>CM028137.1:819477500-824277500 GCA_016271365.2 Neoceratodus forsteri | reverse complement strand
TCTGGCAGGAACGGTCTTCTTCACCATAAAGTCCCTGATTAGAGATCTTAAGTGTTCCGCTCTGTCCAGGGGAAGGAAAGCTTTCCCTTGGACAGCATCCAGAACTACAACTATGAATTGCAGAGTCTGGGACGGAACCAGGCTTGACTTCTCGTAATTGATAATGCCCAACGTCTTGAACAGAGACTGAGTGCAGTGAATGGCAGACATCAGGGCCTCCCGGGTGGGCGCCATGAGATGCCAATCGTCCAGGTAGGGGAACATGTAGTGGCCCTGTCTACTCAGAGGTACGGCTACGACCACCATACACTTCGTGAACACCTGAGGTGCCAATGACAGCCCGAAGGGAACAGCTCGGAACGGATAATGGTGACCCTGAAACTCGAAGCACAGGAACCTCCTGTGTGCCTGAGCAATAGGAATATGCAGGTAAGCATCCTACATGTCTAGGGATGCTAGAAAGGCGCCCTGGTTCACCATGGCAATCAGTCCGGGGAGGGTCACCATGTGGAAGCATTTGTACAAGACTGAGATGTAGAGGTCGCTCAGGTCCAGTATTGGACGGAGATCCCCTGTCTTCTTTGGAGCCAGAAAGAAGTGAGAATATCCTAGTCCTCTCTGGTTCCTTGGTACATGCTCTATGGCCTCTTTTTCCAGAAGCGCGAGCACCTCCTGCTGTATGAGCAGGGCATGCTGACCTGAGTAACAGGAAAGCAGGGGAGGTCCTGTAGGTGGGTCGTCCAGAAACTCTATGCAATGGCCTTTCTTGACCAACTGGAGAACCCACCCGTTGGTGGTGATAGACTGCCACCCTAAAAAGTGGCGAGCAATGCGACCCCCGACTTTCCCTGCTCGTTGATCCAGAGGAGGGGCGGGGGCTGGGAAGGAGTCATGCTGTGGCAGCATTAGTCCCTGCAGGCTGGGCCGGCTTCATGTAACGTTGGCCTCTGCCTGGGGATGACTTGGCCTGGGCCTTACACAAAAAGGTGCCCCTTTTCTGCTGGCCGGAACGTGGCTGCTGCCTTTGTTGCCGGCTGCGGAAACTGCTCTGGTTCCTACGAAAGGAACTAGGCCTGAATCTGTACATGGCCTGTACAGATCGGACTGCCTTCCCTGCGTCCTGGAGCTTGGTGATGACCTTCTCTGAGGATTCACCAAAGAGTACCTTGCTGCTGTATGGGACATCTAGAATATTCTTCTGTACGTCCAGGGTGAAGCCGGAGACACAGAGCCAGGAGTGTTGCCAGAGACAAACGCCTGAAGCTGCAGCTCTGGCAGAAGAGTCTGCGGAATCATATGCAGCACTAAGCACTTGGGTCCCCACATCTGACCCGGTGTGGAGTAGGCTGAGGAGCTCTGCTTTCTGGTCACCATCGGGAAGCTTTCTGACCAGGTCCTGGCCCTGTTCCCACAGGGCGTTCTGGAACAGTACCATATGGGTATGGTAGTTCGGAGACCTGATGGCACATGTAGCAGCCGCGTATGTGCGCCTCCCCAGGGCATGCAATTGCTTGGATTCCTGGTCCGGTGGCTGAGTGCTCATATGCTGGGGCCTTTGAGACCGGTCATGTGAGGCTGTGATGACCAGGGAGTCTGCCAGAGGTTGCTTCACCAAGTACTGGTCTTCTCTCGGAGCCTTGTACAGGCGGTCAGTCTTCAGCACCGTAGTAGTGGAATGCGGACACTTCCACGCAGCCTTGGTGACGTCCACAAAGGTGGACACCAAGGGTGGCACTAACACAGGCTTTGGGTCTTTCTGCCGGAGGTAGCGGGCAAGGCGTTGTCGTTCGGGGTCAAGGTCTTCAGCATCCCAGCCCATATTGTCCTGGATGTGCCTCATGATCTCTGCGAAAGAGGGATCATCCGGTGGAGACCTGGGGAGGTCATGTGGGTCAGGAGAGGAGATGCTGAGCGGAGAAGGAGATCTGGAGTAGTCCAAGGTGTCCGATCTTGAATCCTCCCCTGATAGAGTATACCGGCGTCGTCTGGGTCGTTTGGGGCTAGGCGACCCCGATGGAGATCTGGGAGGAGGTCTTCTCCTGTCTGTAGATCTGCCCCTAGGAGGTAGAGTCTGTTCCTTGGTGGTTGGTGGTCGTCCTACTGGCCCCTTAGGTGGAGGACGGGGTGTAGGAAGTGAAGGAGGAGGAGGCTGGGCGGGGACCACATCTTTCCTGATGGTGTCCCACCAAAAAGTAGAGTTCCTTTACTTCTGCAATATTCATGCCAGACGATGGGCCTGGCGCCGGTGGTCTGTCGCCATGGTCGGGTGTCGGGTGTCTCCCGGTCCGGGGAGGGTTTCCGTGGGAGCCCGGCATCCTCGGTGTCACCTGCCTGGTCTTTGGGGTGTCCTCCTCCGTCGATTCCCTATGATCGGCGTCGGCCTGTGGAGGGTGTGTGTGTGTGTGTGTGTGTGTGGTCTGGCAGGTGTTGGCGGCTCCTGTGAGCGCCTGGCTGATTTAAAATGTTTAGCCGACATCGGGTCCGATGCCCTTTTCAGGGACGTCAGGTCCTTGGTCTTTCTGGGTGTAGGATCAGGACCTCTGGGAGGTTGGGAGACCAACCGGGGGGCTGCGACCGAGCCCTGGAGGGAGAGCGGCCTGATCTGGAACCGGAGCTGTGGGAGTCCGAGGCCCCGAGTTGGGGACATAGACCTCACCTTCTCCCGGTGCTTGTGGGATTTTGAAGAATGTTCTTGGTCCATCCTTTTTAATTTCTCTTCGAGGAGATATGCCTGTAGTGCCTTCTGATGGCGGATCCTGGTGCGGCTATTGAAACCCTGGCAAAAGGTGCAGGCCTTGGTATCGTGGTCCGGGCCTAGGCAATGCATACAGAAAGAGTGAGGATCCTTGAAAGGGATCAGTTTTCCGCAGGCACACTTAGAAAGGTGACCCTCAAGTGATGAAGTTGGAGAGGACATTAGCTGTGCAAAGAAAAAATTCACCGAAAGTTCTGTAGAGTCGTACGCTAGATAAGAGACCGAGGGGCTGATGCTGGCGTGTCGACGGCGGGAAAAGAACTAAGGATTAGGGGGGACCGCTTTCTTATGTACTACGTCTGACGTTGGGGGTGGGACCGATGTCGGAGGCGGTCCCCACTGAATACTGCTAGCTAGAAAATTTCCGTGGGGTCCTGGTGCCTGCCGGCTTCAGACCTAATGGTGTAACCTGTTGCAAGAGCTGTTCCTCGAAGTAAGATCCTGTATCTTCCAGTGGAAATAAAGATATTGCATCATGGTGCGGAGCCGAGGGTTATACCACCCGGGTGGGAAGGAGGAGCCAGCTTCAAGACCTTCCGGCAAGATTCTTATAGGGAAAGGACATGCCAAACAGTATGGACAGAACATATCCACGATCCTAGAACCTCCTTTTCCAGGAGAAGGACAATGCGTCTCACCAGACAACTCCAGACCCTGGATCAAGTGAGCAGAAAAACAGGTTACACACCTGTAACAGTACTTCTAGGAGTGGTGTATATTGTTCATCCACACTATCTGGCAGCATCCTTTCCCCTTTAAGAAATGCCAGGAAAGTCTTCAAGCTGGCTCCCTCACTGCGTGCTATATGTCCTTTTCAGTTCACCCATGACACCAGATCTTGCCCGCTGAAGCAGAGGTTGTGCGCCTGAGCCAGGGAGGTCAGGTGGATGAACAACATATACCACTCCTAGAACATACAGTTGCATAAAATCTTATAACAGTAGATCTTTGAGGAGTCTCTTGCAGCAGGTAATACACTTGGGTCATCGCCAGAGGTCGCTGTGGCGCACAGCAGCTCTTTTAGCAGTCTTTTCAAGGGGCCGTCCACACATGACACCAGCTTCCCATTTCCTATATAAGTACAGGCGGTCCCTGGTATCCTCAAGTTTCCCCCGCCGGATTCAGCTCGCTAAGCGAGGATAGAGGGGAAGCCGAGGTACCACAGGTGTTCCAACCCATAAGTCATTGGACCAGAATTTGTTCTCACAGAGAAGGAGAGGGACGGAGGGCGGGATCGTACCTGCTGCAAGAGACACACTTCTAAGATCTACTGTTACGGCAGTAAGGTCTCACGTAACTATCTTCCACGGAGCGGTCTCTTGCATCAGGTAATACACTACACTTGGGATGAATCCCAAGCAGTAAACCCAAGAAGGGTAGTCATTAAGACAGGCCTTCTAGGACTGCTCGGCCAAAAGAAGTCCTACGGTGTGAAGCAACGTCCAAGTTGTAATTTTTTGTGAAAGTATGAATCGTTGACCAGGTGGCTGCATTGCAGATATCCATCATAGAGGCCCCTTTAAAGCAGACCGCAGTGGTGGCCATAGCTCTGGTAGAATGGGCTTGGACAGGCCCGGGTAATGGCTTGTTGGATTTTGAACAAAATGTTATACAGTGTGCTAGCCAATTGGAAAGGGTCCGTTTAGTGACCGGAAGACCTTCCGTGCAGGACGCGAACATAACAAAAAGTTGCAAAGTCTTCCTAATCGATTTAGTTCAATTAGTATTGTATCGTAATATATGATGGATGTCTAGAGCATGTAACAAGTGTTCACCTCAACTGGAATGTTCAGAATAGTATACTGGTAACTCCCCGGATTGATTTAAGATGTGTTCTGACACTACCTTAGATAGGAAGGAAGGGTTGGTATGAAGAGCCACCCTGTCTTTGTGAAAAATCAAGTAAGATTCTCTATATGAGGGCATGGAGCTTGGAAACATGCTGAGCTGAAGTGACAGCCACTAAGAATAGTATTTTCCAAGAAAGAAAATGGAGGTCACAAGTGGCCTGCGGCTCAAAGGGTTTAAGGGTTAATCTATTAGGAAACTGAGATCCCACAGAGCAGTGCATCTTCTGATAGCTGGCTTAACATGTAACATTCCTCTTATAAACATTTTGGCTAGATGATGTTGATACAGAAATCTAGCCATCCAGAGGTTCATGGAAGGCCGAAACAGAGGCCAAATGGACTTTGATGGCGGCATAGCTTAATCCTGTCTCTGTAACTGAGGCCAGGTAATCCAAGACTTTCGTCACTGGACAGGAATAGCGATCCAATGATCGGAAAGCAGCCCAGATGGAAAAGCATTCCCATTTGGCATTATACGTTTCCCTGATCACTGGTTTACGTGAGGCCAGTAATACACTGGCAACAGGAGAGGACACTTGTAAACATGGTATGACAGCGTCCTAAAGAGCCAAGCGTGAAGGTGTAGTACCTTCAGGTTTGGATGTAGAAGGGTCCCTTGATTCTGAGTCAAGAGAGCTGGTCTGATTGGCAATGGAAAGGGTTCCTCTACTGAGAACTGTTGAAGTACGGGAAACCACACCTGCCGAGGCCACAGAGGGGCTATGAGAATCATGGTGGCAGGTTTGAGTTGTACTTTCAGTAGAGTCTGTTGCAGGAGCGGGACGGCTGGAAGCATATAAGGGGACAGGGCATCTATAGACTGTCCCTTTTTGCTTGGGATATGGAATAGTATCTCGGGAGACGGTGGTTGAATGGGGTGGCAAACAGATCTAGTTGTGGGGTTCCCCACAGATGAAAGATTTTCTGAAGCACTTCGTAATGAAGTGTCCATTCGTGTGCGGACTGGCGACCGAGAAGGTCATGTCAGGGCGATGTAACGTCCTGGTAGACGGACGGCTGTCAGTACGAGGTGCTGCCTAATGGACTCGTGCCAGACTGCAAGCGTCTTTGCATAGAGTACAGGACTTTGTACCTCCTTGTTTGCTGAGGTAGAATACTACTGCGGTGTTGTCTGACAATCAACAATGGTGCTGGAAACAGGTGAGGTTGAAAAGCCTGGAGGGCTAAGCGAACCACCCTCAGCTCCAGGAGACTGATGTGTGGATGAGGGATATAAGTGGTCCACTTGCCTTCTGTCCTGTAGGGACCGAGGTGCTCACCTAAACCTTCCAGGGATGCATCCACAGTCAATGTCTGCTGGGGTGGGGCGGGGGTGGGAGTGGGGGGCCTGGAAGGGCATGCCTCGACATATGTTGGCTCGGAGCTCCCACCATACAGTAACGTGGGAGTGACTGATTTTGTCTTTGAAATTTCTTGTTCGAGACCACTGGTTCTGGAGAATCCACTGGACAGGTCTCACATAAAGACGGGCGAAAGCTACCGTAGGGATGGTAGCAGCCATGTGACCTAGGAGAGAGAGCATGCATCTGGCTGTGACAACTTATTATATTATTATATAACAAAATATTATTTTTACTTCGTGCTGAAACCGGAAGTGAACGGACGCTTACTTCTGGTTTTTCGGCTTAAAACCTGCCCCTCTAGCGAGTGGGGCCGCGTGCAGAGACACGCGCATTTGCACGTGTCTGCTGTGTCCGCTGAAACTGCTGGCATTAGACAAACTTGGATGAGAATTTTAGCATATCCTCTACTTAGTAAATATACACCTTTAATAATGCAAAAAGAACTTAGTAAGTGTATGCAATGTTTTATGTATAGTGAGGTAAAGTATGGGAGCGAGTATGTATGTGATAATTGCCATCTGATTACTACTCTTGAAGCAGAGATAGCGTTTCTGCTTAATATTAAACCAGTTTCTACTGATATTAGGGAAGTGGAAAGTTACATTGATCTTATGGATGAACAACTTAATTCTAATGAACAATTTCCTTCACATTTAGGTAGCATTTATATGCCTCCTGATGAGGAGACAACTGTAACGACTAGTACTAGTATACCTGTTGCCTCTGCCCCCTCTTATAAGGTGGATGATTATCCGCCCTCTTCTCATGATAATGATGACTGGACCATTGTCACAAATCCTCTTAAAAAAAAAAAGGAGGGGCGGTCAAATACACAATAGTGCCCCTATTGAAACTTGTAACAGGTTTGAGCAATTGACTGTATCAAATAATGAAGTGCTACAAGATTTATCCTGCGCATCACCCTCTGTTGATAATAATGGTTTAAAAACACTTTTCAATCAGGAGTTAATGCCCATGAATATTTGTCCTAGTAAGTGTCAAGCTACTAAATCAATACCTATTAAGTTAATTGCTCCAGAGTGTGTTAAACAATCTCCTGTTTCTGATTCGTGTACCCTTACTGTCTCAAAACAAGTGTTAGTCCTGGGAGATTCAATCATTAAGCACACTGACAGGGCGGTATGCAATAGTGACAAGAGCAACCGCACTTGTTCTAGCTTCTGTGGGGCCAGGGTGTCTGACATTACCTCCATGATGCCTAAAATTTTACAGAACGCGGGGGAAAAATCCACTGGTTATCATATCATTATATAAACACCCCATTTAATCAGTTACAACAGGACTATGTGGCGTTATGTAACCTGTTACTTGATAGGGGATGCTGTGTATGTATATCCGAAATTCTACCTGTCTCGAGAGCAACATCTACCATGACGCAGAAAATCAAAGCCCTAAATGAATGGCTGAGAAAGTGGTGCTTTAAGCCGGATATACCCTGTATTACCCACTGTGAATCATTTTCAGATCATTCTTCCTTGTTCTGCTGGTACGGTTTACATCTCAGTCGTAGGAGTAGTACACTTATGGGGAAAAGTATCACTAAAATCATAAATCATTGTTTAAACTAAAAACAATGGGGGAGAATGGGTCTATTCCCAAGTCTCTGAATACTTACCAAAACATCATTACAACTAAATGTAAATTCCTAGCTTTGAATGCAAGATCTTTAAACCAACTCAAATTAGTAGAACTCAAAGCCAAATGTAAAACTTTAAATATAGGTGTGGTGGGAGTAACAAACTTGGTGGGACGCATCCTCAATTTGGTCCACAGAAATTCCAGGTTATAAGTTATATCATAAAAACAGACTAGATAAGCAAGGCGGTGGAGTTTGTATGTACATACGAGAGGATATTCCTTCTTTTGAAGTGTGTTCTCCCTCTGCTTTGGAAAGTATATGGGTTAAAATCTTATTGAAGGAGCAGTCCTATATAACTACTGGTAACATCTATCGACCTCCATCTGCAAATTCAGATTACATAACTGATATGTTTAAAGAAATTATACTTTTTCAGAATCTCAAGATACTGTAATATTTGGTGACTTTAACCTCCCTCATATTAACTGGGAATCATTCTCAGGACAGTCCTATGCCGAGAAAGGACTAATAGATGTGGTAGTTAGTACTGGATTACAACAACTTGTTACTGAACCCACTCGAGGTCCTAATATTTTGGATCCATTACTTACTAACACAGAGCAACAAAATACAGGTTACTCACCTGTAACAGGAGTCCTAGGAATGGTATATGTTGTTCATCCACACTTATTGGCAGCTATCCTTGCCGCTTTAAATCTTGCTGGAAGGTCTTCAAGCTGGCTCCTCCCACCCAGCCGGGTGGTAAAACTCTCGGCTCCGCCCCATGACGCCAGATCTGGCCCTGGAAGCTCAGGTTGTGTGGCGAAACCGGGAGGTCGGGTGGTGGTAGTGGATGAACAACATATACCATTCCTAGAACTCCTGTTACAGGTGAGTAACCTGTATTTAGGGACATGGATATGTTGCTCATCCACACTTATTGGCAGACTCCTTAGAAGTTCTCCGGGGGAGGAGGCAAGGCGCACACCCCTACTTGGGAAAAGAGACTGGAGGAACCGAGGCCACAAAACCAAGCATCGGGCGTGACTCAAGGTCGATGTGGTAGTGGGTGATGAAGGTGTGCTGACTTCCAGGTAGCAGCCTGCAGATTTCCTGGATAGGGACATCCCTGGAAGCAGCCACCGATGCAGCGGTATGGCGGGTAGAATGAGCTCTTATCCCTCTGGGAGCTCCATGCCCACAACCTATAGCAGAGATCTATGCAGGAGGTGACCCACCTGCTTATTGTCCGCTTGGCTGCAGGTCTGCCAGGTGCGGCTTCAGCGTGAGTGACAGACAGCTGGTGAACCTCTCCCAATTTCAGCCGTCGCTCCTTATAGTAAACGAAGTGCCCTTCTAGGGTCCAGAGTATGGAGCCTATATTGACCCCCGGGTGTGACTGGGGGTAGAACACCGGCAGAAGTCAACACCTGGTTAGGTGAAACTCCCGACACCACCTTCGGAAGGAATTTCGGGTGGGGGCGCAGGACACTGCTTGTCCCTGTGGAAGATCAGGTAAGGAGACTGCGATGGAAAGCGCCTGGAGCTCTCCCATCCTTCTGGCTGGCGTAATAGCCACCAAGAAGGCGGTCTTCCATGACAGGTGAGAGAGATCACACCTGTGCATTGGTCCGAGAATGGCTTGCTCATGAGCTTTGCCCAGTACCAGCAGTAGATCCACGGGTGGGCGTTTCTACGAGGGAAATGATCAAGGCCTTTGAAAAAAGCGCCAGACCACCTTCTCCTGCGCCACCGACTGCTTCCCGGCCCGCGCCCAGTAAGCAGAGATGGCTGCCAGGTGCACCCTAAGGGTCATCGACCTAAGCCCTTGCTGAGAAAGGGACCATAAATAGTCCAAGATGCTTGCCAAGGAACAGGAGGAAGGGTCCAGGCCCTTGCCCTGACACCAAATGGAAAACCTTTTCCATTTGAAGGCATAGCATTTCCTGGTCGACTCCTTACGGGATGCCTCAACTACATTGAGAACCTCGTCGGAAAGACCCAAGGCCTGGAACTCTAGCCACTCAGGAACCAGGCCGTCAGGTGCAGGGATTGAAGGTCTGGATGGAACACCTTCCCCTGATTGACTGAAAGCAGGTCCGGGCGAGCTGGAAGCTGCCTCGGGAGCCTGGAGCTGAGGCTGAGGAGATCTGGATACCAGCATTGGCGGAGCCAGTCTGGGGCTACCAGAATCACCTGGCGCTTGTCCCTCCTCGCCTTGAGAAGCACCTTGTGGATCAAGGAAATGGGGGAGGCGTAGAAGAGGCCCAGGGTCCATGGCCTCGAGAAGGCATCCCCTGTGCGAGCCCCTGCTGAGGGGGGCGGGCATGGAACAGCCTCAGCTTTGCATTCTCCCTGGAGGCAAACAGATCCACCTGAGGTGTGCCCCAATGGGAGAACAGATCTTGTACTACCCCCGGCAGGAGAGACCACTCGTGGGACATAGCCCCTATCCGGCTTAGGGCATCGGCCAGGGTGTTGGAGGCTCCTGCCACATGAATGGCTAGGAGATCCGCCTCCAGGCTGCGCACGAGTGACCAAATGCAGAGAGCTTCCTTGCACAGAGGCATGGAGCGCGTCCCACCCTGGCGGTTTAGGTACTACATGGTCGTGGTATTGTCCGTCTGGATCTGAACAACTTAACCCCGTAGAAACGGAGCGAAGGCGGTGAGAGCTAGGCGGACCACTTGGAGCTCCAGCAGGTTGATATGGCATCGGGACTCCTGCGGGGACCAGAGGCCGTGCACTCTGTGCTCCCCCAGATGGGCACCCCAACCCATCAGAGAGGCGTCGGTCGCTAGAGAGACCGTTGGCTCGGGGCGGACAAATGGGATGCCCTCCTGCAGATGAGCTGGAGTGATCTACCACTGGAGAGCGTTCCACATCCCCTGGGTCACCGTCACTAGCTGGTCCAATGGATTGCAGCGTTGAGACCACTGGCTGGCCAGTCGCCATTGAAGGGGGCGCATGTTCCAGCAGGCCGCCATGAGACCCAGGAGGCGCAGTAAGTCCCGGGCAGGGCGCGATTGCCCAACCAGAAATGATCGGGCAAAGGAGGAAAGAACCTCGGCCCTGTCCGCTGGGAGCCGTGCTCTGGCTCGAAGAGAGTCGAGCTCTGCCCCAATGAACAGAATCACCTGCTTCGGTTCAAGTTCTGACTTGGCCTCGTTGATGAGGAGGCCGACCCGAGAGCAAACCTGGAGGGCCAGATCTCTGGACCGCTCCACCTCCTGTCTGGAGGGGGCTGCTATCAGCCAATCGTCCAGGTAAGGGTACACCCGGACCCCTCGGAGCCACAGGAATGCTGACACCACTGCCATGCATTTGGTGAAGACCCTGGGTGTAAGAGACAGGCCAGGGCATGGCTCAGAACTTGAAGGGATCCTTCCGCTGGAGACGAAGGAATCTCTGGTGAGACGGAGCCGGATAGGGACGAAAACGCGTCCTGCAGGTCCAGAGAGCAGAGCCACACGCCGCGTTCCAAGGATGGTATTATCTGAGCCAGAGTGACCATCCTGAAGGTCTGAGACCTTAGGAACTTGATTAGCTCGTGCAGGTCGAGAATGGGGTGCCAGCCCCCCCCCCCGTCCGTTTTGGGACCAGGAAGTACCTGGACACAAACCCCGGGTCTGAGGGAGGGTCCACCACCTCTCTGATCACCTCCTTCTTGAGGAGCAGTGATGTTGGCTTAGCGAGGCTGGACGAGGCCCCCTGGGGCGACGGCTCGAAGGGTGAGGGGCCTGCTCGAACTCAGAGGCAGGCCCTTTCCTACCACTCTCCTAACACCCACCGGTCTGTGGTTATAGCAGACCAGGCGGAAAGGAAGAAGGGAGCCGTCCCCATGGGGAACCTGGGGTGGGGTGACGAGGTTGGGGCGATACCCTCAACCCGTCCTGGGCAGGCTTGGAGGAGGGACCAGCCGAGGGACCTCCTGGGCTCTACCTCCTGCTTCCTGGAAGAAGCCGCGGGCTTAGTTTGGGGCGTAGCCGCGAGCCTGCTAGCCCTGATGTGCAGCGGGCTCAGGCGGACGAAAGGGCTTGGTTGTGGTTTGCGCGGCCCTTGTCCCTCTGGGTGGATGAGACCGAGTCCAGAGTGGCATTGGACTTTTCGATCCTCTGGAGGTGACCTTCCACTCCAGGGCCGAAGAGGTCGGTCCCCAGGAAGAGGACATCTGCCAATTTGTGCTGGGTATCCGCTGTGAAGGTGGATATCCTCAGCCATGCCCACTGCGGCCGCTACTGACCTGGCGCATGAGTCACCGATGTCCAAAGCAGTCTGAAGTTGCTGGTTGGCCACTGCCCTGCCCTGGTCCCGCACCTGCTTAACCGTGGTCTGCAGGTCAGCCGGGAGATGAGGGACTACCTCGTCCGGGGAGCCCAACAGGGCATGAGAGAAATGTGCCATCAGCACAGCCGAGCCAGCCTGGCCGAAGGCCAAGGGAGGGGCCCTGGCGTGAACTTTTCACCGGCGTAGTCAACTTCTTGGACTCCTTGTCGGGAGGTTTGTCTCGTCCCTGGCGTTTCGACACGGAAGGACGGCTGTCAGTAACCAACCCTCGGCTGAGGGGTGTTCCGAAAACGGACCGGGAACGTGGGGACCGCATACTTCCTTGCCATCCTGGCCGAAGGCGCAGGGCAGGAAGCAGGACGCTGCCAAAGCTCCAAGGCCGGGCCTACAATGGCCTCGGCCACTGGAAAGGCCTCCGTAGGAGAATCCCCTCGGTCCAATATCTCTGTGAGGGGATACTTGGCCCGCTTGGATACGGGCTCGAGCTGCATCCCGGTGGACTCCGAGATGAGCCTAAGCAAACCCATGAAGGACGAAGGGCTATCGTCCAGTGACTGACGACCTGAGGACTCCGCCTGGAGTCGACCGGCCTGGAGAACAGGGAGGAATCGTCATCGGACTCAGAGGAGTCCGCAAAGAGCTGCCTTGGGCCTGAGCCACCCTCCACAAGCCGAGGGCGACCGGAAGTGAGGGTGACAGACAGCCTATGGGGTAGACCTTGGGCCGACTGAGAATTCTTGGTCGGAGCCCCCAACAACAGCTGTGGAGGTGGAGGTTCCACCGGATGGTGGGAGCAGGTTCGGCCGAGCAACAGGCCTGAAGCAGGCGCCTCGGCTAAGGCGGGGTTGCCTCGGCAGCTCCGGTGACAGCCATGATAGCGCGGGAAGACGGCGATGTCGGCTTGCTCCCCGGACAGAAGAAGCTGCTGCCATATGAGGTCCTTTTCGTATTGTCGACGAACTTGCGCCGAAGCTTCCCCTCGCCTGGGTGAGGAGGAGTGACGAGGCGAGCGCGGCGCCGCCACCGGTGTCAGACAGAGACCGCCTGTGGCGGGCGGGATTGGCTGGACCGAGAAGAAGTCAGGAGACCGGGACCGCGAACCTCGGCTTTTCCGAGGAGGGTACGGAGGTAGGGCGGGGGAAACCCGCTCTCCCCTCAGCTCGGAGGGCTCAACCGTGGACTCCCGAACCAGAGGCATGGGCAAGTCCACGGACACCTCAACCACTGCCGGGGGAACCGGGGAGTGAGGGTTTTCGGCTTCACCGGTCGACAGCCCATCCAACGGGTTGAGAAAATCTCAAACTGCGTCGTGGGAGTCTCAGTCAACTGACCTGGCGGGGACACCGTGAAGCCAGTGGCGAAGTCAAGGATCGACCAGAAGATCGACACGACTACTTGGAGAGGGACCTCTCCGCTTCCAGAGCGCGACGGAGGACTTACCTTGTGGTCCTTCTTCTTGGACCAAGAGGAAGGTCCTGAAGATGTTGGTCCTCTCCTTAGTGGAGAGGGAGAGACAGAGCTCCTAAAAGAAGCTGAATCACGAGGATCCCAGGGACAGGGGATAAATGCAGCGGCTGAGGAAGCGAAGATGCGGCCTCGCCCGACTCCTCCTCGAGGCGATCATCTGCTCAAGCTGTTCACGAGATCGCCGCCGCTGAAACCGCCAACCGGCCTCCTTCGACTTCATCGAGGATAACGCTGGGTCGCCAAGTTGTAGACGGGCGGCACGGTCTTCCAGGACGTGGGCCGAAAAAGAAGAGCACAGGTCGAAGCCTGCGGGTCGTGCCCAGGGCCCACAGTAGGCGACGCGTGGAGTGCGGATCAGTCAGAGACATCTTCTGCCCAATGAGGCACCTCCGGGCTCTGGAGTAGATTTGTCCATCATGACGCGAGGGAAATAAGTGACCGAAGTCTTGAAAACCCAGCAAAAGTAATTTGGTGAAACAGAGAAATAGGAACCAGTCTTATCGCAGAGGCGTTAAGGAGGGAACCGAGCTTCAAGCGGTGAGGAAGATCTGGCGTCATGGGCGGAGCAGAGTTTACCACCCAGGTGGGTGGGAGGAGCCAGCTTGAAGACCTTCCGGCAAGATTTAAAGCGGCAAGGATACCTGCCAATAAGTGTGGATGAACAACATATCCATGTCCCTAGAATTAGCAATTTACAAATTTGGGATCCACTTGGGACCAGTGATCATCTATTCTTTTTGAAATTCAACAGTGTAAAACTACACAAAGGAAGTTATACTATACAAAAAATTATAATAAAGCAAATTTTTCTAAAATCAATGAATACTTACAAAACAAACTGGGAATCCAATCTTCTTAATTGTACAACACAACAAGCTTGGGACTTTTTTAAAAACGTACATTATTTAGAAAATACCTTTATTCCATCTAAGAGGAATTTAATAAAGGAAAAATTCCCCCTTGGTTCAACAAGACAATTAAAAATCAGATTTAAATAAAAATTAAACTTTTTAGGAAACTTAAGAATAGTTCTGTTCCATTTAAAACTACTCTATTACATAAATACAGACTATCTGTGAAAAACTTAAATTCTATTAAATTGGCAAAAAATAAGCAAGAATTTAAACTAGCTCACACAAAAGACTGTCACAAATCTCTTTTCTCCTATATAAATAGTAAAAAAAGGTGTATCAAGGACCATTGGTCCCATTATAACCAATGGCTCTTCACTATCTGATACAGCAACCTTGAATCTCTAATAAGTACTTTTGTTTGGTCTTCTCTCAAAAATCACCTATTAGTACATTTAAAGTTCACCACGTAGATTATCATAAGTTCTATTCAACTGACATTATACAGGCTATCAAAAAACTAAAAAAAAATACTAGTCCGGGCCCAGACGGTATTCATCCTTGGTTTCTGATTGAAACCTCCATAAATATTTCTATACCTTTGTCAATTATCTTCAACAAATCCTTACAAGAAAGCATTGTACCAAATGACTGGCGTTCAGCAATAGTTACTCCATATTTAAAAAGGCAATAGAGGTTCTGTGCAAAATTATCGTCCAATTAGCCTGAGCTCAGTGGCTGGTAAATTAATGGAACGAGTAATGAAGTCTCTAACAGATCAAGATTGTGAAAATTTAGGAATTTATTATTCAAATCAGCATGGCTTTACTCCCAAGTATTCCTGCACCACCAATCTGATATCTTTTTACAATAATATAAGTACTCTACTAGATGTGGGTATCCCCACTGATGTAATTCTTTTGGACTTCAGTAGAGCTTTCGATAGTCTCACATGAAAAACTCATTACTAAAATGCACAATCTAGGTTTGTCACCTGATATTGTCAACTGGACTTCAAACTGGCTGACAAATAGTTCTCAGAGAGTCAGAATTAATATCTTGTCTGATTCGGGTAGTGTGACAAGTGGTGTACCACAGGGGTCGGTCTTGGGACCAACACTGTTTAATCTCTTTATCAGTGATTTAGAAACAGGGCCAAATAACTTCATGGTTAAATTTGCAGACGATACTAAATTGGGGGGCAAGGTTAATCAAAAAAATATTTCTGCATTAAAGAAAGATTTGGAAAAATTAACACTTTGGGCAAATGAAAATCATATGCAGTTTAATCAAGACAAATGTTTAGTAGTGCATTTCGGTGTAAATAATCCAAAAAGGATATATCATATAAACGGACTACCACTTCACTCATCAAATTGAGAAAGATTTAGGGATATATGTTAATAATAAACTTGCATCAAATGATCACTGTGTTAGAACTGCTTGCATGACCAACAGACTTTTGAGGTAAATAAAACGCACTTTTGTTAATCGCACTGAACAATGCCTTATTCCATTGTATAGGGCATACATTAGACCGTATCTAGACTATGGCTCCCCTTTCTGGAATCCAAACCAAAAAAAAAAAAAGACATAGCAATTCCTGAACAGGTTCAAAGGAGAGTAACTAGAATGATTCCAAGATTAACAAACTTGGATTACAGAACAGATTAAAGTTACTGCCTCTTCTCTTCAAACTAGAAGATTAAGAGGTAATATGCTTATGTTTTTTAATTTAATAAATTCACCAGATCTAATGGAAAAATGTGGTCTAACACTCTCTAAAAGGAGACATGTTCCGAGACTGCATAATAAACAGCTTGAAGTAAAAACTTACAAAACCAGGGAAACTTTTTTCCAATAAGAGCATCCATTGTATGGAACACCTTGCCACAAGAATTGGTAGAGGCAACTAGTGCCACTGTCTTTAAAAACAAATTAGATGTTTGGTTGAGGGATAATAGATAAATAATGTCCCACATAGTGTGGGGAACAGTCTCGATGGGCTCTGGCCTTCTTCTGTTCTTTCATACCAAGTAATGCAAGTAATAACTTTCTGGGCTTCTATCTGCAATGCCAGAGACAGAAGCTAGTCCTGCCTGTCGGCCGGAAGAATAAATTACTCACCTTAGTAATGTTGTTTCTTCGAATGGAGTCTTGCTGTATTCGGACATATGCAGTTAGGGCCTGCCTTTCAACTGCCCCGGAGAACAAAGAGTTAAACTTTCCATGGCCAGCATGAAATGTTCACCACGAGCTCAGCTGAAGCCCCTGTCTGCTGTTTAAACTCCAATCGTCAGATCTTTACAAGCAATACTCACTAGAAGTTGTGTGTGGAAACTGTAAAACTCAAAACTAGTCAACTGGCAACTACATCTACAAAAAAGGGTTTCTGGTTTCAAAAGGAAGACTCAAGTCAGGAAACCCAAAAACAAAACACATCCAAACCACAATAACTCACCCAAACTAAAGAAGGTGAAAAAAAAAAAAAAAGGACACTCCTAGGATGCCAACATTGCTCCTGCCCACCCACATCCCAAAAACTAGGTTCTGAGAGGAAAGGCCAGAATACAGTAAGACTCCATTAGAAGAAACATTACTAAGGTGAGTAATTTTTTCTTCAAACAACATCCAGTCTTGCTGTATTCTGACATATGCAGACTACCAAGCAGTACCTCCATGGAGGAGGGACAGAACCTACTTTGGAAACAGGATCTGAAGTATTGCTGTGCCAAACAGAGCATCACTCCTAGCCTGGATATCCAGAGAGTAATGCTTGGTGAATGTATGGACTGCTTTCCAGGTGGCTGCTTGACAAATTTCTAAGAGAGGAATTTCCCTGGCAGCATCCAGGAAAGCAGCTGTACCTCTAGTGGAATGAGCCCTCAGGCCTGCGGGTGGAATTCTACCCAGTTTTTCATAGCAGAATTGTATACAAGAAGCAATCCACCTGGCAATAGATCTCTTAGTGGCAGGTTTGCCCTTACCAACCTCTCCATACGTGAGGAACAACTGGAGGGATTCAAACCTGTGACCCTTGGAACGCTCTATGTAGTAGCTCAGGGCCCTTTTAACATCCAAGCTGTGTAGCCTCCTCTCTCCAGACGAGAAATGGTCAGTGAAGAAAACAGGGAGAGATACAGACTGGTTGAGGTGGAAATCTGAAACCACTTTAGGCAAAAACTTTCTGTTAGTTCTTAGGACCACTTTATCGCTATGGAGAGAGATGAAATCAGGTTCCACTGACAGGGCTTACAATTCACTGATACGCCTGGCAGAAGTAATGGCCACCAAAAACACAGTTTTCCAAGTCAAGTACTTAAGCTCTGCAGAGGACAAAGGCTCAAAGCGGGGTTGCATAAGCTGAGCAATGCAAACATTAAGGTCCCAAGCAGGAGCAGGATCCCTAAAGGGGGGGATTAGTGTGAAGCAATCCCTTGAAAAACTTACAAAACACAGGGTGGGATGATAGAGAGGAAGGCTTGCCTATTGACAAGAAAGCATAAACAGCTGCCAAATGTACTTTAAGGGTAGCTGGTCCGAGGCCTAGGCCATTAAGATGGACCACATAGTCCAGAACCGTAGGCAACTCAGCAGAGTCTGGAGAAATATTTTTTTTAGAACGCCAAATGTTGAATCTTTTCCATTTGGAGTTGTAAGTCTTTCTGGTGGAAGGCTTTCGAGAAGCCTTAAGGATATGCAGAACCCCCTGGGAAAGATGCAGATCTGCAAACTAACTCTTCAAGAGCCATGCCTTGAGATTGAGAGACTGAAGATTCGGGTACCAAATCCTCCCTTGAGAGGATGTCAACAGGTTGTAATTCCTGGGAAGAGACAGGGGAAGGTGGACTGCTAGGGGCAGCAACAGGGGGTACCAGGGCTGTCTGGCCCAGTCTGGAGCAATCAGAATCACTTTGCATGGTTGTGACCTTATCTTGACTAACACTTTCAACAGGAGAGGGAAGTGGGGGAAAGCATACAGAAATTTCCCTTCCCAGTTCACAATCAGAGCATCCAGGGGGACTGAGCCCAAGACTGGGGGTCTGCAACAAAAGAGAGGAAGCTGGTGATTGTCCGGGGCTGCACAACGATCCATCTCTGGAGTGCCCCATCTCGAGAAAATCACTTTCAAAACTAGAGGATCTAGGGTCCATTCGTGATGGCCCTGGGAAATTCTGCTCAGAGCATCTGCTAGGACATTGTCCTTCCCTGGGAGGTGAACTGCTATCAGAGAGGTCTGCAGGGAATAGGCCAGGGACCACAACTTCATTGCTTCTGTGCACAAGGCCATAGACAGAGTGCCTCCCTGCTTGTTGATGTACCACATGGTGGTGGTGTTGTCTGTTCTGACCTGGACCGCCTTGTTCTGTACAGACTTGGAAAAAGCTTGCAGTGCTAGAAACACTGCTCTGAGTTCCAAGAGATTGATGTGAAGCAGAAATTCCTGAGGTGACCACAGTCCTTGGGTGGTAAGATCACCCAAATGGGCTCCCCAGCCCAGCAGGGAAGCATCTGTGGTGAGCATCACTGAATGAGACTGAGTGACAAAAGGAACCCCTTGTCTCTAACTGTCCTGATCCTGCCACCATTTCAAGGCCTGGATCAGGGTTTGAGTCACTGGGACTAGTTTGGTAAGGGAATCCTTTCTTTGGGACCAGAAGGCTCTTAAGTGGAACTGAATGTCCCTCATCTGGAATCTTGCTCCTTGGACCACTGCTGTGGAAGCTGCCATGTGGCCCAGAAGCTGAAGGAAATGCCTTGCTGGTCGAGACACCTGAAGGGTGAATGAAGAGGCCAGTTCCACGAGGGTCCTTGCCCTTTCCAGGGGAAGGAAGGCTCTTGCCTTTACTGTATCCAGCTCTGCCCCTATGAAGGTGAGGAGCTGTACTAGTTCGAGAACTGACTCTGCAAGGTTGAGAAGGAATCCTAAGGAAGTGAGCACTTGCTGGGTCACTTGCAAGTGTGACTTCACTTGGTCTGGAGACTGACCTACTATGAGCCAGTCGTCCAAGTATGGGAAGATGGAGATCTTTTTTCTCCTTAGGAAAGCAACCACTACTGCCAGGCACTTTGTGAAAACCCTTGGGGCTGATGTTAGGCCAAAGGGCATTGCTCTGAATTGAGAGAGGCCTGAGGGCAACTCGAACCTGAAGTACTTTCTGTGGGAGCACCTGATGGGAATGTGAAAATAGGCATCTTTGAGGTCCAGGGAGGCTAGCCAGTCCCCTGGCCTTAGAGAGGGAAGGATAATTCCCAGAGTCACCATTTTGAACTTTGGCTTTAAAAGGTGTTTGTTCAGATATCTTAGGTCCAAGATGGGCCGCCATTCTCCTGTCTTTTTGAGGGTTAGGAAGTACCTAGAGTACAATCCTTTGCCCTTGTGTAGGGTGGGAACCCTCTCTATAGCTCTGAGAGCTAGGAGAGAATAAACATCTGCCTCTAAGGCAAGGGTCTCTGATAGATTCGCAGGTGGAAAGGATCTGGTTCTCATCTTGGGAAATTTTTTGAAGCTGAGAACCAGCCCCAGGCTTACTACTTCCAGGACCCACTTGTCTGATGCTAGAGACTTCCAGTCCTGGACAAAGTAAGCCAGCCTGCCCCCTACTGGTATGGCAGAATTGGCCTGGGCAGACCCATTAGGGTGTCTGCTTGGCAGGGGCTTTAGGCTGAGGGGTGGATGCAGGTCTGCTCATCCCCCATCTGCCTCTCCCTCTAAGAACCCCCTCCGAGAGAAAGACGAGGAGGCCTGAGCTTGGTAAAAAGGCCTTTGGAAAGGCCTGCCCCTGGACTGCTGCCTTTGAGGAGTTGCTTGCCTTTCTTTGGCCTGAGCACTCCTGTAAGTGATCCTGTACTCATCCATCTTTTTTATGTAGTTCTCTGTCTGCTCCCCAAACAGAATTACCAATTACAGGGAAATCCACGGCCCTTAGCCTGGGTATCCTGAGAGGCTAGTACATCTGAGCCAAGCCATCCTCCGAAGAGCCGCAGATGTAGCCATGACTCTTGATGAAACATCACTGGACTCCACAACAGCATGAAATTGCACTTTCGATGCCTCAATCCCATCTGCAGCCACCTGCTCCATCTCCTTGGCAAGCTGGTCAGGGGCCTGTTTAGCCAGAGCCAGCACAGTGTCCCACCTGGACTTCAGGTATCTAGCTGTGTAGGCCATGAAGTTAGCCTGCCTGTGTCCCAAAGATACTGCCATGTATTGTTTCTTTGCCATGGCATCAATCTTCCTGGAGTCCTTGTCTGGGGGTGGGGTGTAATGCCAAGGGGATATTTACCTTATCACAGGCAGCAGACTGCACTACCCCAACATGGCTGCATTGCTTGGAAAGGAACTCCATGTCTGAGCCTGAGAGAGTGTACCTCTTGTCCATTAGTTTGTCCACAGGAGGTATGGAATTAGGAGACTTAAGAATTTTATGTGTGTTTCCCAAAGGATTTGTGGAGGGGAATAGACAGTCTCCTGGACTCTGGGATGTCCATCATCTCAACAAAATCAGGCTCCTCCTGATCCTCTACTGCTTCCTCCACAGGAAGCTGGAGGGCCTCAGCCACTTTTTTGTAAAACATATAGTGAGAAGGGGACTCAGAAAGCCTAGGAGGAGAAACACCTGAAGGTCTGTCTGGGGAGATGTCCGGGTCAATAGGCACATCCAGACTTTCGTAATCACCATAATCATCCTCATACTCTCCTTCCTCCTCCTCCGGTTCATAAAATTCTTCCAAAGTGTAATCCGGAACCGGGGGAACCGACGGAACCGAACCCCTGCCAGATGGTGCCGGTTCGGTTGGAACCGAAGTAAGCGATTGCACTATCCTTATTGCCTTGCCTATCTCATCGGCGGTCGGAGTATGAATTTCTGGGTCCGAACCGGATGATTTATCTTTTCTTTTCCTTTTCACTGGAACTGACTCCTCAGAATCGGCTCCCCTTTTGTCTAAATAAATCACAATTTTTTTTTTTTTACCTCAAACTGATCGGTTCAGCTGAACTGATCCACAATTTACAAGTTCCACACAGAAACTACACAGAAAACCTATCTAGTACTCACAGTACCACACACAGAAACTTGAACCAACTGAACGGTAACAGCAATTCGGTAGAAACCGAGCGAAAAAACGACACTTCAACCGACTTTTTTGAACCGAGCAAATGAGAAATCTCCGGAGCGACACTTCAGTGAGGCAGAGTAAAGAATCTGACGGTTGGAGTTTAAACAGCAGACAGGGGCTTCAACTGAGCTCGTGGTGAACATTCCATGCTGGCCATGGAAAGTTTAACTCTTTGTTCTCTGGGGCTGTTGAAAGGCAGGACCTAACTGCATATGTCAGAATACAGCAAGACTTCATGTTGTTTGAAGGTACGCCCTGGTGGAGACAGTGTCTAGAACTGCTCCTATGCATTGGAGTGACTGTGCAGGGGTTGGATCAGGCTTCAGCCAATTGACCGTAATCCCTAGAGTTTGGAACAGAGTTAAGGTTACTGCTAGGGAGGAAAGCAGAGCAGTTTTGGACTCTGCTTTGATGAACAAATCGTCCAGATATGGGAAGACAAAGTGCCTATCCCGTTGTAGTGCTGCTGCTACTACTACTAGGTATTTGGTGAACATTCTGGGCTGATGAGAGGCTGAACGGGAGTGACCAAAACTGGTAGGGTTGACACAACAGGTGAAAACGAAGGAAACTGTGGTGGGCAGGATGGATAGGGATATGTAGGTAGGCATCCTTCATATCTAGAGCACATAGCCAACCCCCTTGTTTCAATATTAGCATGACGGAGTTTAGAGTGACCATGTGGAACCTTTTATACTGGATGTATAGGTTCAATTGTCTGAGGTCCAGTATTGGTCTGAGATCTCCAGTTCGTTTGGGTACCAGGAAGAAATGGGAGTAAAACCCTTTCTGGTGTTCTGTAGGGGGTACGGGGTAAATGGCCATCTTGGTTAGAAGAGCCTGTAATTCTTCCCGGTGAATAGGAATTATGTTCGTGTGGGTACTGGACAGAGCAGGGGAGATGGTGGAAGTGCTAGGGGGAGGGGGGGTCTTGAAAGTACTTCCAGAATGGGACCTCTCTGAATGATCTTAAGTACCCACTCGTCCAATGTGATGGTTTTCCAGGCCACCAAATGGAAAGCAAAACGACCACCCACAGCTTACGACGCCTGGTCGAGGAAGCGTGCATAGAGCCCCCAAGAGGGTGGGAGTAGGAGCCCTTGGCGGTAGAGGTGTTGGTTCTGGTGGACTGGGAACGACCTCAGAATATGCCCTATTTGAGCCTCTGTATTCTCCACCTCTTTTGGAATAAAAGGAGGATTGCTGATGGTAGGATGGCTCAGAAGTACGGTACATGCCATGTACTGTATGCAGGGTTCTTCCTGAAGCCTGGAAATCATCTATCAATGTTTGGGTACCTGGCCCGAATAGTCTGGACCCATTAATGGGGGCACTCACCACTCTATGCTGTAGATCAGGTGTGAAGCCTGAGACGCGAAGTCAAGCATGGCGACGCAGGGTAATGCCGGTTACTGATGTGCGGGCCAAATTATCGACTGCATCATATCCCAAATGAAGTAGGTGTCGGGAAATGGAGTTGCCAGTAGATACTGTAGCCAGTAATTGTTTATTGACTATTTCAATGGCAGAGGACCAGAGTGTATGCTGGTATTTGACCATGTATCCCATGTAATTTAGGATTTTGAGATTCATGGTATTTGCTTGGAAGACCTTTTTCCCCAGATAGTCTATTCTCAGGGATTCTTTATCTGGAGGCAAGGAGCTCAAGTGTGTTTCATGCAGTCAATACAATCACAAAAGCGCAGCAATCATCACCGAATCCTTTCAGGAGTGGTGGATAAAAAGGGGTGATCCAGAGGAGCCTGGTAGAGGCGATCCACTTTGCGGGGAACAACCGTAACAAAGGAAGGCTGATTCTAGGCTGCAAACATATCATTTTGGTATGTTTGGATTAGTGGTGATGCCACTAAGATTGGTTCCTCTGGTAACTCTATGCAGTCTACCATATCCTTACATTGTCTGTCATGTTCAGTAGTACAGAATCCCATGACTTTCTGAATCTGGCTCACCTCATGAAAACATGGGTCATCTGGAGGAGAGGCAGCAGCGTGCCTGGATAAGTCTTCATTCAATGAGGAGATCTCAGACAGTGGAGACTGGGGCTGGAAGTCCATATCCTGGAATTCCTCGTCCTCCAGATTGCCGGTAAAATCTACCGGAAATTCACGCTCGTCTGATAGGTAGTCATCCACATAAAAGGGTGGTGGCCAGGGTGGTAAAGGGTCCCTGTCACCCTGGAATCGTTTGGGCAGAGGAGCGGAATGGGTGGCTCAGCTCTCCTGGATCGGAGGGCTGAGCATGCTGCATGGCATGCAAGAAGTGCCGTACTACTGAAGTAACGTCCAGTTGAGAAGTGGGAGTGTGGGGTGTGTGGTGGTTCTGGGAAACCAAGAGGATGGTAGAGGGGACTGGACGTACAGCATGAGCAGGTCTTGCCCTGGGTGATAAAGTTCAAGGTCCCGATCCCTGTCCACTTGGCCCCTATGAGTACCCACCTGCAAGGGTGGAGGGGCAGTATGCATAGCAAATGTAGTAGGTTTTCCTATTGGAATGTGGCTCCTTGTCGACGGAACCACTGGGGAAACTGCATTATGCAATGAAAATGATGGCCCCGTCGATGGGAGAGGAGCCCCTGTCGATGGAACTCAAAGGGTTCATCACAGACTGCCGTCAATGCGCTGGAAAGCGCCGTCGACAAAAGGGAATACCCCCCCGTTGACAAGGAGGAAGTGTGAGAACACATCACTGACGGTGGAGCACCTGTAACGGTGGCAGTCGAGCGTTCTGGCACAGAGGTTTAGGAGGGCTCCTCCTCCTTTTCGTGCCGTTTGAGAATCGGTGGATGGGGAGCCCTTGGAATGAGCCCAGATTCTCCATGAGAGAATTTCTGCTCCATTAAGTGTTTTTTTTAATTTCCTGCAGCCATTGTCGACAAGTTGCCTAGTTGAAATCCTGGCAATGTATGCAGGAAGTGGTGTCATTTGTGGGTCCCAGACACCTTACACAAGTGGTGTGGTTGTCGAAGCGGTAGATTTTCCTACTGCAATGGCAAGAATGAAATAGCTATCTTGCTTGAAGCTTCTTTGGACATTCGTCGTCTGCTCAAATTCTCGTCAATGACTGCTGTCTGAAGTTGCTCTAGCTGCTACGTACCAGCTGAAGATGGCGGGAAAATGAACTGAGGATACCAGGGACCGCCCACACATACAGGAAACAGGAAGATGATAAAATGTGTGGGCAGATCCTGGAAAAGACTTCTTGAAGAGCTGCTGTGTGCCACAGTGACCTCTGGCAATGACCCAATTGTATTACCTGCTGCAAGAGACCACTCTGTGGAAGTTCTACTGTCACAGGTGAGTAACCTGTGTTTCTAGGGATGGGACATGTTCTATCCACACCTACTGGCAGACTCCTAGCAGTTCTCTGGGAGGAGGGAGGCAAGGCACACACATCCTATTTAGGGATCAGATTGGAGAACTGAGGCTCCAAAACCAGCATCCCAGCATGACTCTAGGTCAATGTGGTAATGGGAAATGAAGGTGTGTGCGGACTTCCAGGTAGCAGCCCTGCAGATTTCTTAGAAATGGACATCCTTAGAAGCAGCCACTGACGCAGCGGTATGACGGGTGTAACAAGCTCTCAGCCCTCTGGGAGGCTCCCTACCTGCCAACCTACAGTAGAGATCAATGCAGGAAGTGATCCAAGTGCCAATCATCCGCTTAGCTGCAGGTCTGCCAGGTGCAGTTTCGGTGAAGGTGACAAACAGCTGGCGACCCTCTCCCAAAACTCTAGCCGTGCGCTCTTTGTAATAAGCCAGCGCTCGCCTCAGGTCCAGAGTGTGGAGCCTGTGTTTGGCCTCAGAGGTGTGATTCGGGAAGAATACTGGAAGAGTCATCACTTGATTCAGGTGAAACTCCAATACAACCTTTGGGAATAACTTCAGGCTGGGGTGCAGAACAACCTTGTCCCTGTGGAAGACCAGGTACGGAGACTCTACTGAAAGCGCCTGGAGCTCACGGGTCCTTCTGGCCGACGTGACAGCCACCAAGAAGGCAGTCTTCCACGACAGGTGAGACATGTCACATCTGTGCATCGGTTCGAATGGCTTGCCCATGAGCTTTGCCAAAACCAGCAACAAGTCCCACGGTGGTGGTTCACACATCGGAAGAGAAATATGATCCAACTCTCTGAAAAAGTGCCAGACCATCTTCTCCTGCACCTCCGACTGCTGACCAGCCCACACCAGGTAAGCAGAGATGGCTGCCACGTGCACCTTAAGGGTCGTCAACCGAAGTCCCCCTTTGGAGAGGGACCATAGGTAGTCCAAAATGCTGGTCACCGGACAGTTCAGAGGGTCCAGTCCCTTGCCCTGACACCAAATGGAGAATGTCTTCCATTTGAAGGCATAGCATTTTCTGATAGATTCCTTTCTAGATGCCTCCACCACGGTGAGGACATCTTTGTAGAAACCCAAAGCCTGGAACTCTAGCCGCTCAATAACCAGTCTATCCGGTGCAGGGATTGAAGGTCCAGGTGGAGTACCTTCCCCGATTGATGGAGAACAGGTCTGGGCAGAGTGGAAGATGCCTCAGGAGCCTGTTGCTGACGCTGAGAAGATCAGGGTACCAAAACTGGCGTGGCCAGTCCAGAGCCACCAGGATCACCTGTGCCTTGTCCCTCCTGACCTTGAACAGAACCTTGCAGAACAAGGAAAGGCACAGAAAAGGTCTGGGGTCCAAGGCCTCCCCTGCAGCGAGCCCTGCTTTGCTGGAAGAGGGCACAGAACAGCCTCAGCTTGCATCCTCCATGGAGGCAAATAGGTCCACCTGAGTTATGCCAAACTGGGAGATTCAGGCTGTAAACTACCTCCGGGTGGAGAGACCACTCGCCTATCCGGCTGAGGGCGTTTGCCAGCTGATTACAGGCTCCTGCCACATGGATGGCTAGGAGATCCACCTCCAGGCTGCGCACGAAGGTCCAAATGCGGAGCGCTTCCTTGCACAAAGGCAGGGGGTGCATCCCGTCTTGTTTATTGAGGTAGTACATCGTCATGGTGCTGTCTGTCTTTACTTGGACCCCCTGACCCCGAATATACAGAACAGATGCAGTCGGCGCCAGCCGAACTGCCCGAAGCTCCAGCAGGTTGATGTACCATCTGCACTCCTTGGGGGTCCAGAGCCCTTGGACCATTTCCCCAGATGATCACCTCAGCCCATGAGAGAGGAGTCGGTCATCAGGATGACCATCAGCTCGGGGCGGACAAACGGGATCCCTTCCTTCAGATGCTCTGGGACTAGCCACCACTGGAGGGCGTCCCACATCTTCTGGGTCACAGTGATCAACTGGTCGAAGTGACCTTTGCACAAAAACCACTGGCTGGCCAGCTCCCACTGCAGGGCACGCATATTCCAATGGGCCCATCAGACCACGCTGGTGCAGGCTCCATTTAACCCAGAAGAAGCAGAAGTCCCATGCAAGGCAGAAGTCCCATGCAAGGCACAAGTGGCCAACCCGAAATGATCGGGCAAAGGAGGAGAGAACCTCCGCCCTGTCTGCCGGGAGCCGGGCTCGGCAAGAGTTCAGCTGTGCCCCAATAAAGCTGATCACCTGCATGAGCACGAGTTCCAACTTGGCCTCGTTGATCAGGAGGCCAGGGGAGACAGGTCTGGATGGCCAGGTCCCTGGACCGCTACACCTCCTGGCTGAAGGGACCTGCAATCAACCAGTCATCCAGGTAAGGGTACACTCCGATCCCTCGACACCTCAGGTAAGCTGCCACCACTACAATGCATTTGTTGAAGACTCTGGAGGCCGAAGAGAGGCTGAATGGCATGGCCCAGAACTCGAGAGTCCCCTCAGCTCAAAAGCAGAGGAACCTTTGGTGGGACGGACGTATCGGGATGAGAAAGAACACATCCTGAAGATCCAGGGAGCAAAATCACATTTTGCTCTAGAGATGATATGATCAGAGACAGAGTTACCATTCTGAAGGTGCGCGACCTGAGGAACTTGTTCAGGTCATACAGATCTAGAATGGAGCGCCACCCCCCCCCCCAACCATCCGTTTTGGCACCAGGAAGTACCTGGAGACAAATTCTGGGTGTTCCGGAGGATCCGCTACTCTGACCAAGACCTTCTTGTAGAGGAGCTGGGCTTTGTTGTCTCAAAAAGCCGACAGTGTCTGCGGATACAAAGTCCTCCAAAGGGCACGTACTCTGCTTGGAGGATACTGCTCGAATTCCAGAGGCAAACCCTGACCAACCACTTCTCGAACCCACCTGTCCATGGGAACAGCAGATCAGGCGGAAAGGAAGTGGCGGAGCTGGATCCCTACAGGAGGACCTAGGGGAGGCGTGACGGGTATGAGGTTGGCACCCCCCCACCACCTTTCACTGAGCAGGCTTGGAGAAGAAGGACTCTACTGAGGAGCCACCGGGTCCCTTCCCTCTGGGTTTGCAGACCACGGAGGCCACTGACTTGGGGCTGGAGTACCAGGACTGAACCTGCTGGGCTGGTTTTGCCGCAAGAGTGGAGGACGGAAAGGGTTTTTGCTTCTGTTGCCTGGAATCCCTGGGAGCCTTCTGTGCAGATGTTACAGAATCCAAGGTGGCATTGGACTTCGATGTGTTGTAGGTGACCCTCCATACCGGGACCAAACAGGTCGGTGCCCAAGAAAGGAACTTCTGCCAGCCTGTGCATAGAATCTGCTGTGAAGTTCGAGATCCACAACCAAACCCTACTGTGCATGGTTTTTGCAGCCACCAACCAGTGGAGACAGGAATCCTCCAGATCCAGAACTGTTTGCAGTTGCCGCATGGCCACAACCTAGCCCTGATCGCAGACCTGCTTGACCGTGGTTTGAAGATCTGCAGGCAGGTGAAGAATCACCTCATCCAAAGAGCCCAAGAGAGAGTGGGAGAAGTGTGCCATGAAGCAGGCTGAGCTCGCCTGATGAAGGTGGAGTTAGGCAGCGACGCAAGACTTTTAGCCACATGGTCCAATTTCTTGAACTCCTTATCTGGCGGCTTGTCGATATCCCAGATATTGCCCAAGCACCGAAACACGGAGTTGGCCAGCAGCCCCTCAGACGAGGGGTGCTCCGTGAAACCCGAGGGTACCAATGGGCACCGCATACTTGCACGCCATTCGGGCAGAGGGCACAGGTCAGGACACAGGGTGCTGCCAAAGCTCCAGGGCTTGGCCAACAATGGCCTCAGCCACTGTGAAAACCTTCGGAGAGTCCCCTTTGTACAGAATCTCTAAGGGGATAGCGAGGCTGCTTCTGAACGGGCCCCCTTTTCATCCGTGTGGACTCTAAGATGAGGCAGAGAATGCCCAGGAACAAAGTGGGCTCTTCCTCCATCGAGATATCCCCCACGGACTCCTTGCCGCCTGGACGGGAGTGCAGTGAGGAATCCTTGGACTCAAGAGTCTGCATAAAGCGGCCGACTGCCTGCATCACCTTCATCTCTCCATGGGCGGTCAAGTGCGACGGTGACTGAAAGCCGATGGAGAAGACCTTTGGCCGTCTGAGACAACTTAGCTGGCATGCTGGTAGACAGCTGCTTGAGTGGCGGATCCACCACAACTGGCGGAGAGGCTGGCTTCAGCCGAACCAAGATGGTCTTGACCGGCTCCACTGGGGAAGGAACGGTCTCGACCAACCCCACAGGGCAGGGCCTCTTGGGCAACAGCCAAGTGATGACCGGTATGGAAACCGGGGTCGGCTTTGTACCGGCCAGTACCAACTGTTGCCACATAAGGTTTTTGTAGAGCCAACGCAACTTTCGTCAAAGCAGCTCCTCACCAGAGTAGGACAAAGATAAGGAATAGCGGAGGCGCCACTTTCCATGGTGCTGAGAGCGGAAGCGCCAATGACAGCAGGAGCTGCTCGACCCACTGGAGGAGGAGACCTCGACCAAAGGGGATTTTGACAGGGGATCCCTGAGGGAGCTGGGGAATGCCGTGGCTCCTCCTGGTCTGGGTCGGTGACTGGACGGTTCTGATCAGCGGACTAAGCAGCCCCTTCTAAGGTCACAGGCAGGACCGTTGTCCTGAAGAGAGAGCTGTCCAAACAGACGATAACCGCTCGACTGGGTCGAGAAAAATCTCGGCCGCATCAGCCAGCATCTCGAGAACATTCCTGGTCCCACAAATGTCGACCATGAGTCTTCTCTTTCTTTGACTCCTCCTTGTCCTTACGGGAACGACAGCTGTGAGATCCAGAAGGACCCTGACCCTTATTTGAGAGGGACTGGCACAGTTCCTTGAAGGAGCCTGAAAAAATGGAGCCCAACTGGAGTGACACGAAGGCAGAAGCCGAAGAGGATGGAGCAGCAGCCCGAGCCACCTCCTCCTCACAGGCTGCAAGCTGTTCCAGCTATTCAGCGGACCCCGCAGCTGCGGAGATCACCCAACAGGCATCTTTAGATTTGATCGTCGGATGTCGTTTTTCCAGACAGCTCAACTTAAGGAGAGTGAGGCGGTACTAGAGGACTCCTGCATGAAAAGACTCACAAA
Organism: Neoceratodus forsteri; assembly: GCA_016271365.2. Lineage (NCBI taxonomy): Eukaryota > Metazoa > Chordata > Ceratodontiformes > Ceratodontidae > Neoceratodus > Neoceratodus forsteri. The sequence goes on along the minus strand of CM028137.1, from coordinate 824,247,723 downwards.
TATCGCATGCCTGGGTATCGTGCTCGTGGCCCAGGCAGTAAATGCATGTGGCATGGGGTTGGTAGGCAACATCTTCTGCTTGCATGGGCACCAGCGAAATCCGGGCACGGACTTCTCCATCGCGGTCGGGAAACTTCAAGACAATTACCGAAATGGTAGCAAAGTTTTGTAAAACTGTCCAAATGGATCAAAAGCGCTAGGGTTTACAACACGGGACTGCGAAGGAGGGAACCTGCTTCTTCCAGTGGAAAGGAAGATCTGGCATCATAGGGTGGACCCAAGTCATATAACACCCAGGTGGGTGGAGGAGCCAGCTTGAAGACTTTCCAACACGTCTTAAAGGGAAGAGGACACTGCCAAATAGTGTGAATAGAACATATCCATGTCCCTAGAAGCAGTAGTTATGCACTGTGTGGACACACAAAATGGTGCAACTCTGGACACCCCCACCTGTCGAACAGGTCTTTGGCTGAGGTCAGTAGTTCCTACTCGTGCATTCTGGACTGCGACCAGCTTAAATGGTCTGCCAAGACATTTTAAGCACCTGGAACATGGACTGCAGACAGCTCCAGAATGTGGTGCAGAGTCCAGTGCCAAACCCTCATCACCTCCCTGCACAGAGGGTAAGAGTGGGTGCCCCTCTGCTTGCTGATGTAGTGTAACACACTGATACTGGCCATCTGCATCAGCAGAGGGGCTTGGGACAGGTGGGAATTAAAGGCCGTACACTACCACTCTCATCTCGAGAACACTGATGTGCAGCGAGACTTCAAGCGGAAACCACGTCCCCAGAGTCTGGAAAGGACCCAGATGGGCACCCTAGCCCATCCCTGAAGCATCTGAAGTGAGGATTTGGCAAGGAGAGGTAATGAGGACAGGAACCCCTGCTAGTAAGTGGCTGGGTTCCATCCACCACTGGAGGACTTTTTTTGTGGGGGGACGACACCAGGACCAACTGCTGCAGGTTGTCTGTCCGCTGGTCCTAGAGCACCCTCAAGGTCCAAGGAGAGCATATGCAGCCTCACTAGGGAGATCGTATTAATGGCCGTGGCCGTCAGACCCAGCAGTCTGAGGTACATCAAGGCTGTGACGTACCGGCTGTGAGAGACTTCCTGGGACTGCGCTATTAAATACTCTGCCTGTCCAGGAGCAAGAAGTCCAAGCCCTGAGCCATATCCAGAATGTCTCCGATGTACTTAAGACGCTGGCCAGGGTTCAACACTGACTTGGCTAGGTTGACTGTAACCCACAGCTGGCCCAACAGCTGCAGGGTTACTGACAACTGCTCCCTGGACAGATCACTGGTTAGCCAGTCATTCAGATAAGGAAAAACATAGAGGCACTCCCTCCTGAGGCCACCCCTACCACCGTGAGGCACTTGGTAAAGATCAGAGGTGCTGAGGATAAACCAAATGGTAGAACCCTGAACTGGTAGTGCTCCCCTAGGAACAGGGAGCAGAGGTACTCCCTGTGGGAGGGACAAACCCTGATATGCAGATACATGTCCTGCATATCCAGGGAGCAGATCCGGATGCCGTCCCTGAGCAAGGGTAACAGACTAGGGAGGGTGGCCATCCTGAGCTTTTTGTTATGGAAGAAATAATTTGTTGTGCAAGTCCAGGATGGCCCTCAAGTCCCATGGATGAGGAAGAAATGGGAGCAGAACCCCGTGCTTTGCTGCTCCTCAGTAACGGGTTCTTTGGCCTCTTTTAAGAAAGGTGTCTGGATCGTCACTCGCAGCATGAGCACATGTGCGAGAAGGTAAGTGGAGGGTCTCTGTGGAAGTTCTGGAGGCATCTTCACAAATTCTAGAGCATGGCCCTGATGAATAAGCTGAAGCACCCACATGTTGGATGTAATCTCCCACCATCCATCAAGATGGAGGGAGAACTACCCCCCCCCATGACCACATCCTGAGGGACTGTATTTTTTTGGGGGAGGGGTGTTCAGGCAAGGAGTCAAGCTGTGGCAGTGCTTGCAGATGGGCCTGCTCTGCAACCTCTTGCCTACTTCCACGGAATGGCAGAGTAGGTAGGCAGGGCGACCACCTTTCGCTTGGTGGGCTGCCTGGAGGCGGCCGTAGGATGGTGGGTGGCACGCCAAATGGTCACCCTCTGATCGCTCTTCTGGTAAGTGTGGTGGAGGTAGTGGACTGCGCATAGGAACTCAGGAATCATGTCGGCAGATGGGGACCACATGATTCATCTAGTCTGCCCCCTCCCTATTTAGACTGCATCCTGATGTGTCCACAATGTCTGTTCCACTCGAGTCTGAACTCGCGTATGGTCTTGGATCCCACCACCTCCTGAGGTAGGCTGTTCCATGGGTCTATGACCCTTACTGTAAAAAAGTACTTCCTGGGGTTGCCTTTGACCCTGCCTCCCACCAGATGCAAGTTGTGCCTCCTTGTACACGCATCCCTGTTTTGCTGGAAGAGGTTTCCTGCTTATGTTGTGTTGACTCCATTAACATACTTAGAAGTTTCGATCACGTCCCCCTCTGTTTCTTCTCTGCTCAAGGGTGCACAGATTTAGTTCCCAGACTCTTGCCTCGCATGGCTGACGATGCAGTCCATGCACCATCTTTGTAGCCCTTCTCTGTACAGTCTTCTAGGCAGTTTATGACTTTTTTGAGGTGGGGCCTCCAAAGGTGACCGCAGTACTCTATGTGGCCTCACCAAGCACCTGTAGAGAGGAATGATAACCTCGCTCTTTCTACTTGTAATTTCCCTACCAATGCATCCAAGGATACCACTCGCCTTCTGTGCTGCCTTTTCACACGGTTTTCCAACCCCCAAAGCCTGCAGGTCATTGAAAATGTCCTACACATCACTCCCTAAGAGTTTGTGGCCCTGAAAGAGGTATTCAAGATTGACTGCTGGACATCGGTTGCAAACCCTGACACTCAGGCAGGATTAGTGCCCGAGGCAAATGCCTACTGCCGAAGCCCTAGTCGAGGCATCCATGGCATCACAGGCAGCCCTCAACAAGTGTCTACCCACGTCAGCACCAGACTAGACAGCCTTAAGCATTTCCTGCTTTTGGGGACCCTCAGGAAAGGACAGGGTGGCTAATTTAGCCGCATCCCAGAGGTCAGCCTGGAACTTCAACATGTGCCCCACATAGTTAAGGACCCTAACAGCTAGGATAGAGGAAGCAAACACTTGTTTCCCTGGGGCCTCAGACAGGTCAGGGGCCACATCTATGACCACAGGATCTGCCTGAGGGGGCCCAGAGAAAAAGGGCTTCCCGGAGGTGACTTGACAGAGCTTGTTGTGGCTTACACCAGGCTGCTAGAACAGCGTCCTTGTAGGCATCGATGATCAGGGGTGTAACAAGGGGAGGAGAGATGTGCAAGAACAAGGGGACACAATTTGAAGATAGAGGAGGGACAGCTCAGGGGCAATGTGAGGAAGTATTTTTTCACAGAGAGGGTGGTGGATGCATGGAACAGCCTTCCTGAGGATGTTGTGGGGTCTAAAACTGTGGGAGAATTCAAGAATGCTGAGACAGACATAAGGCAATTTTTGTGGGGGGTAGGAAGAAACAGGCTGTTGGTTAAATAGGATCTGCAGCTTATCTTCTAGGCAGGGAAATGGGCAGACTAGGTGGGCCAAGCGGTCCTTATCTGCCGTCAAAGTCTGTTTCTATGACTCAGGCAGACGTAGGTAGAGTGTCAAGTTCCTCTGATCAAAGTCCATGGCTGCCTGCAGTTGCATTACTGTTGCATTACAGCAGTAAAGAATGTGCCGTCGGGGGCGCATGGGATATAGCTGGAGTCATCCTCTGTTGTCGAGACTGTGGAGGTGATGGAAGCAGTTCTGGCCCCAAGTCTGGGCGACAGTCATCCCTGGGTTTTGGGGGGGGGGGGAGACACCAAGGACATAGACGAGTTGAAGGAGTGGCCCTTGTCGAGGACCGGCTGTCGGCAGAGCAGTCCCCCAACCCCCGATGGGCTGGGACTACCTGCTTAACGAGGTTCAGGACCAAAGAGAACCGAGTCTGGACTTAAGACTGTGACAGCCGTCACTGGAGCGCTGAGGCAGAGGCAGAGAGAACTGAGGCCCCTGTGGCCATGACAGCATAAGAGGATGAAGCAATGAAAGGATGGCAGGCTGGGCAACCAGCTGCGGGGCCTGCATCCCCAGAGTTGCCAAAAAGAGAGGGGTGTCGACGAGACAAGTCGAATGCCCAACACGGGGTGCTTGTTGCCTGCCGAAAGGAGACGGGCAGTGCTCCCTGGCTGAGCCCCTTAGAGGGGAGGAGGGGGAGCTTTCAGCAGGGGTGGGTGAGTAGGCAGCGGCAAAGGAAGAAGCTCCAGCAAGGAAGGTCCAGCATCAACAGAGCTGATGGGCCGCACTACCAGTCGTCCCCCTGGTGGCAGAGAGGATAAGGGAGGCAGTGGGAATGATTCAGTGGGAGGTAAGAGGAGCTCATCGACTAGAAACTACCACTGGACTGGGCCTCCTAAGCAGTGAGGGTTGCCAGAACCTGCCACAGTAGCTAGAAGGGTGGGGGAGGTAATGGCGTTTGTTGTCGATCTGGTTGCTGATCCTGAAATGGTTGGCATGGAGTGGCGAGACTGGGTTCGCCTGCGGGAGGAACAACTTTTCTCCCAGTGGTGGTGCTTCCCCAATGACTGGAAGTGGAGGAGCCTCTGACCAGGAGCTCCTTCTCTTTCTGAATTTTATGTTTGTTGTCAGATAAAAACATACGATATTACATTCTATTTAGTATAGTACAGTGGTTTAAGGCTCTGAGCTGCAAACTTGGGAGACCTGGGTTTGAATCCCACAGCCCCCACTTACATACTGTGCGATCCTGAGCAAGTCACTTAACTTTCTTGTGCTCTCAGGTCGCACCTGTAAACAAGCTTCAGCTTAGCAAGTCTCTCCTGGTTAAATAAAATAAATTCTCAAATAGGGTTATACAGTTATAGAAGTACACAAAAGTGCAAATTATTCATTTGTTGATATTCAATACAGTCAACCATATTTTCTTGCACAAAAGGAGGTAGGGGGATCCAACTTATTTTAATATCCCAGATAAAACATGCAGTATGCTAGCCTCCTCAGTGGCTGTGGTAGTGACCTACACCTAGGGAAAATAGAGGGAGAGACACATAAGCTCTATGCTCACTATTAACCATTTTTACTGTGACTAAAGGAAAAATATTATGTCTCCCTACCAAACCTTCTGTGGCAGAACTGTGTTCCACCAGTCCCTATACCCTGTTGGAGGGATTCCTTTCCCATCTTATTTCGGTTGCGCAACAGTATCTCTCTGACCTATTCTTTATCTCTTTCTAGCCCTGGTGTGGGTTGGCCATCTACGTCAGTCTTTTTTTGTCTACATATCTCTTTCCTGCTGTCTTATATTCTCTGTTCCTTACACTTGTCTCTTGCCATCATTCTCCACTAGCACCATGTTCAGGTCCAGCATGCCAGCCGGCAACAAAGGTAATTAAGATGCTTCTATTGCATTTCATGCCTTGGTTTAAATGAAGTCCATCTGTGCCTTTAAATACATTCTGAAGAATGAAATAAAGTGCAACAGTGCATTTAAATAGGTTTTATTATGAAATGACAAAGTGAAATGCTGCAGTGCTAATAGAAATTATGTAGTAAAATGCAGTATAATAAATACGTGAGGGGTTTAAAAACAAGCTGCTGAAAATGTATTGTAGGGATATAGCCGCTAAATAAAGGAGCAAAACGGAGCGGCATGTATGTGTTTAGTTATTTCATTTAGCTGTTGCTCTGGTGTGTTACTGTTTTAAATCCATCTTGCATAGAAGTAGGATTAATGGTTAAACTGGGCAGCATTTCTTTTCATTCAGCCACCGCTCGTAATATAACAGAAACCCCTCCTTGCTTCTAAAATGCTATTCATGGCTCCCGGCTGCTGACAAGGTAATTAAAATTTGTTTAAGCCAGCCAGCCAAGGAGGAGCAGAAGGAACGAACAGCCGATCAGGCTGTTGTATAATCGGGGCAGAAGTCCTGATTCAAAGTGGGATCCCAGCATGGAGCAGTGGTCCGCTCTCTATTTCATTTCAGCTGTTCTGTGTTCCCCGAAGGTTTCCCTAGTGCCCAGACTGAGGGAAAAGACCCCGAGGGGTCTAGATAGAGTAAAAGTAAATGAGGAGCCTGCTTACTCCTCAACTCTCTCTGCAAATGAAAACTGCTGTCGCAGTTGCAGCGGGGCCGCATTCACTTTCCCTTTCAGCTTCCCCGCCCAAGAAATAAAGCTATGCGCCCTGAATGAGCGCTTCTGTAATAGGGACAGTGGAGCCCTTAAGAAAATAAATCACTGCCACCAGCAAATTAAAAAAAAATAAACTGAGCTCGCCAGAGATTTCACACAAAAAGGCAGAGCGGCAAGATAAGTTTTTCTTGCAGACTGACGCTCTCTGAAGACAGAAGATTATGATTTAAAGGGACAGGAATGTCCCTATACAGATAAAGCCTAATTTAAAAAAAAAAAAAAAATACCTGTCCTGAATGTGTTCTCCTATAGAATACAAGTTACAGGGGAGCAGCAGCCCCTAGTGGCCCACATTTATACCGGCAAGTTTGGGGAAGAGAGGCTGGCCAGAGGGTGGAGCTTAACCAGCCCATGTAATTAAGAGTTTTTAGCATAAAACTCTATCCAACAATACAATCAATAAATCAAGTCTACTTATCCAGGCGAACACCATTAAGCAGGCTCATTTACAAGGTGGACCTGCATTACACAAGGTCAAGAATAACACTTTTATGTACAGAAAATAGACAATTATACAAAAATGGAAAAAATACACAGAGCAATAACAAGTATTTCAGGTATAGGGTTAACAGGGTTAGGGAGAAATGAGAAGGGGAATTCAAATAATATCAAACAGCACGGCATGACTTCCGGTGACGTCATCAAGCCGAATGGAAGCTTAATCTTGAGCTCTGCGGTGGTGGTGTGAAAATCCAAAGTAATCCGGTGCTACTACATGACACAGTGCACTTTTAGCTGAATCTACTAAAAGAAAAATGAGCCAGTTATCGAAATAGAGAGGCAGAAGCTCCACTAAGTCGTCCACTAGACACAGATTGAAGCCGGACTGCAGCCTGAGTGTCCCACTGTCTGGGGCCTCGGAATCGGTTGCAGGCTCCGGCGTGGAGGAAGAGGAGACCACCACTTCACGAAGAAGCTCCCTGGATGACTGAGCAAAGGCACACATTGTTAAAATGCTCCAGAGGATAGACAACAATGTGAAAGATATAAAGCAAGACCTGAAACATTTGGAACCGAGGACGCAAGACCTTGAATCGGGCCTAGACGGGCTCCGCGAGGACTCCATGCGGCTCAGCAGAGCAGTGATCTATCTGGCCAGAAGGGAGAGGGAACTCATAGCAAGGGCCGAGGATGCAGAGTCCAGAGGACGAAAGAAAAACAATACAAATTTTCGGATTCCCCCGGGGCTCAGAGCAGGATGACCCAGTAGAGTTCGTCAGGACCTGGCTCCAACAGGAACTAGAAATCCCCAGTACTGAACCCTTGGAGCTCGAAAGAGTTAATCGTGCCTTGGGCCCAAAACCAAAAAGTGATGCCCCTCCATGTTCAATATTAGCCAAGTTTACCAGTTACCCAGTGAAGGAAATGGTTCTGCGTAAGGCCTGGGGCAAAAGTGACTTAAATTTGGAAGGGGAAACGGGTGTTTCTTGATCACGACTTTCCACCCGCTACCGTGCAGAAGAAGAAACGAGTCCTGGCGGTGATCAAGCAGTTGAGGGAGCAACAAATCAAAGCTTACCTTCGTTACCCGGCAAAGTTGCTGGTACACTGGTCCACGGGCAGCAAGCTTTATGATTCCCTGTTGCCGCCTGCAAACCGCTACAAAAGGAAGGGATCGCTCTTCCAGATCTTCAGCCAGACTTATCGGCTGCAACTCTGCTGGACAATGGTGGGTAGAGGACCCACGAGAGGAGGTGCAGGCCCCAATGACCAGCTGTGCAAGGACTTGCTCCAACTCAGAAAGGGGCTACAACAAAATTGAAATCCATCATTGTGAACGATATAGTTCGACTCTCTTTCTCTCCTCTTAGGGACTATCCCAAAATTGTAGGTTTCAGCCTTTATGTACAGCAAGTTAGCCACGATGTGGGCCCTGTTTTGCTTGTCACTATATGGTAGTTGTGATTTACAAGGGGGGCGAACGGGGATGCTTGACATTTGTGTTATGTTCTGAATCAAAGAAGCCTGGAGGGCCCCAGGGGTGATTTTGGTGCTAGCTAAAGCTGGAGTCAAGGGTCGAAAGCCTTCTAATAGGTTTCCCCTCATGGGGAGGCTTTGCTGGGTCTGGCCCGATTACTCTACTGTACAAAAGTTGAATTTTGGTCCCCCTGGCCCCTGCTGGGGAAAATCATTAGTCAGAGCGGGTTGCATGGTAGGCCTGCTCATCTACGGCAGAAGATTTTAGTTCAGCTAGGGGAAGGATGGGCCGGTTGGAAAACTGGACTAGTTAAAGGTTGAAAAATAGGGCCAGAGGGGGTACTTAAGGCATTCTGCTACTAACCTTGTTCATTCACAAATGTTAGTATAAGCACCGGTCAAGGCTGAAACCATCACGAGGCGGGTAAGCTGGTCTTCCCATGCTTTCCTTACCCGCCTTGTTTAAAATATAACCACTCGTGCCGGAAGCCAGTTCAGGGGATAGGTAGCCCATCGGAAGTCAGCCGGTCTTGCCTTTCTTTTCAGACTGTGCTGCCCCGTCAGGATTGCACCTTCCTGAAAAGCTCACCCTGGGAGACTGCCTTCCCGAATGCCTCTGATTAGAGTGCGTGGGAGTGTGCAGCTATTCAGCAGTCCATGCTCCTGGGCGGAGGAGCTTCCCTCCGATTAAGGCCTATACATATATAGTTCACTACTGAGAGAGGGTTTCTCTTTTGGGAGTGCACTTCTAATTGGTTATACCGGGGTCTCGGGGGTAAAGGGAGGGCTGGGAACTGTGGTGTCTCTGTAAGTGTACGTGGTGGTGTATGTCATCCTTCAAGGCAACTGGGACTGGGGAGGTTGGAGTTCAACTAATAGGCATGAAAAGGGGCAAGGGTTGAGAAACTATAGGACTGGTGCATTATGGCAACCCTGAAATTGATTTCATACAATGTCAAGGGGCTGGGCTCTCCTGTAAAGGAGGCATAACATATTAAAGGATCTTGCTAGGGCCCGTTGTGATATCGGTCTCCTGCAGGAAACCCACCTCTCTGCAGTAGAGCACAAAAAATTACATCGTATGTGGGTTGGGGAGGTTTTTGCCTCGTCCCACAAAAATACAAAAAAGGCGGGAGTGGCTATCCTGGTAAGGAAAGGCCTTGGTTTTACTCAGCTGGACTCTTTCAGATGAGGAGGGCAGACTGGTGGTTCTTTCTGGAAAGGTTGCGGACAGGGTAATCCACATAATGAATATTTATGCCCCAACACCTGTCAATCCCGAGTTTTACAGGTACGTCTTTGGAGTGGTTGCCTCACTCCTGGAGGGCCAAGTGGTTATAGGTGGAGATTGGAACTGCGCAGAGGGCACAAGACTGGATAGGTCTGGAGGAAAGGGAGTCGGGGAGTGTGGGCTCCAAGACTCTCATCTGCGAATGGAGACTGTGCTGGTGGACACGTGAAGGGACAAGTATCCTTCCAGTAGGGACTTCACCTTTTATTCACACCCACAAGATTCGTACTCATGGCTAGACAGATTTTATATGCCTAAAGTTTGGGCGGGGTCTATAATAGACCAGCAAATTTACCCCATATGCCTGTCAGACCATGCAAAATTTAGTCTTACTATCCCCCTCGGACTGCGACACAGACACTCCCTGTGGTGCATGAATGCTGGTGTTCTCAAAGATGAAGCTTTTGTCTCTAAAATTAAAGAGGTGATGGACAATTACATTAGAGAAAATACAGGGTCCGTGTCAAGGGTGAAGTTCCTCTGGGATGGATTAAAAGCGGTGGGGTAAGGGGTGAAGCAATTTCGTATGCAGCACAACAGGCAGCAGAAGCAGGACAGCCAAGAACAAAGAATTAGGGAGCTAGAAAATATACATAAAAAAGGGGGCCCCCGTAACATATTAAAGGAACTGCAGTTAGCAAGGGAGCAACTGCAGCACCTTCTCTCGATAAAAACTGAGAACGCCCTTAGGTTTATAGCACAAAAATACTAAACGGGGGGAATAGAGCGGGCAGGTTGTTAGCGTTAGATTAAGGAAACAAGAAGCTGACAGGTACATCTCCGGGGTGCATGATCCAAGATTGCCAGGTGGGCTGATAACAAGTGCTCCCCAAATAGCGGATTATTTAAAAAGTTTTATAAGGACTTATATAAGACAGAGTCCTGTGCTAGCCAACCAGACATGATTAAAAAATTTCTTAGTGGTTTAAAGCTGCCCAGACTCTCCAGCGCTCTCGAAAAAGAACTAGATCGTCCCTTCTCGCAGTTAAGAGTTGACAGAGGTAATTAAGAAGCTTAAGCACAATAAAGCGCCGGGCCCTGATGGCTATACAGAGGAGTACTATCAAAGGTTCCATGACAAGTTCTCTCCGTTGTTACTCGAAGTGTGTAACCGAGCCCACATATCCTCAGAAGCCCCGGATACTTGGGCACAAGCCCTAATATCCATTATTCCAAAACAGGACAAGGATACCACCTTGTGTGGTAGCTATCGGCCTATCTCGTTGCTAAATTTGGATGTTAAGATTTTAGCCAGGATGATAGCGAATAGGCTTCAAGGGGTGGTGACCCAATTGATGCACTCGGACCAAACAGGCTTAATGCCGGGGAGGCACCTCCATGATAACGTTAGAAGACTGCTTACGGTGATGGCTTACTCTCAGTCTAGGGGAAAGGGGGACCCAGCAGTGGTGATCACACTTGACACCGAACAGGCCTTCGATCGCCTAGAGTAGGGGTACTTAGGTAAGGTTCTTAAGAGGTTTGGCTTTGGCCCCAAATTTCAAGCATGGGTAGACACCCTTTACACCAACCCCTCAGCAAGGGTACGACTGAATGGGGTACTCTCCCAGTCTTTTTCCATGAGAAGAGGGACGAGACAGGGCTGACCCCTCTCACCCCTTCTTTTGCCCTAAGTATGGAGCTCCTGGAGGAGGCCTTTCGGTTGCATGAGGGCATCACAGAGATTACAGTGAGTGAGGTAGACAACCATATCTCTCTATATGCAGACGACACCCTACTTTGTTTGAAAGACCCCCTGACATCCTTACCAGCTGCAATGACTATTCTCAGACAACTCGGTTCCATCTCAGGTTTTAAAATTAACTAATCCAAATCAGAAATAATTTCATTGGGTGCCCCTGTCCCCTCATCGGTAAAATCCCTGACCAACCTAAGATGGAATACCACTAATTTCAGATACTTGGGGATCCACATCCCGAAGGATCCTGGCAAGTTATACCAAGTAAATTATGTTAAAACTGTTGGACAGTGTGAGAGAGGACTGTGCCAGGTGGGCCACTCTGCTGCTTACTATTACCGGCAGGGTAGCAACGGTGAGAATGAATATCCTCCCGAAGATACTCTTCTTGTTCGATGCAATCCCCCTGTGCCCACCAAGGAAGTTCTGGTCGTATATTCGAAAGCTGATAAGTAATTTTATATGGGCGGGGAGGAATCCCAGGCTGGGCTGGGCCTTGCTGAAGTTGCCCAAGGGAAGGGGGGGGGTTAGGGGTCCCTGATTTTAAGAGATATTACAGAGCAGCTCAATTACAGTACTTGGCGGCATACGCATCCTCAGTAACAGTGCAAAGCTGTGTCAAAATGGACCTACAGTTTTTAAAACCACACACCTTCTCATCAATCCTTTTTAACAAAAGGAATCCCAGGGTGATACAAGGACTACCCAGTCCATGGTTCAAGACATTGGTTACAATATGGCTGCATACTGTAAAAGAGCTAAGATTACAATCCTTGGTGTTAAGAAAGGGAAAGATTCTTGACAGGGCAGATTTTCTGCCAGGGAGGGAGAACCCGATCTTTATACGTTGGCAAAAGTTAGGGCTTGGGAAGTTCTCACAGCTATTCACTAGGGATACCATAAAGAGCTTCACCCAGGTTCAGCAGGAGTTCAATATCCCATCCTCTGAATTTTATGGTTATTTACAAATTAGGCACTATTTGCAAGCGGGGGGGGGACGACACAGAGCAGCGGCCCGTTGACATCAACCCACTCCTGGAGCTCCTCCTCGAGTTACTTAACGAGTCTCCATGTAAGACACATCTGATATCCAAGTTATACTTGGCAGGGGAGCCGGTGGGTTTGGACTCTAGATCCCGGATCCAGACTCTCTGGGAAAAGGAACTGGGTCTGGGGGGAGAGAGTACCAAGGTGGGAGGTAATTTGGAAGATGGCACACAGAACTACAGCCTCGCCCACGAGGGAGTTTAGACGGCAAGTGCTCACACGATTTTTTAGAACACCAGCGATAACCAAACAATTTGGACAAACCTGCTCAGATAAATGCTGGAGAGGTTGCGGGCAGGTTGGGACACACAAACACATTTTTTGGAGCCGTCCAAAAATACAGGTTACTCACCTGTAACAGGAGTTCTAGGAATGGTATGTTGTTCATCCACACTTTCTGGCAGGTATCCTTGCCGCTTTAATTCTTGCCGGAAGGTCTTCAAGCTGGCTCCTCCCACCCACCCAGGTGGTAAAACTCTCGGCTCCGCCCCATGACGCCAGATCTGGCCCGCTGGAAGCTCAGGTTGTGCGTCGAAGCCGGGTGGGTCGTGTGGATGAACAACATATACCATTCCTAGAACTCCTGTTACAGGTGAGTAACCTGTATTTCTAGGGACATGGATATGTTGTTCATCCACACTTTCTGGCAGACTCCTAGCAGTTCTCCGGGAGGAGGGAGGCAAGGCGCACACTCCGATACTTATTTGGGAAAGAGACTGGAGAACCGAGGCCCCAAAACCAGCATCCCGGCATGACTCGAGGTCGATGTGGTAGTGGGTAATAAAGGTATGTGACGACTTCCAGGTAGCAGCCCTGCAGATATCCTGGATAGGGACGTCCCTGGAAGCAGCTACCAATGCAGCGGTATGGCGGGCAGAATGAGCTTTTATCCCTCTGGGAGGCTCCATGCCCGCCAACCTGTAGCAGAGCTCTATGCAGGAGGTGATCCACCTGCCTATCGTCCGCTTTGCTGGAGGTCTGCCAGGTGCGGCTTCAGCGTAGGTGACAAACAGCTGGCGAACCTCTCCTCGAACTTCAGCCGTCCGCTCCTTATAGTAAGCGAGCGCTCGTCTAGGGTCCAAGGTATGGAGCCTATACTAGGCCTCCGAGGTGTGACTGGGGTAGAACACCAGCAGAGTCAACAACTGGTTAAGGTGAAACTCCGACACCACCTTCAGAAGGAATTTCGGTTGGGGGCGAAGGACAACCTTGTCCCTATGGAAGAACAGGTAGGGAGACTCGAAGGAAAGCGCCTGGAGCTCTCCCATCCTTCTGGCTGACGTGATAGGCACCAAGAAGGCGGTCTTCCACGACAGGTGTGAAAGATCACACCTGTGCATTGGTTCGAATGGCTTGCCCATGAGCTTGACCAATACCAGCAGTAGACCCCACGGAGGTGGAGGTTCTCGCACCGGAGGGGAAATGTGGTCAAGGCCTTTGAAAGCGCCCGACCACCTTCTCCTGTGCCACCGACTGCTTGCCGGCCCAGCCGATGAAAAGAGATGGCTATGCCAGTGCACCTTAAGGTCGTCGGTCAAGCCCTTGCTGAGAAAGGGACCACAGGTAGTCCAGAATGCTTGCCAAGGGGCAGTCGGAAGGGTCCAAGCCCTTCCCCTGACACCAAATGGAAAACCTCTTCCATTTGAAGGCATAGCATTTTCTGGTCGACTCCTTACGGGACGCCTCAACGACGTTGAGGACCTCGTCAGAAAGACCCAAAGCCTGGAACTCTAGCCGTTCAGGAACCAGGCCGTCAGGTGCAGGGATTGAAAGTCCGGATGGAATACCTTCCCCTGATTGACTGAGATCAGGTCCAGGCGGGCTGGAAGCCGCCTTGGGAGCCTGGAGCTGAGGCTGGCGATCTGGATACCAGAACTGGCGGGGCCAGTCTGGGGCTACCAGAATCACCTGCGCCTTGTCCCTCCTCGCCTTGAGAAGCACCTTGTGGATCAAGGGAAACAGGGGAAAGGCGTAGAAGAGGCCCGGGGTCCACGGCCTCGAGAAGGCATCCCCCCACAGCCCGAGCCTGCTGGGCGGGCATGGAACAGACTCAGCCAGCATTCTCCCTGGAGGCAAACAGCTCCACCTGAAGTGTGCCCCAGTGGGAGAGAGATCATGTACTACCTCGGCAGGAGACACCACTCGTGAGGCGCAGCCCCTATCCGGCAGGGCGCCGGCCAGGTGTTGGAGGCTCCTGCCACGTGAATGGCTAGGAGATCCGCCTCCAGGCTGCGCACTAGGGACCAAATGAGGAGAGCTTCCTTGCATAACAGCATGCAGCGCGTCCCGCCCTGGCGGTTCAGACAGTACATGGTCGTGGTGTTGTCCGTCTGGACCTGAACCACTTGACCCCATAGAAACGGAGCGAAGGCGGTGAGAGCTGAACGGACCGCTCGGAGCTCCAGCAGGTTGATGTGGCATTGGGACTCCCGAGGGGACCAGAGGCTGTGCGCTCGGTGTTCCCCCAGATGGGCACCCCAGCTCATCAGAGATGCATCGGTCGAGAGAGAAACCGTCGGCTAGGGGCGGACGAACAGGATACCCTCCTGCAGATGAGCTGGAACGATCCACCACTGGAGAGCGTTCCACATCTCCTGGGTCACTGTCACGGGCCGGTCCAACGGATCGCGGCATTGTGACCATTGGCTGGCCAGTCCCCACTGAAGGGGACGCATGTACCAACGGGCCCAATGGACCACGCTGGTGCAGGCCGCCATGAGGCCCAGGAAGTCCCGGGCAGGGCGCAATTGCTCAACCAGAAATGACTGGGCAAAGGAAGAAAGAACCTCGGCCCTGTCCGCCGGGAGCCATGCTCTGGCTCGCAGAGAGTCGAGCTCTGCCCCGATGAACAGAATCACCTGCTTTGGCACGAGTTCCGACTTGGCCTCATTGATGAGGAGGAGGGTTGTCGGCTTCTCCAGTCGACAGCCCGTCTAATGGATCGAGAAAAATCTCGACTTCATCGACAGGAGTCTCGGCAGGCTGGCCTGACGGGGGCACCATGAAGCCAGCAGCCTCAGCCGCAACCACGACCGAAGTAGACAGTCAGCTGCCCGGGGAAGGGGACCTCTCCCGCTCCCACGAACGCCGACGGTGGGACTTACCTTTCAACTCCTTTTTCTTGGGCCGAGAAGAATGTCCCGAAGGCTCCTCTCCTTTCGTGGAAAGGGACTGACAGAGCTCCTTGAATGAAGCCGTATACGAGGAACTCCGAGAGAGCGGGATAAATGCTGCGGCCGAGGAGGAGGAAGATGCGGCCTGGGCCGCCTCCTTCTCGAGGGCGATCATCTGCTCAAGCTGCTCAGCCGAGCCAGCCGCCGCGGACACAGCCCAACGAGCCTCTTTGGATTTTACCATCGGGAAAAGTTTCTCGGGGCGCCCCAGCTTCAAACGGGCAGCGCGATCGTCCAGAACGTTGGCAGAGAAAGAGCGGCACAACTTGCAAGCCTGCGGGTCGTGATCTAGGCCTAAGCAGTAGACACACGTGGAGTGCGGATCCGTCCTGGACATTTTCTGCCCACAAGGGCACCTCCAAAAGCCGGGAACAGATTTGTCCATCGCAGCCGCGAGGGAAGATGAAGACGGAAGTTTAGAAAACTTCAAAACCAATTTCGGACGAACCGAAGAGTTAGGATCCAGTCTAAAACACAGAACGCTAAGAAGGGAACCTGAGCTTCCAAGCGGTAAGGAAGATCTGGCATCATGGGCCGGAGACGAGAGTTTTACCACCCGGGTGGGTGGTCGGAGCCAGCCTGAAGACCTTCCGGCAAGAATTAAAGCGGCAAGGATACCTGCCAGAAAGTGTGGATGAACAACATATCCATGTCCCTAGAACTCAGGAGTTACTGGAACCTTATAAGTCAAAGGCTGAGTCTGATTTTACAGATAGAAGTTCTGGAACAGCCCCATTACCTATTGCTTGGGGGGGGCCTCCTCAGTGACTGAAAGGCCCTAAAGCTAACCATTTATTTCCAATCTTATTAGCCGCAGCTCAAAAGGCTATCACCAGGCTGTGGCTGTCTGAGACACCCCCAGGAGAGGAACAGTGGTTGTCGTGTTGTAACCAAATTAAATGGAGAGGCTTACGGCCAACCTGAATCTAAAGCCTGAACTATACAAATCTTGGTTTCCATTTTTGGAGTATCTTGGCACCAAAGAAGGAGTTACAACTTTGGAAGTTTTGTCCAGAGAAGTCTTAGACTGATGGCAAGATATGATATAAACTCCAGCCTCCATGTGGAGCAAAGTTACTCAGGCACCATTCATGCATCCTATGCTGTAAAAGGGATTGACATATATTCACCACGGGGGTTGGGAGAGTGAATTGTTTGTTTCATGTTACTGTGCGAGTAGTGTTTTATCTATTTCTTTTTCTTATTCTCGCTCTTTTTTCTTTTGATGTTGTTTAGTAGCTATTAAGAGGCTACAGATCTAGAGTAAAGGGGTAACCGAGGTGAGAAATGCATAATCCAGCCTAAGACATTCCAACAAGCCTTGAAAAAAATCACCTTATTAATTGTATATGGCTGGTCATTTAATTGTACCTGTAACAGCTACTGTCTAAATTTGGACATGTATAGGATTTTACTTCTCGCAAAAGTGTATTTTGCCTCTTATTTTTCTCTTTCCTGTAAGCCGTCATTGTTTGGAAAACGAAATAATAAAAAATTACAATTTCAAAAAAAACAGTGCGGCATATTTGATCAGGACATATACAAACTTAAGGGGCAGATATGGAGGGAAGGGGTACAGGACTGCAGCTGTTCTAGGAGGGGTGCTATGGTAGATGGGCTGGGGACATATATGTTAGGAGTCTGAGGGTAAGAAAGATAGTGGATTAGCAGAAAAAAAGGGGGTATAGGTGGAGACAATCAAGGGGCCAGGTTAGGTGGAGATGTAGTGGGCAGGTAAGCAGTAGGCATCCTAGCACGCTAAGCGTGCTGGAAACAGCTGCATAGCTCCTTAATAGCCTTGGCATACAAGGTCTTAAAGGTGGCAAGACTAACAGGAAGACTCAGTTTCATAGATTTCTGTAGTTTGTTCCAGAGTGAGGGCAACATAAAGCCAATGGCCACTCTCCCAAAGCGTGTATTGGCCCTAGGTACCTTCAGTAGAAGCAGAGAATAGCTTTTCAGTGCATAATTGCCTACCACGTATAACGGCAAACAGTTGGAAATGTATTGGGGTAATTTGTTGGTAACAGCTCTGTAAGTCCAGAGAGCTACATTTCTATTCCTTCTGTGCTGAAGGGAGGTCCACCCCACAGCTGCATATAAGGAGCAGTGGTGGGTGGTGATAGGTAGGCCAGTTATGAATCTCAATGCTCTCTGGTATAAGGTGTCCAGTTTATTAAGACAGGAGGCATTACACCAACTATAAATGAAATCGGCATAATCAACTAGGAATAGAAACGTGGACTGAACTAACTGCATCTTGGCATCTTTGGTCAGGAGGCGGGTTATTCTAAAGAAGAGACTAAGCCTCTGCCTCAACTTTTTCAGCAGATCCTCAACATGCTTCACAAAGGAGCCTCTGTGGTCTGGCCAGACCCCTCGGTACTTGAATTTCGTGAGAAATTCCAACCTCTCTCCTAGTAAAGTGTTTATGGGAGGTAAGGAGCCAGAGATAGAAGGGTTCGCCAAATGAGTAGCCGGAGAGAACAGCATAGGTGTTTTTTTTGGCATTAACAGTTTTTTTTATTCAGGAGCTGATTCTGCAACAAGTTTAATTCTGTTTGTAAATCTCCACAGGCGGCTTCCGGAGTTGGGCAGTTTAGGTACAACACCGTATCATCATTGAAAAGGTGAATATTGGCCTCCTTGATGCCAACATCAATACTGTCTATATAAATGGCAAACAATACAGGCCCCAAGATGTACCCTGTGGAACACCTCTTTTTAGTGGTTTGAGTGGAGAGTGCTCCCCTTCGCCCTTGACCTGCTGAAGCCCATCTGTAAGGTAATTACTGAACCAGCACAGAGAGGTCGGGTCCAGACCTATCACTTTTAGGGTGCAAAGAAGCAGGCAGTGGACAACAGTGTCAAAGGCCTTGCTAAGGTCCAGGAACACGGCACATACAAAATTTTTTGTTTTCCAGTTTTCCTTTCCAGTTATCATTCACTTTGGCCAGAGCCGTAATGGTACTGTGCTTGGCTCTGAAACTGGACTGCATAGGGTTTAGAAGGTTCTTGTTATCTAGGTAGGTTCTCAACTGAGCATTCACAATTTTCCTCCAGCAGTTTAGACAATATTGGTAGGAGACCTATCTGCTTGTAATTATTTAGATCAGGGGATCTCGATTTAAACAGAGGAATGACATGGGCAATTTTCCATAGGAGTGTAAAAGTCCCCTGGGACAAGGACAAGTTAAATAGGTGTATGATTGGTACAGCTAGGACGTGGTATGCAATCTTTAAGAAGTAGGGGTTGAAGGGTCGAGAGAGTCAGCACCAGTGCTTTTCCTGGTGTCCAACTGTAGAAAGATGTCTTCAACCTCTTTCAACGAAGCAGGAAGGAATGAGATGACCGCATTAGTGGTGCTAGTTTCAGGAATCTGTGCACTAACCTGAGAACGTAACACGGATGCTGGCGAATTGTCAAATGCTAGGCCTCCTGCAGCAAAGTAGTGGTTGAAGGCCTGGAGAATCTCCTTGCTATTGTTGATAGTAACATTGTCAGAGATGATTTTCAAGGAAGTACTTTTCCAGCTGTATGGCCAGACAGCTCTTTGATTGTGGACCAAAATTTAGCGGGGCACCTTGAGGCAGAGTCAAGCTCAGAACAGTAGAAGTTGGCCTTAGCCTCTCTAACCAGTCTGGTGCAGGAGTTCCTAGCCTTCCTGAAGTGGCACCAATCCTTGGCAGTTTTTGATCTGCGGGCTTTTTTCCAGAGTTTCTCTCTCGTTAGTAATGCAGCCTTGAGTTCAGCAGAGAACCAATGGCAAGTTCTGGTCTTTACGCAGACTTTTACCAAGGAAGCATGATTATTTATGGCACAAGACACTATTTCATGAAAAATGTCATATGCCATACTGACCGATTTGGCTAGGTAAAAAAGTTCTGCCAGTGTACAGACGATTTTAGCTCATCGATGTAGGTAAATGGGTCAAAGTTGCATCTGGACCTTCTGGTGGAAAACTTAAGATGTGGAGGTGGGACCGTAGTCAGATCTTACACCAGCGATGAAGCAGTGATCGCTGACATCCAAGAAAAATATTCAAGTATAGGAAAAGGACTGTGGCTTGCCTGTAAGACATCCAATAGGGTGCTACTCCTGGGATTTTTCTTGTTAGGGGACGCGTAGGTTCTTCAATGAGTTGTGAGAGTCACAGAAGGATTTGAGGGGTAAGGAAGCCTTGGAAAACCAGTCGTAATTGAAATCCCCTAGAATAACAGTTTTGAGGGTCTCATGCCCCATAATAGTAGCTAGGTGAGACAGGAGCTGGGACCCAGGAGATGGAGGCCTGTAACACCCTATAACCCTGACAGCCATTGAGCAGGATGTTTCAACCTTAAGGGACAGACATTCAAAGCCATTTGCGGAAGAGGAGGAGTCAATGGTAGTGACCGTATATTTGTCCTTGACATAAATGGCTACCCTACCACCCCAGTCTGCCCGTCGGCTCTGAACAACCAATACTTAGGGATGTCAGGGGTAGAAGATCTGAGCCAGGACTCAGACTACCAACACATCTGGTTCAGTATGAATGACCCAGGTCTGGATCGATGAAAACTTTTTTAAGAGACTGCAAACACAGAGGTACATAAAGCTCATTCCTCCAAGCCTTGTAAGGTTGGACGGAGATGACAAGGCTTCTGTAGGACCAGGGTAAATTTCAACATTGCCTGAGCACAATAGGAGGAGAAACACAATTTTCTTTAGGGCAGCCAGAGATATTCTGAAAGCTCTAATTCTTCCACGACTGCTTGGAATGACAGAACGAGACAGGGCTGAGCAAGACAGCAGATGGCACCAAGCCTATATGATCACTGAAGATGTGCTGTCTCCCTCGGTAGCTGGTATTTTAAAAGGAGATAGGATACTGCCAAAGTAGGCTGCACCAATGTGGTCTTACACCGCTGTATGAGATGGTAATGTGTGTGGTAAAGTAGGCTGCACCAATAAGGTCTTACATTGCTATATGAAATGGTAATGTGCAGCGCTGTTAGCCTATGGAGAGCGTCGATGTGAGAGGCAATTTAGATAGATGAAAAGGAGTAGACCAAAGAATGAGAGGAAATGGGGAAAGGCTGTCTATATAATAATGAGCCTAGAGAGGGGATGGGTGGGTGAAAAAAATGCGGCTTTGCCGTCACCTCTGCCTAGAAGAGTCCGTGCTTGTGGTCTCTGGCAGCTAAAGAGCGCTGTCCGCCCGGTGTCCGCGTGTCCCATGGCAGATGGCTGGGAGCCCTGGAGGGATAAGCCTACTGATAGGTAATATGAACAGGGTATATGAGAACTGGGCAGTACCCTTGGGGATGTAATAGAAGTCAGGGACGTGGTGAGCGGGCGTGGCTGGCAGTAGCCTGTGGGAGTGAGCTAGAAAGCTGGGGCGGGGTTTAAGTGTATTTAATCAGGACCGGGGTGAGTGGGTAAAAAATAAATAAATAAATAATCAATCAGACAGCTAGGCCTCCCTTCCTGGAGGTAATCAGTCCCTGAGGGCAAGGCCATACCGGGGCTTCTGTGAGGGGCTGGTGGTTTCAGACCTGGACTGCGGATAGCAGTCTGGCAGGTCAGGTTCATCAGAGAACCACGGCTGTGGCTCTCAGACTACCTGAAAAAAAGAAGGACAGAGGGGAATTAAATAAGAAAGGCGGGGGGGTGGGGCTGCTTGTGGAGCTAAAAAGAAATGCAAAATGGCTTTGGGGGGGGGGGGGGTGTTGAAGACCAAAATGTTAGGCAAGGTGTCACAAAGTCTGAGAGCACAAGAATAGGGCTATTTAACACACAATACTAGAGTAAAAAGGTGAAGGGGGTTCAAAGGCCTGAGCTGAGATTGCTACTGGGTCTTATGAGGGAACACACTACAAGCATTTAGATTAGATCAGCAAACTTCAACTATAAAATGCTAGGACGACAGTTTTAACAGAAATCATAATCTAGTACAATATAATTCAAGCATTAAGAGTGCAGAGCTATATGGAGCCAATCGGAGTGCTCCTGGGGCTGACCGCAGCCAGTGGGTCACAGTAGTAACAGAGACTGGATTTAAACCCAGACACAACTGTCCTCATGTAAAAAAGAAATCATGCAGCTAGGGCTCCCTTCCTGGAGGTGATCAGTCCCTGAGGGCAAGTCCATACCTGAGCTTCTGTAAGGGGCTGGTGGCTTCAGACCTGGACTGCGGATGGCAGTCTGGCAGGTCGGCTTCATCAGAGATACACGGCTGTGGTAAAATATACAAGCTTCCAGACTAAGAGGAACCCTCTCTAACCAAGGCTTAGAAGCAACCTCTTTATATTATGTACAGGCAGGGTTGCGAGCCTTTGAGGAATGTTTGGCTGTTAATGAGCCTTGGTGGGCAGGCCACTACACAAACCCTCTAAATACATGCCTTAGGCAGATGAGCCGAGAAGCTAGTTTCACTTGCTTGGAGAGAAGGCAAGAGGAAGGATCTATACCGGAACAGGTACTGACAATATCGCAGTAGGACAAACTGAAGTACTGAATTGTCTTTTGAAACCTGAAATAAAGTGATTTTATTTGATCATAGCATTGGGCTATTTTTTGTGTGAATATTTTTATTTCTATTTATTTGCTTTTTATACTGTTTTTGCATGAAACAAAACCACGCTGCAGTGTGTTGTACCGAATTACTGCGTCCAGAGTTATCCATTCCCACAAAGCTATTATACTGTCCCCATCTCCAACTGCAATCAGAGTTTATACATATTTAAGAATCATTTAACAGCAACTCGAAAAATTCTCATAACCATTTATAACCTTTCCCAAACTTTGATATCGAACATGCAGACTGCCATTTACTATAGCACTGAGCCCCAGTTACCTTAGACTGTGAGTTCCGTCTCACAGCTAAGGTTAATGATCCTCCCAATTTTTGACTACTGCAACGTAGTTTATGGTGCTGCTCCCAAGTCCACCCTGGCCAGACTGGACACCCTCTAACTCTTTCTGTCGCATCCCTCTCGACGCACCCTTCCAGACCCATAATTGTGAGCTCCATCATGCCCAGTCCTTTCCCCAACTAAATAACAAGGGCCTCTCACATTGTGTTAAACTCACCTCCAAATTCTGGTTGGGGGAACGCCCTTCTTACCTTACCTTGCCTCCTCTCTCTCAACCCCACCCATATCTCCCCAATCCATCAGATCATCTGCTACTCAAACTCTGGTGGTCCCCTGTTGCTCCACATACACTGATTGGACAGTCTGCCTTCTCCTACAGATTCCCTAAAGCCTGGAACTCCATCCCCCCACAAATATGCCACTCCTCTTCTGCCGCCTCCCTCAGATCTGCCCTACACAACTACCTCTCTTCGAGCTGCTCCTGTTATAATCCACCTTAACCTTCCCCCAATAATTCTGCTCTTGTATTATTTCACCCTTGCCTCTCCTGTCACTTGCACCTTGTCTCCTCCGCCTCTTCCTATTTCTCCCTACCTACACTTTCTTTCTTCCCCCCATTGCTCCCTCTTCCCCTTTTCCTACATCCCCTCCTTTACCATTGCCTGTTTCATCCCCTGGCAGGGTTCTCAGCACCCTGGAGGGGCAAGATCCATGGTATGCATCTCTTCCTTCTACCTTCCCTCCCACTCCCTCCCCTGCTCTACCGCACCTCAATCACTATCGGTCCCACACTCCCAAAAGCATTTGTAGTTTAACTGCACTTTTGTTGTAACATAATAATTTGCACTGACTGCACTCTGCTTAGTAGCTTGTCTTAGTTCAACTATTTGTCTCCAGTCAGTCATTGTTTACCTTCACTGGCAACGTGCTTCCTAGCTGCTTGCAACAATTGCTGTATTTGTGTTCTGTAACTATCAGAGTAGTCAATCCCTTGTTTCTTACTTAACTGTTAAAGTACAGTTACTTAAGAACTTACAGTAATAGTAGATCTTCGTGAGGAGCTCTTGCAGCAGGATATAACTTTCCCATTTCCCATTCAGGACTATGCCGCAGGCACTAGGATCATCCAGCAAACTTCTCAGCCAGCAGTATATAGCAGGGACTGCCCATGAAGCCAGTCCCGCCATCGGCCCTGGTACAAAAGGGGGGCGGACCCAACTCCACCTCAGTTCTCCCGCCAAGGCCCTCAACAAGCCCGGACAAGAGGAGACGAAGCGAATATAGGAGATGTAAATGAAGATGGATCTGCACATCACGAGGGGGAAGGCGGGTGGGAAAGTAATGCCTGCTGCAAGAGCTCCTCTCGAAGATCTACTGTTATGGTAAGTTCTTATGTAACTGTACTATCTTACTTCGAGTGGGAGCTCTTGCAGCAGGCTATAACATTCAGGACTGAATACAAGCAGTCCATGCCAAAGAAGCAGACGACCTCGGGAGGTGGAATATGCTGACTCCAGAGGCCTCAGGACAGAAGTCCTTGCAAAACAGCCAGCCCGAAGCTAGCTCAGCGTCTGGAGACTATATCCAAGCTGTAATGCTCGACAAAGGTATGCACTGAGTTCCAGGTAGCGGCTGCACATATGTTCCTGATAGAGACATTTCTCAGGGCAGCGAATGAAGCAGACACTCCTCTGGTGGAGTGACCCCTAACGGGCCTGGTAGGGGTTTACTGTGTTTCTCATAGCAGAAGGAAACGCAGTGGACTATACACTTCGATATCATCTGCTTGGTCACTGGTTTACCCAAGCATTGTGGCGCAAAGGCCACAAAAAGTTGCTCCTATTGAAAAGTCCTATGGACATCCAGTGTGTGAAGGAGAGCCTCCCCTCTATTGGGTGGGGAAGGAAAATAAACTGGAAGGTCAACTGACTGGTTGAGGGTCAACTCCGAGACCACTTTTGGAAGAAACTTAGGATTTATTCTAAGGGAAACCCTTTCCCTGTGGAAAATCAAATATGGCTCTTTACACATCAGAGCCTGAAGCTTGGAAACTCTTCGAGCTGAGGTAATAGCAACCAAAAAACAAACCTTCCAAGAAAGAGAACACAGCTCACAATCTGCTGCCAGTTCAAAGGGAGGGAGGGAGGGTGAGCTTCTCCAACACATAAAGGAGATCCCAGGGTGGGATAGGGTCCCTGAATGGGAGGTCTCGTATGCAAAATTCCTCTTAAAAAGGTGCGGGTGACATCCAATTGTGCCAACGCCTTATCTCCAACGACAGCATGATAGGCGGAGACAGCCCACATATGCACCTTGATAGAGGAGTAACTCAGGCCATTTTGATACAAGGAGAGGAGATACTGCAACGCTGAGTTCACTGGACAAGTGACAGGGTCCAAATGCTGTGTCGAGGCCCACTGACAAAAACATTTCCACTTCATAGCATAAGCGGAGTGCTTTCTCGCCGAAACTAGGACTGCCGTCACTTCTGGGGAAACCCTGTATCTGTGTTACGCTGCGTCTGAAGGAGCCAAACATGTAGGTGTAAGGACCGAAGGTTCAGTTGGACCAGCGACCCTTGTTCCTGGGACAGCAACTGTGAGCATATGGGCAGCGGAACTGGAGGCTCCGTGGATAACCACTGCAGGAGTGGGAACCAAATCTGCCGAGGCCATCTGGGGGCTACAAGAATCATTCGGGCCCCTTCTGCCTGTAACTTTAGTAGGACTCTCTGAATGAGAGGGAAGGGCGGGAAGGCATAGAGAAACCTCCCTGCCCAGCAAAGGGATAATGCGTCTGGTCAGAAAACTCCAGGCGCGTGCTCTCGCGAGCAAAATACTGGCAGTTTGGCACTGCATGATGACGCAAAGAGGTCCAGCTCTGGATGACCCCACTTGTCGAAGAGCTGATCTGCCACGGACTGTAGCAGCTCCCACTCATGTGCTCTGGATCAAGACCTGCTTAGGCTGTCAGCCAGATCGTTGAGGATGCCTGGAACGCGCACTGCGGACAGCAGAATGCATCGCTCCAGCGCCCAGTGCCAGACTCTCATCGCCTCCCTGCAAAGGGGGTACGAACGAGTGCCCCCTTGCTTGCTGATGTAGAAGACAACTGCCATACTGTCTGTTTGAACCAGAAGAGAGCCTAGCACAAGGTCCTCTTGAAAGGCCTGTAAGGCATAGCGAACCGCTCGCATCTCCAGTACACTGATGTGAAGAGATCGTTCCTCGGGTGACCAAACCTCTTGCGTTTGATGAGCACCCAGGTGCGCCCCCATCCCAGGTCTGATGCATCTGTTGTAAGTGTCTAACCTGGTGGCTCCGAACGAAAGCTGACCCCTTTCTCCAGGTTCTGGGGGTCCATCCACCAACGCAAAGTTCTCCTGACTGGCTCGGTGATCCTGACCATGAAGTCTAGATCGTCGTAGCCTTGATCTCACTGTACCCTGAGCATCCACTGTAGGATCTGCATTTGGAGGCGGGCCAAGGGAGTGACAGGAATGGCCACTGCCATGTGCCCCAGTAGCCCGAGGAAGCTCCGTGCTGGAACTTGAGGAGTTAGAGATCCCTTCGGCAATCTCTCGCAGGCGATCGCCCCTGTCCAGGGGAAGGAAAGCCATGCCCTGGATAGAATCCAGTACCGCCCCAATGAAGATGAGCTTTTGACTGGGCTCTGCGGACAATTTTCGTAGATTCAGGGTGATCCCCAGCTCTCTGAATAGTGTATAGGTATCTCCGCGGGCATGAAGTAGGCCTGCCCCTGATGGGGCTGTAAGTAGCCAATCGTCTAGGTATGGGAAAACGTAGCGTCCCATGCGCCTAAGGGCTGCAGCCACTACTGCCAAGCATTTTGTAAAGACTTGCAGAGCGGAAGAGAGTCTGATCAGAAGAACCTGAAACTGGTAGTGCTCCCCTTGGAAGCGGAACCTCGGAAACTTCCTGTGGGGGACCCCAATATGCATATATGCATCTTGCATGTCTAGAGAGCAGAGCCAGTCATCTTGGTGCAGCAGAGAAGTAGACTGGGGAGGGTCACCATCCTGAACCTTTTGTACTCTATAGAGAGATTTACAGAGCTGAGGTCCAGAACGGGACGAATAACCTGCGTCTTTTTTGGGACCAGGAAGAAATGGGAGTAAAACCCCTTTCCCCGCTGATGCAAGGGAACTACCTCTATTGCCCTTTTCTGCAAGAGGGTCTGAATTTCTCCTTCTATTAGTGGGATGTGAGAAGGAGGATGACGGGAGTGCTTTGGTGGAGTATTTGGGGGGAACTCCAGTGTGTCTCCTCTTCTGACGATATCTAGGACCCAGTGGTCCACAGTAATCGACTTCCACCCTTCGAAATGAAGGAGAAGCGGCCCCAGAGGGGCAGTGGTGGAAGAGAGTCACTGGGCTGAGCTGGGTGAAGGCAGAGAGGCCTGGGAGGACTTGGGCCCACGGGTAGGAGCGCCTCCAGGCTGCTGGTTACTGCATCTCCTACGGAAGCCGCCTCTCTGCCCCTGCTGGTTACCATGGGCATGACCTTGGCCATCTGAGGGCTTATGAAATGGCCGCTTGCGTTGTCTTCACTGGTCGCCGCAGTACATCTGGTGGACCGACCAGATAGACTTGCCCGACTCCTGGAGCCGAGAAATCAAAGCTTCCGTCTCCTGCCCAAATAGCACGGTACCCTGGAAGGGTAAGTCCTTGATACCGGCCTGCAGATCCTGGTGAAAGCACAAGATTCTCAACCAGACGTGGTGCCGTAGACACACCCCGGAAGCGGCTGCCCTGGCTGCTGCATCTGCGGTGTCATACAAGGCTCTCAGGACATGGGAGCCTACGTCTGAGCCCGATTTCAAGATGTCCAGCTCCTCTGTCTTCTGATCAGAATCTGGTATGGTCTTCAAAAGCTCTTGTCCACGCTCCCATAGCGCATTCTGGTACTGGACCTTATGCGCTGAGAAACTGAGGGACTGTATGGAACAGATGGAGGCAGAATAAACCTTCTTGCCCACCTGGTCCAAAAAAAAAAAAAAAAAAAAAGACTCCGGGTCGGGAGGCTGTGAGCTGAGGTGCTTCGGCTGTCTGGATTTATCATGGGCAGCCGTGATCACCGAGGAGTCCGCCTGAGGGTTTTCTGCTAGGAAAGATTCTGCCCTCGGGGCCTTGTACAGCCTATACGACTTCTTAGGAACAGCCGGGATGGAAGCTGAATGTTTCCAGGTAGTCCGCGTAAGGTCCTGGAAAGTATCCACCAAAGGAGCGATCACCAGTGGTTTCGGCTCCTTCTGCCTCAGATACTTTGCCAGTCTCCGGTGTTCCGGATCCAGGTCCTCCGTCTCCCCCTCACTGGAGGCCTGGATATGCCTCACGACGTCCATGAAGGTTGGATTGTCTGGAGGAGAGCGAGGCTGGTCCTTCTCTCCCAGGGACCGCTGCAAGCTGAGAGAGGAAGAGGATGAAAAAGAGAATGAGGGAGACCGACTATAAGATCTAGAATAGTCTGACCTCTCCTTATGACCAGACTCCCGCTGTCGGTAACTGGAGGACTGACGTCTGTCCGAAGACAGACTCCGGTCCCTAGACCGGCGACGGAGCAGAGACCGACGTCGGTCAGAGGACAGCCGTCGGGCGTGTTCTCATCTAGAAGACAGAGAAGGACTCTGAGGACGTGACTTAGACCAATGACCGTCTCCAGAGTCCCTGGAGCAACGTCTGTGGTCTCCAGACCGGGTGCGGGAACAAGCCCTAGAAAGAGGTGTAGGCAGTCGCTCCGGGGACTTCCGTGTGGAAGGCTCACCTCCCAGCTGTGGTTTCCCCACTGGGTCCAGTCCCGGTGTCTGGTCCTGCGACCAGGTGGTCCGCTTCTGGACATGCCCCCACCAAAAGGAAAACAGCTCCTGCAGCTCATCCTTTGAAAAAAGTTCAGCCGCTCGGCCCGGAAAGGGAGTATCCGGGACATCGGCCCGCGAAGGAGAGCCCTCCTGGAGGCCGGGGAGAGAAGAGGACTTGGGCGACGGGAACGTCAGCTCTTCCACGGCCGATCCCTCACCCTTTGCCCCTTTGATCACCGCAGGTGGTGGTACAGACGACAGGGTGCCGCCGGAGAGTCCTTGGGCTCTGGAGGCGCACTTTCAGCAGGCGGCGCCGGTGCCTTGGGAGGTGGGGCCGCAGCTTTCACCTCCAAGGGCTTGGTGGTAACCCTTAGCAGGGTTACCTTCGGCTTGGCCGGCTTCTCCCCCGATGGGCTGGCCTTGGCCTGAGACGATTTTGGACACTCTCCTGATCCCGAAGGGTGGGCCTTCTTGGGAGAGGGCTGCGAGTGAGACCGGGACCGCGACCGGTGCCAACTACGGTCTTTACTGTGATGCTTCTTCTCTTTGCGTTACCCCTCGGAGGAGTGCAGATCCCTCTTCTCCAGAAGAAAAGCCTTCAGGGCCTTCAGACGGATGCGGATCCGGCTAGGAAATGCCTGGCAGGCGGAGCAGGCAGCGGTGTCGTGGTCCAGCCTGAGGCAGAAAACGCAATGTCAATGGCTGTCCTTAGCCGGGATCTGCCTCCCACACTCGCACTTGTTTTGATGGCGTTCAGGTGAGGCCGACGACAGTGAAGACATCAGTTGGGAAACTTCAAAAACAGTCGGAAATGGTCCGACGTCTGTTAAACTAGAAAAAACTGTTGAAAAACGGTAAGAAAGCGGGTTTTGTAGAAAATCTTGCTGTTCCTGGCAAGCTGAATGTAGATCTTCACTCTTCATGCGCGGGACGCGGTGGGAAAAGAACTGAGGTGGAGCTGGGTCCCCCCCCTTTTCCTACCAGGGCCGTCGGGGCGGGGCCGATGGCGGTCCCTGCTGTACACTGCTGGCTGAGAAGTTTTCTGGATGGTCCTAGTGCCTGCGGTATTGTCCTGCGTTATAGCCTGCTGCAAGAGCTCCCACTTGAAGTAAGATCTTCCATTCAGTCATTGTTTACTTTATAATCCACATGCATCACTGTTGTATGTACTCATTTGTTTATCTGGAGTTTTTGTACCAATTTTCTGTACTCAATCCCCATGTTCCCCATACCCCCTAGGTTGCACCGGGAGACTAGCAACTTGTTGTTCAGTATGCCTCCCTGGTGAAACATGTCAATAAATAAATAAGGGGGATTAATAAAAACCAACAAGTATTTCAATATGTATTGAACCTGTACCCCCCCCCAACCCAAGCTGCTCCATGAGAGACCCCATATGCAGTCCAGAGATCCATTACTTTTGTTTAATAAACGAGAAAGCCTCCTTGTCGCAACATCCATACAGGGAGTATGAGTCAACTAAAACCTGGTACCCAGGTAAGTACCAACAGTCCTCAAGCAAATATCCAGCAAACCTCTCAATCGCCATTAGACTCCTCTACGACTTCTCGGCCTGGGGAAGTGGCTTTGGCAGCGAATTCCACTTCAGTTTTGGTAGTACATCTGCCAGCGTCTTTCGGATCCGAGAACTGCCATGCCTTCCCTTCATGTGTTATTCAGAGATGGGCCAGCTGTAAAAAGGAATGGACGATTCCCAGGGCACGGAGTCGCTGACAGACTGAATCAAATTGCTTGCGACATGCCCTAGTCTAGAATGAGAGGTATGGAAATATTTTTATGTCCAAATCGTTGACTATCAGTGGGTATGCAGCTCTAGTCATTGCCAATATTATATCCTGCACCCGAGAGCCAGAGGTGTACAGCAAAACAGTTTGTGGCTGCACTGCAGTTCCAGGCATTACATATGGGTTCACCCGGTAAGCTTTTTCACATTAATGCCACATGGACTCCTCTAGATGTGGTAGTACTTCTTGCCACCAGTTCTTTAGAAAGTTCAACAAGCTGGTGCATTCAGCACTCTTCAGTAGCCCCACTATTCAGACGTTTCCAGATAGAGCTTAGTTCTCCAGAGCTTCCAATCTTCCACATAACTGGGTGTTCTCCTGGGTTAGGTTGTTAACCGCTGCTTGGGTCGTCATGGATCGCTCATCAACCTCTGCCACTGTCCCGGTTAATTCTTTAATAGCAGCATCTTGTGTTTCCAGTTTATTTGGAGTCCGTGGCCCTCATGGACTCCATCATGGCCTGCCATGGAGGTTCTGAAGCAGAGCTCACAGGCCTCCCTGTAGCACCGGGAGCAGTTTCATTGGCCTTGCTGTATTGCTGCTCCAGTTTTCGAAGAGCCTGCCTGCTGATTCTTAGTGTGCCATATTGAAGTTTTGGTGTTTTTCGACTCCTAATGACCTGGAGAATTCAATGCTCGTCAGTAAACTTTCTCTAGTTCTGTCCGAGTTTTCCTGTGATCTGTGGAAACATGACGCAGAGCTTGGCTGAGGAACAACCTGCCTCGAAGATGGCTCTCTAATGCCCCCAGGAGCTCCTTCTCTAAGATGGACACCTTTTGCTCCATGAGGAATGCCTTGAGCTCCTTCAGGCAGAGTCAGCAGGTGGTCTGGTTAAAACTGCTGATCCCACAAGCCTGGATGTCACGTCTGGCGCCGAAGCAATGGACAGTAGTCGTGGAGATCCTGGTCAAAGATTTTCTGCCCGCAGCTGCAGTGATGGAAAAGCAAATCTAAAATGAAGGCAAGGAAGGGGGAATCACTTTAGATACTAAAGTGATAAGGTACTAGGCCGAGAAAAAAAAAACGAGAAGCAGTATAAATGTTGAAAAATAGCAGTCGACTGAAGCAATGGTGCTCTGCGAAGCCCAATGCGATGGCCGACAGTGGGAAAACTGAGGAGGGTGTGGGGCCTCCCACAGATATGTAGGGAGATGTCAACGTAGTAACGCCGGTGTGGGCAGCCCCAGTTAAGATTGTTTGAGAAAAATCTTCTGTGTAATCCCGTCTGACGATTAAGGTTCCTAAGGTGTGACCTGCTACAAGAGAGATCCTCGAAGAAGATATGGTTGTTCCCGCAGCCTCCTGTGTGGGGGGGGGGGTATAAGCAGAGAGAGGCAGGAGCCCCTCATGGGCCTGGTGAGGCTCAAAAGACTGCTCAGGAGCAGGCAGAGGCTCCTGTGGCCTAATGCAGACTGCAACTCCCCCTAGCCTGGAGACTACCACGTTGGCGTCATAGGACACCCTTGCCTGGTGTCTCGCCAACTCCAGGCTGCGCAGAAAGGCGTATGGCTTGTCTGGTTTGTTCACAGTCCGGCAAGGATGCCAGCAGCTATCCAAGCATCGCCCACAGGTGCCTGCCATAGGACACCTGGTATGCAGAAATGCAAAACATGGTGCACGCTGCTGAGAAGACTCTTCAACCAAGAAATCAAACTCGGATGAGTCTGACTCTGGGGGACGGCTGCACACTGGGCACCGATGCACAGAGGGGGTGTCCAGGAGCTGGACCCCAGGGGTGCCTAATACCTGCGCTGGTCGTTCCTTTTAGCAGGAGAGGGAGCAGAGGAATGGAGCCAGACGTCTCGACGCCTCCACAAAAAGCATGGACCATGGAGGTATGACTGAAGTCATGACTGTACTCTCCAAGGAAGGACAGTGTCAGATGTGCAGGACTGTGCCAGAGAAATGGGACAGTCACAGCTCCCTCAACATCTCTGAAAGAACTGCTGGTAACGGGTGTACTCCGTGTCAGAGGGTACATGAAGGGGAAGAGACCTCTTCCTCAGAGGAGGAAGATGAGGAACAGCTGGACTCAGGGCGTGGTGGTGCTGGCGTCTCAGGCTGGAAGACAGCCTGTTCCAGTGCCCTCAGGTAAGTAGAGAATGCACTCTACAAAGCCCTGAACTGCTCCTAGGTCATTGGCCCAGCAGAACCCAAAATGCCCTAGAGAGAGAGAAAGAATGGTAGGCAGAGGAGGAGACTGGTTGTGGCAGACCAGGCCAGGTCCTCTGCCAAGGCCACGAGAGCGAACAGGAGACCTCACCAAAGGGGAGGGCTGCCCAACTCGTCCACCTGTGAACACCCAATCATAAATGGACTAGTTCAGGTGGTGCCGGGGAGGGGGGCCTCAGGTTGGAAGATCGGAGCCGCAGCAGTATCACAGGGCAGCACCTACTCCCATCTACCGCAGGCCCAGACTGTTCTTGGGGATGCCACCAAAGGACCTGGGTCAACACTGCGACTCCTGCAAAAGCCACCAGCCACTCTGGACTGCGGCGCAGACTACCAGCCCCAGCCTCACCAGAATGGAACCTGCCCCTCGAGTTAGAGCTAAAGATATACTCAGCCGAATGTACCAGAGGCGAGGGGGAGCTGGCATCATAGCGGCAACAAAATCCCCATGGCACCGGAGTCTGATTCAGCGCCGGAACCCAACACGGCACCAACAGCAATGCTGGAACTCAACCCGGCACGGACCTCCAGCACTATCAGCGGCACTAAAAGCTGTGTCTCAGCTGGAGCTGGCCTGAGAAACACCCTGAGATAACGTTGCAGACACTAAAGGCCTAGGACTAGGCCCTCAGTTTCTGCTCCTTCATTTTGGAATGCATTATCCATTGAATTATGTTCCTCTTTCTCATTGCAACATTTTAAACAATTTAAGGTATATTTACAGTCTTCTGAGGTTTGTGGATATTTTGTTTAAATTGGTCTTGATTTGACTTTATATGTATTCTGTGATTATATACTTATTTAGTACCTGGGTTGGACCTGAAAATGGACTTGTTCCAGAGTCCTTATCCGGTTAACAAAATTTTAATAAAGGTCTCCTTACTCAGAGACCAGAAGCTAGTCAGGATTATCCCCATCCCCCAGATCAGAGGATGAGGTCCAGAGGATCTCCAATGGGCCAGTGGCTTCAGAGATCTTACCTCTCCCAATGCCGCAAGCAGCAGCAGGAGGGGACCCAGCCGCACGGGTGGCGCCACGGCCCCAAGAGAGGCACTGGTGCAGGTCCAATGTATACCTGCGACCTTGCCATTGGAAGGGGGGGGGGTGCATCCGGACCCTCGAGGGGGTACTGGACAGGGAAGAGTGAGCAACCGACCTTTGGGAGGGGACTGGCTGTCCCACAAACCCCTCCCCCAGGCCTACCGTCTTAGCGAGACGAGGACAAGAGGAGGTCTGGTCTCCCTCAATATGTGTAGTATCAGGGAGGGGCATAGAGTAAGAGCCCAGTGACGTTACCTTGGAGTCCCAAGTGCAACGCCTGCCTTCGAAGGTGGGGGACTGCCAACCCCACCTCATCACATGGTTGTGTAAATCATCGCAGACCATATCATGCTCTGCTTCAGGGCGGGTCTGGCAGCAATCATGTCAGTTCTGGATGGACAGGTTTCTCCTATAGGGACACTGATGCACGGGGGGGCGGGGGCAGCACTGTTCTCTTGATCGGCTTCTTAGGTTTCTGAGACCCCCAAGATCAGGACATTACTGACTATGTAAATAAAATAAAACCAGCAAAAATGGGGCTTTGTGCCGTAAAAGGGAGAGAGAGAAGAAAAAAGGGGGTGACAGAAAGCCGAAAGTAGTATTATGGTATCGAGGGAGCAGTGAATAGAACTAGGCCCAGTGATGCAGATTAAAACTAAACGCTCCTATAGAATGTATCCTCAATGGTGGGAGAAACAGAACTGAGGAGAGAGGGGGACCAGCGCTGTCCCAGTCAGTCTACTACCTCTGAAGCTTTTAAAGGAATACCCTCCCACGGGGTTCTCATGCCTCCAGCACAGACCCACCAGTAATAAATTAAATTCTTGGAAGATAAACCAGCTCTGTAATGGAGTGGACAGGAGGAAAGTCAGTGTGCTGAGCTAGAACAGGGTGAGCTGCCCAGAGGCCCTGGCTCTTCCCTGAGTGGGGGATGGTGGGCAGGCATAAGATATTCTGGAGGATCAACAATTACGGTGATTATGTATTTTTTTTTTTTTTTATCTTCCAGGAATCAAGCTTCAACAGCTATTCACACTGATGCACTGAAGTACCAAGCTTTCCCCAAAAGATGGAAGGAATTGGCTCATCCTGAGCTCTCCGTGTGGAGGAGAACCACCTAAGGGCAGGGACTCTCCATGGGTCTGGCAGGACCCAAGACTGGTCAGGGGCAAGCAGAGACTGCCATGATCTGGGAGCAGGAGGGCATCCAGACAACTGATTCTTGACTCTTCGGGAGACTAAACGAGTCCCTTGGAAATGCAAACTGATCACCTTATACTGGGGCCAGAGGTGTCAACCACAAAAGGTGAAGCCATGCCATTCATCGAATGCATATCGCTGTTCTTAGCCTAGAAGCTCCCTCTCTGGCATTATACAATACCCTTAAGCGGTGCCTCACCGGTTCCTGGGCAGAAATGCAAATGACTTGCCAGAAATGACCTAGCTTCGACCACAGGTGCTTGATTTCAAGCTGCCTGATGTGCAGCAATGCACATGATGGTATGTGCCCCAGTAAAAACCCTCCTTCCCCAGTCATCTAACTCTGCAGAATCAGCCTCAGGAGGATGGTCATACACAGAGTTTAAGCCCAGTGGGGGTCTGCAGGACCAAAATCCTCAAGGTGGGGTAAAGTACAGCTCTTGCAGATTCCAAGGGAGTACAATATTTGCACTGCACATCCTTTTGGGTTGGAGAAGGGGAGAAAGGACAGAGTAAGACATTCCTGGATACCTCCTCAAAGACCTGAGATGAAAGAGTGAAGAAAAAGCATAATTACTGGAACTCCACGGAATCTCAGTGACAGGGTAGCAGGAGCAGTGTGCTCTGCATCAGCAGTCGTGATGACTCCGGATATTCCCCTCTACCCAGCAATGGGGCAATGGGACCAGACCTGGCACTGTGGAGGGCTCTGGGCCAGAACTGGTACAGCAGACAGTACCACACCAGGGACAATGCTGTGGGCAACAGTCACTGGTGTCTGGCTCAGAACCAGGCCCAGTCTTGGTTCCATCATTGCCATTCCCATGTCCACAGCCAGCGTTGTCCCCACCCCCTCATCCCCAGCCACAGGGGCACTCAGGGAAGGAGACCACCACCACCTCCCTAAGACTATGGGTCAGGTCCAGATCCCACCCTCTTCTGGTACCTCACACAGCACCAGAAGGGGACCTGGTCTCACAGCCCATGTCGCTTCGCTCACCAGTAGTGGGGGTGGCACCAGGAACCAGGGGCGGCACCAGGCCACGACTCCAAGGTGACCATTAGTGTAGACTGAGTGAATAGCTTCGGCCTCACTACTGGGGGCATCCGCTGCCCAGGACAGCAGACGGACGGACGGGGAGCTGCTCAGTCGATACTCCAGAAGAAACCAACTGTCCACCAGATCACATGCCCAACTCTGACATCTAGGGGAGGATCCTGGTCTTCCTCAGCACCAGATGCACTGGAAAGAGGCCAAGTGGAAAGGCCCAGAAACTTTACTTTGGCATCTGATGCAATAAATGCCTCCAAAAGTGTGTGTGAGGGAGACCCCACTTTAATGCGCACTTTTCCAGTGTTCGCTTGTCAATTGAGAAGCAGGCAATTGCACCTATCCACGTCATGGTCTGGTCCAAGGCAGGCCTGGCACTTAAGATGCCAGCCTGATGCTGCAAGAGGATTCCCACAGGGCCACATATGCACGAGGGTGCAGCTTTTCTTCTCCTTCTCCATCATATCTGGCATCTCAAGGGATGAAAATAATGAAACGAGAAAATAATTCAGCGCCAAACTGAAAGGTGGGAAAAAAAAAACAGAGAAAAAAGATGCCATACAATGGTGCCAGAAGGCACTCTGCATCAAAAAGGAGGTAAGCTGTACCGAATTGAAAAGAAAAACACTGATGGTGCAACAGTCTTCAACTTCACTTGCTTCCACTGAGCATACTCTATGGCGAGAAAAACCAGATTGAGGAAGGGAGGGGGCTGGTGTTCCTTACTGGCTGGCTCATGTGCATGTCACTACATCGGCCTCATGGGCAGCGCCAGCACCGAGGTTAAGCTGCAAAAGACTTTGCTCCCACAGGGTCCTAGCGCCTCCGGCTAATAAATGGTGAAGATTGATTCCTGGAAGATATTTTTGCATTCAAAAGGAACATCAACATAAGAGAACTTTCAACAACTTCAAGTGGTGCCCATCTTTAATTGCATGACTCATGAACTAAAAAAAATCACCTAGAAAAAACTTTTAAAAATATCCGAGAAAATGGATAATACACTGAAGATGTTTCTAAGGATGTAAGAAATACATTTCTGCTAAAGAGCTATAGGATATCCGTCCCAGTGGGGCAGAGTTGGTACCTTACCTCTCACCTTGCTAGTGACCCAAGTTCAAGAACGAGCTTGTGTCACCGGAGTGGGGATAAGAAGAGCACTGAGCAGCTGCCTGACAGCTCTACTTTCCAGGACCAGGGTGGCGTTTGGTTCCCTACTTTTGGCTGTCACCAGGTGGAGGCCTGGTGGAAGCACTGATGCCTGGGAGACAAACTGAGATCAGGGTAGACAGAAGGGCCCACGGTTCCAGAGAGCATGCGCGACTCCATGCACATGTATCTAGTGTGCCACTGTAATGTTAGGACATTAGGGAAGAAAACAGAAATGCAGTGGTGGGGGCTCAGTGATCCTTGCCACCTACCTCCAAGCAACACTGCTGACTGGGATATCTGGTGGCCCGACCTGGACGTGTGTGTGTGTGGGGGGGGTGACTGCCCTCACTCCTCCAGCTCTGTTACAGGAGGGATACTGTGGGAGGAATCTCCAACAACCAGACAGATCCCAGGGCAGCAGACGCTGGCTGGGAGAAGGTGGGACAGGGCTGAGCAGTCAACCCTGCCACTGGCGGAGAAAAATCTCTACAGAAAAAAATTATATGACGAAATTTTTTGCCGGCTAACAAATACTGCTGCTGCTTCAATAAACTACTAATAAAAACTGTTCACAATGTATCTGAGGGAATTAAAAATTGATTATGCTTCGAAGGATGTCAGAAATTGTTAACTGCTAAAAAAAACATGCGCCTTTTTCAATTAAATACAGTGACTTTAATGCTAACCACTTAAAGAGCAGATGACAGGATTCAAGCAGGCAACTGATTCTAAAGTTGCCTGCCCAATTAATTAAATAAGCTTGTGCCGCAATTTTTTTGGTCTTGATAAATAGCAACATTTTAACTTACAATGCCTGGTCCGTACCTTCCGTGTATGAGCCAAGCGGCCATATCAGCACTGCAGCCCCACTGACGTTAGGTATGGGTCGGGGCTGCAGGCGCTCTAGACAGTAAATAATAGGATGGAAATAGAATCAGGAAGGGGGACTGCATAAATGTACTAACATTATCTTTGCTGGCAGTTACACAAAGATGGGGGTCATATATCACATATGTAATTTCCCCACACACGTACAACTGCCAGCAAAGATAACGTTAGTACATTCAGGTAGCCCCTTCCTCGATCCTATTCCCATTTTATTACTTACTATATAGAGAGCGCCTGCAGCACCGACCCATACCTAACGTCATCAAAAAGTTTATTTTCGGGTTGGGGCTGCAGCGCTGAGACTGCTGCTCAGCTCATACATGGAAGGTACAGGGCCAGGCATTGTAAGTTAACATTTTACTACTTGTGACAAAAATAATTGCAACACAGGTTTATTTAGCTAACTGGGCACACAACTTCTGAATCAGCTGCCTGCCCGATTCGTGTCACCAGCTCTTTGGATTTGGCACCCCACTTTTATTAAACACATCACTGAAGTTCTTCTCCTCTTGGTTGGTGTGGCCAGGCTTTCAACTCTGACCTCTCTGCCTCTCAAAGCTGTCCCCATTGCCTCCCACCCTGCACTCGCCACACCGGACCAACCTGCAGAGAAATCCCCCACAGATTTCCCCCCGATGCTGGCACCAGGAAAAGGAGGGAGGGCTGTCCTCCCGCCCCACTCAGTGACGCATCCAAACCTGGGCAGCTAGCTGGCTGACAACACAGGGCAGAAGAAGGCATACAGAGCAGAAGGCAAGCAGGGCTTCATACAGCACACATCAACCCTTTTCCAAATTTCTCCTTCAGCCCTATTGCGGCAGCAAGTGTGCATGTGGAGGTACACATGCCTACAATGCCATAGCTCCTCCCTTCGTGCAAGTCTCGTGCTGCCAGTGCTTCCCTAGACCTCTACACCTAGGAGCAGCTAAAGCATGCTACCCCACCATGAGAGAGAAGTGTCCTCCGGATGCTCAATCCCCCCCAAATAGGTCACCAGCATAGGAAAAGGTAAGGTGTAGAGCGACTCGGCCTTCTTCACCACCGAGTCGGTTTCTTTATCTTGTATTTGTGTAACTGCATTGTACTCTCTCTCCCCCCCAGATGCATCTGGAAAGGAGCCGCCAACAGCTCAGTAGGACTTTGCTGGTAAAACCTTTAAAGTAACTAAAGAACTATTACAGTCCTGCAGCTGGCCCGATGGCATGACGGGCTGAGGCAGACACCTCTGTCTCTGACACACCAGAGACCTGGGTCTGGGAACGGATGTGGTTGCTTGGTGGCATCGCAATGGGAAACAAAGGAAAGAGACCCACCGCATGATGCTGAGTGGGGTGTCCACAGAGATGGAGCTTGCACGAGTCACTACATACACCATGGAGAAAATGGAGGACCCCCCAAAGCATGGATGAAGGTCCAGTCCTCCACAGGCCCCACACCAGCGACTGGGTATTTTCAGGTCTTGTATCAGAGGACCAATTAAGCATGTGGTAGTCCCAGGAAAGCTGGGTGACGGGACTTGGGGAACCAGTCCAGATTGAGTCAGATCGGCAGATAAGCCGATAAAGTACAAATAAAAATTAAAAAAAAAAATTTACATTTCTGATGAAAGAACACCTTTGATTGCATAGTCACCCCTTGCAATGTATACTTACTCCCATAAGGCAGCGGCACATGTTGGCATAGGCAACAGAGAAGTTTGGCTCCGAGATGGCCTTTTCAAACACCAGGTCAATGACTCCCTTCAGTCGCTCCTCCGTGTCAACAGTCAGGTCAGTCACCTGCTTCATCAGCTGCTGGAACATCTGGGGCGTTAGTTTGTTCAGTATGCTGCGCACTTTGCGGAACAGCTCCTAAAATAGTGAGGTTAAAAGGGTTATTAAAGTGTTACAGGAAGAGAACCTGAATCCCAGTGTTCTACTTAGCTAATGCACCACATTATCGTGGAATTCTTTGACCAGCCTCCTAAAACTCTGCAATTCATGATGCCTTTACTCACAGTTTAATCAAAAGTAGGCTGCTACTCAACTTACTGCTCACCCATCTCATTCACTTAGATCAGATGGGCTTTGATACGGGGAGACAGGCCCCCGACAAGGTCCGCCGCACAATCAATATCATAAACAAAATACACCATACCCGCATACCGGCCTGCATATACAGGTTACTCACCTGTAACAGGAGTTCTAAGAGTGGTATATGTTGTTCATCCACACTTTGTGGCAGGTTCCGAGCAGCTTTAAATCTTGCCGGAAGGTCTTGAAGCTGGCTCCTCCCACCCATCTGGGTGGTTAAACCCTCGGCATCGCCCCATGACGCCAGATCCAGCCTGCTGGAAGCCAGGTTGCGCATTGAAGCCAGGGAGGTCGGGTGGATGAACATATACCACTCCTAGAACTCCTGTTATAGGTGAGTAACAGTATTTCTAGGGACGTTGATATGTTGTTCAATCCACACTGTCTGGCAGACTCCTAGCAGTTCTCCGGGAGGAGGGAGGCAAGGCGTGCACCCCCTACTTATGGACTAAGGACTGGAGAACAGAGGTCCCAAAACCAGCATACAGGCGTGACTCTAGGTCAATGTGGCAATGAGAAATAAAGGTGTGTGCTGACTTCCAGGAAGCAGCTCTGCAGATTTCCTGGATAGGGACGTCCCTAGAAGCAGCGGTATGGCGGGTAGAATGAGCTCTTATCCCTTTGGGAGGCACCATGCCCGCCAACCTATAGCAGAGATCTATGCAGGAGGTGACCCACCTGCCCATCGTCCGCTTGGCTGCAGGTCTGCCAGGTGTGGCTTCAGCGTAGGTGACAAACAGCTGGCGAACCTCTCCCAGAACTTTAGCCGTTCACTCCTTATAATAAGAAAGCGCTCTTCTAGGGTCCAAAGTATGGAGCCTATATTCAGCCTCCGAGGTGTGACTGGGGAGAACACCGGCAGAGTCAACACCTGGTTAAGGTGAAACTTCGACACCACCTTCGGAAGGAATTTCGAGCAGGAGACCAGATAAGAAGACTCAATGGAAAGCGCCTGAACTTCCCATCCTTCTGGCTGACGGATAGCCACCAAGAATGCGGTTCTTACTTACAGGTGAGATGTCACCTGTGCATCAGTTCTAAAAGGCTTGCCCATGCACCCTTAGCCAATACCAGCAGTAGATCCCATGGAGGTGGGAGGTTCTCTCATCGGAG
Organism: Neoceratodus forsteri; assembly: GCA_016271365.2. NCBI lineage: Eukaryota > Metazoa > Chordata > Ceratodontiformes > Ceratodontidae > Neoceratodus > Neoceratodus forsteri. Next base: position 824,207,165 of record CM028137.1, on the reverse strand, counting down.
GGGACATGTGGTTCAGGACTTTGAAAAAGCGCCTCGACCACCTCTCCCCTGCGCCACCAACTGCTTCTGCCAGCCCACACCCGTAGGTAGAGATAAGCAGCACCTGGCAGCCAAGGGCTCGCTCGATCAAGCCCTAGCTGAGAAAGGGACCATAGGTAGTCCAGAATGCTAGCGTCAACAGGAAGAAGGGTCCAATCCCTTGTCCTGACACCAAATGGAGACTCTTCCATTTGAAGGCATAGTATTTTCTGGTTGACTGTTTATGGACGCTCAACGACGCTGGAGGACCCTCGGCCGGAAAGACCCAAAGCCTGGAACTCTAGCCCCAGGAACCAGGCCGTCAGGTGCAGGGATTGAAGGTCCCGAATGAAGAACCTTCCTTGTTTACTGAGAGCAGGTCCGGCAGGCTGGAAGCCACCCGGAGCCTGGAGCTGAGGAGATCTGGTACTGTGAACTGGCGGGCCAGTCTGGGGCTACCAGAATCACCTGCTCCTTTGTCCCTCTTCGCTCTTGGAGAAGCACTTTGTGGTGCAAGTGGAAATGGAGGAGGGTGCAGAAGAGGCCCGGGTCCACGTGCCTCAAGAAGGCATCCCATGCAGAGAGTCCTGCTGGGGGTGAAACAGCCTCAGCTTCACATTCTCCCGGAGGCTAACAGGTCCAACTGAGGGTAGCCTCAGTGGGAAGAACTGATCTTGTACTACCTCCAGCAGGACAGATCACTCAGAAATGTGCTGCTATCCAGCTGAGGAATCGCCTGACTGTTGGAGGTCCTGCCACAGGACGCGCTAGGAGATCCGCCTCCAGGCTGATCACGAGAGACCAAATGCGGAAAGCCTCCTTGCACAGAGGTAAGGAGTGCGTCCCGCCCTGACGGTTGTGGTAGTACATGGTCGTGGTGTTGTCTGTCTGGACCTGAACCACCTGACCCCGTACAAATGGAGCAAAGGCAGTGAGGGCTAGTCAAACCGCTTGAAGCTCCAGCAGGTTGATGTGGCAGAGACTCCTGAGGGGACCAGAGGCTGTGGTCTCTGAGCTCCCTCAGATGGGCACCCCAGCCCAGAGAGGCATCGGTCGTTAGAGTGATCATCGACTCGGGGTGGACAACTGGGATACCTTCCTGCAGATGAGCTGGGACGAGCCACCACTGCAGGCCGTCCCACATCTCCTGGGTCACTGTCACTGGCTGGTCCAGAGGACCGAAGCGCTGTGATCACTAGCTGACCAGTCCCCATTGCAGGGGACGCATATGACAGCGGGACCAACAGACCACGCTGGTGCAGGCCACCATGAGGCCCAGGAAGTCCTGGGCAGGGCGCAATTGCCCAACCAGAAACGAATGGGCAAAGGAGGAAAGGACCTCTGCCTTGTCCACCGGGATCCGGGCTCTGGCTCAAAGAGAGTCGAGCTCTGCCCCGATGAACTGAATCACTCATGGCGGCACTTAGTTCTGGGACGGCCTCGCTGATGGGGAGGCCAATCAGAGCAGACCTGGAGGTCAGATCCCTGGACCGCTTCCACCTCCAACTTGCTGGGGGCCGCAATCAGCCAGTCGTCCAGGTAAGGGTACACCCTGATCCCTTGGCACCCAGGAATGCGGTCACCACTGCCATGCATTTGGTGAAGACCCTGGGAGCTGGAGAGAGGCTGAAGGGCATGGCCTGGAACTCGTAAAGAGATCCCTCAGCTCTGAAGTGGAGGAATTGCTGATGAGACAGATGGATTGGGACGTGAAAGAACGCCTCCAGAAGGTCCACAGAACAGAATCACATGCCTGGTTCCAAGGATGGAATGATCTGAGCCAGAGTGACCATCCTGAAGCTGTGAGGCCTTAGGAACTTGTTCAGGTCGACAATGGGGCGCCAGCCCCCCCCCCCTTCTGTTTTGGCACGAGGAAGTACCTGGACACACACCCTGGGTCTGGAGGAGGGTCCACCACCTCGCTGATCATCTCCTTCTGGAGAAACAAGGCAATGTCGACTCGACGAGCCAACAGAGAGGCTGCGGAACCCTTAACCTCCCATGGGGAGATGGCTCGATAGGGAGGGAACTGCTTTAATTCCAAAGGCAAACCCCTGCCGACCACTTCGAACATCCAGCGGTCCATGGTGATAGCGGGCCAGGCAGAAAATAAGTGGTGGAGCGGTCCCCCCATGGGGAGAACCAGGAGAGGGGTGACGAGGTTGGGGAAGACCCCCCCCTCAACCCGTCACTGGGCAGGCTTGGAGGAAGGGCCCGCTGAGGGACCTCCTGGACCCTTGCCTCCAGGCTTTCTACTAGAGGAAGAGACTTGGCCTTAGGGTGCCAAGTGTGAGCCTGCTGGCCCTGATGCTGGTGTTGCTGGACCAGACGTGCTGCAGGACCGGAACGGCGAAAGGGTTTACACTGCTGCAGGCGGCCTTTGTCCTTCTGGGCAGACGTGACTGAGTCCAAGGTGGCACTGGACTTCGATCCTCTGGAGATGGCCTTCCACTCCAGGCCCAAACAAGCCGGTGCCCAGGAAGAGAAAGTCTGCCAGCTTGTGCTGGGTGTCCGCTTCGAAGGTGGAGATCCTCAGCCAAAATCTGCGGCGCATGGCCACTGTGGCCGCCACTGATCGGGCACGAGACTCACCAATGTCCAATGAAGTTTGGAGCTATTTAGCCACCGCCCTTCCCCGATACTGCACTTGCTTGTCCGTCGTCTGAAGGTCAGCTGGGAGATTAGGAATTGCCTCATCCAGGTAGCCCATAAAGGCGTGTGAGAAATGTGCCACCATAATGGCCGAGCTAGCCTGACGAAGGCCTAAGGAGGAAGCAGCGTAAACCTTCCGCCCCGAGTAATTCAACTTTTTGGATTCCTTACTGGGGTTTGTCCATGTCCCAGCTGCCCCAGAACGTCACAACGCCATCGGGTCACCAATCCCTCCACAGAGGGTGCTCCGTAGTCGAAGAGTGAACCGGTGGGGACTGTGTACTTACGAGCCATCCTGGCTGAAGGCGCGGGACAAGATGCTGGCCGCTGTCACAACTCCAGGGCCGAGCCAACAAAATGGCTTCGGCCACCGGAAAGGCCTCCGCAGGGCAATCCCCTCGGTCCAGTATCTCCGTAAGGGGATACTTGGCTAGTTTTTGAACAGGTTTAAGTTTAATCCCTGCAGACTCTGAGATGAGTCGAAGCATACCCAAAAACGAGGATGGGCTCTTGTCCACCAACCAGCCCCCTGCAGATTCCAGGTCAAGCGGCCTGGAGAACAGGGAGGAGTCGTCATCAGACTCCGAGGAGTTTGCAAACAGCTGCCAAGCTCCTGAGCCACCCTACACTTGCCAAGGTCGATAAGAGAGTGAGGGTGACCTACAACCTATGGAGCAAGCCCTGACCCAACCGAGAATCCTTGGTCGGAGCCCCAGTCTTCGGTTGTGGAGGCAGAGATTCCACCACAGTGAGTGGAGCAGCCGGTTTCGGCCGAACAACTGGTGCCAGGGTCGGCTCCTCGACTACCATGAGGGGTTGTTTCGACCGCTCCGGTGACAACCACTTAATGGGCGGAGAAGGTGACAGAGTCTGCTTGTTACCGGTCAATAACAGTTGCTGCCACATCAAGTCCTTGTAGCACTGACGCAACTTTCACCGGAGCCTATTCTCTGAAGAGGACGAGTGGCGACACCACTTTCCATGGTGCAGAGACCGAGACCGCCGACGTCGGTGGGACCGGCAGGACCTGGAAGAGGACCGAGACCTCCGGGGATTCCGAGGGTGGGTGAGAGGGAGTGGGGGAAACCCGCCCCTCCCTCTGTGCAGGGACCTTAACCAGGGACTTTGGCACAGGAGGCACAGGCAAGTCCTCGGTAACCACCACCGGGGGCACCGGTGAAGAAGGGTTGTCTGCTTCTCCAGTTGACAAACCGTCCGATAAGTCGAGAAAAATCTCGACTGCAACGACGGATGTCTTGGCCAGCTGACCTGATGGGGACACCGTGAAGCCAGCGGCCGGAGCCTCAACCTTGACCGAAGTCAACAGTTCGGTGAAGGGGATCTCTCCCACTCCCACGAACGTCGACGGTGGGACATACCTTTAGAATCCTTCTTCCTGGACTGACTGGTATGTCCCGATGGCCCTTCTCCCTTAGTGGACAGGGACTGACAAAACTCCTTAAAAGAAGCAGTGTAGGAGGAGCCCAAGGAGAGCGGGATAAATGCCACGGCCGAGGAGGAAGAAGCAGCGGCCTGGGCCACCTCCTCCTCAAGGACGATCATCTGCTCCAACTGCCCTGCGGAGCCTGCCACCGCGGACGCTGCCCAATGGGCCTCCTTAGACTTGACCGGCGGGTACCGTTTATCGGGCGCCCGAGGAAATAATAATCTGTAGTAGCGGTCCTCCAAGACCGGAAGTAAAGACTTGCACATCTCGCAGGCCTCATGTAATCGTCCAAGCCCCATGCGGCAGACGCGACATGAAGTGCGGATCGGTCTGGGACATAATCTGCCCACAAGGGCAGCGACGGAAGCCGGGAGTCGATTTGTCCATCGCAGCCACGAGGAAAGACTAAGACCTCAGTCTTGTAAATTTTAAGATTAGTTTTGGGAAATCCGAAGAGTGTGGATCCAGGCCTAAAACACAGCGCTAAGGAGGGAACCCGAGCTTCCAAGTGGTAAAGAAGATCTGGCATCATGGGGCGCAGCTGAGGGTTTTACCACCTGGATGGGTAGGAGGAGCCAGCTTGAAGACCTTCTGGCAAGATTTAAAGCAGCAAAGAACCTGCCACAAAGTGTGGAGTAAACATATCCATGTCCCTAGAAAGTACAGTTACGTAAGAACTTACCGTAACAGTAGATTTTCGAGAGAGGCTCTTGTAGTAGGTAACATATAGGACTGACGCCGGCAGGCGGCAGGACCCCACGGAAAAATTTCTAGCTAGCAGTCCCTGGCGAGGGACCGCCCCCACGCCAGGTGACCACTGACAGGAAATGTCGGTATAAAGGGGCAACCCGACGCCTCGCCTTCCAGTTCTTTTTCCCGCCACAGGCCAAAAGAGGCAGATGAGAGAGAAGCGGATATTTCCTCAATGGAAAGGAGCTGAAAAGCCTAGGGAATGGAGGGGGTAGTATACCTACTGCAAGAGCTTCTCTAAGATCTACTGTAACGGCAAGTTCTTATGTAACTGTACTATCTTACTTTGAGAGGGCTCTTGCAGTAGGTAATTACATATAGGACTGAATCCCAAGCAGTCTGCAACAAAGAGGCACTGGGAGGAGGAAAAGTACTCCAAAAAATAGTTCTGGTTGTGCAAGTCTCAAGATAGGAGGCCTTGCAAAACAACCAGCCCGAAGCCTGCTCTACGGCGAGAGACAACATCCAAACTGTAGTGTTTAGTAAAGGTATGGACGGAAGTCCAGGTGGCGGCAGCGCAGATGTCTGCCGCAGACACATTCTTGAAACAAGCCGCTGAAACAGCTACTCCTCTTGTGGAGTTGCCTCTGACTTGACCCGGAAGGGTCTTGTTGTATTTGTCATAACAGAAAGTGATGCAATGAGCCAACCACTTAGACAGGCATTGCCTGGAAACAGCACTGCCTTCCCTTTTGTGAGCAAAAGAGACGAACAATTGATCAGTCTTTCTGAGATCCTTCGTCCTGTTGGTATCGTATCTCAGAATCTGGTGAACATCCATAGTATGGAGTAAATACTCCCCTTGATTAGAGTACTGTGTAAAAAAGGCAGGTAACTCTATGGAATGATTTAGAGTAGACTCAGCTACTACTTTAGGGAGAAACTCAGGATTCGTGCAAAGAGCAACATGTTCCTTGTGAAAAATCAAGTACGGGATCTTACACATCAGGGCCTGGAGCTCAGAAATTCTCCGAACAGAAGTAATGGCCACCAAGAAGAGAGTCCTCCACGAAAGGAACTTCAAATCTGCAGAAGCTGCCGGTTCAAAGGGAGGGAGAGTAAGTTTCTCGAGAACAAAATTCAAGTCCCAAGGGGGAGCAGGAGTACGGATGGGGGGCCTCAGATGGAGAACCCCTCTGAGAAAGGTCTTAGAGACCTCCAGCTGAGCGAAAGCTTTGTCTGCGAAGGGAACATGATAGGCCAAAATGGCCGCCATGTGTACCTTCAGAGAAGAATGGCTGAGACCCAGGTCAAACAGATGACGTAGATACTCCAACAGAAGCCCCGCTGAACAGGAGAAGGGTTCCAAGTTCTTGGAAGTGGCCCAGATAGTGAATCTTTTCCACTTCATGGCATAAGTGGATCTGGTGGAGGGTTTTCTGGCCTCCACCAAAATCTCCGCCACTTTGGGAGACACTCCAAAACAGGATTGGGCTAAGTCTGCAGGAGCCATGCATGCAGCTGAAGGGATTTGAGGCCTGGATGGACCAGGGTCCCCTGATCCTGGGTCAACAAACCTCGAGACAGAGGAAGAGGAAGAGGAGGATCTTCTGAGTATTGTTGTAGAAGAGAGAACCAAACTTGCCTGGGTCAGAAAGGAGCGATCAGAATCATTTGCTCCCTTCGAAGCTAGGTTCTGCAAGACTCATGGGATAAGTGGAATTGGGGAAGGCATAGACGCATCTGTCCTTCCAGTCTAGAGACAGAGCGCTGTTCAAAGCTCGCCTGGAAATGACAGCAAAAGACGGGAAGTGTTGCGCTTAGGGGGGATGTGAACAGGTCGACCTGTGGTGTTCCCCAAAGTTGGAAGATATTGTCTAGGACCCCTTGGTCCAGTTCCCACTCGTGAGTTAGAGCAGAAGAGCGACAGCTTGTCTGCCAGGGTGTTGTCGACCCCCGGAACGTGAATTGCTGTGAGGTGAAGGTCGTGTTGTGTTGCCCAATCCCAAACCCTCCCTGCCTCCCTGAAAAGAGGGTAGGACCGAGTCCCTCCCTGTTTGCTGATGTACCACACCACACACATGTTGTCCATCTGGACGGCTAGGTGGCCAGGAAGGATGCATTGGCGAAGGGCTTGGAGAGCATACAACACTGCCCAAAGCTCGAGCACACTGATATGGAGAGCTTGTTCTAGCTTGGACCAGGAGCCTTGGGTCCGATGAGGGCCTAGATGGGCTCCCCAACCTTCACCTGAGGCGTCTGTGGTTAGAGTCTGGGAGGGGGGGAGGATGAAAGAAAGGAACTCCCCGAAGAAAAAATTACTCACCTTAGTAATGTTGTTTCTTCTAATGAAGTCTTGCTACATTATGACATATGCAGTTAGACCCAGCCTTCGAACTGCTCCGGAGGTGAAAGAGTTAACTTTCCATGCCAGGCATGGAATCTTGAGCACGAGCTTGGTTGAGAACTCTGTCTGTTGTTCTTCAAACTCAAACTGTCAGATCTTTATGAGTAAAACTCACTAAGATTCTCTGTGGAAGCTGTAAACCTACACTAGCCAACTGGCTACTAAAATATTAACACATTTTTTGGTCCCAAAACAAAGACTCAAGTCAAGGGATCCAAAAATTAAAAACACAACACCCAAACACCCCAAAAAAGAGGGGTGAAAAAACAAGGTGGGCATCTACTAAGTGCCAACACTGCACTTCCCACCCACATCCCAAAAGCAGAGGTTCTGAGAGGGGCAGGCAGGGGGGGAGGTCATAATATAGCAAGACTCCATTAGAAGAAAAGTACAGTTACCTAAGAACTTACCGTAACAGTAGATCTTCGAGAACAGCTCTTGCAGCAGGTTACACCATTTGGACTGAAGCCGGCAGGCGTCAGGACCCCACGGAAAAATTCTAGCTAGCTATCTTCAGCGGGGACCGCCCCCGACGTCAGGCGTGGTACAAAAGGGGGCGGTCCCACCAGATTCCCCAGTTCTCCCGCCGGAGACTTCCGGCCGCAGGCTGACATCGAAATGGGAGACCGAGGATTCGCCGTCAGAAGACAGAAAGGTATAAATCCCTGCTCAGAAAGACTGAGCCATGCCTCCTCCAAGGGGAGGTGGGCGGAAGGCTTGCTGCAAGAGCTGTTCTCGAAGATCTACTGTTACGGTAAGTTCTTACGTAACTGTACTATCTTACTGAGACAGCTCTGGCAGGTTACACCATTAGACTGATTCCCAAGCAGTAACGCTGCCAGAAATTCGGGAGGAGGAAAAAGGAAAAGAATTCCAGGTCCTGAACCTAGACAGGAGACCCTGTAGCACCGCCAGGTCGAACCAGCCCTTCGCCGAGAGGCGATGTCCAGGCTATAATGCCTGATAAAGGTATGCACAGAACTCCAAGTGGCTGCAGCACATATAGCAGAGGTGGAGACGTTTGAGTGCTGCAAAGGAGGTGGCCACACCTCTAGCAGAATGACCCCGGACTGTGCCCGGAGGGCTTTTGTTTTATATCATAACAGTAAGAAATACACTGGACAAGCCAGCGAGAAAGGGACTGTTTGGATACGGGTTGGCCCATCATTCTCTCAGAGAAGGAAGCGAAAAGCTGCTCAGAACTACGGAAAAGATTTAGTTCTGTTGTAATACTACCTCAGGCTGGCGGTGAACATCCAGGGTGTGAAGCAGAGCCACTCCTCTATTCGAGTAACTCGGGAAGTAGACCGGAAGGTCAATATCCTGGTTCAGAGTGAGTGTAGAGACCACCTTAGGCAAAAATTTAGGGTTCGTCCTCAGGGATACTCTGTCCCGGTGGAAAACTAAATAAGGCTCTTTGCACATAAGAGCGTGAAGTTCAGATATTCTTCTCGCCGAAGTAACAGCAACTAAAAACGTTTTCCACGACAGAAAACATAGCTCACAATCCGCGGCAGGTGCAAAGGGGGGGAGCGTGACGTCTGAAGCGGGACCCGACGTCGGGGGTGGACCCCGCTGAAGATAGCTAGCTAGAATTTTTCCGTGGGGTCCTGACGCCTGCCGGCTTCAGTCCAAATGGTGTAACCTGCTGCAAGAGCTGTGTCTCGAAGTAAGATCAACATTACTAAGGGGAGTAATTTTTTCTTCAAACAACATGAAGTCTTGCTATATTATGACATATGCAGACTACACAGCAGTACCTCCATGAAGGAGGGACAGAACCTACTTAGGAAATAGGCTCTGAAGCACAGCTGTGCCCAAACCGAGCATCACTCCTAGCCTGGATGTTCAGGGAGTAATGCTTGGTGAAAGTGTGAACTGTTTTCCAGGTAGCTGCTTGACATATCTCTATGATAGGGATATCCCTGGCTGCAGCCAGGGACGCAGCTGTACCTCTGGTAGAGTGAGCCCTCAGGCCTGAAGGGGGAACCTTACCCAGTTTTTGATAACAAAATTGGATACAAGAGACAATCCACCTGGCAATGGACCTTTTAGTGGCAGGTTTCCCTTTACCAACCTCACCATAAGTGAGGAACAGTTGGAGGGAGTCAAACCTGTGACCCTTGGTACGCTCTATGTAGTAACTAAGGGCCCTCTTCACATCTAAGCTGTGCAGCCTCCTCTCGCCAGAGGAGGAATGGTCAGTGAAGTACACTGGAAGAGATATAGATTGATTAAGGTGGAAATCTGAAACCACCTTAGGCAAGAACTTCCTGTTAGTCCTGAGGACCACCTTATCTCTGTGAAAGGAGATAAAATCAGGCTCCACTGACAAAGCTTGTAATTCACTTATGCGTCTGGCAGAAGTGATGGCTACTAGAAACAGTTTTCCAAGTCAAGTACTTAAGCTCTGTTGAAGACAAAGGCTCAAAGGGGGGTTGCATAAGCTGAGCAATGCAAACATTAAGATCCCAGGTGGAAGTAGGGTCCCTGAATGGAGGGTTGGTGTGAAGCAATCCCTTGAAAAACTTGGAGAATACAGGATGAGCAGAAAGAGAAGAGGGCTTTCCTGCTGATATAAAAGCAGAGACAGCTGCCAAGTGCACTTTCAGGGTAGCTGGCCTCAGCCCCAAAGTATTTAAGTGACCATATAATCCAGGACTGTGGGCAAATCAGCAGATTCTGGGGAAATATGCTTTCCAGAGCACCATATGGAAAACCTTTTCCATTTAGAATTATAAGTAGCCCTGGTGGAAGGCTTCCTAGAAGCTTTAAGATATCGAGTACACTTGAGAAAGGTGTAGGTCAGCAAACTAACTCTTCAAGAGCCAGGCCTTGAGGTTGAGGGATTTGAGATTCGGTACCAAACTCTCCCTGGGCACAGGTTAACAGATTGTGATTCCTGGGAAGACACAGGGAAGGTGGACTGCTAAGGACAGAAGGAGGCGGATACCAGGGCTGTCTGGCCCAATCTGGAGCAATCAGAATCATCTTGCAAGGTTGAGATCTGATTTTGACTAGCACCTTGAACAAGGGGGGGGGGGGAGGCATAGAGAAACTTCCCTTCCCAATTGAGAAGGAAGGCATCCAGAGGGACTGAGCCCAACACTGGGGGCCTGCAGCAAAATAGCAGAAGTTGGTGATTGTCTGGGGCTGCAAAAAGATCTATCTGAGGGGTGCCCCACCTGGCAAATACTACCTTCAGTACTAGGGGATCCAGAGACCATTCGTGATGGCCCCAGGAAATCCTGCTGAGAGCATCTGCCAGGACATTGTCCTTGCCTGGGAGGTGAACAACCATGAGGGAGGTGTTCAGGGAATAAGCCAGAGACCACAACTTCATTGCCTCGTGCACAAGGTCGAAGAGCAGTGCCCCTTGCCTGTTGATGTACCACATTGTAGTGGTGTTGTCTGTTCTGACCTGCACCACTTTGTTCTGAACAGATGCAGAAAACCTTAAGTGCTAGAAAAACTGCTCTGAGTTCCAACAGATTGATGTGGAGCAGAGATTCCTGAGGGGACCACAATCCCTGGTGGTGAGGTTGCCCATGTGAGCCCCCACCCCAAGAGGGACGCATCTGTAGTAGGGTCAAGGAGTGAGATTGAGGGATGAAAGGAACCCCCTGTCTCAGATTGCTCTGATCCTGCCACCATAGGGCCTGGATCAGGGATCGAGTTACTGGGATCAGTTTGGTTAGAGGATCTCTCCTTTGAGACCAGAAGGCTCTCAAATGGAACTGAATGTCCCTCATCTGAAATCTTGCTCCCTGCACTACTGCTGTGGAGGCAGCCATGTGCCCTAGGAGCTGCAGAAAGTGCCTTGCTGGTCGAGAGACCTGCAGAGTGAAGGAGGAGGCCAGAGCCACCAGGGTCTTTGCTCTTTCTAGAGGAAGGAAAGCTCTGGCCTGCTTTGTGTCCAGTTCTGCGCCTATGAAGGTGAGTAGCTGAACAGGCTCTAGAACTGACTTTGGGAGATTGAGAAGGAAACCTAGAGATGTAAGCAGCTGCTGGGTAACCTGAAGGTGTAATTTGACTTGGTCTGGAGACTAGCCCACTATGAGCCAGTCGTCCAGGAAAGGAAAGATGGCAATCTTTTGCCTTCTTAAATGAGCAACTGCTACTGCCAGGCATTTTGTGAATACCCTTGGGGCAGAGGTGAGGCCGAAGAGCATTGCTCTGAACTGATAATGGCCTAAGGGCAGTTCGAATCTGAGGTACTTTCGGTGGGAGCTTCTGATGAGAACATGGAAGTAGGCATCCTTGAGGTCCAGGGACGCTAGCCAGTCCCCTGGCCTTAGAGAGGGTAAAATAATTCCCAGAGTCACCATTTTGAATTTTGGTTTTAAAAGGTGCTTGTTTAGGTATCTGAGATCCAGGATGGGCCGCCATTCTCCTGTCTTTTTTGGGGTAAGGAAGTACCTGGAGTACAGTCCTTTGCCCTGGTGTAGGGGAGGTACCCTTTCTACAGCTCTGAGAGCCAGGAGGGTTGAGACTTCTGTTTCCAGAGCGAGAGCCTCTGATGGATTTGCAGGTGGAAAGGATCTGGTTCTCATCTTTGGAAATTTTTTGAAGCTGAGAACCAGTCCCTGGCTTACTACTTCCAGGACCCACTTGTCTGATGTTAAAGACTTCCAGTCCTGGACGAAGTAAGCCAGCCTGCCCCCTACAGGTAATGGAGAATCGGCCCTGGCCCTCCCATCAGGGTGCCTGTTTGGCAGGGGCTTTAGGCTGAGGGGTGGGAGCAGGCCTGCTCGTACCCGGTCTGCCTCTTCCTCTGAAGAACCCCCTCTGGGCATAGGCTGAAGAGGAGGCCTGGGCTTGATAAAAAGGTCTGTGAAAAGGCCTGCCCCTGGAAAGCTACCTCTGAGGAGTGGCCTGTGCACTCCTATAAGTGGTCCTATACTCATCCATTTTCTTCATGTAATTCTCTGTCTGCTCCCCAAACAGAGAGTTACCCACAACAGGAAAATCCATGGCCTTAGGCTGGGTATCCTGTGACAGGCTAGTACACCTGAGCCAAGCCATTCTGCGAAAAGCCACAGATGTAGCCATGACTCTTGAAGATACATCATTAGAGTCCACTGCAGCATGGAATTGCACCTTGGATGCCTCAATACCATCAGCAGACACCTGCTCCAGCTCCTTGGCAAGCTGGCCAGGGACCTGTTTCGCTAGAGCCACAACAGTATCCCATCTGGATTTCTGGTATCTTGCAACATAGGCCATATAATTTGCCTGTCTGAGTCCCAAGGATGCTGCCATGTACTGTTTCTTTGCCATGGCATCAATCCTCCAGGAGTCCTTGTCAGGGTGTGTGAAGCCAAGGGAATATTTGCCTTATCACAGGCTGCAGCCTGCACTACCCCAACATGACTGCATTGTTGTGAAAGGAACTCCGTATCAGAGCCTGACAATGTGTAACTCTTGTCCATTTTTTAACCCACAGGAGGTATAGTGTGAGGAGCTTTTAAAATTTTTCTTGTCAGTTTCTTAAAAGATTTATGTAGAGGAACAGACAATCTCCTAGACTCTGGGATATCCATCATTTCTACATAGTCAGGCTCCTCCTGTTCATCCACAGCTTCTTCCAAAGGGAGCTGGAGGGTTTCAGCCACTTTCTTATAAAACATAAAATGAGAAGGGGACTCAGAAAGCCTAGGGGGAGACCCTCCTAAAGGTCTGTCTGGGGAGATGTCCGGTTCAATGGGCACACCCAGACTTTCAAAATCACATTCACTCTCTTCATAATCTTCCTTCCCCTCCTCCGGTTCATAAAATTTCTCAATATCATATTCTTGAACCGGTGGCACCGACCGAACCGACCGCTTACCTGATGGTGCCGGTTCGGTCGGAACCGGGGAAAGCGACTGGACAATTTTGATCGCTTTGGCTATCTCTGCAGTGGTTGGAGAAGGAAATTTTGGCTCCACACCTGCTGATCTTCTAGTCCGTTTTGCTGGGACTGACTCCTCCGAGTCAGCTCTCAGTTTGCCCGAGGAAGTCTTGCCCTGGTCAGAGGGCACTCCCTCCGGTTTGGTTGGCACCGAACCGGGCTGGCCATCCGGGTCAGCGGACTTCATGGCCTCTCGTTCCCTGAGCTTACCAACTCTCTTATCCAGGGTAGCTGCAGGGAAATTCTTGCAAATCTGGCAGTCTGCATTGACGTGGTCAAACCCCAGACAATAAACACATGTGGTGTGTGGGTCAGCCTTGGCAAAGGCTTCCCCACAGACACTACAGTGCTGAAACCCAGTGGGCCCAGTTTTTCTTTTGGGTTTCTCAGACATAGTGCCAGCCTAACCAAAAACTTGCCCGTTTACGGCAATCCGCCAAGCAAGACACCCTTATCGGTTCCCAACCGTGTCACGGGTCGTGGAAAAAACCGTAATGAAATCCGTTTTTTTTTAGAACCGATAAGAACCGGGAACCGCACTCTAAATGCAATTTAATAAAGTTTAACAACAACCTGAACGGTTCAAACCGACCCGATAATATCATTTGCAAGTTCCACACAGAAATAATGTAAAACCTATCTATTACTTATGATACCACAGACAGAGCTTGAACTGACCGGCTGCGGTTAAAATATAGACAAAATGCAGTTTAAAAACCGAGAAATTACACTTTTTAACCGACAAAATGAACCGAGCAGCAGGAGTAATCTCCGGAGCGACTGTTCAGTGAGGCGGAGTAAAGAATCTGACAGTTTGAGTTTGAAGAACAACAGACAGAGTTCTCAACCGAGCTCGCGCTCAAGATTCCATGCCTGGCATGGAAAGTTAACTCTTTCACCTCCGGAGCAGTTCGAAGGCTGGGTCTAACTGCATATGTCATAATATAGCAAGACTCTCAGGGTCCAGGGAGTTGGGATTGGTGACTTGATTTAAAGATTTCAGCCTTTGCAGACGATATTCTGCTCCATCTTCGAGATCCAGCAACTGGCTTTGGGACCGTTAGAGAGCTAATAGATCGGGTATTCTAGGTTTCAATTATAGCTGAATCTCACTAAAACCCAAATTCTACCTTTGACTCGCATGTCTTTAAGGCAGATTTTGATCCCCTTGGGGTGCAATGGAATAAGGATAAGTTGAAGTACTTGGGTATTTGGATTATCAAGAACCAAACATCTGGTGCAGATGCCAACATGGGGAATTATCTCGGAGATCTCGGGGATATATTAAGGTGGAATAAACTACCTCTGAATTTTATGGCGCCTTTTAGGCATTATTAAGATGAACATCCTGCCGAGGCTGCTCTATCCGACCACTTGGCTCCATATACTATTCCTGTAAGGTGGTTTAAGCTCATTAGAAAGATGCTGACTGGTTTCCTCTGGGGTAATAAACCCACTAGGATTAAATATAAGGTGTTGTGTCGGCCCTATGAAAGGGGTGGTATTAGACTACCTGACCTCCATGCTTACTATGTGGTGGGCCAGTTGGGCTTGATGGCCCAATGGGCGGTAGACTTGGGTGAGGGAGAATACTGTCCTGCCTGGTTACAAATTGAGAGGAAACGGTTGAAGGGTATGAATTATTCTCCTGACGCAACATTATATGCTGGGCTCAAAACAGTACAGGGCAAGGTAGAGTGGGAACCCAATCAGGAAGTCTCTGAAGCCTGGTGGTCGCTTTTCACTCCAGTTCAAAAGGTTGTCAGGTGAAATCCAGTGATCAGCCCATTTTGGGAAACCCTAACTTGACTATAGGAGGTTTGGTGCTCGGGCTGAGGTGGGCCGTATATTTGGAGGGTCTTAGTTTAAGGGATATGCAACAGGAGGGGAAAATTTCTTTGCAACCACAATGTGATGGCTTGCCCCTTTTTTCAAAGGTTACAGTTCAAGCAACTGATTGCGGGAGTTTGGGGGAAGGGGACTTCACAGATAGCTTTCTCGTGGGGAGCTTGAAGGAGGCCGCACAGAACTGGTTTACTTACTCGGTATACAAACTTCTTTGAATTTCAAGTGTCAGTGACCTCACCTCTGTCTCTTACTGGGATAAGGTACTGACTTCTGGTTAAACTGGGACACCATCTGGAAGCTATTAAATATATTGTTATCCCTAAACATAGGAACATGCAGATTTTTGTGGTCCACAATATTTACTATACACCTGCAAAGCTCTGTTCGAGGGGTTTGAGACAGACAGATCTCTGTTTTAGGTGTGGGAAAGTAACAGGAGATTTGTTTCACATTTTGTGGAGCTGTGATAAAATTTCTCCTTTATGGAATGAGATCAGGCAAGGCCTGGACCCCAGATTAGGCTACCAGGGTTATTTAACGCCAGAAGTTTGTGTGTTAGGTGACTATTCCCTGGTTGAAGGTGTTACACCAAGATTTCATCTTGCTTTAATGGGATCAATAGTCAAGGCGTTTATTGTGAAGCATTGGAAAGATGGTCAGGTCTATCCTTACGAACAATGGGTGAAGGACTTACTGGGGTCCTTGGCCAAGATCAAAAAACACCTAATGTCTGAGGGAAGACAAGAGGTTTACATTAAAAGGTGGGCAAATTTAGATGCAGCTTATTCATAGTAGGGTATAAGTGATATAACAGAGACCTGTCTGTCGGACAGGCTAGCGGGTGATACGCTAGGGAAGGCGGATGTACCAAGGATTGGCATAGTGGGTACTAGGATCTCGCTATTTTTTAGAAAGATCCCCCATACTACGGATGGTTTTTTATGTTAGTTAGTGTTGGAGCTTAAAATTGATTTGAATGGGATATGGGTTTGACGAGGGGTGATTACTTGAGGCTGGTGGGGTTTCAACGGAGTGGGACTCTCTCTCTTCCAAGGGTCAAGCTGGATATCCGCCCTGGTTGGTTGGGTTTAATTGGGATCTGGGGTTTTCAATGTTGTGAGTGGCATATTGGGGAATCGAGAGCTTGAGAGAAGGAGTTGTTTTAACTAACAGTGGCTCTCGATAGCTTTGCTTGACGGGTTGTTCCAGTGGGGGTTTCCGTGTGTGTGTATATAGTTTGCACAGCCAGTTTTGGGTTGTGCTCCCGGTTCTCCAGGTTTTTTTTTTTGTGTTTGTGTGTCTTGTTGGTGTTGGAAAAAGAAATAAAATTTTTCTTTAAAAAAAAAAAAAAAATAATAATATAGCAAGACTTCATGTTGTTTGAAACAGGTTCTCTCGAACCATCCACCACTGCAAGTCTCGAATCATTGGCGAGGAGATCAGAACTGGGTGATCTAGGTCGTCCACTAGCCGATCCCATTGAGAGCGTAGAGTCCACTGAGAAATCCACATGTGGAGTCGAGCACGAGGCACTGTCGGGATAGCAGCCGCCATGAGCCCGAGAAGGCGAAGGACCGACCTCGCAGAGACCATCCTGTGGTCGGACAACAGACTTATTTGGGTCTGAAGGGTGGACGCCCTGTCTGGAGGCAGAAGGCCTTGCCCGTGGTCGTATCGAGAATCACCCCAATAAACTGTAGCCTCTGAGATGGGTCCAGATGAGACTTGGAATGGTTGATGGTAATACCCAGGCAGGCAAAAACCTGCTGGATAAGGGAGAGGTAACGAAGGAGTTCCTCCCCGGACGAGGCCGCCAGGAGCCAGTCGTCCAAGTATGGGAAAATCTGCACTCCCCTGGTACGCAGGTGGGCCACCACCACTGCCAGGCATTTGCTAAACACTTGAGGGGGGGCTGAGGATAGACCAAACGGGAGTGCCTTGAACTGGTAGTGGTCCCCCTGCAACGCAAAACGAAGGTATTTGCGATGAGATGGGCGAATGGGAATGTGCAGATAAGCATCCTGCATATCCAGAGCACAAAGCCATTGACCCAGCCGGAGGAGGGGCAGAAGGCTCTGCAAAGAGAGCATCCTGAACCTTTTGTATTCTATGTAAAGATTCAGGGAACTGAGATCCAAAGTTGGTCTAAGATCTCCTGTCTTCTTTGGGACCAGGAAAAATTGGGAATAGTAACCCGTCCCTCGCAGATGAAGGGGGACGGGCTCTATTGCTTGTTTCAGCAGGAGAGCCGAAATTTCCTCCTGGGCGAAGAGAAGATGTTCCCGTGAATACGACTACTTCGGAGGGGGGTGGTTTCTGAAGAAACTCTATCGAGTGTCCTGCTATGAGCTGGAGCACCCAAGAATCTGTGGTTATCCTCTCCCATCCCGGAAGGTGAAGAGAAAACCTCCCTCCTACCAGTTCCTCCGGGGAGTCCGGAGGCAGTGGGAGAGGAAAGGAGTCAGGTGGTGTGGGGCAGCGCTGCAGCTGAAGCACTCGCTGCTTTTCTGGGCGGGGTGGGGTTTGGCAGCTGGGGGCCCAGCGACTGGCCTGCCTTCCCTGGGGTTTCGCCTTTGGCCGATTCAGTCTGCAAAAGGGATGGTGCTGCTACTGATGGGGACGGTACATGGAATCAACTGACTTCAGTGCCGTCCCCTTCTCTTGCAAATCGGTGATGATGCCCTTGACATCGCCCCCAAAAAGCACTGACCCCGGAAGGGTGCTTCCTGGATAGCAGATTGCACCTCCGGGACCAACCCTGACACGCAGAGCCAAGCATGACGCCACAGGCCTACAGCGAAAGCTGAGCTCCGCCCAGAAGTGTCCACTGCATCATGTCTCACACGTAGCATGTGTCGACTGGCCAAACGAGCAGAGCGGACAAGATCAGCCAACTCCTGCTTGACTTGGGTGTCAGGCAAGGAGTCCAATTTGGCTTCCACCTGAGTCAGAATGGCCTTCTGGCAGTCCCCCATATTGCCGATATAGTTCAGGGCCCTGATCCCCAGCGTGGAGGAAGCGTAAATCTTTCCCATACTGGTCCAGAAGGCGTGATTCCTTATCAGGTGGTGACGAGCTAAGATGTTTGGGGTTCGCTGACCGGCATCGAGCAGCGCTAATCACAACTGAGTTAGCACGAGGTTGAGAATCCAGAAAATCAACACCCTCTGGAGCCTGATATAGCCTGTTCTGACTTCCTAGGAAGTGGGGCTAAGGCCGACAGCTGTTTCCATATTGTGGTAATGAGGTTGGCGCGCGGCTCTATCCAGGGTGGCATCAAGGTAGGAGCTGTCACAGGCAGATCCAGATGTTCAGCGAGTTTCAGACGCTGAGGATCTGGTTCCAGAGAGTGCCACTGATGAACCTCCTGGATTTTCCTAAGCAACTCCGTAAAAGAAAGATCCTCCGGAGGAGACTTGGGAGGAGTCCTGGGCTTCAGAGAGCGTGGCTTGTCTCTCTCGGAGCAACCGTCGGAAGAGTCAGAGGGTGAAGAGGAGGATGAAGAGAAGAAAGACTCCCTTTCCCAACCCAGGGAGGAACGGATTCCTTGGGAAGTGTGTCCTGTCCTTCTCTGGATCCAGACGGAAGAACCCTGGAGTCCGGAGGTGGTGAGGGAGTGTGCCGCCTCGGACATACGGGAATCTGGGACGGCACCGTCGCCGGAAGGCAGCTCTCGACCTCTTTCGTGAGCTGAGCCTTGGCCTCAGCCCACCAGGAGGCCAGAGTCTCCTGCAGGTCCACCGGTGGCCGCGAGGGCAGTGGAGGAAGAGGAGGCGGGGGATAAGGATATGGATTGTAACCATATGGAGCGTATCCAAAACCCGGCTGGGGGTAGCCCGTGTCGGGTATTGTGGCGCAGTACTGTGGTGCTGGATACTGCGGTCCGGGGTACGCCCGCCGATAGGACGGGAGGGTACCGGGACAGGGGGCTGCCGGAGCAGACAGCCGCCGGTGGCCTCACGGGTGAGTCTACAGTGAGAGCCCGGAGGCCCGGCGGGAGCGCTATGTCTCCCGAGTCTGTAGGCTGACGGCGGAGGTCCTGGCGCCAGAGGTACCAACGCCGGAGGGGCCAGCTCTGGGGAGCGACGCCAGGTCCGGGCGCACTAAGTGTGGAAGGACTGACTGAGGCAAAGATCCCCAGCTCGCCCGGGATGGAGGGGGAAAACCTGTGGTCAAGTTGGGGAGACTCTGGTTGCCAGATGGCAGCAAAGGCTGCGGGGAACCGAGTACGACGGACGTGCGGGGGTCCGTCATCTGTTCCTTTGCCAGCTGGACGTCGGACGAGCCGACGTGAGGCTTAGGGGTGAGCTCCCGGCAGGCACCGGAGAAGCCAGTCCGACTTATGAGAGCCATCACCGAGGCGGCAGAGAAGAGTGATCGGCCTAGTCCGCGGGAGTGGAGGCCACGCGTCCGCCCGGGAGGTCTGGCGCCTTACCGCCCTCCTCCGGGCGGACGCTAGGTGAGCCGACGCCCGGCTTACCGGAGTCACCCACAGTGGTTGGCCACGAGCCTGCAGTCAAACCAGTGGCGGAGGCCTCCAACTGCTCGGAGGCGCTCGCAAGGCTCGAGCGCGAGCCAGACGGGCGGGCCGGCGCCCCCTCAGAAACCTCCGAAGCAGCCGTCGAGGAACAATCCCCCAGAGGGGATGTTACCTGTGTCCCAGCGACTCCCGAGGGAGACGCAGTGGAGGAGCCCTTGTCCCGGTGCCTCTGCTTCTTCCGATGGCCTTCAGAGGAAGTGGACGCCTGCCTCAGTTTTCTGAGCTCCTTCTCCACAAAACTCATTTTCTTCTTCAGAATATGGGCTTCAAGGGATTGCTGCCGCCTTTTCCGGGTAGCCACGTTGAAACTGAGGCAGTGCTGGCACTTCTCAACCGGGTGATCGGGGCCTAGGCAGAACAGGCACAGGAAGTGGCCGTCCCAGTGCGGTAGTTGGGCGCCACATGAATTGCAATTATTCTTGTGCTCGGAGGGTGTAGGGGACGACATACACAGATGATTGTACTGACGTGAGTCGAAAAAACAATTATTTTCGTTAAAAAAACAACGAAGGTAGGGCCGACGAAGCACGAACTTTTCCGCGAGGCGCTGCATGAGCCAACGGCAGGAAAGAACTGGAAGGTGGGCGTCCAGGACTGCCTCTTTATACCGTCTCCTGCCACAGGTCACCTGACGTGGCGGCGGTCCCTCGCCAGGGACTGCTAGCTAGAAATGTTTCCGTGGGGTCCTGCCGCCTGCAGTCCTATATGTAATTACCTACTGCAAGAGCCCTCTCGAAGTAAGATCATGAGTTTAGATACAGAGAAAACTTTTGACAAGATATCCTGGAGCTTTCTCTTCCTTGTTCTCAAAATCTAGGTTTTCCGCAGTTGTTTACAGATGGGTCAGAGCACTGTATACTGCCCCACAGGCCAATGAGAGTCAGTGGTGGCATTTCAAACGGATTTAGTTTGGGCAGGGGCACTTGTCAGGGTTGTCCCATCACCCTTCCTTTTCGCCTTGTATATTGAGGCCCTAGCAAAGGCGATTCGGGACCACATGGACACTGCAGGAATTGAAGTGGGAGGCACCATTCATAAGATCTCATATGCGAGCGATGTCCTATTGTACCTCCCCCGCTCAGAGACCTCGATCCCAAAGCTCTGGACCCTTCTTGGGGAGTTCAGCTTCCACGAATACTATACGCTTAATAGGACAAAAACAGAGGTGCTTCGCTTTTACTATATCACACATTACTTGTCGTACTTCAGTTACTCCCTCTTAATTGGAATGCCTCCAAAATTAAATACCTGGTCATACAAATTCACAAAAACCCAGGTAAATTATTTTTTGTAAACTATGACCCACTAATCTCTCAACTCTGGCAAGATATTACTAGATGGTCCCGTCTTCATTTCCCAATGCACTCTTGCATTCAATCTGTTACCATAAATGTGTTGCCCAGGTTCCTGTACCTTTTTCCAGTGTTTGCCTCTACATATCTCGAAGTCACAGTTTCAATTCTGGCGACAAATTCTAACTAAATACATTTGGAAGACAAGGAGACCCCCAAATTAAATATTCAAATCATGCAATCCAAAAACAAAATATGCAGGCAGAACACTCCCAGACCTAGAGGACTACTACTTGGCTGTCCACCTGAGGGCAACTCTTCTATGATCTACACCAGCTTACCAGGCTAACTGGAAATGGATGGAGGTGGGGGAGAAAGGGGGCCCCCAACATTGGGGGTCAGAATTATGGACCCCTTATTTACATTTAAGAATGACTCATAGCAGTTTGAAACACCATGGGCCGCATACAGAACATGGGAAAAATACAGACTCATCTTCATTATGCACCCTCCAGTGGTTCGCATGGAGTGACTCCTTTGCCATCTAAGATGGACCACAAATGTTTAAAATGTACAAGGTTGGGGCTGTGCTATGTGGGCCAGCTGATAACAGGCAGGGTGATTCTAGACTTAAGCGTTAAAGACGTTTTTGCATTAAATAACTAACCACTTTCACTTTCTAGAATTATGAAAGTACAGTTACGTAAGAACTTACCGTAACAGTAGATCTTCGAGAAGAGCTCTTGCAGCAGGCTACACAACAAGGACTATGCCACCAGGCACATGGACCCAACGGACAAATTCTAGCTAGCAGTATACATTGGGGACCACCTCCGACGGCCAATGGAATAAAAGGGAGCGGTCCCCATCCCCACCTCAGTTCTACCGCCGGACAGTTTGAGCTCTTGCAGCAGGCTACACAATAAGGGCCAAGTACCAAGCAGTACAGAAGAGACCCTGGTCTGAAGGGTGGTGGAGCCATAGACAGCCAGAGCCCTCATGAGAGTAGTCCCAGAAGGAAGGTCAAGCCTGCTCTCCACCGAGATGCAATGTCCAGGTTAAAATGCCTTAGGAAAGTATGAACTGAGCTCCAGGTAGCAGCAGCACAAATGTCAACTGCCGAAACATTCCCGAGGGAAGCGAAAGAGGCAGCAACCCCTCTGGTGGAGTGGTACTTAACTGAACCCGGTAAGGGTTTATCATACTTGTAACAAAAGGTGATGCAGTTCACTAGCCGCTTTGAAAGTGTCTATTTAGCCACTGGTGTACCCAAAATCCTTGGGCAAAGGAGACTAACAGCTATTCGATTCCGAATGGATCTGGCGATCCACTAATAATAACGGAGTACTCTATGTGCGCCAAGGGTGTGTGCAGAAGGCTTCCTCCAGATCAGCATACTCCGGTAATACACAGGTAAGTGGATGTCCTGATTGAGAGTAAACTCGATACCACTTTAGGAAGAAACTTAGGATTGGTTCTCAAAGACATCCTGTCCCTGTGAAAAAACAAATAGGACTCTTTACACATAAGAGCCTGAAGCTAGGAAATGGCAACTAAAAATAATGCTTTCCACAACAGAAATCGAAGCGCACAATCCCTGGCTGGCTCAGAAGAGGGCAGGGTGAGCTTCTCTAGCAAAAATAAAAGATCCCATGGGGAACAGGGTCCTTGATGGGAGGTTTTAGATGCAGCATGCTGTGCAGAAACGTGTGGGGCAAGTCCAGCTGGGCAACGTATTTGCCCTCCACAAGTACACGACAGGCTGAAATTGCCGAAAGGTGCACCTTAATGGAGGAATAGCACAGACTAGAGTACGAGACGGAAAGGAGGTCCTCCAGGACAGAGTATACTGGACAGGTGAATGAGTCCCGGCCGCAGGCAGAAGCCCATAGAAATACTTCCATTTTATGGCATAAGTAGCCCTAGAGGAAGGTTTCTGAGCCATGACCAAGACCTTAGTTACCCTCGGCGAAACTCCAAAGTGGGTCATGACAGTGTGTAGGAGCCAGGCATGCAGACGTACAGATCAGAGATCCGGATGGACCAGGGCACCCTGCTCCTGGGGATACCAAGTGTGAGGACAGGGGAATCGGAGGTTCCACAGCAAGCTGCTGCAGTAGTGGTGACCAAATCTGGAGGGGCCAGAGTGAGGCAATCAGAATCATGTCCGCACTCTCCGCCTGGGGTTTGAGGAGGACCCTTTGGAGGAGAAGAAAGGCATAGAGAAATCTCTCTGTCCAGGAAAGGGACAAGTCTCACTACAAAACACCAGGCTCTGGATCTAGCGAGCAGAAACTGGGTACTTTGGCGTTTGATAGGGACCCAAAGAGGTCAGAGCAGGACGTCCGCATCTTTCGAACAGATCCTGCACTATGGACAGTAGGAGCTTCCACTCATGCACCTTGGACCGAGATCGGTTGAGTCCGTCGGCCAAGGTGCTCTGGACTTCTCAAACATGAACCACGGTGAGGGACAGACCATGGTCTATGGCCCAAAGCCATACTATCGTAGTCTCCCAACATAAATGACACGAGTGGGTGCCCCCTTGTTTGTTGATGTAAAAGACTATGGAAATGTCTATCTAAATCAACAGGGGCCCTGGAAGAAAGTTCGTTTGGAACGCCTGAAGAGCATAAAGAACTGCTCTCATCTCCAGGACACTGATATGCAGGGTTCATTCCACTGGAGACCAAGAAACTTGGGTCTATCGATCCCAAAGATGGGCTCCCCATCCTAGACGGACGGTCTGTCATTCAGATTTGTTGTGACAGTTCTACTGGAAGGGACTGCCAGTTCCAAATTTAGAGGAGTCTGCCACCGAGAAAGGGTCTGGAATCACTGCTGTGGAGATCTGAATGAGCTGATCGAAGCTTGTCTGCCCTTTGGTCCCACTGAACTCTTGAGTCTCCACACTGGGGAACTCATGCTATAGTTGTGCTAATGGGACCATCACTATAACTGCTGCCACGTGGCCGAGTAGCTGGATCATAGTCTGGGCCAGAACTTGGCAGGAAGAGGAGACCCTCTGATCCAGTGCTTGAAGCAAGGCTGCCCTGTCAGGGGAAGAAAGGCCTTTTCCTGTGACGGTCCAAATGGCCCCTATGTATTGCAGATGTTGGCTGGGCCAAGGGACGACTTTGCATTGTTCAGTGTGATGTCTAGATCCCTGAACAGCTGAAAGGTTTCCAACCGGGTGGACAGTAGCTGGTCCCTGTTGGGGCTGTCAGAAGCCAGTCGTCCAGGTAGGGGAAGACGCAGACGTAATGGCCTGCTCTTGAGAGCTGCAGCCACCACTGCAAGCACTTCGTGAACAGAGCTGGGGCCAAGGAAAGACCAAAGGAAGGCCAGAAACTGGTAATGCTTCCTTTGAAGGAGAACCGCAAGAACCTTCATGGCTGGAGTACCAAGATATGGAGATAGGCATCCTCTATATTGAGAGAACAAAGCCAATCTCCTTGATGAAGCATGAGAAAGAGGCTTTGCAGGGTCACCATCCTGAACCGCTTGTACTCAATGTAGTTGTTCAGGAGGCTTAGGTCTAGGATGGGACGAAGACACCACAGCTTCGGAGTGGACTAGAACCTCTCCCCGTTGGAAAGGGGAACAGGTTCTATGTCTGCTTTTCTTAGATGAGTCTGGCCTCCCGGCTATCCCTCGCTTCTCCAATCGAGTCTGCGTAGACGGGCCACAAGACACTGACACTACTGCCTTTCACATCCCTTTTGTTAAGACAAGTGCTGGTCAAAGGTCCTTTCGCTACAGGGCTCCACTCTGGATGAACTCAATCCCTGGGCCTTTCCTATTAATCCCTAGACTGGGGCCTTTTAAAACTGAACTTTGTGACTACATTATGTCCAGATCAAACTGACTGTAGATAATCTCCTGTTCCCTGTATTGACAAGCTCATCTGCTGAATATGTACTTATTTCTATCGTATGACTACTACACGCACCTCTGGTGTTGCTCCTTGTATTTGTCTGCACCATGCCTCGGTTTTCATCTTTATTCTCTGCATTTGACTTCATTTATTGTATGATGTGGAGCCTTTGTAAATGAGTCCCTGACTCAAAGGGTTGTAATTCCTAGACCTTAATAAATTTCCTTGTGGATGAGGGTGACGTGGAATGGGGAGTAGGTGGAAGGGACAGGAGGGTTGTCTGGAGACATCTGCAGGAACCCAGCACATGCCCTTTTTACTATCTGAAGGACCCAGGCATCTGATGTTACTCTGGTCTCATCCCTCTAAATAGAGGAAGAACGAACCCCAACCCGCTTCTCCCAGGGACTCGGCGGTGGGGTGGGGGTCGGGCAGGAGTCAGGCCGAGGCTCCAGGAGGCCAGCAGGCGATCTGGGAGGACTTAGTATTCCAAGGTCTCATGGCACCCGAGGGCTGTGAGGGGGCCTTATGCTTGAAGGACCTTCTTGCTTGTTGTCTCTGTATCTTTGACCCATGAGGAACGAAAAGGCTTCCGCCTTGCTGGGTGTGGTTCCAATTTGTACATCTGATACATGGATTAGACCCCTTGCCGCAGTCCTGAAAGCCTGGTACAATTTTATCTGAGTCCTCTCCGATAACAGACCCGTGGAAGGGGCATCCAGGATGGCTTCCTGGAGGTCCTGTGTGAAGCCAGAAACCCTGAGCCAGGAATCTCTACCCTCAGGCAGATGCTGGGGCTGCTGCTCTAGCTGCAGTGTCCGTCAGATCACAGGAAGACTGTAGAAATGCGCTTTCCTACGTCCCAGGCCTGATGGGAGGACATAACAGTTCTGACTTCTGGGGAGTCTGGCTCTTTTGGGAAACTCTGGGGCTTCCTGCCATAAGAAAGTACAGTTATGTAAGAACTTACCGTAACAGTAAATCTTCGAGAGAGGCTCTTGCAGTAGGTAATTACATATAGGACTGATGTAGGCAGGCGGCAGGACCCCATGGAAAACTTTCTAGCTAGCAGTCTCTCGCGAAGGACCGCCCCCAAGTCAGGTGACCGGCGTCAGGAGAAGTCGGTATAAAGGGGCGGTCCCTCATGCCCACCTTCCAGTTCTTTCCCGCCACAGGCCACAAGAGGCCGGACGAGAGAGAAGCGGATATTTCCTTCACTGGAAAAGGAGCTGAAAAAGCTTAGGGGATGGAAGGCGGAAGGTATACCTACTCGAAGATCTACTGTTACGGTAAGTTCTTATGTAACTGTACTATCTTACATCAAGAGGGCTCTTGCAGTAGGTAATTACATATAGGACTGAGTCCCAGGCAGTCTGGAATAAGAAGAAGCACACGGGAGGAGGAAAGCTACTCAAGTAGATCATCTAGCTGTGAAGGCCTTAAGAAAGGAGGCCTTGCAGAACAGCGGGCCCGAAGCCTGCTCTACAGCGAGAGGCAATATCCAAACTGTAATGTTTTGTAAATGTATGGACAGAAGTCCAAGTGGCGGCAGCACAATTGTCTGCCGCCGACACATTCTTGAAACATGCTGCTGAGGCAGCAACGCCTCTGGTGGAGTGACCTCTTATTTGACCCAGAAAGGTCTTGTTGTACTTGTCATAACAGAAGGTGATGCAGTGAGCCAACCATTTAGACAGGCATTGCTTGGAAACTGCATTGCCTTCTCTTTTGGGGGCAAAAGAAACAAAAAGTTGATCAGTCTTTCTGAGATCCTTTGTTCTGTTAGTGTAGTATCTCAGAACCCGATGAATGTCCATAGTGTGAAGTAGAAACTCCCCTAATTGGAGTACTGCGTAAGAAGGCGGTTAACTCATGGACTGATTCAATGTAGATTCCGCTACCACCTTGGGGAGAAACTTAGGATTGGTGTGCAGAGCCACACGTTCCTCGTGAAAAATCAAGTATGGAATTTTACACATCAGGGCCTGGAGCTTGGAAATCCTCTGAGCAGAGGTAACGACCACTAGGAAGAGCGCCTTCCATGAAAGGAACTTCATGTCTGCTGAGGCCGCCGTTCAAAAGAGGCAAGGTAAGTTTCTCAAGAACGAGTTCAAATCCCAAGAAGGGGCGGAACTCGGATAGGGGTCTCAAGTGAAGAACCCCTCTGAGGAAAGTCTTAGAGACTTCCGTTGAGCAAAGTCCTATCTTCGAAGGGAACCTGGTAGGCCGAAATGGCTGCCATGTGTACCTTCAGAGACGAGTGACTAAGACCCAGGTCGAAGAGATGGCTCAGGTACTCCAGCAGTCGCTCAACTGAGCAGGAGAAAGGCTCAAAGCCTTTTCAAGCGGCCCAGATTGAGAACAGTTTCCACTTCATGGCATAAGCAGACCTAGTGGAGGGTTTCCTAGCCTCCACCAAGATCTCAGCCACCTGGGGAGAAACCCCAAAGCGGGCTTTAGCTATGTCTGCAGGAGCCATGCATGCAGTTGAAGATACTTGAGACCTGGATGGACCAGGGCCCCCTGTCCTGGGTCAATAAAATTCGTGACAGCAGAAGAGGAGGTTCCTCTGAGTATTGTTGCAAAAGAGAACCAAACTTGCCTGGGCCGGAAAGGAGCGATCAGAATCATTCGTGCCCCTTCTGAGTAGAGTTTCTGCAAGACACGCGGGATCAGAGAAATTTGGGGAAAGGCATAGACGAATCTGTCCCTCCAATCTAGAGACAGAGCATCCCTCCAGAAAATGCCTTGCTCTTGAATGAGAAAGCAGAAGTCGGGAAGCGTTGCGTTTAGAGGTGAAGTGAACAGGTCCACATGAGGTGTTCCCCAACAGAGGTTGACAAATGCCGCTGGCTGCCTTGTTACAATGTTACCCTTGAATTGTATTAATCTGTACTCTGTTTGCAATGTCCACACTGTTGTAATGTCTGTCTTGATGTTCCCCATAATTTGTATTTCTCTGACGTAGAACCTTTGCAAAAGAGCCAAGGCTCAAAAGGTATTTGTAATCCTAGACTTCATTAATAAATAAATAGGAAGATATCGTCTAGGACACCCTGATCCAGTTCCCACTTGTGAGCTTGAGCAGACGAGCGACTTAAGTTCGTCTGCTAAGGAGTTCTCGACCCCCGGAACAGGAAATGCCGTGAGGTGAAGGTCGTGTTGAACTGCCCAATCCTAGACTCTCATCGCTTCCCTGTAAAGAGGGTAGGACTGAGTCCCACCCAGTTTGCTGATGTACCATACCACACACATATTGTCCATCTGGACGGCTAGGTGGCCTGGAAGAAGATGCAGGTGGGGAGCCTGGAGCGTAGAGCACCGCCCGAAGCTCCAGCACATTGATGTGTAGGGATTGTTCGAGCTTGGACCAAGAGCCCTGGGTCCGATGTGGACCAAGATGGGCTCCCCAACCTTCGCCCGTGGCGTCTGTGGTCAGAGTCTGGGAGGGAGGAGGAAGGAAGAATGGACCTCCCCGAAGAAGGTTCTCTCGAACCATCCACCACTGCAAGTCTCGAATCATGGGAGAGGAGACTAGGACCAATTGGTCCAAGTCGTCTACTAACTGATCCCATTGAGAGGGAAGCGTCCACTGAGACACCCTCATGTGGAGCCGAGCGCAAGGGACTGTCAGGATAGCAGCCGCCATAAGCCCGAGGAGGCAAAGAACAGACCTTGCACTGACCCGCCTGTGGCCGGACAACAGGCTTATCTGAGTCTGGAGTGTGGCCGCCCTGTCCGGTTGCAGGAAGGCTCTGCCCTAGGGTCGTATCCAGTATCACCCCAATAAACTGGAGCCTCTGGGATGGGATCAAGTGAGACTTGGAATGGTTGATGGTAATACTCAGACAGGCAAAGACCTGCTGGGTGAGGGAGAGGCAGTGCAAGATTTCCTCCCTGGACGAGGCCGCCAGGAGCCAATCGTCCAGGTACGGGAAAACCTGTACCCTCCCGGGTATGCAGGTAGGCCGCCACCACCGCAAGGCATCTGGTAAATACTCTAGGAGCCAAGGAGAGGCCAAATGGAAAAGCCTTGAACTGGTAGTGGTCCCCCTTGAGAGCAAAATGAAGATATCTGCGGTGAGACAGGCGGATAGAAATGTGCAGGTAAGCGTCCTGCATATCCAGAGCGCACAGCCACTGGCCAGAGCGGAGGAGGCGCAGAAGGCTGTGCAGTGAGAGCATCCTGAATCTCTTGTACTCCACGAAAATGTTCAGGGAACAGAGATCTGGAATAGGTCTTACATCTTCGGTCTTGTTCGGGACCAGGAAGAAGTGGGAATAGTAAACCGTTCCTTGCAGGGAAAGAGGGACAGGTTCTAACGCCTCTTTCAGCAAAAGTGCTAAAATTTCTTCCTGGACCAGAAGATGATATTCCCAAGAGTACAACGACCTTAGGTGACGAAGTGGTTTCTGCAGAAATTCTACTGAGTGTCCTTCTGCGATTAGCTGGAGCACCCATGAATCTGATGTTATCCTCTCCCAGCACGGAAGGTGGAGAGAAAACCTCCCCTCCAGTTCCTCCGGAAGCCCAGGTTGTGGGAGGAAGGAGTCGGTGGTGGGGGCAGCTTGGCAGCTGGGGGGCCCTGACATTTAGTGGCCCTCTTTTCCTGTGGTCGCGCTTTGGGCCGATTCCGTCTGCGAAAGGGACAGCACTGCGATTGATGGGGATGATGCATAACATCCACAGACTTTAGTACTGTCCCCTTCTCCTGCAGGTCGGTGATGATGTCCTTGACATCACCCCCGAACAGCACCGAACCCCGGAAGGGCGCTTCCTGGATGGCGGACTGCACTTCCAGGACCAACCCTGACACTCAGCCAAGCGTGACGCCGTGGACCTACGGCGAGAGCTAAGCTCCTACCAGCAGTGTCCACTGCATCGTAGGTTGCACGAAGAACGTGCCGACTGGCCGAACGTGCAGAGTGGACAAGATAAACAGGTTACTCACCTGTAACAGTAGTTCTAGGAGTGGTATATGTTGTTCATCCACACTGTCTGGCATTGTCCCTTTCCCCTTTAAATCTTGCCGGAAGTCTTCAAGCTGGCTCCTCCCACCCACCCAGGTGGTAAATACCTTGGCTCCGCCCCATGACGCCAGATCTAGCCCGCTGAAAGCCAGGTTGTGCACCTTAAGCCGGGAGGACGGAGGAAGCAGGACGCAACAACATATGCCACTCCTAGAACTTCCTCTGCAGGTAAGTAACCTGTTTTTCTAGGAGCGTGGATATGTTGTTCATCCACACTGTCTGGCAGACTCCTAGCAGTTCGCCGGGAGGAGGGAGGCAAGGCGCACAACCCCTACTTAGGAAACAGAGATTGGAGAACCGAGGCCCCAAAACCAGCATCACGTCGTGACTCTAGGTCGATGTGGTAATGGGTGATAAAGATGTTTGCTGACTTCCAGGTAGCGGCCAGACAGATTTCCTGGATAGGGATGTCCCTGGAAGCAGCCACCGAAGCAGCAGTATGGCAGGTAGAATGAGCTCTTATCCCTCTGGGAGGCTCCTTGCCCGCCAACTCTTAGCACAGACTTATGCATGATGTAATCCATCTTGCAATAGTCCGTTTAGCTGCAGGTCTGCCAGAAGCGGCTTCAGCATAGGTGACAAACAACTGGTGAACCTCTCCCGATCTCCGCCCGTCTCTCCTTATAGTAGGAGAGAGCACACCTGAGGTCCAGAGTATGGAGCCTGTACTCGGCATCCGAGGTGTAGTCAGGGTAGTATACTGGCAGAGTCAACACCTGGTTGAGGTGAAACTCTGACACCACCTTCGGAAGGAATTTCGGGTGGGGGCGCAGGAAAACTTTGTCCCTGTGAAAGACCAGATAAGGGGAGTCCACCGAAAGCACCTGGAGCTCCCCTGTCCTTCTGGCTGATGTGATAGCCACCAAGAAGGCGGTCTTCCACGACAAGTGCGAGAGCTCACACTTGTGCATGGGTTCGAATGGCTTGCCCATGACCTTTGCCAAAACCAGCAAAAGATCCCACGGAGGTGGAGGTTCACGCACCGGAAGGGATATGTGATCCAGGCCTTTGAAAAAGCGCCCAATCACCATCTCCTGAGCCAACGTTGGCTGACTGGCCCGCGCCCGGTAAGCAGAGATGGCTGCCAGGTGCACCCTAAGGGTCGATGACCGAAGACCCCCTTTGGAGAGGGACCAAAGGTAGTCTAGAATGTTAGCCACAGAGCAGGATAAGGGGTCCAGGCTTTTTCCCTGACACCAAATAGAAAATCTTTTCCACTTGAAGGCATAACATTTTCTGGTCGATTCTTTTCGAGATGCCTCCACCACGGTGTAGACATCCTCAGAAAGACCCAAAGCCTGGAACTCTAGCCATTCAGGAACCAGGCTGTGAGGTGCAGGGATTGAAGGTCTGAGTGGAAGACCTTCCCCTGGTTCAGCGATATCAAGTCCGGGCGTGTACACAGCCGCTCCGGGGTCCTGCAGCTGAGGCTGAGGAGATCTGGATACCAGAACTGACGTGGCCAATCTAGGGCTACCAGAATCACCTTCGCCTTGTCCCTCCTCACCTTGAGTAACACCTTGTGGATCAAGGGAAATGGAGGGAAGGCGCAGAAGAGGCCTGGGGTCCACGGCCTCGAGAAGGCATCCCCCTCCACCGAACCCCGCTAAGGGGAGCGGGCATGGTACAGCCTCAGCTTGGTGTTCTCCCTGGAGGCAAACAGGTCCACCAACGGTTTGCCCCAATGGGAGAACAGGTTGTAAGCTACCTCTGGATGGAGAGACCACTGGGATGTCTGGCCTATGCGGTTGACAGCATCCGCCAGTTGGTTTGTGACTCCTGCCACATGGATGGCTAGGAGATCCGCCTCCAGCTGGCTGACGGAGGTCCAGATCCGAGCGCCTTGCACAGCAGACGGGAGTGTGCTGCTCTGTTTGTTGAGGTAGTACATGGTCGTGGTATTGTCCGTCTGTACTTGAACCACTTGACCCTGGAGCTGAAGAGCGAAAGCTGACAGGGCCAATCTGACTGCTCTGAGCTCCAGCAGGTTGATGTGGCATCGGGACTCCTTGGGGGTCCAGAACTCGTGGGCCCTGTTGTCCCCCATGTGGGCTCCCCAGCCCATGAGAGAGGAGTCGGTGGTAAGGATGACCGTCGGCTCGGGGCGAACAAATGGAACTCCTTCCTGCAAATGACTCGGGACAGTCCACCATTGGAGAGCGTCCCACATCCTCTGGGTGACTATGATCAGCTGGTCGAAGAGACCCTGACGCTGAGACCACTGGGCAGCCAGCTCCCATTGAAGGGGGCGAATGTGCAGTCTGGCCCAACGGACCACTGAGGTGCACGCTGCCATGTAACCCAGGAGGCGCAGGAAGTCCCGGGCAGGGCGCAAGTGCCCAACCAGAAATGACTGGGCAAAGGAGGAGAGAACCTCCGCCCTGTCTGGCAGGAGCCGAGCTCTGCCCCGATGAAGCCCATCACCTGAGAAGGTACGAGTTCTGATTTGGCCTCGTTGATCAGAAGGCCCAAGTGAGAGCAGGTTCAGAGGGTCAGATCCCTGGACCTCTCCACCTCCTGAAGGGAGGAACCCGCCAGGAGCCAGTCGTCTAGATAGGGTTAAATACGGACCCCTAGACGCTGTAGATGGGCTGCCACCACTGCGATGCATTTGGTGAAGACCCTTGGGGCCAATGACAGGCCGAACGGCATGGCTCTGAACTCATAGAAGGTCCCTTCGACCCTGAAGCGGAGGAACCGCTGATGGAACGGATGGATTGGGACATGGTAAAAAGCGTCCTGAAGATCCAGTGTACAGAACCACATTTCACTCCAGGGATGGTATGATCTGGTTCAGAGTTACCGTCTGGAAGGTGCGAGACATGAGATACCGATTCAGGTCATGTAGATCTAGAATGGGGCGCCAACCCCCCGTCCGCTTGGGCACCAGGAAGTACCTGGAGACGAAGCCTGGGTCTAAAGGAGGATCCGGCACCAGGGCAACCGCCTCTTTGAGGAGGAGTTGTGCTATGTCTTTCCGAAGGGCAGACTGGGTGCCAACTGAGATCCTTTCCTCCCGTGGGGCACGGGCTCGGCTGGCAGGGTACTGCTCGAACTCTAGGGGCAGCCCCTGCCCGACCACTTCCAGAACCCACCTGTCTGAAGTGATACCGGACCAGGCGGAAAGGAAGTGGCAGAGCCTGCCCCCCACGGGAGGACCCAGAACTGGCGTGACGGGTGTGGGGGAGGCCACCCCCGACCCGTCACTGTGCAGGCTTAGAGGAGGAGGAAGCAGCTGGACCAGCACCTCGGCCTCTCTTGCGTGGCTGCTGGGGACCTTGCTTGGGCCTAGGGCACCAAGCTTGAGCCTGCTGCTGTTGTTGACCTCCCTGAAAGGAGGGCTGTCTAACCGCAGGGGAAGAATGCCGAAAAGGCTTCTTGCGCTTCTGCTGGTTTTTGCCTGAAGAACCCTTAGCAGAGGTGGCATCTAAGGTGGCATTAGACTGCTCAATGCGCTGAAGATGACCTGCCACTCCCGGACCGAAGAGGTCGGTGCCAAGGAAGGGCATGTCAGCTAGCTTGTGCCGAGTATCCATGAGAAAGGAGGATAACCTCAGCCAAGCCCTGCGGCGAGAGACGACCGCTGCCGCTAGTGAACGGGCACAGGAATCCCCAATGTCCAGAGCTGTCTGAAGCTGTTTGGCAACAGCCCGGCCCTGGTCCTGCTTGACCGTGGTCTGCATGTCTGCTGGGAGGTGAGGAAGAACTTCGTCCAGCGACCCCAAAAGAGCATGAGAGAAGTGTGCCATGATCACTGCTGAGCTTGCCTGACGAAGGCCCAAGGATGATGCCGCGTAGACCTTCCGGGCCGAGTGGTCCGTAAGTTTGGACTCCTTGTCCGGAGGATGGTCAGTATCCGCAGAGCTGCCCGTTCGCCTGAATACTGAGGCAGTCACAAGGCTTTCTGCCGAGGGGTGCTCAGTAAACCCCAAGGACCCTGTGGGCACCGCATACTTGCGGGCAGATGGAGCCAGGCAGGAAGCTGGACGCTGCCAGAGTTCCAGAGCCGGGCCAACTATGGCTTCGGCTACTGGAAAGGCCTCCATCGGGGTATTCCCCCTTTTAAGAATATCCGTGAGGGGATATTCTGCCTTTTTCTGAATAGGCTGCAAAGGCATTCCTGTGGACTCTGAAATGAGTCGAAGGATGCTCTGAAAGGAAGAAGGCCCTTCTTCCAAGCCTGACACAGACAGCTCGTCATGGGAATGAAGGCCAGTATTATCCGAATATGAGGAATCCAGATACAGAGGCTTCCCTCCTAAATCTCCCTTGATACGCCTGGGGCGATCAGGGGTGACCGTAATCGACAGTCTATGAGGGAGACCCGAAGACTGTCAGTTCTCCTTAGAGGGAACCCCTCCCAGAGGTTGTTTTGGTGGAGGTTCCACCAAAATTGGTGGGGAGCCTGTAACCGGCCGAGACGAAAGACGCACGGGGGCCACCAAAGGAACCGGAGCCCTGGAGGCCGAAGATGACTGTGTCGGCCGAAGAGGCTGAGGCCAAGTGATAGCCGGAACTGCCAGGGTAGCCGGTTTCTGGCCTGTTAGCAGAAGTTGCTGCCACATAAGATCCTCACAGCGTCGAAGGAGTTTCTGTCGAAGCCTCTCCTCGTCAGAGGAGGAGGAGGATGATGAGGAACAGTGGCAGCGCCTCTTCTGGGAGTGTTTGTGTCCTTTCTTGGGTCTACCAACCGAAGAGGACTTACTCCTCGATAGAGACCGACGGCGTCGGCTCTGTTGGTCCGGGGAAGCCGGGCTCAGTGAAAACAGAGGTTCCGGCTCCTGGCCCTCGATCGGGATACCCGTGGGACAGGTTTCCTTGTCGGGGAAAGAGAGAATCGGCGTTCTCTCCATAGAGTCGTCGACAGGCATCGGCGACAACGGCTTGATCGGGTCGAGAGAGATCTTGGCCGGTTCAGCCGTGTCCTCGAATTCAGTGCCTTGTCCAGACGGAGGGTCTGAAAACCCGGCAGCCGAGGAGGTGATCTCGACAGTAGTCGAGACCCCTTGCTCCTGGAAGTCGGACCGCTCTCGGTCCCAGGAGCGTCTTCTTCGGCTCGAAGAAGACAGTTTAGGATCCTTCTTTTTGGATCGGGAAGAGTGCGAGCCCAAGGGCGCCTCACCCTTTGTAGAGAGAGACTGGCACAAATCCCGAAAGGATCCTGTGAAGGTGGAGCCCAAGTTGAACGGCATGAAGAAGCTTCAGTTGGCCAAAGCTTGGGCAGCTTCTTCCTCGAAAGCCGCCATCTGCTCGAGCTGCTCGGCGGATCCCGCAGCCGCGGAAACCGCCCACCTGGCCTCCTTCGATTTCACCGGTGGATTGCGAAGCTCCAGTCTCCCCAGCTTCAGGTGCGCCTGACGGTCCTCCAGAACGGTGGGATGGAAGGCAGCGCAAATAGTGCATTGCGAGGTATCATGTACTGTACCGATGCAATAAACGCACGAGAGGTGGGGGTCGGTGCGCAACATTTTTTGTCCACAAGGACACTGGCGAAACCCGGGGGACAACTTGTCATCCATGTCCGAAAGGTTCGGATCCGAGTCATATACTCTTACGAGTTTCAAAGCGAGAAGATGCGGTGAAAACCGTCGATTAGACTCCAGGGCCTCAATCGCTGCAAAAAGCACGAGGGAACCTGTATCTTCCAGCGGAAAGGAAGATCTGGCATCATGGGGCGGAGCCGAGGTATTTACCACCCGGGTGGGTGGGAGGAGCCAGCTTGAAGACTTCCGGCAAGATTTAAAGGGGAAAGGGACAATGCCAGACAGTGTGGATGAACAACATATCCACGCCCCTAGAACAGCCACTTCCTGCTTGACTTGAGAGTCCGGAAGGTAGTCCAATTTAGATTCCACCTCACTGAGAACCGCCTTCTTGTAATCCCCCACGTAGCCGACGTAGTTCAGGGCCCTAATACCCAGAGTGGAAGAAGCAAAAATCTTCCTGCCATACTGGTCCAGAAGGCGGTATTCCTTGTCAGGTGGAGACGAGCTAAGGTGTTGGTGTTGAGCTGACCAGCCATGAGCGGCGCTAATCACAACAGAGTCAGCTCGAGGGTGGGAGTCTAAAAAGTCAACATCCTCGGGAGCCTGGTATAGCCTGTTCGACTTCCTGGGAAGTGGGGCTAAGGCCGATGGTTGTTTCCATATGGTGGTAATAAGGTCGGCATGAGGCTTGATCCAGGGTGGCACCAAAGTGGGAGCTGTCACGGGCAGATCCAGATGCTCAGCGAGTTTTTTTACGCTGGGGGTCTGGCTCCAAGGATTGCCACTTATGTACTTCCTGGATCTCCCGTAGCAACTCCGTGAAGGAAGGATCCTCCGGAGAAGACTTCAGAGTAGTCCTTGGCCGGGGCTTTGACGGAGAGCGTGGCTCGTCGTCTTGCTCTGAACAACCGTCGGAAGGATCCGAGGCGTCTGAGGAAGAAGAGAAAGACGCAGACTCCCTCTCCCAAAGAGGGGGAGGAACGGACCCCTTGGGAATCCCTCGGGGAAGTGTGTCCTGCCCCTCTCTGGACCCAGAGGGTTTAGCCCTGGTGTCCGGAGGTGGGGAGGGAGTGTGTCGTCGTAGACGTACGGGAACAGTCACCGTCACTGGAAGACGACTCTCCACCTCTCTGGTGAGCTGAGCCTTGGCCTCAGCCCACCAGGAGGCCAGAGACTCCTGCAAGTCCACCAGCGGCTGAGGGGGCAGTGGAGGAGGGGGATACGGGTATGGACTATACCCAACAGGCGCGTATCCATAACCTGATGGCAGGAAGTCCGGCGTCTGGTATTGAGAAGCTGGGTATTGCGGTGTCGGATATGTCAGCGCCAGGTACTGAGGCGCCGGATACTGCCGTCCCGGGTATGGCGGCGTCTGATACGACAGGGTTGGTTACCTGGGAGCCGGAGGAGCTGCTGGAGCAGATGGCCCAGCCGGAGGCCCCACTAGCAGATCTGGAGCGGAAGGCCCAGAGGGGCGGAGGGCCCGGCGTCGGGGCGACATCGGGGGGTAGGTTGTCGTCCGGCGTCTGAGCCGGCGGTAGAGGAGCCGGCGTCCGGGGAACCGACGTCAGATCGGTCGGACCAGAAGGTGGACAGTCTGACGGAGGTGGAACAGGAAACTCAGCATCGCCCGGGGATGGGAGGGAGAAATCCTCGGGGTTGGGCTAAGGAGACACAGGGTCCCCGGAGGGCAGTGAAAGCTGCGGAGAGCCGGAAACTATGGACGTTGGGGGGCAGCTTCTGCTCATCCGCTATGCGGACGTCGGATGAACCGACATGCGGCTTAGCAGCAGGATCCGGGTGGGCACCAGAGGGGCCGGCGTCTGACTTAGACCCTTCGCTGGAGGCAGGCCGCGATGAAGGGGTGGCCTGGTTGGGCAGAATGGGGGCCGCACGCCACCCCGAAGGGTCGGCCTACGACCTTCTCCGCGGATGTCGGCGAGCAGACAATCGGCTTATCGGAGCCGGCTGCACCAGTAAGCCGCGAAACCACGGCTTTACTGGGAGCGGAGGCCTCCACAAGCCCGGAGGCGCCCGAGCACGAGCCGGACAGGCGGGCCAACGTCGCATTAGAAGCCTCTAAGGTGGCCGTCGTGGAGCGGTCCGCTGGGGGGGGTATCCGTTTCACGGCAACTCCCGAGAAAGACACGATGGGAGAGGAGCCCTTGTCCCGGTGCCTTTCTTCATCCTTTTTCTTGCGATGGTCTTCAGGGGAAATTGACGCCTATAGAAACTTTTTCAGTTCTTTCCTCATGGAGCTCATTTTCTTTTCCAAAATGTGGGCTTCCAGGGACTGCTGCCGCCTTCTCAGAGTGGCTGGGTTGAAGCTGAGGCAGTACTGGCACTTCTCCACTGGATGGTCGGGGCCTAGGCAAAAAAGGCACAGGGAATGGCCGTCTTTGTGCGGGACTTGGGCGCCACACGCGTCGCACCTGTTTTTGTGCTCAGAGGGTGTAGGGGACGATATACACCGACAGATGCCTGATGAAGGCTAAGAAAAAAAAAATCAAAAATACACTGTTAAAATACTGACGAAGGAGCCTGACAAGCAGGAACTTTTCCCATGAGGCACTGGCATAAGCTAATGGCAGGCGTGAGGACCCTTGCCTCACAAATCTCCTGATGCGGTCACCTGACATGGGGGCGGTCCCTCGCCAGAGACTGCTAGCTAGAAATTTTCCCGTGGGGTCCTGCCGCCTGCTGACATCAGTCCTATATGTAATTACCTACTGCAAGCGCCCTCTCGAAGTAAGATCTTTTGATACTGCACCATATGCACCACAAAATTCAGCGAACATATGGTACAGGGGGCCAAGGAGTAAATCTTACGGCCAAATTGGTCAAGCTTCTTGGATTCCTTATCTGGTGGCTGTGAGCTCACGTGCTGGGGCTGTATAGTTCTACCATGGGTTGCCGTGAGAACCAGAGTTAGCCTTTGGGTGTTCTCCCAAAAAGGACTCATTTTTAAGAGTCCCGTATAGCCCGTCCGCCTTCTTCGGGACAGCTGATGTTGAGGAATGGGGTCCCCCAGCTAGCTTGGTGACATCTTAAAAGAGTGCCACCAAGGGTGGCACAACCAGTTGCTTAGGATCGCTCACTCCCAGAAAGTGGTCAAGTCGCTGTCTCTCCGGGTCAAAGTCCTTGGTATTCCATTGATTCAGGAACTGAACAGGGTGCATCATGTCCAATGAAAGTAGTGTCGTCCGGGGGGGCGACTGGGGGGAGTCACTATGGATGTCAGGCTGAGGAGGAGAGGCAAATCCTCTAGAGTACCTGGAAGATGAAGGAGGAACTCCTTCCTGACAATTTCGAAGAGTGAAATCTGATGTAAGGGTGCCTGGACTAGCGACTTCAAGAGCAGCATCAGTGTCTGAAGGAGGAGGACAGTGACTAAGAGTGATGTCTTCGCCTAAGAGTCCTAGGGGATCCTTCGTCCGAAGGGTCAGGAGGAGGAGTGACCTTCTTGGGTGGAGGCAACAGTCTCCTGTGTGGTGGAGTGGGTGATCTCAGAGGTGCTTGAGGAACATTCAGGACAGATCTGGCAAAGGGGTCGGGCGCTCCTTTGGCAGGAGGTCCCCTTTTATGGCATTCCACCACAATGTAAACAGGGTCCCTTCATCTGATAGTGGGACTAGGGGAACTCATGGGTTGTCTGGTGCCGGGAGAGGTACGTCAGGCCTACCTGGTGTCGGGCATGTAGGCGCTGAAGGCCCTGCCATCAGGTCTGGGGACACTGGTGTCCCTGGCGGCGGTCCCACAGGTGGCAGGGTGGGTGATAGCCCGACGACGCCCGGCCAGCTGACTTGGTTATCTGTTGTCAGTTGATCTGGTGTCAGAGGCGCTGGTTTAGCTGGCAGCTGAGCCCCTGATGGCAGCTTGGGAGAAGCCAGAGGAGGCAGTGTTGCCCGGTTCGGCCCAGAAGAGGCAGATGTAGAGGACGCTGGGGTCTGACAATGGGTATCCATCTTGTGTTTAGGGCACAATACTCTGGACTGGAGTTCTTGCTCTGGGTGTGTCTTCCTGTTGTCGGTCCATGATGGGCAGCCCAACGAGGACGCCGCTCCAGCAGAGGCAGATGACAGGCCCATGCCTGACTGATGTTGGAACAGTCAAAGACTCAGGGAGGGGGCAAAAGGCCATTGCCCTAAAGTCCCCTCGCCAGACATCTGGATTATGGCGGGGGGCTTCATCAACAGCAGTCCACAGGACATCAGAGCTAGGGGGGTACACTCTCCCACAGGAATGGGGACTTGAAGCCACCTTTTGATGCAGGGATCTGGAGTGGGACTCCAACCTGGGCCTCCCTTTTTCCTTATGGTGGTGCTTCCCACTGGTCTTTTTGTGGGAAGATGTCAAAGATCCAGGGACCGAGGATGAAGAAGAAAGTACAGTTACGTAAGAATTTACCGTAGTAGTAGATCTTCAAGAACAGCTCTTGCAGCAGGTTACACCACTAGGACTGAATCCGGCAGGCGCCAGGACCCCACGGAAATTTTCTAACTAGCAGTCTTCAGCGGGGACCGCCTCCGACGTCGGTCCCGCCCCCGACGTCGGGCGTAGTACATAAGGAGGCGGTCTCCCCATAATCCTCAGTTCTACCGCCGGAGACTCCTGGCTGCTGGATGACGTCAGAAGGGGAGACAGAGGATCCGCCATCAGATGGCAAAACAAGGCAATAGGAAATATCCCATCTTAAGAGATGGAAGCCTGACTACGACCTACCTCCAGCGGGGATGGTGGGAGGGAAAGTACCTGCTGCAAGAGCTGTTCTCGAAGATCTACTGTGACGGTAAGTTCTTACGTAACTGTACTATCTTATTTCGAGATACAGCTCTTGCAGCAGGTTACACCATTAGGAATGATTTCCAAGCAGTAATGGCAATCATGTACCATCAGGAGGAGGAAGGTAGAGACCATGAGATATCTTGAGCCTAGGACAGAAGTCCCTGAAGGACAGCTAGACCGAACCCCGTTCTTCACCTCGATGCAACGTCCAGACTGTAATGCCTGATAAAGGTATGCACAGAGCTCCAAGTAGCTGCAGCGCAAATAGCTGAGGTGGAGATGTTCTTTAATGCTGCAAAGGAAGTAGCCACCCCTCTAGTGGAATGACCCTTCACCGCTCCCGGTAAGGGTTTATTGTGCTTCGGATAACAGAAAGTAATGCACTGGATGAGCCACCTAGATAGTGACTGCTTAGAGACAGGAGCTCCCTTCATCCTGTGGGCAAAGGAGACGAAAAGTTGGTCCGACTTTTGGTGCTGTTTGGTTCTAGTCAGGTAGTATCTGAGGCATCTATGCACATTTAAGGTGTGCAGAAGGGCTTCTCCTCAGAGTATTTCGGAAACTACACTTGTAGATCGATGTCCTGATTAAGGGTGAGAGCTGAGACCACCTTAGGCAAAAATTTGGGTTTAGTCCTGAGGGATACCCTGTCCTGGTGGAAAACAAAGTAAGGCTCTTTGCACATAAGAGCGTGCATTTCCGAAATTCTTCTGGCAGAAGTAACTGCAACTAAAAACGTTTTCCAGGAGAGAAAACGTAGCTCGCAATCTGTGGCTGGTTTAAAAGGTGGCAGCGTGAGCTGCTCCAGGACAAAGGGTAAGTCCCATGGAGGGCTTGGATCCTTAATTGGAGGCCTAAGATGGAGGACACCCCTCAGAAAGGCACAAGTCGTGTCCAGCTGTGCCACAGTGCATTGGCCCACGGGGGCATGGTAGGCTGAAATGGCACAAAGGTGCACTTTAATCGAGGAGTAAGCCAGGCCGGAGTGGAAAAGGGAAAGCAGGTAGTCCAGTATCAGCTTCTCTGGACAGTCCAAAGGCGGAAAGCCGTGCGCTTGAGCCCACAAGCAGAACCTGCGCCACTTCATGGTGCAGGTTGTGTGGGTAGCTGGTTTTCAGGCGGCAGAAAGCACATCTGCCACTTCTTGCAAGACCCCGTATCGCATCATGGCTATCTCCCTAGGAGCCAAGCATGCAGGTTCAGTGAACGTAGGTCCGGATGGAC
Organism: Neoceratodus forsteri; assembly: GCA_016271365.2. Classification (NCBI taxonomy): domain Eukaryota; kingdom Metazoa; phylum Chordata; order Ceratodontiformes; family Ceratodontidae; genus Neoceratodus; species Neoceratodus forsteri. The sequence goes on along the minus strand of CM028137.1, from coordinate 824,165,975 downwards.
TAAGGAACCTGCCTCCTGAGACAGTAGATGGGAGCTGATTGGCAAAGGCACTGGAGGTTCCCGGGATAGCTGATGCAAGAGAGGGAACCAGATCTGTCTGGGCCAGAAGAGTGCGATCAGGATAAGCGTCGCTTGCTCCCTGCAAAGTTTTAAAAGAACTCTCTGGATCAACAGGAAAGGAGGAAAGGCATAGAGGAATCTGCCCGCCCAGGAGAGGGACAATGCGTCTCGCCAGAAAACACCATGCCCTGGATCTAGCGAGCAAAAACTGGGCAGTTTTGCATTGTATGGAGCCGCGAAGAGGTCCAACTCTGTAGTACCCATTCGGTGAAACAGATCTTCTGCCACCTCCTGGAGTAGTTCCCATTCGTGGACTCTGGCCGAGTGCAGCTCAGGCTGTCTGCGATGACGCTGTCCACTCCGGGAATGTGAACTGCAATAAGGTTTGTGCCGTGTTGCAAGACCCAATCCCACACTCTCATGGCCTCCCTGGAGTGGGTGCTTCCTTGTTTGTTGAGGTAATACATCACCGCGGAATTGTCTGTTTGTAACAGAAGTGTACCCAGTGGAATCTCAGACTGGAAGGCCTGCAGAGCGTAAAGGACTGCCCTCATCTCTAGTACGTTTATGTGGAGACTAGACTCCTGGGCTGTCCACAGGCCCTGAGACCGAACACCATCGAGGTGTGCTCCCACCAGAGTCCTGAGGCGTCTGTGGAGAGAGTCACAGTCGGGGACGGCACTGTAAAGGGGACTCCTGCCAAGAGGTTCCCTGGATGAAGCCACCATTGCCAATCTTGAATTACGGTCCTCGTGATTCGGATTGGTACTGCAGATGGTCTTGCCTTTGGTCCCATTGTACCCGTAACATCCACTGGGTTATCCACATGTGGAGACGGGCTGGGGGACTGTTGCAATGGCCGCAGCCATGCGTCCAAGCAGGCAAAGGACCAGTCTGGCTGGGACAGTCTTCTTCGCCGATAACTCCCTGATGAGGGGATCTGATGTGTTCCGCTCTGTCCGTGGGAAGGACAACTTTCCCTCTGACGGTGTCCAGAACTGCTCCGATGAACTGCAGCGTCTGGGACGGAACCAGGCGTGACTCCTCGTAATTGATGAGAATGACCAAAGTCTCGAACAGAGATTGGGTGCAGTGGATGGCAGACATCAAGGCCTCCCGGGAGGGTGCCATAAGAAGCCAATCGTCCAGGTAGGGGAACGCGTAGTGGCCCTGTCTCCTCAGAGACGCGGCTTCGACCGCCATGCACTTCGTGAATACCCGCCGTGCCGATGACAGCCCGAAGGGAAGAGCTCGGAACTGATAATGGCGGCCCTGAAACTTGAAGCGCAGGACCCTCCGGTGCGCCTGAGCGATAGGAATGTGCAGGTAGGCATCCTGCATGTCCAGGGACACTAGAAAGGTGCCCTGCTTTAGCATGAGAATTAGGCCCAGGAGGGTCACCATGCGGAAGTGCTTGTAAGCGACCGAAAGACTGAGGTCACTGAGGTCCACTATTGGACAGAGGTCCCCTGTTTTCTCTGGAACCAGGAAGAAGTGAGAATAGTACCCTAGTCCTCTCTGGTTCCCTGGCACGTGCTCTAAGGCTTCCTTTTCCAGAAGCGCGAGCACTTCCTGCTGTATGAGCAGGGCATGCTGACCCGAATAATGGGAAAGCAGGGGAGGTCTTGTAGGTGGGCTGCCTACTAACTCTATGTAATGGCCATTTCTGACCAGCTGTAGAACCCACCTGTCGGTTGCGATCGATTGCCACCCTGAAAGGTGACGTGCGATGCGACTTTCTTTGCCCATTGATCCTGAGGAGGGGCGGGGGCTGGGAAGGAGTCATGCTGTGGCAGCGTTTGTCCCTGAGGGCTGGGCCGACTTTGAGAATCGTTGGCCTCTGCCTGGGGAGGACTTGGCCGGGGCCTTGAGCAGGAACGTGCCCCTCTGCTGCTGGCCGGAACCTGTTGTCTTTGTAGCCGGCCACAAAAACGGCTCTGGTTCCTACGAAAGGAACTGGGCCTAGATCTGTACATAGCTTGTACAGATCGGACTGCCGTCCCTGCGTCCTGGAGTTTGGTGATAACTCTCTGAGGCTTCACCAAACAGGACTTCGCCGTTATATGGGACGTCTAGAATATTTTTCTGGACGTCCAGGGTAAATCTAGAGACACTGAGCAAAGAGTGTCACTGGAGACACACGCCTGAGGCTGCAGCTCTGGCTGAAGAGTCCGCAGAATCATATGCGGCTCTGAGCACTTGGGTCTCCACATCTGACCCAGTGCGGAGGAGGTTTAACAGCTCCGCTTTCTGGTCACCATCGGGAAGCTTTTCAATCAGGTCCTGGCCATGTTCACACAGGACATTCTGGAACTGAACCATATGGGTCAGATAGATCAGTGACCTAATGGCGCAAGTAGCAGCCGCGTACGTGCGCCTTCCCAGGGCATCCAACTGCTTGGATTCCTGGTCCGGTGGCTGGGTGCTCATATGCTGTGGTCTCTGAGACCGGTCATGTGAAGCAGTGATGACCAGGGAATCAGCCAGAGGATGGTTCACCAAATACTGGTCCTGCCTAGGGGCCTTGTATAGGCGGTCTGCCTTCTTCGGCACCACGGGAGTGGAATGCGGACATTTCCACACAGCCTTGGTGACGTCCGCGAAGGTATCTACCGAGTCTTTTTGCCGAAGGTAGCGGGCAAGGCGGTGTCGCTCGGGGTCAAGCTCCTCAGCATCCCACACCATGTTCTCCTGGATGTGTCATGATCTCAGCGAAGGAGGGATCATCTGGATGAGACCTGGGTAGGTCGTGTGGGTCAGGAGATGGAATGCTGAGAGGAGAAGGCGATCTGGAATACTCCCATGTATCCGACCTGGACTCCTCCCCAGACAGAGTACTGGCGTCGTCTGAGTCTTTTGGGGCTGGGTGACCCTGAGGGGGATCTGGAGGGAGGCCTTCTCCTGTCAGAAGATCTACCCTAAGGAGGTGGAGTTTGCTCACTGGAGGATGGAGGTGGTCCTACGGGCCCCTTAGGTGGAAGAGGGGTCATAGGCGGTGAAGGAGTAGGAGGAGGACGTGTAGGGACCACATCCTTCTTGATGGTGTCCCATCAAAAGGTAAATAGCTCCTTTACCTCTGCAAAGTTCATGCCCGACAATGGACCTGGCGCCAATGGCCTGTCGCAGGGGTCGGGCGTCAGTTCCCTAGGGGTCTCCTGCTCCGGGGAGGGTTCCCATGGGAGACCGGCGTCCTCGATGTCGCCTGCCTGGTCTTTGGGCTGTGTGGCGTCCTCCTCTGTAGAGTCTCTCCGACTGGTGTCGCCGGCGACGGAAGTGCAGTCTTCTGCTCCGGAGTAGCCGACGTTGGTCCCCTGGCCAATGTCTTCGGACCTGGCGAACGCCTGGCCGACGACGGGTGTCTCGGTGTTGTCGGCTCCTGTGAGCGCACAGGGTGCTTGGCCGACGTCGGGTGGTGGGCTGACGTCGGGTCAGACGTCCATTTGAGGGACGTCAGGTCCTTAGTTTGGTGGAGTGCCGGATCCGGACCGCGGGGTGGTTGGGAGACTGACCTGGAGTTGGTATCCCAGCGACGGGAGGAGGATTTGTGGCACTCACCCGACTTCGAAGAGGCCTTGGAAGGTGTTGAAGAAGCAGAGGGCCTCGAAGTCATCAGAGGCTGGAGCGATGAACCGCTGGAGGACTTGACCTGGACCGGGGGAGGTTGGACCAAGCCCTGGAGGGAGAGCAGTCCGATTTAGAGCCGGAGCTTCGGGAGTCTGAGGCCCGTGTAGGAGACCTGGACCAGCCTTTTCCCTGTGCTTGTCCCGGTGTTTATGGGATTTGCTTGAAGATTCTCCCCAGGAGGAAGGTTCCTGGTCCATGCTTTTCAGCTTCTCTTCTAAGAGAAATGCTTGAAGTGCCTTCTGATAGCGGATCCTGGTGCGGCTGTTAAAACTCTGGCAAAAAGGAGCAGGCCTTGGTGTCGCGGTCCGGGCCTAGGCAGATCACACAGGACAAATGGAGATCCTTGAAGGGGATCTGTTTGCTGCAGGCGCACTTCGAGTGGTGACCCTCTAAAGATGGAGTTGGAGAGGACATCAGTTGAGTGGAGCCAAAAGAGAGACGAAATTCTTCGTAGTTCTGTTAGTCGTCGTACACTAGAAAGGAGACAGAGGCCGATACTGGCGAGTCAACGGCGGGAAAAGAACTGAGGATTATTGGGGGGGAGGGGCGCCTTCTTACGTACTATGCCCGACGTCGGGGGCGGGACCGACGTCGGAGGCGGTCCCCCCGCTGAAGACTGCTAGCTAGAAATTTTCCGTGGGGTCCTGGCGCCTGCTGGCTTCAGTCCTAATGGTGTAACCTGCTGCAAGAGCTGTATCTCAAAGTAAGACCTCTGGCTGGAAGGTGTCCTCTGCATGGATAGCTGCTGCTCCAAGAGATGGGTCTTCAAGGCCTTCAATCGACAGATGCACATGCGGCGGTTAAAACTGCGGCAATGCGGGCAGGCCTCTGAGTCAGACACGGGCCTAAACAAATCAGGCAGGCTGAATGGCTGTCTTTGGCCAGAATCCGTTTCCTGCAGGCACACATATTTTCGCCGCTCTGTGGAAGATGAAGACATGCACGGAAAAACTCGTGAAACAGTAGTGTGACAGGGTGACCCCTGTCATGGGTGAGGTGCCCCAGTAGGGAGAGGAGGCTCTTTCCTTGCCCCCTGTAAAATTGCCTTATGCTTATGTTAAAGTGCAGAGCAGGAAGAAGTGAAAGCACTTTAGCAATTAATTAAAAATAGAGCTACAAACTAAAAAGTTAAGAAAAATAAAGTGCATCTGTGCAGTAATAAAGAAACAGTAAAGTGCTATGGAGTATTTCAGAAGTGTATTGTGTACAATCCATAGTGCTTTAGCGTTATACAAGCTATTAAACTGCAACATATCTAATGAGAGGGGTTTAACAAAATAAGCTGCAGTACTGCCCCAGGAAATGCCCAAATTAAGTTGGAGCAGAAGGGCATTTCAGATCCGCGCCTAGGCAGAACAGGCACAGGGAGTGGCCACTCGCGCGGTAGTTGGGAGCCACAGGAGTCGTGACTCTTGTTCTTGTGCTCGGAGGGTGTAGGGACGACATACACCGCATGTTAACACTAACGACGGTCAAAAAAGGGTTTCGGTGAAAAACAACGGCGTAGGGCTGATCGGCACAAACTTTTCCGCTGGTGTGCTGCAACGAGCTAACGGGCGGAAAGAACTGGAAGGCGGGGCATCCGGACCGCCTTTATACCGTCTCCTGACGTCGGTCACCTGACGTGGGGCGGTACCTCGCCAGGGACTGCTAGCTAGAAATTTTTCCATGGGGTCCTGCCGCCTGCCGACGTCAGTCCTATATGTAATTACCTACTGCAAGAGCCCTCTCGAAGTAAGATCTTCTGGTACTGTATGTAGAGATTGACACCTCAGATCTAAAATGGGATGCAAGTCCCCCGTCCAGTTGGGAACCAGAAAAAAACAAGAGTAATATCCTGAGCCTCTCATGGGTGGGAACTGGTTCTATGGCATGTTTCTATAACACAGCATCTATTTCTGCCTGTAATACCAGAGCATGGGCCCAGAGGGTAGTGCAAGACCCAAGGAGGAGGACTGGTCAAGTCCAACATATGACCGTGCCATATTAAATGAAGGGAACAAGAGGTCTGATGTGATCCCTTGCCAACCCCCGAGGTGCAGGGAAAGCCTGCCCCTGAGGGCCGAAGAAAGGATCTCTGCCTCCATGGCTGGAGACCAGCCTTTCCGTTGAAGGCTGTCCCTGCTGAGGGGCAGGCAGGACACCGGGATCTCTGGGCATTTCTGGGGCCCGTCAAGGCTAACTCAGCATTACGTATGTGAGCAGACTGTCTCTGAGTGGTAGTTTTACCACTGGAGGAACAGCCCCAAAAAGATCCCCTGTATGCAGGTTTCGCCCGAAGGTGATAAAGAGTCCAAACAGACTGAGGGGTATGACGAGTCTTGCAGGTCTTTCAGAATGTTTTGGGCCTGTGGCCTGGAAAGTTTGTCCCCTCTAAAAGGAGCTTTAAGGATGGATTGTTGGACATCCTACGAGAATCCTGAAACCCTCAGTCATGCATGGTGGCTGAGGCAGACACCCACAGAGGAGGCCCTAGCCAAAGAATTGATGGCATCATAGGTAGCTCTGAGCAAGTGGCGGGAGACAGCCTTAGCAGTGGAAAGCTTCGCATTGAGGTCCTCCTGAGACTGGCCCAGTGGAATGGGGATGGACCAATGCTTGAGTGGCCTTAAGGATCTCTTGCTCACATTTGAGGAAGTGGCGAATATAATTCAAAATGTGAAGGGACAAAGTAGCCGAAGCATGGGCTCTTTTACCCATGATATCCAATTTCTTGGATTCTTTATCTGGGGGTTGAGTACTCTTATGTTGCGGTCTGGTGGATCTATCATGAGCTACAGTTTTAACCAAGGAATCCGCCTGTAGAGGCGTAGAAAGATAAGGGTGGTCCACAGGGGCCCTATAAAGTCTGTCCACTTTGTGGGGATTGGAAGGGATCTGGAGCAGTTGTTGCCAGGCAGCCAATATGGCCTCCTCAAAAGCAGGAAGACTCCCATGGAATTGAGATCACGAATAAAGGAGGGGATGAAGGGTTGAGAGTGCATAGTGGAGGTAACCATAAGGATGATGGCAGTGTTAAGGTTCTGTTATTGGGAGAGACTATGATTAAGGGTATCCAGTGGGAGGGACAGGGGGGTGGATGACATAGCCAGGTGAAGGTAGTGAGTATCTCTGGGCTGACAAGTGCACAGAGCAAAGTTCATGGTGTACAAACTGGTTAGGGATTGTGGAGGGAAACAGGATTTCCTGGTGCATTTGGGAACCAACGATCTAGACAAACATAGCTTTTTGGAAATCCAAGCAAGGTTCCAAGAACTTGCAAGAGTCTGCCAGGATAACGGATGCAACATTTCCTTTTCAGAGATATTGCCAGTACCAAAGGCCTCAGTGGAGAAAAAAATGATCACAGAGGTTAATGACTGGTTCAGGAAGTGGGGTGAAGAGAGTGGGTTGGGGGTGTTAGGGAACTGGAAAGGAGTTTGGGAGGTTAAGGGACTGTATGTCAAGAATAGGCTTCATCTTGCCCCATTAGAGAAGGAAGTCCTTAAACAGGGGGAGGCAGACTACATTCAAGAAAGGTTTATTTATTTATTTGATATATCGGTTTACAACCTTTGAGCCAGAGGCTCATTTGCAAAGGTACCTTGTCACATGTAAGACAGATGGAAACAGAGTAGGCATAAAGTACAGTTACGTAAGAACTTACCGTAACAGTAGATCTTCGAGAGAGGCTCTTGCAGTAGGTAATTACATATAGGACTGACGCCGGCTGGCGGCAGGACCCCACGGAAAAATTTCTAGCCAGCGGCCCCTTCCAGTTCTTTCCTGCCATAGGCCCAGATGAGAGAGAAGCAGATGTTTCCATTCCTGAAAAAGAGCTGGAAAAGCCTAGGGATGGAGGGAAGACATCACTGCAAGAGCCTCTCTCAAAGATCTATCATTACGGTAAGTTCTGACGTAACTGTACTATCTTACTTCGAGAGAGCTCTTGCAGTAGGTAATTACATATAGGACTGAATCCCAAGCAGTCTGGAACAAATGAAAGGCACCAAGAGGAGGAAACTACTCCTGAAAGTAGCAGTAGTCTTGAAGGCCTCAAGACAGAAGGCCTTTCAAAACAGCTAGCCCGAAGCCTGCTCTACGGCGAGAGGCAATTGACTAAGCACAAACTTTACCGCCAATACGCCTGCACGAGCTAACGGCGGAATGAACTGGAAGGCGGGCGCCTGGGACCGCCTTTATACCGAATGCCGTATGATGCCGTCACCTGATCGGGGCTGGTCCTCGCCAGGACCGCTAAATAGAAATTTTTCAGGGGTCCTGCCGCCAGTCACGCTGTATATGTAATTACCACTGCAAGGGCCCTATCAAAGTAAGATCAACAATTACATTAAACATGAGATATATGGTATAACAGTGGTTACATTAAGCATGTGTTACAGAAATTTGTCACAGACAGTATTTACAAGATTTGGAAGTAGGTATTTTCAGACATTATTTATAACCTTTGGATGACGATATTTACAACATAACAGCAGTGAGGCATTATAAGCTTGAGGAGGCATCTAGACATAGTAGTAAGACCTAATCATGGGTTTGGTGTTAAAGATGGAGGTTGCAATCCATAATGGACTTTGTTAGAGAATATTGGATCAGAGTGGGTAAGAGAGTGAAAGAATTAGAAGCAGTTGCAGGAGCGGATATTGAAGAGGTGGTTGCAAGAGTGGTTTTGAAATGGGCGATCTTGGGTGCACTAGTGATGATGCTTGGGAGGCATTAAACCATGTGGTGCCCTATGGTGGGAAAGATCTCTGGGCAAGGGAGGTTTTACCCTGGGCACAACCAGAGGCTTTCTCTGAATTGGGTGAAGATAGTTGGGGTTGCAGGCTGAAGAGAGTGTTGACCCCAGGGGGTCCAGAGCAATATTTTCTTGGAGTAGCAGAGTCTGGTAGTGGAGCCTTTCATCAGGTTGAGAATACTGGCAGAGGTATAGAGCGAGCAGGTGCGAGCAAGCCTGGGTGCGCCAGTAAGGAGCCTGCAGGCCTTGTTTAGTGTGGCCTGGATTATCTGGAGTGTGGTGTTATTTGCTGCACCGTATACAGGGAGCCCATAGTCCACTAGGGACAGTATCGATGAGGTGATGGCAAGCCTAGGGGGGGGGGAGGCAGTCCCTGTGTCAGTAAAGGAGTCCAATCCAGGTGTTTGTTGCAGCAGCAAGGGTGTTTATGTGGTCATGGAAGGTAAGGGCTGAGTCGAGGGTAAATCCAAGATATCTGTAGTTGGATACCTGCTCAAGGGGGTGCTGGGGAGGATGCTGAGCAGCGCGTTCTTAGCTCTGTTTTGGCGGTGAGAGAAGATCATTGACTGTCTTTTTTAAGTTGAGGACCAGTCTATGGTCCTTAAACCAGGTTTTGGCCTGGGAGAAGGCAAGTTGGAGGGAGTCCTGCAGGGGTGTGGGTTTATGATGCAAGGTGAAGAGCACTGCATCATCTGCATATAGTAAGATTTTTGTGGAGCAGGCCTTTGTAAGGAGTTTAGGTAGAGGGAGAAAAGAAGTGGTCCCAGGATAGAGCCATGGGGCACCCCGGAGCAGACGGGTAGTGTGTCGGATAGAGTTCCGTTAATTTTGATGAATTGGGACCGGGCGGAAAGGTAACTGGAGCACAAGGCAAGGGGGCCTGTGGAGAAACCAAGTTGGTGGAGTGAGTCGAGAAGGAAAGGGTGGCAGACTGTGTCGAAGGCCTTGGATAGGTCTATGAACACAGCTCCTGCAATGTTATCGGCGTCTAGGGAGGAGTGCAGGAAGTTGGTGAATTCTAGGAGGGCTGTGGTGGTGCTATGACCTGAACAGAGGCCATGTTGCTCTGGGCATAGGATGTTATACTTGGCTAGGTATTCAGTAAGTTGGAAGGCCACCACTTTTTCTAGCGCTTTAGAGAGGAGGGGGAAGAATGGAGATGGGTCGATAGTTATTAGGGGAGGCTTTGTCACCACTTTTATGGATGGGGGTAACAACAGCTGTTTTCCAGGCACTAGGGAATTGCCCTAGGCATAGGGATTTCTTGAGCAGGTCTGTTAGGGGGACTAGGACCACGTCGAGGACTAGTCGAAGGAGTCTGGCATCTAGGGGATCATTTATAGGGTTATTGCTGTTTAGCCTTTTGTAGGCAAGGATGAGCTTCGTGGGGGGATATTGTGCACAGGAGGAAACAGGGATGCTGCAGGGTTGGAGGCGGGGATTGGGGCACAGGGTCAAAGAAACCGCTAGGGAGAACAGTGCTGATATCTGAGAAGGTGGTGTTTAGACAGTTTGCTATGGTGAGTGTGTCTGTGGAGGCAGTGCCATTTATGGTGAGCTGGGAAGGAGGCGGGGAGCGAGATTTCCCATCGAGTTCTTTGATGTTATTCCAGAAGGTCTTTGCAGACCCCCACATGGTTGTGAGAGTGGACTGATAGTGGTCTGCTTTGGCCTTACGGATGGCTCGAGTGCATTTATTGCGAGCGGCGTTATAGGAATGTCTGTCCGCCAACCTGCCCGATTCTATGGCTTTGTGCCAGAGATTATCCCTGTCTCTCAACATTTGGAGTAGGGAGGGGGTTATCCATGGGGCATGTTGCCTTTTGGTGCGGAGTTTTGTGAGTGGAGCAGAGAGGTCACAGGCCTTAGTGAAGGCCTGCGTAAACAGGGTGAGTGCAATGTCGACGCTGGGGGCTATATTAATGGGGGACCAATCTATCTGGGTGAGCAGCTTTTTAAGTTTTTTTAACCCTCCTGGGCGGAGACGCCTTCTGAAGGTTGTTTGGGCTATGGGTTTGGGTGTGGAGGAGGTCCACTGGAATAGGATGGGTTAGTGGTCACTTAAGGAGTCGGGAAATACTTGTATATCCTGGATTTGTGTGGGGCGGTTAGAGAAGGATGTCCAGAAGGGTGCGGGTACCAGTAGATGTGTGGAGTCTAGTGGGTTGGGTAACTAATTGGACCATATCAATGGCCAAGAATGAGTGCTTAGTTGGTGCTGCAGAGGGGCCAAGCCAGTTGACGTTGAGGTCCCCTACTGGTGTCCGTTCTGCATTGTGTGGTAGGGTAGAGAGGTATTCGGTGAGGGATGAGATGGCAGTCTTTTGGTTCTTAGGGGGTATGTAGGTGACTGTGAGGTATAGTGGGGCCCTGAGGGTCAGGGGTGATTTTTAGGGTGAGGGCTTGTCTCCGTTTGTGAGTTTGGGGGGAAGCACGTGACCAATAATGTTGCTGGTGATGTAGAATGCACAACCACCCCACGTTTCCTACCCTGTGAGGTTAAAACTTGTGGGGGGGAGGAGACAAGGAGGATGACCAGAAACCTCCTCCAGATGAGGGAGGCTTCAAACCCAAGGGGTCGGAGAACAGACTGGGTGAGGAGGTTTCAGGAGGAGCAGAGGAGGATGGAAGTATAAGGAACTTGGGTGGGTGTGACAAGGGGATCAGGGATAAGGGTGGGGGTGGTGTTAGTAAATGCTAGGAGCTTGGGAAACAAGTTGCCAGAGTTCCAGGCCATGCTGTTTGGGGGGAGTGCGGGGGGGGGTGGTGGTGGGCGTGTGTGGATGTGGCGGTGGTCACAGAAACGTGGGCCAACAAAAACCATGACTGGGACCTAAACGTGCAGGGGTACACTATGCTTAGGAAGGATGGAAAGGAGGGAAAAGGGGGTGGAGTGGCTATGTTCATTAGAGATGACATAGAAATTGCTAGGGTAGAAGAGGCAGAGGGAAACGTGGAGGCCTTATGGGTCACCTTACGAACCCCAGCAGGAGGTAAGGTCAAGCTGGGTGTAGTATATAGGCCCCCCCCGGGATGGGTGATGTTCTGGAGGATGGTTTGCTGGACAACATCATTGTCCAGTGTGGATCAAAAGGGGAAGGAGTGGTGTTGATGGCGGACCTTACTATCCCAGGTACCAACTGGGGAACCATGTCCTCTAAGGTAGCCAAGGAGCAGAGGCTGCTGGACGGCTTCCAGGATGTGTCCTCAACACAGCATGTGATGGAGCCCACAAGGGAGGGGCATGTCCTGGACATGGTTCTTGCAGATGGGAGATCTGGTAAGGAACTTGGTTGTAGGAGCGACCACAATACTGTCTGGTTTCAAATAAAGGGGAAGAGATCTAGGACACTGGCAGTGGACTTCAGGGGGAGACTTTGTGGGCATGGGAAATATTCTCAAGGATCACTTGTAGGGGATTACATCAATGACAAATGTGAAAAAGAGATGGGAAGTCAAAACGGGGACTTTATAAGGTAGTCAGGACGTGCGCTAAGGTGAAACGTAAGGGAGCAATGCCACATAAACCATGCTGGTGGTTCAGTGAGGTTCAGGTAGCGGTCAGACAAAAGAAGGATGCCTACAAGAAATAAACAACAAGAGGGGATAGGGAAAAGGAAATGTACCATCTTGCATCTAGAAAAGTCACCCGGATTGGGGGGGGCGCAAAGTCCAGTAAAGAGCAGCGGATGGCACAGGGGATACACGGAGGGTAAAAGGGTTCTTCCGTACATTGGGGAGCAGAGAAAACTAAGGCGATCTCTGCAGGATTGAGATGAGAAGAAGGTAGGGTGGAAGAGGTATTAAACGAGTACTTCGCCTGTGTTCACTATGGAGGGGGATGGGATATCTAGAAAGCAAGGCACAATGGGGATAGAAGCGGTAGTGAGTGGGTTTAGGGGAGCAACAGAAATGGAGCAAGAGGGAGGGAGAGGTACCCCAGGGGTGTCACATCAGGATAAGGATAAAAAGGCCAGTAAGGTGGAGGGGACGGATGATGCTATCTCCACCGAAAGGGTGTGGTTAGCTCTCAAGAAAGATAAATCTTCTGGGCCGGATGGCATTCATCAGAGAGTACTATGAGAACTGCTGGACATACTGGCTGCACCCCTGGCGTAGCTCAACAGGTCGCTTGAGACAGGGAGGATACCTAGGGATTGGCGAGAGACACATGTGGTGCCAATCCATAAGGGAGGGGGGGGGTCAAGGGAAGTACCAGGTAACTATAGACCCAACAGTTTGACCACAGTGGTGGGAAAATTAATGGAGAGTACACTAAAGGAACGATTGGGGGTGTACTTGGAGGAAGTGGGAGGTCTGGATAGTCGGCAACATGGGTTTGTGCCAGATAGATCATGTCAAACCAATCTTGTGGAGTTCTACGAATGAGTAACATCAGAAATGGAGAGGGGAAAGCCTGTGGATGTATTATTCATGGACTTCAGCAAGGTGTTTGACTCTGTTCCCCACAATGGTCTGGTGGAGAAACTTACGGGGTTGGGAGTAGGCCCTTTGATGGTCAGATGGATTGAAAATGGGCTAGCTGGATACACCCAGAGAGTAGTGGTCGGTGGGGAGCTCTCGAACTCTAGAGAGGTCGGTAGTGGGGTACCGCAGGGCTTGGTCCTGGGTCCGATCCTGTTTAATGCATACATATCGGACATCAGGGAGGGTATAGGGTGTGAAATGAGTCTTCGCTGATGACTCCAAGATGGGAGCAGTAGTTGAGGGGGAAGAGGGGAGGTTGGCACTGCAAGGGGACCTGGACACCCTGGAAAGCTGGGCTCACACATGGAAATTAAATTTCAATATCACCAAGTGAAAGGTGTTGCATCTTGGGCGGGGGAAACCCTAAACAAAGGTACACCCTGGGAGGGGAGGCGCTGGAGGCCTCAACAGGGGAAAAAGACCTAGAGGTCATGGTGGATGCACGTATGAGTAACTCTGAGCAGTGCAGGAGAGCGGCTAGCAAGGCAAACAGGATGTTGGGATGCATCGTAAGGGGATCATTTCCAGGAGCAGGGAAGTGATTCTGCCGCTGTACAATGGACTGGAGACCACACTTAAAAAGAGGGACATTCAGCTCCTGGAGAGGGTACAGAGGAGGGCAACTAAGACGATACGAGGACTGGGATTTGACGCATGAGGACAGACTTGAGGAGCTCTGCCTATTTTCACTGGAGGAGAGGAGAGACAGGGGGGGACATGATTGAGGTCTTCAAGTACCTCAAGGGAATAAATAAGAGTAAACATGGAGGGGATCTTTAGACTAAAGCAGGGAGGTATCACCAGAGGGCATGGTCCGAAGTTGGAAGGGTGGGGGGAAGGTTTTTCACTGAGAGGGTGGCGGACCCTTGCTCAGCCTGGCGAGCCGATTTAGAGATCCACAGTGGAGGGCTTCAAGAGAGGGTGGAACAGACACAGAAAGCAAATGTATCAGATGATGGCCTGGCCCGGGGGATGGATGATAGGGATTTCTGGAAACACAGGGGCCCGGCACCCACTAGGGATCTGAGGTTCGAGCAGACTCGACAGACCATAAGGCCTAATCTGCTGGCAATCAGTATGTTAGATACTGGAGAGGAACTTTCCATCCTGGAAGCAGAGAAAGTCCTGGAGGGGGGTACAGGCAGGGACCACAGCCTCCCTGCAGGAACAACGGGAGGACCTAGTAAGGCCCATAATGGATTGGACAAGAGCCTGGATGTCCACCATGGCCAACTGACCCCCAGAAGAAGGGATCATGGAATGGATGGGCAGCACCGATGGAATGGCAGAGGGCAAGGGACCCAACTGGCCCGGTGAGGAGGGGAGAACATAAGACCCCAACACAGGTTTAGACAGAGGAGTCATAATAGGGTTCCCATCCAAGGAAGTCTGAGGTGGAGCTATGATCATCGACAGGAACACTGTCGAGGCAGTAATGCCAGGAGTCACCATCACTGGGAGAACGGTCAACGATAAAGTAGTCGAAACAGTGGAAAATGGGTCCGTCGACGAACGAAGAGAGTGAGCTTCGACGGTTCCAGAAAAACAGCCGAAGTGCCCCTTTGATGGAAGAATAATCAATGGGACAGCCGGGCAGCTCAAAACATGCTCCAATAATGGGAGAACCGTCTGAGCAGCAGTGGTCATTGTCGACAGATTATGACTGGAAAGACTTGGTGGAGGAAGTAGTGGAAGATGCAGCACAACAGTCGTCGTCGCTGGAGGAGCCGTCGACTATGGAAGGGAGCGACCCACTACCGTCGACAGTGAAGAAGATGGGGCATCAGTGGGTTCCCTCCTATTACCTTCTTTGTGGAGACCTGAGGGCTTTGTCGATGAAGATGGCGGCACAGGGGAAACATGCTTGGTTTTGGATGCATGCTTTCTCCCGGCTCCATCGACGATGGGGGCTCACCCTGTCGACACCCCGAGGAGGAAGTCGAAGACTCCCCTGCAGAGGAGTGTTGCTGCTGCTCCAGAAGGGCCACCTTTTACTCCACAAGGTACTTCCTGAGCTGCTGGAGCCGTCGACACTTTGTGGTCTTGCTGAACTGGCGGAAGGAGATGCACTCCCTGGTGTCGTGTTCAGGATCTAGGCACCAAACACACACTTCGTGGAGGTCCTCTGGCCACAGGAACACTTTCTAAATAAAGGTTCCGAAGACGACTGTAGAAGAACTCTAGGTGAAATGAAATTTTTTTGTCTGTAGAACTCGGTCAACGAACTGAAGAAAGCTGGACTCTGGAGGAGAACTAATGCTTACTCGGTCATGGCTGAAAAGAACAGAGGAGTATCAGGGACGTCCCCTTTATATATGTGCAAGAGCACACCGGGTGACGGGTACAGGTACAAAAAGTAAAAGAAGGGGACAAGACTTTCTATAGATACATTAGTGAAAGGAGAAAGTCCAGAGGGGATATTGCCAAGATCAAAGGCGATAAGGGGGGAGTGTGTGGAGGAGGACGAAGGAAAAACATCTATCCTAAATAGATACTTCTGCTCAGTATTTACTGAGAAGAAGACAGGGTAGGGCCCACAGCTCAGCACCATGGACACAGGGGGAGGGAGGTGTGCACAAGTCTCTTCACAAAAGAAAGGGTCCTACAAGAGCTCACCAAGCTCAAAGTGGACATGGCAATGGGACCTGCCAGGTTACTAAAGAAGCTAAGGGTGGAACTAGCACAGCCATTACCAGAACTGTTTAGTGACTCTCTGAGCACAGGAGAGGTCCCCAGAAGACTGGAGAAGGGCTCATGTGATCCCGCTTCACAAGAGTAGCAGTAGGGAGAAGGCAGGGAATTACAGACCAGTCAGTCTTACCTCAATAGTGGGCAAGATTATGGAGGCACTCAAGGAAAGGATACTGCAACACCTGGAATACATAGGAACGCAGGTTCCAAGACAGCATGGGTTTACAATAGGAAGGTTCTGTCAAACTAATCTCAGATTTCTTTGACTGGGTAACCAGAGTGGTGTACCAAGGAGGTGCAGCTGATGTCGCCTACCTTGACTTCAGCAAAGCTTTCAATACTGCTCCATACAGAAAACTGATTAATAAGCTGGGTAGGCGTGGATGAATCAGAGGTTGATCAACTGGGTGGCAAACTGGTTGGCGGGCAGAAAACAGAGGGGTGGTAAACAGTATACAGTCAGGAGAGATGCAAGTCACAAGTGGGGTACCTCAGGGATCAGTCCTAGGGCCATTCTTCAATATCTTCATCAGTGACATTGCAGATGGACTGGAGGGTAAGGTTTGCCTGTTTGCAGATGACACCAAGATCTGCAACAAGAGTAGATGATCCAGATGGGGTGGGCAGGATGAGAAGAGATCTGGATAAACTGGAAAAATGGTCTGAAGAGTGGCAACTGGGGTTTAATGCAAAGAAGTGAAAGATTATGCACACAGAGAAGAGAAACCCTGAAGCTACCTATAGGTTGGGGAGGGGAGTAGCTGGCAATCACAAGGGAAGAAAGAGACTTGGGCATCATCATCACAGATTACCTGAAATCATCCAAGCAGACCACTAAAGCAGTAGGTAAAGCTAGACTTAGAGGGATGTTGGGGTGTATTAGCAGGGGTATCACAAGTCATAAGAGGAAGGTGGTAATCCCTTTTTACAAGACACTGATTAGGCCCCATTTGGAGTACTACGTGCAGTACTGGAGGCCACACTTGCAGAAGGACATTAACAAAATGGAGGCAGTCCAGAAAAGGGCAACCAAAATGGTGCAGGGACTGCATCAGAAAACATATTAGGACAGATTAATGGAGCTCAATATGTATACCCTAGAGCAAAGAAGGGAGACATGATCAAAACATTCAAATATCTTGAAGGCATTAACAAGGTGAAAGTGTCCAACACGTTTTAATATAAGAAAAATAACAGAAAAAGAGGATACAGCATGAGATTAGAGGGAGGCCGATTAAGTGGTAATGTGAGGAAGTTCTTTTTCACAGAAAGGGTGGTGGATGCATGGAACGGCCCAACCTCAGGAAGAGGTGGATATAAATACATTGCAGGAATTCAAATAGGAATGGGATAGGCACAAGGGAGCAATAGTGAGGAGTAGGAATAAATAGGTAACTGACAGACTAAAGGCCGATGGCATATTCATAAGGTAGAAAAAAAATGGGCATACTGGATGGGCCTTGCGGTCCTTATCTGACATCAATTTCTATGTTTCTGTGTAAGGAAGGGGAGATCCCTGGGTCGACTGCTGAAAAGTTATCTGAAGGATGTGATGCCTGCAGCTGATATCCCATGTGTTATGACCTGCTGCAAGAGATTGGCTCGAAGAAGATCTGCAGTTGTAGGAATAGTATACGCTATACATCCACATTCTGGCAGTTCCGCTGGAAGGCGATGACTGACCGGAACGTTTCTTGAGCTAAACTCCTCCCACCACCTGGGCGCATATAACCCCTCACTCTGCTCCGTGATGTCAAATCTTGCACGCTGGAAGCAGGACCATGGCCAGGTGGGTAGTGTGGATGCTTACCATATACCACTCCTAGAAAGTACAGTTACGCAAGAACTTACCCAACGGTAGATCTTTGACAGGAGCTCTTACAGCAGGCTCTTACCATTAGGACCATGCAGCCAGGACTAGGACCCCATGGCAAACTTTTAGCTAGCAGTCTCCAGTGGGGACCACCCCCAGACGCCATGTCCACCCTGACGTCAGCCGATGGTATATCAGGGGGCGGTCACCGGCCCCACCTCAGTTCTTCTGCCAGAGACCGGAAGGGAGCATGCCGTAGACAGAAAGATGCAGAACTCACCAGGGGGAAGGAGGGAGAGAAAGCAGCGACTGCTGCAAGAGCTCCTCTCAAAGATCTACTGTTATGGTAAGTTCTTACGTAACTACCATCTTACTTCGAGTGGGAGTTCTTGCAGCAGGCAATTACTATTAGGACCGAATCCGAAGCAGTCCCAGGAATAGGAAGGAGGTAAGTCCGAGAGGAGGCTAGAAGCGCTGAAGCCCTTTTGGAGGCAATTATGACAGAAGGCCTTGGAGGACCGCAACGCCAAAACCTGCCTTTCTCCTAGAGGCAATATCCAGGCTGTAGTGCTTGATAAGAGTATGCACTGAGCTCCAGGTAGCCGCTGCGCAGATGTCTCCGATGGAGATGTTATGTAGCGAGGCAAACGAAGTAGCCACTCTCCTGGCAGAATGACTCCTAACTGGGCCCGGTAGGGGCTTGTTATACTGATTGTAACAGAAAACAATGCAGTTGATCAGCCACTTAGAAAGTGTCTGCTTAGACACAGGGTTGCTTTTGCAGTGTGGCGCAAAGGCCACAAAAAAACAGGTTACTCACCTGTAACACTAGTTCTAGGAGTGGTATATGTTGTTCATCCACACTTTTTGGCATGTCCCTTTCCCCTTTAAATCTTGCCGGAAGTCTTCAAGCTGGCTCCTCCCACCCACCCAGGTGGTATATACATCAGCTCCGCCCCATGACACCAGATCTTAGCCCGCTGGAAGCAAGGTGACCCGCCTAAAGCCGGGGAGGTCAGATGGGTGCGTCTGGATGAACAACATATACCACTCCTAGAACTACTGTTACAGGTGAGTAACCCGTTTTTCTAGGAGCGAGGCTATGTTGTTCATCCAGACTCTTTGGCAGACTCCTAGCAGTTCTCTGGGAGGAGGGAGGCAAGGCGCACATCCCCTACTTAGGAAACAGATTAGAGAACCGAGGCCCCAAAACCAGCATCCCGACATGACTCAAGGTCGGTGTGGTAATGGGTAATGAAGATGTTTGCTGACTTCCAGGTAGCAGCCCGACAGATTTCCTGGATAGGGATGTCCCTGGAAGCAGCCACCAATGCAGAAGCATGACGGGTAGAATGAGCTCTTATCCCCCTGGGAGGTTCCTTGCCCGCCAACTCATAGCACAGACCTATGCATGATGTAATCCATCTTGCAATGGTCCATTTGGCTACAGGTCTGCCAGAAGCAGCTTCAGTGTAGGTGACAAACAGCTGGCAAACCTAACCCTAAATTTCCGCCATCCTCTCCTTGTAGTAGGTGAGAGCACGTCTAAGGTCCAGGGTATGGAGCCTGTACTCGGCATCCGAGGTGTAGTTAGGGTAATAAATCGGCAGAGTCAACACCTGATTAAGGTGAAACTCTGACACCACCTTCGGAAGGAATTTCAGGTGGGGGCGCAGGACAACTTTGTCCCTGTGAAAGACCAGATAAGGGGAGACCACCGAGAGCGCCTGGAGCTCCCCGTCCTTCTGGCTGACACAATAGCCACCAGGAAGGCAGTCTTCCACGACAAGTGTAAGAGCTCACACTTGTGCATGGGTTCGAATGGCTTGCCCATGAGCTTTGCCAAAACCAGCAGAAGATCCCACGGAGGTGGAGGTTCACGCATCGGAGGGATATGTGATCCAGGCCTTTGAAAAAGCGACCGACCACTGTCTCCTGTGCCAATGTCAACTGACCGACCTGCGCCTGGTACGCAGAGATGGCTGCCAGGTGCACTCTAAGGATCGATGACCGAAGACCCCCTTTGGAGAGAGACCAAAGGTAGTCTAAAATGTTAGCCACAAAGCAGGATAAGGGGTCCAGACTCTTACCCTGACACCAAATGGAAAACCTTTTCCATTTGAAGGCATAATATTTCCTGGTCGATTCCTTACGAGATGCCTCCACCATGGTGTAGACATCCTCGGAAAGACCCAGAGCCTGGAACTCTAGCTGCTCAGGTACCAGGCTGTGAGGTGCAGGGATTGAAGGTCCAGATGGAATACCTTCCCCTGGTTCAATGATATCAGGTCCGGGCATGTACAAAGCCACTCCAGGGCCCTGCAGCTGAGGCTGGGGAGATCTGGATAACAGTCCTGACGGGGCCAATCTGGGGCTACCAGGATCACCTTCGCCTTGTCCCTCCTCACCTTGAGTAACACCCTGTGGATCAAGGGAAATGGAGGGAAGGTGTGGAGGAGGCCTGGGGTCCACGGCCTCCAGGAGGCATCCCCCTGCAGCAAGCCCTGCTGAGGGGGGTGGGCATGGTACAGTCTCAGCTTGGTGTTCTCCCTGGAGGCAAACAGGTCCACCAACGGTTTGCCCCAATGGGAAAACAGATTGTAAGCTACCTCTGGATGGAAAGACCACTCGTGGGATGTCTGGCCTATGCGGCTGAGAGCATCTGCCAGTTGTTCTGAGACTCCTGCCACATGGATGGCAAGGAGATCCGCCTCCACCCGGCTGACGAGGATCCAGATCCGGAGCGCCTCCTTGCACAGCAGATGGGAATGCATGCTGCCCTGTTTGTTGAGGTAGTACATGGTCGTGGTATTGTCCGTCTGGACTTGAACCACTTGACCCCGGAGCTGAGGAGCGAACGCTGACAGTGCCAGTATGACTGCGCTGAGCTCCAGCAGGTTGATGCGGCAACGGGACTCTTCGGGGGTCCAAAACCCATGGGCTCTGTGGTCTCCTATGTGGGCTCCCCAGCCCATGAGAGAGACATTGGTCGTCAGGACGACTGTCGGTTCGGGGCGTACAAACGGGATCCCTTCCTGCAGACGACTTGGGACGGTCCACCATTGGAGAGCGTCCCACATCCTCTGGGTGACAGTGACCAGCTGGTTGAAAAGACCCTGACGTTGAGTCCACTGAGCGGCCAGCTCCCACTGGAGGGAGCGCATGGGCAATCTGGCCCAATGGACCACTGAGGTGCACGCCGCCATGTAACCTAGAAGGCGCAGGAAGTCCCGGGCAGGGCACAAGTGCCCAACCAGAAAAGACTGGGCAAAGGAGGAGGAAAGAACCTCCACCCTGTCCGCCGGAAGCCGAGCTCTGCCCCAGTAAAGACCATCATCTGAGAGGGCACAAGTTCAGACTTGGCCTCGTTGATCAGGAGGCCTAACTGGGAACAAGTTCGGAGGGCCAGGTCCCTGGTCCTTTCCACCTCCTGCAGGGAGGAACCAGCCAGGAGCCAATCATCGTGGTAGGGGTATATCCAAACCCCTTGATGCCGTAAATGGGCCGCCACCACTACAATGCATTTGGTGAAGACCCGAGGGGCCGATGACAGGCCTAACGGCATGGCTCAGGAACTCGTACAGGGTCCCTTCGACCCATAAGTGGAGGAACTGCTGGTGGGACAGACAGATTGGGACGTGAAAGAACGCGTCCTGTAGATCCAGTGAACAGAACCACATGTTTCGCTCCAGGGATGGTATGATCTGGTTCAGAGTTACCATCTGGAAGGTGCGAGACCTGAGATATTGATTCAGGTCGTGGAGATCTAGGATGGGGCGCGCCCCCACCTCCCCGTCCACTTGGGCACCAGGAAGTATCTGGACACGAAGCCTGGGTCTGTAGGAGGATCCGGCACTGGAGCTACCGCCTCCTTGCGGAGGAGCTGAGCAATGTCGTCCTGAAGAGCTGACTGAGATCCTTTCCTCCTGTGGGGCACGGGCTCGGCAAGGAGGGTACTGCTCGAACTCTAGAGGCAGTCCCCGACCGACCACTTCCAGAACCCACCAGTCCGAAGTGATACCGGACCAGGCGGAAAGAAAAGTGGCGGAGCCGGCCCCCCATGGGAGGACCCAAGACTGGCGTGACAGGAGTAGGGGTGGCCACCACCAACCCGTCACTGCGCAGGCTTAGAGGAGAAGGAGGCTCTTGGACCAGCACCTCGGCCTCCTTTGCGGGGCTGTTGGGGACCCTGCTTGGTCCTAGAGCACCAAGCTTGAGCCTGTTGTTGCTGATGACCTCCTTGGAAGGGGGGCTGTCTAACCGCAGGAGAAGAGTGCCGAAAGGGCTTCTTGCGCTTCTGTTGGTTCTTGCCCGAAGAACCCTTTGCCAGAAGTGGCATCCGAGGTGACCTGCCGCTCCTGGACCAAAGAGGTCAGTGCCAAGGAAGGGCACATCAGATAGCTTGTGCTGAGTATCCGCTGGAAAAAAGAGGATAATCTCAGCCAGGCCCTGCAGTGAATGGCCACTTCGGCTGCTAGTTAAAGGGCACAGGAATCTCCAATGTCCAAAGCAGTCTGGAGCTGCTGTTTTGCAACAGCACAGCCCTGGTCACGGACTTGCTTAAATTGTGGTCTGCATGTCCACTGGCAGATGGGGGAGGACTTAATCTAGCGACCACAAGAGGGTGTGAGAGAAGAGTGCCATGATCACTGCTGAGTTGGCCTGACAAAGGCCCAAGGATGAGGCTGCATATACCTTCCGGGCAGAATGGTCCATATTTTTGGACTCCTTGTCCGGAGGGTGGTCAGTATCTGCTGCGCTACCCATGTGTCTAACCACTGAGGCAGTCACAAGGCTCTCGGCCGAGGGATGCTCAGTGAAGCCCGCCAAGGACCCCATGGGTACAGTGTACTTGTGAGCCATGCGGGCAGACGGAGCCGGACAAGAGGCAGGGCGCGCCCACAGCTCAAGGGCCGGGCCAACAATGGCTTTGGCCACTGGAAATGCCTCTGTCGGGGTATTACCCCCTTTAAGGATATCCGTGAGAGGATATTCAGCCTTCTTTTGGATAGGCTGCAAGGGCATACTGGTGGGCTCAGAAATAAGTCGAAGGATGCCCTGGAAAGAGGAAGGACCTTCCCCCAGGTCTGTCACTGACAACTCATCATCAGGGTGCGAGTGAAGGCCAGCGGTATCAGAGTCCAAGGAGGCGGGATACAAGGGTCTCCCGCCTATGTCCCCTTCAATACGCAGAGGGTGATGGGGAACAACAGTGATAGACAGACGACAGAGCGGGTCCGTATCTGTCCGATCCTCCTTCGAGGGGGCCCCTCCCTGAGGCTGCTTAGGCGGTGGCTCCACCAAAATTGGTAGGGAGACCGGAACAGGCCGAACAGGAATGCATGCCGGTCCTACTGGAGGGAGAACCGGAGTTCTCTGTCCTGGAGGAGTCGGCGTCGGCCTAAGAGGCTGGGGCCAAGTAATGGCTGGTGTAGCCGGGTTTTGACCAGTCAGAATTAGCTGCTGCCACAAGGTCCTCATAACGTCGGAGCTTCTGTCAAAGTCTCTCCTCATCCGAGGAGGATGAGGATCATGGCGGCACCTCTTCTGGGAGTGTTTGTGACCGTTTATCGACCGACGGGGTCCTAGTCTCGACGACCGACTGTGTCGCCTCTGTCGATTGGGAGAGGCCGGATTTGGTGAAAACAGAGGTTCTGGCTCCTGTCCCTCGATCGGGATACCCGCAGGACGGATCTCCTCGTCGGGGAAAGAAAGGATAGGTGTTCTCTCCAATGAGTCATCGAGCGGGGTCGGCGACAACGTCTTGATCGGGTCGAGAGAAATCTCGGCCGGTTCTGCCGTATCCTTGGCCTCAGTGCCTTGGCCTGACGAAAGGTCCGAGAAGCCAGCGGCTGAGGAAGCGATCTCGACAGAGGTCGAAAACGCCAGGTCCTGAGAATCAGATCGCTCTCTGTCCCAGGAACGTCTTCTTCGGACATCAGAAGATTTAGGGTCCTTGTCCCTTTTCTTAGGGCGGGAGGAGTGTAAGCCTGAGGGTGTCTCACCCTTGGAAGGGAGAGACTGGCACAGCTCCCGAAAGGACCCAGTGAAGATGGAGCCTAGGTTAAGTGGCACGAAAAAACTTTGGCTGGCCAAAGCTTGGGCAGCTTTCTCTTCGAATGCCGCCATCTGGTCGAGCTACTCGGCGGATCACGTGGTCACAGAAACCGCCCACCTGGCCTCCTTAGATTTCACAGGTGAATTGTGAAGCTCCAGTCTCCCTAGCTTTATGCGCGCCTTGCAGTCATCCAGGACGTTGGGATGGAAGGCCAGACAAATGGTGCAAGCGGTAGTGTCATGCACGACACCCAAGCAATAAACGCATGAGAGGTGGGGATCGGTGCGATACATTTTCTGTCCGCAAGGAAACCGCCGAAACCCGGGGGCAACTTGTCCTCCATGTCCGATGTGCTCTGATCGGAATCGTAAACTGTTACGAGTTTCTAAGAAAGCAAATGCGACGAAAACAGTCGATTAGAATCCAGGGCCTACGGTACTTGACGTAGCACGAGGGAACCCAAATCTTCCAGCGTAAAGAAGATCTGACATCATGGGGCGGAGCCGAGGTATATACCACCTGGGTGGGTGGGAGGAGCCAGCTTGAACTCTTCCGGCAAGATTTAAAGGGGAAAGGGACATGCCAAAGAGTGTGGATGAATATATCCACACTCCTAGAACAACTGCTCCGTTTTTCGAAGCGAAGCGGTGCTAGTAAGGTAGTAATGTAACACCCCGTGGACGTCCAAGGTATGCAGCACAAAAAGGAGGTCCCAGGGTGGAATCTGATCTCTAATGGGAGATTTGATACAATATGCCTGGCAAAAAAGTACGGTACACATCCAGTTGCATGAGGGTTTTCCCTTCCACAGGTATGCGATAGGCAGAAATAGCAGAAAGATGTACCTTTATGGAAGAATAGCTCAGGCCTTGACTGGACAAGGAGAGGAGGTACTCTAAGATAGAGTTCACTGACCAGGTAAGTGGGTCCAGGTGATGGGGTGAAGCCCATAAGCTAAACCGCTTCCACTTCATGGCTAAAGTGAATCTGGCTGAGGACTTTCTTGCAGCTATGAGAATGTCCGCTACTTCCTAGGAGACCCCATACCTAGTTTTGGCTAAGCCTGCAGGAACAAGGCAAGAAGATGCAGGGATCTGAGGTCCAACATGGGCCAGCATCTCCTGATCCTTGGACAACAAGTGCGAGATCAGCAGAAGCTGTATTGGAGGCTCCATTGCCAGCTGTTGAAGTAGTGAGAAATATATCTGCCAAGGCCACAAAGGGGCGATGATGATCTCTGCCCTTTCTGCCTGAAGATTCAGCTAAACCCTCTGAAGAATGGGAAAGGGAGGGAAGGCATACAGAAACCTCCCTCTCCAACAGAGGGACAAAGCGCCTCACCAGAAAACACCGGGCGCAGGCTCTAGCAAGCAAAAACTGGGCAGTTTGGCGCTGAGTGGAGACGCAAAGAGTTTATGTGGTGTTCCAGAGCCCAGTACCAGACTCACATTGCCTCCCTGCAAAGGGGGAAGGAGCAAGTACCCCCTTGCTTGTTGATGCAAAACACCACCGATGTGTTGTGTGTCTGGAAAAGAAGAGAGCCTGGCAACAGATCCATGAGAAACGCTGGCAGGGCATTCAGTACTGCTCGCATCTCTAGAATATTGCTATGGAGTAGTTGCTCTTCTGGAGGCCATCTTCCCTGGGTCAGTATGTCTCCCAGATGAGCATCCTAGCCGAGACTGGAGGCATCCGCAGCGAGAACCCATCTCAGTGGTTTCTGCCAGTAAGAAACCCCTCGTACGAGGTTGGAGGAGTCTAGCCACCAAGAAAGCATCTTTCTGACCAGGCTGGAGATCCTGATCAGTTGTTCTAGGTCGTCTGACCTTTGCTCACACTGCACCCTAAGCATCCACTGTGGGACTCTCATGTACAGGTGTACCAGAGGAAATGTGGGAATGGCCACTGCAATGTGCCCCAGAAGACTGAGGAAAGTCCTTGCTGGGACCTGTGAAGCCATGTCTACTGCTTGGGCTATGCTCCTTAGATGATCTCCCCTTTCCTGTGGGAGGAAGGATGTGCCCTGGAGGGTATCCAGGACCACTCCAATAAAATGACACTGCTGGCTGGGCTCTGGGGATGAATTTGAAAGATTCAGGGTGATCCCCAGCTCTTGGAAAAGTAAAGGTGTCTACGAGACTATGAATAAGTTGATCCCTGGAAGGGGTTGCCAGGAGCCAGTCGTCTACATAGGGGAAGATGTAATGGCCCTGGCGTCTGAAAGCCGCAGCCAACGCCGCTAGACACTTGGCGAAGACTCAAGGAGCGGAGAAGTAGCCAAACAGTAAGGCTCAAAACTGGTAATGTTTCCCCCAGAATCAGAACCCCAGGAACTTCCGATGGGGAGGAAAGACCTCGATGTTCCTGTTTATCCTGTCCCCTTGATGCAAGGGGGAGAGGAGGCCTGGTAAGCTGACCATCCTGAACCTTTTCTACTCTATAAAAAGATTTAGTGAGCCGAGATCTAGACTGGGCTTAAGGTCCCCAGCCATTTTTGGGACCAGAAAAATGTGAGAATAAAAGCCTGACCCCTGTTGCTTGGGGTGGGGTGGGCTGGCAGACTGGCTCTATTGCCCACTTCTGCAACAGGGCCCGTTCCTCTCCTATCAAAGGGATGTGTGAAGGAGGATATTGGGAGGACCCTGGTGGCATATCCGGAGGAATCTGTGTGAACTCAAGAGTATGTCCTCTCCTTATGATGTCCAAGACCCAGCTGTCCAACGTGATGTTGCTCCAACCCTTCACGTAAAGGGAGAAGCAACTTCCTACTGACCCCCCCCCCCCATCGCCTCTGCTGGAAAGGGGGAGGGGCACGGTAAGTAGTCAATGGGTAGATCTGGGTGTGGGCAGAGGGCTGGGAAAACTTAGGGCCTCTAAAGGCAGAGCTTCAAGAAGTCTGGGCTGGTGCCTTTCTCCTGAAGCCGCCCCTCTGCTGGAACTGCCCACGGGTATTCTGCCCTGAGGTCCCAGTTATGGAGTGTTTAAATGCAAGGATCTGTTCTGTTCTTTCCTGTCTCTGTCTGGTTGCGCAACCAAATTTTCACGTGAGACCTAGGATTTAATCACCCAGCCATTCTTGCAATTATTTGCTTTCGTCATCTCTCAGTCTTCCCTTGTGATTTGTCTTTTTCTTCCTCACATATCTGTCGATATAGAAATATGCAAATCATTGTGTGGAAATGTAACTGATTGAGATCCCTTTGTTTAGAAATTATATAGTGTTCATTTTTTTTTTTTTTTTTTAACATGTACTGAGTTGACTGCAAAAAGCGATTAAAAACTCAAGGGGTTACCTGAGTGCAATTTTTAAGACTTTTGCAGAAGAGCTGTGGAAAAGGGGCCTCAGCTCAGGCACACTGTGTTCCTGCCAGTACCTACCCGAAATATAGAAGAACACGTTGGAAGAGGCTTGTTAATAATGGGGGTGTTGGCAGGACTTAAGACAGAGCTGCAATTGTTTACAGAGATGGACACACAGAGATTGAAGGAAGACTCAGATGGATCTTCTATTTTTCCTTTGTAAATAGTTATTCTGAACAAGTTTATTTTTTTATGTTACTGCTAGTGTAAATAAATATTTTTGCAAATTTTACAACTGCTCCGGGTTTTTCCTATGTTCTCTGACCTGTGCCTCAACGACACCCCCTTGTATATATTTTTCGGATGGACCAGATCGACTATCTGGAATCTTGGAGATGTAAAATCAGTTTCTCAGTCTCCTCCCCAAAGAGGACGGAACCCTGGAATGGAAGTCCAGGATCCAGACTGCAGATCCTGGGAGAATCCTGAGACTCTAAGCCAAATGTGGCGCCTAAGGCAAATGCTGGATGCCGCTGCCCTGGAAGCTGTATTCGCAGTGTCGTATGAGGCCCTCAGAACGTGAGTGCCTACATCCGAACCCAACCTTAACATGTCCAGGAGCTCGGTCTTCTGTGCAGAGTCCGGTAAGGCCTGAGTGACCTCTAATCCCTTCTTCTATAACGCATTCTGGTACTGCACCATAAGCTTAAGGAAATTTAGGGAACGGATAGAGCAGGTGGAGGCAGCATATATCTTCATACTCACCTGATCCAAATATCTGGACTCAGTGTCAGGAGGCTGAGAGCTAAGGTGCTTCAGCTGCCACTTTGTCATAGGCAGCCATGATCACCATGGAATCCGCCAAAGGGTGTTCTGCCAGAAAAGGCTCCTCCCTCGGCACCTTCTGCAGCCTGACTTTTTTGAGATTGCTGGAGTAGTGGTGGCATGCTTCCAGGTAATCCTCTTAAGATCCTGGAGAGTATCCACAATAGGAGGAACAACCAAAGGTTTCAACTCCTCCTGCCTCAGGTATTTTACAAGTCTCCGGCACTCTCGGGATCCAGATCCTCAGTCTCCCACACACTGGAGGTCTGGATATGGCTCATGACGTCCATGAATGTGGGATCATCGGAGGTGACCTGGGAGTGCCCTTTTCGTCCGGTGACACCGGCCTCTCCCTAGAAAGGGAGTGGTCGGAACCTGAGCTGGGCTCTGAACCTCAGCCCCAAGAAGAAGGGGAAACTGATCCATAAGATCTGTACTTTCCATGAGAATGCAGCTCTCTGTTGGACCAACGACGGCTAGATGACCAGTGACGGGAGTGGGATCTGCAATGGCTTGTCAAGTGCCGACGGCTGTTGGACCGACGACAGCTTGATGATCACCCCCAGCTACAGGAGCGAAGATGGTCCGAACTAAGTGACCATGAGCGACATGTCATTTTCTTCTGTGTAAAGTCTGCCCACGGGTGTCTGTGGAGCTGCGTGAGCGACACTTTGTTCTTGGCTTAAGGGAAGTTGCTTTGGACACTGGAGCCATAGGTTTCTCGGACGGGCTTTTGTCCTCTTCCTTAGCTGGAATAGATTCTGGATCTGGCTATGGTGGAACGTCCTTTTTCAAATGTCCCCACCAGAACCGAAATAGTTTGGTCAGTTCCTCTTTAGTGAACTGTACTGTGGCCAAAGGCAAAGGCTGCAATGGTGTGGGAGACGTAACAGGTGTTGGAGAGAGGTCCGGAGGTTCCTTAGGTGAGGGTGTGGACCAATCCCCTTTGTCTTCCGTCGTGCACGCCACGTGGACCAGCGAACGTTTGAGCATTGAAGAGGCTTTGCCTGATGAACACTTTCTGGGACCAATGACTGTCTCGAGCTGGTGGGTTGTGAGATAGACCCTGGTTTAGAAGCAGCAGCCACCGCCGCTGAGAACTGGTGAGTTGTAACTGGTCGACAGACAGACTCCCAATCTATGGAAGTCAAGCTCTTAACTGGCGTACCGGGGGAGGCCGTCAGGACCTTGTGCAGTGGGACCGAAGTCCCCACTGTTGAAATAGAGGTCCCAACCCCTGTGATGGGACATCCTCAAGGGAATAGCCTTCACCTTCAGGGAAGTTTGGGACGCAGAACCAGAGTGCTGCTTGCCACTGCCCAGCGCCTGTGTTTTGATGGGAATGGAAGCTTCTTGCCACCCTGTGTAGTGTTGAGAGTGGTGGGAAGAATGGTCGAATCCTCCCACGTTTGACCCCAAGGAGGGCTTCTTTCAGTGAGGGGACCGGAGCACAAATGCCCCTTGGACCGACCCCAGTCCTTTTCTTGGGATTTCCCATCGCAGTCCATTTTATCCTTGTGCTTGAAGAAGTAGAAGAGGACTTATCCGCTGGCGAGACCTGCAACATTGCCACCTACCACTCTAAAAGATGGTCCTTGAGTGCTTTCAGGTGTTGAATTAAGACGACCAGCCGGTAAAGCCTCTGCACACCGAGCAGGACTTGGTGTTGTGGTCTGGTCCCAGGCAGAAGACGCAGGCCTTGAGTTTATCCTTGGCGACCACAGATGCACTTCGTTCTTTTCTTCTCTGTGGATGAGATGGATGATGGTGAAGACCACATACAGTAAGAGGAGACGAAATGCAGACTTTTCAACCGAGAAAATAAGACAAAAAAAGTTGAGACCCAATGCTAGTTCTTCCAGAAGTTCAAAGATCCGAAGTCAACGGGTCTGGGGCAGGACAGAACTGGGGTGAGGCTGGGGATCTGCTCCTTGATATACCATCGGCCGATGTCGGGGTGCAGCCGGCGTAAGGGGGCGGTCCCTGCAGGAGACTGCTAGCTAAAAGTTTGACATAGGGTCCTAGTGCCTGGCAGTGTAGTCCTAATGGTAACAGCTTGCTGCTAAAAGCTCCCATTCGAAGTAAGATCTATGGTTACAGGTGAGTAACCTGTTCCTTTATTGGTGTAGTTGTGGTACACTGTCCACACACTGGCAGACTCCTAGCAGTTCTCTGGGAAGAGGGGACAAGGCACACTCCTACTTGGCAAAAAGAGACTAGAGAACAGAGGTCCCAAACACGCATACCAGAGTGACTTAATGTCGATGCAGTAGTGGGAAATTGAATTGAGTGCTGACTTCCAAGTAGCAGCCCTACTGTATAGACTCGAGACAGTCACTGGTCCCAGAAAAAGTGTTCATCAGGCAAAGCCTCCTCAATGCCCAAACGTTCGATGGTCCACGGGGCGTCCAAGCCGGAAGACAAAGGGAATTTCCTGTATGAGGATATCCCTGGAAGCAGCCACCAAGGCAGCGGAATGTCTGGTGGGATGAGCACTAATCCGAAGGGGAAGCTCCTGACCAGCCAACCTACAGCACAGGTTGATGCAAGATGTGACAACTGCAACAGTCTGCTTTGCTGCCAGTCTGCCAGGTGCAGCTTCAGAACTGGTGACTATCTGTTGGTGATCCTGACCCCGAATCCCAGCAGTACGATCTACTTAACAGGAGAGCATTTCCTGCAGGTGCATGGTATGGAGCCTGCGTTTGGCCTTTGAAGAGCGGTTGGTAAAATATACTGTTAAGTTATCACCTAGTTAAGGTGACACTCCAATACTACGTTCAGAAGGAACTTCGGGTTGGGCGAAGGATGACCCTGTCCCTGTGGGAGATTAGATATGAAGAGTCCACTGTGAGCATCTGGAGCTCCCCAATCCTTCTGGCAGATGTGATGGCCATCAGGAAGACTGAGCAAAGTGTGAAGGAGGTGACCTGTTCTTCCACTGGAAAGATCTGAAGTCATGGGACGGAGGATACATCTGCCTGGGTGATGGGAACAGCTTAGCTTGAGAAACATTCTTGCCAATCACTGCTCTCCAGTGGAACGGTCAGTGTAGATAGTGTACAATATTCACAAACCTAGAAAAAATAAGTCCCACTTTCTTTTGTGAGCCAACATTCTTTGTTCGGTTTGCAAAATTCTGGCAAAAAAATAAAAAAAGTTCCACCCTATTCTTTCATGAGC
Source organism: Neoceratodus forsteri (assembly GCA_016271365.2). NCBI lineage: Eukaryota > Metazoa > Chordata > Ceratodontiformes > Ceratodontidae > Neoceratodus > Neoceratodus forsteri. Next base: position 824,135,195 of record CM028137.1, on the reverse strand, counting down.
CGAGAATCCACTTTTGTGAGACTTACAAAAGAAGTACGGCTCATTTAAGAATCGGAACACCTCACTACACTTTACACCTAGGATTTTAGGGATGTCCAGAAATCATATTTCAGGGTCTTTGGGGAAGCACAACAAAAATAAATTCTAGCAAAATGGGTCCTGTTTAGCTAGAATCACGTTTTCTCCAGGGCATTTTTTTTTTTAATTAACTAAGATGGCTGTCAAAATATATTTTTTTTTTCCTTTTTTTTTTTTAATTGAACTTTCCGGAATTACAACCTTTCAGTCAAAGACTCCTTTACAAAGACTCCATGTCAAAGGCAGAACAATTAACAGTGGGTACAAACTATACAGAAGTAAACAATACTAAGACACACAGAATATAATAAAAAAAGGTACAAAAATGTAAAAATACAAGGGGTTTAAAATATAGAAATGCAAACACAGGGTACTGTGGCAGTAACTAAAAATGAAAATTACATACCTACCGTAATTCTTGATCTTCTCTTGTATCTTCACCATTCATTACTTCTTGGGTTAGTGCCGGAGGCGCGCATCCGCTACGGGAGTTTTTTTTTTTTTTGAGTCAGCTCCAACGGCGCCACCCTCGAGCACGACGTACTGCGTCATGCGCGAGGGGCAGCCGTTAGGTGCCGCAGACTATCTCAGTTCTGGTAGCCGGAGAGGCGAAAATAAAGGGTAAGAAATAAGGAAAGTGAGGCAAGAGAGCCGAGGGACAGAAAAAGGAAAGGATATAAACTGAAAAAGGTATAAGCCGGTAGAGAATAGACAGAGGAGAGAGAATTCCTACCCTAAGGGACCGCAGGGCCTCCTTTCCGGGGCGGCTCTAGGGGAGGAACAGAGAGAGGGAAAGAGAAAGAAGAAGAAGAAGAAGAAAGAGAAAAAGAGGCATGTTGAGAGGGAGAATAGTGCCCATCGAGCATTGGTTGAGAGACTTATAGGCTCGAGACTAACAAGGGAGCAAGAATCCCAGTTGCTAGGACTGAGGGGAGGTTCAACCGAACCACCTGAACAGATTAGAATGAGAGCAACATCTCTGAACTCTCAACATGCCAAGTCCCTACATCCTAGCTGAGGGCCTCTAGACTGCCCGGGCAGAACCTGTTCCGGGAAGAGCGCCCATGCAGGAAGGGGACTAAGTCCCTTGGCACCTTGTTAAGTGCTAACACAGCAGTGTATGGGAAATACTATGCCTTTTCGAAGGCAGCTTTGTATGAAAGATAGAGTGGAACTCAAGACTCCCTAAGGCAAGGCAAGGCAAGCAGACGCTCAGAGCTGACAAGTTCAATCAGCAGCTAGAAGAGCTCAAAAATAATACCTGCCAGGGGGATTCTAAATTTGTTGAGGCCGAGTCAGAGCACGACCTCTTAAGCTGTGAAATTGCATAACCTGAAGAAGGTATTTAGAAATTGCACCCTAAGGGCGGTCAGAAAGAGTTCCCTCAGAATAAGAGAAAAGTACAACCGTGCTCGTTCCTCTTTACCTTGAGGAAAAAAGGAACCATTCATTAAGAATGGGAACAGAATTTTTTTTTTTTTGGCATAAAGGCCAAAGGAAGGAAGAAGAACAAGACAGGAGGGGGAGACGCCACAGAAGGAGGCCACTGAGGGGAAGGTGGGCGGGTATCAGTAATGAATGGTGAAGATACAAGAGAAGATCAAGAATTACAGTAGGTACGCAATTTTCATATCTTCCCTTGTCAATCTTCACCATTCATTACTGCTTGGGTGAGTATCAAGCCCCCCCCCTTAGAAAAGGGGGGGTAGAACCCTGAGGGAACAAGACCCCCAGCCTCCTGCTGGTGAGAAACAGAAGGGGAAGACCTGGGCTAATCTGAGAGAAGCCTATGGGGAAGAAGAGCTGGGAGGTGCTCATGGAGGACGGGAGGCGGAGGAAGCCCCTGCAGTAATCTCCTAGCTCTGGAGGAAAAGAGACGGGTCCCCCGGAAAGCGGAGCAAATCACCCTACGCCAGGCCAGGGGTGACAATCTTGATAGACGAAGCCATGCCGTCCGCCTAATGCAAATCGCTGTCCCCGCAAGCCTGGAAGCCACCTCACTGGCGTCATAAGATGCCCTTGCTTGGTGTCTTGCCAGCTCCAGGCCTATAGCAGAGAGGGCAATAGCTTGTCTGGTTTGCTCCATATCAGGCATTGATGCTAAGATCTGAGAGAGCATCAACCACAAATGCCTACTGTAGGCAGCATGATGAGCCTGATGAGATGCAATGCAAGCCATCGCACGAGAGGAAGAGAACACTTATCGCCCCCCACTGGTCGAATTGTAGGGAATCAGAGTCCAGTGGACGGTCGTGCGCCAGGCAGCGGCGCCCGGAGGGAGTCTCGGTATATCAAACCCAAGGCAGGTTGGGGAGAGTACCCAGGATTCAAGGGCAATACCGCCGACAGTCTACCAGGGCTGGAGAAGGGCCGTCTGGCGTCTGCCAGGAACGGATAGACGCCTCCTGGAAGGGGATAGACCAGGAAGATACCACCAGGTGCTGGGCACTGAATTCTCCAAGGAATTCGTGCGTCTCCCATTCGGTATTGTCACACCTAATGTAGGAGATTCGAAGATCCCTCACCATCCTCGAAAGGAATCGCTGATATTCAGTGAAATCAGCATCGGAGGAGATATGAGCAGAGGGTTCCTCTCCCTCAGAAGAGGGAGACGAGGATGATGGAGAGCTCGAGTGTCCAGAAGATTCTGCAGCGTGGGGATAGGGCGAAAGACCCGCTCATTCATACACCTGACATATGAGGGAGGCTTGCCGAGAACTCCTGAACTGCTCCCAGGATAACGGCCCGTGGGACAGACATGGCCTGGAGAGCAGGGGTGGCTGCAGAGGAACGGGAGATGGGCACCTACGAAGAGGCAACTGTCCTCTGCTAGGGCTCTGAAATCCGGAGAACGGAGCCCGAGCTGGCGGGATCCTGGACAACAGACCAGGTCGCAAAACGGAATCCTGGGGATGCGAAACCTGGAAGAGCCCAGAAGGGGATCCTCCCCTGTGACGAACCTGGGACTGCATGGATCCAGAAGGGCAGCCCGCAGCAACGCCACCGGAGGAGACCCCGGGGTCCAAGAGGGAAAGGCGGGGCTCAGCGCTACGGCTCCTAGCCACCCCCGGAGGAGTGGTAGGCAGAGACCGCGACGACTGCACCCTGACCCTCGACCCCTCGAACTCCGAGAGCGCCCTCCTCCTCGACCCCAGCGTTCTCCCACCCCGAGTTGCTGCAACAGCACCAGGGAGGGTAGCTGCCACGAGAGCCCCAGGAGGAAGAGCCCCCCCGCCCCCACTCCATCGGCCAAGGACCACCCCTAGCCCGAGGGCCCTCAGGGGAGGACAGCAGCAGGGACAGCGGAAGAGGCCCGCTGGGCCGCCTAGCACCACGTGCCACCGGGGACCCAGACTCCGAAGAGTCAGGTTGCCAGGACGGGTCCACGTCTGAGTCATCGGCCTCCGAAGAGGAAGAGACCAGCTGGACCACAATACTAGCAACCCCGGGGTCCCCGGTGAAACGGCACCGCGAACGGTGCCGGTGCCAGAGGCGGCGCCGGATGACCTCGGCCCACCCGCTAGGCCCACGGCACCGCAACCCAACCCGGCGCCGCCAGGAGAGCGAACCGGGCCTGCAGTGCCACGAGCTGCGCGCAATGCGCCGTCTCGTTACTGACACAGCTAGCGGTGCCAGGATCAACGGCGTCGGAGAGCGTATCGAGGGTCCACCGCTGCCGGGCCCAGCAGGCGTGGGCCTCAACACTGGGGGAGCCTGCACCTCCGAGGAGGTGACTGCTGAGGCGGTGTCTCCGCCGCGGCCCCGGGAGGGACCACGACGTTCCTCCGACACCGTAAAAGAAGCTTCCTCTTCGGCAAGAAAAGAGGAGGAAGACTCCTCCCACGGACCGTATAGGGCCCAAGAGGGGACCCGGAGGAAGGGCCTAGAGACCTTACCTGGGAATCCCTGAGTGACGGCCGTCCCTGAAGGTCTGGGCGGGCCTTGCCGATCTTGAAGCAGCCGGACTTGAGGACATGACGGTCCATGGAGAAACAGGCATCGCACGTGTCCATATCGTGGTTGGGTCCCAGGCAACGGAGACAGACATCATGCCGATCCGTGACGGAGAAATGCCGGCCACAGGAGCACTGATGCATGAGAATGCGGCCCGCTGCCCGATTCACGTTTTGCCCCTTAACCTGACATGATGCGAACTAAATAAGGACAAAAAACCGCAACAAAGCACTCTGCGCCATCGAAAGAAATAAAAGAACGGTCTTACCGGGAGACGGCGTCGAGCGAGTACCACTGGAGAAAACGAGGAGTCTTGTGACGCAGAAAAGCTTCAAGTACCGCGCAGCAGCCGCAGCCTTGACGGCGGGAGAAACAGAACTGAGATAGAGGAGGAGTCTGTGGCACCTAACGTCTGCCCCTCGCGCATGACGCAGTACGTCGTGCTCGAGGGCGGCGCCGTTGGAGCAGACTCCAAAAAAAAAAAAAAAAACCTCCCGTAGTGGGTGAGCGCCTCTGGCACTAACCCAAGCAGTAATGAATGGTGAAGACTGACAAGGGAAGATCAAACAAGGTAGTGAATTTATAATTAGTTCGCGCAAGCGGGGGTGTATAACTACCAAAGGAGAACTGGGAAGAAATAGAGTAGGCAGAGGCGCAGTCAGAGTGGGTGGGGGAATGAGTGGGCACCAGAGTAGGAGGGAGAGGTGGGCTACACACTTTAGCCGACGAAAAGAGGAATCTTATGTGAGGAAAAAAGAATGGAGTTTGAATTCTTTCATTATCAGACTTTTAAATTACAAAATCCTGCTGCGCATCCTTAGAACTGAAATTTCAAATCCTTATAACCTGGGAACAGATTAATTTTTTTTTCCACAAGCAAACAAAAAAAAAAAAAGCATTTTCTAGGGCAAGCCCCTTCTACCCTAAAAATTTCAGAACAAAATTGCAAACCGTCTGGGCTGTAGGAGAGAACAAATAAATAAATAAATAAAGTAAAATAAAAACAAGGCCCAAACCCCAGATTTGTCCACTAACTGTGTCTCTGAATCTGGACATCTGACCGTCACAAGGCTTGACAAATCAAGAGACCTTGTCCCCAGACCGTGCATGTAAAACTTCATGCAATTCTGCTGAACAGTAGCAAAGCTATTAAAAGTGCAAACGTTCGGGATTAAGCACCCTATTCAACCATAACTACAGGGTGTTACTGTGCTCCATATAAATACACTGTGTGTGTGTGTGGGTGTGTGTATATATATATATATATATATATATATATATATATATATCTATATATCTATATAGATAGATATATAGATATATATATATAGATATATATATAGATATATGGGAGAGTGTTTGTAAAGTGTGTACTAACATTATTTTGAGTGCAGGAGTGATCCAAATGAAGATAAACTATCTTCGTTTGGAACACACAGTACAGTTAAGAACTTACCATAACAGTAGATCTTCGAGAAGAGCTCTTCCAGCAGGTAACACCATTAGGACTATGCCGACAGGCACTAGGACCACATGGAAAAATTCTAGCCAGCAGTCCAAGGTGGAGGATTGCCCCACACCGCCGTTGGCCCCGCCCCCGACGTCACCCTTGGTATAAAAGGGGCAGTCCCACGGCACTACCTCAGTTTGCCTGCTGGAGACCAGGCTAGCATAAAGGATGGGGAACTGAGGAGGTTCTCACATACCCCAGAAACAATGACAGTTATATAACCCCAAGGGAAGGTGGGAGGAAAAGCATACCTGCAGCAAGAGCTCTTCTCGAAGACGTAAATGTTACGCTAAGTTTACACAAAAATGTACAATCTCGCTTCGTGATAAGAGCTCTTGCAGTAGGTAACACCATTAGGACGGAGTCCCAAGCAGTACAAGGACAGAATCCAGATCAGAAGGGCGGTGGCTATACTTCAGTAAACCACTGGTACTCCTAAGAGAGTAGTCCCTGGAAGACAGCAAGGCCAAAACCTGCCCTCCTTCTTGAAACAATGTCCAGACTGTAGTGCTTTACAAAGATGTGGACTGAACTCAAAGTAGCAGCTGCACAAAGATCCACTTCAGAGTCATTCCATAAGGATGCAAATGAAGTGGCAACTCCCACGGTGGAGTGACCTTTAACCGGTCCCAGTGAAGGTTTGTCGTATTTCTGACAGCAGAAAAATGAAAATTACGTACCTACCGTAATTCTTGATCTTCTCTTGTATCTTCAACATTCATTACTGCTTGGATGTGCTCGGAGGCAAGCAAACCCTACCCGGGAGGTCCCCCCAGAGGAATCGGCGCTGAACGACGCCGCTTGAGAGTGACGAGCGTCACGTGATGCGAGGGCAAGCAGTTAGGCGCCACAGACTCCTCCTCTATCCCAGTTCTGCTAGCCGGAAAAGAGAAAAAAAGGATAAGAAAAAAGAGCGAGGCAAGAGAGCCAAGGGATAGAAAAAGGAAAGGATATAAAGTGAAAAAGGAAAAAGCCGGTAGAGGACAGAAAAAAAAAAGAAGGAAATGCCTACCCTAAGGGACCGCAGGGCCTCACTTCTGGGGAAGCTCCAAGGGAGGAACAGGTCTAGAAGAGGAGAAAAAGGAAGAAGAGCAGGAAGAGGGCAAGGGATGCTGGGAGGGGAGAACTCTGTCCATTGAGATATTGGTTTAAAGGCTTAAAAGCTCGGAACCAAAAACAAGGGAGCAAGAATCCCACTTGCTAGGACTGAAGAGAAGGTTTAACCGAACCGCCTGCACAGATTGGACACAAAGGGCAGATTCTTAACCTCCCGTCATCCCAACCCATTAAACTCTAGCTGAGAGCTCGCATACTGTCAAGGCAGAAATTCTGGTCCGAAAAGAGTGCCCAACTAGGAGGGGAAAGAAGCCCCCTATCACCTTAAGTGCTAACACATATGTGAGTGGGAGCTCACCCCTTTATGGAAAGGACAGAGTGGGAACTCAAATCGGACTCCCTGAAGGCAAGGTAAGAACATCAGCTCAAGGTAATTGAAGTGCCAGGAGAGCACCAACCAGCAGAAGCTGACACAACAGGAGATTACGAACTGCCAGAGGGAACCCGGAAAAAAGGGACAGAGCCATTAGAGGGACGGTCTCTAACTGTGAATTGAACAACATGGCTAAGAAAGTGCCAAGAGGTCACCCCTAGGGGCAATCGGAAAATACAGGTTACTCACCTGTAACAGGAGTTCTAGGAATGGTCTATGTTGTTCATCCACACTTATTGGCAGACTCCTAGCAGTTATCCGGGAGGAAGGAGGCAAGGCGCACACCCCCTACTTAGGGAATAGAGACTGGAGAACCGAGGCCCCAAAACCAGCATCTCGGCCAGACTCAAGGCTCCAGTGGTAGTGGGTAATAAAGGTATGCAGACTTCCAGGTAGCATCTGCAGATATCCTGGATAGGGACATCCTGGAAGCAGCTACTGATGCAGCGGTATGGCGGGTAGAATGAGCTCTTATCCTCTGGGAGGCTCCATGCCCGCCAACCCATAGCAGAGCTCTATGCAGGAGGGTGACCCACCTGCTTATCATCCACTTGGCTGCAGGTCTGCCAGGTGCTGCTTCAGCGTAGGTGACAAACAGCTGGCAAACCTCTCCCCGAACTTCAGCCGTCCACTCCTTATAATAAGTGAGCGCGTCTAGGGTCCAAAGTATGGAGCCTATATTCGGCCTCCGAGGTGTGATTGGCGTAGAACACCGGCAGTCAACACCTGGTTAAGGTGAAACTCCGACACCACCTTCGGAAGGAATTTCGGGTGGGGGCGAAGGACAACCTTGTCCCTGTGGAAGACCAGATAAGGAGACTCTATGGAAAGCGCCTGGAGCTCTCCCATCCTTCTGGCTGACGTGATAGCCACCAAGAAGGTGGTCTTCCATGTCAGGTGGGCAATATCGCACCTGTGTATCGGTTCGAATGGCTTGCCCATGAGCTTGGCCAATACCAGCAGTAGATGCCACGGAGATGGAGGTTCTAGCACCAGAGGGGAAATGTGGTCAAGGCCTTTGAAAAAGCGCCTGACCACCTTCTCCTGCGCCACAGACTGCTTCCCGGCCCACGCCCGCTACGCAGAGATGGCTGCCAGGTGCACCTTAAGGGTCGCCGACCAAGCCTTGCTGAGAAAGGGACCACAGGTAGTCCAGAATGCTTGCCAAGGAACAGGAGGAAGGGTCCAGGCCCTTGCCCTGACACCAAATGGAGAATCTCTTCCATTTGAAGGCATAGCATTTTCTGGTAGACTCCTTACAGGACGCCTCAACGACGTTGAGGACCTCGTCAGACAGACCCAAGGCCTGGAACTCTAGCCGCTCAGGAACCAGGCCGTCAGGTGCAGGGATTGAAGGTCCGGATGGAATACCTTCCCCTGGTTGACTGAGATCAGGTCCGGGCGGGCTGGAAGCCGCCTCGGGAGGCTGGAGCTGAGGCGGAGGAGATCTGGATACCAGAACTGGCGAGGCCAGTCTGGGGCTATCAGAATCACCTGCGCCTTGTCCCTCCTCACCTTGAGAAGCACCTTGTGGATCAAGGGAAACGGGGAAAGGCGTAAAAGAGGCCCAGGGTCCACGGCCTCGAGAAGGCATCCCACTGCAGCAAGCCCTGCTGAGGGGGCCGGGCATGGAACAGTCTCAGCTTCGCATTCTCCCTGGAGGCAAACAGATCCACCTGAGGCGTGCCCCAGTGGGAGAACAGATCTTGTACTACCTCCAGCAGGAGAGACCACTCGTGAGATGCAGCCCCTATCCGGCTTAGGGCATCGGCCAGGGTGTTGGAGGCTCCTGCCACGTGAATGGTTAGGAGATCCGCCTCCAGGCTGCGCATGAGGGACCATATGCGGACAGCTTCCTTGCATAACAGCATGGAACACATCCCGCCCTGGCAGTTCAGATAGTACATGGTCGTGGTATTGTCCGTCTAGACCTGAACCACTTTACCCAGTAGAAACGGAGTGAAGGCGGTGAGAGCTAGGTGGACCACTCGGAGCTCCAGCAGGTTGCTATGGCATCGGGACTCCCGAGGGGACCAGAGGCCATGCGCTCTGTGCTCCCCCAGATGGGCACCCCAACCCATCAGAGATGCAACGGTCGATAGAGAGACCGTCGGCTCAGGGCGGACGAACGGGATGCCCTCCTGCAGATGTGCCGGAACGTTCCACCACTGGAGAGCGTTCCACATCTCCTGGGTCACTGTCACAGGCTGGTCCAACGGATCGCAGCGTTGTGACCACTGGCTGGCCAGTCCCCACTGAAGGGGACGATGTACCAACGGGCTCCAGCGGACCACGCTGGTGCAGGCCGCCATGAGGCCCAGGAAGTCCTGGGCAGGCGCGCATTGCCCAACCAGGAATGATCGGGCAAAGGGAGGAAAGAGCCTGCCCTGTCCACCGGAGCCGAGCTCTGGCTCGAGAGAGTCGAGCCTACCCCAATGAAGAGTATCACCTGCTTCAGCACGAGTTCTGACTTGGCCTCGTTGATGAGGAGGCCAATCTGAGAGCAAACCTGAAGGGCCAGATCTCTGGACCGCTCCACCTCCGCTCTGGAGGGGGCTGCAATCAGCCAGTCGTCCAGGTAGGGGTACACACAGACCCTTCAGCACCGCAGGAATGCTGTCACCACTGCCATGCATTTGGTGAAGACCCTGGGAGCTAGAGAGAGGCCGAAGGGCATGGCCCGGAACCCGTAAAGGGACCCCTCCGCTCTGAAGCGGAGGAATCTCTGATGAGACGGACGGATCGGGACGTGAAAGAACGCGTCCTGGAGGTCCAGGGAACAGAACCACATGCCTTGTTCCAAGGATGGGATTATCTGAGCCAAAGTGACCATCCTGAAGGTCCGAGACCTTAGGAACTTGTTCAGGTCGAGAATGGGGCGCCAGTCCCCCGTCCGTTTTGGGACCAGGAAATACCTGGACACAAACCCCGGGTCTGGAGGAGGATCCGCCACCTTCCTGATCACCTCTTTTTCGAGAAGCAGAGCACTAACGGCTCGGCGGGCCGACAGCGAGGCTGCGGGCCCCATGGTCCCCTGAGAGGCGACGGCTCGAAAGGGTGGAGCCTGCTCGAACTCCAGAGGCAGGCCTTTTCCTACCACCTCTAAAACCCAGCGGTCCGTGGTGATAGCGGACCAGGCGGAAAGGAAGTGGCAGAGCCGTCCCCCCATGGGGGGAACCCAGGGGGGAGTGACGAGGCTGGGGGAGGCAACCCTCAACCCGTCACTGGGCAGGCTTGGAGGAGGAACCGGCCGAGTGACCTCCTGGGCCTTACCTCCCCTTGCTTCCTGTTGAGAGCAGCTGGCTTGGGCTTTGGGATGCCAAGCGTGAGCCTGCTGGCCCTGTTCCTGGTGCTGTAGGGCCGGTTGAGCTGCAGGGGCCGAAGGACGAAAGGACTTATGCTGTTGCTGACAGCGGTCTTTGTCCCTCTGGGTGGAGGTGACAGAGTCCAGAGTGGCAATGAACTTTTCGATCCGCTGGAAGTGTCCCTCCACTCCACGGCCGAAGAGGTCAGTCCCCAAGAAGGGGACGTCCGCCAACTTGTGCTGGGTTTCCGCCATGAAGGTGGATATCCTCAGCCACGCCCTGCGGCGCGCGGCCAGTACTGACCTGGCACAGGAATCACCTATGTCCAGAGCAGTCTAAAGCTGCTGCTTCGCCACCGCTCTACCCTGGTCCCGCAACTGACGGACCGTGGTCTGCAGGTCGGTCGGGAGATGAGGGACAACCTCATCCAGGGAGCCCAAGAGGGCATGGGAGAAGTATGCCATCAGCATGGCCGAGCTGGCCTGTCGGAGGCAGAGGGAGGACGAAGCGTCACACCTTACGCCCTAGCAAAGTCCAGCTTTTGGACTCTTTGTCGGGCTTATCCACGCCCCGAGCATTACCAGAAACGCCGAAGACGCTGTGTCAGACCACCCTCGGCAGAGGGGTGCTCCGAGAACCAGGCAAAGAGCCGGTGAGGGGAGCGCTCTTCCTGGCCATCCTGGCCGAGGCGCAGGACAGGAAGCAGGCGCTGCCAGAGCTCCAAGGCTGGGCCAACAATGGCCTCAGCCACGGAAGGCGTCCGTGGGGGAATCCCCTCGGTCCAGAATCTCCGTCAGGGGATACTTGGCCCGTTTGGACACGGGCTCGAGCTGCATCCCGGTGGACTCCGAGATGAGTCAAAGCAGACCAAAGAAGGACGATGGGCTATCGTCCAATGACTGGCCCCCGGAGGACTCCAGGTCGACCTGCCTGGAGAACAGGGAGGAGTCGTCATCTGATTCCGAAGAATCTGTGAAGAGCTGCCTCAGCCCTGAGCCACCCTCTACCTGCCGAGGACGGTCGGGAGTGAGAGTGACTGACAACCTGTGGGGCAGGTCGTGACCCGACCGAGAATCCTTGGTCGGTGACCCAGACTTTGGTTGTGGAGGCGGAGGTTCCACCACAATCGGTGGAGCAGCCGGTTTTGGCCGAGCAACCGGCCCTGGAATGGGCAACTTGACTGGGGCGAGCGGTTGCTTCGGTCGTTCGGCGACAGCCATTGATGGCGGTGTCTGAAAGGTCGGTTTAGACCGGACAACAGTAACTGCTGCCACATAAGCTCCTCGTAGCGCAGACGTAGCTACGTGAAGCCTCCCTCGCATCAAGGAAGGGCCAGGAGGAGCAGTGTCGCCGCTTACTTTAGTACGAGACTGCCGATGTGGGCGGGCAGCTGACGGCAGGCAAAATCAGAGACCGAGACCCTCCGGGGACAGAGGTGGGTCTGGGAAGGCGGGGGAACCCACTCTTCCCTTGGCTCAAGACACTTTAACCGGGGACTGCGGCCCGGAAGGCGCAGGCAGATCCTCGGTCTTCACCAGGGGAACCGGTGAAGTTGGGTTGTCTCCTTCACCAGTCGACAGCCCGTCCGATGGATCGAGAAAAATCTCGACTGCGTCAACGGGAGTCTCAGCAGGCTGGCCTGACAGGGACAACTTGAAGCCAGCGGCCTGAGCCGCAACTTCGACCTAAGTCGACGGTCGGCTGTCCGGGGAAGGAGACCTCTCCCGCTCCCACAAACGCAGATGGTGGAACTTACCCTTCGACTCCTTCGGCCGAGAAGAACGTCCCGATGGCCCCTCTCCCTTCGTGGAAAGGGACTGACAAAACTCCTTGAACGAAACCATGTACGAGGAACTCAGAGAGCGCGGGATAAATGCCGCGGCGGAGGAGGAGGAAGATGCGGCCTGGGCCACCTCCTCCTCGAGGGCGATCATCTGCTCGAGCTGCTCAGCCGAGCCAGCCACCGCAGACACTGCCCAACGAGCCTCTTTTGATTTTACCGGCGGAAAACGCTTCTCTGGGTGCTCAAGCTGCAATCGGGCAGCGCGATCATCCAGGACGTTGGCCGAGAAAGAACGGCACAACTCGCAGGCCTGCAGGTCATGATCTAGGCCTAGGCAGCAGACGCACGTGGAGTGCGGATCCGTCCTGGATCTTTTCTGCCTGCAAGGGCACCTCCGAAAGCCAGGAATAGATTTGTCCATCGCAGCTGCGAGGGAAGATGAAGACCGAGGTTTAGAAAACGTCGAAACCAGTTTCGGATGAACCGAAGAGTTAGGATCCAGTCTAAATTGCAGAGCGCTACAGAAGGAACCTGAGTTTCCAAGCGGTAAGGAAGATCTGGCGTCATGGGGCGGAGCCGAGAGTTTTACCACCCGGGTGGGTGGGAGAAGCCAGCTTGAAGACCTTCCGGCAAGATTTAAAGCGGCAAGGAACCTGCCAATAAGTGTGGATTGAACAAAATATCCATGTCCCTAGAATAAATCCTACTCGTTCCCCTTACCTTCAGGAAATAGGATCCGTCCAGAGAAGAATGGAAAAAGTACCGTTACGTAAGAACTTACCATAACAGTAGATCTTCGAGAACAGCTCTTGCAGCAGGTTACACCATTAGGACTGGAGCCGGCAGGCGCCAGGACCACACGGACATTTTCTAGCTAGCAGTATCCAGCGGGGACAGCCTCCGACATCAGGCATCATACAATCAGATATCATACAAAAGGGGGCGGTCCCCCAGGATCCCAAGTTCTCCCGCCGGAGACTCCCGGCCGCTAGATGACATCAGCAGTGGAGACTGAGGATCCGCCTTCAAAGAAGGTATTCAGAGTGGAGTTATAATAACCTAATCCTAGGAAGTAACTAAAGGAACAACTCTTATCTCCAGAGGGGATGGTGGGAGGGAAACTACCTGCTGCAAGAGCTGTTCACGAAGATCTACAGTTATGGTATGTTCTTACGTAACTGTACTATCTTACTTCGAGAAACAGCTCTTGCAGCAGGTTACACCATTAGGACTGATTCCCAAGCAATTCTGGAAATCCTTTGTAGGTGGGAGGAGGCTAGGTAGAGATCGCGAGTTGGACCGAAGCCTAGGATAGTAGTCCCTGAAGGACTGCTAGACCAAAACCATCTCTTCGCCGTGATGCAACGTCTAGGCTATAATGCCTGATAAAGGTGTGCATGGTGCTCCAAGTAGCTGCTGCGCAGATGGCTGAAGTGGACACATTCTTCAGAGCAGCAAAGGAGGTAGCCACCCAACCCCCCTTGTGGAATGTCCTCTAACCGAGCCCAGTAGGGATTTGTTACGCTTCCGGTAACAGAACGTGATACAATGGATGAGCCACCTGGAAAGCGACTGTTTAGAAACCGGAGCCCCCAGCATCCTATGGGCGAAGGAGACAAAACAACTAAAAATAATGTCTTCCATACCAGAAGACATAGCTCGCAATCCGCGTCTGGTTCAAAAGATGGCAGCGTAAGCTGCTCCACGACGAAGAACGCAAGTCCCATGGAGAGAATGGGATCCTTAATCGGAGGGCGCCTCTCAAGAATATTCGTGTGGATTTCAACTGAGCTATGGACTGTAGGCCTATAGGAGTGTAATAGGCGAGATGGCACAAAGGTGTACTTTTATTGAGGAGTAGGCCAAGCCTGCCTGAAATAGGGACAGAAGGTAGTCTAGAACTGAACCTACCAGACAATCCAGTGGGAAAGTCCTCGTGCTTGAGCCCAGAGACAAAATCTGCCATTTCATGGCGTATGTGGTATGAGTGGCCGGTTTTCTAGCAGCCGTTAGAACACCTGCTACCCCTTACGAGATCCCGTGGCACATAACAGCCATGTCCCTAGGAATCAGGTGTGCAGGTTCAGAGAGCGAAGGTCTGGATGGACCAAGGATCCTGCCTCCTGGGACAATAAGTGAGAGCTAATTGGCAGACACCCAGGAGGTTCCTGAGACAGCTGGTGAAGCAGAGGAAACCAAATCTGCCTGGGCCAAAAGGGCACGATTAATATCAGCGTCTCCTGCTCTCTGCCGAGTTTCAAAAGAACCCTCTGGATCAACAAGAAGGGAGGAAATGCGTAGAGGAATCTGCCCGTCCAGAAGAGGGACAACAAGTCTTGCCAGAAAACACCAGGCCCTGGATCTAGCGAGCAGAAATTGGGCAGTTTTGCGTTGGATGGGGACGCAAAAAGATCTAACTCTGGTGTCCCCCATTTGTGAAACAGATCCTCTGCCACCTCCTGGAGTAGTTCCCATTCGTGGACTCTGGCCTGAGACAGACTCAGACTGTCTGCGATAACTTTGTCCACTCCTGGGACATGTACAGCAATAAGGTTTGCGCCGTGTTGCAGTACCCAATCCCACACCCTCATGGTCTCCCTGCAAAGCGGATAGGAGTGAGTGCCTCCTTGTTTGCTGAGGTAATACATCACCGCGGTATTGTCTGTTTGTAGCAGCAGAGTACCCGGTGGAATCTCTGACTGGAAGGCCTGCAAGGCATAAAGGACTGCTCTCATCTCCAAAATATTTATGTGAAGATGAGCTTCCTGGGATGTCCACGAGCCCCGAGACCTCACCTCATCGAGTGTGCTGCCCAACGAACCCAGAGGCATCCGTGGAAGTGTCACAATTTGAGGCAGTGCAAAGGAACTCCCACCAACAGGTGCTGGTTCGAGCCACCATTAGCCAATCCCGGATGACTGCATTCATGTTCCAGTGGAAGCTGCAGATGGTCTTGCTTCTGATCCCATTGTACCCGTAACATCCACTGGGTCACCCGCATGTGGAGACGGGCTAAAGGGACTGTCGCAATGGCCGCAGCCATGTGTCCGAGCAGGCAAAGGATCAGTCTTGCTGGGACCGTCTTTGTCAAGATGTCCCTTATGAGGGATCTGATGTGTTCCGCTCTGTACTGGGGCAAAAAGACTTCCCCCTGGACGGTGTCCAGGACTGCACCTATGAAGTGCAGTCTCTGCAACGGAACCAGGCGAGACTTCTCCAGATTGATGATGATGCCCAATGATCCTAAGAGGGAATGAGCATAGTGGATCGCAGACATCAGAGCCTCCCAAAAGGGGGCCATCAGGAGCCAGTCATCCAGGTATGGGAACATATAGTGGCCTTGTCTCCTGAGAGCCGCCGCTACAACTGCCATGCACTTCGTAAATACCAGAGGTGCCAAAGGCAGTCTGAAGAGGAAGGTTCGGAACTGATAATGGCGACCTAGAATTTCTAAGCGCAAGAATTTCTTTATGCAGCTTCGAGCTATAGGCCATGTCGGGTAAGCATCTTGCATATCCAGTAGCGTTAGAAGGCACTACTTGAGCATGAGAATTAAACCTGGAAGGGTCACCATGCGAGCGTCTGTAAAGAAACCAAAAAGTTGAGGTCGGTGAGATCCAAAATCGGAGAGATCCCCCGTCTTTTTGGGAAACAGAAAAAAGTGGGAATAATAACCTGCACCTCTCTGGTTCCACGGTACATGCTCGATAGCCTCCTTTCCCAGAAGCGCGAGCACTTCCCTCTATATGAGCGGTGCATGCTGACCCGAATAACGGGAAAGCAGAAGAGGCCTTGACGGTGGGTGGTAGAGGAATTCTATAGTGTCTCCTCTCTCGACCAACTGGAAGACCCACCGGTCGGTGGTTATTGTCTAGCATCCTGAAAGGTTGCAGCGATGTAAAACCCGACCTTTTCTTCCACTGATACAGAGAGGAAGGCGGGGGCCAGGAAGGAATCATGCTGTGGCAGCATTACCCCCACCCAGGCTGGTCAGGTTTGGTTCATCTTTGACCTTAGCCTGGGGAAAGATTTAAACTGGAGCCTTACGGTTGAAGCTGCCCTTTGCTGCTGGCTGGAACAAGCTGTTGCCTTTGTTGCCCCAGCAGCATTCTGGTTCCTCGACAGGAACAAGATTTGAGCCTGTACAGTCCGTACTGCCTTCCGGCGTCCTGCAATTTGGTGATCACCTTTTCGAATCTTCACCAAAGAGAACCTGTCGCCATCGGGAACATCCAGGATGTTTTCTAGAGGTCCGCGTAACTCCGGAGACGCGAAGCCATGAGTGTCTCCGAAGACAGACGCCTAAGGCTGCTCCCCTTGCTGCGGAGTCCGCTGAATCATAGGAGGCTGTCAAAACTTGGGTCCCCACGTCTGACCCAGTGTGAAGGAGGTTCAGAAGCTCCTCCTCCTGCTCGCCATCCGGAAGTGCTTTGACAAAGTCTTGACCCTGTTCCCATAGAGCATTCTGAAAATGAACCATGTATGTCAGATAGTTCAGCAGCTGCATACATGCGCCTCCACAGTGAGTTCAAATGCTTGGACTCCTGGTCTGGAGGCTGTGTACTCAAATGTTGCAATCTAAGAGACCTGTCATGGGAGCCTTGATGACCCAAAAGATCAGCAAGGGGCCCCTGTGCAGGCAGTCAGCCTTCTTCAAGCACCACGGGGGGCACGCGGACGTTCCACGCAGCCTTGGTGACGGCCTGTGAAGGTGTCCACCAGGGTGGCACCACCACAGGCTTAGGTCCTTCCGCCAAGATATCGCAGCCAGTTGTCGCCGTCTGGGGTCTAGGCCTTCTGTTTCCCATCCCATGTTCTCCTGGAAGTGCCTCATGGATTTCAGAAAGGAGGATCATCCGGAGGTGACCTGGGAGGTCACGTGGGTCAGGTGATGGGATGCTGACTGGAGAAGGAGACCTGGAAGTATATGAGGAGTCAGGTCTGGAGTCTTCCCCCTGTGGAGTGGACTGCCTACATCTGGGTCCCTTGGGACTGGAAGACCCTGAGGGAGATCTTGAAGGGGCCTTCTTTCTTTGGATCTGCCCCTAGGAGGTGGAGTAGGCTCCTTGGGGGTCGGAGGTCTTCCTATTGGCCCCTGTGGTGGAGGGGGAGGAGCAGGTCTCATGGGGACCATGTCTTTTGATTGTGTCCCACCAAAGGTAAAGGTCTTTAACCTCATGGTGTTCATACGGACCGACTATCCTGGCGTCGGGTTTGATCTGTCGCACGTGTGAAGTCTGGTCCAAGGAATCGCTGGATCAGGAGAAAGGTTCCTGTGGAAGCCGGTGTCCTCGTTGTCACCTGCCTGGTCATCAGGCAATGTCAGATCCTCCTCCGTAAAGAACGGCGACGGTATCCACTGGTGACGAGAGGCAGTGATCCGGTTCATGTGGAATGTCCTCAACCGAGCCCAGTAGGGATTTGTTACGCTCCGTAACAGAACGTGATACAATGGATGAGCCACCTGGAAAGCGACTGTTTAGAAACCGGAGCCCCCAGCATCCTATGGGCGAAGGAGACAAAACAACTAAAAATAATGTCTTCCATACCAGAAGACATAGCTCGCAATCCGCGTCTGGTTCAAAAGATGGCAGCGTAAGCTGCTCCACGACGAAGGGCAAGTCCCATGGAGGAATGGGATCCTTAATCGGAGGACGCCTCTCAAGAATGTTCGTGTGGATTTCAACTGAGCTATGGACTGTAGGCCTATAGGAGTGTAATAGGCCGAGATGGCACAAAGGTGTACTTTTATTGAGGAGTAGGCCAAGCCTGCCTGAAATAGGGACAGAAGGTAGTCTAGAACTGAACCTACCAGACAATCCAGTGGGGAAAGTCCTCGTGCTTGAGCCCAGAGACAAAATCTGCCATTTCATGGCGTATGTGGTATGAGTGGCCGGTTTTCTAGCAGCCGTTAGAACACCTGCTAACCCTTGCGAGATCCCGTGGCACATAACAGCCATGTCCCTAGGAATCAGGTGTGCAGGTTCAGAGAGCGAAGGTCTGGATGGACCAAGGATCCTGCCTCCTGGGACAATAAGTGAGAGCCAATTGGCAGACACCCAGGAGGTTCCTGAGACAGCTGGTGAAGCAAGAGGAAACCAAATCTGCCTGGGCCAAAAGGGCACGATTAATATCAGCGTCTCCTGCTCTCTGCGAGTTTCAAAAGAACCCTCTGGATCAACAAGAAGGGAGGAAATCGTGAGGAATCTGCCCGTCAGAAGAGGACAACAAGTCTTGCCAGAAAACACCAGGCCCTGGATCTAGCGAGCAGAAATTGGGCAGTTTTGCGTTGGATGGGGACGCAAAAAGATCTAACTCTGGTGTCCCCCATTTGTGAAACAGATCCTCTGCCACCTCCTGGAGTAGTTCCCATTCGTGGACTCTGGCCTGAGACAGACTCAGACTGTCTGCGATAACTTTGTCCACTCCTGGGACATGTACAGCAATAAGGTTTGCGCCGTGTTGCAGTACCCAATCCCACACCCTCATGGTCTCCCTGCAAAGCGGATAGGAGTGAGTGCCTCCTTGTTTGCTGAGGTAATACATCACCGCGGTATTGTCTGTTTGTAGCAGCAGAGTACCCGGTGGAATCTCTGACTGGAAGGCCTGCAAGGCATAAAGGACTGCTCTCATCTCCAAAATATTTATGTGAAGATGAGCTTCCTGGGATGTCCACGAGCCCCGAGACCTCACCTCATCGAGGTGTGCTGCCCAACCGAACCCAGAGGCATCCGTGGAGAGTGTCACAATTTGAGACGGTGCAAAAAAGGGAACTCCCACCAACAGGTGCTGGTTCGAGCCACCATTGCCAATCCCGGATGACTGCATTCATGTTCCGAATTGGAAGCTGCAGATGGTCTTGCTTCTGATCCCATTGTACCCGTAACATCCACTGGGTCACCCGCATGTGGAGACGGGCTAAAGGGACTGTCGCAATGGCCGCAGCCATGTGTCCGAGCAGGCAAAGGATCAGTCTTGCTGGGACCGTCTTTGTCAAGATGTCCCTTATGAGGGATCCTGATGTGTTCCGCTCTGTACTGGGGCAAAAGACTTCCCCTGGACGGTGTCCAGGACTGCACCTATGAAGTGCAGTCTCTGCAACGGAACCAGGCGAGACTTCTCCAGATTGATGATGATGCCCAATGATCCTAAGAGGGAATGAGCATAGTGGATCGCAGACATCAGAGCCTCCCAAGAGGGGGCCATCAGGAGCCAGTCATCCAGGTATGGGAACATATAGTGGCCTTGTCTCCTGAGAGCCGCCGCTACAACTGCCATGCACTTCGTAAATACCAGAGGTGCCAAAGGCAGTCTGAAGAGGAAGGTTCGGAACTGATAATGGCGACCTAGAATTTCTAAGCGCAAGAATTTCTTGTACGCTCGAGCTATAGGTATGTGCGGGTAAGCATCTTGCATATCCAGTGACGTTAAGAAGGCACCCTGCTTGAGCATGGGAATTAAACCTGGAAGGGTCACCATGCGGAAGCGTCTGTAAAAGACCAAAGCGTTGAGGTCGGTGAGATCCAAAATCGGACGGAGATCCCCCGTCTTTTTGGGAAACAGAAAAAAGTGGGAATAATAACCTGCACCTCTCTGGTTCCGTGGTACATGCTCGATAGCCTCCTTTCCCAGAAGCGCGAGCACTTCCCGTTATATGAGCGGTGCATGCTGACCCGAATAACGGGAAAGCAGAAGAGGCCTTGACGGTGGGTGGTAGAGGAATTCTATAGTGTCTCCTCTCTCGACCAACTGGAAGACCCACCGGTCGGTGGTTATTGTCTGGCATCCTGAAAGGTTGCAAGCGATGTGAGCCCCGACCTTTTCTTCCCACTGATACAGAGGAAGGGCGGGGGCCAGGAAGGAGTCATGCTGTGGCAGCATTACCCCCCAACCCAGGCTGGGTCGGTTTGGTTCATCTTTGACCTTGGCCTGGGGAAGATTTAGGCTGGGCCTTACGGTTGAAGCTGCCCCTTTGCTGCTGGCTGGAACACAGCTGTTGCCTTTGTTGCCGGCCGCGAAAACGATTCTGGTTCCTACGACAGGAACAAGATTTGGGCCTGTACAGTCCGTACTGCCTTCCCGGCGTCCTGCAATTTGGTGATCACCTTTTCGGAATCTTCACCAAAGAGAACCTCGCCATCGTAGGGAACATCCAGGATGTTTTTCTAGAGGTCCGGCGTAACTCCGGAGACGCGAAGCCATGAGTGTCTCCGAAGACAGACGCCTAAGGCTGCTCCCCTTGCTGCGGAGTCCGCTGAATCATAGGAGGCTGTCAAAACTTGGGTCCCCACGTCTGACCCAGTGTGAAGGAGGTTCAGAAGCTCCTCCTCCTGCTCGCCATCCGGAAGTGCTTTGACAAAGTCTTGACCCTGTTCCCATAGAGCATTCTGAAAATGAACCATGTATGTCAGATAGTTCAGCAGCTGCATACATGCGCCTACGCAGTGAGTTCAAATGCTTGGACTCCTGGTCTGGAGGCTGTGTACTCAAATGTTGCAATCTATGAGACCTGTCATGGGAGCCTTGATGACCAAAGAATCAGCAAGGGGGCCCTGTACAGGCAGTCAGCCTTCTTCAGCACCACGGGGGTGGAGTGCGGACGTTTCCACGCAGCCTTGGTGACGTCTGTGAAGGTGTCCACCATGGGTGGCACCACCACAGGCTTAGGGTCCTTCTGCCGAAGATATCGAGCTAGTTGTCGTCGTCTGGGGTCTAGGCCTTCTGTTTCCCATCCCATGTTCTCCTGGAAGTGCCTCATGATTTCAGAAAAGGAGGGATCATCCGGAGGTGACCTGGGGAGGTCTCGTGGGTCAGGTGATGGGATGCTGACTGGAGAAGGAGACCTGGAAGTATATGAGGAGTCAGGTCTGGAGTCTTCCCCCTGTGGAGTGGACTGCCTACATCTGGGTCCCTTGGGACTGGAAGACCCTGAGGGAGATCTTGAAGGGGCCTTCTTTCTTTGGATCTGCCCCTAGGAGGTGGAGTAGGCTCCTTGGGGGTCGGAGGTCTTCCTATTGGCCCCTGTGGTGGAGGGGGAGGAGCAGGTCTCATGGGGACCATGTCTTTTTTGATTGTGTCCCACCAAAAGGTAAAGAGGTCTTTAACCTCATGAATGTTCATACCGGATGACTATCCTGGCGTCGGGTTTGATCTGTCGCCGGTGTCGGGAGTCTGGTCCAAGGGCATCGCTGGATCAGGAGAAGGTTCCTGTGGAAGCCCGGTGTCCTCGTTGTCACCTGCCTGGTCATCAGGCAATGTCAGATCCTCCTCCGTAAAGAACCGGCCACCGGTATCCACTGGTGACGGAGAGGCAGTTGTCGGTTCCTGAGAACGTTTGGCCGACGTCAGTGTTTGGCAGACGTCTGGTTCGACGGACGTTTAGCCGGGATAGGGTCTGCAGCCCCTTTAGTGTCAGTCATCCGCTTAAGGGACATCAGATCCTTAGTCTCCCTGGGAGGGGGGTCCGGTCCCCTAGGAGGCTGGGAGACCGATTTGGTGTCAGGGTCCCGGCGTCTGTCCAAGGAAGCTGAAGAGATCTTTGAAGAGGACTTGTATCAGTGACAGTCAGAAGACTTCGCTAAATCCCGGGAGGGCGCTGGAGAAGGGTCCAAAGTCCTGCAAGTCTTGATCGGATGCAGAGAAGCCAAAAAACTGCCCAATGTCCAAACCTTAACAGGAGGGGGCTTAGAGCAAGCCCTGGAGGAGGAGCGGTCTGAGCGTGTGGAGTCAGAGCTGGTGCGTGAGTCTGAGACCTTGTTCAGGGATTTGGACCTGGCCTTCTCCTGGTGTTTTTCCCGGTGCTTATGACACTTATATGTAGACACCTCTAGAAGCAGGGTCTTTATCCATAATCTTTCATTTTTCTTCAAGAGGAACCCCTGAAGTGCACTTCTGCGGCGGATCCGGATGCGACTGCTTGAACTGCTGGCAAAAGAGCAGTCTTTAGTAGTGTTCGAGCTTTGAAAATGTATATTCAGGATGTAAGTGGAAAAATCCTTGTAAAGGGATCTGTTTGCATTATACACAGTTAGAGTGGTGTCCTTCGGAGGAAGGAGTTGGAGACGCCTACATTTAGTAGATAAATGCTGGAAGTTCTAGACGTCGTTCGCTGTAGCGGGTCCGTGAGGCCGATTCTGAAGAGTCGACAGCGGGAAAAGAACTGGGGATTCTGTGGGACCGCTCCCTTTTGTATGATGCCTGACGTCGGAGGCGGGACTGACATCGGAGGCGGTCCCTGCTGGATACTGCTAGCTAGAAAAGTTCTGTGGGGTCCTGGCGCCTGCCAGCTTCAGTCCTAATGGTGTAACCTGCTGCAAGAGTGGTTTCTTGAAGTAAGGTATCAAGATTTTTTTTGGCTTAAAGACCAACGAAGAAGAGGGATGGAACGAGCATGGAGAGGAAGACACCTAAGTAGGAGGCCCTTGACGGGAAGGTGGGCGGGTATCAGTAATGAATGGTGAAGATACAAGAGAAGATCAAGAATTACAGTAGGTACGTAATTTTCATATCTTCCCTTGTCAACCTTCATCCTTCATTACTGCTTGGGTGAGTGCCAAGCCCCCCGAAGTGGGGGGGGGGGGGAGAGAGACAAAAGAACCCCTGAGGAAAACAGAAGGGAGAGAACCTGGACTAATCAGACAAGAAGCCTAAGGCTGAGGAGAGCTAGGAGCTAGGACTCCTCGGTGTCCCCATGTGACGAGGAGACTGAGGAAGCCCCCTGCAGAAGCCTCCTAGCCCTAGTGGAGAAAAAACCGGTCCCCTGGAAAGCAGAGTAAATCACCCTACGTCGGGCCAGGGGTGACAATCTTCATAGACGAAGCCATGTCGTCTGCCTAATGCAGATCGCTGTCCCTGCAAGCCACCTCACTGGCGTCGAAAGATGCCCTTGCCTGGTGCCTTGCCAGATCTAGGCCTACAGCAGAGAAGGCAATGGCCTGTCTAGATTGCTCCATGTCAGGCACTGATGCTTGAGGCTGAGATAGCATCGACCATAGATGCCTGTTGTAAGCAGCATGGTGTGCCTGATGTGATGCGATACACAGCATTGCACAAGAGGACGAGAACACTCTACGCCCCAACCGGTCAAACTGTAGAGAATCTGAGTCCGGTGGTCGGTCGTGCGCCAGGCGGCAGTGCCCAGGAGTCGTCTCTAGGGACACCAATCCTGAAGGTGGGTTGGGAAGAAAACCTAGGGACTCATATGGGGAACAATACCTCCTCCTGCAGTCTTCCGGGGCTGGGACAGAGTCGGTAGGAGACTGCCAGGAACAGATAAGACGCCTCCTGGAAAGGAATAGGCCAGGATGTCAGCACCTCATGTTGGGCACTGAATTCACTGAGGAATTCATGCGTCTCCCGTTCAGTATTGTCTCGCCTAACAAAGGAGATACGGAGGTCCCCAACCATCCTTGAAAGGAAATGCTGATAATCAGTGAAATCAGCATCGGAAAAGAGGTGAGTACAGGGCTCCTCTCCCTCCGAGGAGGGAGACTAGGAGGATGGGGAGCTCGAATGTCCAGAGGACTCCTGCAGTGGTGGGGATAGGCAAAACACCCGCTCAAGCATACATCTAACATATGCGGGGAAGGCCACCGCAGTGTTTTTGACTGTCTCCCAGGATAACGGACCCGTAGGACCGAAATGGCCCGGGGAGAGAGGGTGGTGGCTGTAGAGGAATTGGAGTAGGGCACCTACAAAGAGGCAACTATCGACTGCTCAGGCTCTGTAATCCAGGGATTGGAGCCTGAGCTGGCGGGGTCCCGGATAACAAACCAGGTTGCAGAACGGAAACCTGGGTATGCGAACCTTGGGAGAGCCTGGAAGGGGTCCTCCCCTGTGACGTACTTGGGGCTGCAAGGATCCAGAAGGGGAGCCCACAGCAATGCCACCAGAGAGGTCCCTCGAGCCTAGGAGGGAGAGGTGGGGCTTGGCACTACGGCTCCTACCTACACTCAGAGGGGCAGCAGGCAAAACTCTGCGTGCCTCACCCCGGCCCCTCAACCCCTCGGACTCAGAGGACATCCTCCTCCTTGACAACAGCGACAGAGCCAGTTGATCCTGGGATCTCTGAGGGGAGCCCCCAGAGGTCAAGGCCCCTAGTCCACCCTGAGAGGGCGCAGCAGCACCGGAGATAGCAGCCGCTACAGCCCCTTCTGAATGGACAGACCCCTCCCCACGCCATCCCCTGCTAAGGGCCCCAGGCCACCCCCAGCCTGGGAGTCCTCAGAAGACGGCTGTGGAGACTGAGGAATGGGCACGCTGGGCCGCTTGATACCTTGTCCCACAGAAGACTCCAATCCCGAAGAATCGGGGAGACAGGATGGGTCCACGTCCGAGTCGTCTGCTTTCGAGGAAGAGGCGATTAGAAGGACTCACTCATTGACCACCCCAGAAGTCCCCTGAGAAATGGCGCCGCTAACGATGCTGGTGCCACTCCAGCGCCTTCAGCACTTGGTGCACCGGATGATGCCGAACGGTTCTTGACTCCGCCTTGGGCTCCAGCCGTAGTCCCTGCGGCCGCTAGCAGCCGCCACCAGGCCTGCGCGCGCCGAGAGCCAAACGGTGCTGCCCTCGATAACAGGTGCCGGATCCGAGCTCGCCGGAAAGCGGCGCCGAGGGTCCACTCCACGCTGGGCCCGCAGCTGCGGGCCACGAACACTGGGGAGCCTGCACCCCAAAGAGGTAACTGCCGAGGCGCGTCCCCACCGTAAGCCTCGAGGAATCACGGGGTTCCCTGAATCATGACGAAGAGGCCTCCTCAGCAAGACTTGAGGATGAGGAGGCCCTCTCTCCAGACTGTAGAGGCCTGGGAGGGACCTGGAGGAAGCAACAAAAGACCTGGCCAGGGAGGCCCGAGAGTGACGCGGTCCTCCAAAAGTCAGTGGGACCTTGCTGATTTTTGAATGCGCAGACTTTGAGAACATGGTGATCCATCGAGAAACAGGCATCACATCTGTCCATGTCATGGTTAGGTCCCAGGCACCGAAGGTAGCCATCATGCCGGTCTGTCACGGAAAAATGCTGGCCACAGGAGCACCGACACATAGGGGCACGACCCGCTTTTGACTATTGCTTAGCTCCCGAACCGGACATGATGCGAAAAATAACCTAAAAATACAGCAAAGCTCCTGGCTAAGTTTAAAAAGAAAATGGAACAGACTTACCGGAGTCAACGGCATCGGGGAAAACTGATGAAAGAGCTGCTTCGACAACAAATCAGGCCTATGGTGCAGTACCAAAACTCACACACGGCAAGTGCAGCCTCGATGTGGAGAACCAGAACTGGGATGGAGGAGGTGTCTGTGGTGTTGAACGTCCTCGGACATCACGGACGATCACCTTGCTGACGGCACCATCGGGCGACTCCTGTAGAGAAAAAAAAATCCAGTAGCGGGCGCCTCTGGCTTACACCCAATCAGTAATGAATGCTGAAGATTGACAAGGTAAGATCTATACAACTGACCAACCACTTGGACAATGTCTGCTTAGTCACTAATGCCCCTAACATTCTCTGGGCAAAGGAGAAAAACAACTGGCCTGTCTTTCTGGGAGATCGAGTACGATCTATATAGAAACAAAGAACTCTATGAACATGCAAAGTATGCAACAGGGCCTCCCCTTTATTTGAGTACTTTGGGTAATAAACTTTTAGTTGAATGTTTTGGTTGAGAGTAAACTCAGACACTACCTTCAGGAAAAACTTAGATGAAAAATCAAATAAGGCTTTACACATCAGAGCCTAAAGCTTGGAAATCCTCCAGGCAGAAGTAACGGCAACCAACAAAACAGGTTACTCACCTGCAACGGTAGTTCTAGGAGTGGTATGTGATGTTCATCCACACTGTCTGGCAGTTGCCTTCCCTTCAAGGATTGCTGAAAAAGTCTTCCAGCTGGCTCCTCCCACCCACCCGGGGGTAACTCCCATGGCTCTGCCCCATGACGCCAGATATTGCCTGATGGAAGCAGAGGCTATGCACCGAAGCCGAGAAGATCGGGTGCATGTGTGTATATGATCATGTACCGCTACTAGAACTACTGTTACAGGTGAGTAACCCATTTTTCTAAGAATGTGGATAAACAAGTTACTCATCTGTAACGGTAGTTCTAGGAGTTTATATGTTGCTCATCCACACTTGCTGGCATGTCCTTTCCCTTTAAGATTCTTGCCGGAAGGTCTAAAAGCTTACTCCTCCCACCTACTCAGGTGGTATATGCCTCGGCTCTGCCCCTTGACACCATATCTTGCCCGCTGGAAGCTTAGGTTGTGCGTCGAAGCCGGGGAGGTTGGGGTGGGGGGCATGTGGATGAACATATACCACTTCTAGAAAGTACGGTTATGTAAGACCTTGAAGATGCAACACTACGGTGTTAGGCAGCTCCCTCTGAACTACTGAGGCCTTTAAATGCTGTATTTGTAATTGACTTTATTCCCTTTCTTCATATTATGGTACACTGCAGTGTGCAAGCTCTGAAGAAGTAAGCATCAGATGGTGGGGATATGCTGGAGTCTACTAAAATACAGAAAAGCGAACGGAGAATGCTGTGGGACGGAAGAAATAAAATGCCTGCAAAAAAAGATTTGAAAACCAGAACATATGCTAAATCGGTGAAAGAACTGGAAACATAGAGGAGCGGAGGGTGTGATCTAAGACCAAAGGAGATAAAATGGTTAAAGTGGTCGAGCTGGATACCCAGGGTGTCACAAACAAAACACTAAGTCAAAGGGAACAGGACAAAGCACGGCAAAGGGAACAAAATTCTAAAATAAACAGGTCACTTTTACCCCGTGAAAATCAGGGTAAGAAAGCCCTCATTACAGCTCCAATCTTGCAGAAAACAGTCTGCAGCAAGAATAAAAAGGACGTTTTGTGTAACATAGCTTTACAGGGCTATACCAGCATTGCAAGTACTATAATCAAGGATCTGCTTACCGATCAAGAAACTGTGAAGGAGCAGGTTTGGACCTGTACTTGCCTGCATAGTTGAGTGTGCCCCTAGCCGCCCTATTTTCACTCTATCCCCCACCCGTCACCACTACCACCCCTACTTTTCCCCTTGTACGCTTCACCCAGAAGATGGCTCCCTCTGCTGATCACCCCCCTCCTCTCCTTGACGAGGCCTTATAAAGGCTGACCACACCAACCTGTCTTTTGGTTTATTGACCATCCAGTTATCAATAGGACAGTGCAACCCCCTCCTCTCCTATCCTAAACCTTCTCTGGCACCATTGTAATTAAGATGTATATAATTCCTATGTACTCGTCTGTGTAATTTGATTCACTTTCTCTGTATTTTTTGTCCCATCTAATGTTTTTGTCCACCACCGACTTGGAACCTTTGAAAACGAGTACTTGACTCAAAGGTATTAATCCTAAACTGAAACAAGTTAAATAGATTGTGCGACTGGATAACGAGACAGAGAGGAAAGTTCCCGGCGGCGGTGTGTCCAAGAGTGAGGTACCGATGGAGAAGATCCTGCTTGCACATGCGGAAGCTGTGGCGAGTTCCGGGGCATGTGGTGATGAGAGGGGCCCAAAAGATCAAACGGACACACTTAAAAGTACACCAGATCTATCTGCAGAAGCAAACGCTCTACATGTTGTAAAAGCAATGGGGAAAACACCACTCAGTGAGCTATCGGCAGTTAGAAGAGCCCAGCAAAGAGACCTATAACCGATAAAGAAAAGGAAGATCTGGTACAACTGAAGGTATGTGGAGAAAATACAGCAATTATAAATATAATGCATATGGGAGTAAACAGTAAACACACAACACTGTTAGTCAATAATAAGTGAGATCAACAGCTCAGTGGTTGATAACAAGGGGCAACAACAGAAAGCAATAATGAAATACATGCTTCAAAAAACACTACCTCCAAAAAAATAAAAGGGGCTAACAAAAGTAAAGAGGAAGGAGCCATGCATGAGGAGCACTACTCTGCATCAGATTTATGAAAAGTTTAAAATAAGTAGCTGGGAAAATGACTGACTGACTTTAGTGTACACCCTGAAGAAGATTCATAATCAGAAAATACAGGTTACTCACCTGTAACAGGAGTTCTAGGAATGGTATATGTTGTTCATCCACACTTATTGGCAGGTTCCTTGCCGCTTTAAATCTTGCCGGAAGGTCTTCAAGCTGGTTCCTCCCACCCACCGGGTGGTAAACTCTCTGCTCCCTATGACGCCAGATCTGGCCCACTGGAAGCTCAGGTCAGCGTCGGGTCGGGAGGTCGGATGTGTGGATGAATACATAATATTTCCGGAACCCTGTTACAGGTGAGTAAATACAGGTTACTCACCTGTAACAGGAGTTCTAGGAATGGTATATGTTGTTCATCCACACCATTGCAGTATCCTTGCCGCTTTAAATCTTGCCGAAGGTCTTCAAGTTGCTCCTCCCACCCACCCGGTGGTATAACTCCCTCGCCCGCCCCCATGACGCCAGATCTGCCCGCTTGAAGCTCAGGTTGTGCGGCCGGTGGCGGAAGGGATGAACAACATATACCATTCCTAGAACTCCTGTTACAGGTGAGTAACCCGTATTTCTAGGACATGGATATGTTGTTCATCCACACTCAATTGGCAGACTCCTAGCAGTTCTCCGGGAGGAGGGAGGCAAGACGCACACCCCCATATACTTACTTGGGAAAGAGAGACTGAGAACTGAGGCCCCAAAACCAGCATCCCGGCGTGACTCAAGGTCGATGTGGTAGTGGGTAATGAAGGTGTTTGCTGACTTCCGTAGCAGCCCTGCAGATTTCCTGGATAGGGACGCCCTGGAAGCAGCCACCGCTGCAGCAGTATGGCGGTAGAATGAGCCTTATCCTCTGGGAGGCTCCATGCCCGCTAACTTATAGCAGAGATCTATGCAGGAGGTTACCCACCTGCTTATCGTCCGCTTGGCTGCAGGTCTGCCAGATGCGGCTTCAGCGAGGTGACAAACAGCTGGCTAACCTCCTCCTAATTTCAGCCGTATGGCCTTTATAATAAGCGAGCGCCTCTAGGATCCAGAGTATGGAGCCTATATTCGGCCTCCGAGGTGTGATTGGGGTAGAACACCGGCAGAGTCAACACCTGGTTAAGGTGAAATCTACACCACCTTCGAAGGAATTTCGGTGGGGGGGAGGACAACCTTGTCCCTGTGGAAGACCAGGTAAGGAGACTCGATGGAAAGCGCCTGAGCTCTCCCATCCTTCTGGCTGACGGATAGCCACCAAGAAGGCGGTCTTCCACGATAGGTGAGAGAGAGCACACCTTGCATAGGTTCGAATGGCTTGCCCATGAGCTTTGCCAGTACCAGCAGTAGATCCCACGGAGGTGGGGGTTCCCGACTGGAGGGGAAGTGATCAAGGCCTTGAAAAGCGCCAGACCACCTTCTGCGCGCTAACGGACTGCTTCCTGCCCGCCGCCGTAGCAGAGATGGCTGCCAGGTGCACCCTTAGGGTCGCCGACCTAAGCCCTTGACTAGAAAGGGACCATAAATAGTCCAAGATGCTTGCCAAGGAACAGGAGGAAGGGTCCAAGCCCTTGTTCTGACACCAAATGGAAAACCTTTCCATTTGAAGGCATAGCATTTTCTGGTCGACTCACGGGACGCCTCAACTACATTGAGGACCTCGTCGGAAAGACCCAAAGCCTGGAACTCTAGCCCAGGAACCAGGCCGCCAGTGCAGGGATTGAAGGTCCGGATGGAACACCTTCCCTGATTGACTGAGAGCAGGTCCGGCGAGCTGGAAGCCGCCGCCGGAGTCCTGGAGCTGAGACTGAGGAGATCTGGTACCCAGAACTGGCGAGGCCAGTCTGGGGCTATCAGAATCACCTGCGCCCCTTGTCCCTCCTCGCCTTGAGAAGCACCTTGTGATCAAGGGAAATGGGGAAAGGCGAAAGAGGCCCGGGGTCCATTGCCCTCGAGAAGGCATCCCCTGCAGCCAGCCCTGCTGAGGGGGCGGCATGGAACAGACTCAGCTTCGCCTCTCCGTGGAGGCAAACAGGTCCACCTGAGGTGTGCCCCAAAGGGAGAACAGATGCTGTACTACCTCCGCAGGAGAGACCACTCGTGATGCAGCCCCTATCCGGCTCAGGGCATCGCCAGGGTGTTGGAGGCTCCTGCCACGTGAATGGCTAGGAGATCCGCCCAGGCTGCGCACGAGTGACCAAATGCGGAGAGCCTTCGCATAGAAGCATGGAGCGCTGGCCCCGCCTCTGGCGGTTTAGATAGTACATGGTCGTGGTATTGTCCGCCTGGACTCGGACCACTTGACCCCGGAGGAACGGAGCAAAGGCGGTGAGAGCGGCGGCCGCGGAGCTCCAGCAGGTTGATGTGGCATCGGGACTCCCGAGGGGACCAGAGGCCATGAGCCCGGTGTTCCCCCAGATGGGCACCCCAACCCATCAGAGAGGCATCGGTCGACAGAGAGACCGTCGGCTCGGGGCGGACGAACGGGATGCCCTCCTGCAAATGATCTGGAACGGTCCACCACTGGAGAGCATTCCACATCCCCTGTGTCACCGACAAGCTGGTCCAAGGATCGCAGCGCGTGACCACTGGCTGGCCAGTCCTCACTGAAGGGGACGATATTCCAGCGGGCCCAACGGACCACGCTGGCACAGGCCGCCATGAGACCCAGGAGGCGAGGAAGTCCCGGCAGGGCGAATTGCTCCAACCAGAAATGATCGGGCAAAGGAGGAAAGAACCTCGGCCCTGTCCGCCGGGAGCCGCCTGGCTCAAGAGAGTCGAGCTGCGCCCGATGAATAAAATCACCTGCTTCGCTCGAGTTCGACTTGGCCTCGCTTGATAAGGAGGCCCAGTTGAGAGCAGACCTGAGGGCCAGATCTCTGACCACTCCGCCTCCTTCCTGGAGGGAGCTGCTATCAGCCAGTCGTCCAGGTAAGGGACACCCGGATCCCTCGGCGCTCAAGAGGGAATGCTGTCACCACTGCCATGCATTTGGTGAAGACCCTGGGAGCTGGAGACAAGTCAAGGGCATGGCTTGAACTGGAAGAGATCCTTCCGCTCGAAGCGAAGAATCTCTGTGAGACGGACGGATAGGGACGTGAAAACGCTGGCCCTGCAAGTCCAAGAGCAGAACCACACGCTGCTCCAAGGATGGTATTATCTGAGCCAGAGGACCATCCTGAAGGTTCGAGACCTTAGGAACTTGTTTAGGTCGTGAGGTCGAGAATGGGGCGCCAGCCCTCGTCTGCTTCGGAACCAGGAAGTACCTGGACACAAACCCTGGGTCTGAAGGAGGGTCCACCACCTCTCTTACCACCTCCTTCTGGAGGAGGAGGATGGACAAGGCTCGACGAGCTTCCCGTGAGGCTGGGGATCCTGAAGCCCCCGAGGCGACGGCTCTGAAGGGTGGTGCCTGCTCGAATCCAGAGGCAGGCCTCTTCCCACCACCTCCAAGACCCACCTGTCCGTGGTAACAGCGGACCAGGCGGAACGGAAGTGCTGGAGCTGCCCTCATGGGGACCCAGGGTAGGGACGGGATGGGGCGACACCCTCAGCCCGCCACTGGGCAGGCTTGGAGGAGGGACCGCCGAGGGACCTCCTGGGCCCTTTCCTCCCTGCCTCCTGTTAGAGGAAGCCGCGGCTTGGGTTTGGGATGCCAAGGCCGAGCCTGCTGGCCCTGACGTTGTTGGCCGGGCGCGCTGGGGCACAGAAGGACGAAAGGGCTTAGGGCTGTGGTTTGGCGGCCTTTGTCCTTCTGAGCGGAAGAGACCGAGTCCAAGGTGGCATTGACTTCTCGATCCTCTGCAGGTGACCTTCCACCCCAGGGTCAAGAGGTCAGTCCCCAAAAGGGAACATCCGCCAACCTGTGCTGGGTATCCGGTAAAGGTGGATATCCTCAGCCAAGCCTCGCCGACGCATAGCCACTGCGGCCGCCACCGATCTGGCACATGAGTCCCTACATCCAAAGCAGTCTGAGCTGCTGTTTGGCCACTGCCCTGCCCTGGTCCCGCACCTGCTTAACCGTAGTCTGCAGATCGGCGGAAGATGAGGGATGACCTCATCCAGGGAGCCCAACAGGCATGAGAAAATGTGCCTGAGGATCGCCGAACTGGCCTGACGGCGGTCGAGAGAGGACGCAGCGTGAGATTTTTCGCCTATACAGTCCATTTCTTGACTCCTTGTCAGGAGGTTTGTCCACATCCCTGGCGCGCCGGCGCTACGAAAACGCTGTCGCAACCAACCCTCAGCAGAAAGGTGTTCCGAAAAACCGGACAAGGAACCGGTAGGGACCGCATACTTCCTGGCCATCCTGGCCCAAGGCGCAGGGCAGGAAGCAGGGCGCTGCAAAAGTTCCAGTGCCGGACCCACTATGGCCTCGGCCACCGGAAAGGCCTCCGTCGGAGAATCCCCTCGGTCCAGAATCTCCGTGAGGGGATACCTGGCCCGTTTGGAAACGGGTTCGAGCTCCATCCCGTAGACTCCGAGATGAGCCAAGAAGTCCTAGGAAGGACCGACGGGCTATCGTCCCATTGACTGACCTCCTGAAGACTCCAGTCCAGTCGCTTGAGAAGAAGGGAGGAATCATCTTCGACCTCGGAAGAGTCCTCGAGAGCTGCCTCTGGCCTGAGCCACCCTTCACCTGCCGAGGTCGGTCGGGAGTGAGGGTAACTGACAGCCGATGGGGTAAACCCTTAGCTTCCACCGAGAATCCTTGGTCGGAGCCCCAATGGTGGCTGTGGAGGCGGAGGTTCCACCGGAATCGTGGAGCAGTGCTGGTTTTGGCCAACAACCGGCCTGTATAGGCCTCTGACATGTCGAGGGTTGTGTCGGGCTGCCCGTGACAGCCATTTAATGTTGGGAAGGCGCCGAGTCGGCTATTCCCGCCAGGAGGAGTTGTTGAACATAAGGTCCTCGATCGCTGACGACTTATGAAGCCTCCTCATCCCAGAGGAGGACGAGGACGAAGCGGCCACGCCGGGCCACCGCGTGCCGAGACCGGAGACCGCCTGACGGTGGGAACGCTGACCGCTTAAGAGGTCCGGAGACCGAGACCGAGGTCCCGGAATTTCCGGTCGGCGGGAGGTGTCGGCCGGAACCGCACTCCTTCGCTCGGAAGGTCCATCCGAGGGGTTCGGAACCGAGGCACAGACGAGCCCACGGGATCCTCAACTCCTCCCGGGGAACCGGGAGGGGAATCTCGCTGCTAAAGGCGACAGTCTGTCTAATGGGTCGAAAAATCTCGACTTCATCAGTGGGGAGTCTCTCGTCAATCTGACCTGACGGGACACCGTGGAGGCCAGTACCGTCGAGCGGTCGACCAAGCCGACGGACGCACGGCCCGGGAGAGGGACCTTTCCTGCGCCCCAAGAGCGCCGACGGAGGGATTCTACCCTTGTCCTCTTTTTGACCGAGAAAAAGGTCCAGCAGACGCAGGCCCTTCTCCTTTAGTGAGAGGGACAGACAAAGCTCCTTAAAAGAAGCCGTGGTAGGAAGAACCCAGAGAGAGCGGGATAAATGCCGCGCTCGGGAAGATACGTCTGCACGCCGCCTCTCTTCGAGGACGTACTCATCCGCCGGAGCTGATCCGCCGAGCTCGCCGCGACACCGCCAACCGGCCTCCTTGGACTTCACCGAGGGAACGCTTCGGGACGGCCCAGTTGCAATCGGGCAGCACGGTCTTCGAGGACGAGGGCCGGTGAAAGATGAGCACAGGTCGCAAGCTCATGGGTCGGCTCAAGGCCTAGGGTAGTAGAGCATGGAGTGGATCCGTCTGAGACATCTTCTGACCGCATGGGCATCTCCAAACTGGGAGTCGATTTGTCCATCGCAGCCGTGAGGGATCGAAGACTGGAAGTCTTTTTGGCAAATTTTTACTTTTAAACTGCAAACGGAGAAATAGGAACTAGCCCGTGAAACGCAGAGCGTTAAGGAGGGAACCTGAGCTTCCAAGCGTAAGGAAGATCTACGCCATGGGGCGGAGCCGAGTTATACCACCCGGTGTGTGGGAGGAGCAAGCTTGAAGACCTTCCGCAAGATTTAAAGCTGCAAGGATACTGTTAATGAGTGTGGATGAATAATATCCATGTCCCTTTAGAACCTGTATTTCTAGGGACATGGATATGTTGTTCATCCACACTTATTGGCAGACACCTAGCAGTTCTCCGGAGGAGGAGGCAAGCACACACCTCTACTTAGAATAGAGACTGGAGAACCGAGGCCCCAAAACCAGCATCCGGGCGTGACTCAAGGTCAATGTGGTAATGGGTGATAAAGGTGTGCTGCTGACTTCCAGGTAGCAGCCCTGCAGATTTCCTGGATAGGGACTCCCTGAAGCAGCCACCGATGCAGCAGTATGACGGGTAGAATGAGCTCTATCCTCTGGGAGGCTCCATGCCTGGGCTTAACTTATAGCAGCGACGATGCAGGAGGTGACCCACTGCCTATCGTCCGCTTGGCTGCAGGTCTGCCAGGTGCGGCTTCAGCGTAGGTGACAAACAGCTGGCGTAACCCTCTCCCCCGATCTTCAGCTAGCGCCTCCTTATAATAAGCGAGCGCCTCTAGGGTCCAGAGTATGGAGCCTATATTCGGCTCTCCGGGAGGTGTGTGACTGGGGTAGAACACCGCAGAGTCAGCACCTGGTTAAGGTGAAACTCCTACACCTCACTCTTCGGAAGGAATTTTAGGTGGGGGCGCAGGACAACCTTGTCCCTGTGGAAGACCAGGTAAGGAGACTACGCAAAGCGCCTGGAGCCTCCCATCCTTCTGGCTGACGTGGATAGCTACCAAGAAGGCGTTCTCCACGACAGGTGAGAGAGATCACACCTGTGCATTGGTTCAATGGCTTGCCCATGGGCTGCCACTACCAGCAGTAAATCCCATCGGAGGTGGAGGTTCTCTGACCGAGGGGAAATGTGATCAAGGCTTTTGAAAGCGCCTTTACCACCTTTTACCTGTTTCCATCGACTGCTCCTCGGCCCATACTGTAAGCTGAGATGGCTGCTAGGTGCACCTTTAGGGTCTGCCGACCTAAGCCCTTGTTGAGAAAGGGACCATAAATAGTCCAAAATGCTTGCCACAGAACAGGAGGAAGGGTCCAAGCCTTGCTCTGACACCAAATGGAGAATCTCTTCCATTTGAAGGCGAGCATTTCTGGTCGACTCGACGGACGCCTAACAACATTGAGGACTCCCGCGAAAGACCCAAGGCCTGGAACTCTAGCCACCAGGAACCAGTCATTGGGGTGCAGGGACTGAAGGTCCGGATGGAACACCTTCCCTGATAGACTGAGAGCAGGTCCGGGCGAGCTGGAAGCTGCCTGGAGCCTGGGCTGAGGCTGAGGAGATCTGGGTACTGAACTGGCGGGCCAGTCTGGGACTATCAGACACCTGCGCCTTGTCCCTCCTTGCCTTGAGAAGCACCTTGTGAATCAAGGGAAATGGGGGAAAGGCGTAAAAGAGGCCCGGGGTCCAGAGCCTCGAGAAGGCATCCCCCTGCAGCGAGCCCTGCTGAGGGGGGCGGGTATGAAACAGCCTCAGCTTCGCGTTCTCCCTGGAGGCAAACAGGTCCACCTGAGGTGTGCCCTAGTGGGAGAACAGATCTTGTACTACCTCCGGCAGGAGAGACCACTTGTGAGATGCAGCCCCTATCCGGCTCAGGGCATTGGCCCGGGTGTTGGAGGCTCCTGCCACATGAATGGCAAGGAGATCCGCATCCAGGCTGCGCACGAGTGACCAAATGCGGAGAGCTTCCTCGCATAGAAGCATGGAGCGCGTCCCGCCCTGGCGGTTCAGGCAGTACATGGTCGTGGTATTGTCCGCTCTGGACTGCGACCACTTGACCCCAGAGAAACGGAGCAAAGGCGGTGAGAGCTAGGCGGACCGCCGAGCTCCAGCAGGTTGATGTGGCATCGGACTCAGCGGGACCAGAGGTCCGCACTCGTGTTCCCCCAGATGGGCACCCCAACCCATCAGAGAGGCATCGGTCGATAGAGAGACCGTCGGCTCGGGGCCGACAAACGGGATGCCCTCCTGTAGATGAGATGGAACGGTCCACCACCGGAGAGCGTTCCACATCTCCTGGGTCACCATCACTAGCTGGTCCAATGGATCGCAGCGTTGTGACCACTGGCTGGCCAGTCCCCACTGAAGGGGGCGTGATGTGCCAGCGCGCCTAATGGACCACGTATGGTACAGGCTGCCATGAGACCCAGGAGGCGCAGGGAAGTCCCGGAGGGCATGCGATTGCCCAACCAGAAATGATCGGGCAAAGGAGGTAAGCACAGCCCTGTCCTCAGGGAGCCGTGCTCTGGCTCGAAGAGAGTCGCTTGCCCCGATAAACAGAATCACCTGCTTCAGCTCGAAGTTCCGACTTGGCCTCGCTGATGAGAAGGCCGACTTGAGAGCAAACCTGGAGGGCCAGATCTCTGGACTGCTCCACCTCCTGTCTGGAGGGGGCTGCTATCAGCCAATCGTCCAGGTAAGGGTACACCCAGACCCCTCGGCGCCGCAGGAAGGCTGTCACCACTGCAATGCATTTGGTGAAGACCCTGGGAGCTGGAGATAGGCCGAAGGGCATGGCTCGGAACTCGAAGAGGGATCCCTCCGCTCGAAAGCGAAGGAATCTCCGATGTGACGGACGGATAGGGACGTGAAAGAACGCGCCCTGCAGGTCCAGAGAGCAGAACCACATCAGTGTTCCAGAGATGGTATTATCTGCGCCAGAGTGACCATCCTGAAGGTTCAGACCTTAGGAACTTGTTCAGGTCGTAGGTCGAGAATGGGGCGCCAGCCCCCGTCCGCTTCGAGAACCAGGAAGTACCTGGACACGAACCCGGTCTGAAGGGGGGGTCCTCTACCTCCTGATCACCTCCTTTTGGAGCAGGAGCTGGAGGAAATGCTCGGGCGAGCCGACAGTGAGGTTTCTCGACCCCGAGGCCCCCCGAGGTGCGACGGCTCTGGAAGGGCAGGGCCTGCCTCGAATTCTAGAGGTCAGGCTCTTTCCCACCACTCCTTCCAGAACCCACCTGTCCATGGTAATAGCGGACCAGGCGGAAAGGAAGTGTCGAGCCGCCTTTCACGGGGAACAGGCAGGACGGGATGGGGACGACACCCCGCAGCCCGTCACTGGAAGGCTTGGAGGAGGAACCGGCCGAGGGACCTCCTGGGCCTTTTCCTCCCTGTTG
The DNA here is from genome assembly GCA_016271365.2 of Neoceratodus forsteri. Lineage (NCBI taxonomy): Eukaryota > Metazoa > Chordata > Ceratodontiformes > Ceratodontidae > Neoceratodus > Neoceratodus forsteri. The sequence goes on along the minus strand of CM028137.1, from coordinate 824,097,938 downwards.
GAGGAAGCCGACGGCTTGGGTTTGGGATGCCAAGCTCAACCTGCTGGCCCTGACGTTGCTGGGCCTGGCGCACCGACGGGCGCAGAAGGACGAAAGGGCTTAGGCTGTGGCTTGCGGCCTTTGTCCTTTTGAGCGGAAGAGACCAAGTCCAAGGTAGCATTGGACTTCTCGATCCTCTGCAGGTGACCTCCTCCCAGGGCTGAAGAGGTCAGTCCCCAAAAGGGAACATCCGCCAACTTGTGCTGGGTATCCGAGGTAAAAGTGGATATCCTCAGCTAAGCCCGATGACGAAGATGGCCGACTGCGGCCGCCACCGACCTGGCATGAGACCCCAAAGTCCAAAGCAGTCTGGAGCTGCTGTTTGGCCACTGCCCTGGTCCCGCACCTGCCTGACCGTAGTCTGCAGATCCGCGGGAAGATGAGGGACGACCTCATCCAGGGAGCTCAACAGGGCATGTGAAAAATGTGCCATGAGGACGGCCGAACTGGCCTGATGAAGGCCGAGAGAGGACGCAGCATAGACTTTTCGCCCGGCATAATCCAATTTCTTGGATTCCTTGTCGGGAGGTTTGTCCACATCCCTGGCGTTCCCGGCACGCTGGAAAACACTGTCAGTAACCAACCCCTCCGCAGAGGGGTGTTCCGAAAAACCGGATAGGGAACCTAGGGACCGTGATACTTCCTGGCCATCCTGGCCGAAGGTGCAGGGCAGGAAGCAGGGCGCTGCAAAGCTCCAAGGCCGACTCCACTATGGCCTCGCCACGGAAAGGCCTCGTCGGAGAATCCCCTCGGTCCAGAATTTCCGTGAGGGATACCTGGCCTGCTTAGAAACCGGGTTTGAGCTTCCATCCCGTGGACTCCTAGATGAGCCGGGCTAACCCTAAGAAGGACGAAGGCCTATCGCCCACTGACTGTCCTCCCGAGGACTCCAAGTCCAATCGCTTAAGAAAAGGAGGAATCATCCTGACTCGGAAGAGTCCTCAAAGAGCTGCCTCGGTCGGTTTCCACCTCCACCTGCCGAGGTTTATCGAGTGAGGGTGACAGACAGCCTATGGGGCAACTCCAAAGCCGACCAAGAATTCTTGGTCGGAGCCCAACTAATGGCTGTAGGCGGAGGTTCCACCAGAATCGGTGGGCAGCTGGAACTGGCCGAACAAGCTGCCTGGGAACAGGCCTCGGCTACAACGAGGGGTTGTTTGCCGCCCGTGACAGCCACTTTAATGGCCGGGAAGACGACTGGGTCGGCTTATTCCCGGTCAAAGGAGTTGTTGCCACATGAGTTCTTCATACCTCCGCACGCAACTTGCGCCAAGCCTCACTGTCCGAGGAGGGAGAAGAGGAAGAGCGGGCGCGCTCGCTTTGCTGCGTGCAGAGATCAAGACCGCCTATGACGTCGGGATCGGCTGGACCGCGAGGAGAAGTGTCGGAAATCGGCACTCCCCTCGGCTCGGACGATCCCACCGAAGGCTCCGGAACCAGAGGCACAGTCGAGCCGACGGGATCCTCAACTCCCACCGGGGAACCGAGAGGGATTCTCAGCTTCTCCAGTCGACAACCCGCCTAACGGATTGAGAAAAATCTCGACTGCTGGCGGCGAGTCTCGGCCAACTGGCTTGACGGGACACCTGCGGAAGCCAGTGGCCGGAACTGAGGGTCGCACCGTTGACTGTCGACAAGAAGGGGAGGGGGATCTTTTCCCGCTCCCAAGAGCGTCGACGGTGAGACTTACTTTTGCTCTTTTTGGACCTGGAAAAGGATCCAGAAAAGTTGGACCCTCACCTTTCGTCGAGAGGGTCAGACAAAGCTCCTTGAAAGAAGCCGAGTACGAGGCACCGAGAGAGAGCGGGACAAATGCCGCAGCCGAGGCAGAAGTGGCCCGCGCCGCCTCCTCTTCGAGGGCGTATCATCTGCTCGAGCTGATCTCACAGCCTGCCGGGCCATGACACTGCCAACCGGGCTCTTTGATTTAACCGTGGAATTCTTTTCTCGGCTCTCAGTAATCGCAGCACGTCTTCAGGACGAGGGCCAAAAAGGACGAGCACAAGTCGAGGCTCATGGTCGTGCTCTCGGCGTCTACAGTAGACGCGACGTGGTAGTTGGATCCATCCTAGACATCTTCAGTTTGCAAGGGCACTTCCGAAACCGGGAGTCGATTTGTCCATCGCAGCCATGAGGAAAAGAAGACCGAGTCTTTTTTAGCAAAACTTTTGATTTCAACTTTAAGAATTAGGAACCAGTCATACGAGATCTACGCCATGGGGCGGAGCCGAGAGTTTTATCACCCGGGTGGGTGGGAGGAGCCAGCTTGAAGACCTTCCGGCAAGATTTAAAGCGGCAAGGAACCTGCCAATAAGTGTGGATGAACAACATATCCATGTCCCTAGAACAGAAGGTGAAGAAAGTGAAAATGACTGCATGCCCCCCCCCCCACCAAAGCATGGATTAAACTAATCCAGAGTAGGCTGAATCAGACGGAAAAAAAATGGCAGAAGCAAACGACAAAACACAGGGGAAAACTGAATCTTTACATATGACAATCTGCTGTTGAAAGAAAATCGAACATTAAAAAAGACTTAAAGAAGCTGAAACTAGAATTGCTATTTTGAAAAGGAGGCAGTATAGCTAGGGACATGGATATGTTGTTCATCTACTATCTGAGTTCATGCCGCGTAATCTGCGGAAAAGTCTTCAATGGCTCTCCCCCACTACCGGTGGTAAACTCGGCTCCGCCCATGGCCATGATCTTCCTTACGCAAACTCAGGTTCCCTCATGGCGCTCTGCGTTTGACTGGTTCCTGATTTTTTCTCGAATTTAGTTGGAAGTTTTCTAAAACTTGGTCTTCTTCCCTCGCTGCTGCGATGGATATTTCATTTCCGGCTCTCGGGCGCCGAGGGCTCTACAAGAGGACCGCACTCATGTGCATTTACTACTCGACTTGGACCATGATCTGCAAGTTTAAAATTTGCTGTACCCTTGAGGCCAGCATCCTCGAGGATCGTGTGACCCATTTGGGGCTCGGGCGACAGAATTTTTCGCGCGGAAAAATCTTTAGAGACTTGATGGGCGGTGTCAGCGTCGGCTATCTCGTGAACAACTCGATCTCTCTTCCTCCATGGAGGCGGTGATAGTGTCTCTCCCCGGTCGCGGTGCTTGTCCCGCTCTCTGAGTTCCTCTCATTCAACAGTTCAAGGAGCTTGATCAGTCCTTTCCTCGAAGGAAGAGTCTTGAGGACCTGCCTCGGCCCAGGTCAAAGATCCATGAGTAGTCCATCGTTGAGGCTTGCAGGGAGGCCCCTTCCCTGTCTGCCGACTTTCGACTTCGGTCGAGGTTGCGGCTCAGACGCTGGCTTCATGGTGTCCCCGTCAGGCCAGCCGCCATGACTCCCGTCGGCGTTGTCGGTCTTCTCGACCCTGTCACCCGGGCGATCTACTGCAGGGCAGTCGACCCTTCTCGGTTTCCCCAGTGGGCGAGTTCTGCCTGCACCTTCAGGCGGCAGTCCTCGGTCTTTTGTCGAGCGAGGGAAGGCGGTGTCCCACGCTCGCCGGACCCACCCGGTTTGCCGAGGATCACAGTCTCAGTCTCGGTCAAGCCGCTCCCGCCGACTTGGCGGTCTCGGTCAGAGCACCGAGTTAAGTGGCAATACCGTTACTCCTCGTCTTCCTCCTTGGATGAGGTGGCTTACGATGCAGATGGCGTCGACATTCACGAGAATTCATGTGGCAGCAGTTGCTGTCCGAGAATCAATAGGTTAGATTCATTCCCGCAACAGCAGCACCGCGAGCGGCACGACGCAGCCGCTTCGCTGCAGTCGAGTGCCCACTTCAGGGCGGTTGTTGGTCAAATCTTGCTCCCCGACTTTGGGTGGAACCTCGGTGGTCACGATGTCCGCCAGGTTGTCTATCATCCTCCTCCCGCCAGCGGCGGTGAAAAATAACTCAGGTCTGAGGCGGCTCTTTGCAGACCCTTGGGTCAGGACGGCTCCTCCATGTTCCCCAGTCGGAGGGCCGGGGTCCTCCCGACCTCCTCTGTGGAAGACAGCCCATCGTCCTTTCGGGTCTGCTTCCAGCTCATCTCGGAGTTCACGGGATGCAGCTTGACCCGATGTCCATGCAGATACCTTAACCCTACAGATTCTAGACGAGGGTTCACCCTCGGAGCCCTTCCGGTGGCGAGGCCTTTGTCGGCCCGGCCTTGACCCCAGCAGCCTACTTCTGTCCTGTGCCTCAGCCCTAGATGGCAAGTACTCTGTCCTATAGGTTCTTTGCCGGTTTTAGAACACCCCTCCCGCTGAGGTTGGTAACAATAATGTCTTCCAGCGTTCTGTGAGCGCTTGCAGGATATGGATAGACCCCCGACAAAGAGTCCAAAGGATGGACTATGTCGGGTGCAAAATTCTACTACGCATCTCTTGGCCTCTGACAGGCCAGCTGGGCGCTGATGTAAATTTTTCCCCGCCTTTTGGGCTCCTGGATAGGTGTCTCTCTCTCCCAGCTGACCTGTGGACCCACGGTCGAGTAGTGCGGGATCAGGAGTAGGAGGTGGCCCAGGCTTAACCTTTCAGACTGCTCGGACTTGCAGGTGATTCCTGTGCCAGGTCGGTGGCGGCCGTGGTGGCCATGCGCCACAGACGTGGCTGAGGATATCCTCTTTCTCCAGCGGATACAGCACAAGTTGCGGACATCCCCTTCTTGGGGACTGACCTCTTGGCCCTGAGTGGAGGGAGACCTCCAGGGGACAGAATCCCATTGCCATGCTGGACTCTGTCACCCCGCCCAGAGGGACAGGGCGCGGCGACGTCTTTATAGCCCCTTTGTCCCTCGGCCCTGCATTCCGAGCATCCATCAACACCAGCATGAGGGCCAGCAGGCATGTGCTGGGCATCCTGACCCAAACCAGCGGCTTCCTCCAAAGGGCAGCAGGGAGGTAAAGGCTCAGGAGCTCCCTCGGCCAGTTCCTCCTCCAAGCCTGCTCAGTGACTGGCTGTGGGTTGCCGTCCCCGGCCTCGTCACCTACCGGGTCCCCCGGCAGGAGGAAGCTCCGCCTCTCCTCCACCTGGTCGCTGTCATGGACCGCTTGGTGTGGCCCGAGGTGCTGGGCGAAGGTCCTGCCTCTGGATTAGGCAGGCCCCACCCTTTCGACCGTTGCCCTCGGGAGGCCATGGGGTCCGCCAGCCTCGCTGTTGACCCCCGAGGCGATTTGCCCTGCCCGAGATAGAGGTGATCAGGGAGGTGGCGGATCCTCCTCCAGACCGGGGTTTGTGTCAGGTATTCCTGGTCCCCACCGGCGTGAGGCTTGCGCCCCACCCTTGACCCGCTGGCAGGATGGTCACTCTGACTTAGATATCCCATCCTCCGAGCGGCGTGTAGCTCTATTTCCTGGACCTCCAGGACGTTTCTTTACCTTGATCGTCTGTTTCTTGGGAGACTCCTCCGTTTCTAAGCGGGGGGTCTCTTACAAGTTCAGGCCATACCCTTGGTCTCTTCTCCAGCAGCATTCCTGCGGCACCGAAGAGTCGGTACCCCCCTACCCGGATGGCAGCCTGACTGCAACCTCCAGGGCCCGAGGGGCGGATCAATATTCAGGCCCTCTAGGTTGCTCTCAGACCGGTCTCATCTCTAATGGAGCCATGTTGGAATTCGTGTCTAAGTGGGTGATCCTTCTTCGGGATGGAGCTTGACTCTTGAGTCAGAGCTCGGCTCCCGGCAGACAGGGCCGAGGTTCTTCTTCCCTTACCTAGTCATGTCTGACTGGGCAATTGCGCCCTGCCCGGGACTTCCTGCACTTCCTGGGCCTTGCGGTGGCCTGCACCAGCATGGTCTGTTTGGACCCGTCGGTCCATGCATCCCCTTAATGCGGGCTGGCCAGCCAGCGGTCACAACACTGTGATCCTTTGGACCAGTCCGTGACAACAGCCCAGGGGTTGGGGAACGCTGTCCTTTGGACCATTCCAGCTCATTGAGGAGAACTTCCATTCGTCCGCCTGAGTAAGCGGTCTTCTCCGACGATACATCTCTGATGGGTGGGGGTGCCCATCAGGGAACACAAGTACACTGCCTCTGGTCTCTCGAGTCGATGTCATTCCAACCTGCTGGAGCTCAGGCGGTCGCTTCACTGCGTTCACTCCCGTTTTATGCGGGGTCTAGTGGTTTAAGTCAGGCGGACAATACCACGACCATGTGCTACCTAACCCGCCAGGGTCAGGCAGGCCTTGCCATTGCGTAAGAGGTTCTCCGCCCCAGTGTGTCTGCTGGCGCGGAGGGCGGTTTCTGCCATTTCGATGGCAGTGCCTCCAGCACCCTGACTGATGCCCTAAGCAGGATAAGGGCTGCGCCTCAAGTGCTTCCCTGCCGGAGTAGCACAAGATCTTTCTCCCTCTGGTCACGCCTCAAGCGGACCCTTTTTTCCCTCGGGAAGAATACAAGAGCTGAGACTGTCTCATGCCGCCCCTCAGCAAGGTTCGCTGGCAGGATGCCTTTGAGCCAGCGGACCCGGGGCCTCTTCTAACCTCTCCCCATTTCCCTTGACCCACAGGCAAGGCGAGGAGGGACTAGGTGCAGGTGATTCTGGTAGCCCCAGACTGGTTTTGCCAGCTCTGGTATCCAGCTCTCCTCAGTCTCAGCCCCAGGCTCCCGAGGCGGGTTGCAGCCCGCCCAGTCCTGATCTCTGTTATTAGGGGAAGATATTCCATCCAGACCTTCAATCCCTGCACCTGGCGGCCTGGTCCCTGTGCAGCTAGTGGCCAGGCCTTGGGTCTTCCGGCAAGGTCGTCGACGTTGTTGAGCGTCCTGCCAGGAATCGACCAGATATGCTGTACCCTTCAAATGGAAGTTCTCCATTTGATGTTAGGATAAAGGCCTGGTCTCCTCTCCTGTTCCTCGGCGAGCATTCCAGACTACCTGTAGTCCGTTCTTCCTCTTGAGCAAGGGCTTCGGTCGACGACCCTTAAGGTGCTCCTGGTAGCCACCCCTGTCTTCCGGACGTGGGCCGGAAGGTAGTCAGTGGCGCAGGAAAGGTGGTCTGGCGCTTTCCAAGGCCTTGATCACACTTCCCCTCTGGGGAGAGTATCCTCATCTCTGTGGGATCTTACGCTGGTATGGGCTTAGCTCACAGGCAAGCTGTTCGAACCTATGCACAGGTGCGATTTCCCCACCTGTTGTGGAAGAACACCTTCTTGGGGGCTTCCACGCCAACCAGAAGGCTGGGAGAGCTCCAGGCACTCCTTTGAGTCTCCCTATCTGGTCTTCCACAGGGACAAGGTTGTCCTGCGCCCCACCCAAAGTTCCTTCCGTAGGTGGTGGCGGAGCTTTTCCTAACAAGGTATTGTCTCTGCGGGGTTCAACCCCATTCACCTCGGGCCGCGCCATAGGATCCATTGGGACCCTAATTTAGCGCTCGCCTTCCCGGGAGCGTGGGGCTGAGATTAGGGAGGTTGCAGCCAGCTGTTTGTCATCTACACTGAAGCCGCACCTGGCAGACCTGCAGCCAAGCGGACGATGAGCGGGTGGGTCACCTCCTGCATAGATCTCCGCTATAGGTGGGCGGGCATGGAGCCTCCCAGAGGGATAAGTGCTCATTTTACCCGCCCTTCCGCTGCATCGGTGGCTGCTTCCGAGGATACCCCTTTCCAGGATATCTGCAGGGTTCCTACCTGGAAGTCGGCACATACCGTTTTACCCCCTACCACGTCGACCTTGAGTCATGCCGGGATATTGGTCGGGGCCTTGGTTCTCCAGTCTTTATTCCCTAAGTAGGGGGTGTGCACCTTGCCTCCCTTCTCCCGGAGAACTGCTAGGAGTCTGCCAGATAGTGTGGATGAACAACATATCCATGTCCCTAGAAATACAGGTTCTAGGGACATGGATATGTTCATCCACACTATTAACAGTATCCTTGCCGCTTCAAATCTTGCGGAAGGTCTTCAAGCTTGCTCCTCCCACCCACCCGGTGGTATAACTCTCGGCTCCCCCATGGCGTCAGATCTTCCTTACCACTTGGGCTCAGGTTCCTCCTTAACGCTCTGCGTTTGAGACTGATTCCTATTTCTCCGTTTGCGGTTTAAAATAAATTTTGCAAAGACTTCAGTCTTCTATCCCTCATGACTGCGATGGACAAATCGACTCCCAGTTGCGGAGATGCCCATGCGGCATGAAGATGTCTCGAGACGGATCCACCTCCGCAGTGTCTCTGCTTAGGCCTTGAGCACGACCCGCGGGCTTGCGACCTGTGCTCATCTTTCTCGGCCTCGTCCTCGAGGAGCCGTGCTGCCCGATTGCAACTGGGCCGTCCAGAGCGTTTCCTCGGTGAAGTCCAAGGAGGCCGGTTGGCGGTGTCCGCGTGGCCCGGTTTCGGCCGGATCAGCTCGGCGGATAATTAAGCCCTCGAAGAGGAAGCGGCGTGAGCGTGTCTTCCTCGGCCGCGGCATTTATCCCGCTCTCTGGGTTCTTCCTACGGCTTCTTTTAAGGGCTTTGTCTATCCCTCTCCACTAAGGAGAGGGCCTGCGTCTTCTGGACCTTATTCTCGGTCAAAGAGGGACAGGGGTAAGTCCCTCCGTCGGCGGCTCTTGGGGCCAGGAAAGGTCCCTCTCCCGGGCCGTCGACCGTCGGCCCGGTGAACCCGCTCGGCTTGACCACTGGCCTCACGGTGTCCCCGTCAGGTCAGTTGACGAGACTCCCACCGATTGAAGCCGAGATTTTCTCGACCCATTGGACGGGCTGTAGCAGCAGCGAGATTCCCTCTCCCGGTTCCCAGGGAGGAGTTGAGATCCCGTGGGCCTCCGGTTCCGAGCCCCTCGGATGGACCATCGAGCGAAGGAGTGCGGTTCCGGCCGACACCTCCCGCACCCGACCTCGGAAATTCCGGGACTCGGTCTCGGTCTCGGACCTCTTCACGGTCCAGCCGATCCACCGTCATAGGCGGTCTGATCTCGGCACGGATGGCGGCGTCGCGCTCATCCTCCTCCTCGGATGAGGAGGCTTAAGGCGTAAATTCGTCGATGGCGAGACCTTATGCTGCAACAGCTCCTCCTGACGAGGTAAGCCGACCCGTCGCCTTTTCCGGCCATTAGGTGGCTGTCACCGGATGACGACACAACCCTCGACTTATCCGAGGCCTATACCCAGGCGGTTGTTCGGCCCTAAACCAGCTCCACCGATTCGGTGGAACCTCATCCTCCACAGCCACCAATTGGGGCTCCGACCAAGGATTCTCGATCGGCTAAGGGTCTACCCCATCGGCTGTCAGTTACCCTCACTCCCGACCGACCTCGGCAGGTGAAGGTGGCTCAGCCAGAGGCAGCTCTTTGAGGACTCTTCGAGTCGAAGATGATTCCTCCTTTTCTCCAAGCGACTGGACTTGGAGTCTTCAGGAGGTCAGTCAATGGGCGATAGCCCGTCGTCCTTCCTAGGACTGCTTCGGCTCATCTCGGAATCCACGGGATGGAGCTGAACCCGTTCAAAAGCAGGCCAGGTATCCCCTCACCGAGATTCTGGACGAGAGTTCTCCAGCGGAGGCCTTTCAGTGGCCGAGGCCATAGTAGGTCGGCACTGGAGCTTTGGCAGCGCCCTGCTTCCTGCCCTCGCCTTGGCCAGGATGGCCAGGAAAGTATCGGTCCCCTACCGGTTCCTTGTCGGTTTTCGGAACACCCCTCTGCGGAGGGTTGGTTACCGACAGGCGTTTTCGGCGGCGCCCGGCTAGCGCTAAGGGATGTGGACAAACCTCCTGACAAGGAATCCAAGAATTGGACTATGTCAGGCGAAAAGTCTACGCTGCGTCCTCTCTCGGCCTTCGTCAGGCCAGTTCGGCCGTCCTCATGGCACATTTTTCTCATGCCCTGTTGGGCTCCCTGGATGAGGTCATCCCTCATCTTCCGCCGATCTGCAGACTACGGTTAAGCAGGTGCGGGACCAGGGCAGGGCAGTGGCCAAACAGCAGCTCAGACTGCGTTGGATATAGGGGACTCATGTGCCAGATCGGTGGCGGCCGCGGTGGCTGTCTGTCGTGAGCTTGGCTGAGGATATCCACCTTTACCCGGATACCCAGCACAAGTTGGCGGATGTTCCTTTTAGGGACTGACCTCTTGACCCTGGGGTGGAAGGTCACCTGCAGAGGATCGAGAAGTCCAATGCTACCTTGGACTCTGTCTCTTCCACTCAGAAGGACAAGGCCGCCAAACCACAGCCTAAGCCCTTTAGGTCCTTCTATGCCCCAGTGGCGCCCCGGCCCAGCAACGTCAGGGACCCAGCAGGCTCGACCTTGGCATCCCAAACCCAAGCCGCCGGCTTCCTCTAACAGGAGGCAGGAGGAAAAGGCCCAGGAGGTCCCTCGGCGGTCCCTCATCCAAGCCTGCCCAGTGGCGGGCTGAGGGTGTCGCCCCCATTCCCGTCACCCTTCCCCTGGGTCCCCGGTGGGGCGGCCCACTTCCGTTCCGCCTGGTCACTGTTTCCACGGACAGGTGGGTCTTGGAGGAGTGGTGGGAAGAGCCTGGCTCTGGGTCCAGGCAGGCACCACCCTTCCAGAGCCGTGCGCCCCTCGGGGCCGGGATCCCAGCCTCACTGGCGGCTCGTCGAGGCAAACGCCATCTCTCCTCCTCCAGAAGGAGGTGATAAGAGAGGTGGTGGACCCTCCTTCAGACCAGGGTTTGTGTCCAGGTACTTCCTGGTTCCCGAAGCGGACCCAGGGGCTGGCGCTTCCATTCTCGACCTACACGACCTAAACAAGTTCCTAAGGTATCGAACCTTCAGGATGGTCACTCTGGCTCAGATAATACCATCCTTGGAGCAGCTGTGTGGTTCTGCTCTCTGGACTTGCAGGGCAGCGTTTTTCACGTCCCTATCCGTCCGTCTCACCAGAGATTTCGCCAGCTTCCGGCGGAAGGATCCTCTTGAGTTCCAAGCCATGCCCTTGACTTTGTCTCCAGCTCCCAGGGTCTTCACCATATGCATGGCAGTGGTGACAGCATTCCTCTTGGGCCTTGAGAGGTCGGGTGTACCCTTACCTGGGCGACTGGCTGATAGCTCCCTCCAGGAAGGAGGCGGAGTGGTCAGAAATCTGGCCCTCCAGGTCTGCTCTCAACTGGGCCTCCTTATCAAGCGAGGGCCAAGTCAGACTCGAGCGAGCAGGTGATTCTATTCATCGAGAGCAGCTCTCGAGCTCTCTTGGCCAAGCGGCTCCCGGCAGACAGGGCCGAGGTTCTTTCCTCCTTTGCCCGATCATTTCTGGTTGGGCAGTGCGCCTGCCTGGCACTTCCTGTGCCTCCTGGGTCTCGTGGCGGTCTGCTGGCGTGGTCGTTGGGCCCGCTGGAACATGCGTCCCCTTCAGTGGGGACTGGCCAGCCAGTGGTCATAACGCTGCGATCCTTTGGACCAGCTTGTGTCGGTGACACAGGGGATGTGGAACGCTCTCCAGTGGTGGACCGTTCCAGATCATTTGCAGGAGGGCATCCCGTTCGTCCGCCCCGAGCCGACTGTCTCTCTATCGACCGATGCCTCTCTGATGGGTTGGGGTGCCCATCTGGGGGAACACGGGCTCATGGCCTCTGGTCCCCGTGAAGTCCGATGCCACATCAACCTGCTGGAGCTCCGGCCGGTCCGCCTAGCTCTCACCGCCTTTGCTCCGTTCCTCCGGGGTCAAGTGGTCCGGTCAGACGGACAATACCACGACCATGTACTATCTAAACCGCCAGGAGGCCGGCGCTCCATGCTTCTATGCAAGGCTCTCGCATTTGGTCACTCGTGCGCAGCCTGGGGCGGATCTCCTAGCCATTCCGTGGCAGGAGCCTCCAACACCCTGGCCGATGCCCTGGGCGGATAGGGGCTGCATCCACAGTGGTCTCTCCTGCGGAGGTAGTACAGCATCTGTTCTCCCATTGGGGCACACCTCAGGTGGACCTGTTTGCCTCCAGGAGAGCAGGCTGAGTCTGTTCCATGCCGCCCCCTCAGCAGGGCTCGCTGCAGGGGGATGCCTTCTCGAGGCCGTGGACCCCGGGCCTCTTCTACGCCTTTCCCCCCATTTCCCTTGATCCACAAGGTGCTTCTCAAGGCGAGGAGGGACAAGGCGCAGGTGATTCTGTAGCCCCAGACTGGCCTCGCCAGTTCTGGTACCAGATCTCCTCAGTCTCAGCTCCAGGACTCCGACAGCTTTCAGCTCGCCCGGACCTGCTCTCAGTCAATCAGGGAAGGTATTCCATCCGGACCTTCAATCCCTGCACCTGCCGGCCTGGTTCCTGGCGGCTAGAGTTCCAGGCCTTGGGTCTTTCCACGAGGTCCTCAATGTAGTTGAGGCGTCCGTGAGTCGACCAGAAAATGCTATGCCTTCAAATGGAAAAGGTTTTCCATTTGGTGTCAGAACAAGGGCTTGGACCCTTCCTCCTGTTCCTTGAGCAAGCATCTTGGACTATTTATGGTCCCTTTCTAGTCAAGGGCTTAGGTCGGACCACCTAAGGGTGCACCTGGCAGCCATCTCTGCTTACCGGGAAGCAGTCGGTGGGCGCAGAGAAGGTGGTCTGGCGCTTTTTCAAGGCCCTTGATCACATTTCCCTCAGTCGCAGGAACCCCCACCTCCGTGGGATCTACTGCTGGTACTGGCAAAGCTCATGGCAGTCCATTCGAACCTATGCACAGGTGTGCTCTCTCCTTGTCGTGGAAGACCGCCTTCTTGGTGGCTATCACGTCAGCCAGAAGGATGGGAGAGCTCCAGGCGCTTTCCATCGAGTCTCCTTACCTGGTCTTCCACAGGGACAAGGTTGTCCTCGCCCCCACCGAAATTCCTTCGAAGGTGGTGTGGAGTTTCACCTTAACCAGGTGTTGACTCTGCGGTGTTCTACCCCAATCACACCTCGGAGGCCGAATAGGCTCCATACTCTGGACCCTGAAGGCGCTCGCTTATTATAAGGCGCCCGGCTGAAATGGGAGAGGTTAGCCAGCTGTTTGTCACCTACGCTGAAGCGCATCTGGCAGACCTGCAGCCAGCGGACGATAAGCAGGTGGGTAACCTCCTGCATAGATCTCTGCTATAAGTTGGCGGGCATGGAGCCTCCCAGAGGGATAAGAGCTCATTCTACCCGCCATACTGCTGCAGCAGTGGCTGCTTCAGGGGCGTCCCTATCCAGGAAATCTGCAGGGCTGCTACCTGGAAGTCAGCAAACACCTTCATTACCCATTACCACATCGACCTTGAGTCATCGCGGATGCTGGTTTTGGGGCCTCGGTTCTCCAGTCTCTCTTTCCCAAGTAAGTATTGGGGTGTGCGTCTTGCCTCCCTCCTCCGGAGAACTGCTAGAGTCTGCCAATAAGTGTGGATGAACAACATATCCATGTCCCTAGAAATACAGGTTACTCACCTGTAACAGGAGTTCTAGGAATGGTATATGTTGTTCATCCACACTCCGACCTCCCCGGCTTCGATGCACAACCTGAGCTTCCAGCGGGCCAGATCTGGCGTCATGGGGCGGAGCCGAGAGTTATACCACCCGGGTGGGTGGGAGGAGCAAGCTTGAAGACCTTCCGGCAAGATTTAAAGCGGCAAGGATACCTGCCAATAAGTGTGGATGAACAACATATACCATTCCTAGAACTCCTGTTACAGGTGAGTAACCTGTAGTTACTCACCTGTAACAGGGTTCTAGGAATGGTATAATTTCATCCACACACCCACCTGGCCTCCCCGGCTTCGACGCACAACCTGGCTTCCAGAGGGCTAGATCTGGTGTCATGGGGCAGAGCCGAGAGTTTTACCATCTGGGTGGGTAGGAGGAGCCAGCTTGAAGACCTTTCGGCAAGATTTAAAGTGGCAAGGAACCTGCCAGATAGTGTGGATGAACAACATATACCATTCCTAGAACTCCTGTTACAGGTGAGTAACTTGTATTTTCCTCCCTTCGAACCTGCAGCCTCTGCAGATTTGAAGTTTCTTTCGTGGAAGACACTCTTCTTGGTGGCCATTACTTCGGCTCGAAGAACCTCCGAGCTCCAGGCCCTGATGTGTAAAATCCCCTACCTGATTTTTCACAAGGATCGAGTCGCTCTTCGCTCGAATCCTAAGTTTCTACCTAAGGTAGTAGCAGAGTCTACCTTCAATCAGTCCATAGAGTTACCTGCATTTTTTATGCAGTACTCTAACCAAGGGGAATATTTACTCCATACTTTGGATGTTCATCGGATTCTGAGATACTACACCAATAGGACGAGGGATCTCAGAGACTGATCAGTTGTTCGTTTCCTTTGCTTCCAAAAGGGAAGGCAATGTGGTTTCCAAGCAATGCCTATCCAAATGGTTGGCTCATTACATCACTTTCTGTTATGACAAGTACCACAAGACCCTTCTGGGTCAAGTAAGAGGCCACTCCACAAGAGGAGTAGCCGCTTCTGCAGCTTGTTTCAAGAATGTGTCTGCGGCAGACATATGTGCTGCTGCCTCCTGGACTTCTGTCCATACCTTTACGAAACACTACAGTTTGGACATTGCCTCTCGCCGTAGAGCAGGCTTCGGGCTAGCTGTTTTGCAAGGCCTCCTGTCATGAGGCTTGCACGGCTAGAGTATTTTTCTTGGAGTAGTTTCCTCCACCCGGTGTCTTTTTCTTTATTCCAGACTGCTTGGGATTCAGTCCTATATATAATTACCTACTGCAAGAGCCCTCTCGGAGTAAGATAGTACAGTAACGTAAGAACTTACCGTAACAGTAGATCTTCGAGAGAGGCTCTTGCAGTAGGTAATACCTTCCCGCCCCTCCATCCCCCTAGGTTTTTTCAGCTCCTTTTCCATTGAGGAAATATCCGCTTTCTCTCGTCCGGCCTCTTTCGTCCCGTGGTGGGAAAGAACTGGAAGGCGGGCGTCCTGGACCGCCCCTTTATACCGATGTCTCCTGATGCCGGTCACCTGACGTGGGGGTGGTCCCTCGCCAGGGACTGCTAGCTAGAAATTTTTCCATGGGGTCCTGCCGACATCAGTCCTATATGTAATTACCTACTGCAAGAGCGCCTCTCGAAGATCTGCTGTTACGGCAAGTTCTTACGTAACTGTACTTTCAGGATGGTGACTCTCCCCACCCTACTTCCCCTGTTAAATACGGGGGACTGGCTCTGTTCCCTGGACATGAAGGGATGCTTACCTTAATATCCTGATGCACCCCGTACACAGGCGATTCTTTAGATTTCAGTTCCGGGGCCTCCCCTTCGGCCTTTCTTTGGCCCCCAGGATATTTACGAAATGCCTGTCGGCAGTGGCAGGTGCCCTTCGCCCAGAAGATCTATACGTCTTTCCATACCTAGACGACGGACTCCTCAAGACGTCCACATGCCCATGCTGGAATACAACCTGACCCACACCCTAGAAATGTTCTCTGTGGTGGGCATCATGGTGAACTACCCAAAGTCTATGATGAACCCATCACAAACTCTCCAGTATATAGGAGCAGTGCTAGACACCTCTCTGCATGGCGTTTCTTCCCAGAGCTCCGGCAAATACCATTCTGGCCCTCATCATGCGGCTGAAAACTTGTTGGTATGTCTCAGCAAGGGGATACTTTTGGCTCCTGGGACATTTGGCGGCTACTTTCCTCATTGTCCCGCATGCCAGACTCCACACGAGGGTTCTTCAGTGTACCGTCGGGGTCCAGTGGGATCAGAAGTTGGACGACTTCAGTGCCCCAGTCCTTTTGTTATCCCCGGCGCTTTTCGCCTTCCGATGGTGGAAGTCCATGGAGAATCTTCTACGGGGCATGTCATTCCATTCCCCGGTCCCGGACCTCATTCTAACAATGGACCTCCTTGATGGGTCGGGGTGCCATCTTCAGGGGGTTCAGCCCCAGGGCTCTTGGACGAAGATGGAAGCTCATCTTCACATCAGCATTCTGGAAAGAGGGGTTTCGAATACCCTAGCAGACGCACTAAGCAGAACCAATGCTCGTGCCCACGAATGGGAACTCCACTCAGATGTCTTAGAAGACTTCTTCCTCCAGTGGGGTCACTTGGAGTTGGACCTATTTGCCTACGCAAAATGCAAAACTGCCTCTCTATTGCTCTGTAGAGCGAGGTCCTGGAACTTTATGGCTGGATGCCTTATCTCGTTCCTGGACAGTAAAATTTATTGATGCTTTCCTGCCCTTTCCTCTCCTGCTGAGAGTATTCCAAAAACTAGTCTGTGAATCTGGTTCCCCTTGGTTTTGCAAATCTCTGATCAGGATCCTCTTCCTCTTTGTTCAGCCATCCTATCAAAGGAAAACTGCTCTCTGCTGCACCCGGACCTTATCTTCCTGCATCTGTATGCCTGGTTCTTGAGGACATTGTCCTCTCTCGCTATCACGTTTCCCTAGGGGTAGCAGAAATCCTACTGGCGGCTCGGAAGCCCTCTACTAGGTCATCCTACTGTATGAAATGGAAATATTTCTCCATTTGGGCCTCTTCCCAGGAATTGGACCCCTGTGAGTGTTCCCCACAGAGCATGCTGGACTACCTGCTTTCTCTGTCCGAGGGTGGCCTAAAGTATTCCTTAATAAAAGTACACCTAGTGGCTATTTCTGGTTTTCATTTACCTGTGGACAACAAACCATTGTTCTAGTTGCCTCTGATCAGAACCTTCCTAAAAGGGATCCTACATTTACATCCCCCTATTCGGGACCTGTCTGGTGTGGGATTTGAATTTTGCGCTTGAAAAACTCAGTCCTTTTGAGCCCACTGATGCATGCAAGCTCCAGTTTCTGTCATGGAAAATGATTTTTCTTGTGCCGATTTACGTCAGGTAGACGTAATTCAGAGTTGCAGGCGCTTATGTGCAAGCCACCTTACTTGCCGTTTCATATGGATCGGGTGTCCCAATGGAGTAAGTCCTCCTTTCTCCTTAAAGTGGTTTCTGAATTTACTCTTAATCAGTGTGTATTCAATTGCCAGTATATTTTGCGGAGCCTGAGAATCCCAGGGGAAGCCCTGCTTCATACTCTCGATGCACTGAACAGTTGTGAAAAACTGAGCAACTTTTTGTTTCACCCCAAGATGACTGGGCATTTGGGTTTCAAAGCAGTGCTTGTCCACATGGTTGGCCAATTACATTACGTTCATATATAACAGATATGAAAAACCTCTCACAGGGTCTGTGAAACCCCACTCCACTAGAGGCATATGCTACCTCCACAGCATGTTTCTGAGGCATCTCCGCTTCAGAAATTTGTACATAGTTTCACGAAACGTAGTTTAGGCATTGCTTCCAAGAAGCGTGCCGCTTTTAGGCAGGTCGTCCTCAATGGCCTCCTGTCCTAATCTTCTGTGGTTCACTTCCTCCTTCCGTGGGCATTATAACTGCTTGGGATTCTTCCCATGTGTTATGGCTTGCTGCAAGAGATTGGCTCAAAGAACAGAGTACAGTTGTGTTAGAACTTACTGTAACAGTAGATCTTTGAGAGTATCTCTTGCAACAGGCCATGCTGCCCCACCCGCCTTCCCTTGCTCCTGCTTCAAAAGGGTACCTTGTTACTGCCTTTTTGTTCCTCTTCTCGGTTTCTGTCAAGAGACCTGTGAAGCACTTCTCATATCGATCGCTGAGATGGAAAAGAAC
This sequence comes from Neoceratodus forsteri, assembly GCA_016271365.2. Lineage (NCBI taxonomy): Eukaryota > Metazoa > Chordata > Ceratodontiformes > Ceratodontidae > Neoceratodus > Neoceratodus forsteri. The sequence continues at coordinate 824,080,395 of CM028137.1, read as the reverse complement.
TGAGGACTATCCGGGACCTCCCCTATATATATATATATATATATATGCAAGAGCACACCAGGTGACAAGAAGGGAAGGTCCCTGGGTCGACTGCTGAGAAATCATCCGGAGGATGTGATGCCTGCGGCTGATATCCCATGTGTTATGGCCTGCTGCAAGAGATACTCTTAAAGATCTCCTGTTATGGTAAGTTGTTACTCAACTGTATGTTTTTTTCCTACAGTTCTTTTTAAGAGGTCATATGAAAGAACCATCATTCTTTCGTGAGTGGTCATACGAAAGAACCATTGTTCTTTGTTTAGGTTTCATGGAAGAACTGTCCGTGAGAAGGAGTTTTTTGAAATGTGATGCTACAACTGGAGTCATGCTACCGACTTAATTTGGAGCAGTGAGGTGGCAGGCTTAATAAGGGCTAATACGAAAGAACTGTAAGTCTCTTGTATTCTTTTGTGAGAAAGGTGGGAATTTCTTGGATATTGAAGCCGCAGCTGGAGTTGTGCTGCTGGCTTCAGTTGAAGTGGTGAGCTGGCAATCCCCTGTTCAGTATCTTTTTTTTTTTTTTTTCCTCCTCTCGATCTGTAGATCTGTCTCTCTCTCTCTCTCTCTCTATTTAATACATTTTTCTTTTTTTCTTTAGTTCTTTTTTCTCTTCGTTCTATTTATCTAATCTGTGTAATATTTCTTAAGCAAACGGGGTGCCCACCCCCAGTACCACTTATTTATCCTCACACCCCTCCTGGTCACCCACCCCACCCAGTTCCCAGTGTTTTGCTATGTATTGTATATTTAAAAAAATATAGAAGCGGACTGAGTTGCCCAACCTGTCTTGACCCCTCCTCCCTCCAGGTTGTCCAACACCTTTCCATAATATACATGGTGGCAGCGGGTGCTCACCACCTGTGACCCTGAACATCATCTCGACACTGGGGTGCCCAATCCCCAGTGTTGGCTTGGGCCCCCTAGAATAAAAGAAAACTGTCCCATCTTTCATCTTTGTTTTCCTTTTCAGTTTAACCCGAAAAAAATAAAAATGGTCCATCAGCAGCCTGATCCCCTTCCCAACCCCTTACTCAGCACCGACTACCCCACGCACATCCTCACTCATCTGAGCATACAGTATGCCTCACAATGCAGCTGCAGTCTCTGATCAGACACGTCTTGCTTCTGGAACATGCGACTGCCATATGAGAAAATAAGGTGGTCTGGTTTAATGTATTTCAATGGAGTTTGAACTTTTATTCATAACACTGTCATTTTTACATATTTTTAACACTGTATTTTGGACATGGCCTTTTCTGGGGCACCACCTCATGAACAGGGGTGGTAACATTTCAACTCCATCCTGAAAGATGATTTAGCAGTTGCTGCACAAAATCACCTTTGAGTGGGGGTTGAACATTTCCTCCACTTGTTCATTAAGGCAGGGTGATAAGAAGGCTGTGTTAAAAAAAATTTGGGGTAGAAATATTAAAAAAAAAAAAAGTTACCAGCATATATTGCAGTTTTTAAATGTATGCTCATATCTGTGGTAATTTTCAGTGTTTTGACCCCAGATTTTTAGCATTTTTTTTCACATCACCTCGTGAACATTACAGCTGTCACCTTTCAGATCCTGGTTGAAACTTTTAACCTACTGGGTTCATAAGGCGAGTTCGTAAGAAGGCTATATTGAAAATTTAGGGCAACATACTATAAAAAAAAAAAAAAATATTAATGAAGGTACATTGGTATTTTTCTACACACTTCATAACTTGTAATTTTTTTACACCCTGCACTTCCATAGGCAGATGGATTCTTCCTTGGGGAGATCTGCGTGATTGAGGATTTGATTCTACCAATCTCAAAAAGAAAGGAAATTCTTTTCCAAAAAACTGCATTAATGCACAAGTTAGGGATGTGGTGTTAGTTTCCAACCCTGACTACGCAGCGTGCGCCCTCCCCCAATTGCAAAAGGAAAAAACACTAGGGTTTTCGGTCGCCTGAGTCTTGGCAAATCAGTGGTGGGTTGTCCTTGGGATTGTCAACCATAATGCTCACCTCCCCATGCTTGTAGCTTCTGGTCCAAAGCACAAGATAGAGCTTCAAACTAGTACCTCATAGTGATACCTTTTTAAAAATAGAGAAGTATGTCTCACCACATGTTAACATAATCTGTTGTAGCTTCCTTCATGCAGTGCCCTTCGTAAAGATAAGAGATCGCATCTGACCTTGTTTGCACATTGGGGGGCATTAGTGTTGAGAACCCCAAGGAAGACCAGAACAATACCAGAGCTGTAATGAGGTGTGGGATGCTCAGTGACAATAGTTCAGTGAAGTCAGTACAAGTCACGGCACTCCCAACACACTATACAAAAACATACGGAGTCCAGATTATCTGACTCAAATTTCCAAAATTTTTATTTGCTCACCAACAGTGGATAAAACTCTTCCGGGTACAGGAAAAGCGGCAGAAAATAAATTTCTAGGGACGTGGATATGTTCAATCCACACTTGGCATGTCCTTTCCCTTTAAGAATCTTGCCGGAACGGCTAAAAGCTAGCTCCTCCCTCCTACCCGAGTGTTATAACCCTTGGCTCTGCTCCTTGACACTAGATCTTCCTTTCTGCTGGAAGATTTCAGTTCCCTTCTTACCGCTCCCACATTGAGTAGGCCCTGGTGCTTCAATCTTTGGATTATTTACCAAAGCTCAAACTCGTTAGTTTCTCAGCATTGTTTCACAATCGCAACCATGATAGAGGATAAGTCCTCACCCGATTTCTGCCGGTGCCCCTGCGGGCAGAGGATGTCTTGCACCGACCTGCATGCCACATGCATCTACTGCCTGGGCCTTGATCATGATACCTAGGCCTGCTATTTTGTCATTCATTCCAGCCGAACTTGTTGGACGACCATCTCGCACGTCTACAGCTCGGACAACTGGAAATACAGAACCTGCCGATCAAATCGAAAGAGGCCCGTTGCGTGGTCTCTGTGGCTGTGGGGTTCACTGAGCAACTTGAACATATGAAGGCCTTCAAGGAGGAGGTGTCTAGAGCTGCCGATCAGTCCCCTTCAGCATCAGGCTTTGTGCCACTCAGACTGGGCTCTACCTTTACAGGCTCCTTCAAGGAATTGTGCCAAACTCTCCCGACTTAGGGGGAGGGCCCGTTGGCTTCGCACAACTCCCGTTCCCGTAAAAAGGAACCCAAGGTGTCAAGAGATAAATTTAATTGACGACATCCTTGGGATTGTGAGATCTGTCTCAGGAATCTCCTGTTTCAGCTTCAGTTGAAATTGCGTCCTCGGCCCCTGTCATGCCAGACGGCTAAGGTGCTGGACGATGATACGGTCGAAATTATCATCGACCCTGTCAACCCATTGTTGCCTGATGAAGCTGACAATTCCTTGTTCAGGAGTCCAGTCCTGACTGGACCTACCGAGGAGGAAACGCAGCTTGCTGTGAACCTCCCTGTGATCCCTGGCCTGGAGAAGCTGCAGGTTTCCCTGGCTCCTCCTGAGCACCCCCGTCTAACTCGCAGACGCCATTCTGGGCGTTATAAGAAACTGCACCGCCACGACTTATCCTTCTCGGAAGAGGAGAGGCTGTGACGGATGTTGCGTCTATACTACGAGGATCTCATGTGGCAACAGTTGGTGTTGGCCAGTCCAAAGTAGACCCAGGCTTCCACTGCGGCGATCATGTGGCTTTCGCCCTCTAGGCCGATGCAGACTCCTCCAGAGCCAGCCAAAACCGGTCTCTCCACCAATTGTGGTGGAGCCACCACCCAAACAGTCTACCTCCGGGGCTCCTGTTGAGGAGTCTTGGCCTGCTAAGGGCCTCCTGTATAGGCTGTTAGTAACCCTTACTCCCGACAGTCTGGCGGGTTGAAAGTGATTCAGGTGGTCGGCCGATGTACCCAGACTCTTCAGAGTCCAAGGACTGACTCTTATCAATTCAAGGTTTCAATGGGCAGTCTCTCCACAGAGGAAGGTCCCACGTCCTTCATGGGCATTCTCGGTCTCATCTCTGAATCCACGGGGATGAAGCTGGAGCCTGTCCAGAAACAGGCTCAGTATCCCGTAGCAGATATTTTGACAAATGGAGATTCTCCGACAAAGGCCATCCCAGTTGCTGAAGCCATCACTGGCCCGGCTCTGGAACTTTGGCAGCACTGTGCCTCCTGCCATTGGCCCGGATGGCCCGCAAGTATGCAGTTCCCATCGGCATCCTGTCAGGGTTCACAGAGCACCCCTGGACTGAGGGAACGGTGACCGAATCTATGTGTAGGCGCTCAGGGAAACTCTGGAGGCACTGATAGACCCCCGGACAGAGTCCAAAAAACTGGACCATTCTGCCCAAAAAGTCCATGCTGCTTCTTTGCCCAGTCTCTGTTGGGCGAGCTTGGCTGTTATCATGGCACACTTCATCTTCCTGGACATAGTCGCCACCACTCATTGACACTAATGGGATTTACGCCGGAGGCGCGAGGACTCGGCGGGAGCAAACTTTTCAAGAGGGTCGGCGCCAGAGATGGAGCCATGAGGAAGTGGCACCACAAGCCATGGCTTGTGCAATAGACTACAACGATGCTGACCCTCCAATTGCCTCAGTTCCCTTTTTCCCCACTGAGTGCGCTTCAGTGATGACATCACTCTCCTGCCGCGAGTCTCAAACTAACAGCATAGTTTTCAGTTTGTTTTGTAATTTATCTTCGGAAGTACAGAGTAGCTTTTATTTTATTGATTAATAAAAGTCTTCAGCCCTCCATTGACTGAGTCGACCATGAGCGGGCCAGATGATGGTGGGGAGACTTCGTATGAAAGCTGTTCAGTCAGCCGGGCTGGGTCCGGTCCACCGCCCTCTCCGGAGGGTGGGTCTGACAATGGACAGTCCAATGCTCAGGCAGACGGGCAGTCCGCCGAAAGCATAAAAGGAAACTGTCCCATTCGTGGCACCGTTCAGCCTCGAGTTCTTCTTCGGCGCACAAGTCGAGAAAGAGAAGGTGTCACTCAAGGTTGCCTTCTGGTCTGTCCACGCATTGACAGTCGGTCATTGTGGCTAGGCACCAGTCTCCTCTCTTGGAGTCGCCAGTTTCTGGCTCTGGTGCCCGATCTTTTCAATATTAGCCCCCGGACAGGCTTCTGATGAGCAGTTTCACCAGTGGACTGCTGTTCCGGAGCAGTGGGCTCGGAGGTTGGTCCAGCTGCCTGGCCCGGTCACTCCAGGATCTTCGGGCCACTTGAGGGACTGGGTAGGGCGGTTAGACCTCCCTAGTCGTGCTGTGCCTCCTTCGGTGCCTCGACTCCGTGCTCAGGTGTTTTCCCCCTCACATGACTGCGGTGCAGGGGTCCACATCGATGCCTCTATCTCCTGTTGATTTTTCTTTTCCTTCAAATCGCAGTTTTGGGAACCTTGGGACAATCTTGAAGCCGTCCGCGGTGCCAAGGGCTCTGTTGGTGCTGTTCGCGGCACCGGTGTCCCTGTCTGCAGCGCTGGGGGCTCTGTTGGCGCCATGTGTGCTGGGCTGTTTCCGATAGTGCCAACTTCCTTGTGTTCGGCGCCATGTTCTTTATCGGTGCCAATGCTCGGTGCAGTGCTGTCCAGCCTTGAGGGGTTTTCGACTCCAATTCTTTCCTCTTCTAATTTCCACGCCTTTCCTGTCCATGCAGTCCCCCCTGGATTGTCGGGAGATGATTTTGAGCCTGATCCAGAACTTCGTTTGGGTGATGATGTTGAAGGAGAAAGGATTAATCCTGCTGCAGAGACTGTGATCAAAGACCTTTCCTTTGTGTCTGCTTAAAAATTTAAATTCCACTCTTTCTCTCCAGACTACAGAAAACAATCCTGGGAAGCTTTTAAGACTTCGATACATACATGTCCCGGAGATCCCTATGGATTTAACTTCTCTGGTAGAACCATATTTTTTATTTTTTTTTTAAATCTATTTATCGCCTCCACACACACACACACACCCGACCGGCCCACACCTTGGGCGTAACGCCTTCCTGCCCCCCGACCTCCTACCACCTACTCCCAGTTGCAGCCTACCTTGGTAGCCCAGCATATCCTATGCTGGGAGGTCCTCTCTTGAGGGGTGGCCTGACCAATCTTTGCATCCCAGGGGCTGGATCCAGGCCGACTCCGGAGCTTTGGGTGGCAGGGGCCCAGGCGTTCGTCGGCTGGGGCGTATTTTCCGTTTTCTGTGCCATGGCTATTGCAGTTCTTGGCCTTGCATAAGCATGCAGGGTATTCCTGAGGCGGGGGGCATGCTGGCAGAGTGTCGAGGGCCACACGTCCCAATCTGCCCACGGGTCAGGCCGTCCCAGGCGGCGTCCAGTGGGCGGCTTGCCAGACCCTCCCTTGTCAGTCTCCGCTCCTGGTAGCCGGGCTCGGGGCGCGAACCCGGGTCGCCAGCGTGCCGAGCGAACCCCTTCGCTAGGCGCCACAGAGCCGGCACAACCAAGTTTTGAGACCCTTTCTCAGATGGTATGGAACAATCCTGCTCTCATCCCCTCTGTGGCTAAGTCCATAGATGGGAAGTATGCTGCTCCCAAGGATCGACCCATATTGTCCTCACAAGCGTTTGCTGATCCCATTGTAGTCTTAGCAGAGAATGTCAAGGCCATCCTCCCACAGGCATCTACAGCCCGGCCTATCAATAAAGAATCTCATAAGATAGACAACCTTGGGTAAGAGAGTCTTTGCTGCCTCCACCCTGGGTATGTGTATTGCCAGCTACTAGGGCTATTTTTCTCAGTATGAGTATGTCCTTTTGCATTCCCTCAAGCATATGGTAGAAGCTCTGGCTGAGTCTGAAACTAATTTAGAGCTACTTCACACCGTAACCAGGGACATTGAGTCCAGCAACCAACAGGTTAAAGCTGCAGTGGACGCTTTCGATACTGCTTCTCGAGCTCAGGCAGTAGGCATTTGTACCCGTTGTCACTCTTGGCTATGTACTTCGGGCTTCACGAATGATGCCCAGCAGCAGGTCATGGCCTAACCCTTCGGTATGTATCTGTTCGGACCCCAAATGGAACAAGCTCTGGAGGCCACACAGAAGACTAGATCAGCCTTTAAGACAGCTCAACCTGCCCCCACCCCTCTTCGGAGGGGGGGAGCCAATAAGTGTCAATTTAACAACCGCCCGTCCTTTCGGGGCAAAGGGGGGGGCTTTAATAAAAGCCACACCCCGCAGCCACAAAAGAAAATGCGCCAGAAGGCACAAGGCCCCAAAACACCCAGTGCCACCTTCTGAGTTCTTGGCCCAGGTCCCACCTCAACTGCCCGAGGGGGACTTCCTCAACGGTGGGAGGACGTCTGACTCATTTTTACTACCGGTGGAAGTCTGTTACATCAGACAAATGGGTCCTCCGGATAATGTGCGTGGGGTATTCGCTCAATCATTCAGAACCCCCCCCCCCTTTCAACCATCCCCTTAAACGACAGCCCAGTCTGTCGCCAGTACAGTCAGACATTCTTGTTTCCGCGGTGCAAGGCCTTCTGAATGTAACCCCTACCCACCTGCCTTTTTGCAAACGACAGGTGGTATGTTTGAATCTGACAGCAGTACTAGGTGGGGACTGGGTTCGGGGAGGAATAGGTTACTTGGCACAAGGGCTAGGTTTGGCTACTCTGCACAGGGGCACCCAAGTAATTCTGAACACATGAAGCAATAACTGTAATGTCCAATACCAGGAATGGGATTCTAAAGTGTGGCTTTATTCACATCCAGACAGAACAAACGAGGCATAGACGGACCCCCATGGGGCTACACTTCTGGTAATGCAGATCAGAAAGAATCAGACATACTTCAACACTTCAGCCCTCAGGCTCTGATCCCACTGGGCACACAGCCTGGACTTGCACGCTGCTTTGGGTACACAGCCCGAACTTGTACTCTATCTGGGATTCCCAGGCTCGGCTCCCTTGCCAGCCACTCTGACACCTTCCATATGTCATGGAAACATTTTCTGGTGGCTCCCTAAACTACCTAAGAGCACTTCAGCTCTATAAGGGAAACTTACTTTTAATCCCACGTCTGGGTACTTTACTCAGGCACTGGCCAAGTACCTGAGAGAAAGTAAAGGTGCCACAGAGCAAATCCATAGAGGTGAATTTGGTTACTACTGATGGGGGGGGTCTCCTACCTCTCCCACAGTTCATACCCGGCCATTTCTCTGGACATTAAACATGTCATTCTGTAAAGCCTGGCAATGTAGATTAAGGCTAAATGTATGTCACATTTCCTCTACTTGTCTTGCTTTCCCATTGTGCTGGACTTGAACATATTTTTATTTGGCTTAGCCCATTGCTCTAGGCCTCCCACTGATTAAGCAGTCCAATCCCCACTTTACTATTTGTGCTGGACTTGAACCTACTTGAATTAACTGGCAATGTCTATTACACTAGCTCTCCTACAAATTAAGTAGTCCAGTCCTCACGTTCCAACAGTTCAGGTGAAAACATAGGCCCTATGTCAGAGCGAACTCACCCTTTGGTTGCAGGTGCCCCACAGGCGATTCCTCACAGGAATTTCTATCCCACAGCTTTTGGTGCTGCAGCACAACTTGAAATAAGGCAGCTTCTTCCTTAGCCGGAACCAGGAGGATTGCCCCTGGAAGACAGGCAAACCTTTCCACCCCCATCCCCTCAGGGATGGGGCACAGGGACCAGTAACAGCGGTCTCCACCACTTCACAAACAGCTTACTGTGTTCCTCTTTTGGTGAAAACACACACCTCCCCTACAGTAGCTCTGTGACAGAGCTTAAGGTCAAAGAACCTGTCCACAGACTGATGTGCTGCTCCTCTCCAAGACTGCACACAGACACACACTGTTCAAACTCCCAACATTCTGTCCTAACTTCCAACTGCAGATTCCAGTGTGGCTCATGCAGCTGTGAGAGTTCTGTGGTGATGTCATCCCTCAGTCTCAGCTGAGACTGAGAACAGAGTGAGACAGTGTGAAATCCTTTTAACTGGAGTTTCACAAGCTGCCTTCCCTGCCTACCACTAGGTCTTACTGGGATTCTAGTAACCCCGGGTAACGGAGGGCTACATGAACAACAGAGCAGTAGAAGTAGTTCCGCCAGACCAACGAAACACAGGTTTCTACTCCCATTACTTTCTAGTTCTGAAGAAAACTGGCGGCATGCACCCCATTCTGGATCTCAAAGTTAAATTCCTTCACAAGGAAAAGTTCAAGATGATATCTCTAGGTACTCTTTTACCTTTGATTCATCAGTACGATTGACTAGCCTCCCTGGACATGCAGAATGCCTACCAACACATTCTTATACACCCAGTGCACCACAAATACCTGAGGTTTGTGGCGTTGGGTCAACAATATCAGTTCAGAGTCCTGCCCCTTGGGCTATCTCAGCGCTGCGAGTTTTTACAAAGTGTTGTGCAATTCTCGCAGCGCATCCTGGGAAAATCAGAATTAGTGTTTCCATATCTGGATGACTGGCTTCTAGCAAGTCCCTCAAGGCAGGGAACTCTGGATGCCATAGCCAAGGCTTCAGACTTCCTCACATCCTTGGGAGTCCTGCTGAATCGCAAAAAATCGCAGTTGCAGCCTTCCCAGAAACTCCTTTTCATAAGAACTCTTCTGGATACCTCCTGTGCGAAATCCTTTCTCCCAGAGGACAGAAGGAATGATATCCTACAGATGGCCCGATGCATCAGAGAAAATGGCTTGGTTCAAGCTATCTCAATGCAACGGATGCTGGGTCTCTTGGCATCCTTGGTGTTCACTGTACTCCCAGCACGTCTCCACATGAGAACCGCTCAGTACTCGGTGGTCCCCAACCACTCACCCTCAGTCCTTTTCCATCTAGGTGACAGAAACTCTAAAGAGGTCACTCACTTGGTGGTTGCAAGAGGACAACCTTCTGGAAGGGTATCCCTTTGCTCCTCTGACTCATCGGATCTTCATTACCACCGACGTGTCCCTGATGGGAAGTTCACTGCCAGAATCTCCACACCCAAGGTACCTGGACTCAGGACGAGTCCCAGCTTCACATAAACATCCTGGAAATGAGAGCCGTTCTCTGTGCAGTCCGGTCCTTGAAGGACATACTCTTGTCACAAGAACATTAGCTATGAGAGTGTGGGAATGGTGCCTGGAGCACAAGGCTTTAATGCACGCGGTTTACCTACCAGGTGTGCAGAACGAACTGGCAGACCGTCTCAGCAGAACGGAGACGGATCCTCACTAGTGGTCTCTTGACTTAACCGTCACTTAGTCACTCTTCAAAGAATGGGGAACTCCAGACCTGGACCTTTTTGCATCCCCACTCAGTGCAAAACTGCCTCTTCTGCTCCACAAATCCAGGAACTGGCATTTTCTGTCAGGATGTGTTCAGGCTGCAGTGGACAAAACACTTTCTATACGACTTTCCTCCTCTTCCTCTAATTCAGAGGGTACTTCTCAAATTCAAGTCTCAGGGAGACTGAATGATTCTCATTGCTCCCTTCTGGCCTCGACAGATATGGTTCCTGCTGCTCAACAGTCTGTCTGCAACCCTCCTGAAGGCACTTCCCCTTCAGACGAACCTTCTGGCCCAAGGGCCCGTGGTCCATCCCGATCTGAAGACGCTTCACCTTCATGCTTGGCTTCTGAAGAGGTAGAGGTGAATAGGTGCATTATTTCCCATAGTGTTTCAGATATTCTCTTGACTGCACATAAACCAGCCACTAGAAAGATCTACACAGCCAAATGGAAGTGTTTCTCTGTCTGGTATGCAAAGTCCTCCTCAAACCCTTTTTCCTGCCCACCAAATAAAGTCTTGGAGTACCTTTTAGACCTCTCAAATTCAGATCTGCAGTACTCTACTGTCAGAGTTGCTCTCTGCCATTTCAGCTTACCATGAGCCGGAACATTTCTTGTCTCTGGCTCAGTTACCTGTAGTTAAGAGGTTTCTTAAGGGTATTCTGCATACCAGACCTCCTGTTAGATGTCCAGTCGCAGCCTGGGACGTTAACCTTGTGCGAGACATGCTCACTTGGAAACCTTTCGAGCCTCTAGCTACCTACAAGATGAAGTTCCTCACTTGGAAAAGGATCTTGTTGGTGGCCATCACTGTGGCCCGTAGAGTTTCTGAAATACATGTTCTGGTCACAGCCCCCACCCCCCACCCCGTGAACTATTTTTCACAAGGATAAAGTACTTCTTAGGACTCACCTAAGTTTCTTCCTAAGGTTGTCTCAGAATTTCGTCTAAACCAACCTTTAGTACTACCTACTTTGCGAACTTTCTGAATGAAGGGGAACGCACCCTTCATTCTTTGGATGTTAAAAGAGCACTGCGATTCTATCTGGATAGAACAAAAGAAATTTGCAAGGTTCAACAACTGTTTGTTTCCTTCAGCGAGACCCGGCTGGGTCAGCCTGTCGCTATTAGGGGCATTTCAGCATGGCTGGTAGCATGCATCCGCCACTGCTATTCTATGGCACAGGTTAAGCTAGAAGGCAGAGTGTATGCTTACTCTACTAGAGCAGTGGTGGCATCACTGGCACAAATCCACAACATGCCCATTGCAGTGCGGCTACATGGAGCTCCGTGCATACTTTCGTTAAGCACTGTGCTTTAGATTGCCATGCCAAACGACATCTATTGTTTGGTAGGACTATTCTTAATGGACTTCTGTCCTGAGTGTGTGAGCTCTGTTTCACCAGCCGCCCATCTCGGGGGTTTACTGGCGTGGTACTCTCCCATTAGTGTGAATGAGTGGTGGAGACTTTATGTCCAGGAAGATGTAGAAATTACGTACCTACCATAATTCTTGATCTTCTTTGATGAAGTCTCCACCACTCATTCACACGCCCACTCACCATCCCCCGAGCTCACTTCTCTGTTTTTGGTCTTCACTCCCTCAGTGGCTGGGCTGTGAAGACTCTATTGTTGACCCTTTTTACATGGGCCATTCGGACCATCTTATGTCCGATTTTGTTAGGTAAGACCTCTAGGTTAGTTATGCTACACCTCCTCGGGTGAGGGAAAAAAGGTACTGTGGCGGTTGGAGGGTCGACGCCGAGGTAGTCTTTACTGCACGAGCCACGGCTCGCGGTGTCGTTTCCTCGCGGCTCCATCTCTGGTGCCGATTCTCTTGAAAAGTTTGCTCCCGCTGGGTCCTAGCGCCTCCAGCGTAGATCCCATTAGTGTGAATGAGTGGTGGAGACTTCGTCCAAGATCAAGAATTACGTAGGTACGTAATTTCCATTTCCATGCCTTTTGGACTTTCTGGATGAGGTGCTTCCTCATCTCCCCGCGGACCTTCAGACTACGTTCAAGCAGGATCAGGGTGTGGCTGTTGCAAAGCGGCAACTCCAGACGAGACTGGATATTGGGGATTCCTGTGCCTGTTCGGTGGCTGCCGCGGTCACCATGCACCGCAGGGTCTGGCTGAGGATCTTGACTTTTACTTCGGACATTCAGCACAAACTGGCAGACGTTCCCTTCCTGTACACCAGCCTGTTCTGTCGAGGATTCGATGGTCACCTCCAGCGCATTAAGTCCAGTGCCACCTTGGACTCTGCCTCGGACCAAAAGGAATCTCAGGGTTCCAAAAAGCAGAAGCGTAAGCCCTTTCGGCATTCTGCCTCTGCATTCAAGCAGCCCCAGTACCAATCTGGGCAGCAGCAGCAGGCTCAATCTTGACTCCCTTGACCCAAGTCTGTGGCTTCGGTGGTCTGTAAGCCCAGAGGGAAGGGTCCCGGCAGTACCGTAGCTGAATCCTCCTCCTCCAAGGCTGCTCAGTGACTGGATGAGGGTGACCACCCCCATGCCCATCACGCCTACTCTGGGTTCTCCCATGGGTGGGGCCGGCTCCAGCACTTCATTTCCGCCTGATCCACTGTCACAGCGGACAGGTGGGTATTGGAATTGGTCGGCCAGGGTCTGCCTCTGGACTTAGAGCAGTACCCACCAAGCCGAGCCCGTGCCCTAGGGGAGAAGGTATCCATGCACACTCGGTCAGCTCTCCGAGACGACATCACCCAACTCCTCTGCAAGGAGGTGGTGGTCAGTGTCGCGGATCCCCCTGTCAACCCAGGGATCGTTTCCAGGTACTTACTGGTCCTGAAATGGACGGGGAGGGGAGGGGCTGGTGCCCCATTCCAGATCTGCACGACCTGAACAAGTTTCTCGGGTCTTGCACCTTCAGGATGGTAACCCTGTCCTCAGATCATACAATCTCTCGAGCAGAACGTGTGGTTTTGCTCTGTGGATCTGCAGAATGTGTTTTTTCACATCCTGATCTGTCTGTCACACCGAAGGTTCCTCTGCTTCTGAGAAGAGGGATCCCTGTATGAGTTTCAAGCCATGCTGTCCGGCCTGTCATCAGCCCTCAGGGTCTTCACCAAATGGATTGCATTAGTGGCATCCATCTTCAGCATCGAGTGGGTCAGAGTATACCCCTGTCTGGATGATGGGCTCATAGCGGGTCCTTCCAGGCAGGAGGTGGAGAGATCCAGGGGTCTGGCCCTCCAGACCTGCATCGACCTTGGCCTCCAGGTCAGTGAGGCCAAGTCTGAACTCGTGCCTTCGCAAGTGATTTGTTTCAGTGGGGCAGAGCTCAACTCTTGCTGAGCCAGAGCCATGCTCCCGATTAGCAGGGTAGAGGTTCTGTCCTCCTTTGCCCGATGATTTCTGGTTGGGCACTTGCACCCTGCCCGGGACTTCCTCAACTTCCGGGTTACATGGTGGCCTGCACCTCCATGGTCTGATGGGCCCAGTGGCATATGCGCCCCCTTCAGTGGGAGATGGCTAGGCAGTGGACTCAGCGACTGTTATTTAGACCAGCTGGTCACTGTAACCCAGAAGATCTTGGACGCTCTCCAGTGGTGGACCGTCCGAGAGCATCTGCAGGAAGGGAGCCTGTTTGTCTGTCCCGAGCAGACAGTCATCTTGACGACTGACATGCCTCTCACAGGCTGGGGTGCCCACATGAGGATCACAAAGTTCACGGGCTCTGGACCCCCGAGTCATCCCAGTGCCACATCGACCAGCTGGAGCGCCGAGCAATTTGGCTGGCACTGACTGCATTGACTTCATTCTTCAGGGGTCAAGTGGTTCAGGTCCAGACAAACACCACGACCATGTACTATCTCAACAAACAGGGCGGCACACACTCCTGGTCTCCGTGCAGGGAAGCTCTCTGCATTTGGACCCCCTAGCCATTCATGTGGCAGGAGCCTCAAATCAGCTGGCTTACACTCAGCTGTGAGGCGTCCCAAGAGCGGTCTCTCCATCCAGAGGTAGTACACAGCCTGTTCTCCCAGTGGGGCACCCCTCAGGTGGACCTGTTTGCCTCCAAGGAGACTGCAAAGCTGAGGCTGAACTTCCTGGACATAAGTCTCCACCACTTATTCACACTAATGGGATCAGCGCCGGAGGCACTAGGACCCATCGGGAGCAAACTTTTTTGTTGGAAGGTCGGCGCCTGAGACGGCGCAGCAAGCCTCAACTCGTGGGTAATGAATATCTCGGCGTCGTCCTTCCAGCCGCCTCAGTTCCTTTTTTCCTGCCGTCGAGTGCACTTCAGTGACGGTCGCTCACCCGCCGGGAGTCAAACTTCAAACTAGCTGCATAGTTTTCAGTTTTATTGTTTTGTAGTAATATCTCGAATAAGTATCGCTTAAGTTTATTCTCATTTACAAAGAATTCTCAACCTACTTTTGAGCAGGTCGGGCGACGGTAGAGAGACTTTATATGAAAGCTATTCAGTCAGCCTGGCTGGGTCTGGTCCGCCGCCTTCTCCGGGGGTCTGACAACAGTCAGTCAATGCCGAGGGGTGGTGGTCCCTCGAAGCGCATAAAATCGTCATTAATTCGTCACCCGTTCGTACCGAGCTCTTCTTGACCCCATAGGTCAAAAAGAGAAGGCATCACCGAGGTCGCCTCTCTGATATGTCTGCCAGACGGTCAGTTATTGGAGCTAGTTGCCAGTCCTCCTTCGAGCCAGCTTGCTTCTGGTAACCGGCGTCTTGACATCAGAGCCCTACCCGCCCTTTGGTAGGTCTTCAGATGAGCAGTTTCATCAGTGGGCTGCTCTTATGGAGCTATGGGCTCGGAGGTTGGTCCAGCTGCCTTGCCCGGTCACTCAGGACGCCCGGGCTTCTTGGGAGACCAGGTGAGGCGGTTGAGCCTCCTGGTCGTGTGGCACCGGCCGTGCTGTCGACTCCACGCCAGGTGTCCCCCCTTCATATGGCTGCGCAGGGGCCACACGATGCCTCTATCTCCTGCTCTTAATCCTGTTTACGGAGTCTTGGGGTATTTTCCGACACCTCAGCGTCGATGGCGCACTCAGCGCCGGCCTGGCGCCATTGAGTTACTTAAGCAAATCCGGCTTCTTGGCGCGTCTTCAGCGCCGTGTAGCTCCTTGGTGCCATCGCTTCGCCGAGCGCTGTGCATTTCTGTGATGCCGGGGGTCCTTAGGGCATCGTCCACCTCTCAGGACTCCTCCTTTAATCCTTTTCCTTCCTCATTTCCATCTTATTTCCACTCTTTTCCTGTCCATGCAGTCCCTGCTGGACTGTCAGATGACGACACTTTGCCTGACCCAGACCTTAGGCTGGGTGATGAAGTGGAAGAAACGGGATCTATTCCTGCTGCAGAGCCTGTGGTCGGGGACCTGTCTTTCAAGTCTCTGGTGAAAAACTTGATTTCCACTCTTTCTGTCCAAACTACAGACATCGATCCTGGGAAATTGCTAAGAATCCAATATCTCCGTGTTCCGGAGATCCCTACAGATTTGCCTCCTCCGGTACAGTAATCCTGCTCTCATTCCTTCGGTGGCTAAATCCATAGATAGGAAATACTCAGCCCCCAAGGATCGACTCATTTTGGCGTCCCAAGCCTTTGCGGATCCTATTGTAGTTTTGGCAGAGAATAAGGTCGTCCTCTCCCAAACTACTACAGCTTGACCTGTTAACAAAGAATCTCGTAAGATAGACACTTCAGGTAAGAGAGTCTTTGCTACTTCCACCCTGGGTATGCGTATTGCCAGCTACCAGGGCTATTTCTCTCAATATGAGTATATTCTTTGGCATTCGCTAAAACAGATGGTTGAAGCTCTACTGGAATTGGATACAAAGTCAAGCTTTTTCAAACCATTACCAGGGGTATCGAATCCAACAACCAGCAGGTTAAAGCGGCTATGGATGCTTTTGATACTGCTTTCAGAGCGGCGGCGGCCAGCATTTGTACCCGCCGTCATTCCTGGCTGCGCACTTCAGGTTTCACGAATGACACACAGCTGTAGGTAATGGCGTTGCCTTTTGCTGGTGTGTATCTCTTCGGCCCTCAAGTAGAACAGGCTCTAGAAGCTACACAAAAAACTAGGTCAGCCATTAAGTTGGCTCGACCTCCTCCTGTCCCCTCTCGAGGGGGCATTAATAAACTCCAGTTCCATAACTGTCAGTCCTTTCGAGGCAAAAGAAAACGCAACAGAAGGCGCAAGGACCCTAAGCGCCCAGCGTCACCTTCTGAGTTGTTGGCCCAAGTCCCACCTCAGCTGCCCGAGGTGGACTCTTCCTCAGCGGTGGGAGGTCGTCTGACGCACTTCTACAGTCAGTGGAAGTCCATAACCTCAGACAAATGGGTCCTCCAGATAATCCGCGAGGGATATTCACTCAGTCTTGTGGCGACCCCTTCGGATCATCCCCCCAAACGACAGTCCAGGCTGTCAACCATCCAATCAGACCTTCTCGCCTCAGAAATTCAGGGCCTTCTGAACAAGGCAGTAGAAGTAGTTCCGCTGCATCAACGGAACACAGGGTTCTACTCCCATTACTTTCCGGTTCCAAAGAAAACCGGGGGCATTCGCCCTATTTTGGACCTCACAAAACTAAACAAATTTCTGCCCAAGGAGAAATTCAAGATGATTTCACTAGGAACCTTGTTACCTTTGCGTCATCAGCACGACTGGCTAGCCTCCCTAGACATGCAGGATGCTTACCAGCACATCTCTCTTCACCCGAAGCATCACAAATTCCTAAGGTTTGTGTCTCTGGGACAGCCTTAAGAGTTCAGAGTCCTGCCCTTTGGGCTATCCTCGGTGCCACGAGTTTTTACAAAGTGTTGTGCAGTTCTCGGAGCGCATCTCAGAAAGATCGGAATTCAAGTGTTCCCTTATCCGGACCATTGGCTTCTAGCAAGTCCTTCCAGGCAGGGAACTCTGGACGCCGTAGCCACGGCTTCAAGCTTTCTCACGTCCATGGGAGTCCTGCTAAACCTCAAAAATTCGCAGCTGCAGCCCTCCCAGAGACTCCTTTTTATAGGAACTCTTCTGGACACCTCCTGTGCGAAGGCTTTTCTTCCAGAGGACAGGAGGAGCGATATCCTTCAGATGGCCCGTCACATCGGGGAGAGCAACATGGTTCCAGCTCTCCCGATGCAACGGATGCTAGGTTTCATGGCATCCTCGGTGTTCACTGTACCCCTAGCACGCCTTTGCATGAGAACTTCAGTGGATACTCAGTACTCAGTGGTCCCCAACCACTCACCCGCAGTCCTTTGTCATCAAGGTGACAGAACCTCTAAAGAGGTCGCTCGCCTGGTGGTCGGAAGAGAACAATCTCCTAGAAGGGTATCCCTTTGCTCCTCTGGATCATCAGATTTCCATTACCACAGACGCGTCCCTGATTGGGGGGGGGAGCTCACTGTCAGGCTCTCCACACTTAAGGTACATGGACTCAGGTAGAGTCCCAGCTTCACATAAATGTCTTGGAAATGAGAGCCATTCTTTATGCGGTCTGGGCGTTGAAGGACATTCTCTGTCACAAGAGCATTCTTCTTCCCTGTAGCACGGCCAGGCCAAAACCGGCTCTTCGCCGTGAAGCAATGTCCAGGCTGTAATGCCTGATAAAAGTATGCACAGAGCTCCAAGTGGCTGCAGCACAAATGGCAGAGGAGGAGACTTTACGAAGTGCTGCAAAGGAGGTAGCCACCCCCCTAGTGGAATAGCCCCGGACTGTACCCAGGAGGGGCTTCCGCTTTGTATCATAGCAGTATGATATACACTGGACAAGCCAGCGAGAAAGGCACTGCTTCGATACTGGTTGGCCCATCATCCTCTCAGCGAAGGAAACGAAGAGTTGCTCCGACTTGCGAAGCTGTTTAGTCCTGTTCAGGTAATACCTGACATTGCTTCACGGCGAAGAGCCGGTTTCGGCCTGGCCATGCTACAGGGTCTCCTGTCCTAGAGTCAGGACTTGGTATGGATTTTCCTAGTTTCCTCCTCCCAGAATGCTTACAAGCGATATTGCTTGGAAATCAGTCCGAATGGTGTTACCTGCTGCAAGAGCTGTATCTCGAAGTAAGATAGTACAGTTATGTAAGAACTTACCGTAACAGTAGATCTTGGAGAACAGCTCTTGCAGCAGGTACCTTCCTCCACCTTCCCATTCGAGCTCAGTGCCACATGGAAGGCTGGGAAGGAAGTTAGTAGGCACAGGGGCAGGTGCAATGCTGGTGAGATGGGTAGGAAACTGGCTGCAGGGAAGGCAACAGAGGGTGGTGGTGGGTGGGGAGCTCTCACACCCAAGGGCAGTGACGAGCGGTGTCCCACAGGGCTCGGTGTTGGGACCAATGTTGTTTGGGATATTCATTGCA
The DNA here is from genome assembly GCA_016271365.2 of Neoceratodus forsteri. Classification (NCBI taxonomy): domain Eukaryota; kingdom Metazoa; phylum Chordata; order Ceratodontiformes; family Ceratodontidae; genus Neoceratodus; species Neoceratodus forsteri. The sequence goes on along the minus strand of CM028137.1, from coordinate 824,061,798 downwards.
GACATATCATGGGACATCAAGAGCAAGATCAGTCTGTTTGCTGATGATACCAAGGTTGGCGCTGTGGTGGATAACCTAGGGGGATGGCAGGGGTTGCAGGATGATCTAGCAAAGCTTGAAACCTGGTCAGACACCTGGCAACTGGGCTTTAATGCCAAAAAGTGCAAGGTGATGCATTTTGGGATGAAGACCCCAAGGAGGACTTACCAGCTAGGGGGTGCAGCTAGCCCAGACAGAGGAGGAGAAGATCTGGGTGTGCTCATCACAGGGTCAATGAACAACTCGGCACAGTGTAGGAAGGCAGCTGCAAGGCCAACAAAATGCTGGGTTGTATTGCAGGGGATATCCTCGAGGAGGAGGAGGTGATTCTGCCACTGTATAGGTCATTAGTTAGACCACACCTGGAGTACTGCGTGCAGTACTGGCGTCCGTATCTGAAGAGGAACATTAAGTTACTGGAGGAGTGCAGCGCAGGGCAACAAAGATGATCAAGGGTCTGGGGACTTATCATACGAGAGGAGGTTGAAGGAGTTGAACATGTACTCACTGGAGGAGAGAGGAGACAGGGGAACATGATTGAAACCTTTAAATACATGAAAAGAATAAACAAGACAGGTACAGAGGGCTGTTCAAAGTAAGGAGGGAGGGCCACCAGGGGCCATGATATGAGACTGGAGCGAGGAAGGTTCAGGAGGAGATGAGGAGACACTTTTTACAGAGAGGGTGGTGGCTGGGTGGAATGCGTTACCTGCAGAAGTGGTATGCAGTAGAACAGTGGACTGCTTCAAACGAGGATGGGACAGGACAAGGGGGAGGGTTAATGAAGGGGAAGGGTGGAAGGGAGGGGCAGCTGCAGAATAAGGGGTGCTAGCTGCACATTCAAGCAGACTTGATAGACCTCTAGGCCTTTATCTGCTGGCAAATTTCGTATGTTCGTATGTTCCCCCTTGGAGGAGACATGGCTTACTGAGCCTTTGGCAGGGGCCTACGCCCTTTTGTCTTCTGATGGTGGATCCTCGGTCTCCCATTCTGATGTCGTCCTGTGGCCGGAAGTCTCCGGCGGGAGACTAAGGAATCTGGCGGGAACACCCTTTTGTACACGCCTGACGCGTCTGAGGCGGGACCGACGTCGGGCCGGTCCCCGCTGAAGATCGCTAGCTAGAAGAATTCTGTGGGGGTCTTGACGCCTGCCGGCTTCAGTCCTAATGGTGTTACCTGCTGCAAGAGCTGTTCTCGAAGATCTACTGTTACGGTAAGTTCTTACGTAGCTGTACTTTTTTTTTTTTTTGGCAAAGAATATATTTATATATGAGAGATTCCTTAAGTGACTGCTGTTGTGATGTCACTTAGACAGGCTGTGTGCCAAGGATGCAGTGCAAGAGTGCACTTGAAAATAGGTAGGTTATAACCCTCCTTTTAAAAAACGAGAGGCTTTGTGACGACATGACCTCTCTTTCTGGGATGTTTCTGTTTTCCTGAGAGTGGTAGTAAATGTTAAGTGAATAAGATGAATTCTGACTTTTATGCTACAGCAATACTATGTAACTATGTTGTGTAGATGGTTTTAAACCAGCTGGTCACCCCAATGGGTGCAGTTATGAGCTAGGGTGCGTGGGGGTTGGAGAACAGACAGTTACCAGACTGCTTTCATGATGACATCCTGTTTGAGCCATCGTGTCTGGGCCACTGACATTCTATGATGGATCTGAGGAACTGAGCTGAAGCAGTCTGGGTACGAGATGAATTGGGTTAACGTGTTTAAAAATTACCAGTGCAACATAGAAAAAGGGGCCAGATCGGCCCCCTGACTAGGGGAGCTGAAATTTTTTTAGGATAAGGGAACATTGTTTGGATTCATTGTGTTTTACTAGTTACAGCACTGAATGGGAAACAGGGCATCACAAGTTCAAATCCCACACCAGTCACTGATGCCTCTGTGTGACTTTCAAACCAGTTACTTGACCTCCCTGTGCTTCAGTTTCTACCAGCTGCAAAACTGGACAGAAGCAGCAGCATCTCCCCCCTCCCAAAAAAAAAAAAAACTAAATTCTGCATCTCTGTTGGGCTTTTTGGTTCTTGATGGGTCTTTTGCACTTAGCACGTTTACTACACTGGCATGTAAATGTGAGGTTTTCGACAGGCACATCATAGTATCTATTGGGGAGATTGGACACCTTTGTAGATTGAGTAGCAGCATATTTTTTTTTTTTTTTTTTTTTTTTTTTTTTTTTTTTAATATTTATTGAAAAGTTTGGGTACAGGTAGAATAACAAAGCATGTCATACAAATAGTGGAACAACCATGTGGTTCACATTCCAAACATCCTGAAGCAGTGGCCTTACATATATGCGGTTACAATAGTATGTCAATACTTCTCCTGGGCATTAGACAAACTGCCCTTTACAAATAATGGCATTTGAGTAAGCACATAATAATGACATTCTCAATAGAGTCTGAACTTGAGCAAAGCCAGGGTGAATACAAATGGGATATGACATGAACCTCAGCCTTATCAGATCTGGTCAGGTGGTATCGGTGGGAAGCGTTTCCCTCCAAAATGTCCATCTGGTCCACCTCTGGGCAAAAATGTGTGCAAGTTGATCTTATACTTGACTTCCTCCATTGACTAGATGTGTTGTACTGTGGTCAGCCAGTGCTGGAAGAGTGGGGGTTCCCTTTCTAACCAGTTGTGGGTGATGGCCTTGTGGGCAGCTGCCAAAAGGATATTCCAGAGGTATATTTGATCCCACCTACGAATTTCAGGAGGTGGGAGGCCTAGCATCACATTGACCAGGTTCAAAGGGGTAGTAATTGCAAACTGGTCTTGAACCACATCCACAACCCACTGTGCCAGTAGGGCTGGAGAACCAGGCACTGCCAGAAGATGTGCAAGTGATGGGCACGGATCTGCCTTCAACAGGCCTGGGAATGGCCAGGGCTGCATTTACAGTGTATAACTGGAGTATAAAAGTAGCATGTTCTGACATTCCATGCAAACTCTTGCCACGGGGGAGTAAGTTGTTTTGCAGGCTATCTTGAATATTCTGTCCCATTCCCCCTCAACGAGGTGGAAGTCACCTTCATGTTGCCATTTAGATTTTAGGGGAGCAGTACAGTCTTTGACCATTCACAATTTTTTGAGTTAGTATAGCTTTGATCGTCTCAACCAGGAGTAGCTGGGGGCACTTCCCCCTCCTTAGGTGAGTAATATATGATCTTACTTCAAGTTGGAGCACTTGCAGCAGGCTACACAATGACTGTGCTGCAGGCACTAGCAGTATGCAGCGGAGACCGCCACCTGACATCAGACTGCCTCTGATGTTGGCCAGTGGTTTAAAAGGGGGCTGTCCCCAGCCCCACCTCAGTTCTTTTCCCACTGTCTGCTTCAGCTCCATGGATGCCTCCTGCTACCTGTCGACCACCATTTTTTCGAGTCCCACATTCTATTATTTTACTACTTGTAGCGAGGTAGGGATTTCAGGATAATTAATTCAGGCAGACCACAGCTAAAGTGCATAAAAATGCCAGGTGGCATTTGTCATTTTATTTTTCTTGCATAAAATGATTAGCAATTGAACAGAATTCAAGAAATTAGTTCAACAGTTTTCAAGTCAGAAGTCACTGTTATGCTCAGTGGCACACATGCAGCTCCATTAAAGTGTGCAAATGTGCTCTTGCAGAGGTTGTACACCTCGCACAGTCAGCTGTCCACTGACACCCTATCTAAATTAACACTCCTAGTGTTGGACTTTGTACATTTCTGTGGAGGTGCTTCGTGACATCACAAATCATGTGATCTGCCCCTTTACTTAATTTGCATTCTGACATTTCAGGTTCCATTATTTCAATAAATCAGCATCACTAAGGATGAAGTACATCTGCATGTACTAGGGAATATCTTGTATTATACCATAACCTTGAATTAAAGGCTTAGAACAACTTCTGCGGGGTTAGTCTTAATTGGGCTAGGCTCCTCCCCTTGGTAGTGACATCATCCATTACAGTTCATCTATAAATGGACAGACCATGGGCTGCCAGCCCTATAGAACACCCTGGCAGTCCAACAGGTAACAATGTATTTTGCATCCCTTTTATTCTTTTCATGTGTCTTCAACACTCTATGCCTCACATTAGGGCCTTATCCCCTTTTAGCATTTATTTAGTTCTGGAGGCTCCTATTTCTTTGGAGCACTTTCTTCTGTTAATTTTCCCTCTTTCCGATGGCTGAATTAGTAGTCCGTTGGCTGACCTTTCCATTTGGGCCTGTTTGTTCATAAGGACTTATACAGGGGTGGTCCTGTCCCTTTAAATTCTGCCATTTACAATGTGCAATCTGGACAGCATTTTACATAAATATCAAACTTTCTGGTAAGCTCCCTGATGCACATTTCTACTGCCTGTCCTTTCATTAGGGAAGCACTTGCCTTTCTGAGCGCTCCACACTATTGTTAAAGCTCGGCATCTGAAAGTAAAAGTTTTATTACTGCCCTGAATTGAACTGACACAGCAGTTCTCCAAGAGATACAGCAAGCAGAGCAAACATGCTCCTTCATTATTTCGATGGCTCTTTCTCGCTTCTGCAGCTTCTCAGAGTTTCAGAAAGGCAAAGCGCCTTTCTGTCCCATGCTCGAACACTGAATCAAGCAAACTGTAAACCCAAGCACTTTCACTTTTTATCTTCTCGGGAGGGAGGGAGTGAGCAATGAGCAAGAGTTGTACTTCCATTTTTATTTATTTTTCTTTAATTTTTGTTGACCGGGTAAGTGCACTAGACAAATCCTGCCTATTTTCAGGCACGACCTGGGGGAAGGGGATACAGATGAATGCCAGCTGACCTTGAGCCAGATTAAGCTGTTGGTGGTATTTTTAGTGAATGAGGGAAATTTTGCCAGGACACCGGGGAAATTCCCCTACTTCCAGCTTCCTGTGAGCAGGGGGGGACCAATTTTCCTGTGGGACCAAGATGGCGGAGGAGGAGGAGGACAGTGGAGGAGGACATGAAGTGACTGGTGAGTTAGCAAGGCTCAGCGGGGGAACATGGTATGGCTGGAATGCACCCTCAGGGTGGCCAGCATATCGTACCTCAGCCCCCGCTGCTTGCTGTGTTAGCAACGGGTGGAGGATCCACTGAAAATGGAGTTTTGCTATACTCCTCTATGGTGGTGACACTAGGTGTTACAGGAAGTCCCGGAGCAGGCCCCATACCTGTAGAGGGCGATGAAGATATAGATGCAGTGGTCCGTGTGAAACAGGACCTCTTATTACAGGCTGAGGCTGATTACAGAGCAGCTAAACTGCATGCCGAAGAAAAAAAAAGGGAAAAGCTCGATTCAAGGTTCACCGTCTCCTTTTACGGTTTCTACAGCAAAAGTTTTTGCAGTGGGCCCTCTAATAGAGGATACTACATCAGGGAAAGACACAGGATTGGAAAATCACTCACAGCATGATTCGGCATGGTCTCTGGAACGAGCTGGTTGGATCCAGACACAAACAGGTCAGTGGGTTGCGAATCCCGATATTCCGCTTCCAGGTTCGGGGAGTGTCACGGGGGGTACTAGGGGGAACTGTGGATGGCCTCCTACACAATATGCACAGGCCTGATACAGTCCTGTTTACTAAACCATATGTGCTAGTCTTAGACCCTGTTTCAGGGCACACTTTATCTGGTAATACAGATGCAGAGATGGTTATGATGGACTTGTCCATTTCACAAGTGGATTCTATTTCCTTCTCCCCTATACAGTCTCCAGCACAGCAGGGGCCTATGGAAAACATTACTGTGGCTAGTGATTTCCCCCCAGTCGGAAGAAGTGCTGTGATCTATTCCTATAGTACCTCCTGACAATGAGTCAGTAACCCCAGCCCTGACAGCTCCCACTTTCGTTAGTTTATTTCAAAAACCTGTTTCTTTAGGTAAACTCAGGAATGCAGTTCGGCTGCAGTTTTTAGGACCAGCGGATACGATGCCAGACCGCTTTTATGTGGGGGAAAGTTCTATTGAAGCAGATGCTGGGGTTTTCTCCCTCGAAAGTGTATGCTTTGATTCATACACCAGGAGAATCTACATATGACATATGTTTTTGTTCCCTGGACATCCTGAATCATTTCTGGATGAAGTATGCCCTGTTTAAAACGAACCCAGCTTGGACCCACTTTCAAGCTATACCTTTAACAAAACAAACTTTTAAAGTAATCACTGTCTTATTCAGAATGAAGGAGTGAATATTATGGACATTTCATACTGGCTGGAGAAACGTTGCCAAATACAAGGGAATCCGGAACCAATTTTAGATTCTGAAGGTTTTTGGAATGTAGGGTGGCGGTATAAGGTGACTTTACCACAGACAGAGGATGGACTTCAACATCTACCAAGTTGTTTTTACCTGGGTCGTGACAAGGGTTTTATTTTTTATCCTGGACAGCCACGCCATTGTTATAAATGCAGTTCCAGTAGACATTTGAGTCGAACCTGTGATACAATGACATGTGCTCAATGTGGGGAAGTGGGGCATATTATGACTGACTGTCATCATCCTCCCAAGTGTAGTCTTTGTGAGAGCGGCATTCCTTTATGGATTGTCCTTGGGCAGCCCATAATACTGTGGACAAGGATTATACCACTCATGATTTTATTTGAATACTACATTAAAATCGGCTTTGAAACAATTCGCCCCCCACCTAAGGGCACCTCCTGAAAGGCCTATTAAGCCCCCTTCGGAGGCCTTATCCACTTCTGCTTTGGTTTCTCACATGCCTCCATCTGAGGCAGAACCTTTAGTACTAGAGGTATCTGGTGATGTAGGTTCTATGCCTTCCCCCTTCCACCAGAAGGTGCCTTCACTGTAGTTAATAATCGAAGGAGGAGTTTACGGAACAAAACTGCAGCATCTGTTTCAGAAGTCTTCCATCTCCCAGTGCAAAACACCTTTTCCACCTTGCTGGTTGAAGAACCTGATGTAGGTACAGAATCAGACTGCGTTTTGGTTTACTCCTCTCAAGCAGATGGAGGATCAGACACTGAGCGTTCTACAGAAGATTTGACTATCCCTCCAAAAAATAAATCTAGGATGGGTTCCCGTAAATGGGTCAGGAAGAAATCCTAATGTTTTTCAATTTTTTTTTAGGATTAATTAGTTCTCCTTTAACACTTAATGTTTTGTTTTGTTTTTATACGCAATGGATACGTTATTTAGTATTACTATGGCCTCTTTAAATACTAACAGTATTCAGTCAGATAGATAACTTTTGGTATATGCTTTCTTTGATTCCTTTTTTTATGATGTGGTATTCTTTCAAGACACTCGATTACATAGCAGACAAGAGATGGATAGAGCTTCTGTGGGATGGAAATGGGGAGTGACTTATTGGTCTATGGGAGAGGATCTTTGTTGTGGGGTTGGAATTTGTTTAAATTCCCCTTTGGCACAATCTGTACAGGTAGTGGACATATAGCCCCGGGCCGTGCTTTGTTATTAGATGTCACATTAAATAAATTGCACTGTCGGTTTATTAATGTATATGCCCCACAAACAAAGACAGCTAGAATTGAGCTTTTTAACGCTATACAGCCTTATTTGTTTACATCTCGTTATGTTTTCTTGGGAGGAGATTTCAATTGTGGGTTGTATTTAAAGGATAGGGGTCCTTAACCCAAAAATTATATTGTGATACCAATTGCCTGGCTGTTTTTATTTCGCAGACTGGTTTGGTTGATGCTTGTGTTTTTTTTTTGGCTGGCCAGATAAGACCTATTTCAGAGATAACCTAGCTACTAGGATCGATTTCTGGTTTATATCTCCTGCCTTGGAGATTAAAAATACCAGGACCCGTCCTGTTGCTCCATCTGACCATGCCATCATAGAACTGACTGTCTCTAATTATGATGGTATGCAACAAGGGCCTGGGTATTGGAGGTTGAACTTGGAACTGTTCTCTTCCAACTGTTAGGGATGGTTTTATTTCCTTATTAGAAGCACGTAAATCGGTTAAAATGTTATATGATACTTACAGGAATGGTGGGAGGATACAAAGCTAGATATTAAGATACTTGCATCACATAGGTAGATTATATGGGAAATTTAAGAGGGACCAATATTGTATTTACAAAACACAGTTTCAGAATTTAGTGTTTCAAGCTTCCCAAGGAGTTAAAATGATTCTTGCAGAATTAGCAGAAACCAGACGAAAAATGAATGATCTACAATATAATAGACTTGGATCTTTAGAACAGGAATGGAAATTTGGAACCCAGGGTTCACAGGATTTTATGAATCAATTTCAGTTCTGTGCTCAACAACAATATCAAAAGCAGATATCTTTAATTCAAGATGCTATGGGGTGTGTCTGTTCCAAAAGGTATGAAATTATGACAGCCATAGAGGAGCATGTGCAGTCTTTATTTAGTCATCAGGAATCCTCCCAGGATGGTCAACAGGTTTGGTTGGAAAAATGTATTTTACCACAAGTTTTGTCATCCGATCAACGGGTACTGGTGTCACCACTTACTCAATCAGAAATAATGACCACTTTTGCAATGGTTAAAAAGAATTCTGCACCTGGAACAGATGGAATTCCATATGAATTGTACAGTGTGATTCTTCAAGTTTTGTTACCTGAAATCCTAGAGTTATTTCAGGATATGATGGTTTCAGGGGATTTGCCTGATTCAATGGGTAATGGGTTGGTGGTTTTTGTGTATAAATCTGGGGACAGGACTGAGCTTTCAAATTGGCGCCCCATCACATTATTAAATACTGATTTTAAATTGTATACCAAATTGTTGAATAACAGGTTGTTGCTTTGTGCGTTTACTCTGATATATTCTTCTCAGACTTGTACTATTCCTGACCGGAGTATAACAGATGGGTTAATTTTATTAAGAGAAATTTTGTCCCGGGGGAAGACTGGAGAATTAACTGGTTTCATTCTTAGTTTAGATCAGGAAAAGGCCTTCGACAGGGTAAACCATGAATATCTTTGGGACTGTTTGGCTAGTTATGGGATTCCAGGTACTTTTATTTTTTGGATAAAATTTTGTTATTCTAATGCTAAAGCTTTAACATACTGTAATGGATGGATGGGGAGGGCATGCATGGTTACCCGGGGAATTAGACAGGGATGTCCCCTTCTCTATCTTTTTACACTGGACCCTTTAATTCGTCGCGTTAATGATAATATTGCTATTCAGGGGGTTTCTTTTTCTAACACCTCAGAAGAAATTAAAAGTATTGCATATGCAGATGATATCTGCTTTCTTGTGGGGGATTTACCTTCAACCTGTTTAGCGGGACAAATACTTTGGGAATTTTCCAATTCACGGGAGCCAGAGTTAACTATAGGAAAAGTAAATGCCTTCCCTTTGGATTAGAAAGTTTTTAGAATCTACGGTAATTGGGATCCCTGTTGTGACAGGGACCTGTACAATTCTTGGACTTCTTTTTGGTACCGGGGATTTGGCCTTCTTAAATTGGTCCTCCAAATTGGACATTGCATATGGGAAAATTTTACTGTGGAATAAGTGGAGATTGTCCAAATTAAAAAGGGTATATATGATTAAGACCTTCTTATTCCCAATTTTTTTGTATTTAGCTGCAGTTTTTAGTCTACCCCTAAGCTGGAGACCGGATGTACGGGTTTTTTTTTTTCAGGCATTTGGGGTAGTAGACTGAATCCAATTAAACGGTGTTTACTGTTTAGAGAGAAAAAAATTGGGGGTATTAAAATGATTAATCCCTTTATTTTCTTTTTTACAATTTTTGCTAATGTAAACTTGAGACCATTATTATTGAAATCTGAGGATATTTGGATCCCATGAGTTTTGGATTCCATGGCAGGGATACTCCCCTTCTGGCTTCCTCATTCATGCATCCCAAAACAGCGTTCTTTGTATAATATTCCAGAAACTTTAAGGGTATGTTTTGGGAAAATAAAACTTTGGTGTTTAGTACCGGAACATTTTTTACAACAGAACTATATGCACATCTTCTATCTACTTTTTTTTCGCCATACAGCCTGTTTTGACTTTAAACCTATTTCAGATAAAATATTGATTGGGAAAATGTTGACATCTACCCGTATACTGGTTTATATGTGGGATGTTATGTGGCTTTCCCTACATGGGAAACTTAATGTCAGAGGAAACCTAAAACATAAAAGTGTAGAACATCGTTACTGCCCTAGGGAGACTTGTGTTGAGGTGGTGGAATCCATGGACCATTTGTTCTTTCTGTGTCCTTTGTAAACGGTTTTGGAATTTTTATGGGGTAAATGGCCTACATCACCCTTTGTGATTTAACCCTGAGATTTTATACTTGGGTATTCTTCCATTCAAATGGACTAAACATGATAGGGTTACACTTTGGTAATTTTGGTGTGTTTTAAATTCTATATATGGCACGTGCAGTGTAGGCTGACACTGCAACAATTAGAATATACAGAGGAACAATTATTTCATATGATTACTACTGCAATTCTTAGTCATAAAAATACTGAAAGGAAGTCAGTGCCATATGAAATCTTCTAGTCTTGGTGGTACAGTATAGATTGGCTATGAGTTGGTAGGGTATATTTTGAGATACTTTCAGTCATTGCATAATTCCACTTTTGCTTATGACTAGTAATATGTGGCACTGAGTGTTTTTCTTTGTAATTTCACTGTTATTTTCTTCTGGTCTTAATGAGAAGTGGCAGTTTCTGGTAGAAATGAATTATTTTCTGGTGAGGAGTATTCTTGATTTTAAGTATGGTTTAATTTAAAAAAAAAAATGTATAGGACCATGAAGAATCTGTATATTATGGAAGCTTATGTTGTGGATACTAGTTAATTCTATATGAGGTGCTTTGGGTTGGGAAAACATACTGCCATATAGTGGTATGCATGTGCGGGGTGGGGGTGGGGGGTTATTTCAGCTTACTATGTATGGGATAATGTTGTGTTTGTTTTTCATCTTATTTTCACAATTTTTTTTCTCCCTTTAGGTTTACAGGGACAAAAAGTATGCTGTATACTTATTTATTTATTTTTTTTTTGGTATGTTGTCATACAATTTTTGGTATTTTGGTTCTCTCATAGAATCCCTGGCTCCTTTAAGTAAGGGGGTGGGGCTTTCAGCATTTACTACTTGGGTTTTAGGACTGATAGAGTTTTACCTTTTTTCCATTGCATGTATGATGAAATACATATTTCTGTTTATTTGTATTATAATTTAGTATGTAGTAATAGTTTTGTATATATAATTTTCTCATATTTTTGTTTTAGGGAAGTTTTGTTTAGCTTTGGTGGTTCTTTTTTTTTGGTGGGGGGACTTTAAACATTTTTATTTGTTTTTGTTCATTTGGATGTTGTATTACCTTTTATATTGTTTAATTTTGTATTATGATTTGGTGTGCTGTAACACCTTGTGTATTTAGCTTGCTTTTCAGTCTTAATAAAAAATTCCCCTACTCTTTTCGATAAGTGCCATGGGATCTTTAACATCCACCTGAACTACCACCAATCCAGGCAGATGGGACCTCGGTTTAACGTCTCATCCGAAAGGCGGCACCTCAGAAGTGCAGCACCCCTCTCATGCTGCACTACAGTGTTAGTACTGGGATATTAACCCATGTGCCAGATGTGGGAACTGAACCCACAGCCCTCTGATCTCCCGGCCTCAGAGGTGAGTGTGCTACCTACTGAGCCACTGACACTGACATTTAACCAAAAGCTCTCTCTCTCCCTCTCTCTCATATGTTTTATGCACTCCACGAGTGAACTAAAAGGTCAAAAGCTGGAACGGCCGCTGAAAGTGAAAAGTATCACCTCACTATTCAGAAATGCTTCACAGCCATTTACTGGGAGAGAGCAAGAGGAGTGGAGCAGTCTCTCTCTCTTTTTCTCAGTCTCTTATTTTCTCCGTAACTGTGAACTCCACGGAGGGCATGGAGCAGAGCAGTTTTAACAGCTTGAATGCTGCTTTGTGCCCAAATGTCATATTTTTACTCTGGAGTCTAACTAGCCCTGTTGGCTAAGAATGACTTGATTTCCTACAGCTAGCTGGCTATTTTATTACAGAACATAGCCAACAGCCAGGATATTTTTAACACAATAGGGGGACAGAGGTGGGTTTCTGAGCAGCGGTGCTCAAAGAGGAAATGTCGCTCAGCTATGGACATTCCTGTTTTGAAAGCAGGTTAAAGGGGCACTGTCAGCTTTGCCCCTTCATTTTGTAACCAATGTGAAAAGTGTGCCTCCTGGCACACACCAAGTCCACCTGTACTGTAAAATGTCCCTATGCATGTAAAAATTAAGTTTCTGTACCTGAAACAGTAATTTTGCCCAAAATACACTTTTCTCCGGGATGGTCGGAATTCAGCCACGTCCCGGAAGCACATCCTGGTTAGGAACTTGGGTCAGCCCTGAGCGCGCTCACGAAGTACAAGTTTTCCTCATGACACCCGTTAAAAAATGTTATTCTTGTCCCTGCTTCAACAAACAACTGCTACTGCTAATGTAAACATAAACCGAGCACTGTGCAGAGCATAATTTAAAATTTCTGAACGGAGCTAAAATCCCGTGCATGCGCACAAATGGCATGCTCCAGCGCGGGATCGATCTTTATGCCTTTCCAGCGCATGCGGTTTAGCTCAGTTGAAATTTTAAATTGTGCTCTTCACAATACTCAACCGGGCTAACCCTAAGAAGGACGAAGGCCTATCGCCCACTGGGACTGTCCTCCCGAGGACTGCAAGCCAATCGCTTGAAGAAAAGGGAGGAATCATCCTGACTCGGAAGAGTCCTCAAAGAGCTGCCTCGGTCGGTTTCTCACCTCCACCTGCCGAGGTTTATCGGAGTGAGGGTGACAGACAGCCTATGGGGTAAATTCCAAAGCCGACCAAGAATTCTTGGTCGGAGCCCCAACTAATGGCTGTGGAGGCGGAGGTTCCACCAGAATCGGTGGGCAGCTGAACTGGCCGAACAAGCTGCCTGGGAACAGCCTCGGCTACAACGAGGGGTTGTTTCCGCCCGTGACAGCTACTTAATGGCCGGGAAGACGACTGGGTCGGCTTATTCCCGGTCAAAAGGAGTTGTTGCCACATGAGTTCTTCATACCTCGACGCGAACTTGCGCCAAGCCTCACCGTCCGAGGAGGAGAGAAGAGGAAGAGCGGGCGCGCTCGCTTTGCTGCGTGCAGAGATCAAGACCGCCTATGACGCGGGATCGCTGGACTCGCGAGGAGAAGTGTCGGAAATCGCACTCCTCGGCTCGATCGATCCCACCGGCGGCTCCGGAACCAGAGGCACAGTCGAGCCGACGGGATCCTCAACTCCCACCGGGGAAACCGAGAGGGATTCTCAGCTTCTCCAGTCGACAAACCGCCTAACGGATTGAGAAAATCTTCGACCGCGGCCTGGCGGAGTCTCGGTCAACTGGCTTGACGGGACACCTGCGGAAGCCAGTGGCCGAGCTGAGGGTCGCACCGTTGACTGGCTCTACAAGAAGGGGAGGGGGATCTTTTCCCGGCCCCAAGAGCGCCGACGGTGAGACTTACTTTTGCTCTTTTGGACCTGGAAAAGGATCCAGAAAAGTTGGACCCTCACCTTTCGTGCCGAGAGGGTCAGACAAAGCTCTTGAAAGAAGCCGGTCACGAGGCACCGGAGAGAGCGGGACAAATGCCGCAGCCGAGGCAGGAAGTGGCCCGCCGCCTCTTCGAGGGCGATCATCTGCTCGAGCTGATCTCACAGCCTGCCGGGCCATGACACTGCCAACCGGGCTCTTTGGATTTAACCGTGGAATTCTTTTCTCGCGCCCAGTTGTAATCGGGCAGCCACGGTCTTCAAGACGAGGGCCAAAGGACGAGCACAAGTCGCAGGCCCGCGGGTGCGTGCTCAAGGCTCCAGCAGTAGACCGACGTGTGATGCGGATCCATCCTAGACATCTTCTGTCTGCGAAGGGCACCTCCGAAACCGGGAGTCGATTTGTCCATCGCAGCCATGAGGAAAAGAAGACCGAAGTCTTTTTAGCAAAAAACCTTTTGATTTCGAACTTTCGAAGAATTAGGAACCAGTCATACGCAGATCTGACGTCATGGGGCGGAGCCGAGAGTTTTATCACCCGGGTGGGTGGGAGGAGCCAGCTTGAAGACCTTCCGGCAAGATTTAAAGCGGCAAGGAACCTGCCAATAAGTGTGGATGAACAACATATCCATGTCCCTAGAACAGAAGGTGAAGAAAGTGAAAATGACTGCATGCCCCCCCCCCCACCAAAGCATGGATTAAACTAATCCAGAGTAGGCTGAATCAGACGGAAAAAAAATGGCAGAAGCAAACGACAAAACACAGGGGAAAACTGAATCTTTACATATGACAATCTGCTGTTGAAAGAAAATCGAACATTAAAAAAAGACTTAAAAGAAGCTGAAACTAGAATTGCTACTCTTGAAAAGGAGGCAGTATAGCGCAGTTGTTAAAGGCTCTGAGCTGCAAATCTGGAGACCTGGGTTTGAATCCCACAGCCCCCACTTGCATACTGTGTGACCCTGAGCAAGTCACTTAACTTCCCTATACTCCCAGGTTGCACCTGTAAATACAGGTTCTAGGGACATGGATATGTTGTTCATCCACACTCATTGGCAGGTATCCTTGCCGCTTTAAATCTTGCCGGAAGGTCTTCAAGCTTGCTCTTCCCACCCACCCAGGTGGTAGAACTCGGCTCCGCCTAGCGCCAGATCTTCCTACCGCTTGGAAGCTCAGGTTCCCTCCCTTAACGCCTCTTGTTTGAGATTGGTTCCTATTTCTGCTTTATGGATTTAAAAATAAATTTTGCGAAAAAGACTTCAGTCTTCGATCCCTCGCGGCTGCGATGGACAAATCGACTCCCGGATTTCGGAGATGCCCATGCGGGCAGAAGATGTCTCGGACGGATCCACACTTCACGTGTGTCTACTGTTTAGGCCTTGAGCACGACCCGCAGGCTTGCAACCTGTGCTCATCTTTCTCGCCTTCTCGCCCCAAGACCGTGTGTCTGACTGCAACCGGGCCCGTCCCCGAAAGCGCTTCCTCGGTGAAGTCCAAAAGGAGGCCCGTTGGCGGTGTCGGGCGGGCGTTTCGCGGATCAGCTCCGAGCGGATGGTCGCCTCGGCAGGAGGCGGCGCGGTCCGATCTTCCTCGGCCGCGCATTTATCCCTCTCTGGGTTCTTCCTACACGCTTCTTTTAGGGAGCTTTGTCTGTCCCTCTCCACTAAGGGAGAAGGGCCTCTACGCCTGCTGGACCTTATTCTCGGTCCAAAAGAAGGACAGGGTAAGTCCTCCGTCGGCGCTCTTGGGAGCGGTGAGACCCTCTCCCGGTAAATGGAAACCCGTCGGCCCGGTCGATCGCCGCCGCCACTGGCCTCACGGTGTCCCCGCCAGGTCAGTTGACCGAGACTCCACCGACGAAGTCGAGATTTTTCTGACCGTTGGACTGGCTGTCGCCTTTAGCGCGAGATTCCCTCGCCTGTTCCCCGGGAGGAGTTGGGATCCGTGTGATCAGCTTGTGCCTCCGGTTCGGAGCCTCGGATGGACCATCCAAGCCAAGGGAGTGCCGGTTCCGGCCGACACCTCCCGCACCGACCTCGGAAATTCCGGGACTCCGGTCTTGGTTCGGACCTCTTACGGTCCAGCCGATCCCACCCACATAGGCGGTCTCGGCATCCGCTGTAGCTGGCGTCACGCCGTCCTCCTCGATTCCAGGGAGGCTTCGCGTAAATTACGCCGCACGGTATTTAGGACCATGTTGCAACAGTCCTCCTGGTCAAAAGCTCTCCGCCGCCTTCCCCCGCCATTAAGGGCTGTCACCGAGCTGCCGACACAACCCCGACTTATCCGGGAGCCTATACCCAGGTCGGTTGTTCGCCAAACCAGCTGTTTCCACTGATTCGTGGAACCTCCGCCTCCACAGCCACTCTTATTGTGGCTCCGGCTCAAGGATTCTCGGTCGGCCAAGGTCTACCCCATCGGTTACCGTCAGTTACCCTCACTCCCGACCCACCTCGGCAGGTGAAGGGTGGCTCAGGCCAGAGGCAGCTCTTCGAGGACTCTTCAGAGTCCTGATGATTCCTCCTTTTCCAAGCGACTGGACTTGAGTCTTCAGGAGGTCAGTCAATGGATGATAGCCCGCCGTCCTTCCTAGACTGCCACGGCTCATCTCGAGTCCACCGGATGGAGCTCGAACCTGTTTCAAACGGGCCAGGTATCCCTCACTGGAGATTCTGGACCGGGACCTCGACGGAGGCCTTTCCGTCGCCGAGGCCATAGTGGGTCCGCACTGGAGCTGTGGCAGCGCCTGCTTCCTGCTCCTGCGCCGCCAGGATGGCTGGAAGTATGCGGTCCCACCGTCCCTTGTCCAAGTTTTTTCGAACACCCTCTGCTGAGGGGTTGAGTATGACAGCGCTTTTTCAAGGCCGGGCAACGCCAGGGATGGGACAAACCTCCTGACAAGGAGTCAAGTAGTTGACTATATCGCTTAAAAGTCTACGCCATGGCCCTCTCTCGCCTTCTCAGGCCAGTCTGGCCGCCTCATGGCACATTTTTCTCATGCCCTATTGGGCTCCTGGATGAGGTCATCCTCATCTTCCACGATCTGCAGACCACGGTTACAGGTGCGGGACCAGGCAGGCAGGGCCAAACAGCAGCTCCAGACTGCTTTGGATATAGTGGGAGTCATGTGCCACATTGGCGCGCCGCAGTGGCTATGCGCAAGGTCATGGCTTGGCTGAGGATATCCACTCTACTCGGATACCCAGCACAAGTTGGCGGATGTTCCTTTTGGGACTGACCTTCGCCCTGGGGTGGAAGGTCACCTGCAGAGGATCGAGAAGTCCAATGCTACCTTGGACCTCGGTCTCTTCCGCTTCAGAAGGACAAAGGTCGCAAGCCACAGCCTAAGCCCTTTTCGGGTCTTTCTGTGCCCCTCAGCGCTGCCCAGCAACGTTGGGGCCAGCAGGCTCGGCCTGGCATCCCAAACCCAAGCCGCCGGCTCCTCTAACAGAGGCAGGAGTCTAGAACCTCGGTCGTCCCTCCAAGCCTGCCCAGTGACGGGGCTGAGGGAGCCGCCTCATTCCCCGCTGTCATTACCCACTGGGTCCCCGGTGGATGGCCCGCACCTCCGCTCCGCCTATTCAAGGTTATCACGACAGGTGGGTTTTGGAGGTGGTGAAGAGGCCGCCTCTGGGAATTCGAGCAGGCACCACCTCAGGAGTCAGCTCGGAAGCCTGGGGTCCCCAGCCTCACTGGTGGCTCGTCGGAGCCGACATCACTCTCCTCCTCCGTAGCTGAGGTGGAGGAGGTATGGCACCCTCCTTCAGACCCAGGCTTCAGTCCAGGCATTCCTGGTTCTGAACGGACAGGGGCTGGCTGCCCATTCTCATTCCACACCACCTAAACAAGTTCCTAAGGTCTCAACCTTCAGGATGGTCACTCTGGCTCAGATAATACCATCCTGGAACGCCGGGCATGGTGGTTCTGCTCTCTGACCTGGTGGACTGCTTTTTTTCACGCCTCTATCCCGACCGCCTCACCCAGAGATTCCTTCGGGCTCGAGAGCGATCCCTTTCGAGTTCCAAGCCATGCCCTTCGCTTGTCTCCAGCTCCTGTGGGTCTTCACCAAATGCATGGCAGTGGTGACAGCATTCTCGGGCGAGGGGTCCTGGGCACTCTTACCCGGACGCACTGGCTGATAGCAGCCTCCAGAAAGGGAGCAAGTGGAGGTCCTGAGATCTGGCCTCCAGGTTCGTTTCCTCACCGCCTCTATCAACGAGGCCAAGTCGGAACCGAGCCAAAGCAGGTGATCTCGGTTTGGCCAGGGCGCAGCTCAACTCTCTGAGCCAGAGCTGCCCCCGCGACAGGGCCGTGGGTTCTTTCCTCCTTTGCCCATCATTTCTGGTTGGGCACTGCGCCTGCCCGGACTTCCCTGCGCCTCCTGGGTCTCATGGCGTCTGCACCAACGTGGAATCGCTGGGCCTGGAACATGCGCCCCTTCAATGGGGACTGGCCAGCCAGTGGTCACAACGCTGCATCCTTTGACCAGCTTGTGTCGCTGACTGGGATGGGAACGCCTCCAGTGGTGGACCGCTCCAGATCATTTGCAGGAGGGCATCCCATTCCCGCCCGTCTTGGCCGACGGGTCTTCTATCGACCGATGCCTCTCTGATGGGTTGGGTGCTCATCTGGGAACACTGCCTCATGGCCTCTGGTCCCTCAAGGGAGTCCCGATGCCACATCAACCTGCTGGAGTTCCGAGCGTCCGCCTAGCTCTCACCGCCTTTGCCCGCCTCCGGGGTCAAGTGGTCCGGAGTCCAGACGGACAATACCACAACCATGTTCTCATCTAAACCGGGCCATGGACGCTGCCCATGCTTATGTGCAAGGAAGCTCTCCTCAGATTTGGTCACTGTAGGCGCAGCCTTGGAGGCGGATCTCAGCCATTCATGTGGCAGGAGCTCCACACTCCTTCTCCGATGCCCTGAGTCGGATAGGGGCTGCATCCCACTTAGTGGTCTCTCCTCGGAGGTAGTACAGCATCTGTTCTCCCTTGGGGCACACCAGGTGGACTTGTTCGCCTTTAGGAGAACGCTAAGCTGAGACTGTTCCATGCCCGCCTCAGCAGGGCTCGCTGCAGGGGATGCCTTCGAGGCAGTGGCCCTGGCCTTTTTACGCCTTTCCCCATTTCCCTTGATCCACAAGGTGCTCTCAAGGCGGAGACAAGGGCGAGGTGATTCTGATAGCCCCAGACTGGTCCTCGCCAGTTCTGGTACCCAGATCTCCTCAGTCTCAGCTCCAGGACTCGGCAGCTTCCAGCTCGCCCGACCTGCTTCCTCAGTCAATCAGGGAAGGTGTTCCATCCGACCTTTCCTCTGCACCTGACGGCCTGGTCTCCTGAGTGGTGAGAGTTCAGGCCTTGGGTCTTTCCACGAGGTCCTCAATGTAGTTGAGGCCCCAAGGAGTTTAACAGAAAATGTTATGCTCAAATGGTGGTGTTTTCATTTGGTCAGGCGCGGGCTTGGACCCTTCCTCCCGTTCCTGGCAAGCATCTTGACCATTTATGGTCCCTTTCAATCAAGGGCTTGTGGCTCTACCCATCTTGCAGCACCTGCAAGTCATCTCAAGCGATCGGCCGGGAAGCAGTCGGTGGCGAGGAGAAGGTGGTCTGCTGCCAAAGGCCTTGATCACATTTCCTCCAGTGCGGAACCCCACCCGGTGATCTACTGCTGGTATTGGCAAAGCTCATGGGCGTTTATTCAACCTATGCACAGGTGTGCTCTCTTACCTGTCGTGGAAGACCGCCTGGTGGCTATCATTGCCAGCCAGAAGGATGGGAGAGCTCTAGGCTTCCACTGTAGTCTCCTCACTCGGTCTTCCACAGGGACAGTAGCATCCTGCGCCCCCAGCCAAATTCCTTCCAAGGTGGTGTCGGAGTCACCTTGGTAAGCTGACCGGCCGTTCTACCCAATCACACTGAGGTCGACAGGCTCCATACTTTGGACCCTGTATGGCGCCGCTATTATAAGGAGCAAGACAGCTGAAATTGGGAGAGGTTCGGCCAGCTGTTTGTCACCTACGCTGAAGCCGCACCTGGCAGACCTGCAGCCAAGCGACCTATACAGGTGGGTCACTCTGCATAGATCTCTGCTATAAGTTGGCAGGCATGGAGCCTCCCAGAGGATAAGAGCTCATTCTACCCGCCATACTGTTGCAACGGTGGTTGCCGTTTCCAGGACGCCCCTATCTAGGAAATCTGCAGGGCTGCTACCTGGAAGTCAGCAAACACCTTCATTACCCATTACTACACTCACCTGAGCCGCCGCTGGATGTTGGCTCTGGGGCCTGCTCCAGTCTCCTCCCAAGTAAGTATTGGGGAGGGTTTGCCTCCTCCTCCCGGAGAAATGCTAGGAGTCTGCTAATGAGTGTGATGAACAACATATCCATGTCCCTGAATACAGGTTACTCACTGTATGGAGTTTTAGAGAGAAAGAAACATCCACACGACTACCCGGTTTGCCGGGCTGGGACAAGACACCTGATTTTCCTACGGCCAGATAGTTATATGGAGCTTAGAGAGACATCAGGGTGGAGGAGAAAGTTGAAGATTTTTTCAGAAGATTAAGCGTATGATGTTTGCCACGAGTGTGGATGAACAACATATACTATTTTGAACTTCCTGTTACAGGTGAGTAACTGATTATCACCAATAGGAGTTCTAGGAATGGTATATGGTTCTTCCACACTGTCTGGCAGGTTCTTGACGCTTAAATCTTGTCAAAGGTCTCTGCTGGCTCCTCCACCCACCGGGTAAACCGCCCGCCCCCTGATGTGGGATCTTGCCCGCTGCAGGTTGGCCAGCCGGGTGGCTCGATGGGTCATGATGAACAACACATACCATTCCTAGAAAGTAAGTTACTAAGAACTTACTATAACAGTAGATCTTCAGAGGCTCTTGCAGGTATCATATAGACTGACGCCGCAGGCGGCAGGACCCTCAGAAAATTTCTAGCTAGCAGTCCCCGGCAGGACCACCACGCCAGGTGACCGGCATCAGACAACATAAAGGGGGCAGTCCCAGATCCTTTCCAGTCTTTTCCCGCCACATGCCCAGACGAGAGAAGCAGATCTTTCCACACAGAAGAGGAGCTGGAAAGCCTAGGGATGGAGGGCGAGGATATTTTGAGAAGAGCCTCTCAAGATCTACTGTTACGGTAAGTTCTACGAATCGTACCATCTTACTGAGAGGGCTCTTGCAGTAGGTAATTACATATAGGACAGAACTTCGCTAGCTCCTGGAACAAATGAAAGGCAATCGTGGGAGGAGGAATCATCAAGAAGTTGGTGCAAACAACCTTGTAAACCTTCAAGATAGGTGTGGCCTTGCAAGACAGCCAACTCAAGCCTGCTCTTAATGCAGAGGCAATGTCCAAACCGTAATGTTTAATAAACGTATATCTTAGTGAAGGTGCAGCAGATGTCTTCTAGACATATTTCTGAAATGTTTATAGGCTGCCAACCCCGGTGAGTGGCTCGACTGACCCGTAGAGTCTTCTTGTACTTGTCGTAACAGAAAGTGATGCAATGAGTCAACCACCTTTGATAGGCATGTTTGCAGACAGCACTGCCTTCCTTTGTGAGCAAAGAGACTAATAACTATCAGCTTTCTAGATCCTCGTCCATCGGTGTGTACTCAGAATCCTGTGGACATCCATGGTATGGAGTGTTATTCTCCTTGGTTGGAGTACTGAAAAGGCAGGCACTAATAGACTGATTTAAGGTAGACTCCGCTACCACTTTGGGAGAAACTAGGATTCGGTATAAGAGTTACTTTTCTTTGTGAAAGATCGATAAGGTTTTTAAGGGCCTGGAGTTTGGAATTTAAGCGTAGTCATTGTCACCACATATATCTTCCACGAAGAACTTAAGTTCGCAGAAGCCGCAGGCTCAAAAGGAAGAAGGGTAAGTTTCGAGAACAAAGTTCAAGTCCCAGGGGGAGCCGGAGTCCCAATAGGGTCTGATGAAGAACCCTGAGAAAAGTCTTGATACCTCCAGTTGGGCAAATGCCTATCAGCTGAAGGACACGGTAGGAAATAGTCATTACATGGACTTTCAAGAGGATGACGAATCTGTTGAAAGATGGCGGGTAGTCGGCAAACGGCGGACGGAGAGGCTCTGTTCAAGGATGTTCAAATGAAATCATTTCCATTCCATGGCGAGGTGGGATCTAGTGAGGGTTTTGCCTCCACCAGAATTGCCAATTTTGGGAGAGACGTCAAAGCGAGATTGGGCTAGGCGTCTGCAGGGAGCCAGCACATGAAGTTGAAGAGACTTGAGTCCTTGATGGACCGGGGTCCTCGATGGGTCAACAATCCTAGATAAAGGAAGAGGAAGAGAGGAACCCTGAGTATTGTTTAGAAGAGAGAACCAGATTTGCCTGGGCCAGAAAGACACGAATCATTTCCTCCTTCCAAAGCCAGTCTGCAACACATGAGGGACCAGAGGAATTGGGGGAAAAGGAGACTAATCTGTCCTCCTGCTTAGACACAGCCCCGAGAAAGCGCCCTTTGGAGCGAAAGGAAAAGGTTGGAAGCTTTATGCTTTGGGAGGAGGCGAACAGGTCTATCTGTGGAGTCTCCCAAATTGGAAGATATTTTTTAGAATCTCTTTTTGGCCCAGTTCCTACTGTGGTAGAGCCAAGAACAACTTAGCTTGTCTGCCAGGACATTGTCACCCCAGAACAGGATGTCGTGAGGTATGGTTGAGTTGCTCATTCTCAACCCTCATCGCTCCCTGCATAGCGGTGGGACAGAGTCCTCCTTGTTTGTTGATACCACACCATGCACATGTTGTCTGTTTGGATGGCTAGTGACCGGAAGATGTGCCAGAAGGGTCGAGAGCATAGCAGCACTGCTCAAGCTCGAAGCACACTGATGTGGAGAAGTAACTGCAATTTTGACCATAAGCCCTGGGTTCAGTAGGACCTGAGGCCCCAACCTTCGCCTTAGCGTGGTCAGGTTCGAGCGGGAGGATGGCAGAAAGGGACCTCTGAAT
Source organism: Neoceratodus forsteri (assembly GCA_016271365.2). NCBI lineage: Eukaryota > Metazoa > Chordata > Ceratodontiformes > Ceratodontidae > Neoceratodus > Neoceratodus forsteri. The sequence goes on along the minus strand of CM028137.1, from coordinate 824,039,250 downwards.
AGGTTCTCTCTACCATCCACCATTGCAAGTCTCTTATCATTGGCGATCAGGATCAGATGACTAGGTCGCTCACCAGTGATCCCACTGAGCGGAGTCCACTGAGATCCTCATGTGGGCGCCTTGAACTCTCGGGATGGCAGCCGTAAGCCCCAGGGGCGGACACCACCCGCTGGAACCCTCCTGTGTCGATAGAAGGGAAATCTGAGACTGAGGAGGCCTCTGTCCGGGAGGCAGGGGTCTGCACATTGTCGACGAGATTGCCCTGTTGAACTGGCTCTGGAAGGATCCAGGAGAGACTTGGAATGGTTGGATGGTGATACCCAGGCCAATGAAAACCTGCTGGGTGAGGGAGAGAAATGCAGGAGTTTCCGGACAGGGCTCTGAGGGAGCCGGGTCGTCCAGGTAGGGAAAACCTGAACCCCTATACGAGGTGGGGGCCACCTGCCGCCAGGCATTTGTAAAGACTCGGGGCGCAAAGACCAAAGGGAGTGCCCGACTGGTAGTGGTCCCACTGAACTAAACCCGAGGTACTTTCGTGCGGCGGGCGTAATGGGGATGTGCAGGCACGCATCCTGCATATCCAGCAGAAGCCATTGGCCCGGCCAAGCAGTGCGAGGGTTGAAGGAGAGCATCCTGAACTCTTGTATTCCATATAGGTTCAGGAGTTTAGATCGAGAATGGTCTGAGATCGTCTTTGGTACAAGGAAGAAATGGAATAGTACCGTCCCGTGAAGGTGTGGGGGAACAGGCTCTATGGCTCGCTTCATAGGAGAGCAGAAATTTTCCTGAATGGAAGATGGTCCTTGAGTAAGAGGAGTTCAGAGGGGGCTGTGGAGGTTTTGCAGAACTCTATGGAGTGCCCCTCTGCTATGAACTGAAGCACCCATGAATCCGATGTTATTCTCTCCCAACCCGGAAGGTGGAAGGAGAATCTCCCTCCTACCGGTTCCTCCGGGGCGTCCGGAGGCGGTGGGAGAGGGAAGGAGTCAGGTGGTGTGAGGCAGCGCCGCAGCTGGGGCACCCGCTGCTTTTAGGGATGTGGGGCCTGGCGGCCTGGGGCCCGACGCATTTGGTGGCCCGCCTTCCCTGAGGTTCTACCGCTTGAGGCCGGGCTGCGCCATGCTGGACGGCGCTCACGGGGATGGGGACGGTACATTGAATCAATCAGGATTTGGCTACCGCCCCTCTCCTGTAAGTCAGTGATGATGTCCTTGACATCACCACCAAAAATCACAGAACCTCTGAAAGGTGCTTCTTGGATTGCTGACTGCATCTCCGGGACCAGATCTCACACACGGAGCCATGCGTGACGCCGAAGACTTAACGGCGAACGCAGAGCTCCGTCCTGCGCTGTCCACTGCGTCGTAGGTCGTCCTCAGAATGTGACGACTGACCAAACGAGCAGAACGGACCAGGTCGGCTAACCCCTGCTTGACTTGGGAGTCAGGTAAGGAGTCAATCTTGGATTCCGCCTGGGCAAGGACAGCCTTCTGGTAATCCCCCATATGTACTACATAATTTAGGACCCTAATCCCCAGTGTGGAAGAAGCATAAATCTTCCTTCCATACTGATCCAGAAGGCGAGATTCCTTATCCAGGGGAAGACGAGCTTAAATGTTTCAAACCTTCTGCCCAGAGTAATCCAGCTTTTTTGATTCTTTATCGGGCAGTTTGTCCACGTCCCTAGCGTCCCCGGAACGCCGGAAAACAATGTCTGTCACCATCCCCTCCGCAGAGGGGTGCTCCAAGAAACCGGAGAGGAACCGGTGGGACCAAGATGGTAAAGCCATTTTGGCCGAAGGCACAGGACAGGATGCGGGCCACTGCCACAACTCCAAGGCCGGGCCAACAATGGTTTTGGCCATGGGGAAGGCCTCCGTAAGGGAATCTCCTCGGTCCAGTATCTCCGTGAGGGGATACCTGGCCCATTTCTGAACGGGTTTGAGCTGCAGCCCAGTAGACTCAAATGAGTACGTATACCCAAGAACAAGGATGGGCTCTCTTCCAACGAACGACCCCCCCTCACCCCCCGCAGATTCCAAGCGCCTGAGCCACCCTCCACCTGCCGAGGTCTATCGGGAGTGAGAGAGTCTGACAACCTGTGGGGCAAGCCCTGACCCAACTGAGAATCCTTGGTCGGGGTCCCAGTCTTTGGTTGAGGAGGCGGTGATTCCACCAAAATGGGCGGAGCAGCTGGTTCTGCTGAACAACCGGTGTTGGGGTCTGCTCCTCAATAACCATGAGGGGTTGCTTCAGTCACTCCCGTGACAGCCACTTAACTGCTGGAGAAGGCGACTGAGTCGGCTTGTTACTGGTCAAAAGTTGCTGCCACATCATGTCCTCATAGCGCCGTCACTTTTTATGGTGCAGACACCGAGACAGATGATGTCGGCGGGACCTACTCGACCTGGAAGAGGACAGAGACCATGACCATCGGGGTCACCGAGGGTGGGTCAAACTGGGGGCGGTGAAATCAATCATCCCCTGGTTCATGGTCCTTTACCGCAGACTTCGGCACAGGAGGCACGGGCAAGTCCTCTGTTACCACCAGGGGAAACCGGTGAAGAAGGGTTGTCTGCTTCTCCAGTCGACAAACCGTCCTAACGGGTCAAGAAAAATCTCGACTGTCTACGGACGTCTCAGCTGGCTGACCTGACGGAGACACCGTGAAGCCAGCAGCCTTAGCCGCAACCTCGACTGAAGTCGAGAGCCGACAGTCCGGTGAAGGGGATCTCTCCCGCTCCCACGAATGTCGACGCTGGGACTTACCTTTTGGTTCTTTTTTTCTTCGACCTACTAGTATGTCCCGATGGCCCTTCTCCCTTGGTGGAGAGGGACTGACAAAGCTTCTTAAAAGCAGTGTAGGAGGAGCCCAAAGAGAGCGGGATAAATGCCGCAGCAGAGGAGGAAGATGAAGTGGCCTGGGCCACCTCCTCCTCAAGGGCGATCAACTGCTCCAGCTGCACCACAGAGCCGGCAGTCGCGAACACCACCCAAGGGGCCTCCTTTGACTTCACCGGCGGGTACCGTTTCTTGGGACGCCCAAGTTGCAGTCTGGCAGCGTGGTCCTCTAGAACCGAATACGAAAAGGACTTGCACAGATAGCAGGCCCGCGGATCGTGGGCCAGGCAGTAAACGCACGTAGAGTGCAGATCGGTCCGGGATATCTTCTGCCCGCAAGGGCACCGGATGCCGTGAGTGGATTTGTCCATCGCAGCCACAAGGGAAGATGAAGACCGTAGTCTTGAAAAGTTTAAAATAATTTTCGGAAAACTTGAAGAGTTTGGATTCAGGCCTAAAACAGACAGCGCTAAGGAGGGAACCTGAGCTTTCAAGCTATAAGGAAGATCAAGCATCATGGGGCGCAGCCGAGGGTTTGACCACTCGGGTGGGTGGGAGGAGCCAGCTTTAAGACCTTCCAGCAAGAATTAAAGCAGCAGGAACCTGCCAGACAGTGTGGATTGAACAAATATCCACATCCCTAGAAAGGATGGTTTCATGACAACTGGTGGCAGAACCAACCGGGGAGACAATCCTGACCTAGTGCTTACTAATGGGACCATCCAGTTTCCATCCAGGAAACTGACATCAGAGTGGAAGTGACCACAGTACAGTATGGTTCAAGATAGATATGGGCAAAGAGGATATCCAAATATGGACTAAGGTGCTGGACTTCAATACAGCCAACTTTAATAAGATAACGGAAATTATCAGGGAACAACTAGGAAACTTAGAGGGATGGGGTGGAAACAATATAGGGAAACATCAAGAAAGCCATTCAAACAATCACAGACAGTTGCATAAAAACGAAAGGGATGAAGAGGGCAAGACAGCCTAGCTGGTTCAGTAAGCAAGTAGTTAGATCAATGAGGGAAAAGAGAGCAGCTTACAGCAAAAGCAAAAGAACTGCCAATGAAGAGGATGAGGAGGCATTTCGTAGACTGGTCAAAATATCGAAAAAGGTGGTCAAGAAAGCCAAGGCACAGAAAGAGTTCCAGATAGCGGAGGGGGAGAAAAACACACACAAAAAAAAAAACACGGGTGGGGAGGCCTTCTTTTAACTATATAAAAGAAATAAGGGACAAAAAGGAAAGCATTGTCAGAAAGCACGGCATTGTCAGACTCAAGAAAGAGACAGATTTGGTAATAGAAAACAGGGCAGAAGCATTAAACGAATACTTCTGCTCTGTCTTTACGAAGAAAAAAAATGGACCAATGCCACAGGCGGGGATCCCATAGGAGACACTGGGACAGAAAGGGTGACAGAGGGACTGAAGGCAATGAAAGTGAATAAATCCCCAGGGCCAGACAGGATACACCCCAGGCTACTCAGGGAACTGGCAGATGAATTGGCAGGCCTGATTGCGATTCTATCCAATAATTCCCTGAACTCGGGTGGCACCAGTGGCATGGAGAACAGCTAATATAGTGCCGCTCCACAAAAGCAGTCCCAGAGAGGACCCAGGCAACTACAGGCCAGTCAGCCTGACCTCTATAGTGTGCAAACTTATGGAATCCATACTAAAGGAGGGACTGGTGAGATACCTGGAAGAGAACGGTCTGCAGGTTAGTAAGCAACATGGGTATGTGGCTGGAAGATCTTGTCAAACGAGCTTAACTGAGTTCTTTGACTATGTTACGAAGGTAGTAGACAAGGGTCAGGCAATAGACATACCTGGACTTTAGTATAGCCTTTGAATCTGTGCCACACAGAAGGCTGATAAAACTGAGGGAGCTAGGGGGTGGGGACAGACTGGTTAGACAGGTAGAAAACTGGCTGGGGAGTCGAACGAAGAGGGTGGTAGTTGGAGGGGTAGCCTCCAGTACAAAGGAGGTCACTATCTGGATTCCACAGGGGTCGGTTTTGGGTCAGATATTGTTCAATATATTTATAACTGACATTGGGAAGGTTATTCAAGGCAAGATGTGCCTATTCGCTGACGACACTAAGATCTGTGGCAGGGTGTACACCCAGGAAGGGATACAGGAACCAAGGGAAGACCAAGCCAGACTGGAGAAATGGTCAGGGATTTGGCAGCTGGGCTTCAATGCTAAAAAGCGCAAGGTGATGCACATTGGGGCAAGAAACTCGAGAGCAGAGTACCGTAGAGGAAAAGTGCAAGTAGCCAAGTCAGAGGAAGAAAAAGACCTCAGAGTAGTAATCACTAGTGACTTGAAGCAGTCCACACAATGCAAAACAGCAGTAGCAAAGGCCAACAGGATGCTGGGATGCATCACAAGGGGAATCAGTAACAGACACAATGAGGTTATTCTGCCACTGTTAATGTCACTGGTAAGGCCTCACTTGGAATATGGAGTGAGGTATTAGCACCCGTACCGAAAAAAGGCATTAAACTGCTGGAAGAGGTGTAGAGGAGGGCGACAAAGATGATCAGGGGACAGCAGGACAGGTCATAGGAAGAGGCTGGAATCCTTGAGGATGTACTCACTGGAGGTAGAGGGGGGATATAATAGAGACCTTCAAGTACCTAAAGGTAATAAACCAAGTAGAATGGGAGGTTCTTTTCAACTTAAGAGAAAATACCACCACCAGAGGACACAGCCTAAAACTAGAGGGAGGAAAATACAGGAGGGATGCGAGGAAGCACTTCAAAGTGGAGACGCCATGGAATGAGCTGCCGGAAGTGGTCGTGGCTTCCAAGTCAGTGGGATCATTCAAGAGAGTCTGGGACAAACACAGAGAAAGACATAGGACCACAGAAATGGGAGAGGAGAGGGTGGGAAGGGACACAGGCATCGGTATCTGGCTAAAATACAAAACCCAACAAATCAGGCAGACAAGACAGACCAGGAGGTCTCCTGCCGGCTACTACTTATGTTCTAAGAAGGACTAAGTTTTCTCTGTTTGTACTGCCTTTGTAAACAGTTATATTGAATAATTTTGATTTTTTATTTTGCTGTTAGAGAAAAATAAAACGCTATTTGTGAATTTTGAAACTGCTCGTTTTAACTAAACTTCCTCACCTATATGCCTCAACGACAGAGGGACATGAGAGAAAAACCCTGATGTCCTAACTAATTGGAATTCCTTAGCCTGACTAGGGTATTTTCCTGTGAACAGGGAATATCCTTGCAAGAAAGATAGCAGGTCAGGAAATAAAATATGAGAGAGTAAAAAAATGTTTCTACAGCAAGCTCATTTCGCATCCCCTACACACGTCAGAGTGTCAAGCTGTGTAAAGATAAATGGACAACCAGTGTGCTGCGAAGCGCAAGGTTATGCCGAATGCCTTTAACGAGAGATGTCCCTATATCTACCACAGTGGGACACCATGAAGTGTTACTGCACCGATAAAACAATCAAAAAATATTAAAAAAAATCCTATATTAAAAAAAATTAGTCAAGACAAACTGTCTGGTCATGCTGTGATGCACAGCCAATAAGAATCCTGGATACTTCCAACCTTCTTTAAAAATATAAGCAACTGCATCCCTACGTGCAGACACAAACACCACATATGCGATGGATAACTTCAGCTGATTAAATGTTTTCTTCTTCTAACAGTCTGCTGCCATAGACATAAAATAACTGAGCTACACTGCATATAACATCTCTCCCTTTACCTGAGTCTTGACATTTTCGGCGTCCTGCTCCTCCTCAGAGGTCCTTTTGCTGCTTGGCTTCCAGGCCTTGTCTGCCCTGTTAAGCTGGATGTCACTGTTGAGAGACACAGTGGCAATGATTTTACGAGGTGGCTCCTTTCTCGTTCCTGGTTGAGATCTCCTGGGCCCAATCCCTGAGGGCTGAAAGAGAGAGAGAGAGATTTGGAGTGCTAACATGGGCAATTATCAAGAGTCAATGACACAAGAGGACAGACCATTTAATCTGTTGTTCAGAGTAACTGGGCACTTGTCAGGGACGAACAGTCCATTTTTATATTGCGTACAAAAAAGTGTGGCGGTGCTGATCTTATAGAACCATTTTTCTTGAAAAACAGGCTTTTACCATCTGACTGCCCAAATCACCCACCTATTTAATAGTTCCATGATTCAGGGTGAATTACCTCCTCTTTGGAGAACAGCACACGTCATTCCCCCTGTTCAAGTCTGGAGATCCAGCTGACCTGAACTACCACCGTCCTATTTTGCTGCTTCCTACCCTGTCAAAAATGCTGGAGAACATTGTCAATTACCAACTTAGGTATTATCTACAATCCGAGAAGCTCCTGAACCCAGCCCAGTCAGGTTTTAGGTCCAAGAACAGTACTATAATTGCCCTCGCCAAAGTCTCCAATGACTGGCAAAATGCTCTGGGATACAAACAAGCACATCTATGCCCTCTTTCTGGACCTTACTAAGGCCTTTGATACCGTGGATCATAGCCTTCTGCCCAACGTCCTGAACAGCTTCGGCCTAGACAATACTGCCCTAAAGTGGTTTGAATGTCATCTCTCCAACAGAATGCAACAGATTAAAGCTCAGGGGGAATGGTCTCTGCTCAAAACCCTTCCTCGGGTGTGACACAAGGCTCCATCCTATTCACTTAATACATAAACCATATAGACTCTCACATACGCTCAGGCTACGTACATCTATTCGCTCATGATACTGTTCTCTTACACTACTAACTCATCCCTGGACATCGCTTACGACGAGCTACAACATGACTGTCACCCTCCAACACAATTTACTAAAGCACAAGCTACTGCATGATGCAAAAAAAAAAAAGGCAATGATTTTATCTCCACTTGCCACTCATACCCAGGGGCCATCATCAAACCGCCTGATTTACATCCTATTAGGTGAACCTCTGGAAATAGTGGATAAGTTTAAGTACCTGGCTGTCTGGTTGGTTAACCGGCTTAATTTTGCAGTACATCTAAATGAGCTATCAAAATAGCCAAGTCAACATATAGGTAATTTTTTTTTATCGCATAAGACACCTCCTCACATTAAAAGCCAGAAAGACTGGGCCTTAGAAAGTACAGTTACGCAATAATTTACCGTAACAGTAGATCTTCGAGAACAGTTTTTGCAGCAGGTTACACCATTAAGACTGAAGCCAGCAGGCGCCAGGACCCCATGGAAATTTTCTAGCTAGCAGTATTCAGCTGGGACTGCCCTCGACGTCAGGCATCCAACAAAAAGGGGGCAGTCCCTCAGAATCCCCAGTTCTCCCACCGGAGATTCCCAGCCGGTAGATGACATCAGAAGTGCAGACTGAGAATCCGCCATCAAAAGATAATCAGAACTGTGTTAGAAACATCTAATCCTAGGAGAAGGATATTGGAACAACTCTACCTCCAGAGGGGATGGTGGGAGGGAAAATACAGGTTACTCACCTGTAACAAGAGTTCTAGGAATGGTATATGCTGTTCATCCACATTGTCTGGAAGGTTCCTTGACACTATAAATCTTGTCAGAAGGTCTTCAAGCTGGCTCCTCCCACCCACCCGGGTGGTAAAACTCTCGGCTCTGCCCCATGACACCAGATCTAGCCCGCTGAAAGCCAGGTTGTGCGTCGAAGCCGGGGAGGCCGGTGGGTAGTGTGGATGAACAACATATACCATTCCTAGAACTCCTGTTACAGGTGAGTAACCTGTATTTCTAGGGACATGGATATGTTGTTCATCCACACTGTCTGGCAGACTCCTAGCAGTTCTCCGGGAGGAGGGAGGCAAGGCACACACCCCCTACTTAGAAAATAAGGACTGGAAAACCAAGACCCCAAAACCAGCATCCTGGCGTGACTCAAGGTCGATGTGGTAGTGGGTGATGAAGGTGTGTGCTGACTTCCAGATAGCAGCCCTGCAGATTTCCTGAATAGGGACGTCCCTGGAAGCAGCTACCAATGCAGCAGTATGGCAGGTAGAATGAGCTCTTATCCCTCTGGGAGGCTCCATGCCCGCCAACCTATAGCAGAGATCTATGCAGGAGGTGACCCACCTGCCTATCGTCCGCTTAGCTGCAGATCTGCCAGGTGCGGCTTCAGCGTAGGTGACAAACAGCTGGCGAACCTCTCCCCGAACTTCAGCCGTCCGCTCCTTATAGTAAGCGAGCGCTCTTCTAGGGTCCAAAGTATGGAACCTATATTCTGCCTCCAAGGTGTGACTGGGGTAGAACACCAGCAGAGTCAACAACTGGTTAAGGTGAAACTCCAACACCACCTTCGGAAGGAATTTCGGGAGGGGGCGCAGGACAACCTTGTCTCTGTGGAAGACCAGATAAGGAGACTCGATGGAAAGCGCCTGGAGCTCTCCCATCCTTCTGGCTGACGTGATAGCCACCAAGAAGGCGGTCTTCCACAACAGGTGAGAGATGTCACACCTGTGCATCGGTTCGAATGGCTTGCCCATGAGCTTAGCCAATACCAGCAGTAGATCCCACGGAGGTGGAGGTTCTCGCACCGGAAGGGATATGTGATCAAGGCCTTTGGAAAAGCGCCCGACCACCCTCTCCTGCTCCACCAACTGCATCCCGGCCTGCGCCTGGCAAGGAGAGATGGCTGCCAGGTGCACCTTAAGGGTCATCGACCGAAGCCCTTGCTAAGACAGGGACCATAGGTAGTCCAGAATGCTTGCCAAGGAGCAGGAGGAAGGTCCAGGCCCTTGCCCTGACATCAAATGGAGAATCTCTTCCATTTGAAGGCATGACATTTCCTGGTTGACTCATTACGGGACGCCTCAACAACGTTGAGGACTTCGTCGTAAAGACCCAAGGCCTGGAACTCTAGCCGCTCAGGAACCAGGCCGTCAGATGCAGGGATTGAAGGTCCGGATGGAATACCTTCCCCTATTGACTGAGATCAGGTCCGGGCAGGCTGGAAGCCGCCTCGGGAGCCTGGAGCTGAGACTGAGGAGATCTGGATACCAGAACTGACTGGGCCAGTCTGGGGCTACCAGAATCACCTGCGCCATGTCCCTTCTCGCCTTGACAAGCACCTTGTGGATCAAGGGAAATGGGGGGAAGGCACAGAAGAGGCCCGGGGTCCACGGCCTCGAGAAAGCAACCCCCTGCAGCGAGCCCTGCTGGGGGTGAGGGGGGCATGAAACAGTCTCAGCTTCGCATTCTCCCTGAAGGCAAACCGGTCCACCTGAGGCATGCCCCAGTGGGAGAACAGATCTTGTACTACCTCCAGCAGGAAAGACCACTCGTGGGACGCAGCCCCTATCCGGCTTAGAGCATCGGCCAAAATGTTGGAGGCTCCTGCCACATGGATGGCAAGGAGATCCACCTCCTGGCTGTGCACGAGTGACCAAATGCAGAGAGCTTCCTTGCACAGAGGCATGGAGCACGTCCCGCCCTGGCGGTTTAGGTAGTACATGGTCGTGGGATTGTCCGTCTGGACCTGGACCACTTGACCCCGCAGGAATGAAGCAAAGGCAGTGAGGGCTAGATGAACCGCTCGAAGCTCCAGCAGGTTGATATGGCATCGGGACTCCCGAGAGGACCAGAGGCCATGCGCTCTGTGCTCCCCCAGATGGGCACCCCAACCCATCAGAGAGGCATCAGTCGATAGACCGTCAGCTCGGTGCGGACAAACGGGATGCCCTCCTGCAGATGTGCTAGAACGGTCCACCACTGGCGGGCATTCCACATCCCTTGCGTCACTGTCACTAGCTGATCCAAGGGATCGGAGTGCTGTGACCATTGGCTGGCCAGCCCCCATTGAAGGGGACACATGTACCAATGGGCCACACTGGTGCAGTCCACCATGAGGCCCAGGAAGTCTCGGGCAGGGTGCAATTGCCCAACCTGAAATGACTGGGCAAAGGAGGAAAGAACCGCGGCCCTGTCCGCCGGGAGCCGTGCTCTGGCTCGTAGAGAGTCGAGCTCTGCCCCGATGAATTGTATCACCTGCTTTGGCACGAGTTCCGACTTCGGCCTCACTGATGAGGAGTCCAACCTGAGAGCAAACCTGGAGGGCCAGATCTCTGGACGCCCACTCTGCTCTGGAGGAGGCTGCAATCAGCCAGTCGTCCAGGTAGGGGTACACCCGACCTTCGGCACCACAGGAATGCTGTCACCACTGCCATGCATTTGGTGAAGACCCTGGGAGCTAGGGAAAGGCCGAAGGGCATGGCCCAGAACTCGTAGAGGGATCCCTCTGCCCTGAAGTGGAGGAATCGCTGGTGGGACGGATGGATTGGGACGTGAAAGAACGTGTCCTGGAGGTCCAGAGAACAGAACCACATGCCTCGTTCCAAAAATGGGATTATCTGAGCCAGAGTGACCATCCTGAAGGTTTGAGACCATAGGAACCTATTCAAGTCATGCAGGTCTAGAATGGGGCGCCAGCCCCCCGTCCGTTTTGGGACCAGGAAGTACCTGGACACAAACCCCAGGTCTGGTGGAGGATCCGCGAACTTCCTGATCACCTCTTTTTCCAGGACTATGGCGTCGTGCTCGGGTGAGCCGACAGAGAGGCTGCGGACCCCGTAGCCCCCCAAGGGGCGATGGCTGAAGGCGCAGGGCCTGCTCGAACTTCCTGGGCAGGCCCTCTCTCACCACCTCCAACACCCAGTGCTCCTTGGGTGATAGCGGACCAGGCGGAAAGGAAGTGGCGGAGCCGGTCTCCCCACCATGGGGGGAACCCAGGGGGAGTGACGAGGTTGGGGCACACCCCAATCTGTCACTGGGCAGGCTTGGAGGAGGGACCGGCCAAGGGACTCCTGGGCCTTTTCCTCCCTGCTTCCTGTTAGAGGAAGCCGCAGGCTTGGCTTTTGGGTACCAAGAGCGAGCCTGCTGGCCCTGATGCTGGCGCTGTTGGGCCGGACGTGCCGCAGGCGCCGAAGGGCGAAAGGACTTATGTTGTTGACGACAGCCCTTGTCCTTCTGGGCGGAGGTGACCAAGTCCAGTGTAGCATTGGACTTTTCGATTCGCTGGAGGTGGCCTTCCACTCCAGGGCCGAACAGGTCAGTCCCCAGGAAGGGGACATCCGCCAGTTTATGCTGGGTATCCACCGTGAAGGTGGATATTCTCAGCCATGCTCTGTGGCGATGGCCACAGTGTCAAGAACTGATCTGGCACAGGAGTCTCCAATGTCCAGAGCCGTTTGGAGCTGCTGTTTTGCCACCGTCCTTCTCTGGTCCCGTACCTGCTTGACCATGGTCAGCAGGTCGGCCGGGAGATGAGGGATCACCTCATCCAGGGAGCCCATGAGGGCGTGGGAGAAGTGTGCCATCAGCACGGCCGAGCTGGCCTGGCGGAGGCCAAGGGAGGACGCAGCGTACACCCTGTGCCCGGCATAGTCCAGCTTTTGGACTCTTTGTCAGGGGCTTATCCATATCCCTAGCGCCCCGAACGCCATAAAACGCTATCACTGACCAATCCCTCCGAGAGAGGGGCATCCAAACCAGACAAAGAGCCAGGACCCCAAGATACCTCCTGGGCCACACTGGGCCTGGCACAGGACAGGAAGCCGGCCACTGCCAAAGCTCCCAAGGCTGGGCCAACAATAGCTTTTAACCACCAGAAAGGCCTCCGTGGGCGTAATCCCCTGGCACAGTATCTCCGCTCAGGGACTTGGCCCGCTTGGATACAGGCTCGAGCTGCATCCTGGTGGACTCCGAGATGAGCTGAAGCAGACCCATAAAGGACGATGGGCTCTCGTCCATCGACTGCCCCCCAGAGGACTCCAGGTCAAGGGACCTGGGAAAAAAGGGAGAAGTCGGACTCCGAGGAGTCTGCGAAGAGCTCCCTGAGGCCTCAGCCACACTCCACCTGCTGAGGACGGTCGGGAATGAGGGTGACCGGACAACCTGTGGGGCAGACCCTGACCCGACCGAGTCTCCTTGGTCAGCGCCCCAGATTTCGGTTGTGGAGGCGGAGGTTCCACCACAATCAGTGGGGCAGCTGGTTTCGGCCGAACAACCGGCCCAGGCTTGGGCACCTCGACTACAGCGAGGGATTGTTTCAGCCGTTCAGGTGACAGCCACGTGATGGCCAGGGAAGGCGACGGCATCGGCTTGTTCTGAACAGAAGTAATTGCTGCCACATTAGGTCCTCGTAACATCGGTTATTAATCTGGCTCTCTTCTAAGGAGGAAGACGAGGACAAGCAGCACCGCTGGTTACTTGTGCCGAGACTGAGACTGCTGATGGCAGGATCGGCTGGACAGAGACGAGGTCAGAGACCAAACCCTCGGTGTGCCTGGCGACGTGGTCTGGGAAGGCAGCGGACACCCGCCTTCCTCGGCTCGGGAGCCTTGACCGGGGACACCGGCACGGGAGGCACAGGCAAGTGCTCGGTCTCCACCAGGGGAACAGGTGAAGAAGGGTTGTCGGCTTCACCAGTCGACAGCCCGTCCGACGGGTCGAGAAAAATCTCGACCGCGTCGACGGGTGTCTCAAGGCCGAGGCAGTAGACACATGTGGAATGCGGATCCAGCCTGGACATTTTCTGCCCATATGGGCACCGCCGAAATCCGGGAGTCGATTTGTCCATCGCAGCCACGCGGGAGTAATTAGACCGAAGTCTTGAAAACTTAAGAATTAGTTTCGGGTGAACCGAAGAATTAGGATCGCAGAGCATTAAGGAGGGAACCTGAGCTTTGAAGCGGTAAGGAAGATCTGGCGTCATGGGGAGGAGCCGAGAGTTTTACCACCCGCGTGGGTGGGAGGAGCCAGCTTGAAGACCTTCCGGCAAGATTTTAAGCGGCAAGGAACCCTGCCAGACAGTGTGGATGAGCAACATATCCATGTCCCTAGAACTACCTGCTGCAAGAGCTGTTCTCGAAGATCTACTGTTACGTTAAGTTCTTACGTAACTGTACTATCTTACTTCGGGAAACCGCTCTTGGAACAGGTTACACCATTAGGACTGATTCCCAAGCAATACTGGAAATCCCTCAAAGGTGGGAGGAGGCAAGGTAGAGATTGCGAGTTGGACCAAAGCCCAGGATAGGAGTCCCTGAAGGACTGCTAGACCAAAACAAGCTCTTCACCTCGATGCAATGTCCAGGCTATAATGCCTGATAAAGGTGGGCACAGTGCTCCAAGTAGCTGCTGTGCAGATGGCTGAAGTGGAGACGTTCTTCATGGCCACAAAGGAGGTAGCCACCCTCCTTGTGGAATGACCCTTAACTGAGCCCGGTAAGGGTTTGTTACGCTTCTGGTAACAGAACATGATACACACGTGATACAGCGATTGTTTAGAAACGGGAGCTCCCAACATCCTGTGGGCGAAGGAGACGAAAAGATGGTCAAATTTTCAGTGGTGTCTGGTTCTGGTCAGGTAGTATATAAGACACCTATGCACATCTGAAGTGTGCAACAGGGCCTCTCCTCTATTGGAGTATTTAGGAAAGTACACTGGTAAGTCCATGTCCTGATTAAGGGTGAGAGCCGAGACCACCTTAGGTAGAAACTTCAGATTTGTCCGTAGGGACACCCTGTCCAGGTGAAAAATCAAATACGGTTCTTTGCACATCAGTGCATTAAGCTCAGAAATTCTTCTGACCGTAGTAACGGCAACCAAAAATAATGTCTGCCACGTAAGGAGATGTAGCTCACAGTCCCCGGCTGGTTGAAAAGGTGGCAGCGTAAGCTGCTCCAAGACAAAGGGTAAATCCAATGGAGGAATAGGATCCTTGATTGGAGGTCTAAGGTGGGGAACACCTCTCCGGAAGGCTCGTGCTGTGTCCAACTGAGTTATGGGACGTTGGCCTACAGATATGTGATAGGCCGAGATGGCACAAAGGTGTACTTTAATAAAGAAGGCCAAGCCTTCCTGTAAGATAGAGAGAGCGAGAGAGGGATAGTCCAGGACCGACCTTTCCGGACAATCCATGGGGAAAATCCTAGTGCCTAAGCCCAGAGGCAAAATCTGTGCCATTTCATGGTGTAAGTAGCGTGAGTGACCGGTTTTCTAGCAGCCGCTACATTCTCTGCTACCTCTTGTGAGACCCCGTACCACATGATGGCTATGTCTTTAGGAGTCAGGCGTGTAGGTTCAGAGAGCGAAGGTCCAGGTGGACCGAAGTGCCTGCCTTCTGAGACAATAAGTGGGAGCTGATTGGCAGAGGCACCGGAGGTTCTCGGGACAGCTGGTGTAGCAGAGGGAACCAAATCTGTATGGGCCAAAACAGCATGATAAATATGAGCGTCGCTTGCTCTCTGTGGAGCTTCAGAAGGACCCTCTGGATCAACGGGAAGGGAGTAAAAGCATAGAGGAATCTGCCAGTCCAGGAGAGGTACAATGCGTCTCGCCAGAAAACACCAGGCCCTGGATTTAGCAAGCAAAAATTGGGCAGTTTTGCGTTGTATGGGGACGCGAAAAGGTCCAACTCTGGTGTGACCCATCTGTGAAAAAGACCCTCTACTACCTCCTGGAGTAGTTATCACTTGTGGACTCTGGCCTGAGAGCGGCTCAGGCTGTCTGCAATGACGCTGTCCACTCCTGGGACATGAACAGCAATGAGGTTTGTGCCGTGCTGTAGTACCCAATCCCACACCCTCATGGCCTCCCTGCAAAGCGGGTAGGAATGGGTGCCTCCTTGTTTGTTGAGGTAATACAAACAGACAATACCGCGGTGATGTAACAGAAGAGTACTCAGTGGGAACTCAGACTGAAAAGCCTGCAGAGCGTAAAGAACTGCTCTCATTTCCAAGATATTTATATGAAAATGAGCTTCCTGGGGTGTCCATGAGCCCCGAGACCTGACCTCATCAAGGTGTGCTCCCCAACCGAACCCTGAGGTGTTCGTGGAGAGCGTCACAATCGGAGATGGCGCAATGAAGGGTACCCCCGCTAATAGGTTCCCTGAATCTAGCCACCATTGCCAATCCCGGATTATGGCATTCATGAACCGAATTGGGAGCAGCAAATAGCCTTGCTTCTGATCCCATTGAACCCGTAGCATCCACTGGCTTACCTGCATGTGGAGACGGGCTAGCGGGACTGTTGCAATGGCCGCAGCCATATGCCCGAGCAGGCAAAGGACCAGTCTGGCTAGGACAGTCTTCTTTGCCAAGATGTCCCTGATGAGGGATCTGATGTGTTCCGCTCGGTCCTGAGGCAGAAAAGCTTTCCCTTGGACAGTATCCAGAACTGCGCCTATGAACTGCAGATTCTGTGATGGAACCAGGCATGACTTCTCTTAATTAATAATGATGCCCAACGTCTCGAACAGAGACTGAGTACAGTGAATGGCGGACATCAGGGCCTCTCGAGAGGGTGCCACGAGAAGCCAGTCATCCAGATAGGGGAACACATAGTGGCCTTGTCTCCTCAGAGCCGCCGTTACAACTGCCATGCACTTCGTAAACACCTGAGGTGCCAATGACAGTCAGAAGGAGAGGGCTCGGAACTGATAATGGCGACCTAGAAATTCGAAGCGCAAGAACTTCCTGTGCAGTCGAGCAATGGGCATGTGCAGGTAGGCATCCTGCATGTCCAAGGACGCTAGGAAGGCGCCCTGCTTCAGCATGGGTATCAGACTGGGAAGGGACACCATGCGGAAGCATTTGTAGAGGACCGAAGTGTTGAGATCGCGGAGATCCAGTATCGGACGGAGGTCCCCTGTCTTTTTGGGAACCAGAAAGTAGTGGGAATAGTAACCTGCACCTCTCTGGTTCCTCGGTACGTGCTCTATAGCGTCCTTTCCAAGGAGCATGAGCACCTCCTCCTGTACGAGCAGTGCGTGTTGACCCGAATAACGGCAAAGCAAGGGAGGTCTTGATGGTGGGTGGTCGAGAAATTCTATAAAGTGACCTCTCTTGACCATTTGGAGTACCCACCGGTCGGCGGTAATCGACTGCCACCCTGAAAAGTGGCGAGCGATGCGACCCCCAACCTTTTCCGCCCGTTGATCCAGAGGAGGGGCCGGGCCAGGAAGGAGTCATGCTGTGGCAGCATTGGTTCCCACAGGCTGGTCCAGTTTGGTATACTGCTGATCTCTGCCTGGGGAAGATTTGGACTGGGCTTTACGATGGAAAGTGCCCTTTGTTGCTGGCCGGAACGTGGCTGCTGTCGTTGCTGCCGGCCATGAAAACGGTTCTGGTTCCTACGAAAGGAACCAGATTTGGATCTGTACATGGCCTGCACAGACCTTACTGCCTTCCCGTTGTCCTGAAGCTTGGTGATAACCTTTTCTGAATGTTCACCACACAAGACTTCTCCGTTCTGCGGGACGTCAAGAATACTTTTCTGCACGTCCAGGGTAAAACCGGAGACATGAAGCCAGGAGTGTCTCCTGAGACAAACGCCCGAAACTGCACCTCTGGCGGATAAGTTTGCAGAATCGTATGCGACTCGTAACACTTGGGTCCCCATATCTGACGGTGCGGATTAGGTTCAAGAGCTCCGCCTTCTGTTCACCATCCGGGAGTTTATCAACTAGGTCCAGACCCTGTTCACACAGGGCATTTGGAAACTGAACCATATGAGACAGATAGGTCAGGGACCTGATGGCGCATGTAGCAGCCGCATACATGAGCCTCCCCAGGGCATCCAACTGCTTGGATTCTTGGTCCGGTGGCTGTGTGCTCAGATGCTGTGGTCGTTCGGACCTGTCATGAGAGGCCGTAATGACCAAGGAGTCAGCCAGAGGTTGCTGCACCAAGTACTGGTCTTGTTTCAGGGCCTTGTACAGGCAGTCAGCTTTCTTCGGCACAGCGGCGGTGGAGTGCGGAAGCTTCCACGCAGCCTTGGTGAGGTCCTCAAAAGTGTCCACCAAGGGTGGCACTACCACAGACTTACGATCTTTCTGCCAAAGGTCACCAGCAAGGCGCTCTCTCTTGGGGTAGAGATCATTCGAATCCCATCCCATGTACTCCTGGATGTGCCTCAATCTCAGAAAAGGAGGGATCATCCGGAGGAGACCTGGGCAGGTCCTGTGGGTCAGCTGATGGGATGCTGAGTGGAGAAGGAGACCTGGAGGTGTCTGAAGAGTCTGGTCTAGAATACTTCCCTGGCGGAGTGGACCGTCGGTGTCTGGATCGCTTAGGGCTGGGAGACCTTGAGGGAGGCCTTCTCCATTTTTTTGATCTTCCCCTAGGAGATGGAGTGTGCTCCTTGGGGGTCGGTGGTCGTCCTGCTGGCCCGAGGTGGAGGAGGGGGAGTAGGAGGTGAAGGAGTAGGAGGAGGAGGAGGAGGAGGAGGAGGTTTAACTGGGATCACATCTTTCTTTATTGTGTCCCACCAGAAAGTTAAAAGATCTTTGACCTCTTGGATGTTCATACCCGACGGACCTGGCGCCAGTGGTCTGTCGCCGGTGTCGGGCACAAAGGTGCCACCGGGATGGGCGAAGGCTCCTGCGGAAGCCCGGCTTCCTCATTATTGCCTTCCTGGTCCTCAGGCAATATCAGATCCTCCTCTGTGAAGTCCCGGGGACTGGTGTGCACCAGTGACGGGGGGACAGTCTTCGGCTCCGGCGAACATGTCACCAACGTCGGTTGCTTAGTCGACGTCTTCGGTTCTGGCAAATGCCTGACCGATGTCTGGTGTTTGGCCGATGTCTTCGCCCGCGCACGTCTGACCGACTTCGGCACGCTGGCCTGCCCAGGGACGTCAGGTCCTTAGTGTTCTAGGCGGGGGATCCAGCCCCCAGGGAGACCGATCTGAAGTCGGGGTCCCAGCGTCAGTCTGAGGAAGAAGACTCTGCCTGGTGATGGTCTGAAGACTTTGAAGAGGCCCAGGAGGGAATGGAGGAAGCCGAAGGCCAGGAAGTCTTGATAGGGTGCAGAGATGCCGAAGAACTGCCTGAAGCCTTAATCTTTACCGGAGCAGGCTGAGAGCGGTCTGAGCGCGTGGAGCCTGAGCTAGTGCGCAAGTCCAAGGCCCTGTTGGGGATCTGGACCTGGCCCTTTCCCGATGCTTGTCCTGGTGTCTGTGGGCCTTTGAGGTAGATTCACCTCTGGAGAAAGGGTCCTTATAGAAACATATAAGTCGACGTCAGATAAGGACCACAAGGCCCATCCAGTCTGCCCATTTCTTTTTCTACCTTATAAATGTGCTATCGGCCTTTGCTCTGTCAGTGGCCTATCTATATTCATACTCATCTGTATTGCTCCCTTATGCCTATCCCATGCCTGTTTGAAGCCCTGCACTGTATTCATAGCCACCACTTCCGGAGGTAGGCTGTTCCATGCATCCACTACCCTTTCTGTGAAAAAGAATTTCCTCACATTCCCCCCTTAATCGGCCTCCCTCTAGTCTCCTGCTGTGTCCTCTTGTCCTATCTTATATTATATTTAAACATGTTAGACTCTTTCACCTTGTTAATGCCCTTAAGGTGTTTGAATGTTTCAATCATATCACCTCTCTCCCTCTTTTGCACAAGGGTATACATATTGAGCTCCGTTAATCTGTCCTCATATGTCTTCTGATGCAGTCCCTGCACCATTTTGGTTGCCCTTTTCTGGACTACCTCAATTTGGTTAATGTCCTTGTGAAAGTGTGGCCTCCAGTACTGCACACAGTACTCCAGATAGGGCCTAACAAGTGTCTTGTAAAGAGTGATTATTACCTCTCTCTTAAGACTAGTGATACCTCTAATAATACACCCTAACATCTCCCTAGCCTTACCTAATGCTTTAGAGGTCTGCTTGGATGACTTCAGGTCATCGGTGATGATGATGCCCAAGTCTCTTTCTTCCTTTGTTACTGCCAGCAACCTCCCCCCCCCCCAATAGGTGGCTTCAGGGTTTCTCTTCCCTATGTGCATGATCTTGCACTTCTTTGCAGTGAATCCCAGTTGCCACTCTTCTGACCATTTTGATAGTTTATCCAGATCTCTTCTCATTCTGCCCACCCCATCTGGATCATCTACTCTGTTGCAGATCTTGGAATCATCTGCAAACAGACAAGCCTTACCCTCTAGTCCATCCAGTGGCGGAGACAGGTTTGGGAGCATTTGGGAGCCAGGGGGGGTGCCATTCAGTCAATCACGGGCTCCACAATGGGCACTAAACAGTGAATAAAGATGGTGGTGGGGCACCACTACTCACACTGGGGCAGCCAGGAGGGGCAACCACCTCCCAGGCCCCCCAACTCCGCCACCGAGTCCATCTGCAATGTCACTAATGAAGATACTGAAGAGGACTGGCCCCAGGACTGATCCCTGAGGTACCCACTTGTGACTTGCATCTCTTCTGACTGGTATACCATTTACCACCACACTCTGTTTTTTGCCCGTCAACCAGTTTGCCACCCAGTTGACCAACTTCTGATCCACCTCGAGCCTACCCAGCTTATTTATCAATCTTCTATGTGGAACAGTGTCGAAAGCTTTGCTGAAGTCAAGGTAGGAGAAATCAACTGCTCCCCCTTGGTCCACCACTCTGGTTACACAGTTAAAGAAATCTATGAGATTAGTTTGACAAGACCTTCCTTTTGTAAACCCATGCTGTCTTGGATCCTGTGCCCCTATGGATTCCAGGTGTTGCACTATCCTTTCCTTAAGGAGTGCCTCCATAATCTTGCCCACTACTGAGGTAATACTGACTGGTCTGCAGTTCTCTGCCTCCTCCCTGCTACCACTCTTGTGGAGCGGTATCACATGAGCCCTTTTCCAGTCTTCTGGGACCTCTCCTGTGCTCAGAGGCTCACTAAATAGTTCTGCTAATGGCTCTGCTAGTTCCACCCTTAGTTCCTTGAGTACCCTGGGATGTATGCCATCAGGTCCCATTGCCTTGTCCAACCTGAGCTTAGCAAGCTCTTGTAGGACCCTTTTTTTGTGAAGGGAGTAGTGCTCACTTCCCTCCCCCGTGTCCATGGTGCTGAGCTGTGGGCCCTGCCCTACCTTCTCTTCAGTAAATACTGAGCAAAAGTATATATTTAGGATAGATGCTTTTACAGGGTCCTCCTCCTCACATGTCCCCTTTTCTCCTTTGAGCTTAGCGATACCCCCTCTGGACTTTCTCCTTTCATTAATTTATCTATAGAAAGTCTTGTCACCTTCTTTTACTGTTCGTGCTGGTGTTTCCTCAGTTTGAGACTTTGCCTGCCTTACTGCCTTCCCTGCTTCCCTTAGGGCAGTTTGGTATGCCTCCCCATCTTCATCCCGCTGTGTTCCCTTCTATTTCCTGAAAGCCAGCCTTTTGGCTCTGACCTTTTCTGCTACTGTATGAGAGAACCAAAGTGGTTTCCTTCTTCTTTTGCACTTCCTTTTCTGTCTAACACAATGGGATGTTGCTTCAAGTATTGCATCCTTAATGCTTACCCACTTTGCCTGTACCCCCTCCCGTGTTTCTTTTTGCCAGGGCCAGGGCTTATCCATACTATGAAGTTTTTCTTCCAAGAGGAACCCCTGAAGTGCCTTCTGGCGGTGGATCCTGGTGTGACTATTAAACCCCTGACAGAAGGAGCAGGCCTTGGTGTCATGGTCCGGGCCTAAGCACCCAGGTAGGACGAATGAGGATCCTTGAAAGGGATCTGCTTGCCGCAGGCACACTTGGAAGCATGTCCTTCAGAAGAAGGAGTTGGAGATGCCAACATTTAGTGTTGGAAACTGTAAAGTTCCTAGTCGTCGTGTGCTAGAGTGGGACCGTGAGGCTGATGCTGGCAAGTCGACGGCAGGAAAACAACTGGAGATTCTGGGGGACCGCCCTTTGTGTGGGATGCCTGACGCCGGGGGCGGTCCCCACTGAATACTGCTAGCTAGAAAATTTCCGAGGGGTCCTGGCGCCTGCTGGCTTCAGTCTTAATGGTGTAACCTGCTGCAAGAGCTGTTCTCAAAGCAAGATCTTTTATTCCTCTGCTTGATTATGCAGACATTCTTTAGAGCCACTGTTCAAATCAGGCATTATGTAAATTAGACACCCTCTATCACCGTGCCTTGCGGTTTATTCTGGATATGCCCAGCCATACCAACCACTGCTTGCTCTACCAAAAGCTTGCCTGGCTATCTCTTACATTGAGGAGGCAAAAAAATGCCCTCCTGTGGTTCTACGGGGCCTTATCCGACAAGCTACCAGGTTATATCTCTGCGCTCTTTGTACACATAAAAGGGGCATATGGCCCAAGAAGCACATCCCTTGTATCCTTCAAGGTGCCAAGAATAAGGTCCCAGTATGGTAAGGCTTCAATCAATTTCTCCTTCCCTTCCCTTTGGAGCAACATGCAAAAGACATGACGGTTCTCATCCCTGCCGGGTCCCCATACTTTTAAGCTGTCTATCACACACATCCTGAAGGTCATATGTACCTGCCACAGGTGATTCTCCTACTGGCCTGCCTGTCCTGCTCTCCATTTACTTAGCACTTACTTACAACTCCAGAATTTCTCTGCACATCTCCCTCTGTATACTCTTCTTACCCCCTGGCCTTACTATGTTTGTCTCATCTCTCCCTCTAGTGTTGGCATCCTCCTCCTGAAACCCCCCTTCCCCATCCTTCCCCGCAAAGGGTCGACCCTCCTGGTCGGTCCGTTCGTGCTTTCTTGTTCTATTGTTAATATAATCTTCTTACCACACCCTGTACTTCTATTGCTTTGTTTAATATCCACCCCAGACATTGGTGTACCCTTAATTTAATTTAACTATCTACACACACACTATTATCTGATGTTGTTGCTATTTTTTTTTACTGTATGTACCAGCCTGCACTAAGTGTTCAATTGTATTATTCCTTGCTCTGTTCCCTTCTGCCAGGACCATCTTGAAAATGAACTTCCTCAATGATCAATCTACCTGGTTAAATAAAGTTTTGATTGATTTTGGTGGCATTTATGTTACTGTTCATCTTCTTTCTAGTCCTTCTGCATTTTCTTGATTTCCCTCTCAAATGAAATGTGCAACCAAGGTCCCACCAGCCCATTCTGTCGGATGCTCAGGCGGAGACACTGGAGCTCAAGTTGACATTCAAATGATTTTTCCAGTGTTCTCTGCTAAGCATGGATAGTTAGCATCAAAAGGCTCAAAAAATACTGGTTACTCACCTGTAACAGGAGTTCTAGGAATGGTATATGTTGTTCATCCACACTCATTGGCAGGTATCCTTGCCGCTTTAAATCTTGCCGGAAGGTCTTCAAGCTTGCTCCTCCCACCCACCCGGGTGGTATAACTCGGCTCGCCCTGGCGCGCAGATCTGGCCCGCTGGAAGCCTGTGGCCAGCACGCCGGCCGGAGAAGTCGAGATCGTGATGAACAATATATGTACCATTCCTAGAACTCCTGTTACAGGTGAGTAACCTGTATTTCTAGGGACATGGATATGTTGTTCATCCACACTCATTGGCAGACTCCTAGCAGTTCTCCGGAGGAGGGAGGCAAGACGACACCCCAATACTTACTTGGGAAAGAGAGACTGGAGAACAGAGGCCCCAAAACCAGCATCCCGGCGTGACTCAAGGTCGATGTGGTAGTGGTAATGAAGTGTTTGCTGACTCCAGGTAGCAGCCCTGCAGATTTCCTGGATAGGGACGCCCCTGGAAGCAGCCACCACAGCAGCAGTATGGCGGGTAGAATGAGCTCTTATCCTCTGGGAGGCTCCATGCCCGCCAACTTATAGCAGAGATCTATGCAGGAGGTTACCCACCTGCTTATCGTCCGCTTGGCTGCAGGTCTGCCAGATGCGGCTTCAGCGTAGGGTGACAAAACAGCTGGCGCAACCTCTCCTGAGCCTTCAGCCGCAGGCGCTTCCTTATAATAAGCTTTGAGCCTTCTAGGGTCCAGAGTATGTTTATATTCGGCCTCCGGTGTGATTGGGTAGAACACCGCAGAGTCAACACCTGGTTAAGGTGAAACTCTGACACCACCTTCGGAAGGAATTTCGGTGGGGGCGAGGACAACCTTGTCCCTGTGGAAGACCAGGTAGGAGACCTCGATGGAAAGCGCCTGGAGCCTCCATCCTTCTGGCTGACGGATAGCCACCAAGAAGGCGGCTTCCACGACAGGTGAGAGAGAGAGCACACCTGTGCACAGGTTCGAATGGCTTGCCCATGAGCTTTCAGTACCAGCAGTAGATCCCACGGAGGTGGGGGTTCCCGGACTGAGGAAATGTGATCAAGGCCTTTGAAAAGCGCCAGACCACCTTCTCCTGCGCCACTAACTGCTTCCCCGCCCGCGCCTCGTGCAAGCAGAGATGGCTGCCAGGTGCACCCCTAGGGTCGCCGACCTAAGCCCTTGACTAGAAAGGGACCATAAATAGTCCAAGATGCTTGCCAAGGAACAGGAGAAAGGGTCCAAGCCCTTGCTCCTGACACCAAATGGAAAACCTTTTCCATTTGAAGGCATAGCGTTTGTGGTCGACTCCTACGGACGCCTCAACTACATTGAGGACCTCATCGAACCCAAGGCCTGGAACTCTAGCCGGCTCAGGAACCAGGCCGTCAGGTGCAGGGATTGAAGGTCCGGATGGAACACCTTCCCTGATTGACTGAGAGCAGGTCCGGGCGAGCTGAAGCTGCCATGGAGTCCTGGAGCGAGACTGAGGAGATCTGGTACCAGAACTGGAGAGGCCAGTATGGGGCTATCAGAATCACCTGCGCCTTGTCCCTCCTCACCTTGAGAAGCACCTGTGGATCAAGGGAAATGGGGAAAGGCGAAAAGAGGCCCGGGTCCACTGCCTCGAGAAGGCATCCCTGCAGCGAGCCCTGCTGAGGGGGGCGGCATGGAACAGACTTAGCTTTAGTGCTCTCCTGAGGCAAACAGGTCCACCTGAGGTGCCCCAAAGGGAGAACAGATGCTGTACTACTCCGCAGGAGAGACCACTGTGGATGCAGCCCCATCCGCTCAGGGCATCGGCCAGGGTGTTGGAGGCTCCTGCCACATGAATGGCTAGGAGATCCACCTCCAGGCTGCGCGAGTGACCAAATGCGGAGAGCCTTGCATAGAAGCATGGAGCGCCCCGCCCTGGCGGGTTAGATAGTACATGGTCGTGGTACTGTCCGTTCAGACTCTGACCACTTGACCCGGAGGAACGGAGCAAAGGCGGTGAGAGCTAGCGGACCGCCGGAGCTCCAGCAGGTTGATGTGGCATCGACTCCTGGGGACCTAGAGGCCATGAGCCCGGTGTTCCCCCAGATGGGCACCCCAACCCATCAGAGAGGCATCGGTCGATAGAGAGACCGCTGGCTCGGGCGATTTAACGGATGCCCTCCTGCAAATGATCTGGAACGTCCACCACTGGAGAGCTGCCCACATCCCTGTGTCAATCGGCTGGCTGCTGGTCCAAGGGACGCAGCTGCCAGGACCACTGGCTGGCCAGTCCTCACTGAAGGGGACGATGTTCCAGCGGGCCCAACGGACCACGCTGGTGCAGGCCGCCATGAGACCCAGGAGGCGAGGAAGTCCCGGCAGGGGCATTGCCCAACCAGAAATGATCGGGCAAAGGAGGAAAGAACCTCGGCCCTGTCCACGGGAGCAGCGCCTGGCTCGAAGAGAGTCGAGCTGCGCCCGATGAATGGAATCACCTGCTTGCCTCGAGTTCGACTCTGCCTCGCTGATAAGGAGGCCCAGTTGAGAGCAGACCTGGAGGGCCAGATCTATGGACCACTCCGCCTCCTTACTGGAGGGAGCTGCTATCAGCCAGTCGCCCAGGTAAGGGTACACCGGACCCTCGGCGCCAAGAGAATGCTGTCACCACTGCCATGCATTTGGTGAAGACCCGGAGCTGGAGACAAGCCAAAGGGCATGGCTTCTGAATCAAGAGGGATCCTTCCGCCCGAAGCGAAGGAATCTCTGGTGAGACGGATGGATAGGGACGAGAAAACGCGTCCTGCAAGTCCAGAGAGCAGAACCACAGCTGCTCCAAGGATGGTATTATCTGAGCCAGAGTGACCATCCTGAAGGTTCGAGACCTAGGAACTTGTTTAGGTCGTAGGTCGAGAATGGGCGCCAGCCCCTGTCCGCTTCGGAACCAGGAAGTACCTGGACACAAACCCTGGGTCTGAAGGAGGGTCCACCACCTCTCTACCACCTCCTTCTGGAGGAGGAGATGGTACGTGGCTCGACGAGCCGCCAGTGAGGCTGGGGATCCCAAGCTCTGAGGGCGACGGCTCTGAAGGGTGGTGCCTGCTCAATTCCAGAGGCAGGCCTCTTCCCACCACCTTCCAGACCCACCTGTCCGTGGTAACAGCGACCAGGCGGAACGGAAGTGCCGGAGCCGCTTCCCCCACGGGGACCTAGGGGTAAGGTGACGGGAATGGGGCGCACCCCCAGCCCGTCACTGGGCAGGCTTGGAGGAGGGACCGGCCGAGGGACCTCCTGGGCCTTTTCCTCCTGCCTCCTGTTGAGGAAGCCGGGCGGCTTGGGTTTGGGTGCTAAGGCCGAGCCTGCTGGCCCTGACGTTGCTGGGTCAAGGCACAAAGGCTGTGAAGGACGAAAGGGCTTAGGCTGTGGCTTCATGGCTTTTGTCCTTCTGAGCAGAAGAGACCGAGTCCAAGGTAGCATTGGACTTCTCGATCCTCTGCAGGTGACCTTCCACCCCAGGGGTCAAGAGGTCAGTCCCTAAAGGAACATCCGCCAACTTGTGCTGGGTATCCGGCAAGGTGGATATCTCAGCCAAGCCACGACGATAGCCACTGCAGCCGCCACCGATCTGGCACATGAGTCCCCTATATCCAAAGCAGTCTGAGCTGCTGTTTGGCTACTGTCTGCCCTGGTCCCGCACCTGCTTAACCGTAGTCTGCAGATCGGCGGAAGATGAGGGATGACCTCATCCAGGAGCCCAACAGGGCATGAGAAAAATGTGCCATGAGGACGGCCGAACTGGCCTGACTAAGGCCAGAGAGGACGAGCGTAGACTTTTCACCCGACATAGTCCAATTTCTTGGACTCTTGTCAGGAGGTTTGTCCACATCCCTGGCGCTAGCCGGCGCTCGGAAAACGCTGTCGGTAACCAACCCCCAGCAGAGGGGTGTTCAAAACCGGACAAGGAACCGGTAGGGACCGTACATTTCTGGCCATCCTGGCCAAGGCGCAGGGCAGGAAGCAGGGCGCTGCCAAAGCTCCAGTGCCGACCCACTATGGCCTCGGCCACCGGAAAGGCCTCGCCTGAGACTCCTCGGTCCAGAATCCGTGAGGGGATACCTGGCCTGCTTGGAACTGGTTCAAGCTCCATCCCGTGGACTCGAGATGAGCCGAGCAGTCCTAGGAAGGACGATGGGCTATCCATTGACTGACCTCCTGAAGACCCAAGTCCAGTCGCTGGAGAAAAAGGAGGAATCATCTTCGACTCGGAAGAGTCCTCAAGAGCTGCCTCTGGCCTGAGCCACCCTTCACCTGCCGAGGTCGGTCGGGAGTGAGGGTAACTGGACAGCCGATGGGGTAGACCCTCAGCCGATCGAGAATCCTTGGTCGGAGCCCCAATAGGTGGCTGTGGAGGCGGAGGTTCCACCGAATCGTGGAGCAGTTGGTTTTGGCCGAACAACCGCCTGGGTATAGCTCCTCGATAAGTCGAGGGCGTGTCGGCCGCCCAGTGACAGCCATTTCATGGCCGGGAAGGCGACGGGTCGGCTTACTCCCGGCCAGGAGGAGCTGTTGCAACATGAGGTCCTCGCACTGCCGACGTAACTTACCGAAGCCTCCTCGCCCGAGGAGGAGGACGAGGCGACGCCGCCATCACGTGCCGAGACCCAGACCACCACGACGGTGGGATCGGGCTGGACAGCAAGAGGTCCGAGACCGAGAGTCCCGGAATTTCCAGGTCGGTGCGGGGAGGTGTCGCCGAACCGCATTCTTCCGCCTCGGATGGTCCATCCGAGGGCTCCGAACCGGAGGCACAGGCGAGCCCACGGGATCCCCAACTCTCCCGGGGAACTGGGGAGAGGGGAATTCGGCCGCTGAAGGCACATAGCCCGTCCAACGGGTCGAGAAAAATCTCGACTTGCCGGTGGGAATCTCGGCCAACTGACCTGGACGGGACACCGTGGAGGCCAGTGGCCGAAGCAGAGCGGTCGACCGAAGCAGACGGTCGACGACTCGGGGAGAGGGACCTTTCCCGCTCCCAAGAGCGTCGACGGAGGGACTTACCCCTGTCCTTCTTTTTGGACCGAGAATAAGGTCCAGCAGACGTAGGCCCTTCTCCCTTAGTGGAGAGGACAGACAGCTCCTTAAAAGAAGCGTGTAGGAAGGGCAGAGGCGGGATAAATGCGGCCGAGGTCTGACCCGCGCTGCCTCCTCTTGAGGGCGACCATCCGCTCGAGCTGATCCGCCGAGCCCGCCGCCGCGGACACCGCCAACCGGGCCTCCTTGGACTTCACCGGAGGGAAACGCTTCTCGGGACGGCCCAGTTGCAATCGGGCAGCACGGTCTTCGATGACGTAGGCCGAGAAAGATGAGCACAGGTCGCGGAAGCCTGCGGTCGTGCCAAGGCCTAACAGTAGACACCGGGAGTGTGGATCCGCCCCGAGACATCTTCTGCCCGCATGGGCATCTCCAAACTGGAGTCGATTTGGTCCATCGCAGTCGCGAGGGATCAAGACTGAAGTCTTTTTCGCAAAATTTATTTTTAAATCCGCAAAACGGAGAAATAGGAACCAGTCTCAAACGCAGAGCGTTAAGGAGGGAACCTGAGCTTCCAAGCGGTAAGGAAGATCTGGCGTCATGGGGCGGAGCCGAGAGTTATACCACCCGGGTGGGTGGGAGGAGCACGCTTGAAGACCTTCCGGCAAGATTTAAAGCGGCAAGGATACCTGCCAATGAGTGTGGATGAACAACATATCCATGTCCCTAGAAATATAGATTATGCACCTGTAACCATAGTTCTACTAGTGGTATTCTGTTTACATTCACACACTGGCAGTTCTGCTGAAGAAAACACCGAGTCACTGGAAGTCTTCAAGCTAAGCTCCTCCCACCACCCAGGTGGTATGTCCCCTGGCTCCACTATGATGTCATATTTTGCACTCTGAATGGGGAGACTGGGTAGATTATGTGGATGTGAACCAAATACCACTAACAGAAAGAACACTTACGTAAGAACTTACCATAACAGCAGATCTTAGAGGGGATCTCAGTCATCAGGTCACACTGCAGGAAGGATGGATTTTCAGCAGTACAACTAGGGCCACCCACACCATCGGCATCCATCAATGTCAACAACCCTATAAAGACTGGGCGGCCCCAGTCCATCCTCACTTCTTTCCCTTGGAGACTAAGAGAGCAAAGCCCTGGTGATGGGGGACTGAAGAGAAATAGAGGTGTCCAGACCAAGATGAAAGGCTGAATACATCAAACAGCCAGTTCCAAAACAGGAGCCCCAAGAAGGGGGATGGTAGGAGAGAAGGCATACTTGATGACTGAGATCCTCCTGAAGATCTACTGTTATGGTAAGTTCTTACTTAACTGTTCGATTTCTTCAGGGGTATCTCAGTCATTAGGTCACATCGTAGGAATGAGTCCCAAGCAGCTGCAGGTGCAAACAGTCTGGGAGGAGGGCTCCCCACAAACTCAAGACAGGAGGCTCTACAGCACAGCCCTGCCAAATCCTGCACAGGCTCTAGAGGCAATGTCCAAACTGTAGTGCTTGGTTAAAGTATGGACGGTACTCCAGGTGGCAGCCGCACAAATGTCAGCAGCTGAGACCCCTCAGGAACAAGCCACAGAGGTAGCAATACCTCTTGTGGAATGAGCGTTGACAGCATCAGGCAATTCTTTACCATATTTATTGTAGCAGAACACAATGCAATTTGCCAACTATCTGGATAAACACTGCTTAGAAACGGAAAGGCCCTCTCCACCTGGGGCAAAGGAAACAACCAACTACTTTGACTTCCTACACTCCTTGGACAAAGCAGGTAGTACTTCAAAAGTTCTGCACACATCTAACGTATGGAGCAGTGCTTCACCTGGATTGGCATGCTCAGGAAAATAAACAGGAAACTGGATAGACTGGTTGAGTGTAAACTCTGAGACCACCTTAGGGAGAAACTTAGGATTTGTGTGCAAAGACACCCTGTCTTTGTGAAAAATCAAATAAGGCTCCTCGCATTAGAGGGCCTGAAACTCAAATTCTTTGAGCAGAAGTAATGGCAACTACAAATAATGCTCTCCAAGAAAGACAGCGTAGCTCGCAAGTTGCAACTGGCTCAAAAGGAAACAGGGTCACCTTCTGCAAAACAAAATTCAAATCCCACACAGGGACAGGAGAGTGGACTGGGGGTTTCAGATGCAGGATGCCCTTGAGAAAGGTAGGGGAGACATCCAGCTGAGCAATCGTGCAGTCACCCATGGGCTCATGAAAGGCAGAAATTCCCGAAAGGTGCACCTTGAGGGAAACGTACTGGAGACCCAAGGCGGACAGAGAGATCAGGAAGTGGAGAATGTGGTTCACTGGGCAGGTGAAAGAGAAACTATGTTTGGCAGCCCTGATGGTAAACAGTTTCCACTTCAAGGTATATGTGGCTCAAGTGGAAGGCTTTCGGTCGGTCACTAAGACGTCTGCAACTCTGTTAAGAGACCCCAAACTGGGTGATGGCAATTTTCCTCAGGAGCCAAGAGTGCAGATGAAAGGACCAGAGGTGGGGATGGACCAGGGTCCCCTGACCCTGAGTCAGCACCTTCCTGCAGAGGGGAAGAGGGACTAGAAGTTACTCTGCTAGCTGCTGAAGCAAGGGAAAGCACATCTGCCAAGGCACGGATGGAGCTACCAGAATCATGCTGGCCCCCTCCATCTGCAGCTTGATTAGCACCCTCTGAATTAGAGGAAAATGGAGGGAAAGCGTAAAGGAACCTCCCGCTCAACGGGACATCGCATCTCATCAGAAAACTCCAGGGCCTGGATCCAGTGAGCAGAAATTGGGCAGTTTTGCATTGAGTGGGGATGCAAAAAGGTCCAACTTTGGATGACCCCCATCTGTCAAACAAGCCTTCTATGATGGATGAAAGAAGCCCCATTCGTACATGCTGGACTGAGTTCAGATGAGACTGCCCACCAGGGCGTTTGACACTCTCTTGGCAGTCCATGTGCAAGGTTGTTAGACAGTGATCCAGTACCACACTCATGGCCTCCCATCATAGGGAGTACGAATAAGTCTCACCCCCCCCACCCCACTTGTTACTGGGACCAAGAACCCTGGGTCTGGAAAGTACCCAGGTGCATTCCCCAGCCCAGACCAGAGGCATCCATGGCGAGGGATCTGCTGAGGGGAAGAGATCTGGAATGGGATGCCCTGAAGCAGATGCAAGGGGTGCATCCACCAGGACTCTGATCTAACTCGTCTGTGCACTGGTCCCACTGTATCCGGAGGGTCCACTGGAGGATGCGCATCTGAAGTCTTGCCAGTGGAACAGTGGGTATGGCAGCTATTGTCATGCCCAGTAATCTCAGGTATACCCTGGCAGGAATATACAGGTTACACACCTGTAACAGGAGTTCTAGGAGTGGTATATGTTGTTCATCCACACTGTCTGGCAGATTCCTTTCCGTTTTAATTCTTGCCGGAAGGTCTTTAAGCTGGCTCCTCCCACCCACCTGGGTGGTAAAACCCTTGGCTCTGCCCCATGACGCCAGATCTAGCCCGCTGGAAGCCAGGCTGCGTTATCGGGCCGGGAGGTCAGGGTGGTTCAGGATGAACAATATATCATTCCTAGAACTCCTGTTACAGGTGAGTAATCTGTATTTCTAGGAACGTGGATATGTTGTTCAATCCA
This sequence comes from Neoceratodus forsteri, assembly GCA_016271365.2. NCBI lineage: Eukaryota > Metazoa > Chordata > Ceratodontiformes > Ceratodontidae > Neoceratodus > Neoceratodus forsteri. The sequence continues at coordinate 824,007,755 of CM028137.1, read as the reverse complement.
TACTGTCTGGCAGACTCCTAGCAGTTCTCCGGGAAGAGGGAGGCAAGGCGCGCACCCCCCACTTAGGGAATAAGGACTGGAGAAGAGATCCCAAAACCAGCATCCTGGCGCGACTCTAGGTCAATGTGGTAATGGGAAATAAAGATGTGTGCTGACTTCCAGATAGCAGCCCTGTAGATTTCCTGGATAGGGATGTCCCTAGAAGCAGCCACAGAAGCAGCGGTGTGGCGAGTAGAATGAGCTCTTATCCCTTTGGGAGGCTCCATGCCTGCCAACCTATAGTAGAGATCTATGCAGGAGGTGAACCACCTGCTTATCATCTGCTTGGCTGCAGGTCTGCCAGGTGCGGCTTCAGCATAGGTGACCAACAGCTGGCGGACCTCTCCCCGAACTTCAGCCGTTCGCTCCTTATAGTAGGCGAGTGCTCTTCCAGGGTCCAAGGTATGGAGCCTATATTCGGCCTCAGAGGTGCGAATGGGGTAGAACACCGGCAGAGACAACACCCGGTGAAGGTGAAACTCAGACACCACCTTCGGAAGGAATTTCGGGTGGCGGCGAAGGACAACCTTGTCCCTGTGGAAGACCAGATAAGAAGACTCTATGGAAAACGCCTGGAGTTCTCCAATCCTTCTCGCTGACGTTATAGCCACCAAGAAGATGGTCTTCCACGACAGGTGGGAGACATCGCACCTGTGCATCGGTTCGAATGGCTTGCCCATGAGCTTAACCAACACCAGCAGTAGATTACACGGAGGTGGAGGTTCTGACACCGGAGGGGATATGTGATCAAGGCCTTTGAAAAAGTGCCCGACCACCTTCTCCTGCCCACCGACTGCTTGCCGGCCTGCACCCAGTAAGCAGAGATGGCTGCCAGGTGCACTAAGAGGGACGTCGACCAAAGTCCTAGCTGAGAAAGGGACCACAAGCAGTCCAAAATACTAGCCAAGGGACAGGAAGAGGGGTCCAACCCCTTGTCCTGAGACAAAATGGAGAATCTCTTCCATTTGAAGGTGTAGCATTTTCTGGTAGACTCCTTATGGCATGCTTCAACGACGTTGAGGACCTCATCGGAAAGACCCAAGGCCTGGAATTCTAGCCACTCAGGAACCAGGCAGTCAGGTGCAGGGACTGAAGGTCCGGATGGAGAACCTTCCCCTTGTCTACGGAGATCAGGTCCGGGCGGGCTGGAAGCCGCCTCGGGAGCTTGGAGCTGAGGCTGAGGAGTTCTGGGTACCAGAATTAACGAGGCCAGTCTGGGGCTACCAGAATCACCTGCACCTTGAGAAGCACCTTGTGGCTCAAGGGAAAATGGAAGGAAGGCGTAGAAAAGGCCCAGGTCCACGACCTCGAGAAGGCATCCCTCTGCAGCGAGCCCTGTTGAGGGGGGCGGGCGTGAAATAGCCTCAGCTTCGCATTCTCCGTGAAGGCAAAAAGGTCCACCTGAGGGGTGCCCCAACGGGAAAACAGTTCTTGCACTACCTCCAGCACGAGTGACCACTCGTGAGATGCAGCGCCTATCCAGCTGAGGGCATCGGCCAGACTGTTGGAGGCTCCTGCCACATGGATGGCTAGGAGATCTGCCTCCAGGCTGATCACGAGAGACTAGATGCGGAGAGCCTCCTAGCACAGAGGCCAGGAGCGCGTCCCGCACTGATGGTTGAGGTAGTACATGTTTGTGGTGTTGTCAGTCTGGACCTGAACCACCTGACCCCAAACAAAAACAAAGCGAAGGCGGTGAGGGCTAGCTGAACCGCTTGAAGCTCCAGCAGTTGATATGGCATTGAGACTCCTGAGAGGACCAGAGGCCATGGGCCCAGAGTTACCCCAGATGGGCACCCCAACCCATCAGAGAGGCGTCAGTCGTAAGAGTTTGGGAGGCAGTATAGTGCAGTGGTTTAAGGCTCTGAGCTGCAATTCTGGAGACCTTGGTTTGAATCCCACAGCCCCCACTTGCATATACTATGTGACCCTGAGCAAGTCACTTAACTACCCTGTGCTCCTAGGTTGCTCCTGTAAAAAAGCTTTCAGCTTAGTGTGTCTCACCTGGTTAAAGAATTGGAAAGAGTGACCACTGGCTCAGGGCGGAGAAACGGGATACCCTCCTGCAGATGAGCTGGGACAAGCCACCACTGCAGGCCATCCCACATCTCCTGGGTCACTGTCACCTGCTGGTCCATAGGACCGGAGTGCTGTGACCACTGGCTGGCCAGCCCCCACTGCAGGGGGCGCAGCGGGCCCAACAGACAACACTGGTGCTGGCTGCCATGAGGCCCAGAAGGCACAGGAAGCACGGGAAGGGTGCAGTGGCCTAACCAGAAATGATTGGGCAAAGGAGGAAAGGACCCCGACCCTGTCCGCTGGGAGCAGAGCTCTGGCTCTAAGAGAGTCTAGCTCTGCCACGATTAACTGCATCACCTGAGATGGCACGAGTTCCAATTTGGCCTCATTGATGAGGAGGAAAATCTGAGAGCAGACCTGGAGGGCCAGATCCCTGGACCGTTCCACCTCCAACCTGGAGGGGTCTGCAATCAACCAGACATCCCAGGTAAGGATAAACCCGGACCCCTCAGCGCCGCATGAATGCTGTCACCACTGCCATCCATTTGGTGAAGACCCTGGGAGCTGGAGAAAAGCTGAAGGACATGGCCCGGAACTCGTAAAGAGATCCCTCTGCTCTGAAGCAGTGGAATTGCTGAGGAGACGGACAGGTTGGGACGTGAAGGAACATGTCCTGGAGATCTAGAGAGCAAAACTACATGCCTAGTTCCAAGGATAGAATGATCTGAGCCAGTGACACCATCCTGAAGGTGCATGGCCTTAGGAACTTGTTCAGGTCGTGCAGATCGAGAATGGGGCACCAGGCCCCTGTCCATTTTGGGACCAGGAAGTACCTGGACACAAACCCTGGGTCTGGAGGAGGGTCCACCACCTCCCTGATCACCTCCTTTTGGAGAAGCAGGGCAATGTCGGCTCGACGAGCAGACAAAGAGGCTACAGAACCCATTGCCCCCCATGGGGCGATGGCTCGATAGGGAGGGGACTGCTCGAACTCCAGAGGCAGACCCCTGCTGACCACTTCTAGCACCCAGCGGTATATGGTAATAATGGACCAGGCGGAAAGTGGTGGAGCTGTCCTCCCATGGAGGAACCCGGGGAGGAGTGATGAGGCTGGGGGCGAAACCTGTCACTGGGCAGGCTTGGAGAAAGGACCGGCTGAGGGGCCTCCTGGGCCCTTCCCTACAGGCTTTCTACTGGAAGAAGCAGCAGACTTGTCCTTAGGGCGCCAAGTGTAAGCCTGCTGGCCCTGTTGCTGGTGCTGCTGGGCCGGACGTGCCACAGGAGTGGAAGGGCGAAAGGACTTACGCTGCTGTTGGCGGCCTTTGTCCTTGTGGGCAGACGTGACAGAGTCCAAGGTGGCACTGGACTTCTCGATCCTCTGGAGATGGCCTTCCACCCCTGGCCCGAACAAGTTGGTGCCCAGGAAGGGAACGTCTGCCAGCTTGTGTTGGGTGTCCACCATGAAGGTGGAGATCCGCAGCCAAGCTCTGCAGCACATAGCTAATGTGGCTGCTACTGACCAGGCACAAGAGTCACAGATGTCCAAAGAGGTTTGGAGCTGCTGTTTCGCCACTGTCCTTCCCTGATCCCGAACATGACTGACCGTCGTCTGAAGGTCAGCTGGGAGATGGGAAGTCACTTCATCCAGGGAACCCATAAGGGCGTGTAAGAAATGTGCCATCAGTACAGCTGAGCTAGCCTGTCTAAGACCTAGGGAGGAAGCAGCATACACCTTCCGCCCCAAGTAATCAAGCTTCTTGGAATCCTTATCGGGTGGTTTGTTCTTATCCCTAGAGTTCCCGGAACACCAGAAAACTATCGGTCACCAGTGGGGACTTCGTACTTGCGGGTCATTCTGGCTGAAGAGGCGCAAGGTAGCAGGTCCCTGCCATAACTCCAGTGCTGAGCCAACAATGGCTTCGGCCACCAGGAAGGCCTCCGTAGGAGAATCTCAGTGAGGGGATACCTGGCCCGTTTCTTGAAGGGTTCGAGCTGCATCCCAGCAGACTGAGATAAGTCGAAGAATACCCAGGAATGACGATGGGCTCTCGTCCACCAAATGACCCCCAGCAGATTCCAGGTGAAAGGGCCTGGAGTACAGGGAGGAGTCGTCATCAGCCACTGAGGAGTCTGCAAACAGCTGCCGAGCGCCTAAGCCACCATCCACCTGCCGAAGTCGATCGAGAGTGAGGGTGACCGACAACCTGTGGGGCAAGCCCTGACCCGAGAATCCTTGGTCGGGGCCCCAGTCTTCGGTTGAGGAGGCAGCGGTTCCCCCACAATGGGTGGAGCAGCCGGTTTCAGCCGAACAACCGGTGCCGGGGTCAGCTCCGCGATGACTACGAGAGGTTCCTTCAGTCGCTCTGGTGACAGCCACTTACTTGCCGGAGAAGGCGACGGAGTCGGCTTGTTACTGGTCAATAAAAGTTGCTGCCACATCATGTCCTCGTAGCATCGACGTAACTTACATCGGAGCCTATCCTCCGAAGAGCATGAGGAGAATGAGCGGCGGCGCCACTTCCCATGGTGTCGAGACAGAGGCCGACGACGTCTGCGGGATCTACTCGACTCGGAAGAGGACCGAGACCTTCAGGGTCACTGAGGGTGGGTCAAAGAGGGGGCAGGGGAAACCCGCTCATCCCCCTGGTTCAGGGTCCTTTACTGGGGACTTCGGCCCAGGAGGCATGGGCAAGTCCTCTGTTACCAAGGGGGAACCGGTGAAGAAGGGCTGTCAGCTTCTTCAGACGACAAACCATGTAACGCGTAGAGAAAAATCTCGACTGCATCGATGGATGTCTCGGCTGGCTGACCTGACTGGGACACCGTGAAGCCAGCAGCCTTAGCCGCAACCTCGACCGAAGTCGAGAGCCAATAGTCCGGTGAAGGGCATCTCTCCCGCTCCCAGGAACATAGACGGTGGGGATTACCTTTTGGTTCTTTTATCTTAGACTGACACAAATGTCCCGATGGCCCTTCTCCTTTGGTGGAGAGGGACTGACAAAACTCCTTAAAAGAAGCAGTGTAGGAGGAGCCCAAGGAGAGCGGGATAAACGCCGCAACCGAGGAGGAAGATGAAGCGGCCTGGGCCGCCACCTCCTCGAGGGCGATCAACGGCTCCAGCTGCTCCACAGAGCCCGCAGTCGCGACACAGCCCAACGGGCCTCCTTGACGCACCGGCGGGTACCGCCGACGCATGTTGCAGACTGGCAGAGCGGTCCTCTAGAACCGAAGCTGAAAAGGACTTGCACAGGTCGCAGGCCTGCAGATCGTGAGCAAGACCCAGGCAGTAAACGCACGTGGAGTGCGGATCGGTCTGGGACATCATCTGCCCACAAGGGCACTGACAGAAGCCGGGGGTGGATTTGTCCATCGCTGACGCGAGGGAAGAAGACGACTGAAGTCTTGTAAATTTTAAAACAATTTTCAGTAAACTCGAAGAGGTTGGATCCAGGCCTAAAATGCAGAATACTAAGGAGGGAACCTGAGCTTACAAGCGGTAAGGAAGATCTGGTGTCATGGGGCAGAGCCGAGGGTTTTACCACCCAGGTGGGTGGGAGGAGCCAGAATGAAGATCTTCCAGGAAGAATTACAGCGGCAAGGAACCTGCCAGACAGTGTGGATTGAACATATCCATGTCCCTAGTAACAGCCACTTTGTTGGACTTCCTGAGCTTGGTTTAATAGGCACTCTGCCCTGTTTTGGAGCAGGAAGGCCTTCCCCTGCGCCAACTCCAGAACCACCCCTATATACTGCAGTCTTTGGGATGGTACAAGGACGGACTTGGGCAAGTTGACGGTGATGGAGAGCGAGTGGAAGAGCTGCAGAGTTCGCTCCAGAGTCAGCAAAAGCCTTTAAGTGCCAATCATCCAGATAAGGGAAAACATACAGTCCCTCACTTTTGAAAGCTGCCGCTAAGCACTTAGTAAAGATTCACGGCGCAGAAGACTAGCCAAAGGGTAGCATCTTGAACTGATAATGCTCACCCTGGAAGTCAAAACTGAAACTGCCTGTGAGGAGGAAAGAGTTACATGCAGGTAGGCATCCTGCATCTCCAGTGAGCAGAGCCAATCCCGTTATGAGGAGAGGCAACAGGCCTGGAAAAAGTTACCATCCAGAACTTTTTGAACTGGACATACAGATTGAGGTCCTTTAGGTCTCGAATGGGCCTCAGATGGCTGGTCTTTTTTGGGACCAGGAAAAACTTTGGAGTTTAAAAAAAAAAAAAACAGGTTACTCACCTGTAACAGGAGTTCTACGAGTAGTATATGTTGTTCATCCACACTTGTTGGCATGTCCCTTCCCCCTTAAAACTTGAATCTTGCCGGAATGTCTTCAAGCTGGCTCCTCCCACCCACCCGGGTGATATAACCCTCGGCCCCACCCCATGATGACAGATCTTAGCCCGCTGGAAGCCAGGTTGTGCGTCGCAGACGGGGAGGTCGGGTGGGTCAGTGTGGATGAACATAACACTCCTAGAAAGTAGAGTTACGTAAGAACTTACCATAACAGTAGATCTTCAGAGGACGGTCTCTTGCAGTAAGTCATTACTTATGGGAGTATCCACCAGGTGGCACGGTCAAACGGCAGCTTCTTCTAGTAGTCTTCTGTGGCGGCCGTCCTTAAGACATCACTTCCTGCGGATATGTATAAGAGTGGGCAGCCCCTAGTACCCTCTGTTCACAGTCTGCTTCGGCGAGCATGGCCTGGACTGAGGACCAGAAAAAACAGAAAAGCGATCCCACCCAACGTCCTGAGTTGCAGATTCGAGGCAAAAAGGCAGGTGGACGGAGGGTTGAGGACTTACTGAAAGAGTCCTTGGAAGATCTACTGTTACAGTAAATTCTTATGTAACTGCACTATCTTCTACAGACTGGTCTCTTGCACTAAGTCATTACTTATGGGAGCAATACAATCGAAATGGGAGGAAAAGCAAGGCTGGAAGCTGGGCCAGAGGGCACGCCAGACGGTCGAGCCCTTGGAAAACCCAGTTGATCATGATGTGAAAGTAGTAAATTTCACAATAAAGACGTCAACTTCAACCACACCCGCTCTGGCAGAGGCGCCAAAGGTGGGGAGGACAACAGGTATGATATTTAGAAGAAAGCTGCAAACCGCACCCCCAGAGGCAGGTAAGCCGGGGTGGGGTGAGCACAATATGTTTGATATGCATCTGAAATGTCCAACTCAATCCTCTTCCATGCAGGAAGATGGACCAACGGTTAGGCAAAGACATTTGGCATGAAACTAGGAGAAATGTCAACTCAAACCACAACTGTTCAGGCAGAAAGTCTCAAAGGTGGGTGAGGACAGCATGCAGGAGGCATGCCATAGAAAGAACTGTAGGTGGACAGGAACAGTGATTCATCCTGACGAGACAGAGGTCGACAGGCACTGGCATAAAGTCAAATCCAGTAAATATATAAGTAGAGTGGATCAGATAGTAGAAAAAAAGAGCACTGGGGAAAAAATATCCTGGATCATCAGAGGAAGGAACAACTGAAGGGCTCCATTAGGGAGAGTAGCATGAAGCGTCCAGTCTAGGAGCAAGCCTCCAGTAAAAGGTAAAGAGATTCCAGGGTGCCTCTGAGGCCTGCAAGAGGAGGCGGGAGAAACCCTGAAAAGCAGTTTAAGGCACAGAAGTGGGCCCCGCCCCGCATAAGGGGCAGGCAACCACAGAGGGGCAGACTGAGGCAGTCCCCTGGAGGCCCTACCGTGTCCCGAGGCACCTGTAGGGGGCTTGTCAGGAAGTGGTCCGCCCACAGGGCATAGGGGTGGGACCGGGGCGTGATAGAGGTCCTCAACAGACCACAGAGTATGCCCCGAAGCCTGAAGGGAATCCAGGATTGACTGAGTACCAGGTCCAAACAGCAGGCTCCCAGAAAAACGGCCATCGGCGACCAACAGCTGGACGCCCTGGGCGGCAAACCCGAAACCTGCAGCCAGGCGAAGCACCGAAGGGCGATGCCGGAGGCTGAGAGGCGAGCCGATGAGTCAACCACATCGAAGCACACATGGAGCAAATGACAGTTAAGGGAGGGCTTGGCAGACAACGGCAGAGCTAATCAGGGCCACGAGGGGCAGGCTCTGCGGAAGCAGGACGAGACCAAATATGAGAGTGTGTGTGAAAATAAGCAGGAATCAAAGGTGGGACAGCCATGGCAGGCTCCACAGGAACGACAAGGTAGGCAGCCATGTCCCAACGAAAGGAGTCCTGCTCTGTAGCAGGGAAGCCAAAAGCATGCTGAATCTGCAGCATGAGTTCTGTGAAGGAGGAATCTGGGAGAGAGGAAGGACCACAAGATTCAGGTGGGTCAGCCTCCAAAAGGGACGACGCGGACCATGTGGAACCAAGGTCCCCAGGGTCTGAGAGATCCCCGCCTGGAACATCCCCCACAAAGGGATCCCCCCCTCCCAGAATCCCCATAAAGGGAGCCCTCAAATGGGAAGGGGGGGGGACCAGGTGGGAAGCACCAGATCCTGGAACATGCGCTTGGGCGAACGGGAGGGGGAACAGGATGAGGCTGGACCCTGACCCACGGTCTGCAGGACCTCCATCACAATGCGGGCGATGCCCAGAACTTGAGATGGAGGACACTCAAGGGTGGCACTAGGAAGAGGGTGAGCCAGCAAGGGAACCACCGACCCAGAGGGGGAGGCACCCCGAACCCCTTGGTCCAGGACTGGCAAAGGAGTTAAGAGCCCAGGGTGAGGTCGTGGCAGCTGGGCCAAAGGTCCGGATAAAGTCGCAACTGACTTGGGGGGGCCCCCAGGGTGCATGGAAACAGAGCCCCAAGCAGGGGGAGTCCTGGGGTGGGAAGCCCCCATCATCGATGAGGGAAGCAGACCTGTCGACGAGGGAAGGAGGAGAGGCCCCTTAGTCGACGGTGGAATCATCCCTGTTGACGAGGGAACAGCAAGACCACGTGTCGTCGACGGGGGAAGCATCACCGTTGACAAGGAACGTTCCATCAATGGAGCAACACTGCCCATCTATGGGAGATGTTCAGAAACCAGACCTGTCGAAGATATAACAAGCCCATCAGGATCCTTCGGCGAGGGGAGCAGCCCCGTGGAGGAGTAATGCTCCGACAGAGGAGCCACAGTCAACGGACCAAGACAGAGGGAGTGTGAATCCCGTTCACTCCTATGCCTGGAACGAGTGCCCTTGGCCAGGGGAGCCTTGAAGGCCCCCCCCCCCAGGTCCGTTTTGATCTGGCTTGTTGATCAGCTATGAGGAAAACCCAGACCCAGCAAGAGTGCCTGGGCCTGTGATCAGCAGTACTGTGAGTGGGTCACAGGCCTGCTATGGAAGTCCAGGGGAGCTAAGAGCAAGCCCAAAGTCCTGGACCTGAAGGTAGAAAATCGGTTCAAGTTAAGAGTCAAAGACTGCAACCCAGGAGGTCAGGAGAGCTGAGTGTGCGAGCTGAAGCTGGCAGGAAAATGAACAGATGGTACTGGGGGCTGCCCACTCATACACATCCACAGGTAGTGATGTCGTGTGGATGGCCCCCATAGAAGACTGCTAGAAGAAGCTGCTGTGTCACACCGCCACCTGGTGGATTCTCCCATAATTAATGACTTACTACAAGAGACCAGTCCGTAGAAGATCTCTTACACATGAGTAACCTATTTTTCTAGAGATGTGGATATGTTCTTATCTACACTTGTTGGCAGACTCCTAGCAGTTCTCCGGGAGGAGGGAGGCAAGGCGCACACCCCCTACTTAGGGAAATGAGGCCCCAAAACCATTAACCTGGCGTGACTCAAGGTCGATGTGGTAATGGGTGATGAAGGTGTTTGCCGTCTTCCAGGTAGCAGCCCTGCAGATTTCCTGGATAGGGATGTCCCTGGAAGCAGCCACCGATGCAGTGGTGTGGCAGGTAGAATGAGCTCTTATCCCTCTGGAGGCTCCTTGCCCCAACCAATAGCAGAGATCAATGCATGAACAATGCAGTGGTGGAACAGAGGCGCATCCCTCCAGTTGTACCTCTCCACAACTTCTTTGCCATTCTGGAAAAGTGTGGTTCCTCTATGAAAGCACCCACAGTGGAGACCAAGGAGGATGTTGGGAACCTCCACAAAGGAGACCCACAGGAGGGTGGCATGGGACCCCACAGGGGAAGGAAACAACTCCTGGTGGGGGACTCCACTGTTAGGAAGGTAGAACTGGGGGAGGAAGGGGAAGGGGAGTTAAGGTGCCTGCCTGGCACCATGGCTTGGAGAGACAGGGAGCGAATCCTCAGGAGCAGATGCACAGGGGAGGGAGCTGGATGTCACTGTCCACCTAGCGACAAATGACCTGGCCAAGAAAGGGATCAGAGCAGTGCAAGAAGCATTTGTGGAGACGGGGAGGGGCCTTAGACAAATAGCACACATGGTTCTCAGAGGTGCTGCCTGTCTATGGCACAGATGAGGCTAGGGTGCTCCACACCATGGGATTCAATCAGTGGTTGAAAAACTGGTGCAGAGCTCAGGGATTTGGCTTCATTGGGGACTGGGGTCCACCTGAACAGATGCAGGCCTATACCGGCATGATGGTCTGCATCTGTCCAGAAGGGGAACCAGGATCCTAGGTGATAGGTTTAAATACTTCATTGGCAAGCATTTAAAGTAGCCAAGGGGGGATGCACTGGAAAGGAGCAGGGAAATCCTAACCCCCAAAAAAAAAATCAGGGTACTAAGTGAGGTAGACACCAACACAGAGATGTCAATAGGGAGAAGCGCTGGGGTAAATGGAGAAAGTGACACTAATAAGGACAGGGATGGGGCAAAAAGGGGTAAGGCCTTCAAGAAATGGAGGGTAATGAGTACCAATGCCCGTAGTCTGGGCAACAAGCTCCCTGAACCGTGGCCTTGATGGAAGAGGGATGTTAGGATATCGAAGCAGTCACAGAAACATGGTACACAGAGAACCATGACTGGGATGTTAACATACCAGGGTACACAACCTACAGGAGACGGGGGGAGTAGCTCTATGTAAGGGAAGGAATAAAAGCAACTGAACAAAAGAGTAAACAGGGAGGAGAGAAGGCACTGTCGGTTACCTTAGAGACTGGAAATGGCACCACAATCCGCACAGGGTTGTATACAGATCCCCATGTCAGGGGGAGGGAATGGACAAGGATATCATAGAAGGCATACTTAGGATGGCAGAGAAATACAGGTTACTCACCTGTAACAGGAGTTCTAGGAATGGTATATGTTGTTCATCCACACTTATTGGCAGGTATCCTTGCCACTTTAAATCTTGCCGGAAGGTCTTCAAGCTGGCTCCTCCCACCCACCCGGGTGGGATAACTCTCGGCTCCGGCCCACGACGCCAGATCTGGCCCGCTGGAAGCTCAGGTTGTGCGTCGAAGCCGGCAAGGTCGGGTGGGTTGTGTGGATGAACAACATATACCATTCCTAGAACTCCTGTTACAGGTGAGTAACCTGTATTTCTAGGGACATGGATATGTTGTTCATCCACACTTGTTGGCAGACTCTAGCAGTTCTCCGGGAGGAGGGAGGCAAGACGCACACCCCAATACTTACTTGGGAAATAGAGACTGGAGAACCGAGGCCCCAAAACCAGCATCCCGGCATGACTCAAGGTCGATGTGGTAATGGATAATGAAGGTGTGTGCTGACTTCCAGGTAGCAGCCCTGCAGATTTCCTGGATAGGGACGTCCCTGGAAGCAGCCACCGATGCAGCAGTATGGCGGGTAGAATGAGCTCTTATCCATCTGGGAGGCTCCATGACCGCCAACTTATAGCAGAGATTTATGCAGGAGGTGACCCACCTGCTTATCGTCCGCTTGGCTGCAGGTCTGCCAGATGCGGCTTCAGCGTAGGTGACAAACAGCTGGCGAACCTCTCCCCGAATTTCAGCCGTGCGCTCTTTGTAATAGGAGCGCCCTTCTAGGGTCCAAAGTATGGAGCCTATATTCGGCCTCCGAGGTGTGATTGGGGGTAGAACACCGCAGAGTCAACACCTGGTTAAGGTGAAACTCCGACACCACCTTCGGAAGGAATTTTGGGTGGGGCACAGGACAACCTTGTCCCTGTGGAAGACCAGGTAAGGAGACTCGATGGAAGCCTTGGAGCTCTCCTATCTTCTGGCTGACGTGATAGCCACCAAGAAGGCGGCCTCCACGACAGGTGAGAGAGAGAGAGACACCTGTGCATTGGTTCGAATGGCTTGCCCATGAGCTTTGCCAGTACCAGCAGTAGATCCCACGGAGGTGGAGGTTCTCGCACCGGAAGGGAAATGTGATCAAGGCCTTTGAAAAAGCGCCAGACCACCTTCTCCTGCGCCACCGACTGCTTCCCGGCCCGCACTCGGTAAGCAGAGATGGCTGCCAGGTGCACCCTTAGGGTCGTCGACCTAAGCCCTTGATTAGAAAGGGACCATAAATAGTCCAAGATGCTTGCCAAGGAACAGGAGGAAGGGCCCAAGCCCTTGTCCTGACACCAAATGGAAAACCTTTTCCATTTGAAGGCATAGCATTTTCTGGTCGACTCCTTACGGGACGCCTCAACTACATTGAGGACCTCGTCGGAAAGACCCAAGGCCTGGAACTCTAGCCGCTCAGGAACCAGGCCGTCAGGTGCAGGAATTGAAGGTCCGGATGGAACACCTTCCCCTAATTGACAGAAATCAGGTCCGGGCGAGCTGGAAGCTGCCTCGGCAGCCTGGAGCTGAGGCTGAGGAGATCTGGGTACCAGAACTGGCGAGGCCAGTCTGGGGCTATCAGAATCACCTGCGCCTTGTCCCACCTCGCCTTGAGAAGCACCTTGTGGATCAAGGGAAATGGGGGAAAGGCGTAGAAGAGGCCCGGGGTCCACTGCCTCGAGAAGGCATCCCCCTGCAGCGAGCCCTGCTGAGGGGGCGGCATGGAACAGCCTCAGCTTGCTCTCCCTGGAGGCAAACAGGTCCACCTGAGGTGTGCCCCAATGGGAGAACAGATGCTGTACTACCGCAGGAGAGACCACTGTGGATGCAGCCCTTATCCGGCTTAGGGCATCAGCCGGGTGTTGGAGGCCCTGCCACATGAATGGCCAGGAGATCCGCCCAGGCTGCGCACGAGTGACCAAATGCGGAGAGCTTCCTTGCATAGAAGCATGGAGCGTCGCCCGCCCTGGCGGTTTAGATAGTACATGGTCGCGGTGTTGTCCGCCTGGACTCGGACCACTTGACCCCGGAGGAACGGAGCAAAGGCGGTGAGAGCTAGGCGGACCGCCTCGAGCTCAGCAGGTTGATGTGGCATCGGGACTCCGCTGGGACCAGAGGCCGTGGAGCCTGGTGGTTCCCCAGATGGGCACCCCAACCCATCAGAGAGGCATCGGTCGACAGAGAGACCGCGCTCGGGCGGACGAACGGGATGCCCTCCTGCAAATGACCTGGAACGAACCACCACTGGAGAGCTGCTCACATCCCCTGTGTCACCGACAAGCTGGTCCAAAGGATCGCAGCGCCAGACCACTGACTGGCCAGACCCTATTGAAGGGGACGATGTTCCAGCGGGCCCAGCGGACCACGCTGGTGCAGGCCGCCATGAGACCCAGGAGGCGAGGAAGTCCCGGATAGGGCGAATTGCCCAACCAGAAATGATTGGGCAAAGGAGGAAAGAACCTCGGCCCTGTCCGCCGGGAGCCGCGCCTGGCTCGAAGAGAGTCGAGCTGCGCCCGATGAACAGAATCACCTGCTTCGCTCCGAGTTCGACTTGACCGCTGATAAGGAGGCCCAGTTGAGAGCAGACCTGGAGGGCCAGATCTCTGACCACTCCACCTCCTGCCTGGAGGGGAGCTGCTATCAGCCAGTCGCCCAGGTAAGGGTACACCCGGACCCCTCGGGCGCGAGAGGAATGCTGTCACCACTGCCATGCATTTGGTGAAGACCCTGGGAGCTGGAGACAAGCCAAGGGCATGGCTCGAACTGAAAGGGATCCCTCCGGAAGCCGAGGAATCTCTGGTGAGACGGACGGATAGGGACGTGAAAAACGCTAGCCCTGCAAGTCCAGAGAGCAGAACCACACCGCTGCTCCAAGGATGGTATATTATCTGAGCCAGAGTGACCATCCTGAAGGTTCGAGACCTTAGGAACTTGTTTAGGTCGTGGTAGGTCGAGAATGGGGGCCAGCCCCCGTCCGCTTCGGAACCAGGAAGTACCTGGACACAAACCCTGGGTCTGAGGGGGTCTGCTACCACTCTGATCACCTCCTTCGGAGGAGGAGAGGTGGGTCGGTTCGACGAAATGACAGTGAGGCTACGGACCCCGAGGCCCCCGAGGTGCGATGGCTCTGAAGGGTGGGGCCTGCTCGAATTCCAGAGGCAGGCCTTTTCCCACCACCTCCAGAACCCACCTGTCCGAGGTAATAACGGACCAGGTGGAAAGGAAGTGTCGGAGCCGTACCCCCACGGGGGGAACTAGGGGTGAGGTGACGGGGTTGGGGTGACACCCCTCAGCCCGTCACTGGGCAGGCTTAGAGGAGGGACCGGCCGAGGGACCTCCTGGGCCTTTTCCTCCCTGCCTCCTGTTAGAGGAGGCCGACGGCTTGGGTTTGGAATACCAAGGCCGAGCCTGCTGGCCCTGACGTTGCTGGGCCGGGCGCGCCGGGGGCGCAGAAGGACGTAAGGGCTTAGGCTGTGGCTTGCGGCCTTTGTCCTTCTGAGCGGAAGAGACCGAGTCCAAGGTAGCGTTGGACTTCTCGATCCTCTGCAGGTGACCTTCCACCCCAGGGCCGAAGAGGTCAGTCCCCAAAAAGGGAACATCCGCCAATCCTGTGCTGTATCCGGCAAAGGTGGATATCCTCAGCCAAGCCCGCCGACGCATAGCCACTGCGGCCGCCACCGACCTGGCACATGAGTCCCCAATATCTAAAGCAGTCTGGAGCTGCTGTTTGGCCACTGCCCTGCCCCCGCACCTGCTTGACCGTAGTCTGCAGATCCGCGGGAAGATGAGGGATGACCTCATCCAGGGAGCCCAACAGGGCATGAGAAAAATGTGCCATGAGGACGGCCGAACTGGCCTGACGAAGGCCGAGAGAGGACGCAGCATAGACTTTTCGCCCGACATAATCCAATTTCTTGGATTCCTTGTCGGGAGGTTTGTCCACATCCCTGGCGTTGCCGGCGCGCCGGAAAACGCTGTCGGTAACCAACCCCTCAGCAGAGGGTGCTCCAAAACCGGACAGGGAACCGTGGGGACAGCATACTTCTGGCCATCCTGGCCGAGGCGCAGGGCAGGAAGCAGGGCGCTAAAGCTCCAAGGCCGGACCCACTATGGCCTCGCCACCGGAAAGGCTCCGCTGGGAATCCTGTCCAGAATCTCCGTGAGGGGATACCTGGCCTGCTTGGAACGGGTTCGAGCTTCATCCCGTGGACTCCGAGATGAGCCAAGCAGTCCTAGGAAGGACGACGGCTATCGTCCATTGACTGTCCTCCTGAGGACCCAAGTCCAGTCGCTGGAGAAAAAGGAGGAATTATCCTCGGACGAGTCCTCAAGAGCTGCCTCTGGCCTGAGCCACCTCTACCTGCCGAGGACGGTCGGGAGTGAGGGTAACAGACATCCCATGGGTAGACCTTAAGTCGAATCGAGAATCCCTGGTCGGAGCCCCAAATAGTGGCTGTGGAGGCGGAGGTTCCACCGAATCGGTGGAGCAGCTGGTTTTGCCGAACAACTGGCCTGGGTACAGGTCCTCGGTGAGTCGAGGGGTTGTCGGGCCGCCCGTGACAGCCACTTAATGGCCAGGGGTTAGTACCGCGCCGGCTTATTCCCGGTCAAGAGCTGTTGCCACATGAGGTCCTCGTATCGACGACGTAACTTACGCTGAAGCCTCCTCGTCCGAGGAGGAGGATTTAGGACGAGCGGGCGCCGCTTACCGCTGGGTGTCGAGATCGAGACCGCCTATGACGGGCGGGATTGGCTGGACCGCTAAGAGGTCAGGAGGACCGAGCCTCGCTTTTCCGAGGTCGTGTGGAAGTGTCGGCAGGAACCGCACTCCTTCGCTCGGAGGGTTCATCCGAGGGCCCGGAACCGAGGCACAGGCAAGTCCACGGATCTCAACTCTCGGGTACCGGGAGAGGGGAGTCTCGGCTTCTATAGGCAACAACACGTCCAACGGATCGAGATAAATCTCGGCTGCGTCGACGGGAGTCTCAGTCAACAGACCTGACGGGAACACCGTGAGACCAGTGGCCGAGGCCGAGCGGTCGACGACTCGGGGAGAGGGACCTTTCCCGCTCCCAAGAGCGTCGACGGAGGGATTTACCCTTGTCCTTCCTTTTGGACCGAGAAAAAGGTCCAGCAGACGTTGGCCCTTCTCCCTTAGTGGAGAGGGACAGACAAAGCTCCTTAAAGGAAGCTGAGTAGGAAGAACCCAGAGAGAGCAGGATAAATGCCGCGGCCGAGGAAGATACGGCCCGCGCCGCCTCCTCTTCGAGGGCGATCATCTGCTCGAGCTGATCCGCCGAGCCCGCCGCCGGGACCCCGACCGGGCCTCCTTAGACTCTCACCGAGGAAAACGCCCGGACGCCCAGTTGTAATCGGGCAGCACGTCTCGAGGACGAGGCCGAAAAGGAAGAGCACAAGTCGCAGTCCCGCGGGTCATGCTCAAGGCCTAAACAGTAGACACACGCGGAGTGTGGATCCGTCCGAGACATCTTCTGATTCGCAGGGGCATCTCCCAAAACCGAGTCGATGGTCCATCGCAGCCGCGAGGGATCAAGACCGAAGTCTTTTAACAAAAAAAAAAAACTTTCAAACCGCCAAACGGAAGAAATAGGAACTAGCTCAAACGAGAGCGTTAAGGAGGGAACCTGAGCTTCCAAGCGGTAAGGGTTATTCACGCCATGGGGCGGAGCGAGTTATACCACCCGGGTGGGTGGGAGGAGCCAGCTTGAAGACCTTCCGGCAAGATTTAAAGCGGCAAGGATACCTGCCAATAAGTGTGGGTGAACAACATATCCATGTCCCTAGAAAGGGGAGATACAGTTGATGGGGGACCTTAATATGCCAGATGTTAACTGGAGCACCTTTGCTGCAGCCACATCCAAAAGCAGGGCCATTCTCGATTCCCTTCAGGTGGCATGCTTCAGACAGCTAGTTTTGGAACCTACTCGTGAGGGAACAATCTTAGACCTTGTACTCTCAAATGGGGACAATGAGAGGATCTCAGATCTAGAAGTGGGTAGCCATTTGGGAACAAGAGACCACCAAACAGTGTGGTTCATGATAAACTCAGCTACAGCATCAAGCCATACAAAAGTGAGGGTTCTGGACTTCAGGAGGGCTTACTTTGGCAAGATGGGAGAGTGCCTTAGAAAAGCACTAGCAAACAGGCTAGAACGAGGGGTGGAGCAACAATGGGGAAATATCAAAACTGTCATCACAGAGGCAACAAGCCTTTGTGTGAAGCAAATAAATCAACATGAAAGAAAAAGCCACTATGGTTCTCAAAAGAAGTGGCGGTGAAGATTAGAGAGAAAAAGATAGCATTTAGGAAGTATGAGGAAACACAGAAGGAGCAGGACAGAGAACTATACCAGTTAAGGCAGAAGGAAGCAGGGAGGGAAGTCAGAACAGCAAAGGCACAAACTGAGGAAAAGATAGCCAACTCGGTTAAGAAGGGGGGTAAAACCTTTTATAGGTATATCAGGGAGCGTAGAAAGACAAAGGGAGGGATAGTGAGGCTGAATAGAATGGATGGAGGGTGAGCAGAGAGTGACAGTGAAAAAGCAGGAATACTGAATGAATACTGTTCAGTATTCACAAAAGAGGAAGTGGGGGAGGTGCCTAATCTAATTAACAGAAGCACTCGTTTGGGGGGGGGGGGGTCGATCACAGTCCTTTCACAGAAGAAAGGGTTCTGAAAGAACTCCTCAAGCTAAAGGTGGACAACGCAATGGGGCCAGATGGAATTCACCCCAGAATTCTAAAAAAAATAAAGCAGAGAACTAGTGACACCACTGACTACCCCCCTTTATAACAAATCATGGGAGGATGGTGTGGTACCTGAGGACTGGAAGAAGGCTGATGTGATTCCCCTTCACAAAAGTGGGAGCAAGACAGAGGCAGGAAACTACAGACCTGTCAGTTTGATCTCTGTGGTAGGGAAAGTGATGGAATCACTTCTGAAGGAAAGAACTGTTGAGTACCTAGAGGCCAGTGGGGCACAGGACCCAAGGCAGCATAGGTTCACAGTGCGAAGGTCATGTCAGATGAATCTGATTTCTTTGACTGGGTGACCAAAATAGACCAGGGAGGGGCTGTGGACATGGCCTACCTAGACTTTAGCAAGGCATCTGACACAGCCCACACAAAAGATTAGTAGTCAAATTAACCAGCCTGGGAGTGGGTCCCAGGGTGGTAGCCTGGGTAAAACATTGGCTGAACAACAGGACACAGAAGGTAATTGTAAATGGAGTCCACTCTGAAAAAAGAGAGATTACTAGTGGGGTACCGCAGGGTTCAGTACTGGGTCCAGTCCTTTTTAATATCTTCATAAGTGACATTGCAGAGGGACTGGAAGGAAAAGTATGCCTCTTTGCAGATGACACAAAGATCTGCAACAGGGTTGATACACAAGGAGGCGTGGAAAGGATGAGAAGGGACTTGGCAAGGTTGGAAGAATGGTCAGAAGTATGGCAGCTTGGATTCAATGCAAAGTAATGCACCTGTGCAACCAAACCCAGGGAAGATTACACAATTTTGGGGGGTTAGTAACAACAAAATGGAAAGGGACTCATGAATCATATCAGATGACCTTAAGGTTGGCAAGCAATGTGAGAAGGCAGTAGGGAGGGCTGGGGAAACTGGGATGTATAGGGAGAGGCATCACCAGCAGAAAACAGGAAGTTGTTATCCCCCTGTACAGACAGTTGGTGAGACCCTATCCGGAGACCCCATCTCTGCAAGGCCATAGACAGGATGGAGGCAGTTCAGAGGAGGGCAACTAAAATGGTGCAGGGTCTGCAAGAGAAGCCATATGAGGAGAGGCTAAAGGAACTTAATATGTATACCCTTGAGGAAAGGAGGGAGAAGGGGGACATGATAGAAACTTTTAAGTACCTCCGTGGAATCAACACAGTCCAAGAGGGTAGCATCTTTCAGAAAAAGAGATGTGCAAGAACAAGGGGACACAATTTGAAGATGATGGGGAGGGGGGGGGAACGGCTCAGGGGCAATGTGAGGAAGTATTTTTTCACACAGAGAGGGTGGTGAATGCATGGAACACCCTTCCTGAGGAGGTTGTGGGTTCTAAAACTGTATGAGAATTCAAGAATGCATGGGACAGACATAAGGCAATTTTTGTGGGGGGTAGGAAGAAATAGGCTGTTGGTTAAACAGGATCTACAGCTAACGCTACCTTGTCTTGCCCTCTAGGATGCAACCGTTGGGGACAGTTCTTGTCCTTCAGCCGGAGCCCTGTCTCTGTCGTGGGTGCCCACCCCTTTATACCCTAACCTCCTGCCTCCCCATACTTCCATGGAACCTTGTGTTCAATTTGTCTTCCTTACCGTATTCTTGCATGATACCTCTGTCTTCTCAACCATTTAATGCAAGTTGTATTTGTTTCTTGTTTCCATCTCTGATTCTGTACCATGTCTCCATATTGTACTCTGGCTCCACATGTCCGTGGGCCCGTGTGTTACCATGACAATGTACCTTGTTTGCTGTTTCGTAATTTGCTGTACCGTAAATTTTTTTCTTTTCTGTATTGCAATCCTCCCGGGTCGCACCTGAAAATAGGCACCTGTTGTCTAGTGTGCCTACCTGGTTAACAAAAACAAATAATATCCTCTAGGTAGGGAAATGGGCAGACTAGGTGGGCCTAACGGTCCTTATCTGCTGTCAAAATCTATGTTTCTATCTGCCAATCATCCACTTTGCTGCAGGCCTGCCTTGTGCAGCATCAGTGAAGGTGACAAAGGGCTGGTAAACCTCTCCCGAACCTTTTGCCATCCTCTCCTTATAGTAGGAGAGAGCTCATCTCAGGTATGCAGTCTGTACTCTGCATACGAGGTGTAGTTCGGGTAGAACACAGGCAGAGTCAACACCCGATTAAGGTTAAACTCTGACACCACCTTAGGGAGGAATTTCAGGTGGGGGCGCAGGACATCCTTGTCCCTGTTGAAGACCAGATAAGGAGACTCCACAGAGAGCGCCTGGAGCTCCCCAGTCCTTCTGGCAGACATGACAGACACCAGGAAGGCCGTCTTCCATGACAAATGTGATATCTTACACTTCTGCATCTGTTCGAATGGCTTGCCCACGAGCTTTGCCAAAACAAGCAGTATATCCCTCAGAGG
This sequence comes from Neoceratodus forsteri, assembly GCA_016271365.2. Taxonomy (NCBI): domain Eukaryota; kingdom Metazoa; phylum Chordata; order Ceratodontiformes; family Ceratodontidae; genus Neoceratodus; species Neoceratodus forsteri. The sequence goes on along the minus strand of CM028137.1, from coordinate 823,987,405 downwards.
TGGAGGTTCATGTACTGGAGGGGATGTGTGATCGAAGCGTTTGAAAAAGCGCCAGACCACTTTCTCTTGTGCTGTCTGCTAATCGGACAGCGCCTGGTAAGCAGAGATGGCTACCAGGTGCACCTTAAGGGTCGAAAACCTCCTCTGCACACAGACCAAAGGAAATCGAGAATGGTCGTCACAGGACAGATGGTCCAGGCCCAGGCCCTTGCCCTGGTACCAAATGGAAAACCTTTTTCATTTGAAGGCATAGCACTTTCTAGTCGGCTCCTTCCTAGATGCTTCCACTACTGTGTGTACATCTTCAGAGAGACCCAAGCCTGGAACTCCAGCCACTCAGATACCAGGCTGTCAGGTGCAGGGACTGAGTCTGGATGGACTACCTTCCCCTGATTGTTCGAGATCAGGTCCAGGCGTGCTGGAAGACACCTCGGCAGCTTGTTGCTGAGGAGCTCTAAATACCAGAACTGGCGGGGTCAGTCTGGGACTACCAGAATCACCTGCGTCTCGTCCCGCTTCACCTTCAGAAGCACCTTGTAGATCAAGGGAAATGGAGGGAAGGCATAGAAGAGGCCTGGGGTCCACGGCCTTGAGAAGGTATCCACTTGCAGCTTTTTTCCCCTGGAGGCAAACAGGTCCACCATCAGTTGGTCTCAGTGGGAGAAAATACAGTTACGCAAGAACTTACCTTAACAGTAGATCTTTGAGAGGAGCTCTTACAGCAGGCAATACCATTAAGACTAATGCCGCCAGGCATTAGGACCCAACGGAAAATCTTGTAGCTAGCAGTCTGCAGCAGGGGACCGCCCCAGACTTCCGCTCCACCCAACGTCAGACCTGTAAAGGGGGCAGTTCCCTGGCACCATCTCAGTTCTCCTGCCAAAGACCCAGCTGAAAAGCTTGGAGAACCAGGCAGGATCTCCCTAAGCCTAAATAAGGGTAAAAACAGATTCCAGGGGGATGGAGGGTGAGCAAGCCACCTGCTGCAAGAGCTCCTCTTGAAGATCTATTGTTGCGGTACAGTTTTTATGCAACTGTACTATCAGACTTCGGGAAGGGGGGCTCTTGCAGCAGGTAATACCATTAGGATGGGGTCCCAAGCAGTACACAAGAACAGGCCCAGGTCTGACGGGAAGAATAAACAATGGCTGTACAGCTTCAAAAGAGTAGGCCTTGCAGGGGCAGCCAGTCCAAAACCTGCTCTCCTCCGGGAAGCAATGTCAAGGTTGCAATGTGTTCCAGGTCGTGGCAGTGCTGAGATCTGCAGAGGATACATTCCTCAAGGAAGCGAATGAGAGCCACAGCCCTGGTGGACTGACCCTTGATCGTGCTTGGTAAGGGCTTACCGTGATGCTGGTAACGGAACGAAATACAATGAACGCGTTAGTGACTGTTTGGAGACAGGGGCCCCTGTCATCCTATGAGTAAAGGAGACTAAGAACTGGTCCGTCTTCCTCACTACACTAGTTCTGTGGATGTAAATAACGAAGGATTCCATGCACATCCAGAGTATGCAACAAGGCCTCGCCTTGATTTGAGAAAGTAGTTATGTATGAACTTTCAGTAACAATAGATCTTAGAGAGAGGTTCCTTCAGTAGGTCATCACTTATAGGACTGGCGCCACCTGGCATTGGGCCACACAGCAGACTTTTCTAGCAATCCCTGACGGGGGAATGCCCAACCGACTTCAGCGTGACTGTATATAGTGAGCGGTCCCCATGTCCGCCCTCCAGTTCTCTCACCTGAGCCAGGAAGAGGCCTGACAGCGGGAGAGGAGAGGATTTAGAGTCCCTGTAAAACGCAAAATAAGGGGAAGGAAGGAGGGAAAAATATCACCTACTGAAGGAACCCCTCTCTAAGATCTACAGTTATGCCAAGTTCCTACGTAACTGTACTATCTTACTTCGAGAGGGCTCCTTCAGTAGGTCATCACATACAGGACAGGGTCCCAAGCAGTCCCTCCAAAGAGAGACTGAGAGGAACTAGGGAGGTGAAGAAAACTCCAACAGACAAAACTGGAATCCAGAATGGACCCAGCCTAGGACAGAAGGCCCTGTAACACAGCTAGGCAGAAACCAGCCCTCCACCTAGAAGCAATGTCCAGACTGTAGTGTCTGGTGAAGGTATGGACAGAACTCCAAGTGGCTGCGTCACAGATATCAGCCGCAGAGATTTAACAAAAAGGTAATATGTAATGCAGCTGCCTAACCATTTGAAAAGGCCCTGCTTAGAAACCGGTTTGCCCTGCAATCTGGGGGCCAAAGAGACAAAAAGCTGATCACAGCCACAGAATTCTTTAGTTTGGTGAGTGTAGCACCGAAGAATGCGGTATATGTCCATGGTATGGAGGAGTGCATCACCTCTATTAGAGGGAAACAGATAGTATACAGGAAGCTCTACTGATTGGTTTGGCGAGGCTTCTGACACCACCCTGGGAAGAAACTTTGGATTCGTTCTGAGGACCACCTGGTCCCTATGGAAAATCAGATAAGGCTCCTTGCAAACCACAGCGTGAAGTTCCGAAATCCTCCGGGCTGACGTGATGGCAACCAGGAAAGGAAGCGCAAGTCACAGCTCATAGCCGTCTCAAAAGGAGGAAGGGTGAGCTTTTCCAAAACGAAGTTCAAAACCCAAAGAGGAGTTGGGCTGCGGATGGCGGGGGTTTCAGATGGAGAATCCCTTTCAGAAAGGTTTTAGAGACTTCCAACTGAGCCACGGGTTTACCATCCACTAGCTCATGGTACGCCGAAACTGCCGAAAGGTGGACCTACAACGATGAATATGAAAGACTGGAGTCCGACAGATGAAGGAGATATTCCATGACTTGAGGGGCAGAACATGATGAAGGGAACCAGTTTCCACTTCATGGCATAAGTGGAACGAGTAGAGTTTTCTGGCCTCAATGAAGACTTTAGCAACCCGGCAGGAGACCCCAAGGCGAGAGATTGCGATGTCTGCAGGAGCCATGCATGAAGGTGCAGAGTCCAGAGTCCCGGATGTAGTAGCAGACCTTGATCCTGAGAGTCAGGAGGTCGTGGGTTACTGGAAGTGGAGCTGGTGGTTCCCTGGAAAGCTGCTGTAGCAGCAGAAACCAAGTCAGTCTCTGCCAGAGAGGAGCGATGAGAATCATCTCTGCCTTCTCTGCCTGAAGTTTGAGGAGGACCCTCTGGAGAATGGGAAATGGAGGAAAGGCATGCAAAAATTTCCCTGTCCAAGAGAGAGAGAGAGAGAGAGAGCGTCATGCCAGAAAGCACCATGCCCTGGAATGAGCGAGCAAAAACTGGGAAGTTCTGCATTGAATTTGGAGGCGAAAAGGTCGATTTCCGGACACCCCCAATGTAGGAAGATGGATTCTGCCACTTCCTGATGTAATTTCCCACTTGTGAGCTAAGGTCCGAGATCTGCTGAGACTGTCCGCCAGGAGATTTAGAACGCCTGGCACATGCATGGCCACGAGGGTCAGATTGTGCTGGACCGCCCAGTTCCACACCCGTATCGCCTCCCTGCAAAAGGCGTACAAGCAGGTTTCTCCTTGTATGTTGAGGCACCGAACTACTGACATGCCCGTTTGTACCAGCAGTGATCCCTTGGGAAGGAGGGGCTGGAAAGCCTGTAAGACATACAGGACAGCCCTCATCTCAAGAACGCTGATATGTAACGTAGTCTCCAAGCTGGACCACAGTTCTTGGTCTTGGAGCTCCCCAGATGTGCTCCCCATCCCATGTCTGAGGCATCTGCGGTTAGGGATGCTAAGGGAGCTGGGTTCCGGAAAGGAAGACCCAAAGAAAGACTGCAGGGATCCCACCACCAAAGCAGTTCCTTCTGAACCGCTGAGGAGACCAGTATCGAAGGGTCCAGGTCGTCCAGGAGTTGATTCCACTGCACGCGCAAGGACCACTGAGTTACTCTCATGTGGAGCCCCACGAGGGGAATTGTGGTGATGGAGGCTGCCATCAGCCCAAGGCGGCGAAGGATCTCCCAGGCCAGGATGGTCCTGGAGGAAGGAAGGCTCTGCAATGGACCATATCCAGTACTACCCAAATTAACTGAAGTTTCTGTGCCGGGGTCATGGAGGATTTGGGAATACTGACAGTAAGCCCTAGCCTGCTGAAAAGGTCCAAAGTAAAAGAAAGAGCCTCTAGCAGACAGTCTCTGGATGGGGCTGAAATCAGCCAGTCATCCAGATAAGGGAAAATCGCAATGCCTCTGTGGTGCAAGAGAGCTGCAAACACTCCCAGGCACTTAGTAAACACCCAGGGTGCCGATGACAGACCAAAGGGGAGTGCCCGGAATTGGAAGCGTTTCCCCCGGAAGTGAAACCGCAAGAACCGGTGGTGGCTGAGAAAGATGGGGATATGCAGGTAAGCATCCTGGCATGTCCACAGCGCACAACCAATGATTCTCCAGAAGGAGTGGGAGGCGGCTTTGGAGAGTCAGCATCTGAAATTTTTTCTACTCTACAAACTGATGTAGGTTGCTTAAGTAGAGTATGGGTCCGAAATCCCCAACTTTTTTGGAACCAGGAAAAAATGGGAGTAAAACCCCCTTCCCCTTTGCCAGAGGGGAACGTGCTCTATCGCTTCCTTGAGCAAGAGACTGTTCACCTCTTCTCGGACAAGAAGAAAAAATTACTCACCTTAGTAATGTTGTTTCTTCTAATGGAGTCTTGCTATATTATGACTATTGCAGTTTGCCCCAGCCTTAGAACTGCGCCGGAGGTGAAAGAGTTAACTTCCATGCAGAGCATGGAGCTTAGAGCACGAGCTCGGTTCAGAAGCTCTGTTTGGCTGGTTTCAAACCGAAACCATCAGATCTTTATGAGCAAAAACTCACTAAGGTTCTGTGTGGAAGCTGTAACCTACACTAGCCAACTGGCTACTAATATATTAACACATTTTTACTGGTCCCAACACAAAGACTCAAGTCAGTGGACCAGAAAAATTAAGATAAAATAACTAAATGAACACAATACCCAAACATGAAAGAGGGCATCAATAAATGCCAACAGAGGACTACCCACCCATACCCCAAAGTAGGAGTTCTGAGAGGGGCAGGCTGGGGGGGAGGTCATAATATAGCAAGACTCCATTAGAAGAAACAACATTACTAAGGTGAGTAATTTTTTCTTCAAACAACATGAAGTCTTGCTATACTATGACTATTGCAGACTACACAGCAGTACCTCCATGGAGGAGGGACAGAACCTACTTAGGGAATAGGCTCTGAAGCACGGCTGTGCCAAACCGAGCATCCCTCCTGGCCTGAATATCCAGGGAGTAATGCTTGGTGAAAGTGTGTACTGTCTTCCAAGTAGCTGCCTGACCTATCTCCAAGATAGGGATGTCTCTAGCAGCAGCTAGAGATGCAGCTGTACCTCTGGTAGAGTGAGCCCTCAGGCCTGAGGGGGGAACCTTACCCAGCTTTGATAGCAAAATTGTATACAAGAAATGATCCACCTGGCAATGGATCTTTTAGTGGCAGGTCTCCCTTTCCCAACCTCACCATAAGTGAGAAACAGTTGGAGGGAGTCAAACCTGTGACCCTTGGTACGCTCTATGTAGTAACTTAGGGCCCTCTTAACATCTAAGCTGTGCAGCCTCCTCTCACCAGAGGAGGAATGGTCAGTGAAGAACACTGGAAGTGAAATAGATTGGTTAAGGTGGAAATCTGAAACCACCTTAGTCAAAAACTTCCTGTTAGTCCTGAGGACCACTTTATCCCTGTGAAAGGAAATAAAGTCAGTTTCTACTGATAAAGCCTGTAACTCACTTATACGCCTGGCAGAAGTGATGGCTACCAGAAATACAGTTTTCCAAGTCAAATACTTAAGCTCTGCCAAAGACAGAGGCTCAAAGGGGGGTTGCATTAGCTGAGCAATGCATACATTAAGATCCCAAGCCGGGGCAGGGTCCCTGAATGGGGGATTGGTGTGAAGCAATCCTTTAAAAAACTTGGAAAATACAGGATGAGCAGAGAGAGAAGAGGGCTTCCCTGCTGAAATGAAGGCAGAGACAGCAGCCAAGTGCACTTTCAGGGTGGCTGGTCTCAGTCCCAAAGAATTAAGATGGACCATGTAGTCCAATACAGTAGGTAGATCAGCAGATTCTGGGGAAACATGCTTCCCAGAACACCATATGGAAAACCTTTTCCACTTGGAGTTATAGGTAGCCCTGGTGGAAGGCTTCCTAGTAGCCTTCAGGATTAGAACACTTTGAGAAAGTTGCAAATCAGCAAACTCTAAATGCTCAAGAGCCAAGCCTTGAGGTTGAGGGATTTGAGATTCGGATACCAAACTCTCCCCTGAGCACAGGTTAACAGATTGTGGTTCCTGGGGAGACACACAGGGGAAGATGGACTGCTAAGGACAGAAGGAGTGGGTACCAGGGCTGCCTGGCCCAGTCTAGAGCAATCAGGATCATTTTGCAGGGCTGAAACCTGATTTTGACTAGTACTTTGAACAGGAGAGGGAAGGGGGGAAAGGCATAAAGAAACTTCCCTTCCCAATCGAGAAGAAAGGCATCCAGGGGAACTGAGCCCAACACTGGGGGCCTGCAACAAAACAGTGGAAGTCGATAATTGTCTGGGGCTGCGAAAAGATCTATCTGAGGAGTGCCCCATCTGGCAAACACTATCCCCAGTACTAGGGGATCCAGTGACCATTCGTGATGGCCTGGGAAATCCTGCTGAGGGCATCTGCCAAGACATTGTCCTTGCCTGGGAGGTGAACTGCTACGAGGAAGTGTTCAGGAGTAAGCCAGAGACCACAACTTCATTGCCTCGGTGCACAAGGCCGAAGACCGAGTGCCCCCTTGTTTGTTGATGTACCACATTGTAGTGGTGTTGTTTGTTCTGACCTGTACCACCTTGTTCTGAACAGATGCAGAGAAAACCTGAAGTGCTAGAAAAACAGCTCTGAGTTCCAACAGATTGATGTGGAGCAGAGATTCCTGAGGGGACCATAATCCCTGGTTGGAGAGGTCGCCCATGTGAGCTCCCCATCCCAAGAGGGATGCATCTGTAGTAAGGGTCAAGGAATGGGACAGAGGGATGAAAGGCACCCCCTGTCTCAGATTGCTCTGATCCTGCCACCACTGAAGGGCCTGGATCAGGGTTCGAGTCACTGGGATTAATTTGGATAGAGGATCTCTTCTTTGAGACCAGAAAGCTCTCAAATGGAACTGAATGTCCCTCATCTGAAATCTTGCTCCTTGCACCACAGCTGTGGAGGCAACCATGTGCCCTAAGAGCTGCAGGAAATGCCTTGCTGGTCGAGAAACCTGCAGAGTGAAGGAGGTGGCCAGGGCCACTAAGGTCCTTACCCTTTCCAAGGGAAGGAAGGCTCTGGCCTGCTTTGTATCCAGTTCTGCGCCTATAAAGGCGGGTACCTGGACAGGTTCCAAAACTGACTTTGGAAGACTGAGAAGAAATCCCAGAGAGGTAAGCAGCTTCTGGGTAACTAGCAGGTGTGAATTGACCTGGTCTGGAGACTGACCCACAATGAGCCAGTCGTCCAGGTAGGGAAAAATGGCAATCTTTTGCCTTCTTAGGTGAGTGACTGCTACTGCCAGACACTTTGTGAACACCCTTGGGGCAGAAGGGAGGCCGAAGGGCATTGCTCTGAACTGATAATGGCCTGAGGGTAGTTCGAATCTGAGGTACTTTCGATGGAAGCTTCTGATAAGAACATGGAAGTAGGCATCTTTGAGGTCCAGGGAGGCTAGCCAGTCCCCTGGCCTTAGGGAGGGTAAAATCATTCCCAGTGTCACCATTTTGAACTCTGGCTTTAAAAGGTGCTTGTTTAGATATCATAGATCCAGGATAGCCGCCACTCTCCTGTCTTTTTGGTAAGAAAGTACCTGGAGTACAGACCCTTGCCCTGGTGAAGGGGAGAAACCTTTTCTACAGCTCTGAGAGCCAGGAGGGTTGAGACTTCTGTTTCCAAAGCAAGAGTCTCTAAAGGGTTTGTAGGTGGAAAAGATCTGGCTCTCATCTTTGGAAATTTCTAGAAGCTGAGAACCAGACCTTGGCTCACTACTTCCAGGACCCACCTGTCTGAAGTTAAAGACTGCCAGTCCTGGACGAAGTGAGCCAACCTGCCCCCTACAGGTAGTGGAGAGCCAACCCTGGGCATCCCATCAGGGTGCCTGTTTGGCAGGGGCTTTAGGCTGAGGGGTGGGAGCAGGCCTGCTCGAACCCCGTCTGCCTCTCCTTCTCCCTCTGAAGAACCCCCTCTGTACATAGGCTGAAGAGGAGGGGGCCTGAGTTTGGTGAAAAGGCCTACCCCTACCCCTACCCCTGGGGGGCTGCCTCTGAGGAGTGGCTTGCCGTTCCTTGGCTTGTGCACTCCTGTAAGTGGTTCTATATTCATCCATTTTCTTCATATAATTCTCTGTCTGCTCCCCAAACAGAGAATTTCCCACCACAGGAAAATCCATAGCCTCAGACTGGGTATCCTGTGACAAAGTAGTACACCTGAGCCAGGACAATCTGCGAAAAGCCACAGATGTAGCCATGACTCTAGAGGATACATCGTTAGAATCACTGCAGCATGGAATTGCACCTTAGATGCCTCAATACCATCAAGAGCCACCTGTTCCAGCCTCTCAGTGAGCTGGCCAGGGACCGTTTGGCTAAGGCCATGACAGTATCCCATCTAGATTTCTGGTATCTTGCAACATAAGCCATATAGTTAGCTTGTCTGAGTCCCAAGGATGCTGCCATGTATTGTTTTGGCCATGGCATCAATCTTCCTGGAATCCTTGTCAGGAGGATGTGAAACCAGTGGAATATTAGCTTTATCACAGGCTGCAGCCTGAACTACTCCAACATGACTGCATCGCTGTGAAAGAAAATCTGTATCAGGACCGACAAAGTGTACCTCCTGTCCATCTTTTTATCCACAGGAGGCACAGAATTAGGAGCTTTAAAATTTTTACTGTTTGTTTTCTAAAGGATTTATGTAAAGGGATGGACAACCTCCTGGACTCTGGGATATCCATCATCTCCACATAGTCAGGCTCCTCTTGCTCATCCAAAGCCTCCTCTAGAGAAGCTGGAGGTCTCAGCAACTTTTTATAAAACAAAAATGAGAAGGGACTCAGAAAGCCTAGGGTGTAGACTCACTGAAGGTCTGTCTGGGAGATGTCCGTTCAATGGGCACATCCAGACTTTCAAAATCACATTCACACTGATCATAATCCTCATCCCTCCTCTGGTTCATAGAACTCTTCTATATCATAATCCTGAACCACTGGAACCGACCGAACCGACCTTTTGCCAGACAGTGGTGGTTCGGAGGGAACCGGGGACAGGGACTGGACAATCTGCATTGCCCTGGCTATCTCAGCAGCAGTTGGAGAAGGAATTTTGGACTCCAAACCTGCTGATTTTTTAGATTTCTTTGCTGGAACTGGCTCCTCAAAGCCAGCTTTTCGTTTGCCCGAGGAAGTCTCGCTCTGGTCAGAGGGCACTCCCTCCGGCTGGCCATCCAGGTCAGCGGACTTTTTGGCCTCTCGTTCCCTGAGCCTGCCCACTCTCTTGTCCAGGGTGGCTGCAGGGAAATTTTTACAAATCTGGCAGTCTGAATTGAGGTGGTCAAACCCCAGACAATAGACACATGTAGAGTGTGGGTCAGCCTTGGCAAAGGCTTCCCCACAGACACTACAGTGTTGAAACCCAGTGGGCTCGGTTTTTCTTTTGGGTTTCTCAGACATGATGCCAGCCTAACCAATCAACTTGCCCTTTTGATGGCAGTGCCAGGCAAGACACCCTTATCGGTTCCAAACCGTGTCACGGGTCGTGGAAAAAAACGTAATGAAATCCGTTTATTTTTAGAACCGATAAGAACCGGGAACCGCACTCTAAAAAGCCTTAAAAGGCTTTAAACTTATATTTAAATACAACTCGATCGGTTCAACCAAACCGATAATACTTTTACAAGTTCCACACAGAAAAAATCCTATCTATTACTTACGATTACCATAGACAGAGCCTGAACCGATCGGTTTTGCGGTTAAAATAATGAAATCGCGGTTAAATTAAACTGAGAAATAGCGCTTTAAACCGAAGAAATGAACCGAGCAACAGGAGGAATCTCCGGAGGCGACTGTTCAGTGGTAAAGATAAAGAATCTGATGGTTTCGGTTTGAAACCAGCCAAACAGAGCTTTGAACCGAGCTCGCGCTCTAAGCTCCATGCTCTGCATGGAAGTTAACTCTTTCACCTCCGGAGCAGTTCTAAGGCTGGGGCAAACTGCAATAGTCATAATATAGCAAGACTTCATGTTGTTTGAAGAGCCTGTTCCCTTGAATAGGAGGATCTTTTTGGTGGAGTTTCTGGAGTAAACTCCAGAAACTCCATTGTGTGTCCAACGGACACCAGCTGCAGGACCCATTTCGTTGGAGGTTAGTGCCTTCCACTCCTGTGTGTGGTGGGCGAACTCCCCCCCTCCCCCAACCTGCTCCCCGTGGGGAAACCGAGGAGGCAGTGGGGATGGGAAGTCAGGAAGTGGCTGGACATTAGGGGGAGGGCCCCCTGCACGTCTCTGGTTCTTGGAGACAGGAGGGGTTGCTGTACCCGTGGCTTTACGCTTTCCCTGGCGACGTGCCGGGGCTTGCTTTCTCTACCTCCAGGTCCTTTTCCGAAAGGGCTGTTGGTTGCCCAATCGGTACATGGACCTCACCGACCTGAGGGCAAGACCTCTGTCCTGCAGGTCAGTGATAATGTCTTTGATGTCCCCACCAAAGAGTACCAAGCCCCTAAAGGGGGCATTTTGAATCGCGGACTGAACTTCGTTATCAAGTCCAGAAAGGTGAAGCCAGGAGTGCCGTCTGAGGGCAATGGCAGTTGCCGAAGTACGAGCCAAAGAATCAACCAATTCGCATGTGGCTCGCAAAGCATGCCTACAAGAGAATTTGGAGAGGTGAAGATCCATGACAAGCTCCTCTTTTAAACTCAAGGGATCCATGGCCTGGACCCAAGCTTCTAGCCTGACCAAGGTAGTTTTCTGTTGAGACACCATATGAGCCACATATTTAAGTGACCAGATAGCGCATGTGGCCCGAAGCATAAATTTTTCTCCCGAACTGGTCCATCTGCCTTGACTCCATCTGGAAGAGAGGTGCTAATATGCTTGGGTGCAGCGGAGCGGTCATGAACAGCAGAAATGACAACAGAGTCAGCCATAGGATGAGTTTTCAAGAACGGGGCATACTTTAGCATCCGGTAAAGTCTGTCTGCCCTCTTGGTGACAGCCAGGAGGGGAATGAGACATCTGCCAGATGGTAGAAGTGAGGTCATGATAAGGTCTAATCCATGGAAGAATGGGGAATGGAGACAAGAGACTAAGTCCAGATGTTCTGTGAGTCTCTGTCTCAGAGTCCTGATCCTCTGACTCCCAGTCAAGGAAATCCTTCACAGACCTCATAAGGTCTGAAAAGGTAGGGTCCTCTGGTGGGGATTTCGGGGAAACCTTGCCCGATGGGCCCTCAAACTCCTCCAAGATATCCTCCGCAGAATCGTCGGCCTCCTCATCATCATTGTCGTCTGCCCCTTCATCAGGACACTGACGGATATCAGCAAGTGTGACGTCCTGAAGAGCCTTCCCCGAAACGTGCACCATAGCCACAGATGAACTACTCAAGGACGGGGATCTCGGAGACCATGTGAGAGGGAGTCTCATCTCCAGGTCTGACACCAACTCCAACCGAGTCCCCCGCCACGAAGACTGAATCAGAATCTTGAAGTCCAGTCTAACCAAGAAAGTGGAGGGGGAGGAGGTTGGGGCCCAGGAGGAGGCGGTATTACTAGTGGGGATGGGTAATGACAACCCTGGAATCCCTGGTAATAAGGGTAGGGACTGAACCCAGGGTAGAATTGTCAGTAGTGGCTCGTCTGGGGGCAGCTGGGTAGTGGTCCCCAGGGAAACCAAACAGGTAATGGTTGACAGTTCAGGGTCTAGAGTAGATCCCCATTGTCAGATCTGGCGTCAGGGTACCCACATTTGACCCACCGTTGTATAAACAGGTTAGGGGTCTAGCATCAGGACAGCGACATCAGGGGAACAGACGCCTGAACAGGCACCACCGATCCGACACCAGGAACGGGTCCAGCGTTGGAATTGGATGAAGGGGCCCGACAGCAGGATGGGATCTGGCATTCAGGATAATGGCTGAGGCTGATGGCTGGGTCCGGCTAAGGAACAGTAGTCTGGACGTCCGGGCGTGGGAACAGGGTCCACTGGTGGGATCTTGGCGAGTTGGCTCTATAGGGATCCCACCCAGGGAGGGGCCTCCACTGGTAGGCCAGCCAGCCGAGGAGGAGCCCCATTCACTTGACACCAAGGGAGAGCATGGAGTAGACCCCGCAGAATCGACGTCATCGAGGGGTTCTCTGCTGTCTTTGCTGGAGGTACCCGCCAGTGAAGGGGGGCAATGGGTGAAGGAAGAAGAGGGAGAGGGGCCTTCTCCCACTGGTTCCGCCAGACGTCGGGTGAGGCCCTGGAGGAACCACACCTGAAAGGCCGTCTGGGACGGGTGTCTTAGCAGGTGGCATCGGGCTAGGGAGGAGCCCCCAGCAGACTTATCAACTGGTGCCAGCCGGGTCCCCACAGGCTGGGGAGCAGACTTACAGACTGCCGCGAGGTCCCCAGAGGAATCGGGGGCAGACATATCGGCTGGCGCTCTGCGGTCATCTGAGGAGCTGATAGACTGACCCGCTGCAGCCTTACCAGACTTGCCATCCGATTTCCTGGGTGGCAGCTGGGCCTTGCTCGTCGTCGTCCGCAGAGCGCTCCTGAGACTTCTCTATGTGCTTCCTCATTGGGAAAGATTTATCTGCAGAGGACTCAAATGATCCATCTTCTTCTCTAGAGAAGCCAGGTGGGCTTTCGAGAGATGGGCCTCCAAAGCCTGCTGTCTCCTTTTCTTAGTGGCCTGGTTAAAGGTCTGGCACTCTGGACAGGAGAAGACTGTGTGGTCTGGGCCTAGACTGTGGATGCACTTGAGATGACCGTCCTTGTGCGGAATCTGCGTGCCACAGGATGAGCACTTCTTGGGCGAAGACATCAATGAACATGAGCAAAAAGGAAAATTTTGAAGGAAATCTGGCGCAAGACACTTTCACGACAATCGCTATATGGAAGTCTGCAATGCGATGGACACGAGGAGACGGCGGGAAAGAACTGGAGGGCAGGTGTGAGTACCACCACTATATACAGTCACGATGACGTCAGTCACGTGACATCGGGTGGGTGGTCCCCCATCAGGGATTGCTAGAAGAGTCTGCCGTGCGGCCCGACGCCAGTCCTATATGTGATGACCTACTGAAGAAACCCTCTCAAAGTAATATCTCTGGATAATAAACCAGAAGGTCGATGTCCTGGTTCAGATTAAATGCAGACACCACCTTCGGCAGAAACTTAAGATTCGAATACATTGTCACCCTGTCCCTGTGGAAAACAAGATAAGGCTCCTTACACATAAGGGCCTGAAGCTCGGAAACCCTTCCATGAAAGAAAGCATAGCTCGCAGGTCATGGCTGGTTCGAAGGCAGGCAGGGTGAGCTACTCGAGAATGAAAAGCAAATCCCATGGTGGGACCGGTCCATGCTGGGAGGTCTGATGTGAAGAACCCCTCAAAGGAAGGTCTGGCACACACTGAGCTGTGCCAGAGTCCTCCATCATAAGGTGCATGGTATAAGTTGCCCTAGTGGAGGGTTCCTCACTGCTTGACACCCCTAATGTTTCTTCTGCGAAGACTGCAGGAGCCAGGCGTGCAGGTGAAGAGATTGCAGAGCAGGATGGACTAGTGTACCTTGTTCTTGAGAGAGCAAGTGGGTGGAGTGTCAACTGCATGGGAGGTTCCGAGGTCAGTTGCTGTAGTAGCGGGTACCATATCTGCCGGGGCCACCAGAATCATTCTGGCTTCCTCGGACTGCAGTTTGAGCAGGACTCTGAATGACAGGGAAGGCGTACAGAAAGCTCCCTGTCCAAGAGGGACAATGTCTCACCAGAAAACACCAGGCCCTGGATCGAGGCGAGCAGAAATCTGGCAGTCTGGCATTGCAGGGGACACAAAGAGGTCCAGTTCTGATGCCTAGCGACCAAAGAGGTGCCTGCAAATTCCTGGCATCAATTCCCACTGTGGTTCAGAGAATGAGAGCGACAGACTAATGAGAACGTCTGGCTTCCTGGCAGGTGTACAGCCAGGAAATCCAGAAGATGTTCCACTGCCAGTCCCACACTCTCAAGGCCTCCTGCAAAGGGGAGTGATGGACTACCGCTGAGACTTGGACCGCTGATCCAAGTCGCTCACAGTCTTCTCCCACTGGACCTTGAGGTGCCACTGCAGAACCCTCATGTAATCTGGCGAAGGGGACTGTAGCGATGGCCGCAGCCATGTGGCCCAGAAGCTGAGGATGACCTCGCCAGGATGGAAAATGCTGCTTGGACTCTACACGCCAGGTCCATCAAGCAATCTGCCCTGTCTGAAGGCAAAGGCTTTCCCTGAACGGTGTCCAGGATGGCCCTTATATATTGCAACCTCTGGGTGGGCCAGGGATGTGACTTCGCCAGTTTATAGTAATGCCCAGGGAGAGGAAGAGGAGGCCTTGAGGCTCCAATTTGTATATTCGATGTACATCCACTACGGATTTGCCGACTCCTCTAACTCCTTCACCAGGAGTTCCACTTCCTGGCCAAACAGTACTGGGTCCTGAAAAGGTGCATCCAGTATGGATTCTTGGACATCTAGGCAGAACCCTGCGAGCCTGAGCAAAGAATCCCTCAGAAAGATTCCCGTAGCAGACGTCCAGAAAGCCATGTCCACAGTCTCATATGAACATCTTAGGACATGCTTGTTTACATCCACTCCGGACTGAGCGTAGGCCAGGATTTCCTCCATAGTGTCAGAGTCTTGACTAGTTCCATTGTTTTCTCCCACAGAGACTGTTGGTATGTCATCACGTGGGCAAGGAAACTCCGTGAGACGGATAGAGCCGTTGCGAAGTAAAACTTTCCTGCCCCAGTTGCCCAAATTTTGGTGGTTGAGGAGCGGAGGCGCTTAGGTTAACTACATGGCCATGAGCAGCCATATGCACAAGTGAATTGGCTCTTGGGTGCTCCCAAATAAAGTCTCAGCCTTTGGGGGGGGGGGGGCCTATATAGTCTATCCACCTTCTTCAGGACAGCAGAAGTGGATGAGGGTTTATGCCATGTGATCCTGGTGACATTCTGGAACAGCTCTACAAGAGGTGGGATGACCAGGGGTTTCAGATCTTTGGATCATAGAAACTTTGGCATACGTCTGTGCTCTGGGTCCTGCTCCTCCGTATCCCGTTCATAAATGGGTAGGGCGTCCTTGGCGGGAGAGGAAAAGCTGCGCTCTAAAGTCTGCTGCATGGCTGCCACCTTCTGTTCCAGGAGAAAGGCTATTAAGGCGCTGGCTCTCCTGGTCTTCTGGTTGAACTTCTAGTAATGTGGGCAGTATGCGGGACGGTGGTCAGGGCCTAGACAGTTGAGGCAGGCCGCGTGGCCATCTTTGCGGAGCTGTTTGCCGCATGCACACTTAGACTTGCGCCGGGTAGAAGGCGACATGCAAGGAGATAAGAATCAAGGACAAAATCGAAAAAAATATTTGAAATATTAGGAAGCGATTAGACCGCACTGAAAGGCAACTGTGAAACTGAACTGAGTGAGTCAATGGCAGGAAAAGAACAGAGTTTAGTGTCGGGGACGCCCCTTTTCTCTAGCGTCTAGTGGAGGCGCGCTCAGGGAGGTCCCCGCTACATACTGCTAGCTACAAGATTTTCAGTGGGGTCCTAACATCTGCGGCATTAGTCCTAATGGTATTACCTGCTGCAAGAGCTCCCCCTTGAAGTCAAATCAGGCTGTGAGCCACTTCTGGAGAGACCACAGGTGGGATAGGTCTAGTCTATGCGGCTGAGAGCATTTGCCAGTTGATGTGAGGCTCCTGCCACACGGATGGCTAGGAGATCCACTTCCAGTCAGCGCACAAGTGACCAGATGCAGAGCACTTCCCTGCACATCAGCCAGGAGTGCGTGCTGCTCTGCCTGTTGAGGTAGTACATGGTCGTGGTGTTGTCCGTCTGGACTTGAACCACCTGACCGCGAAGCTGCAGGGCAAATACTGACAACGCCAGTCTGACCGCTCTGAGCTGCAACAGGTTGATATGGTATCGGGATTCCTCGAGGTCCAGAACCCGTGGGCCTGGTTGTTCCCCATGTGGGTTCCCCAGCCCATGAGAGTTACATCAGTCGTGAGAAACATAGAAACATTGAATTTGATGGCAGATAAGGACCGCTGGCCCACCTAGTCTGCCCATTTTCCTACCTAACAGATAAGCTGCAGATCCTAGTTAACCAACAGCTTACTTCCTCCTACCCCCACTAGGACTGCCTTATGCCTGTCATGCATTCTTGAAGTCCCCACTGTTCTTGACTCCATGACCTCCTTAGGGAGGCTATTCCATGCATCCACAACCCTATCAGGAAAAATACTTCCTCACATTACCTCTGAGCCGTCCCCCCTCTATCTTCAAATTGTGCCCCCTTGTTCTTGCACATCTCTTTTTCTGGAAGATGCTACCCTCTTGGTCTTTGTTAATTCCCTTGAGGTACTTGAAAGTTTCTATCATGTCCCCTCTCTCCCTTCTTTCCTCAAGGGTATACATATTAAGCTCCTTTAGTCTTTCTTCGTATGTCTTCTGGTGCAGACCCTGCACCATTTTGGTTGCCCTCCTCTGGACAGCCTCCACGCTGTCTATGTCTTTGCAGAGATGGGGTCTCCAGAACTGCACACAATACTCCACATGGGGTCTCACCAACTGTCTGTACAGATGGATAACAACTTCCTGTTTTCTACTAGTGATGCCTCTTCCTATGCAACCCAGTATCCCCCCAGCCTTCCTTACTGCCTTCTCACATTGCTTGCCAACCTTTAAGTCATCTGATATAATTACCCCCAGGTCCCTTTCTATTTTTACTGTTGTCAGTATCTCACCCCCCATTGTGTACGCTTCCCCTGGGTTTTTGTTTCCCATGTGCATTACCTTGCACTTCTTTGCATTGAATCTGAGCTGCCATACATTTGACCATTCCTCCAACCTTGCCAAGTCCTTTCTCATCCTTTCCACTCATCTTGTGTATCAACCCTGTTGTACAGCTTTGTGTCATCTGCAAAGGGACATACTTTTCCTTCCAGTTCCTCTGCAATGTCACTTATGACATTAAAAAGGACCGGTCCCAGTACTGAACCCTTCGGTACCCCGCTAGTAACCCTCCTTTCCTCACTGTGTACTCCATTTACTACTACCCTTTGCGTCCTGTTGTCTAGCCAATTTTTTATCCAGGCTACCACCTGGGGACCCACTCCAAGGCTGGCTATCTTGTGAATTAATCTTTTGTGTGGGACTGTATCAAATGCCTTGCTAAAATCTAGGTAGGCCATGTCCACAGCCCCTCCCTGGTCTGCTACTTTGGTCACCCAGTCAAAGAAATCTATTAGATTCGTCTGACACAACCTTCCCATCGTGAATCCATGCTGCCTTGGGTCCTGCGCCCCACTGACCTCTAGGTACTCAACAATTCTTTCCTTCAGAAGTGATTCCATCATTTTCCCTACCACTGAGGTCAAACTAACTGGTCTGTAGTTTCCTGCCTCTGTCCTGCACCCACTTTTGTGAACAGGAATCACATCTGCCCTCCTCCAGTCCTCGGGTACCACCCCATCCTCCCATGATTTGTTAAAGAGAGTAGTCAGCGGTGTCACTAGTTCTACCTTAGTTCTTTTAGAATTCTTGGATGAATCCCATCAGGCCCCATTGCTTTGTCCACCTTCAATTTTATTAGTTCTTTCAGAACCCTTTCTTCTGTAAATGGACTGGTATCGACCCCCCGTCTTCAGAGTGTTTCTCTTGTTTGGTTTAGGTAACTCCCCTCCTCTTCCTTTGTAAATACTGAGCAGAAATATTAGTTCAGTATCCCTGCTTTTCACTGTCACCCTCTACCCACATTCCCTCCCTTTATTAAGCTTCAGTATCCCTCCTTTCGTCTTTCTTCGCTCCCTAATGTACATATAAAACATCTTATCCCCTTAACAGAATTGGCTATCCTTTCCTCGGTTTGGGCCTTTGCTATTCTGACTGCCTTCCCAGCCTCTTTCTGCTTTAACTGATAGTTCTCTGTCCTGCTCCTTCTGTGTTTCCTTATACTTCCTGAATACAGTCCTTTTCTCCTTAACCTTCCCTGCCACCTCTTTAGAGAACCTAGGCTTTTTTTCCTTTGTTGTGTTTTATTGATTTGCTTTACACAAAGGCTTGTTGCCTCTGTGATGGCTGTGTTGATCACTCCCCATTGTTCCTCTACCCCTCCTTCTTGCCTGTTTGCTAGTGCTTTTCTGAGGCACTCTCTCATTTTCCCCAAAGTCAGCCCTCCTAAAGTCCAGTACTCTTGCTTTTGTATGGCTGTGTTTATCGTGAACCACACTGTTTGGTGGTCGCTTATTCCCAGATGGCTACCCACTTCTAAATCTGAGATTCTTTCTCCATCCCCATTTGAGAGTACCAGGTCTAAGACTGCTCCCTCCCAAGCGGGTTCCAATACTAGCTGTCTAAGGCATGCCCCCTGTAGGGCATCAAGAATGACCCTGCTCTTGGATGTGCCTGCAGCAAAACTGCTCCAGATAACATCTGGCTTATTCAGGTCCCCATCAACAATATCTCCCTTTTTCTGCCATTCTAAAGAAGCCTTCCATCATTTCCTTGTCCATTCCTCCCCTGAGATGGGGGTCTGTATACAACCCCCATGCGGATTGTGGTGCCATTTCCTGTCTCCAGGGTGACCCAAAGTGCCTCATCTGCTCCCTGTTTACTCTTTAGTTCTGTTGCTTTGATCCCTTCCTTTACATAGAGAGCTACTCCTCCTCCTCTTTTACCCTCCCTGTCCCTCCTGTAGATTGTGTATCCTAGTATGTTGACGGACATATGTCTAGATATGTGAGGACGACCGTCAGCTAGGGGTGAACAAACGGGATCCCTTCCTGCAACCGGTCTAGGATGGTCCACCACTGGAGGGCATTCCACATCTTCTGGGTCACAGTGAACAACTGATCGAACTGACTGAGGTGCAGAGTCCACTGGGTATCCAGCTCCCACTGAAAGAAGCGCATATGCCACCGGGCCCACTGGACCACGGTGGCGCATGCATCCATGTAACCCAGAAGGCACAGAAAGTCTCAGGCAGGGCGCAAGTGGCCAACCAAAAATGACTGAGCAAAGGAGGAGAGAACCCCCACCAGTCCTCCGGGAGCTGTGCTCTCACTTAGCAACAGTCGAGCTCTGCCCCGATGAAGCAAATCACCCAAGAAAACATGCGGCCAAGTCGAGAGCAGGTCTGGAGAGACAGGTACCTGGACTTCTCCACCTCTTGTTGGGTGGAACCTGCCAGAGTCAGTCGTCAAGGTAAGAGTATACCCTGAACACACGACGCCCGAGATGGGCGGCCACCACTGCAATGTATTAGGTGAATACCCATGGGGCCAATGATAGGCCAAATGGCATGGCTCGGTACTCGTATAGGGTGCCCTCTGTCCTGAAGTGGAGAAACCTATGCTGGGACGGACAGACTGGGACATGAAAGAACACGTCCTGGAGATCCAGTGGGCAGAACCATGTTTTGCTCTAAGGATGGTATGATCTGGGACAGAGTTACCATCCTGAAGGTGGGTGACCCCAGATACTGATTCAGGTCGTGCAGATCTAGAATGGCAGCGCCAGTCCCCCGTCCGCTGCAGGACCAGAAAGTACCTGGAAATGAACCCTGGGTTGACTGGAAGATCTGCCATTCTAACCACTGCTTCCTTGAGGAGGAGCTGGGATATGTCGTCTCTCAGAGCCGACCAAGTGTGTGCTGATACACTCTCCTCCCGTGGGAGGTGCGGGCTCAGCTGGGAGGGTACTGCTCAAATTCCAGAGGCAGACCGTGAAATGGCCACCCTAAGACCCATTTGTCCATAGTAACAGCAGACCAGGCGGAAAGAAAGTGGCAGAGCTGTCCCCATGGGAGGACCCAGAGCTGGCGTGACTGAGATAGGATGGCAATCCCTATCCTGTCACTGGGCAGGCTTGAAGGAAGATGGTCCAGGACCTGAACCACAACCTCCTTGTCTGTGGGCCAGTGGTGGCCTGGACTTGAGCCAAGGGCACCAAGTCTGAGCCTGCTGTTGCTTCCCACCATGATAGGAGGGCTGCTGGGCCGTAGGAGCAGGGTGCCAAAATACAGGTTACTCACCTGTAACAGGAGTTCTAGGAATGGTATATGTTGCTCTTCCACACTGTCTGGCAGGTTCCTTGCCACTTTAAATCTTGCCGGAAGGTCTTCAAGCTGGCTCTTCCCACCCACCCGGGTGGTAAAACTCTCGGCTCTGCCCCATGACGCCAGATCTAGCCCGCTGGAAGCCAGGTTGTGCATCGAAGTCAGGGAGGCCAGGTGGGTCATGTCAATGAACAACATATACCATTCCTAGAACTCCTGTTACAGGCGAGTAACCTGTATTTCTAAGGACATGGATATGTTGTTCATCCACACTGTCCGGCAGACTCCTAGCGGTTCTCCAGGAGGAGGGAGGCAAGGCACACACCCCCTACTTAGGGAAAAGGACTGGAGAACCGAGGTCCCAAAACCAGCATCCCGGCGTGACTCTAGGTTGATGTGGTAATGGGTCATAAAGGTGTGCACTGATTTCCAGGTAACAGCCCTGCAGATTTCCTAGATAGGGACGTCCCTGGAAGCAGCGGTATGGCGGGTAGAAATGAGCTCTTATCCCTCTGGGAGGCTCCATACTCGCCAACCTATAGCAGAGATCTATGCAGGAGGTGACCCACCTGCCTATCGTCCGCTTGGCTGTAGGTCTGCCAGGTGCGGCTTCAGCGTAGGTGACAAACAGCTGGCGAACCTCTCCCCGAACTTCGGCCGTCCGCTCCTTGTAGTAAGCGAGCGCTCTTCTAGGGTCCAAAGAATGGAGCCTATATTCGGTCTTCGAGGTGTGATTGGGGTAGAACACAGGCAGAGACAACACCTGGTTAAGGTGAAACTCTGACCCACCTGCGGAAAGAATTTCAGGTGGGGGTTGCAGGACAACTGTGTCCCTGTGGAAGACCAGATAGGGAGACTCAATGGAAAGCGCCTGGAGCTCTCCCATCCTTCTGGCTGACGTGATAGCCACCAAGAAGGCGGTCTTCCACGACAGGTGAGAGATGTCACACCTGTGCATCGGTTCGAATGGCTTGCCCATGAGCTTAGCCAATACCAGCAGTAGATCCCACGGAGGTGGAGGTTCTCGCACCGGAGGGGATATGTGATCAAGGCCTTGAAAACTGCCCGACCACCTTCTCTCCACCACCGACTGCTTCCCGGCCCCGCCGGCAAGCAGAGATGGCTGCCAGGTGCACCTTGAGGGTGTCGAGCTTCTCCTGCTGAGAAAGGGACCACAGGTAGTCCAGAATGCTTGCCAAGGAAAAGGAGGAAGGCCCAGGCCCTCACCCCTGACACCAAATGGAGAATCTCTTCCATTTGAAGGCGTAGCATTTTCTGTCGACTCTACGGGACACCTCCAACGACATTGAGGACTTGGTCGGAAAGACCCAAGGCCTGGAACTCTAGCCACTCAGGAACCAGGCCGTCAGGTGCAGGGACTGAAGGTCTGGATGGAATACGTTCCCCTGATTGACTGAGATCAGGTCCGGGCGGGCTGGAAGCCGCCTCGGGAGCCTGGAGATGAGACTGAGGAAATCTGGATACCAGAACTGGCGGGGTCAATCTGGGGCTACCACAATCAACTGCGCCTTGTCCCTCCTCGCCTTGAGAAGCACCATGTGGATTAAGGGAAATGGGAGAAAGGCACAGAAGAGGCCCGGTGTCCACGGCCTTGAGAAGGCATCCCCCTGCAGTGAACCCTGCTGAGGGGGGGCGGGCATGAAACAGTCTCAGCTTCGCATTCTCCCTGGAGGCAAGCAGGTCCACCTGAGGCGTGCCCAGTGGGAGAACAGACTTGCATACCTCCCGGCAGGACAGACCACTCGTGGGACGCAGCCCCTATCCGGCTTAGGGCATCAGCCAGGGTGTTGGAGGCTCCTGCCACATGGATGGCAAGGATCTGCCTCAGGCTGCACACGAGTGACCAAATGCGGAGAGCTTCCCTGCACAGAGGCATGGAGCGCATCCGCCCGGCGGTTTTAGGTAGTACATGGTCGGATTGTCCGCCTGGCCCTGAACCACTTGACCCCGTGACAAACGGAGAGAAGGCGGGTGAGGCCAGGTGAACTACTCGAAGCTCCAGCATACTGATGTGGCATCGGGACTCCCGAGGGGAACACAGGCCGTCCACTCTGTGCTCCCCCAGATGGGCACCCCAACCCATCAGAGAGGCATCGGTCGATAGACAGACCGTCAGCTCGAGGCGGACAAACGGGATGCCCTCCTGCAGATGTGCTGGAACGGTCCATCACTGGAGAGCATTCCACATCCCCTGGGTCACTGTCACTAGCTGATCCAGCAGATCGAAGTGCTGTGACCACTGGCTGGCCAGCCCCCATTGAAGGGGACGCATGTACCAACGGGCCCAATGGACCACGCTGGTGCAGGCCGCCATGAGGCCCAGAAGGCGCAGGAAATCCCGGGCAGGGTGCAATTCCCAACCTGAATTGACTGGGCAAAGGAGGAAAGAACCCCAGCCCTGTCCGCCAGGAGCCATGCTCTGGCTCGTTGAGAGTCGAGCTCTGCCCCGATGAATTGGATCACCTGCTTTGGCACGAGTTCCAACTTGGCCTCGTTGATGAGGAGGCCAACCTGAGACCAAACCTGAAGGGCCAGATCTTTGGACCGCTCCACCTCCATTCTGGAGGAGGCCGCAATCAGCCAGTCGTCTAGGCAGGGATACACCCGGACCCTTCGGCACAGCAGGAATGCTGTCACCACTGCCATGCATTTGGTGAAGACCCTGGGAGCTAGGGAGAGGCTGAAGGGCATGGCCTGGAAATTGTAGAGGGATCCCTCTGCCCTGAAGCGGAGGAATCTCTGGTGGGACGAACGGATTGGGACGTGAAAGAACGCGTCCTGGAGGTCCAGAGAACAGAACCACAAGCCTCGTTCCAAGGATGGGATTATCTGAGCCAGAGTGACCATCCTGAAGGTCTGAGACCTTAGGAACCGTGTTCAGGTCGTGCAGGTCGAGAATGGGGCGCCAGCCCCCCGTCCGTTTTGGGACCAGGAAGTACCTGGACAGAAACCCCGGGTCTGGAGGAGGATCCGCCACCTTCCTGATCACCTCTTTTTCGAGGAGCAGGGCAATATCGGCTTGGCGAGCCGAAAGAGAGGCTGTGGACCCCAAAGGGGAGATGGCTCGGAAGGGCGGGGCCTGCTCAAACTCCAGGGGCAGGCACTTTCCACCACCGCCAACACCCAGCGGTCCGTGGTGATAGCGGACCAGGCGGAAAGGAAGTGGTGGAACCGTCCCCCCATGGGGGAAACCCGGGGGGGAGTGACGAGGCTGGGAGGGGAACACCCCTCAACCTGTCACTGGGCAGGCTTGGAGGAGGGACCAGCAGAGGGACCTCCTGGGCCTTTTCCTCCCTGCTTCCTATTAGAGGAAGCTGCAGGCTTGGCTTTGGAGTGCCAAGCGCGAGCCTGCTGGACCTGGTGTTGGTGCTGTTGGGCCGGACATGCCGCTTTCACAGAAGGGCCAAAGGACTTATGTTGTTTTTGTCGACGGCCCTTGTCCTTCTGGGCAATGGTGACAGAGTCCAGAGTGGCACTGGACTTTTCGATCTGCTGGAAGTGACCTTCCACTTCAGGGACGAACAGGTCGGTCCCCAGGAAGGGGACATCCGCCAGTTTATGTTGGGTATCCGCCGTGAAGGTGGATATCCTCAGCCATGCTCTGTGGCACATGGCCACTGTGGCCGCAACTGATCTGGCACTGAAGTCTCCAATGTCCAGAGCCGTTTGGAGCTGCTGTTTTGCCACTGCCCTTCCCTGGTCCCGTACCTGCCTGACCATGGTCTGCATGTCGGCCGGGAGATGAGGATCACCTCATCCAGGGAGCCCATGAGGGTGTGGGAGAAATGTGCCATCAGCACGGCCCAGCTGGCCTGGCGAAGGCCAAGGGAGGAAGCAGCATACACCTTGCACCCGGCATAGTCCAGCTTTTTGGACTCCTTGTCGGGGGGCTTATCCACATCCCTAGCGTTCCCGGAACGCCGGAAAACACCATTGGTGACCAACCCCTCGGCAGAGGGGTGTTCCGAAAAACCGGACAAAGAGCCGGTACAGACCGCATACTTCCTGGCCATCCAGGCCGAAGGCGCAGGACAGGAAGCAGGCTGCTGCCAAAGTTCCAAGGCTGGGCCGACAATGGCTTCAGCCACCGGAAAGGCCTCCGTGGGCGAATCCCCTCGGTCCACTATCTCCGTTAGGGGATACCTGGCCCGCTTGGATACGGGCTCGAGCTACATCCCTGTAGACTCCAAAATGAGCTGAAGCAGACCCATGAAGGATGATGGGCTTTTGTCTATCGACTGCCCCCGGAGGACTCCAGATCGATGGGCCTGGAGAACAGGAGTCGCCGCCGGACTCCCGAGGAGTCCGCTAAGAGCTGCCTGGGGCCTGAGCCACCCCCACCTGCAGAGGGCGGTCGGGGAGTGAGGGGTGACCGACAACCGTGGGCGGGACTCTGACCCGACCAAGAGTACTTGGTCGGCACCCCGATTTTGGTTGTGTAGGCGGAGGTTCCACCACAACTGGTGGGGCAGCTGGTTTCAGCCGAACAACTGGCCCAGGCTTGGGCACCTCGACTACTACAAGGGGTTGATTCGGCCGCTTGGGTGACAGCCACTTGATGGCTGGGGAAGGCGATGGTGTCGGCTTGTTCCTGGACAGAAGTAACTGCTGCCACATCAGGTCCTCGTAGCGTCAACGCAATTTGCGCCAAAGCCTCTCCTCTTCCGAGGAGGAAGACGAGGACACGCAGCGGCGCCACTTACTTCGGTGCCGAGACAGAGACCGCTGATGGCGGGATCGGCAGGACAGAGACGATGTCAGAGACCGAGACAGAGATGCTCGGTGTTTCCGAGGACGGGTCTGGGAAGGGGCGGGGGACACCCGCACTTCCCTCGGCTCGGGAGCCTTGACCGGGGACTCTGGCACCAGAGGCACAGGCAAGCCCTCGGTCTCCACTGGGGGAACCGTGAAGAAGGGTTGTCGGCTTCACCAGTTGACAGCCCAATCCGACGGGTCGAGAAAATCTCAACCGCGGCGATAATGGTGTCTCGGCGGGCTGGCCTGACGGGACACCATGAAGCAAGGGCCTTAGCCGCAACCCGGATCAAGTAGAAGTCGACCGTCCGGGAAGGGGACCCTCCCACGACGCCGACAGTGGGACTTACTTCGAGTCCTTTTTGGACCGAAGAAGAATGTCGATGGCCTCTCCTTCATGGAAAAGGATTGGCAAAGCTCCTTAAAAGAAGCTGAATAGGAAGTACCAGAGAGAGCGGTACAAATGCGGCACTGAGGAAGAAGATGAAGTGGCCTGGGCGCCGCTCAGAGGGCGATCATCTGCTCGAGTTGCTCAGCGAGCCAGCCGCCATGATAACCGCCCAACAGGCCTCCTTCGACTTCACCAGCTGGTAGCGCTTCTCAGGGCGCCTAAGGTGTAACTGCAGCTGGTTCTTCCAGGAAGTTGGCCGAAACGAACAGCAACTCGTAGGCCTGCAGGGCACCGCCGAAATCCGGAGTCGATTTGTCATCGTCAGACATGCTAGGAGTACTGACCAAGTCTAGAAAATCTGAGAATAAGTTTCAGGCGAACCAAGAATTGGGCTCCAGTCTACACCGCAGAGGCGTTAAAGAGGAACCTAAGTCCGTTCGCTCATCCACAACCCCTCTCAGTGAAAAATACTTCTTTACATTACCCTGAGCTGCCCCCCATCTTCAAATTGTGCCCGTTGTTCTTGCACACCTTTTTGAAAAGATGCTACCCTCTTGGACTTTGTTGATTCCCTTGAGTGTACTTGAAAGTTTCTATCATGTCCTCCCTCTCCTCCTTACCTCGGGGCTATACATAGTACAGTTACGTAGAACTTACCGTAACAGTAGATCTTCAGGAGGCTCTTGCAGTAGGTAATTACATATATGGGACTGGCGTCGACGGGCGGCAGGACCCCACAGAAAAATTTCTAGCTAGCAGTCCCTGGCGAGACCGCCCCACGTCAGGTGACCGGCGTCGAAATGGCGTTATAGGGGCGATCCCGGATGCCTACCTTCCAGTTCTTTCCCGCCACAGGCCCGGAAGGCCTGGACGAGAGAAAAGCAGATATTTCCTTCAATGGAAAAGGAGCAGAGAAAAGGCTGGGGGATGGAGGCGGGAAGGTATTACCTATGCAAGAGCCCTCTCTCGAAGATCTACTGTTATGACTGGATCTCTGCGTAACTGTACTATCTATGAAGCTCTTGTAGATAATTATATAGGACAGAATCCCAAGCAGTCTGGAACAAATGAAAAGGCACGGAAGGAGAAACTACTCAAGAAATGGCAAAACCTTGCAAAACCTCAAGATGGAGGCCTTGCAAGGACAGCTAAC
Source organism: Neoceratodus forsteri (assembly GCA_016271365.2). Taxonomy (NCBI): domain Eukaryota; kingdom Metazoa; phylum Chordata; order Ceratodontiformes; family Ceratodontidae; genus Neoceratodus; species Neoceratodus forsteri. Next base: position 823,960,755 of record CM028137.1, on the reverse strand, counting down.
CCAAAAGCCTGCTCTGACGAGAGAGGCAATGTCCAAACTGTAATGTTTTAAAAGGTATGGAGCGAAAAGTCCAGGTGGCGGCAACACAGATGTCTGCCGCGACACATTCTTGAAACAAGCCATGAGGCTGCTACTCCACGAGTGGAGTGACTCGAACTTGACCGGAAGAGTCTTGTTGTCTGTCAAACAGAAAGTGATGCAATGAGCCAACCACTTTGACAGGCATTGCTTGGAGACAGCACTGCCTTCCTTTTGTAAAACAAAAGGCAACAATTGATCAGTCTTTCCGAGATCCTGCCGTTCTATTGGTGTAGTATCTCAGAATCCTGTGGACATCCATGGTATGGAGCAAGTATTCTCCCTGGTTTAGATGCTACGTGAAAAAGGCAGGTAACTCAATAGACTGATTTAAAGTAGACACCGCTACCACTTTCGGAAGAAACCTAGGGTTCGTGCGAAGAGCTACTCGTTCTTTGTGGAAAAATCAGATAGGGGACTTTACACATAAGGGCATGGAGCTCGGAAATTCTGCGAGCAGAAGTAATGGCCACCAAGAAGAGCGTCTTCCACAATAAAAACTTCAAGTCTGCGGAAACCGCAGGCTCAAAGGGAGGAAGGGTAAGTTTCTCGAGAACAAAGTTCAAATCCCAAGGAGAGCAGGAGTCCAACAGGGCCCAGGTGAAGGACCCTCTGAGAAAAGTCTTGGATACCTCTAAGTGGACAAAGGCTTTATCAGCAAAAGGAACATGGTAGGCTGGAAATAGCAGCCATGTGAACCTTCAAGAAGGAGTGACTGAGACCCAGGTCGAAAAAGATAGCGTAAATAATCCAAGCAAGCGACCACAGGACAGGAGAATGGCTCCCATGTTCCTGGAGGCAGCCCAAATGGAAAATCTCTTCCATTTCATAGCGTAGGTGGACCTAGTGGAGGGTCTCTTCTAGCCTCCACCAGAATCTCTGACCACCTTGGGAGACAGCCCAGCAGTTGGGCTAGGTCTGCAGGAGCCATGCATGAAGTTGGAGACTTGAGTCCCAGATGGACCAGGGTCCCTGATCCTGGGCCAGCAATCTCAGATAAAGGAAGAGGAAGAGGAGAAGGAGGAGGAGGAGAACCTCTGAGTATTGCTGTGAAGAGAACCAGATTTGCCTGGGCCAGGAAGGGCGATCAAGAATCATTCTTGCTCCTTCAATGCAATTCTGCAACACCACGAGGGACCAGGAATTGGGAAAAGCATAGGCGAGAAATCTGTCCTTCCAGCTTAGAGACAGAGTAAACTTCAAGCGCCTCGCTCTGGAGCGGCGAGCAAAGGTGGGAAGTTTTGGGAAGAGGCAAACAGGTCTACCTGTGAGGTCCCCAAGCTGGAAGATGCCGTTTAGAACCTTTTGGTCCAGTTCCTCGTGCTGTGATGGAAGGAACAACAGCTTGTCTGCCAGGATAATGTCGACTCCTGGAACATGGATAGCCATGAGGTGAAAGGTTGTGAAGCATTGCCCATTCCCAAACCCTCATTGCTTCCTGCACAGCTGGTGGATCGAGTCCCTCCTCCTGTTGATGTACCACACCATGCACATGTTGTCCGTTTGGACAGCTAGGTGACTAGGAAGGATGTATTGGTGAAGGGCTTGGAGAGCATGAGAACTGCTAAGTAGCTCGAGCCCACTGATGTGGAGTCAATTCCAGTCTGGACCATAAAGCCCTGGGTTTGGTGAGACCCAGATGGGCTCCCAACCTTAAGCCTGATCGTCCGTGGTCAGAGTCTGGGAGGAGGATGAAGAAGGACACCCAGGACAGATTCTCTCAAACCATCCACCATTGCAAGTCACTTGTCATCGGCGAGGAATCTGCATCACATGATCTGGGTCGTCTACAGTTGATCCACTGAGGCGGAAGGTCACTGAGAGATCCTCATATGGAGTCGCGGCTTGCCGGAACCGTCGGGATGGCGGCTGCCATAAGTCCCAAAGGCGCAGCACCGACCTGCCAGAACCTTCCTGCGTTCCAGTAGGAAATCTGTGACTGGAGGGGCCCCTGTCGAAGGAAGGCCTTGCACACTGTCTTATCAGGTTGCCCCGATGAACTGGAGTCTCTGGGAAGGGTCAGATGAGACTTGGAATAGCTGATGGTGATACCCAGACAAGTGAAGACCTGCTGGTGAGGGAGAAAATGCAGGAGTTCACTCCTGGACCGAGGCCGCCAGTAGCCAGTCATCCAGGTAGGAAACTCCTGAACTCCCAGAATGCAGGTGGGCGCTACGCACCGAGCATTTGGTAAAAACTCGGGAGCGAGGAAAGACCAAAAGGTGCCGGAATTGGTAATGGTCCCCTGGAAAGCAAACCGGAGGTACTTTCGGTGCGAGGGACGAATGGGGATGTGCAGGTATGCATCCTGCATATCCAGTGTACAAAGCCATTGGCCCGGCCAAAGAAGGGGCAGAAGGGTTTGAAGGGAGAGCATCCTGAACTTCTTGTATTCTACATAGAAGTTCAGGGAGCTCAGATCGAGAATGGGTCTGAGATCTCCCATCTTCTTTGGTACAAGGAAGAAATGGGAATAATAACCCGTCCCATGAAGGCAAGGAGGGACGGGTTCTGTATTTTCTTGGCAGGGAAGCAGATATTTCTTCCTGACCAAGGAAGATGGTCGCAGAATGAAAAACTTCAGAGGGGGTGGCGTGGAGGTTTCTTGTAGAAACTCTATGGAGTGCCCCTCTGCGATAATCTGAAGCACCCATGAATCTGATGTTATCCTCTCCCAACCCGAAAGGTGGAGAGAGAGAATCTCCCTCCTACCGGTTTCTCCGGGGAGTCCGGAGGCGGTGGGAGAGGAAGGTCAGGTAGTGTGTGGGCAGCGTCGTGTGGGGCACCACTGCTTTTTAGTGAGGGGCCTGGCAGCTGTGGGGCCAGCGTTTGGTGGCCCGCCTTCCTTGAGTTTCGCTTGAGGCGGCTGCGTCTGCGAGAGATGGCGCTGCGGGGGATGGGGACGGTACATGGAATCCACAGATTTCAGGGCCGTCCCCTTCTCCTGCAAGTCGGTGATGATATCCTTGACATCACCGCTGAAAAGCACTGAACCCCCGAGAGGTGCTTCCTGGATTGCTGACTGCACCTCCGTGACCTAACCTGACAAGCGGAGCCAGGCGTGACGCCGAAGACTTACGGCGAACGCAGGAGCTCCGCCCTGCAGTGTCCACTGCATCGTGGTTGTCCTCAGAATGTGACAACTGGCCGAGCGAGCAGAAGCGGACTAGGTCAGCTAACTCCTGCTTGACTTGGGGTCAGGTAAGGAGTCAATCTTAGATTCCGCCTGGTAAGGACAGCCTTCTGGTAATCCCCCATATGTGCTACATAATTTGGGCCCCTGATCCCCAGTGTGGAAGAATTAAATCTTCCTTCCATACTGATCCAGAAGGCGAGATTCCTTATCCAGGGAGGCGAGCTCAAATGTTTAGGGTGTGCTGACCGGCCGTGAGCGGCGCTAATCACAACCGAGTCTGCACGGGAGTGAGAATCTAAAAAATCTACACCCTCCGGAGCCTGGTATAGCCTATTGGACTTCTGAGGAAGTGGGGCTAAAGCCAACGGTTGTTTCCAAATAGTGGAAACAAGGTGGGCGTGAGGCTCGATCCAGGTGGCACTAGAGTAGGGGCAGGTTCAGATGTTAGGCAAGTTTAACCGCTGAGAATCTGGTTCTAAAGAGCATACTGATGGACTTCCTGGATCTTCCTGAGCAACTCCTGAAGGAAGGATCCTCGGAGAGACTTGGAGGTCTCAGCCAGGGGCTTGGATGGAGAGCGAGGCTGCGTCGTCTTTCTCGGAGCAGCCATCGGAGGAGTCCGAGAGAGAGGAGAAGAATTGGAAGCAGAGTAAGACTCCCACTCGTCTAGGGAGGAAAGGGTTCCTAGAGGAATCCTGTGGCGTGTCCTGCCCTCTCTGGATCCAGAGGAAGAGTTCGGGAATCCGGGCCGGAGAGGGTGTGCCGTCTAGGGCATACTGGGGCGGGAGGTGGCACCGTCGCCGTAGGCGATCTCGACTTCCTTGGTGAGCTGGGCCTTGGCCTCAGCCCACCAGAGGCAAGTCTCCTGAAGATCAGCAGCGGCCTGGGGGGCGGTGGAGGAGGAGGAGGGATAGTTATATGGATTATATCAATGAGCGAGTATCCGTAACCTGGCTGCGGGAATCGAGCCGGTATTGCAACATTGGGTACTGCGTATCCGGTGGAGCCGGGCGTCGGGTATTGCGGCACAGGATACTGCAGACCCGGTAAGCGGTGGCATCAAATACGACGGCGGATACCCAGGTACCAGAGGGCGGCGTTGGGCAGCGTCAGATCCGATTCAGTGGGAGGAGGTCTGACGGTGGAAAACGGATCCAAGCGTCGCCGAGGACAGAGGAAAAGTCCCGGGGTCAGGCAGGGCGACTCGGGCTCCCCAGGCGGCAGCGAGGAGCTGCGGGGAACCTGGGACGACAGACAATGGAGGGTCTATTAGCAGGCTCCGGCGCCCGGCGCACGTCAGAGGAGCCGACATGCGACAAGGCTGAATCCCAGCAGGCGCCAGAGGCGGCGTCTGACAAGGGACCCTCGTCGGAGGCGGGCGAGGTGGGAAGCGGCCCGGTCTAAAGGGACACTGCCGTGCGCCGCGGTCAGGCATCTTAGCGGCCTTCTCCGGCGGAGGAGCCGACGTCCGGCTTATGGGGCGCCCACACCAGTAGGCCGCAAACCTGTGGCACTGGGGCAGAGCCTCCTTTTTCCCGGAGGCACGAGGACCGGAAACGCAGCCCGGCGGGCGGGCAGCGCCTCCTCAAAGCCTTGAGGCTGCGGGCGATCCCCGGAGGGCGTTACCTGAACGGCTCCAGTCGAAGTCGCGGATGAGGAAGCCTTCTCCCTGTGCCTTTCTTTATCCCGCTTCTTGTGTCCTTCTGGGGAGGTCGACGCCTGCCTAAGCTTCTTCAACCTTTCTCCATTGCAGACATCTTTTTAAGGAGATGGGCTTCCAAAGACTGCTGGCGTCGTCTGCGGGTGACCGCGTTGAAATGCAGGCAATGCAGACACTTTTCGACCATGTGGTCGGGGCCTAAGCAAAAAAGGCAAAGAGAGAGACCCGTCCTTGTGAGGTAGTTACGCCGCATGAGTCGCACTTATTTTTGAAGGGATGACAAACTGACGTTCACCTGACGAATCGTGACTTAAAATACTGATAACTTTCGCAAAAACGCATGTAAATAACAGGACTGAGTACGAACTTTACGCGCGAAGCGCTGCAATAAGCTGGGATGGCAGGAAAGACTGAAGGCGGGCCCAGGACCGCCTTTATTCCCGACGCCGCCTGACACCGGTCACCTGATGTGGGGCGGCCCCGCCAGGGACTGCTAGCTAGAAATTTTTCCGTGTGGTCCTGCCGCCTGCCGACGTCAGTCCTATATGTAATTAACTCTGCAAGAGCCCTCTCGAAGTAAGATATTAAGCTCCTTTAGTCTCTCTTCATACGTCTTCCAGTGCAGACCGTGCACCATTTTAGTTGCCCTCCTCTGGACAGCTTCCATCTTGTCTATGTCCTTGCGGAGACTGGGTCTCCAAAACTGCACACAATACTCCAGATGGGGTCTCACCAGCTGTCTGTACAGAAGGATAACTTCCCGTTTTCTACTGGTGATGCCTCTCCCTATGCACCCCAGTATCACCCCAGCCCTCCTTACTACCCTCTCACATTGCTTGCCCACCTTTAAGTCATATGATATAACTACCCCCAGGTCCCTTTCCATTTTTGTTGCTGTTAGTATCTCAACCCCCATTGTGTACTCTTCCCCTGGGTTTTTGTTTTCCAGGTGCATTACCTTGCACTTCTTAGCATTAAATCTAAGCTGCCATACATTTGACCATTCCTCTAACCTTGCCAAGTCCCTTCTAATCCTTTCCACCCCACCTTATGCATCAACTCTGTTGCAGATCTTTGCAAATGACACAAAGAGACATACTTTTCCTTTCAGTCCCTCTGCAATTTCCCTTACAAAGACACTGAAGAGGACTGGTCCTAATACTGAACCCTGCGGCACCCCACTAGTAACCCCCCTTTCTTCAGAGTGGACTCCATTTACTATTGCCCTCTGTGCCCTATTCTCCAGCCAATTCTTTACCCAGGCTATCATCTTGGGACCCACTCCCAGGCTGGCTAACTTGTATATTAATCTTTTGTGTGGGACTGTGTCAAATGCCTTGCTAAAGTCTCGTGAGGCCATGACCACAGTCCCTCCTGGTCACCCAGTCAAAGAAATCTATTAGATCTGCCTGGCATGACCTTCCGCTGTGAATCCATGCTGCCTTGGGTCCTGTACCCTCTGGCCTCTAGGGTACTCGACAATTCTTTCCTTCGAAGTGATTCCATCATTTCCCTATCACTGAGGTTAAACTAACAGGTCTGTAGTTTCCTGCTTCTGCCTTGCTCCCACTTTTGTGAAGGGGAATCACATCTGCCCTCCTTCAGTCCTCGGGTACCACCCCATCCTCCCATGATTTGTTAAAGAGGGTAGTCAGTGGTGGCACTAGTTCTACCCTTAGTTCTTTTAGAATTCTTGGATGAATCCCATCAGGCCCCATTGCTTTGTCCACCTTCAGTTTTAAGAGTTCTTTCAGAACCCTTTTTTCTGTAAATTGGCTGGAATCAACTTCTGTATCCAGAATGTTTCTATTGTTTGTTTTAGGTACCTCTCCCTCTTCGTTTCTAAATACTGAGCAAAAGTATTTGTTTAGTATCTCTGCCTTTTCACAGTCACCCTCTGCCCACCCCCCTTCCCTTTATTAAGCCTCACTATCCCTCCCTTATTCTTCCTTCACTCCTGATGTACCTAAAAGGTTTATCCCCTTCTTAACAGAGTTGGCCATCTTTTCCTCAGTTCGGGCCTTTACTGTTCTGACTGCCTTCCCAGCTTCCTTTTGCTTTAAAATGATACAATTCTCTGTCCTGCTCCTTCTGTGATTCCTTGTACTTTCTGAATGCTTTCTTTTTCTCTTGAACCTTCACTGCCACCTCCTTTGAGAACCACAGTGGTTTCTTACATCGTATTGTTTTATTTGCTTCACACAAAGGCTTGTTACCTCTGTGATGGCAGGTTTTAATATTCCCCATTGTTCTTCCACCCCTCCTTCCTGACCATTTTCTAGTGCATTCCTTTTGGCAAAGTCAGCCCTCCGGAAGTCCAGTACTTTTGCCTTTGTATGGCTTGACTCTACTGCTGTATTTATTGTGAACCATACTGTTCGATGGTCGCTAGTTCCCAGATGGCTACCCACTTCTACATCTGTGATCCTCTCTCCATCTCCATTTGAGAGGACCAGGTCTAAGATTACTCCCTCTTGAGTGGGTTCCAATACTAGTTGTCTAAGGCATGCCCCCTGTAGGGCATCTAGAATAACCCCACTCTTAGAAGTGGCTGATGCAACTGCACTCCAGTTAACATCTGGCATATTCAGATCACCCATCAGCAATATCTCCCCTTTATCTGCCATTCTAAGTATACTTTCTATAATTTCCTTGTCCATTTCCTCCCCAGAGAGGGGTCTGTCTAACCCCTGTGCGGATTGTGGTGCCATTGCCTGCCTCCAAATTGGCCCACAGTGCTTCTTCTCCTCCCTGTTTAGCCTTTTGTTCTGTTGCTTTGATTCCTTCTCCATGTAGAGCTCTCCTCCTCTTTTACCCTCCCTGTTCCTCCTGTAGATAGTGCATCCTGGTATGTTTACATCCCAGTCATGGTTCTCTGTGTACCATGTTTCTGTGACTGCCACGATATCCAGATGTTCCTCCTCCATCAAGGCCACTAATTCAGGAAGCTTGTTACCCAGACTACAGGCATTGGTACTCCTTGCTCTCCATTTTTTGATGGCTTTACCTTCTGTAGCAGCATCCCCCACTGACCTTTCTACCTTGGTCTTTTCTCATTTAGTACCCGTTTGTAGGGAGGCTGGATTTTCCTGTTGCTTATCAGTGCCTCCCCTTGACTAGTTTAAAAGCTTGCCAATGAAGTATTTAGACTGATTGCCCAAAGACTTGTTCCCTTCCTGTTTTCATAGGCACACTTTGAAAAGTATCCCTCAAATGAAAGAGCTGGAGGACATTAGTTAAGTAGAAACTCTTGAAGTTCTAGAGTAAGTCATGCGCTAAGTAGAGACCGAGGACCCGATGTTGGCGAGTTGGCAGGAAAAAGAACTGAATTCTGGGGACCACCCCCTTAAGTACTATGCCTGACGTCGGGGGCGGTCCCCGCTGAATACTGCTAGCTAGAAAATTTCCGTGGGATCCTGGCACCTGCCGGCTCCAGTCCTAATGGTGTAACCTGCTGAAAGAGCTGTTTCTCGAAGTAAGATCTCTGCCTTCTTATGGTCGATTGCCTTTTGATAATCGGAATAGTGATTCTTCAAAGCCAGTCTATTCTCCTCTAGCAGAGTCCTACACCAGCAACGCTCCAACCCACGGTCATCGCCTTGAGAGCCCCATCATACCATGGGGGTCTCAGGCGAGAGGATCTGGGTCATATATGGACTGGTGCAATGGCACTGAGCACCTCTGAGACAGCCCTGTTACAGACTGCTATCAACTCACCAAAGCCAGCCAAACTAACAGCACTAACACCAGAAAAATCAATCACCGCCATCAGTCCCCCCCTAGGAACAATCCCCTTAACAGGCAGTAGCTGATCATCTCAACAGGGAAGTGACCATCGGGGGGGGGAGCCATAAACGAGAATTTTACTGTACAGTAAGGGACTGTACCTCCTCCCAGAGAACAGACAGGTCAGCCGATGGTAACTGGAGGGCAGGGGAAGGGTTTCTGGAGGCTGGTCAATGACCTCCAGGGTGTGCCTCCTTTTTATGATCTGCAGAATCCATGCATCCTACATTATGGTTCTCCATTAGTTCCGATGGTGGAAGAACCGACCTCCGACTGCCTCTTCCTGGTCTGGGACCAGAGATGGGGGTCTGGCAAGTAGTCAAGCAGAGGCGGATGCAGCCACAGGGGCTGGTCTCTCACTTCTGAGGTGCTTGGCTGCAGCTTCACCACTGGAGGGGGCGGGCAAGACAGCTGGGGCTCTGCAATTCCCTTGGGGTCGGGAGTCTGTACCGCGTCCATTAGCCTCTCTGCAGAAAGGAGGGCGCCCTCTACCTCTCAGTTGGGTATGGTAGAGGGAGTGGACAGACTTGATGGCCCTGCCAGAGGCCTGAAAATCAATGATATTCTGGACATCGGTAACAAATAGCTTAGTGCCATTAAAGGTGGCATTGAACACCTTTTGCTAAACATCAGTAGCAAAACAAGGTACTCTCAGCCAGGAGTGTATACATAGGCATATGCCTGTGACAGCAGCCCTGCCAATGGTGTCAGCCATATCACAGGCGTTCTGAGGAGGGGCCTGCTAACATCCTCCGTTGACCCGAAACACCGAAGCAGCTCTTGCTTGTGTGTGCCATCTGGGAGGGCCTGAGCAGTGGACTTACCCTTCTTCCAACTGGCATTCTGGTACTTTACCATGTCAGCTTATCCATTAGGTAAGGAAATGGGCAGACTGGGCGGGCCAAGCGGTCCTTATCTGCTGTCAAATTCTATGTTTCTATGTAGACAGGTAGTTTGCAATCCTCATACCCAGTGTACACGAGGCATACAACCTCTTGCCTAAGAGGTCGATTCTGCAAGACTCTTTCTCTGAGGGAAGGTAATTAAAGTGTTTAGGTACACTGGACTAGTCATGGGCTGCCTTAATGACCACTGAGTGTCTCGGCCTGGTCAGCATAGCAGGGGAATCCCTGGGCGGCATGATAAAGTTTACCACCCGGAGGCATAGCTGGCACCACGTCTGGTCTGTGACAGGCTGCAATAACTGCATTCCTCTAGGCAGGCAAGATTGAGGAATGATCTTGGAGGAGATTCTGAATCTCTAGGAGTCCACCAGTTCCTTCCTGGTGGCATCCTCTTCATCAGTGCAAGCAGCTCACGGCTGAGGACAGCTGCTTTATTACATTAAAAAATGTAGGGTCCTCAACAGGAGACCTAGGGAGTGCTTCACTGAATCCTCGCTGACAGAGAAAGCAGTGGATCTGAAAGACCAGAATAGCATCCTCTTTCTCCTCATGATTGGGAAGAACTAAGACAGGATGGTACTCATGGCGTCGACCTACTCTACACCTGGGTCTGGCATCAGAGTGCGCTAGAGCGTGGTCTGCAAGAGGTGCTTACCGTGGCCAATGAGCTGGCATTAACAATGAAGATTCCGTCAACGGCGCCAGCTAAGAGGGCCTATGCACCTGTACAATCAAGTGAATTTTGTCAGGATTTCATTCAAGTGGGGGCACGGCATTTGTGTCAACGACCACCTTTTAAATCCTGGGAATCAAGAAAGCCTGTTGCCCTACAGGGAGAAGGGGCAGGCCTCGATGAGAGAGTCGCCAATGACAAGCCCATCCAAAAAACGAGGGGTCAACGACCCACAGGTTGACAGCCGGCCGCCCCTAGAGTCAGGCAGAGATGCTGTCGGAAAGGGTCTGGTGGGCATAAAGACCCACACAGCAGTTTTGTGTGTTGGTACACCTGCAGCCGACAAGGAACCCCCAGAAGGAGAAGAGGCCATCGAAGAACGAAATCGATGCTGGGGGCATGGTCGCAATCCCAGTCTTTTTAATAACATCTCCCGGGCCTTGGAGCCCTGGGAGCTTGACAATCCCCTCCACGGCTGAGAGGCCTGGACCCCAGAGGTCCCTTGCCCGGAACTGGCTACCTGCTGATCCATCAGGAAATTTTTTGAGAGCCTTTCTGCATCACGTAAGGGTTTTTTTTTTTTCAAACTTCTGGCAGAGCTCACAGTCCAAACGTCGTGGTCAGGTCCAAAACAGCAGACACAAAGAATGCTAGTCTGTGAGGCAATCTTCTTTCTGCAGTGGCAGTGATGGAACAGAGAAGTCAAAGGATTAACTCGCTACCTAAACAAACAATTTGGATGAATCTATTTAATAAGAGATTCTGAACACAACTGAAGAAAGTCAAAGGCGAAAAAAGGTGCGACTACTGCGTCAGAGCTTCTGCGGAGATCCATGCAAGAGAGTTGACGGCAGGAAAGAACTGATGAGGGAATAGGGCTGCTCATACCTTTACAGGATTGGTGACATCAACGGTGTGGGAGAACCCAGTTGTACTGCTGAAAATCTTCTGTGTGGATCCTGCTTCACCGACTGTGAAGTTCCTACCGTGTGACCAGATGGCACCCAAAGACCCAAAAGCAGTATCCCAACTCAAAGTGTTAACGATGTAATGGGAAATGAAGGTGTATGCTCTTCTCCAGGCTGCAGCCCTACATATCTCCAAATGAGGATGTTTCATTGAACATAGCCACCAAGGAAGAGGTATGTTTGATTAATAAGCCTTAAGCCGCTTGGGCGACTCCCTACCTGCCAAACTACAGCAGAGGTTGAAGCAGGATGTTATCCACCAGATAAACGCCTGCTTCAGTGCTTGTCTGCCAGGAACGGCTTCAGCATATCTCACAAACTCCAGCCGTACGCTCCTTATAGTGAGAGCACCCTCCACAACTCCAGGGTAAGGAACCCGTGACCGGCCACCAAGGTCAAGTAAAGTATACCAGTAAGTTAATCAACTAGTTAGGATGGAATTCTAATACGACCTTTGGAAGAAATTTCAGGTGGGGGAAAAGAATGATCCTGTCCTTGCGAAAGACCAGAAAAGAAGACTCCATCAAGAGCACCTGGAGCTCACTGATCCTTCTGGCTGACACGGTGGCCAGCAGGAATGCAGTCTGCCACAATGGACATGACATCTCAGGCCTGTGCACAGGCTCAAACTGCTTGCCATGAGCACTGTCAACACCAGTAGTTCCCATGGACGCAAAGGTTCATGCATCGGGGTGTACAAGTGATCCAGGCCTTTGAAAAAAAGCGCAACCACCTTCTCCTGGGCCATCAGTATACCAGTGCCCAGCATGCAGATATGGTTACCAAGAGCACCTTAAGGGTCATTGCTCACCCTGACAGACAAAAACCAAATGTAGTAAAGGATACTCACCATGTGGCAGGTAATAGGATCAAGTTCCTTACCCTGGCACCAAACTGAGCTCTGCCACTTAAACAACTTGATATGGGATGCCTTCACAGCATGAAGTATGTTTTCCAAAAGCCCAGAGCCTAGAATTTTAGCAGTTCAGGAACAAGACCAAGAGGTGAAGGGATCGAAGATCTGGGTGCAGGACCTCCTCCTGTTATCTGGTGAGCAGATCTGGGTGAACTGGCAACATACATGGAGGTTTGCTGCTGAGACTAAACAAACCCAGATAACAAAAAGTGCCTTGGCCATTCTGCACCCATCAGGATCATCCGTACTTGTTCTTCTGGAAAAATCAGCACGACCCTGTGGACCAAGGGGAAGGGAGAGAAGATGTACAGGAGGCCTGGAGTCCAGGGCCTCACAAAGGCATCCCCTCCCCCCCCCCAAACAGTGTCCTGGACTGTTGGGTGGGCACAATACAGCCTCAGCTCTCTGATCTCCCAAGAGGCAATGCGCTGTGGGCATGCCCCAAAAGAGAGGAAAACTGTGTGGGCACAAAGGATGGCACAAGTGCAGGGCGATCAAAAACCAAGATCGTCCCTATCACTCTCCTCTTGTTGTGGTGCCAAAATGTAGTCTGCAACTTGACTGAGTGCGGTCCACCAGAGGAATGCCCTATGTGAGAACAGGTGGTCTACCACCCAACGACTCAGGGACCACCTGTGTGAAGTCTCTCTGACACAGCTGAGAGCATCTGTAGGTTGACTGCTTTCTCCCATGATATAAATCACCAAGAGATCTGCACTCAGGCTGCATGCTAATGTACAGGTACAAAGAGCCTCCAGACACAATGGAAGAGAGACAGTCAGGCCCTGCCCATTCAGGAAGAACAGACAGATGGTTGTGTTGTCCATATGAACCTATACAACCTGACCCTGAATCAATGGAACAAACTGTTCAAGAACGGGGCATACTTTAGCATCCGGTAAAGTCTGTCTGCCCTCTTGGTGACAGCCAGGAGGGAATGAGACATCTGCCAGATGGTAGAAGTGAGGTCATGATAAGGTCTAATCCATGGAAGAATGGGAATGGAGACAAGAGACTAAGTCCAGATGTTCTGTGAGTCTCTGTCTCAGAGTCCTGATCCTCTGACTCCCAGTCAAGGAAATCCTTCACAGACCTCATAAGGTCTGAAAAGGTAGGTCCTCTGGTGGGGATTGGGAAACCTTGCCCGATGGGCCCTCAAACTCCTCCAAGATATCCTCCTAGAATCGTCGGCCTCCTCATCATCATTGTCGCCTGCCCTTCATCAGGACACTGACGGATATCAGCAAGTGTGACGTCCTGAAGAGCCTTCCCCGAAACGTGCACCATAGCCACAGATGAACTACTCAAGGACGGGGATCTCGGAGACCATGTGAGAGGGAGTCTCATCTCCAGGTCTGACACCAACTCCAACCGAGTCCCCCGCCACGAAGACTGAATCAGAATCTTGAAGTCCAGTCTAACCGAAGAAAGTGGAGGGGACGGCGGAGGAGGTTGGGGCCCAGGAGGAGGCGGTATTACTAGTGGGATGGGTAATGACAACCCTGGAATCCCTGGTAATAAGGGTAGGGACTGAACCCAGGGTAGAATTGTCAGTAGTGGCTCGTCTGGGGGGGGGGGGGCAGCTGGGTAGTGGTCCCCAGGGAAACCAAACAGGTAATGGTTGACAGTTCAGGGTCTAGAGTAGATCCCCATTGTCAGATCTGGCGTCAGGGTACCCACATTTGACCCACCGTTGTATAAACAGGTTAGGGGTCTAGCATCAGGACAGCGCACATCAGGGGAACAGACGTCTGAACAGGCACCACCCGATCCGACACCAGGAACGGGTCCAGCGTTGGAATTGGATGAAGGGGCCCCGACAGCAGGATGGGATCTGGCATTCAGGATAATGGCTGAGGCTGATGGCTGGGTCCCGGCTAAGGAACAGTAGTCTGGACGTCCGGCGTAGGAACAGGGTCCACTGGTGGGATCTTGGCCGAAGTTGGCTCTATAGGGATCCCACCCAAAGGAGGGGCCTCCACTGGTAGGCCAGCCAGCCGAGGAGGAGCCTCCATTCACTTGACACCAAGGGGAGAGCATGGAGTAGACCCCGCAGAATCGACGTCATCGAGGGGTTCTCTGCTGTCTTTGCTGGAGGTACCCGCCAGTGAAGGGGGGCAATGGGTGAAGGAAGAAGAGGGAGAGGGGCCTTCTCCCACTGGTTCCGCTCAGACGCCGGGTGAGGCCCTGGAGGAACCACACTGAAAGGCCGCCTGGGACGGGTGTCTTAGCAGGTGGCATCGGGCTAGGAGGAGCCCCAGCAGACTTATCAACTGGTGCCAGCCGGGTCCCCACAGGCTGGGGAGCAGACTTACAGACTGCCGCGCTGTCCCCAGAGGAATCGGGGCAGATATATCGCTGGCGCCAGCGTCATCTGAGGAGCTGATAGACTGACCCGCTGCAGCCTTACCAGACTTGCCATCCGATTTCCTGGGTGGCAGCTGGGCCTTGCTGGCTGCCGTCTCGCAGAGCGCTCCTGAGACTTCTCTATGTGCTTCCTCATTGGGAAAGATTTATCTGCAGAGGACTCAAATGATCCATCTTCTTCTCTAGAGAAGCCAGGTGGGCTTTCGAGAGATGGGCCTCCAAAGCCTGCTGTCTCCTTTTCTTAGTGGCCTGGTTAAAGGTCTGGCACTCTGGACAGGAGAAGACTGTGTGGTCTGGGCCTAGACTGTGGATGCACTTGAGATGACCGTCCTTGTGCGGAATCTGCGTGCCACAGGATGAGCACTTTTTGGGCGAAGACATCAATGAACATGAGCAAAAAAGGAAAATTTTGGCGAAGGAAATCTGACGCAAGACACTTTCACGACAATCGCTATATGGAAGTCTGCAATGCGATGGACACGAGGAGACGGCGGGAAAGAACTGGAGGGCAGGTGTGAGTACCACCACTATATACAGTCACGATGACGTCAGTCACGTGACATCGGGTGGGTGGTCCCCCATCAGGGATTGCTAGAAGAGTCTGCCGTGCGGCCCGACGCCAGTCCTATATGTGATGACCTACTGAAGAAACCCTCTCAAAGTAATATCTCTGGATAATAAACCAGAAGGTCGATGTCCTGGTTCAGATTAAATGCAGACACCACCTTCGGCAGAAACTTAAGATTCGTATACATTGTCACCCTGTCCCTGTGGAAAACAAGATAAGGCTCCTTACACATAAGGGCCTGAAGCTCGGAAACCCTTCCATGAAAGAAAGCATAGCTCGCAGGTCATGGCTGGTTCGAAGGCAGGCAGGGTGAGCTACTCGAGAATGAAAAGCAAATCCCATGGTGGGACCGGGTCCATGCTGGGAGGTCTGATGTGAAGAACCCCTCAAAGGAAGGTCTGGCACACACTGAGCTGTGCCAGAGTCCTCTCATCATAAGGTGCATGGTATAAGTTGCCCTAGTGGAGGGTTTCCTCACTGCTTGACACCCCTAATGTTTCTTCTGCGAAGACTGCAGGAGCCAGGCGTGCAGGTGAAGAGATTGCAGAGCAGGATGGACTAGTGTACCTTGTTCTTGAGAGAGCAAGTGGGTGGAGTGTCAACTGCATGGGAGGTTCCGAGGTCAGTTGCTGTAGTAGCGGGTACCATATCTGCCGGGGCCACCAGAATCATTCTGGCTTCCTCGGACTGCAGTTTGAGCAGGACTCTGAATGACAGGGAAGGCGTACAGAAAGCTCCCTGTCCAAGAGGGACAATGCGTCTCACCAGAAAACACCAGGCCCTGGATCGAGCGAGCAGAAATCTGGCAGTCTGGCATTGCACGGGGACACAAAGAGGTCCAGTTCTGGACGGCCCAAGCGACCAAAGAGGTCGTCTGCAAATTCCTGGCATCAATTCCCACTCGTGGTTCAGAGAATGAGAGCGACAGACTCAATGAGAACGTTCTGGCTTCCTGGCAGGTGTACAGCCAGGAAATCCAGAAGATGTTCCACTGCCAGTCCCACACTCTCAAGGCCTCCCTGCAAAGGGGGAGTGATGGACTACCGCTGAGACTTGGACCGGCTGATCCAAGTCGTTCACAGTCTTCTCCCACTGGACCTTGAGGTGCCACTGCAGAACCCTCATGTGTAATCTGGCGAAGGGGACTGTAGCGATGGCCGCAGCCATGTGGCCCAGAAGCTGAGGGATGACCCTCGCCAGGATGGAAAATGCTGCTTGGACTCTACACGCCAGGTCCATCAAGCAATCTGCCCTGTCTGAAGGCAAAAAGGCTTTCCCCTGAACGGTGTCCAGGATGGCCCTTATATATTGCAACCTCTGGGTGGGCCAGGGATGTGACTTCGGCCAGTTTATAGTAATGCCCAGGGAGAGGAAAGAGGAGGCCTTGAGGCTCCAATTTGTATATTCGATGTACATCCACTACGGATTTGCCCGACTCCTCTAACTCCTTCACCAGGGATTCCACTTCCTGGCCAAACAGTACTGGGTCCTGAAAAGGTGCATCCAGTATGGATTCTTGGACATCTAGGCAGAACCCTGCGAGCCTGAGCAAAGAATCCCTCAGAAAGATTCCCGTAGCAGACGTCCAGAAAGCCATGTCCACAGTCTCATATGAACATCTTAGGACATGCTTGTTTACATCCACTCCGGACTGAGCGTAGGCCAGGATTTCCTCCATAGTGTCAGAGTCTTGACTAGTTCCATTGTTTTCTCCCACAGAGACTGTTGGTATGTCATCACGTGGGCAAGGAAACTCCGTGAACGGATAGAGCCCGTTGCCGAAGTAAAAAACTTTCCTGCCCCAGTTGCCCAAATTTTGGTGGTTGGGAACGGAGGCGCTTGGGTTAGCTACCTCGGCCATGAGCAGCCATATGCACAAGTGAATTGGCTCTTGGGTGCTCCCCAAATAAAGTCTCAGCCTTTGGGGGGGGGGGGGCTTATATATTCATCCACCTTCTTCAGGACAGCAGAAGTGGATGAGGGTTTATGCCATGTGATCCTGGTGACATTCTGGAACAGCTCTACAAGAGGTGGGATGACCAGGGTTTCAGATCTTTGGATCATAGAAACTTTGGCACCGTCTGTGCTCTGGGTCCTGCCTCCGTATCCCTGCTCATAAATGGGTAGGGCGTCCTTGGCGGGAGAGGAAAAGCTGCGCCTAAAGTCTGCTGCATGGCTGCCACCTTCTGTTCCAGGAGAAAGGCTATTAAGGCGCTGGCTCTCCTGGTCTTCTGGTTGAACTTCTAGTAATGTGGGCAGTATGCGGGACGGTGGTCAGGGCCTAGACAGTTGAGGCAGGCCGCGTGGCCATCTTTGGCCGGAAGCTGTTTGCCGCATGCACACTTAGACTTGCGCCATGGTGGAGAAGGCGACGACATGCAAGGAGATAAGAATCGAAGGACAAAAATCGAAAAAAAAAAATATTTGAAATATTAGGAAAAGCGGTCGACCGCACTGAAAGGCAACTGTGAAACTGAACTGAGTGAGTCAATGGCAGGAAAAGAACAGAGTTAGTGTCGGGGGACCGCCTCTTTTATACAACGTCTAGTGGAGACGACGTCAGGGGAGGTCCCCCGCTACATACTGCTAGCTACAAGATTTTCAGTGGGGTCCTAACATCTGGCGGCATTAGTCCTAATGGTATTACCTGCTGCAAGAGCTCCCCCTTGAAGTCAAATCAGGCTGTGAGCCACTTCTGGAGAGACCACAGGTGGGATAGGTCTAGTCTATGCGGCTGAGAGCATTTGCCAGTTGATGTGAGGCTCCTGCCACACGGATGGCTAGGAGATCCACTTCCAGTCAGCGCACAAGTGACCAGATGCAGAGCACTTCCCTGCACATCAGCCAGGAGTGCGTGCTGCTCTGCCTGTTGAGGTAGTACATGGTCGTGGTGTTGTCCGTCTGGACTTGAACCACCTGACCGCGGAGCTGCAGGGCAAATACTGACAACGCCAGTCTGACCGCTCTGAGCTGCAACAGGTTGATATGGTATCGGGATTCCTCGGAGGTCCAGAACCCGTGGGCCTGGTTGTTCCCCATGTGGGTTCCCCAGCCCATGAGAGTTACATCAGTCGTGAGAAACATAGAAACATTGAATTTGATGGCAGATAAGGACCGCTTGGCCCACCTAGTCTGCCCATTTTCCTACCTAACAGATAAGCTGCAGATCCTAGTTAACCAACAGCTTACTTCCTCCTACCCCCCACTAGGACTGCCTTATGCCTGTCCCATGCATTCTTGAAGTCCCCACTGTTCTTGACTCCATGACCTCCTTAGGGAGGCTATTCCATGCATCCACAACCCTATCAGGGAAAAATACTTCTCACATTACCTCTGAGTCATCCTCTATCTTCAAATTGTGCCCCTTGTTCTTGCACATCTCTTTTCTGGAAGATGCTACCCTCTTGGTCTTTGTTAATTTCCTTGAGGTACTTGAAAGTTTCTATCATGTCCCCTCTCTCCCTTCTTTCCTCAAGGGTATACATATTAAGCTCCTTTAGTCTTTCTTCATATGTCTTCTGGTGCAGACCCTGCACCATTTTGGTTGCCCTCCTCTGGACAGCCTCCACGCTGTCTATGTCTTTGCAGAGATGGGGTCTCCAGAACTGCACACAATACTCCAGATGGGGTCTCACCAACTGTCTGTACAGAGGGATAACAACTTCCTGTTTTCTACTATTGATGCCTCTTCCTATGCATCCCAGTATCCCCCCAGCCTTCCTTACTGCCTTCTCACATTGCTTGCCCACCTTTAGGTCATCTGATATAATTACCCCAGGTCCCTTTCTATTTTACTGTTGTCAGTATCTCACCCCATTGTGTACGCTTTCCCTGGTTTTGTTTCCCTGTGCATTACCTTGCACTTTTTGCATTGAATCTGAGCTGCCATACATTTGACCATTCCTCCAACCTTGCCAAGTCCTTTCTCATCCTTTCCACTCATCTTGTGTATCAACCCTGTTGTACAGCTTTGTGTCATCTGCAAAGGGACATACTTTTCCTTCCAGTTCCTCTGCAATGTCACTTATGACATTAAAAAGGACCGGTCCCAGTACTGAACCCTGCGGCACCCCGCTAGTAACCCTCCTTTCCTCACTGTGTACTCCATTTACTACTACCCTTTGCGCCCTGTTGTCTAGCCAATTTTTTATCCAGGCTACCACCTGGGGACCCACTCAAGGCTGGCTATCTTGTGAATTAATCTTTTGTGTGGGACTGTATCAAATGCCTTGCTAAAATCTAGGTAGGCCATGTCCACAGCCCCTCCCTGGTCTGCTACTTTGGTCACCCAGTCAAAGAAATCTATTAGATTAGTCTGACACAACCTTCCATCGTGAATCCATGCTGCCTTGGGTCCTGCCCCACTGACCTCTAGGTACTCAACAATTCTTTCCTTCAGAAGTGATTCCATCATTTTCCCTACCACTGAGGTCAAACTAACTGGTCTGTAGTTTCCTGCCTCTGTCCTGCACCCACTTTTGTGAACAGGAATCACATCTGCCCTCCTCCAGTCCTCGGGTACCACCCCATCCTCCCATGATTTGTTAAAGAGAGTAGTCAGCGGTGTCACTAGTTCTACCTTAGTTCTTTTAGAATTCTTGGATGAATCCCATCAGGCCCCATTGCTTTGTCCACCTTCAATTTTATTAGTTCTTTCAGAACCCTTTCTTCTGTAAATGGACTGGTATCGACCCCGTCTTCAGAGTGTTTCTCTTGTTTGGTTTAGGTAACTCCCCCTCCTCTTCCTTTGTAAATACTGAGCAGAAATATTCGTTCAGTATCCCTGCTTTTTCACTGTCACCCTCTACCCACATTCCCTCCCCTTTATTAAGCTTCAGTATCCCTCCTTTCGTCTTTCTTCGCTCCCTAATGTACATATAAAACATCTTATCCCCCTTAACAGAATTGGCTATCCTTTCCTCGGTTTGGGCCTTTGCTATTCTGACTGCCTTCCCAGCCTCTTTCTGCTTTAACTGATAGTTCTCTGTCCTGCTCCTTCTGTGTTTCCTTATACTTCCTGAATACAGTCCTTTTCTCCTTAACCTTCCCTGCCACCTCTTTAGAGAACCTAGCGTTTTTTTCCTTTGTTGTGTTTTATTGATTTGCTTTACACAAAGGCTTGTTGCCTCTGTGATGGCTGTGTTGATCACTCCCCATTGTTCCTCCACCCTCCTTCTTGCCTGTTTGCTAGTGCTTTTCTGAGGCACTCTCTCATTTCTCTCAAAGTCAGCCCTCCTAAAGTCCAGTACTCTTGCTTTTGTATGGCTGTGTTTATCGTGAACCACACTGTTTGGTGGTCGCTATTCCCAGATGGCTACCCACTTCTAAATCTGAGATTCTTTCTCCATCCCCATTTGAGAGTACCAGGTCTAAGACTGCTCCCTCCCAAGCGGGTTCCAATACTAGCTGTCTAAGGCATGCCCCCTGTAGGGCATCAAGAATGACCCTGCTCTTGGATGTGCCTGCAGCAAAACTGCTCCAGATAACATCTGGCTTATTCAGGTCCCCCATCAACAATATCTCCCCTTTTTCTGCCATTCTAAGAAAGCCTTCCATCATTTCCTTGTCCATTCCCTCCCCCTGAGATGGGGGTCTGTATACAACCCCCATGCGGATTGTGGTGCCATTTCCTGTCTCCAGGGTGACCCAAAGTGCCTCATCTGCTCCCTGTTTACTCTTTAGTTCTGTTGCTTTGATCCCTTCCTTTACATAGAGAGCTACTCCTCCTCCCCTTTTACCCTCCCTGTCCCTCCTGTAGATTGTGTATCCTAGTATGTTGACGGACATATGTCTAGATATGTGAGGACCAGTCAGCTAGGGTGAACAAACGGGATCCCTTCCTGCAACCGGTCTAGGATGGTCCACCACTGGAGGGCATTCCACATCTTCTGGGTCACAGTGAACAACTGATCGAACTGACTGAGGTGCAGAGTCCACTGGGTATCCAGCTCCCACTGAAAGAAGCGCATGTGCCACGGGCCCACTGGACCACGGTGGCGCATGCTATGTAACCTGAAGGCACAGAAAGTCTCAGGCAGGGCGCAAGTGGCCAACCAAAAATGACTGAGCAAAGGAGGAGAGAACCCCCACCAGTCCTCCGGGAGCTGTGCTCTCACTTAGCAACAGTCGAGCTCTGCCCCGATGAAGCAAATCACCCAAGAAAACATGCGGCCAAGTCGAGAGCAGGTCTGGAGAGACAGGTACCTGGACTTCTCCACCTCTTGTTGGGTGGAACCTGCCAAGAGTCAGTCGTCAAGGTAAGAGTATACCCTGAACACACGACGCCCGAGATGGGCGGCCACCACTGCAATGTATTAGGTGAATACCCATGGGGCCAATGATAGGCCAAATGGCATGGCTCGGTACTCGTATAGGGTGCCCTCTGTCCTGAAGTGGAGAAACCTATGCTGGGACGGACAGACTGGGACATGAAAGAACACGTCCTGGAGATCCAGTGGGCAGAACCATGTTTTGCTCTAAGGATGGTATGATCTGGGACAGAGTTACCATCCTGAAGGTGGGTGACCCCAGATACTGATTCAGGTCGTGCAGATCTAGAATGGCAGCGCCAGTCCCCCGTCCGCTGCAGGACCAGAAAGTACCTGGAAATGAACCCTGGGTTGACTGGAAGATCTGCCATTCTAACCACTGCTTCCTTGAGGAGGAGCTGGGATATGTCGTCTCTCAGAGCCGACCAAGTGTGTGCTGATACACTCTCCTCCCGTGGGGTGCGGGCTCAGCTGGGAGGGTACTGCTCAAATTCCAGAGGCAGACCGTAAATGGCCACCTCTAAGACCCATTTGTCCATAGTAACAGCAGACCAGGCGGAAAGAAAGTGGCAGAGCTGTCCCCCCATGGGAGGACCCAGAGCTGGCGTGACTGAGATAGGAGTGGCAATCCCTATCCTGTCACTGGGCAGGCTTGAAGGAAGATGGTCCAGGACCTGAACCACAACCTCCTTGTCTGTGGGCCAGTGGTGGCCTGGACTTGAGCCAAGGGCACCAAGTCTGAGCCTGCTGTTGCTTCCCACCATGATAGGAGGCCTGCTGGGCCGTAGGAGCAGGGTGCCAAAATACAGGTTACTCACCTGTAACAGGAGTTCTAGGAATGGTATATGTTGCTCTTCCACACTGTCTGGCAGGTTCCTTGCCACTTTAAATCTTGCCGGAAGGTCTTCAAGCTGGCTCTTCCCACCCACCCGGGTGGTAAAACTCTCGGCTCTGCCCCATGACGCCAGATCTAGCCCGCTGGAAGCCAGGTTGTGCATCGAAGTCAGGGAGGCCAGGTGGGTCATGTCAATGAACAACATAACATTCCTAGAACTCCTGTTACAGGCGAGTAACCTGTATTTAGGACATGGATATGTTGTTCATCCACACTGTCCGGCAGACTCCTAGCGGTTCTCCAGGAGGAGGGAGCAAGGCACACACCCCCACTTAGGGAAAAGGACTGAGAACTGAGGTCCCAAAACCAGCATCCCGGCGTGACTCTAGGTTGATGTGGTAATGGGTCATAAAGGTGTGCACTGATTTCCAGGTAACAGCCCTGCAGATTTCCTAGATAGGGACGTCCCTGGAAGCAGCGGTATGGCGGGTAGAAATGAGCTCTTATCCCTCTGGGAGGCTCCATACTCGCCAACCTATAGCAGAGATCTATGCAGGAGGTGACCCACCTGCCTATCGTCCGCTTGGCTGTAGGTCTGCCAGGTGCGGCTTCAGCGTAGGTGACAAACAGCTGGCGAACCTCTCCCCGAACTTCGGCCGTCCGCTCCTTGTAGTAAGCGAGCGCTCTTCTAGGGTCCAAAGAATGGAGCCTATATTCGGTCTTCGAGGTGTGATTGGGGTAGAACACAGGCAGAGACAACACCTGGTTAAGGTGAACTCTGACCCACCTGGAAAGAATTTAGTGGGGTTGCAGGACAACCTTGTGCCTGTGGAAGACCAGATAGGGAGACTCAATGGAAAGCGCCTGGAGCTCTCCCATCCTTCTGGCTGACGTGATAGCCACCAAGAAGGCGGTCTTCCACGACAGGTGAGAGATGTCACACCTGTGCATCGGTTCGAATGGCTTGCCCATGAGCTTAGCCAATACCAGCAGTAGATCCCACGGAGGTGGAGGTTCTCGCACCGGAGGGGATATGTGATCAAGGCCTTTAAAAAAGCCCGACCACCTTCTCCTGCACACCTGACTGCTTCCCGGCCCCGCCTGCAAGCAGAGATGGCTGCCAGGTGCACCTTGAGGGTCGCCGACGCAGCTCTTGCTGAGAAAGGGACCACAGGTAGTCCAGAATGCTTGCCAAGGAAAAGGAGGAAGGGCCCAGGCCCTCACCCTGACACCAAATGGAGAATCTCTTCCATTTGAAGGCGTAGCATTTTCTGGTCGACTCCTTACGGGACACCTCAACGACATTGAGGACTTCGTCGGAAAGACCCAAGGCCTGGAACTCTAGCCACTCAGGAACCAGGCCGTCAGGTGCAGGGACTGAAGGTCTGGATGGAATACGTTCCCCTGATTGACTGAGATCAGGTCCGGGCGGGCTGGAAGCCGCCTCGGGAGCCTGGAGATGAGACTGAGGAAATCTGGATACCAGAACTGGCGGGGTCAATCTGGGGCTACCACAATCAACTGCGCCTTGTCCCTCCTCGCCTTGAGAAGCACCATGTGGATTAAGGGAAATGGGAGAAAGGCACAGAAGAGGCCCGGTGTCCACGGCCTTGAGAAGGCATCCCCCTGCAGTGAACCCTGCTGAGGGGGGGCGGGCATGAAACAGTCTCAGCTTCGCATTCTCCCTGGAGGCAAGCAGGTCCACCTGAGGCGTGCCCCAGTGGGAGAACAGATCTTGTACTACCTCCGGCAGGACAGACCACTCGTGGGACGCAGCCCCTATCCGGCTTAGGGCATCAGCCAGGGTGTTGGAGGCTCCTGCCACATGGATGGCAAGGAGATCTGCCTCCAGGCTGCACACGAGTGACCAAATGCGGAGAGCTTCCCTGCACAGAGGCATGGAGCGCATCCCGCCCCGGCGGTTTAGGTAGTACATGGTCGTGGTATTGTCCGTCTGGCCCTGAACCACTTGACCCCGTACAAACGGAGAGAAGGCGGTGAGGGCCAGGTGAACTACTCGAAGCTCCAGCATACTGATGTGGCATCGGGACTCCCGAGGGGAACACAGGCCGTGCACTCTGTGCTCCCCCAGATGGGCACCCCAACCCATCAGAGAGGCATCGGTCGATAGACAGACCGTCAGCTCGAGGCGGACAAACGGGATGCCCTCCTGCAGATGTGCTGGAACGGTCCATCACTGGAGAGCATTCCACATCCCCTGGGTCACTGTCACTAGCTGATCCAGCAGATCGAAGTGCTGTGACCACTGGCTGGCCAGCCCCCATTGAAGGGGACGCATGTACCAACGGGCCCAATGGACCACGCTGGTGCAGGCCGCCATGAGGCCCAGAAGGCGCAGGAAATCCCGGGCAGGGTGCAATTCCCAACCTGAATTGACTGGGCAAAGGAGGAAAGAACCCCAGCCCTGTCCGCCAGGAGCCATGCTCTGGCTCGTAGAGAGTCGAGCTCTGCCCCGATGAATTGGATCACCTGCTTTGGCACGAGTTCCAACTTGGCCTCGTTGATGAGGAGGCCAACCTGAGACCAAACCTGAAGGGCCAGATCTTTGGACCGCTCCACCTCCATTCTGGAGGAGGCCGCAATCAGCCAGTCGTCTAGGCAGGGATACACCCGGACCCTTCGGCACAGCAGGAATGCTGTCACCACTGCCATGCATTTGGTGAAGACCCTGGGAGCTAGGGAGAGGCTGAAGGGCATGGCCTGGAAATGGTAGAGGGATCCCTCTGCCCTGAAGCGGAGGAATCTCTGTTGGGACGAACGGATTGGGACGTGAAAGAACGCGTCCTGGAGGTCCAGAGAACAGAACCACAAGCCTCGTTCCAAGGATGGGATTAACTGAGCAAGAGTGACCATCCTGAAGGTCTGAGACCTTAGGAACGTGTTCAGGTCGTGCAGGTCGAGAATGGGGCGCCAGCCCCCCGTCCGTTTTGGGACCAGGAAGTACCTGGACAGAAACCCCGGGTCTGGAGGAGGATCCGCCACCTTCCTGATCACCTCTTTTTCGAGGAGCAGGGCAATATCGGCTTGGCGAGCCGAAAGAGAGGCTGTGGACCCCAAAGGGGAGATGGCTCGGAAGGGCGGGGCCTGCTCAAACTCCAGGGGCAGGCACTTTCCACCACCGCCAACACCCAGCGGTCCGTGGTGATAGCGGACCAGGCGGAAAGGAGTGGTGGAACCTGCCCCATGGGGGAAACCCGGGAGTGACGAGGCTGGGAGGGAACACCCCTCAACCTGTCACTGGGCAGGCTTGGAGGAGGGACCAGCAGAGGGACTCCTGGGCCTTTTCCTCCTGCTTCCTATTAGAGGAAGCTGCGGCTTGGCTTTGGAGTGCCAAGCGAGCCTGCTGGACCTGGTGTTGGTGCTGGCGTGACATGCCGCTTTCACAGAAGGGCCAAAGGACTTATGTTGTTTTTGTCGACGGCCCTTGTCCTTCTGGGCACTGGTGACAGAGTCCAGAGTGGCACTGGACTTTTCGATCTGCTGGAAGTGACCTTCCACTCAGGGACGAACAGGTCGGTCCCCAGGAAGGGGACATCCGCCAGTTTATGTTGGGTATCCGCCGTGAAGGTGGATATCCTCAGCCATGCTCTGTGGCACATGGCCACTGTGGCAGCAACTGATCTGGCACTGAAGTCTCCAATGTCCAGAGCCGTTTGGAGCTGCTGTTTTGCCACTGCCCTTCCCTGGTCCCGTACCTGCCTGACCATGGTCTGCATGTCGGCCGGGAGATGAGGGATCACCTCATCCAGGGAGCCCATGAGGGTGTGGGAGAAGTGTGCCATCAGCACGGCCCAGCTGGCCTGGCGGCGCCAAGGGAGGAAGCAGCACACACCTTGCACCCGCATAGTCCAGCTTTTGGACTCCTTGTCGGGGCTTATCCACATCCCAGCTCCCGAACGCCGGAAAACACCATTGTGACCAACCCTCGGCAGAGGGGTGTTCCTAAAACCCGACAAAGAGCTGGTACAGACCAAGATACTTCCTGGCCATCCAGGCCAAGGCGCAGGACAGGAAGCAGGCCGCTGCCAAAGCTCCAAGGCTGGGCCAACAATGGCTTCAGCCACCGAAAGGCCTCCGTGGGCGAACCTCGGTCCACTATCTCCGTTAGGGGATACTGGCCCGCTTGGATACGGGCTCGAGCTACATCCCTGTAGACTCCAAAATGAGCTGAAGCAGACCCATGAAGGATGATGGGCTTTTGTCTATCGACTGCCCCCGGAGGACTCCAGATCGATGGGCCTGGAGAACAGGGAGTCGTCGTCGGACTCCGAGGAGTCCGCGAAGAGCTGCCTGGGGCCTGAGCCACCCCCCACCTGCAGAGGACGGTCGGGAGTGAGGGTGACCGACAACCTGTGGGGCGGGCCCTGACCCGACCAAGAGTACTTGGTCGGCACCCCCGATTTTGGTTGTGTAGGCGGAGGTTCCACCACAACTGGTGGGGCAGCTGGTTTCAGCCGAACAACTGGCCCAGGCTTGGGCACCTCGACTACTACAAGGGGTTGATTCGGCCGCTTGGGTGACAGCCACTTGATGGCTGGGGAAGGCGCGGTTCTTGTTCCTGACAGAAGTAACTGCTGCCACATCAGGTCCTCGAAGGCCAACGCACTTGCGCTAAAGCCTCCTCTTCCGAGGAGGAAGACGAGACGGCAGCGGCGCCCACTTACTCGTGCCGAGACAGAGACCGCGATGGCGGGATCGGCAGGACAGAGACGATGTCAGAGACCGAGACAGAGATGCTCGGTGTTTCCGAGGACGGGTCTGGGAAGGGGCGGGGGACACCCGCACTTCCCTCGGCTCGGGAGCCTTGACCGGGGACTCTGGCACCAGAGGCACAGGCAAGCCCTCGGTCTCCACTGGGGGAACCGGTGAAGAAGGGTTGTCGGCTTCACCAGTTGACAGCCCGTCCGACGGGTCGAGAAAAATCTCAACCGCGTCGACGGGTGTCTCGGCCGGCTGGCCTGACGGGGACACCATGAAGCAAGCGGCCTTAGCCGCAACCTCGACCGAAGTAGAGTGTCGACCGTCCGGGGAAGGGGACCTCTCCCACGAACGCCGACAGTGGGACTTACCTTTCGAGTCCTTTTTGGACCGAGAAGAATGTCCCGATGGCCCCTCTCCCTTCATGGAAAAGGATTGGCAAAGCTCCTTAAAAGAAGCTGAATAGGAAGTACCCAGAGAGAGCGGTACAAATGCGGCGACTGAGGAAGAAGATGAAGTGGCCTGGGCCGCCGCCTCGAGGGCGATCATCTGCTCGAGTTGCTCAGCCGAGCCAGCCGCCGCGGTAACCGCCCAACAGGCCTCCTTCGACTTCACCAGCTGGTAGCGCTTCTCAGGGCGCCCAAGGTGTAACCGGGCAGCGCGGTCTTCCAGGAAGTTGGCCGAAAACGAACAGCATAACTCGCAGGCCTGCAGGGCACCGCCGAAATCCGGGAGTCGATTTGTCCATCGCAGCATGCTAGGGAGTAATCTGACCGAAGTCTAGAAAATCTGAGAATAAGTTTCAGGCGAACCGAAGAATTAGGCTCCAGTCTACACGCAGAGCGTTAAAGAGGGAACCTGAAGTCCGTTCCATGCATCCACAACCCTCTCCGTGAAAAAATACTTCTTTACATTACCTCTGAGCTGCCCCCCCCCCCCCATCTTCAAATTGTGCCCCGTTGTTCTTGCACACCTTTTTTTGAAAGATGCTACCCTCTTGGACTTTGTTGATTCCCTTGAGGTACTTGAAAGTTTCTATCATGTCCTCCCTCTCCCTCCTTACCTCGAGGCTATACATAGTACAGTTACGTAAGAACTTACCGTAACAGTAGATCTTCGAGAGAGGCTCTTGCAGTAGGTAATTACATATAGGACTGACGTCGGCAGGCGGCAGGACCCCACAGAAAAATTTCTAGCTAGCAGTCCCTGGCGAGGGACCGCCCCCACGTCAGGTGACCGGCGTCAGATGACGTTATAAAGGGGCGGTCCCGGATGCCCACCTTCCAGTTCTTTCCCGCCACAGGCCCGGAAGGCCTGGACGAGAGAAAAGCAGATATTTCCTTCAATGGAAAAGGAGCAGAAAAAGGCTAGGGGGATGGAGGCCGGGAAGGTATTACCTACTGCAAGAGCCTCTCTCGAAGATCTACTGTTACGGTAAGTTCTCACGTAACTGTACTATCTTACTTCGAGAGGGCTCTTACAGTAGATAATTACATATAGGACAGAATCCCAAGCAGTCTGGAACAAATGAAAGGCACCGGAAGGAGAAACTACTCCAAGAAGTAGCAAAAACCTTGCAAACCTCAAGATAGGAGGCCTTGCAGGACAGCTAACCCAAAGCCTGCTCTACGGCGAGAGGCAATGTCCAAACTGTAATGTTTCGTAAAGGTATGGACGAAAGTCCAGGTGGCGGCAGCACAGATGTCTGCCGCAGACACATTCTTGAAACAAGCCGCAGAGGCTGCTACTCCACGAGTGGAGTGACCTCAGACTTGACCCGGAAGGGTCTTGTTGTACTTGTCAAAACAGAAAGTGATGCAATGAGCCAACCACTTTGACAGGCATTGCTTGGAGACAGCACTGCCTTCCCTTTTGTGAGCAAAAGAGACGAACAATTGATCAGTCTTTCCGAGATCCTTCGTTCTATTGGTGTAGTATCTCAGAATCCTGTGGACATCCATGGTATGGAGCAAGTATTCTCCCTGGTTGGAGTACTGCGTGAAAAAGGCAGGTAACTCAATAGACTGATTTAAAGTAGACACCGCTACCACTTTCGGAAGAAACCTAGGGTTCGTGCGAAGAGCTACTCGTTCTTTGTGGAAAATCAGATAGGGACTTTACACATAAGGGCATGGAGTTTGGAAATTCTGCGAGCAGAAGTAATGGCCACCAAGAAGAGCGCCGCCTTCCATAACAAAATCTCAAGTTCATGGAAACCGCAGGCTCAAAGGGAGGAAGGGTAAGTTTCTCGAGAACAAAGTTCAAATCCCAAGGGAGAGCAGGAGTCCGAACAGGGGGCCTGAGATGAAGGACCCCTCTGAGAAAAGTCTTGGATACCTCTAAGTGGACAAAGGCTTTATCAGCGAAAGGAACATGGTAGGCTGAAATAGCAGCCATGTGAACCTTCAAAGAGGAGTGACTGAGACCCAGGTCGAAAAGATGACGTAAATAATCAAGCAGAACGGCCACAGGACAGGAGAATGGCTCCATGTTCCTGGAGGCAGCCCAAATGGAAAATCTCTTCCATTTCATAGCGTAGGTGGACCTAGTGGAGGGTCTTCTAGCCTCCACCAGAATCTCGGCCACCTTAGGAGAGACGCCAAAACGAGATTGGGCTAGGTCTGCAGGAGCCATGCATGAAGTTGGAGAGACTTGAGTCCCAGATGGACCAGGGTCCCCTGATCCTGGGCCAGCAATCCTCGAGATAAAGGAAGAGGAAGAGGAGAAGGAGGAGGAGGAGGAACCTCTGAGTATTGCTGTAGAAGAGAGAACCAGATTTGCCTGGGCCAGGAAGGAGCGATCAGAATCATTCTTGCTCCTTCCAATGCAAGTTTCTGCAGCACACGAGGGACCAGAGGAATTGGGGGAAAAGCATAGACGAAATCTGTCCTTCCAGCTTAGAGACAGAGCGTCGCTTCAGAAAGCGCCTCGCTCTGGAGCGAGCGAGCAAAAGGTGGGAAGTTTTGGGAAGAGGCAAACAGGTCTACCTGTGGAGTCCCCCAAAGCTGGAAGATGCCGTTTAGAACCTTTTGGTCCAGTTCCCACTCGTGTGGCAGAGCAGAGGAACAACTTAGCTTGTCTGCCAGGATAATGTCGACTCCTGGAACATGGATCGCCATGAGGTGAAGGTTGTGAAGCATTGCCCATTCCCAAACCCTCATTGCTTCCCTGCACAGCGGGTAGGATCGAGTCCCTCCCTCCTTGTTGATGTACCACACCATGCACATGTTGTCCGTTTGGACAGCTAGGTGACTGGGAAGGATGTATTGGTGAAGGGCTTGGAGAGCATAGAGAACTGCTCGTAGCTCGAGCTCACTGATGTGGAGAGTCAATTCCAATCTGGACCATAAACCCTGGGTTTGGTGAGGACCCAGATGGGCTCCCCAACCTTCGCCTGATGCGTCCGTGGTCAGAGTCTGGGAGGGGGGAGGATGAAAGAAGGGGACACCCCGGAACAGATTCTCTCAAACCATCCACCATTGCAAGTCACTTGTCATCGGCGAGGGAATCTGCATCACATGATCTAGGTCGTCTACGAGTTGATCCCACTGAGAGCGGAAAGTCCACTGAGAGATCCTCATATGGAGTCGCGTGCGCGGAACCGTCGGGATGGCGGCTGCCATAAGTCCCAAAAGACGCAGCACCGACCTCGCCGGAACCTTCCTGCGTTCCGAAAGTAGGGAAATCTGTGACTGGAGGGAGGCCCCCCTGTCCGAAGGAAGGCCTTGCACACTGTCTTATCGAGGATTGCCCCGATGAACTGGAGTCTCTGGGAAGGGTCCAGATGAGACTTGGAATGGCTGATGGTGATACCCAGACAAGTGAAGACCTGCTGGGTGAGGGAGAGAAAATGCAGGAGTTCCTCCCTGGACGAGGCCGCCAGTAGCCAGTCATCCAGGTAGGGAAACTCCTGAACTCCCAAAGTACGCAGGTGGGCCGCTACCACCGCCAGGCATTTGGAAAACCGGGAGCCGAGGAAAGACCAAAAGGGAGTGCCCGGAATTGGTAATGGTCCCCCTGGAAAGCAAACCGAGGCATTTCAAAAGTAGGGACTAATGGGATGTGCAGGTATGCATCCGCATATCCAGTGTACAAAGCCATTGGCCCGGCCGAAGAAGGGGCAGAAGGGTTTGAAGGGAGAGCATCCTGAACTTCTTGTATTCTACATAGAAGTTCAGGGAGCTGAGATCGAGAATGGGTCTGAGATCTCCCATCTTCTTTGGTACAAGGAAGAAATGGGAATAGTAACCCGTCCCATGAAGGCAAGGAGGGACGGGTTCTATGGCCTGCTTCGCGAGGAGAGCAGATATTTCTTCCCTGACCAAAGGAAGATGGTCCCTTGGGTAAGAAAACTTCAGAGGGGGGTGGCGTGGAGGTTTCTGTAGAAACTCTATGGAGTGCCCCTCTGCGATAATCTGAAGCACCCATGAATCTGATGTTATCCTCTCCCAACCCGAAAGGTG
Organism: Neoceratodus forsteri; assembly: GCA_016271365.2. NCBI lineage: Eukaryota > Metazoa > Chordata > Ceratodontiformes > Ceratodontidae > Neoceratodus > Neoceratodus forsteri. The sequence goes on along the minus strand of CM028137.1, from coordinate 823,929,412 downwards.
GAGAGAGAGAATCTCCCTCCTACCGGTTTCTCCGGGGAGTCCGGAGGCGGTGGGAGAGGGAAGGAGTCAGGTGGTGTGGGGCAGCGTCGTAGCTGGGGCACCCACTGCTTTTTGAGCGGGGGCCTGGCAGCTGTGGGGCCCGGCGTTGTAGGCCCGCTTCCTTGGGGTTTCGCTGAGGCCGCTGCGCTCATGGAAAAGGACGGGCGCTATGGGGATGGGGACGGCATTGGAATCCACAGATTTCAGGGCCGTCCCCTTCTCCTGCAAGTCGGTGATGATATCCTTGACATCACCGCTGAAAAGCACTGAACCCCGGAAAGGTGCTTCCTGGATTGCTGACTGCACCTCCGTGACCTAACCTGACAAGCGGAGCCAGGCGTGACGCCGAAGACTTACGGCGAACGCAGAGCTCCGCCCTGCAGTGTCCACTGCATCGTAGTTTGTCCTCAGAATGTGACAACTGGCCGAACGAGCAGAACGGACTAGGTCAGCTAACTCCTGCTTGACTTGGGAGTCAGGTAAGGAGTCAATCTTAGATTCCGCCTGGGTAAGGACAGCCTTCTGGTAATCCCCCATATGTGCTACATAATTTAGGGCCCTGATCCCCAGTGTGGAAGAAGTGTAAATCTTCCTTCCATACTGATCCAGAAGGCGAGATTCCTTATCCAGGGGGAGACGAGCTCAAATGTTTAGGGTGTGCTGACCGGCCGTGAGCGGCGCTAATCACAACCGAGTCTGCACGGGAGTGAGAATCTAAAAAATCTACACCCTCCGGAGCCTGGTATAGCCTATTGGACTTCTGAGGAAGTGGGGCTAAAGCCAACGGTTGTTTCCAAATAGTGGAAACAAGGTGGGCGTGAGGCTCGATCCAGGGTGGCACTAGAGTAGGGGCAGGTTCAGATGTTCGGCAAGTTTAACCCGCTGAGAATCTGGTTCTAAGGAACGCCACTGATGGACTTCCTGGATCTTCCTGAGCAACTCCGTGAAGGAAGGATCCTCCGGAGGAGACTTCGGAGGAGTCCTCAGCCAGGGCTTGGATGGAGAGCGAGGCTCGTCGTCTTTCTCGGAGCAGCCATCGGAGGAGTCCGAGAGAGAGGAAGAAGAAGAATTGGAAGCAGAGTAAGACTCCCTGACTCTGCCTAGGGGAGGAAAGGGTTCCTAGAGGGAATCCTGTAGCGTGTCCTGCCCCTCTGGATCCAGAGGAAGAGTTCGGGAATCCGGAGGCGGAGAGGGAGTGTGCCGTCTAGGGCATACGGGGGCCGGAGGTGGCACCGTCGCCGTAAGGCGGCTCTCGACTTCCTTGGTGAGCTGAGCCTTGGCCTCAGCCCACCAGGAGGCCAGAGTCTCCTGAAGATCCAACGCGCCTAGGGGGCGGTGGAGGAGGAGGAGGGGGATAGTTATATGGATTATATCCGTAAGGCGAGTATCCGTAACCTGGCTGCGGGAATACCGGAGCCGGGTATTGCAGCATTGGGTACTGCGGTGTCGGTGGAGCCGGCGTCGGGTATTGCGGCACAGGATACTGCAGACCCGGGTAAGCCGGCATCAAATACGACGGCGGATACCCAGGTACCAGAGGGGCCGGCGTTGGAGCCGGCGTCAGATCCGGTTCAGTGGGAGGAGGGTCTGACGGTGGAAACGGATCCAGAGCGTCGCCCGGGGACAGAGGGGAAAAGTCCCCGGGGTCAGGCAGGGGCGACTCGGGCTCCCCAGACGGCAGCGAAGGCTGCGGGGAACCTGGGACGACAGACAATGGAGGGTCTATTGTAGGCTCCGACGCCCGGCGCACGTCAGAGGAGCCGACATGCGACTTAGGGGCTGAATCCCAGCAGACGCCAGAGGAGCCGGCGTCTGACTTAAGGGGACCCTCGTCGGAGGCGGGCCGAGGGTGGGAAGCGGCCCGGTCTAAGGGGGACACTGCCGTGCGCCGCCCCGAAGGGTCAGGCATCTTAGCGGCCTTCTCCCGGCGGGAGGAGCCGACGTCCGGCTTATGGGAGGCGCCCACACCAGTAGGCCGCAAACCTGTGGCAGTACTGGGGGCAGAGGCCTCCTTTTTCCCGGAGGCACCCGAAGGACCAGAACGCGAGCCCGACGGGCGGGCCGACGCCTCCTCCAAAGCCTTGGAGGCTGCCGGACGATCCCCCGGAGGGGACGTTACCTGAACCGCGGCTCCAGTCGGAGTCGCGGATGAGGAGGCCTTCTCCCTGTGCCTTTCTTTATCCCGCTTCTTGTGTCCTTCTGGGGAGGTCGACGCCTGCCTAAGCTTCTTCAACCTTTCTCCATTGCAGACATCTTTTTAAGGAGATGGGCTTCCAAAGACTGTTGGCGCTGCTCATGGGTGACGCGTTGAAATGCAGGATACGAGACACTTTTCGACCATGTGGTCGGGCCTAAGCAAAAGGCAAAGAGAGAGACCGTCCCTTGTGAGGTAGTTAGGCGCCGATTAGTCGCACTTATTTTGAAGGGATGACAAACTGACGTCTCACCTGACGTAAATCGTGACTTAAAATACTGATAACTTTCGCAAAAACGCATTTAAATAACAGGACTGAGTACGAACTTTACCGCGAGAAGCGCTGCAATAAGCTGGATGGCAGGAAAGACTGAAGGCGGGCGCCCAGGACCGCCTTTATTCCGACGTCGTCTGACACCGGTCACCTGATGTGGGGGCGGTCCCTCGCCAGGGACTGCTAGCTAGAAATTTTTCCGTGTGGTCCTGCCGCCTGCCGACGTCAGTCCTATATGTAATTAACTACTGCAAGAGCCCTCTCGAAGTAAGATATTAAGCTCCTTTAGTCTCTCTTCATACGTCTTCCAGTGCAGACCGTGCACCATTTTAGTTGCCCTCCTCTGGACAGCTTCCATCTTGTCTATGTCCTTACGGAGACTGGGTCTCCAAAACTGCACACAATACTCCAGATGGGGTCTCACCAGCTGTCTGTACAGAAGGATAACTTCCCGTTTTCTACTGGTGATGCCTCTCCCTATGCACCCCAGTATCACCCCAGCCCTCCTTACTACCCTCTCACATTGCTTGCCCACCTTTAAGTCATATGATATAACTACCCCCAGGTCCCTTTCCATTTTTGTTGCTGTTAGTATCTCACCCCCCATTGTGTACTCTTCCCCTGGGTTTTTGTTTTCCAGGTGCATTACCTTGCACTTCTTAGCATTAAATCTAAGCTGCCATACATTTGACCATTCCTCTAACCTTGCCAAGTCCCTTCTAATCCTTTCCACCCCACCTTATGCATCAACTCTGTTGCAGATCTTTGCAAATGACACAAAGAGACATACTTTTCCTTTCAGTCCCTCTGCAATTTCCCTTACAAAGACACTGAAGAGGACTGGTCCTAATACTGAACCCTGCGGCACCCCACTAGTAACCCCCCTTTCTTCAGAGTGGACTCCATTTACTATTGCCCTCTGTGTCCTATTCTCCAGCCAATTCTTTACCCAGGCTATCATCTTGGGACCCACTCCCAGGCTGGCTAACTTGTATATTAATCTTTTGTGTGGGACTGTGTCAAATGCCTTGCTAAAGTCTACGTAGGCCATGACCACAGTCCCTCCCTGGTCACCCAGTCAAAGAAATCTATTAGATTCGTCTGGCATGACCTTCCCGCTGTGAATCCATGCTGCCTTGGGTCCTGTACCTCTCTGGCCTCTAGGTACTCGACAATTCTTTCCTTCAGAAGTGATTCCATCATTTTCCCTATCACTGAGGTTAAACTAACAGGTCTGTAGTTTCCTGCTTCTGCCCTGCTCCCACTTTTGTGAAGGGAATCACATCTGCCCTCCTTCAGTCCTCGGGTACCACCCCATCCTCCCATGATTTGTTAAAGAGGGTAGTCAGTGGTGGCACTAGTTCTACCCTTAGTTCTTTTAGAATTCTTGGATGAATCCCATCAGGCCCCATTGCTTTGTCCACCTTCAGTTTTAAGAGTTCTTTCAGAACCCTTTTTTCTGTAAATTGGCTGGAATCAACTTCTGTATCCAGAATGTTTCTATTGTTTGTTTTAGGTACCTCTCCCTCTTCGTTTCTAAATACTGAGCAAAAGTATTTGTTTAGTATCTCTGCCTTTTCACAGTCACCCTCTGCCCACCCCCCTCCCCTTTATTAAGCCTCACTATCCCTCCCTTATTCTTCCTTCACTCCCTGATGTACCTAAAAAGGTTTTATCCCCTTCTTAACAGAGTTGGCCATCTTTTCCTAGTTCGGCCTTTACTGTTCTGACTGCCTTCCCAGCTTCCTTTTGCTTTAAATGATACAATTCTCTGTCCTGCTCCTTCTGTGATTCCTTGTACTTTCTGAATGCTTTCTTTTCTCTTGAACCTTCACTGCCACCTCCTTTGAGAACCACAGTGGTTTCTTACATCGTATTGTTTTATTTGCTTCACAAAGGCTTGTTACCTCTGTGATGGCAGGTTTTAATATTCCCATTGTTCTTCCACCCTCCTTCCTGACCATTTTCTAGTGCATTCCTTTTGGCAAAGTCAGCCCTCCTGAAGTCCAGTACTTTGCCTTTGTATGGCTTGACTTACTGCTGTATTTATTGTGAACCATACTGTTCGATGGTCGCTAGTTCCCAGATGGCTACCCACTTCTACATCTGTGATCCTCTCTCCATCTCCATTTGAGAGGACCAGGTCTAAGATTAATCCCTCTTGAGTGGGTTCCAATACTAGTTGTCTAAGGCATGCCCCTGTAGGGCATCTAGAATAACCCCACTCTTAGAAGTGGCTGATGCAACTGCACTCCAGTTAACATCTGGCATATTCAGATCACCCATCAGCAATATCTCCCCTTTATCTGCCATTCTAAGTATACTTTCTATAATTTCCTTGTCCATTTCCTCCCCCTGAGAGAGGGGGTCTGTATACAACCCCTGTGCGGATTGTGGTGCCATTGCCTGCCTCCAAATTGGCCCACAGTGCTTCTTCTCCTCCCTGTTTAGCCTTTTGTTCTGTTGCTTTGATTCCTTCTCCTATGTAGAGCTGCTCCTCCTCCTCTTTTACCCTCCCTGTTCCTCCTGTAGATAGTGCATCCTGGTATGTTTACATCCCAGTCATGGTTCTCTGTGTACCATGTTTCTGTGACTGCCACGATATCCAGATGTTCCTCCTCCATCAAGGCCACTAATTCAGGAAGCTTGTTACCCAGACTACAGGCATTGGTACTCCTTGCTCTCCATTTTTTGATGGCTTTACCTTCTGTAGCAGCATCCCCCACTGACCTTTCTACCTTGGTCTTTTTCTCATTTAGTACCCCGTTTTGTAGGGGGAGGCTGGGATTTTCCTGTTGCTTATCAGTGCCTCCCCCCTTGACTAGTTTAAAAGCTTGCCAATGAAGTATTTAGACTGATTGCCCAAAAGACTTGTTCCCTTCCTGTTTTTCGCAGGCACACTTTGAAAGGTATCCCTCAAATGAAAGAGCTGGAGAGGACATTAGTTAAGTAGAAACTCTTGAAGTTCTAAGTCGTCATGCGCTAAGTAGAGACCGAGAGACCGATGTTGGCGAGTTGGCGGCGGGAAAAGAACTGGGAATTCTGGGGACCACCCCCTTAAGTACTATGCCTGACGTCGGGGGCGGTCCCCGCTGAATACTGCTAGCTAGAAAATTTCCGTGGGATCCTGGCACCTGCCGGCTCCAGTCCTAATGGTGTAACCTGCTGAAAGAGCTGTTTCTCGAAGTAAGATCTCTGCCTTCTTATGGTCGATTGCCTTTTGATAATCGGAATAGTGATTCTTCAAAGCCAGTCTATTCTCCTCTAGCAGAGTCCTCACACCAGCAACGCCCAACCCTGATGGTCATCGCCTTGAGAGCCCCATCATACCATGGGGGTCTCAGGCGAGAGGATCTGGGTCATATATGGACTGGTGCAATGGCACTGAGCACCTCTGAGACAGCCCTGTTACAGACTGCTATCAACTCACCAAAGCCAGCCAAACTAACAGCACTAACACCAGAAAAATCAATCACCGCCATCAGTCCCCCCCTAGGAACAATCCCCTTAACAGGCAGTAGCTGATCATCTCAACAGGGAAGTGACCATCGGGGAGCCACAACGAGAATTTTACTGTACAGTAGGGACTGTACTCTCCCAGAGAACAGACAGGTCAGCCGATGGTAACTGGAGGGCAGGGGAGGGGTTTCTGGAGGCTGGTCAATGACCTCCAGGGTGTGCCTCCTTTTTATGATCTGCAGAATCCATGCATCCTACATTATGGTTCTCCATTAGTTCCGATGGTGGAAGAACCGACCTCCGACTGCCTCTTCCTGGTCTGGGACCAGAGATGGGGGTCTGGCAAGTAGTCAAGCAGAGGCGGATGCAGCCACAGGGGCTGGTCTCTCACTTCTGAGGTGCTTGGCTGCAGCTTCACCACTGGAGGGGGCGGGCAAGACAGCTGGGGCTCTGCAATTCCCTTGGGGTCGGGAGTCTGTACCGCGTCCATTAGCCTCTCTGCAGAAAGGAGGCGCCTTCACCTCTCAGTGTGCATGGTAGAGGAGGGACAGACTTGATGGCTCTGCCAGAGGCCTGAAAATCAATGATATTCTGGACATCGGTAACAAATAGCTTAGTGCCATTAAAGGTGGCATTGAACACCTTTTGCTAAACATCAGTAGCAAAACAAGGTACTCTCAGCCAGGAGTGTATACATAGGCATATGCCTGTGACAGCAGCCCTGCCAATGGTGTCAGCCATATCACAGAGCGTTCTGAGGAGGGGCCTGCTAACATCCTCCGTTGACCCGAAACACCGAAGCAGCTCTTGCTTGTGTGTGCCATCTGGGAGGGCCTGAGCAGTGGACTTACCCTTCTTCCAACTGGCATTCTGGTACTTTACCATGTCAGCTTATCCATTAGGTAAGGAAATGGGCAGACTGGGCGGGCCAAGCGGTCCTTATCTGCTGTCAAATTCTATGTTTCTATGTAGACAGGTAGTTTGCAATCCTCATACCCAGTGTACACGAGGCATACAACCTCTTGCCTAAGAGGTCGATTCTGCAAGACTCTTTCTCTGAGGGAAGGTAATTAAAGTGTTTAGGTACACTGGACTAGTCATGGGCTGCCTTAATGACCACTGAGTGTCTCGGCCTGGTCAGCATAGCAGGGGAATCCCTGGGCGGCATGATAAAAGTTTACCCACCCCGCGAGGCATAGCTGGCACCACGTCTGGTCTGTGACAGGCTGCAATAACTGCATTCCTCTAGGCAGGCAAGATTGGAGGAATGATCTTTGGAGGAGATTCTGGAATCTCTAGGGAGTCCACCAGTTCCTTCCTGGTGGCATCCTCTTCATCAGTGCAGCAGCTCACGGCTGAGGACAGCTGCTTTATTACATTAAAAAAATGTAGGGTCCTCAACAGGAGACCTAGGAGTATGCTTCACTGAATCCTCGCTGACAGAGAAAGCAGTGGATCTGAAAGACCAGAATAGCATCCTCTTTCTCCTCATGATTGGGAAGAACTAAGACAGGATGGTACTCCATGACGTCGACCTACTCTACACCTGGGTCTGGCATCAGGTGCGCTGAGCGTGGTCTGCGAGGTGCTTACCGTGGCCAATGAGCTGGCATTAACAATGAAGATTCCGTCAACGGCGCCAGCGAAGAGGGCCTATGCACCTGTACAATCAAGTGAATTTTTGTCAGGATTTCATTCAAGTGGGGGGCCACGGCATTTGTGTCAACGACCCACCTTTTAAATCCTGGGAATCAAGAGAAGCCTGTTGCCCTACAGGGAGAAGGGGCAGGCCTCGATGAGAGAGTCGCCAATGACAAGTCCATCCAAAAAACGAGGGGTCAACGACCCACAGGTTGACAGCCGGCCGCCCCTAGAGTCAGGCAGAGATGCTGTCGGAAAGGGTCTGGTGGGCATAAAGACCCACACAGCAGTTTTGTGTGTTGGTACACCTGCAGCCGACAAGGAACCCCCAGAAGGAGAAGAGGCCATCGAAGAACGAAATCGATGCTGGGGGCATGGTCGCAATCCCAGTCTTTTTAATAACATCTCCTGGCCTTGAGCCCTGGGAGCTGACAATCCCTCCACGGCTGAGAGGCCTGGACCCCAGAGGTCCCTGCTCGAACTGGCTACCTGCTGATCCATCAGGAAATTTTTTGAGAGCCTTTCTGCATCACGTAAGGGTTTTTTTTTTTTCAAACTTCTGGCAGAGCTCACAGTCCGAAACGTCGTGGTCAGGTCCAAAACAGCAGACACAAAGAATGCTAGTCTGTGGAGGCAATCTTCTTTCTGCAGTGGCAGTGATGGAACAGAGAAGTCAAAGGATTAACTCGCTACCTAAACAAACAATTTGGATGAATCTATTTAATAAGAGAGATTCTGAACACAACTGAAGAAAGTCAAAGGCGAAAAAAGGTGCGACTACTGCGTCAGAGCTTCTGCGGAGATCCATGCAAGAGAGTTGACGGCAGGAAAGAACTGATGAGGGAGTAGGGCTGCTCATACCTTTACAGGATTGGTGACATCAACGGTGTGGGAGAACCCAGTTGTACTGCTGAAAATCTTCTGTGTGGATCCTGCTTCACCGACTGTGAAGTTCCTACGGTGTGACCAGATGGCACCCAAAGACCCAAAAGCAGTATCCCAACTCAAAGTGTTAACGATGTAATGGGAAATGAAGGTGTATGCTCTTCTCAGGCTGCAGCCTACATATCTCCAAATGAGGATGTTTCATTGACATAGCCACCAAGGAAGAGGTATGTTTGATTAATAAGCCTTAAGCCGCTTGGCGACTCCCTACCTGCCAACTACAGCAGAGGTTGAAGCAGGATGTTATCCACCAGATAAACGCCTGTTTCAGTGCTTGTCTGCCAGGAACGGCTTCAGCATATCTCACAAACCTGTAGTCGTATTCTTTATAGTGAGAGTAATCTCCACAACTCCAGGGTAAGGAACCCGTGACTGCCACCAAGGTCAAGTAAAGTATACCAGTAAGTTAATCAACTAGTTAGGATGGAATTCTAATACGACCTTTGGAAGAAATTTCAGGTGGGGAAAAGAATGATCCTGTCCTTGCGAAAGACCAGAAAGAAGACTCCATCAAGAGCACCTGGAGCTCACTGATCCTTCTGGCTGACACGGTGGCCAGCAGGAATGCAGTCTGCCACAATGGACATGACATCTCAGGCCTGTGCACAGGCTCAAACTGCTTGCCATGAGCACTGTCAACACCAGTAGTTCCCATGGACGCAAAGGTTCATGCATCGGGGTGTACAAGTGATCCAGGCCTTTGAAAAAAAGCACCCAACCACCTTCTCCTGGGCCATCAGTATACCAGTGCCCAGCATGCAGATATGGTTACCAAGAGCACCTTAAGGGTCATTGCTCACCCTGACAGACAAAAACCAAATGTAGTAAAGGATACTCACCATGTGGCAGGTAATAGGATCAAGTTCCTTACCCTGGCACCAAACTGAGCTCTGCCACTTAAACAACTTGATATGGGATGCCTTCACAGCATGAAGTATGTTTTCCAAAAGCCCAGAGCCTAGAATTTTTAGCAGTTCAGGAACAAGACCAAGAGGTGAAGGGATCAAGATCTGGGTGCAGGACCTCCTCCTGTTATCTGGTGAGCAGATCTGGGTGAACTGGCAACATACATGGAGGTTTGCTGCTGAGACTAAACAAACCCAGATAACAAAAAGTGCCTTGGCCATTCTGCACCCATCAGGATCATCCGTACTTGTTCTTCTGGAAAAATCAGCACGACCCTGTGGACCAAGGGGAAGGGAGAGAAGATGTACAGGAGGCCTGGAGTCCAGGGCCTCACAAAGGCATCCCTTCCCCCCCCCCAAACAGTGTCCTGGACTGTTGGGTGGGCACAATACAGCCTCAGCTCTCTGATCTCCCAAGAGGCAATGCGCTGTGGGCATGCCCCAAAAGAGAGGAAAACTGTGTGGGCACAAAGGATGGCACAAGTGCAGGGCGATCAAAAACCAAGATCGTCCCTATCACTCTCCCTCTTGTTGTGGTGCCAAAATGTAGTCTGCAACTTGACTGGGTACGGTCCACCAGAGGAATGCCCCTATGTGAGAACAGGTGGTCTACCACCCAACGACTCAGGGACCACCTGTGTGAAGTCTCTCTGACACAGCTGAGAGCATCTGTAGGTTGACTGCTTTCTCCCATGATATAAATCACCAAGAGATCTGCACTCAGGCTGCATGCTAATGTACAGGTACAAAGAGCCTCCAGACACAATGGAAGAGAGACAGTCAGGCCCTGCCCATTCAGGAAGAACAGACAGATGGTTGTGTTGTCCATATGAACCTATACAACCTGACCCTGAATCAATGGAACAAACTGTACAATCCGAGCACACTGCAAAGAGCATGCCCAGGGTAACTTGAACCTGTGGGGGACTTGTGGTCTCCCGGGTGTCCTATTTGCCCCATGAGATGCGTCTATCATGAGCATGATGGATGGTTATGGGCAGAAATAATGGGATTACCTCCTCCAGATGTTGTGGGTCCAACCACCACTGGATTGCCTGCCCCAGTCACAGAAACAGAATTTGATGGCAGGTAAAGACCGCTTGGCCCACCTAGTCTGCCAATTTTCCCTACCAATTTCATATACCGCAGATCCTAAATGATGTGACTTACCCTCTCTCTCCTATCAAGAGAGTTCCTTTTTGTCTGTCCCATGCGTTTTTGAATTCTTGCCCCTTTTTGCCCCTACAACCTGTTCCATGGATCTACCACCGTTTCAAAATAAAAAAAAATAATAAAAAAAAAAATTTCTCATCTTGCCCTTAAGTCTAGCCCCCCTCTATTTTCATATCATGGCCCTTATTCTTGAATTTTTTTTTTTTTTTTAAAAGATGCTACCCTCTTGTACCTTATTTACACCCTTGAGGTATTTGGAAAGTATACCCCCCACAGAATACATATTGAGATCCTCCAGTCTACCCTCATGACTTTTGGTGCAGTCCCTGCACCATTTTAGTCACCTTTCTCTGAACCACATCAACTCTACGTCCTTCTGGAAATGCGGCCTCTAGAAATGGACACTACTCTCGAAGTCTCACCAATGTTCTATAGAGTGGCATCACCATCTCCCATCTGTTGGAGATAACTCTCCATGTGCACCCCAGCATTTCACTGGCTCTTCTCACATTATTTGGTAACAGATCATCAGAACCCCCCCCCACCCCAAAAAAAATCATGTACTCCTCCCCTGCTTTCACTAGAAAATAAAATACCAACAGCTTAATCTGGTTCAATGTCAGCTGGCATCCATCTGTATCCCTCTCCCTCTGGACAAGGCTAAAAATAGGCAGAACTGTCTAGTCCTTTCCCGGTCAACAAAATCTAAACATTTCTGTGCCCAAAGTGCATGATCCTGCACTTCTTTGCATTGAATCTTAGCTGCCACACCCTTGATCACTCCTCAAGATTGCTTAGGTCCCTACTCATTTTCTCGACCCCTCCTGGAGTGTCAACCCTGCTGCAGATCTTCGTGTCATCTGCAGAGAGACACCTTCCCTTCCAACCCCTCTGCAATGTCGGTTATGGAGACATTAGAGAGGACTGATCCAAGCACTGATCCCTGCGGGACCCCACTGGTCAACCCCCCCCCCACACTCACTGGATGGAACTCTGTTCACCACCACCCCGTTTCCTATCGCTCAGTCAATTTCTGATGCAGTTAACCACCCTGGGACAGACTCCCAGGCTGCCCAGCTTGTTTACTAGCCTCCTACGTAGAACAGTGTTGAAGGTCTTGCTGAAATCCAGGTAGGCCACATCCACCGCCGCTCCCCGATCCACCTCCCTAGTCACCCAGTCAAAGAAATCCACCAGATTTATCCATGCTGCCTCTGATCCTGTGCTCTGCTGGATTCAAGATACATCACAAACCTTTCTTTCTGTAGTGATTCCATTAGTTTCCCCACCACGGAGGTCAAGCTGACTAGCCTGTAATTGCCAGCCTCCTCCCTGCTCCCACTTTTGTGGCGAGGGACTACATTCGTCATCCTCTAGTCCTTTGGTGCCACACCTGTTTCCAGCAAAGTTTAACAGGGCTGTCAGTGATCCTACCAACAAATCCCAGAGTTTTCTTAATACTCTGGGATGTTTCCCGTCCGGCCTCATTACACCTTGTCCACTTTCAGATTAGTGAGTTCATTTAAGACTCTCTCGTCCTTAAATGGACTGGTGTCCACCTCCCTCCCAGTAGGGTTCTTCCATCACCTAACTCTGGTCCCTCCCATTCTCCTTCTGTAAATACTGAACAAAAACACTTCTTCAGGATTTCTGCTTTTTCTTGGTCCCCATCTGCACACTTCCTTCCTTCCCTTTTTAGCCTCACAATCCCCATAAGTCTTTATTCTTTCATTAACGTACCTGAAAAACATTTTGGCCCATTCTGTTATTGCCTGGGCTATTTTTTTCTTGTGTGGCCCTTTGACCAAGCTGCAGTATCCAAGCATCCAAGGGGATTTCCCTCCAATGTTGCAGATGGAAGAAGAAGCGATCACTAACCGCCTCCCACGGGCTCAGAACCAGAGGAAGGGGGCTGAGGAAGGAGTCAGATGGAGGCAGGCTAAGTGATTGCTCTGCCCTTGGAGAATTTTGCAGCACTGGAGCACGGGCCCACCGTCTGCCCCGAGGTCTGGACCCTTGCCACAACTTTTGTGGGGTTTTACGAAAGAAAGATCATGGACAGTTCATGCACTGGGTATGAAAAAGGGAGTGGACCAACCTGATGGCCCTCCCTGAGGCCTGCAGTTAATTAGTAGCGCCCTCATCAACTGTATTTTATCTTTATGTCCCAAGTCTGCATCATTTTACTGAATGTGTTTTGTTAAACAGTTAACAGTTTAAAAAAATGGTACACATTTGTTCATGGACAGTTGACAGTTTTGAGCTCTCCTGTGCATTAGCAAGGCAGAGTCAGAATAGTACTTTGATTATACTAAAAAATATATATTTAGCCAGTTTACAACAAAGTTAACATCGTTTTCACCTGAGGTCCATAATCAAGAGTCCCCACAGTCTAAGGGGCATACATACCGGTCCCCTGCCTCCGGGGGGCTGTCGTCCTAGGTTTGCAAATGAAGGTGTGAAGTCAGGCCCGCAATTCATTTCAGACAGTCTGCTCGGGTCCAGAGGTCGAACTGGATTCCTGTTTGCCTGGAGTGAAGTGGGGGGAGAAAGATGTCAAGCAAATTAGTTTTTAGAACAAAATCTTGGCCTGAAAGGAAACAGGAATCTGAATCTTGATTGTTGTCTCATCTATATGTAGGTATCATGTGCCTTTTAGGGCTAAGCCACACTGGCTGCATCATAATCCTAACCAACAATTATAATAAATCTATCAAACACTGACACTATACTGAAACAGTCTCTTGGAAGCTGCAGATAGTTTCAGCATTGCTAGCATTATATATAGCATTAGGAAGAGGCTTTTCAACTGCAGTTTATTACACCACTAGGTCCTGTCCCTCCTTTGAATCCCACTGCTCCAGCATCTCAACATCCCTATTCATGTGCTAATACCGTCACCACCATCAAATATCCTGCAGATTTTGTGCTATCCGCAGACAAACTCTGTTTACCCTGTAACCCCACCCCTATGATCCATACATACCTGCTAAATCCATCAATCAAAGGGCAGATCCCAGTAGCATTCCTCTTGCCCCTTCCTTGCTGAATCTGAGAATCTGCTATTCAGGATCGCTCACCTAGTTTGCATTATCCCTAGTCCTAAATACCCTACCTTCGGTATAAGCTTTCTAAGCAGCACCAACTAGTTAAGCTAGATGAATGAAATTAAGGTACCTTTGCTAAAACTGTAAGCCCAGTCAAACAGTTAAATGACTGGTTACAGATTGGTAAACCGATTTTACGATGTTCACCAGAAAAACTACAGAATCTTAGTATTAGACTACGTATGCCAATATAAACAAACAAAAAAAAAAAAAGAATTTTATAGGCTGTGGCATTTTATATGAGTAGTACAAATACATTAAAAGTATTTGGGTATAAATACCTGCCTGTAGTTCTGTCACTGTGCTTTATATAATTCGCTGTACATTAAACTTTCTTTTATTATGAACATTTACATGCATAAAAGCTAGACAGTAGCATCCTGGTGAAATAAACAAGTTACTCACCTGTAACCACAGTTATGGAATCGCTATATAGATCAAATCCACAGGATGGTAGTTCCACCATAAGTGCTGATTTGATAGAACATCTTTAAGCTAAGTTCCTCCCACCCACCTGGCAGTATATCCTCTGGCACTGCCCAGTGATGTCAAATCTAGCATGCTGAAAGCAGGATCTGTGTGCCACTTGCTAGGGAAGGTTGGTGTGGATGTAAACGACAGACCACTCCAAGAAATACAATTTCAGTTGAGTTAATGAGGATTTCTCACCTGTAACCATTTCTATGAGTGCTAAATGGTGCACATCCACACTTAGAAAGGATTCCTTCCCCTTTAAATTCAGCCAGAACAACTTCAAGCTAAGCTTCTCCCATCCACCCGAGTGGTACACTCCTCAGCTGTGCCCCATGACAGCAGATCTTGCACGATGGAAGCAGGGATCAGAGTGCCACTTGCCAGGGGAAATCGGGTGGGTCATATAGACGTGTACCACATAATACTCCTAGAAAAGTACAGTTACGCAAAAACTTACTGTAACAGTAGATCTTCGAGAGAGGCTCTTGCAGTAGATATTCACATATAGGACTGACCCACCAGGCATCAGGAACCCCACAGAAGAATTTCTAGCTAGCAGTCTGTGGCGGGGTACCACCCCAAGTCAGGTGACCGGCATCATATGATGTCAGTATAAAGGGGCAGTCCCCCACTCCCACCTTCCAGTTCTTTCCTGCCAAGGGCCAAAAGAGGCAAGACGAGAGAGAAATGCAAATTACGTACTTACCGTAATTCTTGATCTTCTTCGACTGAGTCTCCACCACTCATTCACACTGATGGGATCTACGGCGGAGGTGCTAGGACCCAGCGGGAGCAAACCTTTTGCAGGAAGGCCGGCGCCAGAGATGGAGCTGCGAGCCTCAGCTCTTGCAGCAATGACTATCTTGGCGTCGACCATCCAACCATCTCAGTACCTTTTTTCTGATGGGGTGCAGCGTAACTAACCTAGAAGGATAGCCTAACCAGACATAAGATAGTCCAGACGACCCATATAAGAAGGGTCAACAAAGAAGTCTTCACAACCTAAAGATTGAGGGAGTGAAGACCAACAACAGAGGTGAGCTCGGGGGATGGTGGGTGGGTGTGTGAATGAGTGGAGACTCCATCCAAGAAGATCAAGAATTACGGTAGGTACATAATTTCCATATCTTCCTGGACATAAAGTCTCCACCACTCATTCACACTGATTGGAGAGTACCGAGCTAATAATCCTCAGAGAGGGCGGCAGGAGAGACCAAGAGCTCACAATTTTAGGACAGAAGTCCATTAAGGATGGTTCTGCCAAATGAAAGATGTCGCCTGGCATGGACATCCAGGGCATAGTGCTTGACGAAAGTATGCACTGAGCTCCAGGTAGCCGCATTGCAAATATCTGCAATGAGCACATTGTGGATTTCCGCCAGGGATGCCGCGACTGCTCTAGTAGAGTGAGGGTACACTCTGCCCTCCAGCACAACCTGTGCCATGGAATAACAGTGGCGAAGGCATGCTGAAATGCACCTGATAGCGACAGGTTGACCCAGCCGGGTCTCACTGAAGGAAACAAACAATTGATGAGCTTTGAGAATTTTTGTTCTATCTAAATAGAAATGCAGATCTCTTTTGACATCAAAAGAATAAAGGGTACGTTCTTCATTCTGGAAGTTCACAAAGCAAGCAGGTAGAACTAAAGGTTGGTTTAGATGGAATTCTGAAACAACCTTGGGGAGAAACTTGGTCCTAAGAACTACTCTGTCCTTATGAAACAGTATACGGAGGGTCTGTGACCAAGGAATGCATTTCAGAGACCCTGCGGGCCAAGGTAATGGCCACCAAGAAGGCAGTTTCCCAAGTGAGAAATTTTAGCTCACAGGTAGCTAGAGGCTCGAAAGGCTTTCGAGTGAGCATGTCTAGCACAAGATTAATGTCCCAGGCTGCGACTGGATATCTAATCGGAGGTCTGGTATGCAGAACACCCTCAAGAAACCCCTTAACTACTAGTAACTGAGCCAGTGACAAGGAAATTACTGGCTCACGATAAGCTGAAATGGCACAAAGGTGAACTGTGACTGTAGAGCATTCTAGACCTGAATTTGAGAGGTCTAAAAAGGTACTCTAGAACTTTATTTGGTGGGCAGGAAAAAGGATTCAAAGAGGATCCTGCACACCAGAGAAAAACATTTCCATTTGGCTGTGTAAGTTTTTCTAGTGGCTGGTTTACGCGCAGCCAAAACAATATCAGACTCTGCGAGAGACACAACCTGTTCACTTCTATCTCTTCAGGAGCCAAGCGTGAAGGTGGAGCGACCTCAGATTGGGATTACCGTAACAGTAGATCTTCGAGAACAGCTCTTGCAGCAGGTTACACCATTAGGACTGAAGCCGGCAGGTGTCAGGACCCCACGGAAAATTTTCTAGCTAGCAGTCTTCAGCGGGGGACTGCCTCCGACGTCGGTCCTGCCCCCAACGTCAGGCATAGTACATAAGGAGGCGGTCCCGCCAGAATCCCCAGTTCTCCTGCCGGAGACTTCCGGTCATGGATGACATCAGAAAAGGAGACCGAGGACCCGCCATCAGATGGCCAAGACTAAGAACCGACCTTTCCCATCCTAAGGATAGTGTAAGGCTGGAGCCTACTTCCTCAAAGGGGGAATGGTGGGCAGGAAGGTACCTGCTGCAAGAGCTGTTTTCGAAGATCTACTGTCTTGCCGCCACCCTTCCTACCTTTCTTTCACCTTTCTGCCCCTCTCCCTGCCAGCTTTCCCCTCCTTCTTTTATTCTTCCCTCTTCTCCCTATGCTCAGTCCTCACCCCTTCCCCTCTCCTATTTTATCCCGGCTCCCACCAGTTTGTGTGACTCCCCTCTCTCTCCTGCCGTCTCATAGTTCCACCGGCTCGGCCGCAGGTTACTACTCTACCCCGCCAATGCCGTTTTCACCCGCCTCGCTCTTGTCCTCCTCCCTTCTTCTGTTCGCTGCGCCTACTAGGTGCACTCTATCTCCTACCCCCACTCATTTCCCTATCTGTTCCGTGCCCTTCATCCCTTTTCCCCTATACCCTGCCCTTCCCACCCTACCCTCCCTCCCCATTCCTTTAGTTCAAATCCCTCCTCACCCTTGCACCTAGTCCCCACCGCCTCCCTGCACTCACCCTCTCTCTCTCCATTTTTGCACCCATAGCTTCACTGTCCTGTTCCCCGACCTCTCCGTCTCTCTTGCCGACTCCCGTTCCACCGTCCCGCCACAGGTGGTAACCTTCTCCCGCTAATGCCGCACTTGGCCTTAACCTCCCTCCTGTCCTCCCCTTTTTGCTATTCGTCCTACCACCCCTGTCTCCGCTCTCCTGCCCTACCCTTACACCTGTCCCCTACCACCTCTCCCTAGTTCTCAACAACTGAATACATGTAATTTTATCCTTATTGCTATGCTTGACTACACTGTGTGACTTTGTCCTTTGCAAATGTATCCTGCTCTGTGTAATTTCTTATGTATCCTGCAAATGTATCCTGCTTTGTGTAATCTCTTATGTATCACTGTGTTCTGTAACTGTACCTCCCGGGTCGTGCCTGAAAATAGTCACTTGTTGGCTAGCGCACTTACCCGGTCAACAAAAACTAAATAAATAAAAAGTTCTTACGTAACTGTACTATCTTCTTCAAGGTACAGATCTTGCAGCAGGTTACACCATTAGGACTGATTCCCAAGCAATGGCGTCTTGAGAGGCCAACGGGAGGCGGCAATACGGAGATTCGGACCCGTCCTGAGCCTAAGACAGGAGGCCCTGAAGAAGAGCAAGGCCGAAACCCGCTCTTCGCCTTGAGGCGATATCCAGGCTAGAATGCCTGATAAAAGTGTGCTACTTAACCCAGGTGGCTGCGGCACATATAGTCGACGAGATATCGCATGCTTCTTCAGTGCCGCAAAAGAGGTAGCCACTCCCTCTTGTTGAATGGCCCTTGACCACTTCTGGTAAGGGGTTTCTTACGCTTGTCATAACAAAACTAGATACACTGAATGAGCCAGCATGAAAGGGTCTGTTTTGAAACTGGGGCCCCTTTCATCCTCTCAGCGAATGAAACAAACAGCTGCTCCACTTTCCGGTGCTGTTTGGTTCTGGTCAAATAATATCTGAGACACCAGTGAACATCCAGGGTGTGGAGCAGTGCTTCTCCTCGATTGGCGTACTTAGGAAAGTACACTGGTAAATCAATGTCCTGGTTAAGAGTAAGGGCTGAAACCACCTTAGGCAGGAACTTAGGATTCGTCCTCAGGGACACCCTGTCCTGATGAAAATTAAATAAGGCTCCTTGCACATGAGAGCATGTAATTCGGAGATTCTTCTCGCCGAAGTAACGGCAACCAAAAACGTTTTCCACGACAGAAAACGTAGCTCGCAATCTGCGGCAGGTTCAAAGGGTGGCAACGTAAGCTGCTCCAGGACGAAGGGTAAATCCCAAGGAGGGACGAGATCCCTGATGGGTGGCCTAAGGTGGAGGACCCCCCTTAAAAAGGCACGGGTAGTATCCAGCTGAGCTGCCATGCGGTGGCCTATGGGGGCATGATAAGCTGAGATTGCACAAAGGTGCACTTTGATCGAGGAGTAAGCTAACCCGGATTGAAAGAGGAAAAGCAGGTACTCCAGAACCAGCTTTTCAGGACAGTCTAAGGGTGAGAAACCACGTCCTTGAGACCACAGGAAACCTGCGCCACTTCATGGCGATATGTTGCGTGTCGCCGGTTTTCTGGCAGCAGAAAGTACCTCTGCCACCTCTTGCGAGACCCCGTGTCGCACTATGGCTATGTCTCGAGGAGCCAAGCATGCAGGTTCAGTGAATGCAAGTCCAGATGGACTAGCGAACCCTCCTCCTGAGACAACAGTTGGGAGCTAATTGGCAAAGGAAGCGGAGGTTCCTGGGATAACCGATTCAGAAGCGGGAACCAAATTTGCCTGGGCCAAAAAGGCGCTATCAAAATAAGCTTCGCATGCCCCCTGCGAAGTTTGAGAAGGACTCTCTGGATCAACGGGAAAGGAGGGAAGGCGTAAAGGAATCTGCCCGCCCAGGAGAGGGACAACGCGTCTCGCCAGGAAACACCAGGCCCTGGATCTAGCGAGCAAAAATTGGGCAGTTTTGCGTTGGATGGGGAGGCGAATAGGTCTAATTCTGGAGTGCCCCATCTGTGGAACTGATCCTCTGCCACCTCCTGTAGAAGTTCCCACTCATGGACCTTGGCCTGGGAACGACTCAGGCCGTCTGCAACAATGTTGTCCACCCCGGGAACGTGAACTGCAATGAGGTTTGCGCAGTGTCGTATTACCCATTCCCACACCCTCATGGCCTCCCTGCAAAGGGGGTAGGAATGTGTGCCTCCTTGTTTGTTGAGGTAATACATCACCGCAGTATTGTCCGTTTGTAACAGGAGAGTACTCGGTGGAATCTCTGACTGGAAGGCCTGCAGGACATAAAGAACCGCCCTCATCTCCAATATACTGATATGGAGATGAGACTCCTGGGTAGTCCATGTTCCCTGAGACCTCACCCCGTTCAAGTGCGCTCCCCACCCCAGCCCTGAGGCATCTGTGGAGAGTGTTATCACCAGGGACAGCACTGTGAAAGGAACCACCATTGAGAGGGTTCCCGGGTCTAGCCACCATTGCCAGTCCCGGACCACAGTCTTCGTGATTCTGACTGGATGCTGCAGATGGTCTTGCCTTTGGTCCCACTGCACCCTTAACGTCCACTGGGTTACCCGCATGTGGAGTCTTGCCATCGGGACTGTTGGAATGGCCGCAGCCATGTGTCCGAGCAGGCGAAGGACCAGTCTGGCCGGGACGGTCTTCTTCGCTGACAGATCCCTTATGAGGGACCAGATGTGTTCCGTTCTGTCTTCGGAAAGAAAGGCCTTCCCCTTGACGGTGTCCAGAACTGCCCCTATAAAATGCAGTTTCTGAGACGGTACCAGGAGAGACTTCTCGTGGTTGATTAAGATGCCCAGAGACTGAAAGAGCCTGGGTATGCTGAATGGACAACAGCAATGCCTCCTTGGAGGAGGCCATGAGAAGCCAGTTGTCCAGGTACGGGAAAACGTAGTGGCCCTGTCTCCTCAGAGACGCTGCCACGACTGCCATGCATTTGGTGAATACCCTGGGTGCTGATGACAGCCCAAAAGGAAGAGCTCGGAACTGGTAGTGGCGACCGAAAAACTCGAAGCGCAGGAACCTACTGTGCGCCTGAGCGATAGGGATGTGCAGGTAGGCGTCCTGTATGTCTAGGGACGCCAAGAAAGCATCCTTCTTCAGCATGGGGATTAGTCCCGGGACGGTCACCATGCGGAAGCGGTTGTAAACGACCGACATATTGAGGTCACTGAGGTCCAAGATTGGACGGAGGTCCCCTGTTTTCTTTGGAACCAGGAAAAAGTATGAATAATAACCTGCTCCTCTCTGGTTCCCTGGAACGTGCTCCAAAGCTTCTTTCTGTAGAAGCGTGAGTACTTCCTGCTTTATGAGCAGGGCGTGCTGACCCGAGTAACGGGAGAGCAGAGGAGGCCTTGTGGGGGGCTTGTCTAGGAATTCTATATAGTGGCCTTTTTCGACCAACTGTAGCACCCACCTGTCGGTGGTGATCGACCGCCACCCTGGCAAGTGATCTGCGATGCGATCCCCGACCTTTGTTTCCCGTTGATCCTGAGGAGGGGGGGGCCGGGAAGGAGTCATGCTGTGGCAGCAGAGGGTCCTGCAGGTTGGGCCGACTTGGTAGCACGTTGGCCTCTACCTGAGGACGTCTTGACCTGGGCTTTCCGGGAGAAGAAGCCCCTCTGTTGCTGGCCGGAACGAGGTTGTTGCCTCAGTCCGGCTGCAGAAACGACTCTGGTTCCTACGAAAGGAACCGAGTCTAGATCTGTACATGGCCTGGACAGATCTAACAGCCTTCCCAGCTTACTGTAATTTGGTGATTACCTTTTCCGAGGCTTCACCAAACAAAACCTCACCATGAAAAGGAGCGTCCATAATGTTTTTCTGGACGTCCGGGGTAAACCCAGAGACATGGAGCCATGAGCGTCTCCGGAGACATACACCTGAGGCTGCAGACTCTGGCCAAAGAGCCCGTGAAGTCGTACGCGGCTCGGAGCACCTGGGTCTCCACGTCTGAACCAGCGCAGAGGAGCTGAAGGAGTTCCTCCTTTTGGCCACCGTTTGGCAATTTCTCCACCAGTTCTTGTCCCTGTTCCCACAGTGCTTTCTGGAACTGAACCATGTGGGTCAGGTAATTCAACGATCTAATGGCGCAAGTCGCGGCCGCATAAGTGCGCCTACCCAGCACGTCCAGCTGCTTGGACTCCGGGTCCGGTGGCTGGGTGCTCAGATGTTGAGGTCTCTGAGACTGGTCATGAGAGGCTGTAATGACCAGGGAGTCGGCCAGAGGATGGTTAGCCAGGTACTGGTCCTCCCTAGGGGCCTTGTGCAGGTGGTAAGCCTTCTTCGGCATTGCCGGGGTCGAATGTGGATGCTTCCACGCTGCCTTGGTGATGTCCGCGAAGGTGTCCACCGAGGGTGGCACTACCACAGGCTTGGGATCTTTTTGCCGAAGGTATCGGGCAAGGCATAGTCTTCCGGGGTCGAGTTCCTCCGCATCCCATCCCATGTTCTCTTGGATGTGTCTCATTATCTCGGAGAATGAGGGGTCATCCGGAGGAGACCTAGGGAGGTCACGTGGGTCCAGAGAAGGGATGCTGATCGGTGAAGGAGACCTGGAGCATTCAGAGATGTCAGATCTGGAATCCTCCGTAGACGGTGAACACCGACGTCTTCTGGGTCTCTTGGGGCTGGCTGACCTTGAAGAGGATCTAGACGGAGGCCTTTTCTCCGTAGGTCTGCCCCTAGGAGGTGCTGCTGGCTCCTGGGGGGAAGGTGCTCGGCCTGCTGCCCCTTTTGGCGAAGGAGAGGGCGCAGGCGTCGGTGGTGCCACGGGTGTGGGAGGAGGGTGCGTGGTGACCACATCCTTTTTGATGGTGTCCCACCAGAAAGTGAAGAGCTCCTTCACTTCTGCAAAGTTGAGGCCCGACGACGGACCGGGCGCCGGCTCCCTGGGGGTCTCCGGTTCTGGGGAGGGTTCCCATGGGAACTCGACGGGTCCGGAATCGCCGGCCTGATCTTCGGGCTGAGTGGACTCCTCCTCCTCCGACAACGCCTCCTGACCGACGTCGGTAGGCGGCGGTGTGGTTCTTTTGGCTGCGGTATCTGACGCCGTTCCCCCCGCCGGCGTCCTGAGGGGTGAATGCCTGACCGGCGACAGGTGACAAACTGCCGCCAGTTCCCGGGAGTGTTTGTGAACCTTGGCCAACGTCGGGTCCGATGTCCACTTTAGGAGGTCAACTCCTTGGTCTTATGCTGTGGGGTGGCGGCAGGGAGACTGACCGACGTGGAAACCGAGATGTGGGACGAGGACTTGTGATGCTCCCCTGACCTGGACAAGGCCTTAGCTGAAGAAGCGGGCCTGAAGGTCTTGGCAGGCCGCAGAGTCTAAGAACCGCTGGCTGATTTGACCACGACCGGGTTAGCTGAGAGTGGGCTCCAGACGGGGAGCAGTCCAACCAGGAGCCGGAGCTGCGGGAGTCCGAGGCCCGAGGGGGGGGGGAATCTAGGTATCACCTTCTCCCGGTGCCTGTGCGACTTCCCCGAAGATTGCCCCCTGGAGGAAGGTTCCATGGCCTTGAGCTTTTCTTCAAGAAGGAAAGCCTGGAGAGCCTTCTGTCGGTGGATTCTGGTTCGGCTATTAAAACCCTGGCAGAAGGAGCAAGTCTGGGTGTCATGGTCCGGGCCTAGGCACCGAACGCAGGCCGAATGAGGGTCTTTGAAAGGAATCTGCTTCCCACGGGCACACTTCGAAGAATGGCCCTCCACTGAAGTTGGGGAGGACATCAGACGAAGAAAAGGCTTGAAAAAGGATTTCTTCCGAAGTTTGGATGGTTTCTGAATAGATTTCCTGGTCATCACACGCTAGACTAAACCGAAGATGTCGAGACATGCAAGTCAACGGCGGGAAAGAACTGGAGATTCTGGCAGGACTGCCTCCATGTGCTCACGACGCCGGGGCGTGGGACCGACGAGGCGGGTCCCCGCTGAAGACTGCTAGCTAGAAAATTTTCCTGGGGTCCCGATGCCTGCCGGCTTCAGTCCTAATGGTGTAACCTGCTGCAAGAGCTGTAACTCTAAGAAGATCTGAAGGTGAGTGGTTGGGGACCACTGAGTACTTAGCATCCTTTGGTTAGGTTCTCATGTGGAGGCATGCTAGTGGCACAGTGAACTCCAATGATGCCATGAGACCCAGCATCCGTGCATTGAGATAGTTCGAACCGAGCCGTTCTCTCTGATGTATTGGGCCATCTGTAGGATATCGCTCCTTCTGTCCTCTGGTACAAAAGCTTTCACAAAGAAGGTGTCCAGAAGAGTTCCTATGAAAAGAAGCTTCTGGGAGGGCTGCAACTGCGATTTCTTGAGATTTGGCAGTACTCCCATGGACATGAGAAAGTCCAAGGCCGTGGCTACGGTGTTAAGAGTTCCTTGCCTGGAAGGGCTTGCTAGAAGCCAGTCGTCCAGATATAGGAACACTTGTATTCCAATCTTTCTGAAGAGCGTTGTGAGAATTGCACAACACTTTGTAAAAACTCGCGGCGCCGAGGATAGCCCAAAGGACAGGACTCTGAACTGATAATGCTGACCCAAAGCCACAAACCGTAGGTATTTGTGATGTTTTGGGTGAATGAGAATATGCTGGTAAGCATCCTGCAAGTCCAGGGAGGCTAGCCAGTTGTGTTGATGAGGCAAAGGTAGCAGGGGTTCCTAGCGAAATCATTTTGAACTTTTCCTTGGGAGGAAATTTGTTCAATTTTCTGAGGTCCAAAACAGGGGGCATGCCCCAAGTTTTCTTTGGAATCAGAAAATAATGGAAGTGGAACCCTGTGTTCCATTGATCCAGCGGAACCATTTCTACTGCCCTGTTGTTCAGAAGGCTTTGCATCTCGGAAGCAAGAAGCTCTAACTGAAATAATGACAGCCTGGGCTGTCGTTTGAGGGGACAATCCAGAAGGGTCTCTGAAAGATTGAGGGAATACCCCTCATGAATTATCCAGAGGACCAATTTGTCTGATGTTATGGACTTCCACCGGTTGTAGAACTGAGTCAGACGACCTCCCACCACTGAGGCAGAGTCCCCCTCAGGCAGCTGAGGTGGGACTTGGGCCAGAAACTCAGAAGGCGGCACTGGGCGCTCTGGACCCTTGTGCTTTCTGTTGCATTTTCTTTTGAGGCTGGGGGGCTTGGTGTTTATTAAAACTCCCTATGCCCTTGCCTCGAAAGGACTGACGGTTGTGAAACTGACGCTTATTAACACCCCCCGAGAAGGGGCGGGAGCAGGTCAAGCCAATTTACTGGCAGACCTAGTCTTTTGTGTGGCCTCTAGAGCTTGCTCTACTTGAGGACCGAAGAGATACATACAGAAGAGTAACGCCATGACCTGTTGCTGGGCATCATTCATGAAGCCTGAAATGCGCAGCCAGGAGTGACGGTGGGTACAAATGCCCACCGCCGCCGCTCGAGAGGCAGTATCGAAAGCGTCCATAGAAGCTTTAACCTGCTGGTTGCTGGACTCGATACCCCTGGTTACGGTTTGAAGAAGCTCTGAATTAGTGTCAGACTCTGGCACAGCATCTACCATTTACTTTTTTTTGAAATTCACACTTTATTCATTTTATAAGCATAACAAAGTACAAACATGATAAAAGACATGGTAAGACATGAAGGGAAAAGGCAATAACAACCCGCCTCCCCCCCCCCTCCCCAGGAGGATGCCGCCACCAATAAAGAAGAGAGGAGAAGAAAAGAAGGAAACGGAAAAGAAGAAGGAGGGGAAGGGGGAAGCAGCCAAGACAAGCTACACAGTGATATCATATCACCAGGAAAGGGGGGGAATAAAGACCCCCACATGGAGTCTTAATGAAGGTACAGGGCATAAAGTTTACCCCATTTCTTATGAAAGGCAGATAAGTCATGTCTAGAACTGGCGATCAGTTTTTCAATTTTAAAACCCTGTGACATTTCTGCCAGCCATTCCTGATAAGAAATTTCGATTGATCAACCCAGTGACGAAGAACTAGTCTCTTTGACAGCCATCAAATAAGGGGCCATGTGATATTTCCTTTCATTAACTATGATAGAGGAATAGATTCCTAACACACAAATTTCAGGTGTAAATAAATCCTGTAAGCCCAAAAGTGGGTCCTGTTATCCCGATATGCTCCACAGAGGGGCAACTTTATCACAAGCCCAAAATATGTGTAGGATATTCCCTGGTCAACACCACATCTGATACAATTAGAGAACTAATTTTCCCAAATTTGACTAAGTTTACCGTATAGTACATATTGTTGACTATATAAAACTGTGTAAGTTTATTTCTGTCTAGTGAAAGAAATCGGTGTAAGTCTGACCACACCTGGTTCCAAGATTGGGGAGATTACTACAATGTGTCCCACACCTTGGAGCCAGATAGAGCTTCAGGAGCTTACTGAGAAGGAGGTGCATAGAGGTAGCAATGGAGTGGTTCATTGGCTCGGGACTTAAGTAAATCTAGAAGAGGATAGATACTAGATATCTTTTTGACCAGACCAAAATCCTTGACTATAAGGTGTCTCAGTTGGAATACTTTGAATATGGCCTGAGAGGGAATGTTAAATTTGGACATCAGTTCCCGGGAGGAGCCAATTGAGTCTTGGAGATAGAGGTCATCCACTGCACAATCACGGATTTGCGGTAACCAAGAGGGGAGTAACCAGTGTGAACCCAGCTTGATATTGGGGTTAAAAGCCAGCGGTTGGGCAGGGTCCTTGGAGTTATGTATTCTAGCCGAGGTACAATACTGGTTGAAAACCTTAATTGAGGTCCCAATTATGGATCTACCTATTTGGGGGGGTAGAGATGAAAGATTGCAGTAAAATGTGGAGTGAGGATCTATATTGTATGACTTCAGCAGGCTAATTTCGAGCTACAACCAGTTAGGCCGGTAAATATCCTGGGGAGGGGAGAGCCACCTGCCCATTTTTGTCAGGTGGCTGGCCCAATAGTAAAATTCAAAATTGGGCAGGCGAAGGCCACCGCTACTTTGGGTAACATATAATTTGAGGAAGGCTCTCCTTGGTTGCTTGCCTTCCAGATGAATTTAGTAATCGAGGTGTGTATTTTTGGAAAAAGGACTTAGGTAGCCAGATATTTAATAGGTTAGTGATAGAATATACATGAGTATATTCATCTTGATTATGTTTATTCCTCCACCTATAGATAGGGGGAGGTTTGTCCACCTATTGAGATCACCTTGAACCCTGTCTAGCAAGTCATCTAGGCTGAGTTTCCTTATTGTGTTGCTATCACGGACTAGGTAAATACCTAGATATTTGAGGTGATCAGGTGCCCATTTCATTCCGAAATGGGCTACGTCCGCGTGAAATAAGAGAGGATTAAGCGGGAATATTTCAGATTTTGTTAAATTCAACTTATAGTTGGATACTTCCCCAAAATGAGTGATAATCTTCAGGGCTTCTTGGATGGAACTGACTGGATCCGTTAGGTGTAACAGAATATCATCTGCAAATACCGACATAGTGAGTACTTGTTGGCCAACAAGACATCCGGTAATAACAGGCGAGGATTTGGTACGCACTAACAAAGGTTCCAAATAAAGATTAAATAGATACGGTGAAAGTGAGCATCCTTGACGAGTACCGGAGTATAAAGGAAATCTGGAAGAAAACACCCCATTGCAATACACTTTCGCGGAGGGGGAGCTGTAAATCGCTTTAATCCACTGAATAAATTGTGCTGGAAAACCCATCATGTTCAGGGTAGCCCATAAAATTCCCAACTGACACGATCAAATGCCTTTTCGCATCTAAGGCTAAGGCCATGGGAAATGGGAGGTTTGGGCAGCATAAAAGATGTGTGAGAGAGTTCTTGTGTGATCAGATGCCGATCTCCCCTGGACAAAGCCTACCTGTTCTATACTTAGGAGTGTTTGCCAGACTTGTTTAATTCTCAGTGAAAGAATTTTAGTTAGGATCTTAATATCACAATTAAGTAAGGAGATTGGTCTATAGTTGGCGGGATCTAAAGTTGATTTATTAGGTTTAGGTATTAGAATTATAACTGCTTCCAATAGTGATCTACCATTTACTTGAGCAAATGCCAAAGAACATACTCATATTGAGAGAAATAACCCTGGTAGCTGGCAATACGCATACCCAGGGTGGATGTAGCAAGGAATCTCTTGCCTAAAGTATCTATCTTACAAGATTCTTTGTTTATAGGTCGGGCTGTAGTAGCCTGAGAGAGGACGACCTTATTCTCTGCCAAGACCACAATAGGGTCCGCAAAGGTTTGGGAGGCCAAAATGGGTTGATCCTTAGGAGCAGCATACTTTCTATCCATGGACTTAGCCACAGAAGGAATGAGAGTGGGATTATTCCATACCATTTGAGAAGGCGTCTCAAAGGAAGGCTGTACCGGGAGAGTTAAATCCATAGGGATCTCCGTGACATGAAAGTATTGGAGCCTTAAAAGCTTCCCAGGATCGATATCTCTAGTCTGGAGAGAAAAAGTGGAATTCAAATTTTTCAGCAGAGACTTAAATGACAGGTCTTCAACCACAGGCTCTGCAATAGGATTAGATCCTATTCCTTCCACGTCATCACCCAGCCTAAGGTCTGGGTCAGGCTCAATATCTCCTGACAGCCCAGGCGGGACTGTATGGACAGGAAAGGAGTAAAAATCAGAAGGAAGAGAGGAAGGAAAAAGGTTCGGAGTCATGAACCCTGAAGACTGGAAGACATCACACCAAGCCTCGGCACCGAAAAAGAGCATGGTGCCACCTGACCCAGCGCTGTGCACGGCGCCAACAGAGCCCTCTACGCCGAGGACAATACTGACAAGCCACATGGCACAGAGGACGGCGCAGAGGATGGTGTCGACAAACCCAACAGCACAGAGTGACCCATCGTCGCCAAAGGTACCAAAACCAACACAGGGCTCCGAAAACTAGGATTTGAGGAGAAAGGAAGAATACCAGGAGATAGATGCATCGGTGTGGCCCCCTGAGGGGGTAAAACACCTGAGCTCGGAGTCGACGGCGCCAAAGAAGGCACCTTACGACTAGGGAGGCCCAACTGCCCTACCTGACCCCCCCCCCCCCGAGGGCCCCAGAGTGACTGGGCACCAGGACCAACCTCCGAGCCCACTGATGAAACTGCTCATCTGAAGCCTTACCAGAAGGCGGGGAAGGGCACCGATGTCAAAGAGGTCGGTAACCAGAAACAGAAACCAGCGACTCCGGAGGATGAGACTGGCAACTGACCCCAGTGATCGACCGTCAACGAGCAGATATACCAGAGGGCGACCTCGAGTGATGCCTTTTTTTTTAACCTCTGAGCCGAAGAAGAGCTCGAGGCCAAACGGTGCCGAGAATGCGACAGTTTTCTTTATTGCTTCCAGGGGGGACTGCCCCTCCCCTTGGGCACTGGACCATCCGTTGTCAGACCCCCCTCCGGAGAGGGTGGCGGACCAGACCAAGCACGGCTGACTGAACAGCTTTCATAACAAAGTCTCCTACTGCCACCTGACCTGCTCATGGTAGACTCAGCAATGTAGGCTGAGACTTCTTTTCAGAGTGAGCTGTTGCTTACCTGTTGGTTACGCTTCGAGCAGCTCCGTTTAGCTTTAGCTCACCAGTGAGTTCGTTTATTGAAAGTCCGTGAATCGGAAGTGAGCGGATGCTGGGGCCTCATACAGTGGGCGCTGCCCCTCGCTGCATACAAGTGAGCGGAGCAGCCGCCGACTATTACACTTAACAAAGCCCCCACGCCAGCCATAATTCCGCCTCACGGACTTTTACAAAATAAACTAAACTCCCTTGCGGCGCAAGAAAAATGCTGCTTTTGTGGGCTAAAGCTAAACCGGAGGGTAAGTTTTACGGGGTAAGGAGCTAACCAATTGCTACAGCTTTCCTTTAAATAAGAATAGATTACAGTAAGCGGTGCTTATTCGAGAAATACTACAAAATAAACTGAAAACTATGCTGCTAGTTTGAAGTGTTGACTCCCGGCAGGCGAGCGACGTCTGCGGGGAAAAAAGGAACTGAGGCGGTTGGAGGGTCGATCCCAAGATAGTCACTGCTGCACAAACCGAGGCTTGCGGCTCCACCTCTGGCGCCAGACCTCCTGCAAAAAGTTTGCTCCTGCTGGGTCCTAGTGCCTCAGGCGTAGATCCCATCAGTGTGAATGAGTGGTGAAGACTATGTCCAGGAAGATGTAGATATTTCCCCCATTGGAAATGGAGCCAAAAAAAAGCTTCTGGGGCTGGAAGCCGGGAAGACAATACCTACTGCAAGAGCCTCTCTCGAAGATCTACTGTTATGGTAAGTCCTTGCGTAACGGTGGTATCTTACTTCGAGAGGGCTCTTGCAGTAGGTATTCACATACAGGACTGAGTCACAAGCAGTCTGGGAACAAGGAAAAGCACTAAGGGGGAGGACACTTATCCATGGCATGGAACCTCACGCTGAACAATCTCACAAAAGGAGACCTTGTAGCACAGCCAACCCGAAGCCTGCTCTACGGTGAGAGGCAATGTCCAAACTGTACTGTTTTGTAAAGGTATGGACAGAAGTCCAAGTTGCGGCTGCACAGATGTCTGCCACTGACACATTCTTGAAACAAGCCGCAGAGGCAGCTGCTTCTCTGGTGGAGTGACCTCTGACTTGACCCGGCAGGGTCTTCTTGTACTTGTTATAACAGAAAGTGATACAATGAGCCAACCATTTCAATAGGCATTGCTTAGAGACAGCACTGCCTTCCCTTTTGTAAGCAAAAGAGACAAAAAGCTGATCAGTTTTCCTGAGATCCTTAGTCCAAGTGGAGTACTATCTCAGTAGTCTGTGAACATCCAAAGTATACAAGAGGTATTCCTCTTGACTGGAGTGTTGCGTAGAGAAGGCGGGTAACTCAATGGATTGATACAGCGTAGATTCAGCCACCACCTTAGGGAGAAACTTAGGGTAGGTGCGCGGAGCCACACGTTCCTTGTGAAAAATCAAGTATCGGATTTTGCACATCAAGGCCTAAAGCTCGGAAATGATGAAATTCAATTCCCAAAGAGGGTCAGGAATTCGGATGGGGGGTCTCAGATGTAGAATCCCTCCGAGGAAGGTCTTGAGAGACTTCAAACTAATCAAAAGTACTGTCCCTGAAAGGAATATGGTAGGTTGAAATAGCGGCCATGTGTGCCTTTAATGAGGAATGGTAGAGACCCAGGTCGAAGAGGTGACACATGTAGTCCAGGACTTTACTGGCTGGGCATGATAAAGCCTCGAAATCTTTGGAAGAGACCCAAACTGAAAACCGTTTCTACTTCATGGCGTAGGTGGACCTGGTGAAAGGCATTCTGGCCTCTACCAAGATGTTTCCTACGAGCAGAGGAACTCGGAAGCGGGCTTTTGCTACGTCTCCAGGAGCCACGCATGTAGATGAAGGGGTTCAAGGCCTCGATGAACAAGGATCCCCTGATCCTGGGTCAATAACTGTCGCGACAGAAGAAGAGGAAGTGGAGGTTCCTCTGAAAACTGTTGCAGAAGAGAGAACCAAACTTGCCTGGACCAGAAGGGAGTGATGAGAACCATTTGAGCTCCCTCCAATAAGAGTTCGTTCAGGACCTTGGAATTAAAGGAAGAGGAGGGAAAGCATAAATGAATCTGTCCCTCCAAGCGAGAAACAGAGCGTCCCATCAAAAAATGCCTCGCCCTGGAGTGAGCGAGCAGAAGGCTGGAAGTTTTGTGTTTTGGGGAGAAGCAAAGATGTCTATCTGAGGTGTGCCCCATTGCTGAAGGATGTCATACGACTTATTGATCCAATTCCCAATTCATGGGACCTGGCTGAGGACCGACTGAGTCGATCCACCAGCGTGTTTTCCACTCCCGGAACGTGAACTGCGGTCAAGTGAAGGTGATGCTGGGACACCCAAAGCCAGACCCTCATTGCTTCCCGGCAAAGAAGGTAGAAACATGTTCCTCCCTGCTTGTTGAGATACCAGACTATGCACATGTCCGTTTGTACAAGAAGATGACTGGGAAGGACAATGGGAGTAAAGAGCCTGAATGGCGTAAAGGACTGCTCTCAGTTCAAGCACAATGATGTGCAGGCTTTGTTCGAACTTGGACCAGGTTTCCAGAGTCCTGTGAAACCCGAGATGGGCTCCCCAGCCTTCTTCTGACGCATCTATCAACATCTCGGAGGGCGGTTCGATACTGAAGTGAACTCCCAGGCATAGGTTATCCGGCACCATCCACCACTGCAAGTCCCTGATGATGGGATCAGAAACTAGCACCTCTTGGTCTAGATTGTCCAGGGTTTGGTCCAACTGAGACCGAAGCGTCCCCTGAGAGATCCTCATATGGAGCCGAGCGCATGGGACTGTCAGAATGGCAGCTGCCATTAACTCGAGGAGGCGAAGGACTGACCTGGCTCCGACCCTCGTGTGACCAGACAGCAGATGGGTCTGAGTCTGGAGGATGTTCACACTGTCTGGAGGCAAAAAAGCTTTGCCGATGGTCATATCCAGAATCGCCCCTATAAACTGGAGGCATTGGCAAGGGACCAAATGGGACTTTGCATGGTTGATGGTAATACCCAGGCTGGAGAAAACCTGCAGGGTAAGGCAAAGAATGTAGGAATTCCTCCCCGGACAGAGCCGCCAGGAGCCAGTCGTCCAGGGACAGGAATACCTAAACTCCCTGGGTACGCAGGTGGGCCACTACCACAGATAGGCAGTTGGTAAATATTCGGGGGGCTGAGGAAAGACCAGATGGGAGGGCCCTGAATTGGTAGTGGTCCCCTGAAAGCAAAACAAAGGAATTTGTGGGGGGGCATATGGGGATATGCAGGTAGGCATCCTGCATGTCCAAAGCGCACAGCCACTGTCCCTACTGAAGAAGTGGTAGAAAGAAAGGCTTCTCCAAAGAGAGCATTCGGAAGCATTTGTACTCCACGAACATGTTCAGGGAACGGAGGTCTAAGATAGGCCTCACATCTCCCGTATTCTTTAGAACTAGAAGAAATAAGAACAGCAACCCGTCCCCCAAAGATGGTTGGGGACTGGTTCTATCGCCACCTTCAAGAGAAGGGTGGTGATTTCCTCTAGGACCAGAGGAAGATGCTGCGGGTAGTAAGACTACTGGGGGGTAGTTTCTGTAGCAACTCTATTGAGTGTCCTGCTGATATCAACTGGAGCACCCAAGCATCTGATGTTATCCTCTCACAACCCTGCAGATGGGAGAATCTCCCCCCTACCAGTTCCTCTGGAACGTCCAGAAGCAGTGGGAGAGGCGAGAAGTCAGGAGGTGTGGAGCAGCGCAACAGCAAAGTCTCCTGCTGCATTTTTGCTTTGGGAGGGGTCTTGTTTTCTGGAGGGTCTCGATGCTTGTTAGCCCGTTTGCCCTATGGTTTGGGTTTTTGTCGATTCAGTCTACGAAAAGGACGCCGCTGCCCTTGAGGGGGCCTGTACATAGTCTCAACAGACTTGAGTGCAGCACCCTTCTCCTGCAGGTCGCTAATGATGTCCTTGACATCACCCCCGAACAGCACTGAACCCCTGAAGGGGGCATCCTGGATAGCGGATTGCCCTTCAGGGACCAAACCTGACACGCGGAGCCAGGCATGATGCCGTAAGCCTACAGCGAAAGCCAAGCTCCTTCCACCTGTGTCCACTGCGTCGTAAGTCGCATGAAGCATGTGCCGACTGGCCAAATGAGCAGAATGGACGAGATCTGCCACTTCCTGCTTAGTCAGACTCAGGAAGGGAGTCTAATTTGGATTCCACCTAACTAAGGATGATCTTCTCAAAGTCTCCCATATGTGCCACATAGTTAAGGACCCTAATACCCAGAGTAGAAGAGGAATCGATCTTCCCGTATTTGTCCAGAAGCCAGGATTCCTTGTCAGGCAGAGATGAGCTGAGGTATTTAGGGTGAATGGAACAGCCGTGAGCGGCGCTAATGGTGAATGAATCCACCTTGGGGTGTAGGTTCAGGAACTCTATGCCCTCGGGAGCCTGATATAGCTGGTCCGCCTTCCTCAGAAGGGGGGCTAACGCGGAAGGTTGTTTCCAAATAGTGGAAACAAAGTCCGCGTGAGGGTCCATCCAGGGTGGAATCAGCGTAGAAGCAGTCTCAGGCAGATCCAAATGAGTAGCGAGCTTTTCACACTGTGGGTCCGGCTCCAGTGATTGCCACTGATGAACTTCCTGGATTTTCCTCAGTAACTCCAGAAAGGAGGGATCCTCCAGAGGAGATTTCGGAGGGGTCCTTGGCCTGGGGCAATCTGGAGTATGGGGCTTGTCGTCAGGATCAGAGCATCCTGTCAGAGTTAGACGTATATGACGATGAAGAGAAATACTCCTCCCTACGAGGGGGAAGAACGGTCCCTTTGGGGAGATCCCTAGGGTGCGTGTCCTCCCCTCCCCAGGCAACAGAGGGCTCTCCTCTGGTGTCGGGTAGGGGTGAGGGAGTCTCCTGTCTCCAACACAGGGGATCCTGTATAGGGTCCAGCGTCGGAAAGCAACTTTTGACTTCCCTGGTGAGTTGAGCCTTGGCCTCAGCCCACCAGGAGGCCAGTGTCTCCAAGTCTGCGGCTCCTGGGGGAGTGGGCGTGGGATACGGATATTGAGGACAGCCGTAAAATGTGTATCCATAACCTGACGGCGGGTAACCCGGTGGTATTGGGGCGTCAGGTACTGTGGCGCCGGATATTGCAGTGTCGGATACCTGGGAGCCAGGGGTGCTGACAGGGCAGAGGGACCTGGCAGAGGCCCAGCTGGCAGGCCAGGCGGTGGTAATGCTGGCCCTGCGGACATCGGTCCCGATGTGGGTACGCCGCAACAAGGGTCCGAGCAGTCCTGACGGCAAGGGGACGCCGGCTGGCATCGGTATGCCGGTGTCAGGGCCAGTGTCTGAGGGTCTGGCGTCAGGGTATCAGATCCCAAAGGAGGGGGACCTGACGGTAGCGTTTCAAGACAGTACAGTTACGTAAGAACTTATCGTAACAGTAGATCTTCGAGAGGAGCTATTGCAGCATGCTATAACCATTAGGACTAACGCTGGAGGCCTTAAGACCCACCGGAAAAATTCTTAGCTAGCAATACCCAGCAAGGACCGCCCCGCCAGACGTCGGCTCCACCCTGGTCACAGCACAAACCGGGGTGGGGACACAGCTCCACCCCTGCTTCACCAAGACCCAATGGCCCTAACGAGAAAAGATAGCTAAGCCTGCAGATGATATGCTGAACACCCTCACTGGGAGATAGGGGCAGGAAGAAGCGCCGCTGCAGAGCTCCTCTCAAAGATCTACTGTTCGCTAACTTACGTGAACTACATATCTTACGCCAGTGGGAGCTCTTGCAGCAGGCTATAACCATTACGACTGAATCACAAGCATTCCCGTGCCAAGGAGGTGCCTAACCCCAGGAGGTGGATGGATGGAATAATGCTGGAAACACAGCAACTCAGGAAAGAAGTCCCTGAAGGACTGCCAAGCCCAAACCGGCACGGCATCTGTATGCAATGTCCAGGCTACAGTGCTTCATGAAAGTGTGTAGAGAATTCCATGTGGCGGCCACACATTTGTCTCTTATAGAGACATTCTTCAAAGTGGCAAAGAAAACAGACTCCCCTGGTGGAGTGACCCTTAACCGGGCCCGGAAGGGGTTGGTTGCGCTTTTCACAGCAAAACACAATACAGTGGACAAGCCACTTAGAAATAGTCTGCTTAGACACCGGCTTGCCCAAGTGTTGTGTCACGAAGGCCACAAACAGTTGCTCCGATTTATGGTGTGCAGCTGTGTGCTTGAGGTAGGACCTCAGCACCCTGTCAACGTCCAGTGTGTGAAGGAGAGCTTTTCCCCATTAGAAGAAAAATCAACTGGAAGGTCAACAGACTGGTTGAGGGTCAACTCCGAGACCACTTTAGGAAATAACTTAGGATCTGTTCTGAGGGAAACCCTTTCCCTGTGAAAAACCAAATAAGCTCTTTACATATCACAGCCTAGAGCTCAGAAACTCTTCGAGCTGAGGTAACAGCAACTGAAAAACAAACCTTCCAGGAAAGGTAACGCAGCTCATAATCAGCCGCTGGTTCAAAAGTTGGGAGAGTGAGCTTCTCAAACACAAACAGGAGGTCCCAGGAAGGGATAGGATCCCTAATGGGAGGTCTCATATGCAGAATACCCGTAAAAAGGTGCAGGCCACGTCCAGTTGGGTTAAGGTTCTATCCCCCCCCCCAAAGAGGACATTATATGCAGAAATGGCCCACATGTGCACCTTTATGGAAGAGTAGCTCAAGCCTGGTTGGTATAAGGAGAGGAGATACCGCAATGGTGAGTTTACCGGACAGGTAAGGGGGTCCAGACGGTGAGATGATGCCCATAAGCAGAAATGTTTCCACTTCACAGCATAAGTGGAGCGAGTAGAGGGCTTCCTCGCTGAGACAAGGACATCTGCCACCTCCTGGGAGACCCCATACCTGGATTCTGCCATGTCTGCAGTAGCCAAGCATGAAGGTGCAAAGATCTGAGATCTGGATGGACCAGTGTGCCCCGATCCTGGGACAGCAATTGCGAGCATATTGGCAGCGGAACTGGAGGTTCCGAGGACAACGGTTGAAGTAGTGAGAACCAAATCTGCCGAGGCCACAACGGGGGCGATCAGAATCATCCGAGCCCCCTCGACCTGTATCTTCAATAGTACTCTCTGGACGAGAAGGAAGGAAGGAAGGAAGGGAAGGCGCAGAGAAACCTCCCTGCTAAGCAAAGGGGCAATGCATCAGGCCAGAAAGCACCAGGCGCAAGCTCTCGCGAGCAGAAAATTGGTAGTTTGGCGTTGTGTGGGAATGCAGAGAGGTCCAGTTCCGGTCGACCCCATGTGTCGGAAGAGCTGGTACTGACTGTAGTAGCTCCCACTTGTGCGCCTTGGACTGAGACCTGCTTAGGCTGTCTGCCAAGTCGTTTAGGATGCCTGGGACGTGCACTGCGGATGGAGGTGATGGCCCAGCACCCAGTACCAGACTCTCATCGCCTCCCTGCTAGAGGGCAGAGGAGTGCTCCCCTGCTTGTTGGACGTAAAGAGCACCTATGTTGTCTGTCTGAACTAGGAGAGAGCCTGGGATAAGGTCCTCTTGGAAAATGCGCAGCGTATTAAGGACCACTCTCATCTACAGGACACCGATGTATAGGTTGTGCTCCTCTGGGGTCCAGACCCCTTGTGTTTGATGGGCCCCTAGGTGCGCCCCATTCCAAATCTGATGCATCCGTCGTTAGGGTCCAATTTGGGGGCTCCTGACGGAAGGGGATCCCTTTCTCTAAATTGAGAGGGTCCAGCCACCACAGTAGTGTCCTCCTGACCGGCTCTGTGACTCTGACCATGTGGTCCAAGTCGTCTGAGCATTGATCCCAATGCACCCTGACCATCCACTGTGGAACTCATGTGGAGGCGGGCCAAAGGAGTGACAGGAATGGCCACTGCCATGTGCCCCAGCAGACTGAGGAAGGTCCTGGCCTGGACCAGAGTGGTTACTAGGATCAATCCGGCTATCTCCCGCAGGCGATCGCCCCTCTCTGTTGGTAGAAAAGCCATGCCCTGGATTGAGTCCAGGACTGCCCCTATGAAGACCAGTCTTTGGCTGGGCTCCGGGAAAGACTTTGGAAGATTCAGGGTGATCCCCACATCTTGGAACAGAGTACATGCGTCTCCGAGAGCCTGAAGGAAGTGCGTCCTTGATGGGGCGGAAAGCAGCCAATCATTGAGGTAAGGGAAGATATAATGCCCCTGGCACCTTATAGTTGCAGCTACCACTGCCAAGCATTTGGTGAAGACTCGAGGAGCAGAGGAGAGGCCGAACAGAAAAACCCAAAATGGATAATGCTCCCCCTGGAAATGGAACCTCAAGTACTTCAGTGGGGGACCCAGATGTGCAAGTAAGCATCTTGCATGTCTAGATAGCAGAGCCAGTCTCCCTGGTGCTGCAGAGGAATAAGACGTGGAAGGGTCACCATCCGGAACATTCAGTATTCTATATAGTTTAAAGAGCCGAGGTCCAGGATGGGCCAAAGATCTCGTGTCTTCTTCAAAACTAGGAAAAAAATGGGAGCGATATCCCTTTCCCCGCTGCTGCAGAGGAACCAGTTCTATGGCCCTTTTTCGTAAGAGGGCCCAAATCTCTCCTTCTATGAGAGGTATGTGAGAAGGAGGATATCTCGAAGACACTGGTGGAGTATCTGGGGGGATTTCGGTGAACTCCAGCGTATGTCCCCTCCTTATGTCTAGGACCCACTGGTCCACTGTAATAGAGCTCCAGCTCTTCAGGTGAAGGGAGAAGTGACCCCCTACTGCCTCCCCTGGTACCTCCTCCAGAGGAGGGGGGGAGGGAGTCATTAGGCCGAGCAGGAGTTGGCAGAGAGGCTTGGGAGGACTTGGGGCCTCAAAAGAAGCACGTCCAGGTTGCTGGTTGCCGGCTTTCCTTTTGAAGTCACCTCTCTGGCCCTGCTGGTTTCCACGGGCTTGATCACCTGAGGGCTTCCGAAATGGCTCTCTCGCTAGTTTCTGGTCCCCTCTGTACATTTGCCGGACAGACCAGATAGATTTGCCAGACTCCTGTAGACGAGAGATAAGAGACTGTCTCCTGCCCAAAAAGGATGGAACCCTGGAATGGGAGGTCCCGGATTCCGGACTGCAGATCCTGGTGAAAACCTGAGACTCTCAACTAGGCGTGGCACCAGAGGGCAACACCAGATGCTGATGTTCTGGCCGCCGTATCTGCGGTGTCATACGAGGCACGGAGAACATGTGTGCCTAAGTCCGAGACAGATTTTAAAATTTCCAGAAGCTCCGTCTTTTGTGCAGAAACTGGCAAGGATTTAGCCAACTCCTGCCCTCTCTCCCATAAGGCATTCTGGTACTGGGCCATATGTCTGAGGAAGTTGAGGGACCTAATGGAGCAGATGGAGGCAGAGAAGACCTTCTTGTCCACCTGGTCCAAGTAGCGGGATTCTGGGTCAAGAGGTTGGGAGCTTAGATGCTTAGGCTGCTTGGACTTGTCGTGGACAGTCATAATGACCTATGAGTCTGCCTGAGGGGGTTCAGCTAGAAAAGGCTCATCCCTTGGGGCTCTATACAGCTTGTCGGACTTTTTCAGAACAGCTGGGACTGAAGCTGGATGCTTCCAAGTTATCCTGGCGAGATCTTTTTTTATTTAGTTGTTTAACCAGGAGTAGCACACTACGCTGAAAGCTTTTTCACAGGAACGACCTGGGAGCACAGGGAAGTTAAGTGACTTGCTCAGCGTCACACAGTATCCAAGTGGAAGGTGTGGGATTCAAACCCAGGTCTGGTCTGCTGGATGTCACCAAATTTACAGCTCAGAGCCTTAAACCACTGCGCTGTACTGCATCCCTGCATCTTGGAAGGTATCCAGTAAAGGAGGCACCACTAGAGGCTTGGGCTCCTTCTGCCTCAGGTAACGGGCTAATCGGCGGCATTCCAGATCCAGGTCTTCAGTCTCCCCATGCACTGAACATCCATGCAGGTCGGATCATCTGGAGGCAAGCGGGAATGGTCCTTCTCTCCCGGGGAACCCCCGACCCGAGAGGATGAGGAAGTAGAAGGGGAAACGACCTGCTACTGGGCCTTGAACGTCTCAAGCTCGTCTCGGACTTCCTCGCTCGGCGTCGGTAGCTACTGAACCAGCGAGTCCGAGGACAGCGACAAACAATGACGCAGGCTGACAGGTCATTATGTAAATTACGTCGGAATGGGAGCGGTCCACCTAGGGGAGCGGAAACGGCTTCTGGGGCCAAGACAGAGACCAATGACGGCTGCTCGATCGGGAGGATGCCGACGATGGGCCAGGAACGAACCTTTGGGATGGGCGAAAATCGCTGATCAGGGGTCTTCCATGGATAAGGAGCGGGAAGGCCCTCAGGTTAAACGTTGTCTGACCGGCCAGTATCTGGTGTCTGGACCGGCTCCGGCAGAGACTGTTCTTTCTTTACCTGACTCCACCAGAAGGTGGACAGCTCCTGCAGTTCCTCCTTATTGAAGAGTGGCTGCAGAACCGGGAAAGGGACCTGGGGAAGCCGGAGAATCCGGTAGGGTGTGGGAGGGCGAACCCCCACAGAGCCCTACGAAGTGGGAGACCTCTGAGTCGCTGAGGTCGCCCCTGCCACGGGGTGTCATCCACTGAGGCCTCCACCAGCGCCGGTACTGGGTCAGACGCCTGTTTAGGGAGTCGGAGCCAGGTAACCTTTCGCCCCCGGCGGCTTCAGAGTCAGACAAGGCCAAGACCTCTTAGGCAGGGCCACAACATGCCGAAGAGGCTGGGTAACCTTGGTGGAGCCACCTTTGGTTTACGGGTTTTCCCCGAGTTCCCATGTAGCGGCGTCTACTTTTGTCAGGAGAGGCCAGCACTGTAGAGCCATCTAGACACTTGCGATGGTCCCCGGACCAAGGGCCTAAGAAGCCTTATTGGGGAGGAGTGGTGTGAAAAAGCGCTATGTACCCTCCCAAACTCCTACCTATTTATACTGCATTAAGACTACTGCTGTAGCACCTTTGGTTTTTCATTTCTATCCTTTCTCCATACTTTCATTTTCCCTTTTTCCAGGCAGGCCACCTGGGAAATAGGCCTCCTCTATCCCTTTATTCTTATATCCATACCTTGACCTTGGGCAGGCACCCGGAGATCCAGTACTCCCCCCCAAAAAAAAAAAGAGGATACTGTTTGTCAGAGGTGCGAATGCGAAGTGCGGAAGAGTAGCCCTCCACTTTATTTCTGTATGGCAAAAACTAGTATAGAAAAAGTGCCCTTTGTTCCCTTATAAGTGCCCTTTTGATTCTCAGCCCCCTCAGCTTTTACCATCTTCCGGCACCCTTGCTGTTTGTAAGCTGGAACAGAGAAGCTAGAATCTGTTAGCTTGAGTCTGCCTTTGTGCTTGAATAGGTTTGTAAAGACATTGGAATTGCACTAGCGAGAGGTAGAAAACCCTTGCAGTGCATTTTTACAAACATACAATGTTGTGTAAGCAGTTTACAGGTATTGCCAAAATGTAGGAAAAAGTAAACACTATGAAAATTGTGGCCCAATCCTGGACCATCCTATTTAGGGACCAAGACCTGCAAACACACCCAGTAATTGTGTTTGACTAACAGTTATATTTGTTTCATGGTTTATAAAAAGGCTTAGCATTCCTAAGTGTAGCACAAGAACTGCAGTAGCTTGTTTGTTCAAGTTCATCTGTGCTACACAGTGGCTTGCTGAGCATTGAGCAGAGAGGTTGCAAAGCAGGAAATACTGAAATAAAACTCATGAGGAACTGCTAGACAAAGTGTACACAATTTTAGAACTTCTACTTGTTCCATGCAGTGTTTCATTTCCTTTTGGTAGTCCTGTGTCTCAGTTATAATAGAAAGCCAGGAATGTTGTAAAGGTCTAAGGCTTACCTTAACTGTTCCCCATTGTGGAAAGTTCTCTGTGGTGCTCATGTTCCTCCTGCCCCAGCTATGTCCTTAGGAGGCAGCCGGCCCACTGTTCACCCCAGAAATACTACAGACAGGTAAGGAAAGGGGCTAACTCAGGCAGTACACAGTTTTTGTGTTAATATTGAGAATTATTGCATTGCAGGAATATGTATATACTTGAATAAAGATATGTAGACTTTCCCAGTATGTAAAAGTAAATAAATGTGTGTTGTAAAGGTTTTGCTTATGCAAGGTGTTTAAGGGGCGGAGCTAAAGGTGGTCACCCGATGGTTCCCAGGTATAAAAGGGAGCTCATTGTGGAAACCCCTACAGATTCAGTCTGGGATCAGCTAGTTACTGATCCCTTAGTGGAGGTCTGCACCTATACAGACCTAGACTCCATTTGCTAAAGAAAGGTGATTGTTAGCTACACCTCTATACAGCAGGAGTGGTGTTTTTTTTAATGCGTTTTCTTATTTTGCTGTTTATCAGTTCGTTGAAATTTTGTCTTGTTTCCTCACCATCCTTTGAAGAAACTGAATAAACTAGTGGCTTGGTAATTGCCTTGCCACCACTGTTCTTCTGGGTCAAGTGTCTATCCATACACCCACACGCCAAGACAACTGGGACCAGCTACGGTCCTTGTCACGGGAGCGTTTGCTCTTATCCCTGTGCTTGCGCCCCTCCGGAGGTGTGCAGGACGTCTACCTGTTCCTCCACGAGATGGGCTTTTAGGGGCTTCAAGCATCTTATCCTTGTCCTGATTGTGAAGCCCTTACAAATCCTGCAGGTCGCGCTGTCGTGGTCTGGGCCCAGGCAGAAAACGCACTTGGTGTGGCCATCCTTTGATGGTATCTGGCAGTCAGAGTCACATTAATTCCTCTTGGGGCCAGAGGAGACAGACGACATACTCCGGACTGAAGTCAGAGGAGGAGAGCGAGGAGAAAAACTTCAAAAACCGACGAAGAAGGTACAGTTTCTTCTAAAATCTTTCTTTTTTGGTTCTTTTTGCTGAGATAGCCAAGAATTTCCCCAAAGTGAACAGGTCGTGGCGGGAAAAGAACTAGGTCCTCCCCCTTTTGTGCAATGACCGAAGGGGTGGAGCAGACATCAGGGGCAGTCCCTGCTAGGTATTGCTGGCTAAGAATTTTTCCAGTGGGTCCTAAGGCCTGCGGCGTTAGTCCTAATGGTTACAGTCAGCTGCAAGAGCTCCCACTAGACGCGAGATCCTCCATGATAACCAGGGAGGGAGGACTGGAATCCCCGAGGGTCAGCTGAGGAAACGCAGGGACCTCAGAAGACAACGCAACGCACTGCGGAGAGCCTGGGGAGTCGGACTGATCCTTGTGGTCTGGTGCAGGCTCCTTGGCCAGGCGGCCATCGAAGGGACCGGCGTCCAACTTATCGGCAGATTCTGGGCAGGCGTCAGAGGAGCCAATGTCCAACTTATGATTCCGTGCCTGAGGAAGGCCGCACTGGGGATGCAACCTTGTTGGGCATAGGTTTGGCTGGGCACCCCCTGGGCACCCCCCACCCCCGAAGGGGCAAGCAGCTTATCAGCCTTCAGACATCGGTGGCACTGGTATCCGACTTACCGGACAATTTCTGACCTGAAGAGCGTGTGGTGGAAGTGGCCTTCATGGAAGAAGAGGCCTCCTTTTCCCCGGAGGCTCCCAAAGGGCCCAAGTGTGAACCAGACAGGAGGGGCGATGCCTTTTTGGTTACCACCAAGACGGCCGTCGTGGAGCGGTCCCCCAGAGGGGACATTACCTTAAGTGCCGTGACTCCATCCGGAGTTGCGGCTGCCGTGGAAGCAGTTTTCTGCTCCAGGTGCTTCTTGTCACACACCTCTTCTTGTGACCTTCAGGGGAAGCAGACACCTGCCTTAGTTTCGTTAACTCCTTTTCCATGGATGCTATTCTTTTCTTGAGGGTACGGGCTTCCAGGGACTGCTGCCTTCTATTCTAGGTAGCGAAGTTAAATTTCTGTCAGTGCTGGCACTTCTCCACGGGGTGGTCTGGGCCCAGACAGAAGAAGCACAAGGAGTGGCCGTCCTTGTGTGGAAGTTGGGAACCACACGAGACGCACTTATTTTATGCGATTTGGAGGAGGTTGGGGACGACATACACAGCGAATCATTGAGGAAAACTCAAGAAATAGAGAAAATAGGTAGAAAGGTTTGAAAACTAATGGACTGATGAAAGACCGATGAGCGTTGAATTCTACCGTGAGGAACTTTCACAAACCGACGGTGGGAAAGAACTAGAAGGCAGGCGTGGGGGACCGCCCCTTTATACCCCCTGCCAGAGACTGCAAGCTAGAAATTTTTCCATGGGGTCTTGACTTCTGGCGGGTCAGTCCTATATGTGAATACCTACTGCAAGAGCCTTCTCGAAGTAAGATGTACAGTTACATAAGACCTTACTGTAACAGTAGATCTTTGAGGAGTGTCTCTTGCAGCAGGTAATAAACTCGTTACCAGAGGTCGCTGTGGAGCACGGCAGCTCTTCTAGCAGACTTTTCCAGGGGATGCCACCACATGACACCAGCTTCCTGTTTCCTATATAAGTGTGGGCAGTCGCTGGTATCCTCAGTTTCCCCCACTGGATTCAGCTTGGTAAGCGAGAACCAAGGGGAACCCGAGGTACCATAGGTATCACAACTCATAGGTCACTGGACCAGAATCTGTTCTCCTAGAGAAGGTGGGGGACAGAGGGTGGGATCAAACCTGCTGCAAGAGACAGTCCTCAAAGACAGTACAGTTACGTAAGAACTTACCGTAACAGTAAATCTTCGAAAGAGGCTACCATCTTCCATGGAGTGGTCTCTTGTAGCTGGTAAAGATTCACTATTTGGGCCGCCTCCAAGAACGTGGAACCTTTCTCCTGCTCAGCGGGGCTTCTGCTGGAGTATTTACGTCATCTGTTCGACCTGGGTCTCAGCCATTCCTCTTTGAATGTACACATGGCGGCCATTTCGGCCTATCATGTTCCCTTCGCAGACAAAGCTTTCGCTCAACCGGAGGTCTCTAAAGACATTTTCTCAGAGGGTCCTCCATCTGAGGCCCCCATCCGTACTCCTGCTCCCCTTGGGACTTGAATTTTGTTCTCGAAACTTACCCTTCCTCCTTGAACCTGCAGCTTCTGCAGATTTGAAGTTTCTTTAAATGGAAGGCAGCTCTTCTTGGTGGCCATTACTTCAGCTCGAAGAACCTCCGAGCTCCAGGCCCTGATGTGTAAAATCCCCTACTTGATTTTTTCACAAGGAACGAGTTGCTCTTCGCACAAATCCAAAGTTTCTACCTAAAGTAGTAGCAGAGTACCTTAAATCAGTCCATACGCAGTACTCTAACCAAGGGGAGTATTTACTCCATACTATGGATGTTCACCAGATTCTGAGATACTACACCAACAGGACGAAGGATCTCAGAAAGACTCACAAAAGGGAAGACAATGCAGTTTCCAAGCAATGCCTGTCTAAGTGGTTGGCTCATTGCATCACTTTCTGTTATGACAAGTACCACAAGACCCTCCCGGGTCAAGTCAGAGGCCACTCCACAAGAGGAGTAGCTGCCTCTGCAGCTTGTTTCAAGAATGTGTCTGCGGCAGACATATGCGCTGCCGCCACCTGGACTTCCGTCCATACCTTTACGAAACACTACAGTTTGGATATTGCCTCTCGCAGTAGAGCAGGCTCCGGGCTAGCTGTTTTGCAAGACCTCCTGTCTTGAGGCTTGCGCGGCTAGAGCTACTTCTTGGAGTAGTTTCCTCCTCCTGGTGCCTTTCTTTGTTCCAGACTGCTTGGGATTCAGTCCTATATGTAATTACCTACTGCAAGAGCCCTCTCGAAGTAAGATAGTACAGTTACGTAAGAACATACTGTAACAGTAGATCTTCGAGAGAGGCTCCTGCAGTAGGTAATACCTTCCCATCCTCTATCCC
The DNA here is from genome assembly GCA_016271365.2 of Neoceratodus forsteri. Taxonomy (NCBI): domain Eukaryota; kingdom Metazoa; phylum Chordata; order Ceratodontiformes; family Ceratodontidae; genus Neoceratodus; species Neoceratodus forsteri. The sequence goes on along the minus strand of CM028137.1, from coordinate 823,884,707 downwards.
CCTAGGCGTTTTAAGCTCTTTTTCCATATAAAGAAATATCCGCTCCTCTCTCGTCCGGCCTCTTTTGGCCTGTGGCAGGAAAGAACTGGAAGGCGAAGTCAGGACACGCCTTTAACAGCGTCTCCTGGCGCGGTCTCCTGACGATGAGGCGGTCCCTCACCAGGGACTGCTAGCTAGAAATTTTTCCGTGGGGTCCTGCCGCCTGCTGGCGTCACTCCTATATGTAATTACCTACTGCAAGGGCCCTCTCGAAGTAAGATCTACTGTTACAGTAAGGTCTTATGTAACTACTATCTTCCATGGAGTGGTCTCTTGTAGCTGGTAAAACACTTGGGATGAATCTCAAGCAGTAAACCCCAAAAACGGGTGGTCATTATGACAGGAGGCCTTGTAGGGCAGCCTGGCCAAAGGCCGTCCTACAGCATGAAGCAATTTCTAAGTTGTAATGCTTCGTGTTAAGTGTGAATTGTGGTCCAGGTAGCTGCGTTGCAGATATCTGTGATAAGAGGCCCCTTTAAAGTAGGCTGCAGTAGTGGTCATAGCTCTGGTAGAATGGGGCTTGGACAGGTCTTGGTAATAGTCTGCTGTATTTTGAATAGCAAAATGTTATATAAGTGTGCTAGTCAATTGGAGAGGGCTGGTTTAGTGACCGGGAGGCCTTCCCTGCCGGAGGCAAAGGTGACAAAAAGTTGAGACATCTTCCTAATCATTTTAGTTTGATTAGTGTCATAATATACGATGGGTGTCTAGAGTATGTAAGAGGTTCACCTCAACTGGCGTGTTCAGAATATACTGGTAACTCCAGGGACTGGTTTAAGGTGTGTTCAGATAATATCTTAGGTAGGAAAGAAGGGCTGGTATGAGGTGTCACCCTATCTTTGTGAAAAATCAAGTAAGGTTCTCTACTCGAGGGCATGGAGCTCAGAAATACAGCGAGTCAAAGTGACAGCCACTAGGAGTAGTATTTTCCAAAAAAGAAAACAGGTCACAAGTGGCCGCCGGTTCAAATTGTTCAAGAGTTAATTTCTGTATTAAAAAACTGAGATCCCACGGAGGAGTGGGTCTTCTGTTAGGTGGCTTAATATAACATTCCTCGTAGAAAAATTTTGGCTAGGTGATGTTGATACAGTTATCTGCCATCCAGAGGTTCATGGAAGGCCGAAATAGAGACCAAATGGACTTTGATGGAGGATAGCTTAATCCTGTCTCAGCAATCGAGGTCAGGTAATCCAAGACTTGTCAGTGGACAGGAGTAGGGATCCAATGATCGGGAAGCAGCCCAGATGGAAAAGCGTTTCCATTTGGCATTATATGTTTCCCTGGTCGTAGGTTTGTGTGAGGCCAGTAATATACTGGCAATAGGAGAGGACACTTGTAAGTGTGCTATGAAAGCGTCCTCAGGAGCCAAGCGTGAAGGTGAAGTGCCTTCAGGTTGGGATGTAGAAGGGTCCCTTGATTCAGAGTTGAGAGATCTGGTCTGATTGGCAACAGAACGGGTTCCTCTACTGAGGACTTCTGGAGTAGGGGGAACCACACCTGCCAAGGCCACAGAGGGGCTACGAGAATCGTGGTGGCAGGTTCAGTAGAGTCCATTGCAGGAGTGGGTGGGGGAGCATACAAGAAGAGGCCTGACCACACTTGAGACAGGGCATCTATAGACGGTCCTTTCTTCGCTCGGGATAATGGAATAGCATCTGGGGAGAGGATGGTTGAATGGGGAGGCAAACAGCTCCAGTTGCAGGGTCCCCCACAGATCAAAGATTTTCTGCAGCACTTCATAATGAAGTATCTATTCATGTGCAGACAACTGGCGACTGAGAAAGTCAGCCAGGAGATTCTAACAACCTGGTAGATAGATGGCTGTCAGTTCGAGGTGTTGCCGAATGGCTTCCTGACAGACTGAGTCTCTTTGCATAGAGTATGGGACTTCGCACCTCCCGGTTTATTGAGACAGAATATTGCAGCGGTGTTGTCTGACAATCAGCAACAGTCCCGGAGACAGGTGAGGTTGAAAAGCCTGAAGGACCAAGTGAATCGACCTCAGTTCCAGGAGACTGATGTGGGGATAAGGGATAGAAGTGGTCCACTTGCCTTGTGTACTGCAAAGACCCAGGTGCACACCCCACCCTTCCATGGATGCATCCACAGTCAACGTCTGTGTGGGTGGGGGTGGACTAGAGGGGCATACCTTAACACAGGTTGGCTCGGAGCGTCCACCATAATAGGGCAGACTGCAACGATGGAGTGACGGATTCTGTCTTAGAAATTTCCTGTTCTGGAGAACCCAATGGACTGGTCTCGTATGAAGATGGGCGAAAGCTACTGTAGGGATGGTAGCGGCCATGTGACCAAGGAGAGACAGCATGCCTCTGGCTGTGACAACTTTCTGGGCTTGTATGTGCAATGCCAGAGACTGAAGCTCATCTTGCCGGTCTGCCAGAAGATAAGCTCTGTCGGAGACAGTGTCTAGGACTGCGCCTATATACTGGAGCGACTGGATAGGGGTTGGATTGGACTTTGGCCAATTGACCGGAATCCCTAGAGCTTGGAACAAGGTTAAGATTGCATCTAGGGAGGAAAGCAGAGCAGTTCTGGACTCTGCTTTGATAAGCCAATCATCTAGATATGGGAAGACAAAGTACCCGGATTTGTTGTAGGGCTGCTGCTACTACCGCTAGGCATTTGGTGAACACACTCGGGGCTGATGAAAGGTCAAACAGAAGTGCTCAGAACTGATAGTGTTGACCCAACAGGTAAAAGCGAAGGAACCTGCGATAGGCAAGATGGATAAGGATGTGTAGGTAGGCATCCTTCATATCTAAGGTAAAAAGCCAATCCCTTTGTTTCAGTATTGGCATGATGGTGACCATGCGGAACCTTTTGTACTGGATGAATAAGTTCAGTTGTCTGAGGTCCAGTATTGGTCTCAGATCTCCAGTTCATCTGGGTACCAGGAAGAAGTGCGAGTAAAACCCCTTTCAGTGTTCTGATGGGGGGCACTAGGTAAACAGCCTTCTCGGTAACAAAAGCCTGTAATTCCTCCTGGATAATAAGAATATGATCAAGTGGGTAATGGGGGAAGGGAGGGATGAGAAGATGAGGTGGAGGTCCGGAAAGTTCCAGAGTGTGACCTCTCTGAATGATTTGAAGTACCCACTAGTTTGATGTGATTGTTGTCCAGGCCTCCAAATACAGGGCAAAATGACCAATCATGGCTTTCGAGACCTGGTCGAGGAAGTGGGGACGGGGCCCAAGTAAGTCACTGGGAAGCAAGCTGACCAGTCCCACCAGGTGGGTGGGAGCAAAAGCCCTTGGCAGCAGAGCTGTTGGTCCTGGTACGCTGGGAACGACCTCTGAATCCACTTATACTCAAGCCTCTGTATTTTCCACCTCTTTTTGAATAAAAGGAGGATTGAGGACGGCAGTATGGCGGGGAAGTATGGCACATGCCATGAACCATACTCAGGGTTCTTACTGAAGCCTGGAGATCATTTATCAAAGTTTGGGTACCTGGACTCAATAGTCTGGACTCAAAGGGGGCATTGATCATGCTAGGCTGTACATCAGGTGTGAAGCCCGAGATGCAAAACATGGCAATGCCAGTTGCTGACATGCTGGTCGAAGTATCGACTATCATGTACCGAATGAAGTAGGTGTTAAGGAAATACAGGTTATTCACCTGTAACAGGAGTTCTAGGAATGGTATATGTTGTTCATCCACACTGTCTGGCAGGTTCCTTGCCACTTTAAATCTTGCCAGAAGGTCTTCAAGCTGGCTCTTCCACCACCGAGCGGTAAAACTCTAGCTCCCGCCTGGCGCCAGATCGCCCACTGGAAGCCAGGTTGTGCTGAAGCTGGGAAGATCAGGGTCGGTGGATGAACAACATATACCATTCCTAGAACTCCTGTTACAGGTGAGTAACCTGTATTTCTAGGGACATGGATATGTTGTTCATCCACATTGTCTGGCAGACTCCTAGCAGTTCTCCGGGAGGAGGAGGCAAGCGCACCCCTACTTAGGGAATAAAGACTGGAGAACCAAGGCCCCAAAACCAGCATCCCGGCGTGACTCAAGGTCGATGTGGTAATGGGTAATAAGGTGTGTGCTGACTTCCAGGTAGCAGCCCTGCAGATTTCCTGGATAGGGCGTCCCTGGAAGCAGCCACCGATGCAGCAGTATGACTGGTAGAATGAGCTCTTATCCTCTGGGAGGCTCCATGCCGCCAACCTATAGTAGAGATCTATGCGGAGGTGACCCACCTGCTTATCGTCCGCTGGCTGCAGGTCTGCCAGGTGCGGCTTCAGTGTAGGTGACAAACAGCTGGCGAACCTCTCCCATACTGCAGTCCGCTCTTATAATAAGCGAGCCTCTAGGGTCCAAAGTATGGAGCCTGTATTCGGCCTCCGAGTGTGACTGGGGTAGAACACCAGCAGAGTCAACACCTGGTTAAGGTGAAACTCGACACCACCTTGGAAGGAATTTCGGTGGGGCGAGGACAATTGTCCCTGTGGAAGACCAGGTAAGGAGACTCAATGCAGAGCACCTGGGTTCTCCCATCCTTCTGGCTGACGTGATAGCCACCAAGAAGGCGGTTTTCCATGACAGGTGAGAGGTCACACCTGTGCATTGGTTCGAATGGCTTGCCCATGAGCTTTGCCAGTACCAGCAGTAAATCCCACGGAGGTGGAGGTTCTTGCACCGGAGGGGAAATGTGATCAAGGCCACCTTCTCCCGCACCACCGACTGCTCCCCGGCCCGCGCCCGGTAAGCAGAGATGGCTGCCAGGTGCACCCTTAGGGTCGTCGACCTAAGCCCTTGACTAAAGGGACCATAAATAGTCCAAGATGCTTGCCAAGGAACAGGAAGAAGGGTCCAAGCCCTTGCCCTGACACCAAATGGAAAATCTCTTCCATTTGAAGGCATAGCATTTCCTGGTCGACTCCTTACAGGACGCCTCAACTACATTGAGGACCTCGTCGGAAAGACCCAAGGCCTGGAACTCTAGCCGCTCAGGAACCAGGCCGTCAGGTGCAGGGATTGAAGGTCCGGATGGAACACCTTCCCCTGATTGACTGAGAGCAGGTGAGGAGATCTGGGTACCAGAAGTGGCGGGGCCAGTCTGGGGCTATCAGAATCACCTGCGCCTTGTCCCTTCTTGCTTTGAGAAGCACCTTGTGAATCAAGGGAAATGGGGGGGGAAGGCGTAGAAGAGGCCCAGGGTCCACAGCCTCGAGAAGGCATCCCCCTCCAGCGAGCCCTGCTGAGGGGGCCGGGCATGAAACAGCCTCAGCTTCGCGTTCTCCTGGAGGCAAACAGGTCCACCTGAGGTGTGCCCCAATGGGAGAACAGATCTTTACTACCTCCAGCAGGAGAGACCACTTGTGAGATGCAGCCCCTATCGGCTCAGGAGTATCGGCCAGGGTGTTGGAAGCTCCTGCCACATGAATAGCTAGGAGATCCGACTCCAGGCTGCATACAGTGACCAACTGCGTGGCTTCCTTGCATAGAAGCATGGGCGCGTCCGCCCTGGCGGTTTAGGTAGTACATGGTCGTAGTATTGTCCGTCTGGACTGGACCACTTGACCCCGGAGAAAGCGAGCAAAAGCGGTGAGAGCTAGGCGGACCGCTCGAGCTCCAGCAGGTTGATGTGGCATCGGGACTCCACGGGACCAGAGGCCGTCGCCAGTGTTCCCCCAGATGGGCACCCCAACCCATCAGAGGCATCGGTCGATAGAGAGACAGTCGGCTCGGGGCAGACAAACAGGATGCCCTCCTGCAGATGAGATGGAGCGGTCAACCACCGGAGAGCGTTCCACATCTCCTGGGTCACCATCACTAGCTGGTCCAATGGATCGCAGCGTTGTGACCACTGGCTGGCCATTCCCCACTGAAGGGGGCGCATGTGCCAGCGTGCCCAACGGACCACGATGGTACAGGCCGCCATGAGACCCAGGAGGCGCAGGAAGTCCCGGGCAGGGCGCGATTGCCCAACCAGAAATGATTGGGCAAAGGAGGTAAGAACCTCGGCCCTGTCCGCCGGGAGCCATGCTCTGGCACGAAGAGAGTCGAGCTCTGCCCCGATAAACAGAATCACCTGCTTCGGCTCGAGTTCCGACTTGGCCTCGTTGATGAGAAGGCCGACTTGAGAGCAAACCTGGAGGGCCAGATCTCTGGACCGCTCCACCTCCTGCCTGGAGGGGGCTGCTATCAGCCAATCGTCCAGGTAAGGGTACACCCGGACCCCTCAATGCCGCAGGAAGGCTGTCACCACTGTAATGCATTTGGTGAAGACCCTGGGAGCTGGAGACAGGCCGAAGGGCATGGCTCGGAACTCGAAGAGGGATCCCTGCGCTCAAAAGCGAAGGAATCTCTGACGTGACGGACAGGGACGTGAAAGAACGCGTCCTGCAGGTCCAGAGAGCAGAACCACACGCCGTGTTCCAGGGATGGCATTATCTGAGCCAGAGTGACCATCCTGAAGGTTCAAGACCTTAGGAACTTGTTCAGGTCATGTGGAGTCGAGAATGGGGCGCCAGCCCCCCGTCCGTTTCGGAACCAGGAAGTACCTGGACACAAACCCCGGGTCTGAGGGAGGGTCTGCCACCTCCCTGATCACCTCCTTTTGGAGGAGGAGAGTGATGTCGGCCCGACGAGCCAACAGTGAGGCTGCGGACCCCGAGGCCAGCCCCGAGGTGCGACAGCTCTGAAGGGCGGGGCCTGCTCGAATTCTAGAGGCAGGCCTTTCCCCACCACCTCCAGTACCCACCTGTCCATGGTAATAACGGACCAGGCGGAAAGGAAGTGCCAGAGCCGTCCCCCCATGGGGGGAACCTGGGGTGAGGTGACTGGGTTGGGGGCGACACCCCTCAGCCCGTCACTGGGCAGGCTTGGAGGAGGGACGGCCGAGGACCTCCTGGGCCTTCTCCTGCTTCCTGTTGGAGGAAGCCCCAGGCTTGGGTTTGGGATGCTGGCCGAGCCTGCCTGGCCCAACGTTGCTGGTCCGGACGCGCCGCGGGCACAGGAGGACGAAAGGGCTTAGGCTGTGGTTTGCGGCCTTTGTCCTTCTGAGCGGAAGAGACCGAGTCCAAGGTAGCATTGGACTTCTCAATCCTCTGCAGGTGACCTTCCACCCCAGGGCCGAAGAGGTCAGTCCCCAAAAAGGGAACATCCGCCAACTTGTGCTGGGTATCCGAAGTTAAGGTGGAAATCCTCAGCCAAGCCCGACAACGCATAGCCACTGCAGCCACCACAGATCTGGCACATGAGTCCCCAATGTCTAAAGCAGTCTGGAGCTGCTGTTTGGCCACTGCCCTGCCCCCGCACCTGCCTGACCGTAGTCTGCAGATCCGCGGGAAGATGAGGATGACCTCATCCAGGGCGCAACAGGGCATGAAAAAATGTGCCATGAGGACGGCGAACTGGCCTTGCAAGCGAGGCAGAGAGAGGGCCTTGGCCACAGACTTTTAACCCCAGCACAGTATTTCTTGGACTCCTTGTCGAGAATTTGTCCACATCCCTAGCGTTCCGGCGCGGGCAGCTGTCGGTAACCAACCCCTCAGCCGGGGTGTTCCAAACACGACAGGAGCGGTGGGGACCGCATCTTCCTGGCCATCCTGGCGGCGCGAGGACAGGAAGCAGAGGCGCTACCAGAGCTCAAGGCGGACCCACTGCTTCGGCCACGGAAAGGCCTCCATGGGGAATCCCTCGGTCCAGAATCTCCGTGAGGATACCTGGCCCGTTTAAGCAGGTTCGAGCTTCATCCGGTGGACTCCGAGATGAGCCTAAACAATCCTAGGAAGGACGAAGGACTATAGTCACCACCTGTCCTCCTGAGGACTCCAGTCCATTAAGCTTGGAGAAAAGGAGGAATCATCCTCGGACTGGAAGAGTCCTCCAAAAGCTGCCTCGGGCCACAGCCACCCTCCACCTGCACGAGGTCTGCTCGGAGTGAGGGTGACAGACAGCCATGGGGCAGTCCCTGAGCCCGACCGAGAATTTTTCGTCGGAGCCCCAGCTACTAGGCTCTGGAGGCGGAGGTTCCACGGAATCGGTGGGGCAAGCTGGAACTGGCCGAACAACCGGCCTGGGAACAGGCTCCCGGCTAAGCGAGGGGTTGTTTGGCCGCTCGGTGACAACCATTAATGGCAGGGAGGCGACAGGCGTCGGCTTATTCCGGTCAGAAGGAACTGTTGCCACATGAGTTCCTCATACCTCTGGCATGACTTGTGCCAAAGCCTCCCTCGTCCGAGGAGGAGGAGGAGAAGAGATGACGGCGGCGCCGCTTGCATGATGCCGGGAACCCGCCTGTAATGACGGATCGGCTGGACGCGGGCGTCCGAGACAGAACCTCGGCTGGGCGAGGGCGGTGCTGCGAGGAGGTGTCGCGAGAATGGCCTCCCCTCAGTTCGGGGCGATTCACGAGAAGCTCCGGACCGGAGGCACAGGCAGGCAAGCGGATCCTCAACTCCACGAGAAACCGGGGAGAGGGATTCTCTGCTTCTCCAGCCGACAACCCATCCAGGTCGAGAAAAATCTCGGCCAGCGAAGGCGAGTCTCGGTCAACTGGCTGGCCAGGGACACCGTGAAACCAGTGGCGGCTTGAGGTGGGCCAATCGACGGCAAACAACTAGGGAGAGGGATCTTTCCCGCTCCCAAGGCGTCGGCAGTGAGACTTACTCTTGTCTCTCTTTTGGACTGAAAAGCGGTCCAGAAGAGTTGGACCCTCACCTTTTGATGAAGGTCAGACAAAACTCATAAAAGAAGCCGAATAAGAGCGCAGGAAAAGCGGGACAAATGCACGGCCCGGTAGAAGCGCTGCGCCGCCTTCTCTTCGGTGATCATCTGCTCGACTGATCCTTGAGCCACGCGCGGACACCACCGACAGGCCCTTTTGAACGGAAGAAATCTCTTCTCGGGATGCCCCAGTTGTAAGCAGGCAGCAGGTCTTCGAGGCGTGGCCGAAAGGAAGAGCACAGGTCGAGCCTGTGGGTGGGTGCTCAAGGCCCAAGCAGTAGCGCGTGGGTGGATCGTCCGAGACATCTTCTGCCCGCGGGGGAGCATCTCCCGGAAACAGGGTCGATTTGTCCATCATGGCCGCGAGGAGAGAAGCCGAGTCTTTTTAGCAAAAACTTTTAATTTGAAAATTAGAAGGAAGGTAGAACCAGTCTTAAGCAGAGAGAGTTAAGGAGGGAACCTGAGCTTCCAAGCGGTAAGGAAGATCTGGCGTCATGGGCGGGCCGAGTTTACCACCGGTTGGGTGGGTGGGGAGGAGCCAGCGAGAGACCTTCCGGCAAGATTTAAGCGGCAAGGAACCTGCCAGAAAGTGTGGATGAACAACATATCATGTCCTAGAACCTGTATTTCTGGGGACATGGATATATTCATCCAAGCACACTCTAACGACTTCTCCTGGGAGGAGGAAGGCAAGGTGCACCCCTACTAGGAATAACAACTGGAGGCCGAGGCCCAAAACCAGCATCCGCGTGACTCAAAGGTCGATGTGGTAGTGGGTGATAAAGGTGTGCTGACTTCCAGGTAGAGCCCTGCAGATTTCCTGGATAGGGACATCCTGGAAGCAGCCACCAATGCAGCAGTATAATATGAGTAGAATGAACTCTTATCCTCTAGGAGCTCCATGCCCGCCAACCTATGCAGAGATCTATGCAGGAGGTGACCCACCTGCCTATAGATCGCTTGGCTGCAGGTCTGCCAGGTGCAGCTTTAGCACAGGTGACAAACAGCTGGCGAACTCTCCCAGAACTTCAACCGTCCGCTCCTTATAATAGCGGCGCTCTTCTAGCGTCAAAAGTATGGACCTATATAGGCCTCCAAGGTGTGACTGGGGTAGAACACGGCAGAGTCAACACCTGGTTAAGGTGAAACTCAGACACCACCACCGGAAGGAATTTCGGGTTGAGGCGCAGGACAACCTTCTCCCTGTGGAAGACCAGATAAGGAGACTCGATGGCGCCTGGAGCTCTCCCATACTTCAGGCGGCGTGATAGCCACCAGAAGCGGTCTTCACGACAGGTGAGATATGTCACACCTGTGCCGGTTCCGAATGGCTTGCCCATGAGCTTAGTAATACCAGCAGTAAATCACGGAGGTGGAGGTTCACTTACGGAGGATATGTGATAAAGGCCTTTGAAAAAGTGTCAAACACTTTCTCCTGTGCCACCTGACTGCTTCCGGCCCGCGCCCAGTAAGCAGAGATGGCTGCCAGGTCACGCCTTAAGGGTCGATCGGCCGAAGCCCTTGCTGAGAAAGGGACCTGAGTAGTCAGAATGCTTGCCAAGGAACAGGAGGAAGGTCAGGCCCTTGCCCTAACACAAATGGAGAATTTCTTCCATTTGAAGGCGTAACATTTTCAGGTCGACTCTTACGGGACGCCTCAATGACGTTGAGGACCTCGTCGGAAAAACCCAAGGCTTGGAACTCTAGCCGCTCAGGAACCAGGCCGTCAGGTGCAGGGATTGAAGGTCCGGATGGAACACCTTCCCCCGACTGACTGAGATCAGGCCTAGGCGGGCTGGAAGCCGCCTCGGGAGCCTGGAGCCGAGACTGAGGAGATCTGGATACCAGAACTGGGGGCTACCAGAATCACCTGCGCCTTGTCCCTCCTCGCCTTGAGAAGCACCTTGTGGATCAAGGGAAATGGGGGAAAGGTGTAGAAGAAGCCCGGGGCCATGGCCTCGAGAAGGCATCCCCTGCAGCGAGCCCCCTGCTGAGGCGGGCATGAACTCTCAGCCAGCATTCTCCTGGAGGCAAACAGGTCCGCCTGGGCGTGCCTCAGGGAGAAGAGATCTTGTACTACCTCCGGCAGGAGAGACCACTCGTGAGAGGCAGCCCCTATCAGCTAGGGCATCGTCCAGGGTGTGGGAGATCCTGCCATGTGAATGGGAGGAGATCGCCTCCAGGCTCGCTACGAGAGACCAAATCCTGAGGAGCTTCCCTGCAGAGGCATGGGCGCGTCCGCCCTGGCAGTTTAGGTAGTACATGGTGGGTATTGTCCATCTGGACCTAAACCACTTGACCCGTAGAAACAGAGCAAAGGCAGTGAGGCTAGGCAGACGCTCGCGAAGCTCCAGCAGGTTGATATGGCATCAGGACTCCGGGGGACCAAGAGGCCGTGCCTGTCTCCCCAGATGGGCACCCCAACTCATCAGAGGCATCGATCGACGAGACCGTCGGCTCAGGCGGACAAGCGGGATGCCCTCCTGCAGATGTGCTGGAGCGGTCCACCACTGGAGCGTTCACATCCCTGGGTCACTGTCACTAGCTGATCCAGCAGACTGAAGTGCTGTGACCATTGGCTGCCAGTCCCACTGAAGGGCTGCATGTACAGGCAGCCCCAAGGACCCACGCTGGGTGCAGGCCGCCCATGAGCCCAAGGCGCAGGAAGTCCCGGGCAGTGTCAGCTGCCAGCCTGAAATGACTGGGCAAGGAGGAAGAACCTCGGCCCAGTCGGCCAGGGCCGTGCTCTTGGCTCGTACAGAGTTGAGCTCTGCCCCGATGAATTATCACCTGCTTGGCACGAGTTCCAACAGCCTCGTTGATGAGTGGGTCAACGAGAGCAAACCTGGAGGGCCAGATCTCTGGACAGCTCCACCTCCGCTCTGGAGGGGACTGCAATCAGCCAGTCATCCAGGTGAGGGTACACCCGGACCCTTCGAGGGCCCATGGGAATGCTGTCACCACTGCCATGCATTTGGTGAAGACCCTGGGAGCTAGAGAAAGGCCGAAGGGCATGGCCGGAACTCGTAAAGGATCCTCCACTCTGAGGCGGAGGAATCTCTGGTGGGGACGGATGGATTGGGGCGTGAAAGAACACATCCTGAAGGTCAGAGGAACAGAACCACACGCCTCGTTCAAGGATGGGATTATCTGAGCCACTGTGACCATCCTGAAGGTCAGACCTTAGGAACCTGTTCAGGTCATACGGATGAGAATGGGCGCCAGCCCCGTCCGTTTGGGACCAGGAAGTACCTGGGCACAAACCCGGAGACTGGAGGAGGATCTGCCACCTTCCTGATCACCTCTTTTCGAGGAGCAGGGCAATGTCGGCTCGGCAGGCCGACAGAGAGACTCACGGACCCTGTAGCCCCGAGGCGGCAACTGAAGGGTGGGGCCTGCCCGAACTCCAGAGGCAGGCCCTTTCCTACCACTTCCACACACCGGTCCGTGGTGATAGGCGGACCAGGCGGAAAGAAATGGAGCCGTCCCACGGGGAAGAGAGGGGGAGGCGAGGCGACACCCCTCAGCCCATCACTCGCAAGCTTGGAGGAGGACGGCCGAGGACCTCCTGAGCCTTACTCCCTGCTTCTTGTTGGAGGAAGCCGTGGGCTTGGGTTTGGGATGCCAAGTACGAGCCTGCTGGCCCTGGTGCTGTTGGGCGGGACGTGCCACAGGCACAGAAGGACAAAAGGACTTGTGCTGCTGCTGTCGGCGGCCTTTGTCCTTCTGGGTGGAGGTGACAGAGTCCAGAGTGGCACTGGACTTTCGATCCGCTGAGGTGACCTTCCATCCAGGGCAAGAGGTCAGCCCCAGGAAGGGACATCTGCCAATTTGTGCTGGGTATCCGCCGTGAAGGTGCATATCCCCAGCCATGCTCTGCGGCGCATAGCCTACAGTCGCAACCCGATCTGGCACAGGAGTCTCCAATGTCCAGAGCCATCTGGAGCTGCTGTAGCCACTGCCCTACCCTGGCCCCGCACCTGCCGGACCGTGGTCTGCAGGTCAGCCGGGAGATGAGGGATCACCTCATCCAGGGAGCCCATGAGGGCGTGGGAGAAGTGTGCCATCAGGACGGCCAAGCTGGCCTGGCGGAGGCCAAGGGAGGATGCAGCGTACACCTTGCACCTGGCGTAGTCCAGCTTTTTGGACTCCTTGTCGGGGGGGCTTGTCCACGTCCCTGGCGTTCCTGCAACGCCAGAAAACACTGTCTGTAACCAACCCCTCGTGACGGGTGTTCAAAAAAATGGGCAAAAGAGCCGGTGAGGACTGCATACTTCCTGGCGAAGGTGCAGGACAGGAAACAGACGCTGCCAGAGCTCCAAGGCTGGGCCAACAATGGCTTTAGCCACGGAAGGCCTCCGTGGGTGACCCCTCGGTCCAGTATCTCTGACAGGGGATGCTAGCCGCTTGAATACGGCTCAAGCTGCATCGGTGGACTCCGAGATGAGCCAAACAAACCCATGAAGGGACGATGGGCTTTCGTCCATCGACTGGCCCCCGGAGGACTCCAGGTCAATGGGCCTGGAGAACAGGGAGGAGTCGTCGGACTCTGAGGAGTCTGCGAAGAGCTGCCTGGGGTCTGAGCCACCCTTCACCTGCCAAGGACAGTCGGGAGTGAGGGTGACCAACAACCTGTGGGGCAGGTCTTGACCCGACCAAGAGTCCTTGGTCGGCGCCCCCGATTTTGGTTGTGGAGGCAGAGGTTCCACCACAAATCAGTGGGGCAGCTGGTTTCGGCCGAACAACTGGCTCAGGCTTGGGCACCTCGACTACAGCGAGGGGTTGTTTCGGCCGCTCGGGTGACAGCCACTTGATGGCCGGGGAAGGCGTCGGCGTCGACTTGTTCCCGGACAGAAGTAACTGCTGCCACATCAGGTCCTTGTAGCGTCGAGACAATCTGCGTCGAAGCCTCTCCTCTTCCGAGGAGGAAGACGAGACTAAGACCACTGATGGCAGGATCGGCTGGACCGAGACAGAGACCCTCAGTGTTTCCGAGGACGGGTCTGGGAAGGAGCGGGGGACACCTGCTCTTCCCTCAGTTCAGAAGCCTTAACCAGGGACTGCTGCAAGAGGGGCGCAGGCAGATCCTCTGTCTCCACCGGAGGAACCGGTGAAGAAGGGTTGTCAGCCTCACCAGTCGACAGCCAGTCCGATGGGTCGAGAAAAATCTTGACCGCGTCGACGGGTGTCTCGGCCGGCTGGCCTGACGAGGACGCCATCAAGCCAGCGGCCTTAGCCGCAACCTCGACCGAAGTAGACTGCTGGCTATCCGGGGAAGGAGACCTCTCCCGCTCCCACGAACACAGACGATGGGACTTACCCTTTGAGTCCTATTTGGACCGAGAGGAATGTCCCGATGGCCCTTCTCCCTTCGTGGAAAGGGATTGGCAAAGCTCCTTGAACAAAGGTGAATACGAGGTACCCAGTGAGAGCGGGATAAATGCCGCGACCGAGGAAGAGGATGATGCGACCTGGGCCGCCTCCTCCTCGAGGGCGATCATCTGCTCGAGTTGCTCAGCCGAGCCAGCTGCACATGTAACCGTAGCGAGCCTCCTTCAACAACCGGCGGTGGTGCTTCTCAGGGCGCCCAAGCTGTAAGCAGCGCGGTCCTCCAAGGGTGCTGGGCCAGCAAGCGGCATGACTTGCAGGCCTGCGGGTCGTGTGCTAGGCAGGCAGTAGATCTGCAGTGGGTGCGGGTCCATCCTGGACATCTTCTGCCCCCAAGGGCCCCGCCCGAAATCCAGGAGTCGATTTGTCCATCGCACGAGGGAGAAAGATGACCAAAGTCTTGAAAATTTTAAAATGAGTTTCGGAAGTAGAACGGTGAATTAGGATCAGTCTATCCGCAGAGCGTTAAGGAGGAACCTGAGCTTCAAAGTAGAGGAAGATCTGGCGTCATGGGGCGGAGCCGGAGTTTTACCACCCGGGTGGGTGGGAGGAGCCAGCTTGAAGACCTTCCGGCAAGATTTAAAGCGGCAAGGAACCTGCCAGACAGTGCAGATGAAAAACATATCCATGTCCCTAGAAACAGAATTGCCAGTAGAAATTTTAGCCAATAATAGGTCCCTTTCTTGTGAAGGAGGGAGTTAATTGACTAAGTCAATGGTAGAGTACCAGAGTGTACGCTGGTATTTGACCATATGTCCCATGTAATTCAGGATTCTGAGATTCATGGTGCTTGCTTGAAGGACCCCCAAAGATAGTCTATACTGCAGGAATCTTTCTCCAGAGGTAAGGAGCTCATAGGTTTCGGTCATGTAATACGATCATGAGCGCAGCAATTATCACCGAATCCACTTCGGAGAGGCCAACAGGAAAGGATGATCCAGAGGAGCCTGGTATAAGCGATCAGCCTTGCGCGAGACAGCCGTAACAGAAGGCTGATTCGAGGCTGCAGGCACAGCATTTTGGCATGTTTGGATTAGTGGGGGTACCACAAAGACTGGATTCTCTGGTAACTCCAAATAGTCTGCCATATCCTTACGTTATTTGTTATGTTCAGTAGTAGGGAATCCCATGACTTTCTAAATTTGGACCATCATCTCATGGAAAGATGGTTCATCTGAAGGAGAGGGAGCCACGAGTCTGGATAAGTCCTCATTCAGGGAGGAGATATCCTAGACAGAAAATCCATATTCAGAATTCCTCGTCCTCCAGATCTTCAGTAAAGTCTACCGGGAATTCTGGTTCAGGAGATAGGACATGTAGTCTGACAGGTAGTCTTCTACATACGAGGGAGGTGACCAGGGTGCTGAAGGAACCCAGTCACCCTGAAATCTGTTTGGTGGAGGTGCAGGGGAACAGAATGGGTGGCCTGGCTCTCCTGGATCGGAGGGCTGAGTATGGCATGAAAGACCTGCTGTACTACTGAAGTAATTTCCACTTGAGTAGAAGGGGGGGGTAGGGAGGGGGAGTTTCTGGGAAACTAACGGATGGTGGAGGGGATAGGACATGTAGTCTGAGCAGGTCTTGTCCCTGGGTGGTAAAGTCCAGGGTCTCGATCCCTATTCGCTTGGCCCCTATGAGAACCCACCTGTGACGGTGGAGGGGCAGTAAGCACAGCAAATGCAGTGGGTTTCCCCCTGTGGAATGTGGGTCCTCATCAACGGAACCGCTGGGGAAACAGTAGCATGCAATGTAGATGAGAGTCCTGTCCACGGGAGAAGAGCCCCCGTCGACGGAACCCATAAGGGGGTCATCATAGACTGTAGTCAATGTTCTAGAGTACCACGACAAAAGGGAATAACCCCCCATCGACAAAGAGGCAGTCTAAGAATGTGCCGTGGACGGTGTGGCACCTGTACGGTTGACGAGTGCATAGGCACAGAGTGTGAGGAGGGCTTCTTTTTGTGTCGTCTATGACAATCAGTGGAGGGGGAGCTCTTGAGACGAGCCCCCTGATTCTCAGACAATTTCTGCTCCACTAAATGTTTTTTAATCTCCAGCAACTGTCGTCAACTGGTTGCCTGGTCGAAATCCTGACAATGTATGGAGGAAAGTACAGTTACGCACGAACTTACCGTAACAGTAGATCTTCGAGAGAGGCTCTTACACTAGGTAATAAAATGTAGGACTGGTGCTCCCTGGTGCCAAGACCGCACGGAAACTTTTGCCAGCTTAGTCTTAGCCTGATGGGGGACCACCCACCGGTCGTCACGTTATTGACGTCAGCGTGATCCTATACAGTGGGTAATCCCCATGTCCGCCCCCTCCAATTCTCCCACCGTAGACCAAGAAAGGTAAGTGACACGAGAAGAAAAAAAAAAGAGGCTCCTGTATCCCCAGAAGAGATAGCTTCATGGAAAAAGAGCATGAAAGTAAACCCCAGGTAGAAAAAAGGGGGAAGGTGGGTGGGAAAAGCATTACCTACTGCAACAGCCTTTCTTGAAGATCTATTGTTACGGTAAGTTCTTATGTAACTCTACAATCTTACTTCGAGGGCACTTTTGCAGTAGGTAATAATATGTAGAACTGAGTCCCAAGCAGTGAACTGTCCAAGGGACAATAGATAGGGAGGCTGGAAACAGAACCCATTACATCAATCCGAGAAGGTTAGGACAAGAGTCCTTGGAGGATTGCTAGCCCAAAACCAGCCCTGCACCTAGAGGCAATGTCCAAGCCATAATGCTTTGTGAAAGTGTGGACAGAACTCCAAGTCACTGAAGTGCAAATATCTGAAGCAGAAATGTTCCTGAAACAGGCTGTGGAAGCAGCCATATCCCTGGTAGAATGTCCTTTGAAAGTAATGCAGTTTGCCATCCATTTGGAGAGACATTTTTTGCCAACTGCGGCACCCTCCCTCTTCGGTGCAAAACAAACAAAAAGATCCATTTTACGAACATCTTTTGTCCTGTTCGTGAAGTAACGAAGGATCCTGTGCACATCCAATGTATGCAGGATGGCCTCACCCCCATTGCAATGGTCGGGATAATATACTGGCAATTCCAAGGACTGATTGAGTAATTTCCGAAACAACTTTAGGAAGAAACTTAGGATTTGTACACAGAGCCACCTTGTCTGTGAAAAATCAAATAAGGCACCTTGCACATCAGGGCCTTAAGCTCAGAAATTCTACGAGCTAAAGTAACAGCAACCAAAAATAACGCTTTCCGGGACAAAACGCGCAACTCACACAAGCTTGCCGTCTCAAAAGGAGGTGAAGTCAATTTCTCTAAAAATTAAGGTCCCATGGCAGTGCAGGATTTCGCACCAGAGTTTCAGATGGAGAATACCCTTCAAAAAGGTTTTACAGACCTAATTGAGCCATTGTCTTGCCTTCTACCGGATCACGGTAGGTCGAGACGGCTGCCAAGTGCACCTTTAATGAGGAATAACTCAGCCCCAGGTCGGAAAGATGAAGCAAGTACTTAATGACCTGGGGAGCAGGGCACGAAAAAGGGTCCAGATCTTTGGCAGTGGCCCAAATAGAGAAACGCTTCCACTTCATGGCATAGGTAGTTCTGCTGGATGGTTTTCTCACTTCTACCAGAATTTGAGCTACCCTGGGAGAAACTCAAACCCTGAAGCAGCAATGCCCTGAGGTGCCACGTGTGAAGATGAAGGGATTTCAGTCCCAGATGAAGCAGTGTGCCCTTTTCCTGAATGAGACTTTCGTAAGACAGAGGAAGGGGAATCTGAGGTTCCACTGCTAGACGTCAAAGCAGGGGGAACCAGATCTGTCGAGGCCATTACAGAGCGATCAAAATCATTTCAGTCCCGTCCAACTGAAGCTTGGTCAACACACTGCAACAGCGGAAAGGTAGAAACCTCCCTGTCCAAGAGAGTGACAGCACATCTAGCCAGAAAATGAAAATTACATACCTACCGTAATTATGATCTTTCTGTGCATCTTCACCATTCATCACAGATGGGTATCTGGCCGGAGGTCAGGACCCCGCGGGAGTTTTTTTTTTTTTTTTTTTTTAAAAAGGGTAGGTGGAGCCGACACACCATCGGGCACTGCCCTCGAGGCTGATGCACCGCGTGGCGCCGTAGGCTGGCCGTTAGGCTGTCGACCTCGCCTGCCTGCCAGTTCTGAGTCGCCGGAGAGGTAAGAGGAAGGGATGGAGGGTGGGACAAGAGAGTTCAAGGGACAGAAAAAGGAAAGGATGTATGAACTAAAAGGAGAAATAACGACAGAGGACAGCAAAGAAAGAGATTAGAAACTAAAGGGGATTGGGAGGGACCCCAATCTCTGGAAGCGGAAGAAGGGAGGGGTAGGGTGGGTAAAGAATTTAGGAGAGAGGGGAGAAGTATAAGATATCAGAGACCCTGGTCCATCACCAGATTGTATAGGAACTGCAAGGAGTAGCAAAGCTTTCTGCCAGAATTCAAGGCACGGAATAACTGGCAAATACTGCAGAAAGCAGAGTCGGCTATTCTGGAAAAAGGACAGGTTACAGGGATTCAGTACTCTCTCAAGAAAGATGTTTGGCGAAAAAAAAGGTTTTGTTTTTTTTTTTTTTTTTTAGGAGAAATAGGTTGGATGGAAACAGGGAGGAGGAGAGAAGGAGGGCAACTACCAACTCCCACCCCACAAGGCTGGAGACAAGGTACTAGAGAAGGAGTGCCACTCGAGCTATCCACTCTTCCTGGAAAAATACTCCCCTATGTGTCCCTACTTTACCCACTCCTAAGGAGGAGAGGGGGAGTCACAGAGAGGGAGGGGGACCCAGAGACTGAGGCCCCAGGGGGATGGTGGGTGGGGTTGTGATGAATGGTGAAGATACACAGAAAGATCATAATTACGGTAGGTACGTAATTTTCATATCTTATCTGTGTCAATCTTCACCATTCATCTCAGATGGGTGAGTACCAAACCGCCCCCCGAAGGGGGCCGTTTCCTTACACCCTAAGGGACAAAGTCCCTTAGCCCTCAGTGGGTGACACACTAAGGGGGGGAACCTTCAGGGCCTGGAGAGGCCCAAGAGTGGGGGGAGAGAGAGATGGAGTACCCCCGGAGGGGAAGAAAGTTGCCCAGACAAGCACCATCTCACTCTGCGGGAGAAAAGGTAGGTTCCCTGGTGGGTGGAGTTAATCATCCTATGCCGGGCCAAGGGTGACAACCGGGAAAGACGTAGCCATGCTGACCGCCTAGTGCAGACTGCTGTCCCTACAACCCTGGTAGCTACCTCGTTGGCATCGTAAGATGCCCTCGCTTGGTGCCTTGCTAGCTCCAGGCCACGTGCAGAGAGTGCGATGGCTTGTCTGGTTTGCTCCGTGTCAGGCAATGAGGCTAGGAGCTGACCTAGCCTGGACCACAAGAATCTGTTGTAGGCTGTGTAGTGGGCCTGATGTGCAGAGATAGAGAGAAGTAACCGTGCCGAGTAGAAAGTCCTCCTACCCCAGAAATCAAAATCCGAGGAGTCTTGATCTGGGGGCCAGTCACGGTGAAGGGCCCGAAGCCCATCAAGAGTATCCAACTGCGTCAAACCAGACTGTGGATGAGGCATGGAACCTGGAGACTCCGGGGGTGCGCAATACCTCTGGCTGAGATCCCTAGTGGCAGGAACTCCGGAGAAGAGCCTCTGCCAGGAGCATGACGCCTCGAAGGGAGCGGCGAGGCGCACCACAAGGTGGCCTGGCAAAATCGCCTAGAAGGCGTCGCCTCGTGTTCAGGATTGCTGACAGTGGAAGGAGAAAGGTGCAAATCCTCCAACATCCTCCACGGTGCTGATACTCAAAGAGATCAGCAGCCAGAAGATGTAGACAGAGGGTTCCTCTCCCCCTGAAGAGGGGGATGAGGAGCTGGAGGTCACCATCTGTTCAGTGGGTGGCTGCACGGGGGGGAGGTTGAAAAACCTGGCTGTCCATTACCCTAACGTAAGCAGGGAACCGGGCAGCCACCGCTCTGAACTGCTCCCAGGTGAGAGGGCCGCTAGGACCGAGGATGCCTGGGAGCGCAGGAGAGTGTGGCAGAGGGATGGGGACAGAGCCGAGAAGAGATGTTGGCTGGCCTCCGCCTGGGCTAAGGAGTGGACCATGGGCACCCATGGAAGAAGGTACCCCGGAAGACCCCACAGCTGCACAACCACATCGGTATTGCCTTGGCTGCGCCCGGAAGAATCCCCCCAGTGAGGCGACCGGGGCCATAAATATCCAGGACGGTCCCCTGCCTCAAAAGAATGGGACTCCCTCAAAGAGACCGCGGAGGAAGAGCGGAAATCTGCACTACGGCTTCTCCCAGGGCCAGGTGGACCCCAGAAAAGAGCCCGGCCATGACCCACCTCGACCCCTGGAGTCTGAAGAGTCCTCCTCCTCGAGAGGGCCAGACTAGGTAGCTGGCATCTCTGGGCAGCCCCCGAAGGGGATACCCAGGGAGCAGTACCCCCCCCCCGCAGGTGCTCAGATGGGCCCCAAAGTCGGGCGATCGAGGCACACCACTGGAGGGGGTACCACAACTGAGGGATCGGTGAACCCGCCAAGACCAGGCTGCAGAGCTATGGTGGCGCGCACCACTGCCCGCTGGTCAGCACCACTGACCCTAGGCTCAGAAGCCACCGACCTCACCTCAGAAGGGGGCTGGCTCAGACTGGTCGAAGAGACCACCGTGCTGCCCACGTCAGCAGCCAACCCCGAGGGGTGAGACTGCACGTCCAACTCAGAGCTCGACTCCGTCTCCAAGGAGGTAGAGTCAGAGGCCCTGAGCCAAACCGTAGGAGGACGGCAGCACCATCCCTACAATCAGGCCCGGAGACCACCGCTGTGCCAGAGTCCGTGCCAGCGCCCCCCGCAACCCCATGGCGGGATCCGAGGAGGCATGCCCAGCCGAACCAGAGATCCAGAGCCAGTCGCGATACCATCCGGTCCCAGCACCGGCACCAAGGACAAGGGACAGGCGCCCGGCGACAGTCCGGTACCCTCCACCCACTAGCGGCACTGAGGACCGTGTGGCGCCGCCCGATGGCCCAGCGGACCACGGTGCAAATACGGCCCGCACAGCTCCCGGCCGAGGGCCTGGGCGGCGCTGTGGATGGCATCGACTGATGGAACCGAAGGCCCCGGCCGCGGCGCCCGTGCTCTCAACCTCCGGCGCGAAGACGGTGCGGCGAGGACATGGCAAGGGCAGCGTCGCTAGTGGATCTCACGTTGCCACAAACAAGCTGGCGCCATAAGCGGCGTCGACCGAGCCCACAGCGCCAATAGCGGCCCCGTCAGGGGCCGCGCGCCGTCAGCGCCAGCCAGCGGCATCGAAGACGGCACCGGCCCGGGCCTTCCGAGCCGCGGGAACGACACCGGGGGAGCCTTCACCCCCAAAGGGGCGACTGCCATGGCGGCGCCTCCCACCCGCTCCCGGGAAGGAGCGGGACGGGCCTCCTGTGCCGTGGAAGAAGCCTCGGCAATGGCTAGGCTACAAGTGGCCGAGGCTCCTCCTCGGTCCGTATAGAACCAGGAGGGACCCGGAGGAAAGGCCGAAGAGCGTGGCTTGGCCCGACGAGGCGAACCCGCCCTCGAAAGTCGGCGAGCCGCCCACTTTCCACGCTGCTGTTCAAGGACCCGCGTCCATGGGAGAAGCAGGCGCCGCATTTGTCCATGTCGTGAAGCGGGCCAAGACACGAGAGACACCGGTCGTGCTGGTCGGTGACGGAGAATTTTCGGTCGCATGGGGGGCCGACCAGTCTTCGAAGATTTCTTGCCCTCCGACCAAGACATGACCTACAGAAAAAAACACCAAAACAGACTCTACGTCGTGAAAATTCAAAAAATAAGGAAAGATCTTACCAGGCGACGTCAAGTAGAGGCAGAAAACAGAACCGGCAGGAGACCGACGGACTTGACGCCGAAGGATTGATACTGAAACAGGCCTAAGATTTACTTCAAAGCTTCCCATGAGGCGACCTCTACGGCGGGAGACGAAGAACTGGCAGGCAGGTGGAGTTGATACAGCCTAACGGCCAACCTGCGAGCGCCACACAGTGCGTCGGCCTTGAGGGCGGCGTCGATGGTGTGTCAGCTCTGCCTAACCTTTTATAAAAAAAAACAAAGCTCCCGCGGGGTCCTGACCTCCGGCCAGATAACCATCTGTGATAAATGGTGAATACTGACACAGATAAGATGCACCAGGCCCAGGATCGAGTGAGCAAAACTTGGGAAGTTTTGCATTTGATGGGGCTGCGAACAGATCCAACTCTGGACAACCCAACAAGTCGAAGATGTGCTCTATCACCACTTGTTTTAGTTCCTACTCGTGAGCCCTTACCCTGGTTCAGCTTAGACCATCTGCGAGAACGTTTTGCACTCCTGGGACATGGACCGCTCTGACTGATGTTGTGCAGAATTGCTCAATTCCAGACTCGCATCGCTTCCCTGCAAAGGGAATATGAACGCGTTCCCCCCCCCCCCCCATCTGTTGACATACCACACTACGTGCATGTTGTCCGTCTGAATCAGGACGACATCAAGAATTATGTTCTGAAAGGCTTGAAGAGCATACAGCACTGTCCTCATTTCCAGCACATTGATGTGCAAGTGCGTTTCCACATGGAACTACAAACCCAGGGTTCTGTGGTGTCCCAGATGAGCACCCCAATCCTGCTCCAAAGCATCTGTGGTTAGAACATAGGAGTGGGAAGGACCTGGAAAGAAGCCCCTCACAAAAGATTGCAGGGGTACTGCCAACACAACAGGTCTTGTTGCACTGAGGTGGAGATTAGAGTCGTGTAATTTAGACTGTCTTCCTTCTAATCCCACAGAGCTGAGTCCACTGCATAATCCGCATGTGGAGTCTGGTGAAAGGGACCGTGGGAATAGCCGTTGCCATGAGGCCAAGAAGACAGAGAACCACTCTGGCCGAGATATGACAGCTGGAAGAAACCATCGTGGCCTGACCCACCAGGGTATCAGCCCTATCTTGCACTGTGTCCAAAACCACTCCAATGAACTGGAGTCGCTGGGACTGAACCATTTAAGATTTGGGATAACTGACTAAAATACCCAACTTGTGGAAATGGTACAGGGTAGCTGAGAGGGAAGCTTCCAACTCCGCCTTCAACGGAGCTGTGAGAAGCCAGTTGTTGATATGGATAAACAGCGTGTCCCTGGCACCTCAATGTCCCTGCCACAACCGCCAGGCATTTGGTAAAAATGTGCAGAAATGATGACAGACCAGAAGGGAGCGCTTTGAACTGATAATGCTCTCCTTGGAAACAGAACCTGAGGAACTTCCACGGAGGGCAGAAAATAGGGATGTGAATACATGCATCCTTCATGTCCAGAGCACAGAGCCACCTGGCCTTGGGCCAGAAGGGGAAGCAGGTTTTGCAATGACAGCATCCTGAACTTCTTATATTCTGTGTAGAGGTTCAGAGGGCTGAGATCCAGTATATCTGGTGGAAATCCCCTGTCTTCTTGGGAACCAGAAAGAAATTGGAATAAAATCCCTTTCCTGTCTGGCTTACTGGTATGGGCTCTATCACTTCCTTGAGAAGAGGAGCCCCGATTTCCTCCCTTAAGAGTGGGATGTGCGCCCGTGGATAACAAGAAAATCTCAGTGGAGTATCCGAAGGTTTTTCTCGAAATTCTAGAATGTGACCAAGTCTCATCAGTGGGAGCACCCAAGCGTCTGACGTGATGGGACTCCCAGGTACCTCATGAATCTTTCACTCACCTGCTCATCCAAAGGAGGAGGACGAGGTGCGGTCACCGAGTCAGGAGTGGGAGAACGGGTTAGGGAGGGCTGTGCCCGCAGCTCTTTTGAGACTTGGCTTGGGGGCCAGCAGTGGCAGTGGGAGCCATACGCTTAAACTGGCGTTTGGGTGCTTAGTAGTAATAAAAAATGTTATTCATTACAAATAATGAATTGGTTACTCAACTGAGTCGAAACTAATTTCCAGCAAGATTTTGCTGAGATTTCGCCTGGCGTTTGTTCTGCGTCGAAAAGGACGCTTTTCTTGTTGTGGTTTCAGATGGTACATAGTGTGAACTGGCCGAAGGGCTGTGCCTTTATCCTGCAGGCTAGTAAAGATGTCCTAGGCATCCCCATCAAACAGGACAGATCTCCTAAAAGGGACATCTTGGACAGCAGACTGTACATCAGGGACTAAACCAGATACTCTCAACCAAGAGTATCGCTTAAGGCCAACAGCTATTGCCACACCTCCAGCGGAGGAATCCACAGCGTCGTATGTGGCTCGTAAGAAAAAATTACCACAGTAATTTTGTTAATTCCCAGTGATCCTCTGGTATTCATAATTTTCTGCAGTAAGCCTTCAAGGTAGGACTGCCAGAGAGAACAGACACATGCAAATGATGGAATTCTTTGCACATGACAACTTTTCAAATGCCGCCCTATATTAACTACCAGTGTTCTAAAGCTAAGTAGATTTCCTAGAAGCCTGGAAAAATAGGCCTGTGGAACCATAATACTGGAAGTATTAATGATCATAAAAAATTCAGATAATAAAGAATTTAAGAACCCATACCCTCCTAATAAAAACCTTCCTGCTGGAGGGAGAAACACAACAAAGAACCCCCAAAACCTGTATTTCTAGAAACATGGATATGTTGTTCAATCCACAGTGTCTGGCAGACTCCTAGCAGTTCTCCAGGAGGAGGGAGGCAAGGAGCGCACCCCCGATACTTACTTGAAGAATTAGGACTGGAGAACAGAGGTCCTAAAACCAGCATCCAGGCGTGACTCTAGATCAATGTGGTAATGGGAAATAAAGGTGTGTGCTGACTTCCAGGTAGCAGCCCTGCAGATTTCCTGGATAGGGACGTCCACAGAAGCAGCCACCGAAGCAGCAGTATGGCGGGTAGAATGAGCTCTTATCTCTTTCGGTGGCTCCATGCCCGCCAACCTACAGTAGAGATCTATGCAGGCAGTGACCCACCTGCTTATCGTACGCTTGGCTGCAGGTCTGCCAGGTGTGGCTTCAGCGTAGGTGACAAACAGATGGCGAACCTCTCCCCGAACTTCAGCCATCCGCTCCTTATAAGCGAGCACTCTTCTAGGGTCCAAAGAATGGAGCCTATATTTGGCCTCTGAGGTGTGACTGGGGTAGAACACCGGCAGAGTCAACACCTGGTTAAGGTGAAACTCTGACACCACCTTCGGAAGGAATTTCAGGTGGGGGCGAAGGACAACCTTGTTCCTGTGGAAAACCAGATAAGGAGACTATGGAAAGCGCCTGGAGCTCTCCCATCCTTCTGGCTGTCATAATAGCCACCAAGAAGGCCGTCTTCCATGGCAGGTGGGAGATATCGCACCTGTGCATCGGTTCGAATGGCATGCCCATGAGCTTGGCCAGTACCAGCAGTAGATCCCACGGAGGTGGAGGTTCTCGCACAGGAAGGAGCATGTGATCGAGGCCTTTGAAAAAGTGCAAGACCACCTTCTCCTGTGCCAACTGCTTGCCGGCCCGCGCTCGTTAAGCAGAGATGACTGCAAGGTGCACCTTAAGGGTCGTCGACCAAAGCCCTAGCTGAAAAAGGGACCACAGGTAGTCCAAAATGCTATCCAATGGACAGGAAGAGGGGCCAACCCCATGTCCTGACACCAACTGAAGAATCTCTTCCACTTAAAGGCATAGCATTTTCTGGCCGACTCCTTACGGGACGCCTCAACGACGTTGAGGATCTCATCGGAAAAACCCAGGGCCTGGAACTACAGCGAATCAGGAACCAGGCAGTCACATGCAAAGACTGAAGTTCCGGATGGAGCACATTCGCCATCTTGACTGATATCAGGTCCGGGTGGGCTGGGAGCCACCTCGGGAGCCTGGAGCTGAGGAGATCTGGGTACCAGAACTGGCAAGGCCAGTCTGGGGCTATCAGAATCACCTGCGCCTTGTCCCTCTTCACCTTGAGAAGCACCCTGTGGAGCAAGGGAAATGGAGGAAAGGCATAGAAGAGGCCCGGGGTCCATGGACTCGAAAAGGCATCCCCCTGCAGCGAGCCCTGTTGAGTGAGGCAGGCATGAAACAGCCTCAGCTTCGCGTTCTCCCTGAAGGCGAACAGGTCCACCTGAGGGGTGACCCAATGGGAGAACAGGTCTTGAACTACCTCTGGCAGGAGAGACTACTCATGAGATGCCGCGCCTATCCAGCTGAGGGCATCGGCCAGACTGTTCGAGGCTCCTGCCACATGGATGGCTAGGAGGTCCGCCTCCAGGCTGATCGAGACCCCAAATGTGGAGAGCTTCCTTGCACAGAGGC
The DNA here is from genome assembly GCA_016271365.2 of Neoceratodus forsteri. Taxonomy (NCBI): domain Eukaryota; kingdom Metazoa; phylum Chordata; order Ceratodontiformes; family Ceratodontidae; genus Neoceratodus; species Neoceratodus forsteri. The sequence continues at coordinate 823,858,319 of CM028137.1, read as the reverse complement.
AAGGAGTGCGTCCCACCCCGACGGTTGAGATAGTACATGGTCGTGGTGGTGTCCGTCTGGACCTGAACCACTTGACCTGGTATAAACGGAGAGAAGGTGGCGAGGGCTAGCCGTACTGCTCGAAGCTCCAGCAGGTTGATGTAGCATCGAGACTCCTGAGGGGACCAGAGGCCATGGGCCCAGAGCTCCCCCAGATGGGCACTCCAACACATCAGAGAGTAGTTGGTCGTGAGAATGACCGTTGGCTCAGGACGGACAAACTGGATACCCTCCTGCAGATGAGCTGGGACGAGCCACCAATACAGGCTGTCCCACATCTTCTGGGTCATGGTTACTGGCTGGTCCAAAGGACCAGCGCGCTGAGACCACTGATGGGCCAGCCCCCATTGCAGGGGGCACATATGCCAGCAAGCCCAATGGACCATGTTGGTGCAAGCTGCCATGAGACCCAGAAGGCGCAGGAAGTCCCGGGCGGGGTGCAACTGCCCAACCTGAAATAATTGGGCAAAGGAGGAAAGGACCTCAGCCCTGTCCGATGGAAGCCGGGCTCTGGCTTGAAGAAAGTCGAGCTCTGCCATGATTAACTGAAACACCTGCGATGGTACGAGTCTGTCTTGCCTCGCTGACAAGGAGATCAATTTGAGAGCAGACCTGGAGGGCCATATCTCTGGACCGCTTCACCTCCAACCTCCGGGGGGGGCTGCTATCAGCCAGTCATCCAGGTAAGGGTACACCAGGACCCCTCAACACTGCAGGAATGCTGTCACCACTGCCATGCATTTGGTGAAGATCCTGGGAGCTGGAGAAAGACCAGAGGGCATGGCCCAGAACTCATAAAGGGATCCCTCTACTCTGAAGCGGAGGAATCGACGATGTGAAGGACAGATTGTGACGTGAAAGAATGCATCTTGTAGATCCAGAGAGCAAAACCACACGCCTAGTTCTAAGGATGGTATGATCTGAGCCAGAGTGACCATCCTGAAGGTGCACACCCTTAGGAACCTGTTCAGGTCACGCAGATCAAGAATGGGGCACCAGCCCCCTGCCCGTTTCAGGACCAGGAAGTACCTGGACACAAACCCTGGGCTTGAAGGATGTTCCGCCACCTTGCTGATCACCTCCTTTTGGAGGAGCAGAGCTATGTCGGCTCGATGAGCCAACAGAGAGGCTGCGGAACTGGTAGCCCCCCCCCCGGGGCGACAGCTCGATACGGAGGGGTCCGCTCGAATTCCAGAGGCAGACTACTGCCTACCACTTCCAGCACCCAACGGGTCCGGGTGGTGGTTGGCACACCAGGCGGAAAGGAAGTGAGTTGAACCGCCTTCAATGGGGGACCCAGGATAGGAGTGATGAGGTTAGGGAGGCACTTAACCCATCACTGGGCAGGCTTGGGAGGAAGGCCAGCCGAGTAACAAGAGACTTGGCCTTGGGGCACCAAGCGTAAGCCTGTTGGCCCTGTTGCTGGTGCTGCTGGGCCGGACGTGCCGCAGGGGAGAAAGGGCTTACGCCATTACTGGCGGCCTTTGTCCTTCTGGGCAGACGTGACAGAGTCCAAGGTGGCGTTGGACTTCTCGATCCTCAGGCCAGAACAAGTCTGTACCCAAGAAGGGGGATGTCTGCCAGCTTGTGCTGGGTATCCGCCGTGAAGGTGGAGATCCACAGCCAAGCTCTGTGGCGCATGGCTACTGCGGCCGCTACTAAACGGGCACAAGAATCTCCGATGTCCAAGGCAGTCTGGGGCTGGTGCTTGGCCACCGCCCTTCCCTGATCCCACACCTGCTTGACCGTCGTTTAAAGGTCAGCCGGGAGATGAGGAGCATCTCATCCACGGGCCCATGGGCGTGTGAAGGTGTGCCATCAGTGGGGGCAAGCTAGCCTGTGAAGGCAGCATAAATTTAACACCGGAGTAGTCCAGCTTTTGGACTCCTTTGTTTGGAGGGGGCATCTTACGTCCCGAGCGTTTATAGAGTGCCAGAAGATGCTATCGGTTACCAACCCTTCACCGAGGGATGCTCCGAAAAACCGGAGAGGGAACCGGTGGGGACAGCATACTTGCAGGCAATCCTGGCCGAGGGTGCAGGACAAGATGCAGGTCGCTGCCACAAGTCCAAGGCCAGACTAACAATTGCCTCGGTCACAGGGAAGGCCTCTGTGGGGGAATCCCCTTGGTCCAAAATCTCCGTGAGGCGATAACTGGCCCATTTCTGCACAGGTTCTGAGATGAGCCGAAGGATACCCAGGAATGAGGATGGGCTCTCGTCCAGACAGACAGACACCCGGAGGATTCCATGTCGAGGGGCCTGGACTACAGGGAGGAGTCAGACTCCGAGGAGTTTGGAAACAGCTGCAGAGCGCCTGTACCACCCTCCACTAGCCGAGGCTGATCGGGGGTGAAGGTGACTGACAACCAGTGGGGCAAGCCCTGACTCCACCGAGAATCCATGGTCGAAGCCCCAGTCTTTGGTTGCGGGGGCAGAGGTTCCACCACAATGGGTGGGGAAGCCGGTTTCGGCCGAGCAATCGGTGCCTGAGTTGGCTCCTCTACTAAAGAGCCGATGGCAAAAGGTTGCTTCGGCCATTCGGACGACGCCACTTAATTGCCGGGGAAGGCAATGGAGTCTGCTTGTTGCCAACCAATAAAAGCTGCTGCCACATCATATCCTCATAGTGCCGACGCAACTTGCGGCGGTTCCTATCCTCCGAAGAGGACGAGAGGCGATGTCGCTTTCCGTGATGCCGGGACCAAGACCGCTGATGTCAGCGGGGCCTACCTGACACGGAGGAGGACAGACACAGTCGGGGTCGCCGATGGTGGGTCAAAGTGGGGGCAGGGGAAACACGCTCATCCCCCGGTTCAGGGTCCTTGACCGAGGATTTCGGCTCAGGAGGCAAGTCCTCGGTAACCACCGGGAGAACAGGTGAAAGAGGGTTATCAGCTTCTCTAGTCGACAACCAGTCCAACGGGTCAAGAAAAATCTCGACCGCATCAATGGGTGTTTCGCGGGCTGACTTGACGGGGACACTGAAAAGCCAGCAGCCTTAGCTGCAACCTCGACCAAAGTAGACTGCAGACGCTGTGGGGAGCGAGATCTCTCCCGCTCCCAAGAACGTCGACGGTGGGACTTGCCTTTCGGTTCCTCTTTCTTCTACCTACTGAAGTGAGTCCCCGAGGGCCCTTCTCCCTTTGTGTAGAGGAACTGACAAAGCTCTTTAAAGGAAGCAGACTAGAAGAAGCCCAAGGACAGCAGGATAAACACAGACACCCAAGGAGGTAGTAGAAGCGGCCTGGGCTGCCGCCTCCTTCAGAGGCGATTAACCCTCCAGCTGTCCGCAGAGCCACTGACCCGCCGGATACTCGCCTCCTTAGACTTCACCAATGGAAACAGTTTTTCGGGCACGCCAGCTGGAGTCAGGCAGCATGGTCTTACAGAACCGGAGCCGAAAGAGACTTGCAGAGACCGCAGGCCTGCGGATTATGGGCAAGCCCCAGGCAGTAAACGCACGTGGTGTGCGGGTCGGTCCGAGACATCTTCTACCCACAAGGGCACAGATGGAAGCCGGGAGTAGATTTCGAATTCATCGTAGGCGCAACAGAAGACGACTTAAGTCTTGTAAATTTTAAGATGATTTTCAGAAAAAATGAAGGATTAGGATCCAGGCCCAAAGACACAAGAGCGCTAAGGAGGATCTGGAGTCACAGGCGGAGCAGAGGGTTTTACCACCCGGGTGGGTGGGAGGAGCCAGCTTGAAGACTTTCCGGCCCAATTTAAAGTGGCAAGGAACCTGCCAGACAGTGTGGATTGAACAAAATATCCACGTCCCTAGAACCAATGGTTCTCCAGAAGGAGTGGAAGGAGGCTCTAGATGGTCAACAGCCGAAATTTTTTGTTCTCGACAAACTGGTTTAAGTTGCTTAAGTCGAGCATAGGTCTGAAAATACAGGTTCCTCACCTGTAACAGGAGTTCTAGGAATGGTATATGTTGTTCATCCACACTGTCTGGCGAGTTCCTTGCAGCTTTAAATCTTACGGGAAGGTCTTCAAGCTGGCTCCTCCCACCCACTCAGGTGGTAAAACACTCAGCTCCGCCCCATGACGCCAGATCAAGCCCGCTGGAAGCCAGGTTGCACGTCGGAGCCGGGGAGGTCGGGTGGGTTGTGTGGATGAACAACATATACCATTCCTAGAACTCCTGTTACAGAAGAGTAACCTGTATTTTTAGGGACATGGATACATTGTTCAATCCACACTTACTAGCAGACTCCTAGCAGTTCACTGGGAGGAGGGAGGCAAGATGCGCACCCCCAACTTGGGAAATAAGGACTGGAGAACCGAGGTCCCAAAACCAGCATCCCGGCGTGACTCAAGGTCGATGTGGTAGTGGGTAATGAAGGTGTGTGCTGACTTTCAGGTAGCAGTCCTACAGATTTCCTGGATAGGGACGTCCCTGGAAGCAGTTGTATGGTGGGTAGAATGAGCTCAAATCCCTCTGGGAGGCTCCATGCCCGCCAACCTATAGCAGAGATCTATGCAGGAGGTGACCCACCTGCCTATCGTCCGCTTTGCTGCAGGTCTGCCAGGTGCAGCTTCAGCGCAGGTGACAAACAGCTTGTGAACCTCTCCCTGAACTTCAGACATGCGCTCCTTATAATAAGAGAGCGCTCTTCTAGGGTCCAAGGTATGAAGCCTATATTCGGCCTCCGAGTTGTGATTGGGGTAGAACACCGGCAGAGTCAACACCTGGTTAAGGTGAAACTCCGACACCACCTTCAGAAGGAATTTCAGGTGGGGGGGGGTAGGACAACCTTGTCCCTGTGGAAGACCAGATAAGGAGACTCGATGGAAAGCGCCTGGAGCTCTCCCATCCTTCTGGCTGACGTAGCAGCCACCAAGAAAGCGGTCTTCCACGACAGGTGGGAGATATCGCACCTGTGCATTGGTTCGAATGGCTTTCCCATCAGCTTAACCAATACCAGCAGTAGATCCCACGGAGGTGGAGGTTCTCGCACCGGAGGGGATATGTGATCAAGGCCTTTGAAAAAGCGCCTGACCACCTTTTCCTGCACCACCGACTGCTTTCTGGCCCGCGCCCGGTAGGCAGAGATGGCTGCCAGGTGCACCTTAAGGGTCGTCGACCGAAGTCCTAGCTGAGAAAGGGACCACAGGTAGTCCAGAATGCTTGCCAAGGAACAGGAGGAAGGGCCCAGGCCCTTACCCTGACACCAAATGGAGAATCTCTTCCATTTGAAGGCGTAGCATTTTCTGATCGACTCCTTACGGGATGCCTCAACAATGTTGAGGACCTCGTCGGAAAGACCCAAGGCCTGGAACTCTAGCCGCTCAGGAACCAGGCCATCAGGTACAGGGATTGAAGGCCCGGAAGGAATACCTTCCCCTGACTGACAGATCGGGGCCGGGTGGGCTAGAAGCAGCCTTGGGAGCCTGGAGCTGAGACTGAGAAGATCTGGAAACCAGAACTGGCGAGGCCAGTCTGGGGCTACCAGAATCACCTGCACCTTGTCCCTCCACACCTTGAGAAGCACCTTGTGGATCAAGGGAAATGGGGGAAAGACGTAGAAGAGGCCCGGGGTCCACTGCCTCGAGAAGGCATCCCCCTGCAGCGAGTCCTGCTGAGGGGGGGCGGGCATGAAACTGTCTCAGCCTCGCATTCTCCCTGGAGGCAAACAGGTCCGCCTGAGGCGTGCCCCAGTGAGAGAAAAGATCTTGTACTACACCTCCGGCAGGAGAGACCACTTGTGAGGCGCAGCCCCTATCCGGCTTAGGGCATCGGCCAGGGTGTTGGAGGATCCTGCCACGTGAATGGCGAGGAGATCTGCCTCCAGGCTGCGGACGAGTGACCAAATGCAGAGAGCTTCCCTGCACAGAGGCATGGAGCGCGTCCCGCCCTGGCGGCTTAGGTAGTACATGGTCGTGGTATTGTCCATCTGGACCTGAACCACTTGACCCCGTAGAAATGGAGCGAAGGCGGTGAGGGCTAGACGACCTGCGCGAAGCTCCAGCAGGTCGATATGGCATCAGGACTCCCGAGGGGACCAGAGGCCATGCGCTCTGTTCTCCCCCAGGTGGGCACCTCAACCCATCAGAGAGGCATCGGTCGATAGCGAGAACGTCGGCTCGGGCGGACAAACTAGATGCCCTCCTGCGGATGTGCTGGAACGGTCCACCACTGGAGAGCGTTCCACATCCCCTGGGTCACTGTCACCAGCTGATTCAGCGGATCGAAGTGCTGTGACCACTGGCTGGCCAGCCCCCACTGAAGGGGATGCATGTACCAGCGGGCCCAACAGACCACGCTGGTGCAGGCCGCCATGAAGGCCAGGATGCGCAGGAAGTCCCAGGCAGGGTGCGAATGCCCAACCTGAAATGATTGGGCAAAGGAGGAAAGAACCTCGGCCCTGTCCACCAGGAGCCGTGCTCTGGCTCATAGACAGTTGAGCTCTGCCCCCATGAACTGGATCACCTGCTTTGGCACGAGTTCCGACTTGGCCTCGTTGATGAGGAGGCCAACCTGAGAGCAAACCTGGAGGGCCAGATCTCTGGACAGCTCCACCTCCACTCTGGAGGGGCTGCAATCAGCCAATCGTCCAGCAGGGGTACACCCGGACCTTTCAGCGCCGCAGGAATGCTGTCACCACTGCCATGCATTTGGTGAAGACCCTGGGAGCTAGGAAAAGGCTGAAGGGCATGGCTCGGAACTCGTAAAGGGATCCCTCCGCTCTGAAGCGGAGGAATCTCTGGTGGGACGGAGGGATTGGGACGTGAAAGAACGCGTCCTGAAGGTCCAGAAAACAGAACCACACGCCTCATTCCAAGGATGGGATTATCTGAGCCAGAGTGACCATCCTGAAGGTCCGAGACCTTAGGAACCTGTTCAGGTCGAGAATGGGGCGCCAGCCCCACGTCCGTTTTGGGACCAGAAAGTACCTGGACACAAACCCCGGGTCCGGAGAAGAATCTGCCACCTTCCTGACCACCTCTTTTTCGAGGAGCAGAGCAATATCGGCTCGGCGAACTGACAGAGGCTGTGGACCCCGTAGCCCCCCCAAGGAGAGACTGCTCGGAAGGGCGGGGCCTGCTCGAACTCCAGGGGCAGGCCCTTTCCTACCACCTCCACCACCCACCGGTCCATGGTGATAGCGGACCAGGCGGAAAGGAAGTGGCAGAGCCATCCCCCCCATGGGTGGAACCCAGGGGAGTGACAAGGCTGGGGGTGACACCCCTCAACCCGTCACTGGGCAAGCATAGAGGAGGGACCAGCCGAGGGACCTCCTAGGCCTTTACCTCCCTGCTTCCTGTTGGAGGAAGCCGTGGGCTTGGGTTTGGAGTGCCAAGCGCGAGCCTGCTGGCCCTGGTGCTGGTGGGCCGGATGTGCTGCAGGCACAGAAAGACGAAAGGACTTGTGCTGCTGCTGTCGGCGGCCTTTGTCCTTCTGGGCGGAGGTGACAGAGTCCAGAGTGGCATTGGACTTTTCGATCTGCTGGAGGTGACCTTCCACTCCAGGGCCAAAGAGGTCGGCCCCAAGAAGGGGACATCCGCCAGTTTGTGCTAGGTATCCGCCGTGAAGGTGGATATCCTCAGCCATGCTCTGCGGCGCATGGCCACTGCGGCCGCAACTGATCTGGCACAGGAGTCTCGGATGTCCAGAGCCGTTTGGAGCTGCTGCTTAGACACTGCCCTACCCTGGTCCTGCACCTGCCGGACCATGGTCTGCAGGTCGGCTGGGAGATGAGGGATCACCTCATCCAGGGAGCCCATGAGGGCGTGAGAGAAGTGTGCCATCAGCACGGCTGAGCTGGCCTGGCGGAGGCCAAGGGAGGATGCAGTGTACACCTTGCGCCCGGCACAGTCCAGCTTTTTGGACTCCTTGTCGGGGACTTGTCCGTCCCGAGCATTCCCAGAATGCCGAGAACGCTGCCGGTGACCAACCCTCGGCAGAGGGTGTTCCAAAACCAGGCAAAGAGCCGGTAGGGACCGCATACTTCCTGGCCATCCTGGCCGAAGGCGCAGGACAGGAAGCAGGCCACTGCCAGAGCTCCAAGGCTGGGCCAACAATGGCTTCAGCCACCGGAAAGGCCTCCGTGGGTGAATCCCCTCGGTCCAGTACCTCCATCAGGGGATACTTGGCCCACTTGGATACGGGCTCGAGCTGCATCCCGGTGGACTCCGAGATGAGCCGAAGCAAACCCATGAAGGACGATGGGCTTTCGTCCATCGACTGGCCCCCAGAGGGCTCCAGGTCAATGGGCCTGGAGAACAGGAAGGAGTCGCCGTCAGACTCAGAGGAGTCCGCGAAGAGCTGCCTGAGGCCTGAGCCACCCTCCACCTGCAGAGGACGGTCGGGAGTGAGGGTGACCAAAAACCTGTGGGACAGGCCCTGACCCGACCAAGAGACCTTGGTCGGCGCCCCCGATTTCGGTTGTGGAGGCGGCGGTTCCACCACAATCAGTGGGGGCAGCTGGTTTCGCCGGAACAACCAGCCAGGCAGGGCACCCTCGCCACGTAGGGGTTGTTTCACAGCCGGTGACAGCCACTTGATGGCCAGGGAAGGCGATGGCGTCGGCTTGTTCCCAGACAGAAGTAATTGCTGCCACATCAGGTCCTTGTAGCATCGATGCAATTTGCGCCGAAGCCTCTCCTCTCCTCTTCCAAGGAGGAAGACTAGCATGAGCGGCGGCGCCGACTACCTCGGTGCCGAGACCGCCGATGTCGGCAGGATCGGCTGGACCGAGACGATGTCCGAGACCGAGACAGAGACCCTCAGCGTTTCAGAGGATGGGTCTGGGAAGGGGCGAAGGACACCCGCTCTTCTCTCAGCTCAGAAGCCTTAACCGGGGACTGCGACACCGGGGGCGCAGGCAGGTCCTCGGTCTCCACCGGGGGAACCGGTGAAGAAGGGCTGTCGGCCTCACCAGTCGACAGCCCGTCCGACGGGTAGAGAAAAATCTTGACTGCGTCGACTGGTGTCTCGGCCGGCTGGCCTGACGGGGACGCCGTGAAGCCAGCGGCCTTAGCCGCAACCTCGACTGAAGTAGAGTGTCGACTGTCCAGTGAAGGGGACCTCTCCCGCTCCCACGAATGCCGAGGATGGGACTTACCTTTTGAGTCCTTCTTTCTGGACCGAGAGGAATGTCCCGATGGCCCCTCTCCCTTCGTGGAAAAGGATTGGCAAAGCTCCTTGATAGAAGCTGAATTCGAGGTACCCAGTGAGAGCGGGATAAATGCCGTGACCGAGGAAGAGGATGGTGCGGCCTGAGCCGCCTCCTCGAGGGCGATCATCTGCTCGAGTTGCTCGGCCGAGCCAGTCGCCGCGGTAACCGCCCAACGGGCCTCCTTCAACTTAACCGGCGGGTAGCGCTCCTCGGGGCACCCAAGCTGTAATCTGGCAACGTGGTCCTCCAGGACGCTGGCTGAAAACAAATGGCATGACTCGCAGGCCTGTGGGTCATGTTCTAGGCCAAGGCAGTAGACGCACGTGGAGTGCGGGTCCGTCCTGGACATCTTCTGCCCACAAGGGCACCGCCGAAATCCGGGAGTCGATTTGTCCATCGCAGCCATGAGGGAGAAAGATGACCGAAGTCTTAAAAATTTTAAAATGAGTTTCAGTCGAACCGAAGAATTAGGATACAGTCTACACACAGAGCGTTAAGGAGGGTACCTGAGCTTCCAAGCGGTAAGGAAGATCTGGCATCATGGGGCGGAGCCGAGAGTTTTACCACCCAGGTGGGTGGGAGGAGGCAGCTTTAAGACCTTCCGGCAAGATTTAAAGCGGCAAGGAACATGCCAGACAGTGTGGATTAACAACATATCCATGTCCCTAGAATAACAGTTCTTTCAACTACAAAGACAATGAAATAAACAGTTTAGTAAAATAAGAACAAACAGGTTGACAATTTCCTACAGTGGAAACGACAAGGATGGCAGACGGCCGGAAAAAAAGAGTGATGGGGCTGCCCCCATTTACACAGATGCAGACATGGGATGTCATCACGGGAGGCCCTCGGCTAGCAAGTTTCTGTGTGGTCCAAGCGCTGACAGCTATAGTTCGAAAGGTGTGGCCTAATGGAGATGCACTTGATTAATTTTACCTGTGGTCAACACATATAACAAAAAATGTAGCCCTTCCCAGGTGCCAGGGCTAATCCCACAACCACCTCTGTCGACCTGTCACTTTCCACCTTCCTCCCTTGAGCAACATTAGTTATAAAAAAAAAAAAAAAAATCTGTTCCAGCTCCTGACACTGTAGCAGGTGCTGCCTGAGGCTTTTCTTTAAATCTAACTAAAGACCAGGGAAGGGTGGAAGAGGACTCGGACTGACAGGTTGGGTGACTTTTGGTGACAAGTAGAGAGGTACCACCTTGCTCTTTTTGTAGCCTGCTAAACCCCAGTACCAAGGTCTCGAAGTTTCTTGCTGAAGTTGAACTGAAGTTACCAATTTCCACATTTGCTCACCCTTACTGCAAGGATTGGGGATAGGCAAAGGTACCTTACCTTGTCGAGCACAACATCACTGATGTGTGGCAGCCCCTCCGGTTTCTGCATGCTGGCATTGATGAACTGGAAGCCCAGCAGAAACTCACGGTCATACATCTTCTTTTCCTCAGGATTCAGAGGTTTCCATTGTTCTGATACAATAAAAAAAGATTACATTTAAACTCTGATGGCAGACCATCAACACTTCAGAGGGTGAACAAATACAACAGCAATTCCCTCCCATGAGAGGTTTTTTTTTCCACCTCTGTGACAAATTCAGTTAGATGTTCACTGCAAGGCCATGAACAGCAGTCAAGTTGTAGATTTTCCCACACTGCCCTAGCATTTCATGTAGAGAGGTGGAACCACATTTCTGCAGCCTCACGATTTATTCTTAATGTGTTCCAAAATGTGCCAAATCAAGTTTTAGGTAAGAGTAATTTTGCACCAAGTTTTCCAGCTCTCAGCTGCTCCCTGCCCACAGGTGGAGGTCAGGTCGAGAAAGCCTGTGCGTGCGCATACGCCCTCCACATAGCCAGAGCTCAGACAGCCAGAAAACAGAAAAAAAGGACCTCTCCGGACCTGCTCCACCACCTGAACACCCCCACACACAATGAATGTGTGTACAGGGGGAGAGGGGCTCCGCTAGGGACCCTGAGAGGAGGCAAGTTCAGAGGAGGTTGCAGCCAGTCTGGGGGAGGTGAGGGCATGAGATGGCAGGTGACCCCAAGGGGCAGAAAGCTATATACTTGGCGGGGGGGGGACTTCAGCAAAATGAAGGATAAATTGGAGAAAAGAATGAAAGATAGTGAAAGGGGGGAGCGTGGACTTCAGCAAAATAAAGGATAAACTGGAGAAAAGCATGAAAGCCAGCGAAGGTAGGGGGCACAGAATAAAAATGGGTAGCATTTAAAAAAGGTGATGAAAGAAGTGGCAGATAGCTCAATTCCAAAGGTATCCAAGGTTAAAATGACTAAGAGGCCATTGTGGTTCACAAATACAGGTTACTCACCTGTAACAGGAGTTCTCGGAATGGTATATGTTGTTCATCCACACTTACTGGCAGGTTCCTTGCCGCTTTAATTGTTGCCGGAAGGTCTTCAAGCTGGCTCCTCCCACCCACCCAGGTGCTAAAACTCTCAGCTCCGCCCCATGACGCCAGATCTAGCCCGCTGGAAGCCAGGTTGTGCGCCGAAGCCCGGGGGGTCGTGTGGATGAACAACATGTACCATTCCTAGAACTCCTGTTACAGGCGAGTAATCTATTTCTAGGGACATGGATATGTTGTTCAATCCATACTTATTGGCAGACTCCTAGCAGTTCTCCGGGAGGAGGGAGGCAAGGCGCACACCCCCGATACTTACTTGGGAAATAAGGACTGGAGAACCGAGGCCCCAAAACCAGCATCCCGGCATGACTCAAGGTCGATGTGGTAGTGGGTAATAAAGGTATCTGCCGACTTCAGGTAGCAGCCCTACGAATATCCTGGCTAGGGACATCATCCCTGGAATCAGCTACGAGGCAGCGGCATGGCGGGTAGAATGAGCTCTTATCCCTCTGGGAGGCTCCCATGCCCGCCAACCCACAGCAGAGCTCTATGCAGGAGGTGACCCACCTGCTTATAGATCCGCTTGGCTGCAGGTCTGCAGGTGCAACTAGCGTAGGAGACAAACAACTGGCGAACCTCTCCCGTACTTCAACCCGTCCACTCCTTATAATAAGCGAGCTGCCTAGGGTCCAAAGTATGGAGCCTATATTCGCCTCCGAGGTGTGACTGGGGTAGAACACCAGCAGAGTCAACACCTGGTTAAGGTGAAACTCCGACACCACCTTTGGAAGGAATTTCGGTTGGGGGCGCAGGACAACCTTGTCCCTGTGGAAGACCAGATAAGGAGACTCAATGGAAAGCACCTGGAGCTCTCCCATCCTTCTGGCTGACGTGATAGCCACCAAGAAGGCGGTCTTCCACGACAGGTGGGAAATATCGCACCTGTGCATCGGTTTGAATGGCTTGCCCATGAGCTTGGCCAATACCAGCAGTAGATCCCATGGAGGTGGAGGTTCTCGCACCGAAGGGGAAATGTGGTCAAGGCCTTTGAAAAAGCACCCGACCACCTCCTCCTGCGCCACCGACTGCTTCCTGGCCCGCACCCAGTAAGCAGAGATGGCTGCCAGGTGCACCTTAAGGGTCGTCGACCGAAGCCCTTGCTGAGAAAGGGAGTCCAGATAGTCCAGAATTCTTGCCAAGGGACAGGCGGAAGGGTCCAAGCCCTTCCCCTGACACCAAATGGAGAATCTCTTCCATTTGAAGGCATAGCATTTCCTGGTAGACTCCATACGGGACGCCTCAACGACGTTGAGGACCTCGTCGGAAAGACCCAAGGCCTGGAACTCTAGCTGCTCAGGAACCAGGCCGTCAGGTGCAGGGATTGAAGGTCCGGATGGAATACCTTCCCCTGACTGACCGAGATCAGGTCCGGGCGGGCTGGAAGCTGCCTCGGGAGCCTGGAGCGGAGGCTGAGGAGATCTGGATACCAGAACTGGCGGAGCCAGTCTGGGGCAACCAGAATCACCTGCGCCTTGTCCCTCCTCGCCTTGAGAAGCACCTTGTGGATCAAGGGAGATGGGGGAAAGGCGTAGAAGAGGCCCGGGGTCCACGGCCTCGAGAAGGCATCCCCTGCAGCGAGCCCTGCTGAGGGGGGCGGGCATGGAACAGACTCAGCTTCGCATTCTCCTTGGAGGCAAACAGGTCCACCTGAGGCGTACCCCAGTGGGAGAACAGATCTTGTACTACCTCCGGCAGGAGAGACCACTCGTGAGACACAGCCCCTATCCGGCTTAGGGCATTGGCCAGGGTGTTGGGAGGCTCCTGCCTTGTGAATGGCTAGGAGATCTGCCTCCAGGCTGCACACGAGGGACCATATGCGGAGAGCTTCCTTGCATAACAGCATGGAGCGCGTCCCGCCCTGGCGGTTCAGATAGTACATAGTCGTGGTATTGTCCGTCTGGACCTGAACCACTTGATCCCGTAGAAACGGAGCAAAGGCGGTGAGAGCTAGGCGGACCGCTCGGAGCTCCAACAGGTTGATATGGCATCAGGACTCCAGAGGGGACCAGAGGCTGTGCGCTCTGTGCTCCCCCAGATGGGTACCCCAACCCATGACAGATGCATCAGTCGACAGAGAGACTGTCGGCTCGGGACGGACAAATGGGATGCCCTCCTGCAGATGTGCCAGAACGCTCCACCACTGGAGAGCGTTCCACATTTCCTGGGTCACTGTCATGGGCTGGTCCAACGGATCGCAGCGTTGTGACCACTGGCTGGCCAGTCCCCACTGAAGGGGATGCATGTACCAACGGGCCCAAAGGACCACACTGGTGCAGGCCGCCATGAGGCCCAGGAGGCGCAGGAAGTCCTGGGCAGGGCACGATTGCTCAACCAGAAATGATTGGGCAAAGGAGGAAAGAACCTCGGCCCTGTCCGCCGGGAGCCGAGCTCTGGCTCGAAGACAGTCGAGCTCTGCCCCGATGAAGAGTATCACCTGCTCCGGCACGAGTTCCGACTTGGCCTCGTTGATGAGGAGGCCAATCTGAGAGCAAACCTGGAGGGCCAGATCTCTGGACAGCTCCACCTCCGCTCTGGAGGGGGCTGTAATCAGCCAGTTGTCCAGGTAGGGGTACACCCGGACCCTATGGCGCCACAGGAATGCTGTCACCACTGCCATGCATTTGGTGAAGACCCTGGAAGCTATGGAGAGGCCGAAGGGCATGGCCCGGAACTCGCAAAGGGATCCCTCCGCTCTGAAGCGGAGGAATCTCTGATGAGACGGACAGATTGGAACGGGAAAGAACGCGTCCTGGAGGTCCAGACAACAGAACCACATGCCTCGTTCCAAGGATGGGATTATCTGAGCCACAGTGACCATCCTGAAGGTCCGAGACCTTAGGAACCTGTTCAGGTCATGCAGGTCCGAGAATGGGGCGTCAGCCCCCCGTCCGTTTTGGGACCAGGAAATACCTGGACACAAAACCCGGGTCTGGAGGAGGGTCCGCCACCTTCCTGATCACCTCTTTTTTGAGGAGCAGGGCAATATCTGCTCGGCGGGCCGACAGCGAGGCTGTGGACCCCGTGGCCCCCCATGGGGCGACGGTTTGAAAGGGTGGAGCCTGTTCGAACTCCAGAGACAGGCCTTATCCTACCACCTCCAACACCCAGCGGTCCGTGGTGATAGCGGACTAGGTGGAAAGGAAGTGGCGGAGCCGTCCCCCCATGGGGGGAACCCAGGGGGGAGTGACGAGGCTGGGGACAGCACCCCCTCAACCAGTCACTGGGCAGGCTTGGAGGAGGAACCGGCTGAGGGACCACCTCGGCCTTTACCTCCTTGCTTCCTGTTGGAGGAAGCCGCCGGCTTGGGTTTGGGACGCCAAGCGCGAGCCTGCTGGCCCTGTTGCTGGGCCGGTCGAGCTGCAGGGGCCGAATGATGAAAGGACTTATGCTGTTGCTGACGGCGGCCTTTGTCCCTCTGGGCGGAGGTGACAGAGTCCAGAGTGGCATTGGACTTTTCAATCTGCTGGAGGTGTCCCTCCACTACAGGGCCGAAGAGGTCAGTCCCCAAGAAGGGGACATCCGCCAACTTGTGCTGGGTATCCGCCGTGAAGGTGGATATCCTCAGCCACGGCGCATGGCCACCGTGGCCGCTACTGACCTGGCACAGGAATCACCTATATCCACAGCAGTCTGAAGCTGCTGCTTCGCCACCGCCCTACCCTGGTCCTGCACCTGAAGGACCATGGTCTGCAGGTCGGTCGGGAGATGAGGGACAACCTCATCCAGCGAGCCCAAGAGGGCGTGGGAGAAGTGTGCCATCAGCACGGCCGAGCTGGCCTGACGGAGGCCAAGGGAGGACGCAGCGTACACCTTGCGCCCGGCAAAGTCTAGCTTTTTGGACTCTTTGTCGGGGGGCTTATCCACGTCCTGAGTGTTACCGGAACGCCGGAAGACACTGTCGGTGACTAACCACTCGGCAGAGGGGTGCTCCGAGAAACCGGGCAAAGAGCCATTAGGGACCGCATACTTCCTGGCCATCCTGGCCGAGGGCACAGGACAGGAAGCAGGCCGCATCCAGAGCTCCAAGGTTGGGCCGACAATGGCCTCAGCCACCGGAAAGGCCTCCGTGGGGGAATCCCCTCAGTCCAGAATCTCTATCAGGGGATACTTGGCCCGTTTAGACACGGGCTCGAGCTGCATCCCGGTGGACTCAGAGATGAGTCGAAGCAGACCCAAGAAGGACGATGGGCTATCGTCCAATGACTGGCCCCCGGAGGACTCCAGGTCGACCTGCCTGGAGAACAGGGAGGAGCTGTCATTGGATTCCGAAGAGTCTGCGAAGAGCTGCCTCGGCCCTGAGCCACCCTCTACCTGCCGAGGACTGTCGGGAGTGAGGGTGACTGACAACCTGTGGGGCAGGCCGTGATCCAACCGAGACTCCTTGGTCGGTGCCCCAGACTTCGGTTGTGGAGGCAGAGGTTCCACCAAAAATCAGTGGAGCAGCCGGTTTTGGCCGAGCAACCGGCCCTGGAACGGGCAACTCGACTGGGGCGAGCGGTTGCTTCGGTTGTTCGGGCGACAGCCACTTGATGGCCGGGGTCTGAACCCGAGCCGGTTTAGACCCGGACAACAGTAACTGCTGCCACATAAGCTCCTCGTAGCGTCGATGTAATTTACGCCAAAGCCTCCCCTCATCCGAGGAAGAGGAGGAACAGTGTCGCCGCTTACTTCGGGACCGAGACCGCTGATGGCGGGAACAGCTTGACCGAGATGAAGTCCGAGACAGAGACCCTCGGGGGAAACAGAGGGCGGGTCTGGGAAGGGGCGGGGGACACCCGCTCTTCCCTCGGCTCGGGCACTTTAACCGGGGACTGCAGCCCCGAAGGCGAGGCAGATCTCGGGTTTCCACCGGGGAACCGTGAAGGAGGGTTGTCTTCTTCACCAGTCGACAGCCCGTCCGACGGATTGAGAAAATTCGACTCGCGCCGACGTGGAGTCTCGGCAGGCTGGCTCCAACGTGGGATCAGTGGAAGCCAGCGGCTTGAGCCGCAACTTCGACCGAAGTCGACGGTCAGCTGTCCATGGAAGGAGACCTCTCCCACTCCCACGAACGCCGACGGTGGGACTTACCCTTCGACTCCTCCTTCTTGGGCCGAGAAGAATGTCCCGATGGCCTCTTTCCCTTCGTGGAAAGGGACTGACAAAGCTCCTTGAATGAAGCCGTGTACGAGGAACTCAGAGAGAGCGGGATAAATGCCGCGGCTGAGGAGGAGGAAGATGCAGCCTGTGCCACCTCCTCCGAGGGCAATCATCTGTTCGAGCTGCTCAGCCGAGCCAGCCGCCGCGGACACCGCCCAACGAGCCTCTTTTGATTTTACCGGCAGAAAACGCTTCTCGGGGCACCCGAGCTGCAATCGGACAACGCGATCATCCAGGACGTTGGCCGAGAAAGAACAGCACAGCTCGCAGGCCTGAGGGTCATGATCTAGGCCTAGGCAGTAGACGCACGTGGAGTGCGGATCCGTCCTGGACATTTTCTGCCCGCAAGAGCACCTCCGAAAGCCGGGAATAGATTTGTCCATCACAGCCTCGAGGGAAGATATAGACCGAAGTTTAGAAAACTTCGAAACCAGTTTCGGACGAATGGAAGAGTTAGAATCCAGTCTAAAACGCAGAGCGCTAAGGAGGGAACCTAAGCTTCCAAGCGGTAAGGAAGATCTGGCGTCATAGGACGGAGCCGACAGTTTTACCACCCGGGTGGGTGGGAGGAGCAGCTTGAAGATCTTCCGGGAACAATTAAAGTGGCAAGGAACCTGCCAATAAGTGTGGATTGAACAACATATCCATGTCCCTAGAACAAATGTTATGGCAGTGATATGAACCAAAAGAAAAAAAAAATACTTACCATAGTAATTTTGTTTCTTCAAAGGCACCCCTCACTATGCAGCTATCCTGGAAGGTTCAGCTGCCCCAGAGAGTATGGACTCTATGGAAATCATGGAACACAGACCACACTTTCAAACTCTGTCTTGCAGTGGCGCTGCATTCTGCAGCTTAACGTCAGAATAATTTCAAAGTCAACTGGCCAATAGCCACAAATCTTACTAACCTACCCTATACTATACGTAAAATGAAAACTACCAAAAAACAATAAATGATTGTACTCCCAGTCCATGCTATGGCAGACTAAAACAGAAACCAAAGTAAACTGACTGTGAATGAACAAGTAATGCTCAAGCAGTGGAAACTAGACAAACAGATTCTTGTAGAACAGTTTTCAGGTCCTGGAAGGGGAGGCAGGATGGGAGATTTAAGGATAGTGAAGGATTCCATGGAAGAAAACGTTACCATGTCAAGTAATTTTTTCTTCAAACCTCAGGAATCCCTCACAATAACTATGCAAGACTATAAAGCAGTACCTTGGGAGTCTTGGTACAGAATCTATTCAGGGAAAAGTTTCTGCAAAACAGCAGTGCCAAACCTGGCATCTCTTCTAGACTGCACATCCAGACAGTAGTGTTTTATAAAGGTGTGTACAGTTTCCCAAGTAGCTGCTTTATAAATTTCCAACAAGGGAATATCCCTTGCAGCTGCCACTGAGGCAGCAGTGCCACGAATGGAGTGTGCCCTAAGGCACTGTGGTGGCTGCTTGCCAGCTTTAGTGTAGCAGAATTGGATTCTGGAAACAATGCACTGGGCAGTGGTCCTCTTAGGAGTTGTCCTGCCCTTGCTCACTTCACCTTATGTGAGGAGCAACTGTGAGTGGGAAGACCACAGATCCTTAGTGCCGTTCAGATAGTAACCAAGTGCCCTTTAACATCCAAACTGTGGAGCCTCTGCTCAGCAGACCTGGACTTTGCTGTAAAGAACACTGGAAGACAATGATAGACTCGTTAAAGTGAAACTCTGACACTACCTTAGGGAGAAATTTCCTGTTTGTCCGAAGGACTTCCTTGTCTCTGCAGAAAATAATACAGCTGTGGTCAGTGCAGAGATCCTGCAGCTCACACACCCTTCTGGCAGAAGTTATGGCCACAAAGAAGACAGACTGCCAGGTGACATTTCAAATCCGCAGTGGCTATAGGCTTGAAGGGAGGTTCCATGAGCTTGGCTAAACACAGGTTCAAATCCCATGGAAGGACTGGTTCCCTGACTGGTGGATACAGATGCAGCAGTCCCTTAAAGAATGTCTTGAAAACAGGGTGAGATGCCACCGTCTTCTCATTACCTGCTGAAATAGAAGCAGAAATAAAAGCAGACATGTGCACTTTAAGGGTTGAGGGACTGAGACCCTATCTTTAAGGGCGCTGTTACCCTGGTATGTTCACTACTGCCTTTACCATGCTGTTTATCGTCCTCCCGCTTGCAACGTAAACCCTTGATGCTCTTGTATCACCTTGCTTTGCTGTTGCTCTTGATTATACCTTGTACCCGTCTTTGCCTGATGTGCTTGAATGTACCTTTGTAATCTCCCAGGTCACACATGAAAATAGGCACTTGGTTGTCTAGTGTGCTTACCTGGTAAACAAAAGCAAATACCTGTAAATAAATACGTCTTTCTGGTAGAAGGCTTCCTGGAAGCCCCAAGGACCTCATCTGAAAATTGAAAATCAGAATATTCCAACTCCTCAAGCACCAAGCTTTCAGGTGCACTGACTTGAGGTTCGTAAAGGTTACTCTGCTCTGAGACATGGTCAGCAGACTGCATCTCTGGGGGACACTAATGGGTTGTCTGATGGAGAGGGCCAGAAGAAGGGAGTACCAGGGCTATCTGGGGCCACTAATATCATGGCTGCAGGCTGCCTCGTTAATTTCAGGAGAGCTCTCAGTAATAGGGGAGAGGGAAAGGCACACAGGAGACTCCCCATATAGTCCAGGGTCAGAGCATCCATGGGAACTGAGCTTACTGCTGGAGACCTGCAACGAAAGAGAACTGGTAGCTCTCTCTGGAAGCAAACAGATCCATTTCTGGAGTGCCCCACCTCCTGAAGCCTGTGGCTAACACCTGCTTATTCAGAGACTATTTGTGATGCGCCTGGCTGATCCTGCTGAGGGAATCTGCCAGGACATTGTCCTTTCCTGGAAGATGGACTGCTGAAAGCTGCACTTCCATGGAGTAAGCCAGATTCCAGATCTTCATAGCTTCTGTGCACAGGGTTAAGGATCTCGTGCCTCCCTGCTTGTTGATGTAATACACAACTGATTTGTACTGAATGGCCTCTTATCTGGGAAGCAAACGACTGGAGGGCAAGGAAGTCTGCCCTTAGCGCCAGGAGGTTTATATGCTCTCTGGATTCCCATGAAGACCACACTCCACTTACGTATTGGTCACCCAGGTGAGCACCCCAGCCTAGAATCGAAGAATCTGTTGTCAGGACAACTGCAGGGAACTGCTGCTGAAAGGCCACTTCCTCCCTGAAGTTCTCCTTTTCTTTCCACCAGGTGAGAGTTTGTAAAAGTGTTTTTGTCACGGGGATCAGCCGTGAAAGAGGGTGTCCCTTTTTGGGACCAATGGGTCCTTAAGTGGTACTGGATGTCTCATTTGAAACGTGTCCCTTGGCACCACAGCCGTGGTGGAGCCCATATGACCAAAGAGCTGAACAAAATGACTTGCTGGCCCGAGTTGTCCAAGACAAAAGTTTGCCAGATGCAGGAGGCTTTCCATTCTCTCTTGGGGAAGGAATGCCTTGCCGTGGAGGGCATCCAGGTCTGCTATGAACTCCAGCACCTGTACTGGTTCTGTCTGGGACTTTTGGGCATTTATGATAAATCCCAGTGTCTCCAAGGTGCGTTGAGTTAACTGGAGAGAATCCTTGACTTGCTGGTGTGACTTCCCTGCAACTAGCCAGTCACCCAGATAAGGGAAGACCATCACAACCCCTGCCTCCTGAGGTGTGCTGCCACTACAGCCAAGCACATTGTTAATACCCTCGGAGCAGAAGAGAGACCAAATGGGAGGGTTTTGAACTGATAAATGTCCGGAAGGTAGCCTGAACCTGAAGTATTTCCTGTGACTGGTCCAGATTAGGATGTGGAAAAAGAACAGGTTACTCACCTGTAACAGTAGTTCTAGGAGTGGTAAATGTTGTTCATCCACACTTCTTGGCATGTCCCTTTCCATCTTGCCGGAAGTCTTCAAGCTGGCTCCTCCCACCCACCTGGGTGGTATAAACCTTGGCTCTGCCCCTTGACGCCAGATCTTAGCCCACTGAAAGCAAGGTTGTGCGCCAAAAGCCAGGGAGGTCAGGTGGGTGCGTGTTGATGAACACATACCACTCCTAGAACTACTGTTACAGGTGAGTAACCTGTTCTTCTAGAAGCGTGGATATGTTGTTCATCCACACTTCTTGGCAGACTCTAACCAGTTCTCAGGGAGGAGGGTGGCAAGGCGCAGACCCCTACTTGGGAAAGAGAGATTGGAGAACCAAGGCCCCAAAACCAGCATCCGGCATGACTCAAGGTCGATGTGGTAGTGGGAAATAAAGGCGTTTGCTGACTTCCAGGTAGCAGCCCGACAGATTTCCTGGATAGGGATGTCCCTGGAAGCAGCCACCGATGCAGCACTATGGTGGGTAGAATGAGCTCTTATCCCCTCTGGGAAGCTCCTTGCCCACCAACTCATAGCACAGACCTATGCATGATGTAATCCACCTTGCAATAGTCCGTTTGGCTGCAGGTCTGCCAGAAGCGGCTTCGGCGTAGGTGACAAACAGCTGGCGAACCTCTCCACGAATTTCCACCATTCGTTCCTTATAATAGGAAACAGCACGTCTCAGGTCCAAGGTATGGAGCCTGCACTCGGCGTCCGAGGTGTAGTTAGGGTAGTATACCGGCAGAGTCAAGACCTGGTTAAGGTGAAACTCTGATACCACCTTCTGAATGAAATTTGGGTGGGGGCGCAGGACAACTTTATCCCTCTGAAAGACCAGATAAGGGGAGTCCACCGACAACACCTGGGAACTCCCCTGTCCTTCTGGCTGACGTGATAGCCACCAGGAAGACCGTCTTCCACTACAAGTGTGAGTCCACAAGCTTGTGCATAGGTTCAACTGGCTTGCCCATGAGCTCTGCCAAAACCAGCAACAGATTCCACAGAGGTGGAGGTTCATGCACCGGAAGGGATATGTGATCCAGGCCTTTGAAGACGCGCCCGACCACTGTCTCCTGCGCCAGTGTTGACAGACCGGCCCGTGCCCAGTAAGCAGAAATGGCTGCCAAGTGCACCTTAAGAGTCGATGACCGCAGACCCCCTTTGGGGAGAGAGGGGGAGAGAGAGACCAAAGGTAGTCTGAGAATGTTAGCCACAGAGCAGGATAAGGGGTCCAGGCTATTACCCTGACACCAAATGGAAAATCTCTTCCATTTAAAGGCATAACATTTCCTGGTCGATTCCTTACGAGATGCCTCCACCACAGTGTAGACATCCTCGGAAAGACCCAGAGCCTGGAAACTCTAGCTGCTCAGGTACGAGGCTGTGAGGTGCAGGGATTGAAGGTCTGGATGGAATACCTTGCCCTGGTTCAGAGAGATCAGGTCCGGGCGTATACAAAGCCGCTCCGGGGGCCTGCAGCTGAGGATGAGGAGATCTGGATACCAGAACTGGCACGGCCAATGTGGGGCTATCAGGACCACATTCGCCTTGTCCCTCCTCACCTTGAGTAACACCTTGTGGATCAAGGGAAATGGAGGGACGGCGCAGCGGAGGCCTGGGATCCACGGCCTTGAGAAGGCATCCCCCTGCAGCGAGCCCTGCTGAGGGGGGGCAGGCATGGTACAGCCTCAGCTTGTTTTCTCCCTTGGAGGCAAACAGGCCCACCAACGGTGTGCCGCAGCATGAGAACAGACTGTAAGCTACCTCTGAATGGAGAGACCACTCGTCGGATATCTGGCCTATGCGGCTGAGAGCACTCAGCAGCTGGTTCGAGACTCCTGCCACATGAATGGCTAGGAGATCTGCCTCCAGCCAACTTACGAAGGTCCAGATGCGCTTCCTTGCACAACAGACAGGAGTGCGTGCCGCCGTTTGTTGAGGTAGTACATGGTCGTGGTATTGTCCGCCTGGACTTGAACCACTTGACCCCGGAGCTGAGGAGCAAAAGTTGACAGTGCCAGTCTGACTGCTCTGAGCTCCAACAGGTTGATGTGGCATCGGGACTCCTCGGGGGGGTTCACAACCCATGGGCCCTGTTGCCCCGAATGTGGGCTCCCAAGCCCATGAGAGGCATCGGTCGTAAGGACGACTGTTGGCTTGGGGCGGACAAACGGGATGTCTTCCTGCAACCGTTCTGGGCCGGTCCACCACTGTAGAGCGCCCCACATCTTCTAGGTTACAGTGATCAGCTGGTCAAAATGACCGTGGCGCCGAGTCCACTGGGCGGCCAGCTTCCACTGGAGGGGCGCATGTGCCACCTGGCCCAGACCACTGAGGTGCATGCCGCCATGTAACCCAGAAGGTGCAGATAGTCCCAGGCAAGGCACAAGTGCCCAACCAGAAATGATCAGGCAAAGGAGGAGGAGAGAACCTCCGCCCTGTCCACCGGGAGCAGAGCTCTGGCTTGATAAGAGTCGAGCTCTGCCCCGGATGAAGCCCATCACCTGAGAAGGCACGAGTTCCGACTTGGCCTCGTTGATCAGAAGGCCAAGTTGAGAGCAGGTTTGGAGAGCCAGATCCCTGGACCTCTCCAACTCCTGAAGGGAGGATCCTGCCAAGAGCCAGTCGTCAAGATAAGGGTAGATTCGTACTCCTCGATGCCGAAGATGGGCTGCCACCACTGCAATGCACTTGATGAAGACCCGTGGGGCTGACAGGCCAAACGGCATGGCTCGGAACTCGAACAAGGTCCCTTCGACCCTGAAGCGGAGGAACTGCTGATGGGACAGACAGATTGTGACGTGAAAGAACGCGTCCTGTAGATTCAGTGAACAGAACCACATGTTTCGCTCCAGGGATGGTATGATCTGACTCAGAGTTATCATTCAGAAGATGCGAGACCTGACATATTGATTCAGGTCGTGGAGATCTAGGATGGGAAGCCAACCCCCCAATCCGCCTGGACACCAGGAAGTACCTGGACACGAAGCCTGGGTCTGTAGGAGGATCCGGCACTGGAGCTACTGCCTCCTTATGGAGGAGCTGAGCTATGTCATCTTGAAGATCCGACTGAGTGCAAGCTGAGATCCCTTCCTTCCGAGGGGCGCGGGCTCGGCTGGGAGGATACTGCTCGAACTCTAGAGGCAGACCCTAACTGACCACTTCGAGAACCCACCTGTCCGAAGTGATATCAAACCAGGAAGAATGAAAGTGGGGGAGCCGACCCCCACGGGAGGACCATGAGCTGGCATGGCGGGTGTAGGGGTGGCGACCCCCAACTCATCACTGAGCAGGCTTACAGGAGGAGGAAGAGGAACCTGGACCTATGCCTCGGCCTCCTTTACGGGGCTGTTGAGGACCCTGCTTGGGCTCTAGGCGCCAAGCTTGAGCTTGCTGCTGGCCTTCTTGATAAGAGGGCTACCTAACCACACGGGAAGAATGCCGAAATGGCTTCTTTCTTTTCTGCTGGTTCTTGCCCGAAGAACCTTTTGTAGAGGTAGCATCCAAGGTGATACTGGACTGCTCGATGCACTGAAGGTGACCAGCCACTCCTGGACTGAACAGGTCGGTACCAAGGAAGGGAACATCAGCTAACTTGTGCTTGGTATCTGATGGGAAGGACGATAACCTCAGCCAGGCCCTGCAGCGAGTGTCCACTGCGGCTGCTAAGGAGTGGACACAAGAATCCCCGATGTCTAGGGCAGTCTGGATCTGCTGTTTTGCAACAGCACGGCCCTGATCATGGACTTACTTGACTATGGTCTGCATGTCCTCCGGGAAAGGAGGGAGAACTTTGTCTAATGACCAGAGGAGGGCATGAGAGAAGTGTGCCATAATGACAGCCGAACTGGCCTGACAAAGGCCTAAGGAAGAGGCCGTGTAGACCTTGCGGGCAGAGTGGTCCATATTTTTGGACTCCTTGTCCGGGGGGGTCAGTCTGTGTCGGCCGAGCTACCAGTACATCTAAACACACAAGCAGTCACCAAGCTCTCGGCCGAAGGATGTTCTGTGAATCCTGGCAGGGACCCCATAGGCACCGCGTACTGGCGGGCCATGCGGGCAGATGGTGCCTGGTAGGAAGCTGGGTGCTGCCAGAGCTCAAGGGCCGGGCCAGTGATGGCTTCGGCTACTGGAAAGGCCTCCATCGGGGTATCCCCCTCTTTTTAGGATGTCTGTAAGGAGGTACTACGCCTTGTTCTGGATAGACTCCAGGGGCATTTCGGTAGATTCAGAAATCAGGCAGAGAATGCCTCGAAAGGAGTAAAGACCCTCCTCTAGACCTGCCATAGAGAGCTCATCCCCAGGATGGGAGTGTAATCCGGTGACATCGGAGTCCAAGGAGTCATGGTACAACCGTCTCCCGCCTACGTCCCTTTTGATCTGCCGGGGGCGGTCGGGTAACCGTAATGGACAGACGTCGGGGAAGTCCGGTGTCTGTATGGTCCTCTTTCGAGGGAGCCCCTCCCTGAGGCAGCTCAGGTAGTGGTTCCACTAGAATTGGAGAGACCGAGATGGGCAGAGCTGGGATACGGACTGGCCCTGCGGGCGTGGGAACTGAAAGCTTCGGTTCCGGAGGGGTTGGCGTTGGCCCAGGAGGCAGTAGCCAAGTGATGACTGGGCTGGACGGCAGAGCCAGCTTCTGCCCGGTCAAAATCAGCCGTTGCCACATAAGTTCCTCATTGCGTCCATGGAGTTTCCGTCAAAGCCTCTCCTCGTCCAAAGAGAAGGAAGATGAGGATCTTTGGAGATGCCTATGACTCTTTTTTTGGCCGTTCAACCGAGAGGGTTCTGGACCTCGATCAAGATCGGGCTGGCTGACTCGATCGGGAGACACCGGAGTCGGTGAAAACCGAGGGTCAGAAAACGTGTCCTTGATGTTGACACCAGCTGACTGGATCCCTTCATCGGGAAAAACAAGGACCGGAGTCGTCAAAATAGGGTCAATCAGGTAGAGAGATATCTCAACCTCGACCACTTTCTGGATTTCTTGGCCGGACCGAAGATCCGTAAAGTCAGCAGCCGAGGACGCAATCTCAACTGAGGTAGAGACCGTGTGTTCCTGGGACTCTGACCTTTTTCGGTCCCGAGAACGTCTCAGTTTGAACGAAGACTTAGGGTCCTTCTCCCTCTTCCGAGGGTGGGAGGAGTGCGAGCCCGAGGGCACCTCAACCCTCGTGGGGAGAGACAGGCACAACTCCTTGAAGGAGCCCGAAAAGGTGGAACAGAGGTTCAGAGGAACAAAAATCTCCAAGTGGCTGAAGCTTGAGCCGCTTCCTCCTCGAAAGCCTTCATTTGTTCCAACTGTTCGGCGGATCCTGCAGCCGCGGAAACTGCCCACCTCGCCTCCTTCAATTTTACTGGCAGGTTCCTTTTCGCCGGTCTCCCCAATTTCAGGGGCACCAAGTGGTCGTCCAGGACGTTGTGATGGAAGGCCAGGCAGAACATGCAGGTGGAGATGTTATGTCCGACACAAAGGTAGTAGACGCACATTAGGTGGGGATCGATGCACGGCATCTTCTGGCCGCAGGAAAACCGGCGAAATCCGGGAGCAGATTTTTCCTCCATGTCCAGTGCGCTACTATCAGATCCGACAACTCGAACGAGTTTTAAGGTAAGATTCAGTAAAAACAGACATTTGAAATCCAGGGCCAACAAATTGCTGTGAAGCACTAGGGAACCTGTATCTTCCACGGGTGGGTGGGAGAAGCCAGCTTGAAGACATCCGGCAAGATTTAAAGGGGAAAGGGACATTCCAAGAAGTGTGGAAGAACAACATATCCACACTCCTAAAACACAACTTCCAGATTCATAGATCCCATCCAGTCTCCCTGTTGCAAGGACGCCATCACTGTGGACAGGATGAGAATCTTGAACTTGTCTTTTCTTAGATGTCTGTTCAGAAACCTGAGGTCCAAATTGGGTCACCACTCGCCATTTTTCTTGTGGGTGAGCAAGTACCTTGAGTAGAGGCCCTTTACCAACTGTGAGGGCGGGGACTCTTTCTGCTGCATTTGCCTGCAGTAACTTTTTAACCTCCAACTCCAACAGAATCCTTTCTTTCGGTACAGAAGGTTTAAGTTTCTGTGAACCTGCAGCCTGTGAAATCTTCTGAACTGCAGGATAAGCCCATGGCTCACTACTTCCAGTACCCACTTGTCTTTCCATTCCTGAAATAAAGTAGTAAGCCAGCCTTCCTCCCATTGGCAATGAATGGGCAATCAGAACAGACTCGTCAGGGGTTCTATTTGGACTAAGCCTTAGGGACCAGGATCGGATTAGCCTGTTTGGAAGTTCTTCTGCCCCTGTCTCTACAGTAACCTCTCATCTGAGACTAATCATAGGGCATGGGGATGAAAGCATGAGGGAAATAACCACTACCCTAACCCCCATTAGGCTGTAGGAAGTGGAAACCTTTCTGCTCAGTATTGCTCTTGTAGGTGGTTTTCTACTCTTCCATCTTCTTCATATATGTCTCTGTGTTGTCACCAAATAGGCTCTTGCATGGAAAAATCCATGTCTTTCGCCTGGGTGTCCTGGGGCAGATCAGTGGTCCTTAGCCCTGTAAATCTTCTTAGAGAGATAGCATGGGCCATAACCCTAGAGGCAGTGCCACTGGCATCCACTGCCATATGAAACTGATATTTGGTAGCATCAAGAACAGTCTTGATGATGTCTGCAAATCTTGTGCCAGATCCCCCAAGGACTTCTCACTCATGGCCAGCAGAGTTCCAGAGAGCTTTCTGGTACTTGGCAGTGTAGGCCATATAAGTAGCCTGCCTCATTAACAGAGGCACAGGTACACACTTTCTTCTTTATACTTTCCAGCTTCCTGGACTCCTTGTCCAGGGGATGAGAAGAGAGGGGAACCTTAGTCTTGTTACAGGCGGCCACCTGTACTACCTCTTCATGATCCAGGTTCGACCAGAGGTACTCAGCACTACGCCTGTCCAGCTGGTACTTCTCTACCTTCTTGTCAATCCCTAGTGTAGATGTGGGGGTCTGCAATAACTTGCAGATTGCTTTCAATAGGGACTAGAGGACAAGCAAAAGCAACCTCTTGGTGGAGGCCAATCCCATCATGTCCAAAAACTCAGCCTCCTCCTCATCCCCACGGTTTCCTGTGTGGAGAGGTCAAGGGTCTTCACCATTTGCCTTACAAAGGCACAATGCAAGGAGAACTCCTCCGGACCACAGAGAGGGGAATCAAAATCTTGTCCAGGGGAACCCTCAGGTTCAATTATTTCCCCATCCTCCTCATACTAAAAATCTGCTCCCTGTTCCTCGGCAACAGAGAGAGGGGCAGAAACTTGAGGAGGAACCAGCATGCTCATGAGAGTACCCATGGCTTGAAAAGCCTGAAAGAACTGCCATGTCCCCTGTAGAGGACATCTTTGATCTGTCCATTGACCCTGCTTCTTCAGCAGGAGGGACAGCTACACATTTTAATTTTTGCTTCTTTTTAGCAGAAACTGGTTCTGGAGCCTTCTTGGATTTTTGTTTGTGCCTGGCATGTTCCGAATTTCCCTTATTGGGAATCATGGCATCAGAGGAGTTTTTAGAGGGCCCTTCCTTTGGCTTATTATGGGAGGAAGGACCCTCAGAGTGCTTTGGTGACATGAAGGTGGACTGAGAAGCCATAATATTCTTTAACCATTCTGGCCCTTTTTTTGATAGTCTTAAGGCAAAACTTGCTGCAGAGTTCACAATCAGTGGAAAGGTGGTCAAGACCTAGGCACCTTAAACACAA
Source organism: Neoceratodus forsteri (assembly GCA_016271365.2). NCBI lineage: Eukaryota > Metazoa > Chordata > Ceratodontiformes > Ceratodontidae > Neoceratodus > Neoceratodus forsteri. The sequence goes on along the minus strand of CM028137.1, from coordinate 823,829,942 downwards.
CTCGTGGATATTTGATCTAGCCAGGAGGTGAAACAGCAGATTCACACTTTGGAAGCCCCCCTCAAAAAAAATAGATAATACAATTTACGTGTGTGTGTATATATATATATATATATATATATATATATATATACACACATATATATAAATATATATATACACACACACACACACACACACACGTGTGTATATATATATATATATACATACATACATACACACACACACACATATATATATATATATATATATATATATATGAAAAGAAGCTTACCTGTTCTGACCGGTATTAAGACAGTTTCATTTATTTATATTTGTAGTTGCAGGAAAAAAAAACTCGTAATTTTCTATGTTGAAGCCACCAGCCAAGAGAGGGACGCCTCCATGCTAGCATGTTTTGTAACGTCGTTAAATGAAGAGTGCAGGTGCGTGGCTCCACAGACTATAATAGGGCAATTTTTAAAGGCTCTTTTTATACTGCTGAGTGCCGATTTTGGCAAATGACTGCCACAGCTCAACTAACAAGGTCCTTGTCAGTTGAGCAGCGGCTCATGTCACAATGCACACCAAGGCATGCATATATCAGAGTGCGACTGCACACCCTAGAGTGGGTTATCTATCTTATAAAAGGCCCCCAGATGTTTGGGGGGGTTAGAAAAAGTAGTCTCTATGCATATAAATGTTTAATTTACAGCGGCTGATCCCACTGATCCCGCATTACTGTAACAGTTGTCAAGTTATAACAGATTTTTTTTTATTGGGGGGGGCGCCTCCCTGTCTACACAAATATTTAGCTCATCTGGTTGATCCTGCAATAAGTTTGATGGGTTTTAAGTTATGGGTAACACTGATCCTGCCTTGGTTTTCATAAAAAATTGATATGAAGTTGTATCTGGTTGATCCCGCGATTTTAACCAGGTCTTCCCTTCATAGATACAGTGTAGCATAGCGTGACTGACTGGTGTTAACGCTGGCAAAGGACATGGTACCAGTAGTTTAAAATAAGTCATGTTATCAGAAAGTAGTATATGCAATCGTTTAACTACATGTTGCTTATATTTTGGTAAAGGAAGCCACCGACTAGAGAGACAGGAAAGCGAGGAAGTCAGCGGCGTCAGAAGGGAAGATGCAAGCCCGAGAGGCCGTTCCCAGAGCAACAGCCGCTCATGCTTGCGTCTTCCCTTCTGAAGCCGCTGACTCACTTGCTATCCTGTGTCTACAGTCGGTGGCTTCTTTTATCAAAATCTAAATAAATGGTAGTGAGAAAATACAGGTTACTCGCCTGTAACAGGAGTTCTAGGAGTGGTATATGTTGTTCATCCATACTGTCTGGCAGGTTCCTTGCCACTTTAATTGTAGCCGGAAGGTCTTCAAGCTGGCTCCTCCCAACCACCCGGGTGGTAAAACTCTTAGCTCCGCCCCATGACGCCAGATCTAGCCCGCTGGAAGCCAGGTTGCACGTTGAAGCCGGGGAGGTCGGCTGGGTCGTGTGGATGAACAACATACCACTCCTAGAAAGTACAGTTACGTAAGAATTTACCGTAACAGTAGATCTTCGAGAGAGGCTCTTGCAGTAGGTAATTACATATAGGACTGACGCCGGCCGGCGGCAGGACCCCACAGAAAAATTTCTAGCTAGCAGTCCCTGGCGGGGACCGCCCCCATGTCAGGTGACCGGTGTCACATGACGTCGGTATAAAGGGGCGGTCCTAGACGTCCGCCTTCCAGTTCTTTCCCGCCACAGGCCCGGAAGGCCTGGACGAGAGAGGAGCAGATATTTCCCTCAATGGAAAAGTAGCTGAAAAAGCTTAGGGGGATGGAGGGCAGGAAGGTATTACCTACTGCAAGAGCCTCTCTCGAAGATCTATTGTTACGGTAAGTTCTTATGTAACTGTACTATCTTACTTCGAGAGGGCTCTTGCAGTAGGTAATTACATATAGGACAGAATCCCAAGCGGTCTGGAACAAATGAAAAGGCACCGGGAGGAGGAACTACTCAAAGTAGCGAATAATCTAGCAGGTCTCAAGAAAGGACGCCTTGCAAGACAGCTAACCCGAAGCCTGCTCTACGGCGAGAGGCAATGTCCAAACTGTAGTGTTTAGTGAAAGTATGGACGGAAGTCCAAGTGGCGGCAGCACAGATGTCTGCCGCAGACACGTTCTTGAAACAAGCCGCAGAGACGGCAACTCCACGAGTGGAGTGGCCTCTGACTTGACCCGGGACGGTCTTGTTGTACTTGTCATAACAGAAAGTGATGCAATGGGTCAGCCATTTTGATAGGCATTGCTTAGAAACAGCATTGCCTTCTCTTTTGTGAGCAAAGGAGACGAACAACTGATCAGTCTTTCTGAGATCCTTAGTCCTATTGGTGTAGTATCTCAGGATCCTGTGAACATCCATGGTATGGAGCAGGTATTCTCCTTGATTGGAGTACTGGGTGAAGAAAGCAGGTAATTCAACAGTGATTCAAGGTAGATTCCGCTACCACCTTAGGAAGAAACTTAGGATTCATGCGAAGAGCTACTCGTTCTTTGTGAAAAATCAAATAAGCGATTTTGCACATCAAGGCCTGGAGTTCGGAAATTCTGCGAGCAGAAGTAACGGCCACCAAGAAGAGCGTCTTCCACGATAAAAACTTCCAAGTCTGCAGAAGCAGCAGGCTCAAAGGGAGGAAGGGTAAGTTTCTCGAGGACAAAGCTTAAGTCCCAAGGTGGAGTTGGGGTCCGGACAGGGGGCCTGAAATGAAGGACCCCTCTAAGGAAAGTTTTGGAAACCTCCAGCTGGGTAAATGCCTTATCAGCAAAAGGGACATGGTAGGCTGAGATAGCCGCCATATGGACTTTCAAAGAGGAGTGACTGAGACCCAGGTAAAAGATGACGTGTACTCAAGCAGAATGGTCGCAGGACAGGAAAAGGGCTCCATCGTTTCTGGACGAGCCCAGATAGAAAATCTCTCCATTTCATGATGAGGTGGACCTAGTGGAGGGTTTTCTAGCCTCCACCAGAATCTCGGCCACCTTAGGAGAGACGCCAAAACGAGATTGAGCTAGGTCTGCAGGAGCCATGCATGAAGTTGAAAAGACTTGAGTCCCGGATGGACCAGGGTCCCCTGATCCTGGGTCAGCAATCCTGGAGGTAAAGGAAGAGGAGGAACCTCTGAGTATTGTTGTAGAAGAGAGAACCATATTTGCCTGGGCCAAAAAGGAGCGATCAGAATCATTCTCACTCCTTCCAAAGCCAGCTTCTGCAGCACACGAGGTACCAGAGGAATTGGGGAAAAAGCATAAACGAATTTGTCCCTCCAGCTTAGAGATAGAGCGTCGCTCCAGAAAGCGTCTCGCTCTGGAGCGAGCGAGCAAAAGACTGGAAGCTTTGCGTTTTGGGAGGAGGCGAACAGATCTATCTGAGGAGTCCCCCAAACCTGGAAGATGCTTTTTAGAACTTTTTTGTCCAGTTCCCACTCGTGTGGTAGAGCCGACGAGCGACTTTGTCTGCCAGGACATTGTCGACTCCCGGAACGTGGATCGCCGTGAGGTGAAGGTTGTGAAGCGTTGCCCAATCCCAAAACCTCATTGCTTCCCTGCACAGCGGGTAGGACCGAGTTCCTCCCTGCTTGTTGATGTACCACACCACGCACATGTTGTCCGTTTGGACAGTTAGGTGACCGGGAAGGATGTATTAGTGAAGGGCCTGGAGAGCATACAGCACTGCTCGAAGCTCGAGCACGCTGATGTGGAGAACTATTTCCAGCTTTGACCACAGGCCGTGGGTTCAGTGAGGACCCAGATGGGCCCCCCAACCTTCGCCTGAAGCGTCCGTGGTCAGAGTCTGATCGGGGGGAGGATGAAAAAAGGGGACCCCCCGGAATAGGTTCTCTTAAACCATCCACCATTGTAGGTCTCTTGCCATCGGCGAGGAGATCAGGACCAGATCTAGGTCGTCTACCCGTTGATTCCACTGAGATCGGAGAGTCCACTGAGAGATTCTCATGTGGAGGCGTGCGCGCAGAACCGTTGGGATGGCCACCGCCATAAGCCCCAGTAGACGAAGTACCGACCTCGCCAGAACCCTCCTGTGTTCCGATAGGAGGGGAAATCTGGGACTGGAGGGAGGCCCCCCTGTCTGGGGGCAGGAAGGCCTTGCACAAAGTCGTGTCGAGGATTGCCCCGATGAACTGGAGCCTCTGGAAAGGATCCAGGAGAGACTTGGAATGGTTGATGGTAATACCCAGGCCAGAGAAAACCTGCTGGGTGAGGGAGAGAAAATGCAGGAGTTCCTCCCTGAACGGGGCCGCCAGGAGCTAGTTGTCCAGGTAGGGAAAAACCTGAGCTCCCAAAGAAAGCAGGTGGGCCGCTACCATCGCCAGGCATCTGGTAAAGACTCGGGGAGCCGAGGAAAGACCAAATGGGAGCGCCCGGAATTGGTAGTGGTCCCCCTGGAACGCAACCCTGAGGTACTTCCGGTGCGAAGAGCGAATGGGGATGTGCAGGTACGCATCCTGCATATCCAGTGCACAAAGCCATTGGCCCGGCCGAAGCAGGGACAAGAGGTTTGAAGGGAGAGCATCCTGAACCTCTTGTATTCCACATATAGGTTCAGGGAGCTGAGATCGAGAATGGGTCTGTGATCTCCCATTTTCTTTGGTACGAGGAAGAAATGGGAATAGTAGCCTGTCCCGTGGAGTTGAGGGGGGACGGGCTCTATAGCCTGTTTTGCAAGGAGAGCAGAGATTTCTTCCTTGACCAAAGGAAGATGGTCCCTTGAGTAAGAGGAGTTCAGAGAGGGTGACGTGCAGGTTTCTGTAGAAACTCTATGGAGTGCCCCTCTGCTATGAACTGAAGCACCCATGAATCGACAGTTATCCTCTCCCAACCCGGAAGGTGGAGGGAGAACCTCCCTCCTACCAGTTCCTCTGGGGTGTCCGGAGGCGGTGGGAGAGGGAAGGAGTCAGGTGGTGTGAGGCAGCGCCGCAGCTGGGGCACCCGTTGCTTTTTTGGGCGGCGGGGGCCTGGCAGCTGTGGGGGCCAGACGTATAGTGGCCTGCCTTCCCTGAGGTTTCGCTTGAGGCCGGCTACGTCTGCGAAAGGGACAGCGCTGTGGGGGATGGGGATGGTACATTGAATCAACAGATTTAAGGGCCGTCCCCGTCTCCTGCAAATCAGTGATGATGTCCTTGACATCGCCACCAAAAAGCACAGAACCCCTAAAGGGTGCTTCTTGGATCGCTGACTGCACCTCCGGGACCAGACCTGACACACGGAGCCATGCATAACGCAGAGCTCCGTCCTCCGGTGTCCACTGCATCGTAGGTCGTCCTCAAGATATGACGACTGGCCGAACGAGCAGAACGGACCAGGTCGGCTAACTCCTGCTTGACTTGGGAGTCAGGCAAAGAGTCAATCTTAGATTACGCCTGGGTAAGGACAAGCCTTCTGGTAATCCCCCATATGTGCTACATAATTCAGGGCCCTAATCCCCAGTGTGGAAGAAGCGTAGATCTTCCTTCATACTGATCCAGAAGGCGGGATTCCTTATCCGGGGGAGACGAGCTCAAGTGTTTCGGGTGTGCTGACCGGCCTTGAGCAGTGCTAATCACAACAGAGGCTGCACGGGGGTGAGAGCCTAAGAAGTCTACACCCTCCGGAGCCTGGTATAGCCTGTTCGACTTCCTGGGAAGTGGGGCTAAAGCCGACAGTTGCTTCCAAATAGTGGAAACTAGGTGGGCATGAGGCTCGATCCAGGGTGGCACTAGAGTAGGAGCCGTAAGGGGCAAGTCCAGATGTTCAGCGAGTTTAACCCGTTGAGGATCTGGCTCTAAGGAATGCCACTGATGGACTTCCTGAGCAACTCCGTGAAGGAAGGATCCTCCGGAGGAGACTTCGGAGGAGTCCTCGGCCGGGGCTTGGAGGGAGAGCGCAGCTCGTCGTCTTTCTCGGAGCAGCCATCGGAAGCTACCGAGGAGTCCGAGAGAGAAGAGGAAGAAGAATCTGAAGCAGAGTAAGACTCCCTAGCTCGTCGGGGGGGGGGAAGAGACGGGTTCCTTAGGGGTAATCCCAGAACGCGTGTCCTGCCCACTCTGGATCCCGAGGGCAAAGCCCGGGAATCCGGAGGTGGAGAGGGAGTGTGCCGTCTGGGGCGTACGGGAGCCGGGGGTGGCACCGTCGCCGCCAGACGGCTCTCGACGTCCTTGGTGAGCCGAGCCTTGGCCTCAGCCCACCAGGAGGCAAGAGTCTCCTGAAAATCCACCGGCGACCTAGGGGCCGGTGGAGGGGATAGTTGTACGGAAGAAATCCGTAGGGAGAGTATGCGGATATACCGGAGCCGGGTATTGCGGCGAAGGAGCCAGCGCCGGGTACTGCAGTGCAGGATACTGCGGATCTGTGAAGACCGGCGTCGGATAGGACGGCAGATACCCAGGTCGGAGGGGCCGGTGTCGGAACCGGCGTCGGCGGGGCCGGTGTCAGAGAAGCCGGGGCCGGAGTCAGGGGAGCAGACGTCAGATCAGACTCTTCAGGAAGAGGATCGGACAGTAGTGCAGGATCCCGAGCCTCGTCCGGGGACGGAGGAGAAAAATCCCCGGGGTCGGGCAGGGGGGACTGGGGCTCCCCTGATGGCAGCGAGGCTGCGGGAGCCTGGTACGACAGACGAAGCAGGGTCTGCTGTAGGCCCGAGGCCCGCGCACGCCGGAGGCGGCCGAGGTGGCTTAAGGGTCAATCTCCGGCGGACGCCAGAGGAGCCGCGTCCCGACTTCGGGGTCCTCGCCGGAGACGGGCCGAGGATGAGAGAAGGCTCAGTCCGAGGGGAGGCCCGCTGCGCCGCCACGATGGTCAGCGTCTAGCGGCCTTCTCCAGCGCAACGTCGGAGGAGCCGACGTCCCGCTTAAGGGAGGTGCCCGCACTAGGCCGCAAAGCCCGCGCGGTACTGGGGCTGGAGCCTCCTTTGCCCAGAGGCACCCGGCGTACCAACGCTAACCAGACGGGCGGGCCGACGCCTCCTCCAAAGCCTTGGAGGCTGCAGGACTGCTGGCGTCGTCTGCGGGTGGCCGCGTTGAAACGAAGGCAGTGCGGACACTTGTCGATCGCGTGGTCAGGGCCTAAGCAGAAAAGGCAGAGGGAGTGAGTCTGTGAGGCAGTTGGACGCCACACGAGTCGCACTTATTCTTTGAAGGGGACGACATATACAGACGTTCACCTGATCATAGAAGTATAAAATACAATACTGAAAACATTTTCGGAAAAAACGAAGTAACAGGACTGAGCAATGTGAACTTAACCGTGAGACGCTGCACGAGCTGACGGCGGGAAAGAACTGGAAGGCGGGTGTCTGGGACCGCCCCTTTATACCGATGTCGTGTGACGCCAGTCACCTGACATGGGGGCGGTCCCCGCCAGGGAATGCTAGCTAGAAATTTTTCCGTGGGTTGCTGCCGCTGGCCGGCGTCAGTCCTATATGTAATTACCTACTGCATGAGCCCTCTCGAAATAAGATCTGCTGTTACAGGTGAGTAACCTGTATTTCTAGGGACGTGGATATGTTGTTCAATCCACACTGTCTAGCAGACTCCTAGCAGTTCTCCGGGATGAAGGAGGCAAGTCACGCACCCCCTACTTAGAAAATAAGGACTGGAGAACAGAGGTGCCAAAACCAGCATCCCGACGTGACTCTAGGTCAAAGTGATAATGGGAATTAAAGGTGTGTGCAGACTTCCAGGTAGCAGTCCTGCAGATTTCCTAGATAGGGACATCCCTAGAAGCAGCCACTGGAGCAGCGGTATGGCGGGTAGAATGAGCTCATCCCTTTGAGAGGCTCCATGCTGGCCAACCTATAGCAGAGGTCTATGCAGATGACCCTCCTGCTTATTGTCCACTTTGTTGCAGGTCTGCCAGGTGCGGCTTCAGCGTAGTTGACAAACAGCTGGCGAACCTCTCTCCGAACTTCAGCCGTCCGCTCCTTATAATAAGTGAGCGCTCTCCTAAGGTCCAAAGTATGGAGCATATATTCGGCCTCCGAAGTGTGACTGGGGTAGAACACTGGCAGAGTCAACACCTGGTTAAGGTGAAACTCCGACACGACCTTTGGAAGGAACTTCGGGTGGTTTGGGGGGGGGGGGAGATGACAACTTTGTCCCTGTGGAAGATCAGGTAGGGAGACTCTATGGAAAGCACCTGGAGCTTTCCCATCCTTCTGGCTGACGTAATATCCACCAAGAAGGCAGTCTTCCATGACAGGTGAGAGATGTCACACCTGGGCATCGATTCGAATGGCTTGCCCATGAGCTTAGCCAATACCAGCAGTAGATCCCACGGAGGTGGAGGTTCTCGCACCAGAGGGGATATGTGGTCTAAGCCTTTGAAAAATCGCCCGGCCACCTTCTCCTGCGCAGACTGCTTGCCAGCCTGCACTCTGCAAGCAGAGATGGCTGCCAGGTGCACCTTGAGAGTCATCGACCAAAGCCCTAGCTGAGAAAGGGACCACAGGTAGTCCAAAATACTAGCCAAGAGACAGGAAGAGGGGTCCAACCCTTTGTCCAGACACCAAATGGAGAATCTCTTCCATTTGAAGGCACAGCATTTTCTGGTCAACTCCTTATGAGACGCCTCAATGACGTTGAGGACCTCGTCGGAAAGAACAAAGGTCTGGAACTCTAGCCACTCATGAACCAGGCCATCAGGTGCAGGGATTGAAGGTCCGCATGGAGCACGTTCCACAAGCTGACCGAGATCAGGTCCAGGTGGCCTGGAAGCCGCCTCGGGAGCCTGGAGCCGAGGCTGAGGAGATCTGGGTACCAGAACTGGCGAGGTCAGTCTGGGGCTACCAGAATCATCTGCGCCTTGTCCCTCTTCGCCTTGAGAAGCACCCTGTGAATCATGCGAAATTGAGGGAAGGCGTAGAAGAGGCCCGGGGTCCACGGCCTCGAGAAGGCATCCCCCTGCGGCAAGCCCTGATGAGGGAGGCGGGCGTGAAACAGCCTCAGCTTCACATGCTCCCTGGAGGCGAACAGTTCCACCTGAGGGTTGCCCCAAAGGGAGAACAGGTCTTGCATTAGCTCCGGCAGGAGAGACCACTTGTGAGATGCAGCGCATATCCGGCTGAGGGCACTGGCCAGACTGTTAGAGGCTCCTGCCACATGGATGGCTAAGAGATCCGCGTCCAGGCTGATCACAAGAGAACAAATGCGGAGAGCTTCCTTGCACAGAGGCAAGGAGTGCGTCCCGGCCCAGACAGTTGAGATAGTACATGGTCGAGGTGTTGTTCATCTGGACATGAACCACCTGACCCCGAACAAATGGAGCAAAGGCGGTGAGGGCTAGTCGAAGCACCAGCAGGCTGATGGGGCATTGAGACTCCTGAGGAGACCAGAGGCCGTGGACCTGGAGATCCCCCAGATGGGCACCCCAACACATCAAAGAGGAGTCGGTCGTAAGAATGACAGTCTGCTTGGGGCGGACAAACAGGACACCCTCCTGCAGATGAGCTGGGACAAGCCACCACTGCAGGCCATCCACACATTTTCTGGGTCACGTCACCTGCTGGTCCAAAGGACTGGAGCGCTGTGACCACTGGCGGGCCAACCCCCCTTGTAAGGGGGGCGCATATGCCAGCGGGCCCAATGGACCACGCTGGTGCAGGCCACCATGAGGACCATAAGGCGCAGGAAGTCCCAGACAGGGCGCAACTGCCCAACCAGAAATGATTGGGCAAAGGAAGAAAGCACCTTGGCCCTGTCCGTCAGGAGCCGGGCTCTGCCCCGATGAACTGAATCACCTGCGATGGCAAGAGTTCCAATTTGGCCTCGCTGATCAAGAGGCCAATTTGAGAGCATACCTGGAGGGCCAGATCCCTGCACCGCTCCACCTCCAACCTGGAGGGGGATGCAATCAACCAGTCGTCCAGGTAAGGTTACACCAGGACCCCTCGCCGCCGTAGGAATGCTGTCACCACTGCCATGCATTTGGTTAAGACCCTGAGAGCTGGAGAAAGGCCGAAGGGCATGGCCCTGAACGCGTAAAGTGATCTCTCTGCTCTGAAGTGGAGGAAACGCTGATGAGACGGATGGATTGGGACATGAAAGAACGCATCCTGGAGATCCAGATAGCAGAACCACAAGCCTAGTTCCAAGGATGGAATGATCTGAGACAGAGCGACCACCCTGAAGGAGCACGGCCTAAGAAACTTGTTCAAGTCATGCAGATGGAGAATGGGGCACCAGCCCCCCGTCCGTTTTGGGACTACAAAGTACCTGGACACAAACCCTGGGTTTGGAGGAGGATCCGCCACCTCACTGATCACCTCCTTCTGGAGGAGCAGAGCAGTGTCAGCTTGACGAGCTGACAGAGGTTGCAGAGCCCCTAGCCCCCCATGGGGCGACGGCTCGATAGAGAGAGGACTGCTCTAATTCCAGAGACCTCTGCCGACCACTTCCAGCACCCAACAGTCTGTGGTGATAGCGGACGAGGCGGAAAAGAGGTGGCGGAGCCATCCTCCCACAGGAGGAACCCAGGGAGGAGTGACGAGGTTGGGGTGGGCAACACCCCTCAACCCGTCACTTGGCAGGCTTGGAGGATGGGCTGGCCGAGGGGCCCCTTGGAACCTTCCCTCCAGGCTTCCTACTGGAGGAAGCAGCAGACTTGGCCTTGGGGCGCCAACTGTGAGCCTGCTGGCCCTGTTGCTGGTGCTGCTGAGCCGGACATGCCGCTGGGGCGGAAAGGTGAAAGGGCTTACACTGCTGCTGGCAGCCTTTGTCGTCCTGGGCAGATGTGACAGAGTCCAAGGTGGTATTGGACTTCTCAATCCTCTGGAGATGGCCTTCCACCTCCCCGCCCGAACAACTCGGTGCCCAGGAAGGGAACGTCTGCCAGCTTGTGCTGGGTGTCCGCCGTGAAGGTGGAGATCCGCAGCCAAGCTCTGCGGCGCATGGCTACTGCAGCCACTACTGACTGGGCACAAGAGTCTCCAATGTCCAAAGCAGTTTGGATCTGTTTGGCCACTGTCCTTCCCTGATCCCACACCTGCTTGACCGTCGTGTGAAGGTTAGACGGGAGATGAGAAAGCACCTCATCCAGGGAACCCATAAGGGCATGTGAAAAACGTGCTGTCAGCATGGCCGAGCTAGCCTGTCGAAGACCGAGGGAGGAGGCAGCGTAAACTTTTTGCCCCAAGTAGTCCTGCTTCTTGGACTCCTTGTCGGGGGTCATTTCTACGTCCCTAGCATTTCCGGAGCGCCGGAAGACTTATCGTTACCCGCCCCAGCAGAAGGGTGTCCAAAACAGAGGGAACCAGTGGGGGACTGCATACTATGAGCCATCCTGGCCAAAGGCACAGGACAGGATGCAGGCCACTGCCACAGCTCCAGAGCTGGAACAACAACGGCCTCGGCCACAGGCAAGGCCTCCGTGGGGGAATCCCCTCAGTCCAGAATATCCGTGAGGGATATCTGGCCCATTTTTGTACGGGTTCGAGTTGCATCCCAGTGGACTCAAGACGAGCCGAACGATTCCTAGGAACGAGGATGGGCTCATCCACCGACTGACCCCCCGGAAGATTCCAGGTTAAGGGGCCTGGAATACAAGGGAGTCGTCATCGGACTCAGAGGAGTCCGGGCGGTGCTGCCGCTGCCTGAGCCACCCTCCACTTGCCGAGGCAGATCCATGGTGAGAGGACCAACATGTGGGGAAGCCCTGACCCGACCGAAAATCCTTGGTCGGGGCCCCAGTCTTAGGCTGTGGAGGCAGTAGTTTCACCACAATGGGTGGAGCAGCCGGTTTCGGCCGAGCAATGTGTGCCGGAGTCTGCTCCTAGACGATAGCGAGGGGTTGCTTCGGTCGTTTGGGCGACAGCCACTTAATGGCCGGTGAAGGTGACGGAGTTGGCTTATTACCGGCTAGCAAGAGCGGCTGCCACATCATGTCCTCATAGTGCCAACGCAACTTGCGCTGGAGCCTATCTTCCATTGAGGACAAGCAGCGATGCCAGGACAGAGACCACCGATGTCGGCAGGACCTACCCAACACGGAGGAGGACCGAGACCGTCGGGATCGCCAATGGTGGGTCGAAGAGAGGGCCAGGGAAACCCGCTCATCCCTCGCTTAAGGGTCCTTGACCAGGGACTTCGGCACAGGAGGCACGGGCAAGTCCTCAGTAACCACCGGGGGAACTGGTGAAGAAGGGATGTCTGCTTCTTCAGTCAACAAGCCGTCCAACGGGTCGAGAAAAATTGACTGCATCGACAGGTGTCTCTGCCAGCTGACCAGACAGGGACACCGTGAAAGCAGACTGTCCGGGAAAGGAGATCTCTCCCTCTCCCATCAATGTACATGGTGGGACTTACCTTTCGGTTCCTTTTTCTTCTACCTACTTGTGAGAGTCCTCGGGGGTCCTTCTCCCTTGGTGGAGAGGAACTGACAACGCTCCTTAAAAGAAGCAGTGTAGGAAAAGCCCAAGGACAGCGGGATAAACGACGACGAGGAAGACGACGTGGCCTGGGCTGCTTTCTCCTTGAGGGCGATCAACTGCTCCAGCTGCTCCACGGAGCCTGCAGCCGCGGACACCGCTCAATGGGCCTCCTTCGACTTCACCAGCGGAAACAGTTTTTCAGTGCGCCCCAGTTAAAGTCGGGCAGCGTGGTCCTCAAGAACCAAAGGCGCGAAGGACTTGCATAGATCGCAGGCCTGCAGCTCATGAGCAAGTCCCAGCCAGTAAACGCACGTGGCGTGCGGGTCAGTCTGAGACATCTTCTGCCCGCAGGGGCACAGACGAAAGCCGGGAGTAGATTCAGTATCCATCGCAGCCATGAGGGAAGATGGAAGACTTAAGTCTAGTAAACTTTAAAATTATTTTCGGAAATTACGAAGAATTAGGATCCAGGCCTACAAATGCAGAGCGCTAAGGAGGGAACCTGAGCTTCCAAGTGGTAAGGAAGATCTAGCGTCATGGGGCAGAACAGAGGGTTTTACCACCCGGGTGGGTGGGAGGAGCCAGCTTGAAGACCTTCCAGCAAGAATTAAAGCGGCAAGGAACCTGCCAGACAGTGTGGATGAACAAAATATCCATGTCCCTAGAAAAGGTCATCGTCCACTGAATGGAGAATCGACCATTCATGCGCCCTCGACCTTGTTCTGCTGAGGGCTTCTGCCAGTGTGTTTTGAACACTGGGGATGTGGACTGCTGAGATAGTAATCTGGCGGACTATGGCCCAATACCACGCCCTCATAGCTTTCCTGCACAGGGGACACGAGTGTGTGCCTCCTTGCTCGTTGAGGTGAAAAAAACACCAACGTGTTGTCTGTCTGAATGAGGTGTCCATGCTTGAGCACCATGTCTAAGGCTTGGAGAACATACATAACGTCTCATCTCTAGGACGTTGATATGGAGAGACTCCTCGGTCGAGGACCAGGATCGCTGGGTCTTGTGAACACCTAGGGGTGCACTCCATCCAGAGTTTGAAGCGTCCGTAGTAAGAACCTGGTTGGTAACTTCTCTCTGAAAGGGAGTCCCCTCCCACACGGTGGGTGAAGTCATCCACCAGTGTAGTTCCAAACGAACTGGTCCTGTGACGGAGACTGGCAGGTCCAGGTCATCTCATCTCTGGTCCCACCGGCCCAGTAGGGTCCACTGGATTGTCCTCATCCGAAGTTTCACAAAAGGAACTGTGATGATTGACAACACGATGTGACCAAGCAAACTGAGCAGAAGCCAGGTTGGCATGCTGGAGGCTGAACAAATCTACCTGGCTAGAGCCCGAATGCAATCTGGGCTGTCCTACGTCAGAAAAGCCCTTCTTTTGACAGTGTCTAGAAGGACCCCTATCAACGGCAGGAGCTGTGAGGGAATCAGGGACAACTTTGCTGAGCTGGTGATCCTCAGGCTCCGAAAGAGAGTGCAAGAATCCTGATGGACACTCTGAAGGCGTTCCCTGGACTGGGCCAAGGAGTCAATCGTCCAAGTATTGAAACACAGTCTCCCCTCCTTTGAAACGCCTCAGCCAATGCCGCCAGGCACTTCGTGAACACCCTCGGAGCCAAAGAGAGGCTGAAGGGCAATGCTCTGAACTGGAAATGCCTGCCCTGGAAAGTAAACCAGAAGTATTTCCCGTGACGTTTGGCTATCAAGATGTGGAGGTAGGTGTCCTGCATATCCAGAGACACTAGCCAGTCTCCTGATGAACCATGGGGAGGGAAGAGGGGCAGGCTCTAAAAGTAACCATCCTCAACCTTTGTACTCTACCAACCGACTGAGGTCGCTGAAGTCGAGGATGGGCCTCAAGGCTCCAACTTCCTCAGGACCAGGAACAAGTAAGAACAGAACTCTGTTCCTCGCTCGCTTGGGGGAACGGGTTCTATGTCCTTCTTGGAAAGCAAGGCCTGTATCTCCTGCTGAATCAGGCCTGCATATCCCATGGAGTGACGGGTTGGGGGCCTGTCCGGTGGAAAGTCTACAAACTCTACAGAGTGCCCATGCTCTAGGAGTTCCAAAGATCCACCGGTTGGAGGTCACCTTTCTCCAGGCATCTGCATAAACAGAAAATAGACCTACATCCTCACCTAACAAAATGTCGAGGAGAGGTGGGTTGCTCTGAGGAAGGCAGCGTGGGCGGGTTTAGTCTGGCGAGAAGTGGAGCCAATCGATCCTCTGGAGCCGCCTTACCAACCAAAGACTCCCCACTGAGCTTGAGGCTGCTGAAAACGGGGCTGCAGAGGTTGTTGACTCCCTCGGCCATGAAAACGAGACCTCTGAAATTGTCTCTGTTTCGGGCAGTACAGGGAGTGCAGGGTGCGGACAGCCTTACCGGAATCCTATAACTTGTTGTGAATCTTCTCCATATCCTCATCAAAGAGGATTGAGCCTTAGAAAGGTGCGTCTAGGATGTTAGACTGGACATCCTGAGGGAACCCAGAGATACGGAAGCAGGAATGGCGCCATAAACTAACGCCCGTGGCAGCTGTCCTTGGCAGATCATAGCACATGCGTGCCTACGTCTGACCCAGTCTGTAATATCTTGACGAGTTCCGCCTTTTGGGGCAGTCACGCACATCCTGCAAAATGTCCATTCCTTGTTCCCAAAGGGGTGTTCTGGAATTGGACCATAAGTCAGGAAGTTTAGGCTCCTGATGCTGCACGTAGCAGACGAGTACATCTTTCTGTCCATAGAATCCAGCTGTTAAGACTATGTCCAGAGGCTGGATGTTCAGATGTTTCGGCCTCTGTGAATGGTCGTGAGCTGCTGATATGACCACCGAATCAGCAGCGCGGTGGCGTAGCTAAAAAGGGTTGCTCCTTGGGTGCCCTGTATAGATGGTCCGCCTTCTTAGGACCATGGAAGAGTGAGGGTGTCTCTAGGTGGCCTGAGTGACATCCTCAAAGATGTCGCACCCACTTGGGGGGATGACTACCAGCTTAGCATTCTTCTGTCTGAGGTATCTGGCAAGCCTCATAAGGTAGCTTGGCAGAAAACACCAGGAGAAAGGACTGCTGTGTGACTAAATTTCTCTACTGGGACTAAAGAAGTAGAACTCTTGTACTTGGACCTTTAATTTAGGGTATAAAAAAACTATTAAAACAAAAAAAAAGTGTGAGTTAACTGAACTGAATGGTTATCTGAACGGTTATCTAGTTGTAAATCTCAGGTGATTGAAAGGACTTGATAGCTGTGAGGTTTAAATTACTTGTAAAAAGATCTAGTAAGTAGGGGGAGTGGCTTAGCTAGAAGGAAGCTACATTTAAAGACTGCCTTAGAAAGATTCTACTAGTAGCTTGGCAGAAGACACCACGAGAAAGGACTGCTGTGTGACTAAACTTCTCTACTGGGACTATATTACCCACCTTTAGATCATCTGATATGACTACCCCCAAGTCCCTTTCCATTTTTGTTGTTGTTGTTAGTACCTCCCCTGCTATTGTGTACTCTTCTCCTGGGTTTTTGTTTCCCAGGTGCATTACTTTGCATTGAATCTAAGTGCTATCTTGCCATTATGTCTGACCATTCCTCCAACCTTGCCAAGTCCCTTCTCTTCCTTTCTACCCCCGTATCAACTTTGTTACAGATCTTTGTGTCATCTGCAAAGAGGCATACCTTTCCCTCCAGACCCTCTGCAATGTCACCTATAAAGATGTTAAAGAGGACTGGACCTAGTACTGAGCCCTGAGGTAATCCACTAGTGACCCCTCTTCGGAATGTGTTCCATTCACTATTACCTTCTGTGTCCTGTTGTACAGCCAGTTTGCTACCCAGGCTACCACCCTGGGACCCACTCCCAGGCTGGCTAACTTGATTATCAATCTTTTGTGGGGGACTGTGTCAAATGCCTTGCTAAAGTCTGGGTAGGCCATAACCACAGCCCCTCCCTGGTCTATTACTTTGGTCACCCAGTCAAAGAAATCTATTAGATTCGTCTGACATGACCTTCCTGCTGTAAATCCATGCTGTTTTTCGTCCTGTTCCCCGCTGGCCTCTAGGTACTCAACAATTCTTTCTTTCAGAAGTGATTCCATCATTTTCTCTAGCACTGAGGTCAAACTTACAGTTCTGTAGTTTCCTGCTTCTGACTTGCTCCCACTTTTGTGACCTTACCTGGGTCCGACGACCGGCCTGAAGTCAGAGTTGAAGGCCAAATTTTAATCGGCTGGAGCATCACACCAGAGGACCCTGTCGTCTTTTCCTTTGCGCCCAAACTGCCAGAGTTGGCCAGGGCTTTGACTACTGTCAGCCGGGACTCATGACCGGACAACTCAGACCTAAAGGCAGTAAGAAATTTGGAGGATCGCGACCTGGACTGGGATATCTCCCTTTCTTTTTCTTTCTCCCTAGGCTTCTCTTTGAACTATGAGCAGCGATACTTCTTGGAGCTCTTGTGAGGATGGGGGGGAAGACTCCCTTTCAGAGGAGGAGTCACTCTGCATTGCTGCCAACTGCTGCTATGCGAGAAAGGCCTGCATGAACTTCTGGCGATGGATCCGAGTGGGGCTATTAAACGTCTGGCAGTGGGAGGAGGACTGGGTGTCATGGTCTGGGCTTAGGCACAACAAGCAGGCCATGTGGCTGTCTTGGTGGGGATCTGTTTCCCACAGGTGCACCTGTTAGTGTGCCTCGGCAAGGGGAAGATGTGCAGGAACAATAGATGAATAAAGAGAAAAAGGCAACTGAACATTTTGAAAATGCAAAAAAAAAAATCTGTCAAACTGGCATTTCGGGACCGTGGAGCCGATGAGCACGTGTCAACAGTGGGAAAAGAACTGAGGCACGCTGGGGACCGCCACCTCTTGTACCACGTGGTACGTCGGGGCAGTCCCCACCTAGTACTGCTAGAAAGAAATTTGCCGTGGGATCCAGTCGCCGGCTGGCTACAGTCATATATGTTACCTGCTGCAAGATCTCTCTCTCTCAAAGTAATATCTCCAGAAAATCCATCAGATTCTTTTTGGTGGAATCCTCTTCCACAGCAAAAACCCACAATATTCTGTATTTGCTGCATCACTGTTTGAAAGTAAGGGACTTCAGGAGGAGAGGTGAATGTGCATACTACAGAATCCTTACTGCAAGAGGATACACTGGAGCTGGAACGTGGGGCACGTTCCCCTCCATATCCCCCCTCCATTTTGAGGTCAGGAATATATTCCTACTTGTTGGCATCCCTGTCAACGACAGGAATGGAAGACCTCACTGAAAATGTCAGTGGCCACTGCTCATGAGGTGCTTACTTTGTACAAGCCAATGATGTCAACGGGGTCTGTGATGCAAGAACCAGACAACGGCAGTAAAGGCTGCATAGGCAAGCCAGGAACTACAAAATCTGAAAACGATGCCAGTACTGCCTGCACGTCAACAACACCCTGGTCAAGGACCATGACCGTTGAGTCAACAAGTCTGGACCACTAAACGACAGCAACATATTGTCCATAGTAGTTACAATAGTGCATAAGCCCAACCCTAACATTGATCTCTACTAGACAGTCAAAAAGGACCCAACATCACCGCCATCAGGGTGGACGATGACAATGTAGGATGGCTACCTGCAGGCCACAATGGTGACCTACAACTTGCTGGAGAAGCAGAACTATGCATTTCCTTAGGTCTCTGCTTAAGTCCCGATGAAGGCCAGTCTTTCATGATCTTTTGATGTCGACAACTGCAAACTGGTCAATGTGGCTTGCGATTTTGCTTTACGACCCTAGGCTTCTTCCATGTCTGCTTGAGTTTTTTTTCTAATAAAAACTTCACCAATGCCTTTCTTCTGCGTTGCTTGGTTGCTAGATTTAAAAATAAATCAAACAGAAAAACAGGCTGCTCACCTGTAACAGTAGTTCTAGGAACTGTATATGTTGTTCATCCACACTTCTTGGCATGTCCCTTTCAAGATCACAAGAAGGTCTTCAAGCTGGCTCCTTCCATCCACCCGGGTGGTATACCCTCGGCTCTGCCCCATGACGCCAGATCTTAGCCCACTTGAAGTCAGGTGTTGTGCGTCCGCAGATCGGGAGGTTGGGTGGGTCCATGTGGATGATCATCATATACCACTCCTAGAACTACTGTTACAGGTAAGTAACCTGTTTTTCTAGCGTCGTGGATATGCTGTTCATCCACACATCTTGGCAGACTCCTAGCAGTTCTCCGGGAGGAGGGAGGCAAGGCGCACAACCCCTGGGGAAAAGAGACTGGAGAACTGAGGACCCAAAACCAGCATCCAGGCATGACTCAAGGTCGATGTGGCAATGAGTTATGAAGGTGTTTGCCGATTTCCAGGTAGCAGCCAGACAGATTCCTGGATAGGGATGTCCCTGGAAGCAGCCACCGATGCAGCAGTATGCCAGGTAGAATGAGCTCTTATCCCTCTGGGAGGCTCCATGCCTGCCAACTCGTAGCACAGACTTATGCAAGACGTAATCCACCTTTCAATAGTCTGTTTTGCTGTAGGTCTACCAGAAGCTGCTTCAGTGTAGGTGACAAACACCTGGTGAACCTCTCCCCGAATTTCCGCCATCCTCTCCTTATAACAGGGGAGGACTCGTCTCAGGTCCAAGGTATGGATCCTGTATTCAGCCTCTGAGGTGTAATTAGGGTAGTATGCTGGCAGAGTTAACACCTGGTCAAGATAAAACTCTGACACCACCATCAGAAGGAATTTTGGGTGGGGGCATAGAACAACCTTGTCCTTGTGAAAGACCAGATATAGGGAGTCCACCGAAAGCGCCTGGAGCGCCCCTGTCCTTCTGGCAGACATGACAGCCACCAGGAAGGCCATCTTCCAAGACAATTGTGACGACGCACACTTATGCATTGGTTCCAATGGCTTGCTCATGAGCTTTGCAAATACCAGCAGTAGATCCTACGGAGGTGGAGGTTCACACACCAGAGGGGATCTGTGATCCAGGCCTCTGAAAAAAGCACCCGACCACTATCTCCTGCGCCATCAGCTGACCGGCCCATGCCCGGTAAGCAGAGATGGCTGTCAGGTGCACCCTAAGGGTCGATGACCGAAGACCTCCTTTGGACAGAGACCAAAGGTAGTTGAGAATGTTAACCACTGGACAGGACAGAGGGTTCAGGCCCTTGCCCTGACACCAAATGGAAACCCTTTTCCATTTGAAGGCATAACATTTCCTGGTAGATTCCTTTCTGAGTGCCTCCACCACGGTGAAGATTTCCTCGGAAAGACCCAAAGCCTGGAACTCTAGCCACTCAGGGACCAAGCTGTGAAGTGCAGGGATTGAAGGTCCGGATGGTATACCTTCCCCTGATTGAGAGAGATCAGGTCTGGGCATGCTGGAAGCCGCTCCAGGGGCTTGCAGCTGTGGCTGAGGAGATCTGGATACCAGAACTGGCGCAGCCAGTCTGGGACTACCAGAATCACCTTCCCCTTGTCCCTCCTCACCTTGATGAGCCACCCTGTGGATCAAGGGAAATGGAGGAAAGGCATAGAGGAGGCCTGGGGTCCACTGACTCGAGAAGGTATCCCCCTGTTGCAAGCCCTGCTGAGGGGGGAAGCATGAAACAGCCTCAGTTTGGTGTTGTCCCTGGAGGCAAATAGGTCCACCATCAGTTTGCCTCAGTGGGAGAACAGGCTGTAAGCTACCTCTGGATGGAGAGACCACTCGTGGAATGTCTCGCCTAAGCGGCTGAGAGCATCCGCCAGATGGTTTGAGGCTCCTGCCATATGAATGGCTAGGAGATCTGCCTCCAGATGGCTGACGAGGGTCCAGATGTGGAGCGCTTCTCTGCAAAGCAGATGGGAATGCATGCCACCCTGTTTGTTGAGGTAGTACATGGTCGTGGTATTGTCCGTCTAGACTTCAACCACTTGTCCCCGGAGCTGAGGAGCAAAAGCTGACAGTGCCAGTCTGATTGCTCTGAGCTCCAGCAGGTTGATGTGGTATCGAGACTCCTCGGGGTCCAGAACCCGTGGGCCCTTTTGTCCATGTGGGCTCCCCAGCCCATGAGAGAGGCATCGGTTGTGAGGACGGCCATCTGCTCGGGGCAGACAAACAGGATCCCTTCCTGCAACTGGTCAGGGTGGTCCACTACTGGGCACATCCCACATCTTCTGGGTTACAGTGATCAGCTGGTCAAAATGACCATGGCGCGCAGTCCACTTGGTGGCCAGCTCCCACTGAAGGGGGCGCATGAGCCACCAGGCCCAACGGACCACAGAGGTACACACTGCCATGTAACCCAGAAGGCACAGAAAGTGCCAGGCAGGGCGCACCTTCCCAACCAGAAATTAATGGGCAAAGGAGGAGAGAACCTCCGCCCTGTATGCTGGGAGCCAAGCTCTGGCTTGACGAGTGTCTAGCTCTGCCCCGATGAAACATCACCAGGGAAGGCACGAGTTTCAACTTGGCCTCGATCAAGAGGCCGAGTTGGGAGCAGGTGTGAAGGGCCAGGTCCCTGGACCTCTCCACCTCCTGCTGGGTGGGACCTGCTAAGAGGTAATAGTCGAGGTAGGGGTAAATTCTGGACCCCTTCCCACGCCTGAGATGGGCCGTCACCACTGCGATGCATTTGGTGAAGACCCGTGGGCAGGCCGAACGGCATGGCCCGGAACTCATATAGGGTCCCTTCAGCTCTGAAATGGAGGCACCGCCAATGAGACAGACGGATTGGGAGGTGAAAACGTGTCCTGGAGATCCAGTGAACAGAATCACGTTTTTCTCCAAGGATGGTATGATCTGGGACAGAGTGACCATCCGAAAGGTGCGTGACCCGAGATACTGATTCAGGTCGTGCAGATCTAGAATGGAGAGCCAGCTCACCGTCCCCTTGGGCACCGGGAAATACCTGGAGATGAAGCCTGGGTCTGCTGGAGAATCCACCACTGGAGCTACCGCCTCCTTGAGAAGAAGCTGAGCGATGTAGTCTCGGAGAGCTGACCCGAGTATGGGTGGATACTCTTTCCTCCCACAGGGTGCGGGCTCAGCTTGGAGGGTACTGCTCGAATTCTTGAGATAGTCCCTAACCGACCACTTCCAAGACCGGCCTGTCCGTGGTAATAGCGAACCAGGCACAAAGGAAGTGATAGAGCTGGCCTCCCCACGGGAGGACCCAGAGCTGGTGTGACAGGAGAGTGGGTGGCAGCCCCCGCCCCACTCAGTAGGCTTGGAGGAGGAGGAGGATCCAAGACCTGAACCTCGGCCTCCTTTACGAACCTGGGAGGGCCCGGGCTTGGGCCGGGGGCGCCAAGCTTGCACCTGCTGCTGCCCTCCTTGAAAGGAGGGTTGCTGGGCCACAGGGGAAGAGTGCCGAAAAGGCTTCTGCTGCTTCTTACTCGAAGAACCTTTAGCAGAAGTGGCATCCAAGGTGGCATTGGACTGCTCAATACGCTGAAGGTGACCAGCCACACCTGGGCCGAAGAGATCAGTGCCCAGGAAAGACACATCAGCTAGTTTGTGGTGAGTATCTGCTGGGAAAGAGAAGGGCCACATCCAAGTCCTGCGGCGAGAGGCAACTGCGGCTGCCGACAAGCAGGCTCAAGAGTCCACAATGTCCAGGGCTGTCTGGAGCTGCTGTTTGGCAACACCCTGGCCCTGGTCCCGGACTTGCTTGACCATGGTCTGCATGTCCGTGGGAAGACGTGGGAGGACTTCATCCAAAGACCCCAAAAGGGCATAGGAGAAGTGTGCCATGACGACGGCCGAATTTGCCAGACTGAGGCCTACAGAAGAGGTCGCATAGACCTTCCGAGTCGAATGATCCAAGTTTTTGGATTCCTTCTCGGGAGGTGGATCAGTGTCGGCAGAACTGCCAGTACACCTGAACACAGATGTTCACCAGGCTCTCGGCCAAAGGGTGCTCTGTGAACCCAGCAAGGGACACCATGGGCACCGCATACTTGCGGGCCATGCGGGCAGATGGCGCTGGACAAGAGACAGGGCACTGCCAAAGTTTGAAGGCTGGGCCAACTATGGCCTCGGCCACAAGAAAGGCCGAAGCCGGGGTATCTCTTCTCGAGAATGTCCATGAGAGGGTACTCCACCTTTTTCTGCATCGGCTCCAGGGACATCCCTGTAGACTCAGACATGAGGTAAAAAATGCCCTGAAAAGACGAAGGACCTTCCTCAGTCTCAATCGCACCAGCTGATTCATCATCCCCTGGGTGAGAATGTAGGCTGATCTCATCCGAGTCAGAGGAATCCAGATATAATGGTCAACCGCCCAGGTCACCTTCGACCCGACGAGGGCGGTCCAGGGTGACAGCCACCGAAAAACACCGGGGAAGCCCGGTGTCCAGTCTAGCTTCCTTAGAAGGAGACCCTCCCACAGGCTGTTTGGGTGGTGGTTCCACCAAGATTGCTGGAGAGACCGGTTTAGATCGAACCGGAGGTTTCACCAGCACTGTGGGCGGGTAACAGACTTAATCGGCTCCAAAGGAGTCCGCTTCGGCCTAGGAGGCAGAAGCCAAATAATGGCCGGGATAGAAGCTGGGGTCAGCTTGTGCATGGTCAAAATCAGCTATTGCCACGAGGTCCTTGTAAAGCCAGAGTTTCTGCCAGAGCCTCTCATCCAAGGAGGGCTGCCAATGGCGTCGCCTCTTTTTAGGGTGCTTGTGGCTCTTCCTCGGCCTGTCGGTCAAGGGGGTCCTGGACCTCGATTGAGATCAGCCAGGCTGATTTGGTCACTCGGGAGACACCAGTGGGACGAGTGATTTCCCTGGGTCGGGGACCACATCCTCGACAAGATTCCCAGCAGGCTGGGTTTCCTCGTCAGGGAAAACATGGACCTGATTCCAAGAAAGAGTTGTCGACCGAAGTCGGCGACAAGGGGTCTATCGGATCGAGAATAATTTCAACCTCATCGATCGACACTTCAGTCAACTGGCCAGACAGGAAAGCCAAAAAGCAAACAGCCGAAGAAGCAATTTTGATCTAAGTCGAGACTGCCTGTTCCTGAGACAGAGATCTCTCCCGATCACAAAAACATCTTCGCCAAGACGAAGACGATCCCAGGTCCTTTTCCTGCTTACGGGACCGAGAGGAGTGAGTGCCCGCAGGACCCTCTCCCTTAGTCGGGAGAGACTGGCACAACTCTCAGAAAGAACCCGAGAAAGTGCAACTCAGGTTGAGCGGAACGAAGAAGCTCCAAGAGGAAGATTCCTCAGCACGAGTTGCTTCCTCCTCAAAGGCTTGCATACGCTCCAACTGCTTGGCAGATCCTGCTGCCATGGAAACCGCCCACCAGGCCTCCTCTGATTTCACCGGAGGATTCCATTTTTCCAGCCTCCCCAACTTCAGGCGTGCAAGACTGTCGTCGAGAATGTTAGGGTGAAATGCAAGATAAAAATCTCACTTTGAGGTGTCATGGTCGACACCCCAGCAATAGACGCATGCGGTGTGGGGATCGGTACACGACGTCTTCTGGCCACACGAACACCAGCAAAATCCGGGAAAAGACTGGTCTTCCACAGCTACATAAATACAGTCACTATCACTAATGCGAAAAAGGCGAATTTTCAGAATGACTGCAGGGTTAGAAGCCAGGGCCTACCAAATGCCAGAGAGCAGGAGGGTGGCAACCTGAATCTTCCAGTGGAAAGGAAGATCTAGCATCATGGGACAGAGCAGAGGGATATACTACCCAGGTGGGTGGGAGGAGCCAGGCTGAAGACCTTCTGGCAATACTTAAAGGGAAAGGGACATGCCAAGACGTGTTTATGAACAACACTAGAAGCAGAGTTCCCAGTGTTGAAGAGGAACCACACTGAGTGATGGTAGTTTCCTGCTAGAGCATCCTGTATTACCACATCCTGGGCTTGGTCGCCATTTGTTAGCACAATGCCCAGTATGTGCCCCTCCCTGGTAGGCTCCATTACTCCCTGCACTAGGTAGCTGTCCTGGATAGCCTCCAGCAGTACCTGTTCCTTGGCATTTGTTGTAGTTACCGTCCACCAAGTCAACCGCGGGTATGCTGAAGTCCCCCACGACAAACGTACTCCCTTTGTCACTAACCTTCCTGATTTGCTCCCCCAACTCACTAACCACCTCCTCGCTTTGCGAAGGTCGCCTGTACACCACCCCTATCCAGAGCTTCTTACCTTTGGGGCTTTGGAGCAATACTCATATGGCTTCTATCCTCCCTCTTCCCTTCCTCCCTGGGTACACAGCATCCCCTCCCCAACATAAATAGCAATCCTTCCCCCTCTTCCCCCCACCCGGTCCCTGCGGTACTCCTTGTATCCCAGGATCATGAGATCCCAGCCAAGGTACTGGGTGGCCCAGGTTTGTGAGATGGTAGCAAATATCTACCTCCCCTTCCACCATCAATGCCTGGAACTCTGCCACCTTGTATGCCAAGCTCTTTGCATTCAAGGATACAACACTTCACCCTGTGTCCTGCCCCTCTTTTCTCTGTCCCTACACTTCTGCCTTGGTACCTTCCCCTCATTCTCTTACTCTCTGGGGGGTGAATCCTTCAGGGCTCCCCTGGAAGGTGACTTCAAAAACAGCCCAAGACCGTCTGCCATCATGGACCACTCAAGTCATCTGTCTGGGTGCTTTCCACCAACAGCTGGATTTGCAAGCCAGCTGTAGCACAAGAGTCCTTCAGAGGTCTCGCCAGGGGATGGGTAGAGATGATTCCACCCACAAGGGTGGTGAGATAGATGCTAGGGACGTCTGTCAAGAACAGACCGGAATGGGCATGACTGGAGCCAGCAAATCTACCACAGGTGTCTGGGATAAGAGCTCTACACCATAAGGCAATGGTCTGTTGCTGCCAAAGGAGTTCTTCATAGCACCGCCACATCCCATGGGGCCTTGCTTATGCAGTGGCAGATGCAAATCCACAAAGGCAGTACATCAGTGCTAGTGCATTTGTGTCACTTGGAAACAGCTGTATGTTTTTCTTACCTGATGACAGTCTGGCTACTTGTGGTAGAGTGGGGAGACAGGGTTGGATACCCTAATGCCACATTTCCCCTACTTCTGATGCGTTGACTTAAACACCTTAACTGGTGCATTAACGCAGGTTTTTTTTGTTTGCTTTTTGAACTCAACTAATTTCCCTTTTTTGAGATACTGCAATCGTTTCCTCCAACAGATCTGTCTGGCTGGAGATGTGCACGGCCCTGCACTTCTGTGTGGCTAAAGATGAAGACAAACAGGGCCCTCCAGGCCACAGGCCAAATGAGGAGTCTGGCTGGCTCTGAAAGTGCAGGGCCCACTTCCATGTGCCTACAAATGCAAACATGACAAGGCCAAATGTAGAGCATGTAGAAGTGCAGAGTCCCCAGATGCAGAGGAGTAGGGCCCATGCACCACCAAGTGAGGACTCCAAATACCTCTGAAAGCCCAGAGCTCTGTCCATGTGGCTACAGATGCAGACAAACAGGGCCCTCCAGCCTCTGCACCAAGTGAGGAGCTCTTCTGGCTATGGAAACGTAGCCACAGATACAGACCTAGAGGGCCCTTTGGGCCTTGTGCTAAACGTGGAGTTCATCTGGCTGCGGAACAGCAGGGCCCTCTGTGCCCTGCACTTCTGTGCAGCTACACATGCAAACAAGCAGAACCCTGTGGGTCCTGCACCAAGTGAGGAGTTTGCGTGTAGAAAAGCAGGGCCCTATGGGTCCTGAACTTCCATGCCAAGTGAGGAGTCCATCTAGGAGTAAAAGTGCAGGTCCCTCCACTCCCAGCATTTCCATGCGGATACAGATGCACAGGGCCCTTCTTTCATAACTTTGCTGTTTAATATTTGGACCCCACACTTTCCGCACAGTCTTCCAAGACCCCACCTCATGAACCAACCAATCAAGCCTGAAAGGTAATTTCACACCACGACTGCGAAATCCCCTTCCAGATTAGATTTGAAACATTCCACCTTCATGGTTCGTGAACTGTGGTTAACAAAAAGACTACTGAATATCTCTGATAAAAATGTTTTCAAATGGCATTGTTAAACAAAACTTGTTCCATACGAAGACAAAGTTCTTTTTTTGTAAGCAGATTTTCTTTTTTTAGTATGGTCTCAAGAAAAATAACCTCACAAAAGAATAAATTCTTCTTTCGAGAACTTCTGATATGAAAAATCCCGAAACAAGAAATCTCAAGATAACGAAAAAATATAATCTGATCTCATTAAAAAATTATTTTAATGAGCTTCTTTTGATATGAAAGATCACCGGCAAGTTCCGTTTCTCGGGCCTCCCCAGCTTGAGGCATGCTAGATGATTGAGGATGTTTGGCTGGAACACAAGGCAAAACTCGCACGTCGTGGTGTCATGGCAGACACCCAGACAGTAAACGCTTGGGGCATGCGGGTCAGTGCGCGACATCTGGCCGCACCAGCAACATCCGGGGGAAGCCTCATCTTCCATGATCAAGAAAAAGCAATCGCTAAGGTGAATTTTTGGAATAACCGAAGGTTTTGAAGCCAGGGCCTACAAAATGCAAGAGCACGAAAGAGGCAACCTAACTCTTCCAGCGGAAAGGAAGATCTGGAGTCATGGGGCGGAGCCAAGGATTGTACCACCCGGGTGGGTGGGAGGAGCCAGTTTAAAGACTTTCCAGCAGTCTTACAGGGAAAGGGACACTGCCAAGAAGTCTGGATGAACAACATATCCACGATCCTAGAAGAAAAAATTACTCACCTTAGTAATTGCTTTTCTTCTCATGGAGTCTTGCTATATTAGGACTTATTGCAGTTAGCCCCTGGCTCTGAACTGCCCCGGAGAGGAAACTGTTAACTCCAGAGAGATCTGAGTTCCACACGAGGCGCTGTTCAAAGCTCTATCTGGCCAGTTTCAAATGAAACTGCCAGGTTCTTCTTAAGCTAAACTAACATAGCAAGTCTGTGTGGAAAAGCTCTACACTAGCCATTGGCTACCTACCAGTAGTAAAACAACAAAACACAACAACAATCACAGAATAAAACAATATTACCTATTGTTGTTAGGATCACTCCTGACAAGAACTAATAGGCCCCCCTCTCCCCAAAAGACTCAAGTCCAGAGAGGGGACCATCTACCACTTAACAAAAAACAGAATTACCTAGTTCCCTAACCCAAATGAAACAAGGGGGGGGGGAAGAGAAACTAGAGAGACTAAAATGGCATGACACAGTGCTTGCACTAATTTGCCAACCCCGTACCCAAGTAGGAATTCTGAGAGGGGTAGGAGGGGGGGTTGTCCTAATATAGCAAGACTCCATGAGAAGAAAAACAATTACTAAGGTGAGTACTTTTTTCTTCAAACACCATGAAGTCTTGCTATAATTAGGACTTATTGCAGATTATACAGCAGTACCTCCATGGAGGAGGCCAGAAACCTACTTAGGGAATAGGCTCTGAAGCACAGCTGTGCCAAAACGAAGCATCTCCTGGACTGGACGTCCAGGGAATAATGCTTGGTGAAGGTGTGGACTGTCTTCCAGGTAGCAGCTTACAAATTTCCAAATGGGAATATCTCTAGCAGCCGCTAGAGATGCAGCTGTACCCTGGTGGAATGAGCCTCAGTCCTGAGGGAGGTTCTCTACCTAGTTTTTGGTAACAGAACTGGATACAAGAGACAATCCACCTTGCGATTGTCCTCTTAGTGGCAGGTCTCCCTTTGCCCACTTCTCCATAGGTAAGGAAGAGTTGGAGGGATTCGAACCTATGACCCTTGGTGCGTTCCAAATAGTAGCTTAGAGCTCTTTTGACGTCCAAACTGTGCAGTCTCCTCTCCCCTGAGGAAGAGTGCTCAGTGAAAAATACTGGAAGAGAGATGGATTGGTTGAGATGAAAATCTGAAACCACTTTAGGTAAAAACTTTCTGTTAGTCCTGAGGACTACTTTATCTCTGTGAAAAGAAATAAAATCCTTTTCCACTGACAAGGCTTGTAATTCACTTATACGCCTAGCAGAAGTGATAGCCACTAGAAAGACAGTCTTCCAAGTTAAAAACTTGAGATCTGCCGAAGACAGAGGCTCAAAGGGGATTGCATTAGCTGAGCAATGCAACATTCAGATCCCAGGCCGGGCTGGTTCCCAAAGGGAGGGTTAGTGTGAAGTAACCCTTAAAAACTTGGAAAACACAGGGTGAGAGGAGAGGGAAACAGGTTTCCCTGCAGAAACAAAAACAGAAACAGCTGCTAGATGAACCTTCAAAGTAGCTGGTTTGAGGCCTAGGGAATTTAGATGGACCAAATAGTCCAATAAAATGGCCAAGTCAGCAGATTCTGGTACAATTTGCTTCTCAGAACACCAAAAGGAAAACCTCACCCACTTGGAGTTGTAAGTGGCCCTAGTGGAAGGCTTCCTAGAAGCCTTCAAAATATCCAGGACACCTTGAGAAAGGTGTAAATCAGCAAATTCTAGCTCCTCAAGAACCAGGCCTTGAGGTGGAGGGAATTGAGGTCCGGATACCACACTCTCCCCTGTGCACAGGTCAGCAGGTCGTGGGTCCTGGGCAAGGTCAGGGGAGGGTGGAATGTCAGGGACAGGAGAAGAGGGTACCAGGGCTGCCTGGCCCAGTCTGGAGCAATCAGAATCACTTTGCAGGGCTGAGTTCTGATTTTTACTAGTACCCTGAAGAGGAGAGGGAAGGGAGGAAAGGCATACAGGAACTTCCCTTTCCAATCCAACTGAAAGGCGTCCAGGGGGACTGATCCCAGCACTGGAGGCCTGCAACAAAACAGAGGAAGTTGGTGGTTGTCTGGGGCTGCGAAAAGATCTATCTGAGGGGTCTATCTACAATACCTGATAAAGTATACCTTCTGTCCATTTTTTTACCTATAGGAGGGACAGAAAGAGGATTTTTTAAAATCTTCGTTGTTTGCTTCCTAAATGACTTATGCAAAGGAATAGACAACCTTCTAGACTCTGGAATATCCATCATTTCTACATAATCAGGCTCCTCTTGCTCATCCACAGCCTCCTCTAAAGGGAGCTGGAGGGTTTCTGCCACCTTTTTATAAAACCTAAAATGAGAAGGGACTCAGACAGCAAAGGGGAGATTCAAAGGTCTGTCTGGAGAAATGTCCGCTCAATGAGCACGTCCAGACCTTCCCAGTCACAAATGCACTGATTAAATTCCTCCTCCCCTCCTGTGGTTCATAAAAATCCTCAACATCATAATCCTGAACCACTGGACCTGGCAGAACCACCCTTTTCCCAACTAAAGGGGTTTGACAAGTCCCTGAGACAAAGACTGAACAATCTGTATGGCTTTGCTATCTCTGCAGCAGTTGGAGAGACAATTTTGGACTCCAGACCTGCTGATTTCTTTTCTTTTTACTGGGACTGGTTCCTCTGAACCAGCCTTTCTTTGCCCGAGGAAGTCTCGCCCTGGTCAGAGGGCACTCCCTCTGGTCCAGTGGGTGCTGGACCAGGCTGGCCATCTGAGTCAGCGGACTTTTTGGCCTCTCGTTCCCTGAGCCGGCCCAATCTCTTTTCCAGGGTGGCTGCAGGGAAATTTTTACACCTGGCAGTCTGACGGGGAGGTGGTCAGCCCCAGACAATAGACACAAGTGGTGTGTGGGTCAGCCTTGGCAAAGGCTTCCCCAGACATCACAGTGTTGAAACCCAGTGGGCCGGTTTTTCTTTTGGGTTTCTCAGACATAATGCCAACCCTAACAAAAAACTTGCCCTTTAAGCGGCTGTGCCAGGCAAGAAACCCTTATCGGTTCCTAACCGTGTCACGGGTATTTGAAAAAAACCCAGATAATGCTAGGTTTTTTTAGAACCGATAAGAACCGGGAACCGCACTTCTAAAAGCCCATTCAATAAATAAATTCGTTATTTTAAGCAAACCGATCGGTTCAGACTGAACCGATAATGAATTTCCACACAGACTTAAACACTAGTACTTACAGTTTACCAGATAGAGCTTTTGACCGAAAATGCGTAAAACAGACACTTTGCCGGTTCAAATGAACCGAATAAACTCGCTTGAACCATGAAATGAACCGAGCTGAAGGAGCTGATCTCCGGGCGACTGTTCAGTGAAGCGGAGTAAAAATCTGGCAGTTTCATTTGAAACTGGCCAGATAAACTTTGAACAGCGCCCCCTCGCTGTGGAACTCAGATCTCTCTGGAGTTAACTGTTTCCTCTTCGGGCAGTTCAGAGCCAGGGCTAACTGCAATAAGTCCTAATTATAGCAAGACTTCATGGTGTTTGAATAATGTTTTCCAAGAAAGAAAGCATAGCTCGCAAGTTGCAGTTGGCTCAAATGAAGACGGGGTCAATTTCTCCAAAGCAAAATTTAAATCCCAAGCAGGGACAGTGGAATGGATTGGAGGTTTTTGGGTACAGGATGCCCCTGAGAAAGGTACAGGACACATGTAACTGAGCCACGGTACGACCACCCATGGGTTTGTGAAAGGCAGAAATAGTTGTAAGGTGCACCCTGAGGGAGAAGTACTGAAGGCCAGAGTTCCACAATGATATCAAGTAGTCCAGAATCTGGCTCAGACAAATAAAGTGTCCAGATGATGTTTGGCAGTCCAGATGGCAAACCTCTTCCACTTCATGGCTTATGTAGTACCCATGGAGGGCTTTCAAGCTGCCACAAGGACACCCGCTATGATACTCTAAACCAGGAGATGGCTATGTCTTCAGGAGCCAAGCATGCATGTGAGGGGATCAGAGATTTGGATGGATCAGGATTCCCTGAGCCTGCATCAGCAGATCCCTGCAAAGGGAGAGAGGAACTGGAGGCTCCACCATTTACTGTTGCAGTAATGGAAACCTATATGCCATGGCCAGAAGGATGTGACAAGGATCATGCTGGCCCCTTCCATCTGCAGCTTCATTAGTACCTTCTGAATCCGAGGAAATGGTGAGAAGGTGTAAAAGAACCTCCCACTCCAGGAGAAGGACAATGCGTCACGCCAGAAAACTCCAGGACCTGAATCAAGTGAGCAGAAACCGGGCAGTTTTGCATCGAGTGGGGACGCAAAAAGGTCCAACTGTGGACGATCCCATCTGTCGAACAGATCTTCTGAGACACACGAGAAAAGCTCCCATTCGTGCATCCTGAACAGAGTCCGGCTGAGGCTGCCCACCAGAGTGTTCAGCACACCGGGGACATGGACTGCCAAGAGGACCAGGCTGTGGTCCAGTGCTCAGTACCAGACTCTCATGGCCTCCATGCTCAGGGGATACGAATGCACGCGCGCCCCACTTGCTGATGTAGTTGACAACACTGAGGTTGTCTGGTCCAACAACCGACAAAGAAAGATGGTTCTGCAAGGCCTGCATTGCATACAGGACCACCCGCATTGAGGACGTTAATGTGCAAAGATCTCTCAATCTGGGACCATGTCCACAGAGTCTGAAAAGGACCCAGGTGCACACCCCAGCCTGAACCGGAGGCATTCATAGTAAGAATCTGCTGGGTAGAGGAGATCAAGAATGGGACCCCTTGCAACAGGTTCTGGAGGTCCACCCACCACTGAAGCACCCTGCGAACTGGAGAAGAGACCAGCACTAGCTGCTCTGGTTCTGGAGGTCCACCCACCACTGAAGCACCCTGCGAACTGGAGAAGAGACCAGCACTAGCTGCTCTAGATCATCCATTGGTCACACTGCACCTGCATGTGCAATCTGAGCAGAGGAACCATGGCAATGGCTGCAGCCATCAGGCCTAACAGCCTCATGTACACCCTCGCGGGGACTTACGACCCTGGAAATTAATCTTCGAGGCAGCCAGGCAGGGATACCAGCACTGAGCGCTCGCACCAGATGAGGGGGTGGGACTACTATCCTATGCGTGCGGAGTCCAGACCTACGACTTGGCATGACTGAGGGGGACCACTTAGCACCACGTTGCGGGGGGCGTAGGGACAAAAACAAAGATGGACTGCTCAGCCATACATCCAATTGGCCAAGACAGGCGATGACGTCAGAAGGACAGACATCGCCATCCATGCACACACAGAGTTCTTGTGTAAATGTTGTGGATGCTCAGCTACTGTCAGGTCGCAGTCGCGGACGGTTTAAAAATAAAGCATTCGGAATGGAGAGAGTGTGGTTTTTTTTTCCGCTGCTTGGCCATCGGAATGGAAATTGGGTGGTGAGATTTGGGACTGGGAACAAAATCGGGGCACAAGACGACGCAAGTATGTACTTTTTACAATGACTGTTTTACAAAAAAGTGCCCAGGCCATCCCTACCGGATTTTAAAGTGGTGGGGCCATGGCCCAGGTGGCCCTCCTGGCTCCGGAGCCTATACGGAACTGTGATCTCACAAGCTGGGTGGTACCCACGTTCTCTATAGAGGGTCAAAGCTCAGGTAAAACTGTGCTTTTTGATTCTGGACTCCTGACAAGACACACTCAAGAGCACTTTAGGTAAATCAACCTCCACCATTTGCAAACTAAAACTAGAGTAGGACTCAATATTCAGTAATAAGGCGGTTTTGTTTAAATTGTCCTTTTAATTTATACAACTGTACACCCAAAGTTACATGTTCTGTTTTGCATGTCATCTATTTTAATGTTAGTAAACTTTCTTGAAATCTTGTCGGAGCCTTTTCTTCATTTTGAATGTGAATGCTGAGGCAGTGTTGATAATTCTGACAGAACTGTTAAGTGCCCAGAGTGTGTTATCATATGTACCAAGGTAAGAAAAGTACCTAGGTCTCAAATGAGCCAAAAGGGGGATTTTGAACCAGGTTGGGTGGGTGGCCATTGGGTTAAGTACTGCACTGCATTTCCCCCGAACAGGGTGTGATATTTGAACCTGTTAACTGGGCATGCTAGTGAAAAGGGGTTCATATTTGACCCCAGGACTCGACTGATAGTTGTTCAGACCCAAAACAGACAGGAGGGTTATCCTGTTTGTCTCCTGTTCACATATTGCACTTTGAGGTTTGGCACTGTGGAAACAGACGGCCTGACCACCGGAGTGCTTTTGAGACAGTCAAAGCCCTTGTAAAAGTGCCCGACCACCTTCTCCTGGGCCACTAATAGCATACTGGCCCACACCAGGTAAGCAGACATGGCTGCCAGGTGCACCTTGAAGGTCATTGCTTGCAATCCCAGCTGGGAAACTGAGCAGAGGTAGTCCAAGACGCTAGCCACAGGGCAGGCAAGGGGGTTAAGCTCCTTGCCTGGCACCAAATAGAAAAAAATCTTCCATTTAAAGGCACAGCACCTATGAGGCAACTCCTTCCTGCAGGCCTCCACAATGTAGAAGACATCCTTGGAAAGATCCTAAGCCTATAACTACAGTCACTCAGGAACCAGACCATGAAGTGCAGGGACTGAAGGTCTAGCTGCAGGACCATCCCCAAAAGTCTGATAAGCAGTCTGGGCAGAGTCACTGCTGAGACCTGCTGCAGAAGCTAAGGAGATCTAGGTACCAGAACTGTCTTGGCCATTCTGAAGCTACCATGATCATCTGCACCTCATCCTTTCTGACCTTGACCAGTACTCTGGGGATCAAGGGGAAGGGAGGACATGTGTAAGACCAGGGTCCAGGGCCTTGCAAAGGCATCCCCATCAGTGTCCTCGACTGTGGGAGGTGGGCACAAAACAGCCTCGGTTTGGCATTCTCCCAAGAGACAAATAGGTCCACCATGGGCGAGACCTACAGGGAGAACAGATGGTTCACCACCTCCTAGGTTCAGAGACCACTTGTGCAATGTCTCTCCTTCCCGGCTGAGACTGTCTGCCAGCTGACTGTTCTCCCCCATGAGTTGCATCACCAGGAGATTGGCGCCCAAGCTACGTTCAAGGGTCCAGGTGTGGAGTGCCTACTGAGACAAAGTAAGTGCGTCTCCTTGTCTGTTCAGGTAAACAATGGTTGTGCTAGTGTCCATTTGGACCTGAACGACCTGACCCCTGACAAGCAAAGCAAATAGCCAAATGCACTGCATGGAGCTCCAGCAGGTTTATGTGGTGATGGGACTCCCTGGGCAACCAAATCCCGTGGGACATTTGGTTTCCCAAGGTGTGCTCCCCACCCTACCAGACGCATCCATCATCAACATGACTGTCGGCTCTGGGAAGACATACTGAATACCTTCCTGCAGGTGTTCCAGGACCAGCCACCACTTAACAGCATCCCACATCGGCTGGGTCAGAGTGACCGGCTGGTCCAAGTTGCCTAGGCGCTGGGCCACATACTGCCCACATCTCACCAAAGGCAGCACACTCGCCAATGGGACCAGTGGCCCACGCAGTTGTAGGAAATCCTGGTCAGGGTGCAAGAGTCCAACCAGAAATGATTGGGCAAAGGAGGCAAGATCCTGTGCCCAGTCCACTGGGAGGCAGGCCTTGGCCCGGAGGAGATTAGTTCTGCCACAATTAACCTGATCACCTACTTCCATACCAGTTTGGACTTTTCCAGGTTAATCAACAAGCCCAAATCTCAGCAAGACTAGAGAGCCAGGTCTGTGGATCTCACCACAGCCTTTCTGGGTGGACCTGCTACCAGCCAGTCATCGAGGCAGGGGAACACCCTGACCCCTAGGCACTGCAAGTGAGCACTCACCACTGCCATGCATTTAGTGAAGATCTTTGGAGTGGATTAGAGGTGGAATGGCATAACCTGGAAGTGAAAAAGTTCCCCTTCCACTTGGAAACAGAGGTACCGGTGGTGGGACCTGCAGGCAGAAGTATGGAAGAATGCGTCCTGGAGGTCCAGGGAGCAAAACCATATGTTCTACTTCATGGATAATATAATCCAACTCAGACTAATCGTCCATAACTTACAACTGCTCACGTACTGCTTGAGATAGCGTAAATCCAGTGTGGTACACTAGCACCCCCGACCAGGAAGTACATGGACATGTCAAACTGACTGGCCAGGGTGTTCAGGATACCAGCTATACTCCCTTTTGCATGGAGCTGAGCAATGTCCACCCTGAGGGCTGACTGCATGTCCTAAAGATACCCCGGACTCTTGTGGCACAAGCAGGCGGTAGGGTGGAAGAGCCTCAAAGTCTAGAGGCAGTCCTCATTCCACTATTTCCAAAACCCAATTGTCCATTGTGGTAGACCAACGTGGCAAGAAGTGAGGCAGCCAGCCTCCGATGGGAGACCAGTCAGGGACAGGACAGGTCGAAGGATGACACTCCCTCAACTCCTTATTGGGCAGCTTTTGTGAGGGCATCAGTGACCGATGCCGGAGGGGCATCACTACACCTGCACATCCCTTTAGCACAATGGGCCCCAAACTTCTGCTTGGGGTGCCAGGCCTGAAACTGCCCCTTCTGGGGCTGCTACCAGGGAGGCTGTGATTGAAAGGACCTGAACTGGTAAGCAGCCTGTTTCTTTACTATCTTTCTTTAGTCCTTTTGAAACAAAGGCACAGGGTCAAGGGTGGCACCTGACAATCCTTGTGAGATGTCCTTCCACCCAGTGAGCAAATAGGTTGGTGCCCGGGAAAAGGACATCTGCCAACTTTTGCTGGGTGTCTGCCGTGAAGGTGGAAAAACGCAGTAAAGCACTGCAATGAATGGAGAAAGCCGCTGCCACCACATGGGCACAAAAGCTGTCATGTCCAAGGCTATCTGGAGTTGGTGTTTAGCTAGTGACTGACTGTGGTCTCTGATTAGCTCCACTGCCACATGCTGCTCTGGATGGAGGTGAGGAAGACTGCATCAATGATTCCCATCAGGGAATTACCATAATTAGCCATTATGAGGGCATCGTTAGCCTGATGGAGACTCAAAGTAGCTACAACATACCTTTTTTGCAGCACAGTCAATCTTGCAGGACTCCTTGTCCAAAGGGTTGTAGTTTCCTTGGCATCTGGACTTGGAGCACCGAATCCATGACCACACCTTCGAACGAAGGGTGGTCAGAAAACCCTGAAAGGGATCCCATAGGGACTACGTACTTGAGAATCATGTGGACAGAGCGTGTCAAGAAGGATGCTGTATGCGGACAAAGCTCCTGAGCTGGTCCCAAGATGGCCTCAACCACCAGGGAAGGCAATCCCCAGGGATTCATCCCAGTTCAAAATGTCCATACGAGAGCACCTGGCCCTCTTCTGGACAGGCTCCAACAGGATAAATGTGGACTCCTTGATATGCCAGAGCATCTCACTGTAGGACTCCAGCTCACGGTCGGTGGAAGGTTCCTTGACCGAGCCCTAGTCAAAGAGCAGAGTCCCTGAGGAGGCCATAGACTCCTGATCCGAGATGTCCAATGACTCCTCTAAGACGGCCTCGGCTGTTTGCCATGGATCTCCCGGGAATCCCCACCGACAACTGGTCTGGCAAGTC
The DNA here is from genome assembly GCA_016271365.2 of Neoceratodus forsteri. NCBI lineage: Eukaryota > Metazoa > Chordata > Ceratodontiformes > Ceratodontidae > Neoceratodus > Neoceratodus forsteri. The sequence goes on along the minus strand of CM028137.1, from coordinate 823,793,307 downwards.
GGGAGCCAAATGGCCTGCCTCCTTGGTTGGTGTGCCGACTGGCAGCAGTCAGGGTGGTGGATCCACTAACATCAGCAGAGAAGCACAAGTAGGGAGCATCTGTAGAACCGGGACTAGTGGGGCAACCATTAGCGGCTGCCTGGGATCCAAAGTCCCTGGGTACAGCCCTGCCCTGCGATGGGCCCACTGCTGCCAGAAGAACTACTCAGATCATCGGAGCATTCTCAATAGGTGCGTCTCCTCATCTGAAGATGAGAACAAGGAAGAGAGCTGACAGCGGCGCCTCGTGGTCGTGTGGCATAGAAAGCGTGAACACTTTTACCATGACTTTGGTGACCACCCAGTCGCATCAAGAGGGGTGTTCCTGAGGTTCAGCAACAAGTACAACGACCTGACCTTGGACGGAGGCTAGTCCCTGGAAGGGCTCACTGGGGTCACTGATCAGTCCACATCCTCCTTAGTGAGGACCGGGAGCACTGGGGGGCTGCCAGGCCAACTCCTTGGCCTCATCAGACAACTAGTCAACCAGGTCAAGAAAAATCTCGACAGCTTGGGTGAATGGAGTCAAGTGGTCAAGCTCAATGGTGGAGCCCAAGAGCTTTCAACCTCCTTGACCAGCCCCTCAGCCAAGGAGCACTTGACAGCTCTCTGGCAAGATGAGGGACTGGGGAGACCAAGATGTCTCACAACTGGCAATGGTGGTGAGAAAATTTAGTTTTGGACTTAGAGCCACGGAGGGCAGGGCTCTCCCCCACGGTCTGAAGGGACCTGCACAACACAGAACTGGTCAATGAGGGTGAGAACAGTGCCCACCATGGCGGCTGCCTCTTCCACCTCAAGGGCCGCATGTTGAGTAGCAGACCTGATATTTTTGCAGCCCTTAAGGTGACCCTCTGAATCCCATTCCGAAGGCCAATGAATGTGAGCCTGACTTTCCTGTCCACGAGGGACTCAAAGCACAGAAAGGCAGAGGTCGCACCCAGCAACACTATGTTGCCCACCAAGGCAGTACACGAATGTGTCATGCGGATTGGTGACAACCTCTTCTAGTGGCACCAAACACTGAATTTAAATCCCTGTTTTTTATGGGCTATCATTGGTCCAAAGACTGAGCAAAAAAAAATTTTTTTTTAACTGCACTAAAAATTGCTTTGAAAATTTCAAAAAGAAAACTTTGCCAATGGCACAGAGAAAATCCTAAGCAAAGCGTGAAGGAGGTGACCTGTTCTTCCAGCAAAAAGAGAGCAGACATCACTGGGTGGAGTCTGGGATATATCGGCCTGGGTCGTGGGAGGAGCTTAGCTTAAAGAGGATCCGGCCAATCACTGCACTCCAGTAGAACTGCCAAAGTGTGGATAAGTTTATCATATCCATGTCCCAGAATGCAAAGAGGCGGAGCTATTAAGGTGCAAAGTCTGGGGTTTAACATTAAACCTCTTACTCAACCCCAACTATGGGGTGCTACCACACCGCTATAAAACTTTTTTTTTTGTGGTTGGTGGGGGATCTACAATTGACCCCAACTCCTTTCTGTTTATTTCTGGTGAGGTTGGCACTTGAGCTTTTTTTTTTTTTTTGGGGAGACAGGGAGTTTAAAAAGAAAAAAGAACAGACCATGGCAGAGTAGAACACAGAGTGGTCTGCTGCCAGTGACCACAGGGTGAGCTACCAGTGGCCCTGGCTCTCCACTGAGGGAGGAGAGTGGGCAGCTGCCTGAATCAATGTAAAGATATTCTAGAAGATCAACAGTTACAGTGAGTAACTTTTTTTTTTTTTTTTTTTTTTTTTAAATACTTTCCTACCCTCTTGATCCTCTCCTTCAGGCCTCCCAATGTTCGCTGCCAGATCCCAGACACATGATCTGCCCCTAGAGTGCCTCCTCCCCTTCTCTGCACAGTGGGGTTTGTCTGTTGTTGGCGGTCTGAGGTGAGCGGGGAAGTCGTCATCCAAGACCGCGAGGGTGATTTTTTTCTGTTTTTGACCCCCTGTCCCATCCCCCTGGGGACGCCAGTGCTTGGGACTCAGTCCCAAGAACTGACGTGCTGACGCACGTCTAGCCTCTCATGCAACATACGACGTCCCCCCACCCCCAGACCCCTAGCATCGAGCCACCCATCCCGTCAAGGACCGGTGCTTCCACTGACTCTACCAGAGTGTCGTACGCTGGTGCATCCCAGGTATCCCACCCCTGAGGGAGGAGAGCATCCAGAGGAACGCTCAATCCTCCCTCCCCCTGCCAGCCCCTGGCTACCCGGGTCCGTTTCTGAATCCGGGTCAGTGGCATAGCGCGAGGTGTGGCATCCAGCACCTCAACCCTCAGTGCCACCGGGCCAGCGAGTACCTAATTTTAATATCTTCCAAGAATCAATCTTCACCCCTGATTTATGGATCAGAGTACCAAGCTTCCCAGAAAAGGGAGATGCTGTCTCACCCCAAGGGCAACACCCTCAGCCCTCTGAGTGCGGGAGAACACCTGAGGGCAGAGGCTCTGCATGGGTATGACAAGATCAGTCTCCATTCTGAATCTGACTAATGAGCAGCAGAGTGCCCCGACAGCTTCCATCTGTCCCTACGGGAGAAAAAATGAGACCCGTACAATTGGGAGATCAGTACCTTTCACAAGGCCACGGATGCCAGTCAAGACAGGCAAAGCCATGACATCTGGTAAATGCAGACTTCAGTTCCCACCAAGCTGGAGGCCACCTCACTGGCACTGTACCATCCCGTCTAGACTTGTGAGGCCCTTGTCTGGTGCCTTGCTCATTCCACGCTCTTGCCGGAAAGGCTAACAGACTGCCCAACTAACTCCAAATTAAGTATGGCAGCTCAGAGTTAACTTAGCTGTGCCCATAAATACAGGTTACTCACCTGTAACAGGAGTTCTAGGAATGGTATATGTTGTTCATCCACACTGTCTGGCAGGTTCCTTGCCGCTTTAAATCTTGCCAGAAGGTCTTCAAGCTGGCTCCTCCCACCCACCCGGATGGTAAAACTCTCGGCTCCGCCCCATGGCCAGATCTAGCCCGCTGGAAGCCAGGTGCATCAGCCGGGGAGGTGTGAGGTGGTGGATGAACACATATACCATCTTGAACCCTCACAGGTGAGTAACCTGTATTTCTAGAGACATGGATATGTTGTTCATCCACACTCTCTGGCAGACTCCTAGAAGTTCTCCAGGAGGAGGGAGGCAAGGCGCACACCCCCTACTTGGGGAATAAAGACTGGAGAACCGAGGCCCCAAAACCAGCATCCCAGCGTGACTCAAGGTCGATGATGTAGTGGCTGATGAAGGTGTGTGCTGACTTCCAGGTAGCAGCCCTGCAGATTTCCTGGATAGGGACATCCCTGGAAGCAGCCACCGATGCAGCGGTATGGCGGGTAGAATGAGCTCTTATCCCTCTGGGAGGCTCCATGCCTGCCAACCTATAGCAGAGATCTATGCAGGAGGTGACCCACCTGCCTATCGTCTGCTTGGCTGCAAGTCTGCCAGGTGCGGCTTCAGCGTAGGTGACAAACAGCTGGTGAACCTATCCCCAAACTTCAGCCGTCCGCTCCTTATAGTAAGCGAATGCTCTTCTAGGGTCCAAAGTATGCAGCCTATATTCGGCCTCCGAGGTGTGATTGGGGTAGAACACTGGCAGAGTCAACACCTGGTTAAGGTGAAACTCCGACACCACCTTCAGAAGGAACTATGGGTGGGGGCGCAGGACAACCTTGTCCCTGTGGAAGATCAGATAAGGAGACTCTATGGAAAGCGCCTGGAGCTCTCCCATCCTTCTGGCTGACATGAGAGCCAAGAAGGCAGTCTTCCACGACAGGTGAGAGATGTCACACCTGTGCATCGGTTCGAATGGTTTGCCCATGAGCTTAGCCAATACCAGCAGTAGATCCCACTGAGGTGATACTCGACCAGAGGATATGTATCAAGGCCTTTGAAAAAGCGCCCCACCACCTCTCTCCTGCGCCACCCACTGCCTCCCGCCCACGCCTGTAGGCAGAGATGGCTGCCAGTTGCACCTTAAGAGTCATCGACCGAAGCCCTTGCTGAGAAAGGGACCACAGATAGTCCAGAATGCTTGTCAAGGAACAGGAGGAAGGATCCAGGCCCTTGCCCTGACACCAAATGGAGAATCTCTTCCATGTGAAGGCGTAGCACTTTCTGGTTGACTCCTTACGGGACGCCTCAACGACATTGAGGACCTCGTCGGAAAGACCCAAGGCCTGGAACTCCAGCCGCTCAGGAACCAGTCTGTCAGGTGCAGGGATTGAAGGTCCAGATGGAATACCTTCCCCTGATTGACAGAGATCAGGTCTGGGCGGGCTGGAAGCAGCCTTGGGAGCCTGGAGCTGAGACTGAGGAGATCTGGATACCAGAACTGGCGGGGCCAGTCTGGGGCTACCAGAACACTTGCGCCTTGTCCCTCCTCGCCTTGAGAAGCACCTTGTGGATCAAGGGAAATGGGGGAAAGGCGTAGAATAGGCCCGGGGTCCACGGCTTCGAGAAGGCATCCCTCTGCTGCAAGCCCTGCTGAGAGGGGTGGGCATGAAACAGTCTCAGCTTCACATTCTCCCTGGAGGCAAACAGGTCCACCTGAGGCATGCCCCAGTGGGAGAACAGATCTTGTACTACCTCCGGCAGGACAGACCACTCGTGGGACACAGCCCCTATCCGGCTTAGGGCATTGGCCAGGGTGTTGGAGGCTCCTGCCACATGAATGGCAAGAAGATCCACCACCAGGCTGCGCATGAGTGACCAAATGCGGAGAGCTTCCCTGCACGGAGGCATGGAGCGTGTCCCGCCCTGGTGGTTTAGGTAGTACATGGTCGTGGTATTGTCCGTCTGGACCTGAACCACTTGACCCCGTAGAAACGGAGCGAACGCGGTGAGGGCTAGACGAACCGCTCGAAGCTCCAGCAGGTTGATGTGGCATTGGGGCTCCTGAGGGGACCACAGGCCATGCGCTCTGTGCTCCCCAGATGGGCACCCCAACCCATCAGAGAGGCATGGGTCAATAGAGAGACCGTCGGCTCGGGGTGGACAAACGGGATGCCATCCTGCAGATGTGCTGGAACTGTCCACCGCTGGCGAGCGTTCCACATGCCCTGGGTCACTGTCACTAGCTGATCCAGAGGATCGAAGTGCTGTGACCATTGGCTAGCCAGCCCCCATTGAAGGGGACGCATGTACCAACTGGCCCAACAGACTATGCTGGTGCAGGCCACCATGAGGCCCAGGAGGTGCAGAAAGTCCCGGGCAGGGCGCGATTGCCAAACCTGAAATGATTGGGCAAAGGAGGAAAGAACCTCGGCCCTGTCCGCCGGGAGTCGTGCTCTGGCTCATAGATAGTCGAGCTCTGCCCCGATGAATTGGATCACCTGCTTTGGCACGAGTTCCGACTTGGCCTCGTTGATGAGGAGGCCAACCTGAGAGAAAACCTGGAGGGCCAGATCTGTGGACCGCTCCACCTCCATTCTGGAGAGGACTGCAATCAGCCAGTCGTCCAGGCAGGGGCACACCCGGACCCTTCGGCGCCACAGGAATGCTGTCACCACTGCCATGCATTTGGTGAAGACCCTGGGAGCTAGGTAAAGGCCGAAGGGCATGGCCTGGAACTCGTAGAGGGATCCCTCTGCCCTGAAGCGGAGGAATCTCTGGTGGGACGGATGGATAGGGATGTGAAAGAACGCAACCTGAAGGTCCAGAGAACAGAACCACATGCCTCGTTCCAAGGATGGGATTATCTGAGCCAGAGTGACCATCCTGAAGGTCCGAGACCTTAGGAACCTGTTCAGGTCGTGCAGGTAGAGAATGGGTCACCAGCCCCCCAATCCGTTTTGGGACCAGGAAGTACCTGGACACAAACCCCAGGTCTGGAGGAGGATCGCCACCTTCCTGATCACCTCTTTTTCGAGGAGCAGGGCGATATTGGCTCAGCGAGCTGACAAAAGGCTGGACCCAGAGTTTCCCGAGGGCGATGGCTCGGAAGGGCGGGGCCTGCTCGAACTCCAGGGCAGGCCCTTTCCTACCACCTCCAACACCCAACGGTCTGTGGTAACGGACCAGGCGGAAAGGAAGTGCTGAGCCATCCCCTCACGGGGGAGAGTGACGAGGCTTGGGGCGACACTGCTCAACCCGTCACTGGGCAGGCTCAGAGGAGGGACTGGCCGAGGGACCTCCTGGGCCTTTACCTCCCTGCTTCCTACTGGAGGAAGCCACCGGCTTGGGTTTGGGATGCCAAGCGCGAGCCTGCTGGCCCTGGTGCTGTCGGGCCGGACATGCCACAGGCACAGAAGGATGAAAGGATTTATGCTGTTGTCGTCGGCAGCCCTTGTCCTTCTGGGCGGAGGTGAGAGTCCAGAGTGGCACTGGACTTTTCGATCCTCTGGAGGTGACCTTCCACTCCAGGGCCGAAGAGGTCGGTCCCCAGGAAGGGGACATCCGCCAGTTTTGCTGGGTATGTGCCGTGAAGGTGGATATCCTCAGCCATGCTCTGCAGTGCATGGTCACCGCAGCTGCAACAGATCTGGCACAGGAGTCTCCTAAGTCCAGAGCCGTCTGGAGCTGCTGTTTAGCCACCGCCCTTCCCTGATCCCGTACCTGCCGGACCGTGGTCTGCAGGTCGGCTGGGAGATGAGAGATCACCTCATCAGGGAGTCCATGAGGGCATGGGAGAAGTGTGCCATCAGCATGGCCGAGCTGGCCTGATGGAGGCCAAGGGAGGATGCAGCATACACCTTGCGCCCGGCATAGTCCAGCTTTTTGGACTCCTTGTCAGGGGGCTTGTCCACATCCCTAGCGTTCCCGGAACGCTGGAAAACACTGTCGGTGACCAACCCCTCGGCGGAGGGGTGTTCCGAAAAACCGGGCAAAGAGCCGGTAGGGACAGCATACTTCCTGGCCATCCTGGCCGAAGGAGCAGGACAGGAAGCAGGCTGCTGCCAGAGCTCCAAGGCTGGGCCAACAATGGCTTCAGCCACCGAAAAGGCCTCCGTGGGTGAATCCCCTCGGTCCAGTATCTCCATGTGGGGATACTTGGCCCGCTTGGATACGGGCTCGAGCTGCATCCTGGTGGACTCCGAGATGAGCCGAAGCAGACCCATGAAGGACGATGGGCTTTCGTCCATCGACTGGCCCCCGGAGGACTCCAGGTCAGAGGGCCTGGAGAACAGGGAGGAGTCATCGTCGGACTCCGAGAAGTCCATGAAGAGCTGCCCGGGGCCTGAGCCACCCTCCACCTGCTGAGGACAGTCGGGAGTGAGGGTGACCGACAACCTGTGGGGCAGGCCCTGACCCGACAAGAGAGTCTTTGGTCGGGGCCCCCTATTTCGGTTGTGGAGGTGGAGTTTCCGCCACAATCAGTGGGGCAGCTGGTTTCGGCCGAACAACCGGCCCAGGCTTGGGCACCTCGGCTACAGCGAGGGGTTGTTTTGGCCGCTCGGGTGACAGCCACTTGATGGCTGGCGAAGGCATCGGCTTGTTACCGGACAGAATTAACTGCTGCCACATCAGGTCCTCGTAGCATCAACGTAATTTGCACTGAAGCCTCTCCTCTTCCGAGGAGGAAGATGAGGACAAGCGGCAGCACCGCTTACTTCAGCGCCGAGACAGAGACCGCCGATGTCGGCGGGGTCGGCTGGACCGAGAGGATGTCCGAGACCGAGAACCTCGGTGTTTCCGAGGACAGGTCTGGGAAGGGGCGGGGACATCCGCTCTTCCCTCGGCTCGGAAGCCTTAACCAGGGACTGCAGGACCGAAGGCGCAGGCAGATCCTCTGTCTCCACCGGGGGAACCGGTGAAGAAGGGTTGTCTGCCTCACCAGTCGACAGCCCGTCCGACGGGTCGAGAAAAATCTCAACTGCATCGACGGGTGTCTCGGCTGGCTGACCTGACAGGGACACCGTGAAGCCAGCGGCCTTAGCCGCAACCGCGACCGAAGTAGAGTGTCGACTGTCCAGGGAAGGGGACCTCTCCCACTCCCACGAACGCAGAGCGATAGGACTTACCTTTGAGTCTTTCTTTTGGACCGAGAGGAATGTCCCGATGGCACCTCTCCCTTCGTGGAAAGGGACTGGCAAAGCTCCTTGAAAGAAGCTGAATATGAGGTACCCAGAGAGAGCGGGATAAATGCCGCGACCAAGGAAAAGAATGATGCTGCCTGGGCCGCCTCCTCCTCGAGGGCGATCATCTGCTCGAGTTGCTCAGCCAAGCCAGCCGCTGCGGTAACTGCTCAACGGGCCACCTTCGACTTCACCAGCGGGTAGTGCTTCTCGGGGTGCCGAAGCTGTAACCGGCAGCGCCTGAGCCTCCAGGACGCTGGCCGAAAAACAACGGCATAACTCGCAGGGCCTGTGGGGCTGCTGATCTAGGGCCGAGGCAGTAGACGCATAGCGGAGTGCGGATCCGTCCTGGACATTTTCTGCCCACAAGGGCACCGCCGAAAACCGGGAGTCGATGTGTCCATCGCAGCCGCGAGGGAGAAAACTTGACCAAAGTCTTGAAAATTTTAAAATAAGTTTCGGGCGAACCGAAGAATTAGGATCCAGTCTACACGTAGAGCGTTAAGGAGGGAACCTGAGCTTCCAAGCAGTAAGGAAGATCTGGCGTCATGGGGCAGAGCCAAGAGTTTTACCACCTAAGTGGGTGGGAGGAGCCAGCTTGAAGACCTTCCAGCAAGATTTAAAGTGGCAAGGAACCTGCCAGACAGTGTGGATGAACATATCCATGTCCCTAGAAACACAGGTTACTCACCTGTAACAGCAGTGCTAGGAGTAGTATATGTTGTTCATCCACAGTATTCGGCATAGTCCCCTTTCCCTTTATATCTGCCAGAAGGTCTTCAAATTGGCTCCTCCCACCCACCCGGGTGGTATAACCCTCAGCACAGCCCCATAACGCCAGATCTTAGAATGCTGGAAGCTAGGTTGTGCATCGCAGCCAGGAAGGTCGGGTGGGTCAGTGTGGATGAACATATACCACTCCTAGAACTACTGTTACAGGCGAGTAACCTGTTTTGCTAGGATTGTGGCTGTGTTGTTGATCCTCACTAATTGGGCGACTCCTAGCAGTAGTCTGGGAGGAGGGAGGCAGGGCGCAAACCCCTACTTAGGGAACAGGGACTGGAGAACTGAGGCCCCAAAACCAGCATCCTGGCGTGACTCAAGGTTGATGTGATAATGGGTGATAAAGGGGTCTGCTGTCTTCCAAGTAGCAGCCCAGCAGATTTCCTGGATAGGGATGTCCCTGGAAGCAGCCACTGATGCAGCGGTATGGCAGGTAGAATGAGCTCTTATCCCACTGGGAGGCTTCTTGTCCGCCAACCTGTAGCAGAGATCAATGAAGATGTAATCCATCTTGCGATCATCCGCTTTGCTGTGGGTCTGCCAGAAGTGGCTTCAGCGCAGGTGACAAACAGCTGGCGAACCTCTCCCCGAATTTCAACCATCCTCTCCTTATAACAGGAGAGAGCTCGTCTCAGGTCCAGAGCATGGAGCCTGTACTCAGAATCAGAGGTGTAGTTTGGGCAAAACACAGGCAAAGTCATCACATGGTTAAGGTGAAACTCTTGACACCACCTTCGGGAGGAATTTCAGGTGAGGGCACAGGACAACCTTATCCCTGTGGAAGACCAGATAAGGAGAGTCCACCGAGAGCACCTGGAGCTCCTCTGTCATGACAGACGTAATAGCTACCAGGAAGGACGTCTTCCATGACAAGTGTATCATCTCACACTTGTGCACTGGTTCGAATTGCTTGCCCATGAGTTTAGTCAAGACCAGCAGTAGATCCCATAGAGGTGGAGGTTCACACAACGGAGGACATATGTGATCCAGGCCTTTGAAAAAGCACCCGACCACTGTCTCCTGTGCCACCGTCCACTGACCGGCCCCCGCCCAGTAAGCAGAGATAGCTGCCAGGTGCACCCTAAGCGTCGATGACTAAAAACCCACTTTGGAAAGAGACCAAAGGTAGTCTACAATGTTAGCCACAAGGACAGGAAAGGACAGGACAGGACAGAGGGTCCAGGCCCTTGCCCTGACACCAAATGGAGAACCTATTCCATCTGAAGGCATAACATTTCCTGGTCGACTTCTCCGTGGATGCTTCCACTACCGTGAGTACATCCTCGGAGACCCAAGGCCTGGAACTCTAGCCGCTCAGGTACCAGGTTGTGAGGTGCAGGAATTGAAGGTCTGGATGGAATACCTTCCCCTGACTGACTGAGATCAGGTCTGGGCATGCTGGAAGCTGCTTCGGGAACCTGTTGCTGAGGCTGAGAAGATCTGGATACCAGAACTGGCGCGCCCAGTCTGGGGCTACCAGAATCACCTGCAACTTGTCCCTCTTAACCTTGAGGAGCACCCTGTGGATCAAGGGAAATGGAGGGAAGATGTAGAAGAGGCCTGGGGTCCACGACCTCGATAAGGCATCCCCCAGCAGCGATCCCCGCTAAGGGGGGGCGGGCATGGAACAGCCTCAGCTTGGTGTCTTCCCTGGAGGCAAACAGGTCCACCACCGGTTTGCCCCAGTGGGAGAACAGACTGTAAGCTACCTCTAGATGGAGAGACTACTCATGGGATGTCTTGCCTATGCAGCTGACAGCATCTGCCAGTTGATTCGAGGCTCCTGCCACGTGGATGGCTAGGAGATTCACCTCCAGTCAGCTCGCGAGTGTCCAGTTGCAAAGTGCTTCCCTGCACAACAGCTGGGAGTGCGTAGCACCCTGCTTGTTGGGGTAGTACATGGTTGTGGTATTGTCCATCTGGACTTGGAACCACTTGAACCCGAAGCTGTGGAGCGAACACTGACAATGCCAGTCTGACCTCTCTGAACTCCAAGAAGTCGATGTGGTAACTGAACTCCTCGGGGGTCCGGAACCCGTGGGACCCATTGTCCCCCATGTGGGCTCCCCAGCCCATGAGAGAGGCATCAGTCTTGAGGACAGTCAGCTCGGGGCGGACAAACTGGATCCCTTCCTGCAATTGGTCTAGGACGGTCCACCACTGGAGAGCGTCCCACATGTTCTGGGTCACAGTGCTCAGCTGGTCGAAATGACCTTGGCGCTGAGTCCAATGGGTGGCCCGCTCCCATTGAAGAGGGTGCATATGCCACCTGGCCCAACAAACCACGGTGGTGCAGTCCGTCATGTAGTCCAGAAGGCGCAGAAAGTCCTGGGCAGGGCGCAATTGCTCAATTAGAAATGACTGGGCAAAGGAGGAGAGAACCTCCGCCCTGTCCGCCGGGAGCCGAGGTCTGGCTCGGCGAGAGTCTAGCTCTGCCCCCATGAAGCACATCACCTGAGAAGGCACGAGGTCAGACTTGGCCTTGTTGATCAGGAGGCCAAGCTGAGAGCAGGTCCAGAGGGCCAGGTCCCAGTCCCTGGACCTCTCCATCTCCTGCTGGGTGGAACCTGCTAAAAGCCAGTAGACGAGGTAGGGGAATATTCTGACCCCTCGATGTCTGAGGTGGGCTGTCACCACTACAATGAATTTGGTTAAGACCCGTGGGGCCGATGACAGGCCAAATGGCATGACTCGGAACTCGTAAAAGGTTTCCTCTGCCCTGAAGCTGAGGAACCACTGGTGAGACGGACAGATTGGGATGTAAAAGAATGCGTCCTGAAGATTCAGTGGGCAGAACCACATGTTCTGCTGCAGAGATGGCATGATCTGGGACAGAGTTACCATCCGGGAGGTGTGGTACCCGATGTTCAGGTCGTCCAGATCTTGAATGGGGTGCCAGCCCCCCATCCTCTTCGGATCCAGAAGTACCTGGAAACAAACCCAGGGTCTACTGGAGGATCTGCCACTCAATCCACTGCTTCCTCGAGGAAGAGCTGAGTAATGTCTCTAAGAGCCAACTGAGTGTGGGTGGATACTCTCTCCTCCCGTGGGACACGGGCTCAGCTTGGAGGGTACTGCTCAAATTCCAGAGGCAGACCCTGGCCGACCACTTCTAGGACCCACCTGTCCGTGGTAAAAGCGGACCAGGCAGAAAGAAAGTGGTGGAGCCGGCCTACCACAGGAAGATCCAGAGCTGGCATGACGGGGATAGGGATGGCGACCCCTATCCCATCCACTGGGCAGGCTTGGAGGAAGGGGGTCCAGGGCCTGAACCTCGATCTCCTTTACGGGCTTGGGTCGGGGGCGCCAGGCCCGAACCTGCTGCTGACCTCCATGAAAGAAGGGCTGCTGGGCCGCAGCCGAAAAGGCTTCTCCTGCTTCTCACCAGAAGTACTTTGGGCAGAAGTAGCATCCAAGGTGGCACTGGACTGTTCAATTCGCTGAAGGTGACCACCCACACCTGAATGAAGAGATCTGTGCCCAGGAAAGGAACGTCAGCCAGTTTGTGCTGGATATCCACCGTGAAGGTGGAGAGCCTCAGCCAAGCCCTGCAGGCAACGGTGGCTGCCAAAGAACGGGCACATGAGTACCCAATGTCCAGGGCCGTCTGGAGCTGTTACTTAGCTACTGCATGGCCTTGGTCCTGGACTTGCTTGACCATAGTCTGCAGGTCCATGGGGAGATGTGTGAGGACTTCATCCAAGGACCCTAGAAGGGAATGGGAAACGTGTGCCATGATGACGGCTGAACTTGCCTGATGGAGGCCTAAGGAGGAGGCAGCACAGACCTTCCTAGCAGAGTGGCCCAATTTCTTGGACTCCTTGTCTGGAGGTCTATCGGTACAGCAGAACTGCCTGTATGTCTGAACACACAGGCAGTCACAAGGCTCTCAGACAAAGGATGCTCTTTGAACCCTGAAAGGGACCCCATGGGCACCGCCTACGTGTGGGCCATCCGGGCACACGGAGCTGGGCAGGAGGCAGGATGCTGCCAAACTTCTAGGGTCAGGCCAACAAAGGCTTCAGTCACAGGAAAGGCTTCCGTCTGGCTATCCCATTTCTTGAGGATATCTGTGAGTACACTCCACCTTTTTCTGGATTGGCTCCAGGGGCATCCTTGTAGACTCAAGAGATCAGGCGGAGAATGCCCTGAAAGGACGAAGGGCCTTCGACGGATCACCAGCAGACTCGTCATCCCGTGGGTGAGAGTGAAGGCAGGTGTCATCCGAATCAGAGGATTCTGGATACAACGGTTGGCCACCCAGGTCACCCTCACCTCGCCTGGGGTGATCAAGCGTGAGAGTGGGAGAGTCTTCAAGGAAGCCCGGTATTGGGCAGCGCTTTCTTAGAAGGCGCCCCTCCCACAGGCTGCGTAGGCGGTAGTTCCACCACAATCGGTGGAGAGACCGGTTTTGGACGAACTGGAACAGGTTTAGAAAGCTCTGTGGGCAGGAAAACTGGTTTTAGCGGTTCCAGGGTAGTCTGCTTCTGCCTAGAAATAATGGCTGGGGTAGATCCTTCCTCAGCCTGTCAGTCGAGGGGGTCCGAGACCTCGATCGAGATCGGGTGGGCAGACTCGGTCACTCGGGAGACCCCGGAGAAGCTGGGGACGTCCCTAGATCAGGGACCACCTCCTCAGCCAGAGTTCCTAGCAGGCTGGGTCCCCTCGTCAGGAAAGGACCAGGGTCCTAGTAAGAGTCATCGACCGAAGTCTGCGACAAAGGGTCAACAGAGTTTAGAATAATCTACGTCAACAACCAAAACTTCAGTCGACTGTCCCATCAGCAAAGCCAAGAAGCCAGCGGCCGAAGTGGCATTCTCAACAGAGGTCGAAATGGCAGGCTCCTGGGACCAAGATCGCTCACGATGCCAAGAGTATCTCCATCGAGATGAAGACAATCCCAGTTCCATCTCCCTTTTACAGGACTGAGAGGAGTTAGTGCCCACAGGCCCCTCGCCCTTAGTCAGGAGAGAGTGGCACAACTCTTGGAAGGAACCCGAGAAAGTGGAGCCCAGGTTATGCAGAATGAAGAAGCCTTGAGAGGAAGATTCTGCGGAGCGAGACGCTTCCTCCTCAAAGGCCTGCATGCGTTCAAGTTGCTCAGCGGGTCCCACGGCAGCGGAAACTGCCCACCGGGCCTCTTCAGACTTCACCGACAGGTTCCCAATTTTGAGGCGAGCAGACAGTAGTCGAGGACGCTCACAGCGTAGAAATCTCATACAAGCCTAGGTGTCACGGTCAACACCAAAACAGTAGACGCACTTGGTATGCGGATCGGTGCGCAACATCTTCTGGCCACACAGGAAATGGCACAATCCAGGGTAAGACTTGTTTTCCATAATCGAAACGTAGCAGTCAATCACTAACGCAAACAAGACGGATTTTCGGGAGAACCAAAGGTTTACAAGCCAGGGCCTACAAAATTGCAAGAGCAAGAGGAGGCAATCTGAATCTTCCAGCGGAAAGGAAGATCTGGCGTCATGGGGCAGAGCTGAGGGTTATATCACCCGGGTGGGTGGGAGGAGCCACTTTGAAGACCGTCCGGCAGATTTGAAGGGAAAAGGGACAATGCCTAATACTGTGGATAAAAAAAAACATATCCACGATCCTAGAAATGCCTGTTGTAAGCTGCTTGATGTGCCTGATGCACAGCAATGCACACCATAGTACAAGCCTTGGAAAACACATTCCTGCCTAAACATCTGCCTGAGCAGTCTCAGTTTCATGAGGTTTATCACACACCAGGCAACAAGGCCCTGTCAGGGTCTGCATAACCTTAATCCCCGAGGTGAGGCACTACCTCCAGAGACTGCAGGTTCGCAATACCTTTGCTGGCCATCCCTTGGGGCCAGAGAAGTGTGAAAGATCATCTACTAACTGTCCTGGAACATTCCTCTAAGGCCTTGGGCCAGGAAGGGAGGAAAGACAGCTGGTATCAATGAAAAATCTCCTAGGAGTCCCAGCTGTAAGGACAGGGTACCAGGGGAGGGCAGTCGAGCCAAGGTCCAGTGACTACAACACGTCTTTCAGGAATTTCTGGTACAGAGTGTACACAGAGGCCGAAGACATGTAGAGAGGATTCCATGCCCTCAAAGGAGAATGGTAATGGAAAGGAGGCACTGGATGTGGAAGAGAGTGGTGCCAGGGGGCTGGATTGGAACATGACCTGGTTGTCATCTCTACAGCACTCTTAAAAGGACCCAGCAGCACTTCCATTTTGACTGCAGGTGACTGGTCCCAGAGCACCCAAGATCCCGGGAAATTCAGACAGGGGTGGCATAAGGCCAGAGAGGGAATCAGGAGCCTGAGGCTCCTGAGCCTATACCAGGACTGTGGGGATGGTCTGAAGACCTCGCCAGAGAGGAGGGCCTGGCAAAACCACCCAAATAATGTTAACCTACGGATGAAGAATCATCAGATTGGTGTTCATGGGAGAGGCCAGGTGAGGAGAGCAGAGCCACTCAGTTCCCTCGGAGCTGCTCCAGTCCTCATCGGTGTCTGACTCAGCCTGCAGGTTCAGAGAACTCCATGAAACAGCCATTTTCTGACTCTGAGTCAGAGCCACTTCAGGCACCACACATGGGGACTGGCTTGAACACTGGTCCACCCACACCCACCCCATGGCTCACACTGCCCTCAATGCCAGGCCCAGTGCCAGTTCTGATAGTACCCTGGGGTCTGTCCTCATCCCAACACCACAAGTAGTGTTGAAAGCCGGTCTAGTGTCATGAAAGACACCAAAACCAGCACAAGGACCAGTACAGCCATCCATCAGGGGCAGCGTTGACGACCTCCTTGGAGCCACAAGGGCTGGAGAGAACTCCACCTCAGAGACCAGACTCCATAGAAACCTGGCCTCTCTCCTGGTACCACGAACAGAAGAGATTGTCACAGCCACAGCCAGCGCCACCCAACTCACCAACAACATGGACACTGTTTGGAGCTGGCGTGGCACCAGGCCATGGCAATGAAGTGTCCAAAGATGCAAACAGAAGGTACAGCTTCAGCCTCACTACCAGGAACATCGCTGCCCAGGGCATACCGGGGGTGCATGTTCAACTGGCAACCCAAAAGGAGCTAGCTGTCCACCAGACCACCATGCCCCCTCCCCAAAAAACGTCATGGAGAGGTGAAGTCAAGGAGGACCCTCAGCTTCCACAGTACCAGAGGCACTGGAAAGGGGATACAGGGGAAGGTCCAAGAGACCCAGCCTTGGCCTCACAAGTGTGCCACCTCCCTCCAAAGGTGGGATTCAGGACACCAAAATTTAATGTGCCGACTTCTAGGGTGTGGCAGTCCACAAAAAAGCAGGTGTCACACAAATCCATTACCAGATATGGGAAACTGGGGAAAGGGATGGGGTGGGGGAGAGAAGATGACCACACCCCAGAGGCGCTCCTGAATCCTAGGATTCTGACAAGAACGACAGACCATAATCTGGACTACCAAGGTTAATAGCTGCCAGGTGGCAAAGCCTGAACTATTCAGCAGCATTTGACCAGGAGGGCCAACCTTAAGAGGGGGTCCGGAATGGGGGGGGGGGTCACATACTCCTCCCCCTCCCTCCCAAAACAGGGGAAAAGTTAAACTGCCAAGAGGGCATCAAAGGGATCCAACTGAAGCAAATGAACCCAAGAGTTTTGAGTTCATAAAGAAAAATTGGGGGGCAGGGGTCAATCCCTTGGCTTACTCCCGAAGTGAGGAAGAAGACTAAAGACAGGGGAGAGAGGCCCCCCTACACCCCAATAATACCCCCTACAGAAGAAAATTCCTCCCTGTGTGTCTCCAGGGTCCTCTTCCTCCTAACCATGAGGGAGAGGAGAGCAAGGAGAAAAACAACAGAGAGACACGGGAGAGGAGTGAGACCAGAGACTGAGGACCCAGGGGGAAGGCAGGAAGGATTTAGTGATGAATGGTTAAGATGCACAGAAAGATCAACAATTACGGTAGGTACGTAATTTTCATATCTTATCTGTGTCAATCTTCACCATTCATCACTAGTGTGTGAGTACCTAGCCCTCCGAAGGAGGCCCCAAGCTTCCCTAAGGGACTAAGTCCCTTAGTCTCCAGTGGGTGAGACTGGAAGACAGAACCTTTACAGGCCTGGGGAGGCCCGAGACTGGCCCGAGTGAGAAGAGGAGCCCTCACTGGGGAAGGGAAGGCACCCCGAAAGTCACCGTCTTACCCTGTGGCAGAATAGGTGGGTTCTCCGCTATGCGGAGGAGATCATCCTACGCAGGGCCAGGGGTGACAACTGGGATAAGCACAGCCGTGCCGTCTGCCTAATGCAGATCGCTGTCCTTATAGCTCTGGAGGCTACCTCACTGGCGTCATAAGATGCCCTTGCTTGGTGCCTTGCTAGCTCCAGGCCCTGAGCAGAGAGGGCAATGGCTTGTCTGGTTCCCCCGTATCAGGCATTGAGGCTAGGAGTTGTCCTAGCCTGGACCACAAGAACCTATCATAGGAAGCAAAGTGGGCCTGATGAAAAGCAATAGAAAGAAGGATCCGCGCCTAATAGAAAACCCTTCTCCCCAGTAAATCAAAGTCCGCAAAGTCAGAGTCTGGGGGTCGGTCACGGTGGGGATGGGGAGGGCCAAGGCCCAGAGGGGGTGTCCAGGGAGGTCAAGCCTGAAGAGAGATGAGGCAGGGAACCTGAAGGGGAGGAAGCGGGCGCGCAATACCATTAACGTAGGTCCCTTGGGGCTTGAACAGTGAAGAAGGGACATAGCCAAAGTCGATATGACGCTTCCTGGAAAGAACACGCCAGATGGGAACCATCAGGTTGGCAGCACTGAACTCAGCTAAGAAGGCGCTTGTCACATGCTCGGGATTGCTGACAGGGACTGGGGTAAGATGGAGCTCATCTAACATCCTCACGAGAAAGTTCTGATAGGAAGAAAGATCAGACGCCAGGGAGATGTGGACAGATAATTCCTCTCCCGAGGAGGAGGAAGATGATGCAGGTGAGCTCCAAGGTTCAGGGTCCAGCTACACAGAAGCATGGTGGAACACCTGCTGGTCCATGCCATGGAGATAGGGAAATGTTCAGCGGAACCTCTGAACTATTCCCAGGTGTGGAGTCCCCTAGGATGCCTCGGATAGCCGGGAACAGAGACAGAGGCTCAGGGCACAAGCTCCTAGCAGCAGGAGAACGGTCTCTGTCAGGAAAGGGGGGCCAAGAGGAAACTCCCCACAAGGAGGGAGACCCAAAGGTCCCAGCAGCTAACAGCCGTTCAACCAGATCGGAATGGTCAGAACCATGCCCATGGGAAGAAATCCCCCCCCCCAATCAGGTGACAGGGACCTTGAGAGTCCAGATGGAAAGCCTCAACCTCAGAAGTTGAAGTCCCTCTCGAGGACCAATCCAGGGAAGAGCGAGGGTCTGCACTGCGACTCCTCCCAGAACACGGACGGGCTCCGGTGAAGGCACGTGGTGCCACATCCTTACTCCTTAATCCTTCAGAGTCGGAGAGGGACCTCATCCTCATAGCCACCAGCCTAGGCAGCCGACAACTGTGGGCAGCCTCCCAGGAGTCCACCCAGGGAATAGTACCTTCCCCCTTCCTGGCATGCCCCAGCTGTCCCAAATTTGGACTGTCCAAACACACCAGGAAAGGGGGTACCACAACTGGGGAAGCAGATGTGCCAATGACCCTAGGCTGCACAGCAGGGACCACTGCTGGCTGGTCAGTACCACTGACCCTACAGCCTACCTGCAACAACGGACCCCCAGAGGAAGGCCGAGTGGGGGGCCTAGGTGCTGTAAACTGAGGGATCAGAGGATTCCGAAGAATCTGGGAGCCAATCTGGATCAGACCCGAACTCCCCCTCCAAGGAGGCAGACTCTGAGGTCTGATGCCAGACTACCCCTGGACCATGAGTCGGCCCACCCTCCACTGTGCCAGACGCCGCCAGCCTCACCAGCACCGCGAACGGCACCAGAGTCAGGAATGACACCAAGCGCGGTGCTGCGCTCTCCCCCGGCGATGCAAGCGGCACCAAAGCCAAGGTCAGTGCTGACCGCAGTGCCAACCCCATCCCTGGCTCCGCAAACGGCAGCAGCGCTAGAGTCAGGGACGGCGCTGGCTCCAGTCCTGGCGCCAGAAACAGACCCATAAGCCGCTAAAGCACTTCCCCCAGTGTCGCCGACATCCCCAGCACTGTGAACGGCGCCAGGAGCAACAGCGGCACTGAGAGATGGCCCGGCGCTGACCGCGATGCTGCCCTCCCAAGCCTGCAGTGCCACTAACTGCACCAGAACCATGGATGGTGCCAGTCTGGACCCGGAGGGCCCAGAACACGACACTGAGGGAGCCTTCACCTCCTAAGAGGCGACTGCCATAGCAGTGCCTCCCGTCTGTCCCCGGGAAGGAGAGACTGGGCCTCCTGCATCGCCAAAGGTACCCCCACCATGGCAAGCCTGAGAAATGCGGAGGCCCCCTCCTGAATCCTCATCTTGGCCCGTCGACTGCAAGCCGGTCCACTGAAAGTCGTCGCCACACGCCGACTTTAAATGCGCGGATCTCAAGAACATGATGGTCCATAGAGAAACAGGAGTCGCAGTTGTCCATGTCATGGGCCGGGCCGAGACGGGAGAGTTAACAGTCATGCTGGTCAGTCACAGAATAAAGATGGCCACAGGGGCACTGACGCATAGGAGGCCGCCCTGCTTTTGGCGATTTTTGTGCCCCGGGACGAAACATGACCATACGGCAAACAGTAACAAAAAATAGTACTCGACGTTGCTTAAAAGTAATGAAATGATCTTACCGACAGAAGCGACGTCAAGCAGGGCGAAACAGAACCGAGACACATACGAGGCCGCACACGCAGTTTTGCTAGAACAGTCTCCACATGAGGTCTACACTCCATGATGTGAGAAGAAGAATTGAGGCTGGGACGGAGTCGACGACAGATAACGGCCAACCCGTGAGCGCCATGTGGCATGTCGGCCTCAAGGGGGGCGCTGGCTGTGCATCAAATCTGCCCATAGGTTAAAAAAAAAAAAAAAAAAAGTCTCGCGCAGGGTCCTAGCTCTGGCGCAATACCCACTAGTGATAAACGGTGAAGACTGACACAAATAAGATCAGCACTGTAGTACATGAAGGAGCCAACAACGGTTATTGGCCATCACGTGTGCAGACAATATCAGTAGCAGACGTAGACTCCCTCTCTGTAGGAAAAAAGCTCCCGTAGAGTCTTAATGCCTCCAGCCCTAGTCCCACAAGTATGAATCAATGGTGAAAACGGATCCTTGGAATACCAATAAGTTTCAGCATTGGTCCTATATACTGAAAGGTTTGCAGCTGTATTTTTAGCAATATGAATGTCAAGTAATGCAGGGGGTGAAAAAAAAAAAGAAAAAAATTGCGGCAGATTGCTGATCCTACTCTAGAAGCAGAGGGTC
Source organism: Neoceratodus forsteri (assembly GCA_016271365.2). Classification (NCBI taxonomy): domain Eukaryota; kingdom Metazoa; phylum Chordata; order Ceratodontiformes; family Ceratodontidae; genus Neoceratodus; species Neoceratodus forsteri. Next base: position 823,773,059 of record CM028137.1, on the reverse strand, counting down.
AAACCAACCCCCATTTTGCTCGTGCTAACATAAGCCCTGGTCATGTTCTCAAACCCAAGCCCATCACACAACAGTACACTTTCGATGGCCATTTCTAAACACGTACCATTGTTCTTCTTTGTACTTGTATTTCTGTTCAGCTGTCACGATTGAGTCTGGCTTGACATTCTCGGCATCCAGCTTGTCCTCCTTCTCTTCCCAGGTTTCATCACTCTCCTCCCGGGCAGGCAGACATTTCTCCTCTGCAGCAGCAGCAGCAGCAGGGGCAGCAGGCAGGGACTCCACCTCTCCTGGAGCTTCACTCACCTGTGACTGCATCCACAAAAGAACAACATATAAAACTGTTCAGTAGGCTATATAACGCACTTCTCCCTCACCCTATGTGTAATGGGTACAAACAAAATACTGTAAAAGCTGGCCACGTAAGCCAAAACTACCGTTAGCCTCCACTTGAGTTCCAATGGGCAAAACACGTCAAATCTCCTCAGTCACGTACCTCAGGGGACGGGACAGGAGAGGAAGACTGCAGTGGGTGTACTATGCCCAGAGTTTTCAGCCCTGAGGACAAGAGGGTTAAGTACTGTGTTAGAAGGTATTCGAGATCTGTCATTATCTCAAGCGCCAAGAGGGGGGTACTGTGTTAGTAGGTTACAGAGATATCCTCAGGCATGTATCTCAAGGAATAGGATGGGAGGTACTGTGATAGTTCACCAAGATCTATTCAGCGTATGATCTTAGAGAATGGGAGTGGAGGTACTGGCTTAGTAGTTCACCAAGATCTCCTCAGGCATGGATGTCAAGGGGCGAGAGGGGAAGTATGGTGTTAAGAGGTCCTTGAATTCTTCTCACTCTAGGATCTCAGAGGATGGAAGCAGAGGCACTGTGTTAGTATGCTGCACAGATCTCCTCAGGCATGGATCTCCAGGGACAGGAGGGAAGGTACTGTGTTTTAGTAGGTTGCAGAGACCTCCTCAGCCCAGGATATGCAAGAATCGAAAAGGAGGTACTGTGTTAGATCACCGAGATTTCTTCAAGGAATATTTTGCTCTAAAAATTTGTGTGTAGTGGTAGCTGCTGACAATACAATCTGTATAGTGGCAACCAAACTTTGTATTGTACTTTACTAGGCAAGTTTTATTATTTCAGCCCCCTTCCAGCCAAATGGTAGCAGACTTTGTTCTGTTAACGTACTGTAAAGTGCTTAACCGGTTACCAAAAAAAAAAATGCTTCTTCCTCAGCCATCCCATCGGCATTCTGAACTCTTTCTAAAGTGCCTCTTGATGTAGCAGTTTACAGAAATCTACAAGCATCCTCCCAATACACTTAATACAGTTAAAAGCAACCCCCATCCATCTCAGCTCAGCCAACCTGCTTGTCTTTGTCGTCAAAACCACCACCAGTAATTTAAAACCAATACAGTATTACGATCTGTCGAGCGCAGTGTGAAGATCCTTATGCTCTCTCCCCTCTCTGGGACCAAATGCTGGAAATCTCACCAAATCCCGACAGCACAAAGCACTGCTAGGTGAGATTACCATCATTTGGGCCTAACAGACCAAAATGATGAGGACCTTCATGTTGTGTAAAACAGATTGTTGTATTTTTAAATTACTGTTAAGTCACTGACTGAGGAGAAATGAAAGGACTGGATGGCGAGGGTAACAGGCTAAGGTGGGTGAGGGGAGATTTCACTATATCGTATGTGAAGTGTGTACGTGTAGTGCTGGCCAAGGAGGACGCAATGATTCACAACTGTAGCAAGTTAAGCAAGAAATTGCGTCACAATAAGAATTATGTTTTTTTGCAAAGTGAATCAAGGTAAAATATTCACTACTGAGCATGGTCAGGTGATGCAGGATACTACCCCAGTCCCAACAGCAGAACACTCCTGACTACCAGCTTGGGCTGAGGTGAATGAGTGCAGACTCGCTCACCTTTACCCAAAAATGCTACAGCTGGCAGTGCTTTGGCGTCAGTTTGGAAGTAGGTAATTGCGTTCTTCCCACAGCTTCAGCCCATGCCCAAGTTGTGACTTGACAGGCAAGTGGCTTTTGTTCCACAAGAAATGGCACTATTCATCCCTAGTCAAGTGATAGCGGCGGTTTTGTTGCTCTGAGTGATAAACAGTGTACAGTCACAAAGACAGAAGGCAAGATGATGACCACCAAGCTAGTAAGGGACATTGGAGTAATTGTATCAGATGACCAAAGGGGTGACCAAGCAGTGAGACAAGGCAGCTGGGAGGGATAACAGGATGCTGGGCTGCAGGGGGGTATCAACAGCACAAAGAGGTAGGTGGTGTTACCTCTTGTCCAGAGGAAGGCAACTAAAATCATACAGGTGCTGAATCAGAAACCAAGGACCTAAATATGTACCACCCTGGAACGGCGGAGGGACATTCCTGAAACAACCTTCCATCATAGGTGTTGGGGGGGACAAAAACAGTGGTGTGGTTCAAGAATGCATGGGAGCGGCACAAGGGCATGGGGGGAGAGGTGGATAGACCAGAGAATAAGCAGCATCTGCAGGGATACTGTAGGTAGGGAATATGGGTAGACTAGTTGGGCCAAATAGTCCTTATCTGCTGGCAAGATCTTCCTGGACCTAAAGTCTCCACCACTCATTCACACTAATGGAAACTGCACCGGAGACACTGGGACCCAACAGGAGCAAACTTTTTTGCAAGAGGTTCGGCGCCAGAGATGGGCCGCAGGAGCGACTTGCCGTGAGACTCAGCTTGTGCGGTAATGACTATCTCGGCGTCGACCCTCCAACTGCCTCAATTCCTTTTTTCCTGCTGTCGAGTGCACTTCAGTGACAATGTCGGTTGCCCGCCAGGAGTCAAACTTCAAACTAGCCACTTAGTTTTTCAGTTTTATTGTTTTGTAGTAATATTTCGAACAAGTATCGCTTAGTTTATTTATTCTTGTTTAAAGAAGTCTCAGCCTACATTGACGGAATCTACCATGAGCGGGACAGGTGACGGCAGGGAAACTTCATATGAAAGCTGTTCAGTCAGACATGCTGGGTCCGGTCCGCCTTCTCCGGGGGTCTGCACGGACAGTCAATGCCCGAGGGTGGGCAGTCCCCACAGCATAAAGTAAACGGTCGCACTCTTGGCACCGTTTGGCCTCGAGCTCTTCTTCTGCCCACAGGTCGAGAAAGAGAAGGCATCACTTGAGGTTGCCCTCTGATATGTCTGCATGTAGACAATCAGTTATTGGGGCTAGTTGCCAGTCTCCTCCTTCGGAGTCGCCTGTTTCTGTTTCTGGTAGCCGCCGTCTTCGACATCGGAGACCTACCCCGCCCTCTGGTAGGTCTTCAGATGAGCAGTTTCATCAGTGGGCTGCTCTTATTGAGCAATGGGCTCGGAGGTTGGTCCAGCTGCCTGGCCTGGTCACTCAGGAGCCTTCAGGCTTGTTGGGAGATCAGGTAGGGCGGCTGAGCCTCCCTAGTCATGCGGCACAGTGGTCGGTGCCGTCGACTCCGTGCTTAGGTGTTCCCCCCTCACAGGGCTGCGGCGCAGGGGGCCACACTGATGCCTCTATCTCCTGGTTTTCATCCTTCTTTCTCTTCAAATCCTGTTTTTCGGAGTCTTGGAATGTTTGATGCCTCAGCGTCTATGACCACGCGGTCGGCGCCGTCTTGGCCAGACAGTCTATCTGTACCATCCTCGGCGCTGTCGCTTCATCTGCGCCGTCCTCGGCGCCATCTAGCCTCTCGGCACAGTCTTCGGCACCGTGCAGCTCCTCGGCATCATGCGTATTTTCGACGCTGAGACCTGTTAGATGTCATCCAGCCTTCAGGACTCCTCCTCTTTTAGTCATAGAAACATAGACTGAAGGCAGATAAGGACCGCTAGGTCCATCTAGTCTGCCCATTTCCCTACCTACAGGATAGGCCGCAGATCCTAGTTAACCAACAGCCTATATCTTCCTGTCCCCCACAAGAATTGCCTTATGTCTGTCCATTGCATTCTTGAATTCTCCCACAGTTTTAGACCCCACAACTTCCTCAGGAAGGCTGTTCCATGCATCCACTACCCTCTCTGTGAAATACTTCCTCACATTGCCCTGAACCGCCCTCCTATCTTTAAATTGTGTCCCTTGTTCTTGCAAGTCTCTTTTCTGAAAGATGCTACCTCTTGGACTTTGTTGATTCCTTGAGGTACTTAAGTTTCTATCATGTCCCCCTCTCCTTCTTTCCTCAAGGGTATACATATTAAGCTCCTTTAGTCTCTCCTCATCTGGCCTCTCATGCAGACCCTGCACCATCTTAGTTGCCCTCCTCTGGACTGCCTCTATCCTGTCTATGTCCTTGCGGAAATGGGGTCTCCAGAACTGGACACAGTATTCCAGATGGGGTCTCACCAACTGTCTGTACAGAGGGATAACAACTTCCTGTTTTCTGCTGCTGATGCCTCTCCCTATACATCCCAGTATACCCCCAGCCCTCCCTACTGCCTTCTCACACTGCTTGCTAACCTTAAGGTCATCTGATATGATTACCCCAGGTCCCTTTCCTGTTTTGTTGTTGTTACTACCTCCCCACCCATTGTGTATTCTTCCCTGGGTTCTTGTTTCCAGGTGAATTATTCTGCACTTTTTGCATTGAATCCTAGCTGCCATACGTCTGACCATTCCTCCAACCTTGCCAAGTCCTTTTCATCCTTTCACGCCTCCTTGTGTATCAACCCTGTTGCAGATCTTTGTGTCATCTGCAAAAGGCATACTTTCCTTCAGTCCTCTGCAATGTCACTGATGAAGACATTAAAAGGACTGGACCAATACTGAACCGGTGCATCTACTAGTAACCGCCCTTTCTTTAGAGTGGACTCCATTTACATTACCTTCCGTGTCCTGTTGTCCAGCCAATGTTTTACCCAGGCAACCACCCTGGACCCACTCCCAGGCTGGTTAATTTGACTAATAATCTTTTGTGTGGGACTGTGTCAAATGCCTTGCTAAATTCTAGGTAGGCCATGTCCACAGCCCCTCCTAGTCTACTACTTTGGTCACCCAGTCAAAGAAATCAATTAGATTACGTCTAACATGACCTTCCCACTGTGAACCCATGCTGCCTTGGATCCTGTGCTCCACTGACCTCTAGGTACTCAACTATTCTTTCCTTCAGAGTGACTCCATCCCTTTCCCTACCACAGAGGTCAGACTGACAGGTCTGTAGTTTCCTGCCTCTGTCTTGGTCCCACTTTTGTGAAGGGAATCATCCCGCCTTCCTCCAGTCCTCGGGTACCACACCATCCTCCCATGATTTATTAAAAGAGTAGCCAGTGGTTTCACTAGTTCCTTCCTTAATTCTTTAGAATTCTGGGGTGAATTCCATCAGGACCCATTGCTTTGTCCACCTTCAGTTTTAGGATTTCTTGGGAACCCTTTCTTCTGTGAAAGGACTGGGATCGACCCCCCTATCAAGAGTGCTTCTGTTAATTGGATTAGGCACTTCCCCCTCCTCTTTTGTGAATACTGAGCAGAAATATTGGTTCAGTATTCCTGCTTTTTCACTGTCCCCCTCTGCCCACCCACCGTTCATTCTATTCAGCCTCACTATCCCTCCCTTTGTCTTTCTACGCTCGTTGATGTACCTATAAAAGGTTTTATCCCCCTTCTTAACTGAGTTGGCTATCTTTTCCTCAGTTTGGGCCTTTGCTATTCTGACTTCCCTCCCTGCTTCTTTCTGCCTTAACTGGTACAGCTCTCTGTCCTGCTCCTTCTGTTTCTCCTTATACTTCCGGAATGCTATCTTTTTCTTCCTGACTGTCACAGCCACCTCTCTTGAGAACCATAGTGGCTTTTTCTTTCGTTTTGATTTATTTGCTTCACACAAAGGCTTGTTGCCTCTGTGATGGCAGTTTTGATAATTTCCCATTGTTGCTCCACACCTCCTTCTAGCCTGTTTGCTAGTGCTTTTCTGAGGAACTCTCCCATCTTGCCAAAGTCAGCCCTCCTAAAGTCCAGTACCCTCACTTTTGTATGGCTTGACTCTGTAGCTGAGTTTAACGTGAACCACACTGTTTGATGGTCACTTATCCCCAGATGGCAACCCACTTCTAGATCTGAAATCCTCTCACTGCCCCCGTTTGAGAGTACGAGGTCTAAGATTACTCCCTCACGAGTGGGTTCCGAAACTAGCTGTCTAATGCCTGCCACCTGTAGGGCGTCAAGATTGGCCCTGCTCTTGGATGGCTGCAGCAAATGTGCTCAGTTAACATCTGGCATATTCAGGTCTCCCATCAACAGTATCTCCCTTTCTCTGCCATTCTAAGAATGCCTTCCATCATATCCTTGTCCATTTCCTTCCCCCTGACATGGGGGTCTGTACACATAACCCCTGTGGGATTGTGGTGCCTTTCCAGTCTCAAGGTGACCCCAGTGCCTCCTCTCCTCCTGTTTACTCTTTTGTTCAGTTGCTTTTATCCTTCCTTCATGAGAGCTCTCCTCCCCTCTTCTCCCTGTCTGTCTCTCCTGTAGGTTATGTACCCTGGTATGTTAACATCCCAGTCATGGTTCTCTGTGTACCATGTTTCTGTGACTGCTCTCAGATATTACGATATCCAGGCATCCCTCTTCCATTAAGGCCACCAGCTAAGGAGCTTGTTGCCCAGACTACGGAGCATTGGTACTCATTACCCTCCATTTCCTGATGGCCTTACCCTTTGCCCCATCCCTGTCCTTCTTGCCTTTGTCACTTTCTCCATTTACCACTGCCCTTCTCCTCGACACCTCCATGTTGGTGTTTGCTGCACTACTACCGTTATTGTTTGGGGGGCTGGATATTCCTGCTCCTTTCCAGTGCCTCCCCTTGGCTGGTTAAAAGCTTGCCAATGAAGCATTTAAACCTATCACCTAGGATCCTGGTTCCCCTCCCGGACAGATGCAGCCCATCATGCCAGTATAGGCTTGCATCACTCCAGGTGGACCCCAGTCCCCAATGAAGCCAAATCCTGGGCTCACACCAGTTTTTCAACCACTGATTGAATCCCTAGTGCAGACACCTAGCCTCTCCTATGCCATAGATGGGTAGCACCTCGAGAAGGTTACGTCGTGCTACTTGACTAAGGCCCCTCCCAATTCCACAAAACTCTTCCTGCACTTCTCTAATCCCTTTCTTAGCCAGGTCATTTGTCCCTAGGTGGACAATGACATCCAGCTCCCTCTCCTGTGCAGCTGCTCCGGCAATCCTGAGGATTCGCTCCTGTCCCTCCAAGCCATGGCGCCAGGCAGGCACCTGCCTCCTCTCCCTTCCTTGCCCAGTTCTACCTTCCTAACAATGGGTCCCCACCAGGAGTTGTTTCCTTCCTGCAGGGTCCCCTGCCACCCTCCTGTAGGTCTCCTTTGTGAGGTTCCCAACATCCTCCTTGGTCTCCACTGTAGGTGCCTCCATAGAGGAACCACCACTTTGCCAGAATGGCATAGGAATTGTGGAGAGGTACAAATGGAGGATGTGCCTCTGTTCACCACCCTCACTCTCCCTGAGCCCACTGTGGTCCAACCGCTCCTCTTTCTGTGAACCTCTGAGACAGCGGCAGTGGCACTGGTGGTCCCTGGATGGAAAGGAGGTCCCACAAATCCTGGCCAACTCAGCCTGGAGATGAGCAACCTCCTCCCTCAGCCCAGAGAGGTGCTGCAGATGGGACAACACCGCATCCTCCAGAACATCTCCCGAAGACTGCTGCCACAGCCACTGCACTGCACCACTCCAATCATGTCTTATTTCTGGCCCCTTTCTGTTTTCAATCCTTACTCTTTCCTCTCTTTTTCTCTCTCTCTCCTTACTTTCTGCCTGTGTTCCCTTTAAGCTCCTGATTGTCCTGTTCTGAGACAAGAATATCCTATATTTCTCAGTAGACCACTTACTTGTTCAGAGGCAGACCTCCAGCATCTAGAGGGGGCCGGAGAGCTACTCTTGCCCTTCTAGGATGGTGGGTCCTTGGTGGTTCTGTGATCACTCACTTCCTGCCCCTAAACAGGAAGTTCCTGTTGTCAGTCAAATCCTGTGCCTATAAAAATAGAACTAGCTTTGGGTGGGGGGAAGGAGGGCAATATAGTCAGAGTAGAGAAGTTCAGTCACACAGCAGTCCTTTCTCCTGGTGTCTTCTGCCAAGCTATAGTCCTTTTCCTTCCTTATTTCACTCCTTTCCTGTCCATACAGTCCCTCCTGGACTGTCAGGAGATGACATTGAGCCTGACCCAGACCTTAGGCTGGGTGATGTGGAAGGAACAGGATCTATTCCTGCTGCAGAGCCTGTGGTCAAGGACCTGTCTTTTAAGTCTCTGCTGAAAAACTTGAATTCCACTCTTTCTCTCCAAACTACAGATATCGATCCTGGGAAACACTATTAAGACTCCAATACCTCCATGTTTCGGAGATCCCTATGGATTTAACTCCTCCGGTAGAGCCCTCCTTTGAGATGCTGTCTCAAATGGTATGGAATAATCCTGCTCTCATTCCTTCGGTGGCTAAGTCCATAGACAGGAAATATGTTGCTCCCAAGGACTGACCCATTTTGGCATCCGAAGCCTTTGCGGATCCTATTGTAATCCTGACAGAGAATGATAAAGTCGTCCTTCCCCAGACTACTACAGCTCGACCTATTAAAGAATCTCGTAAGATAGACACTTTGGGTAAGAGAGTCTTTGCTGCTTCCACCCCAGGTATACGTATTGCCAGCTACCAAGGATATTTCTCTCGAGTATATCCTTTGGCATTCGCTTAAACAAATGGTTGAAGCTCTACCGGAGTCAGATACTAATTCAGAGCTTCTTCAAACCATAACCAGAGGTATCAAGTCCAACAACCAGCAGGTTAAAGCAGCTATGGACGCCTTCGATACTGCCTCGCGAGCGGCGGCGGGCATTTGTACCCGCTGCCATTCCTGGCTGCGCACTTCAGGTTTCACGAATGATGCACAGCAGCAGGTAATGGTGTTGCCTTTCGATGGTGTGTACCTCTTCAGCCCTCAAGTAGCACAAACTCTGGAGGCCACACAAAAGACTAGGTCAGCCATTAAATTGGCTTGACCTCCTCCCGCTCCCTCTCGAGGGGGTGTTAGACGCCAGTTTCATAACCGTCAGTCCTTTCGAGGGAAAGGCAAGGAAGGTTTTAGTAAAACTAAGCCCCTCAGCCTCAAAAGAAAACGCAGCAGAAGGTGCAAGGACCCAAAGCGCCCAGTGCCGCCTTCTGAGTTGTTGGCTCAAGTCCCACCTCAGCTGCCCAAGGGGGACTCTTCCTTAGCGGTGGGAGGTGGTCTGACTCACTTCCACAATCAATGGAAGTCCATAACCTCGGACAAATGGGTCCTCCGGATAATCCGCGAGGAGTATTCCCTCAATCTTTGACACCCCTCTGGATCGTCCCCCCCTAACGACAGCCCAGGCTGTCCGTTCTTCCGTCAGAACTTCTCATCTCAGAGATACAAGGCCTTCTGAACAATAGAGCAGTGGAAGTAGTTCCGCTGGATCAACAGAACACAGGTTTCTACTCCCATTACTTTCTGGTTCCAAAGAAAACCAGGGGCATGTACCCCATTTTGGACCTCAGAAAATTAAACAAATTCCTACCCAAACAGAAATTCAAAATGAATCGCTAGGAACCCTGTTACCTTTGCTTCAACACGACTGGTTAGCCTCTCAGGACATGCAGGATGCTTACCAGCACATTCCTATTCATCCGAAGCATTACAAATACCTAAGGTTCGTAGCTTTGGGCCAGCATTATCAGTTCAGAGTCCTTTGGGCTATCCTTGGCGCCGTGAGTTTTTTTTTTACAAAGTGCTGTGCAATTCTCTCAGCGCATCTCAGAAAAATCAGAATACAAGTGTTCCCATATCTGGACGATTGGCTTCTGTAAGTCCTTCCATGCAAGGAACTACTGACACCATAGCCACGGCCTCACACTTTCTCACGTCCATGGGAGTCCTGCTAAACCTCAAAAAAAAAAAAAACCCAGCTGCAGCCCTCCCAGAGGCTCCTTTTCATAGGAACTCTTCTGGACAACTCCTGTGCGAAAGCATTTCTTCCAGAGGACAGGAGGAGCGACATCCTTCAGATGGCCCGATACATTGGAGAGAGCAGCTCTGTGTCAGCCCTCTCACTGCAACGGATGCTAGGTCTCATGGCATCCTCTGTGTTCACTGTACACCTAGCACACCTCCACATGAAAACCTCCCAATGGAAGCTCAGTGCTCAGTGTCCCCCGACCAGGCACCCTCAATCCTTTCTCATCAAAGTGAAAGAACCTCTGAAGAAGTCACTCACCTGGTGGTCGCAAGAGGACAATCTTCTGGTAGGATACCCCTTTGCTCCTTTGGATCATCAGATTTCCATTACCACGGATGCGTCCCTGATAGGATGGGGAGCACACTGTCAGACTCTCCACACTCAAGGTACGTGGACTCGGGTCGACTCCCAGCTTCACATAAATGTCTTAGAAATGAGAGCCGTCCTTTATGCAGTCCGGGCTTTGAAGGACATTCTCTGACACAAGAACATTCTCCTTCAAACAGACAACAAAGCAGTGCAGTGCTCATTCTTACCCCTAATGGAGGGAAGCAATGAGAATGTGGGAATGGTGCTTGGAGCACAAGGCTCCAATTCAGATGGTCTACCTACCAGGAGTGCAGAACGAACTGTCAGACCATCTCAGCAGAACAGAGACAGATCCTCATGAATGGTCTCTCAACTCAGCCGTTGCTCAGTCACTATTCGCAGAGTGGGGAACTCCAGACCTGGACCTTTTTGCATCCACACTCAACACAAAAAACTGTCTCTTCTGCTCCAGAAATCCAGGGCCTGGCATTTTCTGTCAGGATGCGTTCAGGCTGCAATGGACAAAACTCTTTCTATATGCCTTTCCGCCTCTTCCTCCAATTCAGAGAGTACTTCTCAAATTAGAGTCCCAGGGAGACAAAATACAGGTTATTCACCTGTAACAGGAGTTCTAGGAATGGTATATGTTGTTCATCTACACTGTCTGGCAGGTTCCTTGCCGCTTTAAATCTTGCCGGAAGGTCTTCAAGCTGGCTCCTCCTACCCACCCGGGTGGTAAAACTCTCGGCTCGGCCCTATGACACCAGATCTAGCCCGCTGGAAGCTAGGTTGTGTGTCGAAGCCGGGGAGGTCGGGTGGGTCGCGTGGGTGAACAACATATACCATTCCTAGAACTCCTGTTACAAGTAGTAACCTGTATTTCCAGGTACATGGATATGTTGTTCATCCACACTGTCTGGCAGACTCCTAGCAGTTCTCTGGGAGAAGGGAAGCAAAGGCACACCCCTACTTAGGAATAAAAGGCTGGAGAACTGAGGCCCAAACCCAGCATCCCAGCGTGACTCAAGGTCGATGTGGTTATGGGTAATGATGGTGTGTGCTGACTTCCAGGTAGCAGACCTGCAGATTTCTTGGATAGGGACGTCCCTGGAAGCAGCCACCGATGCAGCTGTATGGCAGGTAGAATGAGCTCTTATCCCTCTGGGAGGCTCCATGCCCGCCCAACCTATAGCAGAGATCTATGCGGAGGTGACCCACATGCTTATCGTCCACTTGGCTGCAGGTCTGCCAGGTCTGACTTCAGCGTGGTGACAAACAGCTGGACCTCTCCCGAACTGGCCGTCCGCTCCTTATAATAAGCGTTCTTCTAGGAGCAAGTATGGAGCCTATATTCAGCCTCCGGTGTGATTGGGGTATAACACCGGCAGAGTCAACACCTGGTTCTGGTGAAACTCTGGAAGGAACTTCGGGTGGGGGCGCAGGACAACCTTGTCCCTGTGGAAGACCAGATAAGGAGACTCTATGGAAAGCGCCTGGGCTCTCCCATCCTTCTGGCTGACATGAGAGCCACCAAGAGGCAGTCTTCCACGACAGGTGAGATGTCACACCTGTGCATCGGTTCAAATAGCTGCCCATGAGCTTGGCCAATACCAGCAGATGATCCCACGGTGGAGGTTCTCGCACGGAGGGGATATGTAATCAAGGCGCTGAAAAGCGCCCAACCACCTTCTCCTGCGCCACCAACACTTCCCGGCCAGCGCCCGGTAAGCAGGAATGTCTCAGGTGCACCTTAAGGGTCGCTCGACCCGGCCTAGCTGAAAAGAGAGACCTAGGTAGTCCAGAATGCTTGTCAGGAACAAGAGGAAGGGTCCAGGCGCCTTGTCTTGACACAAATGAGAATCTCTTCCATCTGAAGGCGTAGCATTTTCTGGTCAACTCCTTACAGATGCCTCAATGACGTTGAGGACCTCGTCGGAAAGACCCAAGGCCTGGAACTCCAGCCGCTCAGGAACCAGTCCGTCACGTGCAGGGATTGAAGGTCCAGATGGAATACCTTCCCCTGACTGACCGAGATCAGGTCCGGGCGGGCTGGAAGCAAGCCTCAGGAGCCTGGAGCCAAGACTGAGGAGATCTGGATACCAGAACTGGTGGGGCCAGTCTGGGGCTACCAGAATCACCTGCGCCTTGTCCTCCTCGCCTTGAGAAGCACCCTGTGGATCAAGGGAAGGGAAAAGCGCAGAAAACAAGGTCACGGCCTCGAGGCTAACTCACAGCAAGCCCCTGCCAAGAAGCGGGCATGAAACAGTCTCAGCTTTGCATTCTCCTGAGGCAAACAGGTCTGCCTGAGTGTGCCCCAGTGGGAAGAGATCTTATACTACCTCCAGCAGGAGAGACCACTCGTGAGGCTAGCCCCTATCTGGCTTGGGGCATCGGCCAGGGTGTTGGGCTCTCCTGCACCGTGAATAGCGAGAGATCCGCCTCCAGGCTGCGCACAAGTGACCGTCTGGAGGCGTCCCTGCACAAGAGGCATGGGCGTGTCCCGCCCTAGTGGTTTAGGTAGTACATGGTGGGTGGTATTGTCCATCCGGACCTGAACCACGTGACCCCTGTAGAAGCAGGCGGGCGGTGAAGGCGGGGCGACGAACAGCTCGAGGCTCCCAACAGGTTGATAATGACATCAGGACTCCCAAAGGGGACCAGGGCCGTGCGCTCTGTGCTCCCAGATGGGCACCCCAACCCATCAGAGAGGCATCAGTCGATAGAGACCCGTCGGCTCGGAAGGACAAGCGGGTGCCCTCCTGCAGATGTGCGGAGCGGTCCACCACTGGAGGCGTTCCCATCTCCTGGGTCACTGTCACTAGCTGATCCAGCGGATCGAGCGCTGTGACCACTGGCTAGCCAGTCCCCATTGAAGGGGCGCAGTGCCAGTGGGCTCAGCGGACCACGCTGGTGCAGGCCGCCATGAGGCACAGGAAGTTCCATCAGGGCGCGATTGCCCAACCTGAAATGACTGGGCAAAGGAGGAAAGAACCTCGGCCCTGTCCACCGGGAGCCGTGCTCTGGCTCGAAGAGAGTCTAGCTCTGCCTCGATGAAATGTATCACCTGCTTTGGCACGAGTTCCGACTTGGCCTAGTTGATAAGGAGGCCAATCTGAGAGCAAACCTGGAGGGCCAGGTCTCTGGACCGCTCCACCTCCGCTCTGGAGGGGGCTGCAATCAGCCAGTTGTCCAGGTAGGGGTACACCCGGACCCTACGGCGCCGCAGGAATGCTGTCACCACTGCTATGCATTTGGTGAAGACCCTGGGAGCTAGGAGAGGGCTGAAGGGCATGGCCTGGAGACTCGTAAAGGGATCCTCTGCTCTGAGGCGGAGGTCTCTGATGAGAGCGGATGGATTGGGACGTGAAAGAAGCAGCGTCCACACGCCTCGTTCAAGAATGGGATTATCTGAGCCAGTGACCATCCTGAAGGTTGAGACCACAGGAACCTGTTCAGGTCATGCAGGTCTAGAATGGGCACCAGCCCCCGTCCCGTTCTGGACCAGGAAATACCTGGACACAAACCCTGGGTCTGGTGGAGGGTCCGCCACCTCCCTGATCACCTCCTTCTGGAGAAGCAAGAGCAATGTCGGCTCGTTGGGCGAGAGAGAGCTACGGTCCAGCCCAGCCCCGTGTAACAATAGCTCCGGAAGGGTGGGGCCTGCTAGAACTCTGAGGCAGACCCTTTCCTACCACTTCAACACACGGCCCGTGGTGATAGCGGACCAGGCAGAAAGAAAGTGGCTGAGCCATCCCACAGAGGGACAGGGCAGACGAGGCTGGGGGAGACACCCCTAAACCCGTCACTGGGCAGACTTCGAGGAGGGACCGGCCGAGGGGCCTCCCAGGCCTTTTCCTCCCAGCTTCCTGCTGGAGGAAGCTGCAGGCTTTGCTTTGGGGTGCCAAGTGCGAGCCTGCTGGCCCTGATGCTGGTGTTGCTGGGCCGGACGTGCCGCAGGGGTAGAAAGGCCGAAAGGGCTTACGCTGCTACTGGCGGACTTTGTGCTTCTGGGCAGACGTGACCGAGTCCAAGGTGGCACTGGACTTCTAGATCCTCTGGAGATGGCCTTCTACCCCAGGCCCTAACAAGTCAGTACCCAGAAGGAACATCCTGCCAGCTTGTGCTGGGTATCCACCGTGAAGGTGGAGATAGGAACCTGAGCTCCAAGCGGTAAGGAAGATCTGGCATCATGGGGCGGAGCTGAGAAGCCACTAATGCCGGGTGGGAGTGGAAGAGCCAACTTGAAGACCTTCCGGCAAGATGTAAAGCAGCAAGGAACCTGCCATGAAGTGTGAATGAACATATCCATGTCCCAAGAATCCCCAATTCTCCCACCAGAGACTCCCGGATGCTGGATGACATCAGAAGAGGGGACTGAGGATCCGCCATCAAATGGCAGACAGAGAAATGCTGAGACACCTGATCTTAGGAGAAGGATGTTGGAACTAGAATCTACTTCCAACGGGGATGGTGGGAGGGAAAGTACCTGCTGCAAGAGATGTTGTCGAAGATCTCCTGTTACGTTAAGTTCTTACGTAACTGTACTATCTTACTCCGAAAAACAGCTCTTGCAGCAGGTTACACCATTAGGACAGATTCCCAAGCAATAATGGAAATCCGACACCACTGGGAGGAGGGAAGGTAGAAATCCTTAATGAAACCAAAGCCTAGGACAGAAGTCCTTGAAGGACTGCTAGACCAAAACCTGCTCTTCTTCTTGATGCAATATCCAGGCTATAATGCCCGATGAAAGTGAGCACACAGCTCCAAGTAGCTGCAGCACAGATGGCCAAGGTGCACACATTTTTAAAGGCAGCAAAGGAGGCAGCCCCCCCCCCCTTTGTGGAATGACCCTTAACCACACCCGGTAAGGGTTTGTTGCAATTCTGGTAACAGAACGTGATATACTGAATGAGCCACCTGGACAGCGACTCGTTTGGAAACAGGAGCTCCCATCATCCTGTGGGCAAAGGGAGACAAAAAAGCTGTTCCGATTTTCGGTGGTGGTTGGTTCTGGTGAGGTAGTATTGGAGACACCTATGCACATCTAGGGTGTGCAACAGGGCCTCTCCTCAATTCGAATAGTTGGGAAAGTACACTGGTAGATTGATGTCTTGATTAAAGGTGAAAGCGGAGACCACCTTGGGCAGAAACCTGGGATTAATCCTTAGAGATATCCTGTCTTGGTGAAAAACCAAATAAGGCTCTTTTTGCACATGAGTGCATGGAGTTCAGAAATTCTTCTGGTTGAAGTAACGGCAACTAAAAACAACGTCTTCCAAGTGAGAAGACATAGCTCGCAATCTGTGGCTGGTTCAAAGGGTGGCAGCGTGAGCTGCTCCAGGACAAAGGGTAAATCCCATGGTGGAACTGGATCCTTAATCAGAGGTCTAAGGTGGAGAATACCTCTCAGGAAGGCTCGTGCCATGTCCCACTAGGATATGGTGCATTGACCTATCAGACAGTGATAAGCTGAGATGGCACAGTGGTGTACTTTGATCGAGGGAGTAGGCCAAGCCTGGTCTGAGAAAAGAGACAGGACATAGTCCAAGACACGACATTTCTGGACAGTCTGAGGCGAGACAACCTTGAGCCCATAGGGCAAAAAGCGGTGCCATTTTATGGCATAAGTGGCAAGAGTGGCTGACTTTTCTGCAGCCACTAGGACATCAGTACAGCTATGAGAACTCCGGTTTAAAATGGCTACATGTATCTAGAAGCCAAGCCGCAGGCTCAACGAATGATGGTCCAGATGGCCCTAGGAGCCCTCCCTCCTCAGACAACAAGCGAGAGCTGATTGGCAGAGGCACCAGAGGTTCCCGGGATAGCTGCTGTAGTAGAGGGAACCAGATCTGCCTGGGCCAGAATGACACGATGAGCATCAGCGTCGCTTGCTCTCTGTGAAGTTTCAGAAGGACCCTCTGGATCAATGGAAAGGAGGGAAAGGCATAGAGGAATCTGCCCTCCCAGGAGAGAGACAACGCATCTCGCCAGAAAACACCAGGCCCTGGATCTAACGAGCCAAAATTGGGCATTTTTACGTTGGATGGGGACACGAAAAGGTCCAACTCTGGTGTACCCCATCTGTGAAACAGATCCTCTACTACCTCCTGGAGTAGTTCCCGCTTGTGGACTCTGGCCTGAGAGCGGCTCAGCCCGTCTGCGATGACGTTGTCCACTCCTGGGACAAACAGCAAGGAGGTTTGCGCAGTGTTGCAAAGCCCAATCCCACACCCTCAAGGCCTCCCTGCAAAGCGGGTAGGAATGGGTGCCTCCTTGTTTGTTGAGGTAATACATCACCATGGAATTGTCTGTTTGTAATAGAAGAGTACCCGGTGGAATCTCCAACTGGAAGGCCTGAAGGGCGTAAAGAACTACTCTCATTTCCAGGATGTTTATGTGGAGATGAGTCTCTTGGGCTGTCCACAGGCCCCGAGACCAGACACTGTTGTGGTGTGCTCCCCATCTGAGCCCTGAGGTGTCTGTGAAGAGTGTCACAATCTGAGACGGCGCAATGAAGGGAACCCCTGCTGATGATTCTTTGATCTAGCCACCATTGCCAATCCCGGATTACGGTCTTCGTGATCCAGACTGTAAGCTGCAGATGGTCTTGCTTTTGATCCCATTGGACCCGTAACATCCACTGGGTGACCCGCATGTGGAGACGAGCAAGCGGGACTGTTGCAATGGCCACAGCCATGTGCCCGAGCAAGCAAAGGACCAATCTGGCAGGAACGGTCTTCTTTGCCGAAATGTCCTGGATGAGGGTTCTGATGAGTTCCGCTCTGTCCTGGGGAAGAAAGGCTTTCCCTTGGACGGTGTCCAGAACTGCGCCTATGAACTTCAGGGTCTGAGACGCAACCAGACGCGACTTCTCTTGATTGATCAACATGCCCAGTGTCTCGAACAGAGACTGAGTATAATGAATGACGGACATCAAGGCCTCCTGAGAGGGCGCCATGAGAAGCCAGTCATCCAGGTAGGGGAACATGTAGTGGCCTTGCCTCCTCGGAGTTGCCGCTACGACCACCATACACTTCGTGAATACCCAAGGTGCCGATCACAGTCCGAAAGGGAGGGCTTGGAACTGATAACTGATGGACCTGGAACTCGAAGCGCAGAAACCTCCTGTGCGCTTGAGCGATGGGTATATGCAGGGAAGCGTCCTGCATGTCCAAGGACGCCAGAAAGGCGCGCTGCTTGAGCATGGGAATCACACCTGGGAGGGTCACCATGTTGAAACGCTTGTAAAGGACCAACTCGTTGAGGTCGCTGAGGTCCAGTATCGGACGGAGGTCCCCTGTTTTCTTGGGAATCAGAAAGAAGTGAGAATAATATCCTGCACCACTCTGGTTCCGTGGGAATGTGCTCTGCAACCGTCTTTTTCCAGGAGCGCGAGCACCTCCTGCTGTATAAGCAGGGCGCGCTGACCCGAGTAACGGGAAAGCAGGGGAGGTCTTACCAGTGGGTGGTCGAGAAATTCTATGAAGTGACCTTTCTTGTCGAATTGGAGAATCCACCAGTAGGTGGTAATCGACTGCCGCCCTGAAAAGTGACGAGCGATGCTACCCCCGACCTTTTGTGCCCGTTGATCCAAAGGAGGGGCGGGGGCCGGGAAGGAGTCATGTTGTGGCAGCACTGGTCCCTGTAGGCTGGGCCGGTTTGGTGTAGCGCTGGGCTCTGCCTGGGGACGACAGCCTGGGCTTTCCGCTGATAGTTGCCCCTTTGTTGCTCACCAGAACGTGGCTGCTGCCTTTGTTGCCGGCTGCAAAAACTGCTCTGTTTCCTACAAAACAAACCTGGCCTGGGCCTGTACATGGCCTGTACAGACCTGACAACCTTCCCAGAGTCCTGGAGTTTGGTGATCACCTTCTCCGAGGGTTCACCAAAGAGTACCTCGCCGTTGTAGGGGATGTCAAGAATGTTCTTCTGTATGTCTGGGGTGAAGCTGGAGACACGGAGTCAGGAGTGTCGCTGGAGGCAGACGCCTGAAGCTGCAGCTCTGGCGGACGAGTCCACAGAATCATACACGGCTTGTAATACTTGGGTGACCACATCAGACCCTGTGTGGAGAAGGTTTAGGAGCTCCGCCTTCTGATCACCATCCGAAAGCTTATCGACCAGGTCCTGGCCCTGTTCCCACAGGGCATTCTGAAACTGCACCATGTGGTTTAGGTAGTTCAGGGACCTGATGGAGCACGTAGCGGCCGCATACATGCGTCTCCCCAGGGTGTCCAATTGTTTGGATTTCTGGTCCGGTGGCTGTGTGCTCATGTGTTGTGAGACCATAATGACCAGGGAGTCTGCCAGAGGTTGTTGGGCCAAGTACTGGTCCTCTCTCGGGGCCTTGTACAGGTGGTCAGCTTTCTTCGGCACCACAGGAGTAGACTGCGGACGCTTCCACGCAGCCTTGGTGACGTCCGCAAAGGTGCCCACCAAGGGTGGCACTACCACAGGCTTTGGGTCTTTCTGCTGAAGATAGTGGGCAAGGTGCTGCCTTTCGGGGTCAAGGTCTTCAGCATCCCACCCCATGTTGTCCTGGATGTGCCTCATGATCTCCGAGAAAGAGGGATCATCTGGAGACCTGGGAAGGTCATGTGGGTCAGGTGATAAAATGCTGAGTGGAGAAGGAGATCTGGAGTAATCTGAGGTATCCGATCTGCAGTCTGCCCACGGAGTATACCACCGACGTCTGGGTCGCATGGGGCTGGCAGACTCTGATGGAGATCTTGAGGGAGGCCTTCTCCGATCCTGGGATCTACCCCTAGGAGGTGGAGTCTGCTCCTTGGGGACTGATGGTCGTCCTGCCGGCCCCCGTGGTGGAGGAGGAGGCGGTGTAGGAGGTGAAGGAGTAGGAGGGGGAGGAGGAGGCTTTACTGGGACCACATCTTCATGAATGGTGACCCACCAGAAAGTAAAGAGTTCCTTTACTTCTTGAATATTCACGCCCGACAATGGGCCTGGCACCAGTGGTCTGTCACCGGGGTTGGGAGTCGGGTCCTCGGGTGTCTTTGGGGTGGGCGAAGGTTCCCTCAGAAGCCTGGCATCCTCTGTGTTACCCGCCTGGTCTTGGACATCGCAGAGTATCCTCCTCAGTCGGTAGTCCCTCTGTGACTGGTGTCTACCGTGACAGAGGGGCGGCCTTCGCGACACGCCCGCCAGCCGCCTGGTGCTTGGCCGATGTTCTCGCCCGGCGAACGCCTGGCAGACGCCGGGTCAGTCATCCGCTTGAGGGAACGTCAGGTCCTTCGTCTTCCAGGGTGTAAGATCCGAGCCCCTAGGGGGCTGGCAGACCGACCTGGAGTCTGGGTCCTGATGGGTGTAAGAGGAAGACTTGCGGCATTCAGCGGACTTTGAAGAGGCCCGAGAGGGATTAGAGGAAGCAGAGGGCCTGGAAGTCTTGATGGGCTGAAGAGTAGAAGAACCACTGGAAGCCCAGACCTTCACCAGAGGAGGCTGAGACCTAGCCCTGGAGGGAGAGCAGTCCAATCGGGTGGAGCCTGAGCTCTGTGAATCCGAGATCTGGTTCGGGGATCTCGACCTTGCCTTGTCCTGGTGTTTGTGAACCTTGGAGGATGAATCACCACTGGAGGAAGGTTCTTTGTCCATCCTCCTAAGTTTTTCCCCTAGCAGGTAAGCCTGAAGTGCCTGACGGCAGATCCTGAGGCGGCTGTTGAACCCTTGGCAAAAGGTGCAGGCCTTGGTATCGTGGTCCAGGCCTAAGCACCGCACACAGGAAGAATGAGGATCCTTGGAAGGGATCTATTTTCCACAGGCACACTCTGCAGGTGACCTCAAATGAAGGCGCTGGAGAGGACATTAGCTAAGTAGAAACTCCAAGTTCCCAGTCATCTGGCGCTAGGTAGAGACAGAGAGGCCGATGCTGGCCAGTCAGACGGGCGGAAAATAACTGGGGATTCTGGGGACCGCCCTTATGTATTGTGCCTGACGCGGGGCGGGACTGACGCCAGGGAGGTCCTCAGCTGAATACTGCTAGCTAGAAAAAAATCAGGGGTACTGGCACCCGCCGACTTCAGTCCTAATCGGTGTAATTGCTGCGAGAGCCATTTCTGAGAGTAAAGATCTTATGTCCCTCTTCAGATCTGGGAAACCAGTATTGCCACGCGAGTCACTCCAGGTGCGGTCTAACTAATGACCTATACAGTGGCAGAATTACCTCCTCCTCCTCAAGAATATACTCCTTGCATACAACCCAGAATTTTGTTGGCCTTTGCAGCTGCCTTCCACATTGTGCAGAGTTGTTCATTGGCCCTGTAATGAGCAACCCAGATCCTCCTCCTCCTCTGTCGGGCTTAGCTGCACTCCCCCGCAGCTGGTAACTCCTCTGGGTTCTTAATCCCAAAATGCAGCACCTTGCAGTTTTTGGCATTAAAGCCCAGTTGCCAGGTGTCTGACCAGGTTTCAAGCTTTGCCAGATCATCCTGCTACCCCTGCCATCCCCCTAGGTCATCCACCACTGCTTCTACTTTGGTATCATCAACAAACAGACTGATCTTGCTCTTGATGTCCAATAATACGTCTGCAATGAATATCTCAAACACTGGTCCCAACACCGATCCCTGTGGAACACCGCTCGTCACTACCCTCAGGTGTGAGATCTCCCCACCCACCACCAACACCATCCTCTGTTGCCTTCCCTGAAGCCAGTTCCCTACCCATCTCACCAGCTTTGCACCTGCCCCTGTGCCTACTAACTTACTTCCCAGCCTTCCATGCGGCACAGAGCCAAATGCCTTACTGAAGTCCAGATACAGGACATCCACTGCATGGCCCCTGCCCAGTTGCCTAGTTACCCAGTCAAAGAACTCTACCCGGTTGGTTTGGTAGAATCTGCTCCATATGAAGCCATGCTGTCTGCTCTCCTGTAGTCCTTTGGCCTCTAGGAGGGCCACCCGCCTTCCCTTCAAGAAAGTCTCCATTAGCTTACCCACAATGGATGTGAGGCTCACTGGTCTGTAGTTTCCCAGTTCATCCTTGGGGTCATTCTTGTGGAGGGGCACTACATGAGCCATCCTTCAGTCCTGAGGTATATACTCTGAATGTAGTGAGGCATTAAATAGGTCTGCCAAAGGTCCTGCAAGGACCTCTGCCAGCTCCTTCAGTACCCTGGGGTGGATGCCATCTGGGCCTGGTGCCTTATCCACCCTCAGTGCCTTCAAACCCTCCCAAACTCTGCCCTCACATGATTTCCCATCTGTCACCCCTCCCCCATTTCTGCCATATCCACCCCCGGTGTCACCCCTCTTCTTTTGTAAATACCGAGCAGAAGTACTCATTTAGTGCTTCTGCCTTATCACACCCTGCTTCCATCCAACCCCCTCCTCCTTCCTAATCCTTACTATGTGGTCCTTATAGCTCCTTTTCTCCCTGATGTACCTAAAGAAGTCCTTCTCCCCCTTCTTGTCCTGTGTCAGCCTGAGTTCCGTAGATGTCTTGGCTCCCCTTACTGCCCTTGTTACTTCCTTCGATTCCGTCAAGTACTCCTCCCTGTCCTCCCCTCTCTCTGTTTTCTTGTATTCCTAAAGGCAGTTCTTTTCCTCCTTACCTTTTCCATGACCTCCTTGCTCAACCAGCTCGGTTTCTTAGCACTAGCCTTCTTGCTCTGGGCTTTGCAGCAGGTTTTGGTTGCCTCCACTATCCCCAGCTTTATGAGCTCCCACCTCTGGTTAGTGTCCATACTGACTGAATTCTGGCCAGGTACCCTTTTACCACTTCCCCCATCCTCCCAAAGTCAGCCCTCCTGAAGTCCAGCACTCTAGTGCCAGATTCTACTCCTTCCTTGCCCATATCCAATTTGAGCCATACTGAGTGGTGGTCACTCCCTGACAGCGGTTCCTCCACTATAAGTTCTCTCACAAAGTCCCCATTTGCCAGCACAAGGTCAAGGGTATTCCCTAACCTGGTTGGTTCATTGACCATTTGCAGCAGGAAGCTGTCCTGGAAGGCATCCAGCAGTACCTGCTCCCTTCTGTTCCTGGTTGCTGGGGTACTCCAGTCCACTCCTAGAATGTTGAAGTCTCCCACAAGCATCACACTACCCTTCTCGCAGGTCCTCCTGATCTGTCCCGCTAATTCCCCAACTCCTCCATCTGAGATGGCGGCCTGTACACCACTCCCATTCTAAGAATCTTATTCTTGGAATCCTGGATTTGCATCCAAATTGACTCCTTACTACCCTCCTCCCTTCAGTCCTTCCTTCACATATAGTGCCACACCCCCTCCTTTCCCAAGCACCCTGTCCCTACGAAATAACCTGTACTCTAGTACAGACAGGTCCCAGTCATTGTATTGGGTGGCCCATGTTTCTGTGATGGCTGCAAAGTCCACCTCTCCCTCTGCCATGAGCACCTGTAACTCTGCAGTTTTCCTCCCAAGGCTCCTAGCATTAAGGGTAACCACCTTCCACCCTCCTCCCCAACCCATCCTGCCCTCCTTTACTAGCATCACCAATAGTACTTGCCATTTGTTCTCTGTCACTGTTATGGGGGTAAGCTCATATGGTTTCCCAACCTGTGGTCTCTGCATGTCTCTTGCTCAATTGCCACCCCCCGCTCCTAGTTTAAATTCCTACTTCCTCTATGTACCCCTCCATTCTCTGTTTCAACACTCTCTTTCCCTCCTCACTCAACTGTAGTCTGTCCTTAGCACAAAGACTCCTGTCCTCCCAGGTCTCAGGTATGCATGGTATTGTCCATCTGAACTTGCACCACTTGGTCTCGAAGGAGCGGAGCGAATGCTGACAGTACCAGTCTGACTGCTATGAGCTCCAACAGGTTAATATGATATTGGGATTCCTCAGGGTCCTGAACCTGTGGGCTCTGTGGTTCCCCATGTGGGCTCCCCAGCCCATGAGAGGCGCATCAGTCATTAGAATGACTGTCTGCATGGGACGGACAAACAGGATCCCTTCCTGCAACTGTTCCGCGACGGTGCACCATTAGAGAGCATCCCACATCTTCTGGGACGCAGTGATCAGCTAGTCGAAATGACCATGACACCAAGTCTATTGGCTGGCCAGCTCCCATTGGGGGGGGTGCATATTCTACCGGGCCCATCGGACCACGATTGTGCAGGCTGCCATGTACCCCAGAAGGCATAGAAGGTCCCGGGCAGGGCACAAGTGCCCAACCAAAAATGACTGGGCAAAGGAGGAGAGAACCTCCACCCTATCCACCAGGAGCCCAGCTCTGGCTCGGCAGGAGTCAAGCTCTGCCCCGATAAAACATATCACCTGTGAAGGTACAAATTCAGATAGTCTCATTGATCAAGAGAGCAAGATTGGTGCAGGTGTCTGGAGGGCCTGGACCTCACCACCTCCTGCTTGGAGGATCCCGCCCGCCAAGAGCCAGTAGTCGAGATATGAGTAAACCCTGACCCTTCAATGCCAAAAATGGGCCACCACTGCTGCAATGCATTTGGTGAAGACCTGTGAGGATGATAACAGGCCAATCGGCATGGCTCGGAACTCGAATATAGCTTCTTCTGCTCAGAAGCTAAGGAAACTCTGGTGAGACGGATGGAACGGGACATTAAAGAATACGTCCTGGAGATCCAGAGAGCAAAAACAAATGTTCTGCTCAAGAGATGGTATGATCTTGGATAGAGTTACCATCCTAAAAGTGCGTGACCCGAGGAACTGGCTCAGGTCGTGCAGATCTAGAATGGGGCATCAGCACCCCCTTCCACTTTGGAACCAGGAAGCACCTGGATACAAACCCTGGGTTGATCGGGGGGGTCCGTAACTCTGGCCACCACCTCCCCTGCAGAGGAGTAGGGCAATGTTGTCTTGAAGAACCAACAGAGTGTGTACGGACACCACATCCTCTCATGGTGCACAGGCTCGGCTTGGAGGGTACTCCCTGAATTCCAGAGAGTTCCTTGCCCACCACTTCTAGAACCCACCTGTCCACTGTAACAGTGGACCAGGCAGGTGGCAGAACTGGCCCCACAGGAGACCAAGAGGCTGCATGACAAGAGGTATGGAGGTATGCCACCCTCATCCCATCACTGAGCAGGCTTGGAGGAAGAGGGTCCAGACTGGAGACTGCCTGAGCCCCGTCCTCCAGGCTTACGGGCCACCGGAGGCCCAGACTTGGGCTGAGGGTGCCAAGATTGTGCCTGCTGTTGCTGCCCCGCTTCAAAGTGGGGTTGCTTGACCACAGGGGCAGAGTGCTGAAATGGCTTTTTCTGCTTTTTGGAACCCTGGGATTCCTTCTGCACAGAAGTTACAGAGTCCAAGGTGGCATTGGACTTGTCAATGTGCTGGAGGGGACCATTCACACCTAGGCCAAAAAGGTCGGTACCCAGGAAAGGGACGTCCATTAGCTTGTGCTGGGAGTCCACTGTGAAGGTGGAGACCCTTAACCAGTCCCTGCAGCGCATGGTCATGGGCCTCCTTGACCGTGGTCTGGAGGTCTATGGGGAGGTGAGGTAGAACCTCATCAAGGGAGCCCAGAAGAACGTGAAAACTGCACCATGACAGCCGAGCTTGCCTGATGTAGGCCCAGCATAGAAACGCCCTACACCTTTCAGGCAGAGTGGTCCAGTTTTTTTGGACTCGTTGTCCGGGGGGGAGCTATCTGTATCTGGCGAACTACCCAAGCGTCTAAACACAGATTCAGTCACCAAACCCTCAGCAGAGGGATGCTCTGTGAATCCTGAAAGGGACCCTATGGGAACCGCGTATTTGCGGGCAGATGGCGCAGGGCAGTAGTCCGGGTGCTGCCATAGCTGCAAAGCCACACCAACAATGGCCTCAGCCACTGGGAAGACTTCCTTCGATGAATACCCCGCTTGAGAACATCAGTGAGGGGATATTTAGCCAGTTTCTGCACGGGTTCAAGAGGCATCACCATAGATTCTGAGATGAGACTGAGGATGCCCATAAAGGAAGAGGGGCCTTCCTCTGTCGACAGACCATTCCTCGTCCAAATGATAGGAATGAAGGTTCAAGTCATCGGACTCAGAGGAGTCTGGATAAGTCAGCCGGCCACCAGGGTCTCCCTTCACCCACCTAGGATTATCAAGAGTGAGGGTGACAGAAAGCCTGTGCAGGAGGCCCAGACCTGGCAGAGTTTCCTTGGCAGGAGCCCCCAGAGGGGGTTGTTTAGGTGGCAGCTCCACCAGGATCGGTGTAGAGGTCGATTTTGGCCGAACCGAGACAGTTCTGACCAGCTCCGTGGGAGGAGGAACGGTGCCAGCCGACTCCGGAGGAGTTAACTTTAGCCTAGGAGGCGATAGCCAAGTAATTGGGGAGGGGGGAAGAGAGTCGGAATAGACTTTTGACCAGACAGAATCAGCTGTTGCCACATCAAGTTTTTGTAGCATTGACAAAGCTTCCGAAACCTCTCCTCATCCAAGGAGGACGAAAAAGAAGGCGATGCCTCTTAGAATGTGCTTGTGCACCATCTTCAGCCCATCAGTCAAAGGAGTCAGAGACCTCTACCTCAATCATTAGGGGCACCGAACGGGTCAATCAGAAGGCAACGGGGAGGGTGGTGGTTCGTCTGGGTCCAGGACCGGGTCTCCACTGGGATTCCCAGCGGGCTGGGTCTCATCGGAGAGAAGCAGGACCGGGGTCCTGAATAAGGAGTTGTCAGCCTCATCGAGCAACAATGAATCGACTGGGTCAGGTATGATCTTAGCTGGATCGTCGTCTGGAGTCTGAGCCAGCAGCCGAGGCTGCAACCTCTACCGAAGTCGAGACAGGTGATTCCAGAGACCGAGATCTCTCATGATCCCAAGAACGTCATCAGCAAGACGAAGATTCTCTCTGTTCCTCGTCCTTTTTACGAGACCAAGAGACATGCGGGCCCAAAGGCCCCTCGTCTTTGGTGGGGAGGGATTGGCACATCTCCTGAAAGGATCCAGACAAAGTGGAGCAGTACAAAGGACACAGAGGATCGAGCCGCAGCCCAAGCCGCCTCTTCCTCGAAAGCCCATTTCTTTGAGCTGCTCAGCAGACCCCTCAGCCGTGGAGGCCACCCATCAGGCTTCCTTAGATTTGACCGACTGATTCCGTTTCTCCGTTCTGCTCAATTGGAGCCATGCGAGATGATCGCCGAAGATGTTTGGGTGAAATGAGACATTTCACAGGCCCGAATGTCATGGCAGACACCCAGGCAGTACACGTACATGGCATGCGGGTCGGTGAGAGACATCTTTTGACCACACGGGCAGCAGCGGAAACTGGGTGAGGATTTATCCTCCATAGTGGTCAAGATCACAAATTATTTGGTGCAACTCAGACGAGTGAGTTTGAGCAAATCCATGGATTTGAATGCCAGGGTCTACAGAACGCAAGAGCGGAAAGGAGGGAACCTGTAACCTCCAGCGGAAAGACCTGACATTATGGAGTGGAGTCGAGGGTTATACCACCCGGGTGGGTGGGAGAAGCCAGCTTAAAGACCTTTCGGCAAGATTTTTAAAGGGAAAGGACATGCCAAACAGTGTGGATGAACAACATATCCACGATCCTGGAACCCGTATTTCTAAAGGTGGGTATACGAACATACGAAATTACCAGCAGGAAAGTACAGTTACGTAAGAACTTACCGTAACAGTAGATCTTCGAGAACAGCTCTTGCAGCAGGTTACACCATTACGACTGAAGCCTGCAGGCACCAGGACCCCACGGAAATTTTCTAGCTAGCAGTATTCGAAAGGGAATGCCTCCGACGTCGGTCCTGCCCCCCACATCGGGCGTAGTGCATAAGGAGGTGGTACCCCATAATCCTCAGTTCTCCCGCCGGAGACTCCCTGCCGCTGGATGACATCAGAAGGGGAGACCGAGGATCTGCCATCAGATGGCAAAACAAGGCAACAGTAAATATCCCATCCTAGGAGATGGATGCTTGACTACAACCTACCTCCAGCGGGGATGGTGGAAGGGAAAGTACCTGCTGCAAGAGCTGTTCTCAAACATCTACTGTTACGGTAAGTGCTTACGTAACTGTACTATCATACTTCAAGAAACAGCTCTTGCAGCAGGTTACATCATTATGACTGACTTCCAAGCAGTAATGTCAATCGTACACCATCGGGAGGAGGAAAAGTAGAATCCTCGAGATACCTCGAGCCTAGGACAGAAGTCCTTGAAGGATTGCTAGATTGAACCCTGCTCTTCGACTCGATGCAATGTCCAGGCTGTAATGCCTGATAAAGGTATGCACGGAGCTCCAAGTAGCTGCAATGCAAATAACTGAGGTGGAGACATTCTTTAAAGCCGCAAAGGAGGAAGCCAACCCCTCTGGTGGAATGACCCTTAACCGCGCCCGGTAAGGGTTTGTTGTGCTTCTGGTAACAGAATGTAATGCACTGGATAAGCCACCTAGACAGCGACTGCTTCAAGACAGGAGCTCCCTTCATCCTATGGGCAAAGGAGACGAAAGTTGGTCCGACTTCCAGTGTTTGGTTCTGCTCAGGTAGTATGTAAGGCACCTATGCACATCAAGGGTGTGCAGAAAGGATTAGAGTACTCGATTAGAGTATTCGGAAAATACACTGGTAGATCGATGTCCTGATTAAGGGTGAGACCCAAGACCACCGTAGGCAGAAATTTAGGATTAGTCCTTAGGGATACCCTGTCCTGGTGGAAAACCAAATAAGGCTCTTTGCACATAAGTGCGTGCATTTCAGAAATCCTTCTGGCAGAAGTAACTGCAACTAAAAACAACGTTTTCCAAGAGAGAAAACGTAGCTCGCAATCCGTGGCTGGTTCAAAATGTGACAGCGTTGAGCTGCTCCAGGACGAAGGGCAAGTCCCATGGAGGGACTGGATCCTTAATCGGGGGCCTAAGGTGGAGGACGCCACTCAAAAAGGCATGTACCGTGTCCAGCTGGGCTACAGTGCATTGGCCTACAGGGGCATGGTAGACTGAAATGGCACAAAGGTGCACTTTAATCAAGGAGTAAGCCAGACTGGAGTGGAAAAGGGATAGCAGGTAGTCCAGTACCAGCTTCTCTGGACAGTCCAAAGGCGAAAACCCACACAACTGACTCATAAGCAGAACCTGTGCCACTTCATGGCGTAGTTCGTGTGAGTAGCCGGTTTTCTAGCGGCAGTAAGCACATCTGCCACTTCTTGCGAGACCCCATATAGGAGCCAAGCATGCAGGTTCAGGGAACGTAGATCCGGATGGACTAAGGAATCCGCCTCCTGAGACAGTAAATGGGAGCTGAGTGGCAAAGGCACTGGAGGCTCCCGGGATAGCTGATGCAGGAGAGGGAGCCATATCTGTCTGGGTCAGAAGGGTGCGATCAGAATGAGTGTCACTTGCTCCCTGTGGAGTTTTAAAAGAACACTCTCGATCAACTGGAAAGCAGGAAAGGCATAAAGGAATCTGCCCACCCAGGAGAGGGACAACGCGTCTCGCCAGAAAACACCAGGCCCTGGATCTAGCAAGCAATAATTGGGCAGTTTTGCGTTGTATGGGGACGCGAAGAGGTGTATCTCTGGAGTACCCCATCTGCGAAACAGATCTTCTGCCACCTACTGGAGTAGTTCCCACTCGTGGACTCTGGCCTGAGTGCGGCTCAGGCCGTCTGCGATGACGCTGTCCACTCCCGGAACATGAACTGCAATAAGGTTTGCACCGTGTTGCAAGACCCAATCCCACACTCCCATGGCCTCCCTGCAAAGCGGGGTAGGAGTGGGTGCCTCCTTGTTTGTTGAGGTAATACATCACCGCGGAATTGTCTGTCTGTAACAGAAGTGTACCCGGTGGAATCTCTGACTGGAAGGCCTGCAGGGCGTAAAGAACTACCCTTATTTCCAGTACATTTATGTGGAGATGAGACTCCTGGGCTGTCCACAGGCCCTGAGACCAAACACCATCGAGGTAAGCTCCCCACTCGAGCCCCGAGGCATCTGTGGAGAGTGTCACAGTCGGGGATGGTGCTGTGAAGGGGACTCCCGCCAAGAGGTTCCCTGAATGTAGCCACCATTGCCAATCTCGAATTACGGTCTTCGTGATTCAGACTGGATGCTGCAGATGGCCTTGCCTTTGGTCCCATTGTACCCGTAACATCCACTGCGTTACCCGCATGTGGAGACGGGCTAGCGGGACTGTTGCAATGGCCGCAGCCATGTGTCCGAGCAGGCAAAGGACCAGTCCTGGCTGGGACGGTCTTCGCCAACAATTCCCTGATGAGGGATCTGATGTGTTCTGCTCTGTCCGAGGGAAGGAAAGCTTTCCCTTGGACAGTGTCTGGAACTGCTCCGATGAATTGCAGTGTCTGGGACGGAACCAGGCATGACTTCTCGTAATTGATGAGAATGCCCAAAGTCTCTAACAGAGACTGAGTGCAGTGAATGGCTGACATCAAGGCCTCCCGTGAGGGCGCCATGAGAAGCCAGACGTCCAGGTAGGGGAACACATAGTGGCCCTGTCTCCTCAGAGACGCGGCTATGACCGCCATGCACTTCGTGAAAACCCAAGGTGCCGATGACAGCCAGAAGGGAAGAGCTCGGAACTGATAATGGTGGCTCTGAAACTCGAAGCGCAGGAACCTCCTGTGCGCCTGAGCGATAGGAATATGAAGATAAGCGTCCTGCATGTCCAGGGACGCAAGAAATGCATCCTGCTTCAGCATGGGAATCAGGCCCGGGAGGGTCACCATCTGGAAACGCTTGTAAGCGACCGAAAGATCGAGATCGCCGAGGTCCAATATTGGACGGAGGTCCCCTGTTTTCTTTGGAACCAGGAAGAAGTGAGAATAGTACCCTAGTCCTTTCTGGTTCCTTGGAATGTGCTCTATAGCTTTTTCCAGAAGTGCGAGCACTTCCTGCTGTATGAGCACAGCATGTTTACCGGAATAACGGGAAAGCGGGGGAGGTCTTGTAGGTGGGTTGTCTATGAACTCTATGTAATGGCCATTTTTGACCAACTGTAGAACCCACCTGTGGTGGTGATCGATTGCCACCCTGAAGAGGTGGCGTGCGTCGACTCCTGACTTTCTTTGCAGGGTGATCCTGAGGAGGGACAGGGCTGGGAAGGAGTCATGCTGTGGCAGCTTGTCCCTGCAGGCTGGGCCAACTTTGAGTAGCGCTGGCCCCCCGCCTGGGGACCCATTTGGCCTGGGCCCGCGAGAAAGTCCCTGCTGCTGGCAGGAACGTTGTTGCTGCCTTTGTACCGGCTGCGAAAACGGCTCTGGTTCCTGCGAAAGGAACTAGGCCTAGATCTACACATGGCTTGTACAGATCGGACTGCCTTCCCTGCGTCTTGGGGCTGGGTGATAACCTTCTCAGAGGCTTCACCAAACAGCACCTCGCAGTTATATGGGACATCTAGAATGTTTTTCTGTATGTCCGGGGTAAATCCAGAGACATGGAGCCAAGAGTGTCTCCAGAGACAAATGCCTGATGGTGCAGCTCTGGCCAAAGAGTCCGCAGTGTCGTATGCAGCTCTGAGTACTTGGGTCCCCACATCTGACCTGGTGCGGAGGAGGTTTAGGAGCTCTGCTTTCTGGTCACCATTGGGAAGCTTTTCAACTAGGTCCTGGCCCTGTTCCCACAGGGCATTCTGGAACTGAACCATATGGGTAAGGTAGTTCAGTGACCTGATGGCACAAGTAGCAGCTGCGTACGTGCGCC
Source organism: Neoceratodus forsteri (assembly GCA_016271365.2). NCBI lineage: Eukaryota > Metazoa > Chordata > Ceratodontiformes > Ceratodontidae > Neoceratodus > Neoceratodus forsteri. The sequence goes on along the minus strand of CM028137.1, from coordinate 823,742,119 downwards.
TCCTCAGGGCATCCAATTGCTTGGATTCCTGGTCCGGTGGCTGGGTGCTCATATGCTGTGGTCTCTGAGACCAGTCATGTGAAGCAGTGATGACCAGGGAATCTGCCAGAGGTTGGCTCGCCAAATACTGGTACTCCCTAGGGGCCTTGTACAGGCGGTAACCCTTCTTCGGCACCGCGGGAGTGGACTGCGGATGTTTCCACGCAGCCTTGGTGACGTCTCCGAAGGTGTCCACCACAGGTGGCACTACTACAGGCTTCAGGTCTTTGTGCCGAAGGTAGCGGGCAAGGCGTTGTCATTCGGGGTCAAGCTCCTCTTTATCCCACCAGATGTTGTCCTGGATGTGCCTCATGATCCCGGCGAAAGAGGGATCATCCGGTGGAGACCTGCGGAGGTCGTGTGGGTCAGAAGAGGGGATGCTGAGTGGAGAAGGTGATCTGGAGTACTCTGAAGTATCCAACCTTGAATCCTCCCCCAACAGAGGATACCAGCGTCGTCTGGGTCGTTTCGGGCTAGGTGACCTTGAGGATGATCTGGAGAGAGGCCTTCTCCTGTCAGTAGATCTGCCCCTAGGAGGTGGAGTTTGCTCCTTGGGGGATGGAGGTCGTCCTACTGGCCCCTTGGGTGGAGGAGGGGGAGTAAGCGGTGAAGGAGTAGGAGGAGGAGAAGGAGGAGTAGTAGGAGTAGAAGGAGGACGACGTGCGGGAATCACATCTTTCTTGATGGGTGTCCTACCAAAAGGTAAAGAGCTCCTTTACCTCTGCAAGGTTCATACCCGACAACGGGCCTGCCGTCAAGGCCGGGTCCCTGGGGTCTCCCCGCCTCCGGGAGGGTTCCTGGAAGCTCAGTCATCCTCTGTGTCGCCCGCCTGGTCTTTGGGGTTCCCTCCTCTGTAGAATCCCTATGACCGGCGTCCGCCAGCAATGGGGGTGCGGTCTTCTGCTCCTGGGTAGTCGACATCTTCAGACCTGGCAAACGCCTGGCCAGCGACGGGTGTCTAGCTGGTGTCGTCAGCTCCTGTGAGCGCCGAGTCGATTAAGAGTGCTTGGCCAACGTCGGGTGGTGGGCCAACATCGGGTCCGACGTCTGTTTGAGGGACGTCAGGTCCTTAGTTTTCCTGGGCGCTGGATCAGGACCTCAGGGTGGTTGGGAGACCAACCTGGAGTCTGTGTCCCGGCGACAGGAAGATGAAGATTTGTGGCGCTCACCCGACTTTGAAGAGGCCTTGGAGGGTGCTGATGAAGCAGAGGGCCTCAAAGTCTTGAGAGGCAGGAACAATAAAGAACCGCTGGAAGACCTGACCTTGACCGGGGGAGGTTGTGACCAAGCCCTGGAGGGAGAGCTGTCCGATCTTGAGCCAGAGCTGCTGGAGTCCAAGGCCCGAGTAGGAGACCTAGACCTCGCCTTCTCCCGGTGCTTGTCCCGGTGTTTGTGGGATTTAGTTGAAGATTCTCCCCGGGAGGAAGGCTCCTGGTCCATACTTTTAAGCTTTTCTTCCAGAAGAAATGCTTGAAGTGCCTTCTGAAGGCGGATCCTGGTGCGGCTATTAAAACCCTGGCAAAAGGTGCAGGCTTTGGTAACTCACACAAGACGAATGGGGATCCTTGAAGGGGATCTGTTTGCCGCAGGCACACTTCGAAAGGTGACCCTCTAGAGATGGAGTTGGAGAGGACATCAGCTGAGCAGAGCAAAAAAGGTTCGAAATTATTCGGTAGTTCAGTAGTTGTCGTACGCTAGAAAGAAGACCAGAGGCCGATGCTGGCGAGTCGATGGCGAGAAAAGAACTGAGAATTATGAGGGACCGCCTCTACGTCTCGCCCGACATCACCCAGGCGGGACCGGCGTGGCGGTCCCTACTGAATACTGCTAGCTAGAAAATTTCCGTGGGGTCCTGGCGCCTGCCGGCTTCAGTCCTAATGGTGTAACCTGCTGCAAGAGCCGTTTCTTCAAGTAAGATCAGGCCTTACTGGTCTATCAAGTCTGCTCGAGTGTGCAGCTCAGTCTAGTTTCCTGAGCTGCCCCCCCCCCAATCCCTCCAGGGGTCATCCACCCCTTCCACTATTCAGTGTTTATTCCTCCCACTTTCATTTTCTTTTTCACCCTGTCCCAACCCTCCTTGAAACTGGCCACCGTATTCATTGCTATTAACTCTTCCGGCAGCTCATTCCACCCTGACACCACTCTTTCAGTGAAAAAGTGCCTCAATTCCTTCTTAATCTACCTTCCACTGGTTTCAGGCTATGCCCCTTTGTTGTACCCTCCCCCTTAAATTGAAGATGTCCTTCGATCCAAACCCATTTATACTCTTTCAGGGTTTTAAATAGCTGGTATAGCATAGCAAAATGCTAAGCAAGACAGGGGATAATGCTAACCATTTCAGAAATGCTTAGCAGTAGACTGCTAACCATTTTTTGAGTGAATCCATGACAGTACACAATAATAAAATTACATAATTTTTTTAAATTTTGCTAATCAATCTGTGCCAAGCGCTATGCGTTATCAAAACCGATTAGCACTTTCACGCGTCAAACTACTAATCATTATTTTTCGGCTTATTTAAAACCCTGTCTTTAGCTACTTCAAGGTTTCTGTTATGTCCTCCCCCTCTTCCCTGCTGTCCTCCAGGGAATAGAAGTCGAGCGCACTCAGCCTCTCCACATGTGTTCTATCCCCCGTACCCTGCATCATTTTGGTTGCCCTTCACTGAACCCCCTGCGGTAGACTGATGTCCTTCAGATAAGGGCACCAGAACTGAACACAGTATTCTAGCTGTGGTCTCACCAGTAACCTGTATAGTGGCAGAATAACTTCCTCCCTCCTGGAGGCGATTCCCCTGGGGATGCAGCCCACCATTTTATTTGCTTCAGCTGCTGCCCTGCGGCACTATGCAGAGTTTTTCATATCACCCTAACCAAAGATCCTTTTCCTCCTCTGGGGTGGTCACCTGCATGTCCCCTAACCAGTATCTGGCCCCTGGGTTCCTAGCTCCCAAGTGCACTACCTTGCATTTCTTAGCGTTGAATCCCAACTGCCAGATGCCCGACCATTTCTCTAGCATAGCCATATCCTACTTTAGCTCCCATCTCCCCTCCTCTGTGTCCACTCTCCCACAGAGCTTAGTATCATCTGCAAATATATTTTACTTTTGACTCCTACCGCTACGTCTCCAATAAAGATGTTGAAAAGCACTGGTCCGAGTACTGAGCCCGGTGGGACTCTGCTGATTACAGGTCAAGGTTTGGATAGTTCCCACTACCACTCTCTGGTTCCTGTCCCGCAGCCAACTCTTGACACAGTCCAGCAGCATGTCCCCTATTCCCAGGTCACTCAGCTTGCTGATCAGCCTGCCATGTGGCACTGAATCGAATGTCTTGCTGAAATCCAGGCATAAGACATTCACCACCTGCCCTTGTCCAATGACCCTATAACCCAGTCGAAGAAATCTATCATGTTTGTTTGGCAGGAAATTCCTCTGAAACTCATGTTGCTAGTCTTCCTGGAAACCATTTACCTCAAGGAAGGACATCAGCCTTTTTTTTTTTTAGAATGGTCTCCATTAACCTGCCCACTATGGAGGTTAGGATGACCAGCCTGCAGTTGCCCTGCTCACCCTGGAACCACTCCTGTGTAGTGGTACCATATGTGCTGTCCTCTAGTCCTGCAGTACACACCCATTTCTCCTGCGAGGTGTTAAACACATCCGTCGGGGGGATGCTAGTACCTCCGTCAGCTCCATCAGGTGCACTCCATCCAGACCAGGTGCCTTGTCCATCCTAAGTTCCCAAAACCCATTAAAGGCCCTGTCAACCCCAATCACCCCATCAGATTCATCCCAACCCCCAAGTCTCTCCCAATTTTACCCTGTGGCATAAGCCCATCCTTTTCCCTAGTGAAGACAAAGCAAAAGTACTCATTTAGTGCCTCCGCCTGATCCTCACCATATTCGGCCTATCCACGTTCCCTCTTTATCCTAACAATCCTGTCACTTCTGCTTCTTCTCTCCTTTATGTACTGGAAGAAGTCCTTTTCCCCCTTCCTTGATCCCCCGTGACAGCCTTAGTTCTTTTGCAGATCTGGCTGCTCAGACAACTCGCCCCGCCTCTTGAGCTTTCTCTAGGTAGACCTCTCTATTCTCTCTCAAAGTATGCCTGTATCTCTGGAAGGCAGTTCTCTTTTCCCTCACTTTCTCAGCCAAAGTCTTGCTAAACCAGCTGGGTCTCTTTCTCCTGGCATTCTTATTACGAGCCTTTGTGCAAGTGTTTGTGGCCTCATTTAACCCCATCTTAATGACGAACCATTTCTGATCCGCATTGAAGAGAGCTGACTATCTACACAATGGCAGACTCCTAGCAGTCCTCTGGAAAAGGGGGGGGGGTAAGGTGCACACCTTTATTTGACTAACAGAGACTGGAGGACCAAGGACCCAAAAGTAGGATCCCGGCCATTCATTACATCGCTGTGGTAATGGGAAGTAAAGATGTGCCAGGCTGCATATCTCCACAATGGGAATATCCCTGGAGGCGGCACCAAGGCAGTGGTATGTCGAGTGGAATGAGCTCTAAGCCCCTTGGACAACTTCCTACCTCTCAACCTATAGCATCAATGCCAAGAAATGCAAAGTTATACATACTGGAGCCAAGAATCCCAGGACAGTACTACCTGGGTGGAGTCCAAGTATCTGCATCAGAGGAGGAGTTCAACGTAGTGCAAGAAAGCAGCAGCAAAGGCAAACAAGATGCTGGGATGCAGATCCAGGGAGGATAAGTAGTAGGAGAGATTGTTGTACTGCCCTTGTACAAGTCACTGATAAGGCTGTATCTAGAGCATTGAGTTCAGTACTGGTGCCCACACCTCAAAAAAGACATTAACCTGCTGGAGAAGGTCCACAGGAGGGCTACAAGATGCTAGTGGGTCGGCAGGGTAAGGCATACGAGGACAGGTTGAGGGCACTGAACATGTACTCCCTAGAAGACAGTAGAGAGAGAGGGGGGACATGACTGGGACCTTCAAGTACTTGAAAGCGATAAAAAGGATGATTAGGAGAGTCTCTAAGCGGAGAGGCAACCATAACACTAGGAGGCACAGTGTTAAGCTGGAGGGTGGGCGGTTTAGGAGGGAGGTCAGGAAGCACTTCTTCACAGAGAGTGGTGGACATTTAGAATCCACTCCCGGAAGAGGTCATCTCATATTGAAGAAAGTGGGCAGCTTTAAGAGAGGCTGGGATAGGCATAGGGGGGAAAGTAAGGATCATGGGTAGGGAGGATAGGGACATTAGCCCAAGCTGTGGACCCTGCAATATGAGCAGACTTGATAGACCAAATGGCCTTCTGCTGGCTTCTTCGTATGATCGTATAGCAGGAGTTGATGCAGGATGTGATCCACCTGGCAAACGTCCACTTTGCTGCCAGTCTGCCAGGCGCAGCCTTGGCAAAGGTGACAAACAACTGGTGAGCCTATCCCCGAACTTTAGCTGTGCGCTCATTACAATCGGAGAAAACCCTCTGCAGATCCATGGAATTAAGCCGGAGATCGGCATCATTAGTCTGACTGGTGAAATACACCAGAAGAAAAAATTACTCACCTTAGTAATGTTTCTTCTAATGGAGTCTTGCTGTATTCTGACAGTAGCAGTGAGTCCCAACCTTCGAACTGCCCCGGAGATGAAAGTTAACTTTCCATGCCAAGCATGGAACGCTGAGCTCGAGCTCAGTTAAGACTCTGTCTGTTGCTGTTTAAACTCAAACCGTCAGATCTTTACGAGCTAAACTCACTAAGGTCCTGTGTGGAAGCTGTAAACCTACACTAGCCAACTGGCTACTAAACATAAAATACATTTTTGGTCCCAAAATAAAGACTCAAGTCAGAAGACCCAAAAATGAAAAACAACACCTCACCCAAGAAAGGGGTGAAAACAACAAGGTGAGCACCTACTGAGTGCCAACACCCTGCCCACCCACATCCCAAAGACAGAGGTTCTGAGAGGGCAGGCAGGGGGAGGTCAGAATACAGCAAGACTCCATTAGAAGGAAACAACATTACTAAGGTGAGTAATTTTTCTTCAAACAACATGAAGTCTTGCTGTATTCTTGACAATAGCAGACTACTAAGCAGTACCTCCATGGAGGAGGACAAGAACCTACTTAGGAATAGGCTCCAAGCACAGCTGTGAACCGAGCATCACTCCCTAGCCTGGATATCCAGGGAGTAATGCTTTGCAAAAAGTGTGAACTGTTTTCCAGGTAGCTGCTTGACATATCTCTAGAATAGGATGTCCTGGCAGCAGCCAGGAAGCAGCTGTGCCTCTGGTAGAGTGAGCCCTCAGGCCTGAGGGTGGAACCTTACCCAGTTTTTCATAACAAAATTGGATACAAGAGACAATCCACCTCGCAATGGATCTTTTAGTGGCAGGTTTCCCTTTACCAACCTCACCATAAGTGAGGAATAGTTGGAGGGAGTCAAACCTGTGACCCTTGGTACGCTCTATGTAGTAGCTAAGGGCTCTTTTCACATCTAAACTGTGCAACCTCCTCTCGCCAGAGGAGGAATGGTCAGTGAAGTAAACGGAGAGAGACAGACTGATTAAGGTGGAAATCTGAAACCACCTTAGGCAAGAACTTCCTGTTAGTCCTGAGGACCACTTTATCTCTATGAAAGGAGATAAAATCAGGCTCCACTGACAAAGCTTGTAATTCACTTATGCGTCTGGCAGAAGTGATGGCTACCAGAAACACAGTTTTCCAAGTCAAGTATTTAAGCTCTGTTGAAGACAAAGGCTCAAAAGGGGGTTGCATAAGCTGAGCAATGCAAACATTAAGGTCCCAAGCAGGGGCAGGGTCCCTGAATGGAGGGTTGGTGTGAAGCAATCCTTGAAAACTTGGAGAATACAGGGTGAGCAGAAAGAGAAGAGGGTACCTGCTGAAATAAAAGCAGAAACAGCTGCCAGATGCACCTTCAGTGTAGCTGGTCTCAGCCCTAAGCTATTTAAATGGACCATATAATCAAGGACTGTGGGCAGATCAGCAGACTCTGGGAAATATAGCTTCCCAGAGCACCATATGGAAAATCTTTTCCATTTGGAATTATAAGTAGCCCTGATGGAAGGTCTCCTAGAAACCTTCAGAATATCCATTACACCTTGGGAGAGATGCAAATCAGCAAACTCTAACTCTTCAAGAGCCAGGCCTTGAGATTGAGAGATTTGAGATTGGGATACCAAACCCTCCCCTGAGCACAGGTTAACAGATTGTAATTCCTGGGAAGACACAGGGGAAGATGGACTGCTAAGGACAGTAGGAGTGGATACCAGGGCTGTCTGGCCCAGTCTGGAGCAATCAGGATCATCTTGCACGGTTGAGATCTGATTTTGACTAGCACTTTGAACAGGAGGGGGAAGGGGGGAAGCATACAGGAACTTCCCTTCCCAACTGAGAACTAAGGCATCCAGGGGGACTGAGCCCAACACTGGGAGCCTGCAGCAAAAAGGGAAGTTGGTGATTGTCTGGGGCAATAAAAAGATCTATCTGCGGGGTGCCCCATCTGGAAAAATATCACCTCCAAGACCAGGGGATTCAGTGACCATTCGTGATGGCCCTGGGATATCCTGCTGAGAGCATCTGCCAGGACATTGTCCTTGCCTGGGAGGTGAACTACCATAACGGAGGTGTTCGGGGAATAAGCCAGAGACCACAACTTCATTGCTTCTGTGCACAAGGCCATAGACAGAGTGCCTCCTTGCTTGTTGATGTACCACATTGTGGTGGTGGTGTCTGTTCTGACCTGGATAACTTTGTTCTGAACAGATTTGGAAAAAGCTTGAAGTGCTAGAAATACTGCTCTGAGTTCCAACAGATTGATGTGAAGCAGAGATTCCTGAGGGGACCACAACCCCTGGGTGGTCAGGTCGCCGTGTGAGCCCCCCACCCCAAGAGGGAGGCATCTGTAGTAAAGATTAAAGAGTGAGACTGAGTGACAAAGGGAACCCCTTGTCTCAGATTGTTCTAATCCTGCCACCACTGTAGGGCCTAGATCAGGGTTCGAGTCACTGGGATCAATTTGGTCAGAGGGTCCTTCCTTTGAGACCAGAAGGCTCTCAAATGGAACTGAATGTCCCTCATCTGAAATCTTGCTCCTTGCACTACTGCTGTGGAAGCAGCCATGTTCCCCAGGAGCTGTAGAAAATGCCTTGCTGGTCGAGACACCTGCAGGGTGAATGAGGAGGCCAGAGAGACAAGGGTCCTTGCCCTGTCCAGGGGAAGGAAAGCTCTGGCCTTTTCTGTATCTAGCTCTGCGCCTATGAAGGTGAGGAGCTGGACAGGCTCTAGAACTGACTTTGAAAGATTCAGAAGAAAACCCAAAGAAGTGAGCAATTGCTGAGTTATCTGTCAGTGTAACTTGACTTGGTCTGGGGACTGGCCTACTATAAGCCAGTCATCCAGGTAAGGGAAGATGGCAATCCTTTGCTTTCTTAGAGAAGCAACTACCACTGCCAGGCATTTTGTGAATACCCTTGGAGCAGAGGTCAGACCAAAGGGCATTGCTCTGAACTGGTAATGGCCTGAGGGCAGCTCGAACCTGAGGTACTTTCGATGGGAGCTTCTGATGAGAATATGGAAGTAGGCATCCTTGAGGTCCAGGGACACTACCCAGTCCCCTGGCCTTAGAGAGAGTAGAATAATTCCCAGAGTCACCATTTTGAATTTTGGTTTTAAAAGGTGCTTGTTTAAGTATCTGAGATCCAGGATGGGTCGCCATTCTCCTGTCTTTTTTGGGGTAAGGAAGTACCTGGAGTACAACCCTTTGCCCTGGTGTAGGGGTGGAACCCTTTCCACAGCTCGGAGAGCTAGGAGGGAAGAGACCTCTGCCTATAGGGCAAGTGTCTCTGAGGGATTTGCAGGTGGAAAGGATCTAGTTCTCATCTTTGGAAACTTTTTGAAGCTGAGAACCAGTCCCTGGCTTACTACTTCCAGGACTCATCTGTCTGATGTCAGAGACTCCCAGTCCTAGACAAAGCAAGCCAGCCTGCCCCCTACAGGTAGTTGAGAATCGGCCCTGGCAACCCCATCAGGGTGCCTGTTTAGCAGGGGCTTTGGGCTGAGGGGTGGAAGCAGGCCTGCTTGTACCCCGTCTGCCTCTCCCGCTAAAGAACCCCCTCTGGGCATAAGCAGAAGAGGAGGCCTGGGCTTGGTAGAAAGGCCTATGGAAAGGCCTGCCCTGCCCCGGAAGCTGCCTTTGAGGAGTGGCCTGCCTTTCCTTGGCCTGTGCACTCCTATGGTGGTCCTATATTTGTCCATTTTCTTCATGTAATTCTCTGTCTGCTCCCCAAACAGAGAGTTGCCCACAACAGGAAAATCCATGGCCTTAGTCTGGGTATCCTGTGACAGGCTAGTACATCTGAGCCAAGCCATTCTTCGAAGTGCCACAGATGTAGCCATGACTCTAGATGACATCACTGGAGTCCACTGCAGCATGGAATTGCACCTTGGATGCCTCAATACCATCAGCAGCCACCTGCTCCAGCTCCTTGGCAAGCTGGCCAGGGACCTGTTTTGCTAAAGCCATAACAGTGCCCCATCTGGATTTTTGATACCTAGCAGTATAGGCCATATAATTGGCCTGTCTGAGTCCCAAGGATGCTGCCATGTACTGTTTCTTTGCCATGGCATCAATCCTCCTGGAGTCCTTGTCCGGGGGGTGTGAAGCCAAGGGAATATTAGCCTTATCACAGGCTGCAGCCTGCACTACACCAACATGGCTGCATTGTTGTCTAAGGAACTCCGTATCTGAGCCTCACAATGTATACCTCTTGTCCATTCTTTTATCCACAGGAGGTATAGTGTTAGGAGTCTTTAAAATCTTAAATGTCTGTTTCCCAAAAGATTTGTGCAAGGTAATAGACAGCCTCCTAGACTCTGGGATATCCATCATTTGGCTCCTCCTGGTCATCCACAGCTTCTTCCATAGGAAGCTGGAGGGTTTCAGCCACTTTTTTATAAAACATGAAATGGGAGGGGGACTCAGAAAGCCTAGGAGGAGACACTCCTGAAGGTCTGTCTGGGGAGATGTCCGGGTCAATAGGCACATCCAGACTTTCAAAACCACATTCACTTTCCTCATACTCCTCTTCCTCCTCCTCCTCCGGTTCATAAAATTCCTCTAAATCATACTCTTGAACCGGTGGAAACGGCCGAACCGAGCGCCTGCCTGATGGTGCCGGTTCGGTCGGAACCGGGGAAAGCGACTGTACAATTTTGATAGTTTTGGCTATTTCTTCAGCGGCTGGAGAGGAAAGTTTTGGCTCCACACCAGCAGATTTTTCTTTTCTAGTTCTTTTAGCCGGAACCGATTCCTCAGAATCGGCTCTCCTTTTGCCCGAAGAAGTCTCGCCCTGGTCAGAGGGCAAGCCTTCTGATTCGGTTTGAACCAAACCGGGCTGGCCATCCGGTTCAGTGGACTTTTTGGCCTCCCTTTCCCTGAGCCTACCAACTCTCTTTTCTAGGGTAGCTGCAGGGACATTTTTACAAATCTGGCAGTCTGCATTGAGATGGTCAAACCCCAGGTGGTGTGGGGGTCAGTCTTAGCAAAGACTTCCCCACATACTACAGTGTTGAAACCCAGTGGGCCTGGTTTTTCATTTGGGTTTCTCAGACACTGTGCCAGTCCTAACCAAACTTACCCTTTTAATGGCAATCCGCCAGGCAAGACCCTCTTATCGGTTCCTGACCGTGTCACGGGTCGTGGAAAAAACGTAATAAAAATCAGTTTTTTTTAGAACCGATAAGAACCGGTAACCACACTCTAAAAGTACAAATTAAGATTTTTTAACAACTCGATCGGTTCAAACCGAACCAATGAACCGTTTACAAGTTCCACACAGAATAGAACAAAATATAACCTATCTAGTACTCACAAATACCACAGACAGAGACTGAACCGGCATGTTACGGTTTACATTCGGTCGAAAACCGAGAAAAGCGGTACTTTAACCGACAAATTGAACCGAGCAGAAGGAGAAATCTCCGGAGCGACTGTTCAGTGAGGCGGAGTAAAGAATCTGACAGTTTGAGTTTAAACAGCAACAGACAGAGTCTCAACAGAGCTCGAGCTCAGCGGTCCATGCCTGGCATGGAAAGTTAACTCTTTCATCTCCAGGGCAGTTCGAAGGTTGGGACTCACTGCTACTGTCAGAAAACAGCAAGACTTCATGTTTGAAGGTTTGTCACCTGGTTAAGATGAAACTCCAACATGATCTTCAGAAGGAAAGTACAGTTACCCAAGAACATACTGTAACAGGAGATCTTCTGGAGGAGCTTTTGCAGCAGGCTATAACCATAAGAACTAAGCTGCCAGGCGCTAGGACCCGACGGAAAACTTCTAGCTACAAGTCTCCAGCAGGGATCGTCCCCTGACATCAGCTGAAGGTATAAAAGGGGCGTTCTCCAGCCACATCTCAGTTCTCCCGCCAGAGACCCAGTGTCAAAGGTGGAAGAAGAATCGAAGAGGTTCGAGATTAAATTAATGAAAGTAGCAGAAGGAATACCAAGGGAAGGGAGGGAAGGAAAGAAAAAATTGCTCACCTTAGTAATTGCTTTTCTTCTCATGGAGTCTTGCTATATTATGACTATATGCAGTCAGCCACTGCAGCTGAACTGCCCCGGAGAGGAAAGAGTTAACTCCAGAGAGTCTGGAGTTCCACAGCGCGAGGGCGCTATGCCAAAGCTCTATCTGGCCAGTTTCAAATGAAACTGTCAGATCTTTACGAAGCTAACACTAAGCAACAAGTCTGTGTGGAAAGCTCTACACTAGCCAAGTGGCTACCTACTAGTAGGAATAACAACAATAATAATAATAATAACAATGAATAATAGTATTAGTTTCTCCCTAACAAGCACTATTAGACCCCCCTTCCCCCAAGACTCAAGCCCAGGAAGGGGGGCAACATATTACTTAAAACAGAAATACCTAATTCCCTAACCCTAAATAAAGGGGGTGAAGGGAAGAACTAAAATGGCATGACACAGTGCTTGCACTAATTTGCCACCCCTACCCAAGTAGAAGTTCTGAGAGGGGCAGGAGGAGGTGGTCATAATATAGCAAGACTCCATGAGAAGAAAAGCAATTACTAAGGTGAGTAATTTTTCTTCAAACACCATGAAGTCTTGCTATATTATGACTATCTGAGATTACACAGCAGTACCTCCATGGAGGAGGTCAGAACCTACTTAGGAAATAGGCTCTGAAGCACAGCTGTGCCAAAGCGAGCATCTCTCTGGACTGAATATCCAGGAATAATGCTTGGTAAAAGTGTGAACTGTTTTCCAAGTAGCAGCTTGACAGATTTCCAGAATGGGAATATCTCTAGCAGCCACTAGAGATGCAGCTGTACCCCTGGTGGAGTGAGCCCTCAGTCCTGAGGGAGGTTCTCTACCTAGTTTTTGATAATAAAATTGGATACAAGAGACAATCCACCTTGCAATTGTCCTCTTAGTGGCAGGTTTCCCTTTGCCAACCTCGCCATAGGTAAGGAAGAGTTGGAGGATTGAACCTGTGACCCTTGGTGCGTTCAAATAGTAGCTTAAGGCGTCCAAGCTGTGCAGACTCCTCTCACCTGAGGAAGAATGCTCAGTGAAAAATACTGGAAGAGATGGATTGGTTCAGGTGGAAATCTGAAACCACTTTAGGCAAAACTTCCTGTTAGTCCTGAGGACTACCTTATCTCTGTGGAAAGAGATAAAATCTTCTTCCACTGACAGGGCCTGTAGTTCACTTATCGCCTGGCAGAAGAGATAGCCACTAGGAAAACAGTTTTCCAAGTCAGAAACTTGAGCTCTGCTGAGGACAGAGGCTCAAAGGGGGTTGCATTAACTGACAATGCAAACATTCAGGTCCCAAGCGGGAGCTGGTTCTCGAAAAAGAGGGTTGGTGGAAGTAACCCTTTAAAAACTTGGAAAGCACAGGGTGAGAAGAAAGGAAGCAGGCTTCCTGCTGACAGAAAAGCAGAGACAGCTGCCAGATGAACCTTTAAGGTAGCTGGCCCAAGGCCTAAGGAATTTAAATGGACCAAATAGTCCAGTAAAATGGGCAGATCAGCAGATTCTGGGATAATCTGCTTCAGAGCACCAGATGGAAAACCTTTCCACTTAGAATTGTAAGTGGTCCTAGTGGAAGGCTTCCCTGAGCCTTTAAAATATCCAAACACCTTGAGAAAGGTGTAAGTCAGCAATTCTAACTCCTCAAGAGCCATGCCTTGAGATGCAGGGATTTGAGGTCGGATACCACTCTCTCCCTGTGCACAGGCCAGTAGTCGTGGACTCTGGGCAAGCTCAGGGCAGGGTGGACTGTCAAGGACAGAAGCAGTGGGTACCAGGGCTGTCTGGCTCAATCTGGAGCAATCAGAATCACCTTGCAGGGCTGAGATCTGATTTTTACTAGTACCCTGAAAAGAAGGGAAGGGGAAAGGCATACAGGAACTTCCCCTCAATCCAAACTGAAAGCGTCCAGGGGACTGATCCCAGCACTGGAGGCCTGCAACAAAACAGAGGAAGTTGGTGGTTGTCTGGGGCTGCGAAAAGATCTATCTGAGGGTGCCCCATCTGGCAAGAGACAGACCCCAGCACCTGAGGATTCAGAGCCCATTCGTGATGGCCCTGAGAAATCCTGCTGAGGGCATCCGCCAGGACATTGTCCTTCCTGGAAGGTGAACTGCTATCAGGGAGGTGTTCAGGAGTAAGCCAGAGACCACAACTTCATTGCTTCGGTGCACAAGGCTGATGACCGAGTGCCCCCTTGCTTGTTGGATGTACCACATTGTTGTGGTGTTGTCTGTCCTGACTTGAACTACTTTGTTCTGGACAGAAGCTGAAAACGCCTGAAGAGCTAAAAGGACAGCTCTGAGTTCCAAAAGATTGATGTGGAGCAGAGATTCCTGGGGAGACCACACTCCCTGAGTGGACAGGTCACCCAAGTGAGCTCCCCACCCTAACAGGGAAGCATCCGTGGTGAGGAGGGAACGGAATGAAAGGAACCCTTGTTTTAGATTGCTTTGATCCTGCCACCAGTGTAAGGCCAGGATCAGGGTTTGAGGTCACTGGAACCAATTTGGAAGGGGTCCTCCTTTGAGACCAATAGGCCCTCAAATGGAACTGAATGTCCCTCATCTGGAATCTTGCTCCTTGCACTACAGCTGTGGAAGCAGCCATGTGCCCTAGGAGATGCAGAAAATGCCTTGCTGGTCGAGACCCGCGGGGTAAAGGAGGATGCCAGGGCAATGAGTCTGTCTACCCTTTCCGAGGGAGAAATGCCCTGGCTAACTTTGTGTTCAATTCTGCACCTATGAAAGTTAGTACCTGAACTGGTTCGAGAACTGACTTTGGTAAATTCAGCAGGAATCCCAGGAAGTGAGAAGCTGCTGGGTGACTTGCAAGTGGGATTTACCTGATCTGGGGACTGACCCACTATGAGCCAGTCGTCCAGGTAGAAACACAGCAATCCTTGCCTTCTTAAATGAGCCACTACCACAGCTAGACATTTCGTGAATACCCTTGGCGCAGAGGTAAGGCAAGGGCATTGCCCTGAACTGGTAGTGGCCTGAGGGTAGTTCGAACCTGAGGTACTTTCGGTGAGAAGGCCTGATCAGAACATGAAAATAGGCATCCTTGAGGTCCAGGAAGCTAACCAGTCCCTGGCCTTAGGGAGGGCAAAATCATTGTCAGAGTTAACATTTGAACTTTGGTTTCAAAAGATGCTTGTTCAGGTACCTTAAATCTAAAATGGGCCGCCATTCTCCTGTCTTTTTGGGTAAGAAAGTATCTTGAGTACAGCCCCTTGCCCTGATGGCAAGGAGGACCCTTTCTACTGCTTTGCAGTCCAAAAGAGAAGAAACCTCTGCTTCCAAAGCAAGGGCTTCTGAAGGATTTGCAGGGGAAATGTCTGGCTCTCATCTTCGGAAACTGTTTGAAGCTGAGAACAGACCCCTGGCTCTATTACCTCCAGAACCCACCTGTCCGGGTTAGGGACACCCAGTTCTGGCTGAAATAAACCAACCTGCCCCCCACTGGTACAGGAGAATCGGCCCTGGGCACCCCATCAGGGTGCCTGCTTGGCAGTAGCCTTAGGCTGAGGGGAGGGGGACGGTTTACTTGTGCCCAGTCTACCTCTGCCTCTAAAGAAACCCCTCTGTGCAAATGCAGAGGAGGCCTGAAATTGGTAAAAAGGCCTGTGGAAAGGCCTGCCCCTACCTCTGGGAGCGTGCCTCTGTGGAGTGGCATGCCTCTCCTTAGCCTGGGCACTTTTGTAGGTAGTTCTGTATTCATCCATCTTTTTCATATAGTTTTCTGTTTGTTCCCAAACAAAGAATTACCCACAACAGGAAAATCCATAGCCTTTGACTGAGTATCTTGGGACAGATTAGTGCATCTGAGCCATGCCAACCCTACGAAAGCTACAGAAGTGGCCATGACCCTAGAGGAAACATCATTAACATCAACAGCAGTATGAAATTGAACTTTAGAGGCTTCAATGCCATCAGCAGCCACCTGTTCCAACTCACTAGCCAGCTGGCCATGGGCCTGTTTTGGCTAACTGCAATACTGTGTCCCACCTAGATTTCTGATATCTAGCCATAAGCCATATAATTTGCCTGCCTGAGTCCCAAAAGCTGCCATATACTGTTTTTTCGCCATGGCATCAATCTTCCTGGAATCCTTATCAGGAGGATGTGAGGCCAGAGGAATATTAGCCTCGTCACAGGCTGCAGCTTGTACCACACCTACATGACTACACTGCTCAGTGAGGAAGTCTGTATCAGAGCCTGACAAGGTATATCTTCTGTCCATTTTTTTTATCTACAGGAGGGACAGAATGAAGATTTTTTTAAATCTTTGTTGTTTGCTTCCTAAATGACTTATGCAAAGGAATAGACAACCTCCTAGACTCTGGTATATCCATCATTTCTACATAATCAGGCTCCTCTTGCTCATCCACAGCTTCCTCTAAAGGAAGCTGAAGGGTTTCTGCAACCTTTTTGTAAAACGTAAAATGAGAAGGGGACTCAGACAGAACAGGAGGAGATTCTAAAGGTCTGTCTGGAGAAATGTCCGGTTCAATGGGCACGTCCAGACCCTCCCAGCCACACATGTAATGATCAAATTCGTCCTCCCTCTCCTGTGGTTCATAAAATTCCTCAACATCATACTCCTGAACCACTGGCACTGAACAAACCAACCTTTTACCAACTGTAGGTGGTTCGGCAGGACCCTGAGACAGTGACTGGACAATCTGTATGGCTTTAGCTATTTCTGCAGCAGTTGGAGAGACAATTTTGGACTCCAAACCTACTGATTTCTTAGTCTTTTTAACTGAGACTGGTTCCCCTGAACCAGCCTTCCTTTGGCCCGAGGAAGTCTCGCCCTGGTCAGAGGGCACTCCCTCTGGTCCAGTGGGTACTGGACCGGGCTGGCCATCCGGGTCAGCGGACTTCTTGGCCTCTCGTTCCCTGAGCCGGCCCAATCTCTTTTCCAGAGTGGCTGCAGGGAAATTTTTACACACCTGGCAGTCTGACAGGAGGTGGTCAGCCCCAGACAATAAACACAAGTGGTGTGTGGGTCAGCCTTGGCAAAAGCTTCCCTGAACATCACAGTGTTGAAACCCAGTGGGCCCGGTTTTCTTTTGGGTTTCTCAGACATAATGCAAGCCTAACCAAAACTTGCCTTTTGATGGCAGTGCCAGGCAAGACACCCTTATCGGTTCCTAACCGTGTCACGGGTATTTGAAAAAACCTATTTTAAAAGCAAGGTTTTTTTAGAACCGATAAGAACCGGGAACCGCACTCTAAAAGCCCAACCACACTTTAAAACGTTAAATTAAGCAAACCGATCAGTTCAAAACCGAACCGATAATTGAATTTCCACACAGACTTTAAATTTTCTACTTACGGTTTACCAGATAGAGCTTTTAACCAAAATGCGGTAAAATAAATACTTTGTGCCGGTTCAAATGAACCGAAAATACTCGTTTGAACCGAGAAATGAACCGATGTGAAGGAGCTGATCTCCTGAGCGACTGTTCAATGAAGCGGAGTAAAGAATCTGACAGTTTCATTTGAAACTGGCCAGACAGAGCTTTGGTATAGCGCCCGCGCGCTGTGGAACTCCAGACTCTCTGGAGTTAACTCTTTCCTCTCCGGGGCAGTTCAGCTGCAGTGGCTGACTGCATATAGTCATAATATAGCAAGACTTCATGGTGTTTGAAGCAGCGCTTGCTTCAAGAGCTCTTTTCGAAGATCTACTATTACAGTAAATTCTTACATAATTGTACTATCTTACTTAGAGTTGCAGCTCTTGCAGCAGGCTATAACCATAAGGACCTAGTCCCAAGCAGGAGAAGAGACTGGCTGGCAGGAGGGAGGCCAAGGGTAGCCAAAAAGAACTTCAGGATAGCAGGCCTTAGAGAACAGCAAGGTCAAAGTCAGTCCTACATCTGGAAGAGACGTCCAAACTGTAGTGTTTAACGAAAGTGTGGACAGAACTTCAGGTAGCAGTCATGCAAGCGTCTGCTGCGGACACGTTCCTCAGTGAGGTGAATGAGACAGAAACACCCCTGGTAGAGTGGCCTTTCACCGGACTCGGTAAAGGCTTCTCGTACTTGAGAACAGTAAACAATGCAGTTAACTAACCACTTAGACAAAGTCTGCTTAGTAACTGGTGCCCCCTCAGATCTGGGGCAAAGAAAAACAAACTGGTCGGTCTTTCTGACAGGACCTGTGCGATTAAGGTAGTAACAAAGTGTCCTGTGGACGTCCAGAGTATGCAATAAGGCCTACCCTCTATTGGAATACTCTATAATAGACAGGTGGAAGTCCTGGTTCAGGGTAAATTCGGACACCACCTATCTGTTCTCAAGGACATCCTATCCTTGTGGAAAACTAAATAAGGCTCTTTACACATCAGAGCCTGGAGCTCGGAAACCCTTTGAACAGAAGTAACGGCAACCAAAAATGAGTTCCACGACAAAGCGTAGCTTGCAGTCTGCGGCTGGTTCAAACGGAGGCAAAGTACGTTTCTCTAAGATAAAGAGAAGATACCATGAAGGAACGAGGTCCTGAATGGGAGGTTTCAGGTGCAGGATGCACCACAAAAAAAGTGCGGGACAAATCTAGTTGGGCAAGGGTCTTGCCCTCTATAGGTGCATGGTACACAGAGATGGCGGAAAGGTGCATGTTACTAGAAGAGTAACTCAGGCGGAATCAGAGAGAGGAGATACTCAGAACAGAGTTCCCTGGACTAGTAAAGGGTCAAGGCGGCAAGCAGCGGCCCAGAGTCAAAAACGCTTCCCCTTCATTGCATAGGTGGACCTAATGGAGGATTTCCTTGCAGTCATTAGGACATCAGCTACTCTAGGGGAAACCCCAAATATGGCCACTGCTAAGTCTGCAGGAGCCACGCATGCAGGTGCAGAGACTATAGGTTTGGATGGACTATGGTGCTCTGTTCCCAGGAGAGCAAGTGCAAGTTCAGGGGCAAGGGAACCAGAGGTTCCGCTGCCAACTGCTGGAGCAGAGGAACCATATCTAACGAGGCCAGTAGGAAGCAAAGAGGATCATCTCTGCTCCTTCTGCCTGCAACTTGAGGAGTACCCTCTGAAGTAGAGGTAAGAGGTACACGAATCTCCCTGTCCAACAAGGACAATACATCTCGCCAGAAAACACCAGGCCCTGGATCTAGCAAGCAGAAACTGGGCAGTTTAGCGTTGAGTGGGGATGCAAAAGGTCCAACTCTGGCCGTCCTCATCTGTCTAACAGCTGCTCTGTGACTGACTGGAGTAGTTCTCATTCATGAGCTTCGGACTGAGATCTGCTTGGGCCGTCTGCTAAAGGTTTGGCTGCCTGGAACATGCATGGCGGTGAGTTCCAGGCAGTGTTCCAGTGTCCAATACCAGACCATGGCCTCCCTGCAGAGGAATATAAGGCGTGCCCCATGCTTATTGATGTAAAGCCCACAGACATATTGTCCATCTGGATTAGGAAAGGGCCTGAGAGAAGGTCCATCTGAAATGCCTGAAGAGCGCACAGGACCACTCATCTCGAGGACACTGATGCAGTGTCTACTCCAAAGGAGACCAGGACCCCTGGGTCTGCCGGTCCGCTAAGTGGGTGCCCCAGCCCTGTCCCAAGGCATGCGTAGTTATGATCTGCCTCGGAGACTCCTGTCTGAAGAAACCCCCTTGGAAAGGTTGCCAGATTCCATCCACCAACTCAGGGTCCGACGAACTAGGTTGGAGACAGAGTTCCAGATCATCTTAACATTGGTCACTGCACCTTGAGTGTCCACTAGGGGACTCTCAAATGCAAACGCACCGGAGGGAGTCTGAATGGCAGCTGCCATGTGACCTTACATCCACAGAATGGACCTGGTTGAGGTTTGACTGGAGGATGATAACAGTCTAACCTTGGGACAGAGTGATCTGCTTTGTCTGGAGGCAGAAACACCTTGCCCTGTACGGTGTCCAGAATTGTGTCAATATATATTGGAGTCTCTGGCTGGGCCAGGGGGATGACTTTGGTAGGTTTAGAGTGATCCCCAATTCTCTAGAGAGAGTAAAGGTGTCTTCTAGTGTTCTTAAGACCTGAACACTTGTGGGTGTTGTCAGAGTGGGTGCTGTCAGAAGCCAGTCATCTAGGTAAGGGAAGATGTAATGGCCTTGCCTTCTGAGAGTCGCAGCCACCACCAGTAGGCACTTGGTGAAGAGACTGGGAGCAGAGGATAGGCCAAACAGCAGAGCTCGGAACTGATAATGCCTCTGGACGAGAAGTGCAGGAACCTTCTGTACAGCTGGAATACTAGCAAGTAAAGGCACGATCCTGATGTCCAGAGTGCAGAGTCAATCTCTTTGGTGAAGAAGGGAATTAGGCCTGGTAGAGTGACCATTCTAAACCTTTTGTACTAGACGTAGTTATTCAGATGACTGAGGTCCAGAATGGGGCAAAGATCCCCAGTCTTTCTGGGTACGAGCAAGAAATGGGAATAAAATCTCCTTCCTCTCCGACTTGGGAGGGACTGGGTCTACGGCCTACTTCTGAAGAAGAGTCTGAATTTCCCCTTCAATCAGGGCAATATGAGACCGAGGATAGTGGGAGGACATTGGCAGATTTGTCTAGTGGCCTTTCCAGGAACTCCAATATGTGGGTCCTCTATGATTTGCAGGACCCACTGGTGGGCTGTTATTTTGTTGCATCCCTCCAGATAGGAGAAGTGTCTCCCCACCACCTCCTCTTCCAGGATCTCTGCTGGGAGAGGGGTGTTTGGCAATGAGTTAGGCTGATGCTCTGGGGGTTGGCAGAGCGGCCTGGGATGGCTTAGCGGCTCAAAATGAGCCCCCTAGGGTCTGGGAGGTGGCTTGCGTTAAACCCACCTCACTGCTGCTGGATTTCGGGACTACTATTCTGAGAATTAATAAAGGACTGCTGCTGGAAAGGCTTCTGGCTGGCCTTGTACATTTCTGGACTGACCAGAGTCCAGAAGGCGTGTAATCAATTTCTCTGCCTCGTCCCCAGAAAGAGCCCGACTTTAATAAATCCAGAAGCTCTGCCTTCTGTGGTACATCCAGCAAAGTTTGGGCCAGCTCCAGGCTCTTTTCCCTTAGGGCATTTTGATACTGCACCATGTGGGTGAAAGAAATGTAAGGCTCTAATACAGCAAGTAGCAGAAGCGCACACTTTCTTGCCCAGCTGGTCGAGATGTTTGAACTTTTGTTCAGGAGGCTGGTTGCTAAGGTGTTTAGGCCTCAGACCTCAAACCTCAGACATGAGCCATGGTAATGACCAATGAATCGGCCACTGAGTGTTCCGTAAGGAAGGGTTCATCCCTGGGTACCCTAAAGAGTCTATCCGATTTTTTGGATATGGTCAAGGAAGAAGAGGGGTGGTTCCAGGTTATCCTAGTAAGGTCCTGGAAGGTGTCCTCCAACAGGAGCACCATGAAAGGCTTAGGCTCCTTTTGGCGAAGCTACTTGGCCAGCCTGCGCCTTTCTGGGTCCAGGTCCTCGGTCTCCCATCCGCTTTTGGCCTGTACATGCCTCATTTCAGGTGAGGACCTGGGGATGCCTGTTGTCCGCCATGGGAGGATGACCCCTGGGTTAAGAGTCTCTTGAGGAGGAGCAAGATGAGCTACAACTCAAGTCCTCTGAATCAGAAGGGAAGGGGTTGTGCCGGTGTCTGCCTGAAGAATGGCACCATCTGCTTGACAACCAAGAGAAAGAGTGCCTGTGTCTCCGACCCTTGTGCTTGGACCTGCCTCTATACCCATCATTAGGGCGCAGGGAAGGGCTTTTAGTTTGCGGAGTCGGCTCCCTGGGTTCCAGTTCAGGAACCACCACTACTGGCTCGAGAGGCTTAGAAGGGACAAGGTCACCCTTGATATTCTAACAGAAGCAGAAAAAACAGGTTACTCACCTGTAACAGTAGTTGTAGGAGTGGTATATGTTGTTCATCCACACTGTCTGGCATTGTCCCTTTCCCTTTAAATCTTGCCAGAAGTCTTCAAGTTGGCTCCTCCCACCCACCGGGTGGTAAATACCAGCGCCACCCATGGCCAGGTCTAGCCTGCTGAAAGCAAGGTTGCTGCCTTAAACCGGGGAGGTTGGAGTGCGTGCGTGTGGATGAACATATACCACGCCTAGAACTCCTGTTACAGGTGAGTAACCCTGCATTTCAGGGACGTGGATATGTTGTCCAATCCACACTGTCTAGCAGACTCCTAGCAGTTCTCCGGGAGGAAAGAGAGGCAAGGCACGCACCCCCTACTTAGAAAATAAGGACTGGAGAACTGAGGTCCCAAAACCAGCATCCCGGCGTGACTCTAGGTCAATGTGGTAATGGGAAATAAAGGTGTGTGCTAACTTCCAGGTAGCAGCCCTGCAGATTTCCTGGATAGGGACGTCCCTAGAAGCAGCAGTATGGCGGGTAGAATGAGCTCTTATCCCTTTGGGAGGCTCCATGCCCGCCAACCTATAGCAGAGATCTATGCAGGAGGTGACCCACCTGCCTATAGTCTGCTTGGCTGCAGGTCTGCCAGGTGCGGCTTCAGCATAGGTGACAAACAGCTAGTGAACCACTCCCGAAATTTAGCCATCCGCTCCTTATAATAGAGAGGGCTCTTCTAGGGTCCAAAGTATGGAACCTATATTCGGCCTCAAGGTGTGATTGGGGTAGAACACCGGCAGAGTCAACACCTGGTTAAGGTGAAACTCCGACACCACCTTCGGAAGGAATTATGGGTGGGGGCGCAGGACAACCTTGTCCCTGTGGAAGACCAGATAAGGAGACTATGGAAAGCACCTGGAGCTCTCCCATCCTTCTGGTTGACGTAATAAAAAAACAATAAGGCGGTCTTTCATGACAGGTGGGAGATATCGCACCAGTGCATCGGTTCGAATGGCTTGCCCATGAGCTTGGCCAATATCAGCAGTACATCCCACGGAGGTGTAGGTTCTCGCACCAGAGGGGATATGTGATCAAGGCCTTTGAAAAAGCACCGACCACCTTCTCCTGTGCGACGGACTGCTTCCCGGCCCGTGCCCGGTAAGCAGAGATGGCTGCCAGATGCACCGTAAGGGTCGACAACCGAAGCCCTAGCTGAGAAAGGGACCACAGGTAGTCTAGAATGCTAGCCAAGGAACAGGAGGAAGGGTCCAACCCCTTATCCTGACACCAAATAGAGAATCTCTTCCATTTGAAAAAATAGCATTTTCTGGTAGACTCCTTATGGGATGCCTCAACAACGTTGAGGACTTAGTCGGAAAGACCCAAGGCCTGGAACTCTAGCGGCTCAGGAACCAGGCAGTCAAGTGCAGGGATTGAAGATCCGGGTGGAGTACCTTCCCCTTGTTGACAGACTGGGTCCGGGCAGGCTGGAAGCCGTCTCGGGAGCCTGAAGCTGAGCCTGAGGAGATCTGGATACCAGAACTGGCAGGGCCAGTCTGGGGCTACCAGAATCACCTGCGCCTTGTCCCTCCTCGCCTTGAGAAGCACCTTGTGGATCAAGGGTAATGGAGGCAAGGAGTAGAAGAGGCCTGGGGTCCACGGCCTCGGAAAGCATCCCCCTGCAGCGAGCCCTGCTGAAGGGGGAGGGCAGGAAACAGCCTCAGCTTCACATTCTCCCTGGAGGCGAACAGGTCCACCTGAGGGGTGCCCCACTGGGAGAATAGATCTTGCACTACCTCCAGCAGGAGAGACCACTTGTGAGATGCAGCGCCTATCCAGCTGAGGGCATCCGCCAGACTGTTGGAGGCTCCTGCCACATGGATGGCTAGGAGATCCACCTCCAGGCTGATCATGAGAGACCAGATGCGGAAAGCCTCCATGCACAGAGACAAGGAGTGCGTCCCGCCCTGATGGTTGAGGTAGTACATGGTCATGGTGTTGTCCGTCTGGACCTGGATCACTTGACCCCATACAAATAGAGCGAAGGCGGTGAGGGCGAGTCGGACCTCTCGAAGCTCCAGCAGGTTGATGTGGCATCGAGACTCCTGAGGGACCAGAGACCGCTGAGCTCTGAGCCCTCCAGATGGGCACCCCAACCCATCAGAAAGGCGTTGGTCATCAGAGTGACCGCCAGCCCGGGCAGACAAACGGGATACTCTCCTGCAGATGAGCTGGAACGAGCAACCACTGGAGGCCATTCCACATCTCCTGGGTCACTGTCACTGGCTGGTCCAGAGGACCGGGCGCTGTGACCCTGGCGGCCAACCCCATTGCAGGGGACGCATATACCAGTGGGCCCAGCGGACACGCTGGTGCAGACCACCCTAAGGTACAGAAGGCGCACAAAGTCCGGGCAGGGCACAATTGCCCAACTAGAAATGATTGAGCAAAGGAGGAAAGGACCTCGGCCCTGTCCGCGAGGAGCTGTGCTCTGGCTCGAAGAGAGTAGAGCTCTGCCCCGATGAACTGAATCGCCTGCGATGGCACAAGTTCCAATTTGGCCTCGTTGATGAGGAGGCCAATCTGAGAGCAAACCTGGAGGGCCAGATCCCTGGACTGCTCCATCTCCAACCCGGAGAGGGCTGCAATCAGCCAGTCGTCCAGGTAAGGGTACACTCTGACCTTTCGGCACCACAGGCATGCTGTCACCACTGCCATGCATTTGGTGAAGACCCTGGGAGCTAGAGAGATGCCGAAGGGCATGGCCCGGAACTCGTAAAGGGATCCCTCTGCCCTGAAGCGGAGGAATCGCTGGTGAGACGGACAGATTGAGACATGAAAGAATGCGTCCTGAAGGTCCAGAGAACAGAACCACATGCCTTGTTCCAAGGATGGAATGATGGACTGATCTGAGCCAGAGTGACCATCATGAAGGTGAAAGACCTTAGGAACTTGTTTAGGTCGTGTACGTCGAGAATGGGGTGCCAGCCCCCCGTCCATTTTGGGACCAGGAAGTACCTGGACACAAACCCTGGGTCTGGAAGAGGATCCACCACCTCCCTGATCATCTCCTTCTAGAGGAGCAGGGCAATGTCGGCTTGACAAGCCGATAGAGGCTGCAGAATCCGCAGCCCCCCGTGGGGCGAAGGCTCGATAGGGTAGGGACTGCTCAAATTCCAGAGGCAGACCCCTGCCTACCACTTCCAACACCCAGCTGTCCGTGGTGATAACGGACCAGGCAGAAAGAAAGTGGGGGCCGCCCCATGGGGAACCGAGGAGGAGTGATGCGGTTGAGGCGATACCCCTCAACCCATCACTGGGCAGGCTTGGAGGAAGGGCCGGCCGAGGCCGCCTGGGCCTTTTCCTCCCGGCTTCCTGCTGGAGGAAGCAGAAGGCTTGGCTTTGGGGTGTCAGGTGCAAGCCTGCTGGCCTGATGCTGCTGTTGCTGAGCCAGGCGTGCCGCAGGGGCTGAAGGATGAAAGGGCTTAACGCTGCTGCGTGCCTTTGTCCTTCCGGGCAGACATGACAGAGTCCAAGGTAGCACTGGACCTCGATCCGTTGAAGATCACCCTCCACCCGGGACCGAACAAGTCGGTACCCAGGAGCAGGCGTCTGCCAGCTTGTGCTGGGTATCCACCATAAATGTGGAGATCCGGTCAGTAGCGGCCCATGGCCACTGCGGCCGCTACTGACCGAGCACACGAGTCAGTGACATTCAAGGAAGTTTGGAGCTGCTGTTTGGCCACCGCCCTTCTCTGCTCCCACACCTGCCTGACTGTCGTTTGAAGGTCAGCCGGGAAATGAGTAATCACCTCATCTAGGAAGCCCAAAGGGCGTGTGAAAATTGTGCCATCAGGACGGCCGAACTAGCTTGATGAAGGCCTAGGG
Source organism: Neoceratodus forsteri (assembly GCA_016271365.2). Classification (NCBI taxonomy): domain Eukaryota; kingdom Metazoa; phylum Chordata; order Ceratodontiformes; family Ceratodontidae; genus Neoceratodus; species Neoceratodus forsteri. The sequence continues at coordinate 823,716,819 of CM028137.1, read as the reverse complement.
AGGAAGCAGCATAGAATTTCCTCCCGGAGTAGTCCAATTTCTTGTACTCCTTATCGGGTGGCTTGACCACATCCCGAGCGTTCCCGGAACGCTGGAAAACACTGTCACTAGCCCCTCCGCAGAAGGGTGCTCCGAGAAACCGGAAAGTGAACCGGTAGGGACAGCATACTTGAGCCATCCTGGCCAAGGTGCTGGACAAGAAGCTGGCGCTGCCACAGCTCCAGAGCCCGGACCAACAATGGCTTGGCCACCAAGAAGGCCTCCATAGGGAATCTCCTCAGTCCAATATCTTTGTGAGGGGATACTTGGCGATTTGAAATGGGTTCAGCTTCATCCATCGGACTGAGATGAGTCTAAGCATTCCAAGGAGCGAGGATGGGCTCTTGTCCACCGACTGACCCGCAGTGGTCTATATGTCAAGCGCCTGGAGAACGGAGTCGCCATCAGACTCCAATGAGTATGCGAACAGCTGCTGAGCCCTGAGCCACCCTCAAACTGCCGAGGTCGATTAGGAGTGAGGATGACTGAACCTTTGGAGCAAACCCTGACCCGACCGAGAATCCTTGGTTGGGACCCAGTCTTGGATTGTGGGCGGAGGTTCCACCACAGAGTAGCACAGCCGGTTTCAACAACAACGGTGCGGCTACGGCTCAACTACTATGAGGGGTTATTTCGGCGCTCGGTGACAGCCTTAATGGCGGGAAGGCGGCGAGTCTCTTGTTCCCGGACAATAGAGCTGCTGAAACATTAAATCCTTGTAGCGCCCGGCCTTGCTTGCACGAGCCTATCCTCCGAAGAGGACAACAAGGAAGATCAGCGCGCAGCTTTCCATGGTGCCGAGACAGAGACTGCTGGCGTCGGCAAGATCGGCTGGACCTGGAAGAGGTCCGAGACAGAGACCTTCAGGGATTCTGAGGGTGGGTCAGAGAGGGGGAAACCCACTCCTCCCCCAGTTCAGGGATCTTAACCGGGGACTCTGGCACAGGAGGCACAGGTAAGACCTCTGTTTCCACCGGGGGAACCGGTGAAGGGTTGTCAGCTTCTCCAGTCGACAAACCGTCCGACAGGTTGAGAAAAATCTCGACCGCGTCGACGGGTGTCTCAGCTGACTGACCTGACGGGGACACCGTGAAGCCAGAGGCCTTAGCCGCAACCTCGATCGAAGTAGAGTGTCTACCATCCGGGGAAGGGGATCTCTCCCACTCCCATGAACGTCAATGGTGGGACTTACCTTTGGAGTCCTTTTTGGACCGAGAGGAATGTCCCGATGGCCCTTCTCCCTTGGTGGAGAGGGATTGGCAAAGCTCCTTATAAGAAGCTGTGTAGGATGAGCCCAAGGAGGCGGGATAAATGCAGTAACGAGGGATGATGATGTGGCCTGGGCACTTCCTCTCCTCAAGGCGATCATCTGCTCTAGCTGTTCTGCCCGAGCCCTTGCGCCCATGGATGCATAGCGGGCTTCCTTGATGGACCGGAGGGTAACGCTATTCAGGGCACCCCAAGAGCAACTGGGTAGCACGGTACTCCAAGACCAAGCCAAAAGAATTTGCATAACTCGCAAGCCTGTGAGTCATGGCCGAGTCCTAAGCAGTGGCCATGGACTGCAGATTGGTCCGTGACATCTTCTGCCCACAGGGCACCGGCGAAATCAAGTCGATTTGCCCATCTCAGCTGGGGAAATAAAGACCGAAGTCTTTTGAACTTCAGAATGAATTTTGGTTGAACCGAAGAGTGTGGATCCAGGCCTAAAACGCAGAGCGCTAAGGAGGGAACCTGAGCTTCCAAGCAGCAACGAAGATCTGGTGTCATGGGGCGGAGCCAAGAGCTTTACCACCCAGGTGGGTGGGTGGGAGGAACCAGCTTCAAGACCTTCCGGCAAGATTTAAAGCGGCAAGGAACCTGCCAGTTAGTGTGGATTGAACAACATATCCACGTACCTAGAACTGACAGTTTTGACCCAGAAGGTGGAAGCACAGAAATTTGCAATGAGCAGGATGAATGGGGATATGTAAGGAGGCATCTTTTATATCCAGGGCACACAGCCAGTCTCCTTGTTTTAGAATAGGCATGAAGGCAGGTAGAGTTATCATGCGAAAATGTTTGTACTGAATACATCGATTCAGGTGCCTCAGGTCTAGAATCAGTCTGAGATCTCCGGTTCACTTGGGTACCGAAATAAAATGGAAGTAAAATCCTGTTTGATGTTCTGGAAGGGGCACGGGTAGGACAGCCTGTTTGGCTAAAAGTGCCTTCAATTCTTCTTGAAGGAAAGGGACATGACCTGGAATGATAATGGACTACCCAAACGGGGAAGGGGGGAGAGAAATTTCAGATTGTGTACCCCTTTAGATGATCTGAAGTACCCATTTGTCCAAAGTGATTGTATTCCAGGCCTCCAGATGGAGGGCAAAATGACCCCCTACGGCCTCAGAGGTCTGGTCAAGGAGGAGAGGGGAAAGCCCAGATAGGTCACTGGGTTGCCCAGCCTCTCCCGAGGGACGGGTATGGGAGCCACGGGTGGCAGAGATGTTGCCTCTTGCTGCTTGGGAATGATCTCGAAAGCCACATCTGTTAGAGGCCTTATATTTTCCGCCTCTTTTGAAACAGGAGTAATATTGCATACAACAGATAGGCTGCGGAATACGGTACATGCCATGTACCATACGAAGGGTTCTGCCTGATGCCTGCAAGTCATCTAACAACATTAGAGTACCTGGTGCGAATAATTTGGACGTGTTTATGGGTGCATTAGCTACCTTATTCTGTGTATCAGGAGCAAAACCTGAAACACGAAGCCAAGCATGGCGACGCATAGAGACTACAGTAGCAGAGTCTCTGGCTGAGGTATCTATGGCATCATATACCGACCTGAGCAGGTGACAGGAAACAGAATTACCAGTGGAGACTGTGGCCAATAGCTTGTCCTTTTCCTGGGAAGGGGGAACTTTATTGATAATGTCTACGGCTGAAGCCCCAAGGATACGTTGATATTTAACCATATGTCCCATATAGTTCATAAATACAGGTTACTCACCTGTAACAGGAGTTCTAGGAATGGTATATGTTGTTCATCCACACTCATTGGCAGTATCCTTGCCGCTTTAAATCTTGCCGGAAGGTCTTCAAGCTTGCTCCTCCCACCCACCCGGGTGGTATAACTCTCGGCTCCGCCCCATGACGCCAGATCTGGCCCGCTGGAAGCTCAGGTTGTGCGTCGAAGCCGGGGAGGTCGGGTGGGTCGTGTGGATGAACAACATATACCATTCCTAGAACTCCTGTTACAGGTGAGTAACCTGTATTTCTAGGGACATGGATATGTTGTTCATCCACACTCATTGGCAGACTCCTAGCAGTTCTCCGGGAGGAGGGAGGCAAGGCGCTCACCCCCAATACTTACTTGGGAAAGAGAGACTGGAGGACCGAGGCCCCAAAACCAGCATCCCGGCGTGACTCAAGGTCGATGTGGTAGTGGGTAATGAAGGTGTTTGCTGACTTCCAGGTAGCAGCCCTGCAGATTTCCTGGATAGGGACGTCCCTGGAAGCAGCCACCGTTGCAGCAGTATGGCGGGTAGAATGAGCTCTTATCCCTCTGGGAGGCTCCATGCCCGCCAACTTATAGCAGAGATCTATGCAGGAGGTTACCCACCTGCTTATCGTCCGCTTGGCTGCAGGTCTGCCAGATCTGCTTCAGCGTGGGTGACAAACAGCTGGCGAACCTCTCCCGAATTTCAGCCGTCGCTCCTTATAATAAGCGGCGCCCTTCTAGGGTCAAGTATGGAGCCTATATATCCGACCTCCGAGGTGTGATTGGGGTAGAACACCGGCAGAGTCAACACCTGGTTAAGGTGAAACTCCACACCACCTTCGGAAGGAATTTCGGGTGGGGGCGCGAGGACAACCTTGTCCCTGTGGAAGACCAGGTAAGGAGACTCGATGGAAAGCGCCTGGAGCTCTCCATCCTTCTGGCTGTGATAGCCACCAAGAAGGCGGTCTTCCACGACAGGTGAGAGAGCACACCTGTGCATAGGTTGAATGGCTTGCCCATGAGCTTTGCCAGTACCAGCAGTAGATCCCACGGAGGTGGGGTTCCCGCACTGGAGGAAATGTGATCAAGGCCTTTGAAAAGCGCCAGACCACCTTCTCTCCTGCCACCGACTGCTTCCGGCCCGCCCGGTAAGCAGAGATGGCTGCCAGGTGCACCCTTAGGGTCGCGACCTAAGCCCTTGACTAGAAAGGACCATAAATAGTCAAGATGCTTGCCAAGGAACAGGAGGAAGGGTCAAGCCCTTGCCCTGACACCAAATGGAAAACCTTTTCCATTTGAAGGCATAACATTTTCTGGTCGACTCCTTCAGCGCCTCAACTACATTGAGGACCTCGTCGGAAAGACCCAAAGCCTGGAACTCTAGCCGCTCAGGAACCAGGCCGTCAGGTGCAGGGATTGAAGGTCCGGATGGAACACCTTCCCTGATTGACTGAGAGCAGGTCGGGCGAGCTGGAAGCTGCAGCGGAGTCCTGGAGCTGAGACTGAGGAGATCTGGGTACCAGAACTGGCGAGGCCAGTCTGGGGCTATCAGAATCACCTGCGCCTTGTCCCTCCTCGCCTTGAGAAGCACCTTGTGGATCAAGGGAAATGGAGGGAAGGCGTAAGAGGCCCGGGGTCCACTGCCTCGAGAAGGCATCCCCTGCAGCGAGCCCTGCTGAGGGGGCGGGCATGAAACAGACTCAGCTCGCCTCCATGGAGGCAAACAGGTCCACCTGAGGTGTGCCCCAAGGAGAACAGATGCTGTACTACCTCCGGCAGGAGAGACCACTCGTGGGATGCAGCCCCTATCCGGCTCAGGGCGCCGGCCAGGGTGTTGGGCTCCTGCCACGTGAATGGCTGGAGATCCGCCTCCAGGCTGCGCTGCAGTGACCAAATGCGGAGCTTCTTGCATAGAAGCATGGAGCGCGTCCCGCCCTGGCGGTTTAGATAGTACATGGTCGTGGTATTGTCCGTCTGGACTCGGACCACTTGACCCCGGAGGAACGGAGCAAAGGCGGTGAGAGCTAGGCGGACCGCTCGGAGCTCCAGCAGGTTGATGTGGCATCGGGACTCCCGCGGGGACCAGAGGCCATGAGCCCGGTGTTCCCCCAGATGGGCACCCCAACCCATCAGAGAGGCATCGGTCGACAGAGAGACCGTCGGCTCGGGGCGGACGAACGGGATGCCCTCCTGCAAATGATCTGGAACGGTCCACCACTGGAGAGCGTTCCACATCCCTGTGTCACCGCACAAGCTGGTCCAAGGATCGAGCGTTGTGACCACTGGCTGGCCAGTCCCACTGGAAGGACGCATGTTCCAGCGGGCCCAACGGACCACGCTGGTACAAGGCCGCCATGAGACCCAGGAGGCGCAGGAAGTCCCGGGCAGGCGCAGTGCCCAACCAGAAATGATCGGGACAAGGAGAAGAACCTCGGCCCTGTCCGCGGGAGCCGCTCTGGCTGAGAGAGTCGAGCTGCGCCCGATGAATAAAATCACCTGCTTGACTCGAGTTCGACTTGGCCTCGTTGATAAGGAGGCCCAGTTGAGCAGAACCTGGAGGCCAGATCTCTGGACCTCCGCCTCCTTCCTGGAGGAGCTGCTATCAGCCAGTCGTCCAGGTAAGGTGCACACCCGGACCCCTCGGCGCCCAGAGAATGCTGTCACCACTGCCATGCATTTGGTGAAGACCCTGGGAGCTGGAGACAAGCCGAAGGGCATGGCTTGGAACTCGAAGAGATCCTTCCGTCGAGGCAGAAGGAATCTCTGGTGGGAGCAGACGGATAGGGACGTGAAAAACGCGCGTCCTGCAAGTCCGGAGAGCAGAACTCACGCCCTGCGTTCAAGGATGGTATTATCTGAGCCAGAGTGACCATCCTGAAGGTTCGAGACCTTAGGAACTTGTTTAGGTCGGTAGGTCGAGAATGGGCGCCAGCCCCGTCCGGCCGGAACCAGGAAGTACCTGGACACAAACCCTGGGTCTGAAGGAGGGTCCACCACCTCTCTTACCACCTCCTTCTGGAGGAGGAGAGTGATGTCGGCTCGGCAGGCCGCCAGTGAGCTGGGATCCAGAGCCCCGAGGCGGCGGCTCTGAAGGGGTGCCTGCTCGAATTCCAGAGGCAGGCCTCTTCCCACCACCTCCAGGACCCACCTGTCCGTGGTAACAGCGGACCAGGTGGAACGGAAGTGCGAGCCGTCCCAGGGACCCAGGGAATGAGTGACGGGATGGGGCGACACCCCTCAGCCCGTCACTGGGCAGGCTTGGAGGAGGGACCGGCCGAGGGACCTCCTGGGCCCTTCCTCCCTGCCTCCTGTTAGAGCCGGCGGCTCAGGTTTGGGATGCCTAAGGCCGAGCCTGCTGGCCTGCGTGCTGGGCAGGCGCGCGGGGCACAGAAGGACGAAGGGCTTAGGCTGTGGTTCATGCCTTTGTCCTTCTGAGCGGAAGAGACCGAGTCAAGGTGGCATTGGACTTCTCGATCCTCTGCAGGTGACCTTCCACCCCAGGGCCGAAGAGGTCAGTCCCCAAAAGGAACATCCGCAACTTGTGCTGGGTATCGAGTAAAGGTGGATATCCTCAGCCAAGCCCATGCCGCACTAAGCCACTACGGCCGCCACCGATCTGGCACATGAGTCCCCTATATCCAAAGCAGTCTGGAGCTGCTGTTTGGCACTACCCTGCCTGGTCCCGCACCTGCTTAACCGTAGTCTGCAGATCGGGCGGGAAGATGAGGGATGACCTCATCCAGGGAGCCCAACAGGGCATGAGAAAAATGTGCCATGAGGACGGCCGAACTGGCCTGAGAAGGCCGAGAGAGGGCATGGCGTAGACTTTTAAGCCGGCCGTAGTCAATTTCTTGGACTCCTTGTCAGGAGGTTTGTCCACATCCCTGGCGTTGCCGGTGGCGGCGCTGTCGGTAACAACCCCTCAGCAGAGGGTGTTCAAAAAACGGACAAGGAACGGTAGGGACCGCATACTTCCTAGCCATCCTGGCCGGCGCAGGGCAGGAAGCAGGCGCTGCCAAAGTTCCAGTGCCGGACCCACTATGGCCTCGGCCACCGGAAAGGCCTCCGTCGGAGAATCCTCGGTCAGAATCTCCGTGAGGATACCTGGCCCGTTTGGAAGCGGGTTGAGCTCCATCCGGTAGACTCGAGATGAGCGAAGCAGTCCTAGGAAGAGACGGACGGGCTATCGTCCATTGACTGACCTCCTGAAGACTCCAAGTCCAGTCGCTTGGAAGAAGGAGGAATCATCTTCGGACTCGGAAGAGGTCCTCGAAAGAGCTGCCTCTGGCCTGAGCCACCCTTCACCTGCCGAGGTCGGTCGGGGAGTGAGGGTAACTGACAACCGATGGGGTAAACCCTTAGTCGACCGAGATCCTTGGTGGAGCCCCAGTGGTGGCTGTGGAGGCGGAGGTTCCACCGGAATCGGTGGAGCAGCTGGTTTTGGCCGAACAACCGGCCTGGGTATAGGCTCCTCGGACAAGTCGAGGGGTTGTGTCGGCCGTTCCGGTGACAGCCACTTAATGGCCGGGGAAGGCGCCGGAGTCGGCTTATTCCCGGCCAGGAGGAGCTGTTGAACAATAAGGTCCTCTACCGTCGGCGTATTCGCGGCCTCCCCTCATCGAGGAGGAGGGCGAGGGGCGGCTGACGCCCGCTTACCCGTGATGCCGAGACCGAGACCGCCTATGGCGGTGGGAACGCTGGACCCGCGAAGGTCGAGACCGAGACCGAGTCCCGAATTTCCGGGTCGGTGCGAGGAGGTGTCGGCCGGAACCGGCACTCCCTTCGGCTCGGAAGGTCCATCCGAGGGCTCCGGAACCGGAGGCACAGGCGAGCCCACGGGATCCTCAACTCCTCCGGGAACCGGGGAGAGGGGAATCTCGGCTGCTAAAGGCGACAGCCCGTCCAATGGGTCGAGAAAATCTCGACTTCATCAGTGGGAGTCTCGGTCAACTGACCTGTGGGGACACCGTGAGGCCAGTGGCGAAGTCGACGAGCCGGCAGACGGCGGCGGGGGAGAGGGACCTTTCCGCTCCCAAGAGCGCCGACGGAGGGACTTCCTTGTCCCTCTTTTGGACCGAGAATAAGGTCCAGCAGCACGCAGCCCTTCTCCTTTAGTGGAGAGGGACAGACAAAGCTCCTAAAGAAGCCGTGTAGGAAGACCCAGAGAGGCGGGATAAATGCGCGGCGAGGAAGATACGGCCGCGCGCCTCCTCTTCGAGGGCGACCATCGCTCGAGCTGATCCGCCTGAAGCCCGCCACGCGGACACCGCCAACCGCCTCCTTGGACTTCACCGAGGGAACGCCGGACGGCCCAGTTGCAATCGGGCAGCACGGTCTTCGAGGACGAGGCCGAGAAAGATGAGCACAGGTCGCAAGCCTGCGGGTCGTGCTCAAGGCCTAGGCAGAGACACGTGAGTGTGGATCCGTCCGAGACATCTTCTGCCGCATGGGCATCTCCGAAATCCGGGAGTCGATTTGTCCATCGCAGCCGCGAGGGATCGAAGACTGAAGTCTTTTTGCAAATTTTTATTTTTAAATCCGCAAACGGAGAAATAGGAACCAGTCGCAACGCAGAGCGTTAAGGAGGGAACCTGAGCTTCCAAGCGGTAAGGAAGATCTGGCGTCATGGGGCGGACCCGAGAGTTATACCACCCGGGTGGGTGGGAGGAGCAAGCTTGAAGACCTTCCGGCAAGATTTAAAGCGGCAAGGATACTGCCAATGAGTGTGGATGAACAACATATCCATGTCCCTAGAATTCTAAATTTATGGTACATGAGGCAAGAATCTTTACCCCCAGGTAGTCAATCCTTCGAAATTCTTTATTAGGTGGTAAGGAATGTATACATTTGGGATTTTAGTGCGATCACGGCGGCAGTAGCGACCACTGAATCCGCTTCTGGGATGGTGGACAGAAAGGATGATCAAGGGAGCCTGAAAAGCGATCTGCTTTTAGTGAGAAAGTACCAACTGCTTACGGTTGATGCCAGTCAGCCAGCATAGCATGTTGACAGGTCGGAATCAGTGGGGACACCACTAAAGCCGGCTCCTCTGGCAGTTCCAGATATTCTGCTATATCCTTACGTTGTCTGTCATGTTCTGTGTGGTGAGAACCCATGACATTTATATTTGGACCATCATTTACGCTAAAGGATGGGTCATCAGGAGGACAGGTGGCAACTGGCAGAGGCAGGTCCTCGTCAAGGAAGAGAATTCTGAGTAGGGGAGTCCAGGTTCTGAAGTCCAGATATACAGGTTACTCACCTGTAACAGGAGTTCTAGGAATGGTATAAGTTGTTCATCCACACTTATTGGCAGGTTCCTTGCCACTTTAAATCTTGCGGAAGGTCTTCAAGCTAGCTCCTCCACCCACCGGTGGTAGAACTCGGCTCCGCCCCTAGCGCCAGATCTAGCAGCTGGAAGCCAGGTTTATGTCGAGCGGGAGGTTGGATGATGTCGTGTGGATGAACAACATATACCATTCCTAGAACTCCTGTTACAGGTGAGTAACCTGTATTTCTAGGGACATGGATATGTTGTTCATCCACACTGTCTGGCAGACTCCTAGCAGTTCTCCGGGAGTAGGGAGGCAAGGCGCACACCCCCTACTTAGGGAATAAAGACTGGAGAACCGAGGCCCCAAAACCAGCATCCCGGCGTGACTCAAGGTCGATGTGGTAGTGGCTAATGAAGGTATGCCGACTTCCAGGTAGCAGCCCTGCAGATATCCTGGATAGGGACATCCTGGAAGCAGCCAGCAATGCAGCGGTATGGCGGTAGAATGAGCTCTTATCTCTCTGGGAGGCTCCATGTCCGCCAGCCTATAGCAGGATCTATGTGGAGGTGACCCACCTGCTTATTGTCCGTTGGCTGCAGGTCTGCCAGGTGCGGCTTCAGCGTGGTGACAAACAGCTGGCGAACCTCTCCCCGAACTTCAGCTGTCCACTCCTTATAATAAGAGAGCGCTCTTCTAGGGTCCAAAGTATGGAGCCTATATTTGGCCTCCGAGGTGTGACTGGGGTAGAACACCAGCAGAGTCAACAACTGGTTAAGGTGAAACTCCGACACCACAATCGGAAGGAATTTTGGGTGGGGGCGCAGGACAACCTTGTCCCTGTGGAAGACCAGATAAGGAGACTCTATGGAAAGCGCCTGGAGCTCTCCCATCCTTCTGGCTGACGCGATAGCCACCAAGAAGGCGGTCTTCCATGACGGGTGGGAGATATCGCACCAGTGCATTGGTTCGAATGGCTTGCCCATGAGCTTGGCCAATACCAGCAGTAGATCCCACGGAGGTGGAGGTTCTCGCACCGGAGATGAAATGTGGTCAAGGCCTTTGAAAAAGCGCCCGACCACCTTCTCCTGCACCACAGACTGCTTCCCGGCCCGCCCCCGGTAAGCAGAGATGGCTGCCAGGTGCACCTTAAGGGTCGTCGACCGAAGCCCTTGCTGAGAAAGGGACCACAGGTAGTCCAGAATGCTTGCCAGGGACAGGCGGAAGGGTCCAAGCCCTCCCCTGACACCAAATGGAGAATCTCTTCCATTTGAAGGCATAGCATTTCCTGGTCGACTCCTACGGGATGCCTCAACGCGCTGAGGACCTCATCGGAAAGACCCAAGGCCTGGAACTCTAGCCGCTCAGGAACCAGGCCGTCAGGTGCAGGGATTGAAGGTCCGGATGGAATACCTTCCCCTCACTGACTGAGATCAGGTCCAGGCGGGCTGGAAGCCGCCTCGGAAGCCTGGAGCTGAGACTGAGGAGATCTGGATACCAGAACTGGCGGAGCCAGTCTAGGGCTACCAGAATCACCTGCGCCTTGTCCCTCCTCGCCTTGAGAAGCACCTTGTGGATCAAGGGAAATGGGGGAAAGGTGTAGAAGAGGCCGGGGTCCACGGCCTCGAAGGCATCCTGCAGTGGGGGAGGCATGGAACAGTCTCAGCTTCGCATTCTCCCTGGAGGCAAACAGGTCCACCTGAGGCATGCCCCAGTGGGAGAAGAGATCTTGTACTACCTCCGGCAGGAGAGACCACTCGTGAGAAGCAGCCCCTATCCGGCTTAGGGCATTGGCCAGGGTGTTGGAGGCTCCTGCCACATGAATAGCTGGGAGATCCGCCTCCAGGCTGCTCACGAGGGACCATATGTGGAGAGCTTCCTTGCATAACAGCATGGAGTGCATCCCGTCCTGGCGGTTTAGGTAGTACATGGTCATGGTATTGTCCATCTGGACCTCAACCACTTGACCCCGTAGAAACGGAGCGAAGGCGGTGAGAGCTAGGCGGACTGCTCGGAGCTCCAGCAGGTTGATATGGCATTGGGACTCAAGAGAGGACTAGAGGCCGTGCTCTCTGTGCTCCCCCAGATGGGCACCCCGACCCTTCAGAGAAGCATCGGTCAATAAAGAGACCGTTGGCTCGGGGCGGACGAACGGGATCCCCTCCTGCAGATGTGCTGGAACGGTCCACCACTGGAGAGCGTTCCACATCTCCTGGGTCACTGTCACGGGCTGGTCCAGCGGATCGAAGTGCTGTAACCATTGGCTGGCCAGTCCCCATTGAAGGGGACGCATGTACCATCGGGCCCAACGGACCACGCTGGTGCAGGACGCCATGAGGCCCAGGAGGTGCAGGAAGTCCCAGGCAGGGCGCGACTGCCCAACCAGAAATGATTGGGCAAAGGAGGAAAGAACCTCTGCCCTGTCCGCCGGGAGCCGGGTTCTGGCTCGAAGAGAGTCGAGCTCTGCCCCGATGAAGAGTATCACCTGCTTTGGCACAAGTTCCGTCTTGGCCTCGTTGATGAGAAGGCCAATCTGAGAGTAAACCTGCAGGGCCAGATCTCTGGACACTCCACCTCCACTCTGGAGGGGGCTCCAATCAGCCAGTCGTCAGGTAGGGGTACACCCGGACCCTTCGGCGCCACAGGAATGCTGTCACCACTGCCATGCATTTGGTGAAGACCCTGGAAGCTAGAGATAGGCCGAAGGGCATGGCCAGGAACTCGTAAAGGGATCCCTCCGCTCTAAATCGGAGGAATCTCTGATGAGACAGAAGGATCGGGACGTGAAAGAACGCGTCCTGGAGGTCCAGGGAACAGAACCACAAGCCCCGTTCCAAGGATGGTTTTATCTGAGCCACAGTGACCATCCTGAAGGTCCGAGACCTTAGGAACCTGTTCAGGTCGTGCAGATCGAGGATGGGATGCCAGCCCCACGTCCGTTTTGGGACCAGGAAATACCTGGCCACAAACCTCGGGTCTGGAAGAGGATCCACCACCTTCCTGATCACCTCTTTTTAGGGAAGGGCAATATCGGCTCAGCGGGCTGACAGCGAGGCTGCAGACCCCGTGGCCCCCCCCCCCCGAGGGGTGACGGCTTGAAAGGGCGGGGTCTGCTCGAACTCCCGAGACAGGTCCTTTCCTACCACCTCCAACACCCAGCGGTCCGGGTAATAGCGGACCAGGTGGAAAGGAAGTGGCGGAGCCGTCCCCCCACGGGAAGAACCCAGGGGGGAGTGACGAGGCTGGGGAACGGCACCCCTCAACCCGTCACTGTGCAGGCTTGGAGGAGTAACCGGCCGAGGGATCTCCTGGGCCTTTACCACCTTGCTTCCTGTTGGAGGAAGCTGCCGGCTTGGGTTTGGGTCGCCAAGCGCGAGCCTGCTGGCCCTGTTGGGCCGATCGTGCCGCAGGGGCCGAAGGACAAAAGGACTTATGCTGTTGTTCATGGCGGCCTTTGTCCCTCTGGGCAAAGGCGCCGAGTCAAGTGGCATTAGACTTTTCAATCCGCTGGAGGTGCCTCTCAACTCCAGGGCCAAAGAGGTCGGTCCACAAGAAGGGGACGTCCGCCACCTTGTGCTGGGTATCCAACGTGAAGGTGGATATCCTCAGCCACGCCCTGCGGTGCACGGCCACTGCGGCCGCTACTGACCTGGCACAGGAATCACCTACGTCCAGAGCAGTCTGAAGCCGCTGCTTCGCCACCGCCCATCCCTGGTCCCGCACCTGATGGACCGTGGTCTGCAGGACGACCAGGAGATGAGGGACAACCTCACCAAGGAGCCCATGAGGGCGTGGGAGAGGTGTGCCATCAGCACGGCTGAGTGGCCTGTCAGACGCCGAGGGAGGACGCAGCGTACACCTTGCGCCCGGCAAAGTCCAGCTTTTTGGACTCTGTTGGGGGGCTTATCCACGTCCCGAGCATTTCCGGAACACCGGAAGACTTTGGCAGTGACTAACCCCTCGGCAGAGGGGTGCTCCGAGAAACCAGGCAAAGAGCCGGTAGGGACCGCATACTTCTTGGCCATCCTGGCCGAGGGCAGGAAGCAGGCCACTGCCAAAGCTCCAAGGCTGGGCCAACAATGGCCTCAGCCACTGGAAAGGCCTCCGTGGGGGAATCCCCTCGGTCCAGTATCTCCGTCAGGGGATACCTGGCCCATTTGGACACGGGCTCGAGCTGCATCCCAGTGGACTCCAAGATGAGTCAAAGTAGACCAAAGAAGGACGATAGGCTATCGTCCAATGACTGGCCCCCGGAGGACTCCAGGTCGACCTGCCTGGAGAACAGGGAGGAGTAGTCATCGGACTCCGAAGAGCTGCCTCGCCCTGAGCCACCCTCCACCTGCAGAGGACGGTCAGGAGTGAGGGTGACCGACAACCTGTGGGGCAGGCCGTGACCCGACTGAGAATCCTTGGTCGGTGCCCCAGACTTTGGTTGTGGAGGTGGATGTTCCACCACAAATCGGTGGAGCAGCTGGTTTAGCAAACAACCGGCCCAGGAATGGGCATCTTGACTGGGGCGGCGGTTGCTTGATGCGTTCGAGGCGACAGTCACTTGATGGCGGGGGCTGAATCAGAGTCAATTTACTCTCGGACAACAGTAACTGCTGCCACATAAGCTCCTCGTAACATCGGCGCAATTTACGTGAAGCCTCTCCTCATCAGGAGAGGGCAGCGAGGAGGTGTCGCTGCTTGCCGGTACAGAGACCGCTGATGGCGTGAACGGCTTGACCGAAATGAAGTCCGAGACCGAGACCCTCAGGGTGACCGAGGGTGGGTTTGGGAAGGGGCAGGGGACACCCGCTCTTCCCTCGGCTCGGGCACTTTAGCCGAGGACTGCCGCCCCGAAGGCGCAGGCAGATCCTCGGTCTCCCCCGGGGAAACCGACAAAGGAGGGTTGTTGGCTTCACCAGTTGACAATCTGTCTGACGGATTGAGAAAAATCTCGACTGCGTCGACGGGTGTCTCGGCAGGCTGGCCATGACGGGGACACCGTGAAGCCAGCGGATTGAGCCGCAACATCGACCGAAGTCGACGGTCAGCTGTCAGGGGAAGGAGACCTCTCTTGCTCCCACGAACGTCGACGGTGGAACTTACCCTTCGACTCCTCCTTCTTGGGCCGAGAGTAATATCCCGATGGCCCCTCTCCCTTCGTGGAAAAGGACTGACAAAGCTCCTTGAAAGAATCCGAGTACGAGGAACTCAGAGAGAGCAGGATAAATGCCACGGCCGAGGAGGAGGAAGATGCAGACTGGGCCACCTCCTCGAGGATGACCATATGCTCGAGCTGCTCAACTGAGCCAGCCACCGCAGACACCGCCCAACGAGCCTCTTTGGATTTTACTGGCGGGTAACGCTTCCCGGGGCGCCCGAGCTGCAACTGGGCAGCGCGATCCTCCAGGACGCTGGCCGAAAAAGAGCAGCACAACTCACTGGCCTGCGGGTCGTGATCTAGGCCTAGGCAGTAGACGCATGTGGAGTGCGGATCCGTCCTGGACATTTTCTACCCGCAAGGGCACCTCCGAAAGCCAGGAATCTATTTGTCCATCGCAGCCACGAGGGATGATGAAGACCGAAGTTTAGAAAACTTCAAAACTAGTTTTGGACGAACCGAAGAGTTAGGATCCAGTCTAAAACACAAAGCGTTAAGGAGGGAACCTGAGCTTCCAAGCAGTAAGGAAGATCTGGCATCATGGGGCGGAGCCGAGAGTTTTACCACCCGGGTGGGTAGGAGGTGCCAGCTTGAAGACCTTCCGGCAAGATTTAAAGCGGCAAGGAACCTGCCAATAAGTGTGGATGAACAACATATCCATGTCCCTAGAACTCTGATTCTTTGTCATCAATATCACCAGGAGATTCACTGGTAAGTCAGGTTCATCTTAAATAATCCTCCATATTAGGAGGAGGTGACAAGGGTGGCAGTCTATTCCTGTCACCATGAAATCTTTTAGGCGGAGGAAGGAAGACCAAACAGGATCCTCCAGCTATCCTGGGTCAGAGGGCTGGGTATACGCTACGGTATGCAAGACCTGCATCACAATTTTGGTGATGTCCCATTCCTGGGAAGAAGGGAAGGTAAGAAGTGGGGGATGAGAAACAATGGGAATTATAGAGGGCTGGGTTGGGCAGTGTGCAGGTCTCACCCCTGGGAAGAATAAACCAGGATCCCAGTCTCTGTCCATATGCCCTCTATGAGATGGCACCAGTGAGGGGCAGTCATTAAGGCAAAATCCATTGGTTTGCCCTGTGGAACACGGGACGTCGGTGACGAGCCCATGGAACGATTATCCTGAAAGATGTCAGACATCGTCAATGGGAGAGTAGCCCACGTCGACAAAGAAGCAGTGTATTTGGCTGTACTAAACATGCTAGAAAGAGTCACTGACAACAGGTTATATGTCCCCATCGAGGAAGCAGGCAAAGCCTGCATAGAATTCAAAGCGCTTGAAAGTACCGTTGATGAGGGAGCTGTAAAAGACTCCATCGACGAAGGCACAAAATAGTTGACGCTGGACGGACATTTCGGCCAGGATTGAGGGGAGTTTATCCCACTCCTTACCCTGCAGAGAACGAGAACCAGAGCTGGGGAAGTCCTTGGTATGAGCCACCTAGTTCTCCAACAGAGACATTTTGTGCTCCGCAAGAAGTTGTTAAATTTCTAGCAACTGTCATCGATGGGTTGCTCCATTAAACTCCTGACAGGAGTTGCAGGAATTGGTGTCGTGTGTGGGTCCCAGACACCTCACACAAAAACTAATTGTCAAAGCGGTATATCTTCCTACCGCAACGGGAGAAACGAAATAGAGCTTGTTTGGTTGAAGAATCTTTAGACATTCATCTTATAATACAATATCTTTGTTGATGACAGACACAGAAGTTGAACTAGCTGCTGTGCGAGCTGAAGACTGCAGGAAAATTCACTGTGGACACCAGGGACCACCCACACTTAGAAGAGCTGCCGTGTGACAGTGCCCTCTGCTGAAATCTCCCAGAAATAATTACCTACTGCAAGAAACCATTCCGTGGAAGATAGGAAAATTACGTACCTACCGTAATTCTTGATCTTCTCTTGTATCTTCACCATTCATTACTTCCTGGGTGTAAGCCGGAGGCGCGCACCCGATCACGAAAGCTTTTTTTTTTTAAAGGTTGCCTACTGGCCCCCTCGAGGAGCGCGTCATGCGTCAATGCCGTGGGCCGGCCGCTAATAGCGATCGACTCCTCCTCCAACTCAGTTCTGTGAGCCGGAGAGGCAAAATGAAAGCAGAAAATATAGATAGCGAGGCAAGATAGCCGAGGGATAGCAAAAGCAAGGAAGAATGAACTGAAAAGGAATAAGCCGATGGAGGAAGGACAGAGGAGATAAGAACATCCTAGCCTAGGGGTGCAGGGCCTCCTTACCTGGGCGACTCTAGGAGGAGAGATGAGTAAGGAAATGAGAAAATAGAAGAAGAAGAAGAAGAGAGAGAGATGGGATGTTGAAGGGACCAGAATGCCAACGAGCATAGTTAGCTTGTAGCTGAAGGCTCGACTAAAGGGGAAGCAAGAATCCCCGGAGATAGAGCTGAAGAGAAGGTTCACCGAACCCGCTAGACAGACTCAGAAGGGCATAGTCCTCATCTTCAACATGCCATTGTTCTTGACACCCACCTCGGGCTCCTGGCCGTGGAAGGCCTTTAACTGGAGGACAGCCGAGGAGGGAAGAATAAAACCCCCGCAGCATAAGAGCGCTGCTCAGGGGTTTAGAAATGGAAAATGTAAGCCTTTCAGGCGTTCCAAGAAAGAAACGGGACCCAGACTGACTGGCTAAGGCCGGCCAAGGCTTAGGCTGGCTAAGATTGGATATAGTCCAGTAGAGCTCTACTGTAAAGTGTCCAGGAGGGACACTTAAAGGAGAAACCACTTAGCAAAACAGCGAAGGATAGCCTACCTTCTCATTTGCCTTCTTGTTTGATTTCTCCTTTTCCTTTTTTTTTTTTTTTTTTTTTACAGATAAAAAATTTTTTTTTTTTACTAGATGCATGGCCAGGACACAAGATGCCTATGAAATTGGAAGAGTTCCCTCAGCATTTTTTTTTTTTTTTTTTTAGAGAAAGGAACAGACGTACTCGTTCCTCTGCTCTGCAAGGCAAGAATAGAGGGGGGGGATTAGATTTCAGGGCAACTATCTGAACACGGGATTGCAGGATCAAAACTGAATAGCCTGAGCCAGGCCAAACAACCCCAGAGGTATCTTGCCATAAGAATAGCAAGAGATAGTTGTGCAGTCTGATCGCTAATGCAATCCACGAGATGGCCCATGAATCTTAGAGTAAATAATTTTTCTGGATTTTAAACCCCCCCAGAAGATTTTTTTTTTTTTTTACTTTTGTTATTTTTTTTTTTTTTTTTTTGGAAAATGAAGCAATTTTCCCTATATTTTATATAAATGCAGAGAGAGGAAGGAGACGGGAGGTGGAGAAGCCACAGGAAGAGGCCACTGAGGGGATGGTGGGCGGGTGTAAGTAATGAATGGTGAAGATATACAGGTTACTCACCTGTAACAGGAGTTCTAGGAATGGTATATGTTGTTCATCCACACTCATTGGCAGTATCCTTGCCGCTTTAAATCTTGCCGGAAGGTCTTCAAGCTTGCTCCTCCCACCCACCCGGGTGGTATAACTCTCGGCTCCGCCCCATGACGCCAGATCTGGCCCGCTGGAAGCTCAGGTTGTGCGTCGAAGCCGGGGAGGTCGGGTGGGTCGTGTGGATGAACAACATATACCATTCCTAGAACTCCTGTTACAGGTGAGTAACCTGTATTTCTAGGGACATGGATATGTTGTTCATCCCACTCATTGGCAGACTCCTAGCAGTTCTCCGGGAGGAGGGAGGCAAGACGCACACCCCCATATACTTACTTGGGAAAGAGAGACTGGAGAACCGAGGCCCCAAAACCAGCATCCCGGCGTGACTCAAGGTCGATGTGGTAGTGGGTAATGAAGGTGTTTGCTGACTTCCAGGTAGCAGCCCTGCAGATTTCCTGGATAGGGACGTCCCTGGAAGCAGCCACCGTTGCAGCAGTATGGCGGGTAGAATGAGCTCTTATCCCTCTGGGAGGCTCCATGCCGGCTAACTTATAGCAGATATCTATGCAGGAGGTTACCCACCTGCTTATCGTCCGCTTGGCTGCAGGTCTGCCAGATGCGGCTTCAGCGTAGGTGACAAACAGCTGTCGAACCTCTCCCCGAATTTCAGCCGTGTGCTCCTTATAATAAGCGAGCGCCCTTCTAGGATCCAGAGTATGGAGCCTATATTCGGCCTCCGAGGTGTGATTGGGGTAGAACACCGGCAGAGTCAACACCTGGTTAAGGTGAAACTCCGACACCACCTGGAAGGAATTTCGGTGGGGAGAGGACAACCTTGTCCCTGTGGAAGACCAGGTAAGGAGACTGATGGAAGCGCCTGGAGCCTCCCATCCTTCTGGCTGACGGATAGCCACCAAGAAGGCGGTCTTCCACGACAGGTGAGAGAGCACACCTGTGCATAGGTTAATGGCTTGCCCATGAGCTTTGCCAGTACCAGCAGTAGATCCCACGGAGGTGGGGTTCCCGACTGGAGGAAATGTGATCAAGGCCTTTGAAGCGCCAGACCACCTTCTCCTCATGCCACCGACTGCTTCCCGCCCGCGCCCGTAAGCAGAGATGGCTGCCAGGTGCACCCTTAGGGTCGCCGACCTAAGCCCTTGACTAGAAAGGGACCATAAATAGTCCAAGATGCTTGCCAAGGAACAGGAGGAAGGGTCCAAGCCCTTGCTCTGACACCAAATGGAAAACCTTTTCCATTTGAAGGCATAGCATTTTCTGGTCGACTCATACGGGACGCCTCAACTACATTGAGGACCTCGTCGGAAAGACCCAAAGCCTGGAACTCTAGCCGCCAGGAACCAGGCCGTCAGGTGCAGGGATTGAAGGTCCGGATGGAACACCTTCCCTGATTGACTGAGAGCAGGTCGGGCGAGCTGGAAGCTGCCTGGAGTCCTGGAGCTGAGACTGAGGAGATCTGGGTACCAGAACTGGCGAGGCCAGTCTGGGGCTATCAGAATCACCTGCGCCTTGTCCTCCTCGCCTTGAGAAGCACCTTGTGGATCAAGGGAAATGGGGAAAGGCGCAAAGAGGCCCGGGGTCCATTGCCTCGAGAAGGCATCCCCTGCAGCGAGCCCCGCTGAGGGGCGGGCATGGAACAGACTCAGCATCGCGTTCTCCCTGGAGGCAAACAGGTCCACCTGAGGTGTGCCCCAAAGGGAGAACAGATGCTGTACTACCTCCGGCAGGAGAGACCACTCGTGGGATGCAGCCCCTATCCGGCTCAGGGCATCGGCCAGGGTGTTGGAGGCTCCTGCCACGTGAATGGCTAGGAGATCCGCCTCCAGGCTGCGCACGAGTGACCAAATGCGGAGAGCTTCCTTGCATAGAAGCATGGAGCGCGTCCCGCCCTGGCGGGTTTAGATAGTACATGGTCGTGGTATTGTCCGTCTGGACTCGGACCACTTGACCCCGGAGGAACGGAGCAAAGGCGGTGAGAGCTAGGCGGACCGCTCGGAGCTCCAGCAGGTTGATGTGGCATCGGGACTCCCGCGGGGACCAGAGGCCATGAGCCCGGTGTTCCCCCAGATGGGCACCCCAACCCATCAGAGAGGCATCGGTCGACAGAGAGACCGTCGGCTCGGGGCGGACGAACGGGATGCCCTCCTCAAATGATCTGGAACGGTCCACCACTGGAGAGCGTTCCACATCCCCTGTGTCACCGGCCAAAGCTGGTCCAAGGGATCGCAGCGTTGTGACCACTGGCTGGCCAGTCCCCACTGAAGGGGACGCATGTTCCAGCGGGCCCAACGGACCACGCTGGTACAGGCCGCCATGAGACCCAGGAGGCGCAGGAAGTCCCGGGCAGGGCGCAATTGCCCAACCAGAAATGATCGGGCAAAGGAGGAAAGAACCTCGGCCCTGTCCGCCGGGCAGCTCTGGCTCGAAGAGAGTCGAGCTGCGCCCGATGAATAAAATCACCTGCTTGCTCGAGTTCCGACTTGGCCTCGTTGATAAGGAGGCCCAGTTGAGAACAGACCTGGAGGCCAGATCTCTGGACCACTCCGCCTCCTTCCTGGAGGGAGCTGCTATCAGCCAGTCGCCCAGGTAAGGGCACCCGGACTCCTCGGCGCCCCCAGAATGCTGTCACCACTGCCATGCATTTGGTGAAGACCCTGGGAGCTGGAGACAAGCCGAAGGGCATGGCTTGGAACTCGAAGAGATCCTTCCGCTTCCAGGCGAAGGAATCTCTCTGGTGAAGACGGACGGATAGGGACGATGACGCGTCCTGGAAGTCAGAGAGCAGAACCTGCGCAGCGTTCCAAGGATGGTATTATCTGAGCCAGAGTGACCATCCTGAAGGTTGAGACCTTAGGAACTTGTTTAGGTCGTGTAGAGTGAGAATGGGCGCCAGCCCCGTCCGTTCGGAACCAGGAAGTACCTGGACACAAACCCTGGGTCTGAAGGAGGGTCCACCACCTCTTACCACCTCCTTCTGGAGGAGGAGAGTGATGTCGGCTCGACGAGCCGCCAGTGAGGCTGGGGATCCCGAAGCCCCCCGAGGGGCGACGGCTCTGAAGGGTGGTGCCTGCTCGAATTCCAGAGGCAGGCCTCTTCCCACCACCTCCAAGACCCACCTGTCCGTGGTAACAGCGGACCAGGCGGAACGGAAGTGCCGGAGCCGTCCCCACACGGGGGGACCCAGGGGTAAGGTGACGGGGATGGGGGCGACACCCCTCAGCCCGTCACTGGGCAGGCTTGGAGGAGGGACCGGCCGAGGGACCTCCTGGGCCCTTTCCTCCCTGCCTCCTGTTAGAGGAAGCCGGCGGCTTGGGTTTGGGATGCCAAGGCCGAGCCTGCTGGCCCTGACGTTGCTGGGCCGGGCGCGCCGAGGGCACAGAAGGCGAAAGAAGCTTAGGCTGTGGTTTCGGCCTTTGTCCTTCTGAGCGGAAGGACCGAGTCCAAGGTGGCATTGGACTCTCGATCCTCTGCAGGTGACCTTCCACCCCAGGGCTCAAGAGGTCAGTCCCAAAGAGAACATCCGCCCAACTTGTGCTGGTATCCGAAGTAAAGGTGGATATCCTCAGCCAAGCCCGCTGACGATAGCCACTCGCGCCGCCACCGATCTGGCACATGAGTCCCCTACATCCAAAGCAGTCTGGAGCTGCTGTTTGGCCACTGCCTGCCCTGGTCCCGCACCTGTAACCGTAGTCTGCAGATCGGCGGAAGATGAGGATGACCTCATCCAGGGAGCCCAACAGGGCATGAGAAAAATGTGCCATGAGGACGGCTCAACTGGCCTGGCAGAAGGCCGAGAGGAGCCTGGCGTAGACTTTTAAGCCCGACATAGTCCAATTTCTTGGACTCCTTGTCAGGAGGTTTGTCCACATCCTGGGCGTTGCCGTGGCGGAAAACGCTGTCGGTAACCAACCCCTCAGCAGAGGGGTGTTCCGAAAAACCGGACAAGGAACCGGTAGGGACCGCATACTTCCTGGCCATCCTGGCCGAAGGCGCGGGGCAGGAAGCAGGGCGCTGCCAAAGTTCCAGTGCTGGACCCACTATGGCCTCGGCCACCGGAAAGGCCTCCGTCGGAGAATCCCCTCGGTCCAGAATCTCCGTGAGGGGATACCTGGCCCGTTTGGAAACGGGTTCGAGCTCCATCCCGGTAGACTCCGAGATGAGCCGAAGCAGTCCTAGGAAGGACGACGGGCTATCGTCCATTGGCTGACCTCCTGAAGACTCCAAGTCCAGTCGCTTGGAGAAGAAGGAGGAATCATCTTCGGACTCGGAAGAGTCCTCGAAGAGCTGCCTCTGGCCTGAGCCACCCTTCACCTGCCGAGTCGGTCGGGAGTGAGGGTAACTGACAGCCGATGGGGTGAAACCCTTAGCCGGCCGAGATCATGGTGAGCCCCAATTGGTGGCTGTGGGGCGGAGTTCACGGAATCGGTGGAGCAGCTGGTTTAGCCGAACAACCGGCCTGGGTATAGGCTCCTCGGACAAGTCGAGGAGTTGTGTCGGCCGTTCCGGTGACAGCCACTTAATGGCCGGGGAAGGCGCCGGAGTCGGCTTATTCGCCGCCAGGAGGAGCTGTTGCAACATAAGGTCCTCGTACCGTCGGCGTAATTCTGTGAAGCCTCCCTCATCCGAGGAGGAGGGACGAGGGGCCAGCGACGCCCGGCTGCCATGATGCCGAGACCGGGGACCGCCTATAACGGTGGGAGCGGCTGGACATGAAGAGGTCGAGACGAGACAGAGTCCCGGAATTTCGGGGGTCGGTCGGGAAGGTGTCGGCGGAACCAGCACTCCCTGGCTCGGAAGGTCCATCCGAGGCTCGGAACCAGAGGCACAAGCGAGGCCACGGGATCCTCAACTCCTCCCGGGGAACCGGGAGAGGAATCTCGGCTGCTAAAGCGACAGCCCGTCCAATGGGTGAGAAAAATCAAACTTCATCGGTGGAGTCTCGGTCAGCAGCAGCCTGGCAGGGACACCGTGAGGCCAGTGGCGAAGCCGAGAGGTCGGCCGGCCCGGCAGTCGGCGGCCCGAGGAGAGGACCTTTCCGCTCCCAAGGCGTCGGCGGAGGGACTTACCCTGTCCCTCTTTTTGGACCGAGAAAAAGGTCCAGCAGGCGCAGGCCCTTCTCCTTTAGTGGAAGGGACAGACAAAAGCTCCTTAAAGGAAGCGTGTAGGAAGAACCCAGAGAGGCGGGATAAATGCAGCGGCGAGAAGAATGCGCCCAGCGCCGCCTCCTCTTCGAGGCGACCATCCGCTCGAGCTGATCCACCCGAACCGCCGCCCGCCGGACACACGCCACCAGACCTCCTTGGACTTCACCGGAGGAAGCGCTTCTCGGGGCGGCTAGTTGCAATCGGGCACACACGGTCTTGAGGCGTAGGCCGAGAAAGATGAGCACAGGTCGCAGAGCCTGCGGGTGGTGCTCAAGGAGGCCTAGCAATGGTACCGTTGGAGTGTGGATCCGTCCGAGACATCTTCTGCCGCATGGGCATCTCCGAAATCGAGTCGATTTGTCCGCCATGACGCAGGGATGAACTAAGTCTTTTGCAAAATATTATTTTCAAATCATAAGCGAAGAAATAGGAACCAGTGTAAGCGCAGAGGCGTTAAGGAGGGAACCTGAGCTTCAGCGGTAAGGAAGATCTGGCGTCATGGGGGCGGAGCAGAAGTTATACCACGGGTGGGTGGGAGGAGCAAACGAAGACCTTCCGGCCAAGATTTAAGCCGGCAGGATACTGCCAATGGTGTGGATGAACAACATATCCATGTCCCTAGAAACAAGAGAGATCAAAATTACGGTGGAGTACGTAATTTTCCTATCTTCCTTGTCAATCTTCACCATTCATTACTTCCTGGGTTGGTACCAGCTCCTCTTCCCTGGAGGAAGGGCATACAAAGGAACAAGACCCCCAGCCTTCTGTTGGTGAGAAACAGAAGGAGAAGACCTAACTATTCAAGAAAGCCTAAGTGGGAGAAGAGCTAGGAGGTGCCTCCCGAGGGCGAGGCGGAGGAGCCCCTGTAAAAATCTCCTAGCTCTGGAAGAAAAAAGCGGAGTCCCAGGAGGGCGAATCACCCTCGGCCGGGCCAGGGTGACAACCTGGAAAACGAAGCCATGCCGTCCGCCTGATGCAGATAGCTGTCCTGCAAGCCTGGAAGCCACCTCATTGGCGTCATAAGATGCCCTTGCAGTGTCTTGCCAGCTCCAGGCCTACCAGCGGAGAGACAGCGATCGTCTGGTTTGCTCCGTATCAGGCATAGATGCCAGCAGCTGGGACATCGCCGACCACAGATGCGGTTGTAGGCAGCGTGGTGAGCCTGATGTGATGCAATACATGCTATGCGAAGAAGAAGAGGTACTCTTAAGCTAGCAGTCGAACTGGAGAGTCCGAATAAGTTGGTGATCGTCATGAGCGCGCCCAGAAAGGGTATCAGGTATGCAAACCTGAGGGCAGGTTGGGAAGAGACCTAGAGACTCAGAGGGGCACAATACCTCGCTGGCAGTCCGCGGGGCTGGGGAAGAAGGCGGCAGGGGTTCTGCTGACGGATAGGCGCCTCCTGGAAGAGATGAGCAGGAAAAAGTACCAGAATGCTGAGCACTAATTCACCAAGGAATTCCACGCGTCTCCCGTTAGAATGTCTCTTGAGCGTAGGAAATCAGGAATCCCTCACCATCCTCGGGAAAGCGCTGATATTCTGTCAAATCAGCATCGGAGGACAGATGAGCAGGGGTTCCTCTCCCTCGGAGGAGGAGGCAGATGATGGGAACTGGAATGCAGAAGTTCCTCTGGGCGGTGGGAGAGTCGAAGACCGCTCATGCATGTATCTAACATATGAGGGAAGGCCGCACATGGGAACCCTGAACTACCCCGGATAGCGGACCCGTGGGACGACATGGCCTGGGAGGCGGGGGTGGTGAAGGCAGAGAGATGGGAGGGGCACCTCAGCGGTAGCTACTGCTCTCTCGAGGGCTCTGGAATCAGGGAAGGGCCTGGAAGAGGATCCCGGATATCAGACCAGGCAGCTGAAGCGGAACTCTGGGGCGGAGCCTGGAAGAGCCCTGGGAGAACCTCCCCTATGATGACCTTGAGGACTGCATGGATCCAGAAGGGCAGTCCGCACAAGCGCCATGAGGACACCCTAGAACCCTGGAGGGAGGCGAGGAGCTCTGCACTTGGCTCTAGCCACCCCTGGGTGGCCAGAAGATGAGCAACAGACCCCTGCCCCTCAGCCCCTCGGACTCCGAGAGGGCCTCCTCCTCGATACAAGCGTCCCCCTGTCCTAGAGGGCAACAGCACCCATGAGGTAGCTGTCACGGGCCTCAGAGGAGCCTCCCCTCGTCACCCCGCATGCCCCGGGGCTCCAGCCACCCCAGCCGGGAACCCTCAGGAGGCAGCGGAAGGGGGACAGAGGAGGAACCCGCGCGCCGCCTAGCACCTCTAGTCACGGGGACCCAGACTCCGGGAGTGGGGTGCCAGGATGAGTCACGTCTGAATCACGAGCCCTCCGAGGCGAGATCAGCAGGACCTCAATACCCAGCCACCCCAGGGGTCCCTGAGGCCACAGAGGCATGTGCCCCGGTACCAAGGGCGCCGCTAGCCTCGCCTTCACGCGGTAGCAATGAGCCTGGCTCCACTAGCAGGCGCCGGCTGAGAGCCAGCACCGCCTGGAGGAAGGACAAGGCCCCACGGCGGCGTCAGGCAATGGCACCGCAAGAGCGCGCCTTTCCATCGGCGCCTCGAGCAGCCTGAGGCCGCGGCACCGCCAGCGCCGCCCGATCACCGGCGCCTGTGGTAGCGCCCGGGATCTAGCGGCGCCGCCAACAAGCGCCGCTCTGATCACCGGCGCCCGCCGAGCAGTATCCGGGGACTCATGGCGCGGAAAGCGGCGCCGCATCGATCATCGGCACCGCGACGGCGCAGGATCCGGCGGCGCGGGCGGCGTCGAGAATCCACCGAGCCAGGCCCAAAGTCGGGGCCTCGCCACGGGGAGCCTGCACCTCCGAAGAGTGACTGCCGAGGCGGTGTCGGCGCGTGACCCGGAAGGACTCTGACGCTCCCCGACACGCGAAGGGCCTCCTCCTCGGCAAAAAGGCGAGGGCACCCTCCTCCTCAGACCGTATAGGCCGGGAGGACCCGGGGAAGGAGCCTAGGACCTTACCTGAGAATCCCTTGAGCGTCGTCCCCGAGGTCGGCGGGGCTTTGCCGAGCTTGAACGCGCGGACTTCGAGGACACGGCGGTCCATGGAGAAACAGGCGTCGCACGAATCCATGTCATGGTTGGGTCCCAGGCAACGAAGACAAACGTCATGCCGGTCCGAGACGGAGAAATGCCGGCCACAGTAACACCGACGCATAGGGGCGCGGCCCGTCTTCGAAACACGTTTAGCTCCGGAACCGGACATAACGCGAAATCAACAAGCAAAAACAGCAGGAAGCACCCGACGCCGCTTTAGAAATAAAAAAACGGTCTTACCGATTGGCGTCGAGTGTGCGGGAAAGAGGAGTCTCAGACGCAGTCAAAATATGGACGCTCCGAAACAGGTGCTGCCTCGACGGCGGGAGAAACAGAACTGAGTTGAGGAGGAGTCGGTCGCATTAACGCCGCACCGCATGACGCCGCTCCTCGAGGGCGGGCCGCTAGGGCAACTTTAAAAAAAAAAAAAGTCTTCGTGACGGGTGCGCCGCGCCTCATCACCCAGGAAGTAATGAATGGTGAAGATTGACAAGGGAAGATCTATGGTTACAGGGGCAAGCAACCTATTCTATGGGCGTGGATATGGTTCCCTTATCCACATTCTGGCAGACTCCTAGCAGTTCTCTGGGAGGAGGGAGCAAGGTGCACACCCCAAGCTGAGAAGAGAGACTGGAGAACCAAGGTCCCAAAACGTGCATCCCAGCATGACTAGAGGTCAATGTGGTAATGGGAAATGAATGTGTCTGCAGACTTCCAGGTGGCAGGCCTTAAAATATCCTGGATAGGAATATTCTGGAGGCAGCCACGAAGGCAGCAGTATGTCTGGTGGAATGAGCGCTAATCCCAATGGGAGGCTCCCGACCAGCCAACCTACAGCTAGCATCCACAGGTGCCTGCAATAGGTGTCAGATGGGCCTGATGTTCTGAGATGCACATCACGGTGCGTGCCACCAAATTAAAAGTCCACCCCAGACATCAAACTCCACGAAGTCAGAGTCAGGGAGTCATGCACCTGGCAGCTATACCCAGAGGGGCATCCAGGAGCACAATCCTGGAAGAGGAAGGTGGCACTGCATTTGAAGACCTCACAGAAGCCAAATACTTGCTAGATGTCCCTCAGAGCTGGAGAAGGGATATGGATGGAGTCATATGTTCCTGGGATCCTCCATGAATGATCGAGGCCATGGAGGATGGCTGTAGTCTCTGCTGTATTCACCAATGAAATACAGTGCCAGGTTAGCAGGACCACAATCAGAAAACGTCATAGGCTGAGCTCCTGCATCATCTCCCAAGGAAAGTACAGTTACGTAAGAACTTACCAAAACAGTAGATCTTCGAGAAAGTACAGTTCCTTAAGAACTTACGTAACAGTAGATCTTGAGAACAGCTCTTGCAGCAGGTAACACCATTAGGACTGAAAGCCGCGGGCGTCAGGACCCATGAATTCTTCTAGCTAGCTATCTTCAGCGGGACATCCCCCACATCGGTCCCGACCCCAACGCCAGGCATAGTACAAGGGGCGGTCCCCCAGATTCCCTAGCTCTCCTTACGGAGACTCCTGGCCGCAGAATGACATCAGAATGGGAGACCGAGGATCCGTCACCAAAAGACAAAGGGCGTAAGCCCCTGCCCAAGGCTCGGTAGGCCATGCCTCCTCCAAAGGGGAATGGTGGGCGGGAAGGTACCTGCTGCAAGAGCTGTTCTCGAAGATCTACTGTCACGGTAATCGTAACTGTACTATCTTACCGAGAAACAGTTTCCAGCAGGTTACACCATTAGATGGATTTCCAAGCAATAGCACCTGTAAGCATTCTGAGAGGAGAAACTAGGAAAGATCCTTGACAAGTCCTGACTCTAGGACAGGAGACCCTGTCGCAGGCCAGGCGAAACCGGCTCTCCACCGTGATGCAATATCCAGGCTATAGTGCCTAATGAATGTGTAGAGCTCCAAGTAGCTGCAGTACAAATGGCAGAGGTGGAGACGCACGAGCGCTGCAAACGAGGTAGCCACCCCCTGTCGAATGGCCCCGACTGTACCTGGGAGGGCTTCTGTTTGTTGTAGTAGCAGAATGAGATACACTGGACAAGCCAGCGAGAAAGACTGCTTTGAGACAGGTTGGCCCAGCATCCTCTCAGCAAAGGAAACAAATAGTGGCTCCGACTTGCAAAGCTGATTAGTTCTGTTCAGGTAATACCTTAAACAGCGGTGAACATCCAGGGTGTGAAGCAATGCCTCTCCTCTATTGGAGTATTTTGGAAAATATACAGGAAAATCGATGTCCTGGTTGAGAGTGAGGGCAGAGACCACCTTCGGCAAAAAACTTAGGATTTGCCCTCCGAGATACTCTGTCCTGGTTGAAAATTAAATAAGGCCCCTAACACATGAGAGCGTGGTGCTCGGAAACTCTCCTTGCTGACGTGACAGCAACCAAAAATAACGTTTTCCACGACAGAAAACGCAGCTCTCAATCCGTGGCAGGTTCAAAGGGGGGAAGCGGAGTTGTTCCAGGACAAAGAGTAAGTCCCATCGGAGGAACTGGATCCTTAATGGTGGCCTAAGATGCAACACCCTCTCAGGAAATCTCGACAGGCATCAAGCTGTGCCACTGTGCGCTGTCCCACCGGAAGTAAGTAGAAATCGCGCAGAGGTGCACCTTAATAGAGGAGTAAGCGAGACCCGAATGGAAAAGGGAAAGCAGGTATTCCAGCACCACTTTCACCGGGCATCCTAGAGGGGAGAGGCCGCATACTTGCGACCACAAGCAAAAGCGGCGCCATTTCACGGTGTACGTCGCATGAGTTGCCGGCTTTCTGGCCACGGAAAGAACTTCCGCCACCTCTTGCAAGACCCCGTGTCGCAAAATGGCTATGTCTCTAGAAGCCATGCATGCAGGTTCAGTGAACGTAAGTCCGGGTGGACTAGAGAACCTTCCTCCTGAGACAAGAAATGGGAGCTGAAGGGCAATGGGATTGGAGGTTCCCGGGACAGCTGCATTAGCAAGGGGAACCAGATTTGTCTAGGCCAGAATGGGGCTACCAGAATCATTGTTGCATGCTCCCTGCGCAGTTTGAGAAGAACTCTCTGGATCAACGGGAAGGGAGGGAAAGCTAGAAGAATCTGTCCGCCCAGGAGAGGGACAACGCGTCTCACCAGAAAACACCAGGCCCTGGATCTAGCGAGCAGAAATTGGGAAGTTTTGCGTTGGATGGGGAAGCGAATAAGTCCAGTTCTGGAATGCCCCATCGAAGAAACTGATCCTCTGCTACTCCTTGAAGTTCCCACTCGTGGACCTTGGCCTGGGAACGACTCAGGCCATCTGCGATTGTATTGTCCACTCCAGGAACGTGAACTGCAATCAGGATCGCGCCGTGTCGGATTACCCAATCCCACACTCTCATCGCTTCCCTGCAAAGGGGGTAAGAGTGTGCGCCTCCTTGTTTGCTGAGGTAATACATCACCGCCGTATTGTCTGTTTGGAGCAAGAGAGTATTCGGCGGGATCTCTGACTGAAAGGCCTGCAGGGCGTAAAGGACTGCCCTCATCTCCAGAATGTTGATGTGGAGATGAGCTTCTTGAGGGGTCCATGTTCCCTGGGACCTCACCCCGTTCAGGTGTGCTCCCCACCCCAGTCCTGAGGCGTCTGTGGAAAGAATCACCTCCAGGGACGGCGCTGCAAACTGAACACCCGCAGAGTGTGTGCCTGGGTCTAGCCACCACTGCCAGTCTCGAATCACAGCATTCGTGATTCTGACCGGTTGCTGCATGTGGTCTTGCCTTTGGTCCCACTGCACCTTGAGCATCTACTGAGTTACCCGCATGTGGAGCCTTGCGAAAGGGACGGTTGGAATGGCCGCAGCCATGTGTCCGAGCAAACGAAGGACCAGCCTGGCAGGGGCAGTCTTCGCCGAGAGGTCCCTGATGAGGGATCTGATGCGTTCCGCTCTTTCGTCGGGAAGAAATGCTTTCCCTTGGACGGTGTCCAGAACTGCGCCGATGAACTGCAGCTTCTGTGACGGTACGAGGAGAGACTTCTCATAATTGATTAGGATGCCCAGAGACTGGAACAGATCCAGGGTGCTCTGGATAGCCAGCAACAACGCCTCTCTGGAGGCCGCCATGAGAAGCCAATCGTCCAAGTACGGGAACACATAGTGGCCCTGTCTCCTTAAAGACGCTGCCACGACTGCCATGCACTTGGTAAAGACCCTGGGGCCGATGACAGTCAAACAGAAGAGCTCGGAACTGAAAATGGTGGCAGAAAACTTGAAGCGCAGGAACCTCCTGTGTGCGCGTGAGCCACAAGGATATGCAGGTATCGTCCTGCATGTCTAGGGACGCTAGAAAGGCCCTGCTTTAGCATGGGAATGAGACCTGAAGGGTCACCATGCAAAACGCTTTAAGTGACCAATGTATTTAGGTTGCTGAGGTACAAGATTGGACGGAGGTCCCTGTTTTCTTCGAACCAGAAAGAAGTGGGAATAGTATCCGGATCCTATTTGGTTCTCTGGAACATACTCCACCGCTCCTTCTGCAGGAGCGCGAGTATTTGCCTGATAAGCAATTTGTGCTGACCGAGTAACGGAAGAGCAGAGGAGGCCTCAGGGTGGCTAGTCTCGCGAATTCTATAAAAGTGGCCTCTTCGACCAACTGAAGGACCCACCTGTCGGTGGTTATGGACTGCCACCCTGGCAGGTAGTCCATAATCGACCCCGACCTTGATTGGAGAGGCCCGGCAGCCGGACGGGCTCCGATGTCCGGTCGTCTGGTTCAGCGTCTGCTCCCGGGGCCTCAGGTTCTGGAGGCTCCTGGGGGTGCGACAGGACGAGTTCGCCTGTCTGGTCCTCGGACTGGGTCAGCTCCTCCTCCGTAATCGTCTCCTGACCGACGTCGGTGGGAGGCGTCGAGGTCCTCTTCTCAATGGGTACGGGTACGGATGTCGGTCCCCCGGCCGACGACTGAGAAGACATAGGCCTGACCGGCGACGGGCGTCTGGCGGTCGATGGTTCCTGGGACCTATGGTGTAGGGCCGGCGTCGGACAAGCCGGCGCCGGGTCCGACGGCTTCTTTAAGGAGGTAAGCTCTTTGGTCTTCCTCTGGGGAGGAGGAGGCAGACCTGATGTCGGGTTCGGAACGGTGGGAACCGGACTTATGGTGGTGATGACGGTCCCCCAACCTAGCCAGGGCTTTAGAAGAGGAAGATGAGGAAGGCCTGGAGGTCTTGGCCTGAGAGACAGAAGAGGAGCCCAAAAGGGTCTTCACCACTGCGAGGGGGCCTGAGAACAGGCCGGGAAGGAGGCGGTCGGGAGCTGGGCTACGGGAGTCAGAGGCCCTAGGCAGGGACTTGGATCTAACTCTCTCCTGTGCTTCTCAGGGTGTCTCGGGCCTTCTCTGAGATTCCCCTTGGAGGCTGTGTCCATGGTCCTGATTTTTTCTTGAGCAGGAGCCTGAAGGCCTTCTGGCGGCGGATCAGGTCCGGCTGTTGAACCCCTGGCAAAAGAGCAGGACCGGGTGTAGCGTAGTCTGGCCCAGGCACGGGCGCAGGCTGAATACGGATCATCAAGCCGGTTTGCTTCCACAGGCGCACTTGAAGGATGGCCTTCAACGGAGGTTGGAGAAGACATCAGACAGCAAAAGCGCAAAACACAAACTTTTACCCGAAGGAAGAGACAGCACGGCGAGCATCGCTAGAAAGCAGCGGAAAGGGTCGGGGGCGTACAAGTCGGCGGCGGGAAAGAACTGGGAATCTGGCAGGACCGCCCTTATGTACTAAGCCTGGCGTGGAGCGGTCCGCTGAACATAGCTAGCTAGAAGAATTCCGTGGGGTCCTGAAGGCCTGCCGACTTCAGTCCTAATGTGCAACATGCTGCAAGGCTGTTTCTGCAGTAAGATCGCGCGCGGCAGGTGCCACCGTATGACTGAAGCCGGCAGGCGATCCAGGACAGGAAAAGCCTCACAGCAGCGATCTTCAACGGGGACCGCCCGACGCCAGGCGCGGTACACATCAGAAGCGTCCCAAAAACCTCAGTTCTCGCTGGAACTCCCACCGCTAGATGACATCAGAAGAGGAGACAGAGGATCCGCCACCAGATGGCCAAGACTACAGAATAGAAGCGTCCCATCCCGTAAGATGGGTGTTTGACTCGACCTACCTCCAAAAGAGGGGGATGGTGGGCGGGAAGGTACCTGCTGCAAGAGCTGTTCTCGAAGATCTACTGTTACGGCAAGTTCTTACGCAACTGTACTATCTTATTTGAGATACAGCTCTTGCAGCAGAACCCTCGTAGGACTGATTTCCAAGTAATGAGTGGCAATCATAGCCACTGGGAGGAGGAAGGCAGAGATCTCGATATTACTCGGAGCCTGGGACAGAAGTCCCTGAAGGAAGGCTAGAGCAGACCCTGCTCTTCAGCCTCAATGCAATGTCCAGACTGTAATGCCTGATAAAGGTATGCACACAGCTCCAAGTAGCTGCAGCACAAATAGCTGAGGTGGAGAAGTTCTTTAACGCCGCAAAAGAAGTAGCCACCCCTCTTGTGGAATGACCCTTGACCGCGCCCAGTAAGGGTTTACTGCGCTTGTCATAACAGAAAGTGATGCACTGGATGAGCCACCTCGAGAGTGACTGTTTGGAGACAGGAGCTCCTTTCATCCTGTGAGCAAAGGAGATGAAAACTTGGTTCGCCTTTCGAAACTGTTTGGTTCTGGTCAGATAGTATCTGAGGCACCGATGCATGTCGACGGTGTGCAGAAGGGCTTCTCCTCGATTAGTGTACCTTGGGAAATACACTGGTAAATCAATATCCTGGTTAAGGGTGAGGGCTGAAACCACCATAGGCAAAAACTTTGGGATTGTCCTTAGGGATACCCTGTCCTGATGGAAAACCAGATAAGGCTCTTTGCACATAAGAGCATGAAATTCCAAGATCCTTCTCACCAAAGTTACAGCAACTAAAAATAACGTTTTCCAAGAGAGAAAACGTAGCCCAAAATTAGCGGCTGGTTCAAAAGGTGGCAGCGTAAGCTGCTCCAGGACGAAGTGTAAGTCCCAAGAAGGAATTGGATCCTTGATGGGCGGCCTAAGGTGGAGGACTCCCCTTAAAAAGGCACAAGTAGTGTGCAGCTGGGCCACTCTCCGATGGCCTACTGGGGCATGGTAAGCAGAAATTGCACAAAGGTGCACTTTAATCGAGGAGTAATCCACTCCGGAGTGGAAAAGGGAAAGCAGGTAGTCCAGAACCAGCTTTTCAGGACAGTCTAACGATGAAAAACCGCACCCTTCAGCCCACAAACAGAATCTACACCATTTCATGGCGTACGTTGCCGGTTTTCTGGCGGCAGAGAGTACATCTGCCACTTCTTGCGAGACCCCGTATCGCATCATGGCTATGTCTCTAGGAGCCAAGCGTGCAGGTTCAATGAACATAAGCCTAGGTGGACCAATGAACCTGACTCCTGAGACAATAGATGGGAGCTGATTGGCAAAGGAACTGGAGGTTCCCAGGATAGCTGGTGCAGAAGAGGGAACCAAATTTGTCTGGGCCAGAAAGGCGCAATCAAAATGAGCGTCACTTGCTCCCTGCAAAGTTTTACCAGAATTCTCTGGATCAACGGGAAAGGAGGAAAGGCACAGAGGAAATCTGCCCGCCCAGGAGAGGGACAACGCATTTCGCCAGAAAACACCAGGCTC
This sequence comes from Neoceratodus forsteri, assembly GCA_016271365.2. Taxonomy (NCBI): domain Eukaryota; kingdom Metazoa; phylum Chordata; order Ceratodontiformes; family Ceratodontidae; genus Neoceratodus; species Neoceratodus forsteri. The sequence continues at coordinate 823,683,068 of CM028137.1, read as the reverse complement.
TGGATCTAGCAAGCAAAAATTGGGCAGTTTTGCGTTGGATGGGGACGCGAAAAGGTCTAACTCTGGAGTGCCCCATCTGTGAAACAGATCCTCTGCCACCTCCTGCAGAAGTTCCCACTCGTGGACTCTTGCCTGAGAGCAGTTCAGACTGTCTGCGACGGTGCTGTCCACTCCCAGGACGTGTACTGCAATTAGTTTTGCGCAGTGTTGCAATATCCACTCCCACACTCTCATGGCCTCCCTGTAAAGCGGGTAGGAGTGAGTGCCTCCTTATTTGTTGAGGTAATACATCACTGCGGTATTGTCTGTCTGTAACAGGAGTGTACCCAGTGGAATCTCCGACTGGAAGGCTTGCAGAGCGTAAAGGACTGCCCTCATTTCCAAAATGCTGATGTGGAGATGAGACTCCTGGGCTGTCCAAAGGCCCTGAGACCGAACACCGTCCAAGTGTGCTCCTCACCCGATCCCTGAGGTGTCTGTGGAGAGTGTCACTGTCTGAGACTACACTATGAAGGGAACCCCACGGAGAGGTTCCCCAGATTTATCCAATTGCCAATCCCGAATCATGTCATTCATGATTCGGATTAGCTGCTGCAGATGGTCTTGCCGTTGGTCCTATTGCACCCTTAGCATCCACTGGGTTACCCGCATGTGGAGACGTGCCAGCGGGACTGTTGCAATGGCGCAGCCATGTGTCCGAGCAGGCGAAGGACCCGATCTGGCAGGGCGGTCTTCACCCGACAGGTCCCTGATGAGGGATCTGATGTGTTCCGCTCTGTCAGAGGAGAAGAAACTTTCCCTCTACGAGTCCAGAACTGCTCTATAAGCTGCAGTTTCAGGGCGGCACCAGGAGTGACTCTCGTGAGTGGATGAAATACCCAGTGATTGAAAAAGGGACTGGGTGCAGTGAATGGCTGTCATCAGTGTCTCCCTGGAGGGCGCCAAGAGAAGACAGTCATCCAGGTATGGGAACACGTAGTGGTCTTGTCCCCTCAGAGACGCCGTTACGACCGCCATGCACTTCGTAAATACGCAAGGTGCTGATGACAGCCCGAAGGGAAGAGCTCGGAACTGATAATGGCGGCTCTGAAAATCGAAGTGCAGGAACCTCTGGTGCACTTGAGCAATCTGAATATGCAGGTAGGCGTCCTGCATGTCCAAAGAAGCATCAGAAAGGCATCTTGCTTCAGCATGAGAATTAGGCCCAGAAGGGTCACCATGCGGAAGCGTTCTTAAGACTGACAGGTTGAAGTCGCTGAGGTCCAGTATTGGACGGAGGTCCCTGTTTTCTTTGGAACCAGGAAGAGTGAGAATACTACCTAGTCCTCTCTGGTTCTCTGGAACGTGCTCTAAGGCTTCTTTTTCCAGAAGCGCGAGCACCTCCTGCTGTATGAGCAGGGCATGCTGACCTGAATATCGGGAAAGCAGGGGAGGTCTTGTGGGTGGACTGCCTACAAATTCTATATAGTGGCCTTTTTTGACCAGTTGCAAAACCCACCTGTCGGTGGTGATCGACTGCCACCCTGGCAAGTGGCATGCGATGCGACCTCCGACTTTCTTTTCCCATTGATCCTGAGGAGGGGCGGGGGCTGGGAAGGAGTCATGCTGTGGCAGCGTTTGATCCGGCAGGTTGTGCCAACTTTGCGAATCGTTGACCTCTGCCTGGGGATGACTTGGCCTGGGCTTTGCGGCTGAAAGTGCCCTCTGCTGTTGCCTTTGTAGCCGGCCACAGAAGCGGCTTTGGTTCCTACAAAAGGAACTGGGCCGAGACCTGTACATGGCCTGTACAGACTGGACTGCCTTCCCTGCGTCCTGAAGTTTGGTGATTACTCTCTGAGGCTTCACCAAATAGGACCTCGCCGTTAAAAGGGATGTCTAAGATGTTCTTCTGGACGTCCGGGGTATAACCAGAGACAGGGAGCCAAGAGTGTCTCCGGAGACCCACGCCTGAGGCTGCAGCTCTGGCTGAAGAGTCCGCAGAATCATATGCGGCTCTGATCACCTGGGTCCCCACATCCAAACCCGTGCGGAGGAGGTTCAAGAGCTCCTCCTTTTGGTCACCATCGGGCATCTTCTCGAGCAGGTCCTGTCCCTGTTCCCACAGTGCGTTCTGAAATTGAACCACGTGGGTGAGGTAATTCAGTGACCTGATGGCACAAGTCGCAGCCACATACGTGCACCTACCCAGGACATCCAATTGCTTGGATTCCTGGTCCAATGGCTGTGTGCTCAAATGCTGAGGTCTCAGAGACCGGTCATGCGAGGCAGTGATGACCAGGGAGTCAGCCAGAGGATGGTTCGCCAGATACTGGTCCTCATAGGGGACCTTGTATAGGTCAGCCTTCTTGCACTGCTGGGTGGAATCGCGGACATTTCAGGCAGCCTTGGTGGCGTCCATAAGGTGTCCAAGGACGGCACTACCACAGGCTAAGAGTCTTTCTGCAAAGGTAGAGGCAAGGCGTTGTCTCTCAGAGTTGAGGCTCTTCAGCATCCCATCCCATATTCTCCTGGATGTGCCTCATGATCTCCAAGAAGGGATCATCGGAGGAGACCTGGGTAGGTGGTAATGGGTCTGGAGAGGAATGCTGATGGGAGAAGGAGATCTGGGCGCCCTGAGGTGTCAGATCTAGAATCCTCCCCAGGCGGAGTGTACCGGCGTCGTCTGGGTCTCTTGGGACTGGGTGACCCTGAGGTCGATCTGGAGGGAGGCCTTCTCCTTTCTGAGGATCTGCCCCTTGGGGGTTGGCGACCGTCCTACAGGCCCCTTGGGCGGAGGAGGGGAAGCAGACGGTGAAGGTGTAGGAGGAGGCGGAGTAGGAGGAGGAGGACGTGTGGCGACCGCATCTTTTCTGATGGTGTCCCACCAGAAGGTGAAAACTCCTTCCACACTCACCAAGTTCATGCCCAGGCGACTGGCCCGGCACGGTAGCCTGTCGCGGGGTCGAGGTCTCAGGGTCTCCCACTCTGGGGAAGGTTGCGTGGGAGCCCGGCATCTCCGGTGTCACCCACCTGGTCCTCGGGCTGTGCGGTATCCTCGTTTGACGAGTCCTTCCAACCGGCATCAGCCGGCGACGGTGGTGCACTCCTCTTCTCTGGGGTAGCCGACGTCGGTCTCCTGGCTGACGCCCTCGGAGGCGAACGCCGGGCCGGCAAAGGGTGTTTTGGTGTCACCGGCTCCTGGATGCGCCAGTGGTGCTTGGCAGACGTCGGGTCAGATGTCCGTTTGACGGACTTCAGGTCCTTGGTCTTGGGAGGAATCGGATCCGACCCACACGGAGGCTGGGAAACTGACCTGGCATCGGAGTCCCGCCGGCAGGAAGAAGATTTATGACGTTCCCTGGACCGGACGAGGCCTTAGATGGAGTGGAAGATGACAACGTCCTGGAAGTCTTCAGGGGCTGCAAAGAAGAGGAACCGCTGGAGGATCTGACCTGAACCGGGGGAGGTTGCGACTGAGCCTTGGAAGGAGAGCGGTCCGATCGCAAGCTGGAGCCTCGGGACTCAGAGGCCCTCGCAGGAGACCTGGGCCTTTCCTTTTCCCGGTGCTTGTGGGTTTTACCAGACCCCCGGCCCCACCCCCACCGGAGGAAGGTTCTCTGTCCACGGTTTTCAGTTTCTCTTCTAAGAGAAACGCTTGAAGAACCTTCTGGCAGCGGATCCTGAATGCGACTGTGAAGCCTTGACAGAAGGAGCAGGCCTTAGTGTCGTGTTCCGGGCCTAGGCAGCGCACGCAGGCCAAATGTGGATCCTTGAAGGGGATCTGTTTGCCTCAGGCACACTTCAATTGGTGGCCCTCCAGATAAGTAGTTGGAGAGTACATCAGTTGAATCAAAGTAAAGTGAGAAGGAAAAGCGAAATCGTCATTAGCTTTTAAAGGTGATGCATAGCAGCTAGAAAAAGGACCAGAGGCCAATACTTCCGATGTCGACGGCGGGAAAAGAACTGGGGATTATGGGGGACCACCTCCTTTACTACGCCTGACGTCGGGGGCGGGACAGATGTCTGAGGTAGTCCCCGCTGAAGACTGCTAGCTAGAAAATTTCCGTGAGGTCCTGACGCCTGCCGGCTTCAGTCCTAATGGTGTAACCTGCTGCAAGAGCTGTATCTCGAAGTAAGATCTGCTAGTTCCCAGTATATTCTGCAGAGGAATGATGAGCAGATGTGTCCTGTTCCACCGAGGAGGAAGTAGAAGATGAGGAGCTGGAGTCAGCAAGTGGAGGTGCAAGGAGATGCAAGGAGATCAGGCCGCAAAATGGCCTGGTCTACCCTATGATGGTATTGCAAAAACTCACCACATATTTTTCTGAGCTGTTCCCAGGACAGGGGCCCAAGTGGACCAAGAATGCCTGGGAAAGAAGTGGGGCGGAAGGAGAGTCCTGTAAGATCACGCCAGGACCTCTCCCAGGTCTGCAGGAACGCTCAAGGGATGTCTCGCGGGGAGAGAGCATGGTACACTCATCCATCAAAGTGTCCAACAGCCAAGTACCGGTCAGGACTGTGCCCTTGGCGAGGGGTTGGGGACACGACACCCAGATGGGACAGCAGGCGGTGCTAGTCCCACAGGGCAGTGCTGATCCTCACCAATGACACAGCCAGATGATTCCAGAGAAAAGGAAGGGTCCACTTTGACTCCTGCCAGAGCTTCCACCTACTCTAGGCAAGGAGTAAGCTGCCAATTTGACTCCAAAGTCCTCTCCTCACTAAAATTGGTCCTACACTCCCCTCCACCCCCCGGAAGGGCGAGAATGCAGGCCAGGGACCACAGGTGCTGATCCCCTCCCTGGTGCCACAAACGGTATCAGGGAAGAAAGCAGCACTGGCAACAGCACCAGGATATGAACCAGCATGGCGAACAGCTGGTCCTGGCACCACCTGCAGAGGCAACCTGAGGAGTCCCCAACCTATGCCCAAAACCAGGCCCAGTTAGGCCCAAATCCTCACCAAAATTCCTCAGCATGCCTGGGATCCTCCCCAACATCCTGGCCTGGGTCATCTGACAGCTCGAGGGGAGATCCAAAGTACCTCAAGGGGTCAAGAAAGACGATCTAGAGGTCCTCGCGGTGCCGGGAGGGGACCCAGCCTTGTGGTTAGCACCACCTCGCTCACCAGTAATGGCCCAAGTACCAGCAGCCGAGGCAGTGCGAGGCCGCAGCACCAAGGTGCCCATCACTGTAGGCCCAGCCACCTCACGCCCCCAGGGACTATCCAGCAAACACCTCCCCATGCTATCCAAGGTCCTGGCGGGGTGAGCGCAGGAGTCTGGCCTTCTTCAGTACTGGCAAGGGGCTCACAGGAAGAGTGGAAAAGACCTTACCTTGGTGTCCTGCCTGTGTCCAAAAATGCAGGGCTTGCAACCCCACTTCAGCACACTTAATTCGAGGGTGCAGTAATCCACAGAAGAACAGGCATCATACCTGTCCACGTCATGGATGGTAAAGCAGATCAAACAGGCATTGTGCTGGTCCCGGACAGCGATCTGTCCCCCGCAGGAGTGCAGACGCATGGGTGGTCATCCTTGCTCCTCTTCTTCTTAGAAGACTTCTTTCTAGTTCTCTCTCAACCAGACAGGGTGCCATACAGGAAATAAGAGGAAAGAAAAGGTTTGGCACCACCCAGAGCAAAATACAGCCGGCAGAGAGAACGAGCATGGTGCCAAGGTGCAGCGTCGAATGGACGGCGATGAACCGAGACAGGAGTGTAATGCAGTTAAGGACAAAGTTTCCCACGGTGTGCACTCTACAATGAGAAAAACAGAACTGAAGAAAGAAGAGGGCTAGTGTCGGTTACTGGCCAGTCCACGAGCACCATGTAACTGTCAGCCTCGTGGGCTTCACCGGCACAGTCAGCCCCCTAAGCAGCAGGCTGAAAGACTTTGCTCCCACTGGGTGTCAGTTCGGCCAGCACAGACCCCCATTAGTGAGAATAAATGGTGAAGACAGTTTCTTGGAAGATTTGGACACACTAGTCCAGGAAGGTCTCACCAGTGAGCAAAACAGTGGTGATACCTTCTCCCTCCCTCCTCCTCCTCCTGCTGGAGAGATACCCTTCCTATGCCTCCCAACATTCCACTAGCCCTACCCAGTGCTTTGTCACACTGTCCTTACACTTTAAGACTGTCAGTTATGATAAGCCCAAGGTCCTTCTCCTGCTTAGTAACAGTCAGTAACTCTCTTACCCATCCCCATCCTATACTCTTCTCCTGGATTCATCTCCCCCAAGTGCATGATTTTGCACTTCTTGGAACTGGCTCCCAACTGTCATGCTCTTGACCACTCAGCTTCCCCACAATCCCTGCAAAATCTCTCTAACCCCTCCTGAGTGTCCACCCTATTGTGAAGTTTGGCAGAGTCTGGTTCATGCAATCACAAGACTACCCCCTGGCCATGACCAATGTTTCACCCAGCGTCTGCTTCTCTTCAGAGGCTAGAATCTGGCTGCTACTCACAATTCATGTAGCATTTATGTTCCATATTTTTCTTTGATCATACAATGCCTCCGATTTCAATTGTTATGAGTTGTGCACATCCTGGCATGCATCTTTAAGGTACAGAAAATACCCTAGCTCAGTGTTTTCTTCATTATTGCAAGTCAATCTGACTTGCAATAATGAAGAGAACACTGAACTAGGTATCATCTGTACACTAAAGATGCATACCACAATGTGCACAACTCAAAAATTGAAAACGGAGGCATTCTACAATTAAAGAAAAGAAATCTGGAAACTAAATGCTATTTGAATAGTGAGTAGCAGACAGATCCTAGCCCCAGAAGAAGTCCACCCTGGGCGAAATGTTGGGCATGGCCAGGGAATCTTCTTGTGATTGGCTGAAAATACACTTGATATTTGAGCTGTTCGAGTGTGGCTGGGTTATATTTGAATTTTGTTTGCTGACATTTTCTGCCACAACCAGCCCCATAACATTTTTTACCAGTGGATACTAGCAGAAGTGAACCCACCTAAAACTTTGTGCTTCTTAGAGTCTAGTTCACACCACTTCTTCCTCTGCTATGTACCAAACAGACAATCAGAACTCGTATACTGAATGCTTCTTTTGTATTAGGTGTGAGGGCAAGAAAAGATCATGGATAGGTCTAAAACAGTGGTGCAGAGGATCCAGAAAGAGACTGCCTGAAACTCCCAGCTTCGTTAACGTCAGTAGAACTTAAACCAGTTTACCCAACAGAGAAGACAGCGGCAGTTTTTAAGCATTCCAACAAGAATTGTGCACAATCTCAGTTGCTGGACACTACCCAAAACCTAAGTGCACTTGGTGAAACTGCCCCCTCCCAAAAAAAAAAAAAAGTTCTGACGGCAGAAGGCTTTGCTATGCTAAGACAGACTGACTGAGGAAGTCTGGGAAAAGACATGTCTTAAGACTGTCAATCAGTCACAGTTACCAGGAAAGGGACACCCCATACCAACTGGCTGACTACAGGAACCAATACACAAATGTATTTACAGAACCCCCCCCCCCACAGTTGGGATCACCACAGCTAAACCATTCCCAAGTGCAGAGTATGGGACAGTGAGCATAGCATCTCCCCTGCATGACACAACCAATCCTACTGCTCGCTCTGGTGCAAAATCCCACGACCGGCCACAAACCTTGGTCTCCCAGGTAGTACTGCAATGGCTTGCGCTGCACCACTGTGTTCTCTCACACACACTCACACCACACCAATTAAATCACCTCTTTAAAGGCATCCAGTAAGTCGCCAACTGCTTCCTTTTTGTTCAGGTCCTTCATCTTCCGTTTCTTCCTCTGAACTGTAACAGCAGCAGCAGCTTCAAAGGGGAAAGAAAAAGAAAAAATTACTCACCGTAATAATGGTATTTCCTTTCATGGGCCCAAGAGAGAGCCAATACAAAAACTGCATCATGTCCACACTGAGATAATGCCTGCAAGCTTATAACTGATACTGAATCAGAACACCATTCAAATGGTGCTGTGTGCTGATGCTTCCTTTAGTGCTCTAACATCAGATTTGTGCTGAAGGGCAGAAAGGAGCAGTACTAACTGAAGTGCAATACAAAACAAGCAGACAAAAAAATACAGGTTACTCACCTGTAACAACAGTTCTAGGAGTGGCATATGTTGTTCATCCACACTGTCTGGCAGGTACCTTGCCGCTTTAACATGGGCTGGAAAGACTTCAAGCTGGCTCCTCCCACCCACCCGGCTGATGAAACCCTCAGCTCCGCCGCATGACGCCAGATCTAGCCCGCTGGAAGCCAGGTCGAGCGCTGAAGCCAGGAAGGTTGGGTGGGTCCGTCTGGATGAACAACATATACCACTCCTAGAACTCCTGTTACAGGTGAGTAACCTGTATTTCTAGGGGCGTGGCTATGTTGTTCTATCCACACTGTTTGGCAGACTCCTAGCAGTTCTCCGGGAGGAGTGAGGCAAAGCGCACACCCCCTACTTGGGGAACAGGAGAAATGGAAATTCTGTGCCTACCCGTGATTCTTCATCTTCTTGGACTGAAGTCTCCACCACTCATTCACACTGATGGGATCTGCTCCAGAGGTGCTAGGACCAGAGGACAAACTTTTGCAGAGAGGCGTCAAAGATGGGAACTGCGAGGAGCAGAACCGCAAGCCTCTGCTCGTGCGGCAATGAGCATCTCGGTGTCGACCTTCCAACCACCTCAGTACCTCCCGAGGAGGTGCAGCGTAACTACCCTAGAAGGATAGCCTAACAAAAACCGGACATAAGATGGCCTAGGTGACCCGTATTAGAAGGGTCAAAGAAGTCTTCACAGCCTAAAGATTGAGGGAGTGAAGACCAACAACAGAGGTGAGCTCAGGGGATGGTGGGTGGGCGTGTGAATGAGTGGTGGAGACTTCGTCCAAGAAGCTCAAGGATTTAAGTTTAAGAGAAGGAATCAAAGCAACAGAACAAAAGGGTAAACAGGGAAGAAGAGAAGAAGCACTGTGGGTCAATCTGGAGGCAGGCAATGGCACCACAATCTGCACAGGGGTTGTATACAGACCTCCCCCCCTCAGGGGGAGGAAATGGTCAAGGAAATGATAGAAAGTATACTTAGAATGGCAGATAAAGGGGAGATATTGCTGATGGGTGATCTGAATATGCCAGACGTTAACTGGAGTGCAACTGCAGCAGCAACTTCTAAGAGTGGGGTTATTCTAGATGCCCTACAGGGGGCATGCCTTAGACAACTAGTATTGGAACCCACTCGAGAGGGAGCAATCTTAGACCTGGTCCTCTCAAATGGAGATGGAGAGGATCACAGATATAGAAGAGGATAGCCATCTGGGAACTAGCGACCACTGAACAGTATGGTTCACAATAAACAGCAATAGAGTCAAGCCATACAAACGCAAAAGTACTGGACTTCAGGAGGGCTGACTGCCAAAATGGGTAAGTGCCTAAGGAATGCACTAGCAAATGGGCAGGAAGTAAAGAGGGGTGGAAGAACAATGGGGAATAATAAAAACTGCCATCACAGAGGTAACAAGCCTTTGTGTGAAGCAAATAAAACATAACGATGTAAGAAGCCACTATGGTTCTCAAAGGAGGTGGCAGTGAAGGATCAAGAGAAAAACAAAGCATTCAGAAAGTACAAGGAATCACAGAAACAGCAGGACAGAGAATTGTACCAGTTAAAGCAAAAGGAAGCTGTGAAGCAGTCAGTACAGCAAAGCCCTGAACTGAGGAAAATATAGCCAACTCAGCTAAGAAGGGGGATAAAACCTTTTTTAGGTACATCAGGGAGCGAAGGAAGACTAAGGGAGGGATAGTGAGGCTTAATAAATGGGAGGCGGGGGGGTGGGCAGAGGGCGACTGTGAAAAGGCAGAGATACTAAACAAATATTTTTGCTCAGCATTTACAAACGAAGAGGGGGAGGTACCTAAAACAAACAATAGAAACACTCTGGATACAGAAGTTGATATCAGCCCATTTACAGAAAAAAGGGTTCTGAAAGAACTCTTAAAACTAAAGGTGGACAAAGCAATGGGGCGTGATGGGATTCATCCCAGAATTCTAAAAGAACTAAGGGTAGAACTAGTGACTACACTGACTACCTTCTTTAACAAATCATTGGAGGATGGGGTGGTACCCAAGGACTGGAGGAGGGCCGATGTGATTCCCCTTCACAAAAGTGGGAGCAGGGCAGAAGCGGGAAACTACAGACCAGTTAGTTTAACCTCAGTGATAGGGAAAATAATGGAATCACTTCTGAAGGAAAGAACTGTTAAGTACCTAGAGGCCAGAGGGGCACAGGACCCAAGGCAGCATGGATTCACAGCAGGAAGGTCATGCCAGGCAGATCTAATAGATTTTTTGACTGGGTGATCAAAGTAGTAGATCAGGGAGGGGCTGTGGACATGGCCTACCTAGACTTTAGCAAGGCATCTGACTCAGTCCCACACAAAAGATTAATATACATGTTAGCCAGCCTGGGAGTGGGTCCCAAGATGATAGCCTGGGTAAAGAATTGGCTGGAGAATAGGACACAGAGGGTAATGGTAAATGGAGTCCACTCTGAAGAAAGGGGGGTTACTAGTGGGGTGCCGCAGGGTTCAGTATTAAGACCGGTCCTCTTCAATGTCTTTGTGAGCGACATTGCAGAGGGACTGGAAAGAAAAGTATGTCTCTTTGCATATGACACAAAGATCTGCAACAGAACTGATGCACAAGGTGGGGTGGAAAGGATGAGAAGGGACTTGGCAAGGTTAGAGGAATGGTCAAATGTATGGCAACTTAGATTTAATGCTAAGAAGTGCAAGGTAATGCACCTGGGAAACAAAAACCCAGGGGAAGAGTACACAATGGGGGGTGAGATACTAACAACAACAAAAATGGAAAGGGACCTGAGGGTAGTCATATCAGATGACAAAGGTGGGCAAGCAATGTGAGAGGGCAGTAAGGAGGGCTGGGGGGATACTGGGATGCATAGGGAGAGGCATCACCAGTAGAAAACAGGAAGTTGTTATCCCTCTGTACAGACAGCTGGTGAGACCCCATCTGGAGTACTGTGTGCAGTTCTGGAGACCCAATCTCCGCAAGGACATAGACAAGATGGAAGCTGTCCAGAGGAGGGCAACTAAAATGGTGCAGGGTCTGCACCGGAAGACATATGAAGAGACTAAAGGAGCTTAATATGTATAGCCTGAGGAAGGAAGGAGAGGGGGTCATGATAAAACGTTCAAGTACCTCAAGGGAATCAACAAAGTCCAAGAGGTAGCATCTTTCAAAAAGTGTGCAAGAACAAGGGGCACAATTTGAAGATTGGGGCTCAGAGGTAATGTAAGGAAGTATTTTTCACAGAGGGGTTGTGGATGCATGGAACGGCCTTCCGGATGAGGTTGGTGGAGTCAAAACAGTGACTGAATTCAAGCATGCATGGGACAGCCATAATGCAATTCTAGGGGTGGGGGTATAAAAGTAGGCTGCTGGTTAACTAGGATCTGCAGCTTATCCATTAGGTAGGGAAATGGGCTCACTGGGGCGCCAAGCGGTCCTTATCTGCCATCAAATTATATGTTTCTAATTACGGTAGGTACGTAATTTCCATATCTTCCTGGACATAAAGTCTCCACCACTCATTCACACTGATGGGACAGTACCGAGCTAATAATCCCCCAAGGGGGCAGCAGGAGAGACTAAGAGCTCACAAATTTAGGACAGAAGTCCATTAAGGATGGTTCTGCCAAATGAAAGATGTCGCCTGGCATGGACATCCAGGGCATAGTGCTTGGCGAAAGTATGCACTGAGCTCCAGGTAGCCGCATTGCAAATATCTGCAATGAGCATGTTGTGGATTTCCACCAGGGATACCGTGACTGCGCTAGCAGAGTGAGCGTACACTCTGCCCTCCAGCTTAACTAGCGCCATGGAGTAACAGTGGCGAAGGCATGCCACCAGCCATGCCGAAATGCATCTGATAGGTTGACCCAGCCGGGTCTCACTGAAGGAAACAAACAGTTGTTGAGCTTTGCAAATCTGCTTTGTTCTATCTAAATAGAAATGCAGAGCTCTTTTGTCATCCACAGAATTAAGGGAGCACTCTCCTTCATTTTGGAAGTTCACAAAGTGGGTAGGACTAAAGGTTGGTTTAGATGGAATTCTGAAACAACCTTAGAGAGAAACTTAGGATGTGTCCTAAGAACTACTTTGTCCTTATGAAACACAGTATATGGAGGGTCTGAGACCAATGCATGTATTTCAGAGACCCTGCGGGCCAAGGTAATGGCCACCAGGAAGGCAGTTTTCCAAGTGAGAAATTTCAGCTCACAGGTAGCTAGAGGCTCGAAAGGCTTTCAAGTGAGCATGTCTAGTACAAGATTAATGTCCCAGGCTGTGACTGGATGTCTGATAAAAGGTCTGGTATGCAGAATACCCTTAAGAAACCTCTTAACCACAGGTAACAGCCAGTGACAAGGAACGTACTGGCTCATGATAAGCTGAAATGGCACAGAGGTGAACCGTGACTGTAGAGTATTGTAGACCTGAATTTGAGAGCTCTAAAAGGTACTCTAGAACTTTATTTGGTGGGCAGGAGAAGGGATTCAAAGAGGATCTCACCCACCAGAGAGAAAAATGCAGCCGGCCCGTCGGCGCAGCGGTTGGATTTCCGTCTGTGAAGCCGGCGACCCGGGTTCGGGAATGGACTCGGTCGGCTGAGGGCGGCGGGGACAGGATAGGCGTCAGGGACAGCTCTCCTTCTCCGAGAAGCGCACTGCCGCGTGCTGACTCCTGCCGGAGGCTAGAGCACAGCAGTGCCGCTTAGTCCGAAGCTCAAGGGGAGTGACAGACGTCAGCGTATGCCTTGCCGGCAGGACGTCACTCCCCAAAGAAAAAACAGGGAAAATGCTTCCTGGCTGGCTGGATGACAGTCTATGTCCTCCACTGCTGCCGATCCCATGACCGGCATACCTCAGCAGTACCCCGGGCCAATGGAAAAAAGTGCACTGGCCGCCCCACTGGTGCCTTCCCCCTTGGAGGAGCGGGACGCACCCGGTGAAGGGTTACGCCGTATGGGAGTCAGGGCAGGCAGTCAGGAGGGGCAATAAGAGACCCGAAGGAGTAGGCAGCCAGGGAGAAGAGAAGGCAAAAAAAAAAAAAAAAATATGCTTCCATTTGGCTTTGTAAGTTTTTCTAGTGGCTGGCTTACGTGCAGCCAAAAGAATATCTGAGACTCTGCGAGAGACATTGAGCCTGTTCACTTCCATCTCTTCAGGATGGAAGCGTGAAGGTGAAGCGACCTCAGATTGGGATGCACCACAGGCCCCTCAGTCAGGAGGTTCGTTTGAAGGGAAAGCGCTTTCGGAGGGGTTTCCAGCATACTGTTGAGTAATGGAAACCATATCTGTTGTCGCCAGAAGGGAGCAATGAGAATCATTCTGTCCCCCTGGGACTCGAACTTATGAAGAACCCTCTGAATTAGAGTAAGAGGAGCAAAGACATATAGAAAGCATTTTATCCACTGCAGCCTAACACATCCTGAAAAAAAATGCCAGGCCCTGGATTTCTGGGGCAGAAGAGAAGCAGTTTTGTGTTGAGTGGGGATTGCAAAAAGGACCAGGTCTGGAGTTCCCCACTCTGCGAATAGTGACTGAACAACGCTCGAGTCTAGAGACCACTCGTGAGGCCCTGTCTGTTCTGCTGAGATAGTCGGCCAGTTCATTCTAAACTCCCGGCAGGTAGACCACCTGAATTAGAGCCTTGTGCTGTAGACACCATTCCGACACTCTCATAGCTTCCCTGCATAAAGGTAAGAGTGTGCACCGCCCTGCTTGTTGAAGTAATATATCATTGCTTTGTTGTCCATTTGAAGGAGAATGTTCTTCAAAGCCCGGACTGCATAAAGGACGGATCTCATTTCTAAGACATTTATGTCAAGCTAGGACTCGTCCTGAGTCCACGTACCTTGGGTGTGGAGATTGACAGTGAGCTCCCCAAACCATCAGGGACATGTCAGTGGTAACAGAAATCTGATGATCCAGGAGAGCAAAGGGATATCCCCTCCAGAGGACTGTCCTCCTGCGACCACCAGGTGAGTTGACCTATTCAGAGGTTCTGCACCTTGATGAGAAAGGACAGAGCGTGAGTGGTTGGGGACTACTGAGTACTGAGCATCCATTGCAAGGTTCTCATGTGGAGGTGAGCTAGGGGTACAGTGGACACAGAGGATGCCATGAGATAGCTTGAACCGAGCTGTTCCCTCTGATATATAGAGCCATGTGTAGGATATCGTTCCTTCTGTCCCCTGGAAGAAAAGCTTTCGCACAGGAGGTATCCAGAAGAGTGCCTATGAAAAAAAGAGCTTCAGGGAGGACTGCAACTGTGATTTCTTGAGATGTAGCAGAACTTCCATGGACTTGAGAAAGTCCGATGCCATGGCTATGGCGTCAAGAGTTCCTTGCCTGGAATGGCTTACTAGAAGACTGTTGTCCAGAAATGGGAACACTTGTATTCCGATCTTTGAGGTGCGCTGCGAGAACTGCACAACACTTTGTAAAAAACATGCGGCGCCAAGGATGGCCCAAAGGGCAGGATTCTGAACTGATAATGCTGGCCCAAAGCCACAACCCATAGGTATTTGTAAGACAAAGAACCTCTGTGCGCAAGCACTGAGGCAATAGTTACCAAAAAGGGCACTTGTCTGGGAAGCCAAGTTTCAAAGATATGCATAATCACGCATGGTCCCACAATACAAAGCATCAAGGGCTGCATATGCAAATCACCACAGATTATTATGCTGGTTCAACTTTAAGCAGAAAAGCATGGTGCCGAAAGGCCTCTCTCAGTTTGCAAAGGGTGCCAACAGAAGACAGAGACACATGCTTGAGGTTGAACCAGCATAATATTCAGTGGGATTTGCATATGCAACCCTGCATACTTACTAAGTAGGGGCATGGGTGACTTAGTAGGTATTTGTGATGCTTTGGGTGAATGGGAATATGCTGGTAAGCATCCTGCATGTCCAGGAAGGCTAGCCAGTCGTGTTGACAAAGCAAACGTAATAGGGTTCCTAGCGAAATCATTTTGAACTTTTCCACGGGAAGAAATCTGTTCAATTTTCTGAGGTCCAAAATGGGGCGCATGCCCCCGGTTTTCTTTGGAACGAGAAAGTAATTGGAGTAGGACCCTGTGTTCCGCTGATCCAGCAGAACTATTTCTATTGCCCTGTTTTTCAGAAGGCCTTGGATCTCGGAAGAGAGAAGCTCTGACTGAAATACTGACAGCCTGGGCTGTCATTTGGGGGGACGATCCAGAGGGATCTCAAAGACTGAGGAAATACCCTTTGCAGATTATCTGAAGGACCCATTTGCCCGATGTTCTGGACTTCCACCAGTTGTAGAACAGAGTAAGAAGGCCTCCCACCGCTGAGAAAGAGTCCCCCTCGGGCTGCTCAGGTGGGACTTGGGCCAGAAACTCAGAAGGCGGCACTGGGCGCTTTGGGCCCTTGTGTTTTCTGCTGCGGTTTCTTTTGTGGTTCTGGGGCTTGTTTTTTATTAAAACCTCCCCTGCCCATGCCTCAAAAGGATGGACGGTTGAGAAATGGACGCCTATTAACACCCCTCAAGAAGGGGCGGAAGCAGGTAGAGTCAATTTAATGGCAGACCTAGTCTTCTGTGTGGCCTCTACAGCTTACTCTACTTGAGGACCGAAGAGATACATACCGAAGGGTAACGCCATGACCAGTTGCTGGGCATCATTCATGAAGCCTGAAGTGCACAACCAGGAGTGACAGCGGGTACAAATGCCCGCCGCCACTCGAGGGACAGTATCAAAAGCGTCCATAGCTGCTTTAACCTGCTGGCTGTTGGACTCGATACCCCAGGTTATGGTTTGAAAAAGCTCCGAATTAGTGTCCGACTCCGGTAGAGCTTCTACCATTTGTTTGAGTGAATGCCAAAGAACATACTCGTACGGAGAGAAATAGCCCTGGTAGCTGGCAATATGCATACCCAGGTTGGATGCAGCGAAGACTCCAAGTATCTTAGAAGATTCTTTGTTTATAGGTCGGGCTGTAGTAGCCTGAGGGAGGACGACCTTATTCCAAGACTACAATAGGCTCCGCAAAGGCTTGGGAAGCCAAAATGGGTCGATCCTTGGGAGCAGCATACTTTCTATCTATGGACTTAGCCACAGGGATTATTCCATACCATTTGAGAAAGCGTCTCAAAGGAAGGCTGTACCAGGGGAGTTAAATCCGTAAGGATCTCTGGGACATGAAGGTATTGGAGCCTTAAAAGAGTCCCAGGATCGATTATCTGTAGTCTGGAGAGAAAGAGTGGCATTCAAATTTTCAACAGAGACTTAAATGACAATCCTCGACCACAGGCTCTGCAATAGGATTAGATCCTGTTCCTTCCATGTCATCACCCAGCCTAAGGTCTGGGTCAGGCTCAACATCTTCTCCTCACAGCCCAGGAGGGACTGTATGGATAGGAAAGGAGTGAAAAGCAGAAGGAAGAGAGTACGGAGAAAGGTTCAGAATCGAGAAGCCAGGAAGACGTCACACCAAGCCCCGGCACCGAAAAAGAGCATGGCACCGCCTGACCCAGTGCCGTGCATGGTGCCAACAAAGCCCTCGGTGCCGAGGACAGCACCAACAAGCCACATGGCATGGACAATCCCAATGGCACTGAGGACAGCGCTAATAATCCCAATGGCGCATAGGACGGTGTCGAGCGACCCCTCGACACAGATGGCGCTGAAACCCAACACAGGCCTGCGAAAACTAGGATTTGAGGAGAAAGAAGGAAGAATACCAGGAGATAGAGGCACTGGTGTGGCCCCCTGCGCTGCAATCATGTGAGGGGTGGGGAACACCTGAGTGCAGAGTCGATGGCACCGAAGAAGGTGCCGCACGACTAGGGAGGCCCAACCGCCCTACCCAATCTCCCGAAGAGCCCAAAGGCCCCGGAGTGACTGGGCCAGGAAGCTGAACAAACCTCCAAGCCCATTGCTCCATCAGAGTGGCCCACTGATGAAACTGTTCATCTGAAGCCCTACCAGAAGGCGGAGAAGGGTTCAGATGTCGAAGAGGTCGGTGACAAGAAACAGAAACCGGTGACTCCAGAGGAGATCGGCAACTGACCCCAATGACCAAACATCGACACACAGACATATAGGGTGACCTCAAGTGATGCCTTCTCTTTTTTGACCTGTGGGATGAAGAAGAGCTCGAGGCAGAACAGTGCCAAGAATGCGACCGTTTTCTTTTATGCTTCCATGGGAATGCCCCTCCCCTCGGGCATTGGTCCACTGTCAGACACCCCACCCCCACCCCCAGAGAGGGCGCCGGACCAGACACAGCCTGGCTGACTGAGCAGCTTTCATACGAAGTCCCCCTACCATCACCTTACCCGCTCATAGCTCAACTCAGTCAATGTAGGCAGAGATTTCTTTTTTAATAAGTTATAGTAAGCAGTACTTATTCAAGATATACAACAAAATAAATTACATAAACTATGCTGCTTGCTTGAAGTTTGACTCCCGGGCGAGTGACGTTGTCACTGATGCACACTCGACGGCGGGCAAAAAGGAACCAAGGCGGCTGGAGGGTCGATGCTGAGATAGTCACTGCCGCATGAGCAAAAGCTTGCGGTGCCACTCCTTGGGGCTTCATCTCTGGTACCGGCCCTCCTGCAAAAAGTTTGCTCCCGCTGGGTCCTAGCGCCTCCAGCACAGATCCCAGTGTGAATGAGTGGTGGAGACTAATGTTCAGGAAGATCTGAGGTTCCAAAACCAGCATCCCGGCATGACTCAAGGTCAATGTGGTAAGGGAAATGAAGGTGTTCACTGACTTCCAGGTAGCAGCACAGCAGATTTCCTGGATAGGGATGTCCCTAGAAGCAGCTACCGATGCAGCAGTATGACGGGTGGAATGAGCCCTACGGGAAGCTCCCTAACCGCCATCCTATAGCAGAGATCAATGCAGGAAGTGATCCACCTGCCAATCGTCCACTTTGCTGCAGGTCTGCTAGGTGCGGCTTCAGCATAGGTGACAAACAGCTGGCGAACCTCTCCCCAAACTTCCGCAGTACACTCTTTATAGTAAGCGAACACACTTCTCAGGTCCAAAATATGGAGCCTGTACTCAGCTTCTGAGGTGTGACTGGGGTGGAACACCAGAGTCAACACCTGGTTCAGGTGAAACTCCAACAGCACCTTCGGGAGTAATTTCGGCTGGGGGTGCAGGACAATCTTGTCCCTGTGGATAACCAGGTAGGGAGCTTCGATGGAAAGCACCAGGAGCTCCCCAATCCTTCTGGATGTGATGGCCACCGAGAAGGCAGTCTTCCACGACAGGTGGGAGATGTCACACCTGTACATCGGTTCGAATGACTTGCCCGTGAGCTTGGCCAATACCAGCAGTAAACCCCACAGAGGTGGTGGTTTACACACCAGAGGGGATATGTGATCTAGGCCCTTGAAAAAGCACCAAACCACCTTCTCCTCTGCGCAACCGATTGCTTGCTGGCCTGCACCCGGTAAGCAGAGATGGCTTCGAGGTGCACCTTGAGGGTCGTCGACCGAAGCCCCTGCTGGGAAAGGGACCACAGGTAGTCCAGAATGCCAGCCAGTGAACAGAACAAGGGCTACAACCCCTTGCCCTGACACCAAATGGACAATCTCTTCCATTTCAACGCATAACATTTTCTGCTACACTCCTTGCGGTACACGTGAACGACGTTGAGGACCTTGCTGGAATGACCCAAGGCCTGGAACTCTGGTCACTCAGGAACCAGGCCGTCCGGTGCAGGGGCTGAAGGCGCGGATGGAGTACCTTCCCCTCGTTGATGGAGAGCAGGTCAAGGCGGGCTGGAAGCTGCTTCGGGAGCCTGGAGCTGAGGCTGAGGAGATGTGGATACCGAAACTGGCGAGGCCAGTCTGGGGCAACCAGGATCACCTGCGCCATGTCCCTCCTGATCTTGAGGAGAACCTTGTGGATCAAGGGCAGAGGAAGTAAGGCATAGAAGAGGCCCGAGGTCCATGGCTTGGAGATGGCATCCCACTGCAGCAAGCCCAGCTGAGGGGGGCAGGCATGGCACAGCCTCAGCTTGGTGTTCTCCCTGGAGGCGAACAGGTCCACCTGATGTGTGCCCCAGTGGGAGAACAGGTTTTGTACCATCTTCGGCAGGAGAGACCACTCGTGAGATGCATCGCCTATCTGACTGAGGGCATCGGCCAGACCGTTCCAAGCCTCCTGCCACATGATTGGCTAGGAATATCCGCCTCCAGGCTGAGCATGAGACCCCAAATGCGAAGAGCTTCCATGCACAGAGGCAAGGAGTGCGTCCTGCCCTGTCTGTCGAGACAGTACATGTTCGTGTTGTTCTCCATCTGGACTACTTGACCCTGAACAAACGGAATGAAGGCAGTCAGGGCTAGCCGGACTGCTCGGAGCCCTAGCAGGTTGATGTGGCATCTGGACTCCTGAGGAGACCAGTGTCTGTGGGCTCTGTTCTCCCCCAGATGGGCACCCCAACCCATCAAAGAGGCGGTCGTCAGGATGACAGTCAGCTCGGGGCGGATGAACGGGATTCCCTCCCGCAGATGAGCTGGGACAAGCCACCACTGCAGGCAGTCCCACATCTCCTGGGTCACACAGACTGGCTGGTCTAGATGACCTGAGCACTGAGACCACTGCAGGGGGCGCACATGCCAGCGGGCCCAACGGACCACAATGGTGCAAGCTGCCATGAGGCCCAGAAGTTGCAGGAAAACCCGGGCAGGGTGCAATAGCCCAACCAGAAATGACTGGGCAAAGGAGGAGAGGACCTTGGCCCTGTCCGCTGGGAGCCAGGCTCTGGCTCAGAGAGTCTTGAGCTCTGCCCCGATGAACTAAATCATCTGTGAGGGCACGAGTTCCAACTCGGTCTCATTGAGGTGGCAGAGCTGTAAGGTTAGACCCAGACCCCTCAGCACCGCAGGATTACTGCCACGACTGAGGTGCATTTGGTGAAGACCCTGGGAGATGATGAGGCAAAAGGGCATGGCCCAGAACTCATAGAGGGTTCCCTCTGTACGAAGGCGGAGGAACCGTTGATGAGACGGACAGATTAAGACGTGAAAGAACGTGTCCTGGAGGTCCAGGAAGCAGAACCACATGCCCTGCTCCAGGGATGGTATCTCAGCCAGGGTTACCATTCGAAAGGTGCGCAGCCTTAGGAACTTGTTCAGGTCGTGCAGACAGAGAATGGGGCGCCAGCCCCACCCCCCCCGGTTCATTCTGGAACCACGAAGTACCTGGAAACAAACCCCAGGCATGGAACTGGATCTGCAACCTTGCTGACTACCCCCTTGTGGAGCAGCTGGTCGATGTCAGCTCAGAGAGCAGACACGGATGCTGCGTACCCAGTAGCCCCCCCGAGGAGCGTGGGCTCGAAGAAAAAATTGCTCACCTTAGTAATTATGTTTCTTCTAATGTAGCCTTGCTGTATTCTGACAATTGCAGTGATTCCCAACCTTTGAACTGCCCCGGAGAACAAAAAGCTAACTTTCTATGCAGGGCATAGAATGCTGAGCGCGAGCTCGGTTGAAGTCACTGTCTGGAGAGATTCAAACCTAAACAGTCAGATTCTTACGAGCCCAACTAAACTAAAAATTCTATGTGGAAATTGTAAAAATTCCTACTAGCCAACTGGCTGAAAAAGTTTAGGATTCCCAAGGAACACTCAAGTCAGGAAACCCAAAAACCAGTCTACTACAAATAAATCAGCACCCCAAAAAAAAAAGGAGGAGGGTGCAAGCAAAAACCACCCCTGGGGTGCAACACTCCACCTGCCCACCCACTTCCCAAACACAGGTTCTGAGAGGGGAGGCAGGTCAGAATACAGCAAGACTCCATTAAAAGAAATATAATTACTAAGGTGAGTAATTTTTTCTTCAAACATGAAGTCTTGCTGTATTCTGACAACTGCAGACTACCAAGCAGTACCTTCAAGGAGAAGAGACATACCCTACTTTGGGAATAGATTCTTAACTACTGCTGTGCCAAGCCGAGCATCACTCCTAGCCTGGATATCCAGAGAGTAATGCTTGCTAAAGGTATGGCCTGTTTTCCAGGTGGCTGCTTGACAAATCTCTAAGAGAGGGATATCCCTGCCAGCAGCCAGGGAAGCAGCTGTACCTCTAGTAGAATGAGCCCTCAGGCCAGAGGGAGGAGTTTTTCCCAGTTTTTCATAGAAGAACTGTATACAAGACACAATCCACTTGGCAACAGATCTTTTGGTGGCAGGTTTGCCCTTTCCGACTTCTCCATAAGTGAGGAACAGGAGGGAGTCAAACCTGTGACCCTTGGTACGCTCTATGTAGTAACTAAGGGCTCTTTTGACATCTAAACTGTGTAGCCTCCTCTCTCCTGAGGAAGAAGGATCAGTGAAGAAACCAGGGAGAGACAGACTGGTTTAAATGGAAGTCAAACCACTTTGGGCAAGAACCTTGTATTGGTTCTAAGGACCACTTTATCCCTGTGAAATGAGAAAATCATGTTCCACTGACAGGGCTTGCAATTCACTGATATGCCTGGCTGAGGTAATGGCTACCAGGAACACAGTTTTCCAAGTCAAGTACTTAAGCTCTGCTGAAGACACAGGCTCAAAGGGGGGTTGCATAAGTTAAGCAATGCAAACATTCAAATTCCAGGCAGGGGCAAGGTCTCTAAAAGGAGGATTGGTGTGAAGCAATCCTTTTAAAAATTTACAGAACACAGGATGGGAAGATAGTGAGGAAGACTTCCCCACAGACAGAAACGCAGAAACAGCTGACAAGTGTACTTTTAGAGTAACTGGTCTGAGGCCTAGGTCACTAAGATGGACCATATAATCCAGAACCATATGCAATTCAGCAGTGTCTGGAGAAATATGCTTCTTAGAACATTAAATGCTGAATCTTTTCCATTTGGAGTTGTAATTCTTTCTGGTCGAGGGCTTTCGAGAAGCCTTAAGGATATCCAGAACCCCTTGGGAAAGATGCAGATCTGCAAACTATAACTCTTCAAGAGCCATACTTTGAGATTGAGAGACTAAACATTGGGGTACCAAATCCTTCCCTGAGAGGATGATAACAGGTTGTAATTCCTGGGAAGAGACAGGGGAAGATGGACTGCTAGGGACAGCAACAGGGGATACCAAGGCTGTCTGACCCAATCTGGGGCAATCAGAATCACCTTGCAAGGTTGTGACCTTATTTTTACCAGAACTTTGAACAGGAGTGGGAAGGGGGGAATAGCATACAGAAACTTCCCTTCCCAATTCAGGATCAAGGCGTCCAGAGGGACTGAGCCCAAGACTGGAGGTCTGCAACAATAGAGAGGGAGTTGGTGATTGTCTGGGGATGCAGAGAGATCCATCTCTGGAGTGCCCCACCTTGAAAAATTCACTTTCAACACCTGAGGGTCCAGGGACCATTTGTGATGGCCCTTAGAGATCCTGCTCATTGCATCTGCTAGCACATTGTCCTTGCCTAGAAGGTGAACTGCCACAAGAGAGGTTTGCAGTGAATAAGCCAGGGACCACAACTTCATGGCTTCTGTGCACAAGGCCGTGGACTGAGTGCCTCCCTGCTTGTTGATGTACCACAAGGTGATGGTGTTGTCCGTTCTGTCCTGAACCACCTTGTTCTGTACTGACTGAGAGAAAGCTTTCAGGGCCAGTAGAACTGCCCTGAGCTCTAGGAGATTGATGTGGAGAAGGTATTCTTGGGGGGACCACAGTCCCTGGAAAGCGAGGGACCCCAGATGGGCTCCCCAGCCAAGGAGAGATGCATCCGTGGTAAGGACCACTGAACAAGCCTGAGTAATAAAAGGAACACCTTGTCTTAAATTGTCCTGATCCTGCCACCACTGGAGGACTTGGATCAAGGTCAGAGTCACTGGAATTAGTTTGGTAAGGGAATCCTTCCTCTGAGACCAAAAAGTTCTCGGGTGGAACTGAATATCCCTCATCTGGAATCTTGCCCCTTGGACCACTGCTGTTGAAGCTGCCATGTGGCCCAAGAGCTGGAGGAAATGCTTTGCTGGTCAAGATACCTGAAGGCTGAAAAAAGGAGCTAGTTCCATGAGAACCCTTGCCCTTTCTAGAGGAAGAAAGGCTCTTGCTCCGAGTATGTCCAGTTCTGTCCCTATAAAGGTAAGAAGCTGGACTGGTTCGAGAACTGACTTGGGAAGATCGAGAAGAAATCCTAGAGAAGTGAGCACTTGCTGGGTCACTTGCAGAAGAGACCTGACTTGGTCTGGAGACTGACCCACTATTAGCCAATCATCCAGATATGGAAAAATGGAAATCTTTTGCCTTCTTAGAAAGGCAACTACTACTTCCAGGTACTTTGTGAAAACCCTTGGGGCTGAGGTTAGGACAAAGGGCATTGCTCTGAACTGATAATGGCCTGAGAGCAACTCGAACCTGAGGTACTTTCTGTGGGAGCACCTGATGGGAATGTGAAAGTACGCATCTTTGAGGTCCAGGGAGGCTAGCCAGTCCCCTGGCCTTAGAGGGAGAAGGATTATTCCCCGAGTTACCATCTTGAACTTTGGTTTTAAGAGATGTTTGTTTAGATATCTTAAGTCTAGGATGGGTCGTCACTCCCCTGTCTTCTTGGGCATCAGGAAGTACCTGGAGTACAGTCCTTTACCCCAGTGCAGGGTAGGTACTCTCTCCATGGCTCTTAAAGCTAGGAGAGAAGAAACCTCTGCCTCTAGGGCAAGGTTTTCCGAGAGATTTGCAGGCAGAAAAGATCTGGCTCTCATCTTTGGAAATTTTCTGAAGCCGAGAACCAGTCCCTGGCTTACTAATTCCAGGACCCACTTGTCTAATGTAACAGACATCCAGTCCTGGACAAAGTAAGCCAGCCTGCCCCCTACTGGAATAGGAGAGTCGACCCGGGCAGGCCCATCAGGGTGTCTGCCTGGCAGAGGCTTTAGGCTGAGAAGTGGATGCAGCCCTGCTCATCCCCCTTCTGCCCCTCCCTGTGAAGAACCCCCTCTGAGAAAAGGAAGAAAAGGCCTGTGCTTTAAAAGGCCTTGAAAAGGCCTGCCCCTGCTCCTAGAACTGCTGCCTTGAGGAGTTGCCTTCCTTCCTGGCCTGAGCACTCCTGTAAGTGGTCCTGTACTCATCCATTTTCTTCATGTAATTCTCTGTCTGCTCCCCAAACAGAGAATTACCCACTACAGGAAAATCCATGGCCTTGGCCTGGGTGTCCTGTGAGAGGCTAGTACATCTGAGCCAAGCCATCCTCCGAAGAGCCACAGATGTAGCCATGACTCTTCACGCATCACTAGAGTCCAAAGCAGCATGAAACTGAACCTTAGATGCCTCAATTGCATCTGCAGCCACCGCCTCCAGCTCCTTGGCTAGCTGGGGGGAGGTCTGTTTAGCCAGTGCCAGTACAGTGTCCCACCTGGACGTCTGGTACATGGCTGTATAGGCCATGTAATTCACCTGCCTGAGTCCCAAAGAAGATGCCATGTACTGCTTCTTTGCCATGGCATCAATCTTCCTGGAGTCCTTGTCTAGGGGGTGTGAAGCCAAGGGAATAGTTGCCTTGCCACAGGCAGCAGCCTGCACTACCCAACATGGCTGCATTGCTGGTACAAGAACTCCGTGTCTGAGCCTGAAAGTGTATACCTCTTGTCCATTCTTCTATCCACAGGAAGTATAGTGTTAGGAGACTTTAGAATTTTTTGTGTGTTTCCCAAAAGATTTGTGGAGGAGAATAGTCAGTCTCCTGGACTCTGGGATGTCCATCTCTACATAATCAGGCTCCTCTTGATCTTCCACAGCCTCCTCCATAGGAAGCTGGAGGGTTTCATCCACCTTTCTGGAAAATAAAGTGAGAAAGGGACTCAGAAAACCTAGGAGGGGAAACACCTGGTGGTCTGTCTGGGGAGATGTCCGGTTCCACAGGCACATGCTGACCTTCACGTACATCATCCTCAAATTCCCCTTCCTCTTCAAATTCCGGTTCATAAAAATCTTCAAGGGTATAATCCTGAATCGGGGGAACCAACCGAACCCCTGCCTGAAGGAGCCGGATTGGTCGGAACCAGATGGAATGATTCCACAATCTGAATCGCTCTGGCCATCTTTTCGGCAGGCGGAACATGAACCTCTGGATCCGAACCGGTCGATCTGTCTTTGCATTTTCTTTGAACCGATCCCTCGGAATCGGCTCTCCTTTGGCCCGAAGAAGCATCACCCTGGTCAGAGGGCACTCCTCCTGGTTTGGTCAGAACCGAACCGGGCTGGCCATCCGGGTCAGCGGACTTCTCAGCCTCCTTTTCCCTCAGTCTACCTAATCTCTTCAAGAGTAGATTTGGGAAAGTTTTTACATGTTTGGCAATCTGAATCGAGGTGGTCAAACCCCAGACAATAAATACAGGTGGTGTGGGGATCGGCCTTAGCAAAGACCTCCCCATACTCACTGCCGTGTTGAAACCCAGTGGGCCCGGTTTTTTTCTTGGGTTTCTCAGACATGGCCAACCTAACCAACTTACCCTTTTTATGGCAACCGCCAGGCAAGACTCCCTTATAGGTTCCTAACAGTGTAATGGGCATTGGAAAACAAACGCACTAAAACACTGGGTTTTTTTTTGTTTTGTTTTTTTTTTTTAGAACCGATAAGAACTGGTAACCACACACTAAGTAAAAGACACAAAATTTCACTATCAAATGGCCGGTTCAGCCGAACCGAGCAGCACCTTTACCAGTTCCACAGAGAAAAAACAGAACAATTCCTATCTAGTACTCACGGCACCACAGACAGTAACTGAACAGACTATGCAGATACTTCTTCTGTTAACCAACGAAAACTGAAACTTTAACAGACTTTCGAACCGAGCTGAAGGAGAAATCTCCGGAGCGACCATTCAGTGAGGTGGAGTAAAGAATCTGACAGTTTAGGTTTGAATCACTCCAGCCAGAGACTTCAACCGAGCTCAAGCTCAGCATTCTATGCCCTGCACAGAAAGTTAACTCTTTGTTCTCCGGGGCATTTCAAAGGTTGGGAATCACTGCAATTGTCAGAATACAGCAAGACTTCATGTTGTTTGAAAGAGAGGGACCTGCTCGAACTCCAAAGGCAGGCCCCTGCTGACCATTTCCAGCACCCAGTGGTCCGTGGTGATAGCAGACTCTGCAGAAAGGAAGTGGCTGAGCCGGCCACCCCACGGCAGGACACAGGGGATATGAAATGTGGTTGGAGGCAGCACCTCGCAGCCAGTCACTGGACAGGCTTGGAAGAGGGGGGACAGGCTGAGGAGCTGCCGGGGCACTCCCCCCCAGGCTTCCTGACAGAGGAAGCAACGCATCTGGCCCTAGGACGCAAAGTTTGAGCCTCCTGGCCCTGTTGCTGGGCAGGACTTGTTGCAGGAGCGGAGGGACGAAAGGGCTTACGCTGCTTGTCCTTCTGTGCAGATGTGACCGAATCTCTGGTGGCACTGGATTTCTCAATGCGCTGGAGGCGGCCCTCCACCCCGGGCCCAAACAGGTCGATGCCCAGAAAGGGAACATCTGAGACCCTGTGTTTGGTGTCTGCCATGAAGGTCGAGATCCGCAACCAAGCCCTGTGGCGCATGGCCACTGCGGCCGCAACCGAATGGGCACAAGAGTCTCCAATGTCCAGAGCCAACTGGAGCTGCTGCTTTGCCAACACCCTTCCCTGAACCCTGCTTGACCATGGTCTGGAGGTCGGCCAGGAGATGAGGGAGCGCCTCATTCAGGGAGCCCAACAGGGCATGAGAGAAATGAGCCATTATAGCAGCCAAGCTGGCCTGGCGAAACCCCAAAGAGGTGGCAGCGTGCACCTTTCTCCCAGAGTAGTCCAATTTCTTGAACTCCTTAACCAGGGGCTTGTCCACGTCCCTTGTGTTGCCCGAGTGCCTGAAGACAGAATCTGCCACCAACCCCTCGGCCAAGGCGTGCTCCGAGAAGCCGGAGAAAGAGCTAGTAGGGACCATGTACTTGCACGCCATCCTGTCCGATGGCGCTGGGCGCTACCAGAGTTCTAACGCCGGGCCCACAATGGCCTCAACTACAGGGAAGGCATCCGTGTGGGGAATCTCCCTTGTCCAGAATCTCCGTAAGGGGATATCTGGCCCGTTTCTGCACAGGTTCGAGCGGCATCCCGGTGGACTCCGTGATAAGCTGAAGGATACCAAGGTGGGGCTCTGGTCCACAGAAAGCCCCCCCCCCCCCACAACCGAGGATTCCAGGTAGACTGGATGGGAATGCAACGAGAAGTCTTTGGACTCCAAAGAGTCTCTACAGCTGGTGACCGCCTAAGCCACTCTCCACAGGCGATCAGGGATGACAGTGGCAGTCAACCAATGGGGCAAACCCTGAGCCGACCAAGAATCCTGGGTCGGCACCCCATTTTTAGGCTGGGGAGGCGGTGGTTCCACCACAACTGGAGGGGAACCAGGTTTTGGCCGAGCCATCGGTGGGAGTCTGCTTCGGCCATTCAGGCGACAGCCACTTAATTGCCCGTGTGGAAGCCGGCGTCTGCTTGCTGCCAGCCAAAAGGAGCTGTTGCCACATGGATTCTCATAGCACCGACAACTTGCGCTGGAGCCTCTCCTCAGCTGAGGAGGATGAGGAAGAGCGGCAGCGCCACTTTCCGCAAAGTCAGGATCGAGACCACCGACTTGGTTTCCCCAAAGCAGAGGAGGTCCAAGACCTCGACCATCAGCGGGCCGAGGAAGAAGCGGGGGAAACCTGCTGCCCCGTCGGTTCAGGGTCCTGGGCTGGGGACTTCAGCTCAATGGTCTGAGGCAAGTCCTCAGAAGGAACCGGAAGCACCAGTGTCAGGAAGTTGCCGGCCTCCTCGGTCGACAACCTGTCTGTGGTCGAGAAAAATCTCAGCCGTATCAACAGGCATCTCAGCCGGTTGGTCTGACGGGGACACCGTGAAACCAGTGGCCTGGGCCGCACCATCTACCTAAGTCGAGAGCCGACAGTCTGGAGAAAGAGGTCTCTCCCGCTCCCAAGATAGTCAAAGGTAGGTCTTACCTTTTTTTGGATGCTTCTTCCGGAACCAAGGGGTGAGACACGCAGAAGGACCCTCCACTTTAGTCAAGAGGGATCGGCACAGCTCCCGTAAGGAATCAGAGAAAGAGCAGCCCAGTTGGAGTGGAATAAAGGCCGAAGCCAAAGAGGAGCTCGCCGCGGCCTGGGACACCTCAAGGGCCGTGAGCTGTTCAAGCTCTTCCAGTTGTTCCACAGAGCCCACCTCGGCAGACACCGCCCAACAGGCCTCCTTCAATTTGACCGGCGGGTACAGTTTCTCCGCTCGCCCCAGCTGGAGTCCAGCAGCACGGTCTTCGAGCACCGACTGAGAAAAGGACAAACATCTCGCAAGCCTATGGATCATGGTCGTGCCAGAGGCAATAAACGCATGAGGCGTGGGGGTCGGTGCGCGACATCTTTCCGAAGGGGCACCTGCGGAACCAGAGGACGGTCTTCTCCTCCATCACAGCCGCGAGGAAAGAGGGAGAAGACTGAACCCAAACAAGTTTCAAAGTAAGTTAAGGATTAGAGCCAGGGCCTGCAAAATGCAAGAGCACTAAGGAGGAAACCTGATGCTTCCAAACGGTAAGGAAGATCTGGCGTCATGGGGCGGAGCCGAGAGTTTCATCACCCGGGTGGGTGAGAGGAGCCAGCCTGAAGACTTTCCAGCCCATCTTAAAGCGGCAAGGTACATGCCAGACAGTGTGGAAAGAACATAACCATGCCCCTAGAATTAGAAATGTTTGCGTTACCATACCAGAAGTATTTTTACAAGACATATTTATAAGTGTGTAAACATATTAAATGCTTAGTCAGGAAAGAGTAGGGAAACCCACACTGTATTAACGAACCTCTTTCTAAAGTTCTAGAAAGGGTGGGAGGCAGGGCTGGGGATCTTACTGTCTCACTACTGGACCCATCAGAAGAAAGTAAGAACTTACCATAACAGTAGATCTTCGAGAGAGGCTCTTGTAGTAGGTAATTATATATAGGACTGACGTCTGCAGGACCCCACGGAAAAATTTCTAACTAGCAGTCTCTGGCGAGGGACCGCCCCCACGTCAGGTCAGCGGCGTCAGGAGACATCTGTATAAAGGGGCAGTCCCTCACGCCCGCCTTCCACTTCTTTCCCTCCATAGGCCATAAGAGTCCGGATGAGAGAGAAGAAAAAATTACTCACCTTAGTAATGTTGTTTCTTCTAATGGAGTCTTGCTATATTATGACAATTGCAGTTTGTCCCACCATTAGAACTGCTCCGGAGGTGAAAGAGTTAACTCCATTCCATGAATGGAACTTAGAGCACGAGCTCTAAAGAGAAGCTCTGTCTGTGTAATTTCAAACCTGAACTGTCAGATCTTTACGACAAAAACTCACTAAGGTCTGTGTGGAGCTGTAACCTACACTAGCCAACTGGCTACCTAAATATTAACACCTATTGCTGGTCCCAACACAAAAGACTCAAGTCAGGGACCAGAACTAATAGCATAATTTAACAATATGAGAGAAATATAAGGAAAAATGAAAACACCACACCCCAAACCCCAAGAAGGGGTGAAAACACATAAAAGGGCATAAAATAGTGCCTCACACTAGGCTGCCCACCCCATACCCAAGTAGAAGTTCTGAGAGGGCAGGCTGGGGAGGTCATAATATAGCAAGACTCCATTAGAAGAAACAACATTACTAAGGTGAGTAATTTTTCTTCAAACAACATGAAGTCTTGCTATATTATGACAATTGCAGACTACATAGCAGTACCTCCATGGAGGAGGGACAGAACCTACTTAGGGAATAGGCTCTGAAGCACAGCTGTGCCAAACCGAGCATCTCTCCTAGCCTGGACATCCAGGGAGTAATGCTTGGTGAAAGTGTGTACCGTTTTCCAAGTAGCAGCTTGACATATCTCCAATATAGGGATGTCTCTGGCAGTAGCTAGAGACGCGGCTGTATCTCTGGTAGAATAAGCCCTCAAGCCAGAGGGGGGATCTCTGCCCAGTTTCTGATAACAAAATTGGATACAAGAGACAATCCACCTGGCAACTGCTCTCTTAGTGGCAGGTTTCCCTTTCCCAACCTCACCATAAGTGAGAAAAAGTTGGAGGGATTCGAACCTGTGACCCTTGCACGCTCTATATAGTAACCATAGGCCCTAACGTCCAAACTGTGCAATCTCCTCTCACCAGAAGAGGAATGTTCAGTGAAAAACACTGGAGGAGATAGATTGGTTAAGATGGAAATCTGAAACCACCTTAGGCAAAAACTTCCTGTTAGTCCTGGGGACTACCTTATCCCTGTGGAAAGAAATAAAGTCAGTTTCTACTGACAAGGCTTGCAACTCACTTATGCTGCCTAGCAGAAGTGATAGCCACTAGGAAAACAGTTTTCCAAGTTAGATACTTAAGCTCTGCAGAAAACAGAGGTTCAAAGGGGTTGCATTAACTGGGCAATGCAAACATTAAGTCCCAGGCAGGGCGGATCCGAAAAGGTGGATTAGTATGAAGTAATCCCTTAAAAACTTGGAAAATACAGGGTGAGCGGAAAGAGGGATGGCTTTCCTGTTGAAACAAAAGCAGAGACAGCTGCCAAATGAACTCTCAGGTAGCTGGTCTCAGGCCCAAAGAATTAAGATGGACCATGTAATCTAACACAATGGGCAATCAGAGATTCTGGGAAATATATTTCCAGAAAACCAAATGGAGAACCTTTTCCACTTAGAATTATAAGTAGCTCTAGTGGAAGGCTTCCTTAAGCCTTTAGATTTCAAGAACACCTTGAGAGGGTGTAGGTCAGCAATTCTACTCCTCAAGAGCCAGGCCTTGAGGTTGAGGGATTTGAGGTTCGGATACCAAACCTCCCCTGGGCACAGGTTAATACGCTGAGATTCCTGGGAGGAGACAGGGAGATGGACTATCAGGGACAGAAGGAGGGTACCAGGCTGCTCTGGCCCAATCTGGGGCTAATCAGAATCACCCCTGCAAGGCTGGGATCTGATTTTTACTAACACCTTGAATAGGAGAGGGAAGGGGGGAAAAGCATAAAGAAACTTCCCTTCCCAATCCAGGAGAAGGGCGGCCAGGGGGACTGAGCCCAACACTGGGGGCCTGCAACAGAACAGTGGAAGTTGGTGATTGTCCGGGGCTGCAAAAAGATCTATCTGAGGGGTGCCCCATCTGGCAAAGACTATGCCCAGTACTTGAGGATCCAGAGACCATTCGTGATGGCCCTGAGAAATCCTGCTGAGAGCATCTGCTAGGACATTGTCCTTTCCTGGAAGGTGAACTGCTATGAGTGAAGTGTTCAGGAATAGGCCAGAGACCACAACTTATTGCTCGGTGGACAAGGTCAAGACCGAGTGCCCCCTGCTTGTTGATGTACCACATTGTTGTGGTATTGTCTGTTCTGACTTGTACCACTTTGTTCTGGACAGAACGAAAACGCTTGAAGTGCTAAAAGACAGCTCTGAGTTCCAGCAAATTGATGTGGAGCAGAGATTCCTGGGGACCACACTCCCTGAGTGGAGAGATCGCCCATGGGCTCCCCACCCAGGAGGGAAGCATCCATATGAGGGTCAAAGTGTGAGAAAGGGAATGAAGGGACCCCAGTCTTAAATTGCTCTGATCCTGCCACCACTGGAGGGCCTGGATCAAGGTTCGGGTCACTGGGACCAACTTGGAAAGGGGTCTCTTCTCTGAGACCAATAGGCTCTCAAGTGAAACTGAATGTCTCTCATCTGAAATCTTGCTCCCTGCACTACAGCTGTGGGACGCAGCCATGTGCCCCAGGAGCTGCAAAAGTGTCTTGCTGGTTGAGAGACCTGCAGAGTGAAGGAGGAGGCCAGAGCCACTGTTCCTTACCTTTCTAAGGGAAGAAAAGCTCTGGCCAGATTTTAGTCCATTCTGCACCTATGAAGGTGAGTACCTGAACTGGTTCCAACCGAGTTTTGTATATTTCAGCAGGAAGCCCAGGGAGGTGAGAAGCTGCTGGGTGACTTGCAGGTGAGATTTTACCTGTTCTGGGGACTGGCCTACAATGAGCAAGTCGTCCAGATAGGGAAAAACAGCAATCCTTTGCCTCCTTAAGTGAGCCACTGCCAGACATTTTGTGAATACCCTTGGGGCAAAGGTAAGGCCGAAGGGCATTGCTCTGAACTGGTAGTGACCTGAGGGCAGTTCGAATCTGAGGTACTGTGGGAGCTCTGATTAGGACATGAAAATAGGCATCCTGAGGTCCAGGGAAGCTAGCCAGTCCCCAGCCTTAGAGAGGTAAAATCATTGCCAGAGTTACCATTCTGAACTTTGGTTTCAAAAGATGCTTATTCAGATATCTGAGGTCTAAAATGGCCGCCATTCTCCTGTCTTTTTGGGAGTAAGTATCTGAGTACAGACCCTTGCCCTGGTGTAGGAGGAACCCTTTCTACCGCTCTGAGAGCTAACAGGGTTGAGACCTCTGCTTCTAGAGTAAAGGTCTCTAAAGAGCTTGCAGGTGGAAAAGACCTGATTCTCATCTTTGGGAACTTTTGAAGCTGAGAACCAGACCCTGCTTACTACTTCCAGAACCCACTTGTCTGAAGTTAAAGACACCCAGTTCTGACTGAAGTAAGCCAACCTGCCCCTACTGGTAAGGAGATCGGCCCTGGGCACCCCATCAGGGTGCCTGCTTGGCAGGTGCTTTAGGCTGAGGGGTGGGGCAGGCCTGCCCGCGCCCGCCTGCCTCTGCCTCTGAAGAACCCCTCTGAGCATAAGCAGGAGGCCTGGGTTTGGTAAAAGTGCCTGTGAAAGGCTCACTCCTCACCCCTGGGGTGTGCCTCTGAGGAGTGGCTTGCCGCCTCCTGGCTTGGGCACTTTTATAGGTAGTCCTATATTCATCCATCTTCTTCATATAATTCCCTGTCTGCTCCCCAAACAGAGAATTTCCCACCTACAGGAAAATCCATAGCCTTAGACTGGGTATCCTGTGACAAGCTAGTACCACATGAGCCAGGCCAACCTACAAAGCTACAGATGTGGCCATGACTCTAGAGGAAACATCATTAAAATCCACAGCAGCATGAAACTGCACCTTAGAAGCCTCAATGCTATCGGCAGCCACCTGCTCCAGCTCACAGCAAGCTGGCCAGGGGCTTGTTTGGCTAAATCCATAACAGTATCCCATCTAGATTTCTGATACCTTGCTACATAAGCCATATAATTTGCTTGCCTGAGTCCCAAGGACACTGCCATGTACTGTTTTTGCCATGGCATCAATCTTCCTGGAATCTTTGTCAGGAGGATGTGAAGCCAGGAATATTAGTCTATCACAGGCTGCAGCCTGAACTACTCAACATGACTGCATTGCTGAGAAAGGAATTCTGTATCAGGACCTGACAGTGTGTACCTCCTGTCCATCTTTTTATCTACAGGAGGCACAGAATTAGAGTTTTAAGATTTTATTGTTTGTTTCTAAATGACTTATGCAAAGGAATAGAACAATCTCTAGACTCTGGTATATCCATCATTTCTACAAAATCAGGCTCCTTGTTATCCACAGCTTCCTCCAAAGGAAGCTGAGGGTTTCAGCAACTTTTTGTAAAACATAAAATGAGAGGGGGACTCAGAAAGCATGGGGGGAGATTCAAAAGGTCTGTCTGGGGAGATGTCCGGTTCAATGGGCACACCCAGACCCTCTAAGTCACATTCATACTGTTCATAATCGTCCTCCCCCTCCTCTGGTTCATAAAACTCTTCAACATCATATTCCTGAACCAATGGAACCGACCGAACTGACCCTTTACCAGATAGTCGCGGTTTGGACGGAACCGGAGAAAGTGACTGGACAATCTGAATAGCTCTTGCTATCTCTGCAGCAGTTGGAGTAAGAATTTTGGGCTCCAAACCTGCTGACTTTCTTGTTCTCTTTACTGGAACTGGTTCATCCGAGCCAGCTTCTCGTTTGCCCGAGGAAGTCTCGCCCTGGTCAGAGGGCACTCCCTCCGGTTCGGTTGGCACCAAACCGGGCTGGCCATCCGGGTCAGCAGACTTTTGGTCTCGTTCCCTGAGCCTGCCCAATCTCTTTTCCAGGGTGGCTGCAGGGAAATTCTTACAATCTGGCAGTCTGACTGGAGGTGGTCAAACCCCAGACAATAAACACATGTGGTGTGTGGGTCAGCCTTGGCAAAGACTTCCCCACAGACATCACAGTGTTGAAACCCAGTGGGCCCGGTTTTTCTTTTGGGTTTCTCAGACATAATGCCAGCCTAACCAGAAAAACTTGCCCTTTAAACGGCAGTGCCAGGCAAGACACCCTTATCGGTTCCTAACCGTGTCACGGGTATTGGAAAAAACCATAATGAAATCTGTTTTTTTTAGAACCGATAAGAACCGGGAACCGCACTCTAAAATCTCAAATTTAAAACTAAGTTTCAACACAAGCTGATCGGCTCAAAACCGAACCGATAAAACTTACAAGTTCCACACAGAATTAAAATATGAATTACTTACGATACCACAGACAGAGCTTGAACCGATCGGTTTTGCGGTTAAAATAAAACTATTCTCTGTTGAATCGAACCAAGAAAACACTGTTTAAACCGAGAAATGAACCGAGCAGTAGGAGAAATCTCCAGAGCGACTGTTCAGTGAGGAGGAGTAAAGAATCTGACAGTTCAGGTTTGAAATTACACAGACAGAGCTTCTCTTTAGAGCTCGTGCTCTAAGTTCCATTCATGGAATGGAGTTAACTCTTTCACCTCTGGAGCAGTTCTAATGGTGGGACAAACTGCAATTGTCATAATATAGCAAGACTTCGTGTTGTTTGAAGTGGATATTTCCCTCACTGGAAAAGGAGCTGGAAACGCTTAGGGGGATGGAGGGCGGGAAGGTATTACCTACTGCAAGAGCCTCTCTCGAAGATCTACTGTTACGGTAAGTTCTTACATAACTGTATTATCTTACTTCGAGAGGGCTCTTGCAGTAGGTAATTACATATAGGACTGAGTCCCAAGCAGTCTGGAATAAGAAGAAGCACACAGGAGGAGGAGGAAAGCTACTCAAAGCAGATCCTCTAGCTGTGGAGGCCTTAAGAAAGAAGGCCTCGCAGAACAGCGAGCCCGAAGCCTGCTCTACGGCGAGAGGCAATATCCAAACTGTAATGTTTTGTAAATGTATGAACAGAAGTCCAAGTGGCGGCAGCACAATTGTCTGCCGCTGATAATTCTTGAAACATGCTGCTGAGGCAGCAACGCCTCTGGTGGAGTGACCTCTTATTAGACCCGGAAGGGTCTTATTGTACTTGTCGTAACAGAAGGTGACGCAATGAGCCAACCATTTAGACAGGCATTGCTTGGAAACAGCATTGCCTTCTCTTTTGGGGAAAAGAGACACAAAAAGTTGATCCGTTTTTCTGAGATCCTTTGTTCTGTTAGTGTAGTATCTCAGAATGTGGTGAACGTCCATAGTGTGAAGTAGATACTCCACCTGATAGGAGTACTGTGTAAAGAAGGCGGGCAATTCTATGGACTGGTTCAAAGTAGATTCCACTACCACCTTAGGGAGAAACTTAGGATTGGTGCGCAGAGCCATGCGTTCCTTGTGAAAAAATCAAGTACGGGATTTTACACATCAGGGCCTGAGCTGGAAATCCTCAGAGCAGAGGTAATGGCCACTAGGCAGAGTGTCTTCCATGAAAGGAACTTCATGTCTGCTGAGGCCGGCCGTTCAAAGGGAGGCAAAGTAAGCTTCTCAAGAACAAAGTTCAAATCCCAAGGAGGGGCGGGAACTCGGATAGGGGGTCTCAAGTGAAGAATCCCTCTGAGGAAAGTCTTAGAGACTTCCAGTTGAGCAAAAGTCCCATCTGCGAAGGGAACGTGGTATACCGAAATGGCCATGTGTACCTTCAGAGACAAGTGACAGACTCAGGTCAAAGAGGTGACGCAGGTACTCCAGCAGTCGCCCAACTGAGCAAGAGAAAGGATCAAAGCCTTTTGAAGTGGCCCAGATTGAGAACAGTTTTCACTTCATGGCATAAGTAGACCTAGTGGAGGGCTTCCGAGCCTCCACCAAGATCTCAGCCACCTGGGGAGAAACCCCAAAGCGGGCTTGAGCTATATCTGCAGGAGCCCACGCATGCAGCTGAAGGGACTTCAGGCCTGGATGAGCCAGAGTCCCCTGATCCTGGGTCAACAGAATCGGAGACAGCAGAAGAGGAAGAGGAGGCTCCTCTGAATATTGTTGCAGTAGAGAGAACCAAACTTGCATGGGCCAGAAAGGAGTGATCAGAATCATTTGTGCTCCTTCTGAACCTAGTTTCTGCAAGACATGCGGGATCAGAGGAATCAGGGTGAGCATAGACAAATCTGTCCCTCCAATCTAGAGAGAGAGCGTCTCTCCAGAAAATGCCTCACTCTTGAACAAGCAAGCAGCAGTCGGGAAGCTTTGCATTTAGAGGTGAAGTGAACAGGTCCACCTGAGGCGTTCCCCAACGTAGGAAGATATAGTCTAGGACCCCCTCATCCAGCTCCCACTCGTGAGCCTGAGCAGACAAGTGACTTAGTTTGTCTGCTAAGGAGTTCTCGACCCCTGGAACATGAATTGCCGTGACGTGAAGGTCGTGCTGTGCTGCCCAATCCCAGACTCTCATCGCTTCCCTGCAGAGAGGGTAGGACCGAGTCCCGCCCTGTTTGTTGATGTACCATACCACACACATACTGACCGTCTGGACGGCTAGGTAGCCTGACAGAAGATGCAGGTGGAGGGCCTGGAGAGCGTACAGCACCACCCAAAGCTCGAGCACACTGATGTGCAGTAATTGCTTGAGCCTAGACCAAGAGCCCTGGGTTCGATGCGGACCGAGATGGGCTCGCCAACCTTCGCCCGAGGCGTCTGTGGTCAGGGTCTGGGAGGGAGGAGGAAGAAAGAATGGAACTCCCTGAAGAAGGTTCTCTCGAACCATCCACCATTGTGAGCCTCGAATCATGGGAGAGGAGAGAAGACTAGGACCAAGTGGTCCAAGTCGTCTACCAACTGATCCCACTGAGAGCGAAGCATCCACTGAGAGACCCCCATTTGGAGCCAAGCGCAAGGGACTGACAGGATAGCAGCCGCCATAAGCCCGAGGAGGCGAACAACTGACCTTGCACTGACCCGTCTGTGGCCGGACAACAGGCTTATGCGAGTCTGGAGTGTGGCCGCCCTGTCCGGGAGGCAGAAAGGCCCTGCCTAGGGCCATGTCCAGTATTGCCCCAATAAACTGAAGCCTCTGGGATGGGATCAAGTGAGACTTGAAATGGCTGATGGTAATACCCAGACAGGCAAAGACCTGCTGGGTGAGGGAGAGGCAGTGCACGGGGTTCCTCCCTGGCCGAGGCAGCCAGGAGCCAATCGTCCAGGTACAGGAAAACCTATACCCCCCCAGGTACGCAGGTAGGCCGCCACCACCGTAAGGCATTTGGTAAAAACTCGAGGGGCCGAGGAGAGGCCAAATGGAAGTGCCTTGAACTGGTAGTGGTCCCCCTGGAAAGCAAAACGAAGATATCTGTGGTGAGACGGGCGGATAGATATGTGTAGGTAAGCGTCCTGCATATCCAGAGTGCACAGCCACTGGCCGAGCGGAGGAGGGGCAGAAGAGACTGCAGTGAGAGCATCCTGAATGTCTTGTACTCCATGAAAAGGTTTAAGGAACTGAGATCTAGAATAGGTCTTACATCTCCTGTCTTCTTCGGGACCAGGAAGAAGTGGGAACAGTAACCCGTTCCTTGCAAGGGAAGGGGGACAGGTTCTATTGCCTCTTTCAGCAAAAGTGCTGAAATTTCTTCCTGGACCAGAAGATGTTACCGAGAGTACGACGACCTTGGGAGAAGGTGACGAGGAGGTTTCTGCAGAAACTCTATCGAGTGTCCTTCTGCGATTAGCTGGAGCACCCATGAAACTGAAGTCATCCTCTCCCAGCCTGGAAGGTGGAGGGAAAACATCCCTCCTGCCGGTTCCTCCGGGAAGCTCAGAGGTAGTGGGAGAGGGAAGGAGTTCGGTGGTGTGGGGCAGCACTGCAGCTGAAGCTCCCGCTGCTTTTTTGGGCAGGGGGCTTGGCAGCTGGGGGGGGGCCCCCCCGACATTTAGTGGCCCTCTTTCCCTTTGGTCTCGCTTTGGGCCAATTCAGTCTGCGAAAGGGACAGCGCTGCGATTGATGGGGATGGTACATAGAGTCAACAGACTTTAGTGCCTTCCCTTTCTCCTGCATGTTGATGATGATGTCCTTGACATCAACCCTAAACAGCACCGAACCCCGGAAGGGCACTTCCTGGATAGCAGACTGCACTTCCGGGACCAACCCTGACACTCTGAGCCAAGCGTGATGCCGTAATCCTACGGCAAAAGCTGAGCTCTTCCCAGCAGTGTCCACTGCATCGTAGGTCGCACGAAGAATGTGCCGACTGGCCGAACGTGCAGAGTTGACAAGGTCAGCCACTTCCTGCTTGACCTGAGAGTCCGGAAGGGAGTCCAATTTAGATTCCACCTCACTAAGAACTGCCTTCTGGTAATCCCGCATGTGGCCGACGTAATTCAGGGCCCTAATACCCAGAGTGGAAGAAGCAAAAATATTCTTGCCATACTGGTCCATAAGGTGGGATTCCTTGTCAGGTGGAGACAAGCTAAGATGTTTGGGTTGAGCTGGCCGGCCATGAGCAGTGCTAATCACAACCGAGTCAGCACGAGGGTGGGAGTCTAAAAAATCAACACCCTCTGGAGCCTGGTAAAGGCTTTTCGACTTACTGGGAAGTGGGGCTAAGGCTGACGGTTGTTTCCATATGGTAGTAATAAAGTCGTCATGAGGCTCGATCCAGATGCTCAGCGAGTTTTTTACGCTGGGGGTCTGGCTCCAAGGACTACCACTTATGTACTTCCTGGATCTTCTGTAGCAACTCCGTAAAGGAAGGATCCTCCGGAAGGGACTTCGGAGGAGTCCTTGGCCGGGGCTTGGACAGAGAGCGTAGCTCGTCGTCTTGCTTGGAACAACCATCAGAAGGATCCGAGGAAGAAGAGGAGGAAGAGGTAGACTCAAGTCTCCCGACGAGGGGTAGGAACGAACCCCTCTGGAATCCCTCAGGAAAGCGTGTCCTGCCCCTCTCTGGACCCAGAGGATTGAGCCCTGGTGTCCGGAGGTGGGAAGGGAGTGCGTGATCGTGGACGTACGGGAACCAGCACTGGCACAGTCATCGGAAGACGACTCTCCCCCTCTCTGGTGAGCTGGGCCTTGGCCTTAGCCCAGCAGGAGGCCAGAGTCTCCTGCAAGTCCACCGGCAGCTGAGAGGATGGTGGAGGATGAGGAGGGGGATACAGGTACGAACTATACCCAAAGGGCGCGTATCCATAACCTGAAGGCAGGAAGCCTAGAGTCGGGTATTGAGGAGCCGAGTACTGCGGCGGATATGTCGGCGCCGGATACGTGGCCAGATACGCGGGAGCCGAAGGAGCTGCCTAAACAGACAGCCCGGCCGGAGGCCCCACGGGCGGTTCTGGTGCGGAAGACCCAAGGGCCAGAGGGCCTGGCGTCGGGGTGACAACAGGGGGGTTGGCATGTCGGCGGAGGGCGGCCAGGCAACATTGGGGGTGGGATGTCCGTCCCGGCGCCAGCACACCGCAGCCGGTGGCCAGAACCCGACATCAGATCAGTCGGCCCAGAAGATGGACGGTCTGACGGAGGTGGACCAGAAACCTCAGCATCGCCTGGGGATGGGGGGGAATCCACAGGGTTGGGCTGATGAGACTCTGGGTCTCCGGAGGGCAGCGAAGGCTGCGGGGAGCCGGGAGCAATGGACTGGGGGGCTCCGGCGTCTGCTCATCCGCTGTGCGGACGAACAGACGTGTGGCTCAGCATCCGACTTGAGTGACCCTTCGCCGGAGGCAGGCCGCGGCCTGGTCGGGCTA
Source organism: Neoceratodus forsteri (assembly GCA_016271365.2). NCBI lineage: Eukaryota > Metazoa > Chordata > Ceratodontiformes > Ceratodontidae > Neoceratodus > Neoceratodus forsteri. The sequence goes on along the minus strand of CM028137.1, from coordinate 823,643,184 downwards.
CTTACCAGCCATCTCTGTGCGAGCGTCGGAGGAGCCAACATCCAGCTTATCGGAGCCACTCGCAGCAGTAGGCCACGAATTCACGGCTTTACTGGGAGCGGAGGCCTCCTCGAGCCCGGGGCGCCCGAAGGGCCCGAGCACGAGCCAGCCGGGCAGGCCGACGCCTTAGAAGCCTCCAAGGCGGCCGTCGTGGAGCGGTCCCCTGGGTGAGACATTACCTGTTTCACAGCAACTCTCGAGGAAGACGCGGTGGGAGAGGAGCCCTTGTCCCAGTGCCTTTCCTTATCCTTTTTTTTGCAATGGCCTTCAGGGGAAGTAGACACCTGCCGAAGCTTTTTCAGTTCTTTCTACATGGAGCTCATTTTCTTTTTTAAAATGTGGGCTTTAAGGGACTGCTGCCACCTTCTCCAGGTGGCTGCGTTAAAGAGAGTAATTTTTTTCTTCTAACAACATGAGTCTAATAGTGATGCCATACAAAAGCTGCAGACTGTATAACAGTACCTTGGAAGGCTGGGAAGTATGGAACCTATTTAGGAGAAACGTTCTGCAAGCTTTGCAACTATCTGTCAGAGTAATGTCTCAAGGCTAAAACTGATACTGCCCCTTATGGAACCGCTCTAATCCCCGGGGGCGGGGGTGCTTACCTGCTTTTCATTGCAGAATTGTATGTAAGAGACAAACCACCTTAAAATGGACTTTTTTTTTATTTTAGTCTTTGGTAACCGGGTAATGCCCACTAGGCACAAGTGCCTGTTTTCAGGGGCAAACTGGGAGCACTGGGCAGTTAAGTGACTTGCTCAGAGTCACACAATATGCAAGTGGAGGTTGTCCGAATCAAACTCAGGTCTGGTCTGCTTGATGTACTAAGCTTGTTCACAGCTCATTACTCTAACCTCTAGGCTATACTTGCAGCAGGTCTGTCTTTGCCAATCTCCCCAGACCTTGACAAACAGCTACCTGGCTTATGTCAGATCCATCATTTGTTCTGTCACAATAGTAGCAGAGTCCTCTACATCCAAGCAATGTAATTTTTGTTCACCTAAGCTTGAATAGCATGGGAGAGTGACTGCTGGTTAAGATGAAATTTCAACACCACTTTAGGGAAGATTTTTCAGTTTCTCCTCAGGCCAACTTTGCTAGTATGTGTAACATAGTTAGGCTCTGTCCATAGGGATTAGAGCATATCGACTCACTTAGTAGAGGTCACGTATATAAAGAAGACCATTTCACATGAGACAAACTTTAGATCCACACTGTGCCAAAAATATTTAGGTCCCAGGAGAAACAGGTTACCTAACTGAGGGGGGGGAGGGGATACGAGAGAGAGACTTTCAAATACCTCAAGGATATAAACAAGGTTCAAGGGAGAAGCCTTTTTCAGAAAAGGGGATGCTCCAAAAATGAAAATTACAAACCTACCGTAATTCTGATCTTTCTGTGTATCTTCACCATTCATCACAGATGGGTTACCTGGCTGGAGGTCAGGACCCAGCGGAAGCTTTCTCTTTTTTTTTTTTTTTTTTTAAAGGGGTAGGCCGAGCCGACACCATCGGCGCCACCCTCGAGGCCGACGTACTGCGTGGCGCTCGAGGGTTGGCAGTTAGGCAGGCGGAGTCGACACAGCCTACCAGTTCTGAGTCGCCGGAGAGGTAAGAGGAAGGGATGGAGGGTGGGACAAGAGAGTCCAAGGGACAGAAAAAGGAAAGGATAACTGAACTACAAGGAGAAATAACGACTGAGAGGACAGCAAAGAAGAGGTTAGACTAAGGGGATTGGGTAGGGGCCCCAAACTCTGGAAGTAGAAGAAGGGAGGGGAGAGAATTTAGGAGAGAGGGAGAGGTATCAAGGTATCCAAGACCCTTGTCCGTCACCAGATTGTATAGGAAATGCAAGGAGTAGCAAAGCTCTTTGCCAGAATTCAAGGCACAGAATAACTGGCAAATACCCCAGAAGCAGAGTCTGCTATTCTGGAGGAAGGACAGGGTACATGGATTTAGTACTCTCTCAGGAAAAATGTTTGGTGAAAAAGGGTTGTTTTTTTTTAGAAATAGCTGGATGGAAACCAGAAGGAGGGCAACTAACAACTCCCACCCCATCGGGGTGGAGCCAAGTAGTAGAGAAGGAGTGCCGCTCGAGCTGTCTACTCTTCATAGGAAGAATACCCCCGTGTGTCTCACTTCTACCCCGCCTCCTAAAGAGGAGAGGGGAGCAACAGAGAGGGAGGGGGACCCAGAGACTGAGGCCCCAGGGGGATGGTGGGTGGGGTTGTGATGAATGGTGAAGATACACAGAAAGATCAGAATTACGGTAGGTACGTAATTTTCATATCTTACCTGTGTCAATCTTCACCATTCATCACAGATGGATGAGTACCAAGCCCTGCCGAAGGGGGTTGTTTTTTTTACACCCTAAGGGACAGAGTCCCTTAGCCCTCAGTGGGTGACACATTAAGGGGGGGAACCTTCAGGGGTTGAAGAGGCCCGAGAGTGGGGAGAGAGAGAGAGAGAGAGAGAGAGAGAGAGAGAGAAGGTCCCCGGAAGGGGAAGGAAGCTGCTCCGACAAGCCCGCCTCACTCTGAGGAGAAAAGGTAGGTTCCTGGTGGGCGGAGCTAATCACCCCACGCCGGCCAGGGTGACAACCGAGAAAGACGTAGCCATGCCGATCTCCTAGTGCAGATCGCTGTCCCTATGACCCTGGTAGCTACCTCGTTGGCGTCATAAGATGCCCTCGCTTGGTGCCTTGCTAGCTCCAGGCCACGTGCAGAGAGCGCGATGGCTTGTCTGGTTTGCTCAGAGTCAGGCAACGAGGCTAGGAGCTGACCTAGCCTGGACCACAAGAACCTGTTGTAGGCTGCATAGTGGGCCTGTTGAGCAGAAATAGAGAGGAGCAACCGTGCCGAGTAGATGGTCCTCCTCCCCCAAAAATCAAAATCCGAAGAGTCTTGATCTGGGGGCCGGTCACGGTGGAGGGCGCGAAGCTCATCAGGAGTGTCCAGATACGTCAAACCAGACTGTGCATGAGGCATGGAACCTGGAGACTCCGGGGGAGCGCAATACCTCTGGCTGAGGTCCCTTGGGGCGGGAACTCTGGAGAAGGGCCTCTGCCAGAAACGCAAGGACGCCTCCCGAAAGGGAGCTGGCCAGGGCGGCACCACAAGGGTGGCCTCACCAAAATCGCCTAGAAAGGTGTGCGCCGTGTGCTCAGGATTGCTGATAGTAGAGGGTGAAAGGTGCAAACTTCCAACATCCTCACGAGGAAATGCTGATACTCCTAGAGATCAGCAGCCGGAGAGATGTGGACAGAAGGTTCCTCTACCCCTGAAGAGGGGGATGAGGAGCTGGAGGTCACCATGTGTTCAGAGGGTGGCTGCACGGGGGGAGGTTGAAAAACCTGGCTGTCCATTGCCCTAACGTAAGCAGGGAACCGGGCAGCTACCGCTCTGAACTGCTCCCAGGTGAGAGGGCCACTAGGACCAAGGATGCCTGGCAGCGCAGGAGAATGTGGCAGAGGGATGGGGCAGAGCCGAGAAGAGAAGTCAGCTGACCTCCGCCAGGGCTAGGGAGCGGACCGTGAGCACCCGAGGAGGGTGCCCCGGAAGACCCCACAGTCGACAGCTGTACAACCACCTTGGTACTGCCTTGGCTATGCCCAGAAGAATCCCCCCAGTGAGGCAACCGGGGCCGTAAAGGTCCAGAAGGACGGTCCCCTGCCTCAAAAGAACGGGACTCCCTCAAGGAACCCGAGGGAGAAGGGTGGAAATCTGCACTACGGCTCCGTCCAGGGCCCGAGTGGACCCCAGAAAAGGGCCGACGCGGCGACCCCACACCCCTCGACCCCTCAGAGTCCAAAAGAGTCGTCCTCCTCGAGAAGGCCAGCCTAGGTAGCTGGCATCTCTGGGCAGCCCCCGAAGGGGAGACCCAGGGAGCAGTACCCTGCCCTCCTGTAGGCTTCTCAATGGGCGCCAAAGTTGGGCAATCATGACACACCACTGGAGGGGGTACCACCACCGAGGGGTCGATGAAACCCCCAAGACCAGGCTGCAGAGCTATGGTGGCACGCACCACTGCCTGCTGGTCAGCACCACTGACCCTAGTCTCGGGGGCCACCGGCCTCTCCTCAGTAGGGGGCTGGCTCCGACTTGTCGACTAGACCAAAGTGCTGCCCTCCTCAGCAGCCAACCCCGAGGGGTGCAACTGCTTGTCCGACTCTGAGCTCGACTCGACAGCAGCCTCGGCACAGATGCCAACGTCACCCGGCCCCACGGCACCGCGAACGGCACAGAGGACCGTAGCAGCACTGACGGCCCCGAAGGCAAATCCTGCGCCAAACACGGCACCGACCAGCTCCTCAGCGGCGTGAACGGCGCCGACAGATGGAGTCGAAGGCCCCACGGCACCGAGCCCCGAAGACACGGCACCGTGCTCAACCTCAGCGCCGAGGATGGCGCCGGAGCGAGACACGGCGAAAGACGACGCTGGATCTGGTCCCACGGTGCCGCGAACAGTGTAGACTGAGCCCACGGCGCCGAGCGACAAGTCAGCGCCAATGACGGCCCCACCAGGGCCCACGGCGCCGAAGGTCCGATGGCGCCAACCGACAGCATCAAGGACGGCGCCGACCCGGGCCTTCCAAGCCGCGAGAACAACACCGGGGGAGCCTTCACCCCCAAAGGGGCGATTGCCATGGCGGCGCCTCCCGCCCGCTCTCGGGAGGAAGCGGGATGGGCCTCCTGCGCCGTGGGAGGAGCCTCGGCGATGGCCAGGCTACAAGTAGCCGAGGCTCCCTCCTCCTCGGTCCGTATAGAATCAGGAGGGACCCGGAGGAAGGGTCGAGAGGCGGCTTGGCCAGACGACGAACCCTACCGAAAGTCGGGCGGAGCTCGCCTTGTACTTCAAGGCTAAGCCCGAGGACCCAGCGGTCCATGGAGAAGCAGGCGTCAGCATAAGTCCATGCTGTGAAGCGGGCCAAGACACTCAAGACACCGGTCGTGCTGGTCAGTGACAGAATTTTCGGCCGCACGGACACCGACGCATGGGGGGCTGACCCGCCTTCGAAGACTTCTTGCCCTCCGACCGAGACATGACCTACAGAAAAAAACACCAAAACAGACTCGACGTCGCAAAATTCAAATAAAAAGGAAAGATCTTACCGGGCGACGTCGAGTGGAGGCAGAACACAGAACCGGCAGGCAACCAACAGACTGAAAACGCCGAAGGCGAAGGGCTGAAAGGCCTAAAATTCTTGTCTGAAGCTTCCCACTAGGCGACATCAATGGCGGGAGATGAAAAACTGGTAGGCAGGCGGAGTCGACACAGCCTAACGGTCAACCCTCGAGCGCCACGCAGTAAGTCGGCCTCCGAGGGCGGGCGCCAATGGTGTCGGCCCGCCACCCCTTTAAAAAAAAGCCTCGCGCGGGGTCCTGACCTCTGGCCAGGTGACCCATCTGTGAAGATTGACACAGATAAGATCAAGCGGTCATGCTATGAAGCTAGAGGGGGTAGACTCAGGGGAACTGAAAGGAAGCACTTCACAGAAACGGTGGTGGATGCCTGGAACAGCTTCCCTGATGAGGTAATGGGAGCAAAACCTGTAATGGGATTTAAGAAAGCATTTGATAGGTATAAGGGAACCTTAGAAGTAAGGAAATGGGGGTGTCAAGCAGGAGATTAGGTAGGGGAAATGGGCAGACTAGGTGGGCCAAGAGGTTCTTACCTGCCATCAAATTCTAGGTTTCTTTAACTGGGGACTGCAGATGAGAGTCCTTTGAAGATTCCCTTGAACACTGGGTGTGAGGCTAGAAATATTGGCTTCTCTGCAGATAAGGCTGATACTGCTACTAAGTGGACTTTCAGTGGTAAAGACTTTAATCCACTTCCATACAGATATAAATAATCCAGAATGAGTTATGTAAGAACTTACTGTAACAGCAAACCTTCAAGAGAAACTCCTCCATCGGGCCACACCTTTGGAATTGTAAGCCATCAGCATCAGGACCACTTGGAAACTTTTGCTAGCTGGGAGCCGTACACAGCGATGTGCAGCATCACCGCCAATATACTGTAGGCGGCCCCAACACCACTCAGTTCCCCGCCAGAGATAAGCCCTAGAGGGCCCTTTACTGTGAGGAACCAGGAGACCAAACTTAGTACCAGGCAAATAAGGAGGGACATGGGACTAGAAAAAGAATGCATGGAATATGGTCTCAGGCACAGCATCCTGTTCATCCCTATCCCCCCAAAAAAATGGGAAGAAGGGAAAGTACACTATGAACCTATGAAGGAGGTTCTTTCAAAGACCAACCGTTGCAGTTCTTGCGTAACTGTTCTAGCTTCGCTGAGGTATCTCCTCCATTGGGACACACCTTTGTAACAATTCCCAAACAGTACAAGCAGCCATGGAGGATGGTACAGTCTGATATGTGATCAGAATAGAAGATCTTACAGTACCGTAAATCCAAAGCCAGCATGTCCAAAACAGACTATGTCCAGACTGCAGTGCTTAAAGTTTTTAGTGCTCCCTGTGGCTGCAGCACTGACAGGGTTGGGAGAAGATCCTGCCCCATTTGTTACGCAGAGTTAAAGACCTATTTTGTCCTCTCCTGTCACTTGTCTGTCTCCTGCCTGACTGTGCAATCAAAGTTTGCTTGTGACACCTAGAAACTGGCCACTCAGATGGTCCCACAATTCCAACTATCTCCCTTCCTCCACTGATTTCTATTCTTTCTTTCGCCCCTTCCTTCTCTGTGGTTAAAAAACATGTATGAATCTGTGTGTGAAACTGGGATCTCTTGCTTTGCAAATGTATATAATTAAATCGTTGAAATGATCACAGGTAGCTACTTGGGTGTTCAACAAGTCAGCAATTTGGTACACAGGGGGCTGACCTTAACAGAGTTGAGACAGGTCAAAAGGTTTTTTAACAGAACAGTCAGCAGGAAATCAGCCTTGGGACAGGATGTCTTAATTGGCTGCACCTCTTAAGACTAATGTACTCTTCAGGCTAGTCACAGGAAGGTCAATAAAGAAAGCCTTGATGCTTTCTGTGAAAAAACAGGAGATGAAACTTACTAGACCAGGATGCAGCGGTTAAACTGCCAGGCAAAATCTCATAAGAAATGCAATGCTTTGTCTAGAGAATGATATTTAAACTGAAAATACTCTCAGATGAAGGACCGTTTCTTTGTACTGCCTTTGTGAAGAGCCATCCTGTACTTTTTTTGTTTTATTGTTATAGATAATAAAACACCCCTTGCAAATTTTATAACTTCTCCTGGTTTGCCTAAGCTTCCTGACTTATGCCTCAATGACGAGCACGTGTCAGCAGCAGGGACATTCTGGAAACATGCGACAGATGTGGACATACCCCTTGTGGAGTGCCCACAAACTGCACCAGGAAGTTCACTACTGCATTTCCTATAACAAAGTCTAGCCAGAGCCAATACAGCTGCGGCAAGTTTGTACGAGTGCCACTGCAGACGGTGAACTGCCCCCAAATGCGTGTGAATGCCACACGCAAGATGGCAGCGCCGACAGAACTACACATGCACCACAGTCGCGCATGCATAGTTTTGACCGGCATACACCATTCCCAAGATGGTGTCACCGGAAAAAATGCACGAGTGGCACGTGCACATGCACCAGTACTTCACCGAATACGGAAGTGCCAGAGCAGCGACGAAATAGTGCAGCCGTGGCAGACTGGTACCGACCACTTTGCACTTTCAGGAGGATCATTATGAAAGTCCAAAACAGAAGTGTTCCAGGGCCTGATCCCGGTAGCTCATTCTTCCATGCTCTTGCAAAATGGCTGCAGGCTCCACCTACACAGCCATACAAACAGCCATCTATTTGGACACTTTGGCTACAGGCTCATCCCCCTTCCCTGAAGCAAATGAAACAAAAAGCTGAGAAAACTTTCTGCAGCTCTGAAAGCAATCACAGTATCTGTGTTCTACGTACATCAAGAGTATGGAGAAATGCCTTACCCATATTTGGCATGCTCAGGGTAATAAACAGAAAGGTGTATCATTTGGTTTAGTGTAAATTCTGATACCACCTTTGGTAAAATCTTAGGATTAGTAAGTAAAGAGACTGTCCTGAAAAATCAAGTAAGACAGCTCATTCATTAGAGCATGAAGCTCAGAAGTTCTAAGAGTGGAGGTCATGGCAACTAAAAATAATGTTATCCATAAAAGGAAAAAAGTCCACAAGTTGTGGTAGGCTAAAAATGAACCTTGGTCAATTTTTCAAGTATGAAATTCAAGTCGGGCGGGGTGGATTACAGATGAGGTTTCATGTGAAAGGTACTTCTCAGAAAATATGGGGCACTTCTAATTTGTGCAATCTTATGGCTATCAACAGGGGGCACAAAATGCTGACATGGTAGCCAAATGTACCTTTATAGATAAATAATGCCGACCTGAATCAGAAAATTAAAGCAAGTATTTCAAAACAGAATTCAGAGGACACACAAAAGGTTCTTAATTCCAAGAAGAGGCCCATAAAGTAAAACACTTCAGTTTCAGGGGATAAGTGCGTCTGGTAGAAGCCTTTCTAGCCACATGCAAAATGTAGGTGATATCCCAAAACGTATGATGGCTATGTTCTCAGGAGTCATGTGATACGCATGGACCAGAGATCCCCAGTCTTGTGACAACAGACCTTGACTCAGGGGTAGAGGAACAGGATGCTCTACCGCCAGATTTTGAAGTGGAAACCATATTGGGCAAGCCTATAGAGGAGATATTAGGATGCAAGTGGCACTCTCAATTTGAGCAGAACCCTCTGTAGGAGAAGAATGGGGGGGGTTGCATATAGGAATTTCCCGTTCCAAGACAAGAATGTGTCTCACAAAAAAAAACTCCAGGACCTGAAGTGAGCCAGCAAAAATTTGACAGTTTTGTGTGGGGATGCAAAAAGTCCAACTCTGGATGGCCTCATCATGCGAAAAGGTCATTTAACACAGAGGTCAGCAGTTCACATTTGTGAATCAATGACTGAACTGCTTTGCTCATCTGCCAAGGTGTTTGGAGACCTGGAAAAAAACAGCCAACAGCAGAAGACAGTGAGACATTGCCCACTACCATACTCTCACTGCTTCCCAGCATAGGGGATAGGAGCGAGTGCCCCCTTGTTTATGGAGTGCATCACACCGACATCCACCTGGATAACCAGAGGACCAGGACAGAGATCATTCTGAAATAACAGGAGGCTGTACAGGGAAGCTCTCATTTTCAAGACATTTATGTATAGCTTGTTCAGGTCGGTTATTGCCCAATGTATTGCAGGCATTGGCACGGGGTCAGTACTGACTGTCACATTCACGGTTTTACCAAAGGCCTCAAACAGTTGTGTCATTTGTGAAAGGGCGTAAAGAGTTGGAAGGTGATCAAGTTAATCAGGGCAGATTTGGATCCCTGCACGCCAAGGCTTGCTTGCCTGTGGACTGGGCACAGGATCTCACCTCTTGCCTGATTATTTCAGGTTGGACTTTCGTGCCCTGCCAAGGATTTCCTGAAGGAGCTGACCGATGTCCTCCCAAAGGGTGGACAACATGCCCATGGACACCACACCCTCCTGTGGGGCACAGGCTCGGCTAAGTGGTGGAACTTCAAATTCCAGAGCCAATCCAGGACCCACCACTTTAAGTACCCATTGGACTGAGGTGACAACTGACCAAGCGCAAGTGAAATGGTGGACCCGAACACTCACGGGAGGTCCTGGGCCAGACAGACAGGAGGGGGTCAAGACAGTAGCTGAGAGAGGCCCCGTCCTCCCGGCTTTCTAGCCCCAGTAGGGACAGCTTGGGCTTAGGCCACCAGGCCTGATGTCCTGCTTGGGGCTGCAGTGGGCAAGATGGAGGCACAGAGAAGGGCCAAAATTGAAAGGGCAACTTTTGCCTTTTCTGCCACTGAACTTTCATCTGGGAAAATGTGACAGAATGCAAGGTGGTGTTAGACTTCTCAATACGCGCAAGATGTACATCAACGCCCAGGTCCAAAAAAGCTGGTATCCAAGAAGAGGTCATCCATCAACTTGTGTTAAGTGTCAGCCATAAAGGTCAAAATCCTCAGCCACGCTCGGCACCACATGGCCACCACTGCAGCCATGGGCCTGGCACAGGAGTCTCCAATGTCCAGTGCTGTCTGGAGCTGTCTGACCATGGCTCAACCCTGATCCTGGACCATCTTAACCGCCCACTTAAAGTCAGTGGGAAGGCAGTGAATGACCTGGTCCAACATATCCAAAAGAGCACAGGAGAAGTTAGCCATCATAACTGTGGCACTGGACTGTTTAAGTCCCAGTGACGAACCCACACAGACTTTCTTCACCATGTGGTCGAGCTTATTAGACTATTGGGGGACTTGTCAACATCCCTGACATTGCCCGTACACCGGAATACCAAGTCTGCATCCAAACCTTTGGCTGAAGAATGATCGGTAAACACAGGCAGGGACTCCACAGACACCGCATATTTGCAAATAATACAGGCCTTCCATAGCTCCAAGGCCAGACCCAGGATAGCCTCCACCACAAAAAAGCAACCCCAGGGAGTCATCCCAGTCCAAGATCTCTGTGAGGGGATATTTAGCCCACTTCTGAACGGGTTCCAGCAGGATCCTTATGGATACAGAGTTCAGAAGAAACAAGGCCCTGAAAGAAGAGGGGACAAGCTCTGAGGAAACATCCCGACCGGACTCTCGGTATATACGTGGTATCTGGAAAGAGTGCATCAAGGAGCCAGAGTCAGAGAACTCCTTGAACACCACACCTGTTTGATGATTCGAGGCTCATCTGAGTGAGTGATCTGCACTGAAAGTCTCCCCGGGAGACCTGTAGCAGGGCGCATAGCCTTGGACAGAGCTCCATGCAAGGGCTGTGGAGGAGGGGCTCCACCCGAACGGGTGAAGAAGCAGGTGTCGTCAGGGCTGGGGCAACAGGCATTGGCTGCAGAATCTGCGACTAAGGGGAGTGCTGGAACACGACTTTGTCCGATGAGCCACTGCTACCACATACGTTCCTCATACCGGTGCCATATTTTATAGAGGAACCACTCCTCGCCTGAAGACTAGGAGAACGAGGAGTGCTGATGGCACCACCCAGCCAACGGCAGACAGCAGGACAGCTTAGAACATTGTGAGTCCAGAGAGCTCAACCGAGAAGTCGGCCGGGAGCTCGACCGACAACATGCAGGTTGACAGGGAGGTCGAAGGACACCTAGGGATCCCTGAGGGTTCAATCTCCCGAGAGGAGACCACTGACACAGTAGGCTGAACCGGCCCCTCTTGCAAGATGGCCAGGGCCACAGTCCTGGAAAGGGAGTCCTCCCCCTTCGCCCAGCGACAATGGGTCGACTGGGTTGAGAAATCTCAACTGGCTGGTCAGCCAGCATCTCAACCATCAAGCTAGATGGATTTCCACGGGGCTAGTGGCCTGGACTTGGATTGAAGTGTCTGCCAAAGCCAACTGCTCAACAGCCATCAAGGTCACAGAAGCGCAAGAACAAGACAAACGAGACCACGCTTGATCCCATGACCTGCAGCAGGACTTTTTCGATTTATTCCACGACTTAAGACCATCAGAATGGGCCCTCCCCAAGAGTCAGAAGGGACTGACAAGTCTCGGAACACCCCTGTAAAAAAGGCACCCACACCAGCCAAAACCAAGGTGAATGCAGAAGAGCCAGAAGCAGCCTGGGTTGCAACCTCTTCAAAGGCGGCAAGCTGCTCGACAGATTCTGCAGCAGCCAAGACCACCCAGCAGGCATCCTTGGATTTAACAGGTGGGTCCCACTGATCTGGGCGGCCTAAAACGAGGCAGACATAACAGTCCTCCAAAGTGGAGGGCAGAAGCATCTGGCATAAACCACAAGCCTGCAGGTTGTGCTGAGCCACTAAGCAGTACATGCATGTAGCGTGTGGATCAGCAAGTGATATTTTCTGGTTGCACGTCGAGCACTGCTTAAAGCCGGCACTGGCTTTGGAGTCCTCACGTTCCACCTGTGAATGAAGAGATGCTGAATACTCAAAAATTTTAACTCCCAAATACCAGAAAGTTTTTGGAGAAAATGGGGCCTACACCTAGCACACAGAGCTCTGATGGAGGGGAACCTCAAGCTTCCAGCGGAAAGATAGATTTGCTCTTACAGGGCGGTGCCAAGGAGGATACCACTGGAGCGAGTGGGAGGAGCCAGCCTGAAGACCTTCCTGCCTGTTTTTAATGGGAAAGGATTCTGCTGAAAGTGTGGCTGGTACACTATATTCACGTCCCTAGAAGGAAAATTACGTACTCACTGTACCTGTTGCTCTTCACCACCTATTTACACCTGCGGGTCTGTGCCAGAGGCACCAAGAACCCACAGGAGCAAACTGTAGCCTACAGCTAGGGGCTAATCAGTGATGGCACCAACCATGAGGCTCATGTATCACGTGGCACTCGTGGATTGGCCAGTAACCAATACCAGACCCCTGCTTACCCCAGTTGTGTCATCCAGGAGAGAAACACAAGGAAAGAAAGAAAAAAAAAAGATGGGGAAAAATGCCCAAAAAGATAGGAAAAAGGACACATGATATAAAATGAACAAAACAATTAAAACCCAACTACCAGAGAATGGGTGATGGTTCCTAGATAGTTTTTTTTTTTTTTTTTGGCTTTTGTTAAAAACTCCAAGGTCATCAGGCCACTGACAGCTGTAGGGATAAGAACCCTACACAGGTCAACTCCCAAGCACCAAGGGCTGACAGGAAACGGAGCAAATCTAAATCCAGGTAAAGTACAGTTACACAAGAACTTACCGTAACAGTAGATCTTCGAGAGGAGCTCTTGCAGCAGGCTATTACAGTCAGGACTATGCCGCAGGTACAAGGACCTTTCGGTGAAAACTTCTGCCAACAATACCAGCGGGGACCGCCCCCGACAAAAGCCCCCTTGTCGGTCAGGTGGGGCGGACCCAGCTCCACCCTCAGTTCTCCCACCAGAACCCAGCAGAAGGCCTGATAAGAGAAGGAGGCGGCCACACACCGAGAGTTGAAGAGGAAGGAAAATGGATCTGCACACCTTGAGGAGGAAGGCGGAGGGAGAGCGCCTGCTGCAAGAGCTCCTCCTCAAGATCTACTGTTATGGTAAGTTCCACGTGAACTGTACTATCTTACTGCGAAGGGAGCCTGCAGCAGGGTATTACAGTCAGGACCAAGTCCCAAGCAGTCCCACAGCAAAGAGGTAGCCAACCCCGGGAGGTGGAATATACTGACTCCAGAGGCCTTAGGACAAAAGCCCTTGTAAAACTGCTAAGCCGAAGCCAGCTTGGCGTCTGGAGACTATATCCAAGCTGTAATGCTTGATAAAAGTATGCACAGAGTTCCAGGTTTCGGCCGCACAAATGTCCTGTACAGCGACATTTCGCAGTGCAGCGAAAGAAGCTGACACTCCTCTGGTGGAGTGACCCCTAACCGAGCCCGGCAGGGGTTTATTGTGATGCTCGTAGCAAAACGAGACATAGCAAACTATCCATTTAGAGATAGTTTGCTTGGACACTGGTTAACCCAAGCAATGTGGTGCAAAGGCCAAAAATAGCTGCTCCGATTTACGGTGCTGAACTGTCCTTTTGAGGTAATACCTCAGAGTCCTGTGGACATCCAATGTGTGGAGGAGAGCCTCTCCTCTATTGGAAGGGGAAGGAAAATAAACAGGAAGATCAACCGACTGGTTGAGGGTCAATTCTGAGACCACTTTCGGAAGAAACTTAGGATTTGTTCTGAGGGAAACCCTTTCCCTGTGGAAAACCAAATAGGGCTCTTTTACATCAGAGCCTGAACCTCGAAACCCTCGAGCTGAAGTAACAGCAACCAAAAAGCAAACCTTCCAAGAAAAGGTACACGCAGCTCACAATCCGCTGCTGGCTCAAAAGGAGGGAGGGTGAGTTTCTCCACTACAAAAAGGAGGTCCCAGGGTGGGACAGGGTCCCGAATGGGAGGTCTCATGAGCAGAATTCCCCTAAGAAAGGTGCGGGCCACATCCAATTGTGCTAATGTTCTCTCTCCCACGAGAGCATGGTAGGCGGAGATTGCCCACATGTGCACCTTAACAGAGGAGTAACTTAGGCCCTTCTCGTACAAAGAGAGGAGATACTGTAAACTTGAGTTCACAGGGCAGGTGACGGGATCCAAATGTTGCGGCAACGCCCAAAGACAGAAACGCTTCCACTTCATAGCATAGGTGGAGCTTTCTTGCTGACACTAAGACCGCCGCCACTTCCGGTGAAACCCCTCATCTGTTTTGAGCTATGTCTGAAGGAGCCAAGCATGTAGGTGCAAGGATCGAAGATCCTGATGGACCAGAGACCCTTGGTCCTGGGACAGCAACTGCGAGCATACGGGCAGCGGAACTGGAGGTTCCATGGATAACCGCTGCAGAAGTGGGAGCCAAATCTGTCGAGGCCATTTGGGGGCCACTAGGATCATCCGGGCCCCTTCTGCCTGTAACTTGAGCAGTACCCTCTGGATGAGAGGGAAGGGCAGAAAGGCATAGAGAAACCTCCCTGCCCAGCAAAGGGATAACGCATCTGGCCAAAAAACTCCAGGCGCGTGCTCTCACGAGCAAAACGTTGGCAGTTTGGCATTGCGTGGTGATGCAAAGAGGTCCAGCTCTGGAAGACCCCACCTGTCGAAGAGCTGGTCCACCACGGATTGTAGCAGTTCCCACTCGTGTGCTCTGGCACGCGACCTGCTGAGGTCGTCGGCCAGATCGTTTAGGAAGCCTAGAACGTGCACCTCGGAGAGTAGAATGCCCTGCTCCAGTGCCCAGTACCAGACTCTCATCGCCTCCCCGCAAAGAGAATACGAATGAGTGCCTCCTTGCTTGTTGATGTAAAAGACGACTGCCATGTTGTCTGTCTGAATTAGAAGAAAGCCTAGTACCAGATCCTCTCGAAAAGCCTGGAGGGCGTAGAGGACCGCTCGCATTTCAGTACATTGATGTGGAGGGACTGCCCTCGGGTGACCAAACCCCTCGGCTCGATGTACAACCAGGTGCGCCCCCAACCCCAGGTCCGATGCGTCTGTTGTCAGAGTCTGACCTGGTGGCTCCTTACGAAAGCTGACCCCTTTCTCCAGATTGCTGGGATCCATCCACCAAAGCAACGTTCTCCTGAATGGCTCTGAGATCCTGACCAGAGAGTCTAGGTTGTCATAGCTTTGGTCCCACTGCACCCTGAGCATCCACTGTGGGACTCTCATGTGGAGGTGGACCAAGGGAGTAACGGAATGGCCGCCGCCATATGCCCCAGTAAACTGAGGAAGTTCTGAGCTGGAACTCAAGAGGCTATAGAGGTCCGTTCTGCAGCTTTCGCAAGCGAACCCCCATATTGCAGGAGAAAAGCCATGCCCTGGACGGAATCCAGGATCGCTCCTATGAAGGCGGGCTTTTGACTGGGTTCCGGGGATGATTTTTGCAAGTTCAGGGTGATCCCCAGTTCTCAGAATAGGGTATAAGTGTCTCCGAGAGCACGTAAGAGGCTGCCTCTTGACGGGGCCGTAAGTAGCCATTCGTCGAGGTAGGGAAACAGTGTCCCATCCGCCTTAGAGTCGCAGCCACCACTGCTAGGCATTTTGTGAAGACTCGCGGAGCGGAAGAGGCGTCGAACGGAAGCACTCTAAACTGAAAATGCTCCCCTTGGAAGTGGAACCTCAGAAACTTCCTGTGGGGAGGATAGACCCCTATATCCATGTATGCATCCTGCATGTTGAGAGAACAAAGCCAGTCCCCTTGGTGCAGCAAGGGGAGGAGTCCTTGAAGAGTCACCATTCTGACCCTTTTGTACTCGATAAAGAGGTTTAGAGGGCCGAGATCGAGAATGGGACGAAGGTCCCCAGTCTTTTTTGGGACCAGAAAAAAATGGGAGTAGAACCCCTGACCCCTCTGCTCCAAGGGTACCCTCTCTATTGCTCTATTCTGCAGGAGAGTCTGAATTTCTCCTATTAGTGGGATGTGAGAAGGAGGATAGTGGGAGAGCTTTGGCGGAGTATGCGGAGGAAACTCAACTCGTGTGCGTCCTCTCCGTACAATATCCAAGACCCACTGGTCTGCGGTAATAGACTTCCACCCCTCGAAATGAAGGGAGAAGCGGCCCCAACCGGCTCCCCTGGGACTTCTGGCGGAAGGGAGTCATTGGGCAGAGCCGGGAGTTAGAAGAGAGGTCTGGGAGGACTTGGGCCCATGGGCGGGAGGTCCACCAGACTGCTGGTTTCCGGATCTCCTGCAGAAGCCACCTCTCTGCCCTTGTTGGCTGCCACGGGCTGAACCTTGATTGCCTGAGGGCTTACGAAAGGGCCGTCTACGGTGCTGACATCGCTGGTCGCCACGGTACATCTGGCGGACCGACCAGATCGACTTGCCAGACTCCTGGAAGCAGGAGATCAAAGCCTCTGTCTCCTGCCCAAATAACACGGTACCCTGGAAGGGCAAATCCCAGATACCGGCCTGCAGATCCTGGTGAAAGCCCGAGACTCAACCAGGCATGGCGCCGGAGGCACACCCGAGAGGCGGCTGCCCCAGCTGCTGTGTCTGCAGTGTCATACGAGGCTCTCAGTACATGGGAGCCTACGTCTGAGCCCGACTGCAGAAGGGCCAGGAGCTCTGTCTTTTTGTCAGAGTCTGGCATGGCCTGTGTCAGCTCAAGTCCCCTTTCCCATAGCGCATTCTGATACTGTACCATATGCGTTAGGAAATTAAGGGAGCAGATGGAACAGGTGGAGGCCGCATAAACTATTTTGCCCACCTGGTCCAGGTATCGAGACTCCGGGTCGGGAGGCTGTGAGCTGAGGTGTTTCGGTTGCCGAGATTTGTCATGGGCAGCCGTGATCACAAACGAGTCGGCCTGAGGGTGTTCCGCCAGGAAGGGTTCTGCCCTCGGGGCTTTATACAGCCTATCCGACTTCTTAAGGACTGCCAGGATCGAGGACGGATGCATCCAGGTGGTCCTAGTAAGATCCTGGAAAGTATCCACCAAAGGAGGAATAACCAGAGGCTTAGGCTCCTTTTGCCTCAGGTACTTGGCCAATCTCCGGCGTTCCGGATCCAGGTCCTCCATGTCCCACTCGCTGGAAGCCTGGATGTGCCTCATGACATCCATAAAAGTAGGATCATCTGGAGGCGAGCGAGGCTGGTCCTCCTCTCCCACGGAGCGCTTGAGGCTGAGAGAGGATGAAGAGGTTGACGAAGAGGAGGATCGACTATCCGATTTTGAATAGTCTGACCCCGTCCTACGACCATGCCTTCGCTGACGTCGGTAACTAGGGGACCAGCGTCAGTCCAAAGACTGACTCCGGTCCCTGGACCGGCGACGGAGCAATGACAGACGTCGGTCAGAGGACCGATGTCGGGATTGTTTCCACCTAGTGCGAGGGCGGCTCCTGGAGCGTGACCTAGACAGACGTCGGTCACTAGAAATCCTGGAGCGACGTCGGTGGTCCTTGGACCTGGAGCAGGAACGAGCCCTGGAGGGGGGTGAAGGCTGGCGCTCCGGTGACTTCCGCGTGGAAGACTCACCCCTCGGCTGTGGTTCTCCCACAGGGTCCAGTACCGGTGTCTGGGCCGGCGACGGGGAGGACCACTTGTGGACCTGCCCCCACCAAAAGGAGAAAAAAATCCTTGAGCTCGTCCTTGGTGAAAATTTCAGCCGCTCGCTTCAGAAATGAAGTCTCCGGAACGTCGGGACGCAAAGGAGAGCTCTCCCGAGGGCCTGGGGAGGAGGACTTGGGTGACGGACGCTCGCTATCTCCACAACCGACTCCCGTGTCCTTCGCCTTCGACCGCGCCGGTGTAGGGACGAACGACGAGGACGCCAGGGGGCGTCAGAGAGTCCTTGGTCTCCGGAGGCGCGCCTTTAGCAGGCGGCGTCGATGTCTTAGCAGGTGGTGCCAAAGCAGGCACCTCTAAGGACTTGGCGATGACCCATAGTGGAGTCACCCTCGGCTTGGCCGGCTTCTCCCCCGACGGGCCGGCCTTAGCCTGTGGAGTCTTCGGTTCTCCAGACCCTGAAGGATGGGCCTTTTTGGGAGAAGGCCGCGCACGGGACCGGTGACGGTACTGACTATGGTCCTTGCTGTGGCGCTGCTACTCCTTCCTCTTCCCCTCCAGGGAGTGCAGATCCATCTTCTGCTCCAACAGGTAGGCCTTGAGGGCTTTCAGGCAGCGGATGTGGGTCCGGCTGGTAAAGGCCTGGCAATCTGCACAATTGGCGGTGTCGTGGTTGGGGCCCAGGCAGAAGACGCACCGCCGATGGCCGTCCTCAGCAGGGATCTGCCGCCCGCAGTTGCACTTATTTAAGTGTTCGGGTGACGCCGACGCCCAGTAAGACATCGAACCCAGCCGGGTAAGAAGAGGGCCAACATCGGTACTGGGAAGTGGCAGGAGCAAGGAAAACAGCACTCCAAAGCGAGAAAATATAAGACATCGGCAGCGAACTAACGTCGGTACCGGAGAACAGTAAAAACAGTCGAAAAGAGGCAGGAATCTTGCTAGAATTTTTTTTTGCTGAATCGCAGACAGAAGCAAAGGTACTTGGCTTCATGTGTGGGTACGCGGCAGGAAAGAACTGGGGTAAAGCTGGGTCCGTCCCCTCTTGTACCCTGACCGACGTTGGGGCGGGGCCGGCGTCTGGGCCGTCCCCGCTGGTATTGCTGGCTGAAGTTTTCACCGAAAGGTCCTAGTGCCTGCGACATAGTCCTAACTGTAATAGCCTGCTGCAAGAGCTCCCACTCGAAGTAAGATCAAAGAAATCTACAGGTGAAACACAGCTGATCAACTTTGAACTACAGAAAGGCAAAAATTGGAATGACTAGGGTGTACAGATGGAGGCAGGAGCCCTGTAGAATACAGACTCCAAAGGCAGATCAACAGAGGCCCTAGAGTAAAGATCCCTGTAACCAGGGGTGGGGTGGGGGACAAAGACTGTACCATGTTACACCATAAGACCTAGACTGCCAAAAGAGGACATGAGCCCTGTTAAAAGAAAATAAATATAATGCAAAAGAAAGCACAAAAAGGAAGTTTTACTGTAGATGTAGGAAAAAAATGCAACTGATGCAACAAGAGAAAAGATCTCTGCTGGAAAATAATCTTTTCCCCTTCCTTTTTGTTCCTTCTGTTAAAGGGAAAGTACAGTTATGCAAGAACTTAACGTAACAGTAGATATTCGAGAGAGGCTCTTCTAGTAAGTAGTAATCATTAGGATTGAGCCACCAAGTGCTAGGACCAAAAAATTTAGCTAGTAGTGCATAGCGGGGGACCGCCCCCGACATCACGTAACCTGCATCAGCCAGACACCATAAAAGGGGCGGTCCCCAAGCCCACCCTCCAGTTCTCCTGCCGGAAACATGAAAAGGTGTGACAGGAGAATGGATTGGGCTCCTACAGCCAGCAGAACGGTTGAAAAGAACAGCAGCAGGGGGAAGGAGGGAAGGAAAAAGCTTACCTACTGCAAGAGCCTCTCTTGAAGATTTACTGTTACGGTAAGTTCTTAGTAACTGTACTCACTCTAGCAGTAGGTAATAACCATTAGGACAGAGTCTCAAGCAGTGTAAATTCAGACAAAGCCTGAACACGAGGCGCAGAAAAGATCTGCAGTAGGTGCAAGATTAAGACATAAGGCCCTGAAGGACGTCCAGTCCAAAGCCTGCCGTCCGCCAAGAGGCAATGTCCAGACTATATTTAGTGAAGGTGTGGACAGAGCTCCAAGTGGTTGCCACACAAATGTCCATGGCAGAAACATTTCTGAAACAAACAGTAGATGCAGCCATGCCTCTGGCTGAGTGCCCTCTAACTTCCCTGGAAGTGGCTTGTTATACTTCTGACAAAACAAAACCCAGCTTGCCAACCATTTGGATAAATACTGTTTGGAAACTGCTGCGCCCTCTCTCTTGGGCACAAAGGAAACAAAAAGCTGATCCGTCTTACGGAATGACTTTGTCCAATTCATATAGTAATGCAAAATTCTGTGCACATCTAAGGTATGCAGAATTGCCTCCCCCTTGATTGGAATGTTCAGGGTAATACACTGGTAAGTGTATAGTCCGATTTAAAGTAAACTCAAACTACCTTCGGTAGGAACTTAGGATTTCTACTCAGAGCCACCCGATCTCTGAAAAATTAAATAGGGATATTCACACGCAAAAGCCTGAAGCCCGGAAATCCTCCGAGCAGAAGTAATGGTAACCAAAAAGGGTGCTTCCGAGACAGATAGCACAGGTCGCAACTCATGGCCAGTTCAAAAGGAGGCAGAGTGAGTTTCTCAAGAACAAAGTTCAGATCCCATGAAGGAACTGGGTTCCGCACAAGGGGTTTCAAATGAAATATCCCCTCCAGAAAGATCCGGGGGACCTCCAGCTGAGCCAAGGTTTTGCCATCTACCAGGGTGTGGTAGGCAGAAATGGCAGAAAAGTGAATCTTCAATGAAAAGTAGCAGAGACCAAGGTCTGAAAGGTGCAACAGTATTCCATGACCTGTGGACAGGGCAGGAGAACAGGTCCCAACCCTATCAGGTTACCCAAACAGGAAACCGTTTCCACTTCATAGTGTAAGTGGTTCTTGTGGAGGGCTTTCTGGCCTCCACAAGGACTTCAGCAACTCTGGAAGAGACTCCAAAGCACGAGGCAGCTATATCAGGTGCCATGCGTGCAGCTGAAGGGACTCGAGTCCAGCATGAACCAGCCTGTCCTGCTCCTGGGTCAGAAGGTCCTGGCAGAGGGGTAGATGAAGCGGAAACTCTACCGCTAACTGTTGGAGTAGAGGGAACCAAAGTTGGCGAGGCCAATAAGGGGCGATCAAAATCTTGTGAGCCCCTCCACCGTAATTTCAAGAGTACCTTCTACAAGAGCATGAAGGAGGGAAGGCGTACAAAAACCTCCCTGTCCAGCAAACAGACAGCACGTCTCGCCAGAAAGCACCAGGCCCGGGAACAGGCTAGCAGAAACTGGGTAGTTTGTCCCCCTGGGTAGTTTGCGTTGTATGAGGAGGCAGAGAGATCCAGATCTGGGCAACCCCAGAGGCCAAAGATGTCTTTGGCCACTGACTAACTCTGTTCCCATTCGTGGGCCCTTGCTTGGGTGCGACAGACCGTCCACTAGGACATTTTGAACACCTAGGACGTGCAATGCCGTGAGCTGGAGGCAGTGCTGAATTGGCCAGTTCCATATATGCACTGCTTCCCTGCACAGGGGATATGAACTTGTGCCTCCTTATTTGAGGTACAACACCACGCACATGTTGTCTGACCGGACAAGTGTGCCTGGGAGGAGAAGGGACTGGAATGCCTGAAGGGCATACAACACCGCTCTCATCTCTAGCACACTGATGTGCAGACGAAGCTCCCACTGAGAACAAGTTCCCTGCATTCTGTAGTCTCGCAGATGGACTCGGCAGCCTTGACCTGAAGCATCCATGGTCAGGGTCTGGAGCAGGGCGGCTGGAGTAGAACACCTCAGCAGAGGTTGTTCAGGTCCTGTCACCAGAGGAGATCTTGCCGCATGGGACTGGACACCAGAAACCTGCTGTCCAGGTTATCCAATCTCTGATCCCACTGAATACGGATGGTCCACTGTGACACCTGCATGTGAAGCCTGACAGAACAGTGGGGATGGCTGCTGCCATAAAGCCCAGGAGACTCAAAACTGGCCTGGCCATACCCAGCAGCTGGAAGCCACATGCCTTGCCTGCTACTGGAGCATTTCCGCCCTGTCCATGGGGAGGAAAGCCTGACCCTGGGTTATATCCAGCACTGCCCCAATAAACTGTAGGCGCTGAGATGGGATAAGGTGAGATTTAGGGTAGTTCACCGTAATATCCAACTAATGGAACAGGTCCAGGACAGCAGACAGAGGGGTTTATATTAAGCTGTCCCTTGATGTGGCTGACAGAAGCCAGTCGAAGTACGGGAACACAATAGCCCTGGTGACACAGAGCCACTGCCACTACCGCTCGGCACCTGGTAAAAACCCTGGGTGTCGAGGACAGGCCAAAGGGGAGAGCTTTGAATTGAAAATGCTCCCCCTGGAAAGGAAACCTGAGGAAGCGGCGGTGTGCAGTGAAGACTGGGATATGCAGGTAGGCATCCTGCACGTCGCGCACGCACAGTCACTGTCCCTGGGGAAGCAGTGGCAACAAACCTGGGAGAGTCAACATGCGAAATCTCTTGTACTCTATGTGCAGATTGAGCATGCTGAGGTCCAATAATGGCCGAAGATCTTAAGTCTTTCTGGGGACCAAGAAGAAATGGGAGTAGTATCCCTTTCCGATCTAGCCCTGAGGAATGGACTCTGGCAGATTTTCTCAGCAAAGCCTCAATTACCTCTCGGATGAGCAGAATGTGACCTTTTGGGTAATGAGTGTAACCTGGAGGGTTTTTTGGATGTCTCTCTAGAAATTCTATTGTGACCTTGAGCGATGAGCTGAAAGACCCACAAGTCTGCCGTGATCGCCTCCCACCCTGACAGGTGGCTGGCAAACCTTCCCACTACCAGCTCCTCTGGACCCAGTGTAGGATGGGGGGGGGGGCAAGCCTCTAGTCATGAGGCAGTGGGAGGACTGGGATGTGCCACCCCAGAAGCGCTCTGAGATTTGGCTGGAGAACTGGAGGCTAATGAAGGAGCCAGACAATTGGTCTTATGTCTGGAATGCTGCCTCCTGTTCTGGCATCTTTGCTGGCGATGAAAGGGCTGCCTAGTCTTAGTATTAGGCTGGTACAGACATTGCACTGAGTGTAAAGCTTCACCATTCTCTTGCAATTCCATCAAAATGTCCTTGATACCTTCTCCAGAGGGGACGGGCCCCCAAAAGGGGGAAATCGAGAATAGAGTTAAGAACATCCTGGGTGAAACCAGAGACCCTCAACCAGGAGTATCTGCGTAGGCAAACAGCCATGGCAGTGCTCCGAGCAGAAACATCGACAGCGCTTTAAGTGGCTCGCAAGGCATGATGGCAGGTGATCTCTGTTCAATCTCATTCCTGGCTTTAGACGCAGGCACGGCCTCAAATTCAGACTTCAGCTGTCCGAGCATTCTTTTGAGAGAGAATTATATGGCTCCGATAATTCAGAGCCCACACAGCTAGAGTAAAAGACACACAGAACTAGTGTCCGAACTGGTCCAGCTGCCTTGACTCCTTATCTGAGGCAAAGTACTCATGTTGGGCTTAGTGGTGCAGTCATGCGTAGCATTGATGACCACCGAATCAGTCTTGGGGTGAGTACTGATGTGGTCTTTGCCCTCCAGGTCATGGTATACCTGGTCTGCCTTTCTGGAGACAGTGGGGACAGACAATGGCTGCTGCCAGACCATGGCGGCCAAGTCCTCATGCAGTCCAATCCAGGGGGAATGAGAAGGGGAGACAGCTCAGGGAGGAGGAGGAGGAAATGCTCTGCCATTCTCTTATGCTGAGCATTCTGATCCTTCCATCTATTAGACTCCTGGATTTTTTTTTTTTCAGTCCCAGTCACCTCCTCCCACCAACTGGCAACAGGGACACATGTATTTTTACTTTTTTTCTTCTCTGAACCCCCCTGGCTGTGCGAGTGTGTGGAGGCACGCTTCGCACTTCATAGCACCAGCTCAGCCCCTCCCACCTCGTGATACTCTGCCGCCCCCTCTCCACTACCCTTCGGACCTCCACCTGGTGGGAACTGAACTACGGGGGGCACCAACCCACCCTCAAGAGAGGAGGGCTGCCCACTGGCATACTCAATCCTGCCTCGCCCCCAAAAACGTCGTTCCCAAACCGAGTTGCCAACACAGCGTGAAATAATGCGTCCAGCACCTCAACCATCTGCACCACTGGCCGATCCTCTTGGATGATCTTGGGGATTTCTATAAAGAAAGGGTCCTATGGGGGAGGCTTGGGAATCTCCTTAGGCATGGGTTCCCCTAGAGGAAGCATCTCATACCCTGAGGCAGAGGAAGAGGCAAAAGAGTCCGAAGGGCTCACATCTGGGAACGAAGCCCTGGGAGGGGAGTCTGCTTGCGAGGTTCAACCAACCTGCTACCGTGGCCCTCCACCAGGGAAACACCCAACGTGCAACCCGACATGGAGGGGCGAGTCTTCAGAAGCGACTGAGACCATGGAGTCCAAGTCGGGCAGACCAGCACTGAGGCTGACACTGACCGACAGCAGTCCAGCTCCATGACCAGCTGAGACTTGGTTTTAGCCCACCAAGAATTGAGAAAAGCCTCAAAATTCACCTGCGGCTGTGGAGGAAGCAGCTGGTACAGTGGCGTATAGGCTGGCATCAGGTAGCTGGGTGTTGTATAGCCGGGTGTTGTATAGCCAGGCGTCTGGTACCCGGGAGTAGGGTACCTCAGTATCAGGTAGTGCGGCATCTGAATAACTGCATTGGATAGCCTGGTGTAGGCCCAGACGGCAGTGCCAAAGGACCTGATGGCAGCCTGGAAGAACACTGAATGGCCCCGGTAAGGTCAGGTCAGGCTGCGGGCTTACTGGAGGTAGGCCCGGTGTTGGCCCCGAAGGACCCATCGGCATCTGGGGCGGAGCAGGAGGCCCAGGCAGAGGGTCCCCAGGTGTGAGAGTCCGAGTCTCCGAAGGGAGATCCAGTGACAGGCGGATCGGCGCTGGTATGTCAGGACTGTTAGCGGGCAGCCGCACCTCCTCCTCCAGCCCCGAAGCGATAGGGGAGCCAGGGGGTGGAGACAGAGGTTCCGGGGGGGAGGGAATTCCCCCGGGGAGGCTGCGGCATATGTGGCAGCGGGCGCTGCTCTGGAAGACCAGCATCAGACCTGTTATCAGGGTCTAATGGAAGGACTGACGCCAGACTTATCAGCCGGGGCTGTTGTCCTTCTGCATGTGGAAGTCAGAAGAACCTCCCACAGACGTGGAAGCACATCACATCTGCTGCAGTTCCTTTTCCATGGAAGCGAGTTTTGATTTCAAAAGGTGGGCTTCCAGGGCCTGCTGCCTGCGTTTCCGTGAGGCCTGGTTAAATTTCTGGCAGGCCTCAGTGTTGTTGGGTCCCGGGCACAGGAGTTATGAATTGTGAGTGTCCTTCTCTGGGAGCTGCTTGCCACAGACGCACTTACTGTGATGCGATTTGGATGAAGTTGCAGAAGATATGCAATCAGACAAATTCTATTTTTGTGAGAAAAAAACAATTTGAAAGATACATGTATCAAAAATGGCAGTCTAGCTATAGCAGCGTTCCACGAGGTCAGACATGCACAGGTCGACGGCGGGAAAGAACTAGAGGGCGGGTGTGGGGACCACCCCTTATATGGAGCCTGGCCAATGCCAGTCACACGATGTCAGAGGCGGTCCCCACGCTATACACTGCTAGCTAAAGTTTTCTGTGTGGTCCTAGCACCTGGCGGCTCAGTTCTAATGGTTATTACCTACTGCAAGAGCCCTCTCAAAGTAAGGTCAATCCTCCTTTTAAAGGGAACAAGGGGTCACTCCTTGCTATCCCATAGCGGAGTGAATGGAATAAAGAAACAAAATTACCTAGCCCATGCACAAGGTTAGCATAAGGGGAAAACTAAAATATGGAAAAGGAGAGCTTAAGGAGGGAGAGGGAGATGACAGAAAGAATCATTTTTTGTTTCTTAGCAAGGATGGGCCAAGGGGGAGGGAGGAGGCCCAGGCTCCCTGTTCCTTTTTTGGTGCAAGTTTTTTTTTTCTGCGTTGAAAACATGACCAATGGTGAACAGAAGGGGGAGACTGCCCAAATGCCTGGCTTGCACTGGCTGGGGATGGTGGGCAGGCATCTGAATAGGTAGTTAAGATATTCTGGAAAATCAACAATTATAGTGGGTACATAATTTTCATATCTTCCAAAAATCTGTCTTCGCCACCTTTTCGCACTAATCGGTCATAGCACCAAGCTTTCAAAAGGGCAATGTTGCTCACCCGTGCCTGCCATAGGTCACCTGATGTGCACAGATGCACAACATAGTGCGCACTGAGAAAATCGTATGGCCACAGGCATAAAACTCCACAGACCTGACTATGGGGGATGGTCACGCACTGGGAATCTATGCCCGATGGGGTTGTCCAGCAACTGGATCCCGGAAAAGGGATGTGGCATAGTTCTCGAAGACCCAACGGGTGCGCAGTACCTGTGTCAGATGTCCCTCGGGGCTGGAAGTGGGGAGAGGGACAGTCAGACATCCCTCGCTGCCACTGTACAAGACCTAAGCCGGGTTAGGATACTTCGGGAGGACCTGAGGGATCGTTAGTGGGTGATGAAAGAACAACTTCTAGGCACCCTTCT
This sequence comes from Neoceratodus forsteri, assembly GCA_016271365.2. NCBI lineage: Eukaryota > Metazoa > Chordata > Ceratodontiformes > Ceratodontidae > Neoceratodus > Neoceratodus forsteri. The sequence goes on along the minus strand of CM028137.1, from coordinate 823,616,919 downwards.
TCCTCTGTCCCAGGCGTAGGCTGCTGTTCAGGGGAAACCACTGGGGGAGGTGGAGAAGTCTCTCGGCCAGGTAGGGCCTGGGGGGAGGGCAGACTGGAAGAAGTCAGGCCGCTCGGTCGGATAGGTGATGCGGCATGAGCCACCAATGGGAGAGCAATGCCTGAGCGGTCGCTGGAGATGGCAGACTTACCAGGTGAAAGAGCAACCGGGCAGTGGAGGGTAAAACCCTCGACTGGCTTATCAGTCTGAGCCGGGCGGACCACAGGCTGCTTCTGGGCAGGGTCCGACTTATCGGCGGCCGGACGGGCCCCAGAGGAGCCGGGGTCCTACTTACCAGTAAGTACGGGCATTTGCCGGAGAAGCCGGCGGGCGACTTACCAGTGGTAATCGGTGGAAAAACTGCAGCACTAGAGGTCGTCCCGGAAGCTGCCAGAGTCACCACGAGGGTTGGCGGAGAGGGAAGGGCCTTGCTGGTCAAAGGCTTGCTAGATGAGGATTGGTGCTGGTCCTCATGACGCTCCTTCTCTTTGTGCCTCTCCTTGTCTTTCTTCTTTTGTTTATCCGAAGGAGAAGCTGAGTCCTGGATCTTCTGCATCTCCTTCTCCAGGGAAGCCATCCTAAATTTAAGAAGATGGGCCTCTAAAGCTTGCTGGCGTTGCTTGCGTGTGGCCTGGTTGAAAGGCTGACAAGTCTGGGCCGGCCGCGATGTTGTGATCCAGGCCTAGACAAAGGAGATGGAGACAGTGGCCATCTTTGTGTGGTATTTGCGCCCCACACTTGGTGCACTTCTCGGCCTTAAAAGACGGTGACCGAGAAGACATACTACGAATTTCAGACTGAAATTTGGTAGGAAAAGAAAATGGTGATAGACAAGATGTTGGAGTTACCGCGAGGTACTAGCGCTGGTAGATGACGTGAAAGAACTGGAAGGCAGGCATGGGGACCGCCCACTATATAGGGTCACGCTGATGCCAGTCACGTGACATCCGGTGGGTGGTCCCCCACCAGACACTGCTGGAAAAGCTTGCCGTGCGGTCCTGATGCCAGAGAGCGCCATGCTATATGTGATGACCTACTGCAGGAACCCTCTCAAAGTAAGTTCTACTTGTACCACGTATACTCATCGATAAGGGAGAGGTGCAGAGAGGCGTCCCCATCCTCTGAGGAGGAAGTCAGAGATAAGGAAGAGCTGGAGTCAGAGAGCGGCAGTACAGGGGCCTCAGGCCTAAAAATGACTAGATCTAAGGAAGGAGGTACTAGGGGAAAAGCACTAGCAGCTGCCCTGAACACCACCCATGACAAGGGACCTGCAGCATCCAGAATGCCCCTGAGAGGAGAGTCATGCGAGACGAGGCCAGGTCTTCTGCCAGGGGTATGAGAGTACTAAGGGGACCTCACTCAGAGAGAAGGTCTGGCAAGCTCATCCACCAGGGAACACTCAACAAGCGAGCAGCAATTAAGGTGATGCCCTTTGGTGGGGGGTAAGCCCCTCGGCGGGGTGAACGAGTCGTAAAGGTCCTTTGGTGCGGCCCCGATGCCCACCAAATACAGGGACAGATGGTTCCTGCATGACAAGGAGCTCAGTGTCGGAACTGCGCTTCCTGCCAGAGTTGCCAATCAGGACCATCCAGAACCTATCTCACTAAAAGATGGCCTGCCCCGTAGGCTAGGCCTCCGAACAGGCTCTGCATCCATCTCAGAAGATGCAGTGGGACCAGCACCATGATCGGCACTCTGCCTAGCACCGCAAACAGCATGGACACCCTCCCCAGTGCCATGGATGGGACTGGGAGATAGCAAGGCAGAGCAGTCCCTGAGGACAACGCCGACCTAGGCCTAAAACCAGGCTAAGGAAGGTCTCCATTATTAAAGTCCTGCAAGAGGCCAAGACCCTCCCCAACCATGACCCCTGGATCATCTGACCACTCTGGTGAAGACAGAAGCTCTCTACAGGATGCCTAGAAGGCCCAGCTCTGGAGACCTTCCCTCTTCCAGCACAGCAAGCGATGTCAGGAGGGGATCCTGTCTTGCGGCCAGCATCGCCTCACTCACCAGCACTGGCCTTAGTGACAGGAGCCGAGGTATCACCAGGCTGCAACACTAAGATGCCTGCAGCGTATAGCTCTGACCTTACCACCAGGGATGTTTGCTGCCTTGACCTGAGAGGGGTTCTCAGCCAGCCCTCCCCAAAGGGGGACTGTCCACCCGACCCCTCACCAAGCTTCTCCATCTCGTCGAGGACTAGGAGAGACCTAGTCTCCCTCAGTATATATGATACTGGAAAGGGTCTCAGGGGAAAAGCCCAGGGACCCCACCTTGGAGTCCTGTGTACATGGCCTGCCTCCACTGGTGGGGGGCTTGCGACCCCACTTCATCACAAGGATCTCAAGGGTGCAGTAGTCCATGGAGAAATGGGCGTCGCAGTGGTCCATGTCGTGGCTGGCTTCAAGGCACATCTAGCATCAGTCATGCAGACCCTGGATAGAAATGTGTCCCCCCACAGAAGCAGAAACACAAGTAGGGGGCCATCCGCAGGCCTCTGCTTGGCTTTCTTTTGCATTTGGGAGTCAGAAACGACGGACAAACGGAAAAAAAATTAACTGGCAAAACAGGTCTCTGTGCCATAAAAACAAACAGCAGCACCAAAAGCAGTTCCAAAAAATAGTTACATACTCACTGTAACAGCAGATCTTCGACAGAATCCCTTTCATCAGGCTACACCTATAGGACTATAAGCTGCCAGGCACTAGGACCACATGCAGAATTCTGCAACCAGTCCACCAGGGGCTGCCCATGACAACGTCAGAAGTCAGCTGCTATATAAACGGGGCAGCGCCTCCTCTCCTCAGTTCCCCACTGGAGATCATGCTCAAATGACCTGTCTATAGGGAATCAGGAGTGAACCTAGGGCTCAGCAAACCAGGTGAGGCAGACAGCCAGAGGTAAACCATCATGGAGAAAGAGACTATCCGAAGGCTCAGGAGCCTTTAGGGGGAAAGAGGGTGGGACAGCATGGCCTGATTGAGATTCTAAGATCTACTATTACAGTAAATAACTATTCTATCTTCAAGGATATTTCATTCATCAGGCCACACCTATGAAACGAGTACCAAGCAGTACTGACCATAAACAGTCCAAGAGGCTGAAACCTATAGCCCTGAAAAAGAAGGCCCTGAAGTACAGCTAGGCCAAAGCAAGCCCTTTTGAGAGGCAGTGTCTAGAGTAGATTGTAGTGTCTAGTGAAAGTATGGACAGCACTCCCGGTGGCAGCTGCACAGATTATCTGCAGCAGACACTTTTGAAACAAGCAACAGAGGTGGCCATGCATCTAGTGGATTGTCCATAAACCACACCATAAAGTTCCTTACCATACTTCCAGTACCAGAAAGTAATACAGTTTGCCAACCATTTCAAAGGGCGCTGTTTAAAAACTGGGGAGCACCCTCTTTCCCAGGGGCGAATGAAATAAAAGCTGCGAGGACTCTACAGTCCTTCGTGTGGTATGTATAGTACCAGAGTATTCTATGCACATCTGAGTATGTAGCAATGCTTCCTCTGTATTGGCATACTCATGAAAATAAAATGGTAGGTGAATGGTTTGATTTAAAGTAAACTCAGACACCACCTTTGGTGGAAACTTAGGATTAGTACTTAAAGATACCCACTCTAAGAAAAATCAAATAAGGAAGCTCACACATTAGAGCCTGTAGCTCTGAAATCCTTCGAGCAGAAGGGACTGCAACTAAAATCTATGCTTTCCAAGAAAGCGCAAGCCACATCCAGCTGGGCAACCTTACAACCCTCAATAGGCACATAAACACCCAAAATGGCAGCCATGTGCACCTCTGACGAATACCACAGGCCAGCATCCGATAAGGACAGCAGATGCTGTAGAACCTGGTTAACTGAACAGGTAAACAGGTCCAAGTGAATGCCTCCCATAGAGCAATCCGCTTCCCCTTCATAAAATAAGCAGATGTGGTAGAAGGCTTTTGGCAGCCACCAGAACATCAGCCACTTTTTGGGAACCTCCAAACCAGGCAATGGCTAGGTCTTCAGGAGCCATGCAATGAAAATAGAGATAGAAACCTGAAGTCCAGATGGACCAGTGTTTCCTGTGCCTGTGACTGTAGACCCTTGCACAGGAGCAGAGGCACTGGTGGGTTCCACTGCTAGCTGCTGTAGCAGGGGGAACCAGATCTGTTGATGCCATAGGAAAGCAATGAAAATCAGAGTTGCCCACTCCATCTGGAGCTTGAGCAGCGCACACTGAATTAGGGGCAAGGGGAAGGAAGGCTTACAGAAATCTCTCTTTCCAAGAGATGGACAACATGTCTAGCCAGAATGCTTCAGGTCCTGGAATAAGTGAGCAGAAAAGCAGCAGTTTTGTGTCCGGGGTGGGGGGCTAAAGGCCCAACTCTGGACGACCCCATCTGTCAAATAGGTCTTCAACTGAGGTCAGAAGTTTACATTCATGCATTTTGGACTGTGATCTGCTTAGCCTGTCTGCCACGACATTCTGGATGCCTGGAACATATACTGCTGACAGTTCTAAACCATGTTCCAGAGCCCAACACCAAACTCTCATCACTTCCCTGCATAGGGGATAAGAGTGAGGCACCCCCTTGCTTGTTGCTATAGCACATCACACTGCCATCATCCATCTGTACTAGCAGAGAACCAGGGACAGATGAGTCTGGAAGGCTTGTAGCCCATACACAAAAGCTCACGTTTCTCGAATATTTCTGTTCAGGGTGCTCTCTCCTCTGGTGTCCATGTATCCCATGTCTGATGGGGCCCATGTGTTCACCCCAGCCCATCCACAAAGCATCTGCTGGAATGTGGTGAGGGGAGGGGATCACGAAGAGAACCCCCTTTAATAGACTGTTGGGTTCCATACACCACTTTAGCACTTTGCATACAGGAGAAGTGACTAGAACCCTTTGTTCCAGATGGTCTGTGAGCTGATCCCAATGGAGTCTTAACGGTCCACTGAGGGATCCGTATGTGCAGCCCAGCCAAAGGTACTGTGACAATGGCCACTGCCATCAGGCCCAGGAGCCAGTGGAATGTTCTGGCAGAGATACTGGCTGTCATGTACCAGCTATGCCTAGGCAATCAGGCGTTGGGCCCTGTCCAGGGGAAGGAAGGCTGAGCCATGAGCTGTGTCCAAGACTGCTCCTATATACTGTAAGCACTGGACAAGGTGACAACACAAATTTGAGATGTTTACAGTAACCCCCAGAGCATCGCACATTTGCCACATTCGAGCTGAAGTGTGCAGGAGCTGATCCTTAGAGTAGGCTTTCAATAGTCAGTCGTCAAGACAGAGAAAGACATGAGACCTTCCCTGCAAAGGGCTGCTGCCATCACTGCCAAGCATTTGGTAAAGATCCATGGCACAGAGGACAAGCCAAACGGCAATACTAGGAAAGTACAGTTGCGTAAGAACTTACCGTAACAGTAGATCTTCGAGAACAGCTCTTGCAGCAGGTTACACCATTAGGACTGAAGCCGGCAGGCGTCAGAACCCCACGGAAATCTTCTAGCTAGCAGTCTTCCAGCGGGACCCCTCAGACGTCGGTCCGCCCGACGTCCAGGCGAGTACATAAGGAGGTGGTCGCCAGAATCCCGTAGTTCTCCCGCCCGGAGACTCCCGCCGGATGACATCAGAATGGGAGACTGAGGACCCGCCATCAGATGGCTAAGACTAAAACGATCTTGCTGAGTGTAGGCTGGAACTTACCTCCTCCAAGGGGGAATGGTGGGCGGGAAGGTACCTGCTGCAAGAGCTGTTCTCGAAGATCTACTGTTACGGTAAGTTCTTACGTAACTGTACTATCTTCTTCGAGGTACAGCTCTTGCAGCAGGTTACACCATTAGGACCGATTCCCAAGCAATAGCGCCTAGAAAGGCCATAGGGAGGCGGCGAAAAAACTGAGATCCCAACATGTCCTGAATCTAGGACAGGAGACCCTGCAGGACAGCAAGGCCGAAACCCGCTCTGCACCGTGAGGAGATGTCAAGGCTGTAATGCCTTATAAAGGTGTGCTCAGAGCTCCAGATGGCTGCAGCACATATGGCCGATGTGGATACATTTCTAAGTGCTGCGAAGGAAGCAGTCACTCCCCTCGTCGATTGGCCCTTAACTGCACCCGGAAGGGGTTTTGTCAATTGTTGTAGCAAAGGGAAATGCACTGGATAAGCCAGCGAGAAAGGGTTTGTTTCGAGACTGGATAGCCCAACATCCTCTCAGCGAAAGAGACGAACAGCTGCTCCGTTTTGCGGTGCTGCTTGGTCCTGGTCAAGTAATATCTCAGACACCGGTGAACATCCAGGGTGTGAAGCAGAGCCTCTCCTCTGTTAGTGTACCTGGGGAAGTACACAGGCAAATCAATGTCCTGATTAAGGGTGAGGGCTGATACCACCTTAGGCAAGAACTTAGGATTTGTCCTCAGGGACACCCTGTCCTGGTGAAAAATCTAATAAGGTTCCTTACACGTAAGAGCGTGTAGCTCGGAGATCCTCCTCGCCGAAGTAACAGCAACCAAAAATAACGTTTTCGACGACAGAAAACGCAGCTCACAATCTGCGGCAGGCTCGAAAGGTGGCAGCGTAAACTGCTCCAGGACGAAAAGCAGGTCCCAAGGAGGGACGGGATCCTTGATGGGTGGCCTAAGGTGGAGCACCTCTCTTAAGAAGGCCCGAGAAGTATCCAACTGTGCAGTGTGCGTTGGCCTATAGGTGCATGGTAGGCTGAGAACGCACAAAGGTGCACCGTGATAAAGGAGTAGGCCAACCCTGATCAGAAAAGGGAGAGCAGGTATTCCAGAACTAGTTTTTCTGGGCAGTCTAAAGGGGAGAAGCCGCGTGCTTGAGACCATAGGTAGAACCTACGCCATTTCATGGCATATGTAGCGTGTGTTGCCGGTTTTCTGGCGGCAGAAAGGACTTCCGCCACCTCTTGCGAGACCCCGTGTCGCAAAATGGCTATGTCTCTAGGAGCCAAGCATGCAGGTTCAGTGAATGTAAGTCCGGGTGGACTAATGAACCCTCCTCCTGAGACAGTAGATAGGAGCTGATTGGTAAAGGAAGCGGAGGTTCCCGGGACAAGTGACTCAGAAGCGGGAACCAAATCTGTCTGGGCCAAAAAGGCGCTATCAAAATCAGCATCGCGTGCTCCCTGCAAAGTTTGAGAAGGACTCTTTGGATCACCGGGAAGGGAGAAAAGGCGTAAAGGAATCTGCCCACCCAGGAGAGGGACAACGCGTCTCGCCAGAAAACAACAGGCCCTGGATCTAGCGAGCAAAAATTGGGCAGTTTTGCGTAGTATGGGGACGCGAACAAATCTAATTCTGGAGTGCCCCATCGAAGAAACACATCCTCTGCCACCTCCTGTAGGAGTTCCCACTCGTGGACGCTGGCCTGAGAATGGCTCAGGCTGTCTGCGACGGTATTGTCCACTCCGAGAACGTGAACAGCGATAAGGTTTGCGCCGTGTCGTACTACCCATTCCCACATTCTCATGGCCTCCCTGCAGAGGGGATAGGAGTGTGTGCCTCCTTGTTTGTTGAGGTAATACATCACCGCCGTATTGTCTGTTTGTAACAGAAGAGTACTCAGTGGGATGTCCGACTGGAAGGCTTGGAGGGCATAAAGGACCGCCCTCATCTCCAATATGCTGATGTGGAGATGAGCTTCCTGAGAAGTCCATGTACCCCAAGACCTCACCCCGTTCAAGTGTGCTCCCCACCCCAGCCCCGAGGCGTCTGTGGAGAGTGTTATCACCGGGGACGGCACTGTGAAAGGAACCCCCACAGAGAGAGTTCCTGGGTCTAACCACCATTGCCAGTCCCGAATCACGGCCTTCGTGATTCTGACCGGCTGCTGCAGATGGTCTTGCCTTTGGTCCCATTGCGCTCCGAGCATCCACTGGGTTATCCGCATGTGGAGCCTTGCCATAGGGACTGTTGGAATGGCCGCAGCCATGTGTCCGAGTAGGCGAAGGACCAGTCTGGCTGGGACGGTCTTCTTTGCTGATAGGTCCCTTATGAGGGACCAGATGCGTTCCGCCCTGTCCTCGGGAAGAAAAGTCTTCCTTTGGATGGTGTCCAGAACTGCCCCTATGAATTGCAGTTTCTGGGACGGTACCAGGAGAGACTTCTCGTAGTTGATTAGGATGCCCAGAGACTGAAAAAGAGCCTGGGTTTGCTGAATAGCGACCAACAGTGCCTCCTCTGGGGAGGCCATGAGAAGCCAATCGTCCACGTACGGGAACACATAGTGGCCCTGTCTCCTCAGAGACGCTGCCACGACTGCCATGCACTTGGTAAAGACCCTGGGGGCCGACGACAGCCCGAAAGGGAGCGCTCGGAACGGATAGTGGTGGCCGAGAAACTGTAAGCGCAGGAACCTCCTGTGCGCTTGAGCAATGGGGATGTGCAGGTAAGCATCCTGCATGTCTAGGGACGCCAAAAAGGCGTCCTTTTTCAGCATGGGTATTAGGCCCAGGAGGGTCACCATGCGGAAGCGTTTGTAAGCGACCGACATGTTGAGGTCGCTGAGGTCCAAGATTGGACGGAGGTCCCCTGTTTTCTTTGGAACCAGGAAGAAGTGGGAACAGTATCCTGCTCCTCGCTGGTTCCCTGGGACGTGCTCCACAGCTTCTTTCTGCAAAAGCGTGAGCACCTCTTACCTGATGAGCACTGTGTGCTGACCCAAATAACGGGAGAGCAGGGGAGGCCTTGTCGGTGGCTTGTCTACGAACTCTATATAGTGGCCTCTTTTGACCAACTGCAGCACCCACCTGTCGGTGGTGATGGACTGCCACCCTGGCAGGTGGGCTGCGATGAGACCCCCGACCTTTGTTTCCCGTTGATCTGGAGGGGTGGGGGCTGGGAAGGAGTCATGCTGTGGCGGCTGAGGGTCCTGCAGGCTGGGCCGGTTTGGTGGGACGTTGGCCTCTGCCTGAGGACTGTTTGCCCTGGGCTTTTCGGGCGAAGGAGCCCCTCTGTTGCTGGCTGGAACGAGACTGCTGCCTCTGAGCTCGGCCGCGAAACGGCTCTGGTTCCTATGAAAGGAACTGAGTCTAGGTCTGTACATGGCCTGGACAGACCTAACGGCCTTCCCGGCCTCTTGTAGTTTGGTGATGACCTTCTCAGAAGCCTCACCAAACAGAACTTCGCCGTGAAAAGGAGCGTCCAGGATGTTCTTCTGGATGTCCAGGGTGAATCCGGAGACACGGAGCCATGAGTGTCTCTGGAGGCATACGCCTGAGGCTGCCGCTCTGGCCAAGGAGTCCGCGAAGTCATACGCGGCTCGTAGCACCTGGGTTCCCACGTCTGAACCCATGCGGAGAAGCTGGAGAAGCTCCTCCTTCCGCTCACAGTCTGGCAACTTTTCCGCCAGATCCAGTCCCTGTTCCCACAGAGCGTTCTGAAATTGAACCATGTGGGTAAGGTAATTCAGGGACTGGATGGCGCAGGTCGCGGCTGCGTAAGTGCGCCTTCCCAGTGCGTCCAATTGCTTGGACTCCAGGTCCAGTGGCTGGGTGCTCAGGTGTTGCGGTCTCTGAGACCGGTCATGTGAGGCTGTGATGACCAGGGAGTCGGCCAGAGGATGATTAGCCAAGTACTGGTCCTCCCTTGGGGCCGTGTACAGGCGGTCAGCCTTCTTCAGCATCGCCGGGAGCGAGTGTGGACGTTTCCACGCTGCCTTGGTGACGTCCACAAAGGTGTCCACCAAGGGTGGTACCACTACAGGCTTAGGGTCCTCCTGCTGAAGATAACAGGCGCGGCGTAGCCTTTCAGGGTCGAGGTCTTCTGCGTCCCACCCCATGGTTCTCCTGGATATGTCTCATAATCTCAGAAGGATGGGTAATCCGGAGGAGACCTAGAGAGTTCACGTGGGTCCGGAGAGAGGACGCTAATGGGAGAAGGAGATCTGGAGCCATCCGAGATGTCCGACCTGGAGTCCTCCGTAGACGGTGAGTAACTACGTCTTCTGGGTCTCTTGGGGCTAGGTGACCCAGAAGAGGATCTGGACGGAGGCCTTCTCTTATCCACTGATCTGCCCCTAGGAGGTCCAGCGGGTTCCTGGGGGGAAGGTACTCGGCCTGCTGCACCTTTAGGTGAAGGAGGGGGCGCTGGGGTCGGTGGGGCAGCGGGTGCGGGAGGAGGCTGCGTGGTAACCACATCTTTTTTGATGGTGTCCCACCAGAAGGTGAATAGTTCCTTCACCTCTGAAATGTTAAGGCCCGACGATGGACCGGGCGCCGGTGGCCTGTCGTCGGGTCCTGGCGTCGGCTCCCCGGGGGTCTCCGGTTCTGGGAGGGCTCCGTGAGGCTCAACAGGACTGGCCGTCGCCCGCCTGGTCCTCGGGCTGGGTGGATTCCTCCTCCGTCAACGCCTCCTGGCCGACGTCGGTAGGTGGCGTTGGGGTTCTTCCAGCTGCTGGGTCAGGCATCTGTCCCCCCGCCGGCATCCGGGGTGGAGAGGGCCTAACCGGCGACGGGTGTCGGGCTGTCGTCGGTTCTCGGGGTCTGTGATGCTTGGCCGACGTCGGATCCGACGTCCACTTCAACGAGGTCAGCTCCTTGGTCTTACGTTGGGGTGGAGGAGGCAAGGAGACAGACCGGACGTCGGGAGCAGAGTGTCGGGAGGCAGACTTATGGTGATCCCCTGACCTCGACGAGGCCTTGGATGAAGAAGACAAAGGCCTGGAGGTCTTGGTATGCCACAGGGTGGAAGAACCAATGGAAGACTTGACTATGACCGGGGGAGGCTAAGCGGGCCCGAGACGGAGAGCAGTCGGACCGAGAGCTGGAACTGCGGGAGTCCGAGGCCCTAGAAGGGGATCTAGGTCTCACCTTCTCCCTGTGTTTCTCATGGTGCCTGCGGGATTTTTCAGAGGATTCCCCCTTGGAGGAAGGTTCCATGGCCTTCAGCTTCTCTTCCAACAAATAAGCCTGGAGAGCCTTCTGTCGGCGGATCCGGGTCAGACTCTTGAATCCCTGGCAAAAAGAACAGGCCCGGGTGTCGTGATCTGGGCCCAGGCACCAGACGCAGGACAACTGGGGGTCTTTAAAAGGCATCTGCTTCCCACAGGCGCATTTGGACAGATGGCTCTCCACAGAAGTTGGGGAGGACATCAGATAGACAAAATCCGGAGAAAGGTATTTCTTGAAGAAGAAACGGTTTTTGAAGTTTTCCTATCGTCGCGCACTAGGAACTGACCGAAGGGTCGAGACATGCAAGTCGACGGCAGGAAAGAACTGGGGATTCTGGCGGGACTGCCTCCTTATGCACTACGCCAGACGTCGGGGGCGGGACCGACGTCTGAGGCGGTCCCCGCTGAAGACTGCTAGCTAGAAGATTTCCGTGGGGTCCTGACACCTGCCGACTTCAGTCCTAATGGTGTAACCTGCTGCAAGAGCTGTACCTCGAAGAAGATTTGGTAATGTTCCCCTGGAACAGGAACCTCAGATCTTTTCTGTGAGGCTGGCAAATTCTGAGATGAAAGTAGGCATCCTTCATGTTGCGGTAACAGATCCAATCCTCTGTCTGCAGCAGTGGAAGCAGGCCTTGCAGTGTGACCATTCTGAACTTTCTGTACTTTATGAAGAAGTTCAAGTCCCCGATATCTAGCACGAGCCGCAAGTCTCCTGTTCACTTCACGATTAGGAAATAATAAGAATAGAACCCTGTGTTTCTTTGTTCAAGGGCACTGGCTCTATGGCCTTCTTTTGAAGAAAAGTGTGAATGTCCTCTAGGAGCAGAAGGTGGTATTCTGGAGGATAATGAGCTGGCACTGGCAGGAGATCTTGAGGGGTCCAAAAGTTCCCTAAGCATGCCCTTGTCCTATGATTTCTAGAACTCAGGTATCTGTGGTCACCTCCTTCCACTAAGTCAAGTGAAGGGAGACAACCTCCTACAAGCATTTCTGGAAGTGATGCTGATTGGGGGGTGTACAAGGAGTCAGAATTAGTTGTGGTGGCTCCTCCTGCTCCACCACCTCCAGGGGTTTTTGAATGTGCACCTGGGGTGGGCAAGGCTCCTGTCCCCTTGTCCTTACCACGCTGTCAGGTTGCTGGACAATGCCTGGCACCAGCTGAGCAAAGAGACACCCTTTCCCTACCCCTTGGTTGGTTATGGTAGAGGGACCAAAATGAAGGGTAGAAAAAAATGTCTTGGGCATAAGAACCAAAGAGTTAATGTCCTTTAAAAAGGCCACTGACAATACACTGTTGCAAGACATTCGCAAACCCTGCCACCCTGAGCCACGAGTACATCCTTAGATGGCCAAGGCAGCAGCCCTGGCGAAAGCATCTGAATCACAGGCCCATGAGAAGCAAATGCTTGCCCAGATCGACCCCAGCAGTGACAGCCTTGAGAAGCTCTTGTTTGGGGCGCCCTCTGGCAAGGCTTGTGCAGCTGCCTTAACCTTTCTCCAAAGAGTGTTCTGATACTTAATCATGTGGGCCTGATAGCAAATCTGAAGGCCCAGTGAAGCAGAGGTAAAGGTCATTTTGCCTAACACATCCATCAGGAGGGAGGGAGGGAGCTCAAGTACTTAGCTGCCCTTGACCTATCATGGGCAGCACTGATAACCAGAGAGTCTGCCTCAGGCTGTGTGGCAAAAGAGTGCTTCCAGGAAGGAGCCATGTACATTTTCTCTGGTTTGCTTCGTATGGCTGGGATAGCATTTAGCCTGCACCAGACAGCAAAGGTAGCATCCTCCAGCACAGGGATAACAGGTGTTAACAATAGGAATCTAGGAAGTCTATTAAATTTTTCTTGGTGGTGTCCTGCTCCTCTAAGTCAAAGCCCATGGCAGCCTGTAACTGCTGCATCATGGTGAGGACAGTTGGGTCCTCCGGTGGGGACCCTGGAGTGTGGACCACCAAGTCCTCACTGCAGATGGACACTGTAGAGCTGGTGCCCCTTTCAGAAGGGCTCTCAGCATAGTCCTCAGGCTCTTCCTCATCATCCTGCATTATTAAGTCAGGATTATATTCAAAATTTTCTTTGAGTAGGTCGACGGGCATGAGAATGTGTGCCAGCGATGTCGATTGTGCCCTCAGAGGCAGCTGAAGCAAGGTTCTACCTTGCATCATCACGGGAAGATTAGCAGGAGTCCCAGTCAACGAACCCCAGGGGGTAGCAGGTGTCTGAGTATGTCTGTAAATGACAGCAGAACCAGGAGAAGTTTGGCGTCCATATGGTCGACAGGTGTGCTGGGAATAGTCGGGGGGCTGTATCCTCAACATTGACCTGCCGTGCCCCAACCTTGGAACCAACTGTGTCAATGGTTTTTTTGGAGGGGGGCAACGTCGCTGCAGTAGCAGTCAATGGCACAGAGGAGGTAGTACCTGCTGTGCGAAGGGGCAACCTGAAGCGCACCAGGGATTTTTTTCTCCTTCCCCTCATCCCGGTGCTTATGTCTGTAGCTCCCTGATGGCTTGTACCAGGATTTAGAGGACTTGGACCTAGAAAAGTGGGCCAGCAACGTGTCGGTGGGAGTTGCCATGGTAGATCAAACTCAGTCACGGTAGCAGAATAACTGACAGTTCCTTTGATGACACAGGTCATCAAAAATCACTTATAAAAAGCGGTTACTTTTCTACACAGAAAAATTAAAAAGGGCAGCTATTGCGGCAGCATTTCCGTCACTAGTCCAATGAGCATGGTCAATGGCAGGAAAAGAACTGAGAAGGGGCTGCCCATGTGTATGTAGTAGCTGATGTCAGACGACGTGGACTGCCCCGGTGGACTACTTGAATGTTTCCGTGTGGTCCTAGTGCTTGGTGACATAGTTCCATGGGTGTAGCCTGATCAAAGGTATCCTCGAAGATCTGCGGCGTCGAGCAAGTTGCAGCAATGACTGAGGTGTGACACAGTAAGGACGAAGTCAAAAGCTCCCACAGTGTTGCCTTGATGGCTGGAAAAATAGAACTGAAGTGAGCAGGGGGCCAGCGTGGGTTACTGGCCAGTCCATGAGCGCCATGTCATACATGAGCCTTGTGTGTGGCACTATCATCAGCATCGGTGCCTTAGCTGTAGGCCAAAGAGTTTGCTCCCACGGAGTCCTAGTGCCTCTAACAGACCAATAAATGGGAACAAGAGGTGAAGATTAATTCTTGGAAGATTCCAGCTAAACTAATTGAACGATGGGCCACCCAAAATCTGATAAAAGTAAGCAAAAGGATGCAACCTCCATATCGGCTGCTCGTACGCCAAAAGGGAAAGGGCACACACAAGACAACAAAGTACCACCCACTCTACAAGCTGTGATTCATGCAGAGAGAGCTCTCAACTGAAAGATGTAGAGTTTCGATACAACACTCGCCACCACAGAAAAGACTGAGGAGGCTGTTTTGAGAAAGTCCAGAGAAGCAGCTGGTACTGCAAATAGAACTATGGTGATGATGGCAGGAATCATCTGGGTTAATGAGTTGCTCTGCATATACTTAGAGCATTTAGAGACGCTACCTAGTCACCCAATAAAAGACTAAAAGAACTTTGAGAGAGTAAGGAAAGTTAGGATTCAATGGCCTTTCTGTGTCGTAGTTGCAAGCACTGGTCAACTTCAGCTCCTTTCTGTGTCAGGCAGGCATACAGACGGCCCGCTGACGATTCCTTGCCCGGGAGTGACCCTGAATCTTTTCCCCAACCTAAGGTACATGATTCGTCAGAAGACGAGCCTTCAAAGGAGTCAGGACAACACTTCAGAAGTTGGGTGCTGCCCATGTCCTACAGATCCCTGCATACCACAGAGACCGTTGTACGAAGGTAAACATTATACCTTCATGGACCCCTCAGATGCCGGCAAACAGGCTGAAATGATGAGAAAACACTTTTTGGCCAGAGGGCAGTGAAAATGAAATATCGGACACTGAAAATGAGTGAAATTTTGTGGATTTTCTTGCCTCTCTGGGCTTTGTCCTATGTATATAGTACAGAACATTTGGTTCCATTATTCTTACGACCGTTTCTGTTCTGCAGCATGGAAGGGAAGAGCTCTGAAAGTTTGTAGGTTTACAAATCTTTACAGGCCCATATATATATATATATATATATATATATATTTAGACAGGATTGAGTTTATTTTTGGTGGCAGGAGTATTCACGCAACAGTAGATCTTCATGAGAATCTCTTTCGTCAGGCCAGATCCAAGGAACTTACATCCACCAGGCTTTAGTACCACACAAACTTTTGCAAGCACTCCACTAAGGGCCGCGCAAGACATCTGATGTCGCCTCTCCCACATAAGTGTGGGCAGCCCCATCCCCAGTTCCCTGTTAGAGAACATGCTTGGAGAGCTCCCTCTAAGGAACCAGGAGGAAACCCTGATCTCTGCTAAGTATACAAGGCAGACAGCAACAGGTAGAACTTCATGGAAAAGACATCCTATCAAGAGTATCAGAACCTTATAGGGAACCTATTACTCTGTTAACCATACGAGGCGGAGGACAAGAGGTATAATCTCATAGAAAACCTACAGGGTGAAGGACGGCGAGACGCCATGGCCTTACGAAAGATTCTCTCGAAGATTTAACTGTTCTACATAACTATTCCATCTTCGAGGAAGTCTCATGAGGCCACACCTATGAACAGGTACCAAGCACTACTGAGCATAAACAGATTGGGTGGCTGTACCTACAGGCCTGAAGAAGGTGGCCTTGGAGCACAACTAGATCAAAGCTTGCCCTTTTTGGGACTTCTCGCGACACCATGGCTGTGATAGGAGCCTAGGGGAATAGCTCCTCACCCTTCAGGGAGACAAAACAGCTACTAACAGCCAGAAAACCTAAAACATTGTACATGATATGGCAGCAAAGGAAAAAGGAGCACTTGGAGTTACTAGATCCAGAACCAAAACCTGGACATTGGCGGAGTAAGAGTTACGATTTTGGGCTCTTGAGGAGGACCGGACTCGCAGTGAATTGCCGAGCAGTGAGGTGGGACCAGGCTATGAAACTGATCAGGAGGAGGAGATCAAAATGGAGGGTAAACAGAAGTATATCATTAAAAAAGGTGGTAATGGATCCATAAGTAAGACAGAAAAGAAAGTCTCCCAAGAGAGGATGGGGAGCGATCAAAGACAGGAATTGCGTGCATATACTTCGACCGTGAAGGGCAATGAAAACTGCTACTGGCCACCTGAACAAAGAGGAGGGGGAGTGATACCATCAGGAGACAGGAGACCAAAGTAGTAGCCCTTAAGACTGGGGGAAGTGGCATCACTACTACTACTCTGGACACAGTCAAGGAAGGTGCACAGAGTGACACCGTGTCCAGAGAAATGGAAAGTAAGAACACTTTCATCTACCTTGGAGATAAAACCAGCTGTGTTGCACAAGTTTGTGCCTTCATTCAGCAAAAGGGCAAAGTTAAAGATTGTTGTATTGTTGAAAAGAGTACAGAAAAAGCTGAAAAAACTGGAGGGGGGGGGAGACTACACAGGAGGGGGCCATCGGAGACACCAGACTGCATGAGGGGAGGGGACAGTCAAAGAAAGAGAAGAGGTATGATCTGTAAAAAAAAAAAAAACCACAATGACAGTAACATTTAATGTCAATGACTTGTCCAATCCTATCAAGAGGAAAAAGATGACTGTGGTGAGGCAAACAATGGCACAGGTGGTCTTTCTACAAGAGACACCTCGCGGAACCAGAACACCAGAATTGAAACAATTGGGTTATGAGGAGATTTACGCCTCATCTTACAGAAAGTGTAGATGGAGGGGGATGGCGATGCTCATCCCCAGAACTATGGCATTTGAATGCATACACAAAGATAGATAAGGAAGATCAATACAGAACATTAAAAGGAAGTCTTCAGGAGCAAATTTGACATATAGGTGTACGCCCTACCTGGCTCACCATATGGATTCTATAGAAAGTTACCAGTAAAAGTGGTGGACCAGATGGGTGGCACACTGATGTGTGGGGGAGACTGGAACCTTACATTAGACCAAAACTTGGAGAGTACATCAGAGATCCCCAGGCCTGCACATAGAGTGGCTAAACAAGTCAAGACTTTACTTGCACATCTAGATCTACCCGAAACATGGAGGTAGAGGAGAGCTCGAGGGGGTACACATTACTCCCAGGTACACCAAATGTACTCCCGGTTGAATCTCTTCCTGCTCCCTAGAGAAACACTCATGAGGTTCGTAAAGGGGGGAATAGAGTAATAGGAGTTTCAGACCATGAAACGCTAATAATGGAAATTAACATGCAGAAAACACCGAAAAACACACTTTGGAGGTTGAAATTTATTTATTATCTATTTAGCTTTTGTTTACCGGGTAGGTACACTAGACAAGTAGTATGCCTATTTTCAGGAATGACCCTGGAGAGTACAGAACATACAGAATACATACAAGGCAACTTAGGAGATACATCTTATAACAGGAGGTACTAACAATTGTGGTAAGACATATACACGGGCAGTAATAACATCACATGACAGTCAATGCGTAGGTAGACATTTGTGACAGCTGAGATTCATCAGGGAGAATAACAGAGGCATCCCCCTACGGAGGCTTGAAACAATTACACACTGATGATAACCAAGTGTGACCACAGGGTTGAGCGAAAAGACCCATGGGAGGGGGCCATGCGGACATGATCCGGTAGGGAATTCCAGAGTCTAGGCACGTAGGCAGCAAAGTCTCAACCCCCCCCCCATGAGGGACCGAGTGGAAGGAATTTTGAGCAGTCCAACAGACTGTGACCTAAGCTTGTAGGGCAGAGCGTCCATAATTGGGAGGAGATCCGCCAGTCCCTGGGGAGAGCCAGTAGCGACAACTTCTTTGCCAAGCATCCAACCCCAAAGTCCAGGTATTCAGCTGGGGCAACCAGCGGAGTCTATCATAGAGATCACATCGATGGGTGAGTTTAGGGACGGCAAGTGCAAACCGACATATATTGTTATATGCCGTGCTCCACCGGGCAAGGTGGTTTTGGGGGGACCGGGCAAATAGGGGGAGTCCGTAGCTGAGAGAGGGAAGAAGCACACCTCGAGCAAGCGCGAGTCTTGCCCCTGGGGTCAGGTTGTATTTGGCCCTATAGGCCATACCCAACTTACAGTGTGTACTTCTACAGATGTTGAGGATATGACTCCCCATGTCAAGTTGGGGTTCGAGAGTAACTCCAAGATATTTGATGGAGTTCACCAATGGCAGCGGGGATCCCCCATCACAGGTTATGTGGAGCGAGGATGATGCATCTTTTATCTTGGCTGCAGAGCCAAAGAGCATGGCCTGCGTTTTATTGGTGTTCAATACCAGCCTATGGTGAGTAACTCCAGGCCAGGACTCTCCCAAGTCATCGGGTCAGGCTCTGGTTTAGTGCAGCGACAGTGGGGAATGGGCCACTAGTACCAGATCATCTGCGTATAAAGTGGCTTGGCAGTGAGAGGTCACCAGTGGTAGCTGATTGATAAAAAGCGAGAAAGGAGGGCCCAGCACTGATCCCTGGGGACTCCCAGAGTCATCGCCCTTGACCCGAGAGGACCTTGTTGAAGCAGGTGCGCTGCTGTCTACCCTGCAGATAATCCGTGAACCACCATTTAGGGCATGGAGGAGAGACTAATGGATTTCTTAGTTGCTCTCCAAGAAGGTCGTGGCTTATCATATTACTTTGGCACTCATGAGGGACAGAGAGGTGGAGGAACAGATGCCAAAGCTAATTAAACAAATGATTGAGGACTGTAGTGGGAATGGACTCAAGTAGCGGAATGGTGCGGGACACTCTGAAGGCAGTAAGAGGTAAGTTAGTCATAGGGGCAGCGAGAAAGAAAGAAAAAAAGGTGGAAAAAGAGGAAAAACTTCAGGCACTGGAGACAGCACAGTAAGAGAAAATATATTGGGATGGTGGGGAAGATAACTCGTCTCAAAAAGGCAAAAACTAATGGAACAAAAAAAACAAGTTACTCACCTGTAACAGTAGTTCTAGGAGTGGTATATGTTGTTCATCCACACTGTCTGGCATGTCCCTTTCCCCTTTAAATCTTGCAAGAAGTCTTCAAGGTGGCCCTCCCACGCACCCGGGTGGTATATACCTCGGCTCCGCCCAATGACGCCATGTCTTAGCCCGCTGGAAGTAAGATGGTGCGCCTAAAGCCAGGGAGATCGGGTGGGTGCGTGTGGATGAACATATACCACTCCTAGAACTACTGTTACAGGTGAGTAAATACAGGTTACTCACCTGTAATAGGAGTTCTAGGAATGGTATATGTTGTTCATCCACACTTACTGGCAGGTTTCTTGCTACTTTAAATCTTGCCGGAAGGTCTTCAAGCTGGCTCCTCCAACCCACCTGGGTGGCAAAACTCTCGGCTCCGCCCCATGACGCCAGATCTAGCCCGCTGGAAGCCAGGTTGTGAGTCGAAGCAAAGTGGGTCGTGTGGATGAACAACATATACCATTCCTAGAACTCCTGCTACAGGTGAGTAACCTATATTCCTAGGGACGTGGATATGTTGTTCAATCCACACTTACTGGCATACTCCTAGCAGTTCTCCGGCAGGAGGGAGGCAAGGCGCACACCCCCTACTTAGGAAATAATGACTGGAGAACCAAGGCCCCAAAACCAGCATCCCGGCGTGACTCAAGGTCGATGTGGTAATGGGTAATGAAGGTGCGTGCTGACTTCCAGGTAGCAGCCCTGCAGATTTCCTGGATAGGGACGTCCCTGGAAACAGTCACCATGCAGCGGTATGGCAGGTAGAATGAGCTCTTATCCCTCTGGGAGGCTACATGCCCACCAACTTATAGCAGAGATCTATGCAGGAGGTGACCCACCTGCCTATCATCCAGCCTGGCTGCACGTCTGCCAGGTGCGGCTTCAGCGTATGTGACAAACAGCTGGCAGAACCTCTCCGGACTTCAGCCGTCCGGCCCTTATACTAAGCAAAGAGTCCAGAGTATGGAGCCCATATTCAGCCTCCAGGTGTGACTGGGGTAGAACACCGGCAGAGTCAACACCTGATTAAGGTGAAACTCCGACACCACCTTCGGAAGGAATTTGGGGGGCGAGGAACAACCTTGTCCCTGTGGAAGACCAGATAAGGAGACTCAATGGAAAGCGCCGGAGCTGTCCCATCCTTCTGGCTGACGTGATAGCCACCAAGAAGGTGGTCTTCCACAACAGGTGAGAGATGTCACACTGTGCATCGGTTCAAATAGCTTGCCCATGAAGCTTAGCCATAGCAGCAGTAGAGCCCACGGAGGGGAGGTTCTCGCACTTGAGGATGTGATCAAGGCCTTGAAAAGCCGCCAGACCACCTTTTCCTCTGCGCCACCACCGCTTCGCCGCCCGCACCTGGTAAGCAGAGATGGCTGCCAGGTGCACCTAAGGGTTGTCAACGAAGCCCTTGCTGAGAAAGGGACCACAGGTAATCCAGAATGCTTGCCAAGGAGCAGGAGGAAGGGTCCAGGCCCTTGCCCTGACACCAAATGGAGAATCTCTTCCACTTAAAGGCGTAGCATTTTCTGGTCGACTCCTTACGGGAAGCCTCAACAACGTTGAGGACCTCGTCGGAAAGACCCAAGGCCTGGAACTCTAGCCGCTCAGGAACCAGGCCGTCAGGTGCAGGGATTGAAAGTCCGGATGGAATACCTTCCCCTGATTGACTCTGATCAGGTCCGGGAGGCTGGAAGCCACCTCGGGAGCCTGGAGCTGAGACTGAGGAGATCTGGATACCAAAACTGGCGGGGCCAGTCCGGGGCTACCAGAATCACCTGCGCCTTGTCCCTCCTCACCTTGAGAAGCACTTTGTGGATCAAGGGAAATGGGGGAAAGGCGTAGAAGAGGCCTGGAGTCCACAGCCTCGAGAAGGCATCCCCTGCAGCGAGCCCTGAGGGGGGCGGGCATGAAACAGTCTC
The DNA here is from genome assembly GCA_016271365.2 of Neoceratodus forsteri. NCBI lineage: Eukaryota > Metazoa > Chordata > Ceratodontiformes > Ceratodontidae > Neoceratodus > Neoceratodus forsteri. The sequence goes on along the minus strand of CM028137.1, from coordinate 823,596,026 downwards.
AGCTTCACATTCTCCCTGGAGGCAAACAAGTCCACCTGAGGCGTGCCCCAGTGGGAGAACAGATCTTGTACTACCTCCAGCAGGAGAGACTACTCGTGGGACGCAGCTCCTATCCGGCTTAGGGCATCGGCGAGAATGTTGGAGGCCCCCTGCCACATGGATGACAAGGAGATCCGCCTCCAGGCTGCGCACGAAGGACCAACTGCGGAGAGCTTCCCTGCACAGAGGCATGGAGCACGTCCCACCCTGGCGGTTTAGGTAGTACATGGCCGTGGTATTGTCTGTCTAGACCTGGACCACTTGACTCCATACAAACGGAGCAAAGGCGGTGAGGGCTAGACAAACCACTCGAAGCTCCAGCAGGTTGATGTGGAATCGGGACTCCTGAAGGGACCAGAGGATGTGCGCTCCGTGCTCCCCCAGATGGGCACCCAACCCATCAGAGAGGCATCGGTCGATAGAATGACGGTCGGCTCGGGCGGACAAACAGGATGCCCTCCTGCAGATGAGCTGGAAGGATCCACCACTGGAGAGCGTTCCACATCTCCTGGGTCACTGCCACTGGCTGGTCCAAGGGACCGGACCGCTGTGACCATTTGCTGGTCAGTCCCCACTGTAGGGGACGCATGTGCCAACAGGCCCATCGGACCACGCTGGTGCAGGCCGCAATTGCCCAACCTGAAATGATTAGGCAAAGGTGGAAAGAACCTCGGCCCTGTCTGCCGGGAGCCGTGCTCTGGCTCGCAGAGAGTCGAGCTCTGCCCCGATGAAGAGTATCACCTGCTTGACGCCAGGTTCGACAGCTTGAATTAGATGAAGGCCAATCAAGAGCAGACCTAGAGGGCCAGATCTCTGACCGCTACACTCCGCTCTGGAAGGGCTGCAATTAGCCAGTCGACCAGGTAGGTACACCCGGACCCTTGCGCGCCAAGCAGGAATGCTGTCACCACTGCCATGCATTTGGTGAAGACCCTGGGAGCTAGAGATAGCCAAGCGGCATGGCCCGAACTCAGGCGATCCTCCGCTCTGAGCGGAGGAATCTCTGATGAGACGGACGGATCGGACGTGAAAGAACGCGGCCCCTGAGGTCCAGGGAACAGAGCCACATGCCTCGCTCCAAGGATGGTATTATCTGAGCCAGAGTGACCATCCTGAAGGTCTGAGACCTAGGAACCTGCTCAGGTCGCAGGTCGAGATGGGGCACCAGCCCCCATCCGCTTTGGGACCAGGAAAACCTGGACATAAACCCGGGTCTGGAGGAGGACCGACACCTTCCTGATCACCTCTTTTTCGAGGGGCAGGGCAATATCGGCATGGTGAGCCGACAGGCGAGTGATGACCCCTTGGCCCCCGAGGCGGCGCGCTCGAAAGGTGGGGTCTGCTCGAACTCAAAGGCAGGCCCTTTCCTCCACTTCCAACACCCAGCGGTCCATGGTGATAGCGGACCAGGCGGAAAGGAAGAAGCGGAGCCGTCCCCCACAGGGGAACCCAGGGGAGTGATGAGGCTGGGCGGCACCCCTCAACCCGTCACTGAGCAGGCTTGGAGGAAGAACCGCTCAGGGACCTCCTGAACCTTTACCTCATTGCTTCCTGTTGGAGAAGCCGTGACTGGGTTTGGGCCACGTGCCAGCCTGCTGGCCTCTGTTGCTGGTGCTGTTGGACCGGTCGTAGCCGCAGAGGCCGAAGGGCGAAAGGACTTATGCTGTTGACGGCGGCCTTTGTCCTTCTGGGCGGAGGTGACCTCGTCCAGAGTGGCATTGGACTTTTCGATCCGCTGGAGGTGCCCCTCAACTCCAGGGCCAAAGAGGCCGCTACTGACCTGACACAGGAATCACCTATGTCCAGAGCAGTCTGAAGCTGCTGCTTCGCCACCGCCCTACCCTGGTCCTGCACCTGACTGACCGTGGTCTGCAGGTCGGCCAGGAGATGAGGAACAACCTCATCCAGGGAGCCCATGACAGCGTGGGAGAAGTGTGCCATCGGCACGGCCGAGCTGGCCTGTCGGAGGAGGAGGGAGGACGCAGCGTACAACTTGCGCCCGGCAAAGTCCAGCTTTATGGACTCTTTGTCGGGGTGCTTATCCACGTCCTAAGCGTTTCCGGAACGCCGGAAGACGCTGTCGGTGACTAACCCCTCAGCAAAAGGGTACTCCGAGAAACAGGGCAAAGAGCCGGTAGGGACCGCATACTTCCTGGCCATACTAGCCGAGGGCGCAGGGCAGGAAGCAGGCCGCTGCCAAAGCTCCAAGGCTGGACCGACAATGGCCTCAGCCACCGGAAAGGCCTCCGTGGGGGAACCCCCTCGGTCCAGTATCTCCGTCAGGGGATACTTGGCCTGTTTGGACACAGGCTCGAGCTGCATCCCGGTGGACTCAGATGAGTCGAAGCAGACCCAAGAAGGACGATGGGCTATCGTCCAATGACTGGCACCCGGAGGAATCCAGGTCGACCTGTTTGGAGAACAGGGAGGAGTCATCATCGGACTCCGAAGAGTCTGCGAAGAGCTGCCTCGGCCCTGAGCCACCCTCCACCTGCCGAGGACGGTCGGGAGTGAGGGTGATCGACAACCTGTGGGGCAGGCCGTGACCCAACCGAGAATCCTTGGTCGGTGCCCCAGACTTCGGTTGTGGAGGCGGAGGTTCCACCACAATTGGTGGAGCAGCTGGTTTCGGCCGAACAACCGGCCCAGGAATGGGCATCTCTACTGGGGTGAGCGGTTGCTTCGGTCGTTCGGGTGACAGTCACTTGATGGCCGGGGGCTGAATCGGAGTAGATTTACTCCCGGACAACAGTAACTGCTGCCACATAAGCTACCCGTAACATCGACGCACTTACGCCAAAGTCTCGCCCATCCGAAAAGGGAGGAACAGCAGTCGCAGCTTACTCGGGTACCGAGCCAGAGACCCGGATGTTACGGGAAATGGCTTGACCGAGATGAAGTCCGAGACCCTCGGGTGACCGAGGGTGGGTCTGGGAAGGGGCAGGGGACACCCGCTCTTCCCTCAGCTCGGGGACTTTAGCCGGGGACTGCCGCTCCGAAGGCGCAGGCAGATCCTCGGTCTCCACTGGGGGAACCTGCGAAGGAGGGTTGTCGGCTTCACCAATCGACAGCCCATCCGACGGATCGAGAAAAATCTCGACTGCGTCGACGGGAGTCTCAGCAGGCTGGCCTGACGGGGACACCGTGAAGCCAGCGGCCTGAGCCGCAACTTCGACCGAAGTCAACGGTCGGCTGTCCGGGGAAGGAGACCTCTCCCACTCCCACGAACGCAGACAGTGGGACTTACTCTTCGACTCCTTTTTCTTGGGCCGAGAAAAGTCCCGATGGCCCCTCTCCCTTCGTGGAAAGGGACTGACAAAGCTCCTTGAACGAAGCAGAGTACGAGGAACTCAGAGAGAGCAGGATAAATGCCGCGGCCGAGGAGAAGGAGGAAGATGCGGCCTGGGCCACCTCCTCCTCGAGGGCGACCATATGCTCGAGCTGCTCAGCCAAGCCAGCCGTTGCAGACACCGCCCAATGAGCCTCTTTGGATTTTACCGGCGGGTAATGTTTCTCGGGGCGCCCAAGCTGCAATCGAGCAGCGTGATCCTCCAGGACGGTGGCGGAAAAAGAGCGGCACAACTCGCAGGCCTGCAGGTTGTGATCTAGGCCTAGGCAGTAGACGCACATGGAGTGCGGATCCGTCCTGGACATTTTCTGCCTGCAAGGGCACCTCCAAAAACCGGGAATCGATTTGTCCATCGCAGCTGCAAGGGATGATGAAGACCGAAGTTTAGAAAACTTCAAACTAGTTTCGGACGAACCGAAGAATTAGAATCCAGTCTAAAAACGCAGAGCACTAAGGAGGGAACCGGAGCTTTCAAGCGGTAAGGAAGATCTAGCGTCATGGGTCGGAGCCGAGAGTTTTACCACCCGGGTGGGTGGGAGGAGCCAGCTTGAAGACCTTCCGGCAAGATTTAAAGTGGCAAGGAACCTGCCAATAAGTGTGGATGAACAACATATCCATGTCCCTAGAAAATAGTGTTTACAAATTACAGTTCGCTGCCTTAAAAAGAATCCTGCTTCTTTTACTATTGTGCTCAGGCAATGTCAAACTCAACCCAGGACCATTAGACGCCCTTGCTTCTCCATCAGACCTGACAGGTATCAAAGGAATGTCTTTTATGCATCTTAATGCCAGTAGTTTGCTGAAAAAGTTCACCCTTATCCAGGCTTGGGTGAGCCACACCCTACCTGACGTCCTAGTGATCACTGAGACCTGGCTTAGGCCAGCCACCCCAGACAAGGAAATCAATATCCCAAATTATTTACTCTTCCAAGTGGATTGGCAATCAAGAGGAGGTGGGGTGGCAATTTTTGTAAGGGACAAATACTCAGCCACATGCACAGACGCATCATCCTCCCCCAAAGAATATGAGTGCTTGACCCTAAAGATCGAACTTTCTCCTTCCAGTGCACTCTGTAATAGGGCTGTTAGCCCCTTCTGCCGGGCCGCATCTCCTGTCTCACCTCAGTTCCGTACTGGGGCTCAGTTCCTTGGAAACCATTATTCTTGGCAACCTGAACTATGATTGGCTATCAAGCGCATCAGCTCCCTTGAATTCCTTTTGTGACACTCAAGGGCTGGTGCAATTCATTGGCGAGCCTACTCGCTCAAATAAAAAGTACCTTAACAACAGCTCCCACGTAGATGTAATTTTGGTTACCAAGCCACACCTGTTCTCTCATGTCGTAACATTTTTCTCAGACATTAGCGATCATCGTATAATCACCACCATTAAATCCATGCACAACCCACAGTTTGGGGCAAAGTTCTCTATCAAGAGGTGCAAACGCAACTTTGATTTGTTTGCTAATGTCCATGACTTGAAACATTCACCGTGATGGCAGGAATTCTTCCTAGCCAAAACGGTTAACAGGGCATATTCTATTTTTTACGATATTTTAAGCGAGGTTTTAAATAAGCATGCACCCTTGGTTAAGGTGCGGGTCAGGAGCAGCACCTGCCGTTGGTTCTCACCCAAGCTCAAAGCTTCCCTGTCAGAAAGGGATACTTTATGGAAAAAAGCCAGAAGAAGCAAGAATGACTCGGATTGGTGACTTTTTCAGAGAGCACGTAATAAGTGCACCAAGTTGGTCAGAGCAGCCAAGGCTGCCTACTATCGTTCAGAGCTAGCCACTGCCTCAAGAAGTCCTTCAAAGTTCTGGAAAACATTAAGACATGTCCGGACACGCACCTGGTAATTCCATTCCAGCAAAAAATTAAGTCCGGTGGCAGCGTTATCTCTAACCGATCGGAGATATCTGAAGCCCTCAATAACCATTTTGCAATGGCAGGGCTAGCATTTGATACTTCTCCTGCCAATGAACTCCGCACAGCCCTGGACCCACCAACCCACGAGTCTCCCTCTACCGAGGAGGCCTTCTCCCTCCTACCTGTCTCTCTAGAAGAGGTGGAAGACCTACTGCTGCAACTGGACACCGGGAAGGGAGCAGGCTCAGACTTCATAGAGCCATACTATCTGAAATGTGCCTACCATGTGCTTTCGGTGGCAAGCACCCACCTATTCAACATGTCACTCTCCCAGGGTAGCCCCCCCCAATGGAAACTAGCCCATGTCACCCCTCTATTAAAAGCAGGTGACCCCTGCAATCTAAATAATTACAGATCGATCTGCCTCCTCCCCATCCTGTCTAAATTACTAGAAAAAATAGTGTGTGGCCAGCTAGGGGTCTACTTAGAATCCAGAAGCCTATTAAACCTGGTTCAGTCTGGATTCAGAGCAAAGCACAGCACCATAACAGCCCTAGCTAAAGTGACCAATGATTGGCTCCTAGACCTCGACAACAAGAAGCATGTCTGTGCCGTTTTCTTGGATCTTAGTAAGGCATTCGACACAGTCGATCACAGCCTGCTTCTTTCCTCCTAAGCACCATAGGCCTGGACCATAAATCTATGTGCTGGTTTGCAGACTACCTCGGAGAACGGAAACAGCAGGTTAAAGCTGAATATGATCTTTCTCCATTAAAACCTATGCTGAAGGGTGTGCCCCAGGGCTCTATCCTTGGCCCCCTCAGTCTACATTAACAATATCAATGACCCCATCAAAAAAGCCAACATCCACTTATTCGTGGAAGACCCTGTACTGTACTTCAGTCGTCCCACGCCAGAAGCAGCCTGTGAAGCCCTCCAAGGTGAATTTAACCTTCTACAATACCAGCTCATAAACAAAAAGCTTTTGCTCAATGCGAAAAAGACAAAAGCCATGCTCTTCTCCCCCTCCTTGCATGCGGCAATTCCTGCTGGGGGACAGCTATCCCACAAATTACCACTGTTCTTGGAGAAACACTAGAGTATGCAGCTAATTTCAAATATCTAGGAGTTTGGCTCGATCATAAACTTTCTTTCGCCGACCATCTCGAAGAACTACAGAAGATGGGTGATGTTCTGGAGGATGGTTTGCTGGACATCATCATTGTCCAGTGCGGACCAAAAGGGGAGGGAGTGGTGTTGATGGGGGACCTTAATATGCCAGGTACAAACTGGGGAACCATGTCCTCTAAGGTGGCCAAGGAGCAGAGTCTGCTGGACGGCTTCCAGGATGTGTTCTTAACACAGCACGTGATGGAGCCCACAAGGAAGGGGCATGTTCTGGATGTGGTTCTGGCAGATGGGGATCTGGTAAGGGACCTGGTTGTAGAGGATCCCCTGACTGTGAGCTACCACAATACTGTCTGGTTTCAAATAAGCATGGGGGAAGAGGGGGAAGATCTAGGACACCTGGCAGTGGACTTCGGGGGTAGATTTGTGGACATGGGAAATATTCCAGGATCACTTGAAGGGATTTACAACAATGACAAATGTGGAAAAGAGATGGGCGGTCATAAAATGGGGACTTCATGAGGCAGTCAGGACCTGCGCTAAGGTGAAGCGTAAGGGAGCAAGGGTACATAAACCATGCTGGTGGCCCAGTGAGGTTCAGTTAGTGGTCAGCGAAAAGACGACTGCCTACAGAAAATATAAAACAACGAGGGGGGACAGGGAAAAGGAAATTTACTATCTTGCATCTAGAAAAGTCACCCGGATGGTGAGAGGGCAAAGTCCAGTAAAGAGCAGCAGCTGGCACAGGGGATACAGGGAGGGGAAAAGGGGTTCTTCCGGTACATTGGGCGTGGAGAAAAACTAAGTGCCATCTTGGCAAGTTGAGATCAGTAGGAGGGTGGATGGAAGAGGAGAGGGACCAGACAGAGGTATTAAACGAGTACTTCACCTCTGTGTTCACTAGGGAGGGGGATGGGATATCTACAAAGCAAGGCACGATGGGGATAGAAGCGGTAGTGAGTGGGATCAGGGGAGCAGCAGAAATGGAGCGGGAGGGAGGGAGAGGTACCCCAGGGGTGTCACATCAGGATAAGGATAAAAAGGCCAGTAAGTTGGAAGGGACGGATGATGCTATCTCCACCGAAAGGGTGTGGTCAGCCCTTAAGGGCCTGAAGAAAAATAAATCTACTGGGCCGGATGGCACTCATCCGAGTGTACTATGGGAATTGGCAGACATACTGGCTACACCCCTGGCAGAGCTCTTCCAACAGGTCGCTTAAGACAGGGAGTACCTAGGGATTGGCGAGAGGCACATGTGGTGCCAATCCACAAGGGGGGGGGGGTCGAGAGAAGTACCAGGTAACTATAGACTAATCAGTTTGACCTTGGTGGTGGGAAAATTAATGGAGCGTATACTAAAGGAACAATTGGGGGTGTACTTGGAGGAGGTAGGAGGTCTGGATAGTCGGCAAAGTACAGTTAGTAAGAACTAACCGTAACAGTAGATCTTGAGAGGGTGCTCTTGCAGTAGATAATTTACATATAGGAATGATGCGGCAGGACACCACGGAAAAATTTCTAACTAGCAGTCCTGGTGAGGGACCCCCCGGTCAGAGAGAAGTCGGTATAAAGGGGCGGTCCTCATGCCCACTTTCCAGTTCTTTCCGCCAAAGGAGGCTTGATGAGAGAGAAGCGAGAATTTCCCTCACTGGAAAAGTAGCTGAAAAAGCTTAGGGGATGGAGGGCAGGAGAGAGTAAACTCATTTAAGAGTTTCCTCTCAAGATCTACTGTTACGGTAAGTTCTTGCGTAACTGTACTATCACTTCGAGAGGGCTACTGCAGTAGGTAATTACATATAGGACTGAGTCCCAAGCAGCCTGGAACAAGAAGAAGCACACAGCAGGAGGAAAGCTACTCAGAGTAGATCCTTTAGCTGAAAAGGCCTTAAGAAAGGAGGCCTTGCAGGACAGCCAACCCGAAGCCTGCTCTACAGCAAGAGGCAATATCCAAACTGTAATGTTTTGTAAATGTATGGACTGAAATCCAAGTGGCGGCAGCACAGATGTCTGCCGCTGACACATTCTTGAAACAAGCCGCTAAGGCAGTGACTCCTCTGGTGGTGTGGCCTCTTACTTGACCCGGAAAGGTCTTGTTGTACTTGTCATAACAGAAAGTGATGCAATGAGCCAATCATTTGGATAGGCATTGCTTAGAAACAGCACTGCCTTCACTTTTGGGTGCAAAAGAGAAATAGTTGATCAGTCTTTTTGAGATCCTTTGTTCTGTTAGTGTAGTATCTCAGAATCCAGTGAACATCCATAGTATCCTAGTAAGTACTCCCCTTGATTGGAGTACTGTGTAAAGAAAGCGGGTAACTCTACAGACTGGGTCAATGTAGACTCCGCTACCACTTTGTGGAGAAACTTAGGATTAGTGCACAGAGCCACACGTTCCTTGTGGAAAATCAAATATGGAATTTTACACATCAGGGCCTGGAGCTTGGAAATCCTCTGAGCCAAGGTAATGGCCATGAGAAAAAGTGTCTTCCAAGAAAGGAACTTCAAGTCTGCAGAGGCTGCCGGTTCAAAAGGAGGCGGAGTTAGTTTTTCAAGAACAAAATTCAAGTCCCAAGGAGGGGTGGGAACTCGAATGGGAGGTCTCAGGTGGAGAACCCCTCTGAGGAAAGTCTTCGAGACTTCCAGTTGATCAAACGTTCTGTCTGCAATGGGAACGTGATAGGCCGAAATGGCCACCATGCGGACTTTCCGAGAGGAGTGACTAAGACCTAGGTCTAAGAGATGGCACAGGTACTCCAGCAAACGTCCCGCAGGGCAGGAGAAAGGCTCAACATCTTCCGAAGCAGCCCAGATTGTGAACCTTTTCCACTTCATGGCATAGGTAGACTTAGTGGAGGATTTCCAAGCCTCCACCAGAATTTCCACCACCTGGGGAGAAACTCCAAAGCGGGCTTGGGCTATGTCTGCAGGAGCCAGGCATGTAGCTGAAGGGACTTGAGACCTGGATGGACCAGGGTCCCCCGATCCTGGGTCAGTAAACATTGTGACAGAGGAAGAGGAAGCGGAGGTTCCTCTGAGAATAATTGCAGAAGAGAGAACCAAACTTGCCTGGGCCAAAAAGGAGCGATCAGAATCATTCGTGCTCCATCTGAAGCTAGTTTCTGCAAGACCCGTGGGATCAAAGGAATTGGGGGAAAGGCATAGACGAATCTGTCCTTCCAATCTAGAGACAGAGCGTCTCTCCAGAAAATGCCTCTTTTCTGAACGCGTGAGCAGAAAATACAGGTTACTCACCTGTAACAGGAGTTCTAGGAATGGTATATGTTGTTCATCCACACTTATTGGCAGGTCCCTTGCCACTTTAAATCTTGCCAGAAGGTCTTCAAGCTGGCTCCTCCCACCCACCTGGGTGGTAAAACTCTCGGCTCCGCCACATGACGCCAGATCTAGCCCGCTGGAAGCCAGGTTGTGCTGAAGCCGGAGGTTGGAGGAATGTGGATGAACAAATACATACCATTCCTAGAACTCCCGTTACAGGTGAGTAACCTGTATTTCTAGGGACATGGATATGTTGTTCATCCACACTTATTGGCAGACTCCTAGCAGTTCTCCAGGAGAAGGGAGGCAAGGCACCCTCACTTAGGTAGAAAGACTGGAGAACGAGGCCCCGACCAGCACCCGGTGCGACCCAAGGTCGATGTGGAAGGAGCAGTGAAAAGCCTACTCCGGCGGAAGCCCCTGCAGATATCCGGACCGGAGTATCCTCGGAAGCAGCCAATGATGCAGCGGAGGACGGGTAAATGAGCACTATCCCTCTGGGAGGCCTCCATGCCCGCCGCCATAGTGGAGACCTATGGAGAGTGACCTGCTTCGCCATCCACTTGGCTGCAGGTCTGCTAGATGCGCTACAGCGTAGATGACAAACAGCTGGCGAAACTCTCCCGAACTTCAGCTTTACGCTCCCTGGGTAGGTGAGCGTTAAACAGGTTCCTATGGAACCTATATACGACCTCAGAGGTGTGAATGGGGATGAACCCTGGCAGAGGCAATACCCCCGAAGGGAAGACTCCGCCATCGCCTTCGGAAGGACTTCGGGTGGGGCGCAGGACAACCTAGTCCCTGTGGAAGACCAGATAGGGAGATTCAAAGGAGCGCCTGGAACTCTCCCCACCTTCTGGATGGCCGAGCCCCAAGAGAGGTGTTCTTCCACCACAGGTGGGGAAACCCGCACCTGTGCAAAGGTTCGGATGGCTTTGCCGTGAGCTAAGCCCATACCAGCAAGGATCCCACAGAATGGGGATACTCTCCCCCAAAGGGGAGGCGTGATCGAGGCCTAGAAGTGCCAGACCACCTATTCTGCGCCACCGACTGCCTTCTGGCCCGCGCCCGGAAGACAGGGTTGACCACAGAAGCACCTAGAGGGTCGTCGGCCCAAGCCCTAATTCAAAGAACAGATGCAGATGGTCCGAAACGCTCACCCAGGGACGGGAGAGGGCCAGGCCCTATCCCATCATCAAATGGAGAACTTTTCCAAGAGGACGAGCATTATTTCTGTCCGACTCTTAGCAGGACGCCTCGAAAGACGAGGACCCTGCCGAAGGACCCTAGGCCTGGCCCCTAGCCGCACAGGGACCGGGCCTACAGGTGTAGGGATTGAAGGTCCCAAAGGAAAATCAGGACCGGGCGGACTAGAAGCCGCCACGGGAGCCTGCGGCCGAGACTGAGGAGAGCTGGATACCAGAGCTGGCAATCCAGTCTGGGGCTACCAGCACCACCTGCGCCCAGTCCCTCCTTGCCTTGCCCGTAGGTCAAGGGAAATGGGGGAGAGGCGCGGAAGGGCCCGGGGTCCGTGGCCCTGACGTTATCCCCTACAGCAGACCTTGCTGAGGGGGCGGGCATAAAGCAGCCTTGGCCTCGTATTCTCCCTGGAGGGAGAAGATCCAGTGCTACCTCCGGCAGGAAAAAACACTCATGAGGCGAGCCTATGCTCGAGCTTAGGGCAGTAGCCGGAAATTGGAGGCTCCCGCCATCAGGAAGGCTGGGAACCCGCCTCGACCGCGCAAAACCCAATGCGGAGAACCTCCCGCAGAGGCGCAAGGGTTCACCGAACCTGGCGGGGCAGGTAGCACAAGGTTGTGGTGCTGTCCGGATGGACTACAACCACTAGACCCCGCACAAATGGAGCAAGCGGTGCAAGCTAAGCGGACCGCCTGGAGCTCCAGCGGGTACAGAGGACATCGGGACTCCCAAAGGACCAGAGGCGAAGCACTCTATTTCCCTAGACGGACACCCCATCCATCTGAGAAGCATCGGTCTGAGAAGACCGTCGACCCAGGGGAGACGAACAGGATGTTCTCCAGCAGGAGCTGGAACGGTCCGGAGGGAGGCTCCACTAACTCCTGGGCTGTAGTCACCTAACTGGTCCAAGGAACGGCACTGTGACCACTGGTGGCCCGTCCCACTAGGGGAACTCAGCCGCCAAGAGCCCGGAGGTGCAGGAGGCCCGGAAGGGCACAATTACCGGCCAACCTGACTGGGTAAGGGAGGAAGAACCTCAGCCCTGTCCGCCCGAGCCAGCTCGGACTCAAGAGTTGAGCCTCGTCCCGAGAAAACCTCACCTGCTAAGGCACGAGTTCCAACGTGGTTCCGGTAAGGGAGACCAATGTAAGCCTGGAAGGTATTAATCAGGCCGCCATCCGGGTGGGGTTACGCCCGGACCCTTCGAAGCCGCAGAAACTGCGGAGCAGAGAACGAAGGGCCTAGCCAGGAACTCGTAAGGAGACCTCTCATCTGAGAAAGGAAGGGGTCCCTCAAGAACGGACGGAACGAGGAGGAAGTACGTCCTAGAGGCCCAGGAGGAAGCCGTACACCCCGAACTGAGGATGGGAGATCGGCAGGGACCATCCGTCAGTGCCGAAGGATGGGCGCAAGCCCCGTCCGCTTGAGGCAGGAACACCGACTCGAACCCGGCTGGAAGGAGGCCCACCACCTTCTGACCACCCCTAATTAGGGGCCAGGCAAGTCGGCTCAGCAGTCCGACGAGAGTCTCATGGACCCAAGGTCCCCTGGGGTAACGGCTCAAGAGGAAACCTGTTCGCAACCCGCGACAGGGCTATCCTTAGCACCACCCAAGAGGAAGAGGTGCGGAGCCGTCCCCCCACGAGGAATGTCCGGGCAGGGTCGACAGTGCTGGGGACAGCTCCCCTTTAGCCCGTCATTGAGCAGGCTTGACGGAGGAAGAGGCTGAGGGGGCTCTCGGACCCCTACTTCCTTGCTTCCTTTTGGAGGAAGACGCTGGTCTGGCAACAGGCCGCCCAGTGCATGCCTGCTGGCCTTTGAGCTGGGCCGGTCGAGCCGCAGGGCTAGGGGGGCCAAGGGGCTTACGCATAAAGGCTGAGGCCTGCCTTGTCCCTCCGGGTGGGACTGACCGAATCCGGTGGCATCAGACTTCTCGGCCCTGGATATGTCCCTCCACGCCAGGGTCAAGAGGTCAGCCCCAAGAAAGGGTGTCCGCCAACTCATGCTGGGTTTCCAAGAAAGAGAGGATAACCCTCAGCCACGCCCTCTGCGGCGCAGGCCACTGCGGCCACCACCGATCTTGCATAGGAGTCGCCCAGATCCAGGGCCGACTGAAGCTGCTGTTTCGCCATCGCCTTACCCTGGTCCCGAACCCACCGGACCGTCGTCCGCAGGTCGGTTGGAAGATGAGGAAGGACCTCGTCCAGGGAGCCCAAAAGGGCATGGGAACAGTGCGCCATCAGTGCCGCCGAGCTGGCCTGACGGAGGCCTAGGGAGGACGCGCCTTAAACCTTGCGCCCGACGTAGTCCATCCTTCTGGACTCTGTCAGGGGGCCTATCCACGTCCCTAGTGTTTCCAAAACGTTGGAAAACATTGTCGGTAACTACCCCTTCAGCCGAGGGGTGCTCAGAGAAACCAGGCAGAGAATCGACAGGGACAGGGTACTTCCTGGCCACCTTGGCCGAAGGCGCAGGGCAGGAAGCAGGCCACCGCCAGAGCTCCAAGGCTGAGCCCACGATAGCCTCAGCCACCGGGAAGGCCTCCGAAAGAGAGCCGCTTCGGTCCAGAATCTCCGTAAGGGGGTAAGGTGCCCGTTTGGAAACGGGCTCAAGCTGCATTCCGGTGAATTCCGAGATGAGCGGGAGCAGACCCACAGAGGACGATGGGCTGTCATCCACAGAATGTTCCGGGAAGACCATGGGTCCTCCTGCAAGAAACATAATGGAGCCGACGCCAGGCTCAGAGTCTGCAAAGCTGCGCAGGCAAGAGTCGCTCTTCATCCGCCGAGGGCGGGCGGGAGGAGGAGGACCGAGTGACCTGCGCGAAACAGGTCATGGTCCGGCCGGGTTCGCCGCGATGGCGGAGGGGCAGCGAGGATCAGGTGAACGCACGGCCCTGAAGAGGCTCTCGGTGCCTCGAGTGACTTCGTCAGCAGCTTACTAGGCGGAGAATGAATCAGGAGTCGACTTGACTTTCGGGACAACAGCATCTGCCACCACACAAGTTCCTCGTAGCGATAGTAACAGCGGCATCGAGCCACTCCTCATCCGAGGAGGGGCCGAGGAAGAACGATAAACCACTTGACTCAGTGCCCGACCGAGCGCGACCGAGGTCGGCGTGGTGACTAGACTGAGAGGAGGACCGGACCAGATCCTCGGAAACCGAGGGCAGGCTGGGGTAGTGGAGGCGAGCCCGCTCCTCCTTCGGTTGAGAGAATTTGGGCGAGGACTGTCGACCCAAGGGTATCGGCAGAACCTCAGCCTCCACCGGGGAAACCGGCAAAGGAAATGTGGCACTAGCAGGAGAAGGCCCAGATGACGTGCCGAGGGGCTCGGCCATGTCGACGGGGGTCCTGGCCGGCTGACCTGACGGGGACACCGTGAGGCCAGAGGCCGAAGCCGCATGTCGGCCTACGGGGGAGGGGGAGTTTTCCCGCTCCTGCAGGGGCAGAAAGGACCCCGCCTCGGCCCCTGGGAATTGGGCGAGGGAAGGTCCCAGAGGGTCCCTCTCCTTTAGGAGAGAGACTGACAGTCTTGAACAAAGCTGAATGAGTAGAACCCAGGACATGGAAAACGCCGTAACCGAGGAAGAGGGAGGTGGAGCCGCCCCCGCCCGGATTCGAGCTGCTCAGAAACAGCCCAAGCAGATGCCCGACGATCCGAGGGATTCTCCGGAGTGGAAAAAACTACCGGATGTCAGAGCCCCGAACGGGCCGCGCGGTACTCCTGAGAGCTGGCAGAAAGAGCACAACAAAATTCGCAAAGCTGAGGATCATGATCCAGGTCAATGCAGTAAGCATACGTGGAGTCACGGGTCTCTCCTGGAGAAAAAATCTGAGTGCCTCCGGGGCCAGGAAGGATTCGAGCCATCGCCGCAGCGAGGAAGAAGATATCAAAATTTCTCTTAAAGATTTAGCAGAATTTCCAGGAACCAGTCCAGCATAGAGCACTAAGGAGGGAACCTGAGCTTCCGAAAGCGGTAAGGAAGATCTGGCGTCATGGAGCGGAGTCGAGAGTTTTACCACCCGGGTGGGTGGGAGGAGCCAGCTTGAAGACCTTCCAGCAAGATTTAAAGTGGCAAGAGACCTACCAATAAGTGTGGATGAACATATCCATGTCCCTAGAATCTGGAAGCTTTGCGTTTTGAGGGGAAGCAAAACAGGTCGACCTGTGGTGTTCCTCAACATACAGTAGGAAGATATCGTCTAGGACCCCTTGATCCAGTTCCCACTCGCGGGCCCGGGCAGACGAGCGACTCAGTCCGTCTGCCTAGGCATTCAACTCCTGGAACATGAGTTGCTGTAAGGTGAAGGTCGTGTTGCGTTGCCCAATCCCACACATCACTTTCCTGCAAAGAGGGTAGGACAGAGTCCCTCCCCCTTTGATGTATCATACCGCACACATATTCAATATCAACTGGCATGCAACAGACACAAGGTCGACTAAGGATGCTATCTTTGCTGCAAACTTAACACAGCTGGTCAACTCACCCACTAGGAAAAACTATAGATCTGGTAATAGTACCCTAATAGATTGGATCCTCTCCAACCACCCAGCCCGGATAAATAATGTTGCTGTTCTCCCGGACACTCTTAGCGACCACTCTCCTATAATAAGTACCTGGTCAAACAAGTTCAGAAAACCACCCCTAGAACCATCACTAGCAGATACTACCTTTTGGAAACCTTACTCCCTCAGGAAAATCTTAGACAGAAAGACTGGTCTCCCATTTACAATACACAAGGCGTCGATGAAGCCACTTAACCACTTTATCTACACCTTCAGTGCTGCCTGTGACTCACATGCACCTGTAAAAAAGCCAAAGTGGCACTCTCTCAACTCCTTGGCTCACTGCTAAACTAATAGCACTACACAAGGAAAGGGACACCTCTGGGCTATTGCAAAGAACTCCTGGCTCTCTGTCTGACATCCTAAAATATAAACAGGCCCGTAACTACTGTACCAAAGAGCTTGTCGAGTGAAGGCGACTACTTAAACTGCTCTCTCAACACCTGGGGTGAAGGAAATCTTTCTGGGACAATCTAAAATATCACGGTAAGCAGTCAAATCCTCTCCTGCTATACTGAATGTGGCGGGCTCTACCACCCTCGACCCCTTGGTCATAGTAAACACAACAAATGAGATCTTCACCGACCTCAGCGGTGTCCTTGCATCTGACTTCTTAACTTCTACTGACCCCCCATCTCTATATCCCCTCTGCCTCTCAAACATTCCACCTTCCATCTTAAAATAGTTAAAGCACCACGAAGTTTATAAATACATAAAGGCTATATCTAAATCAAGGACAGCAGTGACTCTCTTGACCTTAAAATACTATCCTTTACCCTGGATGAAGTTCTACTCCCCTCACCAGAATCTTCAATCTCTCCCTCTGTTCTAGCAAATTCCTAGTATATGGAGGCTGCTATGTTACCCTATTGCACAAAAGTGGTGAGAAGTCTCTGCCTGGTAACTATAGACCAATTTCATACTTCCTCCCTTATCAAAGGCTCTTGAGCGTATGGTAGCTGACTAGCTTACAGACTACCTGCAGAAATATACCATTCTTTGTGACCAGCAACATGGTTTCAGACAAAGGCATAGCACCACCACAGCCCTGCTCGAATTCTCAGGAGTAATCTACAAGGCCTTAGACAAAGGACTCCTCACCGGAGCTGTGTTTATTGATCTAACGAAGGCATTTGACACTGTTCACCATGGCCTACTCATCAGTCAACTACAGACTCTTGGGCTCTGGTGCCTGGATAAAAAGCTGCCTTGCCCAACGCACCCAGGTTGTAAAAATAGCTGAAGTTCTCTCAGGAGTTCCGCTGGGATCCATCCTAGGCCCGCTACTCTTCAGCCTCTTTCTAAACTCCCTCCCTAAATCCTGCCCGGAGCAAATCATCCTCTATGCTGATGACGCTGTGATTCTATCCTCACACAAAGACCCTAACCCCTTACGCCTCAGCCTACAGCACGCATCTGCCAGTGTTGAAGAGTGGTTCGTTGAACTCAAGCTAGTCCTAAACCAAAAAAAAACAAAAACTATGCTCTTAGCTAGTCACATGAGAACAGAAAAGAAAAAGCTCCACTTACTATCAACACTTCCTAGGAATCACCTTGACAAGTGGCTACTTTAAATATCTTTGGAATCACATTTGATCAAGGCCCTAGATCTTACAACACATATTGATGGTATTTCAAAACTATTAATCAGCGGCTCGGAATACTCTACGAAACAGACAACTCTTCACCTATCCAGCACTGAAGCTAGCTATTCAATCCTCAATCATCGACTACGGCAATTATTTATGGGTCCACCCTCAAAGCACTAAACGGATCACAACCTCCTAAACAAGGCGTAATAGGCTGCTTACAGGTGCACATCGACTTACTTTCAGTACCTGTGAACTTCTATGCTGATACTGGGTGGTTACAACTATCAAACCGTTTAAAGTTCTTCCACCTGCCTATTGGCCAGAAATCCATCATGGGCCTCATTCCACCTGCATTCAAGACCTGCTATGCCAGAACTCAAGTGCGATCTAGAGATCAGAAACCCAGCTTCCTCCCAGGTCCCCGCACAATAGGACCACACATGGTCAGCGATCATTTACCCTATACGTGCCCTAATGGCTAAACACTCTCAGCACCTCTATTACCTCCTCTAACTAATTGAGGTGCCTTTAAATCTGAACTATTCTCTCACCTAGCCACCTCAGAACTCCTGTGACTGCTGTCTGATTAAATCCTAATCTATTCTCACTTCTCCTCCTTGCCCTCTTACTTGACAAAGGCCTACTAGTGGATCCTCGTCTCCTACAATGGTCTGCTCCTCCTCCACCCCTCTTTCCTCTTCTCCACTTACACTACCTAATAACTCCCTTACCTATCTTCCCTCTCACTTGTTTTCTAAATGTGAAGAAGTGCTTAAGTGAGTTATCTGCTGCTCATAAATGTCATTAGATTAGCTATTTTTTGTCTCTTTCTATTTCCACAATGTTACCTAAATGTGCACCCCTGTACCCCTATTGTTTGTAACCGATTTTTAACACGGAAACTTTGTAAAAGAGCCTTGGCTCAAAGGTATTAATTCCTAGAATTTACAATAAATACAGGTTACTCACCTGTAACAGGAGTTCTAGGAATGGTATATGTTGTTCATCCACACTCATTGGCAGTATCCTTGCCGCTTTAAATCTGGCCGGAAGGTCTTCAAACTTGCTCCTCCCACCCACCGGGTGGTATAACTCGGCTCTCCGCCCATGGCCATGATCTGGCCAGCTGGAAGCTCAGGTTGTAGAGTCGAAGCCCGGAGGACGTGGGTGGAGTCGTGTGGATGAACAACATATACCATTCCTAGAACTCCTGTTGATGATAATCCTATATTCCTAGGAGACATGGATATGTTGTTCATCACACTGTTAGCAGACTCTAGCAGTTCTCGGGAGGAGGCAAAAGCAGCACACCCGATATACTTACTTGGAAAGAGACTGGAGAACGAGGCCCCAAAACCAGCATCATCAGTGACTCAAGTCGATGTGGTAGTGGGTAATGAGGTGTTTGCTGACTTCCAGGTAGAGCCCTGCAGATTTCCTGGATAGGGGCGTCCTGGGAAGCATACACCGTTGCAGCAGTATGGTGGTGGGAATGAGCTCTTAT
Source organism: Neoceratodus forsteri (assembly GCA_016271365.2). Classification (NCBI taxonomy): domain Eukaryota; kingdom Metazoa; phylum Chordata; order Ceratodontiformes; family Ceratodontidae; genus Neoceratodus; species Neoceratodus forsteri. Next base: position 823,577,503 of record CM028137.1, on the reverse strand, counting down.
CCCTCTGGGAGGCTCCATGCCCGCTAACTTATAACAGAGATCTATGCAGGAGGTTACCCACCTGCTTGCTCGTCCGCTTGGCTGCAGGGTCTGCCAGATGCGAGCTTCAGCGTGGGTGACAAACAGCTGGCGAACCTCTCCCGAATTTCAGCCGTGGCTCCTTATAATAGCGGCCCTTCTAGGATCAAGTATGGAGCCTATATTGGACCTCGAGGTGTGATTGGGGTAGAACACCGGCAGAGTCAACACCTGGTTAGGTGAACACCACACCACCTTGGAAGGAATTTCGGGTGGGGGCGCGGGACAACCTGCCCTGTGGAAGACCAGGTAGAGAGACTCGATGGAAGCGCCTGGGCTCTCCATCCTTCTGGCTGAAGTGATAGCCACCAAGAAGGCGGTCTTCCACGACAGGTGAGAGAAACACTACCTGGCCATAGGTGAATGGCTTGCCATGAGCTTGCCAGCCACCAGCGGTAAGATCCCCGCGGAGGTGGGGTTTCCCACTGGAGAAATGCGATCAAAGACGCTGGCGCTGGAAGACCACCTTCTCCTGCGCCACCGACTGCTTCAAGCCCGGCGCCCGGTAAGCAGAGATGGCTACCAGGTGCACCCGCAGATGCGATGAGCCTAAGCCTTGATAGAAAGGGACCATAAATAAGTCCAAGATGCTTGCCAAGGAACAGGAGGAAGGGTCCAAGCCCTTGCCCTGACACCAAATGGAAACCTTTTCATTTCAGAAGGCATAACATTTTCTGGTCAGGACTCCTTGCAGCCTCAACTACATTGAGGACCTGCGTGAGGAAAAGACCCAAAGCCTGGAACTCTAGCAGCTCAGGAACCAGGCCGTCAGGTGCAGGGATTGAAGGTCCGGATGGAACACCTTCCCCTGATTGACTGAGAGCAGGTCCGGGCGAGCTGGAAGCTCCTTGAGTCCTGGAGGCTGAGACTGAGGAGATCTGGGTACCCAGAACTGCTGAGCCAGTCTGGGTATCAGAATCACCTAAGCCTTGTCCCTCTCCTGGCCCTTGAGAAGCACCTTGTGGATCAAGGGAAATGGGAAGAAATAAAGAGGCCCGAGGTCCATTACATAGAGAGGGCATCCCCCTGCAGCGAGAGCCCTGCTGAGGCGGGCATGAAACAGACTCAACGTTCTCCCATGGAGGCAAACAGGTCCACACTGAGGTGTGCCCCAAAGGGAGAACAGATGCTGGCACCACCTCAGACAGGAGAGACCACTCGTGGGATGCAGCCCCTATCCGGCTCAGGGCATCGGCCAGGGTGGAGGCTCCTGCACGTGAATGGCAGCTGGGAGATCGCCTCCAGGCTGCCGCAGTGACCAAATGCGGGCTTCCTTGCAGAAGCATGGGTGACCAGCCCTGGCGGTTTAGATAAGTACATGAGTCGTGGTATTGTCAAACCTGGACTGGACCACTTGACCCCGGAGGAAACGGAGCAAAGGCGGTGAGAGCTAAACGGGACCTTGCGGCGGGGAACTCCAACAGGAGTTGATGGCGCATCGGGACTCGCGCGAGGGACCAGAGGCCTACATGAGCCCAGTGTTCCCAGATGGGCACCCCAACCCATCAGAGGCATCAGTGCGACAGAGACCGTCAGCTCAGGCAGACGAGCAAGGATGCCCTCCTGCAAATGATCTGGAGCGGTCCACCACTGGAGGCGTTCCACATCCCCTCATGTCACCGACACAAGCTGGTCAAAAGGGATGCTTGGCCGTGCCATGACCACTGGCTGGCAGGCCCACTAGAGGGCAGCATGTTCCATGGAAGTTACGCATTGTTGAGCTAGCTATTCAATCCTCAATCATCGACTACGGCTATCATTTATGGGTCCGCCTCCAAGCGCACTTAAACGGATCACAACCTCCTTAAACAAGGTATGTCGGCTTGCAGTGCACTCGACTTACTGTGACCTGTGAACTCATGCTGATACTGGGTGGTTACAACTATCAAACCGCTTAAAGTTCTTCACCTGCCTAATGGCCAAGAAATCCATCATGGGCTTCATTCCACCCTGCATTCAAGACTCTATGCGAGAACTCATGTGATGATCACTAAAGACAGAAACCCAGCTTCTGTGGGTCCCCACTGTCGACTACACATGGTCACCGATCATTTGCCATCGCCCCTAACTGCAAACACTCAGCACCTCATTACCTCTAACTAATTAGGTGCCTTAACTTTAATTATTCTCACCTAGCCACCCCAAACTCCTGTGACTGCCTTGATTAAACTTAATCTATTCTCACTCTCCCTTGCCCTTACTTGACAAAGGCTCACTAGTGATCCTCGCCTCAATGGTCTGCCCTCCTCCCACCTCTTTCCTTTTTTCTCACTTACACTACCTAACTTAATTCCTTACCTATCTTCCACTTGTTTTCAAATAGTGAAAGTGCTATGATTTATCTGTTGCTCATAAACATTAGATTAGCTTTTTGTCTCTTTCTATTTCCACGTTACCAAATGTGCACCGTACCCTATTGTTTGTAACCGGATTTAACACGGAAACTTGTAAAGAGCCTGGTTAAAGGTATAATCTTGCATTTATAATAAATACAGGTTACTCACCTGTGGCAGGAGTTCTAGAATGGTATGTTGTCATCCATACTCATTGGCAGTATCTCGCTAAATCTTCGCTGTCTCCTGTTGTTCTCCCACTCACCCGGTGGTATAACTCGGCCCGCCCATGACGAGATCTGCCCGCTGGAAGTCGGTTGTGCGCGCTTGTGGAGTTTGGTGTCAGGATGTTCAATATACCATTCAACTGTTGCAGGTGAGTAACCTGTCTCTAGACATGGATATGTTGTTCATCCACTCTGTCAGACTCTGGTGTCTCCCGGAGGAGGAGGCAAGACTACACCCCGTGTACTTACTGGAAGAGAGACTGGGAACGGTGCCCCAAACCGCATCCCGGGCGGACTCGGGTGGTCCATGTGGTAGTGTAATGATGGTGTTTGTTCCTGGTGCAGCCCTGCAGATTTCTGATAGGATGCCTTGAAGTAGCCACAGAGAGTATGGTGGTAGAATGAGCCTATCCTCTGGGAGTTCCAGGTTCTAACTTATAGTAGAGATCATGCAGGAGGTTACCGACTGCTTGTGTCCGCTTGGCTGCAGGTCTGCTGATGCGGCTTGAGCGTGTGATAAGTGTTGGCAACTTTCCCCGAATTTCAGCCGTCCTTATAATAAGTTTGTGCCTTCTAGGATCCAGAGTGGAGCCTATATTCGGCCTCCGAGGTGATTGGGGAAACACCGCAGAGTCAACACCTGGTTAAGGAAATCACACCACCTTCGGAAGGAATTTCGGTGGGGGCGTAGGACAACCTTGTCCCTGTGTTAAGACCAGGTATGAGACTCATGGAAAGCGCCTGGAGCCTCCCATCCTTCTGGCTGACGGATAGCCACCAAGAAGGCGGGTCTCCACCACAGGTGGGAGAGAGGACACCTGTGCATAGGTTCAATGGCTTGCCCATGAGCTTTTCCAGTACCAGCAGTAGATCCCACGGAGGTGGGGGTTCCTGCACTGGAGGGAAATGTGATCAAGGCCTTGGAAAGCGCCAGACCACCTTCTCCTTGCGCTACTCGACTGCTTCCCGGCCCGCCTGCAAGCAGAGATGCTGCCAGGCACCCTTAGGGTCGCCACCTAAGCCCTTGACTAGAAAGGGACCATAAATAGTCCAAGATGCTTGCCAAGGAACAGGAGGAAGGGTCCAAGCTCTGCTCTGACAGCCAAATGGAAAACCTTTTCCATTTGAAGGCATAGCATTTTCTGGTCGACCTTACGGGACGCCCAACTACATTGAGGACCTCGTCGAAAGACCCAAAGCCTGGAACTCTAGCCGCCAGGAACCAGGCCGCTGGTGCAGGGATTGGATGTTCGGATGGACACCTTCCCCTGATTGACTGAGAGCAGGTCCGGCGAGCTGGAAGCTGCCATGAGTCCTGAGCTGAGACTGAGGAGATCTGGTACGAGACTGGTGAGGCCAGTCTGGGGCTACTAGACCACTCCGCGCCTTTGTCCTCCTCTGCCTTGAGAAGCACCTTGTGGATCAAGGGAAATGGGGAAAGGCGAAAGAGTGCTCGGGTCCATTGCTCTAGAAGGCATCTCTCGCAGCGAGCCCTGCTGAGGGGGCGGCATGAAACAGACTCAGCTTCTGCCTCCATGGAGGCAAACAGGTCCACCTGAGGTGCCCCAAAGGGAGAACAGATGCTGTACTACCTCCTGCAGGAGAGACTACTGTGGATGCAGCCCCTATCCGCCCAGGGCACGCTAGGTGTTGGAGGCCCTGCCACGTGAATGGCCAGAGATCCGCCCAGGCTGCGCTGACGCAGCGACCAAATGCGAGAGCTTCCTGCATAGAAGCATGCCGGAGCGCCCCGCTCTGGCGGTTAGATAGTACATGGTCGCGGGTATTGTCCGCCTGACCGACCACTTGACTCGGAGAACTTAGAAGCAAAGGCGGTGAGAGCTAGGGCGACCGCCGAGCTCCAGCAGGTTGATGTGGCATGGATTCCGTGGGACCAGGAGGCCATGAGCCCGTGTGGTTCCCCAGATGGGCACCCCAACCTATCAGAGAGGCATCGTTTTCAGGAGACCGGCTGCTCGGGGGATTTAACGGGATGCCCTCCTGCAAATGATCTGGAACGGGTCCACCACTGGAGAGCTGCCCACATCCCCTGTGTCACCGACAAGCTGGTCCAAGGGATCGCAGGCTTTGTGACCACTGGCTGGTCCAGTCCCACTGAAGGGACGTATGTTCCAGCGGGCCCACGGACCACGCTGCTGCAGGCCGCCATGAGACCCAGGAGGCGCAGGAAGTCCTGGTAGGCGCACTGCCCAACCAGAAATGATCGGGCAAAGGAGGAAAGAACCTCGCCCCGTCCGGGCCGGGAGCCGCCTGGCTCGAAGAGAGTCGAAGCTCGATGAATAAACCGCCTGCTTCGCTCGAAGTTCCGGACTTGGCCTCGCTGGATAAGGAGGCCCAGTTGAGAGCAGACCTGGAGGGCCAGATCTCTGACCATCTGCTCTTCCTGGAGGGAGTGCTATCAGCCAGTCGGCCCAGTTAGGGCACCCGACCTCGGGCCACGAGGGAATGCTGTCACCACTGCCATGCATTTGTGAAGACCCTGGAGCTGGAGACAAGCCGGCGGCGTTTGGCTTGAACTGAAGAGATCCTTCCTTCGAAGCTAAGGAATTCTGGTGAGACGGACGGATAGGGACGTGAAAAACGCTGGGCCTGCAAGTCCAGAGCAGAACCACAGTCTGCTGCCAAGGATGGTATTATCTGAGCCAGAGTGACCATCCTGAAGGTTCGAGACCTTAGGAACTTGTTTAGGTCGTAGGTCGAGAATGGGGCGCCAGCCCCCGGTCTGCTTTGGGAACCAGGAAGTACCTGGACACAAACCCTGGGTCTGAAAAGAGGGTCCACCATCTCTTACCACCTCCTTCTGGAGGAGGAGAGGCGGCAGTCGGCTCGACGAGCCGCCAGTGAGGCTGGGGATCCCCTGCCTCGAGGCCGTACGGCTCTGAAGGGTGGTGCCTGCTCGACTCCAGAGGCAGGCTCTTCCCACCACCTCTCAAGACCCACCTGTCCGTGGTAACAGCGACCAGGCGGAACGGAAGTGCCGGAGCCGCCTCTCTACGGGGGGTCTATGGGTAAGGTGACGGGATGGGGCGTACCCTCAGCCCGTCACTGGGCAGGCTTGGAGGAGGACCGCCGAGGGACCCTGGGCCCTTCCTCCCTGCCTCCTGTCAGAGGAAGCCGGGCGTGCTTGGTTTGGGATGCCAAGGCCGAGCCTGCTGGCCCTGACGCTGCTGGGCCGGGGCGCCTGGGGCATGAAGGACGGTAGGGCTTAGGCTGTGGTTTGGTGCCTTGTCCTTCTGAGCGGAAGAGACCGAGTCCAAGGTGGCATTGACTTCGATCCTCTGCAGGTGACCTTCCACCCCAGGGTCAAGAGGTCAGTCCCCAAAGGGAACATCCGCCAACTTGTGCTGTATCCAAGCACAGTGGATATCCTCAGCTAAGCCCGGCCGGACGATAGCCACCGTGTCGCCACCGATCTGGCACATGAGTCCCCACATCCAAAGCAGTCTGAGCTGCTGTTTTGCTACTGCTCTGCCCTGGTCCCGCACCCGTTTTAACCTTAGTCTGCAGATTCTGGGAAGATGAGGGATGACCTCATCCAGGAGCCCAACAGGGCATGAGAAAGGGCCATGCCATGAGGGACGGGCCGGTCCGGCCTGGACGAAGGTCGAGAGGACGCAGCCGTAGACTTTTCACCGGCTATAGTCCATTCCTGGACTCTTGTCAGGAGGTTTGTCCATCCCTGGTGCTGCGTTACCGGAAAACGCTGTCGGTCAATCAACCCTCAGTGAGAGGTGTCCAAAACCGACAAGCAGACCGGTGGACCGTATACTTCCTGGCCATCCTGGCCAAGGCGTAGGGCAGGAAGCAGGCGCTGCCAAAGTTCCAGTGCTTGACCCACTATGGCCTCGCCACCGAAAGGCCTCCGGCCGAGAAATCCCCGTCCAGAATTCGCGGAGGGGATACCTGGCCCGCTTGGAAACGGTTCAGCTCCATCCCGCAGACCAGATGAGCCGGGCAGTCCTAGGAGAGGACGGGCTATCGCCCATTGGCTGATTCCTTCTGGAAGACTCAAGTCCAGTCGCTGGAGAAGAAGGAGGAATCATCTTCGACCTCGGAAGAGTCCTCAAGAGCTGCCTCTGGCCTGAACTTACCTTCTTCACCTGCGGTTGTCGGTCGGGAGTGAGGGTAATCGACAGCCGATGGGTAAAACCCTCAGCCTACCGTAATCCTTGGTCGGAGCCCCAACTGGTGGCTGTGGGGCGGAGGTTCCACCGCAATCGTGGAGCAGCTGGTTTTGGCCAACAACCGCCTGGGTATAGGCCTCGGCAAGTCGAGGTTGTGTCGGTTGCCCGTGACAGCATTTTCTAATGGCCGGGAAGGCGCCGAGTCGGCTTATTCTCGGCCAGGAGGAGCTGTTGAAAATATAAGGTCTCGCATCGTCTGTTTCATTTACCGAGGTTTCCTCATCCGAGGAGGAGAGACGAGGACGAGCGGCGACGCCGCTTACTGGGCTGGTGACCGACCGCTTTCGCGGGGAACGGGTTGACCGCGTAAAGAGTCAGACCAGACCGAGAGTCCGGAATTTGGTCGTGCAGGAGGTGTCGGCCGGAACCGACACTCCCTTCGCTGGAAGGTCCATCCGAGGGGCTCCGGAACCGAGGCACAGGCGAGCCCACGGATCTCAACTCTCCCGGGAACCGGGAGAGGGGAATTCGGCTGCTAAAGCGATAATTGGTCTAATGGGTCGAGAAAATCTCTACTTATCAGTGGAGTCTCGTCAACTGACCTGGACGGGACACCGTGAGCCAGTGGCCGGGCCGGCGGGGTCGACTCGGGCCGACTCGACGGCCGGGAGAGGGACCTTCCCGCCCCCAAAAGAGCGCCGAAGTGAGGACTTTACCTTCCGTCTTCTTTGACCGAGAAAAAGGTCCAGCAGACGAGGCCCTTCTCCTTAGTGGAGAGGGACAGACAAAGCTCCTTAAAGGAAGCCGTGTAGAAGAACCCAGAGAGAGCGGATAAATGTCATGGCCGAGGAAGATACGTGCCACGCCGCCTTCTTCGAGGGCTTACCATCCGCCGAGCTGATCCGCCGAGGCGCCCGCCCTGACACCGCCAACCGCCTCCCTGACTTCACCGGTGGGAAACGCTCAGGACGCCCAGTTGCAATCGGGCAGCACGGTTCGAGGACGAGGCCGAGAAAGATGAGCACAGGTCGGAAGCCATGGGTCGTGCCTGCCAAGGCTCAGCAGTAGACACACGTGGAGTGTGGATCCGTCAGACATCTTCAAGTTCGCATGAGCATCTCCAAACTGGGAGTTTCATTATCCATCATGAGTCACGAGGGATCAAGATCAAGTCTTTTGCAAAATATTATTTTTAATCCGCAAACGGAGGAATAGGAACAGTCACAAACGCAGAGCGTTAAGGAGAGGAACCTGAGCTCCAAGCGTAAGGAAGATCTATGGGCCATGGGGCGGAGAGCCGAGTTATACCACCCGGTGGGTGGGAGGAGCGAGCTTGAAGACCTTCCGGCAAGATTTAAAGCGGCAAGGATACTGCCAATGAGTGTGGATGAACAACATATCCATGTCCCTAGAAACAATATTATCCGTCTGGACGGCTAGGTGGCCTGGAAGGAGATACAGATGGAGGGCTTGAAGTGCACAAAGCACTGCCCAGAGCTCAAACACACTGATGAAGTGTTTGTTCAAGCTTGGACCAAGAGCCCTGGGTCCGATGAGGATCAAGATGGGCTCCCCAACCTTTGCCCGAGGCATCTGTGGTCAGAGTCTGGAAGTGGGGAGGAAGGGAGAATGGAACTCCTGGAAACAGAAGCCCCTGACCATCCACCACTGCAAGTTTCAACCATGGGAGAGGGACCAGGACCAGTTGATACAAGTCGCCTCCATCCATCCCATTGGGAGCAAAGCGCCTACTGAGAAACCATCATGTGGAGTCAAGCTATGAGGAACTGTCGGGATAGCAGCCGCTATGAGCCCGAGAAGAACCCGACTCCAGTGACTTTATCACAAGGGACAACAGGCTTACTAGAGTCTGAATGGCACACTGTCCGGTGGCAGGAAGACCCTGCCCAGGGTCATGTCCAGTATCGCCCCAATAAACTGGAGTCTCTGGGATGGGATCACGCGAGTCTTGGAATGGTTGATGGTAATACCCAGGCAGGCACAGACCTGTTGGGTAAGGGAGAGAACGCTGGAGTTCCTCCCTGGACAAAGCTGCCAGGAGCCAGTCATCCAAGTATGGGAAAATCTGCACTCCCCAGGTATGCAGGTAGGCTGCCACCACCACAAGGCATTTGATAAATACTCTGGGAGCTGAGAAGACACCAAATGGAAGAGCCTTGAACTGGTAGTGGTCCCCCTGAAAGGCAAAGCGGAGGTATTTGCGGAGGGACGGGCGAATGGATATATACAGGTAGGCATCCTGCTTATCCAGAGCGCACATCCACTGACCTGAGTGGAGATGGGGTAGAAGGCTCTGCAGTGAGAGCATTCTGAACCTCTTGTATTCCACAAATAGGTTCAGGGAACGGAGATCTAGGATAGGTCTTACATCTCTTGTCTTCTTCGGGACCAGGAAGAAGTAGGAATAGTAACCCGTTCCCTGAAGGAGAAGGGGGACAGGTTCTATCGCCTGTTTTAGCAATAATGCTGAAATCTCTTCCTGGACCAGAAGCAGATGTTCCTGAGAGTATGACGACCTTTGGGGAGGGTGACGAGGTGGTTTCTGTAGAAACTCTGTTGAGTGTCCTTCTGCAATTAGCTGGAGCACCCATGAATCTGTTATCCTCTCCCAGCCCGGAAGGTGGAGGGACAGCCTCACTCCTACCGGTTCCTCCGGGAAGCCCAGAGGCTGTGGAAGAGAGAAGGAGTCAGGTGGTGTGGGGCAGCGCTGCAGCTGAAGTGCCAGCTGCTTTTTTGGGCTGAGGGTGCTTGGCAGCTGAAGGGGCCCGGCCTTTAGTGGCCCACTTTCCCGGAGGTTGCGCCTTTGGCCAGTTCCGTCTGCGAAAAGGACGGTGCTGCAGTTGATGGGGATGGTACATAGAGTCGATGGACTTTAGTGCCATCCCCTTCTCCTGCAGATCGGTGATGTCCTTGACATCACCCCCAAAGAGCACCAACCCCCAGAAGGGCGCTTCCTGTATCGCGGACTGCACTTCCGGGACCAACCCTGACACACAGAGCCAAGCACGATGTCGTAAGCCTACGGCGAAAGCTGAGCTCCGTCCAGCAGTGTCCACCGCATCGTAAGTCGCACGAAGCATGTCGTCGACTGGCCGAACGTGCAGAGCGGACGAGGTCAGACAGTTCCTGCTTGACTTTAGAGTCCGGCAGGGAGTCAAATTTGGTTTCCACCTCAGAAAGAATTGCCTTCTGATAATCCCCCATATGACAGACACAGTTCAGGGCCATGATCCCTAGCATGGAAGAAGCAAAATTCTTCTTGCCAAACTGGTCCAGAAGACTGGTTTCTTTATCAGGTGGCGACGAGCTAAGGTGTTTTGGATTAGCTGACCGTCCGTGAGCGGCACTAATCATGACCGAGTCAGCTCGAGGGTGTGACTCTAAATAGTCAACACCCTCGGGAGCCTGGTATAGCCTGTTCGACTTCCGTGGAAGAGGGGCTAATGCAGACGGTTGTTTCCAATCATGGTAACAAGGTGGGCACGAGGCTCAATCCAGGGTGGCACCAAAGTGGGAGCTGTCACGGGCAGATCCAGATGCTCAGCGAGTTTTAACCGCTGTGGATCTGGCTCCAAGGATTGCCACTTATGCACTGCCTGGATTTTACGTAGCAGCTCCGTGAAGGAAGGATCCTCCGGAGGAGACTTCAGAGGAGTCCTTGGCCTGGGCTTTGACTGAAAGCGAGCCTCGTCGTCCTTCTCGGAGCAGGCGTCCAAGGAGGAAGAGAATGAAACTGACGAAGATGACTCCCTTTCTCATCTAGGGGGAGAAAAGGACCCCTTGGGAAGCCCTCGGGGAAGTGTGTCCTGCCCCTCTCTGGACCCAGAGGGTTTAGCCCTGGTGTCTGGAGGAGGGGAGGGAGTTTGCCGTCGTGGACGTATGGGAACCAGTACCAGCACAGTCGTCGGAAGACGGCTCTCCACCTCTCTGGTGAGCTGAGCCTTGACCTCAGCCCACCAAGAGGATAGAGTCCCCTGCAAATCCACCAGCAGCTTGGGGGGGGTGGTGGGGGAGGAGGAGGGGGATAAGATTATGGGTCATACCCATAGAGCGAGTATCCATAACCTGATGGCAGGAAGGCCGGTGTCAGGCAGGCCGGCGTCAGGGTTGGGTACCCGGGGAAGCTGCCTAAGCAGACGGCCCCGTGGGCAGGACTGGGACAGAAGGCCCAGGGGGCGAAGGACCCAGCATCAGGCTGGCATCCGGAAGCGGGATGACGCCTGGAGCCGGCACTACCGGCGGCGGAGCCGGCAGCCGAGGTGCCGGTGTCGGGGCTGGCATCCGGGGAGCCGACGTCAGATCAGCAGGAGGTTGGTCCGACGAAGGTGGAACAGGGACCTCAGCGTCACCCAGGGATGGACGGGAAAAATCCATAGGGTCGGACTGAGGAAACTCTGGGTCCTCGAAGGGCAGTGAAGGCTGCAGGGAGCTGGGAACGACGGACGTGGGAGGGTCCGGCGTCGGCTCATCCACTGTGCGGACGTCAGGCTGACCGACGTGCCTCTTGCCAGCAGGACACGGGCAGGAGCCGGAGGCAAGCTGCGATGGAGGGGCAGCCTGGTCTGGCGGAACATGGGTCACGTGCCGCCCTGAAGGGTCAGGTGACTTACCGACCCTCTCCATGCAGATGTCGGAAGAGCCGACGTCCGGCTTATTGGAGCCGCCCACACCAGTAGGCCATGAAGCCACGACTTTACCGGGGCCCGAAGCCTCCAAGAGCCCGGAGGCACCCAACGGGCCCGACAGCAAGCCAGACGGGTGGGCCACCGCCTTACAAGCCTCTAAGGCAGCTGTAGAGGAGCGGGTCCCGGGGAACGTTACTCTGCAACACAGCGTGCTCGAGGGAGTCGAGTGGAGAGGAGCCCTTGTCCCGGTGCTTTTCCTTGTCCTTTCTCTTGCGATGGCCTTCAGGTGAAGTTGACGCCTGCCCGAAGTTTTTTAAGTTCTTTTTCCTTGGAGCTCACCATCTTTTTGAGAATGTGGGCTTCCAGGGACTGCTGCCGCCTTCTCCGGGTGGCAATTGAAACTCAGGCAGTGCTGGCACTTCTCCACTTGATGGTCGGGGCCTAGACAAAAAAGGCACAGGGAATGGCCGTCCTTGTGCTGGAGTTGGGCGCCGCACGAGTTGCACTTATTTTTGTGTTCGGAGGGTGTAGGGGACGACATACACCGGCTAATGACTTACAATTACTAGGAAAAAGGCGAAAAAACTCAGTAAAATAACCGAAGGAGCCTGACGAGCAAGGAACTTTTCTGCGAGGCGCTGGCACAGGCTAATGGCAGGAAAGAACTGGAAGGCAGGAGTGAGGGACCACCCCTTTATACAGACTTCTCCTGACGTGGGGCGGTCCCTCGACAGGGACTGCTAGCTAGAAATTTTTACGTAGGTCCTGCCGCCTGTACAGTCCTATATGTAATTACCTACTGCGAGAGCCCTCTCGAAGTAAGATCATGGGTTTGTGCCAGGTAGATCGTGTCAAACCAGTCTTGTGGAGATCTACGAATGGGTAACAAAACTGGACAGGGGAAAGCCTGTGAATGTATTATTCTTGGACTTCAGCAAAGTGTTCGACTCTGTCCCCCACAATGGTCTGGTGGAGAAACTGACGGGGTTAGGAGTAGGCCCACTGATGGTCAGATGGATTGAAAACTGGCTAGCTGGACGCACTCAAGAGTAGTGGTCAGTGGGGAGCTCTCAAACCCTAGAGAGGTCGGTAGTGGGGTGCCGCAGGGCTCTGTCCTGGGTCCAATCCTGTTTAATGCATACATTTCGGACATCAGAGAGGGTATAGGATGTGAAATTAGTCTCTTTGCTGACAACTCCAAGATGGGAGCAGTAGTTGAGGGGGAAGAGGGGATGTTAGCCCTGCAATGGGACCTGGACACCATGGAAAGGTGGGCTCACACATGGAAATTAAATTTCAATATCACCAAGTGCAAGGTGTTACATCTTGGGCGGGGAAACCCTAAACACGGGTACACCCTGGGAGGGGAGGCGCTGAAGGCCTCAACAGGGGAAAAAGACCTAGGGGTCATGGTGGATGCATGTATGAATAACTCAGAGTAGTGCAGAAGAGCGGCTAGCAAAGCAAACAGGATGTTGGGATGTATCGTAAGGGGGATCACCTCTAGGAGCAAGGAAGTGATTCTGCCACTGTACAACAGATTGGTTAGACCACACCTTGAGTACTGTGTACAGTACTGGAGACCACACTTGAAGAGGGACATGCAGCTCCTGGAGAGGGTACAGAGGAGGGCAACTAAGCTGATACGAGGACCAGGAGATTTGACGTACAATGACAGACTTGAGAAGCTCTGCCTGTTTTCACTGGAGGAGAGGAGACACGGGGGGACATGACTGAGGTCTTAGAGTACCTCAAGGGAATAAACAGGGTAAACACAGAGGGGATCTTTAGACTAAAGCAGGGAGATATCACCAGAGGGCATGGTTTGAAGTTGGAAGGTAGAAGGCTGTGGGGGGGGGAAGAGGAGGAGGTTTTTCACTGAGAGGGTGGTGGATCCTTGGAACGTGCTGCCTGGCGAGCTGGTTCAGAGATCCACAGTGGAGGGCTTCAAGAGAGGGTGGGACAGACACAGAAAGCGGATGTATCAGATGATGGCCTGGCCCAGGGGGGGTGGGGATGGATGATAGGGGTTTCTGGAACACGGGGGGGGGGGGGCTCAGTACTTAACTAGGGATTTGAGGTTCGAGCAGACGAGATAGACTGTAAGACCTAATCTGCTGGCAATTAGTATGTTAGGAAACTAAGGCAAAGATTAGGACTGTTCTACATAATTAACCACCTGCTCACAAAAAAGGCCAAGATTCAACTGGTTCAAGCTACCTTCCTATCTTTAATAGATTACGTAGACCTGCTCTACAGCTACTGCACTGCCTCTGCACTGGCTAAGTTGGACACCCTCTACCACAGAGCTATCAGGTCATTACTGGCCTTCCACTTTCCATACACCACTGCTCCCTGTACTCTTTCTTGGGCTGGACTTCCCTTCACTATAGAAGGAAAAGAAATGCCACCCTATGGGCCTTCAGAGCGGTGGCCAACAAGCTCCCCTCATATGTCTCAGATTGTATTCCCTGGAGTGTGTTAGGCACCTACACTCTAAGGAGCTATTCCTTAATTGCCCTCCAAGTTCCAAGGGTCAAAACTCATTTCGGCAAAGCTGCTCTGAGCTTCTCTTTACTCACACTGTGGAACGGTTTACAAAGGAACTTTTAGCTGAGCTGCCCTGTTAGCCTGAATATCTTCAAGGCGCTCTACGATTGCTACATGAAAGCACCTTGCCAATGTTTTCCTCACTGCTAGCTCACTAATTCCGCAACTCCCCCTTTCCATCCTGACGCTCGCCATGTCTCTACCCCTGGCTCTCACTATTTCCCTATTAACTCTTCCTGCTGCACCCACCCTTCCCTGCCCATAAAGTCCCACCCCATCCATAGTAGTGTCCCAATTATCTACCCTTCCTCCGTCATTATCATAAACAAGTACACGACAGCCATTGTCACTTTCTGTGGTTTTCCCCCAGTCATTAATATATCCCTCCTCTTTACCTCTCTAACCTGCCACCCCATACACGACCTCCTTCCCCTATGTGTAGTTGCTGGCTGCCTCACTCAAAAGATCTCCGCTTATAACCCCTGTATGCCTATGGTTGACTGTACATCTGCCAACTTATTGAATTGTAAAATAATGCTTTTTTATTTCAATCTTGTACTGTAAACACTGTGTATACTTTTTCTTTCTTGTATATTATTGCTTTTTGTATACCTGCTTCTGTACTGTACTTTGATGTATTCATGACCAGGTCCACCTTGCAAATGAGCCTTGCTCAATAGTGCCCGCCTGGAAAAATAAAGATTTTGATTGATATCTATCCGTAAGAAGGAAAATAAATATAAAAAAAAGCTTGCCCTTTTAGGGAAGCAATGTCCAGACTGTAAAGTTTAGAGAAGGTGTGGACAGTACTCCAAGTGGCAAGCTGCACAGATCTCTGCAGCAGACACATGCTTGATATATGCAGCCAAAGTGACCATGCCTCTGGTTGAATGGCCATGAACAATCCCAGGAAGTTCATTACTGTACTTCCTGTAACAGAAAATACAGTGGGCCAGCCAGTAGAACAGGCACGCTATAGAAACAGAAGCAATGCTTCCTCTGCATTAGCCAGCTCAGACAGAGACACTGACAGGTGAATGGTGTAATTTAAAGTAAACGCAGACACCACCTTTAGTAGAAACTTATGGTGTGTACACAAGCACACCTGTCTTTGTGGAAAATTAAATATGGAGGCTCACACATTAAAGCCTGCAGTGCTGAAATCCTTCAACCAGAAATGATGGCAACTAGAAAAGAATTACTTAAGAACTAACAGTAGATCTTCAAGGGGATCTCTGTCATTAGGTCTCACTGTAAGAACTTCACCATCGGTGAAGCAGGATCCACACAGGAGATTTTCAGCAGTACAACTGAGGCCACCCACGCAGACATCATGCAATGATGTCTTCAACCCTATAAAGGCGTGAGCGGCCCCACTCCCTCCTCAGTTCATCTCCCTCTAGCCATGGGGGCCTGAGGACAGAGCTGCCCAGGCCAATAAGAAAGGCTGGATACACCAGTTAGCCAGTTCCAGTAAAAAGCCCCCTAAAAGGGAGATGATGGGAGGGAAGACTGACCCGATGACTGAGATCCCCTTGAAGATCTACTGTTACAGTAAGTTCTTATGCAACTGTACTATCTTCTTCGGGGGTATCTCAGTCATCAGGTCTCACCGTAGGAAATAGTCCCAAGCAGTTACAGGTGCAAACAATCTGGGAGGAAGGCCAACCTTAAGCTTAAGACAGGAGGCCCTGCAGCTCAGCCCTGCCAAATCCTGCAAGGGCTCTAGAGGCAATGTCCAAACTGTAGTGCTTGGTAAAAGTGTGGATGATACTCCAGGTGTCAGCAGCACAAATGTCAGTGGCTGAGACCCCTCCGAAACAAGCCAAAGAGGTAGCCATGCCTCTTCTGGAATGAGTTTTGACTGCTCTAGGCGATTCTTTGCTGTACCTGCTGTAGCAGAACACAATACAGTTAACCATTTGGACAAACACTGTTTGGAAACTTGCATGCCCTCTCTACCTGGGGGGAAACAAACTACTTTCCTTGGTTCAAAGCAGGTAGTATTTCAAAGTTTTGCGCACATCTAGGTACATGAAGGGGATAAATAGCGGAGGAGCAGTCAGGGTGCTCCGAAGGAAGGAGGGGGCAACTAGAGGGCATGGGTGGAAGCTGGAGAGGGGGCAGAAAGGAGGAGGTGCTACTTTACAGAGGGTGGCGGAGCCATGGAATGCGCTGCCCGGGGGGGCTGGTTGAGGCAGAGACTGTAGAAGGGTTCAAGAGGGGATGAGACGGGTACAGGGGAGGGTTCTGGAAGCAAAGTCCCGTGCAGCAAGAATATCTGGGACTGGGAAGGGAGAAGCCAGAGAGGCTGAGGGGGGCAGCAAGTCAGCTCCCAGGGTGGGGGCTGACCAAACGAGCAGACACGAAAGACAGTTAGGCCTATTCTGCTGGCATTTTAGTATATTAGTACGTTAGTATCTAATGCATGGAGTAATGCTTCCCCTTGAATGCTACACTCTGGAAAATAAACAGGAAGGTGGACAGATTGGTCCAGTGTAAACTCAAACACCACTTTAGGAAGAAACTTAGGATTCATGCTCAAAGATACCCTGTCTTTGTGAAAAATCAAACAAGGCTCCTCACACCAGAGAGCCTGATGCTGTGAAATTCTTTGAGCAAAAGTAACAGCAACTAAAAATAACACTTTCCAGGAAAGAAAGCGTAGCTCGCAAGTTGCAGCTGGCTCTCAGGGAGACTGGTTCAACTTCTCCAAAATAAAATTCAGATCCCAAGCCAGGACAGGGGGACAGATTGTAGGTTTCAGATGAAGGATGACCCTCAAAAAGGTATGGGAGACATCCAGCTGTGCAATGGTGCAGTCACCCTAAGGATCATGAAAGGCAGAGATGATAGAAAGGTGCACTTTGAGGGAGGAGTACTGGAGACCGAAGTCGGACAGAAAAATCTGGTAGTCCAGGATAACCGCTTCCTCTTCATGGCATAGGTGGCTTGGTGGAAGGATTTCGGGCAGCCACTAGGACGTCCGGCATGCTGTCAGAAACCCTAAATCTGGCAATGGCCATGTCCTCAGGAGCCAAGAAAGCAGATGGAGGGAACGGAGGTTGGGCTGGACCAGGGTCCCCCGATTCTTTGCCACTACTCTACCAGTCATTCTATCTCACCTCTAGTTGTTGGCCTCAAGATTTTAATTTACTCTACCTGCAATTATTTGCTTTCTTGCTAATATATTGTTCACTTACAACCTATGCTTTTTATGCTATTGTATAACTGTGTGCATACTCATTGATACTATGCAACTCCCATCACCCTTTCCCCCAGGTCATACTGGGAGACTAGCAACTTGTTCAGTGTACCTTACCTGGTGAAACTTTTCAATAAATAAAAATAAATAAAATTCTGGGTCAGCAGATTCCTACAGAGAGGGAGTGGGACCGGAGGCTCCTTCGCCAGCTGCTGGAGGGGCCAAAACGGGGCTACCAGAATCAAGGTGGCCTCCTCCATCTGCAGCTTGATTAGCACCCTCTGAATTAGAGGAAACAGGCGGGCGAGTAAAGAAACTTCCCATGCAGAAGACGAAGGTGTCGCATCAGAAAACTCCAGGCCCTGGATCTAGCGAGCAGAAATTGGGCAGTTTTGTGTTGAATGGGGATGCAAAATGGCCCAACTTTGGACGACCCCATCTGTCAAATAGCTCTTTTACACTCATGGGACGTGGACCACTGAAAGAGGCAGGCTTTGGTCCAATGCCAAATACCACACACTCATGGCCTCCCTGCAGAGGAGGTATGAATGCTTTCCCCTTCTGCTTGTTGATGTACACTACACTGAGGTTGTCTGAATGAATCAGCAACTGGCCCAGAAAATACAGGTTACTCACCTGTAACAGGAGTTCTAGGAATGGTATATGTTGTTCATCCACACTTATTGGCAGGTATCCTTGCCGCTTTAAATCTTGCCGGAAGGTCTTCAAGCTGGCTCCTCCCACCCACCCGGGTAGTATAACTCTCGTTCCACCTCATGACGCCTAGATCTGGCCCCATTGGAAGCTCAGGTTGTGCGTCAAGCTGGGAGGTCGGGAGGGTGGATGAACAATATATACCATTCCTAGAACTCCTGTTACAGGTGAGTAACCTGTATTTCTAGGGACATGGATATGTTGTTCATCCACACTTATTGGCAGACTCCTAGCAGTTCTCCGGGAGGAGGGAGGCAAGACGACACCCCCAATACTTACTTGGAAAGAGAGACTGAGAACCGAGGCCCCAAAACCAGCATCCCAGCGTGACTCAAGGTCGATGTGGTAATGGGTAATGAAGGTGTGTGCTGACTTCCAGGTAGCAGCCCTGCAGATTTCCTGGATAGGGACGTCCCTGGAAGCAGCCACCGATGCAGCAGTATGGCGGGTAGAATGAGCTCTTATCCCTCTGGGAGGCTCCATGCCCGCCAACTTATAGCAGAGATTTATGCAGGAGGTGACCCACCTGCTTATCGTCCGCTTGGCTGCAGGTCTGCCAGATGCGGCTTCAGCGTAGGTGACAAACAGCTGGCGAACCTCTCCCCGAATTTCAGCCGCGCGCTCTTTGTAATAGGCGAGCGCCCTTCTAGGGTCCAAAGTAAGCAGCCTATATTCGGCCTCCGAGGTGTGATTGGGGTAGAACACCGGCAGAGTCAACGCCTGGTTAAGGTGAAACTCCGACACCACCTTCGGAAGGAATTTCGGGTGGGGGCACAGGACAACCTTGTCCCTGTGGAAGACCAGGTAAGGAGACTCTATGGAAAGCGCCTGGAGCTCTCCCATCCTTCTGGCTGATGTGATAGCCACCAAGAAGGCGGTCTTCCACGACAGGTGAGAGAGGTCACACCTGTGCATAGGTTCAATGGCTTGCCCATGAGCTTTGCCAGTACCAGCAGTAGATCCCACGGAGGTGGAGGTTCTCGACCGAGGGGAAATGTGATCAAGGCCTTGAAAAAGCACCAGACCACCTTCTCCTCTATGCATCGACTGCTTCCCGCCCGCGCCCGTAAGCAGAGATGGCTGCCAGGTGCACCCTTAGGGTCGCCGACCTAAGCCCTTGATTAGAAAGGGACCATAAATAGTCCAAGATGCTTGCCAAGGAACAGGAGGAAGGGTCCAAGCCCTTGTTCTGACACCAAATGGAAAACCTTTTCCATTTGAAGGCATAGCATTTTCTGGTCGACTTTACGGGAAGCCTCAACTACATTGAGGACCTCGCCGAAAGACCCAAGGCCTGGAACTCTAGCCGCTCAGGAACCAGGCCGTCAGGTGCAGGGATTGAAGGTCCGGATGGAACACCTTCCCCTGATTGACAGAAATCAGGTCCGGGCGAGCTGGAAGCTGCCTCGGGAGCCTGGAGCTGAGGCTGAGGAGATCTGGGTACCAGAACTGGCGAGGCCAGTCTGGGGCTATCAGAATCACCTGCGCCTTGTCCCTCCTCGCCTTGAGAAGCACCTTGTGGATCAAGGGAAATGGGGGAAAGGCGTAGAAGAGGCCCGGGGTCCACTGCCTCGAGAAGGCATCCCCCTGCAGCGAGCCCTGCTGAGGGGGGCGGGCATGGAACAGCCTCAGCTTCGCATTCTCCTGAGGCAAACAGGTCCACCTGAGGTGTGCCCCAATGGGAGAACAGATGCTGTACTACCTCGCAGGAGAGACCACTGCGGATGCAGCCCTATCGGCTTAGGGCATCGGCCAGGTGTTGGAGGCTCCTGCCACATGAATGGCTAGGAGATCCGCCTCCAGGCTGCGCACGAGTGACCAAATGCGGAAAGCTTCCTTGCATAGAAGCATGGAGCGCGTCCCGCCCTGGCGGTTTAGATAGTACATGGTCGTGGTGTTGTCCGTCTGGACTCTGACCACTTGACCCCGGAGGAACGGAGCAAAGGCGGTGAGAGCTAGGCGGACCGCTCGGAGCTCCAGCAGGTTGATGTGGCATCGGGACTCCCGCAGGGACCAGAGGCCGTGAGCCCGGTGTTCCCCCAGATAGGCACCCCAACCCATCAGAGAGGCATCGGTCGGTAGAGAGACCGCCGGGCGGACGAACGGGATGCCCTCCTGCAAATGACCTGGAACGAACCACCACTGGAGAGCGCCCACATCCCTGTGTCACCGGCTACGCTGGTCCAAAGGATCGAGCGCCAGGACCACTGACTGGCCAGTCCCCACTGAAGGGGACGATGTTCCAGCGGACCACGCTGGTGCAGGCCGCCATGAGACCCAGGAGGCGCAGGAAGTCCCGGCAGGGATGCATTGCCCAACCAGAAATGATTGGGCAAAGGAGGAAAGAACCTCGGCCCTGTCCGCCGGGAGCCGCGCTCTGGCTCGAAGAGAGTCGAGCTGCACCCCGATGAACAGAATCACCTGCTTCGGCTCGAGTTCCGACTTGGCCTCGTTGATAAGGAGGCCCAGATCTCTGGACCGCTCCACCTCCTGCCTGGAGGGAGCTGCTATCAGCCAGTCGTCCAGGTAAGGGTACACCCGGACCCCTCGGCGCCGCAGGAATGCTGTCACCACTGCCATGCATTTGGTGAAGACCCTGGGAGCTGGAGACAAGCCAAGGGCATGGCTCGAACTCGAAGGGATCCCTCCGCCGAAGCGAAGGAATCTCTGGTGAGACGGACGGATAGGGACGTGAAAACGGTCCTGCAAGTCCAGAGAGCAGAACCACACGCTGCTCCAAGGATGGTATTATCTGAGCCAGAGTGACCATCCTGAAGGTTCGAGACCTTAGGAACTTGTTTAGGTTGTGTAGGTCGAAATTGGGGCGCCAGCCCCCCGTCCGTTTCGGAACCAGGAAGTACCTGGACACAAACCCTGGGTCTGAGGGGGGGTCCGCTACCACCCTGATCACCTCCTTTCAGAGGAGGAGAGCGCTGTCGGCTCGACGAGCAGACAGTGAGGCTACGGACCCCAAGGCCCCCCGAGGTGCGACGGCTCTGAAGGGTGGGGCCTGCTCGAATTCCAGAGGCAGGCCTTTTCCCACCACCTCCAGAACCCACCTGTCCGAGGTACTAACGGGCCAGGCGGAAAGGAAGTGTCGGAGCCGTCCCCACAGGGGAACCAGGGGTGAGGTGACGGGGGGGGTGACACCCCTCAGCCCGTCACTGGGCAGGCTTAGAGGAGGGACCGGCCGAGGGACCTCCTGGGCCTTTTCCTCCCTGCCTCCTGTTAGAGGAAGCCGACGGCTTGGGTTTGGGATGCCAAGGCCGAGCCTGCTGGCCCTGACGTTGCTGGGCCGGGCGCAGAAGGACGTAAAGGGCTTAGGGCTGTGGTCTATGGCCTTGTCCTTCTGAGTGGAAGAGACCGAGTCCAAGGTAGCACTGGACTTCTCGATCCTCTGCAGGTGACCTTCCACCCCAGGGCCAAAGAGGTCAGTCCCCAAAAGGAACATCCGCCAACTTGTGCTGGGTATCCGGGCAAAGGTGGATATCCTCAGCCAAGTCCGCCCGACGATAGCCACCGCGCGCCACCGACCGGCACATGAGTCCCCAATATCTAAAGCAGTCTGGAGCTGCTGTTTGGCCACTGCCCTGCCCTGGTCCCGCACCTGCTTGACCGTAGTCTGCAGATCCGCGGGAAGATGAGGGATGACCTCATCCAGGGAGCACAACAGGGCATGAGAAAAATGTGCCATGAGGACGGCCGAACTGGCCTGACGAAGGCCGAGAGAGGACGCAGCATAGACTTTTCGCCCGACATAATCCAATTTCTTGGATTCCTTGTCGGGAGGTTTGTCCACATCCCTGGCGTTGCCGGCGCGCCGGAAAACGCTGTCGGTAACCAACCCCTCAGCAGAGGGGTGCTCCGAAAAACCGGACAGGGAACCGGTAGGGACCGCATACTTCCTGGCCATCCTGGCCGAAGGCGCAGGGCAGGAAGCAGGGCGCTGCCAAAGCTCCAAGGCCGGACCCACTATGGCCTCGGCCACCGGAAAGGCCTCCGTTGGGGAATCCCCTCGGTCCAGAATCTCCGTGAGGGGATACCTGGCCCGTTTGAAAACAGGTTCGAGCTTCATCCCGCTGGACTCCGAGATGAGCCGAAGCAGTCCTAGGAAGGACGACGGGCTATCGTCCATTGACTGTCCTCCTGAGGACTCCAAGTCCAGTCGCTTGGAGAAAAAGAAGGAATTATCCTCGGACTCTGACGAGTCCTCGAAGAGCTGCCTCTGGCCTGAGCCACCCTCTACCTGCCGAGGTCAGTCGGGAGTGAGGGTAACAGACAGCCTATGGGGTCGACCCTTAGCCGACCGAAAATCCCTGGTCGGAGCCCCAAATAGTGGCTGTGGAGGCGGAGGTTCCACCGGAATCGGTGGAGCAGCTGGTTTTGGCCGAACAACCGCCTGGGTACAGGCCTCGGTAAGTCGAGGGGTTGTGTCGGCCGCCCGTGACAGCCATTTAATGGTCCGGGGCACTGCGCCGGCTTATTCCGGTCAGGAGGAGCTGTTGCCACATGAGGTCCTCGTACTGTCGACGAACTTACGCCAAGCCTCCTCGTCCGAGGAGGGAGGACGAGCGGTGCGAGACGAGACCGCCTATGACGGCGGGATCGGCTGGACCGCGAAGAGGTCCGAGACCGAGAGCCTCGGCTTTTCCGAGGTCGGTGCGGGGAAGTGTCGGCAGGAACCGGCACTCCCTTCGGCTCGGAGGGTTCATCCGAGGGCTCCGGAACCGGAGGCACAGGCAAGCCCACGGATCTCAACTTCGGGAACCGGGAGAGGGAGTCTCTCGTTTATAGCGACAACCCGTCCAACGGATCGAGAAAAATCTCGACTGCGTCGACGGGAGTCTCAGTCAACTGACCTGACGGGAACACCGTGAGACCAGTGGCCGAAGCCGAGCGGTCGACCGAGTCGACGACTCGGGGAGAGGGACCTTTCCCGCTCCCAAGAGCGTCGACGGAGGGATTTACCCTTGTCCTTCTTTTTGGACCGAGAAAAAGGTCCAGCAGACGTTGGCCCTTCTCCCTTAGTGGAGAGGGACAGACAAAGCTCCTTAAAGGAGGCTGAGTAGGAAGAACCCAGAGAGAGCGGGATAAATGCCGCGGCCGAGGAAGATACGGCCCGCGCCGCCTCCTTCTTGAGGGCGATCATCTGTCGAGCTGATCTCCGAGCCCGGCCGCCGCGACACCGCCGACCGGGCCTCCTTAGACTTCACCGAGTGAAAACGCTCGACGCGCCCAGTTGCACCGGGCAGCACGGTTCGGCACGAGGGTCAAAAGGAAGAGCACAAGTCGCTGTCCCGCGGGTCGTGCTCAAGGCCTAAACAGTAGACACACACGTGAGTGTGGATCCATTCAGCATCTTCATTCTGCAGGGCATCTCCGAAACCGGGAGTCGATTTGTCCATCGCAGCTGCGAGGGATCAAGACTGAAGACTTTTAGCAAAAACTTTAAATTGCAAAATGGTAGAAATAGGAACTCAGTCTCAAACGCAGAGCGTTAAGGAGGGAACCTGAGCTTCCAAGCGGTAAGGAAGATCTAGCGTCATGGGGCGGAGCCGAGAGTTATACCACCCGGGTGGGTGGGAGGAGCCAGCTTGAAGACCTTCCGGCAAGATTTAAAGCGGCAAGGATACCTGCCAATAAGTGTGAATCAACAACATATCCATGTCCCTAGAAAAGGTGGTTCTGAAAGGCCTGCATGGCATACAGAACTACCCACATCTTCAGGACACCGATATGCATGAAGGCTTTGATTAGGAACCAAGAACTCCAGTTTGAAAGGGACCCAGGTGAGACCCCACCCCGCCCAAACCAGAGGCATCCATGCTGAGGATATGTTTGACTAAATCTGGAATGGAACTCCATGCAGTGGGTTCGGGGATCCATCCACCACTGGAGCATTTTGCGAACTGGGGAAGAGACCAGCACTAACTTACCTAAATTGTCCGTACGCTGGTCACACTGTACCTAGGAAATCCACTGGCGAGTGTGCATATGGAGCCTGACCAATGAAACTGTGGGTACAGCCATCGCTATCAGACCCAGCCGTCTCAGGTACACCCTGGCCATGATTTAAAGACTCTGGACCACCTCCTAAGCAAGAAGGCATTCCACCCAGGCTTGAGGCAGAAAAACCTTCCCCCCCACCGAATCCAGAACTGCCCCTTTGTATTGCAGTCTTTAGGACGGAACCACAACAGATTTGGGCAGATTGACAGTACTGCCTAGGGAGAGAAAGAATTCAAGAATTCTCTCTGTGGTCTCCAGAAGCAATTTTCTGGATGGGGCCTTTAGGAACCATTCGTCCAGGTACAGGAAAACGTACATTCCCTCCCTTCTGAGGGCCACGGCCACTGCTGCTAAGCTCTTGGTTAAGACTCGCAGCACAGAGGACAGGCCAAAGGGCAGCACCTTGAACTGGTAATGCTCGCCCTGAAAAAAGAAACCCGAGGAACCTCCTGTGAAGAGGAAAAACAGATGTGCAGGTATACATCCTGCATGTCCACAGAACACAGCCAGTTGCTTTGCTTGAGAAGAGGCATCAGACCTGGCAAGGTTACCATTCAAAACCTTTTGTACTCTACATACAGACTGAGGGATCCTTCAAGTCTAAGATGGGCCTCAGATCTATGGTCTTTTTGGGGACCAGGGAAAAACCTAGAATAAAACCCTTGTTCCTCTGGCGCCTGGGCACTGGCTCTTATGGTCTGCTTCCACAGAAGAGAATGAACCTCCTCTCAAAGAACAGCTAGGTGGGCCGGAGGGGTAGTGGGAGGG
This sequence comes from Neoceratodus forsteri, assembly GCA_016271365.2. NCBI lineage: Eukaryota > Metazoa > Chordata > Ceratodontiformes > Ceratodontidae > Neoceratodus > Neoceratodus forsteri. The sequence goes on along the minus strand of CM028137.1, from coordinate 823,552,828 downwards.
CAGAGGGGGAGTTTCTGGGGGTTGCTCTGAGTGCTCTAGAGTGTGACCCCTTTCTATGATTTGCAGAATCCAGGCATCCACTGATTGAGATGGAGGGAGAAGCAACCTCCAACCACCACTTCTAGGTCAGGGTCCGGAAGAGAGGGTCTAGCAAGGAGTCAAGCGCAGGTGGATCCAGTGGCTGGGGCTGGTCCGTCGCTTCTGGGACGCTTGGCCACAGCTTCAGCAGTACAGGAAGCGGGCAAGGCTGAGGAGGCTCTGAATTTGCCTCAAGGCCGAGAAGCTGCTCCTGGCCTATTGGGTGCCTTATGAAAGGAAGGGTGCTGCCTGTTCTTAGGTTGTGTATGGCAGAGCAAGTGAACAGATTTGAGAGCCCTGCCAGATGCCTGTAGGTCACTGATGATGTCCTGGACATCTGGACCAAAAAGCTTAGAGCCGTTAAAGGGGGCATTAAGCACCTTCTGCTAAGCATCCGCATCGAATACAGAGACCCTCAGCCAGGAGTGCCTATGTAGGCAAATACTGGTGGCAGCAACCCTGGCAACAGTGTCTAAAATATCAGAGGGTAAAATATCAGAGGCTGCAGGAGGTACTTGCTAATGTCCTCGGTGGCCTGCAAGCATTTGGGAATCTCCTGCTTTTGCGTACCTTCTGGGAGGGCTTGGGCAGCGGCTTTGCTCTTCTTCCAGATGGCATTTTGGTACTTTACCATATGGGACAAGTAAAGTACAGTTACATAAACACTTACTGCAACAGTAGATCTTCAAGTGAGGCTCTTGCAGTAGGTAATTACATATAGGACTTGACCCAGTAGGTGTCAGGACCCCATGGAAAAATTTCTAGCTAGCAGTCTCTGGCGGAGACCGCCCCCACGTCAGGTGACCGACGTCATGCGATATCCGTATAAAGGGGCGGTCCCTAACGCCCTTCCAGTTCTTTCCCACCAAAGGCCAAAAAAGGCAAGACGAGAGAGAAGTAGATATTTCCCTTCCTGGAAAAGGAGCTGAAAAAGCTAATGGGGATGGAGGGAGGGAGGGAAGGTATTACCTACTGCAAGAGTCTCTCTCGAAGATCTACACTTATAGTAAGTTCTTACGTAACTACTATCTTACATCAAGAGGGCTCTTGCAGTAGGTAATTACATATAAGACTGAATCCCAAGCAGTCTGGAAAAAGGAAAAAGCACTCGGGAGGAGGAAAACTATCCAACCACTGGAACCTCCGGCTGAGCGGGTCTTATGAAAGGCCACCTTGGAGCACAGCCAACCCGAAGCCTGCTCTACAGCGAGAGGCAATATCCGAACTGTAATGTTTCGTAAAGGTATGGACAGAAGTCCAAGTCGTGGCTGAGCAGATGTCTGCTGCTGACACATTCTTGAAACAAGCCGCAGAGGCAGCTATTCCTCTGGTGGAGTGACCTCTGACTTGACCCGGCAGGGTCTTGTGGTACTTGTCGTAACAGAAAGTGATACAATGAGCCAACCATTTAGAAAGGCATTGCCTGGAAACTGCATTGCCCTCTTTTGTGATCAAGAGAGACAAAAAGCTGATCTGATTTCCTGAAATCCTTAGTCCTAGTGGTATAGTATCTCAGTATCTTGTGAACATCCAAAATATGAAAGAGATACTCCCCTTGACTGGAGTGTTACGTAAAGAAAATGGGTAGCTCAATGGATTGGTTTGGAGTAGATGCCGCTACCACCCTATGGACAAACTTAGGGTTGGTGCGCAGAGCCACACGTTCCTTGTGAAAAATCAAATAAGCAATTTTGCACATCAGGGCCTGAAGCTCAGAAATTCGTCGAGCTGAAGTAATGGCCACTAGAAGAGAGTCTTCCAAGAGAGGTACTTCAAGTCTGCTGAAGCAGCCGGTTCGAAAGGAGGCAGAGTAAGCTTCAAGAACAAAGTTCAGATCCCAAGGAGGAGCAGAAATGTGGATGGGGGTCTCAAATGGAGAACCCCTTGAGGAAAGTCAGAGACTTCCAACTGAGCACAAGTCCTGTTTCCAAAAGGGACATGGTGGACCAAAATTGCTAACATGTGGGCTTTCAAAGAGGAATGGCTGAGACCCAGGTCAGAGAGATGACGCATGTAGTCCAGGACTCTCAGCTGGGCACGAGAAAGGCTCAAAGTCCTTTGATGAGGCCCAAATCGAAAAACGTTTCCACTTCATGGCGAAGGTGGACCTAGTGGAAGGCTTTCTGGCCGCCACTGGAATATCTGCTGTCAGCAGAGAAACCCCAAACCAGGCTTGAGCTACATCTGCAGGAGCCACGCATGCAACTGAAGGGATTAGAGACCTGGATGAACAAGGGTCCCCTGATCTGGGTCAGCAAGTGCTGTGACAGAGGAAGAGGAAGCAGAGGTTCCTCTGAAAATTGCTGCAGAAGAAAACCAGAATTGTCTGGTCCAGAATGGAGCAATGAGGATCATCTGGGCTTCCCTCTGTCCTGAGTTTTGTGCAAGACCCTCGGAATTAAGGGAATTGGAGGGAAGGCATAGACGAATCTGTCCTTCCAGTCGAGAGACAGAGTGTCCTGCCAGAAAATACCTCGCCCTGGGGCAAGTGAGCAAAAGGTGGGAAGTTTTGCATTTTGAGGAGACGCGAACAGGTCTACCTGAGGGGTTCCCCAGAGCAGAAGATGTTGTCTACTACCTCTTGATCCAGTTCCCATTCGTGGGCTCCAGCTGAAGATAGACTGAGGTGGTCTGCCAGTGTGTTTTCTACTCCCAGAACATGAACTGCCATCAGGTGAAGGTTCTGTTGAACAGCCCAACTCCAAACTCTCATTGCTTCCCTGCACAGAGGACAAGAACGAGTTCCTCCCTGCTTACCGATGTACCAGACTACACACGTCAGTCGGGATTGTTAGGTGACCGGGAAGAACGGAGGAATGCAGAGCCCGGACAGCATACAGTATGGCTTTGAGTTTGGGCATATTTATGTGTAAAGTCTGCACCTGCTGCCCGGAGTACTGCGAGACCCTAGATGGGCTCCCCAGCCCTCTCCTGAGGCATCTGTTGTCAATGTCTTGGGGAGGGGGGGGGGGGGTTCGATATTGAAGTGAACTCCTCAGCAAAGGTTCTCTTGCACCATCCACCACTGCAAGTCCCTGACCATGGGATCGGAGACTAGAATCTCCTGGTCTAGGTCATCCACTGTTTGGTCCCATTGAGACCGAAGTGTCCACTGAGAGATCCTCATATGGAGCAGAGCGCAAGGGACTGTCGGGATAGCAGCCACCATGAGAATGAGGAGGCGAAGGATTGGTCTGGCACCGACCCTTCTGCGACTGGATAACAGACATGCTTGAGTCTGGAGGGTGTCTATCCTGTCCGGAGGCAAAAAGGCCTTGCCGATGGTAGTGTCCAGGATCACCCCGATAAACTGGAGTTTTTGGCAAGGAACCAGATGGGACATGGCCTGGTTGATGGTGATACCCAGGCTGGTGAAAACCTGCAGGGTAAAGGAAATAGAGCATAGAAGTTACTCCCTGGATGGGGACACCAGGAGCCAGGTCGTCCAGGTACGGGAATACCTGCACTCCCTGCATATGTAGGTGGGCTGCTACCACAGACAGGCATTTGGTAAACACTCTGGGAGCCGAGGAAAGACCAAATGGAAGGGCCTTGAATTGGTAGTAGTCCCCCTATAAAGAAAACCGAAGGAATCTGTGGTGGGAAGGGCTGATGGGGATGTGCAGGTAGGCATCCTGCATATCCAAAGCACATAGCCACTGTCCCTGCCAAAGAAGCAGCAAAAGTCTCTGCAAGGAGAGCATTCTGAAGCATTTGTATTCCACGAACATGTTCATGGAACTGAGGTCTAGCATAGGCCCTACGTCTCCAGTCTTCTCTGGAACTAGTAGCCTGTCCCCAAAAGGTGGGTGGGGACTGGTTCTATCGCCGGCTTTGCAGGAAGGGATTAAATTTCTTCCAGGACCAGGGGAAGATGTTCCAGGGAGTAAGACTACTTGGGGGTGGTCTTCAGGGCGGTTTCTGAAGAAACTCTATTGAGTGTCCTGCTGCCATCAGTTGGAGTACCCAAGCATTTGATTTAATCCTCTCCCAACCTGGTAGATGGAAGAAGAACCTCCCTCCTGCTGGTTCCTCTGGAGTGTCCAGAGGCCGTAGGAGAGAGGAGTCAGGAAGTGTGGGGCAGCGCAGCGGCAGAGGCTCCCTCAGCTTCTCTGGGTGGGGGAGTCTTGGTTCCTGGAGGAGCCAGATGCTTGTTGGCCCGCTTGCCCTGTGGTTTTGATTTTGGTAGAGAACACTGACGAAAAGGGAAACGCTGTCCCTGAGGGGGCCTGTACAGAATCCACGGACTTGACTGCAGTACCCTTCTCCTGCAAATCGGTGATGATGTCCTTGACATCACCACCAAACTGAAATGAAATTTACGTACCTACCGTAATTCTTGATCTTCTCTTGTATCTTCACCATTCATTACTGCTTGGGTTAAGCCGGGAGGCGTGCACCGTTCTGGAGGTTTTTTTTGTTTGTTTTTAAGTCGGCTCCAGCGGCGCCACCCTCGGGAGCGGCGTGTAATAGGGCCAAGGGCGGCCGTTAGGTGCCGTAGACCTCCTATATCTCAGTTCTGGTTCTGTGGCGGAGAGGCGAAATAAAGGATAAGAAAAAGAAAGCGGCAAGAGAGCGAGGATAGAAAAGGAAAGGAAATAAACTGAAAAAGGAAAAAGCCGATGGAGAGTAGACAGAGGAGAGAGAATTCCAACCCTAAGGGACCGCAGGGCCTCCTTTCCGGGGCGGCTCTAAGGGAGGAACAGAGAGGAGGAAAGGGGAAGAAGAGAAAGAGAAAGAAAGAAACAAACATGTTGAGAGGGAGGACAGTGCCCATTGAGCATTGGTTGAGAGGCTTAAAGGCTCGAAACTGACCAGGGAGCAAGAATCCCAGTTGGCAGGACTGAGGGGAGATTCAACCGAACCACCTGAACAGATCTGAAGAGGGCAGACTCTCTGAACTCTCAACATGCAAACCCCTTCATCCTAGTTGAGGGCCCTAGGCTGTCCGGGCAGAAACTGTTCCGGGTAGAGCGCCCATCCAGGAAGGGGACTAAATCCCTTAGCACCTCTAAGTGCTAACACAGACGTGTATGGGAAAAACTATGCCTTCTCGAAGGCAGTTTTGAATGAAAAGTAGAGTGGAACTCAGACTTTCCAGGGCAAGGCAGACAGATGCTCAGAGCTGACAAATTCGGTCAGCAGCTAGAAGAGCTTGAAACAAGACCTGCCAGCGGGATTCCGGACTTTGTGGAGGCCAAGATAGGGTATGGCCACCTGGACTGTGAAACTGCATGACCTGAAGAGGGTAAGGAATCGCACCACAGGGCAGTCAGACAGAGTTCCCTCAGAATTAGAGAAATTTGGAACCGTGCTCGTTCCCCTTTACCTTGAGGAAAAAAGAGATTCATTCACAAGAATGGGGAAAAGAGCAGAAATTTTTTTTTTTTTCCCCCCGGCATAAAGGCCAAGGGGAGTAAGAGGAACGAGACGGGAGGGGGAGACGCCACAGAAGGAGGCCACTGAGGGGAAGGTGGGTGGGTATCAGTAATGAATGGTGAAGATACAAGAGAAGATCAAGAATTACGGTAGGTACGTAATTTTCATATTTTCCCTTGTCAATCTTCACCATTCATTACTGCTTGGGTAAGTACCAGGCCCCCTCCCCCCTTAAAAGGGGGGGTAGAACCCTGATGGAACAAGACCCTCAGCCTCCTGTTGGTGAGAAAACAGAAGGGAAGACCCTGACTAATACAGAGAGAAGCCTAAGTGGGAGAAGAGCTAGGAGGTGCCCCGAGGACGGGGAGACGGAGGTAGTCCCTGCAGAAGTCTCCTAGCTCTGGAGGAAAAAAAAAGACGGGTCCCCCAGAAAGTGGAGCGAATCACCCTACGCCGGGCCAGGGGCGACAACCTTGATAGACGAAGCCATGCCGTCCACCTAATGCAGATCGCTGTTCCCGCAAGCCTGGAAGCCACCTCACTGGCGTCATAAGATGCCCTTGCTTGGTGTCTTGCCAGCTCCAGGCCTATAGCAGAGAGGGCAAAAGCCTGTCTAGTGTGCTCCGTATCAGGCATTGATGCCAAGAGCTGGGAGAGCATCGACCACAGATGCCGATTGTAGGCAGCGTGGTGAGCCTGATGTGATGCAATGCAAGCCACCGCACGAGAAGAAGAGAACACTCTTTGCCCCCACCGGTCGAATTGTAGGGATTCCGAAACCGGTGGACGGTCGTGCGCCAGGTGGCAACGCCCGGAAGGAGTCTCTAGGTAGACCAAACCCGAGGACGGGTTGGGAAGGGTACCCAGGGATTCCGAGGGGGCACAATACCTTCGACGACAGTCTGCCAGGGCTGGAGAAAGGGCAGCTGGCGACTGCTAGGAACGGACAGACGCCTCCTGGAAGGGGACAGGCCAGGAAGGTACCACCAGGTGTTGGGCACTGAATTCTCCCAAGGAATTCACGCGTCTCCCGTTCAGTATTGTCTCGCCTAACGTAAGAGATTCGAAGATCCCTCACCATCCTCGAAAGGAATCGTTGATATTCAGTGAAATCAGCGTCGGAAGAAAGGTGAGCAAGGGGTTCCTCTCCCTCAGAGGAGGAAGACAAGGATGATGGAGAGCTCGAATGTCCAGAAGATTCCTGCGGCGGTGGGGAGAGTCGAAAGACCCGCTCATGCATATGTCTAACGATGAGGGAAGGCGCACGAGAACTCTCTGAACTGCTCCCAGGATAATGGACCTGTAGGACCGACATGGCCTGGAAGAGCAGGGGGTGGAAGCAGAGGTACTGGAGAAGGGCACCTGCGAAGAGGCAACTGACCTCTGCTAGGACTCTGAAACCGGGAACGGAGCCCGAGCTGGCGGGATCCCGGACAACAAACCAGGCCGCAAGACGAGACCCTGGGGATGCGATGCCTGGAAGAGCCGGGGGGATCTTCCCCTGTGACGAACCCGGGACTGCATGGATCCAGAAGGGCAGTCCACAGCAACGCCACCGGAGGAAACCCCAGGGCCCAAGAGGGAAAGGCGGGTTCGGCGCCACTCTAGCCACCCCACGAGGTGTGTCGCCGCGGAGACCGACGACCATCCCCCCCGCCCCAGGACTCCGAGAGAGCCCTCCTCCCCGACTCCAGCTGCTCCCCACCCCGAGGTGGCAACAGCAATTCGGGAGGGTAGCTGTCACAGAGTTTCTAGAGGGGAACCCCCAAACTCAGGGCCACCCCTAGCCCGATGGCCCCAGGGGAGGACGGGAGAGGGACAGCAGGAGGGGCCTGCTGTGCCGCCTAGCACCCTGACTCCAAAGAGTCAGGGAGCCAGGATGGGTCCTCATCCGAATCATCGGCCTCCGAAGAGGACAAGACCAGCAGAACCTCGATGCTGGCAACCCCAGGGGTCCCCGGAGGAACGGGCGCTGAACTGCGCCGGTGTTAGGACGGTGCCGGATGACCCCAGCCCACTCGGGAATAGCCAGGCCCGCCCTGGCCCCTGCCGCCGCCAGTTAGGCCCACGGCACCACCCCTGGCGCTGAATCCCAACCTGGCGCCACCGAGCAAGAAACCGGCCTGGCGGCGCTTGACGAGCGGGCGCCGGGCCAGAGCGCGCCGAAGGCAGCATCGAGGGTCCACCGTGCCAGGCCCAGCAGGCGGGCTCGACACTGGGGAGCCTGCACCTCCGAGGAGGTGGCTGCCGAGGCAGTGTCCCCGTCGCGGCCCCGGGTGGGACTACGACGTTCCCCCGACACCGCGAGAGAAGCTTCCTCTTCGGCAAGAGAAGAGGAGGAAGCCTCCTCCTCCGCAGACCGTATAGACCCGGGAGGGGACCCGAGGGAAGGGCCTAGAGATCTTACCTGGCAGTCCCTGAAGCGACGCCATCCCCCGAAGGTCGGCGGGGCCTTGCCGAGCTTGAACACGCGGACTTCGAGGACACAACAGTCCATGGAGAAACAAGCGTCGCATGCATCCATGTTGTGGTTGGGTCCCAGGCAACGGAGACAGACATCATGCCAGTCCGAGACGGAAAAATGCCGGCCACAGGAGCACCGGCGCATAGGGGTGCGGCCCGCCTTCGACCTACGCCTTTGCTCCCAAACCAGACATGATGTGAACTAAACAAGGGAAAAAAAAAGCAATAAAGCACTCGGCGCCGTAGATGGAAAACAAAAGGAACGGTCTTACCGGTGTACGGCGTCGAGTGAATCGTGAAAACCTTCTGAGAAAACGAGGAGTCTTGAAGAAACCGAAAACACTATACGCTACCGCAGCAGGTGCAGCCTCGACGGCGGGAGAAACAGAACTGAAATATAGGAGGAGTCTGCGGCACCTAACGGCCGCCCCTCGCACATGACGCAATACATCATCAGAGGGCGCGCCTGGAGCAGACAAAAAAAAAAAAAACTCCTGTATCGAGTGGCCGTCCGCTTAACCTCAAGCAGTAATGAATGGTGAAGATTGACAAGGGAAGATCAGAACCCCGGAAAGGCACATCCTGAATAGCGGATTGTACTTCAGGGACCAACCCTGACACTGAATAAGGCATGACGCCGAAGACCTACGGTGAAAGCCAAACACCGTCCAGCGGCAACCACTGCATCTTAGGTGGCACGAAGCATGTGCCGACTGACCGAATGAGCAAAACGGACAAGGTCAGCCACTTCCTGTTTGGTCTGGGACTCAGGAAGGGAGTCCAATTTTGATTCCACCTGACTCAGGATAGTCTTCTCGTAGTCCCCCATATGTACGACATAGTTCAGGATGGAAGAAGCATATATCTTCTTCCCATACTGGTACGGAAGCCAGGACTCTGTCAGGTGGAGATGAGCTGAGATGTTTAAGGTTGGCAGAATGGCCGTGAGCAGCGCTAATCACGACCAAGTCTGCCTTTGGGTGTACATTCAAAGAATCTACTCCATCAGGAGCCTGATATAGTCGATCAGCCTTCCGCAGAAGGGGGGCCAACATGGATGGTTACTTTCAAATAGTGAAAATAAGGTCTGCGTGAGGCTCAGTCCAGGGTGGAATCAATGTCTGAGCAATGTCTGGCAGATCCAAGTGGGCAGCGAGCTTCTTACGCTGTGGATCTGGCTCCAGAGATTGCCACTAATCAAATTTCTGGATCTTTCTCAACAACTCCAAAAAAGAAGGATCCTCTGAAGGAGACTTCGAAGGAGTCCTTGGCCTGGGACGATGTGGAGTACAGGACTCATCATCAGGATCGGGAGGCACGCCCGAGTCAGAGGTCTCCGACACAGAGGAGGAAGACTCCTTCCGACACGGGGGAGGAATGGTCCCTTTGGAAAGCGTACCCTCCCCACCCCTGGAACCCAAGGATTCACCTCTGGTGTCAGGTAAGGGGGAGGAAGTCTCCCGTCTCCGGCAAAGGGGATCCTGTGCAGGGTCCGGCAGCGGAAAACGGCTCTCTACCTCCCTAGTGACTAGTGAGCAGAGCCATGGCCTCAGTCTACCAGGCAGCCAGAGTCTCCTTCAAGTCCACTGGTGGCTGTGGTGAGGGCGGTGGAGGAGGGGGATAAGGATACCGAGGGTATCCGTAAGGAGAGTATCCGTAGCCCAATGGTGGAAAGCCTGGCGCCAGTTACTGCAGCGGATAAAGTGGCGGCGGGTACTGCGGCGCCGGGTATTGTGTTACTGGGTAGGGCGGCACCAGATTAAGCGGTGTCTGATACCCGGGTGCCAGGGGCTCTGACGGAGTAGAAGGTCCTGGAACCGGTACAGCAGGCGGGCCTGGTAAAGGTGCCCCCGTGGTAGTCAGGCCCGGCATTGGAGCAGCATCCGGCAAAGGGATGTCAGCTGGCATCAGGTAGGCTGGCGTCTGAGCCAGAGTCCGAGGCTCCAGCGTCAGGGGGTTTGGCCCTGCAGGAGGGAGCCCTGACAGCAGCGTACCCAGCTCCTCCATGTCAACCAAGGATGGAGGGTTAAAATCCCCGGGATCCAAGAGAGGAGACGTGGGAGCCTCTGAAGGTAATGGCATGCGTTGTGGTGAGCCTGGGATGTTGGACTGGTCCAGGGGGTCCAACGCAGGCTCTTTCGCTGGGCGGTCATCAGACGTGCCGATGTCCGGCTTATCAGCAGGCTCCGGACAAGCGTCTGAGGAGCCGGCGTCCAACTTATCAGAAGTCTGGCCAGACGTGGGTCATGCTGGGGATGCGAGGGACTATGCAACCTCCCGAAGGAGCCGGCATCTTATCGATCCTGTCCGGGCGGACGTCGGTGGCAGCAGACCTGCTTGACCCAGAGGGCTGCGTGGCAGCAGCCTTTCTGGGAGAGGAAGCCTCCTTTTCCCCTCCGGAGGCACCCGTGGGGCCTGAGCGCGAGCGCGAGCCCGACAGGAGAGGAGACACCGTATTGGGCAACACCAAGACAGTCTTCGATAATCCGTTCCCCCGGAGGGGACGTTACTTTAAGCACCGCAACTCCAGCCGGAGTCGTGGAGGTCTAGTCCCGGTCCTTGTCCTTATTCTTATGCCCTTCGCGGGAAATGGAAGCCAGCCTTAGCTTCTTCAGCTCCTCCTCCATGGAAGCCATCTTTTTCTCGAGAATGTGGGCCCCAGGGACTGCTGCCTGCGTTTTCAGGTGGCTGAGTTGAACTGCTGACAGTGCTCCACAGGGTGGTCAGGGCCTTAGAAGAGGCACAGGGAGAGACCATCCTTGGGCGGCAGTTGAGAACTGCACGAGTCGCAATTGTTTTATGCAATTTGAAGGCCGGGGAAGACATACATGGATGTTTATAATGAAAATAGAGAAAAACATTGAAAAGATCACTAAAACTGACTGATGGAAGACGCATTTGTCGATGAAACTCTAGTAGCAGGAACTTCTCTACAAGTCGACGGGCGGGAAAGAACTGAAGGCGGTGGGGATCGCCCTTATACTGACAGTATTGCATGACATCTGTCACCTGATGTGGGGGCGGTCCCCCGCCAGAGACTGCTAGCTAGAAATTTTTCCTGGGGTCCCGACGCCTGAAGACAGTCGACGGCACAGGTAGCAACGGCCCTGAGAAGCCGAAGAACCTGTAACCCAAAGGCCTGGACTAGGATCAGGCCTCGTGAGGAGAACAGTCATCGGAGGGGCCAACAACCCGTGAGTCGACAGCCGCTTCCCAGGGTATTGGGTGGAGGCGCTGTCTGGTGGTCTGAGACCAGGACAGCAGACATATGAGTTGGTCCAGCTGTAGCCAGTGAAGAACTCCCAGATGAAGGAAGGGAGGCAGTCTGAAAGCGAGACCGCCACAGGGAAGGGTGGGTCCTGATCTCAGTCCTATTTGTGACTTTTTTCTTCCCTACACACACACACACACGCGTACGTACGTACGTACATCTTGGGCCTTAGAGGCCTGGAAGCTTGACGACCCTGCAGGCTACTGTGAGGCTGGTACCCGGGAGGACCCTTGCCCAACACTGGCCATCTGTTGCTCCATTACAAAATTTTAAAGAGCCTTTTTGCGTCGTCTGAGGGTTGTTTGATTAAACTTCTGGCAGAACTCACAGTAAGACTTTGTGGTCAGGCCCAAGACAGCAGACAGAGAGACTGTTAGTCTGTGGAGACAATCTTCTTTCTGCAGCGGCAGCGATGGAAGAGAGAAGTGGAAGAGAGAAGTAGAAGGATTAACTTTCAAAAACAAAATAAAGTAATCTCGGGATTCTAAGGAAAATAAAAAGAAAAAGCTGTAGGCAAAAAAGGTGCGAAACTGCGATGGAGCTTCCACAGAGACTTGTGCGAGCAAGTTGACGGCAGGAAAGAACTGAGGAGGAAGCAGGGCTGCCCACGCCTTTACAGTGTTGGTGATGTCATTGCACGACATCGGCGTAGCCAACCCCAGTTGTACTGGTGAAAATATTCTGTGTGGATCCTGCTTCACCGATGGTGAAGTTCTTTATGGTGAGACCCAATGACCGAGATACCCCACAAAGATCAATGCTTTCCAAGAAAGAAAGCGGTTGGCTCTAAAGGAGGCAAAGTGTTTCCCCACACCAAATTCAGGTCCCAAGCTGGGGCTGAATTACGAATAGGATGCTTCAGTTATAGAAAGCCTCAGCAATCATACGATTATCAGTAGGCACCTGGAAAACAGTAGCCAAGTGCCATGAAAATAGGAAAGTATGGTAAACCTGTATCTGACAGGCACAGAAGATACTCCAGAAAGTACAGTTACAGAAGAACTTACCGTAACAGTAAATATCCAAAAACAGCTCTTGCAGCAGGTTACATCATTAGTACTGAAGCCGTCAGGCAGCAGGACCCCATGGAAAACATCTAGCTAGCTACATGTAGTGGGCGACGTCACATACATCATAAAAAGGGGCAATCCCCCAGCATCCCTCTCCAATTCGGATAGGAGACCCGAGGATCCACTTCCAAAGTAATACTGTAAATGCAGCTGACCTCCTGAGGGGAAGGTGGTTGGGAAAGTACCTGCTGCAAGAGCTGTTCTCGAAGATCTACTGTTACGTTAAGTTCTTAAGTAACTACACTATCTTAATTTGACAAACAGCTCCTGCAGCAGGTTACACCATTAGGACCAAGTCCCAAGCAGTGATAAAGATGACCCCTAAATTTGGGAGGAGGACAGAAGGGTGAAACGGAGCCCCTCATGAGAGAAGCCCCTTCAGGACGGCAAGGCCAAAAGGCCGCTCTGCACCTGCAGGCAACGTCCAGACTGTAATGTCTGATAAATGTGTGCACTGTGCTCCATGTAACTGCTGCACAAATGGTAGGAGCCAAAACATTTCTCAGGGAGGCAATTGATGTTGCCATCCCTCTACTAAGAGTGACCCTTTACTGGTCCTTGTAAGGGTTTGTTTAGCTTCTGGTAGCAACACAATGCAGTCTACCAACCATTTTAAGTCTGCTTAGACACCGGAGCCCCTAACATCCTGTGGGCAAAGGACAAAAATAACTTCAGACTTTTTCGAAAAACAAAAGAAATAAAGTCAAGTGATGGCATCATTCAATAGCTTAAGGCATCCGTGGAGCCTATGCTTGCGAGTAGACGGCGGGAAAAGAACTGAGGGATGCGAGGGGAACCGCCCCTTTTATGATGTATGTGGCATCGGGGGCAAGGTCGATGTCTGGGGTGGTCCCCCGCTGTATGTAGCTAGCTCGAAGTTTTTAGTGGGGTCCTGCTGCCTGCCAGCTTCAGTCTTAATGGTGTAACCTGCTGCAAGAGCAGTTTCTCTAAGTAAGATCCTTCTATTCTGAGTGTTCTGTGCGCTTATCCCACTGGACTCAATGTCCACAGAGGGATTCTCATATGCAGTCAGACCAGCAGTACTATGAAAATGGCTGATACACTCACACCTAGGAGCCTCAGGAATGTCCTAACTTGAGACATCCCTGCTGTTGTAAACCATCTGGATTTGTGTAAGCAGATGTTCGGCCCTGGCCAGGGGCAGGAAGGCTGAGCCTTGGGCTGTGTTCAAGACTGCCCCTATGTACTGCAGATGCTGGCAAAAGACAGATTTGGGCACAATGACAGTAAGCCCTAGAACAATGCACAGGTGTCCAGAGCTTAACAGGATGCGAAGGAGGTGCTCCTAGAGTAAACTTTTTGTAGCCAGTCACCCAGGTAATGGAAGACCTAAAGGCCTGCCCTGCAAAGGGCTTCAGTTACTATTGCCAAGTATGTGGGAAGAGACCAGTGGCGCAGATAAGCCAAGGAGCCATACCCTAAACTGCTAATGTTCTCCTTGAAACAGGAACCTGAAAAACTTGCTGTGAAATTTGCAGAGTGTGATAAGGCAAGGCAAGGTATTTATACGGCGCCCAATCCCGAAGGCTCTGGGCACCTCACATAAAAACAGGTAAGGTACTAAACAAAACACACACATAAATGAGACAAACAGATAAAATCTTCAGATACAGCATTAGCATATGGCCTAGCAGTTTCTTAGGGCGATCAGATAGATTCAGCAGGGAAAGCCATAGAAAACAAGTAGGCCTTCAAACCTCTCAACTGACGGGGCCTCCCTGAGAACAGTTGGAAGAGAGTTCCACAGGACTGACCTGGCAACACTGAAGGCCCAGTCACTGGAAGTTCTTAGTCTGGTCCTAAGAACTTCAAGGAGGCCCCTGGTTGAGGAGTAGAGAGCGGGCTGAATAAGTCCGTGTAGGGCCTTATTAAGTGAGTAAATTCACCTTGAAGATAACCCTCCACCTGACGATCGGCCAGTGCAGAGCACACAGCACCGGGTCACATGGCTGGACCTAGCAAGGCCAGTCACCAACCCGGCAGCTGCGTTCTGCACCAACTGCAGCCAGTGAAGGGTACCTCCAGAGACCCTAAGTAAAGAGCATTACAATAATCCAGCCTGGATGTCACAAAAGCATGTACCAGTGTGGGCAGTTTCTCGGGCGGAACTAGGCGTTTGATCCTTGCAGAGTTCCTCAAGTGGTAAACACTTTGGACAACTGCCAACACCTGTGCTTCAAGCATCAGTCTGTCATCCAGGACCATGCCAAGATCTTGCACCCTAGAGAAGGCCATCAACAATGCAGATACCAGGAATAAACCAGTGACCACGTCAGAGGGACTCCCATCACGCCCAAGCTCAATCATTAGGACCTCAGTCTTATCCGGGTTCAGTCGTAACCTGTTGAAAGTCATCCAATCACTGATCTTGGCCAGGCAGCTGTTAAGCACTTCAACAGCATTCGGAGTTCCAGGGCCAAATGACAAGTTCACCTGGGTGTCATCTGCAGAACAGTGAAAACCCACATTGTACTACCTAATGAGCTCACCCGGGGCAGCATATACACTGCAAACAACATAGGCAACAAGATCGACCCAAGGTACTCCACATGGCAGGAGCTTCGGGGAGGAGGAGATGTTCCCCATCACCACCCGCTGCTTCCTGCCAGAAAGATGGGACTCAAACCAGTTGATAGTGCCAATGAGTCCACAGTACAAGGCGACCAAGAAGCACAATGTGATCTACAGTGTCAAAAGCCGATGAGAGATCAAGGAGAAGAACTTACCAGTCTCCTCGATCTCTGGACCTCTTCAGGTCCAGAGAACAGATGGCAGCTATGCGCCCTGACTAATGCAGTTTCAGTGCTGCGCCTGGCTCCGAAAAATAACTGGAGTGGCTCACAGATGTCAAAGGCCACATAGGTGCTCCTCGAGCTGCTGCACCACAATTTTCTCAACAACTTTACCCAGAAAGGGAGGGTTGGAGATTGGATGGTAATTCACCAGAATATCCAGATCGAGAGATGGCTTCTTCAGAAGGGGCCTCACCAGAGCCTCTTTCAAGGTACCCAGAAAGACCCCCTCTGACAACAAACACCGGACGATCCCAGCAACCACCGGGCCAATGGAACCAACACATTTCATCAAGAAACAAGTTGGAGCCGGGTCCAGTTCACAATAAGTCTGCTTCAGCTTCGAGATGACCTTAATGACCTCGGCCACCTCCACATTCATCCCAGACAGGCAGAGCGCCTCGGTTCCACGCAGGCCTATCACTGCGAGCCACAATGTGGCTCGTTGATGGGATCCCCTGCCAGACAGCGGACACACTGTCAAAGAAGAACTGAGCAAACTCATTACATAGTGATTGAAAAAGATATTTTCGGCTGCAGACAAACCAGATGAAGAAGTCTGTCAACAGTCTGAAACAGCTGAGCTGGTCGCTTCTTCCCGGCAATGATCTCCCTGGACAGGAACTCCACCTTCTTATGGCTGACTGCCCCCTGGTACTCCCAAATAATGGGCACACAGGGCCAGCTTGTCCACATCTGACCAGGTCTTCTGCCAACAACGCTTCAATTTCCAACCCCTGATATTCATCGCTTTGAGATCCCCATAACATCACGGAGATTAAGTGAGAAGATCTAGGTCATACACTGACCAGTGTGAAAGTATAGAGTGCTTTGGAAACCGCTTTATTATATGTGGCCATCACTGTGCCTGTACCCACCGCACATGCAACGTCTATGCTAGATAGATCAGCTGCCACTAGTCCCTCTGGGGACAGTCCCCTCAATATGAAGGTAAGGAACCTGCATGTCAAGGAAAAGTACAGTTACATAAGACCTTACCCTAACAGCAGATCTTTGAGAACAGCTTTTGCAGCAAGTTACACCATTAGAACTGAAGCCGGCAGGCGCCAGGACCCCACGGAAATTTTCTAGCTAGCAGTATACAGCAGGGACCGCCTCTGACGTCAGTCCCGCCCCCAACGTCAGGCGTAGTACAAAAGGAGGCGGACCCCCAGAATCCTAAGTTGTCCCGCCGGAGACTCCCGGGCGCTGGATGACATCAGAAGAGTAGACTGAGGATCCGCCATCAAATGGCAAACAGAAAAAAAGGCTGTGAACGCCTTATCCTAGGAGAAGGATGTTGGAACCCGAATCTACCTCCAGCGGGGATGGTGAAAGGGAAAGGGGAAGTACCTGCTGCAAGAGCTGTTCTCGAATATCTACGGTTACAATAAGTTCTTACGTAACTGTACTATCTTACTTCAAGAAACAGCTCTTGCAGCAGGTTACACCATTAGGACCGATTCCCAAGCAATCCTGCAAATCACACACCATTGGGAGGAGGGAAGGTAGAAATCCTTGACCGACATCAAGCCTAGGACGGAAGTCCCTGAAGGACTGCTAGACCAAAACCTGCTCTTCGCCTCGATGCGATATTCAAGCTGTAATGCCTGATGAAAATGTGAACGGAGCTCCAAGTAGCTGCAGCACAAATAGCTGAGGTGGATGCGTTCTTTAAAGCTGCAAAATAGGTAGCCACCCCTCTGGTGGAATGACCCTTAACCGTGCCCGGTAGGGATTTGTTGTGCTTCTGGTAACAGAACGTAATACACTGAATGAGTCACCTGGACAGCGACCGTTTTGAAACAGGAGCTCCCATCATCCTGTGGGCAAAGGAGGCAAAAAGCTGGTCTGATTTTCGGTGGTGTTTGGTTCTGCTCAGGTAGTATCTGAGACACCTATGCACATCTAAAGTGTGCAGAAGGGCTTCTCCTCGATTAGAGTACTTAGGGAAATACATGGTAAATCGATATCCTGATTAAGGGTGAGTGCTGAGACCACCTTAAGCAGAAATTTAGGATTAGTCCGTAGGGATACCCTGTCTTGGTGAAAAAACAAATAAGGTTCTTTGCACACAAGTGCACGGAGTTCGGAAATTCTTCTGGCCGAGGCAACGGCAACTAAAAACAGCGTCTTCCAAGAAAGAAGATGTAGCTCGCAATCTGCGGCTAGTTCAAAGGGTGGCAGCGTAAGCTGTTCCAGGACAAAGGGTAGATCCCATGGTGGAATCGGATCCTTAATCAGGGGCCTAAGGTGGAGGACACCCCTCAGGAAGGCACGTGTCGTGTCTAATTGAGCTATAGTGCGTTGGCCTATAGGGATGTGATAGGCTGAGATGGCACAGAGATGTACCTTGATCGAGGAGTAAGCCAATCCTGACTGGAAAAGGGACAGTAGGTAGTCCAATACAAACTTCTCTGGACAGTCCAAAAGCGAAAAGCCACGCGCTTGAACCCATAAACAAAACCTGCGCCACTTCATGGTGTAGGACGCATGGGTAGCTGGCTTCCTGGCAGCAGCAAGAATGTCTGCTACCTCTTGCGAGACCCTGTGTAGCATCATGGCTATGTCTCTAGGAGCCAAGCGTGTAGGTACAGGGAACGTAGGTCCGGGTGGACCAAGGAACCCATCTCCTGAGACAGCAAGTGGGAGCTGATTGGCAACGGCACTGGAGGTTCCGGGGACAGCTAATGCAAAAGAGGGAAAAAGATCGGCCTGGGCCAAAAGGACGCGATCAGTATCAGTGTCACTTGCTCTCTGCGAAGTTTCAGAAGAACCCTCTGGATCAACGGGAAAGGGGGAAAGGCAGAGAGGAATCTGCCCACCCAGGAGAGGGACGAGTCTCACCAGAAAACACGAGACCCTGGATCTAGCGAGCAAAAATTGGGCAGTTCTGCATTGGATGGGGACGTGAAAAGGTCTAATTCTGGAGTACCCCATCTGCGAAACAGATCCTCTGCTGCCTCCTGAAGCAGTTCCCATTCGTGGACTCTGGCCTGAGAACGGCTCAGGCCATCTACGATGACACTGTCCACACCCGGAACATGAACGGCAATGAGGTTTGCGCCATGTTGCAAGACCCAATCCCACACTCTCATGGCCTCCCTGCAAAGCAAGTAGGAATGGGTGCCTCCTTGTTTGTTGGGGTAGTACATCACCGTGGAATTGTCTGTAACAGAAGTGTACCTGGTGGGATCTACGACTGGAAGGCCTGCAGGGCATCAAGAACTGCCCTCATTTCCAGGATATTTATGTGGAGAAGAGTCTCGGTCTATCCACAGGCCCCGAGACTGGACACCATCGAGGTGTACTCCCCAGCCGAGCCCTCAGGCGTCCGTGGAGAGGGTCACAGTCGGGGACGGTGCAATGAAGGGGACTCACGCCGAAAGATTCCTTGAATCTAGCCAACATTGCCAATCTCTCATTACGGCCTTCATGATCCAGACTGGATGCTGCAGATAGTCTTGCTTTTGGTCCCACTGGACCCTTAACATCCACTGGGTTACCTGCATGTGGAGATGGGCTAGAGGACTGTTGCAATGGTCGCAGCCATGTGTCCAAGCAGGCAAAGGACCAGTCTGGCAGGAACAATCTTCGTCAAAACGTTCCCGATGAGGGATCTGATGTGCTCTGCTCATCTTTCCCTTGGACGGTGTCCAGAACTGCACCTATGAATTGCAGAGTCTGGGACAGAACCAGGTGTGACTTCTCATGATTGATGATGATGCCCAACGTCTCAAACAGAGACAGAGTGCAGTGAATAGCTGACATCAGGGCCTCCTGGGAGGGCGCCATGAGAAGCCAATCATCCAGGTAGGGGAACACGTAGTGGCCATGTCTCCTCAGAGATGCAGCTACGACCGCCATGCACTTCGTAAACACCCGAGGTGCCGATGACTGCCCGAAGGGGGGGAGGGCTCAGAACTGATAGTGGCGACCCTGAAACTCGAAGCGCAGAAACTTCCTGTGCGCCTGAGCAATAGGTATATGCAGGTAGGCATCCAGCATGTCTAGGGACGCTAGAAAGGAGTCCTGCTTGAGCATGGGATTCAGACCTGGGAGGGTCACCATGTGGAAGCGTTTGTACAGAAGAGAGTCGTTGAGGTCGCCGAGGTCCAGTATCGGACGGCAGTCCAGTCTTCTTTGGAACCAGAAAGAAGTGAGACTAGTATCCTAGACCCCTCTGGTTCCGTGGTACGTGCTCTATGGCTTCTTTTTCCAGAAGCGCGAGCACCTCCTGCTGTATGAGCAGGGCATGCTGACCCGACTAACGGGAGAGCCATGGAGGTCTTGCCGGTGGGTGGTCGAAAAATTCTATGAAATGACCTTTCTTGACCAATTCAAGAACCCACCTGTCGGTGGTGATCGACTACCACCCTAAAAAGTGGCAAGCGATGAGACCCCCAACTTTTTGTGTCCGTTGATCCAGAGGAGGGGGCCAGGAAGGAATCATGCTGTGGCAGCACTGGTCCCTGCGGGCTGGCCGGTTTTGTATAACATTGGCCTACGCCTGGGGACGACTTGGCCTGGGCTTTACGCTAAAAAGTGCCCCTTTGCTGCTGGCCGGAACGTGGCTGCTGCCTTTGTTGCCGGCTGCGAAAGCAGCTCTGGTTCCTATGAAAGGAACTAGGCCTGGATCTGTACATGGCCTGTACAGATCGGACTGCCTTCCCAGCATGCTGGAGTTTGGTGATGACTTTCTCCGAGGATTCAACAAAGAGTACCTCGCCATTATACAGGATGTCGAGAATAATGTTTTGTACGTCTGGGATGAAGCCGGAGACATGGAGCCAAGAGTGTCGCCAGAGACAAATGCCTGAAGCTGCAGCTCTGGCAGATGAGTCCGCAGAATTGTATGCGGCTCTGAGCACTTGGGTACCCACATCTGACCCTGTGCGGAGAAGACTGAGGAGCTCCGCCTTTTGATCGCCATTGGGAAGCTTATCGACCAGGTGTCCTGGCCCTGTTCCCACAGGGCGTTCTGAAACTGTACCATGTGGGTAAAGTAGTTCAGGGACCTGATGGCGCATGTAGCAGCCGCATACGTGCGCCTCCCCAGGGCATCCAATTGCTTGAATTCCTGGTCCGATGGCTGTGTGCTCATGTGTTGAGGTCTTTGAGACCGGTCATGCGAGGCCGTGATGACCAGGGAGTCTGCCAGAGGTTGTTTAGCCAAGTACTGGTCATCTCTTGGAGCCCTGTACAAGCAGTCAGCCTTTTTCGGCACTGTGGGAGTGGAGTGCGAACGCTTCCACGCAGCCTTGGTGACGTCCGCAAAAGTGTCCACCAAGGGTGGGACTACCACAGGCTTCAGGTCTTTCTGCCAAAGATAGCGGGCAAGGCGCTGTCGTTTGAGGTCAAGGTCTTCAGCATCCCACCCAATGTTGTCCTGGATGTGCCTCATGATCTCAGCGAAAAGAGGGATCATCCAGAGGCGACCTGGGGAGGTCGTGTGGGTCAGGAGAGGAGAGGAGATGCTGAGCGGAGAAGGAGATCTGGAGTAGTCTGAGGTGTCCGATCTGGAGTCCTCCCCCCGGAGTATACCGATGCCGTCTGGGTCGCTTGGGGCTGGGAGACCCTGATGGAGATCTGGAGGGAGGCCTTCTCCTGTCTTTAGATCTGCCCCTAGTAGGTGGAGTCTGTTCCTTGGGGGTTGGTGGCCATCCTGCTGGCCCCTTTGGTGGAGGAGGGGCCGTACGAGGCGAAGGAGGAGGAGGTTTAACAGGGACCACATCCTTTCGGATGGTGTCCCACCAAAACTAAAGACCTCTTACTTCTTCAATATTCACACCCGACGATGAGCCTGGCGCCGGTGGTCTGTCACCAGGGTCGGGCGTCGGGTCCCCGGGTGTCTCTGGGTTTGAGGAAGGTTCCCACGGGAGCCCGGCATCCTCGGTGTCGCCCGCCTGGTCTTCAGGCAGTGTAGCGTCCTCAGTCGAATCCCTGTGACCGGCATTCGCCGGTGACCGGGGTCTTCCTCCGGAGAATGCGGCGTCGACGCCTCGGATCCAGTGAACGCCCGGCCGACTACTGGTGTCTGACCGGTGTCTGTTCCTGCGAGCGCCTGACTGACTTCTGATGCCTGACCAATGTTGGGTGTTTAGCCAACGGGTTCGACGCCCGCTTCAAAGACGTCAGGTCCTTAGTCTGTCTTGGAGGTGGAACAGGACCTCTGGGAGGCTGGAAGACCTACCTGGAGTCGGTGTCCCGATGTCGGGTGGCAGATGAAGATTTATGGCGCTCAGAAGACTTGGAAGAGGCCTTGGATGGAGTGGAGGAAGCAGAGTGCCTCAAAGTCTTGACTGGCTGGAGCGAAGAAGAGCCACCTAAGCCCAGACCTTAACCGGGTTTGGGGGCTGTGACCGAGCCCTGGAGGGAGAGCGGTCCGATCTGGTGAAGCCTGAGCTGCAAGAGTCCGAGGCCCGAGTTGGGAATCTAGACCTAACCTTCTCCCAGTGCTTATGGGCCTTTGAGGATGATTCTCCCCTGGAGGAAGGTTCTTGGTCCATCTTTTGAGCATTTCTTCAAGAAGATAACGCCTGTGGTGCCTTCCGATGGCGGATCCTGGTGCGGCTATTGAACCCTTGGCAAAAGTTGCAGGCCTTGGTATCGTGGTCCGGGCCTAGGCAATGCACCCAGGAGGAGTGAGGATCCTTGAAAGGGATCTGTTTTCCGCAGGCACACTTAGAAAGGTGACCCTCAAGCAAAGGAGTTGGAGAGGACATCCGTTAGCGAAAAACACACACAGAAAGTTCTGTAGTCGTCGTACGCTACATAGAGACCGACGATGGCAAGTCGACGGCAGGAAAAGAACAGGGGAATCTGGGGGACCGCCTCCTTTTGTACTATGCCTGACGTCCGGGGCAGGACCGACGTCGGAGGTGGTCCCCGCTGTATACTGCTAGCTAGAAAATTTCCGTGGGATCCTGGCGCCTGCCTGCTTCAGTCCTAATGGTAAGATCATACCTAGTTTCCTGCTTGCAGTAGCCACAGAAGGCTTACCAGAGTGACCATACTGGCCTGAAGTCCCAAAATGGGACTCAGGTCTCCTATCCCTCTGGAGACTGGGAAGTGCCAAGGGTACCCTGGATTCTTTCATTCTAATGGTACAAGCCCCATGACTGTCCTCTGAAACAAAATCTGAATAGCCTCCTAGGACACAGTCTACATCAGTGGAAGGGTGGCTCTGCAGGGTTTCTTGCAGTCCAGTGAGATGCAGCTATGGAAGCTGCCATCACCAGAGTGGAGTAGTGGCATCCCAGTAAGGAAGGCCTGTGTGCCACTGTTCTGGATAGACAGGTAATCTGGGGCTCTCTTGAAGCAATGCTAGCAGAGGCTCCCATATCAGACAGATGCTCTGAAAAAAACACAGGGCAAGAAAAACTACTACAGACTGTGTCCAGCATGTTAGTGGCCTGACAGTGACCAAGTAACCCAGTCCATCTAAGTGGCAAAGGGACTTAAACTGCTCACTGTACAGCAAAGAAGGCGTGGTCCACCTGCAGCTGGACCCCCAAGCCAGGCACTATATAGCCCCTAGTCTTTGTAATGTATAGGTGGCTGTTGGTAGGGCCTAGCAGAACACCCTCCTGTATTATGTCAATAGTAGACAACAGGGAGGTGCCCAACTACAAGGGCATATACCAGACCTAGCCAGCGAAAAATGCCAGAACAATCTGGACATCAGGACATATTAACTGGTGCGTCCAGGACAGACAGAAAGCACCCCCCACCCCAACAATATAGGGGAAGAAAAGGGAGCTGGTGTCTCATGGCAGACTAAAAAGCCATGCTCTGAAGCCCTTATTTCATGCAGTAGTCTCCACTATTACAAGTTTAAGATAGTGTGCCCTCTTAACATCGCCTCTGTCAACAATGAAAGGGGGGTCCACCCTTGGCCTCGACTCTGCTGACGCTGAAAAGGGAACCGGTCACTGATGTCATTAAGATAGGGCCCCACTACCCCTATCGGCTGGGAAGCGTCGATGGGCATGGAAAAGTAAGACCAGTCAGCGAAGAAAGAGGTAGCAGAATGCAAGTAGGTTAAGACGTCAACTCCACTATAATGAAGTGGATATGATTGCATCCTGCATCACCGAGGAGTAGGCTGCAAACTCACTCAACGTGGCAGCCTACTGGTTGCGATGGGGAGGGTTTTAGTGAAAGAATGCCCTGTAAACGAGAATCATCATGCCGTCTAAAAAAAAAAAAAAATATCAAGGCACTGCCCCAAGCGTCTACGCCACTGTGCAGAAATGGTCGCGATCACGCTTACTGGCATAGGGGGCAGAAAGCCCAGACAACACAGCGACTTACTACCCTAGGAAGGTCTGGCAGCGCCCAAGGGAGGCCTTGACCATAGGGACTGACCATGGTCAGAGGGCCAGTCGACGGCGGGTACAAACCTTGGCGATGATGAGCAGCGTACAATCCATACTGGTACAATAGGCACAGTACTAGGCATCGACGCCACTGCATGAAAGTGGTTATGATCGCGCCTGTCAATGTTGGGATATAGTGAAGCCCCGAAAACATAGTGATGTACTGCCCTAGAAATGTCTGATGGCGCCGGAGGTAGGCCTTGACTGTAGGAGCCAACGGTCAGAGGGCCAAAGTCAATGGTGGGGAGTACCCCAATGATGACGAACAACATTGTCCATATAGGCACGGAACTGCAGAAGCCGGCCCTGACCTTGGTGTCTGAGTGATGATCGGCAGGGGGGCAGAGAATCGACAACAGAGTTGACCCACCACCAACAATGGCATACTAGCCGTATAGGTCCGGTACGGTAGCAGCCAAGAACCCAATGTTTAGTGTCTGAACAATGGTTAGGGTGGCGAAGATAGACACCCAGTGATATACCACAGCATATCTGTTGAAAAGACCCAATGGTAAGAAGCACAAACTCCAACCTTGGGTTCCCAAAGGCAGTCGAGGTGTGCAGGAACATCAGCACCATGGCAGACAGCTAAGAGGAACCACGTAAGCAGGCCACAGTCCTCAGAAGAAAAGCAGTGGTCCTGTCAGCAGCCGCAGTACTAATGCCGGGAAAAGCACACCGCATCGCCCACTGGCAGGAAAGGCAAGTCGGCTGCCTGCTTGCGCTATCTGGGGTAAGAAATCTGGGTCAGGAGATGGGACACTAAACCATCACCATGGGCAGTGAAAAAAAAAAAAAATAACATAACTGCCAGTGACAAGACCACGCCGAGAGGAATTACTAAAAAAAAAAAACTGCGTTAATAAAATAAAAGCATAGCTGCCAATAGACGTTTCCGCAAAGGTCTGACAAGTATGACCGATGGTGGGAAAAGAACTGAGGAGGAGTAGGAAACAGAAATTTACATCACATGGGTACCACAAGCTCCATCTAGTCTGCCCGATATGAGCAACTCCACCCCCTCCTCCAACACTATCCTTTCTGTGAAATGATACTTTTGTGCCTGTCCCAGGTGTTTTTGAACCCATTTACTGTTGTGGCCTCTACCACTTCCCAGAGCAGGCAATTCCATGGGTCTAGCACCCTCTCAGTAAAGAAGCGATTCCTAACATTGCTCCTGAATCACCCACCCTTCAGCCTCATATCGTGTCCCCTAGTTCCGATGGGAATGGGGCTGCCCATGCTTATATTGGAGAGGCATCAGACGCCGTTGTGGGCGGCCCCTATAACTGTTTACAAAAGTTTTTGTGTGGTCCTAGAGCCTGATGGCTAAAAGTTCCATGGGTGTGACCTGATGAGATATCCCTGAAGATCTGTTCGTACCACCAGAGTACAGGCTTTGTGCTAGCTGCTGTTGTACCAATACAATCATTTTCTGGTCGCAAAATCTCATTGTCTGAGAGCTGCATTAGCATATGAGAACATGCATCAGCATCCTTTAGACTCCACAGTATGCCCGTCTGCTTAATTATAGTTCAACAAAACAATTGCAGTAAGGTGTGAAATACCACATTTACCTTCAGTTAGCTTTCCAAACTTCCCTTTAAACTGCATTCAATGTGTGTGCTTCCAGAGTGTTTTTTCAAGGTATTTATACTTTCAGCATAAAGGTACATGATATAAATGGGTGCTGCGACATGTTTTCATATTCATGTTCTCTTGTTAGTTTCTAATGATCTTATGCTCTCCAAGGCATTCGTCTGTGCCACTGTATGTTCTAGACTATATATTGCTGTTCATATGTATATTACGAATTTCTGTCACAGAAGATCATTCTATGCTTGACTGTTTTTGTGACAACGTATTTTGTGACTCAGTGTATTTGCTTTACTTGCTATGTTCTGATGCATCTGTATTCCTTGTTGTGCTCTCCCGGGTCGTTCCTGAAAATAGGCATACAACTTGTCTAGTGTACCTACCCGGTAAACAAAAGCTAAATAAATATGCTAAAGCAGCTCTCATGGACAATGAGATTTCAACAGACATAAAATGGAGACCCCCAGAATAGTTACAAGGAACTAACATGAACAGTGAAAAACTAAAGCAAAACACGTATAACCCCAACAGCTGCTTGAAGAGAGATGTCTGTGGACATGGAAACAAAATCTACGAGATGAGTGTGTAGTTTTCTTTTAAAATGGCAGCTATCACATGGCTGGAACTTGTCATGCTTAGCGGGATGACAAGCTGGCAAGGTGGACAAAGATCCTCAAGCAGTATTCTCTAAATATATGCAACAGTGCTGCTGAGTAGCTTTATGGGGCACATAATCGTTATTAAATTTCTCAGGGCAATGAACTCTGGTGAAGGAAATCATTAGACTCTTTGCTAGAGCCTCCCAGTCAGTGAATGGGTAGGGTCAAAAAGGCCTAATACTTAAATCTGCTGAATCGTTTATTACAGGTAATACTTCTCAAATTAGAATATTTTGGTAGAATTGTTAAGGGCATCAAATGTGCATATAATTTGCTTTCACGTACAATGCTAATGATACTGGACAATACAACCACACAGAAGTGATTAATTAGTATACCTGTTTGATATTAAGGGGATACGTGATGTCCCGGCATGACATCATATGTATCACAACGTATGGGCAGTGACCTTGGCTCACGAGTGGAGGAGCGTAGCGGAGCCAGAGTGAGGATTCAGAGGTCACTGTCCACGAATGGACCATGGGGTGTTGCTGGAACGCCTGTGGCTATTCTGTGGACTGTCGGGGACGTCTCCAGGTGGTTTTATTCTTTCCTCACAGGCAAGACTCAGAGGGTGGTGTCCGGGGTTTGTTCCTCTGCCCCCTTCTCCCTTCCTTGTGGGGTGCCACAGGGTTCCATACCGTCTCCCATGTTGTTCACGGTGTATATGTTGCTGTTAGGAGACATTATAAAGTAGTATGGGCTGGGTTTTCACTGCTATGCAGATGATACCCAGCTCTACATGTCCTTTGTACCTGAACAGAACAGCACTCTCAGTTTTTAACAGCTGCCTCGTTGAGATTCAGGACTGGAGGAGTGCTAACTCGTTGAGATTAAATCCGAACAAGACCGAGGTGTTGGTGGTGGACGCAGGTCAGTGGGTAGAGAAGCTGACTCCTGGGCAACCGTCTGGCCTTGTGCTTGGGGGTAAAAAGTTGAGACCTTCTGAACGGGTGCGGAACCTGGGAGTGGTACTCGATAACGAACTGACACTAAAAGCACACTGTGCTTATGATACAGCTTTTTACTTGATGCCATACCACTTCGTCCCATTGTATAAATATCACTATGAACTGTTCGCCCAAGTCTTCCTGCTTTGCAACTCATACTGGATTTCTCTGCTAAATATTCAGATCCCCATGAGATAACGAAAGGACTGATTTTTGTGGTTCTAGTTTGTGATTAATTGTATATTTGCTATGTGATCTTTCAAAGTCATGGAAAAAGTGTACTTTTTTTTTTCTTTTTAAAAACAAAAATTAAAAAAAGGTTTCTCAGATTCAAAAGGAAAGGGGAAAACTGCCACCTTTTTTAATGTTCTCTACTAAGGTCATTGCTCTCCATTCTGTTGCTGGCTTCTGGTCCCTTTAAGGGGGAGGGGTGCAGTTAGATGCTTTCTGTATTTTTCTTATCTGGTGTAGCTTTTTACTTTTTGCCATCCTTAGCATCAAGGTTCCTTCTGACACCCTGTGCTCTCAGAGTCGGATGATGGCTTGGCAAGATTACTTGTCTCTTATCAGTCTGCTGCTTTTCTGTCACCTTAGATTTCTTTGAGAAGTACTTGAAGATGTGTGCTTTACGTCATCTGAGGTACTTACTACATTTTCTTCCAGGAGAGCTGCTAGGTGAGTCGGTGGCAGACGGACTCTGATGTTTGCTCTTTTCTTTTGTGTTTTAGGGCAAAAATAGTACAGGGCAGGGCCCAAACAGATCACGGCAGTCTTTTCGCCAAGATCTTGTGATAGGACTCACTTTCTAAATCCTTTAGGCTTTTCTAGCATACTAATCAACAAAATATAGCCAAGAACAATTTGCCAGCTCCTTCAACAAAATTCATAACCTACTAAATAAAGCTTGTGAAATAAGCAGTTTTTTTTTTTAACCTGTTATTGTGTTTAAGCGGGAACCGCAACACTGAAGTCCAATAGGAAATCAGATAATACCGCTATGACATAACTATTGCAAATACTGAGAACTAAATAGGAAAAACATTTTTTTTTTTTTTTTAATAAATTAAAATAAAGGACTTCCATGGACTTGGAGATGGCTTTAAGATGATTTCTCTTCAGCGAAGAAAGCAAATCTGACATTACAACCCTAGAGGGAGCATCACCACATAGCAACATCTGAAATAGAGTCCTGGTTCCACAGCACCATTATAATCTCTGAAAACAACGTTCCAGCATGGAGGTCATGCAGTTTTTGTATGGCATCACTACTGGACTCGTGCTGTTAACAAGGGAGCAAAACTGAAACCCTTCTGATTTGTATTCAGCTTACATGGTGCACTACATCAATCAGTAAAACCATATGTGATAGAACACACATTAACAGACTACCGTAACACCCAGCAGGCAAACCCTGCTCAACAATACCTGTGAGCCCATGAACTCAGATTCCCCCAACCCCCCCCAACACTACAGGAAAAGAAAGATTCTTCCAGAGGGATTTAGAAATCCAGGTGGTCTAGACTGGTAACAGAAATCAACTCCTCTCACCCTACAGAGTTAACGACTGTGGTCCCCTGCTAAGAATGGCAACTTTTGGACCATTTCAGGGCCCAAATAAAAAAAAAAGTTGCAGCTACTAGACAATAAGCTTAGTGGCAGAGACAATCCACTGATCCCACATCCATTCCATCAACCCTTCTGGTATACTTAATACAAGGTTACCTCCTCCAATACAAGCCAGCAGAGCTAACTAAAGGAAAGGTTGCTGGCATAATTCAAACCCTACCAGCATTTCACTAGCAGGCCAGTGCCAATTCTGAAGCCTACATCTGCAGACATGTGTGGAGGATGGCACTTGGTAGCATGGAGCATTCCTGCACTCTTAGACTAGGGTATGGCAGCTGAGTTTCAATGTGAGAAAATGCAAAATAATGCACTTAGGCACAGAATCCCAGAGGCAGAGTACAAAATTGCTGGAGTGGTACTGACAGTCAAAAAGAAAGACCTGAAGGTAATCAAATCTGACACAAAGCTGGCCAGGCAGTACGACAAGGCAGTCAAAAGGGCTAGTGGGATGTTGGGGCACATACAGAGGCGTATCAGAAAGAGGGAGATGGTGTTGCCTCTGTATAGATCACTGGCAAGACTCCACCTAGAATACTGTGTACAGTTCTGGAGAACACATCTTTGGAAGAACACAGAGTGGGGGCGGTCCTGAAAACAGCAACTAAAATGCTGCAGGGACCACATTAGAAGCCCTACAAGGAGAGACTAAATGACCTAAATATGTACACCCTAGCAGGGAGAGGGGATATGATCAAGATCTTTAAATACTTCATGGGAGTATATAAGGTTCAGGAGAGAAGTATCTTTCAGGAAAAAAAAGGAGCTCAAGAACAAGGGGACATGCTATGAAGCTGGAGGACAAATTCAGGACAGATGAGAGGAAGTACTTCAAAGAAAGTGGTAGATTCCTGCAACAGCCTTCCAGCGGAGGTGATGGGGGTGAAAACCGAGGTGGGGTTCAAGAATGCATGGGACAGGCATAATTGAATCTTAGGGGAAAGGAGGGGGAGGGTGAATGGGCCACAGATCAAATAGGATCTCAAGTGATATTGTAGGTAAGGAAAAATGGGCAGGCTAGGTAGACCAAGCAGTCCTTATTTGCTGGCAAGTTCTGTTTCTATCAGGAGTAGTGTCTAGAAAAAGATCAAATGTTCAATTACTTTCTTTGATCAGCCAGGGAGAGAGATTTAAGCCATTTTTTTTTCTTTGCTCCTCTCTGAAAAATGTTTTGGCAAACATGTACACTATTGTGGGGACCAGATGTCAAGTGGAAGGGTGTCTCATCCTGCTTCAATGCTGGCAACCAGAGTTAATTTGTCAACATGGGGAACATGAATTGAAGCTATCCAGGCAGGTTAAATGCTGTCAACAGCAGGGAGGAAGAGCACAGATTCAGGAACCCCTCACATGTGCTGGGAAGGCTGCTCCCTTGCATGGATGCTGTAAGGCACCAAGTTATGCGAGACTACTGGTGTACACGTCTGATGGTGGATTACTGGGAGGAATTAAGGATAATGAAGAAAACTTGCCTGCAGTATGACTGCCTTCGGGTCAGCCCCCCCCCCAAAAAAAAAGCACGATGACTGAAACAATGGAGGAACAGCAGCAGCATTAGTGGGAGATGAGACTGGGTGGCTTAAGAGCAAGGAAAGAGCTGCCACTTAGACAGGTTTAAAAAAGTTTGTATTTAAAAGGCAACAGTCACCACCAAGGGCACTACGCCAAAGCTGTAGTTGCCCTTAATCAACCTAATGTTGTGGTCCTCCCTGCTTCTGGCACATAGCCTTGACAATGTCCGCTGGACTGCTCCCCACCCCCAGCCCCCTTCCACATGAGGTATTTCACCAGTATGACCAGGGTTGTGACATCTACTATTGTACTTTATACGACTGCTATCTACTGCATGTAACTATTCCGTAAACCACTGTTATATTGTGTTCTTTTGTTATCTGTATCGCACCTGTATGTTACCACTGTTGTATCTCACACTGTAACCATGTCTACCTTCCCTGCGACGAGATGCCTTTGTAAATGAGTCCCTGACTCAAAGGTTGTAAATCAGACTTTCAAAAAAAAAATAAAATAAATAGAAAATACACTCAAGTGTGGGGCTTCTTGCATACCTTGTGTGTAAAAACATTTTGGTTTACTGTAGTATAGTAGACTGTATCAGACTAATTTTGCTTAGTTCTAGGCCAACATCTTCTGTTACTACAAATCACAGAATCCCCTGCACCTGCCATCAGAGCAGCAGGCAGCAGTGAGATTCAATAGTCTGCAGATCATGTCAGAGCTTATATAAGCACTGAATCACTGATAATTTGTTTGCTGGTTCCAGCAGTCCTCCTTGGGTTATGTAAAGTCACAGAGGGCTGTACTGAGACCCTGGAGAAAAGCAGACCTGGAAAACAGCTGCCTGGAGATTATGAAATCACCAACATGTACTGCAGGCTACTGAACCTCCCACTGCTGCCTACTCGTCTGTTGTCAGCATTAGGGGATTCTGGGATTCGTAGTAAACAAAATTAACGGCCCCAAAATACAATCTACTATACACTACAGTAAACAGCAAGTAAACAAAAACATCTTTTGCAAAGAGTGCTCATTAAGACCAGCCCCACACTTGAGTGTGAGGCTGTTAATGCAGACTGTTCCCCTTTAAACAACATTTCCAACATGTTTTCCCTGTGGGCTTTATAGCCCATTACCTTACAGCCACGAAAGTCATTCCATGCATGCAGTTTAATTTTTTGATCAGTCTATTCTGGAAGGGATCATATATCTT
This sequence comes from Neoceratodus forsteri, assembly GCA_016271365.2. NCBI lineage: Eukaryota > Metazoa > Chordata > Ceratodontiformes > Ceratodontidae > Neoceratodus > Neoceratodus forsteri. The sequence goes on along the minus strand of CM028137.1, from coordinate 823,521,817 downwards.
GTTGAAGCAACAGCCACCCGATCCCTACCACCTTCCTGTCTGCTGGCCCCACCCCCGTGCTGACATTTTGCGACATCTAACCAGGGAAAGCATGGGGATGCACCTCATTATAGTCTTCCCACAGTAGTCTATGGGGCATTTTAAAAACATTTTTATACGTTAAAATAAAGTTTTATGTAACTGAAAGCCACCGCTCAACTTTATTCATGGAATGACTTTCACGACCATGAGGTAATGAGCTATGAAGCCACAGTCACGTCTTTGAAATTCACTTTAAAAATAAAAATATACATGTTAGAAGTAATCCAGCTTACTGTGCTAATGACAGGGGTTCATATCCTAAAGCCCAGGTCATCTCACTTTAGGTAGCAAAGACAACGGGAAGGTGGGGTGGTAACATCATGCCTCTGGATTGACACAGGACCTGTAACATCTGTCTTATGAGCAGTTCTGAGAGAGTGCATGCATCAATCAGGAATAGGTGGGTTAGCTTGGTCCAGGGGAAGGAGAGAAGTGAAAAAAGACATTTGTGGCCCTCGGGTGGATAATGTTGCAATGATTTCCCCCATCCAGCTGCACAGCCCTGACTTCTGGGTCCTTCAACCACACCCCTCTCTGTTAGGGAGCATTCTGGCGGAACAATCTCACTCGGTTAGCACAAGTTCTGAACAGTGTATAAAAGAATGGGCAGAGGACATAGGGGGCAAGTGGCAACTGCTGCTGTATGTGTGGAATCAAGGGCTTGTGGGATGGACTGGAGCAGCCGGACACCAGCTGAGCAAGACCCCCCATGAGCATCAATTTTAGTGCTGGTGAAAGGTGGGGAGGACTGCAGTCATCCACCTCGGGGCAGCATTCGGAAAGTCATGCTTGGATGTAAATCAACACTAAAGAAACATTACACAAATACAGCCTTCTACCACTACCCCACTATTTGCATTTTTATGCTGACAATACATATTTATAAGTACTTTAAAATGCTTTAATCTTTTTAGTACTAATGCCTATTGCCATCTCTGGTGGCATCACGCTTTACAGTCTCACTCCATGCTACAATGTCCTTCTGACTCGGCCACTGCAAATTGGCACAGGTCGAGCGAGAGAAGCCCGTGACTGCCTGCAAGATGATGGCAGGTAGTCTTTGCATTGTACATTAAAGTGCAGATGATGCCTTCAGGAGAACTTTAACAAACATAATATTTAGACATGGTTAAGTTTGTATTTCACAGTATTATACTTCTTCCCATTATTACTGAGGCCTTTTGCATGAAAACTGGATCTTTGCTTCGGAAGAGTCCATCTATGCCGGTTGCCTTACTGCTGTGACCTCACAGTTACCCTCATAGCAACAGACTAATGTCACAACAGAAGATCATGACATGAAGTAGGGAGTAAGCTACTGAGGCATATGAACTCTAATGGATAAAGAATGTATTCATGCATCTTTCCTCAGTAATAAATAATGGGGAGCAGAAATCTAAAGATTGAATATGAATACAAGCTGCACTGTACCGATATGTTTTTAAAAGCTTTCTTTATGATGTCAGCAGCTCTTTAAGGATCACTATTAAAAAGATGCCCGTCTGCATGTGCCCATCTGCACCCGCCCATCTGCCTGCACATGTCTGCCTGCATGTGCGCCTGCGTGTGCACACACATGCCTAGGTGTGCACCTGTGCACACGTCTGTATAATGGAAACTGCCACTCTCACAGTCTCTAAAGGGGACACACTATCATCAAACTCAACTGGATGCTGTCTAGAGATCACACAGTCAACAAACCAGACTCTGGATACTGTCTACAGAAGCCACAAGGGCATCCAACTCTACACAGGATACTGTCTAAAGGGACAACATGGGAACCAATCCTGACTTGAGGCTGTGGAAGGGTAGCCATAGGCATCAAACCAGACGGGAAAACTGTAAAGGGGCCAGACAGCAAAACCCAACTTATTATCTCAGGGTACCACACTGGCATCAAACCCTGCAACTCAGGATAATCTCAAAGGGCCACACTCCAGCCAAGTTGGGGATACTGTCTGAAAGGGCTACACTGACATCTAACCGGACTCAGGGAAACTGGGACCACACTAGTGTCTACCAGAACCAGAGAAGAAGTCTGAAGAGGCCACAAAAATCTCCATTATTGCACCCAGCCGACCCATCATAGCCAGAGTAGTCATTATTAGAAGCAGGAAGGTAAGCAGGTGCCAAAACAAAGCTCAGAGGCATGGAAGCAGTCAGAGGTCTGGGTGGGCAATGGCCGACTGGCATCCTGTTTTAAGATTTTGCACTCCCATATTTTTTTTTAGATCTGAACAAAAAATAACTCTCCCCCTCTAAAAAAAAAAACTAACCAACCCGATAGCCATGAACTGAACTGCCATGCAGATTATGAACAGAGTTCACACTATTAATCAGACCCCCGATCCCCTGCCAGTGAGTCTGGGATGCGCTCTGCAAGCAGCTTATTTAGACTCAAGTGAAGGAAGGAAGAAAGCTGGGACTGCTGCATCTTTAAGGCCCTTCTCAGAGCAGGAAGGTGGAATATCAACGGAAATAGAAGAAGCATTTGGTTGTTGAGTCAGATGATGGTTGTCTACCCCCCCAAGCGAACTTGTTCCTACCGCTGTACCCCCCCCCCCAAGATAAATTGAAGAGGCCTCCGACTGTGAGCCTGCTGAAGCCATGTCCACTGTGTAGTGTCCTTGGCAGGCAGCTGAGTGTTAAGTATACCTTAAGGAGTAAGGATCTACAGGTATGTGGTTGCAAAGAAGAAAAAAGAAGCAATTCCCTTGTTGATTTTGCTAATGGGAATCATACTATACCTTGTATAGTAGGTTCTGTGCTTGGAGCAGTGACTGGTACAGTGGCTGCCACAGCAGCTAAAGGGGGTTGTGGATCACCTTGGGCTAGCATTTCCACAGGCTCCACAGCCTTAGTCTCAGAACACACAGGATCCAAAATGTCTGTTCTGACCTCCTCAGGCTCTGTAATAGGACTGATGTCAGACTCCAGCTGCTCTCCCTGCACCTCTGGTTCGGGACTTGCCACGGCCCCTGTACCATTTGGCAGATTAAGCTCCTCGGGCTGCGCTATAGGAGACTCCATCACTGGCTCAGACTGGAAGACCAACGTATGGCATTCTTGTTCCACATAAGGTTCAGAGATTGGTGGCTCCTGGACTGGCGGTTCTGACACTCCATTAAATTCCACCACTTCTAATACTGGTAGGCACTCTTCTAACACAGGAAGAGTCACTGGCCCCTCATTCAATACCTCCTTTTGCAATTCTGCCACCAGCAGCTCCTGTGAGGGTGGCTCAGACGGCTCTGTAGACAGAGTTTCTGAAGGTGCTGGCTGTGCCACAGTTTCTGGTATCAGAGTAGCCACCAAGTCTTCTACAGGTTCTGTGTCCGTAACAGAGGCTTCTAATGGGGTTACAGTGTCTATAACAGTAGTGTTGGCAATTAGAGAATCCTGAAGCTCAGGAACTTTCTCGGAAGAGTCTGGTTTAGTGTCAGCATCTGATGTAATGTCCCCAGGTAGCCCAAACTCCTCCACTGGACTAAGTGTTACTGGACTGATCATCTCTTGTTCTTTCTGTACCAAATGTGCAGACTTCGGCCTGTCATCTGGGGGGGGAAAAAGATGAGATTAAGAATTCTGAACAAAATCAGTGTGACTAGAAAAATACATTTTAAAGTGTATTCTCTCCTTCAACAAGACTGCATTCCCACTTTTGGGGAGGGGGACTGACAAAATTCTACATTCTACAACAGAAAGTGTCTTACACAAGGCAAAGTACAGTTACTTAAGAACTTACCGTAACAGTAGATCTTCGAGAGAGGCTCTTGCAGTAGGTAATTACATATAGGACTGATGCCGGCAGGACCCCACGGAAAAATTTCTAGCTAGCAGTCCCTGGCAAGGGACCGTCCCCACGTCAGATGACCCGAGCGTCAGAGGCGTCGGTATAAAGAGCAGTCCCTAGCGCCGCCTTCCAATTCTTTCCCTCCACGGGCCAGAAAGGCCGGACGAGAGAGGAGCGGATATTTCCCTCACTGGAAAAGGAGCTGAAAAAGTGCCTAGGGGGACTGGAGGGCGGGAAGGTATTACCTACTGCAAGAGTGCCTCTCGAAGATCTACAGTTATGGTAAGTTCTTATGTAACTGTACTATCTTACTTCGAGAGGGCTCTTGCAGTAGGTAATTACATATAGGACTGAATCCCAAGCAGTCTGAAACAAAGAGAGGCACCAGGAGAAGGAAAACTACTCCTAAAAGCAGTTCTAGCTGTGCGAAGCCTCTCAAGGTAGAGGCCTTGCAGAACAGCCAACCAAGCCTGCTCTACGGTGAGGGCAACATCCAAACTGTGGTGTTTAGTAAAGGTATGGACGGAGTCCAGGTGGCGGCACAGATGTCTGCCGCAGACACATTTTTGAAACAAGCCACTGAGACAGCTACTCCTCTGGTGGAGTGGCCTCTTACTTGACCCGGCAGGGTCTTGTTATATTTGTCATAACAAAAAGTGATGCAATGAGCCAACCACTTAGATAGGCATTGCTTGGAAACAGCACTGCCTTCCCTTTTATGAGCAAAAGAGACGAACAATTGATCAGTCTTTCTGAGATCCTTCGTCCTGTTGGTGTAGTATCTCAGAATCCGGTGAACATCCATAGTATGGAGTAAATACTTCCCTTGATTAGAGTACTGCGTAAAAAAGGCAGGTAAACTCTATGGACTGATTCAGAGCAGACTCAGCTACTACTTTAGGGAGAAACTTAGGATTCGTGCGAAGAGCAACACGTTCCTTGTGAAAAATCAAGTATGGGATTTTACACATCAGGGCCTGGAGCTCGGAAATTCTCCGAGCAGAAGTTTTGTTTATTTATTTGTTCTAGGATTACAAATACCTTTGAGCCAAGGCTCTTTCACAAAGGTTCCACGTCATTGGTACAATTGAGACAATCATAAGCAAAGATAAGTTTATAAAATAAAAAAAAAAAAAAAAACAGTCTTGTAGATGAAAAAAGAACAATAAGGTGAAACTTTGGGGAAGGAAAGGAAAGGAGGGTGGAATCAGGAGACTAAGTGGATGGGAGAAAGGGGAGGTAGGTTGGGGAGACAGAGAGAGAGGAGAGGTGGAAGGCCGATAAGAATAGAGAGTAGTGCAGCCAGGTGGCGTTTGTCATGGGCCAGCAGAGAGGTGAAGATTTTTTGTGGGGGGTGCTGGCAAAGTAGCAGGAGTAGATGTGGATCCAAAAGGGCATCTTCAGCTATGGAACCAAAAAACATGTTTAGCCACAACAGTCACAGAGGTTGGAGGCAGTCAGTGTTAGGCGGAGACGCATGTTAAAAGTGCTGAGCGATAGTGAAGATGAGATGTCGCTGGGAAGAAGTAATGGTCACCAGGAAGAGAGTCTTCCACGAAAGGAACTTCAAATCCACAGAAGCTGCAGGTTCGAAGGAAGGGAAAGTAAGTTTCTCGAGAACAAAGTTCAAGTCCCAAGGGGGAGCAGGAGTACGAATGGAGGGCCTCAGATGGAGGACCCCTCTGAGAAAGGTCTTAGAGACCTCCAACTGAGTGAAAGTTTTGTCCGCGAAGGGAACATGATAGGCCGAAATGGCCACCATGTGTACCTTCAGCGAAGAATGACCGAGACCCAGATCAAACAGATGACGTAGATACTCCAGCAGAAGCCCCGCTGGACATGAGAAGGGTTCTGAGTTCTTGGAAGCAGCCCAGATAGTGAATCTTTTCCACTTCATGGAATAAGTGGATCTGGTAGAGGGTTTTCTGGCCTCCACCAAAATCTCTGCCACTTTGGGACACACTCCAAAACGAGATTGGGCTAAGTCTGCAGGAGCCATGCATGCAGCTGAAGGGATCTGAGGCCTGGATGGACCAGGGTCCCCTGATCCTGGGTCAGTAAACCTTGAGAAAAAGGAAGCGGAGGATCCTCTGAGTATTGTTGTAGAAGAGAGAACCAAACTTGCCTGGGCCAGAAAGGAGCGATCAGAATCATTCGTGCTCCTTCTGAAGCTAGTTTCTGCAAGACTCTTGGGATAAGTGGAATTGGGGGAAAGGCATAGTCGAATCTGTCCTTCCAGTCTAGAGACAGAGCGTCTCTCCAGAAAGCGCTTCGCTCTGGAACGAGCGAGCAGAAGATGGGAAGCTTTGCGTTTAGAGGCGATGCGTACAGATCGACCTGTGGTGTTCCCCAAAGTCGGAAGATGTTGTCTAGGACCCCTTGGTCCAGTTCCCACTCATGAGTCAGAGCAGAAGAGCGACTCAGCTCGTCTCCCAGGGTGTTGTCAAATCCCAGAACGTGAACTGCCGTGAAGTGAAGGTCGTGTTGTGTTGCCCACTCCCAAACCCTCATGGCCTCCCTGCAAAGAGGGTAGGACCGAGTCCCTCCCTGTTTTCTGATGTACTACACCACGCACATGTTGTCCGTCTGGACGGCTAGGTAGCTGGGAAGGATGTACTGATGAAGGGCTTGGAGAGCATACAACACTGCCCGAAGCTCAAGCACATTGATGTGGAGAGCTTGTTTTAGCTTGGACCAGGAGCCCTGGGTCTGATGAGAGCCTATATGGGCTCCCCAACCTTCACCCGAGGCATCTGTGGTTAGAGTCTGGGAGGGGGGAGGACGAAAGAAAGGAACTCCCCGAAACAGGTTCTCTCGAACCATCCATCACTGTAAGTTCCTAAGCATAGGCAAGGAGATCAGAACTAGGTGATCTAGGTTGTCCTCTAGCTGGTCCCATTGGGAGCGTAGAGTCCACTGAGAAATTCTCATGTGGAGTCGAGTGCGAGGAACTGTCGGGATAGCAGCCGCCATGAGCCCGAGAAGGCGAAGGACCAACCTCGCCGAGACCGTCCTGCGGTCGGACAGCAGACTTATTTGGGTCGGAAGGGTGGACGCCCTGTCAGAAGGCAGGAAGGCCTTGCCCGTGGTCGTATCGAGAATCGCCCCAATAAACTGTAGTCTCTGGGATGGGACCAGATGAGACTTGGAATGGTTGATGGCAATACCCAGGCAGGCAAAAACCTGCTGGGTAAGGGAGAGGCAATGCAGGAGTTCCTCCCTGGACGAGGCTGCCAGAAGCCAATCGTCCAGGTACGGGAAAACCTGTACTCCCTTGGTACGCCAGGTGGGCCGCCACCACTGCCAGGCATTTGTAAACACTCTGGGGCGAGATAGACCAAACGGGAGCGCCTTTGAACTGGTAGTGGTCCCCTGGAATGAATAACTAACGTATTTGTGATGTGATGGGCGAATGGGAATGTGCACATAAGCATCCTGCATATCCAGAGCACACAGCCATTGACCCGGCCAGAGGAGGGGCAGAAGGCTCTGCAAAGAGAGCATCCTGAACCTTTTGTATTCTACAAAAAGATTCAGGGGACTGAGATCCAAAATTGGTCTGAGATCTCCTGTCTTCTTTGGGACCAGGAAGAAATGGTAATAGTAACCCATCTCGTGCAGATGGAGAGGGACGGGTTCCATTGCCGGTTTCAGCAGGAGAGCCGAAATTTCCTCCTGGACCAAGAGAAGATGTTCCCTTGAATATGACGACACCAGAGGGGGGGTGATGAGGTGGTTTCTGAAGAAACTATCGAGTGTCCTTCTGCTATGAGCTGAAGCACCCAAGAATCTGTGGTTATCCTCTCCCAGCCCGGATGGTGGAGGGGAACCTCCCTCCTACCAGTTCCTCCGGGGAGTCCGGAGGCTGTGGGAGAGGGGAGGAGTCAGTTGGTGTGGGGCAAGGCCGCAGCTGAAGCACCTGCTGCTTTTTTGGGCGGGGGGGTTTAGTAGCTGTGGGGGCCCGGCATTTTGTGGCCCCCCTTCCCTGGGGTTTCGCCTTTGGGCTGATTCTTTCTGCAAAAGGGACGGCACTGCTGCTGCTGATGGGGATGGTACATGGAATCAGGTGACTTCAGTGCCGTCCCCTTCTCTTGCAAATCGGTGATGATGTCCTTGACATCACCCCCAAAAAGCACTGACCCCCGGAAAGGTGCTTCCTGGATAGCAGATTGCACCTCCGGGATCAACCCTGACACACCAAGCCGAGCATGACACTGTAGGCCTACAGCAAAAACTGAGCTCCGTCCAGCAGTGTCCACTGCATCGTATGTCGCACGAAGCATGTGTCTACTGGCCGAACGAGCAGAGCGGACAAGATCAGCCAACTCCTGCTTGACTTGGGAGTCAGGCAGGGAGTCCAATTTGACTTCCACCTGTGTCAGAATGGCCTTCTGGTAGTCCCCCATATGGCCGACGTAATTTAGGGCCCTGATCCCCAGCGCAGAGGAAGCGTAGATCTTTCTCCCATACTGGTCCAGCAGGCATGACTCCTCATCAGGTGGTGACGAGCTGAGATGTTTGGGGTTGGCCGACCGGCCGTGAGCGGCGCTAATCACGACCGAGTCGGCCCAAGGGTGAGAATCCAGGAAAGCAACACCCTCTGGAGCCTGATATAGCCTATTCGACTTCCTCGGAAGTGGGGCTAAAGCCGACGGCTGTTTCCATACGGTGGTAACGAGGTCGGCGTGAGGCTCTATCCAGGGTGGCACCAACGTAGGAGCTGTCACGGGCAGATCCAGATGTTCAGCGAGTTTCAGACACTGAGGATCTGGTTCCAGGGAGTGCCACTGATGAACCTCCTGGATTTTCTTAAGCAACTCCGTAAAAGGAGGATCTTCCAGAGGAGTCCTTGACCTGGGCTTCGACGGACAGCGTGGCTTGTCATCTCTCTCGGAGCAACCGTCGGAAGAATCCGAGGAGTCTGAGGGTGAAGAGGAGGATGAAGAGGAAAAAAAGACTCCCTTTCCCGACCCAGGGGAGGAACAGACCCCTTGGGAAGCGTGTCCTGTCCCTCTCTGGATCCAGACAGAAGAGCCCTGGAATCCGGAGGTGGGGAGGGAGTGTGCCGCCTCAGACGTATTGGAACCTGGAACAGCACAGTCGTCTGAAGGCGGCTCTCAACCTCTTTGGAGAGCTGAGCCTTGGACTCAGCCCAACAGGAGGCCAGAGTCTCCTGCAGGACCACCAGCGGCTGAGAGGGCGGTGGAGGAGGCGGGGATAAGGATACGGATTATACCCGTAAGGAGCTTATCCAAAACTTGGCGGGCGGGTAGCCCGACGTCTGGTATTGTGGCATTGGGTACTGCAGCATCGAGAAAACTGGCATCTGGTACTGTGGCACCAGATACTGCGGTCCCGGGTATGCTGACGTCGGATAGGACGGAGGGTGCCCGGGAGCCGGGGGGGGGGCTGCCAGAGTAGACGGCCCGGCCGGTGGCCTCACGGGCGGGTCCACATTGGAGGGCCCAACAGGAGCGGGATGTCTCCCGGAGTCAGTAGGACCGGCATCGGGGCTGGCGTCGGAGGCCCTGGCATCGGAGGTACCAACGTCGGAGGGGCTGGCGTCCAGGGAGCTTAAGTCAGATCCGGCGCACCAGGTGGAGGAAGGTCTGATGGAGGAGAAAGATCCCCAGCATCGCCCGGGGATGGAGGGGAGAAATCCCCAGGGTCGGGCTGGGGAGACTCTGCGTCCCCAGACGACAGAGAAGGCTGCGGGGAACCGGGTACGACGGACGTGGGAGGGTCCGTCGTCGGTTCCTTTGCCAGCCAGACATCGGAAGAGCCAACGTGTGGCTTGAGGGCGAGCTCCCAGCGGGCGCCGGAGGAGCCAGCGTCCGACTTATGGGAGCCATCACCGGAGGCAGGTCGAGTAGAGGGATCGGCCTGGTCCGGTGGAGTGGAGGCCGCGCGCCGCCCCAAAGGGTCGGGCGTCTTACCGGCCCTCTCCAGGCGGATGGAGGAGCTGACGCCCGACTTACCGGAGTCACCCGCAGTGGCAGGCCGCAAGCCTGCAGCCGAAACAGGGGCGGAGGCCCCCAATAACAGGCGCCACGCAAGGCCCGGCGAGCCAAACAGGTGGGCGATGCCCCTCGAAACCTCCCGAGGCAGCCGTCGAGGAGCGGTCCCCCGGAGGGGACGTTACCTGTGTCCCAGCGACTCCTGAGGGAGACGCGGTAGAGAAGCCCTTGTCCCGGTGCCTCTCCTCCTTCTAATGGCCTCCGGGGGAAATGAACGCCTGCCTCAGTTCTTTGAGCTCTTTTTCCATTGAACTCATTTTCTTCTTCAGAATATGGGCTTCCAGGGATTGCTGCCGCCTTTTCCGGGTAGCCACGTTGAAGCTGAGGCAGTGCTGGCACTTCTCGACCGGGTTGTCGGGGCCTAGGCAGAACAGGCACAGGGAATGGCCGTCCTTGTGCGGTAGTTGGGCGCCACATGAATCGCACTTTTTTTTGTGCTCTGAGGGTCTAGGGGGTGACATACACAGACGATGGTACCTGACTTTAGTCGAAAAAGCAATTATTTCGGTAAAAAACCGACAAAGCACTAACTTTTCCGTAAGGCGCTGCACGAGCTAACGGCGGGAAAGAACTAGAAGGCAGGCGTCAGAGACCGTCCCTTTATACAGACATCTCCTGATGCCGGTCACCTGACGTGGGGCGGTCCCTCGCCAGGGACTGCTAACTAGAAATTTTTCCGTGGGGTCCTGCCGCCTGCAGTCCTATATGTAATTACCTACTCCAAGAGCCCTCTCGAAGTAAGATCTTGTGTGACACCCATGTTTCAAAAGGAAGGCACTGCACACTTTCCTAAAACATTTGGAGGATTGAAAAACAGGGCAAAGAAAAAAGCCAATTCAGACTACAGAACACAGTAATTGAAAGAGTCAGATACCATCTACATAAAGCATACAAAGGAGCATGCATGTATAAGGAGTGTTGCGAGTGGGAGAATCATTTCAGAGAGATCAAAAAATTCAAATGGAATGGGTCAGTTTTCTACCTTACAGAAACAAACCTCAAACAAGCAACTAAGCAGATGCCCTTCACTTTAGGTCTTCCTGTGACACTGAATTTTCTTGTTTCCACATTCCTAAGTGACCTATTAATATCATACATGATGGAATTGACTTCCTTTAGCTAAAGGGAGTGATTTGGTACCAAATTTGACATGGCGGTGTGACGAAAAAGGGCTCTAGCAGATGTACCCTTCAAGCAGCAGCAAGCCCTGCAGAAGAACCTGGGACGCACCAGAGCTGGCAAGCCCGAGGCCATGGTAACACCTGCATGGCACACCATCCTGAAGGCAGTCTGCAAAACTAACCAAAAAATAAATAAAAAAAAAAAAAGAGAAAACAAAAAAATTTGAGAAATTCCAGTAACAGCTGTGCACTCAGGTCTCAAAATAGAGAATGCTGTTTCAGAGGTCCAAGAAGCAAATGACTGACTGCAAAGAACCATTTCCACAGTCACCATACTTAAACATACAACACTGAGGCCACTCTGAAGCCCCAAAACTGCCAAAGGAGCAACAAACATCAGTATGGTAGGGCTGCCAGCAAGGCTCAGTGGGCAACAACCTGCTCCACTTTATCAAAGCCTAACTTCCCACCATCTTAGATTTGGGCAACAGCTGGGACTCATGATAAATGGAAGATTTAACGGGTGAACTGTCGTAATTTAGGGTCCCAGCAAAACACCATATGCACAGCTCTGCCGATTCCTGTGGCAGTAGAAGCAAGGGGACCTTATTTAACAAATACAAAGAATGGGGCACTCAAACCATATAGCGGTGCCGGCAGCTACTAAAGGCAAATTCACTGAAAATACACTGCAGCAGCGCACACTGTAGCAAAAACAGCAGACAATCCTGCTGCTTCATGTCAACCCCTTTACAGCTGCCGGTGGTTCTCTGGCATTTATCCCTTACAGGTATTATGTAGAGCACTGTCCAAAGTGGGATGCCTGTCTACGCACGCGCCTCCGTCCGTCCATGCGCACACGCCTCCGTCCGTCCATGCGCACGCGCCTCCGTCCGTCCATGCGCACTCGCTTGTGCCTGAGCGCGCACCTGCGCCTTCCTGCGCCCGCCTCTGTGTCAGTGGTGGGGGCAGGTGTGGGCTGCAGGATCATATACCAGACTCTGGGGAATGAAGGGGATTTTCCTTAAGGAGTTGGCGGACTTCATGGTCGAGTAGGTTCTCAAGCTCTTCAGTGCCTGGCTGGATGATGAAACCTTGCCGTTCGGTCAGCAGCTCCTCCAGTTGATGTCATCACTGGGCCTCACACAGGTGGCTGCCTCTGTGACCCAAATGCATGGCCACACCATTGACGTGGTCTTGTCAAGGCTTGACGTAAGTGCAAACAAGGCTGATCCAGTCATTTGGTGAGATCATGCCATGTCACTCCCCTGTGAAGTCCCCATTTTATTTTTTTTATTTTATATTTATTGACTTAACAACAATGAACACTTCATGTACATATCAGCCGGATGCATTATATAAGGACTAATACTAAACAAATGAGGGCGCCACCCCTCTTAATACATGCCACTAAATATGACCGTACTTCGATTAAATATACCTTTGGAAGGAAATCAGTGGAAAATGCAACAAAATATAAACCTAAAATATGCATCAACATTAACGTACTAACATACTAAAATGCCAGCAGAATCTGTCTCTCAAGTCTGCTAGATTTTCAGAACCTGCACTGACGGTTGATTTTGGTCTCCCCTTCCCCCTTAGGTTATACTGTCCCCAGTCCCAGATGTTCTACCTGTACTGGGCCTGGTCAGATTTACTCTCTCCCTGTCCCAACCCCATTTAAACCCATCCACAGTCTACACCTCTACCAGCTCCCTGGGCAGTGCATTCCATGGCTCCACCACCCTTTCAGTGAAATAACATCTCCTCCTCTCCCCTCTGAGCCTGCCCTCTTCCAGCTTACACCCGTGACACCTCATTGCCCCACCCTCCTTCCTTTGGAGTACCTTGACTTGGCCTCCTTTATTGATCCTTTTCATGTACTTTAAGACGTCTATCATGTCCCTCTGTCCCTCTTCTCCTCCAGGGTGTACATGACGCGCTCCCTGAGCCTCTCCTCATAGTTTACTGGCCCTTGCAGCTGCCCTCCTACAGGTCTGCAACTGGTTCATTTTGACATCTAACACTACTCCCAAGTCCCTATCACCCTCCGTGACTTTAGCCCAAGAGCTGCATGAAAGTTACAAACATTGGAGCAAGGCTATATAAGCAACCAGTCTCTGCTTCCTACACAGGGAATGATATAATCACGCTTAACTCAAATACATTACACCTTACAGGTATCGGTGATATAGGATTATTACACTACATTAACTGGATTAAGACAGTCTAGCAGAAGACATACTTAATTCAGCATAAAGAAATAAAGAGAGAAATCAAAGCAGCAAACACCCCAATCCCTCAAACAAAACCGCTAAACTAATACAAAAAGTGTGACTTGCTGAAAAAAATGGTCTGCACAGAAAAATTCCCCTACAAACAGTAAAGGGAAAAACATGGCCCATAAAAGTCAGAAAGTGGATTAAGACAGATTATAAACTATGGTTAGGCAAACCCGAACCCAAGCGTGTCAACTGTTCTAAAACAGGTGCTGCCATCATTGTCCCCCTCCGGGTCTGACTGGGAATGTTCATTCCTCCAATGGTGAGGTGGAGTATGGCGTTGAGCCCATTTCGAGACTTCGGTTGGGTCAGAAACGATGAACACCTTCCCTTCATGTACGATTCGGAAACGGGCAGGAAAAAGCATACCATGCAAGACCTCAGCTGCACAAAACGTGGCCCGGACACCATCAAACCATTTTTTTTTTTTCTGGCGTGTTGCATAGCTGAGGTCCAGGTAGAGATACACCCTGTGACCATCCTGGAACAAAGTCCATTTAAGTCGTGGCTAGTACCAAAACGTCCATGGTCCCTACAACATCCAGGACCATAACAGCTCTGAGAGCATCAGAATTGTCAGGACAGCCTCTTCATGCCGCTCTGAAGGCTTTTTGAATGACAATGATGGTCAATTAGTGGCTGTCCCAATTGTTGCTCAAGCCAATCCTGTAAAAAGATCCCCAAATGATCACCCTCATTCTACTCCAGCATGCCAAAGACTTACAAATTAGCTGCCATGGCTTGATTCTCTAAGGTCTCAAGTCGAGACCCAAGTGTGTGTTTCTCTTTTACTGAAGTAGCCATTGCACCCAGAGCTGCTTCAGAGTGTTTACAGGTCTCCACTGATTCAGTTAACTAGGGTGACATCAGTTTCCAAGGTGATGACTACCTGTTAAGGAGTCAAATTTTTCCATTAGTCGGGTCACCAAAGAAATTAGACTATTCATTTTCTGATCAAAACTCTGCAAAGTTTCGTCTCCATCATCAGCTGCATAAGAGAGCACAGTCTTGAGCAGGTCAGGTAGCTGGAGAACTGGGAGCATTTTTACTTTTAGCGCCGTCGGATGAGTATCTTTCATGAGATTGACCATTTTGATTCAGCAAGGCTTACGATTATGAAGAAGTCTTGCTGCACCTGCTAGAATAACCAAAAAAGTTATATTTAAAGTCTGTAGCAAAATCCATGTTGAGAGTCAACTCCTGGCATCCATTTTGCTCGGTCTCTACAGCCACCCACCCCCTGAAGTCCCTCCTTAAGAAGCCATCTCTCGACCCACATAGTCTGGTTAACTACAGGCCTGTCTAGAACCTTCCCTTTCTATGAAGAAGAGGCTCACCTGGAGAAGTGCAACATCTGTGAGCACCGCCAGTCAGGGTTTAGGCCTTGTCACAGTACTGAGCCTGACTGTATTAGAGTGATGCATGGTCTCCATATGGTGAGTGACCAGGGACTTTGTTCCATCTTGGTTCTCTTGAATGTGTCATCAGCATTTGGCACGGTGGCCACGGTATGCTGAGTGAGCACTTGGGAACTATGTGGTACTTACTAGCACAGTTTTGTGCTGGTTTGAGTCCTACATTACAAAGAGGTAGCAGGTAACCCTAGGTAACTTCACATTTGGAGTGGCTGTGGTGTCCTGTGGGGCTCCACAAGGCTTGCTCTTGGCACATACACTGTTCGCCATGTACATCGTGCCCTTGCATAAGATTATACAGTATGGGGTAGCATTTCACTGCTATGCAGATGATTAGCTCCATCTGTCTTTCACCCTGGACAGGATCAATGTGGTTTCAGTGCTTGAGCATAGCTTACAAGAAATCCAACAACTGGACAGCCTCCAACTGGCTGTCTCAGCCCCAGCAAGACAAAAGTTAAGATTGTTGATCAAGGACGGCACGGGTCAGCCATGACAAGCGGTGGTCCATTGTTGCCATCTATAAATGGTCAGTCACTCCAAGCTCTGGATGTGGTCAAGAATATGGGCGTTCTGGACTGCAAGCTGACAGTGGAAAAACTGGTGTTGGCAGTTGTCAGGAATGGCTTTTAATATCTTTGTAATATTACCCGGTTCAAGTCACATTTTGCTCCAGTTGATCTGAAGACGACAGTCCACGTCTGTCACCCCCAGACTGGATTACTGCAACACTCCATACTTCAGCAATAATGCACTCCAAGGGGTGCGTTATGGTGGGCTAATGGCACACCTCGGGTGGGTTGAAGCATGAGGCGAAGTAGAGTGCTTCCACCACCCGAGAAGGGCAGTTATCCCATCATAACGGACCCCTCGGAGTGCCTTATTATGATTATGAAGTGGGCCTTTTAAAGTAAAAACGGCATTTTGTTTTTAAATAATTGTATACTTCTAAATTTAGGGGGGAAAGCCTAACTAATTTAAAATAAATGTTAAAATAAAAAATAGTCCACGTTAGACATTCAGTTGCAGTTGCTGTGCCAGTAAGTGGCATCAATGTTACATGTGTGGCTCAAGTCAGGGCAAAGGGAGGGCAAGTAGCAGCTTCAGACATTAGCATAGCATCAGGGCAGAGGCAGCAGCGTTCACCGGTGGCCACTCCAATTGTGGTGCTACGATACCATCGTGTGCTGTGGGCAGAACAGGCCACAGAGGAAAGCGCATCTGGCTGTAGTTGAATCGGGTGGAGGGGGTGTAACCAAGATCTATTTTATACTGTCAGCCTGTTTTTTTTTTTTCTTTTTTCAATCATTTGTTAGCAAAATCAGTCTGCCCGCTTTTTTTTTTACTATCAACTGAGTCAGTGAGCGGCTGAGTGAGCGGGCGATGACGAATGGCATCGGGAACAGAGTGCGAGCTGGAGTACTGAATTTTGGCTGCATTGTGTGGCTAAGGTAAATTAAAAAAATGTTTTACATCTATCATTTTCGGAGTCCATACGATGTGCCCCTGTATAATCGGAGGCTAACGGGGGATGCTTCAGATACCGCAGTTTTACCTGTGGGCATTTTCTGGCAGATTTGGATGTTGAGGGTGCAGAGTCCAGATTGTGTGGGTGCTATTTTCACCTGGGCTGTTGTGCTGGGATAACAGCCTGGCTGAAAGTACATCTCAGCCAATCTGGATTCGGCATTCTTTTTACCCAATTCATAATTAGGGTTATCTGGATATTTGCTTCCACACCTGCAGCTGGTCCAGAATGCTGCAGCCCAACTGGTGATGAGAACCTTTTAAAGGGGTGGTGCATAGCCCAGCAGTGCACAGCCTACGCTGGCTGTCTATGCAGCTGCAGTAGCACATCACTTTCAAAACAGGCTTAACATTCAAAGCCCTATGTGATCTGGGCCCAAGCCACCTGAATGAACTCGATGTCACACACTCCCTTCCGTTCTCTCCAATCCACCAGCTCGGGCTTATGCTATGGTCCCCCAATCTCACCTAAAGCAGTGAAGTGACAGCATTTGGGGTTTGTTGCCCCATGGTTTTGGGACTCCCTACCTAAGGCAATTAGATCTGCATGCGCCATGGGGGCCTTTAAGAGCCAGATAAAGACATTTATGTGCACAGGCCTTCCTGATTAATTACAATTGATGACTACCGATTTTTGTTTTCTGTAGCACTGACATGGGTTGTTTGTTGTGAAGTATTCCGAGCCTTTGGATAGGGTGCCAGGTAAATACAACTGCCTTGCATCCAAATGAAAGCTGGTTTATCAGTGCCATAATGAAACAGCACAAAGACATTACCTCAATGTAATGTCTCCATGCGCTTTAATTTATGGCACAACCTTATAACGAAATCATCATAAAGATGCAGGCTGCCAGACCCTACCACGACTGGTTATTCACCAAGACGATGCAGAGGAAACAGTCCAGTGCTGTGAAGAGCCACTTATGGAGTCTCGCCATTGTGCATTTACTTGGCACCAGCCCGGCTCCAAACTGTGTAGCAGCAACCAAAGAAAATTTATGCACTTATAGCTGAAGAAATTCCAGACTACCTACTCCACAGAGTACCACTCATGGGTCTAAGCAAGAGGTGCCTGGACCCTGCAGGAGCAAGTCCTTAGCCAGGGGACCAGTAACAGCTACAGGTTCACAGCGCTTGCATGACGTTGTATGGTGACATTCGCCCGCCAGTAACTACTACTGCCCCCTTCGCCTACCTCTGTCCCATTTGCCCGGAGAGTGAGAAAAGTGGGGGCAAACAATGTTATATGTTTATATACGTGCTCGCATATGTACGTGTGTGTGTGTGTGTGTGTGTGTGTGTGTGTGTGTGTGTGTGTGTATAGCTATGGGTGGGAACTTTTCCCCTTAGAAAAGGCCATCATTTGCCTGTATACGGTGACTAATACCAGAAGGATGTACGTGCACTAACAGTTAGAGCTAAATATCTGTGTTGATTAAGGCTGTATACTTACACTAATAACTATATACCTACACTACACTAAACCATATCGGATAATACCAATGAAGTACAGTTACACAAGAACATACCATAACAGTAGATCTTTGAGAGCTGCTCTTGCAGTAGGTAACACCTTTAGGACTGAAGCAGCAGCAGCAGGACCCAACAGAATCCTTTTGGCTAGCAATACCCAGTGGGGGACCGCTCCCGACATCATGTATGGTATAAAGGACTGGCCCCCAGGCCATCCCCAGTTCTACCGCCGGAGACCGGCTAGTGAGAAAAACAGAAAAGGAGAACTGAGGAATTAAAGTATCGGAGATGGGGAAGAAGTCACAAGGGGAAGGAAGGTGGGAAAAAAATAGTACCTATTGCAAGAGCTCCTCTCGAAGATCTACTCTTACAGAAAGTTCTTACACAACTGTACTATCTTACTTCAAAATTCGCTCTTACGTAAGGTAACATTTTTAGCACAGAGTCCCAAGCAGTAGAGTAGAAATCCCAGGCAGAAGGGTGGAGGCAAAAATCTCCTCAGAGGAAATCAGGACAGGAGGCCCTGAAGGACAGCAAGTCCAAAGCCAGCCCTGTGTAGAGAAGCAACATCCAGACTGTAATGCTTCACAAACGTATGGACAGAACTCCAAGCGGCAGCTGCACATTTCAGCGGCACACATTTTTCAGCGAGGTGAAAAAAAAAGTCGTCACGCCCATGGTCCTTTACTGACCCGGTAAGGGTTTGCCGTACTTGCTGTAACAAATTACAATACAGTTAACCAACCATTTGGATAAACATCGTTTAGAAACTGGAGCCCCTACCATTCGGGGGCAAGAGACACAAACTGATCAGACTGACAAGCAGGACGGGTGCGCTCCAAATAGTACGAGTACCCTGTGGGCATCCAGACTATGAAGAAGAGCTTCCCTTCGGTTTCAGTACTCTGGACAGTATTCCGGCAGCTGGATATCTTGATCCAAGGTAAACTCTGAGACCACCTTCGGCAGAAACTTAGTATTAGTTCTCAAGGACACCCTGTTCTTGTGAAAAACTAAATAAGGCTCCTTACACATCATCAGAAGAAGAATCAGCATTTATATAGCGCTTTTCATACACAGCATCCCAAAGCGCTTTATAAGCAATGCTAGACTGGTAGTGAAGTGACTGAATGCGTGGTGGCAGCCATATCGCACATCGTCACCCACACACAGCCTGGATAATTGCATGAACCGGTTTATGGGAAGGAGAATGTTGGCCAGGACACCGGGAATGTTCCCTGCTCTTTACGAAGAATACCCTGGGTTCTTTTACTTCCACCTGGACACCCACCAGGACAACACCAGGATGGGCAGAAGGGACCTCAGTTTAACGTCTCATCCAAAGGATGGCACACCCCAGCAGTACAGCACCCCCGAATACTGTACTTGGATGCCAGAAATTTTTAGGTGCAAGTCCATCCCGGTGTGGGACGAGAACCCAGGACTATCTGGTCCAGAGGCAGATGTGTTACCAACTGAACCACACTGACATCAGGGCCTGAAGCTTGGAAATTCTGACATCAGGGCCTGAAGCTTGGAAATTCTTTGAGCAGAAGTATTAGCAACTAAAAATAACGCTTTCCATGATAGAAAGTACAATTTGCAGCAGGCTCAAAGGGAGGCAGAGTGAATTTCTCTAAAACAAAAAGTCCCAAGGCAGGGCAGGGTCCCAGATGTGAGGCTTCAAATGAAGCATGCCCCACAGAAAAGTGCAGGAAAGGTTCATCTGGGCAATGCACTTGCCCTCAATAGGCACATGGTATGCAGAAATGTCAGACAAGTGTATCTTCAATGAAAAGTAAAAGAGTCCTGCATCTGAAATAGAGGGGAGGTACTACAGCACTAAGTTCGCTGGGCAAGTGAATGGATCCAAGCTCCTAGCCGTGGCCCAAAACTAGAACCATTTCCACTTCATAGCATTGGTCGCCCTAGTGGAGGGTTTCCAGGCTGCCACTAGGACATCTGCGACTCTTGGGGAGACCCCAAATCTCTAGACAGCAAGATCTGCAGAAGCAACGTATGTAGAAGCAGAGATCGGAGATCCGGATGGACTAGGGAGCCCTGCTCCAGGGACAGCAAGTCTGACCGGAGGGGCAGAGCCACCGAAGGTTGCATGCCAACTCCTGTAAGAGTGAGAACCAGATCTGCCGAGGCCAGAATGGAGCTACCAAGATCATTTCTGCACCCTCCGACTGCAACTTGAGTACCCGCTGCAGAAGGGGACAGAGAGGGAAAGCGTAAACAAACCTCCCCGCCCAGGAGAGGGACAATGCATCTTGTCAGAAAGCACCAGGCCCTGGATCTACTGAGAAAAAGTAGGGTAGTTTTGCATTTGATGGGAGACAAATAGATCAATTTCTGGTGACCCCATCTAGCGAAAAGATCTTCCGCCACTACGGGAAGCAGTTCCAACTTGTGGGCCGTGGACAGTGACAGAGGCTGTCTGCCAGAGAGTTGTGAATGCCTGGAACATGAACTGCCGAGAGTTCCAGTTCGTCATCTACCACTGAAGTTCACATTCGCATGGCTTCTCTGCACAGAGGATGAGTGCATCCGGCCCCCCCCCCGGATATAAAAATAGACATATTGTCGGTTTGTATCAGCAGGGGACCAGTGAGGAGGACACTCTGGAAGGCTTGGAGGGCTTAAAGAAAGTACAGTTACGTAAGAACTTACCGTAACAGTAGATCTTTGAGAACAGCTCTTGCAGCAGGTTACACCATTAGGACTGAAGCCAGCAGGTGTCAGGACCCCATGGAAATTTTCTAGCTAGCAGTCTTCAGCGAGGACCACCTCCGACGTTGGTCCTGCCCCCGACGTCAGGTGTAGTACATAAGGAGGCAGTCCCCCTATAATCCTCAGTTCTCCCACTGGAGACTCCCGGCCGCTGGATGACATCAGAAGAGGAGACCAAGGATCCGCCACCAGAAGGCCAAGACTATGGAATAAGAACGTCCCATCCCGTAAGATGGGTGTTTGACTACGACCTACCTCCAAAAGAAGGGGGATAGTGGGCAGGAAGGTACCTGCTGCAAGAGCTGTTCCCAAAGATCTACTGTTACGGTAAGTTCATACGTAACTGTACTATCTTACTTCGAGATACAGCTCTTGCAGCAGGTTACACCATCAGGACTGATTTCCAAGCAATAGTGGCAATCATGTGCCACTGGGAAGAGGAAAGGCAGAGATCTCGATATTACTCGAGCCTAGGACAGAAGTCCCTGAAGGACAGCTAGACCGAACTCTGCTCTTCGCCTCGATGCAGTGTCCAGACTGTAATGCCTAATAAAGGTATGCACAAAGCTCCAAGTAGCTGCAGCGCAAATAGCTGAGGTGGAGACGTTCTTTAAAGCCGCAAAAGAAGTAGCCACCCCTCTTCTGGAATAACCCTTGACCGCGCACGGTAAGGGTTTATTGCGCTTGTCATAACAGAAACTGATGCACTGGATGAGCCACCTCGAGAGTGACTGTTTGGAGACAGGAGCTCCTTTCATCCTGTGAGCAAAGGAGACGAAAACTTGGTCCGCCTTTCAAAACTGTTTGGTTCTGGTCAGATAGTATCTGAGGCACCGATGCACGTCAAGGGTGTGCAGAAGGGCTTCTCCTCGATTAGGGTACCTTGGGAAATACACTGGTAAATCAATACCCTGGTTAAGGGTGAGGCTGAAACCACCTTAGGCAAAAACTTTGGGTTTGTCCTTGGAGATACCCTGTCCTGATGGAAAACCAATCTTTGCACATAAGAGCATGCAATTCCGAGATCCATCTCGCCAAAGTAACAGCAACTAAAAATAACGTTTTCCAAGAGAGAAAACGTAGCTCTCAATCCTCGGCTGGTTCAAAAGGTGGCAGTGTAAGCTGCTCCAGGACAAAGGGTAAGTCCCAAGGAGGAAATGGATCCTTGATGGGTGGCCTAAGGTGGAGGACTCTCCTTAAAAAGGCACGAGTAGTGTCCAGCTGGGCCACCGTCCGATGGCCTACTGGGGCATGATAAGCAGAAATTGCAGAAAGGTGCACTTTAATCAAGAAGTAAGCCAGTCCGGAGTGAAAAAAGGAAAGCAGGTAGTCCAGAACCAGCTTTTTGGGACAGTCTAACAGTGAAAAACCGCGCGCTAGAGCCTACAAACAATCTACGCCATTTCATGGCGTACGTTGCGTGGGTTGCCGGTCTTCTGGGGGCAGAGAGTACGTCTGCCACTTCTTGCGAGACTCCGTATCGCATCATGGCTATGTCTCAGTCTAGAAGCCAAGCGTGCAGGTTCAATGAATGCAAGTCTGGGTGGACCAATGAACCCGCCTCCTGAGACAACAGATGGGAGCTGATTGGCAAAGGAACTGGAGGTTCCCAGGATAGCAGGTGCAGAAGAGGGAACCAAATTTATCTGGGCCAGAAAGGCGCAATCAAAATGAGCGTCGCTTGCTCCTTCCGAAGTTTTAAGAGAACTCTCTGGATCAACGGGAAAGGAGGGAAGGCATAGAGGAATCTGCCCGCCCAGGAGAGGGACAACGCGTCTCGCCAGAAAACACCAGGCCCTGGATCTAGCAAGCAAAAATTGGGCAGTTTTGCGTTGGATGGGGAGGCGAAAAGGTCCAACTCTGGAGTGCCCCGTCTGTGAAACAGATCCTCTGCCACCTCCTGTAGAAGTTCCCACTCATGGACTCCGGCCTGAGAGCGGCTCAAGACTGTCGGCGACAGTGCTGTCCACTCCCGGGACGTGTACTGCAATTAGGTTTGCGCCGTGTTGCAATATCCACTCCCACACTCTCATGGCCTCCCTGCAAAGCGGGTAGGAGTGAGTGCCTCCTTGTTTGTTGAGGTAATACATCACCTCGGTATTGTCTGTCTGTAACAGGAGTGTACCCGGTGGAATCTCCGACTGGAAGGCTTGCAGAGCGTAAAGGACTGCCCTCATTTCCAAAATGTTAATGTGGAGATAAGACTCCTGGGCTGTCCAAAGGCCCCGAGACCGAACACCATCCAGGCGTGCTCCCCACCCGATCCCTGAGGCGTCTGTGGAGAGTGTCACAGTCGGAGACGGCACTATGAAGGGAACCCCTGCAGAGAGGTTCCCTGGATTTAGCCACCATTGCCAATCCCGAATCACGGCATTCGTGATTCGGATTAGCTGCTGCAGATGGTCTTGCCTTTGGGCCCATTGCACCCTTAGCATCCACTGGGTTACCCGCATGTGGAGACGTGCCAGCGAGACTGTTGCAATGGCCGCAGCCATGTGTCCGAGCAGGCGAAGGACCGATCTGGCCGGGACAGTCTTCACCGACAGGTCCCTGACGAGGGATCTGATGTGTTCCGCTCTGTCCGAGGGAAGAAAAGCTTTCCCTCTGACGGTGCCCAGAACTGCTCCTATAAACTGCAGTTTCCGGGACGGCACCAGGAGTGACTTCTCGTAGTTGATGAAAATACCCAGTGATTGAAAAAGGGAATGGGTGCAGTGAATGGCCGTCATCAATACCTCCCTGGAGGGCGCCATGAGAAGCCAGTTATCCAGGTATGGGAACACGTAATGGCCTTGTCTCCTCAGAGACGCCGCTACGACCGCCATGCACTTCGTAAATACGCAAGGTGCCAATGACAGCCCGAAGGGAAGAGCTCGGAATTTATAATGGTGGCTCTGAAACTCAAAGCACAGGAACCTCCAGTGCGCTTGAGCAATCTGAATATGCAGGTAGGCGTCCTGCATGTCCAAAGACGCCAGAAAGGAGTCTTGCTTCCGCATGGGAATTAGGCCCGAAAGGGTCACCATGCAGAAGCGTTTGTAAATGACCGACAGGTTGAGGTCGCTGAGGTCCAGTATTGGACGGAGGTCCCCTGTTTTCTTTGGAACCAGGAAGAAGCGAGAATAGTACCCTAGTCCTCTCTGGTTCTCTGGAACGTGATCTAAGGCTTCTTTGTCCAGAAGCGCGAGTACCTCCTGCTGTATGAGCAGGGCATGCTGACCCGAATATCGGGAAAGCAGGGGAGGTCTTGTGGGTGGACTGCCTACAAATTCTATGTAGTGGCCTTTTTTGACCAGTTGCAGAACCCACCTGTCTGTGGTGAACGACTGCCACCCTGACAAGTGGCATGCAATGCGACCCCCGACTTTCTTTTCCCGTTGATCCTGAGGAGGGGCGGGGGCCGGGAAGGAGTCATGCTGTGGCAGCGTTTGATCCGGCAGGCTGAGCCGACTTTGCAAATCGTTGACCTCTGCCTTGGGATGACTGGCCTGGGCTTTGCGGGTGAAAGTGCCCCTGTGCTGTTGGCCGGAATGTGGCTGTTGCCTTTGTAGCCGGCCACGGAAGCGGCTTTGGTTCCTGCGAAAGGAACCGGGCAGAGACCTGTACATGGCCTGTAAAGATCGGACTGCCTTCCCTGCATCCTGAAGTTTGGTGATTACTCTCTCGGAGGCTTCACCAAATAGGACCTCACCGTTATAAGGGACGTCTAAGATGTTCTTCTGGATGTCCGGGGTAAAACCAGAGACACGGAGCCAAGAGTGTCTCCGGAGACACACGCCTGAGGCTGCAGCTCTGGCTAAAGAGTCCGCAGAATCATATGCGGCTCTGAGCACCTGGGTCTCGACATCCGAACCCATGCGGAGGAGGTTTAAGAGCTCCTCCTTTTGGTCGCCATCGGGCATCTTCTCGACCAGGTACTGTCCCTGTTCTCACATTGCGTTCTGGAATTGAACCATGTGGGTGAGGTAATTCAGTGACCTGACGGCGCAAGTCGCAGCCGCATACGTGCACCTACCCAGGACATCCAATTGTTTGGATTCCTGGTCCGGTGGCTGTGTGCTCAAATGCTGAGGTCTCCAAGACCAGTTATGCGAGGCAGTGATGACCAGGGAGTCAGCCAGAGGATGGTTCGCCAGATACTGTTCCTCCCTAGGGGCCTTGTATAGGCGGTCAGCCTTCTTCGGCACTGCTGGAGTGGGAATGCGGATGTTTCCAGGCAACCTTGGTGACGTCCGCAAAGGTATCCACCAAGAGCGGCACTACCACAGGCTTCGGGTCTTTCTGCCAAAGGTAGAGGGCAAGGCGTTGTCTCTCGGGGTCAAGCTCTTCAGCATCCCACCCCATATTCTCCTGGATGTGCCTCAAGATCTCCGCGAAAGAGGGATCAATCGGAGGAGAACTGGGTAGGACGTGTGGGTCTGGAGAGGGAATGCTGATGGGAGGAGGAGATCTGGAGCGCCCCGACATGTCAGATCTAGAATCCTCCCCAGACGGAGTGTACCGGTGTCGTCTGGGTCTCTTGAGACTGGGTGACCCTGAGGTGGATCTGGAGGAGGCCTTCTCCTTTCTGAGGATCTGCCCCGAGGAGGTGGAGTTTGCTCCTTGGGGGTTGGCGACCATCCTACGAGCCCCTTGGGCGGAGGAGAGGGCGTAGGTGGTGAAGGAGTAGGAGGAGGCGGAGTCGGAGGAGTAGAAAGACGTGTGGCGACCACATCTTTTCTGATGGTGTCCCACCAGAAGGTAAAGAGCTCCTTTACCTCTGCCAAGTTCATGCCCGACAGGCCCAGCGCCAGTGGCCTGTCGCCGGGGTCGGGCGTCTGGTCCCCGGGGGTCTCCCACTCCGAGGAAGGTTCCCGTGGGAGCCCGGCGTCGCCTGCCTGGTCCTCTGGCTGTGTGGTATCCTCCTCAGATGAGTCCTTCCGACCAGCGTCAGTTGGCGACGGTGGTGCGGTCCTCTTCTCTGAGGTAGCAGACGTCGGTCCCCTGGCCAATGCTCTCGAAGGCGAACGCCAGGCCAGCGACGGGTGTTTTGGTCTCTCCGGCTACTAGAAGCGCCGGTGATGCTTGGCCAACGTTGGGTCTGACATCCTTTTGAGGGACGTCAGGTCCTTGGTCTTGCGAGGAACCGGATCTGACCCATGCAGAGAATCGGAAACCGACCTGGCATCAGAGTCCCTCCAGCGGAAAGAAGATTTATAGCGCTCCCCGGACTTCGACAAGGCCTTGGATGGAGTGGAAGATGCCGACGGCCTGGAAAACCACTGGAGAATCTGACCTGAACCAGGGGAGGTTGCGACTGAGCCCTGGAAGGACAGCAGTCCGATCGCGAGCCGGAGCTTCGGGAGTCCGAGGCCCTCACAGGAGACCTGGGCCTTTTCTTTTCCTGGTGTTTATCCTGGTGCTTGTGGGTTTTACCTGACAACTCCCACTGGAGGAAGGTTCTTTGTCCATGGTTTTCAGTTTCTCCTCCAAGAGAAACGCTTGAAGAGCCTTCTGGCGGCAGATCCTGGTGCGACTGTTGAAGCCTTGGCAGAAGGAGCAGGCCCTAGTGTCGTGTTCCGGGCCTAGGCAGCGCACGCAGGCCGAATGTGGATCCTTGAAGGGGATCTGTTTGCCGCAGGCACACTTCGATTGGTGACCCTCCAGAGAAGTAGTTGGAGAGGACATCAGTTGAATCCAAAGTCGTGAAGGAAGACAAAATCGCCGTAGCTCTAAAGGTCGTTGCACGCTAGAAAAAGGACAGAGAGGCCGATACTTGCGATGTCGACGGCATTAAAAGAACTGAGGATTATGGGGGGACCGCCTCCTTATGTACTACGCCTGACGTCGGAGGCGTGACCGACGGAGGCGGTCCCCACTGAAGACTGCTAGCTAGAAAATTTCCGTGGGGTCCTGACACCTGCCGGCTTCAGTCCTAATGGTGTAACCTGCTGCAAGAGCTGTATCTGGAAGTAAGATCTGCCCTTATCTCCAGAACATAGATGTGGAGATGAAGCTCTTACAGAATCCAGGATCCTTTAGTCTGGCGAGTGCCAAGATGAGCTCCCAAACCCTGGCCTGACATCAGTGATCAAGATCTTAGTGGGAGATTCCTTCCAGAAGGAAACTCCTCTGGAAACGTGGGGAGTATCTAGCCACCATGCCAGGGGCTGCTCAATATGGCTGGATCGGATACCAGGACCAGCTGGTCCAAGTCGTCTGACCTCTGATCCCACTGAACCCAGAGATTCCACTGGATCACGCTCATGTAAAGTCAGGCCATGGAGACCATGGCGATGGCCGCTGCCATACATCCCAATAGCCTGAGCGCTATCCAGGCCGGAACTTGCTGAGCCGAAAGCAACTGCCGACCATGGGACTGAAGGTGTTTTGCCTGTCCTGGGGGAGGAAAACCTTATCTTGTGCCTTGTCCAGGACTGCCCCTATGTATTGAAGCCACTGACTTGACCAGAGGTAGGACTTGGGGAGGTATAAAATAACCCCCAGGTCCAGAAAGAGGGAGAACATGTCTCGAAGGCTGTCTACAAGCCAGTCCCAAGAGAGAGCAGTTAGAAGCCAATCGTTGAGGTAGGGGAAAGACATAATGCCCCTGCCTCCAAAGACCTGTGGCTACCATGGCAAGGTACTTGGGTAAACACCCTCTGTGTGGAGGACAGGCCGAAGTGCAAGGCCCTGAAAGTGCACTTACGTAAGAACTTACCGTAACAGTAGATCTTAAAGAACAGCTCTTGCAGCAGCTTACACCATTAGCGCTGAAGCCGGCTGGTGCCAGGACCCAACGGAAATTTTCTAGCTAGCAGTAGCCAGCGGGGACCGCCTCAGACGTCGGCCCCACCCCCGAAGTCAGGCATCATAATAGGGGGCGGTCCCCCAGAATCCCTCATTCTCCCACCGGAGACTCCCGGCCACTAGGTGACATCTGAAGTGGAGATTGAGGATCCACCTTCAAAGAAGGTATGCAAAAGGGAGGTGTTGTAAACACCGAAGCCTAGGTATTAATAAATGGAACAACTCTAACTCCAGAGGAGATGGTGGAAGGGAAACTACCTGCTGCAAGAGCTGTTCTAGAAGATCTACTGTTACAGTAAATTCTTGCGTAACTTACTATCTTACTTAGAGAAACAGCTCTTGCAGCAGGTTACACCATTAGGACAGATTCCCAAGCAATTTTGGAAATCCCTCTCAGACGGGAGGAGGCTAGGGAGAGATCATGGGTTGAACCAGAGCCTAGGACAGTAGTCCCTGAAGGATTGCTAGATCAAAACCAGCTCTTCCTCTTGAGGCAACGTCCAGGCTATAACGCCTAATGAAGGTGTGCACAGTGCTCCAAGTAGCTGCTGCACAGATGGCGGAAGTGGAAACATTCTTCAAAGCAGCAAAGGAGGTACTACTCCCCTTGTGGAATGTCCCTTGACCAAGCCCGGCAGGGACTTGTTACGCTTTTGATAACAGAACGTAATGCAATGTATGAGCCATCTGGAAAGACTGCTTAGAGACCAGAGCACCCAGCATCCTATGGGCGAAGGAGAGAAAGAGCTGATCAGATTTACGGTGTTGTCTGGTTCTGGTCAGATAGTATCTAAGACACCTATGCACATCGAGAGTGTGCAGCAGAGCCTCTCCTCTATTGGAGTACTTAGGGAAGTACACTGGGAAGTGGAAATCCTGGTCAGCTGTGTCTTTTACTCCAGGGTCAATGGCCACTGTACTCCTCGTTCAATCCCAGATACCACATCTTGCTCATAGAAATGTGTCAGTTGTCCTGCTCGCACTTGCTGTAAATGTGACTGTATTGATTTCTGTACCTTTGACTTTGTCCTGTCCTATTCACTACATCTTGCTCACTGAAATGTGTTGAATGACCCAGTTGCACCTGCTGAAAATTTGATTGTATCCTGCACCATTTTGCTTCCTACTGGCTGTAAATCTCTTCCCTGTCCCATTATGTAGACACTCTGTCATAATGTACATTGTACTTATTGTCTGTCATATCTTGTTGTACTCTCCCGGGTCGTTCCTGAAAATAGGCATAATACTTGTCTAGTGTACTTACCCGGTTAACAAAAGCTAGATAAATAAATAAGAGTAAGGGCTGAGACCACCTTGGGAAGAAATTTGGGATTTGTCTTTAAGGACACCCTGTCCTCTTGAAAAAACAAAGAAGGTTCTTTGAACATGAGTGCATGGAGCTCAAATCCTTCTGGCAGAAGTAACAGCAACTAAAAACGACGTCTTCCATGCGAGGAGACTTAGCTCGCAATCCGCGGCTGGTTCAAAAGGAGGCTGCGTAAGCTGCTCAGGGACGAACGGTAAGTCCCAAGGTGGAATGGGATCCTTGGCCGGAGGCCTAAGGTGGAGAACGCCGCGCAAAAAAGCACGTGCGGCTTCCAACTGGGATATGGACCGTAGGCCAATGGGAGCATGATAGGCCGAGATGGCACAGAGGTGTACCTTTGAGGAGTAGGCCAAGCCTGCCTGAAAGAGGGACAAGAGGTAGTCCAATACCGAACCCTCAGAACAGTCCAGTGGAGAAAGTCCCCATCCTTGAGCCCAGAGACAGAATCTACGCCATTTGATGGCATACATGGCACGAGTGGCCAGTATTCTAGCAGCCACTAGAACATCTGCTACCTCTTGCGAGACCCGTATTGCATGACATCGATGTCCTAAGGACCCAGGCATGCAGGCTCAGACAACGTAGGTCCGGGTGAACCAAGCAGCCTGCTTCCTGGGACAGTAAGTGAGAGCCGAGTGGCAGAAGCACTGGCGGTTCCTGAGAAAGCTGGTACAGCAGGGGGAACTAAATCTGCCTGGGCCAAAAGGGCACGATTAATATCAGTCGCCCGCTCTCTGCGGAGTTTCAGAAAAACCCTCTGGATCAAAGGGGAGGCGTAGAGGAAATCTGCCCACCCAAGAGACAGACAACGGGTCTCGCCAGAAAACACCAGGCCCTGGATCTAGCTAGCAGAAATTGGGCAGTTTTGCGTTGGATGGGGACGTGAAAAGGTCCAACTCTGGTGTCCCCCATCTACGACAAAAATAGTCTACGACCTCTTGGAGTAGTTCCCATTCGTGGACTCTGGCCTAAGAGTGGCACAGGCTGTCTGCAATATCATTGTCCACTCCTGGAACATGGACAGCAATAAGATCTGCGCCATGTTGAAGTACCCAATCCCATACCCTCATGGCCTCCCTGCAAAGAGGGTAGGAATGAGTGTCTCCTTGTTTGTTGATGTAGTACATCACCATAGTATTGTCTGTTTGCAGCAGAAGAGTACCCAGTGAAGTCTGCAATTGAAGGCCTGCAAGGCATATAGGACCGCTCTCATCTCCAAAATGTTTATGTGACAGTGAGATTTCTGGGTCGTCCTCGAGCCCTAAGACCTGAAACCACTGAGGTGTGCTCCCCAACCAGACATCGAAGCATCCGTGGAAAGCATCACAACCGGAGACGGAGCAACAAAGGGGATTCCTGTCGAAAGGTGCTCTGGGACAAGCCACCATTGCCAATCCCGGATGACTGCGTTCATGATCCGGATTGGATGCTGCAGATGGTCTTGCTTCTGATCCCACAGCACCCGTAACATCCACTGGGTCACTCGCATGTGGAGACGGGCTAAAGGAACGGTTGCAATGGCCGCAGCCATGTGTCCGAGCAGGCAAAGGACCAATCTTGCTGAAACAGTCTTCCTAGCCAAGATAGCCCTGATAAGGGATCTGATGTGCTCCGCTCTGTCCTGAGGCAAAAATGCATTCCCCTGAACAGTGTCCAGGACTGCGTCTATTAACTGCAGTCTCTGAGACTGAACCAGGCGCAACTTCTCCCATTGACGGTGATGCCCAACGATCCGAAGAGGGAACGAGCACAATGAATCGCGGACATCAGGGCCTCTCAAGAAGGGGGCCATAAGGAGCCAGTCATCCAGGCAGGGGAACACAAAGTGGCCTTGTCTCCTCAGAGCTGCCGCCACGACTGCCAAGCACTTCGTGAATACCAGAGGTGCTGAGGACAGTCCGAAGGGGATGGCTTGGAACTGACAATGGCAACCCGGAAACTCTAAACGCAAGAATTTTCTCTGCGCCTGAGCTATCTGAATACGCAGGAAGGCATCCTGCATGTCCAGTGTTGCTAAAAAGCCGCCCTGCTTGAGCATGGAAATTAGTCCTGGAAGAGTCACCATGCGGAAGTGTTTGTATAGCACCGAAGCACTGAGGTCGCTGAGGTCCAGGATCAGACAGGGGTCCCCTGTCTATTTGGAAACCAGAAAGAAGTGGGAATAATATCCTGCACCTCTCCGGTTCTGTGGTGCTCTATGGCTTCTTTGTCCAGAAGCGTTAGCACCTCCTGCTGAATGAGCAGGGCATGCTGACCCGAGTAACGAGAAAGCAGGGGAGGTCTTGAAGGTGGGTGGTCGAGGAATTCTATACAGTGTCCTCTCTACCAACTGTAGAACCCGCCAGTTGGTGGTTATAGTCTGCCACCCTGCAAGGTGACGGGAGATGCAACCCCCGAACTTTTTTTCCCTTTGATCCAGAGGAGAGGCGTGGGCCGGGAAGGAGTTATGCTGTGGCGGCGTCACTTTAGTGCATCTTTGACCTTGGCCTGGGGAAGACAGACAGCCTTGCAATTGAAGTTACCCCTTTGCTGCTGGCCGGAATGTGGCTGCTGCCGCTGTTGCTGGCCGCAAAAGCAATTCTGGTTCCTACGAAAGGAACCAGTCTAGGCCTGTACAGTCCTCACCGCCTTCCCAGCATACTGTAACTTGGTGATTACCTTTTCGGATTCTTCACCAAAAAGGACATTTCTGTTGTAGGGTATATCCAGCATATTTTTCTGGACATCAGGAGTAAATGCGATGACGCGAAGCCATGAGTGTCTCCGGAGACAGATGACTGAGGCTGCTCTCCTGGCCACAAACTCTGCCGAATCATAGGCGGCTTTCAAAACCTGGGCCCCCACATCTTAAACCTTCTTCACACAGATTCAAAGTTCCTCCTTCTTCTTGCCATCCAGAAGGACTCTGACCAGGTTCTGGCCCTGATCCCATAGGGCGTTCTGAAACTGAACCATGTGCGTTGGGTAGTTCAGAGACCTGATTGAGCAAGTAGCAGCAGCATACATGCGCCTACCCAGTGAATCCAATTGCTTGGATTCCTAGTCCGGTGGCTGGGTGCTCAAATGCTGCGGCCGTTGATACCGGTTGTGTGAGGCCATGATGACCAGTGAATCAGCCAGGGGTTGGTGTGCCAAATACTGGTCCGCCAAAGGAGCCATGTACAGGCGGTCAGCCTTCGTCAGCATAGCGGGGGTGGAATGTGGACATTTCCACACGGCCTTGGTGATATCCGAAAAAGTATACACCAAGGGTGGCACCACCACAGGTCTTTCTGCCGAAGATATCTAGCTAGGTGCTGTCCTTTGGGGTCTAGATCTTCTCTCTCATCCCACATTCTCCTGGATGTGCGGCATGATTTCAGCAAATGAGGGATCATCCGGAGATGACTTGGGAAGGTCTCGTAGGTCTGGTGATGGAAGACTGAAGGAAGAAGGAGACCTGGAGGTATCAGATGAGTCTGGTTTTGAGTAGTCCCCCCTGCGGAGTGGACCTTCTTCCTCTGGGTCGCTTGGGGATGGGGGACCCTGAGGGAGACCGTGAAGGGGGCCTTCTTTCTCTGGATCTACCCCTAGGAGGTGGTGAAGGCTCCTTGGGGGTCTACCGTCTGGACCGGGGACGCTTTACTGGGACAACATCCTTCTTGATAGTATCCCACCAAAAGGTGAAGAGTTCAACTTCCTGTATGTTCATGCCGGGCGACGGGCCAGGCATCATGGGTTGGCCTGTCGCCGGTGTCAGGCATTGGGTCCAAGGTAGCCACCGGTTCGGGCGAAAGCTCCCGAGGAAGCCCAGCGTCTTCAGTGTCACCTGCCTGGTCATCAGGCAACGTCAAATTCTCCCCCGATGAACCCCGGCGACCGGTATCGACTGGTGAAGGGAGGGCGGTCGTCTGCTCCAAAGGTCGCTTAACTGACGTCTGGTACTTGAGGGACGTCTAGTCTGTCAGGCATTTGGCCGGTGAAGGATCGGCAGCCCACTTAGGCTCCGACGTACACTTGGACGTCCGGTCCATGGTTTTCCTGGGATGAGGAACGAGTCCCCTGGGAAGCTGGGAGACCGATCTGGCGTCGGGTTCCCGGCGTCTGTCTGAAGAATTAGAAGCGGACATTGAGGAGGACTCAGACCGATGATGGTCAGAAGACTTCACTGAGGCCCGGGAGGGCAAAGGAGATAGATCCAAAGTCCTGGAGGTCTTCAGCGGGTGGAGAAAAGCAGAGGGACCACCCGAGGATCTGACCTGAACCAGTGGGGGCCGAGAGCAAGCCCTGGAGGAAGAGCGGTCAGAGCACGTAGAGCCAGACCTGGTGCGCGAGTCCGAGGCCCGGTTCGGGGATCTGGACCTAGTCTTCTCCTGGTGTTTCTCCCAGTGCTTATGAGACAGAGGCTGACTCACCGATGGAGGCAGGGTCTTTTTCCATGTTTTTTTACTTTTCTTCTAACAGGAACCGCTGGAGTGCCTTTTGACAGCAGATCTGGTAGGGCTGTTAAATTGCTGGCAAATGGAGCAGGCCTTTGTGCCGTGTTCCGGGCCTAGGCACTGCAGACAGGCCACACAGAGATCCTTGAAAGGGATCAGTTTGCCGCAGGCACACTTGGAGTGGGTGTCCTGTGGAAGGAGTAGGAGATGCCGACATTTAGTAAGCAAAAGTTTTGCTGGAGAAGTTCTAGTCGTCATTCGCTAATGAGGCATCCATGAGGCCGATGCTGCATGTCGACGGTGGGAAAAGAAATGCAGGTTGCTCACCTGTAACAGGAGTTCTAGGAATGGTATATGTTCATCCACACTGTCTGGCAGATTCCTTGCCACTGTAAATCTTGCCGAAGGTCTTCAAGCTGGCTCCTCCCACCCACCCGGGTGGTAAAACTCTCGGCTCCGCCCCATGAAGCCAGATCTAGCCCGCTGGAAGCCAGGTTGTGCGTCAAAGCCGGGGAGGTCGTGTGGATGAACAACATATACCATTCCTAGAACTCCTGTTACAGGTGAGTAACCTGTATTTCTAGGACATGGATATGTTGTTCATCCACACTGTCTGGCAGACTCTAGCAGTTCTCCGGGAGGAGGAGGCAAGGTGCACACCCCCTACTTGGGAATAAAGACTGGAGAACAGAGGCCCCAAAACCAGCATCCCGGCATGACTCAAGGTCGATGTGGTAGTGGGTGATGAAGGTGTGTGCTGACTTCCAGGTAGCAGCCCTGCAGATTTCCTGGATAGGGACATCCCTGGAAGCAGCCACCGATGCAGCGGTATGGCGGGTAGAGTGAGCTCTTATCCCTCTGGGAGGCTCCATGCCGCCAACCTATAGCAGAGATCTATGCAGGAGGTGACCCACCTGCCTATCGTCCGCTTGGCTGCAGGTATGCCAGGTGCGGCTTCAGCGTAGGTGACAAACAGATGACGAACCTCTCCCCGAACTTCAGCCGTCCGTTCCTTGTAATAAGCGAGCGCTCTTATAGGGTCCAAAGTATGGAGCCTATATTCGGCCTCCGAGGAATGACTGGGGTAGAACACCGGCAGAGTCAACACCTGGTTAAGGTGAAACTCCGATACCACCTTTGGAAGGAATTTCGGGTGGGGGCGCAGGACAACCTTGTCCCTGTGGAAGACCAGATAAGGAGACTCGATGGAAAGTGCCTGGAGCTCTCCCATCCTTCTGGCTGACGTGATAGCCACCAAGAAGGCGGTCTTCCACAACAGCTGAGAGATGTCACACCTGTGCATCGGTTCAAATAGCTTGCCCATGAGCTTAGCCAATGCCAGCAGTAGATCCCATGGAGGTGGAGGTTCTCGCACCAGAGGGGATATGTGATCAAGGCCTTTGAAAAAGCGCCCTACCACCTTCTCTTGCGCCACCGACTGCTTCCCAGCCCGCGCCCGGTAAGCAGAGATGGCTGCCAGGTGCACCTTAAGGGTAATCGACCGAAGCCCTAGCTGAGAAAGGGACCACAGGTAGTCCAGTATGCTTGCCAAGGAACAGGAGGAAGGGTCCAGGCCCTTGCCCTGACACCAAATGGAGAATCTCTTCCATCTGAAGGCGTAGCATTTTCTGGTCGACTACTTACGGGATGCCTCAACGACGTTGAGGACCTCATCGGAAAGACCCAAGGCCTGGAACTCTAGCCGCTCAGGAACCAGGCCGTCAGGTGCAGGGATTGAAGGTCCGGATGGAATACCTTCCCCCTGATTGGCTGAGAGCAGGTCCAGGCGGGCTGGAAACCACCACGGGAGCCTGGAGCCGAGACTGAGGAGATCTGGATACCAGAACTGGCAGGGCCAGTCTGGGGCTACCAGAATAACCTGCGCCTTGTCCCTCCCCGCCTTGAGAAGCACCTTGTGGATCAAGGAAAATGGGGGAAAGGCGTAGAAGAGGCCCGGGGTCCACGGCCTCGAGAAGGCATCCCCCTGCTGCGAGCCCTGCCAAGAGGGGCAGGCATGAAACAGTCTCAGCTTCGCATTCTCCCTGGAGGAAAACAGGTCCGCCTGAGGCGTGCCCCAGTGGGAGAAGAGATCTTGTACTACCTCTGGCAGGAGGTATCGCTCGTGAGACGCCGTCCCTATCCGGCTTAGGGCATCGGCCAGGATGTTGGAGGCTCCTGACATGTGCATGGCGAGGAGATCCGCCTCCAGGCTGCGCACGAGAGACCAAATGCGGAGAGCCTCCCTGCACAAAGGCATGGAAAGCGTCCCGCCCTGGCAGTAAAAGTAGTACATGGTCGTGGTATTGTCAGTCTGGACCTGAACCACTTGACCCCATAGAAACAGAGCGAAGGTAGTGAGGGCTAGACGAACCGCTCGAAGCTCCAGCAGGTTGATGTGGCATCAGGACTCCTGAGGGGACCAGAGGCCATGCGCTCTGTGCTCCCCCAGATGGGCACCCCAACCCGTCAGAGAGGCATCAGTCGACAGACACTGTCAGCTCGGGGCGGACAAACGGGATGCCCTCCTGCAGATGTGCCGGAACGGTCCACCACTGGAGAGTGTTCCACATCCCCTGGGTCACTGTCACTAGCTGATCCAACGGATCGAAGTGCTGTGACCACTGGCTGGCTAGTCCCCATTGAAGGTGACGCATGTATCAGCGGGCCCAACGGACCACACTATTGCAGGCCACCCTGAGGCCCAGGAGGTGCAAGAAGTCCCGGGCAGGGCGCAATTGCCCTACCTGAAATGATTGGGCAAAGGAGGAAAGAACCTCGGCCCTGTACACTGGGAGCTGAGCTCTGGCTTGAAGAGAGTCGAGCTCAGACCCGATGAAATGCATCACCTGCTTTGGCACAAGTTCTGACTTGGCCTCGTTGATGAGGAGGCCAATCTGAGAGCAAACCTGGGAGGGCCAGATCTCTGGACTGCTCCACCTCCGCTCTGGAGGGGGCTGCAATCAGCCAGTCGTCCAGGTAGGGGTACACCCAGACCCTCCAGCGCTGCAGGAATGCTGTCACCACTGCCATGCATTTGGTGAACACCCTGGCAGCTAGGGAGAGGCCGAAGGGCATGGCCCAGAACTCTGATAGGGATCCCTCTGCCCTGAAGTGGAGGAATCTCTGATGTGACAGACTGATTGGGACGTGAAAGAACGTGTCCTGGTGGTCCAGAGAACAGAATCACACGCCTCGTTCCAAGGATGGGATTATCTGAGCCAGAGTGACCATCCTGAATGTCCGAGACCTTAGGAACCTGTTCAGGTCATGCAGGTCGAGAATGGGGCACCAGTCCGTTTTGGGACCAGGAAGTACCTGGACACAAACCCCGGGTCTGGAGAAGGATCCACCACCTTCCTGATCACCTCTTTTTCGAGGAGCAGGGCAATATCGGCTCGGCGAGCCGACAGAAAGGCTGCGGACCCCGTATCCTCCTGAGGGGCGACAGATCAGAAGGGCGGGGCCTGCTCGAACTCCAGGGGCAGGCCCTTTCCTACCACCTCCAACACCCAGCGGTCCGTGGTGATAGCGGACCAGGCGGAAAGGAAGTGGCGGAGCCGTCCCCCCATGGGGGGAACCCAGGGGGGAGTGACGAGGCTGGGGGCGACACCCCTCAACCCGTCACTGGGCAGGCTTGGAGGAGGGACCGGCCGAGGGACCTCCTGGGCCTTTTCCTCCCTGCTTCCTATTAGAGGAAGCCGCAGGCTTGGCTTTGGGGTGCTAAGTGCAAGCCTGTTGGCCCTGGTGTTGGTGCTGTTGGGCTGGACATGCCACAGGCGCAGAAAGGCAAAAGGACTTATGATGTTGTTGTCGTCAACGGCCCTTGTCCTTCTGGGTGGAGGTGACAGAGTCCAGAGTGGCACTGGACTTTTCGATCCGCTGGAGGTGACCTTCCAACCCAGGGCCGAAGAGGTCGGTCCCCAGGAAGGGTACATCCGCCAGTTTATGCTAGGTATCCGCCGTGAAGGTGGATAACCTCAGCCATGCTCTGCGGCGCATGGCCACTGCAGCCGCAAATGATCTAGCACAGGAGTCTCCAATGGCCAGAGCCGTTTGGAGCTGCTGTTTTGCCACTGCCCTTCCCTGGTCCCGTAGCTGCCTGACCGTGGTCTGCAGGTCGGCCGGGAGATGAGGGATCACCTCATCCAGGGAGCCCATGAGGGTGTGGGAGAAGTGTACCATCAGCACGGCCGAGCTGGCCTGGCGGAGGACAAGGGAGGACGCAGCGTACACCTTGCGCCCAGCATAGTCCAGCTTTTTGGACTAGTCAGGGGGCTTATCCACATCCCTAGCGTTCCCGGAATGCCAGAAAACGCTATCGGTGACCAACCCCTCGGTGGAGGGGTGTTCCGAAAAACCGGACAAAGAGCCGGTAGGGACAGCATACTTCCTGGCCATCCTGGCCGAAGGCGCTGGACAGGAAGCAGGCCGCTGCCAGAGCTCCAAGACTGGGCCAACAATGGCTTCAGCCACCAGAAAGGCCTCCGTGGGTGAAGCCCCTCGGTCCAGTATCTCCGTTAGGGGATACTTGGCCCGCTTCGATACAGGCTCGAACTGCATCCCGGTGGACTCAGAGATGAGCCGAAGCAAACCCATAAAGGACGATGGGCTTTCATCCATTGACTGGCCCCCGGAGGACTCCAGGTCGATGGGCCTGGAGAACAGGGAGGAGTCGGACTCCGAGGAGTCCGCAAAGAGCTGCCTGGGGCCTGAGCCACCCTCCACCTGCCGAGGACGGTTGAGAGTGAGGGTGACAGACAACCTGTGGGGCAGGCACTGACCCGATTGAGTGTCCTTGGTCGGCGCCCCCAATTTCGGTTGTGGAGGCGGAGGTTCCACCACAATCGGTGGGGCAGCTGGTTTCGGACGAATAACTGGCCCAGGCTTGGGCACCTCAGCTGTGGCGAGGGGTTGTTTTGGCCGTTCGGGTGACAGCCACTTGATGTCCGGGGAAGGCGACAGCATCGGCTTGTTCCCGGACAGAAGTAACTGCTGCCACATCAGGTCCTCGTAGCGACGCCGCAATTTGTGCCAAAGCCTCTCCTCTTCCGAGGAGGAAGACGAGGACGAGCAGCGGCACCGCTTACTTCGGTGCAGAGACTGAGAGCGCCGATGGCGGGATCGGCTGGACCGAGACAATGTCAGAGACCCTCGGTGTTTCCGAGGACGGGTCTGGGAAGGGGCGGGGGGAGACCCGCTCTTCCCTCGGCTTGGAAGCCTTGACCAGGGACTGAGGCGCAGGCAAGTCCTCTGTCTCCACCGGGGAAAACAGTGAAGAAGGGTTGTCGGCTTCACCAGCTGACAGCCTGTCCGATGGGTCGAGAAAAATCTCGACCGCATTGACGGGTGTCTCGGCCGGCTGACCTGACAGGGACACCGTGAAGCCAGCGGCCTTAGCCACAACCTCGACCGAAGTAGAGTGTCGACTGCCTGGGGAAGGGGACCTCTCCCTCTCCCACGAACGCTGACGGTGGGACATACCTTTCGAGTCCTCCTTTTTGGACTGAGAAGAATGTCCCAATGGCCCCTCTCCCTTCGTGGAACGGGATTGACAAAGCTCCTTAAAAGAAGCTGAGTAGGAGGAACCCAAAGAGAGTAGGATAAATGCCGCGACCAAGGAAAGGGATGATGCGGCCTGTGCCGGCCTCCTCTAGGGCGATCATCTGCTCGAGTTGCTCAGCCAAGCCAGCCGCCACGGTCACTACCCAACGGGCCTCCTTCAACTTCACCGGCGGGTAGCACTTCCCGGGGCGCCCAAGCTGTAACCGGGCAGTGCGGTCTTCCAGGACTATGGCCGAAAACAAACGGCATAACTCGCAGGCCTGCGGGTCATGGTCTAGGCCGAGGCAGTAGACGCACGTGAAGTGCGGATCCGTCCTGGACATTTTCTGCCCACATGGGCACCGCCGAAATCTGGGAGTCGATTTGTCCATTGCAGCCGCGAGGGAGTAATTTGACCGAAGTCTTGAAAATTTGAGAATAAGTTTCAGGCGAATCGAAGAATTAGGATCCGGTCTACAAGCAGACCATTAAGGAGGGAACCTTAGCTTCCAAGCGGTAAGGAAGATCGAGCGCCATGGGGCGGTGCCGAGAGTTTTACCACCCAGGTGGGTGGGAGGAGCCAGCTTGAAGACCTTCCGGCAAGATTTAAAGCAGTAAGGAACCTGCCAGACAGTGTGGATGAACAACATATCCATGTCCCTAGAAACACTTAACTTGGGCAAGTAATAGTATGCTATTGTAGTAAGACTAAGGAAAAAGGATGCCAACAGTCTTGGCTGAGAGGTGTTCGATCAGGACCTCATACGGTAGGCCAAAAAGCCCACCATCTTCCTCCCCCCGCCCACACCGTATGCCCCATCAACTACCCGCCCCCCAGTACCAACACACTCCTCGAGTCTGCACTGGCAAGAACCCTGCCATGAGGCCCACTGAAGTGTCACTGCCAAAGCACTCCCTCCAACTTCTCCAGATGAAGGGATGTACAACCCTTGCGCTTCCGGAAAGGGCAGAGCATCAACAGGGAGCGAACCCCCTTCACAACTAGTGGGGTTAAAAAAGAACTCCTAAATCAAGAAGAGAGAGACATCAGGGGAAGGCAGGGCCGTCCAGGACATTCGCGGGGGGAGGGGGGATGGAACTAGTGGGGAGGAGACTGGCAGGGCGGCCCACCTGAAAAACAGTTAAGTAACACTAGAAAAAATGTCCACAATGGTCCTTTTATTTAGTTTCCTGGGTGTTCTGCAATACTCCTGGCTGCCTTGCAGTCTGCTTCTTCAGGTTGTCGATAATCTGCTGAACCACCTTGACTCCTCCAAATCTACCTTGCTCTCTCGAGACCATGATTTCTGCGCCAGTTTGGTTGAAAGTGTTGTACATGGTTGCTTTTGGCGGGGGTTATCGATCCCCATTTTAACCAGTTCCTTAGCAGCCTCTTCAGCCAACTCAAAAGTCTTGGGGCCTTCATTTAAATTGACCACCAGTTTGGCTGGATATGGAGTACGGAATTTCAGCTTAGCTTCTCCAAGTTTTTTTTAAGATTGGAACATATGCACGTTGTCCAAGTACAACTGAAGTCAGATAGTCATTATCAACATAAATTCTCTGACCTTGGTGTGTTAGATCCCCCAGTTGCCAAGCTTTATGTAGTACCATCTTTTTCTCAGTGTATCTGGGGAACGGACCAGGAGCTCGCGTGGGCGGTTGCCAAGTTTTGGGCCCAGGGTTCGAAATACACGATCCATCTCTAGGGTCACATCTGGTAGATCTAACTTGGATCACAAAATTGATGTAAAAATTGCATTGGATTAGAACCTTCAACTCCTTCTGAAAAACCATTAATCCTCAGATTGTTTCTCCCATTACGAGCCTCCGAATCTTCTGCCCTTTCTTGCAGGCCCTGAGTAGCATGGGAGAGGTGCATTATGGCGTACTCAGCACAATCTAAGCGTGCTTCCGTATTTGTTGCCTGCTCCTCGATATCCTCGAGTCTTTTCTCTATTTTCCCTCAAGTCAGTGCGCAGCGCTGAAAATGTGGAGCGGGTCTCCTTCCTAAAATCCCGCAGTTCCTGAAGTACAGCATCCATCTGCCTTACCATATTGCTAGGAGCCTTATTTAGTTTCTCTGCTGAAAACTCACTTCTGCTGCTGGCCTGGGAGCTATCGCTGTCCGAGTAAACAGTCTGGATCTGCGCTATCCAGCGTCAATTTGAGAGCCCAAACCTCTTTTAGGCATCCTTAGGTGGAATTTAGCCCAGTCTTTTTAGTTAATCCAATTAATTCTTGGATGTTTTAAAGCCTAGTGGAGCTGGAGCCGAGAAATCATGAGACCACTGCAAGCGTGATGTCACCAGAAGTACAGAGAGGCAACAGTTGTGATGGTCGGTGACGGAGAACTTACGGTCACAAGGGCACCGTCATATGGGGGGCCATCCCATCTTAAATTTGTCCTCCGACTGAGACATGACCTACGAAAAACACCAAAACAAGAGTTGAGGTCGCAAAATTAAAACAAAGGAACAATCTTACCAGGCGACGTCGAGTAAAAGCCATCAGAACAGGCAGAAGAACGGGGCCGACAAACTGTGGCATGGAGTCGACAGAGTCGAACATTTGCAACAAAACTGCGTAGAAGTAGGCCTCAACGTAGTTCAGAAGCTTTCCATGAGGTGACCTCGACAGCGGGAGACCAAGAACTGGAGGGAGGGTGGAGTCGATAGTACCTAACGGCCAACCTGTGAGGGCTACGCAGCGTGTCGACTCCACCCCCCCAAAAAAATGCTCCCACGGGGTCATGACCTCCGGCCATATACCCAAAGGTGATGAATGGTGAAGACAGACACACATAAGATAACCTTTTATAGGAACATTAGGGAGCATAGAAATACAAAGGGAGGGATAGTAAGGCTGAACAGAATGGTCAGTGGGTGGGAAGAAAGGGACAGTGAAAAAGCAGGGATACTGAACTAATACTTCTGCTCAGTATTCACAAAAGAGGAGATGGGGTGGTACCTAATCCAAATAACAGAAGCACTCTGGATGGTGGGGGCGCGATCCCAGTCTTTTCACAGAAGAAAGGCTTCTGAAAGAACTCCTAAAATAGAATGTATACAGAGCAACAGGGCCCGACAGGATTCACCCCAGAATTCTAAAAGAATTGAGGGGAGAACTAGTGACACCACTGACTACCCTTTTTAACAAATCATGGGAGGATGGTGTGGTACCAGAGGAATGGAGGAGGGTGGATGCGATTCCCCTTCACAAAAGTGAGACAAAGACAGAGGCAGAAAACTACAGACCCGTCAGTTTGACCTCTGTGGTAGGGAAAATGATGGAATTACATCTGAAGGAAAGAACTCTTGAGTACATAGAGGCCAGTGGGGCACAGGACCCAAGGCAGCATGGATTCACAGTGGGAAGGTCATGTCAGACAAATTTAATCAATTTCTTTGACTGGGTGACCAAAGTAGTAGACCAAGGAGGGGTTGTGGACATGGTCTATCTAGACTTTACCAAGGTTAACAGTCCCACACAAAAGATTAATAACCAAATTAACCAGCCTGGGAGTGGGTCCCAGGGTGGTAGCCCGGGTAGAACATTGGCTGGACAACAGGATACAGAAGGCAATTGTAAATGGAGTCCATTCTGAAAAAAGGGGGGTTACTAGTGGGGAACCGCAGGGTTCAGTGAGGGGATACCTGGCCCGTTTCTGAACGGGTTCAAGCTGCATCCCAGTGAACTCAGATGAGTCGAAGTATACCCAAGAACGAGGATGGGCTCTCGCCCACCGACTGACCCCCGTGAATTCCAGGTCAATGGGCCTGGAGTATAGGGAAGAGCAGTCGTCAGACTCAGGAGAGTCTGCAAACAGCTGCTGAGCGCCTGAGCCAACTTCCACCTGCCAAGGGCAATCGGGAGTGAGGGTGACCGACAACCTCTGGGGCAAGCCCTGACTCGACAGAGAATCCTTGGTCGGGGTCCCAATCTTTGGTAGAGGAGGCGGTGGTGCCACCATAATGGGTGGAGCAGCCGGTTTCGGCCAAACAACCGGCGCCAGGGTCGGCTCCTCGATGACGAGGGGTTGCTTCGGTCGCTCCGGTGACAGCCACTTAATTGCCGGAGAAGGTGACAGTAGGCTTGTTACTGGTCAATAAAAGTTGCTGCCACATCATGTCCTCGTAGCGCCGACATAACTTACATTGGAATCTATCCTCCGAAGAGGACGGCGCGGTGGCGCCGTTTTCAGGATGTCGAGATAGAGACCACTGGATCACTTGACTTGGAAGAGGACCCCATACCCGGGTCGCCGAGGGTGAGTCGAAGAGGGAGTGGGGGAAACCCGCTCATCCCATGATTCACGGTCCTTTACCGGGGGCTTTGGCACAGGAGGCACAGGCAAGTCCTCCGTTACCACCGGGGGAACCGGTGGAAGG
This sequence comes from Neoceratodus forsteri, assembly GCA_016271365.2. Lineage (NCBI taxonomy): Eukaryota > Metazoa > Chordata > Ceratodontiformes > Ceratodontidae > Neoceratodus > Neoceratodus forsteri. Next base: position 823,478,903 of record CM028137.1, on the reverse strand, counting down.
GTTGTCGGCTTCTCCAGTCAACAAACCATCCAACAGGTAGAGAAAAATCTCGACAGTCGACAGACGTCTCGGCAGGCTGACCTGCTGGGGACACTGTGAAGCCAGCGGCCTAAGCCGCAACCTCGACCGAAGTCCAGAGCAGACGGTCCGGTGAAGGGGATCTCTCCGGCTCACACGAACGTCGATGGTGGGACTTACCTTTTGGTTCTTTTTTCTTAGACCGACAGGAATGCCCCGAGGGCCCTTCTCCTTTGGTGGAGAGGGACTGGCAAAGCTCCTTAAAAGAAGCAGTATAGGAGGAGCCCAAGGAGTGCGGGATAAACGCCGCAACCGAGGAGGAAGATGAAGCGGCCTGGGCCGCCTCCTCCTCAAGGGCGATCAACTGCTCCAGCTGCTCCGTGGAGCCCGCAGCCGCCGACACCGCCCACCAGGCCTCCTTTGAATTCACCGGCAGGTACATTTTCTCAGGACGCCCAAGCTGCAGTCTGGCAGTGGGGTCCTCTACAACTAAAGCCAAGAAGGACTTGCACAGATTGCAGGCCTGCGGATCGTGAGCAAGACCCAGGCAGTAAACGCACGTGGAGTAGGGACCGGTCCGGGACATCCACTGCCGGCAAGGGCACCGACGGAAGCCAGGAGTGGATTTGTCCATCGCAGCCGCAAGGGAAGAAGAAGACTGAAGTCTTGCAAATTTTAAAATAATTTTCGGTAATCCCGAAGTGTTAGGATCCAGGCCTAAAATGCAGAGCGCTAAAGAGGGAACATGAGCTTCCAAGCAGTAAGGATGATCTGGCGTCATGGGGCGGAGCCAAGGGTTTTACCACCTGGGTGGGTGGGAGGAGCCAGCTTGAAGACATTCCAGCAAGAATTAAAGCAGCAAGGAACCTGCCAGACAGTGTGGATTAAAAAAACATATCCACATCCCTAGAACTAATCGATTTTTTTGACTGGGTGACCAAAATAGTAGACCAGGAAGGGGCTGTGGACATGACTTACCTAGACTTCAGCAAGGCATTTGACAGTCCCACACAAAAGAATAAATTAGCCAGCCTGGGAATGGGTCCCAGGGTGGTAGCCTGGGTAAAACATTGGCTGGACAAAAGAACATAGAAGGTAATAGTAAACTGAGTCCACGCCGAAGAAAGGAGGATTACTAGTGGGGTACCACAGGGTTCAGTACTGGATCCAGTCCTTTTTAATGTCTTTAAAAGTGACACTGCAGAGGGGACTGGAAGGAAAAGTATTTCTTTTTGCAGATAAAGATCTGCACTACGGTTGATATACAACGTGGGGGGAGTTTGAAAAGAAGAAAAAGGACTTGGCAAGGTTGGAGGAATGGTCAGAAGTATGGCCGCTTGGATTCAATGCAGAGAAGTGCAAAATAATGCACGGGGGACACAACTCAGGGGAAGAGTACACAACGGGGCAGCAACAAAATGGAAAGGGACCTGGGGTAATTGTCAGATGACCTTAAGGTTAGCAAGCAATGTGAGAAAGCAGTAGTATGGACTGGGCGGATACTGGGATGTATAGGGAGAGGCATCACCAGCAGAAAAATGGAAATTACATACCTACCGCAATTCTTGATCTTCTTGGCAAAGTGTCCACCACTCATTCACACTGATGGAATCTACGCCGAAGGTGCTAGGACCCAGCGGGAGTAAACTTTTTGCAAGAGGTCCGGCGCCAGAGATGGAGCCACGAGGAAGCGGCACCACGAGCCCTGGCTCGTGTGGTAGAGACCATCTCGGCGTTGACCCTCCAACCACTTCAGTACCCTTTTTTCCGAGGAGGTGCAGCATAACTAACCTAGAAGGACTAAGCTAAAAACAGACAGATAATCCAAATGACCCGTGTAAGAAGTGTCAACAATGAAGGCTACACAGCCCAGCCATTCAGCGAGTGAAGAACCAAACAGATAAGTGAGCTCAGGGGATGGAGGGTGAGCGTGTGAATGAGTGGTGAAGACTTCGTCCAAGAAGATTAAGAATTATGGTAGGTACGTATTTCCATATCTTCCAGGACATAAAGTCTCCACCACTCATTCACACTGACGGGGAAGAACCGAGCTAATAACCCCCCCTCCCAGACGGGCGGCAGGAGAAACTAAGAGCTCACAATTCAGGAGAGAAGTCCGTTGAGGATAGTTCTGTCAAATGACAGTGTCGTCTGGCATGGATATCCAAAGCATAGTGCTTAACGAACGTATGCACTGAGCTCCATGTAATAGCATTGCAAATATCTGCAAACGGCACATTGCGGATTTCCACCAGAGATGCTGCGACTGCACTAGTAGAGTGAGCGTACACTCTACCCTCCAGTTTGACTTGCGCCATACAACAGCAGTGACAGAGACATGCTACCAGCCATGCTGAAATGCACCTACTAGCGACAGGATGACCCAGCCGGGTTTCACTAAAAGAAACAAATGGTTGCTGAGCCTGTCTAATTTCTTTTGTTCTACTGAGGCAGAATCATAGGGCTCTCTTTACATCTAGAGAATGAAGAGTTCGTCCACCTTCATTCTGGAAGTTAGCAAAGTACGTAGGATTAAAGGTTGATTTGATGAAATTCTGAGACAACGTTGGGAAGAAACCTGGGGTAAGTCCTAAGAAAGTACAGTTATGTAACAACTTACCTTAACAGTAGATCTTCGAGAGGATCTCTTGCAGTAGACTATAACACTCAGAACTATGCCGCAGGCACTAGGACCCTTGGGAAAAACTTAGCCAGCAGTACCAAGCAGGGACGGCACCAGACGTCGGCCCCGCCCCGTCAGCCCCGGTACAAAAGACGGCGGACCCAGCTCCACCTCAGTTCCCCCGCCAAGGCCCACGAACAAGCCCTGACAAGAAAAAGGAGATATAGCACTAGATTAAGATCTGCAAACCTCGAGGGGGAAGGCAGATGGTAAAGTAACGCCTGCTGCAAGAGCTCCTCTCGAAGATCTATTGTTACGGTTAAGTTCTCACGTAACTGTACTATCTTTGCGTGGGAGTTCTTGCAGCAGGCTATAACACTCAGGGCTGAATATCAAACAGTCCAACGCCAAAGAGGTAGTCTACCCCAGTAGGTGGAAATTACTGACTCCAGATGCCTAGGACAAAAGTCCCTGCAAAACAGCCAGACCAAAACTGGCATGGTGTCTGGAGACTATATCCAAGCAGTAATGATTAAAGGTATGCACAGAGTTCCAGGTAGCGGCCGCGCATATGTCCCTTATGGAGACATTCCTCAAGGTGACAAAAGATGCAGACACTCTCCAAGTGGAGTGACCCCTGACCGGACCAGGTAGGGGTTTACTGTGCTTTTCATAGCAGAAGGATACATAGTGGACGATCCACTTCGAAATAGTCTGCTTGGTCACCGGTTTGCCCAAGCATTGTGATGCAAAGGCCACAAAGAGTTGCTCAGACTGACTATGCGCAGCAGTCCTTTTGAGATAATACCTTACTTTTCAGGGAAAGTCCAATGTGTGAAGGAGAGCTTCAACTCTATTAGAAGGGGAAGGGAAATAGACTGGAAGGTCAACCGACTGCTTGAGGGTCAACTCCAAGACCACTTCTGGAAGAAACTTATGATAATTTGTTGTATGGAAAAACCCTTTCCCTGTGAAAAACAAAATATGTCTCATTGCACATCACAGCCTGAATCTCAGAGACTCTTCGAGCTGAAGTAACAGCAACCAAAAATACAGGTTACTCACCTGTAACAGGAGTTCTAGGAATGGTATATGTTGATCATCCACACTCTCTGGCAGGTATCCTTGCTGCTTTAAATTTTGCCGGAAGGTCTTCAAGCTGGCTCCTCCCACCCACACGGGCGGTAAAACTCTCAGCTCCGCCCCATGATGCCAGATCTAGCCCGCTGGAAGCCAGGTTGTGCGTCGAAGCCAGGGAGGTCGGGTGGGTCGTGTGGAAGTACAACATATACCATTCCTAGAACTCCTGTTACAGGTGAGTAACCTGTATTTCTAGGGACATGGATATGTTGTTCATCCACACTGTCTAGCAGACTCCTAGCAGTTCTCCAGGAGGAGGGAGGCAAGGAGCACACCCCCGATACTTACTTGGGAAATAAAGACTGGAGAACAGAGGCCCCAAAACCAGCATCCCGGCGTGACTCAAGGTTGATGAGGTAATGGGTGATGAAGGTATGTGCTGACTTCCAGGTAGCAGCCTGGCAGATTTCCTGGATAGGGACGTCCCTGGAAGCAGCTACCGATGCAGCGGTATGGCGGGTAGAATGAGCTCTTATCCCTCTGGGAGGTTCCATGCCTGCCAACCTATAGCAGAGATCTATGCACGAGGCGACCCACCTGCCTATCATCCGCTTGGCTGCAGGTCTGCCAGGTGCGGCTTCAGCGTAGGTGACAAACAGCTGGCGAACCTCTCACCGAACTACAGCTGTCTGCTCCATATAATAATGACGCTCTTCTAGGGTCCAAGTATGGAGCCTATATTCACGCCTTCGAGGTGCGATTGGAGTAGAACACCGGCAGAGTCAACACCTGGTTAATGTGAAACTCCGACACCACCTTTGGAAGGAATTTCGGGTGGGGGCGCAGGACAACCTTGTCCCTGTGGAAGACCAGATAAGGAGACTCGATGGAAAGCGCCTGGAGCTCTCCCATCCTTCTGGCTGACGTGATAGCCACCAAGAAGGTGGTCTTCCATGTCAGGTGGGAAATATTGCACCTGTGCATCAGTTCAAATGGCTTGCCCATGAGCTTGGCCAATACCAGCAGTAGATCCCACGGAGGTGGAGGTTCTCGCACCAGAGGGGATATGTGATCAAGGCCTTTGAAAAAGCGCCCGACCACCTTCTCCTGCGCCACCGACTGCTTCCTGGCCCGCGCCCGGTAAGCAGAGATGGCTGCCAGGTGCACCTTAAGGGTTGTCGACCGAAGCCCTTGCTGAGAAAGGGACCACAGGTAGTCCAGAATGCTTGCCAAGGAACAGGAGGAAGGGTCCAGGCCCTTGCCCTGACACCAAATGGAAAATCTCTTCCATTTGAAGGCGTAGCATTTTCTGGTCGACTCCTTACAGGACGCCTCAACGATGTTCAGGACCTCGTCGGAAAGACCAAAGGACTGGAACTCCAGCCGCTCAGGAACCAGGCCATCCGGTGCAGGGATTGAAGGTCTGGATGAAATACCTTCCCCTGACTGAGATCAGGTCCTGGCGGACTGAAAGTCGCCTCAGGAGCCTGGAGCTGAGACTGAGGAGATCTGGATACCAGAACTGACGGGGCCAGTCTGCGGCTACCAGAATCACCTGCGCCTTGTCCCTCCTCGCCCTGAGAAGCACCTTGTGGATCAAGGGAAAGGCGTAGAAGAGGCCCGGGGTCCACGGCCTCGAGAAGGCATCCCCCTGCAGCAAGCCCTGCTGAGGGGGGTGGGCATGAAACAGTCTCAGCTCCGCATTCTCCCTGGAGGCAAAAAGGTCCGCCTGAGGTGTGCCCCAGTGGGAGAAGAGATCTTGTACTACCTCCGGGAGAAGAGACCACTCGTGAGACGCAGTCCCTATCCGGCTTAGGGCATCGGCCAGGGTGTTGGAGGCTCCTGCCACGTGAATGGCAAGGAGATCCGCCTCCAGGCTGCGCATGAGAGACCAAATGCAGAGAGCTTCCCTGCACAGAGGCATGGAGTGCATCCCGCCCTGGCGGTTTAGACAGTACATGGTCGTGGTGTTGTCCGTCTGGACCTGAACCACTTGACCCCGCAGAAACAGAGCGAAGGCGGTGAGGGCTAGACGAACCGCTTGAAGCTCCAGCAGGTTGATGTGGCATCGGGACTCCTGAGGGGACCAGAGGCCATGCGCTCTGTGCTCCCCCAGATGTGCACCACAACCCAGAGAGGCATCGGTTGATAGAGAGACCATCGGCTCGGGGCGGACAAACGGGATGCCCTCCTGCAGATGTGCCGGAACGGTCCACCACTGGAGAGCGTTCCACAGCCCCTGGGTCACTGTCACTAGCTGATCCAACGGATCAAAGAGCTGGGACCACTGGCTGGCCAGTCCCCATTGAAGGGGACGCATGTACCAGCGGGCCCAACGGACCACGCTGGTGCACGCCACCATGAGGCCCAGGAGGCGCAGGAAGTCCCGGGCAGTGCACGATTGCCCAACCAGAAATGATTGGGCAAAGGAGGAAAGAACCTCGGCCCTGTACACCGGGAGCCGTGCTCTGGCTCGAAGAGAGTCGAGCTCTGCCCCGATGAAATGTATCACCTGCTTTGGCATGAGTTCCGACTTGGCCTCGTTGATGAGGAGGCCAATCTGAGAGCAAACCTGGAGGGCCAGATCTCTGAACCGCTCCACCTCCGCTCTGGAGGGGGGTGCAATCAGCCAGTCGTACAGGTAGGGGTACATCCGGACCCTTCAGCACCGCAGGAATGCTGTCACCACTGCCATGCATTTGGTGCAGACCCTGGGAGCTAGGGAGAGGCCGAAGGGCATGGCCCGCAACTCATAAAGGGATTCCTCCGCTCTGAAGCAGAGGAATCTCTGATGAGACGGACGGATTGGGACGTGAAAGAACGCGTCCTGGAGGTCCAGGGAACAGAACCACACGCCTCGTTCCAAGGATGGGATTATCCAAGCCAGAGTGACCATCCTGAAGGTTCAAGACCTTAGGAACTTGTTCAGGTTGAGAATGGGCGCCAGCCCACCCCCCACCCCGTCTGTTTTGGGACCAGGAAATACCTGGACACAAACCCGGGTCTGGACGAGATCCACCACCTTCCAGATCACCTCTTTTTCAAGGAGCAGGGCAATATCGGCTCGGGCCGACAGCAAGACTGCAGACCCCGTAGCCCCCCTCCCCCAAGGGGTGACAGCTCGAAAGGGTGGGGTCTGCTTGAACTCCAGAAGCAGGCCCTTTCCTACCACCTCCAACACCCAGCGGTCCGTGGTGACAGCGGACCAGGCAGAAAGGAAGTGACGGAGCCGTCCCCCCATGGGGGGAACCCAGGGCGGAGTGACGAGGCTGTGGGCGACACACCTCAACCCGTCACTAGGCAGGCTTGGAGGAGGGACTGGCTGAGGGACCTCCTGGGCCTTTACCTCCCTGCTTCCTGTTGGAGGAAGCCACGGGTTTGGGTTTGGGATGCCAAGCTCGAGCCTACTGGCCCCGATGCTGGTGCTGTTCGGCCGTACGTGCCGCAGGCGCAGAATGATGAAAGGGCTTGTGCTGCTAACAGCAGCCTTTGTCCTTCTGGGCGGAGATGACAGAGTCCAGGGTGGCATTGGACTTTTCGATCCACTGGAGGTGACCTTCCACTCCAGGGCCGAAGACGTCTGTCCCCAAGAAGGGGACATCCGCCAACTTGTGCTGGGTATCCGCCGTAAAGGTGGATATCCTCAGCCATGCCCTGCGGCGCATGGCCACTGCGTCTGCCACTGATCTGGCACAGGAATCTCCTATGTCCAGAGCTGTCTGGAGCTGCTGCTTTGCCACTGCCCTACCCTGGTCCTGGACCTGCCGGACCGTGGTCTGGAGGCCAGCCGGGAGATGAGGGATCACCTCAGCCAGGGAGCCCATGAGGGCGTGGGAGAAGTGTGCCATCAGCACGGCCGAGCTGGCCTGGCAGAGGCCAAGGGAGGACGCAGCATACACCTTGCGCCCGGCGTAGTCCAGCTTTTTGGACTCCTTGTCGGGGGGCTTGTCCACGTCCCTGGCATTCACGGAACACCAGAAAACGCTGTCTGTGACCAATCCCTCGGCAGAGGGTGCTCCGAAAACCCGGGCAGAGAGCCGGTAGGGACCGTATACTTCCTGGCCATCCTGGCCGAGGGCGCAGGACAGGAAGCAGGCCGCTGCCAAAGCTCCAAGGCTAGGCCGACAATGGCCTCAGCCACAGGAAAGGCCTCCATGGGTGAATCCCCTCGGACCAGTATCTCCGTCAGGGGATACTTGACCCGCTTGGAAACGGGCTCGAGCTGCATCTCGGTGGACTTCGAGGTGAGCCGAAGTAGACCCATAAAGGACGATGGGCTTTCGTCCAGTGACTGGCCCCCGGAGGACTCCAGGTCAACCTCCCTGGAAAATAGGGAGTCGTCGTTGGACTCCGAAGAGTCCGCGAAGAGCTGTCTAGGGCCTGAGCCACCCTCCACCTGCCGAGGACGGTCAGGAGTGAGGGTGACTAACAACCTGTGGGGCAGGCCTTGAGCCCACCGAGAATCCTTGGTCGGTGCCCCCAATTTCGGTTGTGGAGGTGGAGGTTCCACCACAATCGGTGGGGCAGTAAGCTTAGGCCAAACAACCGGCCCAGACATGGGCATCTCGACTGCAGCGAGAGGTTGCTTCGGCCGATCGGCTGACAGCCACTTGATGGCCTGCGAAGGCGTCGGAGTCGACTCAGCCCCGGACAAAAGTAACTGCTGCCACATCAGCTCCTCGTAGTGTCGACGCAATATGCGCCGAAGCCTCTCCTCATCTGAGGAGGAAGACGAGGAGGAGCGGCGTCGCCGCTTACCTCGGTGCCAAGACCGCCGATGTCGGCGGGATCGGCTGGACCGAGAAGAGGTCCGAGACCGAGAACCTCGGTGTGTCCGAGGGCGGGCCTGGGAGGGAGCAGGGGACACCCGCTCCTTCCTCGGCTCGGACGTCTTAACCTGGGACTGCAGCACCGATGGCGCAGTTAAGTCCTCAGTTTCCACCAGGGGAACCGGCGAAGATGGGTTGTCGGCCTCACCAGTCAGACGGGTTGAGAAATATCTTGACTGCGTCGACGGCTGTCTCGGCCGGCTGACCTGACGAGGATGCCGTGAAGCCATCAGCCTTAGCCGCAACCTCGACCGAAGTCAACGGTTGGCTGTCCGGGGAAAAGGACCTCTCCCACGAAAGCCGACGATGGGACTTACCCTTGGGATCCTTCTTCTTGGACCGAGAGGAATGTCCCGATGGCCCCTCTCCCTTCGTGAAAAGGGAATGGCAAAGCTCCTTGAACAAAACAGAATACAAGGTACCCAAGCCAAGTGGGATAAATGCCGTGACCGAGGAGGATGAAGACGCGGCCTGGGCCGCCTCCTCCTCGGGGGCAATCGTCTGCTTGAGCTGCTCAGCCGAGCCAGCTGCCGCGGTAACCGCCCAACGGGCCTCTTTCGACTTAACCGGTGGGTAGTGCTTCTGGCGCCCGAGCCAACCGGGCAGCGTGGTCCTCCAAGACGTGCTGGTCATAGAACCAACAGCAAGATTCAAGAGGCTCATGGATCGTGTCCTAGGCCGAAGCAGACGGACGTGGAGTGTGAATCCGCCCTGGACATCTTCTGCCCGCACGGCACCGCCAAAACTGGGAGTCAATTTATACATCGAGCCATAGGGAAAAGGAAGACCAAGTCTTGAAAATTTTAAAACGAGTTTCAGACGAACCGAAGAATTAGGATCCAGTCTAACACGCAGAGCGCTAAGGAGGGAACCTGAGCTTCCAAGCGGTAAGGAAGATCTGGCATCATGGGGCGAAGCCGAGAGTTTTACCACCCGGGTGGGTGGGAGGAGCCAGCCAGAAGACCTTCCGGCAAGATTTAAAGCGGCAAGGAACCTGACAGACAGTGTGGATGAACAACATATTGATGTCCCTAGAACACATACCTTCCAGGAAAGGAAGCGCAGCTCACAGTCCACTGCCGGTTCAAAAGGAGGAAGGGTAAGCTTCTCTAACACAAAAAGGAGGTCCCAGGGTGGGACAGAATCCCTAATGGGAGGTCTCATATGCAAAATCCCCCTCAAAAAGGTGCGGGCTACATCTAACTGTGCTAAAGTCCAGTCTCCAATCAGAGCATGATAGGCGGAGACAGCCCACATGTGCACCTTAATAGAGGAGTAACTCAGGCCATGTTGGTACAAGGAGAGGAGATACTGTAATGCTGATCAGTGACTGGGTCCAAACGTTGTGACAAGGCCCATAAACAAAACCGCTTCCATTTCATAGCATAGGCGGAGGAAGTGGAGGGCTTCCTCGCCGACACTAGGACTGCCGCTACCTCCAGGGACACCCCGTATCTCTGTTGGGCTATGACTGAAGGAGCCAAGCATGCAGATGTAAGGAACGGAGGTCTGGATGGACCAGCGATCCCTGTTCCTGAGATAGCAACTGCGAGCATATGGGCAGCAGAGTTGGGGGTTCCCTGGACAACCACTGCAGAAGTGGGAACCAAATCTGCAGAGTCCACCAGGGGGATACTAGAATCATTTGAGCCACTTCTGCCTGCAACTTCAGCAAGACTCTCTAAATTAGAGGGAAGGGTGGGAAGGTGTACAGAAACCTCCCTGCCCAGCAAAGGGATAACACGTCTGGCCAGAAAACTTCAGGCGCACGTTCTCATGAGCAAAAAACTGGCAGTTTGGGGTTGCGTGGTGATGCAGAATGGTCCAGCTCTGAACGACCCCACTTGTCGAAGAGCTTATCTGCTACAGACTGTAACAGCTCCCACTCGTGTGCTCTGGATCGAGACCTGCTTAAGCTGTCTGACAGATTATTTAGGATGCCTGGAACATGCAACGCTGACAGCAGAATGCATCATTCAAGTGCCCATTACCAAACTCATTGCCTCCCTGTAAAGGAGATACGAATGAGTGCCCCCTTGCTTGTCCATGTAAAAGACGACCGCCATATTGTCTGTCTGAATTAGGAGAGAGCCCAGCACTAGGCCCTCTTGAAATGCCTGTAAGTCATAGAGGACCGCTCGCATCTCCAGTACATTGATATGGAGAGATCGTTCCTCAGGTGTCCAAATCCCTTGCATTGACGAGTATCCAGGTGCGCTCCCCATCCCAGATCAGATGCATCTGTCGTAAGTCTGACCTGGTGGCTGCGGATGAAACTGGACCCCTTTCTCCAAATTCCGGGGGTCCATCCACCAAAGTAAAGTTCTCCTGACAGGCTCTGTGATCCTGACTAGAACGTCTAGATCATCGGAGCCCTGGTCCCACTGCACCCTGAGCATCCATTGTAGGACCCGCATGTGGAAGCAGGCCATAGGAGTGACTGGAATGGCCGCCGCCATGTGCCTCAGCAGCCTGAGGGAGTTCCTTGCTGGAACCTGAGGAGTTACCGAGACCCATTCGGCAATCTCCCACAGGCGATCACCCCTATCTGGGGGTAGAAAGGCCATGCCCTGGACAGAATCCAGGATTGCTCCAATGAAGATGAGACTTTGACTGGGCTCTGAGAATTTTTTCTGAAGGTTCAGGGTGATCCCCAGCTCTCAGAACAGAGTATAGGTGTCTCAGAGAGCTTGAAGCAGGCATGACTTGGACGGGGTCGTAAGTAGCCAATGCCACAGCCACCACTGCCAAGCACTTTGTGAAGACTCTAGGAGCGGTCAAACGGAAGAACTCTAAATTGGTACTGCTCCCCTTGGAAGTGGAACCTCAGAAACGTTCTTGGGAGAGGGAAGACCCCGATATGCATATATGCATCCTGCACGTCTAGGGAGCAGAGCCAGTCTCCTTGGTGCAGCAGGGGAAGTAGACTTGGAAGGGTCACCATCCTGAACATTTTGTACTCTATAAAGGGATTGAGAGAACTGAGGTCCAAAATGGGTCTAAGATCCTGCGTCTTTTTTGGGACCAGGAAGAAGTAGGAATAAAACCCCTTTCCCCGCTGATGCAAGGGGACTACCTCTATTGCCTTTTTCTGCAAGGGGGTCCGAATTTCTCCTTCTGTAAGTGGGATGTGAGGAGGGTATCGGAAGTACTTAGGTGGAGTATTTGGAAAGAACTCAGTGAACACTACCGTATGTCCTCTCCTGATAATATCCAGGACCCATTGGTCCACACTTATCTAGCTCCACCCTTCGAGACGAAGGGAGAAGCGGCCGGAAGGGAGTCATTGGGCTGAGCCAGGCATAGGCAGAGAGGCCTGGGAGGACTTGGGTCCACGGTTAGGGAGCACCTCCAGGTTGCTGGTTATTGGCTCTCCTACGGAAGCTACCTCTGACTCTGCTGGTTACCATGGGCTTGTCCACCTTGATAACCTGAGGGCTTGCAAAAAGGCAGTTTCTGTCGTTGGTTGCCGCGGTACATTTGGCAGACTGACCAGATGGACTTGCCTGACTCCTGGAAACGTGAAACACAGAATTTGAAGGCAGACCAGGACTGCTTGGCCCACCTAGTCTGCCCATTTTCCTACCTAACAGATGAAGCTGCAGATCCTAGTTAACCACCAGCTTACTTCCTCCTCCCCCCCCACCCCACTAGGACTGCCTTATGTCTGTCCCATGCATTCTTGAATTTCCACACTGTTCTTGACTCCACAACCTCCTCAGGGAGGCTGTTCAATGCATCAACAATCCCCTCCATGAAAAAATACTTCCTCACATTACCTCTGAGCTGTCCCGACCTCTATCTTCAAATTGTGCCCCCTTGTCCTTGCACATCTATTTTTCTGAAAGATGCTACCCTCTTGGACTTTGTTGATTCCCTTGAGGTACTTGAAAGTTTCTATCATGTCCCCTCTCTCCCTTCTTTCCTCAAGGGTATACATGTTAAGCTTCTTTAGTCTTTCTTCGTATGTCTTCTGGTGCAGACCCAGCACCATCTTGGTTGCCCTCCTCTGGACAGCCTCCACTCTATGTCTTTACGGAGATGGGGTCTCCAGAACTGCACACAGTACTCCAGATGGGGTCTTACCGTCTGTACAGAGGGATAACAACGTCCCGTTCTCTACTATTGATACCTCTCCCTATGCAGGCATCCCAGTATCCCCCCCAGCCTTACTCACTGCCTTCTCACATTGATTGCCACCTTTAGGTCATCTGATATAATTACCCCCAGGTCCCTTTCCATTTCTACTGTTGTTAGTATCTCACCCACCTGGGTTTTTGTTTCCCAGGTGCATTACCTTGCACTTCTTTGCATTGAATCTGAGCTGCCAAACATCTGACCATTCCTCCAACCTTGCCAAGTCCCTTCTCATCCTTTCCACTGCATCCTGTGTATCAACCCTGCTGCAGATAGTTATGTCGTCTGCAGAGAGATACTTTTCCTTCCAGTTCCTCTGCAATGACACTTATAAAATAGGAAGTTGGGAATTTAAACTAGGAGTGGGGGATGGCAATTGGGCAAGAGATATGCAGAGACCACAGGTTGAGAAACCATATGAGCTTACCCCCCATAACAGTGACAAGGGACAAATGGCAAGTACTATTGGTAATGCTAGCAAGAAGAGGCGGGGGGGTGGAAGGTGGTTACCTAATGCTAGGAGCCTTGGGAGAAAACTGCAGAGTTACAGGTGCTCATGGCAGAGGAGAGGTTGACATTGCAGCCATCACAGAAAATGGAGCGCAATACAATGACTGGGACCCGTCTGTACCAGGTACAGGTTATTTAAATAGGGACAGTTGATTGGGAAAAAAGGAGGGTGACAACTTTCATATGAAGGAAGGACTGAAGTGTGTAAGGGAAGAAGGGTAGGAGGGTAGTACAGAGTCACTTTGGATGCAAATCCAGGATTCAAAGAATAGGATTCTTAGAATGGGAGTGGTGTACAGGCCACCATCTCAGACGAAGGAGTTAAGACAGGGAACTAGCAGGACAGATCAGGAGGACCTGCGAGAAGGGTAGTGTGGTGATTGTGGGAGACTTCAATATGCCAGGAGTGGACTGGAGTACCCCAACAACCAGGAACAGAAGGGAGCAGGTACTGCTGGATGCCTTCCAGGACAACTTCCTGCTGCAAATGGTCAGTGAACCAACCAGGTTAGGGAATACCCTTGACCTCGAGCTGGCAAATGGGGACATTGTGAGAGAACTTAGTGGAGGAATCGCTGTCAGGGAGTGACCACCACTCAGTATGGCTCACACTGGATATGGGCAAGGAAGGAGTGGAATTTGGCACAAGAATGCTGGACTTTAGGAGTGACAACTTTGGGAGGACTGGGGATGTGGTAAGGGTACCTGGCCAGAATTCAATCTAGTATGGACACTAACCAGAGGTGGGAGCTCAAAGCTGGGGATAGTGGAGGCAACCAAAACCTGCTGCAAGGCCCAGAGCAAGAAGGCTAGGGCTAAGAAACTAAGCTGGTTGAGCAAGAAGCTAATGGAAAAGGTAAGGAGGAAAAGAGCTGCCTTTAGGAAGTACAAGAAAACAGGGAGGGTGAAGGACAGGGAGGAGTACTTGATAGAATCGAAGGAGGTGACAAGGGCAGTAAGGGGAGCCAAGGCATCTACAGAACTCAGGCTGGCACAAGGCATTAAGAAGGGTGAGAAAGACTTCTTTAGGTACATCAGGGAGAAAAAGAGCTGTAAGAACCACATAGTAAGAATGCGGAAGGAGGAGGGTTGGGTGGAAGCAGGGTGCGATAAGGCAGAAGCACTAAATGAGTACTTCTGCTCAGTATTTACTAAAGAGAAGAGGGGGTGACACCCAAGGGGGGAGAAATGGCAGAAATGGGGGGGTGACAGACGGGGAAATCCTGTAGGGCAGAATTCGGGAGGGTTTAAAGGCACTGAGGGTGGACAAGGCACCAGGCCCAGAGGGCATCCACCCCAGGGTACTGAAGGAGTTGGCAGACGTCCTTGCAGAACCTTTGGCAGACCTATTTAATGCCTCACTACATTCGGGGTGTGTACCTCAGGACTAGAGGATGGCTCATATGCTGCCCCTCCACAAGAGTGGCCCTAAGGATGAACCGGGAAACTACAGACCAGTGAGCCTCACATCCATCGTGGATAAGCTAATGGAGACTATCCTGAAGGAGAGGCTGGTGGCCCTCCTAGAGGCCAAAGGACTACAGGACAGCAGACAGCATAGCTTCATACGGGGCAGATCCTGCCAAACCAACCTGGTGGAGTTCTATGACTGGGTAACTAGGCAACAGGACAGGGGCCATACAGTGGATGTCCTGTATCTGCACTTCAATAAGGCATTCGACTCGATGCCGCATGAAAGGCTGGGAAGTTAGTTAGTAGGCACAGGGGCAGGTGCAAAGCTGGTGAGATGGGTAGGAAACTGGCTTCAAGGAAGGCAACAGAGGGTGGTGGTGGGTGGGGAGCTCTCACGCCCGAGGGTAGCGACAAGCGGTGTTCCACAGGGCTCAGTGTTGGGACCAGTGTTTGGGAAATTCATTGCAGACATATCATGGGACATCAAGAGCAAGATCAGTCTGTTTGCTGATGATACCAAGGTAAGAGCAGTGGTGGATGACCTGGGGGATGGCAGGGGTTGCAGGATGATCTGGCAAAGCTTGAAAAATGGTCAGACACCTGGCAACTGGGGTTTAATGCCATAAAGTTCAAGGTGCTGCATTTGGGGATTAAGAACCCAAGGAGGAGTTACCAGCTGGGGGAGTGCAGCTAGCCTAGACAGAGGAGGAGAAGAAGGATATGGGGGTGCTCATTACAGGGTCAATGAACAACTCTGCACAATGTAGAAAGGCAGCTGCAAAGGCCAACAAAATGCTGGGTTGTATTGCAAGGGGTATATCCGAGGAGCGAGGAGGTGATTCTGCAACTGTATAGGTCATTAGTTAGACCGCACCTGGAGTACTGCGTGCAGTACTGGCACCTGTATCTGAAGAGGGACATTAAGTTACTTGAGGGGGTGCAGCGCAGGGCAACAAAGGCGTTCAAGGGGCTGGGGACTTATACGAGAGGAGGTTGAAGGAGTTGAACATGTACTCACTGGAAGATAGCAAGGACAGGGGGACATGATTGAAACCATTAAATACATGAAAGGAATAAACAAGACAGGTACAGAGGGGCTGTTCAAAGTAAGGAAGGGGAGAGACACCAGGGGCCGATACGAGACTGGAGGGAGGAAGGTTCAGGAAGAGGATGAGGAGACACTTTTACAGAGAGGGTGGTGGCTGGGTGGAATGCGTTACCTGTAGCAGTGGTATCCAGTAGAACAGTGGACTGCTTCAAAAGGGGATGGGACAGGACAAGGGGAGGGTTAATGAAGGGGAAGAGAGGGGCAGCTGCAAAATAAGGGGTGCTAGCTGCACATTCGAGCAGACCTGATAAACCTCTAGGCCTTTATCTCCTGGCAAATTTCGTAAGTTCGTATAAAGACATTAAAAAAGACTGGTCCTAGTACTGAACGCTGTGGTACCCCGCTAGTAATCCTCCTTTCTTCACTGTGAACTCTATTTACTACTACCCTTTGCGTCCTGTTTAGCCAATGTTTTATCCAGGCTACCACTTTGGGACCCATTCCAAGGCTGGCTAACTTGTGTATTAATGTTTTGTGTGGGACTTTATCAAATGCCTTGCTAAAATCTAGGCAGACCATATCCACAGCCCCTCCCTGGTCTACTACTTTGGTCACCCAGTCAAAGAAATCAATAGGATTTGTCTGACACGACCTTCCCATTGTGAATCCATGCTGCCTTGGGTCCTGTGCCCCACTAGCTTCTAGGTACTCAACAAATCTTTCCTTCAGAAGCGATTCCATCATTTTCCCTACCACTGAGGTCAAAATAACTGGTCTGTAGTTTCCTGCCTCTGTCCTGCTCCCACTTTTGTGAAGAGGAATCACATCCGCCCTCCTCCAGTCCTCAGGTACCACCCCATCCTCCCATGATTTAGTAGTCAGAGGTGTCACTAGTTCTACCCTTAGTTCCTTCTTGGGTGAATCCCATCAGGCCCCACTGCTTTGTCCACCTTC
The DNA here is from genome assembly GCA_016271365.2 of Neoceratodus forsteri. Taxonomy (NCBI): domain Eukaryota; kingdom Metazoa; phylum Chordata; order Ceratodontiformes; family Ceratodontidae; genus Neoceratodus; species Neoceratodus forsteri. The sequence goes on along the minus strand of CM028137.1, from coordinate 823,462,291 downwards.
AATTTTATTAGTTCTTTCAGAACCCTTTCTTCTGTTAATGGACTGGTATCCACCCCAGTCTTCAGAGTGTTTCTCTTGTATGGTTTAGATACCTCCCCCTCCTCTTCCCTTGTGAATACTGAGCAGACATTCGTTCAGTATCCCTGCTTTTTCATTGTCACCCTCCACCCACATTCCCTCCCCTTTATTAAGCCTCAGTATCCCTTCCTCTGGTCTTTCTTCGCTCCCTAATGTACCTATAAAAGATCTTATTCCCCCTCTTAACAGAGTTGGCTATTCTTTCCTCGGTTTGGGCCTTTGCTATTCTGACTGCCTTCCCAGCCTCTTTCTGCTTTAACTGATAAAAGTTCTGTCCTGCTCCAGCTGTGTTTCCTTTTATTTCCAGAATGCTGTCCTTTTCTCCTTAACCTTCCATGCCACCTCTTTTGAAAACCATAGCGTTTTTTTCCTTCGTTGTATTTTGTTGATTTGCTTTACACAAAGGCTTGTTGCCTCTGTGATGGCTGTTTTGATTACTCCCTATTGTTCCTCCACATCTCCGCCTTGCCTGTTTGTTAGTGCTTTTCTGAGGAACGCTCTCATTTTCCCAAAGTCAACCCTCCTAAAGTCCAATACTCTTGCCTTTGAATGGCTGTGTTTATCGTGAACTACACTCTTTGGTGGTCGCTTGTTCCCAGATGGCTACCCACTTCTTAATCTAAATCTGAGATTCTTTCTCCATCCCCATTTGAGTGTACCAGATCTAAGATTGCCCCCTCCCAAGTGGGTTCCAATATTAGCCATCTGAGGCCTGTAGGGCATCAAGAATGACCCTGCTCTTGGATGTGCCTGCAGCAAAGGAACACCAGTCAACATCTGGTATATTCAGGTCCCCCATCAACAATATCTCCCCTTTTTCTGCCATTCTAAGACAGCCTTCTATCATTTCCTTATCCATTCCCTCCCCTGAGATGGGGGTCTGTATACAACCCCATGCAGACTGTGGTGCCATTTCCTACCTCCATGGTGACCCAGAGTGCCTCATCTGCTCCGTTTACTCATTAGTTCTGTTGCTTTGATCCCTTCCTTTACATAGAGAGCTACTCCTCCTCCTCTTTTAACCTCCATGTTCTTCCTGTAGACTGTGTATCCTGGTATGCTGACATCCCAGTCATGGTTCTCTGTGTACCATGTTTCTGTGACTGCCACAATATCCAGGTAACCCACTTCCATCAAGGCCACTCGTTGAGAGAGCTTGTTACACAGACTACAGGCATTGGTACTCATCACCCTCCACTTTTTGATGGCCTTACCCCTTTTAGCCCCATTCCTGTCCTTACTGTCTTTTTTACATTTACCTCTGTCCTTCTCCCTAATCACTTCACTACCTTGGTGTTTACCTCACTAATTACAGTGTTTTGTTTGAGCCGCTAGATTCCTGCTCCTTTTCAGTGGCTCCCCTTGGCTAGTTTAAATGCTTACCAATGAAGCATTTAAACCTTTCACATAGGATCCTGGTCCGTCCGTCCCCCCCCCCCGGACAGATGCAGACCATCGCACCAGTATAGGTCTGCATCCCTCCAGGTGGCTCCCCAGTCCCCAAAGAAGCCAAAACCCTGAGCTCCACACCAGTTTTTCAACCATTCATTGAATTCCCTGGTGAAGAGTACCCTAGCATCACCCTTGCCACAGACAGGCAGCACCTCCGAGAAGGTTACCGTATACGCTACTTGTCTAAGACCCCTCCCCAACTATACAAACTCCTCTTGCACTGCTCTGAAATTAGAGATTCCGTCTCCAGCCCAAACATGGTACCTTGGAATGGCAGATCCTTGATATCAGACTGCAGATCCTGGTGAAAGCCCGAAACTCAACCAGGTATGGCGCCGAAGGCAGACCCCTGAAGCGGCCACCCAGGCTGCCATATCTAGTCGTATGAGGCCCTCAGGACATGAGAGCCCAGGTCTGAGCCCGATTTAAGTATGTCCAGAAGTTCCGTCTTCTGCACGGAACCTGGCATGGCTCAGTAGCTCTCGTCCCCTCTTCCACAGAGCATTCTGGTACTGGACCGGATGGAGCAGGTGGAAGCAGAGTAAACTTTCTTGCTCACCTGGTCCAAATACCGAGACTCCAGATCGGGAAGCTGCGAGCTAAGGTGCTTCGGCTGCTTGGACTTCTCATGGGCAGCCGTAATGACCGAAGAGTCTGCCTGAGGGTTTTCTGCTAAAACAGCTTCTGCCCTCGGGGCCTTATACAGCCTGTCCGATTTCTTGGGAACAGCCGGGATGGAGGCCGGATGCTTCCAGGTAGTCCGGGTCCAGTCCTGGAAAGTATAGACCAAAGGAAGCACTACCAATGGTTTCGGCTCCTTTTGCCTCAGGTTTTTGGCCAACCTTTGGCATTCTGTATCCAGGTCCTCCATTTCCCACTCACTGGAGGCCTGGATATGTTTCATGATGTCCTTAAAGGTCGATCATCCAGAGGCGAGTGAGGCTGGTCCTTCTGTGCTGGGGATCCCCCGACCCCAAGAGAGGAAGAGGATGCAGATGAAGAGGACCACAGATTACTAGGTCTGAAATAGTCTGATCTGTCCTTGTGACTATTGTCCTTCTGTCGTCGGTAGGTGGGGGACCAACATTGATGCAAACACCAGCTCCAGTACAGAGACGAAGCATAGACAGACATCTGTCAGAAAACCAACGTCAGGAGCGCTCTCATCCAGAAGAACGAGTAGGGCTGCGAGTCCGAGACCTGGACTGGTGACGACCTCCAGAGACCTGGGAGTGTCAGCGGTGGTCTTTGTACAGGGGCGAGCCCCATGGAGGTGCGGCGTCGGCCAGGGACTTCCTCTGGGAAAGCTCACCTCCAGGCTGTGGTTCGCCCGCCGGGTCCGGTACCGGATTCGGGGGAGAGGGTGCCTGCTTCTGGCCCTGCCCCCTCCAAAAGGAGAACTCCCCCTGCAGCTAGTCCTTCGTGAAAATTTCGGCCACTCTGCCCGGAAATACAGGTTACTCACCTGTAACAGGAGTTCTAGGAATGGTATATGTTGTTCATCCACACTTATTGGCAGGTTCCTTGCCGCTTTAAATCTTGCCGGAAGGTCTTCAAGCTGGCTCCTCCCACCCACCTGGGTGGTAAAACTCTCGGCTCCGCCCCATGACGCCAGATCTAGCCCGCTGGAAGCCAGGCTGTGCGTGGAAGCCGGGGAGGCCAGGTGGGTCGTGTGGATGAACAACATATACCATTCCTAGAACTCCTGTTACAGGTGAGTAACCTGTATTTCTAGGAACATGGATATTTTGTTCACACTTATTGGCAGACTCCTAGCAGTTCTCCAGGAGGAGGGAGGCAAGGCGCACACCCCCTACTTAGGTAGAAAGACTGGAGAACCGAGGCCCCGACCAGCACCCCGGCGTGACCCAAGGTCGATGTGGAAGGAGCACGGTAAAGCCTGCTTCCGGGCGGAAGCCCTGCGGATATCCTGGACCGGAGTATCCTCGGAAGCAGCCACCGATGCAGCAGCAGGACGGGTAAAAATGAGCACTTATCCCTCTGGGAGGCTCCATACCCGCCCACCTATAGCGGAGACCTATGCAGGAGGTGACCCACCCGCTCGTCGTCCACTTGGCTACAGGTCTGCCAGATGCGGCTTCAGCGTAGATGACAAACAGCTGGCGAACCTCTCCCGAACTTCAGCCCTACGCTCCCTAGGTAGGTGAGCGTTAAATAGGGTCTCGTGGAACCTATATACGGCCTCCGAGGTGTGAATGGGGATGAACCCCGGCAGAGGCAATACCCCCATAGGGAAGACTCCACCACTGCCTTCGGAAGGACTTTGGGTGGGGCGCAGGACAACCTTGTCCCTGTGGAAGACCAGATAGGGAGATTCAAAGGAGCGCCTGGAACTCTCCCCTCCTTCTGGATGGCAGAGTAGCCCCAAGAGGTGTTCTTCCACAACAGGTGGGGGAAACTCGCACCTGTGCAAAGGTTCGAACAGCTTGCCCGTGAGCTAAGCCCATACCAGCAAGGATCCCACAGAAATGGGGATACTCTCCCCAAAGGGAGGCGTGATCAAGGCCTAGAAGTGCCAGACCACCTTTTCTGCGCCACCGACTGCCTTCCGGCCCGCGCCCGGAAGACAGGGGTGACCCACAGAAGCACCTAGAGGGTCGTCAGCCAAAGCCCCAATTCAAAGAACAGACGCAGATGGTCCGAAACGCTCGCCCAGGGACGGGAGAGGGCCAGGCCCTATCCTATCATCAAATGGAGAACTCTTCCAATGAGGGCGAGCATTTTGGCCGACTTCTAGCAGGACGCCTCGAAACGTCGAGGACCTTGCCAAAGGACCCCAGGACTGGCCCCTAGCCGCACAGGGACCGGGCCTACAGGTGTAGGGATTGAAGATTCAGATGGAAAACATTCCCCTGAAAAAGAGATCAGGACCGGGCGGACTAGAATCCGCCTCGGGAGCCTGTGGCTGAGACTGAGGAGAGCTGGATACCAGAGTTGGCAATTCAGTCTGGGGTTACCAGCATCACCTGCGCCAAGTCCCTCCTCGCCTTGCCCGTAGGTCAAGGGAAATGGGGGAGAGGCGCGGAAGGGCCCGGGGTCCGTGGCCCCGACAGCATCCCCTACAGCAGACCTTGCTGAGGGGGCGGGCATAAAACAGTCTTGGCCTCGTATTCTCCCTGGAGGGAAGAGGGAGAAGATCCTGTGCTATCTCCGGCAGGGGAGACCACTCATGAGGCGCAGCCTATGTCCGGCTTAGGGCAGCAGCCAGGGAATTGCAGGCTCCTGCCATCAAATGGCTGGGGACCCGCCTCAGACTGCGGGAAAACCCAATGCGGAGAATCTCCTTACGCCGAGGCAAGGGGTTCGACCGAACCTGGCAGGGTAGGTAGCACATGGTTGTGGCGCGGTCAGTATGGACTAAAACCACTAGACCCCGCACAAACGGAGCAAGCGGTGCAAGCTAAGCGGACCGCCTGGAGCTCCAGCGGGTAGGGAGGACATCGGGACTCCCAAGAGAACCAGAGGCGAAGCACTCTGTATTCCCCTAGATGGGCACCCCCACCCATCCGAAAAGCATCGGTCGGAGAAGACCGCCGACTCAGGGGGGATGAACAGAATGTTCTCCTGCAGGAGTTGGAACAGTCCAAAGGGGAGCGTTCCCTTAACTCCTGGGCTGTAGTCACGAACTGGTCCAAGGAACGCAGCGCTGTGACCGCTAGCTGGCCTATCCCACAGGGGAGGGCCGCCATGAGGCCCAGGAGGTGCAGGAGGTCCCAGCAGGGCACAATTACCCGGCCAAACCTGACTGGGTAAGGGAGGAAGAACCTCAGCCCTGTCCGCCCGGAGCCAAGCTCGGACTCAAGAGTCGAGCCTAGTCCCGGAGAAGCCTCACCCGCTAAGGCACGAGTTCCAACGTGGCTCCGGTAAAGGGAGACCAGTCTGAGCCTGGAAGGGTTTAATCAGGCCGCCATCCAGGTGGGGTTACGCCCGGACCCTTCGATGCCATAGAAACTGCAGAGCAGAGAACGAAGGGCCTGGCCAGGAACTCGTAAGGAGATTTCTCGCCTAGGAAAGGGAGGGGTCTCCCAAGAAACAGACGGAATGAGGAGTAAGTACGTCCTGGAGGCCCAGGAGGAAGCCGCACGTCTCGATCTGAGGATGGGAGATCTGCAGAGGGACCATCCAACGTGCAGAAGGATGGCAGCAAGCCCCCCATCCGTTTGAGGCCAGGAATACCTGGACATGAACCCAGGGTCAGAAGGAGGGCCCACCACCTTCCTGAACACCTCTAATTAGAGGGCCAGGCAAGTCGGCTCAGCAGTCCGACGAGGAGTCTGTGGACCCAAGATACCCGTGGGGCAACGGCTCAAAAAGGGGGAACCTGTTCGCAACCCGCGATAGGGCTTACCCTTAGCACCACCCAAGAGGAAGAGGTGCGGAGCTGTCCCCCCACGGGGAAACCCGGGCAGGGGCGACGGGGCTGGGGACAGCGCCCCTAGCCCGTCACTGAGCAGGCTTGGCGGAGGAAGAGGCCGAGGGGGGGCTCGGATTCCTACCTCCCTGCTTCCTTTTGGAGGAAGACATTGGTCTGGCGACAGGCAGCTCAGTGCATGCCTGCTGGCCCTCGAGCTGGGCCGGTCGAGCCGTAGGGGTCAGGGGCCAAAGGGGCTTACGCAAAGGCTGACTGTTGCCCTTGTCCCTCCAGGCGGGAGTGACAGCGTCCGGAGTGGCATCGGACTTCTCAGGCCCCTGGATATGTCCCTCCACTCCAGGGCCGAAGAGGTCAGTCCCAAAAAAGGGGATGTCCTCCTACTCGTGCTGGGTTTCCAAGGAGAAGGAGGATAACCTCAGCCACGCCCTGCGGTGCATGGCCACTGCGGCCGCCACCGATCTGGCACAGGAGTCGCCCAGATCCAGAGCCGTCTGGAGTGTTTTGCCAGCGCCCTACCCTGGTCCCACACCCGCCAGACTGTGGTCCTCAGGTCGGCTGGGAGATGAGGGAGGACCTCGTCCAGGGAGCCCAAACGGGCGTGGGAACAGTGTGCCATGAGTGCCGCCGAGCTTGCCTGACGGAGGCCTAGGGAGGACGCGGCATAAACCTTGCGCCCTATGTAGTCCATCCTTTTGGAATCTCTGTCAGGGGGCCTACCCACATCCCTAGCGTTTCCAAAACATTGGAAAACATTGTCGGTGACTACCCCTTCAGCTGAGGGGTGCTCCGAGAAACCGGACAGAAGACTGGCAAGGGACAGGGTCTTCCTGGCCACCCTGGCGAGCAGGGCAGGAAGTAAGGCCGCCAGAGCTCCAAGGCTGGGCCCCACGATAGCCTCAGCCACCAGGAAGGCCTCCGAGGGAGAGCCCCTTCGGTCCAGAATCTCCGTAAGGGGGTAAGGTGCCCGTTTGGAAACTGGCTCGAGCTGCATGCCGGTGAATTCCAAGATGAGCTGGAGCAGACCCATAAAGGACGATGGGCTGTCATCCACAGAATGTTCCGGGGAGGACCATGGGTCCTCCCTGCTAGGAAACATAACGGAGCCGACTTCAGGCTCCGAGGGGTCTGCAAAAAGCTGTCGCAGGCCTGAGTCACTCCGTCGGCCGAGGGCAGGTGGGAGTGAGGGGACAGAGAAACCTGCGGAAGAGGTCATGGCCCGGCTCGGGTTCCGCCGAGGGCGGAGGGGCAGTGAGGATCGGACAAGCAACCGGCCCTGAAGAGGGCTCCTCAACTGCCTCGAGCGGCTGCGTTGGCCGACCGGGCGGCGGCTGTTTACTAGCCAGAGAATGAATCGGGGTCGACTGATTCCCGGACAACAGCTGCCGCCACATAAGTTCATCGTAATGTCGACGCCAACGGCATCGAGCCACTCCTCATCCGAGGAGGGGACGAGAAGAACGCAAAGCCACTTGACTCGTGCCCGACTGAGAACACAGAGGTCGGCGTGGCAGCTGAGACCGAGAGGAGGACCGAGACTGGGACCGAATCCTCAGGGGAACCAAGAGGGCTTGGGAGGGCTGAGCACACCCGCCCTCCTTCACTGAGAAATTGGCAGAGGACTGTCGACCCGAAGGTACCGGCAGAACTCTCAGTTTCCGCTGGGGAACCTGCTGGCGGATTATGCACTAGCAGGAGACAGCCCAGATGACGGGCCGAGAGGCTCGCCACGCCGACGGGGTCCTGGCCGGCTGACCTGACGGGACACCGTGAGGCCAGTAGTCGAAGCCGCATCTCGACCCGGCGAGGCGCCGGCCAGCGGGGACTTTTCCGCTCTGCCGGGGCCGACGAAGGACCCCGCCTCGCGGCACCTTGGAGTTGGGCTAGGGGCAGGTCTCAGGGTCCCTCTCCTTCAGAAAGGGACTGACGGCTCCTCGAACGAAGCTGCATGAGTAGAGCCGGGCAGACAGCGGGATAAGCTGGCACCAGGAAGAGGGAGGTGGAGCCGCCTCCCCAGCGGAATCGGAGCCACTTCAGAAGCAGCCAAGCGGACGCCTGATGATCCAAGGGATTTTCCAAGTGGGAAATAATACCAGATGTCCGAGACTCAACAGGCCGCCGCGTAGTCCTCCAGAGAGCTGGCCGAAAGAGCACAACAAAAATCGCAAAGCTGAGGATCATGATCCAGGTCAAGGCAGTAAACGCACGTGGAGTGCGGGTCTCTCCTGGAGGAATTAACCGGGCGCCTCCCAGTGGCGGAAAAGGAATGAGCCATCGCCGCAGCGAGGAAGAAAGATCGAAGTTTCAGAAAAACTTCCAATTGATTTCGAAGACCGAAAATTCCAGGAACCAGTCGAAACGCAGAGAGCTAAGGAGGGAACCTGAGCTTCCAAGCGGTAAGGAAGATCTGACGTCATGGGGCGGAGCCGAGGGTTTTACCACCCGGGTGGGTGGGAGGTGTCAGCTTGAAGACCTTCCGGCAAGATTTAAAGCGGCAAGGAACCTGCCAATAAGTGTGGATGAACAACATATCCATGTCCCTAGAAAGGTAGTATCCAGGACGCCAGCCCTCGAAGGGGAACCTTCCTGGGAGCCCGGGGACTTGGAAGAGGGGACGCCCGCTCTTCCGTGGCCGCACCAAACCCTTCGCCCATCAACCAGCATCGGGTGGTGAGACAGACGACGGGCTTGGGGTGCGCCGGAGAGTCCTTCGGTTTGGAGGCGCACCTTTAGCAGGCAGGCGGCACAGGTGTCTTGGGAGGTGGGGCCAAGCCACCTCCAAGGTTTTGGTGGAGATCCTTAGCGGGGTCGCCTTAGGCTTGGCCGGCTTCTCCCCCAATGGGCGGGTCTTGGCCTGGGATGACTTCAGACGCTCATCTGGGCCCGGGGTAAACACTGACCTTCTTGGGAGAGGGCCGCGAGCAAGAATGGGACCAGTGCCAGGACCTACTACGGACTTTCCTGTGGCGCTTGGTCTTCTAGTGCTTCCCCTTCCCCGCAGTGTGCAGATCCATCTTTTCCAACAAAAAAGCCTTCAGGGCCTTGAGACGTCAGATCCGGGTCCGGCTGGTGAACGCCTGGCAGGCTGAGCAGGCCGCGGTATTGTGGTCCGGCCCGAGGCAAAAGACGCAGCGCTTGTGCCAGTCTTTGGAAGGGATCTGCCATCCACAGTCACACTTATTCTGGTGCATCTCCGAAGAGACGGACGACACCCGATCGAGAAGTACTGAAAAAAATGCAGAAAAATGGCACAAAAAGGGGGAAAAAAGTTTTTTCTCTTCCTGGCAAGCTGAGTAAGCATAGGCTTCTCGGGTGCGTGGGACACAGCAGGAAAAGAACTGGGGTGGAGTTGGGTCAGCCCCCTTTTATACCAGGGCTGACATCAGGGCGGGGCAGATGTCGAGTGGGGTGGGGGGTAGTCCCTGCTTGGTACTGCTGGCTGAGAACCCCCCACCGAGGGTCCTAGTGCCTGTGGCATAGTCCTGAGTGTTACAGCCTGCTGAAAGAGCTCCCACTCAAAGTAAGATCTACATTGTCCTTGTGAAATACAGTGTACAGTAGGGTCTGTGACCAGAGCATGTATTTCCGAAACTCTAAAGGCCGAAGTGATGGCCACCAGGAAGGCCATTTTCCAAGTCAGAAACTGCAACTTGCAGGTAGCTAGAGGCTTGCAAGTTTTCAGACTGAGCGTGTCTAGCACAAGGTTAATGTCCCAGGCTGCGACTGGATGTCTGATAGGAGGTCTGGTATGCAGAAAGCCCTTAAGAAACCTCTTAACTACAGGCAACTGAGCCAGAGACAAGGAATGTATGACCTCATGATAAGCTGAAATGGCACAGAGATGAACTTTGACAGTAGAGTACTGCAGTCCTGAATTTGAGACGTCCAAAAGGTACTTCAAGACTTTATTCGGTGGGCAGGAAAAGGGGTTCGAAGAGGATTTTGCACACCAGAGAGAGAAACGCTTCCATTTGGCTGTGTAGGTTTTTCTAGTGGCTGGTTCACGTGCAGCTAAGAGAATATCTGAAACTCAACAGGAAACACAACCTATTCACCTCTCTCTTCAGGAGCCAAACGTGAAGCGCCTTCAGACTGGGATGGACCACAGGCCCTTGGGTCAGAAGGTTCGTCTGAAAGGGAAGTACCTTCAGGAGGGTTGCCGACAGACTGTTGAGCAGCGGGACCCATATCTGTCAAGGCCAGAAAGGAGCAATGAGAATCATTCTGTCTCCCTGAGACTCAAATTTGAGAAACACCCTCTGAATTATAGGAAGAGGAGATAAGGCTTATAGAAAGCGTTTTGTCCACTGTAGCCTGAACACATCCTGACAGAAGGTGCCAGGTCCTGGATTTCTGGAGCAGGAGAGAGGCAGTTTTGAGTTGAGAGGGGATGCAAAAAGGTCCAGGTCTGGAGTTCCCCACTCTGAAGAGTGACAAAGCGACAGTTAAGTCGAGAGACCACTAGTGAGGATCCAGCTCCGTTTTGCTGAGACGGTCTGCAAGTTCGTTCTGCATGCCTGGAAGGTAAATCACGTGGATTAGAGCCTTGTGCACCAGGCACCATTCCCTGCATAATGGGTAAGAGTGTGCACCGTCCTGTTTGTTGATGTAATACATCACTGCTTTGTTGTCCGTTTGAAGGAGTATGTTCTTTTGACAGAGTATGTCCATCAAGGCCCGGATGGCACAGAGGATGGCCCTCATTTCCAGGACGTTTATGTGGAGCTGGGACTCGTCCAGAGTCCACGTACCTTGGGTGTGGTGCTTCTGGCAATCAGCTCCCCACTAAATCAGGGACACATCCGTGCTAATGGAGATCTGATGAGCCAGAGGAGCAAAAGGATACCCTTCTAGAAGGTTGTTCTCCTGCGACCACCAGGTGAGCGTCTTCTTTAGAGACTGTCACCTTGACGGGAAAGGACTGAGGGTGAGTGGTTGGGGACCACTGAGCATCCACTGAGAGGTTCTCATGTGGAGACAAGCTAGAGGTACAGTGAACATAGAGGATGCCATGAGACCCAGCATCCACTGCATGGAGATGGCTCGAAAAGAGCTGTTCTGTTGAATTGGGCCATCTGTAGGATATCGCTCCTTCTGTCCTCAGGAAGTAAAGCTTTTGCACAGGAGGTATCCAGAAGAGCTCCTATGAAAAGTAGTTTCTAGGAGGACTGCAAATGAGATTTGTTGCGATTTAACAGGACTCCCATGGACATGAGGAAGTCTGAAGCTTTGGCTACAGCGTACAGCTCTTGTCCACGCTCCCAGAGCACATTCTGGTACTGAACCATATGCATCAAGAAATTAAGGGACCTAATGGAGCGGGTGGAGGCAGAACAGACCTTCTTGCCCATCTGGTCCAAATAGCGAGACTCAGGGTCAGGAGACTGAGCTAAGGTGCTTTGACTTGTCATGGGTCTGCGGACCGAGATCGGAAATGGGCCTTGGAGGGTGGGCGAGAGGCGGCGGCCTCTCGGGGGTCTTCAGTGAAGGGACACCTTCCAGCTGGGGTTTACCCGATAGGTCCGGTACGGTTGGGGGGGGGTCTGCTTCTGGACCTGGCCCAACCAAAAGGAAGAGAGATCCTGTACCTCATTCATTATGAACACCTAGGCCACTGTCCCCAGAAAAGAGACCTCAGAAGTATCCTGCCTTGAAGGGGAGCCACCTGGAGAGCTCAGAGGAGAGGAGGACTTGGGGGATAGAGATACTGTTCCTTTGCCGGCAGTGGCAGGATCCTTCATCCCTTCTACCGGTGTCTGTACCAGGACCAGCGATGGCTTCACGCGCGGGACGGGGGGGGGAGGGGGCTGGAGTGTCCTTGGACTCCAGGGGCATGACCTTATCGGGTGACACCGTGGCCTTGGCAGACAGGGCAGTGGCTTGCCTACGAGGTCTTAGTGGTGACTCTTAGCGGGGTCACCTTGGGCTTAGCTGGTTTCTCCCCCGACGGACCTGCTTTAGCCTGTACCTTCTAAGAGGATTTAGAGTGCTCACCTGAGCCTGGAGAAGAGTGGGCTTTCTTGGGGGAGGGCCTCGAGTGGGAGCAGGACCAGGACCTGGACCGGTATTGGGACCGCTTGGAGTTCTCCTTGGTAGAATGTTTGGCCTTCTCACCAGAGGTGTGTAGGTCAATCTTCTGTTCAAACAGGTATGCCTTGAGAGCCTTTAGGCAGCCGGATCCTGGTCCTACTTGTAAAGCCCCAGCAGGTGGAACAGGCTGCGCTGCCGTAGTTAGGCCCAAGGCAGAATACACACTTGGTGTGGCCGTCCTTAGCTGGAATCTGACAGCCGCAGCTACACTTATTATGATGGTGTCCCAATGAAAAGACCGAGGATGGTGACGACATGTCAGTACTGGAGAAGAACTGTCAAGTAATTAAAGAAAAAGGGTGAAAAGAAAAAATTATTCACCTTAGGAATTAGGTTTCTTCTAATGGAGTCTTGCTGTATTCTGACATACTGCAGTGATTCCCAACCTTTGAACTTCCCCGGAGAACAAAGAGTTAACTTTCTATGCAAGGCATAGAATGCTGAGCACTAGCTCGGGTAGAAGTCTGTCTGGAGTGATTCAAACTCAAACTATCAGATTCTTATGAGCCCAACTAACTAAAAATTCTATGTGGAAATTGTAAAAATTCCTACTAGTCAACTGGCAGAAATAAGTTTGGGATTCCCAAGGAAGACTCAATTCAGGAAACCCCAAAACCAATTTAATACAAATAACAGTAATAAATGAGCACCCAAACAAAAAAGAGGGGGAGGGTGCAAACAAAAAACACCCCTGGGGTGCAACACTGCACCTGCCCACCCACTTCCCAAAAGCAGGTTCTGAGAGGGGAGGCAGGTAGGGAGGTCAGAATACAGCAAGACTCCATTAGAAGAAACATAATTATTAAGGTAAGTAACTTTTTCTTCAAACATGAAGTCTTGCTGTATTCTGACATATTGCAGACTACCAAGCAGTACCTCCATGGAGGAGGGACAGAACCTACTTTGGGAATAGGCTCTGAAGTACTGCTGTGCCAAACCGAGCATCACTCCTAGCCTGGATATCCAGAGAGTAATGCTTGCTAAAGGTATGGACCGTTTTCCAGGTGGCTGCTTGACAAATTTCTAAGAGAGGGGATATCCCTGGCAGCAGCCAGGGAAGCAGCTGTACCTCTTGTGGAATGAGCCCTCAGGCCTGAGGGTGGAGTTTTTCCCAGTTTTCCATAGCAGAATTGTATACAAGACACAATCTACCTGGCAAAAGATCTCTTGGTGGCAGGTTTGCCCTTACACACTTCTCCATAAGTGAGGAACAACTGGAGGGAGTCAAACCTGTGACCCTTGCTACGCTCCATATAGTAACTAAGGGCTCTTTTAACATCTAAATTGTGTGGCCTCCTCTCTCCTGAAGAAGAATGATCAGTGAAGAAAACAGGAAGAGACAGACTGGTTTAAATGGAAGTCTGAAGCCACTTTGGGCAAGAACATTCTACTGGTTCTAAGGACCACTTTATCCCTGTGAAATGAGAAAAATCAGGTCCCACTGACAGGGCTTGCAATTCACTGATACGCCTGGCAGAGAAAATGGCTACCAAGAACAGTTTTCCAAGTCAAGTACTTAAGCTCTGCTGAAGACACAGGCTCGAAAGGGGGTTGCATAAGTTGAGCAATGCAAACATTCAAATCCCAGGCAGGGTCAGGGTCTCTAAAAGGAGGACTGGTGTGAAGCAATCCTTTAAAAAATTTCCAGAATACAGGATGAGAAGATAGTGAAGAAGACTTCCCAGAGAGAAACGCAGAAACAGCTGACAAGTGTACCTTGAGAGTAGCTGATCTGAGGCCTAGGCCATTAAGATGGACCATATAATCCAGAACCGCAGGCAATCCAGCAGTGTTTGGAGAAATATGCTTCTTAGAACACCAAATGCTGAATCTCTTCCATTTGGAGTTTTAAGTCTTTCTGGTGGAGGGCTTTCGAGAAGCCTTGAGGATATCCAGAACCCCTTGGGAAAGATGCAGATCTGCAAACTCTAACTCTTCAAGAGCCATGCCTTGAGATTGAGAGAGACTGAAGACTGGGGTACCAAATCCTCCCCTGAGAGGATGTTAACAGGTTGTAATTCCTGGGAAGAGACAGGGGAAGATGGACTGCTAGGGACAGCAACAGGGGGTACCAGGGCTGTCTGGCCCAATCTGGAGCAATTAGAATCACTTTGCAAGGTTGAGACCTTCTTTTGACTAAGACTTTGAACAGCCGGGGGGGGGGGCATACAGAAACTTCCCTTCCCAACACAGAACCAGGGCGTCCAGGGGGACAGAGCCCAAGACTGGAGGTCTGCAACAAAAAAGAAGGAGTTGGTGATTGTCTGGGGCTGCAAAGAGGTCCATCTCTGGAGTGCCCCACCTGGAAAAAAATCACTTTCAACACCTGAGGGTCCAGGGACCAGTCGTGATGGTCCTGAGAGATGCTGCTTAGTGCCATCTGCTAGCACACTGTCCTTCCCTGGAAGGTGAACTGCTACCAGAGAGGTTTGCAGGGAATACGCCAGGGACCACAACTACATGGCTACTGTGCACAAGGCCATGGACTGACTGCCTCCCTGCTTGTTGATGTACCACATGGTGATGGTGGTGTCCGTTCTGACCTGAATCACCTTGTTCTGTACCGACAGACAAAGCTTTTAGGGCCAGAAAAACTGCCCTGAGCTTTAGAAGATTGATATGGAGAAGGGATTCTAGGGGGGCCACAGCCCCTGGGCAGTGAGGGACCCCAGATGGGCTCCCCAGCCAAGAAGAGAAGCATCCGTGGTAAGGACCACTAAACAAGGCTGAGTAACAAAAGGAACACATTGTCTTAAATTGCCCGGATCCTACCACCACTGGAGGGCTAGGATCAAGGTCAGAGTCACTGGGATCAGTTCGAAAGGGAATCCTTCCTCTGAGACCAGAAAGCTCTCAGGTGGAACGGAGTATCTCTCATATGGAATCTTGCCCCTTGGACCACTGCTGCTGAACCTGCCATGTAGCCCAAGAGCTGGAGGAAATGCCTTGCTGGCTGAGATACCCGAAAGGCTGAAGGAAAAGGCTAGTTCCATAAGAACCCTTGCCTCTTCTAAAGAAAGAAAGGCTCTTGCTCTGAGTGTGTCCAATTCTGCCCCAATAAAGGTAAGAAGCTGGACTGGTTCGAGAACCTACTTAGGAAGGTTGAGAAGAAATCCTAGAGAAGTGAGCACTTGCTGGGTCACTTGCAGGTGAGACTTGACTTGGTCTGGAGACTGACCCACTATTAGCCAATCGTCCAGATATGGAAAAATGGAAATATTTTGCCTTCTTAGAAAGGCAACTACTACTGCCAGGCACTTTGTGAAAACCCTTGGGGCTGAGGTTAGGACAAAGGGCATTGCTCTGAACTGACAGTGGCCCGAGGGCAACTCGACCCCGAGGTACTTTCTGTGGGAGCACCTGATAGGAATGTGAAAGTAGGCATCTTTGAGGTCCAGGGAGTCTAGCCAGTCCCCTGGCCTTAGATAAGGAAGGATTATTCTCAGAGTTACCATCTTGAACTTTGGCTTTAAAGGATGTTTGTTTAGGTATCTTAGGTCTAGGATAGGTCGCCACTCCCCTTTCTTTTTTGGGGTCAGGAAGTACCTGGAGTACAGTCCTTTGCCCCAGTGTAGGGTAGGTACACACTCTATGGCTCTTAAAGCTAGGAGAGAAGAAACCTCTGCCTCTAGGGCAAGGGTTTCCAAGAGATTTGCAGATGGATAAGATCCGGCTCTCATCTTTGGAAATTTTTTGAAGCTGAGAACCAGTCCCTGGCTTACTACTTCCAGGACCCACTTGTCTAATGTAATAGACATCCAGTCCTGGACAAAGTAAGCCAGCCTGTCCCCTACTGGAATAGGAGAGTCGACCCAGGCAGGCCCATCAGGGTGTCTGCTTGGCAGGGGCTTTAGGCCGAGGAGTGGATGCAGCCCTGCTCATCCCCCTTCTGCCTCTCCCTCTGAAGAACCCCCGAGAAAAGGGAGAAAAGGCCTGTGCTTGGTAAAAAGGCCTTTGAACAGGCCTACCCCTAGACTGTTGCCTTTGAGGAGTTGCCTGCCTCTCCTTGGCCTGAGCACTCCTGTAAGTGGTCCTGTACTCGTCCATTTTCTTCATGTAATTCTCTGTCTGCTCCCCAAACAGAGAATTACCCACTACAGGAAAATCCATGGCCTTAGCCTGGCTGTCCTGCGAGAGACTAGTACATCTGGAGCCAAGCCATCCTCCGAAGAGCCACAGATGTAGCCATGACTCTTGACGCATCATTAGAGTGCACAGCAGCATGAAACTGAATTAGATGCCTCACCCCTTCTGCAACCACTGCCTCCAGCTCCTTGGCTAGCTGGGGGGAGGCCTGTTTAGCCAGTGCCAATACAGTGCCCCACCTGGACTTCTGGTACCTGGCTGTATAGGCCATGTAATTCGCCTGCCTCAGTCCCAAAGAAGATGCCATGTACTGTGTCTCTGCCATGGCATCAATCTTCCTGGAGTCCTTGTCTACGGGGTGTGAAGCCAAGGGAATATCTGCCTTGTCACAGGCAGCAGCCTGCATTACCCCAACATGGCTACACTACTGGTATAAGAACTCTGAACCTGAAAGTGCATACCTCTTGTCCATTCTTCTATCCACAGGAGGTACAGTGTTAGGAGACTTTAGGATTTTTTGTGTCTGTTTCCCAAAAGATTTGTGGAGGGGAATAGACAGACTCCTGGACTCTGGGATGTCCATCATCTCTACATAATCAGGCTCCTCTTGACCTTCCACAGCCTCCTCCATGGGTAGCTGGAGGGTTTCAGCCACCTTTCTGTAGAACATAAAGTGAGAAGGGGACTCAGAAAGCCTAGGAGGGGAAACACCTGAAGGTCTGTCTGGGGAGATTTCCAGTTCCACAAGCACATCCAGACCCTCACTTTCACCATCATCCTCCTCAAATGCCCCTTCCTCTTCAAATTCCGGTTCATAAAAGTCTTCGAGGGTATAATCTTGAACTGGGGGGAACCAACCAAATCGAACCCCTGCCAGAAGGAGCCGGATCGGTAGGAACCGGGCGGAGCGACTCCACAATCTGAATAGCTCTGGCTATCTCTTTGGCGGTCGGAACATGAACCTCTGGATCCGAACCGGTCGATTTGTCTCTGCGTTTTCTTTTTGTCAGAATCGATCCCTCGGAATCGTCTCTCCTTTCCCCCAAGTATCACCCTGGTCAGAGGGCACTCCTCCTGATTCAGTCAGAACCGAACCGGGCTGGCCATCCGGGTCAGCGGACTTCTCGGCCTCCTTTTCCCTCAGCCTACCTAATCTCTTCAAGGGTAGATTTGGGAAAGTTTTTACATATTTGGCAGTCTGACTCGAGGTGGTCAAACCCCAGACAATAAACACAGGTGGTGTGGGGATCGGCCTTAGCAAAGACCTCCCCACACTCACTGCAGTGTTGAAACCCAGTGGGCCCGTTTTTTTTCCTTGGGTTTCTCAGACATGGCCAACCTAACCAACTTACCCTTTTTATGGCAACTGCCAGGCAAGACTCCCTTATAGGTTCCTAACCGTGTCACGAGTATTGGAATTTTTTTTTTTTTTTTTTTTTTTAAAGAACCGAAAAGAACTGGTAACCACACACTAAGTAAAACAGAAAACACAAGATTTCACTATCAAATGGCCGGTTCAGACGAACCGAGCTGCACTTTTACAAGTTCCAAACAAAAAAACAGAACAATTCCTATCTAGTACTCACGGCACCACAGAGACTGAAGAGACTATGCGGAAAACCTTTTCGGTTTAAAAACCGACTTTCGAACTGAGCTGAAGGAGAAATCTCCAGAGCGACCGTTCAGTGAGGCAGAGTAAAGAATCTGACCATTTGAATTTGAAACACTCCAGACAGAGATTTCAACCGAGCTCAAGCTCAGCATTCTATGCCCTGCATAGCAAGTCAACTCTGTTCTCCGGGGCAGGTTGGGAATCACCACAATATGTCAGAATACAGCAAGACTTCATGTTGTTTGAAACTGGAGATTTTGCTGGTGGCTGGTAAGCCAAGAACTTTCCAACGTGCGTGGCTTGCAACAGGAAAAGAACTGGGGGTAGAGCTGGGTCCGCCCCCTTTTATACCATGGCAGACATCAGGGGCGGTCCCTGCTAGGTACTGCTGGCTGAGAAGTTTTCCAGTGGGTCCTAATGCCTGCATCATTAGTCATAATTGTAATAGCGTGCTGCAAGAGCTCCCACTCGAAGTAAGATGACTTGAATTCCGATTTTCCTGAGATCATCACCGAGAATTGCACAACACTTTGTAAAAACTCGCGGGCGCCGAGGATAACCAAAACGGACTCTGAACTCATATATTTTTATTTTAGTTTTGTTAACCGGGTAACTGCACTAGACAGATCCGGTCTATTGTCAGGCACGACCCGGGGGAGGGGGATACAGATGAATGCCAAATGACCTTGAACCAGATTAAGCTGTTGACTCAACGCTACAAACTTCAGGTATTTGTGGTGCTTAGGGTGTATAAGAATGTGTTGGTAGGCATCCTGCATGTCCAGGGAGGCTAGCCAATCATGTTCATGAATCAAAGGTAGAAGGGTACCTAAAGATATCATCTTGAACTTTTCCTTGTCAATGAAATTTTTTTTAACTTTCTGAGATCCAGAATGGGCCGCATGCCTCCAGTTTTCTTTGGAACTAGACAGTAATGGGAGTAGAAAGTTAGAAACCTGTGTTTCGTTGCTGTGGCGGAACTACTTCTACTGCCCTGTTGTTCAGAAGGCCTTGCGCCTTGACAGCAAGAAGGTCTTACTGTACTGCCGACAGTCTGGGCTGTCTTTTTTTTGGGGGGGGGGGGGGGAGGAGACATGATCCAGGGGGTTTCTAAATGATTGAGTGAATACCCCTCATGGATTATCCAGAGGACCCATTTGTCTGATTTTACAGACTTCCACCGGTGGTAGAACCGAGTCACACGTCCTCCCACTGCTGAGGAAGAGTCCCCCTCTGGCAATTGAGGTGGGACCTGGGCCGAGAACTCAGAAGGTGGAACTGGGCACTTTTGCCTTCTGCTGCGTTTTCTTTTGTGTTTGTGGGGTATGGCTTTTGTTAAAGGACCCCCTGCCTTTGTCCCGAGGACTGACGATTGTGCTTTACTTCCACCCCGACAGAAGCGGGTGCAGAGTCGAAACTATCTTAATGGCTGGCCTAGACTTCTGTGTGGTTTCAGACCTTGTTCCACCTGGGTCCGAACAGATACATACTGAAGGTAAGACCATTACCTCATGGCTGGGTGTCATTGTGAAGCCTCAAGTACATAGCTAGGCTGCATCGGTACAAATGTCTCGCCGCAGCTGGTCTAGAAGCAGTATCGAAAGTGTCCATTGCAGCTTTAACCTGTTGGTTACTGGATTTGATGCCCCTGGTTACGGTGTGAAATAGCTCTGAATTAGTTTCTGACTCAGAGCTTCTACAATTTTCTTGAGCGAATGCCAAAGGACACATTCATATTGAGAAAAATAGCCCTGATAGCTGGTGATACGCACACCCGCGGTGGAGGCAGCAAAGACTCTTACTTAAATTTTGAAAGGCCGAGCTGAAGAAGCCTGAGGGAGGACGGCCTTGTCATTCTCTGCAATGACTACAATGGGATCAGTAAAAGTTTGTGAGGCCAATATGGGTCGATCCTTGGGAGCAGCATTCTTAACTATGGACTTGGCCAAGGAAGGGATGAGAGCAGGATTGTTCCATACCATCTGAGAAAGGGTCTCAAAAGATGGTTGCACTGGAGGAGTTAAATCTATAGGGATCTTCGGGACAGGTAGGTATTGGAGTCTTAAAAGCTTCACAGGATCGATTTCTGTAGTCTGTAGAGAAAGAGTGGAATTTAAAAATTTTCACCAGAGACTTAAAGGAAAGGTCTTCGACCACAGGCTCTTCAGTAGGATTTTTTTTTTTTTTTTTTAACTTTAATTTTTGTTCTTTATACAAGCTCTGCAGAGTAAATTTTTACAGCTTTGAGAATCAGGATAAAAAAAAAAAAGAAAAACTTAAAACTTTGTACAGTAATACAACCCATTTCACTGCTATACCGGGGAAACAAGGATCAAGAGAGTTACTAGTAAATGCATTCAAAACTACGGATCACCCAAACCCCAAGAGGAGGAGGTGTGGTATACCTTAACTTCCTGACGAAGAAGCCCCATTTGACTGAAGCCATACAACCTACCTAGACCATCTCTGAACACAGAGAGTGGTCTTGTGATTTAATTTAAAGGTGAGTTCCTCCAGGTCAGCCAGACCTTTAATAATTAGGATCCATTCCTGCTTCTGGGGTGCGTTAGGACCGAGCCAGGTCCTGGTTATCGCCTTGTGGGCTGCTGTCGTTAAAATTGCCCAAAGGTACAGCGGGTCGGGTCCCCTAACCTCACGGGAAGGGATTCCCAGAACCAGTTCTTCCCATTTCAACGGCTGAGTAATACCCAATATGCTCTTTATAGCAAATGTGATATCAGCCCAGAATTTATTTAGTTTAGGGCACGCCCAAAAGATGTGCAGGTAGTTTGCCTTATCTTCCCCCCAACCCCTCCAGCAGTCAGCCGAGAGATTTGGGTTCCTTTTGTTAAGTACATCAGGTGTAAGGAAGAAATGGATCCTGACCTTCCAGGCAAATTCTTGCCAAAAGGGTGATTTAGTCGCCAGTTTAGCAGTGCGGAAGACAGAGACCCAGTTAATAGGGGCAGGGCCCCAACCAGCTTCCTCCTGCCATTTGTTTTTAATTTTAACTAAGGGGTCAGGTCTTATCATCCTTAGGACCTTGTAAAGGTTCGAAATTTGACCCTTTTGAGCCGATGATCATTTTATCTGTTGGATGGCTGCTATTAGGGGGGCCATCCCATCCAGACCCACTATTTTACTTTGAAGCGAGGATATGTATGTTCTAACCTGGAGGAACCTGAAGTGGTCTGCATTCTTAAGCCCAAATTTAATCTTTAGTGAGTTAAAATCCAGGATTAGCTCCCCCTGGAGAAAGTGCCCGAGAAATGTTAAGCCCATTTTACTCCATAGCTTATATGTAGGGTCCAGTCGGTTCGGGGAGGAAGTCTTCAGTCCAAGCTAATCTCCTAAGAGACCATAGTGAAGGTAACAATTTGTTTTTGCCACGGTCTATGGACCGAGCAGAGGGTCTCACCAACCGAACTGAGCCTGGGTATTGGTTGGAATCGAGTTGAGAAGGGAGTCAGTATACGATCTTCAAGGGGCAACATAGCCCCCGCCTCCTCCTCTCCATGTCCCTCCAGCCGGAAGTGGAACAGAGACCAGACCATTGTAAGGACTGTAAGTTGTACCATAAGGAAATCTTCCAGATCTGGGAGTGACCTACCCCCCATCTTGCACTGGGCCTGTAATGTTTTTAGCCTTATTCTTGGTCTCTTATTAGCCCAAATAAATCTTGAGAACATTTTATGCCATATCTGGAAGTTGGATTTATGAATATGGAGGGGAATACACTGAAACAGGTACAAGAATGTTGGCAATATATTCATAATTATAGCTTGAATTCTGGCATACATAGGGATATTAATTAGAGACCACCTTTCCAAGTCTTTCTTGATGGAGGACGTCAGAGGTGTGTAGTTTGCCCCGTATAATTTTGATGAATGTTTAGTGATGTGAATCCCTAGATATTTCGTACCCCTAGCTGTCCAATTTAATGGGAGAAGTTGGCGGATGTCCTCAGATGGATTAAAAAAGAAGCACAAGGCCTCTGTTTTGGTCTTATTTAAGGAGTAACCCGAGTACCTCCCAAATGTCTCAAGAATGAGCCACACTTGTTCTATCGATTTGTGAGGCCGGGATAGGGACAGAAGATCATCATCTGCATACAACAGGATCTTCTTCTGTATTCCCCCCACCTCGATCTCCGACACCCCCTGCGCCCTTCTGATAGCCTCCGCTAGAGGTTCGATATAGAGCGCAAACAGCAGGGGGGAAAGAGGACACCCCTGCCGGCTGCCACTACCAAAGTGAAATCTTCTAGACAGGCCCCGTTTACCCTGACATATAGCTGACAGCCCCTGTACAAGGATCTCATGGTGTCTATGAAAGACTCTGGGAACCCCCTGTGTTCAAGTACCGAGAACAGGAACTCCCATGAGACCTTGTCAAAGGCCTTTTCGGCATCTAAGCTTAGTAAGCAGGCTGGGGTACGGGTTCGTTGGATCTTATCTATCATGTCTAGGGCAGAACGAACTCCAACAGAGGCCTGCTGACCCAGCACAAAGCCAGATTGGTCTGATTGAATTAACTCTGGTAGTATCAGATTGAGTCTGGATGCTATTATGGAGATGAAGATATAATCCTGATTTAATAAGGATATGGGGCGGTTAAGATTCACATTTCGAGGGATCTTTTCCCTCTTTATTCAGGACTGTTATTGTGGCGTATTGCCATGGGGGGGGGTCACCTCCAGACCAGACATTTGAGAAAGCTTTGTGGAGAAGGGGAACCACTTCCGGGGCTAGAGTTTTGTAAAATTCAGCTCCAAACCCATCTGGGCCAGGACTCTGCAGCAGGATTAACTCCTGTTCCTTCAACATCACCCAGCCGAAGATCTGGGTCAGGCTCAAACTAATCTTCTGACAGGCCAGGGGAGACTGCATGGACAGGAAAGGAGTGAAAATCAGAATGGAAATTAGAAGAGAAAAGAATTGGAGTCAAAAAGCCCTGGAGGCTGGACGGTGCCACACCAGGCATCTGCGCCGATGAAGAACACGGCGCTGAACCCAAATGAGTCAGCGCCATCAGAAACAGCCCACCACATGGCGCTGACAAAGGCCACAGTGCAGACAGAGCCCTCAGAGCCAACAGAGCCCCCAGCGCCGCGGACAGTGTCGACAGAGTCCTCAGTGCCGCGGACGGCTCCAAGAGTGTCCCAAGGTTCCGAAAACTGCAATTTGAAGGAAAAGGAGGAAAATTAACAGATAAGAGGCATCAGTGTGGGGGCCCTGCGCCACAGCCATGTTGGGGGGGGGGGCACCTGAGCACGGAGTCGATGGCAACGAAGACGACGCCGCGTGATTAGGAAGGTCCAACAGCCCAACCCGGTCTCTTGAGCGGCCCGAAGGCCCCAGAGTAACTGGGTCAGGCAGCTGGACCAACCCCCAAGCCCACTGCTCATAACAGCAGCCCAAACTGCTCATCAGAGGCCCGTCAAATAGGTGGGGACATGCTCCAATGTCAAAGAGGTCGGGCACCAGAGCCAGAAACCAGCGACTCCGAGAAGGGATGAGACCGGTAACCAGCCCCAATGACCAACCGTCAACGTGCAAACATACCAGAACGTGACCTCAAGTGATGCCTTCTCTTTCTCGACTTGTACACCGAAGAACAACTCAAGGCCGAACAGTGCCGCGAATGGGACCATTTCCTTTCATGCTTTCGGGGGACCGCCGATCTCCCTGAGCATTGGACAGTCCGCCATCAGTCCCACCCTCCGGGGAGGGCAGCGAACGGGACCCAGCCCAGCTGACTGAACAGCTTTCATACAAAGTCTCCCTACAGTCACCTGACCAGCTCAGCACACTCACCTCTGAGGCCGGGAGATCAGAGGGCTGTGGGTTCAGTTCCCACATCTGGCACTTGGGTTAATATCCCAATACTGACACTGTAGTGCAGCATGAGAGGGGTGCTGCACTTCTAAGGTGCCGTCTTCCGGATGAGACGTTAAACTGAGGTCCCATCTGCCTGGATTGGTGGTAGTCCAGATGGATGTTAAAGATCCTATGGCACTTATCGAAAAAGAGTAGGGGAATTTCCCCAGTGTCCTGGCCAAATTTCCTTCATTCACTAAAAATACCACCAACAGCTTAATCTGGTTCAAGGTCAGTTGGCATTCATCTGTATTCCAACCCCCTCGTCGTGCCTGAAAATAGGCAGAATTTGTCTAGTGCACTTACCCGGTCAACAAAAACTAAATAATTAAAATAAATAAGCTGTCAATGGAGGGCTGAAGACTTCTGAATTAATCAATAAATTTAATTCAAGATCTACACGGTAGTTTCCGAAGACAAATTACAAAACAGTAAACTGAAAACTATGCTGCTAGTTTGAAGTTTGACTCCCGGGCGCAAACGACATTGTTACTGAATAGCACTCAACAGCGGGAAAAAAAGGAAGTGAAGTGGTTGGAGGGTCGGCACAGAGAGTCTTTACCGCACGCAGCCAGGGCTCACGGTGTTGCCCTTGCGGCTCCATCCTGGCGCCGCCCTCTTGCAAAAAGTTTGCTCCCGCTGAGTCCAAGCGCCCCCGGCATAGATCCCATCAGTGTGAATGAGTGCTGGAGACTTCATGTCCAGAAAGATCAGGAAGTTGTTATCCCTTGGTGAGACCCCATCTGGAGTACTGCGTCCAGTTCTGGAGACCCCATCTCCTCAAGGACATAGATGAGAAGGAGGCAGTCCAGAGGAGGGCAACTAAAATGGTGCAGGGTCTGCAAGAGAAGCCATTTGAGGAGAGACTAGACAAGCTTAATATGTATACCCTTGAGGCAAGGGGGGAGAGGGAAGGGACATGATTGAAACTCTGAAGTACCTCAGTGGAATCAACAAAGTCCAAGAGGGTAGCATCTTTCAGAAACAGATGTGCAAGAACAAGGAGACACAATTTGAAGATAGAGGGGGGACGGCTCAGGGGCAATGTGAGGAAGTATTTTTTCGCAGAGAGGGTGGTGGACGCATGGAACTGCCTTCCTGAGGAGTGTGTGGGGTCTAAAACTGTTCGAGAATTCAACAATGTATGGGACAGACATAAGGCTATTCTTGTGGGGGTAGGAAGAAATAGGCTGTTGATTAACTAGGATCTGCAGCTTATACAGCAGGTAGGGAAATGGGCAGACTAGGTGGGCCAAGCGGTCCTGATCTGCCGTCAAAAGTCTGTTTCTCTGTTCGGTGGAGTCGCCTGCAGAACAGGTGTCGCTCCTGATCAGGACATACACCCACTGCTCCCACAGAAAGAGGGCAACTGTCCCAGGTGCCACTTACTACAGTCGGCCCTAGACATCGGGTCAGACTCGGCAGACACCCTGGCCAGGAGGGCGAGAGAGAGTGGCCTGCCGTCCAAAGGACCACCGGCCGAACCACTAGGCTTACAGCCACCAGGGGTCATAGGCTTAACCTTGAGAGGCTAGGGGGTGTGGGAGGACTTCCCATGCCCCAAAGAGCCTTCTCCCATAACTGAGATGAGGGAGGGAGTCAGAGACCAGGAGCCCAGAGGAAGAGGGGGTCAGCAACTTCATCAGGGACCAAGCGTGGCCTTCTGTCCAAGATTTCTCCTTCTCCAGTGCTCATGTTTGCTGCTTGATTTCTTTTCTTTATGAGAAGACGAAGGGGGAGAGGATTAAGAGCTTTTCTGGTGAAGTTCCTTCTATATGGCAGATAGCTGCTTAAGCAGAAAGGATTGGAGAGTCTTCTGGTGCCAGAGCTGTATGCGTGGACTGAAATCACAGCAGCATGCACACTAGAAAGGGCACCTCTCGATCGACTATGCTGAAGACAACATGTACAAATTCGTCTAAAGACCATCAAAACGGAAATAAAGATGCGCTTAATTTAAAGATGTATGTCGCATCCGGCCCTATAGAGGTCTGACTTGTATAGTCTATGGCGGAAAGAACCAGGGATGGGTGGGAGACCCTCCATTTTATACCATACGTCATGTCAGAAGCGGGCCAACATAGGGGTGGTCCCCCGCTGGGTATTGCTAGCCAGAAAGTTTCCTTTAAGGTCCTGGGGCCTGCAGGCTTCAGTCCTAAAGGTGTTACCTGCCGTAAGAGCAACTCTCGAAGTAAGATCGTAACAGAAACTGAATGACAGCAGATAACGACCACTTGGCCCACCTAGTCTGCCTATTTCCCTACCTACTGGATAAGCTGCAGATCCTAGTTAACCAACAGCCTTCTTCCTACAACCCATCAGAATTGCCTTATGTCTGTCCCATGCATTCTTGAATTCCCCCACTGCTTTTGACCGAAAGATCTCCTCAGGCAGTCCATTCCATGCATCCACCACCCTCTCTGCGAAAAAATACTTCCTTACATTGGCCCTCAGCCGTCCCACTCCATCTTCAAACTGCCCCCCAGGTCTTGCATCTTTTGAAAGTTGCTACCTCTTGCACTTTGCAGATTCCCTCGAGTTAGTTGCAGGTTTTATCTATGCCCCCTAAGGGTACACATATTAAGCCCTTTAGTCTCTTCATATGGCTTCTCTTGCAGACCCTGCACCATTTTTGCTGCCCTCCTCTGGACTACCTCCATCCCGTCTATGTCCATGCTGCAATGGGGTCTCCAGAACTGCATGCAGTACTCCATATGAGGCTTCACCAACTGTCTGTACAGAGGGATAAATACAGGTTACTCACCTGTAACAGGAGTTCTAGGAATGGTATATGTTGTTCATCCACACTCATTGGCAGGTATCCTTGCCGCTTTAAATCTTGCCGGAAGGTCTTCAAGCTTGCTCCTCCCACCCACCCGGGTGGTATAACTCTCGGCTCCGCCCCATGACGCCAGATCTGGCCCGCTGGAAGCTCAGGTTGTGCGTCGAAGCCGAGGTCGAAATGGTAGATGTAGGATGAACAATATATACCATTCCTAGAACTCCTGTTACAGGTGAGTAACCTGTATTTCTAGGACATGGATATGTTGTTCATCCACACTCATTGGCAGACTCCTAGCAGTTCGGGAGGAGGGAGGCAAGACGACACCCCATATACTTACTTGGGAAAGAGAGACTGAGAACCGAGGCCCAAAACCAGCATCCCGCGTGACTCAAGGTCGATGTGGTAGTGGGTAATGAAGGTGTTTGCTGACTTCCAGGTAGCAGCCCTGCAGATTTCCTGATAGGGACGTCCCCTGGAAGCAGCCACCGCTGCAGCAGTATGGCGGGTAGAATGAGCTCTTATCCCTCTGGGAGGCTCCATGCCCGCCAACTTATAGCGAGATCTATGCAGGAGGTTACCCACCTGCTTATCGTCCGCTTGGCTGCAGGTCTGCCAGATGCGCTTCAGCGTAGGTGACAAACGGCGAACCTCTCTCTCAATTTCAGCTGCAGCGCCCTTATAATGCTTACGCCTTCTAGGTCCAGAGGATGGAGCCTATATTCGGCCTCCGAGGTGTGATTGGGGTAGAACACCGCAGAGTCAACACCTGGTTAAGGTGGAAACTCCGGCCACCACCTTCGGAAGGAATTTCAAAGGCAGGACAACTCCTTGTCCCTGTGGAAGACCAGGTAAGGAGACCTCGATGGAAAGCGCCTGGAGCCTCCCATCCTTCTGGCTGACGTGATAGCCACCAAGAAGGCGGTCTTCCACGACAGGTGAGAGAGAGCACACCTGTGCATAGGTTGAGAATGGCTTGCCCATGAGCTTTGCAATGTACCAGCAGTAGATCCCACGAGGTGGGGGTTCCCGCACTGGAGGAAATGTGATCAAGGCCTTGAAAGCGCCAGACCATCTTCCTCCTCCCTATGCCACCAACTGCTTCCCCGGCCCGCGCCCGCAAGCAGAGATGGCTGCCAGGGCACCCTTAGGGTCGCCGACCTAAGCCCTTGACTAGAAAGGGACCATAAATAGTCCAAGATGCTTGCCAAGGAACAGGAGGAAGGGTCCAAGCCCTTGCTTCTGACACCAAATGGAAAACCTTTTCCATTTGAAGGCATAGCATTTTCTGGTCGACTCCACGGGACGCCCCAACTACATTGAGGACCTCGCCGGAAAGACCCAAGGCCTGGAACTCTAGCCGCTCAGGAACCAGGCCGTCAGGTGCAGGGATTGAAGGTCCGGATGGAACACCTTCCCCTGATTGACTGAGAGCAGGTCCGGGCGAGCTGGAAGCTGCCGCGGAGTCCTGGAGCTGAGACTGAGGAGATCTGGGTACCAGAACTGGCGAGGCCAGTCTGGTGCTATCAGAATCACCTGCGCCTTGTCCCTCCTCGCCTTGAGAAGCACCTTGTGGATCAAGGGAAATGGGGGAAAGGCGTAAAAGAGGCCCGGGGTCCATTGCCTCGAGAAGGCATCCCCCTGCAGCGAGCCCTGCTGAGGGGGCGGCATGAGACACAGACTCAGCTGCTCTCCATGGAGGCAAACAGGTCCACCTGAGGTGTGCCCCAAAGGGAGAACAGATGCTGTACTACCTCCGCAGGAGAGACCACTCTGGGATGCAGCCCCTATCCGCTCAGGGCATCGGGCCAGGGTGTTGGAGGCTCCTGCCACGTGAATGGCTAGGAGATCCGCCTCAGGCTGCGCACAGTGACCAAATGCGGAGAGCTTCCTTGCATAGAAGCATGGAGCGCGGCCCGCCCTGGCGGTTTAGATAGTACATGGTCGTGGTATTGTCCGCTCTGACTCGGACCACTTGACCCCGGAGGAACGGAGCAAAGGCGGTGAGAGCTAGGCGGACCGCCCGAGCTCCAGCAGGTTGATGTGGCATCGGGACTCCCGGGGGACCAGAGGCCATGAGCCCGTGTTCCCCAGATGGGCACCCCAACCCAACAGAGAGCGATCGGGTCGATGGAGAGACCCCGCCGGCCTCGGGCGGACGAACAGGATGCTCCTCCTGCAAATGATCTGGAACGGTCCACCACTGGAGAGCGCCCACATCCCCTTGTGCCCATACACAAGCTGGTCCAAGGATCGCAGCTGCCAGGACCACTGGCTGGCCAGTCCCCACTGAAGGGACGCATGTTCCAGCGGGCCCAACGGACCACGCTGGTGCAGGCCGCCATGAGACCCAGGAGGCGAGAAGTCCCGGGCAGGGTGCAATTGCCCAACCAGAAATGATCGGGCAAAGGAGGAAAGAACCTCGGCCCTGTCCGCGGGAGCCGCCTGGCTCAAGAGAGTCGAGCTGCGCCCGATGAATAGAATCACCTGCTTCGCTCGAGTCTCACTTGGCCTCGCTTGATAAGGAGGCCCAGTTGAGAGCAGACCTGGAGGCCAGATCTCTGGACCACCTCCGCCTCCTTCCTGGAGGGAGCTGCTATCAGCCAGTCGTCCAGGTAAGTGCACACCCGACCCTCAGCGCCGACAGGAATGCTGTCACCACTGCCATGCATTTGGTGAAGACCCTGGGAGCTGGAGACAAGCGAAGGGCATGGCTTGGAACTCAAGAGGGATCCTTCCGCTGAAGCGAAGGAATCTCTGGTGACGGAAGGATAGGGACGTGAAAAATGCGCCCTGCAAGTCCAGAGAGCAGAACCACACGCTGCTCCAAGGATGGTATTATCTGAGCCAGAGTGACCATCCTGAAGGTTCGAGACCTTAGGAACTTGTTTAGGCCGTAGGGTGAGAATGGGGCGCCAGCCCCGGTCCGCTTCGGAACCAGGAAGTACCTGGACACAAACCCTGGGTCTGAAGGAGGGTCCACCACCTCTCTTACCACCTCCTTCTGGAGGAGGAGGCGATCGGCTCGACGAGCCGCCAGTGAGGCTGGGGATCTCAAGCCCCGAGGGGCGACGGCCTGAAGGGTGGTGCCTGCTCGAATTCCAGAGGCAGGCCCTTCCCACCACCTCCAAGACCCACCTGTCCGTGGTAACAGCGGACCAGGCGGAACGGAAGTGCGGGCCGTCCCCACAGGGGACCCAGGAGTGAGTGACGGGGATGGGGCGACACCCCTCAGCCCGTCACTGGGCAGGCTTGGAGGAGGGACCGGCCGAGGGACCTCCTGGGCCCTTTCTCCTCCTGCCCTCCTGTTAGGAGGCCGGGCGGCTTGGGCTCTGGGATGCCAAGGCCGAGCCTGCTGGCCCTGACGATGCTGGACAAGGCTGCCGGGGCACAGAAGGACTAAAGGGCTTAGGGCTGTGGTTTGCGGCCTTGTCCTTCTGAGCGAAGAGACCGAGTCCAAGGTGGCATTGGACTTCTCGATCCTCTGCAGGTGACCTTCCACCCCAGGGTCAAGAGGTCAGTCCTCAAAAGGGAACATCCGCCAACTTGTGCTGGGTATCCAGTAAAGGTGGATATCCTCAGCCAAGCCCGCCGGGACGATAGCCACTGCGCCGCCAACCGATCTGGCACATGAGTCCCCTATATCCAAAGCAGTCTGAGCTGCTGTTTGCCACTGCTCTGCCCTGGTCCCGCACCTGCTTAACCGTAGTCTGCAGATCGGCGGGAAGATGAGGGATGACCTCATCCAGGAGCCCAACAGGGCATGAGAAAATGTGCCATGAGGCGGCCGAACTGGCCTGACGAAGGCCGAGAGAGGACGCAGCGTAGACTTTTCGCCTCGACATAGTCCACTTTCTTGGACTCTTGTCAGGAGGTTTGTCCACATCCCTTGGCGCTAGGGCGCGCGGAAAACGCTGTCGGTAACCAACCCTCAGCAGAGGGTGTTCAAAACCGGACAAGGAACCGTGGGACTGCATACTTCCTGGCCATCCTGGCCAGGCGCAGGGCAGGAAGCAGGGCGCTGCCAAAGCTCCAGTGCCGGACCCACTATGGCCTCGCCACGGAAAGGCCTCCGTCGGAGAATCCCCTCGGTCCAGAATCTCCGTGAGGGGATACCTGGCCCGTTTGGAAACGGGTTCGAGCTCCATCCCGGTAGACTCCGAGATGAGCCGAAGCAGTCCTAGGAAGGACGACGGGCTATCGTCCATTGACTGACCTCCTGAAGACTCCCAAGTCCAGTCGCTTGGAGAAAAAGGAGGAATCATCTTCGGACTCGGAAGAGTCCTCGAAGAGCTGCCTCTGGCCTGAGCCACCCTTCACCTGCCGAGGTGGTCGGGAGTGAGGGTAACTGACAGCCGATGGGGTGACCTCAGCCGACCGAGAATCCTTGGTCGGAGCCCCAATTGGTGGCTGTGGAGGCGGAGGTTCCACCGGAATCGGTGAAGAAGCTGGTTTTGGCCGAACAACCGCCTGGGTATAAGCTCCTCGGATAAGTCGAGGGGTTGTGTCGGCGTGCCGTGACAGCCACTTAATGGCCGGGAAGGCGACGGGTCGGGCTTATTCCCGCCAGGAGGAGCTGTTGCAACATAAGGTCCTCGCACTGCCGACGTAATTTACGCCAAGCCTCCCTCATCCGAGGAGGAGGACGAGGACGAGCGGCGACGCCTACTTATCAGCGGTGCCGAGACCGGACCGCCTATGACGGTGGGATCGGCTGGACCGCTAAGAGGTCCGAGACCGAGACCGAGTCCCGCACTTCCGAGGTCGGTGCGGGAGGTGTGGCGGGAACCGGCACTCCCTTCGCTCGGATGGTCCATCCGAGGGCTCCGGAACCGGAGGTACAGGCGAGCCCACGGGATCCTCAACTCCTCCCGGGAACCGGGAGAGGACCGCTGCTAAAGGCGACAGCCCCGTCCAATGGGTGAGAAAATCTCGACTTCATCGGTGGGAGTCTCGGTCAACTGACCTGGACGGGACACCGTGAGGCCAGTGGTCAAGCCGGAAGGTCGATCAGCCGACGGCTCCACGGCCCGGGAGAGGGACCTTCCCGCCTACAAGAGTGTCGACGGAGGGACTTACCCTGTCCCTCTTTTGGACCGAGAATAAGGTCCAGCAGGCATGAGGCCCTTCTCCTTTAGTGGAGAGGACAGACAAAGCTCCTAAAAGAAGCCGTGTAGGAAGAACCCAGAGGCGGATAAATGCCGCGGCGAGGAAGATACGACCCGCGCGCCTCCTCTTCGAGGCGACCATCCGCTCGAGCTGATCCGCCAGGAACCCGCCGCCCAGGACACCGCCAACCGGGCCTCCTTGACTTCACCGAGGGAACGCTCTCGGGACGGCCCAGTTGCAACCGGCAGCACGGCTTCGAGGACGGGGTCGAGAAAGATGAGCACAGGTCGCAAGCCTGCGGGTCGTGCTCAAGGCCTAGCAGTAGACACCGTGGAGTGTGGATCCGTCTCGAGACATCTTCGTCGCGATGGGCATCTCCGAACCGAGTCGATTTGTCCATCGCAGCCATGAGGGATAGAAGACTGAAGTCTTTTTGCAAAATTTATTTTTAAATCCGCAAACGGAGAAATAGGAACCAGTCACAAACGCAGAGCGTTAAGGAGGGAACCTGAGCTTCCAAGCGGTAAGGAAGATCTGGCGTCATGGGGCGGAGCCGAGAGTTATACCACCCGGGTGGGTGGGAGGAGCAAGCTTGAAGACCTTCCGGCAAGATTTAAAGCGGCAAGGATACCTGCCAATGAGTGTGGATGAACAACATATCCATGTCCCTAGAACTTCCCATTTTCTACTGGTGATGCCTCTCCCTATACATCCCAGTATCCTCCAAGCCATCCTTACTTCTCACATTGCTTGCTTACCTTTAGGTCATCTAATATGACTACCCCCAGGTCTTTTTTTTTTTTTTTTTTTTTAATACCCTCCCCCCACCCCCATATACTCTTCTCCTGGGTTTTTCTTTCCCAGGTGCATTACTTTGCACTGAATCTAAGCTGCTATACTTTTCACCATTCCTCCAACCTTGCCAAATCCCTTTCCACACCTCCATGTGTATCAACCCTGTTGCAGATCTTTGTGTCTGCAGAGAGGCATACTTTTCCATCCAGTCCCTCTGCAATGTCACTTTTAAGACATTAAAAAGGACTGGACCCAGTACTGAACCTTGCGGTAACCTACTAGTAATCCCCACTTCTTCAAAGTGATCTCCATTTACTAATACTCTGTCTGCTGTTGTCCAGCCAATTCCTTACCCAAGCTACCACCCTGGGACCCACTCCCAGACTGGCTAATTTATTTATTCTTTTGTGTGGGACTGTGTCAAATGCCTTGCTAAAGTCTAGGTAGGCTATGTCCACAGCCCCTCCCTGGTCTATTACTTTGGCCACACAGTCAAATAAATCTATTAGATTCATCTGACATGACCTTCCCGCTGTGAATCCATGCTGCATTGGGTCCTGTGCCTCACTGGCCTCTAGGTACTCAACTCTCTTTCATAAGTGATTCCATCATTTTCCCTACCACTGAAGTCAAGCTCACAGATCTGTAGTTTCCTGCTTCTCTCCAACTTTTGTGAAGGGGAATCACATCGACCCTCCTCCAGTGCTTAGGTACTACACCATTCTCCCATGATTTGTTACAAAGGGTAGTCAGTGGTGTCTATTTCTCCCCTTAGTTCTTTTAGAATTCTGGGGTGAATCCAAACAGGTCCCGGTGCCTTGTCCACCTTCAATTTTAGGAGTTCTTTCAGAACCCTTTCTTCTGTGACAGGACTGGTATCGACCCTCCTATCCAGAGTGCTTCTATTGATTGGATTAGGTACCTCCCCCTCCTCTTCCTTTGTGAATACTTCGCAGATGTATTCGTTCAGTATTCCTGCTTTTTCACTGTCCATCTGCCCACCCACCCTCCCTTAATTAAACCTCACTATGCCTCCTTTGGTTTTTCTTTCTTCCTAATGTACCCATAAAATGTTTTATCACCCTTCTTAACCGAGCTGGCTATCCTTTCCTCAGTTTGGGCCTTTGCTATTCTGACTGCCTTCTCCACTTCCTTCTGCATTAGCTGGTACAGTTCTCTGTCCCGCTCCTTCTGTATTTCTTTACACTTCCTGAATGCCATCTTTTTCTCCCTAACCTTCCCCGCCTCCTCGTTTGAGAACCATAGTGACTCCCCCCCCCCCTTTTTCGTTTTGATTTATCCGCTTCACACAAAGGCTTGCTGTCTTCGTGATGGCAATTTTGA
Source organism: Neoceratodus forsteri (assembly GCA_016271365.2). NCBI lineage: Eukaryota > Metazoa > Chordata > Ceratodontiformes > Ceratodontidae > Neoceratodus > Neoceratodus forsteri. The sequence goes on along the minus strand of CM028137.1, from coordinate 823,428,674 downwards.
CATTTCTCTATTGTTCCTCCACCCCTCCTTCTTGCCTGTTTGCTAGTGCTTTTCAGAGACACTACCATTTTCACAAAGTCAGCACTCCTAAAGTCCAGTCCCCTCACTTGTGTGGCTTGACTCTGGCTGTGTTTATTGTGAACCACACTGCTTGGTGGTCACTTGTTCCCACATCATTAGAAAGTCAGCCAAACCACTAACAAGCTGCAAAAGAACCTTTGGGGGAGACGCATGCAGATGTTATCCAACTGTAAATCATCCGCTTTGCTGCCAGTCTGCCACATTCAGCTTTAGTTTATGTTACAAACACCTAGCAAGCCTCATACTGAACTCCAGCCATGTGCTCTACATAGGAAGAGAGCACCCTCCTCAGGTCCAGAGTATGAAACCTGTGGCTGGCCACTGAAGATAAGATGGTAAAATATAACTGAAGATTTATCACCTGGTAAAGGTGAAGAACAGGTTACTCACCTGTAACAGTAGTTTTAGGAGTGGTATATGTTGTTCATCCACACATTTTGGCATGTCCCTTTCCCCTTTAAATCTGGCCGGAAGTCTTCAAGCTGGCTCCTCCCACCCACCCGGGTGGTAAACACCATGGCTCCACCCCCATGACGTCAGATCTTAGCCTGATGGAAGCAAGGTGATGCGCCTAAAGCCGGGGAGGTTGGGGGGTGCAAGTGGATGAAGATATACCACTCCTAGAACTACTGTTACAGGTGAGTAACCTGTTTTTCTAAGAGTGTGGACATGTTGTTCATCCACACTCTTTGGCAGACTCCTAGCAGTTCTCTGGGAGGAGGGAGACAAGGTGCACACCCCCTACTTAGGAAACAGATCGGAGAACCGAGGCCCCAAAACCAGCATCCCGACGTGACTCAAGGTCGATGTGGTAAAGGTAATGAAGGTGTTTGCTGACTTACAGGTAGCAGCCCGACAGATTCCCTGGAGAGGGATGTCCCTGGAAGCAGCCACCGATGCAGCAGTATGGCGGGTAGAATGAGCTCTTATCCCTCTGGGAGGCTCCTTGCCTGCCAACTCATAGCACAGACCAATGCATGATGTAATCCATCTTGCAATGGTCCATATGGCTGCAGGTCTGCCAGAAGCGGCTTCAGCGTAGGTGACAAACAGCTGTCGGACCTCTCCCCGAATTTCTGCTGTCCTCTCCTTGTAGTAGGACAGAGCACGTCAAAGGCCCTGTCCACACTACTCCAGAAAAATCCCTTTGTAACATTACAGATGGTCCAAACAGTTACTGTAACGGTTTGCGTTTACACTGGTAACGTCACAGAAAGCGTTTTCAAACCAGTTCTTGAAAACTGATATTTTGGGCCTGTCTACACTACATAAGTAAAATCCTGTAATGTTATCAGTGGTAGGGTGGATGCACTGTAATGTTTTGGCTCTGTTTACACTGCAGTGAAAATCTAACGTTTTGAAACCGGTACAGACTGAAAACGTTACAGTGCATCCACACTACCACTGAAAACGTTTTGAAAACGTTACAGGATTTTACTTGTGTAGTGTGGACAAGGTTAAACAGAGCTTTGAAACCATTACAGAAACCATTGTTGAAACCACCTCACAACAGGTTTCTGTAACGGCTACAGAAACACTTTCTGTAACGGTACCAGTGTAAACACAAACTGTTACGGTAACTGTTTTGGCCCTCTGTAACGTTACAGAGGGGATTTCCAAGGGTAGTTTAGACAGGGCCTTTCAGTCTAATGGTTTCAAAATGTTACGGATTTTCAGTGTAGTGTGGACAGGGCCTAAGGTCTAGGGTATGGAGCCTGTACTCGGCATCCGAGGTGTAGTTAAGGTAACACCTGGTTAAGGTGAAACTCTGACACCACCTTCGGAAGGAATTTCGGATGGGGGCGCAGGACCACTTTGTCCCTGTGAAAGACCAGATAAGGGGAGTCCACGGAAAGCGCCTGGAGTTCCCCTGTCCTTCTGGATGACGCGATAGCCACCAGGAAGGCAGTCTTCCACAAGTGTGAGAGCTCACACTTGTGCATAGGTTTGAAAGGCTTGCCCACGAGCTTTGCCAAAACCAGCAAGAGATCCCACGGAGGTGGAGGTTCAGGCACTGTAGGGGATATGTGATCCAGGCCTTGGAAAAAGCGCCCGACCACTGTCTCCTGTGTCAATGCTGACTGACCGGCCCGTGCCCAGTAAGCGGAAATGGCTGCCAGGTGCACCCTAAGTGTCGATGACCGTAGACCCCCTTTGGAGAGAGACCAAAGGTAGTCTAAAATGTTAGCCACAGAGCAGGATAAGGGGTCCAGACTCTTACCCCAACACCAAATGGAAAACCTTTTCCATTTGAAGGCATAACATTTCCTGGTCAATTCCTTACGAGATGCTTGCACAACTGTGTAGACATACTCGGAAAGACCCAGAGCCTGGAACTCTAGCCACTCAGGTACCAGGCTGTGAGGTGCAGGGATTGAAGGTCCAGATGGAATACCTTCCCCTGGTTCAATGATACCAGCTCTGGGCGTGTCTAAAGCCGCTACAAGGCCCTGCAGCTGAGAAGATATGGATACCAGAACTGACGGGGCCAATCTGGGACTACCAGGATCATCTTTGCCTTGTCCCTCCTCACCTTGAGTAACACCCTGTGCATCAAGGGAAAAGGAGGGAAGGTGTAGAGGTGGCCTGGGGTCCACGGCCTCAAGAAGGCATCCCCCTGCAGTGGGCCCTGCTGAGGGGGGCAGGCCTGGTACACCCTCAGCTTGGTGTTCTCCCTGGAGGCAAACGGGTCCACCAACGGTTTGCCCCAACGGAAGAACAGATTGTAAGCTACCTCTGGATGGAGAGACCACTCGTGGGAGGTCTGGCCTATGCGGCTGAGCGCATCCGCCAGTTGGTTCGAGACTCCTGCCACATGGATAGCAAGGAGATCCACCTCCAACCTGCTGATGAGGGTCCAGATCCGGAACGCCTCCTTACACAGCAGACGGGAGTGCGTGCCGCCCTGTTTGTTGAGGTAGTACATGGTCGTGGTATTGTCCATCTGGACTTGAACCACTTGACCCCAGAACAGAGGAGCGAAAGCAGACAGTGCCAGAGCTCCAGCAGGTTGATGTGGCATCGGGACTCCTCGGGGGGGGGGGGTCCAGAACCCATGGGCTCTGTTGTCCCCCATGTGGGCTCCCCAGCCCATGAGAGAGGCTTCGGTCATGAGAACGACCGTCAGCTCGGGGCGGACAAACAGAATCCCTTCCTACAGACGGCCTGGGGCAGTGCACCACTGGAGAGCGTCCCACATCTTCTGGGTGACAGTGACCAGCTGGTCGAAATGACCCTGACACTGAGTCCACTGAGCAGCCAGCTCTCACTGGAGGGGGCGCATGTGCAATCTGGCCCAACGGACCACTGAGGTGCACGCCACCATGTAACCTAGAAGGTGCAGGAAGTCCGGCAGGGCGCAGTTCCCAACCAGAAGTGATTGGGCAAAGGAGGAAAGAACCTTCTCATTTCCCTGTTCGAGCAGAGCTCTGGTTGACGAGAGCCAGCTCTGCCCCAATAAAGCCCATCACCTGAGAGGGAACAAGTTCTGGCTTGGCCCTGTTGATCAGGAGGCCTAATTGGGAACAGGTTCAGAGGGCCAGGTCCCTGGACCTCTCCACCTCCTGCAGGGAGGAACCCGCCAGGAGCCAATCGTCGATGTAGGGGTATATCCGAACCCCTTGACACCATAGATGGGCCGACACCACTGCAGTGCACTTGGTGAAGACCCGAGAGGACGATGACAGGCTGAACGGCATGGCTTAGAACTCGTACAGGGTCCCTTCCACCCTGAAGTGGAGGAACCACTGGTGGGACGGACAGATTGGGATGTGGAAAAACACGTCCTGTAGATCCAGTGAACAGAACCACGTTTGCTTCCAGAGTTGGTATGATCTGATTGAGAGTTACCATCCGGAAGGTGCGAGACCTGAGATATTGATTCAGGTCGTGGAGATCTAGGATGGGGCGCCAGCCCCCCATCCGATTGGGCACCAGGAAGTACCTAGACACGAAGCCTGGGTCTGAAGGAGGATCCGGCACTGGAGCTACTGCTTCCTTGCGGAGGAGCTGAGCAATGTCGTCCTGAAGGGCCGACTGAGTGTCAACCGAGATCCTTTCTTCCCGAGGGACACAGGCTCGGCAGGGAGGGTACTGCTCGAATTCTAGAGGCAGTCCCTGACAGACCACTTCCAGGACCCACCTGTCCAAAGTGATACCAGACCAGGGGGAAAGTGGCGGAGCCGGCCCCCACACAAAACGACCCAGAACTGGCGTGACGGGTGAAGGGGTGGCCACCCCGACCCATCACTGAGCAGGATTTGAGGAGAAGGCAGCTCCTGGACCGGCACCTCGACCTCCTTTGCAGGGCCGCTGCGGACCCTGCTTGAGCCTGGGGCGCCAAGCTTGAGCATACTGGTGCTGCTGACCTTCCTAGAAGAAGGGCTGTCTAACCACAGGGGAAGAATGCCGAAAAGCCTTCTTCTTGTGCTTCTGCTGGTTCTTGCCCTAAGAACCCTCTGCAGAAGTGGTATCCAAGGTGGCAGTGGACTGCTCTATGCGCTGGAGGTGATTTGCCACTCCCAGACCAAAGAGATCGGTGCCAAGGAAGGGCACGTCAGCTGACTTGTGCAGAGTATCCGATGGGAAAAAGGATAATCTCAGCCATGCCCAGCGGAGAGTGGCCACTGCGGCTGATAGTCAGCGGGCACAGCAATCTCCAATATCCAAGGCTGTCTAGAGCTGCTGTTTTGCAACAGCACGGCCCTGGTCACAGACCTGCTTAACCGTGGTCTGCATGTCTGCTGGGAGATGAGTGAGGACTTCATCTAGCAACCTCAAGAGGGCTTGAGAGAAGTGTGCCATGATCAATGCCGAGCTGGCCTGACAAAGGCCCAAGGATGAGGCCGCATACACCTACTGGGCAGAATGGTCCATATTCTTGGACTCCTTGTCCGGAGGGCAGTCAGTATCTGCTGAGCTACCCGGGCGTCTAAACACAGAGGCAGTCACAAGACTTTCAGCCAAGGGATGTTCTGTGAAACCCGCCAAGGACCCCATGGGTACAGTGTACTTGCGAGCCATGCAGGCAGACGGAGCCGGGCAAGAGGCAGGGCACTGCCACAGCTCAAGGGCCAGGCAAACAATGGCTTTGGCCACTGGGAAGGCCTCTGTCAGGGTATCCCCTCTTAAAGATATCCGTGAGAGGATATTCCGCCTTCTTTGGGATAGGCTCCAAGGGTATACCGGTTGACTCTGAAATAAGTCGGAGGATGCCCTGGAAAGAGGAAAGACCTTCCTCCAAGCCTGTCACTGACAACTCATCGGGGTGTGAGTGCAGACCAGTGGTATCAGAGTCCGAAGAACTGGGATACAAGGGTCTCCCGCCTACGTCCCCTTCAATACACCGAGGGTGATCGGGGGACAACAGTGATGGACAGACAACGGGGCAGGCCCATATCTCTCTGGTCCTCTTTTGAGGGAGCCGCTCCCTAAGGCTGCTTAGGCAGTGGCTCCACCAAAACTGGTGGGGAGACCGGAACAGGCTGAATAAGAATGCGTGCCGGTCCTACCGGAGGAAGAACCAGAGTCTTTGGTTCTGGACGGGTCGGCGCTGGCCTAAGAGGCTGGGGCCAAGTAGTGGCCAGTGTAGCCGGCAGAGGCGCCTTATGACCGGTCAGAATTAGCTGTTGCCACATAAGGTCCTCAAAATGCCGACGGAGCTTCCGTCAAAGTCTCTCCTCATCCGAGGAGGATGAGGATCGGTGGTGGCGCCTCTTCCGAGAGTGTTTGTGACCGACCGAAGGGGTCCTGGTCCTCGATTGAGACTGATAGGGTCAGCTTGTTCGATCGGGAGAGGCCGGAGTTGGTGGAAACAAAGGTTCTGGCTCCTATCCCTCGATCTGGATACCTGAGGGCTGGGTCTCCTCGTTAGGGAAGGAAAGGATAGGTGTCCTCTCCAATGAGTCATCGACCGGGGTTGGCGATAACGGCACGATAGAGTCGAGAGATCTCAGCCAGTTCGGCCATTTCCTCGGCCTGACGGAAGGCCCGAGAAGCCGGCTGCCGAGGAAGTGATCTTGACCAAGGCAGAGACCGCAAGGTCCTGGGATTCAGACCTCTCTCGGTCCCAGGAACGTCTTCTCCGAGAAGAGTACTTAGGGTCCTTGTCCCGTTTTCTTGGGCGGGAGGAGTGCATGCCCAAGGGCACCTCACCCCTGGTGGGGAGAGACTGGCACAGATCCCGAAACGATCCTGTGAAGGTAGAGCCAAGGTTTAGCGGCACAAAAAACCTCGGCTGGCCCAGGCTTGGGCAGCTTCTTCAAATGCCGCCGTCTGGTAGAGCTGCTCCGCGGATCACGCGCCCGCAGAAACCACCCACCTTGCCTCTTTCGATTTCACTGGTGGATTGCAAAGCTCCGGTCTCCCCAGCTTAAGGCACACCTTGCGGTTGTCCAGAACGTTGGGATGGAAGGCCAAGCAGATGGTGCACGAAGAGGTGTCATGCACGACACCCAAACACTAAACACACGAGAGGTGGCGATCAGTGCGTGACACTTTCTGCCCGCAGGGACACTGGCAAAACCCGGACAATGACTTGTTTTCCATGTCCCATGTGCTCAGAATCGTAAACTCATACGAGCTTCAAAGAAAGCAATTGCGTTGAAAACAGTCGATTAGTATCCAAGGCCTACAATGCTGCAGAAGTAGCAAGAGGGAACCTGAATCTTCCAGCAGAAAGAAGATCTGGTGTCGAGGGGTGGAGCCGTGGTATTTACCACCCAGGTGGTGGGAGGAGCCAGCTTGATGACTTTCGGCCAGATTTAAAGGGGAAAGGGACATGCCAAAGAGTGTGGATGAACAACATATCCACGCTCCTAGAAACTCCGATACAACCTTCAGGAGGAAGTTTGGGTGGAGATGAACAATGACCCTGTACCTGCAGACGACCAGATATAGAGACTCCATCAAAATCACCTGGAGCTCAATGTTTCTTCTGGCTGATGTCAAGGCCATCAAGAAGGCAGTCTTCCAAGACCTGTGTAACCTCTCACACTTGTGCAAAGGATCAAATGACTTGCCCATGAGCAAAGCCAGCATCAGTAACAAGTCCCAGGGTGAAGGTGGTTCTCAAACTGGAGGGGACAGGTGGTCCAGGCCCTTGAATAAAAGCACCCGACTTTCTCCTGGGCCACCATCAACATACCAGCCCACATCCAATATGCAGAGATGACTGCCAGGTGCACCTTGAGGGTCATCGCTCCCAGCCACAGCTAGGAGAGGGACCAGACGTACTCGAGGATACTAGCGACAGGCAGGCAAGGGGATCAAACTCCTTGTCCTGACATCAAATGGAAAACCACCTCCATTTTAATGGCTAGCACAGACGAGTCTACTCTTTTCAGGATACCTCCACAACACGGAGCACATCTTCCAAAAAACTCAAAGCCTGGAACTCTTGTCACTCACGAACCAGGTTCTAAGGCTCAAGATCTTCCCCTGTGATCTGTTCAACAGGTACAGGCAAAGAGGCAGCCACCATGGAGGCTTGCTGCTGTGGCTGGGGTGATCCAGGTACCAGACCTGCTGTGGCCAGTCGGCAATTGTCAGGATCATCCAAGCCTTGACCACCATCCTATGGATCAGAGGGAGGAAAGGTATACACAAGGCCTGGGGTTCAGAAGCTCACAAAGACATCCACCATCAGTGTACCAGATTGTGGGAGGAGAGCGCAAAACCACCCCAGTTTTGCACTCTTCCGTGAGGCAAACAGATCCACCATAGCGTCCCACAGAGAGAAAAGGTGATTTACCATCACCTGATGCAGGGACCACTTGTGCGATGTCTCTCCCACCCAGCTGATTCTCTGCTCCAGAGACATGAATCGCTATGAAATCTGCACACAAACTGTCCACAAGAATCCAGGTGTGGAAGATCTTCTGATAAAAGGGAAGGAAGTGCGTGCCTCCTGCCTGTTCAGGAACAAAAGGGTCATGGTGCTTTCCATCTGGACCTGCATGACCTGACCCCTGACCAAAGGAGTGAATTTCATCAGACCGAGCCGCACTGCAGCGCTCCAGCAGGCTGATGTGGTGATGAGACTCCCTGGGTGACCAGAAACCATGGGCACTGTGGTCCCCCATGTGCACTCTCCACCCCACCAGATACACATCCATCACAAGAGTGATGATTTGTCTTGGGTGGACAAACGGGTTTCCTTCCTCCAGATACTGTGGGACCAGCCATCACTGGATGGCATCCACACAGATGGGTCATTTTCTAAATGTCCTAGGCGCTGCGACCACTGGTCCACAATGGAGCAGGACGCCATGTAAGCCAGCATCTACAGGAAGTCCTGGATGGGGCAAGCACCCCACCACAAATAACTAGGAAAGGAGGCAATATTCTGTGCCATCTGCAAGAAGGCAGGCCTTGGCCCACAAGGTGTCTACTTCTGCTCCAAGTAAGTGAAACACCTGCAAGAGAATCAGTTCAGACTTGGCGGGGCTGACCAAGAGGCCCAAGTCTCCGCAGGCCTGGAGGGCCAGATCCCTGGACCACTCCATGGCCTCCTTGAACAGCCCTGCAATCAGCAAGTCATCCAGGTAAGGGTATACCCACCCTTGCGCCACAGGAAGGCTGCCACCACAGCCACGCACTTGGTGAAGACCCTGGGCACGGAAAGAGAAGCTGAAAGGCATGGCCTGGAAGTACTAGAGAAGCCATGTGTGTGGAACCAGAGGTACCGCCAGAGGGCCAGACTAACTGGGATGCATAAGAACATGTTCTGAAGGTCCAGGGAGCAGAACCACAAGCCCTGCTACACAGGTGATGATATCTGGTTCCGAGTGACCATCAAGAACTTGAGCCTCCACATCAACTAATTAAGATCGTACAGGTCAAGTATAGGGCTTCGAGAAGGGGGCAGGCAGCTTGTGCTTCGTACATGTTATGAAGGTGTAAAGCCTCAGTCAGTCCCTGTGATGCATCATGATGGCTGCTACCATAGCATAGGCATGGGAGTCCCTGATATCTAAAGCAGTCTGCAGCTGGTGTTTAGCCAGCACTTGACCCTGGTCCTTGACCAACTTCACCAGCAACTGCTTCTTGGCAGGAAAATGAGGAAGGATTTCATCCAGTGCTCCCAGCATGGAGTGACCAGACATAAATGGCCCCGAAGAAGACCCAGACAGGAAGCGGCAGACTTCTTGGCCACATGCTCAAGCTTCTTCTACTGTCAGGGTGGGGGGCTTGGCCAAGTCCCACTTGGCTACCAGACTTCCAGAAGTCGAGCAGGAGATCAACCCTTTAGCCGAACAGTGGTCCAAGAACCCCAAAAGGGACCATATAAGGAAAACTCACCTGCTGACCAGAATGGTGGAGGGTGCTGGATGCTGCCAGAGTTCAAGGGCTGGTCTCGAAATTACCTCAGCCATGGGAAAGGCAATCAAACGAAATCGTCCTTGCCCAGTGCATCAGATCAAGGGGTACTTTAGCCCGCTTCTGAACTGGTTCAGGGGGCACATTCATAGGCTCTGACAAAAGGCAGCGGAGAGTTTCAAAAGAAACAGGTCCAGGGTCAGTGGGCAGTTCCTTGAACAAAGCATGTTCAAAAGTATGAGTCTGTGGACACAGACAACCCATCCAAATAGTCCAAGGACTCCTCAAAAACGTCCCTCTACCATTTGCTACCATGGACCATCCAACCGTCTTCAGACTGGGTGATAGCCAATGACAGCCTGCCCGGCAAGCTTTTCACATCAAGGGAGTCTTTAGTCAGGGCACCCAACAAGGCTTGCGGCTCCGCCCAAAGACACGGAGAGGCAGGTGCTGGGGACATCTATTGAGGATGTACCATTGAGGGCATGACTGGCGGCTGCCTAGTGAATGAAGGTCCTGAGGATAGATCCCAACTCCTTCCCACAATGTTCCACTACTGCTAGAGAAGCTCCTCGTAGCACCTCTACATCCTGCAGCGATGCCTCTCCTTGCCAGAGGACAAGGAGGTTGAGGAAACTTGATGGTGGCACCTCTCTGTCAAACAGGACCAAGAGTAAGAGTGGCACTTCAACCACTGTCGATCCAGAGCCAACGCTGAGGGGAAACCCACGAAGCACCATGGTAGACCAAATGTCAAGCCATGTTAACATCAGTCTCTGAGGCACCAACACAAGTGAAGCTGATCCTGAGTGGGAGAGACAGCAACACCAAACAGACCACATCATATGGATGAGGACCAGAAGTACAGGAGACCAATTACTCTTCAGTCTCTGGCAACTGTTCGACAGGCACAAGACAACTCTTGACAGTTTGCCTGACCAGTGTCAAGATCAGTGAGCCCAACACAGGCACCAATGTGTGATCGACCAAACCCTCAAACAGAAGCTCAATCAAAGTCAACCAGTCAGAGGGAGTCGAGAGAGTGAGAGGACCTCAACCTCTCCCAATACCATGACCGGCGCCAGAAGAGCTTGAGCTTCTTACCATAGTGAGAAAAACTCACCAAATGTCTGGAGGGCCTGCAGTTTCATAGAATCCCTCTGTGAAGAACCCTCCAATTCTGGCCCCAACAAGGACTGCCACCGCAGAAGTCACCACTTACTCCTCAAAAGCCTCAACTTGGGCAGAAGACCCTGCAGCTGCAAAGGCCTTCTTGCGGCACTTTAGTCTGAAGTTTCAAATCTCTATATACCTGTCGAACAAGAAGCCTGGCTGAATCATCTTCCACAAACACAACATGCATCGCTTGACAAACGCCACAGCCCTCAATGTTGTGCTGCACGTCCAAGTAGTACAGGCATGATGAGTGGGTCAGTTGAAAGGTCAGAGAATTGGAAGCCGTATGATGGCTTTCACTATTTTTGATGCTGAAGGCTGACAAGACAGAGCTAGAATGAGAGCAATAAGTATTTCAAAGTTTGAGGTTTAGCCAAAGCACGAACTCAACGAACCCTCAAATGCTGCACAGCATCTGGGTCTGTGCAGTGGTACCAGGACCCTCCGGAAGCCAGAGACTTCAGAGCTAGGGGGCAAATGTCTCTGACAGCAACGCCTATGAGGCAGACACGACGTGGTGCTTATGGGTTGGCTGGTAACAGACGCAGGCCCCCTGCACATCTCAGTTCTGTCACCAGAAGAGAAACAAGTGGAATGAAAGGAAAGAGGCATGGTTGCCCACGGGAGAGAAGAAAAAAAATTACTCACCGCAGTGATCTTTTTTCCCCCAAGCGGTCCCTCAGCATCAATAACTTTAGCATTTAGCTGGCTAGGTGCAACTGTCTCAGAAGTGTGTCTAAGAGAAATTTAAATAAGCTTAGGGCCACAGCCAATCAGAAAACAGGAAGGGGAGTGAGCCAAGTGAGGGCTGCTGAAGGTTTCAAAATTGTTTTGAAGGAAAAACGAGGGCATGTGCTCCGAAAAAGAATCAACAGGATTCAACAAACATGCAAATGTCTACAAAGGCGGAAACAGAAACACCACGAGTTAAAAACTCATCAATAAGGTACTCAAAATTTGTTAAGAGATGTGATAGAGCCCTTCTCAGACAGGTGAACTGGGGTGGAAGGGTGGGAGTTTACTGAGGCTAAAGGACCCCCTTGGAAGAAAAAGATTACTGCTCAGAGTCATTTTTTCTTCTTACCCCAGGAGTCCTTTAGTATCAGTAACTTTAGCAGACTACTGAGCAGTATTAAATGGGAGGTGAGCAGAGAACCTGCTTAGGAAAGGGGCTCTACAGAACCACTTTGCCAAATTTGGCATCATATCTGGTCTGCACAGATTTCTAGGTAGCTGCTTTGCAGACATCCAGTAGAGGTTGGTGACCAGCTTTTTCATAGCAGAATCTAATACAAGAGACCTACCACAGGAAATAGTTCTCTCGGGAGCTGGTAATCTCCTGCCTACATACCCGTAGGTGGGGAACAACTGAGAAGAAGAGCCTCTGGGCTGTCTAGTATGCTCTAGGTAGTAGAAGATGGCTCTTTTGACATCCAAGCTGTGGAGCCTTTGCTCACCAGGAGTGGATCTCTCAGTAAAGAAGACAGGCAGTGGAATGGACTGGTCCAAGTGGAACTCAAACTACCTCTGCAGAAATGTCCTATCCGTCCTGAGCCCAACTTTATCATTGTGAGGGAAGATGGAATTTGGCTCAGTGCACGGGGCCTGTAGCTCTGAAAACCTCCTGGCACAGGAAATGGCTACCAGGAAGCCAGTCTTCCAAATTACAAATTTGATGTGGGCCGCGGACATAGGCTCGAAGGGTGGCTTTATTAGCCTGTCTATGCAAAGGTTCGGGTTCCAAGGAGGAATAGGCTCCCTGATTAGAGACTGGAGGTGCAAGAGGCTCTTAAAAAACTGTTCAAATGTGGCGTGGGAAAGAAATACAGGTTACTCACCTGTAACAGGAGTTCTAGGAGTCGTATATGTTGTTCATCCACACTGTCTGGCAGGTTCCTTCCCACTTTAAATCTTGCCGGAAGGTCTTCAAGCTGGCTCCTCCCACCCACCCGGGTGGTAAAACCCTCAGCTCCACCCCATGACGCCAGATCTAGCCTGATGGAAGCCAGGTTGTGCGTCGAAGCCGGGGAGGTCGTGTGGATGAACATATACCACTCTTAGAACTTCTGTTACAGGCGAGAAACCTGTATTTCTAGGGACGTGGATATGTTGTTCAATCCACACTGTCTGGCAGACTCCTAGCACTTCTCCGGGAGAAGGGAGGCAAGGCACGCACACCCTACTTAGGGAATAAGGACTGGAGAACCGAGGTCCCAAAACCAGCATCCTGGCATGACTCAAGGGCAATGTGGCAATGGCAAATAAAGGTGTGCGCTGACTTCCAGGTAGCAGCCCTGCAGATTTCCTGGATTGGGACATCCCTAGAAGCAGCGGTATGGCAGGTAGAATGAGCTCTTTGGGAGGCTCCATGCCCGCCAACCTACAGCAGAGAGGTGACCCACCTGCCTATTGTCCACTTGGCTGCAGGTCTGCCAGGTGCGGCTTCAGCGTCAGTGAGAAACAGCTGGCGAACCTCTCCCTGAACTTCAGCCGTTCGCTCCTTATAATAAAGAGCACTCTTCTAGGGTCCAAAGTATGGAGCCTATATTCGGCCTACGAGGTGTGATTGGGGTAGAACACCAGCAGAGTCAACACCTGGTTAAGGTGAAACTCCAACACCACCTTCGGAAGGAATTTCGGGTGGGGGCAAAGGACAACCTTGTCCCTGTGGAAGACCAGATAGGGAGACTCGATGGAAAGTGGCTGGCTGACGTAATAGCCACCAAGGAGGCGGTCTTCCATGACAGGTGGGAGATATCGCACCTGTGCATCGGTTCAAATGGCTTGCCCATGAGCTGAGCCAATACCACTAGTAGATCCCACGGAGGTGGAGGTTCTCGCACTGGAGGGCATATGTGATCAAGGCCTTTGAAAAAGCACCCGACCACCTTCTCCTGTGCCATCAACTGCTTTCCGGCCCGCGCCCGGTAAGCAGAGATGGCTGCCAGGTGAACCTTAAGGGTCGTCGACCGAAGCCCTAGTTGAGAAAGGGACCACAGGTTGTCCAGGATGCTAGCGAAGGAGCAGGAGGAAGGGTCTAACCCCTTGTCCTGACACCAAGTGGAGAATCTATTCCATTTGAAGGCGTAGCATTTTCGGTCAACTCCTTACAAGATGCCTCATCAACACTGAGGACTTCGCCAGAAAGACCAAAAGCCTGGAATTCTAGCTGCTCCGGAACCAGACCGTTAGGTGCAGGTATAGAAGTTCTGGATGGAGAACCCTCCCCTTGTTGACAGACATCAGGTCCGGGCAGGCTAGAAGCCGCCTCGGGAGCCTGGAGCCGAGGCTGAGGAGATCTGGGTACCAGAACTGGCGAGGCCAGACTGGGGCTACCAGAATCACCTGCGCCTTGTCCCTCTTTGCCTTGAGGAGCACCTTGTGGATCAAGGGAAAAGGAGGGAAGGCGAAGAAGAGGCCAGGGGTCCACGGCCTCGAGAAGGCATCCCCCTGCAGCAAGCCCTGCTGAGGGGGGTGGGCATGAAACAGCCTCAGCTTCGCATTCTCCCCGGAGACAAACATGTCCATCTGAGGGGTGCCCCAATGGAGAACAGATCTTGCACTACCTCCAGCAGGAGAGACCACTCATGAAATGCAGCGCCTATCTGGCTGAGGGCATCGGCCAGACTGTTGGAGGCTCCTGCACATGGATGGCCAGGAGATCCGCCTCCAGGCTGATCATGAGGGACCAAGTGCGGAGAGCCTCAATGCACAGAGGCAAGGAGCACATCCCGCCTTGTCGGGAGAGGCGGTACATGGTCGTGGTGTTGTCCATCTGGACCTGAACCACTTGACCCCGTACAAACGGAGCGAAGGCGGTGAGGGCTAGACACACCGCTCGGAGCTCCACCAGGTTGATGCGACATCGAGACTCCTGAGGGGACCAAAGGCCGTGGGCACTTAGCTCCCCCAGATGGCACCCCAACCCAGAGAGGCGGTCATCAGAGTGACCGTCGGCTCGGGGCGGACAAATGGGATACCCTCCTGCAGATGAGCTGGAAAGTACAGTTAAGTAAGAACTTACCGTAACAGTAGATCTTCGAGAACAGCTCTTGCAGCAGGTTACACCATTAGGACTGAAGCTGGCAGGCGACAGGACCTGGGAAAAATTCTAGCTAGCTATCTTCAGCCGGGACATCCCGGCAATCGGTCCGCCTCCGACGTCGGGCGTCTGTGTGGTACAAAAGGGGGCGGTCCCGCCAGATTCCCCAGTTCTCCCGCCGGAGACTTCCGGCCGCAGGCTGACATCGAAATGGGAGACCGAGGATTCGCCGACAGAAGACTGAAAGGTATAAATCCCTGCTCAGAAAGACTGAGCCATGCCTCCTCCAAAGGGGAAGGTGGGCGGGAAGGTACCTGCTGCAAGAGCTGTTCTCGAAGATCTACTGTTACGGTAAGTTCTTACGTAACTGTACTATCTTACTTCGAGACACAGCTCTTGCAGCAGGTTACACCATTAGGACTGATTCCCAAGCAGTAACACTGCCAGAAATTCCGGGAGGAGGAAAATAGGAAAAGAATTCCAGGTCCTGAACCTAGGACAGGAGACCCTGTAGCACCGCCAGGCCAAAACCAGCCCTTCGCCGAGAGGCAATATCCAGGCTATAATGCCTGATAAAGGTATGCACAGAACTCCAAGTGGCTGCAGCACATAAAGCAGAGGTGGAGACGTTTGAGTGCTGCAAAGGAGGTGGCCACACTTCTAGTAGAATGACCCCGGACTGTGCCCGGAAGGGGCTTTTGTTTTATATCATAACAGTAAGAAATACACTGGACAAGCCAGCGAGAAAGGGACTGTTTGGATACGGGTTGGCCCATCATTCTCTCAGAGGAACGACAAGCTGCTCAGAACTACGAAGAGATTTAGTTCTGTTGAGGTAATACCTCAGGCTGCGGTGAACATCCAAGGTGTGAAGCAGAGCCTCTCCTCTATTCGAGTAACTCGGGAAGTAGACCGGAAGGTCAATATCCTGGTTCAGAGTGAGTGAAGAAACCACCTTAGGCAAAAATTTAGGGTTCATCCTCAGGGATACTCTGTCCTGGTGGAAAACTAAATAAGGCTCCTTGCACATAAGAGCGTGAAGTTCAGATATTCTTCTGCTTGATAACAGCAACTAAAAACAGCGTTTTCCACGACAGAAAATGTAGCTCGCAATCCGCGGCAGGTTCAAAGGGGGGGGAGCTGTTCCAGGACAAAGAGCAGATCCCATGGAGGCACAGGGTCCCTAACAGGAGGCCTAGGTGTAACACTCCCTAAGAAATTCCGAGGCGTCCCAACTGAGCCACTGTATGATGTCCCACGGGCGACAGGCGAAATGGCACAGAGGTGCACCTAATAGAGGAGTAGGCTAGACCGAATGAAAGAGGGAGAGCAGATAATCCAAAATTACTCCCACAGGACAACCTAAAGGGGAAAAATCGGCGTGCTCGCAGCCACATAAACAAAAAGCGGTGGCCATTTCATGTGCGCATACGCATCGTTAGCCGGCTTTCTGGCTGCAGAAAGGACCTCTGCAACTTCTTGCGAGACCCGTGGACGCAAGATTGCTATGTCTCTAGGAGCCAAGCATGCAGCTTCAATGAGCGTGGGTCCGATGGACAAGTGAACCTTTCTCCTGAGACAGGAGGTGGGAGCTGAGCGCAGGAGGCGGGGTTCCCGAGACAGTTGCACCAACAAAGGAACCAGATCAGTCTGGGCCAGAGCAGGGCCACCAGGATCATGAGTGCGTGCTCCCTGCGCAGTTTGAGAAGAACTCTCTGGATCAACGGGAAGGGAGGGAAAGCGTAGAGGAATCTGTTCGCCCAGGAGAGGGATAATGCATCTAGCCAGAAAACACCAGGCCCTGGATCTAGCGAGCAAAAATTGAGCAGTTTTGCGTTGGATGGGGATGCGAACAAGTCTAGTTCTGGAATTCCCCATCGAAGAAACAGATCCTCTGCTACCTCTTGAAGTTCCCACTCATGGACTCTGGCCTGGGATCGACTCAGGCCGTCTGCAATCGTGTTGTCCACCCCGGGAACGTGCACAGTGATCAGATTTGCGCCGTGTCCGATTATCCAATCCCACACCCTCATGGCTTCCCTGCAAAGGGTGTAAGAGTGTGCACCTCCTTGTTTGTTGAGGTAATACATCACCGCCGTGTTGTCTGTCTGAAGCAGAAGAGTACACGGTGGGATTACTGACTGAAAGGCCTGCAGGGCATAGAGAACCGCTCTCATCTCTAGGACATTGATATGAAGATGAGCTTCCATCTGGGTCCACGTACCCTGGGACTTTACCCCGTCCAGGTGTGCCCCCCCACCCAAGACCTGAGGCGTCCGTGGTGAGGGTTACCTCCGGGGACGGCGCTACGAACGGGACGCCCGTGGAGAGCGACCCTGGGACTAGCCACCACTGCCAGTCTCGAATCACGGAATTCGTGATTCTGACCGGATGCTGCAAGTGGTCTTGCCTTTGGTCCCATTGCACTTTGAGCATCCACTGAGTTACCCGCATGTGGAGCCTTGCGAAAGGGACAGTAGGAATGGCCGCAGCCATGTGTCCGAGCAAGCGAAGGACCGACCTGGCAGGTACGATCTTGTTCGATGATAAATCCCTTATGAGGGATCTGATGCGCTCCGCTCTGTCGGCCCGGAAGAAAAGCTCTTCCCTGAACAGTGTCCAGTACTGCGCCTATAAACTGCAGCTTCTGCGACGGTACCAGGAGAGACTTCTCTTAATTTATGAGGATGCCCAGAGACCGGAACAGGTCCTGGGTGCTCTGAACCGCATGTAGCAACGCCTCTCTGGAGGCGGCCATGAGAAGTCAGTCGTCCAGGTACGGGAACACATAATGGCCCTGTCTCCTCAGAGACGCTGCCACGACTGCCATGCACTTGGTAAAGACCCTTGCTGCGGAAGACCGTCCGGAAGGGCTCAGAACTGAAAGTGGTGGTCGAGAAACTCGAAGCGCAGGAACCTCATGTGCGCCTGAGCCAAAGGAATATGCAGGTATGCGTCCTGCATGTCTAGAGACGCTAAACAGGCGTCCTGTTTCAGCATGGGAATAAGACCCGGAAGAGTCACCATGCGGAATCTCTTGTAGGCGACCAACACGTTGCGGTCGCTGAGGTCCAGAATCAGACGGAGGTCCCCTGTTTTCTTTGGAACCAGGAAGAAGTGGGAATAATATCCATGTCCTCTCTGGTTCTCCGGGACATACTCTATCGCTCCCTTTCGCAGGAGCGCGAGTACTTCTTGCCAGATCAAAGCTTTGTGCTGACCGGATACCGGGAGAGCAAAGGGAGGCCTCGAGGTGGCTTTTCTGCAATTCTATAAAGTGGCCTAGACTGACCAACTGAAGAACCCACCTGTCGGTGGTTATAGCCTGCCATCCCGGCAGGAAGTTCCATGTCGACCCCCGACCATGATTTCCGTTGATCCTGAGGGGCGGGAGGAAGGAGTCAAGCTGTGGCGGCAGATGGGCCCGCTGGCTGGGCCTGCTTAGGAGAACGCTGACCTCGGCTGGCGGGCTGCTTCCCCTGGGCTCTACGGAAGCCGGAGCCCCTCTGATGTGCAACGGAGCGGGGCTGCTGCCTCGACGTCCGCCCATGAAAACTGCTTTGGTTCCTCACTGAAAGGAACCAAGCTTGGAGTCGACACATGGCCTGAACCGACCTTACCCGCCTCGGCCTCTTGAAGTGTGGTAATGATCTTCTCTGAAGGATTACCAAACAAGACTTTTCCCTCAAAGGGCGTCCATAATATTCTTCTGGAGCGTCGGGGTAAAACCAGAGACGCGTAACCAGGAGTGTCTCCGGAGGCATACGCCAGAAGCTGCTGCTCGGGCTGATGAGTCCGCGGAGTCGTACGCGGCTCGTAGCACTTGGGTCCCCACGTCTGAACCCATACGGAGGAGCTGAAGCATCTCCTCCTTCTGCTCACCTTCAGGCAATTTTTCAGCCGTTTCCAGACCCTGTTCCCACAAAGCGCTCTGGAACTGAACCATGTGGGTTAAATAGTTCAAGGATCTGATGGCTCAGGTAGCGGAGGCATATGTGCGCCTACCCAACGCGTCCAACTGCTTGGACTCTGGGTCCAGTGGCAGGTGCTCAAATGTGCGCCTCTGTGACCGGTCATGTGAGGCTGTGATGACCAGAGAATCGGCCTGAGGCTGCTGCGTCAAATACTGGTCGTCCTTAAGAGCCTTGTACAAACGATCAGCTTTTTTTGGCATCGCCGGGAGCGAGTGTGGACGCTTCCACGCTGCCTTGGTGACGTCCACAAAAGTGTCCCTTTCGGGGTCTAGGTCTTCTGCATCCCATCCCATGTTCTCTTGTATATGTCTCATAATATCAAGGAACAAAGGATCATCCGGAGGAGATTTGGGCATCTCACATGGGTCCGGAGAAGGGATGGAGAGTGGAGATGGGGATCTAGAGGCAGAATAGTCTGATCCCATGTCCTCCGTCAAAGGCGAACGTCGGTGTCTCCTGGATCTCTTGGGGCTGGGTGATCCAGAAGAAGATTTCGATGGAGGTCTCAGTTTTTCTGGTCTCCCCCTGGGAGGGGATCTAGGCTCCGGGGAGAAGATGCATGCCTGCTGACCCGATGGCGAAGGGTGCAGGAACGGAGGAGGAGGAGGAAGAGTGGGAACCATGTCCTTCTTTATGGTGTCCACAGGAGGTGAGGTCCTTCACTTCTGCTAAAGAAGGCCAACAGCCCGGTGGGCGGTCGTCAGGTCCCGGCGTCGGCTCCTGCAGGGCTCTGTAACGCGAGGGTTCCTGGGAGTTTGACGGAAACAGAGTCGCCCGTCTGGTCCTGGGCTGCGTTAGGTCCTCCTCAGTTAGTCTCCTGACCGGCGTTGGTCGGGCGACAGGGCCCTCTTCTCAGGAGGTGGACGTCGGTCCCCTACGGCGCCCGCTGAGGTGATGAGTTTGGCCGGACGGTGCGTCCTGGCCGGCGGCGGCTCCAGGAAGGTATGACGCGCGGCCGACGACGGTCGCGCCGGCGTCAGGTCCACAGGTCTCTAAGGGCGTGAGCTCCACCGTCTCGCGAGGAGGCACAGAAGAAGACCTGACGTCGGGTACCGAAGAGCGGGAACCCGACTTGTGGTGATGATGGTGGCACTCCCCGGACTTCACCAAGGCCTTGGAGGAAGACGTGGACGGCCTGGCGGACTTGGCCTGAGAAGAAGGTTTCCTTACCGCAGCCGGGAGGCTGAGAGCTGGCCCTGGAGGGAGAGCGGGTCGGACGAACCGGAGCTGCGGACTGCCCTGGAGGGGACCGGAAAGGGCCTTCTCCCTTCGTTTCTCCGCGTGCTCGTGGGATTTTTGAGAAGAAGATTCCCCCTTGGAGGACATGGTCTTCAGCTTTTCCTCCAACAAAAAAGCCTGAAGGGCCTTCTGACGTTGGATCCGGGTATGACTGTTGAACCCCTGGCAGGACGAGCAGGCCCGGGTATCGTGGTCTGGGCCCAGGCACCTAACGCAGGCTGTGTGGGGGGTCTTTGAAGGGGATCCGTTTCCCCCAAGCACACTTGGAGGAGTGACCAGAGGTTGGAGAGGACATCAGCAAAGGTCTTGCTTGAAGAAATCGAATTTCTAAGAAGCACTTAAACCACGCTGCGCTGGGCTAGACTGTAACCGAAGGGTCGAGACAAGCCAGTCAACGGCGGGAAAGAACTGGAGAATCTGGCGGGACTGCCCCCTTTTGTACCACGCCTGACGTCGGAGGCGGGACCGACGTCGGGGGCGGTCCCTGCTGAAGATAGCTAGCTAGAATTTTTCCGTGGGGTCCTGACGCCTGCCGGCTTCAGTCCTAATGGTGTAACCTGCTGCAGAAGCTGTGTCTCGGAGTAAGATCGAGCCACCACTGTAGGCCGACCCACATCTCCTGGGTCACCGTCACTGGCTGGTCCAGGGGACCAAAGCGCTATGACCATTGGCGGGCCAGCCCCCACTGCCGGGGACGCATATGCCAGCTGGCCCAACGGACCATGCTGGTGCAGGTCGCCATGAGGCCCGGAAGGCGCAGAAAGTCCCAGTCAGGGTGCAATTGCCCAACCAGAAATGACTTGAGCAAAGGAAGAAAAGACTTCAGCCCTGTCCGCCAGGAGCCGGGCTCTGGCCCGAAGAGAGTCTAGTTCTTCCCAGATTAACTGAATCGCCTGCAATGGCACGAGTTCCGACTTGGCCTCGATGAGGAGGCCAATCTGAGAGCAGAACTGGAGGGCCAGATCCTTAGACCGCTCCACCTCCAACCTGCAATCAGCCAGTCAACCAGGTAGGGGTACACCCGGACCCCTCGGCGCCGCAGGAATGCTGTCACCACTGCCACACATTTGGTGAAGACCCTGGGAGCTGGAGAAAGGCCGAAGGGCATGGCCCAGAACTCAGAGAGATATCCCTCTGCTCAAAAGCGGAGGAATCACTGATGAGACGGACTGATTGGGACATGAAAGAACGCGTCCTGAAGGTCCAGAGAATAAAACCACATGCCTAGTTCCAAGGATGGAATGATCTGAGCCAGAGTGACCATTGTGAAGGTGCACTGCCTTAGGAACTTGTTCAGGTTCTTGCAGGTTGAGAATGGGGTGCCAGCCCCCTGTCTGATTTGGGACCAGAAAGTACCTGGACACAAACCCTGGGTCTGGAGGAGGGTCCGCCACCTCGCTGATCACCTCCTTCTGGAGGAGCAGAGCAATGTCTGCTCGATGAGCCGAAAGAGAGGCTGCGGAACCCTTTGCCCCACGTGGGGCGACACCTCGATAGGGAGGGAACCGCTCGAATTCCAGAGGCAGACCCCTGCCTACCATTTCTAGCACCCAGCGGTTCATGGTTATAGCGGACCAGGCGGAAAAGTGGCGGAGCCGTCCCCCCACGGGGGGAACCCAGGAGGCGTGACAAGGTTGGGGGCGACACCCCTCAACCCGTCACTGGGCAGGCTTGCAGGAAGGGCCTGCTGAGGGACCTCCTGGACCCTTGCCACCAGGCTTCCTACTGGAGGAAGGGGCAGACTTGGCCTTAGGGCACCAAGTGTGTGCCTGCTGGCCCTGATGTGCTGCAGGAGCGGAAGGACGAAAGGGCTTACGCTGCTGCTGGAAGCCTTTGCCCTCCTGGGCAGACGTGACAGAGTCCAAGGTGGCACTGAACTTCTCGGTCCTCTGGAGATGGCCTTCCACCCCCAGCCCGAACAAGTCAGTGCCCAGGAAGGGAACGTCTGCCAGTTTGTTCTGGGTATCCGCCGTGAAGGTGGAGATCCGCAGCCAAGCTCTGCGGCGCATAGCCACTGCGGCTGCTACTGATCGTGCACAAGAATCACCTATGTCCAACGAAGTTTGGAGCTGCTGTTTTGCCAATGCCCTTCCCTGATCCCGCACCTGCTTGACCGTCATCTGAAGGTCAGCCGGGAGATGAGGAATCACCTCATCCAGGGAACCCATAAGGGCGTGGGAGAAATGTGCCATCAGAATGGCTGAGCTAGCCTGACGAAAGCCTAGGGAGGAAGCAGCGTAAACCTTCCTCCCCACGTAATCCAACTTCTTGGATTTCTTATCGGGCGGTTTGTCTACATCCCGAGCATTCCCGGAGCGCCGGAAAACGCTCTCAGTCACTAACCCCTCCACAGAGGGGTGCTCCAAGAAACCGGAGAGTGAGCAGGTGGGGACTGCGTACTTTCGAGCCACCCTGGCCAAAGGTGTGGGACAAGATGCTAGCCACTGCCACAACTCCAGGGCAGGGCCAACGATGGCTTCGGCCACAGAAAAGGCCTCCATAGGGGAATCTCCTCAGTCCAGTATCTCATTGAGGGAATACTTGGCATGTTTTGAAACGGGTTCGAGCTGCATCCCGGTGGACTCTGAGATGAGCCGAAGCAAACCTAAAAACGAGGATGGGCCCTCATCCACTGAGTGGCCCCCCCGCGGACTCCAGGTCGAGCAGCCTGGAGAACAGGGATGATTTGTCGTCAGCCTCTGAGGAGTCTGCAAACAGCTGCCAGGCGCCTGAGCCACCCTCCACCTGCCGAGGACGATCGGGAGTGAGGGCGACAGACAATCTGTGGGGCAAGCCCTGACCCGACCGAGAATCCTTGGTCGGGGCCCCAGTCTTCGGTTGTGGAGGTGGAGGTTCCACCACAGTGGGCGGAGCAGCTGGGTTTGGCCGAACAACCGGTGCCAGAGTCTGCTCCTCGACCACTACGAGGGGTTATTTCAGCCGCTCCGGTGACAACCACTTAATAGCCAGGAGAAGGCAACAGAGTCCGCTTATTCCCGGACAATGAGAGCTGCTGCCACATTAACTCCTCGTAGCGCAGACGCAACTTGCGCCAGAGCCTATCCTCTGAAGAGGACGATGAAGATGAGCGGCGACGCCGCTTTCCATGGTGCAGAGAGAGACCGCTGACATCGGCAGGACCGGCTGGACCTGGAAGAGGACCGAGACCTTCGGCGTTTCCGAGGATGGGTAAGAGAGGGGACGGGGGATACCCGCTCCTCCCTCAGTACAGGGACCTTAACTGGGGACTCAGGCACAGGAGGCAAAGGAAAGTCCTCGGTTTCCACCGGGGGAACCAGTGAAGTAGGGTTGTCGGCTTCTCCAGTTGACAAACCGTCCAACGGGTCGAGAAAAATCTCAAGCGCGTCGACTGAGGTCTCAGACTGCTGACCTGACGGAGGCACGTGAAGCCAGTGGCCGCAGCCTCGACCGGAGTCGAGAGTAGACAGTCCGGTGAAGGGGACTTCTCTCCCGCTCCCACAAACGTCGACGGTGGGACTTACCCTTAGAGTCCTTCTTCTTGGACCGACTGGAATGTTCTGATGGCCCTTCTCGCTTGGTGGAGAGGGACTGGCAAAGCTTCTTAAATGAAGCCGTGTAGGAGGAGCCCAAGGAGAGCGGGATAAATGCCGCGCCCGAGGAGGAAGAAGAAGTGGCCTGGGACACCTCCTCGAGGGCGATCTGCTCCAACTACTCCGCCGAGCCCACCGCCGGACACCACCCAATGGGCCTCCTTTGACTTGACCGGGGATACAGTTTTTCAGGTCGCCCGAGAAAAGGTCTGGCAGCGTGGTCCTCCAAGACCGAAGCCAAAAAGGACTTGCACAATTCGCAAGCCTGCGAGTCGTGACCAAGCCCCAGGCAGTACACGCACGTGGAGTGTGGATCGGTCCGGTACATCATCTGCCCACACAGGCACCAACGGAAGCCGGGAGTCTATTTGTCCATCACAGCCGCGAGGGAAGACGAAGGCCGAAGTCTTGTAAATTTTAAAATAGGTTTCGGAAATTCCAGAGAGTGTGGATCCAGGCCTAAAACGCAGAGCGCTAAGGAGGGAACCTGAGCTTCCAAGCAGTAAGGAAGATCTGGCATCATGGGGCGGAGCCAATGGTTTTACCACCCAGGTGGGTGGGAGGTGCCAGCTTAAAGACCTTCCGGCAAGATTTAAAGCGGCAAGGAACTTGCCAGTAACTGTGGATTGAACATTTCCACATCCCTAGAACCTGTGTTTCTAGGGATGTGGATATGTTTTTCTTATCCACATGTTATGGCAGACTCCTAGCAGTTCTCTGGGAGGAGGGAGGGAGGCAAGGTGCACACCCTCTATTTCAGAAAAAGAGCTTGGAGAACCGAGGACCCAAAACCAGCATCCCGGTGCAAGTCTAGGTCGATGTGGTAGTGGGAAATGAAGGGGTTTGCTGACTTCCAGGTAGCACCCTGCAGATTTCCTGGATAGGGACGTCCGTAGAAACAGTCACTGACGCAGCAATGTGGCGGGGGGGAATAAGCCCTTAGCCCTCCGGGAGGCTCCCTACCCGCCAACCTGTAGCAGGCATCAATGCATGATGTAATCCACCTGCCAACTGTCCACTTGGCTGCAGATATACCAGGTGCAGCTTCAGCGTAGGTGGCCAAAAGCTGGCGAACCTCTCCCTGAACCTCAGCAGAGTGTGCCTTATAATGTGCAATCATTCGTCTCAGGTCCAAAATATGGAGCCTGTATTTGGCATCGGAGGTGTGATTAGGGCAGAACACCTGTAGAGTCATCACCTGGTTCAGGTGGAACTCACACAATCTTCAGCAGGAACTTCAGCTTTGGGCGCAGGACAACCTTGTCCCTGTGAAAACCACATAAGGAAACTCGACAAAGTGCCTGGAGCTCCACAATCCTTCTGGCTGACAGGAAAGCCACCAAGAATGCGGTCTTCCACAACAGGTGTGACAGCTCACCTGTGCATCGGTTTGAATGGCTTGCCCATCTTTGCCAGTACCAGCAGTAGATCCCACGGTGGTGGTGGTGGTGGTTCACGCACCAGATGGGGAATGTGGCAGAGGCCTTTGAAAAAAACACCAGACCACATTCTCCTGTGCCACCGTCTGCTGACCGGCCCGCACCCAGTAAGCGAAGATGGCTGCCAGGTGCACCTTAAGAGTCGTTGACCAAAGACCCCCTTTGGAGCGAGACCAAAGGTAGTCTAGAATGCTAGCCAAAGGACAAAGGGTCCAGCCCCTTGCCCAGAAACCAAATGGAGAATCTCTTCCACTTGAAGGCTTAGCACTTCCTGGTCGATTCCTTCCTAGATGCCTCAACTACAGTGAGTACATCCTCTGAGAAACCCAAAGACTAGAACTCTAGCCGCTCAGGAACCAGACAGTCAGGTGCAGGGACTGAAGGCCTGGGTGGAGGATCTTCCCGCTGGCTGACAGAGCAGGTTCAGGCATACTGGAAGACTCCTCAAGAGCCTGACACTGAAGCTGAGGAGAATAGGATACCAAAACTGACGGGGCCAGTCTGGAGCCACCAGGATCGCCTGTGCCTTGTCCCTCCTGACCAAGGAGCACCTTGTGGACCAAGGGAACGCATAAAAGAGGCCAGAGGTCCACAGCCCCGAGAAAGCATCCCCCTGCAGCGAGTCCTGCCTTTGGGGCCACAAAACAGCCTCAGCTTTGAGTTCTCCCTGGAGGCGAGCAGGTCCACTTGAGGGGTGCCCTAGTGGGAGAACAACTACCTCTGGATGGAAAGACCACTCGTGGGACGTGTCGCCTACACAGCTGAGAGCGTCCACCAGCTGATTTCAGGCTCCTGCCACATGAATGTCTAGGAGAGTAGTCTCCAGTCAGCTCATGAGTGTCCATATTCGGACAGCTTCCCTGCACAAAGGCCGGGAGTGCATACCGCCCTGTTTAACTCATTCAGGCCTAGATACGCCTGTAGGTGGCGTCTGAAAGCATAGCCATCCATGCCAGTAACGCCTGTAGACTTATTCAGCTGACTTTCACTCAGACCAGGAAACGTCTGACGAAGTCAGCAGTTTGTACCTAAATATTAAACAAACCAAATTGCTTAGAATTTATTGCATAGCACCGTTAGAGGGGTAATACTGTGCTGAACAATTTTGCCACTGATACTTTGTGTCCATCATATATACTTTAGGAGTTATCTGCATTTGTTTAAAGTATGGTGTGCATGGCTGACAGTCTCAAGCCTCAACAAAGCACCTTGAATAAAATCTGAAAAAAAACACAGCTGTTTGGTATTTCAGCTAGTATAAACTAAAAACCAAATTGATTACAGTTGACTGCATTGCACCATTGGAAAGGTAATGTGCTTAACAACTTTGCCACTCATACTTTGTGTGTAGCACTTAACGGTTCAAGAGATAGTCCCATTTTTTTGTGGCATGCGGATTATGGCTTGATTTTGCTTAGAAAGGTCCAGGATGCAGTGCTAAGAGTATACAGGGCACAAGTGGTGGAGAAGTCTCAAAGATCTCTTGTGGTGTGAATGAGCTAAGCTAGTACATAGTCATGGTATTGACTGTCTGGACCTGAACCACTTGACCCCAAAGGAAAGTATAGTTACGTAAGAACTTGCCTTAACAGTAGATCTTCGAGAACAGCTCTTGCAGCAGGTAACACCATTAGGACTGAAGCCAGCAGGCGTCAGGACCCCACGGAAATCTTCTAGCTAGCAGTCTTCAGTGGTGACCGCCTCCGACGTCGGTCCCGCCCCCGACGTCAGGCGTAGTACATAAGGAGGCGGTCCCATCAGAATCCCCAGTTCTCCTGCCGGAGACTCCCGTCCGCTGGATGACATCAGAAGGGGAGACAGAGGATCCGCCATCAGAAGAAGAATAAAGAGCGTTAGCCCCTGCCAAGGTCTGAATAGGCTGTACCTCCTCCAAGGGGGAATGGTGGGCGGGAAGGTACCTGCTGCAAGAGCTGTTCTCCAAGATCTACTGTTACGGTAAGTTCTTACGTAACTGTACTATCTTACTTCGAGATACAGCTCTTGCAGCAGGGAACACCATTAGGACAGATTCCCAAGCAGTAGCGCCTGAAAGTATTCTGGGAGGAGGAAATTAGGAGAGATCTTGAACAAGTCCGACTCTAGGACAGGAGACCCTGTAGGCAGCTGGCGAAACAGGCTCTCCGCCGTGATGTAATATCCAGGCTATAGTGCCTAACGAATGTGTGCACTGAGCTCCAAGTAGCTGCGGCACAAATGGCCGAGGTGGAGACGTTGCGCAGTGCTGCAAAGGAGGCAGCCACCCCCTTTGTCGAGTGGCCCCGGACTGTGCCCGGAAGGGGCTTCTGTTTACTGTTGTAAGAAAAGGAAATACACTGGACAAGCCAGCAAGAAAGAGTCTGCTTTGAGACTGGTTGGCCCAGCATCCTCTCAGTGAAGGATACAAACAGCTGCTCCGACGTGCAGAGCTGTTTAATCCTGTTCAGGTAGTACCTTAAGGAGCGGTGAACATCCAGGGTGTGAAGCAATGCCTCTCCTCTATTGGAGTACTTGGGAAAGCACACAGGCAGATCGATGCCCTGTTTAAGAGTAAGGGCAGAGACCACCTTAGGCAGGAATTTAGGATTCGTCCTCAAGGACACTCTGCCCTGGTGGAAAATTAAATAAGGTTCCTTACACATGAGAGCATGAAGCTCGGAAATTCTCCTTTCTGACGTGACAGCAACTAAAAATAACGTTTTCCACGACAGAAGACGTAGCTTGCAATCTGCGGCAGGTTCAAACGGGGGGAGCATGAGCTGCTCCAGGACGAAGAGTAGGTCCCAAGGAGGGATGGGATCCTTGATGGGTGGCCTAAAGTGTAACACCCCCCTCAGGAAGTCCCGAGAGGCACAGAGTTGTGCCACTGTGTGCTGACCTACCGGGCAGAGGTGAACTTTAATAGAGGAGTAGGCGAGACCTGAGTGGAAGAGGGAAAGCAGGTATTCCAGAACTGATTTCACTGGGCATTCTAAAGAGGAGAGGCCGCGTGCCTGAGACCACATGCAAAATCGGCGCCATTTCATGGCGTACGTCGCATGCGTTGCCAGCTTTCTGGCAGCGGAAAGAACTTCCGCCACCTCTTGCGAGACCCAGTGTCGCATAATGGCCATGTCTCGAGGAGCCAGGCATGCAGGTTCAGTGAGCGTAAGTCCAGCTGGACTAGTGAACCCTCCTCTTGAGACAATAGATGGGAGCTGAGCGGCAACGGAACTGGGGGTTCCCGGGACAATTGCGTCAGCATGGGGAACCAGATCTGCCTGGGCCAGAAAGGCGCTACCAGGATCATTGTTGCGTGCTCCCTGCGTAGTTTGAGGAGGACTCTCTGGATCAATGGGAAGTGAGGGAAAGTGTAGAGGAATCTGTCCGCCCAGGAGCGGGACAACGCGTCTCACCAGAAAACACCAGGCCCTGGATCTAGCGAGCAAAAATTGGGCAGTTTTGCATTGGATGGGGAGGCGAACAAGTCCAACTCTGGAGTTCCCCATCGAAGAAACAGATCCTCCGCTACCTCTTGAAGGAGTTCCCATTCGTGGACTCTGGCCTGGGAACAACTCAGGCCGTCGGCGATTGTGTTGTCCACGCCGGGAACGTCAACTGCAATCAGGCTCGCGCTGTGTCGGATTACCCAATCCCACACTCTAATAGCTTCCCTGCAAAGGGGGTAAGAGTGTGCGCCTCCTTGTTTGTTGAGGTAATACATCACCGCCGTATTGTCTGTCTGAAGCAGAAGAATACTCGACGGGATTTCTGACTGAAAGGCCTGCAGGGCATAAAGGACCGCCCTCATCTCCAGAATGTTGATGTGGAGGTGGGCTTCCTGAGGGGTCCACGTTTCCTGGGACCTCACCCCGTTCAGGTGTGCTCCCACCCCAGCCCTGAGGCATCTGTGGAGAGGATTACCTCCAGGGACGGCGCTGTAAACGGGACACCCGCAGAGTGTGTCCCTGGGTCTAGCCACCATTGCCAGTCTCGAATCACGGCGTTCGTGATTCTGACTGGATGCTGCATGTGGTCTTGCCTTTGGTCCCACTGCACCTTGAGCATCCACTGAGTTACCCACATGTGGAGCCTTGCCAAAGGGACGGCTGGAATGGCCGCAGCCATGTGTCTGAGCAGGCGAAGGCCCAACCTGGCGGGGACAGTCTTCGCTGAGAGATCCCTGATGAGGGATCTGATGTGGTCCGCTCTTTCGTCGGGAAGAAAGGCTTTCCCTTGGACGGTGTCCAGAACTGCGCCTATAAACTGCAGCTTCTGGGACGGTACGAGGAGAGACTTCTCATAATTGATAAGAATGCCCAGAGACTGGAACAGATCCTGGGTGTTCTGAATAGCCAGCAACAGCGCCTCTTTGGAGGCGGCCATGAGAAGCCAGTCGTCCAGGTACGGGAACATGTAGTGGCCCTGTCTCCTTAGAGACACTGCCACGACTGCCATACAC
Source organism: Neoceratodus forsteri (assembly GCA_016271365.2). Classification (NCBI taxonomy): domain Eukaryota; kingdom Metazoa; phylum Chordata; order Ceratodontiformes; family Ceratodontidae; genus Neoceratodus; species Neoceratodus forsteri. Next base: position 823,399,395 of record CM028137.1, on the reverse strand, counting down.
TTAGTAAAGACCCTGGGGGCCGATGACAGTCCGAATGAAGAGCCCAGAACTGAAAGTGGTGGCCGAGAAACTCAAAGCACAGGAACCTCCTGTGCGCCGAAGCTACTGGGATGTGCAGGTAGGCATCCTGCATGTCCAGGGACACTAAGAAGGTGTCCTTTTTCAGCATGGGAATGAGTCCTTGGAGGGTCACCATGCGAAAACGTTTGTAGGCGACCGACATGTTGAGGTTGCTGAGGTCCAGTATTGGACGGAGGTCCCCTGTTTTCTTCGGAACCAGAAAGAAGTGGGAATAGTATCCGGATCCTTTCTGGTTCTCCGGGATGTACTCCACCGCTCCCTTCTGAAGGAGTGCGAGTACCTCTTGCCTGATGAGTGATCTGTGCTGACCCGAGTAACAGGAGAGCAGAGGAGGCCTTGTGGGTGGCTTGTGCACGAATTCGATAGTGGCCTTGTTTGACCAATTGAAGAACCCACCTGTCGGTGGTTATAGACTGCCACCCTGGCAGGTGGTCCGCAATACGACCCCCGACCTTGGTGTCCCGTTGATCCTGAGGCGGGGGCCGGAAGGAGTCATGCTGCGGCGGCTGAGGGTCCTGCAGGCTGGGCTGACTTTGCAGGGCGTTGGCCTCGGCCCGCGGGCGACTTCCCCTGGGCTCTGCGGGAGAAGGAGCCCCTCTGTTGTGGGCCGGTGCGGGACTGCTGTCTCTGCATCCGGCCTCGAAAACGGCTTTGGTTCCTACGAAAGGAACTGAGCTTGGGTCTGTACATGGCTTGGACAGACCACACCGCCTTCCCAGCCTCTTGAAGTTTGGTGAGGACCTTCTCTGAGGACTCACTGAAAAGAACTTCTCCGTGGAACGAGGAGTCCAGAATGATGTTCTGGATGTCCGGGGTAAATCCAGAGACACGGAGCCAAGAGCGTCTCCGGAGGCATAAGCCTGAGGCTGCCGCTCTGGCCGAGGAGTCCGCGGAATCGTACACGGCTCGCAGCACCTGGGTTCCCACGTCCAAACCCGTGCGGAGGAGTTGCAGCAACTCCTCCTTCTGCTCACTTTCTGGCATCTTTTCCGCCAGATCCAGTCCCTGCTCCCACAAGGCATTCTGAAACTGGACCATGTGGGTTAAATAGTTGAGGGACCTAATGGCGCAGGTAGCGGATGCGTACGGCGCCTGCCCATAGCGTCCAGCTGCTTGGGCTCTGGGTCCGGTGGCAGGGTGCTCAAATGTTGCGGCCTCTGGGACCGGTCATGTGAGGCTGTAATGACCAGAGAATCGGCCAGAAGATGTGATGCCAAGTACTGGTCCTCCCTAGGGGCCTTGTACAGGCGGTCAGCCTTCTTCGGCATCGCCGGGAGCGAGTGTGGACATTTCCATGCTGCCTTGGTGACGTCCATGAAGGTGTCCACCAAGGGTGGCACCACCACAGGCTTTGGATCTTTTTGCTGAAGATATCTGGCAAGGCGTAGTCTCTCGGGGTCGAGTTCCTCTGCGTCCCAGCCCATGTTCTCCTGGATATGCCTCAATCTCCGAGAACGATGGGTCATCCGGAGGAGATCTTGGGAGCTCACGTGGGTCCGGAGAAGGGACGCTGATTGGAGAGGGGGATCTGGATCCGTCCGAGAAGTCCGATCCCGTGTCCTCCGTCGAAGGCGAATGGTGTCTTCTGGGTCTCTTGGGGCTGGGTGACCCTGAAGAAGATCTGGACGGAGGTCTCCTCTTGTCTGGTCTACCCCTAGGAGGTTCCTCAGGCTCCTGGGGTGGGGGGGGGAGGTATTCAGCCTGCAGCCCCGGATGGAGTAGGGAGTGCAGGGGCCGGTGGAGTCGCGGGTGGAGGAGGAGGAAGAGGAGGTGGTGTGGGAACCACATCCTTCTTTATGGTATCCCACCAGTAGGTGAACAGCTCCTTAACCTCTGAAATGCTGAGGCCCAACGATGGACCGGGCGCCGGTGGTCGGGTTCCGGCGTCGGCTCCCCAGGGGTCTCGGGTTCAGGGGAGGGTTCCCTGGGGGGGTGCAACAGGACCGGGTTCACCCGTCTGGTCCTCGGGCTGGGTCAGCTCCTCCTCCGTGAGCCTTCTGACCGACGCCGTGGAGGCGAGGGGTTCTCCTCTCTACAGGAACGGGCGCTCTGTCCCCGGCCGGGCGTCCGTAGGTGGTAAGGCCTAACTGGGCGACGGTGTCTGCATCACAGGTCTCTGGACCGGTGGTGCTTGGCCGACGTCTGATCCGACATCTTCTTGAGTGAAGTCAGCTCTTTGGTCTTCCACTGGGGTGGAGGGGGCAAGGAGACTGACTGGGCGTCGGGGTCCGGATGACGGGATCCGGACTTGTGGTGGTGATGGCAGTCCCTTGACCTCGGCAAGGCCTTGAGGTCTTGGCCGGAGGAAGAGAAGAAGAACCTGAAGAAGTCTTCATCGCAGCAGGAGGAGGCAGAGAGCGGGCCCGGGAGGGGGAGCGGTCAGACCGGGAGCCGGAGCTACGTGAGTCAGAGGCCCTAGAAGGGGACTTTGATCTCACCCTCTCCCTATGCTTTTCAAGGTGTCTCTGGGCTTTTTCCGACGATTCCCCCTTGGAGGCTGAATCCATGGCCTTAACTTTTTCCTCGAGAAGGAACGCTTGCATGGCCTTCTGGCGACTGATCCGGGTCCGGCTACTGAATCCCTGACAGAAGGTACAGGCCCGGGTGTCGTGATCTGGGCCTAGGCACCGGACGCAGGCCGAATGTAGGTCTTTAAAAGGGATTTGCTTCCCACAGGCGCACTTCGATGGATGGCCTTCCACGGAGGTTGGAGAGGACATCAGACGGCAGACTCAGAAGAAAAAACGAACTTTTCCAAATGGAAGAACTTTACCAGGCGTCGCGCGCTAGAAACTGAACGAAGGGTTGAGACATGCAAGTCGACGGCGGGAAAGAACTGGGGATTCTGGCAGGACCGCCTCCTTATGTACTACGCCCGACGGGGGCGGGACTGACGTCAGAGGTGGTCCCCGCTGAAGACTGCTAGCAAGAAGATTTCCGTGGGGTCCTGAGGCCTGCCATCTTCAGTACTAATGGTGTTACCTGCTGCAAGAGCTGTATCTCGAAGTAAGATCGGAGCAATTGCAGTCAGTGCCAGCCGACTGCTCGGAGCTCCAGCAGGTTGATGTGGCATCGGGATTCGTTGGGGTCCACCACCCATGGACTCTGTCATCCCCCATGTGGATAACCCAGCCCATCAGAAGTGTCGGTCGTCAAAATGACTGTCGGCTTAGGGCAGACAAACAAGATCCCTTCCTTCAGATGCTCTAGGACAGTCCACCATTGGTGAGTGTTCCAAATCTTCTGGGACATAGTGATCAGCTGGTCGAAATGACCTAGACTAAGTCCACTGGCTGGCCAACTCCCACTGAAGGAGGTGCATATGCCACAGGGCCCATCGGACCATAGAAGAGCAGGCCATGTAGCCCAGAAGTCGCAGAAGACCCAGGCAGGGCGCAAGTAGCCAACCAGAAATGATCGGTCAAAGTAGGAGAGAACCTCTACCCTATCCGCCGGGAGCCTGGCTCTGGCTCGTCAAGAGTTGAGCTCTGCTCCGATGAAGCAGATCACCTGCAAAGGCACAAGTTCAAACTTGGCCTCACTGACCAGGAAGCCAAGGTCAATGCAGGTCTGGAGGGCCAGATTCCTGGACCTCTCCACCTCCAGTCTGGAGGGACCCACTATAAGTCAATCATCCAGAGAGGGGTACACCCGGATCCCTCGGCGCCGAAGATGGGCCGCCACCACTGCAATGCATTTGAAGATTCTGGGGGTTGATGACAGGCCCTGAAGCGGAGTAACCTTTGGTGTGACGGATGGATTGGGACACGGAAGAACACGTCCTGCAGATCCAGAGAGCAAAACCACATATCCTGCTCGAGCGATGTTATAATCTGAGACAGTTACCATCCTGAAGGTGGGAGATCTGAGAAACTGGTACGGAGTGTGGGGAGCAATTTGCAAAAGCTGATCCACATTTGGTTTGTCTGTATTGTTTGGGTTTTAACCACTTACAGACTGTAATATTTGTAAGAATTTCCCTCAGTCTACCTTTAGACAGGCGCAGAAACAGAAACTGGTTCAGGTCATGCAGATCTAGAATGGCGCCAGCCCCCCATCCATTTTTGGACCAGAAGTACCTGAAAACGAACCCTGGGTTGACAGGTGGGTCCGCGACTGTGACCACCACCTCCTTGCGGAGGAGTTGGACAGTGTAGTCTCAGAGAGCCGACCGAGTGTCCACGGATAACTTCTCCTCCCGTGGGGCATGGGCTCTGTTTGGTGGGTAATGCTTGAATTCCACAGACAGCCCCTGGCCGACGACTTCCAACACCCACCTGTCCGTTGTGACAGCGGACCCAGCGGAAAGGAAGTGGCGGATCCGGACCCCCACGGGAGGACCCAGAGTGGGCATACAGGCATGGAGGTGGTCACCCCCATCCCGTCATGGTGCAGGCTTGGAGGAGGATACAGCTGTGGGACAGCCGGGACCCTTCCCTCCACGCTGAAGCTTCTCAAATGGGCCAAGGGCACCAAGACTGAGCCTGCTGCTGCCCAGACTGGTACTGGCCCGTTTCTTGGCCGCTGGGGCAGAAGACCGAAAGGGCTTGCACCACTTTTTGGAACCCTGAGATTCCTTCTGGGCGGAAGCAGAGTCCAAGGTGGCACTGGACTTCTCGATGAGTTGAAGGTGACTATCAACCCCTGGACCGAACAAGTCTGTACCCAGGAAAGGAATGACCACCAGTTTGTACTGGGTGCCTGCCATAAAGGTGGAGACCCTCAGCCAGGCCCTACAGCGCATGGCTAATGCGGCCACCACTGAACGGGCAAAGGTATCCCCAATGTCCAGAGCCATCTGGAGCTGCTGTTTTGCCACAGCCCGACCCTGGTCCCGGACCTGCTTGACCATAGTCTGAAGATCCTCTCGGAGATGAAACACCTCATCTAGTGAGCCTAGAAGAGTATGGGAGAAGTGTGCCATGATGACAGCTGAGTTCGCCGGATGGAGACCAAACAAAAAGGCAGCATAGACTTTTTTGGCAGAGTAGTTCAGTTTTTTGGACTCTCTGTCCAGTTATCTATCAGTGTCTCCTGAACTGTCCAAGTGCTGCAGTGTCGGTCATCAACCCCTCAGCTGAGGGGTGCTCCATAAACCCTGAAAGGGAGCCGATGGGAACCGCATACCTGCGGGCCATCCAGGCTGATGGTGCAGAGCAGGAGGCAGAGTGCTGCCAATTCTTCAGAGCTGGGTCAACAATGGCTTTGGCCACTGAGAAGGCCTGTGTCGGACAATCCCCTTATCCAGAATGTCTGTCAGGAGATGGAGCCCATTTCTGGGCAGATTCCAAAGGTATCCCCATGGATTCGGAGAGGAGACAGAATCCCCATGAAGGATGCAGTACCTTCCTCTGTCAAGAGACCCCCCCAGCAAAACCTAGTCAAGCAGATGAGCTTACAGAGGAGTCCAGATTAAAAAATTACTGTTTCTTCTAATGGAGTCTTGCTATATTATGACAATATGCAGTTAGACCGACCGGTTCAACTGCCCCAGAGAACAAAGAGTTAAACTCTATGCAAATGCATAGAACGTTGAGCTCGAGCTCCGTTTTCAAACCACTGTCCTCGGTACATGCTAGTAACTGATCAGATTCTATGATGCAAACTAATTTAATGTGTGTGTAATGGCCAAAACTAGGCCTAAACAGGACCTCAACAGGGGCAATATCAGGAGACAAAAACCAAAGGGCATATAAAAGACTCAAGTCACAGATGCCCAGAGAAAACCATTACCACTGATGGTTTCATAAAGTTGCTGCAGAAGAGCCACCTTTCCCCAGGTTCTGAAGGGGAGGTAGGGTGGGGTGGGGAGATCAAAATACAGCAAGACTCCATTAGAAGAAACAACATTACTATGATAATTTTTTCTTCAAACATGAAGACTTGCTGTATTCTGACACTATGCAGACTATAAAGCAGTGCCCCCCAGGAGGTGGGCACAGAACCTATCTGGGGAATAGGCTCTGCAGTACTGCTGTGCCAAACCTGGCATCACTCCTTGCCTGAATATCCAGGCTGTAATGCTTAGTAAATGTATGGACAGACTTCCAGGTGGCAGCCTTACATATCTCAAGTAATGGGACTTCCCTGGCAGCCGCCAGGGAGGCCGCAGTGCATCTGGAAGAGTGGGCCCCAAGACCTGCTGGTGGGTCCTTACCTAGTTTACTGTACCAGAACTGGATACAGACCACAATCCATCTGGCTATAGTCCTTTTTGCAGCTGGCCTGCCTTGGCCAACATCCCCATAAGTAAGAAAAAGCTGTGAACAATCTTTCCTTAGCTCTTCTGTCCTGCCCATATTATAGCTAATAGCTCGTTTAACATCTAGGCTGTGCAGCCTGCATTCACCTGAACTAGAGTGATCTGAGAAAAATACAGGCGAAGTAATGGATTGGTTCAAATGAAAATCAGAAACCACCTTAGGGGAGAAATTTCCTGTTGGTTAAGAGCACAATCTTGTCCCTGTGAGGTGAAATATAGTTGGGCTCCACAGATAAGGCATGAAGCTCACTGATTCTTCTAGCAGAAGTCATATCCACTAGAAAAACAGTTCTCCAAGTGAGAAACTTGAGTTCTGAAGAAAACAGAATCAAAAGGAGGCTGCATAAGCTGACCTATACATATGTTCAGGTCCCGTGCAGGGGCAGGTTCCACATGTGGGGGGATGAAGATGTAACAAGCTCTTGAAAAACTTTGAAAATTTGGTCTGCAGACAGCGAAGATGCTTTCCCTGCTGAAAGATAAGCAGAGACAGCAGAAAGGTGTACCTACAGGGTAGATGGCTGTAAATGCAGAGACTGAAGATGGACCAGATAGTCCAGAAGCTGCAGAACTGCAGCTTGCTGAGGATCCAAATCCTCCTGTACACACCAGATGGAAAATCTTTTCCATTCAGAGGAATAGGTTTTTCTGGTAGCAGGCTTTCTGGCACCTTTCAGGCTATCCAGGACAGGTTGAGACAGGTGTAAATCTACATATTCTAGGTCCTCAAGAACCAAGCCCTGAGGTGAAGGGACTGAAGACTGGGGTACATTATCCTGCCCTGAGAGGATGTCAGCAGATTGTACCTCCTGGGTAAAGAAATCGGTTTGGTCACTGACAGTGACAGCATCAGATACCATGGCTGTCTGGCCCAGTCTGGGGCTATGAGAATCACTGTGGCAGACTGGGACCTCAACTTGACCAGGACTCTGGCTATCAGAGGAAAGGGAGGAAAAGCATAAAAGGAACCTGTTTGACCAGTCCAGAAGGAGAGCATCCAGTGGCACTAAGCCCTGGAGTGGAGCCCTGCAACAATACAGAGGCAACTGGTGATTGTTTGGGGCTGCAAAGAGATCTATCTCTGGAACCCCCCACCTCCTGAATACGGAAAGAAGGACCTGCTTGTTCAAGGTCCATTCGTGATGGCCCTGGCTGATTCTGCTGAGAGCATCTGCCAGTACATTGTCCTTGTCTGGCAAGTGAACAGCTAACAGTGACACGTTGAGACAATATGCCAGCTTCCAGATCTTCATGGATTCTTTGCTAAGCAGGGAGGATCTTGTTCACCCCCTGGTTGTTGTTGTAGTGTATGGTGGTGGTAGTGTCTGTCCTGATCTGTACCACCTTCCCCTGTAGGAGACTGGCAAACTCCTGAATAGCTAGGAGCACTACTGAGTTCCAGAAGATTGATATGCAAGAGGGACTCCTGAGGGAGCCATGTACCATGAGTTGTGTGATCCCCCAGGTGGGCACACCAGCCCAGGAGAGAAGCATCCGTTGTCAGCACCAGAGGGAGAAAAGGAACCCCCACTCTGAGGTTGTCTATCTCCTGCCACAACTGAAGAGCTAACAGAAGGGTGCGAGACACTGGAATCAGTTTGGACACAGAATCCTTTTTTTGAGACCAGAAGGATCTGAGGTAGAACTGAATGTCCCTCATCTGAAACCTGGCCCCCAGAACCACAGCTGTGGTGGAGGCCATGTGTCCTAGAAGCTTTAAAAAGTACCTCGCCAGATGAGGAACTTGAACCTGAAAGGATTTTGCCAACTCTATGAGGGCCTGCGCCCTTGCAGAAGGCAAAAAGGCTCTTGTCTGAATGGTATCCAGCTCTGCCCCTATAAAGCCTAGTCTCTGTACTGGGGTTAAGACAGACTTATGATGATTTACCAAAAACCCCAGGGAGCGAAGAGTATCCTGAGTGAGTTTTAGGGCTTCTGTGACCTTCTGGGGGGATTGACCCACCAGCCAGTAGTCTAGATAGAGGTAAACTGAAACCCCTTGTCTTCTGAGGAATGCCACCACTACTGCCAGACATTTTGTAAACACCCTTGGTGCAGATGTCAGGCCGAAGAGCATAGCTCTGAATTGGTAGTGGCCTGAAGGAGGCTGAAACCCGAGATATTTTCTGTGAGACTGTCTGATGGGGATGTGGAAGTAAGCATCCTTTAGGTCTAGGGATGCCAGCCAATCCCCTTGCTTGAGAGTAGGTAGAATGGTAGCCAGGGATGTCATTTTGAATTTTGGCTTTGTAAGATGCCTGTTCAGGAATCTGAGATCCAGAATGGGCCGCCACTCCCCATTTTTCTTTGGTGCCAGGAAGTACCTTGAGTACAGTCCTTTTCCCCTGCACTGATGTGGTACAGGTTCCAATACTCTTGACTGAAGCAGTGTGGAAACCTCTACCTGGGCTGTTTCTGCAGTGCTGTAAGGTCTGAAAATTCTTGCTGACAGTTTTGGGGGCACCTTGAAAGTGAGAGCAAGTCCCTGATCCACTATCTCAAGGACCCATTTGTCTGAAGTGATGGAACGCCAAGCCTGGAGACAGTGGGTCAGCATGCCCCCAACAGGATATGGGAAGGCGGTCCGAACAGAGCTTTTAGGGTGTGTTTGGCTGGGGTAGCAGATTGGGGGTGGAGGTGGCCCTGCCAGCACCCCTCCTGCCTCTCCCTCTAAAGAACCCGCTGGGTTGCTGGTAAGAGGGAAAAGCTTGGGCCTGGTGAAAAGGCCTGGGGTAAGGTCTGCCCCTGCCCTGCTGCCTCTGAGGAGTGGCAGTCTTCTCTTTTGCTGAAGCACTCCTGTATGCCACTCTGTACTCATTCATTTTCTTCATATATGCCTCAGTCTGTTCCTCAAATAGAGTTCTGGACAAGGGGAAAATCCATGGCTTTATTCTGCGTGTCCTGGGACAGGTTAGTACACCTGAATCAGGAAAAATGAATGAGGGATACTGCGGAAGCAACAGCCCTAGAAGCTGCATCACTGGAGTCCACAGCCAAGTGGAACTGGGATTTAGATGCTTGTACCTCCTTACTGACCAACTCCTGAAGGTCAGCAGAAAATTCAGGAGGGGCCTTTTTAGCTAGTTGTTAAGACAGCCTCCCAAAGGGACTTTTGATACCTGGAGGCATACGCCATACAGGAGGCTTGCCTGATACTCAAGATGCCAGGTACCCTTTCTTGGCAAGAGAATCCACCTTCCTGGAATCTCTTGTCGGGGTGAGGCACCAGGGAATGCCAGCCTTCTCAAGGCTGTAGTTTGAACTACCCCTACACGGCTAGCTAAAGTCAGTGCCATTGCCAGCCAGAAGGTACTTCCTGTCCTTATGTAAAGGAAGAATAGAACTAGGGGTTTGGAAGATCTTTAAAGTTTGCTTCTTTAGGGACTTGTGAATGGGAATCGAAAATCCCTGGGATACAGGAAGATCCATCATCTCCTTGTAATCCTCTTCCTCATCAGCCTCCTGCCTGGCCTCTTGTACAGAGAGCTGCAGGGTCTCAGCCACCTGCCTCATAAAAGCAAAATGGGAGGTAGCCTCAGACACAGGCCTATGAGGGTCAGGTGAGGCCTCGGGGTCAATGAGCTCCCCTTGATCTTCCTCCTCATATTCAGGAAAGTAATACTCCTCAGGATCAACGTGTCCTGAAGGAGTTGAACTGGTATGTGGAACCGTTGGTTGCCCAGACGGTACCCACAACGGTTCGCCAAATCCAGATTGCAAAGACTGCACTATTCGAATGGCCTTTGCAATTTCATCCGTGGTTGGAACAGAGACAGACTGTTTACGCGGTTCCGAACCAGAGCGTTTGGCTTTCTTCGATGGTGCAGGATCAGAAACAGACCCCGAGCATCATTTAGCCGTCAACAGTTCACCCTAGCTTGAAAGGTCTGTTGTCGTATCGGAAGGATCAGTTGAACCAGCACCGGCCTCAGCAGTCTTGTCCATTCTTTCCTTCAGCTTACCGAGGCACCTGTCTAAAGCAGACTGAGGGAAATTCTTAAAAATATCAGTCTAAGTGGTTAAAACCCAAACAATACAAACAAACCAAATGTGGATCAGCTTTTGCAAATTGCTCCCCACACTCATTACAACGCTGAAACCCAGTGGGACCGGTTTTTTTCTTGGGGTTCTACGACATAACCCTAAAATTTAGAGCTTAACCCAGTGGTTTAGTTAGGCCGGTTAAGCAAGAATCAACTGCCTACTTTATCCATAGTGGCTTAGTTAGGCCAGGATAAAGAAATAGAAGAAAGAGAAAAATTACCCCTGAAGGCTTAGTTAGGCCAGCTAATAGAGAAGACGAAGTCCGAACCAGCCAACAGTTTAGTGCCAGCCAAAAAAATGAACCGAGAGACCCCAGTTCTGGTCAGAACTTTGCACCGGTATCCCAATACAGTGAAAATTTAGATAACAGAAATTTATAAGTTGGGCCCCCTCACAGTCGCGGATCCCATCACAAACCAAACACTTACCCAACCTAGAAAACGTGAGCTATACCGAAGACAGCGGTTTGAGAACGCTACTGAAATAAAACAACAAAACGGTTTCAATTAAACAATCTAAACTACGCTAGACCAAAAGCAGCGAGGAGAAATCTCAGAGGCGTCTTCAGTAGTGAGCGGAGTAAAGAATCTGATCAGTTACTAGAACGTACCGAGGACACTGGTTTGAAAACCGAGCTCAACGTTCTATGCATTTGCATAGAGTTTAACTCTTGGTTCTCCAGGGCAATTGAACCAGTCTGTCTAACTGCATATTGTCAGAATACAGCAAGACTTCATGTTGTTTGAAAGATCAGCCAACCACTTGAGTCACCTTTGACCCACCGCGGACAGTCGGGAGTAAAAGTGACCGACAGCCTGTGCAAAAGGCCCTTAGCGGGCAGAGACTCCTTGACAGAAGCCCCCAGAGGGAGACCATTTAGGAGGCGGCTCCGCCATAAGCAGCAGAGAAGCTAGTTTCGGCCAAGCTGGTACAGCCTTCACCAGCTCCGCAGGTTGAGGGATGGTGTCTGTGATCCGGAGTAGTCAGCCTACAGGGAGACGGCCAAAGGATGGCAGTCTAGAAAGCTGGGGTAGACTTCAGACCAGCCAACACCAACTGTTGCCACATAAGATCCATATAGCGTAGACATGCGCCGGAGCCTCTCCTCTTCCGAGGAGGACGAGGATGAATAGCAACGCCGACCCTTTTTGGAACGCCCAGAGTGGTGTTTTGAGTTCTCTAACTTGTCAGTCGAAGATGACAGAGACCTAGTCCTCGACCGTTAGAGGGACCAACGGGGGTGCTCAGAAGGAGCTGGGGAGAACCACAGTTCCAGGTCAGGAACCATGAAGAGGTTCCCAGTAGGCTGGATCTCTTCCTCGGTAGGTCCAGTCAAGACCGGAATCCTGAACAAGGAACAGACTGCTTCATCTAGCGACAACGGGTCGATGGGGTCAATAATTTTAACCTGGTCGTCTCACATCTTAGCCGGCTGACCTGACGGGGGCACCATGAAGTCAGCGGCCGAGGCCGCAATTTCGACCAAAGTCAAAACTGACCGCTCTCGATTCCAAGAATGTCGTCAACGGCACTTCTCTCTCAACTCCTTGGAATCCATTTTACAGGAACGGGAGCTGTGCAAAGTCAACAGGCTCTCTCCCTAGGTCGGCAGAGACTGGCACAACTCTTGAAGAAAAGGAGCCTGTAAAAGTGTAGTCCAGTATGAGCAGGACAAAGACCAAAGCTGAAGAGGACTGATCAGCGGCCCAAGCCGCCTCCTCCTTGAAGGCCTTCATTTGCTCAAGTTGTTCACGGACCCCGCAGCCTCGGAGACCGCCCAATAAGACTTCTTTAGATCTGACCAGCAAGGTTCAGTTTCTCCGGTCAGCCGAGCTGTAACTGAGTGAGAATCGTTTAGCACGTTTGGCTGGAATGACCGACAAAAATTGCAGGCCTGGGTAGCATGATTGTGACCCAGGCAACAGACTCACGTGGTGTGTGGGTCAGTGCAAAACATCTGCCCGCAGGGGCACTGGCGAGGACTTGTCCTCCATCACGGTCCGATCGAAGATTGAAGCGGTGAAACTCTAAGAAGTTTAAGTTTAGGTAAGTAATCCGAAGACTTCAGTGCCAGGGCCTACTCAACATGGGAGCCGTAAGGATGGAACCCGATTCTTCCAAGTGGAAAGGAAGATCTGGCGTCAAGGGGCAGAGACTAGGGATATGCCACCTGGGTGGGTGGGCATAACCAGCTTAAAGACTTCCAGACAAGACATTTAAAGGGAAAAGACATGCCATAATGTGTGGATAAGAATGTATCCACATCCCTAGAACAGCCAGTTGCACATCAGTAGTAAAACCAGGTATCTGAGCCATACATGTCTAATGCAGATACCAGAGGCTTCAGAAACATCGTATGCTTAATGTAGCAGATGTTTGCCAGCTTTGGAACCAGCTAACATGGTTTTCAGCAAGTCAGTCTTTGCAAGACCATCACAAAGACTGTACTGCAGTATGTGCAGATTTCATTCTGATATTTTGTCATATGGGTCTGGTACTTAGCAATATGCAAGCCTAAGGATGCTGAGGCACAGATGCCTCTGCCCATCATATCCAGCCTCCTAGATTCTTCATCATGAGGTAAAGTACTGACATACCTAAGGGACCTAGAGAGATAATGAGCATCTGTAATTCAGGCTGTGCAGCATAATATGGCATAACAGATGGAGCCAGGGTACTGTTTAATAGTCTTCCCTGGAACTGCAGGCAGGGTACTGGGCCTATGGCAAGCGGAGAGTAGCATCCTGTTGTGTAGAATACACAGGAGGAATACTAATGAAAAGGTGTGGAAGGAACCTCCAAAAAGCCCTTGAGACTACTTTTAATGGAATCTTCCTCCTCAACAGCACAGCCCATGGCAGAGTTTATTAGCTGTAGCATACCCTGAAAACAGGGATCCTCGGGGGGGAGCTGGATGTATAGACCACAGAGTCCTTGCTGCAAGGTGATAACATGGAGTTAGAGGAAAGTTACCTTCTTCAAATTGCTTCTCATCCCTGTATTCCTCAGTGGAGGAATAATCGTTAATGGGCCTCTGGAATCCGTCAACTAAGTCCCTCATTCAGACGGCCTAGTCGACAGACCTACCCCCGTTGGCGCGGACGTTAAAAGGCGACTTATGCGTGAAAATGACATCAGCACAGCCTGGCAGTCGACAGCACCCTGAAAGAGGTCCAGAACTACCTGCGAAGGGTCAAAGCCCAATGGCGGCAGCAATGTCCCATCAGTAGTAGGTATGGCAGTGTCTGAGGCAAGCCCCAATCTTAGTGTCTCAACGCTTCGTGTGCGTGGGGTGCTGTGGTCGACATGCAGGGGAAGGCACCGGTGAGGACACTGCCCGACTTCTAAGGCGACCTGGCACTTACCAATGAAGCAGTCTTATCTTTGTGCTTGTGACAGAAGAGGAGGAGGCCTGTTTCTTTTAACTTGGATGTCTTTCTTGGTCGACTGAGGGAGAAACAGAACCTGCAGCCTTTTCCATGGCTTTCAACACTACTTGGACGTGGAAGATTTCCAAGGCCTTCCATCGGTATCGTCTCGTAGCCTGACAAACTCTGGCAGATCTCGTACGCCCTCATGCCATATGAGAGGCCCAAAAGCACACAAATAGTGCCAGTCTCATCCTTGCAGGAATAATACTGGAACAAATATTTGGCAGCATACAGAGAAGTTGAAGAAATACAAATAATTGCAAACAAAAATACAGCAACGGCTATTTCGACGTTTCTCAGCAAGTCTGACAAGGATGGAAGATGGCGGGAGAAAGAACTGAGCAATGAGAAATAGACTTGAAGGCCACCCATATCATATAGACGACGACACTGCACGTCAGTGTAGGCAACCCCCAGCTAGCAGAAAGTCTGAGTGTTCCTGACGCCAACGGTTTACGGTTCTAAAGGTGTAGCCCAATGAAGGATACCTCCACGGAGATCACCACATATTCACCAATGATCCAGATTTTACCCGAATATTGCATTTCCCAACTCTTTAGCTGTTGCTACCCTAACTGATGCCTAAGCCAGTTATCTGCAATTACTGGCCTTACTTTATAAAAGGCAATTTAATAGCAGATGCACACTACACTTTATACTGAAAAGCAGTACCTGATGCCCAATGCCACTTCCAGCTCTCACCCTACCATGTGCAATGGATGCCCAGGAATACAGCAGTATCGCTTCCTCATCTCATGTGTTAAGCAATCCCTGGCCTCCAGTGGCACCTTCCTCCCTAACCCAATTCAATTGGCCACCAACATCCAGTGGTACCCATCTACCTCCCCCTGCCGCAACCCAAGTGGTCCCCGCCATCCAGTGGTACCCCTTCCCTCACCCTGCCACAATCCAACTGGTCCCAGACATCAATTAGTAACCCCTTCCTCACCTTACTCCAATATAATTGGTTCATCACATCCAGTGGTTCTCCCTCCTGGTCCAGGACATGCAGTGGTATCCCCTCATCTTCCCTCAATCCAATTGGTCCCCGACATCCAGTGACACCATCCCACCTCACCCTACCCCAGTATCATTGGTTCCAATATCTAGCAATTCAATCCGTGCTCAATTCCATAAACAGTAAATCAAAAATATATATATATTTTTTTTTTAATTGCTTTCATGGATATATTTCCAGCAAACCACTCTGCAGTTGATGTTCCATGACTGCCACTTTTCAAAGCTAAACGGTGGTATCTATTACCATCTCACTGTGAAAATGTATCATGGTTGTGTCTCATAGGCTTATGTACTCGAAATCTGTGAAACCCTCCTTGTTCCCTATCTGTGGCATAGTTTCTAGATCATGCTACATCAAAGGAAGCAGCAGTTCCCTGACGAGAACCTGACACAGCGAAAAAGGAATCCATTTCCTGGATCCAGAAACTACACTACAGATACAGAACAGGGAGGACCCCTCAAGCTGCAGGCATGTAAACCTATGAGGAAACACTATGACAGATTCACAGAAAGATGCATATTAAAAACAAAAAAAATCAAATGTATACCAACACTATTTGATAACTGAAGTGTCATCATAGGGCCACAAAACAGACTCAATATAATTTGTGTGGAAATGTATTCGAAGCAATTAAAATCTTTTCTTGATTTACTGTATACAGGGTTGAGCACATTGTTTTTTGTTGCATCACATGTAGACAAGCAGCAAGAACAGGTTAAGTCTAAAGGTCAAGGCTCCTGTTTCCATATAAATCTAACTGGTATTAAAGAACTCGGAGATACTAACAGGAGGAAGGAATACAGCTCAATTTATGGACACTTTTAAAGTTTTTCCAGGGTATGACAGCCTATTTAAACATCACAGAAGGCTTTCAGTGTTCTTGAAAAGTTGGCAGAGATTGTGAGTGGCAGCATGTTGTGTTGCCATTCAGGTGACATCAGTTCGAGAGCTCAGCAGAGTCATCGGGTCAGGAGGCAGGCCAGGCTGAGGTAGCTGGACTGCAGCAGGTGTACCTCAGCAGAGAAGGGTTGACAAGAAGCTATGGTGCCACGACCCTTGTAGCTGGACCAGAGAGACTGCTCCTGCCACAGTTTATATACTGCGTGCGAGGCCACTATGCAGGCTCCGCTCACGCTGGGGAGGTTGAAGGGGCCAAGAAAAGGGAAGAAAACCTGTCCCCAACAAAATAAGTCTGGGCCTCTGTATTTCCCTGGGTCCCAATGAGAGTCATTCACCTGAAGCCCCTGCCACAGAGGACAAGCAGAATGGGAAACCAGTGGGTTGCCAGCAAACCAGGCTTGAACAGGGTATAACTGGGCCCAGGGTATATGCCACGAAAGGACAGAAGTCAGAGGAGGAAAAACACTGGAGAGATACAAAAGCATAGTTTTATGCTGATTTACTACACAGGTACCCACAATGAAAGCTGCCCTACACTGCCCCACAAATCTGTCAGAGGGCCCACCCCCTAATTGGGGGGGGGGGGTGAGTTATCCCACACTCCATGCTCATTCAATCTGTGGCCTTTCAAGTTCTACATTGACAAGTCTACTTCGATCATTTTACACAACCACTGCCAGATTACTGGCATGGGCTGGATCTGAACCAGTGATCCTGTGGGCCGAGTTTCCATAACCCACTACAACCGGGCAAACAAGACTCCCGGAACTCTGCCCCATTTAATACTTCCATGAAAACTGGATGGCAGAATTGCTATCTCCTGAGGACTCGCAATGAATGAGATTGGGAAATGGTATTTACTACCTTCGAGTCACCAAGTCTGAGCCATGAAGTAATAAGTTCCAATATATAACCACCGTAACCACTTATCTCAGTTTGGTTAGGCCAAAATTGGACGTTCGCTTCTGCTCAATGGGTATTTAGAGCATGACATACAAGATCTCCTGCATTCGCCTCTTATTCTTTGCTATCTTTTTTTCCTTTACATTCTGTTGCATGTGAGGTATTTCCTGGATGGTGGGGTATCAACAAATAGTTTGCTACACTGATACTCCTCATGGACAAAAGCTTTTGTTGCAACTAACAACCACTGCCCTGCTGAACAAAAGAAAAGGGGTTGGGGGGTGGTTTCGAGAAGAATTGCTTCCTGCTCCTGGAGAAATACTAGAAAAATCCAACCTTTTTATTAACAAAACTGTATTTAAAAGAAAACCAGAGTTTCGCACACCCAAATAAACAAAGAGAGAATAGAATGTTTTACAACTAACCACTCATCCCAAAAAACGGTATGAAACACAAACCTGGTCTGATGACAACTGTTACGGGGTGTGGGTTCTCTCCATTAGCCTGAATCTCAGACATTGCACCCTGTGAACAAGACCAAGGGCAAGGGTTTAGTGCTTGTGACAAAAAGGTGATCCCTCACCACCACCACCTCTTGATGCCTCAGTCTAAAATTCGGGACTGGCGCCACACTTACTACCTTACCTGTGGAGGCGTGGGTGTGAAGGTGCTTCTCCCTCCGGACATGATCTCCTCAGTGATGTCTTTGCCCCCCTGGTTAGGATCTCGTATTCGAATCTGTAACGAGGAGCGAAAGATGGGCAGAAATGGACGCGACGCACAAGGAGTGTGACTGGAAAAATCAAGATGCATTTTCATTTTTTAAAGGCCTACTCTGGCCCAGGTAGGTCAAACAGATTTCCACACATCCAAAAACCAACCCAGAAAATGCAACACTTTAGAACCCTGCTCCAAGAGCACCTCGTAGACCCTTGACACAAACTGTATGAGAATCTTATGCTTCTCCTGTCAAATTCTATGACGTAAAAAACTAACTGTATAACTCCCTTAGTGTTATGATTAAAGTATGTATGCATACAGAGTGGCCCTAATTCTTTTGTTTCAAGCATTCTGAAACACATTCACCCCAAAAAAAAAGGTTTCCAGCAGACTCCTGATCACCAGTGTGGGTATAGTAACAGCTTCTGGCTGACCACAGAAGGGGGAAAAGAAAGATGCAGAGAAAAGGATAACAGCAGACAAACAGAAAAATAAGACTAAGGGATGATAGGGAGAAAAATCAAAGAACTGAGGAGGAGGACATTATATCATGTTAATGGGGTTCAAGCAAACCAGCCCAGCATTTCAAATTTTTCTGGGGAGAAAATAGGTTACTCACCTGTAACTTTAGTTCTAGGAATAGTATACAGTTCACATGCACACACTGACAGTTCCACTGGAAATACAGATTACTCACCTGCAACAGGAGTTCTAGGAATGGTATATGTTGTTCATTCACACTTACTGGCAGGTTCCTTGCCACTTTAAATCTTGCCGGAAGGTCTTCAAGCTGGCTCCTCCCACCCACCCGGGTGGTAAAACTCTCGGTTCCGCCCCATGACACAGATCTAGCCCGCTGTAAGCCAGATTGTGCGTCGAAGCTGGGGAGGTCGGGTGGGCTGTGTGGATGAACAACATACACCATTCCTAGAACTCCTGTTACAGGCGAGTAACCTGTATTTCTAGGGACACGGATATGTCGTTCTATCCACACTTACTGGCAGACTCCTAGCAGTTCTCCGGGAGAAGGGTGGCAAGGCGCACACCCCCTACTTGGGAAATAAGGACTGGAGAACTAAGGTCCCAAAACCAGCATCCCGGCATGACTCAAGATCGATGTGGTAGTGGGTAATGAAGGTATGTGCTGACTTCCAGGTAGCAGCCCTGCAGATTTCCTGGATAGGGACGTCCCTGGAAGCAGCCACCGAAGCAGCGGTATGGCGGGTAGAATGAGCGCTTATCCCACTGGGAGGCTCCATGCCCGCCAACCTATAGCAGAGATCTATGCAGTAGGCGACCCACCTGCTTATCATCCTCTTGGCAGCAGGTCTGCCAGGTGTGGCTTCAGCGTAGGTGACAAACAGCTGGCGACCCTCTCCCCGAACTTCAGCCGTCTGCTCTTTGTAATAAGAGCGCTCTTCTAGGGTCCAAAGTATGGAGCCTATATTCGGCCTCCGAGGTGTGATTGGGGTAGAACACGGGCAGAGTAAACACTGGGTTAAGGTGAAACTCCGACACCACCGTCGGAAGGAATTTCGGGTGGGGGCGCAGGACAACCTTGTCCCTGTGGAAGAATAGATAAGGAGACTCGATGGAAAGCGCCTGGAGCTCTCCCATCCTTCTGGCTGACGTGATAGCCACCAAGAAGGTGGTCTTTCACGACAGGTGAGAAATATCACACCTGTGCATCGGTTCGAATGGCTTGTCCATAAGCTTAGCCAGTACCAGCAGTTGATCCCACAGAGGTAGAGGTTCTTGCACCAGAGGGGATATGTGATCAAGGCCTTTGAAAAAGCACCCAAACACCTTCTCCTGCACCACCGACTGCTTGCCGGCCAGTGCCCAGTAAGCAGAGATGGCTGCCAGGTGCACCTAAAGGGTCGCCGACTGAAGCCCAAGCTGAGAAAAGGACCACAGGTAGTCCAGAATGATAGCCAAGGAATGGGAGGAAGGGTCCAACCCCTTATCCTAACACCAGATGGAGCATCTCTTCCATTTGAAGGAATAGCATTTTCTGGTCGACTCCTTACGGGATGCCTCAACAACATTGAGGACCTCGTCGGAAAGACCCAAGGCCTGGAACTCTAGCCGCTCAGGAACCAGGCCATCAGGTACAGGGATTGAAGGTCCAGGTAGAGTACCTTCCCCTTGTTGACTGAGATCAGGTCCGGGCAGGCTGGAAGCTGCCTCGGGAGCCTGGAGTGGAGGCTGAGGAGATCTGGATACCAGAACTGGCAGGGCCAGTCTGGGGCTACCAGAATAATCTGTGCCTTGTCCCTCCTCGCCTTGAGAAGCACCTTGTGGATCAAGGGAAATGGGGGAAAGGCGTAAAAGAGGCCCAGGGTCCATGGCCTCGAGAAGGCATCCCCCTGCAGCGAGCCCTGCTGAGGGGGGCAGGCATGAAACCGCCTCAGCTTCGCATTCTCCCTGGAGGTAAACAGGTCCACCTGACGTGTGCCTCAGTGGGAGAACAGATCTTGTACTACCTCCGGCACGAGAGACCGCTCGTGAGATGCAGCACCTATCTGGCTGAGGGCATCAGCCAGAGTGTTGGAGGCTCCTGCCACATGGATGACTTGGAGATCTGCTTCCAGTCTGATCACGAGAGACCAAGTGCGGAGAGCTTCCTTACACAGAGGCAAGGAGCACATCCCGCCCTGGCAGTTTAGGTAGTACATGGTTGTAGTGTTGCCCGTCTGGACCTGGACCACTTGACCCCGTACAAACGGAGCGAAGGTGGTGAGGGCTAGTCAGATCACTTGAAGCTCCAGCAGGTTGATGCGACATCGAGACTCCTAAGGGGACAAGGGGCCGTGGGCTCTGAGCTCCCCCAGATGGGCACCCGAACTCAGAGAGGCGGTCGTTAGAGGGACTGTCGGCTCTGGGCGGACAAACAGGATACCATCCTGCAGATGAGCTGGAACGAGCCACCACTGGACAGCGTTCCACATCTCCTGGGTCACTATCACTGGCTGGTCCAGAGGGCCGGAGTGCTGTGACCATTGGCGGGCCAGCCCCCATGTGCCAGTGGGGCCCAACGGACAACTCTGGTGCAGGTCACGATGAGGCCCAGGAATTGCTGGGCAGGGTGCAATTTCCCAGCCAGAAATGATTGGGCAAAGAAGGAAAGAACCTCGGCCCTGTCCACCGGGAGCTATGCTCTGGCTCCAAGAGAGTGTAGCTCTGCCCCGATAAACTGAATCACCGGCACTGGCACGAGTTCCAATTTGGCCTCATTGATGAGGAGGCCAATCTGAGAGCAGACCTGGAGGGGCAGATCCCTGGACTGCTCCACCTCCAGCTCTGAGGAGGCTGCAATCAGCCAGTCGTCCAGGTAAGGGTGCACCCGGACCCTTCGGCGCTGCAGGAATGCTGTCACCACTGCCATGCATTTGGTGAAGATCCTGGGAGCTGGAGAGGGGCCAAAGGGCATGGCCCGGAACTTGTAAAGGGATCCATCTGCTCTGAAGCAGAGGAATCGCTGGTGGGACGGACGGACTGGGACGTGAAAGAACGCGTCCTGGAGGTCCAGAGAACAGAACCACATGCCTCGTTCCAAGGATGGAATGATCTGAGCCAGAGTGACCATCCTGAAGGTTCGAGACCATAGGAACTTGTTCAGATCGTGTAGGTCTAGAATGGGGCGCCAGCCCCCCGTCCGTTTTGGGACCAGAAAGTACGACACAAAACCTGGGTCTGATGGAGGATCCGCCACCTTCCTGATCACCTCCTTCTGGAGGAGCAGGGCAATGTCGGCTCGACAAGCCAACAGAAAGGCTGCAGACCCCATGTCCCCCCCCGTGGGGCGACAGCTCGCCAGGGTGGGGACTGCTCGAATTCCAGCGGCAGACCCTTTCCTACCACTTCCAGCACCCAGCGGTCCGTGGTGATATCGGACCAGGTGGAAAGGAAGTGGCGGAGCCGTCCCCCCACGGGGGAATCCGGGGAGGAGTGACGAGGCTGGGGTGACAACCCTCAACCCGTCACTGGGCAGGCTTGGAGGAAGGATCAGTCGAGGAGCCTCCTGGACCTTTCCCTCCCAGCTTCCTGCTGGAGGAAGCAGCAGGCTTGGCTTTGGGGTGCCAAGCGTGAGCCTGTTGGCCCTGATGCTGGTGTTGCTGGGCCGGACATGCTGCAGGGGCTGAAGGCCGAAAGGGCCTACGCTGCTGCTGGCGGCCTTTGTCCTTCTGGGCAGACGTGACAGAGTCCAAGGTGGCGTTGGACTTCGATCCTTTGCAGATGACCCTCCATCCCGGGACCAAACAAGTCGGTACCCAAGAAGGGAACGTCTGCCAGCTTGTGCTGGGTATCCGCAGCCAAGCTCTGCGGCGCATGGCCACTGCGGCCACTACTGACTGGGCACATGAGTCAGTGATGTCCAGGGAAGTCTGGAGCTGCTGTTTGGCCACCGCCCTTCCCTGATCCTGCACCTGCTTGACCATCGTCTGAAGGTCAGCCAGGAGATGAGGAATCACCTCATCCAGGGAGCCCAAAAGGGCGTGTGAAATGTGTGCCATCAGAACGGCCGAGCTGGCCTGACGAAGGCCTAGAGAGGAAGCAGCATAGACTTTCTGTCCGGAGTAGTCCAGTTTCTTGGGACTCCTTATCGGGTGGCTTGTCCACGTCCCAAGCATTCCCAGAACGCCGGAAAATGCTGCCTGTCACTAGCCCCTCCGCGGAGGGGTGCTCCAAGAAACTGGAGAGTAAACCAGTGGGAACGGCATACTTCCGAGCCATCCTGGCCTTAGGTGCTGGACAAGAAGTTGGCTGCTGCCATAGCTCCAGGGCCGGGCCAACAATGGCATTGGCCACCAGGAATGCCTCCGTGGGGGAATCCCCTAGGTCCAGTATCTCCATGAGGGGATACTTAGCCCGTTTTGAAACGGGTTCGAGCTTCATCCCAGTGGACTCTGAGATGAGTTGAAGCATTCCAAGAAATGAGGATGGGCTCTCGTCCACCGACTGACCCCCGATGGACTCCAGGTCAAGCGGCCTGGAGAACAAGGAGTCGTCGTCAGACTCAGAGTAGTCTACAAACAGCTACCGAGCACCTGAGCCACCCTCCACCTGCCGAGGTCGATCGGGAGTGAGGGTGACAGACAACCGATGGGGCAAGCCCTGACCCAACCAAGAATCCTTGGTCGGGCCCAAGTTTTAGGTTGTGGAGGAAGGGGTTCCACCACAATGGGTGGCACAGCAGGTTTCAGCCGAACAACCGGTGCCGGCTTCGGCTCCTCGACTACAATGAGGGGTTGTTTCGGCCGCTCCGGTGACAGCCATTTAATGGCCAGGGAAGGCGACGGAGTCAGCTTATTCCTGGTCAAAAGGTGCTGCTGCCACATTAGATCCTCATACTGCCAATGGAATTTGCGCCACAGCCTATCCTCCGAAGAGAACAATGACGAGGATGAGCGGCGCCGAAACCGAGACCGCGGATGTCGGTGGGATCGGCTGGACCTGGAAGAGGTCAGAGACCGAGACCTTCGGTGTTTCCGAGGGTGGGTCAGAGAAGAGGCGGGGGAAACCCACTCCTCTCTCAGTTCAGGGACCTTAACCAGGGACTCCGGCACAGGCAAGTCCTCAGTTTCCACCGGGGGAACCGGTGAAGAAGGGTCGTCTGCTTCCCCAGTCAACAGTCCATCCGACGGGTTGAGAAGAATCTTGACTGCATCGACAGGCGTCTCGGGCCAGCTGACCTGACGGGGATACTGTGAAGCCAGCGACCTTAGCCACAACCTCGACCGAAGTAGAGTGTCGACTGTCTGGGGAGGAGACCTCTCCCGCTCCCACGAACGTCGATGGTGGGACTTACCCTTACAGTCCTTCTTGGACCGAGAGGAATGTCCTGAAGGCGCCTCTCCCTTGGTGGAGAGAAACTGACAAAGCTCCTTGAACGAAGCTGTGTAGGAGGAGCCCAAGGAGAGCAGGATAAATGCCGCGACCGAGGAAGATGATGCTGCGGCCTGGGCCACTTCCTCCTCGAGGGCGATCATCTGCTCGAGCTGTTCAGCTGAGCCCGCAGCCGCAGACACCGCCCAACGGGCCTCCTTTGACCTGACCGGAGGATAACGTTTCTTGGGGCTCCCAAGTTACAATCTGGCAGCGCGATCCTCTAAGACCGTGGCCAAAAAGGACTTGCACAAGTCGCAGGCCTGCGAATCGTGTTCAAGCCCCAGGCAGTAAACACACGTGGAGTGCGGATCGGTCCGGGACATCTTCTGCCCACAGAGGCACCAACGAAATCCGGGAGTCGATTTGTCCATCGCAGCCATGAGGGAAGATAAAGACCGAGGTCTTGTAAATTTAAAATTAGTTTCAGGTTAACCGAAGAGTTTGGATCCAGGTCTAAAATGCAGAGCGCAAAGGAGGAAACCAGAGTTTCCAAAGCGCTAAGGAAGATCTGGCGTCATTGGGAGGAGCCAGCTTGAAGACCTTCCGGCAAGATTTAAAGCAGCAAGGAACCTGCCAGTAAGTGTGGATTGAACATATCCATGTCCCTAGAAAGATAAATATGTGAAATGAACCCTGAGACTAATGTTTAGTAAAGGTGTGGACAGTGCACCATGTGGCTGCAGCATTAATGCCAGCTGCAGAAACGTTTCAGAAACAAACAGAAGTGGCCATTCCCCTGGTGGAGTGATCATGAAACATACTAGGAAGTCCATTACCGTTACCATACTTCCTTTAGCGGAACATACCATGTGCTAACCATTTGGACAAGCACTGTTTCATGAGAGGGGTGTCATCTTTCACAGCAGTGAATGGAAAAAAATAGCTGACAGGAGTTTCTGCTGTACTTGGTGCAATCCAAATGGCATTTTAGTATTCTATGCAAGTCCAAAGTACAGAGCACTGCCTCACCCCGATTGACATGTTCAGGATAATAAAACGGGAAGGTAGATGATTTGATTCAATGTAAACTTTACGCGAAGGAAACCGACCATGTGGAAAATCAAATAAGGAGCCTCACAGATAAGAACCTGTAGGTCTGAAATCCTTCATGCAGAAGTGACCAACTTAAAAAAAACTTTCCATGATACAAAGTGTAACCCACAACACATAGCTAGCTCAAAACGAGCCAAAACAAGTTTTTCCAAGGATGTGGTTCAGGTCTTAAGGTGGGACTGGATTATGAATCTGAGGTTTTATGTGCAGAATATCTCAAAAATGAACAGACCACCTCCAGTTGTTTTATTTATTTTATTTAGCTTTTGTTGACCGGGTAAGTGCACTAGACAAATCCTGCCTATTTTCAGGCACGAGCCGGGGAAGGGGGATACAGATGAATGCCAACTGATCTTGAACCAGATTAAGCTGTTGGTGGTATTTTTAGTGAATGAGGGAAATTTGGCCAGGACACCGGGGAAATTCCCCTACTCTTTTCGATAAGTGCCATGGGATCTTTAACATCCACCTGAACTACCACCAATCCAGGCAGATGGGACCTCGGTTTAACGTCTCATCCGAAAGACGGCACCTCAGAAATGCAGCACCCCTCTCATGCTGCATTACAGTGTCAGTACTGGGACATTAACCCAAGTGCCAGATGTGGGAACTGAACCCACATCCCTCTGATTTCCTGGCCTCAGAGGCGAATGTGCTACCTACTGAGCCACTGACACCGATTGCTGTGCAACGGTACCCTCATTAATAACTGCATGGAAAGAAAATATAGTGACTAGTTGCATCATAAGTGAGGAATACTGCAGACCAGAGTCAGTGACAGCAAGTATCCTTAATCTGGTTCAAGGTCAGTTGGCATTCGTCTGTATCCCCCTCCCCCAGGTCGTGCCTGAAAATAGGCAGGATTTGTCTAGTCAGTGCACTTACCCGGTCAACAAAAACTAAATAAAATACTAACACTGCATTTACCAAACAGAAAAATGGGTCCACATCTGGAATCTGCCCACAAACTGAAACGCTTCCACTTCAAAGAATATGCATGCCTGGTGGAAGGCTTTCTGGCTGCAACCAGCACATCAGCAACTTTAGGTCAAACACAAAACCATGCAATGGCTATGTCTTCAGGAGCCAGGCATGCATATGCAGGGCCTTCAGATCTAGAAGAACCAGACCCCCCAACCCCCTTTGACAAAAGGCTCCTGCACAGAGGCAGATGTACTGGAGGCTCCACGGCTAGTTGCTGCAGCACCAGATACAGTATCTGCCAAGGCCATAGGGGCACAATCAGGATAAGGGTCACACTCTCCATCTTCAGTTTCAGTAATACTCTATATAAATAGAATGGGACGGTAGGCATACAGAAACCTCCCTTTCCAAAAGGGGGACAACACATCTCGCCAAAAAACTCCAAGCCCTGGAGCAAGTGAGCAAAAACACAGCAGTTCTGCATCGTGTTGGAATGCAAAAGTGTTCATCTTTGGACAACCTCACCTTGCAAAGAGGTAGTCTCACATCGCAGTATGCAGTTCCCATTTGGGCATCTTGGACTGTAACTTGCTTAGCTTGTCTGCTAAAACGTTCTGGTCACTTGAGATGCAGTGACTGCTCTAGGTCATGTTTCACTTTCCAGTACCACACACTTACTGCTTCCCAAAGGAACAGGACCGAGTTCCCCCCCCTTTTTTTTTTTTTGAAATTGTAGTTCATCTCTCTCCTCTCGACATCAGAGCCCCGCTCTGTCAGGAGTCGCTAAGGGTATTACCCCCGCATGCAACTTGGAACCCCGGTAGACCCCTATGGAGCCGTGGCTATGTCCCCCAGGCGGGTATGAGGTGGGGCCTGTACACCCCGATCAATCAGCTTTCGTCGAGTCTCCTCCGGCGGTCAGACAGGCTGCAGTCATTAGTGCCTATACCCAGCGCTCCTTCCCCTCAGCGCTCCAGTGCGTTTCTTCCCTTGTTCTAGGGGAGTGGCTATGCCAAGGCGTCCCTGCTGACGTCCTCACTCCCAACCCTCTATGTGCTCGTGTGCACCTGGTTTCTGCCAGAGGCCAGACAGGTGCAGAGTCTACACCACCCACCTGGGAGAGGACAGCTGTTCTCCGGACGCTCAATCCTCTCCCTCCCCTGCCGACCCGGGCTCATTCCCGAACCTGGGTCGCCGGCGTGACGCGAGGTGTGGTGCACCTCAACCCTCAGCACCACCGGGCCAACCTCCCCTTGGGTTTTTTTTTTATTTTTGTTTTTATATATAATGCATGACGGTAACATACTCAATCTGTATTAACAGAGGATCTGGAGTCGGGTGCTCCTGAAAAGACTGGAGACTGTATAAAACTGCTCTCAATTTGATTTCCACCTGGGTCCAAGAACCAGGCATTTCATAACAGAAGCAATTTACCACCAGATAAGGACCACTTGGCCCACCCAATCTGCCAATTTTCCCTGCCTACAGTATCGCACAAGATCCTACTTGATCTTTGGCTGATTAACCCCTTCCCCATCCCATGTATTCTTGCCCCCCCCCCCCCAATGTTTTGGCCCAACCACCTCCGCTGGAAAACTGTTTCAGGAATCCACTTCTGTGAAGTACTTCCTCACATCTCTTCTGAAACTACACCCCTCTGTTTCTTATGTCCCCTTGTCCTTCAGCACCTTTATTTTCTTAAAAATACTTCCCTCCTTGTACCTTATTTACCCCCATGAGGTATTTAAAAGTCTATCATATCCTCCCCTACCCCAATGGTGCACTTTAGATCCCTGCATCTCTCCTCACAGTGCTTCTGATGTAGACCCTGCACCATTTTAGCTGCCCTCCTCTGTACCACCTCCACTCTATCCTTCCAGAGATGTCATCTCCAGAACTGAACACTGTACTCTAGATGCGGTCTTACCAGTGACCATACAGATGCAACACCACCTCCCTCTTACTGCTAGTGATACCCATCCCTATGTAGCCAAGCATCCCGCTAGCCCTCCCGACTGCCTTGTCGCACTGCCTGGACACCTTTGATCCGATATGATTACTCCCAGGTCTCTTTCCTTATTGGTGGTCATCAGTCCCACCTCGTTTTATACTCCACCCCTGGATTTCTGTGCCCCAAATGCATTACTTTGCACTTTTTCACACTGTAACCCAGCTGCCATACCCTTGACCACTCCTCGACTACTTAGTTCTCTGCTCGTCCTTTCTACCCCAGGGGACTGTCCACTCTAATACAGATTTTTATGACATCCGCAAAGAGGTAGGCCTTCCTTTCCAGCTCATTTTGAAATGTCGCCTACAAAAGGCATTAAACAGGACAGGCCCCAACACAGATTCCTGCAGCATCCCACTGGTCACCCTCCAAGTGACCTCTGTTTACTACCACCCTCTGCCCCATCCCTTGTTCAATTTCTTACCTAGTTTATCACCTCTGGACCCACTCCTAAGCTACCCAGCTTGTTTACTAGCCTCCTGTGCAGAACAGTGCTGAAAGCCTTACTGAAATCTAGGTAGGCCCCATTCACCAATCCACCCTAATTTAATTCCTCGGTAACCCAAAGAAATCTATTTATTCGTTTGGCATGACCTCCTCCTGTGAATCCATGCTCCTTCAGGTCTTGTAACCCACTGAATTCAAGATATTCCACAATCCTTTTCTTCAGCAGTGATTCCATTTACTTCCCCACCACTGATGTCATGCTGACTGGCATATAACTGGCAGCATCCTCCCTGCTGCCACTTCTGTTAAGTGGGACATCTCCCCTTCTACAGTTCTCCGGAACCACTCGTTTACAATAAGCTGTTATCTAGGTCAGTTAGAGGTGCCGCTAGCATCTCCCTGAGCTCCCTCAATACACTTGGGTGGACCCTGTCTGGCCCCATTGCTCTGAACACTTTCAGATTTTCAAGTCCCTTCAGGACTCTCCTCTGAAAACTGACTAGTGTCCACCTCCCTCCCTCCCTCCAATGCTCATGTTACTTTTTTGTGGTCCTTCCCCTTCTCGTTCCTCTGAACACTAAACAAAAAAGTTTGTTCAGGATGTCTGCTTTTCCCTGGCCCTCTCTGCACAGTCCCTTCCCCCTTTCCCTTTTTAACATTACGATCCCACCCCTCGCCTTCCTCCTTTTGCTTACACACCTACAGTATGTCTTGTCCCTCTTCTTCACTGCCTGATCTATTATCTCTTCTGTCTGTGCCTTTGAGCTCCTTACTGCTCTCTGCTTCCCTATCCTCCTCCTCCTCCTCCTTGTGCGTCTCTACCTTCTGAATGCTACCCTTTACCACCACCTCTTTCAAGAACCACAGCAGTATTTTCCTCTTGCTTTTGCTTACTTCCTTAAAACAGTTTGCTGCCTTCACAATGGTCCTTTTTATCTTCGCCCACTGTTCCTCCACCGAAGTCAGGTCCCCCCCCCAAAAAAAAAACTAGGTGATCTCACAGGCATTCACCTCTTTTTAAAATCTGTTCTCCTGAAGTCCAGGACCTTCGCCGGTTTGATTTTGCTGATGTCCTTATCCTGAGCCACACTGCAATGTAATCGCTGTTCCCCAGGTGGCCTCCCATGGCATCTGCAACACTATCCCTGTTAATGAGTATCAGGTCCAGTACTGCCCCATTACGAGAGGCTTCACTGACTAGTTGCACAAGGAACACCCTTTAAAGGGAGACTCTAGGATGTCCCCGCTTCCAGCTGAGGCTGCAGATGGGAGGTTCCAATCTACACCCAGCAGACTGAAGTCCCCCACCAGCACCACCTCACCTTTTCTGCCACCTTGCCAATGGCTTTCATCAGTATCTTATCTAACACCTCCCACTATGCTGAATGTCTTTACTTCATGCCAGTGTGAAGAGAGAGGCTACATTCCTCCCCTCTCATGGCACACATTACCATCTGCTCTCCCCTCCATATTCTATTTCCACTGCCTTAATGCCTTCCTTCACATGAGCACCACAACCCCTCCCTTTCCCTCACCCTGTCGTTTCTGAACAGAGTATAGCCTGGTATGGCCATGTCCCAGTCATGATTTTCAGTAAACCATGACTAACGGTCGCAATATCCAGGCCGACTTCAACCATTATGGCCTCTAGGTCTGGAATCTTATTTCCTAGACTTGCAGCATTTGCACACATGGCCTTCCAGATAGTTTCCCCTCTTCTTGGTACCCTGCTTATCTTATTTTTGCCCTTTCTACTTCTCTAATGCTTTTGTTCCCATCCCCCCTTCCTTTCTACAGCCCTGCTTCCTTTATTAATTTCCACCCTGGGGGATTCCATACCCCTTAGGGCCTCTTACTTTCTTAGGCTGGGGGGGGCAGTTACTGCCACCCGAATTTCTCTCCTCTCCTCCCCAAACAAACTAGTTTAAATGCTTATCAAAGTAACACCTAAACAGTCCACTGAGAGCAGTTCCCCTCCCAGATGGATGTACGCCATCAACCCAGTAAAGGCCCTTATCCCTCCAGGTGAATCTACAGTCCCTAGTGTAGCCAAACCCCTCCTCTCTACACCATTGCTTCCACCATGAGTTGAAGGTCTAGCTGCGAAGATCCGTCTACTTCCCTCTGCAGCAGACCGGCAGAACTACAACAAAAGCCACTGAGCAAAGTACCTGTCTAAAACCTCTCACCAATTACTCAAACTCTCCCCCCCTCTACCATCCCAAGCCCGTCCCTAGCCAAGTCATTAGATCCTAGCTGGACAATGACATCCACCACAACCTCCTGTCCAGCTGCCCAAGCAAGCTCCTGGATCCACTTCCCATCACTCCTATCATGCCTTCCCCACCCAGATGTATCAGATGCATCCGAGGTGAGAAGAGCTAGGAGTTAGTATGAGAAATGGAATGCCCCTTAAGAGGCTGTGGCAGTCCTTCCACCATATCAGTGTTTTGCCCAAGAGGGACATGATGAGCACTTTTTGGTCCATGTCATACGTCAAGTGATCCCCACGGTACTCAATGTCCACTGTGGGATCGGCATGTGTAAGTGTGCCAGTGGCACAGTTTAATGGCTGCTGCTTGCAGGAGACATAGAAATGTTCTGGCTGAGACATGATTGCTGTATACCAGCTGTACTTGAGAAAGGAACCATTCTGCCCAGTCCAGGGGAAGGAAAATACGGCCCTGCTCTGCGTCCAAAACAGCGCCTATGTACTACAGTCTCTGGCAAAGAAAGTACTGACTTTGGCACTTTCACTCTAACCCCCTGGTCGAAAAACTGCAAGGTTCAGGACAGGTTGTGCTAGAGTCTGCACTTGGAGCTGGCTTTTAAAAGCCAATCATCAAGGTATGGGAATATATACAACCCTTCCCTGCCAAGGGCTGCTACCACCACTGGCAAGCATAATGTTCCCCTTCTAGAAAATCTCAGTGCCTAGCGTTGCCTGATCTTGATACAAAAGTATGCATCCTTCATATCTAGAGAGCAAATCCAGCCCCCTGTTTGTAACACAGGAATCAAAGCTTGAAGGGAGACCATGTGAAATCTTTTGTATTCTACACAGAAGTGTAGATCTCTGGTCTAACAGGCTTGAGATTTCCTGCCCATCTGAGGACCAAGA
Source organism: Neoceratodus forsteri (assembly GCA_016271365.2). NCBI lineage: Eukaryota > Metazoa > Chordata > Ceratodontiformes > Ceratodontidae > Neoceratodus > Neoceratodus forsteri. The sequence continues at coordinate 823,368,585 of CM028137.1, read as the reverse complement.
AAGTATCTTGGTAACAGTTTCTCTGACTAGACTGCACTGGTTCTACTGCAGGTTTGTTTAGCAAAGCTTGCAATTCCTTCAAAAGGGACAAATGTCCAACATGATACGTGGAAAGAGGTGAAGTGTGCTCTAGGAAGGTATCTAAGAGCATCAGAGCATGTCCCTTTGCAATCATCTCCAGAACCATTTGTCTGTAGTAATCTCCCTCCACTGTGTCAGATTAAACAGAGAAACGGTCCCCTACAACCACATCTGAAGACAACAGTGGTGTGGGGAGCAGTACAATTCAAGTCAGGCTGAGCCAGTGGGGGCAGAGCCACAAGGTCTACTGACCTCTGATGCTTTGGAATGGTCCCACGGGGGAAGGGCCTGCAAAGGTTCCACGGCCCTTACCCCAGCTTTGCTGACGGTAGGCTTGACAGCCATCTCTGGCAACAGGCTGACGAAAGGATCTCCTTCCACGACCCCTACCAAGGGTGCGATATAGTAATATGACTGACCTTAAAGTCATCTTAGAGACTCAGAAGATTTCTTAATGCCTCTTCTATTTATTTCATTTTGTTAACCGGGTAAGCCCACTGAGCCCAACATGGTCCCTTTTTTAGGATCAACCCGTAATTTGTTACATGGTGATCAGGTGGACATTTCAATGACATTTTTGTGACAGTGATTGCAATTTTTAGGAACAATTACTGTAATTCTAGACAAACAGAGGTTGCAGAAGCATTACACTTTGGAGTAACATACTTGGGCATATTCACTTAGGCAGAAGCAGGCTACCAACATTGACAGTGCTACAAAATACTGTGGTTATAGGTAAAAACAGGTTACTCACCTGTAACAGTAGTTCTAGGAGTGGTATATATTGTTCATCCACACTCTTTGCCATGTCCCTTTCCCCTTTAAATCTTGCTGGAAGTCTTTAAGCTGGCTCCTCCCACCCAGCCGGGTGGTAAATACATCGACTCGGCCCATGACGCCAGATCTTAGCCCGCTGGAAGCAAGGTGATGCGCCTAAAGCCGGGGAGGTCGCGTGGGTGTGTTTGGATGAACATATACCACTCCTAGAACTACTGTTACAGGTGAGTAACCTGTTTTTCTAGGAGCATGGATATGATGTTCATCCACACTCTTTGGCAGACTCCTAGAAGTTCTCTGGGAGGAGGGAGGCAAGGCGCACACCGCCTACTTAGGAAACAGAGATTGGAGAACCGAGGCCTCAAAACCAGCATCCCGACATGACTCAAGGTCGATGTGGTAATGGGTAATGAAGGTGTTTGCTGACTTCCAGGTAGCAGCCAGACAGATTTCCTGGATAGGGATGTCCCTGGAAGCAGCCACCGATGCAGCAGTATGGCGGGTAGAATGAACTCTTATCCCACTGGGAGGCTCCTTGCCCGCCAATTCATAGCAAAGACCTATGCATGATGTAATCCACCTTGCAATGGTCCGTTTGGCTGCAGGTCTGCCAGAAGCAGCTTCAGTGTAGGTGACAAACAGCTGGTGAACCTCTCCCTAAATTTCCGCCGTCCTCTCCTTGTAGTAGGAGACAGCACGTCAAAGGTCCGGTGAATGGAGCCTGTACTCTGCATCCGAGGTGTAGTTAGGGTAATATACCGGCACAGTCAACACCTGGTTACGGTGAAACTCTGACACCACCTTCGGAAGGAATTTCAGGTGGGGGCGCAGGACAGCATTGTCCCTGTGAAAGACCAGATAAGGGGAGTCCACAGAGAGCGCCTGGAGCTCCCCTGTCCTTCTGGCTGATGTGATAGCCACCAGGAAGGCAGTCTTCCACGACAAGTGCGAGAGCTCACACTTGTGCATGGGTTCGACTGGCTTGCCCATGGGCTTTGCCAAAACCAGCAAAAGATCCCACGGAGGTGGAGGTTCACGCACCGGAGGGGATGTGTGATCAAAGCCCTTGAAAAAGCACCTGACCACTGTCTCCTGTGCCAATGTCGACTGACCAGCCTACGCCCGGTAAGCGGAAATGGATGCCAGGTGCACCCTAAGGGCCAATTACCATAGACCCCCTTTGGGGAGAGACCAAAGGTAGTCTAAAATGTTAGCCACAGAGCAGGTAAGGGGTCCAGACTCTTACCCTGACACCAAATGGAAGACCTTTTCCATTTGAAGACATAACATTTCCTGGTAGATTCCTTACGAGATGCCTCCACCACACAGTGTAGACATCCTTGGAAAGACCCAGAGCCTGGAACTCTAGCCGCTCAGGTGCCAGGCTGTGAAGTGCAGGGATAGAAGATCCGGATGGAATGCCTTCCCCTGGTTCAATGATATCAAGTCCGGGCGTGTACAAAGCTGCTCTGGGGCCCTGCAGCTGAGGCTGAGGAGATCTGGATACCAGAACTGGCGGGGCCAATCTGGGGCTACCAGGATCACCTTCGCCTTGTCCCTCCTCACTGTAACACCTTGCAGATCAAGGGAAATGGAGGGAAGGCGTAAAGGAAGCCTGGGGTCCACAGCCTCGAGAAGGCATCCCCTGCAGCGAGCCCTGCTGAGGGGGGGCGGGCATGGTACAGCCTCAGCTTGGTGTTCTCCCTGGAGGCAAACAGGTCCACCAACGGTTTGCCCTAGCAGGAGAACAGATTGCAAGCTTCCGCTGGATGGAGAGACCACTCGTAGGATGTCTGGCCTATTCGGGTGAGAGCATCTGCCAGATGGTTCGAGACTCCTGCCACATGGATGGCAAAGATCCGCCTCCAACCGGCTGACGAAGGTCCAGATCCAGAGCGCCTCCTTGCATTGCAAACGGGAATGTGTGCGACCCAGTTTGTTGAGGTAGTACATGGTCGTGGTACTGACCATCTGGACTTGAACCACTTGATCCCGGAGCTGAGCAGCAAAAGCTGACAGCGCCAGTCTGACTGCTCTGACCTCTAGTAGGTTGATGTGGCACCGGGACTCCTCAGGGGTCCAGAACCCGTGGGCTCCCCAGCCTATGAGAGCCATCAGTCGTGAGGACAACAGTCGACTCGGGGCAGACAAACGGGATCCCTTCCTGTAGACGACCTGGGACGGTCCACCATTGAAGCGCGTCCCACATCTTCTGGGTGACAGTGACCAGCTGGTCGAAATGACCCTGACGCCGAGTCCACTGAGCGGCCAGCTCCCACTGGAGGGGGCGCATGTGCAATCTGGCCCAACGGACCACTGAGGTGCACGCCGCCATGTAACCAGAAGGCGCAGGAAGTCCCGGGCAGGGCACAAGTGCCCAACCAGAAATGATTGGGCAAAGGAGGAAAGAACCTCCGCCCTGTCCGCCAGGAGCAGAGCTCTGGCTCGACGAGAGTCGAGCTCTGCCCCGATAAAGTCCATCACCTGAGAAAGCACAAGTTCCGACCTGGCCTCGTTGATCAGGAGGCCTAACTGGGAACAGGTTCAGAGGGCCAGGTCCCTGGACCTCTCCACCTCCTGCAGGGAGGAACCCGCCAGGAGCCAATCGTCGAGGTAGGGGTATATCCGAACCCCTTGGCACCATAAATGGGCCACCACTGCGATGCACTTGTGAAGACCCGAGGGCATATGACAGGCGTCAGCATGGCTTGGAACTCGTACAGGGTCCCTTCCACCCTGAAGTGGAGGAACCGCTGGTGGAATGGACGGATTGGGACGTGGAAAAACATGTCCTGTAGATGCAGTGAAATCACCTGCTTCGGCTCGAGTTCCGACTTGGCCTCGTTGATAAGGAGGCCCAGTTGAGAGCAGACCTGGAGGGCCAGATCTCTGGACCACTCCGCCTCCTTCCTGGAGGGAGCTGCTATCAGCCAGTCGTCCAGGTAAGGGTACACCCGGACCCCTCGGCGCCGCAGGAATGCTGTCACCACTGCCATGCATTTGGTGAAGACCTCGGGAGCTGGAGACAAGCGAAGGGCATGGCTTGGAACTCGAGAGAGATCCTTCCGCTCGGGCGAAGAATCTCTGGTGAGACGGACGGATAGGGACGTGAAAAGCAGCGTCCTGCAAGTCCAGAGAGCAGAACCACACTCTGCCCAAGGATGGTATTATCTGAGCCAGAGTGACCATCCTGAAGGTTCGAGACCTTAGGAACTTGTTTGAGTGGTGGTAGTCGAGAATGGGGCGCCAGCCCCGTCTGCTTCGAACCAGGAAGTACCTGGACACAAACCCTGGGTCTGAAAGAGGGTCCACCACCTCTCTTACCACCTCCTTCTGGAGGAGGAGAGCGTGTCGGTCGACGAGCCTAGTGAGCTGGGGATCCCAGAAGCCGAGGCGGCGGCTCTGAAAGAATTGGTGCCTGCTCGAGATTCCAGAGGCTGAGCCTCTTCCACCACCTCCAAGACCCACCTGTCCGTGGTAACAGCGGACCAGGCGGAACGAAGTGCTGGAGCCTTTCCACGGGGGGACCTAGGTGGCAGACGGATGGGGCGACACCCCTCAGCCCGTCACTGGGCAGGCTTGGAGGAGGGACCGCCGAGGACCTCCTGGGCCCTTCCTCCTGCCTCCTGTTAGAGGAAGCCGTGCTTGGGTTTGGGATGCCAAGGCGAGCCTGCTGGCCCTGACGTTGCTGGGTCGGGCGCGGGGCACAGAAGGACGAAAGGGCTTAGGCTGTGGTTTATGCCTTTGTCCTTCTGAGCGAAGAGACCGAGTCCAAGGTGGCATTGGACTTCTCGATCCTCTGCAGGTGACCTTCCACCCCAGGGGCAAGAGGTCAGTCCCAAAGGAACATCCGCCCAACCTTGTGCTGGGTATCCGAAGTAAAGGTGGATATCCTCAGCCAAGCTCACTGGACGATAGCCACTGCGGCCGCCACCGATCTGGCACATGAGTCCCTACATCCAAAGCAGTCTGGAGCTGTTGTTTGGCCACTGCCTGCCCTGGTCCCGCACCTGCTTAACCGTAGTCTGCAGATCGCGGGAAGATGAGGATGACCTCATCCAGGAGCCCAACAGGGCATGAAGAAAATGTGCCATGAGGACGGCCGAACTGGCCTGACGGGCGTCGAGAGGACGCAGCTGAACTTTTCGCCCGACATAGTCCACTTCTTGGACTCCTTGTCAGGAGGTTTGTCCATATCCCTGGCGTTGCCGGCGCGCCGGAAAACGCTGTCGGTAACCAACCCCTCAGCAGAGGGGTGTTCCGAAAAACCGGACAAGGAACCGGTAGGGACCGCATACTTCCTGGCCATCCTGGCCGGCGCGGGGCAGGAAGCGGGCGTACCAAAGTTCGGTGCTGGACCCACTATGGCCCTCCGGCCACCGAAAGGCCTCCGTCGAGAATCCCTCGGTCCAGAATCTCCGTGAGGGATACCTGCCCGCTTGGAACGGGTTCGAGCTCCATCCCGTAGACTCCGAGATGAGCCAAGCAGTCCTAGGAAGGACGACGGCTATCGTCCATTGGCTGACTTTCCTGAAGACTCCAAGTCCAGTCGCTTGGAGAAGAAGGAGGAATCATCTTCGGACTCGAAGAGTCCTCGAAGAGCTGCCTCTGGCCTGAACCACCCTTCACCTGCCGAGGTCGGTCGGGAGTGAGGGTAACTGACAGCCGATGGGAACCCTTAGCCGACGAGAATCCTTGGTCGGAGCCCCATGGTGGCTGTGGAGGCGAGGTTCCACCGCAATCGGTGGAGCAGCTGGTTTTGGCCAACAAACGCCTGGGTATAGGCCTCGGCAAGTCGAGGGTTGTGGCCGGGCTGCCCGTGACAAAGTTACTTAATGGCCGGGAAGGCCGGAGTCGGCTTATTCGCCAGGAGGAGCTGTTGCAACATAAGGTCCTCGTACCGTCGACGTAATTTACGCCGAAGCTTCCCCTCATCCGAGGAGGAGGACGAGGACGAGCGGTGACGCCGCTTACCGCGGTGCCGAGACCGAGACCGCCTATGACGGTGGGAACGGCTGGACCGCGAAGAGGTCCGAGACCGAGACCGAGAGTCCCGGAATTTCCGGGGTCGGTGCAGGTAGGTGTCGGCCGGAACCGACACTCCTTCGCTCGAAGGTCCATCCGGGGCTCTGGAACCGAGGCACAGGCGTGCAGCCCACGATCCTCAACTCTCCCGGGGAACCGGGAGAGGGGAATCTCGCCGCCAGCGACAGCCTGGCTCAATGGGTCGAGAAAATCTCGACTTCATCAGTGGGAGTCTCGGTCAACTGACCTGGCGGAGACACCGTGAGCCAGTGGCGGTTGCGAGCGATCGACGAAGCCGACGGTCGACGGCCCGGAGAGGACCTTCCGCCTCCCAAGAGCGTCGACGGAGGGACTTACCCTTGTCCCTCTTTTGGACCGAGAAAAGGTCCAGCAGACGCAGGCCCTTCTCCTTTAGTGGAGAGGGACAGACAAAGCTCCTTAAAGGAAGCCCTGTAGGAAGAACCCAGAGAGAGCGGGATAATTGCCGCGCCGAGGAAGATATCGCCGCGCCGCCTCTTCGAGGGCGACCATCCGCCGAGCTGATCCGCCGAGCCGCCGCGCGGACACCGCCAACCGGCCTCCTTGGACTTCACGGAGAAAGCGCTTCGGAGCGGCCCAGTTGCGTCGGGCATACGGTCTTCGAGGGCGTGGTCGAAAAGATGAGCACAGTCGCAAGCCCTGCGGGTCGTGCTCAAGGCCTAAGCAGTAGACACCGCGTGGAGTGTGGATCCGTCGAGACATCTTCTGCCCGCATGGGCATCTCCGAAATCCGGGAGTCGATTTATCCATCGCAGCCGCGAGGGATCGAAGACTGAAGTCTTTTTGCAAAATATTATTTTTAAATCCGCAAACGGAGAAATAGGAACCAGTCACAAACGCAGAGCGTTAAGGAGGGAACCTGAGCTTCCAAGCGGTAAGGAAGATCTGGCGTCATGGGGCGGAGACGAGAGTTATACCACCCGGGTGGGTGGGAGGAGCAAGCTTGAAGACCTTCCGGCAAGATTTAAAGCGGTAAGGATACTGCCTATGAGTGTGGATGAACAACATATCCATGTCCCTAGAACACATGTTTTGCTCCAAAGATGGTATGGTCTGATTCAGAGTTACCATCCGGAAGGTGCAATATCGATTCAGGTCGTGGAGATCCAGGATGGGGCGCCAACCCCGGAAGTACCTGGACACGAAGTCTGGGTCTGAAGGAAGATCCGGCACTGGAGCTACCACCTCCTTGCGGAGGAGCTGAGCAATGTCATCCCGAAGGGCCAACTGAGTGCCAACTGAGATCCTTTCCTTCTGTGGGGCACGGGCTCGGCAGGGAGGGTACTGCTCGAACTCTAGAGGCAGTTTCCGACAGACCACTTCCAGGACCCACCTGTCCGAGTGACACTGGAACAGGCGGAAGAAAGTGGCGGGGCCGACCCCCGGAGGCAAACTAACCCGAGGCAGGTGCAAGAGGGGCCACCCCGACCCGTCACTGTGCAGGCTTAGAGGAGAAGGAGGCTCCTGGACCGGCACCTCGGCCTCCTTTGTGGGGCTGTTGAGGTCCCTGCTTGGGTCTAGAGCGCCAAGCTTGAGCCTGCTGTTGCTGCTGACCTCCCTGGAAGGAGGGCTGTCTAACCAAAGGAGAAGAGTGCCGAAAAGGCTTCTTGCACTTCTGCTGCTTCTTACCCAAAGAACCTTTTGCAGAAGTGGCATCCAGGTGGCACTGGACTGCTCCATGCGTTGGAAGTGACCTGCCACTCCCGGACCAGAGAGATCGGTGCCAAGGAAGGGCACGTCAGCTAACTTTTGCTGAGTATCCGACGGAAAAAGAGGATAACCTCAGCCAGGCCCTGCAGCTGCTAGTGAATGAGCACAGGAACCTCCAATATCCAAGGCCGTCTGGAGCTGCTGTTTTGCAACAGCACGGCCCTGGTCACGGACCTGCTTAACTGTGGTCTGCACGTCCACTGGGAGATGAGGGAGGACTTCATCTAGCGATCCCAAGAGGGCATGAGTGAGAGAAGTGTGCCATGATCACTGCTGAGCTGGCCTGAAGAAGGCCCAAGGATAAGGCCGCATATATGTTCCGGGCAGAATGGTCCATATTTTTGAATCCCTTGTCCGGAGGGTGGGCAGTATCCACTGAGCTACCCGTGCGTCTAAACACTGAGGCAGTCACAAGACTCTCGGCTGAGGGATGCTCTGTGAAGGCCGCCAGGGACCCCATGACTACAGTGTACTTGCGAGCCATGCGGTCACACGGAGATAAGCAAGAGGCAGGGTGCTGCCATAGCTCAAGGGCCAGGCCAACAATGGCTTCAGCCACTGGGAAGGCCTCCATCAGGGTATTCCGCCTTCTTTTGGATTGGCTCCAAAGGCATACCTGTGGACTCTGAAATAAGTCGGAAGATGCCCTGAAAAGAGGAAGGATCTTCCTCCAGGCCTGTCACTGACGACTCATCATTGGGGTATGAGTGAAGACCAGTGGTATCCGAGTCCGAGGAGTCGGGATACAGGGGTCTCCTGCCTATGTCCCCTTCAATACGCCGAGGGCGACTGGGGACAACAGTGATGGACAGACGGGGCAGGCCCATATTTGTCTGGTCCTCTTTCGAGGGGGCCCCTCCCTGAGGCTGCTTAGGTGGTGGCTCCACCAAAATTGGTGGGGAGACCGGAACAGGCTGAACAGGAATGCGTGCTGGTCCTACCAGAGGGAGAACTGGAGTCTTCGGTTCCGGAGGGGTTGGCGTCGGCCTAAGAGGCTGGGGCCAAGTAACGGCCGGTGTAGCCGACAGAGCCGCCTTTTGACCAGTCAGAATTAGCTGTTGCCACATAAGGTCCTCATAATGCTGGAGCTTCTGTTGTAGTCTCTCCTCGTCCGAGGAGGAGGTTCGGTGGCGACGCCTCTTCTGGGAGTGTTTGTGACCCTTTTTCAGTTTTTCGACCGACAGGTTCCTAGTCCTCGATCAAGACCAACGATGTCGGCTCTGTCGATCGGGAGAAGTCGGATTCAGTGAAAACCGAGGTTCCGGAATCTGTCCCTCAATCGGGACAGCCGAGGGAAGGGTCTCCTCGACGGGGAAGGAAAGGATGGGTGTTCTCTCCAAAGAGTCGGCGACCGGGGTCGGCGACAACTGCTCGATCGGGTCAAGAGAAATCTCTGCCGGTTCGGCCATATCCTTGGCCTCAGTGCCTTGGCTTGACGGATGGTCCGAGAAGCCGGCGTTCAAGGAAGCGATCTCCACAGAGGTAGAGACCGCAAGATCCTGAGAATTGGACCGCTCTCGGTCCCAGGAACGTCTTCTTCGGGCAGAAGATGATTTAGGGTCCTTGTCCCTTTTCTTAGGGTGGGAGGAGTGCAAGCCCGAGGGTGCCTCACCCCTGGTGGGGAGAGACTGGCGAATCTCCCAAAAGGACCCAGTGAAAGTGGAGCCCAGGTTGAGCGGCACGAATAAACTTCAGCTGGCCGAAGCTTAAGCAGCTTCCTCTTCGAAAGCCGTCATCTGTTCGAGCTGATCGGCAGATCCCGCAGCCGCAGAAACCGCCCACCTGGCCTCCTTCAATTTCACCAGTGGGTTGCGAAGCTCCGGTCTCCCTAGTTTTAGGCGCGCCTTGCAGTTTGTCCAGGACGTTGGGATGGAAGGCCAGACAAATGGTGCAAGAGATGGTGTCATGCACGACACCCAAGCAATAGACGCACGAGAGGTGGGGATCGGTGCGCGACATTTTCTGTCCGCAGGAACACCAGCAAAACCCGGGGACGACTTGTCCTCCATGTCCGATGTGCTCTGATCGGAATCGTAAACTCGTACGAGTTTCAAAGAAAGCAAATACAGCAAAAACAGTAGATTAGAATCCAGTGCCTGCGGTACTGCAGAAGTAGCACAAGGGAACCTGAATCTTCCAGCAGAAAGGAAGACCTGGCGTCATGGGGAGGAGGCAAGGTATTTACCACCCGGGTGGGTGGGAAGAGCCAGCTTAAAGACTTCCGGTAAGATTTAAAGGGGAAAGGGACATGCCAAAGAGTGTGGATGAACATATCCACGCTCCTACAACAGACATTATATGCCAGTCTGGCTTTTACATATTAATAAGTTTACGCTGTGCATTTTATGCTGGGGCATTTTCCTCATGGGCAGGATAGGATACTAAGGGCCTAAGTTGTCAAGATTGTCCCTAGAACACGCACTGGTGGTTTGCCAGTTGGTACGCTCCAGGCTCTTTTCTAGAGAAAGCCAGTCCAGAGGATCGAAGCTCCATGGGAGAAGGACTTATTTCCTGCAGTCGTCCTCACCCTGGGGACCTCTAGTAGCTTCCGTGAGGAGGTGCAGAGCAGCCTGCATGGACGCTTAGGGGCCAGCAACCTGGCAAGACGGGGGGGCGCGTTTATTAGTTTGAAGCTGGTGCACATGATGGGGTATTGGAAGATGTTGGGAGAGACACTGACAGTTTAAGGAGTCAAGTACCTTGCAGTGGTGGCGCCTCAGGTGGGATTTGGATGCGAATTGAGTGATCTTGTACGGTATTTGCATACTGCCCAGTTCTTTCACGGTAAGGGACTGTATAAATGGAGCATCATAAGTAAGCTTGGGAAGTAGGATGCTATTTGTGACTGCTACCCTGGTTTCGGGGACTAGTTGCGAGTTCATCGTGTAAAGTAGACCTAGCTTTTGGTGTACTGGTCTTGTGACCTGGTCTACATGGCATCTGTAAGCAAGTGAGGCCTTGTTCAAGGATGATGCCCAAGTACCTGAAAGAGCTTATGACCTCTATAGAAGTACCTGAAGAGGATACTAAGGGGGAGTAATAGGGTTGTCTCCAAACCTAGGGTTCTGGGTCCATACAACATGGCTTTTGCCTGGTCATTGAACAGCAGCTTATTAGCCAGCAGCCACTTTTCTAGGGTTGCGAAATCCTCCTGTAACAGAGGCCCCAGGGCTGTTTTGCTACCTGCAGTTTGCTACAGCACAGTGTCATCAGCATATTGCATTACTGTGCTGCCACCACAGTTGTTGCCAAGGTCATTTACGAACAGGGAAAACAGGAGCCCACCCCCAAGATGGGATCCTTCCATGGATCTGTTAGGTGCATTTGGACAGACAACTCTCAAACCAGGTCAGGGAGTGATGGTCTAAGCCAACAAGTTTTAGTTTGTCAAACAGGAGACTGATCTACCAAGTCAAAGACCTTTGTTAGGCTGACAGATATGGCGCCAGCGAAGGTGCCATTGTCAAGAGCCTTGAGGGTGCCGGTAGTGAAATTAATTAGTACAGTGTCAGTCCGGATTTCTACATGATAACCAAACAGTTTGGTGCCTCTAAAAAGGGACTTCAGAACAATCTGCTGCACATCAGTTCAAATTTGGCAACCCTGAGCCAAGAATAACGTCTCATGCAAATACCAGTGGCAGCTGCCCTGGCAGGTGCATCAGAGGTATCATATGCTGAGCACAGCAAATGTTTGCCAACATCAGCAGCAGAAGTGAGATGTTTCAACTCATTCTCGGCATCACCGTCTGGAAAACCCAGAGTTGCAGCTTTGGCAGCCTTCCAAAGGCTATTCTGATACTTTATCATGTGGGCCTAGTAGTTCCCAATACAAAGGCCTACTGAGGCAGCTTGCCCATCATATCTAGCCTCCTGGGTTCCTTATCAGGAGACAGAGCACTAATGTGTTCTAGGTGCCCTGGATCAGTCATGGGCAGTCGTCATAACCACCAAGTCTGTCTCAGCTGGTTAGCATAATAAAAGGCTTGGCAGAGGGAGCAGGGTACTGCATGTCAGCCCTTCTAGGTACAGCTGGTATTGTATTTGGTCTGTACCATGCAGCAAACATGGCATCCTCCAATGCAGGATAGACTGAAGGCACAATGATGGAGGGAGTACATGGTGCCGCCAAGAAATCCATCAGGTTCTGTTTAGTGGAATCCTCTTCCACAGCAAAGCCCACTGCATTCTGCATTTGCAGCATCATAATTTGGAAGGTGGGGTTTTACAAAGGAGATCTGTGTGCATACACCATAGAATCCTCACTACAAGATGATGCAGTGGAGCTAGAACATGCTACATATAGTTCTCCATAACCCTCCTACTCTTCATTATCCTTCATTAGGAGGTCTGGATTATATTCCTTGTCCTTGTAAACGTCCATGTCAGTAAGGGGAACTGAAGGCCTTGCTGGTGATGCCAAATGCACTGTTCAGGAGATATATGCTGTGAATCAGCCAAAAATTTCTGTGCCTGTGATGCACATGCAGAAAACACCTGTCAACAGCAGTAGGGGCTGCATAGCTGAACCTGGAAATATGCATCGTATCATATCTGAAAAATACCAATACTGCCTGCGCATCAACGATGCCCTGGCCAGGTCCGTGACTACTAGAACTGACAACAGGCCTGGACCCATCGATGGTGGTGTACCATCCATAACAGGTACGGTAGTGCCTAAGTCAAGCCCTGACCTTGGTGTCAATGGTCAGGAGGAAAGGCTGGCATCACCAATGATGTGGACAATGGTGAAAGTAGAGTACCTGCAGGCCGTAACAGCAACCTAGACCTCGCCAGAAGCAGGCTTGTCTTCAACCCCATGCTTGTGTCCCAACCACTGTCATGGTCTTTTAACTTGGACCACAAGCTGGTCAATGGGGCTGGTGACACCATTGCTGACCCAGGGTTTTTACTCATGCGCTGGAGGTCCCCCTCAGCTAACATTCCTCCAGCACCATTCTTCTGCGCCATCTGGTAGCTTACTTGAAGCCCTGGCAAATCTCTAGTCTTGACACTGCAGAGTCCTAGACAGCATACACACTTGTGTGTCGTCCTTATTGATCTTTTCTCTGCACTTACAGTACTGGAACAGCGTTGCTGGTTTCGGTGGCATGCAGAGCCAGCACTGTTACTAAAATATAGTGATCAACTTACATAAATAAAAGGTGAATGACTGGTGTTTCCACAATAGGTCCAACGAGTATGACAGACAGCAGGAAAAGAACAGAAGAAAATGAGGCCACCCATGTTTATGCAGACATGACACTGTCATGGGCAGCCCCCAGATAGCAAAAGTTTCTCTGTGGTCCTAGTGCTGATGCAGGTGTAATTCCAAAGGTGTGGCCTAATGGAAGAGACGCCTCGAAAACTGAAGCGAAAGCAGCCATGATCAAATTTTTTTTGGGGCCATCAGCGCAGCCCTCAGCCTACTGCTGGCGATGCTGATGACCAGGATTCAGTAGACTACCCTGGCCAGAGGAAGACTAAGAAGAAAACAAAGAATCATCAGCATTTATATAGCACTTTTCATACACAATGTATCCCAAAGCGCTTTACAGGCAATGCTAGACAGGTAATAAAGTGACCGAATGTGTAGTGGTGGCCATATTGCACAACACCCCCACATACAGCCTGGACAACTGTGTGAACTGGTTTTGTGGGAAGGGGAATATTGGCCAGGACACCGGGGAAATTCCCCTACTCTTCAGAGGGGGAACCTCTGTCCAAGATGGCGGACGCACCCTTGCTTGCTGAGGTGGGAGACCTGGTCTCAACTCCTGCCTCTGTGTGTGTAGAGACCACGTCTACAACTACTGAAACAATGCTGGTTTCTGTGTCTACTGCAGAAAATGAATCTACACTACAGGTTACAACTTTAGAACCTCTGCTGGGTCACCCTGACATGGACTCTCAAATGTCTTTACCCCTTGCCATCCCAATTAGGGATTTTTCCACTTTTGACTCTGCTACTGTCTGTCTGGCTGAAAAGGAGCTTCAGGACCGTTTGGATGATGCACAACGTCGATTTGCGATTCCGAAGAAGAATTTGAACAGAGAACTGCAACGGATTCGTGAAGTCAGATTGGCAGGATCTATGTCTCCTGCAGCCCACAATAATACTTTGCAACAGCCTACATTGCTTTTTCAAGCGGCTGAGGTGTCGCCCTGTGCAGCCCATCCTGGCGAGTTCTCAGCTGGAATACTCGTCGCTTCTCAGCCGCCCCAGAACTACAGAGACATCATTGCATACAGTGCCTAGCTTGCCTCATTGTGACACGCTCTCCCTCTCAATTGCTATCTCTTGATACCAGTCCTGCTACAACACCTACCTGGTCTGTAGAAATGGCGTTGCAAGTAGCTGGCTGGGTACAGGAACCTACAGAGGGGAAGTGGGTTTCTGGTCCGTCCCCTATTCAGTCCCCCTGTCTCAATGATTTTCCTGAGCTGCAGCATTCACCAAACAGAAGTCTGCCTATGTCTGACCCCTTGTGTCTCCCCAAGGAAATGAACTTACCCAGCACCCAGTCTTGGAACCTTTGCAGGGTTCTCTTATTCGTGCTGCTTCTCCCACTACCATTACAGAGAATACAGCTCCTGCAGTAGTGGAGCCCCCCTCAAAGAAAATAGAGCCAAATCGTTCTTTTTCCTCATTGTTTAAATTTCCAGTTCTGGCTGCAAAGCGGCATAATGCGGTATGACTGGCTTATATGGGCGGTTTACCTGAGCCACCGGACCGAGTGTATGTAGCTCGGACACTACTCAAGGACTCTCAAATTCTTTTCTCACGAAATATATGCACCGATTCATATTTCCGGTGAAACTACTTTGATGTCAGCTTCCAAACGCCTCGTGGCTTGGAGCATTTTTGGTCACGATATCATGCCTTAAGAAATACTGTCCTGTGGACACCGTTTAAGGCCACTAACTTTTCCAAACCAGCCTTTAAGAACATTACCATCCTGTTTCGGAACGAAGGTGCTGACGTCACTGACGTCTATTGGTTAAAACAACGTTATACTGTTCAGGGTCAGCCTGGGGCAATATTGGACATGGAGAATATTTGGACTGGAGGCTGGAAGGTTAAGGTTTTGTTACACTCTAATGATTCTGGTCCAGTGCACCTACCCAATTCTTTTTTATAGGTCGTGATAGGGTGGGTCTTGTTTTACCCTGGACAACCGAAAGCTTGTTACCGGTGTGGAGACCCCTCTCACCTTAGTAATGTCTGTGATAAGCTGAAATGTAACATCTGTGGAGAATTGGGTCATGTGGGGATTCACTGTCTAAATGAGTGTAAATGTAATCTTTGTGATGAGCTGGGTCATAAGTTTCAAAATTGTCCGTGGGCTGCTCATAATCAGGTCACACATGATGGTGCTGATCAACGTTTTGTAATCACGCAAGTCCAGAAGGCTTGACTTAGGACCACCTTAGTAGAGCCGACTTCAGTAGTCGTTCGACCTCTACTGCAGGTCCCTGAGCCTGTTGTAGATCAGGTTGTGGTACCCCCGGTGACCTCTTGTGTGGCACCGCTTACTGAGACGACCCCTCCTACCCCGACCCTGTCCAATCTGTCCTGGACCCAGTTCCAGGCCCGGTACTATGCCCGAGTACCCACTAGTGTTATGCGTCGAGGTCTAAGAGAAATTACCCCGGCATTACCATTGCCTCCTTTGCTTTTGGAACCCCCTCCTGTGGTTTTGTCTAATGCTTCTGAGCTACTCCAAACTGTTTCTGATGATGCTGGAGGCAAGTCTGACTTTTCCTCTGTTGCATCTTCCCTCCCAGATGGTATTACTGATTCTGAGATTCAACTGGGTACTGGTCTTTCTCAGAAGCGGAAGGCCAGGGTTAAGCTAAAAGGGAAAAAGGTGATAGGGAAAAGGAATTCGTAAAGTATCTCTGTTCTCCTTGTGTTATGTCTCACTTTGTCATACTATTAATGTGAATAGTATTAAGCGTCTGGCAAAAAGAAGATTGATTTTTTCCTGTTTACAGCTTTTACCTATGGGGATCTTTCTGTTGCAGGATACACGACTCCATACCACCCACGAGATTCGACAGGCACAACAGGACTGGCTTCTAGGTCCTTCTTTTTGGTTCATTGGCCTGGACTCCTGTTCCGGACTTGGGATCTTATTCAATATCCCAGATTTCCGTTTGTTAAAATTGATTGACGTAGCCCCTGGCAGAGTGTTAGTCTTAGATTTTTTAATTGGGCCCTGCCCTTATCGGGTTATTAATATTTATGCTCCCCAAATTAAGTCTGCACATATAGCTTTATTTTCTTTACTCCGCCTTATTTGCATACCTCCTTCTAGTTGATAGTTTCTGGTGACTTTAACTGCATGCTAAGTCTTCTTGACAAAAGCTCTTTGCTACTACCCAGAAATTGTTTGTGACTCCACAATTAGGAAGTTGGTTCTGCATTGCTCATCTCACGGATGCCTATTACTCTTTTACTAAACATACTCCTACATTTCAAAAGGGTAAGCTGGCTACCAGAATTGATTGTGTGTTTTTGTCCCACACACTCCCAATTACTTCTGCTACTGTACAAGCTGTGGAATTTTCTGATCGTAAACTGCTTTCCGTAGGCCTTGGCTCTGATGTCACTGTTCGCAAAGGACCAGGACTCTAGAAATTCAACACATCTCTGTTGCAAATTCCAACTTTCATGCAGTCCCTTTTATCCTTTATTCAGGCCCGGAAATCCGTTTTTATTTGTTACGCAGACCCTACTGCATGGTGGATGAACACTAAATATGATTTGGTGCTCTTTTTGAAAAGATATAGTCATCAAAAATGTCGAAGAGAATATTTGGAATATTTACAGAAAAGGGTACATTTTCAGTCCTTGTTGACAATAGCTTATACGACAGGGCAAGATCTTTCTCAACAATTGCACTTAATTCAGAATGATATGTTGAAATTCCAATCTAGACAATCACAGCAACTTTATCATCAACACAAATTTAATGTGGTAGGCACGAGGGCTGTTTGCCCCTTTGAGTTGAATTCTCAACAAATTACACAAAAGAATATGTTGTGTCTTGCTGATTCTGATGGCACCTTATGTACCTCTCAGTCGGACATCTGTCGGATAGTGACATGTTACCGACTGCCCTCTTTCTTCCTTTCCAGCTGCAGATGTTGATCCTGCGGTGTTGTGTTAGGGACCTTGACATCCCTATCCCTTCACAGCCGTGTTCTGACTCAGCCTGTATACCTGTTACTGAGTTAGAATTGAAGTCGGTTATTTCTTCCCTACCCTTACGGAGGACTCCTGGTCCGGATGGACTCCCTGCTGCCTTATATAAGGTATTGGGTGACCACCTGATCCCTGAATTAACTTCAGTGTTTACCTCCCTGTTAGCTAGTGAGTTTCTCCCTTTAGATTTTACTAAGGGTACTTTGATTTGTATCTATAAACAGAAAGGAGATATACATTCTCTTGAGAATTGGCACCCCTTATGTATGCTAAACACTGACTAAGTTATTAATGAAAATCATTGTACAACGCCTTATGAGGATAGCTGAAGTGGTTTTGCACCCTGCTCAGTCCTGCTCTGTACCGAACAGGAGAATCTGACCATTTGATTCTCCTTCGAGAATTATTTTCTCATGGCTACGCAGACTCCGTTTCGGGTTTTACTGTATCGGTAGTTAACCATGATTTTTTATGGAAGGCACTACACTTTATGCATGTGCCTGGTGAAATGATTCGCTGGATTAAGACTTTTTATAGGACTACCACTGTTGTGCCTGTTGTGAATGGTTGGGTTGGACCTATGATTCCCATAAAAAGAGGGGTTCGCCAAGGGTGTCCTTTGAGCCCTCTGTTATATGCATTTTTTTTTTAGATGTTTTGCTTCACCGTCTGTACACTCATCCTCAGATTCATGCCGTTTCTAGTTCAACTTTAATCTCGCCGTATACAGCGATTGCATATGCAGACGATGTCTGCATTATTGTGGCTAATGCAGCCTCTGTGGTTACTGCCCTCCAGGAATGTTCTTCCTTTGGTGATTTTTCTGGTGAGAGTTTAAATTTTACCAAAAGTTCTGGTATTCGGTTAGGATCAAAAATAGCCCCTTCTTCGCATATTGGTCCTTTACAACTTGTTGAGGGGCCTCAACGTATTTTGGGAATTTATTTGGGGACTGTAGATTCTGACCTTTTTAATTGGTCTGCTAAATTACAACAAGGCAAACTTAAGGTTGCCTCATGGAATAAGGGGCAGATTGGGAAGAAGAAGCGCGTTTTCCTAATCAGGACTTACTTGATACTGACTTTTCTTCAAGCTATGCAGGGCTAGAAATAATTTTTTTGAGATGCCTGTCCGAGGGACAGGTGGAATGTAAATGTTGCCTGTCCAAACAAAGTTTTACCTGTCCGCATTTTTTTGAGGTGAATTTTAAACTTAAAACATAAAATGCGCTGTAAAGTGGAAATAGAGAAAACTGTCGCTTTTTGGGGGTTATTTTTCAAGGTAAAACACTGATTGAGTCTTCTAGTCTATTTCTGAATCAGAACTTGAATCTAGTCTGCAGCCATATGGTCTCACATGAGGTCTTCTCTTTTGTTTTCCAGATTTGAACAATAGTGTTATGGCATCCTGCAGGTCAAATGTAGCAACGCTAGCATCTGACAGCTTGACACGCATTAGTTCAGATGTAGTCATAGGAGACAGACAGGACCGCTAGTTAGACTTCACTCTGCCCATCAAGCTGAATCCTCTCTCAACTACTGCACTTTGGGTTGGGATCAGTAGAGCTATTGTGACTAAGACCAGAATATCAGGGAATCGCTGTTCATGTGCATCATTATGGAGAATTTTTTGCCAGAAATCCAAATAGTGAAATTTCGGAGACAGCGCATTCAGTGTTTTTTTTCATAAGTGGTTTAAGCTCTAACCATTGCGCTTCAATCAAGTTTACATTATTATTGTGTTTCTTCAGTAGGTCACTGTAGTGCTCTGTGAGGGTTCTGACTTCCTCATTGCCATAAAGGGCTAGTTGGTCACTATCTGGTAACTGTAATGGGTTAAATATACTGACTGACCGTAGGACTTTGTTTTAAAATTGGAAAATCGTGAGTTAATACTTTCAATTGTTGATGAAAGAAGGCTTGTAACATCATGCAACACTGCCTGTTTGGTTCTATCTATAGAATATCCCCCTTTCTAAGTTAAGGAAGATATCAGATCCACAGAACTGAACCTGAGTAGTGGCTGAGCCTGTCAGTCGACTTGTGCTAGTGTCACTGTCAGCTGTGTCACAGTCAGGGAGCAACAGCAATTCGTTACAGACTTTGTCAAGTTTATCCTGCGCAGGGTAGTTCTCTAGCCAGAGCACTGTGCTTTCAACCTTGCTGACTATTGTTTCTACTGTTGAGCTCTCTCTCTCTGTAGAGTTAGACTGAAGGCCATCACGACAGAAAGGTATTCAGCCAGAAACTGAGAAAAGGGGTCAAATCTCACAGTACTTATTGTTTTGAACAACCCACTGGCCTGATCTTTTGTTTGCCCTGGTGTGGAAGCCATGTGCTGTAAATGTACAACTAAGGCCTTGTAGCTGGACAGAATAACAGACAGAGCCCTTTCTGTGTGTGCAACCCACCGGGTCCCTGACACGTTAACTGGTTTGTGAATGGTGTACCTCATATTACTGGCTAACTCTGAGACCGGCCCAGTTTTTGGGAGACTTATGGTATATTTTATAGATACCCATTAAGACGTCATCTGTTGTTTTCATGTATGGAATAGATGTTGCTGATTGCTTTATAGCTAGCTCCAACTTGTGGCACTGCACTGAATCCTAACAAATGAGGTACGCCTTTCAAAATCCTGCCAAACACCCCAGTCACTTTACCAACATGACGGGTGCCCCATCAGATCAAAAAGCAACAATTTTTCTTTCCAGTCTTTACAGTCCAAGGTGAATTCTAAGGCATCACCTATTGAGTTATAAATGCTTTCACCATTTGGAATAGAGACTGGCTGAAGGGAAACAAATTTGCTAACTGGACGGAAATTTTCCATTGTCCTAATACAGACTGCCTCCTCTTCTATTACTGAGGCATCAGTGCTCGAGTCACATAGGACAGAGATGAAAGTGTTACTGTTAACCAGTTTTGCATCTTTTATCCTTATTGATTCTGAAATAAAATGTGTGAACGTTGCTGCCTGTTTGTCACTTCTATAACCGACTCCGACATTTGCACCATTTACATGTTGTAATTCTAAGATGCCAGGGATATCTGTGAATGGGCATTCTGAATTAATCAAATAAAGAGTTGTTCTAAACAAATGTTCCACTTGTGTCGCCTCATTTGTTTCCATTTGTATTATTCCTCATTCTATTGCTAAGTTGGAAGGGTCTGTGTTAGACAGTATTTTTTTCATTGGCTAATTTAGGAGGTTTGGAGAGTTCATGAGCTCGTACATTTTCAAGTCTCATGCTCTTACAGCCAGTCATGAAAGTGTTTGTCTCCCTTAAGTATTTTTTGCAGTATGAGCAGGTCATGCCCACATCAGGCTCATATAGTAGCCACTCCTATTTTTCTTCCAGGTCCCTGAACCCCTTTTCTTTTGCCTGGGACTCCCCACTTTCAACAGTAGTCAGAGTTGCTGGTATATCAGCACTGCACTACATGTTGTCACGCCCTGTGGCCACAATGGTGGGGTGAGTAGTTGGTGCTACTGAGTCTATCAGTAATGGAGAAGCAGTACACATAGAAGAACCCGATCTCCTCCTCTTGGCTTGAAACTGAAGGCTTTCCTGTAATTTTTAAAGCCAAACTTTAACAAAGACATTTTTTCCCTTTGGTTTACTTAGCTAGTACGAATTTAAAGTACAGTAAGCACTCTGGAAGACAGTGGACACTACAGTGAAGCGATGATCAGAGTGAGATATTAGAAGACGTGAACAGTCTGTTTAGTTTTCTTTCCCTCCCTGTAAAACCCCGGACAAAGGAGTTTAATATTTATATTTTCCTCCCGCTCAGATTTCACAACTAAAACCTGAGGGGTATCCTGCTGTCAACCTGTTTTGTAATTTAATCCCCTCCTCTCCCTTTGACAGTGCCTTCTTGTCACAGTCACTCAATTTTACTTTTATTCAGTTAGTCCAGTGGCAGAGCACAACAGCAGGCTGATAGGGGCTAGTTTAAGTTAGTAGTACTACTAGTAGTACAGTAAGTCCGTCAGTATTTATCTTCAAGGTTCAAGCTCTGGAGGGCTTTACACAGGCTGAGTGAACAATAAGCTTTAATAGAGCCTTGCCTTCACCTCTCTGCACACTCAAGATATATTTTTTTATTCAGAGTCAGAGATGATGAGACTTGCAGATCACAAGGTCTCTTTTGGCTTTGAGAGAGTTTTATTCAGGTGTACAGGTACAGTTCCTGACTGCTTTGAGACTTAAACTAAAGAATCCCCCTTGTTCACCTCCCCTCTCCTCCTCTAAGTACCAGCAGGACTTTGATTCACACAAACTGAGCCCCAAATGAGAGCCCTGAGAAGGGCTGTTGAGAATTTGCAGAAGTCTTTTTCCCACTTTGAGACTTAAACTAAAGAATCCCCCTTGTTCACCTCCAAGTACCAGCAGGACTTTGATTCACACAAACTGAGCCCCAAAATGAGAGAGCCCTTAGAAGGGCTGTTGAGAATTTGCAGAAGTCTTTTTTTTTTTTCTCTCCACTCGCTCGCGCTCCTCACCCTATGGCCAGACTAGTGAGAGTGAGGAGAGCGAGTCAGCGCCAGTCAGTCTTCCCGCTCGCTGAGAGGTCAGGTGACACTAGGAGCTGCAGTCACTTGACCCTCAGTGCCAGCAGGAAGACTGAATGGGCAGGCGGAGCTACGCGTCGACGTCGTCCGGGGAAACCTCCCGTCTGCCGCTTGGTCCTAGTGCCCAGCACAACACTGTCTCCCTCGCTGCATCTCTCTCGTTCGTTGCTCACTAACAAAACCGCCTGTCCCTCTTTAAAAAATGGCTGTCCCAGCTGGAAACCGGCTGTCCGGGACAGGTGGACAGCCGGTTATTTCGAGCCCTGAAGTTATGTATTCCCAATCCCTAAACAATTAGAAACTGCAGTTACTTACCTATTTCTGGGGGATGGGGGGGGTGTTAACATGATTAATCCTCTTATTTTTTTTTCATGTATTTTTTTGACTGCAAATCTTCGGCCTCTATTGATAAATACTCAGAGAGGGTGGGAACCTTGGTTCTATGATTCTTGCAGATTATGGTTTTATTTATGGGAATGTGATTCATTAACTGTGATACAACAAACTTTGGGTATACCGATATATATTAAACACATGTTTTTACGTTTGAAACAGTGGAGGATATCTACCCAGATGTTGACGAATTCTCATAAAGTATTATATAGTAATCTGCTCCTGACAGTTTGTGCAATACAGTTGTCCTTTGAAAAGTGCCCTAGCCAACATCTTCCTTCCCTATTGGTTTTGTTACGGTGTAAAAGGGTGCCTGCTCACATGTGGGACTTTCATTGGCTGTCATGTCATGAAAGAATTAACGTCAAAGATAATCAAACACAAGCAGTCAAGACCGACAATGTTCTAGACTATTGTGTATTTCTAAATTGGAAACTATAACGCACTTATTTTTTGAGTGTTCTTTTATTCAGCACTGGTGGGCTTTTTGGCAAGAGTCTGGGCCACTCCATTATTTCAAACGGTTTCTTACCAGAATATTATGTATGGTGTTTTTTCTCCCCAGTGGTCCCTTTGGACTCTGAACACGTTAAATCTAGTTTTTGTAGTAATTAAACGGAATATTTGGATGGCTCAATGTCTGTTTACTCTACAGCAAAAAACTGTTCTTATACAGAGCTTGAGAAGAAAATCGTAACAGACCTAACAAACATTTATGTACATGAACGTACATTATTTTCCAAGGAGACATTACTTGAACTTTGGAAAGCTCTTCCTTAGATCACGGACTCTGATTTTGCAGTGACCTGATGTACTGTCTCTTGATATGCGTAGTTCTGTTTGTTTTTTTTGTTCTCTCTTCTCACAGTGTTTTTTTTTTTTTTTTTTTGTTTACTTCTGTTTTGAGTCCACATGAGTTTTTGCAAATTGCTTTTGTTTTGGTACTGTACGATTTCTTTTGTTTAAATAAAACTTTCCCCTACTCTTTTTGCGAAGAGTGCCTTGGGTGGTTTTACTTCCACCAGGACAGCACCAGGATGGGTAGATGGGATCTCGGTTTAACTTCTCATCCGAAGGACGCGCACACCCCCAACAGTACAGCACCCTCATCACTGCACCGCTGCTGCGCTGCTAGGTGCTTTACTCATATAATCCCGTGGTGTGACCAAAACCCATGACCTTCTGGCCCAGAGGCGGATGTGCTACAAACTGAGCCACACTGACACCTGAGAATCCCAGAGGATGCTCCCTCTCTGGGGAGGGAAGCAGTGGGTTAATACCGCTAGGCAAGGCACCTTTGGGTGGAAGAATGCTGGCCACTGCACAGCCATGCACTGTGTGTGCACGCATGTGACATTCATGGTGCCAGCATCTGGGGGGGGAAATGGCCCAGCTGCCACATGGACAAAAGACTTTGTAGTATCTGGGTCTCGCATCTCCACCTCCTGACGAGGGATGCTGTCCAGGACACAATCCCCCACCCCTACCCTGCCTGGGGGGCTATCCAGAGCAACATGGAGGCAGGTGAGAGGTGCGGGGGCTGTGATGTCCCTTTGGGCTCCTGAGGGAGACAGGCATCGTGAGCATCAAGGAACAAAGGAGAATGCAGGTTAAGTTTTGGGGATTTTTTCATTTGTTTTTTAAAGGGGGGTTTTGAGCTAGGAGAACCCAGATACACAACTTTCTGCAGCATTTTTTTTTACAATAAAGTCTGAAAAGAGTCTTGAGACTGCCCCTGCCATGGCCCTGGCCAACACTGTTTGCGGAATCCACAGCCACCTGTAGCTGGTGCTTGGCCACAGAGAACCCCATGTCACTATAGTCTATGAGGTAATGCTGGCTATCTTCTGGAGAAAACACAGGTCACAGTCATTCAAAACAACTCATGGCTGTATCTAGCCATCAGGGCCCTGTAAACTGACTGACAGCATTTCGAAAAGGAAAATAAAAAATCAGTGTCAAGGCTTGTTTAAGAAGACTGAGCTGCCCTACAGAAAGCGCTAGTCAGAGTGACAGCCCAAATGTGAAATATAATGGTGCAGTTGTGATCCTTGTGACTCACCCCAATAGTATGGCAGCACTGGTAAGAGGTGGAGCCAGATTAAAAAAACAGTGCTAACACACACACAAAATTAGGGCGCCAAAGTCAGCTTCTTTAAACAGACTAGCAGGAAAAAAAAAACTAAAGCAATGTTCTGAACTCTACAGTTAACAGAATAACTGATATTGCACTTCCCCCAGCCCCCTCAAACAGAACACAGGTTAAAAGAAAACAAGACACTGGCGTTGATCCCAGAGATACGTACTCTACTCCTTACAGCCAGTTTCTCAAGATTTATATATGCCTACAAGTGTTGTCACTTGAAAAATATTTAAAACCTCATATTTAGGCACAATTCAGCTTATAACGTATGCTTTGCGTACATTTCCCATCCTGTTTATCACTACTTGGTCAACTTAAATGGAAACAAGATTCTTATTCCTGGAGTATATACGTGCTTCTGCTGCTTAATCCTTAATGTAAGCTACAGTCCTCAGTTTAAGACTCCAGCAACAGATTTAACAGCAAGAGCAGACAAACTACTGCAGACAAGAATACTGTTTCAATGTAAATTAATCTAATCGTGAAGAAACTAGAAATACAGAAAACTGGTAAAAAAAAAAAAAAAAAATCAGCAGAACCATTTCATTTCAGTTACTAGAATTCTAGGTAATTTCTCTGCTCCCAAGGGTCCCACTTTCAGAAACAACTTTGACCACTAGGTAGCAAATACAAAAACAAATATCAAGAAGCAAGCCCAGTGGCACAGAGCACTGCAGTGCTGGGCTCTTGCCATGTCAGCAACTTCAGTTCGGGAACAAGCTCGAGTCATCAGGGGTTGGCCAGGGCAGAAGTGGTTTGAGCATCCGCTGGACTGCTCTCCTCTCCTGGGATGGGGAAGCCTGTTGACCTGGTCTTAGACTGCCACCAGGTGGAGGCAGTGCAGCTTGAGTGGCAAAAAAGTGAGGGGCAGCAGTAGTGTGATGTGTGTGTACCTCTGTAAGCATGCATACACACTGCGGCTGGGCGGGAAGAAAATTAAAATCATAGCAGGAGCTTAAAGCCCTGCCCACCTATCCCCGATCCATGCTGGGAGCCTGGTTCACTATTGGTTGGGTAGGACCACCTTCATCCATCCAGCCCTGGGGCCTCTAGTGAGCAGGTTGTGTCCTGGGGGAGGTGATCTCTGGTCAGAGAGGCAGGCACAGGGCTGAACAGCCATCCCTCAGCCACAAGAGAACACAAAAGAAACCTCTATATGGGGGGGGGGAGAGAAGAGATGAACAAGCAGTAACAAATACAACTGAAATGAGGGTTACTCACCTGTAACTGTAGTTGTAGGAGTAGGTATATGGTGTACAGCCACACTTCTGACAGAATTCCTTTCCTCTTTGAATCTGGTCGGAAGATTTTCAAGCTGGCTCCTCCGACCTACCCAGGTTGCATCCTCCTCAGTACTGCCCAATGACACATTTTACACACTGGAAACAAGATTGGTGTGTCACTGGCCAGGGGAGGCTGGGTGGGGTAAGTGGTGTTTGCAGACTTCCAGGTAGCAAATCTGCAGATCTCCTGGAAATGGACACACCTGGAAGCAGCCGCTAAGGCAGCAGTGTGTCTGGTGGAATGAGCCCTAATCCTTACATGAAGACTCCCTACTGGCCAACCTATAGTAGAATTCAATGTAGGAGACTATCCACCTGTCAATCATCTGCCAGGTGCAGCTTCAGCATAGGTGATGAACCTCTCCCAGAACTACAGCCCTACATTCGTTTTTTCATACTTTATTTTCTGTATAAGCAAACAAACTAACATCTACAATTCCACATACATGGAATCAAAAAAACAAAGATACAAGATTTTACACAACTGATAGGCACAACATGTATAATGTCCATGTATTATTTCTGTACGATAGAAAGTTAGTGGGTAGTCTGGGACAGTTGCCCCTAAAGATAACCCAAAAGTCTATTCGTAATTGCCAGTCTCTTCAACAGTGTTGGGCATGTCCATTAGGGAGAATCCATAAAATAGAAAAAAAAAAAAAAAACTGCTGTGAAAAACCTGTTGCATGACTAGGGAGAAAAGTAGAAAATGGCTAATTCAATCCTCAGTAGCAAACATTTATAAGCATAAGGTTACAACACTCCATAACATTGGAACATTTCAACTAGTTTTCATTTTGATATAAAGTGATCACTTAACATTTTAAAGTAGATTCAGCAATCTGTTATTTTAGCCACTCAATCCTGGTTTATGCAGCATACAGCCTAGTGTTATAATGACCCAGTAAATCCTAGTAGTGAACACTAAAGAAAGAAAAAAATAACTTTGCAGAAACTCTGCATTCATCATTTAGTATTACAGTTACAGTATACAGATATATCACCTTCCACAGTGCCCACAGTATATATTAGTAAAATATTGCCAGAAAAATCTTCTCCCTACAAAATGCAAACAAAAGAACAAACAAATGTAGGTATTTACTGTCTCGATCAGAAATGTATCGTTCTATTTTATTGCCACTGACTGTCCATAGTTCAGGAGTCCTCATCCAAACCAGATTCCAAGGGTGCTCTATGAGCTGCAGATTCCTTTTCAACTTTTTCTAACCAGTGGTCCTGCATCTTGTGGACTTGCAAACTGCCATGTCTTCCCACCATTAACAATGCGAAGTTGGGCTGGTAATAATGAATGAAAGATCCCCAACCCCTGGAGACGATGGCGCACTGCATCAAAACATTTCCTCCTAGAGCGTGTTTGGAAGGACAGATCTGGGTAGCATTTTATGTCCGTGCCATTAATTTCGAGCAGGTATGCCACCCTAGCTGCAGTACCATATCCCGCACATCCAAGCCCTAGATTTAAGAAGTAGGGTGCGAGGTTGTGTGGAATCCACCTGCCTGACTTTTGGGTTCACTGTATATCTTATAAAAGTGTCCCAATGGAAGTCTTCAGGTAGGTGCCGATGATCTTTAAGCCAGCTCATCAAAAATGGCAGAAGATATATGTCCCCTCAGCTCCTACTGGAACTCCTGCTAACCGAATGTTCCAGGTCCTCGCTTCATTTTCCAAGGCCTCCATGCAGCCTCTCAGTTGGCCATTTTCTTTAATTACAGTTGTAACCACAGAAAGCATGCTGATTGATCTCCTGTCTGCTTTTGCTACGGACCCGGTAAGCTTTTGTACTGCAGCTTTTGTAGGGTTCTCAATTTTGGAGTCCATGGCCTGCATAGACTCCAGCACAGTCTGCCATGGCGGCTCCACCAATGCCTCGGCGTTCGTTGCTACACTGCTACTCTCAGGGCCCACGGCCTTGTGTGGTTGCATGGACTGATCTTTCTGTGATCCTTGCTGCTGCCCCTTGGTCTGACCCATAGCAGAAGTGGCATCAATCTGTGCAGTAAAGTTTTCTACAGAGTACAGTACTATGATTTATTTAAAAGACCCTTTAAATTCATGCATCTCTGATAAATGTGCCACCACAGGAAGAGAGCTTCCAGGAGTGCTACCGACCTGGAAGATGGCTCTCTGGCACCTCACGTTCCTTGTAGTAAGCAAGCACTTACCTCAGGTACGACAATGGAGCCTGTGCTCGTCCTCCAAGGCTGGATTGGTGAAGTACACTGGGAGGTTAATTATCTGGTTACAGTAGAACTCCAAGAAAACCTTTAGGAGGAACTTCAGGTTGGGGTGGAGGACAACCTTGTCCTTGTGAAAGACCAAATAAGGAGACTACTGAGAGTGCCTGGAGCTCACTGATCCTTCTGGTGGAGGTCATAGTCACCAAGAACATGATGTTCCATGACAGGTCAGAGATGTCACACCTGTGCACTGGTTCGAATGGCTTGACAATGAGCACTGCCAACACCAAGTCCCAAGGTGAGTCACGCACCCGCAGGAAAAGTGGTCAGGGCGTTTGAGAAAGCACCTCACCACCTTTTCCTGTGCCACCATCGGCATACTAGCCCACACCCAGTATGCAGAGATGGCTGCAAGGTGCACCTTGAGGATCATCGACCAGGAGGCCTGAGGGAGGGACCACAGGTAATCCAGAATACTTGCTACCGGGGCAGGAAAATGGATCCAGTTCCTTGCCCAGATACCAAATGAAAATCTCTTCCATTTGAAGGCGTAAAACTGGTGGATTGCCTCCTTTCAAGAGACCTTGACAACATGGAGGACCTCGGCAGAGAGAGACCAAAAGCCTGAAACTCTAGCCACTCAGGAACCAGGCTGTCAGGTGCAGGGACTGAAGGTCCATATGGAGGACCTTCCGCTGATTGCATGACAGTAGGTCCGGGCAGAGAGGCAGACGCCACAGAGGCCTGCTGCTGAGGTGGAGGAGATCGGGTTCCAGAACTAGTGCGGCCAGTCCAGAAACACCAGGATCACCTACACTGTGTCCCTTCACACCTTGATCAGCACACTGTGGATCAGGGGATGGAAGGGAAGGCGCACGAGGCCCAAGGTCCAGGGCCTCGTAAAGGAATTCCTCAGCAGGGTTCCGCACTGAAAGAGGCAGGAACAAAACAGCCCCACCTTCATGTTCTCCCAGGAGGCAAACAGGTCAAACTGGGGAGTGCCCCACTGGGAGAACATGCGGTCAACTAACTCCTGGTGATGGGACCACTCCTGAGACACCTCACTCATCTGAAGGCGTCAGTCAGCTAGCTGGGCATGCCGGTCACATCAATCACCAAAAGATCAGTGTCTAGTCTGTGAACGAGGGTCCAGATGCGGAGAGCTTCCTGGCACAACAGGAGGTAATGCATCCCTTCCTGCTTGTTGAGGCAGTACTTGGTCATCGTGTTGTCCATCTGGACCTGGACTACCTGCCCCACGAGCATGCGGAGAGAATGCCATCAGTGCCAGATGCACTACATGGAGCCCCCCCAGCCCAGCAGAGAGGCGGTCATGAATGTTACAGTCAGTATAAAGGGGACTCCTCCTTGGAAACTGTCAAACTGTGGCATCCCCCCCAAAAATAAATAATCTGCCAAGACACTGTGACCAGCAGTCAAGGTGATCGTGGCATTGAGACCACTGTCATGCCAGCTCCCACTGCAGAAAGCGCACCCTCCAGTGGTGGAAACAGACCACATATCCCAGGAGGCACAAGTAGTCCCAGGCAGGGCATGATCGTCCAAACTAAATTGATCGGGCAAAGGAGAAAAGATCATCCACCCTGTCCACTGGGAGTCTGGCTCTAGCCTGAAGTGAGTCGAGTTCTGCCCCAATGAACTGAGCCACCTGCGAATGACAGAGTTCCAACCTGGCCTCAATGACTAGGAGGCTGAGGGCTGAGCAGACCTGGACCTCCACTCTGGAGGAAGCGATTATCAGCCAGTCGTCCAAGTATGGGTAGACCGAAACACCTCGGCATTGCAAGAATGCTGCCACCACTGCAATGCACTTGGGGCAGACCCGGAGGGCTGAGAAGAGACCAAACGTCACGGCCTGGAACGTATTTAGAATCCCTTCTGAGCTGAACCGCAGAAACCGCCAGTGAGACAAACGGATGGAGATAGGAAAGAAGGCATCCTGAAGGTCCAGGGAGCAGAACCACATGTCCTATTCTAGGGACGGAATGATCTGATTTACAGTGACCAACCGGAACTTGCATGGTCATAGATACTTGTTGAAGTTGTGCAGATCCAGTATAGGGCACCAGTCTCCTATCTGTTTTGGAACCAGAAAGTATCTGGAGACAAACCCTGGACCGGCCATGCTGTCCTGGACACAATCCACTGCCTCCTTCTGAAAGAACTGGGAGATGTCCTCCCAAAGAGTGGAGGACATGTCTATGAACACCGCATCTTCCCGTGGGGCATAAGCTCGGCTGGTCAGGAGAGCCTCGAACTCCAGAGGCAGATCGTGGCCGACCACCTCGAGCACCACCTTTCCATGGTCATAACGGATCAGGCATAAGCAAAGTGGCGGAGTCAGTCCCCCACGGGAGGACGGGACAGGTGGGAGGAAGGCGCTCCCCAACCTCTCACTGTGCAAGCTTGGACGCGTCGGCGGGTCTAGCTAAGGAAGCAGCGGACCTTGCACTTCCAGCTTCTTGTCAGCGGAACAGGTTTGCCACAGTTAAGATCACCAGGCCTGCTGGTGCCCTGCAGGGGGCTGAGATGGTCTGGCCACAGGGACAGAGTATGGCTAAAACAGAAAGGGCT
Source organism: Neoceratodus forsteri (assembly GCA_016271365.2). Lineage (NCBI taxonomy): Eukaryota > Metazoa > Chordata > Ceratodontiformes > Ceratodontidae > Neoceratodus > Neoceratodus forsteri. The sequence goes on along the minus strand of CM028137.1, from coordinate 823,338,552 downwards.
TTTTCTTAGATTTATGGCACTTAACATCCTCCTGTGGGGATGTGACGCAGTCAAGGGTGGCACTCAACTTCAATGCGAATGAGATGGCCATGCACACTGGGGCCAAACAAGTCAGTGCCCAAAAAGGGAACATTCACCAACTTGGGCTGGATATCAGCTGCAAAAGTTGGAATCCAGAGCCACGCCCTGCGGTGCATAGCCACTGCTGAGGGCACTGACTTGGCACGAGTCGCCAATGTCCAGGGCTGTCTGGAACTGTTTAGCAACAGCGTAGCCTTTATTATGAACCAGCTTGACCGGCAGTTGCAGGTCACCTAGGAGCCAAGGGAAAACCTGATACAGGGCACCAATAAGGACATGGGCAAAGTTGGCCAGCATAACATCCGAACTAGCCTGCCGAAGGCAGAGGCCAAACAGACATTTTTGACTGTGTGGTCCAATTTCCTGAACTCCATGTCAGGTTTGTCAACGTTCCTGTTACACATGCGCCGAAACACACTTAGTGACCAACCCTTCGGCCGAAGGGTGGTCAGCAGACCCAGACAGAGACCCAGTGGGAATCGTATATTTGCACACTGTACAGGCAGACTGTAGGACAAAGCAGCATGCTGCCACGGTTCCACAGCAGGGCCAAGAAAGGCCTCAGTGACAGACAAGGCGAACCCCAGGGAGTCATCCCTGTTGATTTGTCAAGGGGTACTTTGTCCACTTCTGGACAGGCTCCGGCAGAATCCCTCTAGACTAAGAGATCAAGTGGAGCAGGGCCCCAGAGGAGGAAGGCCCTTGCTTCGCAGAAAGATTCTCCCCAGACTCCTGCTCAAAGGCCATGGTCAAGTGGAAATTCTTACAGGAATTCTGAGAGTCCGAGGACTCCTCTAACACCCGCTAACCCCCCACCCGTATCCCTGCTGACGATGCAAGGTTTGTTAATTTAAGAGACTGTGACCGACAGCCAATGGGGAAGCAAAGTGGCAGAGTGTGCAGACTTAGGAGGCCCCTCCCTGCGCTGTGAAGGCGTGGGCTCCACCCTAGTGGGCAGAGACCCCAGCGGCGTCTCGGGCCAGTGTTGCAGTGGTCGCGTGAATGCCAGTGAAGGCCAAGGCACAGGCAGTGGCCTGTTGCTAGGAAGCAACTCTTGCCACATGAACTCCTCGTAATGTAGACTCATTTTATGGTAAAAGCAGATGCCCCCACCCGAGAAGGAGTACCGGCAATGTCTCTTAGCCAAGTGTCGAGAACAGGGCCGACAGCCACGTCGGGAACCACTCGACCACAGGCTACAAGACCGTGACTGCCAGGGAACTGGATGGCAAGGGGATGCGGGGACAACTGAAGGACACCTGGGATCCCAACAGGTCGGGCTCCCAGGGAGAAAGGTCCAGCTCAGCGTGCTGATCTGGCCCACTATGGGAAAGATCAGGCAGGACCAGGTTCCTGGAGACTGAATCCTCCTCCTCGTCTGGCAACAACGGGTTGACTGGGTCAAGAAAAATCTCTCAGGGCTGGTCAGCCCGCATCTCTGCCAACAAACCCGATGAGGACTCCATGGGACCAGCGTCCTGGACAGAAGCATCTGCCGAAATATTAGTAGAAGTGTGGGAACCGGAGGGCCGAGACCACTCGCGGTCTCATGAGCTGCGTGACTTATTACTTTGGCATCCCTTTAGTAAATGTTGACCCCCCCAAAAGACCAGGGTGGACACGGATTTAAGCGCCTCACTGTGGCCTGGGCCGCAGCCTTGAAGGTGCAACTTGCTCAGCCATGCCCGCAGCCACAAAACCGCCTTACAGGCATCCTTTGATCTAAAGGGAGTATCCTACTCGGACAGCCAAGGAAGCGGCGAACGTGGCGATCCTTCAAGGTGGAAGGATGAAGGGTGAGGCACATGCTAAAAGCATGCGAGTCGCAGTGTGTACCCAGGTAGTAGGCACACATGGTATGCATGTCAGTACGCGACATCTGGCCGCAAGAGCACCGTTTAAAATCAGGTCCGGATTTCGGGTCAACCGATTCCATACTACAAACAAAACTGTAAAAATCTTGAAGATTTAAACGTTTTAGAAAAATTATGGCCTACACCTAGCGTGAAGCAGCAATGGAGGGAACCTGATGCTTCCAGCAAAAAGGAAGGTCTGATGTCACACGGCAGTGCACAGATACCACCCAGGTGGGTGGGAAGAGCCAGCTTGAAGACGTTCCAGACAGATTTAAAGGGGAAAGGAATTCTGTCAGATGTGGCTAGTACACCATATCCACACCCCTACAACAGCAAGTTGGAATTTTTTTTTTTTTTTTTAAACTAATTTTCCCTCCGGTCACGGCTCATGGAACCTTCTCTCCAGTATCCTGCCCACCTGAGACCCCTCCAGTCTATGCCTCCCCTCTCTCCCCCCGCCCTGCTGCCAGCACGCTGGGGAGGGTCGCCTTCCTCTTGGGTGCTCTTCCACATCAGGCTCCGGCTGCAGTTAAGGGCCTGGGTGGAGGACCTGGAAGGCCAGTCAGAGCGAGCCTGGCGATGGGCATGGGGGACAGGTGCAGTCACCTGTCCCACGAGCCGGAGTTTTCCATTCTGCATTCTCCACCCGTGCATGGCGCACCCCCGCACAGCAACCCTGCCAGCCGCCTGCCAGCCACCAATTACGCAGCCTGCCTCGCTGCAGTGTCCTGCCCCACCAGGGCCACTGGCATGCCAGTTGTCCCCAACCTGCTTCCCAAGGGAGGAGAGCGCCACAAGGCACTCAACCTCAAACCTCCCCAGCCGACCCCCAGTGCCCCAAGGTCGCTCCCAAACTCTGGTCACCGGCGTAGCACATGGTGTGGCGTCCAGTGCCTCAACCCTCAGCTCCACCAGCCCGGCCCCTACAACAGCAAGTTGTAATAAATACATAATTACATGTTGCGACAGCTGCTACTGTATTAATGTAGTAAACAGAGAAATGTATTAATGTGTTACTGAGTAAAGGCCATCAAATGAGGACCAGGGGGTTAAAGGACTGATAGACTAGTAACAGAGCATATAAGTACAAGAGTAAGGACTGGGGGACAGTTGTGGGGAGCCATGGGTAGGATTGTGAAATGCAACGGTTGTGGGGTAGCAGAATGGATGAACATCTTGTCGAGGCTGGGAGGGTGTCCAATCTGCCACAGGCTGAGGAGGCTTGAGGATGAGATACGGTGGCTTACAGCTGGAGAGGATTGTAGGGGGATTCTAGGACAGGTGGGCATTCACCAGGAAGAAACATGAAGACACCACATGGGAGGAACAATGGGTCAAGAGAAGGGTTGAGGGAGGGGGCAGGGGCAAACAGGACAGGAGGCCTAAAGATGGAGGGTGGACTCAAGTCGGTCCTAGGAACAGAGGGTGGACAAAAGTCAGGAGGGAGGAGACAATGCATAACAGGACAGAGAGGGTAGGAAATAGGTTTGCTTTACTATCGACACTGGAGGGTGAGCTCCAGGAGGGGGCAGGAGAGGGAAAAAGAGGAGACTGCTCAAGGGACTATACTTGGGAAGAGGAGAAGAATTAATCAATCAAATCTTTATTTATCCAGGCGAGGAAGAGGAGAAGAATAGGGGCAATACTGGTGGAGGGGGTGAGGGTCATTGCAGAGGTGGGGGAGGAGCCCAGGGCAGATTGGGGGTGGGGGTGGTCCACAACTAGGAACCTGACTAAAAGGGTGGGGATGACAGCAAGGAATGAAGAAGGGGATGTACTGGTACTGGGGGACTCCATACTTAAGGGGATCAGATGGGGCAGCAAGGGGGAATGGCATAGTTGCATATGGGTGATGTCCATACCAGGCATAACAACTGACAGGACGGGGCAGTCAATTCTAAAGTGTGCAAGGAGGGGTAGGAGGAAACTGCATATAGTGGTGCATGTGGGGACGAATGACCAAGCGAGGGAAACTGAGGAAGTGAGGGAGAGGTTTGTGGGTGTGGGAAGGCTGTGCAAGGTGATAGGAGAGTCTGCGACCTTCTCAGAGGAGCTCCTAATACCCTGTGCAAGTACGGTGAGGAAAGAGAGGATATACAGGTAACTCATCTGTAACAGGACTTCTAGGAATGGTATATGTTGTTCATCCACACTGTTTGGCAGGTTCCTTGCCACTTTAAATCTTGCCGGAAGGTCTTCAAGCTGGCTCCTCCCACCCACCAGGGTGGTAAAACTCTCGGCTCCGCCCCATGACGCCAGATCTAGCCCGCCGGAAGCCAGGTTGTGCATCGAAGTCGGGGAGGTCGGGTGGGTCATGTGGATGAAAAACATATACCATTCCTAGAACTCCTGTTACAGGTGAGTAACCTGTATTTCTAGGAACATGGATTTCAAACAACATGAAGTCTTGCTATATTATGACTATTGCAGTTTGCCCCAGCCTTAGAACTGCTCCGGAGGTGAAAGAGTTAACTTCCATGCAGAGCATGAAGCTTAGAACGCAAGCTCGGTTCAGAAGCTCTGTTTGGCTGGTTTCAAACAGAAACCGTCAGATTCTTTACTCCGTCTCACTGAACAGTCGCTCCGGAGATTCCTCCTGTTGCTCGGTTCATTTCTTCGGTTTAAAGCGCTATTTCTCGGTTTAATTTAACCGCGATTTCATTATTTTAACCGCAAAACCAATCGGTTCAGGCTCTGTCTATGGTAATCCTAAGTAATAGATAGGGTTTTTTCTGTGTGGAACTTGTAAAGTACTATCGGTTCGGTTGAACCGATCGAGTTGTATTTAAATACAAGTTTAAAGCCTTTTAAGGCTTTTTAGAGTGCGGTTCCCGGTTCTTATCGGTTCTAAAAAAACCGGATTTCATTACGGTTTTTTCCACGACCCGTGACACGGTTTGGAACCGATAAGGGTGTCTTGCCTGGCACTGCCACCAAAAGGGCAAGTTGGCTGGTTAGGCTGGCATCATGTCTGAGAAACCCAAAAGAAAAACCGGGCCCACTGGGTTTCAACACTAGTGTCTGTGGGGAAGCCTTTGCCAAGGCTGACCCACACACTACATGTGTCTATTGTCTGGAGTTTGACCACCTCAATTCAGACTGCCAGATTTGTAAAATTTCCTGCAGCCACCCTGGACAAGAGAGTGGGCAGGCTCAGGAACGAGGCTAAAAATCCGCTGACCCGATGGACAGCCCGGTTCGGTGCCAACCGACCGGAGAGAGTGCCCTCTGACCAGGGCGAGACTTCCTGGCAATCAAAAAGCTGGCTCTGAGGAGCCAGTTCCAGCAAAGAAATTTAAAAAATCAGCAGGTTTGGAGTCCAAAATTCCTTCTCCAACTGCTGCTGAGATAGCCAGGGCAATACAGATTGTCCAGTCCCTGTCCCCGGTTCCCTCCGAACCGCCACTGTCTGGCAAAAGGTCGGTTAGGTCGGTTCCAGTGGTTCAGGATTATGATATAGAAGAGTTCTATGAACCAGAGGAGGGGGATGAGGATTATGATCAGTGTGAATGTGACTCAAAGTCTGGATGTGCCCATTGAACCGGACATCTCCCCAGACAGACCTTCAGGTGAGTCTCCCCCTAGGCTTTCTGAGTCCCCTTCTCATTTTTTGTTTTATAAAAAAGTTGCTGAGACCCTCCAGCTTCCCTTAGAGGAGGCTTTGGATGAGAAAGAGGAGCCTGACTATGTGGAGATGATGGATATCCCAGAGTCCAGGAGGTTGTCCATCCCTTTACATAAATCTTTAAGTAAACAAACAAATTTTAAAAGCTCCTAATTCTGTGCCTCCTGTGGATAAAAAGATGGACAGGAGGTACACTTTGTCAGGTCCTGATACAGATTTTCTTTCACAGCAATGCAGTCATGTTGGGGTAGTTCAGGCTGCAGCCTATGATAAAGCTAATATTCCACTGGCTTCACATCCTCCTGACAAGGATTCCAGGAAGATTGATGCCATGGCCAAAAAACAATACATGGCAGCATCCCTGGGACTCAAACAAGCTAAGTATATGGCTTATGTTGCACGATACCAGAAATCTAGATGGGATACTATCATGGCCTTCGCCAAACAGGTCCCTGGCCAGCTCGCAAAGGAGCTGGAGCAGGTGGCTCTTGATGGTATTGAGGCATCTAAGGTGCAATTCCATGCAGCAGTGGATTCTAACCATGTATCCTCTAGAGTCATGGCTACATCTGTGGTTTTTCGCAGATTGGCCTGGCTCAGGTGTACTACTTTGTCACAGGATACCCAGTCTAAGGCTATGGATTTTCCAGTGGTGGGAAATTCTGTTTGGGGAGCAGATAGAGAATTATATGAAGAAAATGGATGAATACAGAGCCACTTACAGGAGTGCACAAGCCAAGGAACGGCAAGCCACTCCTCAGAGGCAGCCCCCCAGGGGTAGGGGTGGGCCTTTTTACCAGACTCGGGCCCCCTCCTCTTCAGCCTATGTACAGAGGGGGTTCTTCAGAGGAAGAGGCAGACGGGGTTCAAGCAGGCCTGCTCCCACCCCTCAGCCTAAAGCCCCTGCCAAACAGGCACCTTGATGGGGTGCCCAGGGTCGGCCTCCACTACCTGTGGGGAGATTGGCTCACTTTGTCCAGGACTGGCAGTCTTTAACTCAGACAGGTGGGTCCTGGAAGTAGTGAGCCAGGGTCTGGTTCTCAGCTTCAAGAAATTTCCAAAGATGAGAGCCAGATCTTTTCCACCTACAAACCCTTTAGAGACTCTTGCTTTGGAAACAGAAGTCTCAACCCTCCTGGCTCTCAGAGCTGTAGAAAAGGTTTCTCCCCTTCACCAGGGCAAGGGTCTGTACTCCAGGTACTTCCTTACCCCAAGAAAGACAGGAGAGTGGCGGCCTATCCTGGATCTAAGATATCTAAACAAGCACCTTTTAAAGCCAAAGTTCAAAATGGTGACACTGGGAATGATTTTACCCTCCCTAAGGCCAGGGGACTGGCTAGCCTCCCTGGACCTCAAAGATGCCTACTTCCATGTTCTTATCAGAAGCTCCCATCGAAAGTACCTCAGATTCGAACTGCCCTCAGGCCATTATCAGTTCAGAGCAATGCCCTTCGCCTCACTTCTGCCCCAAGGGTGTTCACAAAGTGTCTGGCAGTAGCAGTCGCACCCAAGAAGGCAAAGATTGCCATTTTTCCCTACCTGACGACTGGCTCATTGTGGGTCAGTCTCAGACCAGGTCAAATCACACCTGAAGTTACCCAGCAGCTGCTTACCTCTCTGGGATTTCTTCTCAATCTTCCAAAGTCAGTTTTGGAACCTGTCCAGGTACTCACCTTTATAGGCGCAGAACTGGATACAAAGCAGGCCAGAGCCTTCCTTCCTTGGAAAGGGCAAGGACCTTAGTGGCCCTGGCCGCCTCCTTCACTCTACAGGTCTCGACCAGCAGGCATTTCCTGTAGCTCCTAGGGCACATGGCTGCCTCCACAGCTGTGGTGCAAGGAGCAAGATTTCAGATGAGGACATTCAGTTCCATTCGAGAGCTTTCTGGTCTCAAAGAAGAGATCCCTATCCAAGTTAATCCCAGTGACTCAACCCTGATCCAGGCCTTCAGTGGTGGCAGGATCAGAGCAATCTGAGACAGGGGTGCCTTTCATCCTCTGTCCCATTCCTTGACCTTTACTACAGATGCATCCCTCTTGGGATGGGGAGCTCATATGGGCGACCTCTCCACCCAGGGATTATGGTCCCCTCAGGAATCTCTGCTCCACATCAATCTGTTGGAACTCGGAGCTGTTTTTCTAGCACTTCAGGTTTTCTCTGCATCTGTTCAGAACAAGGTGGTACAGGTCAGAACAGACAACACCACTACAATGTGGTACATCAACAAACAAGGGGGCACTCAGTCTTCGGCCTTGTACACCGAGGCGATGAAGTTGTGGTCTCTGGCTTACTCCCTGAACACTTCCCTCACAGCAGTTCACCTCCCAGGCAAGGACAATGTCCTGGCAGATGCCCTCAGCAGGATTTCCCAGGGCCATCACGAATGGTCACTGGATCCCCAGTACTGGGATAGTGTTTGCCAGATGGGGCACCTCAGATAGATCTTTTCGCAGCCCCAGACAATTATCAACTTCCACTGTTTTGTTGCAGGCCCCAGTGTTGGGCTCTAGTTCCCTGGATGCCTTTCTCTCGATTGGGAAGGAAGTTTCTGCATGCCTTCCCTTCCCTCTCCTGTTCAAAGTACTGGTCAAAACAGGTCTCAACCCTGCAAATGATCCTGATTGCTCCAGACTGGGCCAGGCAGCCCTGGTACCCACTCCTTCTGTCCTTAGCAGTCCATCTTCCTGTGTCTCCCCAGGAACCACAATCTGTTAACCTGTGCTCCGGGAGAGTTTGGATCCAATCTCAAATCCTCAACCTCAAGGCTTGGCTCTTGAGCAGTTAGAGTTTGCTGATTTGCAACTTTCAAAGTGTTCTCAATCCTGAAGGCTGCTAGAAGCCTTCCACCAGGGCTACCTATAACTCCAAATGGAAAAGGTTTTCCATATGGTGTTCTGGGAAGAATGTTTCCCCAGAATCTGCTGATCTACCCACTGTATTGGACTACATGGTCCATCTTAATTCTTTGGGACTGAGACCAGCCACCCTGAAGGTGCACTTGACTGCTGTCTCTGCCTTCATTTCAGCAGGGAAGCCCTCTTCTCTTTCTGCTCATCCTGTATTTTCCAAGTTTTTTAAAGGATTGCTTCACACCAATCCTCCATTCAGGGACCCTGCCCCGGCTTGGGATCTTAATGTATGCATTGCTCAAATAATGCAACCCACCTTTGAGCCTCTGTCTTCGGCAGAGCTTAAGTATTTGACTTGGAAAACTATTTCTGGTAGCCATCACTTCTGCCAGGCGTATAAGTGAGTTACAGGCTTTATCAGATGAAACTGACTATTTCCTTTCACAGGGATAAAGTGGTCCTCAGGACTAACAGGAAGTTTTTGCCTAAAGTGGTTTCAGATTTCCACCTTAACCAATCTATTTCACTTCCAGTGTTCTTCACTGACCATTCCTCCTCTGGTGAGAGGAGGCTGCACAGCTTAGATGTTAAGAGGGCCCTAAGTTACTACATAGAGCGTACCAAGGGTCGCAGGTTTGACTCCCTCCAACTGTTTCTCATTTATGGTGAGGTTGGGAAAGGAAGACCTGCCACTACAAGATCCATTGCCAGGTGGCTCGTTTCTTGTATCCAATTTTGCTATCAAAAGCTGGGTAAGGTTCCCCCCTCAGGCCTGAGGGCTCACTCTACCAGAGGTACAGCTGCATCTCTAGCTGCTGCTAGAGACATCCCTATCTTGGAGATATGTCAGGCAGCTACTTGGAAGACAGTACACTTTCGCCAAGCATTACCCCTGGATATTCAGGCCAGGCGGATGCTCGGTTTGGCACAGCCGTGCTCAGAGCCTATTCCCTAAGTAGGTTCTGTCCCTCCTCCATGGAGGTACTGCTGTGTAGTTCTGCAATAATCATAATATAGCAAGACTTCATGTTGTTTAAAGAAAAATTACTCACCTAGTAATGTTTCTTCTAATGGAGTCTTGCTATATTATGACCTCCCCCCGCCTGCCCTCTCAGAACTCCTACTTTGGGGGATGGGGTGGTATTCCTCTGTTGGCATTTACTGATGCCCTTTCATGTTTGGGTGTTGTGTTTATTTAGTTATTTTATCTTAATTTTCTGGTCCACTGACTTGAGTCTTTGTGTTGGGACCAGCAAAATGTGTTAATATAGTAGTAGCCAGTTGGCTAGTGTAGGTTACAGCTCCACACACAGAACCTTAGTGAGTTTTTGCTCAGAAGATCTGACGTGTTTCAGTTTGAAACTAGCCAAACAGAGCTTCTGAACCGAGTTCAGGTTTAAGCTCCATGCTCTGCATGGAAGTTAACTCTTTCACCTCCGGAGCAGTTCTAAGGCTGGGGCAAACTGCAATAGTCATAATATAGCAAGACTCCATTAGAAGAAACAACATTACTAAGGTGAGTAATTTTTTCATGTTGTTCATCCACACTGTCTGGCAGACTCCTAGCAGTTCTCTGGGAGGAGGGAGACAAGGCACACAACCCCTAATTGGGAAATAAAGACTGGAGAACCCAGGCCCCAAAACCAGAATCCCAGCATGACTCAAGGTCGATGTGGTAGTGGGTGATAAAGGTGTGTGCTGACTTCCAGGTAGCAGCCCTGCAGATTTCCTGGATAGGGACATCCCTGGAAGCAGCCACCAATGCAGCGGTATGGCGGGTAGAATGAGCTCTCATCCCTCTGGGAGGCTCCATGCCCACCAACTTATAGCAGAGATCTATACAGGAGGTGACCCACCTGCCTATCGTCCGCTTGGCTGCAGGTCTGCTAGGTGCGGCTTCAGCGTAGGTGACAAACAGCCAGCAAACCTCTCCCCGAACTTCGGCCGTCCGCTCCTTGTAATAAGCGAGCGCTCTTCTAGGGTCCAAAGTATGGAGCCTAGATTCGGCCTCCGAGGTGTGATTGGAAGGTAGAACACCGGCAGAGTCAACACCTGGTTAAGGTGAAACTCTGACACCACCTTCGGAAGGAAATTCGGGTGGGGGCACAGGACAACCTTGTCCCTGTGGAAGATCAGATAAGGAGACTCGATGGAAAGCGCCTGGAGCTCTCCCATCCTTCTGACTGATGTGATAGCCACCAAGAAAGTGGTCTTCCACGACAGGTGAGAGATGTCACACCTGTGCATCGGTTCGAATGGCTTGCCCATGAGCTTAGCCATTACCAGCAGTAGATCCCATGGAGGTGGAGGCTCGCACGAGGGATATGTGATCAAGGCCTTTGAAAAAGCACCACCACCTTTCCTCCTGCGCCCACCAACTGCTTCCCCGGTCGTGCCCAGTAATCAGATGGCTGCCAGGTGCACCTTAAGGATCGTCGACCGAAGCCCTTGCTGAGAAAGGGACCACAGGTAGTCCAGAATGCTTGCCAAGGAAAAGGAGGAAGGGTCCAGGCCCTGGCCCCGACACCAAATGGAGAATCTCTTCCATTTGAAGGCGTAGCATTTTCTGGTCGACTCCTTACGGGACGCCTCAATGACATTAAGGACCTTGTCGGAAAGACTCAAGGCCTGGAACTCTAGCCGCTCAGGAACCAGGCTGTCGGGTGCAGGGATTGAAGGTCCAGATGGAATACCTTCCCCTGATTGACTGAGATAAGGTCCGGGTGGGCTGGAAGCCGCCTCGGTAGCCTGGAGCTGAGACTGAGGAGATCTGGACACTAGAAAGGGCGGGGCCAGTCTGGAGCTACCAGAATCACCTGCAGCTTGTCCCTCCTTGCCTTGAGAAGCACCTTGTGGATCAAGGGAAATGGAGGAAAGGCGTAGAAGAGGCCCGGGGTCCACGGCCTTAAGAAGGCATCCCCCTGCAGCGAGCCCCGCTGAGGGGGGCGGGTATGAAACAGTCTCAGCTTCGCATTCTCCCTGGAGGCAAACAGGTCCGCCTGAGGCATGCCCCAGTGGGAGAACAGATCTTGTATTACCTCCGGCAGGAGAGACCACTCGTGAAACGCAGCCCCTATCCAGCTTAGGGCTTCAGCCAGGGCGTTGGAGGCTCCTGCCACATGAATGGCGAGGAGATCTGCCTCCAGGCTGCGCACGAGTGACCAAATGCGGAGAGCTTCCCTCCACAGAGGCATGGAGCGTGTCCTGCCCTGGCGGTTTAGGTAGTACATGGTTGCGGTACTGTCCGTCTGGACCTGAACCACTTGACCCCGTAGAAATGGAGTGAAGGTGGTGAGGGCTCGACGAACCGCTCGAAGCTCCAGCAGGTTGATATGGCATCGGGACTCCTGAGGGGACCAGAGGCCGTGCACTCTGTGCTCCCCCAGATGGGTGCCCCAACCCATCAGAGAGGCATTGGTCGATAGAAAGACCGTCGGCTCGGGGCGGACAAATGGGATGCCCTCCTGCAGATGTGCTGGAATGGTCCACCACTGGAGAGTATTCCAAATCCCCTGGGTCACTGTCACCAGCTGATCCAGTGGATCGAAGTGCTGTGACCACTGGCTGGCCAGCCCCCATTGAAGGGGACATGTACCGGCGGGCCCAAAGGACCACGCTGGTGCAGGCCGCCATGAGGCCCAGGAGGCGCAGGAAGTCCCGGGCAGGGCGCGATTGCCCAACCTGAAATGACTGGGCAAAGGAGGAAAGAACCTCAGCCCCGTCTGCCAGGAGCCGTGCTCTGGCTCGTAGAGAGTCGAGCTCTGCCCCGATGAATTTTATCACCTGCTTTGGCACGAGTTTCAACTTAGCCTCGCTGATGAGGAGGCCAACCTGAGAGCAAACCTGGAGGACCAGATCTCTGGACCGCTCCACCTCCACTCTGGAGGGGGCTGCTATCAGCCAGTCGTCCAGGTAGGAGTACACCCGGACCATTCGGCACCGCAGGAATGCTGTTATCACTGCCATGAATTTGGTGAAGACCCTGGGAGCTAGGGAAAGGCAGAAGGGCATGGCCCGGAACTCGTAAAGGGATCCCTTCCCTCTGAAGCGGAGGAATCTCTGGTGGGACGGACGGATTGGGATGTGAAAGAACGTGTCCTGAGGGTCCAGAGAACAGAACCACACACCTCGTTCCAAGGATGGGATTATCTGAGCCAGAGTGACCATCCTGAAGGTCCGAGACCTTAGAAACCTGTTCAGGTCATGCAGGTCGAAAATGGGGCGCCAGCCCCCCATCCGTTTTGGGACCAGGAAGTATCTGGACACAAACCCCAGGTCTGGAGGAGGATCCGCCACCTTCCTGATCACCTCTTTTTCGAGGAGCAGGGCGATATCGGCTCAGCGAGCCGACAAGAGGCGCCAGACTCCTCAGCGCGCCCAAAGGGGCGACGCTCGGATGGGTGGGGTCTGCCTGAACTCCAGGGCAGGCCCTCCCTAACATCCAACGTCCGTGGTGATAGCAGACCAGGCGAAAGGAAGTAGGGTGCCATCCTCACAGGGGAACTCGGGGAGTGACGAGGTTGGGGAGACACCCCTCAACCCGTCACTGGGCAGGCTTAGAGGAGGGACCAGCCGAGGGACCTCCTGGGCCTTTACCTCCCTGCTTCCTGTTGGAGGAAGCCGCGGGCTTGGGTTTGGGATGCCAAGCGCGAGCCTGCTGGCCCTGCTGCTGGTGGACCGGACATGCCGCAGGAGCAGGACAACGAAAGGACTTGTGCTGCTGCTCGCCGAAGAGGTTGGACCCCAAGAAGGGGACGTCCGCCAACTTGTGCTGGGTATCCGCCATGAAGGTGGATATCCTCAGCCACGCTCTGCGGCGCATGGCCACCGCGGCCGCAACTGATCTGGCACAGGAGTCTCCAATGTCCAGAGCCGTTTGGAGCTCCTGCTCGCCACCACCCTTCCTGATCCCGCACCTGCTTGACCGTGGTCTGCAGGTCAGCCGAGATGGGGAAATCACCATTCAGGGAGCCCATGAGGGCGTGGGAGAAGTGTGCTATCAGCACGTCCGAGCTGGCCTGGCGGAGGCCTGGGGACGAGCGACACCTTGCGCCTCGCATAGTCCGGCTTTTTCGACACCTTTCGTCAGGGGCTTATCCATATCCCAGCATTCTCGAATGCCGAAAAATGCTATCGGTGATTAACCCTCCACAGAGGGGTGTTCCAAACCGGACAAAGAGCCAGTAGGGGTCGTGATACTTCCTGCCCATCCTGGTCAAGGCAGAGGACAGGAAGCAGGCCTGCTGCCAGAGCTCCAAGGCCAGGACAACAGTGGCTTCAGCCACCAGAAAGGCTCTCTCAGGGTTAATCTCAGTCCAGTATCTCCGCTAGATAGTTGGCCTGCTTGGATACGGGCTGGAGCAGCATTATGGTGGACTCCGAGATGAGCCAAAGCAAACCCATGAAGGACGATGGGCTTTCGTCCATCGACTGGCCCTCGGAGGACTCCAGGTCAATAAGCCTGGAGAACAGGGAGGAGTCTGACTCCGAGGAGTCCGCAAAGAGCTGCCTGGAGCCTGAGCCACCCTCCACCTGCAGAGGACAGTCGGGAGTGAGGATGACCAATAACCTGTGGGGCAGGCCCTGACCCAACCGAGAGTCCCTGGTCAGGGCCCCCGATTTCGGTTGTGGAGACAGACATTCCACCACAATCGGTGGGGCAGCTGGTTTCGGCCGAACAACTGGCCCAGGCTTGGGCACCTCGGCTACAGCGAGGGGTTGTTTTGGCCTTTCAGGTGACAGCCACTTGATGGCCGGGGAAGGCGACGGCATCAGCTGTTCCCGGACAGAAGTAACTGCTGCCACATCAGGTCCTCGTAGCGTCAACGCAACTTGCGCCGGAGCCTCTCCTCTTCCGAGGAGGAAGACTAGGATGATCGGCGGCGCCGCTTACTTCGGTGCCGAGACAGACCACTGATGTCAGCAGGACCGAGACGATGTCAGAGACAGAGATCCTCGGCGTTTCCGAGGATGGGTCTGGGGACACCCACTCTTCCCTCAGCTCGGAAGCGTTAACCGGGGACTGCGGCACCGGAGGTGCAGGCAAGTCCTCGGTCTCCACCGGGGAAACCAGTGAAGAAGGGTTGTCTGCTTCACCAGTCCATCCGATGGGTCGAGAGAAATCTGACCGCATCGACAGGAGTCTCGGCCTGCTGACCTGACGGGGACACCGTGAAGCCAGCGGCCTTAGCCGCAACCTCGACCGAAGCAGTGTCTCCACTGTCCGGGGAAAAGGACCTCTCCCGCGAATGCCGACGATGGGACTTACCCTTTGAGTCCTCCTTTTTGGACCAAGAGGAATGTCCCGATGGCCCCTCTCCCTTCGTGGAAAGGGACTGGCAAAGCTCCTTAAAAGAAGCTGAATACGAGGTACCCAGAGAGCAGGATAAATGCCGCGACTGAGGAAGAGGATGATGCGGCCTGTGCCGCCGCCTCCTTGAGGGTGATCATCTGCTCAAGTTGCTCAGCCAAGCCAGCCACAGCGGTAACCACCCAACAGGCCTCCTTTGACTTAACCGGCGGGTAGCGCTTCCTCGGGGCGCCCAAGCTGTAACCAGGCAGCGCGGTCTTCCAGGACGTTGGCCGAAAACGAACGGCATAACTCGCAGGCCTGCGGGTCATGTTCTAGGCAGAGGCAGTAGACGCACGTGAGGTGGGTCCATCCTGACATCTTCTGCCCACAAGGGCACCACCGAAATCCGGGAGTCGATTTGTCCATCGCAGCCGCGAGGGAGAAACTTGACCGAAGTCTTTAAAATTTTAAAATAAGTTTCGGGCAAACCAAAGAATTAGAATCCAGTCTACATGCAGAGCGTTAAGGAGGGAACCTGAGCTTCCAAGCGGTAAGGAAGATCTGGCGTCATGGGGTGGACCAGAGAGTTTTACCACCCGGGTGGGTGGGAGGAGCCAGCTTGAAGACCTTCCGGCAAGATTTAAAGCAGCAAGGAACCAGCCAGACAGTGTGGATGAACAACATATCCATGTCCCTAGAATGGGGAGTTCAACACATGGTTGAGGGAGTGGTGTCAATCCAAGGGGTACAGGGCAGTGGATGGATGGGCAGAACCTGGGACAATATCGATCTATATGCAGTGGATAGGTTGCACCTGAGTAAGGAGGGGAAGGGGGTAATAAAGCACAAATTAGATGGGTATATAGCAACAAAGGAGGATTTAAATTAGGTGAAAGGGTAGTGAGTGGACAGCTGGTAGGCGGGGATCCCGAAGAGAGGAGCCAAACTAGCTTGCCTGCCAAGCTAGCAGGAAAGGATTCAGGGAAGTTGCACGGGGGGGCGGCGCGCATGAGGGAGGAGAAGCACACAAACGAAGGGACGGGGACAGGATGGAGGGTGGTCTCACTGAATGCGAGAAGCTTAGATAGCAAATCAGCTGAGTTACAGGTGCTCTTGGCTGTCAGGAGGGTGGATACTGCAGCCATCACGGAAATGTGGGCAGAGTACCAGGACTGGGATCTGTCAATCTCAGAGTATAAATTGTACAGGAAGGACGTGGGGGGGCGGATGACAATCTATGTGAGGGGCAGGATGAAATGTGCAAGGGAAGAAGGGGAAGAAAGGAGAACAGAGGTAATTGGGATGCAGCTCCTGGACTCCAAAGGGTAGGAAGCTGAGGTTCAGAGTGGTGTACAGGCCGCCGTCCCAGGCAGAGAAGCTGGACAGAGAATTAGCAGTACAAATCAGCAGGGGATGAAGAAAGAGGAACATTGTCATTGTGGGGGACTTCAATCTGCTGGGTGCTCATCTCCAGTGCTAGGGAGCAGGTGCTGCTGGACATGATCCAGGAGATACTCCTGACACAGCTGGTCACTGGACCTACTAGGCTAAGTAACACACTAGACCTGGTACTGTCGAATGGTGAGGCAGTGAGGGAACTAAGGTTGGAGGACCAACTAGGTGATAGCGCTCACCAAATGGTGTGGTTTACTATCACGATGAGCAGGGAGTCAGGGGGCTCACTAACTAAGGTGGTGGACTTCAGGAGGATGCGGGAGATTCTAAAAGGGAAACTTGATGGCATAGGGCCAGTGATGGAAGCGGAGCATAAATGGGACATTAGGGAGGCAATAGAAGCTTGCACCAAGTTACGGAGTATGTGCCTACTGTGACTGCTACACTTAAATTCCCTACTCGCCTTCCTTGCCTTTCCGTTACTAATGCACTCCCCCTACACACTACCTATTAACTCTTTCCAATATCTCACATGAGCCACCTCAGCCTCCTTCCTTGCCTCCCTCTCTCCAATCCCTCTCACATCTTTGTCCCTCCCCATTACCCCTTGCACCTCCTAGCTCTCATATCGTCTCCTTTTTCCACTAGCCCTCAACTCACTTCTAGTCATTTCTCTCTCCAGTCTCCTCCTTGCCCATCCTCTCCTCTCCTTCCCACACCAGTCTTATTACCCCCTTTTTACATCTCCCAGCCCTTCTCCCCTCCATCACCACTTATTCCTCTCCTTCACCATCTACCTTATCCCTCCAACTCCTCCTCAGTTCTTGCTCTGTCCCCTACCTTTGTCCTCTCACCAACTACCTCTGGCCCTCTTATGCACTTAGATCACCATTTCAATTGTAACCGTCCCAGGCCCTCTGTATAATGTCTGGCGACATTGCACCGTTGCTTCTGTTCACGCTGATCCTGACAAAGCCTTTGACAGCTCATGCAATAATGCAATGTTTTACCTGTTAATTATATTGTCTTATCTGGACAAAGCCATTGGCAGCTCATGTACTGTAAGTGTATTAACCGTCATCTACCTGCCTGTTCTTGTCTATACTTGTCCATGACGTGGAACCTTTGCAAAAGAGCACCATTTGCTCAAAGATGTTTTCTGAAATTTTCTTAAACAATAAAGAGGAGCACAGCAAGGAAACCATGCTGGTTGAACAGCAAGGTGATGGAGAGGGTGAGGGCAAAGAGAACTGCGTACCAGAGGTTCAGAAAGATGGGGAAGGAGAAGGACAAGGAGAAGTATACAAGATGGTCCAAGGAAGTGACCAAGAGGGTGATGGAAGCTAAGGCCATAAGGGAGCCATGTTAGCATAAAGAATTGTGGGGGAGAGATAACTTTCAGATATGTCTGAGAGAAAAGGAAGTGTGGTGATAACAATGAGGATAAGGAGGGTGGAGGAGGCAGAAAGGAGAGAACAAGAAGAAGCACTAAATGAATACTTTTGCTCAGTGTTCACGCAGGAGAAGGGGAGACCACTACCATCTTGAACTGGAAGGGTGGGGAGGGGGGCAGAAGAGGTGACGGATGGAATGATTGAGGGAAGTAGAGTATTAGAGGGACTGAGGACGATAAAAGTGGACGAGGCACCAGGGCCGGATAGTATCCACCCCAGGGTGCTGAGGGAGATGGCAGAGGTGCTGGCAGATCTGATTAGCACCTCCCCGGATACGGGATGTGTGCCTCAGAACTGGAGGATGGTCCATGTGGTGCTGATACACAAGAGCGGCGGCCCAAGGGACGAACCGGCATTATCGGCTGGTCAGTCTCACTTCCATAGTGGGTAAACTTATGGAGACTATACTGAAGGAGAGAGTGGTGTTATTTCTAGAGGACAATTACCTCCAGGATGTGAGGCAGCATGGGTTTGTATCTGGGAAGTCTTGTCAAACTAACCTAATACAATATTACAACTGGGTAACAAGAGAGCTGGATAGGGGCTATGCAGTGGATGCTCTCTACTTGGATTTCAGCAAAGCTTTCAATTCAGTACCTCATGGGTAGCTTGGGGGTAAGCTAACTGGCATGGGAGTGGGGGTGAAGATGGCAAACTGGATTACAAACTGGCTGCATGGGCGGCTACAATGGGTGGTGGGGGAATTCTCAACATCTAGACCAGCGACAAGCAGGGTGCCACAGGGCTCGGTGTTGGGCACGGTGCTATTTAGGCTCTTCATCTGTGACACTGCACACAAGAGTGGTGAGCAGGCTAAGTGTTTGCAGACAATGCCAAAATGGGTGCAGTAGTGGATGAGAAGGAGGGATGGAAGCAACTGCAGGGGGACCTAACCAAATTGGAGGAGTGGGCAGAAAGGTGGAAGCTGGGGTTCAATGCGAAGTGTAAGGTTATGCACCTTGGGGCAAAGAACCCAAGCAGAGAATACTGGTTGCAGGGGTGAAGCTGGGGCTTACTGAGGAGAAGGACATGGGGGATGGCAACAGGGAGCTTGAACAATACTGCCCAATGCAGGAAAGTGATAGCGAAGGTGAACAAGATGCTGGGGTATATACCGAAGGGGTTCTCATCCAGGTAGAGGGAGGTGATCTTGCCCCTCTACAGGTCACTGGTCAGGCCACACTTGGGAGTACTGTGTGCAGTTCTGGAGGCCATACCTGAGGCCGTATATCAAGCTACTGGAGGGAGTGCAGCAGAGGGCAACGAGGATGATACAGAGAATGAAGGGGTGAGACTGAGAACAGGCTGGCGGAACTGAATATGTACACACTGGAGGAGGAGAGGAGATATGGGGGGGACATAATCGGAACTTTCCAGTATCTGAAGAGAATAAACAAGGATGGCGCTGACGGGATTTTTCAACTGGGGAAGCGACACTAGATGGCACGGACTAAGAACAGATGGGGGGGGAGATTTAGGAGGGAGATAAGGAGGCATTACTTCCCACAAAGTGGTGTCAAAGTGGAATGCCCTGCCAGAGAGGATATCATCATGCAAAAGTGTGGGCAGCTTTGAAAGGGCATGGGACAGAACAGGGGAGCGTACAGGTGGGTGAGGCAGAGAGCAGACAAAAAATGAGGGGGGTGGGGCAGCTGCAACATAGCAGAGCTAGCTGCACACTTGAGCAGGCACCGACAGACCAGGAAGGTCAGTTTCTGCTGGCATATTCGTATGTCTGTACAACAATAAAATTAGCTTGTCAACAGTACACCAATGAACACTGATGCATAATACTACAACACAGAATTATGCATCAGAACAGCTGAAAAAGACCAAAGGGCCATCTAGTCTGCTTGGAGCTCCCTATCTATCCAGCGACCTACTGTCCATAAATACAGGTTACTCACCTGTACAGGAGCTCTAGGAGTGGTATATGTTGTTCATCCACACTGTCTGGCAGGTTCTTTGTCGCTTTAAATCTTGCCGGAAGACCTTCAAGCTGGCTCCTTCCACCCACCGAGGTGGTAAAACCCTCAGCTCCGTCACATGACACCAGATCTATCCCGCTGGAAGCCAAGTTGCACGTCGAAGCCGAGGAGGTTGGGTAGGTCATGTGGATGATCATCATATGCCACTCCTAGAACTCCTGTTACAGGTGAGTAACCTGTTTTTCTAGGAACGTGGATATGTTGTTCAATCCACACTGTCTGGCAAACTCCTAGCAGTTCTCCGGGAGGAGGGAGGCAAGGTGCGCGCGCCCCTACTTAGAGAATAAGGACTGGTGAACCAAGTGCCAAAACCAGCATCCCGTCGTGACTCTAGGTCAATGTGGTAATGGGAAATGAAGATGTGTGCTGACTTCCAGGTAGCAGCCCTGCAGATTTCCTGGATAGGGACATTCCTAGAAGCAGCCGCCAAAGCAGCGGTATGGCAGGAAGAATGAGCTCATCCCTTTGGGAGGCTCCATGCCCGACAACCTATAGCAGAGATCTATGCAGGAGGTGACCCACCTGCCTATCGTCCTCTTGGCTGCAGGTCTGCCAGGTGCAGCTTCAGCGTAGGTGACAAACAGCCGGCGAACCTCTCCCCGAACTTCAGGCGTTCACTCCTTATAAGACAACGCTCTTCTAGGGTCCAAAGTATGAAGCCTATATTCAGCCTCTGAGGTGTGATTGGGGTAGAACACCGGCACAGTCAACACCTGGTTAAGGTGAAACTCCGACACCACCTTCAGAAGGAATTTTTGGTTGGGGCGCAGGACAACCTTGTCCCTGTGGAACACCAAATAAGGAGACTCGATGGAAAGCGCCTGGAGCTCGCCCATCCTTCTGGCTGACGTGATAGCAACCAAGAAGCAGTCTTCCACTACAGGTGGGAGATATCGCACTTGTGAATCGGTTCGAATGGCTTGCCCATGACCTTAGCCAATACCAGCAGTAGATCCCACGGAAGTGGAGGTTCTTGCACCAGAGATATGTGGTTTAGGCCTTGGAAAAAGCGCCCGACCACCTTCTCCTGCACCGACTGCTTGCCGGCCCATGCCTGATAGGCAGAGATGGTTGCCAGGTGCACCTTAAGGGTAGTCAACTGAAGCCCTAGCAGAGAAAGAGACCACAGGTAGTCCAGAATGACAGCCAAGGAACAGTAAGAAAGGTCCAACCATCTGTCCTGACACCAAATGGAGAATCTCTTCCATTTGAAGGCATAGCATTTTCTGGTCAACTCCTTATGGGACACCTCAATGACGCTGAGGACTCGTCGGAAAGACCCAAGGCCTGGAACTCTTGCCGGTCAGGAACTAGGCCGTCAGGTGCAGAGACTTAAGGTCCAGATGGAGTACCTTCCCCTTGATGACCGAGATCAGGTCCGGGCGGGCTGGAAGCCGCCTCAGGAGCCTGAAGCTTAGGCTGAGGAGATCTGGGTACTAGAAATGGCGAGGCCAGTCTGGGGCTACCAGAATCACCTGCGCCTTGTCCCTCCTCACCTTGAGAAGCAACTTGTGGATCAAGGGAAATGGAGGGAAGGCATAAAAGAGGCCCAGGGTCCACGGCCTTGAGAAGGCATCCACCTGCAGCGAGCCCTGCTGGGGGGGGCGGGTGTGAAAGCCTCAGCTTCGCATTCTCCCTGTAGACGAACAGGTCCACCTGAGGGGTGCCCCAATGGGAGAACAGATCTTGTACTACCTCCAGCAGGAGAGTCCACTCCTGAGATGCAGCGCCTATCCAGCTGAGGGCATCCACCAGACTGTTGGAGGCTCCTGCCACATGGATGGCTACGAGATCCACCTCCAGGCTGATCGAGAGACCAAATGCGGAGAGCCTCCTTGCACAGAGGCAAGGAGTGCGTCCTGCCCTGATGGTCGAGATAGTACATGGTTGCGGTGTTGTCCGTCTGGACCTGAACCACCTGACCCCGGACAAATGGGAGCGAAGGCGGTGAGGGCTAGTTGCACCGCTCGAAGCTCCAGCAGGTTGATGCGGCATCGAGACTCCTGAGGGGACCAGAGGCCATGGGCTCTGAGCTCCCCCAGATGGGCACCCCAACTCAAAGAGGCGTTGGTCATTAGAGTGAATGTCCGCTCGGGGCCGATGAACAGGACACCCTCCTGCAGATGAGCTGGGACGTGCCACCACTGCAGGCCGTTCCACATCTCATGGGTCATTGTCACTGGCTGGTCCAGAGGACTGGAGCGCTGTGACCACTGGCTGGCCAGCCCCCATTGCAGGGGACGCATATGCCAGTGGCCCAAAGGACCACGCTGGTGCAGGCCGCCATGAGGCCCAGGAAGTCTCAGGCAGGGCGCAACTGCCCAACCAGAAATGATTGGGAAAAGGAGGAAAGTACCTCAGCCCAGTCCACCAGGAGCCGGGTTCTGGCTCCAAGAGAGTCGAGCTCTGCCCCGATGAACTGAATCACCTGCAATGACATGATTTCCGATTTGGCCTCGTTGATTAGGAGGCCAAAGTGAAAGCAGACCTGGAGGGCCAGATCCCTGAACCACTCCACCTCCAACCTGGATGGGGCTGCAATCAGCCAGTCGCCCAGCTAAGGGTACACCCGGACCCCTCGGAACCCCAGGAATGCTGTCACTACTGACATCCATTTGGTGAAGACCCTGGGAGCTGGAGAGAGGCCAAAGGGCATGGCACGGAACTCGTAACGAGATCCCTTTGCCCTGAAGTGGAGGAATCGCTGATGAGACTGACTGACTGGGACGTGAGGGTCCAGAGAAGAGAACCACACATCTGGTTCCAAGGATGGAATGATCTGAACCAGAGTGACCATCCTGAAGGTGCGAGGCCTTAGGAACTTGTTCACGTCATGCAGGTTGAGAACGGGGCGCCAGCCCCCCATCCGTTTTGGGACCAGGAAGTACCTGGACACAAACCCTGGGTCTGGAGGAGGGTCCGCCACCTTGCTGATCACCTCCGTCTGGAGGAGCAAGGCAATGTCGTCTCGACGAGCCGACAAAGGCGCTGTGGAACCCGTTGCCCCCCATGGGGCGATGGCTCGATAGAGAGGGAACTGCTCGAATTCCAGAGGTAGGCCCCTGCCCACCACTTCTAGCACCCAGTGGTCCGTGGTGATAGTGGACCAGGCGGAGAAGAACTGGCAGAGCCATCCCCCCAAGGGGGGAACCCGAGGAGAAGTGACGAGGCTGGGGGCGACACTCCTCAACCAGTCACTGGGCAGGCTTGGGGGAAAGGGCCTGCTGAGGAACCTCCTGGACCTTTATCTCCAGGTTTCCTACTGGAGGAAGCGGCAGACTTGGCCTTAGGGTGCCAAATGTGAGCCTGCTGGCCGTGTTGCTGGGCTGGACGTGCCGCAGGAGCGGAAGGGCAAAAGGGCTTACGCTGCTGCTGGTGGCCTTTGTCCTTCTGGGCAGACGTGAGAGTCCAAGGTGGCGTTGGACTTCTCGATCCTCTGGAGATGGCCTTCCACTCCAGGCCCGAACAAGTCAGTGCCCAGGAAGGGAAGGTCTGCCAGTTTGTGCTAGGTGTCCTCCGTGAAGATGGAGATCCTCAGACAAGCTCTGCAGCACATGGCCACTGAGGTCGCTACTGACCAGGCACAAGAATCACCAATGTCCAATGAAGTTTGGAGCTGTTTTGTCACCACCCTTCCCTGATCCCACACCTGCTTGACTGCCGTCTGAAGGTCACCCAGGAGATGAGGAATCACCTCATCCAGGGAACCCATAAGAGCGTGTGAGAAATGTGCCATCAGCAAGGCCGAGCTAGCCTGTCGAAGGTCTAGGGAGGAAGCAGAATAAACCTTCCACCCAGAGTAATCCAGCTTTTTGGATTCCTTATCGGGCGATTTGTCCACATCCCTGGCATTCCCAGAACGCCGGAAGACGCTATCGTTCACTAATCCCTCTGCAGAGGGGTGCTCCTAGAAACCACAAAGTGAACCAGTGGGGCGCGTGCTTGTGAGTCCATCTAGCCAGCGGCTGGGACAAGATGCTTGGTCGCTGCCATAACTCCAGGGCCGGGTGCGCATAATGGCTTCGGCCACCGGGAAATCGCCTCCATAGGGAATCCTGGCCGTCCAGTACCTCCGTAAGGGGACACTTGGCCCGTTTTTGAATGGGTTCGAGCTGCATCCCAGTAGATTCAGACAAGTCGAAGCATACCCAGAAACAAGGATGGGCTCTCGTCCACCGACTGGCCCCCTGCAGATTCCAGGTCATGCGGCCTGGAGAAAAGGGAGGAGTCAGACTCCGAGGAGTCTGCGAATAGCTGCCAAGCTCCTGAGCCATCCTCCACCTGCCAAGGTCGAGACTGAGGGTGACAGACAACCTGTGGGGCAAGCCCTGACCCGACAGAGAATCCTTAGTTGGGGCCCCAGTCTTCGGTTGTGGAGGCGGAGGTTCCACCACAATAGGTGGAGCAGCCAGTTTCAGCCGAATAACCGGCACCGGGGTCAGCTCCTCTACTACAGCAAGGGGTTGTTTCGGCCACTCTAATGACAGCCACTTAATGGCCGGAGAAGGCAACGGAGTCTGCTTGTTACCAGTCAACAAAAGTTGCTGCCACATAAAAGTCCTCGTAGCGCCGACATAACTTACGTCAGAGCCTATCCTCCAAAGACGACGAGAGGCGACGCCGCTTTCCATGGTGCAGAGACAGACCGCCAACGTCGGCAGGACTGGCTGGACCTAGAATAGGACCGAGAACTTCGTGGTCGCCGAGGGTGGGTCAGAGAGGGGACCGGGGAAACCCGCCCCTCCCTCGGTTCAGGGACCTTAAACGGTGACTTTGGCACAGGAGGCACAGGCAAGTCCTCGGCAACCACCGGGAGAACCTGTGAAGCAGGGTTGTCAGCATCTCCAGTCAACAGACCGTCCGACGGGTCGAGAAAAATCTCAACTGCGTTGACAGATGTCTCAGCCAGCTGACCTGACAGGAACATCGTGAAGCCAGTGGCCGCAGCCACAAACTCAATCGAAGTCGAGAGCCGACGGTCCGGTGAAGGGCATCTCTCCCGCTCTCACGAACGTCGACGGTGGGACTTACCTCTTGGATCATTCTTCTTGGACAAACTGCTATGTCCCGATGGCCCTTCTCCCTTAGTGGAGAGGGACTGTAAAAGAAGCCGTGTAGGAGGAGCCCAAGGAGAGCAGGATAAATGCCATGGCTGAGAAGATACGGCCTGGGTCGCCTCCTCCTCGAGGGCAGTCAACTGCTACAGCTGCTCCACGGAGCCCGCCGCCGGACACCACCCAACGGGCCTCCTTAGACTTCACCGGTGAGTACAGTTTTTCGGGGTGCCCGAGTTGTAATCTGGCAGCAAGTTCCTCTAAGACCGAAGCCGAAAAGGACTTGCACAAGTTGCAGGCCTGTGAATCGTGGCCAAGCCCCAGGCAGTAAATGCACGTGGAGTGCAGATTGATCCGGGACATCATCTGCCCACAAGGGCACCAACGGAATCTGGGAGTCTATTTGTCCATCGCAGCCACAAGGGAAGATGAAGACCTCAGTCTTGTAAATTTTAAAAACTAGTTTAGGAAAACCGAAGAGTTTGGATCCAGGCCTAAAAGGCAGAGCGCTAAGGAGGGAACCTGAGCTTCCAAGCGGTAAGGAATATCTGGCATCAGGGGGCGGAGCCGAGGGTTTTACCACCTGGGTGGGAGGGAGGAGCCAGCTTGAAGACCTTCCAGCAAGATTTAAAGTGGCAAGGAACCTGCCAGACAGTGTGGATTTTACATATCCACGTCCCTAGAAGGGGTTTTATCCCTCCCAGTCAAACACCAGCCCCCTTTCCTACTGCTACCTAAGCAACCACCAAACCCTACACTCTGTCCCAGCCATGCTTGAAACATTTACCTTCTTGGTGTCCACCACTTCTGCTGGGAGACTGCTCCAGCTCCACCACTTCATGTAAAGTTACATCCCATAAACTTCCTTCCTCCCTCCAGTTTTCACTCGTGATCTAGGGTTCTAGATGCTGCACTCTAGCTAAACTGTTCCTTGCAGTTCACCTTAATTCCCTTCAGGATCTTGAAGGCCTCCATCATAACCCCAACCCCGAGTCTGGTGTCCAGTAAGTACAAGTTCAGTACCTTGAGAAAATTTTTCCATACGATCTGCACTGTTGGCCTCGAACTCATCTTGAGTCACCCCACACTACAAAGTCTTCAGCCGGTCCCTGTCCCTCCTTAGGTAAGGACTCTAGAACTGACTACAGTATTCCAGATGCAGTCTCACTAGTGATCTATATAGAGGTACCTACCCCCTTTCCTCCTACTATCAATACTCCTGATACACCCCAGCATCCTACTAGCCTTCCCATAAGCCTTGCTACACTGGCTTGGTTGTTTGAATGAGTCACTAATGATGACACCCAGGTCCCATATCCTCTGCCGTAGAGCTCAGTTTAATCACTTCCATCCAGTACATTGTCCTTTCTTCCCTCCCTTCTTTTTCAGCCCCAGGTCCACAGCCTTGCATTTCCTAGCATTGAATTTCAACTGCCAAACCTTAGACCACTTCTCCAGCCATTGTAGATACCTCTTCATCTCCCTGATCCCTTTCTTGCTATCTACCCTACTGCAAAGCTATAGGTCATCTGCAGAGATGCAACCTCCCCCAAGATGTCCTCTCCAATGTCCAATTAACATAGTTAAGGCAATAAAATGAATATTAAATGTCTATAAACACAGTAACTAAGGCCTGCCAGTCGGCACAGCAGCAGGACTACCGCTCACGATGACAACAAGCCCAGGATGTCAGACTGGGGGGAGTGATTAAGCACCACAGAGGATACTCTCCAGCAACAGTGGGACCGGCGAACACCTGTTATGAAAGCTCTATAATGTACTGCAAGCTACTTCATCACCCACTGCTGCAACCCTGCTTCGATGGCAACTGCAGGGGATTCTGGGATTTGTAGCTGCAAAAAAAAAAAAAGATCAGTTTGCAGGTTAGCAGAATCAGTCTGATACAATCTACTATGCTGCAGTGAACTAAGTTTAAAAAAAAAGTAAAACAGGTTACACACCCTTTAACAGTAGTTCTAGGAATGGTATAAGATGTACATCAACACTTCTGGCAGTATTCCTTTCCGTATAAATCTGTCCAGAAGGTCTTCAAGCTGGCTCCTCCCACCCGGGTGGTAACTCCCTCAGCACTGCACTGTGACATCAGATCTTACTGGCTGGAAGCAATAATCAAGTGTGCCACTTCCCACGGGGAGGTCGGTTGGGCTGTGTGGATGTACACCATAGAACACTCCTAAAAAGTACAGTTACGTAAAAACTTATTGTAACAGTAGATCAAGGAGCATCTCTTGAAGTAGGTAGTACCTTTGAGTTACCAGCAAAGGTCGCTGTGGCGCACAGCAGCTCTTCTAGCAGATTTTCACCAGGGACTGCCCACACATGACATCAGCTTCCTGTTTCCTATGTAAGTGTGGGCGATCCACGGTATCCTCAGTTCCCCCGCCAGATTCAAACAGAGGACTGAGGGGACGCAGAGGTACCAAAGGAGTCCCAACCAATAGTCATTGGACCAGAATTTGCTCTCTCAGAAAAGGACGACGACGGAGGGTGGGAACAAACCTGTGACAGGGTAGAATAGGACCCTGTCCCATTTGTTATGGAGAAAGTGTTTAAATGCAAGGCTCTATCCTTTCTTGTCTATTTGTCTGACCAGTTGCGCAACCACATTTTCCTGAGAGACATCGGACTTGATCAACTCAACAGTCTCGCCAATTCTTTGCCTCACTGTCTCAGCCTTCCCTCGCCATCTGCTTTTCCTCCCTTGCAAAGCTGCCAATATAAAAGAAGGTATGTGGAAATGTAATGGATGTTGGGATCACTTGTTCAGAAAGAATAGGTTACTCACCTGTAACAGTAGTTCTAGGAGTGGTATATGTTGTTCATCCACACTGTCTGGCATTGTCCCTTTCCCCTTTAAATCTTGCCGGAAGTCTTCAAGCTGGTTCCTCCCACCCACCCAGGTGGTAAATACCTCAGCTCCGCCCCATAACGCCAGATCTAGCCCGCTGGAAGCCAGGTTGTGCGCCTAAGCTGAGGAGGTCGGGTAAGGCAGGATGAACACATACCACTCCTAGAACTACTGTTACAGGTGAGTAACCTGTTCTAGGAGCGTGGATATGTTATTCATCCACACTGTCTGGCAGACTCCTAGCAGTTCTCCGGGAGGAGGAGGCAAGGCGCACACCCCTACTTAGGAAACAGATTGGAGAACTGAGGCCCCAAACCAGCATCATGTACGTGACTCTGGGTCGATGTGGTAATGGGTAATAAAGTGTGCTGACTTCCAGGTAGCAGCCCGACAGATTTCCTGGATAGGGATGTTCCTGGAAGCAGCCACCGAAGCAGCAGTATGACGGGTAGAATGAGCCCTTATCCCTTTGGGAGGCTCCTTGCCCGCCAATTCATAACACAGACTTATGCATGATGTATTCCATCTTGCAATAGTCCGTTTAACTGCAGGTCTGCCAGAAGCAGCTTCAGCGTAGGTGACAAACAGCTGGCGAACCTCTCCACGAATTTCCGCGGTCCTCTCCTTATAGTAGGAGAGAGCACGCCTGAGGTCCAGAGTACGAAGCCTGTACTCGGCATCCGAGGTGTAGTTAGGTAGTATACCGGCAGAGTCAACACCTGGTTGAGGTGAAACTCTGACACCACCTTCGGAAGGAATTTGGGTGGGGGCGCAGGACAACTTTGTCCCTGTGAAAGACCAGATAAGGGGAGTCCACCGAAAGCACCTGGAGCTCCCCTGTCCTTCTGGCTGATGTGATAGCCACCAAGAAGGCAGTCTTCCACGACAAGTGCGAGAGCTCACACTTGTGCATGGGTTCGAATGGCTTGCCCATGAGCTTTGCCAAAACCAGCAAAGATCCCACGGAGGTGGAGGTTCATGCACCGGAGGGGATATGTGATCCAGGCCTTGAAAAAGCTCCATCATCTCCTGAGCCAACGCTGTTGACCGCCCGCGCCCAGTAAGCGGAGATGGCTGCCAGGTGCACCCTAAGGTCGATGACCAAGACCCCTTTGGAGGGACCAAGGTAGTCTAGAATGTTAGCCACACAGCAGGATAAGGGGTCCAAGCTTTTTCCCTGACACCAAATGGAAAATCTTTTCCACTTGAAGGCATAACATTTCCTGGTCAATTCTTTTTGAGATGCCTCCACCACGGTGTAGACATCCTCAGAAAGACCCAAAGCCTGGAACTCTAGCCACTCAGGAACCAGGCTGTGAGGTGCAGGGATTGAAGGTCCGAGTGGAAGACCTTCCCCTGGTTCAGCGATATCAGGTCTGGGCGTGTACACAGCTGCTCCGGGGTCCTGCAGCTGAGGCTGAGGAGATCTGGATACCAGAATTGCGTGGCCAATCTGGGGCTACCAGAATCACCTTCGCCTTGTCCCTCACCTTGAGTAACACCTTGTGGATCAAGGGAAATGGAGGGAAGGCGTAGAAGAGGCCTGGGGTCCACGGCCTCGAGAAGGCATCCCCCTGCAGCGAACCCCGCTGAGGGGGCCGGGCATAGTACAGCCTCAGCATGGTGTTCTCCCTGGAGGCAAACAGGTCCACCAACGGTTTGCCCCAAAGGGAGAACAGGTCGTAAGCTACCTCTGGATGGAGAGACCACTCGTGGGATGTCTGGCCTATGTGGCTGACAGCATCCGCCAGTTGGTTCGCGACTCCTGCCACATGGATGGCTAGGAGATCCGCCTCCAGCCGGCTGATGAAGGTCCAGATCCGGAGCGCCTCCTTGCACAGCAGACGGGAGTGCGTGCCACCCTGTTTGTTGAGGTAGTACATGGTAGTGGTATTGTCAGTCTGGACTTGAACCACTTGACCCCGGAGCTGAGGAGCCAAGCTGACAGGGCCAGTCTGACTGCTCTGAGCTCCAGCAGGTTGATGTGGCATCGGGACTCCTCAGGGGTCCAGAACCCATGGGCCCTGTTGTCCCCATGTGGGCCCCAGCCCATGAGAGGCGCCGGTCGAAGGACGACTGCCGCTCGGCGAACAAACGGACTCCTTCCTGCAAATGACTCGGGACGGTCCACCATTGGAGAGCGTCCCACATCCTCTGGGTGACTGATCAGCTGGTCGAAGAGACCCTGATGCCGAGACCACTGGGCAGCCAGCTCCCATTGAACGGGGCGCATGTGCAGTCTGGCCCAATGGACCACTGAGGTGCACGCTGCCATGTAACCCAGGATGCGCAGGAAGTCCCGGGCAGGGCGCAAGTACCCAACCAGAAATGATTGGGCAAAGGAGGAGAGAACCTCCGCCCTGTCCGTCGGGAGCCTAGCTCTGGCTTGACAAGAGTCGAGCTCTGCCCCGATGAAGCCCATCACCTGAGAAGGTACGAGTTCTGATTTGGCCTCGTTGATCAGAAGGCCCAAGTGAGAGCAGGTTCAGAGGGTCAGGTCCCTGGACCTCTCCAGCTCCTGAAGGAAGGAACCCACCAGGAGCAAGTCTTCTAGATAGGGGTAAATACGGACCCCTTGATGCCGTAGATGGGCTGCCACCACTGCGGTGCATTTGGTGAAGACCCTTGGGGCCGATGACAGGCCGAACAGCATGGCTCTGAACTCGTACAGGGTCCCTTCGACCCTGAAGCAGAGGAACCGCTGACGGGACGGACAGATTGGGACGTGGTAAAAAGCGTCCTGAAGATCCAGTGTACAGAACCACATGTTTCACTCCAGGGATGGTATGATCTGGTTCAGAGTTACCATCCGGAAGGTGCGAGACCTGAGATACCGATTCAGGTCATGGAGATCTAGAATGGGGCGCCAGCCCCCGTCCGCTTGGGCACCAGGAAGTACCTGGAGACGAAGCCTGGGTCTGGAGGAGGATCCGGTACCGGGGCAACTGCCTCTTTGAGGAGGAGTTGCGCAATGTCTTCCCGAAGGACAGACTGGGTGCCAACTGAGATCCTTTCCTCCCGCAGGGCACGGGCTCGGCTGGGAGGGTACTGCTCGAACTCTAGGGGCAGCCCCTGCCCGACCACTTCCAGAACCCACCTGTCCGAAGTGATACCAGACCAGGCGGAAAGGAAGTGGCGGAGCCGGCCCCCCACGGGAAGACCCAGAACTGGCGTGATGGGTGCGGGGGAGGCCACCCCCAACCCGTCACTGTGCAGGCTTAGAGGAGGAGAAGGCACCTGGACCAGCACCTCGGCCTCCCTTGCGGGGCTGCTGGGGACCTTGCTTGGGCCTAGGGTGCCAAATTTGAGCCTGCTGCTGCTGTTGACCTCCCTGGAAGGAGGGCTGTCTGACCGCGGGAAGAATGCCGAAAAGGCGGCTTCTTGCGCTTCTGCTGGTTCTTGCCTGAAGAACCCTTAGCAGAGGTGGCGTCTAAGGTGGCATTAGACTGCTCAATGTGCTGAAGATGACCTGCCACTCCCGGACCGAAGAGGTCGGTGCCAAGTCAGCTAGCTTGTGCTGAGTATCCACGGGAAAGGAAGATAACCTCAGCCAAGCCCTGCGGCGAGAGGCGACCGCTGCCGCTAGTGAACGGGCACAGACATCCCCAATGTCCAGAGCTGTCTGGAGCTGTTTGGCAACAACCCGGCCCTGGTCCCGGACCTGCTTGACCGTGGTCTGCATGTCTGCTGGGAGGTGAGGAAGAACTTCATCCAGCAACCCCAAAAGGTCATGAGAGAAGTGTGCCATGATCATTGCTGAGCTTGCCTGACGAAGGCCCAAGGATGATGCAGCGTAGACCTTCCGGGCCGAGTGGTCCATAAGTTTGGACTCCTTGTCTGGAGGGCGGTCAGTATCCGCAGAGCTGCCCGTTTGCCTGAATACTGAGGCAGTCACAAGGCTTTCCGCCGAGGGGTGCTCAGTAAACCCCAAGGACCCTGTGGGCACCGTGTACTTGCGGGCCATGCGGGCAGATGGAGCTGAGCAGGAGGCTGGACGCTGCCAGAGTTCCAGAGCCGGGCCAACTATGGCTCCGGCCACTGGAAAGGCCTCCGTCAGGGTATCCCCCCTCTTGAGAATATCCGTGAGGGGATATTCTGCCTTTTTCTGTATAGGCTACAAAGGCATTCCTGTGGACTCTGAAATGAGTCGAAGGATGCCCTGGAAGGAGGAAGGCCCTGCTTCCAAGCCCGACACCGACAGCTCATCATGAGAATTAAGGCCGGTGGTATCCGAATCGGAGGAATCCAGATACAAAGGCTTCCCGCCTAAATCTCCCTCGATACGCCTAGGGCGATCAGGGGTGACCGTAATAGACAGTCTGTGAGGAAGACCCGAAGCCTGTCGGTCCTCCTTAGAGGGAACCCCTCCCAGGGGCTGTTTTGGTGGAGGTTCCACCAAAATTGGTGGGGAGCCTGTAGCCGGCCGAGCCGAAAGGCGCACAGGGGCCACCGAAGGATCGCTAGGGCCACCGAAGGAACCGGAGCCCTAGAGGCCGAAGAAGTCAGTGTCGGCCGAAGAGGCTGAGGCCAAGTGATAGCCGGAACCGCCGGGGTAGCCGGCTTCTGGCCTGTTAGCAGAAGTTGCTGCCACATAAGAT
This sequence comes from Neoceratodus forsteri, assembly GCA_016271365.2. Lineage (NCBI taxonomy): Eukaryota > Metazoa > Chordata > Ceratodontiformes > Ceratodontidae > Neoceratodus > Neoceratodus forsteri. Next base: position 823,306,491 of record CM028137.1, on the reverse strand, counting down.
CCTCATAGCGTCGACGGAGTTTCTGTCGAAGCCTCTCATCATCAGGAGGATGAGGAACGTTGGTGGTGCCTCTTCCGGGAGTGTTTGTGTCCTTTCTTGGGTCTACCGACCGAAGAGGACTTACTCCTAGATTGAGACTGACGGTGACGGCTCTGTCGGTCAGGGGAAGCCAGACTCTGAAAACTAAGGTTCCGGCTCCTGGCCCTCGATCGGGATACCCTCAGGACGGGTTTCCTCGTCGGGGAAAGAGAGAATAGGCGTTCTCTCCAGAGAGTTGTCGACAGGCGTCGGCGACAACGTCTCGATCGGGTCGAGAGAAATCTCGGCCAGTTCAGCCGTGTCCTCGACTTCAGTGCCTTGTCCAGACGGAAGGTCTGAAAACCCGGCAGCTGAGGAGGCGATCTCGACCGTAGTCGAGACCCCCTTGCTCCTGGAAGTCGGGCCGCTCTCTGTCCCAGGAGCGTCTTCTTCGGCTAGAAGAAGACGGTTTTGGATCCTTCTTTTTGGATCAGGAGGAGTGAGAGCCCGAGGGCGCCTCACCCTTAGTAGGGAGAGATTGGCACAAATCCCGAAAGGATCCTGTGAAGGTGGAACCCAAGTTGAAAGCACGAAGAAGCCGGTTGGCGAAGCTTGGGCAGCTCTTCCTCGAAAGCCGCCATCTGCTCGAGCTGCTCGGCGGATCCGCAGCCGGTGAGGAAACCGCCCCACCTGGCCCCTTCGATTTCACCCCGTGGATTGGCGGTTCGTCTCCCCAGCTTCAGGCGTGCCTGACGGTCCTCCAGAATGGTGGGATGGAAGGCAGAGCAAATAGTGCATTGCGAGTTATCATGTACGGTACCGAGGCAATAAACGCACGAATGGTGGGGGTCGGTGCTCAACATTTTTTGTCCACAAGAACACCGACGAAACCCGGGGGACGACTTGTCATCCATGTCCGAAAGGTTCGGATCCGAGTCGTATACTCTTACGAGTTTCAAAGTGAGAAGATGCAGTGAAAACCGTCGATTAGACTCCAGGGCCTCAATCGCTGCAAAAAAGCATGAGGGAACTTGTATCTTCCAGCGGAAAGGAAGATCTGGCGTCATGGAGTGGAGCCGAGGTATTTACCACCCGGGTGGGTGGGAGGAGCCAGCTTGAAGACTTCCGGCAAGATTTAAAGGGGAAAGGGACAATGCCAGACAGTGTGGATGAACAACATATCCACACTCCTAGAAAATATGTTACTGTTGAAATGTATGTATTTATAATTTGAGATGACTGTAAAAAGTTGTTGGAAACTAGAGATTACCTTGCTGCAAATCTTTGAGCCCAAGCACACCGTGTTCTAGCAGCTCCTGCCTGATATTTACAAAACCAGAATGCTTGCTAAGAGTGGGGATTGAAAGGATTTATAAAGAGCTAGGCTGCAACTCCAGAAGTAGAAAAAGAGACAGACTGCAGGAAAACGGTTTTATTTTGTCTTTGTAAACAGTTATACTGAACATTTTTTTTTTATGTTACTGCTACTGTAAATAAATATTTTTGATGAATACAACAACTGCTTCTGCTTTTCCTGACCTGTGCCTCAACGACAAAACCTACTGCAAGAGACGCTCCTCGAAGATCTACTGTTACGGTAAGTTTTTACATAACTCTACTATCTTCCGTGGAGTGGTCTCTTGCAGTAGGTAATACTTTTGGGATGAATTCCAAGCAGTAATGTCCATGTGGGAGGACAGTTATGACAGAAGACCAAAAGGCCGTCAAGACCCGGCACAAGAGAGACGAACAGTTGAGACGTCTTTCTAATCGACTGTGTCAGATTAGTAAAGTAGCGTAGTATACGATGGACATCTAAAGTATGTAGTGGATGTTCACCCTGATTGGGGAAGTCAGGATAGTAGACCGGTAGCTCCAAGGACTGATTTAAAGTATGTTCGGAGACTTTAGGAAGGAAGGAAGGGCAGGCTGGTACGAGGGACCACCCTGTCTATTTATTTATTGAAAAAGTTTCAACAGGAAAGTCACACTGAGCAAAAAGATGCTCGCATCACGGTGCAACCGTGGGGGGTGTTTGCAATGGAGGAAGGTATACATACTACAGTTGAAATTAGAAGTAGAGCAATACAGACATAATTGAGGCCAGGAAGTACAGAACCTTAGTCAGCAGACAAAAGTAAGTGTCCAAAGATCGAGAGGCAGGCCATATGGAAAAGCGTTTCCATTTGGAACTGCATGTTGCTCTTGTTGCTGGCTTACAAGCAGTCAAGAGAATATTGCCAACAGGAGAGGACACTTGTAATCTAGTTATGAAAGTGTACTCAGGAGCAAAGTGTGAAGGTGTAAAGCCTTAAGGCTGGGATGTAGGAGAGACCCCTGACACTGTCAAAAGGACTGGTCTGATTAGCAACACAACAGAGTCCCATACTGACAAATGTAGGAGTATGGGAAACCACACCTCGTGAGGCCACATTGGGGCTATGGGTATCACTGTGGCTGGTTCTAGTTGTAGTTCCAGTAGAGTCCGTTGCAGATGAGGGACCAGGCGGGGGAAGCATCTAAGAAGAGTCCTGTCCATGGTTGGGACAGGGTATCTACAGACCGTCCCTTTTTGTTCGGGATAATGGAAAAATACTTGGGAAGATGGTAATTCCCTGGGGAGGCAAACAGATCGAGCTGTGGAGTGCCCCATAGTTTGAAGATTTCTTGGTGTACTTGCTCATGACGTGTCCATTCGTGAGCAGGGGACTAGCGTCTCAGCCAGTCTGCTAACTGGTTGCAATGTCCCGGTAAGTGGACAGCTGTTGGCATCAACTGTTGCCGGATGGCTTCCTGCCAAACTCCACGAGTCTCCATGCATAGGGTGCAGGATTTCATACCCCTTGTTTGTTGAGGTAGAATACTACTGCAGTGTTGTCCGACTGGATCAGCAACGATCCTTGCTTGAGGTAGGGCCGGAACACCTGAAGGGCTAGATGGACCGCTTTCATCTCTAGGAGATTGATATGAAGCTGATGGGAAGAAGCAGGACATCGGCCTTGTGTCCGATAAGGACCGAAGTGCATGCCCCATCCCTGCAGGGAAGCATCCATGGTTAATGTCTGCATTGGGGGGAGACGGGGAAGGCATTCCTTGATCCAGATCAATTCTGGTTGTCCACCACTACCAGGGTTGACTTCAGAGAGAGAGTGACCCTGATTATGTCTTTGAACTGTCCTGTTTTTTGGGACCATTGATTCTGGAGGGTCCACAGGACAGGTATCATGTGGAGACTGGCAAATGCCACCATAGGGATTGCAGCGGACGCGTGACCCAGAAGCCGCGGCATCTGTCTGGCTAACTATTTTCCCTGTGTCTGTGTGTGTTATGCCAGAGATAAATGTGTCCTGACTGGCAGGCGGGAGGTAAGCTCTGGCTGTGATCATCTAGGACAGCTCCAATGTATTGGAAGGACTGTAATTCCGGCTGGACTTTGGCCAATTGACTATGATCCCCAGATCTGCGAACATCTTCAGGATAGCATCTAGGGAGGCAAGCAGAGCTACTATGGAGTCTGCGTTGATTAGCCAATCGTCTAGATATGGAAAAATGAAGTGCCCTTTTCTTCGTAAGGCTGCTGCCACCACTGCTAGGCACTTGATGAACACTCTGGGGGCTGATAAGAGGCCGAAAGGGACTGTTTGAAAATGGAAATTACATACCTACCGTAATTCTGATCTTTCTGTACATCTTCACCATTCATCACCTTTGGGTACTTGGCCAGAGGTCATGACCCTGCGGGAGCTCTTTTTTTTGGGATGGGCAGTCGTCGTCGCACCATCAGCACCACCCTCGAGGCCGACACACTTCGTGGCACTCACGGGTTGGCCATTAGGTGTTGTCGACTCCGCCATCCCGCCAGTTCCAAGTCACCGTAGAGGTTAGAAGGAAGGTTGGGAGGGTGGGACAAGGAAGTCCAAGGGACAGATAAAGGAAAAGATATAAAACTAAAAGGAGAAATAAATGACTGAAAGAACAGAAGTTCGAAGACTAAGGGGGACTGGGTAGGGGCCCCAATCTCTGTAACTAGAAAAGGAGGAGGGAGGGTTAAGGATTTTAGAAGCAAGGAAAAAGCTGAGAGGGGGGAGACAGGAGAAACATACCCTGTAACCTTGACCTGTTTCCAGTTTATATAGGAACTGCGAAGGAGTAGCCAAGAGCCTACCTACCAGAACTGCAGACACAGAATTACTGGCAAAAACTCCTATAAGCAGAATCTGCTATTCTGGAAGAAAAGACAGGAAAACAAGGAATTCTGCCCCCAACAAAGGAGATTTTGATGGAAGAAACCTAGTTTCTTATATTAATTGAGATTATGTCCACAGGACAAGGAAATCAAGGATTGACAGGGAGAAGAAAAGAAAAGAGGGCAACTGCCAACCCCCACCTCACAATGGTGGAGCCAAAGCACTGAAGGAGTGCCCCAAATCCTGACCACTCTACACCTAAAGAAAACTATCCCATGTGCCCCAGTTTACCCCGTCCCTGACGAACAGAAAGGTGGGGGTGGGGGGGCACAGAGAGGGAGGAGGACCAGAGACTGAGGGGCTCCAAGGGGATGGAGGGTGGGATTGTGATGAATGGTGAAGATACACAGAAAGATCAGAATTACAGTAGGTCCATAATTTCCAAACCTTATATGTAACAATCTTCACCATTCATCACCTTTGGATGAGTGCTGAGCCCCCCTGCAGGAGGTTTAAAACCCTAAGGAGCAGAGTCCCTTAGCTCTCAGTGGGTGACACACTAAGAGATAGCACCTTCACTGGTCTGAAGAGGCCCGAGAGTGAGGAGAGTGGACGGGACCCCACCCCACCCCACCCCCACTGTAAAGAAGTTGCCCTCGACAGACGCCGCCTCACTCTACGATTGACGGGATAGGTTCTCTGGTGGGCAGAGTTAAATCACCCTATGCCGGGCCAAGGGTGACAACCAGGTAAGACTCAGCCATGCCATCTACCTAGTGCAGATCGCTGTCCCTACGACCCTGGTAGCTACCTCATTATCATATGATGCCCTTGCTTGGTGCCTTGCTAGCCCCAGGCCACATGCAGAGTGTGCAATGGCTTGTCTGATTTGCTCTGTGTCAGGCATGGAGGCTAGGAGCTGACCCAGCCCAGACCACAGGAACCGGTCACAGGTTGCATAGTGGGTCTGATGTGCTGCAAGAGAGCACAGCAACCGTGCCGAGTAGAAAGTCCTCCTCCCCCCCAAGAAGTCAAAATCCGAGGAGTCTTGATATGGGGGCCAGTCATGGCAAGGGGCACGAAGCCCATCAGGAGTGTCCAGCTGTGTCAATCCTGACTGAGGATGAGGCATGAACCCTGGAGACACTGGGGAGCACAATATCGCTGGCAAAGATCCCTAGGGGCAGGAACTCCGGAAAAGGGTCTCTGCCAGAAATTCAACGACACCTCTCGATAGGGAGCAGGCCAAGGGGGCACCACAAGGGTGTCCTCACTGAAATCGCCCCAAAAAACATGCGTGTGCTCTGGATTGAGTTGAGTGGGAGGGGTGATGTGCAGGTCCTCCAACATCCTCACCAGGAATTGCTGATGCTCAGCGAGATCAGCAGCTGGAGAGATGTGGACAGATTGCTCCTCTCCCTCAGAAAAAGGGGGATGAAGAGTCAGAGGACCTCGAAGGTTCAGAAGCTGGCTGCTCAAGGGGAGGTTGAAAACCCTGTCTGTCCATAGCCCTAAACTAAGAGGAAAACTGAGCAGCCTGAGTTCTGGACTGCTCCCAGGAGAGGGGCCCGCTGGGACCAAGAATGCCTGGGAGCGCAGGAGAATGTGGCAAAGGAATGGAGACAGAGCAGACAACGGGAATCAGATGACCTCCGCCTGGGCTAGGGAGTGCACTAGGAGCCCTAGGGAAGGAAGGAGTTCCGGAAAACTCCACAGCTGACAGCTGATGAACCAAACTGGAACTGCCTAGGCTGCATCCTGAAGAATCCCACATGAGGCGACCAGGGCCGTGTAGGTCCAAAAGGACGGTCCCCTACCTCCAAAGAATGGGGCCCTCTGGAGGAAACCGAAAGGGAAGGGCAGAGATCTGCACTGCGGCTTCTCCCAGAGTCCGGGTGGGCTCCGGAAAAAGGCCGCCGCACAGAACCCATGCCCCTCGACCCCTCGGAATCAGAGAGGGCCCTCCTCCTCGAGAGAGAGAGCCAGCCAAGGCAGCCGACAGCCCTGGTCAGCCCCCCGAAGGGGATATCCAGGGAGCAGCACCTTCCCCTCCTGTGGGTGCTCTGATCGGCCCCAAAGTTGGGCGATCCAGGCACACCACCTGAGGGGGTACCACAACTGAGGGATCAGAGAACCCTCCAAGGCCAGGCTGCAGGGCAATGGTGGCCTGCATCACCACCTGCTGGTCAGAACTCCTGACCCTAGCCCCAGCAGTCACTGTCCGCTCCTCAGAGAGGGCTGACTCCCGCCTGTCGAGAACACTACCAGGGTGTCCACGCCAGTAGCCGACTCCAAGGAGCCAGACTGCGTGTCCAACCCAGAGTCAGACTCCTCTGAAGAGGTGGAGATCAAAGTCTTGTGCCAGACAGTGCGCAGACGCCTACTGCCATCCCTACTGAACAGGGCACCAGAACCAGAGACTGCACCACAGTCAACGCCGGTGCCCCCAGAGGACACAGCCCTAACAAGAGCAGCAGCCTCGGAGACTAAGCTGGTCACGGCACTGTCCCAACCCATGGCGCCCGCAGGCATCGAGACCAGCAATGAACGACACGTACGGCTCTGATCAGGCACTCGCGCCAACGGCACGGGGCGCCAGAGACCCCACAGCGCCATCGCCGAGGACAGAGGTTGCATCGCATTAACTGCCCCAACAGCCTGGCGCAGAGCTCCGAAACCCCATGGTGCCGCAGCCTATGCCCGGAGCCGCGAATGGCTCCAGAACTGAACACAGCACCGCGAACGGCGTCAGGGCGAGACAGTCAGGGACGGTGCTGTAGTGCCTCCCACAGCACCAACAGCACAGAGTAACGGACCGGCACCGACTGCACCATCAGGGCCCACAGCACCATGAACAGCGCTGACCAACGGCATCGAGGACAGCGCTAATCCAGGCCTTTCGAGCCACAGGCATGACACCGGGGGAGCCTTCGCCTCTAAAGGGGTGATTGCCAAGGCGTTGCCTCCCGCCTGTCTCCCAGAGGGAACAGACTGGGCCTCTTGCACCGTAAAGGGGCCTCTGCCACGGCTAGGCTATAGAAGCAGAGGCCCTCCTTGGTCCGGACAGAACCAGGAGGGAACCCAGAGGAAAGGCAGAGAGAACGAGGCTTGGCCCGAAAAGCGCTTATCCCTCTAAAAGTCGGGCGGAGCTCGGCCTCCCACTTTCCACATCGCTGTTCGATGACCCAGCGGTCCATGGAGAAGCAGGCATCACACGAATCCATGTTGTGAAGCGGGCCAAGACATGTCAGGAAACGATCGTGCTGGTTAGTGACTGAGTACATATGGCCGCATGGGCACAGTCTCATTGGGGGCCGTCCCATCTTAGATTTCTTGCCCTCTGACCGACATATGACCTATGGGAAAAAGAACACCAAAACAAGACCCGACGTCTCAAAATAAGGGACAGTCTTATCAGGCAATGTCGAGTGAAGCGAACAGAACCGGCAGGATACTCAGTCGACGGACCAAGAAGCAACACGGTGTCGAGATACGCAGTTGAAGGCTTCAATGGTAGAAGCGGGCCTCTGAAAATTCTTGTGAGCTTCCCAAGAGGGGACCTTGACAGCGGGAGACGAAGAACTGCCGGGAGGGCAGAGTCTACAACACCTAATGGCCAACCCACGAGCGCCACGCAGTGAGTCGGCACCGATGGTGCGTCGACTCCGCCCATCAAAAAAAAAAAAAAAAGGGGAGCTCCCACGGGGTCATAACCTCCGGCCAAGTGCCCAAAGGTGATGAATGGTCAAGACTGACACAGATAAAATCTGGTAATTTTGACCCAGTAGGTGGAAGCGCAAACATTTTTTGGTGGGCAGGGTGGATGGGGATATGCAAGTAGGCATCCTTCATGTCTAGGGCACAAAGTCAATCGCCCTGTTTCAGAATCGGCATGACAGCAGGTAAGCCAATAATGTGAAAATGTTTGTAATGAATGTTAAGATTCAATTGTCAGATCCAGTATTGGTCTGAGGTCTCCCGTTCATTTGGGCACCAGAAAGAAGTGGGAGTAAAATCTTGTTTGATGTTCTTGAAGGGGCACTGGTAAAACGGCCTTTTTGGTCAAAAGGGCCCTCAATTCCTCCTGTGAGATGGGTATACGATCTGGAGGATAATAAATCTTCCATGGAGGGCAAGGGCGTGGGGCATTAGCTACTTTATGTTGTCTGTCAGGTGTAAAACCTGAAACGCGAAGCTAGGCATAGCAACGCAAGGCGATACCAGAGGCTGATAGTCTGGCTGAGGCATCTACGGCATCATATCCTGATCAGAGAAGGTGATGGGAGATAGAATTACTAGTTGTCACTGTAGCCAATTTTTACCTTTCCTGTGAGGGAGGGAAGTTTATTGATCAGCTCAATGGCAGATGACCCAAGAGTATGCTGATATTTAATCATATGACCCATACAGCTTAAGACTCTGATAGTCATAGCACCTGAGGAAAAGACCTTTATCCCCAGATAGTCAATTCTTCGGGATTCCTTATCGGGCGGTAAGGAGCTCGTGTGCTTGGGTTTTTGGTACAGTCATGAGCGGCAGTAATGACCACAGAATCTGCCTCTGGCATACTGGACAGAAAGATGGTCCAGAGGACCTCGATACAGATGATCCACTTTGCAGGGAACAGCTGAAGGCTGATGCCCAAGCAGCCAGCATGGCATTCTGGAAGGCTGGCGTTAGTGGGGAAACCACTAAAACAGGCTCCTCAGGTAATTCAAGGAATTCTGTCATATCCTTACGTTGTGTGTCATGTTCAGTAGTCGAGAATCCCCTGACCCTTTGTATTTGAGCCATCATTTCACTAAAGATTGGGTCATCTACGGAGAGGCTGCGGAAGGCACAGGCAGGTCCTCATACAGGGAAGAGATTTCCGAATAAGAGACTCAAGGGTTAGGAAAATCCAAATCTTGAAACTCTTCACCTTCAAGATCACCAGGGAAGTCAGCCAGTAATTCTGGTTCATCTGACAGTCTTCCATGAAAGGAGGAGAGGACCAGGGTGGCATGGTACCCTGTCACTATGGAATCTTTTAGGCAGAGGAGGAGGAGGAGAAGTAGATCGGGGAAATTACCCAAGCTCTCCTGGGTCGGAGGGTTGAGTGCTGCATGGCATGTAAGACCTCTCACACTACACTGGTGATGTCCCTTTCTTTGGATGAAGGGAGGGAGGCATGTTGGGAAACAAGAGAGATAATAGAGAGGATGGGACGCGTAGTATGAGCAGGTCGCGTTCCCGGGTGGTAAAGACCAGGGTCCCGACCTCTGTCAGCCTGACCCCTATAGGAAGCCACCTGTGAAGGCGAAGGGGAAGTTAGTAAGGCGTAAGCCATAGGTTTTCCCTTAGGAATGCAGTATCTCATCGACGGGCCCACAGGGTAAAAGGAGTTATTTTCACTTAAATTGTCAGATGCCATCGACGGGAGAGGAGCCCCTGTTGACGGAGCAGTTGTATATTTAGCTGCATGTAAAGAGCTGGAAAGCGTCATAGACGAGAGGGTATACACCTCTGTCGACGAAAAAGTGGTTAGAGGACAAGCCATCGACAGAGGGACACCTGAAAATGTGGCAGTCAATGGGGGACGAGAGGCAGGGAGTCTGAGGAGGGTTTCTCATTTTTCTGCCTGGAACGAGAACCAGTTGAGGGGGAGCCCTTGGTACGAGCCCCCTGTTTATCCAAGAGAGACATTTTCTGCTCCATCAAAAGATGCTGAATTTCAAGCAACCATCAACTAGTTGCCCAATTAAATTCCTGACAAACTGCAGAAACTGGTGTCGTGTGTGGGTCCCAGATACCTCACACGAAGTGTGTGGTTGTTTAAGCAGCACATCTTCCTACCACAATGGCAGGAACGAAATAATGCTCGTTTGTCTGAAGAATCTGTAGACATTCATTTAGTAGTTCCAAATTTCTCATCTATGACTGCTACCCAGAAGTTGCACTAGCTGCTGCACAAGCTGAAGACTGCAGAAAAATGAACAGAGGATACCGGGGACTGCCCACACTTGTACAGGAAATAAGAAGCTGATGTCATGTGTGGGCAGTCCCTGGTGAAAACCTGCTAAAAGAGCTGCTGTGCGCCACGGCAACCTCTGCTGATAACCCAAACGTATTACCTACTGCAAGAGACCACTCTGTGGAAGATCTCCTGTTACAATTGAGTACCCCGTTTTTTTCTAGGGACGCGGATATGGTGTACTATACACAATTCTGAAAGACTCCTAGCAGGTCTCCAGAAGGAGAGAGCAAGGCGCACACACACCCTATTTATGGAAGAGAGATTGGAGAATCATGACCAGCATCATGGCACAACTCAAGGTCACTGTGGTAATAGGAGATGAAGGTGTGTGCAGACTTCCAGGTAGCAGCCCTGCACATTTCCTGGATAGGGATATCCCTTGAAGCTGCCACCAAGGCAGCAGTATGACGGATGGAATGAGCCCTTAGCCCTATGGGAGGCCCCCTACCCTCCAACCTACAGCAGAGGTCGATGTATGAATAAATCGACCTGCCAATCATCCACTTAGTTGCCAATCTGCCAGATGCAGCTTCAGCACAGGTGACAATCAGCTGGCCAACCTCTCCCCAAAATCCAGCAGTGCGCTCCTTGTAATAGGCAAGTGCACGTCGCAGGTGCAAAGTATGGAGCCTGTGCTCAGCCTCTGAGGTGTGGTTGGTGAAAAACACCAGGAAATTCATCACCTGGTTAAGGTGAAACTCACACAACCTTCGTGAGGCACTTCAGGTTGGAGCAAAAGACAACCTTGTCCTTAAGGAAGATCAAACAAGAAGACAGCTAAGAGTGCCTGGAGCTTACTGATCCTTCTGGCGGATGGGAAAGCCACCAAGAAGGCGGTCTTCCATGACAGGCGAGCCATTTCATATCTGTGCATCGGTTCAAATGGCTTGACCATGAGCTTTACCAACACCAGCAACAAGTCCCAAGGTGGTGGTGCTTCACACCCCAGAAGGGAAATGTGGTCAAGGTCTTTGAAAAAGCACACTACCTTCTCCTGTGCCACTGACGGCACACCATTCCGCACCCAGTATGCAGAGATCGCTGCCAGGTGCACCTTAAGGGTAGTCGACAGAAGGCCTGACAGAAAGGGACTGAAGGTAGTCAAGAATGCTAGCCACTGGGGAAGATAAGGGGTCAAGCCCCTTGACCTGGCACCAAGTGGAGAACCTCTTCAATTTCAAGGCATAGCATTTTCTGTTCAACTTTTTCAGAGAAGCCTCGACCACAGTGATGACATCACTGGACAGACCCAAAGCCTGAAACTCAATCCACTCAGGAACCAAGATGTCAGGTACAGCGATTGAAGGTCCGGAAGGAATACCTTCCCCTGATTGCAAGAGAGCATATCCGTGTGTAGAAGACAACACCACGGGAGCCTGCTGCTGCAGCTGACGAGACTGGGATATCAGAACTGGTAGGGCCAGTCTGGAGCCAACAAGATCATCTGTGTGTAGCACCTCCTGGCCTTAAGCAGCACTTTGTGGATCAGCAGAAAAGGAGGGAAGGCATACATGAGGCCTGGGATTCAGGGCCTCGAGAAGGCATCCCCCTGCAACGTTCCCTGTCGAGGGGGGTGGCACAATACAGCCTCAGCTTTGAGTTCTCCCTGGAGGCAAACAGATTCACCAGAGGGGTGCCCCACCAGGAGAACATACTGTGCGCTACCTCCTGATGGAGACCACTCATGAGGCACCTCACCCACCTGGCTAATTGCATCCAGCAGCTGACTGGATATGCCGGCCATATGGATGTCCAGGAGATCTGCTTTCAGGCTGAGCACAAGGGTCCAGATGTGGAGAACCTCCCTGCACAGAGGAAGGAAGTGTGCCCCGCCCAATTTGAGTAGTACATGGTTGTGGTGTTATCCAGCTGGACCTGAATGACCTGACCCTAACTGTCCAGAGGAAAGACGGACAGTACCAGCCTAACTGTCCAACGCTCCAGCAGGCTGATTTGGTATCGGGACTCAGAGGGTTCACAGTCCATGGACTCTGTGCTCCCCCAAGCGGACACCACAGCCCATCAGGAGGCATCATTCGTGATGGTGACAGTCAGCTCCAGGTGGAGAAATTAGATTCCTTCCTGAAGATGACCCAGGACTAACCACCACAGGGGGGCATCCCACATCAGGTTGGGTCACTGTGACCAGCTGGTCAAAGTGGCCCTTGCACTAAGACCACTGACTGGCAAGCTCCCACTGCAAAGAACGCATTCTCCACCGGGCCCAATGGACCACACTGGTGTATCCTGCCATGAATCCCAGGAGGCACAGGAAATCCCAAGCAGGGCCCAACAGTCCAACCCGAAATGATCAGGCAAAGGAGGAGAAAACTTCCACCAGTCTGCTGAGAGTCTAGCTCTAGCTCAGCAAGAGTGAAGCTCTGCCCCGATGAAATGCGTCACCTGCGAAAGTACATGCTCTGCTTTGGCCTCGTTTACGAAGAGGCCAAGGGACCAACAGGTCTGGAGGGCCAGGCCCCTAGACCACTCCACCTCCTCCCTGGAGGGACCGGCTATTAGCCAATCGTCCAGACAGGGGTACAGCCAGACCCTTCGATGTCTCAGATAGGCTGCCACCACTGCAATGCACTTGGTGAAGACCCTGTACAGGAGGCAGGGTGCTGCCACAGCTCCAGAGTGGGGCCAAGAATGGTCTTGGTGACTGGCAAGGCAAAAGAGGAGAGTCACCTTGATAGAGAATTTTGGTCAAGGGATATCTAGCCCATTTCTGGACAGGCTCCACCTTGATCACGGTCAATTCCGAAATATTAGAGGGCAAGCCCCCGAATGACAGGGGGCTATGGTCAGTAGTCAAATCCTCCCCCAGTTCCACGTCCACCAGATGAAAGTGCAGGGGGGGTCCTCAGACTCCCGGGGATTCGCCGAAAAGAGGTCAACCACCCAAGTTCTGCTGATCCTGCAGGGTCTATAGGGAGTAACAGTGACCAACTGCTAACGAGGAAGCACAGGAGCAGCAAGGGCATCCTTAGCAAGCGGACCATCCTTCGATTGCTTAGAGGGCTCCACCTGGATGGGCAGAGAGGCCGGAATAGGCAGAGCTGGAGCAAGATGTGGCCTCGGTGGTGGGAACCAGAGAAAGGCTGGGGTGGGGCCAGAATCTGCTTAACCCCAGAAAGCATGAGCTGCTGAAACATTAGCTCTTTATAGCACCGGCGCATTTTGTGTCGGAGCCTCTGCTCATCTGAGGAGGAAGAAGAGCAGGGGCACCGCTTGCCCGAGTGTCGAAAACGTGAACGCCAATGTCGGCGAGGGTGGATCTCTACTTCAAACGTTGGGAAACCCGATGGTGAGAAAGAGAGGGAACCGGCAAAAGCCAAGGGTCCTCAAAGGGAACAAAATAGGACCAGATCAGGATGCTGGTCCAGCCTCCCTGAGAGGTAACAGGTAGTACTGGATTCCTAGAAAGTGAGGCATCCACGTTGTCCTGCAACAACTCGACTGGCTCGAGAAAAATCCCAGTTGGTCGACTGGCATCTCGACCGACAGGCCCAATGGCAACACCATGGAGCCAGCAGCACGGACCCAAAGATCGACCGTCAAAATCTCCACGAAAGCGTGGGGGAATCCAAACCCTGAGAGTACTCGCGATCATCGCCGAGACTTCACAGTCGCTTTTTTAGGCAATTTTGAGGATTTCATGCCCACAGAGGGACCTGCCCAAGGGTGGGAAGGACTGGCACAAATCCCTAAACGCCACCGTAAAGGTGGCACCAAAAGAAAGTGGCACAAAAGCCGAAGGGGCATGTTCAGCAGCCTGCATCGCTGCCTCTGAAGGCCACAAGTTGTGATGTGGACCCTGAAATCGCAGAGACTGCCCAAAGGGCATTTCTCGATCAAACAGGAGGGTCCTGTTCATCAGGTCGCCCTAGGAGGAGTTAAGTGTGCCGGTCCTCCAGAGTACTGGGATGCAAGCTGCGACAAAGGCCACAAGCCTGGGGATCAACTTCATGGTGTAGGCAGCAGACTCACGAGGTGTGCATGTCCGTCCAGGATATCTGCCTGCAGTCACAGCGTTCCAAAAAAAAAAAAAACAACAAATTCAAGTCGACCATAACAAGAGTTCTGAACTAATTTGAAAATCGCTTGAAGAAGTCGTCGAATTTGAACTTTTGAAAAGCAAAGGGCCTACTCAGCAGAGTGTGAGAAGCAGGAAACCTTCCAGCAGAAAGGAAGATTGGTTGGTGCCAAGGAGGTACTACCCAGGTGGGTGGAAGGAGCCAGCTTGAAGACCTTCCGGCTACATTTACAGGGGAAAGGAATGCGGCCAGAAGTGTGAGTAGTACACCATATCCACATTCCTAGAAAAATGTCTTTGCACATAAAGTGCAAAATGGGACCAGCCCCACACTGGGATGAGGGGTTCTTAATCCTGACTGTTCCCCTTTAGGAGTTCATCCACTCCTGCTTTCCCTACTTCATTTTTCTAATCCTCTGCTTGTAACAGACAAGTACTGTGAAATTATTCTGATGTCACAAACTTGACATTGTAACATCAGTTAGGGAATAAACAGGTTACTCATCTGTAACAGTAGTTTCTAGGAGTGTCCTATGTTCATCCACACTCTTTGGCATATCCCCTTCCACTTTTAATCTCGCCAGAAGTCTTCAAGCTGGCTCCTCCCACCCACCAAGGTGGTGTATACCTCGGATCCACCCCATGATGCCAGATCTTAGCCCGCTGGAAGCCAGGTGTTGTGCGACCACAACCGGAGAAGTCTGGTGGGTCCGTGTGGATGAACAACATACCATGCCTAGAAAGTATAGTTACGCAAGAACTTACTGTAACAGTAGATCTTCGAGAGGAGCACTTGCAGCAGGCTTTAACTGTAAGGACTATGCCGCAGGCACTAGGACCCTCCGGTGAAAACTTCAGCCAGCAGTACACAGCAGGGGATCACCCCCGATGCCGGCCCTGCCGTTGGTCTGGGTACAAAAGGGGGCGGACCCAGCTCCACCTCAGTTCTCTCGCCAAGGCCCGCAACAAGGCCTGACAAGAGAAGGAGACGAAGCGACTGTAGAAGATAAAATGGAGATGTAAATGAAGATGGATCTGCACACCGAGAGGGAAGGTGGGTGGGAAGTATCGCCTGCTGCAAGAGCTCCTCTAGAAGATCTACTGTTACGGTAAATTCTTGCGTAACTGTACTATCTTGCTTCGAGTGGGAGCTCTTGCAGCAGGCTACAGCAGTGAGGACTGAATACCAAGCAGTCCCACACCAAAGAGGAAGATGACCCCGGGAGGTGGAATATACTGACTCCAGAGGCCTCAGGACAGAAGCCCTTGCAAAACAGCTAGGCCTAAGCCAGCTCAGCGTCAGGACACTACACCCAAGCTATAATGCTTGACAAAGGTATGCACCAAGTTCCAGGTGGCGGCTGCACATATGTCCCTTACAGAGACATTTCTCAGGGCGGTGAATGAAGCAGACACTCCTCTGGTGGAGTGACCCCTGACCGGGCCCAGTAGGGGCTTATTGTGCTTCTCGTAGCAGAAAGAGATGCAGTGAACTATCCACTTCGAGATAGTCTGCTTGGTCACCAGTCGACCCAAGCATTGTGGCGCAAAGGCCACAAAAAGATGCTTCGATTGACAGTGCGTAACCATCCTCTTGAGGTAAATACCTCAAAGTCCTATGGACATCCAATGTGTGAAGGAGAGCCTCCCCTCTATTGGAAGGGGAAGGAAAATAAACAGAAGGTCAACTGACTGGTTGAGGGTCAACTCTGAGGCCACTTTCAGAAGAAACTTAGGATTCGTTCAGAGAGAAACCCTTTCCCTGTGGAAAACTAAATACGGCTCTTTACACATCAGAGACTGAAGCTCGGAAACCCTTCGAGCTGAAGTAACAGCAACTAAAAAACAAACCTTCCAAGAAAGGTAACACAGCTCACAATCCACTGCTGGTTTAAAAGGAGGGAGGGCGAGTTTCTCCAACACAAAAAGGAGGTCCCAGGGTGGGATAGGGTCTCGAATGGGATGTCTTATATGCAGAATTCCTCTAAGAAAGGTGCGGGCGACATCCAATTGCGCCAATGCCTCATCTCCAACGAGAGCATGATAGGCAAAGATAGCCCACATATGCACCTTGATAGAGGAGTAACTCAGGCCCTTTTGATATAAGGAGAGGAGATACTGCAACGCTGAGTTCACTGAGGTGACTGGATCCAAACGCTGTAACGATGCCCAAAGACAAAAACACTTCCACTTCATAGCGTAGGCGGAGCGGGTAGAGGGCTTTCTCACCGAAGCTAGGACTGCTGCCACTTCCGGGGAAACCCTGCATCTGCGTTGAGCTACGTCTGAAGGAGCCAAGCATGTAGGTGTTAAGAACCGAAGGTCTGAGTGGACCAGTGACCCTTGATCCTGGGACAGCAACTGCGAGCATATGGGCAGCAGAATTGGAGGTTTCGTTGATAACCGCTGCAGGAGTGGGAACCAAATCTGCCGAGGCCATCTGGGGGCTACGAGGATCATTCGGGCCCCTTTTTCCGGTAACTTGAGCAGCACTCTCTGAATGAGAGGGAAGGGCGGAAAGGCATAGAGAAACCTCCCTGCCCAACAAAGGGATAATGCATCTGGCCAGAAAACTCCAGGCGCGTGCTCTTGCGAGCAGAACATTGGCAGTTTGGTGTTGCGTGGTGACGCAAAGAGGTCCAGCTCTGGAAGACCCCACCTGTGGAAGAGCTGGTCTGCTACGGACTGTAGCAGCTCCCACTCGTGCGCTCTGGATCGCGACCTGCTGAGGCTGTCTGCCAGATCGTTGAGGACGCCTGGAACGTGCACTGCGGACAGCAGAATACCCTGCTCCAGCACCCAGTAAAAGACTCTCATCGCCTCCCTGCAAAGGGGATACGAATGAGTACCCTTGCCTGTTGATGTAGAAGACGACCGCCATGTTGTCTGTCTGAACCAGAAGAGAGCCTGGCACCAGGTGCTCCTGAAAGGCCTGTAAGGCGTAGAGAACCGCTCGCATCTCTAGTACATTGATGTGAAGGGAACGCTCCTCAGATGACCAAACC
Organism: Neoceratodus forsteri; assembly: GCA_016271365.2. NCBI lineage: Eukaryota > Metazoa > Chordata > Ceratodontiformes > Ceratodontidae > Neoceratodus > Neoceratodus forsteri. Next base: position 823,289,229 of record CM028137.1, on the reverse strand, counting down.
CCTTGCGTAAGACGAGTACTCAGGTGCACCCCCCACCCCAGGTCTGATGCATCAGTTGTCAGGGTCTGACCTGGTGGCTCCGGACGAAAGCTGATCCCTTTCTCCAAATTCCTGGGGTCCATCCACCAAAGCAAAGTTCTCCTGATTGGCCCAGAGATCTTGACCGTGGAGTCTAGATCATCGTAGCCTTGGTCCCACTGCACCCTGAGCATCCATTGTGAGACCCTCATGTGAAGGCGGGCCAAGGGGGTGACAGGGATGGCCGCGCCATGTGCCACAGTAGCCTCAGGAAGTTCTGAGCTGGAACTTGAGGAGTTATTGAGATCCGTTCTGCAATCTCTCGCAGGCAATCTCCCCTGTCCTGGGGAAGCAAAGCCATGCCCTGGATGGAATCCAAGACCGCTCCAATGAAGACAAGCTTTTGACTGGGCTCCAGGGACAATTTTCGTAGATCCAGGGTGATCCCCAGCCCTCAGAACAGGGTATAGGTGTCTTCGAAGGCACAAAGAAGGCCCACCGACGGGGCTGTAAGCAGCCAATCGTCGAGGTAGGGGAACACACAGTGCCCCATGCGCCTTAGAGCCACAGCCACCACTGCCAAGCATTTGGTGAAGACTCGTGGGGCGGAAGAGAGGCCAAACAGAAGCACTCGAAACTGGTAATGCTCCCCTTGGAAGTGGAATATCAGAAACTTCCGGTGGGGAGGGAAGACTCCAATGTGCACGTATGCATCTTGCATGTCTAGGAAGCAGAGCCAGTCTCCTTGGTGCAGCAGAGGAAGAAGGCCTTTGAGGGTCACCATCCTGAACCTTTTGTACTCACATTTAGAGGGCCGAGGACCAGAATGGGACGAAGGTCCTGTGTCTCTTTTGGAACCAGGAAAATATGTGAATAAAACTGTCCTCACTGATGCAAGAGGACCATCTCTATTGCCCTTTTTTGCAAGAGGGTCTGGATCTCTCCTATTAGTGAATGTGAGAAGGAGGATAACGGGAGAGCTTTGGTGGAATGTTCGGGGGAAACTCCGTGAACTCTAGCGTGTGTCCCCTCCTGATATCTAAGACCCACTGGTCCGCAGCAACTGACTTCCACCCTTCGAAGTGAAGGGAGAAGCGTCCCCCAACCAGCTCCCCTGGATCTTCCCGCGGAAGGGGGGGGCGCGGAAGGGAGTCATTGGGCTGAGCCGGGTGTAGGCAGAGGGGCCTGGGAGGACTTGGACCCATGGGCAGGAGCTCCACCAGGCTGCTGGTTCCCTGATCCCCTGCAAAAGCCTCCTCTCTGCCCCTGCTGGTTGCTACGGGCATGACCTTGACCACCTGAGGACTTACAAAAAGGCCATTTTCGATGTCTTCGCTGGTCACCGCGGTACATCTGGCGGACCGACCAGATAGACTTGCCCGACTCCTGGAGACGAGAAATCAAGGCATCTGTCTCCTGCCCAAACAGCACGATACCCTGGAAGGGCAAATCCTTGATACCGGCCTGCAGATCCTGGTGAAAGCCGGAGACTCTCAACCAGGCGTGGCGCTGTAGGCACACCCCGGAAGCGGCTGCCCTGGCTGCCCTGGCTGCCATATCTGCCATGTCATACGAGGCTCTCGGGACATGGGAGCCTACGTCTGAGCCCAATTTTAGGATGTCCAGAAGCTCTGTCTTCTGGTCAGAGTCTGGAAGGACCTTCAACAGCTCTTGTTCCCTCTCCCAAAGCGCATTCTGGTACTGGACCATATGCGTTAAGAAGTTGAGGGAACATAAGGAACAGGTGGAAGCAGAATAAACCTTCTTGCCCACCTGGTCCAAACAGCGAGACTCCGGGTCGGGAGGCTGAGAGTTGAGGTGTTTCGGCTGCCTGGACTTATGGGCAGCCGTGATCAATGAGGAGTCCGCCTGTGTTCAGCGAGGAAAGCTTCTGCCCTCGGGGCCTTGTACAGCCTATCCAACTTCCTCGAAACAGCCGGGACTGAAGCCGGATGTTTCCAGGTAGTTCGAGTGAGGTCCTGGAACGTATCCACCAAAGGAGGGACTACCAAAGGTTTAGGCTCCTTTTGCCTCCGGTACTTTGCTAGTCTCCAGAGTTCCAGGTCCAGGTCCTCAGTCTCCCGCTCGCTGGAGGCCTGGATGTGCTTCATGATGTCCATGAAGGTAGAATCATCTGGAGGTGAGCGAGGCTGGTCCTTCTCTCCCGGGGAGCGCTGCAGACAGAGAGGAAGTCGAGGAAGACGATGAGGGAGATCGACTATAAGATTTTGAACAGTCTGACACCTCCGAGTGACCAGATTCTCGCTGTCGTCGGTAGCTAGGGGACAGACGTCGGCCCGAAGACAGACGCCAGTCCCTGGACCGGCGACAGAGCAGAGACAGACGTCGGTCAGAGAACCAACGTCGGGAGCGTTCTTGCCTAGAGGACCGAGAAAGGCTCCTAAAGCATGACCTGGACCAACGATGGTCACCAGAGTCCCTGGAGCGTCGGTGATCCCTGGACCGGGTGCAGGAACGAGCCCTAGAGGGAGGTGTAGGTGGGCACTCCGGTGACTTCTGCGGGGAAGGCTCAACTCCCGGCTGTGGTTTATCCATGGGTCCGTACCGTGTCTGGGCCGCGATGGGGGGTCCGCCAGGACCTGCCTCCACCAAAGGGAAAACAGCTCCTGGAGCTCGTCCTTCGTGAAAATTTCTGCCACCCGGCTTGGAAAGGAAGTATCCGGGACGCCGGGGCATGAAGGACAGCCCTCCTGGGGGCCGGTGGGGGGGGGGAGACTTGGGCGACAGGGACGTTGGCTCTTCCATAGCCAATCCCTCACCCTTCGCCCCTTCAACCGGCGTTGGTGTTGGTACCAATGACAGCGGGTGCCGGAGAGTCCTTGGGCTCCAGAGGCGTGCCTTTAAGCAGGCTGCGTCGGTGCCTTGGGAGGCGGAGCCGAAGCATGCACCTCCAAGGGCTTCGTGGTGATCCTTAGCGGGGTCACTTTAGGCTTAGCCGGCTTCTCCCCCGAAGGGCCGGCCTTGGCCTGAACAGATTTGGGGTGCTCTCCTGATCCCGAGGAACGGGCCTTCTTTGGAGAGGGCTGCAAGTGAGAGCGGAACTGCAACAGGGACCGGTGCCGGGACCAGCTACGGTCTTTGCTGTGTCGTTTCTTCTCTTTCCGTTTCCCCTCAGAGGAGTGCAGATCCATCTTCTGCTCCAAGAGAAAGCTTTCAGGGCCTTAAGGTGGCGGATGCGCGTCCTGCTAGTGAAGGCCTGGCAAGTGGAGCAGTTCGCAGTGTCATGGTCCGGTCCTAGGCAAAAGACAGCGGCGATGGCCGTCCTTGGCTGGGATATGCCTCCCACAGATGTTCCGGCAAGGCAGATGCCCGAGAAGACATCAGTCAGACTTCACAAAAAACGAAAAACAGCCTGACGTCGGTAACTTGAAAGAAACAGTCGAAAACTGTTAAGAGTCGTCAGACAGCGGTCTGACGGTGTAAAGTGAAGAAAAAACGTCGAAAAACTGTTCAAACACGGGGTTTTTTGATTGAAGAATATTGCTGAACTGGCAAGCTGAAGCTGTTCTCTTGTTCACGTACGGGATGCGGCGGGAAAAGAACCGAGGTGGAGCTGGGTCCGCCCCCTTTTGTACCCAGATGTCGGGGCAGGGCCGGTGTCGGGGGCGGTCACTGCTGTGTACTGCTGGCTGAAGTTTTCACTGGAGGGTCCTAGTGCCTGCGGCATAGTGCTTACTGTTATAGCCTGCTGCAAGAGCTCCCACTTGAAGATAGATCTACTGTTACAGGTGAGTAACCCGTTTTTCTAGGAGCGTGGATATGTTGTTAATCTACACTCTTTGGCAGACTCCTAGCAGTTCTCTGGGAGGAGGAAGGCAAGGTGCACACCCCATACTTAGGGAACAAGGACTGGAGAACTGAGGCCCCAAAACCAGCATCCAGGCGTGACTAAAGGTCGATGTGGTAGTGGGTGATGAAGGTGTTTCCCGACTTCCAGGTAGAAGCCGGACAGATTTCCTGGATAGGGATATCCCTAGAAGTAGCCACCGATGCAGCAGTATGGCGGGCAGAATGAGCTCTTATCCCTCTGGGAGGATACTTGCCCGCCAACTCATACCACAGACCTATCCGTGATGTGATCCATCTTGCAATAGTCCGTTTGGCTGCAGATCTGCCAGAAGCAGCTTCAGCGTAGGTGACATACAGCAGGCGAACCTCTCCCCAAATTTCCACCGTCCTCTCCTTGTAATAGGAGAGCGCGCGTCTCAGGTCCAAAGTATGAAGACTATACTCTGCCTCTGAGGTGCAATTAGGGTAGTAAACCGGCAGGGTTAACACCTGGTTAAGGTGAAACTCTGACACCACCTTCGGAAGGAATTTCGGGTGGGGCGTAGGACAACCTTGTCCCAGTGGAAGACCAGATAAGGGCAGTCCACCAAAAGCACCTGGAGCTCCCGTCCTTCTGGCAGATGTGATGGCCACCAGGAAGGCTGTCTTCCACGACAAGTGTGACAAGGCTCACTTGAACACTGGTTCGAATGGCTTGCCCGTGAGCTTTGCCATTACCAGCAGTAGATCCTACAGAGGTGTAGGTTCACGCACTGGAAGGGATGTGTGATCCAGGCCTTGGAAAAACCGCCCGACCACCATCTTCTGTGCCGTCAGCTGATCGGCCCGCGCCCGGTAAGCAAAGATGACTGCCAGGAGCACCCTAAGGGTCGATGACCATAGACCTCCTTTGGAGAGAGACCAAAGGTAGTAGAGAATGTTAGCCACTGGAAAGGACAAAGAGTCCAGGCCCTTGTCCCGACAACAAATGGAAAACCTTTGCCATTTGAAGGCATAACATTTCCTGGTCGATTCTTTTCTTGATGCCTCCATCACGGTGTAGACATCTTCGGAAAGACCCAAAGCCTGGAACTCTAGCCGCTCAGGTACCAGGCTGTGAGGTGCAGGGATTGAAGGTCTGGATGGTATACCTTCCCCTGATTGAGTGGTATCAGGTCACGGCGTGCTGGAAGCCACTTTGGGGGCCTGCAGCTGAGGCTGAGGAGATCTGGACACCAGAAATGACACAGCCAGTCTGGGGCTACCTTCGCCTTGTTCCTCCTAACCTTGAGAAGCACCTTGTGGATCAAGGGAAATGGAGGGAAGGCGTAGAGGAGGCCTGGGGTCCACAGCCTCGAGAAGGCATCCCCTGCAGCGAGTGCCTCTGAAGGGGGCGGGCCATGAAACAGCCTCAGCTTGGTGTTTTCCATGGAGGCAAACAGGTCCGCCATCGGTTTGCCCCAGTGGGAGAACAGGCTGTGAGCTACCTCTGGATGGAAAGACCTCTCGTGGGATTTCTGGCTTAAGCGGCTGAGAGCATTCACCAAGTGCTTTGAGGCTCCTGCCACATGGATGGCTAGGAGATCTACCTCCAACCGGCTCATGAGGGTCCAGATGTGGAGCACCTCCTTGCATAGCAAACGGGAGTGCGTGCCGCCCTGTTTGTTGAGATAGTACATGGTCCTGGCATTATCCGTCTGGACTTGAACCACTTGACCCCAGAGCTGAGGAGCGAAAGATGACAGTGCCAGTCTGACTGCTCTGAGCTCCAACAGGTTGATGTGGCATCAGGACTCCTTGGGGGTCCAGAGCCTGTGGGCTCTTCTATCCCCAATGTGGAACCCCAGCCCATGAGAGAGGCATCGGTCGTGAGGACGACAGTCTGCTCGGGCCAGACAAACTGGATCCCTTCCTGCAACCAGTCTGGGGCAGTCCACCATTGGAGAATGTCCCACATCTTCTGGGTTAGTGACCGGCTGATTGAAATGACTGTGGCGCTGAGTCCAATGGGTGGCCAGCTCCCACTGGTGGGTGCGCATGTACAACCGGGCCCAATGGACCACTGAGGTGCACGCCACCATGTAACCCAGAAGGTGCAGAAAGTCCCGGGTAGGGTACAATTGCCCAACTAGAAATGATTGGGCAAAGGAAGAAAGAGCCTCCGCCCTGTCTGCAGGGAGCCAAGCTCTGGCTTGACAAGCGTCGCGCTCTGCCCAGATGAAGCCAATCACCTGAGACAGCACGAGTTCTGACCTGGCCTCATTGATCAGGAGGTCGAGTTGGAAGCAGGTCTGGAGGGCCAGGTCCCTGGACCTCTCCACCTCCTTTTGAATGGATCCTGCTAGAAGCCAATCGTCAAGGTAAGGATAAATCCTGACTCCCTAGATGCCCGAGATGGGCAGACACCACAGCAATACATTTAGTGAAGACCCGTTGGGCTGATGACAGACCAAACAGCATGGCTCAGAATTCGTACAGGTTCCCTCCGACCCTGAAACGGAGGAACCGCTGATGGGACGGACGGATTGAGACATGAAAGAACGCGTCCTGCAGATCCAGTGAACAGAACCACGTTTCACTCCAAAGATGGTATGATCTCGGACAGAATGACCATCTGAAAGGTGCGTGACCTGAGATATTAATTCAGTTCCTGCAGATCTAGAATGGAGCACCAGACCACCCGTCCGCTTGGGTACCAGGAAGTACCTGGAGACAAAGCCTGGGTCTGCTGGAGGATCTGCCACTGGAGCTACTGCCTCCTCGAGTTGAGCGATGTCTCGGAGAGCAGACTGGGTCTGAGCGGATACTCTTTCCTCCCAAGGAGCACGGGCTCAGCTTGGAGGGTACTCCTCAAATTCCAGAGGCAGTCCCCCACTTCAAGAACGGACCAGGCGGAAAAGATGTGGTGGAGCTAGCCCCCAACAGGAGGACCCACAGCTGAGGTGGCGGGAGAAGGGTCGACAGCCCCCGTCCCATCACTGAGCAGGCTTGGAGGAGGCGGCTCCAGGACCTGAACCTCTGCATCTTTTGCGGGCCTGTTGGGGCGCTAAGCTTGAGCCTGCGGCTGTTGCTGATGCTGCTGTCCACCCTGGAAGGAGGACTGCTGAGCAGCAGGGGAAGAATGCTGAAAGGGCTTCTTCTGTCCAAGGTGGCATTAGTCTGCTCAATGCATTGAAGGAGACTAGCCACTCCTGGGCCAAACAAATCGGTTCCGTGGAAGGGCACATCAGCTAGTTCATGCTGGGTATCCGCCAGGAAGGAGGAGAGCCTCAGAAAAACCCTGCTTGGAGAAGCAACTGCGGCAGCCATCAAGCAGGCACAAGAATCCCCAACGTCCAGGGCTGTCTGAAGCTGCTGTTTAGCAACAGCTCGGCCTCGATCCCGGACCTGCTTGACCGAGGTCTGCATGTCCATGGGGAGATGTGGGAGGACTTCATCCAGCGACCCAAGAAGGGCGTGAGGCATGTGCCATGACTGCCGAATTTGCCTGACGAAGGCCCAAGGAGGAAGCCACATAGACCTTCCTGGCTGAACAGTACAGAAGCTTGGACTATCAGCAGGTCAGTTAGTGTCAGCAGAACTGCTGGGACGCCTGAACACAGAGGCGGTCACCAGGCTCTCGGCCGAAGGGTGCTCCGTGAACCCCGCGAGGGACCCCATGGGCACCATGTACTTGCAGGCCATGCGGGCAAATGGAGCTGGACAAGAGGCAGAGCGCTGCCAGAGTTCTAAGACCGGGACAACAATAGCCTGGCCACAGGAAAGGCCTCAGTCGGGGTATCCCTTCTCAAGGATGTCCATAAAAGGGTACTCCGCCTTTTTCTGGATTGGCTCCAGGGGCATCCCTGTGGATTCAGAGATGAGGTGAAGAGTCCCTTGAAAAGACAAGGGATCTTCCTCCTTCTCTAGGCCAACGGTTGACTCATCGTCCCATGGATGAGAATGCAAGCCGGTGATGCCCGAATCTGAGGAATTCGGGTATAATGGCCGACCACCCAGGTCACCTTCAACTCGCCAAGGGCGGTCCAGGGTGACCGTGATAGACAGTCGCCGGGGAAGCCCAGTGTCAGGTCTATCTTCCTTGGAAGGAGCCCCTCCCACAGGCTGCTTGGGCAGTGGTTCCACCACAATCTATGGAGAGACCATTCTGGGCCGAACTGGTGGTTTTGTCAGCTCCATGGGCTGAGGGACCGATTTAATCAGCTCCAAAAGAGTCGGCTTCGGCCTAGGAGGCGAAAGCCATGTAATGGCCGGTGTAGAAGTCGGGGTCGGCTTGTGCCCGGTCAAAATTAGCTGTTGCCACGAGGTCCTTGTAGCGCCAGAGTTTCCGCTGGCACCTTTCCTCATCCAAGGAGGACGACCGATGGAGTCTCCTCTTTTTAGAGTGTTTATGGCTCTTCCTCGGCCTGTCAGTTAAGGGGGTCTGAGACCTCGATCAAGATCGGAATGGCCGACTCAACTGCCCTGGAGACACCGGTGAGCCCGGTGATTTCCCGGGAACAGGGACCACTTCTTCGATGGGAGTCCCAGCAGACTGAGTCTCATCTAGAAATATCAGATTAGGGGTCCAATCGAGGGAATCGTCAGCCGGAGTCGGCGATATCTGATCGATCGGGTTGATCAGGATTTCAACATCGATCAATCAATCGTTAATTCAGTCGACTGACCAGACGGCAAAGCCGAAAAGCCAGCGGCTGAAGACGAGATCTCGACCGAAGTCAAGACCACATGTTCCTGGGATCGAGATCTCACCGCACTCCAAGAATGCTCTCCATCAAGACGAAGACAATCCCAGGTCCTTCTCCCGCTTACGGGATCGAGAGGAGTGAGCCCGCATGTGCCTCTCCCTTGGTCGGGAGATACTGGCACGACTCTGAAGGAACCCGAGAAGGTGGAGCCCAGGTTGAACAGAACGAAGAAGCTCCGAGAGGAATCAACCACGAGTCACTTCCTCTCTAACGCTTTGCATGCGTTCCAACTGCTCGGCGGATCCCGCAGCTGCGGAAACCGCCCGAGGCTCCTTGGATTTCACTGGCCTTCCCAGTTTGAGGCATGCGAGACGGTTGTCGAGGACGTTGGGATGAAAGGCAAGATACAGATTGCATTTTGAGGTATTATGGTCGACACCGAGACAATAGATGCACATGGTGTGGTCATTGGTGTGCGACCTCTTCTGGCCGCAAGGGCACAGACGAAATCCAGGAGAAGACTTGTCTTCCTGATCAAAGCAGCAAACTTGCAATCGCCAACGCAAACACCGCAAATTTTCGTTATAACCGAAGGTTTCAAAGCCAGGGCCTACAAAATGCATGCACGCAAGGGAGGCAACCTGAGTATTTCAGTGGAAAGGAAGATCTAGCGTCATGGGGCGGAGCAGAGGTATATACCAACCGGGTGGATGGGAGGAGCCAGCTTGAAGACTTCTGGTGAGATTTAAACTGGAAGGGGACATGCCAAAGAGTGTGGATGAACATATCCACGCTCCTAGAAAAACAGTTGATCAACTCGATTAACAGATCAGATTTTCATCCATACACAACCAAGCCAAGGTCATCTTAAGTTTTCTACAGCACTGAAAGAACCTCTGAAGCTTCACTCACGAGGCTCCTGGTTGCCACAGAAACCTTAATGCAGACACAGACTTCTTGTGTACTGCTGCCCAAGTTTTTATTTAAAGCATGACTAAGGAATCCAACACCAGTTCTGCCATCTGACATATCCCCCCTTTCATTCCAAGTTTAACACTCATCTCTCACTAGTATGCCCCCTCCCATCCCTCGGTGCTATGAAACCATCTGTAAGATATACACCATTAAATATCCTCAGTTGTATCCACTGATAGTAGAAACATTTTCTTTACTGACAATCAGCCCTGTATTCTGGATCATACTTAACTACTGCTATCCATAGCAGTTTCATTGCCATTCCGTGATGTCAGTTCCACCACTCAGTGCTGTTCACACCAAACTAATGCCAGAAGTTCCCCAGAACTGTACCATAGTGCTGTTGGGACAGAAGGGACTTGAGGTATAACTTGACTGCTCCTCCAGCTGCACATAGCAGTAATTATGAACAATTTTTCAGTGGTTCAAGAGGTAGCTGGCTTGTCTCTGGGACCGTAAGATCAGGACGCAGGTTCTTGCTCCACACCAGGAGATTGGGCTAATATTCAATATAGCATAATATAACGTGCAACCCTCAGTAGTGTAGCACTGATGGGGCGCTACACTGTGGCAGTGCTGTGGTTTGCATGGGATATTAAATAAAGTTCTCTTCTGGAGGCTGTGCAAGTTAAACACACCATGCCATTTACGATTGCAGGTGATCCCCCCCCCCCCCCAAAAATCAATAAATCAGGCTGTCAGGCCGGCCTGGTGACACCAAGGCTTGAGGCCCTGGATGCCACACCTCACTCCACGCTGGCGGCCCAGAGTTCGGAAACTAGCCTGGGTCATCAGGGAAGGACTAGGACTGAGCGTCTGATGACAGCTCTCCTAGTCCTGGGGAAAGGGGTGGGTGCACGCCATGCTCTGGCAGTCCCTGGGGACGCCCGGAGGAACTGCAGCTGCGTAGGTGCTCTGTGGGGGGAGGGGGGGCACGGCACACATTTGCACGTAGTGCACAGATGTCATTGCACGTCCGTGCTCCCATTGGGGAAAAGCAGCATGGTCTGTGGCAGCTTGATGGCCGTTTGCTTCACCGGCCAATGATGCCTGAATCAGGTGTGTGCCGGTAGTGGATTCTCGCCGGGGCTGAAGGGGGAGCCCCTCTCGATGGTCATAACTGCCTATGCCAGCTGGGCATGTTGGCTTCGGGGTCGGAGGTTAAGGTAGGAGCGATGGCTGGATGAATAGCAGGACTGTGGCTGTATGGAGGAAAAACAGAGTAGTGATAAAAAAAATCAGGCTAATGTCATAAATCAACCCATCCCTTCCCTTTTATGAAACTATATCACCACAAAAAACATTTTTTTGGGGGGTAGTTGGCACATCAAGGTTGAAGAAAGATGTGGCTATCCCTTTAACAAAATAGAAAAGGCTGCAGAGATGAAGCTGGCCACTGGTTCTTCAAGTTCCCCCTGTGCTGATGCTGGCATGTTCAGCTTTTGTTTAAACTTCCAATGTCATCATTCAGTAAGATTTAGCCACGCGGACCTCTCAGAACACACACACTGCCTTGCTGACTTGGGCTGGGTCTCACTAACACACAAACGTACAAATCTGTTCAGTGGCATGATGCCAGCATCCACAAAGTTGGCTGCCATTGCACTGTAGCTATGCACATTCCAAAAATAAAGCAGCAGTCTACACAGGCTTGGCAGACTTCAGAATACATTAAAAGCAAGAAGAGGGAGCGAGAAACAGAAAACAAAATAAGTTTCCTTTCTGATCCAGATTTTATTCCCCCCACCTTCCCAAGAAGATTTACCAGACCTTGAAAAGCTCACTCTATCATTGCCTGAAGCAGTGTACCATGAGCCCTCGGAAAACTTCAGTCTGTTACATCTTCTCTTCTCTCCGAGTGGCTCCTCCCACTACCAGTGTCCCCCCCCCTTTCAGGCCGACCATTGCCAGCACATTTTCTTGGCCTGAGCAGTGCTAACAGTTACCACTGCTGATGACAATGTTGCTCCAGCAATTTCCCAGAAGGCAGTGCAGTAGCATGGTGCATGTAACCATTTCTCCCTAGAAGCTGTGCGTTTCTCCATGATATGCACCATCAGCCTACCTCACAGCCAGGGCCCATACCAGTCTCTAAATCTAGAACTCCTAGACAGCTTAACAGGGCCACTGGTGGGCAACAAAATGAACCTATAACTACAGGGTATCTATCAATTCTTTAGTTTCCATCAAAGTGCTAATGACAGTTTTGTCCCTGTGCTTCCCCAATGACCCTGTCTCTGCCATTTTAGCAATAAGAGAAATGGGGAGGATAGGGGTATGACTGGAAGAAAGTTAGGAGAAACAAGGAGGACAATTACAGAACTGATAAAGTGTGCCTCCCTGTTTTGCAAATACTGAATCGACACTGACCCACCTCTCACGCTGCCCTTGGGAGATGAATAGTGTGAACAGAAATTGGTTACTTGTAACCACAGATCTATTACTAGTACTCAGCTCACAGCCACACAGTCTATCCATCTTCCATTGAACATGCTCAGTAACAAAAAAGTCTTCAAGCTTGATTCCTCCTACCTATGTGGTCCTCTGGCTCCACACCATTGCCATCAGATCTGCAAGCTGGTACAGGAATCTGAAGTAAGCCTTGCCAGGAGAGATTGTGTGGATGACAACTAAATACTAGTAGTATAAAGAATAGTCACCTACCTAACAGTAGATCTTAGAGTGAATCTCCTTCAATGTGCCACATCATGGGACTGCAAGCCATCGGTGTCAGTACCACCCTGTAAAGAACAGTTACGTTAAGAAATGAAAATTGCGTACCTACTGTAATTATGATCTTTCTGTGTATCTTCACCATTCATCACAGATGGGTATCTGCCGGAGGTCAGGACCCCGCGGGAGCTTTTTTTTTTTTTAAAGGCAGGCAGAGCCGACACCATCGGCGCCACCCTCAGGGCACGCACTGCCGTGGCGCCATGGGTTGGCCGTTAGGCTGCATCTACTCTGCCCGCTGCCTCGCTAGTCGCCGGAGAGGTAAGAGGAAGGGAGTGGAGGGTGGAACAAGGAAGTCCAAGGGACAGAAAAAGGAAAAGATGTATGAACTAAAAGGAGAAATAATGACGGAGAGGACAGAAAAGAGAGGTAAGAAACTAAAGGGGACTGGGAGGGGCCCCAATCTCTGGATGAGGAAGTGGGGGTAGGGTGGGTAAAGAATTTAGGAGAGAGGAGAGAAGGATAAGACATCCCAGACCCTGGTCCGTTTCCAGATTGTAGAGGAACTGAAAGGAGTAGCAAAGCTTTCTGCCAGAATTCAAGGCATGGAATAGCTGGCAAATACTCCAGATAAGCAGTCTCGGCTATTCTGGAAGAATGACAGGATACAGGGATTCAGCACCCTCTCAAGGAAACATTTTTGGTGAAAATTTTTTTTTTTTTTTTTTTTAAAGAGAAATAGGTTGGATGGAAACAGGGAGGAGAGCAGGAGGGCAACTACCAACTCCTACCCCACAGGGGTGGAGCTAAGGTACTGTAGTAGGAGTGCCGCTCAAGCTATCCACTCTTCCTGGAAAAATACTCCCCTGTGTGTCCCTATTTTACCCCACTCCTAAGGAGGAGAGGGGGAGGCACAGAGAGGGAGGGGGACCCAGAGACTGAGGCCCCAGGGGGATGGAGGGTGGGGCTGTGATGAATGGTGAAGATACACAGAAAGATCATAATTACGGTAGGTACGTAATTTTCATATCTTATCTGTATCAATCTTCACCATTCATTACCAGATAGGTGAGTACCTAGCCCCCCGGGGTTTTTTTACACCCTAAGGACAAAGTCCCTAGCCTCAGTGGGTGACATACTAAGGGGACCTTCAGGACCTGGAGAGGCCCGAGAGGGGGAGAGGAGACGGAGTCCCCGGAGGGGAAGAAAGGTTGCCCGACAAGCACCGCCTCACCGCGGGAGAAGAGGTAGGTTCCTGGTGGGCGGAGTTAATCACCCTACGCCAGGCCAAGGGTGACAACCGGGAAAGACGCAGCCATGCCGTCCGCCTAGTGCAGATCGCTGTCCCTACGACCCTGGTAGCCACCTCGTTGGTATCATAGGATACCCTCGCTTGGTGCCTTGCTAGCTCCAGGCCACGTGCAGAGAGTGCAATGGCTTGTCTGGTTTGCTCCGTATCAGGCAATGAGGCTAGGAGCTCACCTAGCTTGGACCACAAGAACCTGTCATAGGCTGCATAGTGGGCCTGATGTGCAGAGACAGAAAGAAGTAACCGTGCCGAGTAGAAAGTCCTCCTACCCCAGAAATCAAAATCCAAGGAGTCCTGATCTGGGGGCCAGTCACGGTGAAGTGCGCGAAGCCCATCAGAAGTATCCAACTGCGTCAATCCAGACTGTGGATGAGGCATGGAACCTGGAGACTCCGGGGGTGCGCAATACCTCTGGCTGAGATCCCTTGGGGCAGGAACTCCGGAGAACGGCCTCTGCCAGGAACGCAAAGACACCTCCCGAAATGGAACCGGCCATGGCGGCACCGCAAGGGTGGCCTCACCAAAATCGCCTAAAAATGCGTGCGCCGAGTGTTCAGGATTGCTGATAGTGGAAGGAGTAGGGTGCAAATCCTCTAACATCCTCACGAGGAATCGCTGATACTCAGAGCTCAGCAGCCGGAGAGATGTGGACGGAGGGTTCCTCACCCCCTGAAGAGGGGTATGAAGAGCTGGAAGTCACTGTCTGTTCAGTGGGTGGCTGCACGGGGGGTTGAAAAACCTGGCTGTCCATTGCCCTAACGTAAGCAGGGAACCGAGCAGCCACCGCTCAGCTGCTCCCAGGTGAGAGGCCCACTAGGACCGAGGATACCTGGGAGTGCAGGAGAGTGTGGCAGAGGAATGGGGACAGAGCCGAGAAGAGATGTCGGCTGACCTCCGCCTGGGCTAAGGAGCAGACTGTGGGCATCCGTGGAAGAAGGTGCCCGGAAGACCCCACAGCTGACAGCTGAACAACCAAATCGGTACTGCCTTGGCTGCACCTGGAAGAATCCCTCCTGTGAGGCTACTGGGGCTGTATAGGTCCAGAAGGATGGTCCCCTACCTCAAAAGAACGGGACTCTCTCAAAGAGACCGTGGAGGAAGAGCGGAGATCCGCACTACAGCTTCTCCCAGGGCCCGGGTGGACCCCAGAAAAAGGCAGATGTGCCGACCCCACTTGACCCCTCAAGAGTCTGAAAGAGCCCTCCTCCTCCTCTAGAGGGCCAGCCCCCGAAGGGGTTATCCAGGGTGCAGTACCTTCCCCCTGCAGGTGCTCCAATCGGCCCCAAAGTTGGGCGATCGAGGCACGCCACTGGAGGGGGTACCACAACTGAGGGGGTCAGTGAAACCGCCAAGACCAAGCTGAAGAGCTATGGTGGCCTGCACCACTGCCTGCTGGTCAGCACCCCCACCCTAGTCTCAGTAGCCACCGACTTCACCTCAGAAGGGGCTGACTCAGACTTGTCAAAGAGACAACCATGCTACCCACCTCAAAAGCCAACCTGAAAGGGTCAGACTGCACGTCCGACTCAGAGCTCGACTCCATCTCCGAGGAGGTAGAGTCCGAGGCCCTATGCCAAACCGTGGGAGGGCAGGCAGTGCCATCCTTAACAGGCCCAGAGACCAAAGCTGTGCCCGAGTCAGTGCCAGCGCCTCCAGCAGCCCTGCGAGTGGAATCCAAGGAAGGCGCGGCCCCAGCCCGAACCAGAGATCCAGAGGCGGGACCAGTCATGGTGCCATCCGGTCCCACAGTGCCGTGAGCAGCACCAAGGACAGAGACAGCGCCGACAGTCCCGGCGGCACCATCGGCGCTGCTGATGGCCCCGCCCAGCTCCCTGGCGCCAGTCGGCAGGGGCGGCCCCGAGGACGGCTCTGAAGGCGGACACGGCGCCGCGGGCAGGGGTGATGCCGAAGACGGCTGCAACTGAGGAAACCGAAGGCCTCACAGCCCCAAGCCTCAAGGACACCGCGCCATGCTCAACCTCGGCCCCAAGGACATCGCTGAGGTGAGACATGGAAAAGGACAGTGCCGTAGTAGTTCTCATGGCACCGCTAGCAGTGTCAGCGCCGCGAACAGCTCCGACAGAGATCACGGCGCCGCCACGGCGCGGTCCCGTCAGGGCCTACAGCGCCACAAACAGTGCCAAGGCCTCCCAATGCCTCGGCAGACGCCGACCTGCGAGGCGACACAGAGAGCGCCCAGCCTGAGGCGATTGCCAGTAGCGCCTCCCGCCCGCCCCCAGGACGGGCCTCCTGTGCCGTGGAAGAAGCCTCAGCAACGGCTAGGCTACAAGCTCCCCCTACTTTCCACGTGCGTTGTTAAGAGGACCCAGCAGTCCATGGAGAAGCAGGCGTCACACGAATCCATGTCGTGAAGTGGGCCAAGACACGAGAGACACCGGTCGTACTGGTCGGTGACTGAGAACTTTCGGCCGCATGGGCAGCCGACCTGTCTTGGAAGGTTTCTTGCCCTCCGACTGAGGCATGACCTACCGGGGTTGGGGGACACCAAAAACAGATTCAACGTCGCAAAAAATAATAATGGAAAGATCTTACTGGGCGACATCGAGTAAAGCAACACAGAACCAGCAGGTATAACCGATGGACTTCGGCATGATATACTGCGTAGGAGAAACTGCGAAGCAGGCCTCAAATTTCTTCAGCTTCCACACGAGGTGACCTCAACGTCGGGAGACAAAGAACTGGCAGGCAGGCAGAGTCGACACAGCCTAACGGCCAACCCACGAGCGCCATGCAGTGCGTCGGCCCAGAGAGCGGTGCCGATGGTGTGTTGGCTCCGCCTACCTTTAAAAAAAAAAGTTCCTGCGGGGTCCTGACCTCCAGCAGATACCCATCTGTAATGGATGGTGAAGACTGACAGATAAGATCTTACCGTAACAGTAGATCTTAGAGGGGATATCATTCATCGGGTCGCACCGTAGGAACTTCACCAGAAAAGCAACATGAAGCAGGATCCACAGAACATTTTCAGCAGTACCACTGGGGCCTCCCAAGCCAATGTCACCTGCCAACTTCACCAATCCTAGAAAGGCGTGACCAGCCCCACCTCCTCCTCAGTTCTTTCCCCCAGAGACTAAGGGAGCAAACCCGATCCATGGGGAACAGAGGAGTAAGAGAGGTGTCAAGGCCAAAACAGAACGCTGGATACACCAGTTAGCCAGTTCTGAGAAGAGAGGCCATTAAATGGGGGATGGTGAGAAGGACGGCAGACCAGATGACAGATCCCCTCGAAGATCTACTGATACAGTAAGTTCTTTTGTAACTGTTCTGTCTTTGGGGGTATCACAAGGAAGGCCAAACAAAGTCCATCTCCAAAAAAGGTAACTGCTGCGAACAGCTATCAGAACAGAAGTGGGTGCTGACAAGAGCAGCCAGCCCAACAAAACTCCTCCAAGAAGTCAGCACGCCCAGCAAAATAAAGAAAGGATAACGTATGGACGGCGGTGTGTAACAACGTTGTTTGCCTTCAAGTGGTTCCTCTGGCACCTCTGGTAAACTTCAAGAGGTTGAGATCACGTGATGCAGGGTTCCCGATAGCAGCACTGAAGAGGAGCTCCGCCACCTCACCTCTCTCCTGCTTAATATTTTAAGCTAATCGCCTAAAGAGCTTCTGACCAAACCTGCTACAGGTCAATTTAAAGTATACAGCCCGGGGCTAGCACAGAATTTATTTCGTGGCAGGCTTATCTACCGCGATGGAGGCCGAAATGAAACAGGCCCTGCCTAAGCATACTCCTCCAGCCTCACCCAAGAAACTGTGTAAGAAAAACAGAGGGCTCAAAGAGCTACGGCTGGTAAAGCAGCATTCCCAACTCCAGCGGCAATTCTGTTAATGGAGGACCGCTTTCTGCGAGAAATCCTGCCTTTTAAAGAAACCCTGGCTGATACTGCTTCGGAGCTGAAGTCCCTGTGCACTGATCTTAACGGCCTTACAAGGAGGGTAGGAGATGCAGAGGCCCATATGATTTCGATGGAGAAGTGGAGGGAGAAGACAGAACCTAAAATGGTGCAGCTGCACCAGCAGATACAAAAGCTGCAGCTTAAAACCGAAGATTTGGAGGGCAGGAGCAGGCAGAAGAATATATTGATCCTGGGGCTACCTGAAGAGGAAGAGGGTGCTAACACCGTAGCCTTCATGCAGAAGTTCCTACAGAAAGTAGTGGGGCCTTCCCCACTCAGTGCCAACTACCAAATCGAGTGGGCGCACCGCTCCCTTAGACCACGTCCGTCCCTCCCCCCCACCCGGAGCTCCCCAAGACCAGTCATTGTGAGGTTCCTGAGCTTCGTGGAGAAGCAGCACATCATCAACAAACTTAAGGAGCTCCAGAAAATAATGTGGGAAAATGCCACCCTCAGAATAACACAAGATTTGCCCTTGGAGACCTGACAGAAGCGGTCCGCTTTCCATGTTACCGTCAAGAAATTAATAGCTGCTGGTATTCCATTCTGAATGTTGTACCCAGCCAAGCTCCGTGTTTCAGTTCAAGGTTCCTGGCTCACATATGACACGCCTGAACAAACCGCTGCAGACCTTTCCTTGAAGCTACCTAGTTTGTTTAAAGAAGGATGAGTTTTCTTCTAACTGACTGTAATGCTGCTATAACCATGGACAAAAGCCTAATTTAATCTGTTTACCTGTGGGCTGGCTGGCTCTGAGAGCTGCTGGGTCTATCCTGGGGTTTTCTGACTGTATCTGTGCTGGTGGGTTGGGGGGGGTCAGGGTAGTGCTACGCTTAGGGAGGGACCCTAGTAGCACTCCGGTTTACACATGAACCTTTTTTGAAGGAGGGCAGTTTCCCAGTGGGACAGTGTATAGAGGGCTAATGGGAGCATCCTCCTTATCTTTCCCACATTTACTATGCAGGCACGCAACCCGGGGATTCAGGCAGTTTTCTTATTTTATTTTGCTGGCCTGGGATGGGCTCCTCTAGCATGATTGGGAGTTGGAGAGGGGTTTGATGCCAGTGATGGCCCTTGTCGCGACCTGTTGTTTTCATGGAGTTAGCCCATGGCAAGGGCTCAGCTTGGTAGTATCCACGGCCTTGGAGCCTTAACTAGGCCAAGCAGGGTGAGACTGACCATGTTAGCGTTTGCAGGGGGCATACAGGGATATAATTTTGGAATCGTGGTTTGAGTTCTTATAAAGTTCAGTTCATTACAGCCTGATCCTCTCGATCGGAAATACGGTTTACAACCTTGAAGAGTCCTCAACATAAAGAAGGGGAGGTGGGGTAGGGGGCTCCAAATGGGGCGACTTGGGAGCGCTGCACAGCGTACTGATTTTGGGGGGATGGCTTTTCGATCAGTTTTAAAATTAGTGCCATTCATTTTAATGGCCTCTCAGTTCAGAGTCCAGCCATAGTTTTTTGTGAACCACGAGGGTTAACAATGCCTTACTTGTCTATTATCTTTGTGGTAGTAGGGGTAATCGCCATGGGGTTTTGGCCAATCACACCAAAAGTTTTTTTGAGTGCATTTATTCAGACTGGGGGTGAGAGGCCTACTGTACATAGTTCTGGGGATTTATTAAGGGCGGGGGGTTGGTATTTGGAATCTGGATACTTTCTTAGTTTCCCAATTATTATCAGGGCAGAAAGTTTAAGGGCGCGCATGCTACAGGATAGTATAATTACGTCTGCAAAACTGAGTTTGGTTGTCTCGAATGAGGTTATGGGGTGGGGGCTGGGCTGGAGTGTGCCTTAAGGGTGGACCTGGATCACGCGGAATTTTTTGAGGATGATACATGTAGTGTGGACTGAAAATGGTTAAGTCTTACTAAAATAATTACTTGGAATGTCAGAGGAGTGAGACGTTATGAAAAGGTTATAAGTACTTAAGCACTGTTCACTTTTAAATGCAGATATTTTGCTCCAAGAAACCCACCTGGCAGCTGCGGAATCATTATGTTTACGTAGACAAGGAATCTCTCAGGTTTTCGCAGCAGGAAAGTCATCTGCAAGCCGTGGGGTGGCCATCCTCATCAAAAGACATACCATTTCAGGCAGAAAATACAATCACTGACCCTCTCGGGAGATGCGAGTTAATCAAAGGAATCTTAAATAACAATACCTGGGTTCGATATATGGCCCGGTAGGAGGGGATCCTGACTTCCTGATGGATCTGGCTAACAAAATTGCCATGTTCCTTTCTGCCCCCGATCTTGGGTGGAGACTGGAACATTCCCACGTCCCAAGATTTGGACAGGACCTATAGACTGTTCAAGCCTCTCTCATCTTTACAGAATGCTTTAAGAGATTTAATAGCCTTGTTAGGGCTGGGTGACCCATGGCGTATTTTAAATCCCACGTGTCAGTCCTACACATTTTATTAAGGTGTCCATCAGACCTGGTCAAGATTAGACTATTTTCTAATTAGTTGCTCCCTTATGCCCAGTCTTTACCAGACAGGTATAGAACCCATAGTGATATCTGACCACGCAGTTGTTTGGATGGCTATTTCATTGGAACCCCATACTCGGATGGAAACCATCTGGAGACTGAACACACAGTTGTTGAAGGATGAGTCAATCTCTCACATCAAGGAGCTCATTGCTACCTTTATGAAACATAATAGGGATTCAGTCTCGAGATGGGACCTCCTTTGGTGCTCCTTGAAGTGCTACCTTCGGGGCAAGTTTATTAAAACGGCCTCCAGAAGGGAAAAGTTGCGGGGCTCTATAAAGATCTGTCCTTATCAACCCAGATTAGAGAGAAAGAAAACTCCCTATCTTCCACTACCTCCTCGGGTACCCTACAAGAGCTGTTAGCATTGCGTAATGATTACACGGTATTAGTAAGGGAAAAAGCAGACTATGCTCTGGTTAAAACCAAAGCTAGATATGCAGAGCAAGGCAAAAAGGCCGGTAAGCTGCTCGCCCTCCGGCTTCGCCAGATGGAGAGCTCCCGCCTAATCCCTTCGATTAGGGCCTCCAATGGTTCTATTAAAACGGAACCTCGGGAGATCGTGCAAATCTTTGAAAAATTTTACTAATTATTATATGGGAAATGTCTTCCTAACATAAATTCTCAAGACACAGAAACCTACCTAGAGTCCCTAAACCTTCCAACGTTGGATGATTCCAGACAAGCCCTCTTAGCTTCTCCGATATCCACTACCGAAATAGAAAGAGCCATTAGTAGCCTTACCCTGGATAAAGCACCGGGCCCGAATGGATTCCCATCAAATTTCTACAAAACATTTGCTAAAAAACTAGCCCCCCTTTTGCTTAAATTATACAAGTACATGTTTAAATTAGATAAGTTAGATCCAACCCTCATGGATGCCACTATTATTCTTTTACTCAAACCAGACAAGATCCACTTAGATCCAGCTAGCTATAGGCCAATCTCTCTGCTAAATTATGGTATTAAAATCCTGGCAAAGGTACTCGCGCTCCGAATAAAAGCACACTGGACCTGACTCCTAAGTCAGGAACAGGTGGTGGTTGTATCGGGCCGCTCTCCTGCTGACCACCTTAGGACACACACACACACACACACACACGTTTTCCAAGCAGCCCAGTCTTCCCAGTCCCTATTTCCATAGATGCCGAAAAGGCTTTCGATAGGGTGCATTGGGAATTCTTATGGTTGACTTTGTGGAAAATGGGCTTTCCCCCTCAGTTTGTCGTAATGATACAGTCCCTTTATGCCTCCCCATCAGCCAAGATCTACTGCAATGGGATTTTTTCTGCCAGATTTCCTTTATATACGGGCACCAGACAGGGTTGCCCCCTCTCACCCTTTTGTTTAATCTTTTAGAACTGCTACTCCGGCATATTAAACAGGCCCCTCTAATTAGGGGCCACCCCTCTATCCATACTCTGGCCCTCAAAATCTCTGTCTATGCGGACAATATTGTTCTCCACTTGGCCCACCCAGTTTCCTTACTGGAACAAGTCTTATGGGTTGTCAACCAGTACGGTAACCTATCCAATTATAAACTAAATATTTCTAAAACCGAAATCTTCTCTCTGAATAGTTTCACCTTGAAATCCGATTTTGCACATTTAGGTATTAAATGGTCCTCCCAATCACTCAAGTATTTAGGTATTTACTTATCTAGAGACCCTATTCAAATTCAGAAGCTCAATCTAGAGGACTTGGTTGGTGTTATCCAGCAGGATCTCTTGAGATGGCAGAATTTACCCCTCTTTATGGGCCCGAATAAATACAATTAAGATGAATATCCTTCCCCGGCTTTTTAACCCCCTAAATTTATTAAATCTATGGCTTCCTATCTCCTTTTTTTAAACGGGTATACTCCATATCATCAAAATTTACTTGGCTAGGCAAACATCCCCATCGAGCCTTTTATAAACTCAGTGTCCCTGAAGCCCAGGGTGGACTTAGTCTCCCCAATTTTCTTTTATATTCTTGGGCAAGTCATTTAACTAAATTTAGGAAATGGTTAGCGCAGGAAGAAATGGAATACACCCCCATCTGGCTTCAAATCGAGAATGATCTCTTAAGATCTAACATCATTAATCTTGCTACAGTTTTTTACCTAACAAAATCACCATTATCAGAAAGGCTACAGGACTCTAATCAGCGCCTCCTTAAGAGTACTGTCACAATGCTGCTCATTCCTTAAGATACCCCTTAAAGTCGATATGGGACAGCTAATCATGCTAAACCCCAACATCAAAATTGGGGGGTCATGTATTCTGCCTCAATGGCTCCCACAGTTACAAGAGGCATGTGTGGAAGACCTATTTTCCCAGGACGACCTCCTTTCTTCACCTGAAATCCTCAGTAAGTTTGACATCCCGAGACAGCTGATCTTTAAGGTGTACCAAATAAGGCACAATACAAGTACCTTGTTTGGGGTACAATCCCAACCACCCTTAATCAGACCCTTAATGGCTCAAGTCAGTGAAAGTTCTTTAAGTCCACATTCAGTTTCTTCAATATACATTCTCCTCATGTCGTCTATATGCTCAGGTCCTCTTCCTGGTTCCCCAATCTGGTCGGCCTTACTTCCAGATGTGGACTTTTTAGACTGGGCCCGGATTTGGAAGGATCTCTATATCTACCATTCTCAGGATGGGCTCAGACTTACTCAATATCACATACTGAATAATATGTATTATACCCCTATAAGACTGGCTAAATTGGGCAGGACACCAGACACCACTTGTACCAGGTGTGGCAGTGAGGAAGGGAACATGGTGCACATATTTTGGCACTGTGAGAAGGTATCCTCACTCTGGCGGGAAATCAGATCCCTGGCTGGGGTTAGAAGACCTTTTCACAATCAAGGTTTGTATCCTAGGATGATACGAGGGTATCATTGTTAAGGAACGTAGATATCATACAGCCTTAATCTCCATCATTGTTAAAAAATTAGTCCTGAAGCACTGGATGGATCAGCTAACAGTATCTTATAGTGAATGGTTAAAGGATATATCTAACTTTTTTAGATCTGAACGACTGATAGCAGGTTTTAGGAATAACATGGCAAGTTTTGACAAGAAATGGGGTAAGCTTTATGCATTATATTTGTAATGAATGTCTGATAATTCAACTGGATGATCATTTGCCTTACTATAAGGGATGTCTCTTCTCCTTCAAGTGATATAGAAGGCACACTCCAGAGGGGTGGGAAGAGGGAAGGGGGTGGGAGGATGAGGGGGGTTAGGGAGGAGGGGTGGTTTTGGGCAGGCTTAGTTAGCTGTTTTATGTATAGTTAGGAGGTTTAGATTACCATTGTACTTGACACATGCATTATACCTGGCTTATGCGCAACTGCCTTTTTGGTAAAATGAATAAACTTTGAATAAAAAAAAAAAACTTCAAGAGCTAAGCTCTCGAGAGGTTTACAGAGTTGCCATGGGAACCACGAGAATTAAACGTATACAAGAAGACACAATCAGTCATTCACACGCCTTATAGTGTATGGTCAGTGGAGAAAAAATGATGGAAAAGATAAGTTTGTAGATTCACACTGCTATTCAACAGGCTGCTGGCTTACCTGAGACGAAGGAGGACAGTCGTTCACGGGGTTTCAAAGGTAGCAGGTTTATTTAGAGACAGACTTTTTTAAATGCCGGAAAACATGTTATAATTTGGCGTTGTGGGTGTCATGGCAACAAAGTGTTGTGGTTCTATGTTACACCATCGATGTGACGCAGCGGCAGTAGTATAACACAGTCATGACATCACATTGATGGTGTAACAACTTTATAAAAAGATAATTTTTGAGTCTTAACTGCGTTCTACCATACATTATAGAAGTATTACTTCAAATCAAATCTCTTATTGCGTCTGCATAGGAGCACAGTGAATTCACTGGCAAAAAAGACTTGCCAGGGAAGAATTCGCTGTGCTCTAATAGGCTCTAATAAAATATTATCCGACATTCTTTCTCCTCCTGCAGAGCGGGCATGTTCATCTGGCCGCTGGCACCCATCTCCGGGTCTGGTCTGCGATTGGCTCCTCCTTCATGTAGGCTGGCCAACACCTAGGAGGCGCACCATTCTAGGTCTGGGGGTGCAGCACCGGCCATCCGCCCGCCATGACCACCCTACCATTTCCTGCCCAATTTAGTCTCCTGAAGCTGGACATGCAATGGCGTCCGTGCACTAACATGCAGATATCTGTCAGCTCAGCCCTCTACTATCTTTGCTGTGCTGTTGTAGTCTTGAACTTTCTCATCAAGTGGGCTGCAGAGTGAGCGTGAACCCCTGCACCCACCCACAGAGAGAAGAGCAGTCATGAGGCGCTTCATCCTCCCACTCCGACTCCGGCAACCCAGGTCCTTTTCGAACCTGGGTTGCCGAGCTCACACGAGGTGTGGCGACCAGCACCTCAACCCTCAGCGCCACTAGGACAGCAATAAAAGAGATTTGATTTGAAATACTTCTATTGTTTGTGACTGCCTTTATTTTGCTGGGAGTTCTGACTTCTTGGAGGAGCAAACAAAGCCCAAGACAGGATGACGCTGTCGGACAGCCCAGCTGAAGCCGTATCAGGCTCTAGGAGCAATATCCAGACTGTAGTACTTGGTGAAGGTATGGACAGTAACTCCAGGTGGCAACAGCACAAATCTTAGCGGATGAGACCCCCTTTAAACAGGCCACAGAGACAGCCATACCCCTTGTGAAGTTGGCTTTCACTGCCCCTGGCAACTTGTTGCCATGTTTGTTGTAGCCGAACACAATACAATGGGCCAATCCTTTGGACAAACATTTGTTTGGAAATCTCAGCGCCTTCTCTTCCTGGGGCAAAAGAAAAATGCGTTTTTTTTTCCTGCATTCCTTAGTTCGGAGCAGACAATACTTCAGAATTCTGCGTCGATCTAATGTATGGAGTAGTGCTTCCCCTGGATCGGCACGCTCTGGGAAATAAACTGGAAGGTGGATAGACTGCTTCAGGGTGAACTCAGGCACCACCTTGGGGAATAACTTGAGTACATGTACAAAAACACCCTGTCCTTGTGAAATATCAAATAAGGCTCTTTGCACCAGAGAGTTTGAAGATCAGAAATCCTTCGAGGAGAAGGAAAAAAAACGCTTTCTAGGAAAGACAGCGTAGCTCACAAGTCACGGCTGGCTCAAACAGAGACCGGGCCAATTTCTCCAAAACAAAATTTAAATCTCAAGCCAGGACAGGGGAACGGACTGGAGGTTTCAGATGCAGGATTCCCCTGAGAAAAGCTACAATATACCTCTAACCGAGCCACTTTATGGCCATCAATGGGCTTGTGAAAGGCAGACATAGCAAAAAGGTGCACCTTGAGGGAGGAATACTGGAGGCCTCAGTCCGACAAGATCAGGTAATCCAAAATCTGGCTCACCGGACAGGTGAAAATGTCCAGATGTTTGGCAGCCCAGATGGCAAACCTCTTCCACTTCATGGCATATATGTCTGAAGAGGCAATCTTCTTTAGGTAGCAGCAGTGACGGAAAAGGGAAGTGAAGGGAGTAACTTAATATAAAACAAGGTAAATGAATCTCTTACAAAAGAGATTCAAAGTGCTATGGTAAAGAAAAAATCATAGGCAAAGGCCACAAAACTGTGCTGGAGTTTCTGCAGATACCCATGCGAACATGATGGCGAGAAAGACCCGAGGAGGGAGGGGGGGCCCCCCACGCCTTTATAGGGTTGGTAACGGCAGGTGACATTGGCAAGTGTTCCATGTGGACCCTGCCTCACCAACTGACATTCTTACGGTGTGACTTGATGACTGAGATACCCCCGAAGATGCTCTTTTTCATAGGCTGGGGCCTCACATCAAAACACCACGATGGTGCCTCTAACGTTGACATCCCCAACATACAACCACAGTTCCCTGCTGAAGACAAACAAAGGATCATCTGACCAGCAGGAACCAAAGCAACCAGGACCAAAACCAGGCACACAGAGGATACACAAACCTGAGTACAGATGCGTAAACGGCAACAAAGAAAAAAACAGAATGCAACAACAGGTACTATAGTCACTATCACCTGACAAAGCAGACATACAGGAGGGAGGGAGAGAGCGAGAGAACGCTATGGCTCAGTGGAGAACATTCTCTCGAAAGTCTACTGTTACACAGGTAACCAGCCATGATTGAGCGCCCTGCCTCTCAGTGGCCCAGCTCCAGACCTGTCGGCTGCGTTCCTGGATACGCTCTCCCAGCACATCAGGTAACCAGCTCTGATAAGGTTCCCTGCCGCTCAACGGCCCGGCTCCACACCTGCTGGCCGTGCTCCTGGACCCACCCACCCAGCACATCAGGTAACTCAACCTGGCTCCTGCTGCTCAGCTCCGAACCTGCTGGCTGCACTCCTGGATCCGCCCGCTCGCCCAGCACATCAGTTAGGCATCAGTTCTCAGGGCAGCACGGCTCATATGCTGCAATTTTTATCGGATACTGACCTGATAAACAGTCTCCCAATTGGCTGGTGTTTCCTGGATGGCCTGCTCACAGCGAGCGTGCAATTTGATTTTCAGCCGCCAACTGCTAACTATGTTTTGTTTGAAAGTCAAGGGCCATCTTGAGATCAGTTTCCGTAAATGTATAGGCTGCAAGTTGATTACAGCATATAAGTTACAGCGATTGTTATAGCCTGCCTTTTTTATCTGCATTTAAAGTGCTGCTGTTGTGTACCTCTGTAATACTATAGCGTATTTTAGAGCGCTGCATACCTTCGAGCTACATGCCTCTTCCCACTTCTATCTTCTAATTAGAGCATTTTTGTTAATGTGTTTACCGTACAGCATAGCTCACTGTTACTCAACTATCTGCCTCTTTCCATCATTAGCTACCCCTTCTTGCTAGATAACCCTCAGCTTTCATAAAAAAACTTGAGCCTCCCTTATTTGCATCTAATTCCCTGCCCTACGACTAACCCTGTAACTCCAAGCCTAAAACTTTTCCTTCTTTCCCATTCCCAAATCTAAACCCTTCTTTCTATTCTATTTCTTGTTTGGCTCCGAGCCGCAGTCATGGGCACCCTAGCACAAACACCTCCTGCCTGTAATTTTCGTTGGTGTTGTAGCCGAGACGTATGCTGACTGCCTGAATCTACATTTTGTGCACTTTGGTTAAAATCCTTTTGTTTCTGCCACAAGCTGTCAGCACCGTAGCCCAGACATTTTAAATTGCCATAATCTTCACTGCCCACCCACCCCCATTTCTCAATCCCCCCCCCTTGCATGTAAGCAAGGCACTTCCACCGATTAACCCTCCTTTGTTCTATTATTTAACTGCTGACCTGTTCTCTTTCCCTCTCTTCCCCAAGTAACTAGCCCTGATCCGGCTCCCTGCCACTCAGCGGCCAGGCTCCTGGACCCACCCACTTGCCCCGCACATCAGGTAAGCATCAGCTCCCAGGGTAGCGTGGCTCGTATGCCGCAGTTATGACTGGATATCGGCCTGATAAGCCGGCTCCCGACTGGCCGGCACTGCTTCCTGGACTGCCCGCTCACAGCGAACGCTTAATTTGATTTTCAGCCGCCAACCAACATAACTATTTTGTGCCACCCGCCCTTCCCGGACCTCTATTAGTCTTCTTCACCCACAAGGCTCTGCCCTAACTCCTATCTTACACTTGGTCCACCTATTTAAGTATCCCCTGCAATTACCCTACTGTTCCTCACTTAAAGTCAGCTCTATCTACCCCTGATGCGGACTACTCCTACTGTTCCTTTCTTAAGGTGATAGTTCATCTTGCAACTCTGCCCTAAAAGTGCACAGTACCTTGTGGCAGTATGCCCTTAAGGTATTCCCTAGAAGAACAGGTTACTCACTTGTAACAGTAGTTCTAGGAGTGGTACATGTTCATCCACACTAACTGGCTTGTCCCTTTCCTCTTTAAATCTGCTGGAAGTCTTCAATCTGGCTCCTCCCACCCACCCAGGTGGTATATGTCTCGGCTCCACCCCATGACACCAGATCTTAGCCCGCTGGAAGCCAGGTTGTTTGCGTCCGCAGCTGGGGAGGTCTGTATGGATAAACATACCACTCCAAGAACTACTGCTACAGGTGAGTAACCTGTTCTTCTAGGAGCCTGGATATCTTGTTCATCCACACTCACTGGCAGACTCCTAGCAGTACTCCGGGAGAAGGGAGGCAAAGCGAACACCCCCTACTTAGGGAACAAAGACTGGAGAACTGAGGTCCCAAAACCAGCATCCCGGCATGACTCAAGGTCGATGTGGTAGTGGGTAAAGAAGGTGTTTGCCAACTTCCAGGTAACAGACCGATAAATTTCCTGATACGGATGTCCCTGGAAGCAGTCATCGATTCAGCAGTATGGCGGGTAGAATGAGCTCTTACCCCTCTGGGAGATTCCTTGCCCAACTCATAGCACAGACCTATGCATGATGTAATCCGTCTTGCAATGGTCCATTGGGCTGCAGGTCTGCCAGAAGCTGCTTCAGCATAGGTGACAAACAGCTGGCAAACCTCTCCACGAATTTCCGTTATCCTCTCCTTATAGTAGGAGAGAGCATGTCTTGGGTCCAAAGTATGGAGCCTGTACGATGCGTCAGAGGTGTAATTAGGGTAGTATTCCGGCAGAGTCAACACCTGGTTAAGATGAAAATCAGACACCACCTTCGGAAGGAATTTCGGTGGGGGCGTAGGGCAACTTTGTCCCTGTGAAAGGCCAATAAGGGGGAGTCCACCAAAAGCGCCTGGAGCTCCCCTGTCGTCCTGGCTGATGTGATAGCCACCAGGAAAGACAGTCTTCCACGACAAGTGACAGCTCACATTTGTGCATGGGTTCAAATAGCTTGCCCATGAACTTTGCCAGAACCAGCAGTAGATACCGTGGACGTGGAGGTTCACGCACCGGAGGGGATATGTGATCCAGGCCTTTGAAAAAGTGCCCGACCACTGTCTCCTGTGCCAATGTCGGCTGACCGGCCCTCGCCCAGTAAGCAGCAATGGCTGCCAGGTGCACCCCAAAGGTCAATGGCCGTAGACCCCCCATTAGAGAGAGACCAAAGGTAATCGAGAATGTTAGTCACAGAGCAGGATAAAGGGTCCAGACCCTTACCCTGACACCAAATGAAAATTTTTTTTCCATTTGAAGACATAACATTTCCTGGTCAATTCCTTTCTAGATGCCTCCACTACAGTGTAGACATCTTTGGAAAGACCCAAAGCCTGGAACTCTAACCGCTCAGGTACCAGGCTGTGAGGTGCAGGGATTGAAGGTCTGGATGGAAGACCTTCCCCTGGTTAAGATATCATGTCCGGGCACGTACAAAGCCGCTCCGGAGGCCTGCAGCTGAGGAGGAGATCTGAATACCAGAACTGGCATGGCCAGTCTGGGGCTACCAGAATCACCTTCGCCTTGTCCCTCCTCACCTTGAGTAACACCTTGTGGATCAAGGGAAATGGAGGGAAGACGTAGAGGAGGCCTGGGGTCCATGGCCTCGAGAAGGCACCTCCCTGCAGCGAGCCCTGCAAGGGGGGGGCCATGATGCATCCTCAGCTTGGTGTTTTCCTTGGAAACAAACAGGTCCACCATCGGTTTGCTCCAACGGGAGAACAGGCTGTAAGCTACCTCTGGAAGGAGAGGCCACTCATGGGATGTCTGGCCTATGCAGCTGAGAGCATCCGCCAGCTGGTTCGAGGCTCATGCCACATGGATGGCTATGAGATCCCCCTCCAACCGGCTCACGAAGGTCCAGATGCAGATCACCTCCTTGCACAGCAGACGGGAGTGTGTGCCGCCCTGTTCGTTGAAGCAGTACTGTACATGGTCGTGGCGCTGTCCGTCTGGACTTGAACCACCTGACCCAGAGCTGAGGAGCAAAAGCTGGCAGAGCCAGTCTGACAGATCTGAGCTCCAAC
This sequence comes from Neoceratodus forsteri, assembly GCA_016271365.2. Taxonomy (NCBI): domain Eukaryota; kingdom Metazoa; phylum Chordata; order Ceratodontiformes; family Ceratodontidae; genus Neoceratodus; species Neoceratodus forsteri. The sequence continues at coordinate 823,259,466 of CM028137.1, read as the reverse complement.
AGGATGATGTGGCATCAGGACTTCTCGGGGGTCCAGAACCCGTGGGCCCTGTTCCCCATGGGGATTCCACAGCCCATGAGAGGCATCGGTCGTGAGGATGTCCATCAGCTCGGGGCGGACAAACTGGATCCCTTCCTGCAACCGGTCTGGGATGGTCCACCACTGGAGAGCATTCCACATCTTCTGGGTTACAGTGATCAGCTGGTCGAAATGACCACTGGGTGGCCAGCTCCTACTGGAGGGGGCGCATGTGCCACCAGGCCCAACGGACCACTGAGGTGGACACCGCCATGTAACCCAGAAGGCACAGAAAGTCCCAGGCAGGGCGCAAGTGCCCAACCAGAAATGACTGGGCAAAGGAGGAAAGAACCTCCACCCTGTCCACCGGGAGCCGAGCTCTGGCTTGACAAGAGTCGAGCTCTGCCTCGATGAAGCCCATCACCTTGGAAGGCACGAGTTCTGACTTTTATTTATTTCAATTCTAGGATTACAATTACCTTTGAACCCAGGGATCTTTTACAAAGGTTCCACGTCAAGTCACAGGTATCACATGACAACAGACAAAATTGTTACACAAATAAGGGTAAAGGATATCAAATTAATTTTGAACAGACAGGGAGAGGGTAAAGTGGAAAGGAAGAGGACAATGGGGGGGTGCTAGAAAGAAATGGAGGGGCAAGGCAGGAGGTAAGAAAATGAGGAGAGGAGAGCTGGGGGGTAGGTAAGGATAAGGGGGAGTGGGGTGAAGCAACCAGGAAGGTGGCATTGTCAGGGACATGGCCTCGTTGATCAGGAGGCAGAGTTGGGAGCAGGTGTGTAGGGCCAGATCCCTGGACCTTTCCACCTCCTGTTGGTTGGAAACTGCCAGGAGCCAATCGTTGAGGTAGGGGTAGATTCTGACCCGATGCCAGAGACGGGCCGCCACCACTGCTATGCATTTGGTGAAGACACGTGGGGCCGATGACAGGCCAAACTGCATGGTTCGGAACTCATACAGGGTCCCTTTGACCCTGAGGCGAAGGAACCGCTGATGGGATGGACGGATTGGGATGCGAAAGAATGCATCCTGCAGATCCAGTGAACAGAACCGCATGTTTCGCTCCAATGATGGCATGATCTAGGACAGAGTAACCATCCAAAAGGTGCGAGACATGAGAAACTGATTCAGGTTGTGGATATCTAGAATGGGGCACCAGGAATTACCTGGGGACAAAGCCTGGGTCTGCTGGAGGATTCGCCACGGGGGATGCCTCCTTGCGGAGGAGCCGAGCCACGTCGTCTTGAAGAGCCGAATGGGTCGCATGCGGAAATCCGTTCCTCCTGAGGGGCGGGGGCTCCGCTTGGAGGGTACTGTTCGAACTCTAGAGGCAGTCCCCAACAGACTACTTCAAGAACCCACCTGTCCGAAGTAATGGCGGACCAGGCGGAAAGGAAGCGGCAGAGCCGACCCCCCACAGGAGGGCCCAGAGCTGGCGTGACGTAGATTGGGGAGACAACCCCCATCCCGTCACTGGGCAGGCCTAGAGGAGGAAGAGGCTCCAGGACCTGAGCCTCAGCCTCCTCTGCGGGCCCGTTGGGGTCCAGGCTTGGGCCAAGGGTGCCAAGCTTGAGCCTGCTGCTGATGCTGCTGTCCTCCTTGATAGGAGGGCTGCTGAACCACAGGGAAAAGTGCCGAAAAGGCTTATTCTACTGGTTCCTGCCCAAAGAACCCTTGGCAGAAATGGTGTCCAGGGTGGCACTGGACTGCTCTATACGCTGTAGGTGACCAGCCACTCCTGGACTGAACAAGTCGGTCCCAAGGAAAGGCACGTCAGCAAACTTATGCTGAGTATCCGCCGGGAAGGAGGAGAGCCTCAGCCAAGCCCTGCAGCAAGAGGCCACTGCAGTGGCCATGGAACGGGCACAAGAATCTCCGATGTCCAGGGCCATCTGGAGCTGCTGCTGCTGTTTGGCAACAGCACGCCCTGGTCCCGGACTTGTTTGATCATGGTTTGCATGTCCATGGAGAGATGAGGGAGGACTTTGTCTAATGACCAAAGTAGCGCATTAGAGAAATGTGCCATGGTGACAGCCGCGCTGGCCTGACAAAGGCCCAAGGAAGAGGCCGCATAGACCTAAGCAGAGTGGTCCATATTTTTGGACTCTCTGTCCGGAGGTTGGTCAGTGTTGGCCGAACTGCCACTGCATCTGAACAGAGGCAGTAACCAGGCTCTCGGATGAAGGGTGCTCTGTGAATCCCGCTAGGGACGCCATGGGCACCGCATACTTAAAGGCCATGCGGGCAGATGGTGCTGGGCATGAGGCAGGGCACTGCCAAAGTTCGAGGGCCAGGCCAACGATGACCGACCACAGGAAAGGCCTCCGTCAGGGTATCCCCCCTCTTGATGTCCGTGAGAAGGTACGCCGCCTTTTTCTGGATAGGCTCCAGGGGCATTCCAGTAGAGTCGGAAATGAGACTGAGAATCCCTTGGAAGGAGGAATGGCCTTCCTCCATCCCTGTACCAATGGACAACTCATTTCCAGGATGAGAATGGAGTCCGGTGGCATCAGAGTCCAAGGAGTTGGGATGCAGCAGACTGACGCCTAAATCACCTTCGATCTGCAGTGACAGTCCGGGGTGACTGATCGGCAGACGTCAGGGAAGTCCGGCGTCCTGTCGGTCCTCTTTTGAAGGAGCCGCTCCCATAGGCTGTTTAGGCGGCGGTTCCACCCAAATAAGTGGATACCCCGGAATATGCCTAACCGGCCCCACGGGCGGAGGAACCAAAGGCTTTGGTTCTGGAGGGGTCGACTTCGGCCTAGGAGGCGAAAGCCAGGCAATGGCCAGGGTGGGCGGCAGAGCCGGCTTTAGCCCTGTCAGGATCAGCTCTTGCCACATAAGGTCCTTGTAGCACCGGAGTTTCCACCGGAGCCTCTAAACATCAGAGGGGGACAAGGACGACCTGTGGCATCGCCTCTTCTTAGAGCACTTGTGGCTCTTCCTCGGTCGTTCTCCCGAGGGGGTTCTGGATCTCGACCGAGATCGGCATGCAGACTCTATTGATCGGGAGACACCCGGGTGGGGAGAGACTGGCACAACTCCTTAAACGAACCTGTAAAGGTGAAGCCTAGGTTCAGTGGGACTAAGAAGCTTCGATTAGCAGAAGCGCGAGCAGCTTCTTCCTCGAACGCCTGCATGCGGTCTAGCTGCCCGGTGGAGCCCACAGCTGCAGAAACCGCCCACCTAGCCTACTTGGATTTCAGAGGGTTCCATTTCTCCGGTCTCCCCAGTATCAGACGTGCCCTGCAGTCGTCCAGGACGTCGGGATGGAAGGCCAAGCAGTAACTGCAGGATGAGGTGTCATGTCCAACACACAGGCAGTAGACGCATGAGAGATGGGGATCGGTTGTGACATTTTTTCGCCGCAAGGACACCGGCAAAATCTCGAAGATTTCTCCTCCATGATCGATGATGCAAAGGCATGATCACTAACTTGAATGAGTTTTAATTTCAGTAAAACCGAAGATTTTGAAGCCAGGGCCTACAAAATGTGAGAGCACAAGGGAGGCAACCTTATCTTCCAGCGGAAAGGAAGATGTGGCGTCATGGGGAGGAGCAGAGACGTACCACCCAGGTGGGTGGGAGGAGCCAGCTTGAAGACTTCCAGCAGATTTAAAGAGGAAAGGGAGAATGCCAATGAGTGTGGATAAACATATCCACGCTCCTAGAATAGGATATTCCCCCCCTCTCATTCCCATTCAGCGGCAGCGTGTTCGTGGCTGTCCCCCCAATAGCACCTTAAATTCCAATCTAAACATGTATAACCCTTCCATTATGTATTTGCTTTTATTCTTCTGTTTTTTCTCATTAGGGAACCTGTACCATATCTCTAAATCCCATGTCCCCAGCAAGGAAAGTGTATCTAGTTAACACGATGCTAGCAAGTAGCACTATCAGTAGTACCGAAGATGCCCCCCCCCCCCATGAGGATAGCACATCCTATGCAAATGGCACCTTCCCTCGCCTAGCTACAAGCCCACTAACTAGTTTCATTATGGGTGGCCATATATTCCTCTGTAAAAGGCTTTCAATCCTCAAACTGTTCTACCCCTCCTAGGCTTCATCCACAGACAAAACGGATTAAGATAAAACTCTGCAAGCTACTAATCGGGGCCCTTAAAAAGCTAATCCTCCTATTACTATCGATTCAGGAAATGTTATTCAACCCAGGACCCCCTGAGCTTGGGAAGGACGCCTGATATAAATAAAATTTTATTTACTTTACTTATTCTACCCCCTCAAATATTCAGCACCTGAAAGGCCGGGCTTGACAAATTTTAAAATTAAGTACTTGTCCACGGACAAGTGGCTTGTCAAAAAGTAGTTATCCCGGTGCTTGAGTTGGTAGTCCAGGTATAAAATGGTGCATTTTTAGTAGAAAGTATAAAAATACAGAAAACAAATGAACTTATTGTGGAAAACAGATCGCTTTGGCTTATTTCTTTGCATTTTGTTTTAATTCTATGCGGTTATGAAAATATTGAAATACTGTACTCAAAAATGTTATCTTATCTTTGTGTGTGTTGTGTCATTTTTTTACCTTAAGCTGCTGTGCTTAGTGCTTGCACCTTACAGCACTACAAGAGGACCTGGGCAGGACAGAGCAGATGGGAGTAGGAGGAAGGAAGCAGAAGCAAGCTACTAGCTCCGAGAGAGTCTGCAGTTCTACACTTCTCCAAGTTCCTATACTCTCTCTCGGCAGGTTAGGTCACACACATGCACAGGCGCACGCGCGACACACCACCACACCCACCTACCACTACCAAAGAAGAGGTTTTATTTCTGTAGCTGTGTAGCACAAAAATGTTTTTCCCTTTAGTTCTAGTAAGTCCGCAGTTGTTCCCCAAGTTCCTCTACACTCTTAGGGCAGGTTAAGGTCTCACAGCCACACATCTCCAAGGTTTTTTTTTTTCCGTAGCACAAAGATATCCCCCCTTAGTTTACTTTTAGTATGTCCATAGTTGTTCCCCAAGCTCCTCTACCCTCTCAGGGCAGGTTAAGGTCTCAGCCACCCACACCTCCACCAAAAGGCTGCTTTATTTTTCTGTAGCACAAAAAAGTACAGTTACATAAGAACTTACCGTAACAGTAGATCTTCGAGAAAGGCTCTTGCAGTAGGTAATTACATATAGGACTGATGCCGGCCGGTGGCAGGACCCCGCGGAAAAATTTCTAGCTAGCAGTCCCTGGCGAGGGACCACCCCCACGTCAGGTGACCGGCGTCATACGACATCGGTATAAAGGCGTCTGGCGCCCGCCTTCAGTTCTTTCCGCACAGGCCCAGAAGACCGGACGAGGAGAAGCAGATATTTCCCTCAATGGAAAGGAGCTGAAAAAAGCCTAGGGGATGGAGGGCGGGAAGGTATTACCTACTGCAAGAGCCTCTCTCGAAGATCTACTGTTACGGTAAGTTCTTATGTAACTGTATTATCTTACTTAGAGGGGGCTCTTGCAGTAGGTAATTACATATAGGACAGAATCCCAAGCAGTCTGGAACAAATGAAAGGCACCGGGAGGAGGAACTACTCCAAGAAGTAGCGAAAGCCTTGCAAACCTCAAGACAGGAGGCCTTGCAAGACAGCTAACCCGAAGCCTGCTCTACAGCGAGAGGCAATGTCCAAACTGTAATGTTTCGTAAAGGTATGGACAGAAGTCCAGGTGGCGGCAGCACAGATATCTGCCGCAGACACATTCTTGAGACAAGCCGCAGAGGCTGCTACTCCCCGAGTGGAGTGACCTCTGACTTGACCCGGAAGGGTCTTGCTGTACTTGTCATAACAGAAAGTGATGCAATGAGCCAACCATTTCGACAGGCATTGCTTAGAAACAGCATTGCCTTCCCTTTTGTGAGCAAAAGAGACGAACAGCTGGTCAGTTTTTCTGAGATCCTTAGTCCTATCGGTGTAGTATCTCAGAATCCAGTGAACATCCATGGTATGGAGTAAATATTCCCCTTGACTGGAGTACTGCGTGAAAAAGGCAGGTAACTCTATAGACTGATTTAAGGTAGACTCCGCTACCACTTTAGGTAGAAACTTAGGGTTCGTGCGAAGACCTACTCGTTCTTTGTGAAAAATCAAATAAGGGATTTTACACATGAGGGCCTGGAGCTCGGAAATTCTTCGAGCGGGGTAATGGCCACCAAGAATAGCGTCTTTCACGCTAGAAAAGTACAGTTACGTAAGAACTTACCGTAACAGTAGATCTTCGAGAGAGGCTCTTGCAGTAGGTAATTACATATAGGATTGACGCCAGCCGGCGGCAGGACCCCACGGAAAAATTTCTAGCTAGCAGTCCCTGGCAAGGGACCGCCCCCACGTCAGGTGACCAGCGTCATATGACGTCAGTATAAAGGGGCGGTCCCGGACGCCCGCCTTCCAGTTCTTTCCCGACACAGGCCCGGAAGGCCCGGATGAGAGAGAAGCAGATATTTCCCTCAATGGAAAAGGAGCTGAAAAAGCTTAGGGGGATGGAGGGCGGGAAGGTATTACCTACTGCAAGAGCCTCTCTCGAAGATCTACTGTTACGGTAAGTTCTTATGTAACTGTACTATCTTACTTCGAGAGGGCTTTTGCAGTAGGTAATTGCATATAGGACAGAATCCCAAGCAGTCTGGAACAAATGAAAAGGCACCGGGAGGAGGAACTACTCTGAAAAGTAGCGAATAATCTAGCAAGTCTCAAGAAAGGAGGCCTTGCAAGACAGCTAACCCGAAGCCTGCTCTACGGCGAGAGGCAATGTCCAAACTGTAGTGTTTAGTAAAGGTATCAAAATTAGGATTTTTGCCTGAGGGGGATGTCAGTAGTGCATTAATGCAAGCCCTGGGAGGGTGACAAGGTGGTTTCTGTAGAAACTCTATTAAGTGTCCTTCTGCGATTAGCTGGAGCACCCATGAATCTGTAATCCTCTCCCAGTCCAGAAAGCGGAGGGAGAACCTCCCTCCTACCAGTTCCTCCAAAAAGTCTGGAGGCTGTGGGAGAGGGAAGGAGTCCGATGGTGTGGGGCAGCGCTGCAGCTGCTGAAGCACCCGCTGCTTTTTTGGGCAGAGGGAGCTTGGCAGCTGTAGGGGCATGGTGTTTAGTGGCCCGCTTTCCCAGAGGTTTCACCTTTGGCCGGTTCTGTCTGTGAAAGACACGGCGCTGCGGTTGATGGGGATGGTACATAGAGTCGACGGACTTTGGTGCCATCCCCTTCTCCTGCAGATCAGAGATGTCCTTGACATCACCCTCGAAAAGCACAGACTCCCGGAAGGGCGCTTCCTGTGTAGCGGACTGCACTTCTGGGACCAACTCTGACACACGGAGCCAAGCATGACGTCGAAAGCCTACGGCGAAAGCTGAGCTCCGTCCAGCAGTGTCCACTGCATCGTAAGTCACACGAAGCATGTGTCGACTGGCCGAACATGCAGAGCGGATGAAGTCAGACAGTTCCTGCTTGACTTGAGAGTCCAGCAGGGAGTCCAATTTGGTTTCCACCTCAGAAAGAATTGCCTTCTGGTAATCCCCATGTGACCGACATAGTTCAGGGCCCTGATCCCCAGCATGGAAGCAGTGAAAATCTTCTTGCCATACTGGTCCAGAAGGCTGGATTCTTTATCAGGTGGCGACGAGCTAAGGTGCTTTGGATTAGCTGACCGGCCGTGTGCGGCGCTAATCACGACCGAGTCAGCTCAAGAGTAGGAATCTAAACAGTCAACACCCTCTGTAGCCTGGTATAGCCTGTTCGACTTCCATGGAAGAGGGGCTAATGCTGACGGTTGTTTCCAAATGGTGGTAACAAGGTGGGCATGAGGCTCGATCCAGGATGGCACCAAGGTGGGAGCTGTCACGGGCAGATCCAGATGCTCAGTGAGTTTCAACCGCTGTGCGTCTGGCTTCAAGGATTGCCACTTATGCACTGCCTGGATTTTACGTAGCAGCTCAGTGAAGGAAAGATCCTCAGAGGAGACTTCGGAGAAGTCCTTGGCTTCGGCTTTGATGGAGAGTGAGGCTCGTCGTCCTTCTCGGACCAGCCAGAGGCATCTGAGGAGGAAGAGGAAGAAACTGAAGACGACTTCTCCCTTTCCCGTCTATGGGGAGGAACGGACCCTTTGGGAAGCCCTCTGGGTAGCATGTCCTGCCCATCTCTGGACCCAGAGGAGGGGAGAGAGTTTGTCGCCGTGGACGTATGGGAACTGGTACCGGCACAGTCGTCGGAAGACGACTCTCCACCTCTCTGGTGAGCTGAGGCTAGAGTCTCCTGCAAATCCACCAGCGGCTTGGGGGGTGGGGGCGGTGGAGGAGGAGAAGAGGGATAAGTGTATGGGTTATACCCATAGAGTGAGTATCCATAACCCGACAGCGGGAAGCCCGGCGTCGGGTAGGGCAGCGTCGGATACTGCAGTTCCGGGTACAACGGGGTCAGGTACCCGGGAGAGCTGTCTGAGCAGACAGCCCCACGGGCGGGACTGGGGCAGAAGGCCCGGGGGGGCATGGTGTCAGGGTGACATCCAGAAATGGAATGTCGCCCGGAGTCGGCACTATCGGCGTCTGAGACGGCGGCCAAGGTGCCGGTGTCGGGGCCAGCGTCTGGGGAGCAGACGTCAGATCAGCAGGAGGTTGGTCCGACGGAGGTGGAACAGGGACCTCAGCGTCGCCCGGGGATGGAGGGGAAAAATCCCAGGGGTCGGGCTGAGGAGACTTGGGGTCACCGGAGAGCAGCGAAGGCTGCAGGGAGCCGGGAACAATGGATGTGGGAGGGTCCGGCGTCTGCTCAGCCACTGTGCGGACCGACAAGAGTCTTGCCAGCGGGATCCAGGTGGACACCGGAGGGGCTGGCGTCCGACTTAATGGAACCTTCGCAAGAGGCAGGCCGACGGAGGGCAGCCTGGTCTGGCGGAAGAGGGTCATCACGCTGCCACGAAGGGTCAGGAGACTTACCGACCTTCTCCGAGAAGCGGTCCGGGGGGGCATTACCTTCAACACGGCAACTCCCGAGGGAGTCGCGGTGGGAGAAGGACCCTTGTCCCGGTGCTTTTCTTTGTCCTTTCTCTTGCAATGGCCTTCAGAGGAAGTTGACGCCAGCCAAAGTTTTTGAGTTCTTTTTCCATGGAGCTCATCTTTTTGAGAATGTGGGCTTCCAGGGACTGCTGCTGCCTTCTCCGGGTGGCCGCGTTGAAACTCAGGCAGTGCTGGCACTTCTCTACTTGATGGTTGGGGCCTAGGCAAAAAAGGCACAGGGAATGGCCGTCCTTGTTGGGAGTTGGGCGCCGCACAAGTCGCACTTATTTTTGTGCTCAAAGGGTGTAGGGGACGACATACACAGACAAATGACTGACAATTACTAGGAAAAAAGCGAAAAAACTCTAAAATAACCAACGAAGGAGCCAGACAAGCAAGGAACTTTTGCACGAGGCGCTGGCATAAGCTAACGGCGGGAAAGAACTGGAAGGCGGGCATGAGGGACCGCCTTTATACAGATGTCTCCTGACACCAGTCACCTGATGTGGGCAGTCCTCGCCAGGGACCGCTAGCCAGAAACCTCCGTGGGGTCCTGCCACCCGCCGGCGGCAGTCCTAAATGTAATTACCTACTGCAAGAGCCCTCTCGAAGTAAGATCAATGTTTACGACTGTTTTTCAGGATTAGACACCTACTAACACAGGAAGCCAAGCTGAGACTAGTATAGTCTACATTCCTACCATTGTTGGATTATGCTGACATTTTGTATAACCACAGCCCTAGCTCAGCGCTGGCAAAGCTCGACATACTGTACAACAGGGCAGTAAGATTCATTACCGGCACTCCTTTCATGACTCAGTGTGCACTATATGCCATGTTTGGTTGGCAGTCCCTAAAGATTAGACTACTTATAAGTACGGTTACTTGGAACTAGAGAGTTCTCATCAGTAAGCTGCCGTTATATTTCTAGCCTACTTATTTATTCCACTGGCACTTGCTCTTAGCAGCTCTTCCTAACTGTCCCTTGACATCCCCAGGTATAGAACCAGCTATGGGGCCTCTTCCTTAAGCTATACCCTACCAGCACTTTGAAATAACCTACAGAAATCGCTGAAGCTCTCCTCTAATTAAACTGCCCCATTTCAAAACACTACTAGGGCAGCACTTTACTAAATCTTGCAACTGCTTCTCATAACCCTTGATTTTCTCAGCAAGTAGGGCCATGCTGCCTGGCCCCCTCTGAAGTGCTTCACCTTGGGCAAGCCTCTGCCCTCTCAGACTCCTTACAATCCAATTCTCACACATATTCATATTACCCTCATCCCACAATTCTCGGTCCCCACCCCATACTCATTTCCCGCTTATTCTTGCCCCTCCTTCAAGTGTGCTCTCCTTTACATTATCTTTTTGTTCATGTCACCTCTTAAAACTGTTTTGTAGTATTACAATATATTTAGATACAGACCTTGTAAGAGTGCTGCTTGTTTACTCTTCATTGCCCAAAATTGCTAGTGTCATGGTTCCATGTTATACTGTAAACAGTTTTTTTTTTTCACTGCATCCATCCTGTAAAAATCTCCCTCCTTTGCAGTAGCCATATTAGTAGGCCCTTATGTACTGTAATGCAATTAATGTAATTTTTTGACTGACTGTATGATCCGTATAGTACTGCTGTCCAGGCCCACTTTGTAAATGAGTTTCTCTCTACTTGGTTAAATAAATATTATTGACCAATTGATATGCAAGAAAAAAATTACCATAGTAATCTTTCTTCCAAGGGGATCTTTAGCATCAGTAACGGTAGCACTTAGCTGGCTATGTGCAACTGCCCCGGAGGCGTGTCTTCAGATTAGCTTTATGGAATTAGCCAATCAGCAAAGAGTAAGGGAGTGTGCTGAGAGAGCAGCCTGAAGGGCTTCAAAATTTTTCAAAGGTAAATGGGCACATGCCCAAAGAGTGAACCAACAGGATCCAACATGCAAATGCGCAGAACTCCAGAAACAGATTTCAACACCCTCAGTAAAAAAAAAAAAAAACATTGGAATACAGAGCCACATTTGGTAGTAAAGCTGAGAACAGAGCCCTTCTCCTAAAAGGTTAACAGGGGAAGAAGGGTGGGAGCTTGCTGATGCTAAAGGACCGCTTGGAAGAAAGAAGATTACTACGGTGAGTAATTTTTTCTTCTCAGCCCAGGAGTCCTTTAGCATCAGTAACAGTAGCAGATTTCAAAGCAGTACAAAAGTGGCAGGTGAGCAGAGAACCTACTTAAGAGGCTCTCCAGAACTGCCCTGCCCAATTTGACATCCAATCTGGACTGCACATCCAGGCAGTAATACTTGATGAATGTGTATACAACAGTTTTCCAGGTAGCTGCCTTGCAGACATCCAGAAGGGGTGTGTGTCTTGCAGCTGTCGCAGAGGCTGCAGTATCCCTGGTAGAATGGGCTCTGAGGCCTTGAGAAGATTGTTTACCCACTTTTTCATTGCAGAATCTAATGCAAGAGACTAACCAACAAGAAATAGTTCTCTTGGTAGCTGGTTTTCCTCCATCTACTTCCCCATAGGTGAGGAACAGCAGTGTAAGCACCTCTGTACTCCTTAATATGCTCAAGGTAATAAAAGAGCTCTTTTGACATCCAGACTGTGGAGCTTTTGCTCACCAGGTGTGGATTTCTCAGTAAAGACAACAGGTAGAGTGATGGACTGGTTAAGGTGACACTCCAAAACTACCTTAGTCAGGAATTTCCTGTTTGTCCTGAGCTCAATTTTGTCTCTGTGAGGAATGATGTAATTGGGCTCAGTGCACAGGGCATGTAACTGAGATCCTCCTGGCAGAGGTAATGGCCACTAAGAAAAGAGTTTTCCAAGTTACGAACTTGAGATGGGCAGTGGCCACAGGCTCAAAGGGTGGTTCCATGTGCCTGGCAATGCAGAGATTCAGACTCCAAGGAGGAACAGGTTCCCCTGACTGGAGGTGCAAAAGGCCTTTGAAAAACTGCTTGAACACAGAGTGAGAAAAAACAGACTGTCCCACCAAGAGGTAGGCCGAAATTGCAGCCAGGTGCTGCTTGAGAGAGGAGGGCTTCAAGCCAGAGACCTGTAGGTGCACCAGGCAATCCAGCAGCTGAGATTCTGAAGCTGTAAGAGGAATGACGTTTCTGCCCTTGCACCAGAGGGGAAAACCTTTTCCATTTGGCTGCATAAGTCTTTTTAGCCATTCTCAGGATCTTAAGGACTTCTTCCAAGTACGGAGAAGCTGGAAATTCCAACTCCTCAAGAGCCAAGCTTTGAGGTGAAGAGAATGCAGATGTGGACAAATCACTCCTGTCTGGGGAAGGGCCAGCAGGGAGTGAGTTGGTGGCAGGCGAATGGGCCTGCTGCGGGACAGAAACAAGAGGAAAGAGTACCAAGGCTTGCCTAGGCCAGTCCGGGGCCACCAGAATCACTGATACAGACTGTTGTCAGAGTTTCAGCAACACCCCGTGTATCAGAGAAAAGAGAGGAAATGCAAATAGGAACCTCCCTGGCCAGTCCAGGAAGAGGGCATCCACTGGAAATGTTCCCAGGACTGGAGGCGTGCAGCACTACTGGGGAAGCTGGAAACTGAGGGGGGAAGCACACCGATCCACTTCTGGTGAGCCCCAACTACTGAAGACTGTGGCTAGCACGTGCTTGTTCAGAGTACACTCGCTCTGACCCTGACTGATGCGGCTGAGAGCATCTGCCAGGGTGCTGTCCTTGCCTGGGAGGTGGATAGCTAAAAGGCTGACCCTAGGGAGAAGGCGAGAGACCAAATCTTTAGAGCCTCCAAAACAGAGCATCCCAGATCTGGTACCACCCTGCTTGTTTATGTAAAACATTGCAGTGGTGTTGTCTATCTGTACAGTCTGTCCCCTTACAACAGGAGTAAAAGCCTTGAGGGCCAGATAAATGTCTCTGAGCTCCAGAAGATTTATGTAAAACTGTGAGTCCTAAGGAGACCAGGTGCACTTAATGAGGCATCATCCAGATGAGCTCCCCAGCCTAGGAGGGAAGCATCTGCAGTAATCACTTTTGTGGGAATATGGGCCTGGAAGGTGACCCAGACTGACATTTGCAGGGTCCTTCCACCAAAGAAGAGCCAGCCAAAACTGTTCTGTCACAGGTATCAGTTTTGCCAAGGTGTTGCTCTTTTGAGACCAGCGAGCTCCGAGACAGAATTGTAGGTCTCGCATCCTGAACCTGACCACCTGGGACCACTGCAGTCACTGATGCCATGTGTTCCAAGAGCTAGAGAAAGTGTCTGGCTGGGCTTGGCTGTCCCTGGACGAAATAATCTGCCACAGACAGGAAATTCTGAATCCTCTCTGGAGGGAAGGAGGGAGGGAGGAAGGCAGAACCTTTCATGGTGTCCAGCGGAGCACCAATGAAAGTGAGTAAGGGGGCTCCAGGTGGGGATTTCTTTAGCTTTCCCAGGAAGCACAGAGATTTCAGAGTATGCTCTGTAAGGGAAAGCGACTCCCTGACCCGATGAGTAGGTTGCCACCACAAGCCAGTCGAAGCAGGGGCAGACTGAAACACCCAGCTTTTTGAGGTGTGCTGCCACCACTGCTAAGCACTTGGTAAAAACTCTTGGGGCAGAGGACAGGCCGAAAGACATGGCACGAACTGGTAGTGACCCGAAGGAAGCATAAATTCAAGATACTTTCTGAGAGACTTCCTTATGGGTATGTGAAACTAGGCCCCTCTCCTGGGCAGGGGCCCTCTCCACTGCTCTTAGAGCTGAAAGTTTTTTTTTCCTCCAACAGGATCATTTGTGTTGGGGTTAAATGCTTTGACACCTGGGTCTGCCTGAGGTCTAGCCTAATTTTGAACTAAAGTGGCAGGCCCTTTTCCACTATCTCCAGGACCCACTTGTCTGTGGTAATAAGGGTCTAATTTTGGAAGTAGTGGGGGAGTCGGCCCTCCACAGGCAGAGGGGAGATGACCAGGACACACACACACACACACACACGTACATCACGGCTTAGGCTGAGAGGCTGCTAACTAAGCAGAGGTGACTTCTCTGATCCCTTCTGCCCCTCCCCCTATAAAACCCCCTGTACTGAGAGAAATCAAACTGAGGATAAGGAGTCTAGGACCTAGGAAAGTAGCCCCTGCCCCCGTTACCCCTGGGTTGGGTTTTCTGTGGGGCAGGAGGCCTAGGTTTAGTGGAGTGCGTCTGTCCCGAAAGCTTGTACTCATCCACTTTTTTCATGCAAATCACAGTTCTGGAATCAAACATTCAGGTCACAAAGGAAATCCTTAGATGCTGACTTCATGTCTTAAGTTGTTATAGGCTAGTAGTCCTGAGCCATGCAAAACGCCTCAAAGAGACGGTATGGGCCACGGCCCTAGAGGCTGCATTACCGTCGTCATCTGCCATATGGAATTCAAACTTGGCTTCCATGGCAGACTTTTGCAGTGTCTATAAGGTCCTAGACCACTCTGTCAGAGTCACTGTCAGCAATGGCCAGGACTGAATTCCACAGAGCCTTCTGATACTTGGCTGTCAAAGCCACGTATGAGGGAAAGGCGGATCAGCATAGAAGCTATAGCATACAATTTGTTTGCAATAAAATCTATTTTTCTGGTATCTTTGTCCGAAGAGAGAGAGGACAAGGAAACCCCAGCTTTTTCACATGCAGCCTGCTGTACAATACTCTTAATGGCCAGGGTGTACAGTCAGGAATTCTGTGACATGGTTTGATAACTGAAATTTATTCACAACGCTTGTCAATCCCTGCCAGGGTAGTGGGTGTTGGAAGCAGCTTCACAGTATTTTTCCTGAAAGTACTGTAAATAGAGAGGACCAGCTTTTTGGGGAGTGGCAGACATGTCATTTCCCTATAATCTCGGATCTCATTAACATCTCAGTAGGTCTCCTGTGAAGGGAGGTCCACGACGTGTCATGTTTTTTTTTTTTTTATTTTTGGTCCAGCCTCATCTTCCATCAGGTCCTGTCCATCCGCAACCCCGATGCCCAGGATTACCCCCCTGGGTTGGCTTCTCCCTCCACCACCACCCCGCCCGAGGCGGAGGAGGTGGGCGGCGAAGTGAGCTGTCATTTTGTTAGTTTTGCAGCGCTGGGGCAGGGGCCTGCGACATCCAGCATCTGCTCCCCTGAATCTGCTGACAGTCGATGCGGTATCCCCGGCCTCTGCCAGGGATTCATCAAGCACTGGACACTTCTCCTCCCTTCCCCTGGAAAAGGAAAGCACTCCTCAGGACACTCCATCCTTCTCCCCCCGATCGGCCCTCCGATGCCCTGGGTCCATTCCAGAACCCAGGTCACCGGCGTCACAAGCAGAAATCCAACCGCTGCGCCAATGGGCTGGCTATCTATCATGTTTTTAATAAAAAAAAAGCACAGATGAAGTATCCTCGTGTTCAGAAGGGGAGGCAACCAAACGGGGATCAGGGGACACATCTGGCTCTAGGCCCCCTGAATCCATGTCATGACCATCAAAATATTCCTCCCTCCCTTCCTCCTCATGAACCCCTGCCAGGAAGGGGGCAGCAGAGGGAGGTTTACTAGAAAAGGCAGAAAAACCAGACCCCATGCTTTGCAAGATCTGAAATACATGCCATGCTTTTGCCATTTGTTGCACAGAGGGCAGCTCTGTACTAAAATCTGGTGGGCTGGCAGTCTGGTTGTAAATATTTTTTTTCCTTTATGCTTTAAGCCACCTGTTGTCTCGCTATAGGCTTTCACAGAAGGAACAGAAATACAGGTTACACCCCTGTAACAGGAGTTCTAGGAATGGTATATGTTGTTCATCCACACTGTCTGGCAGGTTCCTTGCCGCTTTAAATCTTGCCGGAAGGTCTTCAAGCTGGCTCCTCCCACCCACCCGGGTGGTAAAACTCTCGGCTCCGCCCCATGACACCAGATCTAGCCCGCTGGAAGCCAGGTTGTGCGTCGCAGCCGGGGAGGTCGGATGGGTCGTGTGGATGAACAGCACATACCATTCCTAGAACTCCTGTTACAGGTGAGTAACCTGTATTTCTAGGGACATTGATATGTTATTCATCCACACTTATTGGCAGACTCCTAGCAGTTCTCCGGGAGGAGGGAGGCAAGGCACACACCCCCTACTTAGGGAATAGAGACTGGAGAACCCAGGCCCCAAAACCAGCATCCCGGCGTGACTCAAGGTCGATGTGGTAGTGGGTGATGAAGGTGTGTGCTGACTTCCAGGTAGCAGCCCTGCAGATTTCCTGGATAGGGACGTCCCTGGAAGCAGCCACCGATGCAGCGGTATGGCGGGTAGAATGAGCTCTTATCCTTCTAGGAGGCTCCATGCCCGCCAACCTACAGCAGAGATCTATGCAGGAGGTGACCCACCTGCTTATCGTCTGCTTGGCTGCAGGTCTGCCAGGTACGGCTTCAGCGTAGGTGACAAACAGCTGGCGAACCTCTCCCCGAATTTCAGCCGTGCGCTCCTTATAGTAAGCGAGCGCCCTTCTAGGGTCAGAGTATGGAGCCTATACCGACCTCTGAGGTGTGACTGGGGTAGAACACCAGCAGAGTCAACACCTGGTTAAGAGTGAAACTCCGACACCACCTTGGAAGGAATTTCGGGTGGGCGCAGGACAACCTTGTCCCTATGGAAGACCAGGTAAGGAGACTCGATGGAAAGGCGCCTGGGCTCTCCCATCCTTCTGGCTGACATAATAGCCACCAAGAAGGCGGTCTTCCACGACAGGTGAGAGAGATCACACCTGTGCATTGGTTCAAATGGCTTGCCCATGAGCTCTGCCAGTACCAGCAGTAGATCCCACGGAGGTGGAGGTTCTCGCACCGGAGGGGAAATATGATCAAGGCCTTTGAAAAACGCCCAGACCACCTTCTCCTGCGCCACCGACTGCTTCCCGGCCCGCGCCCAGTAAGCAGAGATGGCTGCCAGGTGCACCCTTAGGGTCATCGACCTAAGCCCTTGCTGAGAAAGGGACCATAAATAGTCCAAGATGCTTGCCAAGGAACAGGAGGAAGGCTCCAGGCCCTTGCCCTGACACCAAATGGAAAACCTCTTCCATTTGAAGGCATAGCATTTCCCGGTCGACTCCTTACGGGACACCTCAACTACATTGAGGACCTCATCGGAAAGACCCAAGGCCTGGAACTCTAGCCGCTCAGGAACCAGGCCGTCAGGTGCAGGGATTGAAGGTCCGGATGGAACACCTTCCCCTGATTGACTGAAAGCAGGTCAGGGTGAGCTGGAAGCTGCCTCGGGAGCCTGGAGCTGAGGCTGAGGAGATCTGGATACCACCATTGGTGGGGCCAGTCTGGGGCTACCAGAATCACCTGCGCCTTGTCCCTCCTCGCCTTGAGAAGCACCTTGTGGATCAAGGGAAACGGGGGAAAGGCATAGAAGAGGCCCGGGGTCCACGGCCTTGAGAAGGCATCCCCCTGCAGCAAGCCCTGCTGAGGGGGGCGGGCATGGAACAGCCTCAGCTTCGCGTTCTCCCGAGGCAAACAGATCCACCTGAGGTGTGCCCCAATGGGAGAACAGATCTTGTACTACCTCCGGCAGGAGAGACCACTCGTGGGACACAGCCCCTATCCGGCTTAGGGCATCGGCCAGGGTGTTGGAGGCTCCTGCCACATGAATGACTAGGAGATCCGCCTCCAGGCTGCGCACGAGTGACCAAATGCGGAGAGCTTCCTTGCACAGAGGCATGGAGCGCGTCCCGCCCTGGCAGTTTAGGTAGTACATGGTCGTGGTATTGTCATCTGGACCTGAACCACTTGACCCCGTAGAAACAGAGCGAAGGCGGTGAGAGCTAGGCGGATCGCTCGGAGCTCCAGCAGGTTGATATGGAATCGGGACTCCCGCGGGGACCAGAGGCCATGCACTCTGTGCTCCCCCAGATGGGCAACCCAACCCATCAGAGAGGAGTCGGTCGATAGAGAGACCGTCGGCCCGGGGCGGACAAATGGGATGTCCTCCTGCAGATGAGCTGGAACGATCCACCACTGGAGAGCGTGCCACATCCCCTGGGTCACCGTCACTAGCTGGTCCAATGGATCGCAGCGTTCAGACCACTGGCTGGCCAACCCCCATTGAAGGGGGCGCATGTTCCAGTGGGCCCAATGGACCACGCTGGTGCAGGCCACCATGAAACCCAGGAGGCGCAGGAAGTCCCGGGCAGGGCGCGAATGCCCAACCAGAAATGATCGGGCAAAGGAGGAAAGAACCTCGGCCCTGTCCGCCGGGAGCCATGCTCTGGCTCGAAGAGAGTCGAGCTCTGCCCCGATGAAGAGAATCACCTGCTTCGGTTCGAGTTCCAACTTGGCCTCGTTGATGAGGAGGCCAACCTGAGAGCAAACCTGGAGGGCCATATCTCTGGACCGCTCCACCTCTTGTCTGGAGGGGGCTGCTATCAGCCAATCGTCCAGGTAAGGGTACACCCGGATCCCTCGGTGCCGCAGGAGTGCTGTCACCACTGCCATGCATTTGGTGAAGACCCTGGGAGCAAGAGACAGGCCGAAGGGCATGGCTCGGAACTCGAAAAGGGATCTTCTGCTCGAAAGCGAAGGAATCTCTGGTGAGACTGACGGATAGGGATGTGAAAAAATGCGTCCTGCAGGTCCAGAGAGCAGAACCACATGCTGCGTTCCAAGGATGGTATTATCTGAGCCACAGTGACCATTCTGAAGGTCCGAGACCTTAGGAACTTATTTAGGTCGTGCAGGTCGAGAATGGGGCGCCAGCCCCCCGTCCGTTTTGGAACCAGGAAGTACCTGGACACAAACCCCGGGTCTGAGTGAGGGTCCGCCACCTCTCTGATCACCTCCTTCTCGAGCAGCAGAGCAATATCGGTTCGGCAGGCCGACAGCGAGGCTGCAGACCCCATGGCCCCCCAAGGGGCAACGGCTCGAAAGGGTGGAGCCTGCTCTAACTCTAGAGGCAGGCCCTTTCCTACCACCTCCAAAACCCAGCGGTCCATGGAGATAGCGAACCAGGCAGAAAGGAAGTGGCGGAGCCTTCCCCCCACGGGGGGAACCCAGGGGGGAGTGACGAGGCTGGGGGCGACACCCCTGAACCCGTCACTGGGCAGGCTTGGAGATGGGACCGGCCCGAGGGACCTCCTGGGCCTTTACCTCACTGCTTCCTACTAGAGGAAGCCACAGGCTTGGGTTTGGGATGCCAAGCGCGAGCCTGCTGACCCTGGTGCTGTTGGGCCAGATGTGCCCCAGGCGCAGGACGACGAAAGGGCTTGTGCTGCTGCTGTCGGTAGCCTTTGTCCTTCTGGGTGGAGGTGAGAGAGTCCAGAGTGGCATTGGACTTCTCGTTCCGCTGGAGGTGACCTTCCACTCCAGGGCCAAAGAGGTCGGTTCCCAAGAAGGGGACGTCTGCCAATTTGTGCTGGGTATCCGCTGTGAAGGTGGATATCCTCAGCCATGCTCTGTGGCGCATGGCCACCGCGGCCGCAACCGATCTGGTACAAGAGTCTCCTATGTCCAGAGCTGTTTGGAGCTGCTGCTTCGCCACCGCCATACCCTGGTCCCGAACCTGCCGGTCCGTGGTCTGCAGGTCGGCCTGGAGATGAGGGATCACCTCATCCAGGGAGCCCATGAGGGTGTGGGAGAAGTGTGCCATCAGCACGGCCGAGCTGGCCTGACGGAGGCCAAGGGAGGACGCAGCGTACACCTTGCGCCCAATGTAGTACAGCTTTTTGGACTCCTTGTCGGGGGGCTTGTCCATGTCCTAGCATTCCCGGAACGCCGGAAATGCTGTCTGTGACCAACCCCTCGGCAGTGGGGTGTTCCGAAAACCCGGGCAAAGAGTCGGTAGGGACCGCACACTTCCTGGCCAAGGGCGCAGGACAGGAAGCAGGCCGCTGCCAAAAGGCCTCCGTGGGTGAATCACCTCGGACCAGTATCTCCGTCAGGGGATACTTGGCCGTTTGGATATGGGCTCGAGCTGCATCCCGGTGAACTCCGAGATGAGCCGAAGCAGACCCATGAAGGACGATGGGCTTTCATCCAGTGACTGGCCCCCGGAGGACTCCAGGTCAACCGGCCTGAAGAACAGGGAGGAGTCCGCGAAGAGCTGCCTAGGGCCTGAGCCACCCTCCACCTGCCGAGGACGGTCGGGAGTGAGGGTGACCGACCACCTGTGGGGCAGGCCTTGACCCGACCGAGAGTCCTTGGTCGGCGCCCCCAATTTCGTTTGCGGAGGCGGAGGTTCCACCACAAGCTGTGGGGCAGCAGGTTTCGGCCGAACAACCGGCCCAGGTTTGGGCATCTCGACTGCAGCGAGAGGTTGTTTCGGCCGCTCGGGTGACAGCCACTTGATGGCCGGGGAAGCTGTTGGCTTGCTCCCGGACAAAAGTAACTGCTGCCACATCAGGTCCTCGTGAAGTCGGCGCAATTTGGCGAAGCCTCTCCTCTTCTGAGGAGGAGAAGCAAGGCAGGCGTTGCTCAGCACTCCGGTGCCGAGATCGCTGATGTCGGCAGGATCGGCTGGACCAAGAAGAAGTCTGAGACAGAGACCGAGATCCTCAGAGTTTCCGAGGACGGGCCTGGGAAGGAGCGGGGGACACTCGCTCTTCCCTCGGCTCGGACACCTTAACCGAGGACTACTGCACCGGGGGCACAGGCAGATCCTCGGTCTCCACCGGGGGAACCGGCGAAGAAGGGTAGTCGGCTTCACCAGTCGACAACCCATCCGACGGGTCGAGAAAAATCTCGACCGTGTCGAAGGGAGTCTCGGCCGGCTGACCAGACGGGGACACAGTGAGGTCAGCGGCCTTAGCCGCAACCTCGACCAAAGTAGACAGTTGGCTGTCACGGGAAGGGGAACTCTCCCGCTCCCACGAACGCTGACGATGAGACTTACCCTTAGAATCCTTTTTGGACCGAGAGGAATGTCCCGATGGCCCCTCTCCCTTCGTGGAAAGGGATTGGTAAAGCTCCTTGAACGAAGCAGAATACGAGGTACCCAAAGAGAGCAGGATAAATGCCGCGACTGAGGAGGAGGAAGATGCGGCCTGTGCCGCCTCCTCCTCGAGGGCGATCATCTGCTTGAGCTGCTCAGCAGAGCCAGCCGCCGCAGTAACCGCCCAAACTGACCTCTTTTGACTTTACCGGCAGAGAGGGCTTCTCCGGGCGCCCTAGCTTTAACCAGGCAGCACAGTCCTCCAGGACGTTGGCTGAGAACGAACAGCATGACTCACAGGCCTGCGGGTCTTGTTCTAGGCCGAGGCAGTAGACGCACGTGGAGTGCGGATCCGTCCTGGACACCTTCTGCCCACAAGGGCACCGGCGAAAACCGGGAGTCGATTTGTCCATCGCAGCCGCGA
Source organism: Neoceratodus forsteri (assembly GCA_016271365.2). NCBI lineage: Eukaryota > Metazoa > Chordata > Ceratodontiformes > Ceratodontidae > Neoceratodus > Neoceratodus forsteri. Next base: position 823,238,158 of record CM028137.1, on the reverse strand, counting down.
GTAGTAAGGACGATCGCTTCGGCCAATCAAGAATTAGATCCAGTCTATCACGAGCGTTATGAGGGAAACTGAGCTCCAAGCTAAGGAAGATCTGGCATTGTGGGGCGAAGCAGAGAGTTTTATTACCCAGGTGGGTGGAAGGAGCCAGCTTGAAGACCTTCCGGCAAGATTTAAAGCAGCAAGGAACCTGCCAGATAGTGTGGATGAACAACATATCCATGTCCCTAGAAACAATTTTGTCTTTACACAATTTTTTTGAAGCCACTTCATCAGCAGCCTCACTTCCTTTTTAATGGAGATCATCAGTACCTTTTTTACCATAGTTATTTTTATATTTTGAAGGAACTTTTATCAGCTCCTTTGGAAACTTTATTCTTTGGATCCTCCTCGGCCCCAGATTTATTTATTTTTTTGCACTTCATTGGCACCCTTGTTAGAATTATTTTTGTTTTCTGAAGGCCCCTCATCGGTAGCCTTGGGTCGCTGGCCATCCTCAGCCGTAATTTTCTTTAATGTATACACCTCTGTTTCTCAATTTTCTTACCAAAATTACACCCAGACAGAGGAGGAGAAATCTGGACCCAACACCTTAAGCACAGGTTGAGAAATCTGCTTTAGCAGAATGCTCTGACATCAAGTACAATTTTTAATATCCTGTAGGCCCAGTCTTCTATTTTAAGGAACCCAGTAGAAAATGGAACTTGCATACCTACCGTAATTCTTGATCTTCTTGGACGAAGTCTCCACCACTCATTCACACTAATGGGATCTATGACGGAGGCGCTAGGACCCAGCGGGAGCAAATTTTTCAAGAGGGTTAGCACCAGAGATGGAGCCCGCAAGGAAGCAGCACAGCGAGCCGTGGCTCATGCAGTAAAGACTACCTCGGCGTCGACCATCCAACCGCCTCTGTACCGTTTTTCCAAGGAGGTGCAGCGTAACTAACCTAGAGGTCTAACCCAATAAAATCGGACACAAGATAGTCCGAATGACCCATATAAGAAGGGTCAACAAGAGAGTCTTCACAGCCCAGCACTGAGGGAGTGAACACCAAAAACAGAGACGTGAGCTCGGAGGATGGTGGGTGGGCATGTGAATAAATGGTGGAGACTTTGTCCAAAAAGATCAATTACGGTAGGTACGTAATTTCCATATCTTCATAGACATAAAGTCCCCACCACTCATTCACACTAATGGGAGAGTACAGAGCTAATAACACCCCCCCCCCCCCGCGACGGGCGGCAGGAGAAACTAAGAGCTCACAGCTCAGTTCCTGTCAGTGTCCGTGGCTCAGCAGGTAGCACACTTACCTCTGAGGCCGGGAGATCAGAAGACTGTGGGTTCTATCCCCACACCAGGTACTTGAGTTAATATCTCAACACTGACACTGCAGTGAAGCACAAGGGGGGGTGTCGCACTCCTGAGGTGCAGTCTTTCGGATGAGACGTTAAACCAAGGTCTCATCTGCCTGTTCTGATGGTAGTTCAGGTGGATGTTAAAGATCCCATGGCACTTCTCGAAAAGCAGGAATTTCCCTGTGCCCTGGCCTATCCCCCCAATTCACTAAAATTACCAACAGCTTAATCTGGTTCAAAGTCAGTTATAGATACACAGACAGTGTCAGCAGATAAGGGCCTATGTCCCACCCAGTCTGCCCATTTGAGCTTGTAAGTTCAGTTTGTTTTCCTAGAAGTCTGTTGCCCCTTACCCTGACCTCCAGAATTCCTTATGTCTATCCATGCATTCTTAAATCCCTGATTGTTTCAGCCCCCACCACTTCCTCTGGCAGGGTGTTCCACTTGTCCACCACCCGTTCTGTGAAGAAATTCTTTCTCACGCTTCCTCTGGAATCGCCCCTCCTCCAACTTCATCCCATGCCCTAGTCCTGGAACATCTTTTTCGGCTTAAAATAGTGTTTTCCTGCACCCTGTTCCTCCCTGTAAGATACTTGTATGTCTCTATCATATCCCTCTCTCTCCTTCCTCCAGGGAGTACATGTTCAGTTCCTTCAACCTGTCTTCATAGGACTTGTGATGCAATCCATGCACCATCTTTGTTGCCCTCCTCTGAACCTTCTCTACCCTGTCTATGTCCTTACGTGAGGTATGGTCTCCAGAACTGTACACTGTACTCCAGGTGGGGCCTCACTAGTGTCTTGTATAGCGAATTATGACCTCCTTTTCCTGCTGGTGATGCCCCTGCCTATACATCCCAGCATCCTATTTGCTTTACCTGCTGCCTTGTCACACTGTTTCCCTACCTTGAGGTCATCAGAGATGACAACCCCAAGATCCCATTCCTGCTTGGTGCATGCTATATCCTCACCCCCCAACTGATCTATTGTGCCAGGGTTTTTGTGCCCCATATGCATTATCTTGCACTTCTTTGCATTGAATTTCAACTGCCAAACCCCTGAACATTCTTCAAGTTTCTGCAGGTCCCTTCTCATTCTGTCTATACCCTCTGGTGTGTCTACTGTTACAGAGCTTTGTGTTATCAGCGAACAGTGAAATTCTGCCTTCTAGGTCCTGCGCAATGTCACTGATGAAGATGTTGAATAGGACCGGTCCCAGCACTGATCCCTGTGGTACCCCACTGGTCACTCTTCCCTCTGTGGAGTGACAGCCATTTCCACCATCCTCTGTGTCCTGCCACCCAGCCAGTTACCTACCCACCACACTACTGTCCTGCCCACACCCATATTCCTCAGTTTGTGTAATAGTCTTCTGTGTGGCACAGTGTCAAAGGTCTTGCTGAAGTCCAGATAGGCCATGTCCACTGCCCTCCCCTGATCCACCTCCCTAGTCACCCAGTCAAAAAATTCAATGAGGCTGGTCTGACGTGACCTCCCCTGGTGAAACCATGCTGCCTTGGGTCCTGTAGTCCATTGGCAACCAGATGTTCCACCAATCTCTCCTTCAGTAGTGCTTCCATGATCTTCCCCACTACCGAGGTGAGGCTGACTGGTCTGTAGTTCCCTGCTTCCTCTTTGTTCCCACTTTTGTATAAGGGACTACATCTGCTGTCCTCCAGTCTTTGGGTACCTCCTGTTTCCAGTGATCGGCTAAACAGGATAGCCAGAGGTTCAGCCACCACCTCTCTTAGTTCTTTAAGGACCCTGGGGTGCACCCCATCTGGCCCCATTGCTTTATCAACTCTTATTACTTCCAGTTCCTTCAGGACCCTTTCGTGTAAAGGGACTTGTGTCCATTTCTGCACCATTCTCACCCCTTGTACTCCCTTCAGACCCATTACCCTCCTCTTCCTCAGTAAAGACTGAGCAGAAATACCTGTTCAATATGTCAGCTTTACTGTTGTCATCCTCCACGCGGCCCCCATCCTCCCCCTTCAGTCTCGCTATCCCTCCCTTTGTCTTTCTTTTTTCACTTATGTACCTGTAAAAGGTTTTGTCCCCTCTACCCACTGATTTTGCAATGTGTTCTTCTGTCTGAGCTTTGGCTTCCCTTACTGACCTCCCTGCCTCCCTTTGCTTCTCCTGGTACTTCTCCCTATCCCCTTCTGCCTGTGTCTTTTTGTATTGCCTGAATGCAATCTTTTTGGCTTTCACTTTCTTTGCTACCTCTTTAGAAAACCATAATGGTCTCCTCTTCCTTTCCTCTTGCTAACCTGCTTAATGCATAATTCTGTTCTTATAATCCCCATTTTAAATACTGCCCACTGTTCCTCAACCCCGATTCCTGTCCCATTCCCTTAATGCCTCTTTCAAGTATCTCCCCATTTTCCCAAGTCTGCCCCCAAAATCCAGGATACGTGTTTTGTGTGGCTTGGTTCTGCTCTTTCTGTGATTTCAAACCACAATGACTGGTGGTCACTGTTTCCCAGGTGCTCCCCACTGTTACCCCCATCACACTGTCCCTGTTTGTGAGCACAAGGTCCAGTATTGCCTTCTGCCGAGTTGGTTCCATGACTAGTTGCTTGAGGAAGGCACCCTGAAGGGAGTCCAGGATAAATCTGCTCCTAGTTGATGCTGCTGCTGGATGCTCCAGTCCACGTCTGGAATATTGAAGTCTCCAACCAGTACTAACTCACCTTTGTCTGCCATCCTTGATGGCTAGCATCACTCCCTATCTGTTTCTTCCTCCTGGGCTGGTGGTCTATAGACCACACCTGTGCGGATGGCTGGCCCCATTTTCCTTTCCAGCTAACCCACAGCATCTTTCCCCATTTTGTTCCTCCTGGATCTCTGTGGCCTTATGTCATTTTTCACATACAGTGCCACTCCTCCTCCCTTCCTGCCTGCTCTGTCTCTTCTGAATATGTTGTAGCCAGGTATGGTCATCTCCCAGTCGTGGTTATCATTACACCAGGTTTCAGTGATGGCCACAATGTCCAGGTCTGACTGTACCATGACAGCCTCCAGATCTTCCATCTTGTTGCTAAGGCTCCTGGCATTTGCACACAAGGCTTTCCATGATTTTACCTCCTAGACTGTTTCACTGTTCTACTCCAGCCTCTTTCTTGGTTGTTATTTATCCTGGTTCTCCTTGCTGTCTGCCCTTCTGCTGAATTTTGCCCTTTCTGTATCACCTCTTGGGCACTAATCTCCATCTTTTGCACACTGCTTTGCAGAGATAGCCACTTCTCTGGTTCACTGGTTCCACTGATAGCTGTGGGGGGTTAGCAAGTAGGTACCCTCCTTGCTGGCCTGTCACCCCCCTTTGCTAGTTTAAATGCTTGTCAATGTAGCATTTAAACTTATCATTGAGTGCTTGGATTCCCCTCCAGGATGGATGCAGGCCGTCAGGCTTGAACAAACCTCCATCCCTCCAGGTGGGTCCCCAGTCACCCAGTTGGCATTCATCTGTATCCCCTTCCCCTGGGTCGTGCCTGAAAATAGGCAGAGTCTAGTGCACTTACCCAGTCAACAAAAACTAAATAAAATAAAAATAAACATACTCAGGACAGAAGTCCGTTAAGAATAGTCCTACCAAACGACAGATTTCGTCTGATATGGACATCTAAAGCACAGTGCTTAAGGAAAGTATGCACTAAGGCTCCATGCTAACCCGCATTGCAAATATCTGCAATGGGCACGTCGCGGATTTCCGCCAGTGATGCCGCGACTGCTCTAGTAGAGTGAGAGTACACTCTGCCTTCTAGCTTAACCTGTGCCACAGAATAGCAGTGGTAGAGGCATGCGACCAGCCATGCCGAAATGCACCTTATAGCGACAGGCTGACCCAGCCGGGTCTCAATGAAGGAAACAAACAGTTGTTGAGCCATGCAAATTTCTTTTGTTCTATCCAGATAAGAGAGCACTGCAATTCTAACATCCAAAGAATGAAGAGTACATTCCCCTTCATTCTGAAATTTAGCAAAGGAGGTAGGTAGGACTAAAGGTTGGTTTCGATGAAGTTCGGAGACAACCTGAGGAAGACACTTAGGGCGAATCCTAAGAACTACTTTGTCCTTGTGAAACAGTGTGTGTGTGTGTGGGGGGGGGGTCTGTGACCAGAGCAGGTATTTCAGAAACTCTACGGGCCAAAGTGATTGCCACCAGGAAGGCCATTTTCCAGGTGAGGAACTTCAACTCACAGGTAGCTAGAGGCTTGAAAGGTTTCCGAGTGAGCATGTCTAGCACAAGGTTAATGTCCCAGGCTGCGATTGGACATCTGATGGAGGTCTGGTATGCAGAATACCTTTAAGAAACCTCTTAACTACAGGTAACTGAGCCAGAGACAAGGAATGTACTGGTTCATGATAAGCTGAAATGGCACAGAGATGAACTCTGACAGTAGAGTACTGCAGACCTGAACTTGAGAGGTCTGAAAGGTACTCCACTCTAGGCGGACAAATGGGATGCCTTCCTGCAGATGCTCCAGGACTAGCCACCACTGGGGGTTGTTCCACATCGGCTGGGTCACAGTGACTGGCTGCTCAAAGTGGCCCTGGCACAGAGACCATTGGTGTGCAAGCTCCCACTGCAGACAGCACTTTCTCCACCGGGCCCAACGGACCATGCTGATGCATGCTGCCTTGTATCTCAGGAGCTGCAGGAAGTCCAAAGCAGGGTGCAACTGCTCAACCCAAAATGATCGGGCAAAGGAGGAGCGCGCCTTCGCCCTGTCCACCAGAAACAGAGCCCTGACTCTGCAACAGTCTAGTTTCGCCCCAATGAAGTGTATCACCTGCGAGGGCACGAGTTCTGACTTGGTCTAGTTGACCAGGAGGCCAAGTCTGATGTGGACTAGAGGGCATTGGATGAAGTTGGAGGGAGGACAATTCAGAGGAAACATAAGAAAGAATTTCTTCACAGAATGGGTGGTGCACAAGTGGAACACCCTGCCAGAAGAAGTGGTGGGGGCTGAAACAATCACGGGATTTAAGAATGCATGGGATAGACATAAAGGAATTCTGGAGGTCAGGGGTAAGGGGCAACAGACTTCTAGGAAAACAAACTGAACTTACAAGCTCAAATGGGCAGACTGGGTGGGCCATAGGCCCTTATCTGCCGACACTGTCTATGTATCTATGCTTGGGTCTGGAGGGCTAGGACCCTGGATCACTCCACCTCCTCCCTGGAGGGGCCCGCTATAAGCCAATTGTCCAGGTAGGAATAAATCCAGACCCAACATCTCAGGTAGGCTGCTACCCCTACAATGCATTTGGTAAAGACCCTGGGAGCCGAGGACAGGCCGAAAGGCATGACCTGGAACTCTTGGAGAATTCCCTCTTCACAGAACCACAGGAACCAGCAGCGGGACGGATTGGGACGTGGAAAAATGTGTCCTGAAGATCCAGAGAGCAAAACCATATGCTCTGCTCCAGAGATGGTATGATCTGAGACAGAGTGACCATCCTGAAAGTGTGCAACCGAAGAAACCTGTTGAGGTAGTGAAGATCTAAGATGGGGCGCCAGCTCCCCATCTGTTTTGGCAGCAAGAAATACCTGGAGACGAACCCTGGGTGTACTGGAGGGTCCGAGACAGGAGCCACTACCTCCTCCTGGAGGAGGTGGGCAAGGCCTTCCCAAAGGGCTGACGGCAAAAGTCGGCAGACACCATGTCCACCTGTGGGGCAAAGGCTCAGCAATAAGGGTAAGCATCAAACTCTAGAGGGAAGACCCTAAAGAGTCAGGACGGGCATGAGGAGGCACTCCACATCCCGTCACTGGGCAGGCTTGGAGGCGGAGGAGGGACCAGCTGAGGAAGCAGCAGGACCTCAACCACATGGTTTCTGGACAACCACAGCAACAGACTTCGGTCAAGGATGCCAAGCCTGGGCTTGCTGCTCAGCTGGGGGCTGGGACAGCTTGGCCGCAGGTGTAGAGAGGGGCCCCAAAGGACTTCTACCTTCGAAGCTTGGAGCCCTTCACATCTCTCTGGGAGAAAGTGACAGAGTCAAGGGTGGCACTGGACTTAATGCAAGTTAGGTGTCCTTCGACCCCTGGCCCGAAAAAGTCTGTGCCCAGGAAGGGGACATCTGCCAACTTGTGCTGGGTATCTACCATGAAGGTAGAGATCCTCAGCCAAGTCCTGCGGCAAATTGCCACCGTGGCAGCCACAGACCGGGCATGGGAGTCACCGATGTCCACTGCCATCTGGAGCTGCTGCTTAGCCACTGCTCACACCTGGTTCCAGACCTGCTTGACTGTGGTCTGTAGGTCCGCCAGAAGTTGGTGAAGTACCTCATCAAGGGTGCCCAAGAGGGAATTAGCAAAGTGGACCATTAAAAGGGCCGAACTCACTTGAAGGCCAAGGGAAGAGGCCGCATAGACCTTCTTGGTAATATGATCCACTTTCCACATCTGACATTGCTGGTACGCCGAAAGAACGATTTCGGCAACAAGACCCTCAGCTGAGGGATGTTCGGTGAAGCCCGAGAGGGAACTGGCAGGGACTGCATACTTGCTCGCAATCCATGCAGACGGTGCAGGGCAAGAGGCAGGGGTGCTGCCAAAGCTCCAGAGCAGGGCCAAAAATTGCCTCTGCAACCAGAAAGGCCTTCCCAGGAGAGTCACCAATCTAGAATCTCGGTCAAAGGGTACCTAGACCATTTCTAGACTGGCTCCATCCAGAGACCCATCGATTCCCAGATTAAGCATAACATGTCCACGAAAAGAGAGACCATACTCAGTGGACAAATCCTCTCCCGTCTTCCCGTGCACTGGACGGGAGTGTAGGGAGGAGCCCTAAGACTGAGGAATCGTCGAATGGTGGATGACTGTCAGAGTCCCCGCTGTCCCTACGGCATCTGTCAGGAGTAACTGATTGACAGTCGAAGAGGTAGCCCAGGAACAGTAGGGCATCGGGGAGCACCTTCAGCTGCTTGGGCAGCAGCTCCACCGTAGAAAAGCCGGGATACACTGAGGCAAACCGGCCGAGCCAGTGCAGGCTGAGGCTTTGGTGGTGGGAGCCACATGATAGCTGGGGTGGGGACTGGGATCGATTTAACCCCAGAAAACATGAGCTGATGCCACATGAGCTCCTTGTAGTTATGACGTATTCTGCAATGGAGCTGCTCCTCATTCTTGCCTGAATGCAAAGAGCAGGAACGCCGATGCCGAGATGGGCTACTCGACGTGCGGCTTCGTGACCGAGACAGATTGTCAGGAATGTGGACAGTGGGTCTTAGGGAGCCATAAAAAGCCAAGGATCCTCTGGGATTACAGGATCCCAAGGGTTATGGACCAGATCAGCAGGCTGGTCCGACCCACCCCAAGGTGACAGGCAGGATCGGATTTCTAATGAGGGAGGTACTGGCCTCATTTGGTGGCAATGTGTCAACTGGGTAAAGAAAAATCTCAACAGGTTGGTTGATGACCATCTCAACCAACTGGCCCAACGGGAAGACCATGGAGCTAGGGGCCTGGAATGTAGGATAGACAATGGTCGAAACCTCCAGCAGAATGTGGAATCCAGGGGCCCAGAACCTTTTCGTCCGATGCGATGGCAAGACTTCTTTTTAGTCTCCGTTGAAGATCTGTATTTCTTGCCCTTAGAAGGGCCCTGCCCAAAGGTGGGAAGGAACTGGCACAAATCCCTTAACACCCCAGTGAAGGTGGCACCAAGGGAAAGTAGCACAAAGGCCGAAACCAAAGAGGCATGCTCTGTGGCCTGAGCTGCAGCCTCTTCAAAAGCTGCAAGTTGTTCGGCAGACCCTGCAGCAGTGGAGACCACCCAACAGGCATCTTTCGATCTAATGGGGGATCCAGTTCATCTGGACACCTTAGGAGAAGCGAGCATGCTAGTCTTCCAGAGTTGAAGGATGCAGAGTGCGACACAGGCCATACACCTGAGGATTGTGTTTGTGGCCAAGGCAGTAGACGCCCGTGGTGTGCAAGCCCATCCGGGACATCATCTGCCCACACTTGCACTTCTTGAATCCCACTGCCTACTTAAGAGTCATCCCTAACGGATATTCTGAAGAAAACTGCCTCAAGACTAACAATTTCGCAAATCACAACAGTATGAAGCAAAGGGCCACCCAAACACCCAAGTCCTCCCTGACACCCTAAGCGACCATTCACCAGTACTCTGCAACTGGTCTGGTACCACCCTCAAAGCCACTCCCAAAATTACTGCAAAATGCAAACTGTGGCCTGGTAAGCTAGACCATCTCAAGGCCCACCTCAGAGAATGGGACTGGACACCCCTAACAAATACCCTCAACCCGGACCACGCCCTTGAACTGTTGCTAAACACCTTTAATGCAGCCTGTGACAAGTTCGCCCCCCCTTACCAAAACTATGACCAAAGGGAATCATGCCCCATGGTTCTCGAGCCACCTCCAAGGATTACGTCAGCGTGACACGCTATGGCACCTTGCAAATGAGACCCAACGGCCTCAGGACAGGCAACATTATCGGGAGGCACATAACAAGTGCACCTGGGCCATACGAACCACCAAAGCAAGCTATTACAAAGCCACCTTAACCTCCACCTGGGGCACTGGATGCAAGTTCTGGGAGAATATAAAGGAACTCTGTGGCAAAGGCCGTAATCTGCCACCTGACCAAATGTTAATAGATGGTAGCCTCTCCACCGACCCTTTCAGGATAGCCTCGGCCCTAGATACCGCTTTTACTGATCTCTCCCATGTGCTGCCCCAATATTTCTTCGACTGCCCGCTTGTCTTCCTTCCATCCCCCTTGCTCCACCCTTCTACCTAAGAGTCCTTACCCGAGACAGCCAAACCCTACCTCACCAAAGCTATCAGCCAAAATCACTACAGTCACGACTCCTGGACCTCAGGCTTCTCCGCCTCACCCTCCAGGAAGTCCTGGCCCCACTCACCCACATTCTCAATCGCTCCCTCTGCCAAGGGAAATTCCCCACCCTCTGGAAATCGGCCTACATCACACCTATCTATAAAAGTGGTGACTGCACATCCACAAACTACCGCCCCATCTCTATCCTACCCCCCAACCCCCGTCTAAGGCACTAGAACGCATAGTTGCCGACCAACTCACTGAGCACCTCAACAAATATAACCTTCTATCCAGACAACAGCACGGTTTTCGCAAGGGCCATAGCACCACTACTGCCCTTCTTGAATTCACCTCCCATGTCCACTCTGCCCTGGACAGTGGCCACCTCACAGACGCCATCTTCATGGATCTGTCTAAGGCTTTCGATACCATAAACCATGCCCTCTTACTGAACACCCTGGCCTACATGGGTTTCTCCAATGACACCCTAAACTGGTTCACCAGCTATCTCTCCAATAGAACGCAGATAGTCAAGGTAGGCCCTGTCCTGTCACCCTGCCTCCCTATCCGCTCCGGTGTCCCACAGGGATCCATACTTGGCCCCCTACTTTTAAGCCTATACCTTAACTCCCTCCCATCCTCATGCCCTGGAAACCTGCTCCTATATGCAGATGATGCGGTCCTGTTCGCCCCTGACCCAGCACCCCTCAAACTCCACGAATCTCTCCAGCACTCTAAGTGAAATCGAGGACTGGCTCACCACCCAGCGTCTTATTATCAAATATAATAAGACTAAAGTCATGATTTTCGCCCACCCTCAGAATCCACACAAGAACCTCTGCCCCCAATTTCTCATTGCCAGTCAGACCCCCTTAGAACAAGTAAACAGCTTTAAATACTTAGGGATCACATTAGACCCTGCCCTCAGCTTTAATTAGCACATCCTACACCTATCAACTGCCCTCAGCTCCAGACTAGGCATACTCTACCAGAACAAACACTGTCTCACCCCTGAAGCATTACAACTTCCCATAAACTCCTCTATCCTCTCCCTGCTAGACTATGGCATCCTAATATACAGTGCCGCACCTCCCACAACCCTAAACAGACTCAGACTCGTGCTAAACAAAGCCTGCCATCTCATCCTTGGATGTGATCATTTCACACTCTCCTGCTCCCTTTACAGTAGCACAAACTGGCTAAACCTGGACAGCAGAATCAAGTACCACATCTGTCTTATGACCAAAAAGGTATTGCTAGGCCTCACCCCACCTACCCTAGACCAAATTATCCTCCCAACACCACCAGGCAAAACAACCCGTAGTACTAGCAAGTGGCTACTATGGGTACCCCATGGTCGGACCTCCCAATACCAACGCACTTTAAGTTTCAGAGCCCCTTCTTGGACAAATGCCTTCCCAAGCCATATAACTGATGAAATAAGGCTTGGCCCTTATAAATCCAAGCTAAGGGAATACCTTCGGGCCTCAAACCGATGTGACTGCCCCCGACACCTGATCTGACTTTGCCGCTTTCGAAGAAACTACTATCGGGTCCTTGTAGACGACAACAACGACAACGCCCCTATGAAACTATATGACCAGCCTATTACAGAGCCTTCTGTAACTATTTCTGGCCGTGCTAATGTACCTAAACTACTGTTAGCCATCTACTGAACAACTATGTAACCTCTTGAATGTTATTTGAAACCGTGCTGTAATTTCTGTTTTTCAAGTGCTGCCACTGTACCTTTTATGTATGACGTGGAACCTTTGTAAATGAGCCTGTCTCAAAGGTCTTTTCTGAATACTTCAAATAAAGAATAGAGGGCCTACTCAACGTAGGGAGCGATAAAGAAGGAACCTTCCTCCAGCGGAAAGGAAGATCTGACCAGGGGTTTTATTTAACTCCAAAAATTGATTAGCGTTTTGCTCATAAAAGTGCTAAAACTTTGTGAAAATGCACAGCACTTGCCTCACTGCGTTTAACAAATATAACACTTCTAGAAAACCTTTTTAAACACTTCCTGTACAGTTAGCATTGTCCCAAGGAAAAAAACTGCTAATCAATTATTGAAAACCCTGTGACATCACAGGGTGGTGCCAAGGGGGAGACGTCACCCGGGTAGGTGGGAGGGAGAAGCCAGCTTGAAGACGTCCGGCATGTCCTAAAGGGAAAGGAATATTGCCAGAAGTGTGGCTAGGTACATCATATCCACATCCCTAGAACAGAAGATGTCTTTAATTCTTAGTAAAATCCAGGTACCAGTGCAGCATCCTACATGTCGAGCATATGTAACAGATGATCCACACTACCTGTGGGAGTAGAAAGGTAAAGGTGCACTGTCTGATTAAGTCTTCTTTCAACCTTCAAAAGAAAATGAGGATTGGTATGCAATGTGACATCATTCTGAAAAATAAATGGAAGATATGCAACCCCAATATGCATCTAGTACATGTCACAGCCACTAGAAACACTGTCTTCCAAGAGAGGAAGAGCATCTCAACTAGCCGCAAGCTCAAAGGGAGGCAAAGTGAGGGTCTCCTAAACCAAATTAAAGTACCACACTGGAACCGGATCAGGCTACAGATGCAAAAGGGGGATACCTTTTAGGAATTTCTAGGAAACATCCAACTGGTCCACTATCCTACTCAGATAAGGCATGGGAGGCCAACAAAACTGACATGTGGACATTTTTGGAGGAATACTCAAGTCCTGAGTCCTTCAGGGTCAGTAGGTAATCCAAAATTTTAGGAAACAGACATGAAAAGAAAGCCAGCGTATGACTAGTGCACCACACAGTAAAACATTTCAATTTCTGTGAATAAGTGTACCAGGTAGCTGGCTTTCTAGCTGCCGAGAGCACATCAGCTACCGCTGGGAATCGCTAAATCAGGAGACTTATCTCCTCAGGAGCCAAGTGTGAAGGTACAAGAATCAGAGATCCAGGTACACTAGATAACCATGCCCGATGTCAGAAAGCCCACTCGCGATGGGAGTGGGACAGGTTCTACTGCCAGTTGCTGGAGAAATGGAAACCAAATTGATTGGGCCAGTGCACATCAACAGAATCAGGGTAGCATGCTCGAGCCGCAGTTTTCACCACAACTCTCTGTAGGGGAAGGAACTGTGAAAATGCATACAGAAACCTCCCTTTCCAAGAGAAGGACAACACGTCTCACCAAAAAAGTCTAGGCTCTAGAGCAGCAGTTTTTCGCTGCACAAACAGGACTATGCCCCGACGACCCTATTTTTCAGACAGGCAGTCCACGAAGGAGTCAGAGCTCCCATTCATGGCAAACCTCACTGGATCAACTAAGACAAACCAGCAGTACATTCAGGGTCCCTGCGAGGAACACCACTGACAGGAATATATTGTGTTCCACCGCCCAATGCTAAACCCATGACTTTTCTGCAGAGAGCAAATCAATGAACTATGCCTTGTCGACCTATGTAGTATATCACCAACATATTTATATGTGTGAGTCAACAGCTGATTCCCAGGAAAAAAGGCGGCAAAGCCCTGTAAGCTACACAGACAATCCTCACATCTCCAGTGCTGTTGTGAATCACAGAGCCCAGAGTGCCCCACTGGTCCTCGATTTGGAAAGGAACCAGCTGAGCCCCCAACCCATCCATGAGGCATCTGTGGTCATGACCAGCAGGGGGAATGATCACAGGAATGGTCCTCTTCTCCATATTGAATCTCACCAACTACCAGCTGATATAATGACGCAGAGAAGTGACTTGTATAATGCTGAGGACGCTGAGCCCCGAAAAACCAATCTGGGATTCTCACATGAAGGCGGTCTAGCAGAACTGTCAATATGGCAGCAGCCAGCAGACCGATGAGGCCTAGGAGTCAACAGGCAGAAAATTACTGGAAATCACCAACTGAGCTTGAAACCATTAGTGCTGTGGCATGGACTAAGGGCAAGAATGTCCAACTCAGACTATGTCCAGAACATTCCCAATGTATTGGAAGCACTGGCAGAGTGTAAGTACAGACTTTGGCTCGCTTATCAACATGACCAGTTCCATCACAAGATGGGGTCTTTAACAGCCAGTCGTCTATAGATGGGAAGACATACAGACCCTCCAGCAGAGGGCAGCTGCAACCACTGCAAACACTTTAGTAAAGACACATGGTGCAGACCATAAGCCAATGGGCAAGACATGAAATTGGCAATGAAAGCCCTGAAACATTAATCAGATATACTGTCTGAGACTTTCTGATCTTGACGTGAAGGTGAGCATCCTTCATGTCCAGCATGACCATCCACTGCCCCTTCAACAGGTGGGGGAGAAGGAACCAGAGAGAAATAACCCTGAATATCTTTGATTCTACGTATACATTAAAATCCCTTCGGTCTAAGATAGGCCTTAAATCTCCCCATCTATTCTGGAACCAGGAAGTACCGGGAGTAGAAACCCTCGTTCATTTCTGCAGCTAGGACCACTTCTACAGTCCTTTTATAGAGAAGGTACTGAACCTCTTCCAGCAGTGCTGTTTCAGACACAACCTTCGGATCAAAATTAGGACAGGTACATAATGTGACTATCACTGAAAAATAAACAGGATCTGCAACCAGAGCCTGCAACGCCGATATTCATCTAGTAGATGCCACAGCCACTAGAAACAGTGTCAAACAGAAGGGCAAGATGTCCCAGAAAATATAGGTCTGGCAAAGGGGGTAACCGGAGGAACAGTAAGGAGCTCTAAGGCATGTCCATGCTGAGCCACCTTCAGAACCCAGGCATCTGTAGCGATCTCCCTACATTTTTCCAAGAAAGAGATGCATCCTTCCACCAATACATCTTAAGACAGTGAGGCCTGAGGCACAGTAGGGGAGTTAAAATGCACAAGGGGCTGAGGGAGCCTCCAATAATGGTCTGAGCTTCTGTAAAGCAGGCATGGGCACCAGGAAGCAGGTTTGTTGCATGGGAGTTAGACAGTGGAGACCTCTGTGCTCCACAGCCGGTCCTCTTAAATAATCTCTGCCAGAACGGGCAAATGGCCTATGAAAAGAACCACAACCCCTTCCATTCGGCTTCAAATTCAAAGTATGAAGGGATCGAACAGTCACTGTCATTCTTGATGTCTGAGCTCCCTTAAAGTATTTTCAATGTCAATACTAAACTGCTTTCCTCTGAAAGGAGCAATCATTACGGACTGTTGCACATCAGAAGAAAACAGGAACTTCAAGCCAGGAGTGGCATCCTATGCAAATTCCTGAAGCAGCAGCCCTAGCTGCCACATCAGAAGCATAATAGGTTGATCTAAGGAAGTGCTTACCAGTCACTACGCCATTAGCAGGGTTAGAAATTGACACCCACCTGCCCATCAAATGCAGGCAGATTTCTCCTCTGGCAGGTTAATTTATTGTTGTCGGGTGCCCGTCGGGTGCCTTGTGGTAATCACGCAAAAGCTGCCAGCACGATATACTGCATGGCAGCCACTGAACAACATGTACTGCGATACTGCACTAGTGCAGTAATGCACCATGCAGTATGTCGTGCTAATAGTCAACGTCTGCGCGACTACCACTGTACATATGCAATAAAGTCACAGGCATAGCCACTAGGTGCGGTCAATGGAAACTGCAAATAGGAGCTCCAGAATGCTTTGAAGACAAGGGTGGCAGCAACTGCAAGCTGGAAAGGAGTCAGGGTATCCTCAGTTGCCTTATCCTGGCCAAGTCTGTTGTGCTGCTGCATCCTAGCTAGGTCCGAGCTGTGCACTTCTAGCTGTGTCACAACTGCCCTTTCCTGGCTGACGTCGCTCCTGGATGGGTCTGAGCTGTTTTCTGTATAGGTTTGTACTGCCCCATGCTCTCACCTTAAACACTTTATACTTAATGTTAAAAACTACAATAAAACTTGTTTTTGGGAAAAACAATTCTTGGTAATTACTGTG
This sequence comes from Neoceratodus forsteri, assembly GCA_016271365.2. NCBI lineage: Eukaryota > Metazoa > Chordata > Ceratodontiformes > Ceratodontidae > Neoceratodus > Neoceratodus forsteri. The sequence continues at coordinate 823,222,070 of CM028137.1, read as the reverse complement.
TTGGGCTAGTGAAAATCCTGCCAGGACAGTGTTTTTTTCCAGTAACTAGCCCTGTCGGCTAGTGGCTGAAAAATACAGGTTACTCACCAATAACAGGAGTTCTAGGAGTGATCCACGTTGTTCATCCACACTGTCTAGCAAGTTCCTTGCTGCTTTAATTCTTGCTGTAAGGTCTTCAAGCTGGCTCCTCCCACCCACCCGGGTGGTAAAACCCTCTGCTCCACCACATGACACCACATCTAGCCAGCAGGAAGCCAGGTTGCGTGTCGATGCTGGTGAGGTCGTGTGGATAAACACATACCACTCCTAGAACTCCTGTTACAGGTGAGTAACCTGTATTTCTAGGGACGTGGATATGTTGTTCAATCCACACTGTCTGGCAGACTCCTAGCAGTTCTCCGGGAGGAGGAAGGCAAGGCGCACACCCCCTACTTAGGGAATAAGGAGTGGAGAACCAAGGTCCCAAAACCAGCATCCCGGCGTGACTCTAGGTCAATGTAGTAATGGGAAATAAAGGTGTGTGCGGACATCCAGGAAGCAGCCCTGCATATTTCCTAGATAGGGACGTCCCTAGAAGCAGCCACCAAAGCAACAGTATGGCGGGTAGAATGAGCTCTTATCCCTTTTGGAGGCTCCATGCCCAACAACCTATAGCAGAGATCTATGCAGGAGGTGACCCACCTGCTTACTGTCCGCTTGGCTACAGGTCTGCCAGGTGCTCCTTCAGCGTATGTGACAAACAGCTGGCAAATCTCTCCCCGAACTTCAGCCTTTCGCTCCTTTTAATAAGCGAGCACTCTTCTAGGGTCCAAAGAATGGAGCCTATATTCAGCCTTCGAGGTGTGATTGGGTAGAACACCAGCAGAGTCAACATCTGGTAAAGGTGAAACTCCGACACCACCTTCAGAAGGAATTTCAGGTGGGGGCAAAGGACAACCTTGTCCTTGTGGAAGATCAGATAAGGAGACTCTATGGAAAGCACCTGGACGCTCACATCCTTCTGGCTGACGTAATAGCCACCAAGAAGGCGGACTTCCACGACAGGTGGGAGACATCACACCTGTGCATCGGTTCGAATGGCTTGCCCATGAGCATAGCCAATACCAGCAGTAGATCCCACGGAGGTGGAGGTTCTGGCACCGAAGGGGATATGTGATCAAAGCCTTTAAAAAAGCGCCCGACAACCTTCTCCTGCGCCACCGACTGCTTCCCAGCCCGTGCCCAGTAAGCAGAGATGGCTGCCAGGTGCACCTTAAGGGTCATCGACCGAAGCCCTTACTGAGAAAGGGACCACAGGTACTCCAGAATGCTTGCCAAGGAACAGGAGGATGGGTCCAGGCCCTTGCCCTGAACCCAAATGGAGAATCTCTTCCATTTGAAGGCATAGCATTTTCTGGTCAACCCCTTACGGGACGCCTCAACGACGTTGAGGACCTCATCGGAAAGACCAGAGGCCTGGAACTCTAGCCGCTCAGGAAACAGGCCGTCAGGTGCAGGGACTGAAGGTCCGGATGGAATACCTTCCCCCAACTGACTGAAATCAGGTCCGGGCTGGCTGGAAGCCGCCTCGGGAGCCTGGAGTTGAGACTGAGGAGATCTGGATACCAGAACTGGCGGGGCTAGTCTGGGGCTACCAGAATCACCTGCGCCTTATCCCTCCTCGCCTTAAGAAGCACCTTGTGGATCAAGGGAAATGGGGAAAGGGCACAGAAGAGGCCCGGGGTCCAAGGCCTCGAGAAGGCATCCCCCTGCAGCGAGCCCTGCTGGGGGCATGAAACAGTCTCGCTTGCTTTCTCCTGAGGCAACAGGTCCACCTGAGGTGTACCCTAGTGGGAGAAAGTACAGTTACGTAAGAACTTACCATAACAGTAGATCTTCGAGAACAGCTCTTGCAGCAGGTAACATCATTAGGACTGAAGCCGCAGGCGCCAGGACCTACGAATTCTTCTAGCTAGCCATCTTCAGCAGGGACCGCCCGACGCCGGTCCCGCCCGACGCCGGGCGAAGTACATAAGGGGACGGTTTGCCAGACTCTCAGTTCTCCACCTGAGACTTCCGCTGCAGGACGATAACAGAAGGGGAGACCGAGATCCACCACCAGAAGGTAAAAGGCGTAAACTCCGCTTCAAGGCTTGAAAGCCATGCCTCCTCAAGCGGAAGGTGGGCGGAAGTAGCTCTACTGCAAGGGCTGTTCCAAGATCTACTGTTACGGTAAGTTTTCCACAACTGTACCATCTTACCGAGATACAGCTCTTGCAGCAGGTAACACCATTAGGACCGATTTCCAAGCAATAACGCTTGTAAGCATTCTGGGAGGAGGAAACTAGGGAAGTCCATACCAAGTCCTGACTCTAGGACAGGAGACCCTGTAGCACGGCCAGGCCGAAACCGGCTCTTCGCCGTGAAGCAATGTCCAGGCTATAATGCCTGACAGAAGTATGCACAGAGCTCCAAGTGGCTGCAGCACATATGGCAGAGGAGGAGACGTTACAAACTGCTGCAAAGGAGGTAGCCACCCCTCTAGTGGAATGGCCCCGGACTGTACCCGGGAGGGGTTTCTGCTTTGTATCACAGCAGTATGCTATACACTGGACAAGCCAGCGAGAAAGGGACTGCTTCAGTACTGCTTGGCCCATCATCCTGTCAGCGAAGGAAACGAAGAGTTGCTCCGACTTGCGAAGTTGTTTAGTCTTGTTCAGGTAATACCTAAGACAGCGGTGAACATCCAGGGTGTGGAGCAGCGCTTCTCCTCTATTAGCATATTTAGGGAAATATACAGGCAGGTCAATGTCCTGATTGAGAGTGAGTGCAGAGACCACCTTAGGCAAGAACTTAGGATTCAGCCTCAGGGACACTGTCCTGGTGGAAAATCAAATAAGGTTCCTTACACATGAGTGTGAAGCTCAGAAATTCTCCTTGCGGACGAAACAGCAACTAAAAATAACGTTTTCCATGACAGGAAACGCAGCTCGCAATCCGAGGCAGGTTCAACAGGGGAGAGCGTGAGTTGTTCCAGGACAAAGTAAATCCCATGGAGGAACAGGGTCCTTAATGGGTGGCCTAAGGTGCAACACCCCTCTCGGAAAATTTCGAGACGCATCAAGTTGCGCCACTGTGCGCTGTACCACTGGGAAGTGGTAAGCAGAAATTGCGCAGAGGTGCACCTTAATAGAGGAGTAGGCGAGACCCGAATGGAAAAGGGAGAGCAGGTATTCTACCACCGCTTTCACTGGGCAACCTAAATGGGAAAGGCCGCGTGCCTGCGACCACAGGCAAAAACGGCGTCATTTCATGGCGTACGTCGCATGCGCTGCCGGCTTTCTGGCCGCGGAAAGGACTTCCGCCACCTCTTGTGAAAACCCGTGTCGCAAAATGGCTATGTCTCTAGGAGCCAAGCATGCAGGTACAGTGAGCGTAAGTCCGGGTGGACTAGAGAACCTTCCTCCTGAGACAAGAGATGGGAGCTGAAATGCAATGGAATTGGAGGTTCCCGGGACAGCTGCGTTAGCAAGGGGAACCAGATCTGTCTGGGCCAGAATGGGGCTACCAGGATCATTGTTGCATGCTCCCTGCGCAGTTTGAGAAGAACTCTCTGGATCGAAGGGAGGAACGCGTAGAGGAATCTGTCCGCCAGGAGAGGGACAACGCGCTTCGCCAGAAAACACCAGGCCCTGGATCTAGCGAGCAAAATTGGGCAGTTTTGCATTGGATGGGAAGTTAATAGGTCCAGTTCTGGAGTGCCCATCAAGAAACAGATCCTCTGCTACCCTTGAAGTTCCCACTCGTGGACTCTGGCCTGGGAACGACACAGTGTCTTGGCTCATGTGGTATTGTACACTCCGGAACGTGAACTGCAATCAGGCTCGCACCGTGTCGAATTACCCAATCCCACCTCACTGCCCCTGCAAGGGGGTAAGAGTGCGCCTCTTGTTTGTTGAGGTAATACATCACCGCCGACAGTCTGTTTGGAGCAAGAGAGTATTTGGCGGGATCTCTGACTGAAAGGCCTGCAGGGCGTAAAGGACCGCCCTCATCTCCAGAATATTGATGTGGAGATGGGCTTCTTGAGGGGTCCACGTTCCCTGGGACTTCACCCCATTCAGGTGTGCTCCCCACCCCAGCCCTGAGGTGTCTGTGGAGAGGATTACCTCCGGAGACAGCGCTGTAAACGGGACACCCGCAGAAAGTGTCCCTGGGTCTAGCCACCATAGCCAATCTCGAATCACGGGGTTCGTGATCCTGACCGGATGCTGCATGTGGTCTTGCCTTCGGTCCCACTGCACCTTGAGCATCCACTGAGTTACCCGCATGTGGAGCCTTGCCAAAGGGACGGTTGGAATGGCTGCAGCCATGTGTCCGAGCAGACGAAGGACCAGCCTGGCAGGGACAGTCTTCTTCTCGGAGAGATCCCTGATGAGGGATCTGATGCGTTCCGCTCTGCTGTCTGGAAGAAATGCTCTCCCCTGAACGGTGTCCAGAACTGCGCCTATGAACTACAGCTTCTGTGACGGTACAAGGAGAGACTTCTCGTAATTGATTATGATGCCCAGAGACCGAAACAGAGTCTGGGTGCTCTGGATAGCCAACAACGCCTCTCTGGAGGCGGCCATGAGAAGCCAATCATCCAAGTACAGAAACACAGTGGCCCTGTCTCCTTAGAGACGCTGCCACGACTGCCATGCATTTGGTAAAGACCCTGGGGGCTGATGACAGTCCAAACGGGAGAGCTCGGAACTGGAAGTGGTGGCCGAGGAACTCGAAGCGCAGGAACCTCCTGTGCGCTTGAGCTACAGGTATATGCAGGTATGCGTCCTGCATGTCCAGGGACGCTAAGAAGGAGCCCTTCTTTAGCATGGGAATAAGACCCTGCAGGGTCACCATGCGAAATAGTTTGTAGGCGACAGACATACTGAGGTCGCTGAGGTCCAGGATTGGACGGAAGTCCCCTGTTTTCTTCGGAACCAGAAAGAAGTGGGAATAGTATCCGTACCCTCTCTGGTTCTCTGGAACATACTCTACCGCTTTTGCAGGAGCGCAAGTATTTCTTGCCTGATAAGCAATTTGTGCTGACCCGAGTAACGGAGAGCAGAGGAGGCCTCAGGGTGGCTTGTCTGCGAATTCTATAAAGTGGCCTTTTTCGACCAACTGAAGAACCCATCTGTCTGTGGTTATGGACTGCCATCCTGACAGGAAATTCGCAATACGACCCCCAACCTTGATATCCCGTTGATCCTGAGGGGCGGGGGCCGGGAAGGAGTCAGGCTGTGGCGGCGGAGGGGCCCGCGGGCTGAGCCAGTTTAGCTGGACGCTGACCTCGGCCCGCGGGCCGTCTTCCCTCGTCTCTGCGGGAACCGGAGCCCCTCTGCTGTGGACCGGTGCGGGACTGTTGTCTGTGTCCGTCCATGAAAATGGCTTTGGTTCCTACGAAAGGAACTAAGCCTCGGTCGGTACATTGCCTGGACCGACCTCACCGCCTTCCCGGCCTCTTGGAGCTTGGTGAGAACCTTCTCAGAGGGTGCACCAAAGAGAACTTCTCCTTCGAAAGAGGCGTCCATGATGTTTTTCTGGACATCCGAGGTAAATCTGGAGACACGGAGCCATGAGCATCTCCAGAGGCATACGCCTGAAGCCGCCGCTCTGGCCGAGGAGTCCACGGAATTGTACGTGGCTCGCAGCACCTGGGTTCCCACGTCCAAATCCGTACGGAGGAGCTGTAACATCTCCTTCTGCTCACCTTCTGGCAATTTCTCCGCCAGATCCAGTCCCTGTTCCCACAAGCCATTTTGGAACTGTACCATGTGGGTCAAGTAGTTCAGGGACCTGATGGCGCAAGTAGCGGAAGCAAACGTGCGCCTGCCCATAGCGTCCAGCTGTTTGGACTCCAAGTCCGGTGGCAGGGTCTCTGGGACCGGTCATGAGAGGCTGTTATGACAAGAGAGTCGGCCAGAGGATGTTGAGCCAAGTACTGGTCCTCCTTAGAGGACTTGTACAGGCGGTCAGCTTTCTTCGGCATTGCCGGGAGCGAGTGTGGACGCTTCCACGCTGCCTTGGTGACGTCCACAAAAGTGTCCACCAAGGGTAGTACCACCACAGGCTTGGGATCCTTCTGCCGAAGATACCTCGCAAGGCGTAGTCTCTCGGGGTCTAATTCTTCCGCATCCCATCCCATGTTCTCTTGGATATGTCTCATGATTTCGGAGAACGATGGGTCATCCGGAGGAGATCTAGGAAGCTCCATGTGGGTCCGGAGAGGGGATGTGAAGAGGAGAGGGGATCTGGATCCTGTTGAGAACTCCAATCCCGTAACCTCCGTCGAAGGCGAACAACGGCGTCTTCTGGGTCTCTTAGGACTGGGTGACCCTGAAGAAGATCTAGACGGAGGTCTCCTTTTATCAGGTCACCCCCTTGGAGGGTCCGTAGGCTCCTGGGGGAGAGGTACTCGGCCTGCAGCCCCGAATGGGGAAGGGGGTGCAGGAGCCAGAGCGTTCGCAGGTGGTGGAGGAGGAGGAAGAAGAGGAGGCGGTGTGGAAACCATATCCCTTTTGATGGTATCCCACCAGTGAGAAAACAGCTCCTTAACCTCGGAAAGGGAAAGGCCCGACGACGGACCAGGCACCGGTGGCCAGTCGTCGGGTTCCGGCGTTGGCTCCTCAGGGGCCTCAGGTTGTGGAGAGGGCTCCCTGGGAGGTGTGACAGGACCGGGTTTGCCCGTCTGGTCCTCGGGCTGCGTCAACTCCTCCTCTGTGATAGTCTCCTGACCGACGTCGGTAGGAGGCGTCGGGGTCCTCTTCTCTAAACGTACAGGTACAGAAGTCGGCCCTCCTGCCGACGACTGAGGGGGAGAAGGCCTGACCGGTGATGGGCATCTGGCGGTCGACGGCTCCTGGGACCTGTGATGGGTGGCTGACGTCGGGTCCGACGGCTTCTTCAGAGAGGTGAGCTCCTTGGTCTTTCTCTAGGGAGGAGGCGGCAAGGGGACAGACCTGACATCGGGTTCGGAATGGCGGGAACCCGACTTGTGATGACGGTCCCCAGATCTGACCAGGAGTTTGGAGGAAGACGACGAAAAAGGCCTGGAGGTCTTGGCCTGTGAAGAGGAAGAGGAGCCCGAAGGTTTCTTCACCGCAGCGGGGGGAGGCTGAGAACAGGCCCGGGAGGGCGAACGGTCAGACCGGGAGCCGGAACTACGGGAGTCAGAGGCCCTAGACGGGGACTTGGAAGGAACCCTCTCTCTGTGCTTCTCAGTGTGTTTCCGGGCCTTTTCTGCTGAATCCCCCTTGGAGATGTCCATGGCCTTAATCTTCTCCTCCAGCAGGAACGCCTGCAGAGCCTTCTGGCGACGGATCCAGGTCCGGCTGTTGAACCCCTGGCAGAAATTGCAGGACCGGGTGTCGTGGTCTGGGCCTAGGCACCGGAAACAGGCCGAAAGCGGATCCTTAAACAGGATTTGCTTCCCACAGGCGCACTTCGAGGGATGGCCTTCAGCGGAGGTTGGAGAGGACATCAGACAGCAACTGAGCCGAAGAAAATAATGTTTTCCAGGAAGAAACTCAACCGCAATGGCGCTTAGAAACGATCCGAGGTCGAGACATGCAAGTCGACGCGGAAAGAAAGTACAGTTACGTAAGAACTTACCATAACAGTAGATCTTGAGAACAGCTCTTGCGGCAGGTAACACCATTAGGACTGAAGCGGCAGGCCAGGACCTCTACTGAATTTTTCTAGCTGAGTCAGCGGGACCTCCACGCCTGTCCCGCCTCCGACGCCAGGCGTAGTACTATAAGGGGCGGTCCCGCCAGATTCCCAGTTCTCCGCAGGAGACTTCCGTCAGCAGGATGACATCAGAATGGGAGACCAAGGATCCACCGGTCAGAAGACAAAGAGGACAAGTCCCCTTAAAGGCTCAGAAGCCATGCCTCCTCCAAGGGGAAGGTGGGCGGGAGGCACTGCTGCAAGAGCTGTTCTCGAAGATCTACTGTTGACGTGAGTTCTTACGTAACTGTACTATCTTACTGAGATACAGCTCTTGCAGCAGCTAACACTCATCAGGACTGATTTCCAAGCAGTACGCTTGCAAACACTCTGGGAGGAGGAAACTAGAAGGCTCATTCCAAGTCCTGGTTCTAGGACAGAGACCCTGTAGCACGCCAGGCTGGGCGGGTTTCGCCGTGAAGCAATATCTAGGCTATAATGCCTGATAAAGGTATGGACAGAGCTCCAAGTGGCTGCAGCACAAATGGCTGAGGTGGAGACGCTATGGCGTTGCACAGGAGGTGGCTACCTTCAGTGGAATGGCCCCTAACTGATCCCAGGAGGGCTTCTTTTGATATCACAGCAGTATGATATGCACTGGACAAGCCAGCGAGAAAGGGACTGTTTCGATACTGGCTGGCCCATCATCCTTTCAGTAAAGGGAGACAAAAGCTGCCCGACTTCACGAAGCCGCTTTTAGTCCTGCTTAGGTAGTACCTTAAGCTGGCGCTGAACATCCAGGGTGTTGAGCAGGCGCCTCCTCTATTTGAATAATTAGGGAAGTAGACGGCAGGTCAATGCCCTGATTGAGAGAGTGTGGAGACCACCTTGGGCAGGAACTTAGGGTTCGTCCTCAGGAAACTCTGTCCTGGTGAAAAAACAAATAAGGTTCCTTACACATGAGAGCCTGAAGCGCGGAAACTCTTCTCGCTGACGTAACAGCAACTAAAAATAACGTTTTCCATGACAGAAAACGCAGCTCGAATCCACGGCAGGTTCAAAGGGGAGCGTGAGCTGTTCCAGGATGAAGAGTATCTCCCATGGAGCACAGGGTCCTTAATGGGAGCCTAAGATGCAACACCCTCTCAGGAATTCCCGACAGGCATCTAATTGCGCTACAGTGCGCTGTCCCACCGAAGGTGATAAGCTGGAGATAGCACAGAGGTGCATCTTAATAGAGGGTGGCGCGACTCAGCGGAAAGGAGAGCAGGTACTCAAGCACCGCCTTCACGGGACAACCTAGAGGGGAAAGGGCAGCGTGCTTGCGACCATAAACAAAAAGCAGGCGCCATTTGTAGGCGCCGTTTACTGCATTACCGGCTTTCTGGCTGAAAGGACTTCGCCACCTCTTGCGAGACCCCGTGTCGCAAAATGGCTATGTCTCTAGGAGCCATGCATGCAGGTTCAGAGAGCGTAAGTCTGGGTGGACCAATGAATCCTCCTCCTGAGACAAGAGATGGGAGCTGAACGGCAACGGGAGCGGAGGTTCCCGGGATAGCTGCATTAGCAAAGGGAACCAGATCTGTCTGGGCCAAAAGGGGGCTACCAGGATCATTGTTGCATGCTCCCTGCGCAGTTTGAGAACAACTCTCTGGATCAACGGGAAGGGAGGGAAAGCATAGAGAATCTGTCCGCCCAGGAGAGGGACAACGCTCTCGCCAGAAAACACCAGGCCCTGGATCTAGCGAGCAAAAACTGGGCAGTTTTGTGTTGGATGGGAAGCGACAAGTCAAATTCAGGAGTTCCCATCGAAGAAACAGATCCTCTGCTACCTCCTGAAGAAGTTCCCACTCGTGGACTCTGGCCTGGGAGCGACTCAGGCCGTCTGTGATTGTGTTGTCACCGGGGAACATGTACTGTGATCAGGTTTTCGCCGTGTCGGATTACCCAATCCCACACCCTCATGGCCTCCCTGCAAAGGGGGTAAGAGTGTGCGCCTCCTTGTTTGTTGAGGTAATACATCACCGCCGTGTTGTCTGTCTGAAGCAGGAGAGTACTCAGCGGGATCTCTGACTGAAATGCCTGCAGGGTATAAAGGACCGCCCTCATCTCTAGGACGTTGATATGGAGGTGAGCCTCCTGAGGGGTCCATGTTCCCTGGGACTTCACCCCGTCCAGGTGTGCTTCCCACCCTAGTCCTGAGGCGTCTGTGGTGAGGATTACCTCCGGGGACGGCGCTATAAATGGGACGCCCGTAGAGAGTGTCCCTGGGTCTAGCCACCATTGCCAGTCTCGAGTCACGGCGTTCGTGATTCTGACCGGATGCTGCATGTGGTCTTGCCTTTGGTCCCACTGCACACCTTGAGCATCCACTGAGTTACCCGCATGTGGAGCCTTGGCGAAGGGCGGTCGGAATGGCCGCAGCCATGTGTCCGAAGAGGCGGGGACCGAACCTGGCTGGGACGGTCTTTCGGTGAAAGATCCCTGATGGGGGATCTGATCGCGCTCCGCTCTGTCGTCTGGAAGAAATAATCTTCCCTGAACGGTGTCCAGAACTGCGCCTATGAACTGCAGTTTCTGCGACGGTACCAGGAGAGACTTCTCGTAGTTGATTAAGATGCCCAGAGATCGAAACAGGTCCTGGGTATCCTGGATCGCCAGTAACAACGCCTCTCTGGAGGCGGCCATGAGAAGCCAATCGTCCAGGTACAGGAACATATAATGGCCCCGTCTCCTTAGAGACGCTGCCACGACTCCCATGCATTTGGTAAAGACCCTGGGTGCCGATGACAGCCCGAATGGAAGGGCTCGGAACTGAAGATGGTGGTCGAGAAACTCGAAGCGCAGGAACCTCCTGTGCGCTTGAGCTATAGGGATGTGCAGGTATGCGTCCTGCATGTCTAGGAGACGCTAAGAAGGCGTCCTGCTTTAGCATGGGAATAAGACCCGGAAGAGCCACCATGCGGAATCTTTTGTAGGCGACAGACATATTGAGGTCGCTGAGGTCCAGAATCGGACGGAGGTCCCCTGTTTTCTTTGGAACCAGGAAGAAGTGGGAATAGTATCCGTATCCTATCTGGTTCTCTGGGACGTGCTCTATCACTCCCTTTTGCAGGAGCGCGAGTGCTTCTTGTCTGATCAATGACTTGTGCTGACCCGAGTACCGGGACAGCAGAGGAGGCCTCGAGGGTGGCTCTTCTGCGAATTCTATAAAGTGGCCTCTTCCGACCATCTGGAGAACCCACCTGTTGGTGGTTATAGACTGCCATCCTGGCAGGAAATTCTCAATGCGACCCCCGACCATGAAATCCCGTTGATCCTGAGGGGCGGGGGCCGGAAAGGAGTCAGGATGTGGCGGCTGAGGGGCCCGCTGGCTGGGCCGACTTAGGAGAGCGCTGGCCTCAACCTGCGGGTTGTTTTCCCTGGGCTCTGCGGAAACCGGAGCCCCCTGTTGTGGAACGGGGCGGGACTGTTGTCTCTGCGTCCGTCCACGAAATCGGCTTTGGTTCCTATGAAAAGAACTAAGCTTCAGTCGGTACATGGCCTGAACCGACCTCACCGCCTTCCCGGCCTCTTGGAGTTTGGTGACTACCTTCTCGGAGGGCTGACCAAATAAAACTTCTCCCTCAAATGGGGCATACATGATGTTTTTCTGGACGTCCGGGGTAAAACCGGAGACACGGAGCCAAGAGTGCCTCCGGAGGCATACGCCTGAAGCTGCTGCTCGGGCCGAGAAGTCCGCGGAGTCGTACGCGGCTCGTAGCACCTGGGTTCCCACGTCCGAACCCGTACGGAGGAGCTGCAACATCTCCTCCTTCTGCTCACCTTCTGGCAATTTCTCAGCGCATCAGACCCTGCTCCCACAGGGCATTTTGGAACTGTACCATGTGGGTCAAATAATTCAGGGATCTGATGGCGAGGTAGCGGAAGCATCGTGGCGCCTACCATGGCGTCCAGCTGCTTGGACTCTGGGTCCGTGGCAGGGTGCTCAAATGTTGTCTCTGGGACCGATCATGAGAGCTGTTATGAGCAGAGAGTCGGCCTGAGGATGTTGAGTCAAGTACTGGTCTTCCCTTGGAGCCTTGTACAAGCCGTCAGCTTTCTTCGGCATCGCCGGGAGTGAATGTGGACGCTTCCACGCTGCCTTGGTGACGTCCACGAAAGTGTCTACCAAGGGTGGCACCACCACAGGCTTGGGGTCCTTCTGCCGAAGATATTTCGCAAGGCTTAGCCTTTCGGGGTCTAACTCTTCCGCATCCCATCCCATGTTCTCTTGGATGTGTCTCATATCAGAGAACGAAGGGTCATCCGGAGGAGACTTTGGAAGCTCACGTGGGTCCGGAGAAGGAATGGAGAGGGGAGATGGGGATCTGGATCCTGTTGAAAACTCTGATCCCGTGTCCTCGTCAAAGGCGAACGGCGGCGTCTTCTGGGTCTCTTAGGGCTGGGTGACCCAGAAGAGGATCTGGACGGAGGTCTCCTTTTATCTGGTCTCCCCCTTGGAGGGATCCTGGGCTCGGGAGGAGGTAACCGGCCTGCACACCCAGATGGAGAAGGGGGCGCAGGAACCGGAGGAGTAACCGGTGTAGGAGGAGGAGGAGGAGGAGGAGGTGGGAGGGGAGGTGGAGTGGGGATCATATCCTTTTTGATGGTATCCCACCAGCAAGTGAAAAGCTCCTTCACCTCTGAAAAAGAAAGGCCCGACGACGGACCGGGCGCCGGTGGTCGGTCGTCGGGTCCCGGCGTCTGCTCCACAGGGGCCTCTGGTTGCGGGGAGGGTTCTCTGGGAGTCTCAACAGGGCCGGGGTCGCCCGTCTGGTCCTCTGGCTGTGTCAACTCCTCCTCAGTGATGGTCTCCTGACCGAAGTCGGTCGGAGGCGTCAGGGTCCTCATCTCGATTGGTGCGGGCGCCAGTCCCCCTACCGGCGTCCGGGGATGAGTAGGCTTGGCCGGCGACGGTCTTCTGACGGACGACAGCTCTGGGGACCTGTGGCGAGAGGCCGATGTAGGGCGAACCGGCGTCGGGTCCAACGGCTTAAGTGAGGTGAGCTCCTTGGTCTTCCGCTGGAGAGGAGGAGGCAAGGAGGCAGACCTGACGTCTGGTTCAGAATGGCGGGAACCCGACTAGTGGTGATGGTGACGATCCCCCGACTTAGCCAGGGCCTTGGAGGACGAGGAAGGCCTGTGAGTCTTGGCCTGAGAAGAGAAGCCTGAAGATTTTCTCACCGCAGCGGGGGGAGGCTGAGAGCTGGCCCGGGAAGGAGAGCAGTCAGACCTGGAGCTGGAGCTGCGCGAGTCAGAGGCCCTAGACAGGGACCTGGAAGGGGCCTTCTCTCTATGCTTCTCAGAATGCTTACGGGCATTCTCCGAAGAATCCCCCCTGGAAGCCATGGTCTTGAGTTGTTCCTCGAGCAGGAACACCTGTAGGGCCTTCTGGCGACGGATCCGGGTTCTGCTGTTGAAACCCTGGCAAAACATGCAGGACCGGGTGTCGTGGTCTGGGCCTAGGCACCGGACACAGGCCGAGTGCGGATCCTTGAATGGGATCTGCTTCCCACAGGCGCACTTTGAGGAGTGACGGAGGTTAGAGAGACATCAGACAAAAAGCTGAGCAGAAGAGCAATTTCCCGTAGGAAGACACTTTACCACAGCGTCGGCGCTAGAAACTGAACGAAGGGTCCAGACATGCAAGTCGGCGTGGGAAAAGAAGAGAATCTGGCGGGACCGCCCCTATATGTACTCGCCTGCGCCGGAGGCGGGACCGACGTCGGGCGGTCCCCGCTGAAGATAGCTAGCTACAGAGAATTCCGTGGGGTCCTGACGCCTGCCGGCTTCAGTCCTAATGGTGTTACCTGCTGCAAGAGCTGTATCTCGAAGTAAGATCAGATCTTTCACTACCTCCGGCAGGAGAGACCACTCATGGGATGCAGTCCCTATCCGGCTTAGGGCATCAGCCAGGGTGTTGGAGGCTCCTGCCACATGGATGGCAAGGAGATCCGCCTCCAGGCTGCGCACAAGTGACCAAATGCGGGGAGCTTCCCTGCACAGAGGCATGGAGCGTGTCCCGCCCTGGCGGTTTAGGTAGTACATGGTCGTGGTATTGTCCGTTTGGACCTGAGCCACTAGACCCCGTAGAAACGGAGCGAAGGCAGTGAGGGCTAGACTAACCGCTCGAAGCTGCAGCAGGTTGATGTGGCATCGGGACTCCCGAGGGGACCAGAGGCCGTGCGCTCTGTGCTCCCCAGATGGGCACCCCAACCCATCAGAGAGGCATCGGTCGACAGAAAGACCGTCGGCTCGGGGCAGACAAACGGGATGCCCTCCTGCAGATGTGCTGGAATGGTCCACCACTGGAGAGCGCTCCACATCCCCTGGGTCATTACCACTAGCTGATCCAGCGGATCGAAGTGCTGTGACCATTGGCTGGCCAGCCCTCACTGAAAGGGACATGTACCAATGGGCCCAAGGGACCACGCTGGTGCAGGCCGCCATGAGGCCCAGAAGTCCCAGGCAGGGCGCAATTGCCCAACCTGAAATGACTGGGCAAAGGAGGAAAGAACCTTGGCCTGTCCACCGGGAGCTGTGCTCTGGCTCGTAGAGAGTCGAGCTCTGCCCCAATGAACTGGATCACCTGCTTTGGCACGAGTTCCGACTTGGCCTCGTTGATGAGGAGGCCAACCTGAGAGCAAACCTGGAGGGCCAGATCTCTGGACCGCTCCACCTCCGTTCTGGAGGGGGCTGCAATCAGCCAGTCGTCCAGGTAGGGGTAGTGAGGTGAAGGTTGTGTTGCATTGCCCAATCCCAAACCGGCATCGCCTCCCTGCAAAGAGGGTAAGAATGAGTTCCTCCCCGTTTGCTGATGTACCAGACTACGCACATGTTGTCCATCTGGACAGCCAGATGACCGGGAAGCAGATGCAGAGCTTGTAAAGCATACAGCAAGGCCCCGAGCTCGAGCACGTTTATGTGAAGAGTCTATTCGAGCCTAGACCAGGACAGCCCTGGGTCCTGTGAGACCCCAGGTGGGCTCCACAACCCTCTCCCGAGGTGTCTGTCAACGTTTGGGAGGAGGGAGTGAGGCAGAAGGGAACACCCCAGCAAAGGTTCTCCTGAACCATCCACCACTGCAAGTCCAGAACCACAGGGCTGGAGACAAGGACTTCTTGATCTAGGTCATCCAACAATTGATCCCACTGAGACCAAAGTGTCCACTGAAAGATTCTCATGTGGAGCCGAGTGCGAGGGACTGTCGGAATAGCAGCCACCATAAGGCCGAGGAGGCGAAGAACTGACCTGGTGCTGACCGCCTGCAACTGGACAACAGGCTTACATGAGCCTGGAGGGAGGCCACCCTGTCCAGTGGCAGGAATGCCATGCCAGAGGTAGTGTTCAGGATCGCCCCAATATACTGGAGCCTCTGGGACGGGATCAACTGGGACTTGGCCTGGTTGATGGTAATACCCAGGCTGGTAAAAACCTGCATTGTAAGGGAAAGGGAGTGCAGTAGTTCTTCCTTGGACAGGGCCACCACGAGCCAATCGTCCAGGTATGGGAAAACCTGTACTCCCTGGGTACGCAGGTGGGCTGCTACCACGGAGAAGCATTTGGGGAACACTCGGGGCGCCGAGGAAAGACCAAATGGGAGAGCCTTGAACTGGTAGTGGTCCCCCGAAACAAAAAAAATATTTGCGGTAGGAAGGGCAAATAGGGATATGCAGGTAGGTATCCTGCATGTCCAGAGCACACAGCCACTGTCCCGGCCGAAGTAAGGGCAGAAGGCTCTGCAAAGAGCATTCTGAACCATTTGTACTCCACGAACAGGTTCAGTGAGCTGAGGTCTAGGATAGGTCTCACGTCCCCAGATTTCTTCAGAACCAGGAAGAAATAGTAGTAGTAACCTATCCTCGGAAGCTGGGTTGGGACAGAGCTCATCTTCTCCCTTCAGCAGAAGGAGGATATTTCTTCCCAAACCAGAAGATGTTTGGGAGTAAAGGCGCCTTTTAGGCGGGGGGTTCTGGGTGGTTTGTGTAGAAACTCGATTGAGTGTCCTACTGCTATCAGTTAGAGTACCCAAGTGTCTGAAGCGATCCTCTCGCAACCTGGTAAATGGAAGGAGAACCTCCCTCCTACTGGTTCCTCTGGAAGGTCCAGAGGCTGTGGGAGAGGCGAGGAGTCAGAAGGTGTGGGGCAGCACCGCAGCTGAAGCTCCCGCTGCTTTTTTGGGAGTGGGGGTTTAGCGGGAGGGGCCAGGCGGCTTGTACCACGGCTTGCCTGGAGGTTTCGCTTGAGCCGAGAACGTCTACGAAAAGGGCGGCGCTTACCCCAAGGGGGCCTGTACATAGTCGACAGACTTTAGAGCAGTACCCGTCCTCGACATCCCCACCAAACAGCACCAAACCCCTTAAGGACATATCCTGGATAGCGGACTGCACCTCCAGGACCAAACCTGACACTAAGCCAGGCATGACACCGCAAATCTACGGCGAAGGTAGAGCTCTGGCCAGCAGCGTCTGCTGCATCATACGTGCCATGAAGCATGTGCCGACTGACCGAACGAGCAGATCGGACGAGATCTACCGCTTCCTGCTTAGTCTGAGACTCAGAAAGGAAGTCCAACTTTGCTTCCACCCCAGTAAGGACTGCCTTCTGGTAATCCCCCATATGAGCAACATAATTAAGGACCCTTATTCCCAGAGTAGAAGAAGCGTTGACCTTCTCATACTAGTCCAGAAGACAAGATTCCTTGTCAGGTGGGGACGAGCTAAGATGTTTAAGGTTAGCTGTATGGCCATGAGTGGCGCAAATCACAACAGTCAGCTCTGGGGTGTGTATTCAGGGAATCAACACCCTCTGAGCCTGGTATTTATTTATTTATTGAATTTTGATGACCGGGTAGGCCCACTGGGCCCATAGAGGTCCCTTTTTCAGGGGCGACCCGGGTGCAACAACAAACAGGTAACATTTCAGTACAGACTGGAGAGTGGAATAGTATTTTAAAAGTAGGAGTACATATCTTTGCAGACGCAAAAGAATGGAAAGCATGAAGGTAATAAATAATGAGCACGTTAAGCTTTAAGCATCCTAAATAGTAGTTTAGATACCAGGTCCACAGGAAATAGTGGGCAGCGTCTGTACACCTAGGGTTAGCTGATAAGTACGCAGGGTTGGAAGGGGGATAAGTTAGGGACCTAAGTGCACCCCTTCAAAGAGAAGAGGACCAAATGTCCTGCAAAGATGGCTGTTGGGAGGGCAAGTGAGCTGCTCAAGAGGCTGAGCTAGGTCAGGTACTGTGGCATAGACATATGCTCCTATTGAGCAGGTGTCCCTTCAGCAGCGTCCGGAAGCTAGAAACAGTCTCCGCCTCCCGGACCTCCAAGGGGAGGTTGTTCCAGGTGGAAGGGGCGGTGTACGCAAAGGACCTAGACCTGGCTTTGGTCCTAATCTTTGGGACCTCGAGGAGAGATTGGCCTGATGAGCGCAGGCACCGTGGGTTGGGTTTTGCCCTGACTAGCCCAACCAGGCTGGGGGGGAGAGGGACCAAGTATAGCCTATCCGCCTTCCACGGAAGGGGGCTAATGCCGAAGGTTGCTTCCAAATAGTGGAAACAAGGTCCGCATGAGGATCGATCCAGGGTGGGATCAATGTTGGAGCAGTTTCGGCCAAATCCAAATGAGCAATGAGTTTCTTCCGCTGTGGATCCATCTCCAAAGATTGCCAATGGTGAACCACCTGGATCTTACGCAGCAACTTCAAAAAGGAAGGACTTCGGCAGAGTCCTGGGCTGGTCTGGAGTGCGTGGCTCGTAGTCTGGATCGGAGCACCCGTCTGAATCATCCGAGATCTCCAAACAGGAAGAGGAAGACCCCTCCTGGCACAGAGGAGAAACGGACCCCTGGGGCAACCCTCGGGGAAGTGTGTCCTTCCCTGCCCTAACACCTGAGGGTTCAATTCTAGTGACCGGGGGGGTCTCTTGCCTCAGACGACTGGAGTCCGGAACCGGGTCCGGCATTGGAAGGCGACTCTCCACCTCCCTGGTGAGCTAAGCCTTGGCCTCAGCCCACCAGGAAGCCACAGTCTCTTTCAGGTCCATCAGCAGCTGAGGGGGCAGTGGAGGGGGTGAGGGATATGGATATTGGGGATATCCATACGGCGAGCATCTGTAACCCGACGGCTGGTACTGGGGCACCGGGTGCTGTGGCGTCAGGTACTGTAGTGCAGGATACTGTGGTCCCGGGTAGGATGGTGTCAGATAAGACGGTGTCGGATACCAGGGCACCAGGGGCTCTGATGGAGCAGAAGCCCTGGGAGAGGCCCAGCGGGCGTCGGGCCCGGCATAGGGATGGTGTCTAGCAAGGGAATGTCGTCCGGTGTCAGAGGGTACAATGTCAGGTCGTCCGGCCCAGTGGGAGGGAGACCTGATGGTAGCGTACTGGCGTCCTCAGTGTCACCCAGGGAAAGTGTACTAACATCCCAGGGTCCAGCAATGGAGCCGCTGGAGCCTCGGGATCTGTGGCGAACATTGCCCACAGTCGCATGACAGACTGATCCATAGGGTCCGGCGTCGCTTCAATGCCGAGCGACGTCCGGAGGAGCCGGCGATTTATCGGACCCAAAGGCCGCAAAGGAGGAGCAGCCTTGGTGGGCAGTTTGGAGGCAGTGCGCTGCCTGAAAGGGTCGGATGTCATCAGCCTTACCCATGCAGGCATCGAAGGGGCCGACGTCTGGTTTACCAGAGGCACTCTAACCAGAAGGCCGCACAGTGGCTGGCTTCCCGGGAGCGGCTGCCTCCTTTGACCCAGAGGCTCCCAAGGGGCCCGAGCATAAGCCCGACAGGAGGGCCTATGCCATCTTGGAAGCCTCCAAGACGGCCGTCGCACAACGGTCCCCTGGAGGGGATGTTACCTTCAGCACAGCGACTCTGGCCGGAGTCTGTGACCATGGAAGAGGAGTCCCGGTGCTTCTCTTTGCGGTGACCCTCTGGGGAAGTAGAGGCCTGCCAAAGCTTCTTCAGCTCCTTCTCCATGAAGGACATCATTTTCAAAATATTGGCCTCCAGGGACTGCTGCCTCCGTTTTCGGGTGGCGGCGTTGAACTTTTGGCACTGCTGGCACTTCTCTATGGGGTGATCTGGGCTTAGACAGAAGAGGCACTGGGAGTGTCCGTCCTTGTGCGGGAGCTGGGCGCTGCAGGAATCACACTTGTGCTCGGAAGGAGTAGGGGATGACGTACATGGCAGATGAAGAAAGTCTGACGAGAATTTCGAACAAATTTGAGAAAAAAATAACAGTAATACCAACGACTGACTGACGAAGCAGTGAACTTAACCGAGAAGCGCTTTCACAAGCGAACAAGAACTGGAAGGCGGGTGTGTGGGATCGCCCCTTTATAGTGACGTCGGTCACCTGACAAAGGGGTGATCCCCTGCCAGAGACTGCTAGCTAGAAATTTTTCCATGGGGTCCTGATGCCTGTCGGCTTCAGTCCTATATGTAATTACCTACTGCAAGAGCTCTCTCAAAGTAAAATCACATGTCATCAACGGGGGAAGCATCCCTGTCGACGAGGAACGTTCTGTTGACAGGGCAACACAGCCAGTCGACAGAAGACGTTCAGAAACAAGCTCCGGTGACAGGAGGAGGTCCGAAGATAAACAAGCCCAGCAGGCTCAGTCGACGGGGGAGAGCAGGCCTGACAATGAGAAACGCCCACTGAAGATGGAGAAGCCACCGATGGAATAAGGCGGAGGGAGTGTGAATCCTTGACCGGGAGCCTTAAAGTGCCCGCGCCCCCAGGTCCGTTCCATTCTGGCCTGGCTGGATGATCAGCCATGAGCAAGTCCCAAAGCCCAGTAAGAGAGCCTAGGCCAGGGAGCAGCAAGGGTGCTGAGAGCAAGGAGAGCTGGGGGCACTGTGAGGAGCACAGGCCCAGCCTAGTGAAAGTAGAAAAGCCAGGGACTGGGAGTGTTCCACAGGCCTCGCAGAGAGAAGCAAAAATCGGGCTGGGCTGTTGGCAACCCTAGTGAATCCCCAGACCCAGCAAGAGCGCCTGGGCCAAGGAGCAGCAGGTGTTCTGGGAGCTCTAAAAGAAGTCCAGGGGTATTCTGAGTAGGTCACAGGCCCAGAAATAAAAATTACGTACCTACCATAATTATGATCTTTCTGTGTATCTTCACCATTCATCACAGATGGGTACTGGCGGAGATCAGGACCACAGAACCTTTTTTTTTTAAAAGGATAGGCGGTCGGCCTTAACATCGGACCGCCCATGAGGGTGTGCCACCACATGGCGCTGAGGATTAGCCGTTGTGGTAGGTCAACTCCGCCTGCCTACCAGTTCTGAGTCGCCGGAGAGGTAAGAGGAAGGGATGGAGGGTGGGACAAGAGAGTCCAAGGGACAGAAAAAGGAAGAGAAAAACTGAACTAAAAGGAGAAATAACGACAGAGGACAGCATAGAGGAAGTAAGTAAGGGGATTGGGTAGGGGCCCCAATTTCCGGAAAAGGAAGAAGGGAGGGAAGGGGGGAGAGAATTTAGGAGAGTGTGAGAGGTAACAAGGATCCAGGACCCTTGTCCGTCACCAGACTGTATAGGAACTGCAAGGAGTAGCAAAGCTCATTTGCCAGAATTCAAGGCACAGAATAACTGGCAATACCCCAAAAGCAGAGTCGGCTATTCTGGAGAAGGACAGGGCACAGGGACTCAGTACTCTCTCTGTAAAGATATTTGGTGAAAAAAAAGGTTTTTTTTTGTTTGTTTTTTTTTTTAAATTAGATGGATAACAGAAGGAAGGCAACCACCAGCTCTCACCCCGTAGGAGTGAAGATATGTAGTAGAGAAGGAGTGCCACTCGAACTGTACCCCTCAGGGAAGAAACTACCCCCCTGTGTCCCAACTTTACCCCGCTCAAAAAGAGGGGTAGGCACAGAGGGAGGAGGATCCAGAGACTGAAGCCCCAGGGGGATGGCGGGCGGGATTATGATGAATGGTGAAGATACACAGAAAGATCATAATTACGGTAGGTACATAATTTTTATATCTTATCTGTGTCAATCTTCACCATTCATCACAGATGGGTGAGTACCAAGCCCCCAAAAGGGTTGATTCATTGCACCCTAAGGGACAGCGTCCCTTAGCCCTCAGTGGGTGACACACTAGGGGAACCTTCTGGGCCTGAGGAGGCCCGAGAGTGGGAGAGCGAGACGGGTCCCGGAGGGGAAGGAATTGCCCGACAACGTCCGTCTCGCCCTACGGGAAAAGAGACAGGTTCCCTGGTGAGCGGAGCAAATCACCCTACGCCAAGCCAAGGGTGACAACCGGGAAAGGCGAAGCCACGCCGATCTCCTGGTGCAGATCGATGTCCCTACTACCCTGGTAGCTACCTCACTGGCGTCGTAAGATGCCCTTGCTTGGTGCCATGCTAGCTCCAGGCCACGTGCAGAGTGCGCGATGGCTTGCCTGGTTTGCTCCGAGTCAGGCAAAGCAGCAAGGATCTGACCTAGCGCTGACCACAAGAACCTATTGTAGGCTGCATAGTGGGCCTGATGAGCAGAGATGGAGAGAAGCAACCGTGCCGAGTAGAAAGTCCTCCTCCCCCAGAAATCAAAATCCAAAGAGTCCTGATCTGGGGGCCTCGAAGCCCGTCAGGGGTGTCCAGGTGCGTCAATCCGGACTGTGGATGAGGCATAGAATCTGGAGACTCCGGGGGAGCGCAATACCTCTGGCTGAGGTCCCTAGGGGCAGGAACTCTGGAGAAGGGCCTCTGCCAGAAACGCATGGACGACTCCTGAAAGGGAGCAGGCCAGAGCGGCACCACAAGGGTGGCCACACCGAAATCGCCTAGAAAGGCGTGCACCGCATGCTCAGGATTGCTGACCGACAGGGGTGAAAGGTGAAGGTCCTCCATCATCCTCACGAGGAAGCGCTGATACTCTGAAAGATCAGCGGCAGGAGAGATATGGACAGATGGTTCCTCTCCCCCAGAAGAGGGGGATGAGGAGCTGGAGGTCACCGTATGTTCCGAGGGTGGTTGCTCGGGGGGAGGTTGAAAAACCTGGCTGTCCATGGCCCTAACATAGGAGGGAACCGAGCAGCCACCGCTCTGAACTGCTCCCAGGTGAGAGGGCCGCTAGGACCAAGAATGCCTGGGAGCGCTGGAGAATGGGTCAGAGGGATAGGGCAGAGCCGAGAGAAGAAGTCGGCTGACCTCTGCCAGGGCTAGGAAGGACCATGGACACCCGAGGAGGGTGTCCTGGAAGACTCCGCGGCCGACAGCTGTACAAACCACGTTGGTACTGCCTAGGCTGCGCCCAGAAGAATCCCCCCAGTGAGGCGACCGGGGCCGTATAGATCCAGAAGGACGGTCCCCTGCCTCCAAAGAATGGGACCCCCCCTCAAGGAACCGGAAGGGGAAGGGCGGAAGTCCGCACTTCGGCTTCGTCCAGGGCCGGGGTGGACCCCAGAGAAAGGCAGACACGCTGACCCCACACCCCTCAGAGTCCGAGAGGGTCCTGGTCCTCGAGAGGGCCAACCTAGGTATCTGGCAGCTCTGGGCTGCCCCCGAAGGGGAGACCCAGGGAGCAGCACCCTCCCCTCCTGTAGACTTCCCGATGGGCCCCAAAGTTGGGCGATCGAGACACACTACGGGAGGGGGCACCACCGCCGAGGGGTCAAGGAACCCTCCAAGGCCAGGTTGCATGGCAATGGTGGCACGCACCATAGCCTGCTGGTCAGTACTACTGACCCCAACCTCGGGGAGAACCTGACGCTCCTCAGAAGGGGGCTGGCTGTGACTCGTCGAGACCACCGGCTCGCCCTCCTCTGCAAACAACCCCGAAGGGTGTGACTCCGAGCCCGACTCCAACGAGGTAGAGTCTGAGGCCCTAAGCCAAACGGTAGGAGGGCGAGGAAAGGCGACCTTACCAAGAAGCCCAGTAGCCAAAGCAGTGGCCGAGGCGGTACCCATGCCCTCCATAGCCCCGCAAGCGGGGCTGACAGAAGGCGGTAGGGCAGCTTGGGCCAAAGGTCCTGAGCCAGGGCCAGCCGCGACGCCGTCAAGTCCACTGACACCGGGGGCGGTACCAGGAACAGAGACGGCGCAGACGGCAGCCCCAGCAACAGCCTCGGCGCCGACGACGCCAGGCCCCCCAGCGCCGCGAACGGCACAGAGGATCAAAGCGGCGCCGACGACTCGAAGCGGACTCTGCATTGAACACGGCACCGTTAGGTTTCTCGAGCCGGAGCGTACCGAGAGCACCAACGGCGACGGGGGCGGCGCCGACAGACTACTCTGAAGGCCCCACGGTGCCGTGCTCAACCTTGGCGCCGAGACATAGCGAAAGGTGATGCCGAATCCAGGGTCACGGCACCGACAAAGCTCACAGCGCCAAGAGACGAGTCGGCGCCCCACCGCAAACGGCGCTGAAGGCCCCAGCGGCGCCAACCCGGGTGAGCCTTCACCCCCGAAGGGTGACTGCCATAGCGGGCGCCCCACCCACTCCCGGGAGGAAGCGGACGGGCCTCCCGCGCCGCGGAGGAGCCTCGCCAAGGCTAGGCTACAGGAGCCGAGGCTCCCGCCTCCTCAGTCCCAGAGAACCGGAGGGGACCGGAGGAAAGGCCAAGAGCGCCGCTTGCCCGAGTGCGAACCCTACCCCCAAAGCCGGCGGAGCTCGCCCTACTTTGAACGCGTGCTGTTCTAGGACGAGCGGTCCATGGAGAAGCAGGCGTCGCACGAATCCATGTCGTGAAGCGGGCCAAGACACGCGAGACACTGGTCATGCTGGTCGGTAACTGAGTACTTGCGGCCGCACGGGCACTGACGCATAGGGGGCTGCCCCGCTTTAGAAGGTTTCTTGCCCTCCGACCGCGACATGACCTGCGGAAAAAAACACCAGAAATAGACTCAACGTCGTTATACATTAAAATAAATGGAAAGATCTTACCGGCGACGTCGAGTGGAGGCAGAACCCAGAACTAGCAGGAGACCGACGGACTGTCGAACGCACAAATGCAAAAGGCTAAGGCCTAAAAACTGTCAAAACTTCTTCAGTGGCTTCCCACGAGGTGACCTCAACGGCGGGAGACTAAGAACTGGTAGGCAGGCGGAGTCGACACAGCTTAACGGCTAATCCTCGAGCGCAGAGCCGCAATCGACTACCATCCTTTTAAAAAAAAAAAAAAAGAATTCTCAGCGGGGTACTGATCTCCGCCAGTACCCATCTGTGATGAATGGTGAAGATTGACACAGATAAGATCAGAAGGTAGAACAATCGGTTCATGTTCGAGTCGAACACTGCAACCCAGGAGGTTAGGAGAGTGGACTGTGCAAGCTGAAGCCAGCAGGAAAATGAATATAGGGTACTGGGGGCCGCCCACTCAAATACATCCACAGGAAGTGATGTCATGTGGGCCCCCCCCCCACCCCATGGAAGACTGCTGGAAGAAGCTGACGTGTGACAACGCCACCTGGAGGATACTCCCATAAGTAATGACTTACTGCAAGAGTCCGTAGAAGATCTACAGTTACAGGCAAGTAACACTCATTTCTAGGGACATGGATATGGTTCACTTAACCACACTTCTGGCAGACTCCTAGCAGTCCTCCAGGAGGAGGAGGGGACAAGGCACACACCGCCGCTTCAGAAACAGACTGGAGAACCCAGTCCCCAAAACCAGTGTCCCAGCGCGACTCAGTCGATGTGCTAGTGGGAAATGGAATGTATGCGCCAACTTCCTGATAGCAGCCCTGCAGCTTTCCTGGACTGGGACATCCCTGGAAGCAGCCAGAGGCAGCAGTATATCTCGAGGAATGATCCCAAAGCTATAAGGCAGGGCTCCCTACCAAATAACAGAACAGAGGTTGACGCAGGAGACAATCCTCCTAACAATCGTCCTCTTAGCTGCCAGTCTGCCAGTTGCAGCTTCAGCACAGTTGAAAAAGAACTGATATGCCACACCCCGAACTCAAGCCATGCACTCCTTGTAATAAGCAAGCACCCTCCACAGATTCAAGAAGCCTGCTGTCAGCCTCCAAAGAAGAGTTAGTATAGTAGACCAAAACATTAGTCACCTTGTTAAAGTGAAACTCCTGAATACCTTTGGGAGGAAGTTCGAGTGGGGGCGAATCCTTGTGGAAAACCAAGTATGGAGACTCCACCAAAATCGCCTGGAGCTCACTGATCCTTCCTGTGGCGGTGACAACCACCAAGAAGACAATCTTCTACGACAGGTGCAACATCTCATCTCGCACCTTGTGACCAGCCTTGGCCTGCAATTGTGGGTGCTGATCAGGCAGCCTGCCGAGAAGGCGGCAAGTCTTCCTGTCTGAGTGAAGACAGAAGCATCATTTGGCAGAGGCTGCAACCAGCAGCGTCTTCGTCAATCCCAGACAGTAAAAGCACAGCACTGGGGGTCTGTCCATGACTTCTGCCAGCACATGATGCACTGTTTGAAGCCAGATGCAGAGTTCACCTTCTCGTTTTCCATGCTGATGAGGTAGAGAGCAGGACCGAGGAATGCACAAAATGTATTCGAAAAATTACCAAGTTTGCCCATGGCACACTAACTAGACCCTGCAATGTCCAGAGTTGCATAGACGACCAAACTATTCCGGTGGAAAGGAAGATCTCATGTCATAGGGCGGAGCGGAGGGATATACCACCTGTGTGGTGGGGGGGCAGCTTTTCTTAAAGACATTCTGGTAAATCAGCTCTTAAGGAAAAGCCAAATGTGTGGATATGTTAACCATATCCACATCACTAGAAACACAGGTTACTTACCTGTAACAGTAGTCCTAGGAGTGGTATATGTTTATCAACACTATGTGGCAGGGTTCACTCTTTCCCCTTTAAGAAGTGTCAGAAAGTTTTCCAAGCTGGTTCTTCCCACCCACCCTGGTGCTATATCCCTCAGCTCGCCCCATGACGCCAGATCTTGCCTGCTGGAAGCAGAGGTTGTAGCGCCTAAGCCGGGGGGGCAGGTGGGTCTGTGTGGATGAACATATTACTACTTACAGGTCAGTAACCTATGTTTCTAGGGACATGAATATGTTCTCTCCATACTATCTGGCAGACTCCTAGCAGTTCTCCAGCAGGAGGGAGGCAAGGTGCACACCCCCTACTTAGAGAACAGAGACAGGAGAACTGAGGCCCCCAAACCAGCATTCTGGTGTAACTAGAGGTCAACGTGGTAATAGGAAATGAAGGCGTGTGCCAACTTCTAAGTAGAAGATCTGCAGATTTCCTGGATAGGGACGTCCCTAGAAGCAGCAACCAATGCAGTAGTAGTATGGTGGGTGGAATGAGCCTTTAGCCCACCAGGAGGCTCCCTACCCACCAACCTATAGCAAAGAATGCAGGAAGTGATCCACCAGCCAACAGTCCACTTGGCTGCAGGTCTGCCAGGTGCAGCTTCAGCGTAGGTGACAAACAGCTGGCAAACCTCTCCCTGAACTCCAGCCGTGCACTCTTTGTAATAAACTAGCGCTCGAGTATGGAGCCTGTGCGCTTGGCCTCAGAGGTGCGATTCAGGAAGAGCAATTAACTGATTAAGGTGAAACTCAGACACAACCTTCGGGTTGTGGCGCAAGACAAACTTGTCCCTGTGGAAGACCAAGTAAGAAGACTCCACCGAAAGCGCCTAGAGTTACGAACATATGAAATTTGCCAGCAGATAAAGGCCTAGAGGTCTATCAAGTCTGCTCGAATGTGCAGCTAGCACCCCTTATTCTGCAGCTGCCCCTCCCTTCCACCCTTCCCCTTCATTAACCCTCCCCCTTGTCCTGTCCCATCCTTGTTTGAAGCAGTCCACTGTTCTACTGCATACCACTTCAGCAGGTAACGCATTCCACCCAGCCACCACCCTCTCTGTAAAAAAGTGTCTCCTCATCTCCCTCCTGAACCTTCCTCACTCCAGTCTCGTATCATGGCCCCTGGGGACCCTCCCCTCCCTTACTTTGAACAGCCCCTCTACCAGTCTTGCTTATTACTTTCATGTATTTAAAGGTTTCAATCATGTCACCCGTCTCTCCTCTCCTCCAGTGAATACATGTTCAACTCCCTCAACCTCCTCTCATATGATAAGTCCCCCAGCCCCTTGATCATCTTTGTCGCTCTGCGCTGCACCCCCTTCCAGTAACTTAATGTCCCTCTTTAGATACGGACGCCAGTACTGTGCACGAGTACTCCAGGTGTGGTCTAACTAATGACCTATACAGTGGCAGAATCACCTCCTCCTCCTCGAGGATATACCCTTGCACCACAACCCAGCATTTTGTTGGCCTTTGCAGCTGCCTTCCTACATTGTGCCAAGTTGTTCATTGACCCTGTAATGAGCAACCCAGATCCTTCTCCTCCTCTGTCTGGGCTAGCTGCACTCCCCCTAGCTGGTAACTCCTCCTTGGGTTCTTCATCCCAAAATGCAGCACCTTGCACTTTTTGGCATTAAAGCCCAGTTGCCAGGTGTCTGACCAGGTTTCAAGCTTTGCCAGATCATCCTGCAACCCTGCCATCCCCCTAGGTCATCCACCACCGCACCTACCTTGGTATCATCAGCAAACAGACTGATCTTGCTCTTGATGTCCCAGGATATGTCTGCAATGAATATCCCAAAACACTGGTCCCAACACTGAGCCCTGTGGAACACCGCTAGTCACTGCCCTTGGGTGTGAGCTCCCCACCCACCACCACCCTCTGTTGCCTTCCCTGCAGCCAGTTTCCTACCCATCTCACCAGCTTTGCACCCGCCCCTGTGCCTACTAACTTCCTTCCCAGCCTTCCAGGTGGCACTGAGTCGAATGCCTTACTGAAGTCCAGATACAGGACATCCACTGCATGGCCCCTGTCCAGTTGCCTAGTTACCCAGTCATAGAACTCGAGCAGGTTGGTTTGGCAGGATCTACCACATATGAAACATAGAAACATAGAATTTGACGGCAGATAAGAACCACTTGGCCCACCCAGTCTGCCCATTTCCCTACCTAATGGATAAGTTGCAGATCCTAGTTAACCAGCAGCCTACTTCTTCCTACCCCCACCCCCTAGAATTGCCTTATGACTGTCCCATGCATGCTTGAATTCCACCACTGTTTGTGACTCCACAACCTCCTCTGGAAGGCCGTTCCATACGTCCACCACCCTCTGTGAAAAAATATTTCCTTAAATTACCTCTGAGCGGCCCCCCTTCTATCTTCAAATTGTGCCCCCTTGTTCTTGCACACCTTTTTTTGAAGATGCTACCCTCTTGGACTTTTGATTCCTTGAGGTACTTGAAAGTTTCTATCATGTCCCCTCTCCCTCCTTTCCTCGAGGCTATACATATTAAGCTCCTTAAGTCTCTCTTCATATGTCTTCTGGTGCAGACCCGCACCATTTTAGTCTCCCTCTCTGGACAGCTTCCATCCTGTCTATGTCTTTGCGGAGATTGGGTCTCGAACTGCACACAGTACTCCAGATGGGGTCTCACTAGCTGTCTGTACAGAGGGATAACAACTTCCTGTTTTCTACTGGTGATGCCTCTCCCTATGCATCCCAGTATCCCCCCAACCCTCCTTGCTGCCTCTCACATTGCTTGCCCACCTTTAGGTCATCTGATATGACTACCCCAGGTCCCTTTCCATTTTGTTGTTAGTATCTCACCCCATTGTGTACTCTTCTCCTGGGTTTTGTTTCCCAGGTGCATTACCTGCACTTCTTAGCATTGAATCTAAGCTGCCATACATTTGACCATTCCTCTAACCTTGTCAAGTCCCTTCTCATCCTTTCCACTCCACCTTGTGCATCAACTCTGTTGCAGATCTTTGTGTCATCTGCAAAGAGACATACTTTTTCCTTCCAGTCCCTCTGCAATGTCACTTATAAAGACATTGAAGAGGACTGGTCCTAATACTGAACCCTGCGGATGAAGCCATGCTGTCTGCTGTCCTGTAGTCCTTTGGCCTCTAGGAGGGCCACCAGCCTCTCCTTCAGGATAGTCTCCATTAGCTTACCCACGATGGATGTGAGGCTCACTGGTCTGTAGTTTCCCAGTTCATCCTTGGGGCCACTCTTGTGGAGGGACACCACATGAGCCATCCTCCAGTCCTGAGGTACACACCCTGAATGTAGTGAGGCATTAAATAGGTCTGTCAAAGGTCCTGCAAGGACCTCTGCCAGCTCCTTCAGTACCCTGGGGTGGATGCCATCTGGGCCTGGCGCCTTGTCCACCCTCAATTAGATAGAGTTCACTGATCCTTCTGGCTGACATGATAGCCGCCATGAAGACCGTCTTCCACAACAGGTGAAACATGTCACACCTGTGCATCGGTTCAAATGGCTTGCCTGTGAGCTTTGCCAAAACCAGCAACAAGTCCCACGGTGGTGGTGGTTCACGCATCGGAGGGGGAAATGTGATTCAAGAGTGTGAAAAAGCACTAGACCACAGTCTCCTGACCAACCCATGCCCAATACGCAGAGGTAGGTGCCAGGTGCACCTTAAGGGTCGAATGAAGGCCCCCTTTGGAAAGGGACCACAGGTAGTCCAAAATGCTGGCCACCAGACAGGACAAGGGGTCCAGCCCCTTGCCCTGACACCAAATGGGGAGACTCTTCCATTTGAAGGCATAGCATTTTCTGGTAGATTTCTTTCTACCTCCAACCACAGAGAGGACATCTTTGGAGAGACCTAAAGCCTGGAACTCTAGCCGCTCAGGATCCAGGCCGGCTAGTGCAGGGATTGGAGGTCTGGGTGAAGTACACTCCCATGACTGATGGAGACCAGGTCTTGGTGGAGTGGCAGACTTCTTGGGAGCCTTTTGCTGAGGCTGAGGAGATCAGAGTACCAAAACTGGCGTGGCGAGATAGGAGCCACCAGAAGCCTTGTCCCGCCTGACCTTCAGCAGCACCTCGTGGGTCAAGGAAAGGCACAGAAGAGGCCTGGGGTCCAAGGCCTCGAGAAGGCATCCCCTTGCAGCGAGCCCTGCTGAGGGGGCGGGCACAGAATAGTCTCAACTTTGCCATCTCCCTGGAGGCGAAAAAGTCCACCTGAGGGTTGCCCCACTGGGACAACAGGCTGTGAAAGAGGGTCCATACGTCACAAGATCACTCTTGTGACACCTCGCCTACCCGACGGAGGGTCTGCCAGCTGATTGGAGGGTCCTGCCACATGGCTGGCCAAGAGATCTGTCTCCAGGCTGCTCACGAGGGTCCATACGTGGAGAGCTTCCTCACACAAAGGCAGGGAGAGCATCCCTCCAAGTTTGTTGATGTATTACATGGTCGTGGTGTTGTCCGTCTGGACTTGGACCACCTGACCGAATGTGCGGAGCAAATGAAGTCAGTGCAAGCTGAACTGCCCAGAGCTCCAGCAGGTTGATGCACCATTGGGACTCCGAGGGTCCAGAGCCCATGGACTCTGTCCCCCCCAGATGGGCACCCCAGCCTGTGAGAGGCGGTCATCAGGATGACCTTCGGCATGGGGCAAACAAACTGGATCCCTTCCTGCAGATGCGCTGGGACTAACCACCACTGGAGAATGTCCCACATCTTCTGGGTCACAGTTACCAGCTGGTCGAAATGACCTTTGCACAGAGACCACTGGCTGGCCTGCTCCCATTGCAAGGAGCGCATATTCCAATGGGCCCATTGGACCACGCTGGTAGAGGCCACCATGTAACCCAGAAGGCCCAGGAAGTCCCGGGCAGGGTGCAATTGCCCTACTCGAAATGATCAAGCAAAGGAGGAAAGAAACTCTGCCCTGTCTGCTGGGGGCCGGGATCTGGCTTGGCAAAAGTCGAGCTCTGCCCTGATAAAGCTCATCACCTGCTAGCGCATGTTTTCCAACTTTGCTTTGTTGACCAAGAGAGGTGCAGGTCTGGAGGGCCAGGTCACTGAACCGCTCTACCTCCTGCGTGGAGGGACCTGCGATCAGCCAGTCGTCCAGGTAGGGTACACCTGGATCCCTCGGTGCCTCAGGTAACCTGCCACCACTGCCATGCATTTGGTGAAGACCCTGGGGGCCAAGGAGAGGCCAAATAGCATTGCCTGGAACACGTAGAGGGTTCCTTTATCTCAAAAGCAGAGGAACCTTTGCTGAGACAGATCCGGACGTGAAAGATCCTGAAGATCCAGGGAGCAAAACCACATGTTTTGCTCTAGAGATGGTATGATCTGAGACACAGTTACCATCCCTGAAGGTGCGCGACCCGAGGAACTTGTTCAGGTCGTGCAGATCCAGAATGGGGCACCAGCCTGCCATCCATTTTGGCACCAGGAAGTACCTGGTGACAAGCCCCAGATGTTAGAGGATCCGCTATCTGACCACAACCTCCCTGCGGAGGAGCTGGGCTATGTCATCTCGAAAAGCTGACCTAGTGTCTGCAGATACCAAGTCCTCCCGTGGGGAACAGGCTCAGCAAGGAGGGTACTGCAGAAATTCCAGAGGCAGACCCTGACTGACCCCTTCTAGAACCCACCTGTCCATGGTGACAGCGGACCAGCCAGAAAGGAAGTGGAAGAACTGACATCCCCCACAGGACGACACGGGGGGGTGACTAGCCTGAGGGTGGGACTGCCAACCAGTCACTGAGCAGGATTGAAGGAGAAGGACCAGGCCAAGACACCACTGGGCCCCTTCCCTCCAGACTTACGGACCACCGAGGCCACTGACTTGGGCCGGGGTCACCAGGACTGAACCTGCTGGCCAGCCTGATGCTGGGCTGGTTTTGCCGCAGGAGTGGAGGACTGAAAGGGCCTTCGCTTTTGTTGCCTGGAGCCCTCGGGATCCTTCTGTGCAGATGTTAGAGTCCAAGGTGGCATTGGACTTCTCGATGCAATGGAGGTGACCCTCCATGTCGGAACCAAACAGGTCGGTGTCCAAGAAAGGAACATCTGCTAGCTTGTGCTGTGTATTTGCCGTGAAGGTAGAGATCCGCAGCCAAGCCCTACAGCGCATGGCTACTGCGGCTGCCACCGAGTGGGCACAGGAATCTCCCAAATCCAGAGCAGTTTGAAGCTGCTGCTTGGCCACAGCCCAGCCCTGATCTTGGACCTCTCTGACCGTGGTTTGGAGCTCCGCAGGCAGGTGAGGAATCACCTCCTCCAGAGAGTCCAAGAGAGCATGGGAGAAGTGTGCCACCAAGACGGCCGAGCTCACTTGTCCAAGGCCAAGCAAGGAAGCAGCGTAGACTTTTTTAGCCGCATGGTCCAATTTCTTGGGACTCCTTATCCAGCAGCTTGTCAACATCCCTCTATACTGCCTGAGCGCCAAAACGCAGAGTCTGCCACAAACCCCTCAGCCGAGTGGTGCTTTGTTAAACCAGAGAGGGTAACCACGGGCACCGCATACTTGCAGGCCATCGGGTCAGAGGGTGCAAGCCAGGATGCAGGGTGCTGCCAAAGCTCCAGGGCTGGGCAGACAATGGCCTCTGCCACTGGAAAGGCCTCCAGAGAGTCCCCCTTGTCCAGAATCTCTGCAAGGGGATAGCGATCCCACTTCTGAATGGGCTCCATTTTCATCCCCGTGCACTCAGATAAGGTGTAGGATGCCCATGAAGGAAGAGGGCACTTCCTCTGTCGACGGGTCCCCTATGGACTCCTCGACCTGATGGGAGTGCAATGAGGAATCTTTGGACTCCGAGGAGTCCGCATAAAGCAGCCAACTGCCTCAGTCACCTTCAACTCTCCGCATGCGGTCAGGTGTGACAGTGACTGACAGCCGATGGGGAAGCCCCTTGGCCAAGAGACTGCTTGGTTGGAGCACTGGTCGACAGCTCCACCACAATGGGCTGAGAGGCGAGCTTCGGCCGAACCGGAACAGTTTTGACTGGCTCCCCGGGGGAGGGACAGTCTCGACCGACCCCACTGGGGGAGTCTGTCGGCCTTTCAGGAGACAGCCAAGTGATGGCTAGTGTGGAAACCAAGGTAGTCTTAGTACCTGCCAGAACCAACTGTTGCCATATAAGATAGTAGCTCCACATGACCTTGTGCGGAAGCCTCTCCTCACCAGAGGACGAAGATGAGGAATAGCGGCGGTGCTTCCCGTGGCACAGAGAAAGTGGGACAACCGATAAAGTACAATTACGTAAAAACTTACCGTAATAGTAGATCTTCAAGAACAGCTCTTGCAGCAGGTTACACCATTAGGACTGCAGCAGTCAGGTGTCAGGACCCCACAGAAATCTTCTAGCTAGCAGTCTTCAGCGGGGACCGCCCCAGACGTCAGGCGTAGTACATAAGGAGGCGGTCCCGCCAGAATCCCCAGTTCTCCCGCTGGAGACTCCCGGCCACTGGATGACATCAGAAGAGGAGACAGAGGACCCGCCATCAGGTGGCCAAGACTAAAGACAGACTTTCCCAATCTGAAGGATGGGTGTTAAGTAGGACCTACTTCCTCCAAGGGGGAATGGTGGGTGGGAAGGTACCTGCTGCAAGAGCTGTTCTTGAAGATCTACTGTTACGGTAAGTTCTTACATAACTGTACTATCTTCTTCGAGATACAGCTCTTGCAGCAGGTTACACCATTAGGACTGATTCCCAAGCAACGGCGACACTGAAAAGCCATCAGGAGGAGGAAAGACAGTTTAAGACCCCTTCTGAGCCTAAGACAGAATTCCCTGGAGGACGGCTAGGCCGAAACCAGTCCTTCGCCTTGAGGCGATGTCCAGGCTATAATGCCTGATAAAAGTATGCACCGAGCTCCAGGTGGTTGCAGCACAGATAGCTGAAGTGGACACATTTTTCAGTGCTGCGAAGGACATAGCCACTCCTCTGGTGAAATGGCCCTTGACCGCTCCTGTCAAGGGTTTTCTGCGTTTATCATAACAGAAAGAGATGCACTGAATAAGCCAGCATGAAAGGGTCTGCTTCGAGACGGGGGACCCTTTCATACTCTCACCGAAGGATATGAACAGCTGCTCCGCTTTCCGGTGCTGTTTGGTTCTGGCCAGATAATATCTGAGACACTTGTGAACATCCAGGGTGTGAAGCAGTGCTTCTCCTCGATTGGTGTACTTGGGAAAGTACACTGGTAAATCAATGTCCTGATTAAGGGCAAGGGCTGAAACCACCTTAGGCAGAAACTTAGGATTTGTCCTCAGGGATACCCTGTCCTGGTGAAAAATTAAATAAGGCTCTTTACACATGAGAGCATGTAATTGGAGATTCTTCTTGCCGAAGTAACAGCAACTAAAACAACGTTTTCCGCGACAAGCGTGGCTACGCAATCATGACTGTTTCAAAGGTGGCAGTGTAAGCTGCTCCAGGACAAAGGGCAAGTATCAAGGAGGGACGGGAACCCTAATGGGCGGCCTAAGGTGGAGGACCCCCCTTAGAAAAGCATGAGTAGCAGCCAACTGGGCCACCATGCGATGGCCTATGGGGGCATGATAAGCTGAGATTGCACAAAGGTGCACTTTGATCGAGGAGTAAGCTAGCCCGGATTGAAAAAGGGAAAGCAGCGACTCCAGAACCAGCTTCTCAGGACATTCTAAGGGCGAGAAACCGCGCGCTTGAGTCCACAGGCAAAACCTGCGCCACTTCATGGTGTATGTTGCGTGTGTTGCCAGTTTTCTGGCGGCAGAATGTACATCTGCCACCTCTTGTGAGACCCCGTGTCACAACATGGCTATGTCTCTAGGAGACAGGCATGTAGTTTCAACGAATGTAAGTCCGGGTGAACTAGTGAACCTTCCTCCTGAGACAACAGGTGGGAGCTGATTGGCAAGGGAAGCGGACGTTCCCGGGACAACTGATTCAGAAGCGGGAACCAAATTTGCCTGGGCCAAAAAGGCGCTGTCAAAATAAGCGTCGCGTGCTCCCTGCGAAGCTTGAGAAGGACTCTCTGGATCAACAGGAAAGGAGGGAAGGCATAGAGGAATCTGCCCGCCCAGGAGAGGGACATGTCTCGCCAGAAAACACCAGGCCCTGGATCTAGCGAGCAAAATTGGGCAGTTTTGCTTTGGATGGGGATGCGAACGGATCCAATTCTGGAGTGCCCCATCTGTGAAACAGATCCTCTGCCACCTCCTGTGGGAGTTCCCACTCATGGACCCTGGCCTGGGAACAACTCAGGCTGTCTGTGACAGTGTTGTCCACCCCGGGAACGTCAACTGCAGTGAGTTTTGCGCCATGTCATATTACCCATTCCCACACCCTCATGGCCTCCCTGCAAAGGGGGTAGGAGTGTGTGCCTCCTTGTTTGTTGAGGTAATACATAACCGCAGTACTGTCTGTAACAGAAGAGTACTCTGTGGAATCTCCAACTGAAAGGCTTGCAGGGCATAAAGGACCGCCCTCATTTCCAATATGTTGATATGGAGAAGAGATTACTGGGCAGTCCCTGTTCCCTGAGACCTCACCCTGTTCAAGTGCGCTCCCCACCCCAGCCCTGAGGAGTCTGTGGAGAAGGTTATCACTGGGGACGGCGCTATGAAGGGAACCCCCACAGAGAGGGTTCCCGGATCTAGCCACCATTACCAGTCCCGAACCACGGTCTTCATGATTCTGACTGGATGCTGCAGATGGTCTTGCCTTTGGTCCCATTGCACTCTTAACATCCACTGGGTTACTCGCATGTGGAGTCTTGCCATCGGGACTGTTGGAATGGCCGCAGTCATGTGTCCGAGCAGGCGAAGGACCAATCTGGCTGGGACAGTCTTCGCTGATAGGTCCCTTATGAGGAA
Organism: Neoceratodus forsteri; assembly: GCA_016271365.2. Classification (NCBI taxonomy): domain Eukaryota; kingdom Metazoa; phylum Chordata; order Ceratodontiformes; family Ceratodontidae; genus Neoceratodus; species Neoceratodus forsteri. Next base: position 823,186,732 of record CM028137.1, on the reverse strand, counting down.
TCAGATGCGTTCCGCTCTGTCTTCGGGAAGAAAAGCTTTCCCCCTGACGGTGTCCAGAACTGCCCCTATGAACTGCAGTTTCTGGGACGGTACCAGGAGAAACTTCTCGTAGTTGATTAGAATGCCCAGAGACTGAAAAAGGGCCTGAGTATGCTGAATGGTCATCAGCAATGCCTCCTTGGAGGAGGCCATGAGAAGCCAGTCGTCCAGGTACGGGAACACGTAGTGGCCCTGTCTCCTCAGACACGCTGCCACGACTGCCATGCACTTGGTGAAAACCCTGGGTGCTGATGACAGCCTGAAAGGATGCGCTCGGAACTGATAATGGCGGCCGAGAAACTCGAAGCGCAGGAATCTCCTGTGCGCTTGAGCAATAGGGATATGCAGGCAAGCATCCTGCATGTCCAATGACACCAAGAAAGCGTCCTTCAGCATGGGGATTAGTCCCGGAAGGGTTACCATGTGGAAGCGCTTGTAAATGACAGACATGTTGAGGTCGCTGAGATCCAAGATTGGACAGAGGTCCCCTGTTTTCTTTGGAACCAGGAAGATGTGTGAATAGTAACCTGCTCCTCTCTGGTTTCTTGGAACGTGCTCCAAAGCTTCTTTCTGTAGAACGGTGAGCATTTCCTGCCGTATGAGCAGGGCGTGCTGACCCGAATAACGGAAGAGCAGAGGAGGCCTTGTTGGGGGGAAGGGGGTTGACTACAAATTCTATATAATGGCCTTTTTCGACCGACTGTAGCACCCATCTGTCGGTGGTGATCGACCGCCAACCTGGCAGGTGGTCTGCGATGCGACCCCCGACCTTCGTTTCCCGTTGATCCTGAGGAGGGGCGGGGGCCGGGAAGGAGTCATACTGTGGCAGCATTGGATCCTGCAGGTTGGGCTGACTTGGTAGCTCGTTGGCCTCTGCCTGAGGATGTCTTAGCCTGGGCTTTTCCAAGAGAAGGAACCCCTCTGTCTGTTGCTGGCCGGAACGAGGTTGTTGCCTCTGGGTCCGGCTGGGAAAGCGACTCTGGTTCCTACGAAAGGAACCAAGTCTCGATCTGTACATGGCATGGACAGATCTAACAGCCTTCCTGGCTTCCTGCAATTTGGTGATCACCTTTTCCAAGGCTTCATCAAACAAAACTTCGCCATGGCAAGGAGCGTCCATGATATTTTTCTGGACGTCCGGGATAAACCCGGAGACACGGAGCCATGAGTGCCTCCAGAGACACACGCCTGAGGCTGCCGCTCTGGCCGAAGAGTACGCAGAGTCATATGTGGCTGGGAGCACCTGGGTCCCCAGTCTGAACCCATACGGAGGAGCTGCAGGGGTTCCTTCTTTTGGCCGCCAGATCCTGTCCTTGTTCCCACAATGCGTTCTGGAACTGAACCATGTGGGTCAGGTAATTCAATGATCTAATGGCGCAAGTCGCGTACGCGCACCTGCCCAGCACGTCCAACTGCTTGGACTCCGGGACTGGTGGCTGCATGCTCAAATGTTCCGGTTTCTCAGACCGGTCATGAGAGGCTGTAATGACCAGGGAGTTGGCCAGAGGATGGTTAGCCAGGTACTGGTCCTCCCTTGGGGCCTTGTACAGGCGCTCAGCCTTCTTCGGCATTACCGGGGTCGAATGTGGACGCTTCCATGCTGCCTTGGTGACGTCCACAAAGGTGTCCAAGGGTGGCACTACCACAGGCTTGGGGTCTTTTTGCCAAAGGTAGCGGGCAAGGCGTAGTCTTTCGGGGTCGAGTTCCTCTGCATCCCATCCCATGTTCTCTTGAATATTTCTCATTATTTTGGAGAACGAGGGGTCATCCGGAGGAGACCTAGGGAGGTTGCGTGGGTCCGGAGAGGGGATGCTGATTGGTGAAGGAGACCTGGAGCATTCAGAGAAGTCAGATCTGGAATCCTCCATGGACGGTGAATACCGGCGTCTTCTGGGTCTCTTAGGGCTGGGTGACCCTGAAGAGGATCTTGACGGAGGCCTTCTCTTCTCCAAAGATCTACCCCTAGGAGGTGCTGCTGGCTCCTGGGAGACGTGCCTCGTCCTGCTGACCCCTTAGGTAAGGAGGCGCCGAGGCGTCGGTGGTCAGCTGGTGCGGGAGGAGGCTAGTGGTGACCACCAGAAGGTGAAGAGCTCCTTCACTTCTGACAAGTTTAGGCCCGATGACGGACGGGCGCGGAGGCCTATCGTGGGGCAGGCGCCAGCTCGGGGTCTCTGGTTCTGGAGAGGGTTCCCGTGGGAGTTCGATGGGTCCAGAATCGCCTGCCAAGTCTTCGGTCTGGGTAGACTCCTCCTCCGACAGCGCCTCCCAACCGACATCAGTAGGCGGTGGTGTGGTCCTCCTGACTGCGGTATCTGACGCCGGTCCCCCCGCCGGTGTCCTGGGGGGTGAATGCCTGACCGGCAACGGGTGATGAATGGTCGCCGGTTCCCTGGAGTGCTTGTGTACCTTGGCCAACGTCGGGTCCGACATCCGCTTAAGGGAGGTCAGCTCCTTGGTCTTGCGTTGGGGTGGCGGCAACAGGGAGACTGATTGGACGTCGGAGGCCGAATGCCGGAAAGATGACTTGTGGGACTCCCCAGACCTGGACGAGGCCTTAGCCGAGGAAGTGGGCCTAGAGGTCTTGGCAGGTCACAGAGTAGAAGAACCACTCACTGATTTGACCACAACCGGGGAAGGCTGAGAGTGGGCCCTCAACGGAGAGCGGTCCAACCTGGAGCCAGAGCTGCGGCAGTCAGAGGCCCTGGAGGGAGATCTGGGTCTCACCTTCTCCTGGTGCTTCTCATGGTGCCTGTGTGACTTCCCTGAAGATTCCCCTTTGGAGGAAGGTTCCATGGCCTTAAGTTTTTCTTCAAGGAGGAAAGCCTGGAGGGCCTTCTGTCAGCAGATTCTCATTCGGCTGTTAAAGCCCTGATAGAAGGAGTAAGCCTGGGTGTCATGGTCCGGGGCCAGGCAATGAACGCAGGCCGAATGAGGGTCTTTGAAAGGACCGTTTCCCACAGGCACACTTCGAAGAATGGCCCTCCACTGAAGCTGGAGGACCTCAGACGAAAAAGCGGCTGAAGAGTAGATTTTTCCCGAAGTTGGATAAGTTTTCCTGGTCGTCGCGGGCTAGACTAACCGAGAGGTCGAGACATGCAAAGTCGACAGCGGGAAAGAACTGGGGATTCTGGCGGGACCGCCTCCTTATGTACTACGCCTGACGGGGGCGGGACAGACGTAGGAGGCGGTCCCCACTGAAGACTGCTAGCTAGAAGATTTCCGTGGGGTCCTGACGCCTGACGGCTGCAGTCCTAATGGTGTAACCTGCTGCAAGAGCTGTATCTCGAAGAAGATCTGTAGGAACTGCTCAACCCACTGGATGAGAACAGAGACCTCTATCTTGGCCGCCGGGGATGTCGTGGCTCTTCCTGGTCTGGGTTGGTGACTGAAGGGCTCTGGGTCAGCGGACTGAGCAGCCCCTTCTGTCGTCACAGATGGGACCATTGTCCTGAAGAGAGAGCTATCAGCCTCTCCGGACAACAACCAGTCGATTGTGTCGAGAAGGATCTCAGCTGCATCATCGGCCAGCGTCTCGACAGACTGGCCTGACTGAGGCTCCACCAGGGCCGCGGTTTCGACTGTAGTCAAAACCTGGGAGTAGTGAGACCAAGAACACTCCTGGTCCCATAAACGTAGACTAGTCTTTTTCAACTCCTCCTCCTTTCGAGATCTAGAGCTGGGAGTTTCTGAAGGACCCTGACCCTTCGTCGGGAGGGACTGGCACAGCTCCTTGAAGAAGCCCGTAAAAGTGGAGCCCAACTGGAGTGGCACGAAGGCAGAACCTGAAAAGGAGTGAGCAACGGCTGAAGCAGCTTCCTACTCTAAGGCCACAAGCTGTTTAGCGGACCCCACAGCCACGGAGACCACTCAACAGGCATCTTTAGATTTGACTGGCGGATGCAGTTTTTCCGGGAGACCCAACTTAAAGATGACGAGACAGTCTGAGGACCATCACGTGAAATGACAGACAGATTGCTGGCTAGGGTATCGTGTTCGTGGCCCAGGTAGTAAACTCACATGGCGTGTGGGGCGGTACGCGACATCTGTCCGCACAGGCACCAGTGAAATCTGGGCGCAGTCTTGTCATCCATCATGGTCAAGTAGCTCAAAGACTAAAACTGAAAAGGTTGTGAAAGTTTTTGAAGCAATCCAAATGGATTAGAAAGCACTAGGGCATACAATGCAGTAACACAGAGAGAACCCACTTTTTCCAGCGGAAAAGAAGATCTGGTGTCATGGCGCGGAGCAAAGGGATATACCACCTTGGTGGTGGGAGGACCCAGCTTGAAGACTTTCCAGCACTTCTTAAAGGGGAAAGGACTCTGCCAAATAGTGTGGCTAGAACATATCCAAGTCCCTAGAAACAATTTTTCATAGAGTTCTGCAAGGGAGGGAAGGGATCATAAATCAAGCTGAACCGATGGCCAGCCAATCTCTTCCATTTCCCAGTTCACTGCCCCTGCACTCAGACGTTCTGTGATGTCTTACCAGGGAGAGCACCCCACTGAAGCCTACAGGGGAGGTTTTTTGACAACATTGTCCATGTTTAAGCTACATTTGATAAAAATGAAACTCTCCACTCAACTAACGTGGCCTCTATTTGATCGTTGGCCTTCATTTTTATCAAATGTGGCTTAAACATGAATAATGTTTTAAAAATCTCCCCATCGGCGTAAACACCCTTCTCCCTCCCCCGATGATGTAACAAAACGCACAAGCTGAGAGGGCAGTGGGCCAGGAAGTGATCAGCTTGGCCACCTTTACAATCCCTTCCTTCCCTTACAGGACACTGAAATTGTTTTGGGCCAGATGGACTATTACTGCATCAGAGTAACAAGCTATGAAGCCCAATTCATAATCTCATAAGTTTCCTTCAAGTAGTCTAAAAAAGAATGTAAATACATCTACCCTAGTTTAATTCACAAAGTTCAAATCACATTTCTCATCAGAGGTGCAACTATGATATAGCATATATACAAAAAAGTGCGTACATATGCACGAGGACAGATAGGGCATCTTTGAAAAGCTAAATTCTAGCCAGCCAGGTGGTCCTGAGAGTTAACATACTAACTGCCAGCAGATTAGGCCTTACGGTCTATCAAGTCTGCTCGAACCTCAGATCCCTAGTTGGTTGCTGAGGGCCCCCCCGCCTTGTGTTCCAGAAACCCCTATCATCCATCTCCACCCCCCTGGGCCAGGCCATCATCTGATACATCCGCTTTCTGCGTCTTTCCCACCCTCTCTTGAAGCCCACCACTGTGGATCTCTGAACGAGCTCGCCAGGCAGCGCATTCCAAGGGTCCACCACCCTCTCAGTGAAAAACTTCCTCCTCTTTTCCCCCCTCACCCTTCCAACTTCAAACCATGCCCTCTGGTGATACCTCCCTGCTTTAGTCTAAAGATCCCCTCCATGTTTACCCTATTTATTCCCTTGAGGTACTTGAAGACCTCAATCATGTCCCCTCGTCTCTCCTCACCTCCAATGAAAACAGGCAGAGCTCCTCGAGTCTGTCCTCATACGTCAAATCTTCCTAGTCCTCATATCATCTTAGTTGCCCTCCTCTGTACCCTCTCCAGGAGCTGTATGTCCCTCTTCAAGTGTGGTCTCCAGTACTGTGCAAAGTACTCAAGGTGTGGCCTAACCAGTCCATTGTACAGCGGCAGAATCACTTCCCTGCTCCTAGAGGTGATCCCCCTTACGATGCATCCCAACATCCTGTTTGCCTTGCTAGCCGCTCTCCTGCACTGCTCAGAGCTATTCATACATGCATCCACCATGACCCCTAGGTCTTTTTCCCCTGTTGAGGCCTCCAGCGCCTCCCCTCCCAGGGTGTACCTGTGTTTAGGGTTTCCCCGCCCAAGATGTAACACCTTGCATTTGGTGATATTGAAATTTAATTTCCTCATGTGAGCCCAGCTTTGCGGGTGTCCAGGTCCCCTTGTAGTGCCAACCTCCCACTTCCCCCTCAACTACTGCTCCCATCTTGGTGTCATCAGCGAAGAGACTCATTTCATACCTTATACCCTCCCTGATGTCCGATATGTATGCCTTAAACAGGATCGGACCCAGGACCGAGCCCTGTGGTACCCCACTACCGACCTCTCTAGAATCCGAGAGCTCCCCACCGACCACTGCTCTCTGGGTGCATCCAGCTAGCCCGTTTTCAATCCATCTGACCATCAAAGGGCCTACTCCCAACCCAGTCAGTTTCTCCACCAGACCATTGTGGGGGACAGAGTCAAACGCCTTGCTGAAGTTCAAGAATGATACATCCACAGGCTTTCCCCTGTCCAGTTCTGATGTTACCCATTCGTAGAACTCCACAAGACTGGTTTGACATGATCTACCTGGCACAAAACCATGTTGCCGACTATCCAGACCTCCCACCACCTCCAAGTACACTCCCAATCGTTCCTTTAGTATACTCTCCATTACTTTTCCCACCACCGAGGTCAAACTGATGGGTCTATAGTTACCTGGTACTTCCCTCGACCCCCCTTTATGGATTGGCACATGTGCCTCTCGCCAATCCCTAGATACCTTCCCTATCTCAAGCGACCTTTTGAAGAGCTCCGCCAGGGGTGCAGCCAGTATGTCCGCCAATTCCCACAGTACTCTCGGATGAATGCCATCTGGCCCAGTAGATTTATCTTTCTTTAGGGCCTTGAGGACTAACCACACCCTTTCGGTGGCGACAGCATCATCCGTCCCCTCCACTTTGCTGGCCTTTATCCTTATCCTGATGGGACACCCCTGGGGTACCTCTCCCTCCTGCTCCATTTCTGTTGCTCCCCTGATCCCACTCACTACCGCTTCTATCCCCATTGTGCCTTGCTTTGTAGATATCCCATCCCCTTCCCTAGTGAACACAGAGGCGAAGTACTCGTTTAATACCTATGCCTGGTCCCTCGTCTCTTCCACCCACCCTCCTTCTGATCTCAATCTGCAGAGATGGCCCTTAGTTTTTCTCCGCTCCCCAATGTACCAGAAGAACCCCTTTTCCCCTCCATGTATCCCCTGTGCCAGCCGCTGCTGTTTCCTGGACTATGCCCCCCCTCACCATCCGGGTGACTTTTCTAGATGCAAGATGGTACATTTCCTTTTCCCTATCCCTTCTTGTTGTTTTATAATTTTTGTAGGCTGCCTTCTTTTCTCTGACCGCTACCTGAACCTCACTGGACCACCAGCATGGTTTATGTGACCTTGATCCCTTACGTTTCGCCTTAACGCAGATCCTGACTGCCTCATGAAGTCCCGTTTTATGACCTCACATCTCATTTCCACATTTGTCACTGATGTAATCCCCTTCAAGTGATCCTTGAGAATATTTCCCATGCCCACAAAGTCTGCCCCCTGAAGTGCACTGCCAGTGTCCTAGATCTCTCCCCCCTCCTTATTTGAAGAGAGTCAGTATTGTGGTCACTCCCAGTCAGGGGATCCTCTACAACCAGGTCCCTTACCAGATCCCTATCTGCCAGAACCACGTCCAGGACATGCCCTTCCCCTATGGGCTCCATCACATGCTGTGTTAAGAACACATCCTGGAAGCCGTCCAGCAGCCTCTGCTCCTTGGCCACCTTAGAGGACATGGTTCCCCAGTTTGCAACTGGCATACAGTCATGGCCCAAAAATACTGGCACCCTTGCACTTTTTCAAATAACTCACAATTTCCTCTAAACATAAACTGAAATTAACAGTACAGTATTTGGTCTCCACAATTCTTTATTTCTCTGTTAATATTACAGAACCTTTGTTTTTGATTCAGAATTTAATATATCCTTTTAAATCAGAAAATGAAAAGAAATAGCATTGACAAACTTGACACCCTAGACTTAATATTTGGTAGCACAGCCTTTGGTCAAAATAACTGCAATCAACCGCTTCCTATAGCCATGGATGAGCTTCCTGCACCTCTACTGGCAGTTTGGCCCACTCTTGTGCAAACTGCTCCAGTTCTCCCAGATTTGAAGGGTGCCTTCTCCCAACTGCTGTTTTCAGATCTCTCCACAGGTTTTCAATGGGATTTAGATCTGGACTCATTGCTGGCCACTTCAGAACACTCCAGCGTCTTGTCTTGAACCATTCCTGGGTACTTTTTTGAAGTGTGTTTGGGGTCATTGTACTGCTGGAAGATCCATGACCTTCGACGGAGACCCAGTTTTCTGACACTGGGTTCAACATTGTGTGCCAAAATGGCCTGGTAATCTCCAGATTTCATGATGCCATGCACACATTCAAGGCACCCAGTGCCAGAGGCAGCACAGCAACCTCAAAACATCACAACCTCCTCCATGTTTGACTGTAGGGAAGGTGTTTTCTTTGAAGGCTTCATTTTGTTTCCTGTGAACATAGAGATGATGTGCTTTACCAAAAATACAGGTTACTCACCTGTAACAGGAGTTCTAGGAATGGTATATGTTGTTCATCCACACTATGGCAGGTTCCTTGCCGCTTTAAATCTTGCCGGAAGGTCTTCAAGCTAGCGCCTCCCACCCACCTGGGTGGTAAAACTCTCGGCTCCACCCGATGACGCCAGATCTGGCCCGCTGGAAGCTCAGGTTGTGCGTCGAAGCCGGGAGGTCGGGTGGGTTGGTGTGGATGAACAACATATACCATTCCTAGAACTCCTGTTACAGGTGAGTAACCTGTATTTCTAGGGACATGGATATGTTGTTCATCCACACTATCTGGCAGACTCCTAGCAGTTCTCCGGGAGGAGGGAGGCAAGGCGCACCCCTATATACTTACTGGGGAACAGAGATTGGAGAACCGAGGCCCCAAAACCAGCATCCCGGCGTGACTCAAGGTCGATGTGGTAGGGGTAATGAAGGTGTGTGCTGACTTCCAGGTAGCAGCCCTGCAGATTTCCTGGATAGGGGCGCCCTGAAGCAGCCATCGATGCAGCAGTATGACGGGTACAATGAGCTTTATCCTCTGGGAGGCTCCATGCCCGCCAACTCATAGCAGAGATTTATGCAGGAGGTGACCCATCTGCCTATCGTCCGCTTGGCTGCAGGTCTGCCAGGTGCGGCTTCAGCGTGAGTGACAAACAGCTGGCGAACCTCTCTCAATTTCAAGCCGTATGCTCTTATAAGCAGCGGAGCGCCTTCTAGGGTCCAAAGTATGGAGCCTATATTCGCCTCCGAGGTGTGATTGGGGGAACACCGCAGAATCAACACCTGATTAAGGTGAAACTCCGACACCACCTTCGGAAGGAATTTCGGTGGGGCGAGGAAAACCTGTCCTGTAGAAGACCAGGTAAGGAGACTCGATGCTAAGCGCCTGAGTTCTCCCATCCTTCTGGCTGACGGATAGCCACCAAGAAGGCGGTCTTCCACTACAGGTGGGGAGACCACACCTGTGCATTGGTCTTTAATGGCTTGCCCATAAGCTTTGCCAGTACCAGCAGTAAATCCCACGGAGGTGGGGGTTCTGCACTGGAGGAAATGTGATCAAGGCCTTTAAAGAAGCCCGACCACTTTCTCCCACGGCCACTGACTGCTGACCGCCCATGCATCAGTAAGGTGAAATGGCTGCCAGGTGCAGTCTCACGGGCTGACTCCAAGCCCTTGACTCAGATAGAGACCATAGATAGTCCAAAATGCTTGCCACAGGACACCAGAAGGGTCCAAACCTCTTATCCTGACAACAGATGGAGAACCTCTTCCATTTGAAGGCATAGCATTTCCTGGTCGACTCCTTCTGGGGCGCCTCTGACGGCGTTGAGGACTCGTCGGAAAGACCCAAGGCCTGGAACTCTAGTCAGCCAGGAACCAGGCCGCCAGGTGCAGGGACTGAAGGTCCGGATGGAACACCTTCCCTGATTGACTGAGGAGCAGGTCCGGGCGAGCTGGAAGCTGCCTCGGAGTCCTGGAGCTGAGACTGAGGAGATCTGGGTACCAGAACTGGCGAGGCCAGTCTGGGGCTATCAGAATCACCTGCGCCTTGTCCCTCCTCGCTTTCAGCAGGACCCTGTGAATCAGGGGCGGGAAAGGCTTAAAAGAGGCCCGGGGTCCACGGCCTCGAGAAGGCATCCCACTGCAGCGAGCCCTGCTGAGGGGGCGGGCATGAAACAGCCTCAGCTTCGCTCTCCTGGAGGCAAACAGATCCACCAGAGGTGTGCCCTAACGGAGAACAGGTCCTGTACTATCTCCGCAGGAGAGACCACTGCGCGATGCAGCCCCTATCCGGCTCAGGGCATCGGGCCAGGGGTGTTGGAGGCTCCTGCCACATGAATGGCCAGGAGATCCGCTCCAGGCTGCGCACTAGTGACCAGATGCGGAGAGCTTCTTTGCATAAGAGCATGGAGCGCATCCCGCCCTGGGCGGTTTAGACAGTACATGGTCGTGGTATTGTCCGTCTGGACCTGACCACTTGACCCCGGAGAAACGGAGCAAAGGCGGTGAGAGCTAGGGGACTGCACGGAGCTCCAGCAGCTGATATGGCATCGACTCCCGCTGGGACCAGGAGGCCGCACTCTGTGTTCCCCAGATGGGCACCCCAACCTATCAAAGAGGCGGCCGGGTCGTTAGAGAGACCGCTGCTCGGGCGGACAAACGGGATACCCTCTTACAGATGGGACGGAACGGTCCACCACTGGAGAGCGTTCCACATCTCCTGGGTCGCCCACACACGCTGGTCCAGAGGATCGCAGCGCTGTGACCACTGGCTGGCCAGTCCCCACTAGAGGGGGCGCATGTGCCAGCGTGCCCAACGGACTACGCTGGAACAGGCCGCCATCAGACCCAGGAGTCGCAGGAAGTCCCGGGCAGGGCGCGATTGCCCAACCAGAAATGATTGGGCTAAGGAGGTAAGAACCTCGGCCCTGTCCACCGGGAGCCGTGCTCTGGCTCGAAGAGAGTCGAGCTCTGCCCCGATGAAGGATATCACCTGCTTTAGCTCAAGTTCCGACTTGGCCTCATTGACCAGGAGGCCGAGTTCAGAGCAAACCCGGAGGGCCAGATCCCTGGACCGCTCCACCTCCGACCTGGAGGGGGCTGCTATCAGCCAATCGTCCAGGTAAGGGTACACCCGGACCCTCGGGCGCGTAGGAATGCTGTCACCACTGCAATGCATTTGGTGAAGACCCTGGGAGCTGAAGAGAGGCCGAAGGGCATGGCCTGGAACTTGAAGAGGGATCCCTCCGCCCTGAAGCGGAGGAATCTTTGATGAGACGGACGGATAGGGACGTGAAAGAACGCGTCCTGGAAGTCCAGAGGGCAGAACCACACACCATGTTCCAGAGATGGCATTATCTGAGCCAGAGTGACCATTCTGAAGGTTTGAGACCTTAGGAACTTGTTCAGGTCGTGTAGGTCTAGTATGGGGCGCCAGCCCCCCGTCCGTTTTGGGACCAGGAAGTACCTGGACACGAACCCTGGTTCTGATGGTGGGTCCTCCATCTCTTTTATCACCCCCTTTTGAAGAAGGAGGCGATGTCTGCTCGAACAGCCTCCCAGAGATCTCTGGGGACCCTGAAGCCCCCCGCGCGTGCGACGGCTCTGAAGGGCGGAGCCTGCTCGAATTCCAGAGGCAGGCCTCTTCCCACCACCTCCAGAACCCACCGGTCCGTGGTAACAGCGGACCAGGCGGAAAGGAAGTGTCGGAGCCGTCCTCCCAGGGGGAACCAGGGGCGAGGTGGCGAGGGATGGGGGCGACACCTCAGCCCGGCCACTGTGCAGGCTTGGAGGAAGGACCGCCGAGGACCACCAGGGCTTTTCCTCCTTGCTTCCTATTAGAGGAAGCAGACGCTTGGGCTTGGAATACAGTCTAGCCTGCTGGCCAGGACGTTGTTGCTGTTGGGCGGACGCAGCAGGGGAGCAGAGGGACGAAAGGGCTTAGGCTGGGGCTTACGGCCCTTGTCCCTCTGCACGGACAGACCAGTCCAAGGTGCATTGGACTTTTCGATCCTCTGAGGTGGCCTTCCACCCAGGGCTCAAGAGGTCTGTTCCCAAGAAGGGAACGTCCGCAGCTTGTGCTGGGTATCCAGGTGAAAGTGGATATCCTCAGCCACACCCGCCGTCGCATAGCCCAGCGGCCGCCACTGACCCGGGCGCAGAGTCCCCAATATCCAGAGCAGTCTGGAGCTGCTGCTTGGCTACTGCCCTACCCTGGTCCCGCACCTGCTTAACTGTGGTCTGCAGGTCGGCAGGAAGATGAGGGACGACCTCATCCAGGGAGCCCAACAGGGCATGGGAAAAATGTGCCATGAGGACGGCCGAACTGGCCTGACGAAGGCCAAGTGAGGAGGCAGCATACACTTTTCGCTCCGCATAGTCCAACTTCTTGGACTCTGTCGGGCAGTTTGTCCGTCCTGGCATTGCCGGGCACGCGGAAAACACTGTCGAAACCAACCCTCGGCCGAGGGTGCTGGAGAGCCGACAGAGAGCCCGTAGGGACGTGGATACTTCTGGCCATCCTGGCCGGCGCAGGACAGGAAGCCGGATGCTGCCATAATTCCAGGGCGGGCCGACAATGGCCTCAAGCACTGGAAAGGCCTCAGAGGAGAACCGGTCCAGAATCTCAGTGAGGGATATCTGGCCCGCTTGGACACGGGTTCAAGCTTCATCCAGTGGATTCTGGAGATGAGCCCAGAAGTCCAAGGAAGGACGAAGGGCTCATCGTCCACTGACTGCCTCTCAGAGGACTCCAAGTCAAGGCGCTTGGAGAACAGGGAGGAGTCGTCCATTCGACGAATCGCCGAATAGCTGCCTGGAGCCTGAGCCTCCTCCACGCGCCGAGGCTTATCGGGTGTGAGAGTAACCGACAGCCTATGGGGGAGGCCATGGGCCAACCGTGAACTTTTCGACGGTGCCCCAACTGTCGGCTGAGGCGGAGGCGGTTCCACCAGGATTGGTGGGGCAGCAGGAATAGGCCGAACAACCGTCCTGGGAACAGGCTCCTCGACCGCTGCGAGGGGTTGTTTCGGCCGCTCTGGTGACAACCATTTTATGGCTGGGGAAGAGGCCTGAGCCGGCTTACTACCGGCCAGTAATAGTTGTTGCCACATCAGTTCCTCATACTTTCGGCACAACTAGCGAAGCCTCCCTCGTCGAGGAGGAGGGAAGATGAGGAAGAAACGGCGGCAGCAGCTTACGCGGTGCGAGACCTAGACCGCCTATGTCGGCGGGATCGGCTGGCCGCGATGATGTCCGAGACCGAGAATCTCGGCTAGGCCGAGGTCGGCGTGGCGGGGAGCAGAGGATCGGCAATCCCCTCGGCTCGGTCGACAAATCCGACGGCTCCAGGGCGGGGCGCAGATGAGCAGACGGTATCCTCAGACCTCACCGGGGAACCGGGAGGAGGGATTTTCGCTTCTCCAGCTGACAATCTCGTCTAACGGGTCGAGAAAAATCTCGACCACGTCGGTGTCTCGGACACCTGGCCTGGACGGGGTAGCCGTGAAGCCAGTGGCGCAAGTCGAACTTCGACCCAAGTCGACTGTCGACAAGGGAGGAGATCTTCCGCTCCCAGGAGCGTCGGCACGATGGGACTTGGACTCTACTTTTCTTCGACCGTGACACGCCCAGAAGAAGTTGGACCTCGCCTTTGGTTGAGAGGGTCAGGCAAAGCTCCTAAAGGAAGCTTGAATAGGAGGCCCCGAGCGAGGCGGGGACGAATGCCGCAGCCAAAGATGTCGTGCCTGAGCCGCCTCCTCCTCGAGGCGACCATCTGCTCGAGTTGTTCAGCGGATCCGCAACCCCATGAAACCGCCAATCGGGCCTCCTTAGGTTTGACGGAGGAAATCTCCTTCCGGGCGCCCAGTTGGAGATGGGCATGTGATCCTCAAGGGCGATGAGCCGAAAGGAAGAGCACAGTTCGCAGGCCTGCGGGTCGTGCTCCTGGCCATGGGTAAACGACGTGAGTGCGGGTCCGTCCGAGACATCTTCTGCCCACAGGGCCATCTCCAAATCCGGAGTCGATTTGTCCATCGCGGCGCGGGGAGAGAAGACCAAGTGGTAAAGTTTTGTTTTGAAAATTTTTCAAAGTCAAGATTTAGGCCCAAAGCTTAATGCTTGAAGCGTTAAGGAAGGAACCTGAGCTTCAAGCGGTAAGAAGATCTGGCGTCATGGTACGGGCGAGGTTTTACCACCGGGTGGGTGGGTGGGAGGAGCTAGCTTGAAGACCTTCCGCAAGATTTAAAGCGGCAAGGAACCTGCCAGATAGTGTGGATGAACAACATATCCATGTCCCTAGAAAGCTCTAATTTGGTCTCATCTGTCCACAGGACATTCTCCCAAAAGGATTTTGGCTTGTTCAGGTGTGTTTTGGCAAACCCCGGTCAGGCTTTCTCATGTCTCTCAGCAGTGGGGTCCTCCTGGGCCTCCTACCCCCTTTCATTGAGTTGGCGATGGATGGTGCGAGTTGAAACTGTCGTACCTTGTGTCTGAAGGTCAGCTTGAATCTGTTTGGCAGTTGATCGAGGTGCTTTCTCCACCATTCGAACAATCCTGCGCTGCAATCTTCGATCAAGTTCTCTCTTGTGGCCACGTCCAGCGAGGTTGGCTACAGTACCATGTGCCTTAAACATCCCGATAACATTACGTACGGTGGAAACAGGAACATCAAGGTCTCTGGAGATTGATTTGTAGTCTTGAGATTGTCCATGCTTGGCTACAATCTTCTGTCTGACCTCCTCAGACAATTCTCTGGCTGTCTTTTCTCCATGCTCATTGCGGTACACAGTGACACAGAACATGAGAATGAGTCCTTTTCTCTATTCAAACTGGTTGAATGAGTGATTTTTATATTGCAGGCACCTGCAACTCACTACAGGTGAGTTCAATTCCAAAGTGAAGGAGAATCACCTGCTTGAATTATTTCTAACTACTTCTAAAAGGTGCCAATAATGTTGTCCGAGCCATTTAAGGATTTCTGTGTGGAATAAGCTAAGACTTAGTAAATGTTTCTGCCTTTTCTGTTTTATTCCACTGCAAACCAAAGAAATACATATGTGGATACCAAAATATTTTTTTTTTTTTAATTACAACAATCTTCTGGAAGGAATGTTGCATTATTAGAAAAAACTGCAAGGGCGCCAATATTTTTGGCCACGACTGTATTAAGGTCCCCCATCAGTACCACTCCTTCCCCTTTTGGTCCACACTGGGCAATGATGTTGTCCAGCAAACCATCCTCCAGAACATCACCCATCCCGGGGGACCTATACACTACACCCAGTTTGACTTGCCTCCTGCTGGGGTTCGTAAGGTGACACATAAGGCCTCCACGGTTCCCTCTGCCTCTTCTACCCTAGCAATTTCTATGTCATCTAATGAACATAGCCACTCCACCCCCTCTGCCCTCCTTTCTATCCTTCCTAAGCATAGTGTACCCCCGCACGTTTAGGTCCCAGTCATGGTTTTTGTTGGTCCACGTTTCCATGACCGCCGCCACATCCCCCCCCCCACAACAGCATGGCCTGGAACTCTGGCAAATTGTTTCCCAAGCTCCTGGCATTTACTAACACCACCCCCAACCCTGATCCCTTTGTCAAACCCCACCCAGGTTCCTTATACTTCCATCCTCGCTCTGCTCCTCCTGAAACCTCCTCCCTAGTCGGTCCCCCGTGTTAGAAGGCTAGTCCCTCATCTGGAGGAGAGGGCTTCTGTCAGCCCCTCCCTTATCCCTCCCCTGCTTACCTCGAACCACTGCAGGAGACCTGTGTTTGGGAACTAACTCGGGTCGTCGGAAGGCCTGCACGTGGCGGCCAGGAGTAGCAGCGCTAAGGGCAACTCTCCTCTCCTGGGGTGGTTTTTGGGGAGAGGGCGTAGACCACAGACCTGGTAGTTAATTTAAAAAAAGAATGCAGCCTGGCCTGCAAGCTCTTGAGAGCAGAAGCAACAGTCATACCTTCAGAGTAATGGGGGGGGGGCAAATAAGTAAAGTTGAAAGTAGCTCAGGGAGAGCCACACCAGAATTTAGCAATGACAAAAGCATAGTGGGAGAAGCAGCAAACTTCTAATGAGCAATATTAAAAGCAATGGTAAGTGCAGGTGAAATGACATCAAGAATGGGACAGGAGTCCAGTCTGGCCATGGTGGATTTAGGGGCTGCACTATACAAAACCCATCCCTGTAGTCAAACACCAGGAGGATAACTGAAAGGGAGGGGTGAGCAACAGTTTCAAAAGCCTTAAAGTTGACAAAAACAGCAGAGATGATCATTCACTGATTCATCCCCTTCAGGATGGGATCAGTAAATCTGAGAAAGGAACAGATGGCGGAGTGCATTTTATTAAAGTCAGACTGACAGCGACAAAGTGAAGAGTCATCATCTAAAAAGGCAGAGCTGGGAGAGCACCTACTTCTCCTTTAGCTAGTGCAGGTGAGAGAAAGACAGGATGGTAAGTTTCCAAAAACAAAATTTTCCACCACCCTTGTGCGGGCGGTGGGGTTGCACTCTAGGAATAAAGAGAAAGATATCTTTACATTTCAATTTGCTTAACATTTCACTGTATGCTGCAGCTTTCAGGGCTGATGCCCCCATACCTGGCAGCGTCAAATATCCCTACCATACAAACCCAATACCTAAATCTCACAAGTTTCACACCTTGGACAACACTTTGTGAGACACCAGAGTACTGACGATAACCACATACGTCAGCTTTCACAGGCGC
Source organism: Neoceratodus forsteri (assembly GCA_016271365.2). Taxonomy (NCBI): domain Eukaryota; kingdom Metazoa; phylum Chordata; order Ceratodontiformes; family Ceratodontidae; genus Neoceratodus; species Neoceratodus forsteri. The sequence goes on along the minus strand of CM028137.1, from coordinate 823,170,074 downwards.
ACTGCAGTGACAAGTTCATACCATTAGACACCAAGACTCAGAAGGGTGGTAAAAATGTCAAAGTAAAAGGATTGTTGGGCTGAAGATCCTGTCCATTCCAATACTCAGGTGGTGATGTGGTCTCATGGCTGGTGCAAAAGGCGTTAGTGAAAAGATCATGGTTCCAATCCCAGCTCCTAGGCAGTGCTATGTCTAGGCAATGCACTGCTGATCTGGAAGCTGGGGTCTCTAGCAGGCTGAGTAACTTCGCTGATAACACAAAACTTGCCAGGGAGGGCATCTCTCATACAGCCCCAAATTCAATGTAGCTACATGCCTTGTGCTACATCTGGGGCAGGAAAACAGTGGTACAACCTACACACTTTGTGCGGCTCCACTTGCTGCAGTACAGGAGGAAAAGCACATGGGGATCATAATAGAAAAGGTGATGAAGAATGGCCAGTAGTGTATGGACTCTCAAGAGGACCAGCAAAATGCTGTGGGGCTTCAGATGGAGGTGGCCAGCGTAGCAAGAAAAGTAATCCTACCACGTAACACTCTGGTAAGGCCCTACCTGAAGTACTATGTGCAGTTCTGGGCTCAGTTCGAAAGGACACAGATAGAGTGTGGACTATAGGGTCACAAAATCTATCAGGGATATGGGGGCCAAAAGATAAAGACTGGTGATCTATAATGGTATACTGTCTGCACTGAGAAGGCCGCACCCAAGTGTGGGGCTGGTTCCTTTTGTACTTTGTGTGCAAAAACATTTTTTTTTTCTTTTAATATATTACTGCAGTACAGTAGACTGCATCAGATTAATTCTGCGAACTTCAAGTTGACAGTTTCTGTAACTATAACTCCAGGATTCTCCTGCAGGTGAGAGATTAGTGCTGCATCAGCAGGAGATTAAATAGCCTGCATGACATGTCAGAGCTTTTATAAGCTCCAGTCAGATATCTGCCAGTCCTGGGGCTAAGTACAGTCCTCTGAAACTGTACTTAGCCCAGTGAAAACAGCAGGATAAGCAAACTAAAGATCAGAGCTTATAAAAACTCTTCAATACGCACTTCAGGCTGCTAGGTCTTCCACTGCCATAGCCACACACTGATGTCAGCTGCGAGGGAGTCTGGGATTTGTAGCTGCAGCAAATGTCGTCTTGGAAGTCAACAGAATTAGCCTGATGAAATCTACTATACAGTAGTAAACCCTACACAGGAAGTGCAAAAAGGACCAGCTCCATACTTGTATGTGGGGGGGCGCTCTTAGTGTGGACTGTTCCCCTTTAACATTTTCACCATAGAGAAAAGGAAGCCAGGGGGAGATGCAACCTTCATCAGCAAAATCAAGCAGGACCCAGGGAAACTCTGGAGTTAGTGAAGTTGACAGCAATGTTAAGAGGCACATCTTCAAGAGTGTGATGAAAGCATGGAACAGAATATCAGCAGAGACCATGGACATGAAGACACCATAGGCCTTCAAAGTAAGCAGACCAGTACAGTGGGTAAGGCATCCATAGTTAAAGATCAGGTTTGTACTCGAAGGTTCTGGCCGCTGCCCCCCCCCCCCAATCGTAACACATAATGTAGCTTACCTGACCCCCAAGTGTAATTCAGTGTAGATGTTCATTTTCTGCTGCCAGTGTTTAGGGAGGTAATGGATAATATTTTGGCTCACTGGAGCTGAAAGCCCTATCCCTTTCATGTCCCTAGTCAGAGACACGCCTCCGCGCTGGCTCGTTTTATGATGTTAGTTCACGGAGAACACAGAGGCACACTCTATAAAGTACAACAGGGACTTGTTAAACCTTTTTTATATATAAAAACTTTCTTTCTTGCTGGCTTCCTGGTTGGCACCACTCGTCAAGGCATCCTCCTTTGTGGATCCGGCCTCCATCCGGTCAGTCTCCCAGCTTCCTCTTCTGAGTGGCCATCACCTCTTCCTCCGCAGATTACCCCCCGCAGCGAGGAGCCCACCTCTCCTGCCAGGACCAGATCCAGTTCAGTAACGTCATTCTGAAGCCGGGGCCCCCGTAAGACAGATATCAAGCCGGTGCAACGAGGACGCCATTTTCCTCCCTAGCTTTCGACCCGTGGAACTCGGCATGCCCTGACGCCAACAACATGTTTGCACACTCCCATGTGTGCCACATCAGGCTTCTTCTGAGCTCTAGCTCTGCAATTATGGCTAGGGGTCAGGTGCACTGCAACCGAGGTAGTCTCCCCCACCACAAAGATATAGAGCAGTCAGTCAGATGCTCGATCCATCTTCCCACCGCCGACCCAAAGGTCGCCAGTGTGGCATCCAGCACCACCAGGCCAGTAAGTTAAACTGCTTTTTAGTATACTTTAGAGTTCAGATTATGACCTTATTAATTGAGCAGCGGCCTTGATTTGTCATAATCATAACTCTAAAGTGTATCAAAAAAGCAGTTCAAAACATCCCCACTGTACCCTATATGGAGCATGCCCCTGCGCTTTCCCTGAAATGACAAAAAACACACTAGCATAAGGGCGTGTCTCCAAGAAGTGAAGTGGAAGGGATAGGGTTCTGCTCCACAGAGCCAAAAATATGATCCTTTCCCCTCCCTGAATACTGGCAACAGAAAATTGAAATTTATATTAAACTACACTTGAAGCCAGCCAAGCTGCATTATATGTCCCGGGGTGCTGAATTTTCAGAGAGTATAAACCTGCTCTTTAATACATGTTTGCACAGCAAATGTATATGTCGCTGCTTATAAAGCGGGGAGATGATGGACCTTTTACTTACAGACATAGAAACATAGAATTTGACGGCAGACAAGGACCGCTTGGCCCACCCAGTCTGCCCATTTCCCTACCTAATGGATAAGCTGCAGATCCTAGTTAACCAGCAGCCTACTTCTTTCTACCCCAACCCCCTAGAATTGCCTTATGGCTGTCCCATGCATGCTTGAATTCAAACACTGTTTTTGACTCCACAACCTCCTCTGAAAGGCCGTTCCATGCATCCACAACCCTCTCTGTGAAAAAATACTTCCTTACATTACCTGTGAGCCGCACCCCCCAATCTTCAAATTGTGCCCCCTTGTTCTTGCACACCTCTTTTTTTGAAAGATGCTACCCTCTTGGACTTTGTTGATTCCCCTGAGGTACTTGAAAGTTTCTATCATGTCCCCCCTCTCCCTCCTTTCCTCGAGGCTATACATATTAAGCTCCTTTAGTCTCTCTTCATGTGTCTTCCGGTGCAGACCCTGCACCATTTTAGTTGCCCTCCTCTGGACAGCTTCCATCTTGTCTATGTCCTTGCGGAGAATGGGTCTCCAGAACTGCACACAGTACTCCAGATGGGGTCTCACCAGCTGTCTGTACAGAGGGATAACAACTTCCTGTTTTCTACTAGTGATGCCTCTCCTTATGCATCCCAGTATCTCCCCAGCCCTCCATACTGCCCTCTCGCATTGCTTGCCCACCTTTAAGTCATCTGATATGACTACCCCCAGGTCCCTTTCCATTTTTTTTTTTTTTTTGTTAGTATCTCACCCCCCACTGTGTACTCTTCCCCTGGCTTTTTGTTTCCCAGATGCATTACCTTGCACTTCTTAGCATTAAATCTAAGTTGCCATACATTTGACCATTTCTCTAACCTTGCCAAGTCCCTTCTCATCCTTTCCACCCCACCTGGTGTGTCAACTCTGTTGCAGATCTTTGCGTCATCTGCAAAGAGACATACTTTTCCTTCCAGTCCCCCTGCAATGTCGCTTACAAAGACACTGAAGAGGACTGGTCCTAATACTGAACCCTGCGGCACCCCACTAGTAATCCCCCTTTCTTCAGAGTGGACTCCATTTACTATTACCCTCTGTGTCCTATTCTCCAGCCAATTCTTTACTCAGGCTATCATCTTGGGACCCACTCCCAGACCTTAAATTACTTACTTTGGCACTCACTGTTGTACCAGGCTGGACAGTCTGGAGGAGCCCACGGTTTAAAAAAATAAAAAAAAAAGGTGCCTGAAGCAGATGAGATGGTTGGAGATTTCAGTGTTGAAGACCTATTTTAACAGGAGTTCTGAAGTACAAGAATAAAGTCAGTGCTTCAACATGGAGCCTGTATACTGATGGATCTGCACCTGAATCCCCCCAAATCTGTTTCTCTTCCTTTGCAGGTGGGCATGTACCCTGCATCAGCCCGTGATCTCCCCCTAACCAACATCCTCAGTTGCCCACACAGAAGGCCAGTGACTTACCTCTCACGGCAGGGCTGCACTGTGGGGCTAAAGGAGAAACAGCGATCAACCTGGTTCCCCAACAAGCCGGCTGGTGTCATTCGGGCAAACAGGTGTCGCAGATCTCATGCTTCATCATGCTGCTACAGGGAAGGGTCTTCTCTTTTTGAAGTGTGCCCTGATAGCGTGGGTGTGCAATTACGTCAGTGCACATCAGGCATGCTCCTGCCCCCGACGGGCAAACATTTACCACTGCCACAAACCACAGCTTATGCACTGTGACTAGGCACACTGACCTCGCCATCGTTTGGGGGTCAGAATGCAGCCAGGCACCAGATTCCCCCTCCAAAGAGCTGTCCCTCAGATGCTGATTCCCTCTTGGCCCTCCAGATGAAGCCTGGTGAAGCAAAGCACGGAAGTCTTTTGTCTGCTCTGTATGTTATCAGTCTTTTGTATGGACACTCCCTTTATCACTTATTAAAGTTTGGACATTCAACAATCTTGGAGTTTGGAAATGTCCTTCCTGGTAAGAGTGCTGCTATTTCTGTGATCCAGCTTTTAGTGAGGGGTGGCCAATCCCATAGCAGCACCCTCCAATTTCCCCTTGAGTGCGACTGCTATATGGGCTGGTTGGATCTACCACTGTGCCAATGGGCCAGCCTAGCATTAAGTATCATTAACCGAAAAAGTCATCTAATGCAAAGATACTTCAGCAAATGACAATCTTAAGCAGAGCATCAAACAGCTGCTAATGCAAGCAATGTTCTAAGGCTTGGGCCATTATGGTCTTTGAAGCTGGGGGGGGGCAGCAGGACATCAGATATTAACCCCCAAAGTGTTGAGGGAGTTTTGAAGGCACCTGGATTCCACATTTATTATTTGGGGGTAGATTTTTATTTTGAGGGTAGTGGAAAGGAGCGACAACCCTCAAATTTGTGGGAGAGGTTTATGAAGGGGTTTGGCACTGGAACCCCTGAAGTTTTTTTCTGAGGTTGGGTCGGGCTGGCAGAGAGCTGTATGAGGAGCTTCAGTAGCTCTATGATCTGAACTTCTTTTGGTTCTTTTTTTAAAACCCTGGGAAGTGAAACAGACAATGACAGCACTAAGATGAACTCCCTCCCTGATACTGCCCTATCTATTCCCAGGCTGGGGCCTTTTAAATCTAAGCTACGTACCCACATTATGTCCAGCTGTAACTGTGATTGCAGATTAACTCCTCCACAAGGGCAAAGTTCCACTGCTAAATTGTACTCTGATTTTAATATATGATTCACTATTACACACCTTTGGTGTTGCTATGTATATGTATTAACCAGTTTTGTCTCTGTACTTAGTCACAGTACTTTATTATAATCTGTATTTGTCCTCATTCAATGTATGACACAGAACCATTGTAAATGAGTCCCTGACTCAAAGGGTTGTAATTGCTAGACTTTATATAAATAAATAAATAAATAAATAAATAAAAAACACAAGACCAGTGGTCTACTGAAGTCTGCCCGAGCTCCCCATAAGCCTTGGCACCTACTGTTCCTCCACAGTACTGCCCCCCCCCCCCCAAATTCCATCGCCTGAGCAACCACTATACCCTTTATTCTATCCCAGTCCTGCTTGAATCTCCCTGCTTCACACATAGGATCTGCCCTGTTGGCTTAATAAATATATATATATATATATATATATATATACACACACACACACACACACACACACATACATACACACACACACACACACACACACACACACATATATATATATACAACACACACACACACGTGTGTGTGTGTGTATATTATATATATAAATAAATAAAAACACTGCACTGCCTCCAGCCTATCCTTAGCCTTTGAGGTAAGAACTCCAGAACTGGGTACAGTATTCCAAGGTGAGGTCTCACCAGGAAACTACATACATCCCCGCATCCTACAGGACTTGCTGCACTGACTCGATTGCTTAAATAGCTGGTGACACGATTTTTTGCTCCAGGCAGGCAACTCACTGTGTAGCTGCCTGCCCCAGGAGCTATTTCAACCAAAAAAGTACCATTTTCTGATGCACGTTTTTATTTAGCTCATAACTTATTTTGCTATTGTTTAACCACGAGTGGTGCACTAAGCCAAAGCTTGTTTAAAGGTGCAACCTGGGAGCACAGGGAAATTAAGTGACTTGCTCAGGGTCACAGTATGCAAGTGGGGACTGTGGGATTCAAACCCAGGTCTCCAGATTTGCAGCTCAGAGCCTTAGACCACTGTGCTATATTATCTCCCCCAACTTCCATGTAGGAGGCGAGCTGATATGGAGCACTGCAGCACCGCCCCTAAAAAATGTCAATTATGATATGCTGTCAGGAGCAGGGCTACAGGCACTATGAGGAAATTAAATGGAATCAGGGGAGGGGGGCTGCCGAAATGTACCAAGTTAATCTTTGATAGCATGTTTACATGCAAGAGGCTAAGTTAGCCCCATCCATGTAAACATGCCATCAAAAATAAACTTAGTGGCCGGCCCGATGGCGCCAAGGATTGAGGCGATGGACACACCTTGTGCCATGCCAGCGACCTGGGTTCGGGAACAAGCCCGGGTTGGTGGGGGAGAAAGACTGAGAATCCAGAGGACAGGTCTCTTCCCCGGGGAGGGTTGAGGAGACGACCACTCAAGGAGCGACCTCTGGCAAAGGCTGGAGGTGGCCAAAAGTAGTGCTGTGGCGTATGCCAGGGGGGTAGAGCCGCGGCAGCACGTTGCCTTCGCAGCTGGGCTCCTCAGGGACGTAACTAAGAAAAATCCCTCTTCCCTCCGACAAGCAAAAGCGCCTCCCACCCATGAACCACAACCCTATAGAAAGAGTGCCCTGGGTGGGGGCAGCCCTTCCCCAGAGGGTAGACCTGGAGAATGCCCAGCATGGGGGGGGGGCTCAGACCATGCAAGGAGGTAGAGTCTGTGGTGTTGGACAGTCGCTGGAGAGAGTTCGGCAAGATACAAGAGGGTGCAAAACAAATAGAATTAAAAAAAATAGTACATTTCGGCAGCCCCTTCCCCCAATTCCGTTACAAGCTCCAAAGAATGCCTACAGCCCCACTCCCAAATGCATGTCATAATCATGACATTTTTAGGGGCGGTGCTGCAGCGCTCCTTTTCTGCTCAGTTTGTACACGGCAGTTACAAGCCAGGTGTTCTGAGTCAAATTATATTGAAAACGCTTATCAGAAAATGTTACTTTTCGTCTGAAAAAGCTCCTGGGGCAGGCAACTACACAGAATGAGTCACCTGCCCCTATCGTGTCAGCAGTTATTTAAGTGAGCCAGGACAGGGGAGAAACAAAATGTTCTATACAGATATGCTTTGGTCATATACCACCTTTTTATACAAAAAAGCAGACAATGTAATGCAAAGATTTTTTAACTAGTAACTAATCTATTGCGTTTGAAAAGTAACTTCAACCCTGCAAAGTACTGTGAGCCAGGAGATAAAGGATTGAATACAAGCTCTTACAAAGTGATATCTAATGGGAAAAGCAAAGGGCTATAAGCAAGGGTATTCGGATACCAACAGGCAGTGTTGTGTCTAATGGATAGAGCAAACTTCTGTGAGTCCAAAGATCCTGGTTCCAATGCCAACTCCCAAGCAGTATGGTCTAATGAGTAGAGCAAGGGTTTGCAAGCTAGGAGATACTGGTTCCAGCTCCAACCGAGGCACTGGCTAAAACCAGAATTAAAATAAACAGATATCCTGGGTAATTCTCTCCCCCTTCCATATTTTAGTTTTGGTTGGGAAAGGCATATTCAGTTGAACTGCATTTTCAGGTGTGAGCTGTCAGAGGCTATAACACAAGGGTGCACACAGTTACAGGGAGTGCAAAGCAGAACGAAACCAATGGTGAGTGGACTGCCATTAAATTACCACAGAATTAAGTACAGAATAATGTTATATAGCAAGTATGTAAGACAGGACAAACTTTATAAAACTTTCATGAGAAGGACAGATCTTGCACCCAAGTCCCTTTTCTGAACCTACGACTTTCCCACCAAACAAAATAAAAAAAATACTCAAAAGCAGACAAGCACAGAAGCTTGGAATTACATTTTTTCTTACCTGTTTTCGTTCACGCTTTGGCTGAACTGGTGGCTGATTCATCATAACTGGCGCTGCAGGAACACTGGCTGGAAACTGCTGTACTCCCTGTGCTGCGTAGTATGTGCCTACAACGGGAGACACATGGTTTATTTTTTTTTTTTTTTTGTCTAACAAATTGTTTTCCATGTTGCAGAGAAAACCACTAAGGCTGGATTCTACCCCTTATGCTGTAAGTATCCATATTAGTTTTCCAAAAGGGGAAATGCAGTCAGTGCCTAGCGCTCAGCTGTCCAGTAACACTCCCACTTCCAGAATCGCAATTATTTCACAAACCCTAAAACACCATATAACTTAGCGTACCCATATACATTGCTTCAGAGTTTTGGGGTGCACCTGCTCACTCAGCATTAAACTTTTCTATTTCAACCATTACATGTAATTTCACATTTACCTACAGAGAGTAGAAGAAATGCTACACGCGCCCCATACACTACAGGTTGTTGGCTACAAGGCTTTCTTGCACACGGCTCCTGAAACCTGAAATTCTTTATCACAAGTTGTGGAAAGCGCATCCTCCTTTTCTCAGATCTATGCTCTATGGTACAGTAAATGGACACTACAACTGTACATGCTAAACAGATCCTGGCTAACTTGTACAATGTAGGCACACATACTTTTAGGACTATAAAGGACTACATGGGATTCTATGTAACCCTGTGGATATATGAACCACTTACTAGTGCTGCTGCTATTCTTGCCCTTCCCTCGAAGAACCCTCTTGAAAAATTAGGTATCGACTTAAACAAGAATATCATGAAGCAAAAAAAAAAAAAAAAAACACACAGAACAAACAGCTCCCAATGGTACCTCAACAGTTTTGAACGAGCTTGTTCCTAACAGTTGATGTAGAAGGGGTTGCACGAATATAACGCCAGGGTTAGTTTTTTGTTTGCTTTAAAATTGTTAACCCACTCCTATCTACCTAAGCACCGTGTTTTGAGTGTCTTTTGTTACAATGCATGAGTCAATAATCGAACACCCTGGAAAGCACTTTGTCCTACTGGCTTCTATTGAACAGTCTGCTGTTGGTTTAAAAAATTTACACAGAGCAGAAGCACAGTGAACAAGGGTACAGGGAGGCCACGGTCAGAAATGAAGAACATGAGTAGCACAGTGGACCAACACCGATCAACCCTTGGCTAAATATAGCAGGGAACATCATGTTAGACGAGGCAGGGCACTTAAAGGGCTTCAAACATCACATGGAAAAACTTTTAAAGAACCATTTTGTGACAACTTAAAAAATCCGATACTTCCCGTGTTTACATTTTAAAGAATCTGTCGCTTGCCATCTGCTCATTTTCAATTGACAATACTGACTGCATAATCGTTTTTAAAGCAACTAGTTGTGATATCTGAAGCAGAGCATGATTAGCCCTTACTAAAAAGCAGTCAGAGCAAATATGCTGACTGGATGGACCAGTGGTCTTTTTCTGTCGAAAACATCCATGTTCCTATGAAGCCCAAATGAGAATCTGACTTATAAATATTTTATAAGAAAGGGGAAATACCATTTTTACAAACTTGCCCCTTTGGTGTTGAAGACTCTTTAAATAACTTGTCACTACTCAGGATAAGCTCTGGAAAAACACTTTTTTATAAAACATGAGTGCCAAAAAATCCTGCATTCTGATTCATCAAAGCAGGTCACCTGACCACTGATTAATCCCCAGTATATCCAGTTGCCTTGCCAGACGACAATAACCTGATTGACAGCAATGTAAACTGACCTACTCAAATCACTCCACCATAACAAACATGTAGAGCTGTGGCGAATTTCGTCATATCCATAACTAGCAGTTACATCCTCATTATACAAAATTCACTTAGTGGAGAACTACAACTACAGCATCCTAAATATACACTATCCATCAGGCAGATGGACTATTTTATTGTAATTGCATGTTCACACAGATTTATTTTAATATTTCTTTAGGTAAACTTCTAAAGTAACATAACTCATGTTATAAGGATTAACCCACTCCAGGGAATGGGTTTACGAAGCATTAAACCACGCCTGGGTAGGTGATGTCCTCGCCTGCAGCCACACACACCCCACCCACCCCACCCCCAGGCATGGATTAATGCTCAGTAAACCCATACACTGTCGTCGGTTAATCACTCCTTATACACTGCTTATATTATATATCGGCTAGGGAGGCAGTATAGCCTAGAGGTTAAACCTCGAGCTGCGAACCAGGAAACCCCACGCGCCTGAGTTTAAATCAACAAGCACTTGTACACTGTGTGACTGAGAAAGTCACTAGCCTCCCTGTGGCTCCTGCATCACACATCGAAATGAGCACTGGCTCTGTGAGTCATTCAAAAATTCCAAATAAAACCTTAGCTCCCCTTTTACTTTAACTACAACATACTGCACATTAACAAGACTAATGGATCAGAGTCTCCTCTGATCTGGCCTCCAGGCTACACCTGGAAACTTATTTGTGACTTCACAATCTATGCTGCAGAGGAAGTGCCTACAACGCCAGAAGCAGCATACCTCTAAACAGTCCCTAATTATGAAGGATGTCCCTCATTTTACCACTCAGAATTGCTTTGTCTTCCCCACCTTCATGGGAAAGGTAATGCCCATACAGAAAAGGTTCTGTACACTCGGGCTTTAAAGCTGAATTTCATTACATTCCAAGATGCTAAATTAAAAACATACATCAATCATGTAACAGTAGTTCTAGGAGTGGTATGTGTTGTTCATCCACACTGTTTGGCATGTCCCTTTCCCTTTAAATCTCGCCGGAAAGTCTTCAAGCTGGTGCCTCCCACCCACCCAGGTGATAAATACCTCGGCTCCGCCCCATGACGCCAGATCTTAGCCCACTGGAAGCAAGGTGATGCGCCTAAAACCGGGGAGGTCAGGTGGGTGTGTGCGTGTGGATGAACATATACCACTCCTAGAAAGTACAGTTACTCAAGAACTTACCGTAACAGTAGATCTTCGACAGAGGCTCTTGCAGTAGGTAATTACATATAGGACTGACGCTGGCCGGAGGCAGGACCCCACGAAAAATTCCCAACTAGCAGTCCTGGCGAGGGACCGCCCACACATCAGGTGACCGGCGTCATACGACATCGGTATAAAGGGGCAGTCCCGCCTTCCAGTTCTTTCCAGCCACAGGCCAGGAAGGCCCGGATGAAAGAGAAGCGGATGTTTCCATTCCTGGAAAAGGAGCTGAAAAAGCCTAGGGGGATGGAGGAGGGCAGAAAGGTATTTCCTACTGCAAGAGCCTCTCTCGAAGATCTACTGTTACGGTAAGTTCTTACATAACTGTACTATCTTACTTCGAGAGGGCTCTTGCAGTAGGTAATTACATATAGGACTGAATCCCAAGCAGTCTGGAACAAGGAAAAAAGGCACCGGGAGGAGAAACTACTCTAAAAAGTAACCCTAGCCGTGCAAGCCTCAAGACAGGAGGCCTTGCAAAACAGCCAGCCCGAAGCCTGCTCTACGGCGAGAGGCAATGTCCAAACTGTAGTGTTTCGTAAAGGTATGGACGGAAGTCCATGTGGCGGCAGCGCATATGTCTGCCGCAGACACATTCTTGAAACAAGCCACAGAGGCAGCTACTCCTCTTGTGGAGTGGCCTCTGACTTGACCCGGGAGGGTCTTGTTGTACTTGTCCTACCAGAATGTGATGCAATGAGCCAACCACTTAGACAGGCATTGCTTGGAAACAGCATTGCCTTCCCTTTTGTGAGCAAGAGAGACTAACAACTGATCAGTCTCTCTGAGATCCTTCGTCCTGTTGGTGTAGTATCTCAGAATCCGGTGAACATCCATAGTATGAATAAATATTCCCCTTGGTTAGAGTACTGCGTTAAAAAGGCAGGTAGCTCTATGGACTGATTTAAGGTAGACTCTGCTACTACTTTAGGTAGAAACTTAGGATTTGAGCGAAGAGCAACTCGTTCTTTGTGAAAAATCAAGTAGGGAATTTTATACATCATAGATACATACATAGACAGTGTCGGCAGATAAGGGCCTATGGCCCACCCAGTCTGCCCATTTAAGTTTCATCAGGGCCTGAAGCTCGGAGATTCTGCGACCCGAAGTAATGGCCACCAAGAAGAGAGTCTTCCACGAAAGAAACTTTAAATCTGCAGAAGTTGCAGGTTCGAAGGGAGGAAGAGTCAGTTTCTCGAGAACAAAATTCAAGTCCCAAGGGGGGGCAGGAGTACGGATGGGGGACCTCAGATGGAGGACCCCTCTGAGAAAGGTCTTAAGAGACCTCCAGTTGAGCGAAAGCTTTATCTCCGAAGGGAACATGGTAGGCTGAGATAGCTGCCATGTGAACCTTCAAGGAGGAATGGTTGAGACCCAGGTCGAACAGATGACGCAAGTACTCCAGCAGAAAAGCCACTGAACAGGAGAAAGGTTCCACGTTCTTGGAGGCTGCCAAATAGAGAATCTCTTCCACTTCAAGGCATAAGTGGACCTGGTGGAGGGCTTTCTAGCCTCCACTAAAATCTCCGCCACTTCTGGAGACACACCAAAACAGGATTGAGCTAGGTCTGCAGGAGCCATGCATGTAGTTGAAGGGATCTGAGGCCTGGATGAACCAGGGTCCCCTGATCCTGGGTCAGCAAACCTTGAGATAGAGGAAGAGGAAGAGGAGGATCCTCTTAATATTGTTGTAGGAGAGAACCAGATTTGCCTGGGCCAGAAAGGAGCGATCAGAATCATTCTCGCTCCTTCTGAGGCTAGTTTCTGCAATACTCGTGGGATCAGAGGAATTGGGGGAAAAACATAGACAAATCTGTCCTTCCAGTCTAGAGACAGAGCATCGCTCCAGAAAGCGCCTCACTCTGGAACGAGCGAGCAAAAGGTGGGAAGTTTTGCGTTTTGGGGGGAGGCGAACAGGTCTACCTGTGGAGTCCCCCAAAGCTGAAAGATATCGTCTAGTACCCCTTGGTCCAGTTCCCACTCGTGAGCCAGAGCAGAAGAGCGGCTTAGCTCGTCTGCCAGAGTGTTGTCGACTCCTGGAACATGAATCGCCGTTCGGTGAAGGTCGTGTTGTGTTGCCCAATCCCAAACCCTCATTGCCTCCTGCATAGAAGGTAAGACAGAGTTCCTCCCTGTTTGTTGATGTACCACACCACGCACATGTTGTCCGTCTTGACGGCTAGGTGGCCTGGAAGGATGTATTGGTGAAGGGCTTGTCGAGTGTACAACACAGCCCGAAGCTCGAGCACACTGATGTGGAGAGCCAGTTCCAGCCTGAACCAGGAGCCCTGGGTCCGATGAGAACCTAGATGGGCTCCCCAACCTTCACCTGACGCGTCTGTAGTCAGAGTCTGGGAGGGGGGAGGATAAAAAAAGGGACCACCCGAGACAGGTTCTCTCGAACCATCCACCATTGCAAGTCTCGCACCATCGGCGATGAGATCAGAACTAATTGATCTAGGTTGTCCACAAGTTGATCCCACTGAGAGCGAAGAGTCCACTGAGAGATCCTCATGTGGAGTCAAGCTTGGGGGACCGTTGGAATAGCGGCCGCCATGAGCCCCAGAAGACGGAGGGCCGACCTCGCCGAGACCCTCCTGCGTTCTGATAGCAGGGAAATCTGGGATTGAAGAGAGGCCGCCCTGTCCAGAGGCAGGAAGGCTCTTGCTCAGTCGTATCGAGGATAGCCCCGATGAACTGTAGCCTCTGGGAAGGGTCCAGATGAGACTTGAAATGGTTGATGGTAATGCCCAGGCAAGTGAAAACCTGCTGGGTGAGGGAGAGAAAATGCAGGAGTTCCTCCCGGACGAGGCCGTCAGGAGCCAGTTGTCCAGGTAAGGGAACACCTGTACTCCCATTGTACACAGGTGGGCCGCTACCACAGCCAGGCATTTGGTAAATACTTGGGGGGCCGAGGATAGACCAAAGGGAGCGCCTTGAATTGGTAGTGGTCCTCTGAAACGCAGTGCTAAGATACTAGCGGATGGGAAAGGTGAATGGGAATGTGCAGATAGGCATCCTGCATATCCAGGGCACAAAGCCACTGACCCGGCCGAAGGAGGGGCAGAAGGCTCTGCAGAGAGAGCATCCTGAACCTTTTGTATTCTACATAAAGATTTAGGGAACTGAGATCCAGAATGGGTCTGAGATCTCCCGTCATCTTTGGGACCAGGAAGAAATGGGAATAGTAACACCTCCCTTGAAGATGAAGGGGGACGGGTTCTATCGCCTGCTTCGTGAGAAGAGCCGAGATTTCTTCCCGGACCAAAGGAAGGTGTTCCCTTGAATAGGACGACTTCAGAGGGGGGTGGCGGGGTGGTTTCTGAAGAAACTCTATGGAGCGCCCTTCCGCTATAAGCTGGAGCACCCAAGAATCCGTGGTTATCCTCTCCCATCCCAGAAGGTGGAGGGAAAACCTCCTTCCTACCGGTTCCTCTGGAAAGTCCAGAGGCGGTGGGAGAGGAAAGGAGTCAGGTGGTGTGGGGCAGCGCCGCAGCTGAAGCACCCGCTGCTTTTTTGGGTGGAGGGGGCTTAGCAGCTGCGTGGGCCCGACGTTTGGTGGCCTGCCTTCCCTGTGGTTTCGCCTTTGGCCGAATCCATCTGCAAAAGGGACGGCGCTGCTGTTGATGGGGACAGTACATGGAATCCACTGATTTCAGAGCCGTCCCCTTCTCTGCAAATCGGTGATGTCGTCCTTGACATCACCTCCGAAAAGCACCGACCCCCGGAAAGGTGCCTTCTGAATAGCGGACTGCACTTCTGGGACCAACCCTGACACGCGGAGCCAGGCATGACGCCGTAGACCCACAGCGAAAACGGAGCTCCGCCTGGCAGTGTCCACTGCATCGTATGTCGCCGGCAGAATGTGTCGACTGGCTAAACGAGCAGAACGGACGAGGTCGGCTAACTCCTGTTTGACTTGGGAGTCAGGCAAGGAGTCTAGCTTGGATTCCACCTGACTAAGGACAGCCTTCTAGTAATCCCCCATGTGGCCGATGTAGTTCAGGGCCCGAATTCCCAGTGTGGAGGAAGCGTAAATCTTTCTTCCATACTGGTCCAGAAGGCGAGATTCCTTATCAGGAGGGGACGAGTAAGATGCTTTGGGTGTGCCGACCGGCCATGAGCGGCACTAATCACGACCGAGTCGGCCCGAGGGTGAGAGTCTAGGTAGTCAACACCCTCAGGAGCCTGGTATAGCCTGTTCGACTTCCTTGGAAGTGGGGCGAACGCCGACGGCTGTTTCCAAATCGTGGTGATAAGGTCAGCGTGAGGCTCTATCCAGGGTGGCACTAATGTAGGAGCTGTCACAGGCAGGTCCAGATGTTCAGCCAGTTTCAGTCGCTGAGGATCTGGTTCCAGAGAGTGCCACTGATGAACCTCCTGGATTTTTCTAAGCAACTCCGTAGAAGAGGGATCCTCCGGAGGAGACTTCGGAGGAGTCCTCGGCTTCGACGGAGAGTGGAGCTCGTCGCCCTCGAGCATCCTTCTGGACGAGTCCGAGGAATCCGAGTGAAGAGGAAGAAAGAAGAACAAGACTCCTTACCCGACTCGGTGGGGGAAGGAGACGGGTCCTTGGGTAGTACCTGTGAACGCATGTCCTGCCCCTCTCTGGACCCAGGACGGAGAGCCCTGAGTCCGAAGTGGGGAGGGGAGTGGCCTCAGACGACGGGAACCTGTGCGGCACCATCGCTGTAGGCAGCTCGACCTCCTTGGTGAGCTGAGCTTTGGCCTCGGCCCACCAGGAGGCCAGAGTCTCCTGCAGATCTACCGGCGGCTGTGGGAGCGGTGGAGGAGGAGGAGGTGGGAAAGGGTACTGGTTATACCCGTATGGAGAGTATCCAAAACCCGGCTGCGGGAAACCCGGCGTCGGGTATTGTGGTGTCAGATACTGCAGCGTCGGAAAGACCGGCATCTGGTACTGCGGCACCGGATACTGTGGTCCCGGGTACAACGGCGGGTACCCGGGAGAGCTGCCGGAGCAGATGGCCCGGCCGGCGGCCTCACGGGCGGGTCCACATTGCAGGGCCTGGAGGGCCCGCCAGAGCGGGACATCCGGAAGTGGGATGCCTCCTGGGGTCGAGCAGAACCAAGGCCGGAGGTACCGGCCGGGCCGGGCGCCTGGGGGTTGACGCTAGATGCGGTTCCAACGGAGGAGGGTCTAACGGAGGAGGAAGATCCTCTCGATCATCCAGGGATGGAGGAGAAAATTTCGGGTCAGGCTGGGGTGACTTGGTCCCCAGACGGCAGCGAAGGCTGTGGGGAACCGGCACTGACGGACGTGGCGGGACCGTCTGTTCCGTCATCACGAAGGCCGGACGAGCTAATGTGGCGGCTTGAGGGCGAAGCCAGCGGCGCCGGAGGCCCAAGGCCCGCTGCCGGGAGCCATCACCGAGGCGGGCTGAAAGGGAAGGGTCAGCTAGGTCCGTGGGTAGAGGCTGGCACAGACTGGCCTGCAGGTCGGGCGCCCACTCGCCCTTCCATGCGACGGAGGAGCCGACACCCAACTTACTGGAGTCGCCCACGCCAGTAGGCCACAAGCCTGCGGCCGAACAGGGGGCGGAGGCCTCCAATAGCCTGGAGGCGCCCGCAAGGCCCGAGCGTGAGCCAGACGGGCGGGCTGCCACCTCCGAAACCTTCGGGGCGGCCGTCAAGGAGCGGTCCCTTGGAGGGGATGTTACCTTTGTCACTGCGGCTCCAGAGGGAGAGGAGGTCTTATCTCTGTGCCTCTCCTTGTCCTTTTTCTGATGTCCTTCGGGGGAAGTGGATGCCTGACTCAGCTTTTTGAGCTCCTTTTCCATAGAACTTATCTTCTGCTTCAGAAGATGGGCTTCCAGGGATTGCTGGCGCCGTTTTCGGGTAGCCGCGTTGAAGTTGAGGCAGTGCTGGCACTTCTCGACCGGGTGATCGGGGCCTAGGCAGAAAAGGCACAGGGAATGGCTGTCCTTGTATGGCAGTTGGGCAACGCACGAGTCGCACTTGTTTTTGTGCTCGGAGGGTGTAGGGGATGACATACACCGCTATGACCTGGCGTTAAGAAAAAATAATGAATTTTGATAAGCGACAAAAGATATGGGCTGATTAAGCACAACTTTCCGCGAGGTGCTGCACGAGCTAATCAGGGAAAGAACTGGAAGAGCGAGCCTCGGGACCGCCCCTTTATACCAACGTCATATGACGCCGGTCACCTGACATGGGGGCGGTCCCTCGCCAGGTACTGCTAGCTAGAAATTTTTCCATGGGGTCCTGCCACCGGCCAGCATCAGTCCTATATTTAATTACCTACTGCAAGAGCCCTCTCGAAGTAAGATCTTGGATTATCAGAACAGATTAAAAGCTACTGGTCTCTTCTCTCTTCAAACTAGAAGATTAAGAGGTGATATGCTTATAGTTTTTAATTTAATAAATTCACCAGATCTAATGGAAAAATGTGGCCCAACACTCTCCAAAAGGAGACATGTTCCAAGACTGCATAATAAACAGCTTGAAGTAAAAACTTATAAAACCAGCAAAAGGGGACATTTTTTTCCTATAAGAGCATCCATTGTATGGAACACCTTGCCACAATAATTGGTAGAGGCAAGTAGCGCCACTGCCTTTAAAAACAAATTAGATGTTTGGTTGAAGGATAATAGATAAATAATGTTCCACATAGTGTGGGGAACAGTCTCGATGGGCTCTGGCCTTCTTCTGTTCTTTCATACCAAGTAATACCAAGTAACCGTTGTTGAAACCACATACGAGGTGGTTTCAACAACGGTTATGAAACAGATCCCGCCTCTATAGCGTTACGGGTAGTGTGGACGGTGGTAACTGTCCTCGCAGGGTTTGGACATAGCGCGAGCTGCATTCTGGGATTGACCGCGGTAACAGTCGCCCGTTCCCAAGGTATGTAATGGCAGTACCGTCTTGTACTGTCACCACTGCAGTGTGGACACTGCATCATTGCCCGGCTGTAACGGTTTCTGTCCGTTACTGGGTCTGAGTGGTGTAGTGTGGACGGGGCCTAAGATGCTAGGAGCACACTGGAGGGAAAATCAACTCTGCTCCGAGCGATCCATACCTTTGAGTAACTGTAAAGGGTGGCATTCTTCCTCTGCTAAAATGACTCTTAGCAAGGTTCTTGTACCTCCAACTGCTCAAGACAGAAAACTACAAGAGAAGGCTGAGGGGAAAAAAACTGCAGGAGGCATCATCCTGTCCTTACACCTTAAATGTTAAAATTCCCAGCGTGTAGGAATCTATGGTCTTCTGTACTCCATACCAAATCATTATGTATCCGTGGAACTACAAGTAACTGCTGGCGGTTCCCACACAAAACATCTAAAACTTGAGGAATTGGAGGTCCCAACACCCTGGTCTCTGACCACCACATACAAAGTTCTGCACTCTGCCAAGATCAAGGAAATGACCACCTCTTACAGACCATCAGAGATTTCTCGTCAGCAAACCCCATTTCTGAAGCCTCCACATGTACAGAAAAACCAGGCCGCAAACAGCAGACATTATTTATTTTACCAAAACTGTATGCCACAGTCTGAGATTCAGAAAAAAAACTTCCTTCTGACCCTTGAATCACGAGAGTACAGAGCAAAAGTAAAACTGCGAAGTCGGTATACTTGAAGTTCCAGTTTCAGGGCAGACATCAACTGCCTCCACCCACAGTCACCAAAATGACTGAAGGGCTTCAACACCCGAGAGCTCTCCTGTGGCTGCACTGTAGGAGCTGCAGCTGCCAGACCCCCCCCCCCCAAATAAGGGATTACTCCCACCACTAGGTGTACAAACTCTTAACCTATACAAAACTGTGTGGCCATTCTGTTCTCCTTGAAATTCAGTTATTATTTTGACTGACTACCACCAATATGACTGCCACAGAGCAATTCTGATGGGTTTTCCTTGAGAAAATAATTTTTCTGGAGCCAAATAAACCTCCTACACAGCTGCTCAGACACGCCCCATACAGTAAATCCTCTGAAGAACTCCCCTCAACCTAGCCATTCAGTCGGAGTCTTCAATTCCCCAGCTGTGTAGACCATTATTGTGACAGGCAGCTCGCAGAAATAAGTCTCGCCTCCTACTGCAAACATATACTTCTGTGACGCCTACTGCTTATGTCAAATTTAAACCAAGTCCTAGGCAGTAACACAAGTGGCTTTTTATTCCCAAGATCAATTAGCAGTTGGGAACACTGGGTCTGAAGACTTTAACCTCCTATCACTGGTACCTAAACCAGAACACCCCCCCCCCCCACACACACAAAAGCAGCTCAACGCTGGGCTTGCTGCCGAAGATGGCTCCAATGGGCATCCAGGGAAGACCCACTCTGATATTCTTGAGCTCTGCGTTCATGCAAGAGACTGTATTAATGTCTGGGTAGCAGTAACATTTCTGTATGGGAGGTGCGCCTCCACTGGTGCTTGCACTCTGGGCAGATAAAAGCCTAGACACGCAAAACTGCACAGATACAGGGCTACAGCTGAACACAGCATTTATATCCTAACTGGTGTACATATATAAAATGTAAGGTTTTATTAATAAAACCATATGCCTAAAAAAAAAAAAAAAAAACAGACCACCAAGTTCTCCAGGCTAGAAACTATTCAAGGATTCTTTCAACAGTATCTCCTCCCTGTTAAACAGTTGGCCTAGCAGCCCCAAGACTTCCAAGCCACCGACAGAATCCCTGATGACAAGACAGATCAAATTAAGGACAGTACAGTTGCATTAAGAACTTACCATAACAGTAGATCCGCGAGGGGACCTCTCGCAGCAGGCCACCCCTATGGAACTATACCCGGCAGGCACTGGGACCACAAAGAAACTTTTCTAGCTAGCCATCTAGCAGACGCACAATGCATCACTTACATCGACCTATCTTATAAGAGTGGGCGGCCTCCACGCCCTCCTCAGTTCTCCAGCTGTAGACCATAAGCTACTTAAGTCCCAATTCTGGACGACCACACCTGTTGAACAGGATTTCTATGAATGACGTCAGCAGTTACGAACATATGACAATGCCAGCAGCTACAGGTCCTATAATCTAGCGAGTCTGCTAGAGTGCGCAGCTCCCAGTCTAATCTACTGCAGCTGCCCCAGCCCACCCCATCCATATGATTTATCACCCTGTCTGCCGACCCCCTCCCAGCTTCCCCTCAGTTTTTACTTTTCTTTTGACCCTGTCCCACCCACTTCTTAAAACTGCCCTGATTTCAATGAAATCACCTCCTGGCATTGCATTCCACCTTGCTACCGCCCTTTCCATGAAATAGTGCCTCCTCATTTCCCCTCACGAATCTTTCACACTCCAATTTCAGATTGTGTCCCTCTCCCCCTTTAATCTAAAGAACCCCTCAATACTAACCCTATTCATGCCCTTTAAGTATCTGAAGGTCCCAATCATATCTGGGCTGACTAAATGGATCGCAATGTCCCCATCTGCCAGCAGTTTACGTTCTTATATCCCCCCCCTTTCCCTTCTATTCTCCAGGGAATACATGTAGAGTTCCCTCAGTCCTTCCTCATATGGTCTGTCCCCAATCCAAGGATCATCTTTCTTGCCCTGCACTGGACCCCTTCCAGTAGCTTGACGTCCTACTTTAAATATGGGAGTATGCACATAGTTCTCCAAGTGTGATCTTACCAGTAACCTATACAGCGGCAGGATGACTTCCTCTCTCCTAGAGGAGATTCCCCTGGCACTCCTGCACTGTGCCGAGTGATTCATGTCCCCTGCGACTAGTACCCTCAGATCCTTCTCCTCGTAAGTGGATAACTGCACTCCCCCCAGCCAGTAGCAATTCCCAGAGTTTCTGGCTCCCAAGTGCAGGACTTTGCACTTTTTAGCGTTGAACCCCAGCTGCCATATGTCTGAACAGCACTCAAGTCTTGCTAAGTTGCCACTCGTGTTGTCTGGACTACGACCAGCTGAAGCTGTCCGCCAAGGCATTTTGGCTGCCTGGAACATGGATGGCCAACAGTTCTAGACCATATTCTAGAGCCCAGAACCAGATTCTCATCGCCTCCAGACATAAGTGGAATGAGTCCCCACCTGCTTGTTTTTTTAATTTTTATATATTTATCTAGCTTTTTGTTGACCGGGTAAGTGCACTAGACAATTTCTGACTATTTTCAGGCATGACCCGGGGGAGGGGGGATACAGATGAATGCCAACTGACCTTGAACCAGATTAAGCTGTTGGTGGTATTTTTAGTGAATGAGGGAAATTTGGCCAGGACACCGGGGAAATTCCCCTACTCTTTTCGAGAAGAGCCATGGGATCTTTAACATCCACCTGAACTACCACCAATCCAGGCAGATGGGACCTCGGTTTAACGTCTCATCCGAAAGACGGCACCTCAACAGTGCAGCACCCCTCTCATGCTGCACTGCAGTGTCAGTACTGGGATATTAACCCAAGTGCCAGATGTGGGAACTGAACCCACAGCCCTCTGATCTCCCGGCCTCAGAGGCGAGTGTGCTACCTACTGAGCCACTGACATTGTTGATGTAATAAATGAAACTGAGGTGTGTTCAACTGCACCAGCAGGGGATCCAGAGAGAGGTGGTTCTGGAAGGCGTGTAAGGCATACAGAACTGTTAATTTCTAGCACATTTATGTGGCGGTGGATCTCCCAAAACTGACCAGGCCCCCTGGGTCCAGAAGGGACCCAGGTACACTCACCAGCCCAGACCCCAAGCATCTGACGCAAGGATCTGCTGCGGGGATGGAATGAGAAAGGGCTTGCATCCAAGAAGGCTGAGCGGGTCCATCCACCAGTGAAGCACCTTGCAGACAGGGAGGAATCCAGAACCTGCTGGTCATCATTTGGTACGCCAATCCCACTGGACAGAGGGTCCACAGAGGGATCCTGATATGTAGCCTGGCCAAGAGGATAGTGGCTATAGCCATAACCATCAGGCCCAACAATCACATGAAAGCCCCGGCGGTGAGTGACCTGCTTTGGGCAACCAGCTGAGCCTGCACTATCAGGCATTCTGCCCTGTCCTGAGGAATGAAGGCCTTGCCTTGGATAGTATCCAGAACTGCCCCAATATGCTGCAGTCGTTGGCATGGGGCGAGGACTGATTTGGGTAGACTGATGGTAATCCCCAAACAAACGCCTGGGGCAGTTTAGGGTCCACAGCAGGACGTCTCTGGACTGGGCCCTTCAGCAACCAGTCGTCCAGACAAGGGTAGACATACAGGCCGTTGCGCCTGAGGGCTGCTGCCACCATCACTAAGCACTTGGTAAAGACCCGTGGTGTAGATGAGAAGCCAAAAGACAAGACTCTGAACTGGTACTGTTCCCCCTGGAACAGGAACCAGAGATACCTGCTATGGGAAGAGCACACCTCAATATGCAGGTATGCATTCTGCATATCCAGAAAGCAGAACCAGTCTCTCTACTTGAGCAGAGGCAGCAGGCCACGCAGGGTGACCATCCAGAAAGTCAGTTACGAAAGAACTTACCGTAACAGTTGATCTTCAAGAGAGGTTCCTGCAGTAGGTCATAAAATATAGGACTGCAGCCCTGGCATCAGGACTGCATGGCAAACTTTTGTTAGTAATATCTGGTGGTGGGACCGCCCACCCAACGTCATGTGACAGACAATCGTGACCCTATATAGTGGGCGGCCCCCACGCCCGCCTTCCAATTCTCCCGCCAGAGACCCAAAAGGGTATGGCAGAAGGATGGAAATCCTAAAGCCTCATCCAGAACAGCCTGTAAAAAAAAAAAAAAAATACAGAAACCTGGGGGAAGGAGGGAGGGAAAGTGTGACCTACTGCAGAAACCTCTCTCGAAGATCTACTGTTACAGTAAGTTCTTAGTAACTGTACTATCTTACTTAGAGAGGGTTCCTGCAGTAGATCATAAAATATAGCACTGAATCCCAAGCAGTCACCAACAGTGGGACCCACTGAAACAAGGGAGGAAGGAAGGATAAATAACTGATGAGACCAGGTCTAAGACAGCAGACCCTGCAGAATGGCTAGGCCAAAACCAGCCCTACGCCTAGAGGCAATGTTCAAACTGTAATGCTTCATGAAGGTGTGGACTGAACTCCAGGTTGCTGCAGCGCAAATCTCGTCAGCTGAAACATTTCTTAGGAAGGCTGCGGAAGTAGCCATCCACCTAGTGGAGTGACCTCTGTCCTCCCCCCGGAAAAGGTTTCTCATACTTCTAGTAACAGAAACTGATGCAGTTAGCCAACCATTTGGACACAAACTGCTTAGAAACTGCCGACCCCAGGGTTCTGGGGGCAAAGGAGACAAAACTGATCTGCTTTGTGGATATCTTTGGTCCTGTGGACATAGTAAACGCAAAATCCTATGTACATCCAATGTATGCAGAAGAGCTTCACCCTTATTCGAATTAATAGGGTACTACACAGGCAGCTCAGTCTGGTTCAAGGTGAACTCAGAAACCACCTTGGGAAGAAACTTAGGATTGGTTCGCAGGACCGCCTGGTCAATATGAAAAATAAAATAAGGCTCCATACTCATCAGTGCCTGAAGCTCAGAAATCCTTCGCGCAGAAGTGACAGCAACTGAAAACACTGCTTTCCAAGACAGGTAGTACATGTCACAGCTTACTGTCGGTTCAAAAGGAGGCAATGTAAGCTTTTCTAAAACAAAATTGAAATCCCAAGGCGGGGT
Source organism: Neoceratodus forsteri (assembly GCA_016271365.2). NCBI lineage: Eukaryota > Metazoa > Chordata > Ceratodontiformes > Ceratodontidae > Neoceratodus > Neoceratodus forsteri. Next base: position 823,146,132 of record CM028137.1, on the reverse strand, counting down.
AGGGTTGCGGACAGGGGGCTTCAAGTGCAAGATACTTTTCAAAAAGGTTTTGGACATCTCCAGTTGAGCAACAGTTTTCCTGTCCACCAAAGTATGATATGCCGAAATAGTTGACATGTGGACTTTGAGAGAGGAATATCTTAGACCAGAGTCACATGTGCAAAAGGTAATCCATAATCTGGGGCATCAAGCAGGAAAAGGGGTCCCAACCCTTGGCGGCCCCCCAAATGGAACAGTGCTTCCATTTCATAGCATAGGTTAACCTAGTGGAAAGCGTTCTAGCTTCCAGCAAGACTTTAGTGACCCTCTGTGAGACTCCAAAACGCAATAAAATTATGTCTGAAGGAGCCACGCATGAAGATGAAGGAAGCAGAGTCCTGGGTGCACTAGTCTGCCTCGTTCCTGCATCAGATTGTGCTGAAGTGGAAGGGGTACTACTCCATGGCCAGCTATTGGAGGAGTGGAAACCAAATCTGCCTGGGCCAGAGTGGAGATATCAGAAGCACCTGAGCACCCTGTGTCTGAAGTTTCAGTAGGACACGCTGTAGAAAGGGAAACTGAGGGAATGCATACAAGTACTTCCCTGTCCAGCGAAGAGATAACGCATCTTGCCAGATAACCAGGCCTTTGAATGACCATGCAAAACCTGCATAGTATTGCGCTGGATGGGGAGGCAAAGATATCCATCTCTGGTCATCCTCAATGATGGAACAGAAGTTCCACTACGTCCTGATGAAGCTCCCATTCATGAGCTAGTGTCGTCGTTCAGCTTAGGCTGTCCACCAGGACACTGAAGACACCTGGGACATGTACAGCCGTGAGAAACAGGTCGTGCTGGACTGCCCAGTACCACACCCCCATCGCCTCCCTGCAAAGGGGATACGACCAGGTTCCTCCCTGCTTGTTGATGTACCAGACCACTAACATGTCTCTCTGTACTAAGCAGCGTTCCCCCAAACAGAAGGGGCTGAAAGGCCTGGAGAGGATAAAGGACCGCAATCATCTCAAGGATGTTTATATGGAGAGCAGTTTCCAGCTGGGGTCATGACCCGTGCCTCCCGAGTCCCCAGGTGGTCCCCCCAACCCAGAACCTAGGCATCTGTGGTGAGGGTCCAGGAGGTAGGGGGTGCTCTGAAAAGTAACAACCCCACACCCACCCCCGAGACAGGTTTTGAGGATCCTGCACCATAAGAGGTCTTTCTTGAGTGCACTGGACAACATGACAGGATGATTTAGGTCATTAGAACGCTGATCCCATTGGACTCAAAGTCCACTGTGTGACATTTGCAGCCTGGCCAAGGGGACCACAGAAACTGTCACTGCCATGAGGCCAAGAAGGCATAAGAAAGCCCTGGCAGGAGTATGCCTGGAGGAAACTAACAGACTTGCTCCCACAGAGTACCAGCTCTGTCCAAGGGCAAGAAGGCCCTGCACTTGACCGTGTCCAATACCGCTCCAATGAATTGGAGTCGGGAGGGAACCAGGGATGACTTGGGGTTGTTAACAGTAACCCCCAGTCGAGAAAAAAGATCCAGGGTGAAGGACAGGGACTCCTCTAGGCTGTTCTTGGACGGGGCTGCCAAGAGCCAGTCATCCAGATATGGGAACTCTGCAATTCCCCAATGGCTAAGAGCACTGCCACTACCGCTAGGCACTTAGTGAAGACCCTGAGTGCAGAGAAAAGGCCAAAGGGGGGAGCTTTAAACTGAAAGTGCTCCCCCTGGAAAAGTAAATGCAGGAAACTGTGGTGGCCAGGAAACACTGGAATGTGCAGGTAGGCATCCTGCATGTCCAGTGCACAGAGCCAATGGTCTTTCTGCAGCAATGACAGAAGACCCTGTACTGTCAGCATACTAAAGTTAAGGGTGGAACTAGAAGAGCCATTATCAGAATTGTTTAGTGAGTCTGAGCACAGGAGAGGTCCCAAAAGACTGGAGAAGGGCTCATGTTAGAGTGGTAGCAGGGAGGCAGGAAACTAAAGACCAGTCAGTCTTACCTCAGTAGTGGGCAAGATTAAGGAGGCACTCCTTAAGGAAAGGATAGTGCAACACCTGGAATCCATAGGAGCACAGGATCCAAGACTGCATGGATTTAGAAAAGGAAGGCCCTGTCAAACTAATCTCAGACTTCTTTAACTGGGTAACCAGAGTGGAGGACCAAGGTGGAGAACTTGATGTTGCCTACCTCGCCTTCAGCAAAGCTTTCAGTACTGTTCCACATAGAAGATTGATTAATAAGCTGGGTAGGCTTGGGTTGGGTCAGAAGCTGGTCAACTAGGCGGCAAACTGGTTGACTGGCAGAAAAAAAAAAGTGGTGGTAAACTGTATACAGTCAGAAGAGACTCAAGTCACAAGTGGGGTAATTCAGGGATCAGTCCTGGGACCAGTCCTCTTCAATGTCTTAATCAGTGACATTACAGATGGACTTGAGAGTAAGGTCTGTGTTTGCAGAGGACACCAAGATATGCAACAGAGTAGATAAAGATGGGGTGGGCAGAATGAGAAGAGATCTGGATAAACTAGAAAAATGGTCGTAAGAGTGGCAACTGGGGTTTAATGCAAAGAAGTGCAAGATCATGCACATAGGGAAGAGAAACCCTGATGCCATATATATGCTGGGAGGGGTGTTGCAGGCAGTCACAAGGGAAGAAACACTTGGGCATCATCATCATCGCCGATGACCAAAAATCATCCAAACAGACCACTAAAGCAGTAGGTAAGGCTAGGGGGAAGTTAGTGTGTATTAGCAGGGGTATCACAAGTCGGACGAGGGAGGTAACAATCCCTCTTTACAAGACACTGGTTAGGCCACATCTGAAGTACTGCGTTCAGTACTGGAGGCCACACCTTCACAAGGACATTAACCAAACTGAGGCAGTACAGAGAAGGGCAACCAAAATGGTGCATGGACTCCATCAGAAAACATATGAGGACAGATTAACAGAGCTCAATATGTATACCCTAGAGCAAAGGAGGGAGAGAGGTGATATGATCGAAACATTCAAACACCTTAAGGGCATTAACAAGGTGAAAGAGACTAACATGTTTCACTATAACAAAAATAGCAGGACTAGAGGACACAGCATGAGATTAGAGGGAGACCAATTAAGCAGTAATGTGAGGAAGTTCTTTTTCACAGAAAGGGTGGCGGATGCATGGGACGGCCTACCTCAGGAAGTGGTGGATATGAATACGGTGCAGGGCTTCAAACGGGCATGAGATAGGCATAAGGGAGCGATACAGATGAGCATGAATAGATAGGTCATTGACAGAGCAAAGACCGATGGCACATTTATAAGATAGAAAAATAAATTTGCAGACTGTCTTGGCCTTGCGGTCCTTATCTGCTGTCAACTTCTATGTTTCTATGGAACCTTTTGTATTCTACGAAAAGGTTCAGTTGGCTGAGGTCACCTGTCTATTTAGGGACAAGACAGAAACGTGAGTAAATACAGGTTACTCACCTGTAACAGGAGTTTTAAGAGTGGTATATGTTGTTCATCCACACTGTCTGGCAGGTTCCCTGCCGCTTTAATTCTTGCCGGAAGGTCTTCAAGCTGGCTCCTCCCACCGCCTGCCCCATGGCGCCAGATCTAGCCCGCCGAGCCAAGCAGCGGCCGAGGAACAGGGTCGGGGTGGATGAACATATACCACTCCTAGAACTCCTGTTACAGGTGAGTAACCTGTATTTCAAGGGACGTCTATATGTTGTTCAATCCACACTGTCTGGCAGACTCCTAGCAGTTCGCCAGGAGGAGGGAGGCAAGGCGCACACCCCCCTACTTAGGGAATAAGGACAGGAGAACCAAGTTCCCAAAACCAGCATCCCAGCATGACTCTAGGTCAATGTGGTAATGGGAAATAAAGGTGTGTGCTGACTTCAGGTAGCAGCCCTGCAGATTTCCTGGCTAGAGACGTTCCTAGAAGCAGCCACCGAAGCAGCGGTATGGTGAGTAGAATGTGCTCTTATCCCTTTGGAAGGCTCCATGCTCGACAACCTATAGCAGAGATCTATGCAGGAGGTGACCCACCTGCTTATCGTCTGCTTGGCTACAGGTCTGCCAGATGCAGCTTCAGCATAGGTGACAAACAGTTGTCGAACCTCTCCCCGAACTTCAGCCATTCGCTCCTTATAATAATCGAATGCTCTTCCAGGGTCTAAAGTATGGAGCCTATATTCAGCCTCCAAGGTGTGATTTGGGTAGAACACTGGCAGAGTCAACACCTGGTTAAGGTGAAACTCCAACACCACCTTCGGAAGGAATTTCGGGTGGGGGCAAAGGACAACCTTGTCCCTGTAGAAGACCAGATAAGAATACTCGATGGAAAGTGCCTGGAGCTCTGACATCCTTCTGACTGGCGTTACAGCCACCAAGAAGGTGGTCTTCAACGACAGGTGGGAGACACTGCATCTGTGCATCGGTTCGAATGGCTAGCCCATGAGCTTCGTCAATACCAGCAGTAAATCCCACGGAGGTGGAGGATCTCGCACCGGAGGGGATATGTGATCAAGACCTTTGAAAAAGCGCCAGACAACCTTCTCCTGCACCACCGACTGCTTCCCAGACTGCGCCCAGTAAGCAGAGATGGCTGCCAGGTGCACCTTAAGGGTCGTCAACCAAAGCCCTAGCTGAGAAAGTGACCACAGGTAGTCCAGAATGCTTGCCAAGGAACAGAAGGAAGGGTCCAACCCCTTGCCCTGACACCCAAATGGAGAATCTCTTCCATTTGAAGGCATAGCATTTCCTGATCAACTCAGACCCAAGCCTGGAACTCTAGCCGCTCAGGAACCAGGCCGTCAGGTGCAGGGATTGACGGTCCAGGTGGACAATCTTCCCCTAGTTGACGGAGATCAGGTCCGGGCGGGCTGGGAGCCGCCTCGGGAGCCCGGAGCGGAGACTGAGGAGATCTGGATATCAGAACTGGTGGAGCCAGTCTGGGGCTACCAGAATCACCTGCGCCTTGTCCCTCTTCGCCTTGAGAAGCACCTTGTGGATCAAGGGAAATGGGAGAAAGGCGTATAAGAAGCCTGGGGTCCACGGCCTCGAGAAGGCATCCCCCTGCAGCAAGCCCTGCTGAGGGGGGTAGGCATGAAATAGCCTCAGCTTCGCATTCTCCCTGGAGGCAAACAGGTCCACCTGAGGCATGCCCCAGTGATAGAACAGATTTTGTACTACCTCCAGCAGGAGAGACCACTCGTGTGACGCAGCCCCTATCCGGCTTAGGGCATCAGCCAGAATGTTGAAGGCTCCTGCCACATGGATGGCTAGGAGATCCACCTCCAAGGGACCAAGTGCGGAGAGCTTCCCTGCACAGAGGCATAGAGCACATCCTGCCCTGGCGGTTTAGGTAGTACATGATCGTGGTATTGTCCGTCTGGACCTGGACCACTTGACCCCGTACAAACGGAGCGAAGGCGGTGACGGCCAGATGAACCACTCAAAGCTCCAGCAGGTTGATGTGGCATCGGGACCAGAGGACATGCACTCTGTGCTCCCCCAAATGGGCACCCCAACCCAGAGAGGTGTCAGTCGATAGATCGTCGGCTCACGGCGGACAAACGGGATGCCCTCCTGCAGATGAGCTGGAACGATCCACCACTGGAGAGCATTCCACATCTCTTGGGTCACTGCCAGTGGCTGGTCCAAAGGACCGGAGCGCTGTGACCACTGGCTGGCCAGTCCCCATGGTAGGGGACGCGTGTGCCAACGGACCACGCTGGTGCAGTCCGCCATGAGGCCCAGGAGGCGCAGGAAGTCCCAGGCAGGGCGCAATTGCCCAACCTGAAATGACGGGCAAAGGAGGAAAGAACCTCGGTCCTGTCTGCTGGGAGCTGTGCTCTGGCTTGCAGAAAGTCTAGCTCTGCCCTGATGAATTGGATCACCTGCTTTGGCACGAGTTCCGACTTGGCCTCGTTGATGAGGAGGCCAATCTGAGAGCAGACCTGGAGAGCCAGATCCCTGGACCGCTCCACCTCCGGTCTGGAGGAGGCCACAATCAGCCAGTCGTCCAGGTAAGGGTACACTCGGACCCTTCGGTGCCACAGGAATGCTGTCACCACTGCCACGCATTTGGCGAAGACCCTGGGAGCTAGAGAGAGGCCAAAGGGCATGGCCCGGAACTCGTATAGGGACCCCTCTGCTCTGAAATGGAGTAATCTCTGGTTGGACGGATGGATTGGAATGTGAAAGAACGCGTCCTGGAGGTCCAGAGAGCAGAACCACATGCCTCGTTCCAAGGATGGAATGATCTGAGCCAGAGTGACCATCCTGAAGGTTCGAGACCTTAGGAACCTGTTCAGGTCGTGCAGGTCTAGAATGGGGCACCAGTCCCCTGTATGTTTCGGGACCAGGAAGTACCTGGACAAACCCTGGGTCTGGCGGAGGATCCGCCACCTTCCTGATCACCTCCTTCTGGAGCAGCTGGACAATGTGGAGTCTCGACGAACCCAACAGAGGGACTGCAGGGCCCATAGCCCCTGGGGGCGACTGCTGGAGAGCGAGGTGCTCGAACTCCAAAGGTAGACCTCTTCCTACCACTTCCAACAACCAGCGGTCCGTGGTGATAGCAGACCAGGCGGAAAGGGTAGAGCCGTCCCCCCACAGGGGGAACCGGGGGGCACCCTTCAACCCGTCACTGGGCAGGCTTGGAGAAAGGACCGGCCGAGGGACCTCCTGGGCCTTTTCCTCCTGGAGGAAGCTGCAGGTATGGCTTTGGGGTGCCAAGTGCGAGCCTGCTGGCCCTGATGCTGGTGTTGCTGGGCTGGACGTGCTGCAGGGCCAGAAGGCCGAAAGGGCTTACGCTGCTGCTGGCGGCCTTTGTCCTTCTGGGAAGACGTGACCGAGTCCAAGGTGGCATTGGACTTCTTGATCCTCTAGAGATGGCCTTCCACCCCGGGCCCAAACAAGTCGGTACCCAGGAAGGGGAAGTCTGCCAGCTTGTGCTGGGTATCCGCTGTGAAGGTGGAGATCCGCAGCCAAGCTCTGTGGCGCATGGCCACTGCGGCCGCTACTGACCAGGCACAAGAGTCAGGCAGTTTGGAGCTGCTGCTTCACCACCGCCCTTCCCTGATCCTGCACCTGCTTGACCGTAGTCTGGAGGTCAGCCGGGAGATGAGGGATCACCTCATCCAGGGAGCCCATAAGGGCGTGGGAGAAGTGAGCCATCAGTACGGCCGAACTTGCCTGACTGAGGCCTAGGGAGGACGCAGCGTACACCTTACGCCTGGCATAGTCCAGCTTTTTGGACTCTGTTGGGAGGCTTGTCCACATCCCTGGTGTTCCCGGAACACCGGAAAACACTATCGGTAACAAGCCCCTCTGCAGAGGGGTGCTCCGAGAAACCAGACAGGGACCCGGTGGGGACCGCGTACTTCCTGGCCATCCTGGCCGAAGGAGCAGGACAAGAAGCCGGCCGCTGCCATAACTCCAAGGCTGGGCCAACAATGGCTTCAGCCACCAGAAGGGCCTCCGTGGGAGAATCCCTTCGGTCCAGTATCTCCATCAGGGGGTACTCGGCCCACTTGGATACGGGTTTGAGCTGTATCCCAGTATACTGAGATGAGCCGAAGCAGACCCATGAATGAGGATGAGCTCTGGTACATCGACTGTCCCCCAGGTCAAGGGGCCTGGAGAACAGGGAAGAGTCGTCAGACTCTGAGGAGTCTGCGAATAGCTGCCTAGGGCCTGAGTCACCCTCCACCTGCAGAGGACGGTCGGGAGTGAGGGTGACCAACAACCGATGGGGCAGTCCCTGACCCAACCGAGAATCCTTGGTTGGAGACCCAGATTTAGGTTGTGGAGGCGGGGCAGCTTGTTTTGGCTGAGCAACCAGCGCCGGTTTAGGCTCCTTGACAACCACGAGGGGTTGTTTCGACCTTTCAGGTGACAAGACACTTAATGGCCGGGGAAGGCGACGGAGTCTGCTTGTTCCCAGTCAGAAGTAGCTGCTGCCACATCAAGTCCTCGTAGCGCTGACGCAACTTGCGCCGAATCCTTTCCTCCGAGGAGGAAGACGACTAGAACCAACGGCGCCACCGCTTTCCTCGGTTCAGAGACAGAGACCGCTGGTGTTTCCGAGGGTGGGTCTGAGAGGGAGCGGGGGAAACCCATTCCTCCCTCGGCTCGGGAACCTTAACTGGGGACTCCGGCATAGGAGGCGCAGGCAAGTCCTCAGTTTCCACTGGGGGAACCGGTGAAAAAGGGTTGTCGGCTTCTCCGGTCGACAGCCCGTCCAACGGGTTGAGAAAAATCTCGACCACGTCGACGGGTGTCTCGGCCAGCTGACCTGACGGGGACACCGTGAAGCCAGCAGCCTTAGCCGCAACCTTGACCGAAGTAGAGTGTAGACTGTCCGGAGAAGGGGACCTCTCCCGCTCCCACGTATGCCGGTGAGACTTACCCTTAGAGTCCTTCTTGGACAGTGTATCACAATGGACCCTCACCTTTCGTAGAGGGGGATTGACAAAGCTTCTTAAAAGAAGCCGTGTAGGAGGAGCCCAAGGAGAGCGGGATAAATGCCGCGACTAAGAAGGACGAAGATGCGGCCTGGGCAGCCTGCTGAGAGGACGATCATCTGCTCAAGTTGCTCAGCCGAGCCCACCGCCGGACACTGGCCAACGGGCCTCCTTTGACTTCACCGATGGAATATGTCTCTCGGGGCGCCCAAGTTGGAGCCTGGCAGCACGGTCTTTGAGGACACTATCCGAGAAGGACTTGCACAAATTGCAGGCCTGTGGATCGTGGTCAAGCCTGAGGCTTGAAACGCACGTGGAGTGCAGATCGGTCCGAGATATCTTCTGCCCGCATGGGCACCGCCGAAAACCGGAAGTCTACTTATCCATCGCAGCCGCGAAGGAAGAAACAGACCGAAGTCTTGTAAACTTTAGAATTAGTTTCAGCTTAACCGAAGAGTTTGGATCCAGTCTAAACACAGAGCGCTAAGGAGGGAACCTGAGCTTCCAAGCGGTAAGGAAGATCTGGCATCATGGGGCAGAGCAGAGAGTTTTACCACCCAGGTGGGTGGGAGGTGCCAGCTTGAAGACCTTCAGCAAGATTTAAAGCGGCAAGGAACCTGCCAGTAAGTGTGGATTGAACATATCCATGTACCTACAACCACATGTTTCACTCCAAGGATGGAATCATCTGGGATAGAGAGACTATCCGAAAGATGCATGACCTGAGAAACTGATTCAGATCGTGGAGCTCTAGAATGGGGAGCCAGCCAGCTCCAAAGGGCGCTCTGTGAACCCCGCAAGAGACGCCATGGGCACCGCGTATTTGCGAGCCATGCGGACAGACTGTGCTGGACATGAGTTAGGACTCTGCCACAGTTAAGAGTGCCGGGCCAACAATGGCGTCAACCACAGGAAAGGCCTCCATCGGGGTGTCCCCTCTCTTCAGGATGTCCGTGACAGGTTACTCCACCTTTTTCTGGATTGGTTCCAGAGGCATCCATGTAGAATCTGACATGAGAAACAGGATCCCCTGGAAGGAGGAAGGGCCTTCCTCCATCTCTGTGCCAACGGACTAATCATCCCCCAGATGTGAGTGGAGTCCGGTGACGTCTGAGTCAGAGGAGTCTGGATACAGCAGTTTGTCGCCCAAATCACCCTCGACGAAGGTCCGGGGTGACCGTGACCGACAGACACTGGGGAAGTCCGGTATTTGTTCGGTCTTCTTTTGAAGAAGCCCCTCCCACAGGCTGCTTAGGCGGCAGCTCCACAGCGATCGGTGGGGAGACCGGAAAAGGTCAAACCGGAGGTTAGACCAGCCCCACGGGCGGGGGAACCAAGGGATTCAGTCTGAGGGGGGGCGGCTCGCCTAGAGGCGAAAGCCAGGTAATGGCCGGGTAGGCTACGGAGCCGGCTTCTGACCGGTCAAAATCAGCTGTTGCCACATAAGGTCCTCCTAGCGCCACAGTTTCCGTCAGAGCCTCTCCTCATCCGAGGAGGACGAGGACGACCTGTGGCGTCGCCTCTTCTTGAAGCGCTTATGGCTCCACCTTGGCCTTCTGGCCGATGGGGTTCTGGACCTCTACTGAGATCAAGCAGACCGACTCGGTCACTCGGGAGACACCAGAGGGATTGGTGAAACCCGGGGGTCTGGAACCAGGACCTCAATGGGGACACCAGCGGGTTGGGTCTCCTCATCAAGGAACACAAGGACCGGAGTCCTCTCCAAGGAGTTGTCGGCAATGGCTGGCGACAGAGGGTCGATTGGGTCGACAATGATCTCGCCCTCACTGGCCACCTCCTCAGTCGTCTGGCCAGACGGAAGGTCCATGAAGCCTGCAGCCAAGGAAGTGATAGAGGTCGAGACAGCATGCTCCTGGGACTGAGACCTCTCTCGGTCCCAAGAGCGCCTTCAAGTCGAAGACAGGCCATATTCTTTTTTCCTCTTTCGAGAGTGGGGGGAGTACAAGCCCGTAGGCGCTTCACCCCGGGTGGGGAGAGACTTGCACAACTCCTTAAAAGAACCTGTAAAGCTGGAGCCCAGGTTGAGAGGAACGAGAGAACTTTGATCCGCCAAAGCGCGAGTAGCTTCTTCGATCATCTTCTTGCGTTCCAGCTACTTGGCTGAGCCTGCGGCAACCACCCACCTAGCCTCAGTCTTCAGAGGGGTTCCTTTTCTCCAGTCTCCCAAACTTCAAACGCGCTAAGCAGTCGTCCAGGATGTTGGGATGGAAGGCGAGGCAAAAGCTGCAAGACGAGGTGTCACGGCCGACACGTAGGCAGTAGACGCACGTGAGATGGGGATCGATGCGCGAGATCTTCTGGCCGCAAGGACACCAGCGAAATCCTGGAGAAGATTTCTCTTCCATAATCAAGAACTCAAAAGCACAATCGCAAACTCGAATGAGTTTTCGTTTCGGTAAAACAGAGGTTTTGAAAGCCAGGGCCTCCAAAATGCATGAGCACGAGGGAGGCAACCTGCATCTTCCAGCGGAAAGGAAGATCTGGCGTCATGGGGTGGAGCTGAGGTATATACCACCCGGGTGGGAGGGAGGAGCCAGCTTGAAGACATCCAGCTGATCTTAAAGGGGAAAGGAACATGCCAAACAGTGTGGATGAACAACATATCCATGATCCTAGAACCTCTATTGCCCGAAAAGGCACCTCTGTTTCTTTGGGTATCAAAGTTCCGAAAGGGATGATACCCTCCCTGGGACTGCCTGCGCCATCGCCCTGGCCTCACTGAGGCACTGTGACCTTGTGTTGCTGCTTTGATACCAAGAGGTAGCCCTTCTTTATCTTGCACATCCTGCAAGACAGAATCCAGACCAGATCCAAACAAACTTCAAAAGGAAGGCTAAACAGTTTTCTCTTTTTATTTATTTATTTCTGTGTTTACCGGGTAAGTGCACTGATCCAGAGGACCGTTTTCAGTCACGACCCGGGCACCAGGGTGGCAAGCAACACAGAGAAACACAGCAGCACATACAGGGAAATTCAATTTATACTGTAAATGCACACCTCAGGCACGAGGTGGTGTGGGGAAAAAAAGTAAAACAAATAACGTAATACTACAATGGAGGCGGGGAAGGCAATGGCCAGACACACAGTGTGTAAAGTGACCCATACATAGCAATAAAAACATGAGATACAGGAGCCACGTTACATGGAGCAGGAAACATATGTAGCATAAATATGACAAGACCAGTTTAGTACAGTCATCAGTAAAGTTGTGCGGGTTTATATAGTCAGATTCTCATCAGTTTCAGGAATGAGAGGTAATGAGGGAAAGAGGGTTATAGACAACTGCAGAGATGAGGAATGAGATAACAGGAGGGCAGGGGAAGTGGAATGGAGACATGGGCATTAGGGTGCTTTAGAGTTACTTACTGGGAGCAGTGACAGCAGCTGCTAGGAGCCAAGTTTTCAAGGCCTGTTTGAAGGCAAGGTGCATGGGGAACACGGACAAACTGTGGGAGCTTGTTCCATAGGGAGGGTGTAGAGACGGAGGAAGCTCTACTTCCCATTGCCGTGGAGATGCGGGGTGCCTCCGATATGGGGACTGAAGATGCCCTAAGTGGAAAGAGTAAGTGGATAGGTGTCAATATCTTAGTGCATCGTCCACTAGGCAGTCCATTGCATAATCAAATTGACCTTGCACAGGGAGCCAGCGCAGGGACTGGTGGATCCGTTGGGGAGGTTGAAGGACGAAATGAGAGAGTTATAGGTAGTGTTTAGTCTTGATTTCAAGGTGAGGGATACAAGGGAGTAGACGGGGGAGCAGTAGTCAAGTATAGGCAGTAGGTTGCCCAGGGCGCTGGCAAGGCGTGCTTCAGGCGATGGAAGGTATCTGAGTCTGTAGGCAGCACCAAGTTTTTGGTGAATTCTCTGCCTAGAATTAACACGCTCAGTGAAAGAGAGGGAGGGGTCAAGAGTGATACCTAGGTATTTAAAATACTGACGTTTTCAAGAGGGGGGTCTGCTGGGGTGAGTACAAGGAGGGAGGAGTTTGATTTGTCAGCTTTGGCGAGGAAAGGTCTGGAACCAAAAAGCATGGACTTGGTCTTTTCATTGACTAGCAGCCTGCTGGTGAGGAACCATTTATGAGGAGTGCCATAGTTGTGCGTGAGGATGGAGGAGAAGGGCTTGATGGATTTATTACTGTGGTAAAGAACCAGATAGTCTGCATAAAGGAGCACTTAGCAACTGAGGCTATCCCTCAAGAGTGCATTAATGAAAACGGAGAAGAGCAGGGGTCCACGTATGGAACCTTGGGGGACTCCAGTGCATACAGGGAGGGCAGCAGAGGAGGCATTGTTGACAGACAAAGACCAATTGGATGAATGGATAGCTGCAGAATCAGGCTGCAGTTCCGCTGGAGCAGCCAAAGAGAGAGGGTTGAGTGGAGGAGGTGGTGGTCGACAAGGTCAAAAGCCTTTGATAGGTCTATAAAGACCGCTCCTGTGACTTTGTCTTGGTCCATATTTCTTGGCACACGATCAGAGAAAGAGGCCAAAGCAGAGGAGGTACTGTGGTGCTTGCTGAAGAGGACAAAAGAGGTTATACTTTTCAAGATGCTCTGAGAACTGGAGGTGCACAACTTTTTCAAGCAGTTTGTTCAGGTGAGGGAGTAGGGAGATGGGCCTATAATTATCAGGGGATTGGGGTCCACCGTTTCTGAAGATGGGCACGACATTTGAACGTTTCCAAAAGATGGGAACCATAGAAGATGCAAGGGTGAGGCTAAAGAGGAAGGTAAGGGGTTTAATCAATGCAGGACAGATGAGTTTAAGGAATGTGGGGTATAGTCCATCACTGCCAGGGCTACCTTTGGCAGGGAGAGACTTCAGGAGCGCAACAGTGTCTATATGCCCAGTGACTGAAGTAGAAAGGTGGGGGCAGGGTGGTAGCTGAGGAGACTGATCAGCAAGCCGGTGTCAGCCACACAGCCCTCATTGCCGACAATGTGGTAGGCCGAGTGGGCTGACATGTGTCAATTGTCCACTGTGTAATCCCCCAGAAAGGAAGATGCCATGGCCACCAACTGTAAAATGCTTGCACCCTACGAAATCAGGAGTAATAAAGTCAGTGTAGTGACCCAAAGGTTTGGGGCTCTGGCAACAATAAGAAAAAATTACTCACTCTCAGTAATTAGGTTTCTTCTATTCGAGTCTTGCTCTATTCTGACTAATGCAGTTAGCCCCAGCCTTAAAACTGCCCCAGAGAACAAAGGGTTAAACTTTCTATGCAGAGCATAGAATGCTGAGCTCGGTTGATGTCCGTTTCCCTTTGAAATCTAACAGTCAGAGTCTTACGAGCAAAAACTGACTAGCTATCCTATGTGGAAATTGTAAAATTTTTACTACTAACCAACTGGCAACAAAAAGTTTTGGATTCCCAAAGGAAGACTCTTGTCAGGAAACACAAAACACAAAACCAATTCAAATAAGAACAAAATAAACACCCAACCAAAAAAGCAGATGGTGTAAAGGCGCACCCCTGAGGTGCGACACTGTGCCTGCCCATCCACTTCCCAAAAACCAGGTTCTGAGAGGGGAGGCGGGGGATCAGAATACAGCAAGACTCCATTAGAAGAAACGTAATTACTAAGGTGAGTAATTTTTTCCTCAAACATCATGAAGTCTTGCTGTATTCTGACTAATGCAGACTACCAAGCAGTACCTCCATGGAGGAGGGACAGAACCTACTTTGGGAATAGGCTCTGAAGTACTGCTGTGCCAAACTGAGCAACACTCCTAGCCTGGATATCCAGAGAGTAATGCTTGGTAAAGGTATGGACTGTTTTCCAGGTGGCTGCCTGACAAATTTCTACGGGAAGGATATCCCTGGCAGCAGCCACGGACGCAGCTGTACCTCTTGTAGAGTGAGCCCTCAGGCCTGAGGATGGACTCTTTCCCAGTTTCTCATAGCAGAATTGTATATAAGACACAATCCACCTGGCAATAGTTCTCTTGGTGGCAGGTTTGCCCTTTCCCACTTCTCCATAAGTGAGGAACAACTGGAGGGACTCAAACCTGCGACACTTGGGATGCTCTATGTAGTAGCCAAGGGCTCTTAACATCTAAACTGTGTAGCCTCCTCTCTCCTGAGGAAAAATGATCAGTGAAGAAAACAGGAAGAGACAGACTGATTCAAGTGGAAATCTGAAACCACTTTGGGTAAGAACCTTCTATTGGCTGTAAGGACCACTTTATCCCTGTGAAAGGAGATAAAATCAGGTTCCACTGACAGGGCTTGCAATTCACCGATACGTCTGGCAGAGGTAATGGCTACCAAACACAGTTTTCCAAGTCAAGTACTTTAGCTCTGCTGAGGACATAGGCTCAAAAGGAGGCTGCATAAGTTGAGCAGTGCAAACTTTGAAATCCCAGGCAGGGGCATGGTCTCTAAAGGGAGGATTGGTATGAAGCAATCCTTTAAAAAATTTACAGAATACAGGATGAGATGATATTGAGGAAAACTTCCCCACTAACAGAAAAGCAGAAACAGCTAACAAGTGTACCTTGACAGTAGCTGGTCTGAGATCTAGGCCATTAAGAGGGACCATATAATCCAGAACTGTAGGCAATTCAGCAGTATCTGAAGAAATATGCTTCTTGGAACACCAAATGCTGAATCTCTTCCATTTGGAGTTACAAGTCTTTCTGGTGGAGGGCTTTCGAGAAGCTTTGAGAATATCCAGAACCCCCTGAGATGGATGCAAATCTGCAAACTAACTCTCCAAGAGCCATGACTTGAGATTGAGAGACCGAAGATTGGAGTACCAAATCCTCCCGAGAGGAGGTTAACAGGTTGTAATTCCTGGGAAGACGCAAGGGAAGATGGGCTGCTAGGGACAGCAACAGGGGGTGCCAGGGCTGCCTGGAGCAATCAGAATCAACATTGCAAGGTTGTGACCTTATCTTGACTAAAACTTTGAATAGAAGAGGAAGAGAGGGAAGGCATACAGAAATTTCCCAGTTCAGAATCGGAGCATCCAGGGGTACTGAGCCCAAGACTGGGGGTCCGCAACAAAAGAGAAAGTTGGAGATTGTCTGGGGCTGCAAAAAGATCCATCTCTGGAGAGCCCACCTTGAAAAAAATCACCTTCAATACCAGAGGATCCAGGGATCATTCATGATGGCCCTGTGAGATCCTGTTCAGTACATCTGCTAGCACATTGTCCTTCCCTGTAAGGTGAACTGCTATCAGAGAGGTTTGCAGCGAATAAGCCAGTGAACACAACTTCATGGCTTCTGTGCACAAGCCCGTAGACAGAGTGCCTCCCTGCTTGTTGATGTACCACTTGGTGGTGGTGTTGTCTGTTCTGACCTGAACCACCTTGTTCTGTACTGACTGAGAGAAAGCTTGCAGGGCCAGAAAAACTGCCCCGAGTTCTAGGAGACTGATACGGGGAAGGGATTCATGAGGGGACCACCATCCCTGGGCAGTGAGGGTCCCCAGATGGGCTCCCCAGCCGAGAAGGGAAGCATCCGTGGTAAGGACCACTGAATGAGACTGAGTGGCAAATGGGACCCCTTGCCTTAAATTGTCCTGATCCTGCCACTACTGAAGGACTTGGATCAAGGTCAGAGTCACTGGGATCAGTTTGGTTCGGGAATCCTTCCTCCAAGACCAAAAAGCCCTCAGATGGAACTCAATGTCGCTCATCTGGAATCTTGCCCCTTGGGCCACTGCCGTAAAGGCTGCCATGTGGTCCAAAAGCTGGAGAAAATGCCTTGCTGGTCGAGATACTTGAAGGCTGAAGGAAGAGGCTAGTTCTATAAGAACCTTTGCCCTTTCCAGGGGAAGAAAGGCTCTTGCTTTGACCGTATCCAGCTCTGCCCCTATAAAGGTAAGAAGCTGGACTGGCTCGAGAACTGACTTGGGAAGGCTGAGAAGAAATCCTAGAGAAGTGAGCACTTGCTGGGTCACTTGCAGGTCTGACTTGACTTGGTCTGGAGACTGGCCCACTATTAGCCAGTCGTCCAGGTATGGAAATCTTTCCTCCTTAGAAAGGCAACTACTACTGCGAGGCACTTTGTGAAGACCCTTGAGGCTGAAGTAAAGCCAAAGGGCACTGTTCTGAACTGATAGTGGTCTGAGGGCAACTCGAACCCGAGGTACTTTCTATGGGAGCACCTGATGGGAATGTGAAAATAGGCATCTCTGAGGTCCAGGGAGGCTAGCCAGTCCCCTAGCCTTAAGACAGGGAAGGATTATTCCCAGACTTACCATCTTGAACTTTGGTTTTAAAAGATGTTTGTTTAGGTATCTTAGGTCTAGGATGTGTCGCCACTCTTCTGTCTTTTTTGGGGGTAAGGAAGTATTTGGAGTACAGACCTTTGCCCCAGTGTAGGGTAGGTACTCTCTCTATGGCTCTTAAAGCCAGAAGAGATGAAACCTCTGCCTCTAGGGCAAGGGTTTCTGAGAGACGTGCAGGTAGAAAAGATCTGGCTCTCATCTTCAGAAATTATTTGAAGCTGAGAACCAGTCCCTGGCTTACTACTTCCAGGACCCACCTGTCTGATGTAACAGACATCCAATCCTGGATGGAGTAAGTCAGCCTGCCCCCTACTGGAATAGGAGAGTCGACCAGGTCAGACACATCAGGGTGTCTGCTTGGCAGGGGCCTTAGGCTGAGAAGTGGATGCAGCCCTGCTCATCCCCCTTCTGCCTCTCCCTGTGAAGAACCCCCTCTATGAAAAGGGAGAAGAGGCATGTGCCTGGTAAAAAGGCCTATGAAAAGGCCTGCCCCTAGACTGCTACCTTTGAGGAGTTGCCTGCCTCTCTTTGCCCTGAGCACCCCTGTAAGTGGTCCTGTACTCATCCATTTTCATGTAATTCTCTGTCTGCTCCCCAAACAAAGAATTACCAACTACAGGAAAATCCATGGCCTTAGCCTGGGTATCCTGTGATAGGCTAGTACATCTGAGATAAGCCATTCTCCGAAGAGCCACAGATGTAGCCATGACTCTTGACACATCACTGGAGTTCACAGCAGCATGAAGCTGAACTTTTGATGCCTCAATCCAATCTGCAGCCACCTCCTCCAGCTCCTTGGCTAGCTGGGTGGAGGCCTGTTAATCCAGTGCCAGTAAAGTGTCCCACTTGGACTTCTGGTACCTGGCTGTACAGGCCATATAATTCGCCTGCCTGAGTCCCAAGCAAGATGCCACGTACTGTTTTTTTGCCATGGCATCAATCTTCCTGGAGTCTTTGTCTGGCGGGTGTGAAGCCAAGGGAATGTTTGCCTTATCACAGGCAGCAGACCCAAACATGGCTGCATTGCTGATATAAAAACTCCATATCTGAGCCTGAAAGTGTATGCCTCATGTCCATTCTTCTGTCCACAGGAGGTATAGAATTGGAAGACTTCAGAATTTTTTGTGTCTACTTCCCAAAAGATTGGTGAAGGGGAATAGACAGTCTCCTGGACTCTGGGATGTCCATTTCCACAAAATCAAGCTTCTCTTGATCCTCCATTGCCTCCTCCACAAGAAGCTGGAGGGTCTCAGCCACCTTTCTGCAGAACATAAAGTGGGAAGGGGGACTCAAAGCCTGGGGAGATGTCCTGTTCAACAGGCACATCCAGACTTTCACCATCTTCAAACTCCCCCTCCTCAAACTCTGATTCATAAAATTCTTCAGGGGTATAATCGTGAACCGAACGAACCGAGCCCCTGCCAAAAGGTGCCAGATCAGTAGGAACCGTGCAAAACGATTCCACAATCCAAATCGCTCTGGCTATTTCCTCGGTGGTCAGAAAATAGGCTTCTGGATCCAAACTGGATGATTTCTCTCTCTGCGTTTTCTTTTAGTCGGAACCAAACCCTCAGGATCGGCTCTCCTTTTTACCCGAAGAACTATCGCCCTGGTCAGAGGGCACTCCTCCTGGATCGGTTGGAACCGAACCAGGCTGGCCAACTGGCTCAGCAGACTCTTGGCCTCCTTTTCCCTCAGTCTACCTAATCTCTTTTCAAGGGTAGATTTGGGAAAGTTTTTACAAATTTGGCAGTCTGAATAGAGGTTTTTAGACCCCAGACAAACACAGGTGGAGTGGGGATCAGCCTTAGCAAAGACCTCCCTATACTCACTGCAATGTTGAAACCTTGTGGGCCCGTTTTTTTTCTTGGGTTTCTCAGACATGGCCAACCTAACCAACTTACCCTTTTTTTTGGCAACCGCCAGGCAAGACTCCCTTATCAGTTCCTAACCGTGTCATGGGTCTTGGAAAAACCAAAAGCATTTTTTTTTTTTTTTTTTTTTTTTTTTTTTTTAAGAACCGATAAGGACCGGTAACCACACACTAAAGTAAGATACAAGAATCAACAAATAATCGGTTCAGCCGAACCGATCCACACAGAAAAACAGTACAAAACCTATCTAGTACTCCCGGTACCATAGTCAGATTGAACAGACTATGCAGAAATAAATTTCGGTTAAAAACCGACAGTAAACTGACACTTCAACTGACTTCTGAACCGAGCTGCAGGAGAAATCTCTGGAACAACCATTAAGTGAGGCGGAGTCAAGATTGTACCGGTTAGATTTCAAAGGGAAAAACAGACAGACATCTACCGAGCTCGAACTCAGCATTCTATGCTCTGCAACGAAAGTTAACACTTTGTTCTCTGGTGCAGTTAAAAGGCTGGGGCTAACTGCATTAGTCAGAATACAACAAGACTTTATGTTTGAAATGAAGCATAGGAGGCACGAATGTTTATGCCTGTAGAGGCAAAATACCTCCTGCACGCGGTATCCATCCGCTTGTCATGTTAATCTGATAGTGCCAGAGCACACTCCACTTGTTAATTTTAAGGTGCGACCCGGGAGATTACAAGGTACATACATGAACATCAGGCAAAAACAAGTAAAGGATTACATTAGAAAATTAGCACAAAGGGTAAATACAAGTAACAGTTCCAACAGGGGTTTACAATGCAGACAGTAGGAAGTAGTACAGTATGGTTTCATCGTTCCAGGCAGCAATGCCGTAAGGCTTGCAGGTAGGCGGAGAGGAATCAAACTGGGACACAGTGGGCCCACAGCAAGATAAGGGAATACACAGTAAATACAGGTTACTCACCTGTAACAGGAGTTCTAGGAATGGTACATGTTCATCCACACTATCTGGCAGGTTCCTTGCCGCTTTAAATCTTGAAGGAAAGACTTCAAGCTGGCTCCTCCCACCCACCCGGGTGGTAAAACTCTCTGCTCCGCCCATGGCGCCAGATCTAGCCCACTGGAAGCCAGGTTGTGTGCCGAGCCGGGAGGTCGGGGGTCATGTGGATGAACAACATATACCATTCCTAGAACTCTTGTTACAGGTGAGAAACCTGTATTTCAAGGGGCATGGAAATGTTGTTCATCCACACTATCTGGCAGACTCCTAGCAGTTCTCCGGGAGGAGGGAGGCAAGTTGCGCACCCCCTACTTAGGGAATAGAGACTGGAGAACCAAGGCCCCAAAACCAGCATCCAGGCGTGACTCAAGGTCGATGTGGTAATGGTAGCAGCCCTGCAGATTTCCTGGATAGGGACGTCCCTGGAAGCAGCTACCGATGCAGCAGTATGGTGGGTAGAATGAGCTCTTATCCCTCTGGGAGGCTCCATGCCTGCCAACCTATAGCAGAGATCTATGCAGGAGGTGACCCACCTGCCTATCGTCCGCTTGGCTGCAGGTCTGCCAGGTGCGGCTTC
Source organism: Neoceratodus forsteri (assembly GCA_016271365.2). Taxonomy (NCBI): domain Eukaryota; kingdom Metazoa; phylum Chordata; order Ceratodontiformes; family Ceratodontidae; genus Neoceratodus; species Neoceratodus forsteri. The sequence continues at coordinate 823,125,979 of CM028137.1, read as the reverse complement.
AGCATAGGTGACAAACAGCTGGCGAACCTCTCCCAGAACTTCAGCCGTCCGCTCCTTATAATAAGCGAGCGCACTTCTAGGATCCAAAGTATGGAGCCTAGATTCAGCCTCCGAGGTGTGACTAGGGTAGAACACCGGCAGAGTTAACACCTGGTTAAGGTGAAACTCCGACACCACCTTCGGAAGGAATTTCGTGGGGGCAGGACAACCTTGTCCCTGTGGAAGACCAGATAAGGAGACTCGATGGAAAGCGTCTGGAGTTCTCCCATCCTTCTGGCTGACGTGACAGCCACCAAGAAGGCAGTCTTCCACGACAGGTGAAAGATGTCACACCTGTGCATCGGTTCCGAATGGCTTGCCCATGAGCTTAGCCAATACCAGCAGTAGATCCCACCGAGGTAGAGGTTCTCGCACCGGAGTGGATATGTGATCAAGGCCTTTGAAAAAGCACCTGACAACCTTCTCCTGCGCCGACTGCTTCCCGGCCCGCGCCCAGTAAGCAGAGATGGCTGCCAGGTGCACCTTAAGGGTCGTCGACCGAAGCCCTAGCTCAGAAAGGGACCACAGGTAGTCCAGAATGCTTGCCAAGGAACAGAAGGAAGGGTCCAGGCCCTTGCACTGACACCAAATGGAGAAAATCTTCCATTTGAAGGCGTAGCATTTTCTGGTCGACTCCTTACGGGACGCCTCAACGATGTTGAGGACCTCGTCGGAAAGACCCAAGGCCTGGAACTCTAGCCGCTCAGGAACTAGGCCGTCAGGTGCAGGGATTGAAGGTCCGGATGGCATACCTTCCCCTGATTGACTGAGATCAGGTCCAGGCGGGCTGGAAGCCGCCTCGGGAGCCTGAGGAGATCTGGATACCAAAACTGGCGGGGCCAGTCCAGGGCTACCAGAATGAGGGAAAGGCGTAGAAGAGGCCCGGGGTCCACAGCCTCGAGAAGGCATCCCCTGCAGCGAGCCCTGCTGAGGGGGGCCGGGCATGAAACAGTCTCAGATTCGCATTCTCCCTGGAGGCAAACAGGTCTGCCTGAGGTGTGCCCCAGTGGGAGAACAGATCTGTACTACCTCCAGCAGGAGAGACCACTCGTGAGACGCAGCCCTAATCCGGCTTAGGGCATCGGCAAGGATGATGGAGGCTCCTGCCACGTGAATGGCGAGGAGATCCGCCTCCAGGCTACGCACGAGAGATCAAATGGGAGAGCTTCCCTGCACAGAAGCATGGAGTGCGTCCCGCCCTGGCGGTTTAGGTAGTACATGGTCGTGGGATTGTCCATCTGGACCTGAACCACTTCACCCCGTAGAAACGGAGCAAAGGCGGTGAGGGCTAAACGAACTGCTCAAGCTCCAGCAGGTTGATGTGGCATCGGGACTTGGAGGGGACCAGAGGCCGTGCGCTCTGGGCTCCCCCCAGATGGGCACCCCAACCCATCAGAGGCGCATCAGTCGATAGAGAGACCGTCGGCTCGGGGCGGACCAACAGGATGCCCTCCTGCAGATGTGCCGGAACGGTCCACCACTGGACAGCATTCCACATCCCCGGGTCACTGTCACTAGCTGATCCAACGGAGTGAAGCGCTGTGACCACTGTCTGGCCAGTTTTCACTGAAGGGGACGCATGTACCAGCGGGCCCAACGGATCATGCTGGTGCAGGCCGCCATGAGGCGCAGGAAGTCCTGAGCAGGGCGCAATAGCCCAACCTGAAATGATTGGGCAAAGGAGGAAAGAACCTCGGCCCTGTCCCCCGGGAGCCATGCTCTGGCTCAAAGAGAGTCGAGCTCTGCCCCAATGAAATGTATCACCTGCTTTGGCACGAGTTCCGACTTGGCCTCATTGAAGAGGAGGCCAATCTGAGAGCAAACCTGGAGGGCCAGATCTCTGGAATGCTCTACCTCCGCTCTGGAGGGGGCTGTAATCAGCCAGTCGTCCAAGTAGGGATACACCCGGACCCTTCGACGCCACAGGAATGCTGTCACCACTGCCATGCATTTGGTGAAGACCCTGGGGGCTAGGGAGAGGCCGAAGGGCATGGCCCGGAACTCGTAAAGGGATCCCTCCGCTCTGAAGCGGAGGAATCTCTGATGAGATGGACGGATTGGGACGTGAAAGAACGCGTCCTGGAGGTCCAGGGAACAGAACCACATGCCTCGTTCCAAGGATGGGATTATCTGAGCCAGAGTGACCATCCTCAAGGTCCGAGACCTTAGGAACCTGTTCAGGTCGAGAATGGGGCGCCAGCCACCTGTCCGTTTTGGGAACAGGAAATACCTGGACACAAACCCCGGGTCTGGAGGAGGATCCGCCACCTTCCTGATCACCTCTTTTTCGAGGGCAGGGCAATATCGGCTCGGCGGGCCAACAGCGAGGCTGCGGACCTCGTGGATTCCCCCGAGCGGCGACTGTTCGAAAGGGTGGAGCCTGCTCGAACTCCAGAGGCAGACCCTTTCCTACCACCTTCAACACCCAGCAGTCCGTGGTGATACCGGCCCAGGCAGAAAGGAAGTGGCGGAGCCATCCCCCCATGGGGGGAGCCCAGGGGGGGAGTAACGAGGCTGGGGGTGACACACCTCAACCCGTCACTAGGCAGGCTTGGAGGAGGGACCGGCCAAGGGGCCTCCTGGGCCTTTACCTCCCCGCTTCCTGTTGGAGGAAGCCGCGGGCTTGGGTTTGGGATGCCAAACGCGAGCCTGCTGGCCCTGGTGCTGTTGGGCCGGATGTGCCGCAGGCGCAGAAGGATGAAAGGGCTTGTGCTGCTGCTGTCAGCGGCCTTTGTCCTTCTGGGCGGAGGTGACAGAGTCCAGAATGGCACTGGACTTTTCGATCCGCTGAGGTGACCCTCCACTCCAGGGCCGAAGAGGTCGGTCCCCAAGAAGGGGACGTCCGCCAACTTGAGCTGGGTATCCGCCGTGAAGGTGGATATCCTCAGCCATGCTCTGCGGCGCATGGCCACCGTGGCCGCAACCGATCTGTCACAGAAGTCCCCTATGTCCAGAGCTGTTTGGAGCTGCTGCTTCGCCACCGCCCTACCCTGGTCCTGAACCTGCCAGATCGTGGTCCGCAGGTCAGCCAGGAGATTAGGGATCACCTCATCCAGGGAGCCCATGAGGGCGTGGGAGAAGTGTGCCATCAGCACGGCCGAGCAGGCCTGGCGAAGGCCGAGGGAGCATGCAGCGTACACCTTGCGCCCGGCGTAGTCCAGCTTTTTGGACTCCTTGTCGGGGGGCTTGTCCATGTCCCTGGAACGCCGGAAAATGCTGTCAGTGACCAACCCTTGGCAGAGGGCTGCTCCGAAAACCCGGGCAAAGAGCCGGCAGGGACTGCATACTTCCTGGCCATCCTGGCCGAGGGCTCAGGACAGGAAGCAGGCAGCTGCCAAAGCTCCAAGGCTGGGCCGGCAATGGCCTCAGCCACCGGAAAGGCCTCCGTGGGTGAATCCCCTCGGTCCAGTATCTCCGTCAGGGGATACCTGGCCCGTTTGGATACGGGCTCGAGCTGCATCCCGTTGGACTCCGAGATGAGCCGAAGCAGACCCATAAAGGACGACGGGCTTTCGTCCAGGGACTGGCCCCCGGAGGACTCCAGGTCAACCGGCCTGGAGAACAGGGAGGAGTCGTCGGACTCCAAGGAATCCGAAGAGCTGCCTGGGGCCTGAGCCACTCTCCACCTGCCGAGGACAGTCGGGAGTGAGGGTGACTGAACCTGTGGGGCAGGCTTTGACCCGACAGAGTCCTTGGTCGGCACCCCCGACTTCAGTTGTGGAGGCAGTGGTTCTACCACAATCGGTGGGGCAGCAGGTTTCAGCCGAACAACCGACCCAGGCTTGGGCATCTCTACTGCAGCGAGAGGTTGTTTCGGCCGTTCGGGTGACAGCCACTTGATGGCCGGGAAAGGCGTCGGTGCCAACTTGCTCCCGGACAAAAGTAATTGCTGCCACATTAGCTCCTCATAGCGTCGACGCCATTTGCGCCGAAGCCTCTCCTCTTCCGAGGAGGAAGACTAGGACAAGCGGCATCGCCGCTTACCTCGGTGCAGAGACCGAGACTGCCGATGTCAGCAGGACTGGCTGGACCGAGAAGAGATCCGAGACAGAGATCCTCGGCATGTCAGAGGACGGGCATGGGAAGGAGCTGGGACACCCGCTCTTCCCTCGGCTCGGACACCTTAACCGGGGACTGCTGCACCGAGGGCACAGGCAGATCCTCTGTCTCCACTGGGGGAACAGGGGAAGAAGAAGGGTCGTGGGCTTCACCAGTCGACATTCCATCTGATGGGTCGAGAAAAATCTCGACAGCATCGATGGGCATCTCGGCCGGCTGACCTGACGGGGACACCATGAAGCCAGCGGCCCTAACCGCAACCTCGACCGAAGTAGACGGTCGGCTGTCCAGGGAAGGAGACCTCTCCCACGAACGCCGACGATGGAATTTACCCTTGGAATCCTTTTTGGACCAAGAAGAATGTGCCAATGGCCCCTCTCCCTTCGTGGAAAGGGATTGGCAAAGCTCCTTGAACGAAGCAGAACACGGGTACCCAAAGAGAGCGGGATAAATGCTGACCGAGGAGGAGGAAGATGCGGCCTGGGCCGCTTCCTCGAGGGCGCATCACCTGCTCGGGAGCGCTCGGCTGAGCCAGCCATCGCGTAACCGCCCAACAGGCCTCTTTTCGACTTTTACCGTGGATAGCGCTCGGGCGCCTAAGCTTCAACCGGGCAGCGATCTTCCAACACGCTGGCTAAGAACGAACAGCATGACTCGCAGGCCTGCATGTCGTGTCCTAGGCAGAGGCAGTAGACACACGTTGAGTGCGGATCCGTCCTGGACATCATCTGCCCACAAGGGCACTGCAAAACCGAGTCGATTTGTCCATCGCAGCCGCGAGAGAAAAGGAAGACCGAAGTCTTGAAAATTTTGAAACGAGTTTGACAAAACGAAGAGTTAGGATCCAGTCTAAGACGCAGAGCGTTAAGGAGGGAACCTGAGCTTCCAAGCGGTAAGGAAGATCTGGCGTCATGGGGCGAAGCCGAGAGTTTTACCAACCGGTTGGGGGGGAGGAGCCAGCCTGAAGACCTTCCTGCAAAATTTAAAGCGGCAACGAACCCTGCTGGATAGTGTGTATGAACAACATATCCATGTCCCTAGAACAATGCTCACTCACCCTGTTGGGCAGGTGGGCCTGAGTGGTCTATTCTTTCTAGTAAGCTGCGAGTACAGGAGGAATGGTCATGTCCTTTATAGAATAAGCAGCCTTGTCTGCCCGGGGGGGGTTCTCCACTTGTGAGACCTTTACCCTAAAAGTTAATTCCTAGTCTGCTTTCAGAAAACTTTCCGTCCTCCACACTTGCCCATTCTCGTGCTATAATTTGGTCACAATGTAGAAAACCTGGGAAATATTCTGGAGCAGAGGAAGACACCAACAGAACTGGATTGTCCAGGAAGGGAAACTCGCTCCTAGGTGACAGGTTTAAAGGCTTCCTTGGCAAGCTTTTAAACCAGTCAAGAGGGGAGGTGCTGATAGGAAACAGGAAAGTTCAAGCCTCCCCCCACAAAACATGGCAGGTAGTAGGGCAAACACTGAGGTACAGAGCTTGACAGAGGGCAGGACAGGGGTAAATGGAAAAATGAACAAGGGCAATAAAAGCAGAGATGGGGTAAAAAAGGATAAAGCCAACATTAAATGGAGGGCAATGAGTACCAATGCCCGTAGTCTTGGAAACAAGCTTCCAGAGCTAGTAGCCCTGATGGAAGAGGAACACTTGGATATTGTGGCAGTCACAGAAACATGGTACATGGAGAACCATGACTGGGATGTCAACATACCAGGGTACACAATCTACAGAAGGAATAGGGAGGGTAAAAGAGCAGGTGGAGTAGCTCTCTACATAAGGAAAGGGATCAAAGCTACAGAAAGTAGTTACGTAAGAACTTACCGCAACAGTAGATCTTCGAGAGAGGCTCTTGCAGTAGGTAATTACATATAGGACTGACGTCAGCAGGCGGCAGGACCCCACGAAAAAATTTCTAGCTAGCAGTCCCTGGCGAGGACCCCCCCCCACGTCAGGTGACCGCGGCCAGACGACGCCGGTATAAAGGGGCGGTCCCGGATGCCCGCCTTCCAGTTCTTTCCCGCCACAGGCCCGGAAGGCCCGGACGAGAGAGAAGCAGATAATTCCCTTAATGGAAAAGGAGCTGAAAAAGCCTAGGGGGATGGAGGGCGGGAAGGTATTACCTACTGCAAGAGCCTCTCTCGAAGATCTACTGTTACGGTAAGTTCTTACGTAACTGTACTATCTTACTTTGAGAGGGCTCTTGCAGCAGGTAATTACATATAGGACAGAATCCCAAGCAGTCTGGAACAAATGAAAGGCACCGGGAGGAGGAACTACTCCAAGAAGTAGCAAAAAACCTTGCAGACCTCAAGACAGAAGGCCTTGCAAGACCGCTAAGCCGAAGCCTGCTCTATGCCGAGAGGCAATGTCCAAACTGTAATGTTTCGTAAAGGTATGGACGGAAGTCCAAGTGGCGGCAGCACAGATGTCCACCGCAGACAAATTCTTGAAACAAGCCGCAGAGGAAGCTACTCCACGTCTGGAGTGACCTCTGACTTGACCCAGAAGGGTCTTGTGGTACTTGTCATAACAGAAAGTGATGCAATGAGCCAACCACTTTGACAGGCATTGCTTGGAAACAGCATTGCCTTCCCTTCTGTGAGCAAAAGAGACGAACAACTGATCAGTCTTTCTGAGATCCTTTGTCCTATCGGTGTAGTATCTCAGAATCCTGTGAACATCCATGGACTGGAGCAAATATTCTCCCTGGTTGGAGTACTGCGTGAAGAAGGCAGGTAACTCAATAGACTGATTTAAGTAGACTCCGCTACAACTTTTGGAAGAAACTTAGGGTTCGTGCGAAGAGCAACTCGTTCTTTGTGGAAAATCAGATAGGGGACTTTACACATAAGGGCCTGGAGCTCGGATATTCTTCGAGCAGAAGTAATAGCCACCAAGAAGAGCATCTTCCACGAAAGAAACTAAGTCTGCGGAAGCCGCAGGCTCGAAGGGAGAAAGGGTAATTTTCTCGAGAACAAAGTTCAAATCCCAAGGGGGAGCAGGAGTCCAGACAGGGGGCCTGAGATGAAGGACCCTCTGAGAAAAGTCTTGGATACCTCTAATTGGGCAAAGGCTTTATCAGCGAAGGGAACATGGTAGGCTGAAATAGCGGCCATGAGAACTTTCAAATAGGAATGACTGAGACCCAGGTCGAAGAGGTGACGTAAATAATCGAGCAGAACGGCCACAGGACAGGAGAAAGGCTCCACGTTCCTGGAGGCAGCCCAAATGGAAAATCTCATCCATTTCATGGCGTAGGTGGACCTAGTGGAGGATTTTCTGGCCTCCACCAGAATCTCGGCGACCTTAGGAGAGACGCCAAAACGAAACTGGGCTAGGTCTGCAGGAGCCATGCATTAAGTTGAAGGAACCCGAGTCCCGGATGGACCAGGGTCCCCTGATCCTGGGTCAGCAATCCTCGAGATAAAGGAAAAGGAAGAGGAGGAACCTCTGAGTATTGTTGTAGAAGAGAGAACCAGATTTGCCTGGGCCAGAAAGGAGCGATCAGAATCCTTCTCGCTCCTTCCATTGTGAGCTTCTGAAGCACACGAGGGACCAGAGGAATTGGGGGAAAAAGCATAGACGAATCTGACCTTCCAGTTTAGAGACAGAGCGTTGTTCCAGAAAGCGCCTCGCTCTGGAGCGAGAGAGCAAAAGGTGGGAAGTTTTGCGTTTTGGGAAGAGGCGAACAGGTCTACCTGTGGAGTCCCCCAAAGCTGGAAGATGCCGTTTAGAACTTTTTGGTCCAGTTCCCACTCGTGTGATAGAGCCGAGGAGTGACAGCTTGTCTGCCAGGATATTGAAGATTCCTGGAACATGGATCGCCGTGAGGTGAAGGTTGTGAAGCGTTGCCCAGTCCCAAACCCTCATTGCTTCCCTGCACAGCGGGTAGGATCGAGTCCCTCCCTGCTTGCTGATGTACCACACCACGCACATGTTGTCCGTTTGGACTGCTAGGTGACCGGGAAGGATGTATTGGAGAAGGGCTTGGAGAGCATACAGAACTGCTCGTAGCTCGAGCACATTGATGTGGAGAGCTAATTCCAATCTGGACCATGAACCCTGGGTTCGGTGAGGACCCATATGGGCTCCCCAACCTTCGCCTGATGCGTCAGTAGTCAGAGTCTGGGAGGGAGGAGGATGAAAGAAGGGGACCCCCGGAACAGGTTCTCTCGAACCATCCACCATTACAAGTCTCTTATCATTGGCGAGGAGATCAGCACCAGATGATCTAGATCATATACAAGTTGATCCCACTGAGAGCGGAGAGTCCACTGAGAGATTCTCATGTGAAGTCGCGCGAGCGGAACCGTCAGGATGGCGGTCGCCATAAGCCCCAAAAGACGGAGCACCGACCTCGCCGGAACCTTCCTGCGTTCCGAAAGTATGGAAATCTGTGACTGGAGGGAGGCCCCCCCCTGTCCGAAGGCAGGAAGGCCTTGGCACACTGTCGTATCGAGGATTGCCACGATGAACTGGAGTCTCAGGACGGGTCCAGATGAGACTTGAATGGTTGATGGTGATACCCAGACAAGTAGAAACCTGCTGGGTGAGGGAGAGAAAATGCAGGAGTTCTCCTGGACGAGGCCACAGGAGCCAGTCCAGGTAGGGAACACCTGAACTCCCAAGGCACGAGGTGGGCTGCTACCACCGCCAGGCATTTGGTAAACCTCGGAGCCGAGGAAAGACCAAAAGGAGTGCCTGAATTGGTAATGGTGTCCCTGAAAGCAAACCTCGTGTGAGGGACGAATGGGGATGTGCAGGTATGCATCCTGCATATCCAGTGCACAAAGCCATTGACCTGGCCGAAGAAGGGGCAGAAGGGTTTGAAGGGAGAGCATCCTGAACTTCTTGTATTCTACACAGAAGTTCAGGGAGCTGAGATCGAGAATGGGTCTGAGATCTCCAGTCTTCTTTGGTACAAGGAAGAAATGGGAATAGTAACCCGTCCCGTGAAGGTGAGGAGAGACGGGTTCTATGGCCTGCTTCGCGAGGAGAGCAGATAATTCTTCCCTGACCAAAGGAAGATGGTCCCTTGAGTACGAGAACTTCAGAGGGGTATGGAGTGGAGGCTTCTGTAGAAACTCTATGGAGTGCCCCTCTGCGATAATCTGAAGCACCCATGAATCCGATGTTATCCTCTCCCAACCCGGAAGGTGGAGGGAGAATCTCCCTCCTAACGGTTCCTCCGGGAAGTCCGGAGGCGGTGGGAGAGGGAACGAATCAGGTGGTGTGGGGCAGCGCCACAGCTGGGGCACCCGCTGCTTTTTTGGGCGGCGAGGACCTGGCAGCTGTGGGGGCCTGGCGTTTGGTGGCCCACCTTCCTTGGGGTTTCGCTTGAGGCTGGCTGCGTCTGCGAAAAGGACGGCGCTGCGGGGTATGGGGACGGTACATGGAATCCACAGATTTCAGGGCCGTCCCCTTCTCCTGCAAGTCGGTGATGATGTCCTCGACATCACTGCCGAAAAGCACCGAACACCTGAAAGGTGCTTCCTGAATTGCTGACTGCACCTCCGGGACCAAACCTGACACTCTGAGCCAGGCGTGACGCCGAAGACTTGCGGCGAACGCGGAGCTCTGCCCTGCAGAGTACACTGCATCGTACTTGTTTAAAACAAGCTAAAGCACACGCTTACCCACTAAAATTCAGACACGGAGCAACTTTTAAAATCCATTTATTGAACACCAAGATGCGCTTGACGCCAAGCTGACAAAATCCTTTCTCAAAGTTCAAAACGCTGGCTGCGATCTTGGTGTTCAATAAATGGATTTTAAAAGTTGCTCCGTGTCTGAATTTTAGTGGGTAAGCGTGTGCTTTAGCTTGTTTTAAACAAGTTTGTTCATTTGGCTAGATGCACCGCTAAATCCTTGTGCACGGTTCGTTTGTTGGAAGATTTACACTGCATCGTAGGTCGTCCTCAGAATGAGACGACTGGCCGAACGAGCAGAATGGACAAGGTCAGCTAACTCCTGCTTGACTTGGGAGTCAGACAAGGAGTCAATCTTAGATTCCGCCTGAGTAAGGACAGCCTTCTTGTAATCCCCTATATGTGCTACATAATTCAAGGCCCTGATCCCCAGTGTCAAGAAGCGAGATCTTCCTTCCATACTGATCCAGAAGGCTAGATTCTTATCCGGGGAGACGAGCTCAGATGTCTAGGTGTGCTGACCGCCGTGAGCGAGCAAGTATCATAACGAAGTCTGCACGGGGTGAGAATCAAGAAATCTATACCTCCGGAGCCTGGTATAGCCTGTTGGACTTCTGAGGAAGTGGAGCTAAAGCGACGGTTGTTTCCAAATAGTGGAAACAAGGTGGGCATGAGACGTGATCCAGGGTGGCACTAGCGTAAGGGCCGTAAGGGGCAAGTCCAGATGTTCGGCGAGTTTAACCCGCTGAGGATCTGGCTCTAAGGAACACCACTTATGGACTTCCTGGATATTCCTGAGCAACTCCGTGAAGGAAGGATCCTCCGAAGGGAACTTCGGAGGAGTCCTCGGCTGGGGCTTGGACGGAGAGCGAGGCACGTAGTCTTTCTCAGAGCATCCGTCGGAGGAATCCAAGGAGACCGAGAGAGAAGAAGAAGAATTGGAAGCAGAGCAAGACTCCCTGACTCGTCTAGGGGAAGGAACGGGTTCCTTAGGGGGAAGCCCCGGATGCGTGTCCTGCCCCTCTCTGATCCAGAGGGAAGAGCTCGAACCGGAGGCGAGAGAGTGTGCCGCCTGGGGCGCACGGGAGCTGGAGGTGGCACCATCGTCAGAAGATGGTTTTCAACCCCTTTTGGTGAGCTGAGCCTGGCTCAGCCCACCAGGAGGCCAGAGTCTCTGAAGATCCACCGCCTAAGGGCGTGTGGAGGAGGGGATAGTTATAATGCATCTATATCCGAAGGCGGTATCCGTGAAACCAGCTGTGGGAATACCGGAGCCGGGTACTGCGCGCCGGTGGAGCTGGCGGCCGGGTACTGCGGGCGCAGGATACTGCGGACCCGGTAAGCCGCGGCCGGATATGACGCGTAATACCCAGGTACCGGAGGAGCTGCCGGAGCAGACGACTCAGAGGAGCCCCACGGGCGATCAACAGTGATAGGCCCGTGGGGAGGCCCGGCGAAGAGGAATATCCTCTCCGGCGCCGGAGGGGCTGACGCCACAACCGCATCGGCGGGCCAGTGTCGGGCCGGGCGTCTAGGAGGCCAGCGCCAGATCCCGTTCAGTGGGATGAGGGTCTGACGGCGGAAAAGCATCCTGAGCATCGCCTGGGATGGAGGAGAAAAGTCCCCGGGTCAGGTAGGGGGGACTTGACTCTCGGACGGCAGGGAAGGCAGCGGAGAACCTGGGATGACAGACGATGGAGGGTCTGGTCCGACTTAAGGGGTCCTCGTCGGAGGCGGGCCAAGGTGGAAGCAGCCCGTCCGAGGGGACATTGCGCGCGCCGCCCAAGAAAATTGGGCGTCTTAGCAGCATTCTCCCAGCGGGTGTCGGAGGAGCCGGCGTCCGGCTTATGGGGCGCCAGCAGTAGGCATAGCCTGCAGCAGTACTGGGGCAAGCCTCCTTTGCCCGGAGGTGCCCGAAGCACCCAGCGAGCCTGACAGGTGGGCGGCGCCTCCTCCAAAGCCTAGGGAGGCTGCCGTCGGGCAATCCCCCGGAGGGGACGTTACCTGAGCCGCGACTCCGGCCGGAATCGCAGAGGAGGCGGCCTTCTCCTGGTGCCTTTCCTTGTCCCACTTCTTGTGTCCTTATGGGGAGGTCAACACCTGCCTAAGCTTCTTCAACTCCTTCTCCATTGCAAACATCTTTTTTGTAAGGAGATGGGCTTCTAAGGACTGCTGGCGTCGTCTGCGGGTGGCCGTGTTGAAATGCAGGCAATGCGGGCACTTTTCGAGGCCGTATGGTGGGCTCTAAGCAAAAAAGGCAGAGGGAGTGACCAGCCTGAGGCAGTTGGGCTTCGCATCTAGTCGCACTTTATTTTTTTTAAAGGGACGACAGACATTCACCTGACGTAAAAAAGTACTAAAATACTTGATAACCTTCGTAAAAATCAATATGAAGTAACAGGAGAGCAGTATGATGATCGATCATTGAAAGGCGACACTGATTTGACCGACGTCAAAATACTCACGCTACTGATAAGATCGCCAACATAAATACCGAAAAACAGATGAACGACATGATTTACTTACTAGCGCTTCCACTTTCTAAAATACCAGCTATGACTAAACATGTCTATAAAAAAAGTCAGCTTCCTCTACAGTGAAACACAGGTTAGAGTGTCCCACTAATCTTCAATTAGCATTAATTCTATTCGTGAACAAGCATGCGTACTAATCCTATTGCACTCTGAAACTGTTCTTATCTGGTAGCCCGAGATGAGTATTTTTTTTTTTTTTTTTTTTTTTTAAATCGCTGTCATAAGAAATAGACACACAGTACTGTATGAGTAATGCTGGTCAACCTGTTACCTAAAGTCGCATCTTTTAGCCAGTCACAAGTCCTTAGCCACTAGATTTTTTACACTCTAACTGAACTCTAGCCAGTAATTTAATATTAACTAGCAGGGGCAACTGATGATCCCACTTTCTGAGTTGTTGACTGAGGTTCATGTCTCCCACCAAGTCAGGGTGATCTGTGCCACGGTCAGTCAACAATCATGCGTACTCCCATAGGATGAATCCCACAGAATGTTAGGTGGCAGGATGATCTTCCACTGCAGAATGGTTTCTTGATATACAGCAATATGGTTATGCCACCTTGTGGTTATTCTTATGTATTGTGACTGGACACAACATACTTTTAAGAAAATTATTAAGAGATGACATAATAGCAAACGGAGGATTTATTGTCAGAGTTAGAGAATAGTAACTTAAGTACCAAGAGTCACAAGTGAGCTAAGTAAATGTCTGTCGGTCATCTGCTTTCGCTGTTTATTTTTTCGATCTTGTGAGCACATCGGGTATTTAGTGATGATCTTTCAGCGTCAGATAATTGGAGTCGGCATTTCACCAGACCCAGTAACAGGGCTGAGCACGAACTTCATCAGCAAGATGCAACGAGCTGACGCAGGAAAGAACTAGAAGGCGCGGCGTCCGACGCCCCTTTATACCGACGCCGCCTGATGCTGGTCACCGACGCGGGAGGTATCCCCTCAAATGCCAGGGACTGCTAGCTAGAAATTTTTCCGAGGTCCTGCCGCCTGCCGACGTCAGTCCTATATGTAATTACCTACCGCAAGAGCCCTCTCGAAGTAAGATCTAAAAAGTAAAAGGGGAGGACAAGAGGAATTCTGGGTCACCTTAGAGACAGGTAATTGCATCACAATCCATGCAGGGGTTGTATACAGACCCCTGTCTCAATGGGAGGAAATGGACAAGAAAATGATAGAGGGCATTCTCAAAATAGCTGAAAAAGGGGTGATACTGTTGATAGAGGACCTGAATATGCCAGATGTTAACTGGGCGACATGGACTACAGCCACATCCACAAGTAGGGTCATTCTGAATGCCCTACAGTGGGCATGCCTTAGACAGCTAGTGTAGGAACCCTCTCTGGAGGGAGCAATAGTAGACATGGTACTCTCAAATGGAGAGGATCACAAATTTAGAAGTCAGTAGACATCTGGGAACAAGCGACCACTGCACAGTGTGCTTCACAATAAACAACCATGGAGACAAGCCAAACAAAGACAAGGATACTGAACTTTAGAAGGACTGACTTTGGCATAATGGATGAATACCTGAGGAATACATTAGCAAATGGCCAGAAAGGAGGGGTGGAAGAACAATGGAGAAAAATCAAAACTGCCATCATGGAGGCAACAAGCCTTTGTGTGAAACAAAGAAAACAAAGCGGAATAAAAAAACACTATGGTTCTCAAAAGAGGTGTCAGGGAAGGTTAATGAGGAAAAAAGCTGCATTCAGAAAGTATAAGGAATCACAGAAGGAGCACGACAGGGAACTGTATCAATTAAAGCAGAAAGTGGGAAAGGCAGTCAGAAAAGCAAAGGCTCAAACCGAGGAAAAGATGGCCAACTCAGTTAAGAAGGGAGATAAAACCTTTTATAGGTACATTAGGGAGCATAGAAAGGTTAAGGGAGGGATAGTGAAGATTAATAAAGGAGAGGGAAGGGGGGCAGAGGGAGACAGTGAAAAGGCAGAGATACTGAATGAATACTTTTGCTCAGTATTCACAAAAGAAGAGGAGTTACCTAAACCAAACAGTAGAAGCCCTCTGGGTAGTGGGGTTGACACCAGTCCATTTACAGAAAAAGGAGTCCTAAAAGAACTCCTAAAACTCAAGGTGGACAAAGCAATGGGGCCTGACGGGATTCACCCTAGAATCCTAAGAGCACTAAGGGAGGACATAGTGACACCACTAACCACACTTTTTAACAAATCATGGGAAGATGGGGTGGTACCCGAGGACTGGGGGAGGGCAGATGCGATTCCCCCTCACAAAAGTGGGAGCAAGGCAGAAGCAGGAAACTACAGACCTGTTTGACCTCAGTGGTGGGGAAAATGATGGAATCACTTCTGAAAGAAAGAATTGTTCAGTACCTAGAGGCCAGCGGGGCACAGGACCCAAAGCAGCATGGATTCACAGCAGACGAATCTAATCGATTTCTTTGACAGGGTGACCAAAGTAATAGACCAGGGAGGGGCTGTGGATAAGGCCTACCTAGACTTCAGCAAGGCATCTGTCCTGCACAAAAAATTAATAATCAAGTTAGCCAGCCTGGGAGTGGATCCCAGGGTGGTAGCCTGGGTAGCAAACTGGCTGCACAACAGGACACAGAAGGTAATAGTGAATGGAACAGATTCTGAAGAAAGGGGGGTTACTAGTGGAGTACCTCAAGGCTCAGTACTGGGTCCAGTCCTCTTCAACGTCTTGATAGTTGACACTGCAAAGAGTCTGGAAGGAAAGGTACGCCTCTTTGCAGATGACACAAAGATCTGTAACAGAGCTGATACACAAGGGGGGGTAGAAAGGATGAGAAGGGACTTGGTAAGGTTGGAGGAACGGTCAGACATATGGCAACTTAGATTCAATGCAAAGAAGAGCAAAGTAATGCACCTGGGAAATAAAAATCCAAGAGAAGAGTACACAATAGCAGGGGCAGTACTAACGACAACAATAATGGAAAGGGATCTGGGTGTAGTCATATCAGATGACCTAAAGGTGGGCAAGCAATGCGAGAAATCAGTAAGGAGAGCCAGGGGGATACTGGGATGCATAGGGAGGGGAGGGACATCACAAGTAGAGAAAGGGAAGTGGTTATCCCTCTGTACAGACAGTTGGTGAGACCCCATCTGGAGTACTGTGTGCAGTTTTGGAGACCTGATCTACGCAAGGACATAGGATGGAAGCAGTCCAGAGGAGGGCAACTAAAATGGTGCAGGGTCTACATCAGAAACCATAAGAAGAGAGACATAGAGCTTAATATGTATACCCTTGATGAAAGGAGGGACGGGGGGACATGATGGAAACATTCAAGTACCTCAAGGGAATCAACAAAGTCCAGGAGGGTAGCATCTTTCAGAAAAAGAGATGTGTAAGAACAAGGGGGGACAATTTAAAGTTAGAGGGAGGACGGTTCAGGGGTAATGTGAGGAAATTCTTTTTCACGGAGAGACTGGTGGACGAATGGAACCGCCTTCCTGGAGAGGTTGTGGAGTCTAAAACAGTGGGGGAATTCAAACATGCATGGGACACACAAGGCAATTATAGTGGGGGGTTGCAGGAAGTAGGCTGTTGGTTAACTAGAATCTGCAGCTTATCCAATAGGTAGGGGAAATGGGCAGACTGGGTGGAGCAAGTGGTCCTTATCTGCCGTCAAAGTCTATGATTCTATGGATTGATATCCAGTGTCTCCATGGACCGCTCTTCCTTTAGTTGTAAGGATCTACAAGCCTCCGCTATCAAAAAGGTTAAGGACTTATCAAAGAAGGGTAGAATAGGAATCCTGGACTTGGGCTCCATCCCCTCTTCCTTCAACTCCTCCTCGGAGGGGGTCTTTTTTTTTTTTTTAAGGTCAGGAGTTTCCCCAAGATCCCCCTAATCCACATCCTGACCTTCAAATTGGTCAGGATCTGCCTGCACATCTGAATCTGCAGCCTGCTCTTGCAGAGTGCACCTGGACGTGGCTGTGTGCACCCCCCTCCCAAGGAGCACAGTTTGGGGTCGGATGCATCCATCGTGATGTCCTACAGGACAATCGGTGCTCAGTAGGTCACTGAGGAGCAATAGAGATTTTTACAATTCTGGTTTGCCACTGCCAAGAGACGGACCAGGCAGGGGTGCACTTTACCCAGTTGTACTGATTACCCACTGACAATGTGGACCACTACAGACAATACTGAATAGGTACTCAACTGGCTAGTGCACTGACCTAGTTTAAAAACTAAAACATATAAAAAAGGCACCCTGCATGCACTGGAGTGGAAAGTAGCCACCAGGTTATTCAACTTGAAAGTTTCAGCTTAACATGCACAATTTCTAAATTTAAGGGTGCTCCCCATCACCAGGAAGCCCCAACCTGCCCAGGAGTCACACAATCCTACAGAAAATACTTAAAACTGTAGAAATCTTCTAGAGGGTTCTCTATATAGCTACCACTACAATGGTGCAGCAGAAACTAAGGTGGAATAAAGCTGGAATGTACCATGCCCTTAGGGATCTGTGCCAAGGTCACAGCTTTGGAGCTGTAACACTACTCCAGTGGAGGAGCACATTACCTAATGTAAGAACTACCTTCCCCACTAACATGGAGTTATGTAGTAAACAAAACAAGCACAATCTTTGGCATCATGACTAAAACTTCACCTCACCAATGCACAGATTTGCCATTCTCTCCATACCTGCAGTCCTCTTCTCAGTTTCTCGTGACAGGAAGCTGTTCTAGTTCTCAAATCCCAATCTCATACCTACAGGCAAACATTCAGTACATTTAGCACCTAAAGGAGGGGGATCCACAAGTGGGGAGTGTGTGTTAGCTGGTTAACAAGACTTTTGCTCTGCCCCAGTGCATAAGAGCTGCAGGTAAACAGAGGAGCCGATCGCACACTGCTGCGACTGCAATCTTGGCTGGTATGTAGGTGGGCTAAATATAGTCACAGACACTAGCCTTGGGCCCAGAAGCTGAAGGGTAACAACATCATAGCTGTTACATTCCAGTCCTCCACTTACTCCAAGCCAACCTCCTGTTCTCCAACCCCCAAAGATCCTCCCTACTCCAGGGCCTGCTTTCTGAAACAGGAGAGCTCTAGATGCATGAAAATATTTACCAGTCTACAGAAAAGCTCAACTCTAAGAGTTCATTGCACCATGCCACCGTCCCCCAACACAAAGAGAGAGAGAACACACACACTTCACAGCCTGGACATCAAGAGGCATTTCTAGGGGGTAAAGTCCAGATTGCCACCCTGCTCACACAATCACACATTAATCCACTGACACCAAAACGGGAAACCTTTCACAGGCAGCAGTACACCCAAAGAAGTCATATACTGGATAGGGTTTTTTTTTTTTTATTTTAATTCCAAGCAGCAAACTTGCTGTTTCACTAGAGTCACAAAACCGTCAGTGGGGCAATTTGGCTTTGTGACTATAAAAACAAGCTGGAGTGTCTCAAGTTTGCTGAGAGGTCTTCACACTAGAGAGCATTTATTCTCAAAACTAGTGACTGTAGGTGAGTGCAAAGAAATAGTACAGTTACGTAAGAACTTACCGTAACAGTAGATCTTCAAGAAATACAGGTTACTCACCTGTAACAGGAGTTCTAGGAATGGTATATGTTGTTCATCCACACTGTCTGGCAGCTATCCTTGCCGCTTTAATTCTTGCCGGAAGGTCTTCAAGCTGGCTCCTCCCACCCACCCGGGTGGTAAAACTCTCTGCTCTGCCCCATGACGCCAGATCTGGACCCGGCTGGAAACTCTAGGTTGTGCATCGCTTCAGGAGGTCGGTGGGATAGATAACATTATATTATTTTAGAACTCCTTTACAGGTGAGTGAAATACAGGTTACTCACCTGTAACAGGAGTTCTAGGAATGGTATATGTTGTTCATCCACACTGTCTGGCAGGTTCCTTGCGGAAGGTCTTCAAGCTGGCTCCTCCCACCCACCGGGTGGTAAAACTCTCAGCTCCGCCCCATGACACCAGATCTGGCCCGCTGGAAGCTCAGGTTGTGCGTCGAAGCCGGGGAGGTCGGGTGGGTCCTGTGGATGAACAATATATACCATTCCTAGAACTCCTGTTACAGGTGAGTAACCTGTATTTCTAGGGACATGGATATGCTCATCCACACTGTCTGGCAGACTCCTAGCAGTTCTCCGGGAGAAGGGAGGCAAGGCGCAAACCCCCTACTTAGGGAATAAAGACTGGGAGAACCAAGGCCCCAAAACCAGCATCCCGGCGTGAGTCAAGGTCGATGTGGTAATGGGTAATGAAGGTGTGTGCTGACTTCCAGGTAGCAGCCCTGCAGATTTCCTGGATAGGGACGTCCCTGGAAGCAGCCACCGATGCAGCAGTATGACGGGTAGAATGAGCTCTTATCCCTCTGGGAGGCTCCATGCCCGCCAACTTGTAGAAGACATCTATGCAGGAGGTGACCCACCTGCTTATCGTCCGCTTGGCTGCAGGTCTGCCAGGTGCGGCTTCAGCGTAGGTGACAAACAGCTGGCGAACCTCTCCCCGAATTTCAGCCGTGCGCTCCTTATAATAAGCAAGCGCCCTTCTAGGGTCCAAAGTATGGAGCCTGTATTCGGCCTCCGAGGTGTGATTGGGGTAGAACACCGGCAGAGTCAACACCTGGTTAAGGTGAAACTCAGACACCACCTTCGGAAGGAATTTTCGGTGGGGGCGCAGGACAACCTTGTCCCTGTGGAAGACCAGGTAAGGAGACTCGATGCAGAGCGCCTGGAGTTCTCCCATCTTTCTGGCTGACGTGATAGCCACCAAGAAGGCGGTCTTCCACGACAGGTGAGAGAGTTCACACCTGTGCACTGGTTCGAATGGCTTGCCCATGAGCTTTGCCAGTACCAGCAGTAAATCCCACGGATGTGGAGGTTCTCGCACCGGAGGGGAAATGTGATCAAGGCCTTTGAAAAAGCGCCAGACCACCTTCACCTGCGCCACCGACTGCTCCCCAGCCCGCGCCCGGTAAGCAGAGATGGCTGCCAGGTGCACCCTTAGGGTCGTCGACCTAAGCCCTCGACTAGAAAGGGACCACAAATAGTCCAAAATGCTTGCCAAAGGACAGGAAGAAGGGTCCAAGCCCTTGCCCTGACACCAAATGGAAAATCTCTTCCATTTGAAGGCATAGCATTTTCTGGTCGACTCCTTACAGGACGCCTCAACAACATTGAGGACCTCGTCGGAAAGACCCAAGGCCTGGAACTCTAGCCGCTCAGGAACCAGGCCGTCAGGTGCAGGGATTGAAGGTCCAGATGGAACACCTTCCCCTGATTGACTGAGAGCAGGTCCAGGCGAGCTGGAAGCTGCCTCGGGAGACTGGAGCTGAGGCTGAGGAGATCTGGGTACCAGAACTGGCGGGGCCAGTCTGGGGCTATCAGAATCACCTGCGCCTTCTCCCTCCTTGCTTTGAGAAGCACCTTGTGAATCAAGGGAAATGGGGGGAAGGCGTAAAAGAGGCCCGGGGTCCACAGCCTCGAGAAGGCATCCCCCTGCAGCGAGCCCTGCTGAGGGGGACGGGCATGAAACAACCTCAGCTTTGCGTTCTCCCTGGAGGCAAACAGGTCCACCTGATGTGCCCCAATGGGAGAACAGATCTTGTACTACCTCCGGCAGGAGAGACCACTCGTGGGATGCAGCCCCTATCTGGCTCAGGGCATCAGCCAGGGTGTTGGAGGCTCCTGCCACATGAATGGCTAGGAGATCCGCCTCCAGGCTGCGCAGACGCGTGACCAAATGCGGAGAGCCTCCTTGCATAGAAGCATGGAACGCGTCCCGCCCTGGTGGTTTAGGTAGTACATGGTCGTGGTATTGTCCGTCTGGACTCTAACCACTTGACCCCGGAGAAACGGAGCAAGGGCGGTGAGAGCTAGGCGGACCGCTCAGAGCTCCAGCCGGTTGATGTGGCATCGGGACTCCCGCGGGGACCAGAGGCCATGCGCCCGGTGTTCCCCCAGATGGGCACCCCAACCCATCAGAGAGGCATCGGTCGATAGAGAGACCGTCGGCTCTGGGCGGACAAACGGGATGCCCTCCTGCAGATGAGATGGAACGGTCCACCACCGGAGAGCGTTCCACATCTCCTGGGTCACCATCACTAGCAGGACGCGCAGGAAGTCCCGGGCAGGGCGATTGCCCAACCAGAAATGATTGGGCTAAGGAGGTAAGAACCTCGGCCCTGTCCGCCGGGAGCCGTGCTCTGGCTCGAAGAGTCGAGCTCTGCCCCGATAAACAGAATCACCTGCTTCGGCTCGAGTTCCAACTTGGCCTCGCTTGATGAGAAGGCCGACTTGAGAGCAAACCTGGAGGGCCAGATCTCTGGACCACTCCACCTCCTGTCTGGAGGGGGCAGCTATCAGCCAATCGTCCAGGTAAGGGTACACCCGACCCTCTCGGCGCTGCAGGAAAGCTGTCACCACTGCAATGCATTTGGTGAAGACCCTGGGAGCTGGAGACAGGCCGAAGGGCATGGCTCGGAACTCGAAGAGGGATCCTTCCGCTCGAAAGCGAAGGAATCTCCTATGTGACGGACGGATAGGGACGTGAAAGAATGTGTCCTGCAGGTCCAGAGAGCAGAACCACACGCCGTGTTTCAGGAATGGTATTATCTGAGCCAGAGTGACCATCCTGAAGGTTCGAGACCTTAGGAACTTGTTCAGGTCGTGTAGGTCGAGAATGGGGCGCCAGCCCCCTGCCTGTCTTCCTGGAACCAGGAAGTACCTGGACACAAACCCCGGGTCTGAGGGAGGGTCCGCCACCTCCCTGCATCACCTCCTATTGAGGAGGATAGCGATGTCGGCCCGACGAGCCGACAGTGAGGCTGCGGACCCAGAGGCCCCCCGAGGTGCGACGGCCTGAAGGGCGGGCCTGCTCAATTCCCAGAGGCAGGTCTTTTCCCACCACCTCCAGAACCCACCTGTCCGTGGTAATAACGGACCAGGCGGAAAGGAAGTGCTGGAGCCGCGCTTCTAATGGGGAACCTGGGGTGAAGTGACTGGGTTGGGGGCGCACCCTCAGCCCGCCACTGGGCAGGCTTCGAGGAGGGACTGCCGAGGGCCTCCTGGGCCTTTACCTCCTGCTTCCTGTTGAGGAAGCCCTGGCTTAGGTTTGGAATGCCAAGCCTGAGCTTGCTGGCCCTGACGTTGTTGCCGGACGTGGCCATGGGCGCAGACGGACGAAGGGCTTAGGCTGTGGTTTGCGGCCTTTGTCCTTCTGAGCGGAAGAGACAGAGTCCAAGGTAGCATTGGACTTCTCGATCCTCTGCAGGTGACCTTCCACCCCAGGGCCGAAGAGGTCAGTCCCCAAAAAGGGAACATCCGCCAACTTGTGCTGGGTATCCGAAGTAAAGGTGGATATCCTCAGCCAAGCCCGACGACACATAGCCACTGCGGCCGCAACAGACCTGGCACATGAGTCCCCAATGTCTAAAGCAGTCTGGAGCTGCTGTTTGGCCACTGCCCTGGTCCCGCACCTGCCTGACCGTGGTTTGCAGATCCGTGGGAAGATGAGGGACGACCTCATCCAGGGAGCCCAACAGGACATGAGAAAAATGTGTCATGAGGACGGCCGAACTGGCCTGGCGAAGGCCGAGGGAGGACGCAGCATAGACTTTTCACCCGGCATAGTCCACTTCTTTGACTCCTTGTCGGGAGGTTTGTCCACATCCCTTGAGCTGCCTCGGCACGCTGGAAAACGGTGTCGGTAAATCAACCCTCGGCCGAGGGGTGTTCCAAAAACTGGACAGGGAACCGGTAGGGACCGATACTTCCTGGCCATCCTGGCCGAAGGCGGACAGGGAAGTGAGGGCTGCCAGAGCTCCAAGGCCGGACCCACTATGGCCTCGGCCACCGGAATGGCCTCCGTAGGGGAATCCCCTCGGTCCAGAATATGCGTGAGCAGATACCTGACCCGTTTAGAAAAGGGTTCGAGCTTCATCCCGGTGGATTCCGAGATGAGCCGAAGCAATCCTAGGAAGGACGAAGGGCTATCGTCCACCGACTGTCCAAGTCCATTCGCTTGGAGAAAAGGGAGGACTCGTCCTCGGACTCGGAAGAGTCCTCAAAGAGCTGCCTCGGGCCTGAGCCACCCTCCACCTGCCGAGACCGGTCGGGAGTGAGGGTGACAGACAGCCTATGGGGCGGTCCCTGAGCCGACCGAGAATTTTTGGTCGGAGCCCCAACTAACGGCTGTGGAGGCAGAGGTTCCACCGGAATCGGGGGGGGGCAGCTGGATTTGTCCGAACAACCGGCCTGGGAACAGGCCTCGGCTAAAACGAGGGTTGTTTCGCCGCCCGTGACAGCCACTTAATGGCTGGGAAGACGACGGGCGCCAGCTTATTCCCCGTCAGAAGAAGCTGTTGCCACATGAGTTCCTCATACCTCCGACCATCCGCGCCAAGCCTCGCTCCAAGGAGGAGGAAGAAGACGCAGTGGCGGCGTTGGCGCCGCTGTGCCGAGACCGCCTATGACGGGCGGATCGCTGGACCGCCAAGACGCTAGAGACCGAGACCGAGAAACTCAGCTAGGCCGAGGACGGTGCGGGAGGTGTCGGGAATCGGCACTCTGGCCCGGACGATTCAACCGAAGGCTCCAGAACCGAGGCATAGACGAGCCTGACGGGATCCTCAACCCCACCAGGGAACAGGAGTCTCCGGCCAACTGGGCCTGACGGGGACACCGTGAGACCAGTGGTCAAGCCGAGAGGTCGATCAAGTAGACGCACAACTAGGGAGAGGGATCTTCCCGCCTCCCCAAGAGCGCCGACTGAGACTTGCTACCTTGTCTCTTTTGGACCGAGAAAA
This sequence comes from Neoceratodus forsteri, assembly GCA_016271365.2. Lineage (NCBI taxonomy): Eukaryota > Metazoa > Chordata > Ceratodontiformes > Ceratodontidae > Neoceratodus > Neoceratodus forsteri. The sequence goes on along the minus strand of CM028137.1, from coordinate 823,102,891 downwards.
CGGTGCAGAAGAAGTTGGACCTCACCTTTGTCGAGAGGGTCAGACAAAGCTCCTTAAAAGAAGCCGAATAAGAGCACCAGAGATATGGGACAAATGCCGCAGCCGAGGTAGAAGCAGCCCGCGCCGCCTCCTTCTTCTCGAGGGCCATCATCTGCTAGGAGCTGATCCGCGAGCCCGCCGCCGCAGACACCGCCCGACCGGCCTCTTTGACTTTACTGGAGGAAATTCTCTCTCGGATTTCCAGTTGTAAACGGCAGCACGGTCTTCGAGGACGTAGGCCGAAAAGGAAGAGCACAGGTCGCAGGCCTGCGGGTCGTGCTCAAGGCCTAAGCAGTAGACGCACGTGGAGTGCGGATCCGTCCGAGACATCTTCTGCCCGCAAGGGCATCTCCGGAAACCGGGAGTCGATTTGTCCATCGCAGCCGCGAGGGAGAGAAGACCGAAGTCTTTTTAGCAAAAACTTTTAATTTCGAAAATTCGAAGAATTAGGAACCAGTCTTATGACGTAGAGCATGCAAGGAGGGAACCTGAGCCCAAGCTGGAAGATCTGGAGTCATGGAAGGGAGCTTTAGAGTTTTACAACCCGGGTGGGGTGGAGGAGCCACCTTGAAGACCCTCCCGCAAGATTTAAAGCGGGCAGTAGATCTGTTAGATAGTGTGGATGAACACATCCATGTCCCTAGAACCTGTATTTCTAGGATGGATATGTTGTTCATCCACACTGTCTGGCAGACTCTAACCAGTTCTCCGGGAGGAGGGCGGCAAGACGCACACCCCCTACTTAGGGAAAAGGACTGGAGAACTGAGGCCCCAAACGTCGATGTGGAAGTGGGTAATTAAGGTATGTGCCAACTTCCAGGTAGAAGCCCTGCAGATATCCTGGATAGGGACATCCCAGGAAGCAGCCACCGATGCAGCGGTATGGCGGGTAAAATGAGCTCTTAATCCTCTGGGAGGCTCCATGCCCGCCAAGCTATAGCGGAGATCTACGCAGTAGGTGACCCACCCGCTCATCGTCCGCTTGGCTGCAGGTCTGCCAGGTGGCTTCAGTGTAGATGAAAACAGCTGCAAACCTCTCCCTAACTTCAGCCCCTACGTCCCCTAAGAAGGCAGCACTCAACTAGGGTCCAAATGGGCTGTATTTGGCCTCCAGGTGTGACTGGGGTAGAGCACCGCACAGTCGTCAACACCCCAGTTAAGGTGAAGCTCCGCACCACCTTCGGAAGGAACTTCGGGTGGGGCGCAGGACAACCATGTCCCTGTGGAAGACCAGATAGGGAGACTCGAAGGAAGCGCCTGGAGCTCTCCCATCCTTCTGGTTCACGTGGTAGAAACCAAGAGGTGTTCTTCCACAACAGGTGGGAGAATCGCACCTGTGCATTGGTTCGAATGGCTTGCCCGTGAGCTTAGCCAATACCAGCGGTAGATCCCAGAGAGGTGGAGATTCTCGCACCGGAGGGGAAATGTGATCAAGGCCTTGGAAAAGTAATTTTGACCACCTTTCCTAAAGTACCAACTGCCTTCCGCCTCGGAGGGTGGGCAGAGATGGCTACAGAGCACCCTTAAGGGTCACGACCAAAGCCCTTTGCTGAAGAAGAAAGGACCACAGGTAGTCCGAATGCTCATCGAGGAACAGGAGAAGGACCAGGCCCTTTCCTAACACCAAATGGAGAAAACTCTCTCCATTTCAAGGGCGAGAATATGATCCGTCAACTTCTGATTTTAGACGCCTGACAACGCTGAGGACCTCGCCGGAAGACCCAAGGCCTGGCAACTAGCTGCTCAGGAACCAGGCCGTCAGGTGCAGGGATTGAAGTCCGGATGAAATACCTTCCCCTGATAAGAGATCAGGTCCAGGTGGGCTGGAAGCCGCCTCAGGAGCCTGGAGCCAAGACTGAGGAGAGCAGGATAACAGAGCTGGCGGAATTAGTCTGGAGCTACCATAATCACCTGCGCCTTGTCCCTCCTCGCCTTGAGAAGCACCTTGTGGATCAAGGGAAATGGGGGAAAGGCGTAGGAGAGGCCCGGGGTCCACGGGCTCTAAGAAGGCATCCCCACAGCGAGCCCTGCTGAGGGGGCGGGCATGAACAGTCTCGACTTCTGCATTCTCTCCTGAGGGAAAAAGGTCCGCCCAGGCGTGACCCAGTGGGAGAAAAAGATCTTGTGCTACCTCCGCAGGAGAGAATCCTCGAGACACAGCCTCTATCCGCTTAGGCACCGCTAGGGTAAGGAGGCCTGCCATCCAAATGGATAGGAAAAACTGCTCCAGGCTGGCACGGTGACCCTGAGAGCCTCCTCACATAACGGCAGGGAGCGTCTCGTCCTGGCGGTTAGGTAGCACATGGTCGTGGTATTGTCCGCCTGACCTCCAAACCACTTCACCCTGTATAAACGGAGGAAGGCGGTGTGGCTAGGCAGACCGATGAAGCCCAGCAGGTTGAAATGGCATCGACTCCGAGGTGACCAGAGGCCGTGCACTCTGTGCTCCCTCTGATGGGCACCCCAACCCATCAGAGATGCATCGGTCGATAGAAGACCATCGACCCGGGGCGGACGAACGGGATACCCTCCTGCGGATGTGCAGAGAACAGTCCACCACTGGACAGCGTTGCACATATCCTGGGTCACTGTCACGGGCTGGTCCAAAGGATCGCAGTGTTGTGACCACTGGCTGGCCAGCCCCCCATTGAAGGGGACGCATGTACCAATGGGCCCAACAGACCACACTGGTGCAGATCGCCACGAGGCCCAGGAGGCGCAGGAAGTCCTGGGCAGGGCGTGACTGCCCAACCAGACTTGATTGGGCAGAGGAGGAAGAACCTCGACCCTGTCCACCAGGAGCCGAGCTCTGGCTCTAAGAGTTGAGCTCTGTCCCAATGAAAAGAATCACCTGCTTTGGCACGAGTTCCGACTTGGCCCCGTTGAAGAGGAGGCCCATCTGAGAGCAACCTGGAGGACCAGAACTCTGGACCGCTCCACCTCTGCTCTGGAGGGGGTTGCAATCAGCCAGCCATCCGGGTAGGGGTACACCCGGACCCTTCAGCACCGCAGGAATGCTGTCACCACTGCTATGCATTGGAGAAGACCCTGGGAGCTGGGAAGAGGCCAAAGGGCATGGCTCGGAACTGGTAAAAGATCCCTCCGCTCTGAAGCGAAGGAATCTCTGAAGAGACGGACGGATCGGAACATGAAGAATGTATCCTGGAAGTCCAGGGAACAGAACCACATGCCTCGTTCCAAGGATGGAATATCCGAGTCAGAGTGGCCATCCTGAAAGTCAGACCTTAGGAACTTGCTCAGGTCATGCAGGTCGAGAATGGGGCGCCAGCCCCCCGTCCGTTTGGGGACCAGGAAGTACCTGGACACGAGCCCCAGGTCTGAAGGGAGGATCTGCATGCCTGATCACTCTAATACAGCACAAGGCAACATCGGCTTGGCGGGCCGAGTGCAGGCTTCAGACCCCGTGGTCCCCCCGGGAGCGACGGCATGTATGGAAGGGCCCTGAAGAGCAGAGACAGGCCCTTATCTTCCACCTCCCACACCCAACGGAAGGGAAGTGGCGATGGTGCCTCGGGAGACGAGATCGGGGCGACACCTCAACCCGGCACTGAGCAGGCTTGGAGGAGGGACTGGCCACGGGAGCTCCTGGGCCTTTACCTCCTTGCTTCCCATTAGAGGAAGCCACTGGCTTGGGTTCGGGACGCCAAGCGCAAGCCTGCTGGCCCTCTTGCTGGTGTTGATGGGCTGGTCGCGCCGCAGGGGCCGAAGGACGAAGGGCTTACGCAGAGGTTGCCTGCGGTCCTTGTCCCTCTGGGCGGAGATGACAGAGTCCAGAGTGGCATTGGACTTTTCGATCCACTGGAGATGTCCCTCCACCCAGGGCCAAAGAGGTCAGTCCCCGGAAGGAGATGTCCGCCAACTTGTGCTGGGTATCCACGAGAAGGTGGATATCCTCAGCCATGCCCTGCGGCATGGCCACCGCAGCCGCTACTGACCTGGCACAGGAATCACCTATGTCCAGAGCAGTTTGAAGCTGCTGCTTAGCTACCGCCCTACCCTGGTCCCGCACCTGCCGGACCGTGGTCCGCAGGTCGGTCGGGAGACGAGGGATCACCTCATCCAGGGAGCCCAAGGAGGGCATGGGAGAAGTGTGCCATCAGCTCGGCCGATCTGGCCTGCCGGAAGCCGAGGGAGGACGCGGCGTAAACCTTGCGCCCGACATAGTCCATCCTTTTGGACTCTGTCGGGAGGCCTATCCACATCCCGAGCGCTTCTGGAACGCTGGAAGACATTATCGGTAACTAACCCCTCAGCAGAGGGGTGCTCCGAGAAACCGGGCAAACAGCCGATAGGGACTGCTTACTTCCTGGCCAAGGGCGCAGGACAGGAAGTAGGCCACTACCAAAGCTCCAAGGCTGGGCCGACAATGGCCTCAGCCACAGGGAAGGCCTCCGAAGGTGAATCTCCTCTGTCTAGGATCTCCGTCAGGGGATAATAGGCCCGTTTGGACACGGGCTTGAGCTGCATGCCGGTGAACTCAGAGATGAGCCTAAGCAGACCCAGGAAGGACGATGGGCTGTTGTCCAAAGACCGGTCCCGGGAGGACTCCAGGCCCACCCGCCTGGGGAACACGGAGGAGTAGTCATCGGACTCCAAAGGGTCTGCAAAGAGCTGCCTCAGGCCTGAGCCACCCTTCACCTGACGAGGGCGGGCGGGAGTGAGAGTGACCGACAACCTGCAGGGCAGGCCATGACCTGACCAAGATTCCACCACAATCGGTGGGGCAGCTAGATTTGGTCGAACAACTGGCCCGGAAGTGGGCATCTCTACTGCAGTGAGTGGTTGCGTCGGCCGTTCAGGCGGCAGCCGCTTGATAGCCGGGGAATGAAACGGAGTCGATCGATTCCCGGACAACAGCAACTGCTGCCACATAAGCTCCTCGTAACGTCGATGCAATCTGCGTCGAAGCCTCTCCTCATCTGAGGAGGAACGGTGTTGCCACTTAACTCTGTGCCCCGACCGAGACCACCGAAGTCGGCGGAAGCAACTTGACCGAGAATAAGACCGAGACCAAGATCCTCGGTGAAACCGAGGGCGGGTCTCGGAAGGAGCGGGGGACACCCGCTCTTCCCTCGGCTCAGACGCTTTGACCGAGGACTGCCGCCCCGCAGGAGAGGGCAGAACCTCGGCCTCCACCGGAGAAACCAGCAAAAGGTTGACGGCTCTTCCAGTCGACCACCCAGGTGACGGTTCGAGAGAAAACTAGACTACCTCGCCGGGAGTCTCGGCAGGCTGGCCTGACGGGGACACCGTGAAGCCAATGGCCTGAGCCGCAAGCTCGACCGAAGTCGACTGTTGGCTGTCTGGGGAAGGAAACCTCTCCGCCTCCCAAACACGCCGACGATAGGATCACCGCGACTCCCTCAACTTAGGCCGAGAGGCAAGTCTCGATGGCCCTCTCCCTTCTCGTGGAGAGGGATTGGCTAAGCTCCTTGAACGGAGCCGAATGAGAGGAACTCAGAGCGGGATAAATGCCGCGACCGAGGAGGAGGGAGATGCGGCCTTGGCCGCCACCTCCTCCAGGGCGATAGAGTGCTCGAGCTGCTCAGCCGAGTCAGCCGTCGCAGACACCGCCCAGTGAGCTTCTATGGATTTTACCAGCAGGGAAAACTCCTCTGGGCGCTCAAGCCTCAATCGGGCTGCACGATCCTCCAGGACATTGGTCGAAAAGGCATGGCTCAACTCGCAGACCTGTGGGTCGTGGTCCAAGTCGAGGCAGTATACGCACCTGGAGTGCGGATCAGTCCTGGAGATATTCCGCCCGCCAGGGTGCCTCCGAGAGCCGGGAAATGAACTGTCCATCGCAGCCGCGAGGGAAAAGACCGAAGTTTAGAAAACTTCGAAACTAAATTCGGACGAACCGAAGAATCAGGAACCAGTCGAAAAACGCAGAGCGCTAAGGAGAGAACCTGAGCTTCCAAGCGATAAGGAAGAACTGGCGTCATGGGGCGGAGCCGAGAGTTTTACCACCCAGGTGGTTGGGAGGAGCCAGCTTGAAAACCTTCTGGCAACATTTAAAGCAGCAAGGAACCTGCCAATAAGTGCAGATGAACAAGATATCCATGTCCCTAGAACCTGTATTTCTAGGGACATGGATATGTTGTTCAGCCACACTGTCTGGCAGACTCCTAGCAGTTCTCCAGGAGGAGGGAGGCAAGGCGCACACCCCCTACTTGGGAAATAAAGACTGGAGAACCGAGGCCCCAAAACCAGCATCCCAGCGTGACTCAAGGTCGATGTGGTAGTGGGTGTTGAAGGTGTGTGCTGACTTTCAGTTAGCAGTCCTGCAGATTTCCTGGATAGGGACGTCCTTGGAAGCAGCCACTGATGCAGCGATATGGCGGGTAGAATGAGCTCTTATTCCTCTTGGAGGCTCCATGCCCGCCAACCTACAGCAGAGATCTATGCAGGAGGTGATCCACCTGCCCATCGTCCGCTTGGCTGCAGGTCTGCCAGGTGTGGCTTCTAGCTAGTGACAAAACAGCTGGCAAACTTCCAGAATCTTCAGCCGCAGCGCTCCATAATAAGCGAGCGCTCTTCTAGGGTCCAAAGAATGGAGCCTATATTCGGCCTCCAAGGTGTGATTGGGGTAGAACACCGGCAGAGTCAACACCTGGTTAAGGTGAAAACTCAGACACCACCTTCGGAAGGAATTTCAGGTGGGGGCGCAGGACAACCTTGTCCCTGTGGAAGACCAGATAGGGACCCTCGATGGAAAGCGCCTGGAGCTCTCCCACCCTTCTGGCTGACGTGATAACCACCAAGAAGGCGGTCTTCCACAACAGGTGAGAGATGTCACATCTGTGCATCGGTTCAAATGGCTTGCCCATGAGCTTAGCCAATACCAGCAGTAGATCCCATGGAGGTGGAGGTTCTCGCACCGGAGGGGATATGTGATCAAGGCCTTTGAAAAAGCGCCCGACCACCTTCTCCTATGCACCGACTGTTTTCAGGCCCGCGCCCGGTAAGCAGAGATGGCTGCCAGGTGCATCTTAAGGGTCGTCGACCGAAGCCCTTGCTGAGAAAAGACCACAGGTAGTCCAGAATGCTTGCCAAGGAACCGGAGGAAGGGTCCAGGCCCTTGCCCTGACACCAAATGGAGAATCTCTTCCATTTGAAGGCGTAGCATTTTCTGGTAGACTCCTTACGGGATGCCTCAACGACGTTGAGGACCTCATCGGAAAGACCCAAGGCCTGGAACTCTAGCCACTCAGGAACCAGGCCGTCAGGTGCAGGGATTGACGGTCCAGATGGAATATCTTCCCCTGATTGACAGATCAGGTCCGGGCAGGCTGGAAGCCGCCTCAGGAGCCTGGAGCTGAGACTGAGGAGATCTGGATATCAGAACTGGTGGGGCAAGTCTGGGTCTACCAGAATCACCTGCGCCTTGTCCCTCCTCACCTTGAGAAGCACTTTGTGGATCAAGGGAAATGGGGGAAGACGTAGAAGAGGCCTGGGGTTGATGGCCTCGAGAAGGCATCCCCCTGCAGCGAGCCCTGCTGAGGGGAGCAGGCATGAAACAGTCTCAGCTTCGCATTCTCCCTGGAGGAAAACAGGTCCACTAGAGGCGTGCCCCAGTGGGAGAACAGATCTTGTACTACATCCGGCAGGAGATACCACTCGTGGGACGCAGCCCCTATCTGGCTTAGGGCATCGGCCAGGGTGTTGGAGGCTCCTGCCACATAGATGGCAAGGAGATCCGCCTCCAGACTGCACACAAGTGACCAAATGCAGAGAGCTTCCCTACACAGAGGCATGGAGCGCGTCCCGCCCTGGCGGTTTAGGTAGTACATGGTCATGGTATTGTCCGTCTGGACCTGAACCATTTGACCCCATAGAAATGGAGCGAAGGCGGTGAGAGGGCTACATGAACCGCTCGAAGCTCCAGCAGGTTGATGTGGCATCGGGACTCCCGAAGGGACCAGAGGCCGTGTGCTCTGTGCTCCTCCAGATGGGCACCCGAACCCATCAGAGAGTCATCGGTCGATAGAGAGACCGCCGGCTCGGGCAGACAAATGGATGCCCTCCTGCAGATGTATTGGAACGGTCCACCACTGGAGAGCTGCTCACATCCCCAGGTCACTGTCACTAGCTGATCCAGTGGATCGAGTGCTGTGACCATTGGCTGGCCAGCCCTCATTGAAGGGACGATGTACCAACGGGCCCAATGGACCACGCTGGTGCTAGGCCGCCATGAGGCCCAGGAGGGCGAGGGAAGTCCTGGCAGGCGCATTGCCCAACCTGAAAATGACTGGGCAAGGAGGAAAGAACCTCGGCCCTGACCGGGCCGAGCTGTGCTCTGGCCTGCAGAGAGTCGAGCTCTGCCCCGATGAATTGCATCACCTGCTTTTGCACGAGTTCCGACTTGGCCTCTTTGATGAGGAGGCTAACCTTACAGCAAACCTGGAGGGCTAGATCTCTGGACCGCTCCACCTCTGATCTGGAGGGGGCTGCAATCAGCCAGTCGTCCAGGTAGCGGTACACCCGGACCCTTCGGTGCCGCAGGAATTCTGTCTCCACTGCCATGCATTTGGTGAAGACCCTGGAAGCTAGGGAAAGGCCGATGGGCAAGGCTCAGAACTCGTAGAGGGATCCCTCTGCCCTGAAGCGGAGGAATCTCTGGTGGGACGGACGGATTGGGACATGAAAGAACACGTCCTGGAGGTCCAGAGAACAGAATCACACGCTTTGTTCCAAGGATGGGATTATCTGAGCCAGAGTGAGCATCCTGAAGGTCCGAGACCTTAGGAACCTGTTCAGGTTGTGCAGGTCGACAATGGGGCGCCAGCCCCCCTCCCCCCCCCTTTTGGGACCAGGAAGTATCTGGACACAAACCCCGGGTCTGGAGGAGGATCCGCCACCTTCCTGACCACCTCTTTTTTGAGGAACAGGGCGATATCAGCTCGGTGAGCTGACAGAGGCGCTGCGGACCCCGTAGCCCCCCCCCCCCCGAGGGGCAACGGCTTGGAAGGGCGGGACCTTCGCGAACTCCAGGGGCAGGCCCATTCCTACCACCTCCAACACCCAGTGGTCCGTGGTAATAGCGGAGCCTTCCCTCCATGGGGGGGAACGCAGCGGGGAGTGACGAGACTGGGGGCAACACCCCTCAACCCATCACTGGGTAGGCTTGGAGGAGGGACTGGCCGAGGGACCTCCTAGGCCTTTTCCTCCCTGCTTCCTATTAGAGGAAGCAGCAGGCTTGGCTTTGGGATGCCGAGCGCGAGCCTGCTGGCCCTGGTGTTGGTGCTGTTGGGCCGGACGTGCCGCAGGCGCAGAAGGGCGAAAGGACTTGTGTTTTTGTCGCCGGCCTTTGTCCTTCTGGCTGGAGTGGACAGAGTCCAGAGTGGCATTGGACTTTTCAATCCACTGGAGGTGACCTTCCACTCCAGGGCCGAAGAGGTCGGCCCCCAGGAAGGGGACATCCGCCAGTTTACGCTGGGTATCCGCCGTGAAGGTGGATATCCTCAGCCATGCTCTGTGACACATGGCCACTGTGGCCGCAAGTGATCTGGCACAGGAGTCTCCAACGTCTAGAGCCGTTTGAGGCTGCTGTTTTGCCACTGCCCTTATCTGGTCCCCGTACCTGCCTGACCGTGGTCTGCAGGTCGGCCGGGAGATGAGGGATCACCTCATCCAGGGAGCCCATGAGGGTGTGGGAGAAGTGTGCCATCAGCACAGCTGAGCTGGCCTGGCGGAGGCCAAGGGAGGATGCAGCGTACACCTTGCGCCCGGCATAGTCCAGTTTTTTGGACTCCTTGTCGGGGGGCTTATCCACATCCCTAACATTCCCGGAACACCGGAAAACGCTATCGGTGACCAACCCCTCAGCGGAGGGGTGTTCCAAAAAACCGGACGAAGAGCCGGTAGGGACCACATACTTCCGGGCCATCCTGGCCAAAGGCGCAGGATAGGAAGCAGACCACTGCCAGAGCTCCAAGGAGGGGCGAACAATGGCTTCAGCCACCGGAAAGGCCTCCGTGGGTGAATCCCCTCAGTCCATCATCTCCGTTATGGGATACTTGGCCCACTTGGATACGGGCTCGAGCTGCATCCCAGTGGATTCAGATGAGCCGAAGCAGACCCATAAAGGACGATGGACTTTCGTCCATCGACCGGCCCCCGGAGGACTCCAGGTCAATGGGCCTGGAGAACAGGGAGGAGTCTGACTCCGAGGAGTCCGCGAAGAGCTGCCTGGGGCCTGACCCACCCTCCACCTGCCGAGGACGATCGGGAGTGAGGGTGACCGACAACTTGTGGGGCAGGCCCTGACCCGACCGAGAGTCCCTGGTCGGCACCCCCGATTTCAGTTGCGGAGGCGGAGGTTCCACCACAATCAGTGGGGCAGCTGGTTTCGGCCAAACAACTAGCCCAGGCTTAGGCACCTCGACTACAGCAAGGGACTGTTTCGGCCACTCTGGTGATAGCCACCTGATGGCCGGGGAAGGCGTCGGCTTGTTCCCGGACAGAAATAACTACTGCCACATCAGGTCCTCGTAGCGTCAACACAATTTGCGCCAAAGCCTCTCCTCTTCCGAGGAGGAAGATGACAAGCGGCGGTGCTTACTTCGGTGCCGATACCGAGACCGCCGACAGAGATACTCTGTGTTTCAGAGGACGGGTCTGGGAAGGGCCGGGGGACACCTGCTCTTCCCTCAGCTCGGAAGCCTTGACTGGGGACTCCAGCACAGGAGGCGCAGGCAAGCCCTCGGTCTCCACCGGGGGAACCGGTGAAGAAGGGCTGTCTGCTTCACCAGTCGACAGCCCGTCCGACGGGTCAAGAAAAATCTCTACCGCGTCGATGGGTGTCTCGGACAGCTGACCTGACGGGGACACCGTGAAGCCAGCGCCTTAGCCGCAACCTCGACCAAAGCAGAGTGTCGACTGTCCGGGGAAGGAGACTTCTCCCGCTCCCACGAACGCCAACGGTGGGACTTGCCTTTCGAGTCCTTCTTTCTGGACCGAGAAGAATGTCCCGAAGGCCCCTCTCCCTTCGTGGAAAGGGATTGGCAAAGCTCCTTTAAAGAAGCTGAGTAGGAGGAACCCAAAGAGAGTGGGATAAATGCCGTGACCGAGGAAGAGGATGATGTGGCCTGTGCCGCCTCCTCCTCGAGGGCAATCATCTCCTCGAGTTGCTCAGCCGAGCCAGCTGCCACGGTCACCGCCTTCTCTAACGGCCTCCCTTCAACTTCTTCATCGTAGGGTAGCGTTCTCGGGGCGCCCAAACTGTAACCAGGCAGCGCGGTCTTCCAGGATGTTGGCCGAAAACAAACGGCATAACTCGCAGGCCTGCGGGTCATAGTCTAGGCCGAGGCAGTAGACTCACGTGGAGTGCGAATCCGTCCCGGACATTTTCTGCCCACATGGGCACCGCCGAAATCCGGGAGTCGATTTGTCCATCGCAGCCACGAGGGAGCAATTTGACCGAAGTCTTGAAAATTAGAGAATAAGTTTCGTGCGAACCAAAGAATTAGGATCCAGTCTATACGCAGAGCGTTAAGGAGGGAACCTGAGCTTCCAAGCGGAAAGGAAGATCTGGCATCATGGGGCGGAGTCGAGAGTTTTACCACCCGGGTGGGTGGGAGGAGCCATCCTGAAGACCCTCGGGCAATATTTAAAGCGGCAAGAAACCTGCCAGTAAGTGTGGATAGAACATATCCACGTGCCTAGAACAACTAGTTCTGCCATAAATGCTGGTCAACTCAGACAAGTGACAGACATCCAGTAGAGAAAGGAAAGGTGGCAGGCTGTTTCACTCACTTGGCACTACTGTCTCATCATCTCAACTCATCAGCGAAGACATATGGCTTCACTGTTTTCTACCAAGAGCCATCCCCCTGCAGAGATAATGACATGTAGTCACCCTGGCACTCCATGGCCAATACAAGAGTTTGGTGAACTGCAAAAACAGAAGGTTATATACTGTGCATTTTGGGTAATATCAAAACTGACAGTTTTAACAAGATCACATGCAAAGTTAGCCAGTGGGCACACAAGCAATAATGCTGTTCATGACGCCAGCAACCCAATGACATTTGTCCCAGAGAAACACTGGCCTCTTCCAGATGGTTGTATGCACTCGCTCTGCGAGTTACACTTCGGATACCACAGGTGGTAGGGCAAGTGGTGAAGCTGTGGGGAGGGAAAACTCCAGGTTCAGCTCTATGCAAGGCTGCTGCATGATTTACAAGTAGTGTGTTCATGCCAGCGTCTAAGCAACAGGAAGAAATGAGTGTCGGCAGGATGTGATGCTGTAATTCGCAAACCCCCTTCCTACCAACTGGGGCCCTCTGATCACTGGGTCTGTTCTTTAGATGGGGACAGCCAACAAACCCAAAGGCCACACCATTTGGGGGGGGGGGGTCCATGAGAGCTGCACAAAGGGATTCCCCCAAGAGTAGGTGGCCACAGGGTTGGGAGGTTGCTGGATTCAAAAAGCAGACAGCTGCCCAATCACACTGAATAATCAGACTGCAGAAATGTGCACTTTTAGTTTTCATTTTTATATCCTGGCTAATCTCGGCGCGGCCTCTAGCTCCATCCTGCTCCAGCTGCTCCTTCTCATCCACACCAATGCCTGCCTACCAAGATCCCCAGTGGCCAGCTAGAACTGATGAGGTCCAAGTTATGTGGCAATGAGACTGGCCCAAGACTCAGGTCTACATACAAGGGCACAGGGTGGGAGGCATGGGCAATAGACATGGGGCCAGCAATTTTTATTCCTATTTGTGACCCTCCCACCACTGTCAACAACTGTGTACCCTGCCTGATGTGGCCAACCCTGTAAGGAGTGGGTGTTGGGTCAATTTCTTGATGTGCTGGTAGCGTGCACAGCTGTTCCCTCCCTCACTTGGTACCTCTGAGTGTTACTAAGACCAGAGGCAGGCGGTCAGGTTTGCACTGCAAACCTCAACTGCCCACATGGGAGTGAGACATCCTCTGGTGCCAACAGGCTGGGTAAATATGCTCTTTCAACAGAAAAAAACTTGTACTTTAATTTTTTTCTTATTTTCATTTTTGTTGATAAGGAAAGGAAATCTAGGCAATTCTGCCTATTTTCAGCCTCATCCCAGGGGACGGGGATACAGATAGATGCCAACTGACATTTAACCAGATTAAGCTGTTGGTTGTATTTTTAGTGCATGGGGCAAATCTGGCCAGGACACCAGGGAAATTCCCCTACTCAGACAGTAGGGGGAACTCTTGGCCGTCGTTCCAAGATGGCCGCTCTGGTGGATCCAGGAAGAGAGGAAGGTGTTATGACAGCAGGGGAGATGGCCTCTTCCCCTGCCCAGTCTCCACAAGAGGCTGCTGAAAATAATGTTGAAATTACGGATATCCCGGATGAATCCTTTGAGGCAGAGATGGAATCCCAGATGGATGCTGGACTTTATGAAAATAATGAGGTATGTACTACCGATGTCAGTACACAGCAGAATGCAATTATTTGTGAAAAAGAGAAGCTATTGAAAAAACTGAGCACCAAAGAATTACTGTGCAAACAGAGACGTGAGGTTCTGCAGGCTGAATTCTCTGCCCTGCACTCTACACCAGAGTTTGTACAGAATGCAGACTCACACGGAATCTTCAAAGGGAGCCGATCAGCTGAGCACTCAACCGTCGGACAGCAGACCTGTCAAACAGCTGGCAGCTTTTCATGCCTAGAGCCGGCCAGAAAAACCAACAAAGCAGCGCGAAGTATAGCCTGGGCTTATAAGAATCTGCCTGCAGCGGCCCGCAACAAAAAAAAAAAAAATCAGTTAATGTTCAACCTACTTCTGAGCACTTACCACAAGCTGACGCATTTCAAAGCGCTGACAGCGCTCCTGGTACATCGGAGCAGTAATTAATGTCACTAGTACTAACAAAAAAAGTATGGTAGAAAATGCTAGCTCATTTATCCCCTAAAGTCCAGACACACTCAGAGCACCTCCAGACAGCAGGGCAAACAGGTGGTCACCTGCGTGTGTTCCGGAAAACGCAGGTTGGATTCAGGCCACAGACAGACAGTGTGAGCCTGACCCTATCAATCAAAATCTTTATTTAACCAGGCGAACACCACTGAGCAAAACTCATTTTCAAGATGGGCCTGGACATTTACATGTTACAAATATAGAACAGTTACAATTGAAACTTGAACAAATAAAAACAACAACAAAAAATCAATCAGGACAATATACAGGGAGAGCAGTGGCCAATACATAAGAGTATGATATAGTCTACTATTGATAAGACAAATGAGAAATGAAACAAAGATACATACAGATAGTAAAAATTATACAAGGAGAGTGCCAATAATTGCAAGGAGGGAGTATCTTTGGGTAGCACTATACTAAAGGTTGAAACAAAGGAGGGAGTGGGTAGGAGGGTAGAACCATCAGGGCCAGGAGTGTCCAAGAGGACCACTAGTAGCAGGGGATTGACAAACTGCCACTTAGGGGCTCCAACTTTTAAGTAGAAAGGAGACTCGAACAAGGGATGTTCAGACAGAATTCAATGGCACACACTGATATCATGTAAGGAGGACAGACAAGGAGACTGCACAGAACTGTGCAGTAGGAGGAGGGAGGGTGAAGAAAGAAGCAGGAAGTTAGAGGAACTGAGGGAATAAGAGGAAGGTTTTATGCTCAAGTGAATCAGACAAGTCAGGGGGAGCAATTACAGGATTCCTTAAAAGACCAGACGTAACCAGACGTAGAGATTTTAGAATGCTAACAGTTTGATATGGTTTACCAATTTTAAAGTTTTTTTGCAACTTGTTCCACAGAAGGGGTAATACGTAGCTTAAGGCAGTCCTGACAAACCACGATTTGACCTCCAGTAAAGTGAAGGAGATAAGAGGCACTCCTCAGGGCATACTTGCCAACAGTATATATTGGCAGACAATCTGAAATACATTGTGGCAGTTCTTTTGAAATTGCTCTGGAAGTCCAAAGGGCAGCGTTCCTTTGCCTCCTATAGTTAAGGGATGGCCAACCCACGACGGTGTATAACAAGCAATGATGCATGCAGTAGGGGAGGCCAGTGATGAACCTGAGGGCTCTATGATGAAGTGTGTCCAGTTTGACCAATGCAGTAGCCGGACCCTGGCTGTAGATTAAATCCGCACAGTCCAACAAGGAGAGGAATGTGGTTTGCACCAGGCTTTTCTTAGCATCCCAAGTAAGCAGGTAGTCAATCCTGTAGAAAAGACCAAGCCTCCGACTAAGCTTCTTTAAAAGGTTTTCAATATGGTTATCAAAGGAGAGGCTCTGGTCGATCCAGACGCCCCCCAGGTATCTGAACTTTGGTACAAATTGCAGAGGTTCACCTAGTAGTGTAGAAATCTGGGTCAGGGTTCTGTGCATGAAGAAATGGTGGGAACATTTTTTTTTTTTAGTGATCAAGAGAAGTTTCTGGTTTAAAAGCTGCAGTTGCAACTGATTAAATTCCTACTGAAGGTCCCAACAAGCAGCTTCAAAGGAAGGACTACTATCAAAGCACCATATCATCTGCAAACAGATGGCCATTGGCTGTTTTGAGATTGGCATAGATTGTTAATATATATTGCGAAGAGCAGAGGGCCTAATATGGAGCCCTCCGGTACGCCCCTCAAAGGTTTTAAGGGCGAGAATTCTCCTTCCGCTTTTACCTGCTGAAGACTACCTGAGAGATAACTGGAAAACCAGCTCAAAGGTGGTGGGCCTAAGCCCAGGTTCCAGAGAGAAGTAAGGAGCAGGTCATGGCTGACAATGTCAAAGGCCTTGCTTAGGTCTAAAAATACTGTACAGACAAATTTCTTGTCGCCCAAGTCATGTCGCCAGTCAGTTACCTTGGCGAGTGTCATGCCGGTGCTGTGCCATGGCTGAAAGCCAGACTGTAAAGGGTTAAGCAAATTTGTGGATTCTAGATAGTTCCTGCACTGTGTGCTTACATTTTTTTCCAACAGCTTAGACAGTATAGAAAGTAGGGAGATGGGCTTATAGTTTAGATCGCTGGGGTCTCCAGATTTGAAAAGGGGATCACATGCAGTTTTCCATAAGGAAGGTAGGATGCCCTGGGAGAGTGATAGATTAAAAAGGTGAATAATCGGCACAGCTAGGACATGGTGAGCAAGTTTCAGGAAAAAGGGGTCTAGAAGATCTGCACCAGCACTCTTCCTGATATCCAATTCCAACAGAAGATCCTTGACCTCTTTCAGGGATGCAGGCTGGAAGGAGAACTTAGTACTACAGGCAGAAGATACTTCATTCTGTACGCAGAGTTGCGAGTGGAGGATGCTGGCAGGGGAGGTGTCGAAGGCTAGACCTGCAGTGGCGAAATGATCGTTAAGAGAATCGAGGATTGTTTGCTTATCTGAGAATGTGGTAGCACCAATGGTAATTCTTGTGAGTAGGGAATTTGTGGACGCATGGCCTTCAATGTCCTTAAGGGTTTTCCAGAATCTAGAGCGATATTTCGACGAAGTGTCGAACTATGTGCCCTAATGACAGGTATGTTCAAATGTATCATAACTCCTCAAATGAAATGCAGTTTGATGATGCGAGCACTTTGAACTGTTTTACTGTGTGTTCTGAAACAAACAGACCTATAACTGTTGCTATGGGTACCAACAAAAGTACAAGTTAACTATGGTGCACCACAATTCTTCACAAGAACCCTTAGCCTCTTCTGTCTGACGAAAATAGAATGGGTCCTCCAGGATCCAGCAGGAAGATTGTGGATGGACCCAATGTTTAAACTTGCAGATTTGTTCCATAAGGGGGAACCAGCCCCCTGCAAGAATGCTGTTAGATTAATTTATAAAGGGGGACTGGAAGGCCCTCCAGACAGGCTATATGTTTCTAAGAAAGTACTGAAGGGGGTCAGTGAAATTTTTTTCCCCCCTGAGATTTTCGCTTTAATACATCTAGGTAATTCATTATGACAGTTTTAAAATGGTCTCAGGGCTAAACAAGTTTTGGGCCCAATATCAGCTGCTTAAAAATAACCCAGTATGGATACCTTACATGACTGTTCCCCTCACGAAGCATGCAGTAAAACATATTACTGTCATGTTTCGTAATGAGGGTGTAAATGTTGACGATATTCCGTTTTGGCTTAAGCAAAGCTATGAAGTGTTGGATAGACCCTCCCCCATCAGACAGCGAGCAAATCTGGAATGGGGGGATGGAAGATTAAGCAGTTTTCTACCAACAAGGAGCCGGTACATCTGCCAGGCAGTTTTTATTTGGGTATGGATAGATGGGCTTTATTCTACCAAGGGCAACCCAAATCATGTTTTAAGTCTGGTTGTCGAACTCACCTGAGTTCTGCATGTGATACCCCAAAATGCAACCATTGCCTCGATTATGGCCATTCTGCTGCACGATGTTTGAAGTTATTTAAATGCAATTTGTGTGAGAATACAGGACATGGGTATGGGAAATGTCCATGGGCCTCTCACAATAGGGAGGACTGTCCCTCACGTGAGGGCTTAATATAGCCCAATAGTTACAGGCCCAGAAGGTAGCAACACAAGATGCTAATGCGCCTCAGGTCACTGACGACCAACCCCCCCACAGGAATGAAGTGGGTATTCAGGCAGAAACCAGCCAAATTAAAGGTTCCTCAGGCTACCGAAGTTGTACCAGACCAGAATCAATACTCACCCGGTGGTTGGTACTCAAGTTGCAATAGTGTAACTGAGATGCCCCCCAAGCCAGTCACAGCCTTTAAAAAGTAGTTCCGCAAAAAAAAGGAATAGGTCTAGCAAATCTTTCCTCCCTAGTACTCAAGACAAATAAAGGGGAGGATAAGTCCCAGAAAACATGGAAAGCAGGAAACAAATATGTTGCACTAGCCCTGGACAAACAGGCAGAAGATTCAGGGAGAGAAGAATCCGACTCCTTGACAGCCTCTACTACAACTGATGTTACTCTTCCCACCCCCAGGTCAGAAGTAACATCTCCCACCAGTCTTGACATAGGTTTTCTAAGGCATCTTGAATATGGCTATGGATTAATAGCCCTTTAAACTCCTTAAATAGGGTCCCTCACTGTGAGTCAATGTTAATAGCATAAGAAGTCATAGGAAAATGCTTATTACGTTATTTGTTACAGGAGGGACAGTGTGATATTTACTGTATTCAGGATACAAGATTAAAATCACAATATGAACTGTAGCAGGACTCTAAATTTTGGTTTAAAGGCGCTTCTTTGTGGTCTGTTTGGGTCGATTTATGTGATGGTATTGGGGTATTTACTAATCCGGAGCTGAAGATGTCAGGGTTGATTGACATACAGTCTGGTGGAGTTCTGCTACTAGACATTAATTGGCAGAAAGAACTTCAGATTGATTTCAGTTTACGCCCCACAAACAATGGTTTAGAGTGTGTCCCAATTCATGGATGTTCAGCCCTATTTGCACATGTCCAGATTAGTAACTTAGGCAGGCGATTTTGACCATGGGTTAGAAAAATCTTACAGGGGACTCGGGACTCTAATTATTCTAGGATTCCTTAGCACTACAGAACATTGTTAATACTGCCAATTTGGTTGATGCATACAAATCACAGTATACTATGGTGGGGCCATTCTAATTTTAGGGGCTCTACTTCAACTAGGATTGACCATCTTTTTATCATCAGCCCTATATGCATCAAGTTTAAAATTACAGGCATGGGAATTCACGGATCACAGATCTATAACCATGCAAGTTAATTGACACCATTCCCCGAGATGTAAGAAAAATAACTAGAGGCTAAATAGCTCTGCTCTGGAAGAAGAAAACACCACACAAGCATGGAGACAAGAATGGCATGCCAGGTCATCTGTAGCAGGGTTCTACGAAAATGCAGCAACATGGTGGGAGGACACTAAAATTTCATGAAGGATCTTTTTTCAGAATAGTGCAAAACAGGCAGTAAATAAAGAGTATCTGGGATACCTACACTTGAGAAATCAGTAAGAAACTTCTATCTCTAACAGAAAAAGAAAAAAATGGATTTTAGTGCCCAGATCAATAATACAAACAATTGTTCTTACAGTATAACAGGAACTTAGGTTTGGCACAAATATGAAGACAGGTTCTATGGACCCATTCAAGGAATGTAAAAATAGAGTAGCGCAGAGGGTCATTACCAAAGTCTTGATATGTATACCTTGCAGGGGTTAAACTGCACTGAGAGAAAGTGGTATTTCTAACATTGGTTCCTAGTTGAATAATTGTGCAACACTAGAGAAAGGAGAGTGTGTGGTTGTAAGGAAATTCCTCAGACACTTTGACCAGTGAGCCTGCAGCTTAATGGTTAGAGCGCTGGAATGGCATACCAGAGATCTGAGGTTCGAATCCCAATAGGCTACACTTTTCCCTTCCCATTTCCACCCTTGATTTAAAAATATGTATACCTTGCAGGGGTTAAACTGCACTGAGAGAAAGTGATATTTCTAACAAAGTCTTGACTGAATCAGGATAAAGTTACTTCCCCCACAGGTGTCTTGCACCAATTTGAAAATTATGTGCCATCTCTGTATGGAGAGGTCTCACAAATGAAGAACTCAGATGGGGCTAGAAGACTTAGGGTTACTCTGGATAACGGGACAAGAAGCAACGAATTTGACTAGTCCAATTGCCTTAAAGCAGGTCAAAATCGCCATCTTGTCCTTGAAATCTAACTCAGCACCAGAGACAGACTGCTTAGTGTCAGAATTTTATAAAACCTTTATGAAGATTTGGCTCCTGCTTTAGCCATTATCTATAATGAAATGCTGCAAAAGGCTAGTCTTTCAAAATCTATGAATCGGGGCCTTTCTAATATTGTTCAAAAAAGGAGTTGGAGAAGAGCTAAAAACTAGAGGCCTTTGAGCCTTTTAAAGTCAGATTTGAAGATATTAAGATCTTGCTCACAGGCTATCAAGTTAATAAGCCCGTCAGACTTGTGCCATCCCGAACAGGTATCAACATAACCTCATCCTACTTAGAGAAATCTTCCAGAGAGCTAGTAACTCAGATATACAGGGGTATGTTTTGGGCATTGACCAGGAAAAGGCTTTCAACAAAGTCTCACATGAATTTTTGTTTTTGGCTCTTAGGGCATATGAGATACCTAGTAGTTTTATAGGTTAGTTGAGGTACATGTACAATGAGGCCACTGTCATTCCCAACATTAATGGATGGAACGGAAGGGAAATCAGGGTTAAGAGGGGTTAGAGGTTGCCCCCTTAGCCCTCTACTTTATGCTTTTTAGCATAGATATTAGTGAGGTATACAGCACAGAATGACCAGATTCACAGAAAACCTAACTAGAGGTTCTTCCACAGTGAAAATTTTGGCATATGCAGATCTAGTGTTGTGTCTTGCTCCCACCACGAATGAGCAAAATCTATCAAAAGTCTTTGCTGCATATTCTAAACAGTCATGTTCTAAGATTAATTACAGCAAAAGCTTAGGAGTCCCTTTGGGTGATACTCCACTTCCTGCTGGCCCAAAGTTTGCAGATATGCCCATGTCGCAAGGTAACATCACAATTTTAGGGGTTGAATTCGGGGTATGGATACGGCAAAACATAACTGGGAAAAGGGGTTGCAGAAAGCAAACAGGCTAGTTTCCTCCTGGAAAGGGCAACAAATTACCAAGAAGAAGGAGAGTCCTTTTAGTGAAATCTCTACTTGTCAGTTTTTTTGTACATTAGTTATGTTTTTTCCCCCCTCTGCAGTCTATTTACACTGATTTATATAGCGTGTTCTAGGCTTTATGGGGGAGCAGACTGAATCCCATAAAAAGGGAATTTGTATATAGGAAAATACAGGAGGGGACTGGGCATGATAAATCCTGTGGCCTTTTACAGGGAATAAGGTTTGGAACCTGCATGTGCTGGCATGGTTACATAGATGCATAGGGCCTTGGGCACAGAAGAAACTTGGGTTACCGAGTAAAACACCAATGGCACCAAGTTATGGGTTGGAACATGTTCAAAATGCTATTGGATGGAATGTAACTCTTCCACAAATTCAAACCACTGACAGAAAAGCACTTTACACTCACATCATCCAGGCTAAATTAAAGGAATCCGTATCCTTCCCAGAGTGTCCTCAGATTAGGATGCAATTTCTCCTGAACCAACTCATATGCAAAAGGCTGCCTGAATTTGTCTGGGATTCTGTGCGGCTGGGTAATTACAGCAGGTCGAGCGTTCAGAACAAGCAGCATAAACAGCTTAATGACAGATACTGCCTAACAAATTATTGCATCCAGATTTTAGAAACTCAATCACATTTATTTCTATAATATGCTTACGTAAGTTCCTTCTGGGTACACTTAGCCAGAGAATGGGAAGAGCCCTTATTTCTGTCCCTGACATATGTCAGACTAATGTATGGGGGGGACTATACAGGAGGTTGGGGTAAATGTCATCCAGAATATATAATTGTTTCAGTGCTCAGATATATTTAGCAGTCAAGGTGTGTCTGGGTGACTCACAAAGACTAATACACTACGCTGAAATAATTAAGAATGTTCAAGCCTCTTTACAATCTGTTTTTGAGAGAGATTCTAGAACCTATAGACCAGAGAAAGTCAAGCTGCTATGGCTAAGCTGTGAAAGATTGGTAAATCCTGAAATAATTTTCTTTTTAAACAGTATGGCATGTTAACAATGCATAGTAAGTATGTTTTTTTTTTTTTTATTCACGTTGTACTAAGCTGTATACAAGATGTGACTTGAATACTGTTCTTTTTCCATATATGTATCGTAATGCAGTCCTTTAAAAAAAAAAAAAAATTCCCCTGCTCTTTGAGATGTGCCATGGGATCTTTAACATCCACCTGAACTACCACCAGAGCAGGCAGATGGGACCTCTGTTTAACATCTCATTGGAAAGACGGCACCCCAGAAGTGCAGCATCCCCCTCACTACAGTGTCAGTACTGGGATTTAACCCAAGTGCCTGGTGTGGGGATAGAAACCACAGCCTTCTGATCTTCCAGCCTCAGAGGCAAGTGTGCAACCTGCTGAGCCACTGACAGTGCACCATGGCCAAATTTGGTGCATCTTAAAATTACAAAATGTGGTCACAAAACAAAATGTGCTCTGCTTGTGGTGGGGGTTACTACAAGCCTGGTGTTCTGAAGCTTCAACATGTCTGCGTCCCTAGCTGGGGTTTCTAAGGGGAAACAAAAATGACAGCCCCTTGTGGAGGATGAAGTCTCTCGGCCTAGCGCTCCAGAAAAGGTGCGTACAACCCCTATTTATGCTTGAGAAAAGGGCTTTTACGATTATTATTCATTGAGCTGCATATGAAGTACACCTGATTTGTGTGCTGCTGCGCTGCCTGGACAGTGTGCCATTTTATTTTTGTTCCCGTGTGTCAACAATGCCTGGAGACCTAGAGCTTCTAAGTTTTATTTTTTTGTCTTCTGCTCTGCTTCTGTGAATCCATGCCCCACTCCCTCCCTTCCACCATCAGCCTACCCGCATCACCTTAAGTCCACTGATTGGACCAGCAAGGGATGTAGTCATGATCTGTACGCTCCCACCCCAGCGCGCAACCACACAATACTAGTTTTGATGGCAGACTGCGCAAGAAGGCAGGATTGAGTACAACTGCACAAGGGTGGATAAGATGACAAATCAGTGGGAACATTCCATTTGAGGGCAGTACTGGAGATGTGGAGTCAGTGGCTGCATCTCTATGGACAATGGAGACAACAGCCTGGTGAAGTGAGATGGGGAACTTGAGCGGCAGTAAGAGATGGAAGTTCTCAGGTCCATAGTACCCCGAAGTCAGCACAGGTTTAACTACAGTACTGGGAAGGAGATCTTCAGGGTCAGGCTCTATCTGTAGATACTTTGAGTGGGAGGTATGAAGGGATTTTCAAATGAGGTGAGCTGGCTGCCTGTTTTGAGGCGACCAGAGATGCATACAGTATACAAGTGAAGGCTGTAATTAAACCCAGGTCAGCTGGATGTATCAAGCTAGTTCACAGCTTGTTGCTCTAACCTGGCTGGCCGTATAGACTAGCCTATGTGTAACCCCCGTTCCCTTGGGGGCGACTAGAATGCCATCAGTGTCTGTGTTGGGTAGGGAAGGCAGCCGGTGAATATCTAGGTAAATGGATTTTCACCTTGCCAGAAGGCAGCAGCTGAAGTGGGCAGAGGAAGCCCTACGTCTGTGTTGGCCCTTGGTGGACTGTCCTCAGGACTGTTTACGGAAGGACCGATGAAAACTGATGCTGGCTCGCCCTAGGCCGGGTTTGGTACAACGAATGAACCAACCCAAGGGCTTTACCAGACTCCTGCAGCTTAGAAACGAGGTCCTGGACATCACTTCCGAAAAGGACCAAGCCCGAAGGCGGCATCTAAAATGTTTGCTTGGACATCTGGGGTGATCCCCACAGACCGGCGACCGAAGGCAAACACTGGCAGCAGCAGTATGCCCAGAGGTGTCGATGGCATTGTAGATTTCCGGGAGGACATGGTTGCCCACATCTGAACCGGATTTCATGGGCTGGGCAAGTCCAGTCTTAGTGGAAGTGTCAGGCAGCATCTTGACCAGGTCCCTAGCCTGATCCCAGATGGCATTCTGGTATTGAGCCATATGGGTCAGATAGCTGATGGCCCCAATAGCCAACATAGCAGAGGCAAAGACCATTCATCAATCTGGTCCAGCTGCCTGGACTCCCCGGTCTGGAGGAAGTACACTAAGGTGCTTGGGCTTTTTGGTGTGGTCGTGTGCAGCACTAATGACCAGAGTCCACCTTGCAGTTACTCCCCAAGAAGGGTTTTCCAGTCTGGGCATAGTAAAGCCAATTCACCTTCTTAGGAAGAGGCGAAATGGAGAAGGGGCGAGCCCGAGCCGGTCGGGTGACGTCCTCGAAGGACTCAAAGGTGGCACAACGAGAAGGGCATCCTTTCTTGGAAAGATGACCAAGTGACAACTTTCTGGGTCCCGTTCCTCCATCTCCCATCCCACGATGGACTCTGACGCATGACGTCCAGAAAGGATGGGCCATGGGTGGCAGGACCTGGGTACCTCCTTGGGTTGATCTTCCCCTGCCAATGACTCTCCTGGTGAAGAAGATCCCAAAGAGAAGGAATCATCTTCAGAGGACTCTATCAGGGACTGGCGTCAGAGGCAGACATTCGTCCCTTTCAGAGCGGTCACCGGTGTCTGGACAGACAGAGGAACCAGTCGTGTAGGGTTCACTCTGCCCACCTCCAACGCTGTCCCTGGGGAGGGATACGCGGGAGGAGGAAGAGGAGAGAAGAGGCCGGAGGTGTGCCCTGAGGCACAGAAGTCTGTTTCTGAACCACGACCACCACACGGAAAACAAGTCAACCTGTGGCAGAGCGGTGGAAAGGGCAAAGAAGGCATCAGGTTAGGGTAGGACTGCTGAAGAGCCAGAAGTGGGTAACTCGGCGTAGGCCCATCCAGCACTGGCAAGGGATCTGGCGGTACGCTAGCAGGCACCAGCTGCAATGAAGGTGGCGTCGTGCCCACAGGTTGGGGTGCCGGTTGTTCAGTCGGCAGCCCGATGGGCGACTGCCTTGAGAAACCGGGCGAAGGGCCCGGACTCCGAAGATGCCGGCCCCATAGGGGAGGCCGGCGGCAGGGGAGAGGGAGATCCCCTGGGCAGAGGAACACACAGGTGAGGAAACTTCAGTTATCTGCCTCGAGCACTACCTGTCCAAACAAGCATCGGTCCAAGGATTGGGAGCTGGCAAAGGCAGCGCCGTGGCCAGGAAGGTGACCGGCACAAGGCCACCACCCGAGAGCCCAAAACCAGCCAAGCCATCTGGCTGAGGGACTGCAGAGGTCTAGGGACAGAGCATCACGGGCTGGGAAGCAAGAGATTAAGTCCCCTGTCTCGAAAAGCCGCCACCCAAAACAGAGACGAGGGTGAGCGGCGGAGCCACTGGGTGCCCAGAAGGAGTGAGGACTGGCTGGGTTGGAGCTGATGACCCCACAGAGGACAATGCTGTCGTGATCGCAGGTTTATGGAGCCTTGTGACTGAAAAGCAGACCAAGCACTGCATGTTTGTCCTGGCGTTTGTGCCTTCCTCGACTTCTCCCTTATGAGAAGAGGCCCGTAGGACTGTGTGCCAGCAAGGCCAAAGAGCTCCTGGCTTGCAGGTTTTTTTTCCCCATTGTAAGGAACTTCTGCTTAAGAAGGTGGCACTCCAGCGTTTTTAATAGACATCTCCCCAAGTGGCCTGGTTGAACTTCTGGTGTTGGCAAGATTCAGTATCATGGCTAGGGCCAAGGCAGAGCAGGCACAAAGAATAACCATCCTTTTCTGGAATCAGTTTACCACAGGCACACTTAGTGGAGTGGTCGAAGACGAGTCAGGTGGAGAAGACAAACCTGTTGAAGGAAACCGAACAATTGAAGTCGACACTGAAAGAAAAATAAAGGGCACGAAAATGCAGGAATGGCAGTCGACTGCAGCTGCAACATTCACCAAGTTCCAACGTGCACCGGTCAACAACAGGAAAAGAACCAAGGTGGTGCAGGGGAAAAGCGGCAGTTTTGCATTGAGCGGAGACACAAAAAGGTCGAACTCTGGAAAACCCCACCGGTCAAAAAGATTACCCACCACTGAGATCAGGAGTTCTCACTTGTGGGCCCAAGACAGGGACCGGCTTAGGCTGCCCGCTAAGACATTTTGGACGCTGGGAACACGGACTGCTTAAAGTTCCAGGTCCTGTTCTATTTCCCAATACCAGACCCACAGTTTCCCCCGACATGGGGCATGAGCAAGTCCCGCACGGTTTGTTGATATAATAGACCACACAGGAATGGTCTTAGTCTGAATCAGCAGTGGACCTGTGGGGCACATAGAACTGCTCACATCTTCAAGACATTTATGTGGAGCCCCATCTCAGAGTTCCACTGACCTAGAGTCTGGTGAGCACCCAGCTGAGCCCCCCCAGCCCAGACCCGAGGTGTCTGTTGTGAGAAGTTGCTGCAGAGTGGAATGCAACACACCCCCACCCCACCCAAAAAGGAGATTGCTGAGCTCCAGCCACTACAACAGCACCTTCCTGACCGTGTCTGTCACCAGGACCAGCTGGCTCCAGGTCATCCATGCGCTGGTCCCACTGGACCTGCAGTCTCCAATGGGGAATCCCTCATATGCAGCCTGGCTAGGGGGAACTGTAAACATACCCATAAGTCCCAAGAGGGAAATAAAGACCCGGGCTGGGACGTGACAGCTGGAGCAGAGCAGGTGGGCTTGATCCAGATGATCCGCCCTGTCCTGGGGAAGAAAGGCCATTCCCTGGACTCTAACACCACCCCAATGTACTGGAGTCACTGGGAGGGGTAAGAAAAGATCTGGGTAAGTTGATGGTGACTCCCAAATCCTGTAAGAGGCAGCAGGTAGAATCCGGGACTTGAAGCAGGTGTTCCCTGGATAGTGCTGCTAGGGACCAGTCATCCAGGTAAGGGAACACATAGAACCTCTGCCGCCTGAGAGCAGTGGCCACCAGCGGCAAGCATTTGAACACCCGGGGGGGCTGAGGACAAGCCTAACAGCAGAGACCTGAACTGAAAGTGGGCCCCCTGAAAATGGAACCCGAGGAACCGCCTGTGAGAGGTGCACATCTTGATGTGCAGGCGTGCATACACAGAAACAGAAGTTGTCGGCAGATGCGGACCATTTGATCCATTAAGTCTGCCCATGGTTTCCTACCCCCAACTTAGCTACATGCCTGAGTATCCTGCACAGTCTGTCCCATGCCTGCTTGAATTCCCCCACCGACTTTGCTCCCACCACTCCCCTCCGGCAGGCTATTCCATGGTTCTACTATGCACTCCATGAAGAACTTTCTCATATCTCTACCTCCCTACAGGTGAAGGTCATGCCTTGTCTTGACATCCTGCATGTCTAGGGAGCAAATTCAGTCCCTTAACAGGGGCAACAGTCCCTGAAGGGTAATCATCATGAACCTTTTGTACTGGATGAAACAAGTTTAGCTCGCTAGGGTCCAAAATGGGCCTAAGGTCCCCGGAGCGTTTGGGGACCAGGAAAATGAGAGTAGAACTGCTGCCCTAGCTGGGACCCAGATGGCTTTGATGTCTCTTCTGCATAGCATAACCTGGACCTCCTCCAAATTAGTGGTATGTAGCTGGGAGGGTAAAAAAAGAACTGAACTGGGAGCTTGTCAGGAGGCCACTTAAGTTCTAGGGAGTAACCGTGCTCTATGAGCTACAGAACTCAACTGTTGGAAGTGATGTCCCCCCACCTGTCTACATGGAGGGAGAAGCACCCCCCACGACTGCCTCCTGGGCTACTGAAAGGAGGGGTCTGACAAGGAGATGCAGTGGAGGGGGGGCTGGGGCTGTGGGACCTTCCCTGGAGCTTTTGCTGGCAAAGGGGATGGAGCAGTCAGAGCAGACACCACCACACTCCACTTGCCTTGGCTAATGTCTGGAAGGAACTGCCTGATGGTGGTCCGTCGAAAAGGGGTTCTCTGTCCTGATCTAAGTTGCAAGTGGTATAAAGAATGGACAGACCTAATGGCTCGCTCCGAGGCCTGGAGTCTAGAGAGGATATCCTCTGCATCACCTCTAGAGAGTAAATAGCCCCAGAAGGGAGCATTCATGATAGAAAACTGGACATCTTGAGCAAACTCAGACCCCTGCAGCAAACAGTACAGATGCAGACATATGCTGGTATCCACCGCTCGGGACGATGAGTCCACAGCATCATAGGCCGCCCTGCTGTTTTTGACAGAAGAGAACTTTGCTTTCAGAGCAAGAAACAGCAGTCTAGAACTACAGCTTTTTTTTTTTTTTTTTTTTTTTTAAACTAATTGTCCTCCTTCCTACCCCTCCACCCTAAGGCAGTTCTATTTTTATAGCAACTGGATTTGACTGCCAACAGGAATGTCCTGTTTGGCAGTAGGAAGGAAGAATCACAGTCATTAGTTTCATCAACCTTGAAGGAACCTAAAAAACTACCCCCTCCCCCCGAGGTCAATCGAAACACGGAGGAAGAAGACTACAGGAAGTTCCTGTCCCAGAACAGAAGAAAAAATTACTCACCTTAGTAATGTTTCTTCTAATGGAGTCTTGCTGTATTCTGACATATTGCAGTGAGGTCCAACCTTCGAACTGCCCCGGAGATGAAAAAGTTAACTTTCCATGCCAGGCATGGAACGCTGAGCTCGAGCTCGGTTGAGACTGTGTCTGCTGCTGTTTGAAATTAAACTGTCAGATCTTTACGAGCTAAACTCACTGGGTGCCCTGTGTGGAAACTGTAAACTTACACTAGCCAACTGGCTACTAAATATAATAAAAAGATATTTGGTCCCAAAGCAAAGACTCGAGTCAGGAAACCCAAAAAACAAAACAAAAGCACAACACCCACACACCCAAACCAAAGGGATGAGAAGAAGGGTGAGGGCACCACTAGGGTGTCAACACTGCACCTGCCCACCCACATCCCAAAAACCCAGGTTCTGAGAGGGGAGGCGGGGAGAGGTCAGAATACAGCAAGACTCCATTAGAAGAAACAACATTACTAAGGTGAGTAATTTTTTCTTCAAACATTAAGTCTTGCTGTATTCCGACATATTGCAGACTACCAAGCAGTACCTCCATGGAGGAGGGGCAGAACCAACTTAGGAAATAGGCTCTGAAGCACTGCTGTGCCAAACCTAGCATCACTCCTAGCCTGGATGTCCAGGAAGTAATGCTTGGCAAAAGTGTGTACTGTTTTCCAGGTGGCTGCTTGACAAATCTCTAAGAAGGAATATCCCTGGCCGCAGCCAGGGAAGCAGCTGGACCTCTGGTGGACTGAGCCCTCAGGCCTGAGGGTGGGATCCTATCTAGTTTGAGGAACAGTTGAAGGGAGTCAAACCTGTGACCCTTGGTGCACTCTATGTAGTAGCTAAGGGCCCTTTTCACATCCAAACTGTGCAGCCTCCTCTCCCCAGAAGAGGAAAGGTCAGTGAAGAAAACAGGAAGGCACAGACTGGTTAAGGTGGAAATCTGAAACCACCTTAGGCAAAAACTTCCTATTAGTCCTGAGGACCACCTTATCTCCATGGAAAGAGATAAAAATCAGGCTCCACCGACAGGGCCAGTAACTTATTTATGCGTCTGGCAGAAGTGATGGCCACCAAGAAAACAGTTTTCCAAGTCAAGTACTTAAGCTCTGCTGAGGACAAAGGCTCAAAAGGGGGTTGCATAAGCTGAGCAATGCAAACATTAAGGTCCAAAGCAGGGGCAGGGTCCCTGAAGGGAGGATTGGTATGAAGCAATCCCTTGAAAAATTTTGAAAATACAGGATGAGCTGAAAGGGAAGAGTGTTTGCCTGCTAAAAGGAAGGCAGAAACAGCTGCCAGATGCACTTTTAGTGTAGCTGGTCTGAGACCCAAACAATCAAGATGAACCATGTAGTCCAGGACTGTGGGAAGGCCAGCAGACTCTGGAGAAATGTGCTTGCCAGAGCAACATATAGAGAATCTTTTCCACTTAGAGTTGTGTTTCTGGTGGAAGGTTTACGAGAAGCCTTCAAGATATCCAGAACACCTCGAGAAAGGTATAAGTCAGCAAACTCTAATTCTTCAAGAGCCAGGCCTTGAGGTTGAGAGATCTGAGATTTGGATACAAAACCCTCCCCTGAGCACATGTTAACAGGTTGTAATTCCTGGGAAGAGACAGGGGAAGGTGGACTGCTAAGGACAACAAGAGAGGGTACCAGGGCTGTCTGGCCCAATCTGGAGCAATCAGAATCACCTTGCAGGGTTGAGACCTGATTTTGACTAACACCTTGAACAGGAGAGGGGAAGGGGGAAAAGACATACAGGAACTTCCCTTCCCAATTGAGAACTAGGGTATCCAGGGGGACTGAGCCCAATACTGGGGGCCTGCAGCAATAGAGAGGGAGTTGGTGATTGTCTGGGGCTGCAAAAAGATCTGTGGAGTGCCCCATCTGGAGAAAATCACCTTCAGAACTAGGGGATCTAGGGACCATTCGTGATGGCCTTGAGATATCCTGCTGAGAGCATCTGCCAGGATATTGTCTTTGCCTGGGAGGTGTACTGCTATAAGAGGTGTTCAGGGAATAGGCCAGGGACCATAACTTCATTGCCTCTGTGCACAAGGCCGTAGACAGAGTGCCCCCTTGCTTGTTGATATACCACATTGTGGTGGTATTGTCTGTCCTGATCTGAACTACTTTGTTCTGAACAGACCTGGAAAAAGCTTGAAGTGCTAAAAACACTGCTCTGAGTTCTAACAGATTGATGTGAAGCAGAGATTCCTGAGGAGACCACAACCCTTGGGTGGTCAGGTCCCCCAAGTGGGCTCCCCAGCCCAAGAGGGAGGCATCCGTAGTAAGGATTAGAGAATGAGACTGAGTGACAAAAGGAACTCCCTGTCTTAGACTGTCCTGATCCTGCCACCACTGTAATGCCTGGATCAGGGTTCGAGTCACTGGAATCAATTTGGTCAGAGGGTCCTTTTTCTGAGTCCAAAAGCTCTCAAGTGGAACTGAATGTCCCTCAACTGAAATCTTGCTCCCTGCACCACTGCTGTAGAAGCAGCCATGTGCCCCAGGAGCTGCAGAAAATGACTTGCTGGTCGAGACACCTGGAGGCTGAATGAAGAGGCCAGTGAAATCAGGGTCCTTGCCCTAAGGGAAGAAAGGCTCTTGCCCTTACTGTGTCTAGCTCTGCGCCTATGAAGGTGAGGAGCTGTACAGGCTCCAGACCTGACTAAAAGATTCAGAAGGAAACCTAGAGAAGTGAGCAGTTGCCGAGTTATCTGTAAGCTGAATTGGTAATGGCCTGAGGGCAGCTCGAACCTGAGGTATTTTCGGTGGGAGCTTCTGATGAGAATATGGAAATAGGCATCCTTGAGGTCCAGGGAGACTAGCCAGTCCCCTGGCCTTAGAGAGGGTAGAATCATTCCCAGAGTCACCATTTTGAGCTTTGGCTTTAAAAGCTGCTTGTTTAAATATCTGGGGTCCAGCATGGGCCGCCATTCTCCTGTCTTTTTGGGGGTTAGGAAGTACCTGGAGTACAATCCTTTCCCTTTGTGTAGGAGTGGAACCCTCTCTATGGCTCTCAGAGCCAAGAGGGAAGAGACCTCTGCCTCTAGGGCAAGTGCCTCTGAAGGATTTGCAGGTGGAAAGGATCTGGTTCTCATCTTTGGAAATTTTTTGAAGCCGAGAACCAGTCCCTGGCTTACTACTTCCAGGACCCATTTGTCTGATGTTAAAGACATCCAGTCCTGGACAAAGTAAACCAGTCTGCCCCCAACAGGTGGTGGAGAATCGGCCCTGGCAATCCCATCAGGGTGCCTGTTTGGCAGGGGCTTTAGGCTGGGGGGTAGAAGCAGGCCTGCTTGCACCCCATCTGCCTCTCCCTCTGAAGAACCCCCTCGGAGCATAAGCAGAAGAGGAGGCCTGGGCTTGGTAGAAAGGCCTATGAAAAGGCCTGCCCCTGCCCCTGGAATGCTGCCTCCGAGGAGTGGCTTGCCTTTCCTTGGCCTGAGCACTCCGAGAGGTGGTCCTGTATTCATCATTTTCTTCATGTAATTCTCTGTTTGCTCCCCAAACAAAGAATTACCTACAACAGGAAAATCCATGGCTTTAGTCTGGGTATCCTGAGACAGGCTAGTACATCTGAGCCAAGCCATCCTATGAAGGGCCACAGATGTAGCCATGACTCTAGATGAAACATCATTGGAGTCAACTGCAGCACGGAATTGCACCTTGGATACCTCAATACCAAACGCAGCCACCTGTTCCAGCTCCTTGGCAAGCTGTCCAGGGACCTGTTTAGCTAAAGCCATTACAGTGTCCCATCTAGATTTCTGATATCTAGCTGTATAGGCCATATAATTAGCCTGCCTGAGACCCAAGGATGCTGCCATGTACTGCTTTTTTGCCATGGCATCAATCCTCCTGCAGTCCTTATCTGGGGGGTGTGAAGCCAAGGGTATATTTGCCTTATCACAGGCAGCAGCCTGCACTACCCCAACATGGCTGCATACCAGAACAGACTCCTCTGAGTCGGTTTTCCTTTTGCCCGAAGAAGTTTCACGCTGGTCAGAGGGCACTCCTGGTTCGGTTGGAACCGAACCGGGCTGGCCATCCGGGTCAGCGGACTTCTTGGCCTCTCTTTCCCTGAGCCTACCAACTCTCTTTTCCAGGGTAGCTGCAGGTAAATTCTTGCAAATTTGGTAGTCTGAATCGAGGTGGTCAAACCCCAGACAAACACAGGTGGTGTGGGGATCAGCCTTAGCAAAGACTTCCCCAAACACACTACAGTGCTGAAACCCAGTGGGCCCGGTTTTTCTTTTGGGTTTCTCAGACATGGCCAGTCCTAACAACAATCAGCCTTTTTGACATCCGCCAGGCAAGACATCTTTATCGGTTCCTGACCGTGTTACAGGTCGTGGAAAAAAACGTAATGAAATCAGTTTCTTTTAGAGCCGATAAGGACCGGTTACCACACTCAAAGTAGAATAAACTTTTTTAAAACAACCTGATTGGTTCAAACCGAACCGATCCCACGTTTACAAGTTCCACACAGAAGAACAAGGAAAAATAACCTATCTAGTACTCACGATACCACAAACAGAGTCTGAACCGACAGGTAAACTATTAAATTCGGTCGAAAACTGAGAAACGGTACTTTAACCGACAGCGAACCGAGCAAAGGAGAAATCTCCGGGCGACTGTTAAAAGGTGAGTAAAGAATCTGACGGTTTAATTTCAAACAGCAGCAGACAGTCTCAACCGAGCTCGAGCTCAGCGTTCCATGCCTGGCATGGAAAGTTAACTCTTTCATCTCCGGGGCAGTTCGAAGGTTGGACCTCACTGCAATGTGTCAGAATACAGCAAGACTTCATGTTGTTTGAAAGGGCGAGAGTTGTAAGGGCACAAAGGCAGTAAGAAAGTTAGCATAAAAATACATAGAAGGAGGAGACAGTAAGCATACAAAGCAACAGGAGAGGGGACACAAAATATGTCAAGATGGGAGTGGTGCAGTGCAATGGGTGTGGGGCAGCAGTGTTCCAGGAGACATTCTGGAAGCTGCGATGCTGTCCTGTTTGCAGGCACCTCTCTGGTCTGAGGGAGGAGATTGTCTGTCTCCAGGCTGACCTGGCTAGGATTCGTGAAACCTCTTCCCCCACCCAGGGACACCACCACAACCTCAGAGCTTGCCAAAAAAGAGAAGCAGTTGGACCAAGGTGGGCTCAGGGAGGGAAAGGGTGGTGGAACAGAGGTGCATCCCTCCAGTTGTACCTCTCCACAATTCATATGCTTTTCTGGCAAAGAGTGGTTCCTCTATGGAGGCACCTGCAGTGGAGATCAAGGAGGATGCTGGGAACCTCAACAAAGGAGGGCCACAAGACCCCACAGGGGAAGGAAACAACACCTGGTGGGAGAGGAAGCGGATAGGGAGATAAGGTGCCTGCCTGGCGCCACAGCTCAGAGGAACAGGAAGCAAATCCTCAGGATCGCGGGAGCAGCTGCATGAGGGAGGGAGCTGGATGTCACTGTCCACCTAGGGACAAATGATCTGGCTGTAAAAGGGATCAGAGGAATGCAAGAGGAGTTTGTAGAGTTGGGAAGGGGCCTTGGACAAGTAGCATGTACGGTAACCTTCTCTGAGGTGCTGCCCATCTATGGCAAGGATGATGCTAGGGTATTCCACGCCATGGGATTCAATGAATGGTTGAAAAACTGGTGTGGAGCTCAGGGTTTTGGCTTCATTGGAGACTGGGGAGTCACCTAGAGGGATGTAGGCCTATACTGGCGCAATGGTCTGCATCTGTCTTTTGGGGGTAAGACCAGGATCCTAGGTGATGGATTTAAATGCTTCATTGGCAAGTATTTAAACTAGCTAAGGGGGAGGCATTGAAAAGAAACAGGGAAATCCCAGCCTCCCCTCACAAAACCCAGTATTTAGAGAGATAAACACCAAGGTAGAGAAGTCAGTAGGGAGTAGGACAGGGGTAAATGCAGAAAAAAGGCAGTAAGGACAGAGATGGGGCTAAAAGGGGTAAGGAAATAAAAAAATAAAATGGAAGGTGATTAGTACCAATGCCCGCAAGTCTGTGTAGCAAGCTACCTGAACTAGTGGCCTCGATGGAAGAGGGATGCCTGGATATTGTGACAGTCACTGAAACATGGTACACAGATAACCATGACTGGGATGTCAACTTATCAGGATACAGTCTACAGGAGGGACAGGCTGGGTAAGACAGGAGGGAGTAGCTCTCTATATAAGGGAAGGGATTAAAGCAACAGAACTAAAGAGTAAACAGTAAGTTGATGAGTCACTATGGACCACCCCGAGACAGGAAATGGCATCACAATCCGCATGGGGGTAGTGTACAGACCCCCACCTCAGGGGGAGAAAATGGACAAGGAAATGAGAAGGCATCCTTAAAATGGCAGAAAAACGGAAGATATTGTTGATGGGGGACCTGAATATGCCAGATGTTAACTGGAGTACCTTTGCTGCAGGCACATTCAAGAGCAGGGTCATTCTTGATGCCCTACAGGGGGCATGCCTCAGACAACTAGTGTTGGAACCCACTTGGGAGGGAGCAATCATAGACCTGGTACTCTCAAATGGGGAAGGAGAAAGGATCTCAGATTTAGGAGTGGGCAGCCATCTGGGAACAAGTGATCACCAAACAGTGTGCTTCACAATAAACACAGCCATAGAGTTAAGCCATACAAAAACCAGAGTATTGGACTTTAGGAAGGCTGACTTTGGGAAAATGAGACAGTGCCTCAGAAAAGCACTAGCAAACGGGCAAGGAGGGGGGTGGAGGAACAATGGGGAATAATCAAACCAACCATCACAGAGGAAACAAGCCTTTGTATGAAACAAATCAACAGAACAAAATGAAGGAAATAACCACTATGGTTCTCAATAGAGGTGGAAGGGAATGTTAAGGAGAAAAGGATGGCATTCAGGAAATAAACAGAAGGAGCAAGACAGAGAACCTTATTAGTTAAAGCACAAGGAGGCATGGAAGGCAGTCAGAATAGCAAAGGCACAAACTGAGGAAAAGATAGCCAACTCTGTTAAGGAGGATAAAACCTTTTATAGGTACATTAGGGATCGAATAAAGACCAACGGAGGGATACAGAGACATAATAAAAGGGAGGGAATGTGGGCAGAGGGTGACAGTGAAAAAGCAGGTATACTGAACAAATATTTCTGCTCAGTATTCACAAGGGAAGAGGAGGGGGAGGTACCTCAACCAAACAAGACAAACTCTGAATAGGGGGGTCAATACCAGTCCATTCACAGAAGAAAGGGTTTTGAAAGAAAGTACAGTTATGCAAGAACTTACCGTAACAGTAGATCTTCGAGAACAGCTCTTGCAGCAGGTAACACCATTAGGACTGAAGCCGGCAGGCGTCAGGACCCCACGGAATTCTTCTAGCTAGCTATCTTCAGCAGGGACCACCTCCGACGTCAGGCGTAGTACTTAAGGGGGCGGTCCCGGCAGATTCCCCAGTTCTCCCGCCGGAGACTTCCGCCCGCAGGATGACATCAGAATGGGAGACTGAGGATCCACCATCAAAAGATAAAGGGCGTAAGCCCCTGCCCAAGGCTCGGTAAGCCATACCTCCTCCAAGGGGGAATGGTGGCCGGGAAGGTACCTGCTGCAAGAGCTGTTCTCAAGATCTACTGTTACGGTAAGTTCTTACGTAACTGTACTATCTTACTTCGAGATACAGCTGTTGCAGCAGGTAACACCATTAGGACTGATTTCCAAGCAATGGCGCCTGTAAGCATTCTGGGAGGAGGAAACTAGGAGAGATCTTTAAACAAGTCCCGACTCTAGGACAGGAGACCCTGTAGCACGGCCAGGCCAAAACCAGCTCTCCACCGTGATGTAATATCCAGGCTATAATGTCTAATAAATGTGTGCACAGAGCTCCAAGTAGCTGCAGCACAAATGGCAGAGGTGGAGACGTTACGTAATGCTGCAAAAGAGGTAGCCACCCCCCTTGTCGACTGGCCCCGGACTGTACCCGGGAGGGGCTTCTGTTTGCTGCCATAGCAAAATGAGATACACTGGACAAGCCAGCGAGAAAGAGTCTGCTTTGAAACTGGTTGGCCCAGCATCCTCTCAGCGAAGGAAACAAATAACTGCTCAGACTTGCGAAGCTGTTTAGTTCTGTTCAGGTAGTACCTTAAGACAGCGGTGAACATCCAGGGTGTGAAGCAACGTCTCTCCTCTATTGGAATATTTGGGAAAATATACAGGCAAATCGACGTCCTGGTTGAGGGTGAGAGCAGAGACCACCTTAGGCAAGAATTCTGGATTTGTCCTCAGAGACACTCTGCCCTGGTGGAAAATTAAATAAGGCTCCCTGCACATGAGAGCGTGAAGCTCGGAAACTCTCCTTGCTGACGTGACAGCAACTAAAAACATTTTCCACGACAGAAAACGCAGCTCGCAATCCGCGGCAGGTTCAAAGGGGGGGAAGCGTGAGTTGTTCCAGGACAAAGAGTAAGTCTCACGGAGGAATTGGATCCTTAATGGGTGGCCTAAGGTGTAACACCCTCTCGGGAAGTCTCGAGAGCATCAAGCTGTTACCACTGGCTGTCCCACGGTAGTATAGCTGAAATCACGCGAGGTGCACTTTAATAGAGGAGTAGGTGAGACTCGAATGGAATAGGGAAAGCAAGTATTCCAGCACCACTTTCACCGTGCATCCTAGAGGGGAATGGCCGCGTACTTGCGACCACAAGCAAAAACGGTGTCATTTCATGGGGTACGTCGCATGTGTTGCCATCTTTCTGGCCACGGAAAGAACTTCCGCCACCTCTTGCGAGACCCCGTGTCGCAAAATGGCTATGTCTCTAGGAGCCATGTATGCTGGTTCAGTGAGCATAAGTCCGGGTGGACCAGTGAACCTTCCTCCTGAGACAAGAGATGGGAGCTGAAAGGCAACGGGATTGGAGGTTCCCGGGACAGCTGCATTAGCAAGGGGAACCAGATCTGTCTGGGACAGAAAGGGGCTACCAGGATCATTGTTGCATGCTCCCTGCACAGTTTGAGAACTCCTCTCTGGATCAACGGGAAGGGAGGGAAGGCGTAGAGGAATCTGTCCGCCCAGGAGAGGGACAGCGTCTCGCCAGAAAACACCAGGCTCTGGATCCTGACAAGCAAAAATTGGGCAGTTTTGCATTGGATGGGAGCGAATAAGTCCAGTTCTGGGTGCCCATCGAGAAAACAGATCCTCTGCTACCCCTTGAAGAAGTTCCCACTCGTGGACCCTGGCCTGGGAACGACTGAGGCAGTCTGCGATTGTGTTGTCCACTCTGGGAACGTGAACTGCAATCAGGCTCGCGCCGTGTCAGATTACCCAATCCCACACTATCATCGCTTCCCTGCAAAGGGGGTAAGAGTGTGCGCCTCCTTGTTTGTTGAGGTAATACATCACCGCCGTATTGTTTGTTTGAAGCATAAGAGTATTCGGCGGGATTTCCGACTGAAAGGCCTGCAGGGTGTAAGGACCGCCCTCATCTCCGAATGTTGATGTGGAGATGAGCTTCTTGAAGGTCCGTTCCTGGGACCTCACCCATTCAGTGTGCTCCCACCCCAGCCCTGAGGTGTCTGTGGAAGAATCCCTCCGAGGGGCGCGCTGTGAACGGAACACCCGCAGAGAGTGTTCCTGGATCTAGCCACCACTGCCAGTCTCGAATCACGGCATTGGTGATTCTGACCAGCTGCTGCATGTGGTCTTGCCTTTGGCCCACTGCACCTTGAGCATCCACTGAGTTACCCGCATGTTGAGCCTTGCCAAAGGGACGGTTGGAATGGCCGCAGCCATGTGTCCAAGCAAACAAAGGACCAGCCTGGCAAGGGCAGTCTTCTTCGCCGAGAGGTCCCTGATGAGGGATCTGATGCGTTCTGCTCTTTTGTCAGGAAGAAATGCTTTCCCTTGGACGGTGTCCAGAACTGCGCCTATGAACTGCAGCTTCTGGGACGGTACGAGGAGAGACTTCTCGTAATTGATTAGGATGCCCAGAGACTGGAACAGAACCTGGGTGCTCTGGATAGCCAGCAACAACGCCGCTCTGGAGGAGGCCAGGAGAAGCCAATCGTCCAGGTACGGGAACACATAGTGGCCCTGTCTCCTTAAAGACGCTGCCACGACTGCCATGCACTTGGTAAAGACCCTGGGGGCGGATGACAGTCCGAACGGAAGAGCTCGGAACTGAAAGTGGTGGACGAGAAACTCTAAGCGCAGGAACCTCCTGTGCGCTTGAGCCACAGGGATATGCAGGTAGGCGTCCTGCATGTCTAGAGATGCCAAGAAGGCGTCCTTTAGCATGGGGATGAGACCCTGAAGGGTCACCATGCGAAATCGTTTGTAGGCGACCGACATATTGAGGTCGCTGAAGTCCAAGATTGGACGGAGGTCCCCTGATTTCTTCGGAACCAGAAAGAAGTGGGAATAGTATCCGGATCCTATCTGGTTCTCTGGAACATACTCCACCGCTCCCTTTTGCAGAAGCATGAGAATTTCTTGCCTGATAAGCAATTTGTGCTGACCCGAGTAACGGGAGAGCAGAGGAGGCCTCGAGGGCGGCTTGTCTGCGAATTCTATAAAGTGGCCTCTTTCGACCAACTGAAGGACCCACCTGTCAGTTGTTATGGACTGCCATCCTGGCAGGTAGTCCTCAATGCGACCCCCGACTTTGATGTCCCGTTGATCCTGAGGGGCGGGGGCCGGGAAGGAGTCATGCTGTGGCGGGGAGGGACCTGCGGGCTGAGCGCGCAGCTGGATGCTGACTTGGCCCGTGGACAACTTTCCTGGGCTCTGCGAGAAAAGGCCCCTCTGTTGTGGTCAGTCGGGACTGCTGTCTCGATCCGGCCCGGCGGCTTTGGTTCCTCACAGAAGGAACTAAGCCTGGGTGATACATTGCCTGGACCGACCTTACCTGCCTCTCGGCTTCTTGGGAGTCTGGTGAGGACCTTCTCAGAGGATTCACGAAGAACTTCTCCACAAAGAGGCGTCAGAATGTTCTTCTGGACGTCCGGGAGTGAATCCGGAGACACGGAGCCATGAGGTGTCTCCGGAGGCATCGCCAGCTGCCACTCTGGCCGAGGAGTCCGCGGAACCGTACGCGGCTCGCAGCACCTGGGTTCCCACGTCCGAACCCGTACGGAGGAGTTGCAACATCTCCTCCTTCTGCTCACCGTCTGGCAACTTGTCCGCCAGATCCAGTCCCTGCTCCCACAAGGCATTTTGTAACTATACCATGTGGGTTAAGTAGTTCAGGGATCTGATGGCGCAAGTAGCGGAAGCATACGTGTGCCTGCCCATAGCGTCCAGCTGTTTGGACTCAGAGTCCGGTGGCAGGGTGTTCAAATGTTGCGGTCTCTGGGACCGGTCATGAGAGGCTGTTATGACCAGAGAATCGGCCAGAGGATGTGAAGCCAAGTACTGGTCCTCCTTAGGGGCCTTGTACAGGCGGTCAGCTTTCTTCGGCATCGCCGGGAGCAAGTGTGGACGCTTCCACACTGCCTTGGTGACGTCCACGAAAGTGTCCACCAAGGGTGGTACCACCACAGGCTTAGGATCTTTCTGCCGAAGATACATGGCGAGGCGTAATCTCTCGGGGTCTAATTCTTCCGCATCCCAGCCCATGTTCTCTTGTATATGCCTCATGATCTCTGAGAATGATGGGTCATCTGGAGAAGATCTAGAAAGTTCACGTGGGTCCGGAGAAGGGATGTCGATCGGAGAGGGGGATCTGGATCCTTCCGAGAATTCCGATCCCGTGTCCTCCGTCGAAGGCGAAAGGCGGCGTCTTCTGGGTCTCTTAGGGCTGGGTGACCCTGAAGAAGATCTGGACGGAGGTCTCCTTTTGTCTGGTCTCCCCCTAGGAGGATCCGCAGGCTCCTGGGGGGAAGGTACTCGGCCTGCAGCCCCGGACGGAGAAGGGGGCGCAGGGGCCGGTGGGGTCGCAGGTGGTGTGGGAACCACATCCTTTTTATGGTGTCCCACCAGTAAGTGAACAACTCCTTGACCTCTGATATGGTGAGGCCCGACGACGGACCGGGCGCCGATGGTCGGTCATTGGGTTCCGGCATCTGCTCCCCAGGGGTCTCAGGTTCCGGCGAGGGTTCCCTGGGGGGTGCGACAGGACCAGGTTCGCCCATCTGGTCCTCGGGCTGGGTCAGCTCCTCCTCCGTGATCGTCTCCTGACCGACGTCCGGTGGGGCGTTGAGTCCTCTTCTCAATGGTGCAGGGCGGCCGGACCCCCGGCGGCAACCCGAGAAGACGTAGGCCTAACCGGTGACGGGAGTCTGGCAGTCGACGGTTCCTGGGACCTATGGTGTATGGCCAGCGTCGGACGAGCCGGCACCGGGACCGATGACTTCTTCAAGGAGGTAAGCTCTTTGGTCATCCTCTGGGGAGAAGGCAGCAAGGAGGCAGACCTGACTGGTTCGGAACGGCAGGAACCAGACTTGTGGTGGTGATGGCGGTCCCCCGACCTAGCCAGGGCCTTAGAAGAGGAAGATGAGGAAGGCTTGGAGGTCTTGGCCTGAGAGACAGAAGAGGAACCTGAAGGGGTCTTCACCGCTGCGGGGGGAGGCAGAGAACGGGCCCGGGAAGGAGAGCGGTCGGACCGGGAGCCAGAACTACGGGAGTCAGAGGCCCTAGACGGGGACTTAGATCTAACTCTCTCCCTGTGCTTCTCGGGGTGTCTCCGGGCCTTCTCTGAGATTCCCCTTGGAGCTGTGTCCATGGCCTTGATTTTTCCTTCGAGCAGGAGCGCCTGAAGGGCCTTCTGGCTGACAGTTGAGGTCGCTGTTGAACCCTGGCAAAAAGAGCAGGACCGGGTGTCGTGGTCAGGGCCTGGGCACCCGGACGCCCAGGCCAAATCTACGGATCCTTGAGCGGGTTGCTTCCCACAGGCGCACTTGAAGGGCGGCCTTCAGCGGAGGTTGGAGGGACATCAGACAGTAAAGAGCGGCGAACTTTTTCCCGAAGGAAGAACAACTTAACGTAGCGGCGCTGGAAAGCGAGCGAAGGGTCGAGACATGCAAGTCAACGGTGGGAAAGGACTGGGGAATCTGGCGGGACCTCCCCCTTATGTACTACGCCTGACGTCAGGGGTGGGACAGACGTCTGGGGCAGTCCCCGCTGAAGACAGCTAGCTAGAAGAATTCCGTGGGGTCCTGACGCTTGCCGGCTTCAGTCCTAATGGTGTTACCTGCTGCAAGAGCTGTATCTCGAAGTATGATCTCTTGAAACGGAGGGTGGACAAAGCAATGGGGTCTGATGGGATTCACTCAAGAATTCTAAAATAACTAAGGGTAGAACTAGTAACACCACTGACTACTCTAACAAATCATGGGAGGATGGAGTGGTACCTGAGGACTGGAGGAGGGTAAATGTGATTCCACTTCACAAAAGTGGGAGCAGGGCAGAGGCAGGAAACTACAGACCAATTTGACCTCAGTGGTAGGGAAAATGATGGAATTACTTCTGAAGGAAAGAACTGTTCAATACCTAGAGGCCAGTGAGGCACAGGACCCAAGGCAGCATGGTTTGACAGCAGGAAGGTCATGTCAGACGAACCTAATAGATTTCATTGACTGTGTGACCAAAGTAGTAGACCAGGAAGGGGATGTGGATATCGCCTACCTAGATTTTAGCAAGGCGCTTGACAGTCTCACACAAAAGATTAATATACAAGTTAGTCAGCCTTGGAGTGGGTCCCAAGGTGGTAGCCTGGACAAAAAACTGGCTGGACAACAGGACTCGAAGGGTAATAATAAACTGAGTCCACAGTGAAGAAAGGAGGGTAACTAGCGGGGTACCGCAGGGTTCAGTACTGGGACCGGTCCTCTAATATCTTTATAAGTGACATTGGAGAGCACCTGGAAGGAAGGGTACGTCTCTTTGCAGATGACAAAGATCTGCAACAGGGTTAATGGACAAGGTGGGATGGAAAGGATGAAAAGGGACTTGGCAAGGTTGGAGGAATGGTGAAATATGTGGCAGCTCAGATTCAATGCAAAGAAGTGCAAGGTAATGCATCTGCGAAACAAAAACCCAGGGGCAGAGTACACAATGGGGGGCAGAGTTAATACAAATCGAAAGAGACTTAGGAGTAATTATATCAGATGACCTAAAGGTGGGCAAGCAATGTGAGAAGGCAGTAAGGAGGGCTGGGGGATGCTGGGGTGCATAGGGACAGGCATCAACAGTAGAAAACAAGAAGTTGTTATCCCTCTGTACAGACAGTTGTTGAGACCCCATCTGGAGTACTGCGTGCAATTCTGGAGACCCAATCTCCGTAGAGACATACAGAGTGGAAGCTGTTCAGAGGAGGGCACCAAAAGACATATGAGGAGAGACTAAAGCAGCTTAATATGTATACCTTTGAGGAAAGGAAGGCGAGGGGGGACATGATAGAAACTGTCAAGTATCTCAAGGGAATTAAAGTACAAGAGGGTAGCATCTTTCAGAAGAGATGTGCAAAAACAAGGGGGCACAATTTGAAGACAGAGGGGGACGGCTCAGAGGTAATGTTGGAAAGTATTTTTTCACAGAGAGGGTTGTGGATGCACGGAACAGCCTTCCTGAGGAGGTTGTTGAGTCAGGAACAGTGGGAGAATTCAAGAATGCATGGGACAGGCATACGGCAATTCTAATGGGGGGTGGTAGGAGAAAGTAAGCTGTTTAACTAGAATCTGCAGCTTATCCATCAGGTAGGGAAATGGGCAGACTAGGTGGGCCAAGTGGTCCTTATCTGTTGTCAAATTCTATGTTTAGCAAGTGGGTACCAACGTCGGAGGCTGACTTGAATGCATCCAGGGCTAGTTGCTTGGCAGAGTCAGACAGACTGGACAGCATCCCTGGCCTTGTCCCACAGCACATTATGACACTGAAGCATGTGGGCTAGGTAGCCAAGGGCATGAATCAAAAAGGTAGAGGAGGCCAATGTCCTTTTCCCTAACAGGTCCAGCCAATGGGACTGTCTGGAAGTAGTGAGCTCAGGTGCATTGGCCACCTACTGCGGTCATGAGCGGCATTAACCTTTGGAAGGCCACAAACCGATATACCAGTCCAAAATTCCTATACATTCTAATTCTGTTGGCAGCCTAAGGTTTAATGACCACTGACTAAGCATGGGCCTGCACCTCCAGGAAGTGTTTGCCCGGTGGGGCAGGATACAGCTGGTCAGCTTTGCAGGATATGGCTGACACCAAATCTGGCCTACGCCAAGCAACCATAGTAATGTCCTTGTATGTCTTAATGAGGGAGACCATTAAAGGAGGCGAGTCAGGCTGGAAAAGGTAGGTCACAAGCAGATGTCACTCTGGGTCCTGCTCCCCGGCTTTGAAGCCCATCACCTCCATGATGGGCCACATAATTGCTGAGGAGGGGTGTTCAGGAGGGAATCTGAGGATGTTCCTTGGGGTTGCTTGCACCTCTGATACACCTGTGGGGGGTGGGAGACCCCCAAGAAAAAAATACCAGAGTAATGTTTCTTCTAATGGAGTCTTGCTGTATTCAGACATAATGCAGTTAGCCCCAGCACTTAAACTGCCCCGGAGAGGAAAGATTTAACTATGCAGAAGCATAGAACGTTGAGCTCGAGCTCGGTTTTCAAACCTCTGTCTGTGGTACTTCCGAGTGTAACAGTCAGATTCTTACGCGCATACTGTAGTACAGAAATTATTCAACATATAGCCAAAGGGCAAAAAATTCTTCTTGGGCCCAAAAGACTCAAGTCGAGAACCCAAGAAGGAAAGGTAGTGACAATATTTAAGTATAAAACACCAGAAAAGATAACATTCACCCCACCCAAGAGGGAGGGTACAAGGTACACCCCTGAGGTGCAACACTACCTGCCAGCCCACTTCCCAAAAACCAGGTTCTGAGAGGGAAGGCGGGGGGGAGAGGGCTGAATACAGCAAGACTCCATTAGAAGAAACAGCATTACTATGGTGAGTAATTTTTTGTTCAAACATGAAGTCTTGGCTGTATTCAGACATAATGCAGACTACCAAGCAGTTCCCTATGGAGGAGGGAATGCAGAACCTACTTTGGGAAGAGGCTCTGCAGTACTGCTGTGCCAAACCTAGCATCACTCCTAGCCTGCATATCCAGGGAGTAATGCTTGATAAAAGTAGGTACTGTTTTCCAGGTGGCTGCTTTACAGATCTAACAAAGGTATATCTCTGGTCGCAGCTAGAGAAGCAGCTGTACCCCTAGTCGAATGAGCCCTCAGGCCTGAAGGGGGTGTTCTACCCAACTTATAACAGAATTGTATACAAGAAACAATCCACCTGGCAATAGTTCTCTTAGTGGCAGAACTACCTTTCCCCACTTCACCATAAGTGAGAAACAATTGAAGACAGTCATTTCTATGTGCCTTAGTATGCTCAATGTAGTAGCTAAG
Organism: Neoceratodus forsteri; assembly: GCA_016271365.2. Classification (NCBI taxonomy): domain Eukaryota; kingdom Metazoa; phylum Chordata; order Ceratodontiformes; family Ceratodontidae; genus Neoceratodus; species Neoceratodus forsteri. The sequence goes on along the minus strand of CM028137.1, from coordinate 823,058,446 downwards.
GGCCCTCTTAACGTCCAGACTATGTAACCTTCTTTCACCTGAAGAATGATCAGTGAAAAACACGGGCAGAGATATAGACTGGTTCCGATGAAAATCGGATAATACTTTGGGAAAGATCCACCTATTGGTTCTTAGGACCACTTTGTCCCTATGAAAGGAGATGAAGTCAGGTTCCACTGACAGAGCCTGTAACTCACTAATTCACCTGGCAGAAGTAATAGCTAGCAGGAACACAGTTTTCCAGGTCAAGTACTTCAATTCAGCCAAAGCCAGAGGTTCAGAGGGTGGCTGCATAAGCTGAGCTATGCAGACATTAAGATCCCAAAGCAGAGTTGGCTCCCTAAAGTGAGGGTTAATGTGAACCAGACCTTTGAAAAAAAAAAAAAATTTCTGACAACAGGACGAGATGCCAGGGAAGAGCCCTTCCCTGCTGAGAGGAATGCAGAGACAGCTGCTAGATGAACCTTCAGAGTGCCAGGCCTAAGGCCTAGATCATTCAAATGAACTAGATAGTCTAAGGTTGTGTAAATGTCTGCAGAATCAGGCAGGATGCCTTTCTGAGACCACCAAATACTGTACCTTTTCTATTTGGTGCTGCAAGTTTTTCTCATGGAAAGCTTCCTGGAGACCTTCAGAATATCCAGAACTCCCTGAGAAAGATGTAGTGCTGCATATTCTAACTCTTCAAGAGCCTGGCCTTGAGATTAAGAGCCTAGAGATTGGGGTACTAGATCCGCCCCTGGGAGGAGGACAGGAGATTGTATGTCCTGGGCAGAGACAAGGGACATGACACTGACAAGGACAGCATTAGAGGCAAGGCCCTTAGAATTCAGACTTTTGCGCGGAACTTGCAATCTACCACAGAACTCACTCTTCTTGGTGATTTTTTATTAATATTTCTGTTTATCCATAGAATCTGGTTCCCTTCCCCTCTTTTTATATCCAAACCCCCCCTATATGCTAATGAAATGGCTGTCACTTATCTACCACAGCTCCCACTGCCAGAGACTGTAGCACAGCACATCAGGCATGGTGATATTTGCTCAACCTGCACTACAGCCTAATACAATTTTCAGTCTTACATTATTGCACTAGGGCCAACTTAAATAAAGCCTTATCAATAGCATAGACCTGTTAAGTCCATACCTCATTTTGTACAAACTTATTTATGCCTTTAAGGTATAGAGATGACATCTGATATGAATAACTGGTAAAATGAATTTAACTATAATTTTTAAGAAAAATTAAAATAATTATGCCCAGAAAAGTGAAATATAATAATGTGTAGATCTGTTGAAAGAATAGACCAGTTAAATAATTGCACTGCACACATTTTTTGCCAGGGTTATTGATTACATATTGTCATTGGTTGATAGAATCACGTAAAGGTTAAGGAGAAATGTGTGCTGGGACAGCTGTTGGGCCAGAGGGTAGCATGCTGTGTTTCCATGCTGGTAAGTCAGGTTCAGAGATCATCTCTGGGAGCTGGCTGAGCAGCATAAGGATTGGTAGAACACATCACTGCTCGGAGTCTGGGAAGGTATGGTGCAGTGTTCTGTTACACGGTGGACACATTGCGATGGTCTGGAGAGCTCTATCTCACAATTGGTTCACATGCGTGTCATGGCCTGATGGTGTTACGTAGTGTGTCAGGGGAAGCAGGTTGACATGCAAATTGAGTTTTGCAATAACTCCTCTATTCCATTTATTCCATTTCCAATGGGACTTGTATGAATGAAGATGCAATTTCATGGAAATTTAAAAGTAAAAGATAGATATATATGTATACACACACGCACATACAGTATCTGTCTCACTACACACACACACATTTGTATGTATGTTACAGATTGCATACTGTATAAATATATAAGTGATACACAGTGAGAACCTCATGAGTGGTGTAGAAAGCACATACAAATATATAAGTGATAGACAGTAGAGACCTCATTAGTGGGATAACATGCGTATAGAAATACCTTATTTATCACATAAGGTCCCCTCTGCATGTGTCATTTATGCAATAGGCTAGGACCTTAAGGGAGAGACATTCATTTTGTTTTTTTAGGCATAAAATTATTTCTACAGGTCTGTTAATTTTTGAACTAGTGTTACTGTACTTTCCACCATCCTGATTGCTATAACCGCTGCCATGAAAGTGAAGTCAGGATGACAAGCTGACGCTCTGATGTGGTAGTTTGTTAGTGCCGCAGAACTTCCGCAGAAATTACAAACCACAGCCGCAGAAGTTCTGCGGCAAATGGTAGTCTTGCCGCAGAACTTGGTCCCACTGTGCTGCAGAAAAGTAGGGGCCTTGATTAGAGGATACCACAGCTGTCTGGACCAATCTGGAGCCACCAGTATCACTGTGCAGGGTTGAGTCTTGATCTTGATCAGAACTCTGAACAGCAGAGGGAAGGCATACAGAAACCTGCCCTTCCAGTCCAAAATGAGAGCATCCTGGGGAACCGTCCCCAGAACTGGAGGTCAGCAACAAAACAGAGGAAGTTGGTTGTCTGGTGCTGCAAAGAGATCCATCTCTGGAGTGCCCCACCTGGAGAAGATGACCTTCAGGATGCGAGGATCCAGTGACCATTAGTGATGTCTCTGAAATTCTACTCAGAGCATCTGCTAGTACGTTGTCCTTCCCTGGAAGGTGAACCGCTACCAGAGAAGTCTGAAGAAAATAGGCCAGAGACCACAGCTTCATGGCCTCTGTGCACGAAGCCGAGGACAGAGTGCCTCTGTTTGTTGATGTACCACATTGTGGTGGTGTTGTCTGTCCTGACTTGGACTACCTTGCCCTTGACTGAATCCCAAAAGCTCTGCAGGGCTAGAAAAACTGCCACGCGTTCCAGGAGATTGATATGAAGGAGAGACTCTCGTGGAGACCAGACCCCTTGAGCTGTCAGGGCTCCCAGGTGGGCTCCCCACCCTAGGAGAGAAGCATCCTTAGTTAAAACTACTGATGGGACTTGAAGGAGAAATGAAACCCCTTGTCTGAGATTGTCCTGGTCCAGCCACCAGTGGAGAGCTTGGACCAGAGTCTGAGTCACTGCGATCAGCTTGGTAAGTGAATCCTCCTTTTGAGACCAAAAAGACCTCAGATGAAACTGAATGTCCCTCATCTGGAACCTTGCTCCCTGCACCACTGCCGTGGAAGCTGCCATGTGGCCCAGGAGCTGGAGGAACTGTCATGCTGGGCGGGAGGCCCGAGGTCGAAAGGAGGGAGAGAGATCCACTAGGGCCTTCACCCTTGTCAGGGGAAGGAAGGCTTTTGCTTGTACAGTGTCCAATTCTATGCCTATAAAGGTGAGAAACTGAACTGGTTCGAGGACAGACTTTGGAAGATTAAGAAACCCCATGGAGTTGAGTAGCTCCTGGGTAGTTTGAAGAGCTGACTTGACCTGTAAAGGTGACTGACGTACTAAGAGCCAGTCGTCCAGATACGGGAAGATGGTGATACCCTGTCTTCTGAGCTAAGCCACCACTACTGCAAGGCACTTTGTAGCCGACATTAGACCGAATGGCATAGCTCTGAACTGGTAATGGCCTGAAGGCAACTCGAACCTGAGGTATTTTTTGTGGGAGCACCTGACAGGAATATGGAAGTAGGCATCCCTGAGGTCCAGAGATGCTAGCCAATCCCCTGGCTTTAGAGAGGGAAGGATTATTCCCAGAGTTACCATTTTGAATTTGGGCGTTGAAATGTGTTTGTTCAGATACCTTAGGTCTAGGATGGGTCGCAGCTCCCCTGTTTACTTTGGGGTAAGGAAGTACCTGGAGTACAGTGCTTTTCCCTTGTGCTGAGTAGGAACCTTCTCTATATCTCAGAGCTAGAAGAGAGGAAACCTCTGCCTCTAGGGCAATGGTTTCTGAGAGTGATGCAGGTGAAAAGAGACTGCCCTCTTTTTTGGAAATGTTTTGAAGCTGAGGGCCAGTCCCTGGCTTACTACTTCCAGGACCCACTTGTCTGAGGTCACAGACTTCCAGGCCTGGAAGTAGTAAGCCAGCCTGCCTGCTACTGGAAATGGGGAGTCGACCCGGGCTGACACATCAGGGTATCTGCTTGGGAAGAGCCTTAGATGGAGGAGAAGGGAGCAGCTCTGCTCATCCCCCTCCTACCTCTCCCTCTGAAGAACCCCCTCTGTGGGAAGGGAGAGGAGGCCTGGGCTTTGTAAAAAGGCCTTTCAAAGGGTCTGCCCCTAGACTGCTGCTTGTGTGGAGTGGCTTGCCTTTCTTTGGCCTGTGCACTCCTGTACGTGGTCCTGTATTCATCCATTCTCTTCATGTAAGCCTCTGTCTGCTCCCCAAACAAAGAGTTACCTACTACAGGAAAATCCACAGTCTTAGTCTGGGTATCCTGTGAAAGGCTAGTACATCTGAGCCAAGCATGTCTTCTGAGAGAGACAGATGTAGCCATGACTCTAGATGCCACATCACTGAAGTCCACAGCAGCATGAAATTGCATTCTGCATGCCTCAATTCCATCAGCAGCCACTTCCTCCACCTCCTTGGCTAGCTGGGGAGAGGCCTGTTTAGCCAGTTCCAGAACTGTATCCTATCTGGATTTCTGGTACCTGGCTATGTAGGCCATTTAAGTAGCCTGCCAGAGTCCCAAAGAGGATGCCAAATACTGTTTTTTGGCCATGGCATCCACTTTCCTGGAGTCCCTATCGGGGGGGGGGAGGGGGGTGACACCAAAGGAATCTTAGCCCTGTCACAGGCTGCAGCCTGCACTACCCCAACATGGCTGCAATGACTATAAGGAACTCCTAAGCTGAGCCCGATAAACATCTCCTGTCCATTCTCTTATCCACAGGAGGTATTGAATTAGGGGTTTGTAAAATGTTGTGCATCCGTTTCCCCAAGGATTTATGAAGAGGGATAGACAGTCTTTTGGACTCTGGGATGTCCATCATTTCCACAAAATCAGCTCTTCATCCTCCTCCTCCTCTGCAGCTTCAAACAAGGGAAGCTACAGGGTTTCTGCCACCTTTTTGTAGAACAAAAAATGTGAAGGGGACTCGAAGAGACACCTGAGGGCCTGTCTGGGGAGATGTCCGGTTCAATGGGCATATCCAGACCCCCGTCATCATCATCATCCTGGGGATAGTCAGTCTCCCTTCCATTCCTCATAAGCGTCTGGATCATAATCCGGAGGAGACTGATCCGACCGAACCGACCGCCTAACCGGTGGTACCAGTTCAGATGGAACCAGTCTAAGCAACTGAACAATGCTAATCGCTTTGGCTATTTCGTCCGCCGTTGGAGAGTGCGATACCGGATCTGAACCGGCAGACTTGTGCCTTTTCTTTGACGGAACCAACCCCTCAAGGTCGGCTCTCCTTCTGCCCGAGGAGGAATCGCCTAGGTCAGTAGGCACCTCCTCAGGTTCGGCCGCAACTAAACTAGGCTGGCCATCCAGATCTACAGACTTATCGGCCTCCCTTTCCTTCAGCCTACTCAGTCTCTTGTCTAGAGTAGATTTAGGAAAGTTTTTACAGATTTGGCAGTCTGACTTGAGGTGGTCAAACCTCAGACAAACACAGATGAGGTGGGGTCAGCCTTAGCAAAGGCCTCTCCACACTCAGTACAGTGTTGAAACCCAGTGGGACCGGTTTTCTTGGGTTTCTCAGACATGGCCAACCTAACAAATTACCCTATTGCAGCTTTCAAGCCAGCTAATACAATAACCGATCGGTTACACACCGTGTCACGGGCTTTTTAAAAGAATCAGCAAAAAAGCCCGGTTCTTTTGAAACCGATCGGTACCAGAACACCACTCTAATCCCAGAAATAAATTTAAACAGAATGAGTCAGTTCCAAACCAGACCGACCGTAAAGAAGCCAAAGAAAACAACAATTTCCAACTTTTTCACGGAATAAAACAGTCACTACCAATCTACACACTACCTGTACCATACACAGTGGCTGGAAATCTGAAAATAAAAAAATTATATGGTTTAAACTGAACGCTCTACTTTTACTGAACCAAGCAGAGAATCTCCGGAGCGAATTCACTGTTAGGCGGAGTAAAGAATCTGATGGTTACATCGGGAAGTACCACACAAAGGGGTTTGAAAACAGAGCTCGAGCTCAACGGTCTATGCTTCTGCATAGAGTTAACTCTTTCCTTTCCAGGGCAGTTCAAGTGCTGGGGCTAACTGCATTATGTCTGAATACAGCAAGACTTCATGTTGTTGGAATGTCCACGTCGTCCCCTTCCTCCAAGTCTGGATCTTCCCCCTCGTCAGACAAAAGCAAGCCCAGGCAATCATCACACCCTTCATTAGGTAGGCTACGGAGGCGTGTGAACCTGTCGGGGTGGTGGGATTGGCCTGGCAGAAGCCAGAGTGGTAGGCACTGGAGTTGAATGCCGGGGGGGGGTTGCCAGGACTTGAGGCATGGGGACCCACATCTGCAGAACACCCCAGAGAAAAACAATTCTCTGAATGTCCACCACTACCAGCAACAGTCCAGCAAGCACCAGGTAAGGCTACACGGGCGCATATGTGAGATAGACCAGCGATGATCCAATGAGTGTAGGTTGGGGGAGAATAGGCTGAGGACCAGAGGGCATCAGCTGAGGGTATATCAGCGAAGGCTGGGGGTAAATGGGTATCGGTCCGACTGTCACTGGGTAGGACAAAAACCGTCGAAAACACAACAGGAGCTGGGTGAAGCAAAGTAGAAGGTGGTCCCACCGCCAATGTGGGAGAAGCCGGCGGGTGGCGGCGGGGACTCTGCTCAGGAGAGTAGCCACAGTCCCTCTGGACCCATGACACAGGCGGCAGACCTAGTGGAGTAGTCAGGCACGGGAGGTTGGCGGAGGAAAGAGGAAATCCCGGCGCTGAACCACGCCAGCGAAGTCATCTTGCTGTGTACCCGCGATACACAAGGGCATAAGCAGAAGGGGCTGAGGAAGAACCCTGGCACAAGCAGCCTCTGCTGAAGATGGTAATAGAGGCAGGAGGCTGGGCCTCTGGTAGCGCTGTGGAAGAAGGGCATGGGGTCTGTCAGGCCACCCCGGAAGAGGACCCCGAGCAGTCGAGCGATGGTCCAGCGAGCAGGAAGTGGAAGACCGCATCTATCGCGGTCCATATCCCAGACCTTGTGCTTTCCACTGCCCATGTCGCAGCTTAGCAGAGTGAGCCAGACGACTGGGTCGGGGAGGCCAGGGAGCTCCTGGCCTGCAGTTTCTGTTCCATGGGGGTGAGGTTCTGCTTTAGGAGAAAATTTGAGCATCCGCTGGCAGCGGCAACAGGTGGCCTGGTTGAACTTCTGGCAAATCTCACAGGCTTGGATGTCGTGATCTGGGACCAGGTAGACACAAGCAGAGTGGCCGTTAATTTGCTGACTGCAGGCATACTGCGTGGAATGCTCCCTAGATGTCAGTTCAGAAGACATACGACCGAGAAAACCTAGACATGGGAAGATCAACTATAGTGAGAAAATAGAAAATAAACGCGACAGAAAGGCGTGAAAATGGCAGTCAACTGTAGCTGCAGCAGTTTCCAAAGATCCAATGTACGCTAGTAGGCAATGGAAAATAACCAGGGAGTGTATGGGGGCCGCCCACACTTACAGGGTTGGCTGATGTCAGTGGGTCACGTTGGCGGTGGGTGCTGCTGCCCCCAACCCAGTAGAGTGCAAGCTAGAAAGACTGTGATCCTAGTGCCTGGTAGCCAAGTCCTACTGGTGTGACCTGCTGCAAGAGATACCCTTGACGTACAGTCAGGGATTCCACTGCAAGTTGCTACAGATGAGGAAACCAGATCTGACATGGCCAGAGAAGAGCAGGGAGAATGAGGGTGGTATCCTCTGTATTAGTGTGATTGGAGGGAATGCATAAAGAAAAAACAGATTACTCACCTGTAACAGTAGTTATAGGAGTGGTTTATGTTGTTCATCCACACTCTTTGGCATGTCCCTTTCCCCTTTAAATCTTGCCAGAAGTCTTCAAGTTGGCTCCTCCCATCCACCTGAGTGGTATATACCTCGGCTCCGCCCCATGACGCCAGATCGTGGCCCACTGGAAGCAAGGTGATGCACCTAAAGCCAGGGAGGTCGGGTGGGGGCGTGTGGATGAACATATACCACTCCTAGAACTACTGTTACAGGTGAGTAACCGGTTTTTCTAGGAGCATGGATTTGTTCCTCCACCCTCTTTGGCAGACTCCTAGCAGTTTTCCGGGAGGAGGGAGACAAGGCGCACACTCCCTACTTAGGAAACAGATTGAAGAACAGAGGCTCCAAAACCAGCATCCCGACATGACTCAAGGTCAATGTGGTAATGGGTAATGAAGGTGTTTGCTGACTTCCAGGTAGCAGCCCGACAGATTTCCTGGATAGGGATGTCCCTGGAAGCAGCCACCAATGCAGCAGTATGGCGCGTAGAATGAGCTCTTATCCCTCTGGGAGGCTCCTTGCCCGCCAACTCATAGTACAGACTTATGCACAATGTGATCCATCTTGCAATAGTCCGTTTCACTGCAGGTCTGCCAGAAGCGGCTTCAGCATAGGTGACAAACAGCTGGCAAACCTCTCCTCGAATTTCCACCATCCTCTCCTTGTAGTAGGAGAGAGAGCACGTCTAGGGTATGGAGCCTGTACTCTGCGTCCGAGGTGTAATTAGGGTAACATACCGGCAGAGTCAACACCTGGTAAAGGTGAAACTCTGACACCACCTTCGGAAGGAATTTCGGGTGGGGGCGCAAGACTACTTTGTCCCTATGAAAGACCAGATAAGGGGGGTCCACCGAGAGCGCCTGGAGCTCCCCTGTCCTTCTGGCTAAAGCGATAGCCACCAGGAAGGCAGTCTTCCACAACAAGTGTCAGAGCTCACACTTGTGCATGGGTTCGAATGGCTTGCCCATGAGCTTTGCCAAAACCAGCAGAAGATCCCACGTAGGAGGAGGTTCACGCACCAGAGGGGATACGAGATCCAGGCCTTTGAAAAAGTGCCCGACCACAGTCTCCTATGCCAATGTCGACTGACCAGCCGGCGCCCGATAAGCAGAGATAATTGCCAGGTGCACCCTAAGGGTCGATGACCGAAGACCCCCTTTGGAGAGAAACCAAAGGTAGTCTAAAATGTTAGCCACAGAGCAGGATAAGTGGTCCAGACTCTTACCCCAACACCAAATGGAAAACCTTTTCCATTTGAAAGAATAACATTTCCTAGTCGATTCCTTATGAGATGCCTCCACCACGGTGTAGACATCCTCGGAAAGACCCAGAGCCTGGAACTCTAGCCACTCAGGTACCAGGCTGTGAGGTGCAGGGATTGAAGGTCCAGATAGAATACCTTCCCCTGGTTCAATGATATCAGGTTTGGGAGTGTATAAAGCCACTATGTGGCCCTGCAGCTGAGGAGAACTGGATACCAGAACTGGCGGGGCCAATCTGGGGCTACCAAGATCACCTGCCTTCTCCTTGTCCGTCCTCACCTTGAGAAGCGCTTGTGGATCAAGAGAAATGGAGGGAGGGCGTAGAGAAGGCCTGGGGTCTACGGCCTCGAGAAGGCATCCCCCTGCAGCGAACCCTGCTGAGGGGGCCGGGCATGAAACAGCCTCAGCTTGGTGTTCTCCCTGGAGGCACACAGGTCTACCAACGGTTTGCCCCAACGGAAGAACAGACTGTAAGCTATCTCTGGATTGAGAGACCATCCGTGGGATGTCTGGCCTATGCAGCTGAGAGCATCCGCCAGTTGGTTCGAGACCCCTGCCACATGGATGGCAAGTAGATCCACCTCCAACCAGCTGACAAAAGTCCAGATCCGGAACGCCTCCTTGCATAGCAGATGGGAGTGCGTGCCGCCCTGTTTGTTGAGGTACTACATGGTCGGGGTATTGTCAGTCTGGACGTGAACCACTTGACCACGGAGCTGAGCAGCGAAAGCAGACAGTGCCAGTCTGACTGCTCCGAGCTCCAACAGGCTGATGTGGCAACAGAACACCTTGGGGTCCAGAAACCGTGGGCTCTGTTGTCCCCCATGTGGGCTCCCCAGCCCATGAGAGGCATCTGTCGTCAGGACGACCGTTGGCTCGGGGCAGACCAACTGAATCCCTTCCTGCAGACTACTTGGGACGGTCTACCATTGGAGAGCAGCCCACATCATCTGGGTGACAGTAACCAGCTGGTCGAAAAGACCTTGACGCTGAGTCCACTGAGCTGCCAACTCCCACTGGAGGGTACGCATGTGCAACCTGGCCCAACAGACCACTGAGGTGCACGCCGCCATGTAATCCAGAAGGCGCAGGAAGTCCCGCGCAGGGCGCAAGTGCCCAACCAGAAAGGACTGGGCAAAGGAGGAAAGAACCTCCGCCCTGTCCGCTGGAAGCTGAGCTCTGGCTTGAGAGTCTAGCTCTGCCCTGATAAAGCACATCACCTGAGAGGGCACGAGTTCCGACATGGCCTCGTTGATCAGGAGGCCTAATCGGGAACAGATTCGGAGGGCCAGGTCCCTGGACCTCACCACCTCCTGCAGAGAGGAACCCGCCAGGAGCCAATCGTCGAGGTAGGGGTATATGTGAACCGCTCGACGCCACAGAATGGCTGCCACCACTGCAATGCATTTGGTGAAGACCCGAGGTGCCGATGACAGGCCAAATGGCATGGCTTGGAAGTCATACAGGGTCCCTTCGACCCTGAAGCAGAGGAACTGCTGGTGGGACGGACAGATTGGGACATGAAAGAACATGTCCAGTAGATCCAGTGAACAGAACCACGTTTCGCTCCAGAGATGGTATGATCTGGTTCAGAGTTACCATCTGGAAGGTGCAAGGCCAGAGATACTGATTCAGGTCGTGGAGACCTAGGAAGGGGCGCCAAACCCCCGTCCGCTTGGGCACCAGGACATACCTGGACACGAAGCCTGGGTCCGCAGGAGGATCCGGCACTGGAGCTACCGCCTCCGTGCAGAAGAGCTGAGCAATATCATCCCGAAGGGCCGACTGAGCGCCAACTGAGATCCTTTCCTCCCGTGGGGCACGGGCTCTGAAGGGAGGGTACTGCTCGAACTCTGGAGGCCGTCCCCGACCGACCACTTCCAGAACCCACCTGTCCGAAGTGATATCAGACCAGGCAGAAAGGACCCAGAACTGGCATGATGGTAGTAGGGTTGGCCACCCCCGAGCCATCACTGTGCAGGCTTAGAAGAGGAAGAGGCTCTTGGACCGACAGCTCAGCCTCCTTTACAGGGCTGTTGGGGACCCTGCTTGGGCCTAGGGCACCAAACTTGAGCCTGCTGTTGCTGCTGACCTCCCTGATAGGAGAGCTGCCTAACCTCAGGGAAAAAGAGTGCCAAAAGGGCTTCTTGCGCTTCTGCCCCCAAGAACCTTTCGCAGAGGCAGCATCCAAGGTGGCACTGGACTGCTCTATGCGCTGGAGGTGACCTGCCACTCCAGGACCGAAGTAGTCAGTGCCAAGGAAGGGCACGTCCGCTAATTTATGCTGAGTATCCGCAGGAAAGAGAGAATAACCTCAGCCATGCTTTGCGGCGAGTGGCCACTGTGGCTGCTAAAGAGCGGGCACAGGAATCTCCAATGTCCAGGGCCGTCCGCAGCTGCTGTTCTACAACAGCACGGCCCTGGTCACAAACCTGCTTAACCGTGGTCTGCATGTCCGCTGTAAGATGAGGAAGGACTTCATCTAGTGACCCCAAGAAGGCACGAGAGATGTGTGCCATGATTACAGCCAAGCTGGCCTGACGAAGGCCCAAGGATGAGGCCGCATATAACTTCTGGGCAGAATGGTCCATATTTTTGGACTCCTTGTCCAGAGGGCAGTCAGTATCTGCTGAGCTTGCCGTACACCAAAACACTGAAGCAGTCTCAAGGCTCTCGGCCCAGGGATGCTCAGTGAAGCCCAAGGACCCCATGGGTACAGTGTACTTGCTAGCCATGCGGGCAGACTGAGACGGCAGGAGGCAGGGTGCTGCCATAGCTCAAGGGCTGGGCCAACAATGGCTTCGGCCACTGGGACGACCTCCGTCGGGGTATCCCCCCTCTTAAGGATATGTGAGAGGATATTCTGCCTTCTTTTGGCTAGGCTGCAATGGCATACCCGTGGACTCAGATATGAGTCGAAGGATGCCTTGGAAGGAAGCAGCACCTTCATCCAGGCCTGTCACTGACAACTCATCCTCAGGGTGTGAGTGAAGACAAGTAGTATAAGAGTCTGAGGAGTCAGGATACAGGGGTCTCCCGCCTACGTCCTCTTCAATGCGCCTAGGGCGATCGGGGACAACAGTGATGGACAGACAATGGGGCAGGCCTGTATCTGCCCGATCCTCCTTTGAGCGAGACCCTCCCTGAGGCTGCTTAGGCAGTGGTTCCACCAGAATTGGTGGGGAGACCGGAACAGGCCGAGCAGGAATGCGTGCCGGTCCTGCTGGAGGGAAAACCGGAGTCCTCGGTACCAGAGGAGTCTGTGTCGGCCTAAGAGGCTGGGGCCAAGTAATGGCTGGTGTAGCCGGCTTCTGACCGGTCAGAATTAGCTGCTACCATGGGGTCCTCATAACATCGATGGAGCTTCCGTCTAAGTCTCTCCTCGTCCGAGGAGGATGAGGAACGGCAGCGGCGCCTCTTCCGGGAGTGTTTATGACCCTTTTTCAGTGTCAACCGACGGGGTCCTACTCCTCGATGGAGACAGACTGTCTGCTCTGTCGATCGGGAGAGACTGGATTCGGCGAAAACAGAGGATCCGGTTCCTGTCCCTTGACTGGGATGCCCGTAGGACAGGTCTCCTCGTCGGGGAAAGAAAGGATGGGTGTCCTTTCCAAAGAGTCGTAGAGCGGGGCCGTCGACAACGGCTCGATCGGGTCGAGAGAAATCTCAGCCGGTTCTGCCATATCCTCGGCGCCTTGGCCTGACGGAAGGTCCGAGAAGCCGGAGGCCGAGGAAGCGATCTTGACAGTGGCCGAGACCGCCTGGTCCTGTGAATCGGACCACTCTCGGTCCCAGGAATGTCTTCTTCGGCCACATGAAGAAGATGATTTGGTGTCCTTGTCCCTTTTCTTGGGGCGGCAGAAGTGCAAGCCCGAGGGCACCTCACCCTTGGTAGGAAGAGACTGGCACACCTCTCAAAAGGACCAGTAAAGGAACCCGGGTTGAGCAGCACGAAAAAACTTCGGCTGGCCGAAGCTTGCTCAGCTTCCTCTTCGAAATCCGCCATCTGTTCGAGCTGCTCAGCGGATCCTACAGCCGCAGAAACCGCCCATCTGACCTTCGATTTCACCAGTGGATTGCGAAGCTCTGGTCTCCTAGTTGTAGGTGCGCCTTGTGATCGTTCAGGATGTTAGGATGGAAGGCCAGACAGATGGTGCAAGCAGTGGTGTCGTGCACGGCACCCAAGCAATAAACGCACGAGAGGCGGGGATCGGTGCAAGACATTTTTTGTCTGCAAGGACACTGGCAAAAACTGGGGGACAACTTGCCCTCCATGTCCGATGCGTTCGGATTCGTAAACTCTTACGAGTTTTAAAGAAAGCAAATGCGGCAAAAACAGTCGCTTAGACTCCAGGGCCTATGGTACTTGTGAAAGTAACACGAGGGAACCTGAATCTTCCAACTGAAAGGAAGATCTGGCGTCATGGGGCAGGAGCCAAGGTATACACCACCCGGGTGGGTGGGAGGAGCCAGCTTGAAGACTTCCGGCAAGATTTAAAGGGGAAAGAGGACAAGCCAAAGAGTGTGGATGAACATATCCATGCTCCTAGAACTTCCCTTTCCAAGCAAGGGACAATGTGTCTCACCAGAAAACTCCAAGTCTGGAGCCAGCAAGCAGACAAGTGGCAGTTTTGCATTGTGTGGGGACGCAAAAGGTCCTAATCTGGACGACCCCACATTGTGAAGAGGCTCTCTACCATGAAGGGCCACAGTTCCCATTCATGCATCTGCAATGGTGACTTGCGTAATCCGTCTGCCAAGACATTCTGGATGCCCAGGAGATGCACGGCTGACAGTTCTAGGCTGTGGTCTAGTGTCCAGTGCCACACACTCATTGTTTCCCTGCATAGGGGATAAGAATATGTGCTTCCACATTTGTTTATGTAATAGACTATACTAATGTTGTAAATCTGGATGAGCAGAGTCCCAGAGTCATGTATGGTTGAAACGCTCGTAGGCTTTGTAGGATGGCATGCACTTGCAGGATGCTGATGTGCAGATAGGCTTCTGCTTGGCCCCAAGAACCAGGTGTTTGGTAGAGCTCCAGGTGTACAACCCAATCAAAACCTGACTTCCGTAGAAAGGATCGCTGTTGGGAGTGGGAGTCAAAAACAGAATGCCTTTTAATAAACTGCAGTCCATACACTGAGTGTTTTGCTTAATGGGGATATGATGAGTACCTGTTGGTCCAGGTTGTCCAGTCAGTTGTGTCCACTGTACCCTAAAGTCCACTGTGGAATCTACATATGTAAGAGAACCATAGATAGCATTACAACGGATGCTGCTGTGAGACACAGAAGCCTTAGAAAAGACCTGTTGTGCTTAAGTGATGAGGCATTCTGACCAGACGAGTGGCAGAAAAGCCTTCTGGCAGTGTCCAGTACCGCACCTATGTATTGTGGACATTGTCATGAGGTAAAAACTGACTTTGGAACATTCACTGTGACCTCCAAATCAAACAGCTGTCTTCAAGACAGGTTGTGTAAGAGGCTATCCCAGAAACTGGCCTTTAAAAGCCAGTCGTCCAGATATGCTCCCCCCCGCAGCAGAAAAGGGAGATATTGTATGTGTGCTTTCCTGATTTTGATATGAATATAACCATCTTTCATATCCAGTGAGCATAACCAGTCCCCATTTTGTACAAAGGGAATGAGAACACGTAGAGGCCGAGGCCATTCTGATATTGTTCAGGCCTCACACCTCCTGTCCATTTGGGAACCAAGAAGTATCTGGAGTAAAACCCCTTGTTCACCTGATAAGCAGCAACAGGTTTTGTGGCAAGCTTTTGAATAAATCATTGTATTTTTTCTCTTTCAGCAGAGATAAATATCCCTGAGGATAGCTGGAAGGAGGCAGAGGATGCACTAAAGGAGGTTTCTAAAAGCCTCCAGGGCATGCCCCATTGGCAGCTCTCTCAAGGACCCATTTGTCTGTGGTAATCTCTCTCCATTTTGTATGGTGAAGGGAGATACGACCACCAACAGCCACCCTGGAGATAAGAGCGGCTGTGGTGGGAGAGGAGTGGAGTCACAAGAAAAAATTACTCACCTTAGTAATGTTTCTTCTAATGGAGTCTTGCTGTATTCTGACTATTGCAGTGATTGCCAACCTCTGAACTGCCCCAGAGAACAGAGAGTTAACTTTCCATGCAGGGCATGGAACACTGAGCTCTAGCTCCGTTGAAGCCTCTGTCTCCTGCTGTTTAAACTCCAACCGTCAGATCTTTACGAGCAATACTCACTAGAAGATCTGTGTGGAAACAGACTCACACTGGCCAACTGGCAACTAAATTTATTAAAAAAGGGTTTTTTGGTTTCAAAGCAAAGACTTAAAGTCAGGAAACCCAAAAAACAAAACAACACAAACCCACAATAAAGGAGGGTGAGAAAGGGGCACCTCTAGGGTGCCAACACGGCTCCTGCCCACCCACATCCCAAAAAACAGGTTCTGAGAGGGGAGGCGGGGGAGGTCAGAATACAGCAAGACTCCATTAGAAGAAACAACATTACTAAGGTGAGTAATTTTTTCTTCAAATAACATGAAGTCTTGCTGTATTCTGACTACTGCAGACTACTAAGCAGTAACTCCATGGAGGAGGGACAGAACCTACTTTGGGAATAGGCTCTGAAGTACTGCTGTGCCAAAACGAGCATCACTCCTAGCCTGGATATCCAGCGAGTAATGCTTGGTGAATGTATGGACTGTTTTCCAGGTGGCTGCTTGACAAATTTCTAAGATAGGAATATCCCTGGCAGTAGCCAGGGAAGCAGCTGTACCTCTAATAGAGTGAGCCCTCAGGCCTGAAAGTGGGGTTCTACCCAGTTTTTTATAGCAGAATTGTATACAAGAGACGATCCACCTGGCAATACATCTTTTAGTGGCAGGTTTGCCCTTACCGACCTCTCCATAAGTGAGGAACAACTGGAGGGACTCAAACCTGTGACCCTTGGTGCGCTCTATGTAGTAGCTGAGGGCCCTTTTTACGTCCAGGCTGGGCAACCTCCTCTCTCCAGCGAAGGAATGGTCAGTGAAGAAAACAGGGAGAGACAGACTGATTAAGGTGGAAATCTGAAACCACCTTAGGCAAAAACTTCCTGTTAGTTCTTAGGACCACTTTATCTCTATGGAAAGAGATGAAATCAGGCTCCACTGACAGGGCTTGCAATTCACTGATACGCCTGGCAGAGGTAATGGCTACGACAAACAGTTTTCCAAGTCAAGTACTTAAGCTCTGCAGAGGACAAAGGCTCAAAGGGTGGTTGCATAAGCTGAGCAATGCAAACATTAAGGTCCCAAGTAGGAGCAGGGTCCCTAAAGGGAGGATTGGTGTGCAGCAATCGCTTGAAGAACTTACAAAATACAGGATGGGCTGACAGAGGAGAGGGCTTGCCTACTGACGAAGGCAGAAACAGCTGCCAGATGCACTTTAAGTGTAGCTGGTCTAAGTCCCAAGCCATTAAGATGAACCATATAGTCTAGGACTGTAGGCAACCCAGCAGATTCTGGAGAAATATGCTTATTAGAGCACCAAATAGTGAACCTTTTCCATTTGGAGTTGCAAGTCTTTCTGGTGGAAGGCTTAAGGATATCCAGAACCCCTTGAGAGAGGTGCAGATCAGCAAACTAACTCTTCAAGAGCCAGGCCTTGAGATTGAGATTTGAGGTTCGGATACCAAATCCTTCCCTGAGAGGATGTCAACAGGTTGTAATTCCTGGGAAGAGACAGGGGAAGGTGGACTGCCAAGGACAGCAACAGGGGGTACCAGGGCTGTCTGGCCCAGTCTGGAGCAATCAGAATCACTTTGCATGGTTCAGACCTGATCTTGACTAGCACTTTGAACAGGAGAGGAAAGGGGGGAAAAGCATACAGGAACTTCCCTTTCCAATTAAGAATCAGAGCATCCAGGGGGACTGAGCCCAAGACTGGGGGTCTGC
The DNA here is from genome assembly GCA_016271365.2 of Neoceratodus forsteri. Classification (NCBI taxonomy): domain Eukaryota; kingdom Metazoa; phylum Chordata; order Ceratodontiformes; family Ceratodontidae; genus Neoceratodus; species Neoceratodus forsteri. The sequence continues at coordinate 823,041,338 of CM028137.1, read as the reverse complement.
AAACAAAAGAGAGGAAGTTGGTGATTGCCTGGGGCTGCAAAAAGATCTATCTGTGGAGTGCCCTATCTGGAGAAAATCACTTCCAAAACTAGAGGACCATTCATGATGGCCCTGAGATATCCTGCTGAGAGAATCTGCTAGGACATTGTCCTTCCCGGGGAGGTGAACTGCTATCAGAGAGGTTTGCAGGGAATAGGCCAGATACAACTTCATTGCTTCTGTGCACAAGGCCGTAGACAGAGTGCCTCCTTGCTTGTTGATGTACCACATTGTGGTGGTATTGTCTGTTCTGATTTGGACCACCTTGTTCTGTACAGATTTGGAAAAGGCTTGCAGTGCCAGAAACACTGCTCTGAGCTCCAAGAGACTGATGTGAAGCAGAGATTCTTGAGGTGACCACAGCCCTTGGGTGGTAAGATCCCCCAAGTGGGCTCCCCAGCCCAGCATGGAGGCATCTGTGGTGAGTATTACTGAATGAGATTGAGTGACAAAAGGAACTCCCTGTCTTAAATTGTCCTGATCCCGCCACCACTGCAAAGCCTGGATCAGGGTTCAAGTCACTGGGACTAGTTTGGTAAGGGAATCCTTTCTTTGGGACCAGAAGGCTCTTAAGTGGAACTGAATGTCCCTCATCTGGAATCTTGCCCCCTGGACCACTGCTGTAGAGGCTGCCATGTGGCCCAGGAGCTGCAAGAAGTGCCTGCTGGTCAAGATACCTGAAGGGTGAATGAAGAGGCCAGTTCTATAAGGGTCCTTGCCCTGTCCAGGGGAAGGAAAGCTTTTGTTCTTATTGTATCCAGCTCTGCCCCTATAAAGGTGAGGAGCTGTACTGGCTCGAGAACTGACTTTGGAAGGTTGAGGAGGAATCCTAAGGAAATGAGCACTTGCCGAGTTATTTGCAGATGTGACTTGACTTGGTCTGGAGACTGACCCACTATGAGCCAGTCATCCAAGTATGGAAAGATGGAGATCTTTTTTCTCCTTTGGAAAGCAACCACTACTGCCAGACACTTTGTGAACACCCTTGGGGCTGATGTGTAGGCCAAAGGGCATTGCTCTGAATTGATAGTGGCCTGAGGTCAACTCGAACCTGAGGTACTTTCTGTGGGAGCACCTGATGGGAATGTGAAAATAGGCATCTTTGAGGTCCAGGAGGCTAGCCAGTCCCCTGGCCTTAGAGAGGGCAGAATTATTCCCAGAGTCACCATTTTGAATTTTGGTTTTAAAAGGTGCTTGTTCAGATATCTTAGATCCAGGATGGGCCACCATTCTCCTGTCTTTTGGGGGATTAGGAAGTACCTGGAGTACAATCCCTTGTCACTGTGTAGGGCAGGGACCCTTTCTATGGCTCTGAGAGCCAGGAGGGAAGAAACCTCTGCCTCTAGGGCAAGGGTCTCTGATGGATTTGCAGGTGGAAAGGATCTGGTTCTCATCTTGGGAAATTTTTTGAAGCTGAGAACCAGTCACTGGCATACTACTTCCAGGACCCACTTGTCTGATGTTAAATACTTCCAGTCCTGGACAAAGTAAGCCAGCCTGCCCCCTACAGGTATTGGAGAATCGGCCCGGGCAGACCCATCAGGGTGTCTGCTTGGCAGGGCCTTTAGGCTGAGGGGTGGAAGCAGGCCTGCTCATATCCCGTCTGCCTCTCCCTCTGAAGAACCCCCTCGGAGCATAAGCAGAAGAGGAGGCCTGGGCTTGGTAAAAGGGCCTGCCCCTGCCCTGGAATGCTGTCTGAGGAGTGACTTGCCTTTCTTTGGCCTGAGCACTCCTGTAGGTGGTCCTGTACTTGTCCATCTTCTTCATGTAGTTCTCTGTCTGCTCCCCAAACAGAGAATTACCAATGACAGGGAAATCCATGGCCTTAGCCTGGGTATCCTGTGATAGGCTAGTACATCTGAGCCAAGCCATCTTCCGAAGGGCCACAGATGCAGCTATGACTCTAGGTGAAACATCACTGGAGTCCACAGCAGCATGAAATTGCACCTTGGATGCCTCAATCCCATCCGCAGGCACCTGCTCCAGCTCCCTGGCAAGCTGGTCAGGGGCCTGTTTAGCCAGAGCCAGCACAGTGTCCCACCTGGACTTCTGGTATCTAGCTGTGTAGGCCATATAGTTGGCCTGCCTGAGTCCCAAAGATGCTGCCATGTACTGCTTCTTTGCCATGGCATCAATCCTCCTGGAGTCCTTATCTGGGGGGTGTGAAGCCAAGGGAATATTTGCCTTATCACAGGCAGCAGCCTGCACTAAGGAATTCGGTAGAAACCGAGCGAAAAACACGACACTTTAACCGACTTTTTTGAACCAAGCAAAGGAGAAATCTCCGGAGCGACTGCTCAGTGAGGCGGAGTAAACAATCTGACAGCTGGGAGTTTAAACAGCAGACAGAGGCTTCAACCGAGCTTGAGCTCAGCGTTCCATGCCCTGCATGGAAAGTTAACTCTCTGTTCTCCGGGGCAGTTCAAAGGTTGGCAATCACTGCAATAGTCAGAATACAGCAAGACTTCATGTTTGAACCACTGGTTCCAATGGCCTTTGGTGCTTCTGAAAGGGCACTGGGGGGAGGGAGGAAGAAGTCCAGGCAAGTCACCACAACCCTTTCCCTCTAGCTTTCTGACTGTAGGTGGGATGACTACAGAGAGCTGTTAGACGAAAGAACCCTCCATCATGACCTCTACCAAGAGTGGGACAGAGGGATCTGACTCTCCCAAGTGTCATTTTAGATGACTTAACACTTCATAAGGTTTCTTCCACTTCATATCCAAAACAGTTTCTTACCTTTAAATAGGGCATTCAAAACTGCTTACCAAGCGGCAAAGCCAGCAACTCTTATCCAAGAATTGTGCCTCATTCATGTGCCAGAGGCATGAGATACACCATATGCTGAATGCAGTATAACTGTTCACCAACCTCAGCACCAGCATTTAAAGTTTTAATTCTGCCTGAGCTGCAACCTTGGCATTCTTCCACAGGCTGTTCTGTTTAATTATATGGGCCTGATAGTTGGCAATATCAAGGCCCAATGAAGCAGAAGCATATGTTCTTTTCCCTGTGACATCCAGCTGCCTAGATTTTTTTTCTCCAGGGGGAGGGGGCGCCTAAATGTTTAGATGCCTTAGATCTAGCATGTTCAACTATGACCACCACAGATTCTGACTGGGTGGCATAAGGTTTAAAAAATGGGCCTGATATGTCCAATCCGACTGGCTGCCAGGGCTACATTAAAAGCAAAAGCCCCAGTAAAAACAAGTACCAGCCTAAAGTGCCCCTTCACCCACTGAAATATAGTGCCCATCCTGCTTCCCAATTGGCTAAAACTACCTACTTTAAAATTTTATATCACCGCCATTTTTCCCATCGCTTAGCGAGAGAAATCTTCACAGCACTGTCTACAACTCCATATTTCCTCGAATTGTTTAAGTTTTTCTTCAAGTTTAACAAAATAAATCCAAGTTAAAAAGCAGTTCTTTGTAGTCCTACACAGAGACATGCACAGAACCCGTCACCAACTGCACTCCACTCCCACTTTGTTAGAAAAACATAACCCACTCTTGCTTTGCAAAAAAAAAAAACAAATGCGAAGTTAAAAGCAGTTCTTCATAGTCCTACACAAAGACATGCCATGTCACCAACCGAATTCCACTCCCACTTTCTCAGAAAAAAAAAATTTATGCTCATTTAAAAAAAATGGCAAGTCTCAAACAGCTCTTCTATGCTATGGCAACTCGCGCTATTCCCCAATTTCAGCCACGCTGGTTTCCAGACTCATGAAACACATACCACTTTATCGCAGCCTGCTCAGTCCAAGCAGACTCTGGAGTAACAAACCACAACTGTTTTTTCTTTTACTTTATCCCGGTACCATGACAACACCCAACAGAATTCCCAATACTTAAAACAATGCTTGCTCTTATCAGACTTTCCCGTTATCACTAGACACTCGTGCATCTCCACTTTTACATCAAAGCAGGCGGCAGCTTGTTTTCAGTTCCGGTAGGTAGATCACAATCAAAGTGTGTGTGTTACAAATGGGGAAAACAAACAAAAATCCTGAATAAAATAAGTGATGGAAAAAGGTTAAACAAAGGCAAAGTGTAAGCCATGTTTGGGGGGGGGGGGTTAACCATAGCAACCACCTCCAAACTGAAAACTACAAGCTGAGGAACTATTTAATCATGAAATAACAGCCAGCCAAGAGTCTTAACATTTAAAAAAATTTTTTTGAACATATGTAATACAGTTTACCATTATCTAAGCGCAATAAGACCCTCCAGGGTGGGCGGTATGGGCAATACCGGACCTTCCAAGGGCTATAAGGCCCGCCACGTCGGGCCTCATTACGCCCCTGAGCAGTCCAGTATTGCCCAATACCACACAACCTGTCTGGTATTACTGCCTGCTCAGCATCAGGTGCATGGTACTGCTAGTCTCCCTTACATGGCACAACACGAATAGTATTAGGCCTGTATCAAGCAGCAAAGGTAGCATCCCACAAAGCAGAGTAAACAGCACAAATTATGATGGATAGAGAACAAGGGACTTTCAAAAAATCTATCAAACTTCTCCTTGGTGGAATCTTCCTCTAGCAAAACCCATTTCAGTCATTTGTTGCATGACAGACTAAAAAGTAGGGTCTTCTGGTGGAGATCTGGGTGTGTACACCACAGTCTTGAAGACAAGAGAGCAGAAATGAGTTATATGGTTATTCCCCATATTCCTGTTCCTCTCCATAATAGTCCTCCATTATGAGGTCTGGGTTCTACTCCACATCATCGACAGGCCTATCGATGGAGACAGCAGAGGTCCATGCCAGCTGAAGTTGGTAAGGAGGAATGTGCATTGAGCTGGTATTAGAAGTAGACGAGACCTGTATAGAAGGTGTACTAGTAGACTGAAAGACAGGCTGCAGCAGCAGGCCCGGCAGAAGTCTTCAGCACTGCCTGCGAGTCAACGATGCCCTGTCCAGGGGTCGTGATGAAAGAGGTCAACGCTGGCCAAAAACAGCAACATCCCATCTGTAGCAGGCCCTGTAGTGCCAGAGCCAAACCCAAACCTTTGTGTCTGGTCGAAGATCGAGGAATGGGGGGCCGAGCGGCAGCCACTGTTGCCAGAGCAGATGGAGATGAAAGTACAGTTACGTAAGAAATTACCGCAACAGTAGATCTTTGAGACAGGCTCCTGCAGTAGGTCATAACATATAGGACTGTGCCTCCTGGCATCAGGACCACATGGAAAACTTCAGCTAGCAATGTCTGGTGGGGGGACTGCCCACCAACATCAGTGTGACACTATAAAGTAGGCAGTCCTCAGCCCGCCCTCCAGAGACCTCAGTATAAAGCGATGAGAGAAAAGAGTGGGCTCCTGGAGCCAGAGACCAAAGTTCAAAGAAAAGAAGAGGCAGAAGACGGGGGAAGGTGGGAGGGAAAACGTGATCTACTGCAGCAGCCTCTCTCAAAGATCTACTGTTATGGCAAGTTCTTACATAACTGTAATATCTTACTGCATGAGGACTCCTGCAGTAGATCTTCACATAAAGGACCGATTCCAAAGCAGGAAGGTAGTATAAAGGTCCGCTGAAGAGCAGGGTTAGTAAGACAGAAGGCACTGAAGGACAGCTAGTCCAAAACCGGCCCTGTGTCTAGAGCTGATATCCAAACTGTAGTGTTTAGGTAAAGGTGTGGACAGAGCTCCAGGTTGCTACCACACAAATATCCATGGCAGGGACATTGTTGAAAAAAGGCAGCAGAAGCAGCCATGCCCTTGATTTAGTGTCTCCTTTCACTTCCCCTGGAAGCGGCTTATTGTACATCTAATAACAGAACAAAATGTAGTTTGCCAACCATTTAGACAAACTGTTTTGACACGGCTGCGCCCTCTCTTGGGTGCAAAAGAAAGAAAAAGCTGATCCGTTTTATTGACTGACTTTGTCCACCTGGTACAGTAACACACAATAATTCTGTGAACATCCAAGATATGCAGAATGACCTCCACCTGATCAGAATGCTCAGGGTAATACACCGGCAGGTGTATAGTCCAAGTCAACGTAAACTCAAAAAACACTTTTGGTAAAAACTTAGTAATTGGGCCGGCCCAGTGGCTCAAAGGGCTAAGGCGTTGGTGCCTTACCTCGAAAGACACCAAAGAGCCAGATTCAAGAACAGACTCAGGACACCAGGGCTGGCAGGGGAAGGAGAAGATTGAGCGTCCGTGGGACTGCTCTCTCCCGGTGTGGGTTATGGGCTGGCATCGCTCAGCAGCGGCCTCTGATGGAGACCAGGAGCACTGTGCAACAGTGCAGGAGGGAAACGCCAGAAAAACAGAAACTGCTCCATGCATAGCCGGATGACTGCTGGTGGTCCACCGATGCGAAAAATGCCCCTGAAGAGCCATGTCCACCTCAGCAGCACCCCAGGGCCACCTAGTTACGCTCGTCTCCCCCACAGCATCTTCCCCCTCAGAGGAGAGGGACCCATTCAGCAAAGGGTTACACCGGATTACAGTGGGGGCGGCTGCTATACGAGGTCGGAGGCTCGTAGGAGGACAAGTGGGTCGGAGGGGGCCTAGGCAGCCTGAAGGAGTTGGTGGGGCGTGGAAGGACATAGGAGGGGTTAAAAAGAGAACACCAAAAAAAAACTTAGTATTTGTCCACAGATCCACTCGGTCTGGGTCAAAAGTCAAATAAATACAAGTTACTCACCTGAAACAGGAGTTCTAGGAGTAGTATATGTTGTTCATCCACATTATCTGGCAAGTACCATGCCGCTTTAAGATGGTCCGGAAAGTCTTCAAGCTGGCTCCTCCCACCCACCCGGTGATGAAACTCTCTGCTCAGCCTCATGACGCCAGATCTAACTCTCTGGAAGCCAGGTTGTGCACCAAAGTCAGGGAGGTCTGGTGGGTCTGTGTGGATGAACATATACACCACTCCTAGAACTCCTGTTACAGGCGAGTAACCTGTATTTCTAAGGGGCGTGGATATGTTGTTCCATCTACACTATCTGGCAGACTCCTAGCAGTTCTCCAGGAGGAGGGAGGCAAGGCACACACACCCTACTTATGGAACAGGGACTGGAGAACCAAGGTTGAAAACCAGCATCCCAGCATGAATCAAGGTCGATGTGGTAATGGGAAATGAAGGTGTGTGCCAACTTCCAGGTAGCAGCCCTGCAGATTTCCAGGATAGGGATGTCCCAAGAAGCAGCCACCGATGCAGCAGTATAATGGGTTGGAATCAGCCCCAAGCTCTACGGGAGGCTCCCTACTCGCAAACCTATAGCAGAGATCAATGCAGGAAGTGATCCACCTGCCAATCATCCACTTGGCTGCAGGTCTGCCAGGAGTGGTTTCAGCATAGGTGACAAACAGCTGGCGAACCTCTCCCTGAACATCCGCCATACGCTCTTTGTAGTAAGCACGCGCTCCTCTCAGGTCCAAAGTATGGTACCTGTACTCAGCCTCCGAGGTGTGTTTGGTGTAAAACACCGGCAGAGTCAACACCTGGTTCAGGTGAAACTCCTAACACCACCTTCGGGAGAAATTTTGGATGGGGACGCAGGCAACCTTGTCCCTGTGGAAGACCAGGTAGGGAGCTTCGACTGAAAGCGCCTGGAGCTCCCCCAATCCTTTTGGATGACATGATAGCCACCAAGAAGGCAGTCTTCCATGACAGGAGAGAGCTGTCACCTGTGCATCAGTTCCGAATGGCTTTCCTATGAGCTTGGCCAATATCAGCAGTAAATCCCACGGAGGTGGCAGTTCACACACCGGCGGGGATATGTGATCTAGGCCCTTGAAAAAGTGCCAGACCACCTTCTCCTGCGCCACCGACTGCTCACCAGCCTGTGCCCGGTAAGCAGAGATGGCTGCCAGGTGCATCTTGAGGGTCAACTGAAGCCCCTGCTGGGAAAGGAACCACAGGTAGTCCAGAATGCTAGCCAGCGGACAGGATGAGGGGTTCAACCCCTTGCCACAACACCAAATGGAGGATCTCTTCCATCTGAAGGCTAAGCATTTTCTGGTCTACTCCTTGTGGGACGCCTCAAAGACGTTGAGGACCTCGTCAGAAAGATCCAAGGCCTGGAGCTCTAGCCGCTCAGGAACCAGGTAGTCAGGTGCAGGGATTGCTGATCCGGATGGAGTACCTTCCCCTCGTTGATTGAGAACAGGTCCGGGCGGGCTGGAAGCCTCCTCAGGAGCCTGGAGCGGAGGAGATCTGGATACCAGAACTGGCAAGGCCAGTCTGGGGCTACCAGGATCACCTGTGCCTTGACCCCCCTTCTCTTGAGGAGCACCGTGGGGATCAAGGGCAGAGGAGGGAAGGCATAGAAGAGGCCCGGGGTTCACGGCCTGGTGAAGGCATCCCCATGCAGCGAGCCCTGCTGAGGGGGGCAGGCATGGTACAGCCTCAGCTTGGCATTCTCCCTGAAGGTGAAAAGGTCCACCTGAGGTGTGCCCCCATAGGAGAACAGGTCTTGTACAGTCTCCGGCAGGAGAGACCACTCGTGAGATGCATCGCTTATCCAGCTGAGGGCATCGGCCAGACTGTTCGAGGCTCCTGCAACATGACTGGCTAGGAGATCCGCCTCCAGGCTGAGCTTGAAACCAAATGCGGAGAGCTTCCTTGCACAGAGGCAAGGAGTGCATCCCGCCCCGTCTGTTGAGACAGAACATGGTCGTGGTGTTGTCCATCTGGACTTAGACCACTTGACCCCGAACAAATGGAGCAAAGGCAGTCGGGCCTATCCAGATCAATCGGAGCTCCAGCAGGTTGATGTGGCATTAGGACTCCTGAGGGGACCAGAGTCCGTGGATTCTGTGCTCCCCCAGATGGGCACCCCAACCCAGAGAGGTGTCGGTCATCAGGATGACCATCAGCTCAGGGCGGATGAACGGGATTCCCTCCCGCAGATGAGCTGAGACGAGTCACCACTGCAGGCAGTCCCACATCTCCTGGGTCACAGATACTGGCTGGTCTAGATGACCTCTAGATGAGCTCTATACTATTTGAAACTGTGGGTCTGTGCAGGGTTGACACTACTAAATTGAACAAAATATACTATTGATTGCTGAAACTGATTTTGTAGTTGAAAATGTTTTATGTGGAGCCCTGTTTTCCCATACACAGGAAACAGGAAGAGGATAGGGTGTTACACAGGACAGTGGACACTGTACTAAAAGCGCTTTTTAGCGTTTTTATAACTTTTTAGCAGCAAACAAGCTTAAAGTGCTAAACCAAAAGGACTGGGGGCTTACATATACCTTATTTTAGCGAAGTTTACAGTTTGTAATAAGATTGTTCCCGTGACTCCCTACTCAGTTACTTCCGGGTCATAGGACCCATAAAAGCTCGCACTGCAGCGAACAGGGCAAGCGTGTGCAGGGCGCGCGTCGTCGCACACGGAGACACGCGTGTCTGCTGTGTCCGCTGGGACCGTAGGACTTAACGCAATCTAAGATAACTAACGTAGTAAGTACCTTGCAGAATAACTATAAACATAGACTTATTTTAGATATACTAAAGACTATAAAATGGTTAAGACAAAAGCTAGGAAAAAATGTCAGACCATGTATATCTTGTCGAATGTATACAGAAGAAATTGTGGTGGAGTTTACATGTGAGAAGTGCACACAAAATCATGCTTTGCATACTGAAACAAATGATTAAAAGGAGGACGGACAGTAGTAATCAAACAGAAACACTAGAGGTTCAGAAAGATTGGAGAATTAGAAGCCTATATAGATTCATTCATAGTAGAGAACGATATAGATTTATCACAAAGGGGCCCAACAAGAGTCTGACTGAGACACTACATAACTATGGTGACAACAAATGTGAAAACACATCTAAACGTTCTACAAAAAAATGAGGACAAAAATCAGTTGTTAACACACTACCCAGAAGTAGAAAATAGATACAAGGTATTGGACCTGGACAGACAAGTTACACAGGAGTTTTTAGAAAAGAGCTGCGATGGGGGTGAGGGACTGAAGGTTAAACAAGGCCAAAAAGTCCATAGTGAAGATAGAAAACCATTACCAGATAAAGGGAAAGCAAAAGTAGTAAAGGAGTTTAAGCAGGGAAATGTCTGTCAAAATAAAGAAGCAATATCACCTAAATTAGATTTCACAACAGAAAAAGAAACCACAATACAAATGAAGAAAAAAGATATCCTAATAATAGGAGATTCCTTAACTAAAGGAATTGATACAGTAGTATGTAAAGGCAGAAAAAATGCACACTACGTTAAGCTGGCTAACTGGTAAAAATCTCAGACATTGGTTACCTATTAGAAGGACTGATGGAAGGACTACAAGATCCTTAATCATAATTCATGTCGGTGTAAATGATGTGGGGCTACGTAGTACAGATCACATCATACAAGATTATCAACACAATGAAAAAAGGGGATGTGACATTATTTCAGGTCTAATTCCATGTTATGGGAGATATGAATTCAAAAACTCAGGCATTGAGATGCTTAATATGAAACTGAGAACCTTCTGTAGGTATAACAGCATTGGATTCATGGACAACTCAGTGACTTTTGGGAAAAATACTCTTTAAAAGTGATGGATTACACCTAAATAAGGCGGGTATCAGAATACTGAACATGAAAATAAACAATGTTATCTCGTTCCATTTAAACTGGATAAAGAGGGAAGGGAGACTCCTAACCTAATACCTACAACTGTGGACCTTAAAGAGGGATGGAGATGTACAGTACTAAATGCAAGTAGTCTAACAAATTCGAGGAACTACAATGTTTACTATATGAAAGTAATGTACAAATTGCATTAATTACCGAGACTTGGTGGACTACTGAAGACAGATGGGATAAAGAAATAACTGGCTATAAACTATGTTACCTATCAAGGAAATCTAGGAAAGGAGGGGGTATTGCTATATATATAGGAAATTCTATACAATGTGAGGAAATATCAAGAGCTAAAGAAAGCCTGGAAATGGTATGGTTAAAGCTCATACCCAAAGGGACAAGAAAATTAAACTAGGTCTGGTTTACAGACCCCCTCAATGAGCTCAGAAGGAGAACTTGAATTATTAAAAGCCATTAGTAACCTAGATCCATCAGAAAGAATAATGCTGACTGGGGACTTTAACTTTCCAGATATTGACTGGAAAAAACTTGAGGGTACAAGTAAAAAAAGTATACAATTTCTGGAGGCTGTAAATCAAATAGGGCTTGTCCAGCTTGTTTCTGAAAATACCAGGGGCAACATCATTTTGGATCCGATTCTAACATGGGACAATTAATATAAAATGTGCACATTAGTAATCCCCTAGGAAATAGTGACCACCAATCAGTCGAGTTCCTGATTACAGATGTGCAAAATTCTTCTAGGGAAAGAAAAACTACAGTTCTAAACTTTAAAAAGGCTGATTTTCCCTCTATGAGGAAACATCTCACAAATTGGAATTGGAAGAAGGAACTTGGTAACCATACAGCTGATAGAAGGTGGGACTCCTTGGTCAATATATTACATAAAATCATAAATCTATGTATACCCAAGTACTTTAAGTACTCAAATAATAAAAATATCCCTAAATGGCTAACTCCAAGAATTAAAACATTAATAAAAAAATAGATGGTTTAAAAAATTAAACGACAAATACAAACAATCTAATTTACAATATAGAGAGCTTGTTAAAGTCAAATGGGAAATAAAAAAGGCAAAAAAAAGACTAAATTAAAACTTGCATTCTTAGTTAAAGACAACTATAAGACTTTTTATTCTTATATAAACAAACAAAAAAAGAGTAATACCATCGGACCTTTTAAAAATGATGCAGGAGAAATACTCAACAATAGAGAGTGTGCAGAAATACAAAATAAATATTTCTGCTCAGTCTTCAATCCAGTTACTTCTTTAAATACTACTCCAAAAATTACTTCTAGACCAGGGAGGATACAGATTAAATTACAGGATGTCCTAAATAAACTAAAAACAGTACATACAAATAAATCACAAGGACCTGATGAAATTCATCCTAAGGTACTGTATGAATTGGCAGATCAACTTGCACCAACCCCTAACCCACATTTCCAAAAATCCCTGGATACAGGACAAGTACCTCAAAATTGGCGAGAAGCGCTGGTAGTTCCTATATATAAAAGTGGATCAAAAACAGAGTTAAACTATAGACCGATTAGTTTGACATCGGTCATGGGTAAGATGATGGAATCCATCCTGAAGAACTATATAGTTGAGTATCTTGAGGCTAATGAATTGCAGGATCCGTTACAGCATGGTTTCCAAAGAAATCGTTCTTGCCAGACAAATCTCTTGACTTTTTACGAGAAGGTTGGGAAGGCTTTGTTTGCGGGAAATTGTGTTGACATTTTTTTGGACTTTTCTAAAGCTTTTGATAAACTTCCACATCAAGAATTAATTTTTTCCCCTTAAACAGTGTGCATTAGATACCAATATAATAAACTGGATAGATGCTTGGCTATGTGAAAGAAGGCAAAGAGTGGTAATACAAGGAGAAAAGTCGAAGTGGGAGGCTGTGACTAGTGGAGTGCCCCAGGGTTCAGTCCTGGGACCCTGCCTCTAATATTTAGATAACCTCCCTGAAATTGGATAATAATATCTGGTTGACAAAATTTGCGGATGACTGTAGAATTGGTGCAGTAACCAACACATCAAAAAATTATGATCTACAAGAAGCATTAAACTACATACATCATTGGACTGTAAATAGTAAGCTTGAATTAAATAAAAACAAGTGCATAGCTATGCACTTGGGTAATACAAAAAATAAAATTCCCCTTTCCTATAAACTGGACAACATTGTACTGAACAACATAAATGAGGAAAAGGATTTGGGGGTAATTAGTTCTGGCTTAAAATTTAGTTCCCATTGTAATTAAGTAATAAGAAAGGGAAACCAGACCCTAAATTGTATTCTGAGACATAACTCAAGCAGGGATAGGAAGGTATTAAATACCACTCTACGGTGCCTTGGTTAGACCCAACCTGGAATATTGTGCCCAGGTGTGGGCTCCTAAAAAAAAAAAAAAAAGCAGAAATTTACAATATAGAACGAATACAGAAAAGAGCGACTAAGTCAATTGAAGGGCTAGAAAAGAGGACATACCCTGAGACTGAAGGAGCTAAATCTTTTTTACCCTGGAGTACAGAAGAATTAGGAGTGATTATTGCTTACTATTCAGATGTATAAAAGACCCTGTATTACTCTCAGAACTTGGACTAGTTAGGAGGAAATCAAGATAAGAATCTAGGGGACACCCTTTTCAGTTTGAAGTCCAAAAATGGCAAACTTTACCACGAAAGCATTGGTTCAGCAATAGAGTCATGGCAGGATGGAATTCATTTCCCAAAGAAGTGGCGTCTTATACGACTATGGACTCCTTTAAAAATAAACTTGACAACTTTCTCTTAGAGAGAAAGTGATTAAACAATAAGGCAAGCACTATGGACGAAAGTCTACTTAAGCTTGAAATCACCTATGAACCTGAACAGTGAAACCACTGGTGAGCCAGCCTCCACTACAGGGGGCGCATATGCCAATGGTCCCAATAGACCATGCTGGTGCAAACCGCCATGAGACTCAAAAGCCGCAGGAAGTCCCAAGCAGGGCACAACTGCTGAGCCAGAAATGACTGGGTAAAGGAGGAAAGGACCTCGGCCCTGTCCGCCAGGAGCTGGGCTCTAGCTCGGAGAGAGTCTAGCTCCGCCCAGATGAACTGAATCACCTGCAAGGGCACAAGTTCCGACGACTTGGCCTCATTGATGAGGAGGCAGAGTTGAACGCAAGCCTCGAGGACCAGACCTCTGGACCGCCCCACCTCCAACCTGGAGGGACCTGCTAACAGCCAGTCGTCCAGGTAAGGGGAGGACCCGCATACCTTGGTGCTGCAGGAATGCTGCCACCACTGCGATGCATTTGGTGAAGACCCTGGGAGCTGATGAAAGGCCAAAGGGCATGGCTCAGAACTCAGAGTTGCCAAAAGCGGAGGAACCGCTGATGAGACGGATGGACTGGGACGTGAAAGAACGCGTCCGGAGGTCAAGGGAGCAGAACCACATGTCCTGCTCCAGGGATGGTATTATCTAAGCCAGGGTTACCATCCGAAAGGTGCGTGGCCTTAGGAACTTGTTCAGGTCGTGCAGATCAAGAATAGGGCACCGGCCCCCTGTCCGTTTTGGAACCAGGAAGTACCTGGAAACAAACCCTGGACACGGAGGAGAATCCGCAACCTTGCTGATTACCCCCTTGCAGAGGAGCTGATCGATGTCACAGAGAGCAGACTGGGAGGCTGCAGACCTGGTAGCCCCCCGCAGGGCACGGGCTCGAAAGGGAGGGACCTGCTCAAACTCCAGAGGCAGGCCCCTGCCCACCACTTCCAGCACCCAGTGATCCGTGGTGACAGCGGACCAAGTGGAAAGGTAGTGGCTGAGCGGGTCCCCCCCCCCCCATGGGGGATCCAGGGGATGTGAGAAGAGGTTGAGGCGGCACCCCACAACCCATCTCTGGGCAGGCTTGGAAGAGGGGAACCAGCCGAGAAGCAGCGGGGCCCTCCCCATCGGGTTTCCTGACCGAGCAAGCGACAGACTTGGCTCTAGGGCACCAAGTTTGAGCCGGCTGGCACTGTTGCTGGTGATGCTGGGCAGGTCTTGCCCGAGGAGCAGAGGGACGAAAGGGCTTACGCTGCTGATGGCAGCCTTTGCCCTGTGCAGATGTGACCAAATCTAGGGTGGCATTGGATTTTTCAATGCGCTGGAGGTGGCCCTCCACATCGGGCCCGAACAGGTCGGTGCCCAGATAGGGAACATCTGCGAGCTTGTGTTGGGTGTCTGCCATGAAGGTTGAGATCCGCAAAGCCTTGCGGCGCATGTCCACTGTGGCCGCTACCGAACGGGCACAAGAGTCTCCAATGTCCAGAGCCGTCTGGAGCTGCTGCTTTGCCAACACCCTTCCCCGACCTGCTCGACAGTGGTCTGGAGGTCGGCAGGGAGATGAGGGAGCACCTCATCCAGGGAGCCCAACAGGGCGTGAGAAGCATGCCATAACAGCCAAGCTGGCCTGGCAAAGGCCCAAAGAGATGGCAGCATGCACCTTCCACCCCAAGTAGTCCAGTTTCTTGAATTCCTCATCTGGGGGATTGTCCACGTCCATCATGTTGTCCAAGCACCTGAAGACACAATCTGCCACCAACCCCTCGGCCGAAGGGTGCTCAGAGAAGCTGGAGAGAGAGTCAGTAGGGACAGCATACTTGCGGGACATCCTGGCCAATGGCGTTGGGCAGGAGGCTCGGCGCTGCCAGAGTTAACACGCCAGGCCCACAATGGCCTCGGCCACGGAGAAGGCTTCCGTGGGGGAGTCCCATTTGTCCAAAATCTCCTTAAGGGGATATCTGGCCTGTTTCTGCACAGGTTCGAGCGGCATCCCAGTGGACTCAGAGAAACTAGGTGGGGCTCTTGTCCATAGAAAGACACCCCGCCCCCCCAAAGTTCCAGGTGACTGGGCGGGAATGCAACAAGGAGTCTTCTGACTCCTAAGAGTCCTCGTACAGCTGGTGACAGCCTGAGCCACTCCACTCACTGAGGGTTATCAGGGGTGACAGTGACCAACAACCGATGGGGCAAACCATGAGCCAACCGAGAATCCTTTGTCGGTGCCCCATTCTTCGGCTGGGGAGAAGGTTCCACCACACTGGGCGGGGCAGCCGGTTTTGGTCGAGCCATCGGCGCTGGGACAGGATCCTTGACTGAGGAACCGGAGACGGGAGTCTCCTTCAGCCGTCTGGGCGACACACAACTGCCAGTGTGGAAGCATACGTCAGCTTGCTGCCGACAAAAATGAGCTGTTGCCACATTAGATCCTCATAGCGCCGACTCAACTTGCGCCGGAGCCACTCCTCAACAGAGAAGGATGAGTAAGAAGAGCGGCGGCGCAGCTTTCCGCGATGGGACCAAAACAGCAGACGTCAGCGGGATTTCCGCAAAGCAGGAGGAGGACAGAGACTGAGACCTCTAACATCGGCGGGCCGAGGTAGCAGGGGAAACCCGCTGCCCCTCCGGTTCACATTCCCGGGCCCGGGAATTCGGCTCAATGGTCTGAGGCATGTCCTCGGAAAGCACCAGAAGCAGTGGTGTCAGTTGTCGGCCTCCTTGGTAGAAAACCTGTCGTGAGCTCGAAAAAAATCTTAGCCGCGTCAGGCGTCTTGGCGGATTGGCCTGGCTGGGACACCGTGAAACCAGTGGCCGGGCGCAACATCGACCGAAGTCGAGAGCCAACGGTCCAGAGAACAAGATCTCTCCTGCTCCCAAGAGCGTCGACTATGGGCCTTACCTTTTTTAGAACCCTTCTTCCAGGAAAGAGGAGTGCAAGGCCCAGAAGGACCCTCTCCTTTAGTCGAGAAGGACTTGCACAGCTACTGAAAGGAAGTATCATAGATACCATAGGTTTTACAGAGCATCTGAAAGACAAAGTCCATTAAGCTCGCCATGAATTAGGAGTAACCCTTTATACCCTTATTAATTAAAAAGATATCAAGCTTTGTTTTAAATTCAGCCATTGTCTTGCTGTTCACAACTGTGCATGGGAGCATGTTCCAAATTTCTGTCACCCTAATATTATACCATGTCTTTCTCTTTTTTGTGGTATATTTACCCCTAAATTGAAAGGGATGCGCACAAGTGTGTGGTTGAACCTTTAATACCAATACCAATTTTTCCCCACATTTGTGTCAGTTAGGGCCCTATATATCAAGCACATATCACCCCTTAATCAACAGTATTCCAATATAAACATACCCAAGTGTTGAAGTCTCTGTGCATAATTTAAGCCCTTAAGTTCTCCAATATTTCTTGTAGCTCTCCTTTGAATTTCCTCAAGTGCTCTTGAATCCCCTTTATGGCCAGAAGCCCAGAACTGGGCACAATACTCCATATGTGGCTGTACCAGAGAGCTGTACAGGGGGATCAGAACCTCACTATCCCTACTTTTAATACGCCCAAGTATGCAGTGGAGTGTACTGCCAGCTTTTTTTGCAGCCTGGCTACATTGCATTTTAAAACAGAGATCAGTACTTACTCTGATACCCAAGTCTTTTTCATCCAATACCACTTTTAACTGTGTGTCTTCTAATGTATAATTAAAGTTGTTACTGTGTTTACCGAAGTGCATAACAGTGCACTTATCAAGGTTAAATATCGATTTCTTGAATTGTGCCCATAATGCAAGATCAGTGAGAGCTGCCTGTAGAGTTTCCCTGTCATTCTGGTTATTCACTGGGTAGCCAAATCAAGTGTCGTCTGAAAATTTAGACAGCCATACCCCAGTCTGAGTTTGCATTGAAGAGACGTATAGATTAAATAAAAAAGGGGCTAGAACAGAGCCCTGAGGGATTCCACTAGTGATATCTACCCAACTTGAATATTCACCTCTAATGCCAACTCGCTGTCGCCTATCATTCAGCCAGGACTGAACCCATCGTACAACATGTATATTTAGTCCATGATCTTGTAGAGCATTAACCAATTCTATATGCAGAACTTTATCAAAAGCCTTGGCAAAATCAAGGAAAACCACATCAACTGAATGGCCCTCATCCAAAGCTTTACAGACTTTATTGTAGAATTCCAACACATTGGTTTGTTATGACCTCCCCATGGTAAATCCATGTTGTACTGAGTCAGTGGCTCCTGTGAATCCTATATAGTCATTAACATGGTCCTTAATTCCATCCAGGATCTTTCCCAGCACCGATGTCAGGATAATAGGCCTGAAGTTCTCTACCTCATGCCTAGATCCCTTCTTAAAGATAGGAGTGACTACCGCCAGTCTCCAGTCCATGGGGACTTCCCCTACATCAAGAGATTTCTGAAACATATGTCACTGGGCTAGCCAAGACATCTGCAAGTTCTTTTATTAGCCTTTGGTGTATGTCATCAGGCCCCACTGTTTTATTATGATCAAATTTTTTTTTTAACCTAGCTGTGACATCAAGTAAATCCAGTTTGATGCTATGCTCCATGGAATCTTTAGTTACCTTTACATTACTGATGTGTGAAGCCTTATTAAATACAGATGCAAAGTAACTGTATATCTCAGCCATTTCTACAGGTTCGGTTATCAATGAGCCATCAGTAGTTTTCAACGGTCCAATTTTACACTTTTGCCCTTTTTTTATTGTTTATGTCTAAATAAAAGGTTTTATAAATTATCCTGGACCTTAGTGGGCAATTTTAACTTAGTTTGCCTTTGCAGCAGAGATAGATTTTTTAGATTTCTTTAGGCAATTTTTATACACGTCCCATGCTTTTTTATCATTACTTTTTTTTGCCTTTTTGAATGTTTTGTTCTTTTTACTTTTTTAACTGAAAAGGTCATCCAAAGGGGGCGGGATTTAAATTTCTCATTGTATTTATATTTCGGGGGTACATACTCCTGAACCAATGTATGGAGTTTTTGCCTTAGTTTGTCCCACATCCCTGATAGTTTCGTTATCAAACTCAGATTTCCAGTCCCATGCTGACAGATCAATATTCATTTGCCCAAAGTCGGCAATATCATATTTACATTTTTGTGTGATCCATATTTCTACCTAAAGAACCCAGAAATTGGAAACTGACCACAGCATGGTCACTGGAACCCAATGGTGGCAAAACTTTACAGTTTTGGATAGGATTACTTAAAACCAAATAAAGGACGTGGTCATCTCTAGTACTGTTGGAAACATTTTTCCATGCCTGCTAAATTGTGTATCTGCCCTACTTGCTTCAAATTGTACTCTGAATGTTCTTTGATTTCCTGTACTCTCCCAGGTCGCAACTGAAAATAGGCATGTGTTTGTATAGTATACTTACCTGGAAGCATTGAATTTATTTATTTAGCTTTTGTTAACCAGGTAACTAATTTCCGTAGCAGTTTTGACTCTTAGTGTGCCCCAGTGGTTACCAGGAAGATTCAGATCTTCTAAAAGTATAACACTTTCTGCCAAAGCTAATTCAGTGATAAGATCTAATAGTATTTCATCCTCAGGAGTCCGAATAGATGGTGGCTTGTACACAAAACCAAGATTAATGGCCTTTGCCACTGGTGGAAAGAGTTTTATCCATAAGACTTCTGAATCAGTCCACTTGGATGCATTCTGACGTTCGGAGGGGATACAATCAGAGATGTAGAATGCTACCCCTCCACTTTTATGAAGTCTATCTTTGTTGTATAATGTATAACCGGGGATATGCTTATCCCAGGTATCCTCATCCTGCCATCAAGTTTTGGTAATAGCACAAACATGAATTTTACTGTTATGTAATGTTAGCTGGAGCTCATCGTGCTTATTTGAGGCTTCTAGCATTGACTAATACAAAATTCCAAGTCGAGTTAGATGGCTTTTTTGTGTGTGTATTCCTCTTTGTTGCCCCCCACATCCCCCTGCTGTTGAAGTTTAAATGGGCATCTACTGTTTCTCTAAGTTGGTATGCTAGTATGCGCTTCCCTTGATTATTTAAAGGTAGGCCACCGCGTGCATATAAACGGGGGTCCTGGAAATCCCACCAATGGTCAATGAAAGTGTGTCCCTCCCTAAAGCACCGTTTTAACCAGCCATTTAATCGATACAATTCATTAATTAATATCCTAGTTGCCCTTCAGACAGGGAGTAGTCCTGATTGGAAAAAAAAAAAAAAAAAAAAAAATCACACGCACAGTTCTTTACCAGTGACCCTACTATTTCAAAATCTCTCTGGATTTCTAGGATATCTTTTTTCCCTACATCATTAACACCCACATGTAATGTAGTAACCGGTGAGGTAGTGTTATCCAGGAGACCTGGAATGAGCCATTTAATATCACTGATACCAGCTCCTGGTAACACACTCACAGTTGTAAATTCATTCTGGTTTTTACACAACATATGTAGAGTAAGAAGAGCCCAGCTGGAGCGGAATAAAGGCTGAAACCGAAGAGGAGCTCGCCACAGCCTGGGCCGCCTCCTCCTCGAGGGCTGAGCGCTGTTCAAGCTGTTTCAGTTGTTTTGCAGAGCCCGTCACAGCAGACACCACCCAACAGGCCTCCATCGATTTGACCGGTGGGTACTGTTTTTCCAGTAACCCCAGCTGCACTCGGGCAGCGCGGTCTTCAAGTAGCGATGGAGAAAAACACAGAAAACTGGTAAGCCTGCAAATCGTGGTCGTGCCCGAGGCAATAAACACACAAGGCGTGAGGGTAGGTGCGCGACATCTTCTGCTCGCAGGGGCAACGGCGAAACCCGGGGACAGCCTTGTCCTCCATCGCAGCCACGACGGAAGAGAGTGAAGACTTGACTCAAATGAGTTTAAGTAAGTTTAGGAAAAATTCCAAAGTTTTAAGAGCCAGGGCTTGCTAAATATAAGAGCGCCAAGGAGAAAACCTGATGCTTCCAAGCAGTAAGGAAGATCTGGCATCATGGGGCAGAGCAGAGTGTTTCATCACCCAGGTGGGTGGGAAGAGCCAGCTTGAAGACTTTCCGGCCCATCTTAAAGCAGTAAGGTACCTGCCAGATAGTGTGCATAGAACATCATATCCATGCCGGAAGGTCTTCAAGCTGGCTCCTCCCACCCACGTGGTAAAACTCTCGGCTCCGCCCCATGACGCCAGATCTGGCCCGATGGAAGCTCAGGTTCTGCGTCGAAGCTGGGGAGGTCGGGTGGGTCGTGTGGATGAACAACATATACCATTCCTAGAACTCCTGTTACAGGTGAGTAACCTGTATTTCCAGGGACATGGATATGTAGTTCATCCACACTTTCTGGCAGACTCCTAGCAGTTCTCTGGGAGGAGGGAGCCAAGGCGCACACCCCCTACTTAGGAAATAGAGACTGGAGAACCGAGGCCCCAAAACCAGCATCCCGGTGTGACTCAAGGTCAATGTGGTAGTGGGAAATAAAGGTATGTGCCGACTTCCAGGTAGCAGCCCTGCAGATATCCTAGATAGTGATGCCCCTAGAAGCAGCTACCGATGCAGCGGTATGGCGGGTAGAATGAGCTCTTATCCCTCTGGGAGGCTCCATGCCCGCCAACCTATAGCAGAGATCTATGCAGGAGGTGACCTACCTGATTATCGTCTGCTTGGCTGCAATTCTGCCAGGTGCGGCTTCAGCGTAGGTGACAAACAGCTGGTGAACCTCTCCCCGAACTTGAGCTATGCGCCTCCTTATATTAAGCGAGCGCCCTTCTAGGGTCCAGAGTATGGAGCCTATATTAGCCCCTCAGGTGTGATTGGGGTAGAACACCGGCAGAGTCAACACCTGGTTAAGGTGAAACTCCGACACCACTTTAGGAAGGAATTTCGGGTGGGGCGCAGGACAACCTTGTCCCTGTGGAAGACCAGGTAAGGAGACTCAATGGAAAGCGCCTGGAGCTCTCCCATCCTTCTGACGTGATAGCAACCAAGAAGGCGGTCTTCCACGACAGGTGAGAGATGTTACACCTGTGCATTGGTTCGAATGGCTTGCCCATGAGCTTTGCCAATACCAGCAGTAGATCCCACGGAGGTGGAGGTTCTCGCACCGGAGGGAAATGTGATCAAGGCCTTTGAAAGCGCCAGACCACCTTCTCCTGCATCACCGACTGCCTCGCCCGCCCGCCCAGTGCAGAGATGGCTGCCAGGTGCACCTTTAGGGTCGTCGACCTAAGCCCTTGCTGAGAAAGGGACCATAGGTAGTCCAAGATGCTTGCCAAGGAACAGGAGGAAGGGTCCAGGCCCTTGCCCTGACACCAAATGGAGAATCTCTTCCATTTGAAGGCATAGCATTTTCTGGTCGACTCCTTACGGGACGCCTCAACTACACTGAGGACCTCGTCGGAAAGACCCAAGGCCTGGAACTCTAGCCGCTCAGGAACCAGGCCGTCAGGTGCAGAGATTGAAGGTCCGGATGGAACACCTTCCCCTGACTGACTGATAACAGGTCCGGGTGAGCTGGAAGCTGCCTCGGGAGCCTGGAGCTGAGGCTGAGGAGATCTAGATACCAGCATTGGCGGGACCAGTCTGGGGCTACCAGAATCACCTGCGCCTTGTCCCTCCTCGCCTTGAGAAGCACCTTGTGGATCAAGGGAAATGGGGGAAGGCGTAGAAGAGGCCTGGGGTCCACGGCCTCGAGAAGGCATCCCCCTGCAGCGAACCCTGCTGAGGGGAAGGGGCATGAAACAGCCTCAGCTTCGCATTCTCCCTGGAGGCAAACAGATCCACCTGAGGTGTGCCCCAGTGGGAGAACTGATCTTATACTACCTCCGGCAGGAGGGACCACTCGTGGGACACAGCCCCTGTCCAGCTTAGGGCATCGGCCAGGGTGTTGGAGGCTCCTGCCACATGGAAGGCCAGAAGATCCGCCTCCAGGCTGCGCATGATTGACCAAACGTGGAGAGCTTCCTTGCAGAGGCATGGAGCGCGTCCCGCCCTGGCGGTTTAGGTAGTACATGGTCGTGGTATTGTCCGTCTGGACCTGAACCACTTGATCCCGTAGAAACGGAGCAAAGGCAGTGAGGGCTAGACGAACCGCCCGAAGCTCCAGCAGGTTGATATGGCATCGGGACTCCAGAGGGGACCAGAGGTCGGGGCGCTGTGCTCCCCAGATGGGCACCCCAACCCATCAGAGAGGCATAGGTGATAGAGACCGTCGGCTTGCGGTGGACAAACGGGATGCCCTCCTGCAAATGGGCTGGAACGGTCCACCACTGGAGAGCATTCCACATCCCCTGGGTCACCGTCACTAGCTGGTCCAATGGATCGCAGCGTTGTGACCACTGGCTGGCCAGTCCCCACTGAAGGAGACGCATGTGCCAGCAGGCCCAACGGACCACACTGGTGCAGGCCGCCATGAGACCCAGGAGGCGCAGGAATTCCCGGGCAGGGCGCGATTGCCCAACCAGAAATGATTGGGCAAAGGAGGAAAGAACCTCGGCCCTGTCCGCCAGGAGCCGTGCTCTGGCTCGAAGAGAGTCTAGCTCTGCCCCGATGAAAAGAATCACCTGCTTTGGTCAGAGTTCCGACTTGGCCTTGTTGATGAGAAGGCCGATCTGAGAGCAAACCTGGAGGGCCAGATCTCTGGACCGCTCCACCTACTGTCTGGAGGGGGCTGCTATCAGCCAATCGTCCAGGTAAGGGTACACCCGGACCCCTCGGCACCGCAGGAATGCTGTCACCACTGCCATGCATTTGGTGAAGACCCTGGGAGCAAGAGAAAGGCCGAAGGGCATGGCTCGGAACTCGTAAAGGGATCCCTCCGCTCAAAAGCGAAGGAATCTCTGGTGAGACGGACGGATAGGGACGTGAAAGAACGTGTCCTGTAGGTCCAGAGAACAGAACCACACGCCTCGTTCCAGGGATGGTATTATCTGAGCGAGAGTGACCATCCTGAAGGTCCGAGACCTTAGGAACTTGTTTAGGTCATGCAGGTCGAGAATGGGGTGCCAGCCCCCCGTCCGTTTTGGGACCAGGAAGTACCTGGACACAAACCCCGGGTCTGAGGAAGGGTCCATCACCTCTTTCTCAAGGAGCAGAGCGGTGTCGGCTCGGCGAGCCAACAGCGAGGCTGCGACCCCAGGCCCCCCGGGGGGCGACAGCTTGGAAGGGCGGGGCCTGCTCAAACTCCAGAGGCAGGCCCTTTCCTACCACTTCCAGCACCCACCGGTCTGTGGTGATAGCGGACCAGGCGGAAAGGAAGTGGTGGAGCCATCCCCCCACGGGGGGAACCCGGGTTGGAGTGACGAGGTTGGGGGCGACACCCCTCAACCCGTCACTGGGCAGGCTTGGAGGAGGGACTGGCCGAGGGACCTCCTGGGCCTTTGCCTCCCTGCTTCCTGGAAGAGGAAGCCGCAGGCTTGGCTTTGGAATGCCAAGTGTGACCCTGCTGGTCCTGATGTTGCTGGGACGGACGTGCCGTGGGCGCAGACGGACGAAAGGGCTTGGGTTGCAGTCTGCGGCCCTTGTCCCTCTGGGCGGAGGAGACAAGAGTCCAGAGTGGCATTGGACTTTTCGATCCTCTGGAGGTGACCCTCCACTCCAGGGCCGAAGAGGTCGGTCCCCAGGAAGGGGACATCCACCAACTTGTGCTGGGTATCCGCTGTGAAGGTGGATATCCTCAGCCATGCCCGACGGCGTATAGCCACTGCGGCCGCAACTGACCTGGCACATGAGTCGCCGATGTCCAAAGCAGTCTGAAGTTGCTGCTTGGCCACTGCCCTGCCCTGGTCCCGCACTTGCTTGACCGTGGTCTGCAGGTCAGCCGGGAGATGAGGGACTACCTCGTCCAGGGAGCCCAACAGGGTGTGAGAAAAGTGTGCCATCAGCACGGCCGAGCTGGCCTGACGAAGGCCAAGGGAGGACGCAGCGTAGACTTTACACCCAGCGTAGTCCAACTTCTTGGACTCCTTGTCGGGAGGCTTGTCCACGTCCCTGGCGCTTCCGGCATGCCGGAAGACGCTGTCAGTAACCAACCCGTCGGCTGAGGGGTGTTACGAAAACCCGGACAGGGAACCGGTAGGGACCGCGTACTTCGCCATCCTGGCCGAAGGCGCAGGGCAGGAAGCAGGACGCTGCCAGAGTTCCAAGGCCGGGCCAACAATGGCCTCGGCCACCGGAAAGGCCTCCGTGGGAAAATCCCCTCGGTCCAATAACTCCGTTAGGGGACACTTGGCCCACATGGATACGGGCTCGAGCTGCATCCCGGTGGACTCCGAGATGAGCCTAAGCAAACCCATAAAGGACGATGGGCAATCGTCCAGCGACTGACCTCCGGAGGACTCCAGGTCGACCTGCCTGGAGAACAGGGAGGAATCGTCATCGGACTCTGACGAGTCCACAAAGAGCTGCCTTTGGCCTGAGCCACCCTCCACCTGCCGAGGCGGTTGGGAGTGAGGTGACAGACAGCCTATGGGGCAGGCTGGCCGACCGAGAATTCTGGTGAGGCCCCAAATTCGGCTGTGGGGCGGAGGTTCCACCAGAATCAGTGGGGCAGCTGGTTTCGGTCGAGGCAACAGACCGAGGCAGGCACCTCGGCTGGGGCAGGGGTTGCTGGCCGCTCGGTGACAGCCACTTGATGGCGAGGAAGGCGGCGACTCGGCTTGCTCCTGGACAGATGAAGCTGTTGCCACATGACGTCCTCGTAGCGCCGACGCAACTTGCGAAGCTTCTCCTCATCCGAGGAGAAAGACGAAGACAAGCAGCAATGCCGCTTACTACGATACAGAGACCAAGACCGCCTATGTCGACGGGATCGGCTGGACCGAGAAGATGTCCGAGACTGAGACCGAGAACCTCTGCGTTTCCGAGGAGGGTTCTGGGGCAGGGCGGGGGAGACCCGCTCTCCCCTCGGCTCGGAAGTTGACACCGTGGACTCCGGAACCGGAGGCACAGGCAAGCCCACGGTAACCTCGATCTCCGCCGGGGAACCCGGGAGTGAGGTTTCGGCTTCACGATGCGACAACCTGTCCGGCCGGGTCGAGAAAAGCCTCGACTCGCGTCGACCAGCGTGCCGTGAGGCCAGTGGCCGGGCCGAAGGATGTGACCAAAGTCAAGTGTCGCACTACTTGGGAGGGACCTCTCCCGCTCCCAAGAGTGCGACGGAGGGACTTACCTTTAGAGTCCTTCTTCTTGGACTGAGAGGAAGGTCCTGATGGTCCCCTTCCCTTGGTGGAAAGGGACTGACAGAGCTCCTTAAAAGAAGCTGAATAGGAGGATCCCAAGGAGAGTGGGATAAAGGCCGCGACTGAGGAAGACGAAGATGCGGCCTGCGCCACCTCCTCCTCGAGGGCGATCATCTGCTAGAGCTGTTCCACCGAGCCAGCAGCCGCGGACACTGCCAAACGGGCCTCCTTCGACTTTACCGGTGGGTAATGTTTCTCGGGGCACCCAAGTTGTAAACGGGCGGCACAATCCTCCAGGACGTAGACCAAGAAGGAAGACCACAGGTCGGAGGCCTGCGGGTCGTACTCAAGGCCTAAGCAGTAGACTCACGTGGAGTGCGGATCCGTCCGAGACATCTTCTGCCCGCATGGGCACCTCCGAAAACCGGGAGTCGATTTGTCCACCGCAGCCACGAGGGAAATAAATGACCGAAGTCTTGAAACCCTTAAACTATTTCGGGAAAACCGAAGAATTAGGAACCAGTCTTATACACAGAGCGTTAAGGAGGGAACCTGAGCTTCCAAGCAGTAAGGAAGATCTGGCGTTATGGGGCAGAGCAGAGCGTTTTACCACCCGGGTGGGTGGGAGGAGCCAGCTTGAAGACCATCCGGCAAGATTTAAAGCGGCAAGGATACCTGCCAGAAAGTGTGGATGAACAACATATCCATGTCCCTAGAACTGGTAATTGCTATTTTTCTTTTAAACTACGATTTGTGTGCTTTTAGTGACACTTTACTTTCTTTGTCTTTATTTAGAATTATTTTTGGGCTGTTGAAAATTTAAAACAGTGGTGGTGTATTTCTTTGCCATCTAATTGCTGCAAACGTTCGCCCCCCTCCCTCCCCTTCCCCCAACTCTTAATTATATGCCCTGTTAAATCTGATTGACAGGACCTAAACACAGGGGATAGTAAGGGGTGTGGAGTAGGAGGGGCATAAGGGGGAAGAAGCCTACCATCAGCACGACAAGTGTTTTGACTCATTTATTTACTGGTTTATTTTTTTTTTTTATAAAAGAAAAGCATCTGAGGATCAGTGGCAGGATTTTTAGGACAGTAAATTAATAAGACGGGAACTAGGAGAGCTTCAGTAGCAGACAAGTAGTGGAATAGCAGTATAATTTGGGGAGTGGTGCAATGCAGTGGCTGTGGGGCAGCATATTCAGGCAGACTTTCTGGACACTGAGGTGCTGCCCTATCTGTATGCATCTCTCGGGACTGCGGGATTAGGTAGCCAGACTCAGAACAGAAGTAAACTGGGTCAGGAGTACCATCACCCCTATCCAAAGACCACCCAGTCCAATGCAACTGCCTCAAATGATGCAGAGAACGAGGAGCACTTGGATGACAGTGGGCTCAGGGAGGGTTACAGCGGTCAGGCAGAGGCACATCCCAGATCCTATTCTACTCAAGAACTCATATGCCACACTGGCAAATGGGAACAACCAAATAGAAGTACCCAGAGAAGTGGAAGGAAAGGATGTGGAGGTTAGCCAAGGAGGTGACCTCAGCGGGGAGAGCAGTGGACCCCAGAGGAGGAGGAAGCGAATCCTGGTGGGGGACTCCATCATAAGAGGATCCAGCTAGGAACACAGGAGGGGGAGAACAGGGAGGTGAGGTGCCTACCAGGTGCCATGGCATGGAGGGATGGAAGGAAGATCCTGGGGATCACTGGGAAGGCAAGACGGGAGGGTGAGCTAGATGTCATTATCCACCTAGATACTAATGACCTGGCAAATGGGGAGCCAAAGGAAGTTCAGGAAGAGTTTAGGAAATTGGGGAGGGGTGTCAAGCAAGTAGCTACAGTACTTCTGTCACTTTCTCAGAAGTACTACCTGCGAGAGACAAGGGAGAGTGTAGGGGTGCATACACCAGGAACTTTAACTCATGGTTGAAGAACTGGTGCTGTGAGGAAAGGCTTGGATTCTTCGGTGACTGGGGACCCACCTGGAGGGATGCAGGCTTGTTCAAGCCTGACAGCCTGCATCCATCCTGAAGGGGAATCCAAGCACTCAATGATAAGTTTAAATGCTACATTGACAAGCATGTAAACTAGCAAAGGGGGGTGGCAGGCCAGCAAGGAGGTTACCTACTTGCTCACCCCCCACAGCTAGCAGTGGAACCAGTGAACCGGAGGAGTGGCTATCTCTACAAATCAGTGTGCAAAAGATGGAGATTAGCGCCCAAGAGGTAGATGGGCAGAAAAGGGGCAAAATTCAGCAGAAGGGCAGATAGCATGGAGAACAAGGGATAAAGGACAATCAAGGAAGGGGCTGGAGTAGAACAGCGAAACAATCTAGGGAGCTCAAATCATGGAAAGCCATGTGTGCCAATGCCAGGAGCCTTAGCAACAAGATGGAAGATCTGGAGGCTGTCATGGTGCAGTCAGACCTGGACATTGTGGCCATCACTGAATCCTGGTGTAATGATAACCACGTGGCCATACCTGGCTACAACATATTCAGAAGAGACGGGGCAGGTGGGGGGGGGAGTGGCACTGTATGTGAAAAATGACATAAGGGCCACAGAGATCCAGGAGGAACAAAATGGGGGAAGAGATACTGTGGGTTAAGCTGGAAAGGAAAATGGGGCCAGCCATACGCACAGGTGTGGTCTATAGACCACCAGCCCAGGAGGAAGAAACAGGGAGCTGATGCTAGCCATCCAAAGGATGGCAGACAAGGGTGAGGTAGTACTGGTTGGAGACTTCAATATTCCAGATGTGGACTGGAGCATCCCAGCAGCAGCATCAACTAGGAGTAACTTTATCCTGGACTCCCTTCAGGGTGCCTTCCTCAAGCAACTGGTCATGGAGCCAACTCGGCAGAAGGCAATACTGGACCTTGTGCTCACAAACAGGGACAGTGTGATGGGGTAACAGTACCTGGGGAACAGTGACCACCAGTCATTGTGGTTTGAAATCACAGAAAGAGCAGAACCAAACCACACAAAAACACGTATCCTGGATTTTAGGGGGGGCAGACTTTGGGAAAATGGGGAGATACTTGAAAAAGGCATTAAGGGGAATGGGGCGGGAATCAGGGGTTGAAAACAGTGGGCAGTATTTAAAATGGGGATTACAAGAGCAACAGAATTATGCATTAAGCAGGTTAGCAAGAGGAAAAGGAAGAGGAGACCATTATGGTTTTCCAAAGAGGTAGCAAAGAAGGTGAAAGCCAAAAAGACTGCATTCAGGCAATACAAAAAGACATAGGCAGAAGGGGATAGGGAGAAGTACCAGGAGAAGCAAAGGGAGGCAGGGAGATCAGTAAGGGAAGCCAAAGCTCAGACAGAAGAACACATTGCAAAATCAATGGGTAGAGGGGACAAAACCGTTTACAGGTACATAAGTGAAAAAAGAAAAGCAAAGGGAGGGATAGTGAGACTGAAAGGGGAGTATGGGGGCCGCGTGGAGCATGACAACAGTAAAGCTGACATACTGAGCAGGTATTTCTGCTCAGTCTTTAATGAGGAAGAGGAGGGTAATGGGTCTGAAGGGAGTACAAGGGGTGAGAGAATGGTGCAAAAATGGACACAAGTCCCTTTACACGAGAAAGGGTCCTGAAGGAACTGGAAGTAATAAGAGTTGATAAAGCAATGGGGCCAGATGGGGTGCACACCAGGGTCCTTAAAGAACTAAGAGAGGTGGTGGCTGAACCTCTGGCTATCCTGTTTAGCCGATCACTGGAAACAGGGGAGGTACCCAAAGACTGGAGGACAGCAGATGTAGTCTTCCTATACAAAAGTGGGAACAAAGAGGAAGCGGGGAACTACAGACCAGTCAGCCTCACCTCGGTAGTGGGGAAGATCATGGAAGCACTACTGAAGGAGAGACTGGTGGAACATCTGGTTGTCAATGGACTACAGGACCCAAGGCAGCATGGTTTCACCAGGGGGAAGTCATGTCAGACCAACCTCGTATAATTTTTTGACTGGGTGACTAGGGAGGTGGATCAGGGGAGGGCAGTGGACATGGCCTATCTGGACTTCAGCAAGACCTTTGACACTGTGCCACACAGAAGACTATTACACAAACTGGGGAATATGGGTGTGGGCAGGACAGTAGTGTGGTGGGTAGGTAACTGACTGGGTGGCAGAACACAGAGGGTGGTGGTAAATGGCTGTCACTCCACAGAGGGAAGAGTGACCAGTGGGGTACCACAGGGATCAGTGCTGGGACCAGTCCTATTCAACATCTTCATCAGTGACATTGCGCAGGACCTAGAAGGCAGAATTTCACTGTTAGCTGATGACACAAAGCTCTGTAACAGAGTAGACACACCAGAGGTGTAGACAGAATGAAGGGACCTGCAGAAACCTGAAGAATGGTCAGGGGTTTGGCAGTTGAAATTCAATGCAAAGAAGTGCAAGATAATGCACATGGGGCACAAAAACCCTGGCACAATATATCAGTTGGGGGGTGAGGATATAGCATGCACCAAGCAGGAAAGGGATCTTGGGGTTATCATCTCTGATGACCTCAAGGTAGGGAAACAGTGTGACAAAGCAGCATATAAAGCAAATAGGATGCTGGGATGCATAGGCAGGGGCATCACCAGCAGGAAAAGGGAGGTCATAATTCCACTACACAAGACACTAGTGAGGCCCCACATGGAGTCTGGTGTACAGTTCTGGAGACCTTACTCACGTGAAGGACATAGACAGGGCAGAGAAGGTTCAGAGGAGGGCAACAAAGATAGTACATGGACTGCATCACAAGTCCTATGAGGACAGGTTGAAGGAACTGAACATGTACTCCCTGGAAGAGAGGAGGGAGAGAAAGGGAATATGATAGAGACATACAAGTATCTTACAGGGAGGAACAGGGTGCAGGAATACACTATTTTTAAGCGAAAAAGATGTTCCAGGACTAGAGGGTATGTGATGAAGTTAAAGGGAGGACGATTCAGAGGAAACGTGAGGAAGAATTTCTTCACAGAACGGGTGGTGGACAAGTGGAACACCCTGCCAGAGGAAGTGGTGGGGGCTGAAACAATCATGGGATTTAAGAATGCATGGGATAGACAAAGGAATTCTGGAGGTCAGGGGTAAGGGGCAACAGACTTCTAGGAAAACAAACTGAACTTACAAGCTCAAATGGGCAGATTGGGTGGGCCACAGGCCCTTATCTGCCGACACTGTCTATGCATCTATGTACTGTTACAGGTTACTAACCTGTTTTTCTAGGGACATGGATATGTTGTTCATCCACACTTATTGGCAGACTCCTAGCAGTTTTCCGGGAGGAGGGAGGCAAGGTGCACACCCCCTACTTTGGGAACAGAGACTGGAGAACTGAGGCCCCAAAACCAGCATCCCGGCGTGACTCAAGGTCGATGTGGTAATGAGTGATGACTGTGTTTGCTGACTTCCAAGTAGCAGCCTGACAGACTTCCTGTATGGGGATGTCCTTGGAAGCAGCCACCGATGCAGCGGTATAGCAGATGGAATGAGCTCTTATCCTTCTAGGAGGCTCCTTGCCTGCCAACTCATAGCATAGACTTATGCAAGATGTAATCCATCTTGCAATCGTCTGCTTTGCTGAAGGTCTGCCAGAAGCGGATTCAGCATATGAGACAAATAGCTAGCGAACCTCTGCCCAAATTTCCACCATCCTCTCCTTATAGAAACAAAGAATTTGACAGCAGATAAGGACTGCTTGGCCCACCCAGTCTGTCCATTTCCTTACCGAATGGATAAGCTGCAGATCCTAGTTAACCAGCAGCCTACTTCCTTCTACCCCAACCCCCTAGAATTGCCTTATGGCTGTCCCATGCATGCTTGAATTCAATCACTGTTTTTGACTCCACAACCTCCTCCAGAAGGCCATTCCATGCATCCACAACCCTTTGTGAAAACAAATACTTCCTTACATTACCGCTGAGCCGCCGCCCCCAAATCTTCAAATTGTGCCCCCTTGTTCTTGCACCCCTTTTTTTGAAAGATGCTACCCTCTTGGACTTTGATTCCCTTGAGGTAGTTTAACACTTCTATCATGTCCCCCCTCTCCCTCCTTTCCTCGAGGCTATACATATTAATCTCCTTTAGCCTCTCTTCATGTGTCTCCCGGTGCAGACCCTGCACCATTTTAGTTGCCCTCCTCTGGACAGCTTCCATCTTGTCTATGTCCTTGCGGAGACTGGGTCTCCAGAACTGCACACAGTACTCCAGATGGGGTCTCACCAGCTGTCTGTACAGAGGGATAACAACTTTTTCTACTGGTGATGCCTCTCCCTATGCATCCCAGTATCCCCCCAGCCCTCCTTACTGCCCTCACATTGCTTGCCCACCTTTAAGTCATCTGATATGACTACACCCAGGTCCCTTTCCATTTCTGTTGTTAGTATCCCACCCCCCATTGTGTACTCTTCCCCTAGGTTTTTGTTTCCCAGGTGCATTACCATGCACTTAGCATTAAATCTAAGCTGCCATACATCTGACCATTCCTCTAACCTTGCCAAGTCCCTTCTCATCCTTTCCACCCCACCCTGTGCATCAACTCTGTTGCAGATCTTTGTGTCATCTGCAAAGAGACATACTTTTCCTTCCAGTCCCTCTGCAATGTCGCTTATAAAAACACTGAAGAGGACTGGTCCTAATACTGAACCCTGCGGCACCCCACTAGTAACCCCCCTTTCTTCAGTGTGTACTCCATTTACTATTACCCTGTGTGTCCTATTGTCCAGCCAATTCTTTACCCAGGCTATCATCTTGGGACCCACTCCCAGGCTGGCTAACTTGTATATTAATCTTTTGTGTGGGACTGAGTCAAATGCCTTGCTAAAGTCTACGTAGGCCATGTCCACAGCCCCTCCCTGATCTACTACTTTGGTCACCCAGTCAAAGAAATCTATTAGATTCGTCTGACATGACCTTCCTGCTGTGAATCCATGTTGCCTTGGGCCCTGTGCCCTTCTGGCCTCTAGGTATTTGACAATTTTCTTTCAGAAGTGATCCTATCATTTTCTCTATCACTGAGGTTAAACTAACTGGTCTGTACTTTCCCGCTTCTGCCCTGCTCCCACTTTTGTGAAGGGGAATCACATCTGCCCTCCTCCAGTCCTCAGGTACCACCCCATCCTCCCATGATTTGTTAAAGAGGGTAGTCAGTGGTGTCACTAGTTCTACCCTTAGTTCTTTTAGAATTCTGGGATGAATCCCATCAGGCCCCATTGCTTTGTCCACCTTCAGTTTTAAGAGTTCTTTCAGAACCCATTCTTCTGTAAATGGGCTGGTACCAACTTCTGTATTCAGAGTGTTTCTACTGTTTGTTTCAGGTACCTCCCCCTCTTCATTTGTAAATACTGAGCAAAAATATTTGTTTAGTATCTCTGCCTTTTCACAGTCACCCTCTGCCCCCCCCCCATTAAGCCTCACTATCCCTCCCTTAGTCTTTCTTTGCTCCCTGATGTACCTAAAAAAGGTTTTATTCCCCTTCATAACCGAGTTGGCTATCTTTTCTCAGTTCGGGCCTTTGCTGTTCTGACTGCCTTCCAAGCTTCCTTTTGCTTTAACTGATAGAATTCTCTGTCCTGCTCCTTCTGTGATTCCTTGTACTTTCTGAATGCTTTCTTTTTCTCTTGAACCTTCACTGCCACCTCCTTTGAGAACCATAGTGGTTTCTTACATCGTTTTGTTTATTTGCGTCACACAAAGGCTTGTTACCTCTGTGATAACAGGAGAGAGCTCGTCTCAGGTCCAAAGTACGGAGCCTGTACTCTGCCTCCAAAGTGTAACTGGGGTAGTACACCGGCAGACTACACCTGGTTAAGGTGAAACTGACAACACCTTCGGATGGAATTTCGGGTGGGGGCGCAGGACAACCTTGTCTCTGTGGAAGACTAGTTAAGGGGAGTCCACGAAGTGCCTGGAGCACCTCTGTCCTCCTGGCATACGTGGTAGCCACCAGGATAGGATGGCAGTCTTCCACGACAAGAATGACAACTCACACTTGTGCACTGGTTCGAATGGTTTGCCCATGAGCTGTGCCAAGACCAGCAGTAGATCCCACGGAGGTGGAAGTTCACGCACCGGAGGGGATATGTGATGCAGGCCTTTGAAAAAGCACCCAACCACTTTCTCCTGCGCAGTCTGCTGCCAAGCCCAATAAGCAGAGATGGCTGGCAGGTGCTCCCTAAGGGTCGATGACCGAAGACCACCTTTGAAGAGAGACCAAAGGTAGTCTAGACACTGGGCAGGACAGTGGGTCCAGGCCCTTGCCCTAACACCAAAATGGAAAACCTTTTCCATTTAAAACCATAACACTTCCTTGTCAACTCCTTCCTGGATGCTTCCACTACTGTGAGTGCATCCTCGGACAGACCCAAAGCCTGGAAATCTAGCCGCTCAGAAACAAGGTTGTCACGTGCAGGGATTGAAGGTCCAGGCAGACAACCTTCCCGATTGACCGAGATCAGGTCCGGGCATGCTGGAAGCCGCCTCGGGAGCCTGTTGCTGAGGTTGAGGAGATCTGGATACCAGAACTGGCATGGCCAGTCTGTGGCTACCAGGATCACCTCTGCCTTGTCCCTCCTCACCTTGAGGAGCACCCTGTGGATCAAGGAAAATGGAGGGAAAGTGTAGAAGAGGCCTGGGGTCCACAGTCTTGAGAAGCCATCCCCCTGCAGCAAGCCCTGCTGAGGGAAACGGGCATGAAACAGCCTCAGCTTAGTGTTTTCTCTGGAGGCAAACAACTTCACCATCGGTTTGCCCCAGCGGGAGAAAAGGCTGTAAGCTACCTCTGGATAGAGAAACCACTTGCAGAATGTCTTACCTATGCGGCTGAGAGCATCCATCAGTTGATTCAAGGCTTCTGCCACATGGATGGCTAGGAGATCACCTCCAGGTGGCTCACGAGTGTCCAGATATGGAACACTTCCCTGCACAGCAGCCGGCACTGCATGCCGCCCTGCTTGTTGAGGCAGTATATGGTCGTGGTGTTGTCCATCTGGACTTGAACCACTTGACCGCGGAGCTGAAGAACGAACGCTGACAGTACCAGTTAGACTGCTGTGAGCTCCAATAGGTTGATGTTGTAACGGGACTCCTTAGGGTCCAGAACCTGTGTCCCCCATGTGGGCTCCTCAGCCATGAGAGGCGCATCGGTCATGAGGACGACCGTCGGCATGGAGTGAACAAATGAGATCCCTTCCAGCAACCGGTCTAGGATGGTCAGTCACTGGAGAGTATTCCACATCTTCTGGGTCACAGTGATCAGCTGGTTGAAATGACCTAGGCGCCAAGCCCACTGAGCAGCCAGCTCCCACTGAAGGGGGGCGCATATGCCAACGGACCACAAAAGGTGCAGGCCGCCATGTAACCCAGAAGGTGCAGAAAGTCCCGGGCAGGGTGCAATTGCCCAACCAGAAATGATCGGGCAAAGGAGGAGAACTTCCTTCCTGTCCACCGGGCTATGGCTCAGCGAGAGTCAAGCTCTGCCCCAAACACATCACCTGAGAAGGCACAAGTTCTGACTTGGCTTCCTTGATCAGGAGGCAGAGTTGGGAGCATGTCTGGAGGACCAGGTCCCTGGACCTCTCCACATCCTGTTGTGTGGAACCTGCTAAGAGCCAATCATCGAGGTAGGAGTATATTCTGACCCCCCCCCCCCCAAAGATGGGCTGCCACCACTGCAATGCATCTGAACACCTGTGGGGCCGATGACAGGCCGAATGGCATGGCTAGAAACTCATATAGGGTTCCCTCTGCCCTGAAGCAGAGGAACCACTGGTGGGACAGACGGATTGCGACGTGAAAGAACATGTCGCGAAGATCCAGTGAGCAGAACCACATGTTTTGCTCCAGAGATGGTATGATCTGGGACAGAGTTACCATCAGGAAGGTGCGTGGCCTGAGATACTGATTCAAGTCGTGCAGATCTAGAATGGGGCGCCAGCCTCCCCATCCGCTTCGGGACCAGGAAGTATCTGGATACAAACCCTAGGTCTGGAGAAGGATTGGCCATTCGAGCTACTGACTCCTTGAGGAGGAGCTAAGCAATGTCTGGAATAGCCGACCGAGTGTGGGCAGAAACTCTTCTCCCACGGGGCACAGCTTGGAGGGTACTGCTCGAACTCCAGAGGCAGACCCTAGCTGACCACTTCTACAACCCACATGTCCATGGTAACAGCAGACCAGGTTAAAAGAAAGTGGCAGAGTGGGCCCTCCATGAGAGGACCCAGAGCTGGCGTGACAGGAATAGGGGTGGCAACCCCTATCACGTCACTGGGCAGGCTTGAAGGAAAAGGGTGCAGGGCCTGAACCCCGCCCTCCTTTACAGGCCTGGGAAGGTCCAGGTTTGGGGCGAGAGTGCAAAGGCTTAGCCTGCTGCTGCCCTGCAGGGGAAGAAAGCCAAAAAAGCTTCTTCTGCTGCTGCTTCTTAGTACCACAAGAACTCTGAGCAGAAGTGATACCCAAGGTGGCACTCGATTGTTCGATGCGCTGAAGGTGACCAGCCACACCTGGGCCAGAGAGATCAGTGCCCAGGAAAGGCACATCAGGCAGTTTGTGCTGGGTATCCACTGGGAAGGAGGAGAGCCTCAGTCAAGCCCTGTGGCAGGAGGCAACTGTGGCTGCCAACAAACGGTTACATGAGTCCCCAGTGTCCAGGGCCATCTAGAGCTGCCGCTTAATGGCACAACCTTAGTCTCTTGACCTGCTTGACTGTGGTTTGCAACTCCATGGGGAGGTGTGGCAAGACTTCGTCCAAGGACTCCAAAAAGAGCATGGGACAAGTGTGCCACGTTGATGTCCGAGCTTGTCTTACAGAGGCCTAAGGAAGAGGCCTCATAGATCTTCCGGGCAGAGTGATCCAATTTCTTGGAATCCTCCTCCGGAGGTCCGTTGGTATCAGCAGAACTGCCTGTATGTCTGAAAACAGGGGCCATCACAAGGCTCCTGGCCGAAGGGTGCTCTGTGAACCCCACTAGGGACCCCATGGGCACCACATACTTGCGGGCCATCCAGGCAGACAGAGCTGGACAGAAGGCAGAGTAC
Organism: Neoceratodus forsteri; assembly: GCA_016271365.2. Lineage (NCBI taxonomy): Eukaryota > Metazoa > Chordata > Ceratodontiformes > Ceratodontidae > Neoceratodus > Neoceratodus forsteri. The sequence continues at coordinate 823,004,690 of CM028137.1, read as the reverse complement.
TGCGAAAGTTCAAGGTCTGGGCCAACGATGACTTCGGCCACAGGAAAAGCTTCCGTCCGGGTAACCCCTCTCAAGAGGATATCAGTGACAGGATACTCCGCCTTTTTCTGATTGAGTTCCAGGGGCATCCATGTGGATTCAGATGAGACGGAGAATGCCCTGAAAGGACGAAGGGACTTTCTCCATCGCAAAATCACCAGCCGACTCGTCATCCCGTGGATGAGAATGGAGGCCAGTGTCATCCAAATCCCAAGTATCACGATACAGTGGTCGACCACCCAGATCATCTTCGACTCGCCTAGGGTGGTTGGGGGCTAGAGTGACAGAAAGACACCGGGGAGCCTGGTGTCCAGCTGAGCCTCCATGGAAGAAGCCCCTCCCACGGGCTGCTTAGGCGGTCATTCCTCCAGAATTGGTGAACGGTTTAGGCCTAACCAGAAGAGGTTTTGCCGGCTCTGCGGGCAAACAGATTTCATCAGTTCCTGGGGAGTCTGCTTCGGCCTGGGAGGCAAAAGCCAAGTAATGGCCGGGGCAGGAGCCGGGGTCGGCTTATGCTCGGACAAAATCAGCTGCTGCCACATGAGATCCTTATAGTGTCAGTTTCCGCCAAAGCCTCTCCTCATCCGAGGAGGACAAGGACGACAGATGGTGTTGCCACTTTTTGGCGCACTTGTGCGCCTTCGGCCTGTCGGTCAAGGGGGTCCAAGACCTCGGTCGCTCAGGAGACACCGGTGAAACCAGAGACTTCCGAGGGTCAGGGACCACTTCCTCGGCGGGTTTCCGGGCTGGCTAGGTCTCCATCAGGGAAGGAAAGGACCAGAGTCCAACTGAGAGTCTCGTCTACTGGAGTCGACGACAAAGGGTCAATCGGGTTGAGAATAATCTCAACTTCATAGATCGAAACTTCAGTCAACTGGCCCAACGGCAGAGCCAAGAAGCCAGCGGCTAAAGAAGCAATCTCGACAGAGGTCGAAATGGCCGGTCCTGGGATAGAGATCTCTCCCGATCCCAAGAGCATCTCCATCAAGACGAAGATGGTCCCGGTCCCCCCTCCTGCTTATGGTACTGAGAGGAGTGCGTCCCATGAGGACTCACCCTTAGTCGGGGAGAGTGGCACAACTGTCTAAAGGAACCAAGAGAGTGGAGCCCAAGTTGAGGGGAATGAAGAAGCCAGGAGAGGAAAATTCCGGAGTGAGCCACTCTCTCCTCAAAGGCCTGCATGCACTCCAACTGCTCATCGGAAACCGCCCATCGACCTTCCTTAGATTTCACCAGCGGGTTCTGTTTTTTGGGCCTGCCCAATTTAAAGCATGGGACGGTCATAGAGGACATTAGGCTAAAAAGCAGGGCAGAACTCTCAGGTCGTGGTGTCATGGCCGACACAGAGACAGTAGATGCACACGGCGGGCAGGTCCATACACATCTTCTGGCCGCATGGGCACCGGCGAAATCCAGGGGAAGACTTGTCTTCCATAATCGAGAAACAAAAGTTGCAATCGCTAAAGCGAGAACATTTAATTTTCGCACTAATCAAAGGTTGAGAAGCCAGGGTCCAAACAATGTGAAAGCACAATGGAGGCAACCCGAATCATTCAGCGGAAAGGAAGATGTAGCATCATGGGATGGAGCAGAGTTATACGACCCGGGTGGGTGGGGGGAGCCAGCTTGAAGACCTTCCAGCAGATTTAAAGGGAAAGGAACAATGCCAGTAAGTGTGGATGAACATATCCACGTCCCTAGAACTGGGTAGTTTTGCGCTGAATGGGGAGGTGAACAGATCCATCTCTGGGTCGAAACCCAGAGATCGAAGATGTCTTCGACTATTGAATGACGCACTCCACTCCGAGCCTGGCTCAGTGCGCTGAGACCATCTGCTAGTACGTTTTGAACATCTGGGACGTGCACTGTGGTCAGCTGAAGGCCGTGCCGGACAGCCAAATTCCAGACATGCATCACCTCTCTGCAAAGGGGGTACGACTGTGTCCCTCCGTGCTTGTTCAGGTATCAGCCCCGTACATATCCGTCTGTAGAAGTGATCCCGGTAACAGAAGAGGCTGAAAGGCCTTAAGGGTATAAAGCACTGCCCTAATCTCAAGCATATTGACGTGTAGAGTTCCCACTGAGACCGCATTCCTTGGGCTCTATGGTCTTTTAAGTGGGGTCCCCATCCCTGACTGGAGACATCTGCTAAAGTCTGGGATGGGGGAGGAGGCCTGAAAGGTATCCCTCTCGTGAGGTTGTGAAGATAGTGCCACCAGTGGTGATCCTGCCTCAAGGAGTAGGACACCAAGACTCTGTGGTCCAGGTCGTCCATTCTCTGGTCCCATTGAACCCTAAGGGCCCACAGAGTAATATGCATGTGGAGCCTGGCCAGACGAAAGGTAGAAATAGAGGCTGCCATAAGGTACACAAGTCGCAAGACCAACCGGGGCCGTAATCAACTGGCTGGAGGACACTAGCTTGGCTTGTTGCTAAAAGGTTTCCACTCTGTCCACAGAGAGGAGGGCCTTGTCCTAAACACTATCCAGAACCAGCCCAATAAATTGGAGGTGTTGGGAGGGGTGAGGTGAAACTTGGGGTAGTCCATTGTAATACCCACCTGACTGAAAAGTTTCAGGATAAAGGACAGGGAGTCGACAGACTGTCCCTTGACAGAGCTGACAGCCAGTCGTTGAGGTACGAGAACACAAACCCCGGCGTTGTAACACTGCTACCACCAGGGAAAGGCACTTAGTAAATACTCTGGGTGCTGAGAAAAGGACAAAGAGGAGGACTTTGAAGTGCCCCCCCCCCCCTCCAAAAAGGCAACGTGAAGGAAGCAGCGATGGGACGAGCACACTGAAATGTGCAGGTATGCATCCTGCATGTCCACGACACAAAGCCAGTGCCACTGATGGAGTAGGGGCAGGATGCTTGGGAATGCCAGCATGTGAAATTTCTTGTACTCGACGTACAGATTTAGCGTGCTTAAGTTCAGGATAGCACTAAAGCCGCCTCTCTTTTTGGGCACAAGGAAGAAGTGGGAGTAATACCCCGTGCCCTCTTTTGCCCGAGGAAAGGGTTCTATGGCTGACTTTAGTAGAGCCCAAATTTCTTCAGAGACAAGAGGAATGTGACCTGCCAGATAATGAGACAGTCAAGGAGGCTCTTCTGAATGTCTTTCCAGGAATTCTATGGTGTGGCCTTGAGCTATTAGCTGAAGAGCCTGAGAGTGTTGTGATGTCCCTCCACTCGTCGAGGTGGTAAGCAAGTTTGCCCCCCACCAGTTCCTCCGAAGCTGGCGGTAGAGGCCAGGGGGCCTGCTGCAAGTCAGGAGGCGGCAGGAGGACTGGGGAGGGCCCCACCGAAAGCTCTGTGGGACTAAGCTGGGTGAATGGAGGTAGAGGCAGGAGCCAGATGTTTGGGCCTGATGCCTAGCAGGCTGTTACTGCTTAGTCTGACATGGTCTTTGGTGATGAAAGCCTCTTGTGTAGGCTTAGACATGGTGTGGACTTCCCTCAAGGATTTGCCACTATCCATAAGGATGGAGAGGATATCCTTAGCGTCACTCCCGAAAAGGACTGGCCCCCGGAACGTCCTGGGCAAGGCCAGAAATTCTCAGCCAGGAATATCTCTGAAGACGTACTGCCATGGTGGTAGTGTGGGCAGTAGAATCTACTGAATCATATGTAGCCCAAAGGGCATGGCGGTAGGTGATCTTGGTAGTCATGACCGTCTGAGCCATCTCCACCTTAATCTCAGTGTCTGGGGGAGAGAGAGTTAATCTTAGCTTCCAGCTGGCCCAAATGTCCCATTTGGTAGGATACCATATGGGCAACGTAATTAAGAGATTTGAGGGCACAAGTGGAGGAAAAATAAAACTTGCATCCAAAATGATCCAGCTGCCTCCATTCCTCATCAGGAGGTGAAGTACTCATATGTTTGGGCTTGGCAGAGCAGTCATGGGCTGCACTGATGACCACCGAGTCCACTCTGGGGTGGGCACTGAGGTAGCCGACCCTTTCAGGGGTACAGTAAAATCGATCAGCCTACTTGGAGACCACAGGAAGTGATTAAGGCTGAAGCCCAATTGTGGACATCAGATCCTCGTGGGGAACTATCCATGTTGCGATAGGCATAGGAATGACATTCTGGATATCCAGGTGTTCAGCCAGGCATTTACGCGTGGCATCTTTCACTTAAGTCTTCCAGGCATTTGTAGCCTGGATCCGACATAACAGGTCCAGAAAAGTGGGATCCTCTGGAGGTGATTCAGAAGACTCCTCCGTAGGGGGATGGCTGGCTCATATACCAAGCCTAAGGAAGGGGGCGCCAGACTGAGAATCAGACATCAGACTTCTGACCAGTGACCTGTCCCTGGAAAGAGAATGCATCACCAGGAGCTCACCCTGGCCACCAGCCATGGTGGGGGCACCTTTCTAGTCCGAACCAGAGGGACGGGAGTCCCTGATGAGAGGTTCAGAAGCAGGCTCCAGGCGAACCGGAGTCGAGGTCACCACAAGCTGATGATGGTCCAGCTCGGAAACTAGCTGAGAATGGAGTCCTGCCACCAAGACCGAAGGGCCACCTGAAGGTCCATCGAAGAATGAGGAGACTGGGGTGGTAGAGGCTGTAACACTGGCGGGTAACCCAGCGTTGGATACTGAAGCGTCACGTACCCCAGCATTAGAAAATGGTAGCCTGGCATCAAGTAGCAAGGCATATGGTAATGCAACGGACACTCTGGCGAAGGGTAGGACAGCAGATAAAGGGGCGTCAGATACCCAGAAGGATAGTGAGGCGCTGGGTTAGAAGGCATAGGGTACCATGGATTTGTCCAAACATGAGTGCCGAAGGACATTAGAGAGGCACTGAATGGGTCTGTCTGGCGGTGCCCCCCAGCCCCACCCCCGTGGGTCCGGCAAGAGTCCCCCAGAGCCAGCAGCTCCTACCGAAGTCTGAGGATGCATTGGTGGATCCTGTGGAGTAGGCGTCTAAATCCCATTAACAGAATCTGGCGTCGGAACCAAAATTGTTTAATTGGAAAGACCCCCAGTGACCTGTGGCTCGGAAAGCGTAGGTGAAGCCGGAGGCACTTCCTCAGAGAGGTCAACTCCCGGGGATGGGTTCTCTCAAGAGTGGTTTGCGGCAGAAGCAGCAGCGGGTGCTGAGGTTCGTCAGGCCTGGAATCAGGGCCAGATGGAAGCACCTTGGCTGGGCGTAAGTCGGTAGAACTGGCGTCAGACTTATCAGCCGGGGCTGGGCGAACTCTAGCAGAGCTGGAGTCCAACTTATCAGCTGAGACTGTGCACTCCACAGAGGAACCAAGTGGTGACTTACCCGTCTTACCACTGGACTTAGACCCTGGTGTCTTGAGCGGTCCAAGAGTGGCAGAGGCCTCCAGACGACCGGAGGCACCCGCCTGAACTGCAACCAATTCAGGCAGGGGAGAGAGAAGCTGCTCCTTGAAGTGGAGAAAGAAGCAGCCAGGGGTGCTCATCATCCGCCGGATCCTAGGGATTTCTTGCGGGATGGAGAGCGGTCCCTGTGTTTCTCCTTGTCTTTTACTTGCAGGAGTCGCGCACGCCACCCCAACCGGGGAGGAAGAGCAGCCCCACAGCTTCTGCAATTCCTTCTCCATGGAAGCAATCTTCAACTTAAAAATGTGGGCTTCCAGGGCCTGCTGGTGGCATTTCCGTGTGACCTGGTTCAAGCTCCGACATGCCGCACAATCCTCAGTCTTGTGCTCTGGGCCCAGGCAGAAAAGACAGAGAATGGCCGTCCTTGTGCAGGAGTCTCACTTGTACTTACAAGATATGGTAAGCGTCTGACAAGACATGCACGATAAGTACACTGAAAGGCAATAAAGAAATAAATCATGAAATACTCAAAAATGACGGTTGACTAGCGGCGTTCTCTGCGAGGTCTGAAATGTACAGGTAGACAGCGGGAAATTACTTGAGGGTGGCCTGGGGACCGCCCACTGTATAGTGTCACACTGACGTCGGTGAGCAGTCCCTCACCAGACATTGCTAGCTAAAGATTTCTGTGTGGTCCTGATGCCAGGAGGCACAGTCCTGTATGTCAAGAACTACTGCAGGAGCCCTCTCTAAGTAAGATGTAATGTTACCAGTAGGCCTCATCAGTGAACAAGATCATGCAGGGAAGGCCTCCTTGTCTTTGTCCCTATGCTTCTGCTTGCAGGACAGTGAGGACCAGTCTGTATACTGGTCTTTGACTTAGACAACAGAGAATTAGTCAACAGAGTGGGTGACGCCAATTTCTTTGCTTTACCTTTTCCATGGTGGCTGCTACAGTTTTCTTAAACATCTCTAGCTCCTTTCTACGTCGTCGCCTGGTAGCCTGATTGAAGCTCTGACAAATATCACAGCCTCGCATGCTGAAAGAGGCCTAGGCAGCAAATGCACAACTTGTGGGTGTCATTTGAAAAAATATCTCCGCATTCATTACAGAAGAGCATGGAAGGCTTCGATGGCATACAGAGGTAGTGATGAAAACTTAAGACTGGAAAATAGTACAGCTCAGTTGATGGTACATTTCTGTTATCAGGTCCGATCAGTCTCATCAACTGCAAGAAAATAACTAAGGAGGGATACGGCTACCCACAGTTATATACAGGCTGACACATGACGTGGGCAGCCCCAGCCAGCAAACGTTTCTGTGCGGTCCTAGTGTTTGCAGCTGATGTTCCAATGGAATAGACTAAAAGAATCCTCAAAGATGATCAGTCAGCGAATGCAACTCAGAGGTCAGACATTTTGGCATCTCCGGCTCATATCCAGGTTGTGTCTCCCACATTACCAGGAAATGAGCCAGGACAAAGCAATGAGTCAACCCCATCAGTTCTAACCTTTTACTAGATCAAATACTTTAGAATGTTACAAAAAAGGTAACGTACAAAAAGTGAAGGACAGTAATAACTGGGAACTTACTAAATGTATTGTATTCAGTTGGACTGGCACTTGGATAATATTGTGGAGCTCCAGCTTGCACGGTGTACAGCTGCGTTGGTACTACATAAGGTGTCCGGTACTGTGGAAAGAAAGAGGGATGCACGTTAGTGTTAATTCTATTATGGGCATCACTGTAACTGGCAATCAAGAGCAGAAAAGCATCCTTGACATACTAGGTAAAGCAGCCCTAGCAGTGAAACTTGTACACTGGGGTTCACGAACATCACAGGTATCTCGAAGGAGACCTCGGAAACAAGACACAACTAAGTGATGCCAAACCAGGGCCAGATCAAGTTTTAGTTTTGTTTTGTTTTAGAGGCTGCAATTTTCTCAAGAGTAAAGTACAGTTACGCAAGAACTTGCTGTAACAGTAGATCTTCGAGAACAACTCTTGCAGCAGGTTACACCATTAGGACTGAAACCGGCAGGCGCCAGAACACCACGGAAATGTTCTAGCTAGCAGTATTTAGCGGGGACCACCTCAGACGTTGGTCCCGCCCCCGACATCAGGCACAGTACATAAGGGGCCGGTCACCCAGAACCCCAGTTCTCCCGCCGAAGACTCACAGCCACTGGATGACATCAGAAGAGGAGACTGATGATCCGCCATCAAAAGGCAAATCAGAGATGCTGAGAACACCTGATCCTAGGGGAAGGATGTTGGAATGAGAATCTACCTCCAGCAGAGATGGTGGGAGGAAAAGTACCTGCGGCAAGAGCTGTTCTCGAAGATCTACTGTTACGATAAGTTCTTACATAACTGTACTATCTTACTCCGAGAAACCGCTCTTGCAGCAGGTTACACCATTAGGATGGATTCCCAAGCAATAATGGAAATCCTACACCATTGGAAAGAGGGAAGGAAGAAATCCTTAATAGAACCTGAACCTAGGACAGAAGTCCTTGAAGGACTGCTAGACCTGTTCTTCGCCTCGATGCAATATCCAGACTATAATGCCTGATGAAAGTGTGCACGGAGCTCCAAGTAGCTGCAACACAGATAACAGAGGTGAACACATTCTTTGGGGCCGCAAAGGAGGTAGCCACCCCCCTTGTGGAATGACCCTTAACCGCACCCGGTGAGGGTTTGCTGCGCTTCTGGTAGCAGAATGTGATACAATGTATAAGCCACCTGGACAGCGACTGTTTGGAAACGGGAGCTCCCGTCATCCTGTGGGTGAAGGAGACAAAAAGCTCATCAGATTTTCAGTGGTGTTTGGTTCTGGTCAGGTAGTATCTGAGACACCTATGCACATATGGCCTCTCCTCGATTAGAATACTTGGGGAAGTACACTGGTAGATCGATATCCTGATTAACAGCTAGAGCCGAGACCACCTTAGGCAGAAACTTAGGATTAGTCCGTAGAGATACCCTGTCTTGGTGAAAAACCAAATAAGGCTCTTTGCACACGAGTGCATGAAGATCAGAAATTCTTCTGGCCCATGTAACGACAACTAAAAACGTCTTCCAAGTAAGAAGACGTAGCTCGCAATCCGCGGCTGGCTCAAAGGGTGGCAGCGTGAGCTGCTCCAGGACAAAGGGTAGATCCCATGGCGGAATCTGATCCTTAATTGGAGGTCTAAGGCAGAGAACCCCTCTCAGGAAGGCCCATGCAGTCTCCAACTGAGATATGGTTCGTTGGCCTACAGGAGTGTGATAGGCTGAGATGGCACAGAGGTGTACTTTGATCGAGGAGTAGGCCAAGCCTGTCTTAGAGACAGGAGGTAGTCCAAGACCGACTTTTCTGGACAGTCTAGAGGCGGAAACCCCCACGCTTGAGCCCATAGGCAAAAACGGCGCCATTTCATGGCGTAAGTAGCTTGAGTGGCCATTTTCTCGCAGCCACCAGAACGTCAACTACCTCTTGCGGGACCCCATGTCGCAAAATGGCTATGTCTCTAGGAGCCAAGCGTGCAGGCTCAGCGAACGAAGGTCCGGATGGACCAAGGAGCCCTCCTCCTGAGACAACAAGTGAGAGCTGATTGGCAGAGGCACAGGAGGTTCCCAGGATAGCTGATGTAGTAGAGGGAACCAGATCTGCCTGGGCCAGAACAGCACAATGAGTACCAGCGTCGCTTCCTCTTTGTGAAGTTTCAGAAGGACACCCTTGATCAACGGAAAAGGGAGGAAGGCAGAGGAATCTGGCCACCCAGGAGAGGGACAACACGTCACCAGAAAACACCAGGCCCTGGATCTAGCAAGCAAAAATTGGGCTGTTTTGCGTTGGATGGGGATGCGAAAAGGTCCAACTCTGGTGCACCCCATCTGCAAAACAGATCCTCTGCTACCTCCTGGAGTAGTTCCCACTCGTGGACTCTGGCCTGAGAGCAAGTCAGGCTGTCTGCGATGACGCTGTCCATTCCTGGGACATGAACAGCAATAAGGTTTGCGCCGAGTTGCAAAACCCAATCCCACACCCTCATGGCCTCCCTGCAAAGTGGGTAGGAATGGCTGCCTCCTTGTATGTTGAGGCAATGCATCACCATGGAATTGTCTGTAACAGAAGAGTACCCGGTGGAATCTGACTGGAAAGCCTGCAGGGCGTAAAGAACTGCTCTCATTTCCAGGATATTTATGTGGAGAAGAGTCTCTTGGGCTGTCCACAGGCCCAGAGACCAGACACCGTCGAGGTGTGCACCCCCAGAGGCCTGAAGCGTCTGTGGAGAGTCACAACCTGAGACGGCGCAATGAAGGGGACTGGATTTAGCCACCACTGCCAATCCCGGATTACAGCCTTCGTGATCCAGATTGGGAGCTGCAGAAGGTCTTGCCTTTGATCCCACTGGACCCGCGACATCCACTGGGTGACCCGTATGAGGAGACGAGCAAGCGGTACTGTTGCAATGGCCGCAGCCATGTGTCCGAGCAGGCAAAGGACAAATCTGGCAGGAACGGTCTTCGCCAAAATGTCCCTGATGACGGATCCGATGTGTTCCGCTCTGTCCTGGGGAAGAAAAGCTGTCCCCTGGACGGTGTCCAGAACTGTGCCTATGAACTGCAGAGTCTGATGGAACCAGGTGCGACTTCTCTTGATTGATGATGCCCAACGTCTCGAACAGAGACAGAGTAAAATGAATGGCAGACATTAAGGCCTCCCGAGAAGGCACCATGAGAAGCCAGTCGTCCAGGTAGGGGAACATGTAGTGGCCTTGTCTCTTCAGAGTCACCACTACGACCGCCATGCACTTCGTGAATACCAGAGGTGCCGATGACAGTCCAAATGGGGAGGGCTCGGAACCGATAATGGTGGCCCTGAAACTCGAAGTGCAGAAACGTCCTGTGCGCTTGAGCACTGGGTATATGCAGGTAAGCATCCTGCATGTCCAAGGATGCTAGAAAGGCGCCCTGCTTCAGCATGGGAATCAGACCTGAGAGGGTCACCACGTGGGAGCGTCTGTACAGGACAGACTCATTGAGGACGCTGAGGTCTAGTATCGAACGGAGGTCCCCTGTTTTCTAGGGAACCAGAAAGAAGTGAGAATAATATCCTGCACTCATCTGGTTCCGTAGTACGTGCTCCATCGCTTCTTTTCCAAGAAGCGTGAGCACCTCCTGCTGTATGAGCAGGGCATCCTGACCGAGTAACGGGAAAGCAGGGGAGGTGTTGCCAGTGGATGGTAGAGAAATTCTATGAAGTGACCTTTCTTGACCAACTGGAGGACCCACCGGTCGGTGGTATTCGACTGCCACCCTAAAAGGTGCAGAGCGATGCAACCCCCGACCTTTTGTGCCTGTTGCTCCAGAGGAAGGGCGGGGCGAGGAAGGAGTCATGCTGTGGCAGCACTGGTCCTTGCAAGCTAAGCTGGTTAAGTGTAGCGTTGGGCTTTGCCTGGGGACAACTTAGCCTGGGCTTTCTGTTGAAAAGTGCCCCTTTGTTGCTGGCCAGAACGTGGCTGCTGCCTTTGCTGCCACCTGCGAAAACGGCTCTGGTTCCTATAAAAGGAACCAGGCCTGGATCTGTACATGGCCTGTACAGACCTGACAGCCTTCCCAGCGTCCTGGAGTTTGGCGATAACCTTCTCCGAGGGTTCACCAAAAAAATACCTCGCCACTGTGGAAGACGTCAAGAATGTTGTTCTGTATGTCCGTAGTGAAGGCGGAGACACAGAGCCAAGCGTGTCGCCCAAGACAAACGCCTGAAGCTGCAGCTCTGGCGGACGAGTCCGCAGAATTGTATGCGGCTCGTAGTGCTTGGGTACCCGCATCAGACCCTGTGCAAAGAAGGTTTAGGAGCTCCGCCTTCTGATCGCCATCCGGAAGTTTATCAATCAGGTCCTGGCCCTGTTCCCACAGGACGTTCTGAAATTGTACCAAGTGGGTTAGGTAGTTAGGGGACCTGATGGAGCATGTAACAGCCGCATACATGCATCTTCCCAGGTAATCCAATTGTTTGGATTCCTGGTCCGGTGGCTGTGTGCTCATGTGTTGCAGTCTTTGGAACCGGTCATGTGAGGCCATAATGACCAAGGAGTCTGCCAGAGGTTGGGCCAAGTACTGGTCCTCTCTCGGGGCCTTGTACAGGCAGTCAGCTTTCTTCGGCACTGTGGGAGTGGAGTGCGGACGCTTCCACGCAGCCTTGGTGACGTCCGCGAAGGTGTCCACCAAGGGTGGCACTACCACAGGCTTTGGGTCTCTCTGCCAAAGATAACTGGCAAGGCGCTGCCTTTCGGGGTCGAGGTCTTCAGCATCCCACCCCATGTTGTCCTGGACGTGCCTCATGATCTTGGAGGAAGAGGGATCATCCAGAGAAGATCTGGGACGGTCATGTGGGTCAGGTGATGGAATGCTGAGTGGAGAAGGAGATCCGGAATAATCAGAGGTATCTGATCTGGAGTCCTCGCCTGACAGAGTACACCGACGACATCTGGGTCGCTTGGGAGACCCTGATGGAGATCTTGAGGGAGGCCTTCTCCGGTCCTTGGATCTACCCCATGAAGTGGAGTCTGCTCCTAAGGGGTTAGTGGTCGTCCTGCTGGCCCCTTTGGTGGAGAAGGGGGCGTAGGTGGTGAAGGAGTAGGAGGAGGAGGAGGTGGTGGTTTTACAGGGACCACATCCTTTTGGATGGCGTCCACCAGAAAGTAAAGAGGTCCTTTACTTCTTGTAGGTTCTTGCCCATGGTCTGGCATCAGTGGTCTGTCGAGGGACGGGCATGGATACTGTGGTGTTCTCCAGGGTGGCAAAGGTTCCTCGGGGAGCTCGGCACATCCTTGGTGTCGCCCACCTGGAATCTTCGGAGCAGCGTGGTGTCCTCCGTTGAATCCTGTGACTGGTGTCCACAGGTGACTGGGGGCGGTCTTGGTCTGGTGAATGCAAGGCAGACGCCTTCGGGTCCGGCGATCGCCCAGTTGGCGTCTGGTGCCTGGCTGGTGTCTGCGGCTCCGAACGCCTGGCCGACTTTGTATGCTTGCTTGACGTCAGGTCAGACGTCCGCTTTAGGGACGTCAGGTCTTTAGTCTCCCTGGGTAGTGGATCCGGACCTCTGGGAGGCTGGGAGACCTATCTCGAGTCGGGTTGGTGAGGAAGACTTGTGGCGTTCGGAAGACTTGGAAGAGGCCCGAGAGGGAGTGGAGGAAGCATAGGGCCTTGAAGTCTTGATGGGCTGGAGAGTCGAAGAGCCACCTGAGGCTCGGACTTTGACCGGAGGGGGCTGAGAACAAGCCCCGGAGGGAAAGCTGTCCGACCTGGTGGAGCCTGAGCTATGGCAGTCCGAGGCCCAGTTCAGGGATCTGGACCTTGCCTTCTGCCTGTGTTTGTCCCGGTGTTTATGGGCCTTGGAAGAAGAATCACCCCTGGAGGAAGGTTCTTGGTCCATCCTAATAAGTTTTTCTTCCAGCAGACAAGCCTGAAGTGCCTTCTGACTGCGGATCCTGCTGCGGCTGTTGAACCCTTGGCAGAAGGTGCAGGCCTTGGTGTCGTGGTCCGGGCATAAGTACCGCACGCAGGAGGAATGTGGATCCTTAAAAGGGATCTGTTTTCCACAGGCACACTTGGAAAGGTGTCCCTCAAATGAAGGACTTGGAGAGAACATTAGTTTGGAGAAACTCTTGAAGTTCTAAGTCGTCGTGCGCTAGGTAGAGACCGAGAGGCCGATGCCGTCGAGTCGACAGTGGGAAAAGAACTGGGGATTCTGGGGTACCGCCTCCTTATGTACTGTGCCTGATGTTGGGGGCAGGACAGACGACGGAGGCGGTCCCTGCTGAATACTACTAGCTAGAAAATTTTCATGGTGTCCTGGCGCATGCCGGCTTCAGTCCTAATGGTATAACCTGCTGCAAGAGCTGTTTCTTGAAGATCACTTTCTTCAGGAATCACTGTGGCCTCTCCCCCACAAAACAACCAGACAGTGCTGTCTGGCAGAACGCACAGAGCATCATCAAAATTAATTCATGATCATCAACAGTATTAGGAACATTTTAAATGAATAATTTGTTCACAGCAGAAGTCCATGGGGCCTGCCATAATACATACTGTGGTGATAGCATAACTCCACATTCTGCAACTGCCACACTGGCGATACAGATTTTAGAGACCAGCAGCAACTGCCTGGATGCATTAGGCAATCTCATTTTTCTCACTCTACTGCTACTATCCTTTTGATGTCACAAATACACAGGTTATTCAATTGTAACAGTAGTTCTTGTACGCCTAAGCCAGGTGAGATCGGGTAAGTCAGTGTGGACTAACAAATACCACTCCTAGAATTACTGCCACAGGTGAGTAAGAACAGGTTACTCACCTGTAACAGTACGTCTAGGAGTGATATGTGTTTATCCACACTTATTATCATGTCCCTTTCCCCTTTTAGGATCACCGGAAGTCTTCAAGCTGGCTCCTCCCACCCACCACGGTGGTATATACCTCAGCTCCGCCCCATGACACCAGATCTTACCCCGCTGGAAGCCAGGTGTTGTGTCCGCAGCCGGGTAGGTCCGTGTGGATGAACAACATGCACCAATCCTAGAAAACACAGTTACACAAGAACTTACCGTAGCAGCAGATCTTCAAGAGGGGCTCTTGCAGTAGGTAATTACATATAGGACTGACGTCGGCAGCGGCAGGACCCTGAAAAATTTCCTAACTAGCAGTCTCTGGTGAGGACGCCCCCGCGTCAGGAGGCGTCTGTGTAGAGCAGTCCCTCACGCCCGCCTTCCAGTTCTTTCCGCTCAGGCCACAAGAGACGGATGGAAAGAGCGGACATTTCCGTCACTGGAAAAGGAGCTGAAAAAGCTTAGGGGATGGAGGCGGGAAGGTGGCCACCTACTGCAAGAGCATCTCTCGAAGATCTACTGTTATGGTAAGTTCTTACGTAACTGTACTATCTTACTTCAACAGGGCTCTTGCAGTAGGTAATTACATATAGGACTGAGTCCCAAGCAGTCTAGAACAAGAAGCAGCACCCGGGAGGAGGAAGAAAGCTACTCAAAGCAGATCCTCTAGCTGTGAAGGCCTTAAGAAAGAAGGCCTTGCAGAACAGCGAGCCCGAAGCCTGCTCTACGACGAGAGGCAATATCCAAACTGTAATGTTTTGTGAATGTATGGACAGAAGTTCAAGTGGCAGCAGCACAAATGTCTGCTGCTGACACATTCTTGAAACATGCCACAGAAGCAGCAGCCCCTCTGGTGGAGTGACCTCTTATTTGACCCGGAAGGGTCTTGTTGTACTTGTCATAACAAAAGGTGATGCAGTGAGCAAACCATTTAGACAGGCATTGCTTGGAAACAGCACTGCCTTCTCTTTTGGGGGCAAGAGAGATTTTTCAAAGGCGTTTGACAAAGTCCCACATAGTGAATTGATTGATGCTCTGATAGAACATAAAATACCGGGTACATTACAACCTGGGTAAAGGCAGGTTGAGTGAGAAAGTAGAGGGTTTGCTTAAAAGGAGTTTATTCTGACTGGTTGGGAGTGGAGAGCGGAGTCCCCCAGGGATCTGTTCTGGGGCCCTGCTTGTTTAATATTTATATACACACTGTCTGGAGGAGGGGATGTTTGGGAAACCAAATTTGCAGATGACACTAGAATTGATATTAGTATCAGAAATGGAGAGGATGTAACGAAATTGCA
This sequence comes from Neoceratodus forsteri, assembly GCA_016271365.2. Taxonomy (NCBI): domain Eukaryota; kingdom Metazoa; phylum Chordata; order Ceratodontiformes; family Ceratodontidae; genus Neoceratodus; species Neoceratodus forsteri. The sequence continues at coordinate 822,989,671 of CM028137.1, read as the reverse complement.
AAAAGCCTTATTTAAAATGGAAAGTTGGACTAGGGAAAACAGTTATCCTTTAACAGACAAATGTGTAGTGATGCACTTTGGGAAGAAAAATAAAAAAGCAGATTATTTTTTAAATGGACATATATTGGGTAACGTAGTGGAGGAAAGAGATTTGGGTGTTAAAGTGAGAAGTGATCAAGTTCCATCAGCACTGTAGCCAGGTTATAAAGTCAGCTAGTGATATTCTTATCAACATCAAAAAACATGTAAAGAGTAGGAAGAGGGAAGTGATTGTACCTCTCTTTGGAGCACTGGTGAGGCCGCAGATGGAGTATTGCGCACAATTCTGGTCGCCTGGTTTCAGGTTGGATGTAAACAGATTGGAGAGGGTTCAGAGGAGGGCTACCAGGTTGGTAGCTGACGTTAGGGACCTCGACTATGAAGACAGACCGGAGGATTTGGGGATGTTCACATTGGAGTATAGGCGATTGAGAGGGGATATGTGTATGGCGTATAATGCACTTAAAAAGTCAAGTCTAAGGGATAAATTGGGACTCACATTAAGGGAACAGCGATATGACACTAGGACACATTCATGGCAACTTAAGGAGCAAAATTTTAGGACCACGAAAAGAAGACACTGGTTTAGTGTTCGAGTCATTCCAGTGTGGAATAACTTACCTGAAGAGGTAGTTACTAGTAAGACAATATTTGAGTTTAAGAGGAAATTGGACAAACATTGCATAGCTAACAAAATAGGGAGTTACAATAATTAGAGTTAACAGTGAGCACAATGGACATAAGTCTTCTTTGCTCTGAAATTACCTATGATACCTACCTAAGAGAGACAAAAAGTTGATCAGTCTTTCTGAGATCCTTTGTTGTTAGTATAGTATCTCAGAATGCGGTGAAGGTCCATAGTGTGAAGTAGATACTCCCCCCCTCCTCCCCCCCCCCGACTGGAGTACTGCGTAAAGAAGGCGGGTAATTCTATGGACTGGTTCAAAGTAGATTCCGCTACCACCCTGGGGAGAAACTTAGGATTGGTGCGCAGAGCCACATGTTCCTTGTGAAAAATCAAGTACTGGATTCTACACATCAGGGCCTGGAGCTCGGAAATCCTCCGAGCAGAGGTAATGGCCACTAGGAAGAGAGTCTACCATGAAAGGAACTTCATATCTGCCGAGGTCGCCGGTTCAAAAGGAGCCAAAGTAAGTTTCTCCGGGACGAAGGTCAAATCCCAAGGAGGGGCGGGAACTCAGATAGGGGATCTCAAGTGAAGAACCCCTCTGAAGAAAGTCTCAGACTTCCAGTTGAGCAAGCGTCCCATCTGCGAAGGGAATATGGTAGGCCGAAATGGCCGCCATGTGAACCTTCAGAGACGAGTGACTAAGACCCAGGTCGAAGAGGTGGCGCAGGTATTCCAGCAGTCGCCCAACTGAGCAAGAGAAAGGCTCAAAGCCTTTTGAAGTGGCCCAGATTGAGAAACGTTTCCACTTCATGGCATAAGTAGACCTAGTGGAGGGCTTCCTAGCCTCCCCCAAGATCTAAGCCACCTGGGGAGAAGCCCCAAAGCGGGCTTGAGCTATGTCTGCAGGAGCCACGGATGCAGTTGAAGGGACATGACTGAGACCTGGCTGAACCAGAGTCCCCTGATCCTGGGTCAACAGAATCCGTGACAGCGGAAGAGGAGGCTCCTCTGAGTACTGCTGCAGTAGAGAGAACCAAAACTTACCTGGGCCAGAAAGGAGCGATCAATCATTCGTGCTCCTTCTGTACCTAGTTTCTGCAAGACACGCGGGATCAGAGGAATCGGCAGGGGGGAGCATAGACGGATCTGTCCCTCCATTCTACAGACAGAGCGTCTCTCCAGAAAATGCCTCGCTCTTGAACAAGCAAGCAGAAGTCGGGAAGCTTTGCGTTTAGAGGTGAAGCGAACAGGTCCACCTGAGGTGTTCCCCAACGTAGGAAGATATCGTCTAGGACCCCCTGATCCAGCTCCCACTCGTGAGCTTGAGCAGACGAGTGACTTAGTTTGTCTGTTAAGGAGTTCTCAACCCCCGGAACATGAATTACCGTGAGGTGGAGGTCGTGCTGTGCTGCCCAATCCCAGACACTCATCGCTTCCCTGCAGAGAGGGTAGGACCGAGTACCACCCTGTTTGTTGATGTACCATACCACACACATATTGTCCGTCTGGACGGACAGCTGGCCTGGAAGAAGATGCAGGTGGAGGACCTGGAGAGCACAGAGCACCGCCTGAAGCTTGAGCACATTGATGTGCAGTGATTGCTCGAGCTTGGACCAAAGTGGGCTCCCCAACCTTCGCCCGAGGCATCTGTGGTCAGAGTCTGGGAGGGAGGAGGAAGGAAGAATGGAACTCCCCGAAGGCGGCTCTCTGGAACCATCCACCACTGTAAGTCTCGAATCATGGGAGGGGAGACTAGGACCAAATGGTCCAAACTGTCTGCCAGCTGATCCCATTGAGTGAAGCATCCACTGAGACCCCCTCATGTGGAGCCGAGCGCGACGGACTGTTGGGATAGCAGCCGCCATAAGCCCGAGGAGGCGAAGAACTGACCTTGCACTGACTCGTCTGCGGCCGGACAACAGGCTTATTTGAGTCTGGCCGCCCTGTCCAGAGGCACAAAGGCCCTGCCTAGGGTTGTGTCCAGTATCGTTCCAATAAACTGAAGCCTCTGGGATGCGATCAAGTGAGACTTGGAATGGTTCATGGTAATACCCAGACAGGCAAAAACCTGCTGGGTGAGGGAGAGGCAGTGCAGGAGTTCCTCCCTGGATGAGGCCGCCAGGAGCCAATCATCCAGGTACAGGAAAATCTGTACCCCCGGGTACACAGGTAGGCTGCCACCACTACAAGGCATTTGGTAAAAACTCGAGTGGCCAAGGAGAGGCCAAATGAAAGTGCCTTGAACTGGTAGTGGTCCCCCTGGAAAGCGAAACGAAGATATTTGTGGTGAGACGGGCAGATAGATATGTGCAGGTAAGCATCCTGCATATCCAGAGCGCACAGCCACTGGCCCGGGCAGAAGGCTCTGCAGTGAGAGCATCCTGAACCTCTTGTACACCATGAAAAGGTTTAGGGAGCCGATATCTAGAATAGGTCTTACATCTCCTGTCTTCTTTGGGACCAGGAAGAAGTGGGAATAGTAACCCGTTCCTTGCAAGGGAAGAGGGACAGGTTCTATCATCTCTTTCAGCAAAAGTGCTGAAATTTCTTCCTGGACCAGAAGATGATGTTCCCGAGAATACGATGACCTTGGGGGAGGGTGACGAGGTGGTGTCTGCAGAAACTATTGAGTGTCCTCCTGCGATTAGCTGGAGCACCCATGAAACTGATGTTTTCCTCTCCCAGCCCGGAAGGTGGAGGGAAAACCTCCCTCCTACCAGTTCCTCCAGGAAGCCAAGAGGCAGCAGGAGAGGCAAGGAGTCTGGTGGTGTGGGGCAGCGCCGCAACTGAAGCTCCCGCTGCTTTTTGGGCAGTTGGGCATGGCAGCTGCCCCCTCCCCCCCGACATTTAGCGGCCCTCTTTCCCTGTGGTCTCGCTTTGGGCCGATTCCATCTGCAAAAGGGATGGCGCTGCGATTGATGGGGATGGTACACAGAGTCCACAGACTTTAGTGTCATCCCCTTCTCCTGCAGGACGGCGATGATGTCCTTGACATCATCCCCGAACAGCACCGAACCCCAGAAGGGCGCTTCCTGGATAGCAGACTGCACTTCCGGGACCAACCCTGACACTCTGAGCCAAGTGTGACGCCGTAAACCTACGGCAAAAGCTGAGCTCCTCCCAGCAGTGTCCACTGCATCATAGGTCGCACAAAGTATGCGCCGAATGGCCGAACGTGCAGAGCAAATGAGGTCAGCCACTTCCTGCTTGACCCGAGGGTCCGAAAGGAAGTCCAATTTCGATTCCACCTCACTAAGAATCACCTTCTGGTAATCCCCCAAGTGGCCAACATAGTTCAGGGCCCTAAAACCCAGGGTGGAAGAAGCAAAAATCTTCTTGCCATACTGCTCCAGAAGGCCGGATTCCTTGTCAGGTGGAAACGAGCTAAGATGTTTGGGTTGAACTGATTGGCCATGAGCGGCGCTGATCACAACCGAATCAGCACGAGGGTGGGAGTCTAAAAAGTCAACACCCTCTGGAGCCTGGTATAACCTGTTCGACTTCCTGGGAAGTGGGGCTAGGGCCGACTGTTTCCATATGGTGGTAATAAGGTTGGCATGAGGCTCGACCCAGGGTGGCACCAAAGTGGGAGCTGTCACGGGCAGATCCAGATGCTCAGCTAGTTTTTTACGCTGGGGGTCTGGCTCCAAGGATTGCCACTTATGTACTTCCAGGATCTTCCTCAACAACTCCGTAAAGGAAGGGGACTTCAGAGGAGTCCTTGGATGGAGAGCGAGGCTCGTCTTGCTCAGAACAACTGTCTGAAGGATCCAAGGAAGAAGAAGATGAGGAAGAGGTAGACACCCTCTCCCGACGAGGGGGAGGAACGGACCCCTTAGGAATCCCTCAGGGAAGCGTGTCCTGCCCCTCTCTGAACACAGAGGGTTGAGCGCTGGTGTTCGGAGGTGGGGAGGGAGTATATCGTCGTGGACGTACGGGAACCGGTACAATCGTCGGAAGAAGACTCTCCACCTCTCTGGTGAGCTGAGCCTTGGCCTCAGCCCACCAGGAGGCCACAGTCTCCTGCAAGTCCACCGGCAGCTGAGGGGGCGGTGGAGGAGAAGGAAGAGGAGGAGGAGGAGGAGGAGGATACAGGTATGGACTATACCCAAAAGGGCGCGTATCCATAACCCGACGGCGGGAAGCCCAGCATCTGGTATTGAGGAGCACAGTACTGCGGCATCAGATACTGTGGTCCCAGGTATGGCAGCATCAGATATGACTGGGCCGGGCACCCGGAGGAGCTGCCTGAGCAGATGGCCTGGCCGGAGGCCCCACGGGCGGTTCTGGAGCGGAAGACCGGGGGGGGCAGAGGGCCCGGCGTCGGGGCAACACCGAGGGTGGGATGTTGTCCGGCATCGGCAATACCGGCATCCAGGGAACTGACGTCAGATCAGTCTGACCAGAAGATGGACGGTCTGACGAAGGTGGACCAGAAACCTTAGTGTCGCCGGGGATTTTTGGGGGAGGGATTCGGGAGGTGGGGCTGAGGAGACTCGGGGTCCCGGAGGAGCAAAGTTGCGGGGGAGCCTGGAGCGACTGGCGATGGGGGTCGGCATCAGCTCATCGCTCTTGAACCCGAACCAATGTGCGGCTTACCAGTGGGATCCAGGTGGATGCCGGAGGGGCTAGTGTCCGACTTAACAGACCCTTCATCGGAGGAAGGCCGCGATGGAGGGGCGGCCTGGGGACCGTGTGCCACCCCAAAGGGTCGGGCAACTTACCGACCTTCTCCGTGCGGGCAGAGGAGCCAACATCCGGCTCAGAGCCGCTCGCACCAGTAGGCCGCGAAACCATGGCTTTACTGGGAGCGGAGCCTCCACCAACCGGAAGTGCCCAAGGGCCCGAGCCAGATGGCGGGCCGCGCCACCTTACAAGCCTCTAAGGCGGCCATTGAGGAGCCGGGTCTCATCGGGGGTTATATTACCTGTTTTACGGCAACTCCCCGAGCAAGACGCGGTGGGAGAGGAGCTCTGTCCCGGTGCCTTTCCTTATCCTTTTTTTGCGATGGCCTTCAGGCTACGCCTGCCAAAGCTTTCAGTTCTTTCTCCATGGAGCTCATTTTCTGTTATGAAATGTGGGCTTCCAGGGACTGCTGTCGCCTTCTCCGGGTGGCTGCGTTAAAGCTGAGGCAGTGCTGGCACTTCACCAGATGGTCGGAGCCTAGGCAAAAAAAAGGCACAGGGAATGGCCGTCCTTGTGCGCCGCACGAGTCGCACTTGTTTTTGTCTGTGGTGTATGGGACAACACACAGATGGGTACCTGGCGATGGCTGAGAAAAAATAGAAAATACTCAGTAAAACTACCGAAGGAGCTTGACTAGCAGGGAACTTTTCATGAAGCTGGCATAAGCTAACGGCAGAAAAGAACTGGAAGGCGAGCGTGAGGGACTGATCCTTTATGTAGACATCTGCCGACGCCAGTCACCTGATGTGGGGGTGGTCCCTCACCAGAGACAGCTAGCTAGAAATTTTTCCATGGGGTCCTGCTGCCTGCCGACGTCAGTCCTATATGTAATTACCTACTGCAAGAGCCCTCTCGAAGTAAGATCTATTACAGGTGAGTAACCTGTTCTTCTAGGATCGTGGATATGTTGTTCATCCACACTTATTGGCAGACTCCTAGCAGTTCTCCAGGAGGAGGGAGGCAAAAGGCACACACCCCCTACTTAAGGAACAGAGACTGAAGAACTGAGGCCCCAAAACCAACATCCCTGCATGACTCAAGGTCAATGTGGTAGTGGGTGATGAAGGTGTTTGCCGACTTTCCAGGTAGCAGCCAGAAAGATTTCCTGGATAGGGATGTCCCTGGAAGCAGCCACCGATGCAGCAGTATGGCGGGTAGAATGCGCTCTTATCCCTCTGGGAGGCTCCTTGCCCGCCAACCCATAGCACAGACCTATGCACAATGTAATCCATCTTGCAATAGTTCGCTTCACTGCAGGTCTGCCAGAAGTGGCTTCAGCTTAAGTGACAAACAGCTGGCGAACCTCTCCCCGAATTTCCGCCATCCTCGCCTTATAATAGGAGAGCACGTCTCGGGTCCAAAGTATGGAGCCTGTACTCAGCCTCTGAGGTGTAATGAGGGTACTATACTAGCAAAGTCAACACCTGGTTAACGTGAAACTCTGATACCACCTTCGGAAGGAATTTTGGGTGGGGGGGCCCGCAGGCCAACCTTGTCCTTGAGCAAGACCAGATAAGGAGAGTCCACTGAAAGCACCTGGAGCTCCCCTATCCTTCTGGCTGACGTGACAGCCACCAGGAAGGCAGTCTTCGACAAGTGTGACAACTCACACTTGTGCATGGGTTTGAATGGCTTGCCAATGAGCTCTGCCAGTACCAGCAGTAAATCCTACAGAGGTGGAAGTTCATGCACTGGAGGGGATGTGAACCAGGCCTTTGAAAAAGTGCCCAACCGCCACCTCCTGCGCCAACATCGACTAACCGGCCGCACCAGGAGCACCTTAAGGGTCACTGACCATAGACCCCCCCCTTTGGAGAGAGACCAAAGGTAGTAGAGAATGTCAGCCGCAGAACAGAGGGTCCAGGCCCTTGTCCTGACACCAAATGGAAAAACGCTTCCATTTGAAGGCGTAACACTTCCTGGTAGATTCCTTTCAAGATGCCTCCACCACAGTGTAGACATCTTCAGAAAGACCCAAGGCCTGGAACTCTAGATGCTCAGGTACCAGGCTGTGAGGTGCAGGAACTGAAGGTCCGGATGGAGTACCTTCCCCTGACTGAGTGACATCACGTCTGGGCGTGTACAAGAGCCGATCCGGGGGCCTGCAGCTGAGGCTGAGGAGATCAGGATAACAGAACTGGTGCGGCCAGTCGGGGGCTACCAGGATCACCTTCGCCTTGTCCCTCCTCACCTTGAGGAGCACCTTGTGGATCAAGGAAAATGGAGGAAAGCCGTAGAGGAGGCCTGGGGTCCACGACCTCGAGAAGGCACCCCCCTGCAGCAAGGCCTGCTGAGTGGGGCGGGCATGCAACAGCCTCAGCTTAGTGTTTTCCATGGAGGCAAACAGGTCCACCATCAGTCTGCTCCAACGGGAGAACAGGCTGTAAGCTACCTCTGGATAAAAAGACCACTCGTGGGATGTCTGGCCTAGACGGTGGAGAGCGTCTGCCAAATGATTTGAGGATCCTGCCACATGGATGGCTAGGAGATCCGCCTCCAATTGGCCCACAATGGTCCAGATGCGGAGCACCTCCTTGACCAGCAGACGAGTGCATGCCGCCCTGTTTGTTGAGGTAGTACAAGGTCGTGGTGTCGTCAGTCTGGAGTTGAATCACTTGACCCCGGAGCAAAGGAGCGAAAGCTGACAATGCCAATCTGACTGCTCTCAGCTCCAACAGGCTGGTGTGGCATCGGGACTCTTCGGATGTCCAAAGCCTGTGGGCCCACCCCCCCAATGTAGGCTCCCCAGCCCACGAGAGAGGCATCAGTCGTGAGAACAACAGTCGGCTCAGGGCGGACAAACGGGATCCCTTCCTGCAACCGGTCTGGGGCGGTCCACCATTGGAGAGCGTCCCATATCCTCTGGGCTACAGTGACCAGCTGGTCGAACTGACCATGGCGCTGGGACCACTGGGCAGCCAGCTCCCACTGGAGGAGACGCATATGCAACCAGACCCAATGGACCACTGAGGTGCACAGTGCCATGTAACCCAGAAGGCGCAGAAGAAAAAATTACTCACCTTAGTAATTATGTTTCTTCTAATGGAGTCTTGCTGTATTCTGACTATTGCAGTCACCTCCAGAACTTGAACTGCCCCGGAGAGAGAAGGGTTAAAATTCTATGCAAGGCATAGAACGTTGAACTCAAGCTCGGTTGAAAACTGTCTGCAGCACTTTGAAACCCAACAGTCAGATTCTTATGAGCAAAAACTCACTGGCTTTAATAATGTGGAAATTGTACAATTTCTACTAGCCAACTGGCAACAAAGGTTTTAGATTCCTAAAAGACTCAAGTCAGGAAACCCAAAAACCAGGTAATAAAGCATAAAAATTCTTAACTAATCAACACAAAGCACCCAAAACAGATAGTGGGCTGAAGACACCCCTGGGGTGCAACACTGCCACCTGCCCACCCACTTCCCAAAACAGGTTCTGAGAGGGGAGGAAGGAAGGGAGGTCAGAATACAGCAAGACTATTGCAGACTACCAAACAGTACCTCCAAGGAAGAGGGACAGAACCTACTTTGGGAATAGGCTCTGAAGTACTGTTGTGCTAAACCTAGCATCACTCCTAGCCTGGATATCCAGGGAGTAATGCTTGGTGAAGGTATGAACTGTTTTCCAGGTGGCTGCTTGGCAAATTTCTAACAAAGGAATATCCCTGGCAGCAGCCAGAGATGCAGCTGTACCTCTAGTGGAATGAGCCCTCAGGCCAGAGGGTGAAATTTTTCCCCGTTTCTCATAGCAGAATTGGATACAGGACACAATCCACCTGGTAACAGTTCTCTTGGTGGCAGGTTTGCCCTTACATACTTGCCCATAAGTGAGGAACAACTGGAGGGAGTCAAACATGTGACCCTTTGTACGGTCTACGTAGTAACTAAGGGCTCTTTTGACATCTAAACTGTGCAACCTCCGCTCTCCTGAGGAAGTATGATCAGTGAGGAACACAGGAAGAGACAGACTGGTTTAAATGGAAATCAGAAACCACTCTGGGTAAGAACCTTCTACTGGTTCTAAGGACCACCTTATCTCTATGGAATGAAATAAAGTCAGGTTCAACTGACAGAGCATGCAATTCACTGATATGTCTGGCAGAGGCAACAGCACCCAAAAACACCAGTTTTCCAAGTCAAGTACTTGAGCTGTGCTGAGAACATAGGCTCAAAAGGGGGTTGCATAAGCTGAGCAATGCAAACATTCAAATCCCAGGCAGGAGCGGGATCCCTAAAGGGGGGGATTGGTATGAAACAATCCTTTGAAATATTTACAGAATACAGGGCGAGATGACAGAGAAAGACTTCCCCACCGACAGAAAAGCAGAAACAGCTGACAAGTGTACCTTGAGAGTAGCTGGTCTGAGGCCTAGGCCATTAAGATGAACCATATAATCCAGAACTGTAGACAATTCAGCAGTGTCTGGGTATATATGCTTCTTGGATCATCAAATGCTGAATCTTTTCCATTTGGAGTTGTAAGTTTTTATGGTGGCAGGCTTTCGAGAGGCTTTGAGAATGCCAAGAACCCCTTGGGACAGATGCAAATCTCCATACTCCAACTCTTCAAGAGCCATGCATCGAGATTGAGAGACTGAAGATTGGGGTACCAAATCCTCCTCCGAGAGGAGGTTAACAGGTTGTAATTCCTGGGAAGAGACAGAGGAAGATGGACTGCTAGAGACAGTAACAGGGGGTACCAAGGCTGCCTGACCCAATTTGGAGCAATCAGAATCACTTTGCAAGGTTGTGACCTTACCTTGACTAGAACCTTGAACAGTAGAGGAAAGGGAGGGAAGGAAGGGATAGAAATTTCCCTTCCCAGTTCAGAATCAGAGCATCCAGAGGGACTGAGCCCAAGACTGGGGGTCTGCAACAAAATGGAAGTTGGTGATCATCTGCGGCTGCAAAGAGATCCATCTCTGGAGTGCCCCACCTTGAAAAAATCACTTTCAACACCAGAGGGTCCAGGGCCCATTCGTGATGGCCCTGGGAAATCCTACTCAATGCATCTGCTAGCACACTGTCCTTTCCTGGGAGGTGGACTGCTACCAGAGAGGTCTGTAGGGAATAAGCCAGGGACCATATTTTCATGGCTTCCGTGCACAAGGCCGTAGACAGAGTGCCTCCCTGCTTGTTAATATATCACATGGTGGTGGTGTTTTCTGTCCTGACCTGAACTACCTTGTTCTGTACCGATTGAGAGGAAGCTTGCATGGCCAGATGTACTGCCCTAAGCTCCAGGAGGTTGATATGAAGGGATTCCTGAGGGGACCACAGTCCTGGGCTGAGAGAGTCCTCAGATGGGCTCCCCAACCCAATAGGGAAGCATCTGTGGTAAGGACCAGAGAGTGAATCTGAGTGACAAATGGAACTTCCTGCCTCAGATTGTCTAGATCCTGCCACCACTGAAGGGCCTGGATAAGGGTCTGAGTAACCGGGACTAGTCTGGTAAGAAGATCTTTCCTTTGGGACCAGAAAGCTCTCAGATGGAACTGAATGTCCCTCATCTGAAACCTGGCCCCTTGGACCACTGCTGTGGAAGCTGCCATGTGGCCCAAAAGCTGAAGAAAATGCCTTGCTGGTACAGAGGCCAGAGGGAGGAAGAGGCCAGCTGTGAAATGGCTGTTGCCCTTACCAGAGGAAGGAAAGCTCTTGCCTTAACAGTATCCAGCTCTGTTCCTATGAAAGTGAGAAGCTGTACAAGCTCGAGAACTGACTTGGGAAGATTGAGAAGGAACCCCAGGGAAGTGAGAACTTGTTGGGTCACCTTCAGATGACTTGGTCTGGGGACTGTCCCACAATGAGCCAAACATCCAGATATAGAAAGATTGAAATCCTTTTTCTTCTTAAAAAGGCCACTACTACTCCTAGGCACTTTGTGAACACCCTTGGGGCTGAAGTTAGGCCAAAGGGCATTGCTCTGAACAGGTAATGGCCTGAGGGTAATTCAAACCCAAGGTACTTTCTGTGGGAGCACCTGATGGGAATGTGAAAATAGGCATCCTTGAGGTCCAGGGAGGTTAGCCAGTCTCCTGGCCTTAGAGAGGTAAGAACTGTTCCCAGAGTCACCATTTTGAATTCTGGCTTTAAAAGATGTTTGTTCAGGTATTTCAAGTCTGTGATGGATCGCCACTCCCGTCTTTTTGGGGGGAAGGAAGTACCTGGAGTACAGACATTTGTCCCTGTAAGGGGTAGCAACCCCCTCTCTATGGCTCTTAAGGCCAGTAGAGACGAAACCTCTGCTTCTAGAGTAAGGGTTTCTGATATATTTGCAGGTGGAACGGATCTGGGTCCCATTTTTGGAAAATTTTTGAAACCGAGAACCAGTCCCTGGCTTACTACCACCAGGACCCACTTGTCTGAGGTAACAGACATCCAGTCCTGGACAAAGTAAACCAGCCTGCCTCCTACCGGAATGGGGGAGTCGACCCGGGATAACAGATCAGGGTGTCTGCTTGGCAGAAGCCTTAGGCTGAGGGGTGGATGCAGCGCTGCTCATCCCCCTTCTGCCTCTCCCTCTAAAGAACCCCCTCTGAGAAAAGGGAGAAGAGGCCTGTGCATGGTAGAAAAGCCTGTGAAAAGGCCTGCCCCTAGCTTGCTGCCTTTGAGGAGTTGCCTGTCTCTCCTTGGCCTGGGCACTCCTGTAAGTGGTCCTGTACTCATCCATTTTCTTCATGTAATTCTCTGTCTGCTCCCCAGAGAATTACCCAAAACACGTAAATCCATGACCTTAGCCTGGGTGTCCTGTGAAAGGCTAGTACATCTGAGCCAAGCCATCCTCTGAAGAGCCACAGATGTAGCCATGACTCTTGATGACATCACTGGAGTCCACAGCAGCATGAAACTGCACCTTTGATGCCTCAATCCCATCAGCAGCCACCTCCTCCAGCTCCCTGGCTAGCAAAGGGGAAGCCTGTTTAGCCAGTGCCAGTATAGTGTCCCACCTGGACTTCTGATACCTGGCTGTATAGACCATATAGTTAGCCTGCCTGAGTCCCAAAGATGATGCCATGTACTGTTTCTTTGCCATGGCATCTATCTTCCAGGAGTCTGTCTGGGGGGTGTGAAGCCAAGGGAATATTTGCCTTGTTACAGGCTGCAGCCTGCACTACTCCAACATGGCTGCATTGCTGATAGAAAAAACTATCAGAGCCTGATAAGGTGCATCTCTTGTCCATTCTTCTATCAACAGGAGGTAGAGAGTTAGACCTTAGAATTTTTTGTGTCCGTTTCCCAAAGGACTTATGGAGGGGAACAGACAGTCTCAGACTCTGGGATGTCCATCATCTCAACAAAATCAAGCCCCTCCTGATCCTCCACAGCCTCCTCCATGGGAAGCTGGAGGGTTTCAGCCACCTTTCTGTAAAACAGACGGTGGGAAGGGTACACACCAGAAGGTCCGTCTGGAGAGATGTCCAGTTCCACATGCACATCTCCTCCTCCCCACCCACCCCTCCTCCCCACCCACCCTTACCCTTTATTCGGTAACCACCAGGCAAGACTCTCCTACTCGGTTTCTCGCTGTGTTACGGGTGTGGGGGGAAAAAACTTTCAAATCTTTTTTTTTTTTTTTTTTTTTTTTTTAAACCAATACGGACCGGTAACCACACACTAACATTTTGCTCAAAAGACATACTAAAGGATCAGTTCAGCTGAACTGACCGAATTAGTTTTTACAATTTCCATGAAAGAACTACCCAAGTAGTCACAGTACCTCAGACAATCTTGAACCGATAAAGCGGAACTGAGGAATAATTTCTGACTAACCAACTTGTAGACTTTTTGAACCGAGCAAAGGAGAAAATCTCCGGAGCGACTGTTCAGTGAGCTGGAGTAAAGAATCTGACGGTTGGGTTTCAAAGTGCTGAAGACAGTTTTCAACCGAGCTCGAGCTCAACGTTCTATGCCTTGCATAGAGTTTTAACCCCTCTCTCTCCGGGGCAGTTCAAGTACTGGACCTAACTGCAATAGTCAGAATACAGCAAGACTTCATGTTTGAAAGCTCTGGGCAGGGCACAAGTGCCCAACCAGAATTGATTGGGCAAAGGAGGAAAGAACCTCTACCCTGTCCACTGGGAGCCATGCTCTGGCTTGGGAGTCGAGCTCTGCCCCGATGAAGCCCATCACCTGAGAATGCACAAGTTCCGACTTGGCCTTGTTGATTAGGAGGCCGAGTTGGGAGCAGGTCTGGAGGGCCAGATCCCTGGAACTCTCTACCTCCTGTAGGGAATGACCTGCCAGAAGCCAGTCGTCAAGGTAGGGGTAAATATTGATCCTCCGATGCCGTAGATGGGCCACCGCCACTGCAATGCATTCGGTGAAGATCCGTGGGGCGGATGACAGACCGAATGGCATGGCTAGAACTCATACAGGGTCCCTTCGACCCTGAAGCAGAGGAACCGCTGATGGGACTGACGGATTGGGACATGAAAGAACACGTCCTGCAGATCCAGTGAACAAAACCACATGTTTCGCTCCAAGGATGGAATGATCTGGGACAGAGTGACCATCCGAAAGGTACGAGACCCGAGATATTGATTCAGGTCGTGGAGATCTAGAATGGGGCACCAGCCCCACGTCCATTTGGGCACCAGGAAGTACCTGGAGACAGAGCCTGGGTCTGCTGGAGGATCTGCCACAGGAACTATCGCCTCCTTGAGGAGGAGCCAAGCAACGTTGCCTCGAAGAGCCGACTGGGTGTGAACGGATATCTGTTACCCCCTGAGGGGCACGGGCTCGGCTGGCAGAGTACTGCTCGAACTCTAGAGGCAGTCCCTGACCAACCAATTTTTTTATCAGAAATCCAGAGTACATAGAAAAGGTGGTGGTGTAGCAATTTATGTACATGAATCTGTTCCAAGTATGGAAATTCATGATGGTAAACTTAATATCGAACATCTGTCTGTTAAAATTTTGCCTCCAAACACTCCTAAAATTATGTTGAGGGCCATGTATCGTCCCCCTTCCACAAACAGGGAGCAAGATTTAGATATTTTAAATTATCTGAACCATATTGATTCAGCTGATAAACTTACTATAACTGGTGACTTTAATCTCCCAGATATAGATTGGATAAACCAGACATCATCTAGTCTAAACGAAAGGAATTATTTAGAAAGCTTTCGTCAACTGGGCTTGGATCAACTAGTTTTAGAAAATACGAGATCTAATAATATTCTGCATCTCGTTCTTTCAAATATGGGATCCAGACTAAATGTCACTGAGGTTGGACCTCCAATCTCAAACAGTGATCATAACACCATTTTTTTTTCCAATTAAATGAATTAGTTACTCAACAGGAAGTAATATAAAATTCCCAATTTAAAAAGCAGATTTTCATAAAATTAGACAGGCATTACTTTTGTGGATTGGAAATCAGACTTTGCTGGGTTAATGTTGGATGAAATGTGGTACATCTTAGTGGATAAAATTAAAGATATTGCAGATGCAAATATACCATATACAAGAAAAATTCTAAATTGGGTGCTTCCCAAAATGGATAACTTGTAAAATTAAAAGACAGATAAATGTAAAACATAAATTGTACAGATTAGCAAAACTTGATTTAAACCTAATACCAAAGTACAAAAACAGATTAAACATGTAAAGAAATTAATAAAAGTGCTAAATCAAACTTTGAAATTAATTTAGCAACTAGAAGTAAAATAACTATAAAGCCTTTTATGCATATATCAATAACATAAAAGGGAATAAACCAACAGTAGGCCCCTTCAAGGATACCAGTGGTAACTTTTTAAATGATAAGGAAATGGCTGAGATTCAAAATCAATATTTTGCTACTGTGTTTAATTCCAAATGTACTACTAACAGTAAATATAATACAAAAAATGATAAACGGATCAACATTGATATAAAAGATGTGTGGGATAGATTAAAGAAAATTAAGATCAACAAATCCCCTGGGCCAGATAATATGCATCCTAGACTGATTTATGAAATTGCAGAGGTAATAGCTTACCCATTAGCCTTTATCTTTCAAGAATCATTGGATAGAGGTGAGGTTGTTAGTAAATGGAGGGAAGCTCATGTAGTCCCCATTTTTAAAAAGGGTAAGAGGGATTCCCCTGCTAATTATAGACCAATAAGCCTAACATCTACACTTGGGAAAATTTTCGAAAGTATAATAAAAGATCATATACAGGACCACGTAACTATAAACGATCTTGTTGATTCTAGCCAACATGGGTTTACAAAGTCACGATCATGTCAAACCAACTTGAGTTTTTATGAAAAAGTTAGTAGTGTCTTGGATCAGGGTAGATCAGTGGATGTTATCCAGTTGGATTTTTCCAAGGCTTTCGACAAATTACCTCATGATGAACTAATTAAATCCCTTCTTGAACTAAATATAAATAAGATTCTCGTAAATTGGATATCGGATTGGTTGGAGTAGGAGGCAGAGAGTTGTGATTAATGGACAGTTATCTGATTGGCTTCCTGTGACAACTGGGGTCCCTCAGTGCCGGGCCCTTGCCTGTTCAACATATACATACATATACACATATATACACACACACACACACACACACACACATATATATCTATATATCTATATATCTATATATCTATATATCTATATATCACTGTTACAATACAATAAGGGAAATGTATGGATAACCAAGTTTGCCGATGACTGTAGAATGGGAGCAGTAATAGATTCACCTTCAGACTATATTGGATTTCAGGATGCACTCAAATATATTGAGAAATGGACATTAGATCATAAACTTATGCTAAATGAGAATAAATGTATTGTATTACACATGGGCAAAAAAAATTTGGAATTTAACTACACTATCAATAACAAACAATTAAAATGTGTGATACAGGAAAGGGACTTGGGGGTTACTATACAAAATGACCTTTCTTTTTCTGCTCACTGTGACCAGACTATTAGAAATGCTAACAGGGCTCTTAACTGTATATTGCGACATACAGTAAGTAGAAGCAAAGAGGTTGTGGTTCCACTGTATGGATCACTGGTTAGAACTCACTTGGAGTATTGTTCCCAGGTCTGGGCCCCTTATACTAAGGGTGAGATTGTGAGAGTGGAGAGAGTGCAGCGCAGGGCCACTCAATCAGTATTGGGATTTAAAAACATGACAAATGAGGATAGATTGGTTGGGTTGGACCTGTATTCTCTGGCTTATAGAAGATGGAGGGGCGATATGATCTTAGTTTATAGATCATTTCAAGACACTGCTCTCAGAGAAGATTTGGGGCTTGAATCAACTGTTAGAAATTATTATACTAGATCTCATTGTAGACAAATTAAACAGCAAAAGTGGAAATCAAAAAAGGAAACAGTGGTTCAGTCAGAGGGTTGTTTCAGGGTGGAACTCTCTTCCCCATGATATAGTTAATAGTTCAACTTTGGACATTTTTAAGTAAGATTGGATGATTACAGTAGTAACAAGTTTTTAGTGAATTAATTTGATAAAATAGAATAAATTTTTGCAAGCAGTTAAGGACGAAAGTCTATATATGCTTTGTGACTACTATGATACTATGAACTGGAGAACCCACCTGTCGGAAGTAATACTGGACCAGGCAGAAAGGAAGTGTCGGAGCCAGCCCCCCCCCACAGGAGAACCCAGAGCTGGAGCGACGGGAGTAAGGGTGGCAACCCCAACCCCGTCATTAAGCAGACTTACAAGAGGAGGCTCCAGGACCTGAGCCTCTGCCTCCTTTACAGGCCTGTTGGGGTCTAGGCTTGGGCCGAGGGTGCCAAGCTCGAGCCTGCTGCAGATGCTGGTGCTGCTGTCCCCCTTGGAAGGACTGCTGAGCCACAGGGGAAGAGTGCCAAATAGGCTTCTTCTGCTGGTTCTTGCCCAAAGAAACCTTAGCAGGAGTGGCATCGGACTGCTCTATGCGCTGGAGGTGACCAGCCACTCCTGGGCTGAACAAGTCTGTCCCGAGGAAGGGCACGTCCACTTATTTATGCTGAATATCCGCCGGGAAGGAGGAGAGCCTCAGCCAAGCCCTGCAGCGAGAGGCAACTGCAAGCGGGCACAGGAATCTCCAATGTCCAGGGCCGCCTGGAGCTGCTGTTTGGCAACAGCTCGGCTCTGGTCTCGGACATGCTTAACCGTGGTCCGCATGTCCACAGGGAAATGTGGGAGGACTTAGTCTAACAACCCTAAAAGGGCGTGAAAGAAGTGTGCCATGACGACGGCCGAACTTGCCTGACAAAGCCCCAGGGTGGAAGCTGCATAGACCTTCCTAGCTGAATGGTCCAAGAGCTTGAACTGTCAGGACAACCATCCATGTCGGCAGAACTGCCAGTACGCCTGAACACAGAGGCAGTCACCTGGCTCTCAGCCAAAGGGTGCTCTGCGAACCCCGCTAGGGACCCCATGGGCACGCATACTTGCAGACCATGCATGCAGACTGCAGGACACGAGGCAGGGCACTGCCAGAGTTGGAGTGCCGGACCAACAATGGCCTCGGCCACTAGAAAGGCCTCCGGGTGTGTCCCCTCTTAAGAATGTCCGTAAGGGGGTACTCTGCCTTTTTCTGGATGGGTTCCAGGGGCATCCCTGTGGACTCGGATAAGGCAAAGGATCCCTTGGAAGAAGGAAAGACCTTCCTCCATCCCTAGGCCAACGGACGATTCGTCATCCCCATGATGAGTGAAGCCCAGTAACGTCCGAATCCGAAGTCTGGACACAGCAGCCTGCCGCCAAAATCATCCTAGACATGCAGAGGGCGGTCCAGGATGACCGTAGCCGATAAACACCAGGAAAGCCCAGTGTGCGATCTAGCTTGGCAGAAAACACCAGGAGGAAGGACTGCTGTGTGACTGGACTTCTCTACTGGGACTAAAGAAGTAGAACTCTTGTACTTGGACCTTTAATTTAGGGTTAAAAATAACAAAACAAAAAAGTGTGTTTGAGTTAACTGAACTAAATGGTTATCTGAACAGTTATCTAGCTGTAAATCTCAGGTGACTGAAAGGACTTGATAGCTGTGAGGTTTAAATTACTTGTACAAAGATCTAGTAAGTGGGGGAGTGGCTTAGCTAGAAGGAAGCTAAATTTAAAGACTGCCTTAGAAAGATTCTACTAGTAGCTTGGCAGAAGATTCCAGGAGGAAGGACTGCCGTGTGACTGGACTTCTCTACTGGGACTATATTGCCCTCCTTCCCTCCCCTCCACCCTCCCACCCAAAGCTAGTTCTACTTTTATAGGCACAGGATTTGACTGACAACAGGAACTTCTTGTTTGGGAGCAGGAAGTGAGTGATCACAGAGCCACCAAAGACCCACCATCCCAGAAGGGCAACAGTAGCTCTCCGGCCCCTCTAGCTGCTGGAGGTCTGCCTCTAAGCAAGTAAGGGGTCTACTGAGAAATATAGGATATTCTTGTCTCAGAACAGGACAATCAGGAGCTTAAAGGGCACACAGGCAGAAAGTAAGGAGAGAGAGAGAAAAAAAAAACAGAGGAAAGAGTAAGGATTGCAAACAGTTAAGTGACCAGAAATAAGACATGATGGGAGTGGTGCAGTGCAGTGGCTGTGGAGCAGCAGTCTTCCAGGAGACGTTCTGGAGGATGCGGTGTTGTCCCATCTGCAGGCACCTCTCTGGGTTGAGGGAGGAGGTTGCTCATCTCCAAGTTGAGTTGGCCAGGATTTGTGGGACCTCCTCTTCCATCCAGGGACCACCAGTGCTACTGACAATGCCTCAGAGGTTGCCAAGAAAGAGGAGCGGTTGGACCACAGTGGGCTCAGGGAGGGTGAGGGTGGTGGAACAGAGGTGCATCCCTCCACAATTCCTATGCCATTCTGCCAAAGTGTGGTTCCTCTATGGAGGCACCCGCAGTAGAGACCAAGGAGGATGCTGGGAACCTCCACAAAGGAGACCCACAGGAGGGTAGCAGGGGACCCCACAGGGGAAGGAAACCACTCCTGGTGGGGGACTCCATTGTTAGGAAGGTAGAACTGGGGGAGGAAGGGGAGAGGGAGGTAAGGTGCCTGCCTGGCGCCATGGCTTGGAGGGACAGGGAGCGAATCCTCAGGATTGCCGGAGCAGCTGCACAGGGGAGGGAGCTGGATGTCACTGTCCACCAAGGGACAAATGACCTAAGAAAGGGATTAGAGAAGTGCAGGAAGAGTTTGTGGAATTAGGGAGGGGCCTTAGACAAGTAGCACGCACGGTTACCTTCTCGGAGGTGCTGCCCATCTATGGTGTAGGAGAGGCTAGGGTGTTCCGCACAATAGGATTCAATCAGTGGTTGAAAACTGGTGTGGAGCTCAGGGATTTGGTTTCATTGGGGACTGGGGGTCCACCTGGAGTGATGCTACGCCTATACTGGCATGATGGGCTGCATCTGTCAGGACGGCAACCAGGATCTTAGGGTGATAGGTTTAAATGCCTCACTGGCAAGCTTTAAACCAGCCAAGGGAGGTACTGAAAGGAGCAGGAAACCCAGAGCGCCTCCAAAAAAAAAAAAATCACGGTAGTAAGTGCGGTAAACACCAACATAGAGGTGTCGATAGGGAGAAGGCAGGGGTAAATTGGGAACGTGACAAAGGTAAGGAGGACAGGGATGGGCCAAAAAGGAGTAAGACCACCAGGAAATGGAGGGTAATGAGTACCAATGCCCATAGTCTGGGCAACAAGCTCCCTGAGCTGGTGGCCTTGATGGAAGAGGGATGCCTGGATATCGTAGCAGTCACAGAAACATGGTACAAAGAGAACCATGACTGGGATGTTACCATACCAGGGCACATAACCTACAGGAGAGACAGGCAGGGGAGAAGAGGGGGAGGAGTAGCTCTCTATGTAAAGGAAAGGATAAAAGCAACTGAACAATATTAAACAGGGAGGAGAGGAGGCACTGTGGGTCACCTTGGAGACTGGAAAGGGCACCACAATCCACACAGGGGTTGTGTACAGAGCCCCATGTCAGGGGGTGGGAATGGACAAGGATATGACAGAAGGCATTCTTAGGATGGCAGAGAATGGGGAGATACTGTTGATGGGAGACCTGAATATGCCAGATGTTAACTGGAGCACATTTGCTGCAGCCACATCCAACAGCAGGGCCATTCTTGATGCCCTACAGGTGGCGGGCCTCAGACAGCTAGTTTCGGAACCCACTCGTGAGGGAACAATCTTAGACCTCATACTCTCAAACGGGGGCAGTGAGAGGATCTCAGATCTAGAAGTGGGTTGCCATCTGGGAACAAGTGACCAAAGTGTGGTTCACGTTAAACTCAGCTACAGAGTCAAGCCATACAAAAGTGAGGGTACTGGACTTCAGGAAGGCTGACTTTGGCAAGATGGGAGTGCGCCTCAGAAAAGCACTAGCAAACAGGCTTGAAGGAGGTGTGGAGCAACAATGGGGAATCATCAAAACTGCCATCACAGAGGCGACAAGCTTTTGTGTGAAGCAAATAAATCAAAATGAAAGGAAAAGCCACTATGGTTCTCAAAAGAGGGGACTGTGAAAGTCAGAAGAAAAAGACAGCATTCCAGAAGTATAAGGAAACACAGAAGGAGCAGGACAGAGAGCTGTACCAGTTAAGACAGAAGGAAGCAGGGAGGGAAGTCAGAATAGCAAACGCCCAAACTGAGGAAAAGACAGCCAACTCGGTTAAGAAGGGGGATAAAACCTTTTATAGGTACATCAGCGAGCGTACAAAGACAAAGGGAGGGACAGTGAGGCTGAATAGAATGAACGGTAGATAGCCAGAGGGGATAGTGAAAAGCAGGGATACTGAACAAATATTTCTGCTCAGTATTCACAAGAGGAAGGAAGTGCCTAATCCAATTAACAGAAGCACTCTTGATGGTGGTGGGGGGTCAATCCAGTCCTTTCACAGAATAAAGGGTTCTGCAAGAACTCCTAAAACTGAAGGTGGACAAAGCAATGGGGCTGATGGAATTCACCCCAGAATTCTAAAAGAATTAAGGGGGGAGCTAGTGAAACCACTGGCTACTCTTTTTAATAAATCATGGGAGGATGGTGTGCTACCCGAGGACTGGAGGAAGGCGAATGTGATTCCCCTTTACAAGAGTGGGACCAAGACAGAGGCAGGAAACTACAGACCTGTCAGTTTGACCTCTGTGGTAGGGAAAGTGATGGAGTTACTTCTGAAGGAAAGAATAGTTGAGTATCTAGAGGCCAGTGGGGCACAGGACCCAAGGCAGCATGGGTTCACAGCGGAAAGTTCATGTCAGATGACTAATAGATTTCTTTGACTTGGTGACCAAAGTAGTAGACCAGGGAGGGGCTGTAGACATGGCCTACCTAGACTTTAAGCAAGGCATTTGACACAGTCCCACACAAAAGATTAATAGTCAAATTAACCAGCCTGGGAGTGGGTCCCAGGGTGGTGGCCTGGGTAAAACACTGGCTGGACAACAGGACACAGAAGGTAATTGTAAATGGAGTCCACTCTGAAGAAAGAGGGGTTACTAGTGGGGTACTACAGGGTTCAGTCCTGGGTCCAGTCCTTTTTAATGTCTGCATAAATGACACTGCAGAGGGACTGAAAGGAAAAGTATGCCTCTTTGCAGATGACAAAGATCTGCAACAGGGTTGATACACAAGGAGGCGTGGAAAGGATGAGAAGGGACTTGGCAAGGTTGGAGGAATGGTCAGAAGTATGGAAGCTAGGATTCAATGCAAAGAAGTGCAAAATAATGCACCTGGGAAACAAGAACCCAGGGAAGAATACAATTGGGGGTTAGTAACAAAAAGGAAAGGGACCTGGGGTAATCATATCAGATGACCTTAAGGTTAGCAAGCAATGCGAGAAGGCAGTAGGGAGGGCTGGGGTATACTGGGATGTATAGGAGAGGCATCAGCAGCAGAAAACAGGAAGTTGTTATCCCTCTATACAGACAGCTGGTGAGACCCCATCTGGAGTACTGAGTCCAGTTCTGGAGACTCCATCTCCACAAGGACATAGGCAGGATAGAGGCAGTCCAGAAGGAGGGCAACTAAAATGGTGCAGGGTCTACAAGAGAAGCCGAGGAGGAGAGACTAAAGGAGCTAACATGTATACCCTTGAGGAAAGAAGGGGAGAGACATGATAGAAACTTTAAGTACCTCAGTGGAATCAACAAAGTCCAAGAGGGTAGCATCTTTCAGAAAAAGAGACGGCAAGAACAAGGGACACAAGTTAAAGATAGAGGGGGCGTGTCCAGGGCAATGTGACAAGTATTTCACAGAGAGGGTAGTGGATGCATGGAACAGCCTTCCTGAGGAGGTTGTGGGTCTAAAACTGTGGGAGAATTCAAAAATGCATGGGACAGACATAAGGCAATTCTTGTGGGGGGGGGGTAGAAATAGGCTGTTAGTTAACTAGGATCTGCGGCCTATCCTGTAGGTAGGGAAATGGGCAGACTAGATGGGCCAAGCGGTCCTTATCTGTGGTCAAAGTCTGTGTTTCTATGTTCCTCTGTTTCTATCTTCATTTGAAGGAGCCCCATCTACAGGCTACTTAGGTGGTGGTTCCACCACGATGGGTGAAGAGACCGGTTTAGGCCGAAGAGGTGGGTTTGCCAGCCCCACGGGCGGGGCAACCGAAGATTTCGGCTCCAGAGAGGTCAACTTTGGCCTAGGAGGCGAAAGCCAAGTAATGGCCAGGGTGAGAGCCGGAGTAGGCTTGTGCCTGGACAAGATCAGCTGTTGTCACGAAGTCCTCGTAGCGCCAGAGTTTCCAGAGCCTCTCCTCATCCGAGGAGGACTGATGGCGTTGCCTCTTACAGCGCTTATGGCTCTTCCTCTGCCTTTCGGTCGAGGAAGTTCTGGACCTCGACCGAGATCGGGCGGCCTGACTCAGTCGCTCCGGAGACACTACCGGGACCGGTAACTTCCAGGGTTCGGGTACTGGGTCCTCGATGGCAACACCAGTGGGCTAGCTCTCCTCATCGGGGAAGACATGAACCGCAGTCCTTTCCAAGGAGTAGTCAGCCCGAGCCGGCGACAGAGGGTCAATGGGGTCGATATTCTCGACCTCGTCGACCACATCCTCTGTCTGGCCTGACAGAAGGTATGAAAAAGCCAGCGGCCAAAGAGTCTATCTCTACCGAAGTAGAGACTGCAGGCTCTTGGGACTGGGATCTCTCGGTCCCAAGAGCACCTTCTCCGAGACGAAGGCTTACTCGGCTCCTTCTCCCGCTAACGGGATCGGGAGGAGTGAGATCCCACAAGCGCATCTCCCCGGCTGGGAAGAGACTGGCACAACTCCCGGAAGGAGCCAGAGAAAGTAGAGCCTAGGTTAAGAGGAACGAAGAAGCCCCAACTGTCGGTGGCACGAGCCGCTTCTTCTTCGAACGCCTGCATGCATTCCAATTGATCGGCGGAACATGCAGCCGCGGAAACTGCCCACCTAGACTCTGGATTTCACCGGAGGGCTCCTTTTCTCTGGTCTCCCCAACTTTAAGCGTGCCAGACTGTCATCCAGAACGCTGGATGGAAGGCCAAGCAAAAGCTGCAGGACAAGGTGTCATGGCCCACACCTAGGCAGTAAACGCACGTGAGATGGGAATCTGTGCGTGACATCTTCTGGCCGCAAGGACACTGATGAAATCCGGGGGAAGATTTTTCCTCCATAATCGAAGATGCGAAAGAGCGATCGCTAACTCGAACTAGTTTTAATTTCGTTAATACCGAAGTTTTGAAAGCCAGGGCCTACGAAATGCGTGAGCACAAGGGAGGCAACCTGAATCTTCCAGCAGAAACAAGATCTGACGTCATGGGGCAGAGCCGAGATATATACCACCTGGGTGGGTGAGAGGAGCCAGTTTGTAGACTTCCGGTGATCCTTAAAGGGGGAAAGGGGACATGCCATTAAGTGTGGATCAACAACATATCCACAATCCTAGAACCTGTGTTTCTAGTGACGTGGAAATGTTCTATCCACACTATCTGGCAGACTCATAGCAGTTCGGGTGGAGGGAGGCAAGGTGCACACCCCTATTTAGGGAGCAGAGATTGGAGAACTGAGGCTCCAAAACCTGCATTTCCGTGTGACTTCAGGTCAATGTGGTAATGAGAAATGAAGGTGTGTGCTAACTTCCAGGTAGCAGCCCTGCAGATTTCCTAGATAAGGACGTCCCTAGAGGCAGCCACCGATGCAGCGGTATGGTGGGTGGAATGAGCCCTTAGCCCACTGGGAGGCTCCCTACCTGCCAACCTATAGCAGAGATCAATGCAGGAAGTTATCCACCTGCCAATCGTCTACTTAGCTGCAGGTCTGTCAGGTGCAGCTTCAGTGTAGGTGTCAAATAGCTGGTGAACCTCTCCCCGAATTCCAGCCATGCACTCCTTGTAATAAGCAAGCACTCTTCAGGTTAAGAGTATGAAGCCTGTGCTCGGCCTCCGAGGTACGAGTCGGGAAGAACACCGCAAGAGTAATCACCTGATTAAGGTAAAACTCTGATACAACCTTCGGGAGGAACTTCAGGTTGGGGCACAGGACAACCCTGTCCCTGTGGAAGACTCCACTGAAATTGCCTGGAGCTCCCCAATCCTTCTAGCTGACGTGATAGCCACCAAGAAGGCAGTCTTCCACAACAGGTGAGACATGTCACATCTGTGCATCGGTTCGAATGGCTTGCCCATGAGCTTTGCCAAAACCATTAAGTCCCACAGTGGTGGTGGTTCATGCACCGGAGGGGAAATGTGATCCAGGCCTTTGAAAAAGCACCAAACTACTTCTCCTGCACCACCGACTGCTGACCAGCCCATGACAGATAAGCAGAGATGTCTGCCAGGTGCACCTTAAGGGTCGTCAACCGAAGGCCCCCTTTGGAAAGGGACGATGGGTAGTCCAAAATGCTGGCCATAGGACAGGTCAAGGGGTCCAGCACCTTGACCCGACACCAAATGGAGAATCTCTTCCATTTGAAGACTTAGTATTTTCTGGTAGATTTCTTTCTAGACACTTCCATCACGGTGAGGACATCTTCGGAGAGACCCAAAGCCTAGAACTCTAGCCGCTGAGGAACCAGGCTGTCGGGTGCAGGGCTTGAAGGTCTGGGTGGAGTACCTTCCTCTGATTGAGAGCAGGTCCAGGCAGAGTGGTAGATGCCTCAGGAGTCTGTTGCTGAGGCTGAAGAGATCGGGATACAAAAACTGGTGTGGCCAGTCTGGAGCCCACCAGTACCACTCTTGCCTTGCCCCCGCCTGACCTTCAGCAGCACCTTGTGGATCAAGAGAAGTGGAGGGAAGGCATAGAAGAGGCCAGGGGTCCAAGGTTTCGAGAAGGCATTGCCCTGCAGCAAGCCCTGCTGAGGGGGTGGCACAGAACAGCCTCCGCTTTGCGTTCTCCCTGGAGGCAAAAAGGTCCACCTGACGAGGGTGCCCCACTGGGAGGGCACGTTTTAAACTACCTCCGGATGCAGAGACCACTCGTGAAATACCTCACCTACCTGGCTGAAGGCGTCCCCCAGCTGACTGGAGTCTCCTGCCACATGGATGGCCAGAAGATCCACCTCCAGGCTGTGCACAAGGGTCCATAAGCAGAGAGCTTCCTTGCACAAAGGCAAGAAGTGCGTCCCACCTGGTTTGTTAAGGTATTACATAGTTGTGTTATTGTCAGTCTGGACTGGGACCATCTGACCACTGATAAGTGGAGCGAATGCAGTTAGTGCCAGCTGAACTGCCCTGAGCTCCAGCAGGTTGTTGGGCCACCGGGACTCCTTGGGGGGGGGTCCAGAGACTGTGGACTCTGTTTCCCCAGATGGGTACCCCAGCCCATGAGAAAGGCATCGGTTGTCAGGATGACCGTTGGCGTGGTGCGGACGAACATGATCCCTTCCTGCAGATGCTCTGAAACTAGCTATCACTGGAGGGCGTCCCACATCTTCTGTGTTACAGTGACCAGCTGGTCGAAGTGACCTTTGCACTGAGACCACTAGCTGGCCAGCTCCCACTGCAAGGAGAGCACATTCCAACGGGCCCATCATACCACACTGGTGCAGGATGCCATGTAACCCAGAAGGTGCAGGAAGTCCCAGGCACAATTGCCCAACTCAAAATGATCAGGCGAAGGAGGAGAGAACCTCCACCCTGTCTGCCAGGAGCCTGGCTCTGCAAGACTCGAGCTCTGCCCCAATAAAGCTGATCACCTGCAAGGGCACGAGTTCCAAATTGGCCTCATTGACAAGGAGACCACGGGAGGTGCAGATCTGCAGGGCTAGGTTCCTGGACTGCTCTACCTCCTGCCTGGCGGGAGCTGCAATCAGTCATCCAGATAGGGGTACACCCAGACCCCTCGGCACCTCAGGTAAGCTGCCACCACTGCCATGCATTTGAGACAGAGGTGAGGCCAAATGGCATGGCCTGTAACTCAGAGGGTTCCCTAGACTCGAAAGCAGAGGAACCTTCGGTGGGACAGATGGATCAGGATGTCAAATGCGTTCTGAAGATCCCAGGAGCAAAACCACATGTTTTGCTCTAGAGATGGTATGATCTGAGAGAGTTACCATCTTGACTGTGCGTGACCTGAGGAACTTGCTCAGGTCATGTAGATCTAGAATGGGGCACCAGCCTGCTGTCCATTTTGGCACCAAGTACCACCAGGAGAAAAATCTCTGTGTTCGAGGATCCGCTACTCTGATTACGACCTCCTTGCGAAGGAGCAGGGCTATGTCTCGAAGAGCCAACCAAGTGTCTATGTATACCAAGTCCTCCCGTGGAAGGAGAGTACTGCATGAAATCCAGAGGCAGACCCTGATCGACCACTTCTAGAACCCACCTGTCAGTGGTGACAGACCAGGCGGAAAGGAAATGGCGGTGACAGCCTCCAACAGGAGGACCCAGGGGGTGTGTGACTGGCATGAGGGTGGCACTCCTCCCATCACCAGGTAGGCTTGGAGGGGGGCCCAGCTGAGGCGCCACCAGGCCCACTCCTTCCGAGCTTACGGACCACCGAGGCCACTGACTTGGGCCAGGGTCACCAGGACTGAGCCTGCTGATCAGCCTGATGCTGGGCTGGTTTTGTCACGAGTGGAATACCAAACTGCTTTCGCTTCAGTTGCCTGGATACCTTGGGATCCTTCTGTGCAGATGTTACAGAGTCCAAGGTGGCATTTGACTTCTCAATGCATTGGAGGCGACTCTCAACACCGGGCACAAACAGGTTGGTGCCTAAGAAAGGAACATTCGCCAGCTTGTGCTGACTACCATGAAGGTCAAGATCCACAGTCAAGCCTTACAGCACATGGCTACTGTGGCCACCACTGAGTGGGCACAGGAATCTCCCAGATCCAGAGCAGTTTGAAGCTGCTGACTGGCCACAGCCCGGCCCTGATCTCAGACCTGTTTGACAGAGTTCTGGAGGTCAACAGGCAGATGAGGAATCACTTCATCCAAAGAGCCCAAGAGGGTGTGGGAGAAGTGTGCCATCAAGACGGCCGAGCTCATCTGTCTGAGGCCAAGCGAGGAGGCAGCATAGACTTTTAGCCGCAACGTCCAAGTTCTTTGCCTCCTTGTCCTGCGGCTTGTCAAAGTCCCAGATATTGCCTGAGCACCGAAACTTTGAGTCTGGCACCAACCACTCAGCTGAGGGGTGTTCTGTGAAACAGAGAGGGTACCGATGGGTACAGCATACTTGCAGACCATCCAGGCAAAGGGCAAGACATGAAACACAGCCAAAGCACCAGGGTGGGCAGACAATGGCCTCAGCCGCTGGAAAAGCCTCCAGAGAGTCCCCTTTGTCCAGAATCCCTGTAAGGGGATGGCGAGCCAGCTTCTGAATGGGCTCCATTTTTATCCCCATGGACTCACAGATGAGGCGGAGGATGCCCGTGAAGGAAGAGGGCCCCTCATCTGTCGATAGGTCCCCCACAGACTCCTCGTTGACTGGACAGAAATGCTGAGAGGAATCTTCAGACTCCAAGGAATCCGCATAAAGCGACCGACCACCACAGTCACCTTAAACCCTTCACGGGCAGTTAGGAGTGACAGTGACCAACAACCAATGGGGAAGTCCTTTGGCCAGCAGAGACTCCTCGGTTGGAGTGCGGTTCGACGGCTACTGGGGCACTGGATCCACCACAATTGGCGGAGAGGCCAGCTTCGGCTGAACCGGAACGGTCCTGACCGGCTCCACTGGGGGAGCGATGGTCTCAACCAATCCCACAGGAGGAGTTGGTGTCAGCCTTTCGGGCAACTACCAAGTGATGGCCGGTGTGGAAACCGGGGTCTGTGTATTATCGGCGTGCACCAACTGTTGCCGTATAAAATCTTCACAGCACCAATGCAACTTGCGTAGAAGCCTCTCCTTACCCGAGGAGGACGAAGATGAACAGCGGTGGGGCCACTTCCCATGTCGCTGAGAGCAGAAGCGCTGATGGTGGGAACCGCTTGACCCACTGGATAAGGACCAAGACCTCGATCTCTACCACCAGGAGGGCCGACAAGGGATCTCAGAGAAAGATGGAGAGTGCCAGAGCTTCTCCTGGTCTGGGTCGGTGACCGAAGGGTTCTGGTCAGCGGATGGAGCAGCCCCTTCTACAGTCACAGGCAGGACCGGAGTCCTGAAGAGAGTTAGCACCCTCTTCGGACGACAACAGTTCGACTGGGGCAAGAGAGATCTCGCATCAGCTGGAGTCTCGACCAACTAGCCCGACAGGGTTTCTGTGAAGCCAGCAGCCAAGGCAGCAGTTTCGACCATAGTCAAACCCACAGAGTCATGAGAATCCGAATCTCTCGACCAAGTGCACTCCCAGTACCACAAACTATGACGAGGAGTCTTTTCAACTCCTCCTTTCGAGGTCTAGAGCTGTGTTTTTCAGAAGGACCCTGGATCTATCTTTGAGAGGGAACAGCACAGCTCCTTGAAGGAGCCTGTAAAAATGGAGCCAAACTGGAGAGGGACAAAGGCAGAAGCAGAAGAGGAGTGAGCAGCGGCCCAAGCCACCGCCTCCTCAAAGGTCATGACCTGTTCTAGTTAATCAGCAGACCCCACAGCCACAGAGACCACCCACTGGGTGTCATTAGATTTGGCTAGCAGATGCAGTTTCTCCGGGCAGTCCAACCTGAGGCACGCGAGACGGTCCTCGAAGACCATCACATGAAACTACAGACAGAAATCGCAGGCCTGGATATTATGTTCGTGGCCCAGACAGTATATACAGATGGCATGGGGGTCGGTATGCGATATCTTCTACTCGCACAGGCACCAGCGAAATCTGGGCCTGGACCTGACGTCTATCACGGTTGGGTCGAAAATCGAGCTCGAAGATGAAAACCAAAAAGGCTGTGAAGGTTTTGAAGCAATCCAAAAGAATTAGAAAGCGCTAGGGCCTACAATGTGGGACAACGAAGGAGGGAACCTGCTTCTTCCAGCAGAAAGGAAGATCTAGCGTCGAGGGGTGGGAGGTGCCAGCTTGTAAACTTTCCGGCACTTCTCAAAGGAAAAGGACTCTGCCAGATAGTGTGGACAGAACATCTCCACATCCCTAGAAATTACTGATTCACTTGCCGAGTACCATCTCTGCCTTCGAATGGGACGTTAAACAGAGGTCCCTTCTACCATCTGTCGTAGTGGGTGTCCAGGTGGAAGTAAAAGAACCCAAGGCACTCTTCGCAAAGAGCAGGAGACATTCCCGGTGTCCTGGCCAATATTCCCCTTCCCATAAAACCATTCCTGCAATTGTTCCGGCTGTGTTTGGGTGCTGATGCGCCATATGTCCGCCACTACACATTTAGTCAATTCACTACCAGTCTAACACCCCTTCTAAAGCGCTTTAGGATACATTGTGTGTGAAAAGCGCTATATAAATGCTGATTCTTTTTTTTCTGCTAGTTATTTATGACCTACTCATTTTACAGTACTGTACCACTATCCTCTCCAAGACACATGTAAACAGTCAGAAGACCAGACAAAACTACTTGGGTAACCAATAAAGGTAACATTCATTTAGCAAACATTTGCTACATTTCTAAGTAACCATTAAAACTGGAAAAAATCTCATGCTCCTAAGGGAAAAAAAAAAAAAAAAACAGGTTACAGTAGTTGTAGGAGTGGTATGTGATGTACATCCACACTTCTGGCAGTGTTCCTTTCCCTTTAAGGCTCGCCAGAACGCCTTCAAGCTGGCTCCTCCCACCCATCTGGGTGGCAACTCCCTTTGCACTGCTTCTTACCCACTGGATGCAAGACCAGTGTGCCACTTGCCAGGGGAGGTCAGGTGGGTCAGTGTGGATGTACATCATATACCACTCCTAGATCTACTGTTACAGGCGAGTAACCCGTTTTTCCAAGGATGTGGATATGATGTACTACTATCCATGCTTCTGGAAGACTCCTAGCAGTTCTCCGGGAGGAGGGGGCAAGGCACACACACCCTATTTAGGGAACAAAGATTAGAGAACCGAGGCCCCCAAACCAGCATCCCAGCATGACTCAAGGTCAATGTGGTAATGGGAAATGAAGGTGTGTGCAGACTTCCAGGTAGTAGCCCTGCAGATTTCCTGGATGGGGACATATCGAAGCAGCCACCAAGGAAGTGGTACAACAGACTGGAATGTGCCCTTAGCCCTATGAGAGGCTCCCTACCTGCCAACTTATAGCAGAGGTCGAGGCAGGATACAATCCAACTGCCTATAGTCTGCTTAGCTGCCAGTCTGCCAGGTGCAGTTTCAGCGTAATTGACAAATGGCTGGGGAATCTCTCCCCGAACTCCAGCCATGCACTCCTTGTAACAGACAAGTGCTTGCCACAGGTACAACATATGGAGCCTGTGCTCGGCATCTGAGGTGTGGTTGGTGAAGTACACAGCGACACTGATCACCTGGTAAAGGTGAAACTCAAGACAACCTTTGGTGAGGAACTTCAGGGTGGGGCGAAGGACAACCCTGTCTCTGTGGAAGACCAGGTAAGGAGACTCCACCAAGAGCACCTGGGGCTCACTAATCCTTCACGCTGACGTGATATCCACAAAGAAGGCGGTCTTCCATGACAGGTGAGAGATATTGCACCTTACATCGGTTCGAATGGCTTGCCCAAGAGCTTAGTCAACATCAGCAGCAAGTCCCAAGGTGGTGGTGGTTCATGAACCGGAGGGAAAATGTGGTCAAAGCCTTTGAAAAAGTGCTATACCACCTTCGCTTGCACCACTGATGCCATACCAGCCCACGCCTGGTATGCAGATATGGCTGCTGGGAACACCTTAAGGGTAGTCCACCGAAGGCCCAACAGAGGGGGACAAAAAGTAGTAGAGAATGCTGGCCACCAGACAAGATAGAGAGTCAAGCCACTTGCCCTGGCACCAAGTGGAGAACCTATTCCATTTAAACGTATAGCATTTTAGGGCCAACTCCTTCAGAGAAGCCTCGACCATGGTAAGAACAACTTCAGAAAGACAAAAGCCTGGAACTCTAGCTGCTTAGGAACCAGGCTGTCAGGTGCAGGGATTGAAGGTCCAGATGGAGCATCTCCCCATGACTGCTAGAGAGCAGGTCCAGGTGGAGGGGAAAACAACAACAGGAGCCTGCTGCTGAGGAGATCGGGATACCAGAACTGGGGGGGCCAATCTAGAGCCACCAGGAGCATCTGTGCCTTGTCCCTCCTGGCTTTGATCAGCACTTTGTAGATCAGAGGAAATGGAGGGGAATGCATAGAGAAGGCTCTGGGTCCAGGGCCTCGAGAAGGCATCCCCCTGCAGCATTCCCTGCTGTGGGAGGTGAGCACAGTACAGCCTCAACTTTGTTTTCTCCCTCGAGGTGAACAGATCCACTAGAGGGGTGCCTCATCGGAAGAACAGGCTGTGTACTACCTCCGGATGGAGAGACCACTCGTGAGACGCCTCGCCCACATGGCTGAAGGCATCCACCAGCTGGTTGGAGATGTGGGCCACATGGATGGCCAAGAAACTGGCATCTAGGCTGAGCATGAGGGTCCAGATGCAAAGAGCTTCCCTGTAAAGGGAGTGCGCCCCGCCCTTATTAATGAGGTAGTATATGGCCGTGGTTGTCCATCTGGACCTGAGCGACCTGACCCTGAAGGTGTGGAGCAATGGCTGTCAGCACCAGTCGAACTGCCCCGAAGCTCCAGCAGGTTGATATGGCATCGGGACTTCTCAGGGATCCAGAGTCCATGGACGCTGTGCTCCTCCAGGTGGGCACCCCAGCCCATCAGAGATGCATCAATCATGATGGAGACCGTCACGGAGAGACAAACTGGATTCGTTCCCGCAGATGACCTGGGACTAACCACCACTGGAGGGCTTCTCACATCAGCTGGTTCAGAGATTGGCTGGTTGAAGTGGCCCTGGCACAGAGCTCATCGATGGGCAAGCTCCCACTGCAGAGCACGCATTCTCCACCGGGCCCAACGGACCACACTGGTGCATGTCACCATGCATCCCAAGAGGCATAGGAAGTCACAAGCAGGGTGCAACTACCCAACCCAAAATGACTGGACAAAGGAGGAGAGAGCCTCTGCCCAGTCCACAGGAGGCAGACTCCTGGCTCTGCAGAAGTTGAAATCCGCCCCAATGAAGTGCATCAGTTGCGAAGGTATGAGTTATGACTGTCTTGTTCACTGGGAGGCCAGGGGACAGGCAGGCCTAGAGAGCCAGATCCCTGGACTGCTCCACCTCCTGGCCTGGAGGGACCTGCTATAAGACAGTCGTCCAGGTACACCCGAACCACTCTGCACCTCAGGTGGGTTGCCACCGCTGCAATGCACTTGGTGAAGACCCAGAGAGCTGAGGAAAGGCCGAAGGGCATGGCCTGGAACTCAAAGAATTCCCTCCACACGGAACAGCAGACCCTGGCGGTGGGACAGATGGATGGGAACGTGAAAGAATGCAGCCCAAAGATCCAGAAAGCACATCACATGTTCTGCTCCAGGCATGGAACGATCAGAGACAGAGAGACCATCATGAAAGTGCGCGACCAAAGAAATTTGTTCGGGTCATATAGATTTAACAAGGGGCACCAGCCGCCCCCCATCCATTTTAGAAACATAGAAACTGATGGCAGATGAGGACCACTAGGCCCACCCAGTCTAGTTTTGGGACCAAGAAGCACCTGGAAACAAACCCTGGGCTTATCGGTGGGTCTGTGACTGGGGCCACTACCTCCTTCGAGGAGCTAGGCAATGTCTTCCTGAAGGGCTGACATGTCGGCGGACACCATGTTCTCCCAGGGGGCACGGGCTCAGCAAGGCGGGTAAGCCTCGAACTTGAGGCAAACCCTAACTTACCACCTGAGGACCCACCTACCTATAGTGACAGCAGGCAAGGCAGAAAGAACGGCAGAGACAGCCCCCCATGTAAGGGCCCAGGGGAGTCATGACAGACATAGGGGAAGGCACCCCCCATCACATCACTGCGCTGGCTTGGAGGTGGAGGAGGAATGGCTGAGGAAGCAGCGGGATCTTGACCACTTGGTTTCTGGACAACCGAGGCAACAGACTTCGGTCGGGGACGCCAACTCTGGGCCTGCTACCTAGCTGGGGGCTGGGACAGTTTGGCCACAGTGGCAGAGAGGGGCCGAAAGGGCTTCTTCCTTTGGACCTTAAGGCAGAGGCAAGACAATCCAGGGTGGCACTGGACTTCTCAATGTGAGTAATGTTTTCTTCCACCCCCAGTCCAACAAGTCTGTGTACAGGAAGAGGACATGTGCTGGATATCTGCCATAAAGGTAGAGATCCTCAACCAAGGCCTGTGGCATACGGCACCGTGGCAGCTAGACTGGAAACAAGAGTCGCCGATGTCCATGGGGTGTCTGGAGTTGCTATTTAGACACCACTCAGCCCTGGTCCCAGACTTGCTTGACAATGGTCTGTAAGTCAGCCTGGAGCTGGAGAAGCACCTCATCGAGAGTACCTAAGCGAAGAGGGCCATCAAAAGGGCCAAAGTAGTCTACTGAGAGAAGAGGCTTCATAGACCTCTTTGGCCATATGATCCAATTTCTTGGATTCCTTGTAGAGAGGCTTATCCACGTCCCTGATATTGCTGGTATGCTGGAAGACAGAGTCAGCCACCAGAACCTCAGCAGAGGAATGTTCAGTGAAACCTGATAGGGACCGCATACTTGCAGGCGATCCAAGCAGATGGTGCAGGGCAAGAGGCAGGATGTTTCCGAAGCTCCAGAGTGGGGCCAAGAATGGCCTCAACAAGTGGGAAGGCCACCAGAGGGGAGTCATCCCAGTCAAGAATCTCTTAATGGGTACTGAGCAAGTTTTTTGGACGGGCTCCATCTGGAGTCCCGTAGATTCTGAGAAGACAGAGCAAGCCCCAAAAGAGGTGGGACCCTGCTCCATGGACAAATCCTCCACCAACTCTACGTCCAAGGAATGGGAATGCAAGGAGGAGCCCTCAGACTCTGAAGAATCAAAAAATGGTCGACCACCAGACTCCCTGCTGAAGCTACAGGGTCTGTCGGAAGTCACGGTGACAGACAGTGGACAAGGAAGCCTGGAAACTGTACAGGCATCCTTAAGGGGCACCAACGAGGGGCAGTTCCCACCAGGATGGGCAAAGAGGCCGGGATACACCAAGCTGGAACTGGTCGAGCCAAACTAGGTTGAGGCTTGGGTGGTGGGAGCCAGCGAATAGCTGGGGTGTTAGCCACAACCTGCTTAACCCTGGCCAGCATAAGCTGATGCCACAGGAGTTCTTCATAACACCGGCATATTTTGCAGCAGAGCCTCTCCTCATCAGAG
Source organism: Neoceratodus forsteri (assembly GCA_016271365.2). Lineage (NCBI taxonomy): Eukaryota > Metazoa > Chordata > Ceratodontiformes > Ceratodontidae > Neoceratodus > Neoceratodus forsteri. The sequence continues at coordinate 822,954,658 of CM028137.1, read as the reverse complement.
GAGGACAAAGAAGAATAGCAGTGGCGCCGCCGCTTGCCCAGGTGCCAAGAGTGTGAACGCCGATGGCGGCATGGGCTGCTCGACTCCAGGCTTTGGGACAGAGGCCTTGATTGCCGGAGCCAACACCAAGACTCTGGGGGGACCAGCAAAAGCTGAGGATCCTCTGGGGTAATCAGATCCGAGAGTTGGGGATCAGATCTGCAGGCTGGTCTGACTCACCCCAAGAAGTTACAGGTAGGACCAAAGTCCTAGAGAAGCATCAGCCTCACTGTGACAACGCGTCGACCGGTTTGAGAAAAATCTCGGAGTGCTGGTTGACGGGCGTCTCGACCAACTTGCCCAAAGGGGAAACAGTTGAGCCAGTGGGCTGGGCCGAAGATAGACCACAGTTGAAGCCTCCAGTGAAGCATGGGAATCCATGGCCTGAGAGCGCTCATGATTCTACGATCGATGTCTCCTTTTTTGAAGACTTAGAGGATTTTGTGCCCTCAGAGGGGCCCTGCCAAAAGGTGGAGACTGGCACAAATACCATAACGCCCCTGTAAAGGTGGTGCCAAAAGTAAGCAGCACGAAGACCAAAAGTGTGTGGAAGCACGCTACGCACCCCGTGGCACCAGCTGGGCTCCTTCCACCTCCCGTAACTTTGCCGCCCCCTCTCCGCCTACATTATTCACTGGACCTCCACCCAGTGGGAGATGAACTATGAGGGGCGCCAACCCATGTTCACCACCGTTGAGAGAGGAGAGCTGCCCATCGGTGAGCTCGATCCTGCTCTCCCCCCCCCGGACACCTTGACGACCAGAGGTCATTTCCAAACCCGGGTCACCAGCTTAGCACGAGGTGTGGCGTCCAGCACCTCAACCCTCAGCGCCAGCAGGCCCCAACGGGCGTCTTTTGACCCAACAGGAGGATCACGTTCATTAGAATGCCCTAACAGATGTCAAGCATGCCAGTCTTCTAAAGTGTTGGGATGAGAGACATGACAGGCCACACATCCGAGGATAGTGTTCGTGGCCTAGGCAGTAGATGTACGAGGTGTATGGGTCCACCCCGGGACATCACCTGCCCGCAGTCGCACTTCTTGAATCCAGGCACTGACTTGGGAGTCATCCATGAAGGAATTCAAATGCAGTCAAATAGCTTGAAGACTCAAGTGAAAGTTCTGAAAGCAAAGGACCTATTCAGCGCAGAGCATTAAGGAGGGAACCTTCTTCTAGCAGAAAGGAAGATCGGATGTCACAGGGCAGTGCAAAGGGATTTACCACCCGGATGGGTGGGAGGAGCCAGCCTGAAAACGTTCTGGTGAGCCGAAAAGGAACACTGCTGGAATTGTGGATAGTACAACATAACCACATCCCTAGAACCAATCCTTACTTAAGTATGGTAACTAAAATTTTGAAAAGCTTAAAAAAACAAAAACATAGGTTACACAATTGCAACTGTACTTCTAAGAGTGGAATATGGCATACATCCACACTGACAGTTCTTCCTCAAGAGCTGATTTGTGCTAGCCTGGTGGTGCCAAGGGTTGAGGCGTGGGACGTCACACCTCGCGAGCCTGGGCGCTGGGGGTCAGCAGGGGAGGAAGATGGATCGAGCATCCGTATGATAGCTCTCCTCTCCCTGGGGAGGGATCCAAGGTCTTCCCGGCGCAGTAGAGACCCCCAGTGGAGACAGGGGATACTACTAGTGCGAGAACAAGTATCTGGGATGAGCGTGGAAGGAGTCTACAGGGCAGCCGCGTGCTGACCTTCACTGCTGAAAACTGCGCTCGGGGGCAAGCATAAGCAAAAAATCCTTATAGACCACCGGTAAGATGACGGTGGCCCCAGGGAAACTCCCAAATGCCAGCCCAAGCGTGCCCGGGTCTCTCCGTGGCCGACCCGACGACCAAAGGTAAGGAACCTCACACTTAGGAAATGACTGCCAGAGGGAGGGCGGAACCGGTCCTGGAGGTGATCCAGGGTACGGGACTGCCTAGGTCATTCAGGGGAGAGCGCCTGGGAGATGCGGGGGTTCAGGCTGGGAGTTAGGGTTGTATCCACATGGGCACTCCTGAAGGATGCCCATGCTCTAGATGCATAGAGAATAAAAAAAAATAAATATAAAAGCTGATTCACTGGCATGTCTTTGAGCAAAGCTCCTCCCACCACCCGGCTGGTCCCTTGGCTCCACCCTGTGACATCAGATCTTGGATGCTGAAAGCAGGGATCCATGTGCCACTTCACAGGGGAGGTTGAGTGGATAGTGTAAATGAGAACCACATACCACTCCTAGAACTAAGGTTACAGGTGTGTAACCCATTTTTTCAAGGGCTGTTATGTTCCACTTATCCACACATTGGCGGACTTCCAGCAGTTTTCTGGGAAGGAAGAGGCAAGGCATGCACCTCTATCGGGCAAACACTGATTGGAAAACCAAAGTCCCAAAAGCAGCATCCCTGCAAGACTAGGTCGATAATGATACTAGGAGATAAAGGTGTGTGCTGACCCCTCCAGACGGCTGCCCTGCAGATCTTCAGGATATGTCATAGCTAAAACCCGCCACAGAGGCTGCGACATGTCTGCTGGAATAAGCCCTGAGCCATACAAGAAGTCTCCCTACCAACCTATAAACAGAGGTTGATACAGGACTTTATCCACCTGCCAATCATCCTCTTAGCTGCCGGTCTGCCAGGCGCGGCTTCAGCATATGTGACAGGGTGCTGGCGAACCTCAAATTTCGCCAATAGGTGGTTCAGGTTGCCCAGTAATCTACAAAAATGAAAGCTTGGGTCATTCGCTAAAGAGGCAATCCATGAAATAATGTGTGAGAATGAACTCCACTCCAAACCTCACCCTGAACTCCAGTCATGTGCTCCACTTAATAGAACGCCTGCCGCAGGTCCAAAAGTATTGAGCATGAGTTCAGCCTCTGCAGATGGATTTGTGAAGATAACCAGGAGATTCATCACCTGGTTAAGGCGGAACTCAGACAACCTTCAGGATGAATTTTGGACCACTGTCAATGTGGAAGACCAGATATGGAGGCTCCAGCAAGAATACCAGCTCACTGACAGACACCAGAAAGGCCATCTTCCACAACAGGTGTGACATCTTGTACCTCTGCACAGGCTCAGAAAGCTTACCCATGAGCACTGCCAGTACCACCATCAGCATACCAGTCTGTGCCCAATAGAGATGGCTGCCAGGTGCACCTTTAAGGGTTGTCGACCGCAGTCCCAGCTGGATGAGGCACCAGTAATATTCCAAGATGCTAGCCACAGGGAAGGCATGGAGATCAAGCTCCTTGTCCAGACACCAAATGCAAAACCTTATCCATTTGAATGTTTTAACACTGCCGAATCATCTCTGAGAGGCCTCCACAATGTGAAGCACATTCTCCAAAGTATCAAAGCCTGGAAAAATAGCTGCTCAGGAACTAGGCTATGAGGTGGAGGAACTGAATGTCCAGGTTCAGGACATTCTCTTGTTGTCAGGTCAGCGGACAGTCTGCTGCTGAGGCTGAGGAGATTGGGTACCAGAACTTGCAAGGCCAGCCAGGAGCCATTAGAATCATCTGCACTTTCTGCACCTTGACCACCACCCTGTGGATCAGGGGAAGGGAGGAAAGGCATACAAGAGGCCCGGGATTCAGGGCCTCACAAAATACATCCCCCCACCAGTGTTCCTGACTGTGGAAGGTGAGCACAGAACATACTCAGTTTTGTGCTCTCCGAGGTGGCAAACCGGTGCACCGGAGGGGTGCCCCACAGGGAGAACAGGCAGCTCACCACCTCGTAATGCAGGGACCACTTGTGTAGCATCTCACCCACCTGGCCAAGAACATCTGCCAGCTGACTGCCCGTGACAGACCGCCAGCAGATCTGCACTCACGCTGCACATGAGGGTACAGGTGCAGAAGGCCTCCCAACAAAATGGAAGCGAGTATGCACCGCCACTGCTTGTTTAGGTAGAAACATGATCGTGGAGTTGTCTGCCTGGACTGGCATAACCAGACTCCAGATTAGGCCAGCAAATTCAGTCAGAGTTAGCCGCACTGTACAGAGCTCCAGCAGGTTGATGTGGTGGCAAGACCCCCTAGGTGACTAGAGCCCGTGGGTCCTGTGGTTTCCCAGCTGCACTCTCCAGAGATGCATCCATTCTGAACGTGACAGTCTGTTCTGAGCAGACGAACAGGACTCCTTCCTCCAGATGTTAGGGGGTCAGCCACCACCCCACATCAGCTGGGTCACAGTGACAGGCTAGTTCAGGTGTCCTATGCGTTGGAACCACTGACAACCTAACTACCACTGCAGAGGCCGCATCCGCCAATGGGCCCAGCTGACCATGGTGGTGCAAGACACCACGTATCCTACCAGCCTCATTAAGTCCTTGGCAGGGCATGAGAGCCCAGCCTGAAAAGATCAGGCAAAGGAGGCAAGATCCAATGCCCAGTCCGCAAGGAGGCGGCCTTGGACTACACGGAGTCTAGCTTTGCCCCCAATGAATCACCTGCAAGGGGATCAGTTCGGACTTGGCCAGGTAGACCAAGAGGCTTAAGTCCCTGAAGGTGTGGAGGGTCAGGACCCTGGATGACTCCACTGCCTCTCGGGCAGCCCGGCTACCAGTCAGTCATCCATGTAGGGATAAACCCTGATGCTCTAGCAGTACAAGAAGGCTGCCACCACTGCCATGCACTTGAAGACCCTGTGTGCAGAGGACAGGCCAAATGGCATGACCTGAACCTGACAGAGCAACCCTTCTGCACAGAACTGGAGGTACCTCCAGTGGGACGGATGGTATGGAAGTTGAACAACAAGTTCTGGAGGTCCAAGGAGCAGAACCACATGCCCTGCTCCAGAGATGGTATCATCTGCTTCAGTGTGAACATCCTGAACTTGCCCTTCCTGAGAAACAGATTCAGATCATAAGAATCAGTATGGGGTGTCAACCCCCCAAAAAAAACATCTGGACACACTCCTGACTTGACAGGGTGTCTAGGACACTGCCTGTGGCTCCTTTTGTGTGGAGCTGAGCAAAGTTTTCCAAGAAGATGGACAGCATGTCCTGCGACACCAAGGACTCCCTTGGAGCATGGGATCAGAAAGGCACCTCGAAGCTAAGAGGCAACCCTCTGCCAACCACCTCAAGAACCCACTTATCCATAGTAATTATGGACCACTGAGCACAACCCTCCCACCAGAAGCTGAGTCAGGGACTGGGCAGAAGGGAGGTGAACAGCCCCCAACCCATCACTGAGCAGTTCTGGAAGGGGCGCACTGGCTGCTGAAGCCAGAGGGGTACTTCACCTACCCCCATGGGCCCCCTGCTGAAGAACTTGGCATTGGGGCACCAGGGTTTGCACTGCACTTGTTGAGGCCATTACTGCCAAAACTGCTATGGCTGAAAAATCCACCGAAACTGAAAGGCCTTTTTCTTTTGCTTTTGACCTTTTGGGTCTTTCTTGAACGAAGCCATAGAATCCAGGGTGACACTAGATTTCTCCACCTTGGGGAGATGCTCATCCACCCCTGGGCCTAACAGGACAGTGCCCAGGAAATAGATAGACATCAGCCAATTTGTGTCGAGTGTCCACCATGAAGGTGGAGCTTCTTAGCCAGGCCCTGCGATGAATTCAAATGGCTGCTGCCATGGCTCAGACACTATAATCACCAATGTCCAAGGCTTTCTGGAGCTGGTGTTTAGCCAGCACCAGACTTTGGTCTCTGGGGACCTTTATTGGGAGCTGCTAACTAGCAGGCAGGTAATTGACGGTGGCATCAAAACACTACTGGGAGTGACCAAAGCAGGCCATCATCAGGGCGTAGCTCACCTGACGTCAACCAAGAAATGACGCACTGCACATATACTGCATAGTCAAGCTTTTTCGACTTTTTTTTGGGGGGGGGGGGGGCTGTCCACGTCCATTACCAGAAGACAGAGTCAGAGACCAGACCCTCTGCCAAGGGGTGGTCAGATAATCCAAATAAAGAGCTGGTAGGGACCACATGCTGCCAAAGCTCTACAGCTGGTCCCATAATTGCCTCGGCCATGGGAAAGGTGACCATAGGGTTCTCCTTATCCAGGACGCAAGTGAAAGGGTATTTAGCCCGTTTTAGAAATGCCTCCACAGGAATGTTCATGGACTATGACAAGAGACAGAGGAGAGCAGCAAAAGACACTAGCCCATGGTCGGTGGCCAGTTCCTGATAAGATTCCAAGTCAAACGTGTGCGTCTTGAGGACTGCACAAAGGATCCATCAGACAGAGAACTTGAAGACAGCCCCTGACTTTTTTCCACCATGAACCACGCTGGAATCATCCAAGTGGGTAATTCACACAGATAACCAGCCTAGCAAGCCAGTTCCCGGGAGTCCTTAGAATGAGCTCCCCACACAGGCTGCTATGAAGGCTGTTCCACCTGCAATAGTAGAAAGACACGTGTCAGCAACAGCTGACGTGGACAGACCGGAACGGGTTTGACTGGTACCAGCCAGTCGACCACAAGGGTTGGGAGTAGAGCCCTAAACCTGGCATTGTCAAGGCCTACTGCTACGTTCGGAGTCTCATTTGAGGATGAAGACGACGATGAGCCACCAGAACACCTCCCAGGAGAACGGGATAACTGGAGAAGCACCAATCGTCAGCCTAAGGACCGATGTCAGGGAGACATAGCCAGAAGTGTGGTATACACAACTTGCACTGCTTTCGACTGCACAACCTCCAGTGGAGGTTCAATGGTAACAGTCAGTGATACAGACCGCTCCTCATCCTCCCGAGGATAGGGAGGACAAGGGTCTATAACACAGACTCATCATCCACCCCCCTCCATCAGCTGGTCATCAGGTTCGAGAAAATGCTCAACCACCTGATCGACCGGTGTTAATCTGGCAAGTCTGATGAAGGTACGGTGCAGATGGCAACCCACCCCTTGGCCAATTATGGCCCAGTCAAAGCCAAGCACTCTACAGTCACTGAGTGGTCAGGGGAGCTGAGGGAGCAGGAGGAGGAGTGGGATCGCTCCTGGTCCCATGATCAATGGCAGAGTTTCTTGCTTTTATGCTTCTTACTATGGCGGGCAGAGCTTTTCCCGAAAGTCCGGAGGATCCGCCACATTTCTCAAAACTCCCCAGAGAAGGATGCTCAGATGCTAGCCCCAGCCAGAAGCAGCAATGAGGCAGACAAAATGCCCACCATGGCTTTCACCTCCACCACCTCTTCCCACAGCTGCAAGTTATGCTGCGGACACTGCCTCAGCAGAGGCGGTCTTGCGACCACTCTTATCCCACAATGTAGGGCCTCAATCTGCCAGCCAAGAGGACTAGCCTTACAGTCTTCAAGAGATGTTGGTAGCAGTCTGGCAAAGGAAAAACTCGCAACATGCTGTCCCAAGGCAGTACAGGCATGATACATGTGGGTCCATCCTCTACATCTTCTGCCAGCACTTGCCACCCTGCTTGAACCCAGGAGAACGCTTCACTTCCTTGTGTTCCATATTTCAATCAAGTGCAGAGAGCTGGAGTGAGGAATATACTTTCTATTGAAAAGAGGAAAAAAAAAAAAAATCACTAAATTTGCCAATGGTGCACTTAAGAGGCCCTACGTGTGACACTGCGAAAAGGGAGACCAAACTCTTCCAGCGGAAAGGAAGACCTGATGTCACAGCAGAGCTGAGGGATACATTACTCACGTGGTGCAGGCACTCTGCTTAAAGACCTTCCAGTGAATCAGCTCTTAACTGCCACTGTGTGGATAAGTGAACCATGCCCACACCCCTAGAAATATATGCATTTTGAATTTCATTTCATTTTTATTGGTTATACTGGAAAGGCATGTGAGCATTGCTGCTTGTTTACACCAGCATCCAGTTATGTACAACAATCATGAGACAGGACATAGGCTTCAACATTTAACTAACAGCGAGTGTTACTAAAATGGTACATAAATTTAGGATAACGTAGACTAAACGGCAAACCATAAACTAGCCTTTGTGAATTAAATACAAGGTGACATTAAGCATTCGGTGAGGGTTTAACAATAATATAACAGTGGGAAACAAATTTAAGTGCAATCTACAAACTAGCCTAGGTGTATTAACAATACAAGTGTTAGAAAGAGGGTAAGTGTCTCAAGTGGATAACCAGAGAATGAGTGGAAAAAAGTGCAGAATGGGAGCCAAATTAGGGCTGCAAGCAGGTGGGAGAGAAATGTCTCCCAATATTGTGTTTGAAGGCATTTGTGGAGGGACAGAGTTCTTGTTCCGGAGGGAAGAGTTGAAGAGCTTGGGCCCCATATAAGTGTGTTTTCTGGCCTTGAGTGGTCCAGCAGAAAGAAACAGTGAAAGAGGGTGGAGGACGGTCTAGTGGTCCTGGTAGTGGTGGCAGCGGCTGTCTGGAAGAGAGAAGTGAGGCAATCATGGAGCAGTTCACGGCAGAGTTTGAAGAAGGTGGCCAACTTGCAGTTGAGGTGGGCCTCAAAGGAGAGTCGACTGGTGAGCTTAAAGGTCACAGTGGTGTGAGAGTTTAGGGAGACCAGAGGCAAAGTGGATAGCATTCTGGTAGGAGCTTCGAAGTCTGAAGAAATTTTTGATGGAGAGGCAGGGAAGGGAGACAAGAACCATAGTCAAAGACAGGAAGAAGGAGGAAGCTGGAGACTAAGATTTGGATTCCCTGTTAAGGAAATGCTTCGTTCTGTGGAGGATAGAGTCGTTGGTGGGCTTGATTCTGAGGCTAGTGTGATCATCGAAACAGAGGTGGCTATAAAGGAGTAAACCAAAGTATTTGAATTCACTGACTCTTTCAATGGCGTTACCAAGGTTGTCAGAGGGAAGAGGTCAAAGCCAAGGGGTTTGTGGGGGGGATGGAGAAAACCATGAAAGTACAGTTATGTAAGAACTTACCATAACAGTAGATCTTCAACAGAGGCTCTTGCAGTAGATAATTACACATAGGATTAACGTCGGCAGGATCCCACGGAAATATTTCTAGCTAGCAGTCCCTGGCGAGGGACCGCCCCCACGTCAGGTGACCGGCATCGAGAGAAATTTGGTATAAAGGGGCTGTTCCTGATGCCCGCCTTCCAGTTCTTTCCCGCCACAGGCCAGAAGAGGCCAGACGAGAGAGAAGCAGATATTTCCCTCAATGAAAAATGAACTGAAAAAGCTTACGGGGATGGAGGGCGGGAAAGTATTACCTACTGCAAGAGCCTCTCTCGAAGATCTACTGTTACGGTAAGTTCTTACGTAACTGTACTATCTTGCTTCGAGAGAGGTCTTGCAGTAGGTAATTACATATAGGACTGAGTCCCAAGCAGTCTGGAACAAGGAGAAGCACCTGGAGGAGGAAATCTACTCCAAGTAGAAGCTTTAGCTGTGCAAGCTTTAAGATAAGAGGCCTTGCAGGACAGCCAGCTCGAAGACTGCTCTGCGACGAGAGGCAATATCCAAACTGTAGTGTTTTGTAAAGGTATGGATGGAGGTCCAGGTGGCGGCAGCACAGATATCTACCGCTGACACATTCTTCAAACAAGCCGCTGAGGCAGCTACTCCTCTGGTGGAGTGGCCTCTTACTTGACCCGGCAGGGTCTTCTTGTACTTGTCATAACAGAAAGTGATGCAATGAGCCAACCATTTAGATAGGCATTGCTTAGAAACAGCATTGCCTTCTCTTTTGGGAGCAAAAGAGAAAATTAATCAGTCTTCCTGAGATCTTTCGTTCTGTTAGTATAGTATCAGAATCCGGTGAACGTCCACAGTATGGAGTAAATACTCCCCCTAATTAGAGTACTGCGTAAAAAAGGTGGGTAACTCTATGGACTGGTTTAGAGTAGACTCCGCTACTACCTTAGGGAGAAACTTGGGGTTAGTTCGCAGAGCAATGAGTTCCTTGTGAAAAATCAAGTATGGAATTTTACACATCAGGGCCTGGAGCTCGGAAATTGTCCGAACGGAAGTAATGGCCACCAGGAAGAGAGTCTTCCATGAAAGGAACTTCCAAGTCTGCTGAAGCTGCCGGTTCAAAAGGAGGCAGAGTAAGTTTCTCGAGAACAAAGTTTAAGTCCCAAGGGGGAGCAGGAGTACGTATAGGAGGTCTCAGATGGAGGACCCCTCTGAGAAAGGTTTTAGAGACCTCCAGTTGAGCAAATGTCTTGTCTGCAAAGGGGACATGACAGGCAGAGATGGTCGCCAGGTGGACTTTCAGAGAAGAATGACAGACCCAGGTCAAAAAGATGGCATAGGTACTCCAGCAGAAGCCCCGCTGAGCAGGAAAAGGGTTCCACATCCCTAGAAGCAGCCCAGATAGTGAACCTTTTCCACTTCATGACGTAGGTAGATCTAGTGGAGGGCCTCCACCAAAATCTCCGCCACTTGGGGAGAAACCCCAAAATGGGACTGAGCCAAGTCTGCAGGAGCTATGCATGCAGCTGAAGTGATCTGAGGCCTGGATGGACCAGAGTCCCCTGATCCTGGGTCAGCAAACCTTGTGAGAGAGGAAGAAGATGATGCTCTGAGTATTGTTGTAGAAGAGAGAACCAAACTTGCCTGGTCCAAAAAAGAGCAATCAGAATCATTCATGCTCCTTCTGAAGCTAGTTTCTAAGACTCGTGGGATAAGTGGAATTCGGGGAAAGGCATAGACGAATCTGTCCTTCCAGTCTAGAGACAGAGCGTCTCTCCAGAAAGCGCCTCGCTCTGGTACAAGCGAGCAAAAGACGGGAAGCTTTGCGTTTAGAGGGGATGCGAACAGGTCGACCTGTGGTGTTCCCCAAAGTCGGAAGATACTGTCTAGGGCCCCCTTGGCCCAGCTCCCACTCGTGAGCCAAAGCAGACGAGCAACAGCTTGTCTGCCAAGGTGTTGTCAACTCCCAGAACATGAACTGCCGTGAGGTGAAGGTCGTGTTGTGTTGCCCAATCCCAAACCCTCATTCCTTCCCTGCAAAGAGGGTAGGACAGAGTCCCCCCGTTTGTTGATGTACCAAACCACGCACATGTCCATCTGAACGGCTAGGTGGCCGGGAAGGATGTATGGGTGAAGGGCTTGGAGAGCATACAACACTGCCCGAAGCTCGAGCACACTGATGTGCAGTTTTCAAGCTTGAATCAACAGCCCTAGGTCCGATGGGGACCGAGATGGGCTCCGCAACCTTCGCCCGAGGCATCTGTGGTTAGAGTCTGAGAGGGGGGAGGACGAAAAAAAGGAACTTCCTGAAACAGGTTCTCTCAAACCATCCACCACTGCAAGTCTCGGAGCATCAGCGAGGAGACTAGAACTGGGTGATCTAAGTCGTCCACTAACTGATCCCATTGGGAGCGGAGAGTCCACTGAGAGCCTCATGTGAAGCACAGCGTGAGGAACTGTCAGGATAGCAGCCACCATGAGCCCGAGAAGGCGAAGGACCGACCTTGCACTGACCCGCCTGCGGCCGGACAGACATTTGAGTCTGGAGGGTGGACGCCCGGTCCGGTGGCAGGAAGGCCCTGCCAATGGTCGTGTCTAGAATCGCCCAGATAAACTGTAGTCTCTGAGATGAGATCAACTGAGACTTGGAATGGTTGATGGTAATACCCAGGCAGGCAAAAACCTGCTGGGTAAGGGTGAGGCAGCACAGGAGTTCCTCGCTGGACGAGGCCGCCAGGAGCCAATCGTCCAGGTATGGGAAAACCTGCACCGAGTGCATGAGTGAGGCTGCCACCACTGCTAAGCATCTGGTAAATACTCGGGGCACCGAGGATAGGCCAAGCGGAAGTGCCTTGAACTGGTAGTGGTCCCCCTGGAACGCAAAACAAAGATATTTGCGATGAGACGGGTGAATGGAAATGTGCAGGTAAGCATCCTGCATATCCAGGGCACATAGCCATTGACCTGACCGGAGGAAGGGCAGAAGGCTCTGCAACAAGAGCATTCTGAACGTTTTGTGTTCCACAAAAAGATTCAGAGAACTGAGATCTAGAATAGGTCTGAGATGATCGGTCTTCTTTGGGACCAGGAAGAAATGAGAATAGTAACCAGACCCTTGAAGATGAAGGGGGATGGGTTCTATTGCTTCTTTCAGTAGCAGAGCTGAAATCTCCTCCTGGACCAAGAGAAGATGTTCCCTTGAATATGACGACTTTGGGGGGGAGGGGGGTGGCGAGGTGGTTTCTGTAGAAACTATCGAGTGTCCTTCTGCGATCAGCTGGAGCACCCAAGAATCTGATGTTATCCTCTCCCATCCTGGAAGGTGTAGGGAAAACCTCCCTCCTACCGGTTCCTCTGGGGAGTCAGGTGGTGTGGGGAAGCGCCGCAGCTGAAGCACCTGCTGCTTTTTTGGGCGGGGGGCTTAGCAGCTGTGGGGATCAGACGTTCTGTGGCCCGCCTTCCCTGGGGTTTCACCTTGGACCGATTCAGTCTGCGAAAGGGACAGCGCTGCGGCTGGTGGGGGCGGTACATGGAGTCAACGGACTTCAGTGCCATTCCCTTCTCCTGCAAAATCGGTGATATCCTTGACGTCGCCACCGAAAAGCACCGACCCCCAGAAGGGCGCTTTCTGGATAGCGGACTGCACTTCCGGAACCAACCCTGACACTTTGAGCCAAGCGTGACGCCGTAAACCTACGGCAAAAGCTGAGCTCCTCCCAGCAGTGTCCACTGCATCGTAGGTCGCACAAAGAATGTGCTGACTGGCCGAACATGCAGAGCGGACAAGTTCAGCCAACTCCTGCTTGACCTGAGAGTCCGGCAGGGAGTCTGGTTTGGTTTCCACCCGAGTAAGAATGGCCTTCTGGTAGCCCCCCATATGACTGACAGTTCAGAGCCCTAATCCCCAGCGTGGAGGAAGCGAACATCTTTCCACACTGGTCCAGTAGGCGGGATTCTTTGTCAGATGGCGACGAGCTGAGATATTTTGGGTTAGCCGACCGGCCGTGAGCGGCGCTAATCACGACCGAGTCAGCACGAGAGTAAGAATCAAAAAAAATCAACACCCTCAGGAGCCTGGTATAGCCTATTCGACTTCCGCGGAAGTGGGGCTAGCGCCGACTGCTGCCTCCAGATGGTGGTAACAAGGTCGGCGTGAGGCTCTATCCAGGGTGGCACCAAAGTAGGAGCTGTCACGGGCAGATCCAGATGCTCGGCAAGTTTCAACCACTGAGGGTCTGGTTCCAGAGAGTGCCACTGATGAACCTCCTGGATTTTTCGTAGCAACTCCGTAAAAGAAGGATCTTCCGGAGGAGACTTCGGAGGAGTCCTTGGCCTGGGCTTCGACGGAGAGCGTGGCTCGTCGTCCCTTTCGGAGCAACCATCTGAGCAATCAGAGGAGTCCGAGGGTGAAGAGGAAGAGAAAAAAAGACTCCCTTTCCCAACCCGGGGAAGAATGGACCCCTTGGAAGCACCAGAGGACACGTATCCTGCCCCCCTCTGGACCCACATGAGAGAGCCATGCAGTGCGGAGGTGGTGAGGGAGTGTGCCGCCGTGGACGTACGGGAACCTGAGATGGCACCGTCGGTAGGTGGCTCTCCACCTCCCTGGTGAGCTGAGCCTTGGCCTCAGCCCACCAGGAGGCCAGAGCCTCCTGCAAATCCAGCGGTGGCTGTGGGGCCGGTGGAGGAGGAGGAGGGGGATAAGGATATGGGTTGTACCTATACGGAGAGTATCCAAAACCCAGTGGCAGGAAACCCAGCGGCAGGTATTGTGGCGTCGGGTACTGTGGCGCCGGATACTGTGTTCCCGGATACGCCGGTGTCAGATAGGACAGAGGGTATCCGGGAGCCGAAGGAGCTGCCGGTGCAGATGGCCTAGCCGGTGGACTCACAGGTGGATCCAGGATGGAGGACCTGGAGGGCGGAGGGACCGGTGGCAGGGCAACCTCCGGAAGCAGGATGTCTGCCGGAGTCGGTAAAACCGGTGTCGGGGCCGGCGTCAGAGCCGACGTCTGATCCAGCGCACCTAGAAGAGGACGGTCCGACTGAGGAGGAAACCTAGCTTCACCAGGGGATGGAGGGGAAAAATCCCTGGGGTCGGGCTGGAGGGACTCTGGGTCCCCGGATGGCAGCGAAGGCTGCGGAGAACCGGGGATGATGGACGTGGGTAGGTCCATCTGTTCTTTCACCGACCGGACGTCGGACGAACAGACGTACGGTTTTACAACGAGCTCCCAGCGGGCGCCGGAAGAGCTGGCGTCCGACTTATGGGAGCCTTCGCCGGAGGCAGACTGAGAGGAAAGATCGACCTGGTCAGGTGGGAGAGGAGCCGTGTGCAGCCCGAAGGGTCGTACGTCTTACCGGCTTTCTCAGCATGGACGTCGGAGGAGCCGGCGTCCAGCTACCGGACGCCGGCGCCAGTAGGCCCGCAGCTACGGCCGGAACCGGGGCGGGGCCTCCAATTACCCAGAGGCGCCGGAAGGCCAGAGCACGAGCCAGACAGGCGGGCGACACCTTGGAAACTTCCGAGGCAGCAGTCAAGGAGCAGTCCCCGGAAGAGCGTTACAGAGTCCGGCGACTCGGGGAGGCGCAGTGGAGAAGCCCTTGTCCCAGTGCCTCTCTGTGTCTTTCTTCTTCTTCCGATGGCCTTCGGGGGAAGTGGATGCATGCCTCAGTTTTTTGAGCTCGTTCTCCATTGAACTCATCTTTATCTTCAAGATGTGGGCTTCGAGAGATTGCTGCCGCCTTTTCCGGGTAGCCGTGTTTTAGCTGAGGCAGTGCTGGCACTTCTCGACTGGGTGATCGGGGCCTAGACAGAACAGGCACAGGGAATGGCTGTCCTTGTGCGGGAGTTGGGCGCCGCACGAGTCTCACTTATTTTTGTGCTCTGAGGGTGTAGGGGACGACACACAGACGATGACCTGACGAATGTCGAAAAAAGTCAAAATTATTCGGTAAAAACTGACGAAGGGAGGCTGAAGAAGCAACAAAGTTTTCCGCAAGGCACTGCACGAGCTAACAGCAGGAAAGAACTGGAAGGCGGGCGTCAGGGACAGCCCCTTTATACCGACGTCTCCAGACGCCGGTCACCTGACATGGGGGCAGTCCCTCACCAGGGACTGGTAGCCAGAAATATTTCCGTGGGGTCCTGCCACCTGCCGTCAGTCCTATATGTAATTACCTACTGCAAGAGTCCTCTCTAAGTAAGATCTTAGTTTTCTTGGAGTCACGTACAAGACCTTTGGACCTAAACCAGGTGCAAAGTCTGCTGAAATGAAATTGGAGTTTGTTAATGAGAGCGTTGGGGTTTTTGTCCTGAAAGAAAAGGGCTGCATCATCAGTACAGAGAATGAGTTCTGAGGTGGTGCAAATGTCAAGCAGAGAGTTAATGACCAGACAGAAGAGAAGAGGGCCCAGGATGGACCCTTGGTGGACGTAGTATTTGATTGGGCAGGATTCGGAGAGGAATTTCTATTTTTCTTAAATCTTATTTCAAAAGAAAAAAAATATTAGTATACCAGCCTGTCAGCACAATACTAGGATTACCACTCATGACACTGGTGTCCCTGGTTCAAAAATTAACCTGTGGTGTCTAGGGAGGAAGGGCCAATTGTCTTGGAGGGTGATTCCCTCCTCTATGGAGGGAGGGCAAGTAGTTCCACAGCATTACCACCCCAGGGTGACCACAGCAAGAGGCAGAGACGGGACCCCGAAGAAAGGAAAGGGAGGACACTTCTGAAAAAGCATTTCCGCACTCCGTGTGTGCAAGCAAGCTGTGGTTTACTAGAGACTAAGGCATTTGAGGGCATGGAGAAACTGAAAGATAAGCCTTGGTACCTGCAGGCTCCATGACTGCCTACTCAGCCAGCTTTCCAGGGCTTGTTGAGAATCCTCCGCAGGAGGCAAGGACACTGAAGGCCTCACCCATGGAAGTGAAGTCCCAGGGTAAGGAGATTGGAAGAAGATTGTGTGATGGAGTGGGGATATAGCAGTGAACCTCAGGAAGATCCAAGGGCCGAGTGCGCGTAGGAGCATAAACAGAATGTTTAAGAAAAATAGAAATGGGTTGCATCCTTGACAACCTTAGTACCTTCTGCATACCTGACCCTAGGTATTGCAGGAATTGTCCCTTTACAGCTTCATTATTATTTTATATACACATTTTTTCTCTCTCTCCCTGCAGTGTTAGATGGCTATCAGCCCTGTCTCTGCTGCCTCAGACAGGCCACCATCTTCTTTAAGACCTTACCTGCCAGCAAATTCAACACGACCGCCATCAATTCTTTTAGTGTCCGAAACCAGTTATTTCCCACTATGACCAGGTGGTTACAGAGAGGATAATGTATGGTCCTCTACAACAACTGTGCTGTCCCTGAGAGGTTGATAACAGCGGCTGTTTAAACTTTGAGGGCGAAGCTTGAGAGGTCTCTGTTGCCATCGCTACCTCGGGATGGCAACTCACGGTTGTTATAGAGGACCATACATTGTCTCTAATAGTGCATGGTCTGCAATCACTGATAAAAGGAGTAAGGAGGTGCACAGCTGTGTCCTTTGTTTTTTGCCTCTATGCCACGCTCGTCTCTTGCTCTCGCCACTGCCACCGCTTCCAGACTGGTGGAGTTTCGTGTATCGCGAAGGTGTTCGTTGTTATGCTGCAGTAGCTATGTAGCTAGTGCAGCATAACAACGTTATTCTAGGGATGGATTTTCATCCCCAAACGCGTTCCACCATACACTAATGGGAATCACGTGCACAAACTCTGAGCAGCTGTTATCGACCTAGTACTGTTGTATGAGCTCTGTCAATATGCTGACAGAAATACTTAACACAAACCATAAGCTTTTTGTTTAACTTAATCAGCTCAGTCCTGTACTAGTTAACCAGCAGAAAAATATTCTATTCACTCACTTTTTAAAAAAGTCTACCTCCTCGTCAGCTGATTTAAAGAAATCTGTGCTTCATGATCTCAGTTTACAGTGTTGCTGTCAGTATTTCCGATACATGTCATGCTTTTATAATCATTTGTGGTATTCTGGAAGTTCTTGAACAACTTGTACTTCTGACAACTATGTATGGTTGATTACTTTCGGTAACAAAACCTGGGGGTATTGAGGGTGGGGATACAGATATTGGAGGGCCAGGCGTGGAAAAAACTGTCAGAAATTATATGAAGTAAAACAAGGGGTGGTGTACTAAAAGTTTATACATACCCTTGGAGTGAGACGGCTGAATAAATCCCTTGCACTTTCCTCCAGGGGTTTATGTAGTATCACACCCCTTGGAGTGTATAAAATTCTTTTATGCACACCATTCCATGCATTATCCTTTATTCACCAGTTAGTTCCGGAACCAGCTGACAGCGGAGCACAAACCAAAGGTTACAGTTTTTTTAGTTATACAATATTGCAGAATCAAGATCAGCTATACATTGCATAGAATGCATTACCGAGAGCTGTATTTTACAGTTTTCAAGAGAACAATAAATTTGCTGATAGAGGGAGGGAGGGCATACAAGTTTGATATTTACAGCGAAGTAGAGAATTAGACAGATATCTTGTGAGTGCAGCCAATGGAGGCATTGTTAAATAGGTAATGCTTGGTAGCCCTATCGGTAGGAGCTCAGTGGCGGGGTGGTCCCGTGAGATGATAGATGACCCAGCACTAGCTGGTACATTGGCAGCGCCATGAAGTGACAATGTGCTCTTTGAGAACTGACTTGAAAGGTCCTAATTTGGAGATGGAGGAGACGTCAGAGGGGACGTCATTGTACCAGGCTGGGGCCTTCTGTGGGAATGACCTTTGGCCTAAGGAGGTTCCAACCCTCAGGATTGACCACACCTGTCAGTTGGCAGTGTGGGAGGATAGGAGAGAGGCAGAACCCCCAAAAGGGGTAAGCCCCAGGTGTATTTTCTTTGGGAGGAGACATGTTTGATAAAATAGTCTTTCATCCAGGGTGAAGAGATTTGTCAGGGCATATACGGTACAGGTATGGGTACGCTCGTCTGCCCCAAAGAGAAATCTGCATGCTTTGTTTATGGCAAGGTGGATTTTGTTAAGGGCTGTGTGGTCAGCAGCCGAGTAGATAGTGAGCCCATAATCGACTAGGGAAAGGACTGAGGAGGTGACAGCCAGATTAAAGGCTTCCGGAGGTAGGCAATCCTAGTGCTGATACAATAGGCCTATATGGGTATTTACGGCTGATGATAGAGAGTCAATGTGTGAATGGAAGGAGACGCTGGAATCAAATGTAAGGCCCAAGTATTTTATGTATGGACCTGTTCTAGAGCAAGGAGAGAGTGCGAGAGATGGTTAGCTGCGCATTCTTGGCCTTATTTTGTTGGTGGGCAAAGAGCACGGTCTGTCTTTTTTTTTCCCCCACACTGACGAGTCTTTGGTCTATGAACCAGTTTTCAATCTGGTTAAATGCGTGTTGGAGGGAGGACTGCAATACTGTGGAATCTGGGTGCGAGGCAAAAAGAACCACGGCGTCTGCATAGAGTAGTAGGTTGCCGGAGCAGGAATTGGGCAAGGTGTTTGGGTAGATGCTGAATAATAGAGGGCCGAGGATGGAGCCATGGGGAACCCAGAGTGGACTGGCAGGGTGGTTAAGAGGGTGGTTATTTTGACACATTGTGATCTAGCTGTGAGGTAACTGGTAAACCAGGAGACTGGTCCTTGGGATAGACCTATGTGGCGAAATGTGCTTAAAAATAAGGGGTGGGAGACTGCATCAAA
Organism: Neoceratodus forsteri; assembly: GCA_016271365.2. NCBI lineage: Eukaryota > Metazoa > Chordata > Ceratodontiformes > Ceratodontidae > Neoceratodus > Neoceratodus forsteri. The sequence continues at coordinate 822,936,046 of CM028137.1, read as the reverse complement.
GGTCTGACGGGTTGATGAAAACAGCTCCAGCTAGGTATTTTCTACCAGGGCAGAGTAAATAAAATCAGAGAACTCAGCGAGAGCCGTAGTTGTACTGTGCCCAGATCTGAGGCCATGCTGCTCCCTGCAAAGTAGGTTATGAGCAAGCAGGTACTTGAGTTGGGTGGCTATAATTTTGAGGGCTTTCTAGAGTGGTGGGAGAATGGACATGGGACAGTAGTTATTGGGGGAGGTGCTGTCACCACTCTTCAGTACTGGGTGACTGTGGCAGTCTTCCAGGCTGTGTGGAAGTGCCCCAGACTTAGGGAGCGGTTAATGAGGTCTGTCAGTGGAGAGAGGACTGCATCTAGTACTAGATGTAGGATTCACAGATCAAAAGAATCTCTGCAATAGCAAGAGCCAGTGACTGCTTTAATAAGAAAAGGCCTTGCAAAGGCAAATGTCTCGATAGTAACTACATTTTGCATAATGGACTGCCATACAAGAAGCAGATTATGCCTTCATCCTAATTAACATTTCTGTTTGTGCTTTGTGGTGGTATAGCATAGATATCCTATATTTTTTTGTTTGGGTACAGGCTTTTCATGGATTAGTGTGCTTTCACACACACTACTCAGTCTGTGATCTAGGTAATGCACGGTTTCGTACTCGGTGTTCTCCCTGTATGGTGACATGTATGCTGCTTTTGAGTGCACGGTGCAATATTAACTTAATTGAACACAGAAAATCTGCTTATATTGCCTGCCTTTTACCTACAGGTTTACAGCACTCATCTGTTTAATCCTGTGAGGAGTGGAAGAAGCCAGCAAATTGCTTAATGTGTAACTAATACGTGGTAAGAGTGCGATATTCTAGAACTCCATTCTACTTACTTGCTATTCTGCATCTTCTAAGTAGGTCTGGAACTTTTAGGCTAACATACTAACATACTAAAAGCCAGCAGAATAGGCCTGTCGGTCTTTCGAGTCTGCTCAGTATGCAGCCCTTACTTTACAGGCTACTTTACAGAGCTCTGATGTAACTTTGAATCCTGTTTATATCCCAAACAATTATGGTCTACCGTCCATAAATCTACAGTGTATTTTGTATTCCAGTTATTTTTCAATCACCCATAAATGAAAAGTAAAACAAACACGTACTTCTATGACTGACTTGTTCTGCCAGAGACAGACACACATCGATACACTGAATAGGTACATAGATACTACAGATATTGAAAAAAAAAAAAAAAAAAAGGTTAACCAGTAAAGCCAGATGCAGAGAGCGTCTGAGTCAGGACAGTAACAGAGTGGGAGATTTTCTGCAGGAACTCCGCAGCACAGCAGAAGAGTGGGAGCCAGAGCCTCAAGTTCAATTGTGTGCAAAATGTTTTGGTCAGAGGACATTGTTTTTTCCTGACCTCCCCCAGGAAGCCAGAGGCATCTGTTTGAAGAAATTCAACTGATGGGCACTATGCAAACAAGAGACCAGATCCTGTAATTGGCTCCAACAGTGCACAGCAGCAGCCTTCGGGGGGGGGGGGTTGTCCCTTCAAGTTGTTCCCCCCGTGTGTGTGTGTCTCACACACACACACACACACTTCCCCTCCCTGTCTCGCTCTAAGCGCCAAGCTCCGCTCCCAGCCACTGGGGAAAAAAGCCCAATTGTGCGCGCACTCACTGAGAAGGGAGGCTGGCAGAATGAGACACAGGGAACTTTAGGCATGGGAGGGGTGAAAGTGGCACAGCGGCCCCCAAAGACAGAAAGAGAGCCACAGCAAATACTCCTGCACACAAACTGCAGCACTGCTCTGTACCATGGAGTGGGAGGGGGGGCCGCTGCGCACAACGTCCTGATGTTTTCTCTCACAGGACACTTCAGCCATGGTGAAGGCATGCAGCGGCGATGATGCGCCATTGTCTGTGCGCTGAGGGTCGGGAGACGCTAACGGAACAGCCACAGTCGGGGGGGGGTCGCAAAAGGAATCTCTGGGTGCCTACTGTCCTGCTCGCTGTCTCCTCTACTGTCCTGTACTACAGCCTGTCAGAAGGGCTCCGTACTGCTGATCATCGGCCCCACTGTTCTTGCAGAGAGACAGACGCAGCACATTGCCCCAACTGGTGCCTACTGTCTCCCACTGTGCGTCTCTCTCCCTGTCTTACACGCCTGAATGTAGAGCCGCTGTCACTCTACCTCCTCCGACTGCTGCTTATCTGCAGGTAGACAGAGTACTGGCAGGCGAAAGACGCCCAGACACGCTGTCCCCCAGCTTCACAGGCCACACTGCTGCCATGCGTGTCTCACTGCTCATACTGCAATGTTTGTGTCCCCCTAGCTGGCTGCACAGACGTCTGTGAGCCGGTGGGTGGGTAGAGACAAAGCTGCAATGGTTAAGTGTGGATGAATGAGTGAACGGGGACACTGACTGGTTTGCTCCTCACATTTGTCATTTTTCTTCTTTTCCAACTTCTAGTAACATTTAAATAAAAATTACTTGTGAGGTTCTAGCCTTTGAGAAAGAAATAAAATTGTTTCCACTAAAATATTAGATTTTAAGGAAATACATATTTTTGATTATCTGAGAGCCTTCACTGCGATTTAGCGATATTTTCTTTCTAACCAGTTTCTACTTAGGAAGCAAACAGAGAATTATCAACTGTTAAAAAAAAAAAAAAAAAAATCACATAAGGACAATACAAAGCCGGCCCAGTGGTGTAGAGGGTCGAGGTGCTGGATTCCATCTCTCGCCATGTCAGCAACCTAGGTTTGAGAGCAAACCCGGGCTGCAGACACGCCTCATGGAGGCGTAACAGTTGGGCAGCGAGTACTGCTTAACTGAGGGTGGCCAGCATCGGATGTGCGGCATGTTCTACAGCACAAACAGCTTTGTCAGTTAGGGAGAACAAGAAAGAGGGGCCAGCATGCGACACCTGGCTCACCCCTCAGCCTGTATTGCCTCAAAGGTACAGAAGCTTCATGATGTTGTCTCCAGCTAAGGGGAGGGTGTAGGAGAACTGTAGTGCCAGTATGTCCAGAGGAGGAGGGCGCTGGCTAGTGGAGCGGGCTGCAGCACAGTTGGATACCAACTCCCAATGGAAGAAACCAAATGGTGAGGAAAAAAAAAAAAAGAAAACAAAGGATCCATAGGAGAGATTCATTTAAAAAAAAAAAAAAAAGGGCAGAAACAGGGCTTTACCCAACAGTGCAGTGGGAACTCTGCAGCTTACAATCCTGGCACCCCGTGTTTAGAAACAAGCCCAAATCACCAGAGAGCAGGCAGGGCAAAGAGAGCCAAGTGCCCCACAGGACACTCGCCTTCTCATGCTGGGGTGGGTTGCCCATCTCACCACTATATCACTTCCTGGAGGAACTCAAAAGGGAACAGAGAATGCTGGTGAGGGATAATGTCCTGACCATAGCTACATGCACGTCTTTTGTGTGCTTAAGCAAGTTGCAGACGGTGTCTTGAGGGCTCAGAGAACAGGATAAAAATCCAGCCACGAATGGATGATGTCCCCTCCATGGCATGTTCAGGTCCTGCAGCGAGTGTCCGTCTAGCATGACGGACTGGCACCTGCAACAAATTCGGACGCCAGAGGGGAGTGCCGCCCCAAAGGCCCTTGCCACATGGGGTTAATTACAGTGTCAGCAGATAAGCCAGTCTGAGGTTTGGGATCACTGACTAGGCTTGGCAGTGACCAAAAGGCCACAGAAGAGGGTCACGGCTGTAAGGTAAGAGGGGAAAAAAGTGACAAACAGCTATGCAAGAACTTATCGTAACAGTAGATCTTTCGAGGGAATCTGTCATCAGGTCACACCTATGGAACTTGGTTGTCAGGAACTAGCATCCCACGGAAGCTTTTTCTGCAGCGGTCCACTACAGGCCGCCCACACCAACGTCAGGCTCAGACGTTACTCACCCTATAGAAGAGTGGGCACCCACACTCCCTCCTCAGTTCTTTTCCTAGCCAGAGGCCATGAGAGAAATGAGTCCTACAAGCGAACCAAGGAGAGAGAGAGAAAGAAAAGGTGTCCAGCAAGCAGAAAAGCTGGAGCAACCGGACAGCCGAGCTGGAAAAAAGCGGGGATGGAGAGATGGACAGCAAGACCTGATGACAGATTCCCTCAAAAATAGTACAGTTATGTAAAAACTTACCATATAAGAAGATCTTCGAGAGAAGCTCTTGCAGCAGGCCAACAATGGTAGGACTAAGCCGCCAGGTGCCAGGACCACACGGTAAACTTTCTAGCTAGCAGTCTACCACGGGGGACTGCCCACTGCTGACATCAGTCTATCCTATGAAAGTGGGCAGTCCCCCACACCCTCCTCAGTTCTCCCGCTGTAGGCCCCAAGTGGGCAGTGAATGGAGAACCGAGGAGGTTCCCAAAAGCCAAGGAAGGAAAAACATTAGTGCGAGAGGAAGAACAGCAGAGGGAAGGAGGAAGGGGAAAGCAAGGCCTGCTGCAAAAGATTCTCGCGAAGATCTATTACGGTAAGTTCTTCCATAACTGCACTATCTTACTTCAAGGAAGGCTCCTGCAGCAGGCCAACACCAGTAGGACCAAGTCCCAAGCAGTTCCGGGCATGACCAGAAGAACAGCACTGGGAGGAGGACAGATCAGCAGCCAGGAGCTCTGGAGAGAATGCCCTGAAGTACTGCAAGGCCTAAATTGGTCCTGCACCAAGAGGTGTCCACACTAATGCTTGCTGAAAGTATGGACAAAACTCCAAGTGGCAGCTGCACAGATGTCTGCAGCAGACATTTCTGAAACAGGCCACAGAGGCAGCCATATCCCTGGTGGAATGGCCCTTCCCACTCCTGGAAGGTCCTTGTTGTACTTACGGCAACAATAAAAAATGCAACTGGCTAACCACTTATACAAAACAACACCACCCTTTCTCTTGGGGGCGAACAAAACAACTGGTCAGACTTCCTTCAAGCCTTGGTCTAGTGTGTATAGTACCACAACATTCTATGCACAGCCAAAGTATGTAACAAAGCCTTTTCCTGATTAGACTACTCAGGATAATAAACTGGAACGTGGACGGATTGGTTCAATGTAAATTCAGACACCACCTGCGGGAGATGTGGAGGGGTTGTGGGATAATAGACCAGACGCAGACCTTCAGGTTCAACACAATCTGTTTGATGTACTGAAGAGATCTCCTGTATTTTAAGCAAACATCAATTTGCAGCAACAGACTATGCATGTCCTTCCTTTGCACTTGGCGCCTACTGACCCACTGATCTAAGTTTTCAGTTGAGATTCAGCTTCCCCTATGAGGGACTTATTTTCTTGGGTGGTGGGGGGATAAATAAAAAAAAAAAAAAAAAGCGTAAGACAAAGAACCGCAGTGCAGAAGCACTGAAGCAAGGGTTGCCTCAAAGGGTATTGGCAATAAGCCAAGTTTCAAAGAAATACATCACCGCACATACTTCCATAATGCAAAGCACCATGGCATGTATATGCAAATCACCATGAAATTTCAGACTGGCTCAGTTTATAGCAGGGATACATGGTACCAAGAGCGCTCTCAATCTGCAATTTTCATGCATTTAATATCATAATGGAGTTTTCTGATCTCTACCCCGGTAACTTAATTTCTACAATACAGTCACCTAGTACTTTTTACCTTTATCAGAAACACTCAGTGCCATGGTATTTTCAACATTTACAAGTTTCTTACACACAAGTTATATACATCAAGGTATTTTATGACAGTGCCATTGCATACCAAATCCAACGAGGAACACAGCCTGTTTTACATCAGCTCAGAAATCACGACAATAACCTCCCTGTACAAGGACCTGAGACGGAAAAGGAAAATTAGCAAGGATACTATAGCACAGTCAAGAAAGGGGGGGTGCACCCAGAGGTGGCCATCCTTATGGATTAGAAATAGTAAAGGATAGATTAGGCCAAGAAATGGAACTGATGCAATGCATTTAAGAAAAGGTCGGTCCTCAAGAGTGGCAGGATCTCCCGTCACAGGAGAACTTTAGAACAGTACGCAGAGACACTCTACTTTTGTGATAAAAACAAACTAGGCTCTTTACACATGAGCCTGGTGCTCATAAATCCTTCGAGCAGAAGTATCATCAACTAAAAAGAATACTTTACATGACAAAAAGTACAGCTCGCAACTAGTTCAAAAGGAGGTAATGCGAGTTCTTCCAACATAAACTTAAGGTCCCATGGAGGGAATGGGTCCCAAATGGGAGGTTTCAGATGCAAAATGCCCCTCAGAAAGGCGCAGAACACCTCAAGCACAGCCACTGCCCTGCCCTTGATAGGTGCATGGTACTCAGAGATGGCAGAAATATGTACCTTGAGTGAGGAGTATCCCAAGCCAGACTCCGAAAAGGAGAGCAGGTACTCAAACACCTCATTCACCGTGCAGGTGAAGGGGTCCAGTTGGTGAAAAGCCACCAAAAAGGTGAAACACTTCTATTTCATGCTGCAAGTGGCCCGGATGGACAAAGCAGCCACTAGGACATGTGCGACCCCAGGACACCCCATAGCAGGCAACAGATAGGTCCACAGGAGCCACGCATAGAGGTGTAGGGACTTAACATCCAGATGGACTTAGGTGCCCTGGTCCTGGGAAAGCAACCCAGTGTACAGGGAAAAGGGCACTGGAGGTTCCACCGCCAACTGTTGCAGTATGGGAAACCAAATCTGATTTGGCCAGAAGGGAACTATACAAATCTCAATTTCTTTCCACTGGAGCTTGAGCAGGACATCTTTTCTGCAGGAGCAGGAAAGGAGGAAAGGCGCACACAGAAAATAAAGGTTACTCACCTGTACCAAGAGTTCTAGGAATGGCATATGTAGTTCATCCACACTGTCTGGCAGGTTCCTTGCCACTTTAAATCTTGCCAGAAGGTCTTCAAGCTGGCTCCTCCCACCCACCCAGGTGGTAACACTCTCGGCTCCGCCCCATGATGCCAGATCTAGCCCGATGGAAGCCAGGCTGTGCGTCGAACCCGGGGAGGCGGGGGTCGTGTGGATGAACAACATATACCATTCCTAGAAAGTACAGTTATGTAAGAATTTACCGTAACAGTAGATCTTCGAGAGAGGCTCTTGCAGTAGGTAATTACATATAGGACTGGCGTGACTGGCGGCAGGACCCCTGAGGAAAAAATTTCTAGCTAGCAGTCGGGGAGGGGACTGCCCTCATCAGGTGACCCGGCGTCATCTGACGTCAGTATAAAGCGTTCCCGGACACCCGCCATCCAGTTCTTTCCATCACAGGCCGGAAGGCCCGGACGAGAGAGAGCAAACATTTCCTCAATGGAAAAGGAGCTGAAAAAGCCTAGGGGATGGAGGAGGGAAGGTTACCTATCAAGAGCCTCTGAAGATCTACTGTTACGGCAAGTTCTTACAAGCAACTGTACTATCTTACTTCGAGAGGGCTCTTGCAGTAGGTAATTACATATAGGACAGAATCCCAAGCAGTCTGGAACAAATGAAAGGCACCGGGAGGAGAAACTACTCCAAAAAGTAGGCAATAATCTAGCAGGTCTCAAGAAAGGAGGCCTTGCAAGACAGCTAACTCGAAGCCTGCTCTACGGTGAGAGGCAATGTCCAAACTGTAATGTTTAGTAAAGGTATGGACTGAAGTCCAAGTGGCGGCAGCACAGATGTCTGCCACAGACACGTTCTTGAAACAAGCCACAGAGGCTGCTACTCCACGAGTGGAGTGACCTCTGACTTGACCCGGTAGGGTCTTGTACTTGTCATAACAGAAAGTGATGCAATGGGCCAACCATTTTGATAGGCATTGCTTAGAGACAGCATTGCCTTCTCTTTTGTGAGCAAAAGAGACAAACAACTGATCAGTCTTTCTGAGATCCTTCGTCCTATCTGTGTAGTATCTCAGGATCCTGTGAACATCCATGGTATGGAGCAGGTATTCTCATTGATTGGAGTACTGCGTGAAGAAGGCAGGTAATTCAATAGACTGATTCAAGGTAGATTCCGCTACCACCTTCGGGAGAAACTTAGGATTCGTGCGAAGAGCTACTCGTTCTTTGTGAAAAATCAGATAAGGGATTTTGCACATCAGGGCCTAGAGCTCGGAAATTCTGCGAGCAGAAGTAATGGCCACCAAGAAGAGCGTCTTCCACGATAAAAACTTCAAGTCTGCGGAAGCCGCAGACTCAAAAGGAGGAAAGGTAAGTTTCTCGAGGACACAGTTCAAGTCCCATGGGGGAGCTGGAATCCGGACAGGGGTCCTGAGAGGAAGGACCCCTCTGAGGAAAGTTTTGGATACCTCCAGCTGGGCAAATGCCTTGTCAGTGAAAGGGACATGGTAGACTGAAATAGCCGCCATATGGACTTTCAAAGAGGAGTGACTGAGACCCAGGTCAAAAAGATGACGCATGTACTCAAGCAGAATGGTCACAGGGCAGGAAAAGGGTTCCACATTCCTGGCCGCAGCCCAGATAGAAAATCTCTTCCATTTCATGGCGTAGGTGGACCTAGTGGAGGGTTTTCTAGCCTCGAGAATATCGGCCACCTTAGGAGAAACGCCAAAACGAGATTGAGCTAGGTCTGCAGGAGCCATGCATGAAGTTGAAGGGACTTGAGTCCCGGATGGACCAGGGTCCCCTGATCCTGGGTCAGCAATCCTGGAGATAAAGGAAGAGGAAGAGGAGGAACCTCTGAGTATTGTTGTAGAAGAGAGAGAACCAGATTTGCCTGGGCCAGAAAGAAGCGATCAGAATCATTCTCGCTCCTTCTAAAGCCAGCTTCTGTAACACACGAGGGACCAGAGGAACTGGGGGGAAAAGCATAGACGAATCTGTTCTTCCAGCTTAGAGATAGAGCGTCGTTCCAGAAAGCGTCTCGCTCTGGAACGAGCGAACAAAAGATTGGAAGCTTTGCGTTTTGGGAGGAAGCGAACAGGTCTATCTGAGGAGTCCCCCAAATCTGGAAGATGCTTTTCAGAACTTTTTCGTCCAATTCCCATTCGTTTGGTAGAGCTGACGAGCGACTTTGTCTGCCAGGACATTGTCGACTCCTGGAACATGGATCGCCGTGAGCTGAAGGTTGTGAAGCGTTGCCCAATCCCAAACCCTCATCGCTTCCCTGCACAGCGGGTAGGACCAAGTCCCTCCCTGCTTGTTGATGTACCACACCACGCACATGTTGTCCGTTTGGACAGCTAGGTGACCGGGAAGGATGAACTGGTGAAGGGCCTGGAGAGCATACAGCACTGCTTGAAGCTCGAGCACGTTGATATGGAGAACTATCTCCATCTTTGACCATAGGCCCTGGGTTCGGTGAGGACCCAGATGGGCTCCCCAACCTTCGCCTGAAGCGTCCGTGGTCAGAGTCTGATCGGTGGGAGGATGAAAAAAGGGAACCCCCCGGAATAGGTGTTCTCGAACCATCCACCATTGCAACTCTTACCATCGGCGAGGAGATCAGAACTAGATGATCTAGATCGTCTACCCGTTGATCCCACTGAGATCGGAGGGTCCACTGAGAGGATTCTCATGTGGACGCGTGCCGCGGAACCGTCGGGATGGGCACCGCCATAAGCCCCAGTAGACGAAGCACTGACCTCGCCGGGACCCTCCTGTCCGGAGGCAGAAAGGCCCTGCACAGTGATGTGTCGAGAATTGCCCTGATGAACTGGAGCCTCTGTGAAGGCTCCAGGTGAGACTTGGAATGGTTGATGGCAATACCCAGGCCAGTGAAAACCTGCTGGGTGAGGGAGAGAAAATGCAGGAGTTCCTCCCTGGACGAGGCCGCCAGTCGTCCAGGTAGGGAAAAAACAGAGCTCCCAAAGAACGCAGGTGGGCCGCTACCACCGCCAGGCATTTGGTAAAGACTCGGGGGCGCCCAGGAAAGACCAAACGGGAGCGCCCGGAATTGCTAGTGGACCACCTGGAACGCAAACCTGAGGTACTTTCGGTGCGAAAGGCGAATGAGGATGTGCAGATACGCATTCTGCTATCTAGTGCACAAAGCCATTGGCCCGGCCGAAGCAGGGGCAAAAGGATTTGAAGGGAAAGCATCCTGAACCTCTTGTATTCCACATACAGGTTCAGAGAGCTGAGATCAAGAATAGGTCTGAGATCTCCTGTCTTCTTTGGTACAAGGAAGAAGTGGGAACAGTAACCTGTCCCATAGAGGTGAGGGAGGACGGGTTCTATAGCCTGTTTCGCAAGGAGCGCCGAGATTTCTTCCCTGACCAAAGGAAGATGGTCCCTTGAGTAAGCGGAGTTCAGAGGGGGTTGACGCGGAGGTTTCTGTAGAAACTCTATGGAGTGCCCCTCTGCTATGATCTGAAGCACCCATGAATCCGATGTTATCCTCTCCCAACCCGGAAGGTGGAGGGAGAACCTCCTTCCTACCGGTTCCTCCAGGGGCTGTCGGAGGCGGTGGGAGAGGGAAGGAGTCAGGTGGTGTGAGGCAGCACCGGAGCTGGGGCACCCGTTGCTTTTTTGGGCGGCGGGGGCCTGGCAGCTGTGGGGGCCAGACATTTAGTGGCCCGCCTTCCCTGAGGTTTCGCTTGAGGTCGGCTGCGTCTGCGAAAGGGACGGCGCTGTGGGGGATGGGGATGGTACATTGAATCAACAGATTTAAGGGCCGTCCCCTTCTCCTGCAAATCAGTGATGATGTCCTTGACATCACCACGAAAGCACAGAACCCCTGAAAGGTGCTTCTTGGATCGCTGACTGCACCTCCGGGACCAGACCTGACACACGGAGCCATGCATGGCCCGAAGACTGATGGCAAAGGCAGAACTCAGTCTTGCGATGTCCACTGTGTCGTAGGTCGTCCTCAAAATATGACTACTGGCCGAACGAGCAGAACGGACCAGGTCGGCCAACTCCTGCTTGACTTGGGAGTCAGGCAGAGTCTATCTTAGATTCCGCCTGGGTAAGGACAGCCTTCTGGTAATCCCCCATATGTGTTACATAGTTCAGGGCCCTAATCCCCAGAGTGGAAGAAGCGTAGATCTTCCTTCCATACTGATCCAGAAGGCGAGATTCCTTATCAAGGGGAGACAAGCTCAAGTGTTTTGGGTGTGCTGACCAGCCGTGAGCGGTGCTAATCACAACAGAGTCTACACGGGGTGAGAGTCTAAAAAGTCTACACCCTCCGGAGCCTGGTATAGCCTGGACTTCCTGGGAAGTGGGGCTAAAGCAGACTGTTGCTTCCAAATCGTGGAAACAAGGTGGGCGTGAGGCTCGATCCAGGGTGGCACTAGGGTAGGAGCAGTAAGGGGTAAATCCAGATGTTCGGCGAGTTTAACCCGTTGAGGATCTGGCTCTAAGGAGTGCCACTGATGGAACTCCTGGATCTTCCTGAGCAACTCCGTGAAGGAAGGATCCTCCGGAGGAGACTTCGGAGGAGTCCTCGGCCGGGGCTTGGACGGAGAGCGTGGCTCGTCTTTCTTGGAACATCCATCGGAAGCCTCCTAGGAGTCCGAGAGAGAAGAGGAAGAATCTGAAGCAGAGTAAGACTCCCTAACTCGACTAGGGGAGGAGGCTGGGTTCCTTGGGGAATCCCAGAGCGTGTCCTGCCCTCTCTGAATCCAGAGAAAGCCGGGAATCTGGAGGAGGAGAGGAGTCGCCGTCTGGGCGTCAGGGAGCAGGGGGTGCACCGTCGCCGTAAGACGGCTCTCGACTTCCTTGGTGAGCTGAGCCTGGCCTCAGCCCACCAGGAGGCAAGAGTCTCCTGAAGATCCACCAGTGGCCTGGGGGCGGTGGAGGAGGAGGAGGGGGATAGGTGTACGGAGGAAATCCGTAGGAGTATCATCCGTAACCCGGCTTCGGGTATACCGGAGCCAGGTATTGCGGCGTCGAAGGAGTTGGCACCGGGTACAGCGGCGCAGGATACTGCGGACCTGGGAAAACCGGCGTCTGATATGACGGCGGATGCCCAGGCACTGGAGGAGCAGAAGGCCCAGCCGGGTACTCCACAGGCGGATCAGTCGGGATAGGCTCGTGGGGTGGAGGGCCCGATGGAAGAGGAATATCCCCCGTCGACGTCGGTGGGGCAGGTATCTGAACCGGCGTCAGCGGGGCCGGCGTCAGATCCGGCTCTTCAGGAAGAGGATCGGACGGTAGCCCAGGTTCCCGAGCCTCGTCTGGGGACGGAGGGGAAAAATCCCTGGGGTCGGGCAGGGGGGACTGGGGCTCCCCTGATGGCAGCGAAGGCTGAGGGAGCCTGTCACGACAGGCGCGGCAGTGTCACCGTAGGCTCTGAGGGCCCGATGCCGCGTCGGGGGCGGCGTGTCAGCTTATGGGCCGTCCAGCGGCGCCAGAGGGCCGGCGTCCGGCGTCAGAGTCCCTCGTCAGAGGTGGGCAGAGTATGGGAGGAGGCCCAGTCGAGAGGGGACTCTGCCGTGCGCGCCCAAGGGTCGAGTGTCTTAGCGGCCTTCTCCTGGCGTCGTCAGAGGCGGCGTCCAGCAAGGAGGTGCCCGCACAGTAGGCCGCAGGCCTGCAAGATACTGGGGCTAGAGTCTCCTTTGCCGGAGAAGGCAGGCGGGCCCGCCTCCTCCAAAGCCTTGGAGGCTGCCGTCGGGCGATCCCCTGGAGGGGATGTTACCTTGCCCGCGACTCCGGCTGGAGTCGCGGAGGAGGAGGCCTTCTCCCGGTGCCTTTCCTTGTCCCGCTTCTTATGCCCTTCAGGGGAGGTAGACGCCTGCCGAAGTTTCTTCAACTCCTTCTCCATCGCGGACATCTTTTTGAGGAGATGGGCTTCGAGGGACTGCTGCGTCATCTGCGGTGGCGCTGAATCGAAGGCAGTCTGCGGACACTTGTCGACCAGTGAGTGGGGCCTAAGCAGCAAAGGCAGAGGGAGTGACCGTCTGTGAGGCAGTTGGGCGCCCGCCGCAGTCGCCACTTATTCTTTGAAGGGGCGACATAAACCAACATTCACCTAATGAAGAGACAAAAATTCTATACTGAAAACTTGTTGGAAAAACCGGCAAGTAACAAGACTAGCGATAAGAACTTAACTGCAAAGGCTGAATGAGCCGGCGGTAGGAAAAGAACTGGGCGGGAGTCCGGGACCGCCTTTATACCACGTGCGTATGGCGCCGGTCACCATGGAGGCGGTCCACCAGGGACTGCTAGCTAGAAATTTTTCCGTGGGGTCCTGCTGCCGGCCGGCATCAGTCCTATATGTAATTACCTACTGCAAGAGCCCTCTTGAAGTAAGATCTCCTGTTACAGGTGAGTAATCTGTATTTCTAGGGACTTGGATATGTTGTTCATCCACACTGTCTGGCAGACTCCTAGCAGTTCTCTGGGAGGAGGGAGGCAAGGCACACACCCCCTACTTACGAAATAAAAACTGGAGAACCGAGGCCCCAAAACCAGCATCCCGGCATGACACAAGGTCGATGTGGTAGTGGGTGATGAAGGTGTGTGCTGACTTCTAGGTAGCAGCCCTGCAGATTTCCTAGATAGGGATGTCCCTGGAAGCAGCCACCGATGCAGCGGTATGGCGGGCAGAATGAGCTCTTATCCCTCTGGGAGGCTCCATGCCTGCCAACCTATAGCAGAGATCTATGCAGGAGGTGACCCATCTGCCTATCGTCCGCTTGGCTGCAGGTCTGCCAGGAGCAGCTTCAGCGTAGGTGACAAACAGCTGGCGAACCTGTTCCCGAAATTCAGCCATCCGCTTCTTGTAATAAGCGAGCACTCTTCTAGGGTCCAAAGTATGGAGCCTCCAAGGTGTGATTGGGGTAGAACACCGGCAGAGTCAACACCTGGTTAAGGTGAAACTCCGACACCACCTTTGGAAGGAATTTCGGGTGGGGGCGCAGGACAACCCTGTCCCTGTGGAAGATCAGATAAGGAGACTCTATGGAAAGCACCTGGAGCTGTTCCATCCTTCTGGCGGACGTGATAGCCACCAAGAAGGAGGTCTTCCACGACAGGTGAGAGATGTCACCTGTGCATCGGTTCGAATGGCTTGCCCATGAGCTTAGCCAATACCAGCAGTAGATCCCACAGAGGTGGAGGTTCTCGCATTAGAGGAGATATCTGATCAAGGCATTTCAAAAAGCGCCCGACCACCTTCTCCTGCGCCGACTGCTTCCCGGCCCGTGCCCAGTAAGCAGAGATGGCTGCCAGCTGCACCTTAAGGGTCGTCGACCGAAGCCCTTGCTGAGAAAGGGACCACAGGTAATCCAGAACCCTTGCCAAGGAACAGGAGGAAGGGACCAGGCCCTTGCCCTGACACCAAATGGAAAATCTCTTCCATTTAAAGGCATAGCATTTCCTGGTCGACTCCTTACAGGACGCCTCAACGACGTTGAGGACCTCGTCGGAAAGACCCAAGGCCTGGAACTCTAGCCGCTCAGGAACCAGGCCATCAGGTGCAGGGACTGAAGGTCTGGATGGAATACCTTCCCCCGACTGACTGAGATCAGGTCCGGGCGGGCTGGGAGCCTGGAGCTGAGACTCAGGAGATCTGGCTACCAGAATCACCTGCGCCTTGTCCCTCCTCACCTTGAGAAGCACGTTGTGGATCAAGGAAAATGGGGGAAAGGCGTAGAAGAGGCCCAGGGTCCACAGCCTCGAGAAGGCATCCCCCTGCAGCGAGCCCTGCTGAGGGGGGGGCAGGCATGAAACAGTCTTAGCTTCGCATTCTCCCTGGAGGCAAACAGGTCCACATGAGGCATGCCCCAGTGGGAGAACAGATCTTGAACTACCTCCAGCAGGAGAGACCACTCGTGGGACGCTGCCCCTATCTGGCTTAGGGCATCAGGCAGAATGTTGGGAGGCTCCTGCCACATGGATGGCAAGGAGATAGCCCTCCAGGCTGCGCACGAGTGACCAAATGCGGAGAGCTTCCTTGCACAGAGGCATGGAGCACGTCCCGCCCTGGTGGTTTAGATAGTACATGGTCGCGACCTGGACCACTTAACCCCGTAGAAATGGAGCGAAGGCGGTGAGGGCTAGACGAACCGCTCAAAGCTCCAGCAGGTTGATGCGACATCGGGACTCCCGAGGGGACCAGAGGCCGTGCGCTCTGCGCTCCCCCACATGGGCACCACAACCCAGAGAGGTATCTGTCGATAGAGACTGTCAGCTCGAAGTGGACAAACGGGATGCCATCCTGCAGATGTGCTGGAACGGTCCACCACTGGAGAGCATTCTACATCCCCTGGGTCACTGCCACTAGCTGATCCAAGGGATCGGAGTGCTGTGACCATTGGCTGGCCAGCCCCCATTGAAGGGGACGCATGTACCAATGGGCCCAACAGACCACGCTGGTGCAGGCTGCCATGAGGCCCAGGAGGCACAGGAAATCCCAGGCAGGGCGCAATTGCCCAATCTCAAATGACTGGGCAAAGAACCTCGGCCCTGTCTGCCGGAAGCCTTGCTCTGGCTCGTAGAGAGTCGAGCTCTGCCTCGATGAATTGCATCACCTGCTTTGGCCTCGTTGATAAGGAGGCCAACCTGACAGCAAACCTGGAGGGCCAGATCTCTGGACCGCTCCACCTCTGTTCTAGAGGAGAATGCAATCAGCCAATCGTCCAGGTAGGGGTACACCCGGACCCTTCGGCGCTGCAGGAATGCTGTCACCACTGCCATGCATTTGGTGAAGACCCTGGGAGCTAGGAAAAGGCCGAAGGGCATGGCCCGGAACTCGTAGAGGGATCCCTCTGCCCTGAAGCGGAGGAATCTCTGGTGGGACGGACGGATTGGGACGTGAAAGAACGCATCCTGGCGGTCCAGAGAACAACCACACGCCTCGTTCCATGGATGGGATTATCTGAGCCAGAGTGACCATCCTGAAGGTCTGAGACCTTAGGAACCTGTTCAGGTCATGGAGGTTGAGAATGGGGCACCAGACCCCCATCCGTTTTGGGACCAGGAAGTACCTGGACACAAACCCCGGGTCTGGAGGAGGATCCGCCACCTTCCTGATCACCTCTTTTTCGAGGAGCAGGGCAATATCGGCTCGGTGACCCGACAGAGGCTGCGGACCGTGTAGCTCCCTGAGGGGGCAACAGCTCGGAAGGGCAGGGCCTGCTCGAACTCCAGGGGCAGGCCCTTCCTGACCACGTCCAACACCCAGCAGTCCGTGGTGATAGCACACCAGGCGGAAAGGAAGTGGTGGAGCCATCCCCACACAGGGGGAACCCAGGGGAGAGTGACGAGGCTGGGGGAGACACCCCTCAACCAGTCACTGGGCAGGCTTGGAGGAGGGACCTCCTGGGCCTTTTCCTCCCTGCTTCCTGTTAGAGGAAGCCACAGGCTTGGCTTTGGGGTGCCAAGCGTGAGCCTGCTGGCCCTGATGCTGGTGCTGTTGGGCCGGACGTGCTGCAGGCGCAGAAGGGCGAAAGGACTTATGTTGTTGTCGACGGCCCTTGTCCTTCTGGGCGGAGGTGACCAAGTCCAGAGTGGCATTGGACTTTTCGATCCGCTGGAGGTGACCTTACACTCCAGGGCCGAAGAGGTCAGTCCCCAGGAAGGGGACATGTGCCAGTTGATGCTGGGTATCCGCCATGAAGGTGGATATCCTCAGCCATGCTCTGCAGCACATGGCCACTGCGGTTGTAACTGATCTGGCACAGAAGTCTCCAATGTCCAGAGCCGTTTGGAGCTGCTGTTTTGCCACCGCCCTTCCCTGGTCCCGTACCTGCTTGACCGTGGTCTGCAGGTCAGCCAGGAGATGAGGGATCACCTCATCCAGGGAGCCCATGAGGGCGTGGGAGAAGTGTGCCATCAGCACGGCCGAGCTGGCCTGGCGGAGGCCAAGGGAGGGCGCAGCGTACACCTTGCACCTGGCATAGTCCAGCTTTTTGGACTCCTTGTCAGGGGGGGGCTTATCCACAACCCAAGCGTTCCCAGAACGCCGGAAAACGTGATCGGTGACCCCCCCTCAGTGGAGGGGTGTTCCAAAAAACCGGACACAGAGCCGATAGGGACCGCATACTTCCTAGCCATCCTGGCCGAAAGTGCAGGACAGGAAGCCGGCCGCTGCCAAAGCTCCAAGGCTGGGCCAACAATGGCTTCAGCCACCGGAAAGGCCTCCGTGGGCAAATCCCTTCGGTCCAATATCTCCGTTAGGAGAGACTTGGCCCGCTTGAATACGGGCTCGAGCTGCATCCCAGTGGACTCCGAGATGAGCCGAAGCAGACCCATAAAGGACGACGGGCTCTCGTCAATCGACTGGCCCCGGAGGCCTCCAGGTCAATGGGCCCGGAGAGCAGGGAGGAGTCTGACTCAGAGGAGTCCACGAAGAGCTGCCTGGGGCCTGAGCCACCCTCCACCTGCCGAGGACGGTCAGGAGTGAGGGTGACTGACAATCTGTGGGGCAGACCCTGACTGACAGAGTCCTTGGTCGGCGCCCCCGATTTTGGTTGTGGAGGCGGAGGTTCCGCCACAAATCGATGGGGCAGCTGGTTTCGGCCAAACAACTGGTCCAGGCTTGGGCACCTCGACTACAGCGAGGGGTTCTTTCGACCGTTCAGGTGACAGCCACTTGATGGCTGGGGAAGGTGGCGGCGGCTTGTTCCCAGACAGAAGTAACTGCTACCACATTAGGTCCTCGTAGCGTCGATGCAATTTGCGCCGAAGCCTCTCCTCTTCCGAAGAGGAAGACGAGGACAAGCGGCGGCGCCGCTTACTTCGGTGCAGAGACCACCAATGTCGGCGAGATCGGCTGGACCAAGACGATGTCAGAGACAGAGACCCTCGGTGTTTCCGAGGACGGGTCTGGAAAGGGGCGGGGGACACCCGTTCTTCCCTCGGCTCGGAAGCCTTGACCGGGCACTCCGGAACAGGAGGCGCAGGCAAGTCCTTGGTCTCCACCGGGGGAACTGGTGAAGAAGAGTTGTCAGCTTCACCAGTCGATAGCCCGTCCGACGGGTCGAGAAAAATCTCAACTGCGTCGACGGGTCTCAGCCAGCTGACCCGACAGGGACACCGTGAAGCCAGTGGCCTTAGCCGCAACCTCGACCGAAGTAGAGTGTAGACTGTCCGGGGAAGGGGACCTCCCGCGCCCACAAACGCCGGTGGGACTTACCTTCGAGTCCTTCTCTTTGGACGGAGAAGAATGTCCCGATGGCCCCTCTCCCTTCGTGAAAAGGGATTGGCAAAGCTCCTTAAAAGAAGCTGTGTAGGAGGATCGCAAAGAGAGCTGGATAAATGCTGCGACCGAGGAAGAGGATGAAGCAGCCTGGGCCGCCTCCTCCTCGATGGCGATCATCTGCTCGAGTTGCTCAGCCGAGCCAGCAGCCGGCGGACACCGCACAGCGGGCCTCCTTGACTTCACCAGCAGGTAGCGCCGGGCGCCTCAAGCTGTAACCGGCAGCGCGGTCTTCCAGGACGCTGGCGAAAACGAACGGCATAACCGCTGAGACCCGCGGGTCATGATCTCAGGCAAGGCAGCAAACGCATGTGGAGTGCGGATCTGTCCTGGACATTTTCTGCCCACATGGGCACCGCCGAAAACCGGGAGTCGATTTGTCCATTGCAGCCATGAGGGAGTAATTTAACCTAAGTCTTGAAAATTTAAGAATGAGTTTCGGGCGAACCGAAGAATTAGGATCCAGCCTATACGCAGAGCATTAAGGAGGGAACCTGAGCTTCCTAGCGGTAAGGGAAGATCTAGCGTCAAGGGGCAGAGCCAGGAGTTTTACCACCTGGGTGGGTGGGAGGAGCCAGCTTGATGACCTTCTGGCAAGATTTAAAGCAGCAAGGAACCTGCCAGTGTGGATGAACAACATATCCATGTCCCTAGAACCTCCACTTCCGGGAGAGGGACAATGCAAATGCTTCTCAGCAGAAAGTTTCAAGCCTGGGAGCGGGAAGAAAGGCAGCAGTTTTCCTTTCAGTGGGGATGACCCAGATTTTTGACCACCGTGGTCAGAAGCTCCCACTCACGAGCCCGCAACTGGGAGCGGCTGACACTGTCTGCCAGATGTTTTGGATGCCTGGAACATGTACGAGTGACATCTACAGACCGTACTTGATGGCACAGTACCAGACTCATTGCTTCCCGACACTGGGGTGGGGGGGGGCCACGAGTCCTACCTCCCTGCTTGTTGATGTAATACACCACACACGTGGTCCATCGTGCAGCAGTGGACCAGGGAGGAGAGAAGTCTGAAATGCCTGAAGAGCATAAAGGACCACTCACATCTCCAGGATGGTGACATGGAGACCCTGTTCCAGTTCCATCCAGGTGCCCTGGGTCTGGTGATCAGCCAGATGAGCACCCCCATTCCAGGCAAGAGGTGTCAGTCGTGAGAATCTGATGGGGGGGGGGGCGAGAGTTTAAAGGAGACCCCCATCCTCGGAGGTTGGCTGGCTCCACGCACCACGAAAGGACTCCTTACCAGGTCAGAGAGCATGACCAGTTGGTCCAGGTTGTTCATGCATTGGACCCAGTGGAATGTTAAGGTCCACTGAGGAACCTGTATGTGCAGGCGGGCAACGGGAGCCGTGGCAATGGCTACTGCCATGCGGCCCAGGAAGCGCAGGAATACCCTGGTGAGGACCTGGCGACTGGAGGAAAGAAAGGCCTGCTTCCATCAGTAGTTCTGCCCTGTCCATGGGCAAAAAGGCCATACCATGGTTGGTGTCCAGAACCATCCTTATGTATGGAAGGTACTGGCAAGGAAAACCACAGGACTTCAGATTGACAGTGATCTCCAACTCCTGAAATACACAGTTACGTAAGAGCTTACCATAACAGTAGATCTTCAACGGGATCTCAATCAGGTAACACCATAGGAACCTTCACCATCGGTGAAGGGGAATCCTCACGGAAGATTTAATACAACCGGGCCGCACACACCGCCTACATCAGCAACCCTATATAGGCATGAGCAGCTCCACTCCTTCCACAGTGGCCCCCCCCCCCCGAAACACAGGGAGTAATGCTCCCCCTGCCCAGGGGAACCGAGGAGAGAGAGGTACCCAGATGATAAAAACTAAATAACAGCAGATAGCCAGTTCCTGAACATGAGCCCCAAGAAGGGGGATGATGGCAGGGTAATATACCTGATGACAGATCCCCTCAAAGATCTTAGTGTAAGTTCTTACGTAAATACAGGTTACTTACCTGTAACAGGAGTTCTAGGAATGGTATATGTTGTTCATCCATGGAGTTTCACGAATGGTTGAAAAAATGGTGTGGAGCACAGGGGTTTGGCTTCATTGGGGACTGGGGTTCCACCTGGAGGGATACCAGCCTATATTGGCAGGATGGTCTGCATCTGTCCAGGAAGGGAACAAGTCTTTTGGGCAATCAATCGGTTTAAATGCTTCATTGGCAAGCTTTTAAACTAGTCAAGGGGGAAGCACTGATAAGCAGCAGGAAAATCCCAGCCTCCCCCTATAAAACAGGGTACTAAATGAGAAAAAGACCAAGGCAGAAAGGTCAGTGGGGGATGCTGCTACAGAAGGTAAAGCCATCAAAAAAATGGAGAGCAATGAGTACCAATGCCCGTAGTCTGGGTAACAAGCTTCCTGAATTAGTGGCTTTGATGGAGGAGGAACATCTGGATATCGTGGCAGTCACAGAAACATGGTACACACAGAACCATGATTGGGACGTAAACATACCAGGATACACTATCTACAGAAGGGACTGGGAGGGTAAGAGAGGAGGAGGAGCTCTCAACATAAGGGAAAATCAAAGCAACAGAACAAAAGGGTAAACAGGGAGAAGAAGCACTGTGGGTCAATTTGGAGGCAGGCAATGGCACCACAATCCGCTCAGGGGTTGTATACAGACCCCCTCTCGGGGGAGGAAATGGACAAGGAAATGATAGAAAGTATACTTAAAATGGCAGATAAAGGGGAGATATTGCTGAAGAATGATCTGAATATGCCAGATGTTAACTGGAGTGCAGCTGCAGCCACTTCTAAGAGTGGGGTTATTCTACATGCCCAACAGGGGGCATGCCTTAGACAACTAGCATTGGAACCCACTCGAGAGGGAGCAGTCTTAGACCTGGTTCACTCAAATGGAGATGGAGAGAGAATCACAGATGTAGAAGTGGGTAGCCATCTGGGAACTAGCGACCATCGAACAGTATGGTTCACAATAAACACAGCAACAGAGTCAAGCCACACAAAGGCAAAAGTACTGGACTTCAGGAGGGTTGACTGACTAAATGGGTGAGTGCCTAAGGAATGCACTAGCAAATGGGCAGGAAGGAGAGGTGGAAGAACAATGGGGAAGAATAATAACTATCAGAGGTAACAAGCCTTTGTGTGAAGCAAATAAAACGATGTAAGAAACTACTATGGTTCTCAAAGGAAGTGGCAGTGAAGGTTCAAGAAATAAAGAAAGCATTCAGAAAGTACAAGGAATCACAGAAGGAGCAGGACAGAGAATTGTATCAGTTAAGGCAAAGGGAAGCTGGGAAGGCAGTCAGAACAGCAAAAACCCAAACCGAGGAAAAGATAGCCAAACTCAGTTAAGGGGGATAAAACTTTTTTTTTTTAGGTACATCAGGGAGCGAAGGAAGACTAAAGGAGGGATAGTGAGGCTTAATAAAGGGGATGTTGGAGTGGGCAGAGGGTGACAGTAAAAAGACAGATACTAAACAAATATTGTTGCTCAGTATTTACAAATGAAGAGGGGGAGGTACCTAAAACAAACAGAAACACTCTGGATACACAAGTTGATACCAGCCCATTTACAGAAGAAAGGGTTCTGAAAGAACTCTTAAAACTGAAGGTGGACAAAGCAATGGGGCCTGATGGGATTCATCCCAGAATTCTGAAAGAACTAAGGGTAGAACTAGTGACACCACTGACTACCTTCTGTAACAAATCATGGGAGGATGGGGTGGTATTTGAGGACTGGAGGAGGGCAGATATGATTCCCCTTCACAAAAGTGGGAGCAAGGCAGAAGCAGGAAAACAGTGATAGGGAAAATGATGGAATCACTTCTGAAGGAAAGAACTGTCTAGCACCTAAAGGCCAGAGGGGCACAGGACCCAAGGCAGCATGGATTCACAGAGGGAAGATCATGCCAGATGAATCTAATAGATTTCTTTGACTGGGTGACCAAAGTAGTAGATCAGGGAGGGGCTGTGGACATGGCCTACCTAGACTTCAGCAAGGCATTTGACTCAGTCCCACAAAAAAGATTAATATACATGTTAGCCAGCCTGGGAGTGGGTCCCCAGATGACAGCCTGGGTAAAGAATTGGCTGGAGAATAGGACACAGTGGGTAATAGTAAATGGAGTCCACTCTGAAGAAAGAGGGGTTACTAGTGGGGTGCCGTGAGTTCAGTATTATGACCGTCCTCTTCAATGTCTTATATGTTTACACTGCAGAGGACTGGAAGGAAAGTCTCTCTGCAGATGACACAAAGATCTGCAACAGAGTTGATGCACAAGGTGGGGTGGAAAGGATGAGAAGGGTTTGGCAAGGTTAGAGGAATGGTCAAATGTATGGCAGCTTAGATTCAATGCTAAGAAGTGCAAGGTAATGCATCTGGGAAACAAAACCCAGGGAAGAGTACATAATGGGGTGAGATACTAACAAAAATGGAAAGGGACCTGGGGTAGTCATATCAGATGACTTAAAGGTGGGCAAGCAATGTGAGAGGGCAGTAAGGACGGCTGGGGATACTGGGATGCATAGGAGAGGCATCACTAGTAGAAAACAGAAAGTTGTTATCCTCTGTACAGACAGCTGGTGAGACCCCATCTGAGTACTGTGTGCAGTTCTGGAGACCCAATCTCTGCAAGGAAATTGACAAGATGGAAGCTGTCCAGAGAAGGGCAACTAAAATGGTGCAGGGTCTGTACCAAAAGACATATGAAGAGAGACTAAAGAAGCTTAATATGTATAGCCTCGAGGAAAGGAGGGAGAGGGGGGACATGACAGAAACTTTCAAGTACCTCAAGGGAATCAAAGTCCAAGAGGGTAGCATCTTTCAGAAAAAAAGGTGTGCAAGAACAAGGGGGCACTATTTGAAGATAGAGGGGGCAGCTCAGAGGTAATGTAAGGAAGTATTTTTCCACAGAGAGGGTTGTGGATGCATGTAACGGCCTTCCGGAAGAGGTTGTGGAGTCAATAACAGTGGTTGAATTCAAGCATGCATGGGACAGTCATGAGGCAATTCTAGGAGGTGGGGGTAGAAAGAAGTAGGCTGCTGGTTAACTAGGATCTGCAGCTTATCCATTAGGTAGGGAAATGGGCAGACTGGATGGGCCAAGCAGTCCTTATCTGCTGTCAAATTCTATGTTTCTATGTTATGGCAGGTTGCCGGAAGGTCTTCAAGCTGGCTCCTCCCACCCACCCGGGTGGTAAAACTCTCGGCTCCGCCCCTGACGCCAGATCTAGCCTGCTGGAAGCCAGGTTGTGCGTCGAAGCCGGGGAGGTTGGGCTGGTTGTGTGGATGAACATAATACACCATTCCTAGAACTGCTGTTACAGGTGAGTAAATACAGGTTACTCACCTGTAACAGGAGTTCTAGGAATGGTATATGTTGTTCATCCACACTCATTGGCAGTATCCTTGCCGCTTTAAATCTTGCCGGAAGGTCTTCAAACTTCTTCCTCCCACCCACCGGGTGGTATAACTCTCGGCTCCGCCCATGGCCTAGATCTGGCCAGCTGGAGAGCTCAGGTTGTGCGTGTCGAAGCCGGGGAGGTCGTGGAGTCGTGTGGATGAACAACATATACCATTCCTAGAACTCCTGTTACAGGTGAGTAACCTGTATTCTAGGGACATGGATATGTTGTTCATCCACACTCATTGGCAGACTCTAGCAGTTCTCCGGGAGGAGGGGCAAGACGCACACCCATATACTTACTTGGGAAAGAGAGACTGAGAACCGAGGCCCCAAAACCAGCATCCCGGCGTGACTCAAGGTCGATGTGGTAGTGGGTAATGAAGGTGTTTGCTGACTTCCAGGTAGCAGCCCTGCAGATTTCCTGGATAGGGACGTCCCTGGAAGCAGCCACCTGCAACAGTATGGGCGGTAGAATGAGCTCTTATCCCTCTGGGAGGCTCCATGCCCGCTAACTATAGCAGAGATCTATGCAGGAGGTTACCCACCTGCTTATCGTCCGCTTGGCTGCAGGTCTGCCAGATGCGGCTTCAGCGTAGGGTGACAAACAGCTGGCGAACCTCTCCCGACTTCAGCCGTCGGCGCCCTTATAATGTTGTGCCTTCTAGGGATCCAGAGTATGGAGCCTATTCGGCCTCCGAGGTGTGATTGGGTAGAACACCGCAGAGTCAACACCTGGTTAAGGTGAAACTCCGCCACCACCGGAAGGAATTTCGGTGGGGCGCAGGACAACCTTGTCCCTGTGGAAGACCAGGTAAGGAGACTCGATGGAAGCGCCTGGAGCTCTCCCATCCTTCTGGCTTGACGTGATAGCCACCAAGAAGGCGGTCTTCCACGACAGGTGAGAGAGACACACCTGTGCATAGGTTCGAATGGCTTGCCCATGAGCCAGCACGCACCAGCAGTAGATCTCACGAGGTGGGGTTCCCAGACTGGAGGAAATGTGATCAAGGCCTTGAAAAGCGCCAGACCACCTTCTCCTGCGCCACCGACTGCTTCCCGGCCCGCGCCCGGTAAGCAGAGATGGCTGCCAGGTGCACCCTTAGGGTCGTCGACCTAAGCCCTTGACTAGAAAGGGACCATAAATAGTCCAAGATGCTTGCCAAGGAACAGGAGGAAGGGTCCAAGCCCTTGCTCTGACACCAAATGGAAAACCTTTCCATTTGAAGGCATAGCATTTTCTGGTCGACTCTCACGGACGCCTCAACTACATTGAGGACCTCGTCGAAAGACCCAAAGCCTGGAACTCCTAGCCGCCAGGAACCAGGCCGCAGGTGCAGGGATTGAAGGTCCGGATGGAACACCTTCCCCTGATTGACTGAGAGCAGGTCCGGCGAGCTGGAAGCTGCCTGGAGTCCTGGAGCTGAGACTGAGGAGATCTGGTACCAGAACTGGCGAGGCCAGTCTGGGGCTATCAGAATCACCTGCGCCTTGTCCCTCCTCGCCTTGAGAAGCACCTTGTGGATCAAGGGAAATGGGGAAAGGCGTGAAAGAGGCCCGGGGTCCATTCTCGGAGAAGGCATCCCCTGCAGCAGCCCTGCTGAGGGGGGCGGGCATGGAACAGACTCAGCTCGCTCTCCGTGGAGGCAAAACAGGTCCACCTGAGGTGTGCCCCAAAGGAGAACAGATGCTGTACTACCTCCGCAGGAGAGACCACTGTGGGATGCAGCCCCTATCCGGCTCAGGGCATCGGCCAGGGTGTTGGAGGCTCCTGCCACGTGAATGGCTAGGAGATCCGCCTCCAGGCTGCGCGACGAGTGACCAAATGCGGAGAGCTCCTTGCATAGAAGCATGGAGCGCGCCCCGCCTCTGGGGGTTTAGATAGTACATGGTCGTGGTATTGTCCGGCCTGACTCGGACCACTTGACCCCGGAGGAACGGAGCAAAGGCGGTGAGAGCTGGGGCGGACCGCCGGAGCTCCAGCAGGTTGATGTGGCATCGACTCCCGGGGACCAGAGGCCATGAGCCCGTGTTCCCCCAGATGGCACCCCAACCCATCAGAGAGGCATCGGTCGACAGAGAGACCGCTGCTCGGGCGGACGAACGGGATGCCCTCCTGCAATTGATCTGAACGTCCACCACTGGAGAGCATTCCACATCCCTGTGTCACCCTGGCCAAGCTGGTCAAGTGATCGCATGCAGGACCACTGGCTGGGCTGTCCTCACTCGAAGGGGGATTTGATGTTCCAGCGGCCCAACGGACCACGCTGGTACAGGCCGCCATGAGACCCAGGAGGCGAGGAAGTCCCGGGCAGGGCGCACTGCTCAACCAGAAATGATCGGGCAAAGGAGGAAAGAACTCGCCCTGTCCGCTGGAGCCGCTCTGGCTCAAGAGAGTCGAAGGCGCCGATGAATAAAAATCACCTGCTTGCTCGAGTTCACTTGGCCTCGTTGGACAAGGAGGCCCAGTTGAGAGCAGACCTGGAGGGCCAGATCTCTGACCACCCGCCTCTTCCGGAGGAGCTGCTATCAGCCAGTCGTCCAGGTAAGGGCACACCTGACCCTCGTGCCAAGAGGAATGCTGTCACCACTGCCATGCATTTGGTGAAGACCCTGGGAGCTGGAGACAAGCCAAGGGCATGGCTTTGAATTCAAGAGAGATCCTTCCGCGAAGCTTAAGGAATTCTGTGAGACGGACCGGATAGGGACGCGGAAAACGCGTCCTGCAAGTCCAGAGAGCAGAACCCACACGCTGCTCCAAGGATGGTATTATCTGAGCCAGAGGACCATCCTGGAAGGTTCGAGACCTTAGGGAACTTGTTTAGGTCGTGAGGTCGAGAATGGGGCGCAGCCCCCGTCTGCTTGGAACCAGGAAGTACCTGGACACAAACCCTGGGTCTGAAGGAGGGTCCACCACCTCTCTACCACCTCCTTCTGGAGGAGGAGAGTGACACGGCTCGAGTCAGCCAGTGAGGCTGGGGATCTCCGGCTCCCCGAGGGCTCACGGCCTGAAGGGTGGTGCCTGCTCGATCCAGAGGTAGGCTCTTCCCACCACCTTCAAGACCCACCTGTCCGTGGTAACAGCGGACCAGGCGGAACGGAAGTGCCGGAGCCGCCCTC
This sequence comes from Neoceratodus forsteri, assembly GCA_016271365.2. Lineage (NCBI taxonomy): Eukaryota > Metazoa > Chordata > Ceratodontiformes > Ceratodontidae > Neoceratodus > Neoceratodus forsteri. The sequence goes on along the minus strand of CM028137.1, from coordinate 822,909,468 downwards.
CACGGGGACCCAGGGTAAGGTGACGGGATGGGGCGACACCCTCAGCCCGCCACTGGGCAGGTTTGGAGGAGGGACCGCCGAGGGACCTCCTGGGCCCTTCTCCTGCCTCCTGTTAGAGGAAGCCGGGCTTGGGTTTGGGATGCCAAGGCCGAGCCTGCTGGCCCTGACGTTGTCCGGGCGGCAATAAAGGCTGAGAAGGACCAAAGGGCTTAGGCTGTGGTTTGCTGCCTTGTCCTTCTGAGCGAAGAGACCGAGTCCAAGGTGCATTGACTTCGATCCTCTGCAGGTGACCTTCCACCCCAGGGTCGAGAGGTCAGTCCTCAAAAAGGAACATCCGCCAACTTGTGCTGGGTATCCGGGCAAAGGTGGGATATCTCAGCTAAGCCCGCCGACGATAGCCACTGGCGTCGCCACCGATCTGGCACACATGAGTCCCTCTACATCCAAAAGCAGTCTGGAGCTGCTGTTTGGCCACTGCTCCTCGCCCTGGTCCCGCACCTGCTTAACCGTAGTCTGCAGATCGGCGGGAAGATGAGGGATGACCCATCCAGGGAGCCCAACAGGGCATGAGAAAAATGAAACATGAGGACGGCTTAACTGGCCTGACGAAGGCCGAGAGGACGCAGCGTAGACTTTTCGCCTCGACATAGTCCACTTTTGGACTCTTGTCAGGAGGTTTGTCCATCCTTCCGCGCTGCCGGGCGCGCCGGAAAACGCTGCCGGTAACCAACCCTCAGCAGAGGGTGTTCTCAAAACCGGACAAGGAACCGTGGGACCGTGATACTTCCTGGCCATCCTGGCCGAAGGCGAGGCAGGAAGCAGGGCGCTGCCAAAGTTCCAGTGTTGGACTCCACTATGGCCCTCGCCACCGGAAAGGCCTCGGCCGGAGAATCCTCGGTCCAGAATTCGTGAGGGGATACCTGGCCCGCTTGGAACGGGTTCGAGCTCCATCCCGTAGACTCCGAGATGAGCGTAGGCAGTCCTAGGAAGGACGACGGCTATCGCCCATTGGCTGACCTCCTGAAGACCAAGTCCAGTCGCTTGGAGAAGAAGGAGGAATCATTCGGACTCGGAAGAGTCCTCAAGAGCTGCCTCTGGCCTGAGCCACCCTTCACCTGCCGCGAGGTCGGTCGGGAGTGAGGGCAACTGACAGCCGATGGGTAAAACTCAGCCGATCGAGAATCTTTGGTGGAGCCCCAGTTGGTGGCTGTGGAGGCGGAGGTTCCACCGCAATCGTGGAGCAGCTGGTTTTGGCCGAACAACCGCCTGGCATAGGCCTCGGGCAAGTCGAGGGGTTGTGTCGGCCGCCCGTGACAGTTACTTAATGGTCGGGAAGGCGCCGGAGTCGGTTTATTCTCGCCAGGAGGAGTTGTTAAACATAAGCAATCTCGCACTGCCGACGACTTACGCTGGAAGCCTCCCATCCGGAGGAGGAGGAGACGACGAGCGGCGACGCCGCTTACCGCGGTGCCGAGACCGAGACCGCCTATGACGGTGGGAACGGCTGGACCGCGAAGAGGTCCGAGACCGAGACCGAGAGTCCCGGAATTTCCGGGGTCGGTGCAGGGAGGTGTCGGCCGGAACCGACACTCCCTTCGGCTCGGAAGGTCCATCCGAGGGCTCCGGAACCGAGGCACAGGCGAGCCCACGGGATCTCAACTTCCCGGGAACCGGGAGAGGGAATTGGCTGCTAAAGGCGACAGCCTGTCCAATGGGTCGAGAAAAATCTCGACTTCATCAGTGGGAGTCTCGGTCAACTGACCTGGACGGGACACCGTGAGGCCAGTGGTCAAGCCGATGGTCGACCGAAGCCGACGGCCCGACGGCCCGGGAGAGGGACCTTTCCCGGCCCCAGCAAGAGCGCCGGACGGAGGGACTTACTCCTGTCCCTCTTTTGGACCGAGAAAAGGTCCAGCAGACGAGGCCCTTCTCCTTAGTGGAGAGGGACAGACAAAGCTCCTTAAAGGAAGCCGTAGGAAGAACCCAGAGAGACGGATAATGCCGCGCCGAGGAAGATACGCCCGCGCCGCCTCTCTTCGAGGCGACCATCCGCTGAAGCTGATCCGCCGAGCCCTCCGCCGCGACACCGCCAACCGGGCCTCCTGACTTCACCGGAGGGAAACGCTCGGGACGTTCCAGTGTAATCGGGCAGCACGGTTCGAGGACGAGGCCGAGAAAGATGAGCACAGGTCGCAGCCTGCGGGTCCGTGCTCAAGGCCTAAAGCAGTAGACACACGTGGAGTGTGGATCCGCCCGAGACATCTTCTTTCCGCATGGGCATCTCCAACTGGAGTTGATTTATCCATCGCAGCCGCGAGGGATCAAGACTGAAGTCTTTTGCAAAATATTATTTTTAAATCCGAAACGGAGAAATAGGAATCAGTGAAACGCAGAGCGTTAAGGAGGGAACCTGAGCCATGCCGTAAGGAAGATCTGGCGCCATGGGGCTGAGCCGAGTTATACCACCCGGTGGGTGGAGGAGCAAGCTGAAGACCTTCCGCAAGATTTAAAGCGGTAAGGATACTGTTAATGAGTGTGGATGAACAACATATCCATGTCCCTAGAACCTGTATTTCTAGGGACATGGATATGTTGTTCTATCCACACTTACTGGCAGACTCCTAGCAGTTCTCCGGGAGGAGGGAGGCAAGGCGCACACCCCCTACTTGAGAAATAAGGACTGGAGAACCGAGGTCCCAAAACCAGCATCCCGGCGTGACTCTAGCTCAATGTGGTAGTGGGTAATGAAGTTCTGTGCAGACTTCCAGGTAGCAGCCCTGCAGATTTCCTGGATAGGGACGTCCCTGAAGCAGCCACCGATGAAGCAGTATGGAGAGTAGAATGAGCTCTTATCCCTTTGGGAGGCTCCATGCCCGACAACCTGTAGCAGAGATCTATGCAGGAGGTGACCCATCTGCCTATCATCTGCTTGGCTGCAGGTCTGCCAGGTGCGGCTTCAGCGTAGGTGACAAACAGCTGGCGAACCTCTCCCCGAACTTCAGCCGTCCGCTCCTTGTAATAAGAAAGTGCTCTTCTAGGGTCCAAAGTATGGAGCCTATATTTGGCCTCCGAAGTGTGACTGGGGTAGAACACCGGCAGAGTCAACACCTGGTTAAGGTGAAACTCCGACACCACCTTCGGAAGGAATTTCGGGTGGGGGTGCAGGACAACTTGTCCCTGTGGAAGACCAGATAAGGAGACTCGATGGAAAGCACCTGGAGCTCTCCCATCCTTCTGGCTGATGTGATAGCCACCAAGGCGGGCGTCTTCCACGACAGGCGAGAGATGTCACACCTGTGCATCGGTTCAAATGGCTTGCCCATGAGCTTAGCCAATACCAGCAGTAGATCCCACGGAGGTGGAGGTTCTCGCACCGGAAGGGATATGTGATCAAGGTGTTTGAAAAAGCACCTGACCACCTTCTCCTGCGCCACCGTTTTCCGGCCCACGCCTGGTAAGCAGAGATGGCTGCTAGGTGCACCTTAAGGGTCGTCGACCGAAGCCCTGAGAAAGGGACCATAGGTAGTCCAGAATGCTGGCCAAGGAACAGGAGGATGGGTCCGACCCCTTGACACCAAATGGAGAATCTCTTCCATTTGAAGGAATAGCATTTTCTGGTCGACTCCTTACGGGATGCCTCAACCACGCTGAGGACCTAGTCGGAAAGACCCAAGGCCTGGAACTCTAGCCACTCAGGAACCAGGCCGTCAGGTGCAGGAATTGAAAGTCCGGATGGAGTACCTTCCCCTTGTTGACTGAGATCAGGTCCGAGTGGGCTGGAAGCCGCCTCGGGAGCCTGGAGCGGAGGTGGTGGAGATCTGGATACCAGAACTGGCAGGGCCAGTCTGGGGCTACCAGAATCACCTGCGCCTTGTCCCTCCTCGCCTTGAGAAGCACCTTGTGGATCAAAGGAAATGGGGGAAAGGTGTAGAAGAGGCCCGGGGTCCACGGCCTCGAGAACGCATCCCACTGCAGCGAGCCCTGCTGAGGGAGGCAGGCATGAAAGCCTCAGATTCGCATTCTCCCTGGAGGTGAATAGGTCCACCTGAGGGGTGCTCCAGTGGGAGAACAGATCGTGTACTACCTCCGGCAGGAGAGACCACTCGTGAGATCCAGCACCTATCCAGCTTAGAGCATCGGCCAGACTGTTGGAGGCTCCTGCCACATGAATGGCAAGGAGATCTGCCTCCAGGCTGACCATGAGGGACCAAGTGTAGAGAGCTTCCTTGCACAGCAGCAAGAAGTGCGTCCCGCCCTGTTGGCTGAAGTAGTACATGGTCGTGGTGTTGTCCATCTGGACCTGGACCACTTGACCCCGTACAAACGGAGCGAAGGTGGTGAGGGCTAGTCGGACCGCTCGAAGCTCCAGCAGGTTTATGTGGCATCGAGACTCCTGAGGGGATCAGAGGCCTTGGGCTCTGCACTCCCCCAGATGGGCACCCCAACCATCCGAGAGGCATCGGTCGTCAGAGTGACCATCGGCTCGGGGCGGACAAACTGGATACCCTCCTGCAGATGAGCTGGAACAAACCACCACTGTAGGTCGTCCCACAGCTCCTGGGTCACCACCAGCGCTGTGACCACTGGTGGGCCAGCACCCATTGTAGGGGATGCATATGCCAGCGGGCCCAATGGACCACGCTGGTGCAGGCCGCCATGAGGCCCAGGAGGCGCAGAAAGACCCTGACAAGGCGCAACTGCCCAACCAGAAATCATTGGGCAAAGGAGGAAAGGACCTCAGCCCTGTCCGCCAGGAGCCGGGCTCTGGCTCAAAGAGAGTCGAGCTCTGCCCCGATGAACTGAATCACCTGCGATGGCACGGGTTCCAACTCAGCCTCGTTGATGAGGAGGCCAATCTGAGAGCAGACCTGGAGGGCCAGATCCCTGAACTGCTCCACCTCCAACCTGGAGGGGGCTGCAATCAGCCAGTCGTCCAGGTAAGGGTACATTCGAACCCCTCGGCGCCACAGGAATGTTGTCACCACTGCCATACATTTGATGAAGACCCTGGGAGCTGGAGAGAGGCCGAAGGGCATGGCAAGAACTCATAGAGAGATCCCTCTGCTCGAAAGCTGAGGAATCGTTGATGAGACAGAGATTGGGATGTGAAAGAATGTGTCCTGGGGCGCCAGCCCCCCCATCCGTTTTGGGACCAGGAAGTACCTGGACACAAACCCTGGGTCTGGAGGAGGATCCGCCACCTCACTGATCACCTCTTTCTGGAGGAGCAAGGCAATGTCGGCTCAACAAGCAGACAAGAGAGGCTGTGGATCCTACTGCCCCCCATGGAGCAACGGCTCGATAGGGAAGGAACTGCCCAAATTCAAGAGGCAGACCCCTGCCCACCATTTCTAGCACCCAGCGGTCCGTGGTGATAGCGGACCAAGCGGAAAGGAAGTGGGAAGGAGTGACAAGGTTGGGGGCGACACCCCTCAACCAGTCACTGGGCAGGCTTGGAGGAAGGGCCCGCTGAGGGACCTCCTGGACCCTTGCCTCCAGGCTTCCTACTGGAGGAAGCAGCAGACTTGGCCTTAGGGTGCCAAGGGTGTGCCTGCTGGCCCTGGTGCTGCTGGGCCGGACGTGCCGCAGGGGCGGAAGGGCGAAAGAGCCAACACTGCTGCTGGCGACCTTTGTCCTTCTGGGCAGATGCGACCAAATCCAAGGTGGCACTGGACTTCTCGATCCTCTGGAGATGGCCTTCCACCCCTGGCCCGAACAAGTCAGTGCCCAGGAAGGGAACGTCTGCCAGCTTGTGCTGGGTGTCTGCTGTGAAGGTGGAGATCCTCAGCCAAGCTCTGTGGCGCATGGCCACTGCGGCTGCTACTAATCAGGCACAAGAATCACTAATGTCCAACGAAGTTTGGAGCTGTTTTGCCACCTTCCCTGATCCCGCACCTGCTTGACAGTCGTCTGAAGGTCAGCCGGGAGATGAGGAATCACCTCATCCAGAGAGCCCATGAGGGCGTGTGAGAAATGTGCCATTAGAAAGTGCCAAGCTAGCCTGACGAAGGCCTAGGTAGGAAGCAGTGTAAGCCTTCGCCCTTCGTAATCCAGTTTCTTGGATTCCTTATCGGGCGGTTTGTCCACGTCCCAAGCGTTCCCGGAGCACCGGAAAACGCCGGTCACTAACCCCTCCGCAGAGGGGTGCTCCGAGAAACCGGAGAGTGAGCCGGTAGGGACTGCGTACTTTCGGGCCATCCTGGCCGAAGACGCAGGACAAGATGCTGGTAGCTGCCACAACTCCAGGGCCGGGCCAACAATGGCTCCGGCCACAGGAAAGGCTTCTGTAGGGGAATCCTCTCGGTCCAGTATCTCCGTGAGGGGATACTTGGCCTGTTGAAATGGGTTCAAGCTGCATCCGGTGGACTCAGATGAGCCAAGCAAACCTAAAAATAGGATGGGCTCGTCACCAACTGACCCCCCCCCCCCACAGACTCCAGGTCAAGCAGCCTGGAGAACAGGGAGGAGTCGTCATACTCTGAGGAGTCTGCAAACAGCTGCTGGGCGCCTGAGCCACCCTCCACCTGTTGAGGTCGATCGAGAGCGAGGGTGACCGACAACCTGTGGAGCAAGCCCAGACCCGACCGAAAATCCTTGGTCGGGCCGGGGGTTCCACCACGATGGGCAGAGCAGCCCGCTGCAGCCGAACAACCGGTGCCGAAGTCACCTCCTCCACTACTACGAGGGGTTGTTTCGGCCGCTCCGATGACAGCCACTTAATGGCTGGAGAAGGTGACTGAGTCGGCTTAATCCTGGACAATAAGAGATGCTGCCACATTAAATCCTCGCAGTGGCGACGCAACTTGCGCCGGAGCCTATCCACCGAAGGACGACGAGGATGAGCGGCGACGCCACTTTCCACGCTGCCGAGACAGATGGCGGGACCGGTTGGACCTGCAAGAGGATAGAGACCTTCGGGGTTTCCGAGGGTGGGTCAGAGGAACGAAACCCGCCTTCCTTCAGTTCAGGGACCTTAACGGGGACTTGGGCACAGGCAAGTCCTTTTTAATCACCAGGGGAACCAGTGAATAAGGGTTGTCAGCATCACCAGTGAGCAAACCGTTACAGCGAGCGGAAAATCTCGACCGGCGTTGACGGTGGTCTCAGCCTGCTGACCTGATGGGGATACTGAGCCAGCTGCCTTAGCCGCAACCTCGTCCAAGTCGAAAGTAGACAGTCCGTGAAGGGGATCTCTCCCCCGCTACCAAGAACGCAGACGGTGGGACTCTACCTTTCAGTCTTTCTTCTTGGACAGACTGGAATATCCCGATGGCCCTTCTCCCCAGTGGAGAGGGACTGGCAAAGCTCCTTAAACGAGGCCGTTTAGGAGTAGCCCAAAGAGAGTGGGATAAATGCCGCAGCCGAGGAGGAAGAAGCAGTGGCCTGGGCCGCCTCCTCCTCGAGGGCGATCTGCTCCAACTGTTTCGTGGAGCCTGCTACCGCAGACACTGCCCAACGGGCCTCCTTCGAGTTGACTGGCGGATACAGTTTTTCAGGGCGCCCAAGAAGAAGTCGAGCAGCGTGGTCCTCAAAGACTGAAGCCGAGATGGAGCTGCACAATTTAGCCTGCGAATCATGACCAAGCCCCAAGCCGTAAACACATGTGGAGTGCAGATCGGTCCGGGACATCATCTGCCCACAAGGGCAACGACGAAAGCCGGGAGTCAGTTTGTCCATCGCAGCCACAAGGGAAGACGAAGACAGAAGTCTTGTAAACTTAAATTAGTTTCGTGTTAACCAAAGAGTTTGGATCCAGGCCTAAAACGCAGAGCGCTAAAGAGGTAACCTGAGCATCCAAGCGGTAAGGAAGATCTGGCGTCATGGGGCGGAGCTGAGGGTTTTGTCACCCGGGAGGGTGGGAGGAGCCAGCTGAAGACCTTCCAGCAACATTTAAAGCGACAAAGACTGCCAATAAGTGTGGATTGAACATATCCACGTCCTTAGAAATAATATTTAGAGGGAGGGGCAGCAGAAGTGGATACTGGGATTGAAAAGTGTGAAATCCATCCATACAGATTTGTTGATAGAGGATTGGAGAGAAGATGTGAATTAGGTAATGAGGGCTGGGGCTGGTAGGGTTAGAGAAATGAGTGGGGAGCCACTAGCAGGTTTTATGGGTAAAGTTATAGGTAAGGTTGGAATGGCGCTGGAGAGATCTGGACTGATGGAAAACAAACTGGCCTTGAAGTCACACTATGGTGACTATCAGGGAGCAACCTCCCAAAACAAGGCAGATATTTTGTCAAGGGATATTGCTGCAGCAAGGAAAAGACCAGCTCAACTCTTCCACAAGAAGGATGGGCTATTACATCCAGCTGGTCTCTGTGTGGGAAGAGCAGCTTCAAGCACAAGGTGCGATGAGTATGCTCTGTTCTTTGCCAGCAAAGTGTCCTTTATCAGGACAGGGATCTCTTCCAGTGTTGTTCAAAGGGCTTGCGGAGTTCAACCTGAGACATGCCGAGGCACCCCTCTTGTATGGGCAGAGTCTGATCCAGTTTGCGTGGAGGTGGTGGCTGAGATGGTCTTGAAGCTGCGACCACAGTGTGATCCTGACCCAGGTCCAACCCGACTTGGTTGGATGAGTGGACCAGATAGGATCTGTGGTTGCTGGGATTGTTCACAGTTCCTTGGGGAGTAGGGTCTTCCCTATGGCACTGAAAGAGGCCTTGGTTAGACCCCTACTGAAGAAACCCCTCAATGGACCCAGAGTGTCTCAGCAACTACAGACCGGTCTCAAACCTCCCAGTCTCAGGGAAGGTGTTACAGAAAGTGGTGGCCATCCAGCTCAAGACATGACTTGCCTCCTCCACCACTTTGAGTGTTTCCAGTCTGGGTTTAGAGCCGGGCACAGCACGAAGACTGCCATGGTGAAGGCGCAGAATCATCTCCCAATGACGAGAGATGGGGGAAAGCGTACCATCTTGGTTCTCCTAGAGATCACAGTGGCGTTTGACACTATGGACCACGAGGTGCCACTGGGACTGGCTGTGGAGCTGGTGTGGACTAACTGGTAACATCAACTGGTTTAGGTCCTACCTTACGGATAGAGTGCAAAAGGCGATAATGGCGTTCTCCTCATCTAAACCAATGCCTCTGCACTGTGGAGTTCCGCAAGGGTCGGTCCTGTCACCCTTGTTCACGGTGTATATGCTGCCATTGGGAGACATTATCAAGCAGTATGTGTTGGACTTTCATTGCTATACCGATGATACCCAACTATACCTGTCCTGTGTACCTGGAAACCAGATGGCAGCCTCTGTGTTTAACATCTGCCTAGAGAAGATCCAGAACTGGATGACTTAACTGGCTATGACAACCCAGACAAGACGGAGGTACTGGTGGTGGCTCCAGGTCACTGTTGTGATGCAGGGGGATCTGTATATTCCCTTTGTCCTAGAACAGAGGGGTGTTCCCTTGACCGCCTCTGCCCGGGTTAAGGATCTGGGCGTGATCCTCGAAGACTGTCGGACGATTGATGCACAGGTGTCAGCCGTCTTTAAAAGTGGCTTCTGCCATATTAGGAACACTGCCTGGATCCAGGCCCTTATGCCAACCAAGGACCTTACCACCCCGGTGTATGCCTTTGTCATGTCCAGGTTGGACTACTGCAATGCCCTGTACCTGGGGCTATCTGGATGCAACCTCCGCCGGCTGCAGCTGGTGCAGAATGCGGCAGCTAGATTGTTGACTGGTGCCCACAGATCATATTATGCCCGTCCTCAGCTAACTGCACCGGCTGCCAGTAAGGTGAAGGATTGCCTTCAGGGTCGGATTACTGACCTATAAGGCCCTGCACGAAGGGGGACCAGCCTACATGCAAGACTTCCTAGTTCCTCACTGCCCATCTCGGGCTCTCCATTCCTCAGAGGGTCATCTCCTTGAGGTTGCCAGGGCTTATGTGCTCTCAGTTGCCCCACCAACCCTGTGGAACTCTTTACCAAGACACCTAAGGGACATATCCTCGGTTGAAACCTTTAAGAAAGGATTAAAACATTTTTATTCCATCAAGCATTTATGTGAAGAGCAAAAATGAGCTGGCTATTGTTTTATTGTATACTATTTTAGTGGAGATAGAATTTTATATTGCACTTTGCTTTTTGTTTTGATGCGGTGTATTATATGGTGGATGAATTGTTTTTAAATGCTGTTACTCGCTCCAAGCCTCTGGAAAGAGGCACTATACAAATAAAAGTTTCTAGCCATCTTCTACAAAGTGTCTCAGCCTGGGCTGCATAGAAGGGCAACCCTTGAGGCACCTGATGAAGCTTGTCAACCTTCCTAGGCATGGCTGGCACCATATCTGGTCTGTGCCAGGCTGCTGTGACTGCATCAGTTAAGGCTGGCAGCAGAGGAGGAGGAATAACCTTGGGTGGAGACTCTGGGATCTCCAGGAAGTAGACCAGATTCCTCCTGGTTTCATCCTCCTCAGTTTGGAACCCCACTGTGGAGCACAACTGTTTCATGATATTGAAAAGGAGGGGTCCCTCGGGGAGTGCTCTTGACACACCAATAATTACCAAGGAGACAGTGGACCTCCAGAAGTTTCCACATCAAATTATAGTCATCCTCCCTTTCTGAGGGAGGACAAGATCAGATGGTACTCCTCTTAGTCGGACTGCTCCAAAGCAGGGACCAACAGACACTACATCGATAACTATACGGGGAGTGGGGACCTACTAGGCGAAGACGCTGAGACAGTCAACTGAGCAGGTGACTGCACAGACCGTGACACTAGCTGTTTGATAAGAGAAGTAGTAAGGGAGGTTAGAATAGCACTGAGGTCAACGGCAGGGAACAGTCAACACCTGCCACAGGGGGTGCGAGGAGGTCCAGATAACATACCGCTAACTGAAGAGGCAGCGAGTAAGCCCAGTGCCAACTGACCCCGAGGCTCAAGATGTCTCAACGGTAGGGCAAGGGCAGATGACCTGGAGGCAGACTGCCTTCCACAGCCCTATGATGTGCAAAAGAGGAACCCACCATGGGGAGCCTGGGAAGAAGCAGCGGCCTGCAAGGGGCAAGGCACCAACACCGAAGCTATCGACAGGGCGATCCCAGGAGAAGAGGAAGAATCCAGCAACACCAACCGGGGGGGTCCTTGGGCCATTCCATTTCCTGTTGAGTGCTTCCCCAAGGGTTTGTCCCAGGCTTTGGCGACCTGCAATCCCATGGACGATGCCAAAGGGAGCGCACAGAAAAACCCTGCTCTCTGAGGAACTTTTGCAGGGTTTTCTTTCGTTGGCGCCAGGTGGTGAGGTTGGATTTCTGGCAGAACTCGCAGGTGAGGATGTTATGGCTAGACCCAAGATAGCAGACAGAGAGCTACTGTGTCAGTGGAGATCTTTCCACAGTCACAGCGACAGAAAAGAGCCGACAAATTAGTAGTTTGACATAAAAGGAGAAAAATCACTTTTAAATAAGTGATTTAATGACAAAAGAAAATAAAAAGTTAGCAAAATTGGTGGTCAAACTGAGCGACAAAGTTTCTGCCGAGTCCGTGTGCAAATGGTCAATGGCAGGAAAGAACTGAGGAGGGAGCAGGGCCGCCTGCGCTTTTATAGGGTGACCGACATCTGAGCCTGACGTGGGCGGTCCCTAGTAGACTAATGCAGAAAAGCTTCGATGGGATCCTCCTAGTGCCTTTCGTCCAAGTTCCACAGGTGTGACCTGATGACAAACTAGATCTCTCTGAGGAAGATATTTCTAGTTTCTCAATTAAATTTTTAGGCTTCCTTGTAGTTGGGATTTTCTGACATCACAATATCATGATTCTATTGAATTAATTTACTACCAACCAAGTGAGAATGTAATGTATAATGTCTCTGAAAAGACTTGTAAATATTAACAGAAAAACATGCAGGACTTGTGTCCAGTTTTAAAATGGAGAAATAAGCAATCTAGTAACAGTCATGAAGTTTAACTATTTAAAAGACAGCATTTGAAGTTAGAAGTGGAACAAACCGTTTTCCTTCAGTTTGCTTCTGTTAACCTTTTAACTGTTAGAAGTTAATCTAAAAGGCATTTCAGTGCAACACGAGTTTCCATTAACTTACTCTAGCTGAGACTCAGCAGCCACTTAACAGCTATTTCCCTATGAGGATGGCCACAACTAGAATTGATGGCTTTACAGAACACATGATCAGAGAGTAGTGACAGTTAAGGGGGAGGTTCCTAGTAAATAAGGGAAATGCAGTAAAACTCTTTCATAAAGTGATGATGAATCAATTGTTTAGCGAATATGTTTAGTATTGTGTTTTTCTGTTGTGATGAGTGTTTACTCCCATTTCTTTTCTGATTTTGGTACACAGAATGTTAAGGATGTAAAATTTGAATCCGACAGCATGCGATTTTCAGAGCTATAAAAGGCTCTTTCAGCAGCTTTTAGTCAGTCAGATACAGTACAGCAAGAGACACTGCCTGAGACAGCAGCAGAAAGTCTAAACAGAGACGCAAACAAGGGTAGGACTTGCGGGCAGACTGGATGAGCCTAGTGGTCCTTATCTGCAGACAATTTCCATGTTTCTATGTTTCAAACTCTGTACTGGCATCTTCTGGATAACCAACAGACACGTGGATGGTTTGATTTAAGGTAAACTCACACACCACCTTTGGAAGAAACTTAGGATTCGTATGCGAAGACACCCATCATTGTGGAAAACAAATAAGCAGGCTCGTATCAGAGCCTGAAGCCCAGAAATCCTTAGAGCGGAAGTAATGGCAACTAAATATAATGCTTTCCACAACAGAAAACGTAGTTCGCATGTCGCAGCTGGCTCAAAGGATGAGATGACCGCTGTAAATCATGATGATGTTAATGACTTTCCCTAAAATGAGGTAGTACAGAGACTAGTATCAGTTCTCTCTGTTGAAAAATGTGTTAACGCCTCAGGGTAAAGAATGATGATATCCAGTATGTTTATGATGGAATGTTTATCGTTCATAAACCCTGAGACAGAGCTGAAGATGGATGGGTGAAAGCTCCATCCCTTCCTGGGAGAGGAAAGTGGTAAGCAGTCTGAAGTAACTGCTTCCCTCTTAAGGTTGGGAGGGATGTGTGACAGGGAAATCCTGCCACTCGAGGACCGATCTTTTCTTAAATCTGTTGTAACAGTTCTATTTCTTAGCCTAATCTATCCTTTACAATTTCTAGTCCACAAGGTTGGTCACCTATGGGCACCCCCTACCCTTTCTTGACTGCTATAGTGTCCTCTAATTTTCCTTCTCCCTCTCAGGTCCTTGTACAAAGAAGTTATTGTGGTGACCTCCAAGTTGATGTAAAACAAGCTGTGATCCTCGTTGTTGGATTTAGTATGCAATAGCACTATTTAATAAAATACCTTGATTGATGTATATGAAACCTGTAAATGTTGACAATACCATGGCACAAAGTGTTTTTGATGAAGGTAAGAAGTTACTAGGGGGACTGTATTACAAAAATTAAGCTAGTTGTGTTATTTAAAATGCATGTAAATTACACATTGAGAGGCCCTTTGGCACCACGCATTCCTGCTTTAAGCTGAACAAGCCTAAAATGTCATGGTGATTTGCATATATATCCCATTGCATTATGGGGGTATGTGTGATGCTGTTTCTCTTTGAATCTTCGCTTTATTGCCAGTGCCCTGTAGGGTAACCCCTACCTCAGTGCTTCTGCGGAGAGGTTCTTTGTCTTTATCTTGTTTTTGAGTTTCTTTTACAGCTCCCCATCACCCAAACACACAAGACCAGTAGGTGCTAAATGCAGAGGAAAGCCATTCATAGTCTTGCTGCAAACTCATGTACTGAAGAAATATACCACTGGCTGAAGGTTTTTTTTTTTGTATTTTGAACAAACATCACAAAGATTGTGTGTTGAACCTAAAGTTCGGTGTCTGGTCCATCCGTTATCCCACAACCCCTCCACAAAGAGAAGGAGCAGGATTGAGCAGGTACAACAGCAGCGCTCTCCTGGGGAGAATCTGTGTCCCATCCCCGTAATTCCACTGCCGTTGGGTGGAGGTCTGACAGGTAGCATAGGCAGCTGGGGCTGGCAAACTAGCAGGGAGGTTGCCTCGGAGTGCACGTGCCTCCGCACACGCATGACCATAAATGGACAGGGCAAAAATGAGGGAAAACCCAGGCCATAAAATACAGATACAAAAAAAAAAAAGACCGACTTGGGTAGACTGACCACGATTCCCATGGCATGGAACAACTGTGCTTTGAGCAGCCAGTCATCTAGGTAGGGGAAGACGTACAGCCCCCTCCCTCCTAAGGGCTACTGCTACCACCACTCAGCATTTGGTAAAGACCTGTGGCACAGAGGACAAGCCAAGGGCAGTGCATGGAACTTGTAGTGCTCCTGCTGGAACTGAAACCTGAAGTACTGCCAGTGGGGAGCAAACACCTCGATATGCATGAATGCGACCTGCATGTCGAGACAGCGTATCCAATCTCCCTGGTGAAGCAGTGGCAGCAGGCCATGCAGGGTCACCACACTAAACTTCTTGTACTGGATGTACAAGTTCAGGTTTCTTAGATCTAGGATAGGCCGTAAATCCCCTGTAGATCTGGGGACTAGAAAGAAGTGGGAATAGAACCCCCTGTTCCTCTGATCCTCAGGGAAAGGTTCTATGGCCCTTTTCTGCAGCAATGTGTGAATTTCCCAGCAGCACTGGTACATGGTCTGGAGGGTAGTTTGAATGAACTGGAGGTAGACCTGTTCTATGAGCTGCAGGACCCAAGCATCTGCAGTAATCTCCCTCCACCTGTCCAGATGGAGGAAGACACAACCCCCTACCACCATCCCCAGTAGTGCTGGAGGGTGGGGGTCTGGCAAGGAGTCATCTTGAAGTTGAACCTGTGGCCAGGGCTGCACCACCACCTCTGAGGGCCTTCCCAGTGTTGGCGGTAGGGATAGACAGGACTATATTGCCTGACACCTGCCCTGGGGATTAATGCTCTGTTTAGGCTTATGGTAGACCCGACAAGGGCACCTTCTGGCCACTTTTTTTTTTAGCTGGGTGTGGTATAGTCTGTGAACTGACCAGAGTCTTTCCCGACGCCTGCAGGTCAGAAAGTATGTCCTGCACATCCACCCCAAAGAGCTTTTAGCCTCTAAAGGGGCATTCAGGATGGACTGTTGTATGTCAATAGCAAAGCCAGACACCCTGAGCCAAGAATGCCTTCTCAGGTATATGCCAACTACAGCAGCTCTAACAGAGGCGTCGGCTGCATCACAGGAAGACCTCAAAAGGTGCTTGCCCACATATGCCCCAGACTGTAGAGCTCTGAGCAGTCATTGCCTCTGAGGACCATCAGGAAGGGCCTAGGCTGCAGCCTTGTCCTTTTCTAGACGGTATTCTGAAATTTTGACCATGTGGGCAATGTAATTAATCACCCTGATGGACAGTATAGCAGAGGCAAAGGTCCTTTTGCCTCCAAGATCCAGCTTTCTGGACTCCTGATCAGGAGGAAGAGAGCTGAGGTGTTTAGATCTTAGTCCCATCATGGACAGCATTTATCACCATTGAATCTGCCTGTGGATGCTCTGCAAGAAAAAATTACTCACCTTAGTAATTGTGTTTCTTCTAATGGAGTCTTGGCTGTATTCTGACTATCTGCAGTTAGCTCCAGCCTTTAAACTGCCCCAGAGAAAAAACGGTTAACTTTCTATGCAGTGCATAGAATGCTGAGCTTGAGCTCTGTTGAAGTCTCTGTTTGCAGCCCTTTGAAATCCAACCGTCATATTCTTGCGATCAAAAACTCACTAACTATACTATGTAGTAATTGTAAAAATTTTAACAAGTCAACTGGCAAAGTGTGTCTTGGATTCCCCAGGAAGACTCAAGTCTGGAAACCCAAAACTAAAAACCATAAAACACACAAATAAAAGGGACGGTGTGCCAGAAGCATCTCTGGGGTGCAACACTGCATCTGCCCACCCACTTCCCAAAAACCAGGTTGTGACAGGGGAGGCAGAGAGGGAGGTCAGAATACAGGAAGACTCCCATTAGAAGAAACACAATTACTAAGGTGAGTAATTTTTTCTTCAAACATGAAGTCTCGCTGTATTCTGACTATCTGCAGACTACCAAACAGTACCTCCAGGGAGGAGGAAGAGAACCCACTTTGGGAATAGGCTCTGAAGTACTGCTGTGCCAAACCGAGCACCACTCCTAGCCTGGATATCCAGAGAGTAATGCTTGGTAAAGGTACGGACTGTTTTCCAGGTGGCTGCTTGACAAATTTTTGAGAGAGGGATATCCCTGGCAGCAGCCAGGGAAGCAGCTGTACACCTCTTGTAGAGTGAGCCCTCAGGCCTGAGGGTGGAATCTTTCTCAGTTTCTCATAGCAGAATTGGGTACAAGACACAATCCACCTGGCAACAGTTCCTTTGGTGGCAGGTTTGCCCTTACCCACTTTTCCATAAGTGAGGAATAACTGGAGGGAATCAAACCTGTGACCCTTGGTACGCTCTATGTAGTAGCTAAGGGCTCTTAACATCCAGACTGTGTAGCCTCCTCTCTCCTGAGAAAGAATGATCACTGAAAAAGACAGGGAGAGACATGGACCGATTCAAGTGGAAGTCTGAAACCACTTTGGGCAAGAACCATCTATTGGTTCCAAGGACCACCTTATCTCTATGGAAAGAGAAAATCAGGTTCCACTGACAGGGCTTGCAATTCACTGATACATCTGGCAGAGGTAATGGCTACCAAAACAGTTTTCCAAAGTCAAGTACTTAAGCTCTGCTGAGGACAGGCTCAAAGGGAGGTTGCATCAGTTGAGCAATGCAAACATTCAAGTCCCAGGCAGGGGCAGGATCACTGAAGGAAGGATTGGCATGAAGCAATCCCTTGAAAATGTACAGAACACAGGAAGAGATGATAGTGAGGAAGACTTCCCACTGACAGAAAAGCAGAAACAAGCTGACAAGTGTACCTTGAGTGAGCTGGTCAGAGGCCTAGGCCATTAAGATAGACCATATAATCCAGAACTGTAGGCAATTCAGCAGTGTCTGTGGAAACATGATTCTCGGAACACCAAATATTGAATCTTCTCCACTTGGAGTTAAGTCTTTCTGGTGGAGGGTTTGAGAAGCTTTGAGAATATCCAGAACCTCCTGAGAGATGCAAATCTGCATACTCTAACTCTTCAAGAGCCACGCCTTGAGATTGAGAGATCGAAGACTGGGGTACCAAATCCTCCCCAGAGAGGAGGTTGTAATTCCTGAGAAGAGACAGGGGAAGATGGACTGCTAGGGACAGCAACAGAGGGTACCAGGGCTGTCTAGCCCAATCTGGAGCAATCAGAATCACCTTGCAAGGTTGTGACCTTACTGACAAACTCTGAACAGAAGAGGAAAGGAAGGGAAGGCATACAGAAATTTCCCTTCCCAGTTCAGAATCAGAGCATCCAGAGGGACGGAACCCAAGACTGGGTGTCTGCAACAAAAGAGGAAGTTGGTGATTGTCTGGGGCTGCAAAGAGATCCATCTCTGGAGTGCCCACTTTTAACACCAGGGGGTCCAGGGACCATTCGTGATGGCCCTGGGAGATTCTGCTCAGTGCATCTGCCAGCACACTGTCCTTTCCTGGAAGGTGGACTGCTATCAGAGAGGTCTGCAAGGAATAAGCCAGGGACCACAATTTCATGGCTTCTGTGCACAAGGCCATAGACAGAGTGCCTCCCTGCTTGTTGATGTACCACATGGTTATGGTATTGTCTGTTCTGACCTGAACCAACTTGTTCTGCACAGTCTGAGAAAAGGCTTGCAGGGCCAGAAAAACTGCCCTGAGGTCAAGAAGACTGATAAGGGACTCCTGAGGGGACCACAGTCCCTGGGCTGAGAGAGCTCCCAGATGAGCTCCCCACCCCAATAGGGAAGTATCCGTGGTAAGGACCACCGAATGAGACTGAGTGACAAATGGGACCCCTTGCCTTAACTGGTCCTGATCCTGCCACCACTGGAGGGCTTGGATCAGTGTCAGAGTCACTGGAATCAGTTTGGTAAGCGGATCCTTCTTTTGGGATCAAAAAGCCCTCAGATGGAACTGAATGCCCCTCATCTGAAATCTTGCCCCTTGGACCACTGCTGTAGAAGTTGCCATGTGGCCCAAGAGCTAACGGAAGTGCCTTGCTGGTCAAGACACCTGAAGGCTGAAGGAAGAAGCCAGTTCCACAAGAACTCTTACCCTTTCCAGGGAAAGAAAGGCTCTTGCTCTGACAGTATCTAGCTCTGCCCCTATAAAGGTAAGGAGCTGCACTGGTTCGAGGATTGACTTAGGAAGGTTGAGAAGAAACCCCAGGGAAGATGGCACTTGCTGGGCCATGGTCTGACTTGACTTGGTCTGGAGACTGACCCACTATGAGCCAGTCGTCTAGATATGGAAAGATGGAAATCTTCTGCCTTTCTAAAAGGCCACTACTACTGCCAGGCACTTTGTAAAAACCCCTGATGTTATGCCAAACGGCATTGCTTTGAACTGATAATGGCCTGAGGGCAACTTGAACCCGAGATACTTTCTGTGGGAGCACCTGATGGGAATGTGAAAGTAGGCATCTTTGAGGTCCAGGGAGGCTAGCCAGTCCCCTGGCCTTAGAGAGGGAAGAATTATTCCCAGTCTCACCATTTTGAACCTTGGTTTTAAAAGATGCTTGTTCAGGTATCTTAGATCTAGGATGGGTCGACACTTATGTCTTTCAGACCTTTGCCCCAGTGTAGGGTAGGAACTCTATGGCTCCAAGGACCAGAAGAGATTAAACCTCTGCCTCTAGGGTAAGGATTTCGGAGAGACTTGCAGGTGGCAAAGATCTGGCTCTCATCTTTGGAAATTTTTTGAAGCTGAGAACCAGTCCCTGGCTTACCACTTCCAGGATCCACTTGTCTGAAGTAACAGACACCCAGTCCTGGATGAAGTAAGCCAGCCTGACCCCTGCAGGGATAGGAGTCGACCTGGGCAGACCCATTAGGGTGTCTGCTTGGCAGGGGCCTTAGGCTGAGGAGTGGATGCAGCCCTGCTCATCCCCCTTCTGCCTCTCCCTTTAAGAACCCCCCTCTGTGAAAAGGGAGAAGAGGCCTGTGCTTGGTGAAAATGCCTGCCACTGCCCCTGAGGAGTTGCCTGCCTCTCCTTGGCCTGGGCACTCCTATAAATGGTCCTATATTCCTCCATTTTCTTCATGTAATTCTCTATCTGCTCCCCAAACAGAGAATTACCTTCCACAGGGAAATCCATGGCCTTAGCCTGGGTGTCCTGTGAGAGGCTAGTACATCTGAGCCAAGCCATTCTCCGAAGAGCAACAGATGTAGCCATGACTCTTGACACATCACTGGAGTCCACAGCAGCATGGAACTGTACCTCAGATGCCTCAATCCCATCGCAGCCACCTCCTCCTGCTCCTTGGCCAGCTTGGGGGAAGAACCTGTTTAGCTAGTGCCAGTACAGTGTCCCACCTGGACTTCTGGTACCTGGCTGTATATGCCATATAATTAGCCTGCCTGAATCCCAACGAGGATGCCATGTACTGCTTCTTTGCCAAGGCATCCATCCTTCTGGAGTCTATCTGGGGGGTGTGAAGCCAAGGAGACATTAGCCCTGTCACAGGTTGCAGCCTGCACAACCCCAACATGGCTGCATTGTTGGTAGAAAAACCTCAGTGTCCGAGCCTGATGAGGTATACCTCTGATCCATCCTATCAACAGGAGGTACAGAATTAGGAGACTAACATTTTTGAGTGTTTCCCAAAAGATTTGTGCAAGGGAACAGACAGCCTCCTGGACTCTGGGATGTCCATCTCTACAAAATCAGGCTCCTCCTGATCCTCTGACTTCCTCCATAGGAAGCTGAAGAGTTTCAGCCACTTTCCTGTAAAACAAACAGTGGGGAGGGGACTCAGAGAGCCTAGGAGGAAACACCAGAAGGTCTGTCTGGGGAGATGTCCGTTCAATGGGCACATCCAGACTTTCTGCTCCATCATAATAATCATCTTGTTCAAAATCCCTCCTCAAATTCCGGTTCCTAAAAATCTTCAGGGCATAACTCAAGACCCTTTATCCTAACGTGTCACGGGTGTTGGAAAAATGTCTAATACACTTTTTTTTTTTTTTTAGAACCGTAACCACACACTAAAGTAAAGTACAGAAAATCAAACTAAGGGATCCGTCTCAGCTGAACCAATCGAACAAACTTACAATTTCCACACAATAATCAGAAACTACTATCTAGTACTCATGGTACCACAGACAAAGCCTGAACAGACTATGCGGATTAAATTTGGACTAATTTCGACTTAAAACCGACACTAAGACTTTTGAACCGAGCTGAAGGAGAAATCTCCAGAGCGATTGTTCAGTGAGGTGGAGTAAAGAATCTGACGGTTGGATTTCAAAGGGCTGCAGACAGAGACCTCAACTGAGCTCGAGCTCAGCATTCTATGCACTGCATAGAAAGTTAACCCTTTGTTCTCCGGGGCTGTTTATAGGCTGGAGCTAACTGCAGATAGAATATAGCAATGCTTCATGTTTGAAAATACAGTTTCCCTGAGACAGCCTAGTATAATCCGTCTACTTTTCTGGGCATTGCAGAAATCAAATTTGGTCCATACCAGGCAGCCATGGTGGCATTCTCAAAGGTCACTACTAGAGGCAGAATGAGGGGTGGAGAACTTGACAATTCAGAATAATAAGAGGTCTCCTAGTGACATCCTGCTCCTCAGCATCAAACCCATGGCAATCTGTAATTGCCTCATCAATGAGACAAAAGAAGTCATCAAGGGGATCCTGGGGTATATTTGGTGGAGTCCTCACCCACTGAGGAAACCATGGAGGTAGAGTGAGAAGGACTGCCAGACCCATCTTCTTCCTCATCCTCCTGAGGGAGGAGACCAGGATGTACCATTCCTCATCGCCTGGCTCTGACATGGGCATAGACAGCATAGAGGATAGAGAACAAGCAAGGTGTGGTGCTGTGGAAGGTATTGGTGTGGGAGTAGACCTAGTAGACCCCGGCATCACCAGCCCTGGAAGGGGGGCAGGCAGTGTATGAACTTCCAGAAGAGTACAGCATGGCCGGGACATTGCTAGAGATCGGCGTCTGAACACCTTGCAGCACCAGAGGAGCTTGTGGTCCCGGCACCGGCAGTACGGTCTTCAGGCATGATGGAAGGGGCCAAGGCTCCAGCATCAATATGCCAGGTAGGCTGGGACCCCAATGTCGACGTGGTGGCCTGGAGTGTCGGGGAGGTTGAATCCCTGACGTCAAAGTGGAGGCCATGGTAAAGGCCAAGGACGTTGTTTGGGGGAGGTATGACCCCTGACAACAACGTACCAGCGCCAGCCAAAGCAGCAATGCTCCCTGTCTGGTGTCCTGTGGAGAAAATGGGTCAGAACAGCAGGAGCCGAAGAGTCGGCTGGGGTAAAAGAAGGCCCAACACCAATGAGCCATCGCCAGCTAAACTAAGACAGGCGGAAGGCACTGCCAGAGTCGACCCTGTAGAGGAAAGGGTGTGGGTGACAGAGGGTGCCACCACCAAAGCAGGCAACAACCCTGCCACGGCAAACGCCTGAAGTGGAGACCCTGAGCGAGCTGGGGAGGATCTCGCTCTGTTCCAATCCTTGTCCCAGTGTTTGTGCTTCCTGGCCAACTTGTCCCGGGCCTTGGAAGAGTGGGAACCCATGGACGGTGCCAGGGAAGAAAAGCTTCTGGTCTGGAGCTCCTTTTCCATTTGGGCAACCTGCTGTTTCATCAGGAAGCTTTCGAGGCCTTCTGGTGCCACTGGGTAGCCTGCCTGAATCCACAGATGCAGGCCTTAACATCATGATCCAGACGTAGGCAGCGAACGCAGGCGTTGTGGTCATCTATTGAAGATCTTTTGGTTGCACCCGCAGTAACAAAAGCGTTTTTCGGGGTTGGTCAGCATAATAGAAAAAACAAAATCACTGAAATAAAGTGACTGATAAAACTAGTGCAAGAAAAGAAAATGGAAAATTAGAAAATTGTCAGCTGACTGAAGCAGCGGTGTCTCCATGGAGTCAGACTTGCGAAGGTCGACAGCAGGAAAAAACTGAGAAGGGCGTGGGGCCACCCACGTTTACATGGGAGGGACGTCGCCTGTATCTGACATCATTGTGGGAAGTCCCTTGTAGACTGCTAGCTAGCAACGTTTGTATAGACCTAGTGCCCAGCGGCTATAGTTCTCCAAGTGTGGCCTGATACAATAAATACCTTCTAAGAAGACTTTCCCCATCGTGAGGGAGGTACTTTCTCCACTGCATTTCCTTGCACAAGCTTTACCTTCAACTCCAACAGCAGCTTTTCTGTTGTAGTAGGGTGAAGTTCCTGTGAGGCTGCAGCTTTTGTAATTTATTAATTAGACTGGAGCGTCAGACCCTGACTTGCTATTTCCAGGATCCACCTGTCCATGGCGATTGTTTTCCACTTCTGGAAATACTGAACCAGCTTCCTCCCTCCCACCAGCAATGGTTCGACAACTGGTATAAACTTATCAGGGGCTCCGTTTCGCTTGGCCCTTGGGTGCTAGAGTAGAGTCCGCATGCCTGGGACACCTACTGCCTCTACCGCTGAAGAATCTCCTCTGTTGTCAACAGTTGAAAGTAAAAAAATGCTCGAGGATAATATCCCCTACCTCTACTTCCCCTTCCAAAAGGCCTACTGGAAGTGGAGACCTTCTCAGAGTTGCTCTTGTAAGGGGTCTTGTATTCATCCACTTTCTTCACGTAAGCCTCTGTTTTGTCACCAGACAGAGAATTTCCCTAACAAGGGAAATTCACAGCTTTTGTCAGTGTCCTGAGAGAGGTCTGTGATTCTGAGCCATGCAAACCTCCTCAGGGGACCTGCCATGACTCAAAGCAGCGTCATTGGCATCCACTGCCATGTGGAACCGATTACTGTACTTGGTGGCATCCATGGCAGTCTCTGCTGTATCTGCCAGATCCCGAGCCAAGTTACCAGTGGCCTTTTCACTCACAGCCAAAATAAGAGTTCCAGAGGACCTTTTGGTACTGAGCTCTGTAAGCCATGTAAGCTACCATACTGTCAGGCTTTCTGGAGTCCTTCTCTTGGGGCTAAGAGTGGAGGGGAACTTTGGCCTTGTCACAGGCTGCAGCTTGGACTCCCCCCTCATCGTCAAGGTAGGAACAGAGGTACTGAGCACCCTGCTAATACTTTTATATTTTCTTATCAATCCCAGCAGCTGAAGTGGGTGCTACCAGAACTTTGCAGGTAGCTTTTTTAAGGCATTTGTGAATGGGCATCAACAATCTTAGTGGGAGGTAAGCCCAGAAATACTACCTCATCCTCAGCACCTCAGTAGAAGGTTGAGGTACTGATATAGTTGCCTCACAAAGGGTAATGAGAGGTAAAACAGGAGCACCGGGCGCCAAACTCCAGCTCAGGAAAAAAAATCAGGTTCTATAGGTTCTCCTCCTCCTCCGAATAAAACTCAGCCTTCTCCACAGGTACTGGAGTGGGAGGGAGGGAGGCAGGCATACTCATGAAGGTCCCCACAGCCTGGAAGAACTGCCATGTCTTAGTCATGTCCTCTACCAAGTTCATCTTATTTTTGTCTGCTGACATTTCCTTTCCTTCTTCAGGGGGAAGGGCAGCAACAGGTTTCCTTTGTTTTTCTTGGCAGGCAGTCTCCAGTGTCTGCTCAGATGCTCTTTAATTCTTATTGAGTCAAGGTCTCATGTTCAGACACACTCACCCTGAATCACCTTTAGTAGCCTTGTCCTTTTGCTTACTTTGAGGGACTGCACCATCTTCCAAGCTTTTCAGTGACACAGAGGCAAACTGAAGCCATAACATCTTCCAATTTTTTTTAGCCCTTTTGTGTTTTATGGCAAAAGTTAATAAAGTTCACAATTGAAAAAGTCGTGACCTGGACCCAGACACCTCAAACACACTGCTCATGTCAGTCTACCTCAGCCAGGAGATGAAAACAAATTTTTACCATTTTTAAAGCCTATTGGTCCTGTTCTCTTTTTGGGTCTGTCAGTCATGCCAATCAACGACGACCCAAAACGCTTTAGTTTCCAAAGAAAGACTGCAGCGCAGTTTCTTGTAAAAGGAAAAACCACTAAGGAATACTTTTGTTCGTTTCTGAGAAAAACAAGCCAAGGGTCACTTCCCAAACAAGAGGAACCAGAACGAGAAGAGAAAGAAAAAACACACAAAGCAGTTAGCCAAATAAAACAAAGGTTTTGTGTTTCCTTTCTTTTTGGAAAACACTGAGTCCCTGAAGGTGGAAACCATGGCCTGAGGAGCCTTTGCTCCAGTTCCTAGGAACAGATGAGAAATGGGAAAATAAAAATTCACAAAGTAACACCTAAGCGAGAATAACAAAACACTAAAGAAATACACCATCATCTAATAGGAAACAAAATAAGCCAAACAGCGTGAAGTACTGGAGACAACTTTGAGGAGACTTCTTCCTCAGGCAGAGAAATAAATCTGACGTTACAGGGCAGGCATGAGCAAGTGTTGAATTTCATTCTAAGATTCCATAGATTAGTATAAAATTCTAGGCTCTGGGGCAGCTCATTCCCATGGAATTACTTCAGTTGTTAAACAGTGAGGGATTCCTGGGGTTTGAAGAGACTATTGCATCACATGCGGCTGCACTGTTTGGGGGTGTTCCCAATGTTCAAATGTATGCAGCCAAGAGTAGATCTAGGATCTGGAACACAATAAGGCTGGGCATAACTGCACCATTCCCATCCTACTAAAAGGGAAGCAGATGAAAAACCAAAACCTTCAATGAGTTTTGAAGATAAGCTATCATAAAATGTGGGTTTTCAACTAGAAATAGTTAAGATGCAGAAAGAGTTGACAATGTCCCTTTAAAAACAAACACTCATCTGGATCCTCCAGTATAGACTAAGCTGAAGCCATTAAAATGAAAATGTAATACCTGCACACTGCCCCAGTCACAGCAGTGGCATCATCCATATCATTAAATGTTTTCCCATAATCCTTTACTGCCACTTCATCAGGCTCCACACCTGGGGGGGGGATTTTGCTTCCACGTTTGCTGAACCTCTCCAAAAATAAACCACAACAGGATAGTTTATGAAATATAAAACTGCACTGCTACAGTATTTGGAGACCTGGACAGTCAGGGTTAATGCTGAGTAACTTGTTCACACTTGCCTTTGCCGATCACCTGTGAAACAGTGATCCTCTACAATCCTCTGCAGGATTATCAGTGCCCTTGGCAAAACCTGATGTTTTGTTTAGATCCAATGGCACACCGTGCTCAAGTAAGAATTCCCACTTGGTAAACAGTGGTAATATGATGTAGCCCAGCCCTAGGACCAACTAGCAATTCTATCAAAAATCTGAAGGTGTGAAAGTGAGAGAGCAACTGCCACATTTTGTTTTTACTCCAGGCAGGCAACTCATTGTGTAGCTGCCTGCTCCAAGAGCTTTTTCAGCTATAAATTAATATTTTCTGAGCCCTGGTTTAAAGCCATTTCCTCGTAAGCATGGCTCTTAATTTCCATGTATGAGCCATGCGATCGTGGAGCGCTGCAGCTGTATCCCTAAAACTAGCATAATGACACGAGGTTGGGAACGGGGCTGCAGGTGCTCTATGGAGAATGTTATCGAATCGGGGAAGGGGCTGCCTTAATGTTCCAAGATCATCTTTGCTGGCATGTTTACATATATGGGGCTAATATATAATATATATGCTGGCAAGTTTACATGTATGGGGCCAATATATAATATATAGAATATAATCTTAGTACATTTAGGCAGCCCCCCCCAATTCCATTACATTCTCCATAAAGCACCTGCAGACCCATTCCTGACCTCCTGTCAATTATGCTATTTTCAGGGACGGGGCTGCAGCGCTCTGCAACTACCTGGCTCGTACACAGAAGTTACAAGCCAGTCTTCATGAGGAAAATAACTTTAAAACCACAGCGCAGAAAATATTGATTTATCACTGAAAAAAGTTCCTAGGGCAGGCATCTACACGGTATGAGTCGATAGTCACTAATCGTGTCAGCAGCTCTTTAAAGTTATTACTAAATTTACATAAAAATCCACTATTTTGGAAGGATTTTTTTCTCTCTCACCAACAGCACAAAAACTTGGCGCAGTTAAATTATGAAACTTTACAAGTTCATTACAGTCTGTTCCAAGGAAGTTATTCTCAGGGGTTTTAAAAGGAAACTTTCTTTTAAATTATAAGGGGGTTTAATGTTTTAAAATCTTGCGCATGCATGGACCACTTAAACTGCTTACAAAATGCAAACAATATAAAAAATGTAAACAAAAAATACTTAAATCTTAAGGTGGAATCTTGTATAGTGTGTCAGAAGACAGTCTAACGAAATGTCAGACTTGAACACTGACCCACAAAATTAAGCATTTTAATTTGGGGGGGGGGGCGCAAAAAATACAGGTTACTCACCTGTAACAGGAGTTCTAGGAATGGTATATGTTGTTCATCCACACGACCCACCCGACCTCCCTGGCTTGAACGCACAACCTGGCGTCCACCACTGGAGAGCATTCCACATCCCCTGTGTCACCGACACAAGCTGGTCCAAGGGATCGCAGCGTTGTGACCACTGGCTGGCCAGTCCCCACTGAAGGGGACGCATGTTCCAGCGGGCCCAACGGACCACGCTGGTACAGGCCGCCATGAGACCCAGGAGGCGCAGGAAGTCCGGGCAGGCGCATTGCCCAACCAGAAATGATCGGGCAAGGAGGAAAGAACCTCGGCCCTGTCCGCCGAGCAGCTCTGGCTCGAAGAGAGTGAGCTGCGCCCGATGAATAAAATCACCTGCTTGGCTCGAGTTCGACTTGGCCTCGTTGACAAGGAGGCCCAGTTGAGAGCAGACCTGGAGGGCCAGATCTCTGGACCACTCCGCCTCCTTCCTGGAGGGAGCTGCTATCAGCCAGTCGTCCAGGTAAGGGTACACCCGGACCCCTCGGCGCCGCAGGAATGCTGTCACCACTGCCATGCATTTGGTGAAGACCCTGGGAGCTGGAGACAAGCCGAAGGGCATGGCTTGGAACTCGAAGAGAGATCCTTCCGCTCGAAAGCGAAGGAATCTCTGGTGAGACGGACGGATAGGGACGTGAAAAAACGCGTCCTGCAAGTCCAGAGAGCAGAACCACACGCCGCGTTCCAAGGATGGTATTATCTGAGCCAGAGTGACCATCCTGAAGGTTCGAGACCTTAGGAACTTCTGTTTAGTGGTAGGTCGGTGAATGGGCGCCAGCCCTCGGCCCGCTGCGAACCAGGAAGGCCTGGACACAAACCCTGGGTCGAAGGAGGGTCCACCACCTCTCTTACCACCTCCTTCTGGAGGAGGAGAGTGATGTCGGCTCGACGAGCCGCCAGTGAGGCTGGGGATCCCGAAGCCCCCCGAGGGGCGACGGCTCTGAAGGGTGGTGCCTGCTCGAATTCCAGAGGCAGGCCTCTTCCCACCACCTCCAAGACCCACCTGTCCGTGGTAACAGCGGACCAGGCGGAACGGAAGTGCCGGAGCCGTCCCCCATCGGGGGGACCCAGGGTTAAGGTGGCGGGGATGGGGCGACACCTCAGCCCGTCACTGGGCAGGCTTGGAGGAGGGACCGGCCGAGGGACCTCCTGGGCCCTTTCCTCCCTGCCTCCTGTTAGAGGAAGCCGGCGGCTTGGGTTTGGGATGCCAAGGCCGAGCCTGCTGGCCCTGACGTTGCTGGGCCGGGCGCCGGGGGCACAGAAGGACGAAAGGGCTTAGGCTGTGGTTTGCGGCCTTTGTCCTTCTGAGCGGAAGAGACCGAGTCAAGGTGGCAT
The DNA here is from genome assembly GCA_016271365.2 of Neoceratodus forsteri. Lineage (NCBI taxonomy): Eukaryota > Metazoa > Chordata > Ceratodontiformes > Ceratodontidae > Neoceratodus > Neoceratodus forsteri. The sequence continues at coordinate 822,881,672 of CM028137.1, read as the reverse complement.
TGGACTTCGATCCTCTGCAGGTGACCTTCCACCCCAGGGCAAGAGGTCAGTCCCAAAAGGGAACATCCGCCAACTTGTGCTGGGTATCCGAGTAAAGGTGGATATCCTCAGCCAAGCCCGCGACGCTAGCCACGCGGCCGCCACCGATCTGGCACATGAGTCCCCTACATCCAAAGCAGTCTGGAGCTGCTGTTTGGCCACTCCCTGCCCTGGTCCCGCACCTGCTTAACCGTAGTCTGCAGATCGGCGGGAAGATGAGGATGACCTCATCCAGGGAGCCCAACAGGGCATGAGAAAATGTGCCATGAGGACGGCCGAACTGGCCTGACGAAGGCCGGGAGGCATAGCGTAGACTTTCGCCCGACATAGTCCAATTTCTTGGACTCCTTGTCAGGAGGTTTGTCCACATCCCTGGCGTTGCCAGTGGCGCGGAAAACGCTGTCGGTAACCAACCCCTCAGCAGAGGGGTGTTCAAAACCGACAAGGAACCTAGGGACCGCATACTTCCTGGCCATCCTGGCCGAGGCGAGGGCAGGAAGCAGGGCGCTGCCAAAGTTCCAGTGCTGGACCCACTATGGCCTCGCCACGGAAAGGCCTCCGTCGGAGAATCCCCGGTCCAGAATCTCCGTGAGGGGATACCTGGCCCGTTGGAAAGCGGTTCGAGCTCCATCCCGGTAGACTCCGAGATGAGCGAGCAGTCCTAGGAAGGACGACGGGCTATCGTCCATTGGCTGACCTCCTGAAGACTCAAGTCCAGTCGCTTGGAGAAGAAGGAGAATCATCTTGGACTCGGAAGAGTCCTCGAAGAACTGCCTCTGGCCTGAGCCACCCTTCACCTGCCGAGGTCGGTCGGGAGTGAGGGTAACTGACAGCCGATGGGGTAAACCCTTAGCCGACCGAGAATCCTTGGTGAACCCCAGTTGGTGGGCTGTGGGCGGAGGTTCCACCGCAATCGGTGGAGCAGCTGGTTTGGCGAACAACCGGCCTGGGTATAGGCTCCTCGCGAAGTCGAGGGTTGTGTCGGCCGTTCGGTGACAACCCTTAATGGCGGGGAAAGGCGCGGAGTTTATTCCGGCCAGGAGGAGCTGTTGCAACATAAGGTCCTCGTGCCGTCGACGTAATTTACGTCGAAGCCTCCCCTCATCCGAGGAGGAGGACGAGGACGAGCGGCGACGCCGCTTACCGCGGTGCCGAGACCGAGACCGCCTATGACGGTGGGAACGGCTGGACCGCGAAGAGGTCCGAGACCGAGACCGAGAGTCCCGGAATTTCCGGGGTCGGTGCAGGGAGGTGTCGGCCGGAACCGACACTCCCTTCGGCTCGGAAGGTCCATCCGAGGGCTCCGGAACCGGAGGCACAGGCGAGCCCACGGGATCCTCAACTCCTCCCGGGGAACCGGGAGAGGGAATCTCGGCTGCTAAAGGCGACAGCCCGTCCAATGGGTCGAAAAATCTCGACTTCATCAGTGGGAGTCTCGGTCAACTGACCTGGCAGGGACACCGTGAGCCAGTGGCGGCCGAAGTCGATCAAGCCGACGGTCGACGGCCGGGAGAGGGACCTTTCCGCTCCCAAGAGCGCCGACGAGGACTTACCTTGTCCTCTTTTTGGACCGAGAAAAGGTCCAGCAGACGCAGAGCCCTTCTCCTTTAGTGGAGAGGGACAGACAAAGCTCCTTAAAGGAAGCCGTGTAGGAAGAACCCAGAGAGAGCGGGATAAATGCCGCGGCCGAGGAAGATACGGCCCGCGCCGCCTCCTCTTCGAGGGCGACCATCCGCTCGAGCTGATCCGCCGAGCCTGCCGCCGCGGACACCGCCAACCGGCCTCCTTGACTTCACCGGAGGGAACGCTTTCGGGACGCCCAGTTGCAATCGGGCAGCACGGTTCTTCGAGGACGGAGGCCGAGAAAGATGAGCACAGGTCGCAGCCCTGCGGTCGTGCTCAAGGCCTAAGCAGTAGACACCATGGAGTGTGGATCCGTCCGAGACATCTTCTGCCGCATGGGCATCTCCAAATCGGAGTCGATTTATCCCATCGTAGCGCGAGGGATCGAAGACTGAAGTCTTTTGCAAAATATTATTTTTAAATCCGCAAACGGAGAAATAGGAACCAGTCGCAAACGCAGAGCGTTAAGGAGGGAACCTGAGCTTCCAAGCGGTAAGGAAGATCTGGCGTCATGGAGCGGAGCCGAGAGTTATACCACCCGGGTGGGTGGGAGGAGCAAGCTTGAAGACCTTCCGGCAAGATTTAAAGCGGCAAGGATACTGCCAATGAGTGTGGATGAACAACATATCCATGTCCCTAGAACTTGTCATTTTCTTGAAAACCATCAATGCAACAAACTCCACGTGTGAAAAAAAAAAAAAAACAAGAAAGAGCCAGAACCACAACCATATTTTACAAAAAAAAAAAATTTATGGGGGCTGAGTTACTCCTTCAAACTACAGTTATTGTAATACACATTTATCGATAAATATGATTAGATTTATTTAAAATTTTGGTAACCAGGAAAGGCACACAGACAAGGCTCATTTCCAGATGCGACCCGGGGACAGGGAAACAATGGACAGAGAAGATACAATACAATTTGTATTACAATACATGGATTCAATATGACACGCAAGGCCGATACATCAAGACATGGTATAGCATATAGTATATAGCGCTAATCTTGTATATTAAAAGGAAAGCTCCACAGGAATTCTGTGCTACAGATGGAGGTCTTTATTTGATATCACGCTGTACATATGTGGCACTCTTAGGATCAGATCGGTGAGGTGCTTCTTAAACAGGTCTGACTGCAGGCTAATGAAAGTTGCGAAGACTATGCTAGCGAAAGGATTTTTTAATTTTAATTTACATTTTATGCCCCTTTTTTTTCGTGGTGATGGCAGACAGGCTCCTGCCCCCAACTCGGGGGGCCTCATATCCGTTCTGGTTGGCGCACCATCACTGGGACTGCCCATGGGAACCTTCATGGAGCCTGCCACCTCCGGGTTGTCCCTTGGCCATGCCGTGGTATGCACACATGTAGAGGCACATGCCCACCATGATCTGCAGCCCCCCCACTCTTGCCGCTCTCCACCTACACTACCCCTCAGGCCCCCAACTGAGGAGTAGCCGTACAGCGAGCGACTGGAACCCTCCCCAGGAGAGCTTGCCTTGCTGCGGCTCAGTCCAACTCCGACCCGGACAACCCAAACTTGTTCCACAACCTGGATTGCTGGCATAGTCCGACATGTGGGCGTCAGCGCCTCAGCCCTCAGTGCTACCGGGCCAGCTATAGATAAAGGACTTTAAAGCAAATTATATTATTCAGAACGACTCCCTCTGGGCTACATGATTTATGTCAGGATTTCAAAGAAACAGCAAGCAATGAAATAGCCATTTAGGTATCCTTTAAACTCCTGAAACAATTATAGTTATGACTCCTACTCATCTGCTACTTGCAAAGCAAGTTATCACCCAAAACTGCGATTCAACTACTGCTTCATGAGCCACACAAGATATCACTCATCTTACTCCAGTGTGGTTCCTCCCCCCCTCCCCAAATGAACCAACTCATGGTGAACTATTAAGGAGATTTTTTTTTAAAGCATGCTTGGCTGGTAAAGGCACACTAAGCCAGACCTCATTTCCAGGTACATCCTGGCAGCACAGGGAGGTGACTTGTTCAAGTTCAAACAAACTGGCAGTTGTGGGTTGCAAACCCAGATCTGCAGTCTTCAGGAACAAAGCTCGGTGCTCTAACCTCCAAGTTGCACTGCCTGTAAAACTGTATATTACAAAATCACACCTTATGAACATTAAAGGAAACGTCCATGTAGTTCTGAATTGTGTGATGCTGTATAAATATGCTCCTCAGTGTAGCTGTAACCTAAACATTAAGTTACATATATTCTACCTCAGTAATGCTGTTTGAAGTTTCCTCAGGACCCCCCGTCTGCTTGTATGTGGTGGCATGTTTCATTCAGCCAGCATCTGTGCTCTGCATTTCTCTCAGCAGTGATGTGGGGAACTAGTCTGCCAGCTTCTTTTATCGTAGACCCAAAAAAAGCGCTCCGAATACAAGCGATAGTAACATTGATTTGAGCCATGATTTGTATCAGTGATATTTGTCGCCAGCAGTTTCAGTTTTTTTTTTTTTGTTTGTTTCTTGCAGGTTAATGTACAGATGTACTGCAGGTGTGTGTGTACCACCTGGCTAGACTGAGTGAGTCTGCAGGGACTGTAACTGAAGGATGGTGAACGGAGCAAAAATAAATGCAAACATGAGCTGCTGCTACAGGATCAGCTCGTGAGCTCATTGTTCTAGTGGGATCCGCTCTTTGACCATCCTTGTAGTTCAGGGAGGGCTGCTAATGTTTAACATTCATGGTTCTGTACGACTCCTTATGGAGTATCGGGTGTTAGTGATGGAACTGTAACACCCCCCCCCCAAAAAAAAACTTCAGTCCCATCCCAACAATTACTAGTCTTTGGGCTGCCACTTTTTTTTTTTTTTAGCGCAAGTATGAATTTGGAGCAATGACACTGTATAACTGCATGCCCTGCTAATGCTGTGGTATTGGCAACAATGCCACCATCAGTGCTGATCACCTCTTGGACATGGCCTCAAGACAGTACTTGGGTGCAGACAGCACCTGAGCCCCCACATATGTGGGTGTGTGTAAATATATATGTAGATAGATATATATATATATATGTGAATATATATATATATATATATATATAGATATATATATATATATATATATATAGATATATATATATATATATATATATATATATATATATATATATATATAGATACACACACACACACACAGTGTAAAAGCTAGCCAATGTACAAATATATTTAAAAGACTGCGTCTGTTTCCATACCTGCCAACAGTACAACTATTCCACAGCCTCAAGATCGCTGTGCCTTTTTCTGCCCAAACAGTACGGGTCTCATTACTGTCACCAATGGTCGCTTCATACAAAGTGGTTGGTGATTAAATGAAAGTGTCAAGGTGTCTGAAAGCAATACCTGCTGAGCAAAACATGTGCGCTGCGACAGGGACAGGGCAAGGATATAACAGGCAGTAAGGAAAATTGTGTTTGGGTATGCGATCGGAACGGCAAAATGTATCCACCCAAACCTTACAAAATGCCCTCCAAAGTTAGTTGAAGCAGATGTTCATAACAGACTGGCAACGCTGGAGCCAAATGATACCCCCAACGGACATCGCATCTTTGGAGTAGTAATGAAAGAACTGGAGTGGAAATTAGTTTTACATTTGTGCTACGGCATAATGAAATGACAGTTCTGAAAAATATTTTAAAAAGGTTGTATGGTACTGTTCAATAAACTAGCCATACAACCTGTTTTAACGGTCATAATTCCCAACAATATTTTTAATCAACTGTTTGCATACATGACTCATGTAATAAGGTTATCTCAAAGAAGCATGGAAAATTGTTATTCGGCACAATTAGGGGCAGGAGTGGACAAGGAGACTACAAGAGGCTTAGTCGATAAGATGTCCTGTGGAAAGCAGACTGTGGACTGCTGGGATTTTCACTTATGACCTTTCTAGTTTTTAGGTGTGAAATAACCTGGTGCAACACACTTCTGCAGCAAACGCCTAGCACTCAATCGGAATGGCAAAAACGTGTCCTCTCTCCCCCCAAAAAAAAAATTACAAAATGTCCTGACAACCGCGTGTCTTTGTAGCAGTAATGAAAGAACTAAAGTGGAAGCCAGTTATGCATACAGGCTGTGGGGTAATGAAAATAATGTGTGTTCTGGCAAAATATTTTACAGGGGTCTTATGGTACTGTGCAACGAACTAGTGACTAGGAACAAGTGGCAAGTCACAATGTTTTGTTATGCTATTTTGTTGTCTTGAAGATGCTAGCAAACTGACAATTAATGTCCATCATAGTCATTAGGACAATAAATCCTGACAGCCACGTCAGAAAGTGCACTAGACCGTTTAGCTGAGCATTATATGCGGTAGAATGATTTCAGTTTGTGATGACATGCCCGGTAAGGCACACTGAATATCATTACTGTAAGTGTCACAAACTGTAGTTAGTGCACTAACAGTAAGTGTTCCACAAACATCAGGGAGAAGTCTAATGCAGGCGCTATAAAAGCTAAGAAAGGGGATTATTTGGCATGACTACAACCATGTCTGTTCAATAATTTTTTATATGGTCCGTGACCATACAGTAGTGCTTCTCGCCCCATAGCAGCAGCATAGGCATGTGTTGGGCTGGTCACCAGAGCCAGCTGCTGCCCATCTAGAACTTCACTGAACTGAACATTCTTCATCCTATCCTCTTGCACAAGTTTTGCTCGACTTTAGCCCTCATCATTTCACCCATTCCCACCCTCCCCTAGAATGAGCCATCATGCCCCATTTTCTGCAGAAGTGCAGCTTGTGCCATGGGGCAGTAATGGGGTGAGCAGGTGTTAGTTCGGTATTAATTCTTGTGAGCTCTGATAGGAACACGAACAGAATAAAGCAACAGGAGCAGATGAAAACGGGGGGAAAAAAATGACATTGAAGAACATTCTGATCTATTTTACAGTGGGGATTAAATCGCTACCACCATATCCCCAAAGATGTTCCACTGCCCAAGCTGAAACCCCATTAGTTCTAAAATCACAGTAAATCTACTGAAGCTGTTCTGCCTATCTTTGCTGCACTACAAACTGTTCTGATTACCTGTGCATAACTTTGCATGTTCCCATGCTTTCCTCGTGACTGTTTACAGAGACTCTTTCACCTGTTTTCATCCACTACCTATTTCAGTCCCGATGTTATGTTTGCAGTGCTATTTTTTTTTTTTTTGTTTTATGCCAGATGCAACTCAGAACAATTTGATAATCTGCACATCCAGAAACAGAAACACAGGACTGAGAACAGAACAATTTGGAAACAAATACAGCTAGGCTACTGATAAGAAAGTGCATTCCACAGACCCGACTGCAGGAGTAGACTGCCGGGATGGGACGCAGAGTCATGAGACCCGATGTTATTCTCTTTTTATTTATTTCAGCACTTGGAAAACACCTTATGAGCCCAGACTCTCTTATAAAGGTTCTATGTCATATAATAGTACAAACATTTGGAAAAACAGAACACACAAGTGCAGCAATACATGAGATACAAGCTCAAACACGTTGCCAAAAGGCAAGTGCTGAAATCATAAGGTTTGCGCAAATTGATGAAGCTGGTAGAGTTCACAGAACCAAACAGTTCATCGTAGATGGCTAACAGCAGGCAATACAAGGAAGCATTACAGAGGCCTGCCTTACTTGAGTAATTGTAATAGACGGCCGGAAAGGAGCATCGGCTCATTGAACCTAATCAAGATTAGTGAAAGATAACAGTATAGGCTGATGGAGAGGACAGGTACAGCCAATGGTGAGGAGGAACACAGAAATAGAAAGGCTGAAACCGGGTGGTATTAGCCCAGGGCTGCAGAAAGAATAGATGAAAGGGTTGGGGTTTGGGGTAGGGAGCAGAATTAATAAGGGACAGAGCGGAATAATCAGATAAGCCATATGAGTAAGCACTAGAGATCAAAGTCAGCCAAGGAGGAGGGCCAAGGACCAAAAACAGCGGTTAGGAAATTACAACGGCCCATACCTGTTCTACTTGATGGCGCAATCACCCCACCCCAAAGGCTACCAACTGTTCCCAGCTTGCATTTGAAGGACCAATCCTGCCTCAGACAGAAAGTCACCACAGATGGTATTTAGCCACAGTGGGTGCAGTATGCAAAGGATCTTTGTGCCTGTGGTGTGACAAAAAGGACTTTGAAGATCTGTTTGTCAGAACCTCTAGAGCAGCGAATGTTAGTAGTCTGGCAGAAAGGTTTTGGATACTCAGAGGTAAAGCCCAAATGTCTTTTTAGCAAGTAGGCAAGACTGGTACTTCAGCTTGCCCATTAGACAAAACCAGCCCCTTGTCTATACAGTTCACAGGTGTACAAAGACAACCTGCTCCTGTAACTAGCCTGCAGGTCTTTAGTGCTACTGCAACCCTTTTGAGGGTTTTGTCAGCCGCAGCCCCATATATCACACAGCCCACTACAGACTGCAGTGTAATAGCAGGTAGACAGTGGTTGTCTATGTGGCAGGCCAATTTTTGAGTCGACAGCCTTAGCAACCTGTTCCACATGTTTAGCATATGAGACAGTGCTGTCTAGGGTGATCTCAAGGTACTTTAAGGTGTAAATCTGTTCAAGCAGGGTGTTTAGATTATTTAGAATATAGTTGGTAAGTTCTGGTCTTGCTATGTGGGTTGGTGAAGGTCATAACTTTGGTCTTTTTATAGTTCATGAGCATGTTTTGCTTCATAAACCAATCCTCAACACATATGAAGTTTAACTGTAGCTGTTCCTTGAGGGTGAGCGTGTCTGTGTTGCAGGTTAAGATCACTGCATCATCCACGTATAATACTCTGTTCGGGCAAGCTAGTGGTAGACTATTGAGAAATATGCTGAAAAGTAGTGGGCCCAGAATAGAACCTTGCGGGACATCGGTGAGAACTTTACGGCAATCCAATAGTACCCCACTGATCTTTACCTGCTGTACACAGTTTGTGATGTAGCTATGGAACCATTCCATGGTACTACTTGAGAGACCATTTATAGACAATTGTTCCAAAAGTAGCACTTGGTTTACAGTATCAAAAGCTTTCGTCAGGTCAATAAAGGCAGCCCCTACAACCTGACCCTGATCCATAGCCTTGCAGATGAAACTAGTGAATTCAACTAAGTGCAGTGGTGGTGCTGTGGGCTTTGTAAAACGCATGCTGTTGGGGACACTGAATGATATTTTTCCAAATATTCTATGAGCTGGTCTCAAACTATACACTCCAGTGCCTTGGAAAGAGGGGGAAGAATGGAGATGGGGTGGTAGTTTGTGTACAGGTTTCTGCGCGCCCCAAATGCACAGGGGTGACTACTGCATTTTTCCATCTTTGTGAGAATTAGGTGAATCGTGAAGAGGTTCAGGATGTGGGTGAGTGGGCCAAAATTACTTCAAAGGTGAGGCCAATGAGTTTAAGGTCAAGCGAATCACTATTTCTGATTTCCCTAGTAACTTCAAATAGTACTTTTTGGCTTCATACCTAGAAAGGATTCTAAAGCAAAAAAAAAAAGGGGAGGGGATTCGTGTATTGAAATTCCACTGAATCACTATTACAGCATCTTATATCCTCCTAAAGGTAGTCAGTTGGAAGAACACTGCTAAGGTCAGTGAAAGTCGGTTAAAGACATCAATGATCTCTTTAGGGTCTTGTGTAATTGAGCCTTTATATCAAGCATAGATGGTGAGGCTTTAACATTTTCCCCATTAGTTCCTGTATATTGCTAAACTTTCTCCTGTCACCCCAAGAGCTGGTCAGCAGTTCTTTGAAATAAGTTACTTTTGCTAAGCGGATAGCTCTAGTACAGAGCATTCCTGGCTTGTTTATATTGTTGTAGGTCAGCCTGCTTACCAGAGACATTTGCCTTATGGCTGCTAGGTCCCTATCAGCCACAAGTTTGAGAAGAGGAGTTATCCAGGGGTTACAGACCTCCCTGATCCTAACTGGTGCCTGTAAATCACAAGCCCCATTAAACACTTCAACAAAGGGGTCCAGGGCTTGGTCTACATTGTCAATGTGTTACAGATAGGGGACCAATCATGTTGCCTAAGGCACAATTTTAACGGTTCAAGATGGCCTTTTTTAATAACCTGCCACTTATGGTTCTGGCAGGGAGCTTAGTCACTGCCTGTCCAGCAGCAAATGATGGGGGAATGATCACTAAGGGACCATAGTTTTCCGAATTCTCCCAGTATGATTAGTAAGCAACCAATCCAACAAGGTACTTGTGCCTGTTTGATAGTTTATTCTAGTAGATGATTCAATCATCTGCGTTACACAGACAGAGCAGATGGTGTCTTTAAGAGGTCCTGCAGCAGGAGATGGCCAGTTTCCATTAAAGTCGCCAGTTACTAGAATTTCAGTGTTGCTACGGTGACTGCTAAGCTAATGTATAACCCTTGTACTCCCACATTCTGATCTTTAGGTGGGACATAGACCAATACCACCGTGAGTCTTGTTTTGTACCCCTAGCAGGATTTTAATTGTTAGCACGGAGTCCCGTGTTCAAGAATGATGCTCTATGGCTTTGAAGTTATCCTTTAGAAGAACAGCACAATCTCCCCATCTTTAGTCAGCCTGTCCTGCCTGAAGAGGGGTAACCATCCATGGCACAAGTGCCACACATGAATGGGTGAGCAATTTAATTTGTGGAGAAAGAAAGACCGTCATGCTACTCCAAAGAGCGCACTCCAGTTCAGTGAATGGACGAGGAAACCAATAGCTGGGTTGGTTTCCCGCATCACGTGTCACTTCCGATGCTGTGAGAAGCGTTGGGGGGTCATCTTGCACTGTAAACAGAGGTGGCACAGCCTGAGAAATATAAAGGAGAAAAATAAAGGTATTCATTTAATTTTATTTCTTGTGACAGTTACGATATGCTTCGAGCGCATATTGTAGTGCTATACTGAGCAGGTGGACATTTCCCTTTAACCTCGCTCCAACCCTCACCCACCTTAAAAAGCCTGCAACCCATAACCAAACACTCTGCCGACATCTGTTTCAGTGGCTACTGCCTTCCTACCTAGATCCTGGAAAGGAGAACTTCAATACCACTGAAGACATCAGTTCTACAAAGCCCATACTACGACCAAAATACTTTGTAATATGCAAACAGTCAAAAAATGAGATGGGATGGTTTTTAAACATGGGTACCCAAGTCGAAGGGCTTACACTACCCAAATCCCAGGCCATTTCTAGACTCTTTTCAGCCCAACTAAAGCTACTCAGCCCAGTGTGCTAGGGACTCCCCAACAGGCAGGTCTCAAGCAGCAGATCTCAGCCACAAAGGCCAAATACCCACCTGTGGTCTGAGAAATGAGGACAGTGGGACTACAGCTATGTCACCACCAGTGTACTTCAATCAGAAAGCCTTTAGAACTCAACTACAGCACCATGAAAGGCAACGACTTGCTGAGCTCAAGTGGCAAAGTTGGTAGGGCACTTCATCGAATGGTAAAACAGAACCAACATGGGGGTTTAAGTTGTCCAACGCCTGAGACTGCAGAACTGGGACAGTGATGCCAGGGTACAGTGGCACTTTTTACCAGCTCACCTGCCTAGCAGGATCAGAATTTCACAAGCCCATGCTGGGGTTATCGGTACCAGACTGTCTCTCAAGAGTCAGAGAGTGTGTGTGTGTGTGTTTTGGGGGAGGGGGCCAGTACATGTATTTTCCTGAATCTGCATGGTCTAGACATCCCTGATTGTGTTTCATATTAAAACAGTAGCACATCCACAAGCAAAACTACTTGAGAAAATACACATTGCTGCTTCCCATCCTCCCCAAAATGACAAAAATATCAGGTTCTGATTAAAATAAGCAGGAATAAGCAGGTGCAGGCCTCAAGTTATTCACTGGTTCAAATACTGTGGAAGCAGTGTCTGGCTACAGCAGGTAAAGCTGCTGTCTGCCACTCAAAAATAACTATTAAGCAACACATCATTTCTAACAATCAGATGCCAATTCAATGGTCATTTTCCAGATGTCTGAACGAGTGACACAATCAGCAGGTCACCACCCAGTGGCAGTTACAGGGTGGGACAAATCAGTTTGATGCTGGTGGTCAGTCTGGCCACTAGCTTTCAAAATCTGGCAGCCAAATTGTTATTTTTAGTGACTATCCTTCAAGGGCTCAAAAAAACAATCACGTTGTGGGCAGATGGCTTTAACTTTCAAAATCTAGTAGCCAAACTAATTAACGTGGCATAACTACCCAAAGCAGTGATGCAGTAATTACTTCCTTATTTGGCACCTCAACAAAACCAATGTGAAAATAAACCTCACCCTGGAGGAGAGTATTTTTCAATCACCCAAAGTATGTGACAGCCTAAAACAAAGCCCACAGATACCCAATGAGATACAACAAGAGGGAGTAAACGGAGTCCCGAAGCAGTTAAAGGGGAACAGTCAGCAGTAAGAGCCCCACCTCCATGTGTGGGACTGGTCTCAATTTGCACCTTGTGGGCACATTTTTTCCTTTTTTTTTTTATTACTTAGTTTACTGAAGTAAAGTAGACCATTATATTGTTTCTGCCGATTTGTAAGCCTACATTTTCTGCAACTACAAATCCCTGAATCCCATGCAGCCGACAGAGGAGGGCTGCAGCAATACGAGATTCAATAGCTTACAAAGCATGGTAGAGCTTTTATAAGATCCAATCAGAAGTTTGCCGGTCCACTGTCCTAAGTGCAGTCCTCTGGGACTGTACATAGCCGAGGGAGGGCAGCAGGACCAGCAAACAAAAGATCAGACCTTATAAAACTAACATGTACTGCAGGCTATTTAATCTTCCACTGCTGCAGCCGCCCACTGATGTTAAATACAGAGGATTTGGAATTTGTAGTTTCAGAAAATGTCAGCTTGCAAGTCAACAGAAACAGTATGACAGTCTACTAGACTGCAGTACAAAGGCAGCACTAAAATGTTTCTGCATACAAAGTGCAAATTTGAACCTGCCCCACACTTGGGTTGGGGCTGTTATAGTGCGGACTGTTCAACTTTAAGAGAAAGAACCCAGATGGATGCAGAGTCCGTGATGGGAAAACACACTGGTGTAGTCAACTAGCCAACCCGGCGCCGACTGGGCAAACAGGTAAGCTAAACAAGTGCAGAAAGGTCTCACCTGTCCCTGTATATAATAGGCTCCCTGTGAACCAGGATAGGCCGGGATCTGCTGTGGAATCATGGTGAAGACATGGGTCGGTGTCACAGCTCGGGCCGGAGGGTTACTCTGAACTCTGGAAGCGTTGCTAGGGGGTTGCGTCCGGTTCTGGTAGAACTGCTTTAAAATAAAATAAAAAATTAAAAAAAGAGAAAGAGATAGGAACATAAAATTATGTAGCTGGGGCAGGTAGCACCATCCCAATATCCACATGACAAAAAAACAAACCTTGAAGAAAAAGCTGTTTGACAACAAGCCTCTCCCTGAAATTTGAAAAGACACTTGCCATTTTGAGACTTTTGGGGAGGGGGGTGGCACAAAAGAAATTTACTCTCAACCTTGGTCTACATTATTCTTCAATTTACACCAGCGGTGGGTTACTTCGAGGGGGTCAACTTAACTGATCAATCATAAGGTTGATAAGCAACTATGTAAAAATGTACTGCTCTTAAATTCAAAGTTGCCACTCAAATATTCCTTCAGGGTCAAAAAAATGGCAGTGTTAATTTTTGAGATGATGTAGGTCACCCTCTGCATGTCTCAAAAGTAAAGACTACGCAGAGGAAATGGCGCTTACCACCCAGCTCCAATCTGCAGGATCCGATGCCCCCCAGCACCTGCTGACCGGACTGCGGTAGTTGTCACGAGTACCAGAGAACCAAATGCACTCTCCAGAGACTCCTGGGCTATCGGAACACTGTTGGCAACGCGCCATAGGCAACCTTCAGCAATGGAATTTCACATACTTACTGAAAGATTGTGGGTCGTATAGTCAAGCTGTTTGAGAAGGGGTTGAGCTGCGTAGGGTGAGAAACACCAGCCACTTTGAAAATGCCAGTAAAAGTGGGGCTTGCCAGCACAGGATCTAGTCCAGTTTTATAGGCCAAAACCTTTACATCAGTTTGTATTTTGTATTTAATCCTGGCTAGAAACAAGTGCAGTAATGCTGATCATAGTGAAATCAGAGACAATTACTGCTGAACTCTCCCACAGGTTGGCAAAAAAAAAAATGGTTAGCCGATCTCCATCACCTGTGGGTTCTTTCTTCCAACCAGATGGCCAGGAATGTATCTGAAAAACACATTTACATTCCATAATCAACACTGCATGACACTAGTGCAGCCAGCTGTATGGCAGAAACAGTCAGGGAGGCGCAACAGGGTGGCACTGCCAACCAGCAAGAGAGGTCAGTAGCAAGATGCTCTAGTGACAACACTAATCAGTGCAATTTTACCCCCAAGGTCATAGGCCATGCAACCCAGATTGCCTTGCCCCCGATGCCTAGGCAAAACAGTACAGTGCAGCCTTTAAGAACCATCACTGTCACTGCAACAACCAAACAGGTGCCCACTTCCAAGTTAAGAGTAAAGACTCCACTTTGGGTATTTTCAGTTTGAGCAGGCCAGCAGAACCAAGCTTGCTGCAGGGACTACATAGATCTGCTCTGCCAAGATCACTGCCCACCCAGCTCACAGGTCAATGGTGTCATGACTAGGCTTCATTAACTTATTTTGAAACAAAGCACCCCCCCCCCCCACCACCCCAAATTCCTGGTCTCAGATCAGAAACTCCAAAACCCTGGCTTAAAACTGGGCTTTTGGGGATGAGAGCAGTCTTTCAACATAGTTTTCTATGGCTATTAGCAACCCTCCCCTAACCTGGTCCCAATTCCCACAACCTACCCTGTCTGGGGTTTTTTTTTTTTTTTTTTGGGGCGCACGTGTCAGCAATTTTTGCCCATCTTTCCTGAGCATCCTTTGTCTGCCTAGCACAGACACCACCACATATTCACAGAAAAGGAATGGGTATAACCACATAGGTAAACAAAGCAGATGATACAAATGGTGCACTCATGTAGAGAAAATACCTAAAAGTCCGGAAACTGTACTGCAAATAAGAGCAGACACACCAAATGTTATTTGCAGTACACACAGTTTACAGACTTTTCATATTTCCTTCATCTAGATTAGTCATTCACCTCATTTGTGCAGTCTGAGCAACCACCCAGCCCAGTTACAGCAACCTGCAGCTCTCCAACACCACGTTCACCCTCCTCCAAAGGGCGAGTGGGGGACTTTTCCTCTACCTTTCTAGAGCACGTCTATGTGGAGGGGCAAAAAGTGACAGGGCCCATGCATACCAGGCATCATCCTGCAGTTAAGAGACTTCCTCCCCACCCACAAAGTGATCGGCAGCCATGTGCACACTTATGGAACCAGCCAACATACACTGGTTACTCACCTGTAACAGTAGTTCCAGGAGTGGTACATGTTCATCCACACTTGCTGGCATGTCCTTTCCCTTTAAATCTTGCCGAAAGCTCTAAAAGCTGGCTCCTCCGACCCACCTGGGTGGTAACCTCAGCTCCGCCCCATGACACCAGATCTTGCCCACTGGAAGTAAGCGTTGTGGGTCAAAGCCAGGGAGGTCGGCTGGGTCAGTGTGGATGAACATACCGCACCTAGAATACAGTTATGCAAGACCTTACCGTAACAGTAGGTCTTTGAGGAGCGTGTCTTGCAGCAGGTAATACAGTTGGGCCGTCGCCACAGGTCGCTGTGGCACACAGCAGCTCTTCTAGCAGTCTTTTCCAGGGGCCGCCCATACATGACATCCGCTTCCTGTTTCCTATACAAGTGTGGGCAGACCCTGGTATCCTCAGTTTCCCACGCCGGATTCAGCTTGCTAAGAGAGGACTGAGGGGGAAGCCGAGGTACCATAGTTATCCCTACCCATAAGTCAGTGGACCAGAATTTGTTCTCCTAGAGAAGGAGGGGGGCAAAGGCCAGGATCGTACCTGCTGCAAGAGACACTCAAAGATATGTATGGTAAGGTCTTACGTAACTGTACTATCATCCACAGAGTGGTCTCTTGCAGCAGGTAATACACGTGGGATGAATCCCAAGCAGTAAACCCAAAGGGTGATCATTATGAGAGGTGGCCCTGTAGGACAGCTCAGTCAAAAGCCATCCTAAGGCGTGACGCAAATGTCTAAGTAGTAATGCTTGTGAAAGTGGAATTGTGGACCAGGTAGCTGTATTCCAGATTTCCGTGAACAGAGGCCCTTTAAAGCAGGCCACAGTAGTGGTCACAGCTCAGGCAGAGCAGGCTTGGACAGGTCCTGGTAATGACTATTCTGAATAACAAAATGTTAGTGTGCTAGCCAATTGGAAGAATACGTTTAGTGACAGAGACACTCCCTGCCTGAGGTGAAGGTGACAAAAACTGAGAAGTCTCCTAATCGCTTTAGTTCAATTAGTGTAGTATCGTAATATGCAATGGATGTTTAGAGTATGTAAGAGGTGCTCACCTCGACCGGAGTGCTCAGGATAATATACTGGTAACTCCAGGGACTGGTTTAAGGTGTGTTCAGACACTACTTTAGGTAGGAAGGGTTGGGACGAAGTGCCACCTTATTGTGAAAAATCAAGTAAGGTTCTCTACACGAGGGCACGGAGCTCAGAAATACGCCAAGCTGAAGTGACAGCCATTAAAATAGTGTTTTCCAAGAAAGAAAACTGAGGTCACAAGTGGCCGCCAGTTCACAGAG
This sequence comes from Neoceratodus forsteri, assembly GCA_016271365.2. Taxonomy (NCBI): domain Eukaryota; kingdom Metazoa; phylum Chordata; order Ceratodontiformes; family Ceratodontidae; genus Neoceratodus; species Neoceratodus forsteri. The sequence continues at coordinate 822,865,310 of CM028137.1, read as the reverse complement.
CTCAAGGGTTAATTTCTCTATCAGAAAATTGAGATCCCACGGAGGAGTAGTCTTCTGATAGATGGCTTAATATGCAACATTCCTCGTAGCAACATTCTGGCTAGATGTTGTTAATACAGTAATCTGCCATCTACAGGTTTGTGGAAGGCCTAAATAGAGGCCAAATGGACTGATGAAGGAATCGGTTAATCCAACACTTTCCCCAGTGGACAGGAATAGAGATCCAATGATCGGGAAGCAGCCCAGATGGAAAAGCGTTTCGGTTTGGCATTATATTTTTCCCTGGTCATTGGTTTACACGAGGCCAGTAATATACCGACAACAAGAGAGAACACTTGTAAATGTGCTATGAAAGCATTCAGAGGAGCCAAGCGTGAAGGTGTAATGCCTTCAGGTTGGATGCAGAAGGGTCCCCTTGATTCTGAGTCAAGAGATATGGTCTGATTGACAATGGAACGGGGTCCTCCACTGAGAACTGCTGAAGTAGGGGGGACCACACCTGCCAAGGCCACAAAGGGCTCACGAATCATGGTGGCTGGTTCGAGTTGTAATTTCAGTAGAGGCCATTGCAGGAGTGGATAGGGAAGCATACAAGAAGAATCCTGTCCTCGACTGGTACAGGGCATCTACAGACTGTCCCTTGTTGCTCGGGATAATGGAATACTATCTGGGGAGACTGTGGTTGACTGGGAGGCAAACAAATCCAGTTGCGGGTTCCCCCACAGATGAAAGATTTTCTGAAGCACTTCATAATGAAGCCTCCATTCGTGTGCAGACGACTAAGAAAGTCGGCCAGGAGGTTGTAACATCCTGGTAGATGGGACGGCTATCAGTATGGAGGTGTTGCCGAATGGCCTACTGCCAGACTGCAAGCGTCTCTTTGCATAGAGTACAGGACTTCATACCTTGTTGAAGTAAACTATTACTGAGGTGTTGTATGACAATCAGCAACGGTCCCAGAGACAGGTGAGGTTGAAAGGCCTGGTGGACTAAGCAAACTGCCCTCAGCGCCAGGAGACTGATGTGGAGATGAAGGACAGAGGTGGTCCACTTGCCTCAGGCCCTGTAAGGACCCAGGTCGCAACCACCCTTCAGGGTGGATCCATAGTCAACTTCTGCTTGGGTTTTTTGGGGGCGGCAGCGGAAGAGACTGGAAGGGCATGCAGCATAGGTTGTCTCAAAGCATCCAACATACTAGGCAGACCCTAACATGGGAGTGACTGATTTTGTCTTTGAAATTTCCTGTTTTGAGACCACTGGTTCTGGAAAACACAGGACAGATCTCATATAAAGATGGGCGAAAGCTACCGTAGGGATGGTAGTGGCCATGTGACCTAGGAGACAGTATGCGTCTGGCTGTGAACTTTCCAGGCTTGTATCTGCAATGCCAGAGATTACAGCTCGTTTTGTTTGTCGACTGGAAGGTAGGCCCTGGTGGAGACGGTGTCTAGGATCGCTCCTATATATTTTGAGCAACTGTAGGGGTCGGATTGGACTTCGGCCAATTGACCACAACTCCTAGAGCTTGGAACAGAGTTAAGGTTGCTGCTAGCAGAGCAGTTTTCAACTCTGCTTTGATGAATCAGTTGTCCAGGTATGGAAAACAAAAATGCTCTTTCATCGTGTATGGCTGCTGCTCTACTACTACTGCTAGGCATTTGGTGAACACACACTCAGGGCTGATGAGAGGCCAAGCGGGAGTACCCAAAACTGGTAGTGCTGACCCAATAGGTGAAAGCAGAAGGAACCTGTGATGAGCAGGATGGATAGAGATATGTGGTAGGCAGCCTACATATCTAGAACATATTAATCCCTTGTTTTAATATTGGCATGATGGAGTTCAGGGTGACTATGCAGAATCTTTTGTATAGGATGTATAGGTTCAATTGTCTGAGTACGTATTGGTCCAAGATCTCCAGTTAGCTTGGGTACCAGGAAGAAGTGGGAGTAAAACCCCTTTTGGTGTTCTGTAGAGATGCAGTGGTAAAGGCCTTCTTGGTAAGAACCATCTGCAATTCCTCCTGGAGAAAAGGAATATGGTCAGGTGGGTAATTGACAGAGTGGGGGAGAAGAGATGAGGGAGGTCTGGAAAGTAATTCCAGAGTGTGACCTCTAAATGATCTGAAGTACCCACTCATCCGATGCGATCATTGTCCAGGTCTCCAAGTGGAGGGCAAAAGGCCACCATGGCTTCCAAGACCTGGTCGAGAACGTGGACAAAGCCCCAGTAGGTCACTGGGAGGCGGGCTGACCAGCACCACCAGGAGGGGGCGGGAGCCCTGGCGGTAGAGATGTTGGTTCTGATAGACTGGGACTGACCTTGGAATCAGCCTCTATTTAAGCCTCTGTATTTTCCATCTCTTTTGGAATAAAGGAGGATTGAAGATGGTAGGATGGCTAGAAGTATGGTACATGCCATTAACCGTCACAGGGTTCTTCTGAAGCCTGGAGATCTACCAAAGTTTGAGTACCTGGCCCAAATAGTCTGGACCCATTAAAGGAAGCATTTACCACTTTATGCTCTACATCAGGTGTGGAGCCTGAGATGCGAAGCCAAGCATGACAAAATAGGGTAATGCCAGTTGCCGACATGCGAGAAAGTATCGACTGCATCATATCCCAAACAAAGTGCCAGTGGATATTGTAGACTATAATTGTTCCCTTTCCTGTGAAGGAGCGAGTTTGACTAATTCAATGGCAAGAGGACCAGAGTGTACGCTACTATTTAACCAAATGTCCCATGTAATTTAGGATTCTGAGATTCATGGTGCTTGCTTGGAAGACCGATCCCCTTCCCCCACATTCTGCAGGAATCTTTATCCGGACGTAAGGAGCTCATGTGTTTCGGTTGTTTAGTACAACCATAAGCTGCATTAATCACTGAATCCGCTCCTGGGGTAGTAGATAAAAGGTGATCCAGATGAGCCTGGTACAAGCGATCTGCCTATGGGAAGCCGTACACAAGGCTCGATTCCAGGCTGCAAGCACAGCATTTTGGTACGTTTGGATTGGTGGGGGCACCATCAAGACCGGATCCTCTGGTAACTCCAAATAGTCTGCCATATCCTTACTTTGTTTATCATGTTCGGTAGTAGAGAATCCCATGACTTTCTGAATCTGAACCACCATCTCATGGAAAGATGGTCATCTGGAGGAGAGGCTGTCACATGCCTGTATAAGTCCTGATTCAAGGAGTAGATATCCGAGATGGGAGACTAGAGTTGGAAATCCCCACCTTGGAATTCTTTGTCCTCCAGGTCTTCAGTAAAGTCTACCGGAAATTCAGGCTCTTCTGATAGGTAGTCATGTACGTATGAGCAAGGTGAACAGGGTGCTAAAGGATCCCTGTCACCCTGAAATCTTTTTGGCGGAGCTGTAGGGGAACGAGACGAGTGGCTCAGCTCTCCTGGGTCGGAGGGCTGAGCATCCCGCATGGCATACAGATGTGTTGTATTACTGAAGTAATGTCCAGTTGAGTAGGAGAGGGGTTCTGGGAAACCAAGGGGATGGTGGAGGGGATAGGATGCGTAGCCTGAGGTCTTGCCACTGGGTGGTAAAGTCCAGGGTACTAATCCCTGTCCACCTGGCCCCTATGGGAACCCACCTGTGAGGGTGGAGGGGCAGTAAGCATAGCAAATGCAGTAGGTTTCCCCAGTGGAATGCAGTTCATAGTCGATGGAACCACTGGGGAAACAGTATTATGCAATGTAGATGACGGCCCCATAGACGGGAAGAGGAGCCCCCGACAGAGCGTCGATGGAACCTATACAGGGTTCATCACGGACTGCCAGCAATGCACCAAGCGCCATCGGCGAGAGGTATAACCCGCGTCAATGAAAAGGCAGTCAGATCCATGAAACAACAGTAGGGCACCTGTAACAGTGGCGCTGATGAGTCTTAGGCACGTAGTTTGAGGAGGGCTTTTTGTGCCAATGAGAATCAGTGGAGGAAGAGTTCTTGAGATGAGCCCCTTGATTCTCTGAGACAATTTCTGCTCCAATAAATGGTTTTTGATCTCCAGCAACCGTCACTGACTGGTTGCTTGGTTGAAATCCTGACAATGTATGCAGGAACTGGTGTCATCTGTGGGTCAGACCCCTTTCACAAGTGTATGGTTGTAGAAGCGGTGATTTTCCTACTGCAATGGCAGGAACGAAATAGCGCTACATTGCTCAAATTCTCGATGACTGTTGTCTGAAGTTGCTCTAGCTGCTGCATGCGAGCTGAAGACGGCAGGAAAATGAACCAGGGACTGCCCACACTTGTAAAGCAAACAGGAAGCTGATGTCATGTGTGGGCAGCCCCTGGAAAAGACTGCTAGAAGAGCTGCCGTGTGCCACAGCGACCTCTTGCAATGACCCAAGTGTATTACCTGCTGCAAGAGACCACTCCATGGAAGATCTACTGTTACAGGTGAGTAACCTGTGTTTCTAGGGATGTGGATAGGTTGTTCTTATCCACACTTGTTGGCAGACTCCTAGCAGTTCTCCGGGAAGAGGTAGACAAGGTGTACACCCCCTCAATATTTACTTGGGGAACAGAGACTAGAGAACTGAGGCCGCAAAACCAGCATCCCAGCATGACTCTAGGTCGATGTCATAATGGGTAATGAAGGTTTGCGCCGACTTCCACGTAGCAGCCCTGCAGATATCCTGGATAGGGACATCCTCAGAAGCAGCCACCGACGTAGTAGTATGGCAGGTACTAAAATGCCAGCAGAATAGGCCTAACGGTCTTTCGTGTCTGCTCGTTTGGTCAGCCCCCACCCTGGGAGCTGACCTTGCTGCCCCCCTCGCCTTCTCCCTTCCCAGTTCTGGATATTCTCGCTGCACTGGATTTGCTTCCAGAACCCTTCCCTGTACCCGTCCCATCCCTCTTGAACCTCTCCACCAGCCCCTGGGCAACACACTCATGGCTCCACCACCCTCTCAGTGAGTAGCACCTCCTCCTTTCTCCCTGAATCTACCCCCTCAGCTTCTACCCTATGCCCTCCTAGTTGTCCACTCCTCCTTCCTTGAAGCTACCTTGACTGCTCCTCCCTTATTTACCCTTCATGTACCTGAAGACCTCTATCATGTCCTCCCAGTCCCTTTTCTCTTCCAATGTGTGCATATTTGCTCTTGAGCCTCTCCCCATAGGTCCTGTCCCCAAGCCCCAAATCATTTGGTTGCCCTCCTCTGGACCCTCTCAGGAGTTTAATGTCCCTCTAAGTATGCCTCTAAAACTGCCGCAGTACTCTGAGGTGCGGCCTCACCAAGCAGTTACAGAGGGAGCATCATGTACTTCCTTCTGGAGGTGATCCCCCTAGCGATGCACCCCACTGGCCTTGGCTGCTGCCCTCCTACAAGTCTCAGAGTTGTTCATCTTGACATCCACCACCAATCCCAGGTCCCTCTCAGCCATCGAGACTTCTAGCATCTCTCCCCCCCCCCCCCGGTGTACACATGGCCCGGGTTCTGGCTCCCAGGAGCAGTACCTTGCATTTCCCTGCATTGAACCTCAGCTTCCACTTTCTAGACCATCTTTTCAGAGCCTCCAGGTCCCTTGTAGGGCCACCCTCCCTCCTCCCCATCCACCACCACCCCCAGTTTGGAGTCATCCATAAAGAGCCTCATCTCCTCCTGATACTGTCCTTATGTCAGAGACATAGGCGTTGAACAGTAGGGGCCCAAGGACTGATCCCTGTGGGACAACAATAATGACCCTCCTTGGGGAAGAGACTATCCGGTCATGAAGCCAATTGCCTATCCAACTGATCATCTGGTTCCCCACCCCCATTTCTCCCAGCTTATCCAACAGGCCCTCGTGAAGAACAGAGTCAAATGCATTGCTGAAGTCTAGAAAGGGGACTTCCAATGGTCTACCCAGGTCCAAGGCACTAGTCACCCAGTCATATAACGTCACAAGGTTTGTCTGACACTACTTCCCCGGGACGACTCCATGCTGTCCACCGTCCAGGCACCCTGACTTTTCCAGGCCCCCAGCCTCTCCAAGACAATGCCCTCCATCACCTTGCCCACCACCGATGTCAGGCTGACAGGCCTGTAATTCCCTGACTCCTCCCTTGATCCCCCTTATGGATAGGCACTATATGCGCCACCTTCCACTCCTGGGGTACTCACCCTGTCCTCAAAGAGATGGTGAAAAGCTCCACCAGGGGTTTCACCAGGACATCCACAAGTTCCTTCAGCACTCTAGGATGTAATTTATCCGGCCCCGGTGCTTTCTCCAGTAGAATAAGCTCTTATTCCTCTGGGAGGCTTCTTGCCCGCCAACTGATAGAAATCAATGCAGGATGTTATCCTTCTGCCAATCATCCGCTTTGCTGCAGGGTCTGCCATGTGCAGCTTCAGCATACGTGAGAAATAACTGGTGAACCTCTCCCCCAACTTCAGCCATTCGCTCCTTACAGAAACAGACTGACGGCAGATAACCGCATGGCCCACCTAGTCTGCCCATTCCCTAAGTATTGGATAAGCTGCAGATTCTAGTTAACCAACAGTCTACTTCCTACTACGCTCCACTATAGTTTTTGTCTGTCCTATGCATTCTTTAATTCCCTCACTGTTTTTGACCCCACGACCTCCTAAGGAAGGCAGTTTCATGCATCCACCCTCTCCGTGAAAAAAATACTTTTACATTGCCCCTGAGCCGTCCCCCCGTCTATCAAATTGTGCCCCCTTGTTCTTGCACATCTTTCTTTCAAAGATGCTCCCATCTTGGACTTTGTTGATTCTCTTGAAGTATTGAAAGTTTAGTCCCTCTCTCCCTCCTTTCCCCTAGGGTATACATATTAAGCTCAGTGTCTCATATGGCTTCTGCTGCAGACCCTGCACCATTTTAGTTGCCTTCCTCTGGACCGCCTCCATCCTGTCTATGTCCTTGCAGAGATGGGGTCTCCAGAACTGCATGCAGTACTCCAAACGAGGTCTCACCAACTGTCTGTACAGAGGGATAACTTCTGTTTTCTACTGGTGAATGATGCCTCTCCCTATGCATCCCAGTATCCCTCCCAGCCCTCCTTACTGCCTACTCACACTGTCTGCCTACCTTAAGGTCATCTGATATGACTACCCAGAGATCCTGGTCCATTTTGTTAGTTACCCGCCCCCGTGTTTCCCAGGTGAATTACTTTGCACGTTTTTGCGCTGAATCTAAGCTGCCATATTTTTGACCATTCCTCCAACCTTGCCAAGTCCCTTCTCATCCTTTCCACCCCCTTGTGCATCAACCCTGCTGCAGATGTTTGAGTCTGCAAAGAGGCATACTTTTCCTTCCAGACCCCATGCAATGTCTGCTATAAAAATATTAAAGAGGACAGGTCCCAGTATTGAACCCTGCAGTACCCCACTGGTAACCCCACTTTCTTCAGCGTGGACTCAGTTTACCATTACCCTCCGTGTCCTCTTGGTCAGCCAATTTGTTACCCAGGCTACCACCCTAAGACCCACTCCCAGGCTGGCTGGCTAACTTGCTTATTAATCTTGTGTGGGACTGTATCAAATGCCTTGCTAAAGTCTAGGTAGGCCATATCCACAGTCCCTCCCTGGTCTACTACTTTGGTCACCCGGTCAAAAAAATGTATTAGATTCATCTGACACGACCTTCCCGCTGTGAATCCATGCTGCCTCCACAGTTCTGTGCCCTGCTGGCCTCTGTGTACTCAATTCCTTCTTTCAAAAAGGATTCCATCATTTTCCCTACCACTGAGGTTAAACTAACAAGTCTGCAGTTTCCTGCCTCTGCCTTGCTCCCACTTTTGTAATGAGGAATCACATCTGCCCTCCTCCAATCTTCTGGTACCACACCATCCTCACATGATTTGTTAAAAAGGATAGTTAGTGGTGTCACTAGGTCTCTCAGTTCTAGAATTCTGGGATGAAAACCGTCAGGCCCCATTGCTTTGTCCACCCCAAGTTTTAGGAGTTCTCTCAGGACCCTTTCTTCTGTGAATGGACTGGTACTGACCCACCTGTCCAGAGTGTTTCTACTGCTTGGTTTAGGTACCTCCCCCTCTCTTATGAATACTGAGCAAGGGTTTCATTCAGTATCCCTGCTGTTCCACCATCATCCTCTGCCCACCTTCCCTCCCCTTTATTAAGCCTCACTATCCCTCCTCTTGCTCTTCCTTCGCTCCCTGATGTACCTATAAAAGGTTTTATCCCCCTTCTTAACTGAGTTGTCTATCTTTTCCTAAGTTTGGGCCTTTGCTATTCTGACTGCCTTCCCCGCTTCCTTCTGCTTTAACTGACAGTCCTCTGTCCTGCTCATTCTATGATTCCTTATACTTCCTGAATGCTGTCTTTTCTCCCCAACCTTCCCTACCTCTGAGAACCATAGTGTTTTTCGTTTTGTTTATTTGCTTCACACAAAGGCTTGTTGCCTCAAGGCGGCAGTTTGATTTTCTCCCATTTTCTTCTACCTCCTTCCTGCCCAGTTGCTAGTGCATTCCTTAGGCACTCACCCATTTTCCAAAATCAGCCCTCCTAAAGTCCAGTACTTCTGTCTTTGTATGGCTTGATTCTACAGATGTGTATCATGAACCACACTGTTCAATGTGTGCTAGTTCACAGATGGCTACCCACTTCTAAATCTGATCTCACGTCTCCATTTGAATGTACCAGGTCTAAGACTGCTCCCTCCCGAGTGGGTTCCAATACTAGCTCTCTGAGGCATGCCCACTGCAGGGCATCGAGAATGACCCGCTCTTGAATGTGGCTACAGCACATGTGCTCAGTTAACATCTAACATATTCAAGCCCCCCCATATCAATAATATCTCCCCTTTTCTGCCATTCTAAAGATGCCTTCTATCATTTCTTTGTCATTTCCTCCCCTAGGGTGAGGGTCTGTATATAACCCCTGTGCGGATTGTGGTGCTATTATCTGTCTCCAAGGTGACCCACAATGCCTCCTCTCCTCCCCGATTACCCTTTGGTTCTGTTGCTTTGATCCCTTCCTTACGTAGACAGCTACTCCCTCCTCATTTACCCTCCCTGTCCTCCTGTACATTGCATACCCTGGTATGTTTACATCCCAGTCATGGTTCTCTGTGCATCATGTTTGTGACTTCCACAATATCTAGGTGTCCCTCTTCCATAACAGCCGCTAGTTAGAAAGCTTTTACCCTGACTACAGGTATTGGTACCACCCTCCATTTTTATGACCTTACCTCTTTTAGCCCCATCCCTGCCCTTACTGTCTTTGGCTTTTTCTCCATTTACCCCTGTCCTGCTCCCCATCGACTCCTCTGTCTTGGTGTTTATCTCGCTGATGACCCTGTTTTGTGGGGAAGGCTGAAAATTCCCTGCTTCTCATCAGTGCCTCTCCCCTTGGCTAGTTTAAAAGCTTGCCAATGAAGCATTTAAACCCATTACCTAGGAGCCTGGTTCCCCTCGTGGACAGATGCAGACTATCTAGCCAATACCAGCGTGTATCCCTCCAGGTGGAGCCCCAGTCCCCAATGAAGCCAAAACCATGTGCTACGCACCAGTTTTACAACCATTCATTGAATCGCATGGTGCGTAGTACCCTAGCCTCACCCATGCCATCCACAGCAGCACATCAGAGAAGGTTACCGTGTGTGCTATTTGGCAATGGCCCTTCCCCAACTCCACAAACTCCTCTTGCACTCCTCTGATCCCATGTCCAGCTAAGTCATTTGTCCCTAGGTGGACAAGGATGTCCAGCTCCCTCCCCTCTCATGTAGATGCTCTTGCAATCCAGGTTGCTTCCGTCCCTCAAGCCATGGCGCGGACAGGCACCTTATCTCCCTCTCCACTTTTCCCCCAGTTCTATCCCACCTAATAACCAAGTCCCTACAAGGACTGCTTCATTCCCTGTGGTGTCCGTGCCACTCTCCTGTGGGCCTTCCTTGTGGCAGTTCCTAGCAACCTCCTTTGTATCCACTGCAGGTGCCTCCATAGGGGAATTATGCTCCACCAGAACAGCCTAAGGATTTTGGAGAGGTGCAACTGGAGGGATGCACCTCTGTTCTACCACTCACCCTCCCTGAGCCCACAGTGGTCCAACCGCTCCTCTTTCTTAGCAACCTCTGAGGCAGCAGTGGTGGCCCTGGTGTTCCCTGGGTCGGGGAGGATTCCCTACCCCCGTCTAATTCGGCCTGAAGACAGGCAACCTCATCCTTCAGAGCAGAAGTGGGCTGCAAATAGGGCAACATCAGACCTGCAGAATATCTCCCAAGACTGCTGCCCCACAGTTAGTGCACTCCACTCCCTACATCTGTCTTTCTTCCTGTTTGTTTATTTTTTTGTATGTTCTTTTTATGTTAGCGTGTGCAGCGCTTACCCTCAATGCAGTCGCTGGACTGGTTAAGGATATGACAGTTGTATGCCCGTGCCGTCTTGGGAAGTGATGTCAGAACCTGGTTTAAAGGAAATGACACCCTTGGGGTGGAGTAAGGGTGGGCAAAGCATGAAGCCTGAGGCTCCAGAAACAATCAGCTACAAGCTCTGACCCACGACTCCGGTGAGTGTTGACCTTTCTGCAAGACAACCTGCACAACTATTTACCAGGGAATATACAGCAAAAACAATTGTCAGAAAAATCAGTTGTTGGGCCCATTACTTATGATGTAAGCCTCCCTGACCCAATACAACATGATGTTCTGTACTCTGAAAACAGAGGAACCAGTTTCCACAACCTGAGGCCCTGTCTGGGTTGAATATACAGACTGCAGAGTTCACAAAGAAAAAATCCGCTGCCACCAGTAAACAGTTCACTGTACCAAGAAATAGTTTGATGCAGCCTGTCACAAAATACTAGTAGATAAATAATCCAGCTAAACACAAAGGAAAACCAATTATGCAGTATTTCAATCCTCCTGAAGTTAAACTCACAAGATTAGCAGTTCTGCAAATTCCTTCTCGATTTAAAAAGGAAAAAAAAAGAAAACACAAAGCAATACCAAGTTTAAAATTCAAAGTTAAGTAAGGTACACCTCACTCAGATTTGAGCAGGAGTGAGCTTTCTTGCAGATTGCCAGCATCTCCCCACAGCTCCTAGTTGTTTCAAAGTGGCTTGTTTCCACCTTCAAGACGACGGGCTTTTATGAGAACGCGCTCATCTCTGGTCCAAAGTATGGAGCCTACTCTCTGCCTCTGAGGTGTAACACAGGTATTACATAGGCAGAGTCAACACCTGGTTCAAGTGAGACACCATCTTCGGAAGGACTTCGGGTGGGGACGCAGGACAACCTTGTCCTTGTGGAACAGCGCGCCTGTAGTTCCCCAGTCCTTCTGGCTGACGTGACAGCCACCAAAAAGGCAGTCTTCCACGACAGATGTGACATCTCACACCTGTGCATCGGTTCAAATGGCTTGCCGATGAGCTCTGCCAATATCAGCAGTAAATCCCACAGAGGTAGAGGTTCACACATCGGAGGAAATGTGGTTGAGGCCTTTAAAGCAAGCACCACCTTTTCCTGGGCACTGACTGCTGACGGCCCATGCCGTAAGCAGAGATAGCTGCCAGGTGCACCTTAAGGGTGAAGACCTCCTTTGGAGGGGACCAAAGGTAGTTGAGGATGCCAGCCACTGGACAGGACGAAGGGTCCAGGCCCTTACCCTGACACCAAATGGAGAATCTCTTCCATCTGAAGGCACATCACCTCCTGATCAACTCAGTTCTAGATGCCTCAACTACACTGACTACATTGTCGGAGAGACCCAAAGCCTGGAACTCTAGCAGCTCAGGAACCCAGGCGGTCACGTGCAGGGACTGAAGGTCTGGATGGAATACCTTCCCGATTGAGACAGAAGGTCTAGGCGTGCTGGAAGACACCTTGGGAGAATGGTGCTAAGGCAGAAGACCTGGATACCAGAACTGGCAGGGGCCAGTCTGGGACTACCAGATCACCCTCACCTTGTCCCTGCTGACCTTGAGGAAGGCATAGAAGAGATCTGGGGTCCGGCCTCAAGAAGGCATCCCCCTGCAGTGAGCCCTGCTGGGGTGGGGGTGGGCATGGACCAGCCTCAGCTTTGTGTTTTCCCTGGAGGCGAATAGGCCCACCTGAGGGGTGCCCCACTGGGAGAACAGGTTGGAAGCTACCTCTGGATGGACAGACCACTCATGGGACACCTCGTCCACACAGCTGAAAGCATCTGCCAACTGATTCGAGGCTCCTGCCACATGAATGGCTAGGAGATCTGCCTCCAGTCTGCTCATGAAGGTCCAGATGGAGCGCTTCCCTGCACAGAGGCCCGGAGTGCAGGCCGCCCTGCTTGTTGAGGTAGTACATGGTCATGGTATTGTCCGTCTGGACTTGAACCACTTGACCCCGAAGGAACAGAGTAACTGCATCCAGCACCAGCCGTACTGCTCAGAGCTCATGCAGGTTGATATGACATCAGGGGTCCAGAGTCAATGGGCTCAGATTTCTCCATATGAGCACCCCAGCCCGTGAGAGGCACGTCAGTTGCAAGGACGACTGTCTGCTCGGGGCGGACAAACAGGATCCCTCCCTACAGATGTTCCCAGATGGTCCACCACTGGAGGGCATTAGATATCTTCTGGGTTACAGTGACCAGCTGGTCAAAATGATCATGTCGCTGAGACCACTGGCTGGCCAGTTCCCACTGAAGGGGGTGCATATGCCACCGGGCCCATCAGACCACCATGGTGCAGGCCTCCATGTAACGAAATCTGGGAAGTCCCGGGCAGGCGCAAGTGCACAACCAGAAATGATTGGGCAAATGAGGAGAACCTCTGCCCTGTCTGCCAGGAGCGGGCTCAGCAAAGTCGAGCTCTGCCCTGATGAAGCAAATCACCTGCAAAGGCCCGAGTTCCAACTTGGTCTCGCTGACCAGGAGACCAAGGCTGGCCGCAAGTGTGGAGGGCAGATCCCTGGACCTCTCCACCTCCAGTCTGGAGGGACCGCTTTAGCCAATCATCGAGACAGAGGTACACTCTCTACTCAGACGCCAAAGATGGGCTGCCACCACTGCTATGCATTTGTTGAAGACCCTGGGGCCCGACAGGCTGAACAGCATGGCTTGAAACTCGTAGAGGGTTCCCTCCACCATGTAGTGGAGGAACCACTGGTGGGACGGATGGATAAGAATGTGGAAGAACACGTTCTATAGATCCAGTGAGCAGAACCACATGTTCTGCTCGAGAGATGGTATGATCTGGCACAATCACCATCCAAAAGGTGCATGACCTGAGAAACTGATTTAGGTCATGCAGATCTAGAATTGGGCTCCAGCCCACTGTCAGTTTCAGGACCAGGAAGTACCTGGAAATAAACGCTGGGTTGACCAGTGAATTCGCAAATCTGACCACTACTTCCTTACGAAGGAGTTGGACAATGTAGTCTCCGAGAGCAGACCAAGTATGGGTGGATACCTTTTCCTCCCATGGGGTGCGGGTTCAGCTGGGGGAAGTACTGCTCGACCACATGCAGGACCCACCTGTCCGTTGAGACTGCAGACCAGGTGGAAAGGAAGTGGCGGAGCCAGACCCCCACAGGAGGACCTAAAGTGGTCATGACTGACATGGGGCTGGCTACCCCATTCAGTCAGTGCGCAGGCTTGGTGGATGAAAAGTCGGCAGCGGGGCAGCCAGAGCCTCTCCCTCAAGTTTTCAGTTGCCGAAGTCCCGGACTTGGGTCAAGGGCACCAAGATTGAGCCTCCTGCAGTTGCCCAGGTTGATACTGGGGCTGCTTGGCCGCAGGGGCAGAAGTCCAAAAGGGCTTCTGCGATTTCTTAGAACCCCGAGGTTCTTTCTGGATGGAAGTAATGGAGTCCAAGGTGGGAATGGACTTCGATATTTTGAAGGTGACCATCTACTTCTGGACTGAACAAGTCTGTGCACAAGAAGGGAACATCCTAGTTTGTGCTGGGTGTTTGCCGTAAAGGTCGAGACTCTCAACCAGGTCCTGCAGCGCATGGTGAACGCACCTGCATAAGAATCCCAGATGTCAAGGGCCATCTGGAGTTGCTGTTTAGCAAGGACCTGGCTCTGATCACGGACCTGCTTGACTGTAGTCTGAAGGTCCGGGGGAGATGAGGAAGAACCTCATCCAGAGAGCCCAAGAGGGCGTGGGAGAAATGTGCCATGACAACAGCTGAGCTCGCCTGTCAGACTGAGCAAGGAAGCAGCACAGACGTTTCTGGCTGCATGGTCCAACTTTTTGGACTCTTTATCCAGAGCTCTCAGTGTCTCCCGAATTGCCCAAGCACCGGAACACAGTCTAATCCCTCAGCCGAGGGATGCTGTGTAAACCCCAAGGGAAGCCAATGGGAACCACATAATTGTAGGCCATCCGGCAGAAGGCTGGTGCTGCCAAAGCTCCAAGACCAGATCAACTATGGCCTCGGCCACCAGGAAGGCCTCGAAGAATCCCCTTTCCTGAGGATATCAGTCAAGGGGTATTGGCTCATTTTGAGCGGCTCCAGAGGCATCCCTGTTGATTTCAGAGATGAGACGGAGGATGCCCATGAAGGACGTGGGACCCTCCTCTGCTGACAGACTCATGGATCATCATCACACAGACACGAATGCAGGTCCGAATCCTCGGGTTCTGAGTCCGAGTAAAGCAACCACCAGAGTCCTCAACCCGCCGTGGACGGTCAGGAGTAAGGGTAACTGACAGCCTGTGTGGGAGACCCTGATTGGGTAGAGACTCCTGACAGGAGCCAGAGGAAGGCTGCTTTGCGGCAGCTCCACCAATATAGGTGGAGAGACCAGCTACGGCCAAGCCGGAGAGTCTTCACCGTTCTGCGGGCAGAGGGACAGTGTTCACCAGCTCCAGAAGTCTGATTGGGGGTGGTGACAGCCAAGTGATGGCCGTGGTGGAAGCCTGGGTCAACTTTGGACGGTCAGCATGAACTGTTGCCCCATGAGGTCCTCATGCGACAACAACATTTTAAAGTCTCTCCTCACCCAAGGACGATGAGGACGAATGGTGGTGTCACCTCTTGGAGCGCCACTTGTGAGACTGCCTCGGCCTATCAGTCGAGAGGGTCCGGGATCTAGAAGATGACAGTCGGGGGGGCCTGACAGGGCTTCTCAGAGGAGGCTGGGGAGAACCGCGGCTCCTCCAAATCGGGGACACAGCCCATGGGAGGAGCACCAGCTAGCTGGGTCTCGGTCAGTAGGACTGGAGTCCTAAATAAAGCATTATTGTCCCCAGTCGACAACTGGTCAACGGGGTAGATAATTTCGACCTGGTCGTCATCCCACATCTGAGCCAGCTGGCCTGACAAGGTACCACGAAGCCAGTGGTTGAGATTGCAGTTTTGACCAAAGTAGAGATAGGAGACTCCTGGGACCGAGCTCTTTCTCGGTCCCAAGAGCATAGGCGATGTGAAGACTCTTCTCTCGATCTTCTGTCGTCCTTATGGGACCGGGAGGTGTACGCACCCAACGGGCCCTTTCCTTTCATAGGAAGAGACTAGCATATCTCTAAAGGATCCGGAGAAAGAAGTGCTCAGTTTGAGCGGAACAAAAATAGATAAAGAAGAGGACTGTTCGGCGACCCAAGCCACCACCTCCTCCTCAAAGGCTTTCATCTGCTCCAGTTGGTCTGTGGTACCCAGTCATGAGACCACATGACTGGTATCTTTAGATCTGACCAGCGGATGTCGTTTTTCCAGTCTTCCTAGCTGCAAGCGTGCAATGCGATCATCCAAAACTTGCAGATGAAAG
The DNA here is from genome assembly GCA_016271365.2 of Neoceratodus forsteri. Lineage (NCBI taxonomy): Eukaryota > Metazoa > Chordata > Ceratodontiformes > Ceratodontidae > Neoceratodus > Neoceratodus forsteri. The sequence goes on along the minus strand of CM028137.1, from coordinate 822,849,641 downwards.
CGCACAGAAAGATCACAGGCCTGGGGTCATGCATGGCCCAGGTAGTAGACACATGGATTGCGGGACAATTTCTGCCGCAAGGACACCAGTGGAATCCGGCAAGGACTTATCCTCCATTGTGGTGCAATCACAAATTTAAGTGGAGAAACTCGAACGAGTTATTTTCGGTAAACTAGCCGAGGTATTAAGCGACAGGGCCTACTCAACGCGGAGCAGTAAGGAGGTAACCAGATTCTTCCAAGCAGAAAGGAAGATCTGGCATCATGGGGCGGAGCCGAGGCATATACCACGTGGGTGGTAGGAGCCAGCTTTTAGACATTCTGGCAAGATTTAAAGGGAAAGGGACATGCCAACAAGTGTGGATAAGATCATATCCACATCCCTAGAACCTTTGTTCCCACTCACTCCAACCTGCACTTCCACCTGGTGGCACTGCTGCAGCGATCAGCAAGCACCTTCTGCGTGGTGGAACAAAAGGTCCTTACCAGTAAATGGTAGTGGCCCGCACATGGCTGATGTGCAAGCAGGCAAGATGTAGGTACCCCAAGCTGCAAAAGCTTCCTGTGAGGTACTGATGCTTTACAGGCAAATATAAATATAGTCTCTCCTCTGGGTGGCTCATACCCCCTTCCCAAAAAAAAAAAAAAACACAGGTGTGTTCCAGAACCAGTTTACCGCACTGCTAACTCCAACACTGCCACTGTACCTGCGAGTTGGTGTGTCATTGCTTTTCAGTCACTAGCTGGAGCCTACTGATAGAAAAAGACTTGTGTGTCCTGTATAGTTTTATTTAGCCTCTGGAGACTCAAATAATTTGACTCTGCAGATGTTTTTAGTTACGTTTATTTTATTGTACAGTTTATTTACACTAGCCCAGCTGAGATGCAACAGTCTTCAGTGGGATCCTGCTTCTACCCATTTCTGCAGCTGGATGGGCTGGAGCACTGAAGTTCTGTGGCTTGCCCATGGTCACACAGTGAATACTGATGAACCTGTGACCTCCCAAGCTGGTACCTTAACCATTAGATGACACCACCTTACCAAAACTGATCACCATGTAGAGCCCCGAACGAGCTGCAGTTCAAGTTCAGAACACAGAGGGACATGTCCGTGTAAGACGACCCCTTCTAGACAAAACTGGAACTCTTATCACATTTCAGTTATGTATAGATACATCTCAATGCTGCAAGGGCTCCTCCTAAGCTCTGCCACTCTACTTTGCTTTAGGGTAGTGTTTTCTGGGTTCTCCATAAATCTGGAAAAAATATAGAGCTGTTGATGTGATCGTGGCAGAGGACATACTGCTGCTTGGGCCTCAAATACATATCTACTGTACGTGTGCATAAGTGGTTTTAATGAAGGTCTTGAGTAGTGGTATCAAAACAAGGGTAGTAGTGCAATAAAGATGGTGGTAAGAGTTTGATTTTACAAAAATCAAATCCAATCACTAAAAATATAGCGAGTGGTGAAAATATGTAAGTGGGGCCCACTGTACTAAAATACTGAATGTGGAACACTAGTTTTGCACTACTAATTTGGCATCTTATGTACCCATGTATCACTTACTGAAGATGAGCCACTGCAATCATTTATCTCTGTAATATTTTACCTGTTCCGTCCCCATCCCCAGGTGTTCTCACCACCACCACCACCCACCAGGAGCCCGAAGACTAAAGGAAGGAAATCTCAGCGATTGAGAAACTGGAACTAATAGGATGCGTAACCAGACAACTGGTGCATTTCTCAACTCCTACTCATTTACTGCAGAGTTGCACTAAGAGTCCACCTCAGCAGATTAGCACCTCTACACAGACTCCATGCAAGACAAGAAAAGCGTTTCCCAGGGCTACCATATTACACAGCCCCTAGGCCCAGGGAGACCTTATATAGTTCTCAATACAGTCAAACTTGAGCTGGCTATGTGTCAAAAAAATCAATAGGAGTTACAGTGAGCTAATGTTTCAATTGTCTACAACCAGTCAGCAGGTGCCTGGGAAGTCCAAACAGAGGAATGCCCTTCCAAAAGCCTGTACATAGTAACATCACCAAAGTTGTATAACTGCAATAAAAGTCCAGCACACTCAGAGTCTTGTTTTGAAGGCCCAGAATGGGTACAAAGTGACAGAAACACCCTCTACAGCTCAGTCCTGCCCTCCCACATGCACACAAGCAAACTGCTCAGTACACCCTACACTGTACTGCTGCCTGCCTCTTATAGTTGTGTCGAGAGTCAATAATTTAAAAATATTTTAAATTAAATTAAATCTGTAATGTCTAACTGGTTACATCTTCACCTCCCAAAGCGTTACTCTGATCTGTTATTTTTAACTCTCTGTCGATCTCCTACTCCAATGTTAGAATCTTTACCTGACCTAGTAATTTCACCTAATTGCTCTTATCCTCGAGTCCTTCAGTCAAATTTCTCACCTTTTAAAATGCTGCACACTCCAAGTCCACCACCAGTGCCTTCACCAGCCTCCCAGAACTGCCACACAACCTCTTTCACAGTCAATGGCCTGCAATTCTTACTCAGGCACTCTGACAAAGTCTCCAGACAGGCTGCTCTAAATTTGCCTGCCTCCCCTAACACCCAATTTACTCAGCTCCAGCCAAGCACAGTAGGCATGTGTACTGTCCTCCGATTCACTCTGGCCACTAACTGACCTCTTACTGTTAAGATTTATGCTATGCAGTGTCAAGAGCCACAACAATGTATTAGACATCCTTGTAAACTGGTCAGGACATCCTTGTAAAATGTTCATGCTGTAACCAGAAGTCAAAGTGCCTGGCACTGTACGTACTCTACTGTGTTGCCCATAGCCTACAGCCTCAACTCTGTATTCGACATCTAGGTATAGTGTTTCATGCTATAACCTTGCCAAACTGCCCTGGCACTGTATATTGTATCCTACTGTCTATCGTATTTACCTATGTCTGTTGTGTATGGAAGTGGAGCCTTTGGAAATTAGTCTGACTCAAAGGTTGTAATTCCAAGATATTAAATAAATACATTTATTCAGGTGCCCTTATTTTATTTATAGGTCTACTCACTTTCTCCACACAACTGCGACTATCCACCAGAATTTCGTGAAATTTGTAATACTTTCTTTTGTTGTTAACCAAGTCCACCCCCACACCAGGACAAACAGAACAGTAAAGCAACTCCTAACAACCTCTGACACTGTACTAAGCATGCAAAGGTCACCCCAAAAGAGCAGAAAGTGATTGCTAACAGTGTTCTCTGCTAGTTTTGGTAGGTCCCACCAATTAAAACTCTTATTAGCCAACTTAAAATATCAGGTAGCGAACATATCTGGGTTTGCTGTTGTAGCCAAAGACCCCAAACTGTAGGTCTATTTTCCACAATGGATTCTAAGACCACAAACTGCTGAAAACTTCTCCCATTACCTTTCAACTAACTGAATCGTGGGAAACATTCTGCAATGGGGGTCAGGAGTTGCAATAACCACTGACCAAAATATTGCTCTTACGACAACTTGGCAATATCCCCACTCAGCAAAATAAAGTCCAGATTGCTATGGCGACCATTTACAGCACTAACATACTCATTAGTTGCATTACACATTCCAACACAGATGTGGCGCCAAGGCTAGGAAGAATCCTACTGACAGATAGCCAGGGACAGCAGAAACATGCATCGGGGCAATTAAATCCTCAATTTGGCTGCCAGCAGGACAAGCAAGCAACTGCTGGCAGTTTGCAGATGTGTTGATTTTCACCAGTCAGGCAAATTACTGCACGTGCGCGACCTTTCCTGCTTCAGTCTTTTCTGGTATCGGAGCGTGTGTGTGTGCAGCGTACGAGAAGTAAGGCTGGGGGATGCTATCACAAGCAGAGGAGTTTTGAGCAATCACCAGACTGCTGAATGGGATAAGAGATTAGCAGACTCCCCTGATCCACCCTGAAAGACTGATCGGCCTCTGAGAATGACAGAAGGGGGCAGAAGCCCAATGACAGGACAATGCAAGCCAATAGAGAGTTTACTTTTCCTGCCACACCCTTCCTGTCTCAGACACACTGAAGCTGGGATCTCTGCAGCACGCCACACTTGCTATTCTGTCGTGAAGGAGACAAGTTGTGGCACGCCGAGAGTCAGCACAGCAGCAATTGTGTGTGTTTAAGAAAATGTCTAAGAGCTGATCCTGTAAACAGGTAAATTCTAAAGCTTAAAACTGTGTGAATCTCTTGTTGGTAAAATAAAAGATAAAGGAAAAAAAATCACCCATTCTGTTCATCTTTGTTAAAAAAAAAAAAAAAAAAATACACCACATTTTAAGCATTCAGTAAGTGATCTTTTTTGATAAACGTTTAAGGAATGAGTATTTTCAAAGAAAGACCAGAAGTGACTAAGGCAGGGAAGGCTGGAGACAGTCTCCACCCCCCCCATCTGTCTCCCTTGCTCGTCGTCTCCCTTCTCCCCCCTCCCCAAGTCTCCCCATCTCCCTGACCCTCTCACCTCAGTCTCCCTCACTCCTGTATCTCTCTCTGCGTCTGTGTGTGTCCATCTGTGTGTGTCCATCCGTGTGTGCCTCTGCATTCGTGTGTCTGCATCTGCCTTAGAGTCTCTCTCCATCAGTCTCACTCCGTATCCCTCCCTCTCCCCATCCCCCCTGTCCGTCCGTCCTTCCTTCCCTCTCCCCCGTCCATCTCTCCACCCCCCCAAATCCATCCCCTTCCCCGTCCATTACCTCCGTCTCTCCCCTTCCCCGTCCGTCTCTCCCTCTCCCCATCAGTCCCTCCCTCCCTGTCCGTCCGTCTCTCCGTGTTCCTCTCCCCCACCATGTCTGTGTCTCTCCCTGTCCTCCACCCATCTCCTCTCTCTCCCTCTCCGTCCCTCCCTCCTTCCTTTCCCTCTCCCCGTGTTAGTCTATCCCGTCCGTCTCTCCCTTCATGTCCATCCTTTCTTCATCCCTCTCCCATGTCCATCCTCTCGCTCCTCCTGTGTCAGTCTCCCCTCTCCCGTCCATCCCCTCCCTCCACCAACCATCTCTTTCCCTCCCCCCTTGTCTCCAAGTTGTCTGTCCATCCCCCCATCTACCCTTCTCCACCTCCCTGCCTACGGTTTCATTTGTCTGTGCACATTTCTGTGTGCATGTGCCTCAGAGAGAGTGTGTGCGCCCGACACCAGGTCCCCTATTAGTTAAGTGGTAGCTTTCTTTTTTTTTTTTTTAATCAAAGTTTCATTTAAACACATAAAATGTATTTAAAAAGTAGGTCCACAGACATCAATGAAGCATGCCCTAGCTTTCCCTCATTAGATGTCATAAAACATCTTAGCATGAGGGCGTGCTGGCAGACCGGATCGCTGGCCGCTTGCTCTGGCAAATTTACAATCCCTTCCCTCCCGAAGAGGAACACGAACAATTTCATCATTTAGCTCAAGGGACTTTCAACAGTATTAGGCAATGGGCTGTGGCATTTAAAAAAAAACTTGCAACTGTCACATTTTCTTTAAAAGCTGTTTGGGAAAGCAGAGAGACTTGTAAAAAAACATATTTAATATATATATTTTTTTTTTTTGAGGAGCAGCTTTGGAGGAGCTGCATTTTATACAATGGAAAAGAAAAGCCTCACTTACAGGACTGAGGTGAGTCCCCCATGTCACTGGGTCACAGACACCATGTGTGGTGACAGCAACAGACTTGCAGCTGCTTGTGACAGGAAAATGGCTCTTTATAGACCATTTCAATCATACTACTAGAGAATCGGACAACAGTATTGTAAGAAAAGAACAGTAGTTCTTGTATAAGCTGTTTGGTAGGCGTAGGACTCAGAAAAACAAAATGGACTCAGCAGGCCTGCAGAGTAATTTCATTTAGAACTGAAGCAGGACAATAGGTTTGTAATGGACAATCACATTCAAGGTCATGTTAGTCTGTGGTAAGCTATTCTCAAAAGCATTTTCCCTAGCCTGGCAGCACCCCCTATCCCCACCCCATCCTAGTGGTTCTTAATGACCTACAAGTCCTAATCTGTACCCCATACATCTTTTCCTACCATATAACTTTTATATCCCAGCCAACCTCACATCATCCCTCCTCAGCCCAACATTCCACTAAACTAGACACTTTGCTTGCACTGCTGCACACCAATGGCCCCTCCCCTGTGGCAGGGCTCTGGAGAAGAATACACCTGCAGACTTCATGGCAAAGTGGCAATGTGTGAATGGCAATGTCACTGAGAAAGCAAGGTTTTAATCCCATTCTTCCCTCCCTGCAATTTTCACCCACTAGATAGCACCGCACAGCCAAGCAGCAGGCTCATGCCACAGCAATGACAAGGGAGGGGGGCAAACTCCCAAACCCTCCACAGGAGTCACCCCTAGGTCACTAGCACAGCAGTCCGATACACTGCCCCTGGACCAACAGGCAGCAATTGGCAGTTTTATTTCAGTCGAATGGAGAGCTACCAAAATGGGGTAAGGGTTCCATGAGAAACAGTTCGACAAGCCATGAGAGCGCAATATGTACTCCCTGGAGAAGAGTGACAGGAGACATGATTGAGACCTGTAAGTATGTCACATGGGTGAACAAGGTGCAGTAAGGAAATATCTTTCTGTGGAAGAGTACCAGAACACAGGGGAATGCTATGAAGCTCAGGGGGTTAAGAGGCATGTGAGGAAATACTTCACAAAAAGGGTGGCAGACACCTGGAACAACCTGCCAGCAGAGGTGGTGGGGGCAAAGGCAGCGGGAAGCTTCAAGTATGTGTAGGATTGGCACAAGTACATATTATGTAGAACAGAAAGGTGAGGACACCTGTGACCAAACAGGGTGTAGAAACAGGCAGGGGAAAACAGGAGACCACATGGGCCTACCGGTCCTTTCCTGCCAATGGATTCTATGTTGCTATGATGATCACGCCTAGTTTCTATGCCAATGGGTGAAAACTTCTTACAATAGGCGAAGTTTCATCCTTTCAAATATTAGAAGTTTCTACCCATCAGAAAAGCTGCCTATAGTAAACACCAGCCTACCATCAACAGGCGGTTCACAGGAAAGCCACTCCAACACTCAACTGTACTGGCCCCAATAGGGTCACAAATGCAAAAGCCATTCAGTCTGGGCATGCTGCCAATATGTTTGCTGCAAATGTGTGCAAGCAAATGCAGGTTACTCACCTGTAACAGGTGTTCTAGGAGTGGTATGTGTTCATCCACACTTACTGGAAGGATCCTTGCCGCTTTAAATGTTGCTGGAAGGTCTTCAAGCTGGCTCCTCCCACCCAACCGGGTGGTAAAACCCTCGGCTCCACCCCATGACGCCAGATCTAGCCCGCTGGAAGCCAGGTTGCGCGAAGCCTTGGAGGTTGGGTAGGTTGTGTGGATGAACATATACCACTCCTAGAACTCCTCTTACGGTGAGTAACCTGCATTTCTAGGACATGGATATGTTGTTCAATCCATACTTATTGGCAGACTCCTAGCAGTACTCTGGGAGGAGGGGCGCAAGGCACGCACCCCCTACTTAGGGAATAAAGACTGGAGAACAGAGTTCCCAAAACCAGCATCCCAGTATGACTCTAGGTCAATATGGTAATGGGAAACAAAGGTGTGTGCAGACTTCCAGGTAGCAGCCCTGCAGATTTCCTAGATAGGGATGTTCCTAGAAGCAGCGGTATGGAGGGTAGAATGAGTTCTTATCCCTTTGGGAGGCTCCATGCCAGACAACCTATAGCAAAGATCTATGCAGGAGGTGACCCATCTGCCTATCGTCCGCTTGGCTGCAGGTCTGCCAGGTGCGGCTTCCGCACAAGTGACAAACAGTTGGCGAACCTAGCCCCGAACTTCAGCCGTCCGCTCCTTATAAGAGAGCGCTCTTCTAGGGTCCAAAGTATGGAGCCTATATTCGGCCTCCGAGATGTGATTGGGGTAGAACACCGGCAGAGTTAACACCTAGTTAAGGTGAAACTCAGACACCACCTTCGGAAGGAATTTCGGGTGGGGGCGCAGGACAATCTTATCCCTATGGAAGATGAGATAAGACTCAATGGAAAGCGGCTGGTGCTCTCCCATCCTTCTGGCTCAAGTAACAGCCACCAAGAAGGCTGTCTTCCACGACAGGTGAGAGAAGTCACACCTGTGCATCGGTTCGAATGGCTTGCCCATGAGCTTAGCGAATACCAGCAGTAGATCCCACGGAGGTGGAGGGTCTCGCACCGGAGGAGATGTGTGATCAAGGCCTTTAAAAAAGCGTCCGATCACCTTCTCCTGCACCACCAACTGCTTGACAGCCTGCGCCCGGTAAGCAGAGATGGCTGCTAAGTGCACCTTAAGGGTCGTCGGCTGAAGCCCTAGCTGAGAAAGGGACCACAGGTAGTCCAGAATGCTAGCCAAGGAACAGGAAGAAGGGTCTAACCCCTTGTCCTGACACCAAATGGAGAATCTCTTCCATTTGAAGGCATAGCATTTTTTGGTCGATTCCTTATGGGATGCTTCAACAACGTTTAGGACCTCGTCAGAAAGACCCAAGGCCTGGAACTCTAGCCGCTCAGGAACTAGGCCATCAGGTGCAGGGATTGAAGGTCCAGATTGAGTACCTTCCCCTTGTTGACTGAGATCAGGTCTGGGCGGGCTGGAAGCCACCTCGGGAGCCTGGACCTGAGGCCAAGGAGATCTGGATACCAGAACTGGTGGGGTCAGTCTGGGGCTACCAGAATCACCTGCGCCCTGTCCCTCTTCACCCTGTGGATCAAGGGAAATGGAGAAAAGCAGAAGAAGAGGCCGGGGTCCACAGCCTCGAGAAGGCATCCCCTTGCAGCGAGCCTTGCTGAGGGGGGCAGGTGTGAAACAGCTTCAGCCTCGCATTCTCCCTGAAGGCGAACACGTCCACCTGAGGGGTGCCCCAGTGGGAGAACAGATCTTGTACTACCCTCTGGCAGGAGAGACCACTCATGAGATGCAGCGCCTATCTGGCTGAGGGCATCGGCCAGACTGTTGGAGGCTCCTGCCACATGAATGGCTAGAAGATCCGCCTCCAGGCTGACCACGAAGACCAAGTGTGGAGCTTCCTTGCACAGGGCAAGGAGTGCATCCCGCCCTGTCGGTTGAGGTAGTACATGGTTGTGGTGTTGTCCGTCTGGACCTGGACCACTTGACCCCTGCAAAGCGGAGCGAAGATGGTGAGGGCTAGTCGGACCGCTGGAAGCTCCAGCAGGTTGATGTGGCATCAAGACTCCTGAGGGGCCAGAGGCTGTGGGCTCTAAGCTCCTCCAGATGGGTATCCCAACCCAGAGAGGCAGTCAGAGTGACCATCGGCTTGGGGCAGACAAATGTGATACCTTCCTGCAGATGAGCTGGAACGAGCCACCACTGTAGGCCGTCCCACATCTTCTGGATCACTGCCACTGGCTGATCCAGAGGACCGAGCGCTGTGACCATTGGCGGCCAGCTTATGCCAGCAGGCCCAGCAGACCACGCTGGTGCAGGCTGCCATGAGGCCCAGGAGGCACAGAAAGTCCCGGCAGGTGCAACTGCCCAACCAGAAATCACTGGGCAAAGAAGGAAAGGATGTCAGCCCTGTCCACGGGAGCGGGCTCTGGCTCGAGAGTCGAGCTCTGCCCCTGAACTGAATCACCTGCGATGGCTTGAGTTCCGACTTGGCCTCGTTGATGAGGAGGCCAATCTAGGAGCAGTCCTGGAGGCCAGATCCTGGACCGCTCCACCTCCAACCTGGAGGGGCTGCAATCAGCCAGTCATCCAGGTAAGTGCACTCTGACCCCTCAAGCGCCCATGACAATGCTGTCACCACTGCTGCCATGCATTTGGCGAAGACCCTGGGAGCTGGACAGAGGCCGAAGGGCATGGCCGGAACTCGTAAGAGATTCCTCTGCTCGAAAGCAGAGGAATTGCTGATGAAACTGACTGATTGGGACGGAAGAATGCATCCTGAAGGTCCAGAGAACAAAACCACATGCCTAGTTCCAAGGATGGAATGATCTGAGCCAGAGTGACCATCCTGAAGGTGCCTGCTTTAGGAACTTGCTCAGGTCGGTAGGTAGAGAATGGGGCGCCAGCCCCCCGTCTGTTTTGGGACCAGGAAGTACCTGGACACAAACCCTGGGTCTGGAAGAGGATCTGCCATCTCGTTGATCACCTCCTTCTGCAGGAGCAAGGCAATGTCGGAGGCTACAGACCCCGTTGCCCCCATGGGGAGCTGCTCAAATGGGGAGGAACTGCTCAATTCCAGAGATAGATCCTGACCACCACTTCTAGCTCCCAGCGGTCTGCGGTGACAGCGGACCAGGCAGAAAGGAAGTGGTGGAGCCATCCGCTCACAGGGGGAGGAGTGACGAGGTTGGGGGCAACACCCCTCAACCAGTCACTGGGCAGGCATGGAGGAAGGGCCTGCTGAGGGACCTCCTGGACCCTTGCCTCCAGGCTTCCTACTGGAGGAAGCGGCAGACTTGGCCTTAGGTCGCCAAGTGTGTGCCTGCTGGCCCTGGTGCTGCTGGGCCGGACGTGCCGCAGGAGCGGAAGGGCTTACGCTGCTGCTGGTGGCCTTTGTCCTTCTGGGCAGATGTGACCGAGTACAAGATGGCATTGGACTTGATCCTCTGGAGATGGCCTTCCACCCCCAGCCCGAACAAGTCGGTGCCCAGGAAGGGAATGTCTGCCAGTTTGTGCTGGGTGTCCGCCATGAAGGTGGCGATCCGCAGCCAAGCTCTGCGGCCGCTACTGAACGGGCACAAGAATCACCAATGTCCAACGAAGTCGGGAGCTGTTCTGCCACTGCAGTCCTGATCCCGCACCTGCTTGATAGTCTTCTGAAGGTCAGCCGGGAGATGAGGGCTCATCCACCAACTAACCCCCGCAGACTCCAGGTCAAGCAGCCCTGTAGAACAAGGAGTCGCCGTCCAGACTCTGAGGAGCTGCAAACAGCTGCTGGGTGCCTTAGCCACCTTCCACCTGCCGGTGGTCGACTCGGGACCAGTGGGGCAGCCCAGACCAGACAGAGAATCCTCGGTCAGGCCTCAGTTTCTGTTGTGGAGGCGGGGTTCCACCACAATGGGTGAAGCAGCCAGCTTCTGCCCGAACAACCGGTGCGGAGTCTGCTCCTACGAGGTTGTTTTGGCGCTCCGATGACAGCCACTTAATGGCCAGAGAAGGCGACAGTCTGCTTATTCCCAGACAATAAGATGCTGCCACATTAAATCCTCGTAGAGCCGAAGCAACCTGCGCCGGAGCCTATCTTCCTAAGAGGATGAGCAGCGACACCGCTTTCCACGGTGCCAAGACAGAGACCGTCGGCAGGACCGGCTGGACCTGGAAGAGGACAGAGACCTTCAGGGTTTCTGAGGGTGGGTCAGAGAGGGAACGGGGGAAACCCGCCCTTCCTTTGGTTCAGGGACCTTAACTGGGGACTCCGGCACAGGAGACACAGGCAAGTCCTCGGTAATCACCAGGGGAACCAGTGAAGTAGGGTTGTCAGCATCACCTGTCGACAAACCGTCCAACGGGTCAAGAAAAATCTCTACCGCGTCAACGGTTGTCTCGGCCTGACCTGACAGGGACACTGAAGCCAGCAGCCTTAGCCGCAACCTCGACCGAAGTCGAAAGTCGACTGTCCGGAGAAGGGGATCTCTCCCGCTCCCACAAACGTTGGCGGTGGGACTTACCTTTTGAGTCCTTCTTGGACTGACTGGAATGTCCAGATGGCCCTTCTCCCTTGGTGGAGAGGGACTGGCAAAGCTCTTTAAAACGAAGCCATGTAGGAGGTGCCCAAAGAGAGCGGGATAAATGCCGCAGCCGAGGAGGAACAAGCAGCAGCCTGGGCTGCCTACTCCTTGAGGGCGATCACCTGCTCCAACTGTTCTGCGGAGCCCGCCAGACACCGCCCAATGGGCCTCCTTAGACTTGACCAGCAGATAGTTTTTCAGGGCACCCAAGAAGAAGAAGTCGAGCAGCGCGGTCCTCCAAAACCAGAGCCGAGAAGGAGCTGCACAATTCACAAGCTTGCGAATCGTGACCAAGCCCCAGGTAGTAGACACACGTGGAGTGCAGATCGCCCGGACATCATCTCGCCCACAAGGGCACCGACGAAAAGCCAGGAGTCAATTTGTCCATCGCAGTCAGCTGAGGGAAGACAAAGACAGAAGTCTTCTAAACTTTAAAATTAGTTTCAGGTTAACCGAAGAGTTTGGATCCACACCTAAAACGCAGAGCACTAAGGAGGAACCTGAACTTCAAGCGCTAAGGAAGATCTGACGCCATGGGCGGAGCTGAGGTTTTACCACCCGGGTGGGTGGGTGGGAGAAGCCAGCCTGAAGACCTTCCAACAACATTTAAAGTGTCAGTAGCTTGTTTACAGGTGCAACCTGGGAGCACAGAAGTTAAGTAACTTGCTCAGGGTCACACAGTATGCAAGTGGGGGCTGTGGATTCAAAACCAGGTCTCCAGATTTGCAGCTCAAAGCCTTAAACCACTGCACTATACTGCCTCCTAGTGGCTGTTTGCCAACCTTTTCATAGCTTTTCTCAATACAAGAGAGAAGAAAGTTGTCTGTTTAGCTGCAGGTTTACTTTACCTAGACCAAAGTGACAGTCTGGACACAGTTCTGGATATTTCTGTCCTTTCATGTAGAATGCAAAGCTCTTAAAGCAGCAGTGTATGACAGCAGTGAAAATTTTGACCTGTACTTTTAATTCTGTTTTAGATGGCCCTTATCTAGACTTGTAGGATACCCTTTTACCCCATTCTGAGTTGGCTTTACCACTTTTACTTACAACTGAAATAATAAAATGAGTACCTTTAATGTGGTTTGGACAAGGTTTTCATCAGTATTCTGTTTTTTTAACACTCATGGTTTAAGACCACTTTTTTGTGGCACTATAATGAACTAGCATGCAGCAAGCACCGCTCCTTGACCACATGGGATAACAAGTGTATGCCATATTAAAAGGAGTATTACTTCAAATATGGAAATAAAGCAAATTCAAAATGGTGAAAGGGTATCATACAAGTCCGGAGATTAGTGGCACTCAAACAGAATAAGTAGTATGTGTCAAAATGTTCACCCCTATCATGCACTGCTGCTTTAACGCCTAAGTTGTGAAGCTTTCTACACTGAGAGGCTTTTTGTGTGTTGGGGGTGGAGACTAAATATTACAGACCTATTCACATGAAAATGAAGTAACCATTATGGGTACCAATCTCACATTTGTCCTAAGCACCACCTTCTCTCTTATGGAACACCATGACACTAGGGTCTGTACAGAGTGCCTGCAACTTGTTGAACCTTCTTGCTGAAGTAATAGCTACTAAATAGTTTCCCATGGTAAATATTTGAGCTCTGCAGAAAACACAGGCTCAAAAACAGGATTCATTAATTGTACAAATACCAGGTTTAAATCCCATGGTGGTGCTGGTTCCTTATCGGGGTACACAGGCGATTCAAGCCCTTGAAAAATCTCATGAACACTGGATGAGCGGCAAAAGATTTTTCCTTGCGTGCCCATTTGAAAGCTGAAATAGCTAACAAATGCACCTTGAGTGTATGTTTTTAGACTATGAGCCTGTAAACGTACCAATTAGTCCAAAACCATTGATAAATCTGTAGTTTTTGCAGTGACATGGTGAGAGTCGCACCAAATACTTAACTTTTTCCATTTAGCAGTACATTTTTTTCTAGTTCCTGGCTTTCTAGCAACACTGAAAACTTCCAGGACTTTGTTAGAGAGGTACAGGTTACAGCACTCCAACTCTTCAAGAAACATGCTCTCAAACTGAATACTATGAGGTCTGGGCTACCCACGCTGCCTCTGAACACTGTCAGGAGGTCATGCATCAGTGGCAGATCTATTAGCATCCTTGCGACACTGCAAGTATCAAGGAGTAGTACAAGGTCTGCCTTTCCCAGTCTGATGTCATCAGGATCATCACACGGGCCTCCCTTCTCAATACTCTGAAGTAATGGAAATGAAAGGAACGTATAAAGGAAATTGTTGCACCAGGGACAAGTTAGAGCATCCCATGGAACAGATCCTGAGTGCGCTCTGCCTAAGAATTACAGAAGCTCATTTTCCCATGAGGCAAACAGGTCCAACTCTGGCATTCCTCATCTCAGAAATATAGTACCCTTTGGTCAATGACCACTCTGACATAACAGCAAAGCAAACAAGATGCTGGAATGCATATCTAGGGGATCAGTAGTAGGACAGAAGAGGTTATACTGCCCTTGTACAGGTCATTGGTAAGACCGCATCTAAAGTATGGAGTTCAGTACTGGTGCCAACACCTCAAAAGGACATTAACCTACTGGTGAAGGTCCAGAGAAGGGCTACAAGATGACAGCCAGTCAGCAGGGTAAGGCATACGAGCAGAGGTTGAGGGCACTGAACATGCACTCCTGGAAGACGGGGACATGATTGGGACCTTCAAGCACTTGAAAGGGATAAATAAGGTTAATAAGGAGAGGCTCTTTAAGACAAGTGGCAATCATAACACTAGGGCACAGTCTTAAGCTGGAGGGTGTGAGATTTAGGAGGGAAGTCAGGAAGCACTTCTTCAGAGAGGGTGGTGGCCACTTGGAATGCACTGCCGGAAGAGGTCATCTCATTGAACACAGTGGGCAGTTTTAAGAGAGGCTGGGATAGTCACAGGGGCAAATAAGGATCATGGTGGTAGGGAATGGGGGAGTGGGGAGGGAGGGCAGGGACATTAGCTCAAGCTGTGGACCCTGCAATACGAAAGCAGATTTGATAGACCAAATGGCCTTCTGCTGGCTTCGAGTATGTTCAGATGTCCCATCTTATGGAGTGACTGCTAATGTATTCTCCTTGCCTGCTAGGTGTACTGCAGACAGGGTTAGATTTAAGCTAGAAGCCAAATTCCAAATCCTCACTGAATGTACAGAGTTTTAATAAGTGCTTCCTATTTATGTAATAAGTACTTGTTTTGTTGTCTGATTAGAACAATTTGGCCTTCAACAGGGTAGAGAAGGGCTTCAGGACTAGAACACTGCTTTGAGTTCCAGCAGAATAACGTCCTTTCTTTCTTAGAGAGTCCAAATTCCACTAACTGTTCATTCTTCCAAATGTCCTCCCAACCTGCATCTGGTAGAAATCAGACCAAGCACACACTTAAAATTCTGCTTCCTTTATGCCAACCTGCGTTCCGGTGGATAGATTCAGCGTAACAGCCATTTGATTCACAAATGCAGTGTAAGCAGAATAACTATTCATTCATCCTACGCAGGGAACAGAATTTCTCAGCAATATTCTCAGGAAAATACTGGTTCCTCCTCAAAACCCTCATCCAGGTGAATACTAGAAGGGGCATTAGGAGCAGGTTTTTCAAAACTCTGCAATGGTTTGGATAAAAGTCACAATTTGGTTTAATGTCCTCGAAGTCGCCCCCCACCCCCACCAATTCCTCTGATTTTCATGCAGAAGAACCTCAAAGGGAAAGTACCAGAAGAAAAATTACTCACCTTAGTAATTGCTTTTCTCATGGAGTCTTGCTATATTATGACAATTAGCAGTTAGCCACAGCACTTGAACTGCCCGGAGAGGAAGGAGTTAACTCCAGGCTGACTGGCGTTCCAAGCACGAGCCTTTGCTGAAAGCTCTATCTGGCTAGTTTCAAACTGAAACTGTCAGATCTTTACGGAGCCAACACTAAGCAAAGTCTGTGTGGAAAAAACACACTAGCCAAATGGCTACCTACTAGTACAACAACAACAACAACAACAACAACAACAACAACAACAACAACAACAACAACAACAACAACAACAACAACATCACCCTCAACGAGCACTATTGGCCCCCCCCCCAAAAGACAGAAGTCCAGGAGGGGGGCCAAACATACAACCAAAAACAGATATACCTAGTTTTCCTAATCCTAAAGGAAAGGGGAAAAGGGAAAAAGAGCTATAACGGCATGACACAGTGCTTGCACTAATTTGCCAACCCCTTACCCAAGTAGAAGTTCTGAGAGGGGCAGGTTAGTAGTTGATATAAGAAGACTCCATGAGAAGAAAAGCAATTACTAAGGTGAGTAATTTTTTCTTCAAACACCATGAAGTCTTGCTATATTATGACACTAGGGATTACACAGCAGTACCTCCATGGAGGAGGCCAGAACCTACTTAGGAAATAGGCTCTGAAGCACGGTTAAAGCAAACTGATCTCTCCTGGACTGGACATCCAGGGAGTAATGCTTGGTAAAGGTGTGAACTGTTTTCCAGGTAGCAGCTTGACAGATTTCCAGAATGGGAATATCTCTAGCAGCCGCTAGAGATGCAGCTGTACCCTGGTGGAATGGGCCTCAGTCCTGAGGGGGTTCTCTACCTAGTTTTGGTAGCAAATTGGATACAAGAGACAATCCACCTGGCAATTGTCCTCTTAGTGGCAGGTTTCCTTTGCCAACCTCGCCATAGGTAAGGAAGAGTTGAGGATTCAACCTGGACCCTTGGTGTGCTCCAAATAGTAGCTTAAAGCTCTTTTGACGTCCAACTGTGCAATCTCCTCTCACCCGAGGAAGAATGCTCAGTGAAAAATACTGGAAGGGAGATGGATTGGTTAAGATGGAAATCTGAAACCACTTTAGGTAAAACTTTCTGTTAGTCCTGAGGACTACTCTATCTCTGTGAAAAGAAATAAAATCCTTTTCCACTGACAGGGCTTGTAACTCACTTATGCGTCTGGCAGAAGTGATGGCCACTAAGAAAAACAGTTTTCCAAGTTAGGAACTTAAGGTCTGCTGAAGACAGAGGTTCAAAGGGGTTGCATTAACTGAGCAATGCAAACATTATGTCCCAGGCAGGGCTGGGTCCCAAAAGGAGGGTTAGTGTGAAGTAACCCCTTAAAAAACTTGGAAAACACAGGGTGAGAAGAAAGGAGGCAGGCTTTCCTGCTGATATAAAAGCAGAGACAGCTGCCGATGAACCTTTAAGGTAGCTGGCTTGAGGCCTAAGGAATTAAGATGGACCAAGTAGTCCAGCAAAATGGGCAAATCAGCAGATTCAAGGACAATTTGCTTCCCAGAACACCAGATGGAGAACATCTTCCATTTGGAATTATAAGTGGCCCTAGTGGAAGGCTTCCTAGAGGCCTTTAAAATATCAAGGACACCGTGAGAAAGGTGTAAATCAGCAAATTCTAACTCCTCAAGAGCCAAGCCTTGAGGTGGAGGGATTTGAGGTCCGGATACCAAACTCTCCCCTGGGCACAAGTCAGCAGGTTGTGGACCTGGAAGGCCCAGGGAGGGTGGACTGTCAGGACAGAAGCAGTGGGTACCAGGGTTGCCTGGCCCAGTCTGGTGCAATCAGAATCACTTTACAGGGCTGGGATCTGATTTTACCAACACCCTGAAGAGAA
Organism: Neoceratodus forsteri; assembly: GCA_016271365.2. Classification (NCBI taxonomy): domain Eukaryota; kingdom Metazoa; phylum Chordata; order Ceratodontiformes; family Ceratodontidae; genus Neoceratodus; species Neoceratodus forsteri. The sequence continues at coordinate 822,832,301 of CM028137.1, read as the reverse complement.
GGGGAAGGGGAAAAGGCATACAGGAACTTCCTTCCCAATCCAACAGAAAGGCGTCCAGGGGACTGAGCCCATTACTGAGAGGCCTGCAACAGAACAGAGGAAGTTGGTGGTTGTCTGGGGCTGCGAAAAGATCTATCTGAGGAGTGCCCCATCTGGCAAAACTGACCCCAGCATTAGGGATTCAAAGACCATTCGTGATGACCCTGAGAAATCCTGCTGAGGGCATCCGCTAGGACATTGTCCTTCCCTGGAAGGTGAACTGCTACTAGGGAGGTGTTCAGGAGTAAGCCAGAGACCACAACTTCATTGCTTCGGTGCACAAGGCTGATGACCGAGTGCCCCCCTGCTTGTTGATGTACCACATTGTTGTGGTATTGTCTGTCCTGACCTGAACTACTTTGTTCTGGACAGATGCTGAGAAAACCTGAAGAGCTAAAAAGACAGCTCTGAGTTCCAATAGGTTGATGTGGAGCAGAGATTCCAGGGGGGACCACACTCCCTGAGTGGAAAGGTCGCCCAAGTGCGCGCCCCACCCCAGCAAGGAGGCATCCGTGGTGAGGGAATGGGAATGAAGGGGCCCCCTTGTCTTAGATTGCTCTGATCCTGCCACCACTGAAGAGTTAGAATCAGAGTTGGGGTCACTGGGACCAATTTGGTAAGGGGGTCCCTCCTTTGGGACCAATAGGCCCTCAAATGAAACTGAATGTCTCTCATCTGGAATCTTGCTCCTTGCACTACAGCTGTGGAGGCAGCCATGTGCCCTAGAAGTTGCAGAAAGTGCCTTGCTGGTCGAGAGACCCAGAGGTGAAAGAGGATGCCAGGGAATCAGCTTTCTACCCTTTCCAAGGGAGAAATGCCCTGGCCAACTTTGTGTCCAATTCACGACCTATGAAAGTTAGTACCTGAACTGGTTCTAGAACTGACTTTGGTAAATTCAGCAGGAATCCCAGGAAGTGAGAAGCTGCTGGGTGACTTGCAAGTGGGATTTTACCTGATCTGGGGACTGACCCACAATGAGCCAGTCGTCCAGGTAGGGAAACACAGCAACCCCTTGCCTTCTTAAATGAGCCACTACCACAGCTAGACATTTTGTGAATACCCTTGGAGCAGAGGTAAGACCGAAGGGCATTGCTCTGAACTGGTAGTGACCTGAGGGCAGTTCGAACCGGAGGTATTTTCGGTGAGAAGGCCTGATCAGGACATGAAAATAGGCATCCTTGAGGTCCAGGGAGGCTAGCCAGTCCCCTGGCCTGAGGGAGGGCAAAATCATTGCCAGAGTTAACATTCTGAACTTTGGTTTCAAAAGATGCTTGTTCAGGTACCTTAAGTCTAGAATGGCGCCATTCTCCTGTCTTTGTGGTAAGAAAGTATCTGGAGTACAGCCCCTTGCCTTGGTGACAAGGAGGAACCCTTCCACTGCTTTGCAGTCTAGGAGGGAAGAGACCTCTGCTTCCAAAGCAAGGGCCTCTAAAGGGCTTGCAGGTGGAAAATGTCTGGTTCTCATCTTTGAAACTGTTTGAAGCTGAGAACCAGACCCTGGTTATCCTCCAGAACCCATTTGTCCAAGTTAGGGACACCCAGTTCTGGCTGAAATAAGCCAACCTGCCTCCAACTGGTACAGGAGAATCCCAGCCCTGGGCACCCCATCAGGGTGCCTGCTTGGCAGTAGCCTTAGGCTGAGGGGTGGGGGACGGTTTACCTGCGCCCCGCCTACCTCTGCCTCTGAAAAAAAACCCCTCTGTGCAAAAGCAGAGGCGGCTTGGGATTGATAAAAAGGCCTGTGGAAAGGCCTGCCCCTACCTCTGGGAGTGTGCCTCTGTGGAGTGGCATGCCGCTCCTTGGCCTGGGCACTTTTGTAGGTAGTTCTGTATTCATCCATCTTTTTCATATAATTTTCCGTTTGCTCTCAAACAGAGAATTTCCCACCACAGGAAAATCCATAGCCTTTGACCGAGTATCCTGTGACAGATTAGTGCACCTGAGCCATGCCAACCTACGGAAAGCTACAGAAGTGGCCATGACCCTAGAGGAAACATCATTAACGCTCACAGTATGAAACTGAACTTTAGAGGCTTCAATGCCATCAGCAGCTACCTGTTCCATTCACTAGCCAGCTGGCCATGGGCCTGCTTGGCTAACTGCAACACTGTATCCCATCTAGATTTCTGATATCTAGCCACATAAGCCATATAATTTGCCTGCCTGAGTCCCAAAGAAGCTGCCATATACTGTTTTTTCGCCATGGCATCAATCTTCCTGGAATCCTTATCAGGAGGATGTGAGGCCAGGGGAATATTAGCCTTGTCACAGGCTGCAGCTTGTACCACACCTACATGACTACACTGCTCAGTGAGGAAGTCTGTATCAGGGCCTGATAAAAAAAATGGACAGAAGGTATACTTTATCTACAGGAGGGACAGAATGAGGATTTTTAAAATTTTTGTTGTTTGCTTCCTAAATGACTTATGCAAAGGAATAGACAACCTCCTAGACTCTGGGATATCCATCATCTCAACATAATCAGGCTCCTCTTGCTCATCCACAGCCTCTTCCAAGGGAAGCTGGAGGGTTTCTGCAACCTTTTTGTAAAACATAAAATGAGAAGGGGACTCAGACAGCATAGGGGGAGATTCTAATGGTCTGTCTGGAGAAATGTCCGGTTCAATGGGCACGTCCAGACCCTCCCAGCCACATACATAATGATCAAAATCTTCCTCCCCCTCCTGTGGTTCATAAAATTCCTCAACATCATACTCTTGAACCACTGGAACCGAACGAACCAACCTTTTGCCAGCTGTTGGTGGTTCGGCCGGTCCCTGAGACAGTGACTGGACAATCTGTATGGCTTTAGCTATCTCTGCAGCAGTTGGAGAGGCAATCTTGCACTCCAGACCTGCTGATTTCTTAGATTTTTTTACTGGGACTGGTTCCTCAGAACCAGCCTTCCTTTTGCCCGAGGAAGTCTCGCCCTGGTCAGAGGGCACTCCCTCTGGTCCAGTGGGTGCTGGACCGGGCTGGCCATCCGGGTCAGCGGACTTTTTGGCCTCTCGTTCCCTGAGCCGGCCCAATCTTTTCTCCAGGGTGGCTGCAGGGAAATTCTTACACACCTGGCAGTCTGACAGGAGGTGGTCAGCCCCCAGACAATAAACACATGTGGTGTGTGGGTCAGCCTTGGCAAAGGCTTCCCCACAAACATCAGTGTTGAAACCCAGTGGGCCGGTTTTCTTTGGGTTTCTCAGACATAATGCCAGCCTATCCAAATACTTGCCCTTTTATGGCAGTGCCAGGCAAGACACCCTTATCGGTTCCTAACCGCGTCACGGTATTTGAAAAACCCAATTTAAGAGATAGGTTTTTAGAACCGATAAGAACCGGGAACCCGACTCTAAAAGCCCAAGCTATTATTTAAAATTGTTTTTTAGTAAACCGATCGGGTTCAAAACCGAACCGATAATTAATTTCCACACAGACTTTAAAATCCTGTACTACGGTTTACCAGATAGAGCTTTGAACCAAATGCTGTAAAATAAATACTTATTGCCAGTTAAAATGAACCTAAAACACTCGCTTTGAACCGAGAAATGAACCGAGCTGAAGGAGCAGATCTCCGAGCGACTGTTCAGTGAAGGAGAAGAATCTGACAGTTTCAGTTTGAAACTAGCCAGATAGAGCTTTGCAGCAAAGCGCGCTCACGCTTGAACCCAGTCAGCCTGGAGTTAACTCCTTCTCTCCAGGGCAGTTCAAGTGCTGTGGCTAACTGCTAATTGTCATAATATAGCAAGACTTCATGGTGTTTGAATTACTGATAAGGAAAGTACAGCTGCGTAAGAACTTATCGTAACAGTAGACCTTTGAGAGGATCTCTTGCATCAGTTCACACCTGTAGAACTACAGCTGCCAGGAACTAGGACCACATGGAAACTTTTCTAGACAGCAGTCTACAAGGGGACGCCCATGATGATGTCAGATGCAGCGACAACCCTCCCATAAGCACAGGTAGCCTCTCGCCCTCAGTTCTTTCCCTGTCAGAGATCCCAAGAGGATCTTCAGCCGAGGAACACAGGGGAGCCAGAGATTCCTGCCAGAAAGGTGGCGAAACAGAAGGTAAACCATTCTGGAGAGAGACAGACACAGGAAAGCTCAAAAGTCAAGGGGGACAGAGGGTGGGACAGTATGGCCTGATGCAAGAGATCCTCTTGCAGATCCACTGTTACTGTAACTTCTTAACTGTACTATTTTCGTCAAGAACATCTCTTGCAACAAGTCCCAAGCAGTCACAGACAAAGTCTGGGAGGCTGGAAGCTACAGGCCTAAGATAGACCCTGAAGCACAACTAGGTCGAAGCCTGCCCTTCTCCTAGAAGAAGTGTCCAGACTGTGGTGTTTAGTAAAGTGTAGACAGTACTCCAAGTTACAAGGTACAAATCTCTGCAGCTGAAACAAGCAACTTACAGCCATGCCTCTGGCTGAATGACCACCAATGCTACCAGGAAGTTCCTTACCATACTGCCTGTAACAAAAAGTAATACAGTTGGTCAATCATTTGGACAGGCACTGTTTAGAAACTGGCACTCTCTTTCCCAGGGGCAAAGAGCTGCAAGGACTTCCTGCAGTCCTTCGTATGGTGTGTACAGCAACGCAAAATTTATACAACTAAAGTACAGAGCAATGCTTCAGCTGGATTGGCATTCTCTGGATATTAGGCAGGTGGATGGTTTGATTTCGAGTAAACCAAGACATCACCTTTGGAAGCAACTTAGGATTCGTACGCAAAACCAAGTAAGGAGGCTCAAGCTCACATCAGAGCCTGAAGCTCAAAAATCCTTCGGGCAGAAGTAATGGCAACTAAAAATAACGCTTTCCATGACAGAAAGCATAGCTTGCATGTCGTGGCTGGTTCAAAAGGAGACAAAGTAAAATTTTCCAACACAAAATTCAAGTCCCAAGACAGGACTGGATTGTGGCTAGGAGGCTTCACATGGAAAATGCCTCTCAAGTATGGGACACCTCTAGTTCTGCCATCGTATGGCCAAACACGTGGAAGGGTAAACTGACTGACAAATACATGTTAGAGTAGTACTGCAGGCCAGAATCTGAAAGGAACAGCAAGTACTCCAGAATATGATTCACTGGACAAGTGAAGGTGTCCAGGTGATGGGAAGCAACCCATAGAGCAAAGCATTTCCACTTTATGGAATAAGTGGCCCTGATGGAGGGCTTTCTCACAGCCACCAGGACAGAAACCTTTTGGTACACCCCAAATCTAGCCATGGCTATATCCTCAGGAGTCATGCATGGAGGTGGTGACGAGGTCTGGATGGACCAGGGTGCCCTGCTACTGTGACAGCAAGCCTCTGCATAGGGGCAGGGGTACTGGAGGTTCCATCACCAGCTGCTGCAACAAAGGGAACGAGATTGGACAAGGCCAGAACAGGGCAATGAGGATCAAGGTGGCCCCTTCCATCTGAAGCTTGATTAGCACCCCACTAAATCAGAGGAGGCATAGAGGAACCTCCTTTTCCAAAAAAGGGCAAGTGTTTCGCTAGAAAACACACAAAAAGGTCAAACAGGTCTTCTACAATTGAGGCCAGCAGCTGCCACTCATGCGTCCGAGACCAACTGGCTTAGCCTGTCCACCAGGACATTTTGGATGCCTGGAACATGGACGGCCAAGAATTCTAGACAGTGTTCTAGAGCACAGTACCAGATCACCACTTCCTGACAGAGGGTACAAATGGGTCCCCCCTCCGGTTTGTTGATATACTGAACTACACCGTCTGCACTAGCAGATGACCCAAGGACAGATGGGTCTGGAACACTTGTAAAGCGCACAGGATGGCTCTCACTTCTAGGATGCTGATGTGGAGTAGCCTCCACTCCGAACCATGTCACTCGAGTCGAGTGAGGTCCCAGATGGGCCCTCCAGCCCAACTCCTAAGCATCTGTGGTCAGAATCTGCTGAGGTAAGGAATGAGGAAGGGAACCCCTTTCGACAGGTTGTTGGGTTCCATCCACCACAACAGCACCTTTGATTGGAGAGGAAACTAGAACCTGCTGTTCGATAGTCTGTGCATAGATCCCACTGGACCATCAGTGACCGCTGGGGAATCCACAAGTACAGCCTGGCCAAAGGTACCATGACAATGGCTGCAGCCATAAGGCCCAAGAGAAGAGCCGTTGAAAAGTTCTGGCTGTGACATATCTGCTGTTGTAAAAACAGTTGGGCACGAGACATCAGGCATTTAAGCTATCACGCTGGAGGAACACAAAGCCTAAGCCATGTCTAGAACCATCCCAATGTACTGTAGGCATTGACAAGGAGTGTGAGACTGATTTGCAGACTGACCATGATCCTCAAGGCATGGAACAACTGCCTGGTACGCTCAGGATCAGGGACAGCTGCTTTCTGGACTGTGCTTTAAGCAATCGTCCAGGTAGAGAAGAAACAGCCCCTCCCTCCTGAGGGCCACTGCTACCACCAAGCATTTGGTAAAGACATGTGGCGTAGAAGATAAGCCAAAGGGCAATGCTCGGTAATGGTACTGCTTCCCCTAGAACCGGAACCAAAAGTACCATCTGTGAGGGACACACCTTGATATGCAGGTATGCACCCTGCACAAAGGAGCAGATACAGTCTCTTTGGTGCAGCAGTGGCAGGAGACCATGTAATGTCACCATCCTGAACGTTTTGTACTAAATAAAGGAATTCAGGTTCCTCAGATCTACGATGGCCCGCAAATCTCCTGTGAATTTGGGGACCAGAAAGAAATGTGAAAATCCTCTGATCCTCATGGACAGGCTCGATGGCCTTTTTGCAGCAGTGCACAGATCTCCCCAGCAGCACTGGAATGTGGTCTAAGGGTAGCTTGAATGAACTGGAGGTTGATCTGGTGGCCACTTCAGAAGTTCTAGAGTGTGGCCTTGTTCTACGAGCTGCAGGACCCATATGTCTGGTAATCTCCCTCCACCTATCCAGGTAGAGAGACATTACTCCTACCACCACCCCCCTGCAGAGCTGGAAGGTGGGGGTCTGGCAAGGAGTCATGCTGCGGTGGCTCTGGCAGCCAGGGCCTCAACCCCTCCTCTGGGGGCCTTCCAAGAAATACAGGAGGGGACAGGCAGGGCTGATGGTGCCCGGCATTTGCCTTGAGGTCTAACCCATGCTTGGGCTTATGAAGGCCCAACAAAAAGGCACCCTTTGGTGACTTTCTGGCTGGGTGTGGTACACAGTGCGAACGGACCGCAGAGCCTTACCCGAAGCTTGCAGGTCAGAAAATTTCCAGCAAGTCTGTTCTGAAGAGTTTGTAGCCTCCGAAAGGGGCACTGCGTGCACATCTGTAGCAAGGGCAGACACCCGAAGCCAAGCATGCTTTCTCAAGCAGACACCCACTCTGACTGCCCTAGTGGAGGCATCAGCAGCATCCTAGGCGGACCGTAAAGGATGCGTGCCAACATCAGCCCCAGACTGCAGTGTCTTAAGCAGCTCCTGCCTCTGGGAACCTCTGGGAGGGTTTGAGCCAGTCTTGGCCTTCTTCTAGAAAGCTTTCTGAAACCCGACCATGTGGGCAATATAATTCAATACCCTGATGGCCAGCATTGCTGAGGCAAGGTCCTCATCCCTGTGAAGTCCAGCTTTCTGGACTCAGAGGAAAGAGATGAGGTGCTTGGTTCTGTCATGGGCAGAGTTTATCATTGCAGTATCTGCCACAGGTTGCTCAGCAAAGTATGTGGTTACCCTGATGGAGCCTGGTACAATTTGTCTGCCTTTCTAGGCATGGCCGAATCAAATTTGGCCTGTACCAAGCAGACAAAGTGGCATCTGTGAAGGCTGCTATGAGAAGAGTGACAAGAAGGGAGAAGAATCTGGCAACTCCAGATACTCTGTCAGATTTCTCCTGGTAACAGCCTGCTCTTCAGCGTTGAACTTCATCGCCATCTGTAACTGCCTCACAACAAAATTAAAGGAGGATCATTTTGGTTGGAGAGAGACAGGACCTTAGGGTATAGCTGGTAGATTCCTTGCCACCAGAACAGTCAGAATGACGGGGGCTACCTGCCCCATTCTCACCATCCTCCCAGGGGAGGTGGTCAGATGGTATTCATCCTCATCGCCTGGTGTGAAACTGGCAGAGACTGCTCAGAGGAAAGTATACAGTTATGCAAGAACTTACCGTAATAGTAGATCTTGAGAGGAGCTCTTGCAGCAGGCTATAAACATTAGGACTAACGCCACAGGCCTTAGTTAAGAGCACCGCATAAAAAACTTAGCTAGCAGTACCCAGCAGGGACTGCCTACAATGTCGGTTACACCATAAAGGGAGCGAACCCCAGCTCCACCTCAGTTCCCCTGCCAAGATCCATGAGCGGACGGCAACAGCTAAGCTTCGTCGAGAGACATGCTGTGAACACTTACAGGAAGGACAGTGGGAAAGCAACACCTGCTGCAAGAGCTCTCTAGAAGATCTACTGTTACGGCAAGTTCTTACGTAACTGTACTTTACTTCTGAGTGGGAGCTCTTGCAGCAGGTTATAACCATTGGGACAGATTCCCAAGCAGTCCCGCACCAAGCGGTGACTAACTCTGGAGAAGAAAAGGTGGAAAATGGCTGACATACAGCAAATCAGGACAGGAGTGCCTGAAGGACTGCCAAGCCAAAACCGGCACACCACCTGGAGGCAATGTCCAGGATATAGTGCTTCACAAAAAGGTGTGCACTGAATTCCAGGTGGCGGCAGCACAAATGTCTCTTAGAGACATTCTTTAAGGAGGCAAAGTAGGTAGAAATTCCTCTGGTGGAATTAGCTCTAACCGTGCCCGGAAGAGATTTGTTGCACTTGTCATATCAAAGTACAATACAGCGGACAAGCCACCGGGAAATTGTTTAGACACCAGTTTTCCCAGGTGTGGCCCGAAGGCCACAAACAGTTGCTCTGATTTACGGTGTGCAGTTGTGAGCTTGAGGTAGTACCTCAGTGCTCTGTGGACATCCAATGTGTGTAGGACAGCCTCTCCACCATAGGCAGGGGTAGAATAGACTGGAGGGTCAACCAATTGGTTGAAGGTCAACTCCGAGACCACTTTGGGAGGAAACTTAGGATTTGTTCTAAAGGAAATCCTTTACCCGTTTACTGAAAAATGCTCCTTACACATCAGGACCTGAAGCTCCGAAGCCCTTAGAGCCAAAGTAACAGCAACTTTAAAACAAACCTTCCAGGAAAGATAACGCAGCTCACAATCAGCCGCTGGTTCAAAGAGGGAGAGTGAGCTTCAACACAGAAAGGAGGTCCCAGTGAGGGATAGGATCCCTAATGGGAGGTCTCAAATGTAAGATACCACGTAAGAAGGTGTGGGTCATGTCCAGTTGGGCCAAGGTTCCATCTCCCAAGGACATGATATGTCAAGATGGCTCACATGTGCACCTTTACAGAAGAGTAGCTCAAGTCTTGCTGGTTTAAGGAGAGGAGCTACTGTAATGCTAAGTTCACCGGACAAGTAAGGGAGTCCAGATGGTGAGACGAGCCCACAAACAAAACGCTTCTGCTTCATTAGTATTTATTTAAGAGTTTTACCAGGAAAGCATACTGAGCGGGTTAACATCAATTCCAGTTGCGCCCTGGGGGCGGGCAACTGGACATATACAAATCATAAACACAGGGAGAGTACAGAATGCAAATTGAGGAAGCGATACAAACATAAGCACACAGAAGAGTGTACCAGGTGCATATCACGTATACATACAGTAGCTGAGTATTGTTTCCATAATTATAGTTGCACTAAGCAGAATATTGGTAACACCGCATCAGGTGAAAACTAGAGCATGTAAAAAGAAAAACACAATGTAGTTGGAGATGTATGTGATTACATATTATAAACATCAGATGAGGAACAATAGTACTTGTGATAGAACTGCAAAATCTTAACAAGTAATTACTTTACTGTGAAGAGCCTCCAGGTGTAACCCAATACTCAGTTTAAATGTGTGAGCTAGACAGGGAGTGGTGTGCTAAGAGCGCAGTGACTTATGGGGCCAACCCCATGGCGTCCTTTTTGTGCAGTCGCATGCTTTAGAGAAGTGTGCTTTGAGGAGGAGATTTAGGTGAGAGGTGTTGGTGTAGTCATGAATGCTTGTTGGGAGTGCGTTCCAGAGTTTAGGCATGAGGTATTTGAATGCTGCCTGGCCCTTTGCTGTAGACATACGTGGAACTCTTAGAAGCCGGGAGTTACCACTTCTGAGGGAGTAGGCGGGTCGTTCTGGGGCTGAGAGGGCAGATGCAAGGTAAAGGAGAAGGGACTGTGACCAGAATTTCACTGTGGTCCTGATGCTGTGGACGTGTCTACGAGCCTGGAGTGAGTTTAGATAGAGGGAGCTATAGAGGTTGCAGTGATGAGTCGAGAGAGGGCAGTCAAGGGCAAAACGACAGAAGGAGTGGTAAAGAGGGTCGAGGCTGGCAAGGGCAGACTTTGAGGCAGCGTTGTAGACTATATCCCCGTAGTCAATTACTGGGAGGATCATTTTTTGGACAATTTCCTTACGGGTTGCCAGAGGTAAACTATCCTTGTTTCAATATAATGCGCCTAGTTTGGGGCATAGTTTTTTTGTGGATCAAGTCTATGTGAGTGGAGAAGTCAAGATGCTGGTCAAGCCAGACCCCGAGATACTTGAAGGAGGTGCGGGTCTCTACGGGAGACCTCTCAGTTGTGAGGAAGGTAGGGGTAGACTGGAGTCGGGAGAGCCTTTGTCTTATCACGAAGGTTAGGGAGACAGTTTTCTTGGCGTTAAGAAAAAGTTGGTTTGAGCGAAACCAGTGCTGTACCGCATTAAACTCTTGTTGGAGTGTGGCTGCCACATCAGTGGGGCAGGGGCCGGTTGCGTATAGTACGGTGCTGTCAGCGTACAGGTGTATGGATGTGTGAGTGCAGACTGTGGGGAGGTCGTTTAGGAAAACTGAGAAGAGTAATGGGCCGAGGACTGAGCCTTGTGGGACCCCAATGGTAACGCGTTATGGGGAAGGAGGTGTAAGGTCCAATTCTCACTGCTTGAGATCTTCCTACTAGGTAAGAGTGAAACCAGCTGGTAGTAACATCTGAAAATCCGCACTAGAGAGTTTGGAGAGCAGAAGGAGGTGGAGACTGTCAAAGCTTTTGTAGATAGACGAAAATGGCTGAGGTGGTATGTCCTTTATCCATAACGTGAGGATGGCGTCGGTGAGCCTTAGTAGGGAGGTTATGGTGGAGTGCAATTCCGGAAACCTGATTGGAAGGGTGTAAAGAAAGAGGAAGAATCAAGGAAGTAGGAGAGCTGGTCATGGATGAGGCACTCTTGTAGTTTGGCAAGGATGGGAGAGAGATCAGCGAAAGTAACCCAGCTGATGAAGGGTCGCCCTTTTGGGAGGGGGATGACTGTCGAATGTTTCCAATCTGATGGGACATCGGCAAGAGAAAGAGATTGAACAGCGGGGAGGCCATGGCCGGGGCAGATAGATGTAACATTTTTGAGTCAAGCCCTGTAAGGCACTTGCCTTTAGAGGGGTTGAGAGACCTCAAGGCTTTCAGCACAATCAGCGGGGTAACCCAATGAAAAGAGAAGCCAGTTCTCTGTGGGGGATGTTGGCATCGGGGTGGGTGCATACTTGGAGTGAGGCAGAGAGGCTAAAAGTGAGGATGCACTGCTGGTGAAGAAAGTGTTGAAGACTGCGGCTGCTTCACGTAGTTCAGAGACAGTGGAACCGTCCACCTTTAGGGTTGGGGTGGGTGGCTGGACAGGGGAGAGAAGAATGACTTGATTGATTTCCAGAAATGTGTTGGGTGATTTAGGTTTTGAGGAAGGATGCCTTGAAATAGTTGGATTTGCCTAGTGCAGGAATTTCGAAGTGAACAGTATAGTTGGAGTGCCGCCTGAGTACCTGTTGCCTTGTACAATTTCCAGGCCCAGTCCCGTGGTGAACTGGTCAATGAGTTTGGCAGAGACCCAGGGCAGGTGGGCACCCCTTACTTTTTTTTTTTTTCTGAGGGGTGTGTGAGTGTTCCACACAGCGAGGAAAGTGTCTTTAAAAAAGTGTAGGGCTGAGTCTAGGCAGGAAGCCTGGGAGATGAAGGACCAATTGGTCCCTTAGAAGCGCATCTAGGTTGAGATCTTTGTATGACCTAATGAGTAACGTCCTTGGTGGTGGTGCTTTGGGTCTGAATATTTTTCTTATCTGCAAGTCTTAGTCTTACTGCTTAGGAGTCCAGGAGTACTCCTGCTTGACTATACGATGGGGATGAGAGGTAAGGACCCAGTCCAAGAGAGAATGGTTCTGAGATTTGTGGTTTAGACGAGTGGGTTCTGAAATTTGTAGGGTGAGGTTTAAGGCTGTGGTTGGCTGAGAAGTTTGGAATTATTGTTTAAGAGCAGTTGAAACTGAAATCCCCTAGGATATATAGTTGCTTGAGGAGAGTAGACTTCACGTGTTCCCAGGTGATCCAGCATGTCAGGCTGGGAGGTGTCCGTGGCAGTAGGACTCTGCAATATATAAAGGAGGGAGGGGAAAGGAGAGTTTGATTAGAGAGAGTTGATTGAGTGGGCAGAAGAAATGAACCTGGATGAACTGGATGTTAGAGGTGATGTACATATCGCCTCCTCTTTTTTTTTTACCCAGGCGGTCTTGGACGAATGAGTGAGTAGCTGGGTACATCTGTGTCTGAGTTAGGGCTTTAACCAAGTCTCAGTGATTATCATTACATCTGGGCAAAGTGAAAGAACAACTGGTTGCAAGGATGTGAATTTGTTCAGGATACTACAGATGTTGAGGTGCACCAGCTTAAGACCTCTTGGTAAAGTGAAAGACTGGTAGGTGCTGGTGGGTTGTGGGCCGGGGTTTGGTCTCTATGTCCCCAGACAGGAGGAGCAGGAACTACTAGCAAATGTTTAGGAACATGCATGCACCATTTTGGCTTACGAGGAGTAGTAACCTGTTGATGTGTGGAGGGTAATTAGTGTGGAGGTGATTAACACTGTTAGGCCTGCATGAAAGGATGGAAGCACAAGGGATCCAGGAGTTCAGGAGTAATGGTGTATAAACATTATTAGGGTGAACGAGAATGATGGGGGTAAAGACGCTTCCCAGTGAGAGAAGGGGGTGGAGGTAGGCTAGGCTGGGAGGCAGGTGGGAAGAAAGTTAAGGGAGAGAGCTGGCACATTGTGGAAAGAAACAGAAGCAGCATGATGCTTGCAGGGTTTAGGAGAGGGAATAGTAGCGGCCACTAGTGGGGGAATCCTATAAAACTGCTAATGGGAGAGTGGGCCGATAGGTTTCAGCCACACACGTGACCCTTATAAATGTCAGAGTCAACCAAGGGTGGTGGTGGGGGAGCTGGCGAGCAGCGTCAGCGGGGCAAGTGCATCTTTAAATTCAGCGCTTGTGGTAGCCTTCAGGCGTACCTGGGCAGTGTTTCGTTTCCTCCGCGGTGCTCCGGCAGCAGGAGGGGGAGGACGACGACTCCGGTGACTGCTCAACAGACTGGGGAGGAAAGAGAAGGGAACAATTATTTAATGGCACAAAGCAGCGCGAGAGCACTATCAAATTCAAGAACTCGGGTAAGGAGTTCCTGCTACAACCATGGAGCGCACAGCAGTGAGCAAGGCCCTACTGGTCAGACGAAATGCTTAAACCTTATACCTTAACTAATTAACTAATAGCTCTATCTTATGGCCTCCACAATGCTAGCGCTTTTATGTAGGACAACAGAATAGGTCGCAATATTACCATTAACTTTAGCGTTCCTCATAGTACTAGCTCCACTCTGCAGTAGTTAATGTACAACTTAGTAAGAAATTTAAAGCTCCTTGCAGCTCTAGCTCTAATCTGCAGGGATTAGTGTTCAATAGAATTAAAGCTCCATTTCAATTAGAGATCACTCTGAATGAATATACAACATTGCTAAATTTTTATTTTTTATTTTTTATTTTATTTTTTTTTTTTTTTTAAAGTGCCTTACAGTGCAGCGCTTGCTCTGCAGGGATTAAAGTACACTAGTGCTAGCAATTAAAAGCTCCATTCCGGTTGAGAGCTACACTACAGGAGTAGGTTATAAAGCGGCTATAGAAACTACCAGCAACGCTACCCCGACTATTCAAAATGGAGGCGCCTGCTTGAAACTGGCGCCATTACTAGTCTACCATTGTTCGCCGCTGCATCTGGGCCCAGCGCTTGTGGCAGCTCAAGGCGACACTTCCAAGTAGTAGCGAGCCCGCACAGTTCGCAAATATCTCACAACTGCCCAACAGACTGGGAGCACAATTAGAGAAGTGGAGCATGTATAGGGCCTTGTTGAGACAAAGACATCCGCCACCTCTTTGGAAACCCTGTATCTAAAATTTGAATGCCGCCTGCAGGAGATAAGCATGAAGGTGCAAAGACCTGAGATCTGGATGAATCCAGCCTGCCCCTAATCTTGGGGACAGTAACTGCTAGCATATCGTAGCGGAACTGGAGGTTCCAAGGACAACTGCTGAAATAGTGGGACCCAAGTCTGCTGAGGCTACAGTGGGGTGGATCAGAATCATTTGGGCCCCTCGCCTGAGTTTCATTAGGACTCTCTGAATGAGAGGGAAGACTTAAAACTCCCTGCCCAACAAAGGGACAACGTCTGGCCAGAACACACCAGGTGCGTGCGCCTGGCGAGCAGGAACTGGCAGTTTCATGCTGCAGAAAAACTCAGAGGTCCAGCGCTCTGGACGACCCCAAGTGCCAAAGAGCTGATTCTCGTCTGCCACTGACTGTAGCAACCCCACTCTTGCGCCTCAGACTGAGACCTGTTTAGCCGTCTGCCAGGCCGCTTTGGGCACCTAGAACATGCACCGCGGACAGACTAATGAGACGATCCAGCGCCCAGCACCAGACTCTCACTGCCTCCCTGCACAGGGGGTAGGAATGAGTTCCCCCTTGCTTGTTGATGTAAAAGACTACCACCATGTTGTACATATGAACGAGAAGACAGCCTGGTACAAGGTCCTCTTGAAAGGCTTTTAGAGCCCTGAGGACCGCTCGCATTTCCAGAACACTGATGAGGAGGGTGCGTTCCCCTGTGGTCCAGACCCCTTGAGTCTGGCAGGCCCCTAGGTGCCCGCCCCACCCCAAATTGGATGCATCTGTTAAGAGTCTGACTTGGGGGCTCCTGACAGAAGGGGACGCCTTTCTCCAGATTGAGAAGGTCCAACCACCAAAGCAGGTTCCTTCTGACTGGCTCTGTGATCCTGGACCACGTGGGTCTAGGGTCGGAGCTTTGATCCCACTGCACCCTGAGCATCCACTGTGGACCCCATGTGGAGGCGCGCAAAGGAGTGACAGGGATGGCTACCATGTGCCCTAGAAGTCTGGGAAGGTCCTGGCCTGTGACCGAGGGGTTACTAGAATCAATCCTGCCATCTCCCACAGGCGATCTCTCTCTGGAGGAAGAAACCATGCCCTGACTGAATCCAGGACTGCTCCAATAAAGACGAAGTCTTTGGGAAAGACTTGAAGGGTCTGGGGTGATCCCCACATCTTGGAACAGCGTACAAGTATCTCAGAGAGTTTGAAAAGACTTGTCCTTCCTTGATGGGGTGTAAGCCAATCATCGAGGTAGAGGAAGACAATGTCCCTGGTGCCATAGAGCCACAGCTACCACTGCCAGACACTGAAGACCCGAGGAGGCGGAGGAGGCCAAACGAAGTACCTGAAACTGATAGTGATCCCCTGGAAGTGGAACTCAAGTACTTCCTGTGAGGGGAAACACTGATGTGTATATACGATCTTGCATATCCAGGGGAACAGAGCCAGTCTCCTGGTGCACAGAAATGAGACCTGGAAGGTCACCATCCTGAACCTTCGTACTGAGTAGATGTTTAGAGAACAGAGGTCCAGGATGGGCCAAGGTCTTGCCTCTCTTGGAACCACAGGAAGAAGGGAGTATACCGCCTCTCCTCGCTGCTGCAGAGGAACTGATCTATCGCCTTTTTGCAATAGGACCTGAATCTCTTCTTCTGTAAGGGGGATGTAAGAAGGAGGATACCTGGAGAACCTTAGGTGGAGTTTCTGGAGGGATCTCTGTGAACTCCAGCATATGTCCCCCCTCCTTATAATGTCCAGGACCCACTGGTCGCTGTTATGGATCTCCATTCCTCCAGATGAAGGGAGCACTTCCACCACCTCCCCTGGTGCCTCCAGAAGAGAAGGGTCGAAAGGAGTCACTGTGCCGAGCCAGGGCAGGCAGAGAAGCTGGGGATGTCTTTGGGACCTCAAGAGGAGCGCCCAGGATGCTGGTTGCCAGGTTCTCCTTGAAGCCGCCTCTAACCTTGCTGACTGCTACGGGGCTTGAAAGTCTGAGGGCTTACTAACAGGCAGATGTCTAGCGATTTCGGTCCCATTAACATCTGCCAGATGGACCAGATAGACTTGCTAGACTCCTGGAGATGAGAGCCTCAGTCTCCTGCCCAAAGAGGATGGAACCCTTGAACTGGGAGGTCCCGGATTCTGGACTGCAGATCCTGTGAAACCAGAGACTCTCAACCAGACATAGCGCTGGAGACAGACACCTAATGCTGACGCCTGGTTCTATATCTGCAGTGTCATGAGGCATAAAGAACATGCGTGTCTATGCCGGGAGAGCCCAATTTGAGACTATCCAGGAACTTATTCTTCTGGCAGAGTCTGGTGAGCATTGGCCAGCTCTTTTCCCCTCCCAAAGTGCATTCTGGTACTGGACCATATACGTGTGGAAGTTCAGGCAGCGAATGGAGCAGCTGGAGGCAGAGCAGACCTTCTTGCCCACGGGTCCAAATAGCGCGATTCCTGGTCAGGAGGCTGAGAGCGAGATGCTTGGACTGTTTGGATGTGTCATGGGCAGCTGTGATGACCAAAATCACTTGAGGGTGCTCCACCAAAAAGAAAAATTACCACCTTAGTAATGTTTCTTCTAATGGAGTCTTGCTATATTATGACTATTGCACTTGCCCCAGCCTTACAACTGCTCCGAGGTGAAAGATTAACTTCCATGCAGAGCATGGAGCTTAGAGCGTGAGCTCGTTTCAGAAGCTGTTTGGCTGGTTTCAAACCTCAAACCATCAGATCTTTAAGAGCAAAACTCACTAAGGTTCTGTGGGAAGCTGTAACCTACACCAGCCAACTGGCTACTACTATATTAACACATTTTTGCTGGTCCCAACACAAAGACTCAAGTCAGTGGACCAGAAAATTAAGATAAAATAACTAAATAAACACAACACCCAAACATGAAAGAGGGCATCAATAAATGCCAACGGAGGAATACCCACCCCATACCCCAAAGTAGGAGTTCTGAGAGGGGCAGGGTGGGGGGAGGTCATAATATATCAAGACTCCATTAGAAGAAACATTACTAAGGTGAGTAATTTTTTCTTCAAACATGAAGTCTTGCTATATTATGATTATTGCAGACTATACAGCAGTACCTCCATGGAGGAGGGACAGAACCTACTTAGGGAATAGGCTCTGAAGCATGGCTGTGCCAAACCGAGCATCCCTCCTGGCCTGAACATCCAGGAGTAATGCTTGGTGAAAGTGTGACTGTCTTCCAAATAGCTGCCTGACATATCTCCAAGATAGGGATGTCTCAGCAGCAGCTAGAGATGCAGCTGTACCTCTGTAGAGTGAGCCCTCAGGCCTGAGGGGGAACTTACCCAGCTTTTGACAGCAGAAATTGGATATAGAAGAAACGATCCACCTGGCAGTGGATCTTTAGTGGCAGGTCTCCCTTTCCCAACCTCACCATAAGTGAGAAACAGTTGAGGGAGTCAAACCTGTGACCCTTTGGTACTCTATGTAGTAACTTAGGCTCTTAACATCTAGCAGCCTGCCTCTCACCAGAGGAGGAATGGTCAGTGAAGAACACTGGAAGTGAAATAGATTGGTTAAGGTGGAAATCTGAAACCACCTTAGGCAAAAACTTCCTGTTAGTCCTGAGGACCACTTTATCCCTGTAAAAGGAAATAGTCAATTTCTACTGATAAAGCCTGTAACTCACTTATACGCCTGGCAGAAGTGATGGCTACCAGAAATACAGTTTTCCAAGTCAAATACTTAAGCTCTGCCGAAGACAGAGGCTCAAAGGGGGTTGCATTAGTTGAGCAATGCATACATTAAGATCCCAAGCCGGGCAGGGTCCCTGAATGGAGGATTGGTGAACAATCCTTAAAAACTTGGAAAAATACAGGATAAGCAGAAAGAGAAGAGGGCTTCCTTCTGAAATGAAGGCAGAGACAGCAGCCATGCACCTTGTGGGTGTCTTGTCCTAGTCCCAGAGAATTAAGATGACCATGTGTCCTAATACAGGGTAGACTCAGATCTGTGGAAACATGCTTCCCAGAACACCAATGGAAAACCTTCCACTTGGAGATAGTAGGTCTGGTGTAAGGCTTCAGCACCTCTAGGATTTTAGGACATTGAGAAAGTTGCAATCACAACTAACTGCCTGGAGCTGTTTTGAGTTGGGGGATGTGAGAGTGGATACCAAACCCCTGACATGGGTTAACAGATTGTGGTCCTGTGAGACACAGGGAAGATGGACTGCTAAGGACAGAAGGAGTGAGTACCAGGGCTGCCTGGCCAGTCTGGAACAATCAGGATCATTTTGCAGGGCTGAGACCTGATTTTGACCAGTACTTTGAACAGGAGAGGGGAGGAAGTGCATGCACAGATACCCTTCCCAATCGAGGGAGAAAGGCATCCAGGGGAACTGAGCCCAACACTGGGGGCCTGCAACAAAACAGTGAGTTGATAATTGTCTGGGGTCATGAAAAGATCTATCTGAGGAGTGCCCCATCTGGCAAACACTATCCCTAGTACTAGAGGATCCAGTGACCTTCGTGATGGCCTGGAAATCTTGCTGAGGGCATCTGCTGAGACATTGTCCTTGCCTGGGAGGTGAACTGCTATGAGGGAAGTGTTCAGGAGTAAGCCAGAGACCACAACTTCATCAGCCTCGTGCACAAGGCGAAGACCGAGGTGCCCCCTTGTTGTTGATGTACCACATTGTAGTGGTGTTGTCTGTTCTGACCTGTACCACCTTGTTCTGAACAGATGCAGAGAAAACCTGAAGTGCTAGGAAAACAGCTCCGAGTTCCAACAGATTGATGTGGGCAGAGATTCCGAGGGGACCATAATCCCTGGGTGGAGAGGTCGCCCATGTGGGCTCCCCATTCCAAGAGGGATGCATCTGTAGTGAGGTCAGGAATGGGACAGAGGGATGAAAGGCACCCCCTGTCTCAGATTGCTCTGATCCTGCCACACCATGAAGGGCCTGGATCAGGGGTTGAGTCACTGGGATTAACTTGGATAGAGGATCTCTTCTTTGAGACCAAAGCTATCAAATGGAACGAATGTTCCTCATCTGAAATCTTGCTCCCTTACACCACAGCTG
Organism: Neoceratodus forsteri; assembly: GCA_016271365.2. Taxonomy (NCBI): domain Eukaryota; kingdom Metazoa; phylum Chordata; order Ceratodontiformes; family Ceratodontidae; genus Neoceratodus; species Neoceratodus forsteri. The sequence goes on along the minus strand of CM028137.1, from coordinate 822,812,885 downwards.
TGGAGGCAGCCATGTGCCCTAGGAACTGAGAGGAAATGCCTTGCTGGTCGAGACCTGTAGAGTGAAGGAGGCGCAGGGCCACTAAGGTCCTTACCCTTCCAAGGGAAGGAAGGCTCTGGCCTGCTTTGTATCCAGTTCTCGCCTATAAGGTGAGTACCTGGACAGGTTCAAAACCGACTTTGGAAGATTGAGAAGAAATCCCAGAGAGGTAGCAGCTGCTGGGTAACTAGCAGGTGTGATTTGACCTAGTCTGGAGACTGACCCACAATGAGCCAGTCGTCCAGGTAGGGAAAATGGCAATCTTTGCCTTCTTAGGTGGCGACTGCTACTGCCAGACACTTTGTGAACACCCTTGGGGCAGAGTGGGGCCGAGGGCACTGCTCTGAACCGATAATGGCCTGAGGGCAGTTCGAATCTGAGGTCTCGATGGGAGCTTCTGATAAGAACATGGAAGTAGGCATCTTTGAGGTCCAGGAGGCTAGCCAGTCCCTGGCCTTAGGGAGGGTAAAATCATTCCAGTGTCACCATTTTGAACTTTGGCTTTAAAAGGTGCTTGTTTAGATATCTTAGATCCAGGATAGGCCGCCACACTCCTGTCTTTTGGGGTAAGGAAGTACCTGGAGTACAGACCCTTGCCCTGGTGAAGGGAGAAACCTTTTCTACAGCTCTGAGAGCCAGGAGGTTGAGACTTCTGTTTCCAAGCAAAGTCTCTAAAGGGTTTGTAGGTGGAAAAGATCTGGCTCTCATCTTTGGAAATTCTTGAAGCTGAGAACAGACCCTGGCTCACTACTTCCAGCACCCACCTGTCTGAAGTTAAAGACTGCCAGTCCTGGACGAAGTGAGCCAACCTGCCCCCTACAGGTAGTGGAGAGCCGACCCTGGGCACCCCAATAGGGTGCCTGTTTGGCAGGGGCTTTAGGCTGAGGGGTTGGAGCAGGCCTGCTCGAACCCCATCTGCCTCTACCTCTGAAGAACCCCCTCTGTACATAGGCTGAAGAGGAGGGGGCCTGAGTCTGGTAAAAAGGCCTGTGAAAAGGCCTACCCCTACCCCTGGGGGGCTGCCTCTGAGGAGTGGCTTGCCGTTCCTTGGCTTGTGCACTCCTGTAAGTGTGGTTCTATATTCATCCATTTTCTTCATATAATTCTCTGTCTGCTCCCCAAACAGAGAATTTCCCACCTCAGGAAAATCCATAGCCTTAGACTGGGTATCCTGTGACAAAGTAGTACACCTGAGCCAGGACAATCTAGAAAAGCCACAGATGTAGCCATGACTCTAGAGGATACATCATTAGAATCCACTGCAGCATGGAATTGCACCTTAGATGCCTCAATACCATCCAAGAGCCACCTGCTCCAGCTCCCTTTGCGAGCTGGCCAGGACCTGTTTGGCTAAGGCCATGACAGTATCCCATCTAGATTTATGGTATCTTGCAACATAAGCCATATAGTTAGCTTGTCTGAGTCCCAAGGATGCTGCTATGTATTGTTTTTGGCCATGGCATCAATCTTCCTGGAATCCTTATCAGAGGATGTGAAGCCAGTGGAATATTAGCTTTATCACAGGCTGCAGCCTGAACTACCCTAACATGACTGCATTGCTGTGAAAGAAAATCTGTATCAGGACTGACAAAGTGTACCTCCTGTCCATCTTTTATCCACAGGAGGCACAAAATTAGGAGCTTTTAAAATTTTTATTGTTTGTTTTCTAAAAGATTTATGTAAAGGGATGGACAACCTCCTGGACTCTGGGATATCCATCATCTCCACATAGTCAGGCTCCTCTTGCTCATCCAAAGCCTCCTCTAAGGAAGCTGGAGGGTCTCAGCAACTTTTATAAAACAAAAAATGAGAAGGGGACTCAGAAAGCCTAGGGGGAGACTCACCTGAAGGTCTGTCTGGGGAGATGTCTGGTTCAATGGGCACATCCAGACTTTCAAAGTCACATTCACACTGATCATAATCCTCATCCCCTCCTCTGGTTCATAGAACTCTTCTATATCATAATCCTGAACCACTGGAACCGACCGAACCAACCAAAAGGCCAGACAGTGGCGGTTCGGAGGGAACTGGGGACAGGGACTGGACAATTTGTATTGCCCTGGCTATCTCAGCAGCAGTTGGAGAAGGAATTTTGGACTCCAAACCTGCTGATTTTTTAGATTTCTTTGCTGGAACTGGCTCCTCAGAGCCAGCTTTTCGTTTGCCCGAGGACGTCTCGCCCTGGTCAGAGGGCACTCCCTCCGGTTCGGTTGGCACCGAACCGGGCTGGCCATCCGGGTCAGCGGACTTTTTGGCCTCTCGTTCCCTGAGCCTGCCCACTCTCTTGTCCAGGGTGGCTGCAGGGAAATTTTTACAGATCTGGCAGTCTGAATTGAGGTGGTCAAACCCCAGACAATAGACACATGTAGTGTGTGGGTCAGCCTTGGCAAAGGCTTCCCCACAGACACTACAGTGTTGAAACCCAGTGGGCCCGGTTTTCCTTTTGGGTTTCTCAGACATGATGCCAGCCTAACCAACCAACTTGCCCTTTTGATGGCAGTGCCAGGCAAGACACCCTTATTGGTTCCAAACTGTGTCATGGGTCGTGGAAAAAACCATAATGAAATCCGTTTTTTTTAGAACTGGGAACCGCACTCTAAAAAGCCTTAAAAGGCTTTAAACTTATATTTAAATACAACTCGATCGATTCAACCGAACCGATAATACTTTACAAGTTCCACACAGAAAAAGCCCTATTACTTACGATTACCATAGACAGAGCCTGAACCGATCGGTTTTGCGGTTAAAATAATGAAATCGCGGTTAAATTAAACCGAGAAATAGCGCTTTAAACCGAAGAAATGAACCGAGCAACAGGAGGAATCTCCGGAGCGACTGTTCAGTGAGGCGGAGTAAATAATCTGACGGTTTCGGTTTGAAACCAGCCAAACAGAGCTTCTGAACCGAGCTCTCGCTCTAAGCTCCATGCTCTGCATGGAAGTTGACTCTTTCACCTCCGGAGCAGTTCTAAGGCTGGGGCAAACTGCAAGTCATAATATAGCAAGACTTCATGTTGTTTGAAAGGCTCATCCCTCAGGCCTAGTACAGCCTCTCTGACTACTTTGGGACCGATGCTGGATGCTTCCAAGTTATCCTAGTGAGGTATTGGAAAGTGTCCACCAAAGGAGGCACCACAAGAGGCTTGGGCTCCTTCTGCCTCATGTAACAGGACAGTCTCCGGTATTCTGGATCCAGGTCCTCAGTCTCCCACTCAGAGGCCTGGATGTGCCTCAGGACATCCATAAAAGCTGGATCGTCAGGCGGCGAGCGGGGTTGGCCCTTATCCCCAGGGGAACCCCCAACATCTAGGAAAGATGAGGAAGAAGAGGACCTGCTACTAGGCCGAGAGGAACCTGAGCTGTGTCTTGGACTACCCACACTCTAGCATCTGTGACTAACCGACCAACGCCAGTCCAGGGACAGACGGAGCAGTGACAGGCGCCGCCTGGGGACTGGCGTCGGGAGAAGAGCGAGCCCGCCTGTAAGAAGATCTACAGCGGCTGCGGTATCTGCTCCTGTGTCGGGACTGATGATGGCTACCCAACCAGGAAGGGTGCCAACTGTCCCCAGACCGGGACCAAGGCCACTTGGGGGTCTTCTGTGAACCAATGGGTTGACTCTCGGGCTCCTAGTTGTCCAGCCGATCAGGAACCAGTGTCTGGTCCGCCTTCGGTAGAGTCTCCTTTACCTGACTCCACCAGTAGGAGAAGAGTTCCTGTAACTCCTTGTTGAATACAGGAGCTGCCGTTCCTAACAAGGGGACCGGAGAAGCCGGAGGATCTGGCATAGCATCAGCAGAGGAATCCCCCAAAAAGCCCTGTGGGGTGGAAGATCTAGGGGCCAGTGACTGTAACCGACGCCCCCTCCATGGGAGTATCTTCTGCAGCAGGAACCTCCGCCGGCGTCAGTGCTTTAGCCAGAGTTAGTTTCTAAGAGGCCAGAACCATGGAGCAGGACTCCTAAGAATGTTTGGCCTGGGTGTCTGGATCCTTAGAGTGTTTGCCCGAACTGGGGAAAGCTGAGACCTTCTTGGGCGGGGCCAAGGTTTACACCAAAGAGGCTTCTGATGAGTCCTTAGAAACTGAAGAGACACGCAGTGGTGCAACCTTAGGTTTGGAGAACTTCTCCCAAGGTTCCCACCTTGACGGACATCGGATCCTTGGCAGGAAGGCTCAACTTGGAGAAATCCTCCTTGCGAGGATGGTTCGGGTCGTCAGGGGCACCCGAGCCAGAAGACGAGGCTTTCCTGGAAGGAGAGCGGGAACGGTGATGGGACCAGCTACGGTCCTTGTCTCAGGACCGCCTACGGGATTTGTCCCAGTGCGTTCCCTTGTCCTCTGAGGTTTGCAGAACATCCATCTGCTGTTCTAACAAGTGGGCTTTGAGGGCTCAGGCGTCGGATGTGCGTCCCTGCTGGTGAAGCCTCTGCATGTCTTGCAAGCTGCACTGTTGTGGTCTGGACCCAGGCAGAAGACACTTCGCATGGCCGTCCTTTGATGGGATCTGGCGGCCACAGGCACACTTAGGTGGTCTTCGGCCCAGAAGAGACCGATGACGGCTAAGACACGAGACGGACGAACTGCAAAGGCGAGGAAAACAACATTTTGAAGAATTTCTAAGAAATCTGCTGGAATTGCTGGAAGCAAGCGCCAAGATTCTCCCAACGCAAGTGGGTCACGGGGGAAACAAACTGAGGTGAAGACGGGGTCCGCCCCCTTTTATGGAGTTAGAGACGCCTGGGTGGAGCGGACGTCCTGGGCGGTCCCTGCTGGGTACTGCTAGCTAAGTTTTTTCCGGTGGGTCCTAAGGCCTACAGCGTTATAGCTGCTGCAAAAGCTCCCACTCGAAGTAAGATCAAGGACAGTCAAGGAACAAGGACTCCCAAAAGGAGTACAGAATGGCCAAGACATGGAAGAAAGGCAGCGTCGGAACATCCACTGGCACCAGCATGGCAGCCTGGCATCCCAGTGCCTGCAGAGTCGACTGAGTGGGCTTAGGCCCAGGCGTTGATAAGCAGACATGGATTATCATCGGGGTAGGTTGAGACCCTGATGACGAAGAAGTCTGAAGCAACAACAGGGAAGGCAGAGTCCCTGATGTCGAAGCAGAGGCTGAGAAAGAGGCCGAAGACAGTCTGGTAAGGCAGGAGCCACAGATGACGTTCCAGCGCCAGTCAAATCACAGTCAGCGAAGCTCTATGTCTGGAGGCCCATGGAAAACAGGGGCAGAATAGCAGGGGCAACAGGAGACCCGATGTCAGGAAGCCACCGCCACTCACTGTTAAGAGTGGTGGGAGGCACTGCCAACGCCCGACCCAAGTAAGATGGGCCGCTGTCGAGATGGACGATGACCCTGCCATGGCTGACACCTGAAGCGGAGATCAGGAGCGAGCTGGAGGGATGGGGGACCACCCTTACACAGTGTCGCCGTGGTGTTTGTGCATGCTAGCAAACTTGCCCTAAGCCTTGGATAAGAACCCATGGACAGGGCCAGGGAGGTGGAGGAGCTTCTGACCTGGAGCTCCTACTCCATTTGGGCAACCTGTTTCAGTATGAAGCTTGAGGGTCTTAAGGCGGTGCCACTGGGTAGCCTGGCTAAATTGTGGCAGACCTCGAAGGCCTAGGCGATAAATGATCTGGAGCCTGAACAGCGGACACAGGTGTCATGGTCGTTCTAACTGAAGATCTTCTGGCAGCACTGGTAGTAGCAGCAGCAGGAGAAGAGTTTTTCAGAGGTGTTAGGCATAAACAAAAACTCAAAATCCAAGTGATTACTAAAACTAGGTTGAAAAAATAAAGGTAGAAAGAAAAAATCTGGCAGCTGACAAGTGGCAGGGTCTCCATCAAGTCCAATGTGCGCAGGTCGACGGCTGGAAAAGAACTGAGAGGGCCCGGGGCCACCCACGCTTATATGGGAGGCATGTTACTGCGTCTTATGTCCTCGGCTCCTTGTAGACTGCTAGTTAGAAGTTTCTGTATGGTCCTAGTGCCTAGCGGCTGTAGTTCTACAGGTGTGGCCTGATGCAAGACATGCCCTCAATGGAAGCGGTATAGTTCCCCTTTGCGTGCCAGCTGAAATGGTATGGGTCCTAAATATGTAGCTCTTACCTGGGATTGTCAGTGCTGTACAACCTAGCACAGCACTTGCCTGCTGAATGCGGCATCAGCTGAGCTGAGAACATTTATGTGGTAATGCCTGGAGAAAGTGTGGACCAAGGGCAATATTAAACATATGAATAAATGATCTTTGTGATCAATGGCCATGAAAAGAATGCATACAAGAGGGCATCCCATCATAAGATGAAAAAGCAGTCTACTCACATCAACTGGCCTTCTCTGTTATCTGTTTAAGTATCTAGGGGGGTTTTTGAACTGGAGCTGGTGGCCAAGAGATCCAGGACTGCCCCTTCCCCCCCAAAATCTATAAGAAAATCTGGCTTCAGTTCCCACTCCCCTAGATAGAGTCTCGACACCTTAGCTTGTCAGCCTGACAGTTGAGAGCAACCATCAGGTAAATCACTGACAGTTAACAGCATGTTCATCTCCCCCACCCCCAAACAAATGACACCGTTTCTTCTTGGCAAATGAAATCGCCTAAATCACCACACTGCCCGACTGGACTAGGGCATGCTGATTTGCAATCTGTTTCTAAATGTGAGCAATGCCCTCAATACAGCTCTCATCTCAAGAACACTGATGGGGAGTTTCCACGTCACCCAAGCCAATGCCATGCCTAGAATCTTTCCCCAACCCAACAGGCTACTGTCTGTCATGAGGGCGAGCCACTGCACCTCCCTCAGACATTCTGAATCAAGTTCATCTGCACTGTCCACTACTGGAGGAATAACCTCAATGTGAGTGAGACGCTGGTTGACAGTGACCTTGTCTCTGAATCCCATAGTTAAGTTTCTTCTAAACAGAAATGGATGTGAATGCCTGTTCTGATCTGACCCCCCACGCCCTGGACTTTGAAACATCCCCCAAAGGCCAGATATCCCAGCCCACATCACACCACCCCACCCCACCACTGATTCCTCTGCATCCCCTCACAAAGCTAGCCCACTCTACTGCTCCTTTCGTCCATCCCTCCATGATATGGGAACAAACACTCAATCACCTCATTCCCTCTCCCCCCCTCACCATTCTCCCTCTCTCCTCCCTCTCCCTCCTCTAGCCCCCTCTATTCTTCCTCTCACGTCCCTCTTTCCATCTCTCCCCATCTCCCTCCCTCCCTCTCCCTCACGCTCTTCCCTCTCCTCACGCTCTCCCTCGCCCCCCTCCTCCTACACACACTTTGCCCTCCTTTCCTTCGAGACCCCCCTGCTTCCTGCCCTCAAGACTCTGCCATCCGCCCCCTACATTAACGGTCTCTCCCATCCCTCTTCTGCTACACAATTACCCATTTTCTCCACTTCTGTGACCTTACTTTCTCAATGGATAAACTTGACAAGGCTCCTCCGGGCTGCACTACTGACAATACAATGCTTCCCCATTCTAATTGTATTTACAACTTCTTGTATTCATGAAATGCTCTATTTTACTACCTTTTGTCAAGTTTGCCTACACCCTATAAGAGAATTATTTTTATGTACCTGGTCATGCTTAATGTCTAATGTTTTGTAATGTATGTAGTGGAACCTTTGTAAAAGAGTTCATACTCAAAGGTGGTTTCCAAGAATTACAAATAAAATAAGCTGAAGAGTGGAAAGAGTGAAGCCTGGTCACCTGTACAAAGTCTATGCTTTCCACCATTAGACCCAACACATGCAAGATTGTCTTGCAGTCTTGAGCCTCTAGCAAGCCTGCAAGAAAGTCTGTATTCTATCCGCTGTAAGACATTGTGGCTCTTACAAGTCAACCACTGCCCCAGTTACTGAATGCAATGTCAACTACTTAAAATGTGGAAAGCCACTAAAAGGCCATTCCAAATGAGAAATGTGTATACATGTTCCAAAAGTCAAGGCACTTGCCTCCAATCTTATAAAAGGTAGCCCCCACACCAACTGCAGCTTTTATTACCAATGCAGAGTCGCACATTAAAAATGTCCACAGCAGGAAGGGGCAGGAAAACCTGACGTTTCACATTATACAAATTTTTTTTTTTATATTTATATACCAAAAGGTACTGCCTTCTAGAGTAGACCAACTTACATTGCAGGAAAGAAAAATGGGCAATTTAGGTTTTAAAGTAACAGTATATAAATAATCACAAAGTCACATGATCCCATACAACACACATCCCTGCATAATTTGACAGAGAACAATTTAAACAATACCTCATATCAAAACGCTTTGCAACACATTATGAAAATAACCCTATACTTTTTATAACCTATATTTCATTTAGGGAATGAGGGTTTATGATACAAAGAGCTATAATACTCTATATGCTTTTTATTTATGTAAAGGACCAAGAGCAGAAATGACTAAGTACCCCAAACGACAGGAAGGGAGGAAGAACCAGAATAAAAAGGTCCCAAACAGAGTGGGGGGAGAGAAGAGTAGGAAGCAATGGTGATGCTTGGTTGCACTTTGTTCTTGCTGCAGTTTATTATCCAGCCATGGTGCTGCAATATTCTGGTAACTATGGAAACTACTAGCTGTGCCTTGGCCAGTGACTGTGTCCTTATGAGCCAGTTGTCTAAGTTTTGGACAAACTTGTATGCCCTTCTACCCAAAGTGTGCTGCAAGCACTGCCATAACCTTTATACAGGACTGAATACCAAGCAGTCACAAAGAAAAGAAAAACATAGATGCATCCGGGAGTCGCCATGAGGAATTACGACAAGAGGCCTTGCAAGACTGCAAGACCAAAGCCAGTTCTGCGCCGAGAAGCAATATCCAGACTGTACTGCTTAGTGAAGGTGTTGAAAGACAACCATGTGGCCGCAGCCCAGATCTCTGCTGTGGACACATTCCTAAAAAAGGCAATGGAGGTTGCCACACTACGGGTGGGGTGGCCTTTGACTGCCCCTGGAAGAGACTTCCCATATTTCATATACGAAAAATTGATGCAGTTGGCTAGCCATCTAGAGATGGTCTGCTTGGAAATAGCCTTGCCCTGACACAGGGTGGGGGAGCAAAGGCTACGAACAGTTTGCTAGATTTCCTAACCTCTTTAGTCCTGTTCGTATAGTACCTCAGGATCCGGTGCACATCAACGGTGTGCCCCTCTGTTGGAACACTGTGGATAGTACACTGATAATTCCACGCTCTGGTTCAAAGTGGTTTCCAGAAACTACTTTGGGCAAAAAAAAATGATTAGTCTAAGGACTACAAGATCCTCATGAAAAATCAAATAAGATTCTTTACAGGCGAAAGCCTGTAATTCAGAAACCTTTCTGGCTGAAGAACTGCAACTGAAAATAAGGCCTTCCAGGAAAGGAAGAGCAAGCCGCAGAAAGAAACTGGTTCAAACGGGCCAGGGGCAGCTTCTCTAGCATGAAATTCAGATCCCAGGAGGGCAAGGATTCCAGATCGGAGGTTTCAAATGAAGGATGCCTTTCAATAAAGTTTTGGCAACCTCCAGTTGAGCAAAGGTTTTGCCCTCCACCGGGAGGTGGAAGGCCGACACCGCAGAAAGGTGGACCTTAAAGGAGGAATAGCTAAGGTCCGCTTCGGACAGGTGTGCGAGGTACTCTAGAACATGGGAAGCCGAGCACGAAAATGGATCCCAGCTCCTTGCTTGGGCCCATATGATGAATCTCTTCCACTTCATAGCGTAAGTAGATCTGGTGGAGGGTTTTCTGGCCTCCACTAGAATATCGCACAACCTGCGAAGATACCCCATAGCGAGAAATCTCTGTCCACAGGTGCCACTCATGAAGGTGGAGAGACTGAAGGCTCAGATGCACCACAGTGCACTGCTCCTGAGTCAGGTCGTGGGAAATGGGTAGAGGAACTGGGGGTTCCAGTGGCAAGTGTTGCAGAAGAGGGTACCATATTTGGTGTGGCCAAAGACGGGCAATCAGGATTGCATGAGCTCCCTCCTGCTGAAGTTTCACCAGAACTTTCTGAATGAGAGGAAAGGGAAGAAAGACGTACAGAAACCTCCCTGTCCATGAAAGAGATGGCGCGTCTCGCCAAAAAGCACCACGCCCAGGAACGAGCGAGCAGAAGATGGGTAGTTTTGCATTGCACGGGGAGGTGAAGAGATCCATCTCTGTCCGACCCCATCTATGAAAGAGTTTTTCAACTACCTCTGACTTTAGCTCCCACTCGTGGGCCCTGGTCACTGACAGACCGTCTGCCAGGATGTTTGAGATGCCCAGAACGTGGACTGCTGCTAAGTAAAGGCTGTGCTTTATTGCCCAGTACCACACACTCATAGCTTTTCTGCAAAGATGATAGGACCGGGTTCCTCCCTGTTTGTTTAGGTACCAGACAGTGGACATGTCCGTCTGGACTAAGAGATCCCGGAACCAGAAGCAACTGGAATGCCTGAAGCACATAAAGAACTGCCCTGGTCTCCAGAACACTGATGTGGAGCATCAGCTCCTGGTCGGACCAAGACCCTTGTGAGTCCCCAGATGGGCTCTCCAGCCCAGATCTGAGGCGTCCGTGGTGAGGATTTGGTTTGGAACTGCAGGATGGAAAGAAATTCCCTTAGATAGGTTTGAGAGATCTTGCCACCAGCGAAGATCTCTGAAGGCTGTTGGAGATGATGAATTTTGGTTCATGTCATCCATCCTCAGATCCCACTGGACCTCAAGAGACCATTGGGTGACCCTCATGTGAAGCCTGGCCATGGGGACTGTTGAAATGTAGCTGCCATCAGTCCCAATAGACGAAGCACCAAGTGTGCTGGGATCCATCGGGCCTGTGCCACGAGAGTGGCCTGAGAAGCTAATTTAAGAGGCGACGGAAATTTCAACAAAATACAACGAGACGGATTGCTGTTCTGACACAGGCCAACGTTATTGGAGGCGGCCGCGAAAGAACTGAAGAGCGGGCGTGGCGACCTTTATAGTCTGGTTGACGCCATGTCGCCTCGACGCTGGGGACGGGTCCCCTGATGGCAAACTTAGATGGTAGTAGCGGACCAGACGCTAGGGGCGAGTCCCATATGTGAAGACCTACTGCAGGAACCCTCTAAGTAAGATCTACAGTACACTGCATCAAACGAGACATGCAAGAGGTCCAGAAACAAAACAGCAGCAACTACCAGCACCACTGCTATGGCGATAAGGGAGGCCCAACATTTCTGTGAAAGGTTGGAAACCCTAGAAAACCAGATATGCTCGGCAAATTGATGGATTGTGACCTCCCCTAAAGCAATTACGGGGACTATCCAATAAGTTTCTGAAGGACTGGTTTGCAGAAAAACTCCTCCCAGAAGGAGACCGACAGCTTTCAACTGTACACAGCTTACCGTATTAAGCCATGTGGTCGGACGGAGGCCTCCAATACTCCTTAATCTGTTGGTGGTCATGGCAGGAAAGTACAGTTACATTAAGAACTTACCGTAACAGTAGATCTTCAAGAGGAGCTCTTGCAGCAGGCTATTACAATCAGGACTATGCCGCAGGCACTAGGACCCTCCGGTGAAACTTCTGCCAGCAATACACAGCAGGACCGCCCGGTCAGGGTACAAGAGGGGCGGACCCAGCTCCACCTCAGTTCTCCCGCCAAGACCAGCAGAAGGCCTGACAAGAGAAGGAGACGGCCTACCATGAAGAAAGTTGAGAAGAAAAGAAAATGGATCTGCACACCGAGGGGAAGGCAGGGTGGAGAGCGTTGCCTGCAAGAGCCCTCTCGAAGATCTACTGTTACGGTAAGTTCTTACGTAACTGTACTATCTTACTTCGAGTGGAAGCTCTTGCAGCAGGCTATTACAATCAGGACTGAGTCCCAAGCAGTCCCACAACAAGGAGGTAGACGACCCCGGGAGGTGGAATATGCTGACTCCAGAGGCCTTAGGACAAAAGCCCTTGTAAAACGGCTAGGCCGAAGCCAGCTCAGCGTCTGGAGACGATATCCAAGCTGTGATGCTTGATCAAGGTATGCACAGAGTTCCAGGTTGCGGCCACACAAATGTCCTGTATGGCGACATTCCGCAGAGCGGCAAAAGAAGCGGACACTCCTCTGGTGGAGTGACCCCTAACCGGGCCCAGCAGGGGTTTATTGTGATGCTCGTAGCAAAACAAGACACAGCGAACTATCCATTTAGAGACAGTTTGCTTAGACACTGGTTGACCCAAGCAATGTGGTGCAAAAGCCACAAATAGCTGCTCCGATGTACGGTGCTGAACCGTCCTTTTGAGGTAATACCTCAGAGTCCTGTGGACATCCAATGTGTGGAGGAGAGCCTCCCCTCTATTGGAAGGGGAAGGAAAATAAACAGGAAGATCAACCGACTGGTTGAGGGTCAATTCTGAGACCACCTTCAGAAGAAACTTAGGATTTGTTCTGAGGGAAACCTTTTCCCTGTGGAAAACCAAATAGGGCTCTTTACACATCAGAGCCTGAAGCTCGGAAACTCTTCAAGCTGAAGTAAAGGCAACCAAAAAGCAAACCTTCCAAGAAAGGTAGCGCAGCTCACAATCCGCTGCTGACTCAAAAGGAGGGAGGGTGAGTTTCTCCAACACAAAAAGGAGGTCCCAGGGTGGCACAGGGTCCCGAATGGGGGGTCTCATATGAAGAATTCCCCTAAGAAAGGTGCGGGTCACATCCAATTGTGCTAATGCTCTCTCTCCCACAAGAGCATGATAGGCGGAGATTGCCCACATGTGCACCTTGATAGAGAAGTAACTCAGGCCCTTATCGTACAAGGAGAGGAGATACTGTAAAGCAGAGTTCACAGGGCAGGTGACGGGATCCAAATGCTGCGGCAATGCCCAAAGACAGAAACTCCTCCACTTCATAGCGTAGGTGGAGCGAGTAGAGTACTTTCTTGCTGACACTAAGACCGCCACCACCTCCGGGGGGAACCCCGTATCTATGTTGAGCTATGGCTGAAGGAGCCAAGCATGTAGGTGTAAGGATCGAGATCCGATGGACCAGCGACCCTTGGTCCTGGGACAGTAATCATGAAAGATATAAGCAGCGGAACTGGAGGTTCCGTGGATAACCGCTGCAGTAGTGGAACCAAATCTGCCGAGGCCATTTGGGGCCATTAGGATCACCCGGCCCCTTCTGCCTGTAACTTGAGCAGTACTCTCTGAATAAGAGGGAAGGGCGGAAAGGCATACAGAAACCTCCCTGCCCAGCAAAGGGATAATGCGTCTGGCCAAAAAACTCCAGGCACATGCTCTCACGAGCAGAACGCTGGCAGTTTGGCATTGCGTGGTGACGCAAAGAGATCCAGCTCCAGAAGACCGCACCTGTCGTAGAGCTGGTCCGCTGCGGACTGAAGTAGCTCCCACTCGTGTGCTCTGGCATGCAACCTGCTTAGGCTGTCGGCCAGATCGTTTAGGATGCCTGGAACGTGCATCGCAGACAGCAGGATGCCTTGCTCCAGTGCCCAGTACCAGACTCTCGCCTCTTGCAAAGAGGATACGAATGAGTGCTCCTTGCTTGTTGATGTAAAAGACGCACCGCCACGTGTGTCTGTCTGAACTAGAAGAGAGCCTGGTACCAGATCCTCTCAAAAAGCCTGGAGGGCGAGAGACTGCTTGTCATTTCCAGTACATTGATGTGGAGGACTGCTCCTCAGGTGACCAAACCCCCTACATTCGATGTGCACCCAGGTGCGCCCACCCCAGGTCCGATGCATCTGTTAAGAGTCTGACTTGGTGGCTCAGACAAAGTTGACCCTTTCTCCAGATTGTTGGGGTCCATCCACCAAAGCAGAGTTCTCCTGACTGGCTCAGAGATCTTGACCAGGGGTCTAGATCGTCGTAGCTTTGGTCCCACTGCACCCTGAGCATCCACTGTGGAACTCTCATGAAGAGGCGAGCCAAGGGAGTGACAGGAATGGCGCGCCATGTGCCCAGTAAACTGAGGAAGTTCCGAGCCGGAACTAGAAGTTATGGAGATCCGTTCTGCCATCTCTCAAGCGAACTCCCCTGTCCTGTGGGAGAAAAGCCATGCCCTGGACAGAATCCAGGATCGCTCCTATGAAGGTGAGCTTTTGGCTGGGCTCCGGGGATGATATTTGTAAGTTCAGGGTGATCCCCAGCTCTCTGAACAGAGTATAAGTGTCTTCGAGAGCTCGTTAAGAGGCTTCCTCTTGACGGGGCCGTAAGTAACCAATCGTCGAGGCAGGGGAACACACAGTGCCCCACCCGCCTTAGAGCCGCAGCCACCACTGCTAGGCATTTGGTGAAGACTCACGGAGCGGAAGAGAGGCCGAACGGAAGCACTCGAAACTGAAAATGCTCCCCTTGGAAGTGGAACTTCAGAAACTTCCTGTGGGGAGGATAGACCCCGATATGCATCCTGCATGTCGAGAGAACATAGCCAGTCCCCTTGGTGCACCAAGGGAATGAGTCCTTGAACAGTCACCATCCTGAACCTTTTGTACTTGATAGAGGTTTAGAGGGCTGAGATCCAGAATGGGACAAGGTTCCCAGTCTTTTTGGAACCAGAAAGAAGTGGAATAGAACCCTTGACCCTGCTGCTGCAAGGGACCTCTCTATTGCTCTCTTCTGCAGGAGGGTCTGTTTCTCCTTCTATTAGTGGGATGCGAGAAGGAGGATAACGGGAGAGCTTTGGCGGAGTATGCGGAGGAAACTGTGAACTCTAGCGTGTGTCCTCTCCTTATAATATCCAAGGCCCACTGGTCTACGATAATAAACTTCCACCTTTCGAAATGAAGAGAGAAGCGGCTCCCAACCAGCTCCCCTGGGTCTTCTGGTGGAAGGGGAGCAGGAGTCATTGGGCAGAGCCGGGGGAGTAGGAAGGGTCTGGGAGGACTTAGGCGCAGGCGAGTTCCTACAATGCTGGTTTCTGGATCTCCTCTGGAAGCCTCCCTCTCTGCCCCTGTTGGTTGCCACGGGCTGCACCTTGCCTGCCTGAGGACTTCCGAAAAGGCCGTTTATGGTGCAGACGTCGCTGGTCGCCACGATACATCTGGCGGACCGACCAGATCGACTTGCCCGACTCTTGGAGACGGAAGATCAAAGCCTCCATCTCCTGCCCAAACAGCACGGTACCCTGGAAAGGCAGATCCCGGATACCAGCCTGCAGATCCTGGTGAAAGCCAGAGACTCTCAACCAGGTATGGTGCCGGAAGTGCACCCCAGAGGCGGCTGCCCTGGCTGCTATGTCTGCAGTGTCATACGAGGCCCGCAGTACACATGGGAGCCTACGTCTGAGCCCGACTGAAGAAGGGCCAGGCGCTCTGTCTTTCTCTCAGAGTCTGGCATAGCCCGGGTCAGCTCCAGTCCCCTTTCCCACAGCGCATTCTGGTACTGTACCGAATGCGTCAGGAAATTGAGGGAACAGATGGAACAGGTGGAGGCTGCATATACTTTCTTGCCCACCTGGTCCAGGTAGCGGGACTCCGGGTCTGGAGGCTGGGAGCTGAGGTGCTTCGGTTGCCGAAACTTTTCATGGGCAGCCGTGATCACCGTAGAGTCGGCCTGAGGGTGTGCCGCTAGAAAGGGTTCCGCCCTCTGGGCCTTATACAGCCTGTCCGACTTCTTAGGAACTGCCGGGATCGAGGCCAGATGCATCCAGGTAGAACTAGTGAGATCCTGGAATGTGTCCACCAAAGGAGGGATAACCAGAGGCTTTGGCTCCTTCTGCCTCAGGTACTTGGCTAACCTCTGGTGCCCGATCCAGGTCCTCCGTGTCGCACTCGTTGTGAAGCCTTGATATGCCTTATGACGTCCATAAAAGTAGGATCGTCCGGAGGCGAGCGAGGCTGGTCCTTCTCTCCTGGGACGCGCTTGAGGCTGAGAGAGGACAAAGAGGTCGATGATTAAGAGGAGGATCGACTATCCGACTTGGAATAGTCGGACCCCATCCTACAACCATGCCTTCGCTGGCGTCGGTAGCTAGGGGACAGTCGTCAGTCCGAAGACCAACTCCGGTCCCTGGACCAGCAATGGAGCAATGACAGACGTCAGTCAGAGGACCGACGTCGGGAGCGTTCTCGCCTGGAGCGAGAAGGGCTCCTGGTGCGTGACCTAGACCGACGTCTGTCACCATAGCCCCTGGAGCGACATCGGTGGTCCTCGGACCTGGAGCGGGAATGAGCCCTGGAGGGGGGTGAAGGCTGGCGCTCCGGTGACTTCCGCGTGAAAGACTCACCCCCCGGCTGTGGTTCTCCCGCAGGGTCCGGTATCGACGTCTGGGCCGGCGATGGGGAGGACCACTTGTGGACCTGCCCCCACCAGAAGGAGAAAAGATCCTTGAGCTCATCCTTGGTGAAAATTTCAGCCACTCGCTTCGGGAAGGAAGTCTTCGGAACGTCGGGGCGTGAAGGAGAGCTCTCCTGCAGTCCCGGGGGGGGAGGAGGACTTGGGCAAAGGGGACGTCTATCTCCACAACCGATCCCGTGTCCTTCGCCCCTTCAACCGGCGTCTGTGTAGGAACAGACAATGAAGTGACGCCAGGGGACGCTGGAGAGTCCTTGGTCTCCGGAGGCACGCCTTTAGCAGGCGGCATCGGTGCCTTAGCAGGCGGGGCCGAAGCAGTCACCTCTAAGGACTTAATGATGACCCTCAGCAGAGTCACCTTCGGCTTGACCGGCTTCTTCCCAGACGGGACGACCTTAGCCTGAGGAGTCTTCGGAGGTTCTCCAGAACCCGAGGGACGGGCCTTTTGGGGAGAAGGCCGCGAATGCGAGCGCGACCGAGACCAGGACCGGTGACTGGACCAACTACGGTCCTCGCTGTGGCGCTTCTCCTTCCTTTTCCCCTCCAGAGAGTGCAGATCCATCTTCTGCTCCAGCAGGTAGGCCTTAAGGGCTTTCAGGCGGCGGATGCAGGTCCAGCTGGTAAAGGCCTGGCAATCTGCACAGTTGGCGGTGTCGTGATGGTCGGAAGGGCCCAAGTAGAAAGCAGCACTGCCGGTGGCCGTCTTGTTGGGATCTGCCTCCGCAGTCACACTTGTTTAAGTGTTCTGGTGATGCAGACGCCTGAGAAGCCATCGAACCCGGCCGGGTAGGATAACGGCTGACGGTACTGGGAAGCGGCAAGAGCGAGGAAAACAACGCTCTAAAGCGGAAAAAAGGAATCAAGCGACGGCAGCGAACTGACGTCAGTACCTGAAAAACGGTAAAAACTGTCGAAAAAGGCAGGAAAATCTTGATAGAAGATGTTCTTTTCGCTGGATCGCAGACAGAAGTTATGTCTCTGCTTCACGTACTGGTACGCAGCGGGAAAGAACTGAGGTGGAGCTGGGTCCAACCCCTCTTGTACCCTGACCGACGGGCCGGGGACAGCGTCGGGGGCGGTCCCTGCTGTGTATTGCTGGCAGAAGTTTCACCGGAGTGTCCTAGTGCCTGCGGCATAGTCCTGATTGTAATAGCCTGCTGCAAGAGCTCCCACTGGCGCAAGATCTGGGGAACGTAATCGGATCTTGGCTCCTCACCCGCAGAATGGTCCGTTATCCCAGGAGGGTCAACCAATCCACATATTTCAATACAAGTTATGCCATGAGACAACTGTGGAAAAAGTTCGATGGCATCAGACTTCCTCAGAGACCAATGTTCCCATTCTATTGTTTTCCCTGCACGACTTAGAATCGACCATCAAGGTAAGATTTTGGCTTCTGGTGGACACTGGCAATGGGCTCAGAGACTTAAGGCAGAGCTTCAACAGAGTGATCAGGAACAGGATGGAAATTCTGATGAAGCTGAAGTAACCAGACGTTTAGGTAAGTAAGATGAAACAGTCAGACTGGATGAGCCTATGGTTTTTTCCCACATTGTCGGTTTCTACAGTTGAAGATCCTTTTTGACCAGACCTTTCAAGGGGTCTTCTCTTTTTGGACTCTTGCTGTGGCTCAACCTCGCCCCCCCTCAAAAAAAAAAAAAAGATTCTGTTTTCTTGTGTAATCAGGTGCTCTCAGGTAAAATCTCTGCCTACTCTATCTGCCACCTAGTCCTCATTTGAGGAAACATTCTCCATTTTCTAACCCTACCTCTGGTGAGGTTGGAGTGTCTGTGGGATGTGGCTTGGTGAACTGAAAACAACTTGAGTGATGCTAGGCGTGCTTGTGAGGGTATCTTCCTCCAGTTGGAGTGGGTCTCCAACTGAACCTCCACTGGACATCCACCACTTCTGAGAGATTTGCTATCATGGGCAGGAGTGTGCACTTGTCTGCCCACCAGGAGGTTATCTAGATTCCCTTAAGGATGACACCGGTGAGAGAGATGAAGGGGTCCCTTGGATGATCATGCTTTAGAACCTGGGTTTGGAGATGCTTCTCTCTCCACTGCCCGGTAGAACAGGGCGTGCTTTATGCTTTGTTCTGCTTACAGGAAGAAGCCTTGTTGCAGGATGGACAACAGGAGGACCAAGGTAGGCTGGGCGTAATCTAACATTTTCTAAACTTGGGGTCTTAGACCTTTGTCATCTTTACTGTATTAGATGAGCGATTCCATTTAAAACTCATTAAGGACCCAAAGTGGTACAAGTTTAGCAGATTAGAGGTGATTAATCTGTGTGGTAGAATTCATGTCTGAAAAAATAAATGTAGTCTGGGAGGTTAACAGCATTTTGCCACTGAAAACCTCCACACAGAAGATACCAAGATGTCCATCAAGCAAATGTGCATGTGCGGCATGCATCAAGATCGCCACCATCATTAGTAAGTCAAATCTGGCCTCCAAGGTGATGCCACCCATGCCTAGTTGTCGTGCAGAAACAGCAGCGCTCGCATATTTTTCACAGGGATCATGTTCACAATACAAACCACCCCATAGCCTATAAAACCCAGATCTCAGCTTTACAATGAAGGAGGTTATCGATGGTCTTTACCAGGCAACGATGGTGGGTGTGGCTATTGCTGCCCTGCAGGAGTACTACTATTGGGAGTTTCGAATCTGCAGACTGAGCACAAAATTTCCTCAACAGAATGCTGCACAGTCCTTTATAGAAGCTGCAGCTGGATCTCGACTAAATCCAAATGCAAGGAAGAACTGAAGCAGAAAATTCCCTTGCTGTGAAAGTGATGAGCCGGGGGCTGTCTACCTGCTAGGAGAGGTTGTAAACAACCAAGTCTGAGAAGACACGTCACAAGACTGTTACTGCCTGTCAGAAAGCTACTGCATACGGCCCATGCCATCCTACTGCCTACAGAAGACACAAGGCGCCTTCAGTTTTTCCTTGCCAGCAGTGGCAGGCATTCGGCCTTCTGTGTTTTTAAGTTTGCTATCCAGTCTCATCGCAGCATTCCTAACTGTGACACCTGTGCTCTGTACTGAAGATGGCTTTGTTGTTTTATCAGTCTCCTTGAGGTTCAAAGAAAACTGCTCCTTTTAACACAGGAGTGCTTATGACATTTTTAGTCAACTTTGGGTGCAGAGGCCACCGTGGAAAAGAACTTGCCATCTACAATGCATCTACCTTCACTGTACCTTCGCTTATTTATGCATTTTACAGAAGCACTCTTATGAGGCTGTTGTGATAGCCGATGCAGAGGAAGACTGATGTTTAGCAGCCCCTTTTCATATTAGGGCTGAAAACTTAAGATCTCCCAATTTTCAAAATCACAATCTGGGACCAAACAAAGCAACGTTTGTGGATTTCCATTTCCCCAACAAATTCTTACAGGACCTACATTAAGTCCTGTAGGCCCCATTTTCTTTTTAGGCCTAGTCGTGAAAATCTGACAAAACCAGCACCAAAACTTTTTTAGCGGATGTATTTGGGAGAAGATTACAACAGTCAACAGTTTTTCATGTCTCTTTATTTAGGTACAGTTACATATGGATAATTTAGCAGAATTAAGACTTGATTCTGAAAATATGAATGTCAAACAGCTGCCAGTTATAAATGATTGCCTGTCCTCTAGCTGAGCTCCTCCCACAACCTGGGCAGTATATCCCCGACTCGCACCGACATCAGATCCTGCATGATGGAAGCAAGAATCCATGTGCCACTTGCCAGGGAGGCCAGGTGGCTGGTGTGGATGTGAACTATGTACCACTGCTAGAACTACAGTTGTAGGTGAGTGACTTATGTATCTAGGGACGTGACTTCCGCTCACTATCCACAGTCTGGCAGACTACTGTAGTTCTCCAAGAAAAGGGGCAAGGCGCGCACCCCCACCTGGCGAAGACTGGAGAACTGAAAACAAAAATCAACATTCCAGCATGACTCAAGGTGATGCAGCCCTGCAGACTCCCTGGATAGGCATATCCCTGGAAGCAGCTACAGAAGCAGAGTTATGTCTGGTGGAATGAGCGCCAAATCCTACAGGGGGCTCCCTACCAGCCACCTATAGCAGAGATCCATGCAGGATGTGATCCACTTTGCTGCCGATCTGCCAGGCGTGGCTTCAGCACATTAATGATAAACAGCTGGAGCCTCTCCACAAACACCAGCTGAGCCATCTACGCAAGACAGCACCCTCCACAGGTCCAGGATATGGAGCCCGAGGTCAGCCTCGAAGATATTCAGTTAATCAAAGCATACCATTAAGTTCTGCTGGCAGGCACCCCGATGCAACCTTTTGAAGGAATTTCAGGTTGTAGCAAAGGACTGTCCTGTGGAAGACCAGGTAGGAAGACTCAGAGTGCCTGAAGCTCCCAATTTTTCTAGATAATGTGATGGTCACCAGGAAGGCCATCTTCCACAACAGGTGTACAACTCACACCTGTGCACAGGCTCAAACAGTTTACCCATGAGCATAGCCAGCAGCAGTAAGTCCCACAGTGGGGCAGTTCACAAACCAGAGGTAAGATTAGCTCTTGCTTGAGAGAGCTCTTACAGTAGGTACTCAAATAGGACTAAGCCACCAGGCGTTGGACCACATGGAAAACTCCGCTAGCAGTGTCTGGCAGGGACAGCCCTCCAACGTCACATGACTATCAGCGTGATACTCACATAAGGAGCACTCCCATGCCTGCCTTCCAGTTCTTTCCCACCGATCTGCGCAAGGACTTCACGGAAGAATGCTGCTACTGTCGACGCAATCTTTGGATGAATATATTAAAACTAAAAATAATCATTCAATTGTATTCTCACTGTTTATACACAAAATCTTAGATGCATGTCGTCTCAATACAGATTCACATATCAGTGCGACTCCTGTGAACTCTGTCCCTCACAAGGACGGCCATTACCTTTGCTCTTTTTGCCTGGGCCCAGCCATAAGGTCAAGGGTGTGAGCACTGCCAGAAGTTTAACTCGGCCATATCGAAATGTCGGCAGCAGTCTCTGGAAGCACATTTTTTTTTTTAAAGAAAAGATGGCCAATATGGAGAAGGAGCCGAAAAAAGTCAGACAATAGTAGTCTCCTCCGGAGGCCACCATAAAAGAAAGGACAAGGAGAGACACCGGACTCAGCAATCCACTGACTCTGCCCAGATTCATGGCCCTTAAGGTAATTTCCCCTATGAGGTGGTATCAGCCTTGACATCTGTTTTGGTGGCTATAGGTAATAATTCCCAGGCTTCTAGGGATCAGGAAGCACCCACCTCCTTTAAGGCCCCAAAGATTCAGAGGTCTAGTGGTGTGAGTGGGACCAGTAAGAAGAGTTCCAGCTCCTCCAGTTCTCACATGGCTCTGGCTGCTAAGTCATCGGCTGGCTCCCCGACGGCCACCACAACCCCGGACCCTCCATCAGGCACAGATAATAGGCCTGACAAAGAGGTGACTGTCCAGCCGATGACGGAGGTTACTCAAGACTTCTCCCTTAGCGCCGATGGAGACTGTACCTCCAGCTTCCCCCGCCAGGGTTGAGGAGGAAGGAGACCGCCTGCCGTCTGGGATTTAGTCACCCCCCTGCGCTGGAGCCTCAGACGCCTGAGCTACCGTCAGACCAGACGAACGTCCCTCCGACTCCCTCAGGCATCTCTGTCCCTCAAGGTCCACAGTCAGGCCAGATGCCCGGACTATCTGGATCAATGTTTCCAGCTCCTTCATCAGGGCCTGATGCACCCCCAACAGGAAGTTGTCTGGACCCAACAATCCCTGTCAGGGAAGACGCCAGGCCCTTCGGCCCCTCCGTCAGGTCCTATGATGGGACTGTCTGGCCATTCTTTTGGGCAGCAGACACAGGGCTACCCAACGCCACATTGCCCTACACCAGGGTACCAGACGCTGCATTATCCGACGTCAAGTTTGCAAATGCCAGGTTACCCTCCATTGGTTTCAACTACCCTTACTATGGGTACCCGCGCTACGGGTTTTCCAATCCACCTCCACAGCCACAAGTGGACTTACAGGCAGTCCTCAAATCATGGCGGGCAGAAGCAAAGTTGCAGCTCACGTGAGCTGGATAAATGCCAGCCAATGACTGCTTCAAGGCTTTTTTCGCCAGATCCTCCCGGCGCCAGCCCTAATGCCCTCCAACATTGGGCAGACGATCGAGCCCTTACCCAATCCATGGCCCTGGGAAATTTCAAGGCCAACAAACTTGAAACCAGTAGACTTACTGCTTCCTGCAGTCAGTTCACCCAGTGACAATTCCACCGACTCTAACAGTGGCACCATTCACTCAGACTCCAACCTGGACATCCCTACACCAGAGGACCCTAGACCAAGAATCTCCCAAGTCCCCTCCTGAGGACCCTACCTTCTCGGAGCTCAAGAAAATTCAGGCAACCTATGAATAGCGGGTTGCTCCAGGATCCGTGAGAGGCAGAAACTAGCGGCTCACCTGGATCTGGCAGATTTCTCCAACCTCAAATCAGCCCTGGATAGAGCCACAAGGACATGGTCACTACTTCGAAAACTGCTTTCCTCGCCGCACCAGTGGCCAGGAAAGCAGACAGACTTTACCAAACCCCCAGACAACAAGGACTACCAGCATCCACCCTAAAGCTGATTCAGTAGTCATCAGTGTGGCCCTGATAGGTCCGCAAGACCAAATATCTTAGTGCTTCCTCCTGATAAGGAGTCTAAGATTCTTAACCAGTATGGCAAGATGATGTATTCTTTCACTTTAGGAATCAGGGCATTGAACTACATTGGCCCATATGGTAGACTATCAAAAATCAGTCTTGGGTCAATTATAGTCAAAAGTGGATTCCCTTCAGGACTCATCTTTGAAAGAGGAGATAGCAGATCTGGTTAGGTCAGCCAGATCTGCCTGCAGACACATGTTACGAGCCACCTACCATGCAGCAGATGCTGCAGGAAGAGGTTCGGCATCAGCTATTAGCCTTTGACGCCACATATGACTTTGGATCTCACACTTGGCAACAGAGGTCCAAACTGCCATACAGGATGCCCCATACAGAGGGTCAGTCCTTTCCGGCAGAGACATCAACATAACTGACCTCCAGGCTAGAGGGCAAGTCTGTACTTTTTTTTTTTTTTTTTTTTTTTTTAACAAACCTCCAAGAAGCCAACAGCCATTTCAAAGACAGCAACATCGCCAGGCAAAGACAGAACCAGAACAGATGTAAAACAAATGGGCAACTTAAGCTGTTATAGCACCCCCAAAAAAAAGAAAAGGCCTCTGGCGCCACAGCCCATACCTTGCCCTCCACCGCCTGGACCCTTCCCACCCCAGAGGAGCCGGCAGGGGGAAGGTTCTCCCATCACCTACCAGAGTGGGGGAAAAACAGACTCCATTGGGGCTACAACTGGTGGGCAAAAGGCCACACACAGTAGAATTCATACACAAACCTCTAACAAAACCTCCAGGTCTTATTCTACCCATCCCACCACTTACCCTTGTTAATAGAGGAAATCATATCCCTGCTGGAAAAAACAGCAGCAGACCCAGTTTCCGTAAAACATCAAGGGAAAAGTTATTACTCGCACTTCTTCCTGGTTCCCAAGATGACAAGTGACCTCAGACCAGTTCTAGATCCGAGCTCTCCGGATGTCTTCGAATACTAGAGGTTCAGAATGCTCTCTGCCCAGCTTACTTCCTCTCTTACAGAAGGGTCAGTGGCTCTGCACCCTGGACATGCAGGATGTCTACTTGCATATCCTGATGTGCCCACACCGCAGATTCCTCCGGTTTTGTTTTCAGGGTGAACATTTCCAGTTCAAAGCCCACCCCCCCCCCTCGGCCTTTCTTTGGCACCCAGGGTGTTCACGAAATGCCTAGTGTGGTGACAGCGTTTTTGCACACGCATGGATCTAAGTTTTCCCATAATCTGGACTGGCTGATTTCAGCTCAGTCTAGGGATGCCCTGGCCAGGTCTCTGGCCCTTACCCTGGACACTTTCCAATGGGTGGGCATAACGGTCAACTACACCAAATCCCACCTGGTCCCTACACAACAGCTCCAATTGGGGGCAGTGTTGGACACAGTCCAGGAAAAGACTTTCCTGCCGCAAGACAGGATAGCCACACTGCAGCATCAGGAACACCTAGTGGCCTCGTAGAAGAGGGTACCAGCCAGAGCGATCCTTCAATTGCTAGGGCTCATGGCGGCGGCCATCCCTTCAGTCCCCTTTGCCAGATACACGCGAGGGTCTTTCAGTGAACCCTCAAGAGTGCAGTGCGACCAGCGATCAGACGATCTGGACCACAAGATACTAATTTTGGATACAATAGCACATGATCTTTCATGGTGGCAAAACCAGGACAGCCTCTCCAAGGGAGTTTCGTTACGCTCAGACAACCCCCTCCAAAACCCCAACGACAGATGCTTCAGGACTGGGATGGGGAGCACACCTGGGACTCCACAGGACACAGCGTCTTTGGTCCCACATCGAACTGTGTCTTCATATCAACGTACTCAAGATGAGAGCAGTGTTTACGCCCTTGAGGCTTTTCAACATCATTCATCCGGGTCATATGATTCAGACAGACAATACATGTGTTGTCTGGCACATAAAGAAGGCGGAACCTGCTCTTATCCCCTTTGTTGGGAAGCGATGAGAGTGCGGTACTGGGCAGCCAACCACAATATCCAGTTGATGGCAGTCCACATGCCAGGGTCCAAAACATCCTGGCAGGTGCACTCAGCCTCACACAAGCCAGGACACCACAGTGGGAGCTCAGACAGTCAGTGGTAAGCGACATCTTACTAAGGTGGGAAGACCTCAAATAGATCTGTTTGCCTCCTACTCCAGCACAAAACTACCTACCTTCTGCTCGCTCGCTCAGGGGCGTGGCATTTTCTGGCGGAGCGTGCCGTCTCTCCTGCTGGAGGAGGATCACGTATGCCTTCCCTCCACTCCACTGAGAGTGCTAATGAAGCTCAGGCAGAGGGAGCATGGATGATTCTCATTACTCCCTTCTGGCAGAGACAAATATGGTTCTCTCTACTACAACAGTCAGTGGAACTTCCCTTTCCACTGCCAGTCTCTCAAGCTCTTTTTTTTTTTGTGTCAATTTTTTTTTTTTATTTAAGCG
This sequence comes from Neoceratodus forsteri, assembly GCA_016271365.2. NCBI lineage: Eukaryota > Metazoa > Chordata > Ceratodontiformes > Ceratodontidae > Neoceratodus > Neoceratodus forsteri. Next base: position 822,787,468 of record CM028137.1, on the reverse strand, counting down.
TTTTACCAGGGAGGCATACTGAGCAGAGTACTGCTCGATTCCAGATGCACCGGGGGGGGGTCTGAGATACAAAGCAGAACTACAGAAAAAATACAATCAGCAAATGTAACTGTACAGCTAGCAAAGGAGGAAAAATATAGGTAAATATGAAAGAGTGCAAATTAGAATATATACACCTACATGTTGTTGGCATTGAGGAGCAAGAATAATAATGCATTAGTAAAGGAGGTCACATAGGACAGAAAATACACCCCCACAACTACCACCTAAAGGGCCTGAAATGCACTGCAAGTATGTATGTCTGACTGGGTTGTAAGAAAGCAACATTTTGTATTGGCAGCAATAGGGTCCGCGGATATCAAGTGAGGAGAGCGCTATGCAGCAGAGCAGTCCTGATGCCAGGACCAATCAGAGCTATTTGCACGAGCAAGTAGTTGAGAAGTGCATCTTTAGGAGGGAGTTTAGATGGAGTGGGCTGGGGGGCGCGTGTCTAATGATGGCCAGCAAGTAATTCCAAATCTTTGGCATACGGTATTTAAAGGCAGCCTGGCCAGGTGTGGTTGACATGTGTGGGATGTGGAGTAGCCGGGAATCAGTGTTCCTGAGCAAGTAGGCTGGGTGGCGGAGGGCTGCTAGGGTTGCTGCAAGGTAAGGGGGAGGGTCTGTGCCCAAAATTTGGCTATGGTCCTAACACAATGTGACAGTCTCCGATCATGGAGGAAGGAAACGCCTAGGACCGTAAAGGATGCAGTGATGGGTTGGTTGGGGGGAGCGAATCTAAGGTGAAGCAACAGAAGGAGTGGAAAAGAGGATCAAGTCTGGCTAGGAGGACTTGGGAGCTGCACTGTAGACCACATCCCATAGTCCAGTATTGGGAGGATCTTTTTTGACAATTTCTGAGCGCTTTTGCAGGGGGGTGCAACTTTTGTGTCAGTATAGAGCACCCAGCATGGGGTGCAGTTTCTTGTGGATAGAAAAGATATGCTCCGAAAAATCTAGATGCTGGTCAAGCATGATCCCAAGGTATCTGAAGGACTTACAAGCCTCCTGAGGGGAGCCATCTAGGGTGTGGAAGATAAGGGAGGGTAGTCTAGAGAGTTTAGCCCTCGTGCCGAATGTGAGGGAGACTTTTCTTAGGATTAAGAAAGAGTTGATTTGAATGAAACCAAGCTGGACATTCTCAAAGTCCTGTTGAAGCCTGGTTGCTACTTCAGAAGGGGATGAGCCTGAGGCACATAGTACTGTATCGTCTGCATACAAATGAATGGAAGTATGTGGGCAGGCCAGGGGCAGATCGTTCAGGATGATGGAGAACAGTACTGGACCAAGGACAGAGCCTTGTGGGACCCCTGTAGTGACAGGGAGGAGGGAGGAAGTGGAGGAGCTAATTCAGACAGATTGGGACCTGCCTGCCAGGTATGAATTGAACCAACTGGTGGCAGAGTCTGGGAGGCTGGCTAGGGAGAGCTTGGACGGTAGCAGGGTGTGGGAGACAGTGTCGAAGGCCTTAGCAAGGTCGATGAAAATGGCTGATGTGATTTCCCCATTATCCGTACCTGAGAGGATGGCGTCAATTTTTCCCTCCAGTCGCAGCCCCGAGGTCCTATCAGGCATCCTAGCATTGTCCTACCGCTGAGGATCCCGGAGCCAAGCCTCCTCTTCCTCCTCTCCAATGGCAGCAACCCTGGCTAACCCTATCCAGGGTGGATAGCCCTCCTACTTAGTGCACTTTCAAGTCAGAGTCACGGATGAGAGTGGATCCTGGAAATCAGATGCTACCCATGGAGGCTGGCATTGAGCATGGTGGATAGGTGCCGTCGCCTGATCTCCGGTGCTGGGTTTTTCCATGATAGTTACGCACCACTCCCGACGTGGGGCGTGCAATGCTGCCCAGCCCGACGTAGGTGCCCCCACCACGTCAGAGAGGCAGCTTCCCAACATCGCCCTGTAGTGCACAAGCCCACTGCGTAGCAGTGCCGCCGGTCTCCACTGGGGGCCACTGTCGCACCAGGCTATCCATGGATCCCTCCCCCGAGAGAGGAGAGCAGTCCATCGGACGCTCAATCCTCTCTCCCCACCGTCCCGGGCTCGTTCACAAACCCGGGTCGCCGATGTGGCGTCCAGCGCCTAAACCCTCAGCGCCACCAGGCCCTCAAGATCCCTTGACACAGGAACAGGGGACCCTGGTACATCCAGGTCTCAAGTCCCTTCATCTGCACACTTGGCACCTACTGACATAGCTTCTCCTTGTTTCGGGGTTTCCCCAGAGGGTAGCACAAATTCTGGCAGAAGCCAGAAGGCCCAACACCAGAGCCAGATATGCCATGAAATGAAAACTGTTTTCCATCTGGGCAGACTCAAAAGGGATAGAACCTCTCCTGCTCAGTCAAAGGTCTTAAGATTTTATGCTGCAGCTCTATGATTTGGGTCTCAGTAGACTGAAAGTCCACTTATCAGCCATTTCTGCCTATCACATTCCGGCAGGACAAGAAAGACTTGGCCCAGTTGGAGGTGTCCAAAACTCTCCTAAAAGGGATTCTCCATCTGAAACCACCAATACGGAGCCCTGCTCTTCCCTGGGACCCGAATTTCATATTTGAGAAACTCACTCTGCTCTCTTTCAAGCTGCCAGCAAGTTTGGATAGGCACCACCTTTCCTGGAAAGCACTTTAACAGCCATCACTTTAGCTCGAAGGATTTCCGAGCTTCAGGCTCTGATGTGTAAGGTATCTTACTTCATTTTCCAGAGAGACCAGGTGGCTCTATGAACCAATCCTAAGAGCTTACCCTGAGTGGCATCAGAATCCACCTTGAATCAGACATTGGACTTGCCAGTTTACTATCCAGAGTACTCCAATAGAAGTGAAGCACTTCTGCACACTCTGGACGTTCACAGAATTCTTAGTTACTATACAGACAGGATAAAGTCTGTAAAACTGACCAGTTTCGTTTGCCCCCAAAAGAAAGGACGCAGCCGTTTCTAAAAAGTGCTTGTCCAAATGGCTGGCAAACTGCATTACTTTCTGTTATCATAAGTACAACAAAATCCTTCCAGGTCAGGTTAAACGACATTCAAATCAGAGGCATGGCTGCTTCTACTGCTTGTTTTAGGACCGTTTCAGTCGTAGCCATTTGCATGACTGCAACTGGAGTTCTGTCCATACCTTTACCAAGCACTACAGTTTGGACACTGTGTCAAAGCAAAGAGCGTTCTTTGGCCTTGCTTTGTCTAGGGGACTCCTTTCATGAGTTCCCTGGGTTGCTGGTAAACCCATTCCTGCCTCCCATTTCTCACACTTTGTCTCAGGTCACTGCTTGGGATTCAGTCCATATGTGAGTACCTACTGCAAGAGCCCTCTCGAAGTAAGAGAGTACAGTTACGCAAGAATTTATGACAGTAGATCTTAGAGAGAGGCCCTTGCAGTAGGTACTGCTTTCCCTCCCAACCCCTCCCCCTGGGTTTCCTTCTGTGGTTTCTCATATTGTGCCTTTTGGCTCCAGGAGCCCTCTCCTTTTCTCCTGTTGCACCTTTTCTAGGTCTGGTCCCAACACCTGGTCCTATGTCAGTACCTACTACAAGAGCCTCCTAGAAAATCCACTGTTACAGTAAGTTCTTCTTAGAGGTGCTGCCAGTCTATGGCAGGGTGAGGCTAGGGTACTGCACACCAGGCAGTTTAATGAATGGTTGTAAAACTGGTGCAGAGCACAGGGCTTTGGCTTCATTGGGGACTGGGGTCCACCTGGAGAAATGAAGGTATATACTGGCATGATGGTCTGCATCTGTCCAGGAAGAGAAACATGCTCATAGGTGACAGGTTTTAAAGGCTTCCTTGGCAAGCTTTTAAACTAGCCAAGGAGGGGAAGGTGCTGATAGGAAACAGGAAAGTTCAAGCCTCCCCACAAAACACGGCAGGTAGTAGGGTAACAACTGAGTTACAGAGCTTGACAGAGGGCAGGACAGGGTAAATGGAAAATGGACAAGGGCAATAAAAGCAGGGATGGGGTAAAAAAGGATAAAGCCAACATTAACTGGAGGGCAATGAGTACCAATGCCCGTAGTCTGGGAAACAAGCTTCCAGAGCTAGTAGCCCTGATGGAAAAGGAACACTTGGATATTGTGGCAGTCAGAAACATGGTACACTGAGAACTATGACTGGGATGTCAACATACCAGGGTACACAATCTAGAGAAGGGACAGGGAGGGTAAAAGAGCAGGTGGAGTAGCTCTCTACATAAGGGAAGGGATCAAAGCTACAGAACTAAAAATTAGAGGGGGAGGACAAGAGGAACTCTGGGTCACCTTGGAGACAGGGAATGGCATCACAATCCGCAGGTTGTATACAGACCCCGTCTCAACGGAGGAAAGGACAAGAAAATGATAGAGGCATTCTCAAAATGGCTGAAAAAGGGAGATACTGTTGATGGGGACCTGAATATGCCAGATGTTAACTGGGCAACATGTACTGCAGCCACATCCAAGAGCAGGGTCATTCGTGCCTACAGGGGGCATACCTCAGACAGCTAGTGGTGGAATCAATCCACCGGGAGGAGCAATATTAGACCTGGTACTCTCAAATGGAGAGAGGATCACAAATTTAGAAGTCAGTAGACATCTGGGAACAAGCGACCACTGCACAGTGTGCTTCACAATAAACACAACCATGGAGACAAGCCACACAAAGACAAGGATACTGGACTTCAGAAGGGCTGACTTTGGCAAAATGGGTGAATACCTGAGGAATGCATTAGCAAACAGCCAGAAAGGAGGGGTGGAAGAACAATGGAGAAAAATCAAAACTGCCATCATGGAGGCAACAAGCCTTTGTGTGAAAAAGAAAACAAAGCGGAATAAAAAACCACTATGGTTCTCAAGAGGGGGCAGGGAAGGTTAAGGAGAAAAAGGCTGCATTCAAAAAGTATAAGGAATCACAGACAAAGCACAACAGGGAACTGCATCAATTGAAGCAGAAAGAAGTGGGGAACGCAGTCAGAAAAGCAAAGGCCCAAACTGAGGAAAAGATAGCCAACTCAGTTAAGAAGGGGATAAAACCTTTATATGTACATTAGGAGCACAGAAAGGTTAAGGGAGGGATAGTGAAGATTAATAAAGGAGAGGGGAGGTGGGCAGAGGGAGACAGTGAAAAGGCAGAGATACTGAATGAATACTTTTGCTCAGTATTCACAAAAGAAGAAGAGGAGGAGTTACCTAAACCAAACACTAGAAGCACTCTGGGTAGGGGTTGACGCCAGTCCATTTACAGAAGAAAGAGTCCTGAAAGAACTCCTAAAACTCAAGGTGGACAAAGCAAGGGGCTCGACGGGATTCACCCTAGAATCCTAAAAGAGCTAAGGGAGGACCTAGTGACACCACTAACCACACTTTTTAAATCATGGGAAGATGGGGTGTTACCCGAGGACTGGAGGAGGGCAGATGTGATTCCCCTTCACAAAAGTAGGAGCAAGGCAGAAGCAGGAAACTACAGACCTATTAGTTTGACCTCAGTGGTGGGGAAATGATGGAATCACTTCTGAAAGAAAGAACTGTTCAGTACCTAGAGGCCAGCGAGGCACAGGACCCAAAGCAGCATGGATTCACAGCAGGAAGGTCATGTCAGACGAATCTAATCGATTTCTTTGACTGGGTGACCAAATTAATAGACCAGGGAGGGGCTGTGGATATGGCCTACCTAGACTTTAGCAAGGCATTTGACACAGTCCCCCACAAAAGATTAATAATCAAGTTAGCCAGCCTGGGAGTGGGTCCCAGGGTGGTAGCCTGGGTAGCAAACTGGCTGCACAACAGGACACAGAAAGTAATAGTGAATGGAACACATTCTGAAGAAAGGGGGGTTATTAGTGTAGTACCTCAGGGCTCAGTACTGGGTCCAGTCCTCTTTAACATCTTTATAGGTGACATTGCAGAGGGTCTGGAAGGAAAGGTATGCCTCTTTGCAGATGAGACAAAGATCTGTAACAGCTGATAAACAAGGGGGGGTAGAAAGGATGAGAAGGGACTTGGCAAGGTTGGAGGAATGGTCAGACATATGGCAACTTAGATTCAATGCAAGCAAGTGCAAAGTAATGCACCTGGGAAATAAAAATCCAGGAGAAGAGTACACAATAGCAGGGGAGGAACTAACAACAATAATAATGGAAAGGGATCTGGGTGTAGTCATATCAGATGACCTAAAGGTGGGTAAGCAATGTGAGATGTCAGTAAGGAGAGCCAGGGGGATACTGGGATGCATAGGAAGGGGCATCACAAGTGGAAAAAGGAAGTGGTTATCCCTCTGTACAGACAGTTGGTGAGACCCCATCTGGAGTACTGTGTGCAGTTTTGGAGACCTCATCTACGCAAGGACATAGACAGGATGGAAGCAGTCCAGAGGAGGGAAACTAAAATGGTGCAGGGTCTGCATCAGAAACCATATGAAGGGAGACTGCTTAATATGTATACCCTTGATGAAAGGAGGAACGGGGGGACGTGACAGAAACTTTTACGTACCTCAAGGGAATCAACACAGTCCAGGAGGGTAGCATCTTTCAGAAAGAGAGATGTGTGAGAACAAGGGGACACAATTTAAAGTTAGAGGGGGGACGGCTCAGGGGTAATGTGAGGAAATTATTTTTCACGGAGAAAGTGGTGGACGCATGGAACCGCCTTCCTGGAGAGGTTGTGGGGTCTAAAACAGTGGTGGACTTCAAACATGCATGGGACAGACAAGGCAATTACAGTGGGGGGCTGCAAGAAGTAGGCTGTTGGTTAACTAGAATCTGCAGCTTGTCCAATAGGTAGGGAAAGGGCAGACTGGGTGGTCAAGTGGTCCTTATCTGCCGTCAAACTGTGTGTTTTCTTACATAACTGTACTTTACGTACTTACCATAACAGTAGCAGAAAATCTCATCAGGCCACCCCTTTGAAACTACAGCGACATGCACTAGGACCACATGGAAACTTCTTGCAAGCAGTCCGCTAGGGGTTGTCCACGATGACGTTCTACATCGGCACTTCCCATATAAAAGTGGGCGTCCCTTCCCTCCCACAGTTCCACGCTGCACATCATGCTCAGAGGACCTCCCTCTATGGAACCAGGAAATAACAGAGTTCCAGCTACCAGGCGAGGCTGTAAACAGCAGGTAGACCATCCTGTGAGACAGGAGTTCTAGAGATGCATATCTGAGGAGGACAGAGGGTGGGACAGCATGGCCTGATGAAATATACTTACCATAACAGTAGATCTTTGAGAGAATCTAACTGATCCACCTTAGTCTCATCAGGCCATCTATGGAGCGAGTACAAAGCAGTACCTGCCACAGAGTGTGGGTGGCTGGAGCATCGAGCTCATCAAAGGAGACTCCAAGTACAGCTAGAAAAAAGCTTGCTCTTTCAGGAGGCTCAGTGTCCATACTGCAGTGTTTAGTGAAGGTGTGAACAGTCCTCCAGCCTGCAGTAGCAGAAATCTCTGCAGCTGACACATTCTTAAGCAACAGAAGTGGCGATGCCCTGGTGGAATAACCACGACCACCACCAGGAAATTCCTTACCGTACTTCCTGTAACAAAAAGTCATGCAGCTGACAGACCATTTGAACTAACATGGTTTACAAACTGATGCCCCCCCACACCAAGGGCAAAGGAAACAGTTGTAAGGACTTCATGCAGGGTATATAGTACGAAGCAATGCTACCCCTGTAGTGGCATGCTCAGGAAAATTTACTAGCAGGTGGATACTGTGATTTAAAGTAAACTCAACCAGGGTTCTCTGATCCTGCGACAGCAAGCCCTTGCATAGCGGCAGAGGTACTGGTTGTTCCACTGCCAACTGCTGCAGTAAAGGGAACCAGATCTGACTAGGCCAAAGGGAAGCAATGAGTATTAGAGTTGCTCCTTCCATTTGGAGCTTGATTAACACCCTATGGATTAGAAGGAAGGAGGAAAGGCATAAAGGAACCTCCACTTCCAAGAGACAACATCTCAGAACACTCCAGGCCCTGGAACAAGTTGAGCAGAAAACTGCAGTTTTGCATTGTGTGGGGATGCAAAAGGTCCAACTCTGATGACCCCACTTGTCAAACAGGTCTTCTGTTACCAAGGTCAGCAGTTCCCACTAGTGCATTCTGATCATGACCTGCTTAGCCTGTCTGCCAAGATGTTTTGGACGTCTGGAACATGAACTGCCAACAGTTCTAGACTCTGTTCTACAGCCCAATACCAAACCCTCATCACTTCCCTGCATAGGGGGTATGAGAGTTCCCACTTGCTCGTCTATGTAGTGCACCATGCTGATGTCTGTCTGCACTAGCAGATGTCCCATCAGGTATAGATGGGTCTGGAAGGCTTACAGATCATACAGAAAAGCCACATTTCTAGGACATTTATTCCACTTTTGTCTTATGTTCCTGTGTCTGATGTGCCCCCAGCCCAACCCCAGAGACATCTGTGCTAATGATCTGATAAGGGGAGGGAGGGATCAGGAAAAACTCCCTTCAGCAAATGGTCAGGTTCCGTCCACCAGTGAAGTACCTTTCGGACAGATGTTTCCAAAGCCTTCTGTTTTAGATGGTCACTGTGTTGGTCCCACTGGACTCTGTCAACTGGGGAATCGTAGATAGGCAGTCTGGCCAGTGGTACCATAATAATGGCTGTTGCCATCAGGCCCAGCAGTTTCAGCAAAGTTCTGGCTGTGACATACCTGTTATACACCATCTGGGCCTGTGCAATCAGGCATTCGGTCCTGTCCTGGGGCAGGAAGGCTAAACCTTGGGCTGTTTTGGGCAGTGTCCAGGACTGCTCCCATGTGCTACAGGTGCTGACAACTGATTTCAACGCACTGACCATGATTCTTAGGACATCGAACAACTGTCTGGTGCATGCTAGACTCTGGTAAGCTGCTCAGATAGAGGAATACATATACAGTCCCTCTCTCCGGAAAAGACCCATGGCACAGATGATAAACCAAAAGGCAATACAATGAACTGGTAATGTTCCCCCTGGAAAAAGAACCTGAGGTACTTCCTGTACAGCAAACAGATCTCAATGTGCAGGTAAGCATCCTGCATGTCTAGGGAACAGATCCAGTCCCCTCCTTGCAGCAGTGACAAAAGGCCTTGTAGAGTGACCATTCTAAACTTCTTGTACTGAATAAAGAGTTTCTGATTTCTTAAGTCCAGAATGGGCCTCCGTCCCTTTGCATTTGGAGACTAGGAATTAGTGAGAATAGTACTTCATGTTCCTTTGTTCCCAAGCAACTGGTTCTATGGCCCTTTTCTGCATTATGGTATGTACTTCCTCTAGCTGCACTGTATGTGTCCTGGAGGATAGACCAAAGGGGCTGGTTGATGGTCTGGAAGTAACTCCAGAAGCTCTAGAGCATGGCCCTCTTCTGTTATCTGTAGGACCCAAGCATCTGATAGGACCTTCCTCCACTGGTCCAGGTGGAGGGAAAGACGATCCCTTACTACCACCTCCAAAGGTACAGGTGAGTGGGGGTCTAGGAATGAGTCATGCACATGCAGATCCTGCAGCTGCAGTTCCACCTCTAGGAGCTTTTGAACGGACCTCTGGGGTGGGTCCTGGGGCAGGCACAGCTGATCCTCCTCTGCTTTTACTCTGCTGTCCGACTCCTGAACAGTGTCTGCTGCTGGCTGTACAAAAGGGCACCACAACGCCTGTGGCGCCGACAACCACGGTTCAGGAGCCACCTCGGATGGTCGGGGGTGGGGGACTGAGCATCCAGGGGACTCCTTGCTGTCTCCAGGGAGGAGATGAGCCAGTCAGGACTATGCTGTCTAGCCAATCTGGTGGGTGAGGCGCACCTCTCACGCTGGTGGTGGGAATGCACCCAACTGTCGCCAAGGTCATTGAAAGACCGCCCCTGCTCTGTCAGGTCATTGGGGAAGACTGGGTTGACTGAGGGAATAAATGAGCATAACAAAAATAAACCTACTTGATTGTGTATGGTAAAGGAGTACCAATTTAAAGCCCTGCCCGAAGCCTGTAGGTTTCAGAGGATATCCTGAACGTCTGCTCCAAACAGCTTGTATCCTCTGAATATGGCATTTAGGATGGACTGCTGCACATTATTGGCAAATCCTGCCACCCTCAACCAAGAGCGTTTCCTCAAGCAGACACCCACAAACAAGGTAACACTCAGGAAGGCAAAACTGACACACTGATCTAATAAAAAAAAAAAGTGTTCTAGAAACATACATAGAAACAACAGACTGATGGCAGATGAGGACCGCTTGGCCCACCTAGTCTGCCCAATTCCCTACCTACTAGACAAGTTGCAGATCCTAGTTAACAGTATTTCTTCCTACCCCCAAAGAACTGCCTCATGTCTGTCCCATGCATTCTTGAATTCTCTACTGTTTTTGACCCCACGACCTCCTCAGGAAGGTTGTTCCATGCATCTGCCACCCTCTGTGAAATAATACTTCCACACATTACCTCTGAGCCATCCCCCATCTTCAAAATGTGTCCCTTGTTCTCCATCTCTTTCTGAAAGATGCTACTCTTGGACTTTGCTGATACAGCTGAAGTACTTTATAAGTTTTATCATGTCTCTCGCCTTTTTCCCTCAAGGTATACATATTAAGCTCCTTTAGTTTCTCTTCATATGGCTTCTGTTGCAGACCTGCACCATTTTAGCTGCCGCCCCTCTGGACTTCTCCATCCTGTCTATGTCCTTGCAGAGGTGGGGGTCTCCAGAACTGCATGCAGTACTCCAGATGGGTTTGACCAACTGTCTGTACAGAGGGATAACAACTTCTTGTTTTCTACTGGTGATGCCTCTCCCTATACATCCCAGTATCCACCCAGCCCTCCTTACTGTCTTCTCATATTGCTTGCTGACCTTTATGTTATCCGATATGACGACCCTCAAGTCCCTTTCCATTTCTGTTGTCACTACTTCCTCACCCATTGTGTACTCTTCCTCCGGGTTTGTGTTTCCCAGGTGCATTACTTTGCACTTTGCACCGAATCTAAGCCTCAATACTTTTAACCATTCCTCCAACCTTGCCAAGTCCCTTTCTCATCCTTTCCACTCCCCCTTGCGCATCAACCCTGCTGCAGATCTTTGTGTCGTCTGCAAAGAGGCACACTTTTCCTTCCAGTCCCTCTGCAATGTCACTTAGACATTAAAAAAGGACTGGACCCAGTACGGAACCCTGCAGTACACCACTAGTAGCCCCCCTTTCTTCAGAGTGGACTCAGTTTACCATTGCGTTCTGTGTCCTGTTATCCAGCCAATGTTTTACCCGGGCTATCACCATGGGACCCACTCCCAGGCTGGCTAATTTATTTTTTTGTGTGGGACTGTGTCAAATGCCTTGCTAAAGTCTAGGCAGGCCATATCCACAGCCCCTCCTTGGTCTACTACTTTGGTCACCCACTCAATGAAATAGATTAGTCTGACATGACATTCCTGCTGCGAATCCATGCCACCTTGGGTCTTGTGCCCCTCTGGCCTCTAGGTACTCCATTCTTTCCTTCAGAAGTGATTCCATCATTTTCCCATTCCTATATGCGCTTATATATTTCATTTCTTCATTTCTATATGCAGCTTGGTGTCCGTATAAAAAATTATATAGGAAAAATGATTAGATCCTTGAAAAAAGAATCCAGAAGCATGCTAGGACAATACTGAATCAGGATGAGAATAATGACTTGGTGTTCCACTTCAAATATTTCCATAACTCCAATGTAAACGAACTGCGATTTATGGGCATTGAACATGTGCCACCATTACAACAGGGAGGAAATACTGCAGAAGAACAACAAATGGATAACATTAGATAAGATAATCCCAAGGGGACTTAATGAAGAAGTGGACTTCAGGCCCTACTTATAAAATATTAGTTTAGCTTATGGCTGCTAACATAGATCAGTTAGAGTGTTGAATTTAAAGATTAAAAATCATTTTATATTGTGCATATTTATAATATTAGATCCAGTTTCCTTATTTTGATACCCTCAGTTAAAACTAATGTATGATGTATTTGAACCTCGCTCTATTTTGAACTTCGGGTTTGGTAATATTATGACAATGTGCTATAATTAGACAGTTTGTATGAATTTTTAGTGGTCAAAGGGAGATATGTTTTGCACAACTTTATGTATTTATTCACTGGTATTAGTGTGCCTGTATCTTTAATTGAGCATCTTATAAGTGGAGCATGTCTGTCTTGTATGGACATGCCCCTGAGGAAGACCCACGTAGTCGAAGCACCGGGGCTATTGTTCAGCGCCTTGTGTCCTGAATAATTTTGTTTTTTTGTTTTGTTTTTTTTTTAAAGATCCGAGCATCGGTTTTTCATTCCCCAAGTGCCACCTCCTTGTTTGTGCATGTTGGGATTCGAATCCTTGTTCGGCACCGGCACAGCATCCTACAGCGCCCCATTTAAACTGCTTCTGGAACTGAACTTAAAGAGTGGGAGCAACCGGACCACAGCTACGAAACTGTTGTAGGCAGAGGAATGGAAACAGACGCTGTAGCTCATTTGGAAGAGAGGCCAGTGAATGCAGGACCTGCAGTCTTTTCTGCCTGGCTTACTAAGTACTGAAACAGTAAAACCTACAAGTATGGCAGTGCTGCCAGGATACTCACCTGATGAAAGCAGCACTAACAATGACTTTTGAAGACGCTAAAGCAGTCAGACTTGGAAGAGAAAGGACTCATTCAGAGTTATTTGAAAATGTGGTTGTCAATACCCCAGAGGCAGATACAGTATGGTTTTGACTCAAGACACTAGAACAATTAAGGGCACAAGAATTAAATCATGTTTACAGTCAAATAACTCTGGAACGATATCTGGAGCAAGGACAGAGCCCTCATGGCTTTCGCATAGATAAATTTCCAGCTTGTGGGTTAGACAAAGCAGGTTTTAAAACAGAATGGAAGGTGCATTAACTGAATGTACTGATAAATTGATGACTGCCCAGATAAACAGATGAGACAACAGAAGGGACAACTGGAAAGGTTAACAAAAGAACTTGATTCCACCCAAGAGAAACTAAAGACTCACAAAGGACATTCAGATTTTGAAAAATTAAGTGAGCTATATAAGTAACATGAATAAAATTGAAAAAACTGTTTCAAAGACAGAAAACTGAAGGCTAAAAGGGTGACTTTGAAAAGGGAGAAGTTTTCACTTGGGAGAGAAGCACCAGTACTACGAATAGGAGGTCATGAAGCAGGGGGAGGTCACAAGATGATAAACTGCTTTGAAGCAGTTAAAAAAAAAAAAAAAAAAAATCAGTTAATTTTCAAGAGACCTGTGACCATTACAGAATCGGATAATATTCAACAATCCAATGCTGCACCGGTTATTGACTTTTTTTTTTTTGTTAATTAAAAAACAAAAACGGCAAAAGCAATTTGAGAAAAACACCTACAAGCGAAAAACCAGAAGGGGGAGAAAGAGAAGCAAGCGGAGGAAGCACAACTGCCAGGAATCCCAGAGAGAACGTATCAACTGTAAACTTGACCAATTCTGATCTACAGTTCAGATATCAGTACTGAAAAAAGGTCTGAGCTTCGTTCCAGTATCGAAGCCTGATCTACTTAGAACAAAAGTGGACGTCTTTAAACTGGTTCAGAATCTGAAATGACCCTGCTATTGTTCAAACGAGTGATGACTGTAGCCAGATCAGTTCAGTGGACTGTTTTGCTGTAGAGGGCAAGACAGAAGGAGACAGACCTTTTGCTTAAAGCAACAGTACTACCTAACCAGGAAGTGATCTGTTGCGACCGTTTTAGCGTCACAGAAAATATGGCAGCCGCTATCTAGTACTACTGCTGCTGTCAATGCAGCAGGAGGCAGAAATGTAAACAAAAACAAAGGATAACTGAGCAAATTACGGGGTGATAGTACATTGCCAGCGGGAAAGAGTACCAGGTATACGCTCAGCAGAGCACAGGGAATTAACAGTGGAAAAAGCGCAGATTTTTTTATATTGTACCGCTGCTTTAATGAATTGGGTCCAGATAAATTACATCATAATGAGGGCACACTAATAGATGAAGCTGACCTTCGTTCCCTTCTGCAGCAATTCGATGCCATGGAGGATAGATCCTATGGTGGTACTACTGACATACAGATACCCAATTTCAGACCCAAGTCCAAATTTTGTACCAATATAGGTAATGTTACAATTACAACCTTCTAGAGATTAACATTGGGGATAAAGAGATTTATGAAAAAAATAAAAACATGTTCAACCTTATTTGGGAACAGGAAAAAAGCACTTGACTTAAAATAACTATCAGGGATTATTATTAAACCCTCCCATAAAGGAGGTAATTTGTGTTTATGTCTGGAAATTGGTACAATATGAAGGTACTGGACTTACTCAGTAATGTTAATTTGAGAGTGTTCCGAGGGATCCAACTATCTTGGTTTTGAATGAACCATTCGATTTTGTTGATTCAGCATTGCAAAGAGGGTGGCTTACGAAGCCTGAAGCAGATTTTTTTTTTTTTTTAAATAAAGGTAGAATTTCCAGTTATGCCCACACACTATGCTCTGCAATAAACACACAAGGACCCTTTGAAGGCCCCCAGACCAGTTACATCGGACATGAACTCAGTATCTTATAATTTGTATAAATTGACAGATTTTCACTTACAACCATTTGTGTTTGCATTACCATCTTATTTAAGAGACAGCATGCATGTGTTATAAATTAAAGGGTTTCATTTAGAAGATAAAGTTACTAGTGACTGATATACCTGTATCTCTCATTGACAAGGTTTGACTGCTGCCAAGTATCATTTTGAAAGAATGGGACAGCATATTGACAAAGCACAGTACCTTGTCAGAATTAGATTTTATTTTGCACAGAATTTTTGTATTTGATAGGGATGTGTACATTCAAAAACAGAACTGCGATACAGGCTGTGGTAGCACCCTTATAAGCAAATCTGTACATGGGATTTTGGGAAGATAAATGCATCTTCCAGCATAAGGATTTCTGTGTTATCATTTTGGGGGGCTGTTTTATTGATATCTTGTGCGTCTGGGAGGGGACAGAGCAAGAAGAGCTGCAGTTTCTGGAGTTTAACACTAACTCCAAGAATCTTAAATGTACATGACAGTAGTCCAGACATTTTTTGGATTGCACTCTACAGTCCCTCCCAGACCACAGGATATCATCAAGTAATTTCAGAAAGTCTAGAGCAAGAAATTCATTATTGCACCTTAGTCATCGCCCTAAGCTAAAAGATTCAATTACATATGGTCAATATTTGAGAATTTGCAGAAACTGTACTGAAGAAGATAAATTTGAGCAACAAGGATTTGAACTAACTCAAAAGTTTCTGAACAGGGGCTATGACTAGGGTTTTAGAACAAGCCTTAGAGTCAGTGGGATAGACAGTATTTTGGGGGGTTAGTAATGTCACTAACATCTTAGTGCTGAGGATTCTAGAAAGATTACCTTCTCCACATAATTTAACCCATTAGCAGGAGAAGTGGGGGGAGACTGGTACATACGCTGCAGCAGATTCTCAAAGCTCATAAAACCCTCAGTGCTCATATCCAAGATACGGTAGTCCACAGGTCAGTTTTAGAAAAAGGAAGGAGTCTGGGAGATGCATCTCTGTTTCGCTGTTTCTGCTACTTGTCCCTCCTCTCCCTTCCCGTCTACCTTCCCTTCTACCTTCCTATGCTCCCTCCTCTCCTTGTACTGGCCTTTCAAAACACTGCTCAGACCCCTGCCTACCCTTTCTCCCCTACCCCCACCCATCTCTCCTCCCAGCACCCACTACACTCCATACTAGCCCTCTGTCTTCCCTCTCATCTTCCAATTCTCCGTTTGACGGTGTCAAATCCTGACAGCATCCTTCCCTTCTCTTTCCTTCTGCACTCCTATGAAGGTCAGATTCTGACAGCATCTCTTCTCCCTTCCCCGTGCATGTCAAGTCCAGAAACCTACTGCACTTACTGTAACTTGACTGTAAATGTTTAACCAAATTGTAACTTCTGCTGTAACCTGAACCGTTGCCTCTTTACCCGTCTGTATATTTTATGAACGATTGTACCCAACTCCATGTATCATGTATTCCACCCTTCTTGTATTTAGTTCTTTGTTTTGTTATCTATACTCTGATGTGGAACCTTTGTAAGAGAGTCTGACTCAAAAGTACTTTAATCAGAGATTTGAACAACATTGGTAATACAGAGCTCTAGAAAGACTAATGTCCATTTGGCTCGCTTAACTTAGGATTTAATATCCAACTATGTTTCTGCCCCTTAAATAGATATCCATTGACTGAAAGATACAGTCTGACTAGCTACTACCTCAAATCGGCAAGTCGTTAGACTCTTGCTACCCTATTTGAAAACCAAAACGTACGGAATTTTGTCCAATATCTAGCCGCCACTTTCAACTGTAAGGGGTGGGCTCAGGCGTTATGACTGTACCCTAAGTTGCAGAAATAAAAGAATAAATAAAACTAATATCTAATCACTGAGAGTACAAAAACAGGGCCCAACAGTTTCTAGAAACTGGTTATGTCCATCCCCCCCACCCAGGCAAAAACTGTAATATCTGCAAACATCCGCAGGAAAGGGAAAGCTTTTTAAACAGATCATAATTGAGAAATGAAGGAGTTAATAAAATGCAGTTCTCAATTTGTTATATATGCAGCCTGGTGTCCATGTAAAAAAAAAAAATACAAAGGAAAAACCACTCAGATCCTATTGGGGGGAGAAGAGATCCATAACCATTCCAGGGCAAAACTGAACCAGGACAAGAATGAAAACCTGGGGTTCCACGTCAAATATTTCCATAACTCAAATGTAAATGAACTGCAGTTTATGGGTACTGAACACGTGTCACCATTACAACAGTGAGGTAATTATGAAGAAATATTATTGCAGAAAGAGACCAAATGAATAATCACAGATACAATGGTCCCAAGAGGACTGAATGAAAGTGGACTTCAGGGCATGCTTATATTAGTATAGCTTATGGCTGCTGTAACAGATTGAATAAATGCAGCTCTTCTGACTGATCAAAGATTAAAATCATTTATTTGATATTGTGCATATTTATATTTGATCCAGTTTCTAATTTTGATAACCTCAGTAAAGATTAAGTAATGTACGATGTACTTGCACCTAGCTCCATTTTGAACTTCGGATGATTTTATTGAATTTTGTACTCTGGATGTTTGGTAACATGACAATGTGCTATAATTAGATAGTCTGTATTAAATCAATTTTTAGTGTTCCTTATGTTTTTATTCACTGGTATTAGTGTGCATCTTTAATTGAGCACCTTATAAGTGGAGTATGTCTGTCCTTCTGTATGCACATGCCCCATGAGGAAGACCCAAGTGGTCAAAGCACCAGAGATATTGTTCAGCATCTTGTGTCATGAATAAACACTTGGGGCATCCCCAACTTGCACACTGGCGCAATTCTGTAATGTGTCTGATGCGCCGGCACATCCCCAATGCACCAATGCATTGCAGACGTGCCACACACACCACACAATGATATGTGGTGCATCTGAATGGGTTGAGAAGGGGCATGCCCATGCAAATGATGCGCAGCCCCATTCACAACCCATCCTGTAGATGCATCCCCGGAGCAAGTCTGGAGATGCGCCTCCAAGAGATGGGTTTACGTCAGGTAGATTTTAAGTGGGTGGCCACCCACAGGCAGCCCGCCGTACTGCACACAGCAGCCTACCCACCCTGGCAGTCCAGTGATCACCCCCCCTGCCCGGATTCCTGAGTGTATGCCGCACACTGCGGCATTATAGAATGTAGTGTTATACCCCCCCCCCATGTCCGAAACCATGATGACATGCCACACACTGCGGCGGTATTGCATGAAGAGTTGAACCCCCTGCCGACCCTATCACATGGTCCCCGTACACCCCAATGGTCCAGTGAACCCCCACCCACACAGGCACCCCTGTCCCCCCCACCATGGTCCTAAGGTCAGCGCGCAACTCATACATACCTGCATGCCGCCACGGCCAGCCAACAGCTGTCTGAATGACAGCTACTGTACATCTGGAAGCCCACTGGTGGATCCAGCCGACCAGTGGGCTTGCACTGTGTACTATGCGGATCCAGCCGACTCAACGGCTCGCAGTGTGTACTGTACAGTACACACTGCAAGCCCATTGGTCAGCTGGATCCACCAATGGGCTTCCAGATGTACAGTAGCTGTCATTCACAGACAGCTGTCGGCAGGCGGCCGTGGTGGCATGCGGGTGGGTAGGAGTTGCCCACCGACTTTAGGACCATGCTGGGACAGGGAACCGGCGTGGGATGGGGTACCTGTGTGGGGGGGGTCCACTGGACCACCCAGGTGCTTTGGAGTGTACAGGGACCTTGCGATCGAGTTGGCATGGAGTTCAGCTCTTTATGCAATACCGCTGGTGAGCAGCATACCATCGTGGTTTTGGGCATGGGGTTTTCAGTGCTATATTCTGTAACGCCGCAGTGTGCAACATGCTATCGGGTGTCTGGCAAGGAGGAGGGACCACTGGACAACCAGGGCTCCTTTGTGGGCATCCACACAGCCAGCATTCAGGCCAGGAATGGGGGGTTGCAGGCTACCTCCCTAGGGCTGTGTGTGGCCCATAGTCATTACAGGGTGCCCGGCACATACTGCCGGGCTCATCCCTTCAATACGCATGCAAATGGCTCCATTAGAAGGTCTGTGGCTGTGAATGGCAGCTTTCAGCGCAGCGCATCCCCATTGTGTACCCAGCCCAACCGAGGAGTTGCACCAGTGCATCCAGGGCTAGGCGCAACAGTGGTATTCATACAGGGGATGCGCCAGGGAGCATCCCCAGGTGCATCTTCTGTGAATATCACTTTTGGTGCTCTGCAAGTCTCGTGTGCGGGGGCATCCAAGATGTGCCAAGCGCAAGACCTTGGTAAATCCCGCCCTTGAGGAGTTTGAGATTTGAGCGTCAGTTTTTCCTTCTAGCGACACCTTGCTGTTTTTGGTCATGTTGAGATTCGTATCCTTGGTGGGCAGTGGCACAATATCCTAAAGCTCCATTTAAAATGCTTCCATGTAGACACCAGAAGCCGCTGCTGCTCTAGCAGAAGCATCAGAAATCTCAAGTAAACCTTAAAGAGTTTACCTACATCTGTCCCTGCCTAGAGGGCCTTTAGCAGCTCCTTCTTAGGAGTATCCTCTGGCAGGGCTTGGATCACTGCTTTGGTCTTCCTCCAGAGGGTATTCTGGTGTTTTATATATTGGCCTGATAATTTGCAATTCTTAGACCCAGGGTAGCAGAAGTGAAGGTCCTCTTCCTTAAGATACCTAGTTTCCTGGACGCCTTGTCAAGAGGGAGTGAACTGAGGTGTTTAGCACTTTAGACCTATCATGGACTGCATTTTTCACAAATGTGAGCCCTAGGTTAGTCTGCAAAAAAAAAAAAAAAGGCATTCCTGAGTGGGCCTGGTACAGCTCATCTGCCTTCCTAGGAATGGCAGGAAACATTAAGCCTGTGCCAGGCAGCCAAGGTGGCATCCTCTAGGGCAGGCAACAGAGGAGGAATCACAATAGTTGGAGAATCAGGTAGCGCTAAAAATTCCACCAAATTCCTTTTGACGATGTCAGTCTCCTCCAATTCACAGACTGGAGTTGCTGCATCACTGAGATGAATGAGGGCCTTAAGGAGAGGGACCTCAAGGTGTACACAATAAGAGTCCTCACTCCCTGTGGAGATGGTGGAGCAAGACCTCAGAGTTCCACATATTCTTCCTCCTCTTTCTCTTGCCTTATGTGGTCAGGGTCATATTCCTGATCCTTGTTGACTGCTTCTGTAGGCCTCAAGGAAGGCACAGAAGGTAGTAAATTGACTCTGGAAGGTAATGGGCACATCAATCGAACAGACATTGGCGCTGGGGCTTGCCAGGGATGCCCCATCAACACCGCTTCTGTGGCAGGTGGAGGAGGTACCAGGTGCTGCAGCATGTCAGAGAAGGACAAGAGCACCACTTGCCTGTGCTACAGGCATGCTCTGGGATGTCTATGGGGAAGGCGCTGTTCCAGACAACAGTCCCTTGCCAGACATACTAGGCCCGGCAGTACTCAGTCTGTCCTGACCTGGAAGAATCAGAGGTCCAGGTGGTCAATGGCACTGAGGCGGTCGCACTGGACTGAAGGGGTGGCAGTCATTTCCCAGGATTTCAAAGAGTGTGAGCCAAAAGAATGGGCTGGCGACATGCGGAGCTCTTTTCCTGGAGCTTTTTATCCATCCTAGCTACCTGCAGTTTTAGAAGGTGGATTTCCAAGGCGCTCTTCCTGCATTGCCGGGTAAGCTGTATTAAACTTGAGGCAAAGTTCACAGGTCCTAACATTATAGGCCACGCCAAGGCAGCACACAGACGTTGTGCAGGTTGTGACACTTGGACAGCTGCTTCTGTATTAACCTATGCTTTTTGTAATATAAAAATGTGTTATTGAATGTCTCATGAGAGATGCTGACAGCCTGTAAAATGACACCCCTCCTCCCAGGTTTCAGATACAAGGTGTTACCTGGAAGGTCAAGAGGTTAGAACAGGTTAGAAGAGACTTAACATTTAGGATCTCCTAGTTATGTGACTAATTGCAGCTTGCTAGCTGCCAAGATAGATCATAAATGTTTATGACATTCAGAGGAAACGCAGTTCAGTTCACATGGTGATACAAAGCATATTGCACCTCCGTGAGATCTGGCAGAGACACAAGTCCTTTGATGTCCTGGAAAGGGAAAGCAGATCACAAGATCAAAGAAAGTCATATGATAAAATGAGTTGTGTTGAGATCACAGAATTTACCTTTGATAAGACATCCTATTTTGCATAAATATATATTTTTTATATTCTGACAGGGAGGTGCTAGGTGACCTCACGCAAAGAGGTTGGCAAAGCCAGTTTTTCAACAGTATTCTGTTTTCCATTTACACACAAATGTTTGGACTCTGAAAAAGAAACATCTACAGCACTGTAAGATAAGAATACCTTAGAAAAAGACAATTCCAAGAGTACTGTGGTAGGAGATTTTGTCTGCACTTTTAAACCTGTTTTAAGCGATTTCTATATTCTGTGATTATATAGTTCTGTATTTACACTTTACATTTTTATCTATTTTTTACTAAACTACTCATTTTTTTAATAGACTATTTGTGTCTTCCAAGTCCTTCTGTTTGTTGCCTCTGATGCGTGGATGGCTAGGAGTGAGACAGTACTGCAGGAGCTTATATAGTAATACCAAACTAGGAAAAGGTAAGAGTAACCCGAGGTCTTTATTAGAATTTTAAGGGTTCATTTTGTACACCTGGTTAGGTGCCCATAGGCAAAAGATATCTGCCCCCGACCCGAAGAGCTGAATTATCTGAGCCTGTACATTGGGTATGCTAGCAAGAGGTTCACAGTTTGAATCCCTCCAGAACTGAGACCAAAGGTTGATTCAAACCCACAAAACAGACAGGAGGGTTACCCTGTTTCTGTTAACTGTTCACAAGACTGCACTCGGAGGTTGGCACTGTGGGAGCAGAGAGCCTGACCCGAGTCGGTTTGAGAATCTTTTCACCGCATTCTCAATCAGTCAATCAAGTCTTTATTTAACCAGGCGTTCATAGTTGAGCAGAAGCTCATTTGCAAGATGGACCTGGGTGGAGCATGAACAATTGTATATACAGGTCAACACAGGTATTTACAAGGCAATACAGATAATACTCTTTACAGAGAGGAAGAAAAAGTTCATATGTACATAGAATTATACAGATATTGTACAGATTACATGTTATTTACATACATAGAAGTGTCTATAGCAAGATCAAGCAGGTTATCTAAGGTTGCAGGAGGAAGTAACAGAAGAAAAAAATAAAAATAAAATATATACACCAGGTAGAGGTGAAGGTAGGGAGAAAGGCTAGGAGGCACGGTGCAGAGAGGAGCTGGTAAAGCAGGATGTAGAGAAGGCGAATGGAGAAAAGGTATGTGAGCGCCCCGGGATTGAATGCTATAAAGTACGAGGCATGGTAGGATGTCACAACCCAGGGTAGTGAGCTCCTATCCGAGGTTGGGAAAGGAAGAATAAGGGGATGGATGGGCCTAGTGTTGATAAGACAGGGGGATAAGAGAGAGAACAATTAGGCTGGTGAGGAGCAAGCTGGGGGTCAGTACTTAAAATTGGGTCTGGGCGTGGCTATATACCAGTGCGACACGGTACTGGGTCTGAGTGGGTGAAGCAGTTGCATACTTCTGACTGTATGGAAATAAAGCATCTTGAAGGCATTTATACGATTAGAGTGCTTAAGTTGAGGGTTTTGTAGATAGTTCCATAAGGTAGGTAGCACTTGCTTATGGCTGCCTCTGCACGGGATTTTGCTTTGGGTACTTTAAGTGTAATAGCTGAGTAACTTCTTAACGCATATTTCCCAATTATACTCAGGCAGTATTCTCAGTGTCTAAAGAGCTTAGTGGGTTCTTTAGAAGACGTACACAATGATGATCGCTTTTAAAAAGTGATAGCTAACAAGGGAGGGTGTGTGGCTTAGCTTCAGAGAGGAACATAAGTTCCTAGCAGCTCCACAGAGATTTATTTAGCAAAAACTGCCTGTTTACAAGGCTTGGAAAATTTTAAACACGATTACTGTGGTGAGCACCTATTATATAATGGAAAAATCCCACAGTGCTGCTTTACCTGGTGACATTTTTCACTGAAGGAGGGGAGGCCTGTGCAACACAAGGCCACATCGGGCTTGGGTGAGCCTTCCAGCAGTGACATCATAGTAAACACTACTCTGGGGCAATTAATTAAATCCATGCAGGATATGGACCAGAAGTCGGATAATCTAACTCCTAGAGTCTCTAAATTAGAGACACGTGTGGATGCAAAGGAACAATCAGTGCAGCGTGCAAAACATCATCTCTGAAGTCCCAGGACATGATAGTGACCCTCATCCAGGAAAACACGATTTCTGAAACAATGGCTAAAGACTTTGGAGAATCGGGCCCAGGAACACAAACTCCGAGTAGTGGGACTCCCAGAACTGGTGGAGATGATGCCCTAGGATTTGCCACCACGTTGCTCCCTAGTCTCCTTGATCTCAATGACGGCAGCCCAGCATTTTCGTTAGAAAAAGCTTATTGGCTGATCCCCCCCAATGCATGTTCTAGCAGATTCAACAGCTCTGTGGACCTTTATTATTCTTCGTACATGGATCGGAGATCAGGACAGAGCCCTAGCACAAGCGAGGAAGAAAAGGATCTCAAGTATGGCAAAGTGGACGACTCCATCTTTCCAGACCTCTCGTACAGAACCACACTTCATCCTAAGGCATTTGATCGAATCTGCAGCTCACTTAAGAGTTTTCAGAGTTCAGCACCAGCTACTCATACCTGTCCATCTGCATGTGGCACGAAATGAAGTTTCTGTTCAATGACCCTCAGGAGGCAGGCAGGCACGTTGGTGCAGAGAAATGAAACTGCCCTTAGCTCAGCAGAAGGCTCAGATTCAGAGGAGTCATGTGTAACCCCTAAGCAACGCTATTCCAAGGGCTACTATCCCTGCCTGTATGGCTGTGCACAGGTTGAGGTGCCTGGATTCACCAAAAAGGTGCCTCCACCCAGAGTACTGGTGATGTCTATGTTCTGCTATAGCCCTCTCGGAAGCTGTAGCCACCCACCAACCCTCCTAGTGACCTAGTACCTGGTATAGCAGTAAATTCATAATCAGTATAACATAGCAATATGCATACACCCTTCACACTTACCACCAGGGTTAGATTTGCAGCAGTTTCCATGGAGACCCCCCCCCTGTAAAGTCAGCAATACACTAGCACACCACGAACACTGTAACCCAATTAATAACGTGCACACTAGCCAGGTTAAACATGAAGAAAGACTATCAGGTTTATTTAGGGGCAGTGAACAAGGAAGGGGCATGAATCTAATCATCTGAAATCTGTCTTTGTTCAGTGATTGCTTGCACTTCTGTCCCAAACAGAGTCACACAACACTGGGTACCCAGGATGGCAAGTCTGGCTAGCCAGAGGCATTGCCGGGGTGGCCAGCATTGCAGCTGATATGGGGCCTTGGTGGAAAGAAAAGCAGTTAACATGCAAAATCAGATTTTTAATCCGAGCCGGCTGGCTCAGTCCTTTGTAAACACAAGAAACTGAAACAATTAGATGGCACCACAGATGATTTAAACACTCGTTGCAGGAAGCTCCGATTGTACTCACGCTACAGGAATCTGGTGCAAGGCAGGCAATAGAGACCTCATGGTGATGACCTATGGGCATAGAGAAACAAAGGTTGACAACACGCCTTTTCACGGCCTTTCCTCCAGGTGGCCGCAACCTGCGTGTTGTTGCGCTTGAGTGGATCCCGAGCCGGTCTCGTTGAAAGTATCTGGGGCAGGAGTAGTGGCCTAGGCCGAACTGGCAAGGCCCAGACAGGATGAGCAGTATGGCAAAGTTTCGTCTTCTGCTGGTGAAGCCTCCAGCTGGCATAACAGGTTTGACCATGGGCAAGCAGGTCCCAACCCATATAACACATTCAGCACATTCAAAATAAACAGCTATCTCAAGGTAGAGTTCAGATATAGTCCGGTTGCAATTCAGCAGCTTTACTGAGCAAACCTTTCAATCAGAGTATGTCTCACCCACAAACTTCAGGATCAAGTCTTTGGTCCAAATCGTTAAATAGCACTGAAACTTATTTTCTCCTGCCACAGTTCCAGGCTGGAATCGGACAAGTCAGACTTCTGCTATAGGCAGTCTCAAGCAGGAGAAAGGTGGCAGGGAGGCAAGCTGAGCCTCTTTCCACCAACTCTCCTACACTCTTCCTGAGAGCAGCTGCTCACACTTCAACCTCCAACTCTAACTGATGCACTCTCTCGGCACACTGGGCATTTCCCTTGTAGATCCAGGAGTTTGGCTGGCTGAAGGAGCTGTCAGTTACAGTTAGGGCTCCCCCTCCAGGTCAGTTTGGTGCCAACTGAAAAAACTACAGAATTTCCTTCCCATAGCACACTGGGGTTCAGATCCATTTTAGGTCCCTAGTGGTTCTACTGGTCCAATTACTGGAAGTCCTGGACCCAACATGGTGGCTCCATCCAAATGAATGAGCTACAAATAAAGCAGATTAGCCAAACTTCCCTATTTCCAATGTAGAGATGCACAAAAGGTAAATAAGCACAGTTCCTACACAGGCTCCCTCTGTGCAAATAGTGACCACAGAGTGGAATGAAAGAGCACATCTGACCAGTCGCAAGCCCCAAACTGCTTGGACTCGGCTCAGACCATTTACTTTACACAAATTAGCTATTCTCTTAAAAGGACAGGTGCAGAGGCTCAATATGGCACTCGCACGTAAACAAACAAGATCACACAGTGACAGGACATCAGCCTGACAGTGGGCATTGGGAAGCCCTGGAAGACATTAAGTAAACCCCAAACTGGAAAGGGGGTTTACACATGAATGATCCCTAAGGCAGGACATGCAGGTAAACTCTAGATTACGCTAGTCTGATCACTGTGACTCGAGCAGTGTGCTGGTTGAGTGTTTTACTTTGGGGTCTTTTGTTTGTTAATATTACAGGTTGATGGGGCCGAGTGCGATAGGCTAGGGTGGGGGAGTTCATGTGGTGGTGGACAAACCACTTAAATGTATACCAAGCTCTAGTAAAGTCATCGTTCTGCTGCTTTACGTAGGCATTAAGGTAAGATGGAGATTTTCCCAATACCTCTTCATTCCTCCACTGGACTATGGGGCACATGCTCAGATAATTTCTACATGGTCATTCTATAGCGTCCTGAAAGCTGATACCGCAGACTGTGTAAAGACTCTAGTTTGCATAAGCATCAGTACAAGATCACGGTTTCAAAATCCCTCTGCTACCTGTACCTGTAATTTGTATAACACTTGTACACCAGTCAAAATCTGTTTAAATAATTCCACTGGTTCCTATTACTAAAGTTTGTTTACTGCTACTTTATTTAGAGAGCTCTCTTGGGTAAGATCTGTTCTATAACATCTTTCACATTACGGAAATGTTGGGCAAATAGCCCTTGATGTTAAAAGGGAATCTGTTTACTATTACGAACATACTGAAATTTGCCACCAGATAAAGGCCTAGAGGTCTATCAAGTCTGCTCAATGTGCAGCTAGCACCCTTTATCCTGCAGCTGCCCCTCCTTCCACCCTTCCCCTTCATTAACCCTCCCCCTTGTCCTGTCCCATCCTCGTTTGAAGCAGTCCACTGTTCTACTGCATACCACTTCAGCAGGTAACGCATTCCACCCAGCCACCACCCTCTCTGTAAAAAAAAGTGTCTCCTCATCTCCCTCCTGAACCTTCCTCGCTCCAGTCTCATATCATGGCCCCTGGTGTCCCTCCCTTCCCTTACTTTGAACAGCCCCTCTGTACTTGTCTTGTTTATTCCTTTCATGTATTTAAAGGTTTCAATCATGTCACCCCTGTCTCTCCTCTACTCCAGTGAGTACATGTTCAACTCCTTCAACCTCCTCTTGTATGATAAGTCCCCCAGCCCCTTGATCATCTTTGTCGCTCTGTGCTGCACCCCCTCCAGTAACTTAATGTCCCTCTTCAGATACAGACGCCAGTACTGCACCAGTACTCCAGGAGTGGTCTAACTAATGACCTATACAGTGGCAGAATCACTTCCTCCTCCTCGAGGATATACCCTTGCAATACAACCCAGCATTTTGTTGGCTTTGCAGCTGCCTTCCTACATTGTGCCAAGTTGTTCACTGACCCTGTAATGAGCACACCCAGATCCTTCTCCTCCTCTGTCTGGGCTAGCTGCACTCCCCCTAGCTGGTAACTCCTCCTTGGGTTCTTCATCCCAAAATGCAGCACCTTGCACTTTTTGGCATTAAAGCCCAGTTGCCAGGTGTCTGACCAGGTTTCAAGCTTTGCCAGATCATCCTGCAACCCCTGCCATCCCCCTAGGTCATCCACCACCGCGCCTACCTTGGTATCAGCAAACAGACTGATCTTGCTCTTGATGTCCCATATGTCATGTCTGCAATGAATATCCCAAACACTGGTCCCAACACCGAGCCTTGTGGAACACCACTCGTCCACTACCCTGGGTGTGAGAGCTCCCACCCACCACCACCCTCTGTTGCCTTCCCTGCAGCCAGTTTCTACCCATCTCACCAGCTTTGCACCGCCCTGTGCCTACTAACTTCCTTCCCAGCCTTCCATGTGGCACTGAGTCGAATGCCTTACTGAAGTCTAGATACAGGACATCCACTGCATGGCCCTGTCCAGTTGCCTAGTTACCCAGTCATAGAACTCCGACCAGGTTGGTTTGGCAGGATCTGCCACGTATGAAGCCATGCTGTCTGCTGTCCTGTAGTCCTTTGGCCTCTAGGAGGGCCACCAGTCTCTCCTTCAGGATGGTCTCCATTAGCTTACCCACGATGGATGTGAGGCTCACTGGTCTGTAGTTTCCCGGTTCATCCTTGGGGCCACTTTTGTGGAGGGGCACCACATGAGCCATCCTCCAGTCCTGAGGTACACACCCCGAATGTAGTGAGGCATTAAATAGGTCTGCCAAAGGTCCTACAAGGACCTCTGCCAGCTCCTTCAGTACCCTGGGGCGGATGCCATCTGGGCCTTGCGCCTTGTCCACCCTCAGTGCCTTCAAACCCTCTCAAACTCTGCTCTCCATGATTTCCCCATCTGTCACCACTTCCCACCCTGCTTCTGCCATTTCTCCCACCTTGGGTGTCACCCCCCTCTTCTCTTTAGTAAATACTGAGCAGAAGTACTCATTTAGTGCTTCCGCCTTATCGCACCCTGCTTCAACCCAACCCCCCTCCTTCCTAATCCTTACTATGTGGTCTTTACAGCTCCTTTTCTCCCTGATGTACTTGAAGTCCTTCTCCCCTTTCTTAATGCCTTGTGCCAGCCTGAGTTCCGTAGATGCCTTGGCTCCCCTTACTGCCTCTGTCACCTCCTTCAATTCTGTCAAGTACTCCTCCCTGTCCTCCCCCCTCCCTGTTTTCTTGTACTTTCTAAAGGCAGCTCTTTTCCTCCTTACCTTTTCCATGACCTCCTTGCTCAACCAGATCAGTTTCTTATTGGAATCATTTCCCTGTTAAGTTCCTAGACATATGCCTACTGACTATATACAGTACTACCTCAATTATCTGAATGCTCTGGGAGACATCAGCTTTGTTTGGATAATTCAGAGTTCGGATAATCGGGGTCTATAACATTAGGCAAACCAAAGCTGGGGACAATGCCAGAGTTCAGATAATCAGGAGATTCTGATAGTAGGGTTCAGCTAATTGAGGCCAAACTGTATTAACTGCTATGCATAAAATGTACTTGTATTTCCCTATGTGTATCTCATGGGAAGATGTTATTCCTATATTTGTTTTAGAATGATAGCAAGGCCTTGCTAGACTAACTGTAGGCTTCCGTAGACTATCAATTGTAAGCTTTCCTGCAAAATAAAATAAGCTAGAGAAAAT
This sequence comes from Neoceratodus forsteri, assembly GCA_016271365.2. Taxonomy (NCBI): domain Eukaryota; kingdom Metazoa; phylum Chordata; order Ceratodontiformes; family Ceratodontidae; genus Neoceratodus; species Neoceratodus forsteri. The sequence continues at coordinate 822,758,984 of CM028137.1, read as the reverse complement.
TCAAAAGAACACTGACTATCAGTTGACTGTAGCAGCAGAGTCTCCATGGCAGGTCTGGCAAGTATGACTGACAGAGGGAAATGAACCGAGGAGGGAAGGGGCCACCCACGGTTATATGGGAAGTGCCAACGTAGAACACAGTCATGGGCTGCCCCCAGCCAACTGCTTGCAAAAAGTTTCCGTGTGATCCTGCTGCCTGGTGGCTAGTTACAGAGGTGTTGCCTGATGAAAGATATCCTTGAAGATCAGGCGATGCAGGCCCTTAAAAAAAAAAAAAAACACCCAACCACCTTCTCCTGGGTCACCGGGCTGACCAGTCCACACCCAGTAAGGTGGCGGCTGCCAGATGTACCCTAAGGGTCGTGCTCAGAGAGGGACCAGAGGTAGTCGAAGATGCTTGCCACAAGGCAGGCATGAGGATCAAGCTCCTTACACTGGCACCAAATGGAGAACCTCTTCCATTTAAAGGCTTAATTAACACTGACGTGTCTACACTGGCGCAACTGATCTCTTTAGCACATACATTTTTTTATTTTAGTCTTTAGTAATCGGGTAAGGCACACTAGGCACAAGTGCCTGTTTTCAGGGGCTACCTGGGAGGAATGGGCGGTTAAATGACTTGCTTAGAGTCACACAGTACAAGTGGAGGTTGTGAGAATCAAACCCAGATCTAGTCTGCTGGATGTATCAAAGCTTGCTCACAGCCCATGTAGCATTCAGTGGAATACTTTAGTGTACAATTCAGTGGCCTGATGAAAGATCTCCTCGAAGATCAGGCCCCAGATGATGCAATTTGTATGACATTACTACTACACACTCGTTGCTAGCACCATGGGGTAAAAGACACCATCCCTGTCTAAATGACATCTGTCAGTACTCTTGTGCCATTTTGCTCAAAACGTACAAGGGATGTGGAGGTGCAGGGTCACTCATTAGAAACCCCATACAAAGCTCATTTAAACAAGGTAGTTTGCTTAAAGAGAATCTCGACTAATATTTAAAAAAAAAATCCCCAAACCAAAAAGAGAGGCTCTGTTACCTCCAAGGGAGCTCCTTTGTGCCACCTGCAACTGCAACATCCACCCCATGCGATCATTTCCTCAGCCCCCCCTCTCCCGGACTTAAATGGAGCACACCAGCGTTCTTCCTATGCAGACGTCATGGGGGGCGCAGCAATAAGGAAATGTAAGGGGTCATACGGCTAGCTCCTTGGGGGCAAATTCCAATTCCTTTCTGGGTGGGAGGGGTCTTAAATAATCTAAGTGGCACAGAGGAGCTCCCCTATGTAGGTAAGGGCACTTCCTCTTGTTAGTTTCCAGCACCAAAAAAGTACTCTATAAGTGTAAAGAGTCTGGAGATATGAAAGTCATGGTCAGTCCTATATTAAATCAAGGCAGCAAACATTTCACAGAACCTTTCGGAAGGAAGTGATGTCACAGGGGCAAGTTGTATGAAGGTCAGCTTGTCCAAGTGACATTTTGTGTCTCAAGGTCCCATAAAACGGCTGCTGAACTGATTTCAGCAAGGACAGATTAAGATGGAATATATCTGAACTGCTGACACCACCTACAGATAAGTCAAACACCTTATTTGAAAGTGCATTTCATGGCCTTTCATACTGAGGCACTCTTCATACCTACATTACCCTTTAATGGCACACGATCAGCTCCATAGGCTACTTATCGTTCAGTTAAAAAACAGTTGCCCTAGTGAAAGTAAACAAGTAGCAATTAGTGTGATCATACCAACCTGGTTTCGTTTCAGATCCCTCATCTTATCCAACTGTATCCTTGATGAACTTCAGAAAAGCCCACAGAAAAGCCAGTAAACCATGATGCAACAGTCTCCTCCCAGTATATCCTGAGTGGCTACATTGTGTGTGTGTGTGTGTGTGTGTGTGTGTGTGTGTGTGTGTGTGAGAGAGTGTTTTCCACCTTAATATGGTGTTCTATAGTAGGTGAACAATTGCAACATGTGTTTTTATACTACAGACAATATGAATTGGGGAGAGTGTTGACAATGTGCATTAAAAATTGTAATTTAAACTAGGGACAATGTGAATAGTGAGGAGTTTGACAATGTTTTAGAGACCATTTGAAACTGGCCAATACTTTAGTATGATTTTGCTAATAAATTTCAAGGTTTTGATTTCTTCAAACCCACACCCTTTCCCCAACGCACCTGAAAGTGCCATTTAAAACACGGACAATGCAGACTAAAGGAGGAAGCAAGGCTGCAAATAAGGCCAACAGGAAAAGCTGGAAGCCACATGCAATTAAAGCAAGGTGAGAAACTGTAAGCAAGGCAGAACTTCCAAACTGTAATAAAGTTCAACAGTTGTCCCCATCAAATGCGTTTCAATCAGAAATGGAAGGACGTTCACTATGCCAAGCCCTAAAGTGGGTCATAATGTTCAGTATCCGGATTGTGGGACACATTTTTCTAGATTATCACTGTATCTCCCAATGCTACCTTTGGGGGCAGTTAAGCTGAAGAAAACCAGTTCCAAGGAAGTCTCACCATTAACCTGATATCCCAGCAACTAGCAGGATGGTGCAGCCATAAAGAAGTTAAGTCACCATCATCCCATCTCTTCCCGCCAGCCATTTCATTTACCTAGGTACTTTACAAAAAGGGAGTAAACTAAATAATTCCATGTTGGTTTAAGCAGCAAGAAAATGCTACTTCCTTCCGAGCATGCCCAATGAGTATGGTGTATAGTCAAAGATGGTTTACCTGAAGTGATCTGAATCCTCCCTTTAGCAGCATGTGAGCACACAAACAGGGGAGCACAAGAGAAAAAACAGACAAGACAGAGTGAATCTACCCAAAGCCTGAACACAGGAGAGACAGTCACATGACAGCAAGCAGCAGGAGGGGCAGCAAGCACTTATATGGCCATTGCTGGCTCAACAGCATTCAACAGCATGGTGGGAGATTCTGTACATAGATGCGGGGTGTTGTTAAATCATCACCTAGAGCAAGCGGTAGGTAAATGGAGTTGGAGGACAAACCCAGAAAGGAACTTCCTGGACACAAGCAGCACCTGGCACAGAACTGGTGTCAGACTCCCAGATTCTGTTGGGGCCAGAAGACGACATACCACAGGTGGTTTAATATCCACTTTATTTGCACAAGTTAGAATACATCCACATCACTTGAGTGACAAAAGCAGAGATACAGGCTGGGTGCCCAATCTGACCGAACAAGAGTAAAGAAACTGCATATACAGATTCAAAACAGTGGACTGTCCTACTTTTGTAGCATATGCATCATACCTGGATAAAACCTGCTCTGGTTTGAGTACAAAGACTGTTTGCAAAACAGGGCTATATAATATCTGTTTGCAGTCCCCTCTCCCCCCATTACATATTTTTTTCTGTTCATATCCCCCTTCCCCACTCCCATCCTGACAACAGCTGCTGTGGCTGCACCCTTTCTCCAACTGAGATCAGATAAGCAAGGAGGGAGAAGAGAAAAAAAATGAACTTTACAGCAAAAGGTCAAATGCCCCATTCACACAGCAGCAGCCGAAATGCAGCTACTCTTCCACTTAAAAGCGGAAGCAGCCATTTCAAACGCACACAAGGCTTCGGTCACAAGAAGGAGCTGAATCGCTATATGGTCTGCTGCTGAGGCACACTTCAGAACCCTGATAGGTGAGGGCCACTTCCCCACAGATACACCAGAGAGAGGGAGAGGGAGGGGATAATTCTGGAGTGGCAGTGTTGGTGCAGATTACTACCCCAGTACATATTTAATTTAGTTGTTTAACCAGGTATAGCACACTAAGCTGAAAGCTTTTTTACAGGAGCGACCTGGGAGCACAAGGAGGTTAAGTGACTTATTCAGGGTCACACAGTATGCAAGTGGAAGCTGTGGGATTCAAAACCAGGTCTGGTCTGCTGGATGTCACCAGATTTGCAGCTCAGAGCCTTAGACCACTGCGCTATACTGCCTCTATATACATATGCCGTTTCTAAGATCAAGTGACAACGGATGGAAAAGGCAGATCAAGTACTGACCTCCCCTTTACTTTTAAAGGCAATTGGCATTTAACCTGCAAGCGATTCTGACAATGCCACTTGGCTGCATCTTTTTCCTCCTGTAGCTGGATCCCAACCCTAATGCCCTTTTTGCTAGTTAAGCTTACTCCTAACCGCTGTAAGTCTGCAAAATACCCATTTTTGTAACAAATCCATATGTGCAATTGTGTTACCTTTACTCCTAGGATCACTATGTATTTTCTCACTGTTCTTTGATAGGACGTGGAGCCTATATAAAAAGAGCTTTTGGCTCAAAGGTTTTCATTCCAAGACTGAAGTAAATAAATAAAAGCCTGTATTTTCTGTAAGAGCTGTGTTTTAAATATTGGTTCCCATTCTCTTATTGTTCCATCTTTACAGGCCTTTTGCTAAAAGCAAAGAGAGCTTAGACCAGCCATTTTAAAACTATACAATGTTACTATATGCAACAATGCTGTTATGCGAAGTGGACACCAAGCAGTTGCCTGCCCCAGAAGCTAATTCAGTGCACTTATGAACATTTTTTGCTCAGGATACAATTCACTTACAATGCTGCGCTTCTTATATCGCGTTGAACTGCTACTGCCCTGGCCCCTAAATCAGCATTTTAATGATGCCAAGCAAGGAGTGGGGCTGCAGACATTTACTATACTTTCTACAGGGATCCGGAAGGGGACTTTTTAAAGATCATTTTACTAACTTTGCAGGCAAGTCTACAGGTATGTGGTTAGAATATATATTCTTTACTAACTATATTTGTAGTTCTGCATGCAAAGTGAATAAAAATCTTGAGAGCCCCCTTCCTCTGATCCATGTAAATATATAAAGCACCTGCAGCCCTTTCTCTGCCTCGTGTCTTGACGATGCAGATTTTGGTGTTGGAACTGCAGTGCTTGGTATTACAATGCATCTGCGCCTATACAGAGCTATGTGGTTGAAAGGAACAAAGTACATCCTACAGTTCTAGAATGGTACTCACCGTGTGTAAATCAGTCAAGCAGGTATTTTCAAATTCACATATGTGCAGCAATGTGCAATCTTTCAGCCTGTCAGCCAACCCCACCCATCTTGCTACCAGTTCTAGTTAACCACTATACAATGTTAAGGGTATTTTCAGGTATGTATACTGAATACCATAATCTTACTGGTCAAAACCAAATCCCAGGTAAGATATCTACATTTTACTTTTTGCCACTGAATTTCAGATTTATACAAACCAGACACTAACTGAATGCAAGCTGGTCAAGTGGATGTTTACCTTGAGTTGTGTTACCATTTTGGTGTCCATATAGAGAACACCCCACCCTTACACCACCCAGGTGTGACAGCAGAAATAAGTTTAAAAAAAAAGGCAATAGAAAAGACATGCATGCTCTACCTGTCGTGGCTGCGAGGGTGTGTTCATTTGTGTGGCTTGTATGCCCAAAGACCACAGGTGCTGCTGGTCCGGGCGGAAACGCCGGCTACAAAGAAGTTAAAAGTTCAAGGTTACAGGACCATGTCATTAAAGAAAGTTTTGTACAAAATTACACTTACCCCTTTTCCCCACAACCATCGGACATTTTCTTTGTCCTTAAACATCTGTAACACAGAACAGTATAGAGATACTGTGTTCAGGGCGTGTTACAATGCTCGCAACTGTTCTCTTGTTGGATAGGTTTCAGACCAAATTTACACCTGTGCGATCCAAGCCTAGGAGTCGCATGGTACACAGGCAACAGTCCAGATCAAACAGAACACAACTGTGAAACAGGTTGCCCCAGGTTCAAGTCCCATTACAGCCACTGGCTCACTGTATAACCATGAGCAGGGAATTTGCCTCATCATGCTTTAGCCCCTCACAGTTGTCAAACAGGGCCAAATACATCCAGACTTATAGATGCAGCTAGTGAACAGCTACAGTATATGCATCTATATCGCGATATATCCCAGGAAATCCTGTCGAAATAAATGGAATTTCCTGTGCTATATCGTGATATAGCTGAATATACTACAACTAGCACTGGCTATATGCTGCATCTCCCTTCAGCTGTCCGTTAGACTGCTTAATAAACACAATTCTACACAACTGTCAGATCAGTCTACACCACGGGGTACCAAGAGGTATGAGCATGAAAGAAAAAATTACTCACCTTAGTAATGTTTTTTCTAATGGAGTCTTACTGTATTCTGACAATAGCAGCGAGTCCCAACCTTCGAACTGCCCCAGAGATGAAAGTGTTAACTTTCCATGCCAGGCATGGAACACTGCGCTCGAGCTTGGTTGAGACTGTGTTGCTGTTTGAACTCAAACCGTCAGATCTTTACGAGCTAAACTCACTGAGGTCCTGTGTGGAAGCTGTAAACCTACACTAGCCAACTGGCTACTAAATAACAGATTTTTTGGTCCCAAAACAAAGACTCAAGTCAGGAAACCCAAAAAATTAAACACACAACACCCACTCACCCAAAGAAAAGAGGGTGATAAAAAAGGTGGGGCACCTCCTGAGTGCCAACACTGCTACTGCCCACACACATCCCAAAAATCAAGGTTCTGAGAGGGGAAGGCGGGGGGAGGTCAGAATATAGCAAGACTCCATTAGAAGAAACAACATTACTAAGGTGAGTAATTTTTCCTTCAAACAACACGAAGTCTTGCTGTATGCTGACAATAGCAGACTACCAAGCAGTACCTCCATGGAGGAGGGACAGAACCTACTTAGGAAATACGCTCTGAAGCACAGCTGTGCCAAACCGAGCATCACTCCTAGCCTGGATAGCCAGAGAATAATGCTTGGTAAAAGTGTGTACTGTTTTCCAGGTAGCTGCTTGACATATCTCTAAGATAGGAATATCCCTGGCAGCAGCCAGGGAAACAGCTGTACCTCTGGTAGAGCAAGCCCTCAGGCCTGAGGGTGGAATCTTAACCTAGTTTTTCATAGCAAAATTGAATGCAAGAGATAATCCACCTGGCAATGGGTCTTTTAGTGGCAGGTTTTCCTTTACCAACCTCACCATAAGTGAGGAACAGTTGGAGGGAGTCAAACCTGTGACCCTTGGTATGTTCTATGTAGTAGCTAAGGACTCTTCACATCCAAACTGTGTAACCTCCTCTCACCAGAGGAGGAATGGTCAGTGAAGTACACAGGAAGAGACAGATTGGTCAAGGTGGAAGTCTGAAACCAGCTTAGATAAAAAAAACTTCCTGTTAGTCCTGAGAACCACCTTATCTCTATGGAAAGATAAAATCAGGCTCCACTGACAGGGCTTGTAACTCACTTATGCGCCTAGCAGAGGTGATGGCCACCAAGAACACAGTTTTCCAAGTCAAGTACTTAAGCTCTGCTGAGGACAAAGGCTCAAAAAGGGGGTTGCATGAGCTGAGCAATGCAAACGTTAAAGTCCCAAGCAGGGGCAGGGTCCCTGAATGGCGGATTGGTATGAAGCAATCCCTTGAAAAACTTGGAGAATACAGGGTGAGCTGAAAGAGAAGAGGGCTTACCTGCTGAAATAAAAGCAGAGACAGCTGCCAGGTGCACTCTTAGTGTAGCTGGTCTGAGTCCCAAGCTATTAAGGAGAACCATATAGTCAAGGACTGTGGGCAGGTCAGCAGACTCTGGGGAAGTATGCCTCCCAGAGCACCATATGGAAAACCTTTTCCATTTGGAATTATAAGTAGTTCTGGTGGAAGGCTTCCTAGAAGCCTTTAGAATATCCACAACACCTTGGGAAAGGTGTAAATCAGCAAACTAACTCTTCAAGAGCCAGGCCTTGAGATTGAGAGATTTGAGGTTCGGGTACCAAACCCTCCCCTGAGCACAGGTTAATAGGTTGTAATTCCTGGGAAGAGACCGGGGAAGGTGGACTGCTAAGGAGAATAGTAGAGGGTACCAGAGCTGTCTTGCCCAGTCTGGAGCAATCAGGATCACCTTGCAGGACTGAGACCTGATTTTGACTAGCACTTTGAACAGGAGGGAAGGGTGGAAAAGCATACAGGAACTTCCCTTCCCAACTGAGAACTAAGGCATCCAGGGGGACTGAGCCCAACACTGGGGACCTGCAGCAAAACAGGGGAAGTTGGTGATTGTCTGGGGCTGCAAAAAGATCCATCTGTGGGGTGCCCCATCTGGAGAAGATCACCTCCAAAACGAGGGGATCCAGTGACCATTTGTGATGGCCCTGAGATATCCTGCTGAGAGCATCTGCCAGGACATTGTCCTTGCCTGGGAGGTGTACTGCTGTGAGGGAGGTGTTCAGGGAATAGGCCAGAGACCACAACTTCATTGCTTCTGTGCACAAGGCCGTAGACAGAGTGTCCCCTTGCTTGTTGATATACCACATTGTGATGGTATTGTCTGTTCTGATCTGAACAACTTTGTTCTGAACAGACTTGGAAAAAGCTTGAAGTGCTAGAAACACTGCTCTGAGTTCCAACAGATTGATGTGAAGCAGAGATTCCTGAAGGGACCACAACCCTTGGGTGGTCAGGTCTCCCAAGTGGGCCCCCCACCCCAAGAGGGAGGAATCTGTAGTAAGGATTAAAGAATGAGACCGAGTGACAAAGGGGACTCCCCGTCTCAGATTGTTCCGATCCTGCCACCACTGCAGGGCCTGGATCAGAGTTCGAGTCACTGGAATCAGTTTGATAAGAGGGTCCTTTTTCTGAGACCAAAAGGCTCTCAAGTGGAACTGAATGTCTCATCTGAAATCTTGCTCCCTGCACCACTGCTGTAGAAGCAGCCATGTGCCCCAGGAGCTGCAGAAAATGCCTTGCTGGTCGAGACACCTGTAGGGTGAATGAAGAGGCCAGTGTGATAAGGGTCCTCGCCCTGTCCAGGGGAAGGCAGGCTCTGGCCTTTTCTGTCTCTAGCTCTGCGCCTATGAAGGTGAGGAGCTGAACAGGCTCTAGAACTGATTTTGAAAGATTCAGAAGGAAACCTAGAGAGGTGAGCAGTTGCTGAGTTATCTCTAGATGTAACTTGACTTGGTCTGGGGACTGGCCTACTATGAGCCAGTCGTCCAGGTATGGGAAGATGGCAATCCTTTGCCTTCTTAGAGAACTACTACTGCCAGGCATTTTGTGAACACCCTTGGAGCAGAGGTTAGGCCGAAGGGCATTGCTCTGAATTGGTAATGGCCTGAGGGCAGCTCGAACCTGAGGTACTTTCGATGGGAGCTTCTGATGAAAATAGGCATCCTTGAGGTCCAGGGAGACTAGCCAGTCCTCTGGTCTTAGAGAGGGTAGAATTATTCCCAAAGTCACCATTTTGAATTTTGGCTTTAAAAGGTGCTTGTTTAAGTATCTGAGATCCAGGATGGGCCGCCATTCTCCTGTCTTTTTGGGGGTAAGGAAGTACCTGGAGTACAATTCTTTGCCTTGGTGTAGGGGTGGAACCCTTTCCAGAGCTCTGAGAACCAGGAGGGAAGAGACCTCTGCCTCTAGGGCAAGTGCCTCTGAGGGATTTGCAGGTGGAAAGGATCTGGTTCTCATCTTTGGAAATTTTTTGAAGCTGAGAACCAGTCCCTGGTTTACTACTTCCAGGACCCATTTGTCTGATGTTAGAGACTTCCAGTCCTGGACAAAGTAAGCTAGCCTGCCCCCTACAGGTGGTGGAAAATCAGCCCTGGCGAACCCATCAGGGTGCCTGTTTGGCAGGGGGTTTAGGCTGAGGGGTGGAAGCAGGTCTGCTTGTACCCCTTCTGCCTCTCCCTCTAAAGAACCCCTCTGAGCATAGGCAGAAGAGGAGGCCTGGGCTTGGTAGAAAGGCTTATGAAAAGGCCTGCCCTTGGGATGCTGCCTCTGAGGAGTGGCTTGCCTTTCCTTGGCCTGAGCACTCCTATAGGTCCATTTTCTTCATGTAATTCTCTGTTTGCTCCCCAAACAGAGAATTACCCACAACAGGAAAATCCATGGTCTTAGTCTGGGTATCCTGAGACAGGCTAGTACATCTGAGCCAAGCCATTCTACGAAGTGCCACAGATGTAGCCATGACTTTAGATGAGACATCATTGGAGTCCACTGCAGCATGAAATTGCACCTTGGATGCCTCAATACCATCAGCAGCCACCTGCTCCAGCTCCTTGGCAAGCTGGCCAGGGACCTGTTTAGCTAAAGCCATGACAGTGTCCCATCTGGATTTCTGATACCTAGCTGTATAGGCCATATAATTGGCCTGCCTGAGTCCCAAGGATGCTGCCATGTACCGTTTCTTTGCCATGGCATCAATCCTCCTGGAGTCCTTGTCTGGGGGGTGTGAAGCCAAGGGAATATTAGCCTTATCACAGGCTGCAGCCTGCACTACCCCAACATGGCTGCATTGTTGTGTAAGAAACTCCGTATCTGAGCCTGACAAAGTATACCTCTTGTCCATTCTTTTATCCACAGGAGGTATAGTATTAGGAGTTTTTAAAATCTTAAATGTCTGTTTCCCAAAAGATTTGTGTAAGGAATAGACAGCCTCCTAGACTCTGGGATATCCATCATTTCCACATAGTCAGGCTCTTCCTGGTCATCCACAGCTTCTTCCATAGGAAGCTGAAGGGTTTCAACCACTTTCTTGTAAAACATGAAATGGGAGGGGACTCAGAGCCTAGGAGGAGACACTCTGAAGGCCTGTCTGGGGAGATGTCCGGGTCAATGGGCACATCCAGACTTTCAAAACCACATTCACTTTCCTCATACTCCTCTTCCTCCTCCTCTGGTTCATAATATTCCTCTAAATCATAATCTTGAACCGTGGAACTGGCCAAACCGAGCTTTCCTGATGGTGCCGTTCGGTCGGAACCGGGGAAAGCGACTGCACAATTATCATCGCTTTGGCTATTTCAGCAGCGGTTGGAGAAGAAACTTTTGGATCCACACCAGCTGATTTTTCCCTTCTTGTTCTCTTAGCCGGAACCGACTCCTCGGAATCGGGTCTCCTTTTGCCCGAAGAAGTTTCGCCCTGGTCAGAGGGCACTCCCTAGTTCAGTTTGAACCGAACCGGGCTGGCCATCCAGGTCAGTGGACTTTTTGGCCTCCCTTTCCCTGAGCCTACCAACTCTCTTCTCTAGGGTAGCTGCAGGAAAATTTTTACAAATCTGGCAGTCTGCACTGAGGTGGTCAAACCCCAGACAATAAACACAGGTGGTGTGGGGGGTCAGCCTTAGCAAAGACTTCCCCACACACACTAGTGTTGAAACCCAGTGGGCCCGGTTTTTCTTTTGGGTTTCTCAGACATGGTGCCAGTCCTAACAAAACTTTTTTTTTTTTACTTAGTTATTTAGCCAGGTATAGCACACTAAGCTGAAAGCTTTTTTTACAGGAGCGACCTGGGAGCACAAGGAGGTTAAGTGACTTGCTCAGGGTCACACAGTATGCAAGTGGAAGCTGTCTGATTCAAACCCAGGTCTGGTCTGCTGGATGTCACCAGATTTGTAGCTCAGAGCCTTAGACCACTGCGCTATACTGCCTCCAACTTACCCTTTTAATGGCAATCCGCCAGGCAAGACACTCTTATCGGTTCCTGACCGTGTTACAGGTCGTGGAAAAAGACGTAATAAAATCCGTTTTTTTAGAACCGATAAGAACCGGTAACCACACTCTAAAAGTAGAAATAAAGATTTTTACAACAACTTGATCGGTTCAGACCGAACCGATGAACTGTTTACAAGTTCCACACAGAACAGAAAACAATATAAACCTATCTAGTACTCACGAATACCACAGACAGAGACTGAACCGACAAGTTGCGGTTTAAATTCAGTCGAAAACCCAGAAAAGCAGTACTTTAACTGACAAATTGAACCAAGCAAAGGAGAAATCTCCGGAGCGACTGTTCAGAGAGGCGGAGTAAAGAATCTGACGGTTTGAGTTCAAACAGCAACAGACAGTCTCAACCGAGCTCGAGCTCAGCGTTCCATGCCTGGCATGGAAAGTTAACTCATCTCCGGGGCAGTTCGAAGGTTGGGACTCACTGCTATTGTCAGAATACAGCAAGATTTCATGTTTGAAAGGAGAAATTCCTTCATACTTACAATCATTTCCTTCTCTATTAGCTCTACCATGTCAATGAGAAGTTAATACATACAAGTAGCTGTTTTTGGACGGGGGAAAGGATCAGTCAGGCCATTTCTTATCCTGGTTTGACAGTAGAGGGGATCAGTCAGGCCATTACTTATCCTGGTGCCTGACTGGACCTCTCCCCTCCAAAAAAACAAAGTTATTTACTTATATGTATTAACTTCCCACTGACAGAGAAATACAGAAACCATATCTTTTACTGCCCTCCACCCCCAAACAAAAAACCCACAAGTGATAAAATCTCCAGGTCCCTGCTTAGGTGCGAAGGCAGAGCAATCTGGGAAATTACGCACAATAATGCACCTTCCATGCAACACCCAGCCCCCATCATAGTGCCCTCTAGTGACATCAGTCCCATGGTACAAGCAGTTTCTCTACTGAAAGAAAAATTTGGAAGGAGATGCAACCATGTTTCCCACCTCCTGCTCTGCACATAGACTATTTATTATGTAGAGGCAGCGTTCCAGTTTTTCATAACTACAGCATGACAGCTCTGTGGTACAGCAGATCATGAAAGTATCCAGAAATAATGACCCCCCAAAGACAGGGGTACAGAGTATCTGTATATTGGGATACAACAATGCCCAATCATACCCGGGGGGGTCTACACGTTTAGGAGCCAGCCGCAGGTAATTGCTGCTCCAGACTGTCACAGAGAAGCCCTGGTTCTTAACAAGGAAATACTCCATTAAAATATTCAGCACATCCAAGTTCTTCCAAGAAATTAGAGTGAGTCATTGTTTGTCCTCAAGCTCCAAGTATGACTCACAAATTCCAGGACCACTCATGCTCAACTCTAGGGAAACAGCATCCATTACTTGGAGGAAAAAAGGGGGGAGGTGCCCCCAATTTCCCCCACTATGGCTAGCTATTGGCATCTCACTGGGAAAAGGATGCCCCCTCACCAGCTTCTGCTAACCCACAAATCTAGACAGCCACAGCAACAAAACCTAAAAAAAATTCTTTAGACTACTGGATTGTTAAACTACTATTATGTTGAACCTGTAAATCATTTCTCCTCCCCCCCCCACCACAATTTTTTTTTTGGGGGGGGTTGTTTTCTAAAAGGCCAATTTCAAGTCAGCACGCCGACGCAGCAGTAATGCTACTGCTTGTGATGCAGTCATTCCAGGTTTGGGAACATGCCCGGGGAGACGGAGGGCCGGCCGTAGGTAGGAGGCTCAAGCATCAGAGGACTGCTCACCTTCTCAAGGGAGAGGGGTTGAAGCTTGGCACTTTACTGGCAAGCATCAGAGCAAGTCCGAGGGGTTGGAGCATGATGGACGTGAGTGGTTGTGCCTTGATGTCTAGGTGCACATCACGCCACCAAAAAACAAGGGAAGAATCTGCTTCCAGAGCACTGGGAAGACTGACCGCCCGGTGCAGACCCCAGAACTACCACCTGCCTGTCCTGCTGGGTGCCCAATAAGAACAAGGACTTCAGGTGTACGAGCCCCACCTTGTACCCGCCTTGGGGTAGAGACAGCCATGGCTCCATGGGGGTTCCTGTTCAATGTTTACTGGTCTAAGTAAATCCAGTGGGGGGTTCTAATTTATACAGTGGAGGAGAGTACCATTTTGGAACTTATTAATGTAGTTTATGCCCCCCCCGACATACAAGAACATGAAGGAATTGTGCCAACATTGTTGAGAAACAGATAACTTGCATCATGTAAATCTAAAATGGTCCTTACCACAAGTGTGTAAATCAAAGCGTGATTTACTAAAGATGGAATAAAATGTGAACCAGTATTTGAAAAAGTGCAAAAGAAAAGGCAGTTCAGGGTCTCAGTGCGTTAGTCTGAATTGAGCAACTTATAAATGGAAAAAAACTCGCACTCAAGCAGAAAAGTTCCAATGCTAATACACTTATTAAATTACAACAAACAAGTGCAACAAGCACGCCAACCCCAACAAGCCTAGACACTTCATGCAGCCATCTCGACAAAGCACAGTTGTGCAAAACATAAAGGTCTGGTAGTGGGATCAGTGTGCTATTGCACTTGTTTGCTGTAATTAAGTATCCTAGCATCCAACCTTTTGTGCACAAGTGAGTTTTTTCCATTTTTAATTTTAAATAAAAAGCTTTACAGAAAACAAAATCTTGCAAGTTAAAAGCAGTTGTCCTTTTAAAAAGGCAGGATAGTGGAAGGAGGGAGGTTGACTATATGAAAAAATTACTCACCTTAGTAATGTTGTTTCTTCTAATGGAGTCTTGCTATATTATGACAATTGCAGTTTGTCCCACCATTAGAACTGCTCCGGAGGTGAGAGAGTTAACTCCATTCTAAGAATGGAACTTAGAACTCGAGCTCTATTAGCGAAGCTCTGTCTGGGTTATTTCAAACCCAAACTGTCAGATCTTTACGAGCAAAAACTCACTAATGTCTGTGTGGAAGCTGTAACCTACACTAGCCAACTGGCTACCTAAATATTAACACCCAATGCTGGTCCCAACACAAAGACTCAAGTCAGGGGACCAAAAGTAATAGTATAATACAATAATATGAGAAGTAATATAAGATAAAATAAAAACACCACACCCAAAACCCCAGAAGGGTGGAAAATATATAATGGGCATAACTAGTGCCCACTTAGCTACCCACCCATACCCAAGTAGAGTTCTGAGAGGCTGGGGTCGTTATAATATAGCAAGACTCCATTAGAAGAAACAACATTACTAAGGCAGTAATTTTTTCTTCAAACAACATGAAGTCTTGCTATATTATGACAATTGCAGAATACACAGCAGTACCTCCATGGAGGAGGGACAGAACCTACTTAGGGAATAGGCTCTGAAGCACAGCTGTGCCAAACCAAGCATCTCTCCTGGCCTGGACATCCAGGGAGTAATGCTTGGTGAAAGTGTGTACCGTTTTCCGGGTAGCTGCTTGACATATTTCTAAAATAGGGACGTCTCTAGCAGCAGCTATAGATGCAGCTGTACCTCTGGTAGAGTGAGCCCTCAGGCCTGAAGGGGGAACCTTCCCCAGTTTTTGATAACAAAACTGGATACAAGAGACAATCCACCTGGCAACTGATCTTAGTGGCAGGTCTCCCTTTTCCGACCTCACCATAAGTGAGAAAAGTTGGAGGGATTCGAACCTGTGACCCTTGGTACGTTCTATATAGTAACTAGGGCCCTCTTAACATCTAAACTGTGCAATCTCCTCTCGCCAGAGGAGGAATGTTCAGTGAAAAACACTGGAAGGGAGATAGATTGATTAAGATGGAAATCTGAAACCACCTTAGGCAAAAACTTCCTGTTAGTCCTGAGGACTACCTTATCCATGTGTAAAGAAATAGTCAGTTTCTACTGACAAGGCTTGTAACTCTTATATGCGCCTGGCAAAGTGATAGCCACTAGGAAAAACAGTTTTCCAAGTTAAGTACTTAAGCTCTGCAGAAGACAGAGGTTCAAAAGGGGGTTGCATTAACTGAGCAATGCAAACATTAAGAGGCAGGGGCCGGATCCCTAAAAGGTGGATTAATATGAAGTAATCCTTTAAAAAACTTGGAAAGTACAGGGTGAGCGGAAAGAGAGGAGGGCTTTCCTGCTGAAACAAAAACAGAGACAGCTGCCAAATGTACTTTCAGGGTAGCTGGTCTCAGGCCCAAAGAATTAAGATAGACCATATAGTCCAAAACAATGGGCAAATTAGTAGATTCCGGGGAAATATGTTTCCCAGAACACCAGATGGAAAATCTTTTCCACTTAGAATTATAAGTAGCCTTAGTGGAAGGCTTCCTAGAAGCCTTTAGGATTTCAAGACCACCTTGAGAAAGGTGTAGGTCAGCAAATTCTAACTCCTCAAGAGCCGGGCCTTGAGGTTGAGGGATTTGAGGTTCGGATACCAAACTCTCCCCTGGGCACAGGTTAACAGGTTGTGATTCCTGGGGAGACACAGGGGAAGATGGACTGCTAGGGACAGAAGGAGTGGGTACCAGGGCTGCCTGGCCCAATCTGGGGCAATCAGAATCACCCTGCAAGGCTGGGATCTGATTTTGACTAGCACCTTGAATAGGAGAGGGAAGGGGAAGGCGAAAGAAACTTCCCTTCCCAATCTAGGGAGAAAGGCATCCAGGGGACTTGAGCCCAACACTGGGGCCTGCAACAGAACAGTGGAAGTCGGTGATTGTCTGGGGCTGCAAAAGATCTGAGGGGTGCCCATCTGGCAAAAACTATCCCCAGTATTTGAGGATCCAGAGACCATTCGTGATAGCCCTGGGAAATCCTGCTGAGAGCATCTGCCAGGACATTGTCCTTTCCTGGAAGGTGAACTGCTATGAGGGAGTGTTCAGGAATAGGCCAGAGACCACAACTTCATTGCCTCGGTGCACAAGGCAAGACCGAGTGCCCCTTGCTTGTTGATGTACCACATTGTTGTGGTGTTGTCTGTTCTGACTTGTACCACTTTGTTCTGAACAGACGAGAAAACACTTGAAGTGCTAGAAAGACAGCTCTGAGCTCCAGCAAATTGATGTGGGCAGAGATTCCTGAGGGAACCACACTCCCTGAGTGGAGAGGTCGCCCATGTGGGACCCCCCACCCCAGGAGGGATGCATCCGTAGTGAGGGTCAGGAGTGAGACAGAGGAATGAAAGGAACCCCCAGTCTTAAATTGCTCTGATCCTGCCACCACTGGAACCAACCTGGAAAGGGGGTCTCTTCTGAGACCAAAAGGCTCTCAAGTGAAACTGAATGTCCCTCATCTGAAAGCTTGCTCCTTGCACTACAGCTGTGGACGCAGCCATGTGCCCCAGGAACTGCAAGAAGTATCTTGCTGGTAGAGATACCTGCAGAGTGAAGGAGGAGGCCAGAGCCCCCAGGTTCCTTACCCTCTCTAAGGGTGGGAAGGCTCTGGCCTGCTTTGTGTCCAATTCTGCACCTATGAAGGTGAGCACCTGAACAGGTTCCAGAACTGACTTTGGAAGATTGAGCAAGAAGCCCAGAGAGGTGAGCAGCTGCTGGGTAACTTGCAGGTGAGATCTGACCTGTTCTGGGGACTGGCCTACAATGAGCCAGCCGTCCAGGTAGGGAAAGACAGCAATCCTTTGCCTTCTTAAATGAGCAACTGCCAGACATTTTGTGAATACCCTTGGGGCAGAGGTGAAGCCGAAGGGCATTGCTCTGAACTGGTAGTGACCTGAGGGCAGTTCGAATCTGAGGTACTTTCGGTGGGAGCTTCTGATTAGGACGTGAAAATAGGCATCCTTGAGGTCCAGGGAGGCTAGCCAGTCCCTGGCCTTAGAAGAGTAAAATCATTGCCAGAGTTACCATTTTGAACTTTGGTTTCAAAAGGTGCTTGTTCAGATATCTCAGGTCTAAAATGGGTCGCCATTCTCCTGTCTTTTTGGGGTAAGGAAATATCTGGAGTACAGACCCTTGCCCTGATGTAGGAAAAACCCTTTCTACAGCTCTGAGAGCCAGGAGGATGAGACTTCTGTTTCTAAAGAAAAGGTCTCTAAAGGGTTTGCAGGTGGGAAAATCTGATTCTCATCCTTGGAAATTTTTAGCTGAGAACCAGACCCTGACTTACTACTTCCAGGACCCACTTGTCTGAAGTTAGAGACTCCCAGTTCTGAGCGAAGTAAGCCAACCTGCCCCCTACAGGTAAGGAGAATCGGCCCTGGGCACCCTATCAGGGTGCCTGTTTGCAGATGCTTTAGGCCGAGGGTGGGAGCAGGCCTGCTCACACCCGTCTGCCTCTCCTCGAAGAACCCCTCTGAACACAAGCAGAGAGGCCTGGGTTTAGTAAAAAGGCCCGTGAAAAGGCCTACCCTGGGAGCCTGCCTCTGAGGAGTGGCTTGCCGCTCCTTGGCCTGAGCACCTTATAGGTAGTCCTATATTCATCCATTCTCTTCATATAATTCTCTGTCTGCTCCCCAAACAGAGAATTCCCTACCACAGGAAAATCCATAGCCTTAGTCTGGGTATCCTGTGACAAGCTAGTACACCTGAGCCAGGCCAACCTACGAAAAGCTACAGATGTAGCCATGACTCTAGAGGATACATCATTAAAATCCACAGCAGCATGGAACTGCACCTTGGATGCCTCAATGCCATCAGCAGCCACCTGTTCCAGCTCCTTAGCAAGCTGGCCAGAGGCCTGTTTGGCCAAAGCCATGACAGTGTCCCATCTAGATTTTTGATACCTTGCTACATAAGCCATGTACTTTGCTTGCCTGAGTCCCAAGGACGCTGCCATGTATTTTTTTTTTTTTTTTTAGCCATGGCATCAATCTTCCTGTAATCCTTGTCAGGAGGATGTGAAGCCAAGGGAATATTAGCTTTATCACAGGCTGCAGCCTGAAACATGACTGCATTGCTGTGAAAGGAATTCTGTATCAGGACCTGACAGAGTGTACCTCCTGTCCATCTTTTTGTCCACAGGAGGCACAGAATTAGGAGCTTTTAAATTTTTATTGTTTGTTTCCTAAATGAATTATGCAAGGAACAGACAATCTCTAGACTCTGGAATATCCATCATTTCTACAAAATCAGGTTCCTCTTGCTCATCCACAGCTTCCTCCAATGGGAGCTGGAGGGATCAACAACCTTTTATAAAACAGAAAATGAGAGGGGACTCAGAAAGCATAGGGGGAGATTCTAAGGGTCTGTCTGGGGAGATGTCCGGTTCAATGGGCACATCCAGACTCTCAAAGTCACATTCACACTGATCATAATCCTCCTCCCCCTCCTCTGGTTCATAAAAATCTCCAATAACATATTCTTGAACCGGTGGAACCGGCCAAACCGACCCTTTACCAGACAGTGGCGGTTCGGACGGAACCGGAGAAAGTGACTGTACAATTTGTGTAGCTTTTGCTACTTCTGCAGCAGTTGGAGAAGGAATTTTGGACTCCATACCTGCTGATTTTTTAGTTTTATTTGCTGGAACTGGCTCCTCAGAGCCAGCTTTACGTTTGCCCGAGGAAGTCTAGCCCTGGTCAGAGGGCACTCCCTCCGGTTCGGTTGGCACCGGGCAGGGCTGGCTATCCGGGTCAGCTGGGACTTTTGGCCTCTTGTTCCTGAGCCTGCCCACTCTCTTATCCAGGGTGGCTGCAGGAAATTTTACAAATCTGGCAGTCTGAATTGAGGTGGTCAACCCCAGACAATAAACACATGTATTTGTGGGTCAGCCTTAGCAAAGGCTTCCCCACAGACACTACAGTGTTGAAACCCAGTGGGCCGGTTTTCTTTTGGGTTTCTCAGACATGCCAGCTAACCAGAAACTTGCCCGCTTTTAACGTCAGTGCCAGGTAAGAACACCCTTATCGGCTCCCAACTGTCAATGGGTCGTGGAAAACCGTAATGAAATCCGCTTTTTTTAGAACCGATCAGAACCAGGAACCGCACTCTAAAAGCTTCAAAATGCTTACTCTTTAAAGTTTTAAACAACCTGATCGGTTCGAACGAACCGATAAACATTTACAAGTTCCACACAGAAATAAAACCTGTCTATTACTTACAATACCACAGACAAAGCTTGAACCGATCGGTTTCGCGGTTAATAATAATACTCCAGTTGAATTTAACGGGGAAAATATCTGTTAAACTGAGAAATGAACGGAGCAGTAGGAGAACTCTCCGGAGCGACGGTTCAGTGAGGCGGAGTAAAGAATCTGACAGTTTGGGTTTGAAATAACCCAGACAGATCTTCTCTAATAGAGCTCGAGTTCTAAGTTCCATTCTTAGAATGGAGTTAACTCTTTCACCTCCGGAGCAGTTCTAATGGTGGGACAAACTGCAATTGTCATAATATAACAAGACTTCATGTTGTTTGAAAATTTGTTTTTTTTTTTTTGCTTAAAAACTTCTTACTAGCACAGGATAGCTCAACGGACGTGCAAAATTCTTCTGCAGAGCTTTTCTCCCCTTGCCAGGTGATGTCCTTTCTGCCCTCCACAGGGCTGACACCTCCACTCTGATCACAACAGGTCCCAGATGACTACTAAGCACAGGTCCAGGATGAACACCAAGGAGTGGTGTTGGGCCAGAGAGTACTTAAGCGTGTTCTCTCCCAGCACGTCTAACAAAATAGATTTTCTACAGGAAGTGTGAAACAGCCATTGCTGGTCTCAGAACCCATTAGCCTGGTGTGTGTGTGTACATATACATATATAGTACTAATAAATCGCATCTTTACAATGATACAACATATTAGGCAGTCCAACACAGCATCGTCACTGGCAGCACCCCAACAGCTTCTGCCTGCCAGCAACCCAAGCTCAATTCCAAGCCAGGGTCAACCGAGCTGGATCATGGCATGCTAGCCCTGAGCCAGTGGGCTATTGCTTCTACCCAGCACTGGAACTAGAATGGATTGAAATACAAAGGTGTAAAGCTAGCCGCTCAAGGTCCCAGAACTGTGCCCATGACTGTCTTGAACCCAAGATCTCTCATTTCATTGGTGTGCTAACCACTGAGTCACACTGATCGATACTCAATTACTGAAAAGAGCAGGATAAGGGGGCCGGCCCGTCAGCGCAGCGGTTGGATTTCCGCTTGAGACACCAGCGACCTGGGTTCGGGAACAGCACTGGGTTGTCAGAGGGCCAGCTAGGGGAGAAAGAATAGAGCGTCCCACAGACTGCTCACCTTCTCGGGGTGTAATGTGTGACCGGTGATTGAGGGACTCCTGGCAGAGACCAGGGGCAGCACAAGCAACTGGCACCAACAATAATCTGAGGGACGGGGACAGACAGGCGTCCCTGCACATTCTCCTCCCCACCCCCGCTTACAGGGGAGAAAAGCCCACCCCACTCACAGCCTTAATGACACCTGACCCCAGCTGCACTCTGCTCCCAGGCCGACTCCGGCCCTATCCAGTCAATCGCGGCACCCTTCAGAGGGGTTCAGGTGCCACGACCTCTCCCTGGTGGGGTAAGCCAGGGGGTACCGGAAGGGCAGCTAATATAGGAAGTCGCAGCAGAGGGTCAGTGATCGGGCAGATTGTGCCAGCGGTGGAAGGTACCAAAAAATAAGAGTGGGATACACCATACAATCAACATGTGACTCAGGAAGAGCAACTAGTGAAAGACAAACAGAATCTGATGACATAAGATCGCTTTGCCCATCCATTCTACCCATTTGTCCCAGTCTATAATGTCGCAGATAACCCTACTTCTCCCTACCCTCTACCTGCTTTCCAACTAACACTCCTTTGAGCCTGTCCCATGCATGCTTCAAGCCTACCAATGCTTTTGTCCCCACCACCTTCACTGGAAAACTGTTCCAGACATCGACCACTCTTAGTGAAGTACCTCCTCACATTTCTCCTGCATTTTCCGTCTTCCAGCTTTATTGCACATCCCCTTACTGTCGTGCATCTTTTCCTCTGACGTACTCCCCACCCCCCACCGTATCTTATGCAACACTGTATTTATAGGTCTCTATCATGCCCACCCCACCCCTTCAGGATGTACATATTAAGGTCCTTCAAGTCTTTCCTCGTAGGGCTTCAGATGAAGCCCCTGCATCATTTTAGTTGCCCTCCTCTGGACAGCCTCCACCTTGTCTATATCATTCCTGAAATGTGGTCTGTAGAACTAAGTGCAACTATGTGAAGACTGCATACTCACTAGAAAACTGGTGGTTCGATTCCAAATCCAGCAAGTGCTTTCGTTATGGTTCATTAATGATTAATTGAAACCAGCATTAATCAGGTTAATGTTCCTGCATCGTCATAATAAAACTAGAGATGTGAAGGTCTGAATTTAATGTCCATATGATAACCAATTAAATACCACATCATGAATCTAAGTCCAAAGAAAATTTCTTTGCCCAACACCTCAAATTCTTGTGCACCTGTTCATACATTTGTCAACACATCTACCTGTGTGTCCATCCATATATGATAGGGTTGGAGGATGAATGAGAAAGACCTGTATCGCCAAAAAACCTACAGATGACTCAAAGGCAAAAAATCAAGCTATCCTATGAACCAGTTAACACTTTGAGGGGGAAGTCGGTGAAGATCGACCAGCTGTCAGCACCTCCAATATCTGGCAGGCTTATCTGCTCAAATTTCACTTAACTGGTATAAGCAGGAAGCGTCCAGCAGCCAATGCAGTATTAGTAGTGGGATGAAGTCAGTTTAAGAAAAAAATGGCGTTTCCACGTCTGCCAATTCAGAATATCGCATAATTTTCTCAAACCAGCCTAGCTTGCATGTTTTCAAACCCTTCCTTTTCAGTTGCTCAGTTTGTAGCTACCTGAAGTCCAGGAGAAGGGGCAGGGTGTGGGGTGGCTGGGGGTCCTCCTATAGGCTGCGGTGCTTTGTTCATTTCATGTGGCACTGCATATGCAGCCCCTTCCGGACTGAATACCTGCAAGGATGAAAGAGAAAAAACATTACACCCCAAGCAAAGGAGGATGTCCATCGGTGTTTACCAAGCTGTTACCAGTGACAGTAAGTTCAAAAGTATCTCCTCTATTGCACCACAAACCAGCCTACGATAACACATGTTGGAGGGCCCCATAGAACATGGGCCATCCCATACCTTCCATGCAACGATGGCCAAGCAGCATCTTGAAAGAATAGGTTACTCGCCTGTAACCATCCACACTATGGCAATTCCAATCGAACGGGCTGACTGACCAGATGCCTTTAAGCCAAGTTCCTCTCACCACCTAGGTGATTATCTCCCCTCCCTTCCCCCACACACATCATACCTCATGAGGTGAAACCAGGAATCCATCTGCCACTTGCCAGGGAAGGCCAAATGGGTTGTGTGGATGTGAACCATATACCACTCGGATTACTCACCTGTAACTATAGTACTAAAAGTATTCTTCTGGGGCACAGATATGGTTCATTTATCCACACTGTGGCAGACTCCTAGCAGTCCTCCAGGAGGAGGGGCCAAGGCGCGCACCTCTACTTGGGAGGACAAAGACTGCAGAAAGTACAGTTATGCAAGCACTTACTGTAACAGTAGATCTTCGCAAGAAGCTCTTGCAGCAGGCCAACACCAGAACTGACGTCACCAGGTGCCAGAACCAAACAGAAAATTTCTAGAGAGCAGTCCATCATGGAGGACCCCCAATGCAGTCAGCCTATCCTATGAAGGCTAGCAGTCCCCCACACCTTCCCCTCAGTTCTCTCACCGGAGACCCGAAGTGGGCAGCGAAATGGAAAACCAAGAGGGATCCCCGAGAGCAGAAAAAAGAAAGGCAGCAGCAGTGCGGGAGGTAAAAAAAAAAAAAAAGAACAGGATGGGGAAGCAGAGAGGGAAATTAGGTCCACAAGAGCTTATCTCGAAGACCTAGTGATATAGTAAGTTCTTACATAAACTGAGCTATCTTATTTCAAGAAATGCTCTTGCAGCAGACCAACATCGGTAGGACGAAGTCCCAAGCAGTATTAAGCATAAGCATGAGAAGAGCACTGGGAGGAGGACCGATCAGCAACCAAAGACTCATGAAAGGAAGCCCTGAAGAACTGCGAGCCCAAAATCAGCACTGTACAGAGAGGCAACGTCCAGACGGTAGTGCTTGGTAAAAGTGTGGACAGAGCTTCAGGTGGAAGCAGCTAAACTATCCACAGCAGAAACATTTCTCAAACAAGCCATAGAGGCAGCTATACCCCTGGTGGAAAGGCCA
Organism: Neoceratodus forsteri; assembly: GCA_016271365.2. Classification (NCBI taxonomy): domain Eukaryota; kingdom Metazoa; phylum Chordata; order Ceratodontiformes; family Ceratodontidae; genus Neoceratodus; species Neoceratodus forsteri. The sequence continues at coordinate 822,735,311 of CM028137.1, read as the reverse complement.
TTAACCACTCCCAGAAGGTCCTTGTACTTACAGAAGCAACATACAATGCAACTGGCTAACCACTTAAACACCATTTGGAAACTGGAGCCTCCTCTCTCTTGGGGGCGAATGGAACAAACTGATCAGACTTCAAAGAAGTCTTGGTCAGATGCATATTGTACTGCAAAATTCTATGTACATCCAAAGTATGGAGCAAAACCTCACGCTGATTAGAGTATCCAGAAAAATAAACCGGAAGGTGGATGGATTGGTTCAGCATAAACTCAGACAACACTTTGGGAAGGAACTTAGAATTAATGCGCAGACACACTGTCCTTGTGAAAAACCAAATAAGGCTCTTTACAAATAAGAGCCTGAAGCTTAGAAATCTTTCAAGCAGAAGTAATCACAACTACAAAGAGCACTTTCCACAACAGAAAGTGCAGCTCGCGGATGGTTCAAAGGGAGGAAAAATGAGTTTCTCCAACATAAAATTGAGGTTCCATGGAGTGACAGAGTCCCAAGTGGGAGGTTTTAGGTGCAAGATACCTCACAGAAAGATGAAGGGTACCTCAAGCTGAGCCACAGCCTTGCCCTCAACAGGCGCATGGTACACAGAGATGGCAGAAACATGCACCTTGAAGGAGTATTCCAAGCCCAAATCCGAAAGGGGAAAAAGAGGTACTCCAGCACCTGACTCACCAGGCAGGTGAAAGAATCCACGTGACTGGAAGCAGCTCAAAGGTAGAAGCACTTCCACTTCATGACATACATGGTCGAGGTGGAGGGTTTCTGAACAGCCACCAGGAGATCTGCGTCCCTGGCAGACACCCAAAGCAGGTAACAGCCAAGTCTGCAGGAGACACGGATGAAGATGCAGCAAGTTCAGGTCGGGATGGACTAGTGTGCCTTGGCCCCGGGAGAGCAAGAAGCAAGGGTACTGGAGGTTCCACCATCAACTGCTGCAGCAAGGGGAACCAAATCTGATATGGCCAGAAGGGAGCTATGAGAATCCTCTCCGCCCCCTCCAACTGGAACTTGAGTAGGACCCTCTGCAGTAGCAGGAAATGGTGGGAGGAATACAGAGGCCTCACCTTGCAAGAGAGGGGCGCGTCTCGCCAGAAAACTCAGGTCCAGGATCGAGCAAGCAGAAAATACAGGTTACTCACCTGTAACGAGAGTTCTAGGAATGGTATATGTTTGTTCATCCACACCTACTGGCAGGTTCCTTGCTGCTTTAAATCTTGCTGGAAGGTCTTCAAGCTGGCTTCTCCCACCCGGGTGGTAAAACTCTCGGCTCTGCCCCATGATGCCAGATCTAGCCCGCTGGATGCTAGGTTGCACGTCGAAGCCGGGGAGGTCGGGGGGTCGTGTGGATGAACATATACCATTCCTAGAACTCCTGTTACAGGTGAGTAACCTGTATTTCTAGGGATATTGATGTGTTGTTCAATCCACACTTACTGGCAGACTCCTAGCAGTTCTCCGGGAGGAGGGAGGCAAGGCACGCACCACCTACTTAGGGAATAAGGACTGGAGAACCGAGGTACCAAAACCAGCATCCCGGCGTGACAAAAGGTCGATGTGGTAGTGGGTAATGAAGGTGTGTGCTGACTTCCAGGTAGCAGCCCTGCAGATTTCCTGGATAGGGACGTCCTTGGAAGCAGCCTCCGAAGCAGCGGTATGGCGGGTAGAATGAGCTCTTATCCCTATGGGAGGCTCCATGCACGCCAACCTATAGCAGAGATCTATGCAGAAGGTGACCCACCTGCCCATCGTCCACTTGGCTGCCAGGTGCGGCTTCAGCATAGGTGACAAACAGCTGGCGAACCTCTCCCTGAACTTCAGCCGTCTGCTCCTTGTAATAAGAGCACTCTCCTAGGGTCCAAAGTTTGGAGCCTGTAATCGGCCTCAGAGGTATGACTGGGGTAGAACACCGGCAGAGTCAACACCTGCTTAAGGTGAAACTCCGACACCACCTTCGGAAGGAATTTCGGGTAGGGACGCAGGACAACCTTGTCCTTGTGGAAGACCAGATAAGGAGACTCGATGGAAAGCGCCTGGAGCTCTCCCATCCTTCTGGCCGACGTGATAAGCCACAAAGACGATGGTCTTCCACGACAGGTGAGAGGCATCACACCTGTGCATCGGTTCGAATGGCTTGTCCATGAGCTTAGCTAGTACCAGCAGTAGATCTCACAGAGGTAGTGTGTCTCGCACCAGAGGGGATATGTGATCAAGGCCGATCACCTTCTCCTGCACCACGACTGCTTTCCGGCCCGCACCCGGTAATAAGGTGCACCTGGCAGCCATCTCTTAAGGGTCGACCGAAGCCCTAACTGAGAAAGGGACCATAGTCAGTCCCGAATGCTTGCCAAGGAACAGGAGGAAGGGTCCAACCCTTTATCCTGACACCAAATGGAGAATCTCTTCCATTTGAAGGCACAGCATTTTCTGGTCGACTCCTTACGGGATGCCTCAGCAACGCTGAGGACCTCGTCGGAAAGACCCAAGGCCTGGAACTTTAGCCACTCAGGAACCAGGCCGTCAGGTGCAGGGATTAAAGGTCTGGTTGGGGTACCTTCCCCTGGTTGACTGAGATCAGGTCCGGGCAGGCTGGAAGCCGCCTCGGGAGCCTGGAGCCAAGGCTGAGGCTGATCTGGATACCAGAACTGGCGGGGCCAGTCTGGGGCTACCAGAATCACCTGCGCCTTGTCCCTCCTCGCCTTGAGCAGCACCTTGTGGATCAAGGGAAATGGGGGAAAGGCGCAGAAGAGGCCCGAGGTCCACAGCCTCGAGAAGGCATCCCCCTGCAATGAGCCCTGCAGAGGGGGGCGGGCATGAAACTGCCTCAGCCTCGCATTCTCCCTGGAGAAGAACAGGTCCACCTGAGGTGTGCCCCAGTGGGAGAACAGATCGTGTACTACCTCCGGCAGGAGAGACCACTCATGAGATGCAGCACCTATCCAGCTTACAGCATCGGCCAGAATGTTGGAGGCTCCCGCCACATGAATGGCTAGGAGATCAGCCTCTAGTCTGCCCACGAGAGACCAAGTATCGGAGAGCTTCCTTGCACAGGCAGGAAAGGTCTGCCTTTTGCGGTTTAGGGTAGTACACGTCGTGGTGTTGTCAGTCTGGACCTGGACCACTTAACCCCGTACAAACGGAGCAAAGGCAGTGAGGGCTAGTCAGTCCGCTTGAAGCTCCAGCAGGTTGATGTGGCATCGAGACTCCTGAGGGGACCAGAGGCCATGCGCTCCGAGCTCCCCCAAATGGGAACCCCAACCCATCAGAGGCGCGGTTGTTAGAGTGGCAGTCGGCTCTGGTCGGACAACCGGTATACCCTCTTGCTGGTGAGCTGGAACGATCCACCACTGGAGAGCGTTCCCCATCTCCTGGGTCACAATCACTGGCTGGTCCAGAGGACTGGAGCGCTATGACCATTGGTTGACCAGCCCCCACTGTACGGGATGTATGTGCCAGCGGGCCCAACGGACCACGCTGGTGCAGGCCACCATGAGACCCAGAAGTCCCGGGCAGGGCGCAACTGCCCAACCAGAAATAACTGGGAAAAGGAGGAAAGGACCTCGGGCCCAATCTCCTGGGAGCTAGGCTGTGGCTCGAAGAGAGTAGAGCTCTGCCTCAATGAACTGAATCACCTGTGATGGCACGAGTTCCAATTTGGCCTAGTTGATCAGGAGGCCAATTTGAGAGCAGACCTGGAGGGCCAGATCCCTGGACCTCTCCATCTCCACCCTGGAGGGGGCTGCAATCAGCCAGTCATCCAGGTAAGGGTACACCCAGACCCCTCAGCGCCATAGGAATGCTGTTACCACTGCCATACATTTGGTGAAGACCCTGGGAGCTGGAGATAGGCCGAAGGGCATGGCCCAAAACTTGTAAAGTGATCCCTCTGCTCTGAAGCAGAGAAATCGCTGATGAGACAAGACTGATCGGGACGTGAAAAAAATGCATTCTAGACATCCAGAGAGCAAAACCACATGCCTAGTTCCAAGGATGGAATGATCTGAGTCAGAGTGACCATCCTGAAGGTGCGTGGCCTCAGGAACTTGTTCAGGTCATGCAGATAGAGAATGGGGTGCCACTCCCCCGTCCAGTTTGGAACCAGGAAGTACCTGGACACAAACCATGGGTTTGGAGAAGGATCCACCACCTCGCTGATTACCTCCTGGAGGAGCAAAGCAATGTCGGCTTGACAAGCCAACGGAGGCTGCGGAACCCATAGCCCTCGTGGGGTAACTGCTCAATAGGGAGGGGACTGCTTTCATTCCAGAGGCAGACCCCTGCCAACCACTTCCAGCACCCAATGGTCTGTGGTTGATTGCGGACCAGGCAGAAAGGAAATGGCAGAGCCGTCTCCCCATTGGGGGGGAGAACCTGGGGAGGAGTGACGAGGTTGGGGGCAACTCCTCTCAAACAGTCACTGGGCAGGCTTGGAGGAAGGGGCGGCCGAGGGGCCGCCTGGACCTTTTCCTCCAGGCTTCCTACTTAAGGAAGCAGCAGACTCGGCCTTAGGACGCCAAGTGTGAGCCTGCTGGCCCTGTTGGTGGTGCTGCTGGGGCGGACATGCCACAGGGGCGAAGGGGTGTACGCCACTGCTGGTGGCCTTCATCCTTCTGGGCAGATGTGACAGAGTCCAAAGGTGGCACTGGACTTTGATTCTCTGGAGATGGCCTTCCACCCCAGGCCTGAACAAGTCGGTGCCCTGGAAAGGAAAGTCTGCTAGCTTGTGCTGGGTATCCGTCATGAAGGTGGAGATTCGCAGCCAAGCTCTGTGACACATGGCTACTGCGGCCACTACTGACCAGGTAATGGAGTCCAATATCCACAGCAGTTTGGAGCAGTTTGGCCACCACCCTTCCCTGATCCCGCACCTCCTTTAACGTCATCTGAAGGTCAGCTGGGAGATGAAGAACCACCTCATCCAGAGAACCCATAAGGGCGTGTGAAAAAATGTGCCATCAGCACGGCCCAGCTAGCCTGTCGAAGACCTAAGGAGGAAGTAGCGTAAGCTACCGCCCCGAGTAGTCCAGCTTTTTGGACTCCTTGTTGGGCAGTTTGTCCACGTCCCGAGCATTTCCGGAATACAAGAAAACGCCATCTGTTACCAGTCCCTCCGCAGAGGGATGCTCCGAAAAACCAGACAGGGAACCGGTGGGAACTGCGTACTTGCGAGTCATCCTGGCCGAAAGTGCAGGACAAGATGCAGGCCGCTGCCACAACTCCAGGGCCGGGCCAACAATGGCTTCGGCCACAGGGAAGGCCTCCGTGGGGGAATCCCCCTCGGTCCAGTATCTCTGTGATGGGATATCTGGCCAGTTTCTGTACGGGTGCGAGCTTCATCCCAGTGGACTCAGATGAGCTGAAGGATTCCCAAGAATGAGGATGTGCTCTCGTCCACCGACTGACCCCCTGTAGCCTCCAGGTCAATGGGCCTGGAGCACGAGGAGTCCGCGAACAGCTGCCAAGCGCCTCAGCCGCCCTCCACATGCCGAGGCCAATCGGGAGTGAGGGGTGACAAGACATCCTGTGGGGCAAGCCCTGACCTGACCAAGAATCCTTGGTCGGGACTCCAGTCTTAGGTTGAGAAGGCGGTGGTTCCACCACAATGGGTGGAGCAGCCGGTTTTAGCCGAGCAACCAGTGCCAGGTCAGCTCCTCGACTACGACGACAGGTTGCTTCAGTCATTCGAGCGGCAACCACTTAATGGCCGGAGCAGGCGACGGAGTCGGCTTATTACTGACTAACAAGAGTTGTTGCCACATCATGTCCTCATAACACCAATGCAACTTGCGCTGAAGCATATCCTCCACAGAGGACGATGAGCAGCGATGCGCTTTCCTTGATGCCAGGACAGACAACGCTGATGTCGGGACCGACCCAGAAGAGGACCAAGACCTTCAGCGTCGCCGATGGTGGGTCGAAGAGGGGGCTCATCCCTTGGGTCAGGGTCCTTGACCGGGGACTTCAGCACAGGAGGCACGGGCAAGTCCTCAGTAACCACCGGTGGAACCAGTGAAGAAGGGCTGTCCGCTTCTCCAGTCGACAACCCATCCAACGGGGTCGAGAAAAGTCTCGACTGCATTAACAGGTATCTCAGCCGGCTGACCTGACGGGGACACCGTGAAGCCAGCGGCCTTAGCCGCAACCTCGACCGAAGTAGACTGTCCGGGGAAGGGGCTCTCTCCCGCTCCAACGAACGCTGACAGTGGGACTTACCTTTCTGTTCCTTTTTCTCAGACCTACTCATGTGTCCAGAGGGTCATTCTCCCTTGGTGGAGAGGGACTCACAAAGCTCCTTGAAAGAAGCAGTATAGGAGGAGCCCAAGGAGGAAAAAGATGTGGCCTGGGCCGCCTCCTCCTCGAGGGCGATCAACTGCTCCAGCTGCTCCGCGGAGCCCGCAGCTGCAAACACCGCTCAACAGGCCTCCTTAGACTTCACCGGCGGGAACCGTTTCTGGGGTCGCCCTAGTTGGAGTCAGGCAGCACAGTCTTCCAGAACTGAAGCCGTGAAGGATTTGCAGAGATCGTAGGCCTGCGGATCGTGTGCATGACCCAGGCAGTAGACAAACCTGGAGTGCAGGTCGGTCTGGGACATTTTCTGCCCTCAAGGGCACTGACGTAAGCCAGGAGTGGCTTTATCCATCTCAGCTGCGAGGGAAGATGAAGACGCAAGTCTAGTGAACTTTAAACTAATTTTTGGAAATTCCCAAGAATTAGGATCCAGACCTAAAATGCTGTGTGCCAAGGAGGGAACCTGAGCATCCAAGAGGTGAGGAAGATCTGGCGTCATGGGGCGGAGCCAAGGGTTTTACCACCCGGGTGAGTGGGAGGAGCAAGCTTGAAGACCTTCCGGCAAGAATTAAAGCGGCAAGGAACCTGCCAGACAGTGTGGATTGAACATATCCACGTCCCTAGAAAGCAGCAGTCTGCGTGCAGTGCAGGCACAAAAAGGTCCAGCTCTGGACAACCACACCTGTTGAAGAGATCTTCGACCACCGAGGTCAGAAGCTCCCACTCATGAGCCCGTGACCGTGAGCAGCTGAGGCCGTCTGCCAGGATGTTTTGAATACCTGGAACATGTATGGCCAAGAGCTCCAGACCATGCTCGATGGCCCAATACCAAACTTTCACTGCTTCCCGACACAGGGGGCAAGAGCAAGTCCACCCCTGCTTGATACAATATACCATACATGTTGTCCATCTGCACCAGGAGGGAACGGGGAGGAGTTTGAAAGGCCTGTAAAACATACAGGATCCCTCATCTCCAGGACGTTGATATGGAGCCCCTGCTCCACTTCCAAGCAGGTTCGCTGGGTCTGGCAACCTGCCAGATGAGCACCCCACCCAAGTCCGGAAGAGTCAGTTGTGAGAATCTGATGGGGAGTTGAAAGGAGGTGCCCCAAAAGAGGCTGGCAGGCGCTAGCCATCATGATAGGATCCTCCAGACCGGGTCAGAGACCACGACCAGCTGGTCAAGGTTGTCCGTGCATTGGTCCCATTGGACCCGTAAGGTCCAATGAAGAACCCACATGTATAAGCAGGTGAGGGGGACTGTGGCAATGGCCGCTGCCATGTGTCCCAGGAGTCCCTGACGGGACCCTGATGACTGGAGGAAACCTGACGGGCCTGCTCCAGATGTTCTGCCCTGTACAGGGCCAAAAAGACCATGCCCTGGGTAGTGTCCAGAACCGCACTTCTGTACTGAAGGCACTAGCACAGAGACTTGACAACCTCACAGTGAGCCATAAAGTCTGAAAAAGACTGAAGGTACATTCCAGGGTTTGAACAAGATGATCCCTGGAGAGGGCTGCTAACAGCCAATTGTCCAGGTAAGGTAACACGTAGATGCCCTGCCTCCTCAGTGCGGCCGCCACCACCGCCAGGCACTCGGTAAAGACCCTTGCTGCTGAATACAGGCCAAAAGGAAGGGCCCAGAACTGAAAATGTACCCCCTGAAAGTGCTAGCAGAGGAAACTGCGATTAGCAGGAAAAATTCTGTATTTCCAGGGAGCAGAGCCAAACCCCCTGGTGAAGGAGGGGTAACAACCCTTGAAGGGTGACAATCTGAAAACATCTGTACTCTACGTAAAGGTTCATCTGACTCAGGTAGAGGATGGGCCGAAGATACCCAGTCTTTTTGGGGACAAGGAAGTGGTAGTAAAACCCTTCCCCCCACCCCCGAGCTAAAGGGATGGGCTCCACAGCTCCTTTTTGGAGAAGGGTCCAAATTTACTCCCAGACCAGAGAAAGATGGGCTGGAGGGTAGAAAGAGTTTACCTGAGGATGTTCTGGAAGTCACTCCTAGAATGTGAACGTGCTCTATGATCTGGAGCACCAATCTGTCCAAGGTCATCTCCGACCACCCGTCTAGGTGAAGGAAAGGGAAAACCTACCCACGACAGCCCCCGCCAGACCCCTTTGCTTGGGGGGGGGGGGTGTTTGGCCAAGGAGTCAGGAGGAGGGAGTGGGAGCCAGGAGAGTGGCTGCGGATGTTCTAGCAGTGGCAGCTGCAGGGACAGACGCCACCCTGAATTTGCCTGGACCTTTAGCTGGCTGGCAGGGCTGCTTGCAGGAGGAACAGCGAAAGAAAGACGGCTGACCCGCCCAGGCTGCATATGTATACAGCGAATTAACTGTCTTGAGGGCTCGACCCAACTTCCAAAGGGTGGAGATTATGTCCTGAACATACCCACCAAAAAAGGAGAGCCGTGAAAGGGGGCATCCAAGATGCTGGGCTGCACATCTGAGGCACAGCCTGAAACCCGAAGCCAGGAATGGCAGTGGAGACAAACTGGCAGCCACAACGCTGCCAGAGGCGTCCACGGCATCTTGGGCAGCCCAGAGAACGTGGTTACTAATGTCAGAGCCAGACTTAAGGAGCTAGGCAAGATGCGTCTTAGTAGGATCTTCCGGTAAGGTCTGCATAAGATCCCAGGCTTGGTCCCAGAAGACACTGATACTGGACCATATGGTCCAGATAATTAATGGCCCAGATAGTCAGGGTAGTGGATGTGAAAAAACACACTTACCCAGGCAGTCCAGCTGTCTAGACTCCCTGTCCATGAGAAGAGTACTAAAGTGCTTGGGCCTCTTGGTACGATCATTGGTCGCATTAATGACCACCAAATCCACCTTAGAATAGGTCCCTAGGACAAGTTTACCAGCAGGGGCATGATAAAAGCAGTCTGCCTTCTTAGGCAATCGGCGGGGGTAGAGCAGGGGTGATTCCAAACTGCCCAGGTGACATCATCATGAGTCAATCAAAGGTGGCACCACCACCGGGAGGGCATCCTGCTGCCTAAACGGCCAGCCAATGCCTCTCTGGATCTTGCTCCTCCATCTCCCAGCCCATCATGGACTGGATGTGGCACATGACATCCATGAAAGAAAGACAGTCAGGAGACTTGGGAATCACCTGGGGGCTCTTCACCTTTGGAAGACTCTCCAGACGAGGAGGAAGACTGCGAAGAGTCTGAATCCTCCCCATTCGACTCATCTGGTTCACTTACTGGCAGTGGGCGCTTGTCCTGTCAACAGCCAGAGCCAAAGTCAGGTTGAGACCCAGAAGACCCCAACATCCGGGGTTCACTGGCAACAGATCCACTCGGGTCGTGGGGTGGGGGGGTCCAACTGGGATGCCGGGAAGACACTAGAAGCAGGCCCTGAGGAGTGGGGAGCAGTCTCTGGATGAGTGATCACCATGGCAAAAACAGGGCATCATAGTCCACCAGAGGAGGGAAGTTAGAGGGTACGGATAAAACAGCACCAGACAAGGGTACCGGCGGCTGCGGGGTCAGCTTAGAGTACCCTGGCCAAGGACCACCTGGCATCTTAGGCAAAGCCTGGGCACCGAGCCAGGAGTCAGCAGTGACAGGCTACGGAAGAAGTGATACCAGCACCAGGCCCAAAGGCTGGGGCAGTGGCAGGGCCGGCATCTACCCAGCACGCCTCGGCAGGGTACGCCAAGGAGAGGGATTTGCGATGCTGGGTGGCCCACAAAGGCCGGCGCCTGAAGGTGGAATGAGATCTCCCATGAGAAGGCAGCGGAGACGCCCAGCTTGGGGGGGGGGGGTGGAGAGAACTGGTAGCCTGCTGTGAGTGCTGCCTGGAGGGATTGGCATCAGGTCCTGCAGAGGACAGACTTAGCCACCTGGCCAATGCGCTGCCTAACGACAGAGGAACTGAAACCCAAAACACCAACACCGACCAAGCCGCCTAGCTGAGAGCCTATGGAAGAAACTGGCCCGAGCGTCATTGGCTGAGAGGCAGATGAAGTCCCCTGCACCAAAGAGACACCACCCAGAATGGCAGTGTGGGTGGGCGGCTGTGCCACCGGCAGCCCAGTAGAAGTGAGGGCTTGTGGGGCCAAAGAAGCCGGCCTCCCACAGGAGGACGAGACCTCAACGTGGTTGAGGGTTTATGACGTGACCGTGAGCGGGAAACAGATCGGTCCTGGTGTTTGTGCTTTCCACCGGATTTCTGAGAAGAAAAATGCCCCTGAGGACTAAGCCGGCGAGGCCAAAGAGCTCCTCTGCTGCAGCTCCTCTTCCATCGCAACCAGCATAAGATGGCTCTCCAGACTCTTAAGACGTCTCCAAGTGGCCTGGTTGAATTTCTAGCAAATCTGGTAGGCTTCAGTGTCGTAGCTGGGGCTTAGGCAAAGGATGCAAGCAGAGTGGCCATCTCTTTCTGGAATTTGTTTGCCACAGGTACACTGTGGAGCGGTCGGAAGATGAGGCTTGTGGAGAAGACAAACTAGATGGCTGAACACTGAAAATTCAATGTTTGACTACTTAAAGAAAAGAATAAAAAGCGCAGCAAGTGCAAGTAATGGTCAACTGTAACTGCAGCGTCTGCTAAGGTGCAACATGCGCCAGTCAACGGTGAGAAAGCACAGAGGAGGGTGTGGGGAACCACCCACCTTTACAGGATAGGCTGATGTCAGTCCCCCGTGGTTGACTGCTAGACAGAAAGTTTTCCATGTGGTCCTGGCACCTAGCGGCTTAGTCCTACCGGTACTGGCCTGCTTTAAGAGCCTTCCCTCAAAGAAAGATCCTATTTTTCCAGGAGTAAGGATACAGTTTACTTATTCACTCTGGCAGACTCCTAGCAGTTCTCTAGGAAGAGGGGAGCAACATGTGCACCCCAGTGTCACTCAAGGTCAATGTGGTAATGGGAAAAGGTGTGTGCTGACTTCCAGTTGGCAGCCCTATAGATCTCCTGTATGTGGACATCCCTGAAAGCAGCCACTAAGGCAGCGGTATGTCTGAAGGAATGAGCCCTAATCCCCATGGAAGGCTCCCGACCAGCCAACCTACAGCAGAGGAACTGCAAGATGTGATCCACCTTTTTAATTGTCCACTTTGCTGCCAGTCTGCCAGCCGCGGCTTCAACATAGGTGACAAATAGCTGGTAAGATGGTCTCCGAACTCCAGCCGCACAATCCACAAAAACAGGAGAATGCTCCCATAGGTCCAGGGTATGGAGTCTGGTCTGCCTCTGGAGATGGGTTGGTAAAATATACACCGGAAAGTTAATCAACTGTTCAATGTGAAACTCCAATGCCACCTTCGGAAAGAACTTCAGGTTGGGACGAAGAATGGCCTTGTCCCCGTGGAAGACCACACTGGTAGAGCCCCCCGGGAACGCCAGAGCTCCCCAATCCTGTCAGACATAACTGCCATCAGGAAGGACATCTTCCATGACAAGTGTGACAACCCACACCTGAGCACCAGCTCAAAAGGCTTGCCCATAAGTATAGCCAGGATCAGCAGCAAGTCCCACAGTGGAGGTGGTTCACAGACACCGGAGGGGACAAGTGGTCAGGCCCATGAAAAAGCACCTGACCACCTTCCTCCTGGGCAACCATCGACATACTGGCCAGCACCCAGTAAGCAGAGATGGCTGCTACGTGACACCTTAAGGGCAGTCACTCACAATCCTAGCTGGGAAAGAGACCAGAGGTAGTCCAGGATTCTAGCCACTGGGCAGGCAAAGGGATAAGCGCCTTGCCCCGACACCAAATGGAAAGTCGCTTCCATTTAAAGGCACATCACCTACAAGTCAACTGCTTCCTGGAGGCCTCCACCACTTCAGAGAGACCCAAGGCCTAGAACTCTAGCCACTCAAAAGCCTGGCCATGAGGTAGAGAGACTAACTGTCCAGGTGCAGGACTGTCCACTGAAGTCCAGTCAGCAGATCCGGGCAGAGAGGCAGTCACTGGGGAGACCTGCTGCTAAGGCAGACTAGATCAAGGTACCAGAACTGCTAACCAGTCTGGAGTCACAAGATCATCCGTACCTCATCCTTCCTGCCCTTGACCAGTACTCTATGGATCTGGGGGGAGGGGGAGAGAACGGGGACGAAAGGTATGCACAAGGCATGGGGTCCACAGTCTCACAAAGGCATCCCCTGGCCAGATAGCCTCAGACTGGCATTCTCCCAGGAGGCAAACAGGTCCACTGAGGGCAAACACCACAAAGATCAGCTGGTTCACCACCTCCTGATTCCAAGAACACTCATGCAACATCTCTCCTACCCAGCTCAGACCATCCACCTGCGGACTGTTCTCCCCTGCAACATGAATCACCAGCAGAGTGGCACACAGACTACGCATGAAGGTACAAGTGCGGGGTGCCTCCAAACGCAAAAAAAGGGAGTGAATGCCACCCTGTCTGTTCAGGTAAACCATGGTCATGGTGTTCATCTGGACTTGAACAACCTGACTCTTGACTAGCAGAGCAAATTCTGTCAGTCAAGTGCACTGCACTGAGCTCCAGTAGGTTTATGTGATGGTGCGCTCTGTCACTGCGAAAATCAGCTCTGGATGAACAAATGTTATGTTCTGGGACAAGCCACCACTGGATGGTGTCCCACATCAGCTGGGTCACTGACTGGCCAGTCCAAGTGGCCTAGGCACTGGTACCATCGATGGCCCTGCTCCCACTGGACATGAGGCATCTGCCCGGACAACGCTGGTGCACGATACAATGTACCCTAGTAGCTGCATGAAATCCCTGGGAGGATGAGAGAACCCAACCTGAAATGATTGGGCAAAGGAGATAAGATCTTGTGCCCTGTCTGCCAGGAAGCAGGTGTTGGACAGCAAGGAGTCTAGTTCTGCTCCAATGAACATGGACTTGTCCAGGTTGAACAACAGGCCCAAGACATCAGCAGGTCTGGAGAGCAAGTTCTGCGAAACTTTCCACAGCCGTTCTGGATGGACCAGCTATCAGCCAGTTTTCCTGGTAAAAATACACTGACCCCTAGTCACCGCAGGTGGACCACCACCACTGCCATGCATTTGGTGAAGAACCTAGGTGCAGAGTAGACAGAAGGGCATGACTTGGAACTGGTACAGGACCCCTTCTGCTCAGTACTGGAGGTGGGGGCCCAAGGACAGGAATGTGAACATGCATCCTGGAGGTCCAGGAGCAAAACCGCATATTCTGCTTCAGGGATGGCATACACAGACTTAGTGCCTTCAGAAAGTATTTATCCCCCCTTGGATTTTGTCACATTTTGTTGTGTTACTACCAGAATTTTTAATGCATTGAAATGATTTTTACCCCCCTTGATTCACACAGCATACTCAACAATTTAAATAGGCAAAAATATTTTTTATTGTGTAACAAAAATTTATGAAACATTACAAACGAAAATATCTTGTTTACGTAAGTATTCACTCCCCCGAGTCAATACTTTGTAGAAGCGCCTTTGGCAGCAATTACAGCTCTGAGTCTTCTTGGGTATGTCTATCAGCTTTGCACATCTGGATTTGGGGATTTTCGCCCCTTCTTCCTTGCAGATTTGCTCAAGCTCTGTCGAACTGCAATCTTTAAGTCTTTCCACAGATTCTCAATGGGATTCAAGTCTGGGCTCTGGCTAGACCACTCAAGGACATTCACCTTCTTGTTCTGAAGCCACTCCGGTGTTGCTTTGGCTGTATGCTTGGGGTCGTTGTCCTGCTGGAACGTAAATCTTTGCCCCAGTTCAAGGTCTACTGCAGACTGATGCAGGTTCTCCTCAAGGATGTGCCTGCATTAGGCTCCATTCATTGTTCCCTCTATCCTGACAAGTGCCCCAGTCCCTGCCGCGGAAAAGCATCCCCATAACATGATGCTGCCATCACCATGCTTCATGGTAGGGATGGTGTTACACGGGTGATGAGCTGTGTTCGGTTTTGCGCCAGGCATAGCGCTTTGCATTCAGGCCAGAGAGCTCAATTTTTGTATCATCAGACCAGAGAATCTTTTGCCACATGGTCTCACAGTCTGCCATGTGTCTTCTTGCAAACTCCAGACATGCCTTTTCTCAGGAGTGGCTTCCATCTAGCCACTCTCCCACAGAGGCTACATCTGTGAAGTACTGCAGAGATTGTTGCCCTCTGGACAGGTTCTCCCATCTCAGCCATAGAACTCTGTAGTTCTGTCAGGGTGGTCATTGGGTTCTTGGTCACCTCCCTGACCAAGGTCCTTCTTGCCCAGTTGCTCAGTCTGGGAGGACTGCCTGATCTAGGAAGAGTCTGGGTGGTTCTGTAATCTTTCCATTTCCTAATGATGGACTTGACTGTGCTCCTGGGAATTTTCAACACCCTAGAAATGTTTTTATACCCTTCCCCAGATCTATGTCTCCTCACAATTCTATCACGGAGTTCTACGGACAGCTCCTTGGTCTTCGTGGTAGAGTTTCTGCTCAGACATGCACGGTCAACAGGTGTATTTCCTCTGAAACCATGTCAACCATTTGAACTGACCACAGGAGGACTCCATTCAAGTTTTAGAGTGATCTCACAAGGAAATTGGATGCACCTGAGCTCAATTTGGAGCGTCACAGCAAAGGGGGTGAATACTTATCAAATCAAGACATTTCAGGTTTTTATTTCAAATTACATGTACAAAAAATTCCAGAAGATTCATTCCACTTTGACAGTAATTTGTGTAGATACGTGACAAGAAAATCCCATATAAGTGTATTTTGAGTTTGCAACATCATAAAATGTGACAATCCAAGGGGGGTGAATACTTCCTGAAGGCACTGTAAAGTGGCCATCCCCAGCCTGCACTTTTGCACATACTGGTTGAGATTGTGTAGATACAATGAGGCACTAGCCCACTGTCCATTTTGGAACCAGGAAGTACATGGACTCCTAGCCCAGACTGGCCAGGGCATCCGTGACACAAGATATTGCCCCTCTCGCAAGGATCCGAGGATGTCCTCCCTGCGGCCGGGAAAGCGTGTCCTGAGACACCCCAGTCTCTCGAGGCATCTGGAGGCGGTAGGGTGAGGGAGCCCTTAAGTCTAGAGACAGTCCTCTGCCCTCTACATTCAAAACCCATTTGTCCACTGAGATAGTGGATCAACATGCCAAGTAGAAGTAGTCTGCCTCCAGGGGTGGAGGGGCGACACCCCCTGCCCCAACCAGTCACTGGGCAGCTTTTGAGGGGCACAGGAGACTGTTGCTGGAGGCGCACCCTCACCCCTTTTTTGGGGGCATTGGGTCCCAGACTCCAGCCTGGGATGCCAGGGAGGCTGTGACTGAAACAGGTACCTGACAGCCTCCTTACGCTTCTTTTGGTCCTTCTGAGATGAGATCAGAGTCAAGGGTGGCGCTGAACTTCTCAATCCGGGTGAGATGCCCTTCCACCCCCGGGCCAAAAAAGGTCAGTGCCCCGCAATCTGCCAGCTTTTGTTCAGTGTCCACGGTGAAGGTGGACAAACGCTGCCAACCTCAGACGTATGGAGGGAGAAAGCCACTGTCACCACACAGTCACACGAACTGCCCATCTCCAGGGCTGTCTGGAGTTGGTGTTTAGTCAGGGATTGACCTTGATCTCTAATGAGCTCCACTGCCATCCACTGCACTGGATGGAGGTGGGGGAACAGCTGCATCAAAAATTCCCCATCAGGGAATGACCAGACTATAGCGTCACAATGGCCAACTGTCACAGACCCAGAGTGGCCACAGCATACCCATTTTTAGCAGCATGGTCAATCTTACGGTACTCCTTGTCAAGAGGCTTGTCCATGTCCTCCTAGTGTCCAGATTTACAGAACACCAAATCAGTGACCAGACCTTTGGCCGAAGGGTAGTAAAAAACACACCTAAAAGGGAGCCCATAGGGACCTTACACTTGAGGACCACATGGGACTGAAGGTGCTCGGCAACATGCTAAATGATGCCAAAAATCCAGGGCCAGTCCTAAAATGACCTAAGCCACCAAGAAGGCAACCACAAGGGATTCATCCCAGTCCATAACATCCATGAAAGCGTACTTCACCCGCTTCTGGACTGGCTCAAGGGGTATCGA
This sequence comes from Neoceratodus forsteri, assembly GCA_016271365.2. Classification (NCBI taxonomy): domain Eukaryota; kingdom Metazoa; phylum Chordata; order Ceratodontiformes; family Ceratodontidae; genus Neoceratodus; species Neoceratodus forsteri. The sequence goes on along the minus strand of CM028137.1, from coordinate 822,718,998 downwards.
TGTGGATTCAGAGATAAGTCACAGAAGCCCAGCAAAGGAAATCAGACCATGCTCGGATGAAGGCTCCTCGATTGAGCTATGAAGAGCAGAGTCCCCAATCAGGCCTTGGACTCCTGATCCAAGTCATTGACGACTCCTCAAAGACAACCCTCAGCTGTTCGCCACGGACCTCCTAAAATCCTCACCTGGGGTAATCCTAACAGACGACAGGCCTGGCGTGCCAATGGTCAAAATGGCTGGCCACCTTGGTTGGAGCTTAAACTGGCAGCTACTGGGGTGGCGGCTCCACTCTAACCAGCGAAGAAGCAGGTGTCAGAAGCCCCTGCTGAACATGGACAGGTGGAGCAACCACTGGCAGCTGCCAGATCATCTAAACTCCAAGGGTAGAGCCCTGCCCTGCAATGGCCTACTACTGCCAGAGGAATTCCTTGCAGCACCCGCACAACTTAGGGCAGTGCTTCTCACATGAGAAGGAAGGCGGGAAATGCTAATGGTGGCACCTCTCAGATGAGTGGGATTTACAGCACAAATGCCTCGACTGCAACTTTGCCTGTAACCTTCACCATCAACAGCCTGACTGGTGAGGAGGGTCTTCCTGCGGTTAGCCATATATATGACCAACGTTGAGTAACACAGGCAAAGACTATCCCAGATGGAGGCTGGTCCTTGGAAGGATAGACTAGGATCGATCAGTCCACATCCTGAGTGAGAATCGAAGCACAGAGGTCTGCAAAATAGACTCCTTGGCCTTGTCCTGGTCAACAGGTCAAGAAAAAAAAACCTGACGGCCTGGCCAACCAGAACAGAGACAGACTGACTTGATGGCACAGCCAAAGAGCCCTTGACCTGCCTCTCAGGTGAGGAATGTTCTACACCCATCAAGCAGTCAGACTAGTCGAGGGACCAGGAGGACCACAATCTCTCCCCATCCTATAACCAGCATCAAAGGCACTTGGATTTTTAACCACAGAGGGCAGGACTCTTCCCCCAAGGTCTGAAGGACCAGGCACATGCCATGGAACTGCCTGTGGAAGACCCTCTGATGCTGGCACCATGGAACAGCATCAGAGACACAGGAGGTGCCAGCCACAGCCTTCGCCTCAAGGGCCACAAGCTGCTCAGCACACCCAAACGTAGCCAAAACCTTCTTGTGGCCCTTAGAGAGGTCCTTCAGATCCTGTTCCAGAGGGCAACCCAGCAAGAGCCAGAGTGTGGTTTGGTTTAATTTTTTATGCTGGAAAGGCATGTGAGCAAAACTGACAGTTTTCACAAGCATCCAGTGGGGAGAGACAATAAGCAGATATATACAAACATACAAACAAGCAAGCAGAAGACGGCCATTTGGTCTATCAAGTCTGATCGTGTTGCGGGGTCCACAGCTTAAGCTACTGTCCCTGCCCCTCTCTCCACTCCTCCCATCCTCCCTACCCATGACCCTTACCTTCCCCCCCCAAATACCTGTCCCATCCTCTCTTAAAGCTGCCCACTGTCTTCAAGGAGATTACCTCTTCCGGCAGTGCATTCCAAGTGTCCACCACCCTCTCTGTGAAAAAGTGCGTCCTGATCTCCCTCCTAAACCTCCCACTCTCCAGCTGAAGACTCCCTAGTGTTATGGTTGCCACTCAGCTTAAAGAGACTCCATAAACCTTATTTATCCCTTTCAAGTACTAGACTGTCCCAATCATGTACCCTCTTTCTCCGGTCTTCCATGGAAAACATGTTCAGTGCCCTCAACCTCTCCTTGTATGCCTTACCCTGCTGGCCAGCTATCTTTGTAGCCCTCCTCTGGACCTTCTCCAGCAGGTTAATGTCCTTTGAGGGGCGGGCACCAGTACTGAACTCCATACTATAGATTAGGCCTTACCAGTGACCTGTACAAGGGCAGTATAACCTCTTCTCTCCTACTACAGTATACAGAATATAATGTAGAACACAGTAGGCAGTATAGCACAGTGGTTTAAGGCTCTGAGCTGCAAATCTGGTGACATCCAGCAGACAAGACCTGGGTTTGAATCCCATAGCTTCCACTTGCATACTGTGTGACCCTGAGTAAGTCACTTAACTTCCCTGTGCTCCCACGTCGCACCTGTAAAAAAGCTTTCAGTTTAGTATGCTATTCCTGGTTAAACGGAAAAAGGAAAAAGCGCTTCTTTACAATGGCTGAAAGCAACAGTTAACACAGGAATGGGCCCTTAAGCTTCCTATCCGAGAGACTCGGGAAGCATGAAGAAGCACAGGATGTGCACCCCACCATGTTGTGTCGCTCACCCAGGCAGTACGTGCATTTGTCATGCGGATCGGTGACAGGCATCTTCTGCCGACACCCAACACAAAATCTGAATCCTGGTTTCTTGTGTTCTATCATTGAGCCAGAGTCGAAAGAACCGTGAAACTACAAGACAGACTTCGCAAAATCTCGAAGAGGTTCGTGTATGACTCAGAAAATCCTATGTGGCAGCGTGAAGGTAGTCACCCGTTCTTCCAGCAGAAAGAAAGATCCGATATCAGAGAGCAGAGTTTGGAGAAATACCGCCCAGGTGGTGTGAGAAGCTCAGTTCAAAGACATTCCAGCCAATAACATCGTTCCAGTGGAACTGCCAGAGTATGGACAAGTGAACCATATCCACTGCCCTAGAAATACAGGTTACTCACCTGTAACAGGAGTTCTAGGAATGGTATATGTTGTTCATCCACACTGTCTGGCAGGCTCCTTGCCGCTTTAAATCTTGCCGGAAGGTCTTCAAGCTGGCTCCTCCCATCCACCCGGGTGGTAAAACTCTTGGCTCCGCCCCGCCAGATCTAGCCCGCTGGAAGTCAGGTTGTGCTCGAGAAGGAGTCGGGTGGGTCATGTGGATGAACAACATATACCATTCCCAGAACTCCTGTTACAGGTGAGTAACCTGTATTTCTAGGGACATGGATATGTTCATCCACACTGTCTGGCAGACTCCTAGCAGTTCTCCGGAGGAGGAGGGAGGGAGGGAGGGAGGCAAGGCGCACAACCCCTACTTAGGGAATAAAGCCTGGAGAACCAAGGCCCCAAAATCAGCATCCCGGCATGACTCAAGGTCGATGTGGTAATGGGTGATGACGGTATGTGCTGACTTCCAGGTAGCAGCCCTGCAGATTTCCTGGATAGGGACATCCCTGGAAGCAGCTACCAATGCAGCGGTATGGCGGGTAGAATGAGCTCTTATCCCTCTGGGAGGCTCCATGCCCGCCAACCTATAGCAGAAATCTATGCAAGAGGTGACCCACCTGCCTATTGTCCACTTGGCTGCAGGTCTGCCAGGTGCAGCGTCAGCGTAGGCGACAAACAGCTGGCGAACCTCTCACCGAACTTCAGCCGTCCGCTCCTTATAACAAAGCGAGCGCTCTTCTAGGGTCCAAAGTATGGAGCCTATATTTCGGCCTCTGAGGTGTGACTGGGGTAGAACACCGGCAGAGTCAACACCTGGTTAAGGTGAAACTCCGACACCACCTTCGGAAGGAATTTCGAGTGGGAGCGCAGGACAACCTTGTCCCTGTGGAAGACCAGATAAGGAGACTATGGAAAGCGCCCGGATCTCTCCCATCCTTCTGGCTGACGTGATAGCCACCAAGAAGGCTGTCTTCCACAACAGGTGAGAGATGTCATTCCTGTGCATCGGTTCGAATGGCTTGCCCATGAGCTTAGCCAATACCAGCAGTAGATCCCATGGAGGTGGAGGTTCTCGCACCAAAGGGGATATGTGATCAAGGCCTTTGAAAAAGCACCTGACCACCTTCTGTGCCACTGACTGCTTCCCGGCCCGCACCTGGTAAGCAGAGATGGCTGCCAGGTGCACCTTACGGGTCGATGACCGAAGCCCTAGCCGAGAAAGGGGCCACAGGTAGTCCAGAATGCTTGCCAAGGAACAGGAGGAAGGGTCCAGGCCCTTGCCCTGACACCAGATGGAGAATCTCTTCCATTTAAAGGCATAGCATTTCCTGGTCGACTCCTTATGGGAAGCCTCAACAACGCTGAGGACGTAGTCGGAAAGATCCAAGGCCTGGAACTCTAGCCGCTCAGGAACCAGGCCATCAGGTGCAGGGATTGAAGGTCCGGATGGAATACTTTCCCCCAATTGAGATCAGGTCCGGGCGGGCTGGGAGCCACCTCAGGAGCCTGGAGCAGAGGCTGAGGAGATCTGGATACCAGAACTGGCGGGGCCAGTCTGGGGCTACCAGAATCACCTGCGCCTTGTCTCCCCGCCTTGAGAAGCACCTTGTGGATCAAAGGAAATTTGTAGAAGAGGCCAGGGGTCCATGGCCTCGAGAAGACATCCCCCTGCAGTGAGCCCTGCTGAGGGGGGCGTGCATGGAACAGCCTCAGCTTCGCATTCTCCCTGGAGGCAAACAGGTCCACCTGAAGCATGCCCCAGTGGGAGAAGAGATCTTGTACTACCTCCGGCAGGAGAGACCACTCGTGGGACGCAGCTCCCATCCGGCTTAGGGCATCGGCCAGAATGTTGGAGGCTCCTGCCACATGGACGGCAAGGAGATCCGCCTCCAAGCTGCACACAAGGGACCAAATGCCGAGACCTTCCCTGCACAGGGGCATGGAGCGCGTCCCGCCCTGGCGGTTTAGGTAGTACATGGTCGTGGTATTGTCCGTCTGGACCTGGACCACTTGACCACGTACAAATGGAGCAAAGGCGGCGAGGGCTAGACGAACCACTCGAAGCTCCAGCAGGCTGATGTGGCATCAGGACTCCCGAGGGGACCAGAGGCCGTGCGCTCTGGGCTCCCCCAGATGGGTACCCCAACCATTCAGAGAGGCGGTCGAGAGAGACCATTAGCTCAGAGCGGACAAATGGGATGCCCTCCTGCAGATGAGCTGGAACGATCCACCACTGGAGAGCGTTCCACATCTCCTGGATCACTGTCACTGGCTGATCCAAGGGACCGGAGCGCTGTGACCATTGATTGGCCAGTCCCCACTGTAGGGGACGCATGTGCCAACAGGCCACGGTGGTGCAGGCCGCCATGAGGCCCAGGAGGCGCAGGAAGTCCAGTGCAGCATGCAATTGCCCAACCTGAAATGATTGGACAAAGGAGGAAAGAACCTCGGCCCTGTCCGCCAGGAGCCGTGCTCTGGCTCGCAGAGAGTCAAGCTCTGCCCCGATCACCTGCTTTGGCACGAGTTCCAACTTTGCCTCGTTGATAAGGAGGCCAACTTGCGAGCAAACCTGGAGGGCCAGATCCCTGGACCACTCCACCTCCATTCGGGAGGAGGCCGCAATCAGCCAGTTGTCCAGGTAGGGGTACACCCGGACCCTTTGTTGCCGCAGGAATGCTGGCTACCACTGCCATGAATTTGGTGAAGACCCTGGGAGCTAGGAGAGGCCGAGAGGGCATGGCCGGAACTCTTAGAGGGACCCCTCTGCTCTGAAGCAGAGGAATCGCTGGTGGGACGGATGGATTAGGACGTGAAAGAACGCGTCCTGGAGGTCCAGAGAACAGAATCACACACCTCGTTCCAAGGATGGAATGATCTAAGCCACAGTGACCAACCTGAAGGTTCGAGACCTTAGGAACCTGTTCAGGTCACAGAGGTCTAGAATGGGGCGCAAGCCCCCCCCCCGTCCGTTTTGGGACCAGGAAGTACTTGAACACAAACCCTAAGTCTGGTGGAGGATTCGCCACGTTCCTGATCACCTCCTTTTGGAGGAGCAGGGCAATGTCGGCTCAACGGGCTGACAGAGAGGCTGCAGACCCCGTAACCCCCCGTGGGGCAACGGCTCGGAAGGACGGGGCCTGCTCGAACTCCAGAGGCAGACCCTTTCCTACCATCTCCAAACACCCAACGGTCCATGGTGATAGCAGACCAGGCGGAAAGAAAGTGTCGGAGCCGTCCCCCCACAGGGGGAACCCAGGGGGCAGAGACGAGGTTGGGGGCGACACCCCTCAACCCGTCACTGGGCAGGCTTGGAGGAAGGACCGGCCGAGGGACCTTCTGGGCCTTTTCCTCCCAGCTTCCTGTTAGAGGAAGCTGCAGGCTAGGCTTTGGGGTGCCAAGTGCGAGCCTGCTGGCCCTGATGCTGGTGTTGCTGGTCCGGACGTGCCACAGGGGCAAAAGGGCGAAAGGACTTATGTTGCTGTCAGCGGCCTTTGTCCTTCTGAGCAGACGTGACCGAGTCCAAGGTGGCACTGGACTTTTCAATTCTCTGGAGGTGGCCTTCCACCCCAGACCCGAACAAGTCGGTACCCAGGAAGGGGACGTCTGCCAACTTGTGCTGGGTATCTGCCGTAAGTGGATATCCTCAGCCAAGCTCTGCAGCGCATGGCCACTGTGGCCGCTAGACCAAGCAAAGGAGTCTCTGATAAAGAGAGCCGTTTGGAGCTGCTGTTTGCCACTGCCCTTCCAGATCCCGCACCTGCTTGACTGTAGTCTGCAGATCAGCCAGGAGATGAGGGATCACCTCATCCAGGGAGCCCATAAGGGCGTGGGAGAAGTGCGCCATCAGTACGGCCGAACTGGCCTGACGGAGGCAGAGGGAGGGCGCTTTATGCTGCACCTGGCATGATCCAGCTTTTTGTGGGACTCTCCTTGTCGGGGGCTTGTCCACATCCCTAAGCGTTCCCGGGCTTGAGGAAAGCAGTCGATTGTTCCCGAAACCAGACAAAGACCGTGGACCGCATACTTCCTGGCCAAGGAGCAGGACAAGAGGCGGTCGCTGCCATAACTCAAGGCTGGGCCAACAGCGGCTTCAGCCACGGAAGAACCTCCGTGGGAGAATCCCCTCGGTCCAGTATCTCCGTGAGGGGATACTTGGCCCGCTTGGATACAGGCTCGAGCTGCATCCCGGTAGACTCTGAGATGAGTCGAAGCAGACCCATGAACTATGATGGGCTCTTGTCCATCGACTGCCCCCCAGAGGACTCCAGGTCAAGGCGCCTGGAAAACGGAGTTGTCATCATCAGACTCCAAGGAGTCTGCAAAGAGCTGCCAATGGCCTGAGCCGCCCTCCACCTGCCGAGGACGGTCGGGAGTGAGGGTGACCTGACCGAGAATCCTTGGTTGGAGCCCCCGATTTCGGTTGTGGAGGCGGAGGTTCCACCACAATCGAGTAAGCAGCTGGTTTCAGCCGAATAACCGGCCCAGGTTTGAGCACCTCGACCAGTAGCGAGTTGGTTGACCTTCGGGATGACGACGCTAATGGCGGGGAGGCGGCCAGCGTCAGCTTGTTCCCAGTAGAAGAGCTGCTACCACATTAAGTCCTCGTAGCGTCGGCGCCCAATTTGGCGAGCTTCTGGGAGGAGGAGAAGATGAGGATAAATTGGTGCGCTGCTTTCTAAGTGCCGAGACCGCGGTGCGGCGGATCAACTGGATCGAGCGAGGTCTGAGACCAAGACCGTTGGTGTTTCTGAGGGTGGGTCTGGGAGGGGCAGAGGCTGCTCCTCCTCGGCTTGGGAGCCTTGACCAGAGTTCAGCTGGGAGGCAAGCAAATCTTGATTTCCACCGGGGAACCGGTGATGAAGGTTGTCTGCTTCAGTCGACAGCCCGTCCGACGGGTCGAGATTTCGACGGGTGTCTCGGCTGGCTGACCTGACAGGGACACCGTGAAGCCAGCGGCCTTAGCCGCAACCTCGACCAAAGTAGAGTGTCGACTATCCATGGAAGGGGACCTCTCCCGCTCCCACAAATGTAGACGGTGGGACTTACCCTTTGAGTCCTTTTTTGACAAAGTGACCTGATGGCCCCTCGCCTTTCGTGGAAGGGATTGGCAAAGTTCCTTAAAAGCTGTGTAGGCCGGCCTGCCAGGGGCGCTGAGGGTTGAGCACTGGGCGCCACGCTGACCCAGGTTCAGAAACGAACTCGGGTGGCGGGGGTCGGCGGGGAGAGGAGGATTGGCGTCCCAGCGGATGCTCTCCTCCCTCAGGGTGGAGACCATGAGCAGCACCTCGTTCTGCATCCCTTCCACAGCCAGTGGAAGCACCGGCAACAGGAAGGGATGGAAGTGGCTCCGCTCGCCAGAGCCGGGAAGGGGGGGGACATCACAGCGCATGAGAGGCTCGGCGTGCGTCAGCACGCCACCACTCGGGACGTACGTCCCAAGTGCCGACGTCTCAGAGGGTTGGGGATCTAAGGGAGAAAACGGAAAACACCTCTCGGCAGTCCTGGATGAAAGCCGCCCCGGTTCCATCCAGACCACCAAGAAGGGACAGACCCCACTGTGCAAGGAGAGGGGGAAGAGGCACTCTAGGGGACGGATCCCATGGAAGCTGGATTGGAGGACATGAGTGGACGGAAGGAGTGGGCACTGGGAGTAGATAGGAGGGATAAAGAGATAAAGTAAAAAAAAAAAAAAAAAGAAGCTGTGTAGGAGGATCCCAAGGAGAGCAGGATAAATGCCGCGACCAAGGAAGATGAAGATGCAGCCTAGGCCGCCGCCTCCGAGGGCGATCTGCTCGAGTTGCTCAGCCGAGCCAGCCGCCAAGGAAACCGCCCAATGGGCCTCCTTGGACTTCACCGGCGGATAACTTTTTTTGGGGCACCCAGGTTGGAGCCGAGCAGCACAGTCTCCAAGGACGTTTGCCGAAAAAGACCTGCACAACTCGCAGGTCTGCGGGTCGTGGTCAAGCCCAAGGCAGTAGACACATGTGGAGTGCAGATCGGTCCTGGACATCTTCTGCCCACATGGGCACCGAAAACCGGGAGTCAATTTGTCCATCGCAGCCACGAAGGAAGAAGTAGACCGAAGTCTAGAAAACTTTAAAATTATTTTCGGGTGAACTGAAGAGTTTGGATCCAGTCTAGACAGAGCACTAAGGAGGGAACCTGAGCTGCCAAGCAGGAAGGAAGATCTGGCGCCATGGGGCGGAGCAGAGAGTTTTACCACCCGGGTGGGTGGGAGGAGCCAGCCTGAAGACCTTCCGGCAAGATTTAAAGCGGCAAGGAACCTGCCAGACAGTGTGGATGAACAACATATCCATGTCCCCAGAAAATTATTTTACCCCAGTAATTTGTAACAACAACTAGTGTGATTCACTGAGAACAACTACTCCCTCTCCTACTGAATTTAAAAAAGGCAGTATTCTTTCCAGGCTAACATATGCTTTTTTTTTTTTTGGGGGAGACGGGGACTTTGTTTTTTAATGGTTACATATAAATGGCCCAACACACTATTGTGCTTATGCACACAGTTTGGGAGGTGACAGCACAGTCCAGGGTGGCACAGTCACACAGCAGCACTCCCAGACTGGGAGGGTTGGTGCTGTGCTCTGCTCCGCTCCCATAGAGACCCCGAGGTGGGGCCAAGGAGCCTGCTAAATGGTTTACTCTGTGCTTGCATGGCTATAGCTATTAAAACTCTGCCAGAGACGGTGGGAGGGTGCAGATACAGTGGGGGAGATAATCTGGGAACAACTGAAATGACAACTGGTGGCACTCTTGAGCCCGTCTGTATTTACCCCACTAGAGGCGGGTGATTGAGGAAGTGACAAGCAATGCTGGGAGGTTCACAACACTCCCTAGACCTCAGCCCTGGACGGATGGTACCACATGAGGAAACAGCTATATGTAAGCAACCCCCCCCCCCAAAAAAAAAGTTACATACTACGCAATAGATTCTTTGAACACCCTCTACAGGGGGTTTAACTTCTGGTCACGTCGTCTACACCCAGTACTCTGGTGAGTCTGCAACACACAAAAAGATGGAGAGGTGGGGTTAATCTCAAAGGCAAAAAGACACAGTGTTTCTCAATTTAGTCTCAACAAGTATTTTCTGTACTTTGATCATAGATACATAGACAGTGTTGGCAGATAAGGGCCTATGGCCCACCCAGTCTGCCCATTTGAGTTTGCAAGTTCAGTTTATGTTTTCCTAGAAGTCTGTTGCTCCTTACCCCTGACCTCCAGAATTCCTTTATGTCTATCCCATGCATTCTTAAATCCCATGATATCCCAAGAATTATATCTCCACCACCAACACATTCTGTCTGCATCACACTATTGCATACAAGTTAAATTTCGATAATGTCACACACAAAATATATTCCCCGCACTGGTCAATTTGTGCCCCATCCACCTCGCTAATGTTCAAAAGCACACTAACACAATAAACTGTCAACAGGGGCAGCAGGCAGCAGCCTTTTCCAAGTCCAGTTCTTTTCAGAGAGCTTTTTTCCTCCGTGACCATGTCTATCAGGGATATACAAGCTGTTCACAGGTATGTAACCCATTCAGGCCTGTTCACCCCATCTTCCCCCACCTGCCTATGCCACCCAACATTTGCTAAGGGTCTATCCTCCATGGCAGGGGACCTAAGTGGAGGGTTTCCCCACCCTCCCCACAGTCCCCTGTGTGGGCTGGGATCTAGTATCGGTGGGCACCAGAACCTAGGGGAAATCCAGTGAGCCCAGGCCGTCACTTGGACGGACAGGGGTCCTGTCAGACATAACCCCATCAAGAGGCATTGGCTGCTAGCAACATCCTGCAGAAGGAGCAAGCTACTATGGCCCACCGCAGGAGTCACTGCTGCACCAGAGCCCAGCACCATCCCACCCCAACCACAGTGCATTACCGAGTGGCTGGTGCTGCAGTCTGGCCTGCCTCCCAACTTGGCATCCCGAGCTTGCTCCCAAACCAGAGTGTTGCCACTTGGCCATTGAGGACACCCTACATAAACAGCCTAAGAACTTCACCCCTTTTCACACAGCAGCGATTGTTCCCCAAAGTACAGACACATCCAAGCTAGCAGTCAATGTCACTGTCGTGGGTTGAACAAATCCGGTCACACAGGGATCAACAAATTTGGTACAACATACCTAAATGGTATGATTTTTATTAAACAGACAAAAAAATTAAATAAAAAAAAAAAAGCTTACAGCAGCGAACTTCTGATAAACAAAATAAAACTTGAAAACAGCACAGCTTCCCTGCCAAGGGTCTAGCAGTGGAACATAATTTTGTGCAGTATAACAGAGAGCAGGAGGTCCTCAAGTGAACTCTCCCTAACAGCATCTAACCTGAGGATCTAGGCTGGCTTCTTTTTAAAGAGTGGAGCTCCACCCTTCGGCTCAAAGCCCCACCTAATTATTAAGCTATTTACAGGAAAATTTCTTATTTCTTTGTACAATCAATTACAAAATTTACATAAATGAAAGGCATAACAAATAATCCATTATTATGACATCAACATAAACACCTAATGCTCTATCAGATATGATTGCACATTTCTTGCAGAGTGGGCTGTGTATAGACAACTCCTCCCTTTTCTAAAAGGTAACCTAGGAGCTGCAGCATATAAAAGGGAGAAAGGTGCTTGCTGACTTTCTCTATAGGAGACAGCACCTTGCAAGGACACCAGCACTGATTGGAGATATGATACTGGGAGCTGTAGGTAAAACCACATTTAGTTCCTCTCTATTATCCTGTATTTTGGTTAATTTGCTAACTGTTTAACCTTTTCAAGAACAGGATATTCCAATCTGCACCTGTACATATCCTAAAGAAAAACATTTAAACTGGCATTGGTAATTTCTTAGTTTGACTGTCAATCCCAGCTTGCTTTTTACATTGCGAAAAAAACCTTTGCCTACCAAGTCTGTTTACAGACCTTTAGTTAGTTTCATTCTTTAAGTCTGTGCAGCTCATTTAGACCAATTCTGCACATTTAAAGACGTACAGGGGAAAAGTAGCTTATATTTAACTGGACCATGACGTAGAAGAGCAAGAAATAGGAAGGGAAGAAAAAATAGTTTCAACTGTAATACACAGCGTCAGATGGCCAGTCTGACTGCAGCATATTCTGTATGTTTACACAGAAGGGGGTGGAGAATTAGAAGAGACAAAGACATAAAATGGAGTAAAGTGCTGTTCTTGCCAACAGTCTTTGGAACAGATATAGGAGAGAAGAAGAAAATGTCAGGTTCAGCTAAGCACTATTCACATGAAGTTCAACTACCACAGTCATTACACAGCAAAAGAACAATTACGTAAGTAGTTACCGTAATAGCAGATCTTCAAGGGGATCTCAGTCATCAGGTATCACTGTAGGAACTTCAGTCAGTGAATGGGGAATCCACCCGAAGTTTTTCAGCAGTACAACTGGGGCTGCCCCCGCCGTCGACATCCACCGATGTCACCAACCCTATTTAGGCGTAGGCGGCCCCACTCCTTCCTCAGTTCTTTCCCCTTGGAGACTACGGGAGCAAGGCTCACACACTGGGGAACCAAGGAAACAGCGGGACCCAGCTCTAGATCAAAGGATGGAAACAGAAACAGAAGCCCCTAGAAGGGGAATGGTGGGAGGGAAAGCATACCTAATGACAGAGATCCCCTCGAAGAGCTACTGTTACAGTAAGTTGTTGAGTAACTTTTCTTCAGGGTAACTCAGTCATCGGGTACCACCGCAGGAATGAGTACCAAGCAGTGACAGAAGGAACAGGTAGTCTGAGGGAGGCTGGATCTCCATAAAGTGAAGACAATAGAATTGAAAAAAGCTACCAACCCAAGGATCTTCATAAAACTTAAGACAGAAAACCTTGTAAACTGAACCTGTCAAGGGACTCCATAAAATTAAGACAGGAGCCCTTGCAGCACAGCCCTGCCAAAACCAGCACAGGCTAGAGGCAATGTCCAGACTTTAATGCTTGGTCAGTGTAGACTGTACTCCAGGTGGCAGTCACACAAATGTCAGCGGCTGAGACCCTTTTGAAGCAAGTCACCAAGGTAGCCATACCTCTGGTGGGATGGGCTTTGACAGCTCCAGGCAACTCCTTGTTATACAACAGAACACAAAGCAATTTGCCAACCATTTGGATAAAACACTGCTTAGAAACTGAGGCGTCCTCTCTGCCTGGGGCGAACGAAACAAACTGCTTAGACTTTCTGGACTCAGTCTTGAGCAGATACTTAAAAGTTCTGCACACATCTAATATATGCAGCAGTGCTTCCCCTGGATTGGCACGCTCAGGAAAATAAACGGGAAGGTGGACAGAATGAGTGTAAACTCAGAAACCACCTTAGACAGAAACTTAGGATTGGTGCGCAAATACCCTGTCTTTATGAAAATTCAAATAAGGCTCCTCGCAACAGAGGGCCTGAAGATCTGAAATTCTTCCAGCGGAAGTAAGGGCAACTAAAAAGAACGCTTTCCAAGAGAAAGCACGCAAGTCACAACTGGCTCAAAAGGAGACGGGAGTCAAATTTTCCAACATAAAATTCAAATCCCAAGCCAGGAACGGGAAACAGATTGGGGGTTTCAGATGCAGGATGCCCCTAAGGAAAGTTCGGGAGACATCCAGCAGAGCAATAGTGCTGTTACCTTCGGATTCATGGAAAGCCGAAACAGCCTTGGGGAGGAATACCTGAGGGAGGAATACTGAGTCAGACAAAGTAATCGGGTAGTCCAAGACATCCTTCACAGGACAGGTGAAAGGGTCTAGGGAATGCTTGGCAGCCCAGATGGCAAACCACTTCCACTTCATGGCATAAGTGGTATGGATGGAAGGCTTGTGGGTGGCCACTAGTACATACACTACCCTATCAGAGACCCCAAACCTGGCAATGGCTACATCCTCTGGAGCGACGCATGCAGAAGGAGGAATCTGAGGTTTGGATGGACCAAGGTCCCCCCGATCCTGGATCAGCATGTTCCTGCGTAGAGGCAGGGCAACTGGAGGCTCCTCCGCCAGCTGCTGAAGCAGAGGGAACCATATCTGCCGAGGCCAAAATGGAGCTACCAGGATCATGCTGGACCCCTTCATTTGTAGTCTGAGCAGCACCCTCTCCATATCAGTGGAAACTAAGGGAATGCATACCGAAATCTCCCGCTCCAAGAGAGGGACAACGCGTCACCAGAAAATTCCAGGCCCTGGATCTAGCAAGCAAAAACTGAGCACATTTGTGTTGTGTGGGGACACAGTCCAACTCTGAGTGACCCCATCTGTCTAACAGTTCTTCTGCTATGGATGAGAAGCTCCCATTCGTCCACTAGTGTGTTTAGCACGCCTGGCACATGGACCCCAGAGACTCAGGCTGTGGTCCAGAGCCCAATAAGACACTCTTATTGCTTCCCAACAAAGGAGATACAAGTGTATCCCACCCTGCTTGCTGATGCAGTAGACACACAAGATTGTCAGTCTACACCAGAAGCAGGCCTGGGGCTAGGTGCTCCTGAAATGCCTGCATGGCACAGAGCACCACCCTCATCTCCAGGACACTGATATGCAGGGCAGCTTTCCCCTCGTACCAGGAGTCCTGGGTTTGAAAGGAACCCAGGTGTGCCCCCAGCACAAACCCGAAGCATCAGAGGTCAGGATCCGATTTGGGGAGGAGAATTGTAAGGGGGATCTTGAAGATTCGAGGGGTCCATCCACCATTGCAATGCTTTGCGTACTGGAGATGAGACAAGTACTAGATGGTCCAGCTTGTCTAGACATTGATCCCACTGCACTCAAGAATCCACTGAAGGGTAGCAATTGGAGCCTGGCTAGTAGAACAGTGGGAACAGCCGCTGCCATTAGGCCCAGGGCCTGAGGTACAGTCTGGCAGGAACACAAACTGAGCAACCTCCTGGTGTGTGGAAGTGCGATCCTGGTCTTTGACACCCCCACCCCAAGAGACATCTTTGACCTGTGAAGCCTTGAGCTCTTAGCAGGAGGTGTGTGGCGGGCCCAGGAGGACCTCGACTCAGAGCTGGCTACCTGCTGTTCCATGAGGTTTTAAATTTTGTGACTGAGGTGGTTTGGTTGAAATTGTTGGCAGAACTCACAATCAGAAGCGTGTGATCAGGCCCAAGACAGCAGACACGGACACAGCGTCATTGGAGGCAATCTTGCCGCAGCGACTAAAGAGGTTCACCCTCAACATAAAAGGAAAAAATCTCAGAAAAAGATTGGAGAGGGCTGCAGAAAAAAAGACTAGGCCAAAAAAGGCACCAACATTGCGAAGGCTCTTCTGTGGAGATTGCACCTACAGGTCGACAGCAGGAAAGAACTGAGGAGCAAGGCTCGGCCACCTATATCGGGTTGGTGACGCTGAGGCAGGTCGACAGCGCAGCACCCCAGTTGTACTGCCGAAAATCTTACACGGATTCCTGATTCACCAACTGTGAAGTTCCTACAGTGGTACCAGATGGCGGAATACCCCTAAGATGACCACACAAGCTATCGGCGAGATAATGACCTCGTGGCCCACACAGTCTGCCTATTTTCCCTACATGTAGTGTCACTGCAGACCCTACTCAGTCTTTGCACCATTCCCCCAAAACACTGGCTTACTGCTAAGATCCCTTTGTGTCTATACCCATGTATTCTTGAATCCTGTAACCATTTCTGCCCCACCACCTCCATTGGGAGGCTGTTCCATGCAACCACCATCCTCTCTGAACAAGTATTTCCTCAGCGTCTCCCCCTTCCATCTTCATAGGGTGACCCCTTGTCCTTGAGCACCTTTTTCTTTGAAAAATGCTATTTTCCTGTACCTTGTTTTTACCTGTAATGTTTCTATCATGCCCCCTTCCCTCTAGAGAGTATATATTCAATTCCTTAAGCCTTTCTTCATAGGACTTTTGATGCAGACCCTCACCATTTTGGTTGCCTCCTTTATAGCACCTCACCCTATGTCCTTTTGGAGATGGGGCCTCCAGAACTTGACAGTACTCAAGGTGGAACTTCACATCTATACAGGAGTAATATTACCCCCATCTTTCTGCTGGCGATTCCCCTGCTCATGCATCCCAGCATTCCACTAGCCTTCCCCACTGCCCCGTCACACTGCAACTACCTTCAGGTCTTCAGAAATGATTTCTCCCAGGTCCCTTTCCTGCTTTGAGACTGCTAATACCTCTCCCCCTCGGGTATCTGTGCCCCAAGTGCATGATTCTGCACTTTGTTGCGTGAAACCCACCTGCCAGACCCGTGACCGTTCCTCCAGCTTTTTTAGATCAACCCTTATTCTTTCCATCATCACCACCCGGTGAATCTACTCTGAAGAGTTTTGTGTCGTCCACGAACACGCAGTCCTTCTGTAATGTCATTATCAAAGACACTGAATACGATTTATGCGCCCTAGTTTCATTTCAAAATTAAAAGTAGCAACCATGACAGCGATGACAATGGCCGTTGCCAAGAGCGGCTTCAATATTAGTGGCCACTCAGTTTATGTTACCAAGATCCAGCAGCGGTGCGACTATCTTATTAACACTATTTAGTGTGTATTTCATGGGTTGAAGCACGGTGAGAATTCCTTATCCCATAGCTGGGAAGGATACTGGATTTAATGTGACTTTGCATATCAGTTTAGTCACCATGAAGGCTCATGGGCTTCTTGTACAGCAGCTGAAAATATCTTTTGGCAACTTGATGCATTTTTTGTCATACCCCCTTATAGACATATCTTAACATTTAATGGGCTTACTGAGTATTAAGAGGAGTGGCGCCCTTCTGGTTTGAGAAATGCGTACTTTTGTTATATTAAATGTTGGTAATCAACTGTATGTTTGAAGGTAAACCAATAAATTAAATATAAAGTTTAAAAAAGATACTAAATAGGTCCGAGCCACGTACAGACCCTTGCGGCACTTCACCGGTCACTTTGCCTGCTCCAGAGTGGATTCCATTTACCACCACCCTCTGACTCCTACTGTCTAGTCAACTCTACCCATTTTACTACTTTAGGACCCACATTTTACTACTTTAGGACTCACAGGCTCCCCAGCTTGCTTACCAGTCTTCTATGTGGTCAAAGGCCTGAAATCCAGGTAGGATACGTCCACCACTCCTCCCAGATCCAGTTCCTTGGTTACTCAGTCAAAGAATTCAATCAGGTTTGTCTGACAATACCTTCCCCCCTGTGAAACAATGTTGCCTCGGATCCTGTAGACCACTGGCAATGAGGTATTCCCCAATCCTTTCCTTCAGTAGTGATTCCCATTACCTTGCCCACCACGATCTTCAGACTGGCAGTCCTGTAATTTCCTGCCTCCTCCCTATTTTAACTTCTGTGAAGTGGGACTACATCTGCCCTCCTCCACTGCCCAGATACCGTCCGTTTCCAATGACAGGTTGAACAGGGCTGTCAGAGGTGCAGCTAGCTCCTCTCCGAGTTCCCTCAGTATCCTGGGGTGCACCCCATCTGGTCCCATTGCCTTGTCTATTTTAAGTATGTTAGTTCCTGAAGGACTCTTTCCTCCATTAAAAGACTCGTGTCTACCTCCAGTCTAATGCCCTTGTTCCTTATTGGCCCATTGCCTACCCACGGGGCCCCCTTTCGTAAATACTGAAGAAAAGTTTTTGTTAAATATGTACAGGTATGTCTTTTGGCGAACCTCCCCCACACAAACCCCTCCTTCCTGTCAGCCTTACTATCCCTCTTCACCTATGTTATCTGATTTTTTTTTTTTTTTTTTTTTTTTTTTAATACCGATTTGGTCATTCTCCTTCAGGAATCCGTTTCTAAAGCTTGAATGTTTCCGCAACCATACTGGATAGGTTATTTTCATTAACCACTCTTTGCCAAGTATTGCTATCTAGTTAGCATTTTAACCAATGGCCATCCTAACGTTTGAGCCAAACGGCATAACTCTGCCAGATCTTTAAAAAAACTCCCCAAATGGCCAACCTGTGGCTTGGAGGACTGAGGCACTGGATGCCTCTAGCCACACCACTGACCTAGGACTGGTAACAGATCAGGGTTGCTTGGGGAACTGAATATCCCATGGACTGCTCTCCTCCCCCTTTGGGAAGTAGGGTTTTGGCACCTCACTGCCACACCACCGCTTAGCACAGGCTGGGTGGTGTAATAAGCGAACATTGTGGGAAGGGGACCAGGCAGAGGGATGCATTAAGCTTCACTGCATGAGACTCAGCCATGAGAGAAACTGACAAAATGCAGGCAGAAAACCCCCACTGGCAGAATGAAGGCCACGCACTACTGACAGAGGCGCCAGAGGACAAACTGGTGAGACCCATCGCGCAACGGGTGGCTGGATTTTATTATGACACTACACCTGGTTCGGGAACGGACTCTAGGTCACTGAGGGCTGGCCAGGGGAAAGGGATGGAGTGTCCCATGAACTGCTCTCCTTCTCCGGGGGTGCAGACAACTTCTGGTGCTCGAACCCCTGGCAGAGGCCAGGAGTACCACAAACAGCCGGTGTCTGGACGTCTAGGGGGTGGGGCAGACGCAGGACATCATTTCAAGTCCCCGGCCCCATGAAAAAACGGGGGGAAAAAATCACTGCGCCAGCACCTCCATGACGCCCTCCTCACCGCTCCATCAGCTCCCAGGCCGACTCAGACAGGACCACTGTCCACGACACCTTGACTGGTGCCGCGGCCCTACCCTTGGGGGGGCAATGGGGAAGTCACAGCTCATATGGGAGTGGAGGGCGGTGAGGACCAGGGCTGATCCGCTTGTGCGGACAAAAAGTGCAGTAAATAAAAATAAGGTAAATTAAAAAAACGGGTAAGACCCATTGGAAAACATAGGTGATGGGCCCTGGGTCACTGCTTTGGGGAGTTAGACCAGAAACAACTGTAGATGGAGACCCCAACTACTGAACTGCAGCAGCCATTTGGCTACTTGAACAAGATTATTTGTAGCCAACCACAGAAATACGTAGCTACACACTATTTGTCTAGTGACAGCTTATACACAAACATTTCATATTTGACCCCTGGCTGGCTCCATCATCAGTAGCTAATGCTTTAACCACTCACCCACTCAGTCTTCTCCCCAACCCCAGGCAGGACTTTGTGGCTACTGAAGTCCTGTGAACTTTCTTGTTAAATATAAGCTTAGCTATATTTTCTTAGTCAAGGCTGTACACTGAAGAGTTAAAGGAGAACTGCAATGAACCTGTAAGTCATTCTCTCTGTAGAAGTCGATTTACGTACTAGTTCAAATTCTGCTGTCCAGCTCTATGGGCTATTTTGTTATCTTAGTGGGTGTTTCTTATTTAGAAAAGGTAATAAGTACCATTTTAGAACTGTAGGATGTAGAGTATGTCCCTTGCTCAGCTCTTCCATTGTTGAAACAATGCATCCTTGTTCTACTGTAGAACTCTGGTTGGACAGGGATATAAACTACTTCATAGTTCTAAAAGAAAAAATTACTCACCTTAGTAATGTTGTTTCTTCTAATGGAGTCTTGCTATATTATAGACATTAGCAGTTTGATCCAGCTCTAGAACTGCCCCGGAGTGAAATGGTCAAAACCATTCCAAAATAGAATTTTGGCACGACAGCAGCTCTATCTGTGTCATTTCAAACTTGAACTGTCAGATCTTTACGAGCCAAACTCACTAAAGTCTGTGTGGAAGCTGTAACCTACACTAGCCAAATGGCTACCTAAATAATAACCACCATTGATGGTCCCAACACCCAAGACTCAAGTCAGGGGACCAGAAATACTAACACCATTTTAATAATATGAAAATGGAACATAAGTATAATAAAACACACACACAGCGATACACATACACACCCCAAAGGGAACAAAATGCTAACAGGACATAAGTAGTTCCCACACTAAGTTGCCAGCGCCCTCACAAGTAGAGGTTCTGAGAGGGGCAGGTTGAGGGTCTATAATATAGCAAGACTCCATTAGAAGAAGCGACATTATTAAGGTGAGTAATTTTTCTTCAAACAACATGAAGTCTTGCTATATTATAGACATTAGCAGAATACACAGCAGTACCTCCATGGAGGGGCAGAACCTACTTAGGGAATAGGCTCTGAAGAACAGCTGTGCAAACTGAGCATCTCTCTGGCCTGGACATCCAGGGAGTAATGCTTGGTAAAAGTGTGTACCGTTTTCAAGTAGCAGCCTGGCAAATCTCTAATCAAGGGATATCTCTGGCAGCAGCTAGAGACGCAGCTGTACCCCTGGTAGAATGAGCCCTCAAACCGGGGGCTCTGCCACTTTCTGATAACAAATTGGATACAAGAGACAATCCACCTGGCTATTGATCTCTTTAGTGGCAGGTTTGCCTTTCCCAACTTCACCATAGGTAAGAAAAGTTGGAGGATTGAACCTGTGACCTTTAGTGCGCTCTATACAATAAGTAAGAGCTCTCTTAACATACAGGCTGTGGAACCTCCTCTCACCCGAAGAAGAGTGATCAGTGAAAAATACTGGAAGGGAGATAGATTAAGATGGAAATCTGAAACCACCTTAGGCAAAAACTTCCTATTAGTCCTAAGGACTACCTTATCCCTGTGGAAAGAAATAAAGTCAGTCTCCACTGACAAGGCTTGCAATTCACTTATGCGTCTGGCAGAAGTGATAGCCACTAGAAAACAAACAGTTTTCCAAGTTAGAACTTAAGCTCAGCAAAGACAGAGGTTCAAAAAGGGGGTTGCATTAACTGGGCAATGCATACATTAAGGTCCCAAGCAGGGGCCGGTTCCTGAAAGGGAGGATTAGTATGGAGCAATCCCTTAAAAAACTTGGAAAACACAGGATGAGAGGAAAGAGGGGATGACTTTCCTGCCGACACAAAAGCAGACAGCTGCCAAATGAACTCAGGGTAGCTGGTCTGAGACCCAAGGAATTAAGATGTACCATGTAATCTAACAAAATGGGCAATTCAGCAGATTCTGGGGAAATATTTTTCCCAGCACACCAAATGGAAAACCTTTTCCATTTAGAACTATAAAAGTGGCCTAGTGGAAGGCTTTCTGGAAGCCTTTAGGATCTCAAGAACACCCTGAGAGGTGTAAATCAGCAAACTCTAACTCCTCAAGAGCCAGGCCTTGAGGTTGAAGGATTGAGGTCGGATACCAAACCCTTCCTGGGCACAAGTCAACAGATTGTGATTCCTGGGGAGGCACAGGGAAGATGGACTGTCAGAGACAGAAGGAGTGGGTACCAGGGCTGCCTGGCCCAATCCGGGCAATCAGAATCACCCTGCAAGGCTGAGATCTGATTTTGACTAGTACTTTGAATAGAGAGGAAAGGGGGAAGCATAGATGAACTTCCCTCCCAATCCAGAAGAAGGGCATCCAGGGAACTGAGCCCAGCACTGGAGGCCTGCAACAGAACAGAGGAAGTCTGTGATTGTCTGGGGCTGCAAAAGATCTATCTGAGGGATGCCCCACCTGGCAAAAACTATCCCCAGCACTTGAGGATCAAGAGACCATTCGTGATGGCCCTGGGAAATCCTGCTGAGGGCATCCGCTAGGACATTGTCCTTCCTGGAAGATGAACTGCTATGAGGGAAGTGTTCAGGGAATAGGCCAGAGACCACAACTTCATTGCCTCGGTGCACAAGGCCGAAGACCGAGTGCCCCCTGTTTGTTGATGTACCACATTGTTGTGGTGTTGTCTGTTCTGACTTGTATCACCTTGTCGTGGACAGATGCAGAAAAAGCTTGATGAGCTAAAAAGACAGCTCTGAGTTCCAGCAAATTGATGTGGAGCAGAGATTCCTGGGGGGACCAGACTCCCTGAGTGGAAAGGTCGCCCATGTGGGCTCCCCAACCCAGAAGGGAAGCATCTGTAGTGAGTCAAGTCGTGAGAAGGGGAAATGAAGGGAACCCCCGCTCTTAAATTGCTCTGATCCTGCCACCACTGGAGAGCTAGGATCAAGGTTCGAGTCACTAGGACCAACTTGGAAAGGGGGTCTCTTCTGAGACCAAAAGGTTCTCAAGTGAAACTGAATGTCTCATCTGAAATCTGGCTCCTGCACAACAGCTGTGGATGCAGCCATGTGCCCCAGGAGCTGCAGAAAGTGTCTTGCTGGTCGAGAGACCTGCAGAGTGAAGGAAGAGGCCAGAGCCACTAAATTCCTTACCCTTTCTGGGGAAGAAAGGCTCTGGCTAGCTTTGTGTCCAATTCTGCCCCTATAAAGGTGAGTACCTGGACTGGTTCCAGAACCGACTTTAGTAGGTTTAGCAGAAAACCCAGGGAGGTGAGAAGCTGCTGGGTGACCTGCAGGTGAGATTTTACCTGTTCTGGGGACTGGGCCTACAATGAGCCAGTCATCTAGATAGGAAAAACAGCAATCCTCTGCCTCCTTAAGTGGGCCACTGCTAGACACTTTGTGAATACCCTTGGAGCAGAGGTAAGGTCAAGGGCATTGCTCTGAACTGGTAATGACCTGAGGCAGTTCGAATCTGAGGTACTTCGATGGGATCTTCTGATTAGGACATGGAAATAGCATCCTTGAGGTCCAGGGAGGCTAGCCAGTCCCCTGGCCTTAGGGAAGGTAAAATCATTGCCAGAGTTACCATTTTGAACTTTGGTTTCAAAAGATGCTTGTTCAGATATCTGAGATCTAAATTGGGCCGCCATTCTCCTGTCTTTTTTGGGGTAAGGAAGTATCTGGAATACAGACCCCTGCCCTGATGCAGGGGAGGAACCCTTTCTACTGCTCAGAGAGCTAACAGGGATGAGACCTCTGTTTCCAGAGCGAGGGTCTCTGAAGCACTTGCAGGTAGAAAAAGTCTGCTTCTCAACTTGGGAAACTTTTTGAAGCTGAGAACCAGACCCTGGCTTACTACTTCCAGAACCCACTTGTCTGAGGTTAAAGAAGCCCAATTCTGACTGAAGTAAGCCAGCCTGCCCCCACTGGTACAGGAGAATCGGCCCTGGAGCACCCCATCAGGGTGCCTGTTTCGCAGGAGCTTTAGGCTGGGGGGGTGGGAGCAGGTCTGCCCACCCCTCGTCTGCCCCTGCCTCTGAAGAAGCCCCTCTGAGCATAGGCAGAGGGCCTGAGTCTGGTAGAAAGGCCTGTGAAAAGGCCTACCCCTACCCCCTGGGGCATGCCTTTGAGGAGTGGCTTGCCGCTCCTTAGCCTGGGCACTCTTGTAAGTAGTCCTATATTCATCCATCTTCTTCATGTAATTCTCTGTCTGCTCTCCAAACAGAGAATTTCCCACCACAGAAAATTCATAGCCTTAGTCTGGGTATCCTGTGACAAACTAGTACACCTGAGCGAGCCAACCTCTGAAAGCTACAGATGTGGCCATGACCCTAGAGGAAACATTAACATCCACAGCAGCATGAAACTGAACCGTAGAGGCTTCAATGCCATCAGCAGCCACCTGTTCTAGTTCACTAGCCAGCTGGCCATGGGCCTGCTTGGCCAGTGCATAACAGTATCCCATCTAGATTTCTGATACCAGCTCATAAGCCATATAATTTGCTTTGCCTGAGTCCCAGAGAGGCTGCCATATACTGTTTTTTTGCCATGTCATCAATCTTCCTGGAATCCTTGTCGGGAGGATGTGAAGCCAAGGGAATATTAGCTTTATCACAGGCAGCAGCCTGAACTACCCCAACATGACTGCATTGCTGAGAAAGGAATTCTGTATCAGGGTCTGACAATGTATACCTTCTGTCCATTTTTTATCTACAGGAGGCACAGATTAGGAGCTTTTAAAATTTTAATTGTTTGTTTCCTAAAGACTTATGTAAAGGAATAGACAATCTCTAGACTCTGGAATATCCATCATTTCTACAAAATCAGCTCCTCTTGCTCATCCACAGCCTCTTCTAAAAGGAAGCTGGAGGGCTTCAGCAACTTTTTATATAAACAAAATGAGATGGGGACTCAGACAGCATAGGGGAGATTCTAAAGGTCTGTCTGGGAGATGTCCGTTCAATGGGCACACCCAGACCTTCCCAGCCACATTCATACTGTTCATAATCCTCCTCCCCTCCTCTGGTTCATAAAATTCCTCAATATCATAATCCTGAACCACTGGGACCAGGCAGACCGACCTTTTACCAGATAGTGGTGGTTGAGACGGACCCTGAGACAGTGACTGGACAATTTGTATGGCTTTTGCTAGCTCTGCAGCAGTTGGAGAAGGAATTTTGGACCCAGGCCAGCTGATTTTCTTGTTTTCTTTACTGGAATTGGTTCCTCAGAACCAGCTTTCCTTTGCCGAGAAGTCCTGGCCCTGGTCAGAGGGCACTCCCTCTGGTTCGGTTGGCACCGAACGGGCTGTCCATCGGGTCAGCGGACTTTTGGCCTCTCATTCCCTGAGCCTGCCCAATCTTTTTTCCAGGGTGGCTGCAGGGAAATTCTTACATACCTGGCAGTCTGACTGGAGGTGGTCAAACCCCAGACAATAAACACATGTGGTGTGTGGGTCAGCCTTGTTAAAGACTTCCCCACAAACATCATAGTGTTGAAACCCAGTGGGCCCGTTTTTCTTTTGGGTTTCTCAGACATAATGCCAACCCTAACCAAAACTTGCCCTTTTAACGGCAGGTGCCAGGCAGAGACACCCTTATCGGTTCCTAACCGTGTCCACGGTATTGGAAAAAAGCAATAATAATCCGCTTTTTTAGAACCGATAAGAACCGGGAACCGTGACTCTAAAATAGTTAACTTTTAGTTTTAAATGAGTTTAAACCCACTGATCGGTTCAAAACGAAACGATAACTACAAGTTCCACACAGACAAAACCTTCATTTACTTACGGTTACCACAGATGGAAAGCTTGAACGAGCGGTTTTCGGTTAAAATAAAACTATTCTCGGTTAAATCCAACCGAGAAAACTTTTAAACCGAGAAATGAACGAGCAGAAGGAGAAATCTCCGGAGCGACTGTTCACTGAGGCGGAGTAAAGAATCTGACAGTTCAAGTTTGAAATGACACAGATAGAGCTGCTCTCGTGCCAAAATTCTATTTTGGAATGGTTTTGACCATTTCACTCCGAGGCAGTTCTAGAGCTGGATCAAACTGCTAATGTCTATAATATAGCAAGACTTCATGTTGTTTGAATGACACTTGACCAGGGGTCGAAATTTAGTTTTGCAGCCACTAGCCAGCAGGGCTAGTGACTGGAAATCCACTAGCCCAGCTGATGTACTTACTGAATTGTTACCTTCTGCGTTACAAGCCCGCAGGGCTAGTTAAAGGAAAATCTTACTAGCCAGACACATTTACCAGCATTTGGCTAGCAGGCCAGT
The DNA here is from genome assembly GCA_016271365.2 of Neoceratodus forsteri. Lineage (NCBI taxonomy): Eukaryota > Metazoa > Chordata > Ceratodontiformes > Ceratodontidae > Neoceratodus > Neoceratodus forsteri. Next base: position 822,694,099 of record CM028137.1, on the reverse strand, counting down.
ACCAACTTCAACCCCTGCTGACACCCAAGTGTAAATCAGGAACAATCACAAGGTTAGTGATAGGTAAGTGTAGGTAGAATAATTTGAACCATTTTTTGTGGGTGTGTTTTTTTTTTTTTTTTTTTAAAAACAGCTTCTACTAGAAAAAATCTTCAAGCTAAGTGCAGTTCTCCTTTAAGCACATAAACAGAGGGCATTATGTGTACATCATTCCAGCTTATACATCCGAGAATTTGACTATAGGGTTACGTCCTCTCCCTCTGGTACAACTCGGGGGTGGGGAGGTGACCATCCTTGACTTTAATTGCAAAGTTCAGGCACAAATATTAAAATTAACATACATACATGGTATACATAAAGTCTGACAACCTTATAAACAAGCTTTGTTACACAGTAAGCATCAAAATATTGCATACACAACTAAAATATCAACTTTTGACGTCCCAATCAGAGTAGACATGGGGTGAAGTGAAACAGGCTTCAAAACACTTTCCAGAGGAACCTGTACTGTAGACTTCATTAAATGAATATAGTCACAGTGTCAGGTAGTCGGGAGCATGGTCAGGGCATCATGGAGCCTACCAGCAGCAACCTCTTTTCGATGATCTCCCTTCCTCGTTCCCGAAGCGCACATGTATGCTGCAGAGTCCCACAGTACCCTCCGGTCTATGGCACCCAGCCTCCACCAGGAACGCCAATCCACCCTTCCTAGGAAAGGAGAGCAGTCCTCTGGACATTCGATCTTCTCCCTCCTCGGCCAACCCCCAGCAACCCACGCTTGCCATCGAATATGGGTCGCCGGCGTGGCAGGAGGTAAGGCACCAGTGCCTCAGCCCTCCAAACCACTGGGCGTCGCGAGGTATATTTTTTTTTTTTTTTTTTATTTGTTTACCACGTACAGCAGCATGAAAACAAGACCACTGTCCATTGTGATTCATCTCCTCTGGCTACTCATTTTCAGGGACATCATAATCTCACTGATATCACAATTATCTCCAGAGCAACAAATCATTTTGTCTAAACTATTATGTCTGGTGCAAACAGCCAGATAGAAATAATCCTGCTTTCACGCAACTGACCTTTGTAATAAGTAGTAAGGATGAGAAATTACAGAAAAAATGAAAAATAGGCCAAACTCTGTCCAAATCACTTTCTTATATAAATTAACACAATGGTATTGGGGATCTTTCTAAAAAGCAGTTCATATACATACCAACAGCAGTAATGTCTGGTGCTATACGTTAAAATGGTTACATAATACCGTGATCATATCAATTTTACAATCATTCACTCGTGATGTCAGTGAATAACGTTCGACAGGCACTGAACATTCACAAGGCTATACATGTACACCAAGTCAGTGAACCAACCGCTCACAGATAACATTTTTTTACCTGATAAATACATTCTAGAAAATGATTCGCTTATAAATAACCAAATTATACACACACACACACACACACACACACACACACACACACACACCCACCACACCAATGAGGGCAAAGTCGCTAACACCATCCACAGCTTCACACCCTTAACAGCTGTGCATAGTTTATCATCTCTTATATTTTGTGTTGCTGAGGTTAAAGGGAAGGTCCCTACAGCCTTTTACTCTGTTTACCTGTGTAGTTTGTAGTCATGAACAATGACATCTACTGCACCCTCCTAATTTCATCAGGATTTAAATGTAAATAAAGGTACTTAAATCTGGAGTGTAAACCTGTTTGACTCCACTGCAAAGGGCAGACCCAGTTCATGCAAGACATCCTGGAATTTTATGTTTTAGTGCTAAAGCCTGCAGCAGTTGTACTGTATTCAGTGCTGCTGCTGCTGCCCTCTGCAGTCCCTATGTTCTTGTCTATGATGCTGGCCATGAAACATTTCTAAGGAATAGTAAGTGCACTTTTACAGAAAACAGGGACTTCATAAGACATGTAAAGGAATTGAACGAGTATTACTTCTGCTGACTTGTGCAGGTACACATCAACTCCCATGATGCCTTGCATGAGTGGGGTAAGGATGTTTGCAATGGAGGCAGAGGTGTTTTTACACCAGGGCAAAACAGAGTGAAGCAACCTCATTTATATTTAAAAATTAGAATGAAATTAGGGGATGCAAGAGAGGAAATCATTGTTCATACCTGCAAACTAAGCAGGTATATAGAAAACAAGATAGCCGGGCCCAATGGCGTAAAGGGCGGAGGTGCTCTGCACCCTACTTCACCACACTGACCAGTGTTCGGGAAAGAGCACAGGTGGTCAGGGTTGGAAAGGGAGGTAGAGGACTGAGTGCTGGACGACTGCTCTCCTCTCCCCGGGTGTGGGGAATCCACTGTCTCAATCCATGGCTGCCATCTGATGGAGGCTGGGTGGCAGTGCCACAGCTGAGCAGCGTAGTATGGGGCAGTGGTTACGCTGCTAGGATTAAGAGATCAGACCTGGGCAGTTCAAATTCCACCATATCCATGGACTGACACTTTGCAAGTCACATAACCTTATGTTGCATCTAGCAGTAACACCGGGGAAGAGCAAAAGCCCAGTGTAAACCGAATATTACATCTCAGTTGGGGAATCCTCTTGTAATAGGAGCTTAAAGAAAAAAGGGGAGGGTAAATAGTGCTGTTTTACTGCAATCTTTAAAAGGATTTGAAAGAGGGATGGCCTGCTAGCACTCACAAAGCCAGTGACCAGAGTTAAACAAACAAGATCAGGTTGCTAGAGAGAGAGAGAGAGAGAGAGAGAGAGAGAGAGAGAGAGAGGAGCACGAGAGAGAGCACGCACAAGCAAGAGAGAATGGATTGAGGAGCTAGCCTCCTCTGGGTAGGCGCACACTGCTCCACACTGTAGAAGCACCACATGGAAGCCCACAGTTGAATCTGTGGTAGAAGTCACTGCTGCTTGGTCTTAAGAATTTGACATGGTGGGGGGCTTTAGCTTAGTTTGCGGAGATTCAGCACCTTGTCAAGTCCCCTTCCCACCCTCTGGTTCTCTGTGCATCCTGTCAAGTACTAGAAAACGTTTAAAAAAGAATCTGCAGACTTCACATTGATTACAGCACTGGCATTGCAACTAAGTTTGTAAAAAAAAAAAAAAAAGGAACAAGATTAGGCCAGACATGATGCTGGTAGCTTGGGAGAACCATTAAAATGGGGTGCAGGAGGCTACTAACTCATGTACAAGGGTAAGGCGTGAAAATGGAAGGGCCAACAAGCCATGCTGGTGGACCAGGAGGCAAGAGGCGATGATGGATAAAAGCTGCTCACGCATGTTTTAAGCATCTGGGGCTAGGGAAAGAGGAGAGGAGTGAGTTGACAGCCCAAAGGTCAAAAGAGTGGTGAGGGGAGCCAAGACGAGGATGGAGCAAAACCTGGCTAGGGATATCAGGAGGGGTGGAAAGGGATTTTATAGATACATAAGGAAAAGAGGAAAGGGAGCCACAGATCTCCAGAATTTGGACTGGGGAGGATGGGCTCAGGAGGCAGGGGAGCAGGCAGAGGTACTAAACAAGTACTTGCCCTGTATTTATGGAAGATGACAGAGGATCCATTCAGCCGGAAGGAGGGACGGAGAAAGACGGCTGAGAGGGAGGACAGCTGGAGAGGGGAGGACCAGAAGAAGCTGGAGCACCGAGTGGGCCAGGCCTAGAAGGGGATGGGTGCTTTAATGAAGGGGGGTTTGGGAGGGGGAAATCACAGAGGACAGCGTGAGGGAGGCCCCAAGGGCGCTGAAAACTGACAAGGCACCAGGATCGGATGGTCTGCATCCGAGAGTCCTGAAGAAACTGGCGGATGAACTAGCAGCTCCACTAGCTGCACTTTTCAATGCATCGCTGCAGACAGGATGGGTGCCTCAGGATTGGAGGGTGGCTAACATGGTGCCTATCCACAAACGGGGTCTAGGAGGAGATGAGAACCACAGGCCTGTCAGCCTGAAGTCGGTGGTAGGCAACTAATGGAGGGCTTCATCAAGGAGAAGCTCAGGAGGCAACTGGAAAAGCTGGGGCACATGGATGACAAACAGTATGGTTTTGTCCTGGGAGATCGTGCCAGACCAACCTCAGATTTTTACGACTGGGTGACGGGGACCCTGGACTGACAAAGACCAGTGGATGTCCTATACCTGGATTTCAGTAAGGCGTTTGACTCTGTACCCCACATCGGGTTGCTGACAAAGTTGGGTGGGGAGACAGTTGCTTAAATTGATAGAAAACTGGCTCATGGATAGATCAGAGGGTAGTGGCTGGTGGGATAGTCTCCTCCCCTTGGAAGATCTTCAGTGGGGTTCCCCAGGGTTCGGTACTGGGGCCACTCCCGTTCAATGCCTATGTCTCTGATATAGGGAGTGGTGTTAGAAGTAGGATGAGCCTCTTCGCAGGACTCAAAACTGGGAGCACAGGCTGACAGGAGAAGAGAGAGAGAGAGACAGTCCAGGAGGATATGGATACCTGAAGGGTTGATCAAGGAGATGGGGACTGAGGTTTAAGCCAGGAAGTGCAGGGTGCTGCATCTGGGGTCAAAACCCAGGTCAGATATACACCCTGGGAGGAGTCTCGCTGCAAGCCACAAGTGAAAGGGACCTTGGGGTGGTGGCAGACACCAGGATGAACAACACTGAAAACTGCAGATGATCAGTGGCACAGGCAAACAGGATTCTGGGTTGCATAGCCCGGGGAATAACGTCCAGCAAGAGGAAGGTAATCCTTCCTTTGTATAATGCCTTGGTTAGGCCGCATCTAGAGTACTGCGTGCATTTTTGGAGACCTCACCTTAGGAAGGACAGAGTGTTGTTGGAGGGTTCAGAGGAGGGCAACCAGGATGATCCGGGGCACAAGCGATAGGACCTATGAAGAAAGGCTGGGAATCCTTGGGCTGTACTCGCTGGAATAGGAGAGACAGGGGTGACATGATTGAGGTATTCAAATATGTGAAAAGGATTAACAGGGGCAGAGCCAAAGAAATGTTCAGGCTAAGAAAAGGGGGCACAACCATAGGGCATGAGTGGAAGTTGGAGGGGGGAATCTACAGGGGAGAACGTAGAAGGCATTACTTCACCAAGAGGGTGGTGAAGCCATGGAATGCATTGCCCGGGAATCTAGCTGAACTGGGCACAGAGGAGGGCTTTAAGAGGGAGTGGGAGAGATGCATGGGTATACTGAAGTCGAAGTTGACACCCTCGGGGGCCGGGGGGGGAGTTAGCACCCAATAGGGGCTGGCCAACAAGCAGACAAGTGAAAGACCGCTTACCTATCTCTGCTGGCTTACAGTATGCTAGCAAGTTAATAAAACAAGTTTGTTTACAAAAAAATGTTTTCTTTTAAAAGAAATCCATTTCTTTACTGGTTAGCAAGGGTCGAAACAGAGGCCAGAGGGCCTAGAAGCAACACACCATGCCGTCAGGCAGGCTGACCCAATTCACACTGCAAACCGATTCCCACAATTTAGCGGTCAGTGAGTGCTGCTCACCTTGCCTCTCCCCAGTTTCCCCAGAGCCTATCATCTCTATTCCTGCAGTGAGTGCAGACACCCCACCAGCAGTGCACCAGGAATGAGGAAGTTGCTAAAGGGAGAGGGACAGCACAGAGCACATGCTAGTCAAGGACTGGATGTGTGCACTAGCATCACATGAGCGGGGGGACCTGAGAAATGGAAAATGTCTTCTGGTCAGTGTGCGCCTGGCCTCAATGCCACCTCAGCAGCCTATGGACCCCTCATGATACAACAGGTCTCCACATAGCTAGGCCTGTCTTGGAGACAGGTGGTGGCGGAAGCAATGGAGTGCTGGGTTCAGGAGGGGGAAGGCCATATTCGTGTGGGTATATGGTGGTACCAACTGCCAGCCTGTGAGATTTAGGGATGGTCAAAAAAAAACACTAAAGGCAGGGGCTAAAAATTACCCATAATAGGAGGGGGTGAAGCCACGTAAACAATAAGACCCAAAAGGCTGTGGGGTATTCATGAATACCTGCATGATCAAGAGCATGATGAGGCCCAGTCACTGTAGGTGGAGGGCCTTACAGCCCCTGAAATGCGGGTATTCACCAATATGCCACACCCTGAAGGGTCTTAACTGCGTTCAGAAAATGGGTTCACATTCCTCTGGTCTCAACGCATGAGGCGACACTCATCCATAACAGGCCCTCCAACCAAACCCATAAACCTACTGTAAAGCATTGTTCTGTATAGAATGCCATCCCTTTGAAAATGCTGTTGTACAACAGCATTATGAAACCTCTAGAGATTGCACAGGATTAGCAACTTTTTGCACAACCACCATGTTCTGCCACCTCAGGGCTCAGATTCCCACGGACCTCTCAAGCTTCGCTTTCGAGGTCAGAGGGAATCCGAACCCCTCTGTGGAAAAACTCGCTGGTTGTGCATAGTTGCCATCCATCCAGTGTTCTCCAGTTCCGTTTACCATGGAACAGAAGAATCAATAGTCTGCAATATTCCACTAAAAGAATATGCACTTCCACCCACCCAGCCCAACCAGAAGCATGGAATGTTAAAAGGAATCCATGAATTCAAAATTCTGGATTATTTAACTTTCATTTACTCTCACAAATAGGCCTTTGTAATGGATCCAGAGCCTTAATTTCATTTGGGGCAGAGTTAGCAGCAGACATTGCTTAAGCTGGCTAGGCTATGAGGACAGTTCATGATCAAAGGAACACCAGAAATAAAATATCTAAATAATGCTCGATTTTTTAAATTTGTATTACATGGGAATCATGAGAAGAAAAAATATAATCAAATGTTCTAATTTAAGGGAGTTTTAATCTGGGGGTCTAGTTGAAGGTTTTTATGCAAGAGTAAGATAGCAGCCAGGTTTGGGTACTGAAACATATGCCAGTGGTGAACAGTATAGTATAACTTGCTCATTTTTTACCTTCCTTTTAATGAGCAGTTAGTAGTACCCTCATCTTTTTACTATTTAAGTCTGCCCTCTTTCTCCCCTCCTGTAAGATGCCCTACCCCAATTTTGTGTACTTTTTTTTTTATACAGGAATTTAAAAATAGTTAAAAGGAGTGCTCCTTTTAAAGAGCAGTTTCTTTCTTTAATAGTATGCCCCCACCGCCATCCCAAACATTCAACAAACTTTACCTGGCCACACCTGGACTCCTATGAAACTTTCCATTTGTTACTGGCTGGATTGAGCAATGTACTAGAACATTTATCAGTGAAGCCGAATATGGAAAACGCTGGCACTTCCCTACTGTGACAACTCTCTCCCCTCCCCCCCCAAAAAGCATGTTTCCGAGGTTAGTAAATGGAGAGTGCGAAGTACACTCCATAGACAGCAGGGACTTTATACTTCAGAGCTGTGATTATGACAGGAAGGCCACAACTAACTTGACCGTGGCCTTGATTTCTCATAATTACACCCCTAAAGTACACCCAAAAAGTTAAGAAATGTCCCTATTGTAATCTATGGAGTGTGCCCCGCACCTCCATTTACTGACCACATGAAACATGGTAGCATGGTGGGGGCTCTAATAGGGAAGTGAGCATTTTCCCATTTGAATGCACAGATTGATCAATCCAAGCAGTAATAAGTTACAAAGTTTCATGGAATGGAGCACCATCCTACTTCCTTTTATTAATTTATTTTATTTATTTAAAAGATTTACCAGGAAGGCATGCTGAGCGGGGTACCGCTTGATTCCAGATGTGCCCTGGGGTTAGGGGGTTTACAATGGTACAGTAGTACAGAAGAAACAAAACATACATAATGTGATGATTGTTACAATGGGTGAGGCATTCTTAAATACAAAATAGCGTAGGTTCAGTTTCATTAGCATTTAAAAATGTTGGGTGCAGACACAGAATGTAACCCAGACTGGTGTTAGCAGCTGATAGATAGGAGTTGAGATGGGGATTCAGCGAGGGGGAAAGCAAGAGCAGTTGGTAGCGAAGTGCGTTTTAAGAAGGGCATTCCATTGAGGAGTACTTGTGGTGTGTCTGATATCACCTGCCAGGAAGTTCCATAATTTGGGCAACCTGAAGCTGAAAGCAGCCTGGCCAGATCGGGTGGATCTGTGTGGAATGTGCAGGAGCCTAGAGTCTGTTTGAGCGCGCAGGCAGGTGGGGAGAGGGCGGTTAGGGATGACAACAGGTAGGAAGGGAGCGTCTGCGACCAGAACTTTGCAGCGGTTCTAGCACCGTGAAGCAATTGTCCGTTTTATAGTGAGGGGAGGTCCAGGGACTGGTAGAGGTCACAGTGATGGGTATTGGGAGGACGGTCCAAAGAGAACAGGCAGAAGGAGTTGTAAAGGGGGTCATGCCCAGCTAAGGAAGTTTGGGGGGGGGGGGGCACAGTAGACAACATCGCCATAATCCATAACGGGAGGATCATTTTTTGGACAGTTGCTAGTCTGGTTGGTAGAGAAATGCAATGCTTGTTGCGGTAGAGGGCTCCCAGCATGGGATGCAATTTTTTGTGTAGAGCGTCTATATACGCTGAGAAGTCAAGGTACTGATCTAGCCAGATGCTGAGATAACGATATGTCTGCAGGCCTCAAGTGGAGATCTGTCCAAAGTGTAGAATGTGGGTGGTGCAGTGGCCGGGTTAGTTTGGCCTGAGAGACAAGGTGAGGAGACTGAGTTTAAGAATAGTTGGTTTCGAGGAACCAACATTGGATGGAGTCGAAGTCCTTCTGTAGACAGGCTGTCACAGCGGTTGCGGATGGGCCAGAGGCGAACAGCACTATATCGTCTGCGTACATATGGATAGCCGTTTGTGGGCAGGCAGGTCATTGAGAAAGACAGAACAGCAGCGAGCAGAGTACAGACCCTTAGGGGATGCCACTGGTGACAGGAAGTGAGGTGGATCTAGCCGAGCCAATACGAACTGATTGGGACCTACCTGACAGGTATGAATGGAACCAGTTATTTAGTTCAGACAGTCCAGCATGCAGAAGTTTAGCCAACAACAGGAATGAAGCGTGTCGAAGGCTTTTCGCTCAAGTCGACAAATATGGCTGCTGTTATTTCCTTTGTGCACCTGTAAGGATGGAGTTAGTGAGGCAAAGGAGGAGGTGGTGGTGAGTGATTTTTCTGGAAGCTGGCTTGGTAGGGGTGAAAAAGATATGGTATCTAGATAGTGGTGGAGTTGGGATAATACAAGGTGCTCTTGATTTTTGGCTAGGATGGGGAGCAGAGATATGGGCGGTGAGTTGGATGTGGAGAGAGGTCCCTCCTTTGGGTAGGGAATGACTGGCTTGTTTCCATATTTTGGGGACTGCCCCGAGTTTAAAGGACAGGTTATAGAGCATGGTTAGAAGGTGGGCTATGGCCGGTGCAGAGAGTAGGAGCATTCTGGAATCTAGGCCCGATGGACATTTACCTTTGGATGGGTTTAGTGACTGCAGTATTTTTAGCACCTGGCCAGGAGCAACTGGGCAGAGCGAGGAGGAGGCCGGGGAGGATACTTTAGGGGGCACAAAGGGCGGGGGATGGGGATGGGAGGAGAGTAGAGAAGTAGTGGTGGAGAAGAAAAAATTACTCACCTTAGTAATGTTTCTTCTAATGGAGTCTTGCTATATTATGACATATGCAGTATAACCCCAGGTTAGAACTGCTCCGGAGATGAAGAGTTAACTTCCATGCAGGGCATGGAATCTTGATGACTGGTTGAACACTGTCTGTTGAAGCTAAACTGTCAGATCTTTACGAGCAAAAACTCACTAAGGTTCTGTGTGGAAGCCGTAAACCTACACTAGCCACTGGCTACTAACTACAAAAACACCTTTTTGATCTTGATCCCAAAAACAAAGACTCAAGTCGGGGGATTCAAGAAACTTAAGCATAACACCTAAGCACCCTAGAAGGGTGAAATGAAGTGGGCATCAAAGTGCCAACATTGCACTTCCCACCCACATCCCAAAAACAGAGGTTCTGAGAGGGGCAGGCTGGGGGGGGGGAGGTCATAATATATCAAGACTCCATTAGAAGAAACAACATTACTAAGGTGAGTAATTTTCTTCAAACAACATGAAGTCTTGCTATATTATGACTATACGCAACTACACAGCAGTACCTCCATGGAGGGAGGGACAGAACCTACTTGGGAAATAGGCTCTGAAACGCGGCTGTGCCAAATCGAGCATCACTCCTAGCCTGGATATCCAAGGAGTAATGCTTAGTAAAAGGTGAACTGTTTTCCAGGTAGCTGCTCGACATATCTCTAGGATAGGAATGTCCCTGGTAGCAGCCAGAGATGCAGCTGTACCTCTGGTAGAGTGAGCCCTCAGGCCTGAGGGGGGAACCTTACCCAGTTTTTCGTAACAGAATTGGATACAAGATACAATCCACCTGGCAATGGATCTTTTAGTGGCAGGCTTCCCTTTACCAACCTCACCACAGGTGAGGAACAATTGGAGGGATTCAAACCTGTGACCCTTGGTACGTTCTATATAGTAACTAAGGGCTCTTTTGACATCTAAACTGTGCAATCACCTCTCACCAGAGGAGGAATGGTCAGTGAAGTACACAGGGAGAGACATGGATTGATTAAGGTGAAAGTCTGAAACCACCTTAGGCAAAAACTTCCCGTTAGTCCTGAGGACTACCTTATCTCTATGAAAGGAGATGAAATCAGGCTCCACTGACAAGGCTTGTAGCTCACTTATGCGCCTGGCAGAGGTGATGGCTACCAGAAACAGTTTTCCAAGTCAAGTACTTCAGCTCTGCTGAAGACAATGGCTCAAAAGGGGGTTGCATAAGCAGAGCGATGCAAATATTAAGATCCCAAGCAGGGGCAGGATCCTAAACGGGGATTGGTGTGAAGCAACCCTTTAAAAAACTTGGAGAACACAGGGTAAGCTGATAAAGAAGAGGGCTTACCTGCTGACAAGAAGACAGACAGCTGCCAAGTGCACTTTTAGGGAAGCTGGTCTCAGCCCCAAGGAATTCAAATGCACCAAATAATCCAGGATCGTGGGCACACCAGCAGATTCTGGGGAAATATGTTTACCAGCACACCATATGGAAAATCTTTTCCATTTTGAATTATAGTAGCCCTGGTGGAAGGCTTCCTAGAGGCCTTCAAAATATCCAATACACCTTGAGAAAGGTGTAGGTCAGCAAACTAACTCTTCAAGAGCCAAGCCTTGAGATTGAGAGATCTGAGGTTCGGATACCAAACTCTCCCCTGGGCACAGGTTAACAGGTTGTGATTCCTGGGAAGGCATAGGGGAGGGTGGACTGCTAAGGACATGAGGAGTGGGTACCAGGGCCGCCTGGCCCAATCTGGAGCAATCAGGATCATCTTGCAGGATTGAGATCTGATTCTGACTAGCACTTTGAAAAGAAGAGGAAGGGGAAAAGCAGAGAAACTTCCTTCCCAACTGAGAAGGAAGGCATCCAGAGGGACTGAGCCCAACACTGGGGCCTGCAGCAAAAAGGGAAGTTGGTGACTGTCTGGGGCTGCAAAGAGATCTATTTGCGGAGTGCCCCATCTGGCAAATATTACCTCCAGTACCAGGGATCCAGTGCCCATTCGTGATGGCCCTGGGAAATCCTGCTGAGCATCCACTAGGACATTGTCCTTGCCTGGGAGGTGAACTGCCCGTAAGGGAGGCGTTCAGAGAGTAAGCCAGAGACCACAACTTCATTGCTTGGTGTACAAGGCCGTGAGCCGAGTGCCCCTTGCTTGCTGATGTACCACATTGAGTGGTATTGTCTGTTCTGACCTGAACTACCTTGTTCTGGACAGATGTGGAGAAGACCTGAAGTGCTAGAAAAACTGCTCTGAGCTCCAGCAAATTGATGTGGAGCAGGGTTCCTGAGGGGACCACAGCCCTGGGTGGAAAGGACGCCCATGTGAGCTTCCCACCCCAGGAGGATGCATCTGTAGTAAGGGTCAAGGAATGAGACTGGGGGGAAGGAACCCCTGTCTCAGATTGTTCTGATCCTGCCACCACTGAAGGGCCTGAATCAGGGTTGAGTCACTGGAATCAATTTGGTTGGGGATCCAGTCCTTTGAGACAAAAGGCTCTCAAATGGAACTGAATGTCCCTCATCTGAAATCTCGCTCCTGCACTACTGCTGTAGAAGCAGCCATGTGCCCCAGGAGCTGTAGGAAATGCCTTGCTGGTCGAGAGACCTGCAGGGTGAAAGAAGAGGCCAGAGACACCAGGGTCCTTGCTCTCTCCAGGAAGAAGGCTCTGGCTTCTTGTATGTTCAGTTCTGCCCTATGAAGGTGAGAAGCTGGACAGGCTCCAGAACTGACTTTGGAAGATTGAGAAGGAAACCTAGAGATGTAAGCAGCTGCTGGGTTACTTGCAAATGAAGTTTGACCTGTTCTGGAGACTGGCCTACAATGAGCCAGTCGTCCAGATAAGGGAAGATGGCAATCTTTTGCCTTCTTAAATGAGCAACTGCTACTGCCAGGCATTTTGTGAACACCCTTGGAGCAGAGGAGAGGCCGAAGAGCATTGCTCTGAACTGGTAATGGCCTGAGGGCAGTTCGAATCTGAGGTACTTTCGATGGGAGCTTCTAATGAGAACATGGAAGTAGGCATCCTTGAGGTCCAGGGAGGCTAGCCAGTCCCCTGGCCTTAGAGAGGGTAAAATAATCCCCAGGGTCACCATTTTGAACTTTGGTTTTAAAAGGTGCTTGTTTAGATACCGGAGATCCAGAATGGGCCGCCATTCTCCTGTCTTTTTTGGGGTAAGGAAGTACCTGGAGTACAACCCTTTGCCCTGGTGTATGGGTAGAACCCTTTCCACGGCTCTGAGAGCCAGGAGGGCAGAAACTTCTGCTTCCAGGGCAAGTGCCTCTGATGGGTTTGCAGGTGGAAAAGATCTGGCTCTCATCTTCGGAAATTTTTTGAAGCCGAGAACCAGTCCCTGGCACTACCTCAGGACCCAGTTGTCTGATGCTAAAGACTTCCAGCGGACAAGTAAACCAGCCTGCCCCCTACCGGTAGTGGAGAATCGGCCCTGGCTACCCCATCAGGGAGCCTGTTTTGCAGGGGCTTTGGGTTGAGGGGTAGAAGCAGGCTTACTAGAACCCCTTCTGCCCCTTCCTCTAAAGAAACCCCTCTGGGCATAAGCAGAAGAGGAGGCCTGGGCTTGGTAAAATGGCCTATGAAACGGCCTACCCCTGCCATGCTGCCTTTGAGGAGTGACTTGCCTTTCTTTGGCCTGTGCACTCCTATAGGTGGTCTATACTCATCCATTTTCTTCATATAATTCTCTGTCTGCTCCCCAAACAGAGAATTTCCACAACAGGAAAATCCATAGCCTTAGACTGGGTATCCTGTGACAGGGCAGTACATCTGAGCCAGGCTATTCCTCGAAGAGACAGATGTAGCCATAACTCTAGATGGAACATCATTAGAGTCCACAGCAGCATGAATGCACCTTGGATGCCTCAATACCATCCGCAGCCACCTGCTCCAGCTCCCTGGCAAGCTGTTCAGGGGCCTGTTTTGCTAGGGCCAGGACAGTATCCCACCTGGATTTCTGGTACCTAGCTGCGTAAGCCATATAATCCGCCTGTCTGAGTCCCAAAGATGCTGCGTGTACTGCTTTTTGCAATGGCATCCATCCTCCTGGAATCCTTTTCAGGAGGTGAGAAACTAGAAAAATATAGCCTTGTCACAGGCTGCAGCCTGCACTACACCCCCATGGCTACACTGCTGAGATAGAAACTCTTATCAGAGCCTGATAAAGCATACCTCTTGTCCATCCTTTTATCCACAGGAGGATAGAATGAGGAGTTTTCAGAATTTTTACTGTCTGTTTCCTAAAAGATTTATGCAAGGAATAGACAGTCCTAGACTCTGGAATATCCATTATTTCCACAAAATCAGGCTCTTCTTGATCATCAACAGCTTCCTCAACAGGGAGTTGCAGAGTGTCAGCAACTTTCTTGTAAAACAAAAAATGAGAGGGGGACTCAGATAGCCTGGGAGGGGATACTCCTGAAGGTCTGTCTGGAGAGATGTCCGGTTCAATGGGCACATCCAGACTGTCAAAATCACACTCACTCTCCTCGTACCCCTCCTCCCTTTCCCCTGGTTCATAAAAATCTTCAAAATCATAATCTTGAACCGAGGGAACCGACCGAACCGGGAGCTTACCCAATGGTGCCGGTTCGGACGGGACTGGGGAAAGAGACTGGACAATCTGAATAGCTTTGGCTATTTCCTCAGCGGTTGGAGAAAGAACTTTTGGCCCCAAACTAGCTGACCTTCTAGCCCTTTTAGTTGGAACCGGCTCCTCAGAGCTGGCTCTTCGTTGGCCCGAGGAAGCATCACCCTGGTCAGAGGGCACTCCCTCAGGTTCGATTGGAACTGAACCGGGCTGGCCATCCGGGTCAGCGGACTTTTTGGCCTCCCTTTCCCTGAGCCTACCAACTCTTTTTTCCACGGTGGCAGCAGGAACATTTTTACAAATCTGGCAGTCTGCATTGAGGTGGTCAAACCCCAGACAATATACACATATGGTGTGTGGGTCAGCCTTGGCAAGGCTTCCCCAGAGAGCCACAGTGTTGAAACCCAGTGGGTCGGTTTTCTTTTGGGTTTCTCAGACATAGGTGCCAGCCTAACCAAAACTTGCCCGTTAACAGCAATCCACCAACCAAGACTCTTATCGGTTCCCAACCATGTCCACGGAGTCGTGGAAAAACCCGTAATAAAATCCGTTTTTTAGAACTGATAAGAACGGAACCGCACTCTAAAGGCTAGAAAGTAATTTTAAACCCTCTGATCGGTTCAAACCGAACGAAAAAGACGTTACAAGTTCCACACAGAAGAAAAATAAAAAAGTAAGCCTATCTATTACTTACAATACCACAGACAGAGCTTGAACCGGCGATTGCAGTTAAATTTGGTAAAATAAACCGAGAATTACACTTTAAACCGACAAACAAACAGAGCAGCAGGAGGAATCTCCGGAGTGACTGTTCAGTGAGGCGGAGTAAAGAATCTGACAGTTTAAGTTTGAGCTTCAACAGACAGTGTTCAACCGAGCTCGTGCTCAAGATTCCATGCCCTGCATGGAAGTTAACTCTTTCACCTCCAGAGCAGTTCTAACCTGGGGTTATACTGCCCATGTCATAATATGGCAAGACTTCATGTTGTTTGAAATATGAATTAAACTCTGTGGCAACCACGCAAGGATCCATGATGATTTTACCTTCGAGGTTGAGAGTGGGAGTGGGGGTGTAGGGCCGGTGGGGAGAGAAGGAATTTTACTGACTTCCAGAATTGAGTAGGGTGAGCGAAGTTATTGTTGAACGCAGTTTTAAAGTAATTTGATTTGGCCTGACGTACGAGTCTTGTACAGGCATTTCTTAGTGACCGGTATTGTTGCTGAGCCATATGAGCACCTGTGGTCTTGAAAGATTTCCAGGCTCGGTCTCTGGCTCGTAGTTGTTCCATGAGGTTTGTTACCCATGGTAAGTGGGATCCTCTTACTTGGGATGTCACCGAGCGGGGCATGTAGGTCCCAGATGGCAAGGAAGTTAGTAGAGATATTTCAGGGCCTCATCCATGGAGGTAGCCCTGGGGATGAAGGACCAGTCAATGGTGGTAAGGTCGTTCAGGAGAGCAGTCAGAGCAAGGGATTTATAAACTCTGCTGTAAAGTGTGCGGGGTGGAGGGGCCATTGGTTGGAAGATTTTACGCACTATAAAAATCATATGGTGGTCACTAAGGGAGTCCGGTAGTAGGCCAGCTTTAACTATCCGATGAGGGTGGGTAGTAAGTGCCCAGTCCAGTAGTGTGTTTATTGGATTTGTGGCTTAAGCGGGTGGGTTCCTCTATTTGCTGGTGCAAGTTTAGAGCATTTATTTGGCATCGCGATTTGGAGGCTGCGCTGCCTAGCCAGTTCTGATTGAAATCTCCAAGGATATGGAGTTCGCCGCCTTCCGTAAGGGACCTCAGGTTACCAAGGTGGTCAAGGATGCTACCCAGAGGTGTATCCTGTGGACAGTATGACCCAGCTATGTATACTGGGATAGAGTGGGGCAGGGGGATTTTGATTAGAATGGAATCTATAGTTTGTATGGGTGCCGGAGTGATTATGGAAAACTGGAGATTTGAGGAGATGTACATGGCAGTGCCGCCACCCTTCTTTCTGCCCTGTCTGTCTTGGTGGATTAAGGAGAACCTGGGTACTGAGAATTCTCCATCCAGTTATGGGGCTTCAACCAAGATTCTGTGATGATTACAATATCAGGGCGAAGGGCTAGGACAGTGGTTTGTAGGGCAGCTATTTTATTTAGGATGCTGCATATGTTTAGGTGGACAATTTTAAGCCCTTAGGGAGGTGCGTAGTTGGTGCGGTGGTTGGCCAGCTATGGGGCGGTGGTCAGGGGTTACGTTCAACGTCCCCCGCTACGAGGAGAAGAGCAGCCAGGGTGTGCCTTAAGCACATGGCGTTTACTGATGACCCCCGTCGAGTGGGATGGTTAGGAGTTAGTAAGTTTGTCTTAGGGTCTGGGTAGAGTGGGATATATAGGGCAGGTTTCTCAGCGTGAAAAGAGGGAGGGAGAATAGAGGCCCCCAGGGACCAGTTGTGCCAATGGTACCGGTTGTGGTTCACTGGTGCCGAGGAGTGGAGAGGCGGTTTAGTAGCCAAGGAGAGAAGTGGCAAAGGGTCAGGTAGAATAGGATGGGATGAGGGTGGAAGGGAAGATAAGGTTAGGCAAAGCATAGTAATGGTTACTGTGAGAAACTGCATTTTTTTTTTCAGTAGTAGACTGAATCTGCTCTGCGGTGGCCACTAGTGGCACAAAAATATAAGGAGCTAATGGAGAAGTGGGCTGATTGGTTTACGAGCGCAACGCTATACAAGGAGGAGCTCACCAAGGGTGGTGGTGCGGGCGGTGGGGAGCCTGCGCATAGCACAGGCGGGGCTAGAGCTCCGTGAAGCAGCAGCTGCAAGCTCGGATGGCTACCTGGCGCTGGTTTCTGCTCCATGGTCTGCGGGGATCTCGGTGGCTGTGGGAGGGTTGGGGATAGCTTGCCCTTGGACCGCACAGCTGGAGGGACAAAAGGCTGCTATAAGTACAAGTAGGTAGGAAGGAAGGAGTGGCTTATAACTTTTAAGAGGCGTTAGAAGTTCTACTTATGCATAAAATACTTTCTAGGCGTTTTTTTTTACATGCAGCAAATAGCAAATTTTACTTGAGCACTTTAAATACTGGCTGTGGGTGGTACAGGCTGCTTAGAACAGCCTGGGGAGTGAAAAGTCTTGCTCTGCTTGAAATTCCTTATGGTAAGGCTTGCAGTGCTCAGATTCAATATCCCGTTAAAGTAAAAGCAGTACAGCTCCCTTCCCTTTTGCTTCCAGTTAAGGCAATTGTTCTTAGACTGTCACAGTGAGCCTCCCCAAATCCATGGAAAAGACTTTGAGCCTCCCCCAAAAACTGAAATAATCTTGGGACTCCCCAAAGAAATGTAACATACTGTACTTTGCGCGGTACACCATGAATAAATTGAAATCACTGAGCACTTGGCTCACATTCAGTTCTTTGTCTTATACTGACGTGGAACCTTTGAAAAAGAGCTCCTGTGCTCGAAGGTGTTATCTGAATAACAAATATTTTTCAGCTTATTGTAACACACACAGGCCAGCCTACTTGCTCCGCTATTTTCATTCTTGAACCATTGTTACCCCTTGCTGCAGTATCTTCATGGGTCAGACTACTTTCTCTGTTTCCTCTCTATATGAAATAACCTTCCCACATACTTTGCCTCTCCCCCTCCTTCTCTGCTCCTAAGCAGCTTCTCTTGGATTGCTTTGCTCCTTCCTGCTATTGCTCTTAGCACTTCTGTGCTCAGCCCTTGTATTTGGGCTGTTTTGCCATCAGTCTACAAACTGATCAATTACCAGCACCCATTATTAGTTTATTGTTCATATTTGTTTGCACTATTGTTCATTGTGTATTTGATTGTTTTGCAGTTACCTTTTGAAATGTATTCACTACCTACCTTTCCCCAGGTACACCTGAAATGAGCCTTGGCTCATTCACCTTCCCTTGTCACCCATTAGTAAATAAATACATACAATTCATCTACTATCATTATCCTCTTTCAATTTGCTTCATCTCTTCACACAAAATACATAAAACTCAACATTTAAATACAGCACTTTTCAGACTTGCTTGAGCCTCCCCTGAACAGGTTGGTGCCTCCTCAGGAGGCTGACCTCACATTTGAGAACCCCTGAGTTAGGTAAAGAGTCCCACTTGTAATACGAGGCAGTACAATCACAAATTCCCCTTAAAAAGCAGGTTTTCTGATTAAATTACAGGTCGGTTTTGGAGGCAGGGTGCTGTGCAAGAAACTATCAGCACTGCTCCACCGACAAATTCAAAATGCACATCAGTCTTTGTATTGCAAGAAAAGGCGCCAAGTTTGAAATCTGTGGTGCAGTAGAGCTCCGTGAAGAAGCAGCTCCAAGCTCGGATGGCTACCTGGCGCTGGTTTCTGCTCTGCCGGGGGGTCTCGGTGGCTGTGGGGAGGACTGGGGACAGCTTGCCTTGCGACCGCACTTGATACAGAGAGTGGAGGCAGTACACAAACTTATTATCCAGATTTTATATTTGGCTCAATGTCTTCCCATTGTACCTCCGCTTTCTTGTTAAAGAAATGAATAAAAAATTTCATGTGGGAATCTACACAGGTGAAGCTTCTAACCCTCAACTTCCATCCACAGCCGGAGGACTGGCATTGCCATGTCTCTATATTACAGCCTCACAGATCTGAATAATCTTTCTATGGCTAACAGAGCCTAGGCAGCAAAATGGAGTGAGCTTGGGGGCTGACTTGGTTAACCTAGACAAAATACTTCTAAGTCAACCTCCAATACCCTTGGATCAGATTACAGATAACCCATATACTAGAAATACACTGTCATGTTGGGGACACTGTGGTCCTCTACACAATTGCCCCATATAAACTTTATTCTACTCTCTGCCATATCTTCAGTCCTTTCAGCCCGCTAGGTTAGATCATGGCTTCCAGACCTGGCTGAGAATGGGTATTCAAATATTTTTACAATTTTCCAGACCAGAGCCCTATCATTCAAGGACATGGCATAGCTATGGTCTTGCTCCCGAGACAGATTTTGATACACACAAGTTACTGCATATATTAAGACCCTGCCCATTTCTCACACCAGGGTGGAAAATCTTTTTGTAGAAATTTTTAAATCAGCTCTGCAGGGTGCAGTTCCACAGCAGCACATGATCTCGTATATACAAAGCCCTTTCACAACTTTACAAACCATCTGGATTCAGTTAAACTATCCTGGGAAAAGGATCTAGGTTTGGACACAGATACAAGAACATAGGAAACTCTTATCCCCTTTTTGCGATTGGGTACAGCATATCTATGGAAAGAGATTTTCTGTAATATCTCCTTACGATATTTTAGAACCCGGCAGTACTACCTAAATGCAACATGAACTAGGGTCAGCCTGCTG
This sequence comes from Neoceratodus forsteri, assembly GCA_016271365.2. Lineage (NCBI taxonomy): Eukaryota > Metazoa > Chordata > Ceratodontiformes > Ceratodontidae > Neoceratodus > Neoceratodus forsteri. The sequence continues at coordinate 822,674,657 of CM028137.1, read as the reverse complement.
GAGAAACTATGGACATGCCGGGCTACTCATGCACATATATTTTGGGGCTGTCAGTTCATTAGGCCTTCCTGACCGACCTTGAAACAGCACTGAGTGAGCTGATGGTTGCTCAGGTACAGATGTCAGAGTAACTCCCCAAACATTTTTTTTTTTTTTTTTTTTTAGTCTTTGGTAACCGGGCAAGGCCCACTAGGCACAAGTGCCTGTTTTCAGGGGATACCTGGGAGCACTGGGCAGTTAAGCGACTTGCTCAGAGTTGCAGTATGCAAGTGGAGGTTATGAGAATCAAACTCGGGTCTGGCCTGCTGGATGTATCAAGCTCGTTCCTCTAACCTCTAGGCCAGTGTTTCTCAAATGGGGAGGCTCAAGCAAGTCTGAAAAAAGTAGTGTATTTGAATTGCGAGTTTAAGATATTTTGTGGAAGGGTTGAGGCAAACTGAAAGAGGCTAACAGGGGAATTTATTTATATATTGGTGACCAGGAAAGTTACACTGAGCTAAGGCTTATTACAGGTGAACCTGGGGAAGGGTAGCAAGTGAATACAATGCCAAAGGTAACTGCAAAGCAGTCAAGCAATACAAAATGAACAGTGCAAACAAACAGGAACCATAAACAAATAGTGAGAGGTAACAATGGACTAAATAGGCTTATGGCAGAACAACCCAGTATAACAGCCCATATACAAGGCTATAGCAGAAAAGTACTAGAAGCAAGAACAGGAGAAAGCAAAAGGATCACTGAGGAGTTGCTTAAGAGCAGAGTAAAAGGAGGAGAGGCAGAGGTGGATGAAAAGTTATTCCAGACAGAAGGTAAACAGAATAGAAAGCATTCTGACCATGAAGGTATTGCAACAAGGGTAAAATGGTTCGAGAGTCAAAATAGCAGAGCAAGTAGGTTGACTGGGGGTTCAATAAGCTCAATAAAGTGAGAACCAACTACTTGAAGGAGTTTCACTATTCTGATGAACTCGCAAAGTGTGCTTTTCCATTTGGAGGCCCAAGATTATGTCAGTATTTTGAGGGGGGGGGGGCTCAAGATCCTTTCCACGGCTCTTGAGGGAGGCTCACTATGACAAAGTCTGAGAACCATTGCTCTAGGCTATACTGTCAGCCCAGAAATTAGAAAGGTTTAAGAGATCTCTTGTAGGAAAATTCTACAACTCAGTCTACTCACGGCCAAGAAATCAATAACCAAGAGATGAATTTCCCAGAACCCTCCAGGATTAAGGAATGGCAGGATCTTATGATCCAGATATGTAGGATAGAAAGGCTTACAGCTTTAGTTAACCAGCATATAGAGAAATCTGAGATTCAGTTGAGAAAATGGGTACTACATATCATGGCTCACAGAAGGGACTTTGTACCACAGATATAACAAATGTGTAACCATTAAGCTGATGAAGGTACTGAAAAGGAAAAACTCTCCTGAACAAAATACTTACATGATCTGATACTTTAACCTCCTACGGACATAAGAATTCCATGAAAACAGCATCCCATCTATGATCCATTTTCATTGCTAGTTGAACCTTTTGATTTTATTATCCTATATTAAATAACTCAAAATGTCTTACAATTTAGAGCTAGGGATGTCACCTTTCTACAATGTATGAACTTTGTCCATGTTAATGTATCAATAGATAATCTGACCCAATGTAATGTTTATTACTGGAAGATCTTTTTAAATAAATAGAGTTAATAAAGTTTCAAAGAAGTCCACTTGGGGCTACATAAAGTTTGCTGTATATTTTGGGGGGGGGGCTTACTAAGAACCCGCTGTTTATTACGGCCATCAGCATTTTCAGCTGTAATTAGCACATATCAGTTTACTATCTCTTCTTGTGACAAAGGTGAACTAGCATGCAAAAGGACACTGCTCCCTGACCTTATGGGGCAATGGATGTTCATAAACAGGCAAGAATTCTCATGAAATCTTGGTATCCGGCCATATTTAAAGAGCTCCTTTATTTCAAATCTTAAACCACTACAGTAGACGCCAAGGGTCCTACAGAATAAGAGAAAACATCTAAAATAGAGAAGGAAGGGGTATAAAAATTTGCACCATAATGAGCTCCTCTCTCCAACCGGAACTCCGAACCTGGTTTCACTTGTTAATGACACAAAGTTACTGTAAGCAAATGAACATTCACCCTGGCCTTGACTCTTTCAAAAGCAGTAACAAAATGCCAGACAACAGCGGACATGAGAACCCAGTGTTTACCTGCTCTACAAACTACAAGTGCTACAGTGCAAGCTTCTGCAGCACTGCAATGTACCATGACCCGTCCTAAACCTCAAAAAATGTTTAACAGCCCCCCTCCCGAACCACTGCCCAGTGTAATCATCTTGAACCTCCTGGATGTACACCCCAACCACCACCACCACCAGTCTGGAATACCCCCATACTGAACCTCCTGGATGTTCACCCCACAATATTGGTCTGCTGGATATGCGCCAAGGATCACACCCCACTGCCAATGGCTATAGTAAACTGAATTTAGCCAATTTTTTTTTTCCCCATTCTGGGTGAGGTATTTGGACAGTGAGAATTTTTAATGTTCAGTTAATCCTATATATCTGCTAATCAATTCATGTGTGGCTAAAAAGAAATTTTGTGCATTCAATTACTTTTTTTTTTTTTTTTTTTTTTTAAATAAAGACTTTAGCAGTCACCCAGACCTGGGAAACCCTGCACTATGTACCAGTTTCTTTAGTTTCCATTTTAGCTCTCCTCTGGGCCAAACTTGTAAAAGCACAGCAATCAATATTCAACCCACCCTGAAGTGGTTAAAATGTTCGATAACATTAAACATACTTCTAGCAAGACTGACCTGCTCCCCAGCCCTTACACATGCAACTATTTGACTTCCAACCAAAGTCCACTGTTCCTTGTACAAATCTGACACTGGGATGAAAAACAGATTACTTGTACCATAGAGTCTGCCTGCCCCGGCTGCTCGTCTACACCCAGCATCACAACAGAAATGCACAATTTGTCAGCAAAGAAGGACCACTGGCCGCCCTCCCCCCAACCACCTCCAGTCTGCCTAGATGTTCCCTGCCTAAGCTATCTCCACAAACCCTACCCTGCCCCTGCTGCCCCTAGACTGCTGCCTCTGAGGAGTTGCCTTCCTTTCCTTGGCCTGAGCACTCCTGTAAGTGGTCCAGTACTCGTCCATTTTCTTCATGTAATTCTGTCTGCTCCCGAAACAGAGAATTACCCACTACAGGAAAATCCATGGCCTTAGCCTGGGTATCCTGAGAGAGGCTAGTACATCTGAGCCAAGCCATTCTCCGAAGAGCCACAGATGTAGCCATGACTCTTGATATCACTGGAGTCCACAGCAGCATGAAATGGAACTTTTGATGCCTCAATCCCATCTGCAGCCACCTCCTCCAGCTCCTTGGCAAGCTGGGGGGAGGAGCCTGTTTAGCCAGTGCCAGTACAATGTCCCACCTGGACTTCTGGTATCTGGCTGTATAGGCCATATAATTTGCTTGCCTGAATCCCAAAGAGAATGCCATGTACTGCTTTCTTGCCATGGCACCAATCTTCCTAGAGTCCTTGTCTGGGGGGTGTGATGCCAAGGGAATGTTTGCCTTATCACAGGCAGCAGCCTGTACAACCCCAACATGGCTGCACTGCTGAAAAAGGAACTCCGTATCTGAGCCTGAGAGTGTATACCTCTTGTCCATTCTCCGATCCACAGGAGGTATGGAATTGGGAGACTTCAGAATTTTTTGTGTCCGTTTCCCAAAAGATTTGTGGAGGAACAGACAGTCTCCTGGACTCTGGAATGTCCATCATCTCTACATAGTCAGGCTCCTCCTGATCCTCCATTGCCTCCCTATAGGGAGCTGGAGGGTCTCTGCCACCTTTCTGTAAAACAAAGTGGGAAGGGACTCAAAGCCTAGGAGGAGAAACACCTGAAGCTCTGTCTGGGAGATGCCCAGGTCAATAGCACATCCAGACTTTCACCATCTTCATCTTCCAACTCTCCTTCCTCCTCAAACTCCGGTTCATAAAATTCTTCCAGGGTATAATCGTGAACAGAGAACCAACCAAACCGAGCCCCTGCCAAAGGTGCTGGATCAGCGGAACGGCAAGTGATTCCACTAATACAAATCGCTCACGCTTATTTCTTCGGGCGTCGGAGTAGAAGATTCTGGATCTAAACGATTTTTTCGCGCTTTTTGCTGGAACTGGACCCTTGGGATCCGATCTCCTTTGCCTGAAGTAGTATCGCCTGGTCAGAGAGCACTCCTTCTGGTTCGGTCAGAACCAAACCTGGCTAGCCATCGGGTCAGCGGACTTCTCGGCCTCCTTTCCTCAGTCTACCAAATCTCTTTAAGGGTAGATTTGGGAAAAAACTTATAAATTTGGCAGTCTGAATCAAGGTGGTTAAACCCCAGACAAACACAGGTGGTGTGGGATCGGCCTTAGCAAAGACCTCCCCACACTCACTGCAGTGTTGAAACCCAGTGGGTCCATTTTTTCTTGGGTTTCTCAGACATGGCCAACCTAACCAAACTTACCCTTTTTCGCAACTCGCCAGGCAAGACTACCCTATCAGTTCCTGACAGTATCACGGGTCTTGGAAAACGACTAAAACCAGTTTTTGGTTTTTTTTTTTTTAGGAACCATACGGACCGGTAAACACACACTAAAGTAAAATACCAAATTTATTTGAAATGATCGGTTCAGCTGAACCAAACAAACACTTTTACAAGTTCCACACAGAAAACAGAACAAAACCTATCTAGTACCCATGGTACCACAGACAGACGTGAACAGACTATGCAGAAACTAAATATCGGTGAAAAAGCGTCAAAAACCGACCACTTCAACAGACTTGAACCGAGCTGCGGAGACATTTCGGAGTGACTGTTCAGTGAGGCGGAAAGAATCTGACGGTTGCAGTTCAAATACAACAGGCAGGAACATCAACCGAGCTCGAGATCAACATTCTCGTCCTGCATAGAAAAGTTAACCCATTGTTCTCCGGGGCAGTTTAAAGGCTGGAGCTAACTGCACTTGTCAGAGAATACAAGCAAGACTTCATATCTGAAAGCCTTACTGAACTCTAGGTAGGCTATGTCCATCACTCTTCCCTGATTTAATTCATTGAACACCAGTCAAAGAAATCAGGTTGTATGACATGACCTCCCTGTGAATCCATGTTTCTTAAGAGTCTTGTAACCAGCTGGATTAAAGTAAGTAAATATTTATGAGGCGCCTTCCAAAGCTCAGAGCTTTACAAAATTTAACATAATATTAAAATCCACAGCAATTTAAAACACAATTTACATTTCTGAAAATGCTTGTTTGAATAGAGAGTCTTAAGAACTTTTTAAACCCTTCTACAGTCAGGCTATTGCGTATCTGGCAAGGTAGAGAATTCCACAGGGTAGGTGCCATAAAGGCAACAAAGTTCTTCCACCAGATGTTTTCAGGGTTATCCTCGGAATCTCTAGCAATCGCTCGCCAGAGGATCGGAGGGAGCAGGATGGGCAGTAAGGAATCAGGAGCTCTTTCAGGTAGTGGGGTCCCAACTGATGTTAGGGCCTTACAGATAGAGACCTTGAAAGTGATCCGCCATTCTACAGGCAGCCAGTGCGATTCACGCAGCATAGGTGTTATATGGTTGGATCTCGGGCTTCCAGTCAACAACCTAGCTGCCGCATTTTGCACCAGCTGTAAGTGGCGGATATCCACTCCCGGCAGCCCTAGATTAAGGGCACTGCAGCAATCAAGATGACTGGCAACTAAGGTGTGGACCAGGGTAGGAAGATCATCCGATGGAACCAAGAGTTTCACCCATGCCATGTTCCTCAGATGGAAAAAGGATGATTTGACTACATTAACACCTGTGCCCTCAGGGTCAGGCCCTCATCAAACACGAGGCTCGCACCTGGCCGGACACTTAGCTGCTCCCCAGAAATAAACCTGAGGTTTTCCTGCCCATGAGCTCGACAGCCTTATCCTGGCTCCACTACCAATACTTCTGTTTTTCCTGGGTTCAACTTCAGCCAGTTGGTACTCATCCAGTTCTGTATCTCCAGCAAGCAACTGTTAAAAACTATACTTGAATCCGACTCCTGCTCAGGCACAAATGACATGTAGAGCTGAGAGTCATCAGTATAGCAATGGAAACTCAACCCATACTGTCTTATATCCCCCCAATGGGAGCATATAAACCGCAAATAACATGGGGGGGACAACCAAACCCTGTGGCACCCACAAGCGCGGCAGTGGAATAAATCCCCTACACTACTCTCTGGCTCCTACCCTGCAGGAAAGATTGAAACCAACTGTGGACCACACCCCTTAGTTCAGAGAAACCACAGGCGTTCGAGCAATACCCAATGATCTACAATGTCAAATGCTGCTGAGAGATCAAGGAGAACTAAGATAGAACGAGCTCTCCGATCTCTCGCCATCAGAAGATCATTCAGTACCTGTACAAGAGCCGTCTCAGTGCTATGCCACTTCCTGAAGCCAGACTGGAGAGGGTCAGATTTTGGGGCTGGTTAAATGATCCTTCAGCTGCAAAGCGACCACCTTCCCCATAAAAGGGGGGGTTTGAGACCGGTCTGTAGTTTTCTGGGCAGCTGGGATCAAAGGAGGGATTTTTCAAAAAAGGGGGCACACCACTGCCTCCTTTGAGGGATCTGGAAAGATCCCCCTCTCCAATGATCCCACCACTATCCCAGTAAAGATTGGGCCAATAATCTCTACACATCCCACCAGTAGGTGAGTAGGGCCTGAATCCAAACTACAGTAGGTTGGACACAAAGTTTGGATGATCCTTTCTATGACTACCAGCTGACTAAAGGTGGACAAAGTTAGTTGGGTATTTGTGCCACTCGGTTGATCAGTGCAAGACCCAATGGAGAGGTGCTGGCTGATCTCATCCTTGATGGTGGACACCTTATCAGCAAAGAACATCGCAAACTCCTCACACTAACTGTGACAAAGCTCAATCGGCTTGAAGACAGGCTGGACTGCACAGTCTGTCCACAGTTCAGAACAGCTGGGCTGGTCTGTTCCTCGCTGTAGCGATTTCCCTGGACAGGAACACTGCCTTTTTATGGGAAATTGCTAACTGATGGATCTTATAATGATCCAGCAGTCTAAGCCTGTCCATCTCCTGGAGAGTTTTCCGCCAGCGTCTCTCCAATCATCCACCCTGTCTCAAATCACGGATCTCCCTGGTAAACCATTGAGCCCCTGGATGAAGGGTACCGGGACAAACATGGGATGGAGCAATGACATCCAGGGCCCCCATAACTGCCCTATTATAGGCTAGCACTAGGTGCCCTGGCTCAGTGCTGTCCATTGGCAATCACAAGAAGTCCAGCTCCGTCATTAGGCCTTTTGAGGCAACTCCTCCTAAAGGACGGAACTGTACCATCTCCTTTGGGGCAGGCCTCTTTCAGGAAGCCGTGAAACTAAACCTTAAAGCGTGATGGTCAGACCAACCGATAAGCTCCACCTCCACATCGAAGACTTCCATCCCCAGATGGAATGTCAAGTCCAATGAGTGTTCCCCCCTTGTGAGTTGCTGAGGTAATAACCTGTGTTAGGCCCAATGAATCCATCAATTGGAGGAGTTCTGTCCAAAAGGCACAAGTTCATAGTCGACCCAGGCATTGAAGTCCCCCAGAATTAACCATCGGGGTGATTCCAATACCCTCTCGGTGATGAAGTTCGCAACCTTCCTCAGGAGTTCCCTCCCATCACCTGGTGGACGATAAATGAGAAGGATCCTGAAACCTGCCCCCACAATACACTTAAAGGAATTGGTACATCCAACTGGCACCTTCCTAAGGTCAAGTTCCTGTCTAAAACAGACAGCAACTCCCCCGCACCTATGGTCCACTCTCAGGCAGTGAATCACCCAGAACCCAGACGGAACTGCGGGCCCCAAAACAGGGCCTGCATTTTCATCTAGCCAGGTCTTGAGATGCAAGCCAGGTCCACAAACCCTAACAAGATTTGCCACCACTGCGATCTTGTTTCTAATGGACCTAGCATTGCTCAACACGCCAAAAGGGACGAGATTCCAAGGATGACTCCACAGTCCCGACCTTCAACAATATTTCCATTAACTTTCCCACCATCGAGGACAGGCCGACTGGCTTATAAATTTCAAACCTCCTCCCACTTTTCTGTAGTGGGACATCTGCCCTCCTCCAGTTCTCCGAACCACTACAGTTTCCAGACTCCAAACTCTAATATGGCAACTTTTGAAGTATTTATCAACTGCCACCTTACAAAAAACAAATTAAATTATAGGGATGCCTGAACGAGTTGTGCATACACTCAGATGTAGAGAATCTGGTTTGTAGCTTGAGCCCATTTCCAAGTCTAGGGGCTTTTCACTTCTGAAAGAGGCCCAATCACTTCTAACTGAAATATTAACATTAAACTGCTTATCTTAATTCCTGCAACCTTTCAGCCTGCCTCACTGCTCGTGCACCTCTTCTGGTGGGTCGGTACAGCAGTCTTGACCTGTGATACCATATGACAGACACCAACACCAACCCCACCCCAGGCAACAGCATCAGCAAGCCTACATGGGGTAGTGGCAGGGTTAAAGTGAAGGGAAAAAAGCACTGGGCTCAGATACATGAGCAACCACATGAATCGTCCCAGACGTGTACACCCGAATCTCTCCAATTCCACGTCAAACAATACCACTTCCCAGCCCTGGCCAGGTCAAACATTCTAAGGTAGGATTTGGCACACAGTCCAGACAGGAAGTTTCCTAAAGTCCTTGAATGAAAGGATGAAGGAGTGGGTAAGCTGCTAGTAAAGAAATGAGACAACAACAAAACAGCAGCAACCTGAAGGACTAGGCTGATTTGCGAACTGGCAGCAGATTACTATGAAGCATTTTATCTCTAAGTGACTAGTTCCTAACCTGCCAAAGTTGATTGTGACTGAAAGCCATAGTATCTGATGGCAGATTCAGTGGCCTATAAGAAAGCTTTAGGGGGGTCCTCAGTCCTGTTCCTAGAGGACTGGCATCCACATCACAAAAACACCATCACAAACTGGAACACATGGATGGTCTCACACTTGAGGCTAATGAATAGGCACGGGCTCTGGATTCCTTCTCATCCACCAGAAATTTTCCATCCCAAAACTGAAATGTGTCGTTCCCGTCCCGCCCCATAGAAAATTCAGTAAGGATGGGTGGATTCAATGCTCCAGATAAGATGACTTTAGGCCAATTTTACTCACCAGTTTAAGAACCATTCTAAATACTTTTTTTGATGGGCCACTGAACAGAATAAAAACTGCAAAACTGTTAAAGAAAAGGGTGCCCTTTTATTTTTTTAACTTAAGGCTTGAATAGCTGTTCCCTAAAAAGCAGGAACCGCCCCAAGAACAGCCTTCTCCGATTTCTGGGAACCAGAGAATATATGCAACTGAACGAAAATACAAGTAGCACCCGAACCAATGCTGAGCATTGAAAGGTTAACTAGAGTTAAACAATATGAAACATAAAATAATAAATGTAAACTGGCCAGAAATGTAGATAAGACTTCAGGGAGACTGCTCTCTTCACACAGAAATAAATCTGACATTAGAGCTAGAGTGCAGGGGTGAAAGTGTGACCACACAGCAGAGTTTGAATTTCATTCTAAATTTCATAATTTGTATACAATTCTAGAAGCTCCGGGGCTGCTCATTCCAAGGTTCCAGGAGAATGATTACACTTGAAGAGCTACTGATGCCTCAAAGAACACATTAAAAAAGTACAATTCTGCCTGCATTCCATTTATATATTTTATATATATTTCTCCTCTCCATTATTTACTACTAAGGACATTTGCATGAATATGTGATCTTTATCCCTTACAGTTCCTTTAGAGTCCATCTGCCTCTATAGTTTACTCCCTACTTCAAGTGATAATCCTCCATTGTGACATCATAATCTGTTTCCACTGGAGTAACGGATATCACAAGCAGTGCTCCGACTTCTGGTAGGAAGAAAGCAGCAGGAATAGATTAACTCTTTGAGAGCAAATATCCTGTTTTCACACAGATTACCTCAGTATTAAATAATGAGGAGGAGGAATACAGCACTAATGGGAAACACAAGCGGGACTGTGTCTGAATATTAGGAGGTTTTGAGTTCTCCTGAACGTCACCAGCTCTTTAAACTTAAGTGAGGGATTCCTGGGGTTTGAAGGAGCTGCTTTTCCAAGTTTATACAATTATTTTACTCATCTAATGTCAAAAATGGTGAGTACATTACTCTTGAATGCCACTGTTAGCTGGAGCATGAAGTGTGTTTGTCGAGCAACTCATGATTCGTAGTTCCCTTCTCTTATCTTTGATTTTCTCCCCATTTCTTTCTTAAAGTCCTTTTTTTTCCACGTATGTACGTTTATTGCTCTCGACACCTTTCCTTATGTTTTTCTCAAAGATCCTCAAACGCTGAATTCTAACAACATTGGGGAACAGGGCTCAGTGGGTTGCTGCAAAAGGATGGAGTCTCAAAATTAAAGGATGAGGCACCCCCATATATTAATGCTTTGGGGGAGAACAACTTGTGGGACAGAGTGTAGGGAAGCTTGATCTGCAGCCAGAAAGAAAAATACTCACCTTAGTAATGTTGTTTCTTCTAAAGGAGTCTTACTGTATTCCGACTATTGCAGTTAGGTCCTGCCTTTCAACTGCGCCGGAGAACAAAGAGTTAACTTTCCATGGCCAGCATGGAACATTCAGCACGAGCTCGGTTGAAGCCCCTGTCTGCGGCTGTTTAAACTCCAACCGTCAGGTCTTTACGAGTAAGAAGTTCTGTGTGGAAACTGTAAAAAAAACTCACTAGCCAACTGACAACTAAATTTAATAAAAATGTTTTTTCTGGTTTCAAAGCCAAGACTCAAGTCAGGAAACCCAAAAAACAAAAACACACCCCCAACGTAAAGGAGGATGAAAAAAAAAAACACTGCTCCTGCCCACCCACATCCCAAAACCCAGGTTCTGAGAGGGGAGGAGGTCAGAATACAGCAAGACTCTATTAGAAGAAACAACATTACTATGGTGAGTAATTTCTTCAAACATGAAGTCTTGCTATATTCCAACTATTGCAGACTACCAAGCAGTACCTCCATGGAGGAGGGACAGAACCTACTTTGGGAATAGGCTTTGAAGTACTGCTGTGCCAAACCGAGCATCACTCCTAGCCTGGATATCCAGAGGGTAATGCTTGGTGAATGTATGGACTGTTTTTCCAGGTGGCTGCTTGACAAATTTCTAAGACAGATATCCCTGGCAGCAGCCAGGGAAGCAGCTGTACCTCTAGTAGAGTGAGCCCTCAGGCCTGAGGGTCGGGTTCTACCCAGTTTTTTATAGCAGAATTGTATACAAGAGACAATCCACCTAGCAATAGATCTCTTAGTGGCAGGTTTGCCCTTACCGACCTCTCCATATGTGAGGAACTGGAGGGACTCAAACCTGTGACCCTTGGTGCGCTCTATGTAGTAGCTGAGGGCCCTTTTAACATCCAAGCCGTGCAGCCTCCTCTCTCCAGAGGAGGAATGGTCAGTGAAGAAAACAGGGAGAGACAGACTGATTAAGGTGGAAATCTGAAACCACCTTAGGCAAAAACTTCCTGTTAGTTCTTAGGACCACTTTATCTCTGTGGAAAGAGATGAAATCAGGCTCCACTGACAGGGCTTGCAATTCACTGATACGCCTGGCAGAGGTAATGGCTACCAAAAACACAGTTTTCCAAGTCAAGTACTTAAGCTCTACAGAGGACAAAGGCTCAAAGGGAGGTTGCATAAGCTGAACAATGCAAACATTAAGGTCCCAAGCAGGAGCAGGGTCCCTAAAGGGGGGGGGACTGGTGTGCAGAAATCCCTTGAAGAACTTACAAAACACAGGATAAGTTGACAGAGGAGAGGACTTGGCCACTGACAAGGCAAATGCACTTTAAGTGTAGCAGGCCTAAGTCCTAAGCCATTAAGATGGACCATATAGTCCAGAACTGTAGGCAACCCAGCAGATTCTGCAGAAATATGTTTATTGAGCACCAAAGAGTGAACCTTTCCATTTGGAGTTGTAAGTCTTTCTGGTGGAAGGCTTTCGAGAGGCCTTAGGATATCCAGAACCCCTTGAGAAAGGTGCAGATCAGCAAACTAACTCTTCAAGAGCCATGCCTTGAGATTGAGAGACTTGAGGTTGAATACCAAATCCTCCGAGAGGATGTCAACAGGTTGTAATTCCTGGGAAGAGGAAGGTGGACTGCTAAGGACAGCAACATAGGGTACCAGGGCTGTCTGGCCCAGTCTGGAACAATCAGAATCACTTTGCATGGTTGTGACCTGATCTTGACTAACACTCTGAACAGGAGAGGAAGGGGGGAAAACATACAGAAATTTCCCTTCCCAATCCAGAATCAGAGCATCCAGGGGGACTGGGCCCAAGACTGGGGGTCTGCAACAAAATAGAGGAAGTTGGTGATTGTCTGGGGATGCAAAAAGATCTGTGGAGTGCCCCATCTCAAGAAAATCACTTTCAAAACTAGGGGATCTAGGGTCCATTCATGATGGCCCTGGGATATCCTGCTGAGAGCATCTGCTAGGACACTGTCCTTCCCTTGGAGGTGAACTGCTATCAGAGAGGTTTGCAGGGAACAGGCCAGGGACCACAGCTTCATTGCTTCTGTGCACAAGGCCGTAGACAGAGTGCCTCCTTGCCTGCTGATGTACCACATTGTGGTGGTATTGTCTGTTCTGATCTGGACCACCTTGTTCTGTACAGATTTGGAAAAGGCTTGCAGTGCCAGAAACACTGCTCTGAGTTCCAAGAGACTGATGTGAAGCAGAGATTCTTGAGATGACCACAGCCCTTGGGTGGTAAGATCCCCAGGTGGGCTCCAGGCCCAGCAGGGAGGCATCTGTGGTGAGTATCACTGAATTGAGACAGAGTGACAAAGGAACTCCTTGCCTCAAATTGTCCTGATGCTGCCACCACGGCAAAGCCTGGATCAGTGTTCGAGTCACTGGGACTAGGCTTGGTAAGGGAATCCTTTCTTTGGGACCAGAAGGCTCTTAAGTGAAACTGAATGCCCCTCATCTGAAATCCTGCTCCCTGGACCACTGCTGTGGAGACTGCCATGTGGCCCAGAAGCTGCAGGAAATGCCTTGCTGGTCGAGACACCTGAAGGGTGAATGAAGGTTAGTTCCATAAGGGTCCTTACCCTGTCCAGGGGAAAGAAGACTCTTGCCCTTGTTGTATCCAGCTCTGCCCCTATGAAGGTGAGGAGCTGTACTGGCTCGAGAACTGACTTTGAAAGGTTGAGGAGGAATCCTAAGGAAATGAGCACTTGCCGAGTTATTTGCAGAAATGACTTGACTTGGTCTAGACACTGACCCACTATGAGCCAGTCATCCAAGTATGGAAAGATGGAGATCTTTTTTTCTCCTTAGGAAAGCTACCACTACTGCCAGGCACACTGTGAACACCCTTGGGGCTGATGCTGGGCCAAAGGGCATTGCTCTGAATTGATAGTGGCCTGAGGGCAACTCGAACCTGAGGTACTTTCTGTGGGAGCACCTGATGGGAATGTGAAAATAGGCATCTAGGGAGGCTAGGCAGTCCCCTGGCCTTAGAGAGGCAAATTATTCCCAGAGTCACCATTTTGAACTCTGGTTTTAAAAGGTGCTTGTTCAGATCTCGATCCAGGATGGGCTGCCATTCTCCTGTTTTTGGGGTTAGGAAGTACCTGGAGTACAACTTAGCCCTTGTGTAGGGTAGGAACCTTTATATGGCTCTGAGAGCCAGGAGGGAAGAAACCCCTGCCTCTAGGGCAAGGGTCTCTGATGGATTTGGAGGTGGAAAGCATCTGGTTCTCATCTTGGGAAATTTTTGAAGCCGAGAACCAGCCCCTGGCTTACTATGTCCAGGGCCCACTTGTCTGATGTCAGAGACTTCAGTCCTGGACAAAGAAGCCAGCCTGCCCCCTACAGGTATTGGAGAATCTGCCCGGGCAGACCCATCAGGGTGTCTGCTTGGCAGGGGCTTTAGGCTAAGGGGTGGAAGCAGGCTTGCTCATTCCCAGTCTGCCTCTCCCTCTGAAGAACCCCCTCTGAGCATAGGAAAAAGAGGAGGCCTGGGCTTGGTAAAAGGCCTTTGAACTGCCCCTGGACTGCTGCCTTTGAGGAGTGGCTTGCTTTTCTTTGGCCTGAGCACTCCTGTAGGTGGTCCTATACTGCCCATCTTTTTATGTAGTTCTCTGTCTGCTCCCCAAACAGAATTACCAGTGACAGGGAAATCCATGGCCTTAGTCTAGGTATCCTGTGATAGGCTAGTACATCTGAGCCAAGCCATCCTCCGAAGGGCCACAGATGCAGCCATGACTCTAGATGAAACATCACTGGAGTCCACAGCAGCATGAAATTGCACCTTGGATGCCTCAATCCCATCCGCAACCACGTGCTCCAGCTCCTTGGCAAGCTGGTCAGGGGCCTGTTTAGCCAGAGCCAAAACAGTGTTCCATCTGGACTTCTGGTATCTAGTTGTGTAGGCCATATAGTTAGCCTGCCTGAGTCCCAAAGATGCTGCCATGTACTGCTTCTTTGCCATGGCATCAATCCTCCCAGAGTCCTTATCTGTGGGGTGGTGATGCCAAGGGAATATTTGCCTTAGCACAGGCAGCAGCCTGCACTACCCCAACATGGCTGCATTGCTGAGAAAGGAACTCCATGTCAGAGCCTGAAAGGGTGTACCTCTTGTCCATTCGTCTGTCCACAGGAGGCACGGAGTTAAGAGTCTTTAGAATTTTAATTGTCTGTTTACCAAAAGATTTATGGAGGGGAATAGACAGTCTCCTGGACTCTGGGATGTCCATCATTTCAACAAAAATCAGGCTCCTCCTGATCCTCTACTGCTTCTTCCATTGGAAGCTGGAGGGTTTCAGCCACTTTTTTGTAAAACATGAAGTGGGAAGGGGACTCAAAGCCGAGGAGGAGAAACACCCAAAGGTCTGTCTGGGGAGATGTCCGGGTCAATAGGCACATCCAGACTTTCATAATCACCATCATCCTCCTCATACTCTCCCTCCTCCTCCTCCTGTGCATAAAATTCTTCTGTAGTGTAACCCGGAACTGGGGGAACTGACCGAACCGAGCCCCTGCCAGATGCTGCCAGTTCGGCTGGAACCGGAGTTAGCTACTGCACTATCCTTATCACTTTGGCTATCTCATCAGCGGTCGAAGTATGAATTTCTGGATCCAAACCAGATGATTTTTCTTTCTTCCTTTTAACCAGAACCGACTCCTCAGAATCAGCTCTCCTTTGCCCGAGAAGTTTCACCCTGGTCAGAGGGCACTCCTCCTTGTTCGGTCGGAACCGACCGGCTGGCCATCCGGTCAGCGATTTATCGGCTCCCTTTCCTCAGTCTACCTACTCTCTTATCCAGGGTAGCTTTGGGAAAATTCTACAAATTTGGCAGTCTGAATTGAGGTGGTCAAACCCCAGACAAACACAGGTGGTGTGGGATCAGCCTTAACAAAGGCTTCCACACACACACACACTGCAGTGTTGAAACCCAGTGGGCAGTTTTCTTTTGGGTTTCTCAGACATGGCCAATCCTATCCAAAACTTTCCCTTTTTTCGGCAATCTGCCAGGCAAGACTCCGGTTCCTGACCGTGTTACGGGTCTTGGAAAACAAAATTAAATCCTTTTTTTTTTTTTTTTTTTAAGAACTGATCAGGACCAGTTACCACAATCTAAGTAAATTCACAAACTTTTTAAGACTAAACTGATCAGTTCAGCTGAACCGATCCGAAATTTACAAGCTCCACACAGAAACTAAATGTAAAACCTATCTAGTACTCACAGTACCATAGACAGACAGATTTCAGTAGCAGAAATTCGGTAGAAACCAAGCAAATAACGACACTTTAACTCATTCCTTCCTGATGACGCCATATGGTGTCATAAAAAAAAAACATACCTCTTTTTCCTGATGACGCCATATGGCGTCCATATCTTTCTCTTGGTGCAGCTCAAGCATTTGTTTACATTTGATGAATTGAGTTGTACCAGCCAATAGGGGACATCGTACCCTTACTGATTTTACCTAATATGTGTGTTCTCATTGGCTATTTTTGAGAAACAAGCCTTAATACATAAATAAATTTACTATTATTTTTTGCATGTGCTGTGAAAATGTATTATATTCATTCTGCCATTAGTTTGTATCAAACAGCAAATCATCTTGTTTTAGTGTAACATGTTAACCTGATCAGGTTTACACTATAATTAATTTCATAATTTATTTATTTGTTTTTTATTCGAGCAATCCGATTGGCTGTCACCACTTTGGTGTATTTTTTTTGTCTTTTGGGGTATTTTTCTACAATAACATGTCACTGATATCATGATTGTTATAACTATTAGTCCATTTATAACACTAAGTGAGCTGAATATTTCTGTATTTAAAAATCGAGCTCTGTGATTGGTCGGATTTTCTGACATCATCAATTCTAAATTTAACTGGTATAAAGGGATTGTCTTAGATGCAGGCACCATCCCACTGACGAAGCCTTAGGTTGTCGGCCTAGGAACCTGCACGCAGATATTTTGTTGTGTCTTCCACTATTCTATTCAATGTATGCCTGAAACGTTAGAGTTATTTAGCATTCAAGCAAGGACTCGTATTTTTTACAACCGTCACTGGAGGAAGAGGTCTCTCTGGGCTCTGGAGTGTACAGTGATTTTTTTGATGTTCAGTTAGGGTGTGACAGCCTCACCTGCACCCGCCTCTAGCTCTGTAGTGTGTCACCATTTGGTCATATTGATCCTCACTGTTGCCATGCTTGCTCTATGCTTATCGTACCGTCACTATTTCCATTAACCAGTCATAGCGCACACTGGTGCAGGAAGAGCATGGCGACTGGAAATTTAGTTTCAAGATGGAGGTGCTGCTCTTATCCTAAAATACTCACTTCATTTCGGTGCCAAAACCTCGATTTGTAATCTGTATTTACTTTATTTGTTATTTTTATTTATGATAAAAGTTTTCATAGTTGTTACTTTGTTCATTTTGGGATAATTTCTGGTCATCCTGTGTGATCACATCTTATGGATCTGGCTGGCATGCCTGATGGGAGAGAGTGTTTCTTGTGCATGTGCTAGATGAGGTCACATGAATTCAGCACCTTTTGTTACTTTTTAAAGAGTTTATGTTCGGATTATGGCTATATTAAAATCTATGTGGCATGTTGCTCCTTGCGTTATGGATGATAAGTGGGTTAGGGTCAGTAGCATGTTTGTCTCATGCTTGGCACTTGAGTTCTCCCTAATACACAGTTGCTGATTGTTTAAAATGAAAAAATAATGGTGCTGCCTTCAACTTATCTGGCATCAGTCCAGCCCCAATCTCTGATGCATTGTAAAGGCCAAATCAGTTTTGAATCCATCCACAGTCACTGGTGTTGTCCATCGACTCATATGATCAGTCCAGACTCAACCTCTGATGCACTGTAAAGTGTTCTTCAGGTTAAATCCTCCACAGCCACTTGTAAGATCTAGCTCCTTAACATGCATCAGTCGAGCCCCAAACTGTAGTGAACAGTGAAGTGCATTTCAGGTTCAGATCCCTCCTGAACTGATGGTGTTGTCCATCGACTTACCATGCATCAGTCCAGATCAATCCCATAATGCACTGTGAAGTGCATTTCATGTTCAAAACCCTCCACATCCACTGGTGTAGTCCATCAGTTCAGCCCCAATCTGTGATGCATTGTAAAGTATTCTTCAGGTTCAAATCCCTCCACAGCCACTTGTAAGATCTGTCTCCTTATGTGTCATTCAAGCCCCAAACTGTAGTGAACACTGAAGTGCATTTCAGGATCAGATCCCTCCACAGCTGATGGTGTTGTCCATCGACTTACCATGTATCAGTCCAGACTAATCCCATAATGCACTGTGAAGTGCATTTGATGTTCAGAACCCTCTACATCCACTGGTGTAGCCCATCAATTCATATGACATCAGTTCAGCCCCAATCTCTGATGTACTGTAAAGTATTCTTCAGGCTCAAATCCCTCCACAGCCACTTGTAAAATCTATCTCCTTATCATGCATCCATCAAGCTCCAAACTGTAGTGAACAGTGAAGTGCATTTCAGGTTCAGATCCCTCCACAGCCAATGGTGTTGTCTATTGACTGATCTGGTGTCAGTCCAGCCCCAACCTCTACTGCACTGTAAAATGCTGTTCAGGTTCAAATCCCACCAGAGTCACTGATTTAGTCCATCTGTTCATCAGTCTTCAGTCCAACCTTCTCTGACACTCTGTGATGTGCATTACTGGTATGGATCCCTCCTCAGTCATCATGGTGTAGTCCACTGTGCACATCAAGATTCATTCCAACACTACCCTCAGATGCACTGTATTGTTCTATTCAAGTTCGAATCGCTCCACAACCACTTTAGTCCCTTGTGCTCATGCTTCAGACCATCCTTACCTCTGATGCACTGTGATGATCAGTGCCAGTGTATGACGATACAGTCCATTCAAATGAAACATAGCACACAGTACACATGTGCACCAATGAGCATCACTCCATGGTGCAGGCACACCCACACTCCTTCCCACCCACACAGTGCGCCATACTGAATGTTGCAACATATTACATGTGTATGCAGGCAAACCATGTGACACAGCACATAGTACACAACCTTTACAGGTGTACATGTCATCACCCTGTATGTGTACCCACAATGTTTCTGCATGGCATATGAACACCATTACCAGGTGCAGGCAGCCCCACCTGCTTCCCTACAACTGAGTATACCCCAAGGACAGGTGCCAATTCATGATGCAAATGACTGCAGTGCCTATGAGCATCATTCTTTGGTACAGGCACACCCACCCCTTTCCCCATGACACAGTATACCCCTAAATTACCAGTGCCTTTTCAGCAATTTCATCATCCTACGTATACCCATAATGTATCTACAGTGTCTGTTAGCACCATTATTAGATGCATACAGCCCCTCTTCATTTCCCCAGAACATATGAAGTGCATCTGAGCCTGTATTATGAATGCAGGACCCCCCCCACTAACACACAGTGCTTCCTCATACAGTCATTCCCTCACCTTAAACCATCCCATAATACAACCCCAAAAAATAAACTATGCCAGGAAATTAAACAGATTCATGTAACATGATGTTTACTGAAAGACTGTGAACCTTTACATGAACAACATCATGCTTCATTTACAGTATGATAAAGCAAACAGCACAAATAAAATACAGTTTCCTATACTTATCATGGGATTTTATTGCAAAATAAAATAAAATAGTTTATTTCAATGAAATTATACATTTAACTACAGCACATATGCAATTAATCATAGAGAGCCTCCAGCACTAACAAATGTCTCCATTTCCTGTGTCAGCTCACTGACCTACACTGAAGTGTTCTTCCTATTTACATCACTTGACCTCACAAAGCACTTCCTTCCTGCATCACTTCCTGATATGTCCTTCTAAGGTAATGTGTAAATATGTTCTTACTAAACTAGGGGAAAACAAAAATTGATAATCAGATTCATAAACTAAAATCAGTGGGTAGGAAGAATTGAACACTGCAAAATTCCAACCAGTGGAGTAGAACAAAAACTCAAACTGTAATAACAAGAGATTAAGATATTGATTTCTGACTAAAATAATGGTAAAAACTTGCAAAATTTATATTTAGACAATGACAGATGTTTACTGTATACTTTAACAATTTTAATCAATAATTTTACAGAAATTTTATATTTTTGCATGACTAAGTAAACCTAGCATAATTATATTTAGATAAAATCATCAGAATTTATTAAAATATGAAAACAACCTTACACAACATTAAATCCAGTTAAATAGATATTACCAAACCTCAATCATTTTCAAAAACTTTTGTCCTGAAAAACTTTTCTTTTTACAGTTTTAAAATTGGATGTATGGTTTTAAGATATGTGAGTTTAAGCACAGTGTGTTTGTATGAATGCTGCAGATCTAAAACCCCTTCAGGCACACAGGTGTTCTAGCAGCAGGCAGAGGGCACCTGAACATTCTAAGTGACAACAGGATAGAATGAGTTAACAGACTTTTTTGAACCGAGCAAAGGAGAAATCTTTGGAGCGACTGTTCAGTGAGGCGGAGTAAAGAATCTGATAGTTGGGAGTTTAAACAGCAGACAGGGGCTTCAACCGAGCTTGCGCTGAACGTTCCATGCTGGCCATGGAAAGTTAACTCTTTGTTCTCCGGGGCAGTTGAAAGGCAGGACCCAACTGCAATAGTCAGAATACAGCAAGACTTCATGTTTGGGTGAAAAAAAAAAAAATAAAGGCACAGCCTGCCCTGTACATCTGGCCCTTTTCACAAGCACTTGACTGCAACAGCAAACTGGAATACACAATGGCCTTGGCCGACATGGTTCTCTCTTGCTAGGCCAGAGTATACCCACTTTCCACAGCATAAAGGTAAACTGCCAACAGATGCCGAATAACGTCAACCTACTGCACAATAAATTTCAAAGCAGTCCCTCCTGCTATCTGCATATTAAACTGCTTCACCATCACCTTCTCTATTCCAAAGCAAACTCGGGGGTGGGGGGCACAACTTTGTCACAACAGTTAAATGCAGCCCAGTTAAGTCATGACAGGATTTGGTCAGAAGGAGGAAAAAGCAATCAGCATTTCAAAGGCTAAGGAATCCCCTCCTCATTCCAGTGTGTATGGAGTACCATCATCCACTTTTCTGGTAAGGGTTCAGTACAGAGACACAGATCAGTATTGTCCATCTTCATCTCTGTGTAGATCAAAATTCTGAAACACAGCCAGACACTTGCACTAAACCAAAAAGCCTGGGTGTGGCTCTTGGCCCCTCCCCCCCCAAAAAAAAAGTAACAGTAGAAAGCAGAAACACATGCACAGATTCCCGTCAGTCCATCTTGCAGCTCTTCAGATATTTATTATTCTGTCAAGGAATTTGGAGGGGGTGGCCAGAACGTTCCTGTCAACCCTTTTATGTAATTTCCTGCCACAAAGATCATTTCCATTCCACTGCCTCATGTCAGCTGTGAGTAGTCAGTTTCCCTGAAACTCAGCATGAATCAGCAAGTGATCAGTCTCCTCCCTCTTCCTTCTCCTCTAAAGGACAGAATTACATTAGCTCTGCCCAGATCACAGCGAGAAATGAGCTCAACTACTCTTAACTCAACTCCCAGGGTCGATTTAAAAACCTACAGTAAATCAAATATTTGAGGCTTCTAGGCCTCACAGTAACAAAATAGTACTGTGATAAGAGAAGGACCTGGGGTTCATCTTGCCCACTCAGCCTACTGCGGCAGTGCCTGCACCCAATCTGAGTACAACACTTCCAAGCTCATCAGCGGAACGTTACCTTAGTCACTGTTATCGTCAAGGCCATTCCCCCCTCAGGAATTAGTCTAGCCCTGCTTTGAAAGTCAGAACAAGGCTAGCCTCCCCAACCTCACTGGGTAGGCTATTCCACAAGTTTGCTCTAATGATCTATACGAAGTACTATTTTGTAACATTTCCTTTTTTACTGTCCCCCCAAAACTCAGTTTTAAGTCCATGTCTATTGTTGCTTCAACTCGTCAAATCAAATGTGCATAGTTCACCCCATCTTATTCACTTTTGGCTCAAAGAACTCTTTTTAAAGCATGCCAAGGATAAAAATGCAGAGTAGCGTAAAATGTTAAAAAAAAAAAAATAAAAATAGATGAGCACCCCATTAACTTCACAGCCCCACTACACTTCTAGGATGGCAACACGGAGGCAGTGCACACTTCCACACATCAGTGGTTGTACCAGTCGCTGCCATCATCCACTCTAGCAGTACTCATCAGTTCAGCTGTACAGAAATGCCCTATTCCCTCTCAATCTACTGGCTAATTACTCTGGAACACACGTGCATGCAAACACGCAAAAGCACACATGCAAAAATGCACACGCACACACATGCCACCACCTCTGATTTGCTCTGTTAAACCCACAACCAACCAACACTGGCACATTCTTGTAGAATTCAAATAATTCACACTATTCTTCAGCTGGAATCATGCCACAGTACAGCTTCACAAAAGTGGGAGCCTTCACAAAAGTGGGAGCAAGGCAGAAGCAGGAAACTACAGACCTGTTAATTTGACCTCAGTGGTGGGGAAAATGATGGAATCACTTCTGAAAGAAAGAATTGTTCAGTACCTAGAGGCCAGCGGGGCACTGGACCCAAAGTAGCATGGATTCACAGCAGGAAGGTCATGTCAGACAAATCTAATCAATTTCTTTGATTGGGTGACCAAAGTAATAGGCCAGGGAGGGGCTGTGGATATGGCCTACCTAGACTTTAGCAAGGCATTTGACACAGTCTCGCACAAAAGATTAATAATCAAGTTAGCCAGCCTGGGAGTGGGTCCCAGGGTGGTAGCCTGGGTAGCAAACTGGCTGCACAACAGGACACAGAAGGTAATAGTGAATGGAACACATTCTGAAGAAAGGGGGGTTACTAGTGGAGTACCTCAGGGCTCAGTACTGGGTCCAGTCCTCCAACATCTTTATAGGTGACATTGCAGAGGGTCTGGAAGGAAAGGTATGCCTCTTTGCGGATGACACAAGATCTGTAACAGAGTTGATACACAAAGGGGGTAGAAAGGATGAGAAGGGACTTGGCAAGGTTGGAGGAATGGTCAGACATATGGCAACTTAGATTCAATGCAAAGAAGTGCAAAGTAATGCACCTGGGAAATAAAAATCCAGGAGAAGAGTATACAATAGCAGGGGAGGTACTAACAATAATTGAAAGGGATCTGGGTGTAGTCATATCAGATGACTTAAAGGTGGGTATGCAATGTGAGAAGTCAGTAGGGAAAGCCAGGGGGATACTGGGATGCAAAGGGAGGGGCATCACAAGTAGAAAAAGGGAAGTGGTTATCCCTCTATACAGACAGTTGGTGAGACCCCATCTGGAATACTGCGTGCAGTTTTGGAGACCTCATCTACGCAAGGACACAGACAGGATGGAAGCAGTCCAGAGGAGGGCAATTAAAATGGTGCAGGGTCTACATCAGAAACCATATGAAGAGAGACAGAGAGCTTAATCTGTATACCCTTGATGAAAGGAGGGACAGGGGGACATGATAGAAACTTTAAGTACCTCAAGGAATCAAAGTCCAGGAGGGTAGCATCTTTCAGAAAAAGAGATGTGTAAGGACAAGGGGGCACAATTTAAAGTTAGAGGGGGGGCGGCTCAGGGGTAATGTGAGGAAATTCTTTTTCACGGAGAGAGTGGTGGACGCATGGAACCGCCTTCCTGGAGAGGTTGTGGGGTCTAAAACAGTGGAGGAATTCAAACATGCATGGGACAGACAAAGCAATTATAGTGAGGGGTTGCAGGAAATAGGCTGTTGGTTAACTAGAATCTGCAGCTTATCTAGTAGGTAGGGAAATGGGTAGACTGGGTGGGTCAAGTGGTCCTTATCTGCCGTCAAAGTCTATGTTTCTATGTTTCAACGCAGATGAAATTTATCAGACACACTGCACAGCAATGTGTCACAGGCTTCCCTACTGAGCGCTGCAACAACACATAGAAACATAGAAACATAGAAGTTGACGGCAGATAAGGACCGCAAGGCCCATCCAGTCTGCCCAGTCTACACTCCTAGAGGAGGCCTGGAACTAAAGGACTGATCACATTGCAGCCTCAACCCCATAAGGGGAGGAACGGGGACTCCATCAGACCAAATGTAACTTTTTGGCATGAATCAGCCAAGAATGAAATGGCAAAATATGCAATGTCATCTAAAAAGAGAAAGATTCAATTGAACTGTAGACTAAAGTACTTTGAAGAGGGGGGAGTGACAGGATATTCCCACAAAGCTGGCGGGAGAAATACTACCAAGGACCTTCTTTCCTTCCTAAATCTATAAACATGCTTCCCAAGGACCCAAATAGAGCCCTTTAGCTTCAACAGTCCACTTATCTTTACCACATAATCAGCATAATCCTCAGAGATCCCAGTGTAAGCAGAGATCTCAGAGTAAGCATCTGCAGGGATAGAAATCAAGAATATTTTGGTGAAAGATCATCAGGCCACTAACCAATCAGAGGAAGTAATTCTGCCCCTTTACAGGTCCAAGTTGGGTCTCACTTGAAGTGCTGCATGCAGTTCTGGGCTGCTCCATAAAAAGCCACATATATGATCGGGAGTATGCAGGACAAAAGATATGGAGGAGCCGATGACCTTAAATACAGTGCTCCTCGCTATAATGAATGAAACTGGAGCAGTCATACCCATTACGTAACAGCCTGCCATTAGTTACGAGGAGCACTGTCTGCTACCCACATACACAAGCATGAAGTCCATATGAGTAAATATGCTGCAAGCAAACCGATAGTTTTCAACACTTCAAACTAATTTAGTAAAGTCATTCCCAAGTTAAAAGGCATCTCATTTCCAAATAGTGACGATTAGAAGGTGCTGCTGTCACCATACAGATCAGCTGCAAGTTAGCCTTTTCTAGACCAACAGGCCAGAGGCAGGACTCTAACCGCT
Source organism: Neoceratodus forsteri (assembly GCA_016271365.2). NCBI lineage: Eukaryota > Metazoa > Chordata > Ceratodontiformes > Ceratodontidae > Neoceratodus > Neoceratodus forsteri. The sequence continues at coordinate 822,650,055 of CM028137.1, read as the reverse complement.
GTTGGTTAAAACCATATTGTATAGCTTTATCAACATCAGCCTCGTCTGCCCTTCGCTTTTTTTTTTTCTCCCTGGCAGAGACCTTTAGACTGAGCATTCAAAACAAACCCCGAGTGAATCCTCTTGCTTTCCAGTGCAGGTGATGGACCTTCCTTTCGTTCTAGAGCAGCTTATGCTGTCGCATTCTGAACCAGCCACGGATTGCGAGCCTCGCTTCCTTGCTTGGAAGATGCTTCTTTTAGTTGCCGTACTACTGCCAGAAGAATTTCTGAGCTTCATGCACTCATGTGCAAGGATTCTTATTTGGTTTTTCACAAGGGCAGCGTGTCCTTAAGAACCTAATCCCAAGTTCCTTCCCAAGGTGTCTCAGCTGTCACTCTCAACCAGGATATAGACCTGCCGGTGTACTATCCAAATCACTAACAGGGGGAAGGCCCTGTTGCACACACTGGATGTGCATAGGTGTCTCAGATATTACCTGACCAGAACAGACACACATCGTAAGTCAGACCAGCTTTGTTTCCTACACACAAAGGATGCCTGGTGCTCCTGTTTCCAAACAGTCACTTTTTCGATGGCTGGTAAATACAGGTTACTCACCTGTAACAGGAGTTCTAGGAATGGCATATGTTGTTCATCCACACTGTCTGGCAGGTTCCTTGCCGCTTTAAATCTTGCCAGAAGGTCTTCAAACTGGCTCCTCCCACCCACCCGGGTGCTAAAACTCTCTGCTCCGCCCCATGACGCCAGATCTAGCCCACTGGAAGCCAGGTTGCACGGAGCCAGGGAGGCCGGGTGGGTCGTGTGGATGATCATCATATACCATTCCTAGAACTTCTGTTACAGGCGAGTAACCTGTATTTCTAGGGACATGGATATGTTCATCCACACTGGCAGACTCCTAGCAGTTCTCTGGGAGGAGGGAGGCAAGGCGCACACCCCCTACTTAGGGAATAATGACTGGAGAACTAAGGCCCCAAAACCAGCATCCCGGGGTGACTCAAGGTCGATGTGGTAATGGGTAATGAAGATGTGTGCTGACTTCCAGGTAGCAGCCCTGCAGATTTCCTGGATAGGGACGTCCCTGGAAGCAGCCACCGATGTAGTGGTATGGCGGGTAGAACAAGCTCTTATCCCTATGGGAGGCTCCATGCCCGCCAAACTATAGCAGAGATCTATGCAGGAGGTGACCCACCTGCCTATCGTCCTCTTGGCTGCAGGTCTGCCAGGTGCGGCTTCAGTGGTAGGTGACAAACAGCTGGCGAACCTCTCCCAGAACTTCAGCCGTTCGCTCCTTATAATAAGCGAGCGTTCTTCTAGGGCCCAGAGTATGGAGCCTATATTCGGCCTCTGAAGTGTGACTGGGGTAGAACACCGGCAGAGTCAACACCTGATTAAGGTGAAACTCCGACACCACCTTCGGAAGGAATTTCGGGTGGGGGCACAGGATAACCTTGTCCCTGTGGAAGACCAGATAAGTAGACTCGATGGAAAGTGCCTGGAGCTCTCCCATCCTTCTGGCTGACGTGACAGCCACCAAGAAGACTGTCTTCCACGACAGGTGAGAGATGTCACACCTGTGCATCGGTTCGAATGGCTTGCCCACGAGCTTAGCCAGTACAAGCAGTAGATCCCACCAGAGGGGATTTGTGATCAAGACCTTTGAAAAAGCACCCAACCACCTTCTCCTGCGCCACCAACCGCTTCCCGGCAAGCGCCCAGTAAGCAGAGATGGCTGCCAGGTGCACCTTAAGGGTCGTCGACCGAAGCCCTTGCTGAGAAAGGGACCACAGGTACTCCAGAATGCTTGCCAAGGAACAGGAGGAAAGGTCCAGGACCTTGCCCTGACACCAAATGGAGAATCTCTTCCATTTAAAGGCGTAGCATTTTCTGGTCAACTCCTTAAGGGAAGCCTCAACAACGTTGAGGACGTCGCCGGAAAGACCCTAGGCCTGGAACTCTAGCCGCTCAGGAACCAGGCCGTCCGGTGCAGGGATTGAAGGTCCAGATGGAATACCTTCCACTGATTGACAGAGATCAGGTCTGGGCGGGCTGGAAGCAGCCTCGGGAGCCAGGAGCTGAGGCTGAGGAGATCTGGATACCAGAACTGGCGGGGCCAGTCTGGGGCTACCAGAATCACCTGCGCCTTGTCCCCCCGCCTTGAGAAGCACCTTGTGGATCAAGGGAAATGGGGGAAAAGGCGCAGAAGAGGCCCAGGGTCCACTGCCACGAGTAGGCATCCCCCTGCAGCGAGCCCTGCTTTGGGGGGGGGGGCATGAAACAGCCTCAGCTTCGCATTCTCCCTGGAGACAAACAGGTCCACCTGAGGCATGCCCTAGTGGGAGAACAGATCTTGTACTACCTCTAGCAGGAGAGACCACTCATGGGACGCAGCTCCTATCCGGCTTAGGGCATCGGACAGAATGTTGGAGGCTCCTGCCACATGGATGGCAAGGAGATTCGCCTCAAGCTGCACACGAGGGACCAAATGCGGAGAGTTTCCCTGCACAGGGCATGGAGCGATCCCACCCTGGCAGTTCAGGTAGTACATGGTCGTGGTATTGTCTGTCCGGACCTGGACCACTTGACCCCGTACAAATGGAGCGAAGGTGGTGAGCGCTAGACGAATCGTTCGAAGCTCCAGCAGGTTGACGTGGCATCGGGACTCCCGAGGGGACCAGAGGCCGTGCGCTCTGTGCTCCCCCAGATGGGCACCCCAACCCATCAGAGAGGCATTGGTCAATAGACAGTCGGTGTGGGGCGGACAAACGGGATGCCCTACTGCAGATGAACTGGAACGGTCCACCACTGGAGAGCATTCCACATCTCCTGGGTCATTGTCACTGGCTGATCCAAAGGACCAGAGCACTGACCATTGGCTGGCCAGCTCCCACTGTAGGGGACGCATGTGCCAACGGGCCCAACAGACCACGCAGGTGCAGGAAGTCCCGGGCAGGGTGCAGTTGCCCAACCTGAAGTGACTGGGCAAAGGAGGAAAGAACCTCGGCCCTGTCTGCCAGGAGCCATGCTCTGGCTCGCAGAGAGTAGAGTTCTGCCCCAATGAACTGGATCACCTGCTTTGGCACGAGTACTGACTTGGCCTCGTTGATAAGGAGGCCAACCTGGGAGCAAACCTGGAGGGCCAGATCCCTGGACCGCTCCACCTCCATTCTGGAGGAGGCCGCAATCAGCCAGTCGTCCAGGTAGGGGTACACCCGGACCCCTCGGCTCCGCAGGAATGCTGTCACCACTGCCATGCATTTGATGAAGACCGTGGGAGCTAGAGAAAGGCTGAAGGGCATGGCCCGGAACTCGTAGAGGGACCCCTCTTGCCGGAAGCAGAGGAATCGCTGGTGGGACGGACGGATTGGGACGTGAAAGAACGCATCCTGGAAGTCCAGAGAACAGAACCACACACCTCGCTCCAAGGATGGAATGATCTGAGCCTGAGTGACCATCCTGAAGGTTCAAACCTTAGGAATTTGTTCAGGTCGTGCAGGTCTAGAATGGGGCGCCAGCCCCGTCCTGCTTCAGGACCAGGAAGTACCTGGACACAAACCCCTGGTCTGGTGCAGGATCCGCCATCTTCCTGATCACCTCTTTTGAGGAGTAGGGCAATGTCAGCTCGACGAGCAGACAGGGAGGCTGCGAAGCCCGCAGCCACCTGTGGGGTGACACCTGCTCAAACTCCAGAGGCAGACCCTTTCCTACCACCTCCAACACCCAGCGGTCCGTGGTGATAGTGGACCAGGCAGAAAGGAAGTGGAGGAGCCGTCCCCACCACGGGGGGAACCAGAGGGGAGCGACGAGGCTGGGGGTGACACCCCTCAACCCATCACTGGGCAGGCTTGGAGGAAGGACCAGCCGAGGGACCTCCTGGGCCTTTTCCTCCTTGCTTCCTGTTGGAGGAAGCTGCAGGCTTGGCTTTGGGATGTCAAGCGCGAGCCTGCTGGCCCTGATGCTGTTGTTGCTGGCCGGATGTGCCGCAGGGGCAGAAGGTCGAAAGGACTTGTGTTGACGACGGCCCTTGTCCTGAGCGGACGTGACCGAGTCCAGGGTGGCGTTGGACTTTTCGATCCTCTGGAGGTGGCCTTCCTCCCCAGGGCCAAGCAGGTACGTCCCCAAGAAGGGGACGTTCGCCAATTTGTGCTGGGTATCTGCCGTAAAGGGGGATATCCTCCACCAGGCTCTGCAGCGCATGGCTACTGCAGCCACTACTCATCGGGCACAGGAGTTTTTGATGTCTAGAGCAGTTTGGAGCTGTTTCGTCACTGCCCTTCCCTGATCCCGCACCTGCTTGACCACAGTCTGCAGGTCAGCCGGGAGATGAAGGATCACCTCATCCAGGGAGCCCATGGGGGTATGGGAGAAGTGCACCATCAGTACGGCCAAGCTGGCCTGACGGAGGCAGAGGGAGGATGCAGGGTACACCTTGTGCCCGCATAGTCCAGCTTTTGGACCCTTGTCGGGGAGAAGAGGGGCTGATCCACATCCCTAGCGCTCCCCGGAGCACCAGAAAATGCTATCTGTGACCAACCCCTCCGCAGAGGGGTGTTCCGAAAAACCGGACAAAGCCGGTAGGGACCACATACTTCCTGGCCATCCTGGGCGAAGGCACAGGACAGGAAGCCGGCTGCTGCCAAAGCTCCCAAGGCTGGGCCAACAATGGCTTCAGCCACCGGAAAGGCCTCCGTGGGAGAATCCCCTCGGTCCAGTATCTCCATGAGGGGATACTTGGCCCGCTTGGATGCGGGCTCAAGCTGCATCCCGGCGGACTCTGAGATGAGCCGAAGCAGACCCATGAACGATGATGGGCTATCGTCCATTGACTGCTCCCCGGAGGACTCCAGGTCAAGGGGCCTGGAAAACAGGGAGAAGTCGCCAGACTCAGAGGAGTCTGCCAAGAGGCTGCCTGGGGCCTGAGCCACCTCCACCCGCGAAGACAGTCGTGGGAGTGAGGGTGACCAACAACTGGTGGGGCAGACCCTAAACCGACCGAGAGTCCTTGGTCGGAGCCCCCGATTTCGGTTGTGGAGGCAGAGGTTCCACCACAATCGGTGGGACAGCTGGTTTTGGCCGAACCGACCCAGGCTTGGGCACCTTTACCACCGTGAAGGGTTGTTTCAGCCTTTCAGGTGACAGCCACTTAATGGCCCGGGAAGGAGACAGCGTCTGCTTGTTCCCGGACAAAAGGAGCTGCTGCCACATTAAATCCTCGTAGCATCGACGCAATTTGCACCGAAGCCTCTCCTCTTCAGAGGAGGAAGACGAGCGGTGCCGCTTTCCTCAGTGCCAAGACCACCAATGTCGGCAGGATCCGCTGGACCGAGATGAAGTCCGAGACAGAGACCCTCGGTGTTTCCAAGGGTGGGTCTGGGAGAAAGCGGAGGACACCCGCTCCTCCCTCGGCTCAGGAGCCTTGACCAGGGACTCTGGCAAAGGAGGCGCAGGCAAGTCCTCAGTTTCCACCGGGGGAACCGGTGATGAAGGGTTGTCTGCTTCTGTCGACAGCCCATCCGACAGGTCGAGAAAAATCTCGACCGGGTCGATGGGTGTCTCAGCTGGCCGACCTGATGGGGACACGGTGAAGCCAGCAGCCTTAGCCGCAACCCTCGATCAAGTAGAGTGTCGACTGTCCGAGAAGGGACTTCTCCCGCTTCCCACTTAACGCCGACGGTGGGACTTACCTTTGAGTCCTTTTGTCCGAGAAGAGTGTCCTGATTGCCCCTCACCCTTCTTGGAGAGGGATTGGCAAAGCTCATTAAAGAAGCTGTGTGGAGGATCCCAGAGGCGGGATAAATGCCGCGACAGAGGAAGATGAGGATGCGGCCTGGGCCGCCTCCTCCTCGAAGGTGATCTGCTCGAGTTGCTCAGCCGAGCCAGCCGCCGTGGACACCACCCAACGGGCCTCCTTGGACTTCACCAGCGGATAACGTTTCTCGGGGCGCCCAAGTTGTAGCCAGGCAGCGCGGTCTTCAAGGAAGTTTGCCGAAAAAGACCTGCACAACTCGCAGGCCTGTGGGTCGTGGTCAAGCCCGAGGCAGCAGACGCACGTGGAGTGCGGATCTGTCCTGGACATCTTCTGCCCGCATGGGCACAGCCAAAAACCGGTAGTCTATTTGTCCATCGCAGCTGCAAAGGAAGAATTTGACAGAGGTCTTGAAAACTTTAAAAATTATTTTTTGGGGGTGAACCGAAGAGTTAGGATCCAGTCTATACGCAGAGCATTAAGGAGGGAACCTGAGCTTCCACGCAGTAAGGAAGATCTAGCGTCATGGGGCGGAGCCGAGGGTTTTACCACCCAGGTGGGTGGGAGGAGCCAGCTTGAAGACCTTCCAGCAAGATTTAAAGCGGCAAGGAACCTGCCAGACAGTGTGGATGAACAACGTATCCATGTCCCTAGAAAGTGTATTATGTTCTGTTACCAGAAGCGCAACAAGATTTTACCAGGACCGGTAAAATGTCATGTCATTCTACTAGGCGGGTAGCTACCTCCTTTGCTGCACTCAAAAATGTCTCCTTCAGCCATCTGTGTGGCAGCAATCCGGAGCACTGTACACACCTTTATCAGGCACTACAGTTTGGATATTGCCTCGATGCAGAGCTGGTTTCGGCTTGGCGGTCCTTCAAGGACTTTTGTCCTGAAGTCAGACACCTCTCCTATCCTCCTCCCGATAATTTTGTTCCCTTACTGCTTGGGAATCAGTCTTAATGGTGTAACCTGCTGCGAGACGTTTCTCGAAGTAAGATAGTACAGTTACGCAAGAACTTACCATAACAGTAGATCTTCAAGAACAGCTCTTGCAGCAGGTACTTTCCCTCCCAACTTCCCCTCTGGAGGTTATCTTCTGACCTAGTTTCTAGGCTACTGCGTCTTTTGACTCCTATTACAAACCTTCCTTTAAGGGACGTCCAGGATGTTATGGATGTCCGGGGTAAATCAGGAGACAACCACGAGTGTCTCTGGAGACAAATGCCTGTGGCTGCTCCCCTGGCTGCCAAGTCCGCTGAGTCGTAAGCTGCTCGAAGAACTTGGGTCATCACGTCTGAGCCAGTTTGGAGGAGGTTCAGCAGCTTCTCTTCCTTTTCGCCATCCGGAAAGTCTTTTAGAAGGTCTTGGCCCTGTTCCCAAAGGGCGTTCTGAAACTGCACCATGTGCTTCAGACAGTTTAGAGATCTAATTTAGCATGTAGCAGCCACATACATGAGTCTTCCCATAGAATCTAATTGCTTGGATTCCTGGTCCGGAGGCTTGGTACTCAAATGCTGAGGCCGCTGGGACCCATCATGAGATGCAGTGATGACCAGGGAGTCGGCAAGGGGTTGTTGTGCCAAATACACGTCCTCCGTGGGAGCCCTGTAGAGGCACTCAGCCTTCCTCGGAACAGCCGGTGTGGAATGCGGACGCTTCCAAGCTGCCTTGGTGACTTCCGTAAAGGTGTCCACCAAAGGTGGGACCACCACAGGCTTCAGGTCTTTCTGCCCAAGGTAACGGGCAAGGCGTTGTCTCGGTCTCCCATCCCATTTTTTTCCGGACGTGCCCCGTGATTTCTTAAAAGGAGGGATCATCCGGAGGAGACCTTGGAAGGTCCCGTGGGTCTGGTGATGGGGGACTGAAAGGAGATGGAGACCTGGAAGTGTCTGACATATCCAGTCTGGAGTCACCTCCTGGTGAGTGATGTCTGCCCCTGGGTCGCTCTGGGTTCGGGGACCCTGAGGGAGAGCATAATGGGCATTTTCTGTCTCTAGATTGGCCCCGAGGAGGCAGAGTGGTTCCTTGGGGGTCAGGGGTCTGAATCCTTCAGCTCCCCGAGGAGGAGGTGGTGGAGGTGGCTGAGGAGCCACGTCCTTCTTTATGGTTTCTCACCAGAAGGTGAACAGTACTTTCACCTCCTGAATATTCATACCAGACAGACAATGGGCCCGGCGTCAGTGTGGGCCTGTCGCCGGGGGTGGGCATTGAGTCCCGGGGAAACACTGTCCTCAGGACGGCTCCGCTCCCTGGGTAGGCCGACGTCCTCAGAGTTGCCCATCTGATCGTCCAGCTGCGCGGTAGCCTCTTCACTCGAGGACCCCTGATGTCCGGTGTCCACCAGTGTTGGTACTACTATCGGGGTAGTCAGTTTTGTGGGCGCTGGGTCAGACGCCTTCTTGGTCTCAATCGTCCACTAAAGGGACGTCAGCTCTGCAGTCTGTCTTTCAGGAACCTTCGGAGGTTGGGAGACAGACGTGAAGTCAGTGTCTCAAGAGTCAGACGCACCACCCGATTTAGAGGAAGACTTTTTGTGCCTGTCCAAGGAATCAGACTTGGAAGCGCCCGGCGCCCGAGTGGTCTTGAGTGGCTGTAAGGAGGCAGAGGAGCCCCCTGAAGACCTTACCTTTACTGGGGGAGGTCTGAAGCAAGCCCGGGAAGGAGATCAGTCGGTAGAGCTGGAGCTGGCCCTGGACTCTGAGGCCATGCTGGGGGATCACGCCCTATCAGAGTCCCAATGCTTGTCCCGGTGTTTCCCTGACTTGAGGGAAGATTCCCCTTTAGAGGAAGGTCTTTTCTCCATTTTCTTCAATTTTTCCTCGAGGAGGAATCCCTGAAGGGTCTTCTGGCAGCGGATCCGGGTCCTGCTATTGAATTGCTGGCAAATTGAGCAGGCCTGGGTGTCGTGCTCCGGGCCCAGGCACCTGACACAGGCCGAATGATAGTCTGCAAAAGGGATCTGTTTGCCACAGGCACATTAGCGGTATGTCCTTGAGAGAAGGGTAGGAGAAACAGACATGGATTGAAGTTTTGTGAAAAAGATCCACGTCATATTGATAATGCAGGCGTCTGTGAAGCCGATGCTGGCGAGTCGGCGTTGGGAAAAGAACTGGGGATGCTGGGGACTGCCCCTTTTTGTGATGCCTGATGTCGGGGAGGGGCAGACATCGAAGTCCCGCTGGATACTGCTAGCTAAAATTTTTCCGTGGGGTCCTGGCGCCTGCCAGCTTCAGTCTAATGGTGTAATTTGCTGCAAGAGCAGTTTCTACGAAGATCCGAAACAAGCCAGCTGGCATACCCCTAGTGGCAGGCACCATTTTTAATGTATTAACATTTTTTGGCCAGGAAAGACGCACTCAGCTCAAGCTCGTTTCCAGATGCATCCTGGGAGCACGGGGAAGTTAAGTGACTTGCTCATGGTCACACAACAAAACAAGTGGTGGCTACAGAATTTAAACCCATTTCCCCAGGTTTGCAGCTCAGTACTCAACCATTATGCTATACTGCCTCCCACCATAAATGTGCAGGAAGTTCTTTGCTAGTTGTCCAGTTTAAAAAAAAAAATTCAAGAAACAATCCACCTGTAGACACTGCTTAAAGGACATAACCAGCGGAGGAGACTTGCCAGACATGTGTGGTCCAAATAAAAGCGGAGTACTCTGTGGCCATGCATGGAGTTCAGAAGCACCTTCTCAAATTGTGTGGATTCGGAAAGAATGCAGGCAAGTTGATGGACTGATTCAAAATGAATTCAGATCCCACCTTAAGCAAACGTGTTCAGGCCACCCTACATGGCTTAGAACTGGGGTACGCCAACAACTAGTGTCTCAGTCTGGACACCCAGTATGCCAAGATGATTGCCAATAGAGGTGTTTTACTTGTAACTGTATAGTTCGCTATTTTCCTTTGAATACCACCCCCTGACATCTTCCTACGTCCCAGTGGTCCTAAGCACCAGTGGGTTTAAAGCATACAATGCAGAGAGGAAACCGCTGACAGCAATACTAAAGGAGTGCATAAGACAGCAATAGTGCAAAACTCGACAAGAACTAATTTCCAAGGGTCCAGTGTTCATAGGATGGTGATTAAAAAAGTAAAGTCCATGAAGGCCATCCACATTACATAGGTAACGCAGAAGCATCTGACGTCATATTTGAGGACATACTGCAATGTGGGTAGTCCCAGCTCTGATAAGTCTTCTGCAAGTCCTTGATGCCGCTGGCCATCCAGTTAGATGGCTCTATGGAGAATATATCCTCAGAATTTTCAGACCTTAAAATACTATGCTACTGTGCAACTTGTGATTTCAGGACACCATATTAGGATCCAGTCATTTGCAGTACTCGATTTACAGTTCTATAATGCCATCACTGTTGAAGCACTGCTTGGCCTTCTTGTATTTCAGAGCAAAGGGAAATTCAGGAAGCCTCAGGCATCAAGATTACTTCCAATTCTGACTCCAACATTGTCATGCCACTGAGCAGATATCCAAAAGAACTGATCAGGTCTCCTCAAATTTAGTAAATTTATCAGTGCAAGTTACAGGAACTGTCCAACAGTCTTTAGTTTGTGCACAGTCCTGCAGCAATCAATGCAGCTCTCTGATTTTATATGTAGGTCACTCTGCTTTCTCATGTAGTCTTTGATATCCAACCAAGGTAATCCTGACTCAGCAAAACAGACAAGATGTTGATGAACTACATCGATACACTAGGCTAAAAACAGAATGCCATGCTGGTGGTGAGCAATGAAGACTAGCAGAAGGCAGCTAAAAGTCCAGAAATAAGAATTCTGTAGTGTCAGATTCACAACTGTTTCCTGAACACGGCCTTACACTCTGACAACCCACCCTTTAACCACCTACAAAAGCAGTATCTGAATCAGTACTGGTCCTGTATGTAGTAGCTGACATGTACCACAAGCAACTAAAGTGCCAGGTAATGCAACACAGACTCACCGGATGCAAGTCCCAAGTAGATTTTATCAGACCAAGTGGGAGTAAATGAAAGGACCGCCACTCATGTTTATTAATTTTGGTGACCAGGTAGGCCCACTGAGCCCAGAGGTCCCTTTTTTCAGGGGTGACCTGGGATTATATTACATAGTAAGATATGCAGAGAAAGACATTCATAACAGTTTACAGGCGGTAAATTATCACAAGTTTCAATGGCATTCATAATTGTATACAGTACACAGTAGATATATTCACATTATTGGAATAAAAAGCACAGGGAAGAATAGTACGGAACAGCGATGAGGAGAGACAAGCTTGGGTAAGGTTGTCTGGTACTAGGTTTGTGAGCGATTTTGGGAGGGGGGAGGTCAGGTGCCGTAGCGGCATGTGCTGGCTTCAAGCATATGGGCCTAGAGTCTTATGCAGAAGATTTTGATAGAAGGGGATTCCTGCACCAAAGGTGGAAGTTTGTTCCTAAGAAATGGGGCAGTGTAGGAGAAGGACTTGCCGCCCGCCATGGTCCTCCCTCTAGTACTTCAAGAAGAGTTTGGCCTGAAGTATGGAGGTTCTGGGGATTGTACTTGGAGGCAATGAGCCCAGTGAGGCTGGGTGGAGGGGATGGGCTAAGTAGCTTGTATGTAAGGCAGTGCAAAGGGTACTGGAGGCGAGCATCCAGTGAGGGCCAGTTTAGTAGTGCTAACGTGCGTTAATGGTGACTTCTGAAGTGAGCCTGTGTGGCAAAACGAGCCACGTTGTTATACAAAACTTGCAGTCTGTTGACCTCTAGCTTCACCATGCCTTGCATGACCGGGGTGGAGTAGGTCAGTGTGGGGAGGACGACGCTGGAAGCAAGAGAGATCCTGGCTTTAGTGATCAGCTGGTCCTTTAGGCTGTAGAGGGTTCCAAGTTTGCTATGAATGGTTTAGTTACTTGATCAACCCGATTCTTTAGGGCAAGGCCTTGTCCAGTGTGAAGCCTAAATATTTTAGGGAGACTGCCACTTCGATACGGTTGCCAGAGACAGAGGTGAGTTGTAGGGATTGGGTCCTATCTTGGCAGAGGGATCTTGGTCCAAACAGCATGGCCATGGTTTTGCCAGTACTGAGGACCATTCTGTTCTCATTTAGCCAGGACTCCAGTGACGTTAGGTTAGCTTGGTGGAGGTGGCAGAGGTCTGCCATGTTGTCAAGGGATCGGTACATGATGGTGTCGTCAGCACACTGGACAACAGAGCTAGCCCCCCCCCCCCAAACAGTGGCCATTTAAATAATTTGTGAAAAAGGAGGAGGGGGCCAAGTATAGACCCTTGCAGTGCCCCTTCTTTTAGGGTAAGTGGGTCAGATGTAGCACCCTCACATACAACCGTGTGTGTGCAACCAGATAAGTAGCTCTCAAACCATTTGAGAGCATGGGGGTCGAGGCCTAGATTACCCAGCTTGGACAGCAGGAGCTTGTGGTCAACAAGGTTGAAGACCTTGGAAAGGTCAATGAAGACTGCTCCTGTTGAAATCCCTTTGTCCATGGCTGAGTAAGTCTGCAGAGAATTTTGTCAGGGCAGTGTCTGTGCTGTGTTTTGTTCTGAAGCCATGCTGGGAGGGAGCAGGAAGCTGGTGAGACCCTAAGCAGTCTCGATTTGCCCGTAGACGAGCCTTTCCTGGATTTTTGCCAGGATACAGAGCAGGGAGATAGGCCTATAGTTGCCAATGGGTTCCCAAAGGCCACCCTTGTGGATAGGAACCACATGGGCCTCCTTCCACAGGTCTATGAATCTGTGACAACACCCTCCAGTAAGGATTGGTTTATGAGCCAGGTCAGGGTTCTGGAGAAGGCTGGGGCTCCGGCCTGAAGCAGCCTGGGGTTGATCCCATCAGGTCCTCCTGAGCCCTTGGTTTTCAGGGACTTCAAGAGGATGAGAACCTCTTTTGCCTTGACCAGCCTCAGGTGAAATGTTGGTCAGTTTAGGCAGGGAGACTCCAGTGTGCTGGACTCCATATTGGGGGGTAGTCCAGTCTTATGCACGAGTTCAGGTTTGTGAAGTGGTGGTTGAGGATGAGGCGATTTGGAGGCCATCACTCAGCAGCTGACCACTGACCTCGATGGGACCACGTTCAGACTTGCCGTTTCCCTTGATCAGTTCACTGATGTGGGACCAGAATAAGTAAGGGTTGCCTTGGTTGGTTTTCTGGAGGTTTGTGAGCGTACTCTCCTTTCGTAAGTTTTGTGGCATTCTTGCATTTATTTCTAAGGGTTCTGTCGATACAAGGTTGACGAGAGTGAGTGCTTGTACCTCTTCCAGGCCTTGTCACGGCTGATCAGGGTCTTTAGTGATGGGCTGATCCACTTGTAGCAGCTGTCATTTTCGCAGAGTTTTTTCAGGGGTGCAAAGTGGTTGGCAGCCGTCGTAAATGATTTCTGGAAGTAGTCAAGAGCCTCGTCCAGAGTTCCCAGCACCACTAGAATCTCTGCAGCAATTAAATAGGTTTGTTACAGGTAACACTCCCAATCCCCACCCCAATCCATTAAGTTACCTTCTAATCTCACACTTCAGACAAGGGTTAAGTTGTTCTCTGTCCGGTTGCTGCAGTGGACAGTGGCAGGTGTCTCCACTGTACATACACTTAACTACTGTAAGTGTGAAAAAAAATCACTGGCCAGAGATCCAGAGCACAGAAAACAGGATACTCATCTGTAATTTTAGTTCTAGGAGTGGTATATAGTTCACATCCACACACTGGCAGTTCCACTGTAAGTGATTAGTCAGAACTTTACGTCAAGCTCCTCCCATTACCAAGGGGGTACATCCTCCAGATCCTCTCCATGATATCAGATCTTTCACACTGGACACAGGAATCTGTGTGCCACTTACCAAGGGAGGCAGAGTGGGTGGTGTGGATGTGCGGTAGAAGCTAACATGTACCACAAGTAACCCCTTATTTCTAGGGGCATGGATACAGTTCACTATCCACACATTAGCAGACTTCCAGCAGTTCTCCGGAAGGAGCAGGCAAGACACATACCGCTACTTCCGGGGGAGAAAGGAGGAGGTGCTACTTCACTGAGAGGGTGGTGGAGACATGGAAAGTGCTGCCCAGGGGGCTGGTGGAGGGAGAGCTAGTGGACAGGTTCAAGGTGGGGGTGGGACAGGTACAGGGAAGGGTTCTGGAAGCAAAATCCAGTCTTGAAAATATCCGGAACTGGGAAGGAGAAGCCAGAGAAGCGAGGGGCAAGGTCAGCTCCCAGGGTGGGGGCTGACCAAACGAGCAGACACTAAAGACCGTTAGTCCTATTCTGCTGGCATGTTAGTATCTACTTGGCTAACAGACTAGAGAACCAAGGTCCCAAATGCAGCATCCTGATGAGACTCTAAAGTCAATGCTGTAATGGGAAATTTAGTGTGTGCCGACTTCCAAGTAGCAGCCCTGCATATCTCCAGGATAGGGATGTCCCCAGAAGCTGCCACCGAGGCAGCAGTATGTCTGGTGGCATGAGCCCCAAACCCCATGGGAGGCTCCCTATTAGCCAACTTACAGCAGAGGTCAACGCAGGATGTGATCCACCTGCCAGTCATCCACTTATTTACCAATGTCTGCCAGGCACAGTTTCAGCATATGCCACAAACAGCTGGCAAGCCTTACCCTGCACTCCAACCATGTGCTCCAACCTGCAGTTGGTCTCCTAAGATGGGCTGGTAAAGTACACTGGAAGATTCATCACCTGGTTAAGGTGGAACTCCGATACAACCTTCGGGAGGAACTTCGGGTGGGGGCAAACAATGACCTCATCCCTGCTGCAGACCAGATATGGAGACTAACAGCACATGCAGCTCAATTAACTTTCTGCCTAACGTGATGGCCACTAAGAAGGAAGTCTTCCACAAAAGGTTTGATAACTCACATGAGTGCACAGGCTCAAATGCCTTGCCCATGAGCTCAGTCAGCGCACCAGCAGTAGGTCCCGTGGTGTTAGTGGTTCATGCACCGGAGGAGACATGTTATTCAGGCCTTTCAAAGAGAGCCTGACCACCTCCTGGGCCACTGTCGACATAAAACCCCACACCCAGTATGTAGAGGTAGCTGCCACGTGCACCTAGAAGGTAGTCACACTCAGTCCCAGCTATGAGTGGGACCAGAGGTACTCAGTTATACTAGCCACAGGGTGAGCAAGCCCTTTCCTCGACACCAAATGGAAAACCTCTGCCATCTGAACACTAGCACCAGTAAGCGGACTACCTCTAGGAAGCCTCTACAGCCTGGTACACTTCCTCCAAAGGAATCAGCACAGGAACTCTAGCAGCTCAGGAACCAAGCCATGAAGTGCAGGACCTTCCCCGTCTGTCTGGTCAGCAGGTCCAGGCGAGCAGCAACCACCATGGAGGCTGCTGAGGGAGATCCAGGTACCAGAACTGCCGTGACCAGTCTGGAGCCATCAGGATCATCCGGCCTTGACCACCACTTTGTGGATAAAGAAAAGGGAAGAAAGGTGACATTAAGCCTAAGTTCCAGGACCTTGAAGGCATACCCGATCAGTGTCCCGGACTGTGGGGGTCAGGGATGAAACAACTAGTTTTTTATTCTCCCAGAAGGCAAACGGGTCCGCCAAAGGTGTGCCCCACAGGGAGAACAGGTGGTTCACCATCTCCTGATGCAGGGACCACTTGAGTGACATCTCTTCCACAAGGCTGAGCGTATGCCAGCTGACTGTCCACTCCGGGAGCATGAATCACCAGGAGATCTGCACCCAGGCTGCACACAAGTCCAGGTGCGGAGGGTGAGAAGTAATATGATGCAAAACAGGGCGACGGTGTCCTTTTAAAGGGCTGGGGCAAAGTCCTTAAAGGACTAAAATGCCTTGAAGGAAAAGTACAAACAGTTGATTTCACTGTGAAGAATGAGGAGCAAGTGCAAACTGAACTAAAGTCCTAAACTTTGATTTTAAACCACCCTTACTTAGGTCAGACAAATTCTTTAAAAGCCCTTTTGAGGGCTGGAGGCTGCATTAATCATTTTAAAGATCTACTTATTCACATGTATATTCACTTTTCAGCTTTGTTACGGCTTGCTAGTTTGAACTTTCTCTAGCAATTGTACAGCCCTCCCCATTCTGACAGGAGGCGAGATTAGCTGGAGAGCTAACCTAGTCAAACTACCCACTGAAAACAAGCTCCTTCTCAGCACAGTAGACTTTTCTAAGTAAAACTAATAGAATATTTCACTGCTGATCTGCAGCAAAACAGCGAAGAGGAATGTCACACTGCTAAAGCAAAGTCTTTGGAATTATGCTCAATTCCAATGAACTGGGAAATTTCATCTTTTAAGTCTCTGTGGCAAGACAGTTATAGTAGGTGTGAAATTCAGCCTGAGTGGAGCTGGAAGAAAGTGTATGACTGGGGCAGGGCTGGAAACTACAGGAGAATGCAACTGTGAGCAAAGCGGTTTCAGAAGACAGAGATAAAACTTTAGATACCTTGGCCCTGTCCACTAGGGCTTTCAAACAGGGTTTACTCAAAACCATTTAAGGACCGCCCACACTAGCGACCAGATTTGAACAGTTTCTAAACAGTTTTAAAACTGTTACCACACTTCAGTGCTACCATGCCTACATTTGTCCAGTCCATGTTTAAATACAGTTGCTGCCCAGCCACACTTCCAAGTGCTGCAAACATGCTTGCACACTGCAGGAGAACTGTGTCGACATTCATACTCATTCTATACAGCATCGGGAATATGGATTAAGCTTTTGAAGAAATGTTCCTGTGGTGATGGAGGATAAGAACTGTGCTAGAAAATGATGCGGTCTGCATTCTGGGCTGCTGGAGGACTAATACGATCTTACCTCATACATTATACTGTAATGGAGGTCCAAGATCAGACATTGCATCCATTAAAGATTAATGGTAAATGGCAAGTTTGTAGACTAATGTAACAAGCTACAGGGAACTGTCCATCCATCCCATTTTACATTTCTGACTGTCATGGTTACCGGTTACTTAAATTCACCATGTCTTTTGTAAAGAGGTATAAGGGGCTCAAGTAGGCACACTACCTGGTTTCAGGAACGAGCCCAGGGTGTCCGAGAGCCGACCGGGGTTGAGCGCTCCACCGGCCGCCTGCCTCGGGTGGCAGAGGTTTGCGCTATTGATCCCAGGCGGAGGCCTGGGATACAGCAAGCACCTAGCCACGCTGTGTTGGGGACATGATTGACACCGCGTCACGCTTGACGCTGAGGCACACAGTGTCAGTGGCTCAGGTAGCACACTCACCAGGACGGAGATCAGAAGGCTGTGGGTTCAGTTCCCACATCTGGCACTTGGGTTAATATCCCAGTACTGACACTGTAGTGCAGCATGAGAGGGTGCTGCACTTCTGAGGTGCCATCTTCGGATGAGACGTTAAACCGAGGTCCCATCTGCCTGGATTGGTGGCAGTGCAGGTGGATGTTAAAGATCCCATGGCACTTATCAAAAGAGTAGGGAATTTCCGTGTCCTGGCCAAATTCTCTCATTCACTAAAATACCACCAACAGCTTAATCTGATTCAAGGTCAGTTGGCATTCATCTGTATTCCCTTCCCCCGGGTCATGCCTGAAAATAGGCAGGATTTGTCTAGTGCACTTACCCGGTCAACAAAAACTAAATAAAATAAACACATCACATCCACAGGAAAATGGAAAAAAACACTGGCTCCGGTGACAGGGATCAGAGGAGAAGTCAGAGTGTGTCCACCACCCCGGACTAGGGATGGAGAGGTTCAATACTTCCACCCTTCACTCCGACTGGGGCAACCGAGGGCTGAAGAAAATGGAGGACACATGAAGGAGTGGATAGTTCACAGATCTCTGGCGCAGTCTAGTCAGATGCCTAGGGAGTCCCCAAAGAGAAGGGAGCAGGAGTGAAGAGAAGGGGCTTAAACATCAAGTAAAAAAAAACAAAAAAACAGTAATCTTTTGACGGGCTGCAGAGGTTTTGTACATTGTCAGCTTTTTTTTTTTTATCATTTTAAGCACTGGGGTCGTTTTCTGGGCCACTGGAGGATGAGTAAGCTGGAGTACAATATGCACTCCCATCCACATAGGTAACCATGCTACACCACAAACCATTTTCTCTTTTTTTTTTTTTTTTTTTAAACTTTATAATTTTTGCATTGCATACAAACATACACCACACACAAGGGTAAGGTTCATGGATACAGGTATCAGTTCACATATTGAGTTCCGCTTGGCTGGTTGAAAAGTGATAATCACAAGACTATTATAAAATATGAGGATTATCAGTAAAAATGCATTAGGGCATGAAAGACTTACTTTTTACAATCATATTTTACCTTAGAGAAACCTCCGAGTCTTATGGGATTTCAAAACCCATGGTATTCCCTTCCCATCTTAGGGGTGATACAGGAAGGCACACAGGTCCAGGCACTGGTCAACTCAAAACCAAAAAGATATTGTATGGGGAAAATAAAGTCCTCTGTTGGTCAAGTCATGGGATAAAATCTGGCCTCTCCCTGGCAATGTACAGGACCCACCTTCTCCAAAGAATCTCACATTGAGAGGTCCTCTTGTTGAGTTTTGTCATTAAGGCTTCCATTCTATAAATATTTATCATAAGTTCATGCCACATCGAAAGGGTAGGAGCCTGTCGAGAGAGCCAGTTCTTTGTTATAACTTTTTGGGCAGAAAGACAAGCTGTCTTTAAAACTTACTTGTAGGGGCATCTCTGTACTTTCTTGGCAACTCCATGGAAAAATAAAGGAAAGGAGTTGAGTATACCAGTGTCTATTATAGCCTGCAGTGCTTGCTGCAATTCCCTGAAAAAAAAAAAGGGGGTCAAAAGTGGGCATCCCCACATTATATGGACCAGTGCTGCTGAGGAGTATCTGCAGTGTCTCAAACAGGTCGGGGGGGCACCACACCCTGGTACTTCATTTGTATTGCTGGAGTCCGAAAAAAAAATCTAATGAAGACCTTCCATGAGAACTCCTGCCAGCTTACAGATGATAAACCCCAATGTATCTCTGACTTGGTCAAGGGCCCTCAATTCATCTGAAATCTGTGTGCCCAGGTCTCTCTCCCACGCCCTTTTTATAGAGAGGGTGGAATTTCCTTTCCACAACAGCAAAGCACTGTAAAGAACAGATGATATGGGTTGTAAGGGGTTTCCCCTCCACGGCCATCCTGAGGAGATTGGCAATTGGCGGGGGAGAAGAATTCCCATCCTTTAGTTGGGCTTGAAGAGATCTAATAAAGTTTCTGATTTGGAAGTATCTAAATCTGTCTTGCCACAGTATACCATACTTTGTAACCAGTGTTTGGAATGCCAGTATTTCGTTACCTTCTAGAAAATGCCAGATCAGATGCAGATTTTTCCCCTCCCAGTTCTTGAAACCAGAGTCCCATCTGGTAGGGGTAAATGAGTATGTGTGGAACAGACCAGAGGAGGTGTCTCCATCCCCTTGCCTCTCTATCTGAAAGAATCTTATGCCATACAACCAAACTAGAATCTGTGTAAGGATTTCTCTCCCAGTGTGACACAAATGGCATGTGCCGTGGAAATACTCACTTCATGGAAAACTAAAGAGGCGCACATTAAACCCACCAGAAAAAGAGAACGCTTCCCCCTCCCCGGCAACTGTATACAAAATAAAACTGCAAAACCTGAACTTCTCTTCGTATCCTGTCCAGATTGCCACATCAAATGAACCAGCAGCGCGAGTTCTAAGAATGCCCATTCTAGGGTGCAGAAGTGATGTTAATCTGCAGAGCTTGCATTCGTTTGTGCTCTCTAAAGTGACAGGGCCAAGGTAGAAGAAAAACCAGGTAGGAGAATCGGCAAGCACAAGGCATAACTCTGAGTTTGTAAGATGTTGCTGCAAAGTGCAAACAAGTTTAAGACCACAGATTATCGTCAAATAGAGGTAGAGACTGCGCAGCTAAAAATGAAAATACAGCACGCAACTGTGAGATCATACGAGAGTCTATAGAGCCTTGTCTCCACTCGTCTCCCCACCCACCCCGGTGCATCTCTTAATGTGAAACTACTCTATTTAAAATTAAGAAACCAAAATTCAATTTTTAGGTGTGCGGCAGTAGGAGATCACATTAGCAATAAGCGAGGCATCAGCAAAGACAGCCCCTCTGATTGAGGGAGAAATGAAGACCTAATTTAAACCCAAGTTGATCTTGCTTTCACTCAGGTGCCATTTTCTTGTTCATCTGCCATCTCCTCTGTGCTCTGATGAGTAAGCGTCAGTGGCTCAGTAGGTAGCACACTCGCCTCTGAGGCCGGGAGATCAGAGGGCTGTGGGTTCAGTTCCCACATCTGGCACTTGGGCTAATATCCCAGTACTGACACTGTAGTGCAGCATGAGAGGGGTGCTGCACTTCTGAGGTGCCGTCTTTCAGATGAGACGTTAAACCGAGGTCCCATCTGCCTGGATTGGTGGTATTCAGGTGGATGTTAAAGATCCCATGGCACTTATCGAAAATTTCCCCGGTGTCCTGGCCAAATTTCCCTCATTCACTAAAAATACCACCAACAGCTTAATCTGGTTCAAGGTCAGTTGGCATTCATCTGTGTCCCCTTCCCCCGGGTCATGCCTGAAAATAGGCAGGATTTGTCTAGTGCACTTACCCGGTCAACAAAAAACCAAATAAATGTCCTGCAGGGTGGTACTCACAGATTTCTTTCCCTATCTTTTGGAATTCTGGAATGTTGCTGGACACCATGAACTCTGAAACTTAGACGGTTGATCCGATCGATGTGCTGGTAAAGGAACCTCGTACCTTTTCTTTTCCATGGCCTGTAGCACTTCTTCATATGTAGGATATAGTTCAGTGCCTGTGCCCCAATGAACCCTTAATCATGAGGGATAGGGAATTTGGAATTTAATGCCCAGCTCTTTCAGCTTAGAGGAGAGGTGTATACGCTAGGCGTTGTTGGATGGGAGGGGGATAATCCTGGTCGAAGAATAACCTCGAACTATTATATTCTACTTTTCCTTGCCTCCACTGAAAACCAAATTGCGTGTCCTGGTAATTCGCATCCAATACCAGTGTATTTTATTTTTAAATACGGAAGGTTTATTCAGACAACTGCAAATGGACAAAGCTGCAACAGTACGGTGTTTACAGATTTGAGAGTAAATGTTTTGAGTTTCAAATTCAGAAGTTATACTTTATGACTGTGCCCGAGCCTACCAGTCTTGAAGACAATGTCCCTGTGCCCAAACTACAGAGTGTCACTTTAATTATACTAAAATAATGGATGTTCAATTATGCCTTGTCCCAAGATTAGAGCAGCCCCTTCTACTGTGCAATCCCTTTCCTTCTCATGGCACAAAGGAGTCGTCCATCTCCATATGTTTTGAATCCAAGTTCCCCACTCCATTTTATGGGCTTCTGGTCTGCCATGAACTGCTGCAATCCGGCACACCATATAATAGAACTTAAGTATAGGAGTTCACAAATGGGGGAAAGGCTGCATCTATAGAGGTGTGATGGCTTTTTTTTTTTGTAGCTAGAATGCATATGGCTAGGGAGCGTCAACCAATATGACAACCAGGACGCAGGATTGACACCACCACTAAAGCGGACACCAATTCTTCAGAGAGTGAAGTCTCAGAACTGGATTGCTGTATCTTGATAGAAAATTGATAGAATAGGGCAGTCCCAGAATACATGTCTGCGTTGCATGTTGGTGTCCACAGTTACATCAGTGTGCACCATGTGCTGGTGTCAGATACTTTGCCAATACAGCAAGGGTTCTAAAGAAACTGTATCCGCACTTCCAGGCAAATTCTCACCATTTAACTGAACAAGCAAGTTTGACTGCCGATTGTGCAGACTAACCATATCACACGTGAAAAGAGATGTACCCATTTCTGTATTCCATCGGTCTAAAACTGAGTAGTGTCCCCCAAGCGGTCTTGTAGGCCTCTGTAGAAGTGGCCTATCAAGCATCTCCAGTCTGCTACTGATGGATCCTGTCAGTAATGAGAGAAGCAAGAGCTGCAGGTCTAACAGGCTTCTACGTTCAGAGGGTTTGTGGACCAACTGTGTGTGTTGTAGAGATTCAAAAAAAAAAAAAAAAAAAAAGAGACCTCCCCTCTGGTATCTAGGAACTGAAAAATGTGACAGGCCCAGATGCCGCCAACATCTGAAAATAGAATCTAGTTCTGTCGGGACGAACTCTGCATCTGTAGAAAGTAAATGGCAAAAGTAGAAGATCAAGTCAAATTTATCCTCGCTCTGTAATGGATACCATATTTTCAGCGTACTGGTTATGTAGTGTGCAAAATCTGCTAGCTGGGGTTGGTCTGGAGCAAGTGAGGAAAGAAATCTACTTTAATGATATAGGTCATTTGAAAAGGAACACAATCATTTTCCAGGGAGGATTACCTCTCTGATGAAGCCACTGAAAAATACAACGGTGACAGGCACAGGCATAGTTAAGGAGGTTTGGGAGATTTACTTCACCTTAGACAGAGGGAGCTGCAAGATGATTTCTGTCCATGCCAGATGAATCTCGAGATCATTTTATTTAAAGACTAATAGTGATGCGAGTTGGGGGAGGGGACTTTAAGAGATACAGACCAGAAAAGAATGAATGGAAGATGGTGCCATCGTGCTCCGTTTCTATTTTGACTGATCAACCTTTCTAAAACTCTCCCCCACCTATCTCAGCCTGACAACCCTTTCCATCGTGTCCTTGGAAATCCCCTTGAATCAAGAGTAGTTTACCATAGTAATTTAAAATGTTTAACACAACATGATTTGGCATCTCATTTTCATCACCGGGACCAAATGCCATTACCTCGCTCCAACAGTGCTTTGCCTGACTAAAACAAGCTATCGGTATTCGGGCTCAGCAGTGAAAAGCAGGAGGTTCCAGATCACCAGAGTTAGACATTTTAAATTACCTATTGGTAAACTATTCTTCGACTCAACGAGGATGTCTCAGGACAGGGTGGGAAGGGTGGTCGGGCTGAGATGCGTGGGTGGAGAGTTTTACTAAAGTAAACAAGGGGTACCATACACACTGCAGTACAAGATGGCTGCCTTGGGGACAAAGCCAATGTAGGAACAAATGGAGCACACTGGCATACAGGGTGGGGAGCTGTCACAGAATCCCTACTGCCATCCTACACTATGCTGGTCATGAACTCTTGCTATGAGGGGGGTTTCCAGTAATACAGGAGAGCTGCAAAATTTAGAGAGAAAAAGAATGTGCGAGTGTGTGAATTAGAAAAAAAATACTTCTAAGATTTGGGGTGTAATAAAAACAACTGTGTCTCAATGAGGCAATACCAAGAAAAGGAAAAAAAAAAAAAAGACTGTACAGTTTGTTGCCAGTGACAGGATTACTACTGGTTCTAAAATGCTGCTTGGGGAAAGGCATCGAGACACTCAAATCCTACAATATTTAAATCTTTTATTCAGTAATACTGAATAACACATTAATACTGCATGCCTATTTATAACACTGAAAATTATTATACAAAAAATGAGTTTGTATACCAGATGACAATACAAAACCTATAATGTAGTATTCCATCAAACACCCAGATTTTTCTGAATTTCTAGCCCTGCAGCAGCGTGGATGTGATCCGTTGCTGTAACATTTAAAGCAACTGCCCGACACACCACAATCTTTTTTTTTTTTTTTCAAAACACCCTGAGCTCACAATGAGCTACCAATTCAAATATACTGTAATTTCTTACTGCACCCCATCTGGAGTACTCCCATGCATTATAATTACCCATAATCAAGCCTGGAAACTCGCTCCAGGCAAGCACGGCGTGGGAGCAGCATGATGTCGAGCACAATGAACACACTGGCAGCCGTGCTAAAGCATGGAAACCAAATGTTTAAACTTTGGTTTAAAAAAAATTATATATCTCTATCTCTCTCTATCTCTATCTCTATCTCTATCTCTATCTCTATCTCTATCTCTATCTCTATCTATCTCTATCTCTATCTCTATCTCTATCTCTATCTCTATCTCTATCTCTATCTCTCTCTCTCTCTCTCTCTCTCTCTCTCTCTCTCTCTCTCTCTCTCTCTCTCTCTCTCTCTCTCTCTCTCTCTCTCTCTCTCTCTCTCTCTCTCTCTCTCTCTCTCTCTCTATCTCTCTATCTCTCTCTCTCTCTCTCTCTATCTATCTATCTATCTACTGTGGACAGGGCCTTTGATTATAGAACCCATTCCAGAGCCAGCTGATAATTATTTTCGGGTAGGAAGAAAGCAGCACAGACAAGGTGCCCTCAAAAAACATGCAACATAAGATCAGCTCAAAACAAATCAGGATACATGAACAGCAACAAAGTTCAAATGACTAATTATACATAAAGTAAAGGGAATACCTGGATTCTGTTACCTTTAAAATTAATTTGGAGCAACATTTTGACAAGGAAGCTGGCAATGAAAGTGATTTAACAGTGTAACTCAACTATGCCGCACCGGAGCCAGACTTCACTGTTCACCATTTCTCCAGCTACCATCAATTCCTGGCTGACAGCACAACTCTGCAGAAATCAAAGGGGGGCCATGACAAAATGTTTTAACAGCTAGCAGCAGCATCACTACCACCGTATGTTGCACTCAACCTGTAAAGTGTTCTCTAAGTGATCTGTTTAAGGACAAGGCATCCTTGGATATAGGGGTCCGCCACTGATTGTGAAAAATCACTGCAGTAAAAACCTGTGGCACATAAATTCATGGTATTCTTTAAAAACTTCCAGTCACAGCAGGTATAATTTATACTGTGAACCCATCCCTACGACTTCCTTATCACTAGAAAAAACGCTAGTTTCAATAATTAAAGAAGAAGAAGAAGAATCAGAAGAAGAAGAATCAGAATCAGCATTTATATAGCGCTTTTCATACATCCAAAGTGCTTTACGAGCAATGCTAGACTGGTAGTGAAGTGACTGAATGTGTGGTGGCGGCCATATCGCACATCACCCACACACAGCCTGGATAATTGCATGAACCGGTTTATGGGAAGGGGAATGTTGGCCAGGACACCGGGAATGTTCCCTACTCTTTGCGAAGAGTGCCCTGGGTTCTTTTACTTCCACCTGGACACCCACCAGGACAACACCAGGATGGGTAGAAAGGACCTCGGTTTAACGTCTCATCCGAAGGACGGCACACCCCAGCAGTACAGCACCCCCCAATACTGCACTCGGATGCCAGCGATTTTTAGGTGCAAGTCCAATCCCGACGTGGGACGAGAACCCACGACCTTCTGGTCCAGAGGCTGATGTGCTACCAACTGAGCCACGCTGACACATTTAAACACAACTAAATACAGCCTTGTCCAGTAGCTTGAGAATATGCTATCAAATAAGCTCAGTGCCTATAAGTACTATCAAATTCCAGTAACTGGCTACAAACTGACTTTCTTCTAGAAACATACTATATAAGCTGCCACTAGCCACACTGCTGAAGTATTCCTGCATTAAGCTACAAGCATGATGCGGTTAAAAAAAAAATTTTCTTTTGTTGTTAGTGTGGCTAAGACTGTAGACATGTGGCTAAATGTTCAGGTGACTTGTCCAAAATTCTATAGACTTCCATCCTGAACACTGACCCAGGCCTACACTGCCAAAGGAAAGAATTCTACGATGGTGGAAACTGATCAGTTTACAATCCTAGTGTATAACTAGGAATGTGAAAGGATAGGCCATGCAAAAATCCCATTTCTAGATTGGGGGATGCTAAGAGATTCAACAGACCAATATATCCAAGCTTTTCAAAATTATGTCATGTTTTACATGTTCCCTGACACTATAGTTTATGGGACTGTTTATACACTACGTTCATATTTCTTGCTGCGTGGGATTATCTGATAATTTTCTATTTTACAGATATAGAATTACTCACTTAAGTGTAACACTGGATGACCAGTCTGTTATCCAAGTTATTTGATTTTATCAATTACTGTATTTCTGAACCAGAACCAAGTATGATTTCACTGTATGCATTTACTATAAAAGCCATAAAATAAAATTAAAAAGCCCCAACCACAACCCTCCACCACCACCTGCATTAAGCTACAGTCCACACATTGGCAAACTGCAGTTTCTCTGCAGCTCTGCTCTAATCAGCTGAATGTGCTCTTCACCACCTACATCCCCATCTAGTACCAATGCTACATGACAGTGCCAACAGGGTGGTGGGATGGGAGACTACAAGGGTCTAACCGCCTTTTCTCCAGTGCCCATGACAGAGTTACTGTGAAATTAGCACACCACATTCACCAAACCCAGTTGGAAAGGGCCGAAAAGAAGGCAACCTTTCAGTCCATCAGCGGGCAGGCTAATAAAAGCTCCGGTAAACAAAAAAAAATACATGTAACCTGTAATATGATATACACACACAAAAGCAAAGTTTGGGGTCTCTTCTCAGACTACAGCGTTGCACCAACAACAGTGCCGGGGGACCTATGTATGGGATCACACACATCAGGGTGTACAGCTGGAGTACGTACACACACACCCCTTCAATGACAGCTTGGCATGAGGTGTAAGAGTGCCTTAACTCTGTGAGAAATGCAAACATTCACTGCAAAGGTTATTCCTGTCCGAAAAGGATGCAGTCCTCTTAAATTGTGCAGTTTTGGGGAGGAGCTTACACCACCATGTGACCTGTATGAGTCAGATGACTTCTAAGCACTTCACAGACTGCTATTCAAGTTCCACAATGTATTTTACATTCATCTTACCCAGTGCAGCCCCATGTTAAGTGAGAAATCTCATTTCTGAAAGGCTGCCCCACCCCGTTTTCACCCTTACCTCCTTCCTCCCTGGTACTACGTCCTTCAGTGTTGGGTGCACAGTGTGCCCTGTGGAAGAAGTAGCTCCCAAGCCCACCCAGAGGGTCACCAACAAAAGCTCAGTGCTAGCCCTCACCAACCAAAACTTATTTTGATTATTAACCAGGTGGACTCACAAAGACGAAAAGTCCCTTCAAGGGTGACCTGAAATTACACAGTAGTCACACAATTATACAACAGTTTAGCAAAATAAGCTGCTCCCCAGCAGGTACCTGCACCCTTGCCTGCCTCCTGGCATGGCAATCAAAGACTGCTCCTGAGCAGCTTTATGCATGGTGGCACAGCGGTTGGGTCATCAGGACAGCCTGCACCATTTTCCTCAAAAAAAAAAAAAAAAAGGCACAGTATTGTCCCAACTCACAGGGTAACAAGTTCTCATTCTACACTGCCTCTAAATAGTACCCTACAAACTGACACTCCAATTTTCTCATACGGCGTACACCATGGGGAAAGTGATTTGCTACACGATGTCGCAAGTGGTCCTCACATCCTCTGAATCTCTCCAGTAGAACTGTGTACAAAGTACATGTCAAAGTCCCTCCGACTATCTCTATTCCTCCCACCCCAAATGCCAACATGCATACTACCATTCACTGCTGGCCCTACTGGTCAGTTTTCTACATGTGGCATTCCTACTCTGGGGCTCAAAATTAAAGCCAAATTTGCTCCTGCTTTTTATTTTCTTCGAGCAACTCATGCCATGAAAAGGTCCTACTCCTCAGTGACACATCCATCTCTACCCCCCGCCCCATCCTCGGTTGAGCTTTCAATCACTATGTCCAGACATTCTGAGGAAATCCTGGCCTTTTTTTTGGGAGAGAACGGGACTGAAATCACAGATTAAGGCAGCCAAAACTGAAAGGTGCAAAATATCTTGTTCTTTTGGGTGCTAGTCTCCTAGTGGGCTGACCTTTGCAAACCAGGCAAAGAAGGTAAACTGGTTAGCAGTTCGAAGAATGTACGATTATGGCGCACTGTCATGCGCCAGACACAGTGGCTTGTTCTTAAAATCTAAACTCAATGTATGACCATCCATTATATGGAGATGCTCAACAGTACAAGAACTCCTTACCAATGTAACCAGTCTACCCAAAATCTCAACTCCTACAGGCTCTCAAGAGAATCAGGCCCTCAACTCAGCTTACCAGTGCCCTGACCCAACCCAAGTCTCACTGATATGTTAATGTACTGCATATGGATTTTTGTATTATGATGTACCTACTAATCATGTCTACGCAGGTAACCTCTAGTAGACAGGCAACGAGGCTCCCCTTCAGCTGAATACCATGAATATAAACTGTGCTTTTGTACCCTGTATTTACTGTTACCTGGCGTGGAACTTTTGTAAACAAGAAATCTGTGCTCAAAGGTAGTCTCCCCCAAAAAAAAAAAAACAAACTTCTATCCTGGGGGCCACTCAGGGGTAGATACTCTGCTCTGCTGTTCGCCTGAAGCCCCCACCCTCCACACTCTCCAGGCATACCCTCTCTTCCACTACCTCACCTAGCTGCACAAACCCCCAGCTCCGAGCCCCTCCCCCAGCAGCACCACCATCTCCTCCTGGTGCTCCAACTAGAATCTAGTACAGCGACCGGGAAGAAGGAGAGAGCTGGGAGCACAGGGTGGTAGAGCCTGGCACTGAGCATGGGGCCGGTCCCTGATCCCCACTATCGCCACTCCTGAGGTAGGGTTCCCTTTGCAGTTACGCTAGGAGCGAGGCGCAATGATGCCTGCAGAGTCATGCTGCTGGCATCTGCTGGCCCATACCCTTAGTTACACCGCTCCTATGGAAACCCCGATCTTCATCGAGGATCACCAGGAAGCCGAACGAAGTCCGCAACCTCCCCAGGAGAGAAGCACTGTAAGAATGGGTCGGCCATATTGTCTTCCCCAGGATGAAACCTCTGAGAGGCTGGAGAGGCCCTCCATCCTGGAGGCCAAAGAAGGCCCAGAGCGTGGAGGCAGGGACCGCCACCACCCCAGAAGAGGCAAGGGCAGACGACCTAGTAAGGCCCATAATGGACTGGACAAGAGCCTGAATGTCCACCACGGCCAGCTGATTCCCCAAAGCAGGAGTCATGGACTGAATGGACACCACAGAAAGAATAGCTGAAGGCAAGGGGCCTAGTCATCTCATCGACATGGAGTGGTGCACATAAGCCCCCCAACACCGATGATGACGGAGGAGCAATTATAGGGCTTCCAAAGGGTGTCTAGCCAGGGACAAAGCAATCATCGTGTGGAGCACTGCTCAATGGGAACACCGTCAACAAGAGAATGGTGGCATTCTGACAGGAGCTACTGTCAACAGGATAACTGTGGGAACAGCTTGCAGCTTGTACAGTCAGCAGGAGAACTGCTGAAGCAGCAGCCATCATCAACTGAATGTAGCTGCAAAGGTAGCAGTCATTGTCGACAGATGGGCCATCATTGAAGGAGAGGGACCCACAACTGTTGACTGAGAAGACTGTAAAGCAGTGGGTTCCCCAATACTCACCGTCAGAGTGGAACTCAAGGACTTCGACAAAGATGGCAGCGCGAGAGAAACATGCTGGGATTTGGATGTGCGCTTCTTCCTGACCCCTCGAGTCGCTGAGGAGGGCTACCCCCTGCTAGACCCCGAGGTCGAAAACTCCCCTATAGCAGAGCATTGCTGTTCCAAAAGGGTTACCGTTTGCTCCATCAGGTATTCCCCAAGTTGCTGGAGCCTTCCACACTTTGTAGCCTTGTTGAATCGCTGGCAGAGGACACACCCTGGTGTCATGTTCTGGACCTAGGCACCGAACACACACTTCATGGAGGTCCTCAGTCGCGATTCTAAGCCCACAGAAACACTGTGGGAATAAGGGTTCCAAAGACATCTGATGATGAACCAGCTGAAATTAAGTTTTGGTTGGTAGAACTCAGTCTACGAACTGAAGAGTATCAGGGATCTCTTTTTTTTTTTTTTTTTCAATGTGCTAAAGCACACCACACGATGACAGGAAGGGGAGGTCCCTGGATCGACTGCTGATAAGTTATCCGGAGGATGTGACGCCTGCATCTGACAACCCATGTGTTACGGCCTGCTGCAAAAGGCTGTCTCAGAGATGCATTGTTCCATATGTTAGATGTACACAGACTACTCAGATAGTATGCTCACCATACAAAGGACTGCAGTCCTTGTCCTCACAGCTTTTTGTTTCATTCACCATCAGGAAAGAGGGTGTATCAGTTTCTAAACAGTACCTATCCAAACGGTTGGCCAACTGTATTAAGTTTTGTTACAGACGTACAATATGGAACTTCCTGGGGCTGAGTGTGGCCATTCAGCCAGAGGCATGGCCACCTCTGTTGCCAGTTTCAGCTGCAGAAATCCGTGCTGCTGCAACCTGGAGTACTGTCCAAACTTTCACTAAACACTACAGTCTGGACACTGCCTCTAGAAGAAGGGAGGCTTTGGCCTGGCTGTGCTTCAAGGCTACCTTTCTTAGGCCTGTAGCCTCCAGCCACCCAGACTGGTTTGTCAGTACTGCTTGGGACTTTTCGTTGCTCCATGGGTGTGGCCTGATGAGAGATCCTCGAAGAAGATAGTGCAGTTACGTAAGAACATACTGTAACAGATCAAGAGAAGCTCTTTCATCAGGCCAAGCCATCCCACCCGCCGGCCCCCTCAGACTCTGAGCTCTTTGCTAGTCTCGCTTTCCAGAACACTGTACCTTCCGTTTTCTACCTTGTCTGGTAGTGGGAACCTGTAGCTCTCCCTCAATTCCACAGAGGTCCTCAGTATGCTCTCCAGCGGGGAACTGAGGAGGGTGTGGGGCCACATACATTTATATAGTACTAGACAGATGCCAGATGGTCATAGGCAGCGCCTACTAGACTACTAGTAAAAAAAAAAAAGTTTCCATGTGGTCCTGGCGCCTGATGGCTATAGTTCCATAGGTGTGGCCTGATAAATTCTCTCGAAAATCTACTGTTACTGTAAATTTTTATGTAACTTTACTTTTACACCAGTCATGTACAATATGGCCAGTTACATTTTTCATTCAGGGCCGGGAGGGACCGATCCCTGGACACAATCAGGCATGGTAGTGAACGTGGGGCCTTTACTGCCTGCCACTATTTTTCTGCAGGTTTGCCCGTGACCGCTGCCCTCACACAGCACCACATGTACTCCATAGTGAGTGGAAGCACACATTATAGGCCCCCCCAAGCAGTAAGAACAATCCCTAGCCCAGCATGGGGAGGGGATTACTACAGCGGTATCCATCTCATGGCTACAATGCTCTAGGGGCAATGCCATCCCGGTCCTATTCAGGCACGAGCAACCCACACCCAAACCCAGATCACCAGCAAAGTGATACGACCAACCACCATGAGTAATCAAGCAGCCTGACCACCCCCCCCCCCAAAAAAAATATTGAGAGTCACAGAAGTAACACCCAATTTCCAACCAGGCAGGTCACTACAGCTTTCACAGTCGGCACTAATGCTGCTCCTTGGCCAGCCTGAAGTGGATGTGCAAACAGCAAACAGCCCACGCCCTCCCTCTCCATGGACCTCCTCACCTCCACTATGCCCTCTGTCTCCATGTGGGACTCCAGAAATAGTCTCCCAAGTGAAAGCACAGTCATTAAACAATATAGCAACTGTCTAGCAGAATGATAGAATGATATACCATGATACACCACAATACACTATCTCAACTTTCTCTGCTGGCAGCCAAGGATCCCCATGTACTACCATGCCAGACTGTCCGCATGGGGATGGATACCTCCCTACTGGCCTTCACTGAAAATGTAACTGGCCATGTTCCACAGTTCAGCAGGGGTCTAAACTGGCACAGCCCATCTGCCAAATGCTGGCAGATTTTGTACAGAGCTAGTAACATTTTCTTTTAACTAGCCCTGCAGGCTGGTACTGAAGAGGGTAACTTCAAAAAGTACACCAGCTGGGCAAGTGCAAACGTCTGTGGGGCTAATGAATTTTCCCCAGTCACTAGCCCTACTGGCTAGTGGCTGCAAAACCTAATTTCAACCCCTCTTGAGGTGTGTAAACTACTGTTAAAAATCTAATTACGTTAAAATGAATTTAAAAAGACTTATGCATGCTGTCTCTCCTAGTACTGGATCACAGGGCTCAGCTACCACTCTGGCTACACTCTAAATGGGGCCTGATCTTTTTAGTAACCATGGATAAAACTACTAAACCAGGCTGAAATGGTTTTGCCACTGGCCTTCTGGGTTAGTGGACTTCCGGCAGCATATTCTTTGGGTGCAACTGAGCATCCAGCTTCCTCATCTTCCAGATATCCCATTTTCATCATTTCTCTTAAAATTAGAAATGTTGAAAATTATGATATCAAATACATTCTTTATAAGGCTGTCATCCTTAGACACTTCACTTTTTTTTAGTTTAGAAATTAACAGCATTGGCAAAGCTCTGAAGGAGCTGGTAATTAAGACTTGACATTCTGGATCTGCACCAGTGATGGTCAGTCCAATTACCAGAGGGAGGTAGTATAGCGCAGTGGTTTAAGGCTCTGAGCTGCAAATCTGGAGACCTGGGTTTGAATCCCACAGCCTCTATTTGCATACTGTGTGACCCTGAGCAAGTCACTTATCTTCCTTGTACTCCCAGGTTGCACCTGTCAAGGCCACTGATTTACAGATTGAAATAATGAAATTTCATTTAAGACTTGAAATTCCGGATCTGCACCAGTGATGGTTAGTCCAATTTCCAGATTTTACTGGGACTCTAATCATTCTTTTAGCATGTGTATAATCAGAATAAAAGAAGGCTCAATATACACAGGACTAAATGAAGCAAATTGAAAATAGTACAGGAAGCAATAAGAAAAATACAAGTTCTGTTGATTTACTGATCTGGTAAAAAATTCCACATTCCATGAAATTGTGTGTTTACTGGTGTGCAGGCAATCCTATTTCTGGAATTTTACTGGGTTTTCCCACTAAAAACCAAAAGCCAGTGTCCTTAATGTGGGTCCCCCACTTAATGCTGCATTAAAATGGGCACTTCAAAAAGACCTGAAATGGGACACTCACTATGTACCAGTCCTTGTCCCTCAGCAGATAGTAGGCTGCAGTATACACAAACATTACAGACCTGTTCACTCCTCCATCTTCCACCACACACACAAAAAAAAAAAAAACACACACTGCCTGACTCAGTCTTGTTCCTTCCCAAACCATTCACCATAAACTCCTGCTTCCACCTCTCTTAATATTCTTATGCTGCAGCATTTTTTATCCTTAAACAGCAGCAAGAGAACTTCCAACAGGCACTCCTTTAAAAATGCAGACAAAGCATTAAAAACAAAGGCAAAGAGTCAAAAAGTAGTGAAGCTGGCAGATCCTGCAGAGTCAGCACAGAGGAGTGTGTGTGTGTGTGTGTGTTCTCTCCAGTATCAGCTTCAGGAACAGTAGGCTAATCCAGCCTTCCCTACTCCACCCCCTCCAGTACACACACAGCTGTACTGTAACCTCACAGCACACAATCTCCATTTAACAGATGGCTTATTTTAAACCGCCCCTCCCCCCACCACCTCCTCACTTCACTCATTTACAGTGCCCTGCTCACATGTCTATGGGTAAAGGCAGTCAACAGCAATCTATGGCAGATAAGCTCCCACGCCCAAGTGGTATGGCAGACCTGAGCAATCAACAGCGGATAAGCTCAACAGCAGGAGCACAGTTTTCCATACACAATCAAAACTGCTTTTTAAACAAAGCACACTCATACTGCTCTACCCCTCAACTTCAACATTCCATTTTGAGGGTCATCTGCAAACTGCTCAGATTCTTTTCAGGAATGCCATGAACTTCCTGTCTATACAAGACAGCTAGTAAACAAATCAACATGTTACTGATGCCGCCTGGTGGCGCTGAGGGCTGAGGTGCTGGACACCACACCTCACGCCGGCAACCAGAGTTCGGGAACAAGCAGCGGCGTCAGGGGTTGGCAGGGGAGGAAGAGGATCAAGCATCCAGTGGACTTCTCTCTGCCGGGGAGGGATCCAGGTCTTGCCCGAAGTAGTGGCCCCCAGTGGAAGCCGGAGGTGCTACACATGCTCGGGCTGACGAGTGGGAGGAGTGCGGCATACGTCTGCAGCGTCATTGCACCGTTGCACTCCTAGAGGAAATCCTAGGGGGAAAAAAAAAACCTCTACGGCTCCATGGAGATGATGGGGACTCCAGGGTCAGGCCCACATCCCAACGCCGGCCCATCGCACCAGGGGACTCCATGGCCAACCAGACGCTCAGGTAGACCTCTCTAATGTCAGACAGGCTGCCACAGGAGAGTGGGCCCGCCCAAGGGGGTGATCCAGGGGCTAGACCTGCCTGGGTGCTTGAGGGAGGAAGCTGGTAGCGATGGGTTCAGGCAGAGAACAAAGGCTTTGCCAAGTGAGTACCTCAGAAAGATGCCCGGGCTGTAAGATGCAAAAAGAAAATACACAAAGAAAACATGTTGCTGATAATTCTCCAATCTGTCTCGCCATATCATAATGTCATCTGCACTTTATTCTATATTGTATTATGTCCTTATATTATAGAAATAGAAACAGAAACAGATCACGATGGTAGAAAAAGGTCAGAGGTCCATCCCATCTGCGTATATTCCCTATAATCCCTGGAACCTATTGTTCCTCAAGAGTACTAACTCTCCTTGTCCTATCCCCATTCTCCTCCCTAGTCTCGTCACCCCTGGCGACCACTGTATGGGCTGTGTGTGAATGTGAACTTATACCACTCCTAGAACTACTTATCCCATATTTGTAAGAGCATGGACACAGTTCACTATTCACACTCTGGCAAACTCCTTGCAGTTCTCTGGAAGAGGAGTCAACTCACACACTCCTATTTGGCAAACAGAAACTGGAGAATCAAGGCCCCAAAAGCAGTATCCTGGTGTGACATCATGTCAATGCTGAACTTACATAGGGTTGTGCGTTTCCCTCCAGACAGCAGCCCTACAGATTTCCTGCATGGGGATGTCAAAGAGGCAGCCACTGAAGCACTGGTATGTCATGATGGAATGAGCGTCAAGCCCTCTGGGAGGCTCCCTACCAGCTAGCCTACAGCAGAGGTCAATGCAGGATGAGAGCCACCTGCCAATAATCTGCTTTGCTGTTCCATCTGCCAGGCACAGCTTCAGTGCATTACAACCCGCTGACAAGCCTCACCCTGAACTCCAGCCATGCGCGCCTTACAGTAAGTGCCCTCCCCGCAGGTCCAGAGTATGGAGCATCACTGAAGTATATCAGAAGGTTAATCACCTGGTTAAGGTGAAATTCCCACACTACTTTTCAGGAGGAACTTCGAGGGGGTGGTTGGGGGGGGAGAGAAGAGGACGACCCTGTCCTTGTGGAAGACTCTACCGGCAGCATGTGGAGCTAGTTAATCCTTCTAGGCTGGCGTGATAGCCACCAAGATGGCGGCCATCCACAAGAGGAGAGACAGCAGAGCACAGGCTTCAATGGCCTGCCCTTGAGCAGAGCCAGTATCAGCACTACGTCCCCAAATGGCAGTGGCTTGCACAGCAGAGAGGACAGGTGGTTAAGGCATTTGGAAACACACAACGTACCACCTTCTCCTATGCCACCATTGGTTTACCAGCCTGCACTCAGTAGGCAGAGATGGCTGCCAGGTGCACCTTAAGGGTAGTCGTTCTCAGACCCGGCAGAGATGCTTGCCATAGGACAGGCAAGGCAATCAAGCTCCTTGCCCTGGCACCAAAGAGAACCTTTTTCCATTTGAATACACAGCAATGGCAAGTACACTCCTTTTGAGAGGCCTCCACAATGTAGAGCACCTCTTCCATGAGACCCAAGGCTTGGAACTCTAGTAGCTCAGGAACCATGCTGAGAGGTGCAGGGAGTGAAGGACTCTGTGTAGGACCTTCCCAGTTGCCTGGTCAGCAGGTCCGGATGAAGAGGAAACTGCCCTGTGGACCTGCTGGTGAGGCTAAGGAGATCTGGGTACCAGAACTGTCTGGTGCATCGTTCAGTCCTTCCCTAACTGCTGCTGTTCATGCGTCGGTTCCCCGTCGAAAAAAAGCACGCACATGCGCAGACCAATCGCTGTTAACCTATCAATGTGACATAGCATCGATAGGTTAACAACCTTAGGAAATGATGATTTCCTAAGGTTAACAGCGTTCTACCATACATTATATATTCAATAATAAACATTTGATATCATTTTCTGTAGGGCATAACAGCCATTTTGTCACAGTACAGGCTGAGATCATGTAGCTTCATGACTCTAAGAGTTGGCTAGGTTACCCTGGTTGACTACAGAGAGGAGATATTTCTGGGACATACCTTCAGCTTGTATGTTATTGGGAAGAATATTCTAGATGGTCGGCACTGATGTGGAAAAGGACCTTTTGCCTATCTGACTTTTCTTCTCCCTCTTGCAACTTTCCGGGCCACCACCACCCCAACTTTTGCCCTGGCAGTCCATTTCCCTCATTACCTGTTCACTGTTTACTTGTAAGAGCAAGTTCCCTTATCTATATTTGTAAGAGTAAGTTCCCTTGTCTAAATTCTCAGTTTTATCTACTACATGCATCTGTTGCACTAATTTGCCTTCACTGTTATTTATACTCCTTGATATATCTGCTGTATATGATCTATCACATCCACTCACCCCAGGATGCAGCAGGAAATGAGCCGTTAGCAGCTCAGTATGTCTTTCCTGGTGAAACTTTTGAATGATATAAAACTAGCCAGCCTCAGATCGGTGGTGGGGAAATCACTGCTGAAGGAAAGGACCATAGAATATTTTGAATTCAACGGGTTACAAGACCAGAGGCAGCATGGATTCATTGCTGAGAGGAGGTCAGATCGAATGAACCGATAGGATTACACTGACTGGGTGACCAAGGCATTCGTTCAGGGAGAAGTGGTGGACGTGGCTTACCAAGAATTCAGCAAGGCTTTCAACAGCATTCCACACAGAAGACTAGTAAGCAAGCTAGGTAGTTTTAAGAGTGGGTCCAAAGGTGGTAAACTGGGTAAGAGGTTGGTTAGGGAATAGGTGACAAGATTGTGGTGGTAAAAGGAATTCACATTGAGGAAGGGAGGATGACCGGGAGGGTGACCAGCAGGGTGCCTTAGGGATCAGTGCTGGGACAGGTCCTAGTTAATGTTCTTATAAATGACACTGTAGAGGTGTTGGAAGGGGAAGGTCAGTCTCTTTGCAGATGACACCAAAATCTGCAACAACGTAGACTGGGGTGGAAAGTATGAGCAGAGATCCGAGAAAAGTAGAGGAGTGGCCAAGGATGTGGCAGCTGGGTTTCAATGCGAAAAAGTAAAAAAATAATGCACTTAGGCCACAGAAACCAAGGGGTGGAGTACAAAATTGGTGGACTGGTATTGACCACCAAGCAGGAAAGAGAGCTGGGAGTAATCATACACGATGACCCAAAGGTGGCCAGGCAATGCAATAAGACAGCTGGGAAGGCTAGTGGGATGGTGGGGAGCACAGGGAAGAGTATCACCAGTAGAAAGAGGGAGGTGGTGTTGCTTCTGTATAGACTGCAGGCAAAGATCCCACCTCGACTACTGTGTCCCGTCCTGAAGACCACATCTCCAGGACATAGAAGAGGTCCAGAGGAGGGCAACTAAAATGGTGCAGGGTCTGCATCAAAAGTCCTACAAGGAGAGACTAAAAGACCTCAATATGTACGCCCTGGAAAAGAGGGTGGGGGAGAGATACAATAGAGACCTTTAAATACCTCAAGATAAGATACAGGAGGGAAGTATTTTTCTTAAACAAAAGATGCTCAAGGACATGGGGACAGGCCAAGAAGCTGGAGGTCATTAGATTCAGAAGAGATGCAAATACTTCAAAGACAAAAAAAAAAAAAAAGAGTGGTTGATTCCTGGACCTGCCTTACAGCGGAAGGGTTCAAGAATGCTGGGATAGGCATAAGGGAAGCTTAGGGAAAGGGGGTGGGGGAGAGGAGAAAGACCCAGAGCTCAAGGAGGGTCTGCAGCAATACTTTAAGCAGGAAAAATGGGCAGACCAACCGTCGTTATCGCAGTCAAATTCTACGTTTCTATAGGAACAGGCCCTGGACTGTGTGGAGCAGGCATAAAACAGCCTCAGCGTTCTTGTCTCCCAGGAAGTGAATGGGTCCACCAGAGGGGTGCCTCACTGGGAGAACAGGCAGTTTTACCACCTCCTGATGCAGGGGCCACGCATGCAAAGTTTCCCCCATCAGGCTGAGTATATCTGTCACCCGACTGTGAACTCACTAGAGGATCAGCACACAGGCTACGTACAAGAGTGCAGGTGTGGAGGGCCTCCCGACACGAGGGAAGGGAGCGAGTTCTGCCCTGCATGTTCAAGTAAAACATGGTATTCATCTGAACTTGCGTGACCTGACCCCTGACCAGAGAAGCAAATTCCATGAGAAAAACTGCACTGCGTGGAGCTCCCACAGGTTGATGTGATGAGACTCCCCAGGTGAACATAATTTTATTTAAACATTTAGCGAGCGGGAAAGGCATTCTGAGCAGAGGCTCGTTTCCAGGTGCGACCTGGGAGTGGGAACAAGGGATAAAATACATTTTCATGATATACAGTATACAAAGCAATCACACGATTATATAATCTGGCGATAAACAGAATAGGCACTCGCACAGGCGGCGTACCATTATCAATAGTACAGTTGCATATAGTTACAAAGATGGCACACATTTTTCGTGAACTAAAACAGCATAATAGGCTACTTCGGTATATAGGATACGAGGTAGGGTATGTGTGAAGGGAGGACACACAAATCAGAGTAAGTGCAACATTAACCTAAACCCCACGAGACGTATCCTTTAAATGTGACGGTCAGTTCTCAGCAGAACAGGATTCCTTCCTCCAGATGCCCCCAGTTGATGGTGCCCCACAGACTGGGTCACAAAAACCAGTTGACCTAGGCACAGAGACCACTGGCTGCGCAGCTCCCACTGCAGCTGGCACATCTGCCAGTGTGCCCAACAGACCACACTGGTGGTGGATGCCATGAACTCCAGCAGGCTGAGGAAATCCCAGGAAGGACATGGGCACCCACAGGGAGTCTAGCTCTGCCCCAATAAAACTCATCACCCGGGAAAGACTATTCGAACTTGCCTGGGTTGACCAACAGGCCCAAGTCTTTGCACATCTGTAGGGCCAGACCTCTGGACCTCCCTATGGTCTCCCTGAACAGCCTGGCTATCAGCCAGCAGTCTAGGCAAGATACACTCAGACGTCTGAGCCGGAGGACAGCCGCCACCATCGCCATGCACTAACCTTAGGCATGGGCGAGACAATAAAGAGCATGACCTGGAACTGATAAAGACCCCTGGTACAGAAAGTAGTTCACGAGAGCTTACCGTAACAGTACATCTTGAGAACAGCTCTTGCAGCAGGTTACACCATAAGGACTGAAGCCAGCAGGCCCCCTACTAAAAATTTAGCTGACTATACCCAGATGGGGACCCCTGACGCCACACGCATCATAAGAGGGACAGGCCTCGGCATACCTCAGTTCTCCTGAGGAAGACCCCAGCATAGCAATGTAATTCTGAAGGGAGACAGGATCCGCTTCAGAGGAAGACTAAATAAATTTTAGTTTCTGAAGACAGTATGGAAGAAAGTAGACCCGAGGAGAAGGTAGGAGGGAAACAACCTGTTGTAAGAGCTGTTCTCCAAGATCTACTATTATGGTAAGTTTTTGCATAACTATACTGTTTTACTTAGAGATACAGCTCTTGCAGCAGGTTACACCATAAGGACAGAGTCCCAAGCAGTAAAAGTGTTGCCCATAACTTTGGGAGGAGGATAGGATAAAACCCAGAGGTAACCGCTTAGGACAAAAGCCGCTGTAGGACTGCAAGGCTAAAGCCCACTGTGCATCTAGAGTCAATGTCCAAACTGTAATGCCTGAATGTGTACACTGAAATTGTAGGTGCTGAAACATTTTTCAGTGAGGCAAAAGAGGCAGCCACCCCTCTGGTAGAATGTCCCTTTACCAATCCCAGTAAGGGTTTGTTTCGCTTCTGACAGCAGAACACTATGCAGTTCAACCACTGAAAGTGTCCATTTAGACACTGGTGCCCCCAGCATCCTGTGGGCAAAGGACAAAAACAGCTGGTCAGACTGGCAGTGCGGTCTGGTCCTGGTCAGGTAGAACCTGAAAATCATATGCACATCTAACGTATGCAGCAGAGCATCCCCGTTATTGGCACAGTTCGAGTAGTGTACCGGTAGGTCAATAATCAGTTCAGGGTTAGTTCTGATACCACCTTAGGAAGAAACTTAGGATTGGTTCTTAATGTCACCCTGTCCTTAAGAAAAATCAAATATGGCTCTTTGTACACAAGTGCCTGGAGCTCAAATTCTCCTTGTAGAAGTAATCGCAACTAAACACAACGCCTTAAAGGGAAAGATTCCTCTATATTTCTGATTTGGAATGTCTGATGTATTATACATCAATTACTGTACATGTCAAGAAGAGATCAGTCATTTTTTCTGTTGCAACACATCTAGAGTCTGAGGCTGACACAAGGTAGTAAAGTGTCAAGTAAGCCTCCATTTAAATGCAAATGAGCCAATGGTAATACAGCCCCTCCCATTCCCTGATGTCACTGCAGCAACAGGGCAGAAGAAAACAAAGAGCATCAATGCCGTCTGTCCTGATTTTAGTTTAAGTTTGCAATGGCTTAAGACAGTTCTGTCATGCAACTCGCACAGAGATTAGTACTTGTAGCCTTAATACTGTACGTGTAGAGCAAATAATACATCTAATAGTATTTCATTCATAGGAAACAGTTTCTGTGTACTGCCCTTCTCTCTGAGACTGCTGCAACATGCTGTGGAGAGCAGCACACTGAATCAATCAGTACTGAACCAGGTAAACACCCTTGAGAAGATTCATTTACAAGGTAGGCCTGGGAAGTTTCCCCAAAGGATAACCAGACTGAATTCCTCCTTTGCACAAATGATAACACCCCACTTTCAGCAGCCTGAAAGTGGAGAACTAGATCACTTACTTTATAAAGTGTATTGTTTTACATGTCAAATACTCCTCAAATCTGAGTTTGACTGGAAATACCAAGACACAGAATGCATATGACATGGGAGGAATGAGCTAAGCAAATACAGAGCACTACAAACACCGAGATTGATTAGTTTTTGTTACCTACAACAGCTGAAGTGTAGCATCTGATTTGTGAGGGACATCCTACTTCAAATGCTGGCATTACAAAGTGTTGGGGAGGCTGCCACAGCTTGCCTTTAGTAGCTTCAAAGTCAAGTGCTGCAGTTCTCGCATCACTGCTAATGATTTATAATGGGAATGGGGACACTTCTAAAGTCATGGACCTGAGGGTCCATCACAGTTATCAAGGAGGTTAGGGGAACTTAAGAGTCTCCCCGTTCTTGGCCTGTGCTTTAACCACTAGATTATCCTTCTTCCATATGCTGCAGCGGATGCTGTCCTGGTAACCTATTCCTCGTTATAGGCTTAGCTGTACTCCTTGCCTTACAGCAGCCATCCAATCACGGACTGCCTAGTTACACAGGGAAAGGAGCATATTTGCAAGACTGTTTCTCACTGCTGGTGTCAATCAAAACAGAGAATGCTAACACACAGAATATAATACCACTAAAACTCCTGTTGTACCCAGTGTCATTTATTTGGTAAACTCTTTTGCTAACAGAAACAGTAACACAACACATACAGGCACTTTCTTATGAATATTGTATATACATGTTGATTCAATGCTGTATCACAGTCCCATGGTCCTAGTCCCTATTAGGCCTTCATTTCAGGATGTGCACAACACTTAAAGGGTTCCTCCATTACTCAAGTGGGGAACCAAACATTGTGAGTTTGGTTTACTGGTGGCACTGCATTTAGCGCAGCACCATTACCTGTTGCTCTGATGACATCCTCCAGCAGCACTGATAGTAAAATGGAGGCTATATATTTTTATTTATAATCTAGATTTGGACAGCAATAGGACTGCTGGCAACTGGAGGAGGCACACAGTTACACATGAGGAGTTGGGAAAAGACTGGTGTGAAACTATGGGATACTTCCCCTTTCTAATGGGTGGTTTCAGGTGCAGAATGCCACGTAGAAATGCTCGTGACACCTCTAGTGTGCTAGAGCTTTCTGACCGACCAGTGCGAAGTCTGCGGCTGGTTCAACGGGAGGCAGTGTAAGCTGTTCCAGGATGAAAAGACCCCCCCATGGGGGGGAGGGAGGGTCCCCAATGGGTGGTTTCAGGTGCAGAATGCCACATAGAAACGCTTGGACACCTTTGTTGTGCTAGAGCTTTTGACTGACCAGTGCATGATAGGCTGAAATGGTGCAAAGGTGCACCTTCAAGGAGGAGTACACTTATCCCATCCTGAACAAGGAAAGGAGACAGTCCAAAACCGACTTCTCTGAACAGTGAAGCGGATCAAGATTCTGTGCAGTAACCCAGAGGCAAATTCTGCGCCAGTTCATGGCGTAGGCAGCATGAGTGGAGGGTTTTCTAGCTGCCACCAGGATGTCGGCAACACCACGAGACACTCTGTGCCCAAGGATGGCTAGGACCATAAGCTCATAATTAACCACAAAGGTGTCTCCCTTGAACAGGTGGATATGTTTAAATATCTGGGCCCGACCCTTGACTGCTCCCTCTTGTATACCAAACAC
This sequence comes from Neoceratodus forsteri, assembly GCA_016271365.2. NCBI lineage: Eukaryota > Metazoa > Chordata > Ceratodontiformes > Ceratodontidae > Neoceratodus > Neoceratodus forsteri. Next base: position 822,607,817 of record CM028137.1, on the reverse strand, counting down.
ATTGACAATCGCTAAAAACTGAACTCCCGCATAGGGCTACTATGCAAGCATAAACATTGCCCAATGGTTGAAGCCTTGAACCTCCCTATCCAGAGCTCTGTTACCTCAACTATTGACTACGGGCTCATTATCTATGGATCTGCTACTGATACTGCACTCCGACGCATAGCTATAGCCCTTAAGGCATGTTGACTCCTTATTTCAGCTGCCCGTCTTTCTTACACACGTAACATTACGTAGCAGGTCAACTGGCTCCAGCCATCAGGCAGGCTAAAGTACCAGACCTGCATCCTAGCTAAGAGGACATCATTGGGCCTTATGCCCCTGGAGTCCAATCAACACGACCCTGCAGCGTGTCCGCCTAACTAGAAGATCTGACAGTCTAACCTTACAATACTTGGCTGCGGACCTCAAGCTCAATATTCTTCCTTTGTCAGAGCCTACACCTGGTTCAACTTGCTACCTACAGAAATCTCCAACACTGCCACGACTGGTGCTTTTAAGTGTAAACTACATCAACACCTCGTGGCTAGTGCCATCTGTGACTACTACTTATAATCCCCTCCAGGCATACTACCATCAAGGATCCCTCCTCACTGCCTCAGCTCCTCCTCCTCTCCTACCCCCACCATTACTGGGTACAGGAATAGGATGAATCCGTCTCTTTCTTTTCACCCCCCCATTCCTCCTCCTCCCTTGCCATTTCCAAGCTACGACATACCTAACGCAATGCCCTCCCTATTTCTCCCCTCCTCCCTCACCCCCACTCTTCTTTTCCCATTAACCCATTCCTAACAAAGCTTCACTGGGCCGCCCATGACCTGTACTATATAATTAACTCAACACAATCCCTTGACAATGCCTTTGGCTGCTATTATTGTTTTTTTTTTTTTTTTTTTTTAAGTTCCATTATAATGATCATGTTATGTTTTGTACCTTATTGCCTTGATGTGGAACCTTTGTAAAAGAGCCCTCAGCTCAAAGGTGTCATCCAAAATACAAATAAAATAAAGGAGCCAAGTGTGAAGGTACAGACACTTGAGGTTCGGGTGAAGCAGAGACCCGCCCTCTTGGGACAGCAAGTGCGAGCTGACCAGTAAAGGAAACTGAGGCTCCTGTGCCAACTGGTGGAGCAGCAGAAACTAGATTTGGCTGGGCCAGAATGGTGCTACCATGATCACCGTCGCTCCTTCTGCTTGCAATTTGAGGAGAAGCCTCTGGATCAAAGGGAAGGCGTAAAGGAACCTGCCCGTCCAAGAGAGGGACAACGTGTCTCACCAGAAAAACTGGCAGTTTTGTGTTGTATGGGGATGCGAACAGATCTACGTCTGGCTTCCATCTGTCGAACAGGGTTTTTGTGACCAGCTGCAGGAGTTCCCATTCATGAGCGCTGCCACTGTGTTGTAAACACCGGGAATATGCACTGCAGTAATAGTGACGCTGTGTTGCAGGGCCCAGTTACAAACACTTATCGCCTCCCAGCAAAGCTGGTAGGAGGGAGTGCCCCTTTGCTTGTTAATGTAATACACCACTGAGGTCTTGTCCATCTGGACCAGTAAGTGGTCTGGTGGAATTTCTGAATGCAAAGCCTGTAGTGCATACAGGACTTCCCTCATCTCTAGGGCACTGACATGGAGATGGGTCTCCAATAGGGACCAGATGCCTTGTGTCCTTGTACCATTTAGGTGAGCCTCCCCGACCCAGACCCTGGCGCATCCATGGTGAGCATTAGAGATGGAGCGGGAGTAGAAAAGGGACTCCTCTTGCAAGGTGCTCCGAAATGAGCCACCACTGCAGGGCTTGTATGATGGAGTTTGGTACCCCGATAGGGTGATCTTGTCGCTGATCCCACTGCGCTCCGAGCGTCCACTGGGTGACCCTCATATGGAGATGGGTGAGTGGAACTGTGGCAATGGCCACCGCCATATGCCCCAGGAGGCGTAGCATGGCCCATGCAGGAACCTGCTTCCTCATGCTCATGGACGGAGCAGGGTCCGTATGCGTTCCGCTCTGTCCTCTTGCAAAAAGGCTCTTCCCTGGCAGGTATCTAGTACCGTGCCTATGAACTGTAATGTTTGGGTGGGAACCAATGATGACTTCTCCTGGTTGATGGTGATACCCAGAGACTCAAAAAGGGAGAGAGTGTCCTGTATCGCTCTGACCAGTTCCTCGCGAGATGAAACCATGAGGAGCCAGTCATCCAGGTATGGCAAAATGTAGCGGTCTTGTCTCCCGAGGGCTGCTGCCACTACCGCTAGGCATTTGGTGAAAACCCACGGTGCAGAAGAGACCGAGCAGGAGGGCCCGAAACTGGTACTGGCATCCCAGCAGCTCGAACCGCAGGAACCTTCGATGCAGTTGAGCAATGGAGAGATGGAGATGTGCATCCTGCACATCCAACGACGCTAGCCACGCATTTTGACTGACCACGGGGATGAGACCTGAAAGAGTGACCATGTGGAAGCGTCTGTACACTACCGAGGTGCTGGTCGCTGAGATCTAGTATCTGGTGTAGATACCCAGTCTTTGAGACCAGAAAGAAGTGGAATAGTATTCTGTTTCTCTCAGATTCCTTGGGACTACCTCTATGGCCTCCTTTTCCAGGAGGGCAGAGATTTCCTGTTGAATGAGCAGGGCGTACTGTCCAGAGTAATGGAAGCGTAGAGGAAGCCTTGGGGGGGGGGGGGAGACGGGCGGGGGCGATCAAGGAACTCTATAGAGTGCCCTTGTTTGCTAAGTTGTAGGACCCACTGGTCAGAAGTAATCCTCTGCCACCTGGGGAGGTGGTGTATGAAGCAACCCCCGACCCTTTCTTCCCTTTTATCCAGAGGTGGGGCAGGGATCTGAAAGGAGCCATGCTGTGGTGGAGTTCTGTCCAGAAGGCTGGTTAGGCTTTGTATTCCTCTGTCCCTCCGAAAAATTTCAGCTGACCTTTGCGGCCAAAGTTGCCCCTAGGCTGCTGGCCAGATCGGGAATGCTGCTCAACCCTGCCATGAAAACAATTCTGGCTTTTCCGAAAGGGCCTCTGTCTTGGTCTGTACATGGCCTGTATGGACCACACAGCTTTGCCAGCGTCTTGCAGCTAGTAAGGACCCTTTCGGATTCCTCTCCGAAAAGGACTGAACCACTTTAAGGCACATCCAGGATGCCCTTCTGGATGTCTGGTATAAAGCCGTAGACCCTCAGTCAGGAGAGTCTCCTTAAGCAGACACCGACTGCTGCTCTAGCTGCGGAGTCTGACGAATCACAGGCAGCCCAAAGGACCTGCGTCCCAACATCAGAGCCCATCTTAAAAAGGTTAAGAAGCTCTTTCTTGGGCCGGCCCGGTGGCGCTGAGGTTTGAGGCGCTGGACGCCACACCTCATGCCACGCCGGCAACCCGAATTCGGAAGCGAGCTCAGGGGCTGGCAGGACAGGGATTGGATTGAGCACCCATAGGGCTGCTTTCCCCTCCCAGGGGAGAGTACTGGGGATGGCCGGCGCTCCGGCGGTGGAGAACAGGGGTGCCACAGAGCGTAGGACAGCACATTCTCAGCGTGGCCAGATGCTGGCAGGGTTGCCATGCGCCAAGAAGCCGGGGGCATGCACCACGCATGGGGAAGAGAGAAGAGGGAAAAAGCCCCCACCTGATAGGCGACTTACTCCAGTGCCACTGCCAATGCCCAATGCTGGCTTCCTGTCACTGCCCTTCGATCTCCTCTAGGGCTGTAGGGCCCCTATCCCCGGGGAGTCGCAATGTCTCTGAAGATGACGGGGAACACAGCAGGCAGTAGAGCGGTTCAGGAGTGGGGCAGCCAGAGAGTTACGGATAGGTTGAAGAGAAAATCTATAAAAAAAGCTCTTTTGTGTCTCCTTCTGAGAGATCTTTCAGAAGGTCCTGGCCCTGTAACCATAGTGCATTCTGAAACTGCACCATACAAGTCAGGTAGTTTAAGGACCTTATGCAGCAGGTGGCCGCCGCATACCTGCGCCTCCCCATTAAGTCCACTTCCTTGGATTCCTGATCTGGAGGTTGCACACTCAGGTGTTGGGGCCTCCGATATCCGTTTTTGGTGGCAATAATGACCAACATATCTGCCACAGGCTGCTGCCTCAAGTACAGGTCCTCTGCCAGGGACCTATACAGACTGTCTGCCTCCTTAGGGACCACGGGCAAGGAATATGGTCGCTTCCAGGCTGCCTTGGTGGTGTCCTGGAAGGCATCCACCAATGGTGGAACTGCCATAGGCTTCGGATCTTTTTGCAGAAGGTAACTGGCCAGACGTTGCCTCTCTGGGTCCAGTTCTTCACTGTCCCAGCCCACATTCTTCTGGATGTACCTCATTATGTCCCTGAATGAGGGGTCATCCAGGGGTGACCTAGGCTGATCCCTGGGGTCGGGGAGAAGGAACACTTAAGGGAGAAAGTGAGCTGAAAGTATCGGAGGTATCCGGGCAGCACCCTTCTGATGAAGAAGAATGAGACCTTCCGTGAGAGCTTCTTATGCCTGTGTGAGCTGGGTGATCATGAGAGGGTTCTAGGCAGTGGTGCCTCTTTGGGTCTCTCCCCCAGACCTGCCCCCTAAGTGGGAAGTGTCCTCATCCGGGGGGGGGAGACTGAAGTCATTGACTTGGGAGTTAGGATCTCCTTTGGGGGCTTTGAGGGGGGGATGGTGTCCAACCAATAGGAGGAGAACTCCTCCTCGATTTCCTCAATATTTAAGTCTGACGACGGTCCCGGTGTTTTCCCTGATGGGGTTCCGGGTTCTGGTCCTTGAGGTGTGGACTCGTCTGTCGTCTGACCCTGGGGCAACCCCGGGTCCTCCACGTCAGACGTCTGGTTGGTAGCCTGCTGGGCTCTGACATCCATGTCATCTTCCGACGTACCCCGGTGTCCGGCACGGACAGTGGTGAGGGACGTCTGGTCCTTTGGACACTTGGGGTCGTCTGATCTGTCGACCGTTTGGGGTCCGACGGCCGCTTCAAGGACGTCAGCTCGATGGTACACCCAGCAGTCACTTCTTGAGGGCCCTCTGATTGGGAGAACCATCTCTGGTCTGTGTCCCGACGCCATTCCATTCCTGCCTACCTTAGCAGCAGATTTGGATGGTGGTTTGTGGTGCCTGTCTGAGGCCTCAGACCAGCTAGAAAATCCGTTGGCCGGCTAAGGGAATCCTAGGCCAGATCTTTGAGGTTGTAAGGAAGATGAAGTATCTGACCCACCAGACATACAGATCTTGACCGGTGGGGGCTGAGACTTTGGCCATGAAGAAGACTTGCCTGTCTGAGCTGGAGCTGGTCCAGGAGTCCGAGTTGCGGTTCAGGGATCTCTCTCCATCTTTCTCCTTTCTTTGCGTTTCCCTGACCTATGGGATGATTCCCCGAGAGGATGAACACCTCTCCATTTGTTTTACTTTTTGCTCCAGAAAAAGTTCAAGAGTATTCAGTAACCGCACTAGGATCCGCCGCCTAAAGTGCTGGCAGATGGTGCAGGCCCTGGTGTCTTAGTCGGGACATAGGCACCGGATGCAGGCCGTATATTTATCTTTAAACAGTACCTGCTTGGCAAACATGCACTTGGAACGTCCTTCAGTAGAAGAGGTCAGGGAAGACGACATGGGAAGGGAGAAATGGTGACGGAAAACCGCTGAAAAACCAAAGCTTCTGGCATCGTTCATAGCTGATGGCATCCATGCAACAGATGCTTGAGAGTCGACGGCGGAAAAGAACCGAGGATGCTGGGGACAGCCTCTTATGAGGCGTCTGACATCAGGGTGGGGGCTGACAGTGGCAGTCCCCGCTGGGCATATCTAGCTAGAAATTAGGGTCCCGCCTGCCGGCTTCAGTCCTCATGGTAACCTGCTGCAAGAGCTGTATCTCAGAGTAAGACCCAGAAGTACTGTCACTGGAAGTCTGACTGGGAAGTGGAAGAATGTGACCTGGAAATCTAGGACCAGAACCAAGCACCCTGCAGGATGATGCAACCTAGCTCACAGTAAGCTTCGAACTTGCCCTTTTGTTTGAACTGATCCAGGTTGTACAAATCTAACATGGAATGTCATCCCCACCCCACCCCCAGACCAGGAAGCATCTGGCATGTACCTGACTTGCCACTGCATCTGGGGAGCGGGGGGAGAGAGACAGGACATTGCTCCCTGTGCAAGGGGGCTGAGCAGTGTCCTCCGAGTGTGGACAGCACATCTTGTGACACCAAGGACTCACAAGGAGCATGGGGTTGCTAAAGGCGGGAGCACCTCAAAATCTAGAAGCAACCCGCTGCCTACCACCTCCGGTAACCACTTGTCCATAGTAATGATGGACCAACATGCCCAGATGTGGAGCTGGGTCAGAGACTAGACAGGCAGGATGGGGAACCACGTCCCCTTCCCAACCCCTTTTCAACCCCATGGCCATTGAACTTGGGCTTTGTGCACTAGGCTTGGTACTGCCCGTGCTGGGGCTGCTATTGAGGCTGCCGTGGCTGAAAGGACTGGTACTGGAAGGTCGTCTTAAGTTTACGAGTCTTAGGGTCCTTCTGGGACAATGCCACAGAATCTAGAATGACACTGGACTTCAACTCTGGTGAGACGTCCTTCCACCCAAAACTCAAAACAGGTCAATGCCTAGAAATGGGATATCAGTTTGTTCTGGGTATCTGCCAAGAAGGTAGAAAGCTGTAGCCAGACCCTATGACACAATGACAGCTGCAGTCATGGTACATGCACAAGACTCACCCATATCCAAAGCTGCTTGCATCTGGTGCTTGGCCAGAGGTTGTGGTCCTGGACCAACTTCAAGTCAAGCTGCCAGTCAGCAGGAAGGCAATGGACATTATCTAGCACACGCAACAGGAGTAACCAAAGTTGCCCATCATGGCGTAACTCACCAGAGACCAAGAAGAGTGGCGTAGACCTTCTTGGCCACATAGTCAAGCTTTTCACACTCCATCCTGGGGAAGGGGTTGTTCCATATCCCCTTAGCCACTGAACTTCCCAAAAGCAGAGTCAGAGACCAACCCTCTGACTGAAGGATGGTCTGAACTCCGAAAAGGACACTGCAGGAGCAGCGCGTTTGTGGACCATACAGCGGGAGTGTGCCAGGCAGGATGCTGGATGCTGGCAAGGCTCCGGGGCTGGTCCCAAGATTGCTTCAGCCAAGGGAAAGTCAACTCCTAGGGATTCATCCCTGTCCAGGATGTCCATCAAAGGTACTTCACCTTCTTCTGCACTGGTTCCAAGGGCACACTCATGCACTTTAACAGTAGACAGAAGCCCAAATGACACCAACCCATGGTAGGCATTAACACTGACTGAGCCATGGTAAAAACAGAGTGCTCAATGGCAGCTGAGCGCTCTATGTCTAGCAGTCAGCAGAGTCAAGAACACGGAAGGATCACTCTTACGGTCCCATGACCTGCGCCGGCAGCACCGATGCTTCCTGCATCAGTGAGAAGAGCTCTCCCCAAAGGTCTAGAAGGCCACACACATTTCATGAAAATCTTCCGTAAAGGACCCTCCAATGCTTGCCTCAGCCGTAAGCAGTGCCAGGACTGACGAGGTACTCAGCTTGGCAGCACCCATCTCCTCAAGAGCCACAAGCTGAACAATGAACCCGGCAGTCACAGACACTTTGTGGCTCTCAAGTCAATCTTCGGGTTTAGGGTCAACCGAGCACACAACTGGCCTTGCGATCTTCCAGCAATGCTGGAAGCATCACTAAAGAGCCACAGCTCTCCATGTTGTCAGCAGGACATGTGGAGACTGGCGTTAATTGTCAACAAGCCATGCATAATTTCCCTTTGCATGCCAAGATCTTTCAAATGCAACGTCAAGGACACCCAGAAGGAAATGAAAATCAAAGTTAAAAAAAGTTCTTTCTGCCAAAAGCACCAACTCATAAGGAAATCCTCAAACACTGCAGAGCTGCCAAGGAGGAGACTTGTCCCTTTCAGTGGAAAGAAATCTGATGCCACAGGGTGGAGCTGGAGGATATACCGCCCAGGTGGTGGAAGAAGTTAAGCTTGAGGACATCCAACGAATGAAAAAATTACTCACCACAGTAATGTTTCTTCTAATGGAGTCTTGCTGTATTCAGACATAATGCAGTCAGCCCCAGCACCCGAACTGCCCCTGAAAGGAAAGAGTTAACTCTATGCAGAAGCATAGAACGTTGAGCTCGAGCTCCGTTTTCAATTCTCTGTCTGTGGTACGTCCCAGTGTAACAGTCAGACTCTTACAAGCTAACTAGTAACTAAAATATGGAAATTGTTCAAATATAGCCAGAGGGCAAAATATATCTTCTTGGCCCCAGAAGACTAATGTCGAGAACCCAAGAAGGAAAGGTAGTGACAATATTTAGTAAAACATCAGGAACCACCAACAACATCTACCCAACCCAAGAGGGAGGGTACAATGAAGGTACGCCCCTGAGGTGCAACACTGTACCTGCCAGCACACTTCACAAAACCAGGCTCTGAGGGAGGCGGGGGTCTGAATACAGCAAGACTCCATTAGAAAAACATTACTATGGTGAGTAAATACAGATTACTCACCTGTAACAGGAGTTCTAGGAATGGTATATATGTTCTTCATCCGCACTGTCTGGCAGGTTCCTTGCCACTTTAAATCTTGCCAGAAGGTCTTCAAGCTGGCTCCTCCTCCCACCACCGGTGGAAACCTCGGCTCCACCCATGATGCCAGATCTAGCCCGCTGGAAGCCAGGTTGTGCAGGCCAGAGAGAGGCGGGTGGGTCGTGTGGATGAACATATACCATTCCTAGAACTCCTGTTACAGGTGAGTAACCTGTATTTCTAGGGACATGGATATGTTGTACATCCACACTGTCTGGCAGACTCCTAGCAGTTCTCCAGGAGGAGGGAGGCAAGGCGCACACCCCCCTACTTAGGAAATAAAGACTGGAGAAGAGAGGCCCCAAAACCAGCATTCCGGCATGACTCAAGGTCGATGTGGTAGTGGGTGATGAAGGTGTGTGCTGACTTCCAGGTAGCAGACCTGCAGATTTTCTGGATAGGGACGTCCCTGGAAACAGCCACCAATGCAGCGGTATGGCGGGTAGAATGAGCTCTTACCCTCCGAGAGGCTCCATGCCTGCCAACCTATAGCAGAGATCTATGCAGGAGGTGACCCACCTGCCTATCGTCCGCTTGGCTGCAGGTCTGCCAGGTGCGGCTTCAGCGTAGGTGACAAACAGCCGGCGAACCTCTCCCCGAACTTCAGCTGTCCGCTCCTTATAGTAAACGAGCGCTCTTCTAGGGTCCAAAGTATGGAGCCTATATTCGGCCTCCGAGGTGTGATTGGGGTAGAACACCGACAGAGTCAACACCTGGTTAAGGTGAAACTCCGACACCACTTTCGGAAGGAATTTTGGGTGGGGTGCAGGACAACCTTGTCCCTGTGGAAGACCAGGTAAGGAGACTCGATGGAAAGCGCTTGGAGCTCTCCCACCTTCTGGCTGACGTGATAGCCACCAAGAAGGTGGTCTTCCACGACAGGTGAGAGATGTCACACCTGTGCATCAGTTCGAATGGCCTGCCCATGAGCTTAGCCAATACCAGCAGTAGATCCCACGGAGGTGGAGGGTCTCGCAATCGGAGGGATATGTGATCAAGACCTTGAAAAGTGCCCTACCACCTTCTCCTGCACCACCGACTGCTTCTCGCCCACGCCTGTAAGCAGAGATGGCTACCAGGTACACCTTAGGGTCACGACCAAAGTCCTTGCTGAGAAAGGGACCACAGGTAGTCCAGAATGCTTGCCAAGGAACAGGAGGAAGGGTCCAGGCCTTGCCTGACACCAAATGGAGAAACTTTTCCATTTAAAGCCATAGCATTTCCTGGTCGACTCCTTACGGAAGCCTCCACAACGTTGAGGGCGTCGCGGAAAGACCCTGAGCCTGGAACTCTAGCCGCTCAGGAACCAGGCCGTCAGGTGCAGGGATTGAAGGTCCGGATGGAATACCTTCCCCTCACTGACTGAGATCAGGTCCGGGCGAGCTGGAAGCTGCCTCGGGAGCCTGGAGCTGAGACTGAGGAGATCTGGATACCAGAACTGGCGGGGCCAGTCTGGGGCTACCAGAATCACCTGCGCCTTGTCCCTCCTCACCTTGAGAAGCACCTTGTGGATCAAGGGAAATGGGTGAAAGGCGTAGAAGAGGCCCAGGGTCCACGGCCTCAAGAAGGCATCCCCCAGCAGCGAGCCCTGCTTGGGGCCATGAAACAGCCTCAGCTTCGCATTCTCCTTGGAGGCAAACAGGCCCACCTGAGGCATGCCCCTGTGGGAAAACAGATCTTGTACTACCTCCGGCAGGAGAGACCACTTGTGGGATGCAGCCCCTATCCGGCTTAGGGCATCGGCCAGAGTGTTGGAGGCTCCTGCCACATGGATGGCAAGGAGATCCGCCTCCAGGCTGCGCACGAGTGACCAAATGCGGAGAGCTTCCCTACACAGAGGCATGGAACGTGTTCCGCCCTGGCGGTTTAGGTAGTACATGGTTGTGGTATTGTCCGTCTGGACCTGAACCACTTGACCCCGTAGAAATGGAGCGAAAGCGGTGAGGGCTAGATGAACTGCTCGAAGCTCCAGCAGGTTGATGTGGCATCAGGACTCCCGAGGGGACCAGAGACCGTGCGCTCTGTGCTCCCCCAGATGGGCACCCCAACCCAGAGAGGCATCAGCCGATAGAGAGACCATCTGCTCGGGGCGGACGAACGGGATGCCCTCCTGCAGATGTGCTGGAATGGTCCAACACTGGAGAGCATTCCACATCCCCTGGGTCACTGTCACTAGCTGATCCAGAGGATCGAAGTGCTGTGACCATTGGCTGGTCAGCCCCCACTGAAGGGGACGCATGTACCAACGGGCGCAACGGACCACGCTGGTGCAGGCCGCCATGAGGCCCGGGAGGTGCAGGAAGTCACGGGGCAGGGCGCGATTGCCCAACCTGAAAATGATTGGGCAAAGGAGGAAAGAACCTCGGCCCTGTCCGCCGGGAGCCGTGCTCTGGCCCGATGAATTGTACCACCTGCTTTGGCACGAGTTCCGACTTGGCCCCGATGAGGAGGCCAACCTGAGAGCAAACCTGGAGGGCCAGATCTCTGGACCGCTCCACCTCCATTCTGGAGGAGGCTGCAATCAGCTAGTCGTCCAGGTAGGGGTACACCCAGACCCTTTGGCGCCGCAAGAATGCTGTCACCACTGCCATGCATTTGGTGAAGACCTTGGGAGCTAGGGAAAGGCCGAAGGGCATGGCCCGGAACTCATAGAGGGATCCCTCTGCCCTGAAGCGAAGGAATCTCTGGTGGGACGGACGGATTGGGACATGAAAGAATGCGTCCTAGAGGTCCAGAGAACAGAACCACATGCCTCGTTCCAAGGATGGGATTAACTGAGCCAGAGTGACCATCCTGAAGGTCCAAAACATTAGGAACCTGTTCAGGTCGTGCAGGTAGAGAATGGGAGGCCAGCGCCCCCCCCCTTCTGTTTTGGGACAAGGAAGTATCTGGACACAAACCCCAGGTCTGGAGGATCCGCCACCTTTCTGATCACCTCTTTTTCGAAGAGCAGGGAGATATCGGCTCGGCGAGCCGACAGGGAGGCTGCGGACCCCGTAGCCCGAGGGGCGATGGCTCGGAAGGGCGGGGCCTGCTCGAACTCCAAGGGCAGGCCCTTTCCTACCACCTCCAACACCCAGCGGTCCGTGGTGATAGCGGACCAGGCGGAAAGGAAGTGGCGGAGCAGTCCCCCTCACAGGGCGAACCCGGGGAGGGGAGTGACGAGGCTGGGGGAGACACCAATCAACCAGTCACTGGGCAGGCTTGGAGGAGGGACTGGCCGAGGGACCTCCTGGGCCTTTTTCCTCCCTGCTTCCTGTTAAAGGAACCCGCAGGCTTGGTTTTGGGGTGCCAAGCGCAAGCCTGCTGGCCCCGATGCTGTTGGGCCGGACGTGCCGCAGGCGCAAAAGGTGAAAGGACTTACGCTGTCGACGAGTCCAGAGTGGCGATGGACTTTCGATCCACTGAGGTGACCTTCCACCCAGGGCCGAGAGGTCAGTCCCAGGAAGGGACATCTGCCAGTTTATGCTGGGTACCCGCCATGAAGGTGAATATCCTCAGCCATGCTCTGCAGCACATGGCCACTGCGGCTGCAATTGATCCGCACAGAGTCTCCAATGTCCAGAGCCGTTTGGAGCTGCCGCTTTGCAACCGCCTTCTCCTGGTCCCGCACTCTGCTTGACCGTGGTCTGCAGGTCGGCTGAGAAGAGGATCACTCATCCGGGAGCCCATGGGGCGTGGGAGAAGTGTGCCATCAGCACGGCCGAGCTGGCCTGGCGGAGGCCAAGGGAGGACGCAGCGTACACCTTCTTGGACTCCTTGTCGGGGGGCTTATCCACATCCCTAGCGTTCCCAGAACGCCGGAAAACACCATCTGTGACCAACCCCTCGGCGGAGGGGTGTTCCGAAAAACCAGACAAAGAGCCAGTAGGGACTGCATACTTCCTGGACAAACTGGCTGAAGGCGCAGGACAGGAAGCCGACCGCTGCCAAAGCTCCAAGGCTGGGCCAACAATGGCTTCAGCCACCAGAAAGGCCTCCCTGGGCGAATCACCTCGGTCCAGTATCTCCGTCAGGGGATACTTGGTCTGCTTGGATATGGGCTCGAGCTGCATCCCGGTGGACTCCGAGATGAGCTGAAGCAGACCCATAAAGAACGATGGGCTCTCGTCCATCGACTGGGCCCCCGGACGACTCCAGGTCAATGGGCCTAGAGAACAGGGAGGAGTCCGACTCCGAGAAGTCGGCGAAGAGCTGCCTGGGGCCTGAGCCACCCTCCACCTGCCGAGGTGGGTCGGGAGTGAGGGTGACCGACAACCTGTGGAGCAGACCCTGACCCGACCGAGACTCGTTGGTCAGCGCCCCCGATTTCGGTTGTGGAGGCGGAGGTTCCACAATCGTTGGGGCAGCTGGTTTCGGCCGAACTGGCCCAGGCTTGGGCACCTCGACTACAGCGAGGGGTTGTTTCGGTCATTCAGGTGACAGCCACTTGATGGCCGGGGAAGGCGACGGCCTGTCCCGGACAGAAGTAACTGCTGCCACATTAGGTCCTCATAGCGTCCACGCAATTTGCGCCGAAGCCTCTCCTCTTCCAAGGAGGAAGACGAGAATGAGCGGCAGCGGCGCTTACTGCGGTGCAGAGACCGAGACCGCCGGGACCGAGACGAGGTCCGAGACAGAGACCCTTGGTGTTTGAGGACAGGTCTGGGAAGAAGTGGGGGACACCAGTTCTTCCCTCAGCTCGGAAGCCTTGACCGGGGACTCCGGCACAGGAGGCGTAGGCAAGTCCTCGGTCTCCACTGGGGGAACCAGTGAAGAAGGGTTGTCTGCTTCGGTTGACAACCCGTCCGATGGGTCGAGAAAAATCTCGACCGCGTCAACAGGCGTCTCGGCCGGCTGACCTGATGGGGACACCGTGAAGCCAGCGGCCTTAGCCACAACCTCAACCGAAGTAGAGTGTCGACTGTCCAGGGAAGGAGACCTCTCCTGCTCCCACGAACGCCGACGGTGGGACTTACCTTTTGAGTCCTTTTTGGACCGAGAAGAATGTCCCTATGGCCCCTCTCCCTTCGTGGAAATGGATTGGCAAAGCTCCTTAAAAAAAGGCTGTGTAGGAGGATCCCAAGAAGAGCGGGATAAATGCAGTGACTGAGAAAGAAGAAGATGCAGCCTGGGCCGCCTCCTCCTTGAGGGCGATCTGCTCTGAGCTGCTTAGCTGAGCCAGCCGCCGGACACCGCCCAATGGGCCTCCTTTGACTTCACCGGCAGGTAGCACTTCTCTGGGTGCCCAAGCTGTAACCGGGCAGCACAGTCTTCCAGGACACTGGCCGAAAACGAACGGCATAACTCACAGGCCTGCAGGTCATGGTCTAGGCCGAGGCAGTAGACACACGTGGAGTGCGGATCCATCCTAGACATTTTCTGCCCACATGGGCACCGCCCGAAACCGGGAGTCGATTTGTCCATCGCAGCCGGAAGGGAGTAATTTGACCGAAGTCTTGAAAATTTTACAATGAGTTTTGGGCGAACCGAAGAATTAGGATTCAGTCTATACGCAGACTGTTAGAGGGAACCTGAGCTTCCAAGTGGTAAGGAAGATCTGGCATCATGGGGCGGAGCCGAGAGTTTTACCACCCGGGTGGGTGGGAGGAGCCAGCTTGAAGACATTCCGGCAAGATTTAAAGTGGCAAGGACCCTGCCAGACAGTGTGGATGAACAACATATCCATGTCCCTAGAATTTTTTCTTCAAACATGAACTCTTGCTGTTTTCAGACATAATGCAGACTACCAAGCAGTTCCCTATGGAGGAGGGAATGCAATACTGCTGTACCAAACCTTGCATCACTCCTAGCATGAATGTCCAGGGAGTAATGCTTGGTGAAAGTACGTACTGTTTTCCAGGTGGCTGCTTTACAGATCTCTAAGCAAAGGAACTAGAATGGGACAGGATCAGATCTGTTCCAGTACAGTAGCTGCTGCTTCTTGTTTTTACAGGGTTTCTAGTGGATTTTACTTGCTGCGCTGGTGGAGGCCTATTTCTTCTGATTTAAAACCTATTTGGTGCGATTTGCTGGGGCTGTTTCTTTGGTTGCAGGTCTTGGGGGGCAGACACAGGGCTGACACACTCAAGAGTCGGGTATAGGCCCTAATCCCACCCTCCCCCACCACTCCCTCCCCAGAGCTCTGCTTATTTATAGGAGAACACCTGCCCTGCAACTGGAGAAAAAGGCTTCAGGTGCAGCTCATGCAGTTCTAGCCACTGGGGTTGGATTTAAAGGCTGGAGAGAGAGGGCCTAGGGACTTGTTCACTTCCTTATAAATTTACTGTGTTGTACCGCACCTAGTAACAGGGTTACCGGTTTACTGTGGGACTGTATCTAGGATTAGTGGGTGACCTGATTAGGCAGTAGGGGTGTATCTTGGACTAGTGGGGAATCTGGTGGCTCACCCAAGGAAACCTACTTGGAGGGGGATGGGACCACACGTCATTAGGGCCAGCATCTTCGGAAGGGTGGTGGGGTGCACAGGGTGTGGGGCAGCCATGATACTGGACTTCGAAGTTTGGTGGCTGCCCAGTGCGCTACCAGCTGGCACAGCTTAGGGAGAAGGTTGCGGGGATTAGGAGACAGCTGGGGGAAGAGGGCAGGGGATCTCCCATGGGATAGCACCAAGCACTAGGAGCGGGGGCATAGGGAAAGGAGTGCAGGAGAATACTCTGGGGTCACATAGGGACCCTGACACAGGGGGGCCAAAATGAGGGCATTACCAAGGAAGCAGGCAGGTAACTGGGGACCCTCACAAATGGGGGCCAGAGAGACAACATTCTCAGGGAATTAGGCTGATGGCTGGGGCTGGACAGAAGGAAGCAAGGTGGGGAGGTGGATCAGACCTTAAGCTCAGTAATCGCTTCAATTCTCTTCTGCTTGAGGATGGGGGTGAGAGTAGCCATGACAGGGGTGGTTAGAGATGGAAAGGCAGTGGGGGGCAGGAGGCGGGGGCCAGATAGCAGGAGGAACAGGGGGGGAACCTCGAATGCAGGGAAATGGGGGAGCAGTGGATCAGAGCAGGAGGGGCAAAGGGAAGAGGAAAGCACAAGGAGATGGACCAGAAGTACAAGGAGGATACAGTAAAGGGAGCTGAGGGTTTAGGCCAGGGGAGCACTGCAAGCAAGGAGGGGCTGAACGGAGACAGGAAAGAAGGGAGGACGAGCCAGGCTAGTTTAGCAGATGGGGAGAAGTACCAGTCGCGAGCAGTGAAGGGGGAGTTAGCGAGGTACATGAGGATACCCGGGAGGAGGAGAAGCACAGGATCGGAGGAGGGTGGCCAGGGTAAATGAGGGGCCAGTGTCGCGCACCAGATGGGGAGGAACAAGGACCAGCTGGGTGAGAGGCCTGTAGAAAGGAAGAGGGACATGGAAGGGGAGAAATGGAGGAAAAGGAGTCGTCAGAGTGCTCCTGTTGGATTCTATGATCAGGGGTATCAAATGGGATAGGGAGGGGAAGCCTGGCCAGTTAGAACCAAATGCTTCCCTGAACTAACTGTGCACAGGGCCAAGCATAAGGTACATCAGTTGGCAAAGGATTGTGGGGGTTCCCTGGACATACTGGTCCACCTGGTTACAAATTACACTGAGGGAAATAGCGAGCTAGAGATACAGGCAAAGTTCAGGGAGCTTGCCAGGGTCTGTCATGACACAGGATGCACGATTTCCTTCTCGGAAATCCTGCCGGTGCCAAGGGCTAGTGGGGAACACAAAAGGAAGATCAGGGAGATAAACCAGTGGCTCAGGGAGTGGTGTAAGGCCAGAGGTATGGGTTGATGGGGATTGGGGGGAGACCAGGGAGGATAAGGAGCTGTATGCTAGAGATAGGCTCCATCTCAATTTGGAGGGGAGGGGAATCCTTAAGTTGAAAATAGAGAGGTTCATTGGTGAAAAGTGGGGAGGGATGGGAGAAAAGGCTGTCGATAGGGGTCCGATAAAGGAGGGACTCTGTCTCCACCCCCCTGGGGAGCTGGATGAATGCAGGAAAAGGTTGACTGGTAAAGTGAAGTCCAGGGGGAAGCTGAATCCCCATGGGAACACGAGCAGGGGAAATGGAAGTATAGGGAAAGGGTGGAAGGTAGTCCTGCTAAATGCCAGTAGCTTGGGACAATAAAATGTCCGCACTCCAGGCAATGCTGAGGGAGTGGTGGATGTGGCAGCGGTCACTGAGACCTGGGCCACCACAGGATATGAATTGGACCTGAACCTGGAGGGTTACACTATGTTCAGAAAGGACGGGGGAGGGAAGGGGAGGAGGGGTAGCAATAATAGTCAAAAACTGTATTGGCATAGGGGAGTAGGGAGGCGGAGGGAACCGTGGAGGAGATTTGGGTCACCTTGATAGCAGGGGTGGGGCAAGAGGTAAAAATAGGGTGGTGTATAGACCCCTGCACTGGGCGGAGGAGCTGGAGGAGAAGTCTGGTGGCAGATGTTGGGAGACACTGCAGACTGGGCAGGGGAAGGGTGGCGGTGTTGGGGGACTTAAACATGCCAGGAACAGACTGGTAGACTAGGACATCCTCGGTGGCCAGGGAACAGAGGTTGTTGGATGTCTTTCAAGACGCGTTCCTAACTCAGCAGGTGGGGGAACTGACCAGGAAAGACGCGGGTACTGGATGTGGTCCTGGCAGACAGTGACCAGATTGGGGGCCTGGAGGCAAGGGACCCGGCTAGCAGACAGTGACCATGCCACGGTCTGGTTCTGCCTGGACTTTGGAGGGGTAGAAGGCTGCACAAAGACGCAGGTAAATGACTCCGGGGGCGGATTTTAAGGAAATGAGAAGGATCCTTAAGGAGCATTTGGATGCGACTGGGTCAGACATGGCTGCTGACAGTACGTGGGTAATCAGGAGAGGTGTGCAGGATGCTACCAGCACCTGTGCAAGAGTAAGATCCGAAAACCCTGCTGGTGGACCAGGAGGTGGTGCAGGGAAAGAAGGCAGCCTATAGGCAATTCAAGTGCTCAAGGAGTGAAAGGGATAGAGGGGAGTACGAGCTGATGGCTAGAAGGGCCACTAGGGTGATGAGGCAAGGGAGGAGCAGAACCTGGCCAGGGAAGTTAGGAGAGGTAGGTTTAGATACATTGGGGAAAAACGAAGGGTGAAGGGGCAGATTAGAAGAATTAAAACAGGGGAGAGATGGGCACAAGACCCGGGGAGCAGGCTGAGGTACTAAATGAGTACTTCACCTCAGTTTTCACCAAGGAAAATGGGGGTGCTGCATCATACATGGGAGGAGACAGTGATACCGAGGAAGGGGGGGGGGGCCCCTACTGATCGGTGGGTCTGGGGAGTGCCGGAGGCATCACTGGCGGGGAGTGGGGAGAAGAGGATGCGGAGGTGGAAATCACAGCAGAGAGAGTGAGGGAAGCCCTCAGGTCCCTTAACACAGAGAAAGCACCGGGGACGGATAAATTACATCCCATAGTGCTGAAGGAACTTGCGGATGTCCTGGCGAAACCCCTGGCGGAGCTTTTTGCCATCTCACTGAGGATAGAGTTGATGCCCCAGGACTGGAAGGTGGCACATATAGTACCCATCTACGGGGGGGGGGGGGTGTCAAGGGAGGTGGCAGGGAACTACAGGCCTGTCAGCCCGACATCAGTGGTGGGCAAGGTGATGGAGGGCATTGTCAAGGAAAGGCTGGGTGAGGGGGACCTGGAAAAGTCAGGGTGCCTGGATGAAAGACAGCATGGATTCTTCCTGGGGAAACTGTGTCAGACAAACCCTGTGGAGTTCTATGACTGGGTGTCGAGTGCCTTGGACCTGGGTAGACCAGTGGACATCCTCTTTCTAGACTTCAGCAAGGCATTTGACTCTGTTCCTCATGAGGGCCTGTTCGATAAGCTGGGAGAAACTGGGGTGGGGAACCAGATCATCAGATGGATAGGCAATAGGCTCCACGACCAGACCCAGAGGGTCGTAGTTGGGATAGTCTCATCCCCAAGGAGGGTCATTAGTGGGGTCCCACAGGAATCAGTCCCTGGGCCCCTCCTGTTCAACACCTACGTCTCTGACATAAGGACAGTATCAGGAGTGACACAAGTCTCTTTGCGGATGACTCAAAACTGGAAGGTGGTGGATGGGGAGGAGGGAGGGTGGCCCTACAGGGGGACCTGGAGGCTCTGGAAGATTGTCTAGAAGTGGAGCTGAGGGTCAATGCAGGGAATGCAAAGTACTACACCTGGGGGCCAGAAACCAGGGCCGAGCGTACACCCAGGGGGGAAATGCTACATGTCTCGATGGCTGAGAGGGGCGGTGGATGTCAAGATGAACAACTGAGACTTGTAGGTGGACAGCAACCAAGGTCAACAGGATGCTGGGATGCATCGCGGGGGGTCACCTCCAGAAGGAGAGAAGTGATACTCACTCTGTATAACTGCTTGGTGAGGCCGCACCTCAAGTACTGCGTGCAGTTTGAGGCCACACTTAAAGGACATTAAACTCCTGGAGCGGGTCCACAGAAGGGCAACCAAAATGATTTGCGACTTGGGGGACAGGACCTAAGGGGAGAGGCTCGAAGAGCTAAATATGTACACACTGGAAGAGAGAAGTGACCGGGGGGACATAACAGAGGTCTTCAGGTACATGAAGGGGGTAAATAGGAGAAGAGCAGTCACGGTGCTTCGAAGGAAAGAGGAAGGAGGCAACTAGAGGGCATGGGTGGAAGCTGGAAGGGGGAAGATTCTGGGGAGAAAGGAGACGGGTGCTACTTCACTGAGAGGGTGGTGGAGCCATGGAATGCGCAGCTCAGGGGGCTGGGGAGGCAGAGACGGTGGAAGAGTTCAAGAGGGGGTAGGACAGGTACAGGGGAAGGGTTTTGGAAGCAAAATCCAGTGCAGCGAGAATATCTGGAACTGGGAAGGGAGAAGCCAGACAAGGCGAGGGGGGCAAGGTGGTCAGCTCCCAGGGTGGGGGCTGACCATACGAGCAGACACGAAAGACAGTTAGGCCTATTCTGCTGACATTTTAGTATGTTAGCGTGTTAGTATCTCTGGCTGCAGCTAGAGAAGCAGCTGTACCCCTGGTTGAGTGAGCCCTCAGGCCTGAAGGGGGCGTCCTACCCAACTTGTCGTAGCAAAATTGTATACAGGAAACAATCCACCTGACAATAGTTCTCTTAGTGGCAGGCTTACCCTTTCCCACTTCACCATACGTGAGAAACAACTGAAGACAGTCATTTCTATGTGCCTTAGCATGCTCAATGTAGTAGCCAAGGGCCCTCTTAATATCCAGACTGTGTAACCTTCTTTCACCTGAAGAATGGTCAGTGAAACACAGGGAGAGAGTCTGGTTCAGATGAAAATCTGAAACCACTTTGGGCAAGAACCTCCTATTAGTTCTGAGGACTACTTTGTCCCTATGGAAGGAGATGAAGTCAGGTTCCATTGACAGAGCCTGTAACTCACTAATCCACCTGGCAGAAGTAACAGTAAAACAGTAAGTAGAAGTAAGAAGTAAGCAGGAACACAGTTTTCCAGGTCAAGTACTTCAATTCGGCTGAAGCCAGAGGTTCAAAGGGTGGCTGCATTAGCTGAGCTATGCAGACATTAAGATCCCAAGGCAGAGTGGGCTCCCTAAAGGGAGGGTTAATGTGAACCAGACCTTTGAAAAAAAACTTTCTGAAAACAGGATGAGATGCCAGGGAAGAGCCCTTCCCTGCTAAGAGGAATGCAGAGACAGCTGCTAGATGAACCTTTGGAGTGGCAGGCCTAAACCATTGAGATGAACTAGACAGTCTAAGGTTGTGCAAATGTCTGCTGAATCAGACAGGATGCCTTTCTGAGAGCACCAAATACTGAACCTTTTCCATTTGGTGTTTTAAATGTTTCTAGTGGAAGGTTTCCTATAGACCTTCAGAATATCCACAACTCCCTGAGAAAGATGTAGAGCTGCATATTCTAACTCTTCAAGAGCCAGGCCTTGAGATGGAGAGACTGGAGATTGGGGTACCAGATCCGCCCCTTGGGGGAGGACAGGAGATTGTATGTCTTGGGCAGAGACAGGGAACGCTGACACTGACAAGGAAAGCAGTAGAGGATACCAAGGCTGTCTGGCCCAATCTGGAGCCACCAGTATCACTTTGCAGGGTTGAGTCCTGATCTTGATCAGAATTCTGAACAGCAAGAGGGAAGGCAGAGAGAAACCTGCCCTTCCAGTCCAAAAAGGGAGCATCCTGGGGAACCGTCCCCAGGACTGAAGGTCTGCAACAAAACAGAGGAAGTTGATTGTCCGGTGCTGCAAAGAGATCCATCTATGAAGTGCCCCACCTGGAGAAGATGACCTTCAGTATGTGAGGATCCAGGGACCATTCGTGGCGTCCCTGTGAAGTTCTGCTCAGAGCATCTTCTAGTATGTTGTCCTTCCCTGGAAGGTGAACTGCTACCAGAGAAGTCTGAAAAGAATAGGCCAGAGACCACAGCTTCATGGCTTCTGTGCACAAGGCAGAGGACAGGGAGACTCCCTGCCTGTTGATGTACCACATTGTGGTGGTGGTGTCCGTTCCGACTTGGACTACCTTGCCCTTGACTAAATCCGAGAAGCTCTGCAGAGCTAGGAAAACTGTCCCGTGTTCCAGGAGATTGATATGAAGGAGAGACTCCTGTGGAGACCAGAGCCCTTGAGCTGTCAAGGCTCCCAGGTGGGCTCCCCACCCTAGAAGAGAAGCATCTGTAGTTAAAACTACTGATGGGACTTGAGGGAGAAATGGAACCCCTCGTCTGAGGTTGTCCTGGTCCAGCCACCACAAGTGAGCTTGGACTAGAGTCTGAGTCACTGGAATCAGTTTGGTAAGTGAATCCTTCTTTTGAGACCAAAAAGACCTCAGATGAAACTGAATGTCTCACCTGGAACCTTGCTCCCTGCACCACTGCCGTGGAAGCTGCCATGTGGCCCAGGAGCTGGAGGAATCATCTTGCTGGGCACGAAACCTGAGGTCGAAAGGAGGAAGCGAGATCCACTAGGGCCTTTACCCTTGCCAGGGGAAGGAAGGCTTTTGCTTGTACAGTGTCCAGCTCTATGCCTATAAAGGTGAGAAGTTGAACTGGTTTGAGTACAGACTTTGGAAGACTGAGAAGAAAACACAAAGAGCTGGGTAGTTTGAAGAGCTGACTCGACCTATAAATGAGACTGACCCACTAACAGCCAGTCATCCAGATACGAAAAGATGGTGATACCTTGTCTTCTGAGGTGAGCCACCACTAGTGCAAGGCACTTTGTGAACACCCTTGGAGCTGATAGTAGACCGAATGGCATGGCTCTGAATTGGTAATGGCATGAAGGCAACTCGAACCGAAGGTATTTTCTGTGGCAGCACCCGATAGGAATGTGGAACTAGGCATCCTTGAGGTCCGGAGATGCTAGCCAATCCCCTGGCCTTAGAGAGGGAAGGATTATTCCCAGAGTTACCATTTTGAATTTGGGCTTTGAAATGTGTTTGTTCAGATATCTTAGGTCTAGGATGGGTCGCCACTCCCCTGTTTTCTTAGGAGCAAGGAAGTACCTGGAATACAGTCCTTTTCCCTTGTGCCGAGTAGGAACCTTCTCTATAGCTCTGAGAGCTAGAAGAGAGGAAACCTCTGCCTCTAGGGCAGGGGTTTCTGAGACTGATGCAGGGTGGAAAAGACTTGGCCCTTCTTTTTGGAAATGTTTTGAAGTTGAGGGCCAGTCCCTGGCTTACTACTTACAGGACCCACTTGTCTGAGATCAGAGACTTCCAGGCCTGGAAGTAGCAAGCCAGCCTGCCTCCTACTGGAAATGGGGAGTCCACCCGGGCAGACATATCAGGGTGTCTGCTTGGCAGGAGCCTTAGACTGACAGGAGGAGGGAGCAGCCCTGCTCATCCCCCTCCTACCCCTCCCTCTGAAACCCCCCCTCTGTGGGAAGGGAGAAGAGGCCTGGGCTTGGTAAAAAGGCCTTTCAAAGGGCCTGCCCCGAGACTGCGGCTTGTGTGGAGTGGCCTGCCTTTCCTTGGCCTGTGCACGGTCCAATATTCATCCACTTTCTTCAAGTAAGCCTCTGTCTGCTCCCCAGAGTTTTACCTACTACTACAGGAAAAATCCATGGCCTTAGTCTGGGTATCCTGTGAAAGGCTAGTACATCTGAGCCAAGCATGTCTTTTGAGACACAGATGTAGCCATGACTCTAGATGCCACATCACTGAAGTCCACAGCACCAAGAAATTGCATTTTGGATGCCTCAATTCCATCAGCAGCCACCTCCTCCAGCTCCCTGGCTAGCTGGGGAGAGGTCTGTTTAGCCAGGTCCAGAACCATGTCCCATCTGGATTTCTGGTACCTGGCTGTGTAGGCCATATAAGCAGCCTGCCTGAGTCCCAAAGAGGATGCCAAATACTGTTTTTTGGCCATGGCATCCACTTTCCTGGAGTCCTTATCCGGGGTGATCCAAATGAATGTTAGCTCTGTCACAGGCTGCAGCCTGCACTACCCTAACATGGTTGCAATGACTTTAAAAGAACTCCGCAGCTGAGCCTGATGACGAATATCTCCTGTCCATTCCCAGGGCTCCCATATCTACAGGGATTCCTGTATTTTACAGGGATTTGGAGGCATCTACAGGAAAACTTCCCATAGACTTGCATTGGTTATACAGGAAACCAGGGCAATTCAGCTTCCATAGGAAATAATGTAATCTACAGGAATATCACCCTGGAGTTACAGGGAAAATGCCAAGACAATATGGGAGCACTGCCATTCTCTCATCCACAGGAGGTACTGAATTTGGGTGGGGGGGGGTGTTTGTAAAATTTTGTGTGTCTGTTTCCCCTAAGATTTATGAAGAGGGATAGACAGCTTTTTGGACTCTGGGATGTCAATCATTTCCGCAGAATCGGGCTCATCCTCCTCCTCCTCTGCTACTACAACCAAGGGAAGCTGCAGGGTTTGTGCCACCTTTTTGTAGAACAAAGTGTGTGAAGGGAACTCAGAGAGCCTGGGAGGAGAGACACCCAAGGGCCTGTCGGGGGAGATGTCCAGTTCAATGGGAACATCGAGACCCCCTTCATCATCGTCATAGTCATCACCAGGATAGTCAGTCTCCCTCCCACTCCTCATAATAAGCACCTAGGTCATAATCCGGAGGAGACTGATCCGACCGAACCGGCGGTATCGGTTCAGACAGAACCGGTCTAAGCGACTGGACAAAACTAATCGCTTTGGCTATTTCCTCCGCGGTTGGAGAGTGGGATACAGGATCCGAACCGGCAGACTTATGCCTTTTCTTTGACGAAACGACCCCTCAGGGTTGGCTCTCCTTTCGCCCGAGGAGGCATCGCCTAGGTCAGTAGGCACCTCCTCAGGTTTGTCCACAACCAAAACCGGGCTGGCCATCCAGATCTATGGACTTCTCGGCCTCCCTTTCCTTCAGCCTACTCAGTCTAATCTAGAGTGGTTTTAGGAAAGTTCTTACAGATTTGGCAGTCTGACTTGAGGTGGTCAAACCCCAGACAATAAACACAGATGAGGTGGGGGTCGGCCTTAGCAAAGGCCTCCCCACACTCAGTACAGTGTTGAAACACAGTGGGACCGGTTTTCTTCTTGGGATTCTCAGACATGGCCAACCTAACAAAGTACCCTATAGAAGCTTTCAAGCCAGGTAATAAAGCAACCGATCGGTTACAAACCATGTCACAGGCTTTTGAAAAGAACCAGCAAAAGTCCGCTTCTTTTGAAACCGATCGGTACTGGAACACCACTCTAATCCCAGAAAGAGAGAAACATTTTTACAAAGTCTGTTCCAAACCGGACTGACCAGAAAGAAACCTAAGACAATTTCCACTCTTTTTAACAAAATAAAACAGTCACTACCCATCTACGTACTACCTGTACTGTAGACAGACACTGGAAATCAGAAAATAAAAAAATATGCGGTTTAAACTGAACGCTTTATTTTCCTTTTACCGAACCGAGCAGAGGACATCTCCGGAGCGACTTCACCATTAGACGGAGTAAAGAATCTTACTATTACTCTGGGAAGTACCACACAGACAGAGGTTTGAAAACAGAGCTCGAGCTCAACGTTCTATGCTTCTTCACAGAGTTAACCATTTCCTCTCCGGGCAGTTCAAGTTCTGGGGCTAACTGCATGTCTGAATACAGCAAGACTTCATGTTGTTTGAACAGACGGTTCCCGTTAACTGTGTGTAGCGAAGTGTATCCACGTCCTTAGAAGTAATTTTTTCCAGCCTATATACAACGTTTAGTTTCCCCGTCTTCTAGTCTTATCTGCTGGGGTGTTAACCTTTTTTGGCAGCTGGAAGCATAATCCCTAGCAGATACTTAACATGCTTGTCTTTACAGTTCCTAGGGTATTGGTAGCAGAGAAATATGCAAAGAGGGAGGCAGCTATAGGAACATGAGCAGAGCCACAATATAAAAAAAGTCTACTGCTGCAACAAGGTAAGTCTGCTGCCCTCTACAGATACGGATAAAAACACCAGCCACTGTTCAGTACAAGCATAAAAACCTAGTTTAACAGTAAAACTTATTGAAATACAAATGTGGCAAACAATCCCCACATTGTACCAATGTTTCACAAAGTAACATTTTACCCACAAGGTTAGCAAGCAGTTCCACTTACTCCACTGCAGCCATTCAAAAGAAATGTCTGAGGTAAGCGGTAAAGGGGTGTATAGGACGTCAAACAGTCCCCACCAGGACAGAGAGAAATAAGATTACCACAGGGCAAGCCCACAAGATATGGATATCCATTCACCCCTCCCCACACTACCGCCAGCAAGCAACACTTGCCAAATGTGGCCATAATTACTGGGGCTCTATAAACAAAAGATACCATTCGGTGGCATGCTTCCAAGAGTATTCTCGCCAGACGTGCAAGGATGACACTCTGCTCTCTTCACTGCAGCCCCTAGAACTTGGGCCTCTAGCACCCACTCAGATGATTAAAAGTAGCTCTTTCCGGGGAGGGGGCACTGTGGCAGACAGGTAACAGCTCTGGACATCCCTCCCTTTTGGAGTGTGGAAAGGAGGTCTGCCTGGAGCTCCATGGGGGAAGATGGCAACAGCCCAGTCTCCTCTGAAGGTGCAACAGATGCTTAGTCTACTCTGGGAAGTTTACAGGACTCTGACCCTCCCGGTGGGGGGATGGGTTTGGCAAGACCTCCTCCCTTTGAGGTGATGTTTCATGCAAGCTCTACCCCACAGCCATGTACCACAAAGGGTTTAACAAGGACCCAAGATCTCATTATACCCCCACACAGCATGTAAAATCAGTGCAAATCAATTAAGTCAACTTCCACAACTACACAGTAAATCTGAACCAACAGCAAGTTCATGTGGGCTGCAAAGGACTCCTGCATTCAGAAAATGGACATCCCCGAAATCTTGGCACTGGCAGCGGGGGAGAAGTTTGGAGACAGTAACTGCATTTGCTGTAATTTAAAAAAAAAAAAACAGTGCTGGGGCTAGCCTGGTGGCATGGGGATGGGGGGGGGGGAGAGAGAGAAGAGAGAGAGACCATTTATAGTCCAATGAACTGCAGGACCATAAGCAGCATGGATTCACAAGGGGGAAAAGGTCCTGCCGAACAAATCTGATCATTTGACTGGAACACCAAGGAGACTGATCAGGGGAGGGAACAGATAGGAGACAGAGGCCAGTTAATGGCACTTACTCTGATGGAAAGGTGACCAGTGGGGTACCACAGGATTCGGTTCAGAGACCAGTCATCTTCAATATCTTCATAGGGGACACTGCAGAGGAAGGTATGCCTTTCTGCAGAAGACAAAAATCTGTAATAGGATGACACTCAGGAGGTGAAGAAAATGCACAGTGATTTTGGGAAACACATGGAGTTGTCCAAGGCATGGCAGTTGTTCACTGACATAAAGTAGGGGTCAAAAGTGGCACCGGCCCACTAGCCAAATGCTGGTAGATTTTATCAAGCTAGTAAAATTCTCATTTAACTAGCCCCATGGGCTTGTACTGGAGAAGGCAACACTTCAGTATGTACATCAACTGGGCCAGTGGATTTTCTCAGTCACTAGCCCTGCTAGCTAGTGGCTGCAAAATTTAAGTGAGCCGTGTAAGAAAGTGCTAGATCTGCACCTACGGCACAGGAACTTCAGTACAGAGTATTGGGGGGGGGGGGTACAGAGTCAGACAGGAAAGGGACCTGTGGGTTATAAAAGGACATCAAGCAGCAGCAGCACAGTAGGACAAGGCTGTGGTGCTGTAGTTAAACGACACCCTGCTACGCCCCCCACCAACAGAACTGAGTTTTGGAGACTGTACCTCAGAAAGGGCACAGTCAGGGTGGAGACTGTCCAGGGGAAGTAAACTAAAATCGTTCAGAGCCTGCATGGGAAGTCCTATAAGGAGAGACTTGGGGATTTTAAGTATATCCTGGAAGAGAGAGTGGAGGAAAGGCGACATGATTGAGACCTACAAGTACCTCACAGGGGTGTCCCCTCCCCTTCAAATCAGGACGAGCAGCAGAACAAAGAAACATGCTGCGAGTCTGAAACGCCAACATCCCGGGACATCGGAGGGACAGCTGGGGGAGAGAAGACTGAGCATCTAGCTCTCCTTCTGGAGAGTGTTTGCTTACTAGACCCCTGGCAAGGCTGGGGGTTCCTCGTGCCGGCACTTCGCGGGATGGGGTGGACGTGGGACATCATGGCTCATCCCCACCCCCAGGGATCTACAATAGAAAAATGCAGCCACCACATGATGCCTCACTCCCGGCCCTGATCACCAGCAACACTCTCTCGTGGCTGACCTATCCAGTCTCTGCCGATCCGGCTTGACCTCACAACCTGCCCATGGGAGTGAGGCGAGTCCAGAGACGCAAGGCCGGTTGCGCTCCTACCAGCATCCTTCTCCCATCTCCGTGTGGGTTGTGCTGGGTAGGTGGCCCCGCCCTGGGGGGGCAAGCCAGGGGGCATCGCCCCACAAAGGGGTGTCCCAGAAAGGCGAGGAGGAAAAGACCAAGTGAGCATGGGCTGAAGCAGTACAGGCAGGCACCCACAAAAAGCATACTAAAACAGAAGCATGCTACGAAGTGGAATGGGGGAAGTTCAGGAGAGATGTGAGGATACGTGTCTTCACTGAAAGAGTGGCTGATGCCTGGAACAATCTGCCAGCAGAAGCGGTGGAGTTTAATCGGGGCGCTTAAGCATGCATGGGATAAACAGGGGTATATTAGAACAGAGGCGGGGAAGTGGTTGGGTCGCTGAAGACCAGATAGGGTGCACTGAAGTGGAACAGTTACGGAACGCTTGGGCAGACTGGGTGGACCGAGTCCAAGTGGCCTTTCTCTGTGACAAATGCCATGTTTCCGCAGTCACTGCATTTGCTATAATTTAAAAACTAAGTGCTGGGGTTGGCCCGGTGGTGCTGACCAGTAATGCATCACATATAACACAAGAAATCACTGAGGGAGGAGGTAGAGGCAGTGACAGCGCTAGGGGGGGGTTAAAACATGGGTCGAATTGGACCCACTGGTGTAAAAACTCTGGGTCTAAAAAGGAACCTAGTGGGTCACAACATAATCAGTGGCAGATTTTGAACAGTTCATATTCCGTTCCTTTAGATATTGTTATAGAGCAGGTGCATCTGTTTGGACCCACTAGCAAAGGAAAGAGGGATCAATTTTGGAAAGGATGCAACTTTTGCTCTTTTGGTGCATGTTAGCGCTGTCACTGGGTAGAGGTCTAAATTACTGAGGAAAAATGAATTCACCTTGGGCTGTTAATGACATCCAGTCCCCTGCAACTCAACATTAATGTCATTACTCACATCTCTTCTGATGTTATACAGCCCAGTATTCCTGGGCCAGAGCCATCCCAACTGTGCCTCCACCACAGCAAGTTTGCTCCAAAGCTTCCCCAGTCAGAGATGTGGGTTCGACTGACACTGGGTGAGAAGTGAACTTACACGAAAATAGCACAGGTGGAGGCAGCTACAGCAGCATATAATCTGTAAATCTGATCCATGAGGGGATAATACTGTAAACATTTAAGGGCCGAAAAGGCCACATTTTGAAGTCATGGATGGTAAAAAAAAAAGGAGGGGGATCCACAGCTCAAAGTCTTCCAAAGGATCCTGTCTGTTCAAAGTGTTTTAGCAAGTCAAAATAGTTAGATTTCTAACTCTGCCAATGACAAGTTTTAAGATACTGAAGCTCCTAATTAGAGGCATAATTTAGGCCACTTTCTAGCATTTTAATTAGAAACAATCAGCAGGCAGCTTTTGTTTAATGCTTTCAACATGCAAGTTTAGTGCTGACGGCAGTGAGCAACAAAACATACATGACAAAATCCCAAGGGGGATCACCTCTAGGAGCAAGGAAGTGATTCTGCCGCTGTACAATGGACTGGTTAGACCACACCTTGAGTACTGTGTACAGTACTGGAGACCACACTTGAAGAGGGACATACAGCTCCTGGAGAGGGTACAGAGGAGGGCAACAAAGATGATCACGAGGGCTAGGGGATTTGACTTACGAGGACAGACTTGAGGAGCTCTGCCTGTTTTCATTGGAGAGAGGAGAGACAGGGGGACATGACTGAGGTCTTCAAGTACCTCAAGGGAATAAATAATGTAAAACATGGAGGATCTTTAGACTAAAGCAGGAGGCATCACCAGAGGCATGGTTTGAAGTTGGAAGGTGGAAGGGTGAGGGGGGAAAAGAGGAGGAGGTTTTTCACTGAGAGGGTGGTGGACCCTTGGAATGCTCTGCCTGGTGAGCTGGTTCAGAGATCCACAGTGGAGAGCTTTAAGAGAGGGTGGGACAGACACAGAAAGTGGATGTAAAATTGTGAACTTTTGAACTCTGGCATCCAAATACAGTTGTACCTTGAGGGATGGAATGGGTAAAAAAATTCTCACAGCACGCCAGCCACTGCTCCCAGCAAGTCAACATATTAGGCCCACAGGACTGGCCCAGCAGTGTCGAGTCTTGAACTGAACCTTTGACTCTGCTACTGTAGCCAAAATATGATGTGCCAGGGGGAGGAATCGGGTGTCACTGTTCCCTGCTGGATTCCTCCACCTTTTGAGATTTTCAAAAGCTTGTCGTATTTGTGCACAGCAAGTACCTCAGAAATGAAACCAAAGCAAGACCCCCCACTACTCTAGCAGCAAAGTGTCTATGCCAGTTACAATGCTTTGCTCCATGGGGGTGGGGCCTCGCACAGCCTTCAGCCACTCTGCCCAAGTCTCCTAGAAGCATCTCCCCAGTAAGTGAGACTCCACCAATTACTACTTTAACAATCACCCCTTTCCAAATCTCCTAATCTCTTCTGCCCAGGCTCTATTTCTAGCCCCAAGTTGAGGTAATTTTCCTCCCGCAGTATCAGCATGTACTGATAAACTGGCATCTGCCTTTGACATACTACAGGTATGTACTACTTTATTACCATTTGGTTCTTATTTTCAGTTGATTAAACTCTTGCCATGCCTACCACACTAATGACTCAACATCTGCTGAAAGAACGTTAACCATGTCTACCATCATGATAACCTCCCCCACTGCCAAATAAATCTAATTTGTAAAGAAAGAAGTCATACTCACAGCTCTACCCAACTATTGCTTCCATTAAGGATGTACCACCTCAAAAATGTTTTAAAACATCAGTATTTGCTAGTAAACGGCACCACACTAACATGCTTTTTCTCATGGTGGGCTTTGCAGGAGAGCAAGAACTTTAATAAGCTTCAAAATCATGCACCTTAATTCAGGAATGAAAGAACATTTTTGCCAGAAATACATTAAACAAAAAATAGTGACAAATACTGTGGCTTTATTATCTGCCCTCAGGAGAGAATTACATTTACACAACCTTCAAAACAAATGTTGATTTCAAGTCACTGTTTTGTATTACAAAGGGCACCATCTTAATTCACAGGAACACATACCCCACACCAGAACTGTCATTTTTAGAAGAGGCTTTGGCATCCAACTCACATGGGTTTAATTTAGTTTTTACAGTGAATCTTGGTTGGGGAGGTGTAACAACGGACAGAATGTAAAAAGATTTGATAGGAGAATGTTCACTATTCGAGATACAAGAATGTTCATATTCGAATTAGCAAAGGGTTTGTTAGCAGCGCTCAAAGCCTGTAAGAACAGTGTGTGTCAGATGGCTCCCTCCATGACCAGTTTTAACACTTCCCATTTCTCTGCTGCAACTCTGACCCTAACCTTCCGAGAGGGCCCCTCTACGATCTCCCTGACTTTTTTTTTTTTAAACTTTGTTTATTGGTTTAAAACCAACAGTTTAGACATAAGCACTGCATTACAGAAATAGAAAAATTAAAAACCTCCACGAAAAAAATTTGATCAGTGCTTTAAGATGCATAACTGGGGGACTTCCAGTGACGTCATGCCAGCAGCTGCAGCCTGATCGCATAGCTCCGTCTCCCCCAGGGTATAAATCACCAATTCCCAGCTGATTAAGTAAAATTGGGCAAAAGCAACTTTAAAAGTGCAAAGATGCCCCGACGAAAGCCGGAAAATTCAATCTAATAGCAGACCCCTCAGATCTAGATGGGGTACTCTCAGACAGCGACAGCTCACAGATATCTGGTTGCGGCAATCCCAAGGCCTTAAACTCTCAATTCAAATAATATCGCCAGGCAAATGGACTTAGTCCTCAGAGAACTAAGGGACTTTCGGAAAGAAACTAAATCCACATTTGCAGCACTACAAATGGATGTGGGGAAAACTGAAACGCGACTTGATGATCTCGAACAGGCCGCATCCACTGACCTACGGGTAGATCATACTGTAAGGGCAATCCTCCAACTGAGCCAAGAGGGGAAAAAACCTCAAGAGACAGAGCAGGCGAGGCGAGGCGGAGGCATGAAGTAGGAGAAATTTAAAAATCGCAGGCTTTCCCCTAGGGGAAAGAGGGAAGTCACCCTATCCCCTTCTTGCAAAAATATTTCAAAACCCAGCTGGACATACCAGAGGACTGTTCCCTAGAAATAGACCGCGCTCACCGTACATTGGGGCCTCAGCTACCAAACTGCCCACATGCAATTTTAGTGCGCTTTCTGAGGTACCAAGAGAAAAATTATACTGCATAAATCCTGGCAGAAAGGCAATTTAATCTACCAAGACCATAGAATTTATGTGGACAACTACTATCCTCCAACAATAACCATGAATTGTAGAGCTTATGGCCCAATAATGAGAAAGCTGAAGGAATCAGGGATAAAGTTTCGTATGCCATACCCTGCAAAATTGGTGGTTTACCTTGAAAAAGGCCCCAAAAGCTATGAAACTGCAGAAGAAGAGTCTCGAGAACTAATTAAGCTGGGAATCGAGGTTCCGACACACCAAAATACCAACATCCCATCGTTAGCGGCCAAATTAGCGCAAAAGGCACGGAGCAGAGGATCGTCGCGGGAACGCCGAAGAGAAGGAGAAACCGCGATTCAGCAAATCACAGCAAGTAGCACCCGAATCGGAGAGTAAAGCAACTAAACAGAACACCACATGAAGGGGACTGGCAATACTATCTTTACCTACTGAGGCGGGCCATGCCCTCCCTTCCCCTCTCGTTTACTGAACTCCTTGTCAGCCTCTGTGTACCTCACCCCTTCCTCGAGTACCTCATCCTGATGTAGTTGTCCAATAAGACTGCCCAGAGGCCGCCACTGAGCTGAGGCACCCTATAACATCAGAACCTGGGAAATCAGGCTAAGAGGGCTCCCTTGTGGTGACACCCCAAAATCGGGAGTTGAGAGAAAGGGCAGAGGCAAAGGAAAGGGGACTGGGCACAAGTTGATGGTCTGGAGGTGAGAGGTGGACAGGCCTGTCATCCGGCCACCTTATGGTCCATTTTAAATATGAGGACTCATGCAACGCTACGTACGGTCAGTGGCACCTAATTAACACAGATGTACATTGGGACTTTGTGTTGTACTTTAACAATGTTTAACGTTAAACTGTTTGCTCATGTGGATACCTGGGGAGCCCCGAGAGCCCTCCATACTGTGGGGAAGGCAGAACTACGAGATGGAAGGGCCGGGTTGCAAGACAGAGGGAGAGACCAGATTGCCCTTCCTCTGAAATACATCAACAGGTCCTTGACTGGGGAATGGATTCTCTTGGTCCCCAATTACTCCCTCAATGCTGTACGAGGGAGCTGGGTGAAGGCTTCCACCTCTGATCGGACCCTCAGAGCAGCTGAATTACCTCCCATATGCGGAGTTCTACACTACGAAGGGGCTCCCCACGTTGTGAAATGAGCTCTGCCTCCCTAGGTAACACAAAGGGGGAAATATAGTTAACTAGGAAACAATTATATGGAAACACTACATTTTAACAACCCAGGGGACGACCTGACATGATTATAAACCCTTCCCCTTCCCAAGATGTATTACGTCTGGTCCTAAGGTAACCAGGGCCAAGCCATACTTGGCACATTAGGGGACCAGAACACGTTTAGCTCCCAGTCACCATGGAAGCCGTTCACAGTATGGCAGGGCAAGCCCAGTTGGTAAGCCACTGCCTTCAGTTCAAAGTTGTTAATTTTCCTAAGTTCTTAAAAAGTTCAAAGTTTGAGGGTGGTTTAATTTCCTCACTACCTTACAGGCAGTCACCAACCTATAAAGCAAGTAACAAAAATAACAATGTCATAGGACCCAGACATAGCAAAGGGGCCCAGTTAAAGCTCTCCAATATCAGAGACGCTTAAATGGCTGATACACCTTCACAGATAATGTCATTACATGTTAATGGCTTAAGCAGCCCAGGCAAACGTACAAGAATGCTTACTTTATTTAGGAAGTGTCATGCAAGAATTATCTATGTACGAGACATAAGAATGCGAACGAACATAAACAGCTATTAGGGAAGGGTGTCGTACAGGTTCTCATCCTCGCATGGAGGTGGCAGAAAGAGGGGTTGCCATACTGGTAATGGGCCATACCCCCTTGCAGGCCACGATGTCTGTGTTTTTGACCCTGGAGGGAAGTAGGTGTTGGCTAAGGTCACCTCATTGTCCTGTAGCTTACCTTGGACAATTAGCAGGCAGACGCGGAGGACTGCCTGGTAATTGTCCAAGGTAAGCTACAGGACAATGAGGTGACCTTAGCCAACGCCTACTTCCCTCCAGGGTCAAAAACACAGACACTAAGGTACCTACTGAGGAAGGTGTTGGAACTGACTAAGGTGATCCTAATCCTCACCATCGCTGCAGACCTTAAATGACCCTCCAGTTACAGCCTCCCCGATTCCCTACCAACATTCCCTCAAGTCTATCCCATGCATGCTTGAAGTCCACCACCATTTTCACCCCACTACCTCAGCTGGAAGACTGTTCCAGGCATCCACTACTACTTCAGTGAAGAACCACTTCCTCACATCCCTTCTAAACTGCCCACATTCCAACTTCACTGCATGCCCCAATTCTCATGCACTTTCTCCTCTGAACAAAACTTCTCCTGTGTCTTATTCACCCTCCCAGGTGTTTATGTCTCTATCATGTCTCTCTGCCCCTTTCCAGAGTGTACAAAGATCACTCACTCTCTCTCTCTCCTCATAAGATTTTGATGCAGTCACTGCACCATTTTATTTGCCCTCCTTTAGAAAGCTTCAACTCTGTTTATGTCCTTCCGTAGATTTGATCTCCAGAACTGGACACAGTACTCCAGGTGGGGTCTCACCAATGCTCTATACAGTGGTAACACCCCCCCCCAACCTTCCTTCTGCTGGTGATGATCCTCCCTGTACACCCCAGCATCCCACTGGCCCTGCCTGCTGCCCTGCCACACTGCTTCACTGCCTTGAAATCTTCCAATACGACTACTCCAAGATCCCCTTCTTTTGTGACCATCAAAACCTCTTGCCCCAAAGTGCATGATTTTGCACTTTTCTCACACTGAAACCCAGCTGCATGCCCTTTAACCACTCCAGTTCCCAGAGGTCTCTGCTCATGCTCTTCACCCCCACTGGAGTGTCTACCCTATTGCAGATTTGGGCGTCATCTGCAGACAGACATACCTTCCCTTCCCACTCTTTTGTAATATCACTTAAGATGAAAAAGAGGACTGGTCCCAGTATTAAGCCATGAGATACCCCGCTGGTCATTTCTCCTCCTCCCAAGCGAGTCCCATTCACCACCATTACTCAGTTGCATATGCACCAGCCAATTTCGTACACAGTTTACCACCTTAGGACCCAAACTGCCCAGTTTACTTATCTGCCTTTGTGGTACACTGTCGAAGGCCTTGCTGAAGTCTAGGAAGCCATGTCCACCACCCCACCCTGATCTGTTTCACTGGTCATCCAGTCAAAGACAATCAAGTTCACCTGACATGACCCCCAACCCCCGTGAATCTGTGCTGCCTCTGGTCTTGTAACCCATTTCCATTAACTCCACCACTGACGGACCGACTATAGTTGCCAGCCTCCTCCCTGCTGCAGTTTTTATAAAGCAGGACTGCATCTGCCCTCCTCCAGTCCTCTGGAACCAGTCCTGCTTTCAGTGAGCTGCTGAAAAGGGCAGTGAAGAGGTGCAGCTATTACCTCCCTAAGCACCTTTGCATGTGTCCCCATCCAGCTCAACAGCTTTGTGTACTTTCAACTTCTTAAGTCCTTTCAGGACCCTCTCCTGTGAATGGACTTGTGTCTACTCCCCCCCAGTGTTCCTGCTGCTTTAATATGGTCCATACCCCTCCCACTGTGAAGACTGAACGGAAGTATCCATTTAGTGTATATACTTTTTCCTGATCCTCCTCTGCAGTGTCCCCCCCTCCTGCCTTAACCCCACAATCCCTCCCCTCATCTTCCTCTTTTTACTTACGTACCAAAAGAAATCCTGCCCCCTTTAGCTACCCCTTAGGCTAGCCATTCTTCAGTTTGTGCCTCTGCACCCCCTCACCACTTTCCCAGTTTCCCTCAGCTTCTCCTGATACACCTCCCTATCCTCTTCCCACTGCACCTCTGTACTTCCTGAATGCTACCTATTTAGTCTCAAAGCTTTGCAGTCATTTCATTTGAAAACCAAAGCAGTTTCACCTGTTTTTGCCATTTTGCACAGGTTTGCTGCCTTCACTATGGTATCCCCTTAATCTGTCCCATTTTTTCTCCACTCCACCTAGGTGACCCCCAAAAAAAAAAAAAGACTAGGATTGTCCAAAACATTCAGCTTTGTTTTTTAATTTAATCGATTTTTTAGTTATTTTTAAATCTGCCCTCCTAGTAGGGCTGTCACAGTTTCATGGTATACCTCGGTTATCAGAAGTCACGGTATTGATACCATGGGCAATAACAGATACCATGATAACCGGGATTCATGGTATACTGCAGTGTTGAGATCTTTCAACTAGTTTTTTGTGTGTATTTTCAGGGACAACTGCCTCTTCCATGCCAACTCTCCCTGATGCAAGAGTTCAATAAGGCTTCTTTTTGTGCAAAAATTACGATAACCACGGTATTACATGCAACAGTTATACAATCAGAATTTCATACTGTGACAAGCCTACCTCCTGAAGTCCAAGACCCTCATCCTGTGTGGTTTGCTTCTGCTGTCGTCGTCCTGTTGTTCACACTGTATGATGACTGCTGGTCCCCAAGTGGCCTCCCACCTTGACGCCTGCAACACTGTCCCGTTTGAGCAACTCCAGTACCGCCCTATCAGAGCAGGCCCACTGACTAGTTGCCTGAGAGACATCTGCAGGGAGTCTGATGTCCCTGCTTTTCGCAGAGAACAACTGGATTTTAGCAGAGAACAACTGGAAGGCTCCAATCAACATCCAACAGACTGAAATTTCCAACCAGCAGCACCTCCCTTTCGTCTTCCACCGCGCCGATGTCTTCCTCCAGCGCCATATCCAGTTCCTTCCCCTGTGCTGGAGATCTGCAGGTCACCCCAGTACAAATAAAGGCAGTCTCCAACTCCAGGATATCCACAGTACCTCCAACCACTCCTAACCCCCCCCCCCCGACTTCCTTGCATTTGTCACTTTGATGATCTCTCTTACATACAGAACAACCCTTCCTCCCCACCTTATCCTTCCTGAACAGAGCATAGCTTTGTATGACCATATCCCAGTTGCGGTCGCCTGTGCACCATGACTCAGTAATGGCCACAATGTCCAGGTCTGCCTCCGCCACGATGGCCCCTAGGTCTAGAATTTTATTTCCAAGACTCCTCTTGCATTTGCACACTTGGCCCTCTACACCTTGTCCTCCCACTCTGCCTGCAAGTGCAACCGTCCTTCCTCCCTCCCAACATGCTGCGTGCATGCCCCCCCCAAACCAAACCTTTTTTGGAACTTGTTTCCAGCCACCTTGTCCTCTCCTTACAGCCGTTTCCTTTATCCTGCTCTTTGATGGATACTCCTCCCCTCAGGTCCTTCCTTCCTATCGCTGTAGTCTGCGGAGGGACAATCTGCCTCCTTTTTTCCTTCTGCCACCCCCCCCCCACAGCTAGTTTAAATGTTTACCAAGAACATTTAAAACCACCCAAGGACTAACGTTTCCCATCCAGACGGATGCAGACCACATCCCCAATGCAGCCAAACCCCTGTTCTCTGCACAACGAGCTGCAGCTCCAGTGCAGAGTAACCTATCCCACCACCAGTCGTAGACAAGCAGCAGCTTGAACATCGCCATGCATGCTACTTGCCCAAGACCCCTTCCCAGTTCCCTGAACTCACCTTGTACAATCCCAGCCCCATCCACTGCTAGATCATTAGTCCCCAGGTGGACGATTACATTCAGCCTCCCCACATCCTAGCGATCCTTAAGATCCATTGCCCATCCCTCCAAGCCATGGCACCAGGTAGGCAACTCCACCTTCCCCTTTCCTGTTCCCAAATTACCCCCAAAAAACAAGAGGTCCCCCACCAGAAGCTGCTACCCCCCACCTGCTGGGGTCCTCTGTCTTCCACCTTGGGACTTCTCCCTAGAGGGAACCCCCACATCCTCAGAGTACAATGGGCTGCTGCTGCTGGTAACCCAGATTTGAAACAAACCTGGGTCAGAGGGATGCCATGTGGGAGGAAGACTAAGCATCCCAGTTTAGTGGTAAAGTACTTTGCTGCAGCAGTGCCACCTGAGTGAGCAAGGGTGGCAGTGCAGGCAGGTGTGTCCAGGAAGGGAACGCTATTTGTACCTTCCTATTCCTCCAGTAAAAAAAAAAAAAAAATGGGAGGTTATGAATCTTGCATACAGATCCTGATGCACAAGTGTTTATTCTCAGGAACCATTCCTCAATGTTGCACTGAGGGCTGTTTGCCAGCATAGCTTTCTTTTGATTCTAGGTTGATGGTGTCAATCTCGGACTTAAGGGTCACCCTAGATTTGAAGGCCTTTACTTTTCTGGCCGAAGTCCCACACTGCCAATAGAATGACATTAACTGAAGGTTCAGTCTTCCTATGTCTCCAAGCAGTGGATAAGCCACTGCCACCCACAGTAACGCTTGCCACAGCTTTAATCTTAGTGGTCTCCATTGCCAGCTTCTTCTTCAGCTTCCCCACACTTGGACTCTGCTCAAAATTGCTCAACAAGTACAGGATTACCTACTAAACATAGCAAGTGTTTTGAACTTTGAAACTAGACTGATGTAAACACTAAAAATAAAAAAACTTGATCTGCCAGGACCTGCCGTGAGAAATCTCTCCTTGTAGACCTAAAATGTTTTTAAAGACAGGCAAGGAAAAATATGAAAATGGGCACGATGTGCTAGCAGTTCATAGTAGCAGCTCCACAACAGTGTAATGTCTTAAGCTGCAGCAAGCACCAACTTTGCAAAGTGCAACAGCTGGGCGTCTGTTGGCATTTCACAGATAATGATGGTTTATAATCGAATATTGCATCCCACAAACAGTGCAGGCACTTCAAGACAAACAAGCTTCTGCCTGGTGCTCACCCAAACACTATCAGGACATGCCAGAAGAACTCTGCAGGGCTTTGAAGATGTTCAGCTACGACCCAATTTTTTTTTCTTCCCTCCATTCATTTATTTTGAGACTGGAGCCTAGGACCCTTTTGGGGTACAAAAAGCCACTGAAAAGATTGAGGAGCTGCTCCATTTTCAATGTGGCAGTCCATGCAACTGGCACCTATAAAGAGATTGATTTGGGGAAGGGGGCTACCTACTTAAGAGAGAAACAGGGCTTTTCAGATATGAGGCCACACGTCCTTTAACTGAAGAGATCCTATTACCCATGTCTAGGACCAGTACATGTTCTTGAAAGGAAAGGACACATTCAGCTACTGTGGTCGCTAGCAAGTCCTAAAAGTTTAAATATGTACAGCCCTGCCTGTTTGAGACCCTACATGTGGTCAGTATATTGTGTCTCTGAGAACAGCTACCAGCACACATCAATATATCAGTCACTCACCCACATCCTAAGGGGACGCAAAGGGTTTCTGCAGAACTTGACAGGATCCCCATTTATTTTATTTTATTTTATTTTTGATTGATTGATTGATTAATTAATTTTTATTGGTCCTAGCCAGCCAGCGGAGCACAGCACCCAAGGGAGGGGGAGAACCACAGGAGATCCATGCACACACAAAAAAAAAAAAAAAAAAGAGAAGGGTAGGCATATATACCCTTTAAAAGGTAAGCAGATTCCTAGCAAGCTAATCATTTAGAGCCAGACACACGAGAGGGACATAAATCATTACACAGAAGAGCTTCTGCAAAGCCAGACCTGCATGAGTGCTCAACTGCAGATATTAGTGTTGAGTCGGAAAGGTGAACAACAATACCTACATCATACCATGCAAACTACAGAATAAAACCAAATACAAGTGCCTCACATCATGTGCCATAAACCCAGCTATTATGCAGAACAAAACTGGCATTTGGTAGTACCAAAAGCATATTTTCTCCTAAAAACCAACACTTATGCAGACTTTCACACAATAAATAACCAAACCCTGAGTTGGAGGGGGTGGTGTGGGGAGTGTACAGACCCCTACAAATTTTACCAGCCTGACTCTTGCTTCTTTTGTTTCTAGCACTGTATGTTCTTTGGCAAATTGCACTACTTGTTGTCCTTATTTAATCTGTTGTATTCACTGTCATTTCACAACTATGTATGTAACCTCCCAGATCGTGCCTGAAAATATGCAACTTTACTATCTAGCGCACCTACCTGGTCAATAAAAACAAAATATATTAGACCACTGGCTGGGGGCTGGATCTTGCCAACATACAAGCCCGCTTTTATGGCTGGAGGAGTAGCTGTCATTTCCCTTCACAGTGCAATTCTAGTACTAACAGTGTGCAACTCACAGGCTCTGTAATGTGCTTAGTTCCTTTTGCTTAAATAAAAAAGGCACAATAAATAAGGGGCAACAGCACAGAAAAGAGAACCACCAACACCATTTAAGACTACCTCCCCCTAAAGAGCCACAGTCACTGGGTACAACCAAGATCCAGCAGGATAGCACAAGACTGTCGAGCTGACGGTAGAGATGATGCAGCTGTCCATCTACCCTGACCACAGACCAAGGTGGACGAGCACTTTACTCCTTTTGCTACTGGGGCAAAAAAAGGCAATTACACGTAAATTGATGTGCACAGACCCCCCCCCCGGACAATCACAGAATGGCACAAAATAATCCATGAAATCTACCGGCTTGAGATTCTGACAGCTAAACTACATGACAAACAAGATGTATTAATGAGAAGATGGCAGAGGTGGATACTATATTATTCCCGTATAAATCCAGATTTGGTCCCTTAGAGGAGTCAGAGGGCTCCTGGGTTTGTCCCACCTCCCCCACCCACACACTTGCTTGCCCAGTCCAAGATCTCTTCAACCGGTCCTTCTTGTCCAACATAGTACCCAATAAGTGGAAGGTAACAGTAGTAGTACCTATACATAACAGGAGATCCACTACTATTGTCGACAACTATAGACCTATATCCCTCCTCTGCCACTTGGCAAAGATACAGAAGCGTAATCTACAACCACGTCCAAGACTACCTTGAATCACACAACCTACAATCCTCTTAACATGGATTCAGAAGGAATCACAGCACCCAAACTGCTCTGATAAAAGTGAGACATATACCATTCCATGGATGACGGCCATGATACAGGTACCATTTTTGCTGACCTTACTAAAGCATTTGGTCTAGTAAACTACGTTCTTCTGCTCCACCAGCTGCATACTCTAGGTCTGGATAACGATGCCTGGAACTGGGTAAAAAGCTACCTATCCTGCCGCTCTGAGAGAGTCAAATGGAATGGCTCCTCCTCTGGACAGAGGCATACAACACATGGTGTACCGCAGGGATCCATCTTAGGACTTTTATTTTCCCCTCTTCATTAATGACCGCCCACATTCTTGTGGTGGTGCCTCAATGCATCTTTATGCAGATGATGCCACTGTCCATCGTTCCTCATCAAATACTGACCAAATTAATAGGGATCTTGACAATGACTGCTTCCCTTGAGGACTGGTCCGGCTGTTGGCAGCTGGTCCTCAACACAAAAGAAAACTAAAATACACGCTGTTCTCCCAACACCCTTCTACAAAGGATCCTCCATCCTCCCTTAATATATCAAACAAGAGCAACACCTTGGAAACAAAAACATAGAAACAGACTGATGGCAGATAAGGGCCGCCTGGCCCACCTAGTCTGCCCATTTCCCTACCTAGAGGATAAGCTGCAGATCCCATTTAACTAACGGCCTATTTCTTCCTACCCCCAACAAAAATTCCTTATGTCTGTCCCATGCATTCTTGAACTCTCCCAGTTTTAGATCCCACAACCTCCTCAGGAAGGCTGTTCCATGCATCCACCACTCTCTCTGTGAAAATGTACTTCCTCACATTGCCCCTGAGCCGTCCCCCCTCGGTCAGAGAGCATCTGGTTAGATTGCCAGGAGGCAGGCAGTGAGTGGGACCACTAAGCCGGAGGCGTGGGAGACGTGGGGGGGAGAGAGGGAGCAGAAGGGAGGAACTAGTGCTAAGCAGGCACTCAGGCTGGAGGAATCAGCCAAGGGGAGGGTGGTAGAGGGCACTCTAGGAGAGTCGGGAGGGATATCTGCTGAGGATGGGAAGGGACGAGGAGGGAGGGTAGAGAGAATGCGGGGAAGGCAAGGTCTGAGGGGGTGGAGGCAGGGAGGAAAGCAGTTGAAGGGGGCAGGGAGGGATCTGTGGAATCTGGCCCAAAAAAAAAAAAAAAAAGGTCAGGGGGATTGGGAGGCCCAGCTAGCTGGCCAGGAGGGGGGGGGAGGAAATTGAGAACTGCATACAGAAGGAACAGCACAGTAGGTCACGACAGACTAGTGGACCCCGGACTAATGGGGGTGGGAGGAGTAAGCTGGGAGCCGATGATAGAAGGGGTCAAAAGGGCCAGTAAAGGGGGGGTGAAGGTGATCCTGCTGGGGGACTCCATGACCAGGGGCATCCAGTGGGAGGGAGTAGGGGATCCAGTGGGAGGGAGTAGGGGACGGTATAAGCAGCCAGGTCAGGGCTAAATGTATTCTGGGACTATTCGTTCACAAGGCCAAATTCCAGCTATATTCCTTAGCTTTGGAATCCGGGGGATCCCATGATTTCCTAGTACACCTGGGTAAAAACAATTTGGAAAGGAACAGCGATCTGGAAATCAGGTAGCTAGCCTGGGTCTGCCATTCTATGGGAAGTTCAATTTCTTTCTCGGAAATCCTGCTGGTGCACAGGGCACCCGGGGAGGCCAAGTACAAATAAGAGGTGTGAACCAGTGGCTCAGGTAGTGGTGCAGGGAAGAAGGGTTTGGACTGGTGGGGGGACACATGGGATAAGGAGTTATATGCTAGGGATAGGCTACATCTTAACCTAGAGGGGAAGGAGATCTTAAAGCTGAAACTCGCTGAATTCATTAACGAGAAGTGGGGTTTAAACTTGTAAAGGGGAGGGACTAGTGAAGGACTGGGGACAGGAGGACTGACTGAGGTCCCTGGTCTACAGCAGCAAATAAGAGCAGGGGACTCTGATGGTCACAATGCAAGAGTTGCGCAGGAGAGGTCAAATAGGGAGTGCACAGGGCCAAGTCAGTTGTGCAGGGGAGGTGGACGGTGGTCCTGGTCAACACCAGGAGTATGGGCAACAAAATGCCCAAGCTACAGGCGATGCTGGCAGAAGGATCAGTGAATGTGACAGCGATTACAGAAACATGGGCCACCCAGAAGAATGATTGGGACCTAAATTTGGAGGGCTACAAAATATTCAGGAGGGATAGCGAAGTGGGTAGGAGGAGGGGGTGTAGCACTAATAGTCAAGGATAGTATACTGGTGAGAGGAGTGAGGTGGCAGAGGGGGGAGCGGAAGCGATTTGGGTAACCCTACAATCGGGGGATGAATGAAAAAGATTAAAATTAGGGGTGGTATACAGACCACCCGCAATGGATGAGGAACTAGAGGGAAAATTGGTTGAGAACATCAAGGGGCACTGTGACCGTGGAAATGGTAGGGTGGTGGTCATGTGGGACCTAAATATGGCAGGGGCAGACTGGGACACCATGACATCAGCAGTGGCCAGGGAGCAGAGGCTGATGGATGTGTTTCAAGATGCCTTTCTGGTCCAACAGGTGGAGGAACCTACCGGGGAGAGAAGATACTGGACACTGTCCTTACAGACAGCGACCAGATAAAGGGTCTGGAGGTGTGTAGCCCGCTGGCAGGAGACCATGCCATGGTCTGGTTTATGCTGTGCCGGGGGTGCGCCACCAAACACAGTGGTAATGGATTTCGGGGCAGACTGAGCATGGGCAGGATACTGAAGGGAAGCTTGAGCCAGATCAGGCCAAACATGGATGTGGGTAGCTTATGGAAGGTCATTAAAAATAGGGGTACAGGAGGCTACTAGCTTGTGTGCAAGGATAAGGAGTAAAAATGGCAGGGCCAGCAATCCATGCTGGTGGACCAGGTAGGTGCAAGAGGCGGTAAGGGGGAAGAAAGCTGCCTACACATGTTTTAAGCGATCCGGGGGGAAAGGAGAGACGGGAGTATGAGTTGTCAGCTAGAAGGGTCACGGGGTGGCGGGGGAGCAAAAGAGAG
This sequence comes from Neoceratodus forsteri, assembly GCA_016271365.2. NCBI lineage: Eukaryota > Metazoa > Chordata > Ceratodontiformes > Ceratodontidae > Neoceratodus > Neoceratodus forsteri. The sequence continues at coordinate 822,564,222 of CM028137.1, read as the reverse complement.
GATGGAGCACAACCTGGCCAAGGATATCTGTGTGGGGGGTGGGGAGAGAGAGAAAGGGTTTTTATAGATACATAGGGGAAAAGAGGAAGAGGAGAGCACAGATCTCCAGAATTAGGACTGGGGAATGATGGGCTAAGGAGGCAGGGGAGCAGGCAGAAGTACTGAACAAGTACTTTGCCTCGGTTTTTAGGGACAGAGACACATAGGCTTCATTCAACCGGAAAGCGGGGGCAGCTGAGAGGACAGGGCAGAGATGAGAGGATCAAAAGAGGCTGGGGTACCAGGTGGGCCAGCCCAGAAGAGGACAGGGACCTTATTGAGGAGAGGGCTGGGGAGGGTGAAATCACAGAGGGCAGCATGAGGGAGGCTCTACGGATGCTGAAAACTGACAAGACACCAGGACCGGATGGGCTGCATTCAAGGGTACTGAAGGAACTGGCAGATGAACCAGCGGCTCCACTGGCTGCGCTGTTCAACTCCTCTCTCCAGACAGGAAGGGAGCACCCAGGATTGGAGGGTGCCTATCCACAAAGGGGAGTCTATGGAGAACATGGGAAATTACAGGCATGTCAGCTTAACGTCAGTGGTAGGCAAACTAACGGAGGGCTTCATCAAAGGGCTGCTCGGGAGGCAACTGGATAGGCTGGGGCACATGGATGACACAGTATGGTTTCATCCCGGGGAGATCGTGCCAGACCAACCTCAGATTTTTACGACTGGGTGACAGGGACCCTGGACAGACAGACCAGTGGACATCTTATATCTGGATTTTAGTAAGGCGTTTGACTCGGTACCCCACTTCGGGTTATTTTTTCTTTCTTTTAATTTTAAGTTTGACAGTTTGCAGGTACCTTAATACATTAGTCAGGTGAATTGACACAAACCAGAGTTGCCATCAGAATATGTTACTTGGTAGTACAGTAAGTTTCAAGCTTATTTTACCAGAGTGCTAAAAATTCCATTAGGCATCATTCGGTCTTCTGGATGATGTGTTAAAGGAGGAGGAATTATTTTTCTAAATCAATTTTTAATAGGGAGTACCCTGTCCACGCCTATCCCACTGCTCCCTTCCAAATCTCCCACCTAGTCCATCTTTGGGTGTAAAGCGAGGCCCGTTGATTTGTTTTAAAGGTGAGTTCCTCTAGTTCAGATATGCTCTGGACTATTAACATTCAGTCTTGTTTCCTGGGGGGTATGGGACTGAGCCAAGATCTAGTAATGGCCTTATGGGCTGCAGTAATGAGAATCACCTAAACGTACATGGAATCAGGACCCCTCATGCCCGCCGGTGGAACTCCCAACACTGCTTCCGTCCAGCCGAGCGGGTGATCAAAGGAAAGGATCTCTCCCAGAGTTTTAGTGACCACCGACCAGTATGTCCGAAGTTTCGGGCAAGCCTAAAAAATATGGATAGTCTGCCACCTCCTACCCACAAGCCCTCCAACACCGATCTGGGTGTTCCCGATTCCTTTTATTTAGTGTTTTGGGGGTGAGAAAGATTCTTGCCAAAGGGGGGGACTGGTCGTCCTCTTAGCTAAGAGATAGCTATGACCCCAGTCTTGGATTGGGGGATCAAGAGTTAGCTTCCTCCTGCCATCTTATCTTTATTCTATTTAGTGGGTCACTTCTCACTGTCGTGAAAGATTTATAAAGGAGAGATCATACCTCTTTGGTTAGTTATGGTTTTAATCTTTGAATAGTCAACAGAAGGGGAGCAGCCCTGGACGGGTCTACATCTTTCTTTTGAAGGGAGGCAATATATGTTCTGGCTTGCAGGAACCTGAAATGGTCAGAGCTTCTCAGGCCAAACATGTTCTTGAGGGAGACAAAGTCCAGTGTACTGTCTCCTTGCATAAATTGGCCCAAACAGTCTAGTCGGCTTTACTCCACTGTCTATAGGCAAGATCCAGGCTGTGTGTGTGTGTGTGTGTGTGTGTGTGTGTGTGTGTGTGTGTGTGTTGTGATGGGGAGAGTCCCCAGCCCAGGCTAGGCTTTTTAGGGGCCAGACAGAGAATTGTAATTTGTATTTTTGCCAAAGCCTGTGGACCGAGCGGATAGTATCACCCAGTGTGTAACTTGGGGGGTTGGGTGCCTGTGGGGTGATAGGGGTATAACCAGTCAGTCCCCAGGGGCAACCTCCGGCCCCTCTCCTCCTCACCTTTCTCCATTTCCCTCCATCCAATGGTAGAGTTAGGGTTAGCCCATTGTAGAAGCGTTTTTCAGTTGCACAACCAGAAAATAATCCTCCAGCTCCGGGAGGGATCTGCACCCTCTATCTCGGCGAGTTTGCAAGATTTTTAGATTTATTCGAGGTCTTTTGCTGTTCCATATAAATTCTGAGATCATTTTATGCCATGTCTGGAAGTTTGACTTATGAACATGTAGTGGTAAACATTGAAACAGATACAAAAATTTGAGTAGTACGTTCATTATTATGGCATGGATTCTGAAGTACACGGGCATGTTAGTCAGGGACCATCTTTCCATGTTCTTTTTTTAGGGTGTCAGTCAGGGGAGTGTAATTTGTTTTGAAAAGTGTTTAGTGATATTTACCCCCAGGTATCTCATTCTATCTGCAGACCAGTTCAGGGGTAGGAATGAATGGGTTTCCTCAGAGGGGCATTTAACCAAAAAAAAAAAAAAAAACGCTCAGGACTTCTGTTTTAGTTTTATTAAGGGAATATCCCGAATGTTTCCCAAACTCTTCTAGTATGGGCCATACCTGTTCTATGGACCGGTGTGGTTGGGTGAGGCACAGCAAGACGTCTGCGTACAGCAGATTTTTTTTCTGAATGCCACCCACCTCAATCCCAGTCACCCCCGTCACCCTCCTCACAGCCTCGGCCAGAGGCTCGATATAGAGGGCAAACAGAAGGGGGGGGAAGGGGGCACCCCTGCAGCGTGCCTCTGCCCAGCTTAAATCTATTTGAGAGCTCACCGTTCACCCTGACGTAGGCCTGCGGACCTGTATATAGGGACCTTATGGTATCTATGAATGCTTTAGGGAATCCCCTGTGCTCCAGAACCATGAACAAGAAGTCCCAGAAGACCTTATCAAAGGCCTTTTCGGCGTCCAAACTCATCAGGCACGTTGGGGTGTGGGAACGTTGGATTTTATCTACCATGTTCAGGGCAGTGCGAACCCCGTCCGGAGCCTGCCGACCCACAACGAAACCAGATTGGTCTGTGTGAAATCAGGTCCAGAAGGATGGTATTTAACTGGGAGGCAATGATAAAGGTAAAAATCTTGTAGTCATGGTTAAGCAGGGATATAGGGCGGTACAATTTGAACCTTGTTTGATCTTTTCCCTCTTTATGTAGAATGGTTATGGTGGCATATTGCCAGGAGGGTGGAGTCGACCCTCCGTCAGTCCAAATATTTGAGAAAACTTTGAAAAGCAGGGGAGCTGTTTCTAAAGCAAAAGTTTTGTAAAATTCAGCCCCAAACCCATCCGGGCCTGGGCATTTTGCTGACTTAAGCCTCTTGACTATGGAGAGCATCTCCTGTTGTACAATAGGCATAGTTAGCATCCTCAGAGTCCGGCGAGAGTGAGGGGAGGGGGATGGAGCCAAGATAGCCTTGTTTATCTTGAGTTGAAGTTTCCTCACTGGGGCCATATAGGTTAGAGTAGCATTCGACGAATGCCTCTGCAATCTGTGAGGCCTGTCTGACCATTTGGCCCAACCGAGGGGATATCATTTTGGTTACTGTGGCTCTAGCAACATACTGTCGCAGCCTAAAGGCCAGGAGTTTGGTGCCTCTAGGGCCTCCCTCGTAATACCTTTGTTTTAAGTAAAACAGGGCCCCCTCTACCTCAGCTTTCTGGATGTTTTGTAGTTGGTTCCTGCAAGCCATCAACTCTCTGCCCTGGGTCTCCTCCCACTTAATTTTTTGGGCGCATTCTAGTTCCCTGATCGTGCCATTAATTCTTCTTGTCTCTGCCTCATTAGTCGTTTCTTGTGGGAAGCTATCAAGATTAATTTACCTCTAAGTGAGGCTTTAATAGTATCCCACAAGATTTGTGGGGAGGTCTCTTGCCTACTATTCTCTTCTAGGGTTATCTTCAGATGTTTCCTAAGTTCATCAACTACCCTTTTATCTTAAAGGAGAGAGGTATTTGGTCTCCAGTGTGTAGTGTGTTTGGGCAGTCCTGGATCCACCTCCAGAAAAACTGGACTATGGTCTGAGAGGACAGTCGTGCCCACCCACATGGAAGAGAAACTGGGCAGATCCTTAGAGAATGTGAAGAACATGTCTAATCTAGAAAAGATCCGGAACCTTGGAGAGAAACAAGTGTATTCTCTTGCCCTGGGATATTTCTCTCTCCAAATGTCCACCAGGCCCACCTGTTCCAACAGCAGTTTTAGGGAGCGGGCTTTAGCCATGTCCAACTTCAGTATTTGAGACGTTGTGTCTACAGCCCTATGCAAAACTAAATTCCAGTCCCCTACCAGTATCAGACCTTAGGCCTTTTCCACCACCAATTGGAGGAGGGTCGAGTAAACCTTGACCGTGGACCCTGGAAGGATATAAACGTTGACCATTGTGACTTGGGTGTCCTGAATGGTCCCATGCGACTATGAGGTACCTCGCTTCGGGATCCTCTACTACCCCCTGTTGCTGGAAGTGAAGGTTCTCCAAGAAGAGAATCGCCACCCCCCCTCTTTCTGTCCACTGGCAGGGACGAATGAAAGACCTGAGGAAAGGTCTTCTATTTGAGCTTCTGGGCTTCAAGAGGGGGATAGGTGAGTCTCCTGTAAGAAGACAGCGTCACAACTTTGGGATGCTATGAATTGTTGAATCCTCCTTCTTTTAATAGGATTTGAAGACCCATTTATGTTTAGTGACAAATTTTTGTAGCTTGATTAGCGATTTTCCAAGCAAGTCATGTTAATTACTACTTTCCTAGACACTGACCTCCTAAACTTTTGTAATTTAGCCTTATAATTACCCTGCAAAGCGAACTTTTTTTAATACAAACAATAAACTTCAAAACATTCACTGGAACCAATAAAAAAATAGAACTGTTGCTCTGGCCTCATCCAACTTTAAGCCATGAGCAGAGTTAGTCGATGGCTAGCCAGTGACGAGACTTCTCTCGACCAGGCTGCCCAAAATCTACTGGTCTGACTTCCAAGGGAGTGCCGAGCGGTGGTCGTCAGCTGAAGGGTGTTTGGTTGCACAGACCAAAGCAGGGAGCTCAGTAGTGCAATGAGTGTTGCCTGCGGGCCCCAGGAATATCCATGGGAAACGCCCCCCTTCCAACGGTCGGTAAGCATCTGCGTGGGTACAATCTCCCAAGCCTTCCCCACCTTATGTGAACTGAATTCAGAATACCTGTATTGCATTCCTTTATCCCAAGACTTAAGGGTGTATGCCTTCGGCATCCCGCAGCCCATTTCCCTTGGCTTTCAGGTGCAGAGTTCCCGGGTTCTCCTTGAATCATAGGCCCTTAAGAGAGCTTCAATGGGGGGAAATCCCCCCTTCCCAGAGATGTAACAGTGTCTAAAAGTCAACCCTGGGTGCCAGTACCCCTGCTGTAGCTCAATCAGGTGTCGAGCGGGAGAGGCCAGACCCAGGCCGCGCATCCCTAGCACCAGAAGGAGTGGAGCCGCCAGCGCAACAGCAGCCGGGGGGGGGGGAAGAGAATGTCGCCATACAAGGTGTGGGCCCTAAAAGAGCATGCCCCCTGCTCACCAACCCCCCTCCAAAGCCATCCCCACCCCGCCCGTGTGCCCGGCAGGTCAAAGCAGGTCAATACCTACCCTGGACCAAAGTTCCAGAACCTTGACCCGGCGGACCAACTAAGATCAGGCGTGGTTCACGGCCTGGGGGACCCAGTGAGGCCTCTCCGCCACGTAAACGACTCTCCCCATCCTCACATCGGTCGCTCAGGCCGGGATAGATGGGAGTCCAGAGCTCCTAGCACATGAGGCTTTCGTGAGATCGGGACGCATTCGCCCTGCCTTCCATCACAGCGAAATCCAGCATTCAGAAAGGAGACATCGGACAGTGCGGGTGCCCCACAAGGGCCCAGCCGGGAAGTCATGCATTACCAGACACTGTGGGAGTTTGTGCGACCCCCCCAAAGGACCTGGACAGAGCCAAGGGACTAGCACTGCAGGTACCGGAGAGGTCTGCCATATCCAGACACAAATTCTCCAGAGGATCTCCCTCAAGCACCCGGAACCAAGCATGGGGCCATCCCCACCGTAGCACACATCCCCATCAGGAATTCATATGAGCACAACAGTTGCCAAGCTCACCAATCCCCCCCCCCCCAAATCCGCGGGCCCCAATGGCCTCTACACTTAACACCGCTCACAGTTTACCATTGAGTACTGAGTTTAACTTGAGTGTCCAAGACAGTCGTGCAAGACCTGTATCATTTCATCCATAAATTTTTTCCAAAATATATACCTTGGTATCCCCACAATAAGCCCAGTTAAGTAATAAGAAAATTTGAGTAATTTTCTGAACATGATAGAGGACGGTGGTGCTGAGGCCTAACACAGGTTTCAGTCAGTCACCCTTTTTGCTGTGAGCAGCGTAAATGTCGGGGAATATTCACAGTATTCACTGCGGTCCCTATAAGTCCCGATGTCAATGGGGAAGAGTGTGTTCAGCAAATGAGATGGAGTCGGGAAATCAGGGGAACAGTCAGATTACGGGGCAAAGGGACTGAGACGATCCACATGGTTAGTAAGTGCGCAATCTTCTTAAGGGGCTTCATGTGTCTGGGGATCGAGATGGGCCCGTCTCACTCGCTTCTTCGGTCTCGTTCACTGGCTTCAAAAGTGGGGTTCCTTTATTTATCAGCGACGGGTCCCAGAGTTTCCAGAGCATGGTACCGATGCCGGCGCGGAGGGAGGTCTGTGGCATCCGCTGGGAGGATCCCTTTCTGCACCACTGACCACACAGATGCCAAGAGGTCTCATTCCAGCCTTTCCTACAGAAGTGGGGGGGGGGTACTAGCTCCCAGCTCCTTGAGGTATGGTGCAGCAGTCAGGAGGTCCATGAAAACTCTGGTGCCTTGGTCCGTGGTTATCTTAAGCCTCGCCGGGTACAAGGTTTGGACTTTAACATTCTTTGTTCTAAGCTGCTTTGCCATGGGCCAAATCATTTTTCAAGCCTCCTGAACCCCTGTTGTGTGGTCGTTGTCGATCGCCATCTTGTGGCCATCATATGACAGTGGGCCCCGTCGCCAGGCTCGCCGCAGCAACGCTTCTTTCCTATTACAGAAAGTGAATCGGGCTATAAAAGATCTGGGCCTAGCTTCGGGGCCAGAGACCAATGAGCACGGTCCATCTTCAGGTCAAAATCTTCTGGGAGGTTGAGGACTTTTCTGAGTAGATCTTGTAGAAATTCAATGGAGTCTGCTGCTGTGTCCTCTGAACCCTCCAGAACCATGTATATCCTTATACATTCTGTTGCCTGCTTCTGCCTTCCAAATCGTCTAGGCGATGGGTGAGCTCCCGGTTCCTCACCAGAAGGTAAAGCAGCAACCTGTTGTGCCTATCTGCCTGTTCCAAGACTTTAGCGAGGCATAATTCCATTTGTTCAGTTTTATGGTCAATTCGGTTGAAGTCTGCCCGTAACTCTGATAGAGTCCGATCAATCTTTGTGACTGTGCGGGCTGTTTGTAATATGGTCATCTCCCTGTAGGCTCTCATGCCGTGCAGCCTGTTTCCCTCCTGGGGTCTCCCCCTCTTCGCTGCTTTCTGCATCTTCTGCCTGTAACAACTCTTTAAGCTTCTGGGCCAGGGTTAAATGTAGTTTCTCCAGTTTGTTACGGTGCTGTTTGGCTGGGGATGCCATTGTTAGACAGGTGATTAAACTGGATTTCAGGTGGTGGGGGGGCGATTAAGCTGCCATAACGGGCGCTGATGTCACCGAAGTCCCCCACTTCGGTTTACTGAAAAAGTTGGGGGGGATGGGGGTGGGAAGACAGTTGCTTAGATGGGTGGAAAACTGGCTTACAGATAGAACACAGAGGGTGGTGGTTAGAGGGATTGTCTCCTCCCCTAGGAAGGTCTTCAGTGGGGTGCCCCAGGGTTCGGCACTGGGGCCACTCCTGTTCAACGCCCATGTCTCCGATACAGGGACAGGAGTTAGGAGTAGGATGAGCCTCTTCGAGGATGACTCTAAACTGGGAGCATTGGCAGACGGGGAGGAAGCAAGGGTGGCAGTCCAGAGGGATCTGGATACCTGGAGGGTTGGTCTAGGAGGGGTCACACTGCAAGTCACTTCGAGTGAAAGGGACCTCAAGGTGGTGGTAGACACCAAAATGAACAGAGAACACTGCAGAAGAACAGCCGCAAAGGTAAACAAGATACTGGGCTGCATAGCCCGGGGAATTACGTCCAGGAGGAGTGAGGCGATCCTACCTCTGTACAATGCCTTGGTTAGGCCGCATCTTGAGTACTGCGTGCAGTTCTGGAGGCCGCACCTTAAGGAGGACATAGTACTGTTGGAGAGAGTCCAGAGGAGGGCAACCAGGATGATCCGGGGCATGGGTAATAGGACCCATGAGGATAGGATGAAAGCCCTTGGGCTGTATTCACTGGAGGAGAGGAGAGCTGGGGGGACATGACTGAGGTTTTCAAATATGTGAAAGGGATTAACAGGCGTAGAGCCAAAGAAATGTTCAGGCTAAAGCAAAGGGGCACAACCAGAGGGCATGAATGGAAACTGGAGGGAGGAACCTACAGGGGAGAACATAGAAGGCATTACTTCACAGAGAACGTAGTGGAGCCATGGAATGCATTGCCCGGGAGTCTAATCGAGCAAGTTGGGGTGGGACAGATGCACGGGTGTACTGAAGCCAAGGTTGACCCCCCTCGGGGACCGGAGGGGTGAGCTAGAGCCCAACAGGGTCTGGCTACCGAGCAGACACGAAAGACAGACCTATTCCGCTGGTTTTTAGTATGTTAGTATGTTAACTCCACACACTGAAAGGCACAGGACGACGTAAGGACTACTAAGAGTGGGAACCACAGCAAACTACTATTGAGAGGCAGTATGGTCTACAAGTTAAGATACCGTGCATCTTCTAACGGAAGCTGTGGCTTCTGTTACATGTAGACAGTAATAAGCCACAGTTTCGACCAGAGGGCGGCTACAATTAGGCAGCGGTCTTTTATACAAAATCCACCTGGATTCATCTCCAGCTGTTCGCTGGATACCAGTACGGAAATGTCATCTGTGAAGAGCAAGTTGTACAGCCTTGATTTCAAGCCTATGGTTGTTCAAAAAGCTGCGGTGGAGTACAACAGACTCATAGCTGCAGTGCTTAAATTGGGTAAAAAGCAGATCAGACAATGGCTAAAATAAGACAGGAAAAACTTTTCATCTGCTGTCAGTTGCAGCTGGTAGTAGTGGCAATGTGAAAAAGGAGACCGGAGGGTGCAGGTCAGAGGTGCTAGCATACTGAGACAAAGAGTGAGTCAGCTACCTGGATATCACTCTTGCGGGCAGCAACTACAACAAAAAAAAAAAAAAAGCAGCGGCTATTAAAGCCATGGATCTTTTCTAGGATCCATCTTTCAAAGTGAGTTACAGTGCGGACAGATTCCTCGACCAGTGGGGCTTCATCCTTCTCCAAACAATTGTGGGACAACGATTACCAAAAGATTCTTGCCCCAAAGTGGCAGACTTGACTTTTCTGCTGCAAGCAAATGATCCATAGGAACACTGATGTGTCTACCATCTGCAACATGGACAATTCTGCCATGTGGGCTGATAGGTTGGGGAAACAGCACTTTGGATAAAAAGGGCAGTACATCAGTGTTCTAACCAATCACCAGTTTTGAGAAGCAGAGGATGGCTGCATGCCTCACTGCTATGGCAAACAACCAAAGGGTACAACTAATGATGCCCAAAGAACTGCTTGGGGTGTTTGGTGTCACTACTCAGCCCCAATGAATGAATGAATGGAGGAGCTTACTATGTAGTGGTTCAATAAAGTATGGGGCCATCCAACATTCAAACAAAAATTATCATCACCTCAGCCCGACTGTCAAACTGGGACAAACAGAAGAGGACGATCGTGGCAGCTATCCCTGGTGGCTGCACTACGCTCCTGCAACTGGCCGATGTCTCCTGGAATGTGCCATTCAAAGACGGGTATTGTGAGGGCTGCAATACCTGGCCTGCCACAGAAGGAAAGAGAAAACCAATCCTGGCTGGTAACCCCAAAGCACTTTCCAGAGATTGTATGGTGGAGTGGGCTAATGTGGTATGGCAGGCAGTCATGAAAGAAAGGATTATAAAATAATTTCAGGTTGTGGTGCAATACCCGATTTTTACTGTAAGGTGCACAGACAAGCAGGGCAGTATGGCTTCTGAAGCCAGAGGTGGTCTGACCGAAGTGCTCCCAACACTAGAAACTCAGCCCGAATCGCAATCCCTACCTGAGCCACAGTGCTTCACCAGTCCGCTACAGACAATTTAGACAGTGTTGATTATGAGGATGCAGAGGATGAAATTGAGCAATGCTGTACTTTTCTTTTAGTTTTGTTTCAGAGAAGATAACCACCCCAGCAGCAAAAACTTGTGTCGTGTGAGTTATCTTACCAGTGATCCAATGCCCTTTCAGCTTCCTATGATCTTGTTTTGTCTGTCTCCCCCAATTTTTTTGTCCAGGTACCAAAAAAAAAAAAAAAAAAGAAAATGAGTTAGTTAAAAGCCAGTGGGTAGGTAGCTGGTTCAATGCAGTCACAACTATGACATGACACTGAGCCAGAAGTCAAAAACCACGTGGTGGGGTGTAGCACACCGTCCAATAGAAGCCACAGCTTCAAATGAAGGGCAGCTACAATTAGAAGACATTATGGTAACCGATTTTGTGACCCGTGTGACCCTGAGCAAGCAGCTAGTCAACACTTTGGGGAGAACTGCTACGGCCAACTCCTTTGTAGTAACTGAATCACACGACTCACTCAAATTCAACTGCAGTTTCAGTGTTCGCTTTTGGTCACCTCACCTCCGCCAATCTCTTAGTGCTGAGACTTGGCAAACTGTAAGACATCTAGCACAGTGCCAGGCGGACAATGGTCCACATTTATTTGTTTTTGTTAACCGGGTAAGCACACTAGACAGCCAAGTGCCTATTTTCAGGTGCGACCCGGGAGATTACAAGGTACATACATGAACATCAGGCAAATACAAGTGGAGGATTACATAGAATAGAGACAAGAAATAAGAGCAACCATGACTAAATGAAATGCTCCCCTCTATTTGCAAATTAATCCAGTTAAGTGTATATGTAAAGAAAACAAATCCCAAACAGTTGTAAATCGCATGTTTCTTAAGACATCATGGCAGCAGCACTACCATCCATCAGGCCAGCCACCCAGGTTCAGGAGTGAATCCAAGCCGCCAGGGGGAGGATGTAGAGAAAACAGAGGCTCAGTTTCCTCTTCTTTGGAGGGAAGGAGGGTTGCACCTCATGCAATGCGCCCATCACCTAGTAGGCTAGATTGTCGCAACAGTCAAGAGACCTAGAAGGGCATGGGATATCAGAAGGACACTTCATCACTGCATGCAACACCCCCAAGGGAGAAAACAGAGGAAAAAATACTGGCTGAACAGGAGGAAGGACAGACTTCCAACATGCCTGGCACCAATGAGTGGGCCCCACCCACCATGAGGGGCAAGTGATGGGAGAAATGGGAAATCCCAGAAATACTGGGTGACTGAACTGAAGACCATCCAGATGAGGGCAGGCACAAAGAAAAGGAGACAAAATGTGTGTTTTTTTTTTTGGGGAGACGACCACTCTGGAGAAACCAATATATTTATATTCAATTCTCTCTTCTGCATCTAGTTCACAGATTTCTGTATTTACCTTCCCCTGTCTTTATTACTAAGACCAGCTACTTGGAAACAGGATACTTGGCCCTCAGACTTCATCTGCTGTCACTTGTCTATATGCAATGTCATAATCCCATGTTTATTAATCAGACCTGGTAGCCAAGCAGCAGGGGCAGACAACATCAAAGGGGTAAGCAATTTGTTTCCATGCAACCCCAATTACAAAAGAATAAAGGGGAATTAAAAATAAAAGAACCCAGAAATAAGGGAATTTGTTTTTTTGAAAATTGGTGACTGGGAGAGGTGCACAGAGACAAGGCCTGTTACTAGGTGCGACTGGGGGGAAGAGCTACACAGGGGAGGGAAAGTACCAGCTCTGCAGACACATACAGTGGATACACTTTGGTCATATAGAACAGAAGGATGAGGCCCATAAATGCTCCCCCCCCCCACTAGTTAGTGGAAGTTATCCAAGTGCTAGTGATTGAGCAAGTCACAGTATTCGGTAGCGTACAAGAATGCCAATGTGCAAACAAACACATTCAAATGGCAGTTTGTGAAAAGCAGCAGGCAACTGCATAACAATCCCAAGGGTGCAAAAATATGAAAAATGTTTAAAACGGTAAAAGAACGGAAAAGACCAGGAGCTACAATGGGCAGGGCATCGCAAGTTCAAGGGACAAGACTGTGTAAGTCAAATACGCAGTACTGGGAAAGAGCTCACCAGAAGCTGTCATTCCTCGTGGAATACAGCGACTCAGAAGTCATCCTTCCGTGGCCTCGGCCTTTTACAGAGGCATCCAGGGATGCCTGGCTTTGTCCCTCTACCACTTAATCCCAAAGAACGTCCAGTGTAGATACTGCGCACCCATGGGGTCACCAGGAACCGTGCCACATCTCTCCTCTGGGGTCCAGCTCCTGGACACCCTCTCTCTGGGCATAGGCACCTCGTGCAAGACAGCCACTCAGAATCTGGGCAATTTAATGTCTGGGGTTGTAGAGTATTCTCGGCAGCACACACCATGCTTTGTATTGCAGCACATCAGGCGAACTATGCAGGCACCTGTGGGGACACTGGGTCAGCTCCTAATATCCTTGTCATATTGCAAGGCAACCAGACACACCATCTGCCTTTCCACCCAGGGCCTGGAGCTGGTGAGAACAGCGGTCTGCATTCGGCAGATGGCATGGCTTTGTTTCTCCAGGTTGTCACCCTTGGCCCAGCATATGATATTGGCCTCATGTTGCATGGGGAGGCACTTTTTCACCCGCAGGGTCAGGCATGAGTTGGTAAGGTGAAATCCTCCCAGGCCACAGGAGCCTCCGCCTGCATCCGACCAGTCTCGAGCCTTGTCAGGCCCACGAAGGGCCCCTGCAGGACAGGCTAAAGGCAGGAGGGGAAGAAAGAAGTTCTGAAGTAATGAGGCGAGGTAGATGATGGAAGGGGAGGCAGGTTAAAAAGCAGTCTACAGTAAAAACAGAACTTGTAATTTCCACAGTTTGCCAAGGTGTGTCAGGCTCATTTTATGTAGTTAGATACTCAGGGGATATACATTAGGCCGACTCAAAATATGCATTTTATATTCAGGCGTGAAGGGGCAGAATCCTAACACACAAGTATTGAAGCTACGAGTAAACGTCCTGCTCCTTTACAAGTGATAGACTGCATATTACGAGTTAAACTTTTGCCTATTCAGTTTATACTAAAATCAGTTTACTAATTACTGCTTTTACATTTGTTTCCATAAAGATGTAACTTTCTTATTTCATCTGCAGGCTTCAGTGCAGCACACAGTTTCTGAGATATCACCAGCACTGTCAAAGCTGCTTTTGATTGGTTCAGCACATACTATGATGTACCCAAGATAATTACCTTGCTATGCTGGGTCAAAATAAACAAATTACAAAAAACACAGCGCGTTATAAAGTGTTATCAGCGCACACAGGGTGTGTGTATTAATGTGTTAACACCTTAATAAATGCACTGTTACACTGTTCAATATGTAACCAAATGCCACTGCATACTTGCTAAATGTTTATTTGATAACCTGCGTGTTATCCTCCTACTGTCCCCTGCCCCCAGATCGCACCAGGAGACGAGCATTTGTTGCTCAGTGTGCCTTTCCTGGTGAAACAATTTCAATAAATACAATTACTATCCGACACACTACAAACCACCCCAATAACACAAGTAGCAAGCCCCTTAACACATGTAACGAGCAGACACCCCCCCCCCCAACTAACACACACGGCAGCACAAAGTATCACCTAATGCCTTATATAAAAATGGCAAAGTCCAGCACACTCATGAATTAATACCATGTCAGGGTCAAAGAAGTCCACACACACACACACTTCAGGATCGTGGCTTTTAGGACTTGTCTGACTCCAGATCTACCTTATCTAAACTAGATCCCCTTTTCAATGCCTTCTGTCATTTCGTTCTCGATGCCCCCTCCGCACCCATCACTGCGACCTCTACCGCTCCCTCGCCCTCCCATACCTTGAATCCCACCGCCTACTACACTGCTCCAAATTTGTCTCCAAGTTCTGGCTTGGTGCCCTCCCTCCCAACCTCTCCTCCTTACTGTCTGCCCCCCCATGCCCTTAGATTCTTTTGACTCTCTAAAACTGCTAATCCCCAGATGCAAGACCTCTGCTGGCTAAACAGCCTTCTCGCACCACTTCCCGAAGCTTTGGAATGATCTCCCCCCTCAAATCCACCACTCCTCCTCCCTCCCCCTATCAACTGCACTGGCAAACTACCTCACAGTACATTGCCCATGCACTTGATTACTTCAAGTACCCCCAATCCCAAATGCCTGACCAGCGAGACCTTCACATGCTGTAAGCTGGCTTATTTCTTACCAACCATGGTACTTACTTGTCTAGTCTTGGTTGCTGTCTTATTCGGAAATCAGTTGCTATGCATTATTTTACTTATAGGCCAAAAACATTTTTTTTTGGTTTCTATTCCGTCTCGGTGTGTTGAGAGCACTTTGAATACAGTCAGAGGGTGCGGAGCCGAGTGGTCGTGGATCTCAGTCTGACCAGTCTTGCGAGTGGCTCTGTAGTGGTTTCGGATGTTTGGGTGTTATGGAACCGGAGGGTGAAGAGATGAAATGCAGGGGACACGGAGGGACAGATTAATTTTGTAAAAATAAGAGCAGTTATTTTGTAGGTAGCTTCGGGGCAGGATTTACAGTGTTTTGGAGTTGCTAGCTGGGTTAGCAAGGAGCTGGTTTGAAGACTGGAATCGGAGTGATATATCGGAGGTTCATGATGCAGCTACCTGGCAACTGGCACTTTTTGCCATGGGGTACTATCAGGATTAACACGTTGCAAATCCTGATAGCTAGCCAATCAGTTGCCAGGATTTAACTTGCCCACTGTATAAATAAAATTATAAAAAGGGTCTGAGAAATGGAGCTTTCTGATTGGCTGCAAACATTCTAACAGCCTTATATTAATTTTTTATTAATATACATATAGAGCTTAGCCATATGCTGAACAAGGTTTAACACTGCTTAAAACATTTTTTATTATAATAGCAATAAGGCACTCCCAGGGATTATGTTAATGGTCAGTTAATCACCCTCTAGGAGCATGTGGCACTCGGCTACACCTCGTGCCACAGTACACCCCTAGAAGGTGATTAACAGACCATTAACATAACCCTTGGTCATGCCTTATTGCTTAAATATAACATCTTGCCATCATTTAGTCTCATATACATAATGACCCTGCTCACAAAGCACTCATTTAAAAGGTTAAACACTCCATGTTTATGGTCTGCAATTGCACTCGGAGGCAAACTGTAAGCAAGCAGAAATTAGGAACTTCTCCTCCCTCATGAGGGACAGTTGAGTGCAAAAACACAGTCATAACCAGGTGATGTAAGGATGGAGAGACTGACAGCTGCGTGTTTGGGAGTTTGTGAAGTATTCAAAGCATATCCACAGAGACACCTCTCGCTCTCTACACTTTGGAATGTAATCCCCCCCAAAAAAAGTCAGCCCTCTATTTACACCATCACCGGCCTCGCAAGATGCAGCTGCAGCACCCCCTCTCCCAATTCCTAACTCGTAACACTTTTTACACACAGATCACTACAGGGGTGCTAGGTGCCAAGCACCATCACCCACCCCACAAACATTGCTGCAAGCGCGCAGGGAGCTGGCACTGATCGGCAAAGCTCTTGGTCCGTTTCATTTATTTTGCAATTATGTTTCTGGAGACTGGAAGGGGGTGGGGTAGACATGGCCGCAGTCACGTGCCACCCATGCAATGCAGAGTAGCGCACTCAGCAGCACATGGGCTCCCTACTGTCTCTGGGCGCGTAGTGTGTCACGTGAAAGGGGGCAAACGCAGCAGTTGATCTCCTTCTACATATTATGGCCATCGGACCTGTCCGGCCCCAACCCCGCATGTGTACCTTTGCCCACGGTCGCCGCCGAACCCTCCGTCTTGCCCTCGATTAGCGCGCAGACGCTGCTCGCACAACCCAAATCCGGCCACTGGAAGCAGGAAAGGGCGAGGCTGTCAGGCATTCTGGGCCCGAGATCGGACTGAGGAAGTTGGCCGGGGGGACGCCGCACAGTACATCACGGCAACAAGTAATGGGTGCCGCGGTCCAGCAGCACCCCGTCCTGGGGCATAGTTGTCTGCGCGCCCCAATAGAGATGAAGCGGAGAGAAGCAACGTGTCACTGTCGGTCCCGGCAACACGGCACACCTTCCCTCAACAAGGTAGTAAAACTGGACACTACACAACGTACACCGTACAGAACACCGCCAACGTGGATGTTATACCACACGCGCAGTATATGCGACGCACAGGCACTAGATTTATGTGTACAAATATCTGGACAGTAGAGACTTTATATACAGTGCAGCTCCACTTCTATACACGCGCATGCTATACGTAACACACACCGGACTATACTGCACATTATACAATGGCAAGAACATTTCCTGGACTCTGATTGGTAAGTGTGTGCCTGAGACAGTGATACTAAACAACAACACTGTGCTGATTTTATGGAGCTTGAGCCCCCCCCCCCCCGAAACAAATATATACTGCCTCACTAAAAATCTACTAAAAACATTTTAATTTTTTATAACATCCAGCCATTGTATAATTGCAATAAGGCACTCCAAGATGTGTGTGTTATCATGTAATAACGTCACTGCTGGGTGGGTTGAGTACCCAATGAAGCTGGCTTCCACAAGATGACACTTATAGCAGTAACTCTTAATAAAACTCATACACACAGCATGGTCTTTAATGTGCACGTTTATTTAGACCCATGCAGCACACCTGAGTAGACGCAAGTGTGAAAAACGCAGCATACAGGTACCGTACATCACACACACAGTATACCGACTGCTGTGATAAACGCCGACAATATGCAGACACCACCACCAGCCTGGGCACCCCAACCCCATTCAAATGTGCACAGAGTTGTGGTAGCAACCAAATACAGCAGGCCTTCTACATCCACCCATACCTCTCAACTGCCCCTCACTGAAAAGGTGCCAACCACAAAAAGAATGTGATGTAAATTCAGACTAAAGTGAAAAGTCACATTTTAAGGTGCTAAAAAAAACAACAAACACTGTATAAGTTACCGTGGTTTACACAGTGTTCTGAGCTTGTAATCTCATGTCTGAGGATGTGTTCCTCACTGTGAGGGTCAGTGCCCTTCATTGTCCACATTTTCAGTGTCCCTCATTTCAGTGACAAAAGTTTGAGAGGTATGCATCCATCTATTCTTTTAGATCTGGTAGTTACCAAATGTACATGCTCTACATTCATCTATTCTCCATCTATAGGCATACACATACCAATACTCTCAAATGAAGATAAAAATGATCTAGCCCATTGTGGCATAGTTGCTTTATACAACAGGTTTGTGGCAGAAAATGGTAAACTGCAACAAAAAGTATAGCTATGTTTCATCTTGCCACTGGCAAATGTTTTTAGTGTGTGGCTAAGATTTCTAAAGGTACCTGTGCCACCGAGGCAAAAACCTGATCATTCCGTTTTTAGCAACAGTATCCTACATGGTAGCTGGCAGCGTATATCGTGTGGCTCATGCTTTCACATAGTGGCTAAGCAGTTTGGGGTCACTTTACTCACAGTGGCTATCATTTCCAAAATCCTAGGGGGAACGGAGGTACAGTCAAACGAATAGCATCTCAGATTTTATTTACTAAAAGAATCTTATCAGAAAAGACCCACTGAACCATAATGGCTCATGTTCATGGGTGTCCTACAATAAATGAATGAAGCTGGTCATTGAGCATGCTCTGAAATTTATCTTCAGATGCAAGAGCATATATATTTTTATTTTCTATTTATCCCCCCCTACTGCCTGCCCTGACCCTTCAGGTCATCCAAGAAGTCATCCTCCTGCCTCGCGCTCATTCAGACTCACCTCCCAGTCCACCATGGAGCTTTGGCTCCACACGCGCACACCCGAGTAGGGACAAGGTGGGGTCTGTACCCCGAAATCCTTCATTTCGTCGGGCCTTTGGGGATGATCCGATGAACAGGACACATAGGAGGCACACTCCGGGAAGCCCATCTTCCCGTAGCTGGCTGGAGTTTTTCCACCTTTCCTCAGGCGCACTGAGAGCCTCCTGACGTCAGGGTGTGCACGGCAAAGTCCACTGCATCCTGATGGCCACCCGTCCCTTTCAAGGGGCTTGTGGCCCCCCTCGAGCCTTCCCACGAGGAGACAAGTGTTGTGGGCATCGGCCAACCCAACCCCCCTGGAGACAGCGAGCCGTCGTGGGATGCTCAAGCCCCCGCAACCAGAGTCCACCCCAAACCCAGGTCGCTGACATCGCAAGCTAAAAGCCAACTGTTGCATCGACGGGCCAGCTCGAGAGCAAATTTCTGAGCATGCTCAGTCACCAGCTTCATTTATCTTGCTCATGTTGCCCAGGATACCACCTTTATCTTGGCAAATTCTCACACCTGTGGTAAAAGTAGTAATGGGTATGTGTGGCACACAGAGAAAAAACAATGGCAAAGTGCGGTATACGAGGAACTAATACATAGAGGGATTGTTCAAGCCAAAGCCAGAAGCCCAAAGGGCAAGTGGTCTTTATGAGCCTGTTTAACCTCAACATGGTATTTCCTCATATACAATTTGCCATCACTTGTTTAATATGATACATAAGGTTGAACACTTTTTGCTGTGTCCTATACAGGCAGCTAGTTAGGGTCATAATACCATACTTGGCTACCATCATATACAGGGAAATACCCACAGAGGGGGCTAATTGGATAAAAAGGCCACAAGCCCATACAGTGAGTGGCTTTATTAAACTATTAGTGGTGGACAAGCCAGAATAGGCTCGAGCCTAGTGCCTGGCTTGCTCCGCCTCTGTAAGCAACCGAGAACCACAGTCAAGCCAGGCCAGGTATTGTCAAAGCAAGCATTTCTCTCAGCCTGAGCAGTTAGTCTCCAAGAGAAATGGTATAGAGTGCCAGTTTGCCACTAGAGTTATTTTGAAACTGGTGACCAGGAAAGGCACTAAGGCAAGGCTGGTTTCCAGATATGAACCAGGAAAGGGGCGCAAGGCAGAATTTATCATAAAGCTAAACACAAAACATAAATGTAGTGCTAAACAAATACAAATTGGCTCAAGTTTTGGGACTTACCACATGGGTATAGACCATTACCTACTGCAGCCCATTATATGTTGTATTTGATCATGTAAACACCGCATTAGTGATGAATAAATTGACTAAATCCAGCTATTTTTCAGTTGGGGTAAAACATCTGAACAGTATGCAAAGCTTGGACACCCAGCCCCCATTCTGTATATATACATACACACCAGACTGGGCACACTGTAATGCAATACCATAGTATCTGGGGTCAAAATTCTGTCTCGCATCCATTAGCCAGCAGGGCTAGTGACTGGGAAAATCCACTAGCCCATTTTCACCAGCCCAGTTGATGTACTTACTGAAACATTACCTTGTCCAGTGCAAGTCCACAGGACTAGTTAAAGAATAATCTTACTAGCCCAGTACAAATTCTACCAGCATTTGGCTAGCAGGCCGATGCCAATTTCAACCCGATAGTACAGGGCAGAGAAACACTATAAATCCATCAAGTCTGCCCTGTTTTGCACACAGTCTGGGTAGCAATATACACAAAAAGTCAGCCACCTCCCGGGATGTGCAGGTGCCTAAAAATACTCCCAAGTCTGGAGCCAGCTCTGCAGCTAGTGGCAGCAGCAGCCAACCAGCCACAGACAGGCAATTCCAACCCTCTCACGCAGTCACCAGAGTCAAATACAAACCCGCATACCTTACATTAAAAAGTTACACCTCTCTCGGGGACGGGGGTAATTCAAACAAACCACCCCAACTCGCATCCGTTTAGGCAAAAGGACACTGGCAGTTCCGATATGATTTAAAATGCCTTTAAAACCCACAACACATAGGGAGTAGTTTCAGTCAGACAGAACATGCACAGTTTCAGCCATTCGCTTTCTTTGCTTACCAAGATCTTTGCAGGAAGAGAGAGGAGGAACTGGCACTGATGCAATAAGAGGGCCGACCGGCAATGCTCTGTGCAGTCAGTGCTGGGCGACGTGTCCCTGACAAGAGACATGGAGCTGCTGCAATATGGAGCCGGGAGTGTACGTGCGGAAGGGGCCCTGTAAACCCAGAAAAAAAGCGGGTTATTTACTCCTTCCCTGAACATATACAGACCACCACACTGCTCCAGTCCCAGGTGCTGCTGAAACGAGGGTCAGCGTGGAAAGGCGGGGGAGTTCAGACAACTGGAGTAGTCTGCTTTCCTCCAACACAAACTTCAGTAAATTATGACAGAACTTTCCCCAACAAGCACTCACAGTACGTGCCCTCGGCCCCATCTAGGCCCAGATAACATTTAACCCCTACCCCACCACATGGATCAAATGCAACGTACAATTTTGAACTGTCAAGATCGCTCATGAAAAACCGGGAGTGGGGTTGATTCTGGGGATTATAACAAAAACGTGGGGGCAATTACTGGTCCAAGACTGGGAAAGAGTTGCAGGGAGCTTCTGCCAGTCCACCTACCCACTCAGGAAGCCACATCGTTTAACAGAGAGCTCATCGTCCCCTTAAACAAGTCCTTGAAATGGCTAGGTTCCTCATGTGGGAAGGGGTCCGAGACGGCTTTCCCTACACCAAACTCTGTCGGGAGGGGGGGTCGCCTCTTTTACCCGATGTGTTTACATGAGGGACAAGGCAGTTACACAGAGAAGCAATACATGAGGGATAAGGAAGTCCTTCAAAGTAGGCTCACATGCCCCCATCTGCTACCAAATAAGAGCAAAAGACCGCCCCCCCCCCAAAAAAAAAACATATTAAACGCGTCACCAAATCAAGCAGCAGGGGATCACACCGCCAACATACCTCGAAAATCAGGACACCCCCCGTTGCTAGTGTAAGCTCGCAGCCCAAGGCCTCGGCCCGCACTACAGACCCCCCTCGCCCACATACAAGCAATCTGGAAGGAATGTCGGCCAGGGAATCACTCACAGCCGCCTTGCCCGGCATTCCTGGCCAAACAGACCCCACAAAAGCCGCAGAGGAGAGAGCGACAAACAGGCCCCATCTCCCAACACCGTGGGGCAACGGAGTAACGGGGCAACTAATCAGCTTCTCCCCCAACACCCCATAACCAAACAGAAACCCTACTGTGGGTACCTAAGGTGAAAATGAGCGGCGCTGCCTGTAGCCCGCGGCGTGGAACCTCCACCGAACCGGCCAGGGACGACAGTAGAGCCCGCCCCGGCCGAGGATGGCAGCGGATTATCCGAGCCGGGGAACCAGCCAAGGCCGTGCTGAAGCCGGATGGCGACAGGCGCGAGGCAAACAGCGCGCGGGGATGAGCGAGCGCTGACATGGCGTTACCTTGCTTTCCTTCAGTCCGCCGAGCCGGACGCAGCCGCACGACAAACTACTACCATTTCCGGATTCAGCTGAGGGCGCTCTCTTCTTCACCCTCTCAAATGATGCAGGAAAAGAAGTTGTTACGGCAGAGTGCACCCTCGTCATGTGACACGACGGAGATGGCCGGGGTTAACTTCACTCATGTCACGTGTTTGAGTCAGCTTTGCTCCCATTGTGATAATAGTGATATTTGCTGTCGGTGCGTCTTGCAGGCGTTTTAATGTATTACTTAGTTTATAAGACAGTTGTGGCCAGTGAAGGGGTTTCTTTACTTTTGCTCTTAGCAATATTTGTCTTTTGAGCTTAAAAATATTACGTTAGTGGAATTACTAATTAGAATACCAATACATTATGTGCAACTATACAAATGTTCATCACTTTCAGGAATTTAACACTTTCTGGGTCTTTGATCTACAGTAACAATCAGTTTTCTGGTCCACAGTAGCTCACCACCAGTCAGTCAGGAACACTCACCCTTGCTACAGTAAACATTTGCAGTCTCCTCTACCTCTCACACTAACCATTCAAGCTCGATACCAGCAACCTGGCACCATGGCAAATCCTCCCTACCCTCACTTGTGGCACCCTCCTACAAAGGACTGGGTGCAAATGACAGCTCACGCCGCTGGAAAGTTGACAGATCGACACTTGCTCCTAGCCATTACCCTGCGCTGGGATCCTAAATGACTACACTGTACTCAAACTGACAAGAAACAGAGGCGTTACATGTTATACTATGAGCTGCGGCAGACGTTCCCTTAAACTCCTGCTCTTCCTCCTTCTGATGTCAGGAAGTGTCCATCCAAACCCTGGCCCTGTTTCTACCAGGGTAACAAATCTAGCAAAAACGGAGGGGGGTCTCACCATCGCCACCTTAAATATCTGTAGCCTCCTTCCAAAACTGGCATCCCTTCAAGTCTTTGCCAGTCAACACAATCCCGACATACTAGCCATTGTTGAAATCTGGCTGACACCAAGCACGCCGGACCATGCCATCTCACTACAAGGCTACAATATTTTCAGACTGGACAGGACTAATAAAAGGGGGGGGGTGCTATTTACATTAAGGACAACCTCTCTAGCCACCCTGTCTGCTTTTCCACCACTGACTCCTCAATGCAATTTCCTCCTGTCAAGCTACTACTTGGTGCCCAAAATAAAGTGCTTACTGTGGCCGCTGTCTATATCCCTCCTAAAGATCCAGGGTCCGGCCTCCAGACTGCTCTTGAATTTGTAAGATTGCAACCACCTGACACAGAGCTCCTTCTCCTTGGTGACTTTAATATAAATTGGCTCGCATCAGACATTGGGTCCCTCAAGGATGCTATCCTAGCAGCTAACCTAACGCAGATGGTGAGCTCCCCCACTAGAAAAAACTACAAAACTGGAACTTGCACTCTCATTGACTGGATCCTTGCTAGCCACCCAGCCCGCATAAAAAACACAGTTGTTTCTCCCGGACTCTCTCAGTGACCACTCCCCTGTGATCTGTGCCTGGACAAATAAGTTCCAAAAACCACCTCCAAAAACCATCTCAAGCAGAGTGCTACCCCATGGAAACCTTACTAAGCTCAAGACCTGTCTTTTACAGCAAGACTGGTCCCCAATATACAATACTCTAGATGTTGACACAGCCCTAGATTATTTTATCACAACTTTCAACACTGCCTGTGACACCTACGCACCAGTAAAAAAGCGTAAAATCAAAGCGCTTTCAAATCCTTGGCTCACGGCCAAACTACTAGCCCAACTCAAAGCTTGGGACCACCTCTGGGCCATAACCAGAGCCACAGGCTCCTTGACAGATATCCAGAAGTATAAACAGGCACAAAACCAATGTACCAAACAAATCCGACTAATGAAGGGTTCTTATTTCAAAAATGCCCTCACAAACTCCTGGGGTGATGGGAGATCATTCTGGGACAACATCAGAAATATCACGGGTAAGCAGTCCAAATCCTCTCCCACTATAATGACTGTCGATGGAATCACTACCCTAGACCCAATGGTCATGGCAAAGGCCTTAAATAAAACTTTCACTGACCTCAGTGGGGTCCTCCCGCCAGACTTCTTCTCTGACACGGACTTGCCAAAACCAACATCTCCTACTGCCTCACCTGACCAACCGCTTTTCCACTTCAAAATAGTTAAGGCACATGAAGTCTACAAATATATAAAAAAGGCTATCTCTAAATCCAGAGCAAGCAGTGATACTATTGATCTTAAAATTCTGTCCCTTACCCTGGAAGAGGTGCTGCACCCACTCACCAAAATTTTCAATCTCTCCCTCTGCCTTAGTCAATTTCCCAGCAAATGGAAGTCTGCTGTAGTCACACCAGTGTTCAAAAGTGGCGACAAGTCCCTACCAGGAAACTATCGGCCTATATCTATACTTCCATCCCTCTCCAAGGCCCTCGAATGCATTGTGGCTGACCAACTTTCAGACTACCTGCATAAGTATAACATACTCTGCTTGCAGCAACATGGATTTAGGAAAGAACACAGTACGTCGACCACCCTACTGAAATTCTCAGGAGAAATTCACACTGCCTTGGACAAAGGATATCAAACCAGAGCTGTTTTCATTGACCTAACAATGGCGTTTGATACTGTTCACCATGGCTTACTTATCACACAACTACACAGTCTTGGGCTCTCAGGAGGACCAGGTGCCTGGGTTAAAAGTTACCTGGCCCAACGCCCTCAATCAGTAAAAATCTCAGAAGTTCTCTCAGACTCAAAACCGGTCCTCTCAGGTGTTCCACAGGGGTCAATCCTAGGCCCCCTCCTTTTCAGCCTTTTCCTAAACTCTCTCCCCAGATCCTACCTGGAACAAATAATCCTTTATGCTGACAATGCCGTGATTCTCTCCTCTCATAAGGACCCAAAACCCTTACTCCAGAGCCTGCAACTTGCTTTCTCCAGTGTTGAAAAGTGGTTCCTAGATCACAAGCTGGTCCTAAATCACAAAAAAAAACAAAATCCATGCTTTTCTCCAGTCCACAAAACAGAAAAAGACAAATTACACTTACTATCAAAACATACCCAGGAAATACCCTTGAACAGGTGTCAACATTTAAATACCTTGGAATCACCTTTGATCAAGGTCTTACCTTTGCGACCCACATTGATAACACAGCGAAAACAGTGAACCAGCGTATTGGTATCCTGTTCCAAAACCGGCAATTCCTTACCAAGCTGCGCTGAGGATTGCTATCCAAAGCTCTGTCATCTCAATCATAGACTATGGCTTAATTATCTATGGCTCTGCTACTACCACCGCACTAAGGCGCATCACAACCACCCTAAACAAGGCCTGTTGGCTGCTCACTGGAGCGCAAAGACGTACTAATACATGTGAGCTCTACACTGAAACAAGATGGTTGCAACTCTCAAATTGCATAAGGTACCTCACATGCTTGATGTTAAAAAAATCCATCTTGGGCCGCACTCTGCCATGTATCCAAGACCTACTTTGCCCGAATACCAGCATCCATCCCACCAGAAGATCGGAACACCAGCCTCTCCAGGTCCCCAGATGCCGGACCACACAGGGCCAAAGATCTTTTGCCTATCGTGCCCCCAGCTGGTACAATGCTCTGAGCTCGCTCATTACATCCTCCACGTCAACAGAAGCTTTCAAATCCATGCTTTACTCTCACCTCTCAGTCTCTAGCTCCTGTGACTGCCTTGACTAATGATTCTTCCCTCATGGCTGTTTTTACTGTTTTTCATCCTCCTCCTCCTCCTCCTCTGCTCTTTTCTTGACAAAGGCATCTGAGTACCTCTAACTATTGTAAGTCTGCTCCCCTCCCCATATCTCCTCCTATCCTTCCCACCTTGACCATTCCTCCAATGTTTTTTTTTTTTCCTGTGATGTACTGTATTATACTGGCTTATTGAAACCTTTATAATTTGCTGACCATTCTATGTAACATGTCTTGTTTCTTTGTTCATTGATGACGTGGAACCTTTGTAAAAGAGCCATTGGCTCAAAGGTAATAATTCCTAGAACAATAAACTAAACTAAACTAAACTAATGCATTGGAAGGTTCACTGAGTGAAACATAGAAACATAGGCTTTGATGGCAGATAAGGACCGCTTGGCCGAGTGAGCTTGAGAAGTCACATTAGGCTACCAAATTTCTAGGAGGCTCAAATGGGGACATGTGAATGATGGTAGTGGACCCCAGAAGCTCTGTGGTGAGTTCTGGAGCTTTTGAAGATGAAACACACTTTTGTTTTGTCACAACTTCCATACCAATGACACCAGGAAAAAAATATGTTACCCCCTTAGAGTCAGGGGTGTGTGAGACTGCAGCTGGCATTAAAATCTGCAGACACAACTGGGGTGAGCGACTGCCTGATCAATGCCATCAACAGCCTACCTCATGCGCATTTTTACAATGTGCATTGAAGGATTTTTATATAAAGGCTATGGGGATCTGCAGGCTGCTAATCCCTGGAGGCCCCCAGATCCCCACAGTCTTTATATAAAAAATCTTTCAGAGTACATACCACTTGGAATAACATCTCTGCCTGTCCCAAAGAAGCTACTAGTTGCAACATCAACACCTTTAAACACATCTTGTGTACCCACCTCCACGCCCCCTTGCAGCTTCCAACTGCATCTGTTCCCAAATCCTTTGTATTCCAAACTGCCTAGTCTAAGTCCCTTAATGCTGTCCCTGGCATTTTCCCCTAAATTTTAGCCTGTAAATACATCTGTACTGCAATTAATGTACTGAGATGCCTAATGTAAATACTGGCTTTTTACTTGCATACAATTTTTAGAGAAAACTTCAGCCTGCTGTAGCAGTCTTCCATGGGACCCTGTTGGAGAACAGGTGTTCAAAATGTGTCTATTCAATTCCAGTGTTCACAATTTTTTTTAACTTTATTTTTTATTATTTTTTCATCAGTCATATGACCATAAAAACATATATGGCAAACAGACCAAATACATTTTCCATTTCTGAGGCCAAAGGCCCATATTCAAAGGATCATCATATGCATTCACCATATTAAGATACATCATTGGGGGGGTTAGCTTATACAAAATTCTAAACATATTCAAGATTTGCTGTTAACTAAGCCCATGAGTAGCATGGCAAATGTCCATCAAGTAATGACTGTCCAGCAATTTCAATCTTTTATTTTTTATTTATTTATTTAGAGTCTAGGATTACAAGTACCTTTGAGCCAAGGCTCTTTTACAAAGGTTCCACATCAATTGAGGTACAATGTAAACATTACATAGAGTTGAGTAACAAGACAGAAATGGTGCACGGACATTTTTAAGCAGCTGAAATACATTACATTGAGGGAAAGTGAGTACCAGGGGACAGGGTAGCCAGAAGTAACTGAGGCTTGGAATGGACACAAACAGAGCGGTAAAGCCGTAGGCATTTGTCAGACATCAAAAAAGTGCTTGGGGATAGGGGGAAAAAACAGGAGGGAAGGGTAGGCTGTAGGCAGAGGAAGACGGGGTAGGAGTAGAAGTGCTAGGAGGGAGATCAGATTATGAGGGACAGTCGCAGGAGCTAGAGGCAGCTAGGTGGAGACGAAGGTTGGCTTTGAATGGGCCTAGGTTTTGCAGAGAAGAGATGTCTTTGTTGAGTCCATTAATCCAGCTTGGAGCTCGTTACGCAAAGGTTCTTTGGCCTTGTGTGGTGCGGCACCGAAGAATGTGCAGCACTTCATTTTCTGAAGCCCTGGTGAGGCAGAGATTGCGTTCTGTATGGAGAAGACTTTGGACTCCGGGGGGAGCAAGATGTAGCATAATTTTCTTAGCCATTAGACAAGTTTGGTACTTCATACAGTTTGATAACTGGAGCCACCCTGTTTGGGCATAGAGGTCACGCGTATGGGTGAGTCGGTGGGATCCTGTGATGAGTCGGCAAGCTTTGTTTAGGGCCAAGGATAAGCACCTGAGGGCTTTGTCAGTTGCAGAACCATAAATAATCAGACCATAGTCAATTAGAGAGACCACTGAGCTCTGTACTGCTATCCTTAAGGCATCCGAGGTAAGGCATTGCCTGTGCCCATAGAGGAGACCAATGCATGTGTTTTCAGCTTTGGCGACGCTATCTGTGTGGATGCTGTAGGATGGGTTGCTGTCTATGGTGATCCCCAGATATTTAAAGGAGTGAACCTGTTTGAGGACAGCACCAAGGCAGGTTGTAATATTAAGGGAGTGAAGCCTGTGTTTGTTGTGGGAGCCACAGAAAAGCATTGACTTGGTTTTCTTATAGTTGAAGACCAGCTTTTGACTACTAAACCATGTTTCAATGGATGTGAAAACCCTTCTGAAGCTTGTTTTGGAGTAGGTGGGGGTCCTGTTGGGTGGTGTGAATGACAGCATCGTCAGCATAGAGTAGGATTTGTTCTGGTCAGGATTGTGGAGGATTGTTCAAAAACATACTGAAGAGGAGTGGCCCAAGAATGGATCCTTGGGGGACTCCTGAGCATACTGTTCTAGCACCTGAGAGGATATCAGCAATTTTCACTCTTTGGGAACAGTTTTCCAGGTAGCTCTTAAACCAAGTTGTAGACTCAGAGGACAGCCCAGCTTTTAGCAGTTCTGTGAGGAGTATTCGATGATGGACGGTGTCAAAAGCCTTAGTCAGGTCTATGAAGACCAAAACAGTGAGGTAATTATTGTCCAGGGAGTTGTGAATTGCTCCTGTGAATTCAAGGAGGGCAGATGTGGTGCTGTGGCCTTTTCTGAAGCTGCGCTGTTGTTTGCAAAGGATGTTGTACTTGTCCAGATATTCCATTAGCTGGTCAGATGCCAGACGTTCAGTGGCTTTGGGTGGGGGGGTCGTATGGATATAGGCCTATCATTTCCATGAAAGGCCTTGTCTCCACTCTTGTGGACTGGTGTCATGGTGGCAAAGAACCATAAAGAACCATATCCCATTTATATGGGTTTATTGGTGACCATGCTTCCGTCTTAATTTGAAAATGAACATTTCAAGAAGGTCATGCAGTTGAAATAAAAAAAAAAAAAACTACAATAGTTAAATACCAAAACTTTAGGTTTAAATCCAGGGCAACTGTGGGGGGAATAAAACAGGATTAAGGCCATATTTTTAAACTGCTCAAATTCAATCACAGCTTTTCCTTAAAGAAAGAAATTCTCAAGGTACTTTAGCCCCATCAGCGTATCATATCCCGAAGTTCCCATAATCAATACTTCAAATTTAAACATTCTCCGGAACGAACTGTCCCACTTTAATAACCCTCAGTCCAGACAGATTTACAATTCAGCATAGCGTCTTTAGGTAAAGAGCCATCCAAAATCAAGGGTAATTAGAATCTCTTCAGGTGTTCCCTAGTTCGTTGTTCTCAGAGCATCCACCCTCAGCACATTTATCTCTTACTTCAGCCCTATGCTTATCAGCCCACTTACCCGCCTCGACCGGATCCAAGAAGATATACACCTTGCCCTGATGAGTAATTCGGAGTTGAGCAGGGTACATGACTGTATGAGGAGCTCCTGCATCCCTCAATGCTCTCCTTACCCCCATCAAATCACTTATGGTGGTGCCTGGTGGCATAACTGATGTCTGGGAAGATGTATAGTGGACATTCATCTTGGTGTAAGGGGCTGGTTCTACGGGCATAACGGAGGATCAGATCTTGGGCTCCCACTCCTAAAGTCATCGCCATCTACGTCCTGGAGTCTTCGGTATTCTGTGGTCAGCCCCTCAGTGTTATGCAGTAGACTTTCTGCACCTCCCAGTTGGTCTCTGAATCTTCAGGGCTCAATTTAGTGGTGAGCCAGTCCTGAATAAACATCACTGGATGATCGCCCTCTATACCTTCCGGCAGTCCAATCACTCTAATGTTGGCCGAGCTTACTTGGTTCTCCAAGGACTCCAGTCTAGTTCGGACATGTTGGAATTCTTTCCCCATTAGGGTTATAGCACACGTGGAGATTTCTGTCTGTTTTCGGACCTCCAGTAGCTCGTTTTTAACTGCATCTACTGTCGTTTCCAAAACGACGACTCAACCATTGAAATCGTCCACCTTTTGATTTAAGGTGGAAACTGATAAGATCAAGTGCTGTAACTTAGATCCTAGAGACGCCATGGTCTCTGTCGCACTAGAATCACTCTCGGCCTGCATGGTAGTTTCAGGCCTGGAGGCTCCGTCGATGTTTTTACTTTTTTTGGGTCCACCAGTTGCACAGTCTTTCCTGGGAGTGCCCATTATTATGAATTCGTTGACACTCTTTCCACTGATATACTTCAGAGAAGTTATTTGAAGTCCAAAAGTATAATGTATAGATCAATTTGAGTAATGTTTAGAGCGCTACAATTTTCAGCTGCTTCCAGACTCAGGCTCAACAGCACCCCCCAGTGTTCACAATTTTGATAAAAAACAGCACTGAACCAACCGCTCTCAATGGCCTGCTGCAAGGACCCCCAAATATTAGAGAATGTCTGTAGTTGTATTTTCGCCAAGACCAGGCATGCTTTGATGTTTTGGGCCCACTGTGAGATTCTCAGGGCATTAGATGACATCCAGTTTTGAGCCACTGTTTTTTTTTTTTTTTGGCAGTAACAAGAGCTATGGACCATAAGAGTTATCCGATGCCTCTCCTATTACCTGATGGGTCAGCCCAAAAAATGAGTTCGAACGGAGATTTTGAGGGTGAGTAGCCCAAGACCCCTGTCATTATGTGGTGCATTTCATGCTACAGTGGGGCTACCTTAGAGCATGCAAGGGTTAAGTGCAGGAAATCCACACCCTCCTGCGCACACTTAGGGCAGGCATCAGAATACTCAGGGTTTATGTTATGCAATCTTTTGGGGCTCATGTAGGCTCTATGCATAAAGTTAAGATGGATCTGCCACAGCTTACTGCTTTGGGAGCACACCTGAAGTTGCTTTGATGTTGCCCACCAAGTATTGGCATGTATAATTACATCCAACTCCTGCTCCCATTTCTCCCTGATGGTATCCCATGGCTGCCCCTCCCACCCCCACCCTGGAGGATACTGTAATAAGTCGCGAGGGGCTTACTACGTGGCTGGGGTTATACATTTTGCTTACTACATGGCTGGGGTTATACATTTACTCAAGTAGAGATGGTGCTCCCCAACCACATGAACTACTCAGAGATAAGCCCAGTCTTTGACGCACTATTTGGTAAACAAAATAGTCCCCAACTGGGATGCCCCACTCATCCAACAGCTCTGAGAACTCTAACAACCTGCTTCCCCTGTATAGCTTCATCACAGCTTTCAAACCCATGCGGCACCAGGCCATTAGTCTTTGTTGAAGACGCACAGAACACAGTCCCCTATCCCTCACAGCGGAGACAATGTCAACCAAAGGAGAAGGCAACAAAGGATGGTTCAGCCTTTGGTACACTGCCCTCCACATTCTGATGGATGTTGCCATGAAAAGATTATTTACCACTGGGATAGATAGGAATGACAGCAGGCCAGAGAAGTATTTGAAATACCATTCCCCGTATAACTCCTCCTACTCCAGCAAGAACCATATTGGTTTAGGAGCCTCTCTTCCTACAGGCAAGAAGGCCAGTTGAGATGCCCAGTAGTGGTTTTGAAAATTAGGGAGGACCAGGACTACTACCAAGCTGGGTAATTGTAAGAGTACCCTTTTGGTGCAGGCCGTTTTCCCTTTCCATGGAAATCTATGTATGATAGAGTCCCCTCTAAATAAAAAAAGGGAACCACTAGAGACTCACCTCTGGGCCTCTAGTGGCTACCTTTGAAAGGTGTTTGGATTTCTAGCTTGGTCCTAAGACAGTGCACCTCAGAATAAAATGTAAGCTTCTGTATATAATCAAATGTTTTATTGTAC
Source organism: Neoceratodus forsteri (assembly GCA_016271365.2). Lineage (NCBI taxonomy): Eukaryota > Metazoa > Chordata > Ceratodontiformes > Ceratodontidae > Neoceratodus > Neoceratodus forsteri. Next base: position 822,532,596 of record CM028137.1, on the reverse strand, counting down.
ATGCTTTACCTCAGTAGTTTCCTCCTGTTTGCACATTAGGGTTAGCTGTATATATTCCTTTATATTTACACGTTCCTTCCCTGCATAATGTGCAACTGCTTTCAATTATGTACTCTCTTATTGATTGTAAACATTTCTGTTTAGCTGGACGATTGTGAAAATGGGCATTTTTGCTCACGTGCTCTCCAGTATAAAATAAAATTGACTGATTGATTGATGAAGTTTAAATGCCTAACGTGAGCTACTGGAACATGCATGGGGAGAGATTGATACACAAATATAAACACCTGGGGAAAATGGTCATTTTAACAGTGTTCATGTGCCCAGTTAAGGACAGGGGTCGTGATTGCCATCTGTCACATTCATCTGAGATTTTAAGAGTTAGGGGTTTTAAATTTTTAACATACAATAAATTGAGCTTAGCAGGTATACATATCCCCACGTACTTAATCTGAGTCCTGTCCTTTACTCCAATGGGCATCAGCTCACTCTTGGTCCAATTGATCTTATGCCCAGAGCCATATTCTCTCAGCAGAGCATGGACGGATGACAAGTCTTGTCCAGGGTTCCCCAGATACAGTACAGAAGGAGGTCATCAGCAAAGAGGGCAGTCTTATGCTCACTTCCCCTCCCCCACATCCCCATATACTCGGTGTCCCCCCTCATTGCCGTGGCCAGAGGCTCAGGGGTCATGATGTTCAGTAATGGAGACAGCGGGCAGCCCTGCCTGGTACCCCTCTCTAGGGGGAAAGATGAGGCCAGTCCTCCATTTTTTACTATCTGTGCAGTGGGTGAAGAGTACATTGCCCAGATCCAGTTTAGTAATTATGAGTCTATTCCCATGTGTCTAAGGGTTTCAAGCATGTACCCCCACTCCATGCAGTCAAAGGCTGTTTCTGAGTCCAGGGCAAGAACCACAGTATTGTGATTAAGGCAAGCTTTTGATCATTGGTGAATTATGCTCAGAGTTCTATGGACGTGATGTTTCCCCTGCTGCCCCTGCCACCCTTTAACACAGCCCACCTGATCCATATGAATTAAGGATGGCAAAACAGGTTTAGTTCAAGTGGCTATTATTTTGGCCATAATCTCATACTCTGCCATGAGTAAGGAAACTGGGCTATAAGAGGCGCATAGAGAGGGATCCTTGCCCGGCTTTGGAAGCACTGTAATTGTGTCTGACTGCGTAAAGGTAGGCAGCATTTCCCTCTCCAGGCTTTTGACAAGCATATTATACAGGGGCTTGACTAGGACAGATTGAAACATTTTGGATAGTCCATCCAGGCCTGGTGCCCTTGAGGGACTTAATCGCACTGTGAATTTCCTCTCTGTTCAGAGGAGAGTCCAGTTGTTGGGACACAGCTGCGCTTGAGGACTGAACTTGGGCTTTTGTGAAGAAATTGTCCATTTGGCTGATAGCAGAGGAGACTTCTTATGTCTAAAGGGATTTATAGATAGAGGTGAATTCCTCGGCCACGTCTCCCGAGACAAACATCAGTGAGCCGGAATGTTTGCATATTTGACCAATGGTACATTTGCCCTCCTTTTTGCGTAATTGCCACACCAAGTATTCACCCCTGTCTCCATCAGAGTAGGTGCCCACTTGTGCCAACAGGATGGATCGCTCAACATGCACAGCTAAAAGTTAAGTGCTATTTGAGCTAATGAGCAGCTAATCAGACGGACGCATCTTCACGTCGCTCCCGGTCTGCGGCCGCATAAAACTGTTAAATTAAGTGTTAACATACTCAGAAGTTAAAGAAGGGTAGCATAATCACTTATCGGAAGTGATAATGGATGAATATTTGGCTCCAAACCTAGCCAGATCCCAGCGGGGTCCAGGGAAAATGCAGAAAAAGGTAATGGTGGGGATCGTGGGGGATAATACAGGCCTTGTCTCCCTTTCAGCCGCAGAGGTTACCGCGCTCAGCCGGGAACTGACCGGCCAAGTCATTGCAGCTTTGGAGCCCCGTTTGATCAAAATGGAAAGTAAATTAGATTCCCGCTTACAGGAGGTGTTGGAGCAGCAGGCTCAACAGGGAAGCCGAATCGTGGAGGCTGAAGAGAGAATCTCCCGGCTGGAAGACGAATTGCTAGCAGTCCCTGGGCAAGTGATGGCACTGCAAAAGGAACTCGAGGAATTCAAAGAGGACTATGACTATCAAGAAAACTATCACAGATGCCTCTATTTGCATCTGAGGGGCTCACCAGAGAGGCAAGAAGGGGATGGAGCTCTAGACTTCTGTAGCAGGAAACTACCGGAGCTGCTGGGTCTGCAACTAGAAAAGGGGAAAATTAAGCTGGAGAGGGCACATAGGGCTGTTATGCCTCGATCCCAGGTGGATCAACCTCCAAGGCAGATCATAATGAGATTCCATCACTTTCAGGATAGGGAGATGGTCCTAAAGGCATACAGAGAGAGGGGCACACTAATGTATGAAGGTACACACCTCTTCCTTTCGCAAGATTACTCAGCTCGTCTACTCAAAAAGAGAAAGCTGTTCAATGCTGTTATGGCCCAGCTACGGAGTCTGAAAGTGGAAAATTATCTGGTGTACCCAGCTACTTTAAAGATTCGGCATGAGGGAGCAACCTTTTCATTCTGGGAAGTGGAGAGAGCGGAGGAATTCATGAAATCCCTGCAAAAGAAAGTTGGTTGAAAAGTGACTGTACGAATGTTCTCTGTTGCGGCATGCTGCTAGCTGTTTTTTCCCACGAATGTTTGTGAAGTTTAAAGTTAAGAATAGAGTTATGGTTTGCATTATATGGACTAAAAAGTACTTTGGCATCCTTAAGAAGGTAGAGGTTTGAAAAGATAAGGAAGCCTAAGATATTGGGAATTAAAGCAAGTTCCCATATGTGGTGAGGAGCCCAATCGATGTCTGCCGAAGTAGGGGGCAGTATCCAATTGAAGGAAAACTACAAGATTGATGTGAACAGAATGAATGGCTGGACTTTGATAGGAGAAGACCTGGCATTGTGGTACAGGTAGCTCCCTCGAGGCCCTGCCGGAGTGTGGCGGTGGGGGGACAGGCGCTGCGTGTTTGTTCTAGGGTGTGGCCTAGTCTCTCCTGTGTGGACGCTCTGGGGGGGGGGCGCTATCTCATAAGGACTCATGGCAGAATTTTGGGATTCGGGATGGGAACCTGATGTCTGATGGGGGTATAGGGTGAATTAAATGGAGGTACAGAGTGGAAAGGTAGGGAGTGGTAGGGTAGTGAAATACAGCAGAGGTAAAAGGAAATTTAGCTAAAGTAGAGGTGGGACTATTACTCCAAATAAGTGCGCACTGGGAGGTAGTGCTCCAAAGCCAACCAGAATTCTTGGGTTGCGGGGGTGTTTCGGGTGAATGCACAGCTCGTAGGGGGGTGCGTGGGGTGTGGGGCGTATGTTTCGGGGAATCACATGACGGGACTAGTCTTGTTGTGTGGTTTTTTTGGGTGTATGTTGTGCATTTTGCGCGTTTCTCTTGTGGGTTGTATATGTGCCAGAGACCTTTTTGTAGTTTTAGAAGTGGGACTAGTATAGGAAAGGAAGGGGAGAAAGGAACTGTGCGCTGCACTATAAGAGAAAGGTAAAACACTAGGGCGTGAAGGTGAAAGAGGGGTGGTCTGACTGGGGGAGGCTACAGCATAAAGGTTCTGCTATATGAATAAAGGAAGCTACAATAATTGGAGTATGGCCCATCGGGGCAGAGGGGCTGCAGCTGGGTGGCAGCGGGACGCAAACGTCTTCTGGCAGAGAGGTAATGACACTCATGCTGGTATGGCGATTAGTGTCAGGGAGACTGAAATGGAGGCGAGGGTGTGTTATACATGGGGGAGGGATCAGAAGAAGAGAGATGTGAAGAGGACAGGAAACCAGGAAAAGGGGACTCAGAAATATGGGATTTACAGGGAGAGAGAGGGGAGGGAGAGGGGTGGAAGAGGAAGCGGTGGGGGGGCAGCGAGGGGGCTGGCAAGGAGATAAAAGAAGGAACATTAAGTGTAACAGAACTTGGGGAAGGGGGAAGGAGGGGGGAGGAAAAAGTTGGGGTTTATTTGTTAATAGTTGATTGTTTACAGATGCGGTCAAAGATGTTTATGCTTATATTGTCATTACACAATGTAAATGGTGTCTTATGCATATGTCGGACAGTACTAGAAAGACAAGAGGGAGGAGTGGATGGATATGGTGGGAAGATATAGGTGAAACCAAGGAACTAAAATATGGTTAATACACATGATGTAACTGTTGTCTCTTGGAATGTCAAGGGCATTGCAAATCCAGCAAAGTGAACTTTGCTTCTGACAGCACTAAGGAAGAGGGGGGCTCGAGTGGCCCTGATTCAAGAAACCCACCTCACAGAGGCGGAGCATGCCAAACTGGCTCGGACGTGGGTGGGTAAGTGTTACTCGGCCTCATACTCCTCCCATAAACGGGGGGTGGCAATATTATTGCATAAAAATCTACCCTTTGAAGTGAAAAGACTAGTAAAGGACCCAGAAGGGGGAAGATATATCTTTACTTCTGGTATTTTAAATGGAGAGCAAATTACTTTCAGGTGTGTATATGCACCAGCGGTACATGAACCACAATTTTTTGTAGCTTTGCTGGATTTGCTTATTCGAGAACAGTTTCCTGGGCTGATCTTGGGAGGTGATTTTAATTGCACAATGGATGCTAGTTTGGATCATTCAGAGGGGAAGGGCAGAACCTTTGAAGCTCTGACACAGTTCCAAGTAGGGCTAGCGGACCTAGATTTGGTGGACGGGTGGCGCACCTTTTACCCGGGGGCCGGGGAGTATACATTTTATTCCAACCCACACAAGACGTGGTCCCACATAGACTATATCTATTTACCAAGGAGCTGGTGTGATAAGACCCAGGGGGTGTCACATAGTCCTATCCATGTTTCTGACCACGCTATGGTGGTCTTAACACTACAAAATGGTAAAGCTAGGGACGGGCCTCCTAGATGGAAATTTCCTACATATATGGTCAGGAACGTAGAATTTAAAGAATACCTGGAAGAACAGTGGCGGATCTATGGGGAAACAAATAAAGAGACTGCAGTGTCCAAGGTGATCTTTTGGGAAGCGGGAAAGGCGTTATGGGGGAGCAATAATAGCATATATGGCTAAAATCTGGAAGCAGAAGCAAGTCAAGAGGGGGGAGTTGGAGCAGCAATTAAAAAGCCTGGAAAAAAGGGTGGCGGGAGGTGAGAAGGGAGAGGCGGTCAAGCTTTTAGAAACAGCTATGACAGCCCTGAATGCGATGCTCAGAGAGGAGGCGGGGAGAACATGGCAGTTTTGCCAATGCCAGATATTTGAATGGGGGAATAAGCCAGGCTCACTGTTGGTGCATCTAATGAGAGGTGGAAGGGAAACAAAACATATTTTGAGGGTGAAGAATAGGGAAGGGAAAATGTGCGGGAGTTCGAAGGAGATTGGAAGCTGTTTTAAAGCCTTTTATGAAAAATTATATTCGGCAGAATTTAAGGGGAAAGGGAATGAAGCAAAAAACTTCTTGAAGGACTTACTGCTCCCCAAGCTGTCTGACTCACAAAGGAAGGCACTGGACCAGCCTTTCATCAGTGCAGAGATTGGGAGGGCTATCCAGAAAATGTCTAAGGGGAAAGCAAGTGGTCCAGATGACTTCCCAGTGGAATATTATAAAATGTTGGGGGAGCAAATGGCGAGCACACTGTGTGAACTCCTGATGAAAGAGGAGGGAGTGGAAATGCCGGTCCTGCCAGGGACTTTCTATGAGGCTACTATATGCCTCATACCAAAACTGGGCAAGGATGACACTGACTGTGCCGTATCGATTCCATATCCCTGCTCAACTGTGATTTAAAATTTTAGCAGTATTAGCAACTAGACTAGAAGCCATCCTGCCAGAGTTAATCCACCCAGACCAGACCGGGTTCATTAAAGGTCATCAATCATACCATAACATGTAGATTACTTAATGTTATCTGGAAGGCCAATCAGGGAAGGAAAAGGTGGGTATAGTGTCAATGGATGCTGAGAAAGTGTTTGACAGAGTGGAATGGGATTACCTATTTCGGGTGATGGCCCGGTTTGGTCTGGGGGATTCGTATATGGCCTGGGTGAGGGCAATGTACGTGTGCCCCAAGGCGAAAGTCCTGATGAATGGGGGCCCATAAGAGCAGTTTCAACTAGGGAGAGGGATGAGGCAGGGGTGCCCATTGTCTCCCCTTCTGTTTGCACTGGCAATCGAACCCTTAGCAGTGGCTATCCGCCAGCGTGAGCAGGTGGAGGGAGTAAAGGGCGCAGGAGAATTGGTGCACAAAATTGCTTTATATGGGGATGATATGCTGCTATTTATGCAAAACCCACAGACATCTCTTCCCCCTGTACTGTCCATAATAGAGAAATTTTCAAGTTTTTCAGGTTATAAGATTAATTTAGAGAAATCAGAGTTAATGTGCTTCCCTGAAAGTGACAGAACAGTGGAACAGCTAGGTTTAAAGATGGCACAAAATGGGTTCACATATCTGGGAGTCAGACTAGGTCGAGGGATAGGCTCCCTATATAGGTTAAATTATCTCCCTCTAATAAGAACTATCACAGCGGACTTAAGGCGGTGGGCATAGTTACAAATATCATGGATGGGGCGGATAAACTTGATAAAAATGAATTTTCTCCCCAGGATTTTGTATCCCATGCAAATGCTGCACTTGGGGCTAAATAAAAGGGATATTAAGAGGTTAGAAAAAATCTTTACTGAATTTATCTGGCGAGGGAAAAGACAGAGGATTAGCTTATGACGACTTAAAGCGTAAAAGGGGAGGGGAGGTCTCAACTTTCCAGACTTTGACAACTACTATTTGGCAGTGCAGCAGAGGTGTGTGGCAGATTGGGTACACAGGCCAATGGTGGCTAGCTGGGTCAACCTGGAGCAGGACGGTACTCCTGGCAGACTTACAGCATACATTCATACTAAAGTATTAAAGGTGTACAGAGCACTGGAGAAGCGGAACCCTTTAGTGGAAGCAGTACTGGAGGCGTGGGGACAGTTGAGGAAGCTGAAAGCGGTGGGGCAAGGGGAGTCTCTGCTTATGCCGGTGGCTGGGAACCCGTTCTTCTTGCCTGGTTGGGAGAATGGGGGCTTTCGGGAATGGGAGGAAAGGGGCGTCTATAGTATAGGGCACCTAGTAGACAAAGGAGAATTGTACACCTTGAGAACCTAAAACAGAAGATCAGGCTAGCAGACCGGCATGGGTACCGTTATATGCAGGTTCAGGCATATGTTGGGAAACTGGATAGGGAAAATAGACCTAGACTACAACTGGATCAGGCTGAGCAGTTGATTTATCAGGCGAGGACAGACCCCAAGTGCTTTTTGGGGAAAGCAGCGAGGTTGGGTAACACTAAAGCGCTCTGGGAAAGGGACCTGGAACAGGGCATCTCGGAGGAAAACTGGACATTGGTCCTTCGTATGCCATAAGGAATTATGTTATGTAATAAATTCAAAGAAGCCTTCTATAAGTTCTTGCATAGGCTGTATTATCCCCCAGCTATAGTGCATAAGGCAGAGCCCTTGGTGTCTCCAATGTGTAGAAGGTGTGGGAGAAGTAGGGGCACGTATTTGTACTGCTTCTGGACGTGTCCAGTTCTGGCTAAGTTTTGGAAAGTGACAGTGGGAGAAATATCTAAGATGGCAGGAGTACCTTTGAGGAAAGATCCAATCATGTGTTTATTTGGGGTGACTGTAGAGGGGGAGGATTGGGATCCCCTGACAAGGTGGATAAGAACGTTACTGGTGAGGGCACGCCACTGTATCCAGAATACATGGGTATCGAACATAACGCCTACGGTTCTTCAGTGGCACCAGATAACGCTACATGTCTTGGCACTGGAAAGCTTAACAATGGTGGTGCGAGATAGAAAAGAAGCATTCTTAAGGGATTGGGCCCCATTCCTGTCCTCAATTAGTTTCACAGAGGGAATAATGCTAAGGACAGGCCTAGGTTGAAATAGTCCCGAATATGATAGGAAGGGTAAGATCTATTGACTAAGCCCATATAGGAAAGTGGAAGGCCTATAGGAAGAAGGGATATGGGAACTGGGAATGTTAAAGGTCCCTATTACAGTAATGGAATTATAATAAAAGAAGATGACATGACATAACGTGTTAAAGTTATTTTTAAGGAACTTGATAAGATTCAATGTATATGATTGACCGCATCTGTATGTGTTATATGTGTGTTTCTTTTTTGTTTTGTCTTTTTCTGTATGTAAATTTGTATTTATGGGTCTTTTTCTTTGCTTGTTTGTACCTGGAGGTGTTGTATAAAATAAATTTGAATAAAAAAAGTATTCAAAATAAAAAAGTGCCATTTCAGCTTCTGCACAACATTGTAAAGATTTGGATTGGGTCTGTTTTTATGGGCCTCCTCACATGCTGCTATTTTCATTCTGAGGTGCTCCAGCTCCTCCTCTGCCTGTCATTTTTTTATGGTCAGTGTAAGCTATCACCTGCCCTTGAATGTATACTTTTAGAGAGTCCCACTTGCACCCATCTGAAGTATCATGCTTTTTGCTGTAATGTAGGAATTCTTTCTTTTTTTTTTTAGCTTTCTATTTCTCCCCCATCCTGGCCCTGGTCGGCCCTTGTCCATCGCCTCTGTTCCATCAGGCCCTCACCCCTGTAACCCCCATGGCTTACTCCCTTGGTGGGGCAGTGGGAACCCCCACCCACCAACAGCATCCAGTCTCAGGGTGTTATCTCCAGAATGGAGCGTGACAGGAATGGCCATCAAGCCGCAGTAATCAGCCACCAGGGTCTATTTTTCTCAATTTCTTTCCCCTGCAAGAGCCAGGCATGCAGTGATGCCCTGTGTTGGGCTCGTGCATGCACCCATGTGCAACCCCGTCAGGCATCTGCCATGATCCCGCCCCACTTGTATTACAGCGGCGCACCATCGAGCCCCAGCCACCGCAAAGGGGTCAGGCATGTGCCGACTGAAGGTTACCCCCCTTCCCCAGAGATGGAGAGCTGTCCATTGGATGGTCAAGCCATCTCCTCCCTGCCAACTCCCGACGGCCCGGGCTTGTTCCTGAATGCAGGTCACCAGCGTGACGTGAGGTGTGGTGTCCAGCACCTCAACCCTCAGTGCCACCAGGCCGGCTAAAGTAGGAATTTTTGAATAAAGCTCAACATGTGAGTGACAAAGCTCTGGTCTTTAAGTAACAGGAGGTCTAGCCTTCATGGCCGGCACACCATGGCCGATCCCCGGGCTGTGATGACCATAGTGAGCAAGACATGATCCAATATCAAAATAGGGGAGTACTCAGTGGAGTAGATATTAGTCTCAAGGGGGGCACTGACCAACAGCCTGTCCAGCTGGGCATAAGAGCGGTAGGCATGAGAGAAAAAGCTGTACTCTCGCCCACTGGGGTGCATGTGCCTCCAAGCATCAACCAAGTTGAGCACCGCCTCCACTTCTCTAAAAACGTTGGCATTCTTTGATACTGCTATGGGGGAGGGGTTGGACCTGTCCAGAACCATGTCCCTAATGCAGTTAAATTCTCCCTCCATCACCCAGAGTCCCGGCATGGAGGCCAGATCAATGGCCAGTCTTTGGAAAAAGCCAGGGTCCTCTATGTTAGGGGTGTAAATGGAACCAACTGATAGTTCTCCCACACCAGTGATCTGCTTCCTAGCCAGGACGTACCTACCAGCTGAGTCAACCCAGGTGCTTTGTATATCAACCTGAACCCCCCCTCCCCCGGGAAACCAAATAGCTACCCCTCGCGCCTTGGATGAGAAGCATGAGGTGACCCATTTGTTGCCCATACTCTCACAAGTTCCTTTGGTCTCACTAGTGGACATATGAGTCTCCTGCATCAATAAAACTTCTGCTCTAGACCTCTTCACCTCTGCAGCTATTCTCCTTCTTTTAATCACATTTTTAAGCCCATTCACATTCCACGTGGAAATCATAATTATATTATCTATTTGGGTACAGGAACAGCAGGTATATGGTACTAGTGTATTGCTTTACCAGTTCTGAGACTTTCTCTAACATACAACTGATTTAAATTATAAACTATACATTGCATCCAATAAAATGGCAATATTTTTACCCTATTTACCCTATCCCCCACCCAGCCATACCACATTCCCCCCTTCTTTCCCCCAGAACCCCAGCAATGAACTTTGTCTCACTTGTAACTGATAAGACACAAATATAACTTGACATTTAGAAATGAGTAAACAATTTAGAACAATACAGAGACTCATGACATTCTTAACAATCATCCCCACCCCCTAACACTGAGTTAGATCACTTAGTTAGCTCTCCCTTGCAAACCTGTGGTGCAGAAGTAATGGTGGTTAATGGGCACAGAAAAAACAAGTTACTGAAGAAAATATGCTTAAATAAACAAGCATTTGTCAATGCTGAATGTTTGCTTGCTGGCATTGGTAGTGTAGGAGTTAGAGAGATGCATAATAGGAATGGCAGTGAAGTATTGAACTGAAGCCAACCCCGCCACCAGACTGCAGAGACTGACAGGCATTGGGGTGTGCGTTTGGGTCATCAGGCATAACGGCCATGCCATTTCACCACACCCTACCCTGCAGACACCGACAAAGTGTGTCAGTGTGCCTTGGGGTCTTTCGACCTTATGCTCACCCCATTCCATAAGAAATACGTGAGATGGGTGCAGTATAGGAGAATGGGGTGAACACTGGGGCCAAAGAGTCCAAGGCACACCTCGATGCCTGTCACTGGCTGCAGGGTGTGGGTGGGGGTGGAATGGCAGGAGTATTACAGGTGACAATCCCAAGTCACACCCCTGATGCCTGTCAGTCTCTACAGGGTGGGGTGTTATGGTCAGAAACCCGAATGTCCCAGGCGTTCGTTGGTATTTTCATTCCAAATTTTAAACATGTTTTTTTTGTGACCCCCCACCTCATGAACAGTGGCAATATCAGTTTGTTAACAGAAAGCTGATTTTGCACAGCGACTACACCATTTTACACCACTGGTGCGAAAATACATTTCAAACAGGATGTGAAAAATTACAGCTGTACTGTTCATGGGGAGGTGTAAAAAATGGCAATGTTGAAAATCTGGAATGAAAATATAAAAAACTGGTGAAGTCACGAGTATGTGTAGAAACAGCGCAATGCACATCCGTATGTAATTAGTTTGGGGATTTTTTTACAGCAGATTGTCAAAAGAGACATTTTGGGACTTCTGCTCATGAACACTGTCACTGTGATTTTCTTAATCTGTCCTGAACACTGATTTCCCACAGCGACCATGCATTTCTGCGCCAGAAGTGCGAAAACACACTTCGGACAGGGTGTGAAAAATGACAGCTGTACTGTTCATAAGGAAGTGTGGAAAACGGCAGTGTTGAAAATCTGGACTGAAAATATTACAAATTCATTAACTTACGAGGGTGCGTGGAAACTGCGCAATGCACGTAACAGTCATTTTATGGACTTTTGTCACCAAATTTTCAACATAGCCATTTTAAGACCTCTGCTCATGAACAGTGTCACTGTGATTTTCTTAATCTGTTCCGAACATTGATTTTGCACACTGACTGTGCCATTGTGCACTACATGTGCAAAAACACATTTTGGGAGAGATTTAGAAAATGACAGCTGTACTGCTCATAAGGAGGTGTGGTAACATAGAAACATAGAAGTTGACGGCAAATAAGGACCGCAAGGCCCATCCAGTCTGCCCATTTCTTTTTCTACCTTATAAATGTGCCATCGGCCTTTGCTCTGTCAGTGGCCTATCTATTCATACTCATCTGTATTGCTCCCTTATGCCTATCCCATGCCTGTTTGAAGCCCTACACTGTATTCATATCCACCACTTCCTGAGGTAGGCCGTTCCATGCATCCACCACCCCTTCTGTGAAAAATAATTTCCTCTCATTCCCCCTTAATCAGCCTCCCTCTAATCTCATGCTGTGTCCTCTTGTCCTGCTATTTTTCTTATATTTAAACATGTTAGACTCTTTCACCTTGTTAATGCCCTTAAGGTGTTTTAATGTCTCGATCATATCACCTCTCTCCCTCCTTTGCTCAAGGGTATACATATTGAGCTCCATTAATCTGTCCTCATATGTTTTCTGATGCAGTCCCTGCACCATTTTGGTTGCCCTTCTCTGGACTGCCTCAATTTGGTTAATGTCCTTGTGAAGGTGTGGCCTCCAGTACTGCACACAGTACTCCAGATAGGGCCTAACCAGTGTCTTGTAAAGAGGGATTATTACCTCCCTCTTACGACTTGTGATACCCCTACTAATACACCCTAAAATCCTCCTAGCCTTACCTACTGCTTTAGAGGTCTGCTTGGATGATTTCAGGTCATCAGTGATGATGGTGCCCAAGTCTCTTTCTTCCTTTGTGACTGCCAGCAACTCCCCTCCCAGCCTATAGGTGACTTCAGGGTTTCTCTTCCCGATGTGCATGATCTTGCACTTCTTTGCATTAAATCCCAGTTGCCACTCTTCTGACCATTTTGCTAGTTTATCCAGATCTTTTCTCATTCTGCTCACCCCATCTGGATCATCTACTCTGTTGCAGATCTTGGTGTCATCTGCAAACAGACAAGCCTTACCCTCTAGTCCATCTGCAAGGTCACTAATGAAGATATTGAAGAGGACTGGCCCCAGGACTGATCCCTGAGGTACCCCACTTGTGACTTGAATCTCTTCTGACTTTATACTATTTGCCACCACTCTCTGTTTTCTGCCCGTCAACCAGTTTGCCACCCAGTTGACCAACTTCTGACTCACCCCGAGCCTACCCAGCTTATTTATCAATCTTCTATGTGGAACAGTGTCGAAAGCTTTGCTGAAGTCAAGGTAGGCGACATCAACTGCTCCCCCTTGGTCCACCACTCTGGTTACCCAGTCAAAGAAATCTATGAGATTAGTTTGACAGGACCTTCCTTTTGTAAACCCATGCTGTCTTGGATCCTGTGCCCCTATGGATTCCAGGTGTTGCACTATCCTTTCCTTAAGGAGTACCTCCATAATCTTGCCCACCACTGAGATAAGACTGACTAGTCTGTAGTTTCCTGCCTCCTCCCTGCTACCACTCTTGTGGAGCGGGATCACATAAGCCCTTCTCCAGACTTCTGGTACCTCTCCTGTGCTCAGAGACTCACTAAACAGTTCTGCTAATGGCTCTGCTAGTTCCACCCTTAGCTTCTTAAGTACCCTGGGATGTATGCCATCAGGCCCCATTGCCTTATGCACCATGAGCTTAACGAGCTCTTGTAGGACCCTTTCTTTTATGAAGGGAGTAGTGCTCACCTCCCTCCCCCCTGTGTCTATGGTGCTGAGCTGTGGGCCCTGCCCTACCTCCTCTTCAGTAAATACTGAGCAAAAGTATCTATTTAGGATAGATGCTTTTACAGGGTCCTCCTCCTCACATACCCCCTTTTCTCCATTGAGCTTAGCAATACCCCCTCTGGACTTTCTCCTTTCACTAATGTATCTATAGAAAGTCTTGTTACCTTCTTTTACTGTTCGTGCTAGTGTTTCTTCAGTTTGGGACTTGGCCTGCCTTACTGCCTTCCTTGCTTCCCTTAGGGCAGTTTGGTATGCCTCCCTATCTTCATCCCGCTGTGTTCCCTTATATTTCCTGAAGGTCAGCCTTTTGGCTCTGACCTTTGCTGCTACTGTATTTGATAACCAAAGTGGTTTCCTTCTTCTTTTGCACTTCCTTTTCTGTCTAACACAATGTTGCTTCAAATATTGCATCCTTGCTGGCCCATCAGAGCAGCGATAGAGCTACCGCTCGTGGCGCCAGCGACCCGGGTTTGGGAATGGACTCAGGCGGCTGGAGGGCCGGCTGGGGTGGAGAAGTATTGAGCGCCCAGGGGCTGCTCTCCTCCTCTGGGTGGGGTGGGATGCGGGTCCCGCTGTGATACCACCACCTGGGTGACCACGGGTGGAGGTGCAGCGAGACAGCACACAAGGGAGGGAGGATGTCTGCCGGGAGCTGGAGCATTAGCACGTCTCGACGTGCGTCGCTCCTTGGCCCCCCTTGTGTGCAGACATCCTGTGGGTTGGGACGAAGAAAACGGAAAAACCCTGTGCTGGGCTCCTGTAAATGGGACCCGGTTGTCCTGAGATAACCCTTATCCAGGCTCCATAGATGGGGCTGGTGACGCCTTCCAACACTTACTTGAGGTGTGAGAGGGGGACTAAGGGGAGGGTCCCTCTCCTCCCCGCCCAGGGGGAAAACCGAGGCAGGATGGGGAAAGGCTAACCAGCACCCAGAGGGAGGTACCTGGGGCGGGACTACGGGAATACACAGCCTAGGGATCCCCGAAGAATGGAATCTAGCACAGCGAGAAGGGGACATAAAGAGAAAGTATAAAAAAAAAAAAAAAAAGAAAAAAAAAGTATTGCATCCTTAATGCTTGCCCACTTTGCCTGTACCCCTTCACCTGTGTTTCTTTTTGCCAGGGCTAGCTTAACTCTGTTGGCCATCTTATCAAAGTCATTTATTGAACCCCTTGCCCAGAGCATTCATCAGAACCCGGAGATAAAGGGGATCAAAATGGGGGGACAGACTCACAAGTTGGCCTTATATGCTGATGATGTCCTTCTATATCTGACGGACCCAGACAGGTCACTGCCCACAATACTTCGTCAGCTAGATGATTTTTCTAAGCTATCCGGATGTAAGTTAAATAATAACAAAACGGAAGTATTGAGCTTCTATTATACCCCAACCAGCGAGATCAAAATAAAACACCCTATGTTATGGGATCAGACAGAGATAAAATATCTAGGGGTGAAGTTAGGGAGGAACAATGTGCAATTAAAGGAACTAAACTATCCACCGATAATAGCGCAACTTAAAAGTTATTTTCAAAGATGGTCATTATTGCCTATTTCCTTCTGCACTAGAGCACAAGCCCTCGAGATGAACGCATTGCCACGCCTTCTTTACCTATTCCAATGCGTTCCTTGTCTGTTAACCCCTGCGGACTTGGAAGCCTGGCAAAGTATGTTCTTTTCTTATTTATGGAAAGGTAAGAAACCCAGATTAAGAAAATCGCTTTTATATCTCCTAAAAGCAGAGGGAGGCCTTGCGTTTCCATGCTTACAGGGCGACTGGGTGGCAGCCCAGATGCGGGTCGCATTACTCTGGGGTAACCCGGAATATGATACCCACTGGAAGAGAATAGATCTCTGGAAACAGAGTAGTCCCCCAGTGCAGGCAGCATTATTTAGGCCCCTGGACCTAGATGAAATAGAAGGATTCTCCGGTACAAAGGCTGTAGTAGAGGGATGGATGAGGGGAATAAGTAGGGGTACCACATATAAACACCTCTGGCGGTATAGATGGTGGGCTTATGACCGCCAGTTTGTACCTGCAACAGTAGATAGATGGTACCAAAAGCAGGAAAAAAAAGGGCTATATGCACCTTATCAAATAATGACAGGTAACACGCTTTTTTCTTTTGAAGCATTACAGGAAAAATATGGCTTGCAGCAGACAGATAGGATCAGGTACTATCAAATAAGAGAATACCTGAATATACAGATTAACAAATCAACATTGGAAGAACCTGCATCGGAGGATAGCAGGCTGTTCCTACGGATATGGGGTCCACAGGGAATGGAACATGCCATTTCGCTGTTATATAACAGATATGTGGCAGACATGGCGCACTCATCCCAGTAAATAAAAAACATATGGGAACAAGATCTAAGGATCCCCATCACAGATAAACAATGGATAAACATCAGGGTAGCTCCCTGCAACAACAGCTAAATCTAAAGTGTTGTCATCTGATTGTCTGGTTGCTTTTTCTTTCATGAACTGAGCCCTCCAGCTCCAGATTACAAGTAGTGTGTGTGTTGTGCATGTTGCTTTTCCTCCATCACAGGGCCCCAACCAGCTGTAACATTCCTGGCTAGCCCACCATTTTCGTACCTGGGTACCCAGAGTGTATGACTGTGTGGGGACTTAAAGCATGCCCATAACTCTTTGATTAATATAGCCTTTAAGCCAATCAACCTGATTACGCCCCTTCCTTGTTCAAGTCCCCTGGATAAATCAGATCTGACTTTTTTGCTGCATTTAGCCTGACTGTGGTTCCAGTTTGTGCCAAGAGTACTGTACTATTGCTATTTACTGTGCATAACCTTGTTTTACAGGGGGTCTCCAGGGTCAAGCCTGAGGAACCAGCCCTGGTGGTAAGTGCAAACAGTGTAGGTACTGGTGTGGTGTACAAGGGATACTGTGGAAATGATTATCATATATTGCTCAGGCCACTAGAAGGGAAAGAGGTGGGTTACAGTGTCCCAGAGGGCTGTGCCCAGGTTAGCTCGACCATTACCAACCCTGACCTCTGGGTGGAGGCACCCATTTCAGAACTCAGGCCCCTTAACCTGCTACTAGCCGCACAGGCAGGGGTAGTTGCCCTAGGGATAGCGCCACCTAGGGGTTACATAGAAATAACTAAAATTCAAATAAATTGTCTTAAGAGGCTGTCAGTAACACAGGAGAGAGGAAGTCCCATATTTTTGCCTTGGAATGGGGTGATTTAGATGTAGTGGCCAAATTGAACCATACCATGTGATGGTCACTGGCCCCCAGGTGACCTTCTACCTGGAGATCTGTGATCCCTTCCCTGTTAGTCAGTACTAGATCTAGGATAGCCCTGTCTCTTGTGGGTTGTTGTACCAGTTGTTTGAGGCCCTCCCCCTGCAGGGAATCCACTATGTGTCTAGTTCTGGCAGATGTTCCTGCTGGTATTGACCAATCTGTATCCAGCATATTGAAGTCTCCCATTATCAGAACCTCCCCTTTAGCTGTCATGTTTTGTATATCTTCTAACAGTAATGTGTCTATGTCCTCCCCCTGGTCTGGGGGCCTGTAGACAACCCCGGTTCTTATGGCTGTCCCATTTCCTGTTTCCAGGGTGACCCATAGTTCTTCTGGCTCCTTATGTGTATTCTGAATTTCTGTAGCTTTGATATTTTTATTGACGTACAGTGCCACTTCACCCCTTTTGCACCTCGGTCTCTTCTGAACAGTACTTAGCAAGGTACTGAAGTCTCCCAAGTATACTTACTGGTAAACCACGCCTCACTAATTGCTACTATGTCCAGTTTAGCCTCTGACATTATTGCCTGAAGGTCTGGGATCTTATTTCCCAGGCCGTGAGCATTTGTGTACATGATTTTCCATTGGCCAGATTCCGGTGTGTTAGTTGTTGGGTGAGGTTTGGCATTTCCCCTGTGCGCCGTATGGGGAGATGGACCTTTTTTCTTACCTGGTGATGCAAATGAACTGCAAACATGCTGAATCCCCGTTTGACCACTAGCTGAGGGGGAAGGGGTGTTCTTCCCATTCGACGTATGGGGTGCTGCACCCCTCTCCCTTTTTGCTAGTTCAAATTTATTTATTTATTAACTTTTGGTGACCGCGTAGGCCCACTGAGTCCTGAAGGTCCCTTTTTCAGGGGTAACCCGGGATAACAATACAAGTTATAAGAATGAACAAGGACATAAGGAACATTTGAGGCATTGTGAGTTACATCATGAGGTAAATATTCTGCAAAGACGTCAAACTTCTGCCCCAATGCACTGACTCTCTCCTTAGTCAGATGCAATCCATCAAATTTAAAGAACTTTTGCTCTCAGAACTGTTGCCATTTCCCTACAAATATGTGTCCTTTTTCCTGGCACCAGCCCTTGAGCCACATGTTTAGCTCCCCTGTCTCCCCTTCTCTGACCTTCCATCCATCTGCCCCACTCTCCCAGACTGGCAGGATCTCAGAGAAGGAGATGCCGGATGAAATGGATGATCTTTATAGGTGACATTGCAGAGGGTCTGGAGGGAAAGGTGTGCCTCTTTGCAGATGATACAAAGATCTGTAACAGAGTTGATACACAAGGGGGAGTAGAAAGGATGAGAAGGGACTTGGGAAGGTTGGAGGAATGGTCAGATATATGGCAACTTAGATTCAATGCAAAGAAGTGCAAAGTAATGCACCTGGGAAACAAAAACCCAGGAGAAGAGTATACAATAGCAGGGGAGGTACTAACAACAACACAAATGGAACGGGACTTGGGGGTAGTCATATCAGATGATCTAAAGGTTGGTAAGCAATGTGAGAAGTCAGTAAGGAGAGCCAGGGGGATACTGGGATGCATAGGAAGGGGCATCACAAGTAGAAAAATGGAAGTGGTTATCTCTCTGTACAAACAGTTGGTGAGACCCCATCTGGAGTACTGTGTGCAGTTTTGGAAACCTCATCTACGCAAGGACATAGGCAGGATGGAAGCAGTCCAGAGGAGGGCAACTAAAATGGTGCAGGGTCTGCATCAGAAACCATATGAAGAGAGACTGAGAGAGCTTACTATGTATACCCTTAATGAAAGGAGGGACAAGGGAGACATGATAGAAACGTTCAAGTACCCCAAGGGAATCAACAAAGTCCAGGAGGGTAGCATCTTTCAGAAAAAGAGATGTGTAAGAACAAGGGGACACAATTTAAAGATAGAGGGGGGACGGCTTAGGGGTAATGTGAGGAATTTTCTTTTCACGGCGAGAGTGGTGGATGCGTGGAACTGCCTTCATGGGGAGGTTGTTGGGGCTAAAACAGTGGGGGAATTCAAACATGCATGGGACAGACACAAGGCAATTGTTGTGGGGGGGTGGCAGGAAGTAGGCTGTTGGTTAACTAGAATCTGCAGCTTATCCAGTAGGTAGGGAAATGGGCAGACTAGGTGGGCTAAGTGGTCCTTATCTGCCATCAAAGTCTATGTTTCTATGATGGTTTGTCACCCAGCCTGGCCAGGTGTTCCTTGGTCTCCACAACTGACCGGCTGGTGAGATCATTAGTCCCTATGTGTACCAGGATGTCAATGTTTTCTCCTGTTTTGTGAACAATTTTAGCAGTGCGGTCAGTGTCTCTCCACGCTGATGTACCTGGGAGACATCTGACCATTACCCCTGGCTGGAGATAGGTATCAACTCCCCGAATCATGGAGTCTCCTATGATCAGAAGTTTTTTGGATTTCCTTTTTGCTTTTTTTGTTTTGGCTCCTGATTTGGGTGAGTTTTGTTGTGCTAGCTCCAGTGCTGCAGTGTCCTGCTCCGCAGTGTCCTCTGCCCCTTTGTTTGATTTCAGATATAGAGGCATATACCTGTTTGTAGTGTTTATATGGTTTTTGGAGGTGATATGTTGGAGAGCAGAGAGTGATGGGGTACCAGATTTGCCCCTCCTAACCACCTGCCAACCTCCTGGACCAATTACCCTCTGCGGTCGAGGTTTTTCTGTTGGATGTTGGGGAAATGGCGGGTGGTTCTTATAATGTATTTCGTCTTGAATATGAAATTTGAGGCGCGCAATCTCTGCCCATGCTGCCTGGAGCTGAACCCTAAGATCTCCAATGGCCCAGCATGTAAGACAGTGTCCTAAATCCTGTAAGACAGTCCTTCTGAAAAGTGTTCCACAGTACCTGCAGTTAATGATATCCATTCCAGATAAGTTGTTGGGTTTATAACCTAGTCAGAGTAATTAGAAGGAAGAAAATGCAAGTAATGGTTTGATTTTGTGTTTTGTTTTCATATAACTTGTTATAACAAGTTAAATTACTAGTGCCCCTGTAAATGAGCTCACCTTGTGGATGCCCCACTGATCCGCCCCTTCCTGCTCTGCCACAGGAAATGTCGTAACTGTGGTACCCTATAAAAGGAGTGTAGTGTGGGGTGGTTGGGGATGGAGGTGGGTGGCTGGGCCCTTCCCCTGCCAAAAAAGAAGAACCATGGATGAAAGAACAAGGAGGTAAGATGGTAAAATGGCAATGCTGAAAATCTGGAGTGAAAATAGTAAAAATTCGGGAAGTTACAAGAGTGCATAGGAACTGCGCGACACACGCTCGTAAAACAGTCATTTTTGGGAATTTGTTTACCAAATTTTCAACATAGGGATTTGGGGGGTCTACTTCATGAACTGTGACACTATTGTTTTGTTACTCGGTCCCAAAAGGTAGTTCTGCACAGTGACTGCAAAATCACCTTTTGGGACCGAATAACAAAATGACAGTGACTGAGTTCATGAGGTGGGGCCCCAAAAACCCCATGTTGAAAATGTGGTGAAAAAATTCCCCAAAATGGCTGAGATATGCACAAAAGTTGAAAAAAAAAAACATTTATGCCATTATACAGCTTACCAGCATTTCTTCAGTTCACGGTTGGCTTTGAAGAGTGCAGACGTGTTTCCGGTCCACCAAAGATCATCACGCTGGGCTCCAGAGGTAAGTATGGGGTGAGGTGGGGGTGTGGGGAGGTAGGTGTGCAGAGGGTGGGCGCGGGTTGGGGAAGGGGGCAAGATAGTCAATGAGGGACCGTTTTTTGCTTGTAGGTGTTTTTTTTCTTTGAAGAAGACGACACAGGACTTTTACCACGCTGGGGTGGGCTCCCAGGATGGCAGCTGAAAGGTTCTTTTTTTGGGGGGGGTGCAGTGAAGCTGACAGGGGACTGGGCACCCCCGTCGGCCATATGGATGTTTGCCACACTGGGGTGGGTTTCCAGCGTGGCAACTGGAAATCTGTTTTTTTTTTTGGGGGTGGGGGACATTGGGCAGTGGAGGATTGGGCACCCCTGTGACATCTGGACATTTGCCATGCTGGGGTGGGCTCCCAGTGTGGCACCTGGAAAATGTCTTGGGGCAGTGGATGGATGTTTGCCACGCTGGGGTGGGCTCCCAGCATGGCACCTGGAAGTGTGTTTGGGGGGCAGTGGAGCCGATGGGGGTTTGGGCGCCCCCATCGACCATACAGTGTATGGGGGGGCGGGACGCATGAGCATGCTGGGGAGGGCTGCCAGCATGCACATATGTGTTTGTGGGGGGATGAACTGTCTATGACAGTTCAGATGCAGTGCCGATGTAGGTAATTTGCTGGCAGTATGTAAATTGCCTACGGCAGTGTTTTCCTTAGAACTGTACGCCACTACATCTGAACGGCTGTCATAGACAGCTGGGACATTCATTGGTGCGGTGCAGCTGTGTCTGCAAAAGGGAGCAGGGCATTGGAAGTGGGGGAGGCTCACCTACCAAAACTTGTATGGTGGCACTATGTTTCTTGCACATGCATGCAAGCAAACACAAAAATAAGTGTAGAGGATTTCCAGTGATGTCACAGAGACAACTAGACCTTAAAGCCTGAGCTCCCATCCCTCTGGGTCAATTTAAACCTCTGAGTTCAGTTCAATACCTACAAATTTTCTGTAAAATGTCAGGAGGAGGTCACAGAGGAGACAAAGGTTCTAAGAACAAAGTAAAAACTCCACGTAAATTGTCTGATGCAGATGGATTGTTACCAGACCATCAGGGCCACAGCAGAAGCCCTTCTCCAGTGAGCACAAAGGGAACAGACTATGATACGGATGGGGAAAGATACTTTTAAGGGAAATCAAAAGTTCGAGGGCAGAGAATAAGAAGGAGTTCAAACACTTGTTGCAGAAGTTAGCAAAAATGGAATGAAGGCTCGATCAGGCAGAGGAGTGCATTGCAGCTGCTGAAGATGGCACCACACAGATCAGCCACATGGTGGAATCCTTATTTCAGCACACCCTAGCACTAGAGGCCAAATACATTGATCTTGAGGGGAGATCTCGACGTAATAATCTGCAGTTATATGGACTTACCGAAGGGCTGAGATAGCTCCTATGTCTGCCTTTTTGGAGAATCTTCTAAAGGATATTCTGGATTTGCCCTCTGACTGCACTTTCTCCATCGAGAGGTGCACTGTCCATTGGTGCCCAAACCCACAGACCCAGTAGCCCGCATGAGGTCCATCATCATGAAATTTAACACCTACAAGATAAAAGGAGCCATTCTACGAAGGGCTTGGACCAAAAAAGACCTACAATATTTAAATTCTCGGCTTACCATGGACCATGATTATTCTCTGAAGGTCCAGCAGGCCAGACAACAATACACCCCACTTCTTCACCTCCTGAAAGACAAAGGTATCTGTTTCCAAACCCCTTTTCTAGCCAAGCTTAACATTTTCTGGGAGGATGGTCCCAAACTGTACCTCACAGCGGATGAGGCTTTGGCAGTCATACAGAGTAAAGGGTTTTCACTACCCAAGCAAGAGGTGGACCGAATTCATCAGAAGCGTGGCTCTCACTCAGACTGGTTAATAATTACCAACTAGAAGAAGGCCACCTCCCTACTTCAACTCGCCAAAGAGGCACTGCAGCAGATTGGAGCACTGGCAAAAAATCAACGAGCTTCTATGCCAGCATCTACTTCTAGTCCGGCGCGCTGAAGGATTTTACTGGCTCCAATGCTGTTCCACTCCTTTCACGGCTCACATAAAGGCATCTGGGGAAAGGTCTTTTGGTCCTAATGGACGATCCTATTTTGGAACCAGAACATGGACTTAAAAATTTAGTGGAACCAGGCTCTGAAAGACTGCAGCAGATTTTATTTCACCTCAGCAGTAGAGAGATTTTGAATTACAACAACTGTAGGTTAAAGAGTCAGTTTGGGTTACCTTTTCCTCTCTCCTGTGTTACTGACAACCTCTTAAGACAATTTATTTGAATTTTAGTTATTTCTATGTAACCCCTAGGTGGCGCTATCCCTAGGGCAACTACCCCTGCCTGTGCGGCTAGTAGCAGGTTAAGGGGCCTGAGTTCTGAAACAGGTGCCTCCACCCAGAAGTCAGGGTTGATAGTGGTTAAGCTAACCTGGGCACAGCCCTCTGGGACACTGTAACCCACCTCTTTCCCTTCTAGTGGCCTGAGCAATATATGATAATCATTTCCACAGTACCCCTTGTACACCACACCAGTACCTACACTGTTTGCACTTATCACCAGGGCTGGTTCCTCTGGCTTGACCCTGGAGACCCCCTGTAAAACAAGGTTATGTACAGTAAATAGCAACAGTACAGTACTCTTGGCACAAACTGGAACCACAGTCAGGCTAAATGCAGCAAAAAAGTCAGATCTGATTTATCCGGGGGACTTGAACAAGGAAGGGGCATAATCAGGTTGATTGGCTTAAAGGCTATATTAATCAAACAGTTATGGGCATGCTTGAAGTCCCCACACAGTCACACACTCTGGGTACCCAGGTACGAAAATGGTGGGCTAGCCAGGAACGTTACAGCTGGTTGGGGCCCTGTGATGGAAGAAAGCAACATGCACAACACACACTACTTGTAATCTGGAGCTGGAGGGCTCAGTTTGTGAAAGAAAAAGCAATCAGATGACAACACTTTAGATTTAGCTGTTGTTGCAGGGAGCTACCCTGATGTTTACTCACAAAACCCAATACAGGACACAGGCAGGATCATAGGTATCATACGTATCATAGGTTATACAGAGCTAGTAGACCATGGTTCATAATGCTCGCAAGTATTAGTTATATCCCACTATGCATTTTTGTTGCAAATAGGTGTCCAAGTATTTTTTAAATGTATCAATATTTTCACGTTACTATTTCCATAGGTAGACTATTCCAGATTTTACAGACTCTTATTGTGAACCAACTACTTCTTTTTTTTGTTTTGCACTGTTCGACTTTTAATTGTAGTGGATGTGCCCTGATTATGTAAATTTTATCCCTCAATTCAAGACCTAATAACTCCCAAAGGTGATCATCGTGTAAAGTCTTAAATACTAGACATAAATCACCCCTCATTCTGCGATACTCCAATGTATACAGCCCTAGTTTTTTAAGTCTAGCATTATAATCCAAGTTTTCTGACTTCATGAATTTTTTTAGTGGCTCTCTGTTGAATTTTTTCCAGTGATTTTATAGAGCCTTTATCCCCTGGGGCCCAAAATTGGGCACAATACTCCAGATGGGGCCTTACCAGTGCTGAATATAATGGGAGCAAAACATCTCTACTTTTACTGCTAATATGTTTGTTTCTGCAGTGTAGCACACCAGCGGCCTTCTTAATAACAGCATGGCAATGGAGTTTAGAACTGAGATCATTGGATATTCTGATACTGAGCTCACGCTCATCGTCAACTGATTTTAAGGTTTTTCCGCCAAAAATGTATTTAGCTTAAATGTTTTTTCTTCCAAGGTGCATTACAATACATTTATCTGTATTAAAGGACAACTTCTTCTGGGTGGCCCACTTCTGTAACTCATTAAGGGCATACTGGAGAGTGTTTATATCACCAGTATTTATGATGGGGTAGCCTAAACGTGTGTCGTCAGCAAATTTTGTTAACCAAACCTTAGTCGTGGTTTTTAATGATGCAATATATAAATTGAACAGACACGGACCCAAAACCGAACCCTGTGGGACCCCACTAGTCACAATATCCCAATCTGAAAATAAACCCTTTATACACACTCTCTGGGTGCGGCCCTTGAGCCATGATTCCACCCATCGCGATATATTTCCCCCTATACCAAGACTAATCATGTCCCCTATAAGCTGACCATGAGGGACCTTATCAAAGGCCTTGGAAAAATCCAGAAAAATTACATCCACTGCCTCACTCCTGTCCAATGCCCCGCTCACTCCATTATAGAAGCTCAACAGGTTTGTCTGGCATGATCTGGCCTTAACAAAACCATGCTGGGTGGGATCAGGTTCAATTATTTTACATAGGTGTTCCTTTATAATTCCTTCTAGCATTTTACCCAATATAGATGTCAAGCTGATGGGTCTATAATTTGACACCTCCTGCCTAGAATCCTTCTTATAGATTGGAACCACAGTCGCTTGTCTCCAGACATCGACAACCTGGCCTTCTTGTATGGATTTATTGAATAGGGCAGAAATTGAGACTGCTGATTGTTGAGCTGGAGTGCCAGGAGAAGCAGGGCTCACACGAATCACCGAGGCATCGTTCCTGTTCAGGCGTTGAGCAGGAGCTGATCCCCAGGCAGGTCTCTCGTCGATGGCTTTCTCCGTGCAATCGGTAGTCTGGCTGGGCCAGTGTGGCAAGGCCCAGGCAAAATGGCAATGAGTTCGGATTCAGTCTGTTGGAGCTGGATGCAGCCTCCAGTGAGCAGAACACGGGGGGGGGGCACTGTGGAGCCCGAGCAAGATGACTGCAAATTAATCGAGCTCTGTGTCTGGCATTAGTAATATACTTGGTAAACTTTCATCATTTGAAGAGAAGGCACATTTAACCACAATACAACTGTTCTGGAATACCTCCGGACTAAGATGGGGAACCCTCAAAGAGATAAAACATCTGGGGATGGTACTAAAAGTAAAGCCGTCTCCGGATCCTCTACCAACATATGGACCATACAGGGACACGAGCCTACATCAGAAGAGGGACTTCAGGAAGAAACACTCCAAATGCTAGGAGTAAAAATGAATCGTATGATAGCATCAATGTCTGGACTGGCTGATAAATTTGATGCTCTCACAAATAGAGTGGTCCAGGTTGAAACAAAAGTGGAAACGTTCACTACAGTTACAGCTGATTAAAAACAAAACTCAGAAGCAGCTTTAGGAGCGGTCAGTCTTGTGATTAAGGAGAATACACATCTCCGTTCCCATCTTGAAACCTTAGAGAATCAAGGAAGAGAAAACAATCCTAGACTTCTTGGTCTTGAGGAAGGCTCTGAAGGGGACCAACTTATGCTGTTTGCACAGGATTGGATGGTACAGCAACTCGTGATGAAGCCGCTCAGCTGGTTAGGAAGTTTCAGAAAGTGTACAGGGTTACACCTCGGGGCCGCCAAGACACCCCTGATGCTCTGAGGACTGTAGTGATCATTACAGATGGTGTCGGAACGAGAGATCACCTGCTTGCTCTTGCCAGAAGAAAACGAATTCTGCTACACAATGGCCAGCTGATATGGATCTTTCCCGACCTGTCCTATGCTACACGTCAAAAAAGGAAGCGTTTTGACAGAGCTCGTGCCATGTTAAGAGAGGCGAACATTTCTCATGGCCTAGTGCTCCCGACCCATCTCCGCATAGTGCATCGCAGTAAAGTTTATGTTTTTTCAGACCCTGAAGAGGCCCAGAAGTGGTGTCGGAGACACGCTGTTCATCGACCTCAAGTCCCATTGGAGGGTAATTCATCTTCGGAGGAAGATTTCCTTGAACTGAGCCTGGTACCTTCTCTTTCTCTATAAAATACGCCTGGTTTTGAGGAGTGAAGAGGGGATAGGGGTTTTGTTTATGTCCAGGGTACACTGTTTTTCCTTTTTTCTTGGAGATAGTTAACACGCATACATCCTAGTGGACTAGAGACCTTGGACCTTTATCCCCTTCTCCCTGATATTACTATATTTTGCCAGTTAAGAAGTTCTGTTAAAAATCAGGGCATTTCTATATCAAATATATAGATAGTTAAAACAAATGTGTTTATAAGCACCTTAGTTAGTGGTTCAAACTACTATGCTTCACAAATAGTAGGGAAATATTTATTTACTAATGGGGTGCAGCCTGTTAAGGTTGTGGTTTTAATAGTAATAGCCCTTTATTAGAGAAAAGATCAATGTATGTTTTTTTTTTTTTTATACTTGGTTTATTGTCCTTAGCCAGATTACATTTACCAGCATTGGTTAAATCTTACAATGAACACATAATGGGGTTCAAGCCCTTCAAACATACATAAGAAATATAGCTTTCTTCCACTTTTTTTCCTCTTTTTGAGAGGAGAACCCAAACAAAGGTGCTAAATTACTTTTATTCTTTAGCATCCAAACTCACCAGCTATAACTATAACAGTAACTATAACTATAACTATCTGGGATGTGTTCCTTCGAAACCTTGTCTAAAATCTACATTTTATTTTCAGTTTGTCCTTTACCTAAAGTCAAAGAGAGGAGTCTTTCTTCATGGGAAGGGGGAGTTCAACATCTTCTCTATATATGTTAAAACTTTAACTTCCTATCCAGTGTCATAGAGTATCCACCTGGTCCATCTCTGTTGGTTTATTTGTGGTTGTTGATTAAGATTAATTGTTAACCTTTCGATCATATGTATGGATTCAACCAACTCCCTCCATTCCTCTATCCCAGGGGATTTTGGCTGTAACCAATTTCTTGTAATAACTTTTAACGCTGCTGCCACCAAAATTGTCCACAAATACCTAACATTTTTATCATTCAGTTCCTTCGGAATTAGTCCCAGTATTAAATGTTCAGGCCCCACCTGTGCCTGGAGTAGGAATACATGCTCTAGGTGATGAGTCACCTCTTTCCAAAATGAGGCAATGGTTGGGCAAAACCAAAAAATATGTGCTTGCGAGGCTGATTGTGCTCCACAAGTTCTCCAACATTTTGCTGTGGCCTCTCCCTTGAAATGGGCCACTTGTGTCAGAACCAGGAAGTACTGGGTCCTCAACTTCCAGCAAAAGTCTCTCCACATTAAGGAACTTGATGTAAACCACGCACTTCTCCACATCAGAGACCATTGTTTATCCGTGATGGGGATCCTTAGATCTTGTTCCCATATGTTTTTTATTTACTGGGATGAGTGCGCCATGTCTGCCACATATCTGTTATATAACAGCGAAATGGCATGTTCCATTCCCTGTGGACCCCATATCCGTAGGAACAGCCTGCTATCCTCCGATGCAGGTTCTTCCAATGTTGATTTGTTAATCTGTATATTCAGGTATTCTCTTATTTGATAGTACCTGATCCTATCTGTCTGCTGCAAGCCATATTTTTCCTGTAATGCTTCAAAGGAAAAAAGCGTGTTACCTGTCATTATTTGATAAGGCACATATAGCCCTTTTTTGGCCTGCTTTTGGTACCATCTATCTACTGTTGCAGGTACAAATTGGCGGTCATAAGCCCACCATCTATACCGCCAGAGGTGTTTATATGTGGTACCCCTACTTATTCCCCTCATCCATCCCTCTACTACAGCCTTTGTACCGGAGAATCCTTCTATTTCATCTAGGTCCAGGGGCCTGAATAACGCCGCCTGCACTGGGGGACTACTCTGTTTCCAGAGATCTGTTCTCTTCCAGTAGGTATCATATTCCGGGTTACCCCAGAGTAATGCGACCCGCATCTGGGCTGCCACCCAGTAGCCCTGTAAGCATGGGAACACAAGGCCTCCCTCTGCTTTTGGGAGATATAAAAGCGATTTTCTTAATCTGGGTTTCTTACCTTTCCATAAATAAGAAAAGAACATACTTTGCCAGGCTTCCAAGTCCACAGGGGTTAACAGACAAGGAACACATTGGAATAGGTAAAGAAGGCGTGGCAATGCATTCATCTTGAGGGCTTGTGCTCTAGTGCAGAAGGAAATAGGCAATAATGACCATCTTTGAAAATCACTTTTAAGTTGCGCTATTATTGGTGGATAGTTTAGTTCCTTTAATTGCACATTGTTCCTCCCTAACTTCACCCCTAGATATTTTATCTCTGTCTGATCCCATAACATAGGGTGTTTTATTTTGATCTCGCTGGTTGGGGTATAATAGAAGCTCAATACTTCCGTTTTGTTATTATTTAGCTTATATCCGGATAGCTTAGAAAAATCATCTAGCTGACAAAGTGTTGTGGGCAGTGACCTGTCTGGGTCCGTCAGATATAGAAGGGCGTCATCAGCATATAAGGCCAACTTGGAGTCTGTCCCCCATACTGATCCTTTATCTCGGGTTCTGACAAATGCTCTGGGCAAGGGGTTCAATAAAGAGGGCAAACAGTAATGGGGAAAGAGGGCACCCCTGTCGCGTACCCCTTCCCAAAGCAAAGGCCTCTGATATGTGGCCATTCGCATGGATCTGTGCCCATGGGGACTTGTAAAGCTTAAATATGGCTGTTATTAGTTGCTTTGGGAACCCAAACCGGGAAAGGACCTCTCTCAAAAAAGGCCAAGATATTCTGTTGAGCGCCTTTTCAGCATCTAGGCTCATTATCAGCGACGGTAGTTTTAACAGATTAATCTGGTCAATTATATGGGTTATCCTACATAAGTTGTCTTGTGCTTGTCTACCCGGTATGAAACCAGATTGGTCTATATGTATTAGGGAGGGAAGGTGTTCCTGAATGCGTCTCGCCATAATAGAAGTCATTATTTTATAGTCCGTGTTCAATAATGAAATCGGATGATAAGAAGGGCATTTAACAGGGTCCTTTTCCCAGCTTGGGTATCACCGATATCACTGCCTGAGCCTATGAAGGAGGGGGTGTGGCCTCTCCTCTCAGAACCTCCTCACATACCTGTGCCAGCAGAGGTTGTTCTTGATCTCCAAAACATTTGTAGAACTCCAAAGGGAGTCCATCAGAGCCTGGGCATTTGCCTACCTTAAGCTGCTTTATTTCTCTCTTTATTTCCTCCAACCCCACCGGGCCCACCAATCGTTCCCCCTGTTCTTTAGTTAACCCTGGCAAATTGAGTATCTCCAGGAATATCTTTATATTATCTTCTCCTGCTTTTGTATCATCTGTATATAATTTGGTATAATATGTTTTAAAGGCATCCGTTATCTCTTGGACCCCTGCCACTTTACCCATCCCTGGGTGCCACACCTTTATTGTTCTTTATCCCGTCAGCCCTCAGTCTACTTGCTAGAAAATGCATGACGAGGTCCCCCCTCATAGTATTGTTGTCTTAAAAGAGCAACTTCTGCTCCACTTGATAGTCTAGAATACCCATCAGCTCCCTTTTATGCTCCAGCAATTGTCTCTTACGTCCCTTATCATATTTTTGTTTTTGCTGTCCCTCTAAATTTGCAATTAACTCAGTTAAGGTTAACTTTCTAACTTCTCATTCTCTCTTTTTTCAGGAGGCCAGTTGTATAAACTTACCTCGCAATACCGCTTTTGCAGCATCCCGGCCAGCGGATTGCCTGCGAGGTGTCCTGCCCAGTATTTTCTGTGAGGTAAGTTCTATAAGTTTCCACTATTGTGTCCTTAACTTCTTTATCTTTTAAAAGTGAGGTGTTCAACCGCCAGATGGTGTTACGGCGTATCTCCCCTAAGTCTATTTTCATATATATAGGTGCATGGTCAGACAGGAGAAGGCTCCCTATCCAGGAATCACAGACTCTCTGCACCTCATTCTTCGGGACCAGAATATAGTCTAGTCTCGAATATGTATTATAAGCTGCAGAGAAGAAGGTATAGTCTCTCTGCCGGCTGTGTTGGTATCTCCATGTATCTAATAATCCAAGTTCCCCTATCAGTTTCTGGACCTTTCTAGCTAATTTATGTGATTTCCCACATATATTTGAGGAGGAGTCCATATCCGGGTTCAAGGGCAGGTTCAAGTCCCCCACAGATCAGAACTCCCTCTCCACATTCTAAAAGAGTAGCCAGAAATGAGTGACATTCAGATAACGCTGAGCCCGGGGGGAAATACGCCGATGTCAGCATTACCATATTACCCCTAAATTTACCTTTCAACATCGCAAAACACTCCTCCTTGTCTGTCCTCGCCTTTCTGTTTTTTCAAATGGGAGTTGACGGCACCAACACCACGTGCCCTCGTCTGCCATTTTTATAGGAAGACGCCGCCATCTCTCTGAAACCCAATTTTAATAGTTTATTATGCTCCCTCATCGACAAGTGGGTCTCTTGAAGAAATAGAAAGTCTGCCGAGGCTTTTCTTGCCTGACTCAAAATCTTAGTTCTTTTAACTGGGTTTATGAGCCCGTTGACGTTGTAGGAGCAAAAAATCGTACCCTTACTCACCATCTGAGAGGTCCAAATTCAGACTTTTATTCTCAGAGCACCCCTGGACTCCTCCTCGAATTTCTCCCTTCTCAGGCTCCCTCCCTGTAGAGCCCAATCCCCTCCAGAATCGGAACACATCCCAGAAACAAGTTGAATAACTAGCAGTTGCATTATAACAGTAATACATCTTTCCGGCCAACCGGGCCTTTAAACGGTATATTTCAAATGACCCCCAAGGTAGGAGTCCCATTTTTTGGGGCTCTGTTCTTGCCCACACCTTATCTGGGTGAAGGCAAGCACAGAGGGGTATCCAGTGCCTCCTCGATGGAAGACCCCCTCTAGGGAGCTCTTGTTCATAACCTCAAGCTCCTCGCTTTTCTCTATGACCAGGTGCCATACTGGCCAGACAAGCCTGATCACTGGACCACTATACGCCCAAGCGGAAAGTTCTCAAGTTATATGCTGGCCCAATCGACCTGCATGTGTACCCACCTCTCCTGACCTTTCCATTCTACTTTGTTTCATGTAGGGTTGGGGGAGTCTGTGTTTGTTACTTTCAGAAAGGGGGTCCCCGCCTCCCAAAGAAGAAGAAAACCTTCCTTCCCACGAGAGGGAGGTCCCCCCCCCGAGCCCAAACTAACATAATTCAAAACTCATATGTGCATACATCCACAGTAAGTCCCCTTAAACTCCATGTTACCCTATCCATTTACCCAATCTATGTCCCCTCTTGGTGTCCCATTCTCTTCCCCCTCCTCCCCTTCTTCCTTCCCTCCTGGTTTTCCATGTATTAATTAGTCCTCGTGTTGGGGAGACTCCGTGTGAGTCTCCAAGAACCTTTTCCCGCCCTATGAGCCAGCCATGCCCATATTTGTTAGAGGAAAAAAAAAAAGGTTCAAATTTCCCTCTGTTTACTTCTTCGTTACCTGGCACCCTCAGTGTGAGATGGAAAATCCCGTTGTGCGTGTTCCCCTTATTATTTACCTCAAAGTCGTCCCCGCCCATCAGCTTAGATCACCATTTAAGACACCCGGTGACTTTCCACTCCCCCCCAAACATTCTTCAAAGATATTCAACAGTTGAGCCATCCCCTCATTCCTATTCTCCCACCCCCATCCCTCCCTTGTTCCCTTTCTCCATTATCCTCCCAGCTTTATCTCCATCCACAGGGGGAGGAAAAGAAAAACAAGGAGAGAGGATGAACCTCTACATTTTCATCTCAATCCCCCCCACCCTCTCTCTTCTGTATCTATGTATTCATTTATTAACAGCTTTTACTATTTCAAATCCTGTTCCTTTGAGTCCCCACATGTGTTTCTTTTCATTGAAACCCCAGGAGAAGATATGGAAAAATCAAGACCCCCCCATAGAAGGTTATGTAGGTGCTTAAGCGCCCATCGAGATTGCCCATCAGGTGCAGTCTCCCAATCTTGAAGTCCCATCCTTTCTTCTCCTTGCAGCTTATTTTACCCCCTAAGTGTAACCCGGGAGTTAGTCTCTGGTGTTACTTGCGTTTCCGCATCTCAGCAGTCCCTTCTCATGTTGCCAGGTAGTCACTACTTGTCGAGGTGGCTTCTTTTCTTGTAGAGTTGTCCTGCTCCGTCTCTCCTCGCTCTGTTGCTCTCTCTGGGGGTCATCTTTTAGAGTGGACCTTGTCCCACACTCCGGATGTGTCCCTGCATGCACCGCCACTCATTGTCTCTGGTCCCCTCTTTAGCCAGGCTCTCTCTCTTAGCTGTTGAGGGACTCGACGCTCTTGCTCTTCAGGTAATGACAGCCCCTGACTCTTTAGGAACTCCCTGGCATCTCCTAGCTCCTGAAACCTCTGTTGACCCTTTTCTGTGTGGACCTTCAACCTGGCTGGATACTCTACAAAAGCCTTGATGCCTTTTTGCTGCAACATCTTAACCACGTACAGAACTTGCCTTCTCTTGGCCAGCAATTGCGGGGAGAAGTCGTGGTCGAAATACAATCGGACGTCCCCAAAATATACTGTTTTCTTCGACCAGGCTAGTGAGAGCACCTCTTCCTTGATCCTGTAGTCCAAGAACACCAGCACGATCGATCGGTGTCTAGCCTTCGGGTCGCAAGGCCGGGACACAAGGGATCTATGTGCTCTTATGATATCCAGGTGCTTATCCGAGGGGAAGCTTAGTATTTCTTGCAAAAAGGAATCTATGAAATTTATCATGTTTCCAGTTTCAGTGCCCTCTGGTAAGCCATGAATCCGAATATTATTACGTCAATTACGGTTTTCTAGCTCTTCAAGCTTCTCTTCTAGTACCCAGGTACATTGATGCAGCTCTAAAAGAGCTGAGTTGTGGACGTCCGTGGTCTGAGTGTAGTCTGTCATTGTTGTCTCTATTTCATCCATTTTTTGGTATAGTGTTACTATATCTTGGCGCTGGTCCGATGTTTTGGATTCAAGCCTTTGCAGTGTTTCATTTATTTGTTGTAACATCTGGCATAATTGCCGAGACGTTATTGTACAGTTGGCTTCCTGCCTTGTATTTGCGGCCTGCTCCATAGCATACGTCGGGGATTCCCTCGTTGCATAGGCCTGCGCTCGGGTGCCTTGTCCTTGGTCCGGTCCATTTTGTTTGCCACCTCCGTTCAATTGAATTTCCTTTAATCTGTGTTTAGGACCCATCAGATAATCTTTTATGGTTCTTTTGGAATGCAGGATTGATGTTTTCTTCATTGATTAATGTGGATTGATAATGGTCAGTCGGTGAGCGCTAAGCCTAGGCAGCCATTAAATCAGTGCTCCAACCGGAAGTCCGATCAATGTATGTTTTAGCACTAAACAGTGCATATTCTACGTCGTAACGTGGTAGAATTTTCCTTCCCCTTTTTAGAGGGGAATAGATACTAGACTTTAAATTGTCTTTTGCAAGGTATATCTTCTGTTACTGCTTTATTTTACTCTGTAGCAAATTGTTTCTTACAGGGTATATCTTCTGTGAAATTATTACAGGTGGTGCTTAAATTTTTGTGACTTTTTATCATTAGGCTAAGCAAAATTACTGTTTGCCCCTATTTTATTTATTTTTTGCTGAAATTTTTTTTTTTTGTCTCAGAGGTGTTGCAGTCTCCTCACATTGAAGGAGCTAATTGCTTTCCTCCCACAGCTCTTCCAGGGGATTAGGTGTGTATCGGTGGGGTGGGGGGGTTACTTGATATCTTGGAGTTGGAAGGTTAGGTTTGCTGGTCAAGGTACCTAGCTTCACCTAAGCTCTTTCCTTTTAGCTTGCTTGAAAGGACAGAACTAAGAATCTTATCAGAGTAAGGGAAAGGATTAAGACTTTTGGCTAGGCAGATTTACTGTGTGTTGTTGTTTTTATTTTGTACACACAGGGATTGTTACTGTTTGTTGCTAACATTTTATTGCTTCACATTGCTGTTGCTGGGTATACCTTCTGCTGCATTATTAAAAGGTGTGCCTATACAGTAGGTGTGTGCTAACAGATTACTGCTGTAATCTGCTGATTCAAATTGTCTTTTGCAAGGTATATCTTCTGTCACTGCTTTATTTTTCTCTGTAGCAAAGTGTTTCTTACAGGGTATATCTTCTGTGAAATTATTACAGATGGTGCTTAAATTTGTGTGACTTTTTATCATTAAACTAAGCAAAATTACTGTTTGTCTTTATTTTATTTATTTGTTTTTTGCTGAAACATAGAAACATAGAATTTGACGGCAAATAAGGACCGCTTGGCCCACTCAGTCTGCCCATTTCCCTACCTAATGGATAAGCTGCAGATCCTAGTTAACCAGCAGCCTACTTCTTTCTACCCCAACCCCCTAGAATTGCCTTATGGCTGTCCCATGCATGCTTGAATTCAATCACTGTTTCTGACTCCACAACCTCCTCCGGAAGGCCGTTCCATGCATCCACAACCCTCTCTGTGAAAAAATAATTCCTTACATTACCTCTGAGCTGCCCCCCCATCTTCAAATTGTGCCCCCTTGTTCTTGCACACCTCTTTTTTTGAAAGATGCTACCCTCTTGGACTTTGTTGATTCCCTTGAGGTACTTGAACGTTTCTATCATGTCCCCCCCTCTCCCTCCTTTCCTCGAGGCTATACATATTAAGCTCCTTTAGTCTCTCTTCATATGTCTTCCGGTGCAGACCCTGCACCATTTTAGTTGCCCTCCTCTGGACAGTTTCCATCTTGTCCATGTCCTTGCGGAGATTGGGTCTCCAGAACTGCACACAGTACTCCAGATGGGGTCTCACCAGCTGTCTGTACAGAGGGATAACAACTTCCTGTTTTCTACTGAAAAGGTTTTGTTTTTGTTTTTTGTCTCAGAGGTGTTGCAGTCTCATCACATTGAAGACAGGGAGAGTGAGAAAGCAGCCACAGCTTCCTTGAATCAGGGAAGTTATTTTCTAGACTACACTGAACTGAATTATTACTTTTTTGGACCTGTGTAAGTAACTAGTATTGATTCTGTTTTTGGGGTGGACTTTTCTTAATTTTAACTTTAATTTGCCAGGGTGGAACTGTAACTGGGAGATATTTTCAGTCAATTGTGACTAGACCTGTTACTTAGCCTTTGTGAAATAGGTGTCTGAAAGGAAGGAAGCCGCTCCCCGTGGTGGAGGGTAAGAGCTGTAAGTGATTGTTTCTGGACAGCATAGGTTTACTCCCACCCACCCCAAGCGCATAACTTTCTTTTTAGCAGGGGTTCTGACATCACTTCCTCAAAACTGCTAACAACATACACCTGTTCATATCCTTAACAGTGCAGCACACTAAATAGGGGGTAGAGACACTCACAAGTTTGCACACACTAAAACAAGAACAAAAACCAAAAAAGCATCTGTAACTGGAAGGGACACAGACATGTGGGGAGTGGTGCAATGTACTAGCTGTGGAGCAGCAGTCTTCCGGGAGACATTCTGAAAACTGCGTTGCTGCCCTATTTGCAGGCACCTCTCTGGTCTGAGGGAGGAGGTTGTTTGTCTCCATGCTGACCTGGCAAGGATTCAGCAAACCTGCTCCCCCACCCAGGTACCACCCAGGCCACTGCTACTACCTCAGAAGTTGCCAAGAAAGAGGAGTGGTTGGACCACAGTGGGCTCAGGGAGGGTGAGGATGGTGGAACAGAGGCACATCCCTCCAGTTGTGCCTCTCCACAATTCATTCACCACTCTGGTGAAGCATTGTTCCTCTATGGAGGCACCTGCAGTGGAGACCAGGGAGGATGCTGGGAACTTCCACAATGGAGACCCACAGGAGGGTGGCCCAGAACCCCACAGGGGAAGGAAACAACTCCTGGTGGGGGACTCAGTTGTTAGGGGGCTAGAACTGAGGGAGGGATGGGAAAGGGAGGTAAGGTGCCTGCCCGGCGCCAAGGCTTGGAGGGACAGGAAACGAATCCTCAGGATCGTGGGAGCAGTGGCAAGGTGGGAGGGAGCTGGATGTCATTATCCACCTAGGGACGAATGACCTGGCTAAGAATGGGATCAGAGCAGTGCAACAGGAGTTTGTGGAGCTGGAGAGGGGCTTTAGACAAGTAGTGCACACAGTAACTTTCTCAGAAGTGCTACCTGTCTATGGCATGGATGAGGCTAGGGTACTCCGCACCATGGGATTCAATGACTGGTTGAAAAGCTGGTGCAGAGCTCAGGGATTTGGCTTCACTGGGGACTGGGGCTCCACCTAGAGGGATGCAGGCCTATACAGGTGTGATGGTCTGCATCTATCCTAGAGGGGAACCAGGATCTTAGGTGATAGGTTTAAATGCTTCAGTGGCAAGCATTTAAACTAGCCAAGGGGGGAGGCACTGGAGAGGAGAAGGGAAATCCTAGCCCCTCCCTCCCCCAAAAAATCAGGGTAATCAGTCAGGTAAACACCAAAATAGAGCAGTCAATAGGGAGAAGGGCAAGGATAAATGGAGAAAAAGACAAAGACAGTAGGGACAGGGATGGGGCAAAAATATATAAAGTAATAAAAAATGGAGGGTAATGAGCACCAATGACCGTAGTCTAGGTAAAAAGTTCCCTGAAATGGTGGCCTTGATGGAAGAGGGATGCCTGGATATTGTGGCAGTCACAGAAACATGGTACACAGAGAACAATGACTGGGATGTCAACATCCCAGGGTACACAATCTACAGGAGGGACAGGGACGCTTCTCCTTAATCTGCTTCCAGATTCCTAGAGAGAAAACTACCCTTCACTCAGCAGCAATCAACTTCTCACTTCCATCACTTTGGAACACTATGCAAAACTCATTAAAATTATCCTCACTTCCAAGCATTTTCACATTCAAAGCTCTATTAACGGATTATCTGAAGGAATCATGCAACTGTTTCAGACGCCGATGACCACTAAGCCTCGGGTGCCACTCTCAAATCCTACACCTAAGTATCTCATCCACCCCACATTCCTAACAACAGAAACCTATGACCTACAAGCCTAGTTCCCTTAATCCAAGATGGACCTGCCTGTTCTCTACCTTTTACCTATTCTGGCCTCCCTTTTCGCTGCCTACTCTTTCACTCCAGTTTCTACCCTATTCCTTAATACCTCCTTATTTTATCATTTAGGTATGAGCTCTTTTAATGGAGACTATATGGGATTGTTGTCTCTTCTCATTTCAGTAAAGCTTATCATTATGTACTTTGCATGTAATTATGTTGACCGTATGTATATAGGGCCCACATTAACCGGCACCTTCATAATGTTTTTTTTTTTTTTTTTGCACTGTTGTCCACTGTAATTGTAATCTTATGAAGTGTACTGTATTGTATTAATGCCCAGGACCACCTTGAAAATGAGCTTGCTCAATGGTGTTTATGCCTGGCTAAATAAAGTGATTGATTGATTGATTGAAGAGGCGGAGGAGTACCTCTCTATGTAAGGGAAGGGATCAAAGCAACAGAACTAAAGGGTAAACAGGGAGGAGAGGAGGCACTGCGGGTCACCCTGGAGACTGGAAATGGCTCCACAATCCGCACAGGGGTTGTATACAGACCCCCGTCTCAGGGGGAGGAAATGGACAAGGAAATGATAGAAGGCATCCTTGGGATGGCAGAGAAGGGAGATATTGCTGATGGGGGACCTGAATATGCCAGATGTTGACTGGAGCACCTTGCTGCAGCCACATCCAAGAGCAGGGCCATTCTCGATGTCCTACACGGGGCATGCCTCAGACAGCTACTTTTGGAACCCACTCGGGAGAGAGCAATCTTAGACCTGGTAGTCTCAAATGGGGATGGAGAGAGGATCTCTGATCTTGAAGTGGGTAGCCATCTGGGAACAAGTGACCACCAAACTGTGTGGTTCATGATAAACTTAGCTGTAGAGTCAAGCCACACAAAAGTGAAGGTACTGGACTTCAGGAGGGCTGATTTTGTCAAAATGAGAGAGCGCCTCAGAAAAGCACTAGCAAACAGGCAAGAAGGTGGGGTGGAGCAACAATGGGGAAACATCAAAACCACCATCACGGAGGCAGCAAGTCTTTCTGTGAAGCAAATAAACAAATCAAAATGAAAGAAAAGAGGTCTAGCTGATCGGCAAGCAGTTAGATTCCGCTTGCGGCCGCCAGCGACCCGGTTCGGGACAGCCCGGGGTCGCTGGAGGGCCGGGCCGGGGAGGCAGCTTGAGCGTCCCACAACTGCTCGCTGTCTTCAGGGAGGGAAGGGGCTATGATCCAGTGTTGAAGTGACCACTGGTGGAGGCCAGTGGTAGAGCAGCATGTCAGAGTCATTGGGGGTGGTGCGTGACAGATGTCGCCTCTTGCCTTGACGTCCGGACGTCACGCACCTTAAGAAAGCCAGGAAAAATTGCTCACTGGCCGCTGGATGACTGCTTTCTGTTCCCTGAGGGCCTCCAGTGCCTGTTCCTCAGCAGCATCCCTGGGCCTTAGGAGTATGTGCTGGGGTCAAGCCTCTCCCCCCAGTGCCTTCCCCCTCGGAGGAGGGGGACGCGCCCGGTGAAGGGATACGCCGGGATATCCTGGGGATCGGCTGCAATATGAGGATCAGAGGAGGGCTGAGTAAGGACAGTAGGGGCTCGTGGGGAACTTGGTAGAGCCTGAAGGAGTGCTGGACCAGTGAGCATGGGGTGGAAAAATAGATTACACAAAAAAAAAAGAAAAGAAAGAAAAAAACACGTGGTTCTCAAAAGAAGTGGTGGGGAAGGTAAGGGGAAAAAAGATAGCATTCAGGAAGTAGAAGGAAACACAGAAGGAGCAGGACAGAGAACTGTACCAGTTAAAGCAGAAGGAAGCGGGTAAGGCA
The DNA here is from genome assembly GCA_016271365.2 of Neoceratodus forsteri. NCBI lineage: Eukaryota > Metazoa > Chordata > Ceratodontiformes > Ceratodontidae > Neoceratodus > Neoceratodus forsteri. The sequence continues at coordinate 822,493,732 of CM028137.1, read as the reverse complement.
GTCAGAGTAGCAAAGGCCCAAACGGAGGAAAAGATAGCCAACTCGGTTAAGAAGGGGGATAAAACCTTTTATAGGTACATTAGGGAGCAAAGAAAGACTAAGGCAGGAATACTGAGGCTGAACAAAGAGGAAGGTGGTTGGGCAGACAGTGACAGTGAAACAGAAGGGATACTGAACGAATACTTCTGCTCAGTATTCACTATGGAAAAGCAGGGGGAAATACCTAATCCGGTCACTAGAAGCACTCTAGATGGGGGGGTTGATATTAGTCCTTTCACAGAAGAAAGGGTTCTGAAAGAACTCTTAAAAACTGAAGGTGGATAAAGCAATGGGGCCTGGTGGGATTCACCCCAGGATTTTAAAAGAACTAAGGGAAGAACTAGTAACACCAATAACTACCCTTTTTAATAAGTCATGGGAGGATGGGGTGGTACCTGAGGACTGGAGGAGGGCGGATGTGATTCCCCTTCACAAAAGTGGGAGCAAGACAGAGGTAAGAAACTACATACCGGTCAGTTTGACCTCAGTGGTAGGGAAAATGAATCACTTCTGAAGGAAAGAATTGTTGAGTATCTAGAGGCCAGTGGGGCACAGGACCCAAGGCAGCATGGGTTCACAGCGGGAAGGTCATGTCAGACAAATCTAATTGATTTCTTTGACTGGGTGACCAAAGCAGTAGACCAGGGAGGGGCTGTGGACATGGTCTACCTAGACTTTAGCAAGGTATTTGACACAGTCCCGCACAAAAGATTATAAACAAATTAGCCAGCCTGGGAGTGGGTCCTAGGGTGGTAGCCTGGGTAAAACACTGGTTGGACAACAGGACACAGCGGGTAATAGTAAATGGAGTCCACAGTGAAGAAAGGAGGGTTACTAGTGGGGTACCGCAGGATTCAGTACTGGGGCCAGTCCTTTTTAATGTCTTTATAAGTGACATTGCAGAGGGACTGGAAGGGAAAGTATGCCTCTTTGCAGATGACACAAAGATCTGCAACAGGGTTGATACACAAGGTGGGGTGGAAAGGATGAAATGGGACTTGGCAAGGTTGGAGGAATGGTCAGATGTATGGCAGCTTAGATTCAATGCAAAGAAGTGCAAAGTAATGCACCTGGGAAACAAAAACCCAGGGGAAGAGTACACAATGGGGGGTGAGATACTGACAACAACAAAAATGGAAAGAGACTGGGGGTAATCATATTAGACGACCTAAAGGTGGGCCTGCAATGTGAGAGGGCAGTAAGGAGGGCTGGGGGGATACTGGGATGCACAGGGAGAGGCATCACCAGTAGAAAACAGGAAGTTGTTGGCCCTCTGTACAGACAGTTGGTAAGACCACATCTGGAGTACTGTGTGCAGTTCTGGAGACCCCATCTCAGCAAAGACATAGACAGGGTGGAGGTTGTCCAGTGGAGGGCAACCAAAATGATGCTGGGCCTGCATCAGAAGACTTATGAAGAAAGACTAAAGGAACTAAAGATGTATCGCCTCGAGGAAAGGAGGGAGGGGGGGACATGATAGAAACTTTCAAATACCTCAAGGGAATCAACAAAGTCCAAGAGGGTTGCATCATTCAGAAAAAGAGATGTGCAAAAACAAGGGGGCACAATTTGAAGATGGGGGGGATGGCTCAAAGGTAATGTAAGGAAGTATTTCTTCACAGAGAGGGTTGTGGATACATGGAACAGCCTTCCTGAGGAGGTCGTAGAGTCAAAAATAGTGGGGGAATTCAATAATGCATGGGACAGACATAAAGCAATTCTAGTGGGGGGTAGGAGGAAGTAGGCTGTTGGTTAACTAGGATCTGCAGCTTATCTGTTAGGGAGGGAAATGGACAGACTAGGTGGGCCAAGCGGTCCTTATCTGCCATCAAATTCTATGTTTCTATGTTTCTAAATGACTGTATGATATAAATCACCATGTAGCTCATGGGTTCCTTCACAGCAATTGTAATTTTAAGACAGTTGTTTGAAACCTTAGTTAGACCACTCACTGACGTATCTTTTAACATTCAGTGGGCCTAGTGAGAATATTAAGAGGAGTGGCGCCCTCATTGGTTGATAAATATTCATAATTGTAATACTGAATGTAAACCCCCTGCAAATGGGGGTTCCCCAAAAGTCTTCCAGGAGCTTGCTTGAATGCTTCAAGCCTGGATGGTGTTCAGCGTCTAAGCCGTTTATCTGTGAATGCTTTTAGAGCCTCTGGTACTGTCTCTTTAAGAGCTGTCTGCCTGCAGACATAATTAATTTGGATGGGGGTCTGTGTGTTTCCCAGCTTGAGTCCCACTCAAGCTGCTGCCAAATCGCTCCGTTTCTGCCGTCACTAAGTGGGCAGAGTGAGCACTTTTCAAAGATATAACTGTTTGCCAGACATCATTTAGAGTAATGACGAAAATACAGTTTGTCTAACCTGCTTTTCTTTGCAGTCAGAATTGTGTTTGCCTAGTCCCCATTCTAGTTTTGAACTGCTGAACTGGACCAATCAGTGTGGGAGGACCTTTGAAATGGAGCCTGCTGCTGGCAAATCAGAACTTGGACTCTCATTGTGGAGCCAGCCACCTATGTACTGTATGGCCAACGCTTCTGGGAATTGTAGTTTGGACTTAGGCGCCTTTTTTCCACCAACAGGGGGAGTTTATTGTGAGTGACAGCAAAACCAGCCATTGAACTGGGAGGAACTCAAAGGAAATGCCGGCTCTGTCTACTGGAAAGTTCAGTTGAGTTGTGACTGTGAAGAGGAAGGAGCTCCGTGCTCTCTACGTTGAGTTTAATGCGGGAAGCTCGTGTGGGGCCCCAAAGTTGGCCTGCAGCTGTTTGTGAGTGCCAGTGTGGACTGAATCAGAGTTGTAAGGAGAAAGAAGCACCAGAAGTGAGGAAACCAGGCTCACCCTGTAGAAGACTGGAGAAATTGCTGAATCGCTCGGTCTGTCAGGAACTGAATCTGCTGTGTGTTCTCGGGTATTGTGCAGTTATTGCGATCGGGATAGAGAAGCAGCCTGCCTGGTATAGTACTTCCCTTTTTACATATAAATGTGTAGTGCTTGTGGGGAATCGCGTTTCAAATCCCCTGTACAGTGAACAGAGTGCATGAAGCTGGAAGTAAACCCCAGCTTAAGCCAGACTACATCCATTTGCTTTAAACTGCAGTGGGGTCCAGTCACAAGGACCTTGTCCACATGGTCTGCTCCTCCTGGCAATCCAGGTCAATCTGCCTTCCATCCAGTTCCCAGAATTGAGTTGTGAGTACAAAGCAGGGTAGCTCACTGCCATCTGTTTGTTGAATTGCAAGTGTGTCATCTAATTGTTGCTTTTTTCATTTCTTCATGAACTGCGCCCTCTGGCTCCGGATTACAATTGGGTATTGTGCAAGTGTTTTTTCCATCACAGGGCCCCAACCAGCTGCAACCGATCCTGGCTAGCCCCCCCTGCATCCTGGATACCCAGTGAAGGTGACAATTTGGGACTCTGAATATGTGCACAGTACTGTGATTATTAATGTGTTTAACCTAATTAACCTGATTTCCCCCTGTCCTTGTTATATCCCCCTAAATAAATCAGATTTGTTTGTTTCAGCAAAGTTACACAGTCTGAGGTATTCATTTATGTTAAAGTGTTGCTCTGTGGTTTTTGCACTGTATCATCTTGTTTTACAGGGTGTCCCCGGGGTCCAGTCGTCGGAGCCAGTCCTGGGGGTAAGTGTACATTGTGAAGATATTCCTAATTCATTGTGTGGGCCACTAGTAGGAAGAAGGGGGGTTACAGTGTCCCAGAGGGCTGTGACCAAGTTAGTTTAACTACTGCAGACCCTGACCTCTGGGTGGAAGCACCTGCCATTGGACCTAGGCCCCTCAACCTGTTAGTAGTTAAGCAGGCAGGGGTAGTAGCGCTTGGGATAGCGCCACCTAGGGGTTACATCTTGGAGGCTCACCGCTGGGATTGTGTGTCCTCTGGTGGCCATATTTACGAACCACTGTTAAGAAAAAAAAAAATGGGTACCCCGACTGAAGTGGCTGTGCACTGGTTGGTGGAGTGGTGTACTGGGGAGGAGATCGACCCCCAAAATGCTATGCTTATCCTGGACATCCCCCTGGGTATCAATACGGACACTGTACAGGCAGTACTTTCCAAGGTGGAAGGTTTACAAAACCCTGTGGTGGTGGGTCGACATGCTAATCTGCTCACCCACACTTTCCTGGTCCTAGTAGAGTTTAAGGATCCCATAGATCGCTCCAAAGTGCCACAGACTATTACCCCAGAGGGAGCCCTCACTGCCTGGAGAGTGATAACTAAGGACAGTAAAGACCGGGGAATAGCCCCACTATCTGAAACTTTGAGGAGAAATTTGCTAAATGGTTGCTGGGGAAGGGAAACCGTGGAGGACTTGAAGAAACTATTCTTGCCACTTGGGGGTGTTCCTCCCCGAACACCCTCTCCCGCTCCAGTACCCGTAACAGTGGCTGAATCAATGCAGGTTCCTATTTCTGCACCTGCCATTAGTCACGACTCTTACGGAAGGTTGAGGATCTTCTCTGGCACCCTCCCCACCCCCCAAGGGGAGGATAACTGGGAGACCTGGATAGACTATGTTGCCCCTCAAGTGCTAGAATGGCAATGCTCGGAAACCGAAAAGCAAAAGAGGGTTAGTGAGAGCCTCCGAGGTCCTGCCCTGGCTATCATCCATGCTAAACAGGCCAGTAACCCTGAAGCAACTGCACAAGAATATCTTGAGGCCTTGGAGAATGTGTATGGGAGCCTAGATTCTGATGAGGACCTGTGGTGGAGAGTAAGAAATGCACAACAGTACCAAGGGGAGTTGTTGTCTGTGTATGTATCTCAGCTGGAAAAATTGTTGCAAGAATGCCTCAGAAAGGGTAGTTTGCCAGTGATTGAACTGGACCAAACCAGGCTGGACAGGATCCTTAAGTCCGTCCCCTTCTCAGAACTGCTGTTGCTCCAGCTATGCCTGACCTTCCCTGCCACCTCTTTTGAGAACCATAGTGGTTTTTTACTCCACTTTGTTTTCTTTATCTGTTTCACACAATGGCTTGTTGCTCCTATGATGGCAGTTTTGATTTTTCTCCATTGTTCTTCCACCCCTCCTTTTTGGCCATTTGCTAGTGTATTCCTCAGGTATTAACCCATTTTGCCAAAGTCAGCCCTTCTAAAGTCCAGTATGCTTGTTTTGTATGGCTCATCTCCATGGTTGTGCTTATTGTGAAGCACAGTGTGCAGTGGTCGCTTGTTCCCAGATGTCTACTGACTTCTAAATTTGTGATCCTCTCTCCATTTGAGAGTACCAGGTCTAGTATTGCTCCCTCCCGAGTGGGTTCCAACACTAGCTGTCTAAGGCCTGCCCCCTGCAGGGCATCGAGAATGACCCTGCTCTTGGATGTGGCTGCAGTACATGTCATCCAGTTAACATCTGGCATATTCAGGTCCCCCATCAACAGTATCTCCCCTTTGTCAGCCATTTTGAGAATGTCCTCTATCATTTTCTTGTCCATTTCCTCCCCTTGAAATGGGGGTCTGTATACAATCCCTGTGCAGATTGTGATGCCATTCCCCATCTCCAAGGTGACCCAGAGTGCCTCTTGTCCTCCCCCTTTACTTTTTAGTTCTGTAGCTTTGATCCCTTCCCTTATGTATAGAGCTACTCCACCTCCTCTTTTCCCCTCCCTGTCCCTTCTGTAGACTGTGTACCCCGGTATGTTGACATTCTAGTCATGGTTCTCCGTGTACCATGTTTCCGTGACTGCCACAATATCCAATTGTTCATCTTCCATCAAAGCTACTAGCTCAGGAAGCTTGTTTCCCAGACTACGGGCATTGGTACTCATTGCCCTCCATTTAATGTTGGCTTTATCCTTTTTTCCCCCATCCCTGCTCTTTTTGCCCTTGTCTATTTTTCCATTTACCCCTGTCCTGCCCTCTGTTGAGCACTGTATCTCAGTGTTTACCTTACTACCTGTCATGTTTTGTGGGGGGAGGCTTGAAATTTCCTGCCTCTTATTAGCACCTCCCCCGATGGCTAGTTTAAAAGCTTGCCAAGGAAGCATTTAAGCCTGTCACTTAGAATCTTGGTTCCCTTTGTGGACAGATGCAGACCATCATGCCAGTATAGACCTTCATCTCTCCAGGTGTACCCCCAGTCCCCAGTGAAGCCAAAGCCCTGTGCTCTGCATCAGTTTTGCAACCATTCATTAAACTGCATGGTGTGTAGTACCCTAGCCTCACCCCTTTTAAACTGCATGGTGTGTAGAGGCTCTGGCACAATTAGGCTTTGCGGCACTGAAGGGGGGCTGTCAACACTCTCACATTGTTCTTCAAGTTCTGGTGTGTCACCAGAGAGACTCAGACTGTCAGCCCCTTCTTCAGGCAACTCACACAGTTCCACAAAACACAGAGAGTCTGCAACCTCAGATGTAATACTTTGCACTTCACTTTCAGGGAGCATTGGCTCCAAGGACGAAGCTGGGGGTTTAGGCAGTTCAGAAGGCCCAGCATCATCCCCACAATTAGTCATAGGGTTACCTTGAAACAGCTGACTCAATTCATAGGAGGGGTAATAGGCATTGTCACACTCACTTTCATCAGAGGTGGACTGACAGTCACCATCATTCTGGGCCTGCTGCAAGGGAAACCTTAAATCTGTAACTACTGGGGTAGGTTGACTCTGTCTCTTTTTTGCAGCAGCACGAGTCACCAGCCCAGGGGAATCAATCTCTGATGGTTCAGCCTCAATTATGACTTGGCCAATGGGTAGCAAGTGGTTATGGTGCATGGTCTTGACAGCTTTGGAGTTATTCTCTGGGTGCACCTTGTACACTGGTAAATCATTCAACTTTCTAACTACTACATGGGGAAGATGGTGCCACCTGTCAGCAATTCTGTGTTTGCCATGCAGTCCCAAATAGCATAACAACACACGGTCTCCAGGCCGAAGCTCTTGAGCCTTTACTTTTTTATCATGCCTCTCTTTGTTGGTGAGAATTTTTTTGGTGGCCATTGTCTGGGCCAGTTGATAGGCACGGTTCACTTGAGCTTTCAGTTTCTGTACATACTGTAGGTAATTTTTGGCTTGGGCCACATCTAGAGAGACCCCAAAGCAGACGTCATGGGGCAGTTGGGCCTCCCTCCCGAACATGAGGTGGTAGCAGGAGAACCCAGTAGCATAACTTTTTCCGCAACTGTATGCGTGGACCAAGGTGCTAATCTGCTGGCTCCACTTAGGCTTGTCTTTGGGATGGAGGGTGCCCAGCATGTCTAGAAGGATGTGGTTAAAACATTCTGGTTGAGGGTCCCCCTGTGAGTGATAAGGGGTGGTTCCTGACTTCCGCACCCGCCACAGAGAGAGCATTTCTTTGACTAGCCAACTTTTAAAATCTCTGCCTTGGTCAGAGTGGATCCGCTGAGGGACACCATAGTGGATGAAGAAATTTTCCACTAGCACCTTGGCCACAGTACAGGCCTTTTGATCTTTAGTTGGAAAAGTTTGCGCACACTGTGTGAAATGATCTGTAACAACTAACACATTGACTATATTCCGCTGACCAGGATCTAAACAAAAAAAAGTCTATGCAGGCCAGTTCCATGGGGGTGCTGGTAATAATACTGACAAGAGGGGGCAGCTCTCTGAGGCAGGACTTTCCTTTGCAGGCAACAACTGCAGGTCTTTACATGGTGCTCAAAATCGGCCCCCATCTTGGGCCAGTAGAATCGAGATCGTACCAGGTTGAGAGTTCTGTCAATACCAAGGTGCCCCATGTGATTGTGGAGGGACCTCAGTACCAAATCTTTAAAAGCCGTGAGCAGGACCAATTGCCGCCTGTCTACTTGACCGCCATGATCCACTGTCTCTCTGTACAACAACTGATTGAGTAGCTTCAACCTGGGGCCTTCTTTAAACAATAGGACAGTTCTCAAGTCAGGGGAACACAACTAGGACACATCTTTCTCCACATGCAGGGCATGAAGTGCGGGCTGAATCATAGGATCTTGGGATTGAGCCCACTGAATGCTATCATTGTCAAATTGAGGTAGTGCACTAATATCTAGACTAGAAAGGTGGCAATAGGCAGCCGGTATGCAGGTATCAGGAGGGCCCAAGCAATCTACTAAACAGTCCACTGTGTCTGCAGACATCTGTTCATCTCGGCCACATTTTTGGCACAAGACTCGGATGTCAGGCTCAGACAGCCTGACCCAATCACTCTTGGAAACATGCCTTTGTGACAAGGCATCAGCATCAATATGGTTCAGTCCTGGCCTGTATTCAACAGCATAATCATAGGTTGATAAGGTGGAAAGCCACCAGTGCCCAGTGGCGTCTAACTTAGCTGAAGTCTATACATAGGTTAACGGGTTATTATCAGTCTTCACCAATTTCTTTGCCCCATAGAGGTATTCATGAAACTAGTCGATGATGGCCCATTTTAGCACAAGGATCTCCAGCTTGTGCACAGGGTAGTTTCACTCCAGGGTCAAACTCCTACTGGCGAAGGCCACTGGTCTCAAACCATCCTCATGGGCTTGATACAGCACAGCTCCTACACCCTGCAGACTGGCATCTGTATGCAGCACATAGGGCTCGGTGGGGTCAGCATAGGCGAGGATGGGGGCGTGGGTGAGCTGATATATGACTTCGTGAAAGGTTGCTTCACATTTGGGTGTCCAGCAGGGCCCAAAAAGTTCACCTGTGTGGAAGTACACTTTCTCTGGTTCTTTGACGTACTCTTTTTTATATTTATGGTTGGTAGGAGAGTAACCCTGGGTAAGATTCAAGAGCAGGCGAATCACCTTTGAATAGTCTTTTATGAACCTGCGGTAGTAGCCACAGAACCCCAGGAAACGTTGTAGTTCTTTCAAATTATGGGGCTGGGGCCACGTAGTCAGTAATTCAACCTTAAAGGAATCGGCCTCTATCCCTTCTGCAGATACTATGTGCACTACATACTTCACGGAGGTTTGAAAAACTGGCACTTGTCAATGGACAGCTTGAGGCCAAAGTCTTCCAATCGGTTTAGGACTTTAAACAGTCAGGTCTCATGCTCCTCTAATGTGCGCCCAAACATAGTGACATCGTCTAGGTATACTAGACATTCCAGTAAGTTCATATCTGCCACCATACGTTCCATCAGTCACTGAAAGGTGGCCGGTGCTCCTGAAATCCCCTGTGGCATTCTCAAGAATTCGTAGAACCCCAAAGGACAGATGAAGGCTGTTTTCTCATGGTCCTCCAGGGCCATCGGGACCTGGTAGTATCCGCTGTGAAGATCCAATACCGAAAACCATTTGCTCCCATTCAGACAATCCAGGGCATCTTGTATACGGGGCATGGTGTATTGATCGGGGATGGTCCGCCGGTTCAGGGTTCAATAATCAACACACATCCCTACTAACCCATTCTTCTTTTGCACAACCACAATGGGAGAGGCATATGGGCTCCTTGATTCTTGTATCACGCCAGCAGCGAGCATTTCCTGCAGGTGTCTCCTCACATCATCTGTGTCTGCTGGGGCGAGACGTTGGGATCTCTCTTGAAATGGCCGGTCATCATGCAGGCATATGTGATGCTCTGCAACCTGGACACACCCCACGTCCCATTCTTTTAATGAAAACACTTGGTCCCTCTGAGCAAGTTTCTTGCTAATTCTAGCCTTCCATTCAGTTGGCAACGGGGAGTCACCAAAGTCAAATACGTCCGGGGTCACTCTCTCCTTCTCACCAGAGCACTTGTTGCTGGGCAGTACTGCAGTGTACTTTAGCTAGTGTGTACCCTCTGTTCATCCGAATCTCCCGATCTGACACATTCTGAATCTGGACCATCACTCGTGCATAGGTGTGGGCATGAGCAGGCAAGATGCTGGGTTTGACCAATAACCCCTCTGGCAACTTTCCATCTCCTGGTGCATCCAACATTAATATTTTGTTCTTTACGTTTCTCTTTAGGTGGACTTCTTCATGGATTGTGCACTGGGCGTTGGGGGCCAATATAAAGGAGTCAGGTTCCTTTTTTCCACACTATCCACACTGACTCAACTGGGTCCACTTCATCGAGTCTCTGTTGCCAGTCATAAACCCTTTTCACTAAGGCTGGAATTCTTAGGGCCCATCCAGTCAGCTGCCCTTGTTTCTCATGGCAGAGTTGTGCTAGTCTCCCAAACATGTGGGCGTTTGTTCCAATTAACAGGGGAACCCCCCATCATACAGTCCGGTTGGGGGATACACTAGAGCCAGTGTCTCTACTTGCTCCTCTATGCCAGTGACAGTTGCAGGAAAAGACAACCAGAGGCAGCCATATCCTAGATATGGATAAGACTTGTCTCTCAGCCCTCACACACGTAGGCCTTCCAGGGATTGTAAGGGCACATCAGATAAGTGTTTGTCATACCAGTCCTGAAACACAATGGTCACTTGCGACCCACTGTCATGCACAACCTGAGTAGAAATACCATTCACAGCTACATTAGTCTCCATTGAAGGGTCTACTATCTTGGACCGGTCTGGAGGGACAGTAGCAGGAGCCGCTACAGATGACTTAGCTACAAAGATGTTGGAGTTGGGATTTCCTGTGCCTTCACTGTGGTCGTTTCCAGCAGCCTTCGACCATGGTTTCACTTTCCGGAGCTCCCCTTGAAGTCTGTATACAACCTTATCTAAGTCTTTTGGGGACCGGCATCCTTTCTTCATATGCTCCTCCTTCCCACAATTGTGACAGAGTATGATTTCTAGAGTCTGGCGTGGCTGAGGCATCACATTGGGGGCTGAGGCGGGGGTACCACCAACAGAAAATCGTGATTCAACCTCTTTCTGGTGTGTGGTGAGCATGGGGAGACACCTCAGTAGTTCCCTCACTTCCATAGTCAATTCATCAATCTTTGAGCTGCTGTCAACAGGGGATGCCTGGGAGTGCACCCCAACCCCCGTAGTGGACACACTCTGAGAGGGGTTTAGGCCCATTGTATCTCTGGAATGGGCTTGTAGGGAAATGGTAGCCCTCATTTCTTGGACCTCTCGCAGTATCTTGCCCCAGGATGGAGCATCCTTGCTAGTCTCCCAGTGTTCAACTGGCACTGTATTTCACCCCTGAGCATCACTCACATGTGCATCCTTGGTCATCTGGGCAGCAGCAACAGCAGATACAGGAGGGGCCCCCACGTGGCTGCCTCCTCTCAATCCTCTGAATTTCCTTCATCAGTCCGTCATAGGTAGGAGGCGCATCCAACCGAGCGGCAAGGCGTGGTTGAAGCAGCAATAATTCAGAGAATGGGGCTGACTTGAGGAGTTGGTCCAACCTATTCCAATTTAACTTAGCTGGGGCCATGCCACCTTTCTTTAGGCATTCCTGTAGCACTGTTTCGAGTCGAGGCACATACATGGATAAGGGCTCCCCTGGGTATTGCTGAGTGTTTCTGACCCTACCCCACAGGTCCTCATCTGAATCGGGACTCCCATACACATTTTCCAATGCATTCAAAAAATCTTGAGCAGTTGCTTCTGGATTACTAGCCTGTGAAGCGTGGATAGCAAGTTGGCCAAGGCCTCTGAGGCTTTCAACCACCCTTCTCATCTTCTCTGGTTCGGGGCATTGCCATTCTGGGATTTCAGGAGCAACATAGTCTATCCAAGTCTCCCAATTGTCCTCCCTTGGGGGTGTGGGAAGGGTGCCTGAAAACATCCTCAGCCGGCGATATGAGTCGTGACTAATGGCGGGTACAGATATAGGGGCCAGCATTGGCACAGGCACAGAAGGTGGGGCAGTAACAGGTGCTGGAGTGGGAGGGGGTGTTGGGGAAGGACCCCCCCAAGTTGGCAGAAATAGTTTCCTAAAGTCCTCTACAGTTTTCCCTTCCTCCAGCAACAACTTAGCAAATTTCTCCTCAAAAGTCTCAGGTAATAGTGGGAGCTCATCCTCCCCTGGGTCTTTACTGTCTTTTGTTATCACTCTCCAGGCAGCTAGGACCCCTTCTGAGGCAATAGTCTGTGGCACTTTAGAGCTGTCCATGAGGTCACTACACTCAACCAAGGCTACGAAAGTTTGGGCGATCAAATCAGCCTGTCGACCCACCACCACAAGGTTTTTTAAACATTCAACTTTGGAGAGTGCTCCCTCTACAGTGTCCTTACTGGTACCTAGGGTAATATCCAGTATAAGCAGAGCATTTTGGGGGTCGATCTCCTGCCCAGTACACCACCCCACCAACTGGTGTACAGCCATTTCTACTGGGGTAGCCGTTAATCTTCAACAATAATTCATAATTTTTGGCCACTAGATGGCACAAAATCCCAGTGGTGAGCGTCCAAGATGTAACCCCTAGGTGGCGCTATCCCAAGGGCTACTACCCCTGCCTGCACGGCTAGTAGCAGGTTAAGGGGCCTGAGTTCTGAAATGGGTGCCTCCACCCGGAGGTCAGGGTTGGTAGCGGTCAAACTAACTTGGGCACAGCCCTCCAGGACACACTAACCCCCCTCTTTCCCTTCTAGTGGCCTGAACAATATATACAATAATCACTTTTACAGTACCCCTTGTACACCATACCAGTATCCACACTGTTTGCACTTACCACCAGGGTTGGTTCCTCTGGCTTGACCCTGGGGACCCCAGTAAAACAAGGTTATGCACAGTAAATAGCAACAGTACAGTACTCTTGGCACAAACTGGAACCACAGTCAGGTTAAATGCAGCACAAAAGTCAGATCTGATTTATTCAGGGGACTTGAACAAGGAAGGGGCGTAATCAGGTTGATTGGCTTAAAGGCTTTATTAATCAAACAGTTATGCGTGCGCTTAAGTCCCCACACAGTCACATACTCTGGGTACCCAGGTAGGAAAATGGTGGGCTAGCCAGGAACACTGCAGCTGGTTGGGGCCCTGTGATGAGAGAAAAGCAACATCACAACACACACTACTTGTAATTCGGAGCCGGAGGGCTCAGTTCCTGAAAGAAAAAGCAACAAGACAGTCGGATGACAACACTTTAGATTTAGCTGTTTTTGCAGGGAGCTACCCTGATGTTTACTCACGATACCCGATACTGGACACAGGCAGGATGAAATGGAGACTGCAGGTTGTTGAGCTGGAGTGCCAGGAGAAGCGGGGCCTCTTACGAATCACCGAGGTGTCGTTCCTGTTCAAGTGTTGAGCAGGGGGCTGATCCCCAGGCAGGTCTCTCGTCGATGGCTTTCTCTGTGCAGTGGGTAGTCGGGCTGGGCCAGTGTGGCAAGGCCCAGGCCCAATGAAGATGATTTTGAATTCAGTCCGTGGGGCTGGATGCGGCTTCCAGCAAGCAGAATACAGTTCAAACCACTATGGGGAACCAAATCGTGACCCACTAGCAGCACACAGCACATTTACACATAAGGAAATTCTAATGCAGCTTTCAGCAAGCAGAACATAATTCAAACCACAGTGGGGAACCAAATCACAACCCACTATAAGCACACGGCACATTCACATGTAAGGAAATTCCACTGTACCAGGCAAAAGGCTCTCCGGTCGCAATTACAAAGTCTCTGCTCAATCTGGGAGTTCAGAGGTGGCTGGAAGTCCAGACAGACTGATCACATTCAGCAACTCTTCAGTCTTCTTTAGGTAGGAGCCTGGTCACAATTCAGTGGCTCACTTCGCTCTCCAAGTTCGGATTCAGTCCAAAAAAGGCACAAGTTCCCTCTCCGAGACAGCAGGCAGGCTAAAACTCAGGCCTTTTCACAGTTCTCCTGCGCAAATCTATGCTAGGGCTGCTGCTTGAATCATTCAAGCTGTTATCTCTTCACTTCCCAACTCAGAACTGAAACTAGCTGCAAGCAGCTTGGGAATTTCCCCAAGATCCAAATGGTTCGGTTGTCTGATCTGTCAATTACAACAAGGGCTCCCCCTCCAGGTTATTTTAGACGCCAAAATGCAAAAACTACAATTTCTACAAGTTTTGACCCCACCAAGCCCCTGTAGGCAGGCTCCACTTTAGAGTCCCAATAGTACTAATTGGCCCATTCTGACAGTCCCGGGCCAAGTTGGTGAAGATAAACAGAACATTCCTTGCTGCAAAGAAAGCAGGTTAGAACAAACTGCAATATTATTACTACTCTAACAAATGATCAGCAAATGAGCACATCTTCTAACAGAGCTCCCTCTCAGATTAATTATGACTGCAATCCAGGCTACTCTTAAAGAGACAGTACACAGAGGCTATACAGGCACTCTCTGGCAATACATTTAAACTGCTAAAACACAGAACACCAGCCTGGCAGTGAGCATTTAGGCAAGCTCAAGGAAAACTTTTCAGGTACCCCCATTTGTAGGGGGATCACATTTGTAATTCCAGAAGGTCACCATCAGGCTGCACCAGGATCGTGGGGCTTGGGAGCTCATGGGGAGCAGAAGGCTGCAGATTGCTTGGAGGTCCTGGATCCTGTGGCAAGAGGTTTGGGGCTAAACCAGTTTGCAGAGGTAGAGATCGAGACTGCATGGTGTGCTGAAGCCATCGAGAGGTAGGGCATATAATTTTCTATCTATTTTTGGGGTGCACTAGCTTGGAGTTGTTTCGCATTGCTGTAATCCCTTCCATTTCCCCCTGGTACATCTGTGATAATTACATGCCCCTAGACAGAGGGGCGAAAGGGTGGGGGGGTGACACCAGAATCCCTGCTCCTTGGTTAGGGGCGGAGGGGCCTTATCAGAGTGACCTATCCACAGCATTTTCATGATGGATAAGGTCACAGTGATATGCTCTTATAATGTTCATGGGCTAACCAGCACGATTAAACACAGCAAAATTGTGGCTATCCTGAAGAAGACGCAAACTGACTTTCTTTTGCTGCAGGAAACTCACCTCTCCCCTAAAGAGCACAATAAACTGGGTAAATTTGGGTTTGGGGCTTCAGCCTTGGCATCTTATAAAAAAGGCAGGCATTGATGTGTATCTATCCGTATACCGTCACAGCAACAAAACTTTCACAGTGAAGACCATTACAGCGACAAATATCGGCAAGTTGTTATAATGGTCTCACTGTACAGCGGCACTGTTTCTCCTGGTGTTGTGTACCAACCCCGAAACAACTCAATGCTGACTGTCGGCATTGTGCCCGTTGCTGTCCTGGATGTCGATAACAATGTTGCCGCTGCGGCATGGTACATCCATATCTATCTTAATCCCCTCCCAGGTGGCCTTTGAAGTTCTTGACACCTATTCTGATGAGGAAGGTCGATATGTATTTATGAAGGGCAGGTTCCAGGGCAGAGTAATGACTCTAGCCTCTGTCTACATACCACTGGGTTCTAATTTTAAAGTTTACCCTCCTTTCTACTCCATTTGCAGGCATGGACGGAAGGTAAACTTATTTGTGGAGATGATTTCAGTTTAACTTTAAATTAGATTCCACCTCTGGAATCCAAAGTAGAACCCACAAGATTACCTATTGGGGAAAATGGTGTACACAGACATCTGGCGTCATCGTAATGCCTGACAAAGAAATTATTCCTTTTATTCATCAGCTCATTCTATGTACTCTCGAATAGATTACTTCTTTATGCCTAAAGAATCCCTGGGCAGTATTAGCGAGAGTTGGATTAGAGATTTCACTCTCTCTGATCATGCGCTTATATTTTTAAAATTGAATCTCGGAGATTTAAAAAATATATATTTTAGCGCCTGAACATTTAGTTGCTTCAGGACGCGTCACGCTGAGGTGAGGACTTCTATTCGAGAGGCATGTGAACAGGCTATGACTGACAATGACCTTCCAAACTCTCCCCGGCACTTACGTGAGACACGATGAAGGCAATAATTCATGGGAAATTTGTTGCCTTGTGAACCCACAAGAAGAAGCTTAGGAAGGCCAGGAGAGTGGAATTGCAGCAGCAGATCCAGCAGTTGGGAGTCCCAACAAAAAAATTTAAATAGATAGGGAATGAGCTAAAGCCTTGGTGGCTCTTAAAAAAGAGTTGGGAGCCTTGCTAGATTATCAAGTAGAACAAAACTTGTTGTTTCTGAGGCAAAAATATTATGAGGGAAGGCCCAGGTCCCTGAGACTGCTGGCAGGGCTGAGGGTATAGACGGCCAGAGCCACCATATCCACTATTAAGCACCCAACTAATCAGCAGATTCAGTGTCTTACCCCAGACATTACAGATGCATTCAAACATTACTATTCCAATTTATATGGTCCGGGCCCTCAGGTAGATGAAAATGCTACCACCCAATACCAAAATAACTTACCTCTCCCAACACTTTCCCAGCAAAAAGGCAACATCCTAATGACTCAGATCTCCCCCTCTGAAATTAAAGTTGAACTCACCTGGCTTAAAACAGTGAAGTGCCTGGGCACTGACGGCCTGCAAAGCAAGTTCTATAAGAGCTTTAGAAACGTGTTCCTTCCCCTGCTGAACAGGGTCTATAGAGAAACCTTGACATTAGAGTATCTGATCCCTAGTTCATGGTCCCAGGCCATAATTTCAGTTCTTCCCAAATCTGGCAAGGACCCCTCCCTTTGTTCTTCATATTGGCCTATTTCTATTCATAACACTGACTATAAAATGTTAACTTCACTAATAACTCGTAGACTGCAAAAATTTATTCCAGAGCTGGTCCATATAGATCAGTTGGGTTTTATACCAGGCCATTAGGCCCAGGATAATCTTAGGCGTACAGTCCCTGTGTTAAATCATCTGCATGCTCATCAACACCCAACCCTTCTGCTTTGTCTTGACGTAGAGAAGGCCTTTGATAAGGTCTCAAGGCCTTTCCTAAGGACGGTCCTTGCTAGGTTTGGGTTCCCAGATTCCTTTATACAGTTTATCCTTAAGTTATACACTAATCCCACAGGGTACATTAGAGCTAATGGACATATTTCTACTAGGTTTCAATTGGGAAGGGGTACCCGTCAGGGTTGCCCCCTCTCAACATTGCTATTTGTGCTCTACATTGAGCCTTTGGCACAGGGCATTAGAGAAAATGGATCCATCAGGGGAGTGTACCTGGGGGAAGTAGAGCACAAACTCGCTTTATATGTGGACGATGTCCTATTATACTTATCTGACCCAGACCACTCCCTCCCTGCTGTATTCAAACACATTGCTAAATTTTCCTGTCTCTCCGGTTATTTCCTTAATATGATAAAGAAAGAGATTTTAAGTTGTAATTACTGTGCCTACTCCAATATCTGTAAGGAATTCCCAATGAAGTGGGACCTTCCATCACTGAAATATTTAGGTATTCAAGTACCTACTCAGGTGTCTCAGCTTCACTAGCTAAACTATCAGCCCCTGATTGCTCAGTTGAAGCAAGATTTTAGGTGCTGGTCCCTCCATCCCCTCTCCCTGCATTCCAGGGTACAAGCCCTAAAAATAAATGCCCTTCCCAGGCTTCTTTTTTTATTTCAATGTGTCCCTTGTAAGGTGTCTAAAAAATATTTGGAATTGGGGGGCAGAGCCAACTGTCGAACTGAACACATGCATGTTTTGCAGCTCTGAAAAAAAAACAGCATTTTATCAGGAAAAATCAGTTATTTTCACAGCAATTGCAGTCTACTTTGCTGGAACAGAGTGTGGAGAACGAAGCTGGGTAGATTGAAACCAAAATTGGCACAATGGGGAGAAATACACAAGGTGGCCAAGCACCTGATGGAGCACGACCGAAATCAGACATGGCCCCGCGTAGCTCCATGCCATCGACTTCTACCTTGATGACTGATGCTGGGCAGCCTACCAGTGCAGCTCTCCTGCAAGCGATCCAGTCTATGGACGCCAAACTAGAATCCCTAGTAGGCAAAGTTACTACATTGGAGGCGACAATGAGTGGGGTTCAAGGGGAAGCTAGAATGCCTCCAGTTCTGCTAATAAGGCTCTTACAAGAGCAGTGGGCCTCGTTAAAGAAAATTCAGTGCTCTGAATACGCTTGGAGCACTTGAAGACTCAAGCCCGGTCCACACATGTGTGAATGATGGGAATGCCAGAGAATGCTGGTGAAGAAGATTTTAAGACATTTATATAGCAACGGCTCAATGATTGTTTGCACTTCCATGACTTTACAATTAAAAAACTTTACATTACTCCCCAGTGGGCCCTTGGAGCTGATCTCCCACCTCGGACAGTGAAGATTGTTTTAGCGGATGAGGCTGAACACGACAAGATTCTACATACTGCCAGGAGGGCTGAAACCTTGGAGTGGCAGGGCAACACTATTTGCCTTTTTTCTGACCTCAGTTACTCCACCTGGTCCAGAAGGAAGGCTTCTGACAAAGTCATAAAATGGTTCCATTCACTGGGGGTTCAGCACATTCTGATACTTCCTGCCAGGTTGAAGATCATGTATGGAGGCAGGACCTACATATACACTGATCTGAAGGACACCGGTAAACTGGTCACTAGAACTGGCTGTAAATTCGCCACCAGAGGAACTGAATCAGAGTTGGAAGACAACTCTTAAGGACACTTTTTTGAAGTATGATCAGTAAGCGATTGGGAGTTGATCTGGGGTGATAAGGGTCAAAATGACTGTTGATGGTCCTACAATTTACAGTTTTGTTGCATTATGCCATTGGGAAAATGTTGATATCGTTGTTTGGACTTATGAACACTAGTTCTTTAACTTGCTGGCTTCAGCACACGTCACATTTTTGGATTAATATGGCAGCTTCCCGCTTTTACGCCTGATCAGAAGATCTCCACATCGACACCTCATTGTGGCTTCTCATTACTACTGCCACTCCACTCCTATTGGTCAGCAAAAACTGTGTTTTGCTCTTCGGCAGACTCTATTACCCTAGTTTACAGCCATTTTTTTTTTTTCAACTAAGCAGTATATTAGTGTTGCCCAGTAAAAATTGGCATGTATACTTACTTTTATATTATTCTGCCATCCATTAAGGGAATATTAAAGTTTATATAGGATTTTTTTCCTGTTGGAAATTTATGTTTTTGGCTTATAACTGTAGCATATGCTACAACTGTCTGATTTTCTTACTATAATTCATAGAGGACCTTTAGTCCACAGCACGGACGGCACAATACTTAGTAGTTCTCTAATCAAGGACTGTCCTCATTCTTGCAGTGATGGCTCATTCTGACAGGATTATGCTTAGAGATAAAGTAATACCCCTCGTATGATGTAACAGGATCTAGAATTGTATCAACTCCTATCACTGTATCAGGATTATGTCCATGTATACTGTATATGATTTTGGATGGATAAGCTTGTTTTTATTCATACAAACTCATAAAAACTAAGTTTAAAAAAGATTTGGAATCCTGGTAATCTGCATTTTTGGCTTTCCTTTGGTCCAATAAAGGACCAAGAATCAGGAAACAAATTTTGTTTCTTCTGAAACAACAAGGGGGTTTAGCGGTCCCCTATTTCCCTGGTTACTGGATAGTGGCAGAAATGAGGATTGCCCTACTGTGGAGTCACCCCACATATAAGGTCCCTTGGAAGTCAATAGATTTAGCTGTGGACACTTTCCCACCGTTGCAGTCATACTTATTTACCCCATCATGCTGCTACTTTTGAGGGAAACATTTCCTTAGGAGTGTCAGCAGTATTGGAGGGTTGGAGGAAGGAGGTGGGACGTGGTAACACACATGCCCAACTATGGAAATATCAATGGTGGTCAGCTGATCCCACTTTTATACCCTCTCACACAGACCCCTGGTTTAAAAGGCAAGCTGCGGGGGCATATGTTCCCCATGGCAGCTGCTTTGAAATGGCTCAATTATACCCTTTGAAATGGCACAAAAACAGTTTGGGTGGCTCCCCTCAGACAGACTCCAGTATTATTAGCTTGGAGATTACCTCAATAGTAGACCTAGAGTGGCTGCATATAAACTAGATGGCATCTCTATTGAACTGCCCTTTGAACAAATTTGACACTCGGAGGGAGGGGAGAAGGCCATTTCCCTGCTTTACAGTAATTTCATTAGGGATCAGGTTCAGACGACTAACGAAGTCAAACAGCAGCGGGAGGCTTAGCTGCAGATCAACAGTACTAACATCCAGTGGGCACTAATTTGGAGACACACCTGGGGATCGACCTCCTCTCTGACTTGGAGGGAGTTCCTTTGCAAACTAAGAATAAGTTACTTTAGGGTTCCTGTAATGTAATGTGGTAATGTAAGTGGCATCCATCAACTCCTTCTAGTTGCTGGAGGCTTTGTGGGGAGGGTAGAGTGACACAGACCCACGTATTTTGAACTTACAAGGTGATTCAACAATTTTTGGTGGCGGTCCAAAGTCACATAAAAAATATTTTTAGAATCACTTCCCACCTAGGTCCTGAACATCTTTTACTTGGTCTCCCTCCAAGAGAAGTTAAGGCAGAAAGAAGCAAAATACTTATGGGCCATTATGATTGCTGTAGCTATTAAGGCCATAACCAGGAGATGGCTGCTCCCTGCCCCACCACTCCTTTCAGAATGAGTTGACATAGTGTCCAACATTTACAAATTTGAGAGAATCACCTTTGCTCTGCAACGGAGAACCTCGCTTCTTCAAAATAGGTGGACCAGATGGGAACTATGTGAGGGTTTTAATTTGTAATAGTTCTCACCTCCCCACCTGCACGTTACTCAATGGCCCTTTGACCGGTACTAAACTCTATCTCCCCTTTCTTGGATGTTTTTTATAGGTTTTTTAGCCTTTTCAGTAGAGGGGGATTGTAGGTAAATGAAATACATTCTAATCATTTGAATAGCTGAAGGTTTTCAGTAATAGGTAAGTGCTGCCTGTTTTAGTTTAGATTTGCAATTAAGTGATGTATTTAATATGAATATCAATTTAGGAGACATATTTATGCTGTATCTGAGTTGTGGCCCCTGTTATTTATTGTAAGTAAGATTGTTTACTTTTTAAAACTTTGTTTTTAATGTTTGACATGTATCTAAGCAATTTTTATGAACAATGTCAAGATATTTGTTATTTCTGTAATTGAATTTTGACTAAAGTTTTGAGTATAAAAAAAATAAAGAAGTATAAAAAAAGATAGTGAGAGAGATAGAAATATTGGTGGAACAGAGCACCTCCAAACCCTCAGGAAGGTCACAAGTCCATACAAGGATATGCAGTCATGTGACTCTAAAGCCAGCCCTCTGTCAGCTAGAGGCAAGACCCCAGCAGTTTTCCACAATAATGGGGCTGCCTCTTGCTCCAACACCCTGCGGCATTCCCTCCCCCCCCATCCAGAAGGCAAGCGTTGGCTACATCCCCCTGCCGGAGTCCGTGCCCCCCTCCGGCCGGAGAGGTCCAAGAGGCCGAATGATGCCACCTAAACCCCCATAGAGCTTCAAGGTCAGGACCCATTACTGAGCAAGAAATGGAAGGAAAGCTGCTGCTGAACTGTTAGGAAAGAATAGTACATGATTAACATATTTATAAACATTTTTCTCCTCTCCCCCATTTTTTCTTTCATAAATCACAACATATGTCTTTTTGGGTCCCGACTGCACAGTCCAATAGCACATAATCCAGGTGGGAGGGCACAGAAAAGCACTGCAGAGGTCCCAGCCCTCGTGGGTGGGGCGCTGGTACCCATGCCCCATGACATGGTCAGTGCCACCCCCACCAAGTTGACGACTCACACAGAGAGACAGGAATCTTCGAATAGGTGTGTTCCTGAGCTGATAATCCTGGGGTCCAGATCATGTTCGATCCCAAGATTGGCCAATAACAAACTGAACGGCAAGTAATGATGCCGCATACGCTGTTGCAGGACTGATCAAAATCGAGGGGGGCATGTGCATTGAGGGGTATACCTTAAGGCATTCATTGGGATTAATCAGCATACATTGTGCACATACTCCCAAAGACAGCAAAACAGATCATGCAGTGTGGCAACTCAAAGCCCCCAAGGAAGTCCTAGCAAGCAGGCACTGCCAGTTTCAGAGAAACTGACATGAAACTGATGGGAACATCAAAGATCAGATACTGGCTGAAGTGGAGTGAAAGCCAGACTGGGTCTAGATGACTGATCTCTGCATCCATACTAAAGGAGAAACAATCGTACATCAGTCCACCCTGAACATTGCCCCACAGCAATATTTCTTGTGAGCTTGCCAGTGTAACCCCCTTACCAATGGGACTCCCGAAAAGTCTTCCATGAGCTAGCCTAAGTGCTCGCTGCCCAGTTGTGTTCGGCACTACAGCCGTTTGAATGTATTACCAGTGAGTGCCTGTGTGGCCTCCATGAACTGTCTCTTTTAGAGCTGCTAGTTGCAGTGATAATTAATTTGGAAGGGGGCAGAGTGTTGGCATGCTCAAGTCCCGCCTGGTCTGCCAGAAAATAGCTCCATATCTGCCATCACTAATTGTGCAGAGGGAGCTCTGTTAAAAGAGGTAATTATTTGCTGAGGACAGTTAAGAGTGCTAATGATAATGTAGTTTGTTCTAACCCACCTTTTTTGCAGCAAGGACTGTACTGATTGTCGCCACCATTTTGGTCCCGAACTGCCAAATTGGACCAATCAGTAATAGAGGACTCTAAAATGGAGCCTGCTCATAGGAGCTGGATGGACCCAAACCTGTGGGAATTGTAGTTTTGGACTTTGGACGCCCTTTGTAATCTAGAGGGGGCGCTCCTGTTGTGACTGACAGTTGGACCGACCAACTGAACTGTTTGGATCAAAGGGAAATGCCTTGAGCTGTCTGCTGGCACACCAGATCGTAGTGGGGAGTTGAGAAGGGAACAGCTCGTGAGAGGCGAGCAAGTGTCGGCATAGTTTTCGAGTGGGAGAGCTGTGGGAAGGCCTGTTTTCCGGCCTGCGCACCTGTTGTCTATTCTGAGAAAAGGGGAGAGAGAGAGAGAGAGAGAGAGAGAGAGTAGTATTTGGACTAAATCCGAGTCTGGTGAACCAAGGGTGATCAGGTTTTACCTGAGAAGGACCAAAGATTGTGCTGAATACGATCGGCCTGCCTGAAACATAGAAACATAGACTTTCACGGCAGATAAGGACCACTTGGCCCAACTAGTTTGCCCATTTCCCTACCTACAGGATAGGCCGCAGATCCTAGTTAACCAACAACCTATTTCTTCCTACCCCCCCACAAGAATTGCCTTATGTCTGTCCCATGCATTCTTGAATTCTCTCACAGTTTTTGACCCCACAACCTCCTCAGTAAGGCTGTTCCATGCATCCACTACCCTCACTGTGAAATAATACTTCCTCACATTGCCCTTGAACTGCCCCCCATCTTTAAATTGTGTCCCCTTGTTCTTGCATGTCTCTTTTTCTGAAAGATGCTACCCTCTTGGACTTTGTTGATTCTACTGAGGTACTTAAAAGTTTCTATCATGTCCCCCCTCTCCCTTCTTTCCTCAAGGGTATACATATTAAGCTCCTTTAGTCTCTCCTCATACGGCTTCTCTTGCAGACCCTGCACCATTTTAGTTGCCCTGCTCTGGACTGCCTCTGTCCTGTCTATGTCCTTGCGGAGGTGGGGACTCCAGAACTGGATGCAGTACTCCAGATGGGGTCTCACCAACTGTCTGTACAGAGGGATAACAACTTCCTGTTTTCTGCTGCTGATGCCCTCCTATGCATCCCAGTATACCCCCAGCCCTCCCTACTGCCTTCTCACATTGCTTGCTAACCTTAAGGTCATCTGATATGATTACCCCAGGTCCTGTTCCTTTTTTGTTGTTGTTACTACCTCCCCCATTGTGTATTCTTCCCCTGGGTTCTTGTTTCCCAGGTGCATTATTTTGCACTTCTTTGCATTGAATCCTAGCTGCCATACTTCTGACCATTCCTCCAACCTTGCCAAGTCCCTTCTCATCCTTTCCATGCCTCCTTGTGTATCAACCCTGTTGCAGATCTTTGTGTCATCTGCAAAGAGGCATACTTTTCCTTCCAGTCCCTCTGCAATGTCACTTATGAAGACATTAAAAAGGACTGGACCCAATACTGAACCCTGCGGTACCCCACTAGTAACCCTCTTTCTTCAGAGTGGACTCCATTTACAATTACCTTCTGTATCCTGTTGTCCAACCAATGTTTTACCCAGGCTACCACCCTGGGACCCACTCCCAGGCTGGTTAATTTGACTATTAATCTTTTGTGTGGGACTGTGTCAAATGCCTTGCTAAAGTCTAGGTAGGCCATGTCCACAGCCCCTCCCTGGTCTACTACTTTGGTCACTCAGTCAAAGAAATCCATTAGATTCACCTGACATGACCTTCCCGCTGTGAACCCATGCTGCCTTGGGTCCTGTGCCCCACTGGCCTCTAGGTACTCAACTATTCTTTCCTTCAGAAGTGACTCCATCACTTTCCCTACCACAGAGGTCAGACTGACAGGTCTGTAGTTTTCTGCCTCTGTCTTGGTCCCACTTTTGTGAAGGGGAATCACATCCACCTTCCTCCGGTCCTCAGGTACCACACCATCATCCCATGATTTATTAAAAAGAGTAGCCAGTGGTTTCACTAGTTCCCCCCTTAATTCTTTTAGAATTCTGGGGTGAATTCCATCAGGCCCCATTGCTTTGTCCATCTTCAGTTTTAGGAGTTCTTGCAGAACCCTTTCTTCTGTGAAAGGACTGGGATCGACCCTCTTATCAAGAGTGCTTCTGTTAATTGGATTAGGCACTTCTCCTCTTTTGTAAATACTGAGCAGAAATATTCCTTCAGTATCCCTGCTTTTTCACTGTCCCCCTCTGCCCACCCACCGTTCATTCTATTCAGCCTTACGATCCCTCCCTTTGTCTTTCTACGCTCGCTGATGTGCCTATAAAAGGTTTTATCCCCCTTCTTGAGTTGGCTATCTTTTCCTCAGTTTGGGCCTTTGCTATTCTGACTTCCCTTCCTGCTTCCTTCTGCCTTAACTGGTACAGCTCTCTGTCCTGCTCCTTCTGTGTTTCCTTATACTTCCGGAATGCTATCTTTTTCTTCCTGACTTTCACAGCCAGCTCTTTTCAGAACCATAGTGGCTTTTTCTTTCATTTTGATTTGTTTATTTGCTTCACACAAAGGCTTGCTGCCTCTGTGATGGCAGTTTTGATGATTCCCCATTGTTGTTCCACACCTCCTTCTAGCCTGTTTGCTAGTGCTTTTCTGAGGCACTCTCCCATCTTGCCAAAGTCAGTCCTCCTAAAGTCCAGTACCCTCACTTTTGTATGGCTTGACTCTGTAGCTGAGTGTAAACGTGAACCACACTGTTTGATGGTCACTTGTTCCCAGATGGCAACCCACTTCTAGATCTGAGATCCTCTCACTGCCCCCGTTTGAGAGTACAAGGTCTAAGATTGCTCCCTCACGAGTGGGTTCCGAAACTAGCTGTCTGAGTCCTGCCATCTGTAGGGCATCAAGAATGGCCCTGCTGTTGGATGTGGCTGCAGCAAATGTGCTCCAGTTAACATCTGTCATATTCAGGTCTCCCATCAACAGTATCTCCCCTTTCTCTGTCATTCTAAGAATGCCTTCTATCATATCGTTGTCCATTCCCTTCTCCTGACATGGGGGTCTGTACACAACCCCTGTGCGGATTGTGGTGCCCTTTCCAGTCTCCGAGGTGACCCACAATGCCTCCTCTCCTCCCTGTTTACTCTTTTGTTCAGTTGCTTTTATCCCTTCCTTTACATAGAGAGCTACTCCTCCCCCTCTTCTCCCCTGCCTGTCTCTCCTGTAGGTTATGTACCCTGGTATGTTAACATGACAGTCATGGTTCTCTGTGTACCAAGTTTCTGTGACTGCTACAATATCCAGGCATCCCTCTTCCATCAAGGCCACCAGCTCAGGGAGCTTGTTGCCCAGACTACGGGCATTGGTACTCATTACCCTCCATTTCCTGATGGCCTTACTCCTTTTTGCCCCATCCCTGTCCTTCTTGCCTTTGTCACTTTCTCCATTTACCCCTGCCCTTCTTCCTATCGACACCTCTATGTTGGTATTTACCGCACTTACTATCGTGATTTTGGGGGCTAGGATTTCCCTGCTCCTTTCCAGTCGTCCCCCATGCTAGTTTAAATGCTTGCCAATGAAGCATTTAAACCTATCACCTAGGATCCTGGTTCCCCTCCTGGACAGATGCAGCCCATCATGCCAGTATAGGCTTGCATCACTCCAAGTGGACCCCCAGTCCCCAATAAAGCCAAATCCCTGAGCTCCACACCAGTTTTTCAACCACTGATTGAATCACATGGTGTGGAACACCCTAGCCTCTTCTACGCCATAGATGGGCAGCACCTCCGAGAAGGTTACCGTGTGTGCTACTTGTCTAAGGCCCCTCCCCAATTCCACAAACTCTTCTTGCACATCTCTAATCCCTTTCTTAGCCAGGTCATTTGTCCCTAGGTGGACAATGACATCCAGCTGCCTCCCCTGTGCAGCTGCTCTGGAAATCCTGAGGATTCGCTCCCTGTCCCTCCAAGCCATAGCGCCAGGCAGGCACCTTACCTCCCTCTCCCCTTCCTCCCCCAGTTCTACCTTCCTAACAATGGAGTCCCCCACCAGGAGTTGTTTCCTTCCCCTGCGGGGTCCCCTGCCACCATCCTGTGGGTCTCCTTTGTGGAGGTTCCCAGCATCCTCCTTGGTCTCCACTGCGGGTGCCTCCATAGAAGAACCACACTTTGCCAGAATGGCATAGGAATTGTGGAGAGGTACAATTGGAGGGATGCACCTCTGTTCCACCAACCTCACCTTTCCTGAGCCCACTGTGTTCCAACCGCTCCTCTTTCTTGGCAACCTCTGAGGCAACGGCAGTGGCACTGGTGGTCCCTGGATGGAAGAGGAGGTCCCACAAATCCTGGCCAACTCAGCCTGGAGATGAGCAATCTCCTCCCTCAGCCCAGAGAGGTGCCTGCAGATGGGACAACACCGCATCCTTCAGAACGTCTCCCAGAAGACTGCTGCTCCACAGCCACTGCACTGCACCACTCCCATCATGTCTTATTTCTGGCCCCATAACTGTTTGCAATCCTTACTCTTTCCTCTGTTTTTTTCTCTCTCTTCTTACTTTCTGCCTGTGTGCCCTTTAAGCTCCTGATTGTCCTGTTCTGAGACAAGAATATCCTATATTTCTCAGTAGACCCTACTTGCTCAGAGGCAGACCTCCAGCAGCTAGAGGGGCCGGAGAGCTACTCTTGCCCTTCTAGGATGGTGGGTCTTTGGTGGCTCTGTGATCACTCACTTCCTGCTCCCAAACAGGAAGTTCCTGTTGTCAGTCAAATCCTGTGCCTATAAAAGTAGAACTAGCTTTGGGTGGCAGGAAGGGCATAATATAGTCCCAGTAAGAAGTCCAGTCACATAGCAGTCCTTTCTCCTGGTGTCTTCTGCCAAGCTATTAGCAGAATCTTTCTAAGGCAGTCTCTAAATGTAGCTTCCCTAGCTAAGCCATTCCCCCTACTTACTAGATCTTTCTACAAGTAATTTAAACCTCACAGCTATCAAGTCCTTTTAATCACCTGAGATTTACACCTAGATAACTGTTCAGATAACCATTCAGTTCAGTTAACTCAGACAAACACACACTTTTTTTTTTGAGATCCCCCCCCCCATTCGATGCTTGTGATGAGAGCAGAGACTTTGCGATTGGGACCTGGGAGTGCTTGCTTGGTACAGTAGGTGTCCCTTACATATAAATGTGCTGCGTACCGTGTGGTGGTTGTGCCCTAGTTCCCCACGTTACAAACTGTGTTCTGCTAGCTGGAAGTGTGTCCAGCACCAACGGACTGACTCTGCCATTAGCTCCCTGTGGTTGGGCCTTGCCACGAGGACCATGCCACCCCACTGTGCTGCACAGAGAAGAACCATCGACGAGAGACCTTCCCGGGGATCAGCACCCTGCACCAAGCCTGAACAGGAATGACGTCTTGGTGAATCGTGTGGGCCCTGCTTCTCCTGGCAATCCTGAGAGTTCATCCGCTGTCTCCATTCTCATCCAGCCTGTGTCCAGTCCTGGGTATAAAAAGTAGTCACCAGGATAGCTCCTTGCAACATACAGCTAAATCAAAAGTGTGTCACCTGATTGTCTTGTTATTTTTCCTTCATGGACTGAGCCCTCTGGCTCCGGATTACAATTAGAGTGTGGTGCATGTCTGTTTCTTTCCTCACAGGGCCCTGACCAGCTGCAATGCTGGCCTACTCTGGGCAACAGTCCTGGCTAGCCCACCTTCCCTCCACCTGGGTACCCAGAGAGTGTGACTGTCGTAGGGACTCTAAATGCATGCACTGTAGTGTGAACTATAGAGTATTTAAGCTAATTAACCTGATTACTCCTGCCCTTATTCAAACCCTCCTGAATAAATGAGATCTACTCCTTTTCTGCAGTCTAACTAGACTGTTTTTCCATTTGTGCTCGAAGTATTGTATGTTGTTATTTGTGCTGGCTAACCTTGTTTTACAGGGGGTTCCCAGGGTCAGACTGGAAGAACCAACCCTGGTGGTAAGTGCGAGCTGTGTGGATATTTGCAAAGCATATCAGGGGTATTGTGAAAGTAATTATTGTGTATTGTGTGGGCCACTAGCAGGAACAGAGCAGGGGTCACAGTGTCCCGGAGGGCTGTGCCCTGGTTAGCTTGACCATTTCAAACCCTGGCCTCTGGGTGGAGGCATCTGTTTCAGAACTCAGGCCCCTTAACCTGCTACTAGCCCACTAGGCAGGGGTAGTAACCCTTGGGATAGTGCCACCTAGGGGTTACATCTTGGAGGCACCGCTGGGATTAGCATTCTCCAGTGGCCAAGGGAGGAAGTTACCCCAATATGTTCACTTTTTGTGAGAGAATGGAGGATCTTGCTATGCCCAAGCTCAAAATTGCCCCCATAAGCTGTTAGTGCATCGAATGATGGGGTGGAGTGAGGCTGAGGGGTTAGACCCCTGACAGGCCCTCGTGTTACTGGATGTCCCATTAGGGACTACTAATGCTGATATTACAGCTGCTGTGGAACATGTCAAAGGTTTGGGCACAGTTGAAGTGAAAGGGAGGGATTCAGATCTGCTTGAGCAGACTGTGATAGTTTTACACTCCTATAGTTCGCCAATAGAGCCAGAGAAAGTACCCTGTTATCCTGCCAGAAGGGACCCAGAAGGGGTGTAGAGTCATTCACCTGCATAGTGATCCGGCTACCCTGGATGGGTTCCCCAGTATGGAGGGATTTAAGGACAAATTGCTCAAGCCATTAGCGTCTGAAGGACGAACTGCGCAAGAGCTAGTAAAGGTGCTAGACCTTTCTGAGGAACACACGCCCCTGCAGTCCCTGGTCACATCTCCAGCTTCTCCTAAGAGCTCCCCTGTAGCTCCCTCCTCCATAGTAATTCCATCGGTGCACTTGGACTTGTACCATAAACTCAGACTATTCTCAGGCACAGTCCCAGTGCCTACGGTGGAGGATGACCTGGAAACATGGATGGACTATGCTACCCCCTTGGTACAGGAATGGCAGTATTCAGAGGGGGGAAAAGAGAAAGCAACTTATGGAGAGCTTAAGGGGCCCTGCACTGGAGGCCATCCATTTCTTGCAGTCCACTAGCCCAGAGGCTACTGTGGCTGAATACCTCTCTGCACTGGAAGGAGTGTTCGGCAACACTGAGTCGGGGGATGATTTGCTGTGGAAATTCAAGTCGGCCAAGCAATGAAAAAATGAGAGGTTGTCCGCATTTGTTACCAGAATCGAGAGGGCTCTGCAGAGGGCCCACTGAAAAGGAGGGGTGCTGGCTAAGGAACTGAACCGGGTCAGATTGGACCATATTCTAAAGTCAGCTAGATACTCCAGTGTGATTATGTTAAAACTCAAGCTGCAAGACAGGAAGGCTAATCCTCCCGAGTACTGTCATCTTATGAGACAGATCCATGAAACAGAGAATGATGAAGAGGGCTGGGAGCCCTATACTGGGGTTGTTGGTACCTGCCAGACCCCAGAGAGGAGTGACACAGATGAGGCACAGCAGCTGAGAGAGCTGATCAAAGAATTGACAGTGGTGGCCAGAGAACCTAACCTGTATCAGGCACCCCCAGAGACTAAAAGTGGGGTGGGGGTACATGTTGTTTCTTCCGAACCCCGGACCGAGGGTAACATATTGGAAGAAGTACGAGAGTTGAGGGCCCTGGTGGAGGACTTGCTGTGAACCCCACAAACCTCCAACCCTGGTGGAAGTCCAGAGGATCAAGGACCCAAAGCACGAGCCAAAGATGAATTGCCCACTGCCCCTGTGGTGCCCAAACC
Source organism: Neoceratodus forsteri (assembly GCA_016271365.2). NCBI lineage: Eukaryota > Metazoa > Chordata > Ceratodontiformes > Ceratodontidae > Neoceratodus > Neoceratodus forsteri. The sequence goes on along the minus strand of CM028137.1, from coordinate 822,463,594 downwards.
GGGAGATGGCCTGAGAACTCCCCAAGACCCTAGAGAACCTACTTTTTGCTATCATTGCGGGGGAGGATGGTAACACCCGTTTCTTCTGCCGCTCAACAGAGAATTTGAGGAGGGTCACTACCCGGTTATTAGCTGTGATTCGGCAAAATAACAACCTGCCACCAGGTGGGGCTGTTCGAAAAAGTTACTCTTCAAAGACCACTGCCAGATTGACACCTAAGTCTACACCACCTGAATGGTCCGAGGTAGTGGGCCCCTCCATGAAAACAACAGTAAAAGTGAATGGAGTGTCCACCAGGGCTGTGCTTGACAGTGGTTTTCAAGTGACTATAATGTTTCAAGATTGGTATCAGAAACACCTGCCTGATGTGCCCTTACAACCCTTGGAAGGTTTGCATGTCTGGGGGTTGAGTGAAAAGTCGTATCCATTCTCTGGGTACATCCGGATCTGACTGTCTTTCCCTACCTCAGTGGCTGGAGTAGTGGAACAAGTGGAGACCTTGGCATTGGTGTGTCCCCCTACTGGGCTATATGATGAGGTTCCCCTACTAATTGGGACCAACGCTCATACGTTTGGGAGACTGGCACAGTTATGTTACGAGAAGCAGGGGCACCAGACTGGTAGGCCCCTGAGAATTCCCACACTGATCAAGAGGTCCTATGAGCTGCAGCAGAATCTCGAGGAGGTGGACCAGGATGAACCGGTCGGACTTGTATGGAAGAAGGACCCCGATTTGATTGGTTCTAGCCCCCAATGCCTAGTGTACTCTACAAGGTGAGGTCCGCTTACGGAAAGATGTCAAGAATAGAATACTAATGCTGGATGCACCTGGCAGTGGGAAATTGCCAGAAGGATTGTTGGTCAAGCCCAGCATCTTGCCAGCCCATGCTCATGCCTGTGCATGATGGGTGATGGTCCAGATCCACAATGTGTCAGATTGGGAGATTCGGGTGAACAGAGATTGCACAATAGCTACAGTGCACTGCGCAGACACCACAGTGTTACCCAGTAACAAGCACCCTGGAGCAACTGATAGAGTGACTCCCGACTTGTTTGACTTTGGTGACTCCCCATTGCTAGCTGAATGGAAGACTAGAATCAATAAGAAACTTGCCCAGAGAGACCAAGTGTTTTCAGTGAAGGAATGGGATGTGAGATGTGTCCAGAGTGTGGAGCATCACATACAGCTGCACGATGAACGGCCATTTCATAAGAGGTCTCGGCGCTTGGCTCCAGCGGACATAGATGATGTAAGAAGACATCTGCAGGAAATACTTGCGGCTGGTGTGATACAAGAATCCAGGAGCCCCTATGCTTCACCCATTGTTGTGCGTAAGAAGAATGGGTCCGTGAGAATGTGCGTGGATTATCAAACTCTTAACCGGCGGACCATCCCCAATCAATACACCATGCCCAGTATACAAGATGCTCTGGACTGTCTCTAAATGGGAGCAAATGGTTCTCGGTGTTGGATCTTCGCAGTGGGTACTACCAGATCCCCATGGCCCTAGAAGACCATGAGAAAACAGCCTTCATCTGTCCATTAGGGTTCTATGGGTTTCTGAGGATGCCACAGGGGATATCGTGTGCTCTAGCCACTTTTCAGTGATTGATGGAATGTGCAGTGGGGGATATGAATTTATTGGGAGTGCCTGGTGTACTTGGATGATGTCATTGTGTTCAGAAGTTCATTGGAGGAGCATGAGAGTCGACTATTTAAAGTATTAGACCGACCAGTTTTTTCAGACCTCCATGAAGTATGTGGGGCACATAGTATCCTCCAAGGGGATAGAAACTGATCCCAGTAAAGTTGAGGCCTTGACCACCTGGCCCAGCCCCACAATCTGAAAGAATTACAGCACTTCCTGGGGTTCTGTGGCTACTACCACAGGTTCATAAAGGACTATTCCAAGATGATTCGCCCACTCCTGAATCTTACCCAGGGCTACGCTCCCACGAACTGTAAATACGAGAAAGGGGCTGCCTCAGGAACAGAAAGAGTATACCTCCATCCAGGTGAATTTTTTGGGTCCCGCTGGATGCCCGACTGTGAAGCAGCTTTCCATGAAATAATATATCAGCTCACCCATGCTCCCATCTTCTCCTATGCTGACCCTACTAGACCATATGTGTTGCATACTGATACTAGCCTACAAGGTTTGGGAGCTGTGCTGTATCAAGAACATGATGATGGTTTGAGACTGGTGGCCTTTGCTAGTAGAAGTCTAACCCCATCAGAGAGAAAATACCCTGTGCATATGCTGGAGTTCCTGGCATTAAAGTGGGCCATCGTTGACCAGTTCCATGAATACCTATACGGGGCAAAGATACTGGTGAAGACTGACAATAACCCATTGACCTATGTGCAGACTTCAGCTAAGTTAGACACCACAGGGCATCTGTGGCTTTCTGCGTTGTCTACCTATGGTTATGCTGTTATATACAGATCAGGCCTGAATCACATCGATGCTGATGCCCTATCCCGGAGACCCACTTCCAAAAGTGACTGGGTCAGGCTTTCTGAACCTGACATCTGAGTGCTGTGCCAAAAGTTTGATAAAGATGAACAGATGTCTGCGGACACAGTGGACTGTTTAGTAGATTGCTTGGGCCCCTCTGACACCTGCATACCAGCTGCGTATTGTCACTTCTTCACTCTAGATATTAGTGCACTACCTCAATTTGATAATGACAGCATTCAGTGGGCTCAATCCCAAGATTCTGTGATTCAGCCAGGCCGTGATGCCCTCTGTGCAGGGAAAGACGTGTCCAAGTTGTGCTCCTCTGATTTGCGAACTGCTTTACTGTTTAAAGAAGGACCCAAATTGAGGCTGATTAATCAGTTGTTATATAGAGAGACAGTGGATCATGGTGGACAAGTAGATAAGCAACAATTGGTCTTGCCCACAGCTTTCAGAGACCTGGTGCTGAGGTCCCTTCACAATCATTTATTTATTTATTTATTTATTTATTTGCTTTGGGTAACTGGGTAAGCACACTAGACAACCAGTGCCTATTTTCAGGTGCGACCCAGGAGAATTACAAGGTATACATAGGAGAAATACAATGTTGACATTACAAACCAGGAGCAGCATGCTCCAACAGTGGGATAAAACAGCAAATATAGCCAAGGAAATTACAAATCATCAAACACAATGGACAGTAAGTATACAAACAGGCCCAGAGGCAACGTGGTGTTATAGGACCTCCCCTGGGTTGAGATAGAAATATAAAACACAACCACTAGTATCTATATAATATAACCACTAGTAAAAGTGCATCACCTGGGTGGCGAGGGGGACAGTGCCAAGCTGGGGTACACTAGCAGGCGGGTGGGCTCTAGGGCTTGGCATTAGGCGACACACAGGCAGGTCACAGCAGATTTCAGAAAGCTCCAGAGGGAGGTTTTGAAGGTGGAATGGGAGGGGGAAGCACAAACATGTGAAGGAAGGGAGTTCCACAGCTTGGGTGCGTAGGTGGTAAATGCCTGATCCCCTGCGAGAGTGCGGGTCTTAGGGACCTGGCAGGTCTGGGACGCGGAGGATCTGAGGTGGTAGACGGGGGAAGACATGTTTCAGGGGGAGGGCAAGCAAGGCAGGAGTGGACGTTCAGATTATGTTGTCAATGAAGTTTCCCATAATGTAGATCCGGTGTTTTTCTGGGGGGAGCCATTCCAGTCAAGAATAGAGCATGCATCGGTGCATGAGATGGGGGGGGCCGCGAGTGCAAAGCGGCAGATGTTGTTGTACATGGTGTCCCACTTTGCTAGGCTAGAGGGAAGTGCAGAGGCAAAGGCAATGAGACCATAGGAGAGGGTGGGAAGGAATATCCCCCTGGCTATGCCAGCCGGGCAGCTGGGGTAAGGCAGTCTTTGGCCCTATAAGCAAGGCCAAGTTTACCATTCGTGGTGTTGCAAATGCTTCTGATGTGTCCGGTGAGGTCAAGGTGAGGGTCTAGGGTGACTCCCAGGTACTTAGCAGAGTTGATTGTAGGGAGGAGAGAGTTACAGGACCTTTGGATTTTGAGGAGGGTTGTGCAAGAGGAGATTTTGGCCACAGAGCCAAAGAGCATGGCCTGTGTTTTCTTTAGACTGACTGTGAGTTTGTGCCTGTCAAGCCACACCTTAATTCGAGAGAAGCCCGAGTTGAGTTGGTTATTGATGCTGGTCACATCAGGGGCGCAGGCTAATAGGACCAGGTCATCTGCATAGATGTATAGGTGCCCTTCTGTGGCAACAGAGGGTAAATCATTGATGAACAGGGAGAACAGGATAGGTCCAAGGACAGATCCTTGCAGTACCCCACTGTTCACAGGTAGGAGGGGCAAGAGGGTACGGTTGAAGCAGGTCAGTTGCTACCTGCCCCCAAGGTAGCTGGTGAACCAGTTGAGGGAATGGAGGGAGAAGCCAAGGGTCTGTAGTGAGGAGAGGAGGAGGGGATGATCCACACAGTCAAAGGCTTTGGATAGGTCCACAAATACAGCCCCATTCAACTTGCTCTGGTTGGTAGCTATCCTAATTCTGGTGGTGACCTCAGCAAGTGCCATCAAGGTGCTGTGGCCTTTATGGAAGCCATGCTGAGATGGGGAGAGGACATTGTATCCCTGTAGGTAGTGAGCTAGTTGCGACGCTACAGCTTTTTCCAGGAGCTTGCAGGCAGCAGATAGTATGGCGATGGGGCGATAATTGTTGATGTCCTTAGGGTCACCATTTTTCAGGACAGAGACAACCCTGGTGACTTTCCATAAGTCAGGGACTACCCCTGAGATAAGAGAGGCATTGAATATGTGGGCAAATGGTCTGGCAATGTAGTGGGCCCCCAGACTGAGTAGCCTAGGTTCCAGGCCATCCTGACCCACTCCCATGTGGTGAGAGAGACTGGCCAGAAGAGCCTGGGTCTCACGCACAGTGATCTTTTTGAGGTAGAAAGGTGAACGGAGGGGCGGAGGGCCTCAAGCGTGAGCTGGGGCAGAGGACTGTAGATGGGGGGCAGCCAGCAGGTCCGTGAAGAGGCGGTTAAAAGAGGAGGCAATAGTATGGGGGTTATTGCAGTTGGCCTCACCAATTGTCATGTCAGTGACTAGTGCTTTGGTCAAACTGCTGACTAGATTTTTTATGTTCTTCCAGAAGCATCGTGGGCCACTTGCGGTGGCTGTCAGCGCAGCACTGCAGTACTCACTTTTTGCAGTACGTATTGCCCACTTGGAGGAGTTCTTAAGCCGACGGTACTCCTCAAGGTCTTTTTGGTTGCGTGATGCACTGTATTTTGTCCAGGACTTATCATGCTGCTTCATGCGAGATAGGAGCTCACTGTGAAGCCATTTCGTGACCGATCCTCTGACCCGTCTCTTGGAGAGGGGAGCATGCCTATTTTGAAGTGGGGCAAAGGCCGCGATGAAGAGGTCGAGGGCTATTACGGGGTCATGTGTAGCCATGACTTGGGTCCAGTCAGCACCCTGTAGGTCCTTGAGGTAGTTCAAAACAGTAAGTTTTGAGTAGTCCCTCATTATGACCACTCTGCAGGGAGCCTTGGGCGGGTTTGAGCCCCATATGCAGTAAACCGGTGAGTGGTCAGAGATGGAGTCAGGAAGGAGCCCTGAGTTAACAATTTTGTCAAGTCAGTTGCTCAGGATCCAGTCAATGAGAGTCCCCTTGTCCCCACGATAAGAGAGCCTGATCGGTTCAGTAATGACCTGACTGAGAGAGAGACCTGAAAGAATAGGTTCACACAATTTGGCATTTGGCCCCAACCAGTTAAGGTTTAGGTTACCGAGTGTGAGAAGCTCACTGGAGCCCACCTTCTCCCGGAGTTGCTCTAGTAGAGTCAAGAGTCCCAGCAATCCTCCCTTTGGAGGGTTGTATGTGCATACAATGTGCACCTTCTTGGTGTTACCAAGTAGGAGGAGTGTATGGAGAAACTTGCAGGGCGAGGGACCCTGGGTTATGTGTGACACAATGGAGAGGTTTAGGTGGACCTTATGGTAAATGAGTACTCCCCCACCTTGTTTCTTACCACCCCTGTCGAGTCGGGCCATGCCGTATCCCAAGAGGGAGTAGGCAGAGTCAGGGGTGCGAGGTTTGAGCCACGTTTCTGTAACACAGGACATCTGGCTTACATAGTTACATAGACAGTGTCGGCAGATAAGGGCCTATGGCCCACCTAGTCTGCCCATTTGAGCTTGTAAGTTCAGTTTGTTTTCCTAGAAGTCTATTTCCCCTTACCCCTGACCTCTAGAATTCCTTTATGTCTATCCCATGCATTCTTAAATCCCGTGATTGTTTCAGCCCCACCACTTCCTCTGGCAGGGTGTTCCACTTGTCCACCACCCGTTCTGTGAAAGAAATTCTTTCTCATGTTTCCTCTGAATCGTCTTCCTCCAACTTCATCCCATGCCCTCTAGTCCTGAAACATCTTTTCGCTTAAAATAGTGTTTTCCTGCACCCTGTTCCTCCCTGTAAGATACTTGTATGTCTCTATCATATCCCACTCTCCTCCTCTCCTCCAGGGAGACATGTTCAGTTCCTTCAACCTGTCTTCATAGGATTTGTGATGCAACCCATGCACCATCTTTGTTGCCCTCCTCTGAACCTTCTCTACCCTGTCTATGTCCTTACGTAGGTATGGTCTCCAGAACTGTACACTGTACTCCAGGTGGGGCCTCACTAGTGTCTTGTATAGCGGAATTATGACCTCCCTTTTCCTGCTGGTGATGCCCCTGCCTATACATCCCAGCATCCTATTTGCTTTACCTGATGCCTTGTCACAGTGTTTCCCTACCTTGAGGTCATCAGAGATGACAACCCCAAGATCCCTTTCCTGCTTGGTGCATGCTATATCCTCACCCCCCAACTGATATATTGTGCCAGGGTTTTGTGCCCCATATGCATTATCTTGCACTTCTTTGCATTGAATTTCAACTGCCAAACCCTTGACCATTCTTCAAGTTTCTGCAGGTCCCTTCTCATTCTGTCTACACCCTCTGGTGTGTCTACTCTGTTACAGAGCTTTGTGTCATCAGCAACAGTGAACTTCTGCCTTCTATATCCTGTGCAATGTCACTGATGAAGATGTTGAATAGGACGGTCCCAGCACTGATCCCTGTGGTGCCCCACTGGTCACTCTTCCCTCTGTGGAGTGACAGCCATTTACCACCACCCTCTGTGTCCTGCCACCCAGCCAGTTACCTACCCACCACACTACTGTCCTGCCCACACCCATATTCCCCAGTTTGTGTAATAGTCTTCTATGTGGCACAGTGTCAAAGGCCTTGCTGAAGTCCAGATAGGCCATGTCCACTGCCCTCCCTGATCCACCTCCCTAGTCACCCAGTCAAAAAATTCAATGAGGTTGGTCTGACATGACCTCCCCCTGGTGAAACCATGCTGCCTTGGGTCCTGTAGTCCATTGACAACCAGATGTTCCACCAATCTCTCCTTCAGTAGTGCTTCCATGATCTTTCCCACTACCGAGGTGAGGCTGACTGGTCTGTAGTTCCCTGCTTCCTCTTTGTTCCCACTTTTGTATAAGGGGACTACATCTGCTGTCCTCCAGTCTTTGGGTACCTCCCCTGTTTCCAGTGATTGGCTGAACAGGATAGCCAGAGGTTTAGCCACCACCTCTCTTAGTTCTTTAAGGACCCTGGGGTGCACCCCATCTGGCCCCATTGCTTTGTCAACTCTTATTACTTCCAGTTCCTTCAGGACCCTTTCTCGTGTAAAGGGACTTGTGTCCATTTCTGCACCATTCTCACCCTTGTACTCCCTTCAGACCCATTACCCCTCTTCCTTAGTAAAGACTGAGCAGAAATACCTGTTCAATATGTCAGCTTTACTGTTGTCATCCTCCACGCTGTTCCCATCCTCCCCTTCAGTCTAACTATCCCTCCCTTGTCCTTCTTTTTTCACTTATGTACCTGTAAAGGTTTTGTCCCTTTAACCATTGATTTTGCAATGTGTTCTTCTGTCTGAGCTTTGCTTCCCTTACTGACTTCCCTGCCTCCCTTTGTTTCTCCTGGTACTTCTCCCTATCCCCTTCTGCCTGTGTCTTTTTATATTGCCTGAATGCAGTCTTTTTGGCTTTCACTTTCTTTGCTACCTCTTTGGAAAACCATAATGGTCTCCTCTTTCTTTTCCTCTTGCTAACCTGCTTAATGCATAATTCTGTTGTTCTTATAATCCCCATTTTAAATACTGCCCACTGTTCCTCATGGCTTGTAGTAGGCAGCCCAGGCAATTAGCTCTGCATGATTTTGCAGGAGGCTACGGATGTTCAGGTGGGCTATCTTTAACCCCTTGGCTGCCCCCCAGGAAGGGGAAGGGCAGAAGGAGACTGGGTGAACCGGGGGACTCTGGGTGTTGGCTGGGGGACCAGTCGGAGCATGGGCGGCCATGTCTCGGAGGGCATGCAGCCCAGTCGCAGCGCACTTCACGGGGAACAGCGGACCCAATTTGAGCATCAGGTGAGGTGTGGAGTGAGGGACTAGGGAGAAGGTGCACAGGCACAAGACTAGGAGGTCGTCACGGACTAGGTATTAGAGACCTTGGGTGAGGGGCATTGGTAGTGAGCAGGCACAGCGATTCTGGAGGGTGGAGGGAGCTCCTAGAGGAACAGCAGGAACTTGCAGCTAAGAAATCTGCAGGTGTTTAGGGAGGGATAACGCAGGTTGTGGAAAAAACGCCCCTAGTGGCCGAATGGTATAGCCTGCTTATGGAGAAGTGGGCTGATATGTTATTCAGCACCACATGACCGTCGCTATAAAAGCGAGTGACGACCAAGGGTGGTGGTGGAGGTGGTGGGGCAGCCGGCGCAGCCAGCAGGGCTAGTGCTCCACGCTGCAGCAGTAGCAGGAATCAGAGGGCTGAGGAAAGGACACGGCGCACTGGCAGTCTGAATTGCAGGTAGGAGGCACAACTCCCGATTTCGTCGGAAAACGACTTATAGTTCAGACAGAAAAATAGATTGTTTACTCCCTCTCCAGCTCAGGATTACCTTTTCAGTGCAGATCCTGGGTCTACCGAGTTCTCAGGGGGTGGGGTGGTGGAGGGCCAATTCGGCAGCCCTACATGCTCTACCGGTGAACCTCCATGCACCCTGTTGGAGATAATAAGAAACCGTGAGTATATATAGGTAACGGGTTGGTGGGGGGGGAGGGTAGGCAGAAGTGGAACAGTTGGGTAGAGTTCGAGATGAGAGCAGGGGATCACTCAGAAAGGGTGTCTGGCAAGAGCTGCTCCAGTAAAGTCACAAGCTAAACCTTAAGGACATAACGTTGCAGTAACAGTAGAACTATACTTAAGAAGTAACAGCAGTCGCAACTGGTTTGTGGAATCACTTATACGAGCATGTGCAGCAGTCACAGTATTTACAGGTTTGTTCCTAAAGCAGTTAATGAACACTATCAGCAGTCGCAAACTGCACCTTGAAATACCAAAAATTTAAGGTAGCAGGCGGACTGAACAGTATACGAGCAGGAAAAGCAGTAACAGTGTTTTCAAGTTTGGCCCTAAATCAGTTAATGAACAATATTAGCAGTCATGGACCGCACCATGAAATACCAGACATTGCAGGTAGCAGTCGGACTGAACAAAATAGATGAGAGACAGCAGCAGCCTTAGTGTTTACAAGTATGGCTCTAAACTTAACAATAACTGCTGTCGCCTAGAATTGATTAGGTTGGTTAGGCTAAAATGGCTTTGCAGGTACTACTCGGTCCCGCAGGCCAAATGGCAGCTGCACCTGTGGCTGGTGGCCTCAGTAGCCAAGAGGGCGAGCTGGGGAGAAATAAGGCTACGCCACCCACATGTGCAGTGAGTCTCTTAAGGAAGCCACAGGATTTTATTTATCTCAATGACCTGTGCTGTTTTCACTTAAAGTAACTAGAGCTATTACTGTTTATGCTAGGCACAGGTTCCATGGGAATGCATTCCAAAAAAAACAGTCTTCATTCATACGCCGACCTCCAGTGCTCCGCGCTGCAGCAGCAGCAGGAATGCGAGGGCTGAGGAAAGGACACGGTGCACTGGCAGTCTGAATTGCAGGTAGGAAGCACAACTCCCGATTTCGTCGGAAAGTGACTTACAGTTCAGATGGAAAAATAGAGCGTTTACTCCCTCTCCAGCTCAAGATTACCTTTTCAGTGCAGATCCTGGGTCTACCGAGTTCTCGGGGGGGTGGTGGTGGAGGGCCAATTCGGCAGCCCTACATGCTCTACCGGCAAACCTCCGTGCACCCTTTTCAGTGTAGATCCTGGGTCTGCTGAGTTCTCGGGGGGTGGGGGTGGTGGAGAGCCAATTCGGCAGCCCTACACGCTCTACCAGTGAACCTCTGTGCACCCTTTTCAGTGCCGATCCTGAGCCTACCGAGTTCTTAGGCGTGTACCAATGTGCTAAAAATAGATTGTTTACTCCCTCTCCAGCTCAATATTACCTTTTCAGTGCAGATCCTGGGTCTACCGAGTTCTCAGGGGGTGGGGATGGTGGAGGGCCAATTCGGCAGCCCTATACACTCTACCGGTGAACCTCCATGCACCCTTTTCATCATATGGGACACCTCGGTATCGACCGAACCCTTGACCTAGTATGATCTTGATTCTACTGACCTAAGATGGGGGCCGATGTTGAGCATCATGCGAGGACTTACAGTTGCTGCCTGCAGAGAAAGGCCCTGCCTCAGAGGCCCGCCCCCCTTGTCAACATTACCACCAGCACCCCAATGGAATTAGTGTGCATAGACTTTTTGAGTTTGGAGGCTGACCAGTGGAACATCGGTAACATGTTAGTGGTTATGGATCATTTTACAAGGTATGCCCAAGCCTTCCCCACCAAAGATCAAAAGGCGTTCACCATGACGAAGGTGCTAGTGGAAAATTTCTTCTTCCACTACGGGGCCCCCAGAGAATTCATTCTGATCAAGGTAGAGCCTTTGAGAGTCATTTCATCAAAGAAATGCTCTCCCTATGGGGGTGTGTGGAAGTCAAGAACCACTCCTTATCACCCGTAGGGGAACCCACAACCTGAATGCTTTAATTGCACCCTGCTTGACATGCTAGGCACTCTTCACATAAAAGACAAGCATAAATGGAGCCAGCAGATTAGCACATTGGTACACGCCTATAATTGCACAATAAATTATGCTACCGGGTTCTCTCCCTACCGCCTCATGTTCGGGAGGGAGGCTCGGCTGCTAGTTGATATTTGTTTCGGGGTCTCTCCCGATGAGGTGCGAGCTGAAAATTATCTACAATATGTACAAAAACTGAAAGCTCAATTGAATCATGCTTACCAACTAGCCCAGACAATGGCTGCAAAGAGAAACTTAGCCGATAGAGATATAATAGAACAGTAAAGGCCCAAGAGCTTCGAACTGGAGATCGTGTGTTGCGAAATTTGATCCTGCATGGCAAGCATAAAATTGCTGACCAATGGCACCATCTTCCCCATATAGTAGTAGGCAACTTGGATGACTTACCCGTATATAAAGTGCGGCCAGAAAATGACTCAAAAGCTGTCAAGACCATGCACTGTAACCATTTACTGCCTATTAGCCAAGTCATGATTGAAGCTGAACCCCCTGAGATTGCTGCTCCGAATCAGTGACTCGTGCTGCTGCAAAACAAAGACAGAGTCAACCTACCAAAAAGGTCACAGACTTAAGGTTTTCTCCACAGCAAGCCCTGAACAATACTGACTGTCAGTCCACTTCTGATGAAAGTGAGTGCGACTATGCTTACTACCCCTCTTATGAGCTGAGTCAGCTGTTTCGAGGTAACTCCATGATTAATCATGGGGATGAAGCTGGGCCTTCTGGACTGCCTACCCTCAGCTTTGTCCTTGGAGCCAATGCTCCCTGAAAGTGAAGTGCAAAGTGTCATGTCTGTTGATATTGAATAACTCTGGTGGAACTGTATGATTTACCTGAGGAAGGGGCCGATGATATGAGTCATGCTGGTGACATGCCAGAACCTGAGTAATACTTTGAGTGTGATGATAAGTCCCTTCCAGTGCCAGAGTGCCTTCCAAGTGAGCAAAGTTTCGTAGAAACAGAATTTACAGAGCATGGGGCTGACAGTGCTCCAAGTTCGAACCTTTCTACCCAGGCAGAGGTCCCCTCACAAGTAATGAAAGCCCAGAAGCTGAAGCTGAAAGTACAGAGACTGTGGTTGTTCCCCCCAGAAAGACTGGCCGAGCTGTCAAACCTGTGGTACGCTTTAGTTATGATTCCCCGGGGAGGCCAGTGGATTTGACCCTCAATGTGGTCCACAAGGGAGTTTATGTTTCCCCGAGCTCACTGCCCAAACTGAATCTAAGTGCCAATTCCCGGTTGAGTGGCCTGCCCTCTAGGTGTGGTGCCATTGCCCCATCTAGCCCCAGGTTAGCTGATAGGGAAGGGCCCCCTTCGCACACTGTTCAATGTACAGGAAGTTGTTACCTGAGCTTGTATGGCAGGATAAAAATGTGTAAAATGTGCCTGTAATTTAGAATAGACAATGTACTGTGAAATGCAGAGAATGTGTATAGTAGGGGTTGGATATGTTACCTGATACCTTAAAACCTATAGGCTTAGCCTACTAATGGTATAGATGTATAGTGTAATTTGCGATTGCAATTATTGCGATGGTACCAACTTGACACGGACGCCAAGTTTTTTCCAGGCAGGGAAGGGTGTAACCCTACCAATAAGGGTTCCCGAAAAGTCTTCCATGAGCTAACCTAAGTGCTCGCTGCCTGGTTGGTGTTTAGCACTATAGCCGTTTGAATGTATTACCAGTGAGTGCCTGTGTGGTCTCCGTGTACTGTCGCTTTAAGAGCAGCTAGTTGCAGTGATAATTAATTTGGAAGGGGGGCAGAGCGTTGGCATGCTTGAGTCCGGCTCGGTTTGCCAGAAAATAGCTCTGTATCTGCCATTGCTAATTGTGCAGAGGGAGCTCTGTTGAAAAAGGTAATTATTTGCTGAGGACAGTTCAGAGTGCTAATGATAATATAGTTTGTTCTAACCCACCTTTTTTGCAGCAAGGACTGTACTGATTGTCGCCACCATTTTGGTCCCGAACTGCCAAATTGGACCAATCAGTAATAGAGGACTCTAAAATGGAGCCTGCTCATAGGAGCTGGATGGACCCAAACCTGTGGGAATTGTAGTTTTGGACTTTTGGCGCCCTTTGTAATCTAGAGGGGGCGCTCCTGTTGTGATTGACAGCTGGACCGACCAACCGAACTGTTTGGATCAAAGGGAAATGCATTGAGCTGTCTGCTGGCACACCAGATCGAAGTGGAGAGTTGAGAAGGGAACAACTCGTGAGAGGCGAGCAAGCGTCAGCATAGTTTTCGAGTGGGAGAGCTGTGGGAAGGCCTGTTTTCTGGCCTGCGCACCTGTTGTCTACTCTGAGAAGGGGAGAGAGAGAGAGAGAGAGAGAGACAGTAGTATTCGGACTAAATCTGAGTCTGGTGAACCCAGTAAGCTACTGAAGGGTGATCAGGTTTTACCTGAGAAGGACCAAAGATTGTGCTGAATGCGATCGGCCTGCCTGAGACCCTCCCCCATTCAATGCTTCTGAGGAGAGCAAAGACTTTGTGATTGGGACCTGGGAGTGCTTGCCTCGTACAGTAGGTGTCCCTTACATATAAATGTGCTGCGTACCACGTGGGGGTTGCACCCTAGTCCACCATGTTACAAACTGCGTTCTGCTAGCTGGAAGTGTGTCCAGCACCAACGGACTGACTCCACCATTAGCTCCATGTGGCTGGGCCTTGCCATGAGGGCCATTCCACCCCACCCTGCTGCACAGAGAACCAGATCAGCCCCCTGCTCCACGCCTGAATGGGAACAACACCTCATCGAATCGTGTGGGCCCTGCTTCTCCTGGCAATCCAGAGACTTCATCTGCTGTCTCCATTCTCATCCAGCCCGTGTCCAGTCCTGGGTATCGTGAGTAGTCACCAGGGTAGCTCCCTGCAACATATAGCTAAATCAAAAGTGTGTCACCTGATTGTCTTGTTATTGTTCTTTCATGAACTGATCCCTCCGACTCCGGATTACAATTAGAGTATAGTATATGGGTGCTGAATATTGTGGATGGATTTCAGCAATTGCTGAAATCTTGTTGTGGTACAGTTCAAAGGTCAAAAAAGTTGTTGTACTATCGTTCTGATGTCACATCGATAGTACAACAGCTTTTTACTCTTGACCTGCCACCTGATTGGCGGACAGGAGGCTCTGTCTAGAAAATAAAAAAAAACTTGGTGGCATGATTTAGCGAGTCCGGGCAGTGGAGCCACGGACTTTCAAGTCGGGTGTCGGAACATGGAGAGCCATACATGGCTCCCTTTTGGAAAAACTGTTTCTTTTTTTTCCCTCGTTATTTAAAAAATAAACGATGTGCAGAGGAGAAAGTGAGAAGCCGTATGGAGCACAAGTGGCACAAGTGGGAATGGGAGCAAGCAGGAGCGGGAACAGGAGCAGTGTGACTACAACAAGTAATAGAAAAAACTTAGTAAAACAAATAAAAACCCATATACTATATAAAACAGTGGATGGGTGAACATCCACAACTAAGTCTGTGTTCCCATCTCGGGCAGTTGATGACCTCAGCGAGACCTCTTGAGCTTCACTCTCGCGGTCTCTATGATGTCATCAACTCCCTCGATGGAAACACAGCCTTGTTGTGGATGTTCACTCATCCACTATTCTATATGTGGTGCATGTCTGTTTCTTTCCTCACAGTGCCCCGACCAGCTGCAACACTGGCCTACCCCAGGCAACGGTCCTGGCTAGCCCACCTTCCCTCCACCTGGGTACCCAGAGGGTGTGACTGTAGTAGGGACTCTAAATGCATGCACTGTAGTGTGAACTATAGAGTATTTAAGCTAATTAACCTGATTACCCCTGCCCTTATTCAAACCCTCCTGAATAAATCAGATCTACTACTTTTCTACAATCTAATTAGACTGTGGTTCCAGTTTGTGCTTGAAGTATTGTACTGTTGCTATTCGTACTGGCTAACTTTGTTTTACGGGGGGGGTTCCCAGGGTCGAACTGGATGAACCAACCCTGGTGGTAAGTGCGAGCTGTGTGGGTATTTGTAAAGCATATCAGGAGTATTGTGAAAGTAATTATTGTGTTGTGTGGGCCACCAGCAGGAACAGGGGGGGTCACAGTGTCCTGGAGGGCTGTGCCCTGGTTAGCTTGACCATTTCAAACCCTGACCTCTGGGTGGAGGCACCCGTTTCAGAACTCAGGCCCCTTAACCTGCTACTAGCCCAGCAGGCAGGGGTAGTAGCCCTTGGGATAGTGTCACCTAGGGGTTACACCAGCAAAGGGCAAGAAAAAGAGGAGCCACCACACGAAGAGGGAGGTGCATGGATAAAACAAAATGGCCTCTCAGCTTGCGGTGCACCATGACACCAGGCATGATCAGGGATGTAATCATAGTTCATGACCCACCACCGCAGTGAACCACTTTGAAAACTGTCAGAAACTGCAAGTCTCGTTACTAGCGAGGACCCAAAAAAACTATTATTCATAAACATGCAGAGAAGAGTGGTACCTTTGAATCCAGCAACCAGGGCATAACTGGGCACCATGCTTTCAATGGTACCTGCCTGTAGACCCCCCCCACTCATCAAATCGTACTGCACATTAATGATTTGTGACTACATTTAATTAGCTAGTAGTTTGGCACATCAGAGTAGGTGGGGGGACCTGTCATATCCCCAGTCTCAGTGGAAAGGACACTGCCACTTTGCTCAGATAGAAATTAACATTATGAAAGCACTTCATCTCTTTGCCGGGGCAATAGCAGAACAACCCTCCAGTGCAACAGATTCCTCATTAACGAAACGCTCAGCCTCACGGTAGTTAGTGAAAATTCTAGGAGGCTTACCAGGTCTGTCTATGTGGAGCCTTCCGGGATACATAAAGGCAAAGGTCCAGTTGAGGTTATATAGCTGGGACTTCACATGGTTAAACTTCCACCACCTTACATTTAATTCCTTACTGTAGTCTTGAAAAATCATAATCCTTCCTTTTTCAACAGGGATTGGACCTTGTGATTTAGCCATTTTCAACATCGCCTCCTTGTCCGTATACTGGAGATACTTTTTTTTTTTACCATTTATTTTACCAGGTGAGACAGACTAAGCTGAAAGCTTGTTTGCAGGTGCAGCCTGGGAGCACAAGGAAGTTAAATGACGTGCTCAGGGTCACACAGTATGCAAGTGGGGGCTGTGGGATTCAAACCCAGGTCTCCAGATTTGCAGCTCAGAGCCTTAAACCACTGCGCCATACTGCTACTACTTGACTAGACAGTGACAGGGACGGATGATCTCTGGGTTTGGGAGGGAGTCTGGCACTGTTGGCTCACTCAGTTTCAAACTGTATAGCACCTGGGTCCGTGTTATGGCCCCACTGGCCTCTCACCGGGGGGGGCGAGTTGCTGATGGCCCCCAAGAGGGTGGGGCTAGGAGGGTCGCCTACCATCCAAGGAAGAGGCGGCCCCCTAAGCAAGTGTCCTAATCCGAGGATTTCCTCGGAGAGGGCTGGCCCTGATGGCCCCTGCAGAGGGGGGCATGGCAGGGCCTTTTAAGGAGCAGTCCCAGGGATCTCGCCCTCCTGGGACAGCTCCTCACTGTGAAGTTTTCACCCTTCTCTTCTTTCACCAGTTTTCAGCACCCAGAGCAGCGTGTCTGCGCCATCCTTCTCTCGCGAACCGACAGCAACCGGCCAGGTTGAGCAGCGCTTCATTTCTTGAGGGAGGTCACTAGCTAGTGCCCCGATATAAATTATAACGCTGAGGATGACTAGTTGTTTAGGCCACTAGAGGGGAAAAAGGGGGGGTTACAGTGTTCTGGAGGGCTGTACCCAGGTTAACCTTGCCACTAAAAACCCTGTCCTCCAGGTGGAGGCACCCGTTTCAGTACCCAGGCCTCTTAACCTGCTACTAGCCAAGCAGGAAGGGGTAGTAACCCTTGGGATAGCACCACCGAGGGGTTACATTAGTTTATACCCGACACAGGTATGAGGTTCCGTTTATTTGCCTTCGATATGGGGACTATAACTATCATGTAATTTGGTTTGCGTTTTTCTTTGATTTAGGCCTGGATCTGTGTCTGGTTTGGGGTTTCCCAACTCCAGGACTTCATCTGAATTGCTTTCTTACTTTATGACCATACTATATATATGCTCCTGGAATGTTCAGGGTATTTTGTCCCCTATTAAGCATAAGAAGAGCTACACAACACTTAAGAGGAGTGGTATGGGGTGGCCATGCTTTAGGAGACACATCTCACTGTCATGGAGCATAACAAATTAATTTGGAAATAGGTGGTGTCACAACCCCACTCAACAGGTCAGGCCCTCTGCTCCTACAGTGCCAACCTCCGAGCAGAGTCTTGTGAACAGGAAACAGAAACAGGGTAACCCTCCTGTCCATCTGACTTCTACTTGTCCCATGATGTTTTCTTGTATCTACTATTGTCTATGTACCCTTTGTTGTAATCTCCCGGGTCGTACCTGAAAATAGGATATGCTGTCTAGTATACCTACCCAGTTAACAAAACTAAATAAATAATAAATAAATAAGTCTTGGAGGATTCAAACTATGAACCTCTTGTTAGCGTATCTAATGTATAGCTCAGATAATTCTGCTCTTCGGTGGGGGCAGATATCTTTGCCTACGGGCACCTAACCAGGTGTACAAAATGAACCCTTAAAACTCTATTAAAGACCTCAGGATAATTTCTTACCTTTTCCCAATTTGGTAAAACCATATAAGCTCATGCACAGTGTTGTCACATTCTTAACCATCCATGCATCACAGGCAAAAACAGAAGGACTTGGAAGACACAAATAGTCTATTTAAAAATGAGATGTTTACTTAAAAATAGATAACAATATAAAATGTAAAACACAGAACCATATATCACAAAACATACAAATCACTTAAAACAATAAGATTTTAAAAAGTGCAGATTCCTACCACTAATACACTTAGACTTGTCTGTTCTAAGGTATTCTTATCTCACGGTGCTGTAGATGTTTCTTTTTCAGAGTCACAACATATGTGTGTAAATGGAAAACAGAATTTTGTTTAAAAACTGGCTTTGCCAACCTCTTTGCATCAGGTCACCTAGCTCCTCCCTGTTAGAATATAAAAAAATATATTTATGCAAAACAGGATGTCTTACCAAAGTATTAAATTCTGTGACCTCATCACTACTCATTTTCTCATATGACTTTCTTTGATCTTATGAGCAGCTTCCCCTTTCCAGGCCATCAAGGGACTTGTTATGTCTCTGCCAGATCTCACGGAGGTGCAACATGCTTTGTATCACCATTGAATATTTATTTATTTTGTTTTTGTTGCCCAGGTAAGTGCACTAGACAAATCCTGCCTATTTTTAGGCACGACACGGTGGAAGGGTATACAGATGAATGCCAACTGACCTTGGACCAGATTAAGCTGTTGGTGGTATTTTTCAGTGAATGAGGGAAATTTGGCCAGGACACCAGGGGAATTCCCCTACTCTGACTGCAGGGGTGCTGTCACTCCCTGTGGACAGGATGGAGGGGCACAGTTTGCAGCCAGACACAGGAGGAGGAGGAAGTGCTGACGTGGCAGAGGAGCAGGATGTGCTGAAAGGAGGAGGCCTGGTTTCAAGGCCTACAAACTTACTCACTGTTGCTGATTCTGAGGATTTTTCATCGTTTTCAGTGAATTTGGATTTGAAAAAAGATATTCCTGAGCTTTTTTTCTCTACTGAGGATCTAACTTTGCCTAAAACAGCAGAAATTGAAACACTGACTGATTCTACAATTTTGACTACTTCCTTGAGTAAACCAGTACCTTTATTAATGGATTCCTTGAAGCACCACAACACGGAAACAACTTCAGAAACACCCCCTTTCAGGCCTGGATTTCAGAATGCTCCTACTCTCAGCACCAGCCATAGCCCACCCTCTAACCCTGCTCTTTAACCTGTCTTTCAAACTCAGGGCAGTCCCCAGTATATGGAAACAAGCCACAGTCATTCCCCTACCCAAAGGAGGGGACCTCTCCTCCCCATCCAACTACCAGCCCATAGCTCTGCTCCCCATCCTAGCCAAAATTCAAGAGCATCTAGTTCTGTCCCAGCTCCACCACCATCTAGATACCATATCATTTTTCACCCCTACCAAGCCGGCTTCAGAAAAATCACTCCACCATCAACTCCCTCCTTCGCCTCACTAACTCCATTCTTATGGGGATGAACAAAGGGGAATTAACAGCAGCCATATTTATCGACCTGGCAAAAGCCTTCGACACAGTATCTCATCCCCTGTTGCTGGCCAAACTTGCCCAAGCTGGACTGTCTGTGAACGCAAATAATTGGTTCCATTTGTACCTGTCAGGCAGGTCCCAATCAGTCTGTATTGGCTCGGCGAGATCCATCTCACTT
The DNA here is from genome assembly GCA_016271365.2 of Neoceratodus forsteri. Classification (NCBI taxonomy): domain Eukaryota; kingdom Metazoa; phylum Chordata; order Ceratodontiformes; family Ceratodontidae; genus Neoceratodus; species Neoceratodus forsteri. The sequence continues at coordinate 822,444,164 of CM028137.1, read as the reverse complement.
CCTGTCACCTGTGGAGTCCCCCAAGGGTCTGTACTTGTCCCGCTGCTGTTCTCTACCTTTCTCAACGATCTGCCTGCTGCCTGCCCACAAACGGCTATCCATATCTACGCAGACGATACAGTGCTGTTTGCCTCTGGCCCATCCGCAAGCGCCATGACAGCCTATCTACAGAAGGACTTCGATTCCATCCAACGTTGGTTCCTCACTAACCAACTATTCTTAAACACAAAAAAAACAGTCTCCCTCACCTTCGGCTCTCAGGCCAAACTAACCCAGCTTAGCGCACCACTTACATTCTACACTCTGGACAGATCCCCACTTAAGGCCTGCACCTCATATCGTTATCTCGGCGTCTGGCTTGATCAGTACCTTGACTTCTCAGCACATATAGACGCTCTACACAAAAAATTACATCCCATGCTGGGAGCCCTCTACTGGAGCAAGAATTGCATTCCTCTACAAACCAGGCTAGCTATAGTCCAAAAAATGATCCTCCCGATTATGGATTACGGGGATGTTGTCTACTGTGCTGCCCCCAAACGTCCTTAGCTAGGCTTGATCCTCTACAACTCCTTCTGCTGGTTCTCATTGGACCTTCCTCCCAATACCCATCACTGCAACCTCTACCAGTCCGTGGACCTCCCTCACTCCATAACCGATGATTGCTTCACTGTGCTAGAACCGCTGCTAAGTCTCTATCGCAGACGCTCCCACCCTGTTGTCCTCCCTAACTGCCCTCCCCACCTGCCTCACGCCTCAGAAATATAGACTCTAGGCTCCTGCACATTCCACACAGATCCACCCGGTCAGGCCAGGCTGCTTTCAGCTTCAGGTTGCCCAAATTATGGAACTCCCTGGCAGCGGATATCAGACACACCACAAGTACTCCTCAACAGAATGCCCTTCTTAAAATGCACTTCTCTACCACCTGCTCCTGTTCCCCCCCCGTTGAACCCCATTTCCTACCTACCAGTGGTTATCACCTGTCTGGTTTTCTATTTTTTTTTGGTCTGCACCTAATGTTTTAAAAATGCAAACGAATACGTACCTGCTCTATTTGTATTATGACTGCCTCATCCTTTGTTGTACCAAACACTTGTAAGCATGCTTTTGTTTCTTCTGTACTACTATACCATTGTAACTCCCTACCCCAGGGCGATCTGAATCGAAGCGCACGCTGCTCAGCATGCCTTCCTGGTAAATCTCTTTAAATAAATAAATAAATAAAATATCCCAAATTCTCTTGTTGGGTCATGATGGGGGGTTGTTTTTACGGGGGTCAACCAAGGGCCTGTTATAAATGTGGTTCAAGAACTCATCTATCTAGCATTTGTGACAGATCTCGCTGTGACAATTGTGGAGAAATTGGGCATGTTACAATGCAATGCGCTAATCACACACGTTGTGATTTATGTGAAGAATTTGGGCACATTTTTCAGGAATGTCCTTGGGCAGCAAAAAATAAGGCCTCCTGTATTAGCCCTGACTTACTAATTCAACAAGCACAGGAAGCTGCTGCCCCTCCAAAATCAGAGGGTAAACCTCCAGAACCCTCCCAGACCCCTAAAGGTAATGTCCCTTCCTCTCCCCATTTGAAGGAAGAAAATTTGGTGGTGAAACCAAAACCAGAAAGGGACACAACTGTGGGACTCATTCCTTCCTTGCTGATTCCTGTCTGTTACAAAGAATCAGAAATAAAGGATAAAGAAGTGACAGTTCCCCCTCCTTCCTCTCCTCAGATTCGCAGATGATCTATAAGAATTTCTAAAGTCAACCCTCCCAACAATCCCCTGTTTCTGTTTCCTCACAAGAAGTTAGCTTTGAGTCTCATAATTCCTATGCAGCACTTTTTTGGGGAGACTCAGAAATGGAGGTAGGAGATACAGATTCACAAAAATCCTCACAAGACCCTTCAATTGTGATTGTGGAGGAATATAAAGAAAAAAAGAAAAAAGAAGGAAAAAATAAAGGCATGTTTATATGGGTTCTCCTACATTGACCTAGGGTTCTTTAAATAATCTATAGTCTATTAAAACTGATAAAAGCCAAGCAACTTTCAATATATTCATGATGAAAAATCCAAGTATGTTTTTACAGGAAACCTGGATGTATACATTTGATCAGATAGCTTCTTTCAAAAGGGATTGGCCTTGGGGTCCATCCTTTTGGTCTTTCGGACCTGACAGTGCAGATGGGATGAGAATTCTATTTAATTCTTATGCTTTTACTTTGTATAATCTGATAGACCTCATTCCAGGAAGATTATTAATTCTGGATGGTAAATGGGGAACTGAGGCCTGTAGATTTATCAATATTTATAATTCTCAATCTAAAGCTTAAAGGGTAACATGCATGCAGGCAGTACAACCTTATTTAGTTTCCTCAAAAAAAAATCTTTTGGGGTGGGGACTTCAATTGCAGTCTCCCAAAGCACCAAACTAGTGATTCAAAAAAGATTTATTGTGATTCCAATTCTCTTCATAAAATTGTTAAAGTGCAAGGTTTACTTAATTGTTCCAAATTTCAAAAACAGGGACCTGGTTTTACATATAAAAGGGGCAAATATCAATCCACAATAGATTATTTATTTATATCCTCAAATATTCCTGCTGGAAAATTCACTGCACATCCCTCAGAATTTTCTGATCATTTGTTTTTAACTTTTTCTCTAGTATCCACCTTGGCAATACCTAGACAAGCTCACAGATGGAAACTAAATACTTCCATCCTGTCTCAACAAAAGGTAGTTAATACAATACAGTCAATACTTATGGCAAGGATTTCTGTAGCTTTTTTTATATACTGATTTAGGGGATTGGTGGTTGGACACCAAAATGGATATTAGTACCTGGTTTAAAAAATTTGAGAAAAATAACAGGAGGAATAATTTTCATAAGTATCTTATGCTTAGAAATCAATTAAGGAAACTTTATACATTATCAAATACATCTCGGATAGATTATACATCGCAGATTAATAACATTAAAAAAGAGAAGCAGAAATACCAATGTAACAGAGCAAACACCATACAGGTAATGTTAGCCAATCATACAAAAAAAAATCACCCTTGGGAGATCCTTTTGAAGCATGTAAACATATTAAATAGTCCATGCAAATAGACTCTTTAAAGGATGAAGCAGGTAATATTCTAACTACCGGTTGACATTGAAGCCTTGATGAAATAACATTTTTATTTTTTATCTCCACAGGCCTTTATTTCTTCTTCTCATAAAACATATCTAGCTTCAGTGATGGTACCATCCTTTCCTTTGGATGCCCTGTCTTTACAACACCCCATTACAGAACTAGAAATAAAATCTGCAATACAGAAGCTTAAACTTAACACATCACCTGGCCCAGATGGGCTTCCTAATAAGTTTTACAAAACTTATTCTACATTGTTAATAACTTGTCCTCAATTGGTTTTTCAATTTTTCATGGAATCTCAGATAATGTCCCCAGCTTTTACTGAAGGACTTATGATATATTTATTTAAATCAGATGATAGACAAGATATAAAAAATTGGAGGCCTATTACACTTTTGAATTTGGATCACAAGATCCTTGCGATCTTGATAAATAATAGACTTAAAGCTTATGCTTTAAGAGTCATTTCTCCCTACCAATTCTGTGGTTTAACAGATAAGAAAATCCAGACAGCACTAATGATTATAAGAGATGTGATAGAATATATAACACTTCAAGGATCAACAGGTTATATAATTACATCAGATTTAGAAAAAGCATTTGACAGGGTCCATCTGCCATATTTATTTCAGGTGTTACTTAAATATGGGGTTCTAGCCCCCTTATTGAACTTAATTCAACTTCTATACAAATCTGCTAAAGTTTATCCTATAATAAGAAGGTATGACAATAAAGGTTTTTTTTTACAAACAGGAGTTAGACAAGGATGCCCCTAAGCCCTTTATTAAATATTTTTCATTAGATCCTTCCCATGCTCTATTACAAAAGTACAAAATGGCCAGAAATTCTTAATACAGACACAGGAAACAATTACTTTACAGGCCTATGCTGATGATGTCTGTATGTTTTAACAGCACCGAACAATTAACATCGCTTTTGGCAGAATTTGAAAGATACGATCCATCTCTAATGCAAAATTGAACATTTCCAAAACAAAAGGTTTAATGGTTGGGTCTGGTATACAGAAATTTTTTTATTTTAGGGATATCTTTATTTCAACTACTCCACTTTTAATATTGGGGTTCTTTTTGGGCCACAGAATTTACCAAATGAAAATTGGGATCTGGCATTGAAAAAAATTGAAGGTAAAATTTCTAGATGGAAACAGTGGAAACTATCTAAACAAAAAAGGATACTGATTTTAAAACAATACATTGTTCCTTGCTTGCAATATAAAGCAATGATTTTTCCTTTGCCTCAACAGTTTGAAACCAGGATCTACAATTCCTTTTTCCAGATGTTATGGGGGAATAGATTGAACCTGTTAAGCATTGTTATACATATCTGACAAAAAGAAAGGAGGATATGATTGACCCTTGTTGTTTTTCATGCTTCATTTTTTCTCAAACTATTAAATTTGGCCTAAGATCTAAACAAGGAGAAGGTCAAGCATGGGTTTACAAAGCTTTAAACAGATATTTTCATATTTGGTATAATATGGCCCCTAAATTATCCAGTCATATTCATGTTCCTTCAGATTTCGAGTTGCTGTTTCAAAATTATATAAATGGCAAATTACAAAGACACTGGTGCAAACCACTATGGTACGCACTTTATATGAAACTATTATTTCTACAATTTACCCTACCGAACCTAGCTTTAAAAACTGCCCTACAGAACAAAATTCCTTTGTATTAACACAATTGAATAATAAAAGACTCCCCCCAATATGTGGGAAATGCAGTAGTTAGTTATGTATGGGAAGTTAAATATAAGGGGCAACGCAAAATATAAAGCACAGTTAGAAAGAAACTGTCCATATCCTGGATGTATCAACCCAGAAGAAACAATGGAACATTTTTTGCTTAATTGTTCTAATGCAAAATCATTGTGGGTTTTTTAGGTACAAAATGGAACTTACCTTGGTTACATTACCTCACTTATGATATTTTAGTCTTAGGAATTTATCTTTTGGGATTAGCCCACTTTCACCAAGACACATTATCTCTCTTTTTCAGTTGCCTTAGATTTTACTTATGGCAGGCACGTTGTCAATGGGTAATTTACCAGAAAAGAATATCCCTTGAAGGTTATAGTCTGATTGTTTCTCAAGAATTAACAAAAATATATTTAAAAGATGTTCAAATGTCCACTACAACAGCAGTAACATGGTGGTGGAAAGGTTTTCACAGAGTGATAAAGTTTAAGTAGCTGTTTTTCTAATATTTTGGCTGTATCTTGTTTAAAATGTATAAATCTATGTAGTGTTATTGACTATGTTTCATTTAATAAAAATCTCCCCTACTCTTTTCGATAAGTGCCATGGGATCTTTAGCATCCACCTGAACTACCACCAATCCAGGCACATGGGACCTCGGTTTAACGTCTCATCTGAAAGACAGCACCTCAGAAGTGCAGCACCCCTCTCATGCTGCACTACAGTGTCAGTACTGGGATATTAACCCAAGTGCTAGATGTGGGAACTGAACCCACAACCCTCTGATCTCCCGGCCTCAGAGGCAAGTGTGCTACCTTCTAAGCCAATGACACTGACACTGACAGATTCACTGTCTTTTTGCAGAGAAGTGCCATGGGACTTTTATGGTGCACCTCAACCACCACCAGAACAGGCACATGGGCCTTGGTTTACTGCCTCAGTTGAAAGACATCATCCCAGAAATGCACTGCTCATCTCACACTGCATTGCAGCGTTACTGGGACTGAACACTAGGTTCCTAATATTGGTCTTCTGGCCTTCAATACAAATGTGCAGACTTGCTGAAACACTGACAGTGATTTTTTCCAGCATGTCCATCTTCTTTTGGGCCATGACCAGTGCCCATGGGGGAGGACCTTGTTGTGGTGGCACTGCTTATCACCAATGCTCCCCAGGCCTTACATCTGCAAAATGTGGTACATGTTATTGCATGCACTCAGTGTCTTTTTTGTGCAAGCAAAGCAGTGCTGCAGGATAGAGCATGGTTTCTAGAGACTGATCGTTTCCAGTGCTCTTGGCAACACTAGGTTCCAAGATCCTCTGCCAGTGGCAGCTGGGTTCTCGATATTTTGCAGTGCTCATTTCCAAATCAGATGCAGCACCATGTTCAAGGCAGGGTTACTGCAACACTTCAGAAGCAGACACCATGTTGAAATACAATGACTTTCTCCAAAGGAGACCCTTGGAAAACATACATTCCAAAAAAAAAAAAAAACACTGCAGGAAGGAATGGTGGCAGTTAGCACCTCTAATGGCAGGCTCTGTCAGTTGGAGACTGCTATTGTCACCAACTGTGCTGTAACTGCCTGATAACTTGTAAGTGTTATCAAGTAGTTACACAGCACAGTTAGTGACAATAGTAGTCTCCAACAGACCCTTCTTGTCATGAGAGGTGCTAATTGCCACCTATTAAGATACATGAAGCAGCTGCTTATTATAACCCAAGTAGACTTAGTTACATTTTGTCAGACATTGGTTTGTTATGGCCATACTAATTTGTTAGAAGCAAGTTTTTTTTCCAATTTATGTTTTTGTTGCAGGCCCAGGCCACCTCATTGTCAGGGTTCTCACCTTCTTCCCACAGCCAACTTAAACCCACCCTGTATTCTAATTTCTTTTTGCTATTTAGGGGTCCCTGCCCTGACTCAGAGAACAGGGGATCCCAAAGAGTGGAAAGGGGAGAGGGGAACTGTTTAACCAGGGTAAAGGTACACTAAGCCAGCCATTTTTTCAATGTAAAAGCTGGGACAACAAGACAGTTAATATGACTTGCTCAGGGTCATACAGTATGCATCATGCATGTGGGCTGATGGGGTTCAAACCAAGGTCTGCAGTTCAGTGCTCTTAACCACCAGGATACTACCTAAAGTACAGCTCTGTGAACCAAGAGACTGAAATCACAACTGCTATGACACAATGACACATGTGATTCTTAGCTAACTAATCTTCCTATGCCAAATTGTGTAACCTCCACAGTTTGACTTTAAGCAGGTTCTGGTTGGTTTGAATGCTGTGTGTCCTCAAAATGTCAGCAGCCCCAGATTGTAAAGCACCTTGGAATACAAGGTATGAAAGAAACTAAAATTAACTGACTTGATCAGGGTCATACAGTATGCAAGTGGGTTGTGGGATTCAACCCAGATTTACAGATTTGTAGCTCAGAGCCTTAAACCACTGCACTATACTACCTCCTACTTCATCCATTTCCTATAATAACCTCCAAGGTACTTATGGAGGACACTGGACCCGTGGTCCACTTTTCTGGAAAACATACACACACACTGTATGTCATTGGTGCCACAAGTAAAAGTTCAGTTTTATGGTTTTGTTAATGTTTTGTAATATTCAATGCTATTATTCTTCCTGTGGGGCACTCCACCCCACTCCTGGGTGCACTCGATAAAGTTGTATTTTTAATTTTTTTTTTACCCAGGGTGTGTGGAGGTGACGCCACCCACAGAAAGAACATCATTGAATATTACAAAACATAAGAACTCTAACTTGAGTTAGAACAGAATTCCAGATTTGTAGCTCAGAGTAACCTCAGCACAGAAAGCACTGCAGCACATTTAATATTTTATTATGTTAACGTTTTCAAAGTTCTGCATGCAAAACTATTAGCTGGTAATACTTGGAAACCTAGGTGAAAATAACAGTATAATGAATTTTGCCAAAGAAAGGCAGGCATTATAGTAGCTTAGCCTGTCCTACTCCATTTAGTTCAGAGGTACCAACATCAGTATCACAGATCAGTATTTAGACTGTCATTTGTCATTACACTACTCAGCAGTATTATACTGCTGAGTAGCGAGAGAAAATGCACAGTAGCTATCACAGAATAGCCCAGTATAAAAGCAGCAAAGGGTTGACAGACATTTGCAATAAAACAAACAACCATAAGATAGCTACTATTTTAAAATAAGACTGGTCAGATTTTACCCATGATATCTTGTTATAACCTACTAATTCACAGGCTACATAACCAGTAGTGGCTCCAAGTCTCCATATTTCACTGGGGTCTACAGTATCACTCAGATGCCCCATCAGCATAAGGAACAATGACACACAATTTGGTGGGAAGGTTTAGTAACAACAAAATGGAAAGCTAGGGATAGGCATATCAGATAGCCTAAAGGTAAACAAGCAATGTAGAATGTAGTAGAGATGGCTAGGGGTATTGGGATGTATAGGAGAGGCATCAACAGTAGACAATGGAAAGTTGTTATTCTCCTCTGTTGATGAGACCCCATCTGGAATACTGTGTGGTTCTGGAGACCCCATCTCCACAAGGACATAGATAGGACAGAGGCAGTTCAGAGGCAGTCCAGAGGAGGGCAACTAAAATGGTGCAGGGTCTGCAACAAGAGCCATATAGAGAGAGAAAAGGAGGGTGGGGGCATGATAAGAAACTTTCAAGCACCTCAAGGGAATCAAAGTCCAAGAGGGTAGCATTTTTTCAGAAAAAGGGACAAGGTGACAACTGGGGTGGTGCAGCTCAGGGGCAATGTGAAGTAGTTTTCTTTCACAGAGAGGTTGGTGGACACATGGAACAGCCTTCCTAAGGAGGTCATGGGATCAAAAACAGTGGTGGAATTCAAGAATGCATGGTACAGACATAAGACATGGTACAGACATAAGGCAATACCTGTGGGGGTAGGAAGAAGTAGACTCTTTGTTAACTAGGAGCAGCTTAACCAATAGGTAGGAAATGGGCAGACTAGGTAGGCCAAAGTTTCAATGTTTGCTACTGAGCTGGAGGTTAAGATGGTGGGGGTACTTAATCCGAACATAAAGCACACTTCTGGTAAGTACCCACACCACGCCTGACCTCCAGCTCAGTATGCTAGTGGGGACGTCTGAGTGATCAGTGATGCAGTAAAATGCTGTAGAAAATGTAGGAGACTTAGAGCCACTACTGATTATATGGTCCGAGTTGAGGGGCAGTGCGGTCTGGGGGTTTTGATGCACTGTGGTGGATTTTGGTGGTAAATCTGAACATAAAAGCACACTTCTGTTAAGCATCAAAATCAACCACAGAACTGTCAGAACATCTAAAACCCCAGACCGCCAACCCCCCCCCAAACTCCTAGGCATTATGATCAGTGGTGGCTCCAAGTTGCCCCCCCAAAAAAGTCACCCAGTCCACAGTGCAGACCATCTAAAACCACAGATCGATGACCCCCCCAAACTCAGAGTACATAATCAGAGGTGGCTTACAAGTCTGAGTCTCCAACATGTTATTACATCACTGATCACTCAGCCCCCCCAGCATGACTAACAGCACCAAAAAAAAGCAAGCACCGAGCATCAAAACCCCCAGTCCCCACATTATATATGTACCAGAGGTTAACAAACACATAAATAACAAATAAATGCCCAGCCCAGCCCACCACAATTTAAATAGCCAAAAAAAAAAAACAGCAAAATGATTCCACGAATCAGCAAAGTCTGTAAGCATATGCTGACACTGGTCAGGAATATGAATATGAATATGCTTACCTCAGACAAGAAGTAAAATTATCTGGCTCCTGTTTTCCTTCTCTCTCCCGTTTGCTGGTGGTCAAGGACACTGCTGGCGTTCACTTGTTGCTGCTGCTCCCTCACTGGCTCTGGCTACTAGTCTGTGCTGCTGCTGGTCAGGACAGTATTTATTTAATTAAATAAACATGAAGTTACAGCTCTGTCTTGCACAGCTAGCGGCAGCAAAGGATGTGAATGGTGGCTGAGGTCAACTCGAGAAAGGGAAAGTCGGTGACTGACAAAACTGCAGGCAATCCAACTCAGACAGTGGCACGACAGTGTATCTCTCAAATGAGAGCAGTCAGTGGCTTCTCAGGTGCTTTTTCTCTCCGGCACTCTGGGAACTCTCCTCGGCTGTAGTTGTTCTGGGAACTCTCCTCGGCTATAGTTGTTCCCAGAGAGCTGGAGAGGGTCCTTTTAAGTCTAGCCCACGGACCTGAGGGGGGACAAAAAAGTCTAGTTTCAGTGGGCGGAGGTGCCAAAAACAAAGACGGACCCAGCAGGCAGCTCTAATTGGTTGTAGCTGGGTCCACCTGAAAAATGCACCGATAAGGCCCAGGAAACAGAAGAAAAGCAGTGAGGCGCAGTCAGCTCAAGGCCAGGCTATTGGGACAATGGGAGGCGAGAGGGGTTAGCAAGAGGAAAGGAAGAGGAGACCATTATGGTTTTCCAAAGAGGTAGCAAAGAAAGTGAAAGCCAAAAAGATTGCATTCAGGCAATACAAAAAGACACAGGCAGAAGGGGATAGGGAGAAGTACCAGGAGAAGCAAAGGGAGGCAGGGAGGTCAGTAAGGGAAGCCAAAGTTCAGACAGAAGAACACATTGCAAAATCAGTGGGTAGAGGGGACAAAACCTTTTACAGGTACATAAGTGAAAAAAGAAAGGCAAATGGAGTGATAGTGAGACTGAAGGTTGAGGGTGTAGGAGGATGACAACAGTAAAGCTGACATATTGAACAGGTATTTCTGCTCAGTCTTTACTGAGGAAGAGGAGGGTAATGGGTCTGAAGGGAGTACAAGGGAGAATGGTGCAGAATGGACACAAGTCCCTTTACACGAGAAAGGGTCCTGAAGGAACTGGGAATAATAAGAGTTGATAAAGCAATGGGGCCAGATAGGGTGCACCCCAGGGTCCTTAAAGAACTAAGAGAGGTGGTGGCTGAACCTCTGGCTATCCTGTTTAGCCAATCACTGGAAACAGGGGAGGTACCCAAAGACTGGAGGACAGCAGATGTAGTCCCTTTATACAAAAGTGGGAACAAAGAGGAAGCGGGGAACTACAGACCAGTCAGCCTCACCTCGGTAGTGGGGAAGATCATGGAAGCACTACTGAAGGAGAGATTGGTGGAGCATCTGGTTGTCAATGGATTACAGGACCCAAGGCAGCATGGTTTCACCAGGGGAGGTCATGTCAGACCAACCTCGTTGAATTTTTGACTGGGTGACTAGGGAGATGGATCAGGGGAGGCAGTGGACATGGCCTATCTGGACTTCAGCAAGGCCTTTGACACTGTGCCACATAGAAGACTATTACACAAACTGGGGAATATGGTGGGCAGGACAGTAGTGTGGTGGGTAGGTAACTGGCTGGGTGGCAGGACACAGAGGGTGGTGGTAAATGGCTGTCATTCCACAGAGGGAAGAGGACCAGTGGGGTACCACAGGATCAGTGCTGGGACCAGTCCTATTCAACATCTTCATCAGTGACATTACGCAGGACCTAGAAGGCAGAATTTCACTGTTCGCTGATGACACAAAGCTCTGTAACAGAGTAGACACACCAGAGGGTGTAGACAGAATGAGAAGGGACCTGCAGAAACTTGAAGAATGGTCAGGGTTTGGCAGTTGAAATTCAATGCAAAGAAGTGCAAGATAATGCATATGGGGCACAAAACCCTGCACAATATATCAGTTGGGGGGTGAGGATATAGCATGCACCAAGCAGGAAAGGGATCTTGGGGTTATCATCTCTGATAACCTCAAGGTAGGGAAACAGTGTGACAAGGCAGCAGGTAAAGCAAATAGGATGCTGGGATGCATAGGCAGGGGCATCACCAGCAGGAAAAGGGAGGTCATAATTCCACTATACAAGACACTAGTGAGGCCCCACCTGGAGTACAGTGTACAGTTCTGGAGACCTTACCTACGTAAGGACATAGACAGGGTAGAGAAGGTTCAGAGAAGGGCAACAAAGATGGTGCATGGATTGCATCACAAGTCCTATGAAGACAGGTTGAAGGAACTGAACATGTACTCCCTGGAGGAGAGGAGGGAGAGAGGATATGATAGAGACATACAAGTATCTTACAGGGAGGAACAGGTGCAGGAATACACTATTTTTAATCAAAAGATGTTCCAGAACTAGAGGGCATGGGATGAAGTTGGAGGGAGGACGATTCAGAGGAAACGTGAGGAAGAATTTCTTCACAGAACGGGTGGTGGACAAGTGGAACACCCTGCCAGAGGAAGGGGTGGGGGCTGAAACAATCACAGGATTTAAGAATGCATGGGATAGACATAAAGGAATTCTGGAGGTCAGGGGTAAGGGGCAACAGACTTCTAGGAAAACATAAACTGAACTTACAAGCTCAAATGGGCAGACTGGGTGGGCCATAGGCCCTTATCTGCTGACACTGTCTATGTATCTATGTATCTATGTAGCCAGTACGGGCGTCCTCACCGACTATCACAGATGCTGAAGATGCATCATGCATGCCAGATTGCCATACAGTCCCGGAGCAGTAGAACAGAGGAGCGAATGAAACGGAAATGGACTGGAGGGAGTCAGACTAGCCCTGGCTAACCTTTAAGAGATGAGGTACTAACTTACAACCGCATTGCATTTTTAATCATGTTGTTAGGGAATCAGGGTTGGGATATGCATTGCATGCCGTGCTGCTGCCCGGGCCGTGGGGCCTCTTCGCTCGCGCCTGTTTCATATTTTGGGCTTTGGCAGGTGCAGGAAAAATACCGGGGCCTGCACAGAAAACCTAGGGGCCTGTGGCCCTGGGCAACTGCCCCATCTGCCCAATGGTTAATCCGGGCGTGAGTATAGTCTGTCCTACTAACCCAGCTGCACTACAACCTGTTCCAGAGGGGAGTGGGAGGCCAAAAAATTGAATTGTACAATACAGCATGCTACTGTGATGTTCAAATCAGGCTATGGCTTTGTTGAATTCCTGCCTCTCTGGGTTCTCAGTAACATTATATGCCTACATTCAGTCACTATCTAAAGCTCTCCTGCTGTTTTCAACTCTCTCTCTCTCTCCAGCCCAACCTGTGTAATACCTAGGAACTAGCTCAGATGTGCCACTGGTGTCTGGTTTATCTCCCCCCCCACTCTGTCCTGCCTACCACTCAAACCCACTGCCTAATTTCAAATATATTTTCTTTCCCCAGCTCCAGCACTCACTCTGAGCACTGCTGCCACCACAAGAGGGGCGTGAGAGCAAGGGAAGCACTGGAGCCTCCCCCATCCCACTACAACTCAGGGCAACAGAAAGCAGCCCCCAGGTACACGTGCTCCTACCTGGCATGCAGAGCTGTGCTTCACGAGGCACTGCTACATGCTGCCACCACCCGCTCCTCCCACCCAAAGGTGGGCATCCTTTATTGCTGACTGTGGAAACAATCAGTGTATGTTCACCCCCACCCGCTAATCTCATCCACTCAACATCATCGGTTCCCCATTTCGCTACATAAATGGGACAGCCCAGTGGAACTCTTTGTGATGGGTGTTCTCTGTAACTATAGTACAGCAATTCATTTAAAGAGACCGTATAAGGACTACGGTGATGTCACCAGCATCATGGCTGCCTAACTGAGGAGCTCTCCCTTCACCAACAATAGATTTCGGTTCCACTCAGCACTGACAACGGCAATCTATTCAAATATGCATAAAATGCAAAGTGGGAATACACCTGTGAGAAGATCCCGATCAAAAAACCCGAAATCGAAGCGTGGTCAACCCGGATTGAGTCCTGCAAGCTCTGCTGCGAGTGGGAGAGAGTCACCTATGAGCATGGCGGGAGGAGACACCGAGTCAGAAATGGATATTCTGTCTAGATCCAGATTCGAGACGTTACTCTCTGAAATTAAACAATTCAGGACAGAGACAAAACTTGAATTCAGTAGGCTGCATTCAGATTTGAACAAATTGGAGGCCAGAGTTTCTACTACGGAGGATCGTATATCAATAGCTGAAGATGACCTTATACAAATCTCAAAAGTGATTGAATACTTAGTACAGCAACAAGAAAAAATGTCGGCCAAATGCCTGGACTTAGAAGCCCAATCGTGCTGAGACCAGGGAAAACACCAAGATGAGGCTGTGTCATGCCCGCCCCCCCCCTCAGCAGGGCTCGCTGCAGGGGAATGCCTTCTCGAGGCTGTGGACCCCAGGCCTCCTCTGCGCCTTCCCTCCATTTCCCTTGATCCTCAAGGTGAGGAGGGACAAGGCGAAGGTGATTCTGGTAGCCCCAGACTGGCGGCGCCAGTTCTGGTACCAAGATCTCCCCAGCCTCAGCTGCAGGCCCCCGGAACGGCTTTGTACATGCCTGGACCTGATATCTCTCGACCAGGGGGAAGGTTTTCCATCCGGATCTTCAATCCCTGCACCTCACAGCCTGGTACCTGAGCGGCTAGAGTTCCAGGCTTTGGGTCTTTCTGAAGATGTCTACACTGTGGTGGCAGCATCTAGAAAGGAATCGACCAGGAAATGTTATGCCTTCAAATGGAAAAGGTTTTCCATTTAGTGTCAGGGTAAGGGTCTGGACCCCTTATCCTGTTCTGTGGCTAACATTCTCGACTGCATTTGGTCTCTCTCCAAAGGGGGGTGTACAGTCATCGACCCTTAGGGTGCACCTGGCAGCCATTTCGGCTTACTGGTCGAGAGCCGGTCAGCCGACATTGGCACAGGAAACAGTGGTCGGGCGCTTTTTCAAAGGCCTGGATCACATATCCCCTCCGGTGCATGAACCTCCACCTCCGTGGGATCTACTGCTGGTTCTGACAAAGCTCATGGGCAAGCCATTTGAACCCATGCACAAGTGTAAGCTGTCACACTTGTCATGGAAGACTGCCTTCCTGGTAGCTACCATGTCAGCCAGAAGGACAGGGGAGCTTCAGGCGCTTTCAGTGGACTCCCCTTATCTGATCTTTCACAGGGAGAGGGTTGTGCTGCGCCCCAACCCGAAATTCCTTCCAAAGGTGGTGTCAGAGTTTCACCTTAACCAGGTGTTGACTCTGCCAGTATACTACCCTAATTACACCTCAGATCCCAAGTAAAGGCTTCATACCTTGGACCTGAGATGTGCTCTCTCCTATTATAAGGAGTGGACGGTGGAAATTCAGGCAGAGGTTCGCCAGCTGTTTGTCACTTACGCTGAAGCCACTTCTGGCAGACCTGCAGCCAAATGGTTCATAGCAAGATGGATTACATCATGCATAGGTCTGTGCTATGAATTGGCGGGCAAGGAGCCTCCCAGAGGGATAAGAGCTCATTCTCTACCCGCCATACTGCTGCATCACTGGCTGCTTCCAGGGACATCCTCATCCAGGAGATCTGCCGGGCTGCTACCTGGAGTCAGCTAACACCTTTATCACCCACTACCACATAAACCTTGAGTGATGCTGGGATGCTGGTTCTGGGGCTTCAGTTCTCCAATCTCTGTTCCCTAAGTAGGGGGTGTGCACCTAGCCTCCCTTCTCCCGGAGAACTGCTTCGAGTCTGCCAGACAGTGCGGATGAACAACATATCCATGCTCCTAGAAGAACAGGTTACTCACCTGTAACAGTAGTTCTGGGAGTGGTATATGTTGTTCATCAACATGGACCCACCCCTCGACCTCCCCGGCAGCGAACGCACACAACCTTGCTTCCAGCGGGCTGAGATCTGGCATCATGGGGCAGAGCTGAGGTATGTACCACCCAGGTGGGTGGGAGGAGCCAGCTTGAAGACTCCTCGCAGATTTTAAAGTGGAAGGGGACATTGCCAAACAGTGGATGAACAACATATACCACTCCTGGAACTACTGTTTCAGGTGAGTAACCTGTTCTTTTAGTTGCTTTTACTTCCGCTCAAAGGATTTCCAAGCTTCAGGCTTTGATGTGTAAAGAGCTTTACTTAATTTTTTTACAGAAAGAGGGTGTCTTTGCATATTTATCCTAAATTTCTGCCTAAAGTGTGTCTGAGTTCACACTAAACCAGTCCATCCACCTGCCTCTTTATTTCCCTGAATATTGTAATTTGGGGGGGGCCTTAACTGCACACTTTGGATGTTCATAGAGTGCTCCATTATTATACGAATCTCACCCAACCGGTTTGAAAGACTGATCAGTTGTTTGTTTCGTTTGCCCCCAAAAGAGAAGGGGCACCTGTTTCGAAATAGTGTTTGTCAAAATGGTTGACAAATGGCAGTGTACTGTTACCGTAAGTACAACAAGCCCTTGCCTGGGGCAGTCACGGGTCACTCCACCAGGGTATTGCCGCCTCTACTGCCTGTTTCAGAAATGTTTCTGCTGCAGACATCTGTGCAGCTGCCACTGTGAGTTCAGTTCACACCTTTGTCTGCCTTTACAGCCTGGATATTGCTTCCAGACATAGGGCCAGTTCTAGGATCGTGAATATGTTGTTCATCTACACTTCTTGGCATGTCCCTTTCCCTTTCAGGATCGCCGGAAGGTCTTCAAGCTGGCTCCCCCACCCACCTGGGTGGTATATCCCTCGGCTCTGCCCCATGATGCCAGATCTTCCTTTCCGCTGTAAGATTCGGGTTGCCTCCCTCGTGCTCTCTTGCATTTTGGATGCTCTGGCTTCTACCCTTCGGTCATTCCGAAAATTCACCTTTTTCGCATTAGCGATAGCGACTGCTTTTCTGTAGCTATGGAAGACAAGTCTTCCCCCGGATTTCGCCGGTGTTCAAGCGGCCAGAAGATGTCCCGTACTGATCCCCACACCACATGCGTGTATTGCTTGGGTGTCGACCATGACACCTCTAGTGACTTTTGTCTTGCATTTCACCCTAACGTTTCGGCGACTGTCTCGCACACCTGAAATTGGGGAGGCCAGAAAACGGAATCCTTCAGTGTAATCAAGGAGGCCCGTGTGTTTCCGCGCCATGGGATCCGCTAAGCAATTGGAGCATATGCAAGCCTTCGAGAAGGAAGCAGTTCACGCCGCAGAATCATCTTCTCAGAGCTTCTTCATTCCACTCAACCTGGGCTCCACTTTCTCAGGTTCCTTCCGAGAGTTGGTCTCTCCCGATTAAGGGAGTGGGTCCTGTGGGCTCACACTCCTCTTGGTCCCATAAGCGGGAAAAGGACCCGGGATCATCTCAGCGAAGATGTTCTTGGGATCAGGAGAGATCTCGGTACCAGGAACTGGCAGTCTCGACCTCGGCTGAAATTGCTTCTTTGGCTGCTGGCTTTTCAGCTTTGTCATCTGGCCAGTCGACTGAAGTGTCGATCGATGAGGTAGAAATTATCCTCTATCTGATCGATCCCTTGTCGCCGACTCTGGTCGACAGCTCTCTTGCTCAGACTCTGGTCCTTGTTTTCCCCGACAAGACCCAGCCCACTGGGAATCCCGTCAAGGAAGTGGTCCTTGACCCCGGGAAATCACCGGTCCCACCGGTGTCTCCCAAGTGACCGAATTGGCCTGGCCGTTCTCGATTGAGGTCCCGGACCCCCTCGATTGACAGGCCAAAGAAGAGCCACAAGCGCCCTAAAAAGAGGCGACATCATCGGTCGTCCTCTGATGAGAGGCTCCGGCGGCGCTACGAGGACCTTGTGGCAACAGCTGATTTTGGCTGGGCATAAGCCGACCCCAGCTTCTACCCTGGCCATTACTTGGCTTTCGCCTCCCAGGCCGAAGCAGACTCCTTCAGAGCCGATTAAGTCAGTTCCCCCACCTGCGGAGCCGGTGAAACCTCTGACCGGCCTAAACCGGTTCTCCACCGATCTTGGTGGAACCACCACCTAAGCAGCCTGTGGAAGGGGCTCCTTCTAAAGAAGCTATACCAGACACCGGGCTGCCCTGGCGTCTTTCGGTCACTGTCACCCCGGACCGCCCTCAACGGGTCGAAGGTGACCTGGGCGGTCGACCGTTGTATTCAGATGAGACAGGCCAACATTCTCACCTAGGGGTTGATGAATCGGCCAGTGGGATTGAGACGGAGGAAGGTCCTTCGTCTTTTCAGGGCATTCTTTGCCTCATCTCTAGGATGCCCCTGGAGCCAATCCAGAAAAGGTGGAGTATCCTCTCTCAGACATCCTCAAGAGAGGGAATACCCTAACGGAGGCCTTTCCTGTGGCCGAGGTCATAGTTGGCCTGGCCTTAGAACTTTGGCAGCGCCCTGCCTCTTGTCCAGCTCCATCTGCCCACGTGGCCCGCAAGTATGCGGTGCCCATGGGGTCCCTTGCGGGGTTCACAGAGCACCCTTCGGCCGAGAGCCTGGTGCCCGCCTCTGTGCTCAGGCATACTGGCAGTTCTGCTGACACTGCGCAACCCCCTGGGAAGGAATCCAAAAAACTTGGATCATTCGGCTCGGAAGGTCTGTGCGGCCTCGTCTTTAGGCCTCCCCTCTTGCTAGTTCGGCCATCATCCTGGCACACTTCTCCCATGCCCTCTTGGGGTCTTTGGATGAAGTCCTCCCACATCTGCCCACGGACATGCAGACCACGGTCAAGCAAGTCCAGGACCGGGCTGTTGCCAAACAGCAGCTCCTGACAGCCCTGTACTCAGCCGTAGTTGCCTCTTGCCGTAGGACTTGGCTGAGGCTCTCATCTTTCTTGGCAGATACTCAGCACAAACTAGCTGACATGCCTTTCCTGGGCACCGAGCTCTTCGGCCTAGGTGTGGCTGGTCATCTTCAGTGTATTGAGCAATACAGTGCCACCTTGGATGCCACTTCTGCTAAAGGTTCTTTGAGTAAGAAGCAGCAAAAGAAGAAGCCTTTTCGGCACTCTTCCCCTGCAGCCCAGCAACCATCCTTTCAAGGAGGGCAGCAGCAGGCTCAAGCATGGCACATCCGCCCCCAAGCCTGGGCCCTCCCAGGTCCATAAAAGAGGCCAAGGTTCAGGTCCTGGATCCTTCTACACCTTCTCCAAGCCTGCTCAGGGTCTGGGGCTGCCACCTCCTCCCCATCACACCAGCTCTGGGTCCTCCTGGGAGGGCCAGCTCCATCCTTCCTCCTTGGTCCGCTATCACCATGAACAGGTGGGTCTTGGAAATGGTTGGTTCAGAACTGCCTCTAGAATTCGAGCAGTGCCCTCCAAGCCGAGCCCAGACCTCAGCAGGAAAGAGTATCCGCCCATACTCAGTCAGCTTTCCGAGACTACATCGCTCAGCTCCTTCTCCTCGAGGCAGTAACTCCAGTGCCGGATTGTCCAGCAGACCCAAGCTTTGTCTCCAGGTACTTCCTGGTGCCCAAGCAGATGGGGGGCTGACGCCCCTTTCTAGATCTGCACGACCTGAATCAGTATCTCAGATCACGCACCTTTCGGATGTTCACTCTGTCCCAGATCATACCATCCTTGGAGGAAAACGTGGTTCTGTTCACTGGATCTCCAAGACGCGTTATTTCATGTCCCAATCCATCTGTCTCATTGGCGATTCCTCTGCTTCAGAGCCGAAGGGATCCTATCACAGTTCGAGCTATGCCGTTCGGCCTGTCATCGGCCCCATGGGTCTTCACCAAATGCATCATGAGTGGTGGCAGCCCATCTCGGGGGGCAGAATTTATCCCTACCCTCGACGATTGGCTCTTAGCAGTTCCCCCAGCAGGAGGTAGGGGTCCAGGGACCTGACCCTCCAGACTTGCTCCCAACTCTACCTCTTGATCAGTCGGCTCTCCGAGAATACATCACTTAGCTCCTCCTCCTCAAGGAGGCAGTAGCAGATTCTACAGCAGACCCAAGCTCCCAAAAATGGGCAGACTGGATGGGCCTTGCGGTCCTTATCTGCTGTCAACTTATATGTTTCTTTAAGTCGGAACCTGTGCCTTCCCAGGTGATGTGCTTCATCGGGGCAGAGCTCGACTCTCATCAAACTAGAGCTCGGCTCCCAGCAGACAGGGCAGAGGTTCTCTCCTCCTTTGCCCAGTCATTTCTGGTTGGGCAACTGCGCCCTGCCCGGGACTTTCTGCACCTTCTGGGTTACATGGTGGTATGCACCTCCGTGGTCCGTTGGGCCCGGTGGCACGTACGCCCCCTTCATTGGGAGCTGGCCACCCAGTGGACTTAGCACCATGGTAATTTCAACCAGCTGACCACTGTAACCCAGAAGATGTGGGATGCTCTCCAATGGTGGACTGCCCCAGACTGATTGCAGGAAGTGATCCCGTTTGTCCGTCCCAAGCCGACGGCCGTCTTCATGACCGATGCGCCTCTCATGGGCTGTGGAGCCCAGATGAGGGACAAAAGTCCCACAGGTTCTGGACCCCCAAGGAGTCCCGATACCACATCACCTGTTGGAGCTCAGAGCAGTCTGGCACTGTCAGCTTTTGCTCCTCGGCTCTGGGGTCAAGTGGTTCAAGTCCAGACAGACAATACCATGACCATGTACTACCTCAACAAACAGGGCGGCACGCATTCCTGTCTGCTTTGCAGAGAAGCGCTCTACATCTAGACCCTCCTCAGCCGTCTGGAGGCAGATCTCCTAGCCATTCATGTGGCAGGAGCCTCGAACCATCTGGTGAATGCTCTCAGCCACCTAGGTGAGACATCCCACAAGTGGTCTCTCCATCCAGAGGTAGCTTACAGTCTGTTCTCCCACTGGGGCAAACCGATGGTGGACCTGTTTGCCTCCAGGGACAACACCAAGCTGAGGCTGTTTCATGCCCGCCACCCCTTAGCAGGGCTCGCTGCAGGGGGGATGCCTTCTCAAAGCCGTGGATCCCAGGCCTCCTCTACGCCTTCCCTCCATTTCCCTTGATCCACAGGGTGCTCATGAAGGTGAGGAGGGACAAGGCGAAGGTGATTCTGGTTGCCCCAGATTGGCCATGCCAGTTCTGGTATCCAGATCTCCTCCGCCTCAGCTGCAGGCTCCTGAAGCGGCTTCCATTATGCCCAGACCTGATCTCTCTCAATCAGGGGTATACCATCCGGACCTTCAATCCCTGCACTCACAGCCTGGTACCTGGCGTAGTAGTTCCAGGCTTTGGGTCTTTTCAAGGATGTCCTCATTGTGGTGGAGGCGTCCAGAAAGGACTCGACCAGGAAATGTTATGCCTCCAAATGGAAAAGGTTTTCCATTTGGTGTTAGAGCAAGGGCCAGGATCCTCTGTCCTGTCCAATGGCTAACATTCTTGACTACCTTTGGTCTCTCTCCAAAGGGGATCTTCGGTCATCGGCCCTTCGGGTGCACCTGGCAGCAATCTCTGCTTACCAGGCACAGGCCAGTCAGCCAACGGCGCAGGAGACAGTGGTCGGGTACTTTTTTCAAAGGCCTGGATCACATATCCCCTCCGGTGCGTGAACCTCCACTTCCATGGGATCTACTGTTGGTACTGGCAAAGCTCATGGGCAAGCCAGAAGGTGAAGGAAGGAAACATATTCAATTCAGTGCTTTAGAGTAACTGGTAATTGGTATTTTTCTTTTAAACTTAGATTGTAGGCTTGTAGTGACACTATACTTTCTTTCTGTGTTGTCTTTACTTGTAATTGTTTTTGGGCTGTTGAAAATTTAAAACATAGTGGTGGTGTAATTCTGTGCTGTCTTTAATTGCTGCAAATTTTTATCTTGGCTTGTCTGACTGTCCTGTAGCTGGGTGAAGGGTGTTAATTGTCTGGCCTCTGACCTCAGCTACGTGATAACTGGAGGTGGGGCTTAGTCACAGTTAAAGCAGTAAACAGAGGTTCATCTTCTCAGAAGAAGCCAGAAGGTGAAGGAAGGAAACATATTCAATTCAGTGCTTTAGAGTAACTGGTAATTGGTATTTTCTTTAAACTTAGATTGTAGGCTTGTAGTGACACTATACTTTCTTTCTGTGTTGTCTTTACTTATAATTGTTTTGGGCTGTTGAAAATTTAAAACATAGTGGTGGTGTAATTCTGTGCTGTCTTTAATTGCTGCAATTTTGCCCCCTCACACCCTCTCCCCCAACTCTTAATTATATGCCCTGATAAATCTGATTGACAGAGCTAAACACAGGGTATAGTAAGAGGTGTGAAGTAGGAGGGCATAGGGAAGAAGACCACCTCAGCACAAGTGTTTTGACTCATTTATTTATTTATTGGTTTCTTTTTCCTTAAAAATATATATATATCTGACAATCAGTTACAGGATTTTAGTACTGTAAATAAATAAAAAGAGAACTAAGAGAGCTCAGTAGCAGAGAGAATTAGTAGAATTGCAGTATAATGTGGGGAGTGAGTAATGCAGTGGCTGTGGGGCAGCCATATTCAGGCAGACCTTCTGGACACTGAGGTGCTGCCCTATCTGCATGCATCTCTGGACTGCTGGATGAGGTAGCCAGACTCAGAGCGGAAGTAAACTGGGTCAGGAGTACCATCACCCCTTTCCAGGGACCACCCAGTCCAATGCAGCTGCCCCAAAGGATGCCGAACGAGGAGCACTTGGATGACAGTGGGCCAGGGAGGGTTAGAGCAGTCAGGCAGAGGCACATCCCAGATCCTATTCCTTCTCAGAACTCATATGCCACACTGGCAAATGAGGACAACCAAATAGAGGTACCCAGAGAAGTGGAAGGAAAGGATGTGGAGGTTAGACAAGGAGGTGACCCTAGTGGGGAAAGCAGTGGACCCCAGAGGAGGAGGAAGCGAATCCTAGTGGGGGTTCCCACTGTAAGAGGGATCCAGCTAGGAACACAGGAGGGGAGGACAGGGAGGTGAGGTGTTCTACCAGGTGCCACGGCATGGAGGGATGGAAGGAAGATACTGGGGATCACTGGGAAGGCAAGACGGGAGGGTGAGCTGGATGATATTATCCACTTAGGTACTAATGACTTGGCAAATGGGGAGCCAAAGGAAGTTCAGGAAGAGTTTAGGAACTGGGGAGGGGTCTCAAGCAAGTAGCTGCTTCTGTCACTTTCTGAAGTACTACCTGTGAGAGGCAAGGAGAGACAGGGAGGCATGCACCAGGAACTTTAACTCATGGGTTGAAGAACTGGTGCTGTGAGGAAGGTTTGGATTCATTGTGACTGGGGACCCACCTGGAGGGATGGAGGTTTGTTCAAGCCTGACGGCCTGCATCCATCCTGAGGGAATCCAAGACTCAATGATAAGTTTAAATGCTATTGACAAGCATTTAAACTAGTGAAAGGGTGGTGGCAGGCCAGCAAGGACGGTACCTACTTGCTCACCCCCACAGCTAGTAGTGGAACCAGTGAACCAGAGGAGTGGCTATCTCTGCAAAGCAGTGTGCAAAAGATGGAGATTAGTGTCCAAAAGGTGGATAAGCAGAAAGGAGCAAAATTCAGCAGAAGGGCAAACAGCAAGGAGAAGCAGGGATAAATGACAACCAAGGAAGGGCTGGAGTAGAACAGTGAAGCAGTCAAGGGAGGTCAAATCATGGAAAGCCATGTGTGCAAATGCCAGGAGCCTTAGCAACAAGATGGAAGATCTGAGGCTGTCATGGTACAGTCAGACCTGGACATTGTGGCCATCACTGAAACCTGGTGTAATGATAACCATGACTGGGAGATGGCCATACCTGGCTACAACATATTCAGAAGAGACAGAGCAGGCAGGAAGGAGGAGGAGTGGCACTGTATGTGAAAAATGACATAAGGGGCCACACAGATCCAGGAGGAACAAAATGGGGGAGAGATACTGTGGGTTAAGCTGGAAAGGAAATGGGGAAGCCATCCAGACAGGTGTGGTCTATAGACCACCAGCCCAGGAGGAAGAAACAGATAGGAGTTGATGCTAGCCATCCAAAGGATGGCAGACAAGGGTGAGGTAGTACTGGTTGGAGACTTCAATATACCAGACGTGGACTGGAGCATCCCAGCAGCAGCATCAACTAGGAGTAGATTTATCCTGGACTCTTCAGGGTGCCTTCCTCAAGCAACTGGTCATGGAACCAACTGGCAGAAGGCAATACTGGACCGTGTGCTCACAAACAGGGACAGTGTGATGGGGGTAACAGTGGGGGAGCACCTGGGTAACAGTGACCACCAGTCATTGTGGTTTGAAATCACAGAAAGAGCAGAACCAAACCACACAAAACACGTATCCTGGATTTAGGGGGGAGACTTTGGGAAAATGGGAGATACTTGAAAAGGCATTAAGGGAATGGGACAGGAATCAGGGGTTGAGGAACAGTGGGCAGTATTTAAAATGGGATTATAAGAACAACAGAATTATGCATTAAGCAGGTTAGCAAGAGGAAAAGGAAGAGAGACCATTATGGTTTTCCAAAGAGGTAGCAAAGAAAGTGAAGCAAAAAGATTGCATTCTAGGCAATACAAAAAGACACAGGCAGAAGGGGATAGAGAGAGTACCAGAGAAACAAAGGGAGGCAGGGAAGTCAGTAAGGGAAGCCAAAGCTCAGACAGAAGAACACATTGCAAAATCAGTGGGTAAAGGGACAAAACCTTTTCAGGTACATAAGTGAAAAAAGAAAGACAAAGGGAGGGATAGTGAGACTGAAGGGGAGGATGGGAGCCGCGTGAGGATGACAACAATAAAGCTGACATATTGAACAGGTATTTCTGCTCAGTCTTTACTAAGGAAGAGGGGGTAATGGGTCTGAAGGGAGTACAAGGGGTGAGAATGGTGCAGAAATGGACACAAGTCCCTTTACTTACGAGAAAGGGTCCTGAAGGAACCTGGAATAATAAGAGCTGATAAAGCAATGGGGCCAGATGGGGTGCACCCAGGTCCTTAAAGAACTAAGAGAGGTGGTGGCTGAACCTCTGGCTATCCTGTTCAGCCAATCACTGGAAACAGAGGAGGTACCCAAAGACTGGGGACAGCAGATGTAGTCCCTTATACAAAAAGTGGGAACAAAGAGGAAGCAGGAACTACAGACCAGTCAGCCTCACCTCGGTAGTGGGAAAGATCATGGAAGCACTACTGAAGGAGAGATTGGTGGAACATCTGGTTGTCAATGGACTACAGGACCCAAGGCAGCATGGTTTCACCAGGGAGGTCATGTCAGACCAACCTCATTGAATTTTTGACTGGGTGACTAGGGAGGTGGATCAGGGAGGGCAGTGGACATGGGCCTATCTGGACTTCAGCAAGGCCTTTGACACTG
Source organism: Neoceratodus forsteri (assembly GCA_016271365.2). Lineage (NCBI taxonomy): Eukaryota > Metazoa > Chordata > Ceratodontiformes > Ceratodontidae > Neoceratodus > Neoceratodus forsteri. The sequence goes on along the minus strand of CM028137.1, from coordinate 822,419,278 downwards.
TGCCACATAGAAGACTATTACACAAACTGGGGAATATGGGTGTGGCAGGACAGTAGTGTGGTGGGTAGGTAACTGGCTGGGTGGCAGGACACAGAGGGTGGTGGTAAATGGCTGTCACTCCACAGAGGGAAGAGTAACCAGTGGGGTACCACAGGGATCAGTGCTGGGACCGGTCCTATTCAACATCTTCATCAGTGACATTGCACAGGATCTAGAAGGCAGAATTTCACTGTTCGCTGATGACACAAAGCTCTGTAACAGAGTAGACACACCAGAGGTGTAGACAGAATGAGAAGGGACCTGCAGAAACTTGAAGAATGGTCAAGGGTTTGCAGTTGAAATTCAATGCAAAGAAGTGCAAGATAATGCATATGGGGCACAAAACCTGGCACAATATATCAGTTGGGGTGAGGATATAGCATGCACCAAGCAGGAAAGGGATCTTGGGGTTGTCATCTCTAATGACCTCAAGGTAGGAGATAGTGTGACAAGGCATCAGGTAAAGCAAACAGGATGCTGGGATGTATAGGCAGGGGCATCACCAGCAGGAAAAGGAGGTCATAATTCGCATACAAGACACTAGTGAGGCCCACCTGGAGTACAGTGTACAGTTCTGGAGACCATACCACGTAAGGACATAGACAGGGTGAGAAGGTTCAGAGGAGGCAACAAAGATGGTGCATGGGTTGCATCACAAGTCCTATGAAGACAGGTTGAAGGAACTGAACATGTACTCCCTGGAGGAGAGGAGGGAGAGAGGATATGATAGAGACATACAAGTATCTTACAGGGAGGAACAGGGTGCAGGAAAACACTATTTTAAGCGAAAAAGATGTTTCAGGACTAGAGGCATGGGATGAAGTTGGAGGAGGATGATTCAGAGGAAACATGAGAAAGAATTTCTTCACAGAACGGGTGGTGGACAAGTGGAACACCCTGCCAGAGGAAGTGGTGGGTGCTGAAACAATCACGGGATTTAAGAATGCATGGGATAGACATAAAGGAATTCTAGAGGGCAGGGGTTAGGGGAAACAGACTTCTAGGAAAACAAACTGAACTTACAAGCTCAAATGGGCAGACTAGGTGGGCCATAGGCCCTTATCTGCCGACACTGTTTATGTATCTATGTATCTATGTATCTATGAATCAATGCACAATTATGCGTTGTCACACTTGTGGAAGACGGCCTTCCTGGTGGCTATCATGTCTGCCAGAAGGACAGGGGAGCTCCAGGCGCTTTCGTTGGACTCCCCATATCTGGTCTTCCACAGGGACAAGATTGTCCTACACCCCCACCCGAAATTCCTTCCGAAGGTGATGTCAGTTTCACTTTAACCAGTTGTTAACTCTGCCAGTATACTACCATAATTACACCTCGGAGGCCGAATACAGGTTCCATTTATTTATTTATTATTTATTTATTTTGTTTTGATTGACCGGGTAAGTGCACTAGACAAATCCTGCCTATTTTCAGGCACAACCCGGGGGAGGGGGATACAGATGAATGCCTACTGATCTTGAACCAGATTAAGCTGTTGGTGGTATTTTTAGTGAATGAGGGAAATTTGGCCAGGACACTGGGGAAATTCCCCTACTGCATTGCTGTCAGTAGGGGGGATCCTTGGCCATCTGAGGTGAGATAGCCAGTGTTCCTGAGCCTTCGGAGGAGATGGATGTTGTTGGTGCAGGGGTCTTGGCCTCGTCCCCTGTTCCTATTTTTCAAGAGGCTTCTGAAGAGGAGATTGCTGCTGCAGATTGAGTCACCGGTTTTTAGTGATTCTGAGATTCTGCATTTTGAAACAGAGTCTGTGTCCTTTGAACAGCCTGAGTGCCCTGCTGCAAAACCAGAGGTTTGCAAAACTAGACTGGCATTATCTAGCAAAAAGTCTAAGCTTTTAATTGAACTACAGCAATTGGATCGTGAATTAGCGGATCTCCCTGCGGTTAGTCCTACCTCTGCTTTATTGCCTACTGTTCCTGCTGTTGCTGTGCCTTTAATGGCTGCTGCTGTGAATACTGCCATTATGAATCCTGCTTCTATAAGTTCGAATTCAGTGCCTGTTTTGTCTCCTGGATCCTCTGCTGCCTCATTGATTCCGCGGGCTGGCAGTAAAATCGGGTTTACTAACTCTCCAGAGTGCCTACAGCCCGCTGGACTCTTGCTAAAATGGCTCTCATTACCGCTGAACCTTTCCTCTGCGCCACCAGTTTCTGTGTGCCCTTCTAAGGATGCACTGCCGGTTCCGCTCTTCTTCTGGTGGAGTTTGTCTTCCCTCATGATCAGACCAAACCAGGCTGGAGCAAGACTTCTGCTTGTATTCCTGTGTTTGACAAGTAGGTACCGAGGGCTCCTTCCACTGCCTTGCCTTTGGCAGTTGTTCCTGGCGGTCCGTCCTGGTCTCCGCAATGGGTGTTGCGAGATGCGGGGTGGGAACTATCAGATTCAGGTACCTGGTCCCCAGACTCTCAGGACCAGTCCTACCTCCGGATGTTACAAACAACTACAGCTCCTGTGGCCACCAACACTGAGGGTATGAGCTCCATCATTTTGCCCCGGGGTAAGGACTTGGACAGTGATATTGTGACTGCTTCTGTTTCCATTATACAGTACCTTCTAAAATTGTGCCTGACACTGTTGGTATGGGGAATGTATTGCAACAACGCGACTGTAAGGGTTACTTTACAGCCGATGAGGCTTCAGATACTATGGTAGTAGGGAAGCTTAAGGGTGGGCTCTCCACCAGCAGTTGTTGCACAACTTTCTGAGGACTGTCCTAGAGCACCTTTTAAGCTTTCGGATTTGTTTCAGCATAGGAAGAAACCTGCTCAACGCCGAAATGCTGTTCGTTTTTTGTATAAAGAGGGTTTGAAGGAGGCACCTGACCGAGTTTGTATTGCTCGGGCTTTGTTGAAGGGTTCTATGAAGTTCTTTTCTTCAGAGATTTTTGCCCTGATTAATATTGGTAATTCCAATTTTGATATCAGCTTTAAAAATGTTTCGAGTTTAGATAGGTTTTGGGCCAGGTATAATGTTTGTAAAAACACACCCCTTTGGTCCCCCTTTCAGATAATACCCCTCACCAAACCTACTGTTAGAGTTATTACTGTTATGTTTAAAAATGAAGGGTTAACATTGAGGATATTTTATTTTGGCTTCGGCAGCATTGTGTGGTTTTGAGTACTCCCTCCCCTACTTTGGACAGTGAACAAATCTGGGATGGGGTTGGAGAATCCGGGTTAAGTTGTTTGTCACGAACTCTGGTACTGTGCATCTACCCAGTTCTTTTTATTTGGGTAGGGATGGGGTGCTATTTTTTATATAGGTCAACCTCGGTCCTGTTTTAAGTGTGGGTCTTGGACTCATCTTAGCTCTGCCTGTGACACTGTTAAATGTAGTCATTGTTTGGAGTTTGGGCATGGGTCCGCTAAATGTTTAAATCTTTTTCGCTGCAATCTTTGTGAGAATACTGGACACGTTTATGGCAAATGTCCTTGGGCTTCACACAATAGGGACGATTGCCCTTCCTATGAAGGCATTATTGACCAGGCCCAACATTTGCATGCTAAAAGATTGTGGACCTTAGTCTTGCTTCTGTTTCGCATGTTCCTGATCCGGGGTTTGAGTTGCCTGCTGATGTTTCAGGCAGGCCCTGCAGTTTCCCCTACACCTTTGGATGCTGCTGACTATGGATGTACAGGTTGAGTCGGAGGAGGTAGTAGCTGCCCTATTCCTTCCTCGGCCCCTGACATGCTCTCCCCCACCCCAGTTTGATGATTCAGGCTTTAGGCCTTTATCAAAAAACGGACCAGGTTCGGGAGGAAGGTGAGGCCTCTCGTGTCCTTAGAAGGACAGGACAAGGAAGAGCCATCTGAGGCCTGGGCAAAGGGTAATAAATTTGCAGTGTTAGTAGAGAGGAGTCTGATGAAGACGGTACTGATACTCCTCTCTTATCCACTACTGATACTGAAGAAAAAAAGGAGTGTAGATTCCATTGCTAAACGTACCCAGCAGTATCGGAAAGCTCGGATGACATGAATAGTGTTTTTTGGGTAATTTTCCTTTTTTCCTCCTTTTTCATGTCCTCTCTCTCTGTTGCCACTATTAATGTTAATAGTATTAAAGGGGGGAGGAAGTTGACTAGTACTATGTTTACTCTTCAATCAGTTTCTTGTGATATTCTTTGTTTATTGGATACCAGACTTAAAACTCATAGTGAACTACAGGCCGCATCCCGAGCTTGGCCACTGGGAGCTTCTTTCTGGTCTATTGGGCTTGATGCTTGTGATGGTGTTGGAATTCTTTTTTCCAATCCTGATTTTCAAGTTACCCGGTTAGTAGATATACACCCCGGGCACGCTTTATTGTTATATTTTACTTATCATAGTGATAGATTTCATCTAATTGTTATTTATGCCCCACAAACTAAAGCAACTAGAGTTTCTTTATTTGAGGAGATCCACCAATATTTACATACTTCACGTTTAGTTATCTGGTTGGGAGATTTTAATTGTGGTTTGAATCAAACTGATAGGGGGTTGCAGACTTCTAAATTGTTTTGTGACAGTAATACCTTGAATAGGATTCTGACTACTGCTGGTTTACAGGATTCCTATCGAACACTGCATCCTATTGGTGGTTATACTTTCTTTAAGGGTACCTTGAAAACCAGGATTGATTTCATATTTGTTTCCACATTCTTCAGGGTTTTAGAATCTGCTATTCGGGCGGTGGAATTTTCTGATCATGTTTTGTTATACTCCAAGATTTCTTGGAAAGATACTCCTAGATGTAAAAAAAATAAGTGGCGGTTAAATGATGTTTTATTGCAGAATCCTAAAATACAGAAGGCCTGGTAGAGTCATTGGACGGCTAGACTTTCTGTCAGTGATTGTTATACCAATATTTCCACTTGGTGGGAGGACACTAAAAAAGATTGGAGGGTTTTGTTTCAATCCTTGGCTTCTCCCAGGTGTCGGACTGATTATTTGGACCATTTAAAATTACGTCACCATTTACAGCATTTGATTTCATTATCTGCCACTACTAGCCAGGATTATGGTTCGCAGATTCAGACGGTAAAAAGTAAGATGGTGTCCCTTCAGTTTACCAGGGCTAAATCTTTGGAGCAGGAAACAAGATTTGGTACGCAGGTTCGGTCCTCTTCTATTGATCCCTTTAAGAGTTGTCAGGATAGAGTTAAGCATAGGTTTATTTCAGAATTGCTTTCTTCCTCTGGGCAGAGTGTCACTTCACCGGAGGGGATTTCATCTGTTATTGAGGATAGGTTCACTGCTGTGTTTGCAAATCAGGAGGTTAGTGGAGATTTGGAGCAGGTTTTACGCACCATATTACCCCAGGTGCGGCTGGAAGATGTTTTCATGTTGACACATGATGTCACTGCTGAGGAAGTATTTCAGGTGGTTAAACACTTGAACTGTAATGCAGCCCGGGTATGGATGGGGTTGGGCAGCTTTTATAAACATTTTCTTGAAGATTTGTCTCCGGTTTTGGTGGTTCTTTTTAACCATATGTCAGTCATCCACTTTTTCTGCTTCCATGCAGGAAGCAATGTTGGTATTAATTCATAAAAAGGGTGCACAGAATAATATTGATCATTGGAGGCCTTTGAGCCTCCTTAATACTGACAGGAAAATTGTGGCAAAAATTTTGTTAAACAGATTGAGTAAAAATTCTGATTATTTGATTAGTATCGAACAGACATGTGTAGCTCCGGGCAGTCAGATTAAGGATAACCTTGTTGTACTACGAGAATTGTTTTGGCAGGCTGATTCTGGTCGGATCACGGGTGGGTGGTGGAATGGATCAGAAAAGGCTTTTGATCGCATTTCGCATCAATTTTGTCCTCAGTTTTGAATGCATTTGGTTTTCAGCGAGTTTTGTTTCTTGGATTACGGCACTTTGTGACAATATTTCCTTATGTCCTAATGTGAATGGGTGGTATGTGGTCGTTCATGTGGCGACACGGAGAGGGGTTAGACAGGGTTGTCCCCTGAGCCCTCTCTTATATGTTTTTGTCTGATATATTGATTCGCCTTTACACCGCTCTCATGATATTCAGGTGTTTTGGTTCTCAAACTGGTTTTGTTGTTAAAACTATGTCTCTTGCAGATGATATGGTGCTTACGTTAGGGGTTGACACAAAGGAAGCGTCCTTTGTAATATTTAAGGACATATGGAGCTATTTAGGCTCCTGGATAAATTGGATAAGAGTGTTGGTATTCCTTTAGGTAATACCCTATTCCGCCTTCTGTTTTTTTCGGGGGGATACGGATTCAATCTGAGCCTTTATTGGTTCTTGGGGTCCGCTTTGGGGGTCGGGATGTGGCTTCTTCTAATTGGCTTGACACATTTAGGGCAGGCAGAATGTTTAGTAAAGGGTTGGCGTAATCGGTCGATTAGTAAGAAAAAGAGGGTGCTTTTGATTAAAACTTTACTTTTACCTATTCTTTTGTATCTTAGCTATGTCTTTCCACCTCCCTAAACATTGTTTACTAGATTATTTAGTGTTTTTTTTCAGGCTTTTTGGGTATCCCGGTTAAACCCAATTAAACGAGAGATTACTTATAAATCCATTATGGAAGGGTGTTGGTATGATTAATCCTGTTGCTTTTTATTTTAGTATTTTTTACAGTTATAACTTTGGTTTAGCCTTGAAACCAGGTTTTCAGATATGTCGTTCACTGTTTTTGGCTTGGATCACGCCAAATATACAGTTTTGGGAACAGGGTAGTACTAGGTTGTTGGGGAAACAGACCCCTATACTATTAAATGGAAAATTAGACCTCAGTATTTTTTGACTTTGAATAGAAAGGCAGTTTATCACACTATTCTGTCTAATGCTAATTCTACTGTGATAGTCTTTCCCTTTTGTTCTTCTGTACAACAGATGGTAGTGTTACGTCATTTAAGGAATTCTCGTATCCCTTCCAGAATGTGGGATTGTTTATGGTTAGGGAATTTTGGTAGGCTTAGTGTGAAGGGTAATCATAAACATAAAAAATTAGAAGATAGATATTGTCCCCGTCCTTCTTGTTCACAGATGGTGGAAACTCAGTGTCATTTATTTTTTGAATGTGTTTCTGTAGTACAATTTTGGGCTTATTTAAGTATTGTTTGGAGGAAACCTGAGGTTTTAAGAATATCTTACTCTGATATTATGTGTGGTGGGAATCCTGCTTTATGTGCGAAGTATAATCCAGAGAGCCTGAATCTTATTTTTGTTGTCATTCGCTATCATTTGTTGCAAATCAGATGTTTGGGGGTTCTTCATCAAAAGTGGGTCTCGCGTGTTGAATTATTGGCCAATATTCGACAGTCCTTACATGATATTGTACAAATGGATTTATTTATAGTAAGGAAAAGGTTGCACATTTATGGATTCATTGTACTCATTGGTATTGAATTTATAAGCTTATTTTTTCCCCTTTTTGCTTTGTTCATTTGTTAAAATTTTCTATATCTTCTGTTTGCTTTCATATGTATTGTTGTGTTATGAAGTCCACCTCTTTAATAAAAAAATTCCCCTACTCTTTTTGAGAAGTGTCATGGGATCTTTAACATCCACCTGAACTACCACCAAGCCAGGCAGATGGAACCTCGGTTTAACGTCTCATCCGAAAGATGGCACCTCAGAAGTGCAGCACCCCTCTCATGCTGCACTACAGTGTCAGTACTGGGATATTAACCCAAGTGCCAGATGTGGGAACTGAACCCACAGCCCTCTGATCTCCCGGCCTCAGAGGCGAGTGCTACCTACTGAGCCACTGACACTGGTACCTTGGACCTGAGACGGGCCCCCTCCTATTATAAGAAAAGTACAGCAGAAATTCGGGGAGAGGTTCACCAGCTGTTTGTCGCCTACGCTGAAGCCGCTTCTGGAAGACCTGCAGCAAAATGGACTATTGCGAGGTGGATTACATCTTGCATAAGTCTATGCTACGAGTTGGGCATGGAGCCTCCCAGAGTGATAAGAGCTCATTCTTCCAGTCATACTGCTGCTTCGGTGGTTGCTTCCAGGGACATCCCTATCCAGGAAATCTGTCAGGCTGCTAACTGGAAGTTGACAATGCCTTCATTTCCCATTACCACATCGACCCTGAGTCACGCCGGGATGCTGGTTTTGGGGCCTCAGTTCTCCAATCTCTTTTCCCCAAGTAAGTATCAGTGGGGGTGTGCGCCTTGCCTCCCTCCTCCCGGAAAACTGCTGGGAGTTTGCCAAGAAGTATGGATGAACAACATAGCCACGATCCTAGAAAAAACAGGTTACTCACCTGTAACAGTAGTTCTAGGAGTGGTATATGTTGTTCATCCACACGGACCCAACCGACCTCCCCGGCTATGGACGCACAACACCTGGCTTCCTGTGGACTAAGATCTGGCATCATGGAGCGGAGTCGAGGATATACCACCCGGGTGGGTGGGTGGGAGGAGCCAGCTTGAAGAGCTTACGATGATCCTTAAAGGGAAAGGGACATGCCAAGAAGTGTGGATGAACAACATATACTACTCCTAGAACTACTGATCTTACATCGAGAGGAAGCTCTTGCAGCAGGTAATACATGTAGGACTGACGCCACCTGGCAGCAGATCTCTGCAATTATTTTCTCTAGCAGTACTGACGTGGGACCACCCACCCGGCGTCTGCTTCGCCCCAGACATCACCCAGTATAAAGGTAGTCGGCAGTCCCCACATGCTCCAGTTCTTTCCCACTGCGGCAACATGTTAGATCAGCTCTCAACTTTCTTTCAGTTCCTCAGCTAAGAACAGTTATTTCTTCCTTGTTTTTCTCTGCGAAACTGCGACTTATGTCCTCTACATCGACTGGGCATCGTAATGAGTGCTCTTGTGGAAAACATCCCTACGAAGGACGGACATTCAGCCTGCCTGGGCCCAGGTCACGACACCTGTACCCATTGCCAGGCCTTCAACAGCCACACCAGGATCCGCAGGCAAAAGTCTCTTCAAGCCTTTTTGGCGGAAAAACATTTGGCCCAGATGCAGCAGGAGACATCCGGGTGGGAATCTCATTCCCCTTCTCCACGCAGGAAACATCAGAAGGAGAAGCACCATCACCGGGACTAGGACTGCTCGTCCTCCAGGCCTAGGTCATCCAGCTCCCAGTCTGCTGGTCACTCTGGCTCCTCTGTGCATGAGGCCTGGCTTATTTCCTTCAAGCCTCCCGCCTCAGCCTCTCTTTCCAAGGGGCCCGCTGTACAACCCATCAAGATCTAGGCACCGGACTCTGGCACCGCAGCGGCTCATAAGCCCTCTGACTCCAGTGCTGCTGCTAAAAAGCCCTCGGACCCTGGATCTTTGGCCCACAAGATGCCATCCGATGCCAGTTCTGCAGCAGCTAAGAGTAAATCTTCCTCCCAATTGGCCTCTGTCGATTCCCGGGAGGCCGAACAGGCTTTAGGGCACTCGGTTTCCAGGGCTTCTTCCCTGCCACCCAAGTCTAAGCCCGACTGGCATCAGTCTGCTGACTCGGACAGACGCCACTCTGATAAGCCCCATAAGTCGTCAAACAGGCTGTCTAAGGCTTCGTCTCATTCCAACTGTTCCCACCAGTCTCCAGCCAAGGGATGCCTGTTGGACGTCTCTTCAGCTCCGACGCCAGACAAGCCTTTGGCTCCTCCTCCGGCGCCAGCTAAGACAACCATACCTCAGCCATCGTTGGTCCCTCCGACGTTGCATGTCTGCACCCCTGATGTCTCTCCTCGAGACCGCTTGCTGGTCCGCCCGACGCCAGAACCTGACAACGGTGCTACGGAGGCGTTACCGATGCCACCTATTCCACCGACGCCCGTGCAGGTCCCAGCCATCTGATGTCACCTCCTAAGCCTGAGTCCCCCCAGTTGGGTATGTCTCGGGTAAAGGAGCTCTTTACCTATTGGTGGGAAACCGTTAAACCAGACCTGGTCTCCCCTCCTACTCCTCAGCCTCCTACAGTCCCTGAGCCAGATGCCCAGGTTTCTCCTGTCCCATCTGGGAACGAGGGGGATAAGACTCCTTCTAGCCCCAGGAAACACAAGGACAAGTGTAAGTGGACAAGAACTCCTTCATCCTCCCGCTCTCCTTCGCCCAGGAGGCCTAGACACAAAAAGAGACAGCATTCTTCTTCCTCCGATGCCTACAGGGAATCTGAAACTTCCCTTCCTGATTCCAATCCTGGCTCGCTTCCTGGCAACACAGAGGAACAGTCTAAATCTCATCCCGATGACCCCAGCTTTATGGAGGTCATGCATCATATACAGGTGTATATGGGATGGGATACAGAGGCCCTGGACCCTGAACGCTTGCATATGGCAAAGTACCTACGCCAGAAGGACCCCAAGCTGGTGGTTATCCCCGCATTAGTGGATACCTTCCACTACGTCCCTTTGGCACCCACATGCTTTGTCAGCGATGCCCAAAAAGGCCAATCGCTTGTACCGGGCCCCCAAGGACAATTCTTACCTAGCCGAACCCCCCACAGCTGATTCGTTGGTTATTTCAGCTGAGCATGATCATTTGCAGAGGACGAAGCACCTGAGTACCCAGCCACCTGACAGGGAGTCTAAGCAGCTGGATTCCTTAGGTCGCAGGGTGTACTCGTCTGCCATTTGCAGCATACGGAGCCTTCATTTTTTGACTCATATAGTCCAGTTCCAAAATGCACTTTGGGCCCAAGGACTGGACATCCCGCAAGGTGTGCCCGACTGCCCCCAGAAGGTGGAGCTTGCAAAGCTTTTGCAGATGGACTCGGATGTGGGTACCTCTGACTCTGCAAACACCTCGGTGAGGGCGGCTGCAACTGGAATTTGCCTTGGCGTCGCTCCAGCTCTCAGGGCTCAGCCCAGAGGTTCAAACAACCCTTCTGGGCGCCCTTTCAGAGGCTCTGTGCTCTTGGGGAAGACACAAGAGAGGTTATGTCAAACTGCAGGACTCGGGAAAGGCCATGCGTTCTATGCTGTCCATGTACCGCCTGAAACGGGAGCGTTTTTGCAAGCCCTGTTTTCATAGCAGAGGGGGACAGCAGCCCCGTGCTCAGTCTCATGCACAGCGGGGAGGCTTTGGTCGATGAGGGGGGTCCAGAGGTGCTGTCTCTACTCCCTCTAGACAGACTAGACCTTCTACCGCTGCCCTTCCTCCCTCCCTCTCCTTCAACCTGACTATTCAGGCGACCCTCCACTCCCAGACCTTTTGTTGGGAAAGCCAGTGGGAGGTCGCTTTTCTCTTTACGCTCAAGCCTAGAGAGAAGTGACCTCTGATCAGTGGGTCCTGGACCTCATGGAGTTCGGGCACTCCATCGAGTTTGAATCCCTACCACCAGACAGACCACAGGGCTCCTATCAGACAGGAAATCCAGTTTCTACTAGACAAGGACGCCATAGAACGCATTCCGGAGGCAGAGGTAGACTCTGGTTTCTACTCCCGCATCTTTCTGGTTCCCAAGAAGTCAGGGGATCTGAGGCCTATCCTGGATCTCAGTGACCTCGACCGCTGAGATTCCACATGGTGTTGCTCCCAAATCTCTTCCTCTTCTTGACGGTCGGGGACTGGTTGGTGTCTTTGGATATGCAGGATGCACATCTTCACATTCCCATATGCCAGAACCATCGGAGATTCCTGAGGTTCAGGTTTGAAGGTTGGTCCTACCAGTTCAGGGTCCTTTCAGCCTCTCCTCTTCCCCCAGGGTCTTTACAAAGTGTCTTGCTGTTGTCGCAGCAATGCTGTGCAGAGACGGACACTTCCTGTTCCCCTATTTAGACGATTGGCTTCTCCTGGCCCCATCCAGGCCTCATCTCTGGGAGACCATACTGGACACTCTCCCTCTGTCGACGTCTGGGGATCACTGTGAACCCAGAAAAATCTCAGCTTCTGCCTTCTCAACATTTCCAATTCATAGGAGCTCTTTTGAATACTTCCCTAGGGAAGGCCTTCCTTCCTCCTAACAGAGCAGAGTGTCTCAGGGCTCTGGCAACTCAGATCTGTTCAGCATCTGTCATACCCGCCAGAGTCATTCTCGGGATTCTAGGCCACATGGCGGCCACCATAGTTTCGTCCCATTCGCCAGGGTTGCATGCGCACTATTCGTGGACGTTTCGTGTCCAGTGGGACCAAACCAGAGATGACTTGGATTTGCTTATCAAGATCTCTGAGCCAATCCTTCGGAAACACTGCTGGTGGGGGTCCCCTCAGAACCTCTGCAAAGGTCTCCCCTTCCAGCCAGACACGCCTGCCCAGACTCTCAACAGATGCATCCGGGATGGGATGGGGGCTTATCTGGGGGTCCACAGGACTCCAGGGCTGTGGTCCCCTTTAGAGGAGAACCTGCTTATCAATGTGCTCAAGCTCAGAGCCGTCCTGTACTCTTTACAGGCTTTGGCTCCATTCTTCTGCCCGGTCACCTTCCGTTCAGACAGACAACACTTCGGTGATGTTCTGCATCAACAAGCAAGGGGGCACGTACTTTATCCCCTCTGTTGGGAAGCTATGAGGGTGTGGGACTGGGTGATGGAGCATCACATCACTCTTACGGCAATTCACGTCCCGGGTTCCCTGGACGCGATTGCAGCCGCTCTCAGCCGAGCCAAACCACTCTCACACGAGTGGTCCCTGCTACAATCTGTGGCAGATGCACTGTTCGCCAGATGGGGAACGCCAGAGTTGGATCTCTCTGCGTCTCAATCCAACGCAAAACTGCCCAATTTCTGCTCGCTCGGTCATGAGCCTTGAGCTTTTTGGCAAGATGCATTGTCCCTATCCTGGAACAGGAGGTTCCTTTATGCATTTCCTCCTTCCCCTCTTGCAGTGGGTACTCCTCAAAGCCCAGTCAGAGAGGGTGCTCATGATCCTGATAGCCCATCTGTGGCCCAGACAGATTTGGTTTCCACTGCTCAGGCATCTGACAGTGGAGCTTCCATGGCCCCTTCCTCTTTCAGGTCAGTTACTCTCTCAGCAACAGGGAGCTCTGGTCCATCCCAATCTATGCTCCCTCCATCTGCATGCTTGGCTCCTGCAGACCTAGCTAAACTTAGATTCAGAGTATCTGACAATTTAGCCCAAATTTTGGTTGAGGCACAGAAGCCTGCTACCAGGGCCACCTATGTATTGAAATGGAAGTGCTTTTGTCTTTGGGCCACAGCCAGGAGATTGGACCCTCTGATCTGTCCGGCCAACTTTATCCTTCAATACCAGCTATCCCTGTTGGAGTCAGGTCTCAGCTACTCCTCCATTCAAGTACACCTGGCCGCTGTTTCCGCCTATCATCACTGCATCCAGGACAGGACAGTGGCTCAACTGGAGGTAGTTAAAACCTTTCTTGAGGGCATTTTGCATCTCCGTCTGCCTGTCCAGGACCCTGTTCCTCCCTGGGACTTATTGTTCATTGTGGAAGGACTTGTGCTTCCCCCCTTTGAACCGGCCATGAGTTGTGAGCTTCGCTACCTCTCCTGGAAGACGTTGCTCTTGGTGGCAGTCACCTCTGCTAGACACATTTCCAAGCTCCTTGCCTTGATGTGTAGAGAGCCGTATCTTATTTTTCATCAGGATAGGGTAGATCTACACACTAATCCTAAATTCTTTCCTAAGGTTGTTTTGGAGCTTACTCTGAATCAGGCGGTTCAACTTCCAGTTTATTACCCGGAACATTCCAATAGGGGTGAGGCGCTGTTGCACACCTTAGATGTGCTTTGCGCTGTTACTGGTCCAGAACCAAGAAGATCAGGAAATAAGATCAGCTTTTTGTGTCCTCTGTGGACAGGTCCTTGGGACGTCTCGTCACCAAACAAATGCTGCCGCATTGGTTGGGTTACTGCATTTCCTGTTGTTATGAAAAGGGTGTGAAAACCCTTCCGGGTGCGATCAGGTCGCACTCCACCAGAGCAGTCGCTACTTCCTTTGCAGCGCTCGAGAGTGTCAGTGGCTGACATTTGTGCTGCCTCCACTTGGCATTCTGTTCACGCTGTCATCAGACACTACAGTCTGGATGTTATTTCTAGGCACTGAACAGGTTTTGGCCTGGCAGTTCTCCAGGGCCTTATTTCTTGAGAGGTCTCCCTCCCCTTGTGTGTCTTCCTCTCCTTCCTTCTCCTATCAGTTGTCTTAAGTTTTGTACCATTTGGGGAGTGTTTTGTATGTTGACTTCCCTTCCCAAGGGTTGTCTTAAGCTTCATATCACTTGGGTGCGTTTCTGTATGTTTACCCCACCCCTTCCTAAGGGTTGTCTTTAGTTTTTATACTGCTTGGGAATCAGTCCCTACATGTGTTACCTGCTGCCAGCAGCTTCCTCTCAAAGTAAGGTAGTACAGTTATGTAAGAACTTACCGTAACAGTAGATCTTCGAGAGAAGCTCTTGCAGCAGGTATGATTTTCCCCTCCCTCCTTTCCCCCAGGAGTAAGCCTCTTTGCTCTGAGCCAAACGTTTAGCCTTCTGTTTCGGGCCTTGTTTTGCCCAGAGTTCTGTGTGGACTTGTTTTTTCCACAGATGTTGGTTTAGGCCTGTCATTGGCATACAAGAACTGGAACACATGGGGACCGCCTACTACCTTTATACTGTGTGATGGGGTGGAGCCAATGCTGGGTGGGCGGTCCACGTCATTACTGCTAGAAAAAATTGCGAGATCTGCCGCCAGGTGGCGTCAGTTCTACATGTGTTACCTGCTGCAAGAGCTTCTCTCGAAGATCTACTGGTTCAGTAAGTTATTGCGTAACTGTACTTTACAGGTGAGTAAGTAACCTGTTTTTTTGGACTAGCTGTCCTTCAGGGCCTTCTTACCTGGGCAGTCTGTTCTGGTTTTCTTTCTCCTCCCAGCTGACTTATGGTCGGTTCTGGTACTGCTTGAGACTTGGTCCCACCGGTGTTTCCTGCTGCAAGAGCCCCCTCAAAGTAAGATAGTACAGTTACGCAAGAACTTAACCATTCTAGATCTTTGAGAGGAGCTCTTTCCGCAGGTGCAGCCTTCAATCCCTCCTTCCCCCAATACCTGTTATCCTTTATCATGTATTGTACTTGAAGTATGTTTGTCCCAAGGGACCTCCTTGCAAATGAGTTTGCTCAACGGATATATCCCTTCACAATAAACCTAAGCTGCTTCTGCTTCGCATTTACTATATTATTCCTCAGCTCGGTTCTGTGTTTTTGCTTTCTTCGCAGGGCTCTCTGGCAGGAGAACTGAGGGAGGTCTGAGGACCGCCCCTTTGATAGGATAGGCGGACGTCAGCGAGCCGATGGTGGGGGCGGTCCCCCGTGATTGCTAGCTAGAAGTTTTCCATGTGGTCCTGCGACCTGGCGGCTTCAATCTTACTGGTGTTGCCTGCTGCAAGAGTTCCTCTCGAAGATCTGCTAACGCAAGTTCTTATGTAACTGTACTTCAGACAACTTGAAACTTCTAAATGCTTGAAAGCACTTTCATCCACTACGTTCTGAGGTTCTGCTATTGTAATTTAATTCTTCGTCCCATGTCGTGCCTCTTACGTGAACTTATTTCTGTTTTAAATTGTATTTGTGTAGTACAAAGCACTTTGAACATTTGGAAAAGCACCATATAAAAGGACTGTTCATTTTCCCCGCATTATGCCTTGTGTTTGGTTGACAGAAGCTTGAAAGCTGTGTGTTGTATTAGAAAAATCAGTCGGTGCAAAGCAGTGCCAGCTTGTGGTAGAAGCTGTGATTAACTGAACTTAATACTAATAATTTTATTAGCTAGTCACCAGCTAGGAGGAAGTGATTTAGTGGTTAGAGCAGTGGCTTGGGAACCAGGATATCACAATTCAGACTCACTAGAGCCAGATACTTACTTTCCAGTGCTTCAGTCCACCCAGCTGTGTATCTCTGGTAGAAGCAGAACCCCACTAGAAAGGAGATGTTGCCCATCAACATGGCTATCCTGGGTAAATAAATTTGTAAAAGTGACTTCTGTTGGTGGTTCTCGGATAGCAAACACATGAAAGTCAAAGGAGTTTGTTAACCTTGCAGCTATAGAATTTTCCTTAAGCTGAATCTGTAAGGTTGCTGCCTTCAGGATTGGGGGATTCCAAGCAAGTGCTACAAAGGACAAAACAAAGCACATCCACCACCTTAAAACACACATGCACCAAGACAAATGTAACATTCTAGGGAGTGGGTAAGGTTCATTTATTTATACTGTGGTAGTTCCATGGGAATGCAATGATTGGCGGACATCTTTAACCTAAGCTGCTCCCACCACCTGGCGTGTTGTCCCTGACTCCGCCCTGTGATATCAGATCTTTACACTAGAAGAACAGGTCGCCTCCTTCGCGCTCCGCTTAGGATTTTCTGTGCACCATAGACAAACCCTCACTTTTGAAGTTGTTTTACAGCTGTTTCACGGTTCTTTAGACTCCCATCTTTGGACCAGCGATGGATCGTAAAGAACCTGGATTGAAATTTTGCAATCAGTGCCACCAGAATATGTTGGTCACTGATCCGCACATCATGTGTGTGTACTGCCTGGACAGGCAGCATGACGTAGCGGGGTGCGGCCTGTGCTTTCCATGCTTCCAGAGTCCCTTGAGGACAGGAAGCTCCAACTCACGCTGGGTTGGCCTTCAGAATGGAATCCATGGGATCACCCTAAGGGTAGCAAAAAGGCCTCGGCAACTGCCGAGGTCTGCAACACAGCTTGTGGTCCTTGAGGCAAATCGGCTGCAGCAGGCACTTCTTCGACTTCACTTCCCTCCTGGGGCCAGTATCGGAGTGACCTTCACAGACCAGTTTCGTGATACATGTAGGACCCTTCCCACCATGGTTGTAGGTCCAAAAGCAAGAAATCTCACCACCGTCACTGGATGGGGGGAGATCATGGTCCTTCCGGTCTCAAGATTTGTCTGACTGCTCAGCAGCTGTCATGTGCCGCTCAGCCAAGGGGCTGGTCCGGCAGGTTGAAAGCTCTTCGGCTCTGCCGTTGAGCCAGACAGCCTCAACTTCATTCAGCCAAACTGTCGCCATTCTTCTCAACCCGGTCGACGTGTCAGATAAGGCCAAGGATTCAGCCTCTCAGACCTCCGTGCTCCTGGTCCTCACTCAGGAGAAAGTGGATTGATCAGTGACCCCTGGTCAACCCTGCTTGGGACCAACCTCCAACTAGGATCAGGTCTTCACCCTTGTTGCTTAATGTGGGTAGGTGCATTATTTACAGCCAACATCCAGAAGGCTCCGCTTGCAGTCGACTGCCCAGTTGCAGTCAAGGCATTCGTGCAAATGATCCCATTCAGCCAGGAGGCGCCATCAACACTCCTTATTCTCTGGGGTGGAGAGGCACCAACAGAAGATGTGCCGGTGCTACAAGGAGTTCATGGGGCAGGATAGAGCTCTGCCCCAAGGACCTTTGGTCCCCTGGCAGCCACTGGTGGTTGCCCTGCCAGTCCTGGTTCTACAGGTGCTTCTCACACCAGTTTCTCTAACGATCACAGTGGAGCTGCCACCCAATAGCCACCAGTCAGTGCTCTAAGGAAGCCAGCCGTTCAGCTCCTGGCTTGCCAGACCTGTTGGTGAGGATTACAGAGTGGCGAGTTTTGGGAGGTCTGTGGTGAATAACTGCCAAGGACCATCTATTTTTAATGTGTTTTTCTGCCTTGCGACCTGGCGGCATCCCTCAGCTTTCCTGCCAGTCTCCGAGCGCTATTGCTCCCTAAGCGATCAGGGCTCTATGTCCCCACAGATTGTGGCACCCCAGCGAGGCAGAGAGAGGCCCCAAGGGCGCTATCTGGAGTGGGCCGGGCGCTGAGCCGTGGAATCGGAGGCTGTGGAGGCTTCATCTAGCCGCAGTCACTTTTTCCCTGGTTTTCTGGTGCCCCATCCCCCATGGCTGAAAGCGACATGTTAATGTATTTCCCATTGTCTGGTGCTGCCCCTGTCCTCCACCAGGAGGCAGCCAAGGAGCGGGATGATGGACCACCCACCCCCGGGAGAGGAGAGCTGTCGTGGGACACTCGATCCTCTCCCTCCTCTGCCGACCCCTAGCGGCCCGAGCTTGTTCCCATACCTGTGTCACTGGCACAGTGAGAGGTGTGGTGTCCAGGGCCTCAACCCTCAGTGCCACTGGTCCCCACTGCCAAGGACCATCTTTGAGGGGTTATAGACAATTTGGATCAAGAGTTCATGGCCACCTCTGGGACTCCACTCTTCAACACTGGCTCAGTCGAGGAACCTTCCACTGACATGGGGTCATTCTCCCTCAGTGTGTTACTCCAACTGATGGCGCAGTTCACATCCATCCCATTGGAGCCAGTCCAGGAGAGGGCCAGGTACTCTCTCACAAACATTTTGGACCGGATGAATCCTGGGGTTGTCTTCCTGGTGGTCGAGGTCATCTTGGGACCAACACTGGAGCTCTGGCAGCATCCAGGATACTCCTGCTGCTGCTACCCTGGATCTTCTTCAGGCTAATTATGCTGTCATGATGGCGAATTATGGGTATTCCCTGTTCGGAATGTCTGATGTAGTCCTCCCACACCTCCATCCAGAGCACCGTCAGCGATGGAGCTCATCCGAGACCACGGTCAATCGTTCACTAAACAACATCTCTAGATAGTCTTGGAAATTGGTGAGTCTTGTGCCCGTCCAGTGGCAGCGGCTGTCTTCATGCGTCAGTGTTTGGCTGCACTTATCCACCTTTACGGCGGACAGCCAACAGAGGTTGGCCGATGTCCCTTTTCTGGGCACTGACCTCTTTGGCCTGGGCCGGATGGGCATCTCACGAGGATTAAGTCCACTGCCACTCTTGATTCTGTGAATTCATTCCAGTCACAGCCTCCCGGCAGCAGCCCCAGCAGGGCAGTCTCAGATCTGGCTCCCCAAGATTCAGGGTCAAGGTCCAGAAGGAGGCAAGGGTAGTGGTGCCCCAGCAAAACCTGCTTATTGACAGGTTGGAGGCTGTCCGCTCCACCTGTCCTGTCCCCGACTGCTCTCCCAGCGGAGGCTGGCTACATCACTTTTGCCACGGTTGGTGTGCTGTCTAGCGGACCCCACAGCCTACAGCTCTACCACTAAGCCAACAAGTCAGGCTATAGACTCCCTCTGATCCATAACTTTATACATTTTGGCCCCATACTCAGCTCAAAAATACCTTCTGCTGTCCCACTGCAGGTCTCAAACCCTGTATGCTTGACAGCAGCTCTACCACTGGGCTAGCAAGTCAATACAAATTACTCTGATTCCTTAAAGCTCTTATAGCTTCTTGGCACCATAATTCAGTTAGAAAAATACTCTCTGCTGTCCCAGTTGGTTCTTGAACCCTGCTCACCTGGTGCCAAAGTCGGCAACTCTGCCTTTAAGCCACCAAGCCAAGATATAATTCTATTGGATCCTAAAGCTCTTAAAGCTCCTTAAATTGACCAAAATACTCTGCTGTCCCCACCACAGGTCTCAAACCCAGTACCTTTGGGACTGAACTCTACAGCTCTACCACCGGGCCACCAAGCCAAGACATAATTCTACTGGA
Source organism: Neoceratodus forsteri (assembly GCA_016271365.2). Taxonomy (NCBI): domain Eukaryota; kingdom Metazoa; phylum Chordata; order Ceratodontiformes; family Ceratodontidae; genus Neoceratodus; species Neoceratodus forsteri. Next base: position 822,399,810 of record CM028137.1, on the reverse strand, counting down.
TCTTAAAGCTTTTGAGCCTTGACCCAAAAAACAAACAAAAAAAGCACTCAACTGTCCCTCCCCATTTCTCAAACCCAGCACCCTTGAGACTGAAGTCAGTAGTGCTATTGACCAAGCCAGCAAGCCAAGATAATCTTGACTTGGTTCCTACAGCTCTTAAAGCTTTGGCTCCCCCTCTCCCAGCCACTGTGCTCTAACTTCAAGGATACCTGGCATCATGAGGGCTAACCTCCACCTTATATGTATCATCTTCTTACACTTCCTGGAACCTACATCCCACCAGCCAGACCTCAGCCCTTGCCCATGGTCAACTGTACTCACATACCTTTCCACTGTAGCCCACTCACCCACCACCCTGTCAATGCACCCTGGACCCCTGCATCCACCCCCTTGCTGCCCCCCAACCCCACCTCCAACCCTGGCTCCACCACCTCTGTATCTTCCAGACCCTCCACACCCTGCCCATCCCCTGTTCACCCACTGCCCATCCGGCCTCTCGGCGTACCCACAGGAAACTAACAAACTGCCACCCCAGGGCTAGAGCCCTAGTCATACTATTACTCCTCTCTGGTAATATCCACCCAAACTCAGGCCCTGCCCCCTCTAATCCACCAATTAAGTCCAGCGGACTCCACATTGTCTGCATGAACGTATGCAGCCTGCTTAAAAAATTTGTTGCCATTCAGTGCTGGGTTATATCACCCCAACCAGACGTCATAGCCCTAGTAGAAACCTGGCTAACTAAGTCCACCTCAGACTCCTTTGTCTCCCTCCCAGGCTACACCCTATATCGCGAGGATCGAGTAGGTAGACGTGGAAGCGGTTGTGCATTCTATGCTCGTGACACCATCATAGGCCACGCCCTCCATGCCCCCAAGCTTGTAGATGATGCCCAGGCCCTTACCCTCAAACTCACCCCGACCCTTCCAAGAGCCCCCTCTATCTCACAGTCTCCTATATTCCCCCAAGGAACCAGAGCCCTGCAATATCATCTCTCACCAAATATCTCTCCCTCCCCATAAGGCTCAACAAGTCCTAGTAGGAGACCTCAATGTAAACTGGCTCAGTCCTATTGCCTCACCGATAAGAGACGCATTCACTACATTGGACCTGACCTAACTTGTCTCTCAACCCACCAGACGTAACCAAAATTCAGGGACAAGCACCCTCCTAGATGTCATTGTCTCAAACCGCCCCAGAAGATTCAAGATATTCAAGTCCTCCCAGATTCCTTAAGCGACCACTCCCCTCTCCTATTCCTCTGGTCTACTCCCACCCCCAAACCCGTAGTCCAAACCAATCACCATATACGCCTTCGCCCAGGAGGACTATTAAAACTCAGGCAGTTCCTTGCTCACATTGATTGGTCTCCATCCGCCATGCACAGCGGCGTTGATACTGCCCTCGACCTATTCTCACAAGCTTTTACCAAGGCCTGTGATCTTTTTGCACCCATCACCATGGTCCGCTCCAAAAAACAAAATGCACCCTGGGTCACCCCTGCCCTACTCCAACTACTCAGGGACAGGAATAACCTTTGGCATATAACCACTGAGACTGGTAGGGCAGCCGACAGACAGGCATATAATGCTGCCTGGAACAGGTGCACTTGGGCCATCCACAAAGCCAAGGCTAACCACTACCAGACCACCCTCACCTCCTCCTGGGGCTGCGCCCGGAATTTCTGGGACAATATAAAAGAAGTAATTGGGAAATCATGCTGCGCCCCCCCCAGCCCACCTTAGTCAATGGCACCACCATCACTGACCCCACCGACATTGCCAACTGCCTTAACTCCTCCTTTACTAATCTTAGCCCTGTCCTCCTGAATAACTTTTTTGACCCTACTCACAACCCGCCGCCTTCAGATCTGCAGCACCCCCGGTTCTACCTATGCAAGGTATCCATTCAGGAAGCCAAACCACTCTTGCTTAAAGTGCTAAAAGGCACCAGTCCTAGCAGCGACTCCCTTAATCCAAAAATAGTCCGGCTGGTCCTGTATGAAGTCTTGGTCCCACTTACGGATCTACTGAACCGATCCCTCTGGGGAAATTCCCCACACCACAGAAAACTGTGACAGTCACACCTATTCACAAAGGTGGTGACCAGTCCGTCCCCAGCAACTATCGGCCAATTTCCATTCCCCCAAGCCTTAGAAAAGTGGTGGCCACCCAACTCACCGAATATCTAGCAAAATATAACATCCTGTGTCCAGAACAGCATGGCTTCGTCACTGGTCACAGTGCACAACTTCAATGCAGTTCTCCAACTTCCTACATGCCTCCCTGGACCTCGGCTCCCTAGTTGGGGCAGTGTTCATTGACCACTCTAAGGCCTTTGACACTGTCTCCCACCCACTCCTACTAAATGCCCTCAACCATACGTGTTTCTCTGCTGGCCCCCTCTCCTGGTGTGCAAGCTACCTATCAGCCTGCTCCCAGCATGTCAAAAATAATGGGGTGCTCTCAGAAACCCGTCCCATCCACTCAGTGGTTCCCCAGGGCTCTATCCTGGGCCCACTACTCTTTAGCCTGTACCTAAATGCCCTGCCTAGCGCCTGTTCTGGCAATATTCTACTATATGCTGACGACGCCATGATTTATGCAGCTCACAAAAATCTCACCTCCCTCCAACACTCCCTCCAGCTCTCCTTCAGTGATGCTGAGAATTGGTTTAAGAAGAGAAGACTAGTAATTAACCTAAAAAAAAACTAAGGCAATGCTCTTCACCCACCACCAGAACAAAGCCAGCAAAAGTCCCCTCCAAATCTTCCCCAGCACTTGTCAACCACTTGCACAAGTTTACTGGTACAAATACCTTGCAATCACATTTGACTCGGCCCTAACCTTTCATGCCCACATTACTGCCCTCGCTTCCACTGCAAACGCACACCTTGGCATCCTCTACCAGCACAAGGATTGCCTCCCACCTGATGCCCTCAGGCTTGCCATCACATCTGCAGTAATATCCCTTATTGATTCTGACCCTGTATACGGTGTTGCTGACTCCACTGCCCTCAGTAAGATTAGACTCACGCTAAATAAGGCTTGCAAGCTGCTGACCAATGCCCCTAGACTCACCCCCCCTGTCAACTCTGTGACATGGCAAACTCCTATACCTCAACAAATGCATCCACTACCAAAACCGGCCTGCTAACCAAAGAAGATTCTGCGCAGGATCTCCCCAGTGTCTGCCTCCATCCAGCTCTCCCCAGAGGCACCACCGAACTTCAGACAAGGTCACTCTACTAGTCCCAGAACTAGGACCACCGGGCTCAGAGGTCATTCAGCTACAGAGCCCTTATCTGGTTCAACTCACTCCCGCAGCCATTTCCAACACCGCCAAAACTGCCCCCTTCAAAGCTGCCTCCCACGACCTGCTGTTCAACAGCCGCTGCTGCACCTGTCACTAAAAAATACTTTGCTGCTCTTCTGGCACTATTGACATGGGCCACTCGGCTGAACACCCACCACCCTCTGTCCTCTGCCAGTATCTGCTGGTACTACTTCAAATGTTAATTAACTACACTTGTGTTCAAGCAAGTTGTATGTAATACTATATATTTCTCTTCATGCGACCTATGTAAAACTGTGTGATTCTGTATGTCTGTTTTCTGTAAATATGCAAAAAATTTGTTATTCTGTATTGACTGTATTCTGTGAATTGTGTTAACCATGTGTGTCCCGTCTGTGACGAGGTACCTTTTTAAACGAGCTACTGGCTCAATGGTTGTAAATTCGATTATACAATAAATAAAGAAATAAAAACAAGTGGGTGTTGGACGTAGTGTGCAGAGGATTGTCTGTAGATTTAAAGGCTCTCCTGCCCTGCTGCCTCCTCGTGCCTCAAGAGTCCGTGGTGTCTCAGGATCGCCATCCGTCCTCAGGAGGACATTGCTCAGCTCCTTGCTGTCACATAGTGGAAGGAAGACTCGAGTCATTGTCAGCTTCTAGGGATGTGGATATGTTGTTCTTATCCACACTTGTTGGCATGTCGCTTCCTTTAAATCTTGCCGGAAGTGTGTTCAGGCTGTTTCTCCCTGCCCACCCGGTGTTAAAACTCTTGGCTCCGGCTTCCCATGACGCAGATTTTCCTTTCTGCTGGAAGATTCAGGTTACCTCCTTTGTGACTTCTTTTTGTATGCCTGGCTTCTATCCCTTCGGTTATTCGAAAAGTAGGCTCGTTCGAGCCAGCACTGTAACTCTTTGTTATTCGGTCATGGAAGATGAATCTTCCTCCAGAATTCGCTTGGTGCCCATGCAGCCAAAAATGTCGCTGCACCAATCCAGAGGCAACAGATAAGATCACTGCCTGGTGTTGGCCATGACACCCAGACTTGCAAGATGTCTCTTGTTTCACCCGAACATCCTAGACGATCGCCCCACACACCTTGTTGGGCAGGCCTGAGAAACAAAATCCAGTGAAATCCAAAGAGGCCCGTGGGAGGTCTCCATGGCTGCAGGGTCTGCTGAGTAGCTGGAACAGATGCAGGCCTTCAAAGAAGAAGCGGCGCTGGTCACAGAATCCTCTTCTCGGTCATTTTGTTCTCCTCAACCCGGCTCCATGTTTTCGGTTCCTTCCAAAAGCTGTGTCAATCCCTCCCCACTAATGGTGAAGGACCTGCGGGCTCGTATTCCTCTCGGTCCCGTAAGAAAGAAAAGGATCCAAAACTTCTTTGTCTCAGCGAAGACGCTCTTGGGATCATGCGCGATCTCGGTCCCAGCAGCCAGCAGTATCGACTTTGGTTGGAATTGCTTCCTTGGCTGCTGGCTTCTCGAACCTGCCGTCTGGACAATCAACCGAGGTCTCCAGTGGATGAGGTTGAGAATATTCTCGATCCCGGGGACCCGTTTTCTCCCGACGAGGCCGACAACTCTTTGACTAGGATTCCAGTCCTGCCCCTTCCTGATGAGGGGAGACAGCCTGCTGGGACTCCTATCGAGGAACTGGATCCAGGCAAGTCATCTGTTTCTCTGGTGTCTCCCGAGTGACTGAATCTGCAAGTCCGATAAAGGTTGAGCTCTAGGACCCCCTAGACCATCAGGCCAAGGAAGGCGCATAAGCACTCTAAAGAGGCGACGCCACCGGTCATCCTCGTCCTCCTCAGATGAGGGGAGGCTTCGGCGGAAACTCCGATGCAATGAGGATTTGATGTGGAAGCAGCTGATTCTGTCTGGACAGAAGCTGGCCATTTCTTCTACTCCAGCCATTACTTGGCTTTTGCCTCCTACGCCGAAGTAGACTCCTTTGGAACCGGCCAAAATCGGTCTCTCAGCCGATTGTGGTGGAGCCGCCGCCTAAACATCCTTTGGGAGGGGCTCCTACGAAAGATCCTGAGATGGTTCCAGGACTCCCGCGTAGGTTGTCTGTCACCCTTACACCTGATCACCCCAGGCGTGTTGAGGAGGACCTTAGTGGCCGACCGATCTATCTGGATTCTTCAGACACGGAAGACACCATCTTACACTCTCACCCTAAGGACGATGAGTCTAGCAGTAGTCTGTCGACAGAGGAGGGCCCTTCATCTTTTCAAGGGATTCTCCACCTTGTCTCTGATTCAACAGGGATGCCCCTGAGCCTGTCCAGAAAAGGCAGAGTACCCTCTTACAGATATTCTTGAGAGGATACACCCACGGAAGCTTTTCCTGTGGCCGAAGCCATTGTTGGCCTGACATTGGAGCTCAGGCAGCATCCTGCCCAGCGCCATCTACCCGGATGGCCTGCAAGTGTGCAGTGCCCATTGGGTCCTCTCGTGGTTTACTGAACACCCCTCAGTCGAGGGGTTGGTGTCTGCCTAATTTTTCAGATGCACAGGCAGCTCTGCTGACACTGACAGACCTTCTGACAGGAGTCCAAAAACTGGACCACATAGCCAGGAAGGTCTATGCAGCCTCTTCTCTAGGCCTCCGTCAGGCGAGCTCAGCCATCGTCATGGCGCACTTCTCTCATGCCCTGTTGGGCTCCTTAGATGAAGTTCTCCTGGACATCCCTGTGGGCCTTCAGACTACAGTCAAGCAGGACCAGGACAGTGCCATTGCCAAGCAGTTGCTTCAGGCGGCTTTGGAACTTGGGTATTCTTGCGCCTGTTCAGTAGCAGCCACGGTTGCCTCATGCCGTATGGCTTGGCTGAGGCTTTCCATCTTTACGGTAGATACCCAGCACAAACCTCACTGATGTTCCTTCCTGGGTACCAACCACTTTGGCCCAGGTGTGGATGGTCACCTTCAGCAAATCAAGCAGTCCAGTGCCACCTTGACTCAGCCACTTCTGCTCAAAGCACCCCTGGCACCAGAAGCAGCAGAAAAGAAAAAGCTTTTGGCACCCTGCTCCTGCGGCTCAGCAGCCCTCCTTTCATGGCGGGCAGCAACAGCAGGCATAGGCTGGTGCCCTCGGCCCAAGTCCGGGCCTCCACCTGGCTCGCAGACAGGCAGGTCAGGGTTCAGGTCCTGGACCCTCTTCTCCAAGCCTGCCCAGTGACGGATAGGGGTTGCCACCCTGTCTCCGTCACAGCAGCTCTGGGTCTCGTGGGCTTTCCACCTGGTCCTCTATTCACGTAGAAACATAGAATTTGATGGCAGATAAGGACGCTTGCCCACCCAGTCTGCCCATTTCCTACCTACTGGATAAGCTGCAGATCCTAGTTAACCAGCAGCCTACTTCTTCCTACCCCCACCCCTAGAATTGCCTTATGACTGTCCCATGCATGCTTGAATTCCACCACTGATTTTGACTCCACAGCTCTCCCGAAGGCGCTCCATGCATCCACAACCCTCTCTGTGAAAAATACTTCCTTAAATTACCTCTGAGCCCTCTATCTTCAAATTGTGCCTCTTGTTCTTGCACACCTCTTTTTGAAAGATGCTACCCTCTTGGACTTTGTTGATTCCCTTGAGGTACTTGAACGTTTCTATCATGTCCCCCTCTCCCTCCTTTCCTCAGGGCTATACATATTAAGCTCCTTTAGTCTCTCTTCATATGTCTTCCGGTGCAGACCCTGCACCATTTTAGTTGCCCTCCTCTGGACAGCTTCCATCCTGTCTATGTCTTTGCGGAGACTGGGTCTCCAGAACTGCACACAGTACTCCAGATGGGGTCTCACCAGCTGTCTGTACAGAGGGATAATAACTTCCTGTTTTCTACTGGTGATGCCTCTCCCTGTGCAACCCAGTATTCCCCCAGCCCTCCTTGCTGCCCTCTCACATTGCTTGCCCACCTTTAGGTCATCTGATATGACTACCCCAGGTCCCTTTCCATTTTGTTGTTGTTAGTATCTCACCCCATTGTGTACTCTTCCCCTGGGTTTTTGTTTCCCAGGTGCATTACCTTGCACTTCTTAGCATTGAATCTAAGCTGCCATACATTTGACCATTCCTCTAACCTTGCCAAGTCCCTTCTCATCCTTTCCACCCCACCCTGTGCATCAACTTTGTTACAGATCTTTGTGTCATCTGCAAAGAGAGATACTTTTCCTTCCAGTCCTTCTGCAATGTCGCTTATAAAGACATTGAAGAGGACCGGTCCTAATATTGAACCCTGCGGTACCCCACTAGTAACCCTCCTTTCTTCTGAGTGAACTCCATTTACTATTACTCTCTGTGTCCTATTCTCCAGCCAATTCTTTACCCAGGCTGTCATCTTGGGACCACTCCCAGGCTGGCTAACTTGTATATTAATCTTTTTGTGTGGGTTCATGTCAAATGCCTTGCTAAAGTCTAGGTAGGCCATGTCCACAGCCCCTCCCTAATCTACTACTTTGGTCACCCAGTCAAAGAAATCTATCAGATCTGTCTGGCATGACCTTCCTGCTGTGAATCCATGCTGCCTAGGGTCCTGTGCCCTCTGGCCTCTAGATACCGACAATTATTTCCTTCAGAAGTGATTCCATCATTTTCCCTATCACTGAGGTTAAACCAACAGGTCTGTAGTTTCCTGCTTCTGCCTTGCTCCCACTTTTGTGAAGGGGAATCACATCTGCCCTCCTCCAGTCCTCGGTACCACCCCATCCTCCCATGATTTGTTAAAAGGGTAGTCAGTGGTGTCACCTAGTTCTACCTTGTTCTTAGAATTCTGGATGAATCCATCAGGCCCCATTGCTTTGTCCACCTTCAGTTTTAAGAGTTCTTTCAGAACCCTTTCTTCTGTAAATGGGCTGGTATCAACTTCTGTATCCAGAGTGTTTCTACTGTTTGTTTGATGTACTCTCCTCTTCATTTGTAAATACTGAGCAAAAATATTTGTTTAGTATCTCTGCCTTTACAGTCTCCTCTGCCCACCCTCCCTCCCTTTATTAAGCCTCACTATCCCTCCTTGGTTTCCTTCGCTCCTGATGTACCTATAAAGGTTTTATCCCTCCTTAACTGAGTTGGCTATCTTTTCCTCGGTTTGGGCCTTTGCTGTTCTGACTGCCTTCCCAGCCTCCTTTTGTTTTAACTGATACAGTTCTCTGTCCTGCTCCTTCTCCGATTCCTTGTACTTCCTGAATGCTTTTTTTTCTCTTGAACCTTCACTGCCTCTTCTTTGAGAACCATAGTGGTTTCTTACATCGTTTTGTTTTGTTGCTTCACACAAAGGCTCGTTACCTCTGTGATGGCAGTTTTTATTATTCCCCATTGTTCTTCCACCCCCTCCTTCCTGCCCATTTGCTAGTGCATTCCTTAGGCACTCACCCATTTTGGCAAAGTCAGCCCTCCTAAAGTCCAGTACTTTTGTCTTTGTATGGCTTGACTCTATTGCTGTGTTATTGTGAACCATACTGTTCGATGGTCGCTAGTTCCCAGATGGCTACCCACTTCTACATCTGTGATCCTCTCTCCATCTCCATTTGAGAGAATCAAGTCTAATATTGCTCCCTCTCAAGTGGGCTCCAGTACTAGTTGTCTAAGGCATGCTCCCTGTAGGGCATCTAGAATAACTCCACTCTTAGTGGCAGCTGCAACTGCACTCCAGTTAACATCTGGCATATTCAGATCACCCATCAGCAATATCTCCCTTTTCTGCCATTCTAAGTATACTTTCTATCATTTCCTTGTCCATTTCCTCCCCTGAGAAGGGGTTCGTATACAACCCTCAGCGGATTGTGGTGCCATTGCCTGTCTCCAAATTCTACTCACAGTGCTTCTTCTCCTCCCTGTTTACCCTTTTGTTCTGTTGCTTTATTCCTTCCCTTATGTAAAGAGCTACCTCCTCCTCTTTACCCTCCCTGTCCCTCCTGTAGATAGTGTACCTGGTATGTTTAGTCCCAGTCATGGTTTTGTGTGTACCATGTTTCTGTGACTGCCACGATATCCAGATGTTCCTCCTCCATCAAGGCCACTAATTCAGGAAGCTTGTTACCCAGACTATGGGCATTGGTACTCATTGTTCTCCATTTTTTGATGGCTTTACCTTCTGTTGCAGCATCCCCCACTGACCGTTCTACCTCGGTCTTTTTCTCATTTAGTACCCTGTTTTGTAGGGAGAGGCTGGGATTTTCCTGCTGCTTGTCAGTGCCTCCCCTTTGACTAGTTTAAAAGCTTGCCATTGAAGCATTTAAACCGATTGCTCAAAAGACTTTTCCCTTCCTGGACAGATGCAGACCATCCTGCCAGTATAGGCTGGTGTCCTCCAGGTGGAACCCCAGTCCCCAATGAAGCCAAACCCTGTGCTCTGCACCATTTTTTCAACCATTCATTAAACTGCATGGTGCTAATTACCCTCGCCTCCCCCATGCCTTTGACAGGCAGCACCTCTGAAGAGCGGGGAGCAGGCTTATCGGCGGGCAGGTGGTTCCCGGAGGAGCCGGAGATCGACTTAGCAGCTGCAGCAGTGGCAGTACGGTCACCGGAGGGGCCGGAGACTGACAGAGCACCATGCAAAGGCAGCACCTACCACGGACAGGTGGGTCTTAGAAGTGGTCGGCCAGGGTTTGCCTCTGGAATTTGAGCAGTACCAGCCCAGCCGAGCCCGCTCCCACGGGAGAGAGTATCAGCCACACTCAGTCAGCTCTCAGACAACATAGCCCAGCTCCTCCTCCAGTCAACCCAGGGTTCGTTTCAGGTACTTCCTGGTCCCAAAGCGGACGGGGGCCAGTGCCCCATTCTAGATCTGAACAACCTGAATCGGTATCTCAGGCCACGCACCTTCAGGATGGTAACTCTTTCCCAGATCATACCATCCCTGGAGCAAAACATGTGGATCTTACTTCGAGAGGGTTCCTGCAGGAGGTCATAACAAATAGGACTAGCACCACCTGGTGTCTGGACCTCACGGCAGACTTTTCCAGCAATGCCCGACAGGGAACCGCCCACCCAACATCACGTGATAACGTCAGCGTGACCCTAAATAGTGGACGGTCCTCACGCCTGCCCTCCAGTTCTTTCCTGCCGTCGCCTCGTGCAGTCACCTAGCGGTAGACTTCCACAGCGATCACCATTTTTTCCAGTAGTTTTACTAATCCTTTCTGAGTTTTTTCAGTAGCGTTCACGCTTGCCTTCACCTACATCCAAGAAGTGTGAGACTTTGGCACCCAGATTCCACACAAGGACGGTCACCGCATTTGATTAGGCCCGGACCATCCCTCAGCCACCTGCCTAGATTGCCAGCCATTCAACCAGGCCACCCGGAAACTGAGGCAGCAGGTTTTGGAGGCCCATTTGTTAAAATCCCATTTGGCCTCCCTAGAAAAGCAAATGGAAAGAACCAGGGATTTGACATCACCTTCTTCTAGTTCTCCTTCAAAACACAAGAAGAAAGAGAAGCACCAGGAGTGAGAAAACCGGTTGGAAGGTTCCAGGGCCGAGTCTTCAACTCTGCTTCCAGCAAGGCCTTACCCCGGCCGCCATCTATCAGGATTGTTCAAGTAGCAACTGGGGATTCCAATGGAACCACCGTCACCTTACTCACGGTTCTGGCAGGTAAGTCAGTCTCCGGCCCCTCCGGTGACCGTACTGCCACTGCTGCAGCTGCTAAGTCGATCCCCGGCTCCTCCGGGAACCACTTGCCCGCCGATAAGCCTGCTCCCCGCTCTTCAGAGACCCACCCAGCCTCAGCCGCTAAGTCTGTGTGGAGCTCCTCACCCTCCCACACGGCGTCACCATCTTCCAAGTCAACCTCTCCCAGCAGTCGCATAGACGCAGCTCTCCCATCAGCACACCTTACATCTGGATGAGCCCTGGGAAGACTGACCCTCTTCCCTCTTCTCCCCCGCAGGTAGCTCAGCCTTCGAACCCAGCCACCCCAGGTGGAGACAGCGCCGGTCTCCTGGACATGGAGCACATCCCAGGTTCTGATCCATGTTCCCCCGTGGGGTCTCGGGACAGGAGGCCCCTCCGTCTGGGCCTGTTACGGGGAGACCTTCTGTTCCTTCAAGGAGGAGTCCTTCCCGGATGGTTTCTGACCTCATGCCGGACCTTACTTCTCCGTCGGATCCGGCTAAAATTCTCCAGACGCCGGACCCTCCGATGACAGTCTCCTTGCTGGACCCGATCTGCCTGTGCTGCAGGGCCCTTCAGCAGACCTGGGTCCATTGTCTGATCCCCTGCAATGGGTTCCGCCACCAGTTTATCCGACACCAGATCTGCTTCTGATGCTGGACCCGTCAGTGATTCCGACATCGGCTTGCCCGTGGCCGGATCAGTCTTGTATATACAATGGCAGGTCCGACTAGGACTCCACCGACGTCGGCTCCTCTAACAATGGGGATTTTTTTGAGACCCTTTCACATCCCGCACTACCCTTCTAGGTACTCCTTGGACTAACCTCTGGCTGGTCCATTGCCTGAATGTCATACTGTGGGGCATTACTTTCCCAGTTACACTCCATTCCAGGTTACTCTTCCCAGGGATACCCGCAGTTACCACTATCACCACCCGTGCTTCCATCCTTCTCTTCAGCCTCCCATCCCCGATTCCACAGCTGGACCTCAAGACTTTTATCCATTCTTGGTGGAAGGAGGGGTCCGAGTTGGTGACAGACCTGGAGAGCAGACTCCCACTTACTTGCTGTCCACTCAGGCCCTCGTCCCCTGAGAGCTTCCATCCCTCTACAGTTTACATCAGGGGACTAGATCCTAAGGATATTTCTCTTCCGGATTTTGAACCAGTTTATCCGACACCAGATCCGCTTCTGACGCTGGACCCACCAGTGATTCCGACATCGGCTCTCCCGTTGCTGGATCAGTCTTGTATATACAATGGCAGGTCTGACTAGGACTCCACCGACGTCGGCTCCTCTAACAATGGGGATTTTTTTGAGACCCCTTCACATCCCACTACCCTTCTAGGTACTCCTTGGACTATCCTCCAGCTGGTCCATTGCCTGAATGTCATACTGTGGGGCATTACTTTCCCAGTTACACTCCATTCCCGGGTTACTCTTCCCAGGGATACCACGGTTACCACTATCACCACCCCATGCTTTCCCTCCTTCTCTTCCGCCTCCCCCCCCCGATTCCACAGCTGGACCTCAAGACTTTTATCCATTCTTGGTGGAAGGAGGCGTGGTCCGAGTTGGTGACAGACCTGGAGAGCAGACTCCCACTTACTCGCTGTCCACTCAGGTACTCGTCCCCTGAGAGCTTCCATCCTTCTACAGTTTACATCAGGGGACTAGATCCTAAGGATATTTCTCTTCTGGATTTTGAACCAGGAGACAATCCAAACTTTGGGGAGGACTCTTCGGCAGAATAGTCGGGTCACGAATCCCCAGTCCCTAAGGGAAAGGATTCTCCTAAATCCCCTCCTGAAGATCCTTCCTTTTTGGACCTTTTGAGGTCCATTCAGGCTTTTTACGACTGGGAGTCTGAGGATCAGAATCCAGTGAGACAAAGACTTGCTGAACATCTGGACCTGGAGTCTTTGTCTCCCATTCTGGTTCCTCAAGACCTCACCACGACCATCTGACAACTGCCCCACTCCATCCCGGCCGTCCCCAAGAGAGCAGACAGGACTTACTGGGCACCTAAGGATGCTCCTTTTTTTTTTTTTTTTTAAATTCAAGTTTATTGATCTCAAGCAGGTACATCATTTTTATAGATTCTATTAATATCCTTACATATCTCCATAGATCATTTAATTCTCAGAAATTTCCATTACATTTATCTCTGTTATCTCTACATTTCATTAATTTCCACAATATTATTATCTGAAACAATGTGGTCCCCCCCTTTTTTTTTTTTTTTTTTATTCTTCCTCTATCTCACCCCTTGTTATCCCCAGTCTCCCTTGGGCCATGTCGGATCACTTGAGGCCTCTTCCATATCTGGTTCAATCTCTTCTCCCTCCCTCCTCTTTTAAGATCTTTCAGGCATTATGTCGTTGGAGGAACACCAAATCTCCCACCTTGTCCATCTGTTCAGATAAGTGGAGTTCGATTATTAATTTTGTAAGTGAGTTCCTCTAGTTCAGAGATCATGTTTATTATTCTTGTCCACTCCTGAATAGTTGGAGGAGCCAGATTTAACCACCTTTTTCATAATAGCTTTGTGTGCTGCTGTTATTAGTATAACCCAGAGGTAGACTGAAGCATCCTTCATCTCCTCAGGTGGGTGTCCCAGTATTAACATGTGCCACTCCAGCAGAGTCTGCACCAAGAATATTTCCTTAAGTGCCCCTAAATTATCCCAAAAGGTCCTTAAAACACTACAGGACCAGAAGACATGCAAGTGAGTAGCTTCAATGAGCAGCAACCCTCCAGCAGTGAGCCACAGCATTTGGATCCCTTCTACTTAATATTTGAGGTGCCAGAAAATAGCAGACCTTAATTCTCCAAGAAAATTCTTGCCAATATGGTGACTGGGTCGTTTTTAGTTAGAGAGAATATTGGTCCCAGTTAATCTCTCCTAAGTCCTGGGGAGCTCTTCCTCCATTTTATTTTTATTCCATTGAGTGGATCCCCTTTCAATGTCAATAAGGCTTTATACAGAGAAGAAATCATCCTTTTTTGCGTGTTAGCTACGGTACTTTCATTTATGGCTCCCAGGATGTGTTGGGCTCTGATGGGGTCCATATCTTTCTTCTTTAATGTGAGGATATAGTTTGTGGCTTGCAGATACCTGAAATGGTCTGTGTTTTGCAGGCTGAATTTGTTTTTAAGGGATTCAAAATCTAGAAAAATTTCTCCCTGCCAAAATTGTGATAAACATTTCAGGCCTCTTGTCTCCCATGTGTGAAATCTCCTGTCCAGGCAGCCAGGTCTAAAATCCGGGTCCCATGCCAACCTTTTTAGGGGCCAGATAGAGTTCTTAAGCTTATATTTCTGCCATATTCTATGGACCGATCTTATAGTGTCTTTAATTGAGGTTAGTCTTGGATGTGGGAATCTATTCATGTTGGGGGTCAGCAATCTGGATTCAAGAGGGTATGATCCCGTTCCTCTTTCCTCTATTTTTTCCATGAGTTGCCATCACACAGTGGTATTGGGGTTAGACCACATCGCAGCATTTTTTAATTAGGCCGCTAGAAAATAATCTTCAAGATCCGGGAGGGACTGTCCGCCTTTTTCTTTACGCGTTTGGAGGATTTTTAGATTTACTCTAGGTTTTTTAGAGTTCCAAATTAATTTAGTGAGCATTTTGTTCCATGTTTGGAAGATTGGTTTATGTATATTAACTGGAATACATTGGAACAAATATAAAACCTAGGGAGCACATTCATTCGTAGAGTGTGTATCTTTGAGTACATGGGGAGATTCAGGAGCGACCATCTTTTGAAGTCTTTTTGCAAGTTACTCACTAAAGGTGAGTAGTTAGCAACATACAACTGGGAGTATTGTTTTGTAGCGTATGTCCCCAAGTATTTTATTTTATTCGCCTTCCAGTTTAAAGGAAGGACACACAAATCTGTGGTTGGTTTGTAAAATAAGGTAAGCACCTCTGTCTTATTTTTATTAAGAGAATAGCCTGAGTGTCTACCAAATTCCATCAAGATTGTCCAAACTTGTTTTATGGATTGCTGGGGTTTTGTAAGACTCAGTAGGACGTCGTCCACATAAAGTGATATCTTTTTATGCAATTCACCCACCGTCACCCCCACCACCCCCTCTACTCTACGTACAGCTTCTGCCAACGGCTCGATGTACAATGCAAATAGAAGTGGGGACAGGGGCATCTCTGCCGAGTACCTCTACCTAGGTGAAACCTTTCAGATATTCCACCATTCACTGTAAGTAGGCTCTGTGTCCGGAATACAAGGAGCGACTACATCTGTAAAAGATTGGGGAAAGCCTCTATGTTCCAGAACAGCAAATAAGAAGCCCCAAGAAACTTTATCAAAGGCTTTTTCGGCATCTAGGCTCATTAAGCATGCCAGTGTACCAGATCTCTGGACAGTGTCTATCAGGTTTATTGCTGACCTGACACTATCGGAGCCTGGCGCCTGTTATAAAGCCCGTTTGGTCCATGTGTATCAGCCTGGGTAGTATAGGGTTAACCTGGAAGCTATTATAGCTGTGAAGATTTTATAGCCTATGTTTAATAGAGATATGGGGTGTAGGATTCACGAGTGTCGGATCCTTCCTTCCTTATGGATGACTGAGATAATGGCATATTGCCAAGAAGGAGGTATTGGATCAGTTCTGGACCACACCGCTGTGAATGCCTCTTGAAGAACAGGGACAATCTCTGATACGAAAGTTTTGTAAAATTCCACGGTAAAGCCGTCTGGTCCTGGACATCTGGCTGTCTTTAAATTTTTTATTAAGTATTTAATCTCTTGTTGAGTAATGGGTCTGGTCAGACTTTCTGCTTCTATCTGGGACATAGGAGGGAGATGAAGGGAGTTCAGGTAATCCATTTTCTCTTGGGGAGGTTTCCTCACTAGGTGAGTATAATTTGGTATAATAGTCTACAAAGGCCTTTGCTATTTGTGAGGCCTGGGTTGCTTTCTGGTTATTAACCGGGGAAGTTATTTTGGTGATTGTGGCTCTTGCTATGTTCTGTCTGAGTCTGTAGGCCAATATTTCGGTCCCTCTAGGACCCCCCTCATAGTATTTTTGCTTCAGATAAAATAGGGCTTTCTCCACTTCCACTTTTTGTATTTTTTGTAGCTGGTTCTTGTCTTCCCTTAATTTCTTCTCCCTGTCCGGGTCCCATTTTTTTTCTGCTCCCTTTCCCCATCCCTAATATGGGAAATGAACTCTTGTTGCTTTTGGTCTAATAACTTCTTTTTATAGGTAGCTATTTGTATTAATCTACCTCTGGTAATTGCCTTGAAGAAATCCCATAGGATTTGGGGTGATGTCCCAGGCGTATTGTTTTCTTCAATTGCTCTTTTAATGAACTGTTTAAGTTCTTTGACCACCTCTTTATCTTGGAGAAGGGAGGTGTTCAGTCTCCAAAGGTTTTTTTTGGGTAGCCCCAGGTCTATTTCTAGGAAGAGGGGCTGTGATCTGACAATACCGTGGTTCCCACCCACATCGAGGGGAAAAAAGGGAGGTCCCTTGTAAAGGTAAAGAACATATCCAGTCTTGAGTAAATATGAAACCTCGAGGAGTGGCATGTATATTCTCTGCTGGTGGGGTACCTTTCCCTCCATATGTTGGCCATTCACAGTTGCTGCAGCAGTGAACTGCTTTGAAGAGGCTTTGGCCCTGTGAATCTCTGGTCAGGGTATTTGAGATGTGGTGTCCATCTCTATTTAGAACTATGTTCCAATCTCCACCCATTACCGCTATACCTTGCTTCTCAGCAACTAATTAGTAATAGGGTCTTAGTAGAAGGAGGTTGAAGATCCTGGGGGTATATACACATTAACCAGGGTAATCACCTGATCTTGAACTGACCCTATAACAATAATGTATCTTGCCCCAGGATCCTGTTTAACCTCTTGCACCTGGAAAGGGAACAAGGCGGAGAGCAGAATAGCCACTCCTCTCTTTCGTCCCCCCACCAGGAAGGAGTGGAAGAGCTGGGGTAACATCTTACTTTTAATTTATGAGCTTCCCCAGGAGTAAGATGTGTCTCCTGTAGGAATACTACCTCACAATTCTGGAGGTTTAAGTATCTTTGGAGTCTTTTCCTCGTGACAGGGCTTGTACACCCATTTATATTGAAGGAGACCACCTTTGAACAGTAATTAAGCAGTTATACATATTTCTATCTCAACTGCTGATCTCTGATGTATTATTTTTTTGAGATAACCAATTTGAAGATTTAAAGTACCTTGCATAAACGTAAACCATATAACTTCAACAGATAACTTTTTTCCTAGTGAATTTAACCATAACTGTATTAAACAAATGAACAAGTACTTCGGCCTTATCCAACATCGAGCCGCAAGCAAATTTAATGCAGTATTGGTCATGGCCAAGAAAACTCGAAAGCATAAAACCCTGTGTCTTTTTAAATGACTTCCTAGGTGTAATTGTGCCATGGACCTTATTGGCGGAGGAGGTGTCCTTTCTGGACTCACAAGGGAGCTCAGTAGTGCAATGAGTTCTCCCTTTGGCACTACCAGAAATTTACTGACATGTCAATCCTCCTTCATGTCACCTTTGTGGCATTGCACCATCACTGTTACTACTTCCTGTCCCCAAGTTATTCTTCCCTCCGCCTCACACGAGAGGATGAAAGGGTAGGGGAGGAGAATCTAGTGATACATCGCCTCAAGAAAATATTTAGAAGTCCCTAGGGACCTGTTGCACATCTCCATCTCATTTGGGGTTATGCGGGTTTTATCCTGAAGACCTGTATTACCACATGCCCACATTACTCTCCTTGTCTCCCGTAGTCCCTTCCCAGTCAGCACCCCCTCGCCCCTGAGCAAAAGTGGGTCTAGGCGTCCCAAAGGGTCTTTCTACCTCTCATTTCATCCGTGAGTCTGTCAGCAATTGGCCTTGTAGCCTAGATGGCCCACTCCCTTTACATCATAGCATTGCTAGGGTATTCTTTTCCCCTCCCCTTTTTTCCTCCCCCCGCTCCTTCCAGCTCCTTGCTACTATCTCTGAGGTCGCACTTTAATCCCCCTTCTTGTTTGCCTGTTTATTTTGGGCCTCCGGAGCTATCTTGGGGCGGGATCTATTCAACCTCTCTGGGGCTACATCTCATTCAGCCCGGTGAGTGTCCTTGCGGAAGCCCAGTGCCATATCTTTCCCGAACTCAGTCCCTCTAAGGCACAGTGCCCCACCAAGTTAGCCAGGCTCTCTTTTGTCATTCGAGCACTAGGCTGTCAGCAGCATGTCTTCGACCAAAACACCACGGCTTGCTCGAAGATCCGCGACTCGGTCCAGTGGCTCAACCTCTGGCTTTCAAGTCGCTAAGGTCCGGGTTTTAAATCATCCAGCTTGCGCCTGTTCTCACGCTCCCTACAGGTTTCATTCCTCCCCCTCCTGCGGGGAGACTCCAGGTCAACCAGGACCTCTCCAGAGGGGGCGCTTAACTTGGATCCACACGGCACTGGTTCTCGCACTCTGCGCTGGTAACCCATCCCCCGCACTGTAGTTTTGGCCTGTCTGTCTTCCCATGCTTCTAATGAATTTAACATCTGAACCCTTAAAACTTTGATGTTAAAGCATATAGTGTAGACATGAGCGGCTCTGTTAAGCTATTTTCCAGATCCTTTTTGTTAGGAAGTGATATCATCTGTCATGAAAAGTATTTATGAAGGATCGGTTCCGAGTGCAGATCAGGTCCAGCGGTTATTATTCATTTGCTGCCCCCCTCCCCCTTCAACAACCCATGTCAATCCCCCCCAACAGAGCAACCCAAGCCTCCAGTATTTCTTTAACCTCTTTTAGAGAACGTGATGCTAGTCATGGATCCTAACCTGAAGCTCCTCCTCCAGTGTTCAAATCGTGGGATCCCAGACCAGGCACCTTAAATCTGTGCCTTTCCAAAGTTCTCTGAGGATCCCCTCTTTTCATCTCCTCTCCGGAGACAGGACCCAGGCCGATTGATTCCTCTGCAGTGGAAGCATATGGTTTTGGCCTGCCGTGCACCGCCCTCTGCGCTCTATATTGATATTCCATCTCCCACCCAATAGTTTCAGCATATCTGTCTCCTTCCCTCCCTCCCTCTGTCAGGTCTAGCAATCACCCTTCACATTTTTTGTTTCAGAGCACTGAATCTAAATTCTAAGAGTTCTGTTGTGGCAGTTTTCAGTTCTCTTTTATCGGGAATGGTTGGATCCAGCATGAGGTGTAACAGTTCAAGAACTACTACAAGGGCTGATCCTTTCAAGAGGCTCTTATTCGCCCCTCCATTTCAGTAACCCATACCTCCCCCTTCCTCTCCATCCCAGCCTCTAGGTTTCTTTGAACTAATTTAAGTATGAGTAATGTTGGTAGTGTCTGAGCCATCCAGTAAAGGCCCCGGTTCTTCAAGACTCGAGCGTACTTACTAATCATCGATTAATTCAGGGTCTGAATATTACTAGACTATTCAGAGGGCCAGGAGAGAGTGTCCAAGGAGTGTGGGTCTGTTCAAGTGGCTCATAGGTGTAGTGGGGCAGTTCTTCGGGTTTCTAGTAAGTCGCAGGTCGTCTGGGGCTCCATTGCTCTTCCGTCTGCATTTCCTCATCTAATGAGGTTTCCTCTTCCGCTTCTAGTCGATCCAGTGATTGGAGATGTCTCGCTCCTTTATTTACCGAGGCCGGATCACCATATTTCTGAACCATCGATGTGATGTCCGCCCAAAGACTTGTCTAGGGATTTCTTTGTAGGGAGCCTTTTTAAATTGTTCCCTTCTGCGCGGCTGCCCAGGTGGAGGAGAGAAGGTCCTTCTTCATCTTCTCTTTTATCATTGGTGGCATGGAGATCCCGAGATCTGTCAGGTAGGGGGCTGCCGCCAGAAGGTCCTTAAAAATTTTATTACCTTGCTGGGTCACAATCTTGAGTCTAGCTGGATAAAGGACTTGTGCCTTAAGGCCCTTAGCTCTTGCTGTTTCACCACAGGCCATATAGTCTTCCTCGCTTCTTGCACCTCGGATGTATGGTCGTTATCCAGTGCAATTTTATGGGCCATGTAGGAGAGGGTGTTTCTAGGGACATGGATATGTCGTTCATCCGCACTGTCTGGCAGGTTCCTTGCCGCTTTAAATCTTGCTGGAAGGTCTTCAAGCTGGCTCCTCCCACCCACCCGGGTGGTAAAACTCTTGGCTCCGCCCCATGATGTCAGATCTTCCTTACCGCTTGGAAGCTCAAGTTCCCTCCTTAACGCTCTACGTATAGACTGGATCCTAATTCTTCGGTTTGCCCGAAACTTATTCTCAAATTTTCAAGACTTCGGTCAAATTACTCCCTCGCGGCTGTGATGGACAAATCGGCGCCCTGGATTTGGCCGCGGTGCCCATGTGGGCAGAAAATGTCCAGGATGGATCCATACTCCATGTGCGTCTACTGCCTCGGCCTAGACCATGACCCGCAGGCTCATGGAGTTATGCTGTTCTTCTTTGGCCAATGTCCTGGAAGACCGCGCTGCCCAGTTACAGCTTGCACCCCGAGCGCTACCGCGGTGAAGTCAAAGGAGGTCTGCTAGGCGGTGACCGTGAGCGGCTGGCCTCGCTGAGCAACTCAAGCAGATGATCGCCCTCGAGGGAGGCGGCACAGGCTGCATCATCCTCTTCTTCAGTCGTGGCATTTATCCCTCTCTTTGGTTCCTCCTACTCAGCTTCTTTTAAGGAGCTTTGCCAATTCCTTTCCACGAAGGGAGAGGGGCCATCGGAACATTCTTCTCGGTCCAAAAGAAGGACTCGAAGGTAAGTCCCATCGTTGGCGTTCGTGGGGTGGGAGAGTCCCTTTCCCCGGACAGTCGACACTCGACTTGATCGAGTCGTGGCTAAGGCCGCTGGCTTCATGGTGTCCCGTCAGGTCAGCGGCCGAGACACCCGTCGGCACGGTCAAGATTTTTCTCGACCGTCGGACGGGCTGTCGACTGGTGAAGCCAACAACCCTTCTTCACCGGTTCCCCGGTGGAGACCGAGACTTACCTGCGCCTCCTGTGCTGGAGTCCCGGTCAAGGCTTCGAGCCGAGGAAGAGTGGATGTCCCCACCCTTCCCAGACCCATCCTCGGAAACACCAAGGATCTCGGTCTGGACATCGTCTTGGTCCAGCCGATACCATGAAACGCCAGCGGTCTCGGCACCAGTGCGCAGCGGCGCCACACGCCGTCCTCGTCTTCCTCCTCTCAGAAGAGGAGAGCTTCGCGCAATTGCGTCGGCACTACGAGGACCTGATGTGGCAGCAGTTACTTCTGTCCGGGAACAAGCCGACACCATCGCGTTCCCCGGCCATCAAGTGGCTGTCACCCGAAGAGCCGAAACAACACCTCGCTGTAGTCGAGGTGCCTAAGCCTGGGCCAGTTGCTCGGAGGAAACCAGCTGCCCCACCGATTGTGGTGGAACCTCCACCTCCACAACTGAAATCGGGGGCGCCGACCAAGGACTCTCGGTCAGGTCAGGGCCTGCCTCACAGGTTGTCGGTCACCCTCACTCCTGATCATCCTCGGCAGGTGGAGGATGGCTTAGGCCCCAGGCAGCTCTTTGCGGACTTCTCAGAGTCCGACGAAGATTCCTCCCTGTTCTCCAGGCCCATTGACCTGGAGTCCTCTGGGGGTCAGTCGGTGGACGAAAGCCCATCGTCTTTATGGGTCTGCTTCAGCGAGGTCCACTGGGATGCAGCTCGAGCCCATAACCAAGTGGGCCAAGTATCCCCTAACGGAGATGCTAGACTGAGGGGATTCACCCATGGAGGCCTTTCCGGTGGCTGAAGCCATTGTTGGCCCAGCCTTGGAGCTCTGGCGGCTGCTTCCTGTCCTGCGCCCGGCCAGGATGTATCTGATCCCTACCGGCTCTTTGTCGGGTTTTTGGGAACACCCCTATGCCGAGGGGTTGGTCACCGATAGCGTTTTCCGGCGTTCCGGGACCGCTAGGGATGTGGATAAGCCCCCCAACAAGGAGTCCAAAAAGCTGGACTATGCCGGGCGCAAGGTGTATGCTGCGTCCTCCCTTGGCCTCCACCAGGCCAGCTCGGCCATGCTGATGGCACACTTCTCCCACGCCCTCATGGGCACCCTGGATGAGGTGATCCCTCATCTCCCGGCCGATCTGCAGACCACGGTCAGGCAGGTACGGGACCAGGGAAGGGCAGTGGCAAAACAGCAGCTCCAAACGGCTCTGGACATTGGAGACTCTTGTGCCAGATCAGTTGCAGCCACAGTGGCCATGCGCCGCAGAGCATGGCTGAGGATATCCATCTTCACGGCGGATACCCAGCATAAACTGGCGGATGTCCCCTTCCTGGGGACCGACCTCTTCGGCCCTGGAGTGGAAGGTCACCTCCAGCGGATTGAAAAGTCCATTGCCACTCTGGACTCGGTCACCTCTGCCCAGAAGGACAAGGGTCATCGACAACAACAACATAAGTCCTTTCGCCCTTCTGCACCTGTGGCACGTCCGGCCCAACAGCACCAACACCAGGGCCAGCAGGCTCGCGCTTGGCAC
Organism: Neoceratodus forsteri; assembly: GCA_016271365.2. Lineage (NCBI taxonomy): Eukaryota > Metazoa > Chordata > Ceratodontiformes > Ceratodontidae > Neoceratodus > Neoceratodus forsteri. The sequence continues at coordinate 822,377,400 of CM028137.1, read as the reverse complement.
CCCAAAGCCAAGCCTGCGGCTTCCTCTAATAGGAAGCAGGGAGGAAAAGGCCCAGAGGTCCCTTGGCGGTCCCTCCTCCAAGCCTGCCCAGTGCGGGTTGAGGAGTGGCCCGAGCCTCGTCACTCCCCTGGGTTTCCCCGTGGGGCAGCTCCGCCACTTCCTTTCCGCCTGGTCCGCTATCACCACAGACCGCTGGGTGTTGGAGGTGGTAGGAAAGGCCTGCCCTAAGTTCAAGCAGGCCCCGCCCTTCCGAGCTGTCGCCCCTCAGGGGGCTGCGGGGTCCGCAGCCTCTCTGTCGGCTCGCCGAGCCGATATCACCCTGCTCCTCAAAAAAGAGGTGATCAGGAAGGTGGCAGATCCTCCTCCAGACCGGGGTTTGTGTCCAGGTACATCCTGGTCCCAAAGCAGACGGGGGCTGGGGCCCATTCTCGATCTGCATGACCTGAACAGGTTCCTAAGATCTCGGACCTTCAGGATGGTCACTCTGGCTCAGATAATCCCATCCTTGGAAGAGGCATGTGGTTCTGTTCTCTGGACCTCCAGGATGTGTTCTTTCATGTCCCAATCTGTCCGTCCCACCAGAGATTCCTCCACTTCAGGGCAGAGGATTCCTCTACGAGTTCGATCATGCCCTCAGCCTTTCCTAGCTCCCAGGGTCTTCACCAAGTGCATGGCAGTGGTGACAGCATTCCTGCGGCAACCAAGGTCCAGGTGTACCCCTACCTGGACGACTGGCTGATTGCAGCCCCTCCAGATCGGAGGTGGGCGGTCCAGAGATCTGGCCCTCCAGGTTTGCTCTCAGGTTGGCCTCTTCATCAAGCGAGGCCTAGTCGGAACTCATGCCAAAGCAGGTGATACAATTCATCGGGCAGAGTTCGACTCTCTCGAAACCAGACATGGCTCGGTGGACAGGGCCGAGGTTCTTTCCTCCTTTGCCCAATCATTTCAGGTTGGGCAATTGCGCCTGCCTGGGACTTCCTGCGCCTCCTGGGCCTCATGGCGGCCTGCACCAGCGTGGTCCATTGGGTCCATTGGTACATGCGTCCCCTTCAATGGGGGCTGGCCAGCCAGTGGTCACAGCACTTCGATCCGCTGGATCAGCTAGTGACAGTGACCCAAGGGATGTGGAACGCTCTCCAGTGGTGGACCATTCCAGCACATCTGCAGGAGGGCATCTGTTTGTCCGCCACGAGCCAACAGTCTCTCTATCGACCGATGCCTCTCTGATGGGTTGGGGTGCCCATCTGGGGGAGCACAGAGCGTACGGCCTCTGGTCCCCTCGGGAGTCCCGATGCCACATCAACCTGCTGGAGCTTCGAGGTTCGTCTAGCTCTCACCACCTTCGCTCCGTTTCTACGGGGTCAAGTGGTTCAGGTCCAGACGGACAATACCACGACCATGTACTACCTAAACTGCCAGGGTGGGATGCGCTTCATGCCTCTGTGCAGGGAAGCTCTCCGCATTTGGTCACTCGTGCGCAGCCTGGAGGTGGATCTCCTTGCCATCCATGTGGCAGGAGCCTCCAACACCCTGGCCGATGCCCTAAGCCAGATAGGGGCTGCGTCCCACGAGTGGTCTCTCCTGCCAGAGGTAGTACAAGATCTGTTCTCCCACTGGGGCACCTCAGGTGGACCTGTTTGCCTTCAGGGAGAATGCGGGTTGAGACAGTGTCATGCCCGCCCCTCCCAGGGGCTTGTTGCAGGATGCCTCTCGAGGCCGTGGACCCCGGCCTCTTCTTCTATGCCTTTCTCCTATTTCCTTGATCCACAAGGTGCTTCTCAAGGTGAGGAGGGACAAGGCGCGGTGATTCTGGTAGCCCTAGACTGGCCCCGCCAGTTCTGTTATCCAGATCTCCTCAGTCTCAGCTTCAGGCTCCCGAGGCGGCTTCCATCCAGCCCAGACCTGATCTCAGTCAATCAGGGGAAGGTATTCCATCTGGACCTTCAATCCCTGCACCTGATGGCCTGGTTCCTGAGTGGCTAGAGTTCCAGGCCTTGGGTCTTTCCGATGAGGTCCTCAACGTCGTTGAGGCATCCTGTAAGGAGTCGACCAGAAAATGTTATGCCTTCAAATGGAAGAGATTCTCCATTTGGTGTCAGGGCAAGGGCCTGGACCCTTCCTCCGGTTCCTTGGCAAGCATTCTGGACTATCTGTAGTCCCTTTCTCAGCAAGGGCTTCGGTCGACGACCCTTAAGGTGCACCCGGCAGCCATCTCTGCTTACTGGGCGCGGTCCAGGAAGCGTCAGTGGTGCAGGAGAAGGTGGTCGGTGCTTTTCAAAGGCCTTGATCACATATCTCCTCTGGTGCGAATCTCCACCTCCGTGGGATCTACTGCTGGTATTGGCTAAGTTCATAGCAAGCCATTGAACCGATGCACAGGTGTGACATCTCTACCTGTCGTGGAAGACCATCTTCTTGGTGGCTATCACGTCAGCCAGAAGGATGGGAGAACTCCAGGCTTCCATCGAGTCTCCTATCTGGTCTTCCACAGGGACAAGGTTGTCTTTCGCCCCAACCCGAAATTCCTTCCGAAGGTGGTGTCAGAGTTTCAACTTAACCAGGTGTTGACTCTGCCGGTGTTCTACCCCAATCACACCTTGGAGGCTGAATATAGGCTCCATACTTTGGACCCTAGAAGAGTGCTCGCTTACTACAAGGAGCGGATGGCTGAAGTTTGGGGAGAGGTTCACCAGCTGTTGGTCACCTATGCTGAAGCCACACCTGGCAGACCTGCAGCCAAGCAGACGATAGGCAGGTGGGTCACCTCCTGCATAGATCTCTGCTATAGGTTAGCGGGCATGGAGCCTCCCAGAGGGATAAGAGCTCATTCTACCCACCATATCACTGCATCGGTGGCTGCTTCCAGGGACGTCCCTATCCAGGAAATCTGCAGGGCTGCTACCTGGAAGTCAGCACACACCTTCATCACCCACTACCACATCGACCTTGAGTCACGCCAGGATGCTGGTTTTGGGCCTCGAGTTCTCCAGTCTATATTTCCCAAGTAGGGGTGCACCTTGCCTCCCTCCCTGGAGAACTGCTAGGAGTCTGCCAGACAGTGTGGATGAACAACATATCCATGTCCTAGTACCATCACAATGTGGTATATCAACAAGCAAGGGGACACTCTGTCTCACGGCCTTGTGCACAGAAGCAATGAAGTTGTGGTCTCTGGCCTATTCCCTGAACACCTCCTCACAGCAGTACACCTCCCAGGCAAGGACAATGTCCTGGCAGATGCTCTCAGCAGGATATCTCAGGGCCATCACAAATGGTCACTGGATCCCTCGCTTTTGGAGGTGATCTTCTCCAGATGGGCACCCACAGATGGATCTTTTGCAGCCCCAGACAATCACCAACTTCCCTGTTTTGCTGCAGTCCCCAGTGTTGGGCTCAGTCCCCCTGGATGCCTTAGTTCTCAGTTGGGAAGGGAAGTTCCTGTATGCTTTTCCACCCTTCCCTCCTGTTCAAAGTGCTAGTCAAAATCAGGTCTCAGTCCTGCAAGGTGATCCTGATTGCTCCAGACTGGGCAAGACAGCTCTGGTACCCTCTACTATTCTCCTTAGCAGTCCACCTTCCCGTCTCTTCCCAGGAATTACAACCTATTAACCTGTGCTCAGGGGAGGGTTTGGTACCCGAACCTCAAATCTCTCAATCTCAAGGCCTGGCTCTTGAAGAGTTAGTTTGCTGATTTACACCTTTCCCAAGGTGTTGTGGATATTCTAAAGGCTTCTAGGAAGCCTTCCACCAGAACTACTTATAATTCCAAATGGAAAAGGTTTTCCATATGGTGCTCTGGGAGGCATACTTCCCCAGAGTCTGCTGACCTGCCCACAGTCCTTGACTATATGGTTCACCTTAATAGCTTGGGACTCAGACCAGCTACACTAAGAGTGCACCTGGCAGCTGTCTCTGCTTTTATTTCAGCAGGTAAGCCCTCTTCTCTTTCAGCTCACCCTGTATTCTCCAAGTTTTTCAAGGGATTGCTTCATACCAATCCGCCATTCAGGGACCCTGCCCCTGCTTGGGACTTTAACGTTTGCATTGCTCAGCTCATGCAACCCCCTTTTTGAGCCTTTGTCCTCAGCAGAGCTTAAGTACTTGACTTGGAAAACTGTGTTCTTGGTGGCCATCACCTCTGCTAGGCGCATAAGTGAGTTACAAGCCCTGTCAGTGGAGCCTGATTTTATCTTTCCATAGAGATAAGGTGGTTCTCAGGACTAACAGGAAGTTTTTTTTATCTAGCTGGTTTCAGACTTCCACCTTGACCAATCTGTCTCTTCCTGTACTTCACTGACCATTCCTCCTCTGGTGAGAGGAGAGTTACACAGTTTGGATGTGAAGAGTCCTTAGCTACTACATAGAACATACCAAGGGTCACAGGTTTGACTCCTCCAACTGTTCCTCACTTATGGTGAGGTTGGAAAGGAAAACCTGCCACTAAAAGACCCATTGCCAGGTGGATTATCTCTGCATTCAATTTTGCTATGAAAAACTAGGTTAAGATTCCACCCTCAGGCCTGAGGGCTTGCTCTACCAGAGGTATAGCTGTTTCTCTGGCTGCTGCCAGGATATTCCTATCTTAGAGATATGTCAAGCAGCTACCTGGAAAACAGTACACACTTTTACCAAGCATTATTCTCTGGATATCCAGGCTAGGAGTGATGCTTCGGTTTGGCACAGCTGTGCTTCAGAGCGTATTTCCTAAGTAGGTTCTGTCCCTCCTCCATGGAGGTACTGCTTGGTAGTCTGCTATTGTCAGCATACAGCAAGACTTCGTGTTGTTTGAAGGAAAAATTACTCACCTTAGTAATGTTGTTTCTTCTAATGGAGTCTTGCTATATTCTGACCTCCCCCCTGCCTTCCCCTCTCAGAACCTCTGATTTTGGGATGTGTGTGGGCAGTAGCAGTGTTGGCACTCAGGAGGTGCCCCACCTTTTTATCACCCTCTTTTCTTTGGGTGAGTGGGTGTTGTGTGTTTAATTTTTGGGTTTCCTGACTTGAGTCTTTGTTTTGGGACCAAAAATCTGTTATTTAGTAGCCAGTTGGTTAGTGTAGGTTTACAGCTTCCACACAGGACCTCAGTGAGTTTAGCTCGTAAAGATCTGACGGTTTGAGTTCAAACAGCAACACAGTCTCAACCAAGCTCGAGCGCAGTGTTCCATGCCTGGCATGGAAAGTTAACACTTTCATCTCTGGGGCAGTTCAAGGTTGGGACTTCGCTGCTATTGTCAGAATACAGTAAGACTCCATTAGAAAAACATTACTAAGGTGAGTAATTTTTTCTTTCATGCTCATACCTCTTGGTACCCCGTGGTGTAGACTGATCTGACAGTTGTGTAGAATTGTGTTTATTAAGCAGTCTAACGGACAGCTGAAGGGAGATGCAGCATATAGCCAGTGCCAAGTTGTAGTATATTCAGCTATATCACGATATAGCACAGGAAATTCCATTTATTTCGACAGGATTTCCTGGGATATATCGCGATATAGATGCATATACTGTAGCTGTTCACTAGCTGCATCTATAAGTCTGGATGTATTTGGCCCTGTTTGACAACTGTGAGGGGCTAAAGCATGATGAGGCAAATTCCCTGCTCATGGTTATACAGTGAGCCAGTGGCTGTAATGGGACTTGAACCTGGGGCAACCTGTTTCACAGTTGTGTTCTGTTTGATCTGGACTGTTGCCTGTGTACCATGCGACTTCTAGGCTTGGATCGCACAGGTGTAAATTTGGTCTGAAACCTATCCAACAAGAGAACAGTTATGAGCATTGTAACACGCCCTGAACACAGTATCTCTATACTGTTCTGTGTTACAGATGTTTAAGGACAAAGAAAATGTCCGATGGTTGTGGGGAAAAGGGGTAAGTGTAATTTTGTACAAAACTTTCTTTAATGACATGGTCCTGTAACCTTGAACTTTTAACTTCTTTGTAGCCGACGTTTCCGCCCGGACCAGCAGCACCTGTGGTCTTTGGGCCGCCACAAGCCACACAAATGAACACACCCTCGCAGCCACGACAGGTAGAGCATGCATGTCTTTTCTATTGCCTTTTTTTTTTTTTAAACTTATTTCTGCTGTCACACCTGGGTGGGTGTAAGGGTGGGGGGGTGTTCTCTATATGGACACCAAAATGGTAACACAACTCAAGGTAAACATCCACTTGACCAGCTTGCATTCAGTTAGTGTCTGGTTTGTATAAATCTGGAAATTCAGTGGCAAAAAAGTAAAATGTAGATATCTTACCTGGGATTTGGTTTTGACCAGTAAGATTATGGTATTCAGTATACATACCTGAAAATACCCTTAACATTGTATAGTGGTTAACTAGAACTGGTAGCAAAGATGGGTGGGGTTGGCTGACAGGCTGAAAGATTGCACATTTGCTGCACATATGTGAATTTGAAAATACCTGCTTGACTGATTTACACACGGTGAGTACCATTCTAGAACTGTAGGATGTACTTTGTTCCTTTCAACCACATAGCTCTGTATAGAGCGCAGATGCATTGTAATACCAAGCACTGCAGTTCCAACACCAAAATCTGCATCGTCAAGACACGAGGCAGAGAAAGGGCTGCAGGTGCTTTATATATTTTACATGGATCAGAGGAAGGGGGGCTCTCAAGATTTTTATTCACTTTGCATGCAGAACTACAAATATAGTTAGTAAAGAATATATATTCTAACCACATACCTGTAGACTTGCCTGCAAAGTTAGTAAAATGATCTTTAAAAAGTCCCCTTCCGGATCCCTGTAGAAAGTATAGTAAATGTCTGCAGCCCCACTCCTTGCTTTGGCATCATTAAAATGCTGATTTAGGGCCAGGCAGTAGCAGTTCAACGCATATAAGAAGGTTAGCATTGTAAGTGAATTGTATCCTGAGCAAAAAATGTTCATAAGTGCACTGAATTAGCTTCTGGGGCAGGCAACTGCTTGGTGTCCACTTCGCATAACAGCATTGTTGCATATAGTAACATTGTATAGTTTTAAAATGGCTGGTCTAAGCTCTCTTTGCTTTTAGCAAAAGGCCTGTAAAGATGGAACAATAAGAGAATGGGAACCAATATTTAAAACACAGCTCTTACAGAAAATACAGGCTTTTATTTATTTACTTCAGTCTTGGAATGAAAACCTTTGAGCCAAAAGCTCTTTTTATATAGGCTCCACGTCCTATCAAAGAACAGTGAGAAAATACATAGTGATCCTAGGAGTAAAGGTAACACAATTGCACATATGGATTTGTTACAAAATGGGTATTTTGCAGACTTACAGCGTTAGGAGTAAGCTTAACTAGCAAAAGGGCATTAGGTTGGGATCCAGCTACAGGAGGAAAAAGATGCAGCCAAGTGGCATTGTCAGAATCGCTTGCAGGTTAAATGCCAATTGCCTTTAAAAGTAAAGGGGAGGTCAGTACTTGATCTGCCTTTTCCATCCGTTGTCACTTGATCTTAGAAACGGCATATGTATATAGAGGCAGTATAGCGCAGTGGTCTAAGGCTCTGAGCTGCAAATCTGGTGACATCCAGCAGACCAGACCTGGTTTTGAATCCCACAGCTTCCACTTGCATACTGTGTGACCCTGAATAAGTCACTTAACCTCCTTGTGCTCCCAGGTCGCTTCCTGTAAAAAGCTTTCAGCTTAGTGTGCTATACCTGGTTAAACAACTAAATTAAATATGTACTGGGGTAGTAATCTGCACCAACACTGCCACTCCAGAATTATCCTCCCTCTCCTCTCTCTGGTGTATCTGTGGGAAGTGGCCCTCACCTATCAGGGTTCTGAAGTGGCCTCAGCAGCAGACCATATAGCTATTCAGCTCCTTCTGACCGAAGCCTTGTGCGTTGAAATGGCTGCTTCCGCTTATGTGGAAGAGTGCTTTTCGGCTGCTGCTGTGTGAATGGGGCATTTGACCTTTGCTGTAAAGTTCATTTTTTTTCTCTTCTCCCTCCTTGCTTATCTGATCTCAGTTGGAGAAAGGGTGCAGCCACAGCAGCTGTTGTCAGGATGGGAGTGGGGAGGGGGGATATGAACAGAAAAAAATATGTAATGGGGAGAGGGGACTGCAAACAGATATTATATAGCCCTGTTTTGCAAACAGTCTTTGTACTCAAACCAGAGCAGGTTTTATCCAGGTATGATGCATATGCTACAAAAGTAGGACAGTCCACTGTTTTGAATCTGTATATGCAGTTTCTTTACTCTTGTTCTGTCAGATTGGGCACCCAGCCTGTATCTCTGCTTTTGTCACTCAAGTGATGTGGATGTATTCTAACTTGTGCAAATAAAGTGGATATTAAACCACCTGTGGTATGTCGCCTTCTGGCCCCAACAGAATCTGGGAGTCTGACACCGAGTTCTGTGCCAGGTGCTGCTTTGTGTCCAGGAAGTTCCTTTCTGGGTTTGTCCTCCAACTCCATTTACTCACCGCTTGCTCTAGGTGATGATTTAACAACACCCCCAGATCTATGTACAGAATCTCCCACCATGCTGTTGAATGCTGTTGAGCCAGCAATGGCCATATAAGTGCTTGCTGCCCTCCTGCTGCTTGCTGTCATGTGACTGTCTCCTGTGTTCAGGCTTTGGGTAGATTCACTCTGTCTTGTCTGTTTTTTCTCTTGTGCTCCCTGTTTGTGTGCTCACATGCTGCTAAAGGGAGGATTCAGATCACTTCAGGTAAACCATCTTGACTATACACCATACTCATTGGGCATGCTCGAAGGAAGTAGCATTTTCTTGCTGCTTAAACCAACATGGAATTATTTAGTTTACTCCCTTTTGTAAAGTACCTAGGTAAATGAAATGGCTGGCGGAAGAGATGGGATGATGGTGACTTAACTTCTTATGGCTGCACCATCCTGCTAGTTGCTGGGATATCAGGTTAATGGTGAGACTTCCTTGGAACTGGTTTTTCAGCTTAACTGCCCCCAAAGGTAGCATTGGGAGATACAGTGATAATCTAGAAAATGTGTCCCACAACCGGATACTGAACATTATGACCCACTTTAGGCTTGGCATAGTGAACGCCCTTCCATTTCTGATTGAAACGCATTTGATGGGGACAACTGTTGAACTTATTACAGTTTGGAAGTTCTGCCTTGCTTACAGTTTCTCACCTTGCTTTAATTGCATGTGGCTTCCAGCTTTTCCTGTTGGCCTTATTTGCAGCCTTGCTTCCTCCTTTAGTCTGCATTGTCCGTGTTTTAAATGGCACTTTCAGGTGCTAGAAAGGGTGGGTTTGAAGAAATCAAAACCTTGAAATTTATTAGCAAAATCATACTAAAGTATTGGCCAGTTTCAAATGGTCTCTAAAACATTGTCAAACTCCTCACTATTCACATTGTCCCTAGTTTAAATTACAATTTTTAATGCACATTGTCAACACTCTCCCCAATTCATATTGTCTGTAGTATAAAAACACATGTTGCAATTGTTCACCTACTATAGAACACCATATTAAGGTGGAAAACACTCTCACACACACACACACACACACACACACACACACACACACACACACACACAATGTAGCCACTCAGGATATACTGGGAGGAGACTGTTGCATCATGGTTTACTGGCTTTTCTGTGGGCTTTTCTGAAGTTCATCAAGGATACAGTTGGATAAGATGAGGGATCTGAAACGAAACCAGGTTGGTATGATCACACTAATTGCTACTTGTTTACTTTCACTAGGGCAACTGTTTTTTAACTGAACGATAAGTAGCCTATGGAGCTGATCGTGTGCCATTAAAGGGTAATGTAGGTATGAAGAGTGCCTCAGTATGAAAGGCCATGAAATGCACTTTCAAATAAGGTGTTTGACTTATCTGTAGGTGGTGTCAGCAGTTCAGATATATTCCATCTTAATCTGTCCTTGCTGAAATCAGTTCAGCAGCCGCTTTATGGGACCTTGAGACAGAAATGTCACTTGGACAAGCTGACCTTCATACAACTTGCCCCTGTGACATCACTTCCTTCCGAAGGTTCTGTGAAATGTTTGCTGCCTTGATTTAATATAGGACTGACCATGACTTTCATATCTCCAGACTCTTTACACTTATAGAGTACTTTTTTGGTGCTGGAAACTAACAAGAGGAAGTGCCTCTTACCTACATAGGGAGCTCCTCTGTGCCACTTAGATTATTTAAGACCCCTCCCACCCAGAAAGGAATTGAATTTGCCCCCAAGGAGCTAGCCAGTATGACCCTTACATTTCCTTATTGCTGCGCCCCCATGACGCCTGCATAGGAAGAACGCTGGTGTGCTCCATTTAAGTCCGGAGAGGGGGGCTATGAAATGATCGCATGGGTGGATGTTGCAGTTGCAGGTGGCACAAAGGAGCCCTTTGAGGTAACAGAGCCTCTTTTGGTTTGGGGATTTTTTTTAAATATTAGTCGAGATTCTCTTTAAGCAAACTACCTTGTTTAAATGAGCTTTGTATGGGGTTTCTAATGAGTGACCCTTGCACCTCCACATCCCTTTGATGCTTTGGAGCAAAATGGCACAAGAGTACTGACAGATGTCATTTAGACAGGGATGGTGTCTTTTACCCCATGGTGCTAGCAACGAGTGTGTAGTAGTAATGTCATACAAATTGCATCATCTGGGGCCTGATCTTCGAGGAGATCTTTCATCAGGCCACTGAATTGTACACTAAAGTATTCCACTGAATGCTACATGGGCTGTGAGCAAGCTTGATACATCCAGCAGACTAGATCTGGGTTTGATTCTCACAACCTCCACTTGTACTGTGTGACTCTAAGCAAGTCATTTAACCGCCCATTCCTCCCAGGTAGCCCCTGAAAACAGGCACTTGTGCCTAGTGTGCCTTACCCGATTACTAAAGACTAAAATAAAAAAATGTATGTGCTAAAGAGATCAGTTGCGCCAGTGTAGACACGTCAGTGTTAATTAAGCCTTTAAATGGAAGAGGTTCTCCATTTGGTGCCAGTGTAAGGAGCTTGATCCTCATGCCTGCCTTGTGGCAAGCATCTTCGACTACCTCTGGTCCCTCTCTGAGCACGACCCTTAGGGTACATCTGGCAGCCGTCACCTTACTGGGTGTGGACTGGTCAGCCCGGTGACCCAGGAGAAGGTGGTTGGGTGTTTTTTTTTTTTTTTAAGGGCCTGCATCGCCTGATCTTCAAGGATATCTTTCATCAGGCAACACCTCTGTAACTAGCCACCAGGCAGCAGGATCACACGGAAACTTTTTGCAAGCAGTTGGCTGGGGGCAGCCCATGACTGTGTTCTACGCTGGCACTTCCCATATAACCGCAGGCCCCTTCCTCCTCGGTTCATTTCCCTCTGTCAGTCATACTTGCCAGACCTGCCATGGAGACTCTGCTGCTACAGTCAACTGATAGTCAGTGTTCTTTTGAATTTTCTCTAGCTTATTTTATTTTGCAGGAAAGCTTACAATTGATAGTCTACGGAAGCCTACAGTTAGTCTAGCAAGGCCTTGCTATCATTCTAAAACAAATATAGGAATAACATCTTCCCATGAGATACACATAGGGGGAAATACAAGTACATTTTATGCATAGCAGTTAATACAGTTTGGCCTCAATTAGCTGAACCCCTACTATCAGAATCTCCTGATTATCTGAACTCTGGCATTGTCCCCCAGCTTTGGTTTGCCTAATGTTATAGACCCCCGATTATCCGAACTCTGAATTATCCAAACAAAGCTGATGTCTCCCAGAGCATTCAGATAATTGAGGTAGTACTGTATATAGTCAGTAGGCATATGTCTAGGAACTTAACAGGGAAATGATTCCAATAAGAAACTGATCTGGTTGAGCAAGGAGGTCATGGAAAAGGTAAGGAGGAAAAGAGCTGCCTTTAGAAAGTACAAGAAAACAGGGAGGGGGGAGGACAGGGAGGAGTACTTGACAGAATTGAAGGAGGTGACAGAGGCAGTAAGGGGAGCCAAGGCATCTACGGAACCTCAGGCTGGCACAAGGCATTAAGAAAGGGGAGAAGGACTTCAAGCACATCAGGGAGAAAAGGAGCTGTAAAGACCACATAGTAAGGATTAGGAAGGAGGGGTTGGTTGAAGCAGGGTGCATAAGGCGGAAGCACTAAATGAGTACTTCTGCTCAGTATTTACTAAAGAGAAGAGGGGTGACACCCAAGGTGGGAGAAATGGCAGCAGGGTGGGAAGTGGTGACAGATGGGGAAATCATGGAGAGCAGAGTTTGAGAGGGTTTGAAGGCACTGAGGGTGGAGACAAGGCCCAGATGGCATCCCCGCCTCAGGGTACTGAAGGAGCTGGCAGAGGTCCTTGTAGGACCTTTGGCAGACCTATTTAATGCCTCACTACATTCGGGTGTGTACCTCAGGACTGGAGGATGGCTCATGTGGTGCCCCTCCACAAAAGTGGCCCCAAGGATGAACCGGAAACACAGACCAGTGAGCCTCACATCCATCGTGGGTAAGCTAATGGAGACCATCCTGAAGGAGAGACTGGTGGCCCTCCCTAGAGGCCAAAGGACTACAGGACAGCAGACAGCATGGCTTCATGCGTGGCAGATCCTGCCAAACCAACCTGGTCGAGTTCTATGACTGGGTAACTAGGGCAACTGGACAGGGGCCATGCAGTGGATGTCCTGTATCTAGACTTCAGTAAGGCATTCGACCAGTGCCACATGGAAGGCTGGGAAGGAAGTTAGTAGGCACAGGGCGGGTGCAAAGCTGGTGAGATGGGTAGGAAACTGGCTGCAGGAAGGCAACAGAGGGTGGTGGTGGGTGGGAGCTCTCACACCCAAGGGTAGTGACGAGTGGTGTTCCACAAGGCCTGTGTTGGGACCAGTGTTTGGGATATTCATTGCAGACATGACATATGGGACATCAAGAGCAAGATCAGTCTGTTTGCTGATACCAAGGTAGGCGCGGTGGTGGATGACCTAGGGGGATGGCAGGGGTTGCAGGATGATCTGGCAAAGCTTGAAACCTGGTCAGACACCTGGCAACTGGGCTTTAATGCCAAAAAGTGCAAGGTGCTGCATTTTGGGATGAAGAACCCAAGGAGGAGTTACCAGCTAGGGGGAGTGCAGCTAGCCCAGACAGAGGAGGAGAAGGATCTGGGTGTGCTCATTACAGGGTCAGTGAACAACTTGGCACAATGTAGGAAGGCAGCTGCAAAGCCAACAAAATGCTGGGTTGTATTGCAAGGGGTATATCCTCGAGGAGGGAGGAGGTGATTCTGCCACTGTATAGGTCATTAGTTAGACCACTCCTGGAGTACTGGCAGCAGTACTGGCGCCTGTATCTGAAGAGGGACATTAAGTTACTGGAAGGGGTGCAGCACAGAGCGACAAAGATGATCAAGGGGCTGGGGGACTTATCATACAAGAGGAGGTTGAAGGAGTTGAACATGTACTCACTGGAGTAGAGGAGAGACAGGGGTGACATGATTGAAACCTTTAAATACATGAAAGGAATAAACAAGACAAGTACAGAGGGGCTGTTCAAAGTAAGGGAGGGGAGGGACACCAGGAGCCATGATATGAGACTGGAGCGAGGAAGGTTCAGGAGGGAGATGAGGAGACACTTTTTTTTACAGAGAGGGTGGTGGCTGGGTGGAATGCGTTACCTGCTGAAGTGGTATGCAGTAGAACAGTGGACTGCTTCAAATGAGGATGGGACAGGACAAGGGGGAGGGTTAATAAAGGGGAAGAGTGGAAGGGAGGGGCAGCTGCAGAATAAGGGGTGCTAGCTGCACATTCGAGCAGACTTGATAGACCTCTAGGCCTTTATCTGGTGGCAAATTTCGTATGTTCGTAATAGTAAACAGATTCCCTTTTAACATCAAGGGCTATTTGCCCAACATTTCCGTAATGTGAAAGATGTTATAGAACAGATCTTACCCAAGAGAGCTCTCTAAATAAAGTAGCAGTAAACAAACTTTAGTAATAGGAACCAGTGGAATTATTTAAACAGATTTTGACTGGGTGTACAAGTGTTATACAAATTACAGGTACAGGTAGCAGAGGGATTTTGAAACCGTGATCTTGTACTGATGCTTATGCAAACTAGAGTCTTTACACAGTCTGCGGTATCAGCTTTCAGGACGTCATAGAATGACCATGTAGAAATTATCTGAGCATGTGCCCCATAGTCCAGTGGAGGAATGAAGAGGTATTGGGAAAATCTCCATCTTACCTTAATGCCTACGTAAAGCAGCAGAACGATGACTTTACTAGAGCTTGGTATACATTTAAGTGGTTTGTCCACCACCACATGAACTCCCCCACCCTAGCCTATCGCACTCGGCCCCATCAACCTGTAATATTAACAAACAAAAGACCCCAAAGTAAAACACTCAACCAGCACACTGCTCGAGTCACAGTGATCAGACTAGCGTAATCTAGAGTTTACCTGCATGTCCTGCCTTAGGGATCATTCTGTAAACCCCCTTTCCAGTTTGGGGTTTACTTAATGTCTTCCAGGGCTTCCCAATGCCCACTGTCAGGCTGATGTCCTGTCACTGTGTGATCTTGTTTGTTTACGCATGAAAGCCATATTGAGCCTCTGCACCTGTCCTTTTAAGAGAATAGCTAATTTGTGTAAAGTAAATGGTCTGAGCCGAGTCCAAGCAGTTTGGGGCTTGCGACTGGTCAGATGTGCTCTTTCATTCCACTCTGTGGTCACTATTTGCACAGAGGGAGCCTGTGTAGGAACTGTGCTTATTTACCTTTTGTGCATCTCTACATTGGAAATAGGGAAGTTTGGCTAATCTGCTTTATTTGTAGCTCATTCATTTGGATGGGAGCCACCATGTTGGGTCCAGGACTTCCAGTAATTGGACCAGTAGAACCACTAGGGACCTAAAATGGATCTGAACCCCAGTGTGCTATGGGAAGGAAATTCTGTAGTTTTTCAGTTGGCACCAAACTGACCTGGAGGGGGAGCCCTAACTGTAACTGACAGCTCCTTCAGCCAGCCAAACTCCTGGATCTACAAGGGAAATGCCCAGTGTGCCGAGAGAGTGCATCAGTTAGAGTTGGAGGTTGAAGTGTGAGCAGCTGCTCTCAGGAAGAGTGTAGGAGAGTTGGTGGAAAGAGGCTCAGCTTGCCTCCCTGCCACCTTTCTCCTGCTTGAGACTGCCTATAGCAGAAGTCTGACTTGTCCGATTCCAGCCTGGAACTGTGGCAGGAGAAAATAAGTTCTGTGCATTATTTACTATTTGGACCAAAGACTTGATCCTGAAGTTTGTGGGTGAGACATACTCTGATTGAAAGGTTTGCTCAGTAAAGCTGCTGAATTGCAACCGGACTATATCTGAACTCTACCTTGAGATAGCTGTTTATTTTGAATGTGCTGAATGTGTTATATGGGTTGGGACCTGCTTGCCCATGGTCAAACCTGTTATGCCAGCTGGAGGCTTCACCAGCAGAAGAGTACGAACTTTGCCATACTGCTCATCCTGTCTGGGCCTTGCCAGTTCGGCCTAGGCCACTACTCCTGCCCCAGATACTTTCAACGAGAGACCGGCTCGGGGATCCAGACCCTGCGCAGCAACACGCAGGTTGCGGCCACCTGGAGGAAAGGCCGTGAAAAGGCGTGTTGTCAACCTTGTTTCTCTATGCCCATAGGTCATCACCATGAGGTCTCTATTGCCTGCCTTGCACCAGATTCCTGTAGCGTGAGTACAATCGGTAGCTTCCTGCAACGAGTGTTTAAATCATCTGTGGTGCCATCTAATTGTTTCAGTTTCTTGTGTTTACAAAGGACTGAGCCAGCCGGCTCGGATTAAAAATCTGATTTTGCATGTTAACTGCTTTTCTTTCCACCAAGGGCCCCATATCAGCTGCAATGCTGGCCACCCCCGGGCAATGCCTCTGGCTAGCCAGACTTGCCATCCTGGGTACCCAGTGTTGTGTGACTCTGTTTGGGACAGAAGTGCAAGCAATCACTGAACAAAGACAGATTTCAGATGATTAGATTCATGCCCCTTCCTTGTTCACTGCCCCTAAATAAACCTGATAGTCTTTCTTCATGTTTAACCTGGCTAGTGTGCACGTTATTAATTGGGTTACAGTGTTCGTGGTGTGCTAGTGTATTGCTGATTCAGGGGGGTTCTATGGAAACTGCTGCAAATCTAACCTGGTGGTAAGTGTGAAGGGTGTATGTATATTGCTATGTTATACTGATTATGAATTTACTGCTATACCAGGTACTAGGTCACTAGGAGGGTTGGTGGGTGGCTACAGCTTCCGAGAGGGCTATAGCAGAACATAGACATCACCAGTACTCTGGGTGGAGGCACCTTTTTGGTGAATCCAGGCACCTCAACCTGTGCACAGCCATACAGGCAGGGATAGTAGCCCTTGGAATAGCGTTGCTTAGGGGTTACACATGACTCCTCTGAATCTGAGCCTTCTGCTGAGCTAAGGGCAGTTTCATTTCTCTGCACCAACGTGCCTGCCTGCCTCCTGAGGTCATTGAACAGAAACTTCATTCGTGCCACATGCAGATGGACAGGTATGAGTAGCTGGTGCTGAACCTGAAAACTCTTAAGTGAGCTGCAGATTCGATCAAATGCCTTAGGATGAAGTGTGGTTCTGTACTAGAGGTCTGGAAAGATGGAGTCGTCCACTTTGCCATACTTGAGATCCTTTCTTCCTCGCTTGTGCTAGAGGCTCTGTCCTGATCTCCGATCCTTATACGAAGAATAATAAAGGTCACAGAGCTGTTGAATCTGCTAGAACATGCATTGGGGGGGATCAGCCAATAAGCTTTTTCTAACGAAAATGCTGGGCTGCCGTCATTGAGATCAAGGAGACTAGGGAGCAACGTGGTGGCAAATCCTAGGGCATCATCTCCACCAGTTCTGGGAGTCCCACTACTCGGAGTTTGTGTTCCTGGGCCCGATTCTCCAAAGTCTTTAGCCATTGTTTCAAGTACGTGTTTTCCTGGATGAGGGTCACTATCATGTCCTGGGACTTCAGAGATGATGTTTTGGCACGCTGCACTGATTGTTCCTTTGCATCCACACGTGTCTCTAATTTAGAGACTCTAGGAGTTAGATTATCCGACTTCTGGTCCATATCCTGCATGGATTTAATTAATTGCCCCAGAGTAGTGTTTACTATGATGTCACTGCTGGAAGGCTCACCCAAGCCCGATGTGGCCTTGTGTTGCACAGGCCTCCCTCCTTCAGTGAAAATGTCACCAGGTAAAGCAGCACTGTGGGATTTTTCCATTATATAATAGGTGCTCACCACAGTAATCGTGTTTAAAATTTTCCAAGCCTTGTAAACAGGCAGTTTTTGCTAAATAAATCTCTGTGGAGCTGCTAGGAACTTATGTTCCTCTCTGAAGCTAAGCCACACACCCTCCCTTGTTAGCTATCACTTTTTAAAAGCGATCATCATTGTGTACGTCTTCTAAAGAACCCACTAAGCTCTTTAGACACTGAGAATACTGCCTGAGTATAATTGGGAAATACGCGTTAAGAAGTTACTCAGCTATTACACTTAAAGTACCCAAAGCAAAATCCCGCTTCGGCAGGGCAGCCATAAGCTTCGTGCTACCTACCTTATGGAACTATCTACAAAAAACCCTCAACTTAAGCACTCTAATCGGTATAAATGCCTTCAAGATGCTTTATTTCCATACAGTCAGAAGTATGCAACTGCTTCACCCACTCAGACCCAGTACCGGTGTCGGCACTGGTATATAGCCACGCCTAGACCCAATTTTAAGTACTGACCCCCCAGCTTGCTCCTCACCAGCCTAATTGTTCTCTCTCTTATCCCCCTGTCTTATCAACACTAGGCCCATCCATCCCCTTATTCTTCCTTTCCCAACCTCGGATAGGAGCTCACTACCCTGGGTTGTGACATCCTACCATGCCTCGTACTTTATAGCATTCAATCCCGGGGCGCTCACATACTCCTTTTCTCCATTCGCCTTCTCTACATCCCGTTTTACCAGCTCCTCTCTGCACCGTGCCCTCCTAGCCTTTCTCCCCCTACCTTCACCTCTACCTGGTGTATATTTTTATTTTTATTTTTTTTCTTCTGTTACTTCCTCCTGCAACCTTAGATAACCTGCTTGATCTTGCTATAGACACTTCTATGTATGTAAATAACATGTAATCTGTACAATATCTGTATAATTCTATGTACATATGAACTTTTTCTTCCTCTCTGTAAAGAGTATTATCTGTATTGCCTTGTAAATACCTGTGTTGACCTGTATATACAATTGTTCATGCTCCACCCAGGTCCATCTTGCAAATGAGCTTCTGCTCAACTATGAACGCCTGGTTAAATAAAGACTTGATTGACTGATTGAGAATGCGGTGAAAAGATTCTCAAACCGACTGGTCAGGCTCTGCTCCCACAGTGCCAACTCTCCGAAAGTGCAGTCTTGTGAATAGTTAACAGAAACAGGGTAACCCTCCTGTCTGTTTTGTGGGTTTGAATCAACCTTGGTCTCAGTTCTGAGGGATTCAAACTGTGAACCTCTTGCTAGCATACCCAATGTACAGGCTCAGATAATTCAGCTCTTCGGGTCGGGGGTGAGATATCTTTTGCCTATGGGCACCTAACCAGGTGTACAAAATGAACCCTTAAAAATTCTAATAAAGACCTCGGGTTACTCTTACCTTTCCTAGTTTGGTATTATATAAGCTCCTGCAGTACTGTCTCACTCCTAGCCATCCACGCATCAGAGGCAACAAACAGAAGGACTTGGAAGACACAAATAGTCTATTAAAAAAATGAGTAGTTTAGTAAAAAATAGATAAAAATGTAAAGTGTAAATACAGAACTATATAATCACAGAATATAGAAATCGCTTAAAACAGGTTTAAAAGTGCAGACAAAATCTCCTACCACAGTACTCTTGGAATTGTCTTTTTCTAAGGTATTCTTATCTTACAGTGCTGTAGATGTTTCTTTTTCAGAGTCCAAACATTTGTGTGTAAATGGAAAACAGAATACTGTTGAAAAACTGGCTTTGCCAACCTCTTTGCGTGAGGTCACCTAGCACCTCCCTGTCAGAATATAAAAATATATATTTATGCAAAATAGGATGTCTTATCAAAGGTAAATTCTGTGATCTCAACACAACTCATTTTATCATATGACTTTCTTTGATCTTGTGATCTGCTTTCCTTTCCAGGACATCAAAGGACTTGTGTCTCTGCCAGATCTCACGGAGGTGCAATATGCTTTGTATCACCATGTGAACTGAACTGCTGCTTCCTCTGAATGTCATAAACATTTATGATCTATCTTGGCAGCTAGCAAGCTGCAATTAGTCACATAACTAGGAGATCCTAAATGTTAAGTCTCTTCTAACCTGTTCTAACCTCTTGACCTTCCAGGTAACACCTTGTATCTGAAACCTGGGAGGAGGGTGTCATTTACAGGCTGTCAGCATCTCTCATGAGACATTCAATAACACATTTTTATATTACAAAATAGGTTAATACAGAAGCAGCTGTCCAAGTGTCACAACCTGCACAACGCCTGTGTGCTGCCTCTGGCGTGCCTATAATGTTAGGACCTGTGAACTTTGCCTCAAGTTTAATACAGCTTACCCGCAATGCAGGAAGAGCGCTTGGAAATCCACCTTCTAAAACTGCAGGTAGCTAGGATGGATAAAAGCTCCAGGAAAAGAGCTCGCATGTCGCCAGCCCATTCTTTTGGCTCACACCTTTGAAATCCTGGGAAATGACTGCCACCCTTCAGTCCAGTGCACTGCCTCAGTGCCATTGACCACCTGGACCTCTGATTCTTCCAGGTCAGGACAGACTGAGTACTGCCGGCCTAGTATGTCTGGCAAGGGACTGTTGTCTGGAACAGCGCCTTCCCCATAGATCATCCCAGAGCATGCCTGTAGCACAGGCAAGTGGTGCTCTTGTCCTCTCTGACATGCTGCAGCACCTGGTACCTCCTCCACCTGCCACAGAAGCGGTGTTGATGGGGCATCCCTGGCAAGCCCCAGCGCCAATGTCTGTTCGATTGATGTGCCCATTACCTTCCAGAGTCAATTTACTACCTTCTGTGCCTTCCTTGAGGCCTACAGAAGCAGTCAACAAGGATCAGGAATATGACCCCTGACCACATAAGGCAAGAGAAAGAGGAGGAAGAATATGTGGAACTCTGAGGTCTTGCTCCACCATCTCCACAGGAGTGAGGACTCTTATTGTGTACACCTTGAGGTCCTCTCCTAGGCCCTCATTCATCTCAGTGATGCAGCAACCCAGTCTGTGAATTGGAGGAGACTGACATCAGCTAAAAGGAATTTGTGGAATTTTTAGCGCTACCTGATTCTCCAACTATTGTGATTCCTCCTCTGTTGCCTGCCCTAGAGGATGCCACCTTGGCTGCCTGGCACAGGCTTATGTTTCCTGCCATTCCTAGGAAGGCAGATGAGCTGTACCAGGCCCACTCAGGAATGCCTTTTTTTTTTTTTTTTGCAGACTAACCTAGGGCTCACATTTGTGAAAATGCAGTCCATGATAGGTCTAAAGTGCTAAACACCTCAGTTCACTCCCTCTTGACAAGGCGTCCAGGAAACTAGGTATCTTAAGGAAGAGGACCTTCACTTCTGCTACCCTGGGTCTAAGAATTGCAAATTATCAGGCCAATATATAAAACACCAGAATACCCTCTGGAGGAAGACCAAAGCAGTGATCCAAGCCCTGCCAGAGGATACTCCTAAGAAGGAGCTGCTAAAGGCCCTCTAGGCAGGGACAGATGTAGGTAAACCTCTTTTAAGGTTTACTTGAGATTTCTGATGCTTCTGCTAGAGCAGCGGCTTCTGGTGTCTACATGGGAAGCATTTTAAATGGAGCGCTTTAGGATATTGTGCCACTGCCCACCAAGGATACGAATCTCAACATGACCAAAAACAGCAAGGTGTCGCTAGAAGGAAAAACTGACGCTCAAATCTCAAACTCCTCAAGGGCGGGATTTACCAAGGTCTTGCGCTTGGCACATCTTGGATGCCCTCAAGACACGAGACTTGCAGAGCACCAAAAGTGATATTCACAGAAGATGCACCTGGGATGCCTCCTGGCTGCATCCCCTGTATGAATACCACTGTTGCGCCTAGCCCTGGATGCACTGGTGCAACCTCGTTGGGCTGGGTAATACTGGATGCGCTAGCGCTGGAAAGCTGCCATTCACAGCCACAGACCTTCTAATGGAGCCATTTGCATGCGTAATGAAGGGATGAGCCCGGCAGTATGTGCCGGGCACCCTGTAATGACTATGGGCCACACACAGCCCTAGGGAGGTAGCCTGCAACCCCCCCCCCCCATTCCTGGCCTGAATGTTGGCTGTGTGGATGCCCACAAAGGAGCCCTGGTTGTCCAGTGGTCCCTCCTCCTTGCCAGACACCCGATAGCATGTTGCACACTGCGGCGTTACAGAATATAGCACTGAAAACCCCATGCCCAAAACCACGATGGTATGCTGCTCACCAGCGGTATTGCATAAAGAGCTGAACTCCATGCCAACTCGATCGCAAGGTCCCTGTACACTCCAAAGCACCTGGGTGGTCCAGTGGACCCCCCCCACACAGGTACCCCATCCCACGCCGGTTCCCTGTCCCAGCATGGTCCTAAAGTCGGTGGGCAACTCCTACCCACCCGCATGCCACCACGGCCGCCTGCCGACAGCTGTCTGTGAATGACAGCTACTGTACATCTGGAAGCCCATTGGTGGATCCAGCTGACCAATGGGCTTGCAGTGTGTACTGTACAGTACACACTGCGAGCCCGTTGGTCGGCTGGATCCGTACAGTACACAGTGCAAGCCCACTGGTCGGCTGGATCCACCAGTGGGCTTCCAGATGTACAGTAGCTGTCATTCAGACAGCTGTTGGCTGGCCGTGGCGGCATGCAGGTATGTATGAGTTGCGCGCTGACCTTAGGACCATGGTGGGGGGGACAGGGTGCCTGTGTGGGTGGGGGTTCACTGGACCATTGGGGTGTACGGGGACCATGTGATAGGGTCGGCAGGGGTTCAACTCTTCATGCAATACCGCCAAGAGTGTGTGGCATGTCATCATGGTTTCGGACATGGGGGTATAACACCACATTCTATAATGCCGCAGTGTGCGGCATACACTCAGGAATCCGGCAGGGGGTGATCACTGGACTGCCAGGGTGGGTAGGCTGCTGTGTGCAGTACGGCGGCTGCCTGTGGGTGGCCACCCACTTAAAATCTACCTGACGAAACCCATCTCTTGGAGGCGATCTCCAGACTTGCTCCGGGATGCATCTACAGGATGGGTTGTGAATGGGCTCGTGATCATTTGCATGGGCATGCCCTTCTCAACCCATTCAGATGCACCATATCATTGTGTGGTGTGTGGCACGCCTGCAATGCATTGGTGCATTGGGATGTGCCGCGATCAGACACATTACAGAATTGCGCCAGTGTGCAAGTTGGGGATGCCCAAGTGTTTATTCATGACACAAGATGCTGAACAATATCTCTGGTGCTTTGACCACTTGGGTCTTCCTCATGGGGCATGTGCATACAGAAGGACAGACATACTCCACTTATAAGGTGCTCAATTAAAGATGCACACTAATACCAGTGAATAAAAACATAAGGAACACTAAAAATTGATTTAATACAGACTATCTAATTATAGCACATTGTCATGTTACCAAACATCCAGAGTACAAAAATTCAATAAAATCATCCGAAGTTCAAAATGGAGCTAGGTGCAAGTACATCGTACATTACTTAATCTTTTACTGAGGTTATCAAAATTAGGAAACTGGATCAAATATAAATATGCACAATATCAAATAAATGATTTTTAATCTTTGATCAGTCAGAAGAGCTGCATTTATTCAATCTGTTACAGCAGCCATAAGCTATACTAATATAAGCATGCCCTGAAGTCCACTTTTTCATTCAGTCCTCTTGGGACCATTGTATCTGTGATTATTCATTTGGTCTCTTTCTGCAATAATATTTCTTCATAATTACCTCACTGTTGTAATGGTGACACGTGTTCAGTACCCATAAACTGCAGTTCATTTACATTTGAGTTATGGAAATATTTGACGTGGAACCCCAGGTCATTTTTCTTGTCCTGGTTCAGTTTTGCCCTGGAATGGTTATGGATCTCTTCTCCCCCCAATAGGATCTGAGTGGTTTTTCCTTTGTATTTTTTTTTTTTACATGGACACCAGGCTGCATATATAACAAATTGAGAACTGCATTTTATTAACTCCTTCATTTCTCAATTATGATCTGTTTAAAAAGCTTTCCCTTTCCTGCGGATGTTTGCAGATATTACAGTTTTTGCCTGGGTGGGGGGGATGGACATAACCAGTTTCTAGAAACTGTTGGGCCCTGTTTTTGTACTCTCAGTGATTAGATATTAGTTTTATTTATTCTTTTATTTCTGCAACTTAGGGTACAGTCATAACGCCTGAGCCCACCCCTTACAGTTGAAAGTGGCGGCTAGATATTGGACAAAATTCCGTACGTTTTGGTTTTCAAATAGGGTAGCAAGAGTCTAACGACTTGCCGATTTGAGGTAGTAGCTAGTCAGACTGTATCTTTCAGTCAATGGATATCTATTTAAGGGGCAGAAACATAGTTGGATATTAAATCCTAAGTTAAGCGAGCCAAATGGACATTAGTCTTTCTAGAGCTCTGTATTACCAATGTTGTTCAAATCTCTGATTAAAGTACTTTTGAGTCAGACTCTCTTACAAAGGTTCCACATCAGAGTATAGATAACAAAACAAAGAACTAAATACAAGAAGGGTGGAATACATGATACATGGAGTTGGGTACAATCGTTCATAAAATATACAGACGGGTAAAGAGGCAACGGTTCAGGTTACAGCAGAAGTTACAATTTGGTTAAACATTTACAGTCAAGTTACAGTAAGTGCAGTAGGTTTCTGGACTTGACATGCACGGGGAAGGGAGAAGAGATGCTGTCAGAATCTGACCTTCATAGGAGTGCAGAAGGAAAGAGAAGGGAAGGATGCTGTCAGGATTTGACACCGTCAAACGGAGAATTGGAAGATGAGAGGGAAGACAGAGGGCTAGTATGGAGTGTAGTGGGTGCTGGGAGGAGAGATGGGTGGGGGTAGGGGAGAAAGGGTAGGCAGGGGTCTGAGCAGTGTTTTGAAAGGCCAGTACAAGGAGAGGAGGGAGCATAGGAAGGTAGAAGGGAAGGTAGACGGGAAGGGAGAGGAGGGACAAGTAGCAGAAACAGCGAAACAGAGATGCATCTCCCAGACTCCTTCCTTTTTCTAAAACTGACCTGTGGACTACCGTATCTTGGATATGAGCACTGAGGGTTTTATGAGCTTTGAGAATCTGCTGCAGCGTATGTACCAGTCTCCCCCCACTTCTCCTGCTAATGGGTTAAATTATGTGGAGAAGGTAATCTTTCTAGAATCCTCAGCACTAAGATGTTAGTGACATTACTAACCCCCCAAAATACTGTCTATCCCACTGACTCTAAGGCTTGTTCTAAAACCCTAGTCATAGCCCCTGTTCAGAAACTTTAGTTAGTTCAAATCCTTGTTGCTCAAATTTATCTTCTTCAGTACAGTTTCTGCAAATTCTCAAATATTGACCATATGTAATTGAATCTTTTAGCTTAGGGCGATGACTAAGGTGCAATAATGAATTTCTTGCTCTAGACTTTCTGAAATTACTTGATGATATCCTGTGGTCTGGGAGGGACTGTAGAGTGCAATCCAAAAAATGTCTGGACTACTGTCATGTACATTTAAGATTCTTGGAGTTAGTGTTAAACTCCAGAAACTGCAGCTCTTCTT
Organism: Neoceratodus forsteri; assembly: GCA_016271365.2. Taxonomy (NCBI): domain Eukaryota; kingdom Metazoa; phylum Chordata; order Ceratodontiformes; family Ceratodontidae; genus Neoceratodus; species Neoceratodus forsteri. The sequence continues at coordinate 822,352,600 of CM028137.1, read as the reverse complement.
GCTCTGTCCCCTCCCAGACGCACAAGATATCAATAAAACAGCCCCCCAAAATGATAACACAGAAATCCTTATGCTGGAAGATGCATTTATCTTCCCAAAATCCCATGTACAGATTTGCTTATAAGGGTGCTACCACAGCCTGTATCGCAGTTCTGTTTTTGAATGTACACATCCCTATCAAATACAAAAATTCTGTGCAAAATAAAATCTAATTCTGACAAGGTACTGTGCTTTGTCAATATGCTGTCCCATTCTTTCAAAATGATACTTGGCAGCAGTCAAACCTTGTCAATGAGAGATACAGGTATATCAGTCACTAGTAACTTTATCTTCTAAATGAAACCCTTTAATTTATAACACATGCATGCTGTCTCTTAAATAAGATGGTAATGCAAACACAAATGGTTGTAAGTGAAAATCTGTCAATTTATACAAATTATAAGATACTGAGTTCATGTCCGATGTAACTGGTCTGGGGGCCTTCAAAGGGTCCTTGTGTGTTTATTGCAGAGCATAGTGTGTGGGCATAACTGGAAATTCTACCTTTATTTAAAAAAAAAAAAAAATCTGCTTCAGGCTTCGTAAGCCACCCTCTTTGCAATGCTGAATCAACAAAATCGAATGGTTCATTCAAAACCAAGATAGTTGGATCCCTCGGAACACTCTCAAATTAACATTACTGAGTAAGTCCAGTACCTTCATATTGTACCAATTTCCAGACATAAACACAAATTACCTCCTTTATGGGAGGGTTTAATAATAATCCCTGATAGTTATTTTAAGTCAAGTGCTTTTTTCCTGTTCCCAAATAAGGTTGAACATGTTTTTATTTTTTTCATAAATCTCTTTATCCCCAATGTTAATCTCTAGAAGGTTGTAATTGTAACATTACCTATATTGGTACAAAATTTGGACTTGGGTCTGAAATTGGGTATCTGTATGTCAGTAGTACCACCATAGGATCTATCCTCCATGGCATCGAATTGCTGCAGAAGGGAACGAAGGTCAGCTTCATCTATTAGTGTGCCCTCATTATGATGTAATTTATCTGGACCCAATTCATTAAAGCAGCGGTACAATATAAAAAAATCTGCGCTTTTTCCACTGTTAATTCCCTGTGCTCTGCTGAGCGTATACCTGGTACTCTTTCCCGCTGGCAATGTACTATCACCCCGTAATTTGCTCAGTTATCCTTTGTTTTTGTTTACATTTCTGCCTCCTGCTGCATTGACAGCAGCAGTAGTACTAGATAGCGGCTGCCATATTTTCTGTGACGCTAAAACGGTCGCAACAGATCACTTCCTGGTTAGGTAGTACTGTTGCTTTAAGCAAAAGGTCTGTCTCCTTCTGTCTTGCCCTCTACAGCAAAACAGTCCACTGAACTGATCTGGCTACAGTCATCACTCGTTTGAACAATAGCAGGGTCATTTCAGATTCTGAACCAGTTTAAAGACGTCCACTTTTGTTCTAAGTAGATCAGGCTTCGATACTGGAACGAAGCTCAGACCTTTTTTCAGTACTGATATCTGAACTGTAGATCAGAATTGGTCAAGTTTACAGTTGATACGTTCTCTCTGGGATTCCTGGCAGTTGTGCTTCCTCCGCTTGCTTCTCTTTCTCCCCCTTCTGGTTTTTCGCTTGTAGGTGTTTTTCTCAAATTGCTTTTGCCGTTTTTGTTTTTTAATTAACAAAAAAAAAAAAGTCAATAACCGGTGCAGCATTGGATTGTTGAATATTATCCGATTCTGTAATGGTCACAGGTCTCTTGAAAATTAACTGATTTTTTTTTTTTTTTTTAACTGCTTCAAAGCAGTTTATCATCTTGTGACCTCCCCCTGCTTCATGACCTCCTATTCGTAGTACTGGTGCTTCTCTCCCAAGTGAAAACTTCTCCCTTTTCAAAGTCACCCTTTTAGCCAGTTCAGTTTTCTGTCTTTGAAACAGTTTTTTCAATTTTATTCATGTTACTTATATAGCTCACTTAATTTTTCAAAATCTGAATGTCCTTTGTGAGTCTTTAGTTTCTCTTGGGTGGAATCAAGTTCTTTTGTTAACCTTTCCAGTTGTCCCTTCTGTTGTCTCATCTGTTTATCTGGGCAGTCATCAATTTATCAGTACATTCAGTTAATGCACCTTCCATTCTGTTTTAAAACCTGCTTTGTCTAACCCACAAGCTGGAAATTTATCTATGCGAAAGCCATGAGGGCTCTGTCCTTGCTCCAGATATCGTTCCAGAGTTATTTGACTGTAAACATGATTTAATTCTTGTGCCCTTAATTGTTCTAGTGTCTTGAGTCAAAACCATACTGTATCTGCCTCTGGGGTATTGACAACCACATTTTCAAATAACTCTGAATGAGTCCTTTCTCTTCCAAGTCTGACTGCTTTAGCGTCTTCAAAAGTCATTGTTAGTGCTGCTTTCATCAGGTGAGTATCCTGGCAGCACTGCCATACTTGTAGGTTTTACTGTTTCAGTACTTAGTAAGCCAGGCAGAAAAGACTGCAGGTCCTGCATTCACTGGCCTCTCTTCCAAATGAGCTACAGCGTCTGTTTCCATTCCTCTGCCTACAACAGTTTCGTAGCTGTGGTCCGGTTGCTCCCACTCTTTAAGTTCAGTTCCAGAAGCAGTTTAAATGGGGCGCTGTAGGATGCTGTGCCGGTGCCGAACAAGGATTCGAATCCCAACATGCACAAACAAGGAGGTGGCACTTGGGGAATGAAAAACCGATGCTCGGATCTTTAAAAAAAAAACAAAACAAAAAAACAAAATTATTCAGGACACAAGGCGCTGAACAATAGCCCCGGTGCTTCGACTACGTGGGTCTTCCTCAGGGGCATGTCCATACAAGACAGACATGCTCCACTTATAAGATGCTCAATTAAAGATACAGGCACACTAATACCAGTGAATAAATACATAAAGTTGTGCAAAACATATCTCCCTTTGACCACTAAAAATTCATACAAACTGTCTAATTATAGCACATTGTCATAATATTACCAAACCCGAAGTTCAAAATAGAGCGAGGTTCAAATACATCATACATTAGTTTTAACTGAGGGTATCAAAATAAGGAAACTGGATCTAATATTATAAATATGCACAATATAAAATGATTTTTAATCTTTAAATTCAACACTCTAACTGATCTATGTTAGCAGCCATAAGCTAAACTAATATTTTATAAGTAGGGCCTGAAGTCCACTTCTTCATTAAGTCCCCTTGGGATTATCTTATCTAATGTTATCCATTTGTTGTTCTTCTGCAGTATTTCCTCCCTGTTGTAATGGTGGCACATGTTCAATGCCCATAAATCGCAGTTCGTTTACATTGGAGTTATGGAAATATTTGAAGTGGAACACCAAGTCATTATTCTCATCCTGATTCAGTATTGTCCTAGCATGCTTCTGGATTCTTTTTTCAAGGATCTAATCATTTTTCCTATATAATTTTTTATACGGACACCAAGCTGCATATAGAAATGAAGAAATGAAATATATAAGCGCATATAGGAATGGGAAAATGATGGAATCACTTCTGAAGGAAAGAATGGAGTACCTAGAGGCCAGAGGGGCACAAGACCCAAGGTGGCATGGATTCGCAGCAGGAATGTCATGTCAGACTAATCTATTTCATTGAGTGGGTGACCAAAGTAGTAGACCAAGGAGGGGCTGTGGATATGGCCTGCCTAGACTTTAGCAAGGCATTTGACACAGTCCCACACAAAAAAATAAATTAGCCAGCCTGGGAGTGGGTCCCATGGTGATAGCCCGGGTAAAACATTGGCTGGATAACAGGACACAGAACGCAATGGTAAACTGAGTCCACTCTGAAGAAAGGGGGGCTACTAGTGGTGTACTGCAGGGTTCCGTACTGGGTCCAGTCCTTTTTTAATGTCTAAGTGACATTGCAGAGGGACTGGAAGGAAAAGTGTGCCTCTTTGCAGACGACACAAAGATCTGCAGCAGGGTTGATGCGCAAGGGGGAGTGGAAAGGATGAGAAAGGGACTTGGCAAGGTTGGAGGAATGGTTAAAAGTATTGAGGCTTAGATTCGGTGCAAAGTGCAAAGTAATGCACCTGGGAAACACAAACCCGGAGGAAGAGTACACAATGGGTGAGGAAGTAGTGACAACAGAAATGGAAAGGGACTTGAGGGTCGTCATATCGGATAACATAAAGGTCAGCAAGCAATATGAGAAGACAGTAAGGAGGGCTGGGTGGATACTGGGATGTATAGGGAGAGGCATCACCAGTAGAAAACAAGAAGTTGTTATCCCTCTGTACAGACAGTTGGTCAAACCCCATCTGGAGTACTGCATGCAGTTCTGGAGACCCCCACCTCTGCAAGGACATAGACAGGATGGAGGAAGTCCAGAGGGCGGCAGCTAAAATGGTGCAGGGTCTGCAACAGAAGCCATATGAAGAGAAACTAAAGGAGCTTAATATGTATACCTTGAGGGGAAAAAGAGGCGGGGGAACATGATAAACTTATAAAAGTACTTCAGCTGTATCAGCAAAGTCCAAGAGTAGCATCTTTCAGAAAGAGATGGTAAGAACAAGGGGACACATTTGAAGATGGGGGATGGCTCAGAGGTAATGTGTGGAAGTATTATTTCACAGAGGGTGGCAGATGCATGGAACAACCTTCCTGAGGAGGTCGTGGGGTCAAAAACAGTAGGGAATTCAAGAATGCATGGGACAGACATGAGGCAGTTCTTTTGGGGGGGGGGTAGGAAGAAATACGCTGTTAACTAGGATCTGCAACTTGTCTAGTAGGTAGGGAATTGGGCAGACTAGGTGGGCCAAGCGGTCCTCATCTGCCATCAGTCTGTTGTTTCTATGTATGTTTCTAGAACACTTTTTTTTTTTATTAGATCAGTGTGTCAGTTTTGCCTTCCTGAGTGTTACCTTGTTTGTGGGTGTCTGCTTGAGGAAACGCTCTTGGTTGAGGGTGGCAGGATTTGCCAATAATGTGCAGCAGTCCATCCTAAATGCCATATTCAGAGGATACAAGCTGTTTGGAGCAGACGTTCAGGATATCCTCTGAAACCTACAGGCTTCGGGCAGGGCTTTAAATTGGTACTCCTTTACCATACACAATCAAGTAGGTTTATTTTTGTTATGCTCATTTTAGTCCCTCAGTCAACCCAGTTCTCTCCCCAATGACCTGACAGAGCAGGGGGCGGTCTTTCAATGACCTTGGCGCACAGTTGGGTGCATTCCCACCACCAGCGTGTAGAGGTGCGCCGACCCCACCAGATTGGCCAGACAGCATAGTCCTGGACTGGCCCATCTCCCTCCCTGGAGACAGCAAGGAGTCCCCTGGATGCTCAGTCCCCCAACCCCGACCATCCGAGGTGGCTCCTGAACCGTGGTTGTCGGCGCCACAGGCGTTGTGGTGCCCTTTTGTACAGCCAGCAGCAGACACTGTTCAGGAGTCGGACAGCAGAGTAAAAGCAGAGGAGGATCAGCTGTGCCTGCCCCAGGACCCACCCCAGAGGTCCGTTCAAAAGCTCCTAGAGGTGGAACTGCAGCTGCAGGATCTGCATGTGCATGACTCATTCCTAGACCCCCACTCACCTGTACCTTTGGAGGTGGTAGTAAGGGATCGTCTTTCCCTCCACCTGGACCAGTGGAGGAAGGTCCTATCAGATGCTTGGGTCCTACAGATAACAGAAGAGGGCCATGCTCTAGAGCTTCTGGAGTTACTTCCAGACCATCAACCAGCCCCTTTGGTCTATCCTCCAGGACACATACAGTGCAGCTAGAGGAAGTACATACCATAATGCAGAAAAGGGCCATAGAACCAGTTGCTTGGGAACAAAGGAACATGGGGTACTATTCTCACTAATTCCTAGTCTCCAAATGCACAAGGGACCGGAGGCCCATTCTGGACTTAAGAAATCAGAAACTCTTTATTCAGTACAAGAAGTTTAGAATGGTCACTCTACAAGGCCTTTTGTCACTGCTGCAAGGAGGGGACTGGATCTGTTCCCTAGACATGCAGGATGCTTACCTGCACATTGAGATCTGTTTGCTGTACAGGAAGTACCTCAGGTTCTTTTTCCAGGGGGAACATTACCAGTTCATTGTATTGCCTTTGGTTTATCATCTGTGCCATGGGTCTTTCCGAGAGAGGGACTGTATATGTATTCTCTATCTGAGCAGCTTACCAGAGTCTAGCATGCACCAGACAGTTGTTGATGTCCTAAGAATCATGGTCAGTGCGTTGAAATCAGTTGTCAGCACCTGTAGCACATGGGAGCAGTCCTGGACACTGCCCAAAACAGCCCAAGGTTTAGCCTTCCTGCCCCAGGACAGGACCGAATGCCTGATTGCACAGGCCCAGATGGTGTATAACAGGTATGTCACAGCCAGAACTTTGCTGAAACTGCTGGGCCTGATGGCAACAGCCATTATTATGGTACCACTGGCCAGACTGCCTATGCGGATTCCCCCAGTTGACAGAGTCCAGTGGGACCAACACAGTGACCATCTAAAACAGAAGGCTTTGGAAACATCTGTCCGAAAGGTACTTCACTGGTGGACGGAACCTGACCATTTGCTGAAGGGAGTTTTTCCTGATGCCCTCCCCTTCCCTTATCAGATCATTAGCACAGATGTCTCTGGGGGGTTGGGCTGGGGGGGCACATCAGACACAGGGAACATAAGACAAAAGTGGAATAAATGTCCTAGAAATGTGGCTTTTCTGTATGATCTGTAAGCCTTCCAGACCCATCTATACCTGATGGGACATCTGCTAGTGCAGACAGACATCAGCATGGTGCACTACATAGACGAGCAAGTGGGAACTCTCATACCCCCTATGCAGGGAAGTGATGAGGGTTTGGTATTGGGCTGTAGAACAGAGTCTAGAACTGTTGGCAGTTCATGTTCCAGACGTCCAAAACATCTTGGCAGACAGGCTAAGCAGGTCGCAGTCCAGAATGCACTAGTGGGAACTGCTGACCTTGGTAACAGAAGACCTGTTTGACAAGTGGGGTCATCCAGAGTTGGACCTTTTTGCATCCCCACACAATGCAAAACTGCAGTTTTTCTGCTCAACTTGTTCCAGGGCCTGGAGTGTTCTGAGATGTTGTCTCTTGGAAGTGGAGGTTCCTTTATGCCTTTCCTCCCTTCCTTCTAATCCATAGGGTGTTAATCAAGCTCCAAATGGAAGGAGCAACTCTAATACTCATTGCTTCCCTTTGGCCTAGTCAGATCTGGTTCCCTTTACTGCAGCAGTTGGCAGTGGAACAACCAGTACCTCTGCCGCTATGCAAGGGCTTGCTGTCGCAGGATCAGAGAACCCTGGTTGAGTTTACTTTAAATCACAGTATCCACCTGCTAGTAAATTTTCCTGAGCATGCCACTACAGGGGTAGCATTGCGTACTATATACCCTGCATGAAGTCCTTACAACTGTTTCCTTTGCCCTTGGTGTGGGGGGGCATCAGTTTGTAAACCATGTTAGTTCAAATGGTCTGTCAGCTGCATGACTTTTTGTTACAGGAAGTACGGTAAGGAATTTCCTGGTGGTGGTCGTGGTTATTCCACCAGAGGGCATCGCCACTTCTGTTGCTTAAGAATGTGTCAGCTGCAGAGATTTCTGCTACTGCAGGCTGGAGGACTGTTCACACCTTCACTAAACACTGCAGTATGGACACTGAGCCTCTGAAAAGAGCAAGCTTTTTTCTAGCTGTACTTCGGGGTCTCCTTTCGATGAGCTCGTATGCTCCAGCCACCCACACTCTGTGGCAGAGTACTGCTTTGTACTCGTTCCATAGATGTGGCCTGATGAGACGAAGGTGGATCAGTTAGATTCTCTCAAAGATCTACTGTTATGGTAAGTATATTTCATCAGGCCATGCTGTCCCACCCTCTGTCCTCCTCAGATATGCATCTCTAGAACTCCTGTCTCACAGGATGGTCTACCTGCTGTTTACAGCCTCGCCTGGTAGCTGGAACTCTGTTATTTCCTGGTTCCATAGAGGGAGGTCCTCTGAGCATGATGTGCAGCGTGGAACTGTGGGAGGGAAGGGACGCCCACTTTTATATGGGAAGTGCCGATGTAGAACGTCATCGTGGACAACCCCTAGCGGACTGCTTGCAAGAAGTTTCCATGTGGTCCTAGTGCATGTCGCTGTAGTTTCAAAGGGGTGGCCTGATGAGATTTTCTCGGCTACTGTTATGGTAAGTACGTAAAGTACAGTTATGTAAGAAACACACAGTTTGACGGCAGATAAGGACCACTTGGACCACCCAGTCTGCCCCTTTCCCTACCTATTGGACAAGCTGCAGATTCTAGTTAACCAACAGCCTACTTCTTGCAGCCCCCCACTGTAATTGCCTTGTCTGTCCCATGCATGTTTGAAGTCCACCACTGTTTTAGACCCCACAACCTCTCCAGGAAGGCGGTTCCATGCGTCCACCACTTTCTCCGTGAAAAATAATTTCCTCACATTACCCCTGAGCCGTCCCCCCTCTAACTTTAAATTGTGTCCCCTTGTTCTCACACATCTCTTTCTGAAAGATGCTACCTCCTGGACTGTGTTGATTCCTTGAGGCATGTGAAAAGTTTCTGTCACGTCCCCTGCTCCTCCTTTCATCAAGGGTATACATATTAAGCAGTCTCCTTCATATGGTTTCTGATGCAGACCCTGCACCATTTTAGTTTCCTCCTCTGGACTGCTTCCATCCTGTCTATGTCCTTGCGTAGATGAGGTCTCCAAAACTGCACACAGTACTCCAGATGGGGTCTCACCAACTGTCTGTACAGAGGATAACCACTTCCCTTTTTCCACTTGTGATGCCCCTCCCTATGCATCCCAGTATCCCCCTGGCTCTCCTTACTGACATCTCACATTGCTTACCCACCTTTAGGTCATCTGATATGACTACACCAGACCCTTTCCATTATTATTGTTGTTAGTTCCTCCCCTGCTATTGTGTACTCTTCTCCTGGTTTTTATTTCCCAGGTGCATTACTTGCACTTGCTTGCATTGAATCTAAGTTGCCATATGTCTGACCATTCCTCCAACCTTGCCAAGTCCCTTCTCATCCTTTCTACCCCCTTGTTTATCAGCTGTTACAGATCTTTGTCTCATCTGCAAGAGGCATACCTTTCCTTCCAGACCCTCTGCAATGTCACCTATAAAGATGTTAAGAGGACTGGACCCAGTACTGAGCCCTGAGGTACTACACTAATAACCCCTTTCTTCAGAATGTGTTCCATTCACTATTACTTTCTGTGTCCTGTTGTGCAGCCAGTTTGCTACCCAGGCTACCACCCTGGGACCCACTCCCAGGCTGGCTAACTTGATTATTAATCTTTGTGGGGACTGTGTCAAATGCCTTGCTAAAGTCTAGGTAGGCCATATCCACAGCCCCTCCCTGGTCTATTAATTTGGTCACCCAGTCAAAGAAATCGATTAGATTCGTCTGACATGACCTTCCTGCTGTGAATCCATGCTGCTTTGGGTCCTGTGCCTCGCTGGCCTCTAGGTACTGAACAGTTCTTTCTTTCAGAAGTGATTCCATCATTTCCCCACCACTGAGGTCAAACTAATAGGTCTGTAGTTTCCTGCTTCTGCCTTGCTCCTACTTTTGTGAAGGGGAATCACATCTGCCCTCCTCCAGTCCTCGGGTAACACCCCATCTTCCCATGATTTAAAAGTGTGGTTAGTGGTGTCACTAGGTCCTCCCTTAGCTCTTTTAGGATTCTAGGGTGAACCTCGCCGGCCCTTGCTTTGTCCACCTTGAGTTTTAGGAGTTCTTTCAGGACTCTTTCTTCTGTAAATGGACTGGCGTCAACCCCTACCCAGAGTGTTCTAGTGTTTGGTTTAGGTAACTCCTCCTCTTCTTCTTTTGTGAATACTGAGCAAAAGTATTCATTCAGTATCTCTGCCTTTTCACTGTCTCCCTCTGCCCACCTCCCCTCTCCTTTATTAATCTTCACTATCCCTCCCTTAACCTTTCTGTGCTCCCTAATGTACATATAAAAGGTTTTATCCCCCTTCTTAACTGAGTTGGCTATCTTTTCCTCAGTTTGGGCCTTTGCTTTTCTGACTGCGTTCCCCACTTCTTTCTGCTTCAATTGATGCAGTTCCCTGTTGTGCTTTGTCTGTGATTCCTTATACTTTTTGAATGCAGCCTTTTTCTCCTTAACCTTCCCTGCCCCTCTTGAGAACCATAGTGGTTTTTATTCCGCTTTGTTTTCTTTTTCACACAAAAGGCTTGTTGCCTCCATGATGGCAGTTTTGATTTTTCTCCATTGTTCTTCCACCCTCCTTTCTGGCTGTTTGCTAATGCATTCTCAGGTATTCACCCATTTTGCCAAAGTCAGCCTTCTGAAGTCCAGTATCCTTGTCTTTGTGTGGCTTGTCTCCATGGTTGTGTTTATTGTGAAGCACACTGTGCAGTGGTCGCTTGTTCCCAGATGTCTACTGACTTCTAAATTTGTGATCCTCTCTCCATTTGAGAGTACCAGGTCTAATATTGCTCCCTCCCGAGTGGATTCCACCACTAGCTGTCTGAGGTATGCCCCCCTGTAGGGCATCGAGAATGACCCTGCTCTTGGATGTGGCTGCAGTACATGTTGCCCAGTTAACATCTGGCATATTCAGGTCCCCCATCAACAGTATCTCCCCTTTTTTCAGCCATTTTGAGAATGCCCTCTATCATTTTCTTGTCCTTTTCCTCCCGTTGAGACGGGGGTCTGTATACAACCCCTGTACGGATTGTGATGCCATTCCCTGTCTCCAAGGTGACCCAGAGTTCCTCTTGTCCTCCCCCTCTAATTTTTAGTTCTGTAGCTTTGATCCCTTCCCTTATGTAGAGAGCTACTCCACCTGCTCTTTTACCCTCCCTGTCCCTTCTCTAGATTGTGTACCCTGGTATGTTGACATCCCAGTCATAGTTCTCAGTGTACCATGTTTCTGACTGCCACAATATCCAAGTGTTCCTTTTCCATCAGGGCTACTAGCTCTGGAAGCTTGTTTCCCAGACTACGGGCATTGGTACTCATTGCCCTCCAGTTAATGTTGGCTTTATCCTTTTTTACCCCATCCCTGCTTTTATTGCCCTTGTCCATTTTTCCATTTACCCCTGTCCTGCCCTCTGTCAAGCTCTGTAACTCAGTGTTTACCCTACTACCTGCCGTGTTTTGTGGGGGGAGGCTTGAACTTTCCTGTTTCCTATCAGCACCTTCCCCCCCTCCTTGGCTAGTTTAAAAGCTTGCCAAGGAAGCCTTTAAACCTGTCACCTATGAGCATGTTTCTCTTCCTGGACAGATGCAGACCATCATGCCAGTATATACCTTCATTTCTCCAGGTGGACCCCCAGTCCCCAATGAAGCCAAAGCCCTGTGCTCTGCACCAGTTTTACAACCATTCATTAAACTGCCTGGTGTGCAGTACCCTAGCCTCACCCCTGCCATAGACTGGCAGCACCTCTAAGAAGAACTTACTGTAACAGTGGATTTTCGAGAGGCTCTTGTAGTAGGTACTGACACATAGGACCAGGTGTTGGGACCAGACCTAGAAAAGGTGCAACAGGAGAAAAGGAGAGGGCTCCTGGAGCCAAAAGGCACAATATGAGAAACCACAGAAGGAAACCCAGGGGGAGGGGTTGGGAGGGAAAGCAGTACCTACTGCAAGGGCCTCTCTCTAAGATCTACTGTCATAAATTCTTGCGTAACTGTACTCTCTTACTTCGAGAGGGCTCTTGCAGTAGGTACTCACATATAGGACTGAATCCCAAGCAGTGACCTGAGACAAGTGTGAGAAATGGGAGGCAGGAATGGGTTTACCAGCAACTCCAGGGAACTCATGAAAGGAGTCCCTGTAGGACAGCAAGGCCAAAGCACGTTCTTTGCTTTGACACAGTGTCCAAACTGTAGTGCTTGGTAAAGGTATGGACAGAACTCCAGTTGCAGTCATGCAAATGGCTGCGACTGAAACGGTCCTAAAACAAGCAGTAGAAGCAGCCATGCCTCTGATTTGAATGTCGTTTAACCTGACCTGGAAGGATTTTGTTGTACTTATGATAACAGAAAGTAATGCAGTTTGCCAGCCATTTGGACAAGCACTTTTTAGAAGCGGCTAAGTGCTTTCTTTTGGGGGAGCCATGAAACTGGTCAGTTTTACAGACTTTATCCTGTCTGTATATAGTAACTAAGAATTCTGTGAACGTCCAGAGTGTGCAGAAGTGCTTCACTTCTATTGGAGTACTCTGGATAGTAAACTGGCAAGTCCAATGTCTGATTCAAGGTGGATTCTGATGCCACTCAGGGTAAGCTCTTAGGATTGGTTCATAGAGCCACCTGGTCTCTCTGGAAAATGAAGTAAGATACCTTACACATCAGAGCCTGAAGCTCGGAAATCCTTCGAGCTAAAGTGATGGCTGTTAAAGTGCTTTCCAGGAAAGGTGGTGCCTATCCAAACTTGCTGGCAGCTTGAAAGAGAGCAGAGTGAGTTTCTCAAATGAAATTCGGGTCCCAGGGAAGAGCAGGGCTCGTGTGGTGGTTTCAGATGGAGAATCCTTTTAGGAGAGTTTTGGACACCTCCAACTGGGCCAAGTCTTTCTTGTCCTGCGGAATGTGATAGGCAGAAATGGCTGATAAGTGGACTTTCAGTCTACTGAGACCCAAATCATAGAGCTGCAGCATAAAATCTTAAGACCTTTGACTGAGCAGGAGAGGTTCTATCCCTTTTGAGTCTGCCCAGATGGAAAACAGTTTTCATTTCATGGCATATCTGGCTCTGGTGTTGGGCCTTCTGGCTTCTGCCAGAATTTGTGCTACCCTCTGGGGAAACCCCGAAACAAGGAGAAGCTATGTCAGTAGGTGCCAAGTGTGCAGATGAAGGGACTTGAGACCTGGATGTACCAGGGTCCCCTGTTCCTGTGTCAAGGGATCTTGAGGGCCTGGTGGCGCTGAGGGTTTAGGCGCTGGACGCCACATCGGCGACCCGGGTTTGTGAACGAGCCCGGGACGGTGGGGAGAGAGGATTGAGCGTCCGATGGACTGCTCTCCTCTCTCGGGGGAGGGATCCATGGATAGCCTGGTGCGACAGTGGCCCCCAGTGGAGACCGGCGGCACTGCTACGCATTGGGCTTGTGCACTACAGGGCGATGTTGGGAAGCTGCCTCTCTGACGTGGTGGGGGCACCTACGTCGGGCTGGGCAGCATTGCACGTCCCACGTCGGGGGAGTGGGTTGGCGTAACTATCATGGAAAAACCCAGCACCGAGGATCAGGCGACGGCACCTATCCACCATGCTCAATGCCAGGCTCTCCATGGGTAGCATTCGATTTCCAGGATCCACTCCTCATCCGGTGACTCTGACTTGAAAGTGCACTCAAGTAGGAGGGGGCTATCCACCCTGGATAGGGTTAGCCAGGGTTGCTGCCATTGGAGAGGAGGAAGAGAGGAGGCTTGGCTCCGGGATCCTCAGGCGGGTAGGACAATGCTAGGATGCCTGATAGGACCTCGGGGCTGCGACTGGAGGGAAAAATTGACGCCATCCTCTCAGGTACGGATAATGGGGAAATCACATCAGCCATTTTCATCGACCTTACTAAGGCCTTCGACACTGTCTCCCACACCCTGCTACCGTCCAAGCTCTCCTAGCCAGCCTCCCAGACTCTGCCACCAGTTGGTTCAATTCATACCTGGCAGGCAGGTCCCAATCTGTCTGAATTAGCTCCTCCACTTCCTCCCTCCTCCCTGTCACTACAGGGTCCCACAAGGCTCTGTCCTTGGTCCAGTACTGTTCTCCATCATCCTGAACGATCTGCCCCTGGCCTGCCCACATACTTCCATTCATTTGTATGCAGACGATACAGTACTATGTGCCTCAGGCTCATCCCCTTCTGAAGTAGCAACCAGGCTTCAACAGGACTTTGAGAATGTCCAGCTTTGGTTTCATTCAAATCAACTCTTTCTTAATCCTAAGAAAAGTCTCCCTCACATTCGGCACGAGGGCTAAACTCTCTAGACTACCCTCCCCCCTTATCTTCCACACCCTAGATGGCTCCCCTCAGGAGGCTTGTAAGTCCTTCAGATACCTTGGGATCATGCTTGACCAGCATCTAGATTTTTCAGAGCATATCTTTTCTATCCACAAGAAACTGCACCCCATGCTGGGTGCTCTATACTGCCACAAAAGTTGCACCCCCCTGCAAAAGCGCTCAGAAATTGTCAAAAAAGATCCTCCCAATACTGGACTATGGGGATGTGGTCTACAGTGCAGCTCCCAAGTCCTCCCTAGCCAGACTTGATCCTCTTTTCCACTCCTTCTGTTGCTTCACCTTAGATTGCGCCCCCAACCAACCCATCACTGCATCCTTTACCGGTCCTTAGACGTTCCTTCCCTCCATGATCGGAGACTGTCACATTGTGTTAGGACCATAGCCAAATTTTGGGCACAGACCCTCCCCCTTACCTTGCAGCAACCCTAGCAGCCCTCCCGCCACCAGCCTACTTGCTCAGGAACACTGATTCCCGGCTACTCCACATCCCACACATGTCAACCACACCTGGCCAGGCTGCCTTTAAATACCGTATGCCAAAGATTTGGAATTACTTGCTGGCCATCATTAGACACGCGCCCCCCAGCCCACTCCATCTAAACTCCCTCCTAAAGATGCACTTCTCAACTACTTGCTCGTGCAAATAGCTCTGATTGGTCCTGGCATCAGGACTGCTCTGCTGCACAGCGCTCTCCTCACTTGATATCCGCGGACCCTATTGCTGCCAATACAAAATGTTGCTTTCTTACAACCCAGTCAGACATACTTGACAGTGCATTTCAGGCCCTTTAGGTGGTAGTTGTGGGGTGTATTTTCTGTCCTATGTGACCTCCTTTACTAATGCATTATTATTCTTGCTCCTCAATGCCAACAACATGTAGGTGTATATATTCTAATTTGCACTCTTTCATATTTACCTATATTTTTCCTCCTTTGCTAGCTGTACAGTTACATTTGCTGATTGTATTTTTTCTGTAGTTCTGCTTTGTATCTCAGACCCCCCCCCGGTGCATCTGGAATCGAGCAGTACTCTGCTCAGTATGCCTCCCTGGTAAAACGCTTAAATAAAAAAAAAAAATTGACACAAAAAAAAAGAGCTTGAGAGACTGGCAGTGGAAAGGGAAGTTCCACTGACTGTTGTAGTAGAGAGAACCATATTTGTCTCTGCCAGAAGGGAGTAATGAGAATCATCCATGCTCCCTCTGCCTGGAGCTTCATTAGCACTCTCAGTGGGAGTGGAGGGAAGGCATACGTGATCCTCCCCCTCCAGCAGGAGAGACGGCACGTCTCGCCAGAAAAATGCCACGCCCTGGAGCGAGCGAGCAGAAGGTAGGTAGTTTTGTGTTGAGTAGGGAGGCAAACAGATCTATTTGAGGTCTTCCCCACCTTGCGAAGATGTCGTTTACCACTGACTGTCTGAGCTCCCACTCGTGTGTCCTGGCTTGTGTGAGGCTGAGTGCACCTGCCAGGATGTTTTGGACCCCTGGCATGTGGACTGCCATCAACTGGATATTGTGGTTGGCTGCCCAGTACCGCACTCTCATCGCTTCCCAACAAAGGGGATAAGAGCAGGTTCCGCCTTCTTTATGTGCCAGACAACACATGTATTGTCTGTCTGAATCATATGACCCGGATGAATGATGTTGAAAAGCCTCAAGAGCGTAAAACACTGCTCTCATCTTGAGTACGTTGATATGAAGACACAGTTGATGTGGGACCAAAGGCGCTGTGTCCTGTGAGTCCCAGGTGTGCTCCCCATCCAGTCCTGAAGCATCTGTCGTTGGGGTTTTGGAGGGGTTGTGCGTAACGAAACTCCCTGGAGAGGCTGTCCTGGTTTTGCCACCATGAAAGATCATGTGCTATTGTATCCAAAATTAGTATCTTGTGGTCCAGATCGCCTGATCGCTGGTCGCACTGCACCTTGAGGGTTCAATTGGAAAGACCCTCGTTGCATCTGGCAAAGGGGACTGAAGGGATGGCCGCCGCCATGAGCCCTAGCAATTGAAGGATCGCTCTGGCTGGTACCCTCTTCTACGAGGCCACTAGGTGTTCCTGATGCTGCAGTGTGGCTATCCTGTCTTGCGGCAGGAAAGTCTTTTCCTGGACTGTGTCCAACACTGCCCCCAATTGGAGCTGTTGTGTAGGGACCAGGTGGGATTTGGTGTAGTTGACCGTTATGCCCACCCATTGGAAAGTGTCCAGGGTAAGGGCCAGAGACCTGGCTAGGGCATCCCTAGACTGAGCTGAAATCAGCCAGTCCAGATTATGGGAAAACTTAGATCCCATGCGTGTGCAAAAACGCTGTCACCACACTAGGCATTTCGTGAACACCCTGGGTGCCAAAGAAAGGCCGAGGAGTGGCTTTGAACTGGAAATGTTCACCCTGAAAACAAAACCGGAGGAATCTGCGGTGTGGGCACATCAGGATATGCAAGTAGACATCCTGCATGTCCAGGGTGCAGAGCCACTGACCCTTCTGTAAGAGAGAAGTAAGCTGGGCAGAGAGCATTCTGAACCTCTAGTATTCAAGACATCCGGAGAGCTCGGATCTAGAACTGGTCTGAGGTCACTTGTCATCTTGGGAACCAGGAAGAAGTGCAGTAATAACTTTTCCTTGATGTTTTGAAACTGGGTCTGCTGCTGTTTTCCAGCAGGGATATGATTTCCTCTATTAACAAGGGTAAGTGGTGGGATGGGTAGAATAAGACCTGGAGGTTTTGTTAGAGGTTTGTGTATGAATTCTACTGTGTGTGGCTTTGCCCACCAGTTGTAGTCTGTTTTCCCCCACTCTGGTAGGTGATGGAGAACCTTCCCCTGCCGGCTCCTCTGGGGTGGGAAGGGTCCAGGCGGTGGAGGGCAAGGTATGGGCTGCGGCCCCAGAGGCCTTTTCTTTTTTTTGGGGTGCTATAACAGCTTAAGTTGCCCATTTGTTTTTACATCTGTTCTGGTTCTGTCTTTGCTGGCGATGTTGCTGTCTTTGAAATGGCTGTTTCGGCTTCTTCGGAGGTTTGTTAAAAAAAAAAAAAAAAAAAAAAAAAAATTGTACAGACTGTAAGGCCTTGCCCTTAGCCTGGAGGTCAGTTATGTTGATGTCTCTGCCGGAAAGGACTGACCCTCTGTATGGGGCATCCTGTATGGCAGTTTGGACCTCTGTTGCCAAGTGTGAGATCCAAAGTCATATGTGGCGTCAAAGGCTAATAGCTGATGCCGGTCCTCTTCCTGCAGCATCTGCTGCATGGTAGGTGGCTCGTACATGTGTCTGCAGGCAGATCTGGCTGACCTAACCAGATCTGCTATCTCCTCTTTCAAAGATGAGTCCTGAAGGGAATCCACTTTTGACTATAATTGACCCAAGACTGATTTTTGATAGTCTACCATATGGGCCAATGTAGTTCAATGCCCTGATTCCTAAAGTGAAAGAATACATCATCTTGCCATACTGGTTAAGAATCTTAGACTCCTTATCAGGAGGGGAAGCACTAAGATATTTCGGTCTTGCGGACCTATCAGGGCCACACTGATGACTACTGAATCAGCTTTAGGGTGGATGCTGAGGTAGTCCTTGTTGTCTGGGGTTTGGTAAAGTCTGTCTGCTTTCCTGGCCACTGGTGCGAGCGAGGAAAGCAGTTTTCAGAGAGTAGTGACCATGTCCTTGTGGCTCTATCCAGGGCTGATTTGAGGGTTGGAGAAATCTGCCAGATCCAGGTGAGCCGCTAGTTTCTGCCTCTGCGGATCCTGGGCAACCGTACGCTATTCATAGGTTGCCTGAATTTTCTTGAGCTCCGAGAAGGTAGGGTCCTCAGGAGGGGACTTGGGAGATTCTTGGTCTAGGGTCCTCTGGTGTAGGGATGTCAGGTTGGAGTCTGAGTGAATGGTGCCACTGTTAGAGTCGGTGGAATTGTCACTGGGTGAACTGACTGCAGGAAGCAGTAAGTCTACTGGTTTCAAGTTTGTTGGCCTTGAAATTTCCCAGGGCCATGGATTGGGTAAGGGCTCGATCGTCTGCCCAATGTTGGAGGCATTAGGGCTGGCGCACGGGAGGATCTGGCGAAAAAAGCCTTGAAGCAGTCATTGGCGATTGGCATTTATCCAGCTCTAATGTGAGCTGCAACTTTGCTTCTGCCCGCCATGATTTGAGGACTGCCTGTAAGTCCACTTGTGGCTGTGGAGGTGGATTGGAAAACCCGTAGCGCGGGTACCCATAGTAAGGTAGTTGAAACCAATGGAGGTAACCTGGCATTTGCAAACTTGACGTCGGATAATGCAGCGTCTGGTACCCTGGTGTAGGGCAATGTGGCGTTGGGTAGCCCTGTGTCTGCTGCCCAAAAGAATGGCCAGACAGTCCCATCATAGGACCTGACGGAGGGGCCGAAGGGCCTGGCGTCTTCCCTGACAGGGATTGTTGGGTCCAGACAACTTCCTGTTGGGGGTGCATCAGGCCCTGATGAAGGAGCTGGAAACATTGATCCAGATAGTCCGGGCATCTGGCCTGACTGTGGACCTTGAGGGACAGAGATGCCTGAGGAGTCGGAGGGGACGCTCTGGTCTGACGGTAGCTCAGGCGTCTGAGGCTCCAGCGCAGGGGGGTGACTAAATCCCAGACGGCAGGCGGTCTCCTTCCTCCTCAACCCTGGCGGGGGAAGCTGGAGGTACAGTCTCCATCGGCGCTAAGGGAGAAGTCTTGAGTAACCTCCGTCATCGGCTGGACAGTCACCTCTTTGTCAGGCCTATTATCTGTGCCTGATGGAGGGTCCGGGGTTGGGTGGCCGTCGGGGGAGCCAGCCGATGACTTAGCAGCCAGAGCCATGTGAGAACTGGAGGAGCTGGAACTCTTCTTACTGGTCCCACTCACACCACTAGACCTCTGAATCTTTGGGGCCTTAAAGGAGGTGGGTGCCTCCTGATCCCGAGCTCTGGGAAGTGTCATTTGGTAGCCACCAAAACAGATGTCGAAGGCTGATACCACCCCGCAGGGGAAATTACCTTAAGGGCCATGAATCTGGGCAGAGTCAGTGGGATTGCTGAGTCCCGGTGTCTCTCCTTGTCCTTTCTTTTTATGGTGGCCCTCCGGAGGAGACTACTATTGTCTGACTTTTTTTTCGGCTCCTTCTCCATATTGGCCATCTTTTCTTTTAAAAAAAAAAAAAAATGTGCTTCCAGAGACTGCTGCCGACATTTACGTGTGGCCGAGTTAAACTTCTGGCAGTGCTCACACCCTTCGACCTTATGGCCTGGGCCCAGGCAAAAAAGGCAAAGGTAATGGCCGTCCTTGTGAGGGAGCAGAGTTCCACAGGAGTCGCACTTGATATGTGAATCTGAAGGCGTTTGAGACGACATGCACGAAGATTTTGTAGGCAAATAGTGAGAATACAATTGAATGATTATTTTTAGTTTTTTAATATATTCATCCAAAGATTGCGTCGACAGTAGCAGCATTCTTCCGTGAAGTCCTTGCGCAGATCGGTGGGAAAGAACTGGAAGGCAGGCATGGGAGTGCTCCTTATGTAGTGTCACGCTGATAGTCATGTGACGTTGGAGGGCTGTCCCCTGCCAGACACTGCTAGCGAAGTTTTCCATGTGGTCCTAACGCCTGGTGGCTTAGTCCTATTTGAGTACCTACTGTAAGAGCTCTCTCGAAGCAAGAGCTAATCTTACCCTCTGGTTTGTGAACTGCCCCCACTGTGGGACTTACTGCTGCTGCTGGCTATGCTCATGGGTAAACTGTTTGAGCCTGTGCACAGGTGTGAGTTGTCACACCTGTTGTGGAAGATGGCCTTCCTGGTGACCATCACATTATCTAGAAAAATTGGGAGCTTCAGGCACTCTCTGAGTCTTCCTACCTGGTCTTCCACAGGGACAGTCCTTTGCTACAACCTGAAATTCCTTCAAAAGGTTGTATCGGAGTGCACCTTAGCCAGTTTAACTTAATGGTATGCTTTATTAACCTATCTTCGGAGGCTGACCTCGGGCTCCATATCCTGGACCTGTGGAGGGTGCTGTCTTGCGTAGATGGCTCAGCTGGTGTTTGTGGAGAGGCTCGGCAGCTGTTTATCATTAATGTGCTGAAGCCACGCCTGGCAGATCGGCAGCAAAGTGGATCACATCCTGCATGGATCTCTGCTATAGGTGGCTGGTAAGGGAGCCCTGTAGGATTTGGCGCTCATTCCACCAGACATAACTCTGCTTCTGTAGCTGCTTCCAGGGATATGCCTATCCAGGGAGTCTGCAGGGCTGCATCACCTTGAGTCATGCTGGAATGTTGATTTTTGTTTTCAGTTCTCCAGTCTTCGCCAGGTGGGGGTGTGCGCCTTGCCCCTTTTCTTGGAGAACTACTAGTAGTCTGCCAGACTGTGGATAGTGAGCGGAAGTCACGTCCCTAGATACATAAGTCACTCACCTACAACTGTAGTTCTAGCAGTGGTACATAGTTCACATCCACACCAGCCACCTGGCCTCCCCTGGCAAGTGGCACATGGATTCTTGCTTCCATCATGCAGGATCTGATGTCGTGGCGGAGTCGGGGGATATACTGCCCAGGTTGTGGGAGGAGCTCAGCTTAGAGGACAGGCAATCATTTATAACTGGCAGCTGTTTGACATTCATATTTTTCAGAATCAAGTCTTAATTCTGCTAAATTATCCATATGTAACTGTACCTAAATAAAGAGACATGAAAAACTGTTGACTGTTGTAATCTTCTCCCAAATACATCCGCTAAAAAAGTTTTGGTGCTGGTTTTGTCAGATTTTCACGACTAGGCCTAAAAAGGAAAATGGGGCCTAGGGACTTAATCAGGTCCTGTAAGAATTTGTTGAGAGGAAATCCACAAACGTTGCTTTGTTTGGTCCCAGATTGTGATTTTGAAAATTGGGAGATCTTAAGTTTTCAGCCCTAATATGAAAAGGGGCTGCTAAACATCAGTCTTCCTCTGCATCGGCTATCACAACAGCCTCATAAGAGTGCTTCTGTAAAATGCACATAAATAGGCGAAGGGTACCAGTGAAGGTAGATGCATTGTAGATGGCAGTTCTTTTCCACGGTGGCCTCTGGCACCCAAGTTGACTAAAAAATGTCATAAGCACTCCTGTGTTAAAAGGAGCAGTTTTCTTTGAACCTCAAGGAGACTGATAAAACAGCAAAGCCATCTTCCAGTACAGAGCACAGGTGTCACAGTTGGGAATGCTGCGATGAGACTGGATGGCAAACTTAAAACACAGAAGAGGCCGAATGCCACTGCTGGCAAGGAAAAACTGAAGGGGCGCCTTGTGTCTTCTGTAGGCAGTAGGATGGCATGGGCCGTGCATGCTAAGCTTGGACAGGCAGTAACAGTCTTGTGACGTGTCTTCTCAGACTTGGTTGTTTACAACCTCTCTAGCAGGTAGACAGCCCCCGGCTTATCACTTTCACAGCAAGGGAATTTTCTGCTTCAGTTCTTCCTTGCATTTGGATTTAATTCGGAGATCCAGCTGCAGCTTCTATAAAGGACTGTGCAGCATTCTGTTGAGGAAATTTTGTGCTCAGTCTGCAGATCTGGAACCCTGGGCTGTAGTACCCTGCAGGGCAGCAATAGCCCACACCCACCATGCGTTGCCTGGTAAAGACCATCGATAACCTCCTTCATTGTAAAGCTGAGATCTGGGGTTTTTATAGGCTATGGGGGTGGTTTGTATTGTGAACATGATCCCTGTGAAAAATATGCGAGCGCTGCTGTTTCTGCACGACAACTAGGCATGGGTGGCATCACCTTGGAGGCCAGATTTGACTTACTAATGATGGTGGCGATCTTGATGCATGCCGCACATGCACATTTGCTTGATGGACATCTTGGTATCTTCTGTGTGGAGGTTTTCAGTGGCAAAATGCTGTTAACCTCCCAGACTACATTTATTTTTTCAGACACGAATTCTACCACACAGATTAATCACCTCTAATCTGCTAAACTTGTACCACTTTGGGTCCTTAATGAGTTTTAAAATGGAATCGTCATCTAATACAGTAAAGATGACAAAGGTCTAAGACCCCCAAGTTTAGAAAATGTTAGATTACGCTCCAGCCTACCTTGGTCGTCTCCTGTTGTCCATCCTGCAACAAGGCTTCTTCCTGTAAGTAGAACAAAGCATAAAGCACGTCCTGTTCTACCGCGGGGCAGTGGAGCAGAGAAGCATCTCCAAACCCAGTTCTAAAGCATGATCATCCAAGGGACCCCTTCATCTCTCTCACCGGTGTCATCCTTAAGGGAATCTAGATAACCTCCTGGTGGGCAGACAAGTGCACACTCCTGCCCATGATAGCAAATCTCTCAGAAGTGGTGGATGTCCAGTGGAGGTTCAGTTGGAGACCCACTCCAACTGGAGGAAGATACCCTCACAAGCACGCCTAGCATCACTCAAGTTGTTTTCAGTTCACCAAGCCACATCCCACAGACACTCCAACCTCACCAGAGGTAGGGTTAGAAAATGGAGAATGTTTCCTCAAATGAGGACTAGGTGGCAGATAGAGTAGCAGAGATTTTACCTGAGAGCACCTGATTACACAAGAAAACAGAATCTTTTTTTTTTTTTGAGGGGCGAGGTTGAGCCACAAGCAAGAGTCCAAAAAGAGAAGACCCCTTGAAAGGTCTGGTCAAAAAGGATCTTCAACTGTAGAAACCGACAATGTTAGGAAAAAAACCATAGGCTCATCCAGTCTGACTGTTTCATCTTACTTACCTAAACGTCTGGTTACTTCAGCTTCATCAGAATTTCCATCCTGTTCCTGATCACTCTGTTGAAGCTCTGCCTTAAGTCTCTCAGCCCATTTGCCAGTGTCCACCAGAAGCCAAAATCTTACCTTGATGGTCGATTCTAAGTCGTGCAGGGAAAACAATAGAATGGGGAACATTGGTCTCCTGAAGGAAGTCTGATGCCATCGAACTTTTTCCACAGTTGTCTCATGGCATAACTTGTATTGAAATATGTGGATTGGTTGACCCTCCTGGGATAACGGACCATTCTGCCGGGTGAGAGCCAAGATCCGATTACGTTCCCCAGATCTTACTGCGAGTGGGAGCTCTTGCAGCAGGCTATTACAATCAGGACTATGCAGCAGGCACTAGGACACTCCGGTGAAACTTCTGCCAGCAATACACAGCAGGGACCGCCCCCGGCGCTGTCCCCGGCCCGTCGGTCAGGGTACAAGAGGGGTTGGACCCAGCTCCACCTCAGTTCTTTCCCGCTGCGTACCAGCACGTGAAGCAGAGACATAACTTCTGTCTGCGATCCAGCGAAAAAGAACATCTTCTATCAAGATTTTCCTGCCTTTTCGACAGTTTTACCGTTTTCCAGGTACTGGCGTCAGTTAGCTGCCGTCGGCTTGATTCCTTTTTTCGGCTTTAGAGCGTTGTTTTCGCTCTTGCGCTTCCAGTACCGTCGGCCGTTATCCTACCGGCCGGGTTCGATGGCTTCTCAAGGTCTGCATCACCAGAACACTTAAACAAGTGTGACTGCGGAGGCAGATCCCAACAGAGACGGCCACGGCAGTCGGCTTTCTACTTGGGCCCGACGACCCATGACACCGCCTAACTGTGCAGACTGCCAGGCCTTACCAGCTGGACCTGCATCCCCGCCTGAAAGCCCTTAAGGCCTACCTGCTGAGCAGAAGATGGATCTGCACTCTCGGAGGGAAAAGGAAGGAAGCGCCACAGCGAGGACCGGCGGTGGTCCAGTCACCGGTCCTGGTCTCGATCAGCGCTCGCGTTGTGGCCTTCTCCCAAAAGGCCGTCCCTCGGGTTCTGGAGAACCTCCAAGACTCCTCAGGCTAAGGTCGTCCCGTCTGGGAAGAAGCCGGTCAAGCCGAAGGTGACTCTGCTGAGGGTCATCATTAAGTCCTTAGAGGTGACTGCTTCGGCCCCGCCTGCTAAGGCACCGATGCCGCCTGCTAAAGGCGTGCCTCCGGAGACCAAGGACTCTCCAGCGTCCCCTGGCGTCACTTCATTGTCTGTTCCTACACAGACGCCGGTTGAAGGGGCGAAGGACACGGGATCGGTTGTGGAGATAGACGTCCCCTTTGCCCAAGTCCTCCTCCCCCCCCGGGACTGCAGGAGAGCTCTCCTTCACGCCCCGACGTTCCGAAGACTTCCTTCCCGGAGCGAGTGGCTGAAATTTTCACCAAGGATGAGCTCAAGGATCTTTTCTCCTTCTGGTGGGGACAGGTCCACAAGTGGTCCTCCCCATCGCGGCCCAGACGTCGATACCGGACCCCGTGGGAGAACCACAGCGGGGTGAGTCTTTCCGCCGGAAGTCACCGGAGCGCCAGCCTTCACCCTCCAGGGCTCATTCCCGCTCCAGGTCCGAGGACCACCGATGTCGCTCCAGGGCTATGGTGACAGACGCGGTCTAGGTCACGCACCAGGAGCCCTTCGCCCAGGCGAGAACGCCCGACGGCGTGGTCCTCTGACTGACGTCTGTCATTGCTCCATTGCTGGTCCAGGGACCGGAGTTGGTCTTCGGACTGGCGACTGTCCCCTAGCTACGACGCCAGCGAAGGCATGGTTGTAGGATGGGGTCCGACTATTCCAAGTCGGATAGTCGATCCTCCTCTTAATCATCGACCTCTTTGTCCTCTCTCAGCCTCAAGCGCGTCCCAGGAGAGAAGGACCAGCCTCGCTCGCCTCCGGACGATCCTACTTTTATGGACGTCATAAGGCATATCAAGGCTTCCAACGAGTGCGACACGGAGGACCTGGATCCGGAACGCCAGAGGTTAGCCAAGTACCTGAGGCAGAAGGAGCCAAAGCCTCTGGTTATCCCTCCTTTGGTGGACACATTCCAGGATCTCACTAGTTCTACCTGGATGCATCTGGCCTCGATCCCGGCAGTTCCTAAGAAGTCGGACAGGCTGTATAAGGCCCAGAGGGCGGAACCCTTTCTGGCGGCACACCCTCAGGCCGACTCTCACGGTATCCGGCTGCCCATGAAAAGTTTCGGCAGCGAGCACCTCAGCTCCCAGCCTCCAGACCCGAGTCCCCTACCTGGACCAGGTGGGCAGAAAGTATATGCAGCCTCCACCTGTTCCATCTGTTCCCTCATTTCCTGGCGCATACGGTACAGTACCAGAATGCGCTGTGGGAAAGGGACTGGAGCTGGCCTGAGCTATGCCAGACTCTGAGAGAAAGACAGGCGCCTGGCCCTTCTTCAGTCGGGCCTGAGGCGTGAGCTCCCATGTGTACTGCGGCCTCGTATGACACTGCAGACATAGCAGCCAGGGCAGCCGCCTCTGGGTGCACTCCGAGCACCATACCTGGTTGAGAGTCTCTGGCTTTCACCAGGATCTGCAGGCTGGTATCGGGATCTGCCTTTCCAGGGTACCCGTGCTGTTTGGGCAGGAGATGAGGCTTTGATCTTCCGTCTCCAAGAGTCGGGCAAGTCGATCTGGTCGGTCCGCCAGATGTATCGTGGCGACCAGCGACGTCTGCACCATAAACGGCCTTTTCGGAAGTCCTCAGGCAGGCAAGGTGCAGCCCGTGGCAACCAACAGGGGCAGAGAGGAGGCTTCCGCAGGAGATCCAGAAACCAGCATTGTGGTGGAACTCCCGCCCGTGGGCCTAAGTCCTCCCAGACCCCTCTTCCCACTCCCGGCTCTGCCCAATGACTCCCTTCTGCCCCCCCCCTTCCACCAGAAGACCCAGGGGAGCTGGTTGGGAGCCGCTTCTCTCTTCATTTCGAAAGGTGGAAGTTTATTATCGTAGACCAGTGGGCCTTGGATATTATAAGGAGAGGACACACGCTAGAGTTCACAGTTTCCTCCGCATACTCCGCCAAAGCTCTCCCGTTATCCTCCTTCTCGCATCCCACTAATAGAAGGAGAGATACAGACCCTCCTGCAGAAGAGAGCAATAGAGAGGGTCCCCTTGCAGCAGCAGGGTCAAGGGTTCTATTCCCACTTCTTTCTGGTTCCAAAAAAGACTGGGAACCTTTGTCCCATTCTGGATCTCAGCCCTCTAAACCTCTATCAAGTACAAAAAGGTTCAGGATGGTGACTGTTCAAGGACTCATTCCCTTGGTGCACCAAGGGGACTGGCTATGTTCTCTCGACATGCAGGATGCATATCGGGGTCTATCCTCCCCACAGGAAGTTTCTGAAGTTCCACTTCCAAGGGGAGCATTTTCAGTTTCGAGTGCTTCCGTTCGGCCTCTCTTCCGCTCCGTGAGTCTTCACCAAATGCCTAGCAGTGGTGGCTCTGCTCTAAAGGCGGGTGGGGCACTGTGTGTTCCCCTGCCTCGACGATTGGTTACTTACGCCCGTCCAAGAGGAAGCCTCTTAACGAGCTCTGAAGACACTTATACTCTGTTCAGAGAGCTGGGGATCACCCTGAACTTACAAATATCATCCCGAGCCAGCCAAAGCTCACCTTCATAGAGCGATCTGGATTCTGTCCAGGGCATGGCTTTTCTCCCACAGGACAGGGAGTTAAACATGAGAGATGGCAGAACGGATCTCCATAACTTCTCGAGTTCCGGCTCGGAACTTCCTCAGTTTACTGGGGCACATGGCGGCCGCCATTCCTGTCACTCCCTTGGCTCGCCTTCACATGAGAGTTCCACAGTGGATGCTCAGGGTGCAGTGGGACCAAAGCTACGACGATCTAGACTCCCTGGTCAAGATCTCTGAGCCAGTCAGGAGAACTCTGCTTTGGTGGATGGACCCCAACAATCTGGAGAAAGGGGTCAACTTTTGTCTGGAGCCACCAAGTCAGACTCTTAACAGATGCATCGGACCTGGGGTGGGGGGCGCACCTGGGTGCACATCGAATGTAGGGGGTTTGGTCACCTGAGGAGCAGTCCCTCCACATCAATGTACTGGAAATGCGAGCAGTCCTCTACGCCCTCCAGGCTTTTTGAGAGGATCTGGTACCAGGCTCTCTTCTAGTTCAGACAGACACCGTGGCGGTCGTCTTTTACATCAACAAGCAAGGAGGCACTCATTCGTATCCTCTTTGCAAGGAGGCGATGAGAGTCTGGTACTGGGCACTGGAGCAAGGCATCCTGCTGTCTGCGATGCACGTTCCAGGCATCCTAAACGATCTGGCCGACAGCCTAAGCAGGTTGCATGCCAGAGCACACGAGTGGGAGCTACTTCAGTCCGCAGCGGACCAGCTCGACAGGTGCGGTCTTCTGGAGCTGGATCTCTTTGCGTCACCACGCAATGCCAAACTGCCAGCGTTCTGCTCGTGAGAGCATGTGCCTGGAGTTTTTTGGCCAGACGCATTATCCCTTTGCTGGGCAGGGAGGTTTCTGTATGCCTTTCCGCCCTTCCCTCTTATTCAGAGAGTACTGCTCAAGTTACAGGCAGAAGGGGCCCGGGTGATCCTAATGGCCCCCAAATGGCCTCGGCAGATTTGGTTCCCACTACTGCAGCGGTTATCCACGGAACCTCCAGTTCCGCTGCTTATATGCTCGCAGTTACTGTCCCAGGACCAAGGGTCGCTGGTCCATCCGGATCTTCGATCCTTACACCTACATGCTTGGCTCCTTCAGCCATAGCTCAACATAGATACGGGGTTCCCCCCGGAGGTGGTGGCGGTCTTAGTGTCAGCAAGAAAGTACTCTACTCGCTCCACCTACGCTATGAAGTGGAGGAGTTTCTGTCTTTGGGCATTGCCGCAGCATTTGGATCCGTCACCTGCCCTGTGAACTCTGCTTTACAGTATCTCCTCTCCTTGTACGATAAGGCCCTGAGTTACTTTCTCTATCAAAGGTACCTATGAGGCAATCTCCGCCTATCATGCTCTTGTGGGAGAGAGAGCATTAGCACAATTGGATGTGACCCGCACCTTTCTTAGGGGAATTCTTCATATGAGACCCCCCATTCGGGACCCTGTGCCACCCTGGGACCTCCTTTTTGTGTTGGAGAAACTCACCCTCCCTCCTTTTGAGTCAGCAGCGGATTGTGAGCTGCGCTACACCTCTTGGAAGGTTTGCTTTTTGGTTGCCTTTACTTCAGCTTGAAGAGTTTCCGAGCTTCAGGCTCTGATGTGTAAAGAGCCCTATTTGGTTTTCCACAGGGAAAAGGTTTCCCTCAGAACAAATCCTAAGTTTCTTCTGAAGGTGGTCTCAGAATTGACCTCAACCAGTCGGTTGATCTTCCTGTTTATTTTCCTTCCCTTCCAATAGAGGAGGCTCTCTCCCCACATTGGATGTCCACAGGACTCTGAGTATTACCTCAAAGGGCAGTTCAGCACCGTCGTCAGACAACTATTTGTGGCTTTTCACCACATTGCTTGGGTCAACCAGTGTCTAAGCAAACTGTCTCTAAATGGATAGTTAGCTGTGTCTTGTTTTGCTACGAGCATCACAATAAACCCCTGCTGGGCCCGGTTAGGGGTCACTCCACCAGAGGAGTGTCCGCTTCTTTTGCCGCTCTGCGGAATGTCGCCATACAGGACATTTGTGTGGCCGCAACCTGGAACTCTGTGCATACCTTGATCAAGCATCACAGCTTGGATATCGTCTCCAGGCGCTGAGCCTGGCTTGACCTACGCGTTTACAAGGGCTTTTGTCCTAAGGCCTCTGGAGTCGCATATTCCACCTCCGGGTCGTCTACCTCCTTGTTGTGGGACTGCTTGGGACTCAGTCCTGATTGTAATAGCCTGCTGCAGAGCTTCCACTCGAAGTAAGATGGTACAGTTAGTAAGAACTTACCATAACAGTAGATCTTCGAGAGGAGCTCTTGCAGCAGGCGCTACTTCCCACCTGCCTTCCCCCTCGGTGTGCAGATCCATTTTCTTTTTCTTCTCCAACTTTCTTCATGGTAGGCTTCGTCTCCTTCTCTTGTCAGGCCTTCTGCTGGGTCTTGGCGGGAGAACTGAGGTGGAGCTGGGTCCGCCCCCTCTTGTACCCTGACCGGGGGCGGTCCCTGCTGTGTATTGCTGGCAGAAGTTTCACCGGAGGGTCCTAGTGCCTGCGGCATAGTCCTGATTGTAATAGCCTGCTGCAAGGCTCCTCTTGAAGATCTACTGTTAGGTAAGTTCTTAATGTAACTGTACTTTCCTGCCATGACCACCAACAGATTAGGGTATTGGAGCCTCCGTCCGACCACATAATATCGGTAAGCTGTGTACAGTTAAAGCTGTCGGTCTCTCCTTCTGGGAGGAGTTTTCTGCAAACCAGTCCTTCAGAAACTTATTGGATAGTCCCGTAATTGCTTTAGGGAGGTCACAATCCATCAATTTGCGAGCATATCTGGTTTTCTAGGGTTTCCAACCTTTCACAGAAATGTTGGGCCTCCCTTATCGCCATAGCAGTGGTGCTGGTAGTTGCTGCTGTTTTGTTTCTGGACCTCTTGCATGTCTCGTTTGATGCAGTGTACTGTAGATCTTACTTAGAGAGGGTTCCTGCAGTAGGTCTTCACATATAGGACTGCGCCCCCTTGCGTCTGGTCCGCACTTCCATCTACAAGTTTGCCATCAGCGGGGACCGTCCCCAGCGTCGAGGCGACATGGCGTCAACCAGACTATAAAGGCGGTCCCACGCCCGCTCTTCAGTTCTTTCCCGCCGTCGCCTCAGTAACGTTCGGCTCGTGTCAGAACAGCAATCCGTCTGCGTTGTATTTTGTTGAAATTTCCGTCGCCTCTTAAATTAGCTTCTCAGGCCACTCTCGTGGCACAGGCCCGATGGATCCCAGCACACTTGGTGCTTCGTCTATTGGGACTGATGGCAGCTGCCATTTCAACAGTCCCCATGGCCAGGCTTCACATGAGGGTCACCCAATGGTCTCTTCGAGTCCAGTGGGATCTGAGGATGGATGACATGAACCAAAAATTCATCATCTCCAACAGCCTTCAGAGAGATCTTCGCTGGTGGCAAGATCTCTCAAACCTATCTAAGGGAATTTCTTTCCATCCTGCAGTTCCAAACCAAATCCTCACCACGGACGCCTCAGATCTGGGCTGGAGAGCCCATCTGGGGACTCACAAGGGTCTTGGTCCGACCAGGAGCTGATGCTCCACATCAGTGTTCTGGAGACCAGGGCAGTTCTTTATGTGCTTCAGGCATTCCAGTTGCTTCTGGTTCCGGGATCTCTTGTCCAGACGGACATGTCCACTGTCTGGTACCTAAACAAACAGGGAGGAACCGGTCCTATCATCTTTGCAGAAAGCTATGAGTGTGTGGTACCAGGGAATAAAGCACAGCCTTTACTTAGCAGCAGTCCAAGCTCTGGGCATCTCAAACATCCTGGCAGACTGTCTGTCAGTGACCAGGGCCCACGAAAGGGAGCTAAAGTCAGAGGTAGTTGAAAACCTCTTTCATAGATGGGGTCGGACAGAGATGGATCTCTTCACCTCCCGTGCAATGCAAACTACCCATCTTCTGCTCGCTCGTTCCTGGGCGTGGTGCTTTTGGAATGACGCCATCTCTTTCATGGACAGGGAGGTTTCTGTCGTCTTTCTTCCCTTTCCTCTCATTCAGAAAGTTCTGGTGAAACTTCAGCAGGAGGGAGCTCATGCAATCCTGATTGCCGTCTTTGGCCACACCAAATATGGTACCCTCTTCTGCAACACTTGCCACTGGAACCCCCAGTTCCTCTACCCATTTCCACGACCTGACTCGGAGCAGTGCACTGTGGTGCATCTGAGCCTTCAGTCTCTCCACCTTCATGAGTGGCACCTGTGGACAGAGATTTCTCGCTATGGGGTATCTTAGCGCGGGTTGCGCATATTCTAGTGGAGGCCAGAAACCCTCCACCAGATCTACTTCGCTATAAGTGGAAGAGATTCATGATATGGGCCCAAGCAAGGAGCTGGGATCCATTTTCGTGCTCGGCTTCCCATGTTCTAGAGTACCTCGCACACCTGTCCGGAGCGGACCTTAGCTATTCCTCCTTTAAGGTCCACCTTTCTGCGGTGTCGGCCTTCCACCTCCCGGTGGAGGGCAAAACCTTTGCTCAACTGGAGGTTGCCAAAACTTTATTGAAAGGCATCCTTCATTTGAAACCTCCGATCTGGAATCCTTGCCCTCCCTGGGATCTGAATTTCATGCTAGAGAAGCTGCCCCTGGCCCCGTTTGAACCAGTTTCTTTCTGCGGCTTGCTCTTCCTTTCCTGGAAGGCCTTATTTTCAGTTGCAGTTCTTCAGCCAGAAAGGTTTCTGAATTACAGGCTTTCGTCTGTAAAGAATCTTATTTGATTTTTCATGAGGATCTTGTAGTCCTTAGGACTAATCATTCTTTTTTTGCCCAAAGTAGTTTCGGAAACCACTTTGAACCAGAGCGTGGAATTATCAGTGTACTATCCACAGTGTTCCAACAGAGGGGCACACCGTTGATGTGCACCGGATCCTGAGGTACTATACGAACAGGACTAAAGAGGTTAGGAAATCTAGCAAACTGTTCGTAGCCTTTGCCCCCCCACCCTGTGTCAGGGCAAGGCTATTTCAAACAGACCATCTCTAGATGGCTAGCCAACTGCATCAATTTTAAGTATATGAAATATGGGAAGTCTCTTCCAAGGGCAGTCTAAAGGCCACCCACCATTAGTGTGAGCCTCCATTGCCTTTTTGGGAATGTGTCCACAGCAGAGATCTGGGCTGCGGCCACATGGTTGTCTTTCAACACCTTCACTAAGCAGTACAGTCTGGATATTGGCTTCGCGCAGAACTGGCTTTGGTCTTGCAGTCTTGCAAGGCCTCTTGTCGTAATTCCTCATGGCGACTCCCGGATGCATCTATGTTTTCTTTTCTTTGTGACTGCTTGGTATTCAGTCCTGTATAAAGGTTATGGCAGTGCTTGCAGCACACTTTGGGTAGAAGGGCATACAAGTTTGTCCAAAACTTAGACAACTGGCTCATAAGGACACAGTCACTGGCCAAGGCACAGCTAGTAGTTTCCATAGTTACCAGAATATTGCAGCACCATGGCTGGATAATAAACTGCAGCAAGAACAAAGTGCAACCAACGCATCACCATTGCTTCCTACTCTTCTCTCTCCCCCCCACTCTGTTTGGGACCTTTTTATTCTGGTTCTTCCTCCCTTCCTGTCGTTTGGGGTACTTAGTCATTTCTGCTCTTGGTCCTTTACATAAATAAAAAGCATATAGAGTATTATAGCTCTTTGTATCATAAACCCTCATTCCCCTAAATGAAATATGGGTTATAAAAAAAGTATAGGGTTATTTTCATAATGTGTTGCAAAACGGTTTTGATATGAGGGTATTGGTTTTAAATTGTCTCTGTCAAATTATGCAGGGATGTGTGTTGTATGGGATCATGTGACTTTGTGATTATTTATATACTGTTACTTTAAAACCTAAATTGCCCATTTTTCTTTCCTGCAATGTAAGTTGGTCTACTCTAGAAGGCAGTACCTTTTGGTATATAAATATAAAAAAAAAAATTTGTATAATGTGAAACGTCAGGTTTTCCTGCCCCTTCCTGCTGTGGACATTTTTAATGTGCGACTCTGCATTGGTAATAAAAGCTGCAGTTGGTGTGAGGGCTACCTTTTATAAGATTGGAGGCAAGTGCCTTGACTTTTGGAACATGTATACACATTTCTCATTTGGGAATGGCCTTTTGAGTGGCTTTCCACATTTTAAGTAGGTTGACATTGCATTCAGTAACTGGGGCAGTGGTTGACTTGTAAGAGCCACAATGTCTTACAGCGGATAGAATACAGACTTTCTTGCAGGCTTGCTAGAGGCTCAAGACTGCAAGACAATCTTGCATGTGTTGGGTCTAATGGTGGAAAGCATAGACTTTGTACAGGTGACCAGGCTTCACTCTTTCCACTCTTCAGCTTATTTTATTTGTAATTCTTGGAAACCACCTTTGAGTATGAACTCTTTTACAAAGGTTCCACTACATACATTACAAAACATTAGACATTAAGCATGACCAGGTACATAAAAATAATTCTCTTATAGGGTGTAGGCAAACTTGACAAAAGGTAGTAAAATAGAGCATTTCATGAATACAAGAAGTTGTAAATACAATTAGAATGGGGAAGCATTGTATTGTCAGTAGTGCAGCCCGGAGGAGCCTTGTCAAGTTTATCCCATTGAGAAGAGTAAGGTCACAGAAGTCGGAGAAAATGGGTAATTGTGTGGCAGAAGAGGGGATGGGAGAGACCGTTAATGTAGAGGGCCGGATGGCAGAGTCTTGGAAGGGCAGTGAAGCAGGGGGGTCTCGGAAGGAAAGGAGGGCAAAGTGTGTGTAGGAGGAGGGGGGCGAGGGAGAGGTGAGGAGAGGGAAAGAGCGTGAGGGAGAGGGAGGGAGGGAGATGGGGAGAGATGGAAAGAGGGAGCGTGAGAGGAAGAATAGAGGGGGCTAGAGGAGGAGAGGGAGGAGAGAGGGAGAATGGTGAGGGGAGAGGAATGAGGTGATTGAGTGTTTGTTCCCATATCATGGAGGGATGGGCAAAGGAGCAGTAGAGTGGGCTAGCTTTGTGAGGATGCAGAGGAATCAGTGGTGGGGTGGGGTGGTGTGATGTGGGCTGGGATATCTGGCCTTTGGGGGATGTTTCAAAGTCCAGGGCGTGGGGGGTCAGATCAGAACAGGCATTCACATCCATTTCTGTTTAGAAGAAACTTAACTATGGGATTCAGAGACAAGGTCACTGTCAACCAGCGTCTCACTCACATTGAGGTTATTCCTCCAGTAGTGGACAGTGCAGATGAACTTGATTCAGAATGTCTGAGGGAGGTGCAGTGGCTCGCCCTCATGACAGACAGTAGCCTGTTGGGTTGGGGAAAGATTCTAGGCATGGCATTGGCTTGGGTGACGTGGAAACTCCCCATCAGTGTTCTTGAGATGAGAGCTGTATTGAGGGCATTGCTCACATTTAGAAACAGATTGCAAAATCAGCATGCCCTAGTCCAGTCGGGCAGTGTGGTGATTTGGGGCGTACTTCATTTGCCAAGAAGACAAACGGTGTCATTTGTTTGGGGGTTGGGGAGATGAACATGCTGTTAACTGTCAGTGATTTACCTGATGGTTGCTCTCAACTGTCAGGCTGACAAGCTAAGGTGTCGAGACTCTATCTAGGGGAGTGGGAACTGAAGCCAGATTTTCTTATAGATTTTGGGGGGGGGCAGTCCTGGATCTCTTGGCCACCAGCTCCAGTTCAAAACCCCCTAGATACTTAAACAGATAACAGAGAAGGCCAGTTGATGTGAGTAGACTGCTTTTTCATCTTATGATGGGATGCCCTCTTGTATGCATTCTTTTCATGGCCATTGATCACAAAGATCATTTATTCATATGTTTAATATTGCCCTTGGTCCACACTTTCTCCAGGCATTACCACATAAATGTTCTCAGCTCAGCTGATGCCGCATTCAGCAGGC
The DNA here is from genome assembly GCA_016271365.2 of Neoceratodus forsteri. NCBI lineage: Eukaryota > Metazoa > Chordata > Ceratodontiformes > Ceratodontidae > Neoceratodus > Neoceratodus forsteri. The sequence goes on along the minus strand of CM028137.1, from coordinate 822,318,250 downwards.
AAGTGCTGTGCTAGGTTGTACAGCACTGACAATCCCAGGTAAGAGCTACATATTTAGGACCCATACCATTTCAGCTGGCACGCAAAGGGGAACTATACCGCTTCCATTGAGGGCATGTCTTGCATCAGGCCACACCTGTAGAACTACAGCCGCTAGGCACTAGGACCATACAGAAACTTCTAACTAGCAGTCTACAAGGAGCCGAGGACATAAGGACGCAGTAACATGCCTCCCATAAGCGTGGGTGGCCCGGCCTCTCAGTTCTTTTCCAGCCGGCCGACCGGCGCATATTGACTTGATGGAGACCCGCCACTTGTCAGCTGCCAGATTTTTTCTTTCTACCTTTATTTTTTCAACCTAGTTTTAGTAATCACTTGGATTTTGAGTTTTTGTTTATGCCTAACACCTCTGAAAAACTCTTCTCCTGCTGCTGCTACTACCAGTGCTGCCAGAAGATCTTCAGTTAGAACGACCATGACACCTGTGTCCGCTGTCTAGGCCCAGATCACGACGTTCAGGCCTTCGAGGTCTGCCACATATTTAGCCAGGCTACCCAGTGGCACCGCCTTAAGACCCTCAAGCTTCATACTGAAACAGGTTGCCCAAATGGAGTAGGAGCTCCAGGTCAGAAGCTCCTCCACCTCCCTGGCCCTGTCCATGGGTTCTTATCCAAGGCTTAGGGCAAGTTTGCTAGCATGCACAAACACCACGACGACACTGTGTAAGGAGTGGTCCCCCATCCCTCCAGCTCGCTCCTGATCTCCGCTTCAGGTGTCAGCCATGGCAGGGTCATCGTCCATCTCGACAGCGGCCCATCTTACGTGGGTCGGCGTTGGCAGTGCCTCCCACCACTCTTAACAGTGAGTGGCGGTGGCTTCCTGACATCGGGTCTCCTGTTGCCCCTGCTATTCTGCCCCTGTTTTCCATGGGCCTCCAGACATAGAGCTAGCTGACTGTGGATTTGACTGGCGCTGGAACGTCATCTGTGGCTCCTGCCTTACCAGACTGTCTTCGGCCTCTTTCTCAGCCTCTGCTTCGACATCAGGGACTCTGCCTTCCCTGTTGTTGCTTCAGACTTCTTCGTCATCAGGGTCTCAACCTACCCCGATGATAATCCATGTCTGCTTATCAACGCCTGGGCCTAAGCCCACTCAGTCGACTCTGCAGGCACTGGGATGCCAGGCTGCCATGCTGGTGCCAGTGGATGTTCCGACGCTGCCTTTCTTCCATGTCTTGGCCATTCTGTACTCCTTTTGGGAGTCCTTGTTCCTTGACTGTCCTTGATCTTACTTCGAGTGGGAGCTTTTGCAGCAGCTATACGCTGTGAGGCCTAGGACCCACCGAAAAACTTAGCTAGCAGTACCCAGCAGGGACCGCCCAGGACGTCCGCTCCACCCAGGCGTCTCTAACTCCATAAAAGGGGGCGGACCCCGTCTTCACCTCAGTTTGTTTCCCCCGTGACCCACTTGCGTTGGGAGAATCTTGGCGCTTGCTTCCAGCAATTCCAGCAGATTTCTTAGAAATTCTTCAAAATGTTGTTTTCCTCACCTTTGCAGTTCGTCCGTCTCGTGTCTTAGCCGTCATCGGTCTCTTCTGGGCCGAAGACCACCTAAGTGTGCCTGTGGCCGGCAGATCCCATCAAAGGACGGCCATGCGAAGTGTCTTCTGCCTGGGTCCAGACCACAACAGTGCAGCTTGCAAGACATGCAGAGGGCTTCACCAGCAGGGACGCACATCCGACGCCTGAGCCCTCAAAGCCCACTTGTTAGAACAGCAGATGGATGTTCTGCAAACCTCAGAGGACAAGAGAACGCACAGGACAAATCCGTGGCGGTCCTGAGACAAGGACCGTAGCTGGTCCCATCACCCGCTCCCGCCTCTCCTTCCAGGAAAGCCTCGCTCTTCTGCCTGGGTGCCCCTGACGACCGAACCATCCCTCGCAAGGGAGGATTTCTCCAAGTTGAGCCTTCCTGCCAAGGGATCCGATGTCCGCTAAGGTGGGAACCTTGGGAGAAGTTCTCAAACCTAAGGTTGCACCACTCGTGTCTCTTCAGTTTCTAAGGACTCATCAGAAGCCTCTTTGGTGTAAACCTTGGCCCCGCCTAAGAAGGTCTCAGCTTTCCCAGTTCGGCAAACACTCTAAGGATCCAGACACCCAGGCCAAACATTCTTAGGAGTCCTGCTCCATGGTTCTGGCCTCTTAGAAACTAACTCTGGCTAAAGCACTGGCGGAGGAGGTTCCTGCTGCAGAAGATACTCCCATGGAGGCGTCGGTTACAGTCACTGGCCCCTAGATCTTCCACCCCACAGGGCTTTTGGGGATTCCTCTGCTGATGCTATGCCAGATCCTCCGCTTCTCGGTCCCCTTGTTAGGAGCGGCAGCTCCTGTATTCAACAAGGAGTTACAGGAACTCTTCTCCTACTGGTGGAGTCAGGTAAAGGAGACTCTACGGCGGACCAGACACTGGTTCCTGATCGGCTGGACAACTAGGAGCCGAGTCAACCCATTGGTTCACAGAAGACCCCAAGTGGCCTTGGTCCGGTCTGGGGACAGTTGGCACCCTTCCTGGTTGGGTAGCCATCATCAGTCCCGAGACAGGAGCAGATACCGCAGCCGCTGTAGATCTTCTTACAGGCGGGCTCGCTCTTCTTCCCGACGCCAGTCCCCAGGCCGGCGTCTGTCACTGCTCCGTCTGTCCCTGGACTGGCGTTGGTCGGTTAGTCACAGATGCTAGAGTGTGGGTAGTCCAAGACACAGCTCAGGTTCCTCTCGGCCTAGTAGCAGGTCCTCTTCTTCCTCATCTTTCCTAGATGTTGGGGGTTCCCCTGGGGATAAGGGCCAACCCGCTCGCCGCCTGACGATCCAGCTTTTATGGATGTCCTGAGGCACATCAGGCCTCTGAGTGGGAGACTGAGGACCTGGATCCAGAATACGGAGACTGTCCTGTTACATGAGGCAGAAGGAGCCCAAGCCTCTTGTGGTGCCTCCTTTGGTGGACACTTTCCAATACCTCACTAGGATAACTTGGAAGCATCCAGCATCGGTCCCAAAGTAGTCAGAGAGGCTGTACTAGGCCTGAGGGATGAGCCTTTCAAACAACATGAAGTCTTGCTATATTATGACTTGCAGTTTGCCCCAGCCTTAGAACTGCTCCGGAGGTGAAAGAGTCAACTTCCATGCAGAGCATGGAGCTTAGAGCGCGAGCTCGGTTCAGAAGCTCTGTTTGGCTGGTTTCAACCGAAACCGTCAGATTATTTACTCTACCACTGAACAGTCGCTCGGAGATTCCTCCTGTTGCTCGGTTCATTTCTTTGGTTTAAAGCGCTATTTCTCGGTTTAATTTAACATGATTTCATTATTTTAACCGCCAAAACGATCGGTTCAGGCTCTGTCTATGGTAATCGTAAGTAATAGGGCTTTTTCTGTGTGGAACTTGTAGAAGTATTATCGGTTCGGTTGAATCGATCGAGTTGTATTTAAATATAAGTTTAAAGCCTTTTAAGGCTTTTTAGAGTCGTGATTCCCAGTTCTAAAAAAACGGATTTCATTATGGTTTTTTCCACGACCCATGACACAGTTTGGAACCAATAAGGGTGTCTTGCCTGGCACTGCCATCAAAAGGGCAAGTTGGTTGGTTAGGCTGGCATCATGTCTGAGAAACCCAAAAGAAAAACCGGGCCCACTGGGTTTCAACACTGTAGTGTCTGTGGAGGAAGCCTTTGCCAAGGCTGACCCACACACTACATGTGTCTATTGTCTGGGGTTTGACCACCTCAATTCAGACTGCCAGATCTGTAAAAATTTCCCTGCAGCCACCCTGGACAAGAGTGGGCAGGCTCAGGGAACGAGAGGCCCAAAAGTCCGCTGACCGGATGGCCAGCCGGTTCGGTGCCAACCGAACAGGAGGGAGCGCCTCTGACCAAGGGCGAGGCGTCCTCGGGCAAGCGAAAAGCTGGCTCCTGAGGAGCCAGTTCCAGCAAAGAAATCTAAAATCAGCAGGTTTGGAGTCCAAAATTCCTTCTCCAACTGCTGCTGAGATAGCCAGGGCAATACAAAATTGTCCAGTCCCTGTCCCCAGTTCCTCTCGAACCGCCACTGTCTGGCCTTTTGGTTGGTTCGGTCGGTTCCAGTGGTTCAGGATTATGATATAGAAGAGTTCTAAGGAACCAGAGGAGGGATGAGGATTATGATCAGTGTGAATGTGACTTTGAAAGTCTGGATGTGCCCATTGAACCAGACATCTCCCCAGACAGACCTTCAGGTGAGTCTCCCCTAGGCTTTCTGAGTCCCTTCTCATTTTTGTTTTATAAAAAGTTGCTGAGACCCTCCAGCTTCCTTAGAGGAGGCTTTGGATGAGCAAGAGGAGCCTGACTATATGGAGATGATGGATATCCCAGAGTCCAGGAGGTTGTCCATCCCTTTACATAAATCTTTTAGAAAACAAACAATAAAAATTTTAAAAGCTCCTAATTCTGTGCCTCCTGTGGATAAAAAGATGGACAGGAGGTACACTTTGTCAGAGTCCTGATACAGATTTTCTTTCACAGCAATGCAGTCATGTTGGGGTAGTTCAGGCTGCAGCCTGTGATAAAGCTAATATTCCACTGGCTTCACATCCTCCTGATAAGGATTCCAGGAAGATTGATGCCATGGCAAAAACAATACATAGCAGCATCCTTGGGACTCAGACAAGCTAACTATATGGCTTATGTTGCAAGATACCATAAATCTAGATGGGATACTGTCATGGCCTTAGCCAAACAGGTCCTGGCCAGCAAGGAGCTGGAGCAGGTGGCTCTTGATGGTATTGAGGCATCTAAGGTGCAATTCCATGCTGCAGTGGATTCTAATGATGTATCCTCTAGAGTCATGGCTACATCTGTGGCTTTTCATAGTTGTCCTGGCTCAGGTGTACTACTGTGTCACAGGATACCCAGTCTAAGGCTATGGATTTTTCCTGGGTGGGAAATTCTCTGTTTGGGGAGCAGACAGAGAATTATATGAAGAAATGGATGAATATAGAACCACACTTACAGGAGTGCACAAGCCAAGGCAGCAAGCCACTCCTCAGAGCAGCCCCAGGGGGTAGGGTAGAGCCTTTCTACAGGCCTTTTACCAGACTCAGGCCCCCTCCTCTTCAGCCTATATACAGAGGGGTTCTTCAGAGGAGGAGGCAGATGGGGTTCGAGCAGGCACTCAACCCTCAGCCTAAGCCCCCCAAACAGGCACCCTATTGGGGTGCCCAGGGTCGGCTCTCCACTACCTGTGGGGGCAGGTTGGCTCACTTCGTCCAGGACTGGCAGTCTTTAACTTCAGACAGGTGGGTGCTGGAAGTAGTGAGCCAGGGTCTGTTCTCAGCTTAAGAAATTTCCAAAGATGAGAGCCATGATCTTTTCCACCTACAAACCCTTTAGAGACTCTGCTTTGAAACAGAAGTCTCAACCCTCCTGGCTCTCAGAGCTGTAGAAAAGGTTTCTCCCTTCACCAGGGCAAGGGTCTGTACTCCAGGTACTTCCTTACCCAAAAGACAGGAGTGTGGCGGCCTATCCTGGATCTAAGATATCTAAACAAGCACCTTTTTAAAGCCAAAGTTCAAAATGGTGACACTGGGAATGATTTTACCCTCCCTAAGGCCAGGGACTGGCTAGCCTCCCTGGACCTCAAAGATGCCTACTTCCATGTTCTTATCAGAAGCTCCCATCGAGTACCTCAGATTCGAACTGCCCTCAGGCCATTATCGGTTCAGAGCAGTGCCCTTCGCCCCACTTCTGCCCCAAGGCAAGTGTCTGGCAGTAGCAGTCGCTCACCTAAGAAGGCAAAGATTGCCATTTTTCCCTACCTGGACGACTGGCTCATTGTGGGTCAGTCTCCAGACCAGGTCAAATCACACCTGCTAGTTACCCAGCAGCTGCTTACCTCTCTGGGATTTCTTCTCAATCTTCCAAAGTCGGTTTTGGAACCTGTCCAGGTACTCACCTTTATAGGCGCAGAACTGGATACAAAGCAGGCCAGAGCCTTCCTTCCCTTGGAAAGGGTAAGGACCTTAGTGGCCCTGGCCGCCTCCTTCACTCTACAGGTCTCTGACCAGCAAGGCATTTCCTCTCAGTTCCTAGGGCACATGGCTGCCTCCACAGCTGTGGTGCAAGGAGCAAGATTTCAGATGAGGAACATTCAGTTCCATTTGATAGCTTTCTGGTCTCAAAGAAGAGATCCTCTATCCAAGTTAATCCCAGTGACTCGAACCCTGATCCAGGCCCTTCAGTGGTGGCAGGATCAGAGCAATCTTGAGACAGGGGGTGCCTTTCATCCCTCTGTCCCATTCCTTGACCCTTACTACAGATGCATCCCTCTTGGAAGGGGAGCTACATGGGCTTAATCTCTCCACCCAGGGATTATGGTCCCTCAGGAATCTCTGCTCCACATCAATCTGTTGGAACTGAGCTGTTTTCTAGCACTTCAGGTTTTCTCTGCATCTGTTCAGAACAAGGTGGTACAGGTCAGAACAGACAACACCACTACAATGTGGTACATCAACAACAAGGGGCACCTCGGTCTTCGGCCTTGTGCATCGAGGCGATAGTTAGTTGTGGTCTCTGGCTTACTCCCTGAACACTTCCCTCATGCAGTTCACCTCCCAGGCAAGGACAATGTCTCACAGATGCCCTCAGCAAGATTTCCCAAGGCCATCACGAATGGTCACTGGATCCTCAGTACTGGGGATAGTGTTTACTAGATGGGGCACTCCTCAGATGAGATCTTTCGCAGCCCCAGACAATTATCCTTCCACTGTTTTGTTGCAGGCCCCAGTGTTGGGCTCAGTTCCCCTGGATGCCTTTCTCCTCGATTGGGAAGGGAAGTTTCTGTATGCCTTTCCCCCCCTTCCCTCTCCTGTTCAAAGTACTGGTCAAAATCAGGTCTCAGCCCTGCAAAATGATCCTGATTGTTCCAGACTGGGCCAGGCAGCCCTGGTACCCACTCCTTCTGTCCTTAGCAGTCCATCTTCCCCTGTGTCTCCCCAGGAACCACAATCTGTTAACCTGTGCTCAGGGGAGAGTTTGGTATCCGAATCTCAAATCCCTCAACCTCAAGGCTTGGCTCTTGAGCAGTTAGTTTGCTGATTTGCAACTTTCTCAGTGTTCTCAAATCCTGAAGGCTGCTAGAAGCCTTCCACCAGGGCTACCTATAACTCCAAGTGGAAAAGGTTTTCCATATGGTGTTCTGGGGAAGCTATGTTTCCCAGAATCTGCTGATCCACCCACTGTATTGGACTACATGGTCCATCTTAATTCTTTTGGGACTGAGACCATACCCTGAAGGTGCACTTGGCTGCTGTCTCTGCCTTCATTTCAGCAGGGAAGCCCTCTTCTCTTTCTGCTTATCCTGTATTTTCTTAAGTTTTTAAAAGATTGCTTCACACCAATCCTCCATTCAGGGACCCTGCCCGGCTTGGGATCTTAATGTATGCATTGCTCAACTAATGCACCACTTTGAGCCTCTGTCTTCGACAGAGCTTAAGTATTTGACTTGGAAAACTGTATTTCTGGTAGCCATCACTTCTGCCAGGCGTATAAGTGAGTTACAGGCTTTATCGGTAGAAATTGACTATTTCCTTTTACAGGATAAAGTGGTCCTCAGGACTAACAGGAAGTTTTGCCTAAGGTGGTTTCAGATTTCCACCTTAACCAATCTATTTCACTTCCAGTGTTCTTCATGACCATTCCTCCTCTGGTGAGAGGAGGCTGCTGCTAGATATTAAGGGACCTAAGTTACTACATAGAAGCGTACAAGGGTCATAGGTTTGACTCCCTCCAACTGTTTCTCACTTATGGTGAGGTTGGAAAAGGGAGACCTGTTACTAAAAGATCCACTGCCAGGTGGATCGTTTCTTTAGTATCCAATTTTGCTGTCAAAAGCTGGGTGAGGTTCCCCTCAGGCCTGAGGGCTCACTACCAGAGGTACAGCTGCATCTCTAGCTGCTGCTAGAGACATCCCTATCTTGGAGATATGTCAGGCAGCTATTTGGAAGACAGTACACACTTTCACCAAGCATTACTCCCTGGTATTCAGGCCAGGAGGGATGCCGGTTTAGCTTTATAGCCATGCTGCAGACCTATTCCTAAATAGGTTCTGTCCCTCCTCCATGAGGTACTGCTGTATAGTCTGCAATAATCATATATAGCAAGACTTCATGTTTGAAGAAAAATTACCACTGTTAGTAATGTTTCTTCTAATGGATCTTGCTATTATATTCTCCCCACCCTGCCCCTCTCAGAACTCCTACTTTGGGGTATGGGGTGGGTATTCCTCCGCTGGCATTTATTGATGCCCTCTTTCATGTTTGGGTGTTGTGTTTATTTAGTTATTTTATCTTAATTTTCTGGTCCACTGACTTGAGTCTTGTGTTGGGACCAGCAAAAATGTGTTAATATAGTAGTAGCCAGTTGGCTAGTGTAGGTTACAGCTTCCACACAGAACCTTAGTGAGTTTTTGCTCTTAAAGATCTGATGGTTTCGGTTTGAAACCAGCCAAACAGCTTCTGAACCGAGCTCGCGCTCTAAGCTCCATGCTCTGCATGGAAGTTAACTCTTTCACCTCCGGAGCAGTTGTAAGGCTGGGGCAAATTGCAATAGTCATAATATAGCAAGACTCCATTAGAAGAAACATTACTAAGGTGAGTAATTTTTTCTTTTTGGTGGAGCACCCTCAGGCGGATTTTTCGGTCATCACAGCTGCCCATGACACATCCAAACAGCCCAAGCATCTCGGCTCTCAGCCTCCTGACCAGGAATCGCGCTATTTGGACCCGGTGGGCAAGAAGGTCTGCTCTGCCTCCAGCTGCTCCATTCGCTGCCTGAACTTCCACACGTATATGGTTCAGTACCAGAATGCACTTTGGGAGAGGGGAAAAGAGCTGGCCAATGCCTTACCAGACTCTGCTGAGAAGAATAAGTTCCTGGATAGTCTCAAATTGGGCTCTGACGTAGGCACGCATGTTCTTTATGCCTCATGACACTGCAGATATAGCAACCAGAGCGTCAGCATTAGGTGTCTGTCTCCAGCGCTATGTCTGGTTGAGAGTCTCTGGTTTTCACCAGGATCTGCAGTCCAGAATCCGGGACCTCCCAGTTCAGGGTTCCATCCTCTTTGGGCAGGAGACTGAGGCTCTCATCTCCAGGAGTCTGGCAAGTCTATCTGGTCCATCTGGCAGATGTTATTGGGACCAGAAATGCGCTAGACATCTGCCTGTTCGTAAGCCCTCAGACTTTCAAGCCCGTAGCAGTCAGCAAGGTTAGAGGCGGCTTCAAGAGGAAACCTGGCAACCAGCATCCTGGAGACGCTCCTCTTCGAGTCCCAAAGACATCCCCCAGCTTCTCTGCCTGCCCCTGGCTCGGCACAGTGACTCCTTTCCGACCCTTCTCTTCTGGAGGCACCAGGGGAGGTGGTGGGGGGTCGCTCTCCCTTCATCTGGAGGAATGGAGATCCATAACAGCGGACCAGTGGGTCCTGGACATTATAAGGAGGGGGACATATGCTGGAGTTCACAGAGATCCCTCCAGAAACTCCACTAAGGTTCTCCAGGTATCCTCCTTCTTACATCCCCCTTACAGAAGAAGAGATTCAGGTCCTATTGCAAAAAAGGGCGATAGATCCAGTTCCTCTGCAGCAGCGAGGAAGGCGGTATTACTCCCACTTCTTCCTGGTTCCAAAGAAGGCGCAAGACCTTCGGCCCATCCTGGACCTCTGTTCTCTAAACATCTATCGAGAACCGAAGGTTCAGGATGGTGACCCTTCCAGGTCTCATTTCTGTGCACCAGGGAGACTGGCTCTGTTCCCTGGATATGCAAGATGCGTATATGCACATCAGGGTATTTTCCCCCTCACAGGAAGTACTTGAGGTTCCACTTCCAGGGGGATCACTATCAGTTTCAGGTACTTCCGTTTGGCCTCTCCTCCGCTCCTCGAGTCTTCAAGTGTCTGGCAGTGGTAGCTGTGGCTCTATGGCACCAGGGACATTGTCTTCCTTTACCTCGATGATTGGCTGCTTGCGACCCCATCAAGGAAGGACAAGTCTTTTTCAAGCTCTCTGAGATACTTGTACGCTGTTCCAAGATGTGGGGATCACCCTGAACCTTCCAAAGTCTTTCCCAAAGACTCGTCTTTATTGGAGCAGTCCTGGATTCAGTCCAGGGCATGGTTTTCTTCCTCCAGAGAGAGATCGCCTGTGGGAGATAGCCGGATTGATTCTAGTAACCCCTTCGGTCCAGGCCAGGACCTTCCCCAGACTTCTGGGGCACATGGTGGCCATCCCTGTCACTCCTTTGGCCCGCCTCCACATGAGGGTCCCACAGTGGATGCTCAGGGTGCAGTGGGATCAAAGCTCCGGCCTAGACCACGTGGTCAGGATCACAGAGCCAGTCAGAAGGAACCTGCTCTGGTGGTTGGACCTTCTCAATCTGGAGAAAGGCGTCCCCTTCTGTCAGGAGCCCCCAAGTCAGACTCTTAACAGATGCATCCAATTTGGGGTGGGCGGGCACCTGGGGGCCTGCCAGACTCAAGGGTCTGGACCACAAGGGGCACCCCTCCTCATCAGTGTTCTGGAAATGCGGCGGTCCTCAGGGCTCTAAAAGCCTTTCAAGAGGACCTTGTACCAGGCTGTCTTCTCGTTCATATGTACAACATGGTGGTAGTCTTTACATCAACAAGCAAGGGGGAACTCATTCCTACCCCCTGTGCAGGGAGGCAGTGAGAGTCTGGTGCTGGGCGCTGGATCGTCTCATTAGTCTGTCCGCGGTGCATGTTCTAGGTGCCCAAAACGGCTTGGCAGACGGCCTAAACAGGTCTCAGTCTGAGGCGCAAGAGTGGGAGTTGCTACAGTCAGTAGCGAATCAGCTCTTTGGCACTTGGGGTCGTCCAGAGCTGGACCTCTGAGTTTCTGCAACGCCAAACTGCCAGTTTCCTGCTCGCAAGAGCGCACGCACCTGGTGTGTTCTGGCCAGACGCGTTGTCCCTTTGTTGGGCAGGGAGTTTTTTAAGTCTTCCCTCTCATTCAGAGAGTCCTAATGAAACTCCAGGCCGAGGGGGCCCAAATGATTCTGATCACCCCACTGTGGCCTCAGCAGACTTGGGTCCCACTATTTCAGCGGTTGTCCTTGGAACCTCCAGTTCCGCTACCGATATGCTAGCAGTTGCTGTCCCCAAGATTGGGGCAGGCTGGTTCATCCAGATCTCAGGTCTTTGCACCTTCATGCTTATCTCCTGCAGACGTAGCCAAATTTAGATACAGGGTTTCCAAAGAGGTGGCGGATGTCTTTGTCTCAGCAAGGAAGCCCTGTACATGCTCCACTTCTCTAATTGTGCTTCCCAGTCTGTTGAGCAGTTAGCGGAGGAATCGCCCCCCACTGCAGACACGCGGAGAAAACTCTCTGCCCAGGTCGCCTTGAGCTGCCACAAGCGCTGAATTTAAAGATGCGCGGCAGAACAATGGTGAAATTAGTAATGGCGCCAGTTTCAAGCAGGCGCCCATTTTAGTGGTCGGGTAGCGTTGCTGGTAGTTTCTATGGCCGCTTTTATAACCTACTCCTGTAGTGTAGCTCTCTAACCGGAATGGAGCTTTAATTGCTAGCACTAGTGTACTTTAATCCCTGCAGAACGAAGCGCGTACTGTAAGGCACTTTAAAAAAAAAAAAAAAAATAAAATAAAAAAAAAATTAAAAATAAAAAATTTAGCAATGTTGTATATCATTCCCGAAGAGTGATCTCTAATTGAAATGGAGCTTTAATTCTATTGAACACTAATCCCTGCAGATTAGAGCTAGAGCTGCAAGGAGCTTTAAATTTCTTACTAAGTTGTACATTAACTACTGCAGAGTGGAGCTAGTACTGTAAGGAACGCTAAAGTTAATGGTAATATTGCGACCTGTTATTCTGTTGTCCTACATAAGCGCTAGCAACGTGTGGAGGCCATAAGATAGAGCTATTAGTTAATTAGTTAAGGTATAAGGTTTAAGCATTTCGTCTGACCAGTAGGGCCTTGCTCACTGCTGTGCGCTCCATGGTTGTAGCAGGAACTCCTTACCCGAGTTCTTGAATTTGATAGTGCTCTCGCGCTGCTTTGTGCCATTAAATAATTGTTCCCTTCTCTTTCCTCCCCAGTCTGTTGAGCAGTCACGGAGTCGTCGTCCTCCCCTCCTGCTGCCGGAGCACCTTGAATGGAGCTACTGCCCAGGCACGCCTGAAGGCTACCAAGCGCTGAATTTAAAGATGCACTTGCCCGCTGGCGCTCGCCAGCTCCCCACCACCACCCTTGGTTGACTCTGACATTTATAAGGGTCACGTGTGTGGCTGAAACCTATCGGCCCACTCTCCCATTAGCAGTTTTATAGGATTCCCCCACTAGTGGCCGCTACTATTCCCTCTCCTAAACCCTGCAAGCATCATGCTGCTTCTGTTTCTTTCCACAATGTGCCAGCTCTCTCCCTTAACTTTCTTCCCACCTGCCTCCCAGCCTAGCCTACCTCCACACCCCTTCTCACTGGGAAACGTCTTTACCCCCATCATGCTACGTTCACCCTAATAATGTTTATACACCATTACTCCCTGAACTCCTGGATCCCTTGTGCTTCCATCCTTTCATGCAGGCCTAACAGTGTTAATCACCTCCACACTAATTACCCCTCCACACACATCACAACAGGTTACTACTCCTCGTAAGCCAAAATGGTGCATGCATGTTCCTAAACATTTGCTAGTGTTCCTGCTCCTCCTGTCTGGGGACATAGAACTAAACCCCGGCCCACAACCCACCAGCACCTACCAGTCTTTCACTTTACCAAGAGGTCTTAAGCTGGTGCACCTCAACATCTGTAGTATCCTGAACAAATTCACATCCTTGCAACCAGTTGTTCTTTCACTTTGCCCAGATGTAATGATAATCACTGAGACTTGGTTAAAGCCCCATAACCCAGACACAGATGTATACCCAGCTACTCACTCATTCGTCAAGACCGCCTGGGTAAAAAAAAAAAAGGGGAGGAGGCGTATGTACATCACCTCTAACATCCAGTTCATCCAGGTTCATTTCTTCATGCCCACTCAATCAACTCTCTCCTAATCAAACTCTCCTTTCCCCACTCCACTCCTTTATATATTGCAGAGTCCTACTGCACCACGGACACCTCCCAGCCTGACATGCTGGATCACCTGGGAACCGTAAAGTCTACTTCCTCCGGGGGCGAACTATATATCCTAGGGGATTTCAGTTTCAACTGGCTCGTAAACAATAATTCCAAACTTCTCAGCCAAATCACAGCCTTAAACCTCACCCTACAAATTTCAGAACCCACTCGTCTAAACCACAAATCTCAGAACCATTCTCTCTTGGACTGGGTCCTTACCTCTCATCCCCATCGTATCGTCGAAGCAGGAGTACTCCTGGACTCCCTAAGCAGTAAGACTAAGACTTGCGCAGTAAGAAAAATATTCAGACCCAAAGCACCACCACCAAGGACGTTACTCATTAGGTCATACAAAGATCTCAACCTAGATGCGCTTCTAAGGGACCAATTGGTCCTTCATCTCCCAGGCTTCCTGCCTAGACTCAGCCCTACACTTTTTTAAAGACACTTTCCTCGCTGTGTGGAACACTCACACACCCCTCAGAAAAAAAAAAAAAGTAAGGGGTGCCCACCTGCCCTGGGTCTCTGCCAAACTCATTGACCAGTTCACGCCAGGGACTGGGCCTGGAAATTGTACAAGGCAACAGGTACTCAGGCGGCACTCCAACTATACTGTTCACTTCGAAATTCCTGCACTAGGCAAATCCAACTATTTCAAGGCATCCTTCCTCAAAACCTAAATCACCCAACACATTTCTGGAAATCAATCAAGTCATTCTTCTCTCCCCCTGTCCAGCCACCCACCCCAACCCTAAAGGTGGACGGTTCCACTGTCTCTGAACTACGTGAAGCAGCCGCAGTCTTCAACACTTTCTTCACCAGCAGTGCATCCTCACTTTTAGCCTCTCTGCCTCACTCCAAGTATGCACCCACCCCGATGCCAACATCCCCCAAAGAGAACTGGCTTCTCTTTTCATTGGGTTACCCCGCTGATTGTGCTGAAAGCCTTGAGGTCTCTCAACCCCTCTAAAGGCAAGTGCCTTACAGGGCTTGACTCAAAAATGTTACATCTATCTGCCCCGGCCATGGCCTCCCCGCTGTTCAATCTCTTTCTCTTGCCGATGTCCCATCAGATTGGAAACATTCGACAGTCATCCCCCTCCCAAAAGGGGGCGACCCTTCATCGCGGGGTTACTTTCGCCCAGTCTCTCTCCCCATCCTTGCCAAACTACAAGAGTGCCTCATCCATGACCAGCTCTCCTACTTCCTTGATTCTTCCTCTTTCTTTACACCCTTCCAATCAGGTTTCCGGAAATTGCACTCCACCATAACCTCCCTACTAAGGCTCACCGACGCCATCCTCACGGTTATGGATAAAGGACATACCACCTCAGCCATTTTCGTCTATCTCGTAAAAGCTTTTGACAGTCTCCCACCTCCTTCTGCTCTCCAAACTCTCTAGTGCCGGATTTTCAGATGTTACTACCAGCTGGTTTCACTCTTACCTAGTAGGAAGATCTCAAGCAGTGAGAATTGGACCTTACACCTCCTCCCCCATAACGCGTTACCATTGGGGTCCCACAAGGCTCAGTCCTCGGCCCATTACTCTTCTCAGTTTTCCTAAGACCTCCCACAGTCTGCACTCCACATCCATACACCTGTCGCTGACAGCACCGTACTATCTTGGCAGGCCCCTGCCCCACTGATGTGGCAGCCACACTCCAACAAGAGTTTAATGCGGTGCAGCACTGGTTTCGCTCAAACCAACTTTTCTTAACGCCAAGAAAACTGTCTCCTAACCTTATGTGATAAGACAAAGGCTCTCCGACCCAGTCTACCCCTACCTTCCTCACAACTGAGAGGTCTCCCTGAGGACCCGTGACCTCTCTTCAAGTATCTCGGGTCTGGCTTGACCAGCATCTTGACTTCTCCACTCACATAGACTTGATCCACAAAAACTATGCCCCAAACTAGGCGCATTATATTGAAACAAGGATAGTTTACCTCTGGCAACCCGTAAGGAAATTGTCCAAAAATGATCCTCCCAGTAATTGACTACGGGGATATAGTCTACTAGCGCTGCCTCAAAGTCTGCCCTTGCCAGCCTCGACCCTCTTTACCACTCCTTCTGTCGTTTGCCCTTGACTGCCCTCTCTCGACTCATCACTGCAACCTCATAGCTCCCTCTATCTAAACTCACTCCAGGCTCGTGGACCACGTCCACAGCATCAGGACCACAGTGAGAATTCTGGTCACAGTCCCTTCTCCTTTACCTTGCATCTGCCCTCTCAGCCCCAGAACGACCCGCCATCCCTCAGAAGTGGTAACTCCCGGCTTCTAAGAGTTCCACGATGTCTACAGCAAAGGGCCAGGCAGCATTCAAATCCTCATGCCTAAACTCTGGAGCAGCACTCCCAACAAGCATTCATGACTACCAACACCTCTCACCTAAATCTCCTCCCTCAAAAGCACACTTCTCTAAAGCATGCGACTGCACAAAAGGACGCCATGGGTTGGCCCCATAAGTCACCGCGCTCTTAGCACACCACTCCCTGTCTAGCTCACACATTTAAACTGAGTATTGGGTTACACCTGGAGGCTCTTCACAGTAAAGTAATTACTTGTTAAGATTTTGCAGTTCTATCACAAGTACTATTGTTCCTCATCTGATGTTTATAATATGTAATCCACATACATCTCCAACTACATTGTGTTTTTCTTTTTACATGCTCTAGTTTTCACCTGATGCGGTGTTACCGCAATATTCTGCTTAGTGCAACTATAATTATGAAACAATACTCAGCTACTGTATGTATACGTATATGCACCTGGTACACTCTTCTGTGTGCTTATGTTTGTACGTTTCCTCAATTTGCATTCTGTACTCTCTCCCTGTGTTTATGATTTGTATATGTCCAGTTGCCCCGTCCCCCAGGACGCAACTGGAATTGAGTGGTAACCCGCTCAGTATGCTTTCCTGGTAAAACTCTTAAATAAATACTAATGAAGCAGAAGCGTTTTTGTTTGTGGGCTTCGTCTCACCATCTGGACTCCCTTACTTGTCCGGTGAACTTAGCATTACAGTAGCTCCTCTCCTTAAACCAGCAAGACTTGAGCTACTCTTCTGTAAAGGTGCACATGTGAGCCATCTTGACATATCATGTCCTTGGGAGATGGAACCTTGGCCCAACTGGACATGACCCACACCTTCTTACGTGGTATCTTACATTTGAGACCTCCATTAGGATCCTATCCCTCACTGGGACCTCCTTTCTGTGTTGAAGCTCACTCTCCTCTTTGAACCAGCGGCTGATTGTGAGCTGCGTTATCTTTCCTGGAAGGTTTGTTTAAAGTTGCTGTTACTTTGGCTCTAAGGGCTTGAGCTTCAGGTCCTGATGTGTAAGGCATTTTTCAGTAAGCAGGTAAAGGATTTTCCTTTAGAACAAATCCTAAGTTTCCTCCCAAAGTGGTCTCGGAGTTGACCTTCAACCAATTGGTTGACCCTCCAGTCTATTCTACCCTGCCTATGGTGGAGAGGCTGTCCTACACACATTGGATGTCCACAGAGCACTGAGGTACTACCTCAAGCTCACAACTACACACCGTAAATCAGAGCAACTGTTTGTGGCCTTGGCCACACCTGGGAAAAACTGGTGTCTAAACAATTTCCGGTGGCTTGTCCGCTGTATTGTACTTTGATATGACAAGTGTAACAAATCTCTTCCGGCACGGGTTAGAGCTAATTCCACCAGAGGAATTTCTACCTACTTTGCCTCCTTAAAGAATGTCTCTAAGAGACATTTGTGCTGCCGCCACCTGGAATTCAGTGCACACCTTTTTGTGAAGCACTATATCCTGGACATTGCCTCCAGGTGGTGTGCCGGTTTTGGCTTGGCAGTCCTTCAGGCACTCCTGTCCTGATTTGCTGTATGTCAGCCATTTTCCACCTTTTCTTCTCCCAGAGTTAGTCACCGCCTTGGTGCGGGACTGCTTGGGAATCTGTCCCAATGGTTATAACCTGCTGCAAGAGCTCCCACTCAGAAGTAAACTAGTACAGTTACGTAAGAACTTGCCGTAACAGTAGATCTTCGAGAGGAGCTCTTGCAGCAGGTGTTGCTTTCCCACTGTCCTTCCCTGTGGTAAGGTTCACAGCATGTCTTCGACAAGCTTAGCTTGCTAAGGTCCGTTCCCGGATCTTGGCAGGGGAACTGAGGTGGAGCTGGGGTTCGCTCCCTTTTATGGTGTAACCGACATTGTAGGCAGTCCCTGCTGGGTACTGCTAGCTAAGTTTTTTTGCGGTGCGTCTTAACTAAGGCCTGTGGCGTTAGTCCTAATGTTTATAGCCTGCTGCAAGAGCTCCTCTCGAAGATCTACTATTACGGTAAGTTCTTGCATAACTGTATACTTTCCTCTGAGCAGTCTCTGCCAGTTTCACACCCAGGCGATGAGGATGAATACCATCCTGACCACCTCCCCTGGGAGGATGGTGAGAATGGGGCAGGTAGCCCCCCGTCATTCTGACTGTTCTGGTGGCAAGGAATCTACCAGCTATACCCCAAGGTCCTGTCCCCCCCAACCAAAATGATCCTCCTTTAATTTTGGTTGTGAGGCAGTTACAGATGGCGATGAAGTTCAACGCTGAAGAGCAGGCTGTTACCAGGAGAAATCTGACAGAGTATCTGGAGTTGCCAGATTCTTCTCCCCTTCTTGTCACTCTTCTCATAGCAGCCTTCACAGATGCCACTTTGTCTGCTTGGTACAGGCCAAATTTGATTCCGGCCATGCCTAGAAAGGCAGACAAATTGTACCAGGCTCCATCAGGGTAACCATACTTTGCTGAGCAACCTGTGGCAGATACTGCAATGATAAACTCTGCCCATGACAGAACCAAGCACCTCATCTCTCTTCCCTCTGAGTCCAGAAAGCTGGACTTCACAGGGATGAGGACCTTTGCCTCAGCAATGCTGGCCATCAGGGTATTGAATTATATTGCCCACATGGTCGGGTTTCAGAAAGCTTTCTAGAAGAAGGCCAAGACTGTGGCTCAAACCCTCCCAGAGGGTTCCCAGAGGCAGGAGCTGCTTAAGACACTGCAGTCTGGGGCTGATGTTGGCACGCATCCTTTACGGTCCGCCTAGGATGCTGCTGATGCCTCCACTAGGGCAGTCAGAGTGGGTGTCTGCTTGAGAAAGCATGCTTGGCTTCGGGTGTCTGCCCTTGCTACAGATGTGCACGCAGTGCCCCTTTCGGAGGCTACAAACTCTTCAGAACAGACTTGCTGGAAATTTTCTGACCTGCAAGCTTCGGGTAAGGCTCTGCGGTCCGTTCGCACTGTGTACCACACCCAGCCAGAAAGTCACCAAAGGGTGCCTTTTTGTTGGGCCTTCATAAGCCCAAGCATGGGTTAGACCTCAAGGCAAATGCCGGGCACCATCAGCCCTGCCTGTCCCCTCCTGTATTTCTTGGAAGGCCCCAGAGGAGGGGTTGAGGCCCTGGCTGCCAGAGCCACCGCAGCATGACTCCTTGCCAGACCCCCACCTTCCAGCTCTGCAGGGGGGGGTGGTGGTAGGGAGTAATGTCTCTCTACCTGGATAGGTGGAGGGAGATTACCAGACATATGGGTCCTGCAGCTCGTAGAACAAGGCCACACTCTAGAACTTCTGAAGTGGCCACCAGATCAACCTCCAGTTCATTCAAGCTACCCTTTAGACCACATTCCAGTGCTGCTGGGGGAGATCTGTGCACTGCTGCAAAAAAGGGCCATCGAGCCTGTCCATGAGGATCAGAGGATTTTCACATTTCTTTCTGGTCCCCAAATTCACAGGAGATTTGCGGGCCATCGTAGATCTGAGGAACCTGAATTCCTTTATTTAGTACAAAACGCTCAGGATGGTGACATTACATGGTCTCCTGCCACTGCTGCACCAAAGAGACTGTATCTGCTCCTTTGTGCAGGGTGCATACCTGCATATCAAGGTGTGTCCTCACAGATGGTACTTTGGTTCCGGTTCTAGGGGAAGCAGTACCATTACCGAGCATTGCCCTTTGGCTTATCTTCTACGCCACATGTCTTTACCAAATGCTTGGTGGTAGCAGTGGCCCTCAGGAGGGAAGGGCTGTTTCTTCTCTACCTGGACGATTGCTTAAAGCACAGTCCAGAAAGCAGCTGTCCCTGATCCTGGAGCGTACCAGGCAGTTGTTCCATGCCTTGAGGATCATGGTCAGTCTGCGTAAATCAGTCTCGACTCCTTGTCAATGCCTACAGTACATTGGGATGGTTCTAGACATGGCTTAGGGCTTTGTGTTCCTCCAGCGTGACAGGGCGAAATGCCTGATGTCTCGTGCCCAACTGCTTTACAACAGCAGATATGTCACAGCCAGAACTTTTCAACGGCTCTTCTCTTGGGCCTTATGGCTGCAGCCATTGTCATGGTACCTTTGGCCAGGCTGTACTTGTGGATTCCCCAGCGGTCACTGATGGTCCAGTGGGATCTATGCACAGACTATCGAACAGCAGGTTCTAGTTTCCTCTCCAATCAAAGGTGCTGTTGTGGTGGATGGAACCCAACAACCTGTCGAAGAGGTTCCTTCCTCATTCCTTACCTCAGCAGATTCTGACCACAGATGCTTAGGAGTTGGGCTGGAGGGCCCATCTGGGACCTCACTCGACTCAAGTGACATGGTTCGGAGTGGAGGCTACTCCACATCAGCATCCTAGAAGTGAGAGCCATCCTGTGCGCTTTACAAGTGTTCCAGACCCATCTGTCCTTGGGTCATCTGCTAGTGCAGACGGTGTAGTTCAGTATATCAACAAACGGAGGGGACCCATTTGTACCCTCTGTCAGGAAGTGGTGATCTGGTACTGTGCTCTAGAACACTGTCTAGAATTCTTGGCGTCCATGTTCCAGGCATCCAAAATGTCCTGGTGGACAGGCCTAAGCCAGTTGGTCTCGGGCGCATGAGTGGCAGCTGCTGGCCTCAATTGTAGAAGACCTGTTTGACCTTTTTTGTGTTTTCTAGCGAAACACTTGCCCTTTTTTGGAAAAGGAGGTTCCTCTATGCCTCCTCTGATTTAGTGGGGTGCTAATCAAGCTTCAGATGGAAGGGGCCACCTTGATCCTCATTGCCCTGTTCTGGCCTTGTCCAATCTCGTTCCCTTTGTTGCAGCAGCTGGTGATGGAACCTCCAGTACCCCTGCCCCTATGCAGAGGCTTGCTGTCACAGTAGCAGGGCACCCTGGTCCATCCAGACCTCGTCACCACCTCCATGCATGACTCCTGAGGATATAGCCATGGCTAGATTTGGGGTGTACCAAAAGGTTTCTGTCCTGGTGGCTGTGAGAAAGCCCTCCATCAGGGCCACTTATTCCATAAAGTGGAAATGCTTTGCTCTATGGGTTGCTTCCCATCACCTGGACACCTTCACTTGTCCAGTGAATCATATTCTGGAGTCCTTTGTTCCTTTCAGATTCTGGCCTGCAGTACTACTCTAACATGTATTTGTCAGTCAGTTTACCCTTCCACGGTTTTGGCCATACGATGGCAGAACTAGAGGTGTCCCATACTTGAGAGGCATTTTCCATGTGAAGCCTCCTAGCCACAATCCAGTCCTGTCTTGGGACTTGAATTTTGTGTTGGAAAATTTTACTTTGTCTCCTTTTGAACCAGCCACGACATGCAAGCTATGCTTTCTGTCATGGAAAGCGTTATTTTTAGTTGCCATTACTTCTGCCCGAAGGATTTTTGAGCTTCAGGCTCTGATGTGAGCTTGAGCCTCCTTACTTGGTTTTGCGTACGAATCCTAAGTTGCTTCCAAAGGTGATGTCTTGGTTTACTCGAAATCAAACCATCCACCTGCCTAATATCCAGAGAATGCCAATCCAGCTGAAGCATTGCTCTGTACTTTAGTTGTATAGAATTTTGCGTTGCTGTACACACCATACGAAGGACTGCAGGAAGTCCTTGCAGCTCTTTTGCCCCTGGGAAAGAGGGCGTACCAGTTTCTAAACAGTGCCTGTCCAAATGATTGACCAACTGTATTACTTTTTGTTACAGGCAGTATGGTAAGGAACTTCCTGGTAGCATTGGTGGTCATTCAGCCAGAGGCATGGCTGCTTAAGTTGCTTGTTTCAGCTGCAGAGATTTGTACCTTGTAACTTGGAGTACTGTCTACACTTTACTAAACACCACAGTCTGGACACTTCTTCTAGGAGAAGGGCAGGCTTCGACCTAGTTGTGCTTCAGGGTCTATCTTAGGCCTGTAGCTTCCAGCCTCCCAGACTTTGTCTGTGACTGCTTGGGACTTGTTGCAAGAGATGTTCTTGACGAAAATAGTACAGTTAAGAAGTTACAGTAACAGTGGATCTGCAAGAGGATCTCTTGCATCAGGCCATACTGTCCCACCCTCTGTCCCCCTTGACTTTTGAGCTTTCCTGTGTCTGTCTCTCTCCAGAATGGTTTACCTTCTGTTTCGCCACCTTTCTGGCAGGAATCTCTGGCTCCCCTGTGTTCTCGGCTGAAGATCCTCTTGGGATCTCTGACAGGAAAGAACTGAGGCGAGAGGCTACCTGTGCTTATGGGAGGGTTGTCGCTGCATCTGACATCATCATGGGCGTCCTTGAGACTGCTGTCTAGAAAAGTTTCCATGTGGTCCTAGTTCCTGGCAGCTGTAGTTCTACAGGTGTGAACTGATGCAAGAGATCCTCTCAAAGGTCTACTGTTACGATAAGTTCTTACGCAGCTGTACTTTCCTTATCAGTAATTCAAACACCATGAAGTCTTGCTATATTATGACAATTAGCAGTTAGCCACAGCACTTGAACTGCCCTGGAGAGGAAGGAGTTAACTCCAGGCTGACTGGAGTTCCAAGCGTGAGCGCTTTGCTGAAAGCTCTATCTGGCTAGTTTCAAACTGAAACTGTCAGATTCTTCTCCTTCACTGAACAGTCGCTCCGGAGATCTGCTCCTTCAGCTCGGTTCATTTCTCGGTTCAAACGAGTGTTTTCGGTTCATTTTAACTGGCAATAAGTATTTATTTTACCGCATTTCGGTTCAAAGCTCTATCTGGTAAACCGTAAGTACAGGATTTTAAAGTCTGTGTGGAAATTAATTATCGGTTCGGTTTTGAACCGATCGGTTTGCTAAAAAAAACAATTTTAAATAATAGCTTGGGCTTTTAGAGTGCGGTTCCCGGTTCTTATCGGTTCTAAAAAAACCTATCTCTTAAATTGGGTTTTTTCAAATACCCGTGACACGGTTAGGAACCGATAAGGGTGTCTTGCCTGGCACTGCCATAAAAAGGGCAAGTATTTGGATAGGCTGGCATTATGTCTGAGAAACCCAAAAGAAAAACCGGGCCCACTGGGTTTCAACACTGATGTTTGTGGGGAAGCCTTTGCCAAGGCTGACCCACACACCACATGTGTTTATTGTCTGGGGGCTGACCACCTCCTGTCAGACTGCCAGGTAGGTGTAAGAATTTCCCTGCAGCCACCCTGGAGAAAAGATTGGGCCGGCTCAGGGAACGAGAGGCCAAAAAGTCCGCTGACCCGGATGGCCAGCCCGGTCCAGCACCCACTGGACCAGAGGGAGTGCCCTCTGACCAGGGCGAGACTTCCTCGGGCAAAAGGAAGGCTGGTTCTGAGGAACCAGTCCCAGTAAAAAAATCTAAGAAATCAGCAGGTCTGGAGTGCAAGATTGCCTCTCCAACTGCTGCAGAGATAGCTAAAGCCATACAGATTGTCCAGTCACTGTCTCAGGGACCGGCCGAACCACCAACAGCTGGCAAAGGTTGGTTCGTTCGGTTCCAGTGGTTCAGAGTATGATGTTGAGGAATTTTATGAACCACAGGAGGAGGAAGATTTTGATCATTATGTATGTTGGCTGGGAGGGTCTGCGGCCCATTGAACGGACATTTCTCCAGACAGACCATTAGAATCTCCCCTATGCTGTCTGAGTCCCTTCTCATTTTATGTTTTACAAAAGGTTGCAGAAACCCTCCAGCTTCCTTGGAAGAGGCTGTGGATGAGCAAGAGGAGCCTGATTATGTTGAGATGATGGATATCCCAGAGTCTAGGAGGTTGTCTATTCCTTGCATAAGTCATTTAGGAAGCAAACAACAAAAATTTTAAAAATCCTCATTCTGTCCTCCTGTAGATAAAGTATACCTTCTGTCCATTTTTTTTTATCAGGCCCTGATACAGACATCCTCACTGAGCAGTGTAGTCATGTAGGTGTGGTACAAGCTGCAGCCTGTGACAAGGCTAATATCCCCCTGGCCTCACACCCTCCTGATAAGGATTCCAGGAAGATTGATGCCATGGCGAAAAAACAGTATATGGCAGCTTCTTTGGGACTCAGGCAGGCAAATTATATGGCTTATGTGGCTAGATATCAGAAATCTAGATGGGATACAGTGTTGCAGTTAGCCAAGCAGGCCCATGGCCAGCTGGCTAGTGAATGGAACAGGTAGCTGCTGATGGCATTGAAGCCTCTAAAGTTCAGTTTCATACTGCTGAGACGTTAATGATGTCCTCTAGGGTCATGGCCACTTCTGTAGCTTTCCGTAGGTTGGCATGGCTCAGGTGCACTAATCTGTCACAGGATACTCGGTCAAAGGCTATGGATTTTCCTGTGGTGGGAAATTCTCTGTTTGGAGAGCAAACGGAAAATTATATGAAAAAGATGGATGAATACAGAACTACCTACAAAAGTGCCCAGGCCAAGGAGCGGCATGCCACTCCACAGAGGCACACTCCCAGAGGTAGGGGCAGGCCTTTCCACAGGCCTTTTTATCAATCCCAAGCCGCCTCTGCTTTTGCACAGAGGGTTTTTTTCAGAGGCAGAGGTAGGCGGGGCGCAGGTAAACCGTCCCCCACCCCTCAGCCTAAGGCTACTGCCAAGCAGGCACCCTGATGGGGTGCCCAGGGCCGATTCTCCTGTACCAGTTGGAGGCAGGTTGGCTTATTTCAGCCAGAACTGGGTGTCCCTAACTTGGACAAATGGGTTCTGGAGTGATAACCAGGGTCTGGTTCTCAGCTTCAAACAGTTTCAAAGATGAGAACCAGACATTTTCCACCTGCAAGCCCTTTAGAGGCCCTTGCTTTGGAAGCAGAGGTCTCTTCCCTCCTAGACTGCAAAGCAGTGGAAGGGGTCCTCCTTGTCACCAAGGCAAGGCTGCTCCAGATACTTTCTTACCACAAAAGACAGGAGAATGGCGGCCATTCTAGACTTAAGGTACCTGAACAAGCATCTTTTGAAACCAAAGTTCAGAATGTTAACTCTGGCAATGATTTTGCCTCCCTCAGGCCAGGGGACTGGCTAGCCTCCCTGGACCTCAAGGATGCCTATTTTCATGTCCTGATCAGGCCTTCTCACGAAAATACCTCCGGTTCGAACTGCCCTCAGGTCACTACCAGTTCAGAGCAATGCCTCCGGTCTTACCTCTGCTCCAAGGGTATTCACAAAATGTCTAGCTGTGGTAGTGGCTCATTTAAGAAGGCAGGGTTGCTGTGTTTCCCTACCTGACTGACTGGCTCATTGTGGGTCAGTCCCCAGATCAGGTAAAATCCCACTTGCAAGTCACCCAGCAGCTTCTCACTTCCCTGGGATTCCTGCTGAATTTACCAAAGTCAGTTCTAGAACCAGTTCAGGTACTAACTTTCATAGGTGCGGAATTGGACACAAAGTTGGCCAGGGCATTTCTCCCTTGGAAAGGGTAGAGAAGCTGATTGCCCTGGCATCCTCTTTCACCCTGCGGGTCTCTCGACCAGCAAGGCACTTTCTGCAACTTCTAGGGCACATGGCTGCCTCCACAGCTGTAGTGCAAGGAGCAAGATTCCAGATGAGAGACATTCAGTTTCATTTGAGGGCCTATTGGTCCCAAAGGAGGGACCCCCTTACCAAATTGGTCCCAGTGACCCCAACTCTGATTCTAGCTCTTCAGTGGTGGCAGGATCAGAGCAATCTAAGACAAGGGGTCCCCTTCATTCCCATTCCTCACCACGGATGCCTCCTTGCTGGGGTGGGAGCGCACTTGGCGACCTTTCCACTCAGGAGTGTGGTCCCCTGGAATCTCTGCTCCACATCAACCTATTGGAACTCAGAGCTGTCTTTTAGCTCTTCAGGTTTTCTCAGCATCTGTCCAGAACAAAGTAGTTCAGGTCAGGACAGACAATACCACAACAATGTGGTACATCAACAAGCAGGGGGGCACTCGGTCATCAGCCTTGTGCACCGAAGCAATGAAGTTGTGGTCTCTGGCTTACTCCTGAACACCTCCCTAGTAGCAGTTCACCTTCCAGGGAAGGACAATGTCCTAGCGGATGCCCTCAGCAGGATTTCTCAGGTCATCACGAATGGTCTTTGAATCCCTAATGCTGGGGTCAGTTTTGCCAGATGGGGCACTCCTCAGATAGATCTTTGCAGCCCCAGACAACCACCAACTTCCTCTGTTCTGTTGCAGGCCTCCAGTAATGGGCTCAGTCCCCCTGGACGCCTTTCTGTTGGATTGGGAAGGGAAGTTCCTGTATGCCTTTTCCCCCTTCCCCCTTCTCTTCAGGGTGTTGGTAAAAATCAGATCCCAGCCCTGTAAAGTGATTCTGATTGCACCAGACTGGGCCAGGCAACCCTGGTACCCACTGCTTCTGTCCCTGACAGTCCACCCTCCCCTGGGCCTTCCCAGGGTCCACAACCTGCTGACTTGTGCCCAGGGGAGAGTTTGGTATCCGGACCTCAAATCCCTCCACCTCAAGGCTTGGCTCTTGAGGAGTTAGAATTTGCTGATTTACACCTTTCTCACGGTGTCCTTGATATTTTAAAGGCCTCTAGGAAGCCTTCCACTAGGGCCACTTATAATTCCAAATGGAAGATGTTCTCCATCTGGTGTTCTGGGAAGCAAATTGTCCTTGAATCTGCTGATTTGCCCATTTTGCTGGACTACTTGGTCCATCTTAATTCCTTAGGCCTCAAGCCAGCTACCTTAAAGGTTCATCTGGCAGCTGTCTCTGCTTTTATATCAGCAGGAAAGCCTGCCTCCCTTTCTTCTCACCCTGTGTTTTCCAAGTTTTTTTAAGGGGTTACTTCACACTAACCCTCCTTTTCGGGACCCAGCCCCTGCCTGGGACCTTAATGTTTGCATTGCTCAGTTAATGCAACCCCCCTTTGAACCTCTGTCTTCAGCAGACCTTAAGTTCCTAACTTGGAAAACTGTTTTCCTAGTGGCCATCACTTCTGCCAGACGCACAAGTGAGTTACAAGCCCTGTCAGTGGAAAAGGATTTTATTTCTTTTCACGAGATAAGTAGTCCTCAGGACTAACAGAAAGTTTTACCTAAAGTGGTTTCAGATTTCCATCTTAACCAATCCATCTCCCTTCCAGTATTTTTCACTGAGCATTCTTCCTCGGGTGAGAGGAGATTGCACAGTTGGACGTCAAAGAGCTTTAAGCTACTATTTGGAGCGCACCAAGGGTCCAGGTTGAATCCTCAACTCTTCCTTACCTATGGCGAGGTTGGCAAAGGAAACCTGCCACTAAGAGGACAATTGCCAGGTGGATTGTCTCTTGTATCCAATTTGCTACCAAAACTAGGTAGAGAACCCCCCTCAGGACTGAGGGCCCATTCCACCAGGGGTACAGCTGC
Organism: Neoceratodus forsteri; assembly: GCA_016271365.2. Lineage (NCBI taxonomy): Eukaryota > Metazoa > Chordata > Ceratodontiformes > Ceratodontidae > Neoceratodus > Neoceratodus forsteri. The sequence goes on along the minus strand of CM028137.1, from coordinate 822,291,497 downwards.
ATCTCTAGCGGCTGCTAGAGATATTCCCATTCTGGAAATCTGTCAAGCTGCTACCTGGAAAACAGTTCACACCTTTACCAAGCATTACTCCCTGGATGTCCAGTCCAGGAGAGATGCTTGGTTTGGCACAGCCGTGCTTCAGAGCCTATTTCCTAAGTAGGTTCTGGCCCTCCTCCATGGAGGTACTGCTGTGTAATCCCTGAGTGTCATAATATAGCAAGACTTCATGGTGTTTGAAGAAAAAATTACTCACCTTAGTAATTGCTTTTCTTCTCATGGAGTCTTGTTATTAAGACCATTCAACCTGCCCCTCTCAGAACTTCTACTTGGGTAAGGGGTTGGCAAATTAGTGCAAGCACTGTGTCATGCCGTTATAGCTCTTTTTCCTTTTCCCTTTCCTTTAGGATTAGGAAAACTAGGTATATCTGTTTTTGGTTGTATGTTTGGCCCCCCTCCTGGACTTCTGTCTTTTGGGGCGGGGGGGGGCCCAATAGTGCTCGTTAGGGGTGATGTTGTTGTTGTTGTTGTTGTTGTTGTTGTTGTTGTTGTTGTTGTTGTTGTTGTTGTTGTTGTTGTACTAGTAGGTAGCCATTTGGCTAGTGTAGGGTTTTTTCCACACAGACTTTTGCTTAGTGTTGGCTCCGTAAAGATCTGACAGTTTCAGTTTGAAACTAGCCAGATAGAGCTTTCAGCAAAGCGCTCGTGCTTGGAACGCCAGTCAGCCTGGAGTTAACTCCTTCCTCTCCGGGGCAGTTCAAGTGCTGTGGCTAACTGCTAATTGTCATAATATAGCAAGACTCCATGAGAAGAAAAGCAATTACTAAGGTGAGTAATTTTTTCTTCTGGTACTTTCCCTTTGAGGTTCTTCTGCATGAAAATCAGAGGAATTGGTGGGGGTGGGGGGACGACTTCGAGGACATTAAACCAAATTGTGACTTTTATCCAAACCATTGCAGAGTTTTGAAAAACCTGCTCCTAATGCCCCTCCTAGTATTCACCTGGATGAGGGTTTTGAGGAGGAACCAGTATTTTCCTGAGAATATTGCTGAGAAATTCTGTTCCCTTCGTAGGATGAATGAATAGTTATTCTGCTTACACTGCATTTGTGAATCAAATGGCTGTTACGCTGAATCTATCCTCCACCGAAACGCAGGTTGGCATAAAGGAAGCAGAATTTAAGTGTGTGCTTGGTCTGATTTCTACCACAGATGCAGGTTGGGGAGGACATTTGGAAGAATGAACAGTTAGTGGAATTTGGACTCTCTAAGAAAGAAAGGACGTTATTCTGCTGGAACTCAAAGCAGTGTTCTAGTCCCTGAAGCCCTTCTCTACCCTGTTGAAGGCCAAATTGTTCTAATCAGACAACAAAACAAGTACTTATTACATAAATAGGGAAGCACTTATTAAAACTCTGTACATTCAGTGAGGATTTGGAATTTGGCTTCTAGCTTAAATCTAACCCTGTCTGCAGTACACCTAGCAGGCAAGGAGAATACATTAGCAGTCACTCCGCAAGATGGGACATACGAACATACTCCGAAGCCAGCAGAAGGCCATTTGGTCTATCAAATCTGCTCGTATTGCAGGGTCCACAGCTTGAGCTAATGTCCCTGCCCTCCCTCCCCCACTCCCCCACCTTCCCTACCCATGATCCTTATTTGCCCCCTGTGACTATCCCAGCCTCTCTTAAAACTGCCCACTGTGTTCAATGAGATGACCTCTTCCGGCAGTGCATTCCAAGTGGCCACCACCCTCTCTGAAGAAGTGCTTCCTGACTTCCCTCCTAAATCTCACACCCTCCAGCTTAAGACTGTGCCCTAGTGTTATGATTGCCACTTGTCTTAAAGAGCCTCTCCTTATTAACCTTATTTATCCCTTTCAAGTACTTGAAGGTCCCAATCATGTCCCCCGTCTTCCAGGAGTGCATGTTCAGTGCCCTCAACCTCTGCTCGTATGCCTTACCCTGCTGACTGGCTGTCATCTTTGTAGCCCTTCTCTGGACCTTCACCAGTAGGTTAATGTCCTTTTTGAGGTGTTGGCACCAGTACTGAACTCCATACTTTAGATGCGGTCTTACCAATGACCTGTACAAGGGCAGTATAACCTCTTCTGTCCTACTACTGATCCCCCTAGATATGCATTCCAGCATCTTGTTTGCTTTTGCTGTTATGTCAGAGTGGTCATTGACCAAAAGGGTACTATATTTCTGAGATGAGGAATGCCAGAGTTGGACCTGTTTGCCTCATGGGGAAAATGAGCTTCTGTAATTCTTAGGCAGAGCGCACTCAGGATCTGTTCCATGGGATGCTCTAACTTGTCCCTGGTGCAACAATTTCCTTTATACGTTCCTTTCATTTCCATTACTTCAGAGTATTGAGAAGGGAGGCCCGTGTGATGATCCTGATGACATCAGACTGGGAAAGGCAGACCTTGTACTACTCCTTGATACTTGCAGTGTCGCAAGGATGCTAATAGATCTGCCACTGATGCATGACCTCCTGACAGTGTTCAGAGGCAGCGTGGGTAGCCCAGACCTCATAGTATTCAGTTTGAGAGCATGTTTCTTGAAGAGTTGGAGTGCTGTAACCTGTACCTCTCTAACAAAGTCCTGGAAGTTTTCAGTGTTGCTAGAAAGCCAGGAACTAGAGAAAAAATGTACTGCTAAATGGAAAAAGTTAAGTATTTGGTGCGACTCTCACCATGTCACTCAAAACTACAGATTTATCAATGGTTTTGGACTAATTGAGTACGTTTACAGGCTCATAGTCTAAAAACATACACTCAAGTGCATTTGTTAGCTATTTCAGCTTTCAAATGAGCACGCAGGAAAAATCTTTTGCCGCTCATCCAGTGTTCATGAGATTTTTCAAGGGCTTGAATCGCCTGTGTACCCGATAAGGAACCAGCACCACCATGGATTTAAACCTGGTATTTGTACAATTAATGAATCCTGTTTTGAGCCTGTGTTTTCTGCAGAGCTCAAATATTTACCATGGGAAACTATTTAGTAGCTATTACTTCAGCAAGAAGGTTCAACAAGTTGCAGGCACTCTGTACAGACCCTAGTGTCATGGTGTTCCATAAGAGAGAAGGTGGTGCTTAGGACAAATGTGAGATTGGTACCCATAATGGTTACTTCATTTTCATGTGAATAGGTCTGTAATATTTCGTCTCCACCCCCCCAACACACAAAAAGAAGCCTCTCCAGTGTAGAGAAACTTCACAACTTAAGGCGTTAAAGCAGCAGTGCATGATAGGGGTGAACATTTTGACACATACTACTTATTCTGTTTGAGTGCCACTAATCTCCGGACTTGTATGATACCCTTTCACCATTTTGAATTTGCTTTATTTCCATATTTGAAGTAATACTCCTTTTAATATGGCATACACTTGTTATCCCATGTGGTCAAGGAGCGGTGCTTGCTGCATGCTAGTTCATTATAGTGCCACAAAAAAGTGGTCTTAAACCATGAGTGTTAAAAAAACAGAATACTGATGAAAACCTTGTCCAAACCACATTAAAAGGGTACTCATTTTATTATTTCAGTTGTAAGTAAAAGTGGTAAAGCCAACTCAGAATGGGGTAAAAAGGGTATCCTACAAGTCTAGATAAGGGGCCATCTAAAACAGAATTAAAAGTACAGGTCAAAATTTTCACTGCTGTCATACACTGCTGCTTTAAGAGCTTTGCATTTCTACATGAAAAGGACAGAAATATCCAGAACTGTGTCCAGACTGTCACTTTGGTCTAGGTAAAGTAAACCTGCAGCTAAACAGACAACTTTCTTCTTGTCTCTTGTATTGAGAAAAGCTATGAAAAGGTTGGCAAACAGCCACTAGGAGGCAGTATAGTGCAGTGGTTTAAGGCTTTGAGCTGCAAATCTGGAGACCTGGTTTTGAATCCCACAGCCCCCACTTGCATACTGTGTGACCCTGAGCAAGTTACTTAACTTCTGTGCTCCCAGGTTGCACCTGTAAACAAGCTTACTGACACTTTAAATGTTGTTGGAAGGTCTTCAGGCTGGCTTCTCCCACCCACCCACCCGGGTGGTAAAACCCTCAGCTCCGCCCATGGCGTTAGATCTTCCTTAACGCTTGGAAGTTCAGGTTCCTCCCTTAGTGCTCTGCGTTTTAGGTGTGGATCCAAACTCTTGGTTAACCTGAAACTAATTTTAAAGTTTAGAAGACTTCTGTCTTTGTCTTCCCTCGCGGCTGCGATGGACAAATTGACTCCTGGCTTTCGTCGGTGCCCTTGTGGGCAGATGATGTCCCGGGCCGATCTGCACTCCACGTGTGTCTACTACCTGGGGCTTGGTCACGATTCGCAAGCTTGTGAATTGTGCAGCTCCTTCTCGGCTCTGGTTTTGGAGGACCGCGCTGCTCGACTTCTTCTTCTTGGGTGCCCTGAAAAACTATCTGCTGGTCAAGTCTAAGGAGGCCCATTGGGCGGTGTCTGGCGGGCTCCGCAGAACAGTTGGAGCAGGTGATCGCCCTCAGAGTAGGCAGCCCAGGCTGCTGCTTGTTCCTCCTCGCCAAGTGCATTTATCCCGCGCTTCCTTTGGGCACCTCCTACATGGCTTCGCTTTTAAAGTGAGCTTGCCAGTCCCTCTCCACCAAGGGAGAAGGGCCATCTGACATTCCAGTCAGTCCAAGAAGGACTCAAGAGTAAGTCCCACCGCCAGCGTTTGTGGGGCGGGAGAGATCCCTTCTCCGGACAGTGGGCTTCGACTTCGATTAGGGATGGCAAAAGCTGCTGGCTTCAGTGTCCCTGTCAGGTCAGGCCGAGACAACCGTTGGCCGGTAGAGATTTTTCTTGACCCGTTGGACGGTTTGTCGACAGGTGATGCTGACAACCCTACTTCACTGGTTCCCTGGTGATTACGAGGACTTGCCTGTGTCTCCTGTGCGGAGTCCCCAGTTAAGGTCCCTGAACCAAAGGAAGGCGGGTTTCCCGTTCCCTCTCGACCACCCTCCAGAAACCCTGAAGGTCTCTGTCCTCTTCCAGGTCCAGCCGGTCCTGCCGACGGTCTCTGTCTTGGCACCGTGGAAGCGGTGTCGCTGCTCATCCTCTTAGGAAGATAGGCTCCGGCGCAGGTTGCTTCGGCTCTACGAGGATTTAATGTGGCAGCATCTTATTGTCTGGGAATAAGCAGACTGTCGCCTTCTCTGGCCATTAAGTGGCTGTCATCGGAGCGGCCAAAACAACTCGTAGTGGAGCAGACTCCGGCACCGGTTGTTCGGCAGAAGCTGGCTGCTTCACCCATTGTGGTGGAACCCCCGCCTCCACAACAGAAAACTGAGGCCTCGACCGAGGATTCTCTGTCTGGTCTGGGCTTGCCCCACTGGTCCCGATCGACCTCGGCAGGTGGAGGGTGGCTAAGGCACCCAGCAGCTGTTTGCAGACTCCTCAGAGTCTGACGACGACTCCTTGTTCTACAGGCTGCTTGACCTGGAGTCTGCGGGGGGGGGTTAGTTGGTGGATGAGAGCCCTCATCTCCCGGCTGACCTTCAGAAGACTGTCAAGCAGGTGCGGGATCAGGGAACGGCAGTGGCAGAACAGCTCCTGACTTCGTTGGACATTGGTGATTCTTGTGCCCGTTCAGTAGCGGCCGCAGAGCTTGGCTGCGGATCGCCACCTTCATGGCGGACACCCAGCACAAACTGGCAGACATTCCCTTCCTGGGCACCGACTTGTTCGGGCTGGGGGTGGAAGGCCATCTCCAGAGGATCAAGTCCAATGCCATCTTGTACTGGTCACATCTGCCCAGAAGGACAAAGGCCACCAGCAGCAGCTGCAGCCTTCCGCCTCCTGCGGCACGTCCGCCCAGCAGCACCAGGGCCAGCAGGCACACACTTGGCCACCTAAGGCCAAGTCTGCCGCTTCCTCCAGTAGGGAAGCCTGGAGGCAAGGGTCCAGGAGGTCCCTCAGCAGGCCCTTCCTCCATGCCTGCCCAGTGACTGGTTGAGGGGTGTTGCCCCCAACCTCGTCACTCCTCCCCCTGTGAGCGGATGGCTCCACCACTTCCTTTCTGCCTGGTCCGCTGTCACCGCAGACCGCTGGGAGCTAGAAGTGGTGGTCAGGGATCTATCTCTGGAATTCGAGCAGTTCCCTCCCTATCGAGCAGTCTCCCCATGGGGGGCAACGGGGTCTGTAGCCTCTCCGACATTGCCTTGCTCCTGCAGAAGGAGGTGATCAACGAGATGGCAGATCCTCTTCCAGACCCAGGGTTTGTGTCCAGGTACTTCCTGGTCCCAAAACAGACGGGGGGCTGGCGCCCCATTCTCTACCTACACGACCTGAGCAAGTTCCTAAAGCAGCGCACCTTCAGGATGGTCACTCTGGCTCAGATCATTCCATCCTTGGAACTAGGCATGTGGTTTTGTTCTCTGGACCTTCAGGATGCATTCTTTCACGTCCCAATCAGTCAGTTTCATCAGCAATTCCTCTGCTTTCGAGCAGAGGAATCTCTTTACGAGTTCCGGGCCATGCCCTTCGGCCTCTGTCCAGCTCCCAGGGTCTTCGCCAAATGCATGGCAGTGGTGACAGCATTACTGCGGCGCTGAGGGGTCAGAGTGTACCCTTACCTGGATGACTGGCTGATTGCAGCCCCCTCCAGGTTGGAGGTGGAGCGGTCCAGGGATCTGGCCCTCCAGGACTGCTCCTAGATTGGCCTCCTCATCAACGAGGCCAAGTCGGAACTCAAGCCATCGCAGGTGATTCAGTTCAGGGGGGCAGAGCTCGACTCTCTTCGAGCCAGAGCCCGGCTCCCGGTGGACAGGGCTGACATCCTTTCCTTCTTTGCCCAGTGATTTCTGGTTGGGCAGTTGCACCCTGCCCGGGACTTTCTGTGCCTCCTGGGCCTCATGGCAGCCTGCACCAGCGTGGTCTGCTGGGCCTGCTGGCATAAGCTGGCCCGCCAATGGTCACAGCGCTCCGGTCCTCTGGATCAGCCAGTGGCAGTGATCCAGAAGATGTGGGACGGCCTACAGTGGTGGCTCGTTCCAGCTCATCTGCAGGAAGGTATCACATTTGTCTGCCCCAAGCCGATGGTCACTCTGACTGCCTCTCTGGGTTGGGATACCCATCTGGAGGAGCTTAGAGCCCACAGCCTCTGGCCCCTCAGGAGTCTTGATGCCACATCAACCTGCTGGAGCTTCCAGCGGTCCGACTAGCCCTCACCATCTTCGCTCCGTTTGTACGGGGTCAAGTGGTCCAGGTCCAGACGGACAACACCACAACCATGTACTGCCTCAACCTACAGGGCGGGATGCACTCCTTGCCCCTGTGCAAGGAAGCTCTCCACACTTGGTCTCTCGTGGTCAGCCTGGAGGCGGATCTTCTAGCCATTCATGTGGCAGGAGCCTCCAACAGTCTGGCCGATGCCCTCAGCCAGATAGGCGCTGCATCTCATGAGTGGTCTCTCCTGCCAGAGGGTAGTACAAGATCTGTTCTCCCACTGGGGCACCCCTCAGGTGGACGTGTTCGCCTTCAGGGAGAATGCGAGGCTGAAGCTGTTTCACACCTGCCCCCCTCAGCAAGGCTCGCTGCAAGGGGATGCCTTCTCGAGGCTGTGGACCCCGGGCCTCTTCTGCGTTTTCCCTCCATTTCCCTTGATCCACAGGGTGAAGAGGGACAGGGCGCAGGTGATTCTGGTAGCCCCAGACTGACCCCACCAGTTCTGGTATCCAGATCTCCTTGGCCTCAGGTCCAGGCTCCCGAGGTGGCTTCCAGCCCGCCCAGACCTGATCTCAGTCAACAAGGGGAAGGTACTCAATCTGGACCTTCAATCCCTGCACCTGATGGCCCTAGTTCCTGGCGGCTAGAGTTCCAGGCCTTGGGTCTTTCTGGCGAGGTCCTAAGCGTTGTTGAAGCATCCCATAAGGAATCGACCAAAATGCTATGCCTTCAAATGGAAGAGATTCTCCATTTGGTGTCAGGACAAGGGGTTAGACCCTTCTTCCTGTTCCTTGGCTAGCATTCTGGACTACCTGTGGTCCCTTTCTCAGCTAGGGCTTCAGCCGACGACCCTTAAGGTGCACTTAGCAGCCATCTCTGCTTACCGGGCGCAGGCTGTCAAGCAGTTGGTGGTGCAGGAGAAGGTGATCGGACGCTTTTTTAAAGGCCTTGATCACACATCTCCTCCGGTGCGAGACCCTCCACCTCCGTGGGATCTACTGCTGGTATTCGCTAAGCTCATGGGCAAGCCATTCGAACCGATGCACAGGTGTGACTTCTCTCACCTGTCGTGGAAGACAGCCTTCTTGGTGGCTGTTACTTGAGCCAGAAGGATGGGAGCACCAGCCGCTTTCCATTGAGTCTTATCTCATCTTCCATAGGGATAAGATTGTCCTGCGCCCCCACCGAAATTCCTTCCGAAGGTGGTGTCTGAGTTTCACCTTAACTAGGTGTTAACTCTGCGGTGTTCTACCCCAATCACATCTCGGAGGTCGAATATAGGCTCCATACTTTGGACCCTAGAAGAGCGCCTCTTATAAGGAGCGGACGGCTGAGTTCGGGCGAGGTTCGCCAACTGTTTGTCACTTGTGCGGAAGCCGCACCTGGCAGACCTGCAGCTGGCCGGACGATAGGCAGATGGGTCACCTCCTGCATAGATCTTTGCTATAGGTTGTCTGGCATGGAGCCTCCCAAAGGGATAAGAACTCATTCTACCCTCCATACCGCTGCTTCTAGGAACATCCCTATCTAGGAAATCTGCAGGGCTGCTACCTGGAAGTCTGCACACACCTTTGTTTCCCATTACCATATTGACCTAGAGTCATACTGGGATGCTGGTTTTGGGAACTCTGTTCTCCAGTCTTTATTCCCTAAGTAGGGGGTGCGTGCCTTGCGTCCCTCCTCCCAGAGTACTGCTAGGAGTCTGCCAATAAGTATGGATTGAACAACATATCCATGTCCCTAGAAATGCAGGTTACTCACCCGTAAGAGGAGTTCTAGGAGTGGTATATGTTCATCCACACAACCTACCCAACCTCCAAGGCTTCGCGAAACCTGGCTTCCAGCGGGCTAGATCTGGCGTCATGGGGTGGAGCCGAGGGTTTTACCACCCGGTTGGGTGGGAGGAGCCAGCTTGAAGACCTTCCAGCAACATTTAAAGCGGCAAGGATCCTTCCAGTAAGTGTGGATGAACACATACCACTCCTAGAACACCTATTAGTGAGTAACCTGCATTCTTACACACATTGCAGCAAACATATTGGCAGCATGCCCAGACTGAATAGCTTTTGCATTTGTGACCCTATTGGGGCCAGTACAGTTGAGTGTTGGAGTGGCTTTCCTGTGAACCGCCTGTTGATGGTAGGCTGGTGTTTACTATAGGCAGCTTTTCTGATGGGTAGAAACTTCTAATATTTGAAAGGATGAAACTTCGCCTATTGTAAGAAGTTTTCACCCATTGGCATAGAAACTAGGCGTGATCATCATAGCAACATAGAATCCATTGGCAGGAAAGGACCGGTAGGCCCATGTGGTCTCCTGTTTTCCCCTGCCTGTTTCTACACCCTGTTTGGTCACAGGTGTCCTCACCTTTCTGTTCTACATAATATGTACTTGTGCCAATCCTACACATACTTGAAGCTTCCGCTGCCTTTGCCCCACCACCTCTGCTGGCAGGTTGTTCCAGGTGTCTGCCACCCTTTTGTGAAGTATTTCCTCACATGCCTCTTAACCCCTGAGCTTCATAGCATTCCCTGTGTTCTGGTACTCTTCCACAGAAAGATATTTCCTTACTGCACCTTGTTCACCCATGTGACATACTTACAGGTCTCAATCATGTCTCCTGTCACTCTTTCCAGGGAGTACATATTGCGCCTCATGGCTTGTCGAACTGTTTCTCATGGAACCCTTACCCCATTTTGGTAGCTCTCCATTCGACTGAAATAAAACTGCCAATTGCTGCCTGTTGGTCCAGGGCAGTGTATCGGACTGCTGTGCTAGTGACCTAGGGGTGACTCCTGTGGAGGGTTTGGGAGTTTGCCCCCCTCCCTTGTCATTGCTGTGGCATGAGCCTGCTGCTTGGCTGTGCGGTGCTATCTAGTGGGTGAAAATTGCAGGGAGGGGGAAGAATGGGATTAAAAACCTTGGCTTTCTCAGTGACATTGCCACTACACAATGCCACTTTGCCATGAAGTCTGCAGGTGTATTCTTCTCCAGAGCCCTGCCACAGGGGGGAGGGGCCATTGGTGTAAGCAGCAGTGCAAGCAAAGTGTCTAGTTTAGTGGAATGTTGGGCTGAGGAGGGATGATGTGAGGTTGGCTGGGATATAAAAGTTATATGGTAGGAAAAAGATGTATGGGGTACAGATTAGGACTTGTAGGTCATTAAGAACCACTTATAGGATGGGGTGGGGGATAGGGGGTGCTGCCAGGCTAGGGAAAAATGCTTTTTGAGAATAGCTTACCACAGACTAACATGACCTTGAATGTGATTGTCCATTACAAATTTCCTATTGTCCTGCTTCAGTTCTAAATGAAATTACTCTGCAGGCCTGCTGAGTCCATTTTGTTTTTCTGAGTCCTACGCCTACCCAAACAGCTTATACAAGAACTACTGTTCTTTTCTTACAATACTGTTGTCCGATTCTCTAGTAGTATGATTGAAATGGTCTATAAAAGAGCCATTTTCCTGTCACAAGCAGCTGCAAGTCTGCTGCTGTCACCACACATGGTGTCTGTGACCCAGTGACATGGGGGGACTCACTCTCAGTCCTGTAAGTGAGGCTTTTCTTTTTCCATTGTATAAAATGCAGCTCCTCCAAAGCTGCTCCTCAAAAAAAAAAAATATATATATTAAATATGTTTTTTTACAAGTCTCTCTGCTTTCCCAAACAGCTTTTAAAGAAAATGTGACAGTTGCAAGTTTTTTTTAAATGCCACAGCCCATTGCCTAATACTGTTGAAAGTCCCTTGAGCTAAATGATGAAATTGTTCGTGTTCCTCTTCGGGAGGGAAGGGATTGTAAATTTGCCAGAGCAAGCAGCCAGCCGATCCGGTCTGCCAGCACCGCCCTCATGCTAAGATGTTTTATGACATCTAATGAGGGAAAGCGCAGGGGCATGCTTCATTGATGTCTGTGGACCTACTTTTTTAAATACATTTTATGTGTGTTAAATGAAACTTTGATTAAAAAAAAAAAAAAAGAAAGCTACCACTTAACTAATAGGGGACCTGGTGTCGGGGCGCACACACTCTCTCTGAGGCACATGCACACAGAAATGTGCACAGACAAATGAAAACCGTAGGCAGGGAGGTGGAGAAGGGTAGATGGGGGGGGGGGATGGACAGACAAACTTGGAGACAAGGGGGAGAGGGAAAGAGATGGTTGGTGGAGGGAGGGGGATGGACGGGAGAGGGGAGACTGACACAGGAGGAGCGAGAGGGATGGACATGGGGAGAGGGATGAAGAAAGGGATGGACATGAAGGAGAGACGGACGGGATAGACTAACACGGGGAGAGGGAAAGGAAGGAGGGAGGGACGGAGAGGAGGAGAGAGGAGTGGGTGGAGGGACAGGAGGAGACACAGACATGGTGGGGGAGAGGAACACGGGAGGCAGGACGGACAGGGAGGGAGGGACTGATGGGGAGAGGAGAGACGGACGGGAGGGGAGAGACGGAGGTAATGGACGGGAGGGGATGGATTTGGGGGTGGAGAGATGGACGGGGAGGGGAAGGAAGGACGGACGGACAGGGGGATGGGGAGAGGGAGGGATACGGAGGAGACTGATGGAGAGAGACTCTAAGGCAGATGCAGACACACGAATGCAGAGGCACACACGGATGGACACACACAGATGGACACACAGACGAGAGAGATACAGGAGTGAGGGAGACTGAGGTGAGAGGGTCAGGAGATGGGGAGACTTGGGGAGGGGGGAGAAGGGAGACGACTGAGCAAGGGAGAACAGATGGGGTGGAGACTGTCTCCAGCCTTCCCTGCCTTAGTCACTTCTGGTCTTTCTTGAAAATACTCATTCCTTAAACGTTTATCAAAAAGATCACTTACTGAATGCTTAAAATGTGGTGTATTTTTTTTTTTTTTTAACAAAGATGAACAGAATGGGTGATTTTTTCTTTTATCTTTTATTTTACCAACAAGAGATTCACACAGTTTTAAGCTTTAGAATTTACCTGTTTACAGGATCAGCTCTTAGACATTTTCTTAAACACACACAATTGCTGCTGTGTTGACTTCGGCGCGTCACAACTTGTCTCCTTCACGACAGAATAGCAAGTGTGGCGTGCTGCAGAGATCCCAGCTTCAGTGTGTCTGAGACAGGAAGGGTGTGGCAGGAAAAGTAAACTCTCTATTGGCTTGCATTGTCCTGTCATTGGGCTTCTGCCCCCTTCTGTCATTCTCAGAGGCCGATCAGTCTTTCAGGGTGGATCAGGGGAGTCTGCTAATCTCTTATCCCATTCAGCAGTCTGGTGATTGCTCGCAAACTCCTCTGCTTGTGATAGCATCCCCCAGCCTTACTTCTCGTACGCTGCACACACACACGCTCCGATACCAGAAAAGACTGAAGCAGGAAAGGTCGCGCACGTGCAGTAATTTGCCTGACTGGTGAAAATCAACACATCTGCAAACTGCCAGCAGTTGCTTGCTTTGTCCTGCTGGCAGCCAAATTGAGGATTTAATTGCCCGATGCATGTTTCTGCTGTCCCTGGCTATCTGTCAGTAGGATTCTTCCTAGCCTTGCGCCACATCTGTGTTGGAATGTGTAATGCAACTAATGAGTATGTTAGTGCTGTAATGGTCGCCATAGCAATCTGGACTTTATTTTGCTGAGGGATATTGCCAAGTTGTCGTAAGAGCAATATTTTGGTCAGTGGTTATTGCAACTCCTGACCCCCATTGCAGAATGTTTCCCACGATTCAGTTAGTTGAAAGGTAATGGGAGAAGTTTTCAGCAGTTTGTGGTCTTAGAATCCATTGTGGAAAATAGACCTACAGTTTGGGGTCTTTGGCTACAACAGCAAACCCAGATATGTTCGCTACCTGATATTTTAAGTTGGCTAATAAGAGTTTTAATTGGTGGCGACCTACCAAAACTAGCAGAGAACACTGTTAGCAATCACTTTCTGCTCTTTTTGGGGTGACCTTTGCATGCTTAGTACAGTGTCAGAGGTTGTTAGGAGTTGCTTTACTGTTCTGTTTGTCCTGGTGTGGGGTGGACTTGGTTAACAAAAAAAGTATTACAAATTTCACGAAATTCTGTGGATAGTCGCAGTTGTGTGGAGAAAGTGAGTAGACCTATAAATAAAATAAGGGCACCTGAATAAATGTATTTATTTAATATCTTGGAATTACAACCTTTGAGTCAGACTAATTTCCAAAGGCTCCACTTCCATACACAACAGACATAGGTAAATACGATAGACAGTAGGATACAATATACAGTGCCAGGGCAGTTTGGCAAGGTTATAGCATGAAACACTATACCTAGATGTCGAATACAGAGTTGAGGCTGTAGGCTATGGGCAACACAGTAGAGTACGGTACAGTGCCAGGGCACTTTGACTTCTGGTTACAGCATGAACATTTTACAAGGATGTCCTGACCAGTTTACAAGGATGTCTAATACATTGTTGTGGCTCTTGACACTGCATAGCATAAATCTTAACAGTAAGAGGTCAGTTAGTGGCCAGAGTGAATCGGAGGACAGTACACATGCCTACTGTGCTTGGCTGGAGCTGAGTAAATTGGGTAAGTTAGGGGAGGCAGGTAGTGCAAATTCTAGAGCAGCCTGTCTGGAGACTTTGTCAGAGTGCCTGAGTAAGAATTGCAGGCCATTGACTGTGAAAGAGGTTGTGTGGCAGTTCTGGGAGGCTGGTGAAGGCACTGGTGGTGGACTTGGAGTGTGCAGCATTTTAAAAGGTGAGAAATTTGACTGAAGGACCGAGGATAAGAGCAATTAGGTGAAATTACTAGGTCAGGTAAAGATTCTAACATTGGAGTAGGAGATCGCATAGAGAGTTAAAAATAACAGATCAGAGTAACGCTTTGGGGAGGTGAAGATGTAACCAGTTAGACATTACAGATTTAATTTAATTTAAAATATTTTTAAATTATTGACTCTCGACACAACTATAAGAGGCAGGCAGCAGTACAGTGTAGGGTGTACTGAGCAGTTTGCTTGTGTGTGCATGTGGGAGGGGCAGGACTGAGCTGTAGAGGGTGTTTCTGTCACTTTGTACCCATTCTGGGCCTTCAAAAACAAGACTCTGAGTGTGCTGGACTTTTTATTGCAGTTATACAACTTTGGTGATGTTACGATGTACAGGCTTTTGGAAGGGCATTCCTCTGTTTGGACTTCCCAGGCACCTGCTGACTGGTTGTAGACAATTGAAACATTAGCTCACTGTAACTCCTATTGATTTTTTTTGACACATAGCCAGCTCAAGTTTGACTGTATTGAGAACTATATAAGGTCTCCCCTGGGCCTAGGGGCTGTGTAATATGGTAGCCCTGGGAAACGCTTTTCTTGTCTTGCATGGAGTCTGTTGTGAGGTGCTAATCTGCTGAGGTGGACTCTTAGTGCAACTCTGCAGTAAATGAGTAGGGAGTTGAGAAATGCACCAGTTGTCTGGTTACGCGATCCTATTAGTTCCAGTTTCTCAATCGCTGAGATTTCCTTCCTTTAGTCTTCGGGCTCCTGGTGGGTGGTGGTGGTGGGTGAGAACACCTGGGGATGGGGACGTGAACAGGTAAAATATTATTACAGAGATAAATGATTGCAGTGGCTCATCTTCAGTAAGTGATACATGGGTACATAAGATGCCAAATTAGTAGTGCAAAACTAGTGTTCCACATTCAGTATTTTAGTACAGTGGGCCCCACTTTACATATTTTCACCACCTCGCTATATTTTTAGTGATTGGATTTGATTTTTGTAAAATCAAACTCTTACCACCATCTTTTATTGCACTACTACCCTTGTTTTGATACCACTACTCAAGACCTTCATTAAAACCACTTATGCACACGTACAGTAGATATGTATTTGAGGCCCAAGCAGCAGTATGTCCTCTGCCACGATCACATCAACAGCTCTATATTTTTTCCAGATTTATGGAGAACCCAGAAAACACTACCCTAAAGCAAAGTAGAGTGGCAGAGCTTAGGAGGAGCCCTTGCAGCATTGAGATGTATCTATACATAACTGAAATGTGATAAGAGTTCCAGTTTTGTCTAGAAGGGGTCGTCTTACACGGACATGTCCCTCTGTGTTCTGAACTTGAACTGCAGCTCGTTCGGGGCTCTACATGGTGATCAGTTTTGGTAAGGTGGTGTCATCTAATGGTTAAGGTACCAGCTTGGGAGGTCACAGGTTCATCAGTATTCACTGTGTGACCATGGGCAAGCCACAGAACTTCAGTGCTCCAGCCCATCCAGCTGCAGAAATGGGTAGAAGCAGGATCCCACTGAAGACTGTTGCATCTCAGCTGGGCTATGTGTAAATAAACTGTACAATAAAATAAAACGTAACTAAAAACATCTGCAGAGTCAAATTATTTGAGTCTCCAGAGGCTAAATAAAACTATACAGGACACACAAGTCTTTTCTATCAGTAGGCTCCAGCTAGTGACTGAAAAAAGCAATGACACACCAACTCGCAGGTACAGTGGCAGTGTTGGAGCTAGCAGTGCCGGTAAACCGGGTTCTGGAACACACCTGTGTTTTTTTTTTTTTTGGGAAGGGGGTATGAGCCACCCAGAGGAGAGACTATATTTATATTTGCCTGTAAAGCATCAGTACCTCACAGGAAGCTTTTGCAGCTTGGGGCTACTCATATCTTGCCTGCTTGCACATCAGCCATATGCGGGCCACTACCATTTACTGGTAAGGACCTTTTGTTCCACCACGCAGAAGGTGCTTGCTGATCGCTGCAGCAGTGCCACCAGGTGGAAGTGCAGGTTGGAGTGAGTGGGAACAAAGGTTCTAGGGATGTGGATATGATCTTATCCACACTTGTTGGCATGTCCCTTTCCCTTTAAATCTTGCCAGAATGTCTAAAAGCTGGCTCCTACCACCCACGTGGTATATGCCTCGGCTCCGCCCCATGATGCCAGATCTTCCTTTCTGCTTGGAAGAATCTGGTTACCTCCTTACTGCTCCGCGTTGAGTAGGCCCTGTCGCTTAATACCTCGGCTAGTTTACCGAAAATAACTCGTTCGAGTTTCTCCACTTAAATTTGTGATTGCGACCACAATGGAGGATAAGTCCTTGCCCGGATTCCACTGGTGTCCTTGCGGGCAGAAATTGTCCCGCAATCCATGTGTCTACTACCTGGGCCATGTGCATGACCCCCAGGCCTGTGATTCTTGCTGTGCCTTTCATCTGCAAGTTTTGGATGATCGCATTGCACGCTTGCAGCTAGGAAGACTGGAAAAACGACATCCGCTGGTCAGATCTAAAGATACCAGTCATGTGGTCTCATGACTGGGTACCACAGACCAACTGGAGCAGATGAAAGCCTTTGAGGAGGAGGTGGTGGCTTGGGTGCGCGAACAGTCCTCTTCTTTATCTATTTTTGTTCGCTCAAACTGAGCACTTCTTTCTCCGGATCCTTTAGAGAATGCTAGTCTCTTCCTATGAAGGAAAGGGCCCGTTGAGTGCGTACACCTCCCGGTCCCATAAGGACGACAGAAGATCGAGAGAAGAGTCTTCACATCGCCTATGCTCTGGGACCGAGAAAGAGCTCGGTCCCAGGAGTCTCCTATCTCTACTTTGGTCAAAACTGCAATCTCAACCACTGGCTTCGTGTGGTACCTTGTCAGGCCAGCTCAGGCTCAGATGTGGGATAATGACCAGGTCGAGTATCTACCCGTTGACCAGTTGTGGACTGGGGACAATAATGCTTTATTTAGGACTCCAGTCCTACTGACCGAGACCCAGCTAGCTGGTGCTCCTCCCATGGGCTGTGTCCCGATTTGGAGGAGCAGCGGTTCTCCCAGCCTCCTCTGAGAAGCCCTGTCAGGCCCCCCCGACTGTCATCTTCTAGATCCCGGACCCTCTCGACTGATAGGCCGAGGCAGTCTCACAAGTGGCGCTCCAAGAGGTGACACCACCATTCGTCCTCATCGTCCTTGGGTGAGGAGAGACTTTAATGCAAGTTGTTGTCGCTGCGAGGACCTCATGGGGCAACAGTTCATGCTGACCGGTCCAAAGTTGACCCAGGCTTCCACTACGGCCATCACTTGGCTGTCACCACCCCCCAATCAGACTTCTGGAGCTGGTGAACACTGTCCCTCTGCCCGCAGAACCGGTGAAGACTCTCCCGGCTTGGCCGTAGCTGGTCTCTCCACCTATATTGGTGGAGCTGCCGCCAAAGCAGCCTTCCTCTGGCTCCTGTCAAGGAGTCTCTACCCAATCAGGGTCTCCCACACAGGCTGTCAGTTACCCTTACTCCTGACCGTCCACGGCGGGTTGAGTGACTCTGGTGGTTGCTTTACTCGGACTCAGAACCCGAGGATTCGGACCTGCATTCGTGTCTGTGTGATGATGATCCATGAGTCTGTCAGCAGAGGAGGGTCCCACGTCCTTCATGGGCATCCTCCGTCTCATCTCTGAAATCAACAGGGATGCCTCTGGAGCACGTCAAAATGAGCCAATACCCCTTGACTGATATCCTCAGGAAAGGGGATTCTTCGGAGGCCTTCCTGGTGGCCGAGGCCATAGTTGATCTGGTCTTGGAGCTTTGGCAGCACCCAGCCTTCTGCCCGGATGGCCTACAATTATGTGGTTCCCATTGGCTTCCCCTTGGGGTTTACACAGCATCCCTCGGCTGAGGGATTAGACTGTGTTCCGGTGCTTGGGCAATTCGGGAGACACTGAGAGCTCTGGATAAAGAGTCCAAAAAGTTGGACCATGCAGCCAGAAACGTCTGTGCTGCTTCCTTGCTCAGTCTGACAGGCGAGCTCAGCTGTTGTCATGGCACATTTCTCCCACGCCCTCTTGGGCTCTCTGGATGAGGTTCTTCCTCATCTCCCCCGGACCTTCAGACTACAGTCAAGCAGGTCCGTGATCAGAGCCAGGTCCTTGCTAAACAGCAACTCCAGATGGCCCTTGACATCTGGGATTCTTATGCAGGTGCGTTCACCATGCGCTGCAGGACCTGGTTGAGAGTCTCGACCTTTACGGCAAACACCCAGCACAAACTAGGATGTTCCTTCTTGTGCACAGACTTGTTCAGTCCAGAAGTAGATGGTCACCTTCAAAATATGAAGTCCATTCCACCTTGGACTCCATTACTTCCATCCAGAAAGAACCTCGGGGTTCTAAGAAATCGTAGAAGCCTTTTGGACTTCTGCCCCTGCGGCCAAGCAGCCCCAGTATCAACCTGGGCAACTGCAGGAGGCTCAATCTTGGTGCCCTTGACCCAAGTCCGGGACTTCGGCAACTGAAAACTTGAGGGAGAGGCTCTGGCTGCCCCGCTGCCGACTTTTCATCCACCAAGCCTGCGCACTGACTGAATGGGGTAGCCAGCCCCATGTCAGTCATGACCACTTTAGGTCCTCCTGTGGGGGTCTGGCTCCGCCACTTCCTTTCCACCTGGTCTGCAGTCTCAACGGACAGGTGGGTCCTGCATGTGGTCGAGCAGTACTTCCCCCAGCTGAACCCGCACCCCATGGGAGGAAAAGGTATCCACCCATACTTGGTCTGCTCTCGGAGACTACATTGTCCAACTCCTTCGTAAGGAAGTAGTGGTCAGATTTGCGAATTCACTGGTCAACCCAGCGTTTATTTCCAGGTACTTCCTGGTCCTGAAACTGACAGTGGGCTGGAGCCCAATTCTAGATCTGCATGACCTAAATCAGTTTCTCAGGTCATGCACCTTTTGGATGGTGATTGTGCCAGATCATACCATCTCTCGAGCAGAACATGTGGTTCTGCTCACTGGATCTATAGAACGTGTTCTTCCACATTCTTATCCATCCGTCCCACCAGTGGTTCCTCCACTACATGGTGGAGGGAACCCTCTACGAGTTTCAAGCCATGCTGTTCAGCCTGTCGGGCCCCCAGGGTCTTCAACAAATGCATAGCAGTGGTGGCAGCCCATCTTTGGCGTCTGAGTAGAGAGTGTACCTCTGTCTCGATGATTGGCTAAAGCGGGTCCCTCCAGACTGGAGGTGGAGAGGTCCAGGGATCTGGCCCTCCACACTTGCGTCAGCCTTGGTCTCCTGGTCAGCGAGACCAAGTTGGAACTCGTGCCTTTGCAGGTGATTTGCTTCATCAGGGCAGAGCTCGACTTTTGCTGAGCCCGGCTCCTGGCAGACAGGGCAGAGGTTCTCTCCTCATTTGCCCAATCATTTCTGGTTGTGCACTTGCGCCCTGCCCGGGACTTCCTGCGATTTCTGGGTTACATGGAGGCCTGCACCATGGTGGTCTGATGGGCCCGGTGGCATATGCACCCCCTTCAGTGGGAACTGGCCAGCCAGTGGTCTCAGCGACATGATCATTTTGACCAGCTGGTCACTGTAACCCAGAAGATATCTAATGCCCTCCAGTGGTGGACCATCTGGGAACATCTGTAGGGAGGGATCCTGTTTGTCCGCCCCGAGCAGACAGTCGTCCTTGCAACTGACGTGCCTCTCACGGGCTGGGGTGCTCATATGGAGAAATCTGAGCCCATTGACTCTGGACCCCTGATGTCATATCAACCTGCATGAGCTCTGAGCAGTACGGCTGGTGCTGGATGCAGTTACTCTGTTCCTTCGGGTCAAGTGGTTCAAGTCCAGACGGACAATACCATGACCATGTACCACCTCAACAGCAGGGCGGCCTGCACCGGCCTCTGTGCAGGGAAGCGCCCATCTGGACCTTCATGAGCAGACTGGAGGCAGATCTCCTAGCCATTCATGTGGCAGGAGCCTCGAATCAGTTGGCAGATGCTTTCAGCTGTGTGGACGAGGTGTCCCATGAGTGGTCTGTCCATCCAGAGGTAGCTTCCAACCTGTTCTCCCAGTGGGGCACCCCTCAGGTGGGCCTATTCGCCTCCAGGGAAAACACAAAGCTGAGGCTGGTCCATGCCCACCCCCACCCCCCCAGCAGGGCTCACTGCAGGGGGATGCCTTCTTGAGGCCGTGGACCCCAGATCTCTTCTATGCCTTCCTCAAGGTCAGCAGGGACAAGGTGAGGGTGATCTGGTAGTCCCAGACTGGCCCCTGCCAGTTCTGGTATCCAGGTCTTCTCGGCCTTAGCACCATTCTCCCAAGGTGTCTTCCAGCACGCCTAGACCTTCTGTCTCAATCGGGAAGGTATTCCATCCAGACCTTCAGTCCCTGCACGTGACCGCCTGGTTCCTGAGCGGCTAGAGTTCCAGGCTTTGGGTCTCTCCGACAATGTAGTCAGTGTAGTTGAGGCATCTAGAACTGAGTTGATCAGGAGGTGATGTGCCTTCAGATGGAAGAGATTCTCCATTTGGTGTCAGGGTAAGGGCCTGGACCCTTCGTCCTGTCCAGTGGCTGGCATCCTCAACTACCTTTGGTCCCCCTCCAAAGGAGGTCTTCGACCCTTAAGGTGCACCTGGCAGCTATCTCTGCTTACCGGGCATGGGCCGGTCAGCAGTCAGTGGCCCAGGAAAAGGTGGTCTGGCGTTTCTTTAAAGGCCTCAACCACATTTCCCCTCCGATGTGTGAACCTCTACCTCTGTGGGATTTACTGCTGATATTGGCAGAGCTCATCGGCAAGCCATTTGAACCGATGCACAGGTGTGAGATGTCACATCTGTCGTGGAAGACTGCCTTTTTGGTGGCTGTCACGTCAGCCAGAAGGACTGGGGAACTACAGGCGCGCTGTTCCACAAGGACAAGGTTGTCCTACGTCCCCACCCGAAGTCCTTCCGAAGATGGTGTCTCACTTGAACCAGGTGTTGACTCTGCCTATGTAATACCTGTGTTACACCTCAGAGGCAGAGAGTAGGCTCCATACTTTGGACCAGAGATGAGCGCGTTCTCATAAAAGCCCGTCGTCTTGAAGGTGGAAACAAGCCACTTTGAAACAACTAGGAGCTGTGGGGAGATGCTGGCAATCTGCAAGAAAGCTCACTCCTGCTCAAATCTGAGTGAGGTGTACCTTACTTAACTTTGAATTTTAAACTTGGTATTGCTTTGTGTTTTCTTTTTTTTCCTTTTAAATCGAGAAGGAATTTGCAGAACTGCTAATCTTGTGAGTTTAACTTCAGGAGGATTGAAATACTGCATAATTGGTTTTCCTTTGTGTTTAGCTGGATTATTTATCTACTAGTATTTTGTGACAGGCTGCATCAAACTATTTCTTGGTACAGTGAACTGTTTACTGGTGGCAGCGGATTTTTTCTTTGTGAACTCTGCAGTCTGTATATTCAACCCAGACAGGGCCTCAGGTTGTGGAAACTGGTTCCTCTGTTTTCAGAGTACAGAACATCATGTTGTATTGGGTCAGGGGAGGCTTACATCATAAGTAATGGGCCCAACAACTTGATTTTTCTGACAATTGTTTTTTGGTGTGTATATTCCCTGGTAAATAGTTGTGCAGGTTGTCTTGCAGAAAGGTCAACACTCACCGGAGTCGTGGGTCAGAGCTTGTAGCTGATTGTTTCTGGAGCGCACAGGCTTCATGCTTTGGCCCACCCCTTACTCCACCCCCCAAGGGTGTCATTTCCTTTAAACCAGGGGTTCTGACATCACTTCCCCAAGACGGCACGGGGCATACAACTGTCATATCCTTAACCAGTCCAGCGCACTGCATTGAGGGTAAGCGCTTGCACACGCTAACATAAAAAGAACATACAAAAAAAAAAATAAACAAACAGGAAGAAAGACAGATGTAGGGAGTGGTGCAGTGCACTAACTGTGGGGCAGCAGTCTTTGGGAGATATTCTGCAGGCTGCGATGTTGCCCTATTTGCAGTCGACTCTCTGCTCTGAAGGATGAGGTTGCCTGTCTTCAGGCCGAATTAGACAGGGGTAGGGAATCCTCCCCGACCCAGGGAACACCAGGGCCACCACTGCTGCCTCAGAGGTTGCTAAGAAAGAGGAGCGGTTGGACCACTGTGGGCTCAGGGAGGGTGAGTGGTAGAACAGAGGTGCATCCCTCCAGTTGCACCTCTCCAAAATCCTTAGGCTGTTCTGGTGGAGCATAATTCCCCTATGGAGGCACCTGCAGTGGATACAAAGGAGGTTGCTAGGAACTGCCACAAGGAAGGCCCACAGGAGAGTGGCACGGGACACCACAGGGGAATGAAGCAGCTCCTTGTAGGGGACTTGGTTATTAGGTGGGATAGAACTGGGGGGAAAAGTGGAGAGGGAGATAAGGTGCCTGTCCGGCGCCATGGCTTGGAGGGACGGGAAGCAAATCCTCGGGATTGCAAGAGCATCTACATGAGAGGGGGAAGGAGCTGGACATCCTTGTCCACCTAGGGACAAATGACTTAGCTGGACATGGGATCAGAGGAGTGCAAGAGGAGTTTGTGGAGTTGGGGAGGGGCCATTGCCAAATAGCACACACGGTAACCTTCTCTGATGTGCTGCTGTGGATGGCATGGGTGAGGCTAGGGTACTACGCACCATGCGATTCAATGAATGGTTGTAAAACTGGTGCGTAGCACATGGTTTTGGCTTCATTGGGGACTGGGGCTCCACCTGGAGGATACACGCTGGTATTGGCTAGATAGTCTGCATCTGTCCATTAGGGGAACCAGGCTCCTAGGTAATGGGTTTAAATGCTTCATTGGCAAGCTTTTAAACTAGCCAAGGGGAGAGGCACTGATGAGAAGCAGGGAATTTTCAGCCTTCCCCACAAAACAGGGTCATCAGCGAGATAAACACCAAGACAGAGGAGTCGATGGGGAGCAGGACAGGGGTAAATGGAGAAAAAGCCAAAGACAGTAAGGGCAGGGATGGGGCTAAAAGAGGTAAGGTCATTAAAAAATGGAGGGTGATGGGTACCAATACCTGTAGTCAGGGTAACAAGCTTTCTTAACTAGCGGCTGTTATGGAAGAGGGACACCTAGATATTGTGGAAGTCACAAACATGATGCACAGAGAACCATGACTGGGATGTAAACATACCAGGGTATGCAATGTACAGGAGGACAGGGAGGGTAAATGAGGAGGGAGTAGCTGTCTACGTAAGGAAGGGATCAAAGCAACAGAACCAAAGGGTAATCGGGAGGAGAGGAGGCATTGTGGGTCACCTGGAGACAGATAATAGCACCACAATCCGCATAGGGTTATATACAGACCTCACCCTCAGGGGAGAAATGACAAAGAAATGATAGAAGGCATCTTTAGAATGGCAGAAAAGGGGAGATATTATTGATATGGGGGGGCTTGAATATGTTAGATGTTAACTGGAGCACATGTGCTGTAGCCACATTCAAGAGCGGGGTCATTCTCGATGCCCTGCAGTGGGCATGCCTCAGAGAGCTAGTATTGGAACCCACTCGGGAGGGAGCAGTCTTAGACCTGGTACATTCAAATGGAGACGGTGAGATCAGATTTAGAAGTGGGTAGCCATCTGTGAACTAGCGACCATTGAACAGTGTGGTTCATGATACACATCTGTAGAATCAAGCCATACAAAGACAGAAGTACTGGACTTTAGGAGGGCTGATTTTGGCAAAATGGGTGAGTGCCTAAGGAATGCACTAGCAACTGGGCAGGAAGGAGGGGTAGAAGAAAAATGGGAGAAAATCAAAACTGCCGTCTTGGAGGCAACAAGCCTTTGTGTGAAGCAAATAAACAAAACGTAAAAAAACACTATGGTTCTCAGAGGTGGTAGGGAAGGTTGGGGAGAAAAAGACAGCATTCAGGAAGTATAAGGAATCATAGAATGAGCAGGACAGAGGACTGTCAGTTAAAGCAGAAGGAAGCGGGGAAGGCAGTCAGAATAGCAAAGGCCCAAACTTAGGAAAAGATAGACAACTCAGTTAAGAAGGGGGATAAAACCTTTTATAGGTACATCAGGGAGCCAAGGAAGAGCAAGAGGAGGGATAGTGAGGCTTAATAAAGGGGAGGAAGGTGGGCAGAGGATGATGGTGGAACAGCAGGATACTGAATGAAACCCTTGCTCAGTATTCATAAGAGAGGGGAGGCTCTAAACCAAGCAGTAGAAACACTCTGGACAGGTGGGTCAGTACCAGTCCATTCACAGAAGAAAGGGTCCTGAGAGAACCCAAAACTTGGGGTGGACAAAGCAATGGGGCCTGACGGTTTTCATCCCAGAATTCTAGAACTGAGAGACCTAGTGACACCACTAACTATCCTTTTTAACAAATCATGTGAGGATGGTGTGGTACCAGAAGATTGGAGGAGGGCAGATGTGATTCCTCATTAC
Organism: Neoceratodus forsteri; assembly: GCA_016271365.2. Lineage (NCBI taxonomy): Eukaryota > Metazoa > Chordata > Ceratodontiformes > Ceratodontidae > Neoceratodus > Neoceratodus forsteri. The sequence goes on along the minus strand of CM028137.1, from coordinate 822,267,160 downwards.
AAAAGTGGGAGCAAGGCAGAGGCAGGAAACTGCAGACTTGTTAGTTTAACCTCAGTGGTAGGGAAAATGATGGAATCCTTTTGAAAGAAGGAATTGAGTACACAGAGGACAGCAGGCACAGAACTGTGGAGGCAGCATGGATTCACAGCCGGAAGGTCGTGTCAGATGAATCTAATACATTTTTTTGACCGGTGACCAAAGTAGTAGACCAGGAGGGACTGTGGATATGGCCTACCTCAGACTTTAGCAAGGCATTTGATACAGTCCCACACAGATTATTAAGCAAGTTAGCCAGCCAGCCTGGGAGTGGGTCTTAGGGTGGTAGCCTGGGTAACAAATTGGCTGACCAAGAGGACACGGAGGGTAATGGTAAACTGAGTCCACGCTGAAGAAAGTGGGTTACCAGTGGGTACTGCAGGGTTCAATACTGGGACCTGTCCCTTTAATATTTTATAGCAGACATTGCATGGGGTCTGGAAGGAAAAGTATGCCTCTTTGCAGACTCAAACATCTGCAGCAGGTTGATGCACAAGGGGTGGAAAGGATGAGAAGGACTGGCAAGGTTGGAGGAATGGTCAAAATATGGCAGCTAGATTCAGCCAAAACGCAAAAGTAATTCACCTGGGAAACACGGGGGGGGTAACTAACAAAATGGACCAGGATCTCTGGGTAGTCATATCAGATGACCTTAAGGTAGGCAGACAGTGTGAGTAGGCAGTAAGGAGGGCTGGGAGGGATACTGGGATGCATAGGGAGAGGCATCATTCACCAGTAGAAAACAGAAGTTATCCCTCTGTACAGACAGTTGGTGAGACCTCGTTTGGAGTACTGCATGCAGTTCTGGAGACCCCATCTCTGCAAGGACATAGACAGGATGGAGGCGGTCCAGAGGAAGGCAACTAAAATGGTGCAGGGTCTGCAGCAGAAGCCATATGAGACACTGAGCTTAATATGTATACCCTAGGGGAAAGGAGGGAGAGAGGGACTAAACTTTCAATACTCAAGAGAATCAACAAAGTCCAAGATGGGAGCATCTTTGAAAGAAAGATGTGCAAGAACAGAAGACAATTTGATAGACGGGGACGGCTCAGGGCAATGTAAAAGTATTTTTTCACGGAGAGGGTGGATGCATGAAACTGCCTTCCTTAGGAGGTCGGGGTCAAAAACAGTGAGGAATTAAAGAATGCATAGGACAGACAAAACTATAGTGGAGCGAGTAGGAAGTAGACTGTTGGTTAACTAGAATCTGCAGCTTATCCACGATCAGGGAATGGGCAGACTAGGTGGCCATGCGGTTATCTGTCAGTCAGTCTGTTTCTGTAAGGAGCGAATGGTCAGTTGGGGAGAGGTTCACTCAGTTATTTCTCACGTATGCTGAAGCTACATGCAGACCCTGCAGCAAAGTGGATGATTGGCAGAAGGATAACATCCTGCATTGATTTCTATCAGTTGGCGGGCAAGAAGCCTCCCAGAGGAATAAGAGCTTATTCTACTGGAGAAAGCACCGGGCCGGATAAATTACATCCTAGAGTGCTGAAGGAACTTGTGGATGTCCCAGAAACCCCTGGTGGAGCTTTCACCATCTCTTTGAGGACAGGGTGAGTACCCCAGGAGTGGAAGGTGGCGATATAGTGCCTATCCATAAGGGGGATCAAGGAGGAGTCAGGGAATTACAGGCCTGTCAGCCTGACATCGGTGGTGGGCAAGGTGATGGAGGGCATTGTCTTGGAGAGGCTGGGGGCCTGGAAAAGTCAGGGTGCCTGGACGGTGGACAGCATGGAGTCGCCCGGGAAGTAGTGTCAGACAAACCTTGTATGCTTATGACTGGGTGACTAGTGCCTTGACCTGGTAGACCATTGGAAGTCCCCTTTCTAGACTTCAGCAATGCATTTGACTCTGTTCTTCACGAGGGCCTGTTGGATAAGCTGGGAGAAATGGGGGTGGGGAACCAGATGATCAGTTGGATAGGCAATTGGCTTCATGACCGGATAGTCTCTTCCCCAAGGAGGGTCATTATTGTTGTCCCACAGGGATCAGTCCTTGGGCCCCTACTGTTCAACGCCTATGTCTCTGACATAAGGACAGTATCAGGAGTGAGATGAGGCTCTTTGCGGATGACTCAAAACTGGGGGTGGTGGTGGATGGGGAGGAGGGGAGGGTGGCCCTACAAGGGGACCTGGAGGCTCTGAAAAGATGGTCTAGAAAGTGGAAGCTGAGGTTCAAGTGCAGGAAATGCAAGGTACTGCCCTGGGAGCCAGAACCGGCCATGTGTACAACGGGGAGAGATGCTAGAAGTCTCGATGGCTGAGAGGGACCTGGGATTGGTGGTGGATGTCAAGATGAACAACTCTGAGACTTGTAGGAGGGCAGCAGCCAAGGCCAGTGGGGTGCATCGCTAGGGGGATCACCTCCAGAAGGAAGTACATGATGCTCCCTCTGTAACTGCTTGGTGAGGCCGCACCTAGAGTACTGCGTGCAGTTTTAGAGGCCATACTTAGAGGGACATTAAACTCCTGGAGAGGGTCCAGAGGAGGGCAACCAAAATGATTTGGGGCTTGGGGACAGGACCTATGGGGAGAGGCTCGAAGAGCTAAATATGCACACATTGGAAGAGAAAAGGGACTGGGAGGACATGATAGAGGTCTTCAGGTACTTGAAGGGGGTAAATAAGGGAGGAGCAGTCAAGGTGCTTCCAAGGAAGGAGGAGTGGACAACTAGAGGGCATGGGTAGAAGCTGGAGGGGGGTAGATTCAGGGGAGAAAGGAGGAGGTGCTACTTCACTGAGAGGGTGGTGGAGCCATGGAGTGTGTTGCCCAGGGGGCTGGTGGAGAGGTTCAAGAGGGGATGGGACGGGTACAGGGGAAGGGTTCTGGAAGCAAAATCCAGTGCAGCGAGAATATCCAGAACTGGGAAGGGAGAAGGCGAGGGGGGCAGCAAGGTCAGCTCCCAGGGTGGGGGCTGACCAAACGAGCAGACACGAAAGACCGTTAGGCCTATTCTGCTGGCATTTTAGTACCTGCCATACTACTACGTCGGTGGCTGCTTCTGAGGATGTCCCTATCCAGGATATCTGCAGGGCTGCTACGTGGGAAGTCGGCACAACCTTCATTACCCATTATGACATCGACCTAGAGTCATGCTGGGATGCTGGTTTGCGGCCTCAGTTCTCTAGTCTCTGTTCCCCAAGTAAATATTGAGGGTGTACACCTTGTCTACCTCTTCCCGGAGAACTGCTAGAGTCTGCCAACAAGTGTGGATAAGACAACCTATCCACATCCCTAGAAACACAGGTTACTCACCTGTAACAGTAGATCTTCCATGGAGTGGTCTCTTGCAGCAGGTAATACACTTGGGTCATTGCAAGAGGTCGCTGTGGCACACGGCAGCTCTTCTAGCAGTCTTTTCCAGGGGCTGCCCACACATGACATCAGCTTCCTGTTTGCTTTACAAGTGTGGGCAGTCCCTGGTTCATTTTCCTGCCGTCTTCAGCTCGCATGCAGCAGCTAGAGCAACTTCAGACAACAGTCATCGAGAATTTGAGCAATGTAGCTTATTTCGCTCCTGCCATTGCAGTAGGAAAATCACCGCTCTACAACCATACACTTGTGAAAGGGTCTGACCCACAGATGACACCAGTTCCTGCATACATTGTCAGGATTTTCAACCAAGCAACCAGTCAGTGACGGTTGCTGGAGATCAAAAACCATTTATTGGAGCAGAAATTGTCTCAGAGAATCAAGGGGCTCATCTCAAGAACTCTTCCTCCACTGATTCTCATTGGCACAAAAGCCTCCTCAAACTACGTGCCTAAGCACTCATCAGCGGCCACTGTTACAGGTGCCCTACTGTTGTTTGCGTGATCTGACTGCCTTTTCATTGACGTGGGGTTATACCCTCTCGTCGATGGCGCTTTCTGGTGCATTGCTGGCAGTCCGTGATGAACCCTGTATAGGTTCCATCGACGCTCTGTCGGGGGCTCCTCTTCCCGTCTATGGGGCCGTCATCTACATTGCATAATACTGTTTCCCCAGTGGTTCCATCGACTATGAACTGCATTCCACTGGGGAAACCTACTGCATTTGCTATGCTTACTGCCCCTCCACCCTCACAGGTGGGTTCCCATAGGGGCCAGGTGGACAGGGATTAGTACCCTGGACTTTACCACCCAGTGGCAAGACCTCAGGCTACGCATCCTATCCCCTCCACCATCCCCTTGGTTTCCCAGAAACCCCTCTCCTACTCAACTGGACATTACTTCAGTAATACAACACATCTTGCATGCCATGCGGGATGCTCAGCCCTCCGACCCAGGAGAGCTGAGCCACTCGTCTCGTTCCCCTACAGCTCCGCCAAAAAGATTTCAGGGTGACAGGGATCCTTTAGCACCCTGTTCACCTTGCTCATACGTACATGACTACCTATCAGAAGAGCCTGAATTTCCGGTAGACTTTACTGAAGACCTGGAGGACAAAGAATTCCAAGGTGGGATTTCCAACTCTAGTCTCCCATCTCGGATATCTACTCCTTGAATCAGGACTTATACAGGCATGTGACAGCCTCTCCTCAGATGACCATCTTTCCATGAGATGGTGGTTCAGATTCAGAAAGTCATGGGATTCTCTACTACAGAACATGATAAACAAAGTAAGGATATGGCAGACTATTTGGAGTTACCAGAGGATCCGGTCTTGATGGTCCCCACCAATCCAAACGTGCCAAAATGCTGTACTTGCAGCCTGGAATGAGCCTTGTGTGCGGCTTCCCCATAGGCAGATCGCTTTGTACCAGGCTCATCTGGATCACCTTATCTACTACCCCAGGAGCGATTCTAGTGATTAATGCAGCTTATGGTTGTACTAAAACAACCGAAACACATGAGCTCCTTACGTCCGGATAAAGATTCCTGCAGAATGTGGGGAGGGGATCGGTCTTCAAGCAAGCACCATGAATCTCAGAATCCTAAATTACATAGGACATTTGGTTAAATAGTAAGCGTACACTCTGGTCCTCTTGCCATTGAATTAGTCAAACTCGCTCCTTCACAGGAAAGGGAACAATTATAGTCTACAATATCCACTGGCACTTTGTTTGGGATATGATGCAGTCGATACTTTCTCGCATGTCGGCAACTGGCATTACCCTATTTTGTCATGCTTGGCTTCGCATCTCAGGCTCCACACCTGATGTAGAGCATAAAGTGGTAAATGCTTCCTTTAATGGGTCCAGACTATTTGGGCCAGGTACTCAAACTTTGGTAGATCTCCAGGCTTCAGGAAGAACCCTGCGTACGGTTAATGGCATGTACCATACTTCTCAGCCATCCTACCATCTTCAATCCTCCTTTTATTCCAAAAGAGATGGAAAATACAGAGGCTTAAATAGAGGCTGATTCCAAGGTCAGTCCCAGTCTATCAGAACCAACATCTCTACCGCCAGGGGCTCCCGCTCCCCCCTCCTGGTGGTGCTGGTCAGCCCGCCTCCCAGTGACCTACTGGGGCTTTGTCCACGCTTTCTCGACCAGGTCTTGGAAGCCATGGGTGGCCTTTTTGCCCTCCACTTGGAGACCTGGACAATGATCGCATCGGATGAGTGGGTACTTCAGATCATTTAGAGGTCACACTCTGGAATTACTTTCCAGACCTCCCCCTCATCTCTTCTCCCCCCCCCCCACTCTGTCAATTACCCACCTGACCATATTCCTTTTCTCCAGGAGGAATTGCAGATGGTTCTTACCAAGAAGGCCTTTTACCACGTACTCCCTACAGAACACCAAAAGGGGTTTTACTCCCACTTCTTCCTGGTACCCAAGCGAACTGGAGATCTTGGACCAATACTGTACTTCAGACAATTGAACCTATACATCCTATACAAAAGATTCTGCATAGTCACCCTGAACTCCATCATGCCAATATTAAAACAAGGGGATTGGCTATGAGCCCTAGATATGTAGGCTGCCTACCTACATATCTCTATCCATCCTGCTCATCACAGGTTCCTTCGTTTTCACCTATTGGGTCAGCACTACCAGTTTTGGGTACTCCCGTTTGGCCTCTCATCAGCCCTGAGTGTGTGTTCACCAAATGCCTAGCAGTAGTAGTAGTAGCAGCAGCCATACGATGAAATGAGCATTTTGTTTTCCCATACCTGGACAACTGATTCATCAAAGCAGAGTTGAAAACTGCTCTGCTAGCAGCAACCTTAACTCTGTTCCAAGCTCTAGGAGTTGTGGTCAATTGGCCGAAGTCCAATCCGACCCCTACAGTTGCTCAAAATATATAGGAGCGATCCTAGACACCGTCTCCACCAGGGCCTACCTTCCAGTCGACAAACAAAACGAGCTGTAATCTCTGGCATTGCAGATACAAGCCTGGAAAGTTCACAGCCAGACGCATACTGTCTCCTAGGTCACATGGCCACTACCATCCCTACGGTAGCTTTCGCCCATCTTTATATGAGATCTGTCCTGTGTTTTCCAGAACCAGTGGTCTCAAAACAGGAAATTTCAAAGACAAAATCAGTCACTCCCATGTTGCGGTCTGCCCTAGTATGTTGGATGCTTTGAGACAACCTATGCTGCATGCCCTTCCAGTCTCTTCCGCCGCCCCAAAAAACCCAAGCAGAAGTTGACTATGGATCCACCCTGGAAGGGTGGGTTGCGCACCTGGGTCCTTACAGGGCCTGAGGCAAGTGGACCACCTCTGTCCTTCATCTCCACATCAGTCTCCTGGCGCTGAGGGCAGTTTGCTTAGTCCACCAGGCCTTTCAACCTCACCTGTCTCTGGGACCGTTGCTGATTGTCATACAACACCTCAGTAATAGTTTACTTCAACAAGGTATGAAGTCCTGTACTCTATGCAAAGAGGCGGCTTGCAGTCTGGCAGTAGGCCATTACAACACCTCCATACTGATAGCCGTCCCATCTACCAGGATGTTACAACCTCCTGGCCGACTTTCTTAGTCGTCTGCACACGAATGGAGGCTTCATTATGAAGTGCTTCAGAAAATCTTTCATCTGTGGGGGACCCCGCAACTGGATTTGTTTGCCTCCCCAGTCAACCACAGTCTCCCCAGATAGTATTCCATTATCCCGAGCAACAAGGGACAGTCTGTAGATGCCCTGTACCAGTCGAGGACAGGATTCTTCTTGTATGCTTCCCCTATCCCACTCCTGCAATGGCCTCTACTGAAATTACAACTCGAACCAGCCACCATGATTCTCGTAGCCCCTTTGTGGCCTTGGCAGGTGTGGTCCCCCCTACTTCAGCAGTTCTCAGTGGAGGACCCCGTTCCATTGTCAATCAGACCATATCTCTTGACTCAGAATCAAGGGACCTTTCTGCATCCAACCTGAAGGCATTACACCTTCACGCTTGGTTCCTCTGAATGCTTTCTAGCACATTTACGCGTTCTCTTGTTGTCGTATATTACTGGTCTTCGTAAACCAATGACCAGGAAAAATATAATGCCAACCGAAACGCTTTCCATCTGGGCTGCTTCCCGATCATTGGATCTCTATTCCTGTCCACTGGGAAAGTGTTGGATTAACCGATTCCTTCATCAGTCCATTTGGCCTCTATTTAGGCCTTCCACAAACCTGTAGATGGCAGATTACTGTATTAACAACATCTAGCCAGAATGTTGCTACGAGGAATGTTGCATATTAAGCCATCTATCAGAAGACTACTCCTCCGTGGGATCTCAATTTTCTGATAGAGAAATTAACCCTTGAGCCCTGTGAACTGGCGGCCACTTGTGACCTCAGTTTTCTTTCTTGGAAAACACTATTTTAATGGCTGTCACTTCAGCTTGGCGATTTGAGCTCCGTGTCCTGTAGAGAACCTTACTTGATTTTTCACAATAAGGTGGCACTTCGTCCCAACCCTTCCTACCTAAAGTAGTGTCTGAACACACCTTAAACCAGTCCCTGGAGTTACCAGTATATTATCCTGAGCACTCCGGTCGAGGTGAGCACCTCTTACATACTCTAAACATCCATTGCATATTACGATACTACACTAATTGAACTAAAACGATTAGGGAGACTTCTCAGTTTTTTGTCACCTTCACCTCAGGCAGGGAGTGTCTCTGTCACTAAACGTACCCTCTCCAATTGGCTAGCACACTAACATTTTGTTATTCAGAATAGTCATTACCAGGACCTGTCCAAGCCCGTTCTGCCTGAGCTGTGACCACTACTGTGGCCTGCTTTAAAGGGGCCTCTGTTCACGGAAATCTGGAATACAGCTACCTGGTCCACAATTCACACTTTCACAAAGCATTACTACTTAGACATTGCGTCACGCCTTAGGATGGCCTTTGACTGAGCTGTCCTACAGGGCCACCTCTCATAATGATCACCCTTTTTGGGTTTACTGCTTGGGATTCATCCCACGTGTATTACCTGCTGCAAGAGACCACTCTGTGGATGATAGTACAGTTACGTAAGACCTTACCATACATATCTTTGAGTGTCTCTTGCAGCAGGTACGATCCTGGCCTTTGCCCCTCCTTCTAGGAGAACAAATTCTGGTCCACTGACTTATGCGGGTAGGATAACTATGGACCGCTTCCCTCAGTCCTCTCTTAGCAAGCTGAATCCGGCGTGGGAAACTGAGGATACCAGGGTCTGCCCACACTTGTATAGGAAACAGGAAGCGGATGTCATGTATGGGCGGCCCCTGGAAAAGACTGCTAGAAGAGCTGCTGTGTGCCACAGCGACCTGTGGCGACGGCCCAACTGTATTACCTGCTGCAAGACACGCTCCTCAAAGACCTACTGTTACGGTAAGGTCTTGCATAACTGTACTTTCTAGGTGCGGTATGTTCATCCACACTGACCCAGCCGACCTCCCTGGCTTTGACCCACAACGTTTACTTCCAGTGGGCAAGATCTGGTGTCATGGGGCGGAGCTGAGGCATATACCACCCAGGTGGGTCGGAGGAGCCAGCTTTTAGAGCTTTCCGGCAAGATTTAAAGGGAAAAGGACATGCCAGCAAGTGTGGATGAACATGTACCACTCCTGGAACTACTGTTACAGGTGAGTAACCAGTGTATGTTGGCTGGTTCCATAAGTGTGCACATGGCTGCCGATCACTTCTGTGGGTGGGGAGGAAGTCTCCTTAACTGCAGGATGATGCCTGGTATGCATGGGCCCTGTGCAACTTTTTGTACCCCTCCACATAGACGTGCTCTAGAAAGGTAGAGGGAAAAGCTCCCCCATCGTCCTTTTGGAGGAGGGGTGAACGTGGGGTGTTAAGAGAGCTGCAGGTTGCTGTAACTGGGCTGGGTGGTTGCCTAGACTGGCACAAATGAGGTGAATGACTAACTTAGATGAAGGAAATATGAAAAGTCTGTAAACTGTGTGTACTGCAAATAACATTTGGTGTGTCTGCTCTTATTTGCAGTACAGTTTCCGGACTTTTAGGTATTTTCTCTACATGAGTGCACCATTTGTATCATCTGCTTTGTTTACCTATGTGGTTATACCCATTCCTTTTCTGTGAATATGTGGTGGTGTCTGTGCTAGGCAGACAAAGGATGCTCAGGAAAGATGGGCAAAATTGCTGACGCGCGCCCAAAAAAAAAAAAAAAAAACCCCAGACAGGGTAGGTTGTGGGAATTGGGACCAGGTTAGGAGGGTTAATAGCCATAGAAAACTATGTTGAAAGACTGTTCCATCCCCAAAAGCCCAGTTTTAAGCCAGGGTTTTGGAGTTTCTGATCTGAGACCAGGAATTTGGGGTGGTGGGGTGCTTTGTTTCAAAATAAGTTAATGAAGCCTAGTCATGACACCATTGACCTGTGAGCTGGGTGGGCAGTGATCTTGGCAGAGCAGATCTATGTAGTCCCTGCAGCAAGCTTGGTTCTGCTGGCCTGCTCAAACTGAAAATACCCAAAGTGGGTCTTTACCTTAATCTTGGAAGTGGGGCACCTGCTTGGTTGTTGCAGTGACAGTGATGGTTCTTAAAGGCTGCACTGTACTGCTTTTGCCAGGGGCACGGGGGGCAAGGCAATCTGGGTTGTATGGCCTGGCGACCTTGGGGGTAAAATTGCACTGATTAGTGTTGTCACTAGAGGCATCTTGCTACTGACCTCTCTTGCTGGTTGGCAGTGCCACCCTGTTGCGCCTCCCTGACTGTTTCTGCCATACAGCTGGCTGCACTAGTGTCATGCAGTGTTGATTATGGAATGTAAATGTGTTTTTCAGATACATTCCTGGCCATCTGGTTGGAAGAAAGAACCCACAGGTGATGGAGATCGGCTAACCATTTTTTTTTTTTTTTTTGCCAACCTGTGGGAGAGTTCAGCAGTAATTGTCTCTGATTTCACTATGATCAGCATTACTGCACTTGTTTCTAGCCAGGATTAAATACAAAATACAAACTGATGTAAAGGTTTTGGCCTATAAAACTGGACTAGATCCTGTGCTGGCAAGCCCCACTTTTACTGGCATTTTCAAAGTGGCTGGTGTTTCTCACCCTACGCAGCTCTTCAACCCTTCTCAAACAGCTTGACTATACGACCCACAATCTTTCAGTAAGTATGTGAAATTCCATTGCTGAAGGTTGCCTATGGCGCTGCCAACAGTGTTCCATAGCCCAGGAGTCTCTGAGAGTGCATTTTGCTCTCTGGTACTGTGACAACTACCGCAGTCCGGCCGGCAGGTGCTGGGGGCATCGATCCTGCAGATTGGAGCTGGGTAGGCGCCATTTCTCTCGTGTAGTCTTTACTTTTGAGACATGCAGAGGGTGACCTACATCATCTCAAAATTAACACTGCCATTTTTTGACCCTGAAGGAATATTTGAGTGGCAACTTTGAATTTAAGAGCAGTACATTTTTACATAGTTGCTTATCAACCTTATGATTGATCAGTTGTTGACCCCCTCGAAGTAACCCACCGCTGGTGTAAATTGAAGAATAATGTAGACCAAGGTTGAGAGTAAATTTCTTTTGTGCCACCCTCCCCAAAAGTCTCAAAATGGCAAGTGTCTTTTCAAATTTCAGGGAGAGGCTTGTTGTCAAACAGCTTTTTCTTCAAGGTTTGTTTTTTTGTCATGTGGATATTGGGATGGTGCTACCTGCCCCAGCTACATAATTTTATGTTCCTATCTCTTTCTCTTTTTTATTTTTTTATTTTATTTTAAAGCAGTTCTACCAGAACCGACGCAACCCCTAGCAACGCTCCAGAGTTCAGAGTAACCCTCCGGCCCGAGCTGTGACACCGACCCATGTCTTCACCATGATTCCACAGCAGATCCCGGCCTATCCTGGTTCACAGGGAGCCTATTATATACAGGGACAGGTGAGACCTTTCTGCACTTGTTTAGCTTACCTGTTTGCCCAGTCGGCGCCGGGTTGGCTAGTTGACTACACCAGTGTGTTTTCCCATCACGGACTCTGCATCCATCTGGGTTCTTTCTCTTAAAGTTGAACAGTCCGCACTATAACAGCCCCAACCCAAGTGTGGGCAGGTTCAAATTGCACCTTGTATGCAGAAACATTTTAGTGCTGTTTTGTACTGCAGTCTAGTAGACTGTCATACTGTTTCTGTTGACTTGCAAGCTGACATTTTCTGAAACTACAAATTCCAAATCCTCTGTATTTAACATCAGTGTGGCTGCAGCAGTGGAAGATTAATATGCCTGCAGTACATGTTAGTTTTATAAGGTCTGATCTTTTGTTTGCTGGTCCTGCTCCTCCTCTGGCTATGTACAGTCCCAGAGGACTGCACTTAGGACAGTGGACCGCAAACTTGATTGATCTTATAAAGCTCTACCATGCTTTGTAAGCTATTGAATTCAGATTGCTGCAGCCCTCCTCTGGTCGGCTGTATGGGGATTCAGGGATTTGTAGTTGCAGAAATGTAGGCTTACAAATCGGCAGAAACAATATAATGGTCTACTTTACTAGTAAACTAAGTAATAAAAAAAGAAAAAATGTGCCCATAAGCAGCAAATTGAGACCAGTCCCACATGGAGGTGGGGCTCTTACTGCTGACTGTTCCTTTAACTGCCTTCTGGACTCACATTCTCTTGTTGTATCTCATTGGGTATCTGTGGGCTTTGTTTTAGGCTGTCACATACTTTGAGTGATTGAAAATACTTCCTCCAGGGTGAGGTTTATTTTCACATTGGTTTTGTTGAGGTGCCAAATAAGGAAGTAATTACTGCATCACTGCTTTGGGTGGTTATGCCCGTTAGTGGTTGGCTACTAGATTTTGAAAGTTAAAGCCATCTGCCCTAGCGTGATTGTTTTTGAGCCCTTGAAGGATAGTCACTAAAAATAACAATTTGGCTGCCAGATTTTGAAAGCTAGTGGCCAGACTGACCACCAGCATCAAACTGATTTGTCCCACCCTGTAACTGCCACTGGGTGGTGACCTGCTGATTGTGTCACTCGTTCAGACATCTGGAAAATGACCATTGAATTGGCATCTGATTGTTAGAAATGATGTGTTGCTTAATAGTTATTTTTGAGTGGCAGACAGCAGCTTTACCTGCTGTAGCCAGACACTGCTTCCACAGTATTTGAACCAGTGAATAACTTGAGGCCTGCACCTGCTTATTCCTGCTTATTTTAATCAGAACCTGATATTTTTGTCATTTTGGGGAGGATGGGAAGCAGCAATGTGTATTTTCTCAAGTAGTTTTGCTGTGGGATGTTGCTACTGTTTTAATATGAAACACAATCAGGGATGTCTAGACCATGCAGATTCAGGAAAATACATGTACTGGCCCCCCTCCCCCAAAACACACACACACACACTCTCTGACTCTTGAGAGACAGTCTGGTACCGATAACCCCAGCATGGGCTTGTGAAATTCTGATCCTGCTAGGCAGGTGAGCTGGTAAAAGTGCCACTGTACCCTGGCATCACTGTCCCAGTTCTGCAGTCTCAGGCGTTGGACAACTTAAACCCCCATGTTGGTTCTGTTTTACCATTCGATGAAGTGCCCTACCAACTTTGCCACTTGAGCTCAGCAAGTCGTTGCCTTCATGGTGCTGTAGTTGAGTTCTAAAGGCTTTCTGATTGAAGTACACTGGTGGTGACATAGCTGTAGTCCCACTGTCCTCATTTCTCAGACCACAGGTGGGTATTTGGCCTTTGTGGCTGAGATCTGCTGCTTGAGACCTGCCTGTTGGGGAGTCCCTAGCACACTGGGCTGAGTAGCTTTAGTTGGGCTGAAAAGAGTCTAGAAATGGCCTGGGATTTGGGTAGTGTAAGCCCTTCGACTTGGGTACCCATGTTTAAAAACCATCCCATCTCATTTTTTGACTGTTTGCATATTACAAAGTATTTTGGTCGTAGTATGGGCTTTGTAGAACTGATGTCTTCAGTGGTATTGAAGTTCTCCTTTCCAGGATCTAGGTAGGAAGGCAGTAGCCACTGAAACAGATGTCGGCAGAGTGTTTGGTTATGGGTTGCAGGCTTTTTAAGGTGGTGAGGGTTGGAGCGAGGTTGGAAGGAAATGTCCACCTGCTCAGTATAGCACTACAATATGCGCCGAAGCATATCAGAATTGTCACAAGAAATAAAATTAAATGAATACTTTATTTTCTCCTTTATATTTCTCAGGCTGTGCCACCTCTGTTTACAGTGCAAGATGACCCCTCCAACGCTTCTCACAGCATCGGAAGTGACGTGATGCGGGAAACCAACCCAGCTATTGGTTTCCTCGTCCATTCACTGAACTGGAGTGCGCTCTTTGGAGTAGCATGACGGTCTTTCTTTCTCCACAAATTAAATTGCTCACCCATTCATGTGTGGCACTTGTGCCATGGATGGTTACCCCCTCTTCAGGCAGGACAGGCTGACTAAAAGATGGGGAGATTGTGCTGTTCTTCTAAAGGATAACTTCTAAGGCCATAGAGCATCATTCTTGAACACGGGACTCCGTGCTAACAATTAAAATCCTGCTAGGGGTACAAAACAAGACTCACGGTGGTATTGGTCTATGTCCCACCTAAAGATCAGAATGTGGGAGTACAAGGGTTATACATTAGCTTAGCAGTCACCGTAGCAACACTGAAATTCTAGTAACTGGCGACTTTAATGGAAACTGGCCATCTCCTGCTGCAGGACCTCTTAAAGACACCATCTGCTCTGTCTGTGTAACGCAGATGATTGAATCATCTACTAGAATAAACTATCAAACAGGCACAAGTACCTTGTTGGATTGGTTGCTTACTAATCATACTGGGAGAATTCGGAAAACTATGGTCCCTTAGTGATCATTCCCCATCATTTGCTGCTGGACAGGCAGTGACTCAAGCTCCCTGCCAGAACCATAAGTGGCAGGTTATTAAAAAGGCCATCTTGAACTGTTAAAATTGTGCCTTAGGCAACATGATTGGTCCCCTATCTGTAACACATTGACAATGTAGACCAAGCCCTGGACCCCTTTGTTGAAGTGTTTAATGGGGCTTGTGATTTACAGGCACCAGTTAGGATCAGGGAGGTCTGTAACCCCTGGATAACTCCTCTTCTCAAACTTGTGGCTGATAGGGACCTAGCAGCCATAAGGCAAATGTCTCTGGTAAGCAGGCTGACCTACAACAATATAAACAAGCCAGGAATGCCTGTACTAGAGCTATCCGCTTAGCAAAAAGTAACTTATTTCAAAGAACTGCTGACCAGCTCTTGGGGTGACAGGAGAAAAGTTTGGGGCAATATACAGGAACTAATGGGGAAAAATGTTAAAGCCTCACCATCTATGCTTGATATAAAGGCTCAATTACACAAGACCCTAAAGAGATCATTGATGTCTTTAACACGACTTTCACTGACCTTAGCAGTGTTCTTCCAACTGACTACCTTTAGGAGGATATAAGATGCTGTAATAGTGATTCAGTGGAATTTCAATACACGAATCCCCTCCCCTTTTTTTTTTTGCTTTAGAATCCTTTCTAGGTATGAAGCCAAAAAGTACTATTTGAAGTTACTAGGGAAATCAGAAATAGTGATTCGCTTGACCTTAAACTCATTGGCCTCACCTTTGAAGTAATTTTGGCCCCACTCACCCACATCCTGAACCTCTTCACGATTCACCTAATTCTCACAAAGATGGAAAAATGCAGTAGTCACCCCTGTGCATTTGGGGGGAGAAACCTGTACACAAACTACCACCCCATCTCCATTCTTCCCCCTCTTTCCAAGGCACTGGAGTGTATAGTTTGAGACCAGCTCATAGAATATTTGGAAAAATATCATTCAGTGTCCCCAACAGCATGCGTTTTACAAAGCCCACAGCACCACCACTGCACTTAGTTGAATTCACTAGTTTCATCTGCAAGGCTATGGATCAGGGTCAGGTGTAGGCTGCCTTTATTGACCTGACGAAAGCTTTTGATACTGTAAACCAAGTGCTACTTTTGGAACAATTGTCTATAAATGGTCTCTCAAGTAGTACCATGGAATGGTTCCATAGCTACATCACAAACTGTGTACAGCAGGTAAAGATCAGTGGGGTACTATTGGATTGCCGTAAAGTTCTCACCGATGTCCCGCAAGGTTCTATTCTGGGCCCACTACTTTTCAGCATATTTCTCAATAGTCTACCACTAGCTTGCTCGAACAGAGTATTATACGTGGATGATGCAGTGATCTTAACCTGCAACACAGACACGCTCACCCTCAAGGAACAGCTACAGTTAAACTTCATATGTGTTGAGGATTGGTTTATGAAGCAAAACATGCTCATGAACTATAAAAGACCAAAGTTAGACCTTCACCAACCCACATAGCAAGACCAGAACTTACCAACTATATTCTAAATAATCTAAACACCCTGCTTGAACAGATTTACACCTTAAAGTACCTTGAGATCACCCTAGACAGCACTGTCTCATATGCTAAACATGTGGAACAGGTTGCTAAGGCTGTCGACTCAAAAATTGGCCTGCCACATAGACAACCACTGTCTACCTGCTATTACACTGCAGTCTGTAGTGGGCTGTGTGATATATGGGGCTGCGGCTGACAAAACCCTCAAAAGGGTTGCAGTAGCACTAAAGACCTGCAGGCTAGTTACAGGAGCAGGTTGTCTCTTGTACACCTGTGAACTGTATAGACAAGTGGGCTGGCTTTGTCTAATGGGCAAGCTGAAGTACCAGTCTTGCCTACTTGCTAAAAAGACATTTCTGGGCTTTACCTCTGAGTATCCAAAACCTTTTCTGCCAGACTACTAACATTCGCTGCTCTAGAGGTTCTGACAAACAGATCTTCAAAGTCCCTTTTTGTCACACCACAGGCACAAAGATCCTTTGCATACTGCGCCCCACTGTGGCTAAATACCATCTGTGGTGACTTTCTGTCTGAGGCAGAGATTGGTCCCTTCAAATGCAAGCTGCGGGAACAGTTGGTAGCCCTTTTGGGGGGTGGGGTGATTGCGCTACCGAAGTAGAACAGGTATGGGCCGTTGTAATTTCCTAACCGCTGTTTTTGGTCCTTGGCCCCTCCTCCTTGGCTGACTTTGATCTCTAGTGCTTACTCATATGGCTTATCTGATTATTCCGCTCTGTCCCCTTATTAATTCTGCTCCCTACCCCAAACCCCAACCCTTTCATCTATTCTTTCTGCAGCCCTGGGCTAATACCACTTCCGGTTTCAGCCTTTCTATTTCTGTGTTCCTCCTCACCATTGGCTGTACCTGTCCTCCATCAGCCTATACTGTTATCTTTCACTAATCTTGATTAGGTTCAATGAGCCGATGCTCCTTTCCGGCCGTCTATTACAATTACTCAAGTAAGGCAGGCCTCTGTAATGCTTCCTTGTATTGCCTGCTGTTAGCCATCTACGATGAACTGTTTGGTTCTGTGAACTCTACCAGCTTCATCAATTTGCGCAAACCTTATGATTTCAGCACTTGCCTTTTGGCAACGTGTTTGAGCTTGTATCTCATGTATTGCTGCACTTGTGTGTTCTGTTTTTCCAAATGTTTGTACTATTATATGACATAGAACCTTTATAAGAGAGTCTGGGCTCATAAGGTGTTTTCCAAGTGCTGAAATAAATAAAAGAGAATAACATCGGGTCTCATGACTTCATGTCCCCATCCCGCAGTCTACTCCTGCAGTCGGGTCTGTGGAATGCACTTTCTTATCAGTAGCCTAGCTGTATTTGTTTCCAAATTGTTCTGTTCTCAGTCCTGTGTTTCTGTTTCTGGATGTGCAGATTATCAAATTGTTCTGAGTTGCATCTGGCATAAAACAAAAAAAAAAAAAATAGCACTGCAAACATAACATCGGGACTGAAATAGGTAGTGGATGAAAACAGGTGAAAGAGTCTCTGTAAACAGTCACGAGGGAAAGCATGGGAACATGCAAAGTTATGCACAGGTAATCAGAACAGTTTGTAGTGCAGCAAAGATAGGCAGAACAGCTTCAGTAGATTTACTGTGATTTTAGAACTAATGGGGTTTCAGCTTTGGGCAGTGGAACATCTTTGGGGATATGGTGGTAGCGATTTAATCCCCACTGTAAAATAGATCAGAATGTTCTTCAATGTCATTTTTTTCCCCCCGTTTTCATCTGCTCCTGTTGCTTTATTCTGTTCGTGTTCCTATCAGAGCTCACAAGAATTAATACCGAACTAACACCTGCTCACCCATTACTGCCCCATGGCACAAGCTGCACTTCTGCAGAAAATGGGGCATGATGGCTCATTCTAGGGGAGGGTGGGAATGGGTGAAATGATGAGGGCTAAAGTCGCGCAAAACTTGTGCAAGAGGATAGGATGAAGAATGTTCAGTTCAGTGAAGTTCTAGATGGGCAGCAGCTGGCTCTGGTGACCAGCCCAACACATGCCTATGCTGCTGCTATGGGGCGAGAAGCACTACTGTATGGTCACGGACCATATAAAAAATTATTGAACAGACATGGTTGTAGTCATGCCAAATAATCCCCTTTCTTAGCTTTTATAGCGCCCTGCATTAGACTTCTCCCTGATGTTTATGGGAACACTTACTGTTAGTGCACTAACTACAGTTTGTGACACTTACAGTAATGATATTCAGTGTGCCTTACCGGGCATGTCATCACAAACTGAAATCATTCTACCGCATATAATGCTCAGCTAAACGGTCTAGTGCACTTTCTGACGTGGCTGTCAGGATTTATTGTCCTAATGACTATGATGGACATTAATTGTCAGTTTGCTAGCATCTTCAAGACAACAAAATAGCATAACAAAACATTGTGACTTGCCACTTGTTCCTAGTCACTAGTTCGTTGCACAGTACCATAAGACCCCTGTAAAATATTTTGCCAGAACACACATTATTTTCATTACCCCACAGCCTGTATGCATAACTGGCTTCCACTTTAGTTCTTTCATTACTGCTACAAAGACACGTGTTGTCAGGACATTTTGTAATTTTTTTTTGGGGGGAGAGAGGACACGTTTTTGCCATTCCGATTGAGTGCTAGGCGTTTGCTGCAGAAGTGTGTTGCACCAGGTTATTTCACACCTAAAAACTAGAAAGGTCATAAGTGAAAATCCCAGCAGTCCACAGTCTGCTTTCCACAGGACATCTTATCGACTAAGCTTCTTGTAGTCTCCTTGTCCACTCCTGCCCCTAATTGTGCCGAATAACAATTTTCCATGCTTCTTTGAGATAACCTTATTACATGAGTCATGTATGCAAACAGTTGATTAAAATATTGTTGGGAATTATGATCAAGAAACAGGTTGTATGGCTAGTTTATTGAACAGTACCATACAACCTTTTTAAAATATTTTTCAGAACTGTCATTTCATTATGTCAGTAGCACAAATGTAAAACTAATTTCCACTCCAGTTCTTTCATTACTACCCAAAGATGCGATGTCCGTTGGGGGTATCATTTGGCTCCAGCGTTGCCAGTCTGTTATGAACATCTGCTTTAACTAACTTTGAGGGCATTTTGTAAGGTTTGGGTGGATACATTTGCCGCCCGACCAAGACACCAAACACAATTTTCTCACTGCCTGTTATATATCCTTGTTCTGTCCCCGTCGCAGGCCAAGACATGTTTGCCCAGCAGGTATTGCTTTCAGACACCTTGACACTTTCATTTAATCACCAACCACTTTGTATGAAGCACCATTGGTGACAGTAATGAGACCCGTGCTGTTTGGGCAGAAAAAGGCACAGCGATCTTGAGGCTGTGGAATAGTTGTACTGTTGGCAGGTATGGAAACAGACGTAGTCTTTAAATATATTTGTACATTGGCTAGCTTTTACACTGTGTGTGTGTGTGTGTATTATATATATATATATATATATATATATATATATATATATATATATATATATATATATATATATATCTATATATATATATATATATATCTACATATATATATATATCTATCTACATATATATTTACACACACCCACATATGTGGGGGCTCAGGTGCTGTCTGCACCCAAGTACTGTCTTGAGGCCATGTCCAAGAGGTGATCAGCACTGATGGTGGCATTGTTGCCAATACCACAGCATTAGCAGGGCATGCAGTTATACAGTGTCATTGCTCCAAATTCATACTTGCGCTAAAAAGAAAAGTGGCAGCCCAAAGACTAGTAATTGTTGGGATGGGACTGAAGTTTTTTGGGGGTGTTACAAGTTCCATCACTAATAATTATACTCCATAAGGAGTCAGACAGAACCATGAATGTTAAACATTAGCAGCCCTCCCTGAACTACAAGGATGGTCAAAGAGCGGATCCCACTAGAACAATGAGCTCACGAGCTGATCCTGTAGCAGCAGCTCATGTTTGCATTTATTTTTGCTCCGTTCACCATCCTTCAGTTACAGTCCCTGCAGACTCACTCAGTCTAGCCAGGTGGTACACACACACCTGCAGTACATCTGTACATTAACCTGCAAGAAACAAACAAAAAAAAAAAAACTGAAACTGCTGACGACAAATATCACTGATACAAATCATGGCTCAAATCAATGTTGCAACTCGCTTGTATTCGGCGCTTTCTTTGGGTCTACGATAAAAGAAGCTGGCAGACTAGTTCCCCACATCACTGCTGAGAGAAATGCAAGAGCACAGATGCTGGCTGAATGAAACATGCCACCGCACATACAAGCAGACGGGGGGTCCTGAGGAAACTTCAAAACAGCATTACTGAGGTAGAATATATGTAACTTAATGTTTAGGGTTACAGCTACACTGAGGAGCATATTTATACAGCATCACACAATTCAGAACTACATGGACGTTTCCCTTTAATGTTCATAAGGGTGTGATTTTTGTAATATACAGTTTTACAGGCAGTGCAACTTGGAGGTTAGAGCACCGAGCTTTGTTCCTGAAGACTGCAGATCTGGGTTTGCAACCCACAACTGCCAGTTTGTTTGAACTTGAACAAGTCACCTCCCTGTGCTGCCAGGATGTACCTGGAAATGAGGTCTGGCTTAGTGTGCCTTTACCAGCCAAGCATGCTTTAAAAAAAAAAAAATCTCCTTAATAGTTCACCATGAGTTGGTTCATTTGGGGAGGGGGGGAGGAACCACACTGGAGTAAGATGAGTGATATCTTTGTGTGGCCTGCGTGAAGCAGTAGTTGAATCGCAGTTTTGGGTGATAACTTGCTTTGCAAGTAGCAGATGAGTAGGAGTCATAACTATAATTGTTTCAGGAGTTTAAAGGATACCTAAATGGCTATTTCATTGCTTGCTGTTTCTTTGAAATCCTGACATAAATCTGTAGCCCAGAGGGAGTCGTTCTGAATAATATAATTTGCTTTAAAGTCCTTTATCTATAGCTGGCCCGGTAGCACTGAGGGCTGAGGCGCTGGACGCCACATGTCGCACTATGCCAGCAATCCAGGTTGTGGAACAAGTTTGGGTTGTCCGGGGTCGGAGTTGACTGAGCCGCAGCAAGGCAAGCTCTCCTGGGGAGGGTTCCAGTCGCCTCGCTGTACGGCTACTCCTCAGTTGGGGGCCTGAGGGTAGTGGGTGGAGAGCGGCAAGAGGGGGGGCTGCAGATCATGGTGGGCATGTGCCTCTACATGTGTGCATACCACGGCATGGCCAAGGGACAATTGGAGGTGGCAGGCTCCATGAAGGTTCCCATGGGCAGTCCCAGTGATGGTGCGCCAACCAGAACGGATATGAGGCCCCCCGAGTTGGGGGCAGGAGCCTGTCTGCCATCACCACGAAAAAAAGGGGCATAAAATGTAAATTAAAATTAAAAAAAAATCCTTTCGCTAGCATAGTCTTCGCAACTTTCATTAGCCTGCAGTCAGACCTGTTTAAGAAGCACCTCACCGATCTGATCCTAAGAGTGCCACATATGTACAGCGTGATATCAAATAAAGACCTCCATCTGTAGCACAGAATTCCTGTGGAGCTTTCCTTTAATATACAAGATTAGCGCTTATATACTATATGCTATACCATGTCTTGATGTATCGGCTTATGTGTCATATTGAATCCATGTATTGTAATACAAATTGTATTGTATCTTCTCTGTCCATTGTTTCCTGTCCCCGGTCGCATCTGGAAATGAGCCTTGTCTGTGTGCCTTTCCTGGTTACCAAAATTTTAAATAAATCTAATCATATTTATCGATAAATGTGTATTACAATAACTGTAGTTTGAAGGAGTAACTCAGCCCCCCCATAAATTTTTTTTTTTTGTAAAATATGGTTGTGGTTCTGGCTCTTTCTTGTTTTTTTTTTTTTTTCACACGTGGAGTTTGTTGCATTGATGGGTTTTCAAGAAAATGACAAGTTCTAGGGACATGGATATGTTGTTCATCCACACTCATTGGCAGTATCCTTGCCGCTTTAAATCTTGCCGGAAGGTCTTCAAGCTTGCTCCTCCCACCCACCCGGGTGGTATAACTCTCGGCTCCGCCCCATGACGCCAGATCTTCCTTACCGCTGAAGCTCAGGTTCCTCCTTAACGCCTAGCTATGCACTGGTTCCTATTTCTCCGCTTATGGATTTAAAAATAATATTTTGCAAAAGACTTCAGTTTCGATCCCTCGCTGCGGCGGGGATAAATCGACTCGATTTCGAGATGCCCATGCGGCAGAAGATGTCTCGACGGATCCACACTCCACGCGGTGTTCACTGCTTAGGCCTTGAGCACGCACCGCAGGCTTGCGACCTGTGCTCATCTTTCTCGCCTTCGTCCTCGAAGACCGTGCTGCCCGATTGCAACTGGGCGTCCCCGGAAGCGCTTCTCCGGTGAAGTCCAAGGAGGCCTGCTGGCGGTGGTCCGCGCGCGGGCTCCGGGCGGATCAGCTCGAGCGATGTGGTCGCCCGAAGAGGAGGCGGCGTGGCAGAGCCTTTTCTCGGCCGCGCATTTATCCCGCCTTCTGGGTTCTTCCTACACGGCTTCCTTTATGAGCTTTGTCTGTCCCTTCCACTAAAGGAGAAGGGCTCGTGCCTGCTGGACCTTTTCTCGTCCAAAAAGAGGACAAGGTAAGTCCTCACTGCCGTTTGGGAGCGGGAAAGGTCCTTCTCTCGGCCGCCGACGCGTCGGCTGCCGACTGGCTGCCGCCACTGGCCTCACGGTGTCCCGCCAGGTCAGTTGACCGAGACTCCCACTGATGAAGTCGAGATTTTCTCGACCCATTGGACGGGCTGTCGCTTTAGCAGCCGAGATTCCCTCCTGCTCCCCGGAGGAGTTGAGATCCCGTGGCTCGCCTGTGCCTCCGGTTCCGGAGCCCTCGGATGGACCTTCCGAGCCGAAGGGAGTGTCGGTTCCGGCCGACACCTCCCTGCACCGACCCCGGAAATTCCGGGACTCTCGGTCTCGTCTCGACCTCTTCGCGGTCCAGCCGTCCCACCGTCCATAGGCGGTCTCGGTCTCGCATCATGGTAGCGGCGCCGCCGCTCGCCCTCCTCCTCGGATGAGGGAGGCTTCGGGCGAATTACGCCGACGGCACGAGGACCTTATGTTGCAACAGCTCCTCCTGGCCGAATAATCACTCCGCGCCTTCCCCGCCATTATGGTTGTCACCGAACGTCGACACAACCCTCGACTTCGCGAGGAGCCTATACCCAGGCCGGTTGTTCGCCAAACCAGTTGCTCCACCGATTGCGGTGGAACCTCCGCCTCCACAGCCACCACACTGGGGTTCACCAAGGATTCTCGGTCGGCTAAGGGTTTACCCCATCGGCTGTCAGTTACCCTCACTCCCGACCGACCTCGGCAGGTGAAGGTGGCTCAGGCCAGAGGCAGTTCTTCGAGGACTCTTCCGAGTCCGAAGATGATTCTCCTTCTTCCAAGCGACTGGACTTGAGTCTTCAGGAGGTCAGCCAATGGACGATAGCCCGTCGTCCTTCCTAGGACTGCTTCGCTCATCTCGGAGTCTACCGGATGGAGCTCGAACCCGCTTCCAACGGGCCAGGTATCCCTCACGGAGATTCTGGACCGAGGGATTCTCCGACGGAGGCCTTTCCGTGGCCGAGGCCATAGTGGGTCCAGCACTGGAACTTTGGCAGCGCCTGCTTCCCGCCTTGCGCCGCCAGGATGGCCAGGAAGTAGCGTCCCTAATGTTCCTTGTCCTGCTGAACACCCCTCTGCTGAGGGGTTGTTACCGACAGCGCCAGCGCCACTGCAACGCCAGGGATGTGGACAAACCTCCTGACAAGGAGTCCAAGAAATTGGACTATGTCGGGCTAAAAGTCTCACGCCATGCCCTCTCTCGCCTTCGCCAGGCCAGTTCGGCCGCCTCATGGCACATTTTTCTCATGCCCTGTTGGGCTCCCTGGATGAGGTCATCCTCATCTTCCCGCGATCTGCAGACTACGGTTAAGCAGGTGCGGGACCAGGGCAGGGCAGTGGCCAAACAGCAGCTCCAGACTGCTTTGGATGTAGGGGACTCATGTGCCAGATCGGTGGCGGCCGAGTGGCTATGCGTACGGGGCTTGGCTGAGGATATCCACCTTTACTCGGATACCCAGCACAAGTTGGGCGATGTTCCTTTTTGGGACTGACCTCTTGGCCCTGGGGTGGAAGGTCACCTGCAGAGGATCGAGAAGTCCAATGCCACCTTGACTCGGTCTCTTCCGCTCAGAAGGACAAAGGCCGCGAACCACAGCTAAGCCCTTTGTGCCCTTCTGTGCCCTCGGCGCCCGGCCCAGCACGTCAGGGCCAGCAGGCTCGGCCTTGGCATCCCAAACCCAAGCCGCCGGCTTCCTCTAACAGGAGGCAGGGAGGAAGGGCCCAGGAGGTCCCTCGGCCGTCCCTCCTCCAAGCCTGCCCAGTGACGGGCTGAGGTGTCCCCCATCCCCGCCACCTACTCCTGGGTCCCCCTGGGGACGGCCCGCACTGCTCCGCCTGGTCCGCTGTTACCACGGACAGGTGGGTCTTGAGGTGGTGGGAAGAGGCCTGCCTCTGGAATTCGAGCAGGCACCACCCTTCAGAGCTGGCCGCCTCGGGGCTTCGGGATCCCCAGCCTCACTGGCGGCTCGTCGAGCCGACATCATCCTCTCCTCCAGAAGGAGGTGGTAAGAGAGGTGGTGGACCTCCTTCAGACCCAGGGTTTGTGTCCAGGTACCTGGTTCCAGAATCGGACGGGGGTTGAGGCCCATTCTCACTCCACACGACCTAAACAAGTTCCTAAGGTCTCGAACCTTCAGGATGGTCACTCTGGCTCAGATAATACCATCCTTGGAACGCGCGGTGGTTCTGTTTCTGGACTTGCAGGACGTGCCACGTCCCTATCCGTCCGTCCTCACCAGAGATTCTTCGCCTCGAGCGGAAGGATCTCTTCGAGTTCCAAGCCATGCCCTTCGGCTTGTCTCCAGCTCCCAGGGTCTTCACCAAATGCATGGCAGTGGTGACAGCATTCCTGCGGCGCCGAGGGGTCCGGGTGTACCCTTACCTGGACGACTGGCTGATAGCAGCTCCTCCAGGAAGGAGGCGGAGGGTCCAGAGATCTGGCCCTCCAGGTCTGTTTCAACTGGGCCTCCTTGTCAACGAGGCCAAGTCGAACTCGAGCCAAGCAGGTGATTTTATTCATCGGGCGCAGCTCACCTCTCGAGCCAGAGCTGCTCCCCGGACAGGGCCGAGGTTCTTTCCTCCTTGCCCGATCATTTCTGGTTGGGCAATTCGCCTGCCCGGGACTTCCTGCGCCTCCTGGGTCTCATGGCGGCCTGTACCAGGCGTGGTCCGTTGGGCCCGCTGGAACATGCGTCCCTTCAGTGGGGACTGGCCAGCCAGTGGTCACAACGCTCATCCCTTGACTAGCTTGAGTCGGTGACACAGGGGATGTGGAATGCTCTCCAGTGGTGGACGCCAGGTTGTGCTGCCAGTCAGGAGGTCGGTGGGTCGTGGATGAACAACATATACCATTCCTAGAACTCCTGTTACAGGTGAGTAACCTGTATTTTTTGCCTCAAATTAAAATGCTTAATTTTGTGGGTCAGTGTTCAAGTCTGACATTTCGTTAGACTGTCTTCTGACACACTATACAAGATTCCACCTTAAGATTTAAGTATTTTTGTTTACATTTTTATATTGTTTGCATTTTGTAAGCAGTTTAGTGGTCCATGCATGCTAAGATTTTAAACATTAAACCCTCTTATAATTTAAAAGAAAGTTTCCTTTTAAAACCCCTGAGAATAACTTCCTTGAACAGACTGTAATGAACTTGTAAAGTTTCATAATTTAACTGCGCCAAGTTTTGTGCTGTTGGAGAGAGAAAAATCCTTCCAAAATAGTGGATTTTATGTAAATTTAGTAATAACTTTAAAGAGCTGCTGACACGATTAGTGACTATCGACTCATACCGTGTAGATGCTCGTCTCTAGAACTTTTTTCAGTGATAAATCAATATTTTCTGCGCTGTTTTAAAGTTATTTTCCTCATGAAGACTGGCTTGTAACTTCTGTGTACTATTAGAAGGTAGAGCGCTGCAGCCCCGTCCCTGAAAATAGCATAATTGACAGGAGGTCAGGAATGGGTCTGCAGGTGCTTTATGGAGAATGTAATGGAATTGGGGCTGCCTAAATGTACTAAGATTATATTCTATATATTATATATTGCCCCATACATGTAAACTTGCCAGCATATATATTATATATTAGCCCCATATATGTAAACATGCCAGCAAAGATGATCTTGGAACATTACAGCAGCCCTTCCCCGATTCGACAATATTCTCCATAGAGCACCTGCAGCCCTGCTCCCAACCTCGTGTCATTATGCTAGTTTTAGGGATACAGCTGCAGCGCTCCACGATCGCATGGCTCATACATGGAAATTAAGAGCCATGCTTTACGAGGGGAAATGGCTTTAAACCAGGGCTCAGAAAATATTAATTTATAGCTGAAAAAGCTCTTGGAGCAGGCAGCTACACATGAGTTGCCTGCCTGGAGTAAAAACAAAAATGTGGCAGTTGCTCTCTCACTTTCACACCTTCAGATTTTTGATAGAATTGCTAGTTGGTCCTTAGGGCTGGGCTACATCATATTACCACTGTTTACCAAGTGGGAATTCTTACTTGGAGCACGGTGTGCCATTGGATCTAAACAAAACATCAGGTTTTGCCAAGGGCACTGATAATCCTGCAGAGGCATTGTAGAGGATCACTGTTTCACAGGTGATCGGCAAAGGCAAGTGTGAACAAGTTACTCAGCATTAACCCTGACTGTCCAGGTCTCCAAATACTGTAGCAGTGCAGTTTTATATTTCATAAACTATCCTGTTGTGGTTTATTTTGGAGAGGTTCAGCAAACGTGGAAGCAAAATCCTCCAGGTGTGGGCCTGATGAAGTGGCAGTAAAGGATTATGGGAAAACATTTAATGATATGGATGATGCCACTGCTGTGACTGGGCAGTGTGCAGGTATTACATTTTCATTTTAATGGCTTCAGCTTAGTCTATACTGGAGGATCCAGATGAGTGTTTGTTTTAAAGGACATTGTCAACTCTTTTCTGCATCTTAACTATTTCTAGTTGAAAACCCACATTTTATGATAGCTTATCTTCAAAACTCATTGAAGGTTTTGGTTTTCATCTGCTTCCCTTTAGTAGGATGGGAATGGTGCAGTTATGCCCAGCCTTATTGTGTTCCAGATCCTAGATCTACTCTTGGCTGCATACATTTGAACATTGGGAACACCTCAAACAGTGCAGCCGCATGTGATGCAATAGTCTCTTCAAACCCCAGGAATCCCTCACTGTTTAACAACTGAAGTAATTCCATGGGAATGAGCTGCCCCAGAGCCTAGAATTTTATACTAATCTATGGAATCTTAGAATGAAATTCAACACTCTGCTCATGCCTGCCCTGTAACGTCAGATTTATTTCTCTGCCTGAGGAAGAAGTCTCCTCAAAGTTGTCTCCAGTACTTCAGCGCTGTTTGGCTTATTTTGTTTCCTATTAGATGATGGTGTATTTCTTTAGTGTTTTGTTATTCTGCGCTAGGGTGTTACTTTGTGAATTTTTATTTTCCCCATTTCCTCATCTGTTCCTAGGAACTGGAGCAAAGGCCTCCGCGTCATGGTTTCCACTTTCAGGGACTCGCGTTAGTTTTCCAAAAAAAGAAAGGAAACACAAAAACCTTTGTTTTATTTGGCTAACTGCTTTGTGTGTTTTTTCTTTCTCTTCTCGTTCTGGTTCCTCTTGTTTGGGAAGTGACCCTTGGCTTGTTTTTCTCAGAAACGAACAAAAGTATTCCTTAGTGGTTTTTCCTTTTACAAGAAACTGCGCTGCAGTCTTTCTTGAAATTCAGTGCCGCTTTTGGGTCGTCATGGATTGGCATGACTGACAGACCCAAAAGAGAACAGGACCAATAGGCTTTAAAAATGGTAAAAATTTGTTTTCATCTCCTGGCTGAGGTAGACTGACATGAGCAGTGTGTTTGAGGTGTCTGGGTCCAGGTCACGACTTTTTCAATTGTGAACTTTATTAACTTTTGCCATAAAACACAAAAGGGCTAAAAAAAATTGGAAGATGTTATGGCTTCAGTTTGCCTCTGTGTCACTGAAAAGCTTGGAAGATGGTGCAGTCCCTCAAAGTAAGCAAAAGGACAAGGCTACTAAAGGTGATTCAGGGGTGAGTGTGTCTGAACATGGGAACCTTGACTCCAATAAGAATTAAAAGAGCATCTGAGCAGACACTGGAGACTGCCTGCCAAGAAAAAACAAAGGAAACCTGTTGCTGCCCTTCCCCCTGAAGAAGGAAAGGAAATGTCAGCAGACAAAAATAAGATGAACTTGGTAGAGGACATGACTAAGACATGGCAGTTCTTCCAGGCTGTGGGGACCTTCATGAGTATGCCTGCTCCTCCCTCCCACCCAGTACCTGTGGAGAAGGAAGCTGAGTTTTATTCGGAGGAGGAGGAGAACCTATAGAACCTGATTTTTTTCCCTGAGCTGGAGTTTGGCGCCCGGGTGCTCCTGTTTTACCTCTCATTACCCTTTGTGAGGCAACTATATCAGTACCTCAACCTTCTACTGAGGTGCTGAGGATGAGGTAGTATTTCTGGCCACCTCCTACTAAGATTGTTGATGCCCATTCACAAATGCCTTAAAAAGCTACCTGCAAAGTTCTGGTAGCACCCACTTCAGCTGCTGGGATTGATAAGAAAATATAAAAGTATTAGCAGGGTGCTCAGTACCTCTGTTCCTACCTTGACGATGAGGGGAGTCCAAGCTGCAGCCTGTGACAAGGCCAAAGTTCCTCCACTCTTAGCCCCAAGAGAAGGACTCCAGAAAGCCTGACAGTATGGTAGCTTACATGGCTTACAGAGCTCAGTACCAAAAGGTCCTCTGAACTCTTATTTTGGCTGTGAGTGAAAAGGCCACTGGTAACTTGGCTCGGGATCTGGCAGATACAGCAGAGACTGCCATGGATGCCACCAAGTACAGTAATCGGTTCCACATGGCAGTGGATGCCAATGACGCTGCTTTGAGTCATGGCAGGTCCCCTGAGGAGGTTTGCATGGCTCAGAATCACAGACCTCTCTCAGGACACTGACAAAAGCTGTGAATTTCCTTGTTAGGGAAATTCTCTGTCTGGTGACAAAACAGAGGCTTACGTGAAGAAAGTGGATGAATACAAGACCCTTACAAGAGCAACTTGAGAAGGTCTCCACTTCCAGTAGGCCTTTGAAGGGGAAGTAGAGGTAGGGATATTATCCTCGAGCATTTTTTACTTTCAACTGTTGACAACAGAGGAGATTCTTCAGCGGTAGAGGCAGTAGGTGTCCCAGGCATGCGGACTTCACTTCTAGCACCCAAGGGCTGCTTAAACGGAGCCCTGATAAGTTTATACCAGTTGTCGAACCATTGCTGGTGGGAGGAGGAAGCTGGTTCAGTATTTCCAGAAGTGGAAAACAATCGCCATGGACAGGTGGATCCTGGAAATAGCAAGTCAGGGTCTGACGCTCCAGTCTAATTAATAAATTACAAAAGCTGCAGCCTCACAGGAACTTCACCCTACTACAACAGAAAAGCTGCTGTTGGAGTTGAAGGTAAAGCTTGTGCAAGGAAATGCAGTGGAGAAAGTACCTCCCTCACGATGGGGAAAGTCTTCTTAGAAGGTATTTATTGTATCAGGCCACACTTGGAGAACTATAGCCAGCTGGGCACTAGGTCTATACAAACGCTAGCTAGCAGTCTACAAGGGACTTCCCACAATGATGTCAGATACAGGCGACGTCCCTCCCATGTAAACGTGGGTGGCCCCACGCCCTTCTCAGTTTTTTCCTGCTGTCGACCTTCGCAAGTCTGACTCCATGGAGACACCGCTGCTTCAGTCAGCTGACAATTTTCTAATTTTCCATTTTCTTTTCTTGCACTAGTTTTATCAGTCACTTTATTTCAGTGATTTTGTTTTTTCTATTATGCTGACCAACCCCGAAAAACGCTTTTGTTACCAGGGTGCAACCAAAAGATCTTCAATAGATGACCACAACGCCCGCGTCAGCTGCCTACCGCCTGATCATGATGTTCAAGGCCTGCATCTGTGTGATTCAGGCAGGCTACCCAGTGGCACCAGAAGGCCTCAAAGCTTCCTGATGAAACAGCAGGTTGCCCAAATGGAAAAGGAGCCCAGACCAGAAGCTTTTCTTCCCTGGCACCGCCCATGGGTTCCCACTCTTCCAAGGCCCGGGACAAGTTGGCCAGGAAGCACAAACACTGGGACAAGGATTGGAACAGAGCGAGATCCTCCCCAGCTCGCTAGGGTCTCCACTTCAGGCGTTGCCGTGGCAGGGTTGTTGCCTGCTTTGGTGGTGGCACCTCTGTCACCCACACCCTTTCCTCTACAGGGTCGACTTGGCAGTGCCTTCCGCCTGTCTTAGTTTAGCTGGCGATGGCTCATTGGTGTTGGGCCTTCTTTTACCCCAGCCGACTCTTCGGCTCCTGCTGTTCTGACCCATTTTCTCCACAGGACACCAGACAGGGAGCATTGCTGCTTTGGCTGGCGCTGGTACGTTGTTGTCAGGGGTCATACCTCCCCCAAACAACGTCCTTGGCCTTTACCATGGCCTCCACTTTGACGTCAGGGATTCAACCTCCCCGACACTCCAGGCCACCACGTCGACATTGGGGTCCCAGCCTACCTGGCATATTGATGCTGGAGCCTTGGCCCTTCCATCATGCCTGAAGACCGTATCGCGGTGCCGGGACCACAAGCTCCTCTGGTGCTGCAAGGTGTTCAGACGCCATCTCTAGCAATGTCCCGCCATGCTGTACTCTTCTGAAGTTCATACACTGCCTGCCCCTTCCAGGGCTGGTGATGCCGGGGTCTACTAGGTCTACTCCCACACCAATACCTTCCACAGCACCACACCTTGCTTGTTTCTCTATCCTCTATGCTGTCTATGCCCATGTCAGAGCCAGGCGATGAGGAATGGTACATCCTGGTCTCCTCCCCTCAGGAGGATGAGGAAGAAGATGGGTCTGGCAGTCCTTCTCACTCTACCTCCATGGTTTCCTCAGTGGGTGAGGACTCCACCAATATACCCCAGGATCCCCTTGATGACTTCTTTTGTCTCATTGATGAGGCAATTACAGATTGCCATGGGTTTGATGCTGAGGAGCAGGATGTCACTAGGAGACCTCTTATTATTCTGAATTGTCAAGTTCTCCACCCCTCATTCTGCCTCTAGTAGTGACCTTTGAGAATGCCACCATGGCTGCCTGGTATGGACCAAATTTGATTTCTGCAATGCCCAGAAAAGTAGACGGATTATACTAGGCTGTCTCAGGGAAACTGTATTTTCAAACATGAAGCATTGCTATATTCTATCTGCAGTTAGCTCCAGCCTATAAACAGCCCCGAGAACAAGGGTTAACTTTCTATGCAGTGCATAGAATGCTGAGCCTCGAGCTCAGTTGAGGTCTCTGTCTGCAGCCCTTTGAAATCCAACGTCAGATTCTTTACTCCACCTCACTGAACAATCGCTCTGGAGATTTCTCCTTCAGCTCGGTTCAAAAGTCTTAGTGTCGGTTTTAAGTCGAAATTAGTCCAAATTTAATCCGCATAGTCTGTTCAGGCTTTGTCTGTGGTACCATGAGTACTAGATAGTAGTTTCTGATTATTGTGTGGAAATTGTAAGTTTGTTCGATTGGTTCAGCTGAACGGATCCCTTAGTTTGATTTTCTGTACTTTACTTTAGTGTGTGGTTACCGGTTCTAAAAAAAAAAAAAAAAAAAGTGTATTAGACATTTTTTCCAACACCCGTGACACGGTTAGGATAAGGGAGTCTTGCCGAGTATGCCCCTGAAGATTTTTAGGAACCGGAATTTGAGGAGGGGGATTTTGAACAAGATGATTATTATGATGGAGCAGAAAGTCTGGATGTGCCCATTGAACCGGACATCTCCCCAGACAGACCTTCTGGTGTTTCCCCTCCTAGGCTCTCTGAGTCCCCTCCCCACTGTTTGTTTTACAGGAAAGTGGCTGAAACTCTTCAGCTTCCTATGGAGGAAGTCAGAGGATCAGGAGGAGCCTGATTTTGTAGAGATGGACATCCCAGAGTCCAGGAGGCTGTCTGTTCCCTTGCACAAATCTTTTGGGAAACACTCAAAAATGTTAGTCTCCTAATTCTGTACCTCCTGTTGATAGGATGGATCAGAGGTATACCTCATCAGGCTCGGACACTGAGGTTTTTCACCAACAATGCAGCCATGTTGGGTTGTGCAGGCTGCAACCTGTGACAGGGCTAATGTCTCCTTGGCTTCACACCCCCCAGATAGACTCCAGAAGGATGGATGCCTTGGCAAAGAAGCAGTACATGGCATCCTCGTTGGGATTCAGGCAGGCTAATTATATGGCATATACAGCCAGGTACCAGAAGTCCAGGTGGGACACTGTACTGGCACTAGCTAAACAGGCTTCTCCCCCCCTCCCCCAAGCTGGCCAAGGAGCAGGAGGAGGTGGCTGCGGATGGGATTGAGGCATCTGAGGTACAGTTCCATGCTGCTGTGGACTCCAGTGATGTGTCAAGAGTCATGGCTACATCTGTTGCTCTTCGGAGAATGGCTTGGCTCAGATGTACTAGCCTCTCACAGGACACCCAGGCTAAGGCCATGGATTTCCCTGTGGAAGGTAATTCTCTGTTTGGGGAGCAGATAGAGAATTACATGAAGAAAATGGAGGAATATAGGACCATTTATAGGAGTGCCCAGGCCAAGGAGAGGCAGGCAACTCCTCAGGGGCAGTGGCAGGCATTTTCACCAAGCACAGGCCTCTTCTCCCTTTTCACAGAGGGGGGTTCTTAAAGGGAGAGGCAGAAGGGGGATGAGCAGGGCTGCATCCACTCCTCAGCCTAAGGCCCCTGCCAAGCAGACACCCTAATGGGTCTGCCCAGGTCGACTCCTATCCCTGTAGGGTCAGGCTGGCTTACTTCATCCAGGACTGGGTGTCTGTTACTTCAGACAAGTGGATCCTGGAAGTGGTAAGCCAGGACTGGTTCTCAGCTTCAAAAATTTCCAAAGATGAGAGCCAGATCTTTGCCACCTGCAAGTCTCTCCGAAATCCTTACCCTAGAGGCAGAGGTTTAATCTCTTCTGGTCCTTGGAGCCATAGAGTTCCTACCCTACACTGGGGCAAAGGTCTGAAAGACATAAGTGTCGACCCATCCTAGATCTAAGATACCTGAACAAGCATCTTTTAAAACCAAGGTTCAAAATGGTGAGACTGGGAATAATTCTTCCTCTCTAAGGCCAGGGACTGGCTAGCCTCCTGGACCTCAAAGATGCCTACTTTCACATTCCCATCAGGTGCTCCCACAGAAAGTATCTCGGGTTCAAGTTGCCCTCAGGCCATTATCAGTTCAAAGCAATGCCGTTTGGCATAACATCAGGGTTTTACAAAGTGCCTGGCAGTAGTAGTGGCCTTTAGAAAGGCAGAAGATTTCCATCTTTCCATATCTAGACGACTGGCTCATAGTGGGTCAGTCTCCAGACCAAGTCAAGTCAGACCATGGCCCAGCAAGTGCCATCTTCCCTGGGGTTTCTTCTCAACCTTCCTAAGTCAATCCTCAACCAGTGCAGCTCCTACCTTTATAGGGCAGAGCTAGATACTGTCAGAGCAAGAGCCTTTCTTTCCTGGAAAGGGTAAGAGTTCTTGTGGAACTGGCTTCTTCCTTCAGCCTTCAGGTGTCTTGACCAGCAAGGCACTTCCTTAGCTCTTGGGCCACATGGCAACTTCTACAGCAGTGGTCCAAGGGCAAGATTTCAGATGAGGGGCATTCAGTTCCATCTGAGGGCTTTTGATCCCAAAAGAAGGATCCGCTACCAAACTGATTCCAGTGACTCTGACACTGATCCAAGCCCTCCAGTGGTGGCAGGATCAGGACCAGTTAAGGCAAGGGTCCCATTTGTCACTCAGTCTCATTCGGTGGTCCTTACCACGGATACTTCCCTATTGGGGTGGGAGCTCATCTGGGAGCTCTTCAGCCCAGGACTGTGGTCCTCAGGAGTCCCTTATCAGTCTTCTTGACCTCAGGGCAGTTTTCTGGCCCTGCAAGCCTTTCTCAGACTGTGCAGAACAAGTTGGTTCAGGTCAGAACAGACAATACCATAACCATGTGGTACATCAACAAGCAGGGAGGCACTCTGTCTATGGCCTTGTGCACAGAAGCCATGAAATTGTGGTCCCTGGCTTATTCCTTGCAGACCTCTCTGATAGCAGTCCACCTTCCAGGAAAGGACAGTGCTGGCAGATGCACTGAGCAGAATCTCCCAGGGCCATCACGAATGGTCCCTGGACCCCTGGTGTTAAAAGTGGCACTCCAGAGATGGATCTCTTGCAGCCCCAGACAATCACCAACTTCCTCTTTTGTTGCAGACACCCAGTCTTGGGTTCCATCCTCTGGATGCTCTGATTCTGAACTGGGAAGGAAATTTCTGATGCCTTCCTCCCTTCCTCTTCTGTTCAGAGTTTGTCAGTAAGGTCACAACCTTGCAAGGTGATTCTGATTGCTCCAGATTGGGCTAGACAGCCCTGGACCTCTGTTGCTGTCCCTAGCAGTCCATCTTCCCTGTCTCTTCTCAGGAATTACAACCTCCTCTCTGGGAGGATTTGGTACCCAGTCTTCGATCTCTCAATCTCAAGGCGTGGTTCTTGAAGAGTTAGAGTATGCAGATTTGCATCTCTCAGGAGGTTCTGGATATTCTCAAAGCTTCTCAAACCCTCCACCAGAAAGACTTAACTCCAAGTGGAGAAGATTCAATATTTGGTGTTCCGAGAATCATGTTTCCACAGACACTGCTGAATTGCCTACAGTTCTGGATTATATGGTCTATCTTAATGGCCTAGGCCTCTGACCAGCTACACTCAAGGTACACTTGTCAGCTTGTTTCTGCTTTTCTGTCAGTGGGGAAGTCTTCCTCACTATCATCTCTTCCTGTGTTCTGTACATTTTTCAAGGGATTGCTTCATGCCAATCCTTCCTTCAGTGATCCTGCCCCTGCCTGGGACTTGAATGTTTGCATTGCTCAACTGATGCAACCTCCCTTTGAGCCTGTGTCCTCAGCAGAGCTTAAGTACTTGACTTTGGAAAACTGTTTTTGGTAGCCATTACCTCTGCCAGATGTATCAGTGAATTGCAAGCCCTGTCAGTGGAACCTGATTTTCTCTTTCCATAGAGATAAGGTGGTCCTTGGAACCAATAGATGGTTCTTGCCCAAAGTGGTTTCAGACTTCCACTTGAATCGGTCCATGTCTCTCCCTGTCTTTTTCAGTGATCATTCTTTCTCAGGAGAGAGGAGGCTACACAGTCTGGATGTTAAGAGCCCTTAGCTACTACATAGAGCGTACCAAGGGTCACAGGTTTGATTCCCTCCAGTTATTCCTCACTTATGGAAAAGTGGGTAAGGGCAAACCTGCCACCAAAGGAACTGTTGCCAGGTGGATTGTGTCTTGTACCCAATTCTGCTATGAGAAACTGAGAAAGATTCCACCCTCAGGCCTGAGGGCTCACTCTACAAGAGGTGTACAGCTGCTTCCCTGGCTGCTGCCAGGGATATCCCTCTCTCAAAAATTTGTCAAGCAGCCACCTGGAAAACAGTCCGTACCTTTACCAAGCATTACTCTCTGGATATCCAGGCTAGGAGTGGTGCTCGGTTTGGCACAGCAGTACTTCAGAGCCTATTCCCAAAGTGGGTTCTCTTCCTCCTCCCTGGAGGTACTGTTTGGTAGTCTGCAGATAGTCAGAATACAGCGAGACTTCATGTTTGAAGAAAAAATTACTCACCTTAGTAATTGTGTTTCTTCTAATGGGAGTCTTCCTGTATTCTGACCTCCCTCTCTGCCTCCCCTGTCACAACCTGGTTTTTGGGAAGTGGGTGGGCAGATGCAGTGTTGCACCCCAGAGATGCTTCTGGCACACCGTCCCTTTTATTTGTGTGTTTTATGGTTTTTAGTTTTGGGTTTCCAGACTTGAGTCTTCCTGGGGAATCCAAGACACACTTTGCCAGTTGACTTGTTAAAATTTTTACAATTACTACATAGTATAGTTAGTGAGTTTTTGATCGCAAGAATATGACGGTTGGATTTCAAAGGGCTGCAAACAGAGACTTCAACAGAGCTCAAGCTCAGCATTCTATGCACTGCATAGAAAGTTAACCGTTTTTTCTCTGGGGCAGTTTAAAGGCTGGAGCTAACTGCAGATAGTCAGAATACAGCCAAGACTCCATTAGAAGAAACACAATTACTAAGGTGAGTAATTTTTTCTTGCAGAGCATCCACAGGCAGATTCAATGGTGATAAATGCTGTCCATGATGGGACTAAGATCTAAACACCTCAGCTCTCTTCCTCCTGATCAGGAGTCCAGAAAGCTGGATCTTGGAGGCAAAAGGACCTTTGCCTCTGCTATACTGTCCATCAGGGTGATTAATTACATTGCCCACATGGTCAAAATTTCAGAATACCGTCTAGAAAAGGACAAGGCTGCAGCCTAGGCCCTTCCTGATGGTCCTCAGAGGCAATGACTGCTCAGAGCTCTACAGTCTGGGGCATATGTGGGCAAGCACCTTTTGAGGTCTTCCTGTGATGCAGCCGACGCCTCTGTTAGAGCTGCTGTAGTTGGCATATACCTGAGAAGGCATTCTTGGCTCAGGGTGTCTGGCTTTGCTATTGACATACAACAGTCCATCCTGAATGCCCCTTTAGAGGCTAAAAGCTCTTTGGGGTGGATGTGCAGGACATACTTTCTGACCTGCAGGCGTCGGGAAAGACTCTGGTCAGTTCACAGACTATACCACACCCAGCTAAAAAAAAAAGTGGCCAGAAGGTGCCCTTGTCGGGTCTACCATAAGCCTAAACAGAGCATTAATCCCCAGGGCAGGTGTCAGGCAATATAGTCCTGTCTATCCCTACCGCCAACACTGGGAAGGCCCTCAGAGGTGGTGGTGCAGCCCTGGCCACAGGTTCAACTTCAAGATGACTCCTTGCCAGACCCCCACCCTCCAGCACTACTGGGGATGGTGGTAGGGGGTTGTGTCTTCCTCCATCTGGACAGGTGGAGGGAGATTACTGCAGATGCTTGGGTCCTGCAGCTCATAGAACAGGTCTACCTCCAGTTCATTCAAACTACCCTCCAGACCATGTACCAGTGCTGCTGGGAAATTCACACATTGCTGCAGAAAAGGGCCATAGAACCTTTCCCTGAGGATCAGAGGAACAGGGGGTTCTATTCCCACTTCTTTCTAGTCCCCAGATCTACAGGGGATTTACGGCCTATCCTAGATCTAAGAAACCTGAACTTGTACATCCAGTACAAGAAGTTTAGTGTGGTGACCCTGCATGGCCTGCTGCCACTGCTTCACCAGGGAGATTGGATACGCTGTCTCGACATGCAGGTCGCATTCATGCATATCGAGGTGTTTGCTCCCCACTGGCAGTACTTCAGGTTTCAGTTCCAGCAGGAGCACTACAAGTTCCATGCACTGCCCTTGGCTTGTCCTCTGTGCCACAGGTCTTTACCAAATGCTGAGTGGTGGTAGCAGTAGCCCTTAGGAGGGAGGGGGCTGTACGTCTTCCCCTACCTAGATGACTGGCTGCTCAAAGCACAGTTGTTCC
This sequence comes from Neoceratodus forsteri, assembly GCA_016271365.2. NCBI lineage: Eukaryota > Metazoa > Chordata > Ceratodontiformes > Ceratodontidae > Neoceratodus > Neoceratodus forsteri. Next base: position 822,229,663 of record CM028137.1, on the reverse strand, counting down.
ATGCCATGGGAATCGTGGTCAGTCTACCCAAGTCGGTCTTTTTTTTTTTTTGTATCTGTATTTTATGGCCTGGGTTTTCCCTCATTTTTGCCCTGTCCATTTATGGTCATGCGTGTGCGGAGGCACGTGCACTCCGAGGCAACCTCCCTGCTAGTTTGCCAGCCCCAGCTGCCTATGCTACCTGTCAGACCTCCACCCAACGGCAGTGGAATTACGGGGATGGGACACAGATTCTCCCCAGGAGAGCGCTGCTGTTGTACCTGCTCAATCCTGCTCCTTCTCTTTGTGGAGGGGTTGTGGGATAACGGATGGACCAGACACCGAACTTTAGGTTCAACACACAATCTTTGTGATGTTTGTTCAAAATACAAAAAAAAAAACCTTCAGCCAGTGGTATATTTCTTCAGTACATGAGTTTGCAGCAAGACTATGAATGGCTTTCCTCTGCATTTAGCACCTACTGGTCTTGTGTGTTTGGGTGATGGGGAGCTGTAAAAGAAACTCAAAACAAGATAAAGACAAAGAACCTCTCCGCAGAAGCACTGAGGTAGGGGTTACCCTACAGGGCACTGGCAATAAAGCGAAGATTCAAAGAGAAACAGCATCACACATACCCCCATAATGCAATGGGATATATATGCAAATCACCATGACATTTTAGGCTTGTTCAGCTTAAAGCAGGAATGCGTGGTGCCAAAGGGCCTCTCAATGTGTAATTTACATGCATTTTAAATAACACAACTAGCTTAATTTTTGTAATACAGTCCCCCTAGTAACTTCTTACCTTCATCAAAAACACTTTGTGCCATGGTATTGTCAACATTTACAGGTTTCATATACATCAATCAAGGTATTTTATTAAATAGTGCTATTGCATACTAAATCCAACAACGAGGATCACAGCTTGTTTTACATCAACTTGGAGGTCACCACAATAACTTCTTTGTACAAGGACCTGAGAGGGAGAAGGAAAATTAGAGGACACTATAGCAGTCAAGAAAGGGTAGGGGGTGCCCATAGGTGACCAACCTTGTGGACTAGAAATTGTAAAGGATAGATTAGGCTAAGAAATAGAACTGTTACAACAGATTTAAGAAAAGATCGGTCCTCGAGTGGCAGGATTTCCCTGTCACACATCCCTCCCAACCTTAAGAGGGAAGCAGTTACTTCAGACTGCTTACCACTTTCCTCTCCCAGGAAGGGATGGAGCTTTCACCCATCCATCTTCAGCTCTGTCTCAGGGTTTATGAACGATAAACATTCCATCATAAACATACTGGATATCATCATTCTTTACCCTGAGGCGTTAACACATTTTTCAACAGAGAGAACTGATACTAGTCTCTGTACTACCTCATTTTAGGGAAAGTCATTAACATCATCATGATTTACAGCGGTCATCTCATCCTTTGAGCCAGCTGCGACATGCGAACTACGTTTTCTGTTGTGGAAAGCATTATATTTAGTTGCCATTACTTCCGCTCTAAGGATTTCTGGGCTTCAGGCTCTGATACGAGCCTGCTTATTTGTTTTCCACAATGATGGGTGTCTTCGCATACGAATCCTAAGTTTCTTCCAAAGGTGGTGTGTGAGTTTACCTTAAATCAAACCATCCACGTGTCTGTTGGTTATCCAGAAGATGCCAGTACAGAGTTTGAAACATAGAAACATGGAAATTGTCTGCAGATAAGGACCACTAGGCTCATCCAGTCTGCCCGCAAGTCCTACCCTTGTTTGCGTCTCTGTTTAGACTTTCTGCTGCTGTCTCAGGCAGTGTCTCTTGCTGTACTGTATCTGACTGACTAAAAGCTGCTGAAAGAGCCTTTTATAGCTCTGAAAATCGCATGCTGTCGGATTCAAATTTTACATCCTTAACATTCTGTGTACCAAAATCAGAAAAGAAATGGGAGTAAACACTCATCACAACAGAAAAACACAATACTAAACATATTCGCTAAACAATTGATTCATCATCACTTTATGAAAGAGTTTTACTGCATTTCCCTTATTTACTAGGAACCTCCCCCTTAACTGTCACTACTCTCTGATCATGTGTTCTGTAAAGCCATCAATTCTAGTTGTGGCCATCCTCATAGGGAAATAGCTGTTAAGTGGCTGCTGAGTCTCAGCTAGAGTAAGTTAATGGAAACTCGTGTTGCACTGAAATGCCTTTTAGATTAACTTCTAACAGTTAAAAGGTTAACAGAAGCAAACTGAAGGAAAACGGTTTGTTCCACTTCTAACTTCAAATGCTGTCTTTTAAATAGTTAAACTTCATGACTGTTACTAGATTGCTTATTTCTCCATTTTAAAACTGGACACAAGTCCTGCATGTTTTTCTGTTAATATTTACAAGTCTTTTCAGAGACATTATACATTACATTCTCACTTGGTTGGTAGTAAATTAATTCAATAGAATCATGATATTGTGATGTCAGAAAATCCCAACTACAAGGAAGCCTAAAAATTTAATTGAGAAACTAGAAATATCTTCCTCAGAGAGATCTAGTTTGTCATCAGGTCACACCTGTGGAACTTGGACGAAAGGCACTAGGAGGATCCCATCGAAGCTTTTCTGCATTAGTCTACTAGGGACCGCCCACGTCAGGCTCAGATGTCGGTCACCCTATAAAAGCGCAGGCGGCCCTGCTCCCTCCTCAGTTCTTTCCTGCCATTGACCATTTGCACACGGACTCGGCAGAAACTTTGTCGCTCAGTTTGACCACCAATTTTGCTAACTTTTTATTTTCTTTTGTCATTAAATCACTTATTTAAAAGTGATTTTTCTCCTTTTATGTCAAACTACTAATTTGTCGGCTCTTTTCTGTCGCTGTGACTGTGGAAAGATCTCCACTGACACAGTAGCTCTCTGTCTGCTATCTTGGGTCTAGCCATAACATCCTCACCTGCGAGTTCTGCCAGAAATCCAACCTCACCACCTGGCGCCAACGAAAGAAAACCCTGCAAAAGTTCCTCAGAGAGCAGGGTTTTTCTGTGCGCTCCCTTTGGCATCGTCCATGGGATTGCAGGTCGCCAAAGCCTGGGACAAACCCTTGGGGAAGCACTCAACAGGAAATGGAATGGCCCAAGGACCCCCCCGGTTGGTGTTGCTGGATTCTTCCTCTTCTCCTGGGATCGCCCTGTCGATAGCTTCGGTGTTGGTGCCTTGCCCCTTGCAGGCCGCTGCTTCTTCCCAGGCTCCCCATGGTGGGTTCCTCTTTTGCACATCATAGGGCTGTGGAAGGCAGTCTGCCTCCAGGTCATCTGCCCTTGCCCTACCGTTGAGACATCTTGAGCCTCGGGGTCAGTTGGCACTGGGCTTACTCGCTGCCTCTTCAGTTAGCGGTATGTTATCTGGACCTCCTCGCACCCCCTGTGGCAGGTGTTGACTGTTCCCTGCCGTTGACCTCAGTGCTATTCTAACCTCCCTTACTACTTCTCTTATCAAACAGCTAGTGTCACGGTCTGTGCAGTCACCTGCTCAGTTGACTGTCTCAGCGTCTTCGCCTAGTAGGTCCCCACTCCCGTATAGTTATCGATGTAGTGTCTGTTGGTCCCTGCTTTGGAGCAGTCCGACTAAGAGGAGTACCATCTGATCTTGTCCTCCCTCAGAAAGGGAGGATGACTATAATTTGATGTGGAAACTTCTGAGAGGTCCACTGTCTCCTTGGGTAATTATTGGTGTGTCAAGAGCACTCCCCCCCCCCCCCGAAGGACCCCTCCTTTTTCAATATCATGAAACAGTTGTGCTCCACAGTGGGGTTCCAAACTGAGGAGGATGAAACCAGGAGGAATCTGGTCTACTTCCTGGAGATCCCAGAGTCTCCACCCAAGGTTATTCCTCCTCCTCTGCTGCCAGCCTTAACTGATGCAGTCACAGCAGCCTGGCACAGACCAGATATGGTGCCAGCCATGCCTAGGAAGGTTGACAAGCTTCATCAGGTGCCTCAAGGGTTGCCCTTCTATGCAGCCCAGGCTGAGACACTTTGTAGAAGATGGCTAGAAACTTTTATTTGTATAGTGCCTCTTTCCAGAGGCTTGGAGCGAGTAACAGCATTTAAAAACAATTCATCCACCATATAATACACCGCATCAAAACAAAAAGCAAAGTGCAATATAAAATTCTATCTCCACTAAAATAGTATACAATAAAACAATAGCCAGCTCATTTTTGCTCTTCACATAAATGCTTGATGGAATAAAAATGTTTTAATCCTTTCTTAAAGGTTTCAACCGAGGATATGTCCCTTAGGTGTCTTGGTAAAGAGTTCCACAGGGTTGGTGGGGCAACTGAGAGCACATAAGCCCTGGCAACCTCAAGGAGATGACCCTCTGAGGAATGGAGAGCCCGAGATGGGCAGTGAGGAACTAGGAAGTCTTGCATGTAGGCTGGTCCCCCTTCGTGCAGGGCCTTATAGGTCAGTAATCCGACCCTGAAGGCAATCCTTCACCTTACTGGCAGCCGGTGCAGTTAGCTGAGGACGGGCATAATATGATCTGTGGGCACCAGTCAACAATCTAGCTGCCGCATTCTGCACCAGCTGCAGCCGGCGGAGGTTGCATCCAGATAGCCCCAGGTACAGGGCATTGCAGTAGTCCAACCTGGACATGACAAAGGCATACACCGGGGTGGTAAGGTCCTTGGTTGGCATAAGGGCCTGGATCCAGGCAGTGTTCCTAATATGGCAGAAGCCACTTTTAAAGACGGCTGACACCTGTGCATCAATCGTCCGACAGTCTTCGAGGATCACGCCCAGATCCTTAACCCGGGCAGAGGCGGTCAAGGGAACACCCCTCTGTTCTAGGACAAAGGGAATATACAGATCCCCCTGCATCACAACAGTGACCTGGAGCCACCACCAGTACCTCCGTCTTGTCTGGGTTGTCATAGCCAGTTAAGTCATCCAGTTCTGGATCTTCTCTAGGCAGATGTTAAACACAGAGGCTGCCATCTGGTTTCCAGGTACACAGGACAGGTATAGTTGGGTATCATCGGTATAGCAATGAAAGTCCAACACATACTGCTTGATAATGTCTCCCAATGGCAGCATATACACCGTGAACAAGGGTGACAGGACCGACCCTTGCGGAACTCCACAGTGCAGAGGCATTGGTTTAGATGAGGAGAACGCCATTATCGCCTTTTGCACTCTATCCGTAAGGTAGGACCTAAACCAGTTGATGTTACCAGTTAGTCCACACCAGCTCCACAGCCAGTCCCAGTGGCACCTCGTGGTCCATAGTGTCAAACGCCACTGTGATCTCTAGGAGAACCAAGATGGTACGCTTTCCCCCATCTCTCGTCATTGGGAGATGATTCTGCGCCTTCACCATGGCAGTCTTCGTGCTGTGCCCGGCTCTAAACCCAGACTGGAAACACTCAAAGTGGTGGAGGAGGCAAGTCATGTCTTGAGCTGGATGGCCACCACTTTCTGTAACACCTTCCCTGAGACTGGGAGGTTTGAGACCGGTCTGTAGTTGCTGAGACACTCTGGGTCCATTGAGGGGTTTCTTCAGTAGGGGTCTAACCAAGGCCTCTTTCAGTGCCATAGGGAAGACCCTACTCCCCAAGGAACTGTGAACAATCCCAGCAACCACAGATCCTATCTGGTCCACTCATCCAACCAAGTCGGGTTGGACCTGGGTCAGGATCACACTGTGGTCGCAGCTTCAAGACCATCTCAGCCACCACCTCCACGCAAACTGGATCAGACTCTGCCCATACAAGAGGGGTGCCTCGGCATGTCTCAGGTTGAACTCCGCAAGCCCTTTGAACAACACTGGAAGAGATCCCTGTCCTGATAAAGGACACTTTGCTGGCAAAGAACAGAGCATACTCATCGCACCTTGTGCTTGAAGCTGCTCTTCCCACACAGAGACCAGCTGGATGTAATAGCCCATCCTTCTTGTGGAAGAGTTGAGCTGGTCTTTTCCTTGCTGCAGCAATATCCCTTGACAAAATATCTGCCTTGTTTTGGGAGGTTGCTCCCTGATAGTCACCATAGTGTGACTTCAAGGCCAGTTTGTTTTCCATCAGTCCAGATCTCTCCAGCGCCATTCCAACCTTACCTATAACTTTACCCATAAAACCTGCTAGTGGCTCCCCACTCATTTCTCTAACCCTACCAGCCCCAGCCCTCATTACCTAATTCACATCTTCTCTCCAATCCTCTATCAACAAATCTGTATGGATGGATTTCACACTTTTCAATCCCAGTATCCACTTCTGCTGCCCCTCCCTCTAAATATTATTTCTAAGGACGTGGATATGTTCAATCCACACTTATTGGCAGTCTTTGTCGCTTTAAATGTTGCTGGAAGGTCTTCAGCTGGCTCCTCCCACCCTCCCGGGTGACAAAACCCTCAGCTCCGCCCCATGACGCCAGATCTTCCTTACCGCTTGGATGCTCAGGTTACCTCTTTAGCGCTCTGCGTTTTAGGCCTGGATCCAAACTCTTTGGTTAACACGAAACTAATTTAAGTTTACAAGACTTCTGTCTTCGTCTTCCCTTGTGGCTGCGATGGACAAACTGACTCCCGGCTTTCGTCGTTGCCCTTGTGGGCAGATGATGTCCCGGACCGATCTGCACTCCACATGTGTTTACGGCTTGGGGCTTGGTCATGATTCGCAGGCTAAATTGTGCAGCTCCATCTCGGCTTCAGTCTTTGAGGACCACGCTGCTCGACTTCTTCTTGGGCGCCCTGAAAAACTGTATCCGCCAGTCAACTCGAAGGAGGCCCGTTGGGCAGTGTCTGCGGTAGCAGGCTCCACGAAACAGTTGGAGCAGATCGCCCTCGAGGAGGAGGCGGCCCAGGCCACTGCTTCTTCCTCCTCGGCTGCGGCATTTATCCCACTCTCTTTGGGCTACTCCTAAACGGCCTCGTTTAAGGAGCTTTGCCAGTCCCTCTCCACTGGGGAGAAGGGCCATCGGGATATTCCAGTCTGTCCAAGAAGAAAGACTGAAAAGGTAAGTCCCACCGTCTGCGTTCTTGGTAGCGGGGGAGAGATCCCCTTCACCGGACTGTCTACTTTCGACTTCGGACGAGGTTGCGGCTAAGGCCGCTGGCTTCAGTATCCCCATCAGGTCAGCAGGCTGAGACCACCGTCAACGCGGTCGAGATTTTCCGCTCGCTGTAACGGTTTGCTCACTGGTGATGCTGACAACCCTTATTCACTGGTTCCCCTGGTGATTAAAAAGGACTTGCCTGTGCCCAAGTCCCCGTTAAGGTCCCTGAACTGAAGGAAGGGCGGGTTTCCCTGTTCCCTCTCTGACCCACCCTCGGAAACCCCGAAGGTCTCTATCCTCTTGCAGGTCCAACCGGTCCCGCCATCTGTCTCGGCAGCGTGGAAAGTGGCGTCGCCGCTCATCCTCGTCGTCCTTCGGTGGATAGGCTCCGGCGCAAGTTGCGTCGCCACTGCGAGGATTTAATGTGGCAGCATCTCTTATTGTCCAGGATTAAGCCGACTCAGTCACCTTCTCCAGCCATTAAGTGGCTGTCATCGGAGCGGCCGAAACAACCCCTCGTAGTAGTGGAGGAGGTGACTTCGGCACCGGTTGTTCGGCTGCAGCGGGCTGCTCTGCCCATCGTGGTGGAACCCCCGGCCCGACCAAGGATTTTCGGTCGGGTCTGGGCTTGCTCCACAGGTTGTCGGTCACCCTCGCTCTCGATCGACCTCAACAGGTGGAGGGTGGCTCAGGCGCCCAGCAGCTGTTTGCAGACTCCTCAGAGTATGACGACTCCTCCCTGTTCTCCAGGCTGCTTGACCTGGAGTCTGTGGGGGGGGGGGGTCAGTTGGTGACGAGCCCATCCTATTTTTAGGTTTGCTTGGCTCATCTGAGTCCACCGGATGCAGCTTGAACCCATTTCAACAGGCCAAGTATCCCTCACGGAGATACTGGACCCTTCACAGGACAGGTGAAAGGTCTAGGGAATGCTTGGCAGCCCAGATGGCAAACCACTTCCACTTCATGGCATAAGTGGTATGGATGGAAGGCTTGTGGGTGGCCACTAGTACATACACTACCCTATCAGAGACCCCAAACCTGGCAATGGCTACATCCTCTGGAGCGACGCATGCAGAAGGAGGAATCTGAGGTTTGGATGGACCAAGGTCCCCCCGATCCTGGATCAGCATGTTCCTGCGTAGAGGCAGGGCAACTGGAGGCTCCTCCGCCAGCTGCTGAAGCAGAGGGAACCATATCTGCCGAGGCCAAAATGGAGCTACCAGGATCATGCTGGACCCCTTCATTTGTAGTCTGAGCAGCACCCTCTCCATATCAGTGGAAACTAAGGGAATGCATACCGAAATCTCCCGCTCCAAGAGAGGGACAACGCGTCACCAGAAAATTCCAGGCCCTGGATCTAGCAAGCAAAAACTGAGCACATTTGTGTTGTGTGGGGACACAGTCCAACTCTGAGTGACCCCATCTGTCTAACAGTTCTTCTGCTATGGATGAGAAGCTCCCATTCGTCCACTAGTGTGTTTAGCACGCCTGGCACATGGACCCCAGAGACTCAGGCTGTGGTCCAGAGCCCAATAAGACACTCTTATTGCTTCCCAACAAAGGAGATACAAGTGTATCCCACCCTGCTTGCTGATGCAGTAGACACACAAGATTGTCAGTCTACACCAGAAGCAGGCCTGGGGCTAGGTGCTCCTGAAATGCCTGCATGGCACAGAGCACCACCCTCATCTCCAGGACACTGATATGCAGGGCAGCTTTCCCCTCGTACCAGGAGTCCTGGGTTTGAAAGGAACCCAGGTGTGCCCCCAGCACAAACCCGAAGCATCAGAGGTCAGGATCCGATTTGGGGAGGAGAATTGTAAGGGGGATCTTGAAGATTCGAGGGGTCCATCCACCATTGCAATGCTTTGCGTACTGGAGATGAGACAAGTACTAGATGGTCCAGCTTGTCTAGACATTGATCCCACTGCACTCAAGAATCCACTGAAGGGTAGCAATTGGAGCCTGGCTAGTAGAACAGTGGGAACAGCCGCTGCCATTAGGCCCAGGGCCTGAGGTACAGTCTGGCAGGAACACAAACTGAGCAACCTCCTGGTGTGTGGAAGTGCGATCCTGGTCTTTGACACCCCCACCCCAAGAGACATCTTTGACCTGTGAAGCCTTGAGCTCTTAGCAGGAGGTGTGTGGCGGGCCCAGGAGGACCTCGACTCAGAGCTGGCTACCTGCTGTTCCATGAGGTTTTAAATTTTGTGACTGAGGTGGTTTGGTTGAAATTGTTGGCAGAACTCACAATCAGAGGCGTTGTGATCAGGCCCAAGACAGCAGACACGGACACAGCGTCATTGGAGGCAATCTTGCCGCAGCGACTAAAGAGGTTCACCCTCAACATAAAAGGAAAAAATCTCAGAAAAAGATTGGAGAGGGCTGCAGAAAAAAAGACTAGGCCAAAAAAGGCACCAACATTGCGAAGGCTCTTCTGTGGAGATTGCACCTACAGGTCGACAGCAGGAAAGAACTGAGGAGCAAGGCTCGGCCACCTATATCGGGTTGGTGACGCTGAGGCAGGTCGACAGCGCAGCACCCCAGTTGTACTGCCGAAAATCTTACACGGATTCCTGATTCACCAACTGTGAAGTTCCTACAGTGGTACCAGATGGCGGAATACCCCTAAGATGACCACACAAGCTATCGGCGAGATAATGACCTCGTGGCCCACACAGTCTGCCTATTTTCCCTACATGTAGTGTCACTGCAGACCCTACTCAGTCTTTGCACCATTCCCCCAAAACACTGGCTTACTGCTAAGATCCCTTTGTGTCTATACCCATGTATTCTTGAATCCTGTAACCATTTCTGCCCCACCACCTCCATTGGGAGGCTGTTCCATGCAACCACCATCCTCTCTGAACAAGTATTTCCTCAGCGTCTCCCCCTTCCATCTTCATAGGGTGACCCCTTGTCCTTGAGCACCTTTTTCTTTGAAAAATGCTATTTTCCTGTACCTTGTTTTTACCTGTAATGTTTCTATCATGCCCCCTTCCCTCTAGAGAGTATATATTCAATTCCTTAAGCCTTTCTTCATAGGACTTTTGATGCAGACCCTCACCATTTTGGTTGCCTCCTTTATAGCACCTCACCCTATGTCCTTTTGGAGATGGGGCCTCCAGAACTTGACAGTACTCAAGGTGGAACTTCACATCTATACAGGAGTAATATTACCCCCATCTTTCTGCTGGCGATTCCCCTGCTCATGCATCCCAGCATTCCACTAGCCTTCCCCACTGCCCCGTCACACTGCAACTACCTTCAGGTCTTCAGAAATGATTTCTCCCAGGTCCCTTTCCTGCTTTGAGACTGCTAATACCTCTCCCCCTCGGGTATCTGTGCCCCAAGTGCATGATTCTGCACTTTGTTGCGTGAAACCCACCTGCCAGACCCGTGACCGTTCCTCCAGCTTTTTTAGATCAACCCTTATTCTTTCCATCATCACCACCCGGTGAATCTACTCTGAAGAGTTTTGTGTCGTCCACGAACACGCAGTCCTTCTGTAATGTCATTATCAAAGACACTGAATACGATTTATGCGCCCTAGTTTCATTTCAAAATTAAAAGTAGCAACCATGACAGCGATGACAATGGCCGTTGCCAAGAGCGGCTTCAATATTAGTGGCCACTCAGTTTATGTTACCAAGATCCAGCAGCGGTGCGACTATCTTATTAACACTATTTAGTGTGTATTTCATGGGTTGAAGCACGGTGAGAATTCCTTATCCCATAGCTGGGAAGGATACTGGATTTAATGTGACTTTGCATATCAGTTTAGTCACCATGAAGGCTCATGGGCTTCTTGTACAGCAGCTGAAAATATCTTTTGGCAACTTGATGCATTTTTTGTCATACCCCCTTATAGACATATCTTAACATTTAATGGGCTTACTGAGTATTAAGAGGAGTGGCGCCCTTCTGGTTTGAGAAATGCGTACTTTTGTTATATTAAATGTTGGTAATCAACTGTATGTTTGAAGGTAAACCAATAAATTAAATATAAAGTTTAAAAAAGATACTAAATAGGTCCGAGCCACGTACAGACCCTTGCGGCACTTCACCGGTCACTTTGCCTGCTCCAGAGTGGATTCCATTTACCACCACCCTCTGACTCCTACTGTCTAGTCAACTCTACCCATTTTACTACTTTAGGACCCACATTTTACTACTTTAGGACTCACAGGCTCCCCAGCTTGCTTACCAGTCTTCTATGTGGTCAAAGGCCTGAAATCCAGGTAGGATACGTCCACCACTCCTCCCAGATCCAGTTCCTTGGTTACTCAGTCAAAGAATTCAATCAGGTTTGTCTGACAATACCTTCCCCCCTGTGAAACAATGTTGCCTCGGATCCTGTAGACCACTGGCAATGAGGTATTCCCCAATCCTTTCCTTCAGTAGTGATTCCCATTACCTTGCCCACCACGATCTTCAGACTGGCAGTCCTGTAATTTCCTGCCTCCTCCCTATTTTAACTTCTGTGAAGTGGGACTACATCTGCCCTCCTCCACTGCCCAGATACCGTCCGTTTCCAATGACAGGTTGAACAGGGCTGTCAGAGGTGCAGCTAGCTCCTCTCCGAGTTCCCTCAGTATCCTGGGGTGCACCCCATCTGGTCCCATTGCCTTGTCTATTTTAAGTATGTTAGTTCCTGAAGGACTCTTTCCTCCATTAAAAGACTCGTGTCTACCTCCAGTCTAATGCCCTTGTTCCTTATTGGCCATTGCCTACCCACGGGGCCCCCTTTCGTAAATACTGAAGAAAAGTTTTTGTTAAATATGTACAGGTATGTCTTTTGGCGAACCTCCCCCACACAAACCCCTCCTTCCTGTCAGCCTTACTATCCCTCTTCACCTATGTATCTGATTTTTTTTTTTTTTTTTTTTTTTTTTTTAATACCGATTTGGTCATTCTCCTTCAGGAATCCGTTTCTAAAGCTTGAATGTTTCCGCAACCATACTGGATAGGTTATTTTCATTAACCACTCTTTGCCAAGTATTGCTATCTAGTTAGCATTTTAACCAATGGCCATCCTAACGTTTGAGCCAAACGGCATAACTCTGCCAGATCTTTAAAAAAACTCCCCAAATGGCCAACCTGTGGCTTGGAGGACTGAGGCACTGGATGCCTCTAGCCACACCACTGACCTAGGACTGGTAACAGATCAGGGTTGCTTGGGGAACTGAATATCCCATGGACTGCTCTCCTCCCCCTTTGGGAAGTAGGGTTTTGGCACCTCACTGCCACACCACCGCTTAGCACAGGCTGGGTGGTGTAATAAGCGAACATTGTGGGAAGGGGACCAGGCAGAGGGATGCATTAAGCTTCACTGCATGAGACTCAGCCATGAGAGAAACTGACAAAATGCAGGCAGAAAACCCCCACTGGCAGAATGAAGGCCACGCACTACTGACAGAGGCGCCAGAGGACAAACTGGTGAGACCCATCGCGCAACGGGTGGCTGGATTTTATTATGACACTACACCTGGTTCGGGAACGGACTCTAGGTCACTGAGGGCTGGCCAGGGGAAAGGGATGGAGTGTCCCATGAACTGCTCTCCTTCTCCGGGGGTGCAGACAACTTCTGGTGCTCGAACCCCTGGCAGAGGCCAGGAGTACCACAAACAGCCGGTGTCTGGACGTCTAGGGGGTGGGGCAGACGCAGGACATCATTTCAAGTCCCCGGCCCCATGAAAAAACGGGGGGAAAAAATCACTGCGCCAGCACCTCCATGACGCCCTCCTCACCGCTCCATCAGCTCCCAGGCCGACTCAGACAGGACCACTGTCCACGACACCTTGACTGGTGCCGCGGCCCTACCCTTGGGGGGGCAATGGGGAAGTCACAGCTCATATGGGAGTGGAGGGCGGTGAGGACCAGGGCTGATCCGCTTGTGCGGACAAAAAGTGCAGTAAATAAAAATAAGGTAAATTAAAAAAACGGGTAAGACCCATTGGAAAACATAGGTGATGGGCCCTGGGTCACTGCTTTGGGGGGGGGGGGTTAAAGCGAAACAACTGTAGATGGAGACCCCAACTACTGAACTGCAGCAGCCATTTGGCTACTTGAACAAGATTATTTGTAGCCAACCACAGAAATACGTAGCTACACACTATTTGTCTAGTGACAGCTTATACACAAACATTTCATATTTGACCCCTGGCTGGCTCCATCATCAGTAGCTAATGCTTTAACCACTCACCCACTCAGTCTTCTCCCCAACCCCAGGCAGGACTTTGTGGCTACTGAAGTCCTGTGAACTTTCTTGTTAAATATAAGCTTAGCTATATTTTCTTAGTCAAGGCTGTACACTGAAGAGTTAAAGGAGAACTGCAATGAACCTGTAAGTCATTCTCTCTGTAGAAGTCGATTTACGTACTAGTTCAAATTCTGCTGTCCAGCTCTATGGGCTATTTTGTTATCTTAGTGGGTGTTTCTTATTTAGAAAAGGTAATAAGTACCATTTTAGAACTGTAGGATGTAGAGTATGTCCCTTGCTCAGCTCTTCCATTGTTGAAACAATGCATCCTTGTTCTACTGTAGAACTCTGGTTGGACAGGGATATAAACTACTTCATAGTTCTAAAAGAAAAAATTACTCACCTTAGTAATGTTGTTTCTTCTAATGGAGTCTTGCTATATTATAGACATTAGCAGTTTGATCCAGCTCTAGAACTGCCCCGGAGTGAAATGGTCAAAACCATTCCAAAATAGAATTTTGGCACGACAGCAGCTCTATCTGTGTCATTTCAAACTTGAACTGTCAGATCTTTACGAGCCAAACTCACTAAAGTCTGTGTGGAAGCTGTAACCTACACTAGCCAAATGGCTACCTAAATAATAACCACCATTGATGGTCCCAACACCCAAGACTCAAGTCAGGGGACCAGAAATACTAACACCATTTTAATAATATGAAAATGGAACATAAGTATAATAAAACACACACACAGCGATACACATACACACCCCAAAGGGAACAAAATGCTAACAGGACATAAGTAGTTCCCACACTAAGTTGCCAGCGCCCTCACAAGTAGAGGTTCTGAGAGGGGCAGGTTGAGGGTCTATAATATAGCAAGACTCCATTAGAAGAAGCGACATTATTAAGGTGAGTAATTTTTCTTCAAACAACATGAAGTCTTGCTATATTATAGACATTAGCAGAATACACAGCAGTACCTCCATGGAGGGGCAGAACCTACTTAGGGAATAGGCTCTGAAGAACAGCTGTGCCAAACCGAGCATCTCTCCTGGCCTGGACATCCAGGGAGTAATGCTTGGTAAAAGTGTGTACCGTTTTCCAAGTAGCAGCCTGGCAAATCTCTAATAAAGGGATATCTCTGGCAGCAGCTAGAGACGCAGCTGTACCCCTGGTAGAATGAGCCCTCAAACCGGGGGCTCTGCCCACTTTCTGATAACAAATTGGATACAAGAGACAATCCACCTGGCTATTGATCTCTTAGTGGCAGGTTTGCCTTTCCCAACTTCACCATAGGTAAGGAAAAGTTGGAGGATTCGAACCTGTGACCTTTAGTGCGCTCTATATAATAACTAAGAGCTCTCTTAACATCCAGGCTGTGCAACCTCCTCTCACCCGGAGGTGATCAGTGAAAAATACTGGAAGGGAGATAGATTGATTAAGATGGAAATCTGAAACCACCTTAGGCAAAAACTTCCTATTAGTCCTAAGGACTACCTTATCCCTGTGGAAAGAAATAAAGTCAGTCTCCACTGACAAGGCTTGCAATTCACTTATGCGTCTGGCAGAAGTGATAGCCACTAGAAAAACAGTTTTCCAAGTTAGGTACTTAAGCTCTGCAAAAGACAGAGGTTCAAAAGGGGGTTGCATTAACTGGGCAATGCAAACATTAAGGTCCCAAGCAGGGGCCGGTTCCCGAAAGGGAGGATTAGTATGGAGTAATCCCTTAAAAAACTTGGAAAACACAGGATGAGAGGAAAGAGGGGATGACTTTCCTGCTGACACAAAAGCAGACACAGCTGCCAAATGAACTCTCAGGGTAGCTGGTCTGAGACCCAAGGAATTAAGATGTACCATGTAATCTAACAAAATGGGCAATTCAGCAGATTCTGGGGAAATATTTTCCCAGCACACCAAATGGAAAACCTTTTCCATTTAGAACTATAAGTAGCCCTAGTGGAAGGCTTTCTGGAAGCCTTTAGGATCTCAAGAACACCCTGAGAGAGGTGTAAATCAGCAAACTCTAACTCCTCAAGAGCCAGGCCTTGAGGTTGAGGGATTTGAGGTCCGGATACCAAACCCTTCCCTGGGCACAAGTCAACAGATTGTGATTCCTGGGGAGGCACAGGGGAAGATGGACTGTCAGAGACAGAAGGAGTGGGTACCAGGGCTGCCTGGCCCAATCCGGGCAATCAGAATCACCCTGCAAGGCTGAGATCTGATTTTGACTAGTACTTTGAATAGGAGAGGAAAGGGGGAAGCATAGAGGAACTTCCCTCCCAATCCAGAAGAAGGGCATCCAGGGAACTGAGCCCAGCACTGGAGGCCTGCAACAGAACAGAGGAAGTTTGTGATTGTCTGGGGCTGCAAAAGATCTATCTGAGGGATGCCCCACCTGGCAAAACTATCCCCAGCACTTGAGGATCCAGGGACCATTCGTGATGGCCCTGGGAAATCCTGCTGAGGGCATCCGCTAGGACATTGTCCTTCCCTGGAAGATGAACTGCTATGAGGGAAGTGTTCAGGGAATAGGCCAGAGACCACAACTTCATTGCCTCGGTGCACAAGGCCGAAGACCGAGTGCCCCCTGTTTGTTGATGTACCACATTGTTGTGGTGTTGTCTGTTCTGACTTGTATCACCTTGTCGTGGACAGATGCAGAAAAAGCTTGAAGAGCTAAAAAGACAGCTCTGAGTTCCAGCAAATTGATGTGGAGCAGAGATTCCTGGGGGGACCAACTCCCTGAGTGGAAAGGTCGCCCATGTGGGCTCCCCAACCCAGAAGGGAAGCATCTGTAGTGAGTCAAGTCGTGAGAAGGGGAAATGAAGGGACCCCGCTCTTAATTGCTCTGATCCTGCCACCACTGGAGAGCTAGGATCAAGGTTCGAGTCACTAGGACCAACTTGGAAGGGGTCTCTTCTTGAGACAAAAGGTTCTCAAGTGAAACTGAATGTCTCATCTGAAATCTGGCTCCTGCACAACAGCTGTGGATGCAGCCATGTGCCCCAGGAGCTGCAGAAAGTGTCTTGCTGGTCGAGAGACCTGCAGAGTGAAGGAAGAGGCCAGAGCCACTAAATTCCTTACCCTTTCTGGGGAAGAAAGGCTCTGGCTAGCTTTGTGTCCAATTCTGCCCCTATAAAGGTGAGTACCTGGACTGGTTCCAGAACCGACTTTAGTGAGTTTAGCAGAAAACCCAGGAGGTGAGAAGCTGCTGGGTGACCTGCAGGTGAGATTTTACCTGTTCTGGGGACTGGCCTACAATGAGCCAGTCATCTAGATAGGGAAAACAGCAATCCTCTGCCTCCTTAAGTGGGCCACTGCTAGACACTTTGTGAATACCCTTGGAGCAGAGGTAGGCCAAGGGCATTGCTCTGAACTGGTAATGACCTGAGGGCAGTTCGAATCTGAGGTACTTCGATGGGATCTTCTGATTAGGACATGGAAATAGGCATCCTTGAGGTCCAGGAGGCTAGCCAGTCCCTGGCCTTAGGAAAGTAAAATCATTGCCAGAGTTACCATTTTGAACTTTGGTTTCAAAAGATGCTTGTTCAGATATCTGAGATCTAAATATGGGCTGCCATTCTCCTGTCTTTTTTGGGGTAAGGAAGTATCTGGAATACAGACCCCTGCCCTGATGCAGGGGAGGAACCCTTTCTACTGCTCTGAGAGCTAACAGGGATGAGACCTCTGTTTCCAGAGCGAGGGTCTCTGAAGCACTTGCAGGTAGAAAAAGTCTGCTTCTCAACTTGGGAAACTTTTTGAAGCTGAGAACCAGACCCTGGCTTACTACTTCCAGAACCCACTTGTCTGAGGTTAAAGAAGCCCAATTCTGACTGAAGTAAGCCAGCCTGCCCCCCACTGGTACAGGAGAATCGGCCCTGGGCACCCCATCAGGGTGCCTGTTTCGCAGGAGCTTTAGGCTGGGGGTGGGAGCAGGTCTGCCACCTCGTCTGCCCCTGCCTCTGAAGAAGCCCCTCTGAGCATAGGCAGAGGGCCTGAGTCTGGTAGAAAGGCCTGTGAAAAGGCTACCCCTACCCCCTGGGGGCATGCCTTTGAGGAGTGGCTTGCCGCTCCTTAGCCTGGGCACTCTTGTAAGTAGTCCTATATTCATCCATCTTCTTCATGTAATTCTCTGTCTGCTCTCCAAACAGAGAATTTCCCCCACAGGAAAATCCATAGCCTTAGTCTGGGTATCCTGTGACAAACTAGTACACCTGAGCGAGCCAACCTCTGAAAAGCTACAGATGTGGCCATGACCCTAGAGGAAACATCATTAACATCCACAGCATGAAACTGAACCTAGAGGCTTCAATGCCATCAGCAGCCACCTGTTCTAGTTCACTAGCCAGCTGGCCATGGGCCTGCTTGGCCAATTGCATAACAGTATCCCATCTAGATTTCTGATACCTAGCTACATAAGCCATATAATTTGCTTGCCTGAGTCCCAGAGAGGCTGCCATATACTGTTTTTTTGCCATGGCATCAATCTTCCTGGAATCCTTGTCAGGAGGATGTGAAGCCAAGGGAATATTAGCTTTATCACAGGCAGCAGCCTGAACTACCCCAACATGACTGCATTGCTGAGAAAGGAATTCTGTATCAGGGTCTGACAATGTATACCTTCTGTCCATCTTTTTATCTACAGGAGGCACAGAATTAGGAGCTTTTAAAATTTTAATTGTTTGTTTCCTAAAAGACTTATGTAAAGGAATAGACAATCTCCTAGACTCTGGAATATCCATCATTTCTACAAAATCAGGCTCCTCTTGCTCATCCACAGCCTCTTCTAAAGGAAGCTGGAGGCTTCAGCAACTTTTTATAAAACATAAAATGAGATGGGGACTCAGACAGCATAGGGGGAGATTCTAAAGGTCTGTCTGGGGAGATGTCCGGTTCAATGGGCACACCCAGACCTTCCCAGCCACATTCATACTGTTCATAATCCTCCTCCCCCTCCTCTGGTTCATAAAATTCCTCAATATCATAATCCTGAACCACTGGGACCAGACGAACCGACCTTTTACCAGATAGTGGTGGTTCGGACGGACCCTGAGACAGTGACTGGACAATTTGTATGGCTTTTGCTAGCTCTGCAGCAGTTGGAGAAGGAATTTTGGACTCCAGACCTGCTGATTTTCTTGTTTTCTTTACTGGAATTGGTTCCTCAGAACCAGCTTTCCTTTGGCCCGAGGAAGTCTGGCCCTGGTCAGAGGGCACTCCCTCTGGTTCGGTTGGCACCGAACCGGGCTGGCCATCCGGGTCAGCGGACTTTTTGGCCTCTCATTCCCTGAGCCTGCCCAATCTTTTTCCAGGGTGGCTGCAGGGAAATTCTTACATACCTGGCAGTCTGACTGGAGGTGGTCAAACCCCAGACAATAAACACATGTGGTGTGTGGGTCAGCCTTGTAAAGACTTCCCCACAAACATCACAGTGTTGAAACCCAGTGGGCCAGTTTTTCTTTTGGGTTTCTCAGACATAATGCCAGCCTAACCAAAAACTTGCCCTTTTAACGGCAGTGCCAGGCAAGACACCCTTATCGGTTCCTAACCGTGTCACGGGTATTGGAAAAAAACGTAATAAATCCGTTTTTTTTAGAACCGATAAGAACCGGGAACCGCACTCTAAAATAGTAACTTTTAGTTTTAAATGAGTTTTAAACCCACTGATCGGTTCAAAACCGAACCGATAACTACAAGTTCCACACAGACAAAACCTTCATTTACTTACGGTTACCACAGATGAGAGCTTGACCAGAGCGGTTTTGCGGTTAAAATAAAACTATTCTCGGTTAAATCCACCGAGAAAACTTTTTAAACGAGAAATGAACCGAGCAGAAGGAGAAATCTCCGGAGCGACTGTTCACTGAGGCGGAGTAAAGAATCTGACAGTTCAAGTTTGAAATGACACAGATAGAGCTGCTCTCGTGCCAAAATTCTATTTTGGAATGGTTTTGACCATTTCATTCCGAGGCAGTTCTAGAGCTGGATCAAACTGCTAATGTCTATAATATAGCAAGACTTCATGTTGTTTGAATGACACTTGACCAGGGGTCGAAATTTAGTTTTGCAGCCACTAGCCAGCAGGGCTAGTGACTGGAAATCCACTAGCCCAGCTGATGTACTTACTGAATTGTTACCTTCTGCGTTACAAGCCCGCAGGGCTAGTTAAAGGAAAATCTTACTAGCCAGACACATTTACCAGCATTTGGCTAGCAGGCCAGTACCAACTTCAACCCCTGCTGACACCTATGTAAATCAGGAACAATCACAAGGTTAGTGATAGGTAAGTGTAGGTAGAATAATTTGAACCATTTTTGTGGGTGTGTTTTTTTTTTTTTTTTTTTAAAACAGCTTCTACTAGAAAAATCTTCAAGCTAAGTGCAGTTCTCCTTAAGCACATAAACAGAGGGCATTATGTGTACATCATTCCAGCTTATACATCCGAGAATTTGACTATAGGGTTACGTCCTCTCCCTCTGGTACAACTCGGGGTTGGGGAGGTGACCATCCTTGACTTTAATTGCAAAGTTCAGGCACAAATATTAAAATTAACATACATACATGGTATACATAAAGTCTGACAACCTTATAAACAAGCTTTGTTACACAGTAAGCATCAAAATATTGCATACACAACTAAAATATCAACTTTTGACGTCCCAATCAGAGTAGACATGGGGTGAAGTGAAACAGGCTTCAAAACACTTTCCAGAGGAACCTGTACTGTAGACTTCATTAAATGAATATAGTCACAGTGTCAGGTAGTCGGGAGCATGGTCAGGGCATCATGGAGCCTACCAGCAGCAACCTCTTTTCGATGATCTCCCTTCCTCGTTCCCGAAGCGCACATGTATGCTGCAGAGTCCCACAGTACCCTCCGGTCTATGGCACCCAGCCTCCACCAGGAACGCCAATCCACCCTTCCTAGGAAAGGAGAGCAGTCCTCTGGACATTCGATCTTCTCCCTCCTCGGCCAACCCCCAGCAACCACGCTGCCATACGCATGGTCGCCAAGGTGGCAGGAGGTAAGGCACCAGTGCCTCAGCCCTCCAAACCACTGGCGCGCAGGTATATTTTTTTTTTTTTTTTTTTTATTTGTTTACCACACAGCAGCATGAAAACAAGACCACTGTCCATTGTGATTCATCTCCTCTGGCTACTCATTTTCGCAGGACATCATAATCTCACTGATATCACAATTATCTCCAGAGCAACAAATCATTTTGTCTAAACTATTATGTCTGGTGCAAACAGCCAGATAGAAATAATCCTTCTTTCACGCAACTGACCTTTGTAATAAGTAGTAAGGATGAGAAATTACAGAAAAAATGAAAAATAGGCCAAACTCTGTCCAAATCACTTTCTTATATAAATTAACACAATGGTATTGGGGATCTTTCTAAAAAGCAGTTCATATACATACCAACAGCAGTAATGTCTGGTGCTATACGTTAAAATGGTTACATAATACCGTGATCATATCAATTTTACAATCATTCACTCGTGATGTCAGTGAATAACGTTCGACAGGCACTGAACATTCACAAGGCTATACATGTACACCAAGTCAGTGAACCAACCGCTGCGCATAACATTTTTTTTACCTGATAACACATTCTAGAAAAATGATTCGTTTATAACAACCAAATTATACACACACACACACACACACACACACACACACACACACACACCCACCCACCCAATGAGGGCAAAGTCGCTAACACCCATCCACAGCTTCACACCCTTAACAGCTGTGCATAGTTTATCATCTCTTATATTTTTGTGTTGCTGAGGTTAAAGGGAAGGTCCCTACAGCCTTTTACTCTGTTTACCTGTGTAGTTTGTAGTCATGAACAATGACATCTACTGCACCCTCCTAATTTCATCAGGATTTAAATGTAAATAAAGGTACTTAAATCTGGAGTGTAAACCTGTTTGACTCCACTGCAAAGAGCAGACCCAGTTCATGCAAGACATCCTGGAATTTTGTGTTTCCCAGTGCTAAAGCCTGCAGCAGTTGTACTGTATTCAGTGCTGCTGCTGCCTCTACTGATCCCTATGTTCTTGTCTATGATGCTGGCCATGAAACATTTCTAAGGAATAGTAAGTGCACTTTTACAGAAAACAGGGACTTCATAAGACATGTAAAGGAATTGAACGAGTATTACTTCTGCTGACTTGTGCAGGTACACATCAACTCCCATGATGCCTTGCATGAGTGGGGTAAGGATGTTTGCAATGGAGGCAGAGGTGTTTTTACACCAGGGCAAAACAGAGTGAAGCAACCTCATTTATATTTAAAAATTAGAATGAAATTAGGGGATGCAAGAGAGGAAATCATTGTTCATACCTGCAAACTAAGCAGGTATATAGAAAACAGATAACTTGAAGCCCAATGGCGTAAGTGGAGGTGCTCTGCCCTACTTCACCACTGACCAGTGTTGGGAAAGAGCACAGGTGGTCAGGGTTGGAAAGGGAGGTAGAGGACTGAGTGCTGGACGACTCTCCTCTCCCGGGTGTGGGATCCACTGTCTCAATCCATGGCTGCCATCAGTGGAGGCTGGGTGGCAGTGCCACAGCTGAGCAGCGTGGTATGGGGCAGTGGTTACGCTGCTAGGATTAAGAGATCAGAACCTGGGCAGTTCAAATTCCACCATATCCATGGACTGACACTTTGCAAGTCACATAACCTTATGTTGCATCTAGCAGTAACACGGGAAGAGCAAAAAGCCCAGTGTAAACCGAATATTACATCTCAGTTGGGGAATCCTCTTGTAATAGGAGCTTAAAGAAAAAAGGGGAGGGTAAATAGTGCTGTTTTACTGCAATCTTTAAAAGGATTTGAAAGAGGGATGGCCTGCTAGCACTCACAAAGCCAGTGACCAGAGTTAAACAAACAAGATCAGGTTGCTAGAGAGAGAGAGAGAGAGAGAGAGAGAGAGAGAGAGAGAGAGCGAGCACGAGAGAGAGAGAGCACGCGCGCAAGCAAGAGAGAATGGATTGAGGAGCTAGCCTCCTCTGGGTAGGCGCACACTGCTCCACACTGTAGAAGCACCACATGGAAGCCCACAGTTGAATCTGTAGTAAAAGTCACTGCTGCTTGGTCTTAAGAATTTGACATGGTGGGGGGCTTTAGCTTAGTTTGCCGGAGATTCAGCACCTTGTCAAGTCCCCTTTCCCACCCTCTGGTTCTCTGTGCATCCTGTCAAGTACTAGAAAACGTTTTAAAAAAAGAATCTGCAGACTTCACATTGATTACAGCACTGGCATTGCAACTAAGTTTGTAAAAAAAAAAAAAAAAGGAACAAGATTAGGCCAGACATGATGCTGGTAGCTTGTGGGAGACCATTAAAAATGGGGTGCAGGAGGCTACTAACTCATGTACAAGGGTAAGGCGTAAAAATGGAAGGGCCAACAAGCCATGCTGGTGGACCAGGGAGGTGCAAGAGGCGATGATGGATAAAAAAGCTGCCTACGCATGTTTTAAGCATCTGGGGCTAGGGAAAGAGGAGAGGATGAGTTGACAGCCCGAAAGGTCAAAAGAGTGGTGAGGGAGCCAAGACGAGGATGGAGCAAAACCTGGCTAGGGATATCAGGAGGGGTGGAAAGGGATTTTATAGATACATAAGGAAAAGAGGAAAGGGAGCGCACAGATCTCCAGAATTTGGACTGGGAAGGGATGGGCTCAGGAGGCAGGGGAGCAGGCAGAGGTACTAAACAAGTACTTTGCCTCGGTATTTATGGAAGATGACAGAGGATCCATTCAGCCGGAAGGGAGGACGGGAGAAGACGGCTGAGAGGAGAGGACAGCTGGAGAGGGGAGGACCAGAAGAAGCTGGAGCACCGAGTGGGCCAGGCCTAGAAGGGGATGGGTGCTTTAATGAAGGGGGGTTTGGGAGGGGGAAATCACAGAGGACAGCGTGAGGGAGGCCCCAAGGGCGCTGAAAACTGACAAGGCACCAGGATCGGATGGTCTGCATCCGAGAGTCCTGAAGAAACTGGCGGATGAACTAGCAGCTCCACTAGCTGCACTTTTCAATGCATCGCTGCAGACAGGATGGGTGCCTCAGGATTGGAGGGTGGCTAACATGGTGCCTATCCACAAACGGGGGTCTAGGGAGGAGATGGGAAACTACAGGCCTGTCAGCCTGAAGTCGGTGGTAGGCAAACTAATGGAGGGCTTCATCAAGGAGAAGCTCAGGAGGCAACTGGAAAAGCTGGGGCACATGGATGACAAACAGTATGGTTTTTGTCCTGGGGAGATCGTGCCAGACCAACCTCAGATTTTTACGACTGGGTGACGGGGACCCTGGACTGACAAAGACCAGTGGATGTCCTATACCTGGATTTCAGTAAGGCGTTTGACTCTGTACCCCACATCGGGTTGCTGACAAAGTTGGGTGGGGAGACAGTTGCTTAAATTGATAGAAAACTGGCTCATGGATAGATCAGAGGGTAGTGGCTGGTGGGATAGTCTCCTCCCCTTGGAAGATCTTCAGTGGGGTTCCCCAGGGTTCGGTACTGGGGCCACTCCCGTTCAATGCCTATGTCTCTGATATAGGGAGTGGTGTTAGAAGTAGGATGAGCCTCTTCGGAGGACTCAAAACTGGGAGCACAGGCTGACAGGGAGAAAGCGAGAGAGAGAGAGACAGTCCAGAGGAATATGGATACCCTGAAGGGTTGATCAAGGAGATGGGGACTGAGGTTTAAGCCAGGGAAGTGCAGGGTGCTGCATCTGGGGGTCAAAAACCCAGGTCGTATATACACCCTGGGAGGAGTCTCGCTGCAAGCCACAAGTGAAAGGGACCTTGGGGTGGTGGCAGACACCGGGATGAACAACACTGAAAACTGCAGATGATCAGTGGCACAGGCAAACAGGATTCTGGGTTGCATAGCCCGGGAATAGCGTCCAGCAAGAGGAAGTAATCCTTCCTTTGTATAATGCCTTAGTTAGGCCGCATCTAGGTACTCTACGTGCATTTTGGAGACCTCACCTTAGGAAGGACAGAGTGTTGTTGGAGGGTTCAGAGGAGGGCAACCAGGATGATCGGGCACAAGCGATAGGACCTATGAAGAAGGCTGGGAATCCTTGGGCTGTACTGGCTGGAATAGGAGAGACCAGAGGTGACATGATTGAGGTATTCAAATATGTGAAAAGGATTAACAGGGGCAGAGCCAAAGAAATGTTCAGGCTAAGAAAAGGGGGCACAACCATAGGGCATGAGTGGAAGTTGGAGGGGGGAATCTACAGGGGAGAACGTAGAAGGCATTACTTCACCAAGAGGGTGGTGAAGCCATGGAATGCATTGCCCGGGAATCTAGCTGAACTGGGCACAGAGGAGGGCTTTAAGAGGGAGTGGGAGAGATGCATGGGTATACTGAAGTCGAAGTTGACACCCTCGGGGGCCGGGGGGGGAGTTAGCACCCAATAGGGGCTGGCTAACAAGCAGACATGAAAGACCGTTTAGCCTATTCTGCTGGCTTACAGTATGCTAGCAAGTTAATACGAAAAACAAGTTTGCTTACAAAAAAAATGTTTTCTTTTAAAAAGAAATCCATTTCTTTACTGGTTAGCAAGGGTCGAAAACAGAGGCCAGAGGGCCTAGAAGCAACACACCATGCCGTCAGGCAGGCGACCCAGATTCACACTGCAAACCGATTCCCACAATTTAGCGGTCAGTGAGTGCTGCTCACCTTTGCCTCTCCCCCAGTTTCCCCCAGAGCCTATCATTCTATTCCTGCAGTGAGTCGCAGACACCCCACCAGCAGTGCACCAGGAATGAGGAAGTTGCTAAAAAGGGAGAGGGACAGCACAGAGCACATGCTAGTCAAGGACTGGATGTGTGCACTAGCATCACATGAGCGGGGGGACCTGAGAAATGGAAAATGTCTTCTGGTCGGTGTGCGCCTGGCCTCAATGCCACCTCAGCAGCCTATGGACCCCTCATGATACAACAGGTCTCCACATAGCTAGGCCTGTCTTGGAGACAGGTGGTGGCGGAAGCAATGGAGTGCTGGGTTCAGGAGGGGGAAGGGCATATTCGTGTGGGTATATGGTGGTACCAACTGCCAGCCTGTGAGATTTAGGGATGGTCAAAAAAAAACACTAAAGGCAGGGGCTAAAAATTACCCATAATAGGAGGGGGTGAAGCCACGTAAACAATAAGACCCAAAGGCTGTGGGGTATTCATGAATACCTGCATGATCAAGAGCATGATGAGGCCCAGTCACTGTAGGTGGAGGGCCTTACAGCCCCTGAAATCCGGGTATTCACCAATATGCCACACCCTGAAGGGTCATATGCATTCAGAAAATGGGTTCACATTCCTCTGGTCTCAACGCATGAGGCGACACTCATCCATAACAGGCCCTCCAACCAAACCCATAAACCTACTGTAAAGCATTGTTCTGTATAGAATGCCATCCCTTTGAAAATGCTGTTGTACAACAGCATTATGAGAACCTCTAGAATTGCACGGGATTAGCAACTTTTTTGCACAACCACCATGTTCTGCCACCTCAGGGCTCAGATTCCACGGACCTCCAAGCTTCGCCGAGGTCAGAGGGGAACCAACCCTCTGTGGAAAAAACTCGCTTGGTTGTGCATAGTTGCTATCCATCCAGTGTTCTCCAGTTCCGTTTACCATGGAACAGAAGAATCCAATAGTCTGCAATATTCCACTAAAAGAATATGCACTTCCACCCCACCCAGCCAACCAGAAGCATGGAATGTTAAAAGGAATCCATGAATTCAAAATTCTGGATTATTTAACTTTCATTTACTCTCACAAATAGGCCTTGTACGGATCCAGAGCCTTAATTTCATTTGGGGCAGAGTTAGCAGCAGACATTGCTTAAGCTGGCTAGGCTATGAGGACAGTTCATGATCAAAGGAACACCAGAAATAAAATATCTAAATAATGCTCGATTTTTTAAATTTGTATTACATGGGAATCATGAGAAGAAAAAATATAATCAAATGTTCTAATTTAAGGGAGTTTTAATCTGGGGGTCTAGTTGAAGGTTTTTATGCAAGAGTAAGATAGCAGCCAGGTTTGGGTACTGAAACATATGCCAGTGGTGAACAGTATAGTATAACTTGCTCATTTTTTACCTTCCTTTTAATGAGCAGTTAGTAGTACCCTCATCTTTTACTATTTAAGTCTGCCTCTTTCTCCCTCCTGTAAGATGCCCCACCCTAATTTTGTGTACTTTTTTTATACAGGAATTTAAAATAGTTAAAAGGAGTGTCCTTTTAAAGAGCAGTTTTTCTTTTAATAGTATGCCCCACCGCCATCCCAAACATTCAACAAACTTTACCTGCCACACCTGACTCCTATGAAACTTTCCATTTGTTACTGGCTGGATTGAGCAATGTACTAGAACATTTATCAGTGAAGCCGAATATGGAAAACGCTGGCACTTCCCTACTGTGACAACTCTCTCCCCTCCCCCCCCAAAAAGCATGTTTCCGAGGTTAGTAAATGGAGAGTGCGAAGTACACTCCATAGACAGCAGGGACTTTATACTTCAGAGCTGTGATTATGACAGGAAGGCCACAACTAACTTGACCGGTGGCCTTGATTTCTCATAATTACACCCCTAAAGTACACCCAAAAAAAGTTAAGAAATGTCCCTATTGCAATCTATGGAGTGTGCCCCGGCACTCTCCATTTACTGACCACATGAAACATGGTAGCATGGTGGGGGTCTCAATAGGGAAGTGAGCATTTTCCCATTTGAATGCACAGATTGATCAATCCAAGCAGTAATAAGTTACAAAGTTTCATGGGAATGGAGCACCATCCTACTTCCCTTTTATTAATTTATTTTATTTATTTAAAAGATTTACCAGGAAGGCATGCTGAGCGGGGTACCGCTTGATTCCAGATGTGCCCTGGGGGTAGGGGGTTTACAATGGTACAGTAGTACAGAAGAAACAAAACATACATAATGTGATGATTGTTACAATGGGTGAGGCATTCTTAAATACAAAATAGCGAGGGTTCAGTTTCATTAGCATTTAAAATGTTGGGTGCAGACACAGAATATAACCAGACTGGTGTTAGCAGCTGATAGATAGGAGTTGAGATAGGGATTCAGCGAGGAAAGCAAGAGCAGTTGGTAGCGAGTGCGTTTTAAGAAGAGGCATTCCATTGAGGAGTACTTGTGGTGTGTCTGATATCAGCTGCCAGGAAGTTCCATAATTTGGGCAACCTGAAGCTGAAAGCAGCCTGGCCAGATCGGGTGGATCTGTGTGGAATGTGCAGGAGCCTAGAGTCTGTTTGAGCGCGCAGGCAGGTGGGGAGAGGGCGGTTAGGGATGACAACAGGTAGGAAGGGAGCGTCTGCGACCAGAACTTTGCTGTGGTTCTAGCACGTGAAGCAATTGTCCGTTTATAGTGAGGGAGGTCAGGGACTGGTAGAGGTCACAGTGATGGGTATTGGGAGGGACGGTCCAAAGAGAACAGGCAGAAGGAGTTGTAAAGGGGTCATGCCCAGCTAAGGAAGTTTGGGGGGGCAGTAGACAACATCACCATAATCCATAACGGAGGATCATTTTTGGACAGTTGCTAGTCTGGTTGGTAGAGAAATGCAATGCTTGTTGCTGAGGGCTCCCAGCATGGGATGCAATTTTTTGTGTAGAGCGTCTATATACGCTGAGAAGTCAAGGTACTGATCTAGCCAGATGCTGAGATAACGATATGTCTGCAGGCCTCAAGTGGAGATCTGTCCAAAGTGTAGAATGTGGGTGGTGCAGTAGGCCGGGTTAGTTTGGCCTGAGAGACAAAGGTGAGGGAGACTGAGTTTAAGAATAGTTGGTTTCCGAGGAACCAACATTGGATGGAGTCGAAGTCCTTCTGTAGACAGGCTGTCACAGCGGTTGCGGATGGGCCAGAGGCGAACAGCACTATATCGTCTGCGTACATATGGATAGCCGTTTGTGGGCAGGCAGGTCATTGAGAAAGACAGAACAGCAGCGAGCAGAGTACAGACCCTTAGGGGATGCCACTGGTGACAGGAAGTGAGGTGGATCTAGCCGAGCCAATACGAACTGATTGGGACCTACCTGACAGGTATGAATGGAACCAGTTATTTGCGTTCAGACAGTCCAGCTTGGGCAAGTTTAGCCAACAACAGGGAATGAAAGCGTGTCGAAGGCTTTCGCCAAGTCGATAAATATGGCTGCTGTTATTTCCCCTTTGTCCATGCCTGTAAGGATGGAGTTAGTGAGGCAAAGGAGGGAGGTGGTGGTGGAGTGATTTTTTCTGAAGCTGGCTTGGTAGGGGGTGAAAAAAGATATGGTATCTAGATAGTGGTGGAGTTGGGATAATACAAGGTGCTCTTGAATTTTGGCTAGGATGGGGAGCAGAGATATGGGCCGGTAGTTGGATGTGGAGGAGAGGTCCCCTCCTTTGGGTAGGGGAATGACTGGCTTGTTTCCATATTTTGGGGACTGCCCCGAGTTTAAAGGACAGGTTATAGAGCATGGTTAGAAGGTGGGCTATGGCCGGTGCAGAGAGTAGGAGCATTCTGGAATCTAGGCCCGATGGACATTTACCTTTGGATGGGTTTAGTGACTGCAGTATTTTTAGCACCTGGCCAGGAGCAACTGGGCAGAGCGAGGAGGAGGCCGGGGAGGATACTTTAGGGGGCACAAAGGGCGGGGGATGGGGATGGGAGGAGAGTAGAGAAGTAGTGGTGGAGAAGAAAAAATTACTCACCTTAGTAATGTTTCTTCTAATGGAGTCTTGCTATATTATGACATATGCAGTATAACCCCAGGTTAGAACTGCTCCGGAGGTGAAAGAGTTAACTTCCATGCAGGGCATGGAATCTTGAGCGAGAGCTCGGTTGAACACTGTCTGTTGAAGCTTAAACTGTCAGATCTTTACGAGCAAAAACTCACTAAGGTTCTGTGTGGAAGCCGTAAACCTACACTAGCCACTGGCTACTAACTACAAAAACACCTTTTTGATCTTGATCCCAAAAACAAAGACTCAAGTCGGGGGATTCAAGAAACTTAAGCATAACACCTAAGCACCCTAGAAGGGTGAAATGAAGTGGGCATCAAAGTGCCAACATTGCACTTCCACCCACATCCCAAAACAGAGGTTCTGAGAGGGCAGGCTGGGGAGTCATAATATAGCAAGACTCCATTAGAAGAAACAACATTACTAAGGTGAGTAATTTTTCTTCAAACAACATGAAGTCTTGCTATATTATGATTATATCTGAACTACACAGCAGTACCTCCATGGAGGAGGGACAGAACCTACTTGGGAAATAGGCTCTGAAACGGCTGTGCCAAATCGAGCATCACTCCTAGCCTGGATATCCAAGGAGTAATGCTTAGTAAAAGTGTGAACTGTTTTCCAGGTAGCTGCTTGACATATCTCTAGGATAGGAATGTCCCTGGCAGCAGCCAGAGATGCAGCTGTACCTCTGGTAGAGTGAGCCCTCAGGCCTGAGGGGGGAACCTTACCCAGTTTTTCGTAACAGAATTGGATACAAGATACAATCCACCTGGCAATGGATCTTTTAGTGGCAGGCTTCCCTTTACCAACCTCACCACAGGTGAGGAACAATTGGAGGGATTCAAACCTGTGACCCTTGGTACGTTCTATATAGTAACTAAGGGCTCTTTTGACATCTAAACTGTGCAATCTCCTCTCACCAGAGGAGGAATGGTCAGTGAAGTACACAGGGAGAGACATGGATTGATTAAGGTGAAAGTCTGAAACCACCTTAGGCAAAAACTTCCCGTTAGTCCTGAGGACTACCTTATCTCTATGAAAGGAGATGAAATCAGGCTCCACTGACAAGGCTTGTAGCTCACTTATGCGCCTGGCAGAGGTGATGGCTACCAGAAACAGTTTTCCAAGTCAAGTACTTCAGCTCTGCTGAAGACAATGGCTCAAAAGGGGGTTGCATAAGCAAAGCGATGCAAATATTAAGATCCCAAGCAGGGGCAGGATCCCTAAACGGGGGATTGGTGTGAAGCAACCCTTTAAAAAACTTGGAGAACACAGGGTAAGCTGATAAAGAAGAGGGCTTACCTGCTGACAAGAAGACAGACAGCTGCCAAGTGCACTTTTAGGGAAGCTGGTCTCAGCCCCAAGGAATTCAAATGCACCAAATAATCCAGGATCGTGGGCACACCAGCAGATTCTGGAAATATGTTTACCAGCACACCATATGGAAAATCTTTTCCATTTTGAATTATAGTAGCCCTGGTGGAAGGCTTCCTAGAGGCCTTCAAAATATCCAATACACCTTGAGAAAGGTGTAGGTCAGCAAACTAACTCTTCAAGAGCCAAGCCTTGAGATTGAGAGATCTGAGGTTCGGATACCAAACTCTCCCTGGGCGGGTTAACAGGTTGTGATTCCTGGGAAGGCATGGGGAGGGTGGACTGCTAAGGACATGAGGAGTGGGTACCAGGGCTGCCTGGCCCAATCTGGAGCAATCAGGATCATCTTGCAGGATTGAGATCTGATTCTGACTAGCACTTTGAAAAGAAGAGGAAGGGGAAAAGCATGAGAAACTTCCTTCCCAACTGAGAGGAAGGCATCCAGAGGGACTGAGCCCAACACTGGGGCCTGCAGCAAAAAAGGGGAAGTTGGTGATTGTCTGGGGCTGCAAAGAGATCTATTTGCGGAGTGCCCCATCTGGCAAATATTACCTCCAGTACCAGGGATCCAGTGCCCATTCGTGATGGCCCTGGGAAATCCTGCTGAGCATCCACTAGGACATTGTCCTTGCCTGGGAGGTGAACTGCCGTAGGGAGGCGTTCAGAGAATAAGCCAGAGACCACAACTTCATTGCTTGAGTGTACAAGGCCGTGAACCGAGTGCCCCTTGCTTGTTGATGTACCATTGTAGTGGTATTGTCTGTTCTGACCTGAACTACCTTGTTCTGGACAGATGTGGAGAAGACCTGAAGTGCTAGAAAAACTGCTCTGAGCTCCAGCAAATTGATGTGGAGCAGGGATTCCTGAGGGGACCACAGCCCCTGGGTGGAAAGGTCGCCCATGTGAGCTTCCCACCCCAGGAGGGATGCATCTGTAGTAAGGGTCAAGGAATGAGACTGGGGGTGAAGGGAACCCCCTGTCTCAGATTGTTCTGATCCTGCCACCACTGAAGGGCCTGAATCAGGGTTGAGTCACTGGAATCAATTTGGTTAGGGATCAGTCCTTTGAGACCAAAAGGCTCTCAAATGGAACTGAATGTCCCTCATCTGAAATCTTGCTCCCTGCACTACTGCTGTAGAAGCAGCCATGTGCCCCAGGAGCTGTAGAAATGCCTTGCTGGTCGAGAGACCTGCAGGGTGAAAGAAGAGCCAGAGACACCAGGGTCCTTGCTCTCTCCAGAGGAAGGAAGCTCTGGCTTCTTGTGTGTTCAGTTCTGCGCCTATGAAGGTGAGAAGCTGGACAGGCTCCAGAACTGACTTTGGAAGATTGAGAAGGAAACCTAGAGATGTAAGCAGCTGCTGGGTTACTTGAAATGAAGTTTGACCTGTTCTGGAGACTGGCCTACAATGAGCCAGTCGTCCAGATAAGGGAAGATGGCAATCTTTTGCCTTCTTAAATGAGCAACTGCTACTGCCAGGCATTTTGTGAACACCCTTGGAGCCGAGGAGAGGCCGAAGAGCATTGCTCTGAACTGGTAATGGCCTGAGGGCAGTTCAGATCTGAGGTACTTTCGATGGGAGCTTCTGATGAGAACATGGAAGTAGGCATCCTTGAGGTCCAGGGAGGCTAGCCAGTCCCTGGCCTTAGAAGGGTAAAATAATCCCCAGGGTCACCATTTTGAACTTTGGTTTTAAAGGTGCTTGTTTAGATACCGAGATCCAGAATGGGCGCCATTCTCCTGTCTTTTGGGGTAAGGAAGTACCTGGAGTACAACCTTTGCCCTGGTGTATGGGTAGAACCCTTTCCACGGCTCTGAGAGCCAGGAGGGCAGAAACTTCTGCTTCCAGGGCAAGTGCCTCTGATGGGTTTGCAGGTGGAAAAGATCTGGCTCTCATCTTCGGAAATTTTTTGAAGCCGAGAACCAGTCCCTGGCTTACTACCTCCAGGACCCAGTTGTCTGATGCTAAAGACTTCCAGCCGGACAAAGTAAGCCAGCCTGCCCCCTACCGGTAGTGGAGAATCGGCCCTTACTACCCCATCAGGGAGCCTGTTTTGCAGGGGCTTTGGGTTGAGGGGTAGAAGCAGGCTTACTAGAACCCCTTCTGCCCCTTCCTCTAAAGAACCCCCTCTGGGCATAAGCAGAAGAGGAGGCCTGGGCTTGGTAAAATGGCCTATGAAACGGCCTACCCCTGCCATGCTGCCTTTGAGGAGTGACTTGCCTTTCTTTGGCCTGTGCACTCCTATAGGTGGTCCTATACTCATCCATTTTCTTCATATAATTCTCTGTCTGCTCCCCAAACAGAGAATTTCCCACAACAGGAAAATCCATAGCCTTAGACTGGGTATCCTGTGACAGGGCAGTACATCTGAGCCAGGCTATTCTGCGAAGAGACAGATGTAGCCATAACTCTAGATGGAACATCATTAGAGTCTACAGCAGCATGAAATTGCACCTTGGATGCCTCAATACCATCCGCAGCCACCTGCTCCAGCTCCCTGGCAAGCTGTTCAGGGGCCTGTTTGCTAGGCCAGGACAGTATCCCACCTGGATTTCTGGTACCTAGCTGCGTAAGCCATATAATTCGCCTGTCTGAGTCCCAAAGATGCTGCCGTGTACTGCTTTTTGCAATGGCATCCATCCTCCTGGAATCCTTTTCAGGAGGTGAGAGAACTAGAAGAATATTAACCTTGTCACAGGCTGCAGCCTGCACTACACCCCACATGGCTGCACTGCTGAGATAGAAACTCGTATCAGAGCCTGATAAAGCATACCTCTTGTCCATCCTTTTATCCACAGGAGGATAGAATGAGGAGTTTTCAAATTTTTACTGTCTGTTTCCTAAAAGATTTATGCAAGGGAATAGACAGTCCTAGACTCTGGAATATCCATTATTTCCACAAAATCAGGCTCTTCTTGATCATCAACAGCTTCCTCAACAGGGAGTTGCAGAGTGTCAGCAACTTTCTTGTAAAACAAAAAATGAGAGGGGGACTCAGATAGCCTGGGAGGGGATACTCCTGAAGGTCTGTCTGGAGAGATGTCCGGTTCAATGGGCACATCCAGACTGTCAAAATCACACTCACTCTCCTCGTACCCCTCCTCCCCTTCCCCTGGTTCATAAAAATCTTCAAAATCATAATCTTGAACCGAGGGAACCGACCGAACCGGGCGCTTACCCACTGGTGCCAGTTCGGACGGGACTGGGGAAAGAGACTGGACAATCTGAATAGCTTTGGCTATTTCCTCAGCGGTTGGAGAAAGAACTTTTGGCCCCAAACTAGCTGACCTTCTAGCCCTTTTAGTTGGAACCGGCTCCTCAGAGCTGGCTCTTCGTTGGCCCGAGGAAGCATCACCCTGGTCAGAGGGCACTCCCTCAGGTTCGGTTGGAACTGAACCGGGCTGGCCATCCGGGTCAGCGGACTTTTTGGCCTCCCTTTCCCTGAGCCTACCAACTCTTTTTTCCACGGTGGCAGCAGGAACATTTTTACAAATCTGGCAGTCTGCATTGAGGTGGTCAAACCCCAGACAATATACACATATGGTGTGTGGGTCAGCCTTGGCAAAGGCTTCCCCACAGAGGCCACAGTGTTGAAACCCAGTGGGTCCGGTTTTTCTTTTGGGTTTCTCAGACATAGTGCCAGCCTAACCAAAACTTGCCCGTTAACAGCAATCCACCAAGCAAGACTCTCTTATCGGTTCCCAACCATGTCACGGGTCGTGGAAAAACCCGTAATAAAATCCGTTTTTTTTAGAACTGATAAGAACCGGGAACCGCACTCTAAAGGGCTAGAAAGTAATTTTTAAACCCCTCTGATCGGTTCAAACCGAACCGAAAAAGACGTTTACAAGTTCCACACAGAAGAAAAATAAAAAAGTAAGCCTATCTATTACTTACAATACCACAGACAGAGCTTGAACCGACGATTGCAGTTAAATTTCGGTAAAATAAACCGAGAATTACACTTTAAAACCGACAAACAAACAGAGCAGCAGGAGGAATCTCCGGAGTGACTGTTCAGTGAGGCGGAGTAAAGAATCTGACAGTTTAAGTTTGAGCTTCAACAGACAGTGTTCAACCGAGCTCGTGCTCAAGATTCCATGCCCTGCATGGAAGTTAACTCTTTCACCTCCAGAGCAGTTCTAACCTGGGGTTATACTGCCCATGTCATAATATGGCAAGACTTCATGTTGTTTGAAATATGAATTAAACTCTGTGGCAACACGCAAGGATCCATGATGATTTTACCTTCGAGGTTGAGAGTGGGAGTGGGGAGGTGGGCGGTGGGGAGAGAAGGAATTTTCTGACTTCAGAATTGTGGCTTAAGCGGGTGAGCGAAGTTATTGTTGAACGCAGTTTTAAAGTAATTTGATTTGGCCTGACGTACGAGTCTTGTACAGGCATTTCTTAGTGACCGGTATTGTTGCTGAGCCATATGAGCACCTGTGGTCTTGAAAGATTTCCAGGCTCGGTCTCTGGCTCGTAGTTGTTCCATGAGGTTTGTTACCCATGGTAAGTGGGATCCTCTTACTTGGGATGTCCCGGCGGGGCATGTAGGTCCCAGATGGCAAGGAAGTTAGTAGAGATATTTCAGGGCCTCATCCATGGAGGTAGCCCTGGGGATGAAGGACCAGTCAATGGTGGTAAGGTCGTTCAGGAGACAGTCAGAGCAAGGGTTTATAAACTCTGCTGTAAAGTGTGCGGGGTGGAGGGGCCATTGGTTGGAAGATTTTACGCACTATAAAAATCATATGGTGGTCACTAAGGGAGTCCGGTAGTAGGCCAGCTTTAACTATCCGATGAGGGTGGGTAGTAAGTGCCCAGTCCAGTAGTGTGTTTATTGGATTTGTGGCTTAAGCGGGTGGGTTCTCTGTTGCTGGTGCAAGTTTAGAGCATTTATTTGGCATCGCGATTTGGAGGCTCGCTGCCTAGCCAGTTCTGATTGAAATCTCCAAGGATATGGAGTTCGCCGCCTTCCGTAAGGGACCTCAGGTTACCAAGGTGGTCAAGGATGCTACCAGAGGTGTATCTGTGGACAGTATGACCCAGCTATGTATACTGGGATAGAGAGTGGGGCAGAGGATTTTGATTAGAATGGAATCTATAGTTTGTATGGGTGCGGAGTGATTTGGAAAACTGGAGATTTGAGGAGATGTACATGGCAGTGCCGCCACCCTTCTTTCTGCCCTGTCTGTCTTGGTGGA
The DNA here is from genome assembly GCA_016271365.2 of Neoceratodus forsteri. Classification (NCBI taxonomy): domain Eukaryota; kingdom Metazoa; phylum Chordata; order Ceratodontiformes; family Ceratodontidae; genus Neoceratodus; species Neoceratodus forsteri. The sequence continues at coordinate 822,194,115 of CM028137.1, read as the reverse complement.
TTAAGGAGAACCTGGGTACTGAGAATTCTCCATCCAGTTATGGGGCTTCAACCAAGATTCTGTGATGATTACAATATCAGGGCGAAGGGCTAGGACAGTGGTTTGTAGGGCAGCTATTTTATTTAGGATGCTGCATATGTTTAGGTGGACAATTTTAAAGCCCTTAGGGAGGTGCGTAGTTGGTGCGGGTGGTTGGCCAGCTATGGGGGCCGGTGGTCCAGGGTTACGTTCAACGTCCCACGCTACGAGGAGAAGAGCAGCCAGGGTGTGCCTTAAGCACATGGCGTTTACTGATGACCCCCGTCGAGTGGGATGGTTAGGAGTTAGTAAGTTTGTCTTAGGGTCTGGGTAGAGTGGGATATATAGGGCAGGTTCTCAAGCGTGAAAAGAGGGAGGAAATAGAGGCCCCAGGGACCAGTTGTGCCAATGGTACGGTTGTGGTTCACTGGTGCGAGGAGTGGAAGGCGTTTAGTAGCCAAGGAGAGAAGTGGCAAAGGGTCAGGTAGAATAGGATGGGATGAGGGTGGAAGGGAAGATAAGGTTAGGCAAAGCATAGTAATGGTTACTGTGAGAAACTGCATTTTTTTTCAGTAGTAGACTGAATCTGCTCTGCGATGTACCTACTAGTGGCACAAAAATATAAGGAGCTAATGGAGAAGTGGGCTGATTGGTTTGAGCTGGCAACTATACAAGGAGGAGCTCACCAAGGGTGGTGGTGCGGGCGGTGGGGAGCCTCGCAGACAGTGACAGGCGGGCTAGAGCTCCGTGAAGCAGCAGCTGCAAGCTCGGATGGCTACCTGGCGCTGGTTTCTGCTCCATGGTCTGCGGGGGGGGGGATCTCGGTGGCTGTGGGGAGGGTTGGGGATAGCTTGCCCTTGCGACCGCACAGCTGGAGGGGACAAAAAGGCTGCTATAAGTACAAGTAGGTAGGAAGGAAGGAGGCGCTTATAACTTTTAAGGCGTTGCAAGTTCTACTTATGCACATAAAATACTTTCTAGGCGTTTTTTTTTTTTTACATGCAGCAAATAGCAAATTTTACTTGAGCACTTTAAATACTGGCTGTGGGTGGTACAGGCGCGGCTTAGAACAGCCTGGGGAGTGAAAAGTCTTGCTCTGCTTGAAATTCCTTATGGTAAAGGCTTGCAGTGCTCAGATTCAATATCCCGTTAAAGTAAAAGCAGTACAGCTCCCTTCCCCTTTTGCTTCCAGTTAAGGCAATTGTTCTTAGACTGTCACAGTGAGCCTCCCCAAATCCATGGAAAAGACTTTGAGCCTCCCCCAAAAACTGAAATAATCTTGGGACTCCCCAAAGAAATGTAACATACTGTACTTTGCGCGGTACACCATGAATAAATTGAAATCACTGAGCACTTGGCTCACATTCAGTTCTTTGTCTTATACTGACGTGGAACCTTTGAAAAAGAGCTCCTGTGCTCGAAGGTGTTATCTGAATAACAAATATTTTTCAGCTTATTGTAACACACACAGGCCAGCCTACTTGCTCCGCTATTTTCATTCTTGAACCATTGTTACCCCTTGCTGCAGTATCTTCATGGGTCAGACTACTTTCTCTGTTTCCTCTCTATATGAAATAACCTTCCCACATACTTTGCCTCTCCCCCTCCTTCTCTGCTCCTAAGCAGCTTCTCTTGGATTGCTTTGCTCCTTCCTGCTATTGCTCTTAGCACTTCTGTGCTCAGCCCTTGTATTTGGGCTGTTTTGCCATCAGTCTACAAACTGATCAATTACCAGCACCCATTATTAGTTTATTGTTCATATTTGTTTGCACTATTGTTCATTGTGTATTTGATTGTTTTGCAGTTACCTTTTGAAATGTATTCACTACCTACCTTTCCCCAGGTACACCTGAAATGAGCCTTGGCTCATTCACCTTCCCTTGTCACCCATTAGTAAATAAATACATACAATTCATCTACTATCATTATCCTCTTTCAATTTGCTTCATCTCTTCACACAAAATACATAAAACTCAACATTTAAATACAGCACTTTTCAGACTTGCTTGAGCCTCCCCTGGAACAGGTTGGTGCCTCCTCAGGGAGGCTGACCTCACCATTTGAGAACCCCTGAGTTAAGGTAAAGAGTCCCACTTGTAATACGAGGCAGTACAATCACAAATTCCCCTTAAAAAGCAGGTTTTCTGATTAAATTACAGGTCGGTTTTGGAGGCAGGGTGCTGTGCAAGAAACTATCAGCACTGCTCCACCGACAAATTCAAAATGCACATCAGTCTTTGTATTGCGAAAAAGGCGCCAAGTTTGAAATCTGTGGTGCAGTGGCTCATTGAAGAAGCAGCCTGCTCGGATGGCTACCTGGTGGTTTCTGCTCTGCCGAGAGATCTCGGTGGCTGTGGGGAGGACTGGGGACAGCTTGCCCTTGCGACCGCACTTGATACAGAGAGTGGAGGCAGTACACAAACTTATTATCCAGATTTTTATATTTGGCTCAATGTCTTCCCATTGTACCTCCGCTTTCTTGTTAAAGAAATGAATAAAAAAATTTCTCGCTATGTGTGGGAATCTAGCACACCCAGAGTGAAGCTTCTAACCCTCCAACTTCCATCCACAGCCGGAGGACTGGCATTGCCATGTCTCTATATTACACAGCCTCACAGATACGAATAATCTTTCTATGGCTACACAGAGCCTAGGCAGCAAAATGGAGTGAGCTTGGGGGGGGGGGGGGCTGACTTGGTTAACCTAGACAAAATACTTCTAAGTCAACCTCCAATACCCTTGGATCAGATTACAGATAACCCATATACTAGAAATACACTGTCATGTTGGGGGACACTGTGGTCCTCTACACAATTTGCCCCATATAAACTTTTATTCTACTCTCTGCCATATCTTCAGTCCTTTCAGCCCGCTAGGTTAGATCATGGCTTCCAGACCTGGCTGAGAATGGGTATTCAAATACTTTTACAATTTTTCCAGACCAGAGCCCTATCATTCAAGGACATGGCATAACGCTATGGTCTTGCTCCCCGAGACAGATTTTGATACACACAAGTTACTGCATATATTAAGACCCTGCCCATTTCTCACACCAGGGTGGAAAATCTTTTTGTAGAAATTTTTAAATCAGCTCTGCAGGGTGCAGTTCCACAGCAGCACATGATCTCGTATATACAAAGCCCTTTCACAACTTTACAAACCATCTGGATTCAGTTAAACTATCCTGGGAAAAGGATCTAGGTTTGGACACAGATACAAGAACATAGGAAACTCTTATCCCCTTTTTGCGATTGGGTACAGCATATCTATGGAAAGAGAGTTTTTCTGTAATATCTCCTTACGATATTTTAGAACCCCGGCAGTACTACCTAAATGCAACATCGAACTAGGGTCAGCCTGCTGGAGAAACTATGGACATGCCCGGGCTACTCATGCACATATATTTTGGGGCTGTCAGTTCATTAGGCCTTCCCTGACCGACCTTGAAACAGCACTGAGTGAGCTGATGGTTGCTCAGGTACAGATGTCAGAGTAACTCCCCAAACATTTTTTTTTTTTTTTTTTTTAGTCTTTGGTAACGGGCAAGGCCCACTAGGCACAAGTGCCTGTTTTCAGGGATACCTGGGAGCACTGGGCAGTTAAGCGACTTGCTCAGAGTTGCAGTATGCAAGTGGAGGTTATGAGAATCAAACTCGGGTCTGGCCTGCTGGATGTATCAAGCTCGTTCCTCTAACCTCTAGGCCAGTGTTTCTCAAATGGGGAGGCTCAAGCAAGTCTGAAAAAAGTAGTGTATTTGAATTGCGAGTTTAAGATATTTTGTGGAAGGGTTGAGGCAAACTGAAAGAGGCTAACAGGGAATTTATTTATATATTGGTGACCAGGAAAGTTACACTGAGCTAAGGCTTATTACAGGTGAACCTGGGGAAGGGTAGCAAGTGAATACAATGCCAAAGGTAACTGCAAAGCAGTCAAGCAATACAAAATGAACAGTGCAAACAAACAGGAACCATAAACAAATAGTGAGAGGTAACAATGGACTAAATAGGCTTATGGCAGAACAACCCAGTATAACAGCCCATATACAAGGCTATAGCAGAAAAGTACTAGAAGCAAGAACAGGAGAAAGCAAAAGGATCACTGAGGAGTTGCTTAAGAGCAGAGTAAAAGGAGGAGAGGCAGAGGTGGATAGAAAAGTTATTCCAGACAGAAGGTAAACAGAATGAGAAAGCATTCTGACCATGAAGGTATTGCAACAAGGTGTAAAAATGGTTCGAGAGTCAAAATAGCAGAGCAAGTAGGTTGTGTGGGGGTTCAATAAGCTCAATAAAGTGAGAACCAACTACTTGAAGGAGTTTCACTATTCTGATGAACTACGTAAAGTGTGCTTTTCCATTTGAGGCCCAAGATTATGTCAGTATTTTGAGGGGGGGCTCAAGATCCTTTCCACGGCTCTTGAGGGAGGCTCACTATGACAAAGTCTGAGAACCATTGCTCTAGGCTATACTGTCAGCCCAGAAATTAGAAAGGTTTAAGAGATCTCTTGTAGGAAAATTCTACAACTCAGTCTACTCACGGCCAAGAAATCAATAACCAAGAGATGAATTTCCCAGAACCCTCCAGGATTAAGGAATGGCAGGATCTTAATGATCCAGATATGTAGATAGAAAGGCTTACAGCTTTAGTTAACCAGCATATAGAGAAATCTGAGATTCAGTTGAGAAAATGGGTACTACATATCATGGCTCACAGAAGGGACTTTGTACCACAGATATAACAAATGTGTAACCATTAAGCTGATGAAGGTACTGAAAAGGAAAAACTCTCCTGAACAAAATACTTACATGATCTGATACTTTAACCTCCTACGGACATAAGAATTCCCATGAAAAACAGCATCCCATCTATGATCCATTTTCATTGCTAGTTGAACCTTTTGATTTTATTATCCTATATTAAATAACTCAAAATGTCTTACAATTTAGAGCTAGGGATGTCACCTTTCTACAATGTATGAACTTTGTCCATGTTAATGTATCAATAGATAATCTGACCCAATGTAATGTTTATTACTGGAAGATCTTTTTAAATAAATAGAGTTAATAAAGTTTCAAAGAAGTCCACTTGGGGCTACATAAAGTTTGCTGTATATTTTGGGGCTTACTAAGAACCCGCTGTTTATTACTGACCATCAGCATTTTCAGCTGTAATTAGCACATATCAGTTTACTATCTCTTCTTGTGACAAAGGTGAACTAGCATGCAAAGGACACTGCTCCCTGACCTTATGGGGCAATGGATGTTCATAAACAGGCAAGAATTCTCATGAAATCTTGGTATCGGCCATATTTAAAGAGCTCCTTTATTTCAAATCTTAAACCACTACAGTAGACGCCAAGGGTCCTACAGAATAAGAGAAAACATCTAAAATAGAGAAGGAAGGGGTATAAAAATTTGCACCATAATGAGCTCCTCTCTCCCACCGGAACTCCGAACCTGGTTTCACTTGTTAATGACACAAAGTTACTGTAAGCAAATGAACATTCACCCTGGCCTTGACTCTTTCAAAAGCAGTAACAAAATGCCAGACAACAGCGGACATGAGAACCCAGTGTTTACCTGCTCTACAAACTACAAGTGCTACAGTTACAAGCTTCTGCAGCACTGCAATGTACCATGACCGTCCCTAAACCTCAAAAATGTTTAACAGCCCCCCTCCCGAACCACTGCCCAGTGTAATCATCTTGAACCTCCTGGATGTGCACCCCAACCACCACCACCACCAGTCTGGAATACCCCCATACTGAACCTCCTGGATGTTCACCCCACAATATTGGTCTGCTGGATGTCGCCAAGGATCACACCCACTGCCAATGGCTATAGTAAACTGAATTTAGCCAATTTTTTTTCCCATTCTGGGTGAGGTATTTGGACAGTGAGAATTTTTAATGTTCAGTTAATCCTATATATCTGCTAATCAATTCATGTGTGGCTAAAAAGAAATTTTGTGCATTCAATTACTTTTTTTTTTTTTTTTTTAAATAAGACTTTAGTGATCACCCAGACCTGGGAAACCCTGCACTATGTACCAGTTTCTTTAGTTTCCATTTTAGCTCTCCTCTGGGCCAAACTTGTAAAAGCACAGCAATCAATATTCAACCCACCCTGAAGTGGTTAAAATGTTCGATAACATTAAACATACTTCTAGCAAGACTGACCTGCTCCCAGCCCTTACACATGCAACTATTTGACTTCCAACCAAAGTCCACTGTTCCTTGTACAAATCTGACACTGGGATGAAAACAGATTACTTGTACCATAGAGTCTGCCTGCCCGGCTGCTCGTCTACACCCAACATCACAACAGAAATGCACAATTTGTCAGCAAAGAAGGACCATGGCCGCCTCCCCCCAACCACCTCCAGTCTGCCTAGATGTTCCCTGCCTAGCTATCTCCACAAACCCTACCCTGCCCTGCTGCCCCTAGACTGCTGCCTCTGAGGAGTTGCCTTCCTTTCCTTGGCCTGAGCACTCCTGTAAGTGGTCCAGTACTGCTCCATTTTCTTCATGTAATTCTGTCTGCTCCCAAACAGAGAATTACCCACTACAGGAAAATCCATGGCCTTAGCCTGGGTATCCTGAGAGAGGCTAGTACATCTGAGCCAAGCCATTCTCCGAAGAGCCACAGATGTAGCCATGACTCTTGATATCACTGGAGTCCACAGCAGCATGAAATGGAACTTTTGATGCCTCAATCCCTCTGCAGCCACCTCCTCCAGCTCCTTGGCAAGCTGGGGAAACCTGTTTAGCCAGTGCCAGTACAATGTCCCACCTGGACTTCTGGTATCTGGCTGTATAGGCTCATATAATTTGCTTGCCTGAATCCCAAAGAGAATGCCATGTACTGCTTTCTTGCCATGGCACCAATCTTCCTAGAGTCCTTGTCTGGGGGTGTGATGCCAAGGGAATGTTTGCCTTATCACAGGCAGCAGCCTGTACAACTCCAACATGGCTGCACTGCTGAAAAAGGAACTCCGTATCTGAGCCTGAGAGTGTATACCTCTTGTCCATTCTCCGATCCACAGGAGGTATGGAATTGGGAGACTTCAGAATTTTTTGTGTCCGTTTCCCAAAAGATTTGTGGAGGGGAACAGACAGTCTCCTGGACTCTGGAATGTCCATCATCTCTACATAGTCAGGCTCCTCCTGATCCTCCATTGCCTCCTCTATAGGGAGCTGGAGGGTCTCTGCCACCTTTCTGTAAAACAAAGTGGGAAGGGGACTCAAAGCCTAGGAGGAGAAACACCTGAAGCTCTGTCTGGGGAGATGCCCAGGTCAATAGGCACATCCAGACTTTCACCATCTTCATCTTCCAACTCTCCTTCCTCCTCAAACTCCGGTTCATAAAATTCTTCCAGGGTATAATCGTGAACCGGGGAACCAACCAAACCGAGCCCCTGCCAAAAGGTGCTGGATCAGCCGGAACCGGGCAAAGTGATTCCACAATACAAATCGCCTACGCTATTTCTTCGGCGGTCGGAGTAGAAGATTCTGGATCTGAACGATTTTTCTTTGCGTTTTTTTGCTGGAACCGACCCCTTGGGATCCGATCTCCTTTTGCCTGAAGTAGTATCGCCCTGGTCAGAGAGCACTCCTTCTGGTTCGGTCAGAACCAAACCTGGCTGGCCATCCGGGTCAGCGGACTTCTCGGCCTCCCTTTCCCTCAGTCTACCAAATCTCTTTAAGGGTAGATTTGGGAAAAAAACTTATAAATTTGGCAGTCTGAATCAAGGTGGTTAAACCCCAGACAAACACAGGTGGTGTGGGGATCGGCCTTAGCAAAGACCTCCCCACACTCACTGCAGTGTTGAAACCCAGTGGGTCCATTTTTTTCTTGGGTTTCTCAGACATGGCCAACCTAACCAAACTTACCCTTTTTCGGCAACCGCCAGGCAAGACTACCCTATCAGTTCCTGACAGTGTCACGGGTCTTGGAAAAAAAACGTACTAAAACCAGTTTTTGGGTTTTTTTTTAGAACCGATACGGACCGGTAACCACACACTAAAGTAAAATACCAAATTTACCTGAAATGATCGGTTCAGCCGAACCAAACAACACTTTTTACAAGTTCCACACAGAAAACAGAACAAAACCTATCTAGTACCCATGGTACCACAGACAGACGTGAACAGACTATGCAGAAACTAAATATCGGTAGAAAAACGTCCAAAAAACCGACACTTCAACAGACTTCGAACCGAGCTGCAGGAGACATTTCCGGAGTGACTGTTCAGTGAGGCGGAGTAAAGAATCTGACGGTTGCAGTTCAAAATACAACAGGCAGGAACATCAACCGAGCTCGAGATCAACATTCTACGTCCTGCATAGAAAAGTTAACCCATTGTTCTCCGGGGCAGTTTAAAGGCTGGGGCTAACTGCACTTGTCAGAATACAGCAAGACTTCATATCTGAAAGCCTTACTGAACTCTAGGTAGGCCATGTCCATCACTCTTCCCTGATTTAATTCATTGAACACCAGTCAAAGAAATCAGGTTGGTATGACATGACCTCCCCTGTGAATCCATGTTTCTTAAGAGTCTTGTAACCAGCTGGATTAAAGTAAGTAAATATTTATGAGGCGCCCTTCCAAAGCTCAGAGCGCCTTTACAAAATTTAACATAATATTAAAATCCACAGCAATTTAAAACACAATTTACATTTCTGAAAATGCTTGTTTGAATAGAGAGGTCTTAAGAACTTTTTTAAACCCTTCTACAGTCAGGCTATTGCGTATCTGGCAAGGTAGAGAATTCCACAGGGTAGGTGCCATAAAGGCAACAAAGTTCTTCCACCAGATGTTTTCAGGGTTATCCTCGGAATCTCTAGCAATCGCTCGCCAGAGGATCGGAGGGAGCAGGATGGGCAGTAAGGAATCAGGAGCTCTTTCAGGTAGTGGGGTCCCAACTGATGTTAGGGCCTTACAGATAGAGACCTTGAAAGTGATCCGCCATTCTACAGGCAGCCAGTGCGATTACGCAGCATAGGTGTTATATGGTTGGATCTCGGGCTTCAGTCAACAACCTAGCTGCTGATTTTGCACCAGCTGTAAGTGGCGGATATCCACTCCCGGCAGCCCTAGATTAAGGGCACTGCAGCAATCAAGATGACTGGCAACTAAGGTGTGGACCAGGGTAGGAAGATCATCCGATGGAACCAAGAGTTTCACCCATGCCATGTTCCTCAGATGGAAAAAGGATGATTTGACTACGGCTAACACCTGTGCCCTCAGGGTCAGGCCCTCATCAAACACGAAGGCTACGCACCTGGCCGGACACTTAGCGTTCCCCCCTAGAAATAAACCTGAGGGTTTTCCTGCCCATGAGCTCGACAGCCTTATCCCTGGCTCCACTACCAATACCTCTGTTTTTCCTGGGTTCAACTTCAGCCAGTTGGTACTCATCCAGTTCTGTATCTCCAGCAAGCAACTGTTAAAAACTATACTTGAATCCGACTCCTGCTCAGGCACAAATGACATGTAGAGCTGAGAGTCATCAGTATAGCAATGGAAACTCAACCCATACTGTCTTATATCCCCCCAATGGGAGCATATAAACCGCAAATAACATGGGGGGGACAACCAAACCCTGTGGCACCCCACAGCGCAGGCAGTGGAATAAATCCCCTACACTACTCTCTGGCTCCTACCCTGCAGGAAAGATTGAAACCAACTGTGGACCACACCCCTTAGTTCAGAGAAACCACAGGCGTTCGAGCAATACCCAATGATCTACAATGTCAAATGCTGCTGAGAGATCAAGGAGAACTAAGATAGAACGAGCTCTCCGATCTCTCGCCATCAGAAGATCATTCAGTACCTTACAAAAGCCGTCTCAGTGCTATGCCACTTCCTGAAGCCAGACTGGAGAGGGTCAGATTTTAGGGCTGGTTAAATGATCCTTCAGCTGCAAAGCGACCACCTTCCCCATAAAAGGGGGGGTTTGAGACCGGTCTGTAGTTTTCTGGGCAGCTGGGATCAAAGGAGGGATTTTTCAAAAAAGGGGGCACACCACTGCCTCCTTTGAGGGATCTGGAAAGATCCCCCTCTCCAATGATCCCACCACTATCCCAGTAAAGATTGGGCCAATAATCTCTACACATCCCACCAGTAGGTGAGTAGGGCCTGAATCCAAACTACAGTAGGTTGGACACAAAGTTTGGATGATCCTTTCTATGACTACCAGCTGACTAAAGGTGGACAAAGTTAGTTGGGTATTTGTGCCACCGGTTGATCAGTGCAAGACCCAATGGAGAGGTGCTGGCTGATCTCATCCTTGATGGTGGACACCTTATCAGCAAAGAACATCGCAAACTCCTCACACTAACTGTGACAAAGCTCAATCGGCTTGAAGACAGGCTGGACTGCACAGTCTGTCCACAGTTCAGAACAGCTGGGCTGGTCTGTTCCTCGCTGTAGCGATTTCCCTGGACAGGAACACTGCCTTTTTATGGGAAATTGCTAACTGATGGATCTTATAATGATCCAGCAGTCTAAGCCTGTCCATCTCCTGGAGAGTTTTCCGCCAGCGTCTCTCCAATCATCCACCCTGTCTCAAATCACGGATCTCCCTGGTAAACCATTGAGCCCCTGGATGAAGGGTACCGGGACAAACATGGGATGGAGCAATGACATCCAGGGCCCCCATAACTGCCCTATTATAGGCTAGCACTAGGTGCCCTGGCTCAGTGCTGTCCATTGGCAATCACAAGAAGTCCAGCTCCGTCATTAGGCCTTTTGAGGCAACTCCTCCTAAAGGACGGAACTGTACCATCTCCTTTGGGGCAGGCCTCTTTCAGGAAGCCGTGAAACTAAACCTTAAAGCGTGATGGTCAGACCAACCGATAAGCTCCACCTCCACATCAAGACTTCCATCCCCAGATGGAATGTCAAGTCCAATGAGTGTTCCCCTTGTGAGTTGCTGAGGTAATAACCTGTTGAGGCCCAATGAATCCATCAATTGGAGAGTTCTGTCCAAAGGCACAAGTTCATAGTCGACCCAGGCATTGAAGTCCCCAGAATTAACCATGGGTGATTCCAATACCTCTCGGTGATGAAGTTCATAACCTTCCTCAGGAGTTCCCTCCCATCACCTGGTGGACGATAAATGAGAAGGATCCTGAAACCTACCCCCACAATACACTTAAAGGAATTGGTACATCCAACTGGCACCTTCCTAAGGTCAAGTTCCTGTCTAAAACAGACAGCAACTCCCCCGCACCTATGGTCCACTCTCAGGCAGTGAATCACCCAGAACCCAGACGGAACTGCGGGCCCCAAAACAGGGCCTGCATTTTCATCTAGCCAGGTCTTGGAGATGCAAGCCAGGTCCACAGACGCAACAAGATTTGCCACCACTGCGATCTTGTTTCTAATGGACCTAGCATTGCTCAACACCGCCCAAAAGGGACGAGATTCCAAGGATGACTCCACAGTCCCGACCTTCAACAATATTTCCATTAACTTTCCCACCATCGAGGACAGGCCGACTGGCTTATAAATTTCAAACCTCCTCCCACTTTTCTGTAGTGGGACATCTGCCCTCCTCCAGTTCTCCGGAACCACTACAGTTTCCAGACTCCAAACTACGCAATATGGCAACTTTTGAAGTATTTATCAACTGCCACCTTACAAAAAACAAATTAAATTATAGGGATGCCTGAACGAGTTGTGCATACACTCAGATGTAGAGAATCTGGTTTGTAGCTTGAGCCCATTTCCAAGTCTAGGGGCTTTTCACTTCTGAAAGAGGCCCAATCACTTCTAACTGAAATATTAACATTAAACTGCTTATCTTAATTCCTGCAACCTTTCAGCCTGCCTCACTGCTCGGCACCTCTTCTGGTGGGTCGGACAGCAGTCTTGACCTGTGATACCATATGACAGACACCAACACCAACCCCACCCCAGGCAACAGCATCAGCAAGCCTACATGGGGTAGTGGCAGGGTTAAAGTGAAGGGAAAAAAGCACTGGGCTCAGATACATGAGCAACCACATGAATCGTCCCAGACGTGAACACCCGAATCTCTCCAATTCCACGTCAAACAATACCACTTCCCAGCCCTGGCCAGGTCAAACATTCTAAGGTAGGATTTGGCACACAGTCCAGACAGGAAGTTTCCTAAAGTCCTTGAATGAAAGGATGAAGGAGGTAAGCTGCTAGTAAAGAAATGAGACAACAACAAACAGCAGCAACCTGAAGGACTAGGCTGATTTGCGAACTGGCAGCAGATTACTATGAAGCATTTTATCTCTAAGTGACTAGTTCCTAACCTGCCAAAGTTGATTGTGACTGAAAGCCATAGTATCTGATGGCAGATTCAGTGGCCTATAAGAAAGCTTTAGGGGTCCTCAGTCCTGTTCCTAGAGGACTGGCATCACATCACAAAAACACCATCACAAACTGGAACACATGGATGGTCTCACACTTGAAGGCTAATAATGAATAGGCAGGCTCTGGATTCCTTCTCATCCACCAGAAATTTTCCATCCCAAAACTGAAATGTGTCGTTCCCGTCCAGCCCCATAGAAAATTCAGTAAGGATGGGTGGATTCAATGCTCCAGATAAGATGACTTTAGGCCAATTTTACTCACCAGTTTAAGAACCATTCTAAATACTTTTTTTGATGGGCCACTGAACAGAGAATAAAAACTGCAAAACTGTTAAAGAAAAGGGTGCCCTTTTATTTTTTTAACTTAAGGCTTGAATAGCTGTTCCTTAAAAAGCAGGAACCGCCCCAAGAACAGCCTTCTCCGATTTCTGGGAACCAGAGAATATATGCAACTGAACGAAAATACAAGTAGCACCAACCAATGCTGAGCATTGAAAGGTTAACTAGAGTTAAACAATATGAAACATAAAATAATAAATGTAAACTGGCCAGAAATGTAGATAAGACTTCAGGAGACTGCTCTCTTCACACAGAAATAAATCTGACATTAGAGCTAGAGTGCGGGGTGAAAGTGTGACCACACAGCAGAGTTTGAATTTCATTCTAAATTTCATAATTTGTATACAATTCTAGAAGCTCGGGCTGCTCATTTCCAGGTTCAGGAGAATGATTACACTGAAGAGCTACTGATGCCTCAAAGAACACATTAAAAAAGTACAATTCTGCCTGCATTCCATTTATATATTTTATATATATTTCTCCTCTCCATTATTTACTACTAAGGACATTTGCATGAATATGTGATCTTTATCCCTTACAGTTCCTTTAGAGTCCATCTGCCTCTATAGTTTACTCCCTACTTCAAGTGATAATCCTCCATTGTGACATCATAATCTGTTTCCACTGGAGTAACGGATATCACAAGCAGTGCTCCGACTTCTGGTAGGAAGAAAGCAGCAGAATAGATTAACTCTTTGAGAGCAAATATCCTGTTTTCACACAGATTACCTCAGTATTAAATAATGAGGAGGAGGAATACAGCACTAATGGGAAACACAAAGCGGGACTGTGTCTGAATATTAGGAGGTTTTGAGTTCTCCTGAACGCACCAGCTCTTTAAACTTAAGTGAGGGATTCCTGGGGTTTGAAGGAGCTGCTTTTCCAAGTTTATACAATTATTTTACTCATCTAATGTCAAAAATGGTGAGTACATTACTCTTGAATGCCACTGTTAGCTGGAGCATGAAGTGTGTTTGTCGAGCAACTCATGATTCGTAGTTCCCTTCTCTTATCTTTGATTTTTCTCCCCATTTCTTTCTTAAAGTCCCTTTTTTTTTCCCACGTATGTACGTTTATTGCTCTACGACACCTTTCCTTTATGTTTTTTCTCAAAGATCCTCAAACGCTGGAATTCTAACAACATTGGGGAACAGGGCTCAGTGGGTTGCTGCAAAAGGATGGAGTCTCAAAATTAAAGGATGAGGCACCCCCATATATTAATGCTTTGGGGGAGAACAACTTGTGGGACAGAGTGTAGGGAAGCTTGATCTGCAGCCAGAAAGAAAAATACTCACCTTAGTAATGTTGTTTCTTCTAAAGGAGTCTTACTGTATTCCGACTATTGCAGTTAGGTCCTGCCTTTCAACTGCGGAAGAACAAGAGTTAACTTTCCATGGCCATGGAACATTCATACCAACTCGGTTGAAGCCCCTGTCTGCGGCTGTTTAAACTCCAACCGTCAGGTCTTTACGAGTAAGAAGTTCTGTGTGGAAACTGTAAAAACTCACTAGCCAACTGACAACTAAATTTAATAAAAATGTTTTTTCTGGTTTCAAAGCCAAGACTCAAGTCAGGAAACCCAAAAAACAAAAACACACCCCCAACGTAAAGGAGGATGAAAAAAAAAAAAAAAACACTGCTCCTGCCCACCCACATCCCAAAACCCAGGTTCTGAGAGGGGAGGAGGTCAGAATACAGCAAGACTCTATTAGAAGAAACAACATTACTATGGTGAGTAATTTCTTCAAACATGAAGTCTTGCTATATTCTAACTATTGCAGACTACCAAGCAGTACCTCCATGGAGGAGGGACAGAACCTACTTTGGGAATAGGCTGAAGTACTGTTGTGCAAACCGAGCATCACTCCCTAGCCTGGATATCCAGAGGGTAATGCTTGGTGAATGTATGGACTGTTTTTCCAGGTGGCTGCTTGACAAATTTCTAAGACAGATATCCCTGGCAGCAGCCAGGGAAGCAGCTGTACCTCTATGTAGAGTGAGCCCTCAGGCCTGAGGGTCGGGTTCTACCAGTTTTTATAGCAGAATTGTATACAAGAGACAATCCACCTAGCAATAGATCTCTTAGTGGCAGGTTTGCCTACCGACCTCTCCATATGTGAGGAACTGGAGGACTCAAACCTGTGACCCTTAGTGCTGCTATGTAGTAGCTGAGGGCCCTTTAACATCAAGCAGTGCAGCCTCCTCTCTCCAGAGGAGGAATGGTCAGTGAAGAAAACAGGGAGAGACAGACTGATTAAGGTGGAAATCTGAAACCACCTTAGGCAAAAACTTCCTGTTAGTTCTTAGGACCACTTTATCTCTGTGGAAAGAGATGAAATCAGGCTCCACTGACAGGGCTTGCAATTCACTGATACGCCTGGCAGAGGTAATGGCTACCAAAAACACAGTTTTCCAAGTCAAGTACTTAAGCTCTACAGAGGACAAAGGCTCAAAGGGAGGTTGCATAAGCTGAACAATGCAAACATTAAGGTCCCAAGCAGGAGCAGGGTCCCTAAAGGGGGGGGGACTGGTGTGCAGAAATCCCTTGAAGAACTTACAAAACACAGGATAAGTTGACAGAGGAGAGGACTTGGCCACTGACAAGGCAAATGCACTTTAAGTGTAGCAGGCCTAAGTCCTAAGCCATTAAGATGGACCATATAGTCCAGAACTGTAGGCAACCCAGCAGATTCTGCAGAAATATGTTTATTAGAGCACCAAAGAGTGAACCTTTTCCATTTGGAGTTGTAAGTCTTTCTGGTGGAAGGCTTTCGAGAGGCCTTAAGGATATCCAGAACCCCTTGAGAAAGGTGCAGATCAGCAAACTAACTCTTCAAGAGCCATGCCTTGAGATTGAGAGACTTGAGGTTCGAATACCAAATCCTCCCGAGAGGATGTCAACAGGTTGTAATTCCTGGGAAGAGGAAGGTGGACTGCTAAGGACAGCAACATAGGGTACCAGGGCTGTCTGGCCCAGTCTGGAACAATCAGAATCACTTTGCATGGTTGTGACCTGATCTTGACTAACACTCTGAACAGGAGAGGGAAGGGGGGAAAACATACAAAAATTTCCCTTCCCAATCCAGAATCAGAGCATCCAGGGGGACTGGGCCCAAGACTGGGGGTCTGCAACAAAATAGAGGAAGTTGGTGATTGTCTGGGGATGCAAAAAGATCTGTGGAGTGCCCCATCTCAAGAAAATCACTTTCAAAACTAGGGATCTAGGGTCCATTCATGATGGCCTGGATATCCTGCTGAGAGCATCTGCTAGGACACTGTCCTTCCTTGAGGTGAACTGCTATCAGAGAGGTTTGCAGGGAACAGGCCAGGGACCACAGCTTCATTGCTTCTGTGCACAAGGCCGTAGACAGAGTGCCTCCTTGCCTGCTGATGTACCACATTGTGGTGGTATTGTCTGTTCTGATCTGGACCACCTTGTTCTGTACAGATTTGGAAAAGGCTTGCAGTGCCAGAAACACTGCTCTGAGTTCCAAGAGACTGATGTGAAGCAGAGATTCTTGAGATGACCACAGCCCTTGGGTGGTAAGATCCCCCAGGTGGGCTCCGCAGCCCAGCAGGGAGGCATCTGTGGTGAGTATCACTGAATTGAGACAGAGTGACAAAAGGAACTCCTTGCCTCAAATTGTCCTGATGCTGCCACCACGGCAAAGCCTGGATCAGTGTTCGAGTCACTGGGACTAGGCTTGGTAAGGGAATCCTTTCTTTGGGACCAGAAGGCTCTTAAGTGAAACTGAATGCCCCTCATCTGAAATCCTGCTCCCTGGACCACTGCTGTGGAGACTGCCATGTGGCCCAGAAGCTGCAGGAAATGCCTTGCTGGTCGAGACACCTGAAGGGTGAATGAAGGTTAGTTCCATAGGGTCCTTACCCTGTCCAGGGAAAGAAGACTCTTGCCCTTGTTGTATCCAGCTCTGCCCCTATGAAGGTGAGGAGCTGTACTGGCTCGAGAACTGACTTTGAAAGGTTGAGGAGGAATCCTAAGGAAATGAGCACTTGCCGAGTTATTTGCAGAAATGACTTGACTTGGTCTAGACACTGACCCACTATGAGCCAGTCATCCAAGTATGGAAAGATGGAGATCTTTTTTTCTCCTTAGGAAAGCTACCACTACTGCCAGGCACACTGTGAACACCCTTGGGGCTGATGCTGGGCCAAAGGGCATTGCTCTGAATTGATAGTGGCCTGAGGGCAACTCGAACCTGAGGTACTTTCTGTGGGAGCACCTGATGGGAATGTGAAAATAGGCATCTAGGGAGGCTAGGCAGTCCCCTGGCCTTAGAGAGGGCAGAATTATTCCCAGAGTCACCATTTTGAACTCTGGTTTTAAAAGGTGCTTGTTCAGATCTCTGATCCAGGATGGGCTGCCATTCTCCTGTTTTTTGGGGTTAGGAAGTACCTGGAGTACAATCCTTAGCCCTTGTGTAGGGTAGGAACCCTTTATATGGCTCTGAGAGCCAGGAGGGAAGAAACCTCTGCCTCTAGGGCAAGGGTCTCTGATGGATTTGGAGGTGGAAAGCATCTGGTTCTCATCTTGGGAAATTTTTTGAAGCCGAGAACCAGCCCCTGGCTTACTATGTCCAGGGCCCACTTGTCTGATGTCAGAGACTTCCAGTCCTGGACAAAGTAAGCCAGCCTGCCCCCTACAGGTATTGGAGAATCTGCCCGGGCAGACCCATCAGGGTGTCTGCTTGGCAGGGGCTTTAGGCTAAGGGGTGGAAGCAGGCTTGCTCATTCCCAGTCTGCCTCTCCCTCTGAAGAACCCCCTCTGAGCATAGGAAAAAGAGGAGGCCTGGGCTTGGTAAAAAGGCCTTGGAAAAGGCCTGCCCCTGGACTGCTGCCTTTGAGGAGTGGCTTGCTTTTCTTTGGCCTGAGCACTCCTGTAGGTGGTCCTATACTCGTCCATCTTTTTTATGTAGTTCTCTGTCTGCTCCCCAAACAGAATTACCAGTGACAGGGAAATCCATGGCCTTAGTCTAGGTATCCTGTGATAGGCTAGTACATCTGAGCCAAGCCATCCTCCGAAGGGCCACAGATGCAGCCATGACTCTAGATGAAACATCACTGGAGTCCACAGCAGCATGAAATTGCACCTTGGATGCCTCAATCCCATCCTCAACCACGTGCTCCAGCTCCTTGGCAAGCTGGTCAGGGGCCTGTTTAGCCAGAGCCAAAACAGTGTTCCATCTGGACTTCTGGTATCTAGTTGTGTAGGCCATATAGTTAGCCTGCCTGAGTCCCAAAGATGCTGCCATGTACTGCTTCTTTGCCATGGCATCAATCCTCCCAGAGTCCTTATCTGTGGGGTGTGATGCCAAGGGAATATTTGCCTTAGCACAGGCAGCAGCCTGCACTACCCCAACATGGCTGCATTGCTGAGAAAGGAACTCCATGTCAGAGCCTGAAAGGGTGTACCTCTTGTCCATTCGTCTGTCCACAGGAGGCACGGAGTTAAGAGTCTTTAGAATTTTAATTGTCTGTTTACCAAAAGATTTATGGAGGGGAATAGACAGTCTCCTGGACTCTGGGATGTCCATCATTTCAACAAAATCAGGCTCCTCCTGATCCTCTGCTTCTTCCATTGGAAGCTGGAGGGTTTCAGCCACTTTTGTAAAACATGAAGTGGGAAGGGACTCAAAGCCGAGGAGGAGAAACACCCAAAGGTCTGTCTGGGGAGATGTCCGGTCAATAGGCACATCCAGACTTTCATAATCACCATCATCCTCCTCATACTCTCCCTCCTCCTCCTCCTGTGCATAAAATTCTTCTGTAGTGTAACCCGGAACTGGGGGAACTGACCGAACCGAGCCCCTGCCAGATGCTGCCAGTTCGGCTGGAACCGAAGTTAGCTACTGCACTATCCTTATCACTTTGGCTATCTCATCAGCGGTCGAAGTATGAATTTCTGGATCCAAACCAGATGATTTTTCTCTTCTCTTCCTTTTAACCAGAACCGACTCCTCAGAATCAGCTCTCCTTTTGCCCGAAGAAGTTTCACCCTGGTCAGAGGGCACTCCTCCTTGTTCGGTCGGAACCGACCCGGGCTGGCCATCCGGGTCAGCGGATTTATCGGCCTCCCTTTCCCTCAGTCTACCTACTCTCTTATCCAGGGTAGCTTTGGGAAAATTCTTACAAATTTGGCAGTCTGAATTGAGGTGGTCAAACCCCAGACAAACACAGGTGGTGTGGGGATCAGCCTTAGCAAAGGCTTCCCCACACACACACTGCAGTGTTGAAACCCAGTGGGCCCGTTTTTTTTTGGGTTTCTCAGACATGGCCAATCCTATCCAAAACTTTCCCTTTTTTTGGCAATCTGCCAGGCAAGACTCCCCTATCGGTTCCTGACCGTGTTACGGGTCTTGGAAAAAACAAAATTAAATCCTTTTTTTTTTTTTTTTTTGAACTGATACGGACCAGTTACCACAATCTAAGTAAATTCACAAACTTTTTAAGACTAAACTGATCAGTTCAGCTGAACCGATCCGAAATTTACAAGCTCCACACAGAAACTAAATGTAAAACCTATCTAGTACTCACAGTACCATAGACAGACAGATTTCAGTAGCAGAAATTCGGTAGAAACCAAGCAAATAACGACACTTTAACTCATTCCTTCCTGATGGCGCCATATGGTGTCATAAAAAAAAAAACATACCTCTTTCCTGATGACGCCATATAGGCGTCCATATCTTTCTTGGTGCAGCTCAAGCATTTGTTTACATTTGATGAATTGAGTTGTACCGCAAATAATAGGGAATACATCGTATTCACTTGATTTCCTAATATTAACAGTTCTCATTGGCTATTTTTGAGAAAACAAGCCTTAATACATAAATAAATTTACTTATTTTTTGCATGCTGTGAAAATGTATTATGTTCATTCTGCCATTAGTTTGTATCGTAACACACAAATCATCTTGTTTTAGTGTAACATGTTAACCTGATCAGGTTTACTATAATTAATTTCATAATTTATTTATTTGTTTTTATTAAGGCAATCCGATTGGCTGTCACCACTTTGGTGTATTTTTTTTGTCTTTTGGGGTATTTTTCTACAATAACATGTCACTGATATCATGATTGTTATAACTATTAGTCCATTTATAACACTAAGTGAGCTGAATATTTCTGTATTTAAAAATCGAGCTCTGTGATTGGTCGGATTTTCTGACATCATCAATTCTAAATTTAACTGGTATAAAGGGATTGTCTTAGATGCAGGCACCATCCCACTACCGAAGCCTTAGTTGTCGAAGCGCCAGGGAACCTGCACGCAGATATTTTGTTGTGTCTTCCACTATTCTATTCAATGTGTATGCCTGAAACGTTAGAGTTATTTAGCATTCAAGCAAGGACTCGTATTTTTTTACAACCGTCACTGGAGGGAAAGTGGCTCTCTGGGCTCTGGAGTGTACAGTGATTTTTTTTTTTTTTTTGATGTTTCAGTTAGGGGTGACAGCCCTCACCTGCACCCGCCCTAGCTCTGTAGTGTGTCACCATTTGGTCATATTGATCCTCACTGTTGCCATGCTTGCTCTATGCTTATCGTACACGTCACTATTTCCATTAACCAGTCATAGCGCACACTGGTGCAGGAAGAGCATGGCGACTGGAAATTTAGTTTCAAGATGGAGGTGCTGCTCTTATCCTAAAATACTCACTTCATTTCGGTGCCAAAACCTCGATTTGTAATCTGTATTTACTTTATTTGTTATTTTTATTTATGATAAAAGTTTTCATAGTTGTTACTTTGTTCATTTTGGGATAATTTCTGGTCATCCTGTGTGATCACATCTTATGGATCTGGCTGGCATGCCTGATGGGAGAGAGTGTTTCTTGTGCATGTGCTAGATGAGGTCACATGAATTCAGCACCTTTGTTACTTTTAAAGAGTTTATGTTCGGATTATGGCTATATTAAAATCTATGTGGCATGTTGCTCCTCATGCTATGGATGATAAGTGGGTTAGGGTCAGTAGCATGTTTGTCTCATGCTTGGCACTTGAGTTCTCCTAACACAGTTGCTGATTGTTTAAAATGAAAAAAATAATGGTGCTGCCTTCAACTTATCTGGCATCAGTCCAGCCCCAATCTCTGATGCATTGTAAAGGCCAAATCAGTTTTGAATCCATCCACAGTCACTGGTGTTGTCCATCGACTCATATGACGTCAGTCCAGACTCAACCTCTGATGCACTGTAAAGTGTTCTTCAGGTTAAATTCCCTCCACAGCCACTTGTAAGATCTAGCTCCTTAACATGCATCAGTCGAGCCCCAAACTGTAGTGAACAGTGAAGTGCATTTCAGGTTCAGATCCCTCCTGAACTGATGGTGTTGTCCATCGACTTACCATGCATCAGTCCAGATCAATCCCATAATGCACTGTGAAGTGCATTTCATGTTCAAAACCCTCCACATCCACTGGTGTAGTCCATCAGTTCAGCCCCAATCTGTGATGCATTGTAAAGTATTCTTCAGGTTCAAATCCCTCCACAGCCACTTGTAAGATCTGTCTCCTTATGTGTCATTCAAGCCCCAAACTGTAGTGAACACTGAAGTGCATTTCAGGATCAGATCCCTCCACAGCTGATGGTGTTGTCCATCGACTTACCATGTATCAGTCCAGACCAATCCCATAATGCACTGTGAAGTGCATTTCATGTTCAAAACCTCACATCCACTGGTGTAGCCCATCAATTCATATGACATCAGTTCAGCCCCAATCTCTGATGTACTGTAAAGTATTCTTCAGGCTCAAATCCCTCCACAGCCACTTGTAAAATCTATCTCCTTATCATGCATCCATCAAGCTCCAAACTGTAGTGAACAGTGAAGTGCATTTCAGGTTCAGATCCCTCCACAGCCAATGGTGTTGTCTATTGACTGATCTGGTGTCAGTCCAGCCCCAACCTCTACTGCACTGTAAAATGCTGTTCAGGTTCAAATCCCACCAGAGTCACTGATTTAGTCCATCTGTTCATCAGTCTTCAGTCCAACCTTTATCTCTGACACTCTGTGATGTGCATTACTGGTATGGATCCCTCCTCAGTCATCATGGTGTAGTCCACTGTGCACATCAAGATTCATTCCAACACTACCCTCAGATGCACTGTATTGTTCTATTCAAGTTCGAATCGCTCCACAACCACTTTAGTCCCTTGTGCTCATGCTTCAGACCATCCCTTACCTCTGATGCACTGTGATGTGATCAGTGCCAGTGTATGACGTATACAGTCCATTCAAATGAAACATAGCACACAGTACACATGTGCACCAATGAGCATCACTCCATGGTGCAGGCACACCCACACTCCTTCCCACCCACACAGTGCGCCATACTGAATGTTGCAACATATTACATGTGTATGCAGGCAAACCATGTGACACAGCACATAGTACACAACCTTTACAGGTGTACATGTCATCACCCTGTATGTGTACCCACAATGTTTCTGCATGGCATATGAACACCATTACCAGGTGCAGGCAGCCCCACCTGCTTCCCTACAACTGAGTATACCCCAAGGACAGGTGCCAATTCATGATGCAAATGACTGCAGTGCCTATGAGCATCATTCTTTGGTACAGGCACACCCACCCCTTTCCCCATGACACAGTATACCCCAAATTACCAGTGCCTTTTCAGCAATTTCATCATCCTATACGTATACCCATAATGTATCTACAGTGTCTGTTAGCACCATTATTAGATGCATACAGCCCCTCTTCATTTCCCCAGAACATATGAAGTGCATCTGAGCCTGTATTATGAATGCAGGACCCCACTAACACACAGTGCTTCCTCATACAGTCATTCCTCACCTTAAACCATCCCATAATACAACCCCAAAAAATAAACTATGCCAGGAAATTAAACAGATTTATGTAACATGATGTTTACTGAAAGACTGTGAACCTTTACATGAACAATCATCATGCTTCATTTACAGTATGATAAAGCAAACAGCACAAATAAAATACAGTTTCCTATACTTATCATGGATTTTATTGCAAAATAAAATAAAATAGTTTATTTCAATGAAATTATACATTTTAACTACAGCACATATGCAATTAATCATAGAGAGCCCTCCAGCACTAACAAATGTCTCCATTTCCTGTGTCAGCTCACTGACCTACACTGAAGTGTTCTTCCTATTTACATCACTTGACCTCACAAAGCACTTCCTTCCTGCATCACTTCCTGATATGTCCTTCTAAGGTAATGTGTAAATATGTTCTTACTAAACTAGGGGGAAAACAAAAAAATTGATAATCAGATTCATAAACTAAAATCAGTGGGTAGGAAGAATTGAACACTGCAAAAATTCCAACCAGTGGAGTAGAACAAAAAACTCAAACTGTAATAACAAGAGATTAAGATATTGATTTCTGACTAAAATAATGGTAAAAAAACTTGCAAAATTTATATTTAGACAATGACAGATGTTTACTGTATACTTTTAACAATTTTAATCAATAATTTTACAGAAATTTTATATTTTTGCATGACTAAGTAAACCTAGCATAATTATATTTAGATAAAATCATCAGAATTTATTAAAATATGAAAACAACCTTACACAACATTAAATCCAGTTAAATAGATATTACCAAACCTCAATCATTTTCAAAAACTTTTTGTCCTGAAAAACTTTTCTTTTTACAGTTTTAAAATTGGATGTATGGTTTTTAAGATATGTAGGTTTAAGCACAGTGTGTTTGTATGAATGCTGCAGATCTAAAACCCCTTCAGGCACACAGGTGTTCTAGCAGCAGGCAGAGGGCACCTGAACATTCTAAGTGACAACAGGATAGAATGAGTTAACAGACTTTTTTGAACCGAGCAAAGGAGAAATCTTTGGAGCGACTGTTCAGTGAGGCGGAGTAAAGAATCTGATAGTTGGGAGTTTAAACAGCAGACAGGGGCTTCAACCGAGCTTGCGCTGAACGTTCCATGCTGGCCATGGAAAGTTAACTCTTTGTTCTCCGGGGCAGTTGAAAGGCAGGACCCAACTGCAATAGTCAGAATACAGCAAGACTTCATGTTTGGGTGAAAAAAATAAAGGCACAGCCTGCCCTGTACATCTGGCCCTTTTCACAAGCACTTGACTGCAACAGCAAACTGAATACACAATGGCTTTGGCCGACATGGTTCTCTCTTGCTAGGCCAGAGTATACCCACTTTCCACAGCATAAAGGTAAACTGCCAACAGATGCCGAATAACGTCAACCTACTGCACAATAAATTTCAAAGCAGTCCCTCCTGCTATCTGCATATTAAACTGCTTCACCATCACCTTCTCTATTCCAAAGCAAACTCGGGGTTGGGGGGCACAACTTTGTCACAACAGTTAAATGCAGCCCAGTTAAGTCATGACAGGGATTTGGTCAGAAGGAGGAAAAAAGCAATCAGCATTTCAAAGGCTAAGGAATCCCCTCCTCATTCCAGTGTGTATGGAGTACCATCATCCACTTTTCTGGTAAGGGTTCAGTACAGAGACACAGATCAGTATTGTCCATCTTCATCTCTGTGTAGATCAAAATTCTGAAACACAGCCAGACACTTGCACTAAACCAAAAAGCCTGGGGTGGCTCTTGCCTCCCCCAAAAAGTAACAGTAGAAAGCAGAAACACATGCACAGATTCCGTCAGTCCATCTTGCAGCTCTTCAGATATTTATTATTCTGTCAAGGAATTTGGAGGGTGGCCAGAACGTTCCTGTCAACCCTTTATGTAATTTCCTGCCACAAAGATCATTTCCATTCCACTGCCTCATGTCAGCTGTGAGTAGTCAGTTTCCTGAAACTCAGCATGAATCAGCAAGTGATCAGTCTCCTCCTCTTCCTTCTCCTCTAAAGGACAGAATTACATTAGCTCTGCCCAGATCACAGCGAGAAATGAGCTCAACTACTCTTAACTCAACTCCCAGGGTCGATTTAAAAACCTACAGTAAATCAAATATTTGAGGTTTAGGCCTCACAGTAACAAAATAGTACTGTGATAAGAGAAGGACCTGGGTTCATCTTGCCCACTCAGCCTACTGCGGCAGTGCCTGCACCCAATCTGAGTACAACACTTCCAAGCTCATCAGCGAACGTTACCTTAGTCACTGTTATCGTCAAGGCCATTCCCCTCAGGAATTAGTCTAGCCCTGCTTTGAAAGTCAGAATAAGGCTAGCCTCCCAACCTCACTGGGTAGGCTATTCCACAAGTTTGCTCTAATGATCTATACGAAGTACTATTTTGTAACATTTCCTTTTTACTGTCCCCCAAAACTCAGTTTTAAGTCCATGTCTATTGTTGCTTCAACTCGTCAAATCAAATGTGCATAGTTCACCCCCATCTTATTCACTTTTGGCTCAAAGAACTCTTTTTAAAGCATGCCAAGGATAAAAATGCAGAGTAGCGAAATGTTAAAAAAAAAAAAATAAAAATAGATGAGCACCCCATTAACTTCACAGCCCCACTACACTTCTAGGATGGCAACACGGAGGCAGTGCACACTTCCACACATCAGTGGTTGTACCAGTCGCTGCCATCATCCACTCTAGCAGTACTCATCAGTTCAGCTGTACAGAAATGCCCTATTCCCTCTCAATCTACTGGCTAATTACTTTGGAACACACGTGCATGCAAACACGTAAAGCACACATGCAAAATGCACACGCACACACATGCCACCACCTCTGATTTGCTCTGTTAAACCCACAACCAACCAACACTGGCACATTCTTGTAGAATTCAAATAATCACACTATTCTTCAGCTGGAATCATGCCACAGTACAGCTTCACAAAAGTGGGAGCCTTCACAAAAGTGGGAGCAAGGCAGAAGCAGGAACTACAGACCTGTTAATTTGACCTCAGTGGTGGGGAAAATGATGGAATCACTTCTGAAAGAAAGAATTGTTCAGTACCTAGAGGCCAGCGGGGCACTGGACCCAAAGTAGCATGGATTCACAGCAGGAAGGTCATGTCAGACAAATCTAATCAATTTCTTTGATTGGGTGACCAAAGTAATAGGCCAGGGAGGGCTGTGGATATGGCCTACCTAGACTTTAGCAAGGCATTTGACACAGTCTCGCACAAAAGATTAATAATCAAGTTAGCCAGCCTGGGAGTGGGTCCCAGGGTGGTAGCCTGGGTAGCAAACTGGCTGCACAACAGGACACAGAAGGTAATAGTGAATGGAACACATTCTGAAGAAAGGGGGGTTACTAGTGGAGTACCTCAGGGCTCAGTACTGGGTCCAGTCCTCCAACATCTTTATAGGTGACATTGCAGAGGGTCTGGAAGGAAAGGTATGCCTCTTTGCGGATGACACAAGATCTGTAACAGAGTTGATACACAAAGGGGGTAGAAAGGATGAGAAGGACTTGGCAAGGTTGGAGGAATGGTCAGACATATGGCAACTTAGATTCAATGCAAAGAAGTGCAAAGTAATGCACCTGGGAAATAAAATCCAGGAGAAGAGTATACAATAGCAGGAGGTACTAACAATAATTGAAAGGATCTGGGTGTAGTCATATCAGATGACTTAAAGGTGGGTATGCAATGTGAGAAGTCAGTAGGGAAAGCCAGGGGGATACTGGGATGCAAAGGGAGGGGCATCACAAGTAGAAAAAGGGAAGTGGTTATCCCTCTATACAGACAGTTGGTGAGACCCCATCTGGAATACTGCGTGCAGTTTTGGAGACCTCATCTACGCAAGGACACAGACAGGATGGAAGCAGTCCAGAGGAGGGCAATTAAAATGGTGCAGGGTCTACATCAGAAACCATATGAAGAGAGACAGAGAGCTTAATCTGTATACCCTTGATGAAAGGAGGGACAGGGGGGACATGATAGAAACTTTTAAGTACCTCAAGGGAATCAAAGTCCAGGAGGGTAGCATCTTTCAGAAAAGAGATGTGTAAGGACAAGGGGCACAATTTAAAGTTAGAGGCGGCTCAGGGTAATGTGAGGAAATTCTTTTTCACGGAGAGAGTGGTGGACGATGGAACCGCCTTCCTGGAGAGGTTGTGGGGTCTAAAACAGTGGAGGAATTCAAACATGCATGGGACAGACAAAGCAATTATAGTGAGGGGTTGCAGAAATAGGCTGTTGGTTAACTAGAATCTGCAGCTTATCCATAGGTAGGAAATGGGTAGACTGGGTGGGTAAGTGGTCCTTATCTGCCCTCAAAGTCTATGTTTCTTGTTTCAGCAGATGAAATTTATCAGACACACTGCACAGCAATGTGTCACAGGCTTCCTACTGAGCGCTGCAACAACACATAGAAACATAGAAACATAGAAGTTGACGGCAGATAAGGACCGCAAGGCCCATCCAGTCTGCCCAGTCTACACTCCTAGAGGAGGCCTGGAACTAAAGGACTGATCACATTGCAGCCTCAACCCCATAAGGGGAGGAACGGGGACTCCATCAGACCAAATGTAACTTTTTGGCATGAATCAGCCAAGAATGAAATGGCAAAATATGCAATGTCATCTAAAAAGAGAAAGATTCAATTGAACTGTAGACTAAAGTACTTTGAAGAGGGGGGAGTGACAGGATATTCCCACAAAGCTGGCGGGAGAAATACTACCAAGGACCTCTTTCCTTCCTAAATCTATAAACATGCTTCCTGGGGACCCAAATAGAGCCCTTTAGCTTCAACAGTCCACTTATCTTTACCACATAATCAGTATAATCCTCAGAGATCCCAGTGTAAGCAGAGATCTCAGAGTAAGCATCTGCAGGGATAGAAATCAAGAATATTTTGGTGAAAGATCATCAGGCCACTAACCAATCAGAGGAAGTAATTCTGCCCCTTTACAGGTCCAAGTTGGGTCTCACTTGAAGTGCTGCATGCAGTTCTGGGCTGCTCCATAAAAAGCCACATATATGATCGGGAGTATGCAGGACAAAAGATATGGAGGAGGCCGATGACCCTTAAATACAGTGCTCCCTCGCTATAATGAATGAAACTGGAGCAGTCATACCCATTCGTAACAGCCTGCCATTCGTTACAGCGAGGAGCACTGTCTGCTACCCACATACACAAGCATGAAGTCCATATGAGTAAATATGCTGCAAAGCAAACCGATAGTTTTCAACACTTCAAACTAATTTAGTAAAGTCATTCCCAAGTTAAAAGGCATCTCATTTCCAAATAGTGACGATTAGAAGGTGCTGCTGTCACCATACAGATCAGCTGCAAGTTAGCCTTTTCTAGACCAACAGGCCAGAGGCAGGGACTCTAACCGCTGTTGGTTAAACCATATTTGTATAGCTTTATCAACATCAGCCTCGTCTGCCCTTCGCTTTTTTTTTTTTTTTCTCCTGGCAGAGACCTTTAGACTGAGCATTCAAAAACAAACCCCGAGTGAATCCTCTTGCTTTCTCCAGTGCAGGTGATGGACCTTCCTTTCGTTCTAGAGCAGCTTATGCTGTCGCATTCTGAACCAGCCACGGATTGCGAGCTGCGTTTCCTTGCTTGGAAGATGCTTCTTTTAGTTGCCGTTACTTCTGCCAGAAGAATTTCTGAGCTTCATGCACTCATGTGCAAGGATTCTTATTTGGTTTTTCACAAGGGCAGCGTGTCCTTAAGAACGAATCCTAAGTTCCTTCCCAAGGTGTCTCAGCTGTCACTCTCAACCAGGATATAGACCTGCCGGTGTACTATCCAAATCACTAACAGGGGGAAGGCCCTGTTGCACACACTGGATGTGCATAGGTGTCTCAGATATTACCTGACCAGAACAGACACACATCGTAAGTCAGACCAGCTTTGTTTCCTACACACAAAGGATGCCTGGTGCTCCTGTTTCCAAACAGTCACTTTTTCGATGGCTGGTAAATACAGGTTACTCACCTGTAACAGGAGTTCTAGGAATGGCATATGTTGTTCATCCACACTGTCTGGCAGGTTCCTTGCCGCTTTAAATCTTGCCAGAAGGTCTTCAAACTGGCTCCTCCCACCCACCCGGGTGCTAAAACTCTCTGCTCCGCCCCATGACGCCAGATCTAGCCCACTGGAAGCCAGGTTGCACGAAGCCAGGAAGGCCGGGTGGGTCGTGTGGATGATCATCATATACCATTCCTAGAACTTCTGTTACAGGCGAGTAACCTGTATTTCTAGGGACATGGATATGTTCATCCACACTGGCAGACTCCTAGCAGTTCTCTGGGAGGAGGGAGGCAAGGCGCACACCCCCTACTTAGGGAATAATGACTGGAGAACTAAGGCCCCAAAACCAGCATCCCGGGGTGACTCAAGGTCGATGTGGTAATGGGTAATGAAGATGTGTGCTGACTTCCAGGTAGCAGCCTGCAGATTTCCTGGATAGGGACGTCCCTGGAAGCAGCCACCGATGTAGTGGTAGTGGCAGAACAAGCTCTTATCCCTATGGAGGCTCCATGCCCGCCAAACTATAGCAGAGATCTATGCAGGAGGTGACCCACCTGCCTATCGTCCTCTTGGCTGCAGGTCTGCCAGGTGCGGCTTCAGTGGTAGGTGACAAACAGCTGGCGAACCTCTCCCAGAACTTTCAGCCGTTAGCTCCTTTATAATAAGCTTAGCGCTCTTCTAGGGCCTAGAGTATGGAGCCTATATTCGCCTCTGAAGTGTGACTGGGGTAGAACACCGCAGAGTCAACACCTGATTAAGGTGAAACTCCGACACCACCTTCGGAAGGAATTTCGGTGGGGGACAGGATAACCTTGTCCCTGTGGAAGACCAGATAAGTAGACTCGGCGGAAAGTGCCTGGAGCTTCCCATCCTTCTGGCTGACGTGACAGCCACCAAGAAGACTGTCTTCCACGACAGGTGAGAGATGTCACACCTGTGCATCGGTTCGAATGGCTTGCCCACGAGCTTAGCCAGTACAAGCAGTAGATCCCACCAGAGGATTTGTGATCAAGACCTTTGAAAAAGCACCCAACCACCTTCTCCTGCGCCCAACCGCCTCCCGGCAAGCGCCCAGTAAGCAGAGATGGCTGCCAGGTGCACCTTAAGGGTCGTCGACCGAAGCCCTTGCTGAGAAAGGGACCACAGGTACTCCAGAATGCTTGCCAAGGAACAGGAGGAAAGGTCCAGGACCTTGCCCTGACACCAAATGGAGAATCTCTTCCATTTAAAGGCGAGCATTTTCTGGTCAACTCCTTAAGGGAAGCCTCAACAACGCTGAGGACGCCGCCGAAAGACCCTAGGCCTGGAACTCTAGCCGCCAGGAACCAGGCCGTCCGTGCAGGGATTGAAGGTCCAGATGGAATACCTTCCACTGATTGACAGAGATCAGGTTCAGCGGGCTGGAAGCAGCCTCGGAGCCAGGAGCTGAGGCTGAGGAGATCTGATACCAGAACTGGCGGGCCAGTCTGGGGCTACTAGATCACCTGCGCCTTGTCCCCCGCCTTGAGAAGCACCTTGTGGATCAAGGGAAATTGGGGGAAAAGGCGCAGAAGAGGCCCAGGGTCCACTGCCACGAGTAGGCATCCCCCTGCAGCGAGCCCTGCTTTGGGGGATGAAACAGCCTCAGCTTCGCATTCTCCCTGGAGACAAACAGGTCCACCTGAGGCATGCCCTAGTGGGAGAACAGATCTTGTACTACCTCTAGCAGGAGAGACCACTCATGGGACGCAGCTCCTATCCGGCTTAGGGCATCGGACAGAATGTTGGAGGCTCCTGCCACATGGATGGCAAGGAGATTTGCCTCCAAGCTGCACACGAGGGACCAAATGCGGAGAGTTTCCCTGCACAGGGCATGGAGCGCATCCCACCCTGGCAGTTCAGGTAGTACATGGTCGTGGTATTGTCTGTCTGGACCTGGACCACTTGACCCCGTACAAATGGAGCGAAGGTGGTGAGCGCTAGACGAATCGTTCGAAGCTCCAGCAGGTTGACGTGGCATCGGGACTCCCGAGGGGACCAGAGGCCGTGCGCTCTGTGCTCCCCCAGATGGGCACCCCAACCCATCAGAGAGGCATTGGTCAATAGACAGTCGGTGTGGGGCGGACAAACGGGATGCCCTACTGCAGATGAACTGGAACGGTCCACCACTGGAGAGCATTCCACATCTCCTGGGTCATTGTCACTGGCTGATCCAAAGGACCAGAGCACTGACCATTGGCTGGCCAGCTCCCACTGTAGGGGACGCATGTGCCAACGGGCCCAACAGACCACGAGGTGCAGGAAGTCCCGGCAGGGTGCAGTTGCCCAACCTGAAGTGACTGGGCAAAGGAGGAAAGAACCTCGGCCTGTCTGCCAGGAGCCATGCTCTGGCTCGCAGAGAGTAGAGTTCTGCCCCAATGAACTGGATCACCTGCTTTGGCACGAGTACTGACTTGGCCTCGTGATAAGGAGGCCAACCTGGGAGCAAACCTGGAGGGCCAGATCCCTGGACCGCTCCACCTCCATTCTGGAGGAGGCCGCAATCAGCCAGTCGTCCAGGTAGGGGTACACCCGGACCCCTCGGCTCCGCAGGAATGCTGTCACCACTGCCATGCATTTGATGAAGACCGTGGGAGCTAGAGAAAGGCTGAAGGGCATGGCCCGGAACTCGTAGAGGGACCCCTCTTGCCGGAAGCAGAGGAATCGCTGGTGGGACGGACGGATTGGGACGTGAAAGAACGCATCCTGGAAGTCCAGAGAACAGAACCACACACCTCGTTCCAAGGATGGAATGATCTGAGCCTGAGTGACCATCCTGAAGGTTCGAAACCTTAGGAATTTGTTCAGGTCGTGCAGGTCTAGAATGGGGCGCCAGCCCCCGTCCGTTTCAGGACCAGGAAGTACCTGGACACAAACCCCTGGTCTGGTGCAGGATCCGCCATCTTCCTGATCACCTCTTTTGAGGAGTAGGGCAATGTCAGCTCGACGAGCAGACAGGGAGGCTGCGAAGCCCGCAGCCACCTGTGGGGTGACACCTGCTCAAACTCCAGAGGCAGACCCTTTCCTACCACCTCCAACACCCAGCGGTCCGTGGTGATAGTGGACCAGGCAGAAAGGAAGTGGAGGAGCCGTCCCCCCCACGGGGGGAACCAGAGGGGAGCGACGAGGCTGGGGGTGACACCCCTCAACCCATCACTGGGCAGGCTTGGAGGAAGGACCAGCCGAGGGACCTCCTGGGCCTTTTCCTCCTTGCTTCCTGTTGGAGGAAGCTGCAGGCTTGGCTTTGGGATGTCAAGCGCGAGCCTGCTGGCCCTGATGCTGTTGTTGCTGGCGGATGTGCGCAGGGGCAGAAGGTCGAAAGGACTTGTGTTGGACGACGCCCTTGTCCTGAGCGGACGTGACCGAGTCCAGGGTGGCGTTGGACTTTTCGATCCTCTGGAGGTGGCCTTCCTCCCCAGGGCCAAGCAGGTACGTCCCCAAGAAGGGGACGTTCGCCAATTTGTGCTGGGTATCTGCCGTAAAGGGGGATATCCTCCACCAGGCTCTGCAGCGCATGGCTACTGCAGCCACTACTCATCGGGCACAGGAGTTTTTGATGTCTAGAGCAGTTTGGAGCTGTTTCATCACTGCCCTTCCCTGATCCCGCACCTGCTTGACCACAGTCTGCAGGTCAGCCGGGAGATGAAGGATCACCTCATCCAGGGAGCCCATGGGGGTATGGGAGAAGTGCACCATCAGTACGGCCAAGCTGGCCTGACGGAGGCAGAGGGAGGATGCATGACACCTTGTGCCCGCATAGTCCAGCTTTTGGACTCCTTGTCGGGGAGAAGAGGGGCTGATCCACATCCCTAGCGCTCCCCGGAGCACCAGAAAATGCTATCTGTGACCAACCCTCCGCAGAGGGGTGTTCCAAACCGGACAAAGCCGTAGGGACCACATACTTCCTGGCCATCCTGGGCAAGGCACAGGACAGGAAGCCGTGCTGCCAAAGCTCCCAAGGCTGGGCCAACAATGGCTTCAGCCACCGAAAGGCCTCTCCTGGGGAGAATCCCCGGTCCAGTATCTCCATGAGGGGATACTTGGCCCGCTTGGATGCGGGCTCAAGCTGCATCCCGGCGGACTCTGAGATGAGCCGAAGCAGACCCATGAACGATGATGGGCTATCGTCCATTGACTGCTCCCCCCCCCCCGGAGGACTCCAGGTCAAGGGGCCTGGAAAACAGGGAGAAGTCGTCAGACTCAGAGGAGTCTGCGAAGAGCTGCCTGGGGCCTGAGCCACCCTCCACCTGCCGAAGACAGTCGGGAGTGAGGGTGACCAACAACTGGTGGGGCAGACCCTAAACCGACCGAGAGTCCTTGGTCGGAGCCCCCGATTTCGGTTGTGGAGGCAGAGGTTCCACCACAATCGGTGGGACAGCTGGTTTTGGCCGAACCGACCCAGGCTTGGGCACCTTTACCACCGTGAAGGGTTGTTTCAGCCTTTCAGGTGACAG
Source organism: Neoceratodus forsteri (assembly GCA_016271365.2). Classification (NCBI taxonomy): domain Eukaryota; kingdom Metazoa; phylum Chordata; order Ceratodontiformes; family Ceratodontidae; genus Neoceratodus; species Neoceratodus forsteri. The sequence continues at coordinate 822,161,030 of CM028137.1, read as the reverse complement.
CCACTTAATGGCCCGGGAAGGAGACAGCGTCTGCTTGTTCCCGGACAAAAGGAGCTGCTGCCACATTAAATCCTCGTAGCATCGACGCAATTTGCACCGAAGCCTCTCCTCTTCAGAGGAGGAAGACGAGCGGTGCCGCTTTCCTCAGTGCCAAGACCACCAATGTCGGCAGGATCCGCTGGACCGAGATGAAGTCCGAGACAGAGACCCTCGGTGTTTCCAAGGGTGGGTCTGGGAGAAAGCGGAGGACACCCGCTCCTCCCTCGGCTCAGGAGCCTTGACCAGGGACTCTGGCAAAGGAGGCGCAGGCAAGTCCTCAGTTTCCACCGGGGGAACCGGTGATGAAGGGTTGTCTGCTTCTGTCGACAGCCCATCCGACAGGTCGAGAAAAATCTCGACCGGGTCGATGGGTGTCTCAGCTGGCCGACCTGATGGGGACACGGTGAAGCCAGCAGCCTTAGCCGCAACCTCGACCGGAGTAGAGTGTCGACTGTCCGGAGAAGGGGACCTCTCCCGCTCCCACGAACGTCGACGGTGGGACTTACCCTTTGAGTCCTTTTTTGTCCGAGAAGAGTGTCCTGATTGCCCCTCACCCTTCTTGGAGAGGGATTGGCAAAGCTCATTAAAAGAAGCTGTGTAGGAGGATCCCAGAGAGCGGGATAAATGCCGCGACAGAGGAAGATGAGGATGCGGCCTGGGCCGCCTCCTCCTCGAAGGTGATCTGCTCGAGTTGCTCAGCCGAGCCAGCCGCCGTGGACACCACCCAACGGGCCTCCTTGGACTTCACCAGCGGATAACGTTTCTCGGGGCGCCCAAGTTGTAGCCAGGCAGCGCGGTCTTCAAGGAAGTTTGCCGAAAAGACCTGCACAACTCGCAGGCCTGTGGGTCGTGGTCAAGCCCGGAGGCAGCAGACGCACGGGCGCGGATCTGTCCTGACATCTTCTGTCTGTGACAAGGCTGGTAGCCAAAACCGGTAGTCTATTTGTCCATCGCGAGCTGCAAAGGAAGAATTTGATCAGAGGTCTTGAAAACTTTAAAATTATTTTTGGGGTGAACCAAGAGTTAGGATCCAGTCTATACGCAGAGCATTAAGGAGGGAACCTGAGCTTCCACGCAGTAAGAAGATCTAGGCCATGGGGCGGAGCCGAGGGTTTTACCACCCAGGTGGGTGGAGGAGCCAGCTTGAAGACCTTCCAGCAAGATTTAAAGCGGCAAGGAACCTGCCAGACAGTGTGGATGAACAACGATCCATGTCCTAGAAAGTGTATTATGTTCTGTTACCAGAAGCGCAACAAGATTTTACCAGGACCGTAAATGTCATGTCTCCTCACGAGGCGGGTAGCTACCTCCTTGCTGCACTCAAAATGTCTCCTTCAGCCATCTGTGTGGCAGCAATCCGAGCACTGTACACACCTTTATCAGGCACTACAGTTTGGATATTGCCTCGATGCAGAGCTGGTTTCGGCTTGGCGGTCCTTCAAGGACTTTTGTCCTGAAGTCAGACACCTCTCTATCCTCCTCCGATAATTTTGTTCCCTTACTGCTTGGGAATCAGTCTTAATGGTGTAACCTGCTGCAGACGTCTCAAGTAAGATAGTACAGTTACGCAAGAACTTACCATAACAGTAGATCTTCAAGAACAGCTCTTGCAGCAGGTACTTTCCTCCCAACTTCCCTCTGGAGGTTATCTTCTGACCTAGTTTCTAGGCTACCGCGCCTTTGACTCCTATTACAAACCTTCCTTTAAGGGACGCCCAGGATGTTATGGATGTCCGGGGTAAATCAGGAGACAACCACGAGTGTCTCTGGAGACAAATGCCTGTGGCTGCTCCCCTGGCTGCCAAGTCCGCTGAGTCGTAAGCTGCTCGAAGAACTTGGGTCGTCACGTCTGAGCCAGTTTGGAGGAGGTTCAGCAGCTTCTCTTCCTTTTCGCCATCCGGAAAGTCTTTTAGAAGGTCTTGGCCCTGTTCCCAAAGGGCGTTCTGAAACTGCACCATGTGCTTCAGACAGTTTAGAGATCTAATTTAGCATGTAGCAGCCACATACATGAGTCTTCCCATAGAATCTAATTGCTTGGATTCCTGGTCCGGAGGCTTGGTACTCAAATGCTGAGGCCGCTGGGACCCATCATGAGATGCAGTGATGACCAGGAGTCGGCAAGGGGTTGTTGTGCCAAATACACGCCCTCCGTGGGAGCCCTGTAGAGGCACTCAGCCTTCCTCGAACAGCCGGTGTGGAATGCGGACGCCTAAGCTGCCTTGGTGACTTCCGTAGCGGTGTCACCAAAGGTGGACCACCACAGGCTTCAGGTCTTTCTGCCCAAGGTAACGGGCAGCGTTGTCTCGGTCTCCCATCCCATTTTTTCCGGACGTGCCCCGTGATTTCTTAAAAGGAGGGATCATCCGGAGGAGACCTTGGAAGGTCCCGTGGGTCTGGTGATGGGGGACTGAAAGGAGATGGAGACCTGGAAGTGTCTGACATATCCAGTCTGGAGTCACCTCCTGGTGAGTGATGTCTGCCCCTGGGTCGCTCTGGGTTCGGGGGACCCTGAGGGAGAGCATAATGGGCATTTTCTGTCTCTAGATTGGCCCCGAGGAGGCAGAGTGGTTCCTTGGGGGTCAGGGGTCTGAATCCTTCAGCTCCCCGAGGAGGAGGTGGTGGAGGTGGCTGAGGAGCCACGTCCTTCTTTATGGTTTCTCACCAGAAGGTGAACAGTACTTTCACCTCCTGAATATTCATACCAGACAGACAATGGGCCCGGCGTCAGTGTGGGCCTGTCGCCGGGGGTGGGCATTGAGTCCTGGGAACACTGTCCTCAGGACGGCTCCGCTCCCTGTAGGTCAAGCCCTCAGAGTTGCCCATCTGATCGTCCAGCTGCGCGGGTAGCCTCTTCACTGAGGACCCTGATGTCCGGTGTCCACCAGTGTTGGTACTACTATCGGGTAGTCAGTTTTGTGGGCGCTGGGTCAGACGCCTTCTTGGTCTCAATCGTCCACTAAAGGGACGTCAGCTCTGCAGTCTGTCTTTCAGGAACCTTCGAGGTTGGGAGACAGACGTGAAGTCAGTGTCTCAAGAGTCAGACGCACCACCCGATTTAGAGGAAGACTTTTTGTGCCTGTCCAAGGAATCAGACTTGGAAGCGCCCGGCGCCCGAGTGGTCTTGAGTGGCTGTAAGGAGGCAGAGGAGCCCCCTGAAGACCTTACCTTTACTGGGGGAGGTCTGAAGCAAGCCCGGGAAGGAGATCAGTCGGTAGAGCTGGAGCTGGCCCTGGACTCTGAGGCCATGCTGGGGGATCACGCCCTATCAGAGTCCCAATGCTTGTCCCGGTGTTTCCCTGACTTGAGGGAAGATTCCCCTTTAGAGGAAGGTCTTTTCTCCATTTTCTTCAATTTTTCCTCGAGGAGGAATCCCTGAAGGGTCTTCTGGCAGCGGATCCGGGTCCTGCTATTGAATTGCTGGCAAATTGAGCAGGCCTGGGTGTCGTGCTCCGGGCCCAGGCACCTGACACAGGCCGAATGATAGTCTGCAAAAGGGATCTGTTTGCCACAGGCACACTTAGCGGTATGTCCTTCGAGAGAAGGGGTAGGAGAAACAGACATGGATTGAAGTTTTTGTAGAAAAAAGATCACACGTCATATTGATAATGCAGGCGTCTGTGAAGCCGATGCTGGCGAGTCGACGTTGGGAAAAGAACTGGGGATGCTGGGGGACTGCCCCTTTTTGTGATGCCTGATGTCGGGGAGGGGCAGACATCGGGGGAAGTCCCCCGCTGGATACTGCTAGCTAAAAATTTTTCCGTGGGGTCCTGGCGCCTGCCGGCTTCAGTCCTAATGGTGTAATTTGCTGCAAGAGCAGTTTCTCTACGTAAGATCCGAAACAAGCCAGCTGGCATACCCCTAGTGGCAGGCACCATTTTTAATGTATTAACATTTTTTGGCCAGGAAAGACGCACTCAGCTCAAGCTCGCTTTCAGATGCATCCTGGGAGCAGGGAAGTTAAGTGACTTGCTCATGGTCACACAACAAAACAAGTGGTGGCTACAGAATTTAAACCCATTTCCCAGGTTTGCAGCTCAGTACTCAACCATTATGCTATACTGCCTCCCACCATAAATGTGCAGGAAGTTCTTTCTAGTTGTCCAGTTTAAAAAAAAAAATTCAAGAAACAATCCACCTGTAGACACTGCTTAAAGGACATAACCAGCGGAGGAGACTTGCCAGACATGTGTGGTCCAAATAAAAGCGGAGTACTCTGTGGCCATGCATGGAGTTCAGAAGCACCTTCTCAAATTGTGTGGATTCGGAAAGAATGCAGGCAAGTTGATGGACTGATTCAAAATGAATTCAGATCCCACCTTAAGCAAACGTGTTCAGGCCACCCTACATGGCTTAGAACTGGGGTGCGCCAACAACTAGTGTCTCAGTCTGGACACCCAGTATGCCAAGATGATTGCCAATAGAGGTGTTTTACTTGTAACTGTATAGTTCGCTATTTTCCTTTTGAATACCACCCCTGACATCTTCCTACGTCCCCAGTGGTCCTAGCACCAGTGGGTTTAAAGCATACAATGCAGAGAGGAAACCGCTGACAGCAATACTAAAGGAGTGCATAAGACAGCAATAGTGCAAAACTCGACAAGAACTAATTTCCAAGGGTCCAGTGTTCATAGGATGGTGATTAAAAAAGTAAAGTCCATGAAGGCCATCCACATTACATAGGTAACGCAGAAGCATCTGACGTCATATTTGAGGACATACTGCAATGTGGGTAGTCCCAGCTCTGATAAGTCTTCTGCAAGTCCTTGATGCCGCTGGCCATCCAGTTAGATGGCTCTATGGAGAATATATCCTCAGAATTTTCAGACCTTAAAATACTATGCTACTGTGCAACTTGTGATTTCAGGACACCATATTAGGATCCAGTCATTTGCAGTACTACGATTTACAGTTCTATAATGCCATCACTGTTGAAGCACTGCTTGGCCTTCTTGTATTTCAGAGCAAAGGGAAATTCAGGAAGCCTCAGGCATCAAGATTACTTCCAATTCTGACTCCAACATTGTCATGCCACTGAGCAGATATCCAAAAGAACTGATCAGGTCTCCTCAAATTTAGTAAATTTATCAGTGCAAGTTACAGGAACTGTCCAACAGTCTTTAGTTTGTGCACAGTCCTGCAGCAATCAATGCAGCTCTCTGATTTTATATGTGGTCACTCTGCTTTCTCATGTAGTCTTTGATATCCAACCAAGGTAATCCTGACTCAGCAAAACAGACAAGATGTTGATGAACTACATGATACACTAGGCTAAAACAGAATGCCATGCTGGTGGTGAGCAATGAAGACTAGCAGAAGGCAGCTAAAAGTCCAGAAATAAGAATTCTGTAGTGTCAGATTCACAACTGTTTCCTGAACACGGCCTTACACTCTGACAACCCACCCTTTAACCACCTACAAAAGCAGTATCTGAATCAGTACTGGTCCTGTATGTAGAAGCTGACATGTACCACAAGCAACTAAAGTGCCAGGTAATGCAACACAGACTCACTGGATGCAAGTCCAGCAAGTAGATTTTATCAGACCAAGTGTGGGAGTAAATGAAAGGACCGCTACTCATGTTTATTAATTTTGGTGACCAGGTAGGCCCACTGAGCCCCAGAGGTCCCTTTTTCAGGGGTGACCTGGGATTATATTACATAGTAAGATATGCAGAGAAAGACATTCATAACAGTTTACAGGCGGTAAATTATCACAAGTTTCAATGGCATTCATAATTGTATACAGTACACAGTAGATATATTCACATTATTGGAATAAAAAGCACAGGGAAGAATAGTACGGAACAGCGATGAGGAGACAAGCTTGGGTAAGGTTGTCTGGTACTAGGTTGTGGCGATTTTGGGAGGGGAGGTCAGGTGCCGTAGCGGCATGTGCTGGCTTCAAGCATATGGGCCTAGAGTCTTATGCAGAAGATTTTGATAGAAGGGGATTCCTGCACCAAAGGTGGAAGTTTGTTCCTAAGAAATGGGGCAGTGTAGGAGAAGGACTTGCCGCCCGCCATGGTCCTCCCTGCTTATACTTCAAGAAGAGTTTGGCCTGAAGTATGGAGGTTCTGGGGATTGTACTTGGAGGCAATGAGCCCAGTGAGGCTGGGTGAGGGATGGGCTAAGTAGCTTGTATGTAAGGCAGTGCAAGGGTACTGGAGGCGAGCATCCAGTGAGGGCCAGTTTAGTAGTGCTAACGCATGTAATGGTGACTTCTGAAGTGAGCCTGTGTGGCAAAACGAGCCACGTTGTTATACAAAACTTGCAGTCTGTTGACCTCTAGCTTCACCATGCCTTGCATGACCGGGGTGGAGTAGGTCAGTGTGGGGAGGACGACGCTGGAAGCAAGAGAGATCCTGGCTTTAGTGATCAGCTGGTCCTTTAGGCTGTAGAGGGTTCCAAGTTTGCTATGAATGGTTTTAGTTACTTGATCAACCCGATTCTTTAGGGCAAGGCCTTGGTCCAGTGTGAAGCCTAAATATTTTAGGGAGACTGCCACTTCGATACGGTTGCCAGAGACAGAGGTGAGTTGTAGGGATTGGGTCCTATCTTGGCAGAGGGATCTTGGTCCAAACAGCATGGCCATGGTTTTGCCAGTACTGAGGACCATTCTGTTCTCATTTAGCCAGGACTCCAGTGACGTTAGGTTAGCTGGTGGAGGTGGCAGAGGTCTGCCATGTTGTCAAGGGATCGGTACATGATGGTGTCGCCAGCACACTGGACAACAGAGCTAGCCCCCCAAACAGTGGCCATTTAAATAATTTGTGAAAAAGGAGGAGGGGGCCAAGTATAGACCCTTGCAGTGCCCCTTCTTTTAGGGTAAGTGGGTCAGATGTAGCACCCTCACATACAACCGTGTGTGTGCAACCAGATAAGTAGCTCTCAAACCATTTGAGAGCATGGGGGTCGAGGCCTAGATTACCCAGCTTGGACAGCAGGAGCTTGTGGTCAACAAGGTTGAAGACCTTGGAAAGGTCAATGAAGACTGCTCCTGTTGAAATCCCTTTGTCCATGGCTGAGTAAGTCTGCAGAGAATTTTGTCAGGGCAGTGTCTGTGCTGTGTTTTGTTCTGAAGCCATGCTGGGAGGGAGCAGGAAGCTGGTGAGACCCTAAGCAGTCTCGATTTGCCCGTAGACGAGCCTTTCCTGGATTTTTGCCAGGATACAGAGCAGGGAGATAGGCCTATAGTTGCCAATGGGTTCCCAAAGGCCACCCTTGTGGATAGGAACCACATGGGCCTCCTTCCACAGGTCTATGAATCTGTGACAACACCCTCCAGTAAGGATTGGTTTATGAGCCAGGTCAGGGTTCTGGAGAAGGCTGGGGCCCGGCCTGAAGCAGCCTGGGGTTGATCCCATCAGGTCCTCCTGAGCCCTTGGTTTTCAGGGACTTCAAGAGGATGAGAACCTCTTTTGCCTTGACCAGCCTCAGGTGAAATGTTGGTCAGTTTAGGCAGGGAGACTCCAGTGTGCTGGACTCCATATTGGGGGGTAGTCCAGTCTTATGCACGAGTTCAGGTTTGTGAAGTGGTGGTTGAGGGATGAGGCGATTTGGAGGCCATCACTCAGCAGCTGACCACTGACCTCGATGGGACCACGTTCAGACTTGCCGTTTCCCTTGATCAGTTCACTGATGTGGGACCAGAATAAGTAAGGGTTGCCTTGGTTGGTTTTCTGGAGGTTTGTGACGTACTCCCTTTTCGTAAGTTTTGTGGCATTCTTGCATTTATTTCTAAGGGTTCTGTACGATACAAGGTTGACAGGGAGTGAGGAGTGCTTGTACCTCTTCCAGGCCTTGTCACGGCTGATCAGGGTCTTTAGTGATGGGCTGATCCACTTGTAGCAGCTGTCATTTTCGCAGAGTTTTTCAGGGGTGCAAAGTGGTTGGCAGCCGACGTAAATGATTTCTGGAAGTAGTCAAGAGCCTCGTCCAGAGTTCCCAGCACCACTAGAATCTCTGCAGCAATTAAATAGGTTTGTTACAGGTAACACTCCCAATCCCCACCCCAATCCATTAAGTTACCTTCTAATCTCACACTTCAGACAAGGGTTAAGTTGTTCTCTGTCCGGTTGCTGCAGTGGACAGTGGCAGGTGTCTCCACTGTACATACACTTAACTACTGTAAGTGTGAAAAAAAATCACTGGCCAGAGATCCAGAGCACAGAAAACAGGATACTCATCTGTAATTTTAGTTCTAGGAGTGGTATATAGTTCACATCCACACACTGGCAGTTCCACTGTAAGTGATTAGTCAGAACTTTACGTCAAGCTCCTCCCATTACCAAGGGGGTACATCCTCCAGATCCTCTCCATGATATCAGATCTTGCACACTGGACACAGGAATCTGTGTGCCACTTACCAAGGGAGGCAGAGTGGGTGTGTGGATGTGCGGTAGAAGCAACATGTACCACAAGTAACCCCTTATTTCTAGGGGCATGGATACAGTTCACTATCCACACATTAGCAGACTTCAGTAGTTCTCCGGAAGGAGCAGGCAAGAACATACCGCTACTCGGGGAGAAAGGAGGAGGTGCTACTTCACTGAGAGGGTGGTGGAGACATGGAAAGTGCTGCCCAGGGGCTGGTGGAGGGAGAGCTAGTGGACAGGTTCAAGGTGGGGGGTGGGACAGGTACAGGGGAAGGGTTCTGGAAGCAAAATCCAGTGCGAAAATATCCGGAACTGGGAAGGGAGAAGCCAGAGAAAGCAAGGGGGGCAGCAAGGTCAGCTCCCAGGGTGGGGGCTGACCAAACGAGCAGACACTAAAGACCGTTAGGCCTATTCTGCTGGCATGTTAGTATCTACTTGGCGAACAGACTAGAGAACCAAGGTCCCAAATGCAGCATCCTGATGAGACTCTAAAGTCAATGCTGTAATGGGAAATTTAGTTGTGTGCCGACTTCCAAGTAGCAGCCCTGCATATCTCCAGGATAGGGATGTCCCCAGAAGCTGCCACCGAGGCAGCAGTATGTCTGGTGGCATGAGCCCCAAACCCCATGGGAGGCTCCCTATTAGCCAACTTACAGCAGAGGTCAACGCAGGATGTGATCCACCTGCCAGTCATCCACTTATTTACCAATGTCTGCCAGGCACAGTTTCAGCATATGCCACAAACAGCTGGCAAGCCTTACCCTGCACTCCAACCATGTGCTCCAACCTGCAGTTGGTCTCCTAAGATGGGCTGGTAAAGTACACTGGAAGATTCATCACCTGGTTAAGGTGGAACTCCGATACAACCTTCGGGAGGAACTTCGGGTGGGGGCAAACAATGACCTCATCCCTGCTGCAGACCAGATATGGAGACTAACAGCACATGCAGCTCAATTAACTTTCTGCCTAACGTGATGGCCACTAAGAAGGAAGTCTTCCACAAAAGGTTTGATAACTCACATGAGTGCACAGGCTCAAATGCCTTGCCCATGAGCTCAGTCAGGCACCAGCAGTAGGTCCTGGTGGTGTTAGTGGTTCATGCACCGGAGGAGACATGTTATTCAGGCCTTTCAAAGAGAGCCTGACCACCTCCTGGGCCACTGTCGACATAAAACCCCACACCCAGTATGTAGAGGTAGCTGCCACGTGCACCTAGAAGGTAGTCACACTCAGTCCCAGCTATGAGTGGGACCAGAGGTACTCAGTTATACTAGCCACAGGGTGAGCAAGCTCCTTTTCCTGACACCAAATGGAAAACCTCTGCCATCTGAACACTTAGCACCAGTAAGCGGACTACCTTCGGGAAGCCTCTACAGCCTGGTACACTTCCTCCAAAGGAATCAACGCCAGGAACTCTAGCAGCTCAGGAACCAAGCCATGAAGTGCAGGACCTTCCCCGTTGTCTGGTCAGCAGGTCCAGGCGAAGCAGCAACCACCATGGAGGCCTTCTGCTGAGGAGATCCAGGTACCAGAACTGCCGTGACCAGTCTGGAGCCATCAGGATCATCCGGGCCTTGACCACCACTTTGTGGATAAAGAAAAAGGGAAGAAAGGTGTACATTAAGCCTAAGTTCCAGGACCTTGAAGGCATACCCGATCAGTGTCCCGGACTGTGGGGGTCAGGGATGAAACAACTAGTTTTTTATTCTCCCAGAAGGCAAACGGGTCCGCCAAAGGTGTGCCCCACAGGGAGAACAGGTGGTTCACCATCTCCTGATGCAGGGACCACTTGAGTGACATCTCTTCCACAAGGCTGAGCGTATGCCAGCTGACTGTCCACTCCGGGAGCATGAATCACCAGGAGATCTGCACCCAGGCTGCACACAAGTCCAGGTGCGGAGGGTGAGAAGTAATATGATGCAAAACAGGGCGACGGTGTCCTTTTAAAGGGCTGGGGCAAAGTCCTTAAAGGACTAAAATGCCTTGAAGGAAAAGTACAAACAGTTGATTTCACTGTGAAGAATGAGGAGCAAGTGCAAACTGAACTAAAGTCCTAAACTTTGATTTTAAACCACCCTTACTTAGGTCAGACAAATTCTTTAAAAGCCCTTTTGAGGGCTGGAGGCTGCATTAATCATTTTAAAGATCTACTTATTCACATGTATATTCACTTTTCAGCTTTGTTACGGCTTGCTAGTTTGAACTTTCTCTAGCAATTGTACAGCCCCCTCCCCATTCTGACAGGAAGCGAGATTAGCTGGAGAGCTAACCTAGTCAAACTACCCACTGAAAACAAGCTCCTTCTCAGCACAGTAGACTTTTCTAAGTAAAAACTAATAGAATATTTCACTGCTGATCTGCAGCAAAACAGCGAAGAGGAATGTACACACTGCTAAAGCAAAGTCTTTGGAATTATGCTCAATTCCAATGAACTGGGGAAATTTCATCTTTTAAGTCTCTGTGGCAAGACAGTTATTAGAAGGTGTGAAATTCAGCCCCGAGTGGAGCTGGAAGAAAGTGTATGACTGGGGGCAGGGCTGGAAACTACAGGAGAATGCAACTGTGAGCAAAGCGGTTTCAGAAGACAGAGATAAAACTGCAGATACCTTGGCCCTGTCCACACTAGGGCTTTCAAACAGGGTTTACTCAAAAACCATTTAAGGACCCGTCCACACTAGCGACCAGATTTGAACAGTTTCTAAACAGTTTTAAAACTGTTACCACACTTCAGTGCTACCATGCCTACATTTGTCCAGTCCATGTTTAAATACAGTTGCTGCCCAGCCACACTTCCAAGTGCTGCAAACATGCTTGCACACTGCAGGAGAACTGTGTCGACATTCATACTCATTCTATACAGCATCGGGAATATGGATTAAGCTTTTGAAGAAATGTTCCTGTGGTGATGGAGGATAAGAACTGTGCTAGAAAATGATGCGGTCTGCATTCTGGGCTGCTGAGGACTAATACTTATCTCATCTCATACATTATACTGTAATGGAGGTCCAAGATCAGACATTGCATCCATTAAAGATTAATGGTAAATGGCAAGTTTGTAGACTAATGTAACAAGCTACAGGGAACTGTCCATCCATCCCATTTTACATTTCTGACTGTCATGGTTACCGGTTACTTAAATTCACCATGTCTTTTGTAAAGAGGTATAAGGGGCTCAAGTAGGCACACTACCTGGTTTCAGGAACGAGCCCAGGGTGTCCGAGAGCCGACCGGAGGTTGGCGTCTTCACGGACTGCCGCCTTCGGGTGGCAGAGGCTCTGCGCTTTACTGATCCCCAGGCGGAGGCCTGGGATACAGCAAGCACCTAGCCACGTTGTAAAGGGGGACATGATTGACACCGGCGGTCACGCCTTGACGTCGAGGCACACAGTGTCAGTGGCTCAGTAGGTAGCACACTCACCGAGGACGGGAGATCAGAAGGCTGTGGGTTCAGTTCCCACATCTGGCACTTGGGTTAATATCCCAGTACTGACACTGTAGTGCAGCATGAGAGGGGTGCTGCACTTCTGAGGTGCCATCTTTCGGATGAGACGTTAAACCGAGGTCCCATCTGCCTGGATTGGTGGCAGTGCAGGTGGATGTTAAAGATCCCATGGCACTTATCAAAAAGAGTAGGGGAATTTCCCGTGTCCTGGCCAAATTTCTCTCATTCACTAAAAATACCACCAACAGCTTAATCTGATTCAAGGTCAGTTGGCATTCATCTGTATTCCCCTCCCCCGGGTCATGCCTGAAAATAGGCAGGATTTGTCTAGTGCACTTACCCGGTCAACAAAAACTAAATAAAATAAACACATCACATCCACAGGGAAATGGAAAAACACTTCGCCCCGTGACAGGGGATCAGAGGAGAAGCTTCGCAGTGTGTCCACCACCCCGGACGTAGGATGGAGAGGTCTGGGCCACGACCTTCACTCCGCTCGGGGGGCAATCCGAGGGCTGAAGAAAATGGAGGACACATGAAGGAGTGGATAGTTCACAGATCTCTGACGCAGTCTAGTCAGATGCCTAGGGAGTCCCCAAAGAGAAGGGAGCAGGAGTGAAGAGAAGGGGCTTAAACATCAAGTAAAAAAAAACAAAAAAACAGTAATCTTTTGACGGGCTGCAGAGGTTTTGTACATTGTCAGCTTTTTTTTTATCATTTTAAGCACTGGGGTCGTTTTCTGGGCCACTGGAGGATGAGTAAGCTGAGTACAATATGACTCCATCCACATAGGTAACCATGCTACACCACAAACCATTTTCTTTTTTTTTTTTTTTTTTAAACTTTATAATTTTGCATTGCATACAAACATACACCACACACAAGGGTAAGGTTCATGGATACAGGTATCAGTTCACATATTGAGTTCCGCTTGGCTGGTTGAAAAGTGATAATCACAAGACTATTATAAAATATGAGGATTATCAGTAAAAATGCATTAGGGCATGAAAGACTTACTTTTTACAATCATATTTTACCTTAGAGAAACCTCCGAGTCTTATGGGATTTCAAAACCCATGGTATTCCTTCCCATCTTAGGGGTGATACAGGAAGGCACACAGGTCCAGGCACTGGTCAACTCAAACCAAAAGATATTGTATGGGAAAATAAAGTCTCTGTTGGTCAAGTCATGGATAAAATCTGGCCTCTCCTGGCAATGTACAGGACCCACCTTTCTCCAAAGAATCTCACATTGAGAGGTCCTCTTGTTGAGTTTTGTCATTAAGGCTTCCATTCTATAAATATTTATCATAAGTTCATGCCACATCGAAAGGGTAGGAGCCTGTCGAGAGAGCCAGTTCTTTGTTATAACTTTTTGGGCAGAAAGACAAGCTGTCTTTAAAACTTACTTGTAGGGGCATCTCTGTACTTTCTTGGCAACTCCATGGAAAAATAAAGGAAAGGAGTTGAGTATACCAGTGTCTATTATAGCCTGCAGTGCTTGCTGCAATTCCCTGAAAAAAAGAGTGAGTGGGCATCCCCACATTATATGGACCAGTGCTGCTGAGGAGTATCTGCAGTGTCTCAAACAGGTCGGGGGGCACCACACCCTGGTACTTCATTTGTATTGCTGGAGTCCGAAAAATCTAATGAAGACCTTCCATGAGAACTCCTGCCAGCTTGTAGATGATAAACCCCAATGTATCTCTGACTTGGTCAAGGGGCCCTAATTCATCTGAAATCTGTGTGCCCAGGTCTCTCTCCCACGCCTTTTATAGAGAGGGTGGAATTTCCTTTCACAACAGCAAAGCACTGTAAAGAATAGATGATATGGGTTGAAGTGGGTTTCCTCCACGGCCATCCTGAGGAGATTGGCACTGACGGGGAGAAGAATTCCATCCTTTAGTTGGGCTTGAAGAGATCTAATAAAGTTTCTGATTTGGAAGTATCTAAATCTGTCTTGCCACAGTATACCATACTTTGTAACCAGTGTTTGGAATGCCAGTATTTCGTTACCTTCTAGAAAATGCCAGATCAGATGCAGATTTTTCCCCTCCCAGTTCTTGAAACCAGAGTCCCATCTGGTAGGGGTAAATGAGTATGTGTGGAACAGACCAGAGGAGGTGTCTCCATCCCTTGCCTTCTATCTGAAAGAATCTTATGCCATACAACCAAACTAGAATCTGTGTAAGGATTTCTCTCCCAGTGTGACACAAATGGCATGTGCTGAAATACTCACTTCATGGAAAACTAAAGAGGCGCACATTAAACCCACCAGAAAAAGAGAACGCTTCCCCCTCCCCGGCAACTGTATACAAAATAAAACTGCAAAACCTGAACTTCTCTTCGTATCCTGTCCAGATTGCCACATCAAATGAACCAGCAGCACGAGTTCTACGAATGCCCATTCTAGGGTGCAGAAGTGATGTTAATCTGCAGAGCTTGCATTCGTTTGTGCTCTCTAAAGTGACAGGGCCAAGGTAGAAGAAAACCAGGTAGGAGAATCGGCAAGCACAAGGCATAACTCTGAGTTTGTAAGATGTTGCTGCAAAGTGCAAACAAGTTTAAGACCACAGATTATCGTCAAATAGAGGTAGAGACTGCAGCTTAAAAATGAAAATACCGAACGCAACTGTGAGATCATACGCAGAGTCTATAGAGCCTTGTCTCCACTGCCTCCCCACCCACCCCCCGTGCATCTCTTAATGTGAAACTACCTCTATTTAAAATTAAGAAACCAAAATCAATTTTAGGTGTGCGGCAGTAGGAGATCACATTAGCAATAAGCGAGGCATCAGCAAAGACAGCCCTCTGATTGAGGGAGAAATGAAGACCTAATTTAAACCCAAGTTGATCTTGCTTTCACCAGGTGCCATTTTCTTGTTCATCTGCCATCTCCTCTGTGCTCTGATGAGTAGCGCCAGTGGCTCAGTAGGTAGCACACTCGCTCTGAGGCCGGAGATCAGAGGGCTGTGGTTCAGTTCCCACATCTGGCACTTGGGCTAATATCCCAGTACTGACACTGTAGTGCAGCATGAGAGGGGTGCTGCACTTGAGGTGCCGCCTTCAGATGAGACGCTAAACCGAGGTCCCATCTGCCTGGATTGGTGGTATTCAGGTGGATGTTAAAGATCCCATGGCACTTATCGAAAATTTCCTGTGTCCTGGCCAAATTTCCTCATTCACTAAAAATACCACCAACAGCTTAATCTGGTTCAAGGTCAGTTGGCATTCATCTGTGTCCCTTCCCGGGTCATGCCTGAAAATAGGCAGGATTTGTCTAGTGCACTTACCCGTCAACAAAACCAAATAAATGTCCTGCAGGGTGGTATCACAGATTTCTTTCCTATCTTTTGAATTCTGGAATGTTGCTGGACACCATGAACTCTGAAACTTAGACGGTTGATCCGATGATGTGCTGGTAAAGGAACCTCGTACCTTTTCTTTTCCATGGCCTGTAGCACTTCTTCATATGTAGGATATAGTTCAGTGCCTGTGCCCCAATGAACCCTTAATCATGAGGGATAGGGAATTTGGAATTTAATGCCCAGCTCTTTCAGCTTAGAGGAGAGGTGTATACGCTAGGCGTTGTTGGATGGGAGGGGATAACCTGGTCAAGAATAACTTTGAACTATTATATTCTACTTTTCCTTGCCTCCACTGAAAACCAAATTGCGCGTCCTGGTAATTCGTGATCCAATACCAGTGTATTTTATTTTTAAATACGGAAGGTTTATTCAGACAACTGCAAATGGACAAAGCTGCAACAGTACGGTGTTTACAGATTTGAGAGTAAATGTTTTGAGTTTCAAATTCAGAAGTTATACTTTATGACTGTGCCCGAGCCTACCAGTCTTGAAGACAATGTCCCTGTGCCCAAACTCACAGAGTGTCACTTTAATTATACTAAAATAATGGATGTTCAATTATGCCTTGTCCCAAGATTAGAGCAGCCCTTCTACTGTGCAACCTTTCCTTCTCATGGCACAAAGGAGTCGCCCATCTCCATATGTTTTGAATCCAAGTTCCCACTCCATTTTATGGGCTTCTGGTCTGCCATGAACTGCTGCAATCCGCACACCATATAATAGAACTTAAGTATAGGAGTTCACAAATGGGGAAAGGCTTTTTTTTGTAGCTAGAATGCATATGGCTAGGGAGCGCTACAACCAATATGACAACCAGGACGCAGGATTGACACCACCACTAAAGCGGACACCAATTCTTCAGAGAGTGAAGTCTCAGAACTGGATTGCTGTATCTTGATAGAAAATTGATAGAATAGGGCAGTCCCAGAATACATGTTCATGCTTGCATGTTGGTGTCCACAGTTACATCAGTGCACCATGTGCTGGTGTCAGATACTTGCCAATACAGCAAGGGTTCTAAAGAAACTGTATCCGCACTTCCAGGCAAATTCTCACCATTTAACTGAACAAGCAAGTTTGACTGCCGATTGTGCAGACTAACCATATCACACGTGAAAAGAGATGTACCCATTTCTGTATTCCATCGGTCTAAAACTGAGTAGTGTCCCCCAAGCGGTCTTGTAGGCCTCTGTAGAAGTGGCCTATCAAGCATCTCCAGTCTGCTACTGATGGATCCTGTCAGTAATGAGAGAAGCAAGAGCTGCAGGTCTAACAGGCTTTTACGTTCAGAGGGTTTGTGGACCAACTGTGTGTGTTGTAGAGATTCAAAAAAAAAAAAAAAAAAGAGACTCTCCTCTGGTATCTAGGAACTGAAAATGTGACAGGCCCAGATGCCGCCAACATCTGAAAATAGAATCTAGTTCTGTCGGGACGAACTCTGCATCTGTAGAAAGTAAATGGCAAAAGTAGAAGATCAAGTCAAATTTATCCTCGCTCTGTAATGGATACCATATTTTCAGCGTACTGGTTATGTAGTGTGCAAAATCTGCTAGCTGGGGTTGGTCTGGAGCAAGTGAGGAAAGAAATCTACTTTAATGATATAGGTCATTTGAAAAGGAACACAATCATTTTCCAGGGAGGATTACCTCTCTGATGAAGCCACTGAAAAATACAACGGTGACAGGCACAGGCATAGTTAAGGAGGTTTGGGAGATTTACTTCACCTTAGACAGAGGGAGCTGCAAGATGATTTCTGTCCATGCCAGATGAATCTCGAGATCATTTTATTAAAGACTAATAGTGATGCGAGTTGGGGGGAGGGGACTTTAAGAGATACAGACCAGAAAAGAATGAATGGAAGATGGTGCCATCGTGTTCGCTTCTATTTTGACTGATCAACCTTTCTAAAACTCTCCCCACCTATCTCAGCCTGACAACCCTTTCCATCGTGTCCTTGGAAATCCCCTTGAATCAAGAGTAGTTTACCATAGTAATTTAAAATGTTTAACACAACATGATTTGGCATCTCATTTTCATCACCGGGACCAAATGCCATTACCTCGCTCCAACAGTGCTTTGCCTGACTAAAACAAGCTATCGGTATTCGGGCTCAGCAGTGAAAAGCAGGAGGTTCCAGATCACCAGAGTTAGACATTTTAAATTACCTATTGGTAAACTATTCTTCGACTCAACGAGGATGTCTCAGGACAGGGTGGGAAGGGTGGTCGGGCTGAGATGCGTGGTTGGAGAGTTTTACTAAAGTAAACAAGGGTACCATACACACTGCAGTACAAGATGGCTGCCTTGAGACAAAGCCAATGTAGGAACAAATGGAGCACACTGGCATACAGGGTGGGGAGCTGTCACAGAATCCCTACTGCCATCCTACACTATGCTGGTCATGAACTCTTGCTATGAGGGGGTTTCAGTAATACAGGAGAGCTGCAAATTTAGAGAGAAAAGAATGTAGTGTGTGTGAATTAGAAAAATACTTCTAAGATTTGGGGTGTAATAAAACAACTGTGTCTCAATGAGGCAATACCAAGAAAAAGAAAAAAAAAAAAAAGACTGTACAGTTTGTTGCCAGTGACAGGATTACTACTGGTTCTAAAATGCTGCTTGGGGAAAGGCATCGAGACACTCAAATCCTACAATATTTAAATCTTTTATTCAGTAATACTGAATAACACATTAATACTGCATGCCTATTTATAACACTGAAAAATTATTATACAAAAAAATGAGTTTGTATACCAGATGACAATACCAAAACCTATAATGTAGTATTCCATCAAACACACCAGATTTTTTCTGAATTTCTAGCCCTGCAGCAGCGTGGATGTGATCCGTGCTGTAACATTTAAAGCAACTGCCGCCACACCACAATTTTTTTTTTTTTTTTATCAAAAACACCCTGAGCTCACAATGAGCTACCAATTCAAATATACTGTAATTTCTTACTGCACCCCATCATGGAGTACTCCCACATGCATTATAGTACCCGCAATCAAGCCTGGAAACTCGCTCAGGCAAGCACGGCGTAGGAGCAGCATGATGTCCGAGCACAATATGAACACACTGGCAACCGTGCTAAAGCATGGAAAACCAAATGTTTAAACTTTGGTTTAAAAAAAAAAATTATATATCTCTATCTCTATCTCTATCTCTATCTCTATCTCTATCTCTATCTCTATCTCTATCTCTATCTCTATCTCTATCTCTATCTCTATCTCTATCTCTATCTCTATCTCTATCTCTCTCTCTCTCTCTCTCTCTCTCTCTATCTCTATCTCTCTTCTCTCTCTATCTATCTATCTATCTATCTACTGTGACAGGGCCTTTGATTATAGAACCCATTCCAGAGCCAGCTGATAATTATTTTGGTAGGAAGAAAGCAGCACAGACAAGGTGCCCTCAAAAACATGCAACATAAGATCAGCTCAAAACAAATCAGGATACATGAACAGCAACAAAGTTCAAATGACTAATTATACATAAAGTAAAGGGAATACCTGGATTCTGTTACCTTTAAAATTAATTTGGAGCAACATTTTGACAAGGAAGCTGGCAATGAAAGTGATTTAACAGTGTAACTCAACTATGCCATACGAGCCAGACTTCACTGTTCACCATTTCTCCAGCTACCATCAATTCCTGGCTGACAGCACAACTCTGCAGAAATCAAAGGGGGGCCATGACAAAATGTTTTAACAGCTAGCAGCAGCATCACTACCACCGATGTTGCACTCAACCTGTAAAGTGTTCTCTAAGTGATCTGTTTAAGGACAAGGCATCCTTGGATATAGGGTCCGCCACTGATTGTGAAAATCACTGCAGTAAAACCTGTGGCATATAAATTCATGGTATTCTTTAAAACTTCCAGTCACAGCAGGTATAATTTATACTGTGAACCCATCCCTACGACTTCCTTATCACTAGAAAAAACGCTAGTTTCAATAATTAAAGAAGAAGAAGAAGAATCAGAAGAAGAAGAATCAGAATCAGCATTTATATAGCGCTTTTCATACATCCAAAGTGCTTTACGAGCAATGCTAGACTGGTAGTGAAGTGACTGAATGTGTGGTGGCGGCCATATCGCACATCACCCACACACAGCCTGGATAATTGCATGAACCGGTTTATGGGAAGGGGAATGTTGGCCAGGACACCGGGAATGTTCCCTACTCTTTGCGAAGAGTGCCCTGGGTTCTTTTACTTCCACCTGGACACCCACCAGGACAACACCAGGATGGGTAGAAAGGACCTCGGTTTAACGTCTCATCCGAAGGACGGCACACCCCAGCAGTACAGCACCCCCCAATACTGCACTCGGATGCCAGCGATTTTTAGGTGCAAGTCCAATCCCGACGTGGGACGAGAACCCACGACCTTCTGGTCCAGAGGCTGATGTGCTACCAACTGAGCCACGCTGACACATTTAAACACAACTAAATACAGCCTTGTCCAGTAGCTTGAGAATATGCTATCAAATAAGCTCAGTGCCTATAAGTACTATCAAATTCCAGTAACTGGCTACAAACTGACTTTCTTCTAGAAACATACTATATAAGCTGCCACTAGCCACACTGCTGAAGTATTCCTGCATTAAGCTACAAGCATGATGCGGTTAAAAAAAAAATTTTCTTTTGTTGTTAGTGTGGCTAAGACTGTAGACATGTGGCTAAATGTTCAGGTGACTTGTCCAAAATTCTATAGACTTCCATCCTGAACACTGACCCAGGCCTACACTGCCAAAGGAAAGAATTCTACGATGGTGGAAACTGATCAGTTTACAATCCTAGTGTATAACTAGGAATGTGAAAGGATAGGCCATGCAAAAATCCCATTTCTAGATTGGGGGGGGGGGATGCTAAGAGATTCAACAGACCAATATATCCAAGCTTTTCAAAATTATGTCATGTTTTACATGTTCCCTGACACTATAGTTTATGGGACTGTTTATACACTACGTTCATATTTCTTGCTGCGTGGGGATTATCTGATAATTTTCTATTTTACAGATATAGGAATTCGCCTCACTTAAGTGTAACACTGGATGACCAGTCTGTTATCCAAGTTATTTGATTTTATCAATTACTGTATTTCTGAACCAGAACCAAGTATGATTTCACTGTATGCATTTACTATAAAAAGCCATAAAAATAAAATTAAAAAAGCCCCAACCACAACCCTCCCACCACCACCTGCATTAAGCTACAGTCCACACATTGGCAAACTGCAGTTTCTCTGCAGCTCTGCTCTAATCAGCTGAATGTGCTCTTCACCACCTACATCCCCATCTAGTACCAATGCTACATGACAGTGCCAACAGGGGTGGTGGGATGGGGAGACTACAAGGGTCTAACCGCCCCTTTCTCCAGTGCCCATGACAGAGTTACTGTGAAATTAGCACACTCACATTCACCAAACCCAGTTGGAAAGGGCCGAAAAGAAGGCAACCTTTCAGTCCATCAGCGGGCAGGCTAATAAAAGCTCCGGTAAACAAAAAAAAAAATACATGTAACCTGTAATATGATATACACACACAAAAGCAAAGTTTGGGGTCTCTTCTCAGACTACAGCGTTGCACCAAACAGCAGTGCCGGGGGACCTATGTATGGGATCACACACATCAGGGTGTACAGCTTGAGTACGCACACACACCCCTTCAATGACAGCTTGGCATGAGGTGTAAGAGTGCCTTAACTCTGTGAGAAATGCAAACATTCACTGCAAAGGTTATTCCTGTCCTAAAAGGATGCAGTCCTCTTAAATTGTGCAGTTTTGGGGAGGAGCTTACACCACCATGTGACCTGTATGAGTCAGATGACTTCTAAGCACTTCACAGACTGCTATTCAAGTTCCACAATGTATTTTACATTCATCTTACCCAGTGCAGCCCCATGTTAAGTGAGAAATCTCATTTACGAAAGGCTGCCCCACCCCCGTTTTCACCCCTTACCTCCTTCCTCCCCTGGCATACCCATACGTCCTTCAGTGTTGGGTGCACAGTGTGCCCCTGTGGAAGAAGTAAGCTCCCAAGCCCACCCAGAGGGGTCACCAACAAAAAGCTCAGTGCTAGCCCTCACCAACCAAAACTTATTTTGATTATTAACCAGGTGGACTCACAAAGACGAAAAGTCCCTTCAAGGGTGACCTGAAATTACACAGTAGTCACACAATTATACAACAGTTTAGCAAAATAAGCTGCTCCCCAGCAGGTACCTGCACCCTTGCCTGCCTCCTGGCATGGCAATCAAAGACTGCTCCTGAACGCTTGTATGCATGGTGGCACAGCGGTTGGGTCATCAGGACAGCCTGCACCATTTTTCCTCAAAAAAAAAAAAAAAAGGCACAGTATTGTCCCAACTCACAGGGTAACAAGTTCTCATTCTACACTGCCTCTAAATAGTACCCTACAAACTGACACTCCAATTTTCTCATACGAGCGTACACCATGGGGAAAGTGATTTGCTACAACGATGTCGCAAGTGGTCCTCACATCCTCTGAATCTCTCCAGTAGAACTGTGTACAAAGTACATGTCAAAGTCCCTCCGGACTATCTCTATTCCTCCCAACCCCAAATGCCAACATGCATACTACCATTCACTGCTGGCCCTACTGGTCAGTTTTCTACATGTGGCATTCGTACTCTGGGGCTCAAAATTAAAGCCAAATTTGCTCCTGCTTTTTATTTTCTTCGAGCAACTCATGCCATGAAAAGGTCCTACTCCTCAGTGACACATCCATCTCACCCCCGCCCCATCCTCGGTTGAGCTTTCAATCACTATGTCCAGACATTCTGAGGAAATCCTGGCCTTTTTTTTTGGGGGGGGGGGGGAGAGAACGGGACTGAAATCACAGATTAAGGCAGCCAAAACTGAAAGGTGCAAAATATCTTGTTCTTTTGGGTGCTAGTCTCCTAGTGGGCTGACTCTTTGCAAACCAGGCAAAGAAGGTAAACTGGTTAGCAGTTCGTAAGAATGTACGATTATGGCGTACTGTCATGCGCCAGACACAGTGGCTTGTTCTTAAAATCTAAACTCAATGTATGACCATCCATTATATGGAGATGCTCAACAGTACAAGAACTCCCTACCAATGTAACCAGTCTACCCAAAAATCTCAACTCCTACAGGCTCTCAAGAGAATCAGGCCCTCAACTCAGCTTACCAGTGCCCTGACCCAACCCAAGTCTCACTGATATGTTAATGTACTGCATATGGATTTTTGTATTATGATGTACCTACTAATCATGTCTACGCAGGTAACCTCTAGTAGACAGGCAACGAGGCTCCCCTTCAGCTGAATACCATGAATATAAACTGTGCTTTTGTACCCTGTATTTACTGTTACCTGGCGTGGAACTTTTGTAAACAAGAAATCTGTGCTCAAGGTAGTCTCTCCACCAAAACAAACTTCTATCCTGGGGCCACTCAGGGGTAGATACTCTGCTCTGCTGTTCGCCTGAAGCCCCACCCTCCACACTCCAGGCATACCCTCTTCCACTACCTCACCTAGCTGCACAAACCCCCAGCCCGAGCCCCCTCCCCCAGCAGCACCACCATCTCCTCCTGGTGCTCCAACTAGAATCTAGTACAGCGCCCGGGAAGAAGGAGAGAGAGACTGGGAGCACAGGGTGGTAGAGCCTGGCACTGAGCATGGGGCCGGGTCCCTGATCCCCACTATCGCCTACTCCTGAGGTAGGGTTCCCCCTTTATGTTACGCTATGGAGCGCAGGCGTGCAATGATGCCTGCAGAGTCATGCTGCTGGCATCTGCCGCGCTCCATACCCTTAGTTACACCGGCTCCCATGGAAACCCCGATCTTCATCGAGGATCACCAGGAAGCCGAACGAAGCCCGCAACCCTCCCCAGGAGAGAAGCACTGTAAGAATGGGTCGGCCATATTGTCTTCCCCAGGATGAAACCTCTGAGAGGCTGGAGAGGAGCCCTCCATCCTGGAGGCCAAAGAAGGCCCAGAGGCGTGGAGGCAGGGACCGCCACCACCCCAGAAGGGCAAGGACGACGACCTAGTAAGGCCCATAATGGACTGGACAAGAGCCTGAATGTCCACCACGGCCAGCTGATTCCCCAAAGCAGGAGTCATGGACTGAATGGACACCACAGAAAGAATAGCTGAAGGCAAGGGGCCTAGTCATCTCATCGACATGGAGTGGTGCACATAAGCCCCCCAACACCGATGATGACGGAGGAGCAATTATAGGGCTTCCAAAAGGGTGTCTAGCCAGGGACAAAGCAATCATCGTGTGGAGCACTGCTCAATGGGAACACCGTCAACAAGAGAATGGTGGCATTCTGACAAGGAGCTACTGTCAACAGGATAACTGTAGAACAGCTTGCAGCTTGTACAGTCGACGGGAGAACTGCTGAAGCAGCCGCGGCCATCATCAACTGAATGTAGCTGCAAGGTAACGCAGTCATTGTCGACAGATGGGCCATCATTGAAGGGAGAGAGGGACCCACAACTGTTGACTGAGAAGACTGTAAAGCAGTGGGTTCCCCAATACTCACCGTCAGAGTGGAACTCAAGGACTTCGACAAAGATGGCAGCGCGAGAGAAACATGCTGGGATTTGGATGTGCGCTTCTTCCTGACCCCTCGAGTCGCTGAGGAGGGCTACCCCCTGCTAGACCCCGAGGTCGAAAACTCCCCTATAGCAGAGCATTGCTGTTCCAAAAGGGTTACCGTTTGCTCCATCAGGTATTCCCCAAGTTGCTGGAGCCTTCCACACTTTGTAGCCTTGTTGAATCGCTGGCAGAGGACACACCCTGGTGTCATGTTCTGGACCTAGGCACCGAACACACACTTCATGGAGGTCCTCAGTCGCGATTCTAAGGCCACAGAAACACTGTGGGAATAAGGGTTCCAAAGACATCTGATGATGAACCAGCTGAAATTAAGTTTTGGTTGGTAGAACTCAGTCTACGAACTGAAGAGTATCAGGATCTTTTTTTTTTTTTCAATGCTAAAGCACACCACACGATGACAGGAAGGAGGTCCCTGGATCGACTGCTGATAAGTTATCCGGAGGATGTGACGCCTGCATCTGACAACCCATGTGTTACAGGCCTGCTGCAAAAGGCTGTCTCAGAGATGCATTGTTCCATATGTTAGATGTACACAGACTCACTCAGATAGTATGCTCACTCATACAAAGGACTGCAGTCCTTGTCCTCACAGCTTTTTGTTTCATTCACCATCAGAAAGAGGGTGTATCAGTTTCTAAACAGTACCTATCCAAACGGTTGGCCAACTGTATTAAGTTTTGTTACAGACGCACAATATGGAACTTCCTGGGGCTGAGTGTGGCCATTCAGCCAGAGGCATGGCTAATCTTGCTGCCAGTTTCCAGCTGCAGAAACTGCGTTGCTGCAACCTGGAGTACTGTCCAAACTTTCACTAAACACTACAGTCTGGACACTGCCTCTAGAAGAAGGGAGGCTTTGGCCTGGCTGTGCTTCAAGGCTACCTTTCTTAGGCCTATAGCCTCCAGCCACCCAGACTGGTTTGTCAGTACTGCTTGGGACTTGTTCGTTGCTCCATAGGTGTGGCCTGATGAGAGATCCTCGAAGAAGATAGTGCAGTTACGTAAGAACATACTGTAACAGATCTTCAAGAGAAGCTCTTTCATCAGGCCAAGCCATCCCACCCGCCGGCCCCCTCAGACTCTGAGCTCTTTGCTAGTCTCGCTTTCCAGAACACTGTACCTTCCGTTTTCTACCTTGTCTGGTAGTGGGAACCTGTAGCTCTCCCTCAATTCCACAGAGGTCCTCAGTATGCTCTCCAGCGGGGAACTGAGGAGGGTGTGGGGCCACATACATTTATATAGTACTAGACAGATGCCAGATGGTCATAGGCAGCGCCTACTAGACTACTAGTAAAAAAAAAAAAGTTTCCATGTGGTCCTGGCGCCTGATGGCTATAGTTCCATAGGTGTGGCCTGATAAATTCTCTCGAAAATCTACTGTTACTGTAAATTTTTATGTAACTTTACTTTTACACCAGTCATGTACAATATGGCCAGTTACATTTTTCATTCAGGGCCGGGAGGGACCGATCCCTGGACACAATCAGGCATGGTAGTGAACGTGGGGCCTTTACTGCCTGCCACTATTTTTCTGCAGGTTTGCCCGTGACCGCTGCCCTCACACAGCACCACATGTACTCCATAGTGAGTGGAAGCACACATTATAGGCCCCCCCAAGCAGTAAGAACAATCCCTAGCCCAGCATGGGGAGGGGATTACTACAGCGGTATCCATCTCATGGCTACAATGCTCTAGGGGCAATGCCATCCCGGTCCTATTCAGGCACGCGAGCAACCCACACCCAAACCCAGATCACCAGCAAAGTGATACGACACAACCACCATGAGTAATCAAGCAGCCTGACCACCCCCAAAAAATATTGAGAGTCACAGAAGTAACACCCACTTCCAACCAGGCAGGTCACTACAGCTTTCACAGTCGGCACTAATGCTGCTCCTTGGCCAGCCTGAAGTGGATGTGCAAACAGCAAACAGCCCACGCCTCCCTCTCCATGGACCTCCTCACCTCCACTATGCCCTCTGTCTCCATGTGGACTCCAGAAATAGTCTCCCAAGTGAAAGCACAGTCATTAAACAATATAGCAACTGTCTAGCAGAATGATAGAATGATATACCATGATACACCACAATACACTATCTCAACTTTCTCTGCTGGCAGCCAAGGATCCCCATGTACTACCATGCCAGACTGTCCGCATGGGGATGGATACCTCCCTACTGGCCTTCACTGAAAAATGTAACTGGCCATGTTCCACAGTTCAGCAGGGGTCTAAACTGGCACCAGCCCATCTGCCAAATGCTGGCAGATTTTGTACAGGGCTAGTAACATTTTCTTTTAACTAGCCCTGCAGGCTGGTACTGAAGAGGGTAACTTCAAAAAGTACACCAGCTGGGCAAGTGCAAACGTCTGTGGGGCTAATGAATTTTCCAGTCACTAGCCCTACTGGCTAGTGGCTGCAAAACCTAATTTCAACCCTCTTGAGGTGTGTAAACTACTGTTAAAAATCTAATTACGTTAAAATGAATTTAAAAGACTTATGCATGCTGTCTCTCCTAGTACTGGATCACAGGGCTCAGCTACCACTCTGGCTACACTCTAAATGGGGCCTGATCTTTTAGTAACCATGGATAAAACTACTAAACCAGGCTGAAATGGTTTTGCCACTGGCCTTCTGGGTTAGTGGACTGCAGCATATTCTTTGGGTGCAACTGAGCATCCAGCTTCCTCATCTTCCAGATATCCCATTTTCATCATTTCTCTTAAAATTAGAAATGTTGAAAATTATGATATCAAATACATTCTTTATAAGGCTGTCATCCTTAGACACTTCACTTTTTAGTTTAGAAATTAACAGCATTGGCAAAGTTTGAAGGAGCTGGTAATTAAGACTTGACATTCTGGATCTGCACCAGTGATGGTCAGTCCAATTACCAGAGGAGGTAGTATAGCAGTGGTTTAAGGCTCTGAGCTGCAAATCTGAGACCTGTTTGAATCCCACAGCCTCTATTTGCATACTGTGTGACCCTGAGCAAGTCACTTATCTTCCTTGTACTCCCAGGTTGCACCTGTCAAGGCCACTGATTTACAGATTGAAATAATGAAATTTCATTTAAGACTTGAAATTCGGATCTGCACCAGTGATGGTTAGTCAATTTCCAGATTTTACTGGGACTCTAATCATTCTTTTAGCATGTGTATAATCAGAATAAAAGAGGCTCAATATACACAGGACTAAATAAGCAAATTAAATAGTACAGGAAGCAATAAGAAAATACAAGTTCTGTTGATTTACTGATCTGGTAAAAATTCCACATTCCATGAAATTGTGTGTTTACTGGTGTGCAGGCAATCCTATTTCTGAATTTTACTGGGTTTTCCTACTAAAACCAAAAGTCAGTGTCCTTAATGTGGGTCCCACTTAATGCTGCATTAAATGGGCACTTCAAAAGACCTGAAATGGGACACTCACTATGTACCAGTCCTTGTCCCTCAGCAGATAGTAGGCTGCAGTATACACAAACATTACAGACCTGTTCCTCCTCCATCTTCCACCACACACACAAAAAAAAAAAAACACACACTGCCTGACTCAGTCTTGTTCCTTCCCAAACCATTCACCATAAACTCCTGCTTCCACCTCTCTTAATATTCTTATGCTGCAGCATTTTTATCCTTAAACAGCAGCAAGAGAACTTCCAACAGGCACTCCTTTAAAAATGCAGACAAAGCATTAAAAACAAAGGCAAAGAGTCAAAAGTAGTGAAGCTGGCAGATCCTGCAGAGTCAGCACAGAGGAGTGTGTGTGTGTGTGTGTTCTCTCCAGTATCAGCTTAGGAACAGTAGGCTAATCCAGCCTTCCTACTCCACCCCTCCAGTACACACACAGCTGTACTGTAACCTCACAGCACACAATCTCCATTTAACAGATGGCTTATTTTAAACCGCCCTCCCACCACCTCCTCACTTCACTCATTTACAGTGCCCTGCTCACATGTCTATGGGTAAAGGCAGTCAACAGCAATCTATGGCAGATAAGCTCACGCCCAAGTGGTATGGCAGACCTGAGCAATCAACAGCGGATAAGCTCAACAGCAGGAGCACAGTTTTCCATACACAATCAAAACTGCTTTTTAAACAAAGCACACTCATACTGCTCTACCCTCAACTTCAACATTCCATTTTGAGGGTCATCTGCAAACTGCTCAGATTCTTTTCAGGAATGCTATGAACTTCCTGTCTATACAAGACAGCTAGTAAACAAATCAACATGTTACTGATGCCGCTTGGTGGCTGAGGGCTGAGGTGCTGGATACCACACCTCACGCCGCAACCAGAGTTCGGGAACAAGCACGAGGCCAGGGGTTGGCAGGGAGGAAGAGGATCAAGCATCCAGTGGACTTCTCTCTGCCGGGAGGGATCCAGGTCTTGCCCGTAGTGGCCCCAGTGGAAGCCGGAGGTGCTACACATGCTCGGGCTGACAGTGGAGGAGGCGCATACTGCCTGCAAGGCCATTGCACTGCTGCACCCTAGAGGAAACTTAGGGGAAAAAACCTCACGGCTCCATGGAGATGATGGGGACTCCAGGGTCAGGCCCACATCCCAACGCCGGCCCATCGCACCAGGGGACTCCATGGCCAACCAGACGCTCAGGTAGACCTCTCTAATGTCAGACAGGCTGCCACAGGAGAGTGGGCCCGCCCCAGGGGGTGATCCAGGGGCTAGACCTGCCTGGGTGCTTGAGGGAGGAAGCTGGTAGCGATGGGTTCAGGCAGAGAACAAAGGCTTTGCCAAGTGAGTACCTCAGAAAGATGCCCGGGCTGTAAGATGCAAAAAGAAAATACACAAAGAAAACATGTTGCTGATAATTCTCCAATCTGTCTCGCCATATCATAATGTCATCTGCACTTTATTCTATATTGTATTATGTCCTTATATTATAGAAATAGAAACAGAAACAGATCACGATGGTAGAAAAAGGTCAGAGGTCCATCCCATCTGGATATTCCTATAATCCCTGGAACCTATTGTTCCTCAAGAGTACTAACTCTCCTTGTCCTATCCCCATTCTCCTCCCTAGTCTCCACCCTGGCGACCACTGTATGGGCTGTGTGTGAATGTGAACTTATACCACTCCTAGAACTACTTATCCCATATTTGTAAGAGCATGGACACAGTTCACTATTCACACTCTGGCAAACTCCTTGCAGTTCTCTGAAGAGGAGTCAACGCGACACACTCCTATTTGGCAAACAGAAACTGGAGAATCAAGGCCCCAAAAGCAGTATCCTGGTGTGACATCATGTCAATGCTGAACTTACATAGGTTGTGCGTGCTTCTCCAGACAGCAGCCCTCAGATTTCTGCATGGGGATGTCAAAGAGGCAGCCACTGAAGCACTGGTATGTCATGATGGAATGAGTGCAAGCCTCTGGGAGGCTCCTCACCAGCTAGCCTACAGCAGAGGTCAATGCAGGATGAGAGCCACCTGCCAATAATCTGCTTTGCTGTTCCATCTGCCAGGCACAGCTTCAGTGCATTACAACCCGCTGACAAGCCTCACCCTGAACTCCAGCCATGCTACTTTACAGTAAGTGCCTCCCGCAGGTCCAGAGTATGGAGCATCACTGAAGTATATCAGAAGGTTAATCACCTGGTTAAGGTGAAATTCCCACACTACTTTTCAGGAGGAACTTCGAGGGGGTGGTTGGGGGGGGAGAGAAGAGGACGACCCTGTCCTTGTGGAAGACTCTACCGGCAGCATGTGGAGCTAGTTAATCCTTCTAGGCTGGCGTGATAGCCACCAAGATGGCGGCCATCCACAAGAGGAGAGACAGCAGAGCACAGGCTTCAATGGCCTGCCCTTGAGCAGAGCCAGTATCAGCACTACGTCCCCAAATGGCAGTGGCTTGCACAGCAGAGAGGACAGGTGGTTAAGGCATTTGGAAACACACAACATCACCTTCTCCCTATGCCACCATTGGTTTCAGCCTGCACTCAGTAGGCAGAGATGGCTGCCAGGTGCACCTTAGGGAGTCGCTCAGACCGCAGAGATGCTTGCCATAGGACAGGCAAGGCAATCAAGCTCCTTGCCCTGGCACCAAAGAGAACCTTTTTCCATTTGAATACACAGCAATGGCAAGTACACTCCTTTTGAGAGGCCTCCACAATGTAGAGCACCTCTTCCATGAGACCCAAGGCTTGGAACTCTAGTAGCTCAGGAACCATGCTGAGAGGTGCAGGGAGTGAAGGACTCTGTGTAGGACCTTCCCAGTTGCCTGGTCAGCAGGTCCGGATGAAGAGGAAACTGCCCTGTGGACCTGCTGGTGAGGCTAAGGAGATCTGGGTACCAGAACTGTCTGGTGCATCGTTCAGTCCTTCCCTAACTGTTGCTGTTCATGCTCGTTCCCGTCGAAAAAGCACGACATGCGATCAATCGCTGTTAACCTATCAATGTGACATAGCATCGATGAGTTAACAACCTTAGGAAATGATGATTTCCTAAGGTTACAGCTGCCTACCATACATTATATATTCAATAATAAACATTTGATATCATTTTCTGTAGGGCATAACAGCCATTTTGTCACAGTACAGGCTGAGATCATGTAGCTTCATGACTCTAAGAGTTGGCTAGGTTACCCTGGTTGACTACAGAGAGAGATATTTCTGGGACATACCTTCAGCTTGTATGTTATTGGGAAGAATATTCTAGATGGTCGGCACTGATGTGGAAAAGGACCTTTTGCCTATCTGACTTTTCTTCTCCCTCTTGCAACTTTCCGGGCCACCACCACCCCAACTTTTGCCCTGGCAGTCCATTTCCCTCATTACCTGTTCACTGTTTACTTGTAAGAGCAAGTTCCTATCTATATTTGTAAGAGTAAGTTCCCTTGTCTAAATTCTCAGTTTTATCTACTACATGCATCTGTTGCACTAATTTGCCTTCACTGTTATTTATACTCCTTGATATATCTGCTGTATATGATCTATCACATCCACTCACCCCAGGATGCAGCAGGAAATGAGCCGTTAGCAGCTCAGTATGTCTTTCCTGGTGAAACTTTTGAATGATATAAAACTAGCCAGCCTCAGATCGGTGGTGGGGAAATCACTGCTGAAGGAAAGGACCATAGAATATTTTGAATTCAACGGGTTACAAGACCAGAGGCAGCATGGATTCATTGCTGAGAGGAGGTCAGATCGAATGAACCGATAGGATTACACTGACTGGGTGACCAAGGCATCTGCTCAGGAGAAGTGGTGGAGCGGCTTACCAAGAATCCAGCAAGGCTTTCAACAGCATTCCACACAGAAGACTAGTAAGCAAGCTAGGTAGTTTTAAGAGTGGGTCCAAAGGTGGTAAACTGTAAGAGGTTGGTTAGGGAATAGGTGACAAGATTGTGGTGGTAAAAGGAATTCACATTGAGGAAGGAGGATGACCGGAGGGTGACCAGCAGGGTGCCTTAGGGATCAGTGCTGGGACAGGTCCTAGTTAATGTTCTTATAAATGACACTGTAGAGGTGTTGGAAGGGGAAGGTCAGTCTCTTTGCAGATGACACCAAAATCTGCAACAACGTAGACTGGGGTGGAAAGTATGAGCAGAGATCCGAGAAAAGTAGAGGAGTGGCCAAGGATGTGGCAGCTGGGTTTCAATGCGAAAAAGTAAAAAAATAATGCACTTAGGCCACAGAAACCAAGGGGTGGAGTACAAAATTGGTGGACTGGTATTGACCACCAAGCAGGAAAGAGAGCTGGGAGTAATCATACACGATGACCCAAAGGTGGCCAGGCAATGCAATAAGACAGCTGGGAAGGCTAGTGGGATGGTGGGGAGCACAGGGAAGAGTATCACCAGTAGAAAGAGGGAGGTGGTGTTGCTTCTGATGCTGCAGGCAAAGATCCCACCTCGACTACTGTGTCCCGTCCTGAAGACCACATCTCCAGGACATAGAAGAGGTCCAGAGGAGGGCAACTAAAATGGTGCAGGGTCTGCATCAAAAGTCCTAAAGGAGAGACTAAAGACCTCAATATAGCCTGGAAAAGAGGGTGGGGAGAGATACAATAGAGACCTTTAAATACCTCAAGATAAGATACAGGAGGAAGTATTTTCTTAAACAAAAGATGCTCAAGGACATGGGGACAGGCCAAGAAGCTGGAGGTCATTAGATTCAGAAGAGATGCAAATACTTCAAAGACAAAAAAAAAAAAAAGAGTGGTTGATTCCTGGACCTGCCTTTACAGCGGAAGGGTTCAAGAATGCTGGGATAGGCATAAGGGAAGCTTAGGGAAAGGGGGGTGGGGGAGAGGGAGAAAGACCCAGAGCTCAAGGAGGGTCTGCAGCAATACTTTAAGCAGGAAAAAATGGGCAGACCAACCGGTCGTTATCGCAGTCAAATTCTACGTTTCTATAGGAACAGGCCCTGGACTGTGTGGAGCAGGCATAAAACAGCCTCAGCGTTCTTGTCTCCCAGGAAGTGAATGGGTCCACCAGAGGGGTGCCTCACTGGGAGAACAGGCAGTTTTACCACCTCCTGATGCAGGGGCCACGCATGCAA
The DNA here is from genome assembly GCA_016271365.2 of Neoceratodus forsteri. Taxonomy (NCBI): domain Eukaryota; kingdom Metazoa; phylum Chordata; order Ceratodontiformes; family Ceratodontidae; genus Neoceratodus; species Neoceratodus forsteri. The sequence continues at coordinate 822,128,680 of CM028137.1, read as the reverse complement.
AGTTTCCCCATCAGGCTGAGTATATCTGTCACCCACTGTGAACTCACTAGAGGATCAGCACACAGGCTACGTGAAAGAGTGCAGGTGTGAGGGCCTCCCGACACGAGGAAGGGAGCGAGTTCTGCCCTGCATGTTCAAGTAAAACATGGTATTCATCTGAACTTTGGACCTGACCCCTGACCAGAGAAGCAAATTCCATGAGAAAAATCAGACATGGGAGCTCCCACAGGTTGATGTGATGAGACTCCCCAGGTGAACATAATTTATTTAAACATTTAGCGAGCGGAAAGGCATTCTGAGCAGAGGCTCGCTTCAGGTGCGACCTGGGAGTGGGAACAAGGGATAAAATACATTTTCATGATATACAGTATACAAAGCAATCACACGATTATATAATCTGGCGATAAACAGAATAGGCATTCGCACAGGCGTATGCCATTATCAATAGTACAGTTGCATATAGTTACAAAGATGGCACACATTTTTCGTGAACTAAAACAGCATAATAGGGCTACTTGGTATATAGGATACGAGGTAGGGTATGTGTGAAGGGAGGACACACAAATCAGAGTAAGTGCAACATTAACCTAAACCCACGAGGCGTATCCTTTAAATGTGACGGTCAGTTCTCAGCAGAACAGGATTCCTTCCTCCAGATGCCCCAGTTGATGGTGCCCCACAGACTGGGATCAAAAACCAGTTGGACCTAGGCACAGAGACCACTGGCTGCGCAGCTCCCACTGCAGCTGGCACATCTGCCAGTGTGCCCAACAGACCACACTGGTGGTGGATGCCATGAACTCCAGCAGGCTGAGGAAATCCCAGGAAGGACATGGGCACCCACAGGGAGTCTAGCTCTGCCCCAATAAAACTCATCACCCGCGAAAGACTATTCGAACTTGCCTGGGTTGACCAACAGGCCCAAGTCTTTGCACATCTGTAGGGCCAGACCTCTGGACCTCCCTATGGTCTCCCTGAACAGCCTGGCTATCAGCCAGCAGTCTAGGCAAGGATACACTCAGACGTCTGAGCCGGAGGACAGTCGCCACCATCGCCATGCACTAACCTTAGGCATGGACGAGACAATAAAGAGCATGACCTGGAACTGATAAAGAACCCCCTTCGGTACAGAAAGTAGTTACGCAAGAGCTTACCGTAACAGTACATCTTCGAGAACAGCTCTTGCAGCAGGTTACACCATAAGGACTGAAGCCAGCAGGCCCCCACGAAAAATTTAGCTGACTATACCCAGCGGGGAACCGCCCCCGACGTCACACGCATCATAAGAGGGACAGGCCCCCGGCATACCTCAGTTCTCCTGAGGAAGACTCCCAGCATAGCAATGTAATTCTGAAGGGGAGACAGGATCCGCTTCCAGAGGAAGACTAAATAAATTTTAGTTTCTGAAGACAGTATGGAAGAAAGTAGACCCGAGGAGAAGGTAGGAGGGAAACAACCTGTTGTAAGAGCTGTTCTCCAAGATCTACTATTATGGTAAGTTTTGCATAACTATACTGTTTTACTTAGAGATACAGCTCTTGCAGCAGGTTACACCATAAGGACAGAGTCCCAAGCAGTAAAAAGTGTTGCCTCATAACTTTGGGAGGAGGATAGGATAAAACCAGAGGTAACCGCTAGGACAAAAGCCGCTGTAGGGACTGCAAGGCTAAAGCCCACTGTGCATCTAGAGTCAATGTCCAAACTGTAATGCCTGAATGTGTACACTGAAATTGTAGGTGCTGAAACATTTTTCAGTGAGGCAAAAGAGGCAGCCACCCCTCTGGTAGAATGTCCCTTTACCAATCCCAGTAAGGGTTTGTTTCGCTTCTGACAGCAGAACACTATGCAGTTCAACCACTGAAAGTGTCCATTTAGACACTGGTGCCCCCAGCATCCTGTGGGCAAAGGACAAAAACAGCTGGTCAGACTGGCAGTGCGTTCTGGTCCTGGTCAGGTAGAACTGAAAATCATATGCACATCTAACGATGCAGCAGAGCATCCTCTATTGGCACAGTTCGAGTAGTGTACGGTAGGTCAATAATCAGTTCAGGGTTAGTTCTGATACCACCTTAGGAAGAAACTTAGGATTGGTTCTTAATGTCACCCTGTCCTTAAGAAAATCAAATATGGCTTTGTACACAAGTGCCTGGAGCTCAAATTCTCCTTGTAGAAGTAATCGCAACTAAACACAACGCCTTAAAGGGAAAGATTCCTCTATATTTCTGATTTGGAATGTCTGATGTATTATACATCAATTACTGTACATGTCAAGAAGAGATCAGTCATTTTTTCTGTTGCAACACATCTAGAGTCTGAGGCTGACACAAGGTAGTAAAGTGTCAAGTAAGCCTCCATTTAAATGCAAATGAGCCAATGGTAATACAGCCCCTCCCATTCCCTGATGTCACTGCAGCAACAGGGCAGAAGAAAACAAAGAGCATCAATGCCGTCTGTCCTGATTTTAGTTTAAGTTTGCAATGGCTTAAGACAGTTCTGTCCATACCTCGCACAGAGATTAGTACTTATATGTAATACTGAGCGTTAGAGCAAATAATACATCTAATAGTATTTCATTCATAGGAAACAGTTTCTGTGTACTGCCCTTCTCTCTGAGACTGCTGCAACATGCTGTGGAGAGCAGCACACTGAATCAATCAGTACTGAACCAGGTAAACACCCTTGAGAAGATTCATTTACAAGGTAGGCCTGGGAAGTTTCCCCAAAGGATAACCAGACTGAATTCCTCCTTTGCACAAATGATAACACCCCACTTTCAGCAGCCTGAAAGTGGAGAACTAGATCACTTACTTTATAAAGTGTATTGTTTTACATGTCAAATACTCCTCAAATCTGAGTTTGACTGGAAATACCAAGACAGAATGCTGATGACATGGGAGGAATGAGCTAAGCAATACAGAGCACTACAAACACCGAGATTGATTAGTTTTTGTTACCTACAACAGCTGAAGTGTAGCATCTGATTTGTGAGGGACATCCTACTTCAAATGCTGGCATTACAAAGTGTTGGGGGGGGGGGGAGGCTGCCACAGCTTGCCTTTAGTAGCTTCAAAGTCAAGTGCTGCAGTTCTCGCATCACTGCTAATGATTTATAATAATGGGAATGAGGACACTTCTAAAGTCATGGACCTGAGGGTCCATCACAGTTATCAAGGAGGTTAGGGAACTTAAGAGTCTCCGCTCTTGGCCTGTGCTTTAACCACTAGATTATCCTTCTTCCATATGCTGCAGCGGATGCTGTCCTGGTAACCTATTCCTCGTTATAGGCTTAGCTGTACTCCTTGCCTTACAGCAGCCATCCAATCACGGACTGCCTAGTTACACAGGGAAAGGAGCATATTTGCAAGACTGTTTCTCACTGCTGGTGTCAATCAAAACAGAGAATGCTAACACACAGAATATAATACCACTTAAAACTCCTGTTGTACCCAGTGTCATTTATTTGGTAAACTCTTTTTGCTAACAGAAACAGTAACACAACACATACAGGCACTTTCTTATATGAATATTGTATATACATGTTGATTCAATGCTGTATCACAGTCCCATGGTCCTAGTCCCTATTAGGCCTTCATTTCAGGATGTGCACAACACTTAAAGGGTTCCTCCATTACTCAAGTGGGGAACCAAACATTGTGAGTTTATTTACTGGTGGCACTGCATTTAGCGCAGCACCATTACCTGTTGCTTGATGACATCCTCCAGCAGCACTGATAGTAAAATGGAGGCTATATATTTTATTTATAATCTAGATTTGGACAGCAATAGGACTGCTGGCAACTGGAGGAGGCACAGTTACACATGAGGAGTTGGGAAAAGACTGTGTGAAACTATGGGATACTTCCCTTTCTAATGGGTGGTTTCAGGTGCAGAGATGCCACGTAGAAATGCTCATTGACACCTCTAATTGCTAGAGCTTTCTGACCGACCAGTCTGAGAAGTCTGCGTGCTGGTTCAGCGGGAGGCAGTAAGCTGTTCCAGGATGAAAAGATCCCCCATGGGGGAGGGAGGGTCCCCAATGGGTGGTTTCAGGTGCAGAATGCCACATAGAAACGCTTGTGACACCTTTTGTTGTGCTAGAGCTTTTTGACTGACCAGTGCATGATAGGCTGAAATGGTGCAAAGGTGCACCTTCAAGGAGGAGTACACTTATCCCATCCTGAACAAGGAAAGGAGACAGTCCAAAACCGACTTCTCTGAACAGTGAAGCGGATCAAGATTCTGTGCAGTAACCCAGAGGCAAATTCTGCGCCAGTTCATGGCGTAGGCAGCATGAGTGGAGGGTTTTCTAGCTGCCACCAGGATGTCGGCAACACCACGAGACACTCTGTGCCCAAGGATGGCTAGGACCATAAGCTCATAATTAACCACAAAGGTGTCTCCCTTGAACAGGTGGATATGTTTAAATATCTGGGCCCGACCCTTGACTGCCCCTCTTGTATACCAAACACATTGACAATCGCTAAAAACTGAACTCCCGCATAGGGCTACTATGCAAGCATAAACATTGCCCAATGGTTGAAGCCTTGAACCTCCCTATCCAGAGCTCTGTTACCTCAACTATTGACTACGGGCTCATTATCTATGGATCTGCTACTGATACTGCACTCCGGCGCATAGCTATAGCCCTTAAGGCATGTTGACTCCTTATTTCAGCTGCCCGTCTTTCTTACACACGTAACATTTACGAGCAGGTCAACTGGCTCCAGCCATCAGGCAGGCTAAAGTACCAGACCTGCATCCTAGCTAAGAGGACATCATTGGGCCTTATGCCCCTTGGAGTCCAATCAATACTGACCCCGCAGCGTGTCCGCCGCCTAACTAGAAGATCTGACAGTCTAACCTTTACAATACTTGGCTGCCGGACCTCAAGCTCAATATTCTTCCTTTGTCAGAGCCTACACCTGGTTCAACTTGCTACCTACAGAAATCTCCAACACTGCCACGACTGGTGCTTTTAAGTGTAAACTACATCAACACCTCGTGGCTAGTGCCATCTGTGACTACTACTTATAATCCCCTCCAGGCATACTACCATCAAGGATCCCTCCTCACTGCCTCAGCTCCTCCTCCTCTCCTACCCCCACCATTACTGGGTACAGGAATAGGATGAATCCGTCTCTTTCTTTTCACCCCCATTCCTCCTCCTCCCTTGCCATTTCCAAGCTACGACATACCTAACGCAATGCCCTCCCTATTTCTCCCCTCCTCCCTCACCCCCACTCTTCTTTTCCCATTAACCCATTCCTAACAAAGCTTCACTGGGCCGCCCATGACCTGTACTATATAATTAACTCAACACAATCCCTTGACAATGCCTTTGGCTTATTATTGTTTTTTTTTTTTTTAAGTTCCATTATAATGATCATGTTATGTTTTGTACCTTATTGCCTTGATGTGGAACCTTTGTAAAAGAGCCTCAGCTCATAAAGGTGTCATCCAAAATACAATAAAATAAAGGAGCCAAGTGTGAAGGTACAGACACTTGAGGTTCGGGTGAAGCAGAGACCCGCCTCTTGGGACAGCAAGTGCGAGCTGACCAGTAAAGGAAACTGAGGCTCCTGTGCCAACTGGTGGAGCAGCAGAAACTAGATTTGGCTGGGCCAGAATGGTGCTACCATGATCACCGCGCTCCTTCTGCTTGCAATTTGAGGAGAAGCCTCTGATCAAAGGGAAGGCGTAAAGGAACCTGCCCGCCCAAGAGAGGGACAACGTGTTCACCAGAAAACTGGCAGTTTTGTGTTGTATGGGGATGCGAACAGATCTACGCCTGGCTTCCATCTGTCGAACAGGGTTTTGTGACCAGCTGCAGGAGTTCCCATTCATGAGCGCTGCCACTGTGTTGTAAACACCGAATATGCACTGCAGTAATAGTGACGCTGTGTTGCAGGGCCCAGTTACAACACTTATCGCCTCCCAGCAAAGCTGGTAGGAGGGAGTGCCCTTTGCTTGTTAATGTAATACACCACTGAGGTCTTGTCCATCTGGACCAGTAAGTGGTCTGGTGGAATTTCTGAATGCAAAGCCTGTAGTATACAGGACTTCCTCATCTCTAGGGCACTGACATGGAGATGGGTCTCCAATAGGGACCAGATGCCTTGTGTCCTTGTACCATTTAGGTGAGCCTCCCCGACCCAGACCCTGACGCATCCATGGTGAGCATTAGAGATGGAGCGGGAGTAGAAAAGGGGACTCTCTGCAAGGTGCTCCAAATGAGCCACCACTGCAGGGCTTGTATGATGGAGTTTGGTACCTGATAGGGTGATCTTGTCGCTGATCCCACTGCGCCCGAAGCCCACTGGGTGACCCTCATATGGAGATGGGTGAGTGGAACTGTGGCAATGGCCACCGCCATATGCCCCAGGGAGGCGTGGCATGGCCCATGCAGGAACCTGCTTCCTCATGCTCATGGACGGAGCAGGGTCATTGCTCGGTTCTCTGTCCTCTTGCAAAGGCTCTTCCCTGGCAGGTATCTAGTACCGTGCCTATGAACTGTAATGTTTGGGTGGAACCAATGATGACTTCTCCTGGTTGATGGTGATACCAGAGACTCAAAAGGAGAGAGTGTCCTGTATCGCTCTGACCAGTTCTCGAGATGAAACCATGAGGAGCCAGTCATCCAGGTATGGCAAAATGTAGCGGTCTTGTCTCCCGAGGGCTGCTGCCACTACCGCTAGGCATTTGGTGAAAACCCACGGTGCAGAGAGACCGAACGGGAGGGCCCGAAACTGGTACTGGCATCCCAGCAGCTCGAACCGCAGGAACCTTCGATGCAGTTGAGCAATGGAGAGATGGAGATGTGCATCCTGCACATCCAACGACGCTAGCCACGCATTTTGACTGACCACGGGGATGAGACCTGAAAGAGTGACCATGTGGAAGCCGCCTGTACACTACCGAGGTGCTGGTCGCTGAGATCTAGTATCTGGTGTAGATACCAGTCTTTGAGACCAGAAAGAAGTGGGAATAGTATTCTGTTTCTCTCAGATTCCTTGGGACTACCTCTATGGCCTCCTTTTCCAGGAGGGCAGAGATTTCCTGTTGAATGAGCAGGGCGTACTGTCCAGAGTAATGGAAGCGTAGAGGAAGCCTTGGGGAGAGACGTATGGGGCGATCAAGGAACTCTATAGAGTGCCCTTGTTTGCTAAGTTGTAGGACCCACTGGTCAGAAGTAATCCTCTGCCACCTGGGGAGGTGGTGTATGAAGCAACCCCCGACCCTTTCTTCCCTTTTATCCAGAGGTGGGGCAGGGATCTGAAAGGAGCCATGCTGTGGTGGAGTTCTGTCCAGAAGGCTGGTTAGGCTTTGTATTCCTCTGTCCCTCCGAAAAATTTCAGCTGACCTTTTCGGCCAAAGTTGCCCCTAGGCTGCTGGCCAGATCGGGAATGCTGCTCAACCCTGCCATGAAAACAATTCTGGCTTTTCCGAAAGGGCCTCTGTCTTGGTCTGTACATGGCCTGTATGGACCACACAGCTTTGCCAGCGTCTTGCAGCTTAGTAAGGACCCTTTCGGATTCCTCTCCGAAAAGGACTGAACCACTTTAAGGCACATCCAGGATGCCCTTCTGGATGTCTGGTATAAAGCCGTAGACCCTCAGTCAGGAGAGTCTCCTTAAGCAGACACCGACTGCTGCTCTAGCTGCGGAGTCTGACGAATCACAGGCAGCCCAAAGGACCCAAGGCCCCAACATCAGAGCCCATCTTAAAAAGGTTAAGAAGCTCTTTCTTGGGCCGGCCCGGTGGCGCTGAGGTTTGAGGCGCTGGACGCCACACCTCATGCCACGCCGGCAACCAGAATTCGGAAGCGAGCTCAGGGGCTGGCAGGACAGGGATTGGATTGAGCACCCATAGGGCTGCTTTCCCCTCCCAGGGGAGAGTACTGGGGATGGCCGGCGCTCCGGCGGCCCTTGGTGGAGAACAGGGGTGCCACAGAGCGTAGGACAGCACATTCTCAGCGTGGCCAGATGCTGGCAGGGTTGCCATGCGCCAAGAAGCCGGGGGCATGCACCACGCATGGGGGAAGAGAGAAGAGGGGAAAAAGCCCCCACCTGATAGGCGACGACTTCTCCAGTGCCACTGCCACATGCCCAATGCTGGCTTCCTGTCACTGCCCTTTCGATCTCCCCAGGGCTGTAGGGCCCCTATCCCCGGGGAGTCGCAATGTCTCTGAAGATGACGGGGAACACAGCAGGCAGTAGAGCGGTTCAGGAGTGGGGCAGCCAGAGAGTTACGGATAGGTTGAAGAGAAAATCTATAAAAAAAGCTCTTTTGTGTCTCCTTCTGAGAGATCTTTCAGAAGGTCCTGGCCCTGTAACCATAGTGCATTCTGAAACTGCACCATACAAGTCAGGTAGTTTAAGGACCTTATGCAGCAGGTGGCACCGCGTACCTGCGCCTCCCATTAAGTCCACTTCCTTGGATTCCTGATCTGAGGTTGCACACTCAGGTGTTGGGGCCCGATATCCGGTTGTGGTAAGTAATAATGACCAACATATCTGCCACAGGCTGCCCTGCACAGGTCCTCTGCCAGGGACCCATACAGACTGTCTGCCTCCTTAGGGACCACGGGCAAGGAATATGGTCGCTTCCAGGCTGCCTTGGTGGTGTCCTGGAAGGCATCCACCAATGGTGGAACTGCCATAGGCTTCGGATCTTTTTGCAGAAGGTAACTGGCCAGACGTTGCCTCTCTGGGTCCAGTTCTTCACTGTCCCAGCCCACATTCTTCTGGATGTACCTCATTATGTCCCTGAATGAGGGGTCATCCAGGGGTGACCTAGGCTGATCCCTGGGGTCGGGCGAAGGAACACTTAAGGGAGAAAGTGAGCTGAAAGTATCGGAGGTATCCGGGCAGCACCCTTCTGATGAAGAAGAATGAGACCTTCCGTGAGGCTTCTTATGCCTGTGTGAGCTAGGTGATCATGAAGGGGTTCTAGAACGGTACCTCTTTCTTTCCCCAGACCTGCCCCCTAAGTGGGGAAGTGTCCTCATCCGGGGGGCTCAGAAGTCATTGACTTGGGAGTTAGGATCTCCTTTGGGGCTTTGAGGGGGATGGTGTCCAACCAAAGGAGGAGAACCTCCCGATTTCCTCAATATTTAAGTCTGACGACGGTCCGGTGTTTTCCCTGATGGGGTTCCGGGTTCTGGTCCTGAGTGTGGACTGCGTCGTCGCCTGACCCTGGGGTACCCCGGGTCCTCCACGCCAGACGCCTGCTTGGTAGCCTGCTGGGCTCTGACATCCATGTCATCTTCCGACGTACTCCCGGTGTCCGGCACGGACAGTGGTGAGGGACGTCTGGTCCTTTGGACACTTGGGGTCGTCTGATCTGTCGACCGTTTGGGGTCCGACGGCCGCTTCAAGGACGTCAGCTCGATGGTACACCTAGCAGTCACTTCTGAGGGGCCCTCTGGAGATTGGGAGAACGATCTCTGGTCTGTGTCCCGACGCCATTCCATTCCTGCCTACCTTAGCAGCAGATTTGGATGGTGGTTTCTGGTGCCTGTCTGAGGCCTCAGACCAGCTAGAAAATCCCGTTGGCCGGCTAAGGGAATCCTTAGGCCAGATCTTTGGAGGTTGTAAGGAAGATGAAGTATCTGACCCACCAGACATACAGATCTTGACCGGTGGGGGCTGAGACTTTGGCCATGAAGAAGACTTGCCTGTCTGAGCTGGAGCTGGTCCAGGAGTCCGAGTTGCGGTTCAGGGATCTCTCTCCATCTTTCTCCTTTCTTTGCGCTTCCCTGACCTATGGATGATTCCCCAGAGGATGAACACCTCTCCATTTGTTTTACTTTTTGCTCCAGAAAAGTTCAAGAGTATTCAGTAATCACACTAGGATCCGCGCCTAAAGTGCTGGCAGATGGTGCAGGCCCTGGTGTCTTAGTCGGGACATAGGCACCGGATGCAGGCCGTATATTTATCTTTAAACAGTACCTGCTTGGCAAACATGCACTTGGAACGTCCTTCAGTAGAAGAGGTCAGGGAAGACGACATGGGAAGGGAGAAATGGTGACGGAAAACCGCTGAAAAACCAAAGCTTCTGGCATCGTTCGTTAGCTGATGGCATCCATGCAACAGATGCTTGAGAGTCGACGGCGGGAAAAGAACCGAGGGATGCTGGGGGACAGCCTCTTATGAAGCGTCTGACATCAGGGGTGGGGCTGACAGTGGCAGTCCCCCGCTGGGTATATCTAGCTAGAAATTTTATGTGGGGTCCTGCCGCCTGCCGGCTTCAGTCCTTATGGTGTAACCTGCTGCAAGAGCTGTATCTCAGAGTAAGACCCAGAAGTACTGTCACTGGAAGTCTGACTGGGAAGTGGAAGAATGTGACCTGGAAATCTAGGACCAGAACCAAGCACCCTGCAGGGATGATGCAACCTAGCTCACAGTAAGCTTCCGGAACTTGCCCTTTTGTTTGAACTGATCCAGGTTGTACAAATCTAACATGGAATGCCATCCCCACCCCACCCCCAGACCAGGAAGCATCTGGCATGTACCCCTGACTTGCCACTGCATCTGGGGGAGGGGGGGGAGAGAGACAGGACATTGCTCCCTGTGCAAGGGGGCTGAGCAGTGTCCTCCGAGTGTGGACAGCACATCTTGTGACACCAAGGACTCACAAGGAGCATGAATAGCAAAGGGAGCACCTCAAATCTAGAAGCAACCCGGCTGCCTACCACCTCCTGCAACCACTTGCTGTCCATAGTAATGATGGACCAACATGCCCAGATGTGGAGCTGGGTCAGAGACTAGACAGGCAGGATGGGGAACCACGTCCCTTCCACCCCTTTCAACCCCATGGCCATTGAACTTGGGCTTTGTGCATAGGTTTGTACTGCCCTGCTGGGCTGCTATTGAGGCTGCTCGTGGCTGAAAGGACTGGTACTGGAAGGTCGCTCTTAAGTTTATTTAGTCTTAGGGTCCTTCTGGGACAATGCCACAGAATCTAGAATGACACTGGACTTCAACTCTGGTGAGACGTCCTTCCACCCAAAACTCAAAACAGGTCAATGCCTAGAAATGGGATATCAGTTTGTTCTGGGTATCTGCCAAGAAGGTAGAAAGCTGTAGCCAGACCCTATGACACAATGACAGCTGCAGTCATGGTACATGCACAAGACTCACCCATATCCAAAGCTGCTTGCATCTGGTGCTTGGCCAGAGGTTGTGGTCCTGGACCAACTTCAAGTCAAGCTGCCAGTCAGCAGGAAGGCAATGGACATTATCTAGCACACGCAACAGGAGTAACCAAAGTTGCCCATCATGGCGTAACTCACCAGAGACCAAGAAGAGTGGCGAGACCTTCTTGGCCACATAGTCAAGCTTTTCACACTCCATCCTGGGAGGGTTGTTCCATATCCCTTAGCCACTGAACTTCCCAAAAGCAGAGTCAGAGACCAACCCTCTGACTGAAGGATGGTCTGAACTCCGAAAAGGACACTGCAGGAGCAGCGCTTTGTGGACCATACAGGGAGTGTGCCAGGCAGGATGCTGGATGCTGGCAAGGCTCGGGCTGGTCCCAAGATTGCTTCAGCCAAGGGAAAGTCAACTCCTAGGGATTCATCCCTGTCCAGGATGTCCATCAAAGGTACTTCACCTTCTTCTGCACTGGTTCCAAGGGCACACTCATGCACTTTAACAGTAGACAGAAGCCCAAATGACACCAACCCATGGTAGGCATTAACACTGACTGAGCCATGGTAAAAACAGAGTGCTCAATGGCAGCTGAGCGCTCTATGTCTAGCAGTCAGCAGAGTCAAGAACACGGAAGGATCACTCTTACGGTCCCATGACCTGCGCCGGCAGCACCGATGCTTCCTGCATCAGTGAGAAGAGCTCTCCCCAAAGGTCTAGAAGGCCACACACATTTCATGAAAATCTTCCGTAAAGGACCCTCCAATGCTTGCCTCAGCCGTAAGCAGTGCCAGGACTGACGAGGTACTCAGCTTGGCAGCACCCATCTCCTCAAGAGCCACAAGCTGAACAATGAACCCGGCAGTCACAGACACTTTTGTGGCTCTCAAGTCAATCTTTCGGGTTTAGGGTCAACCGAGCACACAACTGGCCTTGCGATCTTCCAGCAATGCTGGAAGCATCACTTAAAGGCCACAGCTCTCCATGTTGTCAGCAGGACATGTGGGGGACTGGCGTTAAATTGTCAACAAGCCATGCATAATTTCCCCTTTTGCATGCCAAGATCTTTCAAATGCAACGTCAAGGACACCCAGAAGGAAATGAAAATCAAAGTTAAAAGAAAGTTCTTTCTGCCAAAAGCACCAACTCATAAGGAAATCCTCAAACACTGCAGAGCTGCCAAGGAGGAGACTTGTCCCTTTCAGTGGAAGAAATCTGATGCCACAGGGTGGAGCTGGAGGATATACCATCCAGGTGGTGGAAGAAGTTAAGCTTGAGGACATCCATGAATGAAAAATTACTCACCACAGTAATGTTTCTTCTAATGGAGTCTTGCTGTATTCAGACATAATGCAGTCAGCCCCAGCACCGAACTGCCCCTGAAAGGAAAGAGTTAACTCTATGCAGAAGCATAGAACGTTGAGCTCGAGCTCCGTTTTCAATTCTCTGTCTGTGGTACGTCCCAGTGTAACAGTCAGACTCTTACAAGCTAACTAGTAACTAAAATATGGAAATTGTTCAAATATAGCCAGAGGGTAAAAATATCTTCTTGGCCCCAGAAGACTAATGTCGAGAACCCAAGAAGGAAAGGTAGTGACAATATTTAGTAAAACATCAGGAACCACCAACAACATCTACCCAACCCAAGAGGGAGGGTACAATGAATCACCCCTGAGGTGCAACACTGTACCTGCCAGCACACTTCACAAAACCAGGCTCTGAGGGAGGCGGGGGTCTGAATACAGCAAGACTCATTAGAAAAATATTACTATGGTGAGTAAATAGATTACTCACCTGTAACAGGAGTTCTAGGAATGGTATATATGTTCTTCATCCGCACTGTCTGGCAGGTTCCTTGCCACTTTAAATCTTGCCAGAAGGTCTTCGTTGCTCCTCCCACCCACCGGGTGGAAAACTCTCGCTCCACCCCATGATGCCAGATCTAGCCCGCTGGAAGCCAGGCTGTGCTGGGCCAGAGAGGGCGGGAGGGTCGGTGGATGAACATATACCATTCCTAGAACTCCTGTTACAGGTGAGTAACCTGTATTTCTAGGGACATGGATATGTTGTACATCCACACTGTCTGGCAGACTCAGCAGTTCTCCAGGAGGAGGAGGCAAGGCGACACCCCTACTTAGGAAATAAAGACTGAGAAGAGAGCCCCAAAACCAGCATTCCGCATGACTCAAGGCCTATGTGGTAGTGGGTGATGAAGGTGTGTGCTGACTTCCAGGTAGCAGACCTGCAGATTTTCTGGATAGGGACGTCCCTGGAAACAGCCACCAATGCAGCGGTATGGCGGGTAGAATGAGCTCTTACCCTCCGAGAGGCTCCATGCCCGCCAACCTATAGCAGAGATCTATGCAGGAGGTGACCCACCTGCCTATCGTCCGCTTGGCTGCAGGTCTGCCAGGTGCGGCTTCAGCGTAGGTGACAAACAGCCGGCGAACCTCTCCCCGAACTTCAGCTGTCCGCTCCTTATAGTAAACGAGCTCTTCTAGGGTCCAAAGTATGGAGCCTATATTCGGCCTCCGAGGTGTGATTGGGGTAGAACACCGACAGAGTCAACACCTGGTTAAGGTGAAACTCCGACACCACTTTCGGAAGGAATTTTGGGTGGGGTGCAGGACAACCTTGTCCCTGTGGAAGACCAGGTAAGGAGACTCGATGGAAAGCGCTTGGAGCTCTCCCACCCTTCTGGCTGACGTGATAGCCACCAAGAAGGTGGTCTTCCACGACAGGTGAGAGATGTCACACCTGTGCATCAGTTCGAATGGCCTGCCCATGAGCTTAGCCAATACCAGCAGTAGATCCCACGGAGGTGGAGGGTCTCGCACCGGAGGGGATATGTGATCAAGACCTTGGAAAAAGTGCCCTACCACCTTCTCCTGCACCACCGACTGCTTCTCGGCCCACGCCCGGTAAGCAGAGATGGCTACCAGGTACACCTTAAGGGTCATCGACCAAAGTCCTTGCTGAGAAAGGGACCACAGGTAGTCCAGAATGCTTGCCAAGGAACAGGAGGAAGGGTCCAGGCCCTTGCCTGACACCAAATGGAGAAACTTTTCCATTTAAAGCCATAGCATTTCCTGGTCGACTCCTTACGGGAAGCCTCAACAACGTTGAGGACGTCGCCGGAAAGACCCTAGGCCTGGAACTCTAGCCGCTCAGAAACCAGGCCGTCCGGTGCAGGGATTGAAGATCCGGATGGAATACCTTCCCCTCACTGACTGAGATCAGGTCCGGGCGAGCTGGAAGCTGCCTCGGGAGCCTGGAGCTGAGACTGAGGAGATCTGGATACCAGAACTGGCGGGGCCAGTCTGGGGCTACCAGAATCACCTGCGCCTTGTCCCTCCTCACCTTGAGAAGCACCTTGTGGATCAAGGGAAATGGGTGAAAGGCGTAGAAGAGGCCCAGGGTCCACGGCCTCAAGAAGGCATCCCCCAGCAGCGAGCCCTGCTTGGGGCCAATGAAACAGCCTCAGCTCTGCGATTCTCCCTGAGGCAAACAGGCCCACCTGAGGCATGCCCCTGTGGAAAACAGATCTTGTACTACCTCCGGCAGGAGAGACCACTTGTGGGATGCAGCCCCTATCCGGCTTAGGGCATCGGCCAGAGTGTTGGAGGCTCCTGCCACATGGATGGCAAGGAGATCCGCTCCAGGCTGCGAGACAGTGACCAAATGCGAGAGCTTCCTCACACAGAGGCATGGAGCTGGTTCCGCCTGGCGGTTTAGGGTAGTACATGGTTGTGGTATTGTCCGTCTGGACCTGAACCACTTGACCTCAGAGAAATGGAGCGAAAAGCGGTGAGGGCTAGATGAACTGCTCGAAGCTCCAGCAGGTTGATGTGGCATCAGGACTCGAGGACCAGAGACCGTGCGCCTGTGCTCCCCAGATGGGCACCCCAACCCAGAGAGGCATCAGCCGATCAGAGAGACCATCTGCTCGGGCGGACTAACGGGATGCCCTCCTGCAGATGTGCTGGAATGGTCCAACACTGGAGAGCATTCCACATCCCTTGGGTCACTGTCACTAGCTGATCCAGAGGATCGAAGTGCTGTGACCATTGGCTGGTCAGCCCCCACTGAAGGGGACGCATGTACCAACGGGCCCAACGGACCACGCTGGTGCAGGCCGCCATGAGGCCCGGGAGGTGCAGGAAGTCACGGGGCAGGGCGCGATTGCCCAACCTGAAAATGATTGGGCAAAGGAGGAAAGAACCTCGGCCCTGTCCGCCGGGAGCCGTGCTCTGGCCCGATGAATTGTACCACCTGCTTTGGCACGAGTTCCGACTTGGCCCCGATGAGGAGGCCAACCTGAGAGCAAACCTGAGGGCCAGATCTCTGGACCGCTCCACCTCCATTCTGGAGGAGGCTGCAATCAGCTAGTCGTCCAGGTAGGGGTACACCCAGACCCTTTGGCGCCGCAAGAATGCTGTCACCACTGCCATGCATTTGGTGAAGACCTTGGGAGCTAGGGAAAGGCCGAAGGGCATGGCCCGGAACTCATAGAGGGATCCCTCTGCCCTGAAGCGAAGGAATCTCTGGTGGGACGGACGGATTGGGACATGAAAGAATGCGTCCTAGAGGTCCAGAGAACAGAACCACATGCCTCGTTCCAAGGATGGGATTAACTGAGCCAGAGTGACCATCCTGAAGGTCCAAAACATTAGGAACCTGTTCAGGTCGTGCAGGTAGAGAATGGGAGGCCAGCGCCCCCCCCCTTCTGTTTTGGGACAAGGAAGTATCTGGACACAAACCCCAGGTCTGGAGGATCCGCCACCTTTCTGATCACCTCTTTTCAAGAGCAGGGAGATATCGGCTCGGCGAGCCGACAGGGAGGCTGCGGACCCCGTAGCCCGAGGGGCGATGGCTCGGAAGGGCGGGGCCTGCTCGAACTCCAAGGGCAGGCCCTTTCCTACCACCTCCAACACCCAGCGGTCCGTGGTGATAGCGGACCAGGCGGAAAGGAAGTGGCGGAGCAGTCCCCCTCACAGGGCGAACCCGGGAAGGGGGGAGTGACGAGGCTGGGGGAGACACCAATCAACCAGTCACTGGGCAGGCTTGGAGGAGGGACTGGCCGAGGGACCTCCTGGGCCTTTTTCCTCCCTGCTTCCTGTTAAAGGAACCCGCAGGCTTGGTTTTGGGGTGCCAAGCGCAAGCCTGCTGGCCCCGATGCTGTTGGGCCGGACGTGCCGCAGGCGCAAAAGGGTGAAAGGACTTACGTTGTCGACGAGTCCAGAGTGGCGATGGACTTTTCGATCCACTGGAGGTGACCTTCCACTCCAGGGCCGAAGAGGTCAGTCCCCAGGAAGGGGACATCTGCCAGTTTATGCTGGGTACCCGCCATGAAGGTGAATATCCTCAGCCATGCTCTGCAGCACATGGCCACTGCGGCTGCAATTGATCCGGCACAGGAGTCTCCAATGTCCAGAGCCGTTTGGAGCTGCCGTTTTGCAACCGCCCTTCCCTGGTCCCGTACCTGCTTGACCGTGGTCTGCAGGTCGGCTGGGAGAAGAGGGATCACTTCATCCGGGGAGCCCATGAGGGCGTGGGAGGTGTGCCATCAGCACGGCCGAGTGCTGGCGGAGGCCAAGGGAGGACGAGCGTACACCTTCTTGGACTCTTTGTCGGGGCTTATCCACATCCCTCAGCGTTTCCCAGAACGCCGAAAACACCATCTGTAGACCAACCCTTCGGCGGAGGGGTGTTCCGAAAAACCAGACAAAGAGCCAGTAGGGACTGTATACTCCTGGACAAACTGGCTGAAGGCGCAGGACAGGAAGCCGACCTGCCAAAGCTCCAAGGCTGGGCCAACAATGGCTTCAGCCACCAGAAAGAGCCTCCTGGGCTGAATCACCTCGGTCCAGTATCTCCGTCAGGGATACTTGGTCTGCTTGATATGGGTCTCGAGCTGCATCCCGTGGACTCGAGATGAGCTGAAGCAGACCCATAAAGAACGATGGGCCTCGCCCATCGACTGGGCCCCGGACACTCCAGGTCAATGGGCCTAGAGAACAGGGAGGAGTCCGACCGGAAGTCGGCCAAGAGCTGCCTGGGGCCTGAGCCACCTCCACCTGCCGAGGTGGGTCGGGAGTGAGGTGACCGACAACCTGTGGAGCAGACCCTGACCCGACCGAGACTGCTGGTCAGCGCCTTATCGCTGTGGAGGCGGAGGTTCCACAATCGTGGGCAGCTGGTTTCGCATGAACTGCCCAGGCTTGGGCACCTCGACTACAGCGAGGGGTTGTTTCGGGTCATTCAGGTGACAGCCACTTGATGGCCGGGAAGGCGACGGCCTGTCCCGGACAGAAGTAACTGCTGCCACATTAGGTCCTCATAGCGTCCCACGCATTTGCGCTGAAGCTCTCCTTCCAAGGAGGAAGACGAGAATGAGCGGCAGCGGCGCTTACTGTGTGCAGAGACCGAGACCGCGGGACCGAGACGAGGTCCCGAGACAGAGACCCTTGGTGTTTGAGGACAGGTCTGGAAGAAGTGGGGACACCAGTTCTTCCTCAGCTCGGAAGCCTTGACCGGGACTCCGGCACAGGAGGCGTAGGTAAGTCCTCGGTCTCCACTGGGGAACCAGTGAAGAAGGGTTGTCTGCTTACGTTGACAACTCACGTCAGATGGGTCGAGAAAATCTCGACTGGCCAACAGGCGTGCCTCGGCCGGCTGACCTGATGGGACACCGTGAAGCATGTGCCTTAGCCACAACCTCAACCGAAGTAGAGTGTCGACTGTCCAGGGAAGGAGACCTCTCCTGCTCCCACGAACGCCGACGGTGGGACTTACCTTTTGAGTCCTTTTTTGGACCGAGAAGAATGTCCCTATGGCCCCTCTCCCTTCGTGGAAATGGATTGGCAAAGCTCCTTAAAAAAAGGCTGTGTAGGAGGATCCCAAGAAGAGCGGGATAAATGCAGTGACTGAGAAAGAAGAAGATGCAGCCTGGGCCGCCTCCTCCTTGAGGGCGATCTGCTCTGAGCTGCTTAGCTGAGCCAGCCGCCGGACACCGCCCAATGGGCCTCCTTTGACTTCACCGGCAGGTAGCACTTCTCTGGGTGCCCAAGCTGTAACCGGGCAGCACAGTCTTCCAGGACACTGGCCGAAAACGAACGGCATAACTCACAGGCCTGCAGGTCATGGTCTAGGCCGAGGCAGTAGACACACGTGGAGTGCGGATCCATCCTAGACATTTTCTGCCCACATGGGCACCGCCGAAAACCGGGAGTCGATTTGTCCATCGCAGCCGGAAGGGAGTAATTTGACCGAAGTCTTGAAAATTTTACAATGAGTTTTGGGCGAACCGAAGAATTAGGATTCAGTCTATACGCAGACTGTTAGAGGGAACCTGAGCTTCCAAGTGGTAAGGAAGATCTGGCATCATGGGGCGGAGCCGAGAGTTTTACCACCCGGGTGGGTGGGAGGAGCCAGCTTGAAGACATTCCGGCAAGATTTAAAGTGGCAAGGACCCTGCCAGACAGTGTGGATGAACAACATATCCATGTCCCAGAATTTTTCTTCAAACATGAACTCTTGCTGTTTTCAGACATAATGACTACCAAGCAGTTCCCTATGGAGGAGGGAATGCAATACTGTTGCATTGAACCTGCATCACTCCTAGCATGAATGTCCAGGAGTAATGCTTGGTGAAAGTACGTATTGTTTTCCAGGTGGCTGCTTTACAGATCTCTAAGCAAAGGAACTAGAATGGGACAGGATCAGATCTGTTCCAGTACAGTAGCTGCTTCTTGTTTTACAGGGTTTCTAGTGGATTTTACTTGCTGCGCTGGTGAGGCCTATTTCTTCTGATTTAAAACCTATTTGGTGCGATTTGCTGGGGCTGTTTCTTTGGTTGCAGGTCTTGGGGGCAGACACAGGGCTGACACACTCAAGAGTCGGGTATAGGCCCTAATCCCACCCTCCCCCACCACTCCCTCCCCAGAGCTCTGCTTATTTATAGGAGAACACCTGCCCTGCAACTGGAGAAAAAGGCTTCAGGTGCAGCTCATGCAGTTCTAGCCACTGGGGGTTGGATTTAAAGGCTGGGAGAGAGGAGCCTAGGGACTTGTTCACTTCCCTTATAAATTTACTGTGTTGTACCGCACCTAGTAACAGGGTTACCGGTTTACTGTGGGACTGTATCTAGGATTAGTGGGTGACCTGATTAGGCAGTAGGGGTGTATCTTGGACTAGTGGGGAATCTGGTGGCTCACCCAAGGAAACCTACTTGAAGGGGGATGGGACCACCGTCATTAGGGCCAGCATCTTCGGAAGGTGGTGGGGTGCACGGGGTTGGGGCAGCCATGATACTGGACTGGTTTGGTGGCTGCCCAGTGTGCTACCAGCTGGCACAGCTTTAGGAGAAGGTTGCGGGATTAGGAGACAGCTGGGGAAGAGGGCAGGGATCTCCATGGATAGCACCAAGCACCAGGAGCGGGGCATAGGGAAGGAGTGCAGGAGAATACCTGGGGTCACATAGGACCCTGACACAGGGGCCAAATGAGGCATTACCAAGGAAGCAGGCAGGTAACTGGGGACCCTCACAAATGGGGGACAGAGGACAACATTCTCAGGGAATTAGGCTGATGGCTGGGGCTGGACAGAAGGAAGCAAGGTGGGAGGTGGATCAGACCTTAAGCTCAGTAATCGCTTCCCTTCTGCTTGAGGATGGGGGGGTGAGGTAGCCATGACAGGGGTGGTTAGAGATGGAAAGGCAGTGGGGGCAGGAGGCGGGGCCAGATAGCAGGAGGAACAGGGGAACCTCGAATGCAGGGAAATGGGGAGCAGGATCAGAGCAGGAGGGGCAAAGGGAAGAGAAGCACAAGGAGATGGACCAGAAGTACAAGGAGGATACAGTAAAGGGAGCTGAGGGTTTAGGCCAGGGAGCACTGCAAGCAAGGAGGGGCTGACGGAGACAGGAAAGAAGGGGACGAGCCAGGCTGGTTAGCAGATGGGAGAAGTACCAGTCGCGAGCAGTGAAGGGGGTTAGCGAGGTACATGAGGATACCCGGGAGGAGGAGAAGCACAGGATCGGAGGGGAGGGGGGTGGCCAGGGTAAATGAGGGGCCAGTATGCGGCACCCAGATGGGGGAGGAACAAGGAGCCAGCTGGGTGGAGAGGCCTGTAGAAAGGAAGAGGGACATGGAAGGGGGAGAAATGGAGGAAAAGGAGTCGTCAGAGTGCTCCTGTTGGATTCTATGATCAGGGGTATCAAATGGGATAGGGAGGGGGAAGCCTGGCCAGTTAGAACCAAATGCTTCCCTGAACTAACTGTGCACAGGGCCAAGCATAAGGTACATCAGTTGGCAAAGGATTGTGGGGGTTCCCTGGACATACTGGTCCACCTGGTTACAAATTACACTGAGGGAAATAGCGAGCTAGAGATACAGGCAAAGTTCAGGGAGCTTGCCAGGGTCTGTCATGACACAGGATGCACGATTTCCTTCTCGGAAATCCTGCCGGTGCCAAGGGCTAGTGGGGAACACAAAAGGAAGATCAGGGAGATAAACCAGTGGCTCAGGGAGTGGTGTAAGGCCAGAGGGTATGGGTTGATGGGGGATTGGGGGGAGACCAGGGAGGATAAGGAGCTGTATGCTAGAGATAGGCTCCATCTCAATTTGGGGGGAGGGGAATCCTGAAGTTGAAAATAGAGAGGTTCATTGGTGAAAAGTGGGGAGGGATGGGAGAAAAGGCTGTCGATAGGGGTCCGATAAAGGAGGGACTCTGTCTCCACCCCTCTGGGGAGCTGGATGAATGCAGGAAAAGGTTGACTGGTAAAGTGAAGTCCAGGGGAAGCTGAATCCCATGGGAACACGAGCAGGGAAATTTGAAAACTTCGGCTTGGGATACAGGGTGGAAGGAGAACTGTGACGCTGGTGGGGAAGCACTTGGTTGGGGGGGCCCTGGGGGTGGCACAGGAGGGTCAACAGAGAGAGTCAGTGCAGCTGGAGAAGTACTGTGCGAAGGCTGGCCTACCTCCAGGGATCGGTGATGTAGGTGCCCTGAACTGATAGTGTCGGAGGTGGAGGTTGGGTGGGTGGGGAGAGACAGGGATTTGAGCGATTTCCAGAAGTTTGTCGGGTGGTTTATGTTTGCGCTAAAGCCGATGAAAATAGTTCTTTTTGTCTGGTGAATGAGGTTAGTACAGGGTTGCGGAGGGCTCTGTAGGTTTGGAAGGATGCCTGTGTGCCCAGTTTCTTGTGGGCTTTCCATGTGAGATCCCTGGAGTGGCATTTGCTGATGATATCAGCGATGATCCAAGGAAGGTGGGCACCTCTGACTCTTTTTGTGCGCAAGGGGGCATTTTTGTCCCAGATTTTAAGAAATTTGGCCTTGAAGGTTTTGAGCGCGACGTCAGTAGATGTGGCCACTGGGATGAAGGACCAGTCTACTTGGCCTAGGTCTAACATGAGCAGCGCTAGGTCCAGGGAATTATATGACCTTGTGCGCATCGTCTTTGTTGGGGGGAGCTGTGGGTCTGTGCACTTTACTGATCAGGAGAAAATCATGGTGGTCACTTAGGGGTCAGGGAGCAGGCCCGCATGTAGGATCCTGTGGGGTTGGAGAGAGAGCCCAGTCAGCAGTGAATGATTATACGTTTTGTGGTTTAGCCTGGTGGGGTCTTCTGTCAGTTGTGTGAGGTTAGAGGCCTTGATCTTGGACATAAGGTGGGACTTATCTATGGTAAGCCAATTGTGGTTATAGTCTTCAATGGCGTGAAGCTCGCCTCCTATAGATAAGGACTGTAGGGTGGCCAGGTGTGTAATGATGTCCGTTGGGGAGGTGCCGGGAGGGCAGTAGGTGCCTGCAACATACACTGGGGTGATGCATGGAAGCGATAGTTTGATTAGGAGAGAATCTATGTGGGCTGGAAGTGAGGGAATTTGCACCATTGTAAACTGCAGAATAGTGGAGATGTACATGGCAGTTCCTCCTCCTCTCTTGTTCCCTAGCCTATCATGTCTAATGATTGTATAGACAGGTATGGATACTTCAGCATCAGTATGTTGGGGTTTTAGCCAGGTGTCACTTCTGAATGATAAATTAAAACTTTTCAATACTTCTGTTTGTTTTATATACAAGTTTGTTAATTTTCATTCTGATCATAGGAGATAACATGATTATTATGCACTGTAAATGATAGGAGCATACATGGGCATCTAGCCTCCCAGCTCATTCATTACCTTAGTATGATCACTCCGTTTACAGTAACTTTTGCTCTATCAAGAATGCTAAGACATTAAGCTCTGTCAAACTGTAATGCTCTTCAAAGTGCAATTTTTGTTTTAATTCTACTGAATCATAAATGAAGATTACAGTCAGCCAGTAGTTCAAGGATTTAAAATAAGCCAATCGAGGCTGGGCACATTGCATTTCAGTTCTACTATTCAAGGAGACAGATAAAACAACCAGCAACACCAATGAATTTTAGAGAAGGTAAGCAATCATAAAATGTGGGTTTTTACCTAGAACTAATATAATGCAAAAATAAGTTGGCAGTGTCCCTTTAAAAGTCTATACTGATTTTCCAGAAGTCTACTCAGTCAGCGAACTACATTTTCCAGCTCACTTCCTGTCTCTGTCTAGCCTAAGCAAACAGAAATGCAGGAGCTGTAACTGTGGTCTCCATTTTTGAACTGTGTTTCCTGCAGTTAAGATTTACATGTTAAGGTAAGTTATGTTTAACATCTTTGTAACTCCTTGAAATGTTAAGTACAGTAAGAGAATTATCACTCAGTTTTTTTTTACTAAATGAAATGCTGTGCAGGTTTCACAATCAATGTTTTGTTATGAAAAAATGTTCTCTGTTCTGAACTAATGGCTATAACCTTTAAAATACACAGTTTATTTTCAATCAAATCCCTCCTTAAAGTGTGTAGCATGCATTTGTGCCTCCTAAAGTACTTATTTGTAGAATTTGTACTGATTTAGTTACTTTAAAGTAGTGTTGGGGGTGGGGTCAGGAGAATGGACCTAGGAAGATTGTATAACTCAGCACATTCAGAATGCATTTCTGTGTGTATCCATTCAGCAGCATATTGAACTAGATTTACAGAGAAAAGACAACAACTTTTTTAATCTGAGAAAATTTGCAGTAACCTGCAGATAAAGGAAGAATTATTTACTGCAGATATTTGAGTGTGTTTGTGAAGGAGCTGGGTTTTTTTTAGTTTAATATTTGTATTTGATTAAAACAGTTGCATGTGTTAATCCATTTTGTAATCTAGGGATCAGTGTACTTTTTTTTCTTTTGCTGAAGACTGCATGAATTTATATTTTATATGATAGAGTCTCACATTTTGTTTTATACTACATTGAGAAGTATGGGGTCCATGGGTTGTGGAAGGGTGATCAGGGGGTCTAGTTGTAGGGAGGGTGGTCTTAGGGAGGTTCCGCTCTGAGGAGAGAGGTGAGTCCAGCTCCTGGGAATGGTGGTTATCTGGGTTTCCAGTTCGGGAGGTTGCTCAACCTGGGTTGAGGAGCTGGTCTATGGGTGGGAGCAGAACATAGGGGTCCAGCTGCAGGAGGATTGTCTGCTGGGGAGGCTAGTCCAGATCATGAAAGAGCAGTCACCAGCAGGGAGGGTGACTGGTGGTGGTGGTGGTGGGGCTAGTTAGGAGTTGGAAGTGAGGTCCACAGCAGGGTGGGTGGTCAGATGGTGGAGCTGGTACAAGGCTTCTGGTGGATCCAGCTGTAGGCAGAGTGGTTGGCTTGGGGACTGCTAGTCCAGGGGCTTAGAGGGACAGCTTCAGATATGTGGTCTATTGGGTGGAGGTTTGGGGTGGTGTTCAAGCTATATGGAGATTGTATGGCTTGTAGTTGGAGGCTGGTTCAGATGCAGGGAGGGTGGCTGGCTAGGAAGAGGCTGGTTGAGGAGCCTGTGTGGTGCTCCCTAGCTCCAGTGAGGTTGCTCACCATGTGAGAGGCTGGGCTAGAAGGGTTGTCCAGCTGCATGGAGGATAGTCTGGTGCCTGGAGCGGTGATCCAGCAGAGAGGATGGTGGTTGGCTGTTGGAGGGAGTTGGACAAGGCTAAAGATATTGATTGGCCTAGAGGGATCCAAAGTGGTGAAATAATTAGAAACTGGTTAACAGGTCAGTCCTTCAGCTCAAGCAGTAGCGCTATGGCCCACGGTGCAGGTGACCCGAGTTCAGAAATGAGCTTGCGTCGGTGGCTCGCTGGGGGGAGGAGGATCAACTGATCTATGAGAGGCTGTCTTCTGGGGAAGGAGGACAACCAGCTCTGCTGTAGTAGTACTACTAACTGAGTGATCACAAGTGGTAGTGTAATCGGGAGTAGCTCATGGGTGGGAAGACATGGGCTGGTGCTGCACCACACAATGTCTGTGCACATGTTTGTGCACCCTTGCCGGTAATGCCCTAGGGGATGGAAAAATATGTGAAAGTATCCTTGGCTACCTAGGCAGCTCATCCACATACTGGATCCAATTCTATGGTGGAGCAAGTTCTGGCAAGCGCCAGTGTGATGGTGTTGTGGTAGCTGAACAGAAGGGACAACCAGAGATGCAGGTTGGAAAAGAGTAGTAGCTGGGAGGGGATGGTTAACAGGTGTCAGAGAGGTGATGGTTAATGGCACCTATTGCAGTGATAGGACAGTGAGCAGCTTGGCTCAGTGCTGGGACAGGCCCTCGTCACTGTTTTCATAAGTGACATTGCAGAAAAACTGTCAGAGAAGGGAATGCCTTTTTGCAGACAGTACCAAAATCTGTAGGGTGGAGCGCTAAAAATTTAATTTGCAATTTTAATTTTGATTTTTGTTGACCAGGTGATGCACTAGACGATCCTGCCTATTTTCAGGCCTGACCGGGAGGAGGATACAGATGAATGCCAACTGACCTTTAACCAGATTAAGCTACATGCCTCTTGGAGAAACTTGAAAAGTGGTCAAGACCATGGCAGCTGGGGTTCAATGACAAAGTGCAGAATCATGCACCTAGGGCATAGGAATCAGGAGCTTCTTTATAAGCAGGGGATGGTACTGATGATCACTAAGCAGGAGGACCTTGAGTTATATATGATCTTAAAGTTGCAGGGCTGTGTGACAAAGCAGTGGGTATGGCTAGCGAGATGTTGTGGTTGCATAGGAGGGGTATCTTCAGCAGGAGGAGGGAGGTGGTGGTGTTGCAGTATTCACTCATTAGTGAAACCTGACTTAGAGTACTGTATCCAGTTTTGGAGGCTGCACCTTATAAAGGCCATAGGGTGGAGACAGTATAAAGGGCAACTAAAACTGTACATAGGTTGCGGCAAATGCCCTATTAGGAGACTAGGATCTTGGCTGGACCCTCCGGCAGGCAGGACTTGGTTGCTGTAACCAAAGCTTCCGCTCGGAGTCAGGCAAACTGCAGGCCTCAGCCCCCTCCATCCCCCTGGAGAAGGCAAGCTGTCATGGGACGCTCGAGCCATCTCCCAGCCAGCCCTCTAGTGACCCGAGTCCATTCCCGAACCGAATCGCGGCTGGTGCAAAATCCAACCACTGCAGCGAGGCCTATTTATTTATTTTGTGTGTTTTTCTCCCCTGGCTCCCACTGGCTATTTCCGACTCCTCCTCCATCGCACCTGAGCATCAGACCCTTCCCTTCTTGCCCCCATGACTTACCCTTCGTGGTGGAGGCGCGGGAGATAAACCACCAGCACAGATCCAGCTAAGGAGGTGTTTTCTCAGGCGGCACTATGGAGGGACCAGCGTCATCCTGCTGCAGTGGGAACCAATTTTTCCTTTTCCTGTGCGGCGTGTGAGCGTGCAATGCTGCCAGTGACACCTACCGTGCATGTGTCCGCACGCTGTACATCAGCAGCTGCTTGCACTCTGCCCCCACGTTATGGGACCTGGCATGTCGGCCCCAGCCGCCACTAGGTCAGGCAAGTGCTGGTCCATGTCCCCACCCTCCCAGGAGAGAAGAGCTGTCCTCTGGATGCTCAGTCCTCTCCCTCCCAGCGACCTGCTCACACGAACACAGGTCGCCGCATGTGGAGGTAAGGCAGTGATGCTCCAGCCCTCCATGCCACTGGGCCAGCTCACGAGCAGCGCAGTTTAAGAAAAATATCTGACAGTTTCTATGTGTTGGAGAGGGCTCTAGCAGCAGTTGTAGTGAGGTTGGGGAAACCAGAGTGGGAAGAGTATGAGTGAGGGCTTATCAGTTTCGGGAAGCAGTTTAAAAAAAATGTTTGTCTGTTTTGTATATCGAGAGGTGCGGAGAGGACACATAGCAGCAGCATGCAGAGGAATGTACAGCTGGAGCGCAGTTTTGAGCAGCCAGTTGAACAAAGCTTTGGTAAAAAAGCAAAAAAACAAACTGTTAAACAGAAACAAATGATCACTATATCACAGTGGGAAGAATGTGGAGAAGTATAACAGTGGCAGGTGGTGTGGCTAAGGACGGCAACCTGGAAGAAACAAAATGGTACTGCTGGCTGCCCACCCTCCAGACCCTCTTAACCTGTCCCTTGGGGCTCTTCACATAGCTGGTTTGTGGTTAATCAGAGAAGGAGGCATATTTGCCTCTAGCCTCCTCCCCCCCAAAAATCTCCTAACTTTTTCCCACCCACATGGAGCAGGCTACAGCCTGAACTCAAGGCTGAATTATAGAAACATAGACCTTGATGGTAGATAAGGACTGCTTGACCCACCCAGTCTGCCCATTTCCCTACCAATTGGATAAGCTACAGATCCTAGTTAGCTAACAGCCAACTTCCTCCTACCCTCCTAATAGAATTGCCTTATGTCTGTCCCATGCATTCTTGAAGTCCACCACTATTTTTGACCCCACAACCTCCTCAGGAAGGCCATTCCATGCTTCCACCACCCTCTCTGTAAAAAAAAAAAATACTTCCTTACATTGCCTCTGAGTCATCCCCCTTCTATCTTCAAATTGTGTCCCCTTGTTCTTGCACATCTCTTTTTCTGAAAGATGCTACTCTTTTGGATTTTGTTGATTCCCTTGAGGTACTTGAAATTTTCTATCCTGTCCCCACTCTCCTTCCTTTTCTCAAGGGCATACATATTCAGCTTGTCTGTCTTTGTATAGCTTCTGGTGCAGACCCTTCACTATTTTAGTTGCGCTCCTCTGGGCTGGCAGTTGAAAGTGCCCACCATAACTGTCACTGTAAGCGCAGTAGTACTAAACTAGCTGAAGCATTTCTGGTCAGCAGTTTTCTGAACAGCCTCCTGCCTGCTACATACAATCTGGGCCCAAGGACATTGCCCCCCACACACACACACACACTCGATGGCAGGAAAGATAATTAAAAAATGCCACTGTTCACGAGGGAGTTAGCCTATTACACCACCTAGCCCAAAAGCATCCCCACTTGCCCATCTGGACTACTACTTAAATTTGCTGGCTACCTGGAGATCACCTAGGGGCGCTAAGGGGGGTTTGCTGAGCCCCAAATATCACTTTATTTTCTGTTCTTAGCTGTTTGCATTTTTTCCATCTCTAGTTTCCTTACTTTGACCTAGTTTATCTTTTCCTCTAAGACTCCCCTTCCTTTACTCCTATGCTGTACTGTACCCTTTTTGTATCTCTCTACTCTCGCTACTGTAAGTTCCCCATACTGATCTATTTTTCTCTTTATTTCTACAGGTCTGACCAAACTGTATACCAATCAGATAAGTATCTTTGTTTAATTCTGACACCCTAATCTCTCCTCTAGCACCTCCGATCCTTTGTGTCCCCTCAACCTTCTCTTTTCTTCCTTTACAGGTCCTACCAGAATACCCCCAAACCAGGGACTCTCCGACTCTGGACTCCCCAACTCTGATGGAGCACGTAGTCCCTAATTACTTAACTGCCTTAGAATCTTAGAATCATAGAAATCTGGTGGCAGAAAAGGAACATTTTGGCCAATCAAGTCTGCCCCTTACCCCCTCCCACTCAACACCTTTGTTAAGAGACACCCACTCTGCCCACTGTTCAACTCTTGGTGTCTGCCCCATGCCCTCTTGAATCCTTTCACCATGTTTTCCCACTACCTCTTCCAGTAGTCTGTTCCTGGACTCCACCACTCTCTCAGTGACGCTAATGCCCCTCACACTGCCCCTAAACCTTCCTTCTTCTAATCTTAGATTATGATCCCTAGTTTTAGCACTTACATTCCTTGTAAATAATAGTAATAATAATAAATTTTATTTATAAGGCACCTATCCATAACCAAGGCACCTAACAATTTTAAAAACAAATCAAACATTAATACAATTAACATTAAAAAGGAAGATCAGTCACTGAATGCCTGGTGCCACAAAAAGTTTTTAAAGCTTGCTTGAATCCCTCCACAGTTGTGCACTCCAGTATCCAGCTAGGTAAGAAATTCCAAGGTAGGGGCTGTAGACATAAAGGCTATAGCCCTGGAACATTTCAAGCACACCCTTGGAATCTCTAGCTACCCCTCGTCAGCCGAGCAGAGTGATCGTCCAGGGCAGTAAGGAACCAGGAGCGCTTTCAGGTGATCTGGGCCCAGTCCGTGCAGGGCTTTAAAAGTCAGCAAACCGACTTTGAAGGTGATCCGCCACTGTACTGGCAGCCAGTGCAGTTCATGCAGCACTGGCGAAATATAACAGGACTGAGCAGATCCCGTCAATAGCTTGGCTGCCGTATTCTGCACCAGCTGCAGGCAGCGGATTTCCACCCCAGAAAGCCCTAGGTAGAGGAAGTTGCAATAATCTTAAATGCGAGGACACAAAGGCGTGGACCAAGGTAGAAAGGTCACCAGATGGAACCAGATGCTTAATCCTGGCGATATTCCTGAGATGATAAAAGGAAGATTTGACGACAGCTGACACCTGCAAATGCAGGGTCAGCCCTTCATCAAAAATTACCCCCAGGTTACACACTGTTCAGAGATCAGGAGCGAAACACCACCAAGAAAGTCCCGAGGGCAAACCAGCCTCCAACCCCTATCCGGCGCCTGGGTCCACAACCAGCACCTCAGTTTTTCCGAGTTCAACTTCAGTCAGTACATAGCAGTGAAACCTCCGCCTCATACCTTTCTTACAATGTCTCCAAGGGTAGTATGTACACTGAGAACAACATAGGTGACAGCACTGAACCATGAGGAACCCCACACAACAGAGAAATAGGGCCTGAGGAAAGAGACCCCAGACACCACTCTCTGTGTTCTACCCATGAGGAACAATGTAAACCACCACAGGGACTGTTCCCGACAGTCCACAGATGTGCCTCAGATGACGACAACACCCCTGTAGTCCACGGTGTCAAATGCTGATGAGAGATCCAGAAGAACCAAGATGGAATGGCTCTTCAATCTCTAGCCATCAGGGAGATCATTGAGCACCAGAACCAGCTGTCTCAGTACTATGTCTCTTTCGAAAACTAGACTGGGCGGTTCATAGGTGTCATGGATGGTAAATAAGTCGTCCAGTTTTGCTCACTACTTTCTCAATCACCTTCCCTAAAAGGGAGGTTAGAGATAGGTCTGTAGCTTACATGGCAGTCTGGGTCCAGGTAGCTTTCTTCAAGAGTGGTGTCACCACCGCCTCTTTCAGGGAGCTAGAAACTCTCAGATTCCAAAGAGCACCAGACTATCCGCCAAGGACCAGACCGATGCATCAATACAACCCAAAAATTAGGAAGTTGGTCCAGAGTCAAACTACAGCATGAGGAGCACACCCTGGACGATCCACATGATATCCATGAACTCCGGTCGGCTGAAGGTACTCCAGGAAGGCAGAGGTGCAGTGACCTCATACTGATCAAATGCAACTCCCATAGGGTGTGCTGGTTAGATACCGCCCCTGATGTCAGCCACCTTATTAGCAAAGAATCGAGCAAGTTCATCACACTCTAATTGCGAAAAGGCTTTCCGAGCATGTAAACAAGCTGGGTTGCACAGTCTGTCCACAGTTTGGAAAGCTGAGAGCTGAGTCGATTCTGAGTAGCCATAATCTTCCGGACAGGAATTCTGCCCTCTTGTGTGATTGCAGATTGATAGTCTTGATAATGGTCATATAAGCTTCCCACTCTCACCTTAGTAGTCTCCAGCAGGTACAGATCCGATTCACTCCACCTCTCCTCATAGGGCTTCCTATGTGTAGCATGCACCATCTTGGTTGCCCTTCTCTGAACACTTTCAATCCTGTCTGTCCTTGCATAGGTGAGGCCCATTTATAAAGGAGCATCAGCACCTCCCTCTTTCTGTCTTATACCCCTCCCTATACACACACCAGTATTCTATTCACTTTGCCCACCACCGTGCTGCATTGGTTCCACATCTGAAATTATCCACAGATCTCTCTCCTCCTCAGTTTCCTTAATCCCTGCCCCTGTGTATAAACGGTTTGTGGGTTATTACACCCATGTGCATTATGGTACCCTTTTTGGCACTGAATTTCAGCTGCCAAGTTTCCGACCACCCCTCCAGAATCTTTAGGCCCTCCCTCATTCCTCCACCCCCCCCAGGGTGTCCACCCTATTGCAGCTCTTCATATCATCTACGAATAGGCACACCTTCCCCTGCTGTCCCTCCGCTATATCATTGCTATAGATATTAAAAAAGGATGGGTCCCAGCACGACCCCTAGGATGCACCACTAGTCTCCCTTCCACCTGGAATGCCCCATTTTCCACTACCCTTTGACTAGTCCTTCAACCAGTTCTCCATCCACCCTGTTGTTTTCTGTCCCACCCTAAGCCTTCCAGCTCATTTTCCAGCCTTCTATGCGGCAAGGTGTAGGAGACCTTGCTGAAATCCAGGTAGGCCACATCCACCCTCCCCAAATCCACCTCTCTGGTTACCCAGTTGAAAAACTCAATTGGGTTTGTCTGGCACTAATGCACTCCCATAAAACCAAGCTGCCTTGGGTCCTGGAGGCAGTATAGTGCAGTGGGTTAAGGCTCTGAGCTCTGAGTTGCAGATCTGAAGACCTCGATTTGAATCCCACAGCTGCCTATGTGCATACTGTGTGATCCTGAGCAAGTCAACTTCCTTGTGCTCTTAGGTCACATCTGGAAACAAGCTACAGCTTAGTGTGCTACTCCTGGTTAAACAAAGTTCCCTTTCCCCTGTAGACCATTGACAACCGTTCCACTATTCTTTCCTTCAGTAGTATTTCCATGATTTTTCCCACTGCTTAGGTCAGGCTGACCAGTATGTAGCTTCTGCATCCTCCTGTTAACACTTTTGTATAGAGGAACCACATCAGCCCTCCTCAATCCCTGGTCATGGCACCCGTTTACAATGACAGGTTGAACAGGGTAGTTGGATGCCCTGCTAACTCCTCCTTTAGCTCCCTCAGTATCCTGGGGTGCACCCTATCTGGCCCCATAGCCTTATTGCTGCCAGTTCCATGAGGATCTTTTATTTTGCAAAGGGACCTGTGTCCATTTCTGTGATCTCCCTATACCTTATTACTGGCCCATTTCCTGCCCCCTCCTTTGTAAAAACCGAACAGAAGTATTTGTTCAGTATTTCTGCTTTTTGGTCATGATCATCATTTACCCTCCCTCCATTCTCCCCTTTCAGACTCACAAGCCCTCCCCTTGCCTTCCTTTTCTCACTGATGTACCTGCATGTAAAAGGTTTTGTCCCTTCTTACCACTGCACCAACTGACTGGCTTGTACCAGGGTCCCACACAAGTGTGGGTTTGGTCCCAGTGGGCACTTTGCATGTGGGGCCATTTTGGTTTGCCTGTTGTTTGCTGTAGTGTAGTAGATTATGGTGAATTGGTCTTGCTTGATTCTGCACTGACCACTTAATTTGCAGCAGATCCTGGAGTCCTCTGCGTCCTGGCTGTGTAGGGGTGGGCGGTGGTTGGAGAGTGTCCTACAGTGCATGTTAAGAGTTTACATAAGCTCTCATATCTTTTGTTTACTGGCCCCACTGTACTCCCTGGGCTAAGTTCTGTCACTGAGGACTAGAACTAACCCTGTGGACAAAAGCAGAATTGGAAAACATCTGATCAGCGATTGTGGCAGCTCGAGCGATGCATGGCGGGCTATTGGAGCTTCTATTGCTGCCTGTTGCTCTAGGTGCCAGTTGCAGGAGTCCTGGGACTGGTTGGGGCTGGGGATGTCAGCCTATATATAGTCATAGTTGGCCTGCTGCGGTCTGCTGTATTGCAATGGATGGTGGTTGGAGTTCCCAAATCAAGGAGGGAAATGTAGAGGAAACATTAGGAAGTACTTCTTTACTGAGAGGGTGGTGGATAATTGGAATGGGCTGCCAAGGAAGTGGTGGGGGAGAGAATGGTGGGAGGGTTCAAGAGGGCATGGGATAAGCATAGAGGGCAAGTGGCATGGGGGGACTACAGAAAGGGCCTAGTGGATATCTAGGCAAACTGGGCAGACTAGGTGGGCCTGCTGCCTTTCTGCCATCATGTACCTATGTTTCTATGTATTCTATGGGCAGATTGGGGAAAGGGAGGGAGGATCCACCACACCACCAGGAAGCATTCATTGCGCCTAGGGCAAAATTTTTGAATATCTGTCCCTGGTGTCTTTATCCTGTCCTGTGTTGGTCCATGTGGCACAACATGGCCTCTATCCCAAAACAGATCAGTTCTAGGGGCAAAGGAGCATGAATCTTCCCTCCCCAACCATGACATCCTTGAGTGACAGATCCAGTCTAAAAGCCAGGTTGATGGTGTGGTCAGTGGTCCAGTTATGGGGTGTATTGGTATTTTACTCCCAGTTTTGCCCTTTTACACTCCATGTAGAGTCCTGGGTAGTATCACTATGACCAGGTGTTTCCACGGACCGCACATTCGCAGATTTCCAGTCCACCAGAACGGTGTGACCACATCACAGAATACTACCTGGCACACCAAAATACTACCAGCTTGGAAAACTAGGAAGTTTTACTTCCTGGCCTGAAAAGTTATCTGGAGCACTAGGTTTGGTACAGATCTGAACTCCCTCCCCCAAACACACAACCAACTTTTTCTTTAAACCTCTACAGATTCTTCAGCTGATCAGTATTTTTATTTTCATACTGACCCATTTTCCCTTTTATATCTACAGGTCTGAGAGGACATTGGCCAGATGTAGAGGACACTGATCATCACGTCAGAATAAGTATTGTTTTTTGTTTGCCCTTCATTGTTTGTCATACAGTAGTTCATATGACAACAGATCCTTTGGGAGCCCATTGCTGTTCTTGTTTTCCAGCATAGTCCTCAGGGCTTATTCTGGTTCCTCCGATCCTCTGCTTCTCCCTTGGGTAGCAGAGTTTCTCCTTTGGGGGAGAACAAGTGGGGACGTGTGTCCCTTCCAGTATGACTCACCCAGGTTTTCCTCTCATCCCTGCCTGGATCACTTCCCTTTTTGGTTTAAAACTCCATTGCTTGGATGTCAACTCTTGTTGCCAGTATGGTCCTTAATTACCTGTTCCTAGAAGACCCAGGTGACTTCAATTTTTCCTGAAGGAGCAGTGGCTCCTTCTTTCCCATCTGGTGGCAACTACCTCCGTCTCTTAGCAGGGCCTTTTGATTGGGCCTCATGCCTTAGAGGTTCTCCTGGTATCTTCTCCCCTTCGTCAAGGGGTTAAGTTGTCCTCCTTTTAACAGGCCCCTCTCTCTCTCTGGGGGACTCTACAGAGATGTGTTTCTCCTCATTTGGGGATTTGTTTTGGTTAGGAGTGGGAGAGGGTCGCTCCCCTGTGTCCTTTAGACTGACAGGGCCTTTCTAGCTAACCACTCTGGATCTGTCTCGTGGACCTCTCAGCTGGTCTACTCGAGGTTGGTTTTTTCGAACTAAGAGCCCCCCACACACACACACACACACACACACACACACACAAGTTGTGTTGAAGGGATAAAATGGCTAAAGACACTAGCCCCTTCCAAGTCTGGTCAGTTTTCTGGACCTCTCCAGAGGTAGCATACTTTCTTTTTCCTTTCTCCTTTCTTCCCTTCCTTCTTCTGTCCCTCCCAACCTACTCAGAGGTTTTGGGCCCCCCGTGCCAGACCCCTATGTTACTTTTCTGATCTTCCTGGACATAAAATTTCCACCACTCATTCACACTAATGGGAGTTCGCCAGAGGCGCTAGGACCCAGCGGGAGCAAACTTTTTCAAGAGGGCTAGCGCTTGAGATGGAGCCGCAAGGAAGTGGCACCGTGAGCCCCGGCTCATGCGGTAATGACTTTCTCAGCGTCGACCCTTCAGCCGCCTCAGTTACTTTTTTCCCACCGAGTGCGCTTCAGTGACAACGTCGCTCGCCCACCGGGAGTTAAACTTCACTAGCAGCAATAGTTAAGTTTATTGTTTTGTAGATTATTTCGAATCAGTACCGATTTGTATTATTCATTTTAACAATTCTGCAAGAAGTCTTCAGCCCTCCATTGACTGAGTCGACCATGAGCAGGTCAGGTAACGGTAGGGAGACTTCGTGTGAAACCTGTTAAGTCAGCCGGGCCGGGGCCGGTCCACCGCCCTCCCCGGAGGGTAGGGTCCTGACAACAGGCAGGTCCAGTCTTGTGAGGATGGGCTGTCCCAGCATAAAAGGAAACTGTCCCATTCTTGGCGCCATTCGTCCTGGAGTTCTTCTTCGACACTAGGGTCGAAGAAGAAAAGGCATCACCGAGGTCACCCTCTGGTATGTCTGCGCAGAGAGGGACGGTTATTGGGTCCAGGCACTGGTCTCCACCTCTGTCGGAGTCGCCAGTTTCTGTCTCTGGTAGCCGACCTCCTGAACACCGGAACTCCTTCCCACCTATTGGAAGAGCCTCCAATGAGCAGTTTCACCAGTGGGCTGCTCCTATGGAGCAGTGGGCTCGGAGGTTGGTCCAGTTGCCTGAGCCAGTCACTGTGACGCCGGGTCCTCTGGGCCATTCGGCCCCGGAAGGACAGGTAGGGTGGTTGGGCCTTCCTAGTCGCGCGACGCCTTCTTTGGTGCTGTTGACTCTGCGTTCCGGTGTTTATGCCCCTCACATGGCTGCGGTGCATGGGTCCACACCGATGCCTCTATCTCCTGCCATTTTTCCCTCTTTTTCTTCAAATCATGATTTTCTGCCTCTAGGACACTCGTGGCACTGTGGGCTCTGGTAGCGCCTTGGCTGGCGCCTCCCTCCTGTTCTCGGCGCTTTTTCCTCTTTGGCGCGGGAGGCTTTATGCGGCGCGACCAGTCTTCAGTGGTTCTTGACTGATTCTTTCTTCTGTTTTCCTCCTGATTTTCACTCCTTTCCTATCCATACAGTCCCCCATGGACTATCAGGAGATGATTTTGAGCCTGACCCAGATCTTCGCCTGGGTGATAATGTTGATGACACTGCTCTGGGAGCAGGGATCGATCCTTCTGCAGAGCCTGTGGTTGAAGACCTTTTCTTTAAGTCTCTGCTCAAAAATTTAAATTATACTCGTTTCTCTCCAGACTACAGAAATTGATCCTGGGAAGCTTTTACGACTCCAATATCGTCATGTCAAGGAAACCCTATGGATTTAACACCTCCGGTAAAGCCTTCTTCTGAGACCCTCTCACAGGTGGTGTGGAAGAATCCGGCTCTCATTCCTTCCATGGCCAGGTCCATAGATAGGAAGTATGCCCCTTCCAAGGATTGCCCCATATTGGCTGCTCAAGCCTTTGCTGATGCTGTTGTAGTCTTGGCAGAGAATAAGGCTGTCCTTCCTCAGGGATCTACAGCCCAGCCTATAAACAAAGAATCTTGCAAGACAGACACCAGGGCCCAGATATGCAAAGTGTTGCGCTATATGCAACCCTCATCAGATCGCCAGCAAGCGTTATTCAAGCAGTGCGCCTGGCACATATCCGGCCGGAGCACATCAGTAATGTATGCAGGCGCAGGTGGGGGGGTGTGTCCATGCATACTCTGCACATCCCGATATTCAGCCCGGGATGTGCTGAGCCATGCATGCGCAACCCCTACTTGCGCCGCAGAAAGCTGATCCAAAACAAAAAAAAGAGCAACCGCCAGCCACCTGCAGGTGAGCTGCCGTATTGCAGAGCACAACACGGCAGCTGTCACCTGTGGGTGGCCACCCAAGCTCCGGCAGCACCTCCGTGGTGGGCCCCCCCCCCCCCAAATGCCCGATCGCGGGCATTGATATGAAATAATAGAATCCTATATCCCTGGTGGTCCAGTGGACGCTGTCAAGCCTGATCGCTGGCTCCAGTAAAAGTATAATGATTCCTATATCCCTGGTGGTCCAGCAGACCCCCCCCCCACCGCCCACTGATCCCCCGCCCGCTCCCCGGTCAGCGGTGGCAGCACCCACCCGTCTGCCGCCTCACTGACTGACACCGTCAGAAGGGTTGTACGCCCATTGGTCCACAGTGAGCCAATGGGCGGCAGCCCATACCGTGACTACACATTCCAGATCCCGCCCACTGATCCCCACCGCCCGCCCCCCGGTCAGCGGCAGGCAGCAGCACCACCTGCCTGCCACCACCGACTGAACAGCATCGGTAGGGCTCACGCCCATTGGTCCACAGGCGTGAGCCAATGGGCGTGCAGCCCATACCATACTCACACATTCCAGATATATCTAAAATGCCGACGCTTGGCAGGCGGGTGGTGCTGCCGTCCGCCGCTGACCGGGGGCGGGTGTGAGATCAGTGGGAGGGTCGTCCTAGACCACCAAGGATATAGAAATCATTATACTTTTACTGAAGCCCTTGATCGGGTTGACAACGGTCCACTGCACCACCAGGGATATAGGATTCTACTTTTAATTTACTTAAGCCC
The DNA here is from genome assembly GCA_016271365.2 of Neoceratodus forsteri. Lineage (NCBI taxonomy): Eukaryota > Metazoa > Chordata > Ceratodontiformes > Ceratodontidae > Neoceratodus > Neoceratodus forsteri. Next base: position 822,091,850 of record CM028137.1, on the reverse strand, counting down.
GCGATCGGGCTGACAGTGGTCCACGGAACCACCAGGGATATAGTAATCTTTTATTTTACAAATGCCCGCGATCGGGCTCTGGGGAACATTGCCACGCTGCAGGGGGCGTCGATCCCAGACGGCTGCTGCCTGGTAGGGCGCCAGGCGCAAGTCATCGGGGATCGGCGCACCTGCATGCAAATGGCCCCATGTGTGCCTTGCATACATTATGGCCCCATTTGCATGTCAAGCTTTTGAATATCGTGGTTGCTGCGCCTTGCGCAATGGAACTTGCGCTAGCACATTCACATACTCCACTCTGGCCACTGACGCAGTGCCACTGCGAGATGCGCACTGCGGGTAGCCAGGGTGCGATATTCAACGATGCTGAGCCATGGCACAGCTCCGTTGAATATCACGCAGTCAACACCCCTGCACAGCCAAGTTGCACTGTGCCCAGGCTTGCGCCACAGCCTGGCGCAGTTTGAATATCTGGGCCCTTGGGTAAGAGAGTCTTTGCTGCCTCGACCCTGGGTATGCACATTGCCAGCTACCAGGGCTGTTTTTCTCAATATGAGTATGTCTTTTGGCATTCGTTCAAAGAAATGGTAGAAGCTCTGCCTGAATCAGAAGTTAACTCAGAGCTACTTCAGACCATAACTAGGGGTATCTAGTCCAATAACCAGTGGGTTAAAACGGCAATGGAGGCTTTCGATGCCGCCTCTCGGGCAGCGGCGGCTGGCATCTGCACCCGCCGCCACTCTTGGCTGCGTACTCAAGGCTTTATGAATGACGCCCAGCAGCAGGTCATGGCTTTACCTTATGACGGTATGTATCTCTTCGGGTCCCAGGTGGAGCAAGCTCTGGAGGCCACACAGAAGAATAGGTCTACCATTAAAACTGCTAGACCTGCACCTGCCCCCTCCCGGGGGAGGGGGTGCGAACAAGTGTCAATTTCTTAACCATCAGTCCTTTCGGGGCAGAAGAGGTTTTAACAAAAAACACAACCTTGGCCACAAAAGAAAGTGCTACAGAAGGCACAAGGGCCCAAAGCGCCCAGTGCCACCTTCTGAGTTTCTGGCCCAGGTCCCACCTCAGCTGTAAGAGGGGGACTCCTCCTCAGCAGTGGGAGGACATTGGACTATGTTCTACAACCAGTGGAAAAATATAACATCAGACAAATGAGTCTTCCAGATACTCCACAATTGGTACTTGCTCAATCTTCTGGAAACCCCTCCGGATCATCCTCCCAAACGACAGCCCAGGCTGTTGGCAGTACAGTCAGACCTTCTTGCTTCCAAGGTACAAGGCCTTCTGAACAACAGGGCAGTAGAAATAGTTCCGCTGGATCAATGAAACACCGGTTTCTACTCCCATTACTTTCTGGTCCCGAAGAAAACCGGAGGCATGCGCCCCATTCTGGATCTCAGTTAAACAAGTTCCTTCACAAGGGGAAGTTCAAGATGATATCACTAGGTACCCTACTATGCTTGCTTCATCAACACGATTACCTAGCCTCTCTGGACATGCTGGATGCCTACCAACACATTCTCATACACCAAAAGCACCACAAATACCTAAGGTTCATGGCATTGGGTCAACACCATAATTTCAGAGTCCTGCTGCTTGGGCTATCCTCGGCGCCTCAAGTTTTTACAAAGTGTTATGCAGTTCTCACGGTGCATCTCAGGAAAATTGGAATACAAGTATTCCCATATCTGGACGACTGGCTCCTGGCAAGTCCCGCCAGGCAAGAGATTCTGGAGGCCGTGACAACAGACTCAGCCTTCCTCACGTCCATGGGAGTCCTGATGAATCTCAAATCGCAGTTGCAGCCCTCCCAGAAGCTCCTCTTCATAGGAACTCTTCTGGACACCTCCTGTGCGAAGGCTTTTCTTCCAGAGGACAGAAGGAGCGATATTGTACAGATCGCCCGATACATCAGAGATCACAGCTCTGTTCGAGCTGTCTCGATGCAACGGATGATGGGCCTCATGGCATCCTCAGTGTTCACTGTACCCTTAGCTCGTCTCCACATGAGAACCTCTGAGTGGATGCTCAGTACTCAGTGGTCCCCAACCACCCACCCTCAGTCCTGTCTCATCAAGGTGATGGAACCTCTGAAGAGGTCACTCACCTCGTGGTCACAAGAGGACAACCTTCTGGAAGGATACCCCTTTGCCCCTCTGGATCATCAGATCTCAGTTACCATGGACGCGTCCCTGGTGGGTTGGGAAGTCCACTGCCAGGATCTCCACACCCGGGGTACGTGTAGTCGGAACAAGTCCCAACTCCACGTAAACATCCTGGAAATGAGAGCCGTCCTCTATGCAATCCGAGCCTTGAAGGACGTACTATGTCACAAGAACATTCTCCTTCAAACGGACAACAAAGCAGTAATGTACTACATCAACAAACTGGGCGTGCACACTCTTACCCATTATGCAGGCAAGCTGTGAGAGTGTGGGAGTGGTGCCTAGAACACAGGGCTGTGATTGAGGCGGTTACCTGCTAGGAGTACAAAACGAGTTGGCAGACCATCTCAGCAGAATGGAGATGGATCCTCACGAGTGGTCTCTCGACTTAACCGTCATTCAGTCACTCTTCAAAGAGTAGGGTACTCCAGACCTGGACCTTTTTGCAGCCCTACTCAGCACGAAACTGCCTCTCTTCTGAGCCAGAAATCCAGGACCTGGCATTTTTTGTCACAATGCGTTCAGGCTGCAGTGGACAAGACGCTTTCTATACGCCTTTTCTCCTCTCCCCCTAATTCAGAGGGTACTGCTCAAATTGGAGTCTCCGGGGCAGAATGATTCTCATTGTGCCCTTCTGGCCTCGGCAAATATGGTTCCCGCTGCTTAACTGTCTGTCGGGACCCCCCCTCCCCCGAAGACGCTTCCCCTTCAGACGAACATTCTGACCCAAGGTCCCGCGGTTCATCCCAATCTGAGGTCGCTTCACCTTTGGCTCCTGAAGAGTTAGAGGTGAATAGGTTCAATGTTTCTCGTAGGGTTTCAGATATTCTTTTGACTGCGGGTAAGCCGGCCACTAGAAAAACCTACACAGCCAAACGGAAGTGTTTCTCTGTCTGGTGTGCAAAATGCTCTTGGAACCCTTTTTTCTGCCCACCAAATAAAGTCTTGGAGTACCTTTTAGACCTCTCAAATACAGGTCTGCAGTACTCCACAGTCAAAGTTCATCTTTGTGCCATTTCGGCATATCATGAGCCAGTACTTTCCATGTCACTGGCTCAGTTACCTGTAGTTAAGAGGTTTCTTAGGGGCATGCTGCATACCAGACCTCCTGTCAGACGTCCAGTCGCAGCCTGGGACATTAATCTTGTACTAGACATGCTCACTGGTAAACCTTTTGAGCCTCTAGTTACTTGCGACTTGAAGTTCCTCACTTGGAAAACTGCTTTTCTGGTGGCCATCACTTCAGCCCGTAGTTTCTGAAATACATGCACTAGTCACAGACCCCCCTTCCACTGTATTTCACAAGGACAAAGTAGTTCTTAGGACTCACCCCAAATTTCTTCCTAAGGTTGTCTCAGAATGTCATCTAAACCAACCTTTAGTCCTTCCTACCTACTTTGTGAACTTCCAGAATGAAGGACAGCGTACCCTTCATTCACTGGATGTTAAGAGAGCGCTGCGATTCTTATATAGATAGAACAAACGAAATTCTTATATAGATAGAACAAATGAAATTCGCAAGGCTCAACAACTGTTTGTTTACTTCAGCGAGACCCAGCTGGGTCAACCTGTCGCTATTAGATGCATTTAAGCATGGCTGGTGGCATGCCTTTGCCACTGCTATTCTGTGGCACAGGTCAAGCTGAAAGGCAGAATGTACGCTCACTCTGCCAGAACAGTCGTGTCATCTCTGGCGGAAATCCGCAACGTGCCCATTGCAGATATTTGCAATGTGACTACTTGGAGCTCAGTGCATACTTTTGTTAAGCACTACGCCTTGGATGTCTATGCCAGACGACATCTGTCATTTGGCAGGACCATTCTCAACGGACTTCTGTCCTAAGTATGTGAGCTCTTTATCTCCTGCTGCCTGTCTCGGGGGTTGGATTATTAGCTCTGTACTCTCCTATTAGTATGAATGAGTGGTGGAGACTTTATGTCCAGGAAGATGTGGAAATTACGTACCTACCATAATTCTTGATCTTCTTGGACGAAGTCTCCACCACTCATTCACACTCCCACCCTCCATCCCCCGAGTTCACTTCTCTGTTTTTGGTCTTCACTCCCTCAGTGGCTGAGCTGTGAAGACTTTATTGTGAACCCGTCTTACACGGGTCATTCAGATTATCTTATGTCTGATTTTTAGGTTAGTCACGCTGCACCTCCTCGGAAAATAAGGTGCTGAGGCGGTTGGAGGGATGATGCCGAGATGGTCATTACCGCACAAACCGAGGCTCGCGCTGCCGCTTCCTCGCGGCTCCATCTCAGGCACCGGCCCTCTTGAAAAAGTTTGCTCCCGCTGGGTCCTAGTGCCTCCGGCGAACTCCCATTAGTGTGACTGAGTGGTGGAGACTTCGTCCAAGAAGATCAAGAATTACGGTAGGTACGTAATTTCCATTTCTCTGTCTGCTTTATTCCTCCTTCTGTTTATATCCTTTCCTTTTCCTGTCTCTCGGGCTCCTTTGCCCCATCCTCCTTTTTCCTTTGCTAATGATTCTTTCTGGCTTGCAGAACTGGGATTAAGGAGGAGTCTGGGTCGGTTACTGGCCAACCCGCGAGCGCTACTTAGTGCATCGGCCTTGTGGGCGGTGCCATCATGGCATCGGCTCTTCCCCTCACCAAAAAAAAGCTCCCACAGGGTTCTGATCCTCTGGCCAGAACCCACCAGTGATGAAAGATCAAGAAATACAGTAGGTACGTAATTTTCATTTTCTGTAGGCCTTCACTCCTTCCCGTTCCTGCAGAGGGTTCTCCTCAAGCTTCAGTCAGAGGGGGCGGATATGATTCCATAGCGCCCTACTGGCCATGTCAGGTTTGGTTCCCCTGCTGCAGCAACTGACAATAGAACCAATACCCTTGCCCCTGTGCACCGGCTTGCTTTTCTTGGAACAGGGCACCCTGATCCATCCAGACCTCAAGTCTCTGCATCGCCATGCGTGGCTCCTTCAGACTCGGCAATCGCACACTTTGGAGTTTCTTCCAGGGTTGCTGATGTCTTGCCGGCTGCCAGGAAGCCTTCCACAAGAGCCACCTATGTCATGAAGTGGAAACGCTTCTCCATATGGGCCACTGCTCATCATCTGGATCCCTTGACCTGCCTGGTGAATCTGATTTTAGAGTAACCTCATAGACTCTGGTCTGGGGTACTCTTCGCTTAAGGTGCACCTTTCTGCCATCTCTGTGTACCATGCACCTATTGAGAGCAAAGATGTTGCCCAGCTGGAGGTATCCCACACATTCTTGCGGGGTATTCTGCATTTGAATCCTCCCAGTCGGGACCCCGTCCCATCATGGGACCTTCTTTTTATGTTGGCAATGCTCACTCTGCCTCCCTTTGAGCTGGCCGAAAGTTGCAAGCTGCGCTTTCTGTCGTGGAAAGCATTATTTCTAGGCGCGTGGATATGTTGTTCATCCACACTGTTTGGCATTGTCCCCTTCCACTTTAAATCTGCCAGAAGTCTTCAAGCTGGCTCCTCCCACCCACCCAGGTGGTATGTACCTCGGCTTCGCCCCATGATGCCAGATCTTCCTTTCCATTGGAAAATGCAGGTTGCCTCCCTCGTGCTCTCGCATTTCGTAGGCCCTGGCTTTCAAATTGTCGGTTTACCGAAGCTCAAACTCATTCGAGTTGGCCATCGGCGTTTTGCAGCATCGATCATGGAGAATCTTCCCGGGTTTTGGCAGTGTCCTGCGGCCAGAAGTAATGCGCACTGATCCCACCTCACGTGCATCTACTGCCTAGGTGTCGGCCATGACACCTCGTCGTGTAGCTTTTGCTTGGCCTTCTAGCCCAACATCCTCGACGGCCGCAAGGCACACCTGAAGCTGAGGAGACTGGAAAAAAGGAATCCGGTGAAGTCGAAAGAGGCTAGGTGAGCGGTTTCCACGGGCTCTACTGATCAGCTGGAACAGATGAAGGCATAAGAGGAAGAAGCCGCTCGTGCTCCTGCCAATCAAAGCTTCTTTGTCTCGCTGTACTTTTACGGGATCTTTCAAGGAGTTGTGCCAGTCTCTTCCCCACCCAGGGTGAGGCGCCCTCAGGCTCGCACTCCTTCCGCTCTCGGAAGAGAGATTAAGACTCGTTGTCTTCGTCCTGGCGAATATGTTCTTGGGACCAAGAAAGGTCCGAGTCCCAGGAACACATGTCTTGACCTCAGTCGAGTCTCATCCTCTGCCACCGGCTTCATGGATCTTCCTTCTGTGGGGACCGGGCGTGGCCATGAGGTGAGGTATCCTCGGCCATCGACCCTTTGCCTGCCATGGACAACGACTTATTAAGCGGACTCAGTCCTGGTATTTCCTGATGAGACCCATCCCGCTGGTGTCCCCATCAAGGACCCGGTTCCGGACCCTAGATTTTCACCAATCACACTGGTGTCTCCCGGTCTACCGAGTCTGCCTCCCCGATCTCGGTCACGGTCCAGGACCCCCTCGACTGAACGACCGAGGAAGAGCCATAAGCACTCTAAGAAGAGGCAACGCCACAGGTCGTCCTCCTCCTCCTCGGACGAGGAGAGGCTCCGACGGAAACTCAGTCGGTGCTATGAGGATCTTGCATGGCAACAGCTGACCTGACCAGGCAGGCTGGCCGCCGCCCACCCCAGCCATTACTTGGCTTTTGCCTCCCAGGCCGAAGCCAACCCCTCCGGAACTGAAGCCTCTGGTTTCTCTGCCTGTGGGGCCAGCCTGTCCACCAGTTCAGCTTATTCCGGTCTCTCCACCTATCCTGGTTTTAACCGCCACCTAAGCATACTAAGGGAGGGGCTCCCTCGAAAGAGGACAGGCTAGACACCGGACTTCCCTGACGTCTGTCTGTTACAGTCACCCCGGACCTCCCTCGGCGGATCAAGGATGATTTAGGCGGTTTGAAACCGGTTTGAAAGACTGATCAGTTGTTTGTTTCGTTTGCCCCCAAAAGAGAAGGGGCACCTGTTTTGAAATAGTGTTTGTCAAAATGGTTGACAAACGGCAGTGTACTGTTACCGTAAGTACAACAAGCCCTTGCCTGGGGCAGTCACGGGTCACTCCACCAGGGGTATTGCCGCCTCTACTGCCTGTTTCAGAAATGTTTCTGCTGCAGACATCTGTGCAGCTGCCACTGTGAGTTCAGTTCACACCTTTGTCTGCCTTTACAGCCTGGATATTGCTTCCAGACATAGGGCCAGTTCTAGGATCGTGAATATGTTGTTCATCTACACTTCTTGGCATGTCCCTTTCCCTTTCAGGATCGCCGGAAGGTCTTCAAGCTGGCTCCCCCACCCACCTGGGTGGTATATCCCTCTGCTCCGCCCCATGATGCCAGATCTTCCTTTCCGCTGTAAGATTCAGGTTGCCTCCCTCGTGCTGTCTCGCATTTTGTATGCCCTGGCTTCTACCCTTCGGTCATTCCGAAAATTCACCTTTTTCGCATTAGCGATAGCGACTGCTTTTCTGTAGCTATGGAAGACAAGTCTTCCCCCGGATTTCGCCGGTGTTCAAGCGGCCAGAAGATGTCGCGTACTGATCCCCACACCACATGCGTGTATTGCTTGGGTGTCGACCATGACACCTCTAGTGACTTTTGTCTTGCATTTCACCCTAACGTTCTCGACGACTGTCTCGCACACCTGAAATTGGGGAGGCCAGAAAAACGGAATCCTTCAGTGTAATCAAAGGAGGCCCGGTGTGCGGTTTCCGCGGCCATGGGATCCGCTAAGCAATTGGAGCATATGCAAGCCTTCGAGAAGGAAGCAGTTCACGCCGCAGAATCATCTTCTCAGAGCTTCTTCATTCCACTCAACCTGGGCTCCACTTTCTCAGGTTCCTTCCGAGAGTTGGTCTCTCCCGATTAAGGGAGTGGGTCCTGTGGGCTCACACTCCTCTTGGTCCCATAAGCGGGAAAAGGACCGGGATCATCTCAGCGAAGATGTTCTTGGGATCAGGAGAGATCTCTTCCAAGGAACTGGCCGTCTCGACCTCGGCTGAAATTGCTTCTTTGGCTGCTGGCTTTTCAGCTTTGTCATCTGGCCAGTCGACTGAAGTGTCGATCGATGAGGTAGAAATTATCCTCTATCTGATCGATCCTTATCGCCGACTCTGAGTCGACAGCTCTCTTGCTCAGACTCTGGTCCTTGTTTTTCCCGACAAGACCCAGCCCACTGGGAATCCCGTCAAGGAAGTAGTCTTGACCCGGAAATCACGGTCCCACGGTGTCTCCCAAGTGACCGGAATTGGCCTGGCCGTTCTCGATTGAGGTCCGGACCCCCTCGATTGACAGGCCAAAGAAGAGCCACAAAGCGCCCTAAAAGAGGCGACATCATCGGGTCGCCTCCCTTCTGATGAGAGGCTCCGGCGGCGCTACGAGGACCTTGTGGCAACAGCTGATTTTGGCTGGGCATAAGCCGACCCCAGCTTCTACCCTGGCCATTACTTGGCTTTCGCCTCCCAGGCCGAAGCAGACTCCTTCAGAGCCGATTAAGTCAGTTCCCCCACCTGCGGAGCCGGTGAAACCTCTGATACGGCCTAAACCGGTTCTCCCACCGATCTTGGTGGAACCACCACCTAAGCAGCCTGTGGGAGGGGCTCCTTCTAAGGAAGCTATACCAGACACCGGGCTGCCCTGGCGTCTTTCGGTCACTGTCACCCCGGACCGCCCTCAACGGGTCGAAGGTGACCTGGGCGGTCGACCGTTGTATTCAGATGAGACAGGCCAACATTCTCACCCAGGGGTTGCTGATCGGCCAGTGGGATTGAGGAGGAGGAGGTCCTTCGTCTTTTCAGGGCATTCTTTGCCTCATCTCTAGGATGCCTCTGGAGCCAATCCAGAAAGGTGGAGTATCCTCTCAGACATCCTCAAGAGGGAATACCCCAGCAGGCCTTTCCTGTGGCCGAGGTCATAGTTAGCCTGGCCTTAGAACTTTGGCAGCGCCCTGCCTCTTGTCCAGCTCATCTGCCCACGTGGCCGCAAGTATGCGGTGCCATGGGGTCCTGCAGGGTTACAGAACCCTTCGACAGAGCCTGGTGCCACCTCTGTGCTCAGGCATACTGGCAGTTCTGCTGACACTGAGCAACCCCCTGGGAAGGAATCCAAAAAACTTGGATCATTCGGCTCGGAAGGTCTGTGCAGCCTCGTCTTTAGGCCTCCCATCATGCTAGTTCGGCCATCATCCTGGCACACTTCTCCCATGCCCTCTTGGGGTCTTTGGATGAAGTCCTCCCACATCTGCCCACGGACATGCAGACCACAGTTAAGCAAGTCCAGGACTGGGCTGTTGCCAAACAGCAGCTCCTGACGGCCCTGTACTCAGCCGTAGTTGACTCTTGCCGTAGGACTTGGCTGAGGCTCTCATCTTTCTTGGCAGATACTCAGCACAAACTAGCTGACGTGCCTTTCCTGGGCACTGAGCTCTTCGGCCTAGGTGTGGCTGGTCATCTTCAGTGTATTGAGCAATACAGTGCCACCTTGGATACCACTTCTGCTAAAGGTTCTTTGAGTAAGAAGCAGCAAAAGGAGAAGAAGCCTTTTCGGCACTCTTCCCCTGCAGCCCAGCAACCCTCCTTTCAAGGAGGGCAGCAGCAGGCTCAAGCATGGTGCATCCGCCCCAAGCCTGGGCCCTCCCAGGTCCATAAAAGAGGCCAAGGTTCAGGTCCTGGATCCTTCTATGCCTTCTCCAAGCCTGCTCAGGGTCTGGGGCTGCCACCTCCTCTCCCATCACACCAGCTCTGGGTCCTCCTGGGAGGGCCACCTCCGCCACTTCCTTTCCGCCTGGTCCGCTATCACCATGAACAGGTGGGTCTTGGAAGTGGTTGGTGTCAGACTGCCTCTAGAATTCGAGCAGTGCCCTCCAAGCCGAGCCCAGACCTCGCAGGAGGAAAGAGTATCCGCCCATACTCAGTCAGCTTTCCGAGACTACATCGCTCAGCTCCTCCTCCTCGAGGCAGTAACTCCAGTGGGCGGATTCTGCAGCAGACCCAAGCTTCGTCTCCAGGTACTTCCTGGTGCCCAAGCAGACAGGGGGGCTGGCGCCTCTTTCTAGATCTGCACGACCTGAATCAGTATCTCAGGTCACGCACCTTTCGGATGTTCACTCTGTCCCAGATCATACCATCCATGGAGGAAAACGTGGTTCTGTTCACTGGATCTCCAAGACGCGTTCTTTCACGTCCCAATCCATCTGTCTCATTGGCGATTCCTCCGCTTCAGAGCCGAAGGGATCCTATACGAGTTCCGAGCTATGCCGTTCGGCCTGTCGTCGGCCCCATGGGTCTTCACCAAATGCATCGCAGTGGTGGCAGCCCATCTCGGGGGGGGCAGAATTTATCCCTACCTCGACGATTGGCTCTTAGCAGTTCCCCCCCAGCAGGAGGTAGAGGGGTCCAGGGACCTGGCCCTCCAGACCTGCTCCCAACTCTGCCTCTTGATCAGTCGGCTCTCCGAGAATACATCACTTAGCTCCTTCTCCTCAAGGAGGCAGTAGCAGATTCTACAGCATACCCAAGCTCCCAAAAATGGGCAGACTGGATGGGCCTTGCGGTCCTTATCTGCTGTCAACTTATATGTTTCTTTAAGTCGGAACCTGTGCCTTCCCAGGGATGTGCTTCATCAGGCAGGCTCGACTCTCATCAAACCAGAGCTCGGCTCCCGGCAGACAGAGGCGAGGTTCTCTCCTCCTTTGCCCAGTCATTTCTGGTTGGGCAATTGCACCCTGCCCGGGACTTTCTGCACCTTCTGGGTTACATGGCGGTATGCACCTCCGTGGTCCGTTGGGCCCGGTGGCACGTACGCCCCCTTCATTGGGAGCTGGCTGCCCAGTGGACTTAGCACCATGGTAATTTCAACCAGCTGACCACTGTAACCCAGAAGATGTGGGATGCTCTCCAATGGTGGACCGCCCCAGACTGATTGCAGGAAGGGATCCCGTTTGTCCGTCCCAAGCCGGCGGCCGTCTTCACGACCGATGTGCCTCTCATGGGCTGTGGAGCCCAGATGGGGGACAAAAGTCCCACAGGTTCTGGACCCCCAAGGAGTCCCGATACCACATCACCTGTTGGAGCTCAGAGCAGTCTGGCACTGTCAGCTTTTGCTCCTCGGCTCTGGGGTCAAGTGGTTCAAGTCCAGACAGACAATACCATGACCATGTACTACCTCAACAAACAGGGTGTCACGCATTCCTGTCTGCTTTGCAGAGAAGCGCTCTACATCTAGACCCTCCTCAGCCGTCTGGAGGCAGATCTCCTAGCCATTCATGTGGCAGGAGCCTCAAACCATCTGGTGGATGCTCTCAGCCGCCTAGGTGAGACATCCCACAAGTGGTCTCTCCATCCAGAGGTAGCTTACAGTCTGTTCTCCCACTGGGGCAAACCGATGGTGGACCTGTTTGCCTCCAGGGACAACACCAAGCTGAGGCTGTTTCATGCCCGCCACCCCTTAGCAGGGCTCGCTGCAGGGGGGATGCCTTCTCAAAGCCGTGGATCCCAGGCCTCCTCTACGCCTTCCCTCCATTTCCCGTGATCCACAGGGTGCTCATGAAGGTGAGGAGGGACCAGGCGAAGGTGATTCTGGTTGCCCCAGATTGGCCGTGCCAGTTCTGGTATCCAGATCTCCTCCGCCTCAGCTGCAGGCTCCTGAAGCGGCTTCCATTATGCCCAGACCTGATCTCTCTCAATCAGGGGAAGGTATACCATCCGGACCTTCAATCCCTGCACTCACAGCCTGGTACCTGAGCGGCAATAGTTCCAGGCTTTGGGTCTTTTCAAGGATGTCCTCATTGTGGTGGAGGCGTCCAGAAAGGACTCGACCAGGAAATGTTATGCCTCCAAATGGAAAAGGTTTTCCATTTGGTGTTAGAAACAAGGAGCCAGGATCCTCTGTCCTGTCCAATGGCTAACATTCTTGACTACCTTTAGTCTCTCTCCAAAGGGGATCTTGATCGTCATCGGCCCTTCGGGTGCACCTGGCAGCAATCTCTGCTTACCGGGCACAGGCCAGTCAGCCAATGGCGCAGGAGACGGTGGTCGGGTACTTTTTTCAAAGGTCTGGATCACATATCCCCTTCGGTGCGTGAACCTCCACTTCCATGGGATCTACTGTTGGTACTGGCAAAGCTCATGGGCAAGCCATTTGAACCAATGCACAATTATGCGTTGTCACACTTGTTGTGGAAGACGGCCTTCCTGGTGGCTATCATGTCTGCCAGAAGGACAGGGGAGCTCCAGGCGCTTTCGGTGGACTCCCCTTATCTGGTCTTCCACAGGGACAAGATTGTCCTACGCCCCCACCCGAAATTCCTTCGAAGGTGATGTCAGTTTCACTTTAACCAGTTGTTAACTCTGCCAGTATACTACCATAATTACACCTCGGAGGCCGAATACAGGCTCCATTTATTTATTTATTATTTATTTATTTTGTTTTTATTGACCGGGTAAGTGCACTAGACAAATCCTGCCTATTTTCAGGCCAACAGGGGAGAGATACAGATGAATGCCTACTGACCTTGAACCAGATTAAGCTGTTGGTGGTATTTTTAGTGAATGAGGAAATTTGGCCAGGACACTGGGAAATTCCCCTACTACGTGCTGTCAGTGGAGGATCGCCTGGCCATCTGAGGTGAGATGGCCAGTGTTGCTGAGCGGAGGAGATGGATGTTGTTGGTGCAGGGTCTTGGCCTGCGTCCCTGTTCCTATTTTTCAAGAGGCTTCTGAAGAGGAGATTGCTGCTGCAGATTGAGTCACGGTTTTAGTGATTCTGAGATTCTGCATTTTGAAACAGAGTCTGTGTCCTTTGAACAGCCTGAGTGCCCTGCTGCAAAACCAGAGGTTTGCAAAACTAGACTGGCATTATCTAGCAAAAAGTCTAAGCTTTTAATTGAACTACAGCAATTGGATCATGAATTAGCGGATCTCCCTGCGGTTAGTCCTACCTCTGCTTTATTGCCTGCTGTTGCTGTGCCTTTAATGGCTGCTGCTGTGAATACTGCCGTTATGAATCCTGCTTCTATAAGTTCGAATTCAGTGCCTGTTTTGTCTCCTGGATCCTCTGCTGCCTCATTGATTCCGCGGGCTGGCAGTAAAATCGGGTTTACTAACTCTCCAGAGTGCCTACAGCCCGCGGACCTTGCTAAAATGGCTCTCGTTACCGCGGAACCTTCCTCTGCGCCACCAGTTTCTGTGTGCCCTTCTAAGGATGCACTGCCGGTTCCGCTCTTCTTCTGGTGGAGTTTGTCTTCCCTCATGATCAGACCAAACCAGGCTGGAGCAAGACTTCTGCTTGTATTCCTGTGTTTGACAAGTAGGTACCAAGGGCTCCTTCCACTGCCTTGCCTTCGGCAGCTGTTCCTGGCGGTCCGTCCTGGTCTCCGCAATGGGTGTTGCGAGATGCGGAGTGGGAACTATCAGATTCAGGTACCTGGTCCCCAGACTCTCAGGACCAGTCCTACCTCCGGATGTTACAAACAACTACAGCTCCTGTGGCCACCAACGCTGAGGGTATGAGCTCCATCATTTTGGCCCGGGGTAAGGACTTGGACAGTGATATTGTGACTGCTTCTGTTTCCATTATACAGTACCTTCTAAAATTGTGCCTGACACTGTTGGTATGGGGAATGTATTGCAACAACCGGCGGCTGTAGGGGTTACTTTACAGGCCGATGAGGCTTCAGATGCTATGGTAGTAGGGGAAGCTTTAAGGGTGGGCTCTCCACCAGCAGTTGTTGCACAACTTTCTGAGGACTGTCCTAGAGCACCTTTTAAGCTTTCGGATTTGTTTCAGCATAGGAAGAAACCTGCTCAATGCCGAAATGCTGTTCGTTTTTTGTATAAAGAGGGTTTGAAGGAGGCACCTGACCGAGTTTATATTGCTCGGGCTTTGTTGAAGGGTTCTATGAAGTTCTTTTCTTCAGAGATTTTTGCCCTGATTAATATTGGTAATTCCAATTTTGATATCAGCTTTAAAAATGTTTCGAGTTTAGATAGGTTTTGGGCCAGGTATAATGTTTGTAAAAACACACCCCTTTGGTCCCCCTTTCAGATAATACCCCTCACCAAACCTACTATTAGAGTTATTACTGTTATGTTTAAAAATGAAGGGTTTAACATTGAGGATATTTTATTTTGGCTTCGGCAGCATTGTGTGGTTTTGGGTACTCCCTCCCCTACTTTGGACAGTGAACAAATCTGGGATGGGGGTTGGAGAATCCGGGTTAAGTTGTTTGTCACGAACTCTGGTACTGTGCATCTACCCAGTTCTTTTTATTTGGGTAGGGATAGGGGTGCTATTTTTTATATAGGTCAACCTCGGTCCTGTTTTAAGTGTGGGTTTTGGACTCATCTTAGCTCTGCCTGTGACACTGTTAAATGTAGTCATTGTTTGGAGTTTGGGCATGGGTCCGCTAAATGTTTAAATCTTTTTCGCTGCAATCTTTGTGAGAATACTGGACACGCTTATGGCAAATGTCCTTGGGCCTCACAATAAGAGACGATTGCCCTTCCCATGAAGGCATTATTGACCAGGCCCAACATTTGCATGCTAAAAAGATTGCGGACCTTAGTCTTGCTTCTGTTTCGCATGTTCCTGATCCGGGGGTTTCTGAGTTGCCTGCTGATGTTTCTCAGGCGGGCCCTGCAGTTTCCCCTACACCTTTGGATGCTGCCGTGACTATGGATGTACAGGTTGAGTCGGAGGAGGTAGTAGCTGCCCCTATTCCTTCCTCGGCCCTTGATATGCTCCCTGACATGCCTCCCCCTCACCCCCCCCCAGTTTGATGATTCAGGCTTTAGGCCTCTATCAAAAAAACGGACCAGGTTCAGGAGGAAGGTGAGGCCTCCGGTGTCCTTAGAAGGACAGGACAAGGAAGAGCCATCTGAGGCCTGGGCACAGGGTAATAAATTTGCAGTGTTAGTAGAGAGGGAGTCTGATGAAGACGGTACTGATACCTCCTCTCTCTTATCCACTACTGATACTGAAGAAAAAGGAGTGTAGATTCCATTGCTAAGCATTACCGGCAGTATCGGCTAGCGGATGACATGAATAGTGTTTTTGGGTAATTTTTCTTTTTTCCTCCTTTTTCATGTCCTCTCTCTCTGTTGCCACTACTAATGTTAATAGTATTAAAGGGGGGAGGAAGTTGACTAGTACTATGTTTACTCTTCAATCAGTTTCTTGTGATATTCTTTGTTTATTGGATACCAGACTTAAAACTCATAGTGAACTACAGGCGCATCCCGAGCTTGGCCACGGGGAGCTTCTTTCTGGTCTATTGGGCTTGATGCTTGTGATGGTGTTGGAATTCTTTTTCCAATCCTGATTTTCAAGTTACCCAGTTAGTAGATATACACCCAGACGCGCTTTATTGTTAGATTTTACTTATCATAGTGATAGATTTCGTCTAATTGTTATTTATGCCCCACAAACTAAAGCAACTAGAGTTTCTTTATTTGAGGAGATCCACCAATATTTACATACTTCACGTTTAGTTATCTGGTTGGGAGATTTTAATTGTGGTTTGCATCAAACTGATAGGGGTTGCAGACTTCTAATTGTTTTGTGACACTAATACCTTGAATAGGATTCTGACTACTGCTGGTTTACAGGATTCTATCAGACACTGCATCCTATTGGTGGTTATACTTTCTTTAAGGGTACCTTGAAAACCAGGATTGATTTCATATTTGTTTCCCACATTCTTCAGGTTTTAGAATCTGCTATTCGGGCGGTGGAATTTTCTGATCATGTTTTGTTATACTCCAAGATTTCTTGGAAAGATACTCCTAGATGTAAAAAAAATAAGTGGCGGTTAAATGATGTTTTATTGCAGAATCCTAAAATACAGAAGGCCTGGCAGAGTCATTGGACGGCTAGACTTTCTGTCAGTGATTGTTATACCAATATTTCCACTTGGTGGGAGGACACTAAAAAAGATTGGAGGGTTTTGTTTCAATCCTTGGCTTCTCCCAAGTGTCGAACTGATTATTTGGACCATTTAAAATTACGTCACCATTTACAGCATTTGATTTCATTATCTGCCACTACTAGCCAGGATTATGGTTCGCAGATTCAGACGGTAAAAAATAAGGTGGTGTCCCTTCAGTTTACCAGGGCTAAATCTTTGGAGCAGGAAACAAGATTTGTACATGTGTTGGTCCTCTTCTATTGATCCTTTAAGAGTTGTCAGGATAGAGTTAAGCATAGGTTTATTTCAGAATTGCTTTCTTCCTCTGGGCAGAGTGTCACTTCACCGGAGGGGATTTTATCTGTTCTTGAGGATAGGTTCACTGCTATGTTTGCAAATCAGGAGGTTAGAGGAGATTTGGAGCAGGTTTTACGCACCATATTACCCCAGGTGTGGCTGGAAGATGTTTTCATGTTGACACATGATGTCACTGCTGAGGAAGTATTTCAGGTGGTTAAACACTTGAACTGTAATGCAGCCCCGGGTATGGATGGGGTTGGGGGCAGCTTTTTATAAACATTTTCTTGAAGATTTGTCTCCGGTTTTGGTGGTTCTTTTTAACCATATGTCAGTCATCCACTTTTTCTGCTTCCATGCAGGAAGCAATGTTGGTATTAATTCATAAAAAGGGTGCACAGAATAATATTGATCATTGGAGGCCTTTGAGCCTCCTTAATACTGACAGGAAAATTGTGGCAAAAATTTTGTTAAACAGATTGAATAAAATTTCTGATTATTTGATTAGTATCGAACAGACATGTGTGTGTAGTTCCGGGCCGTCAGATTAAGGATAACCTTATTGTACTACGAGAATTGTTTTGGCAGGCTGATTCTGGTCGGATCACGGGGTGGGTGGTGGGAATGGATCAGGAAAAGCTTTTGATCGCATTTCGCCTCAATTTTTGTCTGCAGTTTTGAATGCATTTGGTTTTCCGGCGAGTTTTGTTTCTTGGATTACGGCACTTTGTGACAATATTTCCTTATGTCCTAATGTGAATGGGTGGTATGGTCGCCCGGTGGCGATACGGAGAGGGGTTAGACAGGGTTGTCCCCTGAGCCCTCTCTTATATGTTTTTTGTCTGGATATATTGATTCGTCTTTTACACCGCTCTCATGATATTCAGGGTGTTTTGGTTCCCCAAACTGGTTTTGTTGTTAAAACTATGTCTCTTGCAGATGATATGGTGCTTACGTTGGGGGTTGACACAAAGGAAGCGGTCCTTTGTAATATTTTAAGGACATATGGAGCTATTTCAGGCTCCCGGATAAATTGGGATAAGAGTGTTGGTATTCCTTTAGGTAATGCCCCATTCCGTCTTGTTTTTTTCGCGGGGATACGGATTCAATCTGAGCCTTTATTGGTTCTTGGGGTCCACTTTGGGGGTCGGGATGTGGCTTCTTCTAATTGGTTGACACATTTAGGGCAGGCAGAACGTTTAGTAAAGGGTTGGCGTAATCGGTTGATTAGTAAGAAAAAGAGGGTGCTTTTGATTTAAACTTTACTTTTACCTATTCTTTTGTATCTTAGCTATGTCTTTCCACCTCCCTAAACATTGTTTACTAGATTATTTAGTGTTTTTTTTTCAGGCTTTTTGGGTATCCCGGTTCAACCCAATTAAACGAGAGATTACTTATAAATCCATTATGGAAGGGGGTGTTGGTATGATTAATTCTGTTGCTTTTTATTTTAGTATTTTTTACAGTTATAACTTTGGTTTAGCCTTGAAACCAGGTTTTTAGATATGGCGTTCACTGTTTTTGGCTTGGATCACGCCAAATATACAGTTTTGGGAACAGGGTAGTACTAGGTTGTTGGGTAAACAGACCCCTATACCGGATTATGGTATTGACTGTTTTAAGATGGTTATTAAATGGAAAATTAGACCTCAGTATTTTTTGACTTTGAATAGAAAGGCAGTTTATCACACTATTCTGTCTAATGCTAATTCTACTGTGATAGTCTTTCCCTTTTGTTCTTCTGTACAACAGATGGTAGTGTTGCATCATTTAAGGAATTCTCGTATCCCTTCCAGAATGTGGGATTGTTTATGGTTAGGGAATTTTGGTAGGCTTAGTGTGAAGGGTAATCATAAACATAGAGGATTGTGTATGCGAAAGCATACACAACAAGGCAGTTGCGATCGAGAGGTTTCCGTGGTAACCTGAGACCTCGAGCGTAGCTCAGAAGGTCCGTTACCACGGAAACCTCAAGATCGCTAAAACTGCCTTGTTTGTGTATGGTTGCTCATACACAATCTTTTATAGTGTATGGGCAACCATAAATACCACTCGTGAACACTTTCGAAGCTTACTTCTGTGTCTGCCGTAAAGTGCCCTTCCGTGTTCGTCCGTTCGCTCTATGCGCATCATGTGCAATGTAGTTCGATCTTGTTGTGCTGCACCGTGACGCACTGGGTGCAGCACAACAAGATCGGATCGACCGAAAGTGAAGAACAACAACGCTGTTCCAGGCATGGATTTCCATGCGGAACAGCGTTCCACCATACACTATATAAAAAATTAGAAGATAGATATTGTCCCCGTCCTTCTTGTTCACAGATGGTGGAAACTCAGTGTCATTTATTTTTTGAATGTGTTTCTGTAGTACAATTTTGGGCTTATTTAAGTGTTGTTTGGAGGAAACCTGAGTTTTTAAGAATATCTTACTCTGATATTATGTGTGGTGGGAATCATGCTTTATGTGCGAAGTATAATCCAGAGAGCTTGAATCTTATTTTTGTTGTCATTCGCTATCATTTCTTGCAAATCAGATGTTTGGGGGTTCTTCATCAAAAGTGGGTCTCGCATGTTGAATTATTGGCCAATATGACAGTCCTTACATGATATTGTACAAATGGATTTATTTATAGTAAGGAAAAGGTTGCACATTTATGGATTCATTGTACTCATTGGTATTGAATTTATAAGCTTATTTTTTCCCCTTTTTGCTTTGTTCATTTAAAATTTTCTGTATCTTCTGTTTGCTTTCATATGTATTGTTGTGTTATAAAGTCCACCTCTTTAATAAAAAAATTCCCCTACTCTTTTTGAGAAGTGTCATGGGATCTTTAACATCCACCTGAACTACCACCAAGCCAGGCAGATGGAACCTCGGTTTAACGTCTCATCCGAAAGATGGCACCTCAGAAGTGCAGCACCCCTCTCATGCTGCACTACAGTGTCAGTACTGGGATATTAACCCAAGTGCCAGATGTGGGAACTGAACCCACAGCCCTCTGATCTCCCGGCCTCAGAGGCGAGTGCTACCTACTGAGCCACTGACACTGGTACCTTGGACCTGAGACGGGCCCTCTCCTATTATAAGAAGAGTACAGCAGAAATTCGGGGAGAGGTTTGCCAGCTGTTTGTCGCCTACGCTGAAGCCGCTTCTGGAAGACCTGCAGCAAAATGGACTATTGCGAGGTGGATTACATCTTGCATAAGTCTGTGCTACAAGTTGGGCATGGAGCCTCCCAGAGTGATAAGAGCTCATTCTTCCAGTCATACTGCTGCTTCGGTGGTTGCTTCCAGGGACATCCCTATCCAGGAAATCTGTCAGGCTGCTAACTGGAAGTTGACAATGCCTTCATTTCCCATTACCACATCGACCTTGAGTCACGCCGGGATGCTGGTTTTGGGGCCTCAGTTCTCCAATCTCTTTTCCCCAAGTAAGTATCAGTGGGGGTGTGCGCCTTGCCTCCCTCCTCCCGGAAAACTGCTGGGAGTTTGCCAAGAAGTGTGGATGAACAACATAGCCACGATCCTAGAAAAAACAGGTTACTCACCTGCAACAGTAGTTCTTAGGTGGTATATGTGTTCATCCACGGACTCTGTAGACCTCCCGGCTATGGCGTACAACACCTGTGGACTAAGATCTGGCATCATGGAGCGGAGTCGAGGAATATACCACCGGGTGGGTGGGTGGGAGGAGCCAGCTTGAAGAGCTTACGATGATCCTTAAAGGGAAGGGACATGCCAAGAAGTGTGGATGAACAACATATACTACTCCTAGAACTACTGATCTTACATCGAGAGGAAGCTCTTGCAGCAGGTAATACATGTAGGACTGGCGCCACCTGGCAGCAGATCTCTGCAATTATTTCTCTAGCAGTACTGACGTGGGACCGCCCACCCGGCGTCTGCTTCGCCCCAGACATCACCCAGTATAAAGGTAGTCGGCAGTCCCCACATGCTCCAGTTCTTTCCCACCGCGGCAACATGTTAGATCAGCTCTCAACTTTCTTTCAGTTCCTCAGCTAAGAACAGTTATTTCTTCCTTGTTTTTCTCTGCGAAACTGCGACTTATGTCCTCTACATCGACTGGGCATCGTAATAAGTGCTCTTGTGGAAAACATCCCTACCAAGGACGGACATTCAGCCTGCCTGGGCCCAGGTCACAACACCTGTACCCATTGCCAGGCCTTCAACAGCCGCACCAGGATCCACAGGCAAAAGTCTCTTCAAGCCTTTTTGGCGGAAAAACATTTGGCCCAGATGCAGCAGGAGACGTCCGGGCGGGAATCTCAATCCCCTTCTCCACCCAGGGAATATCAGAAGGAGAAGCACCATCACCGGGACTAGGACTGCTCGTCCTCCAGGCCTAGGTCATCCAGCTCCCAGTCTGCTGGTCACTCTGGCTCCTCTGTGCATGAGGCCTGGCTTATTTCCTTCAAGCCTCCCGCCTCAGCCTCTCTTTCCAAGGGGCCCGCTGTACAACCCATCAAGATCCAGGCACCGGACTCTGGCACTGCAGCGGCTCATAAGCCCTCTGACTCCAGTGCTGCTGCTAAAAAGCCCTCAGACCCTGGATCTTCGGCCCACAAGATGCCATCCGACGCCAGTTCCGCAGCAGCTAAGAGTAAATCTTCCTCCCGATTGGCCTCTGTCGATTCCCGGGAGGCCGAACAGGCTTAGGGGCACTCGGTTTCCAGGGATTCTTCCCTGCCACCCAAGTCTAAGCCCGACTGGCATCAGTCTGCTGACTCGGACAGACGCCACTCTGATAAGCCCCATAAGTCGTCAAACAGGCTGTCTAAGGCTTCGTCTCATTCCAACTGTTCCCACCAGTCTCCAGCCAAGGGACGCCTGTTGGACGTCTCTTCAGCTCCGACGCCAGACAAGCCTTTGGCTCCTCCTCCAGCACCAGCTAAGACAACCATACCTCAGCCGTCGTCGGTCCCTCCGACGTTGCATGTCTGCACCCCTGATGTCTCTCCTCGAGACTGCTTGCTGGTCCGCCCGACGCCAGAATCCGACAACAGTGCTACGGAGGCGTTACCGATGCCACCTATTCCACCGACGCCCGTGCAGGTCCCAGCCATCTGACGTCACCTCCTAAGCCTGAGTCCCCCCAGTTGGGTATGTCTCGGGTAAAGGAGCTCTTTACCTATTGGTGGGAAACCGTTAAACCAGACCTGGTCTCCCCTCCTACTCCTCAGCCTCCTACAGTCCCTGAGCCAGATGCCCAGGTTTCTCCTGTCCCATCTGGGAACGAGGGGTATAAGACTCCTTCTAGCCCCAGGAAACACAAGGACAAGTGTAAGTGGACAAGAACTCCTTCATCCTCCCGCTCTCCTTCGCCCAGGAGGCCTAGACACAAAAAGAGACAGCATTCTTCTTCCTCCGATGCCTACAGGGAATCTGAACCTTCCCTTCCTGATTCCAATCCTGGCTCGCTTCCTGGCAACACAGAGGAACAGCCTAAATCTCCTCCCGATGACCCCAGCTTTATGGAGGTCATGCATCATATACAGGTGTATATGGGATGGGATACAGAGGCCCTGGACCCTGAACGCTTGCATATGGCAAAGTACCTACGCCAGAAGGACCCCAAGCTGGTGGTTATCCCCGCATTGGTGGATACCTTCCACTACGTCCTTTAGCACCACATGCTTTATCCAGCATGCCCAAAAGTCCCGCTTGTGCCAGACCCCAAGGACAATTCTTACCTAGCCGAACCCCCACAGCTGATTCGTTGGTTATTTCAGCTGAACCATGATCATTTGCAGAGCAGAAGCACCTAAGTACCCAGCCACCTGACAGGGAGTCTAAGCAGCTGGATTCCTTAGGTCGCAGGGTGTACTCGTCTGCCATTTGCAGCATACGGAGCCTTCATTTTTTGACTCATATAGTCCAGTTCCAAAATGCACTTTGGGCCCAAGGACTGGACATCCCGCAAAGTGTGCCCGACTGCCCCCAGAAGGTGGAGCTTGCAAAGCTTTTGCAGACGGACTCGGATGTGGGTACCTCTGACTCTGCAAACACCTCGGCGAGGGCGGCTGCAACTGGAATTTGCCTTCGGCGTCGCTCCAGCTCTCAGGGCTCAACCCAGAGGTTCAAACAACCCTTCTGGACGCCCCTTTCAGAGGCTCTGTGCTCTTCGGGGAAGACACAGAGAAGGTTATTGTCAAACTGCAGGACTCCGGAAAGGCCATGCGTTCTATGCTGTCCATGTACCGCCTGAAACCGGAGCGTTTTTGCAAGCCCTGTTTTCATAGCAGAGGGGGACAGCAGCCCCGTGCTCAGTCTCATGCACAGCGGGGAGGCTTTGGTCGATGAGGGGGGTCCAGAGGTGCTGCCTCTACCCCCTCTAGACAGACTAGACCTTCTACCGCTGCCCTCCCTCCCTCTCCTTCAACCTGACTATTCAGGAGCCCTCCACTCCCAGACCTTTTGTTGGGAAAGCCAGTGGGAGGTCGCTTTCTTTACGCTCAAGCCTAGAGAGAAGTGACCTCTGATCAGTGGGTCCTGGACCTCATGGAGTTCGGGCACTCCATCGAGTTGAATCCCTACCACCAGACAGACCACAGGGCTCCTATCAGACAGGAAATCCAGTTTCTACTAGACAAGGACGCCATAGAGCAGCATTCCGGAGGCAGAGGTAGACTCTGGTTTCTCTCAGCGTCTTTCTGGTTCCCAAGAAGTCAGGGGATCTGAGGGCCTATCCTGGATCTCAGTGACCTCGACCGCTGAGATTCCACATGGTGTTGCTCCCAAATCTCTTCCTCTTCTTGACAGTCGGGGACTGGTTGGTGTCTTTGGATATGCAGGATGCACATCTTCACATTCCCATATGCCAGAACCATCGGAGATTCCTGAGGTTCTGGTTTGAAGGTTGGTCCTACCAGTTCAGGGTCCTTTCGGCCTCTCCTCTTCCCCCAGGGTCTTTACAAAGTGTCTTGCTGTCGTCGCAGCAATGCTGTGCAGAGACGGACACTTCCTGTTCCCCTATTTAGATGATTGGCTTCTCCTGGCCCCATCCAGGCCTCATCTCTGGGAGACCGTACTGGACACTCTCCCTCTGTCGACGTCAGGGGATCGTTGTGAACCCAGAAAAATCTCCGCTCCTGCCTTCTCAACATTTCCAATTCATAGGAGCTCTTTTGAATACTTCCCTAGGGAAGGCCTTCCTTCCTCCTAACAGGGCAGAGTGTCTCAGGGCTCTGGCAACTCAGATCTGTTCAGCATCTGTCATACCCGCCAGAGTCATTCTCGGGATTCTAGGCCACATGGCGGCCACATAGTTTCGGTCCCATTCGCCAGGTTGCGCATGCGCACTATTCAGTGGACGTTTCGTGTCCAGTGGGACCAAACCAGAGACAACTTGGATTTGCTTATCAAGATCTCTGAGCCAATCCTCCGGAAACACTGCTGGTGGGGGTCCCCTCAGAACCTCTGCAAAGGTCTCCCCTTCCAGCCAGACACGCCTGCCCAGACTCTCAACAGATGCGTCCGGGATGGGATGGGGGCTTATCTGGGGGCCCACAGGACTCCAGGGCTGTGGTCCCCTTTAGAGGAAAACCTGCTTATCAATGTGCTCAAGCTCAGAGCCGTCCTGTACTCTTTACAGGCTTTGGCTCCATTCCTTCTGCCGGTCACCTTCCGTTCAGACAGACAACACTTGGTGATGTTCTGCATCAACAAGCAAGGGCACGTACTCTTATCCTCTGTTGGGAAGCTATGAGGGGTGTGGGACTGGGTGATGGAGCATCACATCACTCTTCTGACAATTCACGTCCGGGTTCCCTGGACGTGATTGCAGCCGCTCTCAACCGAGCCAAACCACTCTCACAGGTGGTCCTTGCTACAATCTGTAGCAGATGCACTGTTCGCCAGATGGGGAGCAGCAAGAGTTGGATCTCTCGTCTCAATCCAGCATAAAACTGCCCAATTTCTGCCGCTCGGTCACGAGCCTTGAGCTTTGGCAAGATGCATTGTCCCTATCCTGGAACAGGAGGTTCCTTTATGCATTTCCTCCTTCTCCCTCTTGCAGTGGGTACTCCTCAAAGCCCAGTCAGAGGGTGCTCATGATCCTGATAGCCCATCTGTGGCCCAGACAGATTTGGTTTCCACTGCTCAGGCATCTGACAGTGGAGCTCATGGCCCTTCCTCTTTCAGGTCAGTTACTCTCTCAGCAACAGGGAGCTCTGGTCCATCCCAATCTATGCTCCCTCCATCTGCATGCTTGGCTCCTGCAGACCTAGCTAAACTTAGATTCAGAGTATCTGACAATTTAGCCCAAATTTTGGTTGAGGCACAGAAGCCTACCAGGGCCACCTATGCATTGAAATGGAAGTGCTTTTGTCTTTGGGCCACAGCCAGGAGATTGGACCCTCTGATCTGTCGGCCAACTTTATCCTTCAATACCAGCTATCCCTGTTGGAGTCAGGTCTCACTTCTCCTCCATTAAAGTCGCCTGGCGCTGTTTTCGCCTATCATCACTGCATCCAGGACAGGACAGTGGCTCAACTGGAGGTAGTTAAAACCTTTCTTGAGGGCATTTTGCATCTCCATCTGCCTGTCCAGGACCCTGTTCCTCCCTGGGACTTATTGTTCATTGTGGAAGGACTTGTGCTTCCCCCCTTTGAACCGGCCATGAGTTGTGAGCTTCGCTACCTCTCCTGGAAGACGTTGCTCTTGGTGGCAGTCACCTCTGCTAGACACATTTCCAAGCTCCTTGCCTTGATGTGTAGAGAGCCGTATCTTATTTTTCATAAGGATAGGGTAGATCTACACACCAATCCTAAGTTCTTTCCTAAGGTTGTTTTGGAGCTTACTCTGAATCAGGCGGTTCAACTTCCAGTTTATTACCCGGAACATTCCAATAGGGGTGAGGCGCTGTTGCACACCTTAGATGTGCTTTGCTCTGTTACTGGTCCAGAACCAAGAAGATCAGGAAATAAGATCAGCTTTTTGTGTCCTCTGTGGACAGGTCCTTGGGCGTCTGTCACCAAACAAAGCGCTGTCGCATTGGTTGGGTTACCATTTCCTGTTGTTATGAAAATTGTGAAAACCCTTCGGTGCGATCAGGTCGCACTCCACCAGAGCAGTCGCTACTTCCTTTGCAGCGCTCGAGAGTGTCAGTGGCTGACATTTGTGCTGCCTCCACTTTGCATTCTGTTCACGCTGTCATCAGACACTACAGTCTGGATGTTATTTCCAGGCACTGAACAGGTTTTGGCCTGGCAGTTCTCCAGGGCCTTATTTCTTGAGAGGTCTCCCTCTCCTTGTGTGTCTTCCTCTCCTTCCTTCTCCTATCAGTTGTCTTAAGTTTTGTACCATTTGGGAGTGTGTTTGTATGTTGACTTCCCCTTCCCAAGGGTTGTCTTAAGCTTCATATCACTTGGGTGCGTTTCTGTATGTTTACCCCCACCCCTTCCTAAGGGTTGTCTTTAGTTTTATACTGCTTGGGAATCAGTCCTACATGTGTTACCTGCTGCAACAGCTTCCTCTCAAAGTAAGGTAGTACAGTTATGTAAGAACTTACCGTAACAGTAGATCTTCGAGAGAAGCTCTTGCAGCAGGTATGATTTTCCCCTCCCTCCTTTCCCCCAGGAGTAGGCCTCTTTGCTCTGAACCAAACGTTTAGCCTTCTGTTTCGGGCCTTGTTTTGCCCAGAGTTCTGTGTGGACTTGTTTTTTCCACAGATGTTGGTTTAGGCCTGTCATTGGCATACAAGAACTGGAACACATGGGGACCGCCTACTACCTTTATACTGTGTGATGGGGTGGAGCCAATGCTGGGTGGGCGGTCCCACGTCATTACTGCTAGAGAAAAGAATTGCCGAGATCTGCCGCCAGGTGGCGTCAGTTCTACATGTGTTACCTGCTGCAAGAGCTTCTCTCGAAGATCTACTGGTTCAGTAAGTTATTGCGTAACTGTACTTTACAGGTGAGTAAGTAACCTGTTTTTTTGGACTAGCTGTCCTTCAGGGCCTTCTTACCTGGGCAGTCTGTTCTGGTTTTCTTTCTCCTCCCAGCTGACTTATGGTCGGTTCTGGTACTGCTTGAGACTTGGTCCCACGGTGTTTCCTGCTGCAAGAGCCCCTCAAAGTAAGATAGTACAGTTGCAGAGAACTTAACCATTCTAGATCTTTGAGAAGAGCTCTTTCAGAGTGCAGCCTTCAATCCTCCTTCCCCCAATACCTGTTATCCTTTATCATGTATTGTACTTGAAGTATGTTTGTCCCAAGGGACCTCCTTGCAAATGAGTTTGCTCAACGGATATATCCCTTCACAATAAACCTAAGCTGCTTCTGCTTCGCATTTACTATACTATTCCTCAGCTCGGTTCTGTTTTTGCTTTCTTCGCAGGGGTCTCTGGCAGGAGAACTGAGGTAGGTCTGAGGACCGCCCCTTTGATAGGATAGGCGGACGTCAGCGAGCCGACGGTGGGGGCGGTCCCCCGTGATTGCTAGCTAGAAGTTTTCCATGTGGTCCTGCGACCTGGCGGCTTCAATCTTACTGGTGTTGCCTGCTGCAAGAGTTCCTCTCGAAGATCTGCTACGCAAGTTCTTATGTAACTGTACTTCAGACAACTTGAAACTTCTAAATGCTTGAAAGCACTTTCATCCACTATGTTCTGAGGTTCTGCTATTGTAATTTAATTCTGAGTCCGTGCCTCTTACGTGAACTTATTTCTGTTTTAAATTGTATTTGTGTAGTACAAAGCACTTTGAATATTTGGAAAAGCACCATATAAAAGGACTGTTCATTTTCCCCGCATTATGCCTTGTGTTTGGTTGACAGAAGCTTGAAAGCTGTGTGTTGTATTAGAAAAATCAGTCGGTGCAAAGCAGTGCCAGCTTGTGGTAGAAGCTGTGATTAACTGAACTTAATACTAATAATTTTATTAGCTAGTCACCAGCTAGGAGGAAGTGATTTAGTGGTTAGAGCAGTGGCTTGGAACCAGGATATCACACATTCAGACTCCACTAGAGCCAGATACTTACTTTCCAGTGCTTCAGTCCACCCAGCTGTGTATCTCTGGTAGAAGCAGAACCCCACTAGAAAGGAGATGTTGCCCATCAACATGGCTATCCTGGGTAAATAAATTTGTAAAAAGTGACTTCTGTTGGTGGTTCTCGGGATAGCAAACACATGAAAGTCAAAGGAGTTTGTTAACCTTGCAGCTATAGGGAATTTTCCTTAAGCTGAATCTGTGAAAGTTGCTGCCTTCAGGATGGGGGGAGGGTTCCAAGCAAGTGCTACAAAGGACAAAAACAAAGCACATCCACCACCTTAAAACACACATGCACCAAGACAAATGTAACATTCTAGGGGAGTGGGTAAGGTTCATTTATTTACACTGTGGTAGTTCCATGGGAATGCAATGATTGGCCGGACATCTTTAACCTAAGCTGCTCCCACCACCTGGGCGGTTGTATCCCCTGACTCCGCCCTGTGATATCAGATCTTTACACTAGAAGAACAGAGTCGCCTCCTTCGTGCTCCGGTTAGGATTTTCTGTGCACCATAGACAAACCCTCACTTTTGAAGTTGTTTTACAGCTGTTTCATGGTTCTTTAGACTCCCATCTTTGGACCAGCGATGGATCGTAAAGAACCTGGATTGAAATTTTGCAATCAGTGCCACCAGAATATGTTGGTCACTGATCCACACATCATGTGTGTGTACTGTCTGGACAGGCAGCATGACGTAGCGGGGTGCGGCCTGTGCCTTTCCATGCTTCCAGAGTCCCTTGAGGACAGGAAGCTCCAACTCACGCTGGGTTGGCCTTCAGAATGGAATCCATGGGATCACCCTAAGGGTAGCAAAAAGGCCTCGGCAACTGCCAAGGTCTGCAACACAGCTTGTGGTCCTTAAAACCGTCGGCTGCAGCAGGCACTTCTTGACTTCACTTCCTCCTGGGGCCAGTATCGGAGTGACCTTCACAGACCAGTTTGGTGATACATGTAGGACCCTTCCACCATGGCTGTGGGTCCAAAACCAAGAAATCTCACCACCGTCACTGGATGGGGAGATCATGGTCCTCCGGTCTCAAGATTTGTCTGACTGCTCAGCAGCTGTCGTGTGCGCTCAGCCAAGGGCTGGTCCGGCAGGTTAGAAGCTCTTGGCTCTGCCATTGAGGCCAGAGAGCCTCAACTTCATTCAGCCAAACTGTCGCCATTCTTCTCAACCCGGTCGACGTGTCAGATAAGGCCAAGGATTCAGCCTCTCAGACCTCCGTGCTCCTGGTCCTCACTCAGGAGAAAGTGGATTGATCAGTGACCCCTGGTCAACCCTGCTTGGGACCAACCTCCAACTAGGATCAGGTCTTCACCCTTGTTGCTTAATGTGGGTAGGTGCGTTATTTACAGCCAACATCCAGAAGGCTCCGCTTGCAGTCGACTGCCCAGTTGCAGTCAAGGCATTCGTGCAAATGATCCCATTCAGCCAGGAGGCGCCATCAACACTCCTTATTCTCTGGGGTGGAGAGGCACCAACAGAAGATGTGCAGTGCTACAAGGAGTTCATGGGGCAGGATGAGGCTCTGCCCCAAGGACGCTGGTCCCCTGGCAGCCACTGGTGGTTGCCCTGCCAGTCCTGGTTCTACAGGTGCTTCTCACACCAGTTTCTCCTATGATCACAGTGGAGCTGCCCACTAGCCACCAGTCAGTGCTCTAAGGAAGCCAGCCGTTCAGCTCCTGGCTGCAGACCTGTTGGTGAGGATTACAGAGTGGTGAGTTTTGGGAGGTCTGTGGTGAATAACTGCCAAGGACCATCTATTTTAATGTGTTTTCTGCCTTGCGACCTGGCGGCATCCCTCAGCTTTCCTGCCAGTCTCCGACCGCTATTGCTCCCTAAGCGATCAGGGCTATGTTCCCCACAGATTGTGGCACCCCGAGTGGCAGAGGCAGAGGCCCCAAGGCGAGTATCTGGAGTGGGCCGAAGCGCCAAGCCGTGGAATCGGAGTGCTGCGGAGGCTTCATCTAGCCGGCAGTCACTTTTTCCCTGGTTTTCTGGTGCCCCATCCCCCATGGCTGAAAGCGCACATGTTAATGTATCTCCCATTGTCTGGCGCTGCCCCTGTCCTCCACCAGGAGGCAGCCAAGGAGCGGGATGATGGACCACCCACCCCCGGGAGAGGAGAGCTGTCGTGGGACACTCGATCCTCTCCCTCCTCTGCCGACCCCTAGCGGCCCGAGCTTGTTCCCATACCTGTGTCACTGGCACAGTGAGAGGTGTGGTGTCCAGGGCCTCAACCCTCAGTGCCACTGGTCCCCACTGCCAAGGACCATCTTTGAGGGGTTATAGACAATTTGGATCAAGAGTCCATGGCCACCTCTGGGACTCCACTCTTCAACACTCACTCAGTCGAGGAACCTTCCACTGACATGGGGTCATTCTCCTCAGTGTGTTACTCCAACTGATGGCGCAGTTCACATCCATCCCATTGGAGCCAGTCCAGGAGGGGCCAGGTACTCTCTCACAAACATTTTGGACCGGGATGAATCCCTGGGGTTGTCTTCCTGGTGGTCGAGGTCATCTTGGGACCACACGTGGAGCTCTGGCAGCATCCAGGATACTCCTGCTGCTGCTACCCTGGATCTTCTTCAGGCTAATTATGCTGTCACAATGGCGGATTATGGGTATTCCCTGTTGAATGTCTGATGTAGTCCTCCCACACCTCCATCCAGAGCACCGTCTAGCGATGGAGCTCATCCGAGACCACGGTCAATCGTTCACTAAACAACATCTCTAGATAGTCTTGGAAATTGGTGAGTCTTGTGCCCGTCCAGTGGCAGCGGCTGTCTTCATCGTCAGTGTTTGGCTGCCTTATCCACCTTCTACGGACAGCCAACAGAGGTTGGCCGATGTCCCTTTTCTGGCACTGACCTCTTTGGCCTGGGCGGATGGGCATCTCACGAGGATTAAGTCCACTGCCACTCTTGATTCTGTGAATTCATTCCAGTCACAGCCTCCCGGCAGCAGCCCCAGCAGGGCAGTCTCAGATCTGGCTCCCCAAGAATTCCAGGGGTCAAGGTCAGAAGGAGGCAAGGGTGTGGTGCCCCAGCAAAACCTGCTTATTGACAGGTTGGAGGCTGTCCGCTCCACCTGTCCTGTCCCCGACTGCTCTCCCCATCGGAGGCTGACTACATCACTTTTTGCCACGTTGGTGTGCTGTCACAATGGACCCCACAGCCTACAGCTCTACCACTAAGCCAACAAGTCAGGCTATAGACTCCCTCTGATCCATAACTCTTATACATTTTGGCCCCGTACTCAGCTCAAAAATACCTTCTGCTGTCCCACTGCAGGTCTCAAACCCTGTACGCTTGACAGCAGCTCTACCACTGGGCTATGAAGTCAATACAAATTACTCTGAGTTCCTAAAGCTCTTATAGCTTCTTGGCACCATAATTCAAGTTAGAAAATACTCTCTGTTGTCCTAGTTGGTTCTTGAACCCTGCTCACCTGGTGCCAAAGTCGGCAACTCTGCCTTTAAGCCACCAAGCCAAGATATAATTATATTGGATCCTAAAGCTCTTAAAGCTCCTTAAATTGACCAAAATACTCTGCCGTCCACCACAGGTCTCAAACCCAGTACCTTTGGGACTGAACTCTACAACTCTACCACGGCCACCAAGCCAAGACATAATTCTACTGGATCTTAAAGCTTTTGAGCCTTGACCCAAAAACAAACAAAAAAAGCACTCAACTGTCCTCCCCATTTCTCAAACCCAGCACCCTTGAGACTGAAGTCAGTAGTGCTATTCACCAAGCCAGCAAGCCAAGATGATCTTGACTTGGTTCCTACAACTCTTAAAGCTTTGGCTCCCCTCTCCCAGCCACTGTGCTCTAACTCCAAGGATACCTGGCATCATGAGGGCTAACCTCCACCTTATATGTATCATCTTCTTACACTTCCTGGAACCACATCCCACCAGCAGACCTCGGCCCTTGCCCATGGTCAACTGTACTCACATACCTTTCCTGCTACCCACCACCCTGTCAATGCACCCTGGACCCCTGCATCCACCTTGCCCCCCCAGCCCCACCTCCAACCTGGCTCCACCACTCTGTATCTTCCAGACCCTCCACACCTGCCCATCCCTGTTCACCCTGCCCATCACAACACTCGGCGTACCCACAGAAACTAACAAACTGCCACCCCAGGGCAAGCCCTAGTCATACTATTACTCCTCTCTGGTAATATCCACCCAAACCCAGGCCCTCCCCCTCTAATCCACCAATTAAGTCCAGCGGACTCACATTGTCTGCATGAGCGTGCAGCCTGCTTAAAATTTGTTGCCATTCAGTGCTGGGTTATATCACCCCAACCAGGCGTCATAGCCCTAGTAGAAACCTGGCTAACTAAGTCCACCTCAGACTCCTTTGTCTCCTCCCAGGCTACACCTATATGCGAGGATCGAGTAGATAAACGTGGAAGCGGTTGTGCATTCTATGCTCGTGACACCATCATAGGCCACGCCCTCCATGCCCCCAAGCTTGTAGATGATGCCCAGGCCCTTACCCTCAAACTCACCCCGACCCTTCCAAGAGCCCCCTCTATCTCACAGTCTCCTATATTCCCCCAAGGAACCAGAGCCCTGCAATATCATCTCTCACCAAATATCTCTCCTCCCTCCCCCATAAGGCTCAACAAGTCCTAGTAGGAGACCTCAATGTAAACTGGCTCAGTCCTATTGCCTCACCGATAAGAGACGCATTCACTACATTGGACCTGACCTAACTTGTCTCTCAACCCACCAGACGTAACCAAAATTCAGGGACAAGCACCCTCCTAGATGTCATTGTCTCAAACCGCCCCCAGAAGATTCAAGATATTCAAGTCCTCCCAGATTCCTTAAGCGACCACTCCCCTCTCCTATTCCTCTGGTCTACTCCCACCCCCAAACCCGTAGTCCAAACCAATCACCATATACACCTTCGCCCAAGAGGACTATTAAAACTCAGGCAGTTCCTTGCTCACATTGATTGGTCTCCCATCCGCCATGCAACGAGCGTTGATACTGCCCTCGACCTATTCTCACAAGCTTTTACCAAGGCCTCTGATCTTTTGCACCCATCACCATGGTCCGCTCCAAAAAACAAAATGCACCCTGGGTCACCCCTGCCCTACTCCAACTACTCAGGGACAGGAATAACCTTTGGCATATAACCACTGAGACTGGTAGGGCAGCCGACAGACAGGCATATAATGCTGCCTGGAACAGGTGCACTTGGGCTATCCGCAAAGCCAAGGCTAACCACTACCAGACCACCCTCACCTCCTCCTGGGGCTGCGCCCAGAATTTCTGGGACAATATAAAAGAAGTAATTGGGAAATCACGCTGCGCCCCCCCAGCCCACCTTAGTCAATGGCACCACCATCACTAACCCCACCGACATTGCCAACTGCCTTAACTCCTCCTTTACTAATCTTAGCCCTGTCCTCCCGAATAACTTTTTGACCCTACTCACAACCGCCTTCAGATCTGCAGCACCCCGGTTCTACCACATAAAGTATCCATTCAGGAAGCCAAACCACTCTTGCTTAAAGCGCTAAAAGGCACCAGTCCTAGCAGCGACTCCCTTAATCCAAAAATAGTCCGGCTGGTCCTGTATGAAGTCTTGGTCCCACTTACGGATCTACTGAACCGATCCCTCTGGGGAAATTCCCCACACCACAGAAAACTGTGACAGTCACACCTATTCACAAAGGTGGTGACCAGTCCGTCCCCAGCAACTATCGGCCAATTTCCATTCCCCCCCCCAAGCCTTAGAAAAAGTGGTGGCCACCCAACTCACCGAATATCTAGCAAAATATAACATCCTGTGTCCAGAACAGCATGGCTTCCGTACTGGTCACAGTACAGGCACAACTTCAATGCAGTTCTCCAACTTCCTACATGCCTCCCTGGACCTCGGCTCCCTAGTTGGGGCAGTGTTCATTGACCACTCTAAGGCCTTTGACACTGTCTCCCACCCACTCCTACTAAATGCCCTCAACCATACGTGTTTCTCTGCTGGCCCCCTCTCCTGGTGTGCAAGCTACCTATCAGCCTGCTCCCAGCATGTCAAAAATAATGGGGTGCTCTCAAGAGACCGTCCCATCCACTCAGTGGTTCCCCAGGGCTCTATCCTGGGCCCTGCTCTTTAGCCTGTACCTAAATGCCCTGCCTAGCGCCTGTTCTGGCAATATTCTACTATATGCTGACAACGCCATGATTTATGCAGCTCACAAAATCTCACCTCCCTCAACACTCCTCCAGCTCTCCTTCAGTGATGCTGAGAATTGGTTTAAGAAGAAGACTAGTAATTAACCAAAAAAAACTAAGGCAATGCTCTTCACCCACCACCAGAACAAAGCCAGCAAAGTCCCTCAAATCTTCCCCAGCACTTGTCAACCACTTGCACAAGTTTACTGGTACAAATACCTTGCAATCACATTTGACTCGGCCTAACCTTTCATGCCCACATTACTGCCCTCGCTTCCACTGCAAACACACACCTTGGCATCCTCTACCAGCACAAGGATTGCCTCCCACCTGATGCCCTCAGGCTTGCCATCACATCTGCAGTAATATCCTTGATTGTTCGACCTCCGGTATCTGGTGTTGCTGACTCCACTGCCCTCAGTAAGATTAGACTCACGCTAAATAAGGCTTGCAAGCTGCTGACCAATGCCCCTAGACTCACCCCCACCTGTCAACTCTGTGACATGGCCAAACTCCTATACCTCAACAAATGCATCCACTACCAAACCGGCCTGCTAACCAAGAAGATTCTACTTGGGATCTCCCCCCCCCCGGGTGTCTGCCTCCATCCAGCTTACTCCCCCCAGAGGCACCACCCGAACTTCAGAGAAGGTCACTCTACTAGTCCCAGAACTAGGACCACCCGGGCTCAGAGATCATTCAGCTACAGAGCCCTTATCTGGTTCAACTCACTCCCCGCAGCCATTTCCAACACCGCCAAAACTGCCCCCTTCAAAGCTGCCCTACGAGACCTGCTGTTCAACAGCCGCTGCTGCACCTGTCACTAAAAAAAATACTTTGCTGCTCTTCTGGCACTATTGACATGGGCCACTCGGCTGAACACCCACCACCCTCTGTCCTCTGCCAGTATCTGCTGGTACTACTTCAAATGTTAATTAACTACACTTGTGTTCAAGCAAGTTGTATGTAATACTATATATTTCTCTTCATGCAACCTATGTAAAACTGTGTGATTCTGTATGTCTGTTTTCTGTAAATATGCAAAAAATTTGTTATTCTGTATTGACTGTATTCTGTGAATTGTGTTAACCATGTGTGTCCCGTCTGTGACAAGGTACCTTTTTAAACGAGCTACTGGCTCAATGGTTGTAAATTCGATTATACAATAAATAAAGAAATAAAAACAAGTGGGTGTTGGATGTAGTGTGCAGAGGATTGTCTGTAGATTTAAGGCTCTCCTGCCCTGCTGCCTCCTCGTGCCTCAAGAGTCCGTTGTCTCAGGATACGCCATCCGTCCTCAGGGAGGACATTGCTCAGCTCCTTGCTGTCACATAGTGGAAGGGAAGACTCCGAAGTCATTGTCAGCTTCTAGGGATGTGGATATGTTGTTCTTATCCACACTTGTTGGCATGTCGCTTCCCCCTTTAAATCTTGCCGGAAGGTGTTCAGGCTGGCTTCTCCTGCCCACCCGGGTGTTAAAACTCTTGGCTCCGCCCCATGACGCCAGATTTTCCTTTCTGCTGGAAGATTCAGGTTACCTCCTCTTTGTGACTTCCTTTTGTATGCCCTGGCTTCTATCCCTTCGGTTATTCCGAAAAGTAGGCTCGTTCGAGCCAGCGACTGTGCTCTTTGTTATTCGGTCATGGAAGATGAATCTTCCTCCAGAATTCGCTGGTGCCCATGCAGCCAAAAAATGTCGCGCACCAATCCGCCTACCGGATGTGTCTACTGCCTGGGTGTTGGCCATGACACCCAGACTTGCAAGATGTCTCTTGTTTCACCCGAACATCCTAGACGATCGTCTCACACACCTTAAGTTGGGCAGGCCTGAGAAACAAAATCCAGTGAAATCCAAAGAGGCCCGGTGGGAGGTCTCCATGGCTGCAGGGTCTGCTGAGTAGCTGGAACAGATGCAGGCCTTCAAAGAAGAAGCGGCGCTGGTCACAGAATCCTCTTCTCGGTCATTTTGTGTTCTCCTCAACCCGGGCTCCATGTTTTCGGGTTCCTTCCAAAAGCTGTGTCAATCCCTCCCCACTAATGGTGAAGGACCTGCGGGCTCGTATTCCTCTCGGTCCCGTAAGAAAGAAAAGGATCCAAAACTTCTTTGTCTCAGCGAAGACGCTCTTGGGATCATGCGCGATCTCGGTCCCAGCAGCCAGCAGTATCGACTTTGGTTGGAATTGCTTCCTTGGCTGCTGGCTTCTCGGACCTGCCGTCTGGACAATCAACCGAGGTCTCCAGTGGATGAGGTTGAGAATATTCTCGATCCCGGGGACCCATTTTCTCCTGACGAGGCCGACAACTCTTTGACTAGGATTCCAGTCCTGCCCCTTCCTGATGAGGGGAGACAGCCTGCTGGGACTCCTATCGAGGAACTGGATCCAGGCAAGTCACCTGTTTCTCTGGTGTCTCCCGAGTGACTGAATCTGCAAGTCCGATAAAGGTTGAGCTCTGGACCCTAGACCATCAGGCCAAGGAAGGCGCATAAGCACTCTAAGAGGCGGCATGCGGTCATCCTCGTCCTCCTCAGATGAGGGAGGCTTGGCGGAAACTCCGATGCAATGAGGATTTGATGTGGAAGCAGCTGATTCTGTCTGGACAGAAGCTGGCCATTTCTTCTACTCCAGCCATTACTTGGCTTTTGCCTCCTACGCTGAAGTAGACTCCTTTGGAACCGGCCAAAATCGGTCTCTCAGCCGATTGTGGTGGAGCCGCCGCCTAAACATCCTTTGGGAGGGGCTCCTACGAAAGATCCTGAGATGGTTCCAGGACTCCCGCGTAGGTTGTCTGTCACCCTTACACCTGATCACCCCAGGCGTGTTGAGGAGGACCTTAGTGGCCGACCGATCTATCCGGATTCTTCAGACACGGAAGACACCATCTTACACTCTCACCCTAAGGACGATGAGTCTAGCAGTAGTCTGTCGACAGAGGAGGGCCCTTCATCTTTTCAAGGGATTCTCCACCTTGTCTCTGATTCAACAGGGATGCCCCTGGAGCCTGTCCAGAAAAGGGCAGAGTACCCTCTTACAGATATTCTTAAGAGGGGATACACCCACGGAAGCTTTTCCTGTGGCCGAAGCCATTGTTGGCCTGACATTGGAGCTCAGGCAGCATCCTGCCCAGCGCCATCTACCCGGATGGCCTGCAAGTGTGCAGTGCCCATTGGGTCCCTCTCGTGGTTTACTGAACACCCCTCAGTCGAGGGGTTGGTGTCTGCCTAATTTTTCAGATGCACAGGCAGCTCTGCTGACACTGACAGACCTTCTGACAAGGAGTCCAAAAAACTGGACCACATAGCCAGGAAGGTCTATGCAGCCTCTTCTCTAGGCCTCCGTCAGGCGAGCTCAGCCATCGTCATGGCGCACTTCTCTCATGCCCTGTTGGGCTCCTTAGATGAAGTTCTCCTGGACATCCCTGTGGGCCTTCAGACTACAGTCAAGCAGGACCAGGACCGTGCCATTGCCAAGCAGTTGCTTCAGACGGCTTTGGAACTTGGGTATTCTTGCGCCCGTTCAGTAGCAGCCACGGTTGCCTCATGCCGTATGGCTTGGCTGAGGCTTTCCATCTTTACGGTAGATACCCAGCACAAACTCACTGATGTTCCTTTCCTGGGTACCAATCACTTTGGCCCAGGTGTGGATGGTCACCTTCAGCAAATCAAGCAGTCCAGTGCCACCTTGGACTCAGCCACTTCTGCTCAAAGCACCCTGGCACCAAGCGAGCAGAAAAGAAAAAGCTTTTGGCACCCTGCTCCCTAAGGCTCAGCAGCCCTCCTTTCATGGCGGGCAGCAACAGAGCATAACGCTGTGCCCTCGGCCCAAGTCCGGGCCTCCACCGGCTCTGCAGACAGGCAGGTCAGGGTTCAGGTCCTGGACCCTCTTCTCCAAGCCTGCCCAGTGACGGGATAGGGGTTGCCACCCTGTCTCCGTCACAGCAGCTCTGGGTCTCGTGGGCTTTCCACCTGGTCCTCTATTACGTAGAAACATAGAATTTGATGGCAGATAAGGACGCTTGGCCCACCCAGTCTGCCCATTTCCTACCTACTGGATAAGCTGCAGATCCTAGTTAACCAGCAGCCTACTTCTTCCTACCCCACCCCTAGAATTGCCTTATGACTGTCCCATGCATGCTTGAATTCCACCACTGATTTTGACTCCACAGCCTCTCCGAGGCGCGTTCCATGCATCCACAACCCTCTCTGTGAAAAATACTTCCTTAAATTACCTCTGAGCCGCCCCCTCTATCTTCAATTGTGCCCTCTTGTTCTTGCACACCTCTTTTTGAAAGATGCTACCCTCTTGGACTTTGTTGATTCCCTTGAGGTACTTGAACGTTTCTATCATGTCCCCCTCTCCCTCCTTTCCTCGGGCCTATACATATTAAAGCTCCTTTAGGTCTCCTCTTCATATGTCTTCCGGTTGCAGACCCTGCACCATTTTAGTGCCCTCCTCTGGACAGCTTCCATCCTGTCTATGTCTTTGCGGAGACTGGGTCTCCAGAACTGCACACAGTACTCCAGATGGGGTCTCACCAGCTGTCTGTACAGAGGGATAATAACTTCCTGTTTTCTACTGGTGATGCCTCTCCCTGTGCAACCCAGTATCCCCCCAGCCCTCCTTGCTGCCCTCTCACATTGCTTGCCCACCTTTAGGTCATCTGATATGACTACCCCCAGGTCCCTTTCCATTTTTGTTGTTGTTAGTATCTCACCCCCCATTGTGTACTCTTCCCCTGGGTTTTGTTTCCCAGGTGCATTACCTTCACTTCTTAGCATTGAATCTAAGCTGCCATACATTTGACCATTCCTCTAACCTTCCCAGTCCTTCTCATCCTTTCCACCCCCACCCTGTGCATCAACTTTGTTACAGATCTTTGTGTCATCTGCAAAGAGATACTTTTCCTTCAGTCCTTCTGCAATGTAAACATAAAGACATTGAAGAGGACCGTCCTAATATTGAACCCTCACGGTACCCCACTAGTAACCCTCCTTTCTTCTGAGTGAACTCCATTTACTATTACTCTCTGTGTCCTATTCTCCAGCCAATTCTTTACCCAGGCTGTCATCTTGGGACCACTCCCAGGCTGGCTAACTTGTATATTAATCTTTTTGTGTGGGACTGTGTCAAATGCCTTGCTAAAGTCTAGGTAGGCCATGTCCACAGCCCCTCCCTAATCTACTACTTTGGTCACCCAGTCAAAGAAATCTATCAGATTTGTCTGGCATGACCTTCCTGCTGTGAATCCATGCTGCCTAGGGTCCTGTGCCCCTCTGGCCTCTAGATACTCGACAATTATTTCCTTCAGAAGTGATTCCATCATTTTCCCTATCACTGAGGTTAAACTAACAGGTCTGTAGTTTCCTGCTTCTGCCTTGCTCCCACTTTTGTGAAGGGGAATCACATCTGCCCTCCTCCAGTCCTCCGGTACCACCCCATCCTCCCATGATTTGTTAAAAAGGGTAGTCAGTGGCGTCACTAGTTCTACCCTTAGTTCTTTTAGAATTCTGGGATGAATCCCATCAGGCCCCATTGCTTTGTCCACCTTCAGTTTTAAGAGTTCTTTCAGAACCCTTTCTTCTGTAAATGGGCGGTGTATCAACTTCTGTATCTAGAGTGTTTCTACTGTTTGTTTGATGTACCTCCCCTCTTCATTTGTAAATACTGAGCAAAAATATTTGTTTAGTATCTCTGCCTTTTACAGTCTCCTCTGCCCACCCTCCCTCCCTTTATTAAGCCTCACTATCCCTCCCTTGGTTTCCTTAGCTCCCTGATGTACCCTATAAAGGTTTATCCCTCCTTAACTGAGTTGGCTATCTTTTCCTCGGTTTGGGCCTTTGCTGTTCTGACTGCCTTCCCAGCCTCCTTTTGTTTTAACTGATACAGTTCTCTGTCCTGCTCCTTCTCCGATTCCTTGTACTTCCTGAATGCTTTCTTTTTCTCTTGAACCTTCACTGCCTCTTCCTTTGAGAACCATAGTGGTTTCTTACATCGTTTTGTTTTGTTGCTTCACACAAAGGCTCGTTACCTCTGTGATGGCAGTTTTTATTATTCCCCATTGTTCTTCCACCCTCCTTCCTGCCCATTTGCTAGTGCATTCCTTAGGCACTCACCCATTTTAGCAAAGTCAGCCCTCCTAAAGTCCAGTACTTTTGTCTTTGTAGCTTGACTCTATTGCTGTGTTGTGTGAACCATACTGTTCGATGGTCGCTAGTTCCCAGATGGCTACCCACTTCTACATCTGTGATCCTCTCTCCATCTCCATTTGAGAGAATCAAGTCTAATATTGCTCCCTCTCAAGTGGGCTCCAGTACTAGTTGTCTAAGGCATGCTCCCTGTGGGGCATCTAGAATAACTCCACTCTTAGTGGCAGCTGCAACTGTACTCCAGTTAACATCTAGCATATTCAGATCACCCATCAGCAATATCTCCCTTTTTCTGCCATTCTAAGTATACTTTCTATCATTTCCTTGTCCATTTCCTCCCCTGAGAAGAGGTTCGTATACAACCCTGTGCGGATTGTGGTGCCATTGCCTGTCTCCAAATTCCCACAGTGCTTCTTCTCCTCCCTGTTTACCCTTTTGTTCTGTTGCTTTTATTCCTTCCCTTATGTAAGAGCTACTCCTCCTCCTCTTTACCCTCCCTGTCCCTCCTGTAGATAGTGTACCCTGGTATGTTCGTCCCAGTCATGGTTTTGTGTGTACCATGTTTCTGTGACTGCCACGATATCCAGATGTTCCTCCTCCATCAAGGCCACTAATTCAGGAAGCTTGTTACCCAGACTATGGGCATTGGTACTCATTGCTCTCCATTTTTTGATGGCTTTACCTTCTGTTGCAGCATCTCCCACTGACCGTTCTACCTCGGTCTTTTTCTCATTTAGTACCCTGTTTTGAAGGGAGAGGCTGGGATTTTCCTGCTGCTTGTCAGTGCCTCCCCCTTTGACTAGTTTAAAGCTTGCCATTGAAGCATTTAAACCGATTGCTCAAAGACTTTTTCCCTTCCTGGACAGATGCAGACCATCCTGCCAGTATAGGCTGGTGTCCTCAGGTGGAACCCCAGTCCCCAATGAAGCCAAACCCTGTGCTCTGCACCATTTTTTCAACCATTCATTAAACTGCATGGTGCTAATTACCCTCGCCTCCCCCATGCCTTTGACAGGCAGCACCTCTGAAAGAGCGGGAGCAGGCTTATCGGCGGGCAGGTGGTTCCCGGAGGAGCCGGAGATCGACTTAGCAGCTGCAGCAGTGGCAGCACGGTCACCGGAGGGGCCGGAGACTGACAGAGCACCATGCAAAGGCAGCACCTACCACGGACAGGTGGGTCTTAGAAGTGGTCGGCCAGGGTTTGCCTCTGGAATTTGAGCAGTACCAGCCCAGCCGAGCCCGCGCCCCACGGGGGGAGAGAGTATCAGCCCACACTCAGTCAGCTCTCAGACAACATAGCCCAGCTCCTCCTCCAGTCAACCCAGGGTTCGTTTCCAGGTACTTCCTGGTCCCAAAGCGGACGGGGGGCCAGTGCCCCATTCTAGATCTGAACAACCTGAATCGGTATCTCAGGCCACGCACCTTCAGGATGGTAACTCTTTCCCAGATCATACCATCCCTGGAGCAAAACATGGATCTTACTTCAAGAGGGTTCCTGCAGGAGGTCATAACAAATAGGACTAGCACCACCTGGTGTCTGGACCTCACGGCAGACTTTCCAGCAATGCCCGACAGGAACCGCCCACCCAACATCACGTGATAATGTCAGCGTGACCCTAAATAGTGGGCGGTCCTCACGCCTGCCCTCCAGTTCTTTCCTGCCGTCGCCTCGTGCAGTCACCTAGCGGTAGACTTCCACAGCGATCACCATTTTTTCCAGTAGTTTTACTACTCCTTTCTGAGTTTTTTCAGTAGCGTTCACGCTTCCGTCTTCACCTACATCCAAGAAGTGTGAGACTTTTGGCACCCAGATTCCACACAAGGACGGTCACCGCATTTGATTAGGCCCGGACCATCCCTCAGCCACCTGCCTAGATTGCCAGCCATTCAACCAGGCCACCCGGAAACTGAGGCAGCAGGTTTTGGAGGCCCATTTGTTAAAATCCCATTTGGCCTCCCTAGAAAAGCAAATGGAAAGAACCAGGGATTTGATATCACCTTCTTCTAGTTCTCCTTCAAAACACAAGAAGAAGAGAAGCACCAGGGTAGAAAACCGGTTGGAAGGTTCCAGGGCGAGTCTTCAACTCTGCTTCCAGCAAGGCCTTACCCCGCCGCCATCTATCAGGATTGTTCAAGTAGCAACTGGGGATTCCAATGGAACCACCGTCACCTTACTCACGGTTCTGGCAGGTAAGTCAGTCTCCGGCCCTCCGGTGACCGTGCTGCCGCTGCTGCAACTGCTAAAGTGGATCCCGGCTCTCCGGGAACCACTTGCCCGCCGATAAGCCTGCTCCCCGCTCTTCAGAGACCCACCCAGCCTCAGCCGCTAAGTCTGTGTGGAGCTCCTCACCCTCCCACACGGCGTCACCATCTTCCAAGTCAACCTCTCCCAGCAGTCGCATAGACGCAGCTCTCCCATCAGCACACCTTACATCTGGATGAGCCCTGGGAAGACTGACCCTCTTCCCTCTTCTCCCCCGCAGGTAGCTCAGCCTTCGAACCCAGCCACCCCAGGTGGAGACAGCGCCGGTCTCCTGGACATGGAGCACATCCCAGGTTCTGATCCATGTTCCCCCGTGGGGTCTCGGGACAGGAGGCCCCTCTGTCTTGGCCTGTTATGGGGAGACCTTCTGTTCCTTCAAGGAGGTCCTTCCCGGATGGTTTCTGACCTCATGCGGACCTTACTCCTCCGTCGGATCGGCTAAAATTCTCCAGGCGCGGACCCTCGATCGACAGTCTCCTTGCTGGACCCGATCTGCCTGTGCTGCAGGGCCCTTCAGCAGACCCGGGTCCATTGTCTGATCCCCTGCAATGGGTTCCGCCATCAGTTTATCCGACACCAGATCTGCTTCTGACGCTGGACCCGTCAGTGATTCCGACATCGGCTCGCCCGTTGCCGGATCAGTCTTGTATATACAATGGCAGGTCCGACTAGGACTCCACCGACGTCGGCTCCTCTAACAATGGGGATTTTTTTGAGACCCCTTCACATCCCGCACTACCCTTCTAGGTACTCCTTGGACTAACCTCTGGCTGGTCCAT
This sequence comes from Neoceratodus forsteri, assembly GCA_016271365.2. Taxonomy (NCBI): domain Eukaryota; kingdom Metazoa; phylum Chordata; order Ceratodontiformes; family Ceratodontidae; genus Neoceratodus; species Neoceratodus forsteri. The sequence continues at coordinate 822,049,121 of CM028137.1, read as the reverse complement.
TGCCTGAATGTCATACTGTGGGCATTACTTTCCCAGTTACACTCCATTCCGGGTTACTCTTCCCAGGGATACCCGCAGTTACCACTATCACCACCCGTGCTTCCATCCTTCTCTTCAGCCTCCCATCCCCGATTCCACAGCTGGACCTCAAGACTTTTATCCATTCTTGGTGGAAGGGCGTGGTCGAGTTGGTGACAGACCTGGAGAGCAGACTCCCACTTACTTGCTGTCCACTCAGGCCCTCGTCCCTAGAGAGCTTCCATCCTCTACAGTTTACATCAGGGGACTAGATCCTAAGGATATTTCTCTTCGGTTTTGAACCAGTTTATCCGACACCAGATCCGCTTCTGACTGGACCCACCAGTGATTCCGACATCGGCTCTCCCGTTGCTGGATCAGTCTTGTATATACAATGGCAGGTCTGACTAGGACTCCACACGGCCGCTCTCTAACAATGAGAGTTTTTGAGACCCTTCACATCCCACTACCCTTCTAGGTACTCCTTGGACTATCCTCCAGCTGGTCCATTGCCTGAATGTCATACTGTGGGGCATTACTTTCCCAGTTACACTCCATTCCGGGTTACTCTTCCAGGGATACCACGGTTACCACTATCACCACCCATGCTTTCCCTCCTTCTCTTCCGCCTCCCCCCCCCGATTCCACAGCTGGACCTCAAGACTTTTATCCATTCTTGGTGGAAGGAGGCGTGGTCCGAGTTGGTGACAGACCTGGAGAGCAGACTCCCACTTACTCGCTGTCCACTCAGGTACTCGTCCCCTGAGAGCTTCCATCCTTCTACAGTTTACATCAGGGGACTAGATCCTAAGGATATTTCTCTTCTGGATTTTGAACCAGGAGACAATCCAAACTTTGGGGAGGACTCTTCGGCAGAATAGTCAGGTCACGAATCCCCAGTCCCTAAGGGAAAGGATTCTCCTAAATCCCCTCCTGAAGATCCTTCCTTTTTGGACCTTTTGAGGTCCATTCAGGCTTTACGACTGGGAGTCTGAGGATCAGAATCCAGTGAGACAAAGACTTGCTGAACATCTGGACCTGGGTCTTTGTCTCCATTCTGGTTCCTCAAGACCTCACCACGACCATCTGACAACTGCCCCCTCCATCCCGGCCGTCCCCAAGAGAGCAGACAGGACTTACTGGGCACCTAAGGATGCTCCTTTTTTTTTTTTTTTTTAAATTCAAGTTTATTGATCTCAAGCAGGTACATCATTTTATAGATTCTATTAATATCCTTACATATCTCCATAGATCATTTAATTCTCAGAAATTTCCATTACATTTATCTCTGTTATCTCTACATTTCATTAATTTCCATAATATTATTATCTGAAACAATGTGGTCCCCCCTTTTTTTTTTTTTTTTGTATCTTCTCTATCTCACATTGTTGTCCCCAGTCTCCCTTGGGCCATGTCGGATCACTTGAGGCCTCTTCCATATCTGGTTCAATCTCTTTCTCCCCTCCCCCTCCTCTTTTTAAGATCTTTCAGGCATTATGTCGTTGGAGGAACACCAAATCTCCCACCTTGTCCATCTGTTCAGATAAGTGGGAGTTCGATTATTAATTTTGTAAGTGAGTTCCTCTAGTTCAGAGATCATGTTTATTATTCTTGTCCACTCCTGAATAGTTGGAGGAGCCAGATTTAACCACCTTTTCATAATAGCTTTGTGTGCTGCTGTTATTAGTATAACCCAGAGGTAGACTGAACCGCATCCTTCATCTCCTCAGGTGGGTGTCCCAGTATTAACATGTGCCACTCCAGCAGAGTCTGCACCAAGAATATTTCCTTAAGTGCCCCCGAAATTGCGCCCCAAAAGGTCCTTAAAACACTACAGGACCAGAAGACATGCAAGTGAGTAGCTTCTAATGAGCCGCAACCCCTCCAGCAGTGAGCCACAGCATTTGGATCCCTTCTACTTAATATTTGAGGTGCCAGAAAATAGCAGACCTTAATTCTCCAAGAAAATTCTTGCCAATATGGTGACTGGGTCGTTTTTTTAGTTAGAGAGAATATTCGGTCCCAGTTAATCTCTCCTAAGTCCTGGGGGAGCTCTTCCCTCCATTTTATTTTTATTCCATTGAGTGGATCCCTTTCAATGTCGATAAGGCTTATACAGAGAAGAAATCATCCTTTTTGCGTGTTAGCTACGGTACTTTCATTTATGGCCCCAGGATGTGTTGGGCTCTGATGGGGTCCATATCTTTCTTCTTTAATATGAGGATATAGTTTGTGGCTTGCAGATACCTGAAATGGTCTGTGTTTTGCAGGCTGAATTTGTTTTAAAGGATTCAAAATCTGAAAAATTTCTCCTGCCAAAATTGTGATAAACATTTCAGGCCTCTTGTCTCCCATGTGAAATCTCCTGTCCAGGCAGCCAGGTCTAAAATCCGGGTCCCATGCCAACCTTTTTAGGGGCCAGATAGAGTTCTTAAGCTTATATTTCTGCCATATTCTATGGACCGATCTTATAGTGTCTTTAATTGAGGTTAGTCTTGGATGTGGGAATCTATTCATGTTGGGGTCAACAGTCTGGATTCAAGAGGTATGATCCGTTCCTCTTCCTCTATTTTTCCATGAGTTGCCATCACACAGTGGTATTGGGGTTGAACCACCATCGCAGCATTTTAATTGGGCATAGAAAATAATCTTCAAGATCCAGGAGGGACTGTCCTTTTTCTTCTGCGTTTGGAGGATTTTAGATTTACTCTAGGTTTTTAGAGTTCCAAATTAATTTAGTGAGCATTTTGTTCCATGTTTGGAAGATTGGATTTATGTATATTAACTGAATACATTGGAACAAATATAAAACCTAGGAGCACATTCATTCGTAGAGTGTGTCTTTGAGTACATGGGAGATTCAGGGCGACCATCTTTGAAGTCTTTTTGCAAGTTACTCACTAAGGTGAGTAGTTAGCAACAACACAACTGGGAGTATTGTTTTGTAGGCATGTCCCCAAGTATTTTATTTTATTCCCTTCCAGTTTAAAGGGAAGAGATCACACAAATCTGTGGTTGGTTTGTAAAATAAGGTAAGCACCTCTGTCTTATTTTTATTAAGAGAATAGCCTGAGTGTCTACCAAATTCCATCAAGATTGTCCAAACTTGTTTTATGGATTGCTGGGGTTTTGTAAGACTCAGTAGGACGTCGTCCACATAAAGTGATATCTTTTTATGCAATTCACCCACCGTCACCCCCACCACCCCCTCTACTCTACGTACAGCTTCTACCGGCTCGATGTACAATGCAAATAGAAGTGGGACAGGGGCATCTCTGCCGCATACCTCTACCTAGGTGAAACCTTTCAGATATTCCACCATTCACTCGTAAGTAGGCCTGCGGTCCGGAATACAAGGAGCGGACTACATCTGTAAAAGATTGGGGAAAGCCTCTATGTTCCAGAACAGCAAATAAGAAGCCCCAAGAAACTTTATCAAAGGCTTTTTCGGCATCTAGGCTCATTAAGCATGCCAGTGTACCAGATCTCTGGACAGTGTCTATCAGGTTTATTGCTGACCTGACACTATCGGGAGCCTGACGGCCTGTTATAAAGCCCGTTTGGTCCATGTGTATCAGCCTGGGTAGTATAGGGTTTAACCTGGAAGCTATTATAGCTGTGAAGATTTTATAGCCTATGTTTAATAGAGATATGGGGCGGTAGGATTCACTGAGTGTCGGATCCTTCCCTTCCTTATGGATGACTGAGATAATGGCATATTGCCAAGAAGGAGGTATTGGATCAGTTCCGGACCACACCGCTATGAATGCCTCTTGAAGAACAGGGACAATCTCTGATACGAAAGTTTTGTAAAATTCCACGGTAAAGCCGTCTGGTCCTGGACATCTGGCTGTCTTTAAATTTTTTATTATGTATTTAATCTCTTGTTGAGTAATGGGTCTGGTCAGACTTTCTGCTTCTATCTGGGACATAGGAGGGAGATGAAGGGAGTTCAGGTAATCCATTTTCTCTTGGGGGGGGAGGTTTCCTCACTAGGTGAGTATAATTTGGTATAATAGTCTACAAAGGCCTTTGCTATTTGTGAGGCCTGGGTTGCTTTCTGGTTATTAACGGGAAGTTATTTTGGTGATTGTGGCTCTTGCTATGTTCTGTCTGAGTCTGAGGCCAATATTTCGGTCCCTCTAGGACCCCCTCATAGTATTTTGCTTCAGATAAAATAGGGCTTTCTCCACTTCCACTTTTTGTATTTTTGTAGCTGGTTCTTGTCTTCCTTAATTTCTTCTCCCTGTCCGGTCCCATTTTTTCTCTCCCTTTCCCCATCCTAATATGGAAATGAACTCTTGTTGCTTTTGGTCTAATAACTTCTTTTTATAGGTAGCTATTTGTATTAATCTACCTCTGGTAATTGCCTTGAAGAAATCCCATAGGATTTGGGGTGATGTCCCAAGGCGTATTGTTTTCTTCAATTGCTCTTTTAATGAACTGTTTAAGTTCTTTGACCACCTCTTTATCTTGGAGAAGGAGGTGTTCAGTCTCAAAAGTTTTTTGGTAGCCCCAGGTCTATTTCTAGGAAGAGGGGGCTGTGATCTGACAATACCGTGGTTCCCACCCACATCGAGGGGAAAAAAGGGAGGTCCCTTGTAAAGGTAAAGAACATATCCAGTCTTGAGTAAATATGAAACCTCGAGGAGTGGCATGTATATTCTCTGCTGGTGGGGTACCTTTCCCTCCATATGTTGGCCATTCACAGTTGCTGCAGCAGTGAACTGCTTTGAAGAGGCTTTGGCCCTGTGAATCTCTGGTCAGGGTATTTGAGATGTGGTGTCCATCTCTCTATTTAGAACTATGTTCCAATCTCCACCCATTACCGTTATACCCTTCGCCTTCTCAGCAACTAATTGTAATAGGGTCGAGTAGAAGGAGGTTGAAGATCCTGGGGGTATATACACATTAACCAGGGTAATCACCTGATCTTGAACTGACCCTATAACAATAATGTATCTTGCCCCAGGATCCTGTATAACCTCTTGCACCTGGAAAGGGAACGAAGCGGAGAGCCGAATAGCCACTCCTCTCTTTCTCCACCAGGAAGGAGTGGAAGAGCTGGAGTAACGTCTTACTTTTAATTTTGAGCTTCCCCAGGGTAAGATGTGTCTCCTGTAGGAATACTACCTCACAATTCTGGAGGTTTAAGTATCTTTGGAGTCTTTTCCTCGTGACAGGGCTTGTACACCCATTTATATTGAAGGAGACCACCTTTGAACAGTAATTAAGCAGTTATACATATTTCTATCTCAACTGCTGATCTCTGATGTATTATTTTTTTGAGATAACCAATTTGAAGATTTAAAGTACCTTGCATAAACATAAACCATATAACTTCAACAGATAACTTTTTTCCTAGTGAATTTAACCATAACTGTATTAAACAAATGAACAAGTACTTCGGCCTTATCCAACATCGAGCCGCAAGCAAATTTAATGCAGTATTGGTCATGGCCAAGAAAACTCGAAAGCATAAAACCCTGTGTCTTTTTAAATGACTTCCTAGGTGTAATTGTGCCATGGACCTTATTGGCGGAGGAGGTGTCCTTTCTGGACTCACAAGGGAGCTCAGTAGTGCAATGAGTTCTCCCTTTGGCACTACCAGAAATTTACTGACATGTCAATCCTCCTTCATGTCACCTTTGTGGCATTGCACCATCACTGTTACTACTTCCTGTCCCCCAAGTTATTCTTCCCCCTCCGCACCTCACACGAAGGGATGAAAGGGGTAGGGTGGAGGAGAACGAGTGATACATCGCTCTCAAGAAAATATTTAGAAGTCCCTAGGGACCTGTTGCGACATCTCCATCTCATTTGGGGTTATGCGGGTTTTATCCTGAAGACCTGTATTACCACATGCCCACATTACTCTCCTTGTCTCCCCGGTAGTCCCCTTCCCAGTCAGCACCCCTCGCCCCCTGAGCAAAGAAGTGGGTCTAGGCATCCCAAAGGGTCTTTCTACCTCTCATTTCATCCGTGAGTCTGTCAGCAATTGGCCTTGTAGCCTAGATGGCCCACTCCCTTTACATCATAGCATTGCTAGGGTATTCTTTTCCCCCCCCCTTTTTTCCTCCCCCCGCTCCTCCCAGCTCCTTGCTACTATCTCTGAGGGTGCACTTTAATCCCCCTTCTTGTTTGCCTGTTTATTTTGGGCCTCGAGCTATCTTGGGGCGGGATCTATTCAACCTCTCTGGGGCTACATCTCATCAGCCCCGTGTGATCCTTGCGGAAGCCCAGTGCCATATCTTTCCCCAAACTCAGTCCCTCTAAGGCACAGTGCCCCACCAAGTTAGCCAGGCTCTCTTTTTGTCATTCGAGCACTAGGCTGTCAACGGCATGTCTTCGACAAAACACCACGGCTTGCTCGAAGATCCGCGGATCCGGTCCAGTGGCTCAACCTCTGGCTTTCAAGTCGCTAAGGTCCCGGGTTTTAAATCATCCAGCTTGCGCCTGTTCTACGCTCCCGCTACAGGTTTCTTCATTTCCTCCCCCTCCTGCGGGGAGACTCCGGGTCAACCAGGACCTCTCCAGAGGGGGCGCTTAACTTGGATCCACAGCACTGGTTTTCGCACTCTGCGCTGGTAACCCATCCCCCGCACTGTAGTTTTGGCCTGTCTGTCTTCCCATGCTTCTAATGAATTTAACATCTGAACCCTTAAAACTTTGATGTTAAAGCATATAGTGTAGACATGAGCGGCTCTGTTAAGCTATTTTCCAGATCCTTTTGTTAGGAAGTGATATCATCTGTCATGAAAAGTATTTATGAAGGATCGGTTCAGTGCAGATCAGGTCCAGCGGTTATTATTCATTTGCTGCCCCTCCCCTTCAACAACCCATGTCAATCCCCCAACAGAGCAACCCAAGCCTCCAGTATTTCTTTAACCTCTTTTAGAGAACGTGATGCTAGTCATGGATCCTAACCTGAAGCTCCTCCTCCAGTGTTCAAATCGTAGGGATCCCAGACCAGGCACCTTAAATCTGTGCCCTTTCCAAAGTTCTCTGAGGATCCCCTCTTTTCATCTCCTCTCCGGAGACAGGACCCAGGCCGATTGATTCCTCTGCGGTGGAAGCATATGGTTTTGGCCTGCCGTGCACCGCCCTCTGCGCTCTATATTGATATTCCATCTCCCACCCAATAGTTTCAGCATATCTGTCTCCCCTCCCTCCCCTCTGTCAGGTCTAATCAACCCTTCACATTTTGTTTCAGAGCACTGAATCTAAATTCTAAGAGTTCTGTTGTGGCAGTTTTCAGTTCTCTTTATCGGGAATGGTTGGATCCAGCATGAGGTGTAACAGTTCAAGAACTACTACAAGGGCTGATCCTTTCAAGAGGCTCTTATTCGCCCCTCCATTTCAGTAAGCATACCTCCCCCTTCCTCTCCATCCCAGCCTCTAGGTTTTCTTTGAACTAATTTAAGTATGAGTAATGTTGGTAGTGTCTGAGCCATCCAGTAAAGGCCCCGGTTCTTCAAGACTCCGTGCTTACTAATCATCGATTAATTCAGGGTCTGAATATTACTAGACTATTCAGAGGGCAGGAGAGAGTGTCCAAGGAGTGTGGGTCTGTTCAAGTGGCTCATAGGTGTAGTGGGGCAGTTCTTGGGTTTCTAGTAAGTCTGAGTCGTCTGGGGCTCCATTGCTCTTCCGTCTGCATTCCTCAGCTAATGAGGTTTCCTCTTCCGCTTCTAGTCGATCCAGTGATTGGAGATGTCTGCTCCTTTATTTACGAGGCGGATCACCATATTTCTGAACCATCGATGTGATGTCCGCCCAAAGACTTGTCTAGGATTTCTTTGTAGGGAGCCTTTTAAATTGTTCCTCTCTTGCGACTGCCCAGGTGGAGGAGAGAAGGTCCTTCTTCATCTTCTCTTTTATCATTGGTGGCATGGAGATCCGAGATCTGTCAGGTGAGGGGCTGCCGCCAGAAGGTCCTTAAAATTTTATTACCTTGCTGGGTCACAATCTGAGTCTAGCTGGATAAAGGACTTGTGCCTTAAGGCCTTAGCTCTTGCTGCTGTTTCACCACAGGCCATATAGTCTTCCTCGCTTCTTGCACCTCCGGATGTATGGTGGGTTATCCAGTACAATTTATGGGCCATGTAGGAGGGTGTTTCTGGGACATGGATATATCGTTCATCCGCACTGTCTGGCAGGTTCCTTGCCGCTTTAAATCTTGCGGAAGGTCTTCAAGCTGGCTCCTCCACCCACCGGGTGGTAAAACTCTTAGCTCCGCCCATGATGTCAGATCTTCCTTACCACTTGGAGCTCAAGTTCCTCCTAACGCTCTACGTATAGACTGGATCCTAATTCTTCGGTTTGCCCGAAACTTATTCTCAAATTTTCAAGACTTCGGTCAAATTACTCCCTCGCGGCTGCGATGGACAAATCGACGCCCGGATTTCGGCGGTGCCCATGTGGGCAGAAAATGTCCAGGACGGATCCATACTCCATGTGCGTCTACTGCCTCGGCCTAGACCATGACCCGCAGGCCTGCGAGTTATGCCGTTAGTTCTTGGCCAATGTCCTGAAGACCGCACTGCCCAGTTACAGCTAGGCACCCCGAGCGCTACCGCCGGTGAAGTCAAAGGAGTCTGCTAGCGGTGACATGAGCGGCTGGCTCGCTGAGCAACTCAAGCAGATGATCGCCCTCGAGGAGGAGGCGGCACAGGCTGCATCATCCTCTTCTTCAGTCGTGGCATTTATCCCACTCTCTTTGGATTCCTCCTACTCAGCTTCTTTTAAGGAGCTTTGCCAATTCCTTTCCACGAAGGGAGAGGGGCCATCGGAACATTCTTCTCGGTCCAAAAAGAAGGACTCGAAAGGTAAGTCCCATCGTTGGCGTTCGTGGGAGTGGGAGAGGTCCCTTTCCCCGGACAGTCGACACTCGACTTCGGTCGAGGTCGCGGCTAAGGCCGCTGGCTTCATGGTGTCCCCGTCAGGTCAGCCGGCCGAGACACCCGTCGACGCGGTCAAGATTTTTCTCGACCGTCGGACGGGCTGTCGACAGGTGAAGCCAACAACCCTTCTTCACGGTTCCCCGGTGGAGACTCGAGACTTGCCTGCGCCTCCTGTGCTGGAGTCCCGGTCAAAGGCTTCGAACCCGAGGAAGAGCGGATGTCCCCACCCTTCCCAGACCCATCCTCGGAAACACCAAGGATCTCGGTCTCGGACATCGTCTCGGTCCAGCGATACCCATGACGTCGGCGGTCTCGGCACCAATGCGGGCGCCACCGCTCGTCCTCGTCTTCCTCCTCAGAAGAGGAGAGGCTTCGGCGCAAATTGCGTCGGCACTACGAGGACCTGATGTGGCAGCAGTTACTTCTGTCCGGGAACAAGCCGACACCATCGCCTTCCCCGGCCATCAAGTGGCTGTCACCCGAAGAGCCGAAACAACACCTCGCTGTAGTCGAGGTGCCTAAGCCTGGGCCAGTTGCTCGGCGGAAACCAGCTTCCCCACCGATTGTGGTGGAACCTCCACCTCCACAACTGAAATCGGGGGCGCCGACCAAGGACTCTCGGTCAGGTCAGGGCCTGCCTCACAGGTTGTCGGTCACCCTCACTCCTGATCATCCTCGGCAGATGGAGGATGGCTTAGGCCCCAGGCAGCTCTTTGCGGACTTCTCAGAGTCCGACGAAGATTCCTCCCTGTTCTCCAGGCCCATTGACCTGGAGTCCTCTGGGGGTCAGTCGGTGGACGTAAGCCCATCGTCTTTATGGGTCTGCTTCAGCGAGGTCCACTGGGATGCAGCTCGAGCCCATAACCAAGTGGGCCAAGTATCCCCTAACGGAGATGCTAGACTGAGGGGATTCACCCACGGAGGCCTTTCCGGTGGCTGAAGCCATTGTTGGCCCAGCCTTGAGCTCTACGTGCCTGCTTCCTGTCCTGCCCTGCCGGATGGCCAGGATGTATCCGGTCCCTACGGCTCTTTGTCCGGTTTTTGGGAACACCCCTATGCCGAGGGGTTGGTCACCGATAAGCGTTTTCCGGCGTTCCGGGACCGCTAGGGATGTGGATAAGCCCCCCAACAAGGAGTCCAAAAAGCTGGACTATGCCAGGTGCAAGGTGTATGCTGCGTCCTCCCCTGGCCTCCACCAGGCCAGCTCGGCCATGCTGATGGCACACTTCTCCCACGCCCTCATGGGCACCCTGGATGAGGTGATCCCTCATCTCCCGGCCGACCTGCAGACCACGGTCAGGCAGGTACGGGACCAGGGAAGGGCAGTGGCAAAACAGCAGCTCCAAATAGCTCTGGACATTGGAGACTCCTGTGCCAGATCAGTTGCAGCCGCAGTGGCCATGCGCCGCAGAGCATGGCTGAGGATATCCACCTTCACGGCGGATACCCAGCATAAACTGGCGGATGTCCCCTTCCTGGGGACCGACCTCTTCGGCCCTGGAGTGGAAGGTCACCTCCAGCAGATTGAAAGTCCATTGCCACTCTGGACTCGGTCACCTCTGCCCAGAAGGACAAGGGCCATCGACAACAACAACATAAGTCCTTTCGCCCTTCTGCACCTGTGGCACGTCCGGCCCAACAGCACCAACACCAGGGCCAGCAGGCTCGCGCTTGGCACCCCAAAGCCAAGCCTGCGGCTTCCTCTAATAGGAAGCAGGGAGGAAAAGGCCCAGAGGTCCTTCGGCTGGTCCCTCCTCCAAGCCTGCCCAGTGACGGGTTGAGGGGTGTCGCCCCCAGCCTCGTCACTCCCCCCTGGGTTCCCCCCGTGGGGGGACGGCTCCGCCACTTCCTTTCCGCCTGGTCCGCTATCACCACAGACCGCTGGGTGTTGGAGGTGGTAGGAAAGGCCTGCCCTAGAGTTCAAGCAGGCCCCGCCCTTCCGAGCTGTCGCCCCTCAGGGGGCTGCGGGGTCCGCAGCCTCTCTGTCGGCTCGCCGAGCCGATATCACCCTGCTCCTCAAAAGAGGTGATCAGGAAGGTGGCAGATCCTCCTCCAGACCCGGGGTTTGTGTCCAGGTACATCCTGGTCCCAAAGCAGACGGGGGGCTGGGGCCCCATTCTCGATCTGCACGACCTGAACAGGTTCCTAAGATCTCGGACCTTCAGGATGGTCACTCTGGCTCAGATAATCCCATCCTTGGAACGAGGCATGTGGTTCTGTTCTCTGGACCTCCAGGATGTGTTCTTTCATGTCCCAATCTGTCCGTCCCACCAGAGATTCCTCCACTTCAGGGCAGAGGGATTCCTCTACGAGTTCCGGGCCATGCCCTGCGGCCTTTCCCTAGCTCCCAGGGTCTTCACCAAGTGCATGGCAGTGGTGACAGCATTCCTGCGGCACCGAAGGGTCCAGGTGTACCCCTACCTGGACGACTGGCTGATTGCAGCCCCCTCCAGATCGGAGGTGGAGCGGTCCAGAGATCTGGCCCTCCAGGTTTGCTCTCAGGTTGGCCTCTTCATCAGCGAGGCCCTAGTCGGGACTCATGCCAAAGCAGGTGATACAATTCCTTGAGGCAGAGTTCGACTCTCTGAAACCAAACATGGCTCCGGTGGACAGGGCCGAGGTTCTTTCCTCCTTTGCCCAATCATTTCAGGTTGGGCAATTGCGCCTACCTGGGACTTCCTGCACCTCCTGGGCCTCATGGCGGCCTGCACCAGCGTGGTCCATTGGGTCCGTTGGTACATGCGTTCCCTTCAATGGGGCTGGCCAGTCAGAGGTCACGCACTCGATCCGCTGGATCAGCTAGTGACAGTGACCCAAGGGATGTGGAGCAGCTCTCCAGTGGTGGACCATTCCAGCACATCTGCAGGAGGGCAACTGTTTGTCCACCCCGAGCCGACGGTCTCTCTATCGACCGATGCCTCTCTGATGGGTTGGGGTGCCCATCTGGGGGAGCACAGAGCGCATGGCCTCTGGTCCCCTCGGGAGTCCCGATGCCACATCAACCTGCTGGAGCTTCGAGCGGTTCGTCTAGCTCTCACCACCTTCGCTCCATTTCTACGGGGTCAAGTGGTTCAGGTCCAGACGGACAATACCACGATCATGTACTACCTAAACTGCCAGGGTGGATGCGCTTCATGCCTCTGTGCAGGGAAGCTCTCCGCATTTGGTCACTCGTGCGCAGCCTGGAGGCGGATCTCCTTGCCATCCATGTGGCAGGAGCCTCCAACACCCTGGCCGATGCCCTAAGCCAGATAGGGGCTGCGTCCCACGAGTGGTCTCTCCTGCCAGAGGTAGTACAAGATCTGTTCTCCCACTGGGGCACACCTCAGGTGGACCTGTTTGCCTTCAGGGAGAATGCGAAGCTGAGACAGTGTCATGCCCGCCCCCCTCCGCAGGGCTTGTTGCAGGGGGATGCCTTCTCGAGGCCGTGGACCCCGGGCCTCTTCTTCTATGCCTTTCCCCTATTTCCCTTGATCCACAAGGTGCTTCTCAAGGTGAGGAGGGACAAGGCGCAGGTGATTCTGGTAGCCCTAGACTGGCCCCGCCAGTTCTGTTATCCAGATCTCCTCAGTCTCAGCTTCAGGCTCCCGAGGCGGCTTCAGCCCGCCCAGACCTGATCTCAGTCAATCAGGGGAAGGTATTCCATCTGGACCTTCAATCCCTGCACCTGATGACCTGGTTCCTGAGTGGCTAGAGTTCCAGGCCTTGGGTCTTTCCGATGAGGTCCTCAACGTCGTTGAGGCATCCTGTAGAGTCGACCAGAAAATGTTAGCCTTCAAATGGAAGAGATTCTCCATTTGGTGTCAGAGCAAGGCCTGGACCCTTCCTCCTGTTCCTTGGCAAGCATTCTGGACTATCTGTATTCCCTTTCTCAGCAAGGGCGGTGAGCGACCCTTAAGGTGCACCTGGCAGCCATCTCTGCTTACTGGGCACGGTCCGGGAAGCAGTCAGTGGTGCAGGAGAAGGTGGTCGGGTGCTTTTTCAAAGGCCTTGATCACATATCCCCTCCGGTGCGAGAATCTCCACCTCCGTGGGATCTACTGCTGGTATTGGCTAAGTTCATAGCCAAGCCATTCGAACTGATGCACAGGTGTGACATCTCTCACCTGTCATGGAAGACCATCTTCTTGGTGGCTATCACGTCAGCCAGAAGGATGGGAGAACTCCAGGTGCATTCCATCGAGTCTCCCTATCTGGTCTTCCACAGGGACAAGGTTGTCTTTCGCCCCCAACCGAAATTCCTTCCGAAGGTGGTGTCAGAGTTTCAACTTAACCAGGTGTTGACTCTGCCGGTGTTCTACCCCAATCACACCTTGGAGGCTGAATATAGGCTCCATACTTTGGACCCTAGAAGAGTGCTCGCTTACTACAAGGAGCGGATGGCTGAAGTTTGGGAGAGGTTCACCAGCTGTTGGTCACCTATGCTGAAGCCACACCTGGCAGACCTGCAGCCAAGCAGACGATAGGCAGGTGGGTCACCTCCTGCATAGATCTCTGCTATAGGTTAGCGGGCATGGAGCCTCCCAGAGGGATAAGAGCTCATTCTACCCACCATATCACTGCATCGGTGGCTGCTTCCAGGGGCGTCCCTATCCAGGAAATCTGCAGGGCTGCTACCTGGAAGTCAGCACACACCTTCATCACCCACTACCACATCGACCTTGAGTCACGCCAGGATGCTGGTTTTGGGGCCTCGGTTCTCCAGTCTATATTTCCCAAGTAGGGGTGTGCACCTTGCCTCCCTCCTCCTGGAGAACTGCTAGGAGTCTGCCAGACAGTGTGGATGAACAACATATCCATGTCCTAGAAATGCAGGTTACTCACCTGTAACAGGAGTTCTAGGAATGGTATATGTTGTTCATCCACAGGACCACCGGCCTCCCTGGCTTTGACACAACCTGTCTTCCAGTGGGCTAGATCTGGCATCATGGGGTGGAGCCGAGTTTTACCACCGGGTGGGTGGGTAGAGACAGCTTGAAGACCTTCCGGCAAGATTTAAAGCGGCAAGGAACCTGCCAGACAGTGTGGATGAACAACATATACCATTCCTAGAACTCCTTTTACAGGTGAGTAACTTGTATTTTTCTGCCAGACCCTTTTTAGGATGTCTTCCTTTCTCTTGTAGGACGTTAATCGAACAATGAATGATCTGGGTCTCGCACCAGGGTTCTTAAGCCGCGGGACCAGTGACCAGTGTGCTCTTTCGATTTCGAGATCAAGCTCTTTTGGTAGATTTAGGGATTCCCGGAGGAGAGTTTGAATAAATGAAAAGTTGTCAGATTCCTTTTCTTCTAGACCTTCTGGGATTCCATATATACGGATGTTCTGCCGCCTGCTGTGCCCTTCAAGATCGTCCAGTCCTCTAGTTAGCTCTCGATCTCTGGCCAGCAAATACAGGATGAGGCGGGCTTGTTTGTCGGTCTGCTCCATCGTCTGTGTGAGGCCCAACTCCAATTGCTCTGTTTTGTGGTCCATTTGATTGAGGTCTGAGCGAAGGTCAGTGAGGGTCTGGTCTATTTTTGCCACCGTTCTCACTGTTTTTTTTATCGTTTCCAGGATGTCTTCTGGTGGTTGCTCGCATTGCGGTGAGGCCTGTTTAATGTCTGGCTGCGGGCCTCTGGTATCTGGATATGTGTCAATGTCTGCTTGCAGCATTTCTCTTAATTTTTGTATGGGAGTGGTCGGGGGCTTGCCCGGTTTGTTCCGCTTCTGTTTGGCTGGAGACACCATTTTGTAAATGAGCGATTAGCCTGGATTGTTATTCTTGGGGTCGAGGAGCTCCTCGATCAAGGCGCCATGTCGTTCGGTGACGTCACCGCAAGTCAGGATGCTCCTTTTTTGAGTGCACATCCTAAGGCAGACTCTGTTTTCATCTTGGCTGCTCAGAACCACTCCACTGTATCTAAGCACACGAGCACGTCTCCTCCAGACAAAGAGTCATGGCAGTTTGACCAGGAAGAAAGTTTTTTCCTGGGCTACGTGTGTTACGGTCTCTGAACTACGTCGCTCATATGGTGTCTCGCCAAAAGGCCAGCTTAGCCAAGATCGAGGACTGTATCCAAACTGTGGTGAATTTGGGCCTTGAGGAGCTCGCCAGGGACATTCACCCGTCCAAGATTTCTTGTAGACATGCTCTTCAGTCCACTTATGACTCTATCGATGCAGTAGCCTGGACCTCGACTGCCATCTCCCTTCGGCGGCATGCTTGGCTCCGCATTTCTGGCTTCGCCAATGAGGTCCAGTATGCCCCCTTTAGGGGATCAGTGCTTTTTGGTGGGGACACCAAAGATATTATTACAGACCTTCAGGAACATGGCCAGGCTGTGTAAGGTCCATGTACCAATCAGGTACTCAAACGCAGCAGCCCTTTCAGAAACGGACATGGAGGCATGTAAATGAACCCAGTTCCATCAGGGATAAGCATAGGCCACGGGGCTCTGTCCACCCTCCTGCCTCCAAAACCAGTGCTGGACTGGGGCCCTCCCGGCCCAACCCACCACTTACTGACTCCCTGGCCCCATCCCTCCTCGGCCCCATTCCTCCTCAGCCCCATTGCGAGGCGGTGGGGGAGGTTGCCTGTCATGTGCAGGAGTGACAGAACATCACCTCCAACAAGTGGGTCCTGCAGTTAGTGTCTCAGGACACACCTGGAGTTCCTGGTGCCTCCTCGAGTCTCCACCGTAAGGTCCGCCTACTCTCTGACCAGACCATTTTTGTAGGGAGGAAGTACAGGCTCTATTGTTAAAAGAAGCAGTACAGCCAGTCCCTCTTCAGTACAGAGGGTAGGGTTTTACTCCCACTTTTCTGGTGCCAAAAAGACAGGCGACCTCATGACCGATTCTTGACCTCAGCAGGCTCAACTTGTTTGTCACGTACAAGAAGTTCAGGATGCTTACCCTTCAGGCCTCCTACCTCTTCTGCAGGAGAATTACTGCTTGTGCGCTCTGGATATGTAGGATGCTTACCTGCACATCCTGATCTTTCCCAGCCATCGCCGCTTCCTGCGGTTTACATTCCGGGGGAGCACTTTCAGTTCAGAGCCCTCCCCTTTGGTCTCTCTTCAGCACCCAGAGTTTTTACCAAGTGCCTAGCAGTTGTGGCTGTGGCTGTGGCCCTGAGATGGCAGGGCATAGTTGTTTTTCCCTACCTGGACGATTGGCAGATTTCAGCTCCATCCAAGGATTCCCTTTCGGAGGCACTTTCAGTCACCCTCAGCTTTGTTTTCCAGACTGGGGATCATGGTCAATGTCCCCAAGTCCTCGTTGATTCCTTCTCAACAGCTTCAGTTTATTGGAGCAGTTCTGGACACAACCGAGGGCAGAGCTTTTCTTTCTCCAGACCGGAGGGAAACTCTGATCAAGCAAGTTACTATGGTGGCCTCTTCCAGATCTCTCCCAGCCTGAGAGTTTCTTCGGTTACTGGGCTTGGTGGCGGCCTCTATCTCCGCAGTTCCCCTGGCGGGGCTCCACATGAGAATCACTCAGTGGTCCTTGCAAGGTCAGTGGGATCAGCTCCAGGAAGACTTGGACCAACTGGTCCTAGTCTCCTCTGCTCTTCAGAAAGACTCGCTTTGGTGGAAGGATCCCTCGAACCTGTCCTTGGGTCTCCCATTTCAAGGCCCAGCCACCCCCCTCAGAGCTCTGACCACAGATGCCTCCAAACTGGGTTGGGGGGCTCATCTGGGGGACCATCCAACTCCGGGACTTTGGTCCCAATTGGAGATGTCTTTGCACATCAACATTCTGGAGATGAGGGTTGTATTGTATGCTCTTCAAGCATTTCAGCCTGTCCTCCCAAGGGATTACTGCTTATCCAGATAGAGAATCGTCCGTAGTTTTGGTACCTCAACAAGCAGGAGACACTGCTTGTACCCCTTTGCAGGAAGCGATGAGAGTGTGGAACTGGCAGTCCAACAGGTCTGTCTCTTACAGCAGTACATGTTCCAGAGTGGAAAACGTCCTGGCAGACAGCCCAAGCAGATAGTTCACCCTCGTTCACGAATGGGAACTAGATCAGGAAGTGGCAGTCACTAGTTCAGAGATGGGGCGACCAGAACTCTACCTTTTCTCCTCCCATCTAACACAAAGCTTCCAAGATTTTGCAGGCTCGTTCC
This sequence comes from Neoceratodus forsteri, assembly GCA_016271365.2. Taxonomy (NCBI): domain Eukaryota; kingdom Metazoa; phylum Chordata; order Ceratodontiformes; family Ceratodontidae; genus Neoceratodus; species Neoceratodus forsteri. Next base: position 822,032,087 of record CM028137.1, on the reverse strand, counting down.
AGAGCATGGTGCTTTCTGGCATGATGTTGTCTCTTTCCTGGACAGGGAGATTGTTTTACTCCCCACCCCACCATTTCCCATTCTTCAGAGAGTACTTATCAAACTTCAGGCTGAGGCGAGCACGGCTGATCCTAATTATCTCTCCGACCCAGACAAATTTGGTTCCCACTTCTTCTACAGCTTCGAGAAACCCCAGTTCTGCTTCCATTGAGGCACAGCCTTTTATTTTTTATTTTTATTTTTTAAATCCGTCACGCTTTTTCTAGTCTTTGTGGCACACCGGCTGGAGCATCCAGCCACAGCCCCAGCCCGGAAAGCAGCATGCCTCAGTATGATGGGGGACCGGTGCAGCTGCCCCAGCCTGCTGGAAGGCCTCCCATGCTGGACGGAACCCCAGTGCAATTCCATGACAGTCCTCTGGGTCAACGGGAGAGCGGCCATCAAGCTGCCTTGGTCGCACCCAGCCATTTTCCTCCAGTTTTTCCCCAGGAGCCAACAGTGCAATGACATCTGCACGTAAGCCAACATCTTGCCATGCTCCTCCCCATCTATGCACTGCACTGTGCTGCACCTGTTTGTCACCAGGCATCACTACAGTGCGACGTGCATTCCCCTGCCCACCCCTGAGGGAGGAGAGCAGTCCTGGGATGCTCAATCCACCCTTTCCCTTGCCGACCCCCAGGGGCCCCCCCGAGTCAGTTCCCGAACAGGGGTCGCCGGCGTGGCATCCTTCTAACCTAGGACAAGGGTCAGTTAATGCACCTGGGGCTCAGGATCCTGCATCTTCATGTGTGGCTCCTGCAGACATAGCGATTTGTCACTTTGGGGTCTCCTCCAGAGTTGCCCAGGTAATTGAGGAAGCTAGAAGGCCTTCCACAAGATCCACTTACGCCATGAAGTGGAAACGGTTTTCTGTTTGTGCGGCTTCCAAGGGTAGGGACCTTTTTACTTATTCAGCCCCACAGCTCATGGAATACCGGCTCCATCTCTCAGATTCAGAACTTTACTATTCCTCATTGAAAGTGCATCTTTCTGCCATTTCAGCATACCACGTGCTGGTGGATGGTAAACCCGTGGCCCAGTTGGAGATCTCTAAAACTTTTCTGAAAGGGATTCTCCCATCTGAAACCCCCCATCCGCAGCCTACACCACCTTGGGACCTTAACTTTGCGTTGAAGAAGCTCCCTCTCCCTCCCTTTGAACCAGCAATCAGCTGTGATATGCGCTATATCTCGGAAAGTGCTGTTTTTAGTTGCTATCACTTCTGCTCAAAGAATTTCCGAGCACCAGGCTCTGGTTTCTAAGGAGCCTTACCTTATTTTTCACAAGAACTGGGCAGTCCTCAGAACTCATCCTAAGTTTCTTCCAAAGGTGGTATCTGAGCTCACTCTGAACCAGTCAGTGGAGCTTCCGGTTTATTATCCATCTCCAGTGAATAGAGGTGAGGCTCTGTTGCATTCTCTAGATGTACACTGCATTCTTAGGTGTTACACCTACCACCAAAGATCGCGGAAGGATAACCAGCTCTGTTTTCTTTGCTCCCAGAACACTGGGAAAGGCTGACACAAAGTAGTACCTCTCTAAATGGCAAGTGAACTGCATATTCTTCTGTTACCAGAAGTTGCTGGGGTCGGTCAAAGCTTATTCCACTAGGGGCATGGCTGCATCCGCAGCCTTTCTCCATAATGTTTCTGCAGCAGAGATTTGTGTGGCAGCAACCTGGAGTTCCGTCCACACCTTCACTAAGCATTACAGTCTGAACATTACTTCTAGGCGAAGGTCTGAGTTTGGCCTCGCTGTTCTGCAAGGCCTGTCCAAGGCTGGTTCCTTTCTGTACCTTCTTGCGTTTGTTCCTCCTCCAGTGTTTCTTTGGAGAGGCTGCCTGGGACTCAATCCTATTTGTTATGACCTACTGCAGGAACCTCCTCGAAGTAAGATAGTACAGTTATATAAGAACTTACCATAACAGTAGATCTTCAAGAGAGGTTCCTGCAGTAGGTCATGATTTTCCCTCCCTCCTTCCCCTATTTTTTCTTTTGTGTCTCCAGGCCAAGCTTTCCTTTCCTTCCGGGTTCCGGCAGGAGAACTGGAGGGCGGGTGTGGGGACTGCCCACTATATAGGGTCACGCTGACGTCATCACGTGACGGGTGGGCGGTCCCCCGTCAGGCATTGATGGAAAAGTCTGCCGTGAGGTCCAGACGCCAGGTGGAGCTAGTCCTATTTGTTATGACCTACTGCAGGAACCTCTCTCGAAGATCTACTGTTATGGTAAGTTCTTGGGTAACTACTTTCTGCTCACTGGATCTCCAGGACACGTTCTCTCATGTCCCAATCCATCCTTCGCACCAGTGGTTCCTCCGCTTCAGAGCAGAGGTAACCCTATTCGAGTTCTGAGCCATGCCATTTGGCCTGTCATTGGCTCCAAGGGTCTTCACCAAATGCATTGCAGTGGTGGCATCCCATCTCGGGTGTCAAGGGGTCAGAGTGTACCCCTACCTCAACGATTGGCTCTTGGTAGGTTCCACCCAGCAAGAGGTGTAGAGGTCCAGGGACCTTGTCCTCCAGACCTGCTCTCAACTTGGCCTCCTGATCAATGAAGCCAAGTCTGAGCTTGTGTCTTCTCAGGTGATATGCTTCATCGGGCAGAGCTTGACTCTTGCCAAGCCAGAGCTCGGCTCCCGGCGGACGCGGCAGAGGTTCTCTCCTCCTTTGCCCAGTCATTTCTGGTTGGGCACTTGCACCCTGCCCGAGACTTTCTGCGCCTTCTGGGCTACATGGCGGCCTGGACTCCGCGCCTGTCATTTCAACCAGCTGATCACTGTGACCCAGAACATGTGGGACGCTCTCCAGTGGTGGACCGTCCTAGACCGGTTGCAGGAAGGGATCCCATTTGTCCGTCCCGAGCCGACGGTCATCCTCACGACTGATGCTTCTCTCATGGGGTGGGGAGCCCACATGGGGAACTGCAGGGCCCACAGGTTCTGGACCCCCATGGAATCCCAATACCATATCAACCTGTTGGAGCTCAGAACAGTCAGACTGGTGTTGTCAGCATTCATTCAGCAGCTTCAGGATCAAGTGGTTCAAGTCCAGATGAACAATACCAAGACCATGTTCTACCTCAACAAGCAGGGTGGCACGCACTCCCGGCTGTTATGCAGGGAAGTGCTCCACAGCTGGACACTCGTGAGATGACTGGAGGCAGATGATCTAGCCATCCATGTAGCAGGAGCCTCAAATCAACTAGTGGATGCTCTCAGCTGCATAGGTGAGACATCCCACAAGTGGTCTTACATCCAGAGGTGGCTTACAGCCTGTTCTCCCACTGAGGCAAACCGATGGTGGACCTGCCTCCCAGGAAAACACCAAGCTGAGGCTGTTTCATGCCCACGCCCCTCAGCGGGGATCGCTGCAGGGGGATGTCTTCTGGAGGCTGTGGACCCCAGGCCTCTTCTGCGCCTTCCCTCCATTTCTCTTGATCCACAGTGTGCTTCTCAAAGTGAAGAGGGACAAGGCGCCGGTGATCCTGGTAGCCCCAGACTGGCACCACCAGTTCTGGTATCCAGATCTCCTCAGCCTCAGCAACAGGCTCCCGAGGCGTCTTCCAGCATGCCCGGACCTGATGTCTGTCAATCGGGAAGGTATTCCATCTGGATGTTCAATCCCTGCACCTCATAGCTTGGTACCTGAGCGGTTTGAGATCCAAGCTTTGGGTCTCGGAGGATGTACTCACAATAGTAGAAGCATCAGGAGGAGTCGACCAGAAAGTGCTACACCTTCAAATGGAAAAGATTTTCCATTTGGTGCCAGGGCAAGGGCCTGGATCCTCTGTCCTGTGGTGAGCATTTTAGACTACCTTTGGTCTCTCTACAAAGAGGGTCTTCAGTCTTCGACCTTTAAGGTGCACCTGGCAGTCATTTCTGCTTAACGGACGCAGGCCGGTCAGCAGATGGCACAGGAGAAGGTGGTCTGGCAATTTTTCAAAGGCCTTGATCACATATCCCCTCTGGGGTGTGAACCTCCACCTCCGTGGGATTTACTGCTGGCTTTGGCAAAGCTCATGGGCAAGCCATTCAAACCAGTGCACAAGTGTGAGATGACACACTTGCGGAAGACTGCCTTCCTGGTGGCTATCACGTCCACCAGAAGGACTGGGGAGCTCCAGGTGCTCTCAGTGGAGTCTCCTTATCTAGTCTTCCACAGGGACAAGGTTGTCCTGCGCCCCCATCTGAAATTCCTCCCGAAGGTGGGTTCAGTTTCACCTTAATCAGGTGTTGACTCTGCCTTTTTTCTGCCCGAACTACACCTCGGATGCCGAGTACACAGGCTCTATACTCTGGACCGGAGATGTGCTCTCTCCTACTGTAAGGAGAGGGCAGCAAAAGTTCATGGAGTGGTTTGCCAGCTGTTTGTCACCTATGCTAAAGCCACACGTGGCAGGCCTGCAGCAAAGTGGATGATTGGCTGATGGATTACATCTTGCATTGATCTCTGCTATAGGTTGGCAGGTAGGGAGCCTCCCATAGGGCTAAGGGCTTATTCCACCTGCCATACCGCTGCGTCGGTGGCTGCTTCCAGGGACATCCCTATCCAGGAAATCTGCAGGGCTGCTACCTGGAAGACAGCAAACACCTTGATTACCCATTATGACATCGACCTTGAGTCACGCCGGGGTGCTGGTTTTGGGGCCTCAGTTCTCCAGTCTCTGTTCCCTAAGAAGGGGGTGTGCGCCTTGCCTTCTTCCTCCCGGAGAAATGAAAATTATGTACCTACCATAATTCTGATCTTTCTGTGCATCTTCACCATTCATCACCTTTGGGTAAAGTGGATGGAGGTCACGACCCCGTGGGAGCTTTTTTTAGGGAGGATGGACGGAGTCGACACACCATCGGCGCCGCCCTCGAGGCCAGTGCACTGCATGGCACTCCCGGGTTGGCCATTGGGTGTCATCAACTCCTCCCTCCCACCAGTTCTGAGTCGCCGTAGAGTAAGAAAGGTTGGGAGGGAGGGAAGGAGGAACAAGGAAGTCCAAGGGACAGATAAAGGAAAAGATATACAAACTAAAAGGAGAAATAAATGACTGAGAGGACAGAAAGAGAGCTGGAAATCTAAGGAATTGGCAAGGGTCCCAATCTCTGGAAGTAAAAGAGGAAGGAGGGAGGAGAGAATTAAAAGGAAGGATGTGAGGTGGGGATAAGGAATTATACCCTGAAGCCTTGACCTGTCTCCAGATTATTTAGGAACTGCAAAGGAGTAGCCAGAAGGCTATACTACCAGAATTCAAGGCACAAAATCACTGACAAACTCCAACATAAGCAAAAGCAGCTATTCTGGAAGAAAAGACAGGATACAGGGCAGTCTCCCCCAAACCAAGTTTTGGTGGTAAGAAACTAAATTCTTAAATCAATTTGAGGGTTGAGTCCTTAAGGGCAAAAGCAAGGGAGAACAGCTGAAGGGGAGAGGGAGAGAACGGGAGAGAGGGCAACCACCAACCCCCACTCCACAGGGTTGGAGCTGAGGCACTGAGGAAAGAAGTGCCCCCCATCCCAATCAGTCTCCCCCCCAGGAATGTAAAACATCCCCCTATGTTGCCCAAGGTCACCCCTCTCCTGACCAATGGAAAGGAAGGGGGAGGGAGGGCAAACAGTGGGAGGGAGACCCAGGGGATGGAGGGTGGATTGTGATGAATGGTGAAGATACACAGAAAGATCAGAATTACGGTAGGTATGTAATTTTCATATCTTGTCTGTGTCAATCTTCACCATTCATTACCTTTGGGTGAGTGCCGAGCCCCCCAAGGGGGCCCTGGACCCTAAAGGACAAAGTCCCTTAGCTCTCAGTGGGTGGCACACCAAGAGAGAGAGAACCTTCACAGGTCTGGAGAGGCCTGAGACTGGGAAGAGTGAGACGGGGAGCCCCCAGAGGGAGTAGGAGGTTGCCCTCACCAGATGCCACCTCACCCTATGGGAGAAAAGATGGGTTCTCTGGCATGGACTAAATCACCCCATGCTGGACCACAGGTGACAACTGGGAGAGATGCAGCCATGCCGCCTGCCTAATGCAGATCACTGTCCTCACGACCCAGGAAGCTACCTCGCTTGGTGCCTTGTTAGCTCCAGGCCACGTGTAGAAAGTGTAATGACTTGTCTGGTTACCTCCATATCAAGCATCGAGGCTAGGAGTTGACCTAGTCTGGACCACAGGAACCTATCATAGGTAGCGTAGTGGGCCTGATGTGCAGATATTGAAAGGAGCAACCATGCTGAGTAGAAAGTCCTCCTTCCCCAGAAGTCAAAATCCATGGAGTCTGCATCTGGGGCCCGGTCATGGTGAAGGACGCATAGCCCATCGGGAGTGTCCAGTTGCTTCAGTCCTGACCGAGGATGAGACAAACTACCTGGAGACTCCTGGGAGGCACAATACCTCTGGCAGAGATCCCTAGGGGCTGGGACTCCAGAAAAGGGTCTCTGCCAGAAATGCAACAACTCCTCCTGAAAGGGAGCAGGCCAGGGGGGTACCACAAGAGTGTCTGTACTGAAATCGCTTAAGAAGGTGTGCGTAGAGTGCTCCAGATTGTGCTGCGTGGGTGGGGTGATATGCAGGTCCTCCCAACATCCTCACGAGGAATCGTTGCTACTCGGTGAGATCAGCAGCAGGGAAGATGTGAACAGATGGTTCCTCTCCTCCTGAAGAGGAGGATGAGGAGCGGAGGACCTCTCATTCAGTGGCTGGTTGCTTAGGGGGAGGTTGGAACACCTGCCTGTCCATGGCCCTAACATAAGAGGGAAAATGAGCAGCCACAGCCCTGAATTGCTCCCAGGAGAGAGGTCTGCTAGGACTGAGAATGCCTGGGAGAGCAGGAGAAGGTGGCAGAGGATTGGGGGCAGAGCCAACAACAGGAATCTACTGTCCCCTGCCTGGGCAAGGGAGCACACCTGGAACCCCAAGGGAAGAGGGAGCTCCGGAAAACTCAACAGACAGCTGGTCAACCATTCTGGAACTGCCTAGGCTGTGCCCTGTAGATTCCCCCTTGTGAGGTGACCGGGGCCATGGAACTCCAAAAGGACAGTACCCTACCTCCAAAGAACAGGGCCCTCTCGAGGAGACCGAAAGGGAAGGGTGGAGGTCCACACTTTGACTCCTTCCTGAACCCAGGTGGGTCCCAGAAAAGGGTTGCCGTGTTGAACCCCTACCCTTGACCCCTCGGAGTCCGAAAGACTCCTTCTCCTGGTAAACGTCAGCCTAGGCAGCTGGCAACTCTGGTCAGTCCCCAAAGGGACTATCCAGGGAGCAGCACCCTCCCCTCCTGTGGGTGCTCCAATTGGCCCCAAAGTTGGGTGATCCAGGCACACCACCTGAGGGGGTACCACCACAGAGGGTCAGAAAACCCTCCGATTCCAGGCTGCAGAGCAATAGTGGCCTGCACCACTGCCTGCTGGTCAGCACCCCTGACCCTATACCCAGGGGCAACTGTCCACTCCTCAGAGGGGGGGGCTAGTTCCGGCTGTCGAGGACTTTACTGGGGTGTCCACCTGAGTGTCCAACTCCAAGGAGTCAGACTGCTTGTCTGACTCAGAGTCCAACTCCACCTCCGAGGAGGTGGAGACTGAAGTCCGATGCCAGACAGTACGCGGACGACCGCTGCCATCCTGACTGAATGGGGTACCAGTCCAAGGGACTGCACCAGAGTCGAAGTCAAAGCCCCCAACCACACTGCGAAAATTGCGTGAAGACACGGCACCGAGGGTGGCAGCAGTATCGGAGCCAGAGCCTGCCACGCATCACCCCGACCCACGACACCGTAAGTGGCACCGAGAGCAGTAACCCCCACGGCACTGTGCTCAGCTGAGGTGAGAAAATTGACAGCGACTGTAGAGCTCCCATGGTGCCGCCAGCACCACTGGTGCCGTGAATGGTGCTGACAGCAGAGACGGTGCCGAGCAACTGACCGGCACCGACTACGGTGCCGCGAATGGCGCCAAGGCCCAAGACAGCACTGACCCAGGCTTCTGAACCCGAGGAGACAACACTGGGGGAGCCTTCACCCTGAAGGGGCGATTTCCAATGCGGTGCCTCCCACCCGCCCCCCAAGGGGCATGGATTGGGCCTCCTGCACCGAGGAAAGGACTTCTGCAACAGCGAGGCTACTAGGAGCAGAAGGCCCCCTCCTCCACGGGTCCGTGAGGACAAGGAGGGTACTCGGAGGAAAGGCTGAGAGACCATGGCTTGGCCCAATGGGTGCACGCCCGTCCCCCAAAAGTCGGCGGAGCTCGTCCAACTTTCCACGCACGTTGTTTGATGACACGACAGCCCATGGAGAAGCAGGCGTCGCATGAATCCATGTCGTGTAGCGAGCCAAGACACGTGAGGCAACGGTCATGCTGGTCGGTGACGGAGTATTTACGGCCACACGGCACTGTCGCATAGGGGGCCATCCAGTCTTCAAAGATTTCTTGCCCCCCCAACTGAGACATGACCTACAGAAAAAAAAGCTAAACAAAGTCTCGATATCTCTAACAAATAAAGAAAGGAATAGTCTTACCAGCGACGTCGAGTGGTGGTGAAAAACAGAACCGGCAGGATAGAGTAAAGGCGGCGTCGAAATATTTCAGCGTCAACGGAACTCTGCGTTGAAGGTCTTCTTTCTGTGAGTAGGTCTCTTGCGCAGCTGAGCTTCCCATGATGTGTGACCTGTACGGCAGGAGACAATGAACTGGTGGGAGGGCAGTGTAGATGACACCTAACAGCCAACCCACAAGCGCCATGTAGTGCGTCCGCCTCGAGGGTGGCGCCGATGGTGCGTCGACTCCACCCATCCAAAAAAAGAGCTGGAGGGTCGTGACCTCCGGCCACTTTAGCCAAAGGTGATGAATGGTGAAGACTGACACAGATAAGATCTGTTAGAGTTCGTTGGCAAGTGGATAACAACAACATATCCATGTCCCTAGAAAAACAGGTTCTAGGGACATGGATATGTTGTTCTATCCACACTTACTGGCAGGTTCCTTGCCACTTTAAATCTTGCCGGAAGGTCTTCAAGTTGGCTCCTCCCACCCACCCAGGTGCTAAAACTCGGCCTGGCCCCATGACGCCAGATCTTCCCACCGCTTGGAAGCTCAGGCCCTCCTTAGCGCTCTGCGTTTTAGGCCTGGATCCAAACTCGATAGTTAAACCGAAACTTATTCTTAAATTCTCTAGACTTCGGTCTGGTTCTTCCTTCGTGGCTGCGATGGATAAGTTGACTCCCAGATTTCAGCAGTGCCCATGCAGGCAGAAAATGTCTCGGACCGATCCGCACTCCACGTGCGTCTATTGCCTTGGACTCGATCACGATCCGCAGGCCTGCGAATTGTGCAAGTCCTTCTCGGTCAGTGTCCTCGAAGACCGTGCTCCCAGACTCCAACTTTGGCGCCCCAAGAGATGTGTTCCGCCAGTGAAGTCAAAGGAGGCCCGTTGGGCCGTGTCCGCGACGGCGGCCTCGGCTGAGCAACTTGAGCAGATGATCGCCCTTGAAGAGGAGGCTGCCCAGGCCGCATCTTCGCCTTCCTCCTTGGCTGCTGCATTTATCCCACTCTCCTTGGGCTCCTCCTACATGGCTTCTTTTAAGGAGCTTTGTCAATCCCTCTCTACAAAAGGTGAGGGTCCATCAGGACATTCCTCTTGATCCAAGAAGGACTCAAAGGGTAAGTCCCACCGTCGGCGTTCGTGGGAGCGGGAGAGGTCCCCTTCCCCGGACAGTCGACACTCTTACTGGTCGGTTAAGGGTTAAGGCCGCTGGCTTCACGGGTGTCCCCGCCAGGTCAGCCGGCCGAGACACTCACAACGCTGGTCAGATTTTTCTCACCTGTCGGACGGGCTGTCGACTGGGAGACAGCCGAACCTTCTTGCCGGTTCCCCAGTGGAAACCAAAGACTTGCCTGCACCTCCTGTGCCGGAGTTCCCAGTTAATGTTCTCGAGCCGAGGGAGGAACGGGTTTCCCCTCCTCCCAGACCCACCTCGGAAACACAGATGGTCTCGGACCTCTTCGTCCAGCCGATCCAGCCGACACCGGCAGTCTCGGTCTCAGCACCGAGCAGAGCGGCGGTGCCGCTCATCCTCATCTTCTTCTTCCTCGGAGGAAAGGCTTTGGCGCAAACTGCGTCGACGCTACGAGGACTTGATGTGGCAGCAGCTCCTTCTGACCGGGAACAAGTCACCCCGTCGCCTTCCCCAGCCATTAAGTGGCTGTCACCTGAGCGGTCGAAACAACCCCTCATGGTTGTCAAGGAGCCGATGCCAGCTGCGCCACCCATTGTGGTGGAACCCCCACCTCCACAACCAAAAACTGGGGCCCCGACCAAGGATTCTTGGTCAGGTCATGGGTTGCCCCATCGGTTGTCGGTCACCCTCACTCCCGATTGCCCTTGGCAGGTGGAGGGTGGCTCAGGCCCTCGGCAGCTGTTTGCAGACTCCTCGGAGTCTGATGATGACTCTTCCCTGTTCTCCAGGCCTCTCGACCTGGAGTCCTCTGGAGCACAGTCGGCGGACGAGAGCCCATCCTCGTTCGTGGGATTACTTCAGCTCATCTCAGAATCTACTGGGATGAAGCTCGAACCCATGTCAAAACAGGCCAAATATCCCCTCACGGAGATATTGGACCAAGGGGATTCTCCTACGGAGGCCTTTCCTGTGGCCGAAGCCATTGTCGGCCCGGCCCTGGAGTTATGGCAGCGGATGGCTTCTTGTCCAGCTCCCTCGGCCAGGATGGCCAGGAAGTATGCTGTTCCCACCAGCTCACTCTCCGGATTCTCAGAGCACCCCTCTGTGGAGGGGTTGGTGACCAACAGTGTTTTCCGTGCTCTGGAAACGCTCGGGACGTGGACAAGCCACTGGATAAAGAGTCCAAGAAACTGGACTACTCCAGACATAAAGTTTACGCTGCATCCTCCTTAGGCCTTCGTCAGGCCAGTTCGGCTGTGCTGATGGCACACTTTTCCCATGCCCTTTTGGGCTCCCTGGATGAAGTGATTCCTCATCTCTCGGCTGACCTCCAGACTACGGTCAAGCAGGTGCGGGATCAGGGAAGGGCGGTGGCAAAGCAACAGCTCCAAACTGCTCTCGACATTGGAGACTCTTGTGCCTGGTCAGTAGTGGCCGCAGTGGCCATGCACCGCAGAGCTTAGCTGCAGATCTTCACCATTACGGCGGATACCCAGCACAAGCTGGCAGACGTTCCCTTCCTGGGTACTGACTTATTCAGTCCCGCGGTGGAGGGTCACTTGCAGAGGATAGAGAAGTCCAATGCCACCCTGGACTCGGTCACATCTGCCCAGAAGGACAAAGGCTGCCAGCAGCAGTGTAAGCCCTTTCAGCCTTCTGCCCCTGCAGCATGTCCGGCCCAGCAACACCAGCATCATGGCCAGCAGGCACGCACTTGGCACCCCAAAGCCAAGCCTGCAGCTTCCTCCAGCAGGAAGCTGGGAGGAAAAGGCCCAGGAGGTCCCTCGGCCAGTCTTTCCTCCAAGCCTGCTCAGTGACAGGTTGAGGGGTGTCACCCCCAGCCTTGTCACTCCCCCCATGGGGGGACGGCTCCGCTACTTCCTTTCCACCTGGTCCGCTATCACCGCAGACCGCTGAGTGTTGGAAGTGGTAGGGAAAGGTCTGCCTCTGGAATTCGAGCAGGCCCCGCCCTATCGGGCCGTCACCCCATAGGGGGCTATGGGGTCCACAGCCTCTCTGTCGGCTCATCAAGCTGACATTGCTCTGCTCCTCCAGAAGGAGGTGATCAGGGAGGTAGCGGATCCTCCACCAGACCCAGGGTTTGTGTCCAGGTATTTCCTGGTCCCAAAACAGATGGGGGGCTGGCACCCCATTCTAGACCTACACGATCTAAACAAGTTCCTAAGGTCTCGAACCTTCAGGATGGTCACTCTGGCACAGATCATTCCATCCTTGGAACGAGGCATGTGGTTCTGTTCTCTGGACCTCCAGGATGCGTTCTTTCACGTCCCAATCCTCCGTCCCACAAGCGATTCCTTCGCCTCAGAGTGGAGGGGTCCCTTTACGAGTTCCGGGCCATGCCCTTCGGCCTTTCTCCAGCTCCCAGGGTCTTCACCAAATGCATGTCAGTGGTGACAGCATTCTGCACGCTGAAGGGTCCGGGTGTACCTTACCTGGACGACTGGCTGATTGCAGCCCCCTCCAAGCTGGAGGTGGAGTGGTCCAGGGATCTGGCCCTCCAGGTCTGCTCTCAGATTGGCCTCCTCATCAATGAGGCCAAATCGGAACTCGTGCCACACAGGTGATTCAATTCATCGGGGCAGAGCTCGACTCTCTTCGAGCCAGAGCACGGCTCCCGGCAGACAGGGCCCAGGTTCTCTCATCCTTTGCCCAATCATTTCTGGTTGGGCAATTGTGCCCTGCCTGGGACTTCCTGCACTTCCTGGGCCTCATGGCGGCCTGCACCAGCATGGTCCATTGGGCCCGCTGGCACATGCATCCCCTTCAGTGGGGGCTGGCCCGCCAATGGTCACAGAGCTCCGGTCCTCTGTACCAGCCTGTGGTGGTGACCCAGGAGATGTGGAATGCTCACCAGTGGTGGATCATTCCAGCTGATCTGCAGGAGGGCATCCTGTTTGTCCGCCCCGAGCCGACGGTCATTCTAACGACCATTACCTCTCTGATGGGTTGGGGTGCCCATCTGGAGGAGCACAGAGCGCATGGCCTCTGGTCCCCTCAGGAGTCTTGATGCCACATCAACCTGCAGGAGCGTCAAGCGGTCTGACTAGCCCTCACCGCCTTCGCTCCGTTTGTACAGGGTCAAGTGGTCCAGGTCCAGACAGACAATACCATGACCATGTTCTACCTAAGCCGCCAGGGTGGGACGCACTCCTTGCCCCTTTGCAAGGAAGCTCTCCACATTTGGTCCCTCGTGAGCAGACTGGAGGCGGATCTCCTAGCCAGCCATGTGGCGGGAGCCTCCAACACTCTGGCCGATGCCCTAAGCCAGACAGGTGCTGCATCTCACGAGTGGTCTCTCCTGCCAGAGGTAGTACAGGATCTGTTCTCCCACTGGGGCACTCCTCAGGTGGACCTGTTTGCCTCCAGGGAGAATGCGAAGCTGAGGCTGTTTCATGCCCGCCCCCCTCAGCAGGGCTCGCTGCAGGGGGATGCCTTCTTGAGGCTGTGGACCCGGCCTCTTCTACACCTTTCACCCATTTCCCTGATCCACAAGGTGCTTCTCAAGGTGAGGAGGGACAAGGCACAGGTGATTCTGGTAGCCCCAGACTGGCCCGCCATTTCTGGTATCCAGATCTCCTCAGCCTCAGCTCCAGGCTCCCGAGGCGGCTTCCAGCCCACCCAGACCTGATCTCAGTCAATCAGGGGAAGGTACTCCACCCTGACCTTCAATCCCTGCACCTAACGGCCTGGTTCCTGAGCGGCTAAAGTTCCAGGCCTTGGGTCTTTCCGACGAGGTCCTCAACATTGTTGAGGCATCCCGTAAGGAGTCGACCAGAAAATGCTATGCCTTCAAATGGAAGAGATTCTACATTTGGTGTCAGGATAAGGGGTTGGACCCTTCCTCCTGCTCCTTGGCCAGCATTCTGGACTACCAATGATCCCTTTTTCAGCAAGGGCTTCGGTCGACGACCCTTAAGGTGCACCTGGCAGCCATCTCTGCTTACCAGGTGCGGGCCGGAAAGCAGTCGGTGGCACAGGAGAAGGTGGTCGGGTGCTTTTTCAAAGGCCTTGATCACATATCCCCTTCAGTGCAAGAACCTCCACCTCCGTGGGATCTACTGCTGATATTGGCTAAGCTCATGAGCAAGCCATTCGAACCGATGCACAGGTGACATCTCTCACCTGTCGTGGAAGACCACCTTCTTGGTGGCTATCACATCAGCCAGAAGGATGGGAGAACTCCAGGAGCTTTCCATCGAGTCTCCTTATCTGGTCTTCCACAGGGACAAGGTTGTCCTGCGCCCCCACCTGAAATTCCTTCTGAAGGTGGTGTCAGAGTTTCACCTTAACGAGGTGTTGACTCTGCCGGTGTTCTACCCCAATCACACCTCAGAGGCCGAATATAGGATCCATACTTTGGGTCCTAGAAGAGTGCTCTCTTATTACAAGGTGCAGATGGCTGAAGTTCGGGGAGAGGTTTGCCAGCTGTTTGTCACCTACGCTGAAGCTGCACCTGGCAGACCTGCAGCCAAGCGGACGATAGGCAGGTGGGTCACCTCCTGCATAGATCTCTGCTATCATTGGCGGGCATGGAGCCTCCCAAAGGGACAAGAGCTCATTCTACCCACCACACCGCTGCTTCCAGGGACGTCCCTATCCAGGAATTCTGCAGGGCTGCTACCTGGAAGTCAGCACACACCTTCATTACCACATCGACCTAGAGTCACGCCGGGATGCTGGTTTTGGGACCTTGGTTCTCCAGTCCTTTTTCCCAAGTAGGGGGTGTGCGCCTTGCCTCCCTCCTCCCGGAGAACTGCTAGGAGTCTGCCAGTAAGTGTGGATGGAACAACATATCCATGTCCCTAGAAATACAGGTTACTCACCTGTAACAGGAGTTCTAGGAATGGTATATGTTGTTAATCCACACAACCCACCCGACCTCCCCAGCTTTGACGCACAACCTGGCTTCCAGCTGGTTAGATCTGGCGTCATGGGGCAGAGCCGAGAGTTTTACCACCCAGATGGGTGGGAGGAGCCAGCTTGAAGACCTTCCGGCAAGATTTAAAGTGGCAAGAAACCTGCCAGTAAGTGTGATAAACAACATATACCATTCCTAGAACTCCTGTTACAGGTGAGTAACCTGTATTTACTCACCTGTAACAGTAGTTCTAGGAGTGGTATATGTTGTTCATCCACAATGACCCACCCAACCTCCCCTGCTGCAACGCACATCCTGGCTTCCAGCAGGCTAAGATCTGGCTTCATGGAGTGGAGCTGAGGGTTATACCACCCGGCTGGGTGGGAGAAGCCAGCTTGAAGGCCTTCTGGCAAGATTTAAAGAGGATAGGGACATGCCAACAAGTGTGGATGACCAACATATACCACTCCTAGAACTACTGTTACAGGTGATTAACCTGTTTTTCTGGTACTCCAATCTCCTCGGCCTCAGCTGCAGGCTCCCATAATGTCTTCCTCTGTACCCAGACCTGCTGTCATGCAATCAGGGGAAGGTATTTCATCTGGACCATCAATCCTTGCACTGACAGCCTGGTTCCTGAGCAGCTAGAGTTCCAAGCTTTGGGTCTCTCCGACGATGTCCTCACTGTGGTTGAGTCTTCTCAGAAGGAGTCAACCTTCAAATGGAAGATGTTCTCTATTTTGTGCCAGGGCAAGGGGCTCAGCCACTTCTGTGACCTAGTGGCTAGCATTCTCAATTACCTTTGGTCCCTCTCCCAGTCAGGCCTTCTGTTATTGCTATGAAGGTGCACCTGGTGGCTATCTTGGCGTACCAGGCGGGGGCTGGTATACCATCGGCGCAGGAGAGGGTGGTCTGGTGTTTTTTTTAAGGGCCTTGACCACATTTCCCCCTCTGGTATGTGAACCACCACCACCTTGGGACTTATTGCTGGTAAAGCTCTTGAGCAAGCCTTTCAAACCGATGGCACAGTGGAAGACCGCCTTCCTGGTGGCTGTCACCTCCACCAGAAGGATCAGTGAGCTCCAGGTGCTCTCAGTGGAGTCTCCCTGCCTGGTCTTCCACAGGGAACCTGGTGTCATGCTAAAGGGTATTGGTTGGGGGGGGGAGGGACCTGGGAGGACATTAGTCTCTATACCAAGGATAGACTACACTTGAGCGAGGAGGGAAAGTGTTGAAACAGAGGATGGAGGAGTACATAGAGGAAGTTGGGAATTTAAACTAACAGCGCGGGGTAGCAAGTGGGCAAGGGACATGCAGAGACCACAGGTTGAGAAGACATATGAGCTTACCCTCTCATAAGTGACAAAGGGCAAGTACTAGTGGTGATGCTAGTAAAGGAGGGAGAAGGGGAAGGGGTGGAAGGTGGTCACCCTTAATGCTAGGAGCCTTGGGAAGAAAATGCAGAGCTACAGGTTCTCATGGCAGATGGCGAGGTGGACATTGCAGCCATCACTGAAACATGGGCCACCCAATACAATGACTGGGACCTGTCGATACCAGGGTACAGGATATTTTGTAGGGATAGAGTGATTGGAAAAGGGGGTGGCACTATATGAGAGGGAAGGACTGAAGTGTGTATGGGAGGAAGGGGGAGTAGGGTAGTATGGAGTCACTGGATGCAAATCCAGTATTCCAAGAATAGGACCTCAGGATGGGAGTGGTGTACAGGCTACCATCTCAGACAGAAGAGTTGGGGAACTAGTGGGACAGATCAGGAGGACCTGTGAGAAGGGTAGTGTGGTGATTGTTGGGGACTTCAACATGCCAGGAGTGGATTGGAGTACTCCAACAACCAGGAATAGAAGGGAACAGGTACTGCTGGATGCCTTCCAAGGACAGCTTCCTGATGCAAATGGTCAGCAAACCAACCAGGTTAGGAAATACCCTTGCCCTCATGCTGGCAAATGAGTTTGTGAGGTAACTTAGGGTGAAAGAACCACTGACTGGGAGTGACCACCACTCAGTATGGTTCACGTTGGATATGGGTAAGGAAGGAGTGGAATCCGGCACTAGGGTGCTAGACTTAAGGAATGCCGACTTTGGGAGGATGGGGGAAAAGGGAAAAAGGGTACCTGGCCAGAATTCAACCTAGTATGGGCACTAACCAGAAGTGGGAGCTCATAAAGCTGGGGATAGTGGAGGCAACCAGACTGCAGCAAGGCCTAGAGCAAGAAGGCTAGGACAAATAAACCTATCTGGGTGAGCAAGGAGGTCATGGAAAAGGTAAGGAGGAAAAGAGCTGCCTTTAGGAGGTATTGTATAAAGAAACAAGAAGGGGAGAGGACAGGGAGGAGTACCTGAAGGAATTGGAGGTGACAAGGGTAGCCAAGGTGTCTACGGAGCTCAGGCTGGCACAGGGCACTAAGAAGGGGGAGAAGGACGTTTTCAGGTACATCAGGGAGAAAAGGAACTGTAAGGACCATATAGTAAGAATTAGGAAGGAGAGGGGCTGGGTCGAAGCAGGGGTGATAAAGAAGAAGCGTTAAACAATTACTTCTGCTCAGTATTTCCTAAGGAGAAGGGGAGGATGATACCCAAGGGGGGAAGGGGTGACAGACGGAGAAATCATGGAGGGTAGGGTTTTGGAGGGTTTGAGGGCACTGAGGGTGGACAAGGTGCCAGGTCCAGATGGCATCCACCCTAGGGTACTGAAGGAGCTGGTGGAGGTCTTGGCGGGACCTTTGGCAGACCTGTTTAATGCCTCACTACACTCAGGGTGTGTACCTCAGGATTGGAGGATGGCTCATGTGGTGCCCCTCCACATGAGCAGCTCAAGGATGAACTGGGAAACTACAGGCTGGTGAGCATCACATCCATTGTGGGTAAGCTGATGGAGACTGTCCTGAAGGAGAGGCTGGAGGCCAGAGGACTACAGGATAGCAGACATCATGGCTTCGTAAGTGGAAGATCCTGCCAAACCAACCTGGTGGAGTTCTATGACTGGGTAAGTAGGCAACTGGACAGGGGCCATGCAGTGGATGTCCTGTACCTGGACTTCAGTAAGGCATTCGACTCAGTGCCGCATGGGAGGCTGGGAAGTAAGTTAGAAGGCACAGGGGTGGGTGCAAAGTTGGGGAGATGGGTAGGGAACTGGCTTCAGGGAAGGCAACAGAGAGTGGTGGTGGGTGGGGAGCTCTCATCCCCAAGGGTAGTGATGAGCGGTGTTCCACAGGGCTCGGTGTTGGGACCAGTGTTTGGGATATTCATTGCAGACATATCACTGAGCAGAAAGAGCAAGATCAGTCTGTTTGCTGATGACACCAAGATGGAAGCAGTGATGGACGACCTGGGGGGATTGCAGGGGTTGCAGGATGATCTGCGCTGGAAACCTGGTCTGGCAACTGGGGTTCAGTGCCAAAAAGTGCAAGGTGTGCTGCATTTTAGGGCGTAAACTCCAAGGAGGAGTTACCAGCTGGGGGAGTGCAGCTAGCCGAGACACGAGGAGAAGGATCTGGGGGTGCTCATTATAGGGTCAATGAACAACTCTGCACAATGTAGGAAGGCAGCTGCAAAGGTTAACAAAATGCTGGGTTGCATTGCAAGGGGTATATCCTCGAGGAGAGGAGAGGTGACTCTGCCACTGTATAGATCATTAGTTAGACCCACCTGGAGTATTGCATGTAGTACTGGTGCCTGTATGTGAAGATGGACATTAAGTTACTGGAGGGTGCAGCGCAGTGCGACAAAGATGATGCAAGGGGCTTGGGAGACTTACCATACGAGAGGAGGCTGAGGAAGTTGAACATGTACTCGCTGAAGGAGAGTAGGGACGGGATATGATTGAAACCTTCCAAGCACATGAAAGGAATAAGCAAGACAGGTACAGTGGCTCTGTTCAAAATGAGGGGAGGGACATCTGGGGCCATGATATGAGACTGGAGGGAGGAAGGTTCAGGAGGGAGATGAAACACTTTTTTAATGGAGCGGGTGGTAGCTGAGTGGAATGCGTCACCGACAGAAGTGGTATCCAGTAGAACAGTGGACTGCTTCAATAGGGGCTGGGACAGGGCGAGGGGAAGGGTGGAAGGGTGGAAGGGAAGGGCAGCTGCAGAAGCTGCACCTGGCAGAGAACAGACAGAACACCAGGAGGAAGGAGCTACTGGTATAACTAAAACTTCTCTACTGGAACTAAGAACTAGAACTCTTGTATTGGGACCTTCAATTTAGGGTAAAAAATAAAAATAAAAAAAAGGAGTTAGTGTGTTTGTCATAGGTAGTTGAAGTAAATTGTTTTCTGTTATCTGTGTACTTATCTAGGTGCTTGTCACAGGTGTCAGAAGGGAATTATCTGTGAAATTATCTAAGTGTAGAAAGATTTGCAAAGTGGGGGAGTGGCTTAGCTAGAAGGAGCCAGGTTAAGACCAGATATAAACACTGCCCTAGATAGCTTCTGCCAGAAAACAGACAGAACACCAGGAGGACGGAGGTACTGGTATAACTAAAACTTCTCTACTGGGGCTATATTGCCCTCCTTCCCTCCCCTCCACCCCCCACCCTAAACCAGTTCTACTTTTATAGGCACAGGATTTAACTGACAACAGGAACTTCGTGTTTGGGAGCAGGAAGTGAGTGATCACAGAGCCACAAAAGACTCACCATCCTAGAAGGGCAAGAGTAGCTCTCCGTCCCCCCCGGCTGCTAGAGGTCTGACTCTGAGCAAGTAAGGAGACTACTAAGAAATATAGGAACTTCTTGTCTTAGAACAGGAAGATCAGGAGCTAAAAGGGTGCAGAGACAGTAAGTAAGTAAGTAAGTACATACATAGATACATAGACAGTGTCGGCAGATAAGGGCCTATGGCCCACCCAGTCTGCCCATTTGAGCTTGTAAGTTCAGTTTATGTTTTCCAAGAAGTCTGTTGCCCCTTACCCCTGACCTCCAGAATTCCTTTATGTCTATCCCATGCATTCTTAAATCCGTGATTGTTTCAGCACCCACCACTTCCTCTGGCAGGGTGTTCCACTTGTCCACCGCCTGCTCTGTGAAGAAATTCTTCCTCATGTTTCCTCTGAATCGTCCTCCTCCAACTTCATCCCATGCCCTCTAGTCCTGGAACATCTTTTCGCTTAAAATAGTGTATTCCTGCACCCTGTTCCTCCCTGTAAGATACTTGTATGTCTCTATCATATCCCTCTCTCCTCCTCTCTTCCAGGGAGTACATGTTCAGTTCCTTCAACCTGTCCTCATAGGACTTGTGATGCAATCCATGCACCATCTTTGTTGCCCTCCTGAACCTTTCTACCCTATGTCTATGTCCTTAGGTAAGGTCTCCAGAACTGTACACTGTACCCAGGTGGGGCCTCACTAGTGTCTTGTATAGTGGAATTATGACCTCTCTTTTCCTGCTGGTGATGCCCCTGCCTATGCATCCCAGCATCCTATTTGCTTTACCTGCTGCCTTGTCACACTGTTTTTCTGCCTTGAGGTCATCAGAGATGATAACCCCAAGATCCCTTTCCTGCTTGGTGCATGCTATATCCTCACCCCCATCTGATATATTGTGTCAGGGTTTTTGTGCCCCATATGCATTATCTTGCACTTCCTTGCATTGAATTTCAACTGCCAAACCCCTGACCATTCTTCAAGTTTCTGCAGGTCCCTTCTCATTCTGTCTACACCCTCTGGTGTGTCTACTCTGTTACAGAGCTTTGTGTCATCAGTGAACAGTGAAATTCTGCCTCTAGGTCCCAAGAATGTCACTGATGAAGATATTGAATAGACCAGTCCCAGCACTGATCCCTGTGGTACCCCACTGGTCACTCTTCCCTTGTGGAGTGACAGCCATTTACCACCACCCTCTGTGTCCTGCTGCCCAGCCAGTTACCTACCCACCACACTACTGTCCGCCCACACCCATATTCCCCAGTTTGTGCAATAGTCTTCTATGTGGCACAGTGTCAAAGGCCTTGCTGAAGTCCAGATAGGCCATGTCCACTGCCCTCCCGATCCACCTCCCTAGTCACCCAGTCAAAAAATTCAATGAGGTTGGTCTGACATGACCTCCCCCTGGTGAAACCATGCTGCCTTGGGTCCTGTAGTCCATTGACAACCAGATGTTCCACCAATCTCTCCTTCAGTAGTGCTTCCATGATCTTCCCCACTACCGAGGTGAGGCTGACTGGTCTGTAGTTCCCGCTTCCTCTTTGTTCCCACTTTTGTATAAGGGGACTACATCTGCTATCCTCCAGTCTTTGGGTACCTCCCCTGTTTCCAGTGATCAGTTTCAAGTAGGGAGAGAAGGAAAAAAAAAAGAAATAAACAAATAGAGGAAAGAGTAAGTATTCCAAATAACAGTTAGGGGGCCAGAAAAAGACATGTTGGGAGTAGTGCAGTGGTTGTGGAGCAGCAGTCTTCCAGGAGATGTTCTGGAGGATGCAGTGTTGTCCCATCTGCAGGCACCTCTCTGGGCCGAGGAGGTTGCTCATCTCCAGGCTGAGATGGCCAGGATTTGTGGGACCTCCTCAACCACCCAAGGACCACCAGGGTCACTGCTGTTGCTGCAGAGGTTGCCAAGAAAGAGGAGTGGTTGGACCACAGTGGGCTCAGGGAGGCTGAGGGTGGTGGAACAGAGGCGCATCCCTCCAGTTGTACCTCTCCACAATTTCTATGCCATTCTGGAAAAGTGTGGTTCCTCTATGGAGGCACCCACTGTGGAGACCAAGGAGGATGCTGGGAACCTCCACAAAGGAGACCCACAGGAAGGTGGCATGGGACCCCACAGGGGAAGGAAACAACTCCTGGTGGGGGACTCCATTGTTAGGAAGGTAGAACTGGGGGAGGAAGGGGAGGGGGAGGTAAGGTGCCTGCCTGGTGCCATGGCTTGGAGGGACAGGGAGCGAATCCTCAGGATCGCAGGAGCAGCTCCACAGGGGAGGGAGCTGGATGTCATTGTCCACCTAGGGACAAATGACCTAGCTAAGAAAGGGATCAGAGCAGTGCAAGAAGCATTTGTGGAGATGGGGAAGGGCCTTAGACAAATAGCACACACGGTAACCTTCTCGGAGTTGCTGCCTGTCTATGGCATGGGTGAGGCTAGGGTGCTCCACACCATGGGATTCAATCAGTGGTTGAAAAACTGATGCAGAGCTCAGGGATTTGGCTTCATTGGGGACTGGGGGTCCACCTGGAGGGATGCAGGCCTATACTGGCATGATGGTCTGCATCTGTCCAGGAGGGGAACCAGGATCCTAGGTGATAGGTTTAAATACTTCATTGACAAACATTTAAACTAGCCAAGGGGGAGGCACTGGAAAGGACCAGGGAAATCCTAGCCCCCACCAAAATATCAGGGTACTAAGTGAGGTAGACACCAATATAGAAATGTCGATAGGGAGAAGCACAGGGGTTTAGTTTTAGTTTAGTTTTTTGTTCTAGAAATTAATACATTTGAGCCAAAGGCTCTTTTACAAAGGTTCCACATCAATTGAGTACAAAACAAGTGTAGTTTCAAAGAAAGGCAAATAAGTTAAGTATTGACAAAAATTTCCAGATATGAACACATTACCTTAAAATTGACAAAATTAGTATAAGACAGGGAAACAAAATACTTTTTCATATACAAAACAAAATAGGTTATACGAGAAAATGTACCATTGAGAGAGCAAGAGGAGGAAAGGGAAGCAGTCAATAGTGAGAAAATAGCCTCACATATGCCTTTGTCAAGAAATGTAGTAAGGAAAGGGAAAGAGAAAAATAAAAGAGAAAGAAGTAATTTAATCAAGGCAGTCACAGGAGCTGGAGGCAGTGAGGTGAGAGTGGAGCTGAGATTTGAAGACTCCTAGGGATGTGGAGGTAAATGGAGAAAGTGACAAATGCAGTAAGGACAGGGATGGGGCAAAAAGGGGTAAGGCCATCAAGAAATGTAGAGTAATGAGTACCAATGCCCATAGTCTGGGCAACAAGCTCCCTGAACTGGTGGCCTTGATGGAAGAGGGATGCCTGGATATCGTAGCAGTCACATAACCATGGTACACAAAGAACCATGACTGGGATGTTAACATACCAGGGTACACAACCTACAGGAGAGACAGGGAGGGCAAAAGGGGGGAGTAGTTCTCTATGTAAGGGAAGAGATAAAAGCAACCGAACAAAAAAGTGAACAGGAGGAGAGGAGGCACTGTGAGTCACCTTAGAGACTGGAAATGGCACCACAATCCGCACAGGGGTTGTATATAGACCCCCATGTCAGGAGGAGGGAATGGACAAGGATATGATAGAAGGCATACTTAGGATGGCAGAGAAAGGGAGATACTGTTGATGGGGACATTAATATGCCAGACGTTAACTGGAGCACCCTTATGTCAGCACATCCAAAAGCAGGGCCATTCTTGATGCCCTTCAGGTGGCATGCCTCAGACAGCTAGTTTTGAACCTACTCATGAGGGAGCAATCTTAGACCTTGTACTCTCAAATGGGGACAGTGAGAGGATCTCAGATCTAGAAGTGGGAGCCATTTGGGAACAAGTGACCACCAAACAGTGTGGTTCACGATAAACTCAGCTACAGAGTCAAGCCATACAAAAGTGAGGGTTCTGGACTTCAGGAGGGCTGACTTTGGCAAGATGGGAGAGTGCCTTAGAAAAGCACTAGCAAACAGGCTAGAAGGAGGGGTGGAGCAACAATGGGGAAATATCAAAACTGCCACCACAGAGGCAACAAGCCTTTGTGTGAAGCAAATAAACAAATCAAAATGAAAGAAAAAGCCACTATGGTTCTCAAAAGAGGTGGCGGTGAAGGTTAGGAGAAAAGATAGCATTTAGGAAGTGTAAGAAAACACAGAAGGAGCAGGACAGAGAACTGTACCAGTTAAGGCAGAAGGAAGCAGGGAGGGTAGTCAGAATAGCAAAGGCACAAACTGAGGAAAAGATAGCTAACTCGGTCAAGAAGGGGGATAAAACCTTTTATAGGTATATCAGGGAGCGTAGAAAGACAAAGGGAGGGATAGTGAGGCTGAATAGAATGGATGGTGGGTGGGTAGAGCGTGACAGTGAAAAAGCAGGTGTACTGAATGAATACTTCTGTTCATTATTCACAAAAGAGGAAGTGGTGGAGGTGCCTAATCCAATTAACAGAAGCACTCTGGAGAGGGGGGTCGATCCCAGTCCTTTCACAGAAGAAAGGGTTCTGAAAGAACTCCTAAAACTGAAGGTGGACAAAGCAATGGGGCCAGATGGAATTCACCCCAGAATTCTAAAAGAATTACAGAGAACTAGTGACACCACTGACTACCCTTTTAACAGATCATGGGAGGATGGTGGTACTTGAGGACTGAAGAAGGCAGATGTGATTCCCATTCACAAAAGTGGGACCAAGACAGAGGCAGGAAACTACAGACCTGCCAGTTTGACCTCTGTAGGGGAAAGGATGGAATCACTTCTGAAGGAAAGAATTATTGAGTACCTAGAGGCCAGTGGGGCACAGGACCCAAGGCAGCATGGGTTCACAGCGGGAAGGCCATGTCAGATGAATCTAATTGATTTCTTTGACTGGGTGACCAAAGTAGTAGACCAGGGAGGAGCTGTGGACATGGCCTACCTAGACTTTAGCAAGGCATTTGACACAGTCCCACACAAAAGATTAGTAGTAAAATTAACCAGCCTGGGAGTGGGTCCCAGGGTGGTAGCCTGGGTAAAACATTGGCTGAACAACAGGACACAGAAGATAATTGTAAATGGAGTCCACTCTGAAGAAAAAGAGGGGTTACTAGTGGGGTACCACAGGGTTCAGTACTGGGTCCAGTCCTTTTTAATGTCTTTATTGCGATATTGCAGAGGGACTGAAGGAAAAGTAAGTTTCTTTGCAGATGACACAAAGATCTGCAACAGGGTTGATACACAAGGAGGCATGGAAAGGATGAGAAGGGACTTGGCAAGGTTGGAGGAATGGTCAGAAGTATGGCAGCTTGGATTCAATGCAAAGAAGTGCAAAGTAATGCACCTGGGAAACAAAAAACCCAGGGGAAGATTACACAATGTTTGGGGAGGTAGTAACAACAAAAATGGAAAGGGACCTGGGGGTAATCATATCAGATGACCTTAAGGTTGGCAAGCAATGTGAGAAGGCAGTAGGGAGGGCTGGGGGCATACTGGGATGTATAGGGAGAGGTATCACCAGCAGAAAACACGAAGTTGTTATCCCCCTGTACAGACAGTTGGTGAGACCCCATCTGGAGTACTGCATCCAGTTCTGGAGACCTCATCTCCACAAGGACATAGGATGGAGACAGTTCAGAGGAGGGTAACTAAAATGGTTCAGGGTCTGCAAGAGAAGCCATACGAGGAGAGACTAAAGGAGCTTAATATGTATACCCTTGAGGAAAGGAGGGAGAGGGGGGACATGATAGAAAGTTTTAAGTACCTCAGTGGAATCCAAAAAGTCCAAGAGGGTAGCATCTTTCAGAAAAAGAGATGGGCAAGAACAAGGGGACACAATCTGAAGATAGATGGGGGACAGCTCAGGGGCAATGTGAGGAAGTATGCATGGACGCATAGAACAGCCTTCTTGATGAGGTTGTGGGGTCTAAAACTGTGGGAGAATTCAAGAATGCATGGCACTGACAGAAGGCAATTTTTGTGGGGGTTAGGAAGAAATAGGCTGTTGGTTAAATAGGATCTGCAGCTTATCCTCTAGATAGGGAAATGGGCAGACTAGGTGGGCCAAGCGGTCCTCATCTGCTGACAAAGTCTATGTTTCTATGTTAATAAGGGGTGTTAGCTGCGCATTCGAGCAGACTTGATAGACCACTAGGCCTTTATGTGCGGCAAATTTCGTATGTTCGGGACAAGGTGGCCTTTCACCCCAACCCGAAGTTCCTCCAGAAGTTTGTGTTGGAGTTTCACCATAACCAGGTGATGAATCTTCCAATGTTCTTCACCAACCACACTTCGGAGGCCGAGCACAGGCTTCATACTCTGGACCTGAGGCAAGCGATTGCCTACTATAAGGAGTGCACAGCTGGAGTTTGGGAAGAGGTTCAGCCATTTGTCACCTACGCTGAAGCCGCACCTGGCAGCTAAGTGGATGATTGGCAGGTAGATTGCATCCTGTATTGACTTTTGCTATAGGTTGACTGGTGGGGATCCTTCTGTAGGGCTACGGGCTCATTCCATAAGACATACCACTGCCTCAGTGGCTGCTTCCAGGGATATCTCTATCCAGGAGACCTGCAGGGCTGCTAATTGGAAGTCAACTCACACCTTCATCTCCCATTACCACATCAACCTTGTGTCATGCCAGGATGCTGGTTTTGGGTCCTCGGTTCTCCAATCTCTCTTCCCTAAATAGGGGTTGTGCACCTTGCCCCTTTTTCCCAGAGAACTGCTAGGAGTCTGCCAGAAGTATGAATAGTACACCTTCTAGGGGTGTGGATATGGTGTTCTATCCACACTCTAGCAGTTTCCTTTTCCCTGTTGAGTTCAGATGGATCTGCCTTCAAGCTGGCTCCTCCCACCCACCCAAGTGGTAACTCCTCTGCACTGCCCTGTAATGTCAGAGCTCTTTCCGCTGGAAGAAGGTTCCTCCTCACCGCTCTCGTGCGAAAAGGCCCTTTGCTTAAATCTTCAAATTTCAGGCTTTTCTTCATGCTGCCGACATGGACGACACAAGGTCTACTCCGGTTCCGAAATGTATTTGTGGACAGAAAATGTCCCGGACAGATCTGCACACCTTGTGTGTGTCTCATTGCTCATATGAGCACAATACCCAGGCCTGAAAATTTTGCTGCACTTTTCACCAGTCCATTTTGGTGGACCATCATGGCCACTTACTCTCGGTCGTCTGAGTGATCGGTACCAGTCTTCAAATCCAAAGATGCCCATCAGGTGGTCTCCGAGGCTGTGGGGTCCTCCAACCAACTTGCAGCATTCAAGGAGGTGCAGCACCTGGCTGCAGCTCAGTCCTCCTCAGCCTTGGCCTTTTTGCCGCGCTCTTTGGGCGCCTCCTTTACAGGGGCGTTTAAGGACTTGTGCCAGGCTCTTCCAACTCAAGGGTAGGGACCCTCGTTGATGCATTAGTCAAATCTAAAAGAGTCCAAAAACTATCTCGCTGTTGATCGTAGGATAGGGAACACTCTCAACCTCCCGATTCCCACGCTTCTCCGGAGGATCCAGCCTTGGTTAAATCCTCGGCCCAGGCTGCCAGCTCTATGGTATCCCCATCAGGCCAGTTGGCTGAGACGTAGGTGGACCTTTCGGCCGAGATTTTTCTCAACCCAGTCGACCCATTGTCACCCGAAAAGGCTAATATCTCCTTATCAAGGACTCTGGTCCTCACTCAGACACCCGCCGCCTCTCGTTAAAGACCAGGAT
Source organism: Neoceratodus forsteri (assembly GCA_016271365.2). Lineage (NCBI taxonomy): Eukaryota > Metazoa > Chordata > Ceratodontiformes > Ceratodontidae > Neoceratodus > Neoceratodus forsteri. The sequence continues at coordinate 822,005,142 of CM028137.1, read as the reverse complement.
CCGAAGGTGCCCTAGCTCTTGCCTGCCCCCTTGGGCCCGTCGTCGGTCCCACCAATGGTCGAGGTCCTGGTCTCGATGCGCGTGGGTCGAGCAGCTGCATCGATATCAGGTCTCCGCCTCGGCACCTCTTGGTGTGGTGCTGCCTACCTTTCATCCTTGTCCTCCGATGAGGAGAGGCTTCCACGCAAGTTGCATTGACACTACAAGTACCTAATGTGGCAACAGCTGGTGTTCGCAGGGATGAAGCCTGTGTCGGCTTGTACCCTGGCCATCACCTGGCTTTCACCACAGAGGCCGACGCCTTCTCTTCCTCCACAGGAGCAGGCCTGCAAAATGGTTCCAGCTTGGCCCCTTCTGGCTTCTCCACTGATTCTGGTGGAGCCACCCCCAAAACAGCCGACAACCAGTGCTCCAACTAAGGTGGCTCAACCAGCCTTGGGTCTTCCCAATCGACTGTCGGTCATTGTCGACCCGGAGGGTCAGTGGAGATTCGACCCCTCTTTGACAAGTCTTTGGAGTCTGAGAGTTCCTCCTTACACTCTCTTCCATTGGACACAAGAGTCGGCAGGGGGGCTGGCCCGCCGGCACAGCAGTAGGGTTACCTCTCCACAGTGCCAGCGACCCGGGTTCGGGAATGGACTTGGCAGGCTGGGGGCCAGCTGGGGGGAGGAGGATCGAGCACCCACAGGCTGCTCTCCCCCTCCAGGGAGGGGTGGGTTGCATGTCCGGTCGCTTTACCGCCACCTGGGTGACCACGGGTGGAGGAGCAGCGAGACCGAATGAAGCGGGTGGGAGGACATCAGCCAGGAGCTGGAGCGATTGCACTTTGTGACGTGCACTGCCCCTTGGCTCCCCTACTGTGCTGATGTCCCGTGGGTTGGCACCAGAACAAGGAAAAAGCCCCGTGGATGCTGGCGTAGAAGGGATCCAGCTCCCACATACCATAACCCAGCTCCCAAGAAGAGCCACTCAGACCACCCGACACTCAGTAATGGACTGGAGGGGGACATCCTGGGATCCCCCTCCTCCCCACCCATGGTGGTAGGCTGAGGCAACATGGGGGCAGGTCTCATTGCCCTTCGGGAGGTACTGGGAGCAGGCAGAGAGAGCATAGGATACCCGGAAGAGAGCGGCAACTGCGTAGAAAAGGGGGCATAAACAGGCAATATAAAAAAAAAGTGGCGGGGGAGTTTCGACGGAGGAGCGCCCTACTTCCTTTATGGCATCCTCCGGCTCATGCCGGAGTCAACAGGTCTCCAGATGGAACCTGTTCAGAAGCAGGCTAGATACCCACTTACCAAGATTTTAGATCAGGGTGATTCTCCTGGGGAATCCTTCCCGGTGGCAGATGCCATCCTCTGCCCTGCCTTGGAACTGTAGCAGCATCCCACCTCCTGCCCTGCACTGTTGGCCAGGATGGCCCACAAGTATGCGGTGCCCACCGCCACCCTTTCAGGGTTCACAAAACATCCTTCGGCTGAGGTTTTGATGTCCGATTCAGTGTTCTAGCACTCAAGCAACATTGGAGACATTGACAAGCTGCCTGATAAGTAGTTCAAGAAATTGGACCATTCAGCCAAAAAGGTTTATGCTGCCTCTTCGCTTGGCCTCTGTCATGCAAACTCGGCCCTCCTGATGGCCTATTTTTCCCATGCCCTGTTGGGCACTCTTGATGGGTTCTCTCATCTCCCAGCTGGACCTCCAGAATATGGTCAAGCAGGTCCGGGGCCTGGCTGTAGCCAATCCGCTCCAGACAGCCACGGATATTGGCAACTCCTGCACCCAGTTTGTGGCAGCTGCAGATCTCGACCTTCACAGTGGATACCCAGCACAAGCTGGTGGATGTCCCCTTCCTGGGCACCAACCTTTACAGTCCCAGGGGTGAGGGGCACCTTACCCGCATTGAAATCCAGTGCCACCTTGGACTCCATGACATCCACCCAGTGGGACCTCAAGTCCACCTCCACTCCTGCAGCCAAACCATCCCAGCCCCAAGCTGGGCAGCAGGCTCAGGCCTGGCAACCTTGGTCGAAGTCATTTGCAATGGTTGTTCGCAAGCCTGGAGGACGAGGCCCCAGTGGCTCCTAAGCCGGGCCCTCCTCCACCTCCAAGCCTTCCCAGTGAAGGGCTGAGGCGTGCATCCCTCATGCCTGTTTCACCACCCCAGGTCCTCCCATGGAAGCTGTCTCCACCACTTCCTTTCCGTCTGGTCTGCTGTCACCACAGACAGGTGGGTTCTCAAAGTGGTCAGTCGGGGTCTGCCTCTGGAATTAGAGCAGTACACACCTCGCCGAGCCTATGCCCCATGAGGAGGGCATGGTGTCTGCAGACATTCTGTTGGCCCTTCAGGATATCGCCCAGCTCCTCCACAAGGAGGTAGTGGCTCCTGTCGCAGACCCTCCAGAACACCCAGAGTTTGTCTGTAGGTACTTCTGATGCCAAAATGGACAAGGGTCTGGCACCCCAGCTTAGATCTGCATGACCTGAACAGGTTCCTCAGGTTGCATACCTTAAGGATGTTAACTCTGTCTCAGATCATACCATCTCTGAAGCAAAACATGTGGATCTTATCTGTGTCAGTCTTCACCATTCATCACTGTTGGGTAGTGAGCTGGAGGATCAGGACCCCACGGGAGCTCTTTTTATTTTTTTGCGATACGAGTCGTCGACGTTGAGATGGCACTGCCCTCGAGGCCAACATATTACTTGGTGCTCGCAGGTTGGCCAGTAGCCATAGTCGACGCCTCCTTGGCCTCGATTCTGCTCCCACCGTCGAGTGAGCAAGACCTCGCATGTGAGCACCATTCTTCTGCTGCCTAGTCCATCGGTAGAGAAAACAGTCCTAGTTCTGCTTCTCTATTCCTCAGTGTTGACTGGTAAGGTCTTTCCTTTTAATTTCCTCCGTCGACGCCAAGTGCTGTTTTTGTTTTTTGTTTTTCCGTCCGGTCATGTCTGGTTCAGGGGATAAGAAAAAAATCTTCTAGGGCGGGTCGGCCTCCGATGCATCGGTGTCCCTGCGGCCGACTGTACTCTGTCATGGATCTGCATGACCGTTGCCTTACCTGCTTGGGACCAAACCACGACATGATGCAATGCCTGTTTCTCCAATGATTGTCATGTGTTGGAGTTGCGTGCATTGAAGGTCGGATGTGCACTGCTAACTTTCGGGGGACAGGTCCGTACACGGGTCACCAAGAGCAGGTTTCTTGACCTTTCCTCTGGGTTCTCTTCCGAACCTGTACGGCCCATGGAGGACGGGGGTTTCTGCCAGTTCTAGCCTTGCCACAGTGGGACCCCCCCGCCACAGTGCAGGAGGCCCAGCCTGGCCCCCTTGGGCAGGCAGGAGGCATCATCCATGCAATCGCCTCCTCGGAGGTGAGGGCTCCCCCAGCATCACAGTCTGAGGCCTCTGGGACAGCGGCAGGGATTGGGGGCAGTGCCATGGGTGGCATGGGGCCAGCCTCTGGTGCACTCGCTGTGCAGGGGATGGGGTGGTGCCGTGGGCAGCGCAAGGCCAGTTTGTGGTGTCCCTTGCGGCACCACAGCTGAGTGGGATCGGGGAGTGGACTGGGTTTGGGCCTCCTCTGGGGAGAACGATTCTGAGGCTGGCCCAGACTGGCTCCCGGGGTCTCAGGAGTCCACCAATTCTTTTTCCTCCAGCGTAGTGGCTCCGGTTCAGCCCCCTTCCATGGAGCGGATGGCTTTGGCCAATTCCAGGTTCAGTGGCACTGACCAGTCCTCTGGTGCCCCAGGTGGCGCCACAGGGCAGCCTGGAGTTTTATGATCCATCTGCCACCTTGGGAGGCGTACCCCCTCCGGTGGTAGTTCTTGCTGGCCCTATTTCTGGGCCAGCTGGAGGACCTCAGGTAGGGGAGGGCACTCTACCTCCATCTGTCTCTCAGGAGTCAGCTGTGGGGTGTCAGTTGCCTCAACTGATGATGAGGAAGAGTGCTCTCTCAGAGTCCTAGGGGTTGAAGGGGTTGGATTCAGGGCGTCACCCTTTCCTGGGAACCCACAGGTGTTCAAGGAGGAGTCGCGCGCTAGTCCGACCTTCTCCCGAGGTCTGCTTGAGAGGGACCTCATCTACGGAGGTTAGGGACCACCCTTCTGGGCTCATGTGGCCCCAGTCGCCTCGCTGAGGAAATTCTCTTGGGCTCAGCTCTGACCACCCCAGCTTGGTTGAGGGCTTCATCTGCCGGAATCACTGGATCTCCTCCTCCTTGAGGTCTCCGGCAGGTCTTGTAGCCTGGGCAGAGGCCGTGCCCTTCCTAGTAGGTGCCTGGCCCCTTTGCCAACCCCTCCCCCTTTCCCAGGTCACTCCAGCCCTACAGGGCCCCTCACCTGGGAACAGTCCAGGTCCACGGCTGCACTTTTCCCTGCCTATTACCACTGCTCTGTGCAGCCAAAACCTGACTCTCCGGGCTCATCGACTCCCTGGTTTTCCTCCTCCAAGGGAGAGGACTCTTCTGTCCACCTTTCCTCAGCTGCTGATCTTTCCAGCTATCAGCACTTCCTGTCGGGGTTGCTTGATGAGCTTCTTGGCGAACACAATCCTGACCGGTCAGCACGCGCCTTTTTAGGCAAGTTCAGTGCAGCCAACCTGATGGTTCCCCCCAGCCCAATCTCTTTCGGAAGGCATCGTACCAGGTACATGGTGACATCCCTCAACCCCAGCACTAGCCCCAAGGGACCTCCGCCAGCTGTATTGTGCACCCCTTGAGTCTCCAGTAGCCTCACCCCTGTCTGGCGTGACTCTCCTGGAGAAACCCACTGGGCATAGAAGCTCAAGGCATGATTGACCCCCAGAATCTGACTTAGCTGAATTTGATTTTTGAGGGAGGAGAGCATTCTTGTGTATTTCTGCTCATCAGGCCCACCATGCTGCCTACAGCAGGCACTTGTGGTCTCTGCTAGGTCAAATCCTAGCTTTTTTGCCTGATTCAGAGGTAACCAAACAGGCCATCGCCCTCTCTGCAAGGGGCCTGGAGCTAGCGAGGCACCAAGCAAGGGCATCATACAATGCCAGTGAGGTGGCTTCCAGGTTGGCGGGGACAATGATCTGCATCAGGGGGAAGGTGTGGCTTCATCTCTCCTGGTTGTCACCCCTAGCCTGGCATAGGGTGACTGCCCTCTCTTTCCAAGGAACCCATCTTTTTTCCTGTAGAGTGAGGCGAGAGCACTCGCCTACCTTCTCCTGCTGGGAGAACCTCACCTCACCTCACCCAGACCAGCCTCAGGCCTAGCCAGGCCTGCTAGGCTCCCTCCTCTGGTGCCTCCCCACTGGAGGCTAAGGGACTTTGTCCCTTAGGAGGTTCTGGGCCCCTTCGCTAGGCTCAGTAATCACCCAACAGTGATGAATGAAAACTGACACGGATAAGATATGAAAATTGCGTGCCTACCATAATTTCCTGATCTTTCTACGTATCCTCATCATTCATCACTGAATCCTGCCCACCTTCCCTCTCATGCCTCAGTCTCTGGGCATTCTCCTCCTCCTCCCTGTTTGTCTCCCATTTGGACCTTGGTCCATTCCCAGCACCTCCTACCCTTCCCTCTTGGAGGTTTTTTTCCTCTGGGTGGGCAGACAGGAGGGTCCTCCTGTTAGAGTCTCCAGAGCCCTTCCCTGCCCAGGTAAGTCCTGGAATTTTTTTCCTCCATCCTCTGGTGCCTCTTGAGGGAGTCTGGCAGCAGGAGGGGGCTCTGGTGATTCCTCACTTGTCCCCCTCCATAATCTTGTGCCTCCATTTTGGTTGTCTCCCCCCTTCAGGAGAACATTATTTACCCTCCAGTGCCTCCTCTGGAGGTGGCCCCTCAATAACTAAGTTTCAGTCCCTTGGGGTTGTTCTCCAGGGACGTTTAAGGTGGTTCTTCTGCCTCAATCCATTTCGTGAGGAGGGTGAGACACCCACCATCCTTGGCCTTCTGGACTGCTCCTCTAAATGGGTGCCTTCCTCTGCTCCAAGCCTTTTCCATCCTCTGGTCTATCTGGTTCAACCTGTGGCATAACTCCTCCGGAGCAGTCCACTGCAATGCCTCAGGGGCAGTGTCTCCTCTTCCTCCCTCCTTCCTTTCTCTCTCCTCCCCCCCACCCCATCCTTCTCGCCCAGAGATTGGGGCCCTCCTGTCCCAATCCCTTAGGCTTCCTCCTTTCCTGTCCTGTCTTCAGCTTATTCCTTCTTTTAGTTTTACATCCTTTCCTTTTGCTGTCCCTTGGGCTCCCTTGCCCACCCTCCCAACTCTCCTTATTCTCTGTCTCTCTCCGGTATGCAGAACTGGGGCTGAGGAGGTGTCAACGACGGTTACTGGCCAACCCGTGAGTGCCACGTAATACATCGGCCTCAAGGGTGGTGCTCCAACGCCGACGACTCCCACGCCAAAAAGAAAGGCTCCCACGGGTCCTGATCCTCCGGCTCACTACCCAACAGTGATCATGATGAAGATAAATTATTTTCTTAGTTATTGCACATGACCCAATTAGCTCCTAGTGATTTGCATTTTTACCTTGCTTATAGCTTGAAAATATTTAGCTGCTCTAATCACTGTCTCTTCATCAGCAGTATGTACCAAAATAATTGTCAGTGTTTCATAATCAGTGTTATACAATAAGTTAATATAATGACCAAGCCAATACAGTCTTTCTTTCTGGTATCATGAACAGATCCACATTACATGTTGGAGATTTTCCTTACCCCTTTCTGGACAGTTAGTCTTCCAGGTCTTTTGCTAGTTTATTATGTCTTACATGGAGGACGTTGCTTGGAAAATTTTCAAATTTATAAGCTATGAAGATCTTCCATAACTCATCGTTCTGTAAAATGTTTAAACATGATTTAAATCCGAAAAAAACATTATTCCTCAAAAACCACTTGGAATATGCCGAGTTCTTAAATGCTAATTCGTCCAGTCTATTCCAATGTGCATTAACCTTTTTAGCTATATATTTCTTATATTTAGGACTGAAAGATTGTATCTGTCCAATTTTTTCAGTAATAAATATACCATAGGTCCTTTTTGTAGCCTAAATCTTGCCACACCTTTTTCCCATCAAACAGTAATAAGAAAGGGAATCCTTAGGGTCCTGTGCAGTCTTAACCAAAAATGTATCTTTTTGTTATCTGCAAGAACAATGACATTAGTGCTACCTAATCTGACCTAATATATGAGCTGGGCACCAATGCCCCAAACCCATTTTTTTTAGTGTTTGAAGGTTGGTATAGCAATCTTATCTATTTTTAATTCCCAAACTTCGTTGTGTATAGGGCCTGTGTCATATACTTGATAGTTTCCACCAAGGGTCCAATTGTTTTACCCCATATTTGTAATTAAAAGACTCTAGTCCTGCCATAGTTTTTTTGTGCTTTTTCATGTACTGCTGCAAGCTGTTCATTCCAGTTGCAATTCTTGTGGAAAAGAGCCCCTAAGTAAGTACAGGATTCCAGAGTTTGTTTTATTTTGTCCTATACACCAGTACTTTGAGGACTTTAATTTCTGTCCAAACATTCTTACTTTTGTCTTTTTTATGTTGACATTCAGCTCTAAAGTATTTGATTCTTTGTATAGTAGATCAAGTTTTTGAAGCCTTATTTTAGACAGGGAGAGGAGACTGTCATTGGCGTATGCTAAGGCTGCGCAGCTAATAATATTAATTTTTGGTGAATCGGAGTTGTCTTTAATAATAAATTGTCTATATACATAGAGAATAAAATGGGGGCTAACACACAGCCTTGGCAGACCCCTTTATTAGGAGGAAAAGGTGTGGAGATTTCTCCTTTAATACCAATTCTGACTGTAGTCCAAGTATTCGAATAAAGGCTGTATATTAAGTGCACCACATTCTCATTTATCCCTCTATCCAAGAAAATTTTCCATAATTTACTTCTAGAAATCGAATCAAATGCTAGGGAATAGTTCATAAATACTGCATACAAAGTTTGATTCCGAATTATTGTATATTTTTCAATAAGATGTCTTAATATAAAGATGTTATCACATGTGGAATCATTTTTCCTAAAGCCCATCTATAATATAGAGATTCCACCTGTCCTTTCTATCTATAACATAAGTCTCTGTAATAAGGTCTTCGGTAGAATCTTTAAATTTATATCAAGGAGACTTATTGGTCGATACATTGCAGGGTCTGAGGTAGGCCCTTTCTTATGAATTGGCACAATTTTTGCCCCTTTCCAGGTTTCTGGAAAGTTGTTCTGTCTTATACATCTGTTATAGAATTGGGTTAAGAATTTGTACCGTATTTGGGGATAGGCCAAACATATTTCTACAAGGATCCCATCAGGCCCTGGAGCTTTTGGGGGTTAAGTGTAGTAATTGCCATCAATACCTCATCATAACTGAGATGTATATGTGGTATATCATTAAAATTATTCCCTGGGAAATAATCATCTATTTTAGAGTTCCAGAAGATGTTTTTGGAATGTTCTTTCCATTTATCCTCTGTAATATATGTACAGTATCTATATTTTATTTATTGAAGATATCGGATAACATACCTTTGAGTCAGACTCCTTTACAAAGGTTCCACATCATCATATATAGAGACATCAGAGACAATGGCAACAAATAGGACACAGTAGTTACAAAGAAGCTTGTACATTAGCAAAAGTCGTTACAGAAAGTTGCAAAAACAGTTACAGAGTAAGGACAGTAATCAGTTAACAGGGTACATACACTGCAGGATGGTGGCACCAGCCATGTCCTGGTCGTTATTTAGTAGTCTAGGCTGGACTGGGGGGTGTCCATCGTCCAGGTATAAGCATGCCCTATATTGTTCTTACTATAATTCATTCCCCTAGCCACCAACATCCAGAATTTTTTTTTTGTCTTTCTTTTCCACCACCTCAATCATTTGGTCCCATAATTTTAGCTGGTGTATTTTTTTTCCTTCTTTCAATCACCGTTTTATATTGTTTTTTACATTTATTAAGTTTGCTCATTATTTGTTTACAGGGTTTTGCCAAGTACAATCTATTAAGAGGGAATCCACTACGAGTTCCAGGCCATGCCATTCGGCCTGTCCTCAGCCCACAGGGTCTTCAAGTGCATTGCAGTGCTGGCAGCTTACCTGAGGCACCAAGAGGTCTGGGTTTACCCTACCTGGGAGACTAGCTGATTGTGGGTCCCTCCAGGCGGGAGATCGACCAGTGTCTGTCTTGGCTTCCTGGTCAACAAGGCCAAGTTGGAACTCGTGCCCTCGCAGGTCATCAGCTTCATCAAGGCAGAACTCAGCTCTTGCAGAGCCAGGGCTCGGCTCCCGGTGGACAGGGCGGAGGCTCTCTCCTCCTTTGCCCGATCATTTCAGGTTGGTCAACTGCACACTGCCCAGGAGTTCCTGTGCCTCCTGGGATACATTGTGGCTTGCAACAGTGTGGTCCATTGGGCCCACTGGAGAATGCATTCTCTGCAGTGGGAGCTGGAATGCATGGTCTCAGCGCAGGGGCCACTTTGAACAGCCAGTCAATGTGACCCCAGCTGATTTGGGATGCCCCCAGTGGGGCTTAGTCCCGAACATCTGCAGGAAGGTATTCCATTTGTCCACCCAGAGCCGATGATCATCCTGATGGCCGATGCCTTTCTTATGGGCTGGGTGCCCACCTGGGGAACACACAGGATTCAGGGCCTCTGGACCCCGAGGAGTCCCGTGCCACATCAACCTGCTGGAGCTCATGGCAGTTTAGCTGGCACTGACCACCTTTGCTCCACATCTTCATGGTCAGGTGGTTCAGGTCCAGACTGACAACACCACAACCATGTACTACCTCAACAAGCAGGATTGGACAAGCTCCCTTTGTGCAGGGAAGCTTTCCGCATGTGGACCCTCATGTGCAGTCTGGAGGCTGATCTCCTGGCCATCCATGTGGCCGGTGTCTCCAGCCAGCTGGTGGATGCTCTCAGCTATGTAGGCGAGACACCTCACGAGTGGTCTCTCCACCCAGAGGTAGTACACAGTCTGATCTCCCAATGGCGCACACCTCTGGTGGACCTGTTTGCCTCCAGGGAGAATGCAAAGCTGAGGCTGTGCTGTGCCCACCCCTCGGTTATGTGGAACACTGCAAGGGGATGTCTTTTTGAGGCCCTGGACCCCGGGCCTCCTATATGCCTTCCCTCCATTTCCCTTGATCCACAAGGTGTTGCTCAAGGTGAGGAGGGGCAAAGCACGGGTGATCCTGGTGGCTCCAGACTGGCTATGCCAGTTTTGGTGCCCTGATCTCCTCAGCAGCAGGCTTTCAAGGCATCTCCCTCTCTGCCCGAACCTGTTCTCCATCAATCAGGATAAGGTACTCCAACTGGACCTTCAATCCCTGCACCTGACAGCCTAGGGGATCCTGAGCAGCTAGAGTTCCAGGCTTTGGGTCTCTCCAAAGATGTACTCAGCATAGTCGAGGCTTCTCGGAAGGAGTTGACTAGGAAGTGCTATGCCTTCAAATGGAACAGTTTCTTCATTTTGTGTCTGAGCAAGTGGTTGGACCCTTTGTACTGTCTGGGGGGGGGCTTGCATCCTTGACTACCTTTGGTCTCTCTCTGTCAGGCCTTCGGTCGACAACCCTTAAGATGCACCTGGCAGCCATCTCTGCTTACCGGGCGTGGATCAGTCAGCTGTCGGTAGTGCAGGAGAAGGTGGTCTGGTGCTTCTTTAAAGGCCTTGACCACATTTCCCCTCCAGTGCATGAATCACCACCACCTTGGGACTTGTTGCTGGTATTGGCAAAGCTCATGGCTAAGCTATTCGAACCGATGCACAGGTGTGAGATGTCACACCTGTCATTGAAGACTGTCTTACTGGTGGCTATCACATCAGCTTGAAGGCTCTTTGAACTCCAGGCACTCTCAGTGTAGTCTCCCTACCTGGTCTTCCACAGGGACAAGGTTGGCCTTCACCCCAACCCGAAGTTCCTCCTGAAGGTTGTGTCAGATTTTCACTGTAATCAGGTGATTAATCTTCGGTGTACTTCACCAGCCATACCTCTGAGGCTGAGCACAGGCTCCATACACAGGACCTGTGGTGAGCACTAGCCTACTATAAGGAGCGCATGGCTGGAGTTCGGTGAGAGGTTCACCAGCTGTTTGTCACCTATGCTGAAGCTGCACCTGGCAGATCAGTAGTTAAGCGGACGATTGGCAGGTGGATTGTATCCTGCATCGACCTCTGCTATAGGTTGGTGGGTTGGGAGCCTCCCGTAGGGCTAAGGGTTCATTCCACCCGCCATACCACTGCCTCAATGCCTGCTTCCAGGGATATCCCTATGGAGGTCAGCACACACCTTCATTTCCCACTACCACATCGAGCTTGAGTCACGCCGGGATGCTTGTTTTGGGGCCTCAGTTCTCCAACCTTTATTTCCCAAGTAGGGGGTGTGCGCCTTTCCCTCTCCTCCGGAGAACTGCTCGGAGTCTGCTAGAGTGTGGATAAAACACCATATCCACACCCCTGGAAAAACAGGTTACTCATCTGTAACAGTAGATTTCACTTTGAGGGGGAGCTCTTGCAGCGGGTTACACCATCAGGACTGAAGTCGGCAGGCACCAGGACCCCACAGAAAATGTCTAGCTAGCAGTATACAGGGGGGAACTGCCCCTTGACATCAGTCTGCCCCAACATCAACCAATAGTATATAAGGGGTGGTCCCCCAGCCCTACCTCAGTTCTTTTTCTGCAGTCAATCCATGCACGTTGGCTCCATGGATGCCTTCTGCGCTAGTCGACCACCATATTTTCGCGCTTACCCGCCTTTTTTATTTTCCAGTTAAAACACAGTGTCTTCCTTCTCTCTGTATGTCATCTTCTCAGACAACTTCAGTGGATCAGTGGCCATCCAAGTGTCCTTGCAGTAAGCAGATCCCGACAAAGGACAGCCACTCGAGGTCACTGTCGTGGAAAAAATATATTCTTCTTACACTTTACCTTAAAATCAGGCTCTGGAACACTGCATGTAGTAAAAAGGAAAGTTTAATACATATGCATATGGGAGCCTCCTTCCAATAACATGCAAGGCTCCTGAGTTTCATTAGTCAATCACTTTTATACACTTATTATCTAGGCGTTGTTAGGCGTGATTTATCTTGAAATTACCAACATTGCAGTATTAACCAATCATGAATAAGAAAAACATGTTGATTCCAATGTAACAGAAAAGCATACTGATACCACCATCTGGGGTACATTTCCACTGTTTATTTCATCTCTTTCCCAATACTTCTTGATACATATGCCTGGGTCAGTCTGACCTGAGTGAAACAGTGAGTTTCACTCACACCGTAGCAACGTACAGCATGCCCACATGCTGTTATCTTATATTCTGCCTGAGCTTGTTATGAAGGCTGGTACAACCAGTTCTGCCCAGTTTTATCTTGCTTTCTGTTCCTACAAATGTACCTCAAGTAACCTCAGTATTATTCTATAACAAAATGAAAAACAGCATGATACCAGAAATTTCTACTAACATTCATTATGACTTTGTTACAGCATGGCCTACAAAGCAAGCATATTTTCAGGGCAAATAATAGCAAATAGAGTTATAGTTTTATGAACTCAGAAATTTCTACTACATCACGTGACCACTTAATGGCGTAGAGACGTGTCTCCTATGAGATCCAACCCCAGTCCAACTTTAATCGTGAATATCGGCGGTAATCTGGTTGTTCAAAGGTTTGGCAGAATCGGTGTGCGAGATGGATGAATATATTCTAGCTTTGGGTGGCAAATCTCAGTGATCGAGTGCCAAAAACACCAAGAAACAGTCGGCGATGCTCCCGAGTGGCGCGGTGGGGCCTATCTCGCTTTCCGCCACGGAGATATCCGCTATCGGGCGGGAACTCAGGGAACAGTTAACAGAGGTGCTAACTCCACAACTTAATTGGGTGGAGGAGAAAATAGATCACAGGTTGACAGCTATTGATGCCCAAATTGCTCAGCAGCAAGAAAGACTGGAGGAGGCAGAGGGCCGTATCTCTGCTACTGCAGACCTTGTGGCCCCATTTCCTCGGCATTGAGTACTTGAGAAGGAGGTGGCTGAGTTACAGGAGGCCCTGGATTATCAGAGAACTATCACAGGAGGTCAAAACTCCGTCTGAGGGCCTTCCAGAGGGAAGAAGGTGCCAATATTTTGGACTTTTGTGCGAGCACTCTGCCTGCCCTGATGGGGCTGAAACCAAAAGGGGAAAGTATAATTGAGCATCGCCCACGCAGTGTTACCACGCCCGCCATAGGGACAGCCACCACGTCAAGTAATCTTTTAGATTCCACAACTTTCAGGACAGACAAGAGATGTGGAATAAATATCGTGGGATGCAGGAGCTAAAGTGAGAAAGGGTCAAATTATATCTGGCCCAGGATCACTCGCCTAGAATTGGGAAGAAGAGGAGGGCCTTTAACGAGGTGATCGCAGAATGTCAGAGGCTGAAGCTTGAGTGGTTTATGATTTTTCCTGCGATGCTTTGGATTAAATATGAGGGGGCTTCCTATAGCTTCTGGGAGGCAGATAAAGCAGCTAGTTTTGTGGCTGACCTCAAGAAGAAGATGGGTTGAGAAGCGTTTTGAGAAGGCTGATGGTGTGGGAGAGCTAGGGGGATGCCCTGTTTGAACTGTCTCCCTTGACTGTGCATTTTGGACCGAGTTCGAGGACTTTTGGTGACTGTTCCAGCGCTACCCTTTGTCGATGGTTCCCTGAGGCAATCAGCGGTTCGAAGGCAGAAGGACTTGATGTGGCCTTAGCTTAACCCCTAGATGATCCTGGACTTGCCGAAGACAGACTGAGGACTTGGAGTCACGAACACTGATGCAGACCCTATGAGTTGGAGTGGGGTGAAGCTGGAGCCATAGCCGGAGTGTCCCTGGCTGGAATGGATACATGAGTAGCAGCACACGGGAGGCCAGGCGTTGGATTTGATTCGCGTGACCTTTATGGAGCTGCGTGGGGGGGGGATATTTTCTTGCTCTCCCTCTATTGCACACTTGCTGAGAGAACTGGACCTGGTCTGAATGTTCATGTCAGGGGGGCTGTTGAGAGGGGTTTTATAAGGGAGGCTGGTGCATTGGGCATGAGTGGAGGGGAAACCATTCGAATAGAATAGAAATAAGCATGGCTATGAATGTTAATGTGGGGATGGGTGCAGCTAAGGACCCAAGCTGTTGAGGGCAGGTTCAACAGGGAGGGAGATGACTTGGATTGTCCAACTGCAAATAAAAAAGGAAAAGTAAAATAAAACGATTGTCGGGAGAAAATGGAGTGTTGGACTGGGGGAGGGGAGATTGGAATAATTTCCAAGCCCGTGAGTCACTACGATATATCGTTTGGAGGGGTAGCATACTAATTCTGTTTTGAGGATGTATGCTTCGCTGAGGGGGGGGTCAGGGGAAGAATGTTTGTAAATAGTTTGTGAAACTGTTTTCGGGTTATATGTTATGCTTACTATAGTTATTATTGTTGTTACCAAGGGTCTGAAATAAGTTGCAAGGAGGCTGGGACATTGAGGGAGGATCTCTGGGAGAATGGGAAGTTGGACTGGGATGAAGGGTGCTGCTCAGGGGAATGGCAGGCTATCATAATGGATAAGGAAAGAGTGAATATCATATCATGGAATGTTAGGGGTTTCTCCTCTCCCACTAAGAGAACGGCTGTTCTAACTGCCTTATGTAGAGCTGGTGTGAAGGTAGCCTTAGTACAGGAAACTCACTGATGCGCTAGAACACAGAAGCTGGTGAAGGGTTGGGTGGGTGCCTGCTACGCTGCCTCCTTCACATCCCACAAAAGGAGTTGCGGTGCTTTTGCAGAGACTACCGTTCAAGGTAATGAGGTGGTCAGAGATGGAAGGGAGCGGAGATACATTTTGTGGAGGGAATGCTGTATGAGAAGCCCATCACTTTTGGGAGTGTGTACGCTCCTGCTGTTTTTGATCCAGCATTCTATCAGAATGTGTTGGACTTGCTGGTACGGAACAGTTCCAAGGACTAGTGATGGGGGAAACTTCAACTGCACCCCAGATAGAAACCTGGACCACTCGGAGGGCAGAGGGAGGGGAGGAAACTGTATGAAGAAGTGGCGTGAGGGACTGAATGATTTAGATGTTGTGGATGCTTGGAGGGTGGCAAACCCCAAGGGAAGGGAATTCACCTTCTACTCTTGCCCTCACAAAACGTGGTTCTGGTTAGACCATATATATATATATATATACATATAGCAGGGGACTGGTATTTTAAATTGGCAGTCATTAAGCATGGCCCCATATACGTATCCGACCATGAAATGGTCATTTCGTCCTTGGAAATGACCTCCCAACAAGTGAGGACTAACATGTGGCATTTTCCGTCCTACTTGCTCAGCTCCCAGGAGTTTGAGTATCTTAAGGCACAGTGGGAATTGTATACTTCTATGAATGTGGCTACTGCCCCATCTATGCAGGTGTTCTGGGACACAGGGAAGGCATTTATAAGAGGAGCTATCATTGGATATGTAAGTAGATACAAAAAAAGTAAGCTGCAGAAGCAGGAAGAATTACGGAGCCGGGTGAGGGAGCTGGAGCGCCAGATGGTGGGGGGGGTAGGAGAAGAGGTGTCCCGGCAGTTGGCAGCCAGCAGAGAAGCCCTGAATAAGTCATTAATGGACGAAGTACGTACGCAGCTCTTTTTCTGGAAGCATAAATTTTATGAGTGGGGCAATAAACCGGGGTCCTTGCTTGTTAATTTGATCAAAGGGAGAGGGTTGTAAAAGGATGAATGAAGTAAAAGACAAGCAGGAGTCCTGCATAAGGACACTCAGGGTATCTTAGGAAGTTTTGCCCCATTTTACCAGGATCTATACAAGTCAGACGGGGAAGTGTGACGATAGAATGAGGAGGTTTTTTGAGGGTATTGTGGTGCCCAAAATTTCCAACAGAAAGAAGGGTTAAAAAGTCAGGTTAGTTGATATCTTGGAGGTAGAAGACTTGGTTTGCTGGCCAAGGCACCTAGCTTCACCTGAGCTCTTTCCTTCTAAGACTGCTTGAAAGGCAGAGTAGAGAAACTTACCAGAGCAAGGGAAAAGGATTAAGACTTAGTTTGGCTAAGCAGATTTACTGTGTGGTGGTGTTTTTATTTTTTACTCACAGGGATTGCTACTGTTTGTTGCTAACATTTCATTGCTTTATTTTTTCTCTGATTCAAATTGTTGTTGCTGGTATACCTTCTTCTGCATTATTACAAGGTGTGCCTACAGGTGTGTGCTAACAGATTACTCCTGTAATCTTCTGATTCAAATTGTCTTTTGCAAGGTATATCTTCTGTTACTGCTTTATTTTTCTCTGGAGCAAAGTGTTTCTTACAGCGTATATCTTCTCTGAAATTACTGTATTACAGGTGGAGCTTACATTTTTGTGACTTTTTTATCATTGGGCTAAGCAAAATTATTGTTTGACACTGTGTTTTATTTTATTCTTGTTTGCTGAAAAGGTTTGTTGTCTCAGAGGTGTTTCAGTCTCCTTCTCACATTGAAGGAGCTAATTGCTTTTCCTCCCACAGCTCTTCCAAGGATTAGGTGTGTATGTGGGGTGGAGCTGGCAAACTGTCAGTAATTTCCAACAGAAAGAAGGGTTAAAAAGTCAGGTTAGTTGATATCTTGGAGGTAGAAGACTTGGTTTGCTGGCCAAGGCACCTAGCTTCACCTGAGCTCTTTCCTTCTAAGACTGCTTGAAAGGCAGAGTAGAGAAACTTACCAGAGCAAGGGAAAAGGATTAAGACTTAATTTGGCTAAGCAGATTTACTGTGTGGTGGTGTTTTTATTTTTTACTCACAGGGATTGCTATTGTTTGTTGCTAACATTTCATTGCTTTATTTTTTCTCTGATTCAAATTGTTGTTGCTGGTATACCTTCTTCTGCATTATTACAAGGTGTGCCTACAGGTGTGTGCTAACAGATTACTGCTGTAATCTTCTGATTCAAATTGTCTTTTTCAAGGTATATCTTCTGTTACTGCTTTATTTTTCTCTGGAGCAAAGTGTTTCTTACAGCGTATATCTTCTCTGAAATTATTACAGGTGGTGCTTTACAGGTTTTACAGTTTTATCTAACATTAGGATAAGCTTTCAGGGTTACTGCATTTGTTGTTGACTGATTGTTTCTGCTCTTACCTCCTTGTTCTTTCATCCGTGGTTCTTCTTTACAAAACATGACAGCTAAAGGGGAGGTTCTGATAATGGGAGACTTCAACATGCCGGATACAGATTGGTCAATACCAGCAGGAACATCTGCCAGAACTAGACTCATAGTGGATTCCCTGCAGGAGGGCCTCAAACAACTGGTACAACAACCCATAAGAGACAGGGCTATCCTAGATCTAGTACTGACTAACAAAGAAGGGATCACAGATCTCCAGGTAGAAGGTCACCTGGGGCCAGTGACCATCACATGGTATGGTTCAATTTGGCTACTACATCTAAATCATCCCATTCCAAGGCAAAAATATGGGACTTCAGAGGAGCTGACTTTGATAAGATGGCCAACAGAGTTAAGCTAGCCCTGGCAAAAGAAACACAGGTGAGGGGTACAGGCAAAGTGGGCAAGCATTAAGGATGCAATACTTGAAGCAACATCCCATTGTGTTAGACAGAAAGAAAGTGCAAAGAAGAAAGAAACCACTTTGGTTCTCAAATACAGTAGCAGAAAGGTCAGAGCCAAAGGCTGGCCTTCAGGAAATATAAAGGAACACAGCGGGATGAAGATAGAGGCATACCAAACTGCCCTAAGGGAAGCAGGTAAGGCAGTAAGGCAGGCAAAGTCCCAAACTGAGGAAACACTAGCACCAACAGTAAAAGTAGGTGACAAGACTTTCTATAGATACATTAGTGAAAGAAGAAAGTCCAGAGGGTATTGCTAAGCTAATGGAGAAAAGGAGCATGTGAGGAGGAGGACCCTGTAAAGGCATCTATCCTAAATAGATACTTTTGCTCAGTATTTACTGAAGAAGGTAGGGCAGAGCCCACAGCTCAGCATCATGGACACACGGGGAGGGAGGTGAGCACTACTCCCTTCACAAAGAAAGGGTCCTACAAGAGCTTGCTAAGCTCAGGGTGGATAAGGCAATGGGACCTGATGGCATACATCCCAGGGTACTTAAGGAGCTAAAGGAGGAACTAGCAGAGCCATTAGCAGAATTGTTTAGTGAGTCTCTGAGCACAGGAGAGGTCCCAGAGACTGGAGAAGGGCTCATGTGATCCCGCTCCACAAGAGTGGTAGCAGGGAGGAGGGGAACTACAGACCAGTCAGTCTTACCTCAGTAGTGGGCAAGATTATGGAGGCACTCCTTAAGGAAAGGATAGTGCAACACCTGGAATCCATAGGGCACAGGATCCAAGACAGCATAGGGTTTACAAAGGAAGGTCCTGTCAAACTAATCTCATAGATTTCTTTGACTGGGTAACCAGAGTGGTGGACCAAGGGGAGCAGTTGATGTACTACCTTGACTTCAGCAAAGCTTTTGACACTGTTCCACATAGAAGATTGATAAATAAGCTGGGTAGGATCAGGGTGGGTCAAAGTTGGTCAACTGGGTGGCAAACTGGTTGGCAGGCAGAAAACAGAGAGTGGTGGTAAATGGTATACAGTCAGAAGAGATGCAAGTCACAAGTAGGGTACCTCAGGGATCAGTCCTGGGGCAGTCCTCTTCAACATTTTCATTAGTGACCTTGCAGATGGACTAGAGGGTAAGGCTTTGTCTGTTTGCAGATGACACCAAGATCTGCAACAGAGTAGATGATCCAGATGAGGTGGGCAGAATGAGAAGAGATCTGGATAAACTAGCAGAATGGTCAGAAGAGTGGCAACTGGGAGTTAATGCAAAGAAGTGCAAAATCATGCACATAGGAAGAGAAACCCTGAAGCCACCTATAGGCTGGGAGGAGTTGCTAGCAGTCACAAAGGAAGAAAGAGACTTGGGCATCATCATCACTGATGACCTAAAATCATCCAAGCAGACCTCTAAAGCAGTAGGTAAGGCTGGGGTGTTAGGGTGTATTAGTAGGGGTATCACAAGTCGTAAGAGGGAGTAATAATCCCTCTGTACAAGACACTGGTTAGGCCCCATCTGGAGTACTGCATGCAGTATTGGAGGCCACACCTTCACAAGGACATTAACCAAATTGAGGCAGTCCAGAGAAGGGCAACAAAAATGGTGCAGGACTGCATCAGAAGACATATGAGGACAGATTAACGGAGCTCAATATGTATACCCTTGAGCAAAGGAGGAGAGGTGATATGATCGAGGCATTCAAACACCTTAAGGGCATAAACAAGGTGAAAGAGTCTAACATGTTTAAATATAAGAAAATAGCAGGACAAGAGGACACAGCATGAGATTAGAGGAGGACGATTAAGGGGGAATGTGAGGAAATTCTTTTTCACAGAAAGGGTGGTGGATGCATGGAATGGCTTACCACAAGAAGTGGTGGCTATGAATACAGTGCAGGGCTTCAAACAGGCATGGGATAGGCATAAGGGAGCAATACAAATGACTATGAATAGATAGGCCACTGACAGAGCAAGGGCCGATGGCACATTTATAAGGTAGAAAAAGAAATGGGCAGACTGGATGGGCCTTGCGGTCCTTATCTGCCGTCAACTTCTATGTTTCTATGACTCCTGGAGGGTCCAGATGGATAAGGAGATCTCTAGGGAGGAGATTGCCAGGGCCATCTCCTGTTTAAAGTCGGGCAAAGCATGTGGACCGGACGGCTTACCTGCTGAATTTTACAAGGCGATGGGGGGGTGGAGCACCTCTGGGCCTTGTTCAGGGAAGTTAGGGAGGGAAGGCCACTGCCTCTCACTATGGGAGAGGCAACTATTTGTGTTATTCTGAAGCCTGGGAGGGATCTGAAAGATTGCGCCGCCTACAGACCCATATCACTCCTTAATGCCAATGCGAAAATCTTTGCTAAGATTTTGGCGTCCAGATTAGATGGACTTCTACCGAGCCTCATACATGTAGATCAGACGGGGTTTATTCGAGGGAGGCACTCATATCACAATGTGAGAAGGTTTTAAATGTGACACAGAACGCTTCGAGAACATGGGGGCCCACGGCGATCATATCCTTAGATGCTGAGAAGGCTTTCGATCGCATTGAGTGGGAATACATTTTTGAGGTGTTGGAGAGATATGGCTTCGGAGGGGAATTTAGGGGGATGGTTAAGGCCCTGTATGCTTCTCCTCGGGCTTCGATACTAATAAATGGGGGTATGTTGGAATGGGTTTCCCTGCATAGGGGAATGAGGCAGGGGTGCCCGCTGTCACCTCTTCTCTTTGCCTTGGCAATTGAACCCCTAGCTATCGTAATCAGACAATGCCCAGAGGTCGGGGGGAGAAAGGCAGCATAAGCTGTCATTATACGCAGACGATATGATCCTCTACCTGAGATATCCAGAGGAATCTGTGCCGGCCTTGCTGAGAACTGTTGCTGATTTTGCAGAGTTCTTGGGATATAAGATTAATATCGATAAGTCGGAATTGCTATTTGTGGGAGATGCTGGGAATCAGGTGGGAGGAGCGGAGTGGGGTCTGTGGGTGGTGTCTTCCTCCTTTAAGTATTTAGGAGTAGTGATAGGGAAACAGATAGAGGACCTGTATCGCTTGAATTACACCCCCATGATCAGGGTTTTACTTGAGGAACTGGGGAGGTGGCGTGCCTTACCTCTGTCCTGGTTAGGACGCATAAATCTAATTAAAATGAACATCCTACCGTGTGTCCGCTACCTGCTTCAGATACTTCCAGTGGGCCTTAATAAAAGAGACATGAAGACTCTGGAAAGAGGGTTCGGAGAGTTTATGTGGCGGGGGAAACGGGCGCGGATGTCTTTGAAAAGGCTGAAAGCGATTACCGAGGGAGGAGGCGTGAACTTTCCAGATCTGAAACATTATTTTCTGGCAGCTCAGGTTAGGATTGTTAAAGACTGGCTCACTGAGACTGATTCTGCTAGCTGGTTAGATTTAGAAGAAAGGGGAGCGGGATGACAGCTGACTGCCTATTTGTCTGGCTGAGGCAGGAAAGTGTATGCTTCCTCGGGTCATCCGAATTCCTTGGTGCTTTCGGTATTGGATAGCTGGGCAAACATAAAAGCAGTTCTGGAGAGTAAGGAGCAGGAGACCTTATTATCACCTATTGCTAGGAATCCTTTCTTCAGGCCTAGCTTGGATGACAGTGGTTTCCAGGAATGGGAGAGGAAAGGGGTGCAATGTTTAGGGGATTTGTGTAAGGGGAGTATCTTGATCTCTTTTCAGGAGATGCAGGAGAGGGTGGGATCGGGCACTCACCTTTTCAGATTCTTTCAGGTTAGGAACTTGAATAGAGAGGTGGGAAGGCAATGAGTAGAACCCTCAAGGCTGGAACAGGTGGAGGGATAATAGCCATGGTGAGAAGGGACCCCTCTGGGGTGCTAAGAAAGGCTATACGCTTGCTGCAGCAGAATATGAAAGATATGTTGGATAAGACACGGAAGCTGTGGGAAATAGGGTAACCATCTTTTAAGAAGCCCAAAGTGGGACATTTCTTAATGAAACATGATTTTTCGCAGAACAGTACATAACCTCAACCAATGCAACAGACTTGTTTTCTCTATATAATCAGAATTAAGACTAAGTATTGTAGTTTCTTTGTTGCTTCTATTGTTTCTTATCATTTTAAGTTATTTTAGTTAAGGTATGATAGTTTTCTATAACATTAGGTAGAAAATGTGAAAATATTTTTACTACTATAAAGTCAGGACATGTAGTATTTTTCATGTTTTTTTGCAGGACACAACTGTCCTGCGAAAATCAGGACTGTCCTGCAAAAATCAGAGACAGGTGGTAACCCTAGTGGGAAAAGAGACATGGGCCTGGTTATATCCGGGACAACTGGGGTTAATATTGGAGTCACATGAAGGCCTTTTGGCTTGCAATAAATACAAAGAAAGCACCTACAAGTTTGTGCATAGACTCTACCTTACGGTGGTGAATCATAAACTACCCAGAAGCCTCAGAGATGTGTGGGAGGTGCAAGATACACAGAGGCACCTGTTTCACTGTTTCTGGGAATGTCCCTCTCTGCAGGAATATTGGGGAAGGATAGGGCTACAGATGAGCGCCATGCTGGGTGCGGAGTTGTCGTCTTCTCCCCTTAGCTTACTTTTTGGCATCGAGGAGGGAGGGGAAAATTGGATTCCACATCAGAGGTGGCTCAGAATACTACTGGTGCAGACTAGACAGGTGATTCTAAACACCTGGGTGTCGGGAGACTGCCCCACGGTGGCACAATGGCGCGTCCTATCCATCAAGGCACTGGCCTTGGAGCAGAGATCACACCAACTGCAGAATAAGGAAGATAAATTTATTAATCAATGGCGCCTTTTATGGGTACACTTTCGGCGGATGAGCTCATGATAATGAATGCTGGATAGGGGAAGAGGCGGTTGCAGGAGGGAGAGTTGGGTGATAGGTCCTACCCTCCAATATAGATTAGTGGTGGGGTGCCTCATGAACTAGGTGATGGTGTTGAATAAACTAACATGTGGCATGTAAAAGACCTTGGTATATATGTATATAGGTTGAGTAGACTGTATAGTTTAGTATATATTTTCTTCCTCTCTTTTCTTTCCTTCTTCCTCTTTGTTCTTTCTTCTTCTCTAAAAAGATAGAATGCTAAATGCAGGTCGAGGAGTTAATTGCTTTAACTGACTATAACGATGCATGAGTAATGATGCTTTCTGTGTATTGGCTATATGTTGTTTTTTACATGCTGAGAAAATTCAATAAAAAGAGTTAAACAAAAAAAAAAGGACAGCCACTCTCTCTGTCTCTTCTGCCTAGGCCCGGAGCACTACTCTGAGGCCTGCGATCACTGCCTGAAATTCAACCAGAGGACCAGGCTCTACTGCCAAAAGGCCCTTAAAACTGTCTTGCTTAGAGAAGCAGGTTGCAGCGATAAAGAAAAAACTCTAGGGAAGAAGTTTCTTCTCTCCATTTTCTGGGGCCTCCACCTCTTTGCCCTCCCATCGGGAGAAAATATCAGATAGAAAACAAAACCACAGGGAGAAGCATAAGGAGAAGTCTTCTCATTCCTGGTCTCCTCTCTGTCTTACTCAACCAGCTCTAGGTCCTCCTCCCACGGGAGGTCGGACTCTGTTCCTGTGGCAGCCCTCTCCCCTTCTGGGCTTCCCATGGTGGGCGGTGGGTCTTCAGGGTCAGGGACTTTGTCCTCCGCCTCCCAGCCCCTGCTGCTTTGGCCCTTTCATCAGCCTTTGGACCAGCAGTCAGGCAGCTTGGCCAGGTCTTCCCTGGGTGGCGTATCCTTGCCCATCATCTGCCTGGCCACAGTGTACGCTGACTCGTGCTCTGGGGATGACTCCTCTTAGCAATGCCAGGGGCATGCGTCAGCTTTCAGCAGAGTGACGCCTCCACCCCACTCGGGCGTTAGCTCCCCTAAACTGGCGTCAGTCCACGCCTATTTGGTCTACACTGGCCACCCCGGCGTTCCTCCCAGCTACTCCTATTCCATTGTCACCGGATCATCCTGCATTGCCAGTGGATCTAAGCACTGCTGTGGACCCGACGTCAGAGGGTCTGCCATTGGACCTGACGACACCTACCGGGCCAGTGCCAGATAAGCAAATGCCGGCTAACCCGAATCCAGAGGATACAAGGCCTGGGTTGCTGCCTCCTCAGGGACAGATGGCTGGACTGTCTAATGTCCTTCAACTAGCACCAGTTCCCCCTCATAATCTTCAGAATCCTCTGCCAGATTTAACAGCCCTTTTCACCTTCTGGTGAAATACGGTGAAGGGTGACTTGCTTCCGCAACCGGCACCCCCCTTCTAAAACTCCAACTCCTTCGGGGATCCCGACACAGACTCCAGCTCCTGCTCGGAAGCCTTCTGCACAACCCAAGGTGCCTGCCCCACAGCCGGATGGCATGAGCAGGGGCTGCTGCAAGTGTCATGGGCAGAAGCACAGCCACTCATCCTCCAGATCCTCGGACAGGCACAGACATCTTTCTCATGGCCATCATCACCAGCGTTCGACTTCAGGGTCTTCATCCTCAGAGGAGTTGGGCCAGAGCACCTCCTTCTCTTGAGGTCATCCAACTTCAGGTTGTCCCCCTCTCCTGCTGACATGAAAGACATCCCTAGGTCACCCCTGGATGACCTGACCTTTATGGAGGTTATGCGGCACATCCAGTCAAATATGGGCTGGAATACTGAGGATTTGGGCCCTGAAAGGCTGCGCTTGGCTGTCTTCCTCTGCCAGAAGGACCCGAAGCCCATGGTAGTTCCTCCTCTGGTGGACACTTTTATGGATGTCACTAAGTCAGCATGGAAACACCAGTCTTCCACCCCTGCAGTTTCCAAAAAAGCTAACTGCCTTCACAACGCATCCAGGGATGAATCCCATTTTGGGGAGCAGCCAGCTTTAGAGATTATGGTCAGCATGGCAGCTCACGACCGGTCCAAGAGGCCACATCATCTAAATACCCCCTCGGACAAGAACTCCAAGCAGATAGACCAGCTTGGCAGAAAGGTGTATGCCTTGGCTACCTGCAGGGCCCCGATTTTTCTGCGGCACATCGGAGCAAAGTTCTGTGGCAGGGTTCTCATTTGCCGCAGAACTTCTGCGGCACTCAACACCAATTTCTGCGGCAATTCTGGCACATTTTTACCCTTAATTTTTTTCCTTTTTTTGTTTTTTTTGCCATATCTGACACAATGCACGCTCGTAACACAGTCATTTTATGGGTGTTTGTCACCAAATTTTCAACATAGCCAGTTTAAGACCTCTGCTCATGAACAGTGTCACTGTGATTTTATTAATCTGTCCGAACATTGATTTACACACCGACTCGCCATTCTGCGCTACAAGGGTGGAAACACATTTTGGGTGAGATGTGAAAATGACAGCTGTACTACTCATAAGACAGTGTGGTGAAATGGCAATGTTGAAACTCGATGAAAATATTGAAATTTGTGAACTACGAGCCTGCATTGGAACTGCATAGCATGCAGCTTCGTTAAACAGCCATTTTTGGAATTTTTCACCAAATTTTCAACATAGCCATTTCAAGACCTCTGCTCATGAACAGTGTCACTGTGATTTTCTTAATTGTCCGTACATTGATTTAGCACACCGACTGCGCCATTCTGCGCTACAAGGTGAAACACATATTGGTGAGATGTGAAAAATGACAGCTGCACTACTCATAAGACAGTGTGGTGAAATGGCAATGTTGAAACTCTGGAGTGAAAATATTGAAATTTTCGAACTTACGAGCCTGCGTGGGAACTGCAGCATGCAGCTCGTTAAACAGCCATTTTTGGAATTTTTTCACCAAATTTTCAACATAGCCATTTCAAGACCTCTGCTCATGAACAGTGTCACTGTGATTTTCTTAATTTGTCCCGTACATTGATTTCGCACACCGACTGCGCCATTCTGCGCTACAAGGTGGAAACACATTTGGGTGAGATGTGAAAAATGACAGCTGTACTACTCATAAGACCAGTGTGGTGAAATGGCAATGTGGAAAACTCTGGAGTGAAAATATTGAAATTTCGCGAACTTCACGAGCGTGTGTGGGAACTGCGTAATGCCGCTTCGTTAAACAGTCATTTTTGGAATTTTGGCACCAAATTTTTCAACATGGGGTCTTGGGCCCCTTCTCATCGAATGATGTCACTGTCATGGTGGTATTGAGTCCCAAGGGTGATTTTGCAGTCACTGCGGCGAAATCACCCTTCAAGAACGATAACGCCATGACAGTGTTATCATTCTGAGAAGAGGTCCCAAAACCCATGTTGAAAAATCTGCAAAATTCCCAAAAATGCCTGAGATATGCAATAAAGTTGAACCCCTCCTATCTAGCCCATGATACAGCTTACCGGCATTTCCTCAGTTCGCGGTCACCTTTGAAGAGTGCAGACGTGTTCCCGGTCCACCGAAGATCGTCGCGCCGGAGTCCGGAGGTAAGTATGGGGTTGGGGGTGGGGAGGCTGGTGCGCGGCGGTGGGTGGGTGCGGGATGTGGGAGGGGCTCGGGCCGCGCGTGGGACAGTTTTTATTTTACAGGGAAAAAAAAAACGGCTGTGGGACCGCTTGCCACGCTGGGTGGGCTCAGCGTGGCACAAGGACACAGGGGGCATTCAGCCGATGGGGATTGAGCACCCTCGGCAAAATCATTGATTGCCATGCTGGGCTGGGCTCCCAGCGTGGGATTGCCACACTGGGGTGGGCTCCCAGCGTGGCATGTAAGCGTTGGGAGGGACAGAGTGAAGCCGGCGGGGATTGGGCACATCCGGCAAATGAAGCGGACGTTTGTTCCTTGGTGACAGCAATTCCCGCGGTGATGGCAAATTCAGCGGATATTTCGCGGTTTGCCGCATCATGGAATCAAGGAAAACTGGGCCCTGGTTATTGTTCTCATTATATTAAAGTGGTGTGGAGCAGGAGATGATTCAGAATTGTGCCCTCTGAGTGTTTCTACTGGCCCCCTTTTCCCCTTTTTATTTATTTTTTGATAGACTACTGGCCACTAAGCCAGCTATATGAGACCGTGAGCTCTTTATCAACATTGGTCCTCAAGGAGGTTGTTTTTTATGATTAGAGGGAGGGCCTGGCCTTTGGGGAGTTATATATTGGGGTGTGAAATGGTTACATTGCCTATGCATTCTCTTTTTCTCCTTGCCCTTTTAGACTGTTCTGTGGTTGGGGGTGACTGGCGTTCTCAGGGGCACTCTAAATATACAGGCTGCTTTGAGATAGTTCGGCATGCTTTCTGTGTGAGTACTGTGTTCACCCTTTCTATTACTTCTGGCTGCAGGTCATTTCTATAGGGATGGGACTTTTGACCCGGGATGGTCAGGTTGCTCCTTCTGCTATTTCCTCACAAAGGGTTGTGTTGTACTGTTTGTGACATTGCGGTCACTGTTGTGTATATGAATTGTGGTCTTATGGGAGGTGATTGTACCTTGCAGAGGGGGTGGGCCGTGGGTGTGGGTGGACTCTCTGGGCAGGGGGGATCGAGAGATTATACAGTCCCCTTGTAGTAGATGTGGGGGGAGAGGGCAGGAGGGAACTTATAGTTGTATAGTGCTTGCAGGCTGTCATTTATTTGAGTATTATGTTTTTTGGGGCTTCTCTCTGGGGTGACAGCTTCCCCTTAACCTCTAATACCTAATTTCATTTTTGTAGGTGCCTCTACACCTGCTGCAATGGAGATCAGATAGCTTTGGGCTGGAGGGGAGGTGTTCCCCCCTTCCCACCCCTTTTTTTTTCCTTTGAGACTTGTGTGCACAGAATATAGGGTGTGGAGTAAAGGAGGTCTTGGGTGGCTCTATATATTCCTGCAGGATCGGACTGGGGACCTGTTTTGGGAGTGATCCCTGGTTCACGTCCCTTTCATATAGCTGGCATTTCTGCTGGCCCTTGGCATCAGGGCCAAAGTTTATGATTTTAGGGTGTGGAGTAAAGGAGGTCTTGGGTGGCTTTATATATTCCTGCAGGATCGGACTGGGGACCTGTTTTGGGAGTGATCCCTGGTTCACGTCCCTTTCATATAGCTGACAATTCTGCTGGCCCTTGGCATCAGGGCCAAAGTTTATGATTTTAGGGTCTGGAGTAAAGGAGGTCTTGGGTGGCTCTATATATTCCTGCAGGATCGGACTGGGGACCTGTTTTGGGAGTGATCTCTGGTTCACGCCCCTTTCGTATATCTGGCATTTTTGCTGGCCCTTGGCATCAGGGCCATGGTTTATGATTTTAGGGGTTCTTTAAGTGGAAGAATAATGATATTCTTCTCCATTGTCAACTATTATGTTAAGAGTTCTTAAATATTATGCTTTGGATATACTATGTGGGGTGAAGCTGCTTGGGGTTCTTTTCAAGAACCCTTGATTGGAATTAAACTCTACACAGCTGGATACTATTACTATATATTTCAAGGGTGGGGGATGGGGGGCTGTTCGTTGGCTTGGTAAGTATTCATTTTGTCTTACTATGTCTTCCTGTTCTGATCTGCCTGATGTTGAGGTTGGCTTCCCTAGTTTTTTGGGGGTGGCCTCAACCATGGTAGGGATAACAAGGCTACATAAGATGTCAAGGAACGTGTCGATTGTTGTAATGTTATTGGATTCATTGTATTGTTTGTTTTATGGTTTGATAGTTTTTCCTGTTTGTATATTGTTATTTCTTTATCACTGTTTTCTGGTGTAACACCCCTACAAATGGGGGGTTCCTGAAAGTCTTCCTTGGGCTTGCCTAAATGCCCACTGCTAGGCTGGTGTTCTGTGTCCTAGCTATTTTAAAGTGTTTGCATGTGAGTGCCCTGTTAGCTTCCGTGCCTGTTTCTTTAAGAGCTGCCTATCTTGTGGTGTAAAATTAATCTGGGTAGGGACCCAGTAGTTTCAGGCTCAAGTCCCGCCCAGGCTGCAGTGTTATCGCTCCATTCTGCCATTGCTATTTGCGCAGAGGGAGCCCTGCTAGGAACTGTGACTGTTTACTGTTTTTCTGTTTTTATAATAATAAAAATATTGTAGTTTGTCTAACCTGCTTTCCTTCCTTCCTTTGCAGCATGGACATTTCAGTATTGTCCCACCATCTTGTTTCTCGACTGCCTATTGGGATCAATCAGTACCTTTGGGGACCCTAAAATGGATTCTGTCCCCAGGGGTCTTGTGGGAGTGAATTTCTGTAGGAATTGTAGTTTTGAGACTTCGGTGCCTAAATGCACCTGGAGGGGGATCCCTTGCTTTGACAGACTGTTGGATCGACCAACCAGAACCTTTTGGACCGAAGGGAAATTCCCAAGCTGCCTACTGCAGTTGTTCAGTCTGGAGTTAGAGCTTGGAGAGTAAACAGCTCGAGTGATTCGAGCAGCAGCTCCTGCGTAGTTCGTGTGGGAGATTGGTGGAAAGGCTGAGTTTGGCCTGTCTGCTTGCTGTCCCTCAGAAGGGAATCCTTTGAAAGGCTTAGCAATCAGACTTTATCTGAATTGGAGAGTGATAAAGCCACTGAAGAGTGACCAGATTTAAACCTGAAGAAGACCGAAGATTTGCTGTACGCCATCAGCCTGTCAGGACAGCCATTCACCATAGAATTCCTGGTTTTGCTCAGAGACACTGATATTGCTGCCAGACTGCCATCCGTATAGTGGTATGGTGATTGCTTTACTATAAATGTACTGTGTGCTGTTAGTGGGTTGCGATTTGGTTCCCCACTGTGTAAATGTGCCACGCTTGCTGGAAGCTGCATCCAGCACTACCAGACTCAAATCCGAACTGTTCCACCCAGCCTGGGTCTTGCCACCTGGCCCAGCCAGCTACTTCAGGCACAGAAACCATCATCGACGAGAGACTCACCCGGGGATCAGTCCCCTGCTCAACCATCTTGAACAGGAATGACACCTTGGTGATTCTTGTGGGACCTGCTTCTCCTGGCAAACCAGTCATCAACCTGCAGTCTCCATTTCATCTAGCCTGTGTCTCGTATTGTGTACCGTGAGTAACAATCAGGGTAGCTCCCTGCAACAACAGCTAAATCTAAAGTGTTGTCATCTGATTGCATTGTTGTTTTTCCTTTCAAGAACTGAGCCTTCAGGCTCTAGATTACAAATTGTGTGTGGTTGTGCATGCCTTTTCTTTTCATCACAGGGCCCCAACCAGCTGCGATGCCCGTCTACCCCGGGCAACGTTCCAGGCTAACCCACCTTACTTCCAACTGGGTACCTAGAGCGTGTGACTGTGCAGGGACTAAAAGTGCATGCATAACTGATTGACTAGATCAGTTTTTGAATCAATCAACCTGAATACAGCCCTCCCTTGTTCAGTTCCCCTGAATAAATTACATTGAACTCTTTTTGCATTTAATCTGACTGTGGTTCCAGTTTGTACCAAAAGCACTGTACTGTGGTTATTTGCTGTGCCTAACCTTGTTTTACAGGGGGTTTCCACGGTCAAACTGGTGGAACCAGTCCAGGTGGTAAGTGCAAATAGGGTGGGGATTTGTATCCTGAATAGGGACTACTGTGAAAGTGTTTGTTGCATATTGTCTAGGCCACTAGAGGGGAAAAAGGGGGGGTTACAGTGTTCTGGAGGGCTGTACCCAGGTTAACCTTGCCACTAAAAACCCTGTCCTCCAGGTGGAGGCACCCATTTCAGTACCCAGGCCTCTTAACCTGCTACTAGCCAAGCAGGAAGGGGTAGTAGCCCTTGGGATAGCACCACCGAGGGGTTACATTAGTTTATACCTGACACAGGTATGAGGTTCCGTTTAGTTGCCTTCGATATGGGGACTGTAACTATCATGTAATTTGGTTTGCGTTTTTCTTTGATTTAGGCCTGGATCTGTGTCTGGTTTGGGGTTTCCCAACTCCAGGACTTCATCTGAATTGCTTTCTTACTTTATGACCATACTATATATATGCTCCTGGAATGTTCAGGGTATTTTGTCCCCTATTAAGCATAAGAAGAGCTACACAACACTTAAGAGGAGTGGTATGTGGTGGCCATGCTTTAGGAGACACATCTCACTGTCATGGAGCATAACAAATTAATTTGGAAATGGGTGGTGTCACAACTCCACTCAACAGGTCAGGCCCTCTGCTCCTACAGTGCCAACCTCCGAGCACAGTCTTGTGAACAGGAAACAGAAACAGGGTAACCCTCCTGTCCATCTGACTTCTACTTGTCCCATGATGTTTTCTTGTATCTACTATTGTCTATGTACCCTTTGTGATCTGGAAATGTACCTGAAAATAGGCAGATATGCTGTCTAGTGTACCTACCCAGTTAACAAAAACTAAATAAATAATAAATAAATAAGTCTTGGAGGATTCAAACTGTGAACCTCTTGTTAGCATACCGAATGTATAGGCTCAGATAATTCTGCTCTTCGGTGGGGGGCAGATATCTTTTGCCTACGGGCACCTAACCAGGTGTACAAAATGAACCCTTAAAACTCTATTAAAGACCTCAGGATAATTTCTTACCTTTTCCCAATTTGGTAAAACCATATAAGCTCATGCACAGTGTTGTCACATTCTTAACCATCCATGCATCACAGGCAAAAACAGAAGGACTTGGAAGACACAAATAGTCTATTTAAAAATGAGATGTTTACTTAAAAATAGATAACAATATAAAATGTAAAACACAGAACCATGTATCACAAAACATACAAATCACTTAAAACAATAAGATTTTAAAAAGTGCAGATTCCTACCACTAATACACTTAGACTTGTCTGTTCTGAGGTATTCTTATCTCACGGTGCTGTAGATGTTTCTTTTTCAGAGTCACAACATATGTGTGTAAATGGAAAACAGAATTTTGTTTAAAAACTGGCTTTGCCAACCTCTTTGCATCAGGTCACCTAGCTCCTCCCTGTCAGAATATAAAAAAATATATTTATGCAAAACAGGATGTCTTACCAAAGTATTAAATTCTGTTACCTCAGCACTACTCATTTTCTCATATGACTTTCTTTGATCTTATGAGCAGCTTCCCCTTTCCAGGACATCAAGGGACTTGCTATGTCTCTGCCAGATCTCACGGA
Organism: Neoceratodus forsteri; assembly: GCA_016271365.2. Classification (NCBI taxonomy): domain Eukaryota; kingdom Metazoa; phylum Chordata; order Ceratodontiformes; family Ceratodontidae; genus Neoceratodus; species Neoceratodus forsteri. Next base: position 821,973,591 of record CM028137.1, on the reverse strand, counting down.
GGTGCAACATGCTTTGTATCACCATTAAATATTTATTTATTTTGTTTTTGTTGCCCAGGTAAGTGCACTAGACAAATCCTGCCTATTTTCAGGCACGACCCGGGGGAAGGGTATACAGATGAATGCCAAGTGACCTTGGACCAGATTAAGCTGTTGGTGGTATTTTTCAGTGAATGAGGGAAATTTGGCCAGGACACCAGGGAAATTCCCCTACTCTGACTGCAGGGGTGCTGTCACGTCCTGTGGACAGGATGGAGGGGCAGGTTTGCAGCCAGACACAGGAGGAGGAGGAAGTGCTGGCGTGGCAGAGGAGCAGGATGTGCTGAAAGGAGGAGGCCTGGTTTCAAGGCCTACAAACTTACTCACTGTTGCTGATTCTGAGGATTTTTCATCGTTTTCAGTGAATTTGGATTTGAAAAAAGATATTCCTGAGCTTTTTTTCTCTACTGAGGATCTAACTTTGCCTAAAACAGCAGAAATTGAAACACTGACTGATTCTACAATTTTGACTACTTCCTTGAGTAAACCAGTACCTTTATTAATGGATTCCTTGAAGCACCACAACATGGAAATAACTTCAGAAACACCCCCTTTCAAACACCCTGATTCGGATGTCAAATTGCAGAATGACATACTAGCATCAAAGGCCCGGCCGTAGCTCGGTGAGTCATTATCAATTTCATTTGCAAACACAACTACCTCTAATACAAATAATGCGCATGAAAAGGCTGGCAGTATGGTCGCTACAATGAGTGAGTGTCAAAAACCTGCTATTATTTTGGAGGGTCATGGAAAAGTTATAAATGGGGAAGTTTCACATTTACCTAGTAACCTCTCAGCAAACAAACCAGTAGCTGTTTCTATCCTTAACAAAGCTCCGACTCAGTCGCAACCCCAGCTCTCGAAAACATCGGGATTTGTTTTTAAAGCTCCCGACTCTATTGCTGTAGAAGATTCAGCACTTGAGGCTACAATATATCCATACCTCTCAACTGTCCCTGATTTTCAGGGACGTCCCTGATTTTGGCTTAGAATATTCCTCTGTCCCTTGTAAAATTGGTGTTTTTTGGACTAAACAGTGGGACTTGTAAACACAAAATAAAGTCAAACATTAAAGTTACAGACTTGTTCTTCTTCAGAAAATGCAACTTAAACTAATCCCCTTATTCTATAAACTTTCTGAGTGAATATTATAAATTTTTAAGATGTGTCCCTGATTTGGAGTCTTTGTCCCTGATTTCTTTTAGCCTTGTCCCTGATTTATGAGGTAACAGGTTGAGAGGTATGAATATATCAAAAATCTCGCTTGTCACAAGCGGGAGCAACAACTTTTTCATTTAATAACAAACGGCAAACTGAGGCATTGAAACAACCGGCAGAGCCGGCCTCTCTTAAAGCAACAGTACCATGTCATTCAGCTCAGATTTCAAGAGAGACTGCAGCTCCAAAATTGTTAGAAGAAGCTACCCTAAAAGAGATATGGACACCAAAAATGCTCTTTGGGATCAGGATGGATGCAATCACCCAAGGGCATTTGTTACCTGATCCTCCTGGGATTCTTCATTCTCACTTTCTCAATCAAACCCGACTTGGAAACCAGAAGAAAAACAGGGGGTGGTTATTGAAAAGGACTTAAAATCAACTGATAGGGATTTAAAAAATGCTGGGGCACCAGTTTTACAGGACATATCAATCTCTATTACGGCCTCTAAACAGGTTCCTTCCATTTCAACCCCAGAATCTGAATTACCAAACATTTCACTCCCTTCACTGGAGCATTCTTCAGGAACTGGACAAAAACCCCTAATGTCTGAACTGTTTTCCAAAGCTAAGAAAGAACCTGCTCCCAGAAATGCGCTGTGCATATGCCGGTATATTGGGGCCTAGCAGACAGACCGGATAGATATCATGTGGGAAAGATATTACTAAAAGACTCGCTACATTTTTCACCCAAAGAAGTCTTGATTTATTAACATCTCCAGAGAGACAATTTTGATGTTAGCTTCGCTCTACATATTTACTGGATCTTTTCTGGGAGAGATACGGACAAGTAAAGTTTTCCCCCACATGGACCCCTTTTTGGTGATTCCTCTTGCCAAACCTTTGATTAAGAATGTCACAATTATGTTTAGAAATGAGGGGGTCCATGTAGAGGATATAACTTACTGGTTATCACAAAAATGTGATGTTTTAAGCTCTCCTGAACCCATTCTGGACACTGAACTATTTTGGACTGGGGGATGGAAATACAAAGTGAAGTTAAGACAAACAGATTCAGGTATAGAGCATATCGTACAAACCACAGACTCCCTGCTAATTAAAATCACCCTGCCACACTTTATCCCACTATACATAGCAGGGTCATACTGTCTGCCAGACACACCTCTGGGTAGCATTCTTGACCACCTTGGTAACCTGAGGTCCCTTACGGAAGGCGGAGAACTACACATCCTTGGAGATTTCAATCAGAACTGGCTAGGCAGCGCAGCCTCAAAATCACAATGCCAAATAAATGCCCTAAACTTGCACCTGCAAACAAAGGAACCCACTCGGCTAAACCACAAATCCAATAAACACACACACACACACTACTGGATTGGGCACTTACTACCTACCCTCATCGGATAGTTAAAGCTGACCTATTACCAGACTCCCTTAGCGACCACCACATGACTTATATGGTGCGTAAAATCTTCCATCCACTGGCCCCTCCACCCCGCACGCTTTACATCAGAGTTGATAAATCCCATGACCTGACAGGTCTCCTAAACGACCTCACCAGCATTGACTGGTCCTTCATCCCCAGGGCCACCTCCATGGATGAGGCTCTGAATTAGTTCTCTAATAACTTCCTAGCCATCTGGGACCTCCATGCTCCGCTCAGGAGATCCCGAGTAAGAGGATCCCACTTACCATGGGTAACAACTAACCTCATGGCACACCTAAGAGCCAGAGACCGTGCCTGGAAATCCTTCAAGGCCACAGGGGCGCAAACGGCTCAGCAACACTACCGGTTGCTAAGAAACACCTGTACAAGATTAATACATCAGGCCAAATCAAATTACTTTAAAACTGCACTCAACAATAACTTCACTCACCCGGCTCAATTCTGGAAACAAATAAAATCCCTTCTTTCCCCACCGGCCCAACCACCCACACCTACTCTCAATCTCGAAGGAAGAATCATCACGGATCCTTGCTCGTTGCCACTGAACTTAATTCTTATTTCTACACCAATGCTTCTTCTGCTCTCCTCCTACCCCCATCCCCCACCCTTTGTGCCCCTAAAATATCCTCCTCGGCCTCCTTCTCGATTCACCCAGTTTCACCTGGCCAGGTGCTAAGTATACTACACTCACTCAGCCCATCTAAAGATAAATGTCCATCAGGACTGGATTCCAGAATGCTCCTACTCTCAGCACCAGCCATAGCCCACCCTCTAACCCTGCTCTTTAACCTGTCTTTCAAACTCAGGGCAGTCCCCAGTATATGGAAACAAGCCACAGTCATTCCCCTACCCAAAGGAGGGGACCTCTCCTCCCCATCCAGCTACCAGCCCATAGCTCTGCTCCCATCCTAGCCAAAATTCAAGAGCATCTAGTTCTGTCCCAGCTCCACCACCATCTAGATACCATATCATTTTTCACCCCTACCAAGCCGGCTTCAGAAAAATCACTCCACCATCACCTCCCTCCTTCGCCTCACTAACTCCATTCTTATGGGGATGAACAAAGGAATTAACAGCAGCCATATTTATCGACCTGGCAAAAGCCTTCGACACAGTATCTCATCCCTGTTGCTGGCCAAACTTGCCCAAGCTGGACTGTCTGTGAACACAAATAATTGGTTCCATTTGTACCTGTCAGGCAGGTCCCAATCAGTCCGTATTGGCTCGTGAGATCCATCTCACTTCCTGTCACCTGTGGAGTCCCACAAGGGTCTGATGCTGCCTGCTGTTCTCTACCTTTCTCAACGATCTGCCTGCTGCCTGCCCACAACGGCTATCCATATATCATGAGACGATACAGTGCTGTTTGCCTCTGGCCCATCCATAAGCGCCCGCGACAGCCTATCTACAGAAGGACTTTGACTCCATCCAACGTTGGTTCCTCTCTAACCAACTATTCTTAAACACAAAAAAAACAGTCTCCCTCACCTTCGGCTCTCGGGCCAAATTAACCCAGCTTAGCGCACCACTTACATTCTACACTCTGGACAGATCCCCACTTAAGGCCTGCACCTCATATCGTTATCTCGGCGTCTGGCTTGATCAGTACCTTGAATTCTCAGCGCATATAGATGCTCTACACAAAAAATTACATCCCATGCTGGGAGCCCTCTACTGGAGCAAGAATTGCATTCCTCTACAAACCAGGCTAGCTATAGTCCAAAAAATTATCCTCCCGATTATGGATTACGGGGATGTTGTCTACTGTGCTGCCCCCCAAACGTCCTTAGCTAGGCTTGATCCCCTCTACAACTCCTTCTGCTGGTTCTCATTGGACCTTCCTCCCAATACCCATCACTGCAACCTCTACCAGTCCGTGGACCTCCCCTCACTCCATAACCGATGATTGCTTCACTGTGCTAGAACCACTGCCAAGTTCTGGTCGCAGACGCTCCCCCCCCACCTGTTGTCCTCCCTAACTGCCCTCTCCCCACCTGCCTACGCTCTCAGAAATATAGACTCTAGGTTCCTGCACATTCCACACAGATCCACCCGGTCAGGCCAGGCTGCTTTCAGCTTCAGGTTGCCCAAATTATGGAACTCCCTGGCAGCGGATATCAGACACACCACAAGTACTCCTCAACAGAATGCCCTTCTTAAAATGCACTTCTCTACCACCTGCTCCTGTTCCCCCATTGAACCCCATTTCCTACCTACCAGTGGTTATCACCTGTCTGGTTTTCTATTTTTTTTCAGTCTGCACCTAATGTTTTAAAAATGCAAACGAATACGTATCTGCTCTATTTGTATTATGACTGCCTCATCCTTTGTTGTACCAAACACTTGTAAGCATGCTTTTGTTTCTTCTGTACTACTATACCATTGTAACTCCCTACCCCAGGGCGCATCTGGAATCGAGCGGTACGCTGCTCAGCATGCCTTCCTGGTAAATCTCTTAAATAAATAAATAAATAAAATATCCCAAATTCCTCTTTGTTGGGTCGTGATGGGGGGGTGTTGTTTTTACGGGGGTCAACCAAGGGCCTGTTATAAATGTGGTTCAAGAACTCATCTATCTAGCGTTTGTGACAGATCTCGCTGTGACAATTGTGGAGAAATTGGGCATGTTACAATGCAATGTGCTAATCACACACGTTGTGATTTATGTGAAGAATTTGGGCACATTTTTCAGGAATGTCCTTGGGCAGCAAAAAATAAGGCCTCCTGTATTAGCCCTGACTTACTAATTCAACAAGCACAGGAAGCTGCTGCCCCCTCCAAAATCAGAGGGTAAACCTCCAGAACCCTCCCAGACCCCTAAAGGTAATGTCCCTTCCTCTCCCCATTTGAAGGAAGAAACTTTGGTGGTGAAACCAAAACCAGAAAGGGACACAACTGTGGGACTCATTCCTTCCTTGCTGATTCCTGTCTGTTACAAAGAATCAGAAATAAAGGATAAAGAAGTGACAGTTCCCCCTCCTTCCTCTCCTCAGATTCGCAGATGATCTATAAGAATTTCTAAAGTCAACCCTCCGAAACAATCCCCTGTTTCTGTTTCCTCACAAGAAGTTAGCTTTGAGTCTCATAATTCCTATGCGGCACTTTTTTGGGGAGACTCAGAAATGGAGGTAGGAGATACAGATTCACAAAAATCCTCACAAGACCCTTCAATTGTGATTGTGGAGGAATATAAAGAAAAAAAGAAAAAAGAAGGAAAAAATAAAGGCATGTTTATATGGGTTCTCCTACATTGACCTAGGGTTCTTTAAATACTCATAGTCTATTAAACTGATAAAAGCCAAGCAACTTTCAATATATTCATGATGAAAAATCCAAGTATGTTTTTACAGGAAACCTGGATGTATACATTTGATCAGATAGCTTCTTTCAAAGGGATTGGCCTTGGAGTCCATCCTTTTGGTCTTTCGGACCTGACAGTGCAGATGGGATAGAATTCTATTTAATTCTTATGCTTTTACTTTGTATAATCTGATAGACCTCATTCCAGGAAGATTATTAATTCTGGATGGTAAATGGGGAACTGAGGCCTGTAGATTTATCAATATTTATAATTCTCTATCTAAAGCTGAAAGGGTAACATGCATGCAGGCAGTACAACCTTATTTAGTTTCCTCAAAAAAAATCTTTTGGGGTGGGGACTTCAATTGCAGTCTCCCAAAGCACCAAACTAGTGATTCAAAAAAGATTTACTGCGATTCTAATTCTCTTCAGAAAATTGTTAAAGTGCAAGGTTTACTTAATTGTTCCAAATTTCAAAAACAGGGATCTGGTTTTACATATAAAAGGGGCAAATATCAATCCACAATAGATTATTTATATCCTCAAATATTCCTGCTGGAAAATTCACTGCACATCCCTCAGAATTTTCTGATCATTTGTTTTTAACTTTTTCTCTAGTATCCACCTTGGCAATACCTAGACAAGCTCACAGATGGAAACTAAATACTTCCATCCTGTCTCAACAAAAGATAGTTAATACAATACAGTCAATACTTATGGCAAGGATTTCTGTAGCTTTTTATATACTGATTTAGGGATTGGTGGTTGGACACCAAAATGGATATTATTACCTGGTTTAAAAATTTGAGAAAAATAACAGGAGGAATAATTTTCATAAGTATCTTATGCTTAGAAATAAATTAAGGAAACTTTATACATTATCAAATACATCTCAGATAGATTATACATTGCAGATTAATAACATTAAAAAAGAGAAGCAGAAATACCAATGTAACAGAGCAAATACCATACAGGTAATGTTAGCCAATCATACAAAAAAAATCACCCTTGGGAGATCCTTTTGAAGCATGTAAACATATTAAATAGTCCATGCAAATAGACTCTTTAAAGGATGAAGCAGGTAATATTCTAACTACCGAAGTTGACATTGAAGCCTTGATGAAACAACATTTTTGTTCTTTATCTCCACAGGCCTTTATTTCTTCTTCTCGCATAAAAACATATCTAGCTTCAGTGATGGTACCATCCTTTCCTTTGGATGCCCTGTCTTTACAACACCCCATTACAGAACTAGAAATAAAATCTGCAATACAGAAGCTTAAACTTAACACATCACCTGGCCCAGATGGGCTTCCTAATAAGTTTTACAAAACTTATTCTACATTGTTAATAACTTGTCCTCAATTGGTTTTCAATTTTCATGGAATCTCAGATAATGTCCCAGCTTTTACTGAAGGACTTATGATATATTTATTTAAATCAGATGATAGACAAGATATAAAAATTGGAGGCCTATTACTTTTGAATTTGGATCACAAGATCCTTGGATCTTGATAAATAATAGACTTAAAGCTTATGCTTTAAGAGTCATTTCTCCCTACCAATTCTGTGGTTTAACAGATAAGAAAATCCAGACAGCACTAATGATTATAAGAGATGTGATAGAATATATAACACTTCAAGGATCAACAGGTTATATAATTACAGCAGATTTAGAAAAAGCATTTGACATGGTCCATCTGCCATATTTATTTCAGGTGTTACTTAAATATGGGGTTCTAGCCCCCTTATTGAACTTAATTCAACTTCTATATAAATCTGCTAAAGTTTATCCTATAATAAGAAGGTATGACAATAAAGGTTTTTTTTTTACAAACAGGAGTTAGACAAGGATGCCCCCAAGCCCTTTATTAAATATTTTTTCATTAGATCCCTTCCTGCGTTCTATTACAAAAGTACAAAATGGCCAGAAATTCTTAATACAGACACAGGGAAACAATTACTTTTACAGGCCTATGCTGATGATGTCTGTATGTTTTTAACAGCACCGGAACAATTAACATCGTTTTTGGCAGAATTTGAAAGATACGCATCCATCTCTAATGCAAAATTGAACATTTCCAAAACAAAAGGTTTAATGGTTGGGTCTGGTATACAGAAATTTGTTTTATTTTAGGGATATCTTTATTTCAACTACTCCACTTTTAATATTGGGGTTCTTTTGGGCCACAGAATTTACAAATGAAATTGGGATCTGGCATTGAAAAAATTGAAGGTAAAATTTCTAGATGGAAACAGTGGAAACTATCTAAACAAAAAGGATATTGATTTTAAAACAATACATTGTTCCTTGCTTGCAATATATAATGATTTTTCCTTTGCCTCAACAGTTTGAAACCAGGATCTACAATTCCTTTTTCCAGATGTTATGGGGGAATAGATTGAACCCTGTTAAGCATTATTATACATATCTGACAAAAAAGAAAGGAGGACTGGGTATGATTGACCCTGTTGTGTTTTTTCATGCTTCATTTTTTTCTCAAACTATTAAATTTGGCCTAAGATCTAAACAAGGAGAAGGTCAAGCATGGGTTTACAAAGCTTTAAACAGATATTTTCATATTTGGCATAATATGGCCCCGAAATTATCCAGTCATATTCATGTTCCTTCGTATTTTCGAGTTGCTGTTTCAAAATTATATAAATGGCAAATTACAAAGACACTGGTGCAAACCACTATGGTACACACTTTATATGAAACTATTATTTCTACAATTTACCCTACCGAACCTAGCTTTAAAACTGCCCTACAAAACAAAATTCCTTTGTATTAACACAATTGAATAATAAAAGACCCCCCCCCCAATATGTGGGAAATGCAGTAGTTAGTTATGTATGGGAGGTTAAATATAAGGGGCAACGCAAAATATAAAGCACAGTTAGAAAGAAACTGTCCATATCCTGGATGTATCAACCCAGAAGAAACAATGGAACATTTTTTGCTTAATTGTTCTTATGCAAAATCATTGTGGGTTTTTTAGGTATACAAAATGGAACTTACCTTGGTTACATTACCTCACTTATGATATTTTAGTCTTAGGAATTTATCCTTTGGGATTAGCCCACTTTCACCAAAACACATTATCTCTCTTTTTCAGTTGCCTTAGATTTTACTTATGGCAGGCACGTTGTCAATGGGTAATTTACCAGAAAAGAATATCCCTTGAAGGTTATAGTCTGATTGTTTCTCAAGAATTAACAAAAATATATTTAAAAGATGTTCAAATGTCCACTACAACAGCAGTAACATGGTGGTGGAAAGGTTTTCACAGCGTGATAAAGTTTAAGTAGCTGTTTTTCTAATATTTTGGCTGTATCTTGTTTAAAATGTATAAATTTATGTAGTGTTATTGACTATGTTTCATTTAATAAAAATCTCCCCTACTCTTTTCGATAAGTGCCATGGGATCTTTAACATCCACCTGAACTACCACCAATCCAGGCATATGGGACCTCGGTTTAATGTCTCATCTGAAAGACAGCACCTCAGAAGTGCAGCACCCCTCTCATGCTGCACTACAGTGTCAGTACTGGGATATTAACCCAAGTGCCAGATGTGGGAACTGAACCCACAACCCTCTGATCTCCCGGCCTCAGAGGCAAGTGTGCTACCTTCTAAGCCAATGACACTGACACTGACAGATTCACTGTCTTTTTGCAGAGAAGTGCCATGGGACTTTTATGGTGCACCTCAACCACCACCAGAACAGGCACATGGGCCTTGGTTTACTGCCTCAGTTGAAAGACATCATCCCAGAAATGCACTGCTCATCTCACACTGCATTGCAGCGTTACTGGGACTGAACACTAGGTTCCTAATATTGGTCTTCTGGCCTTCAATACAAATGTGCAGACTTGCTGAGACACTGACAGTGATTTTTTCCAGCATGTCCATCTTCTTTTGGGCCATGACCAGTGCCCATGGGGGAGGACCTTGTTGTGGTGGCACTGCTTATCACCAGTGCTCCCCAGGCCTTACATCTGCAAAATGTGGTACATGTTATTGCATGCACTCAGTGTCTTTTTTGTGCAAGCAAAGCAGTGCTACAGGATAGAGCATGGTTTCTAGAGACTGATCATTTCCAGTGCTCTTGGCAACACTAGGTTCCAAGATCCTCTGCCAGTGGCAGCTGGGTTTCTCGATATTTTGCAGTGCTCATTTCCAAATCAGATGCAGCACCATGTTCAAGGTCAGGGTTACTGCAACACTTCAGAAGCAGACACCATGTTGAAATACAATGACTTTCTCCAAAGGAGACCCTTGGAAAACATACATTCCAAAAAAAAAAAAAAACACTGCAGGAAGTAATAGGTGGCAGTTAGCACCTCTAATGGCAGGCTCTGTCAGTTGGAGACTGCTATTGTCACCAACTCAGATTTGCTTCAAGTTTCTTCCATGCTTACCTCAGCTAACATTCCGAATTATATGTGGGATGTTACCTGGCTTACTGCGCATGGGAAATTAAATGTTAAGGATAACTTAAAACACAAAGGTAAAGAGGAGAGGTACTGTCCGAGAACTATTACTTGCATGAATCAATTTGAAACAATGGTTCATTTGTTTTTTGAATGTCCTTATATTTTGCAGTTCTGGTCGATCTTTTCCATTAAATGGGCTCATTTTCACTTTCCGAGTATAGGACCACAATGTTTATTTTTTGGAGTTTTGTCTTCAGACTGGAACTCATTTAATGCAGATACTGTAAGACTGATTTTAGGGGCATTAAATACCATGTTTGGCAGGTTCAATGCACATGGTCCTTGTGGGCTTTATTTATTTCGCCTGACCAATTATTTTGGAGAATTCATGATTGGCAATTGGAAATTTGGAACGAAGATTCTCACACTTTATCGAAGCAAAATTTTCAAAAAAAATGGAAGGCGATACAGTGGTTGGACACTGGTTGATTTTATCTCCCTTCTGGTGGGGTTTTGGTACTTCATTCGGTTTTGCTTCTGACACTTGTTTTTCTTTCTTTACTTTTACAGTGGAGTAGGAACAACGAGGACTATGACATTTTTTTCTCTGTTTTTCTTTTTTTCGCATATGGAATTATTTTGGTTTAGATTTTGTTTTTATCTTATATGATTTTGTATAATGTCTCACTGTATTTGTATCTTTTCATTATGGTTTTGATATGTTTCTTTTTTTCATCAAAATTACCTTGCTATTATTAAGAAAGCTGAATAGGGGTTTCTGTGTAATCTCAGTTTACTATAATTCCAGTTTCTATTTGTTATATTCATTTTTCCTGGTTTAGATTTTTTATGATGAAATTTCTTTCCTGTTTGATGTCCTCTTTATGTTTTTGATTTTTTTATGTCTTTATCTACAGTATTACACTTTTGTTGATTTATTCACAAATTTCGACTGTACACTTCCCATACTTTTTAGTAGAAATGGAATAGGGTTTTGTATGACTGGGGTTTATTATGTTGCGATTTCCTGTCTGTTGTATTCTCTCTTATACAGTTTTTGTTTTGATTTCTATAGAGTGTTACATTTTGTATCTTTTGTTTGCAGTTTTGTTTGCAGCTTTGAATAAAAAATTCCCCTACTCTTTTCGATAAGTGCCATGGGATCTTTAACATCCACCTGAACTACCACCAATCCAGGCAGATGGGACCTTGGTTTAACGTCTCATCCGAAAGACAGCACCTCAGAAGTGCAGCACCCCTCTCATGCTGCACTACAGTGTCAGTACTGGGATATTAACCCAAGTGCCAGATGTGGGAACTGAACCCACAACCCTCTGATCTCCCGGCCTCAGAGGCAAGTGTGCTACCTTCTAAGCCAATGACACTGACACTGACAGATTCACTGTCTTTTTGCAGAGAAGTGCCATGGGACTTTTATGGTGCACCTCAACCACGCTTGTCCAATGTCCGTTTCTCTGAACAACTTGAGAAGTCTTGGTGTTGATTCTTTGTTAAAAATTTTATACCATTCATTGAGATATCCGTCAGGTCCGGGGCAACGACCGAGGATTGTTTAGTGACCCCATCTCTATTTCTTCAATTGTTATAGGGGCTTGTAGTTTCTGGGCTTGTTCTGGTGTAATTTTGGTAGCTGTGTTTGAGATAGAAATGTTTGTCTATCCTCTTGGGGAGAGGTGTTATGTGTTATGTAAAGATGTTGGTAATAGTCAGCAGAAGTTTGCCTTATATCTTTTTCTTTGTGGGTTACCCTATCGGTTTGAGGATGTTTAATTTTTAGTATTGTTACTGCGTTTAACTTGCTCTCAGTTTTGCGCCAGTTCGTGGTGCCCTAGATCCTCCCTCGTAATTTGTTTGTTTTAGGTATATAAGGGACATTTGAATTTTTTCATCCATGATTTTTGGAGTGCTGATTTAGTTGCTCTGATTTTGACTTGCATTTCCTTATCCCCTTTTCTATAAAGTAGTTGAAAAGTTTGTAGGGTTTTGGTGAGTTCCTTATATTTCCTTTCTCTTTCTTCTTTTTTCTTTGAGGTGTAGGCAATGATCTCACCTCTAATGGTGGCCTTCATTGCGTCCCATAATACAGCTTCAGAAATAGCTGATGATGCGTTTTCTTCAAAGAATTGTGGGATTCTTTTTTTGATTTGGTGAGTAAATTCTCTATCCTTTAGGAGATAGGGGTTAAGTCTCCAAAGAGTTTTTTTTTTTTTTACCCATATCCACTTTTAACAACAGAGAATGGTGGTCAGATATTATTTTTGGGCAAATTGTCATGTCTCGCACTGAGGAGAAGTACTCACAAGAAGTAAAAAAATAATCTAGTCTAGAATAGGAATTAAATCTTCCCGAATAGTATGTGTAACCGGGGTATGAGGGAAAAAATTTCTTCCAGATGTCAACTAGGCCGAGGTTTTCAAGTTGTATTTTGAAGAACTTTGCTGGTAAAGATTGGCGGTAGACTTTAGGATTTGATGAGTCTAGGTTTGAGGTTAGTGTCTTATTGAAGTCTCCTGCCATTATTAATTGCTCCTTGTGTAGGTCTATTATTTTATTTAGGATTTGCCTTATTGGAGGCAATTTGGTCTGTGGTGGTAGATATATGTTTGCTAGGGTAACTTCTTGATTATATAGGTAGCCTTGTATTATGATATAACGTCCTAGTCTATCAGATTGTATATTGTTTATTTTGAATTGAGTGGTTGATGGGATCAGTATTGCTACTCCCCTTTTGCGTCCACTCGGGTGAGATGAAGAGTGAATGGCTTAACGGTTCCCCCATTTTAGTTTCTGATGCTTGGTATCTGAAAGATGGAATTCTTATATAAATATAACGTCCACCTTCTGTTTATTTAAGTGTTGCATTACTCTCGATCTTTTGATGGGGTTATTAAGGCCGTTCACATTTATTGAGTATATTTTCACCGATTGGGAAGCCATTTAGATTTGTTGTTCCTTACTTTATTTTCAACTACTTTAAGTGTGTTATTGATTTCTTTTGTTTTTATTATCAATTTTGGCCATTCAGATATTGTTCTTTGTTTATTTTTCAGATCAACCCGGACCGGATTCACCCAGATCGCCCCCCCCCCACCGACTGCATGAAGAGGTCTATTAATCATGATCAGTTTTTCCTGTGGACATCCATTAGATTGCGCCAACATAGTATTCTGAAGTTTCTGTAATAAAGCAGTACTTTGAAATTTTGTATCCTGTCTCCTGTGTCTCATTCCAGTTTTAGAACATGAACTAAGGTTAACTTTAGTGTAAACTATAACTATATAGCAAACTATAAGTAAAAAGACTAACCATTTAACATTTAACATTCTAAAATGTCTTAACTTACTATAACTTTTCCGTATTTCCATTGTTGGGGTGGGAATAAGTTCCACCCTTCCGTTGTCTCAAGCCGGTTCCCAGAGGGAATCAGCATTGATCGAGGAACTCTTTAGTAAGAGAATCCTCCAGGGATACCAATCTGCACCCTTAAGGTTCACTAAAATGGGCAGTGAGGACTCCCAAAATTCCCTATGTAGTCAGGTCCCCTCTCCTCTCCAATATTGGGGAGGAGTGGGGATACCCTGAAACCGATCCCTTGTTTCCCCAGGCCCTCCTCCCAAGCTTTGAGGCTCAACCCATCATACCCCTCTCCTCCCCCTGACACTTCACCCCTCCTTTCCTTTGGAGGATTTTCTACTTGGAGAACCTGGCTGATGAAGGTGATGGGGCTCCAAGAAAAATGGAGCAACTTCCCCGCAGTGTTGCACCCTGTAGGGAGAGGAGAAGGAGAGGAAGAGGAAGAGGAAAAAAGGGGGGAAGGGTTTTTCCCTCTCCCTCTCTCCTCCCCTCCATTTCCCCCATCTTTCCCTCCCCCTCCTTTCACCCTCCCTTCTCCCCACATGGGGGGAGGTAAGAAGGGCATCTGTTTGTTACTCCCGTTAACCCCATTTGCCTCAAACGTCAGACCGGGACTGGGGTAAGGGATTTCACTGATGGTAACACTGTCACAGCATTCAAGTGAGCTCAATTCTTTGATCTATTTGGGTGACCCCCTGTGTTATACCTTGCCTGGTAGAAAGACCATGGTTGACTGATCCTGAGAGGGGGACTGGGGAGAGTTGTTTTTATGTGGAAAAAAGAGGAGAAAAAAAGGGGGGAGAGAGAAGCCCCCCGGCTCCTCCCATCCAGTCATAGAAGGATCCCTGCAAATACATTTAAATCAATGTAAACAAGAGTAAAAACTGGGCAATTAAAGTTTATATAGGTAATTTCCAGTCCACAATGTTTTTCCTTGTCTCAGGATCCTTGGTTCTTCTGTTTTCACCTGGGGCGGCCCTAGTTGAGGTGACATGACTTATCGAGAGGAGGGAAACCTCAGGAGTCCCCCATGACCCGAGCCTGGAGAACTCCCAAGGCCCAGGGAGGGAGGGGAGGGAGGGAAGAGTGAGGCACTGCCCCAGGGTGCCCCAGCAGCCCTAATAAGTTGGGACCTGTTACCCCCCTCAGCTAGGCGTGGAGCCCGCCATTGAGGAGTATTACGTTTCCCCCATCGCAGCAAGGTAGAAGGAAATCATTTTGTTAGTCATCCCTTTGTTAAGATGCTGGACTGGTGGGATGGAACCCGAGAGCAGGCATACCTCAGGAGCCCCTCCCAGTCGGCCCCCCATATCCCCTTCCTCCCCAAGAAAAAGCCTAAAGGGACTCACCCACCACCAGGACTTGTTACTGGTCCACTGTTATTGTAGGGTTTCTCAGAGACTGAATCTTCTGAAGCATCTCATCCAGACTCATGTTCGGTTGGTGTGGTTCATATAGCAAGGATTGTCCTTGAAGCAAGGTCCTGGAGGAGCCGGGCCGATTCAATGGGCGTTCCTTGAGTACCCCTTTTTTAAACAGGTCTTCCTTGGCTTCCGAAGCAGAAGAGTATGAGGTGGGGCCTTCTGGCAAGAACACTGTAAGCTTGGCTGGGTAAAGGGTGCGAAATCTGATCTGTTGTGATCTTAAAATGGGAAACAGCGGAGCATAAGCCCTTCTCTGGCTTTGGGTGAAGGGAGTGTAGTCATTATCGATGATGATACGGTGAATTCCATACATTATTTTCCCTTTCGGCCAAGATTTTTTAAGAAGTTCCTTGGTCTGGAAACTTTGCATCCGTACCACAAACGATCTGGGTCTAGCATCTTTAGCCTTTGGTTTAGGTCCCAGAGCCCTGTGGGCACGTTCAAAATCAAGGGGGTAATCCGGACCCAAGTCGAGAATGGATCTGAAGAATTGGTCTGCGAAGGCCAAGGGGTCAGAGCCTTCGTCGCCCTCTGGCAGGCCGAAGATTTAGAGATTTTTCCTTCACCCTCTGCTCTCTGCGTCCTCCTGTCTGAGAGAGCAGTGCAACTGGCAGTCTGCTAAAGAGAGAGCTGCTGACTCCAGGGCTTTTATTTTTGTAGTATTTTGAGATATTTGCTGATCTGCCTCATCAGCCTGAGTCTGCAGGGATCTCAGATCAGCCTTAACTTGGTTGAGAGAGTCCCCCATTTCTTCTCTGGATTTGGAAATGGCCCAAAGAATGTTCTGTTCTGATGGAGGGGACGGTAGGGCAGGCAGAGCTGATTGGGTTTCATTACCCCTTCTTTTCCCTCTTTTGGTGACCATTAAGGTGGGAGGAGGATGAACTAGGTTAGCTGGGGAGGCTGCAGGCAAACTTGAATTAACTGTTGGGTCCACTGTAGGCAGGGTAACATTTCCCTCCTCTGTAGATATGCCTGAGAGTAGGGAGAATCTGTTTTGCAGGACAAGTTCCATAGAATGCAGCCACAGAGCTGCCAAGGGTTGTTATTATTTATATCCCCTTTTTTCCTTTGCCTCCCTTCCTCTTCTTCCTCCTTTGCTCCCCCTCCCTCTCTCTCACACTTCTTTTTTTCCCCCTCTCCTTCTCCCCCTCCTCCTTATCCTTCTTAAATTCGTTGTGAGTTGTTATATATTTTTCTTTTATTTTTCTTTTAATTACTTTAGTATGTGTAGGGCCTTTAGGCTGATGAAGACTGCGTGAGGATGCACTGGAGGGAGTCAGTTGCACTCCTAGGCTGATCTGTGCTGTTTTCTGCTCTTTATGCGCTTTATTTGAGCTACTCCATGGAATTGAAGCTCCACCTGTGCGAGGAGGCCACCCGAAGAACACTGAGCTGGCGCCAGATTGCAACCGCGGAGGACCAGTTCGCTACCTTGAGGTCCGACTTTGCTGGGGGAGCTCCTGGCTATTTAAATGCTGCAGGCACTGTGGGAGGAATCAGAGACCGAGAAAGTTGGAGCGTACTCAGCCAGATTTGGAGACATGAGGAGGAGAAGAGGGCAAGCCGGGTGCTGCGGTGTAGAGCCTCCGTGTAGCACGTAGCAGGCGATCGTGACTGTTGGGGACTAACAGTTGATGTCCTTCTTCCACGCGGCCAGGGAGAGCTACTAAGGGAGCTCCGGTTTTTGTTAATATGCCGCCTGGGTCCATGAGTGATGCGGTTTCGCGGGTTGCAGGGGTCTCTCCTCTGATTCGGTAAGCGATCCTGTTCCTGTTTGGCTTGTTGTTTTGAGGTAAGAGACCATTTTAATTTTGTTATTTAGAGAGCCACCGCATAGTACTGCTCACCGCGTCATTTCCAGAACCGGAATGGGAGATATGTTTTTGTTTCTGGTAAATTGTAGGGAGAGTCTATTAGTCTTGGAATTATATACACCCCGGCCAAGAGGGATCCAGTTTTCTATGATCAAATGTTGGCCCTTCTACATAAGGAACAATTCCCTGGATTAATTTTGAGGGGGTGACTTTAATTGCACAATTAACTGTAACCCCCAGGGGGCGCTATCCCAAGGGCTACTGCCCCTGCCTGATTTGCCACTAACAGGTTGAGGGGCCTGGATCCAATGGTGGGTGCCTCTACCCAGAGGTTGGGGTTAAGACAGTCTGATATGACTTGGTCACAGCCCTCTGGGTCACTGCTACCCCCCTTTCTTCCCACTAGTGGCCCACAGAAATCAATCACAGTACCCTTGGAATATACCCTTACCTCCAGGGTTGGTTCAATCAGCTTGACTCTGGGGACCCCCTGTAAAGTAAGATGCAGTTATACAATAACCACTGTACAGTAATTCAACATAGACACACAGTTCAGTCAGTATACCTTTGCAAAACAACCAATCTGATTTATTTAGGGGAAAGATAACAAGGACTGGGGAAATCAGGTTAAATAGCTTACCATTATATATATGTGTGTGTATATATATATCTATGGCACTGTGCACAGGCCTAACCTATAAGTCACTGTCTCCGGGTACCCAGGCGATAGAAAGCTAGCCTCTCATGGCAGCTGGTTGGGGCCCAGATGCAGAAAACAAGCATTTGATCCCTAAGAGGATTAAGGAGAGCCAGCAGGCTCAGTTTGTGTAGCCAGTAAAGCCACCAGACAAATCTTGCCCTCACTATGAACATCTGACAGGGAGCTACCCTGATTTAGTACTCACGACTCCAGCAGAAAGGTCGCTCTCGCACCATGGGCAGGATCGAGCCTGGACTTTAAACACTTCTCCACACATTTATATGAAGAGCAGAGGGGTACCATACCAGGCAGCTGCTGTATATTCCAGATCGCTTTCACTGCACACACCGGGCCAAACGACACAGCTTCACTTGTCCTGACAGACCGAGTGCGACTGAAGCAGATTCTCCAGTCCTCTACCGGGTGAGCCTGGTAGGTAGCTGTAATCATACAGCCTCCTCTGCCTGCACTCCTCCATGGATCTGGTCCACTCCTACTGGCGTTGCTTTCGCCCGACCTTTTGGCCTGCCACATGTGCTTCCCGCGCAAAGACTCCCACAGCGCAGCAGCCAGAGCTCCTTCCCCCTTCACGATCACCAATGACTAACCCTGGGGCAGTCTGGGCAGGGAATCTTAGTTCGGGTGCCACCCGATCCCACTGGTGGGCTGCAGATGCAAGTCACTTAATTCTGCCCTCACTGGTGCAAAAAAGTCGCCACAGTCCAGAACTTCATTTCCCAGAATTACTGGCTGTATCCCCTATGGCCAGCCAGCTCCAAAAAAGAGTCCTGATCCTAATTGGCTCAAGCGGTCTCCATTTTAGTTACCCCTCTTTACCACACTGGCCCAGCTCAACAATCCAGGTCCAAAGTGGAGAGGCCAAGCACACAAAGTCCCAGCTGCAATAAAAGCAGGTTAGACAAACTGTAATTTCACTAATACTCTAAATGATTATAGCCAAACAGTTACATCTATCAGAAAGGCTCCCTTTGCGCTTACAGCGACTATGAAGTTGGAGCGATTTCACTGCAGCTCAGGCGGGATTCGAGCAGGGAAACCCCAGTCCCCCCATACAAACCCGCTAGAGCCTGTGAGCAGGCAGCTCTTAAAGAGACAGTACTGGAGGCTTTAAAAGCACTCACAATGGCCGCATTTTGGCGGCATTGAGCTGAACACCAGTTAGGCAAGGAGCTACTAAGCAGCTCCAGGAAGGCTTTTAGGAACCCCCATTTGTAGGGGGGTTACATAACTCTATCCTGGATCACTTGAGGGCTAACTCCAGGCACGATCCTGTGGTGAAGAGATGGAGAACTGGATTGGCTGAACTAGATCTAGTGGATGCATAGAGGGAAGCCAACCTGGGTGCTAGAGAATTTACTTTTTTTCCAGCTCTGCACCTCACTCACTCACATATTGATTATGTTATGTTGACCAGAGGATGGTACCAGACACTAAGCTCAACATCTATTAGTCCAGTTTCATTCTTGGACCATGCCAGTGTTTCAGTTTCACTTAAAATGGGTAATGTGATCTGGCCCGGTGGCACTGAGGGCTGAGGCACTGGATGCCTTACCTCATGCTAAGCCAGCAACCGGGTTTAGGAATGACCTTGGGTTGTCAGGGTGCCAGTGTGTGGGGAGGAGCAGGATTGAGAAAGCCAGCAGGATGCTCTCTCTCTCCAGGGGTGGTGGGGTGGGTTGTTGCACCGCGCCGTAGTTCCGCCTCCATCAGGTGGAGGTCTGGTGGGTAGTGTAGGCGGGAGGGGGCAGCACTGTAATGGGTGGGCGGAAGGGGCTGAGTTGGCTCCACTGTGTGCGTGCATGCCTCCACACACATGCACAGTCGTGTGCCAGGGCCACTGGCAGGGAAATGGGAGAAAAACCTATAAAAACACCATAAAAAGCTATATTAGAAAAAAAAAATGGGTGCTTCAATGGGGGTTAAGAGGTGGAGCTTTCCCACTTATATGTTAACTAATAAAAGCTTTCAGCAGTTCTTAAAGGAGAGATGGGAGTATTACACATGTACCAACACCCCCTTGGCAACATCTAAGTTGGTTCTATGGGAGGCAGGGAAGGCATTTATGAGAGGGGAGGAGATTGCCTACATGGCTGCAATACATAAGCAGAAGATACAAAAACTCCAACAGCTTGAAGAAACTGCTAAACGTCTTGAACTGGCAGCCTTTAGGGACCCCCGAGATGATGATCTCAGGGATCTTAAATTGACTAAGGAAGCTAGTAATAGGGAATTAAATGACAGTGCAAACCGTGTCCTTATATATGCTAACCAGTGTTTCTTTGAGTGGGGGTACAAACCTAGCCCGATATTGGCACATCTGGTGAAAGGCAAGGCTAAATCCACTTGGATCACAGCAGTTAGGAACGACAGAGGGAAGGTGACCATTGAAGCAGGTCGTTGATTTTTATTCGTCCTTATATACTTGTGAAGCTGGTCAAGACTGGGAAGCTGCAGTAGATAAGTTTACAATTGTCTGAAACTGCTGAAGCTTACAGAGGCATAAAAACTAAAACTGGACTCCCCGTAACTACACTAGAGATTAAGACAACCACTTGCTCTTTGGCTGGTGGAATGGTGGGGGGCCCCAGTGGACTCTCTATTGAATTTTATAAATCACTGGGAGGCTCGGTGTGGGATCACATGCTTAATATGTTTCAGGAAGTGGGGGAGGAAGGGAGGTTGCTGCCTATCTGTGGTCTGGTGACCATAACGCTTACACATAAGGATGGAAGGGATCCTCTTTTATGTTCAGCTTACTGGCCTATTTTCCTTCTAAATAGTGATGTTAAAGTACTGGCTATAGCTTTTGCCAGAAGGCTGGAGACTCCTTCTGTCCTTGGTGGGGGATGATCAAACCAGCTTTGTCAGAGATAGACATTCTTATCATAATGCTGAGGGTGGTGGCGATGGCTTCCCAGTGTCTGGTGGAGCATGTGTGCTCTCCCTGGATGCTGAGAAAGCCTTTGATAGGATGGAGTGGAGTTATTGTTTGAGTCCTGTGTAAATTTGGATTGGGAGGTCAATTTCTTGAATATGTAAGATTACTTTGTAGAGACCCAAAAGTCAATTTATTAGTGAATGGAGAACTAAGTCAGGAATTGAGGTTGGAGAGGCGAACATGTCAGGGATGCCCCCATCCCCCTTCTTTTTGCTTTAATTAATGAGCCTTTAGCGGCCGCAATTAGAGATGCCAAGGATGTAGGTGGAATTCAGGCTGCATGGGGTGTCTGCCATAGAATTTTGCTCTACATGGATGATGAGCTGCTTCATTTGTCATGGCCACTGACATCGCTACCCCTGCTTATCGCTTTAATCAAGGAATTCTCCTTTTCAGGTTACAAAATTAATTTTGATAAATCAGAGTTAATGTGCCTGGGAGACACAGACTCTCAGGACCTAACCTGGTTCCCCTTTAGATTGGTGTCTACCAGCATTAAATATCTAGGAATTAGAGTGGGCAAAACTCTAGATTCCTTATATAAGTCAAATTATACTCCTCTCCTTGAGAGAATCATAGATGACCTTCGGAGGTGGGGTGGCCTCCCATTATCCTGCCTACGAAGAATTAACCTCATTAAAATGAATATGTTGTCCCGGTTATTACACCCCATATAAATGCTCCAGATTGGGCTTCATAATAAGACTCTTCAGTTACTGGAAAATGCCTTTAATACTTTCATCTGGCAACAGAAGAAGCCTAGGATTAGCCTACAGAGACTCAAGGGTTCCCCTTGTCAGTGTGGGCTGAACTTTTCTGATTTAGTCTTTATCATCCGGTAGCACAGCTAAGACTGATTACAGTGTGGGTTAAGGGTCCTGGTGGGGCGGCCTGGGTCTCCTTGGAGCAGGGGGAGAGGAGGCATCGAATCACTGCCTATTCGGGGCAGATAGACTTGATGGCCTATTGTACAAATGGACCTAGGAATCTCCTTGTGGACTATCTCCTAGAGGCTTGGGGCAAGGTCCATAAATTATTGTGTGACACCTCGAGAGGTACGATCTTGGCTCCTACATTTTCTAATCCAGAATTCCTCCCTGGACTGAAGGATCCCGTTTTTTGAGAGTGGGAGTCCGCTGGGGTCCTCTTGCTTAGGATATCTTTATACTGATGGGGGGTTTCTGACCTATCCTGAATTAATGGAACATTTGGGTTTGCATTCCCCTCAGGTCTTTTGCTACTTACAATTGAGAGAGTGGGCAAGACGTTCGGAATGCCTCCAATCGCAAGACTCTCCTCTCTATAGTTTGGAGAGGGGGGTTCTGCTCTTCTGGGCTGTACCTAAGGGGACTTTGGCTTAATTATACATAATATTAAGGATGGTTTACCTGACACTTCCTTGAAGGTCATTGCCCTTTGGGAGCAGGACTTGGGGGATCAGATCCCAGACAGGGCATGGAAAGAACTATGTACTTCCCATGAGGATCTTAGAATTTGCCACCAATTCAAAGAAACCTAGTTAATTTTTTTTTAGATATTTTCTTTTCACCTAATTGGCTGGGGGGTGGTCCTATGGTTCCCCATTTTTCAGGCAACCTTCCTCAGCTGCTGCCCCGGACCCAGTCAGAGCTCAGACCCTTTTCACCCTGTCATCCCAGGTTGTTTCACAGTGGGGATTTATCCTGCACACTACAGAGACCTGGAAGCCAGGGTCTGAAGGGGAGCTAACTTGAGTGGGTCCACCGTGGCACCGATGGAGTCTACCGTCATTTGCACTGGAGGATTATATTTGTCCCGTACTCTCCCCCATGATGCAAGCATGCAGTGGCATCAAGAATGTTCCTGCGCACGCACTCTCCCACAGTATACCCTATGCCTGCCTGCGCCAACCCACACTTTGATCCCCAAGCCTGCACTAGCCCCCAGCTATTGCTAGGAGCCAGTGGCTCAGCGATCCTCCCCAACCTCTCTCCCCCCGGAGGAGGAGAGCAATCCATGGGATCCTTGATCCTCCCCCCCAGCCAATCTCTGATGCCCCAAGTCTGTTCCCGAACCCAGGTCACCGGAATGGTGTGAGGCATGGCATCCAGCACCTCAACCCTCAGTGCCACTGGGCCAGCTAAAAGAAGCCCAGTTTAAATTTTTGCACAGACTATATCTTCCCACAGCCATAGTAGCTAAATTCTCCCCTGGTGTCACATCTTTCTGTGGTTGATGTGGGGTGGAGCGGGGCACATACCTGCACTGCTTTTGGCAATGTCCTGTCCTTCTCAGTTTTGGGTTGAAATAGCTAGGGCTATATCTTGCATAATGCAGATTAAGATTCCATTTGACCTGTGGGTTTTATTGTTTTGGGTTGAAAGGCGGGACAGAAGGCCTGGGAATTCTATCCCACACCTATCTGAATTATGTTGGTAATGGCACAGAGATGTATTCCAAAGACCTGGGTGTCCCAAGCTCCTCCCATGGTTCAAATGTGCAGGGATTCTTTATTAGTTATGCTACAGTTAGAATGTTTGACTTATGAACTAAAAGGTTAGTCTCATAAATCTGAACTACAATGGGGCAGAGTTTTATTTTATTTATTTTTATTTAAACTTTGGTATCTGGGAAAGGCACACTGAGCCAAGGCTTGTTTCCAGGTGCAACCCAGGGGTAGGGGTACAGGATTTAAGACATGAGGAGGTACAAGGATAAATATATCAAGATTACATAATTACAAATGAGTTATGGATATTAACAATATTGGTTACATAGAAACAAAATTGGTTACATATAAACAAGTGAGTACATAAAACCATACAAGTGTGACAGGGTGCTCTGTGTGTCATAGGAGAGCAAATTTACACAAGATACATATTCTAGTCAAGTAGATTTAGCTAGAAATGATGAGCTTTGTACAGGTAGGTACAGTGCAAATAATTACATATAGTACACTGGTATGTAATAAATAGAAACTAGGAGATTTTCTGCTATTGGGAAAAGGAACCATACTTCCTGCCTTACTATCCCTTTTGAGGGAAGGAGTGGGAGTTTAGGCTGGGAAGGTAAGAAGCAGGAGCAGGTAGGGGGTGGAAGCAAGTGAAGTTGTTGTCTGATAGAGTTGTGCAAGGATGAGTTTCTTTATTTTTTTTTAACTCTTTTTCTGCTCTACTGGGCCCTGGGGAACTCTCTCCAGCTTCCTCAGGTCTCCGGGTCTCTACCTCCAACCGTGACCGCTAGCTCTTCTCTCCCTCATGCGCCCGACACAACCTCCAGATCTGCACCCCCCCCCCGGAGGAAGGGCTGCCCTAACCGCCCAGGGTGCTCTATCTAAGTATAGAGTGCCGGGCACACGAGTCGGCCGTGGAGAGGAGGAGTGGGTCCGGTATCTGGAGTGTGGATGTGAGAGGCTGAGGAGTCTTCGCCTATCCCCAGGAGTGGGGATTTTTTGCTTTTTCTGTTTCGCCATCACCCCCACCCCCCCGGCAGAGCCCTGACATGCAGTGATGCCAGGGAACGTCATGTCATGGCTTTGCAACCTTCCACACAAGCCCTGAGCATCGCGGTACCTCCGGTCTCCACCGGAGGTCACTGCTATGCTGGGCATTGTCCCTGGATCCCCCTCAAGGGAGGAGAGCAGTCCTCCAGATGCTCAATCCTCCCTCTCCCCGGCCGACCCTCGGTGGTCCAGGCTTGTTCCCAAACCTGGGTTGCTGGTGTGGCGCGAGGTGTGGCATCCAGCGCCTCAACCCTCAGCGCCACCGGGCCGGCTTCAAGGGTGAGTTTCTTCGGAGAGGAGAAAGTTGGTTTCAGAGGAATGGGAGTCTGTATGTGAAAGCTGACTTGCCAGCGGTCGTGGATGATTTGGGCAGAGTGGAGGAGCAAGTGTCCCTGGATCGAAGGGAGTAAGGTGATGAGTTTGCTGGAGACAGTCTCTCTGATAGGCAAGGCCCCAATGTTTCTGCGGCACAGTGGGACCAAGCTCTGCAGCAAGACTACCATTTGCCACAGAACTTCTGCGGCAATGGTTTGTAATTTCTGCGGAAGTTCTGTGGCACTAACAAACTACCATACTACAGTGTCAGCTTGTCATCCTGAGTTCACTTTCATGGCAGTGGTTATAGCAACCAGGATGGGGGAAAGCACAGTAACACTAGTTCAAAAAATAACAGACCTATGGAAATAATTTTATGCCTAAAAAGGCAAAACAAATAGCTCTCCCTTAAGGTTCTAGCCTATTGCATAAATGAAATATGCAGAGGGGACCTTATGTGATAAATAAGGTATTTCTATACACATGCTATCTGTCTCACTCATGAGGTCCCCACTGTGTGTCACTCATATATTTACATGTGCTGTCTACACCACTCATGAGGTCCCCACTGTGTAACACTCGTATATTTACATGTGCTGTCTACGCCACTCATGAGGTCTCCACTGTGTATCACTCGTATATTTACATGTGCTGTCTACGCCACTCAGGAGGTCCCCACTGTGTATCACTTGTATATTTACATGTGCTGTCTACGCCACTCATGAGGTCCCCACTGTGTATCACTCGTATATTTACATGTGCTTTCTACGCCACTCATGAGGTCCCCACTGTGTATCACTCGTATATTTACATTTGCTTTCTACGCCACTCATGAGGTCCCCACTGTGTATCACTCGTATATTTACATGTGCTTTCTACGCCACTCAGTGAGGTCCCCATCAGTATCATCAGATATTTACATGCTGTCTACGCCACTCATGAGGTCCCCACTGTGTATCACTCATGATATTTACATGTGCTGTCTCGCCACTCATGAGGTCCCCACTGTGTATCACTCGTATATTTACATGTGCTGTCTACGCCACTCATGAGGTCCCCACTGTGTATCACTCGTATATTTACATGTGCTGTCAACACCACTCATGAGGTCCCCACTGTGTATCACTCGTATATTTACATGTGCTTCTACACCACTCATGAGGTCCCCACTGTGTATCACTCATATTTACATGCTTTCTACACCACTCATGAGGTCCCCACTGTGTATCACTCATATATTTACATGTGCTTTCTACATCCCTCATGAGGTCCCCACTGTGTATCACTCATATATTTACATGTGCTTTCTACACCACTCATGAGGTCCCCACTGTGTATCACTCGTATATTTACACGTGCTATCTATGCCACTCATGAGGTCCCCACTGTGTATCACTTGTATATTTACATGTGCTGTCTACACCACTCATGAGGTCCCCACTGTGTATCACTTATATATTTATACGCAATCTGTAACATACATACAAATGTGTGTGTGTTAGTGAGAGAGAGGTACTGTATATATATGTGTGTGTGTGTATATATATATATATATATTTTTTTTGTTTGTTTAATTTCCATGAAATTGCGTCCTCATTCATACAAGTCCCATTGGAAATGGAATAAACAGAATAGAGGAGTTATTGCAAAACTCATTTTTCATGCCAACCTGCTTCCCCTGACACATTACATAACACCATCAGGCCATGACATGCAAGTGAACCAATTGTGAGATAGAGCTCTCCATCCCATCATAATGTGTCCACTGTGTGACAGAACACTTTACCATACCTTTCCAGGCTCAAATCAATGATGTGTTCCCCCAATCATTGTGCTGCCCAGCCAGCTCCCAGAGCTAATCTCTGAATCCGAGTTGCTGGCACCGAAACACAACATGCTACCCTCTGGCCCAACAACCGGCCCTGAACACATTTCTCTATAACGTTTGGGTGACTCGATCAGCCAGTGACAATATGTAATCAATAACCCTGGCAAAAATGTGCACAGTGCAATTATTTATTTAATAGGTCTGTTCTTTCAGCAGGTCTACACTTTATTATATTCCCACTTTTCTGGGCATAATTACTTTATTTTTCTTAAAAATGACAGGTAAATTAATTTTACCAGTTATTCATTTCAGATGGCATCTCTATACCTTAAAGGGACAAAGAAGTTTGTACAAAGTGAGGTATGGACTTAACAGGTCTATGCTATTGACAAGGTTTTGTTTAAGTTGGCCCTAGTGCAATAATGTAAGACTGAAAATTGTATTAGGCTGTAGTGCAGGTTGAGCAAATATCACTGTGCCCGATGTGCTGTGCCACCGCTTCTGGCAGTGGGAGCTGTGGTAGATACGTGACTGTTCATTTCTGTTGCAGAATGCAACCATTTCATTAGCTAATTTATGATGTTATAGCAATGATAACATCACATTCTGAGCATAGAGGGGTTTTGGATATAAAAAGAGGGGAAAGGAACCAGATTCCATGGATAAACAGAAATATTAATAAAAAATCACCAAGAACAGTGAATTCTGCGGCTCTGCAGAAGTTCTGCCATAGATTGCAAGTTCTGTGCAAAATTCTGTGGCTGCAGAATTCTAGGGGCCTTCCTGATAGGTAGGGAGGCAACAGGTCAAACCAAAATTTGGATATTAGGGAGACAGAGTGGATAAAGCGGCGATGGGACAGAGGTGCAATGCCGAGGGTGGATAAGAGAGAGCAATGGTGGGTTCTGAGGAGGGAGTTTGTGGTGAAACGGCAGAAGACGTTTAGGAGGGAGACTAACCCGGCTAGGGAAGAGGATGGGACTGTGCTATATACATTGAAAATAGGTATGATCATTTTTTTCAGTAGTTCGCGTCTCACAGGTAGTGGAAGGGAGTCTCTGTTCTGCTATAATATACTAATATACCTAGCTTTGAATGGAGTTTCGAAGTGATGGCTTCCATGTGGGCTGAGAAGTTTAAGTGGGGATCAGGCCATGCTCCCAGATATTTATAAGAAGTGACAGTGCTTTGTAGAGTCACATCCAGGGAGGTGATGGCTGGTGGGGGGTAATCTGGAGAGTTTTTGCACAGTCCTGAAGGTCATGGAAACTGTCTTGGAGGTATTTATTTTGAGCTGGTTAGCCTGGAACCAGGATTGCATGTTGTGGAAGTCCTGCTGTAGCAGGCATTGTATCTCATTTAGAACTGGCCCAGATGCAGAGAGGATAGTGTCATCCACGTACATGCGTATATGAGAATTTGAGCAAACAGTGGGGAGATCATTTATAAATAAGGAGAATAGGATGGGGCCAAGTATCAAACCTTGGGGCATGCATACGAGTATGGGGAGAGATGGGGATGTAGAGTTAGCTATCCTGAGAGATTGCAGTTTGTTTCCCAGGTAGGATTTAACCATTGGGCAGCGGGGGCTAGTTCAGCTGATTCAAGTTTATTTGTTTATTTTTGTTAATTTGTTTTTCTCTGGCCTTGGGTTGACAATCCATCCTAGCCGTCCATCCAACCCCACACCCCGACATCAGGTAGGCTTCCTCTTCCTCTTCTTCCTACATGGTTTCCCCTCCGTGGCAGGGTGGTGAGGAGCCCCCAACTAAACTCACCTGTGAATAGGATCCAGATTCCAGGGGAGTGCCATTTGGAGTCGACGCCTGCGGAGGACAGCTGCTCATGCGGCTTGACCTGGGACCCTTTTCCCCTGTTCTGATTGGTTCTCCAGGTGGAACGTGCAATGTCGGCAATGGCCAAGCTGTGAGTGCTTCCGCCCACAGCACACTGGCTGGTGGCTCCACCCCCATCCTTTCTTGTATACGGGTTCTTGGCATGCTGACACCCAGCCTCCACTAGATGTCAGGAGAACGCTGACCCTGTACCCGCCCCCTCCCCAGAAGAGGGGAGCTGTACTATGGATGCTCGATCCTCTCCCTCCCCAGCTGACCCCTGGTGGCCTGCTCGCACTGTGAACACAGGTCACCAGTGTGGCAGGAGGTAAGGCATAGATACCTCAGCCCTCCATGCCACTGGGCTGGTGATTCGAGTTTATTAAGAAGTAAGGGGTGTGAGATTGAATCAAAGGCCTTGGCCAGGTCTACAAACACCATGGCTGTTAGGTGGCCTTGGTCAGAGGCCGAGTGGGTGTGACCGTAGACACGTAGCAGGGAGAAAATTGTGGAGTGGTGGTTTCTGAAGCTCAACTGGTAAGGAGAAAGGAACTCAGAAGCCGTGAGGAATTCAGACGGTCTGGATTGGACCAATGCTTCTTGTACTATGGGAGTTGGTGAACATACTGGCTGCAACCGTGGCGGGGCTCTTCAACAGGTTGCTTGAGACAGGGATGGTACCTAGGGATTGGCATGAGGTGCATGTGGTGCAAATCCATAAAGGGAGGTCGAGGGAAGTACCAGGTAACTATAGATCCATCAGTTTGACCTCGGTAGTGGGAAAAGTAATGGAGAGTATACTAAAGGAATGACTGGTGGTGTTCCTGGAGGAGGAGGGAGGGCTGGACAGTAGACAACATGGGTTTGTACCAGGTAGATCATGTCAAACCAACCTTGTGGAGTTCTATGAATGGGTAACATCGGAACTGGACAAGGGGAAGCCTGTGGATGTAACATTCTTGGACTTCGGCAAGGCATTTGACTCTGTCCCCCACAATGGGCTGGTGGAGAAATTGATGGGGTTGGGAGTGTGCCCTTTGATGGTCAGATGGATAGGAAACTGGCTAGCTGGATGCACACAGAGAGTGGTGATCGGTGGGGAGATCTCGAACCCTAGAGGGTTGGTAGTGGAGTTCTGCAGGGCTCAGTCCTGGGGCTGATTCTGTTTAATGCATGCATATCTGACATCAGGGTGGGTATAGGGTGTGAGATGAGTCTCTTCCCTGACAATTCCAAGGTGGGAGCAGTAGTTGAGGGGGAAGAGGGGAGGTTGGCCCTGCAAGGGGACCTGGACACCCTGGAAAGTTGGTCTCTCACAGGGAAGTTAAATTTCAATACTACCAAGTGTAAGGTGTTACATCTTGGGTGGGGAAACCCCAAACACAGGTACACCCTGGAGGGGTGGTGATGCTGGAGGCCTTGCCTGGGGAAAAAGACCTGGGGTCATGGTGGATACGTGTATGAATAACTCTGAGCAGTGCAGGAGAGCGGCTAGCAAAGCAAACAGGATGTTGGGATACATTGTAAGGGGGATCACCTCTAGGAGCAGAGAAGTGATTTTGCCATTGTACAATGAGCTGGTGAGGCCACACCTCGAGTACTGTGTACAGTACTGGAGACCGCACTTAAAGAGGGACATATAGCTCTTGGAGAGGGTACAGAGGAGGGCTACCAGGATGATTCGAGGACTTGGGGAGTTGACGTATGAGGACAGACTTGAGGACCTCAGCCTGTATACTTTGGAGGAGAGGAGAGACAGGTGGGACATGATCGAGGTCTTCAAGTACCTCAAGTGAATAAATAGGGTAAACATGGAGGGGCTCTTTAGACTAAAGGAGAGAGGTATCACCAGAGGGCATGGTTTGAAATTGGAAGGAGGAAGGATCGGGGGGAAAAGAGGAGGAGGTTTTTCACGGAGAGGGTGGTGGATCCTTGGAATGCACTGCCTGGTGAGCTGGTCCAGATTTCCAATGTGGAGGGCTTCAAGAGAGGGTGGGACAGATACAGAAAGGGGTATCAGAACACGGGGGGAAGGCCTCAGTTCCCAACAGGGGATTTGAGGTTTGAGCAGACTCGATAGACCATAAGGTCTAATCTGCTGGCAGTTAGTATGTTAGTAATTTGGCAAGGGCCAGGAGGAGGGAGATTGGTCAGTAGTTACCCAGTACAGAGGGGTCACTACCTTTGTAGAAGGGGATTAGGCAGACCATTTTCCAGGCTTGGGGGACAATTTATGAGGAGAAGGACAAGTTTAGTATATACTCAAGTGGTGAAACAATTGCTGGAGATGGATGATATGTGCAGAAGTTTAGGGTGAATTCTGCCTGAGCTGGATTTGGAGATGTTTAAGGAGAACAGAGCATTCAGGACTTCCTGCTTGGAGGTGGGAGCGAGTAGGAAGGTGTTATTTTGGGAGTTTTGGGAGGCTTTCTGGGCTCCTTGGGAGGGGGGTGGAGGATGTTCGGAAAGTGCACAAGTAATGAAGACTTTGTTTAGGGTTTCAACTATACTGCTGTACAGACTGAGCAAGGCCCTCCCATATGGACTTTTGAAACTATTCCCCCCCTCTAATTTTTACACTGTATTTCTTTCCCTTTTTCCTGGTCCCTCTGTGCCCACTACCCTGTCTAGATAGTAACCACCCATTATGGGGACCGATAGGTCCTGTCATTTATCTCATTGACATCCCAACATAAAGTATGTTAAGTATGGACACCTTTAATTGCCTGGCCCTTGTGTTGAGTTAAACTATTTTTTGTTGTATATGTTTCTGTAAAACAATGTATTTTCAAATATTTTTTTGATCAATGATATGATAAGAGATGTATTTGATATAAGGCTTTTTTATGGGAGATTGTATCTAATAGTTCCTAACAGGGACTTTGATATGTTGTAATTATAATGCTCAGTCTTTTCTTATGAAGCAAATGAAAATTCCATTTGTCATGTATACTATTTTGAAATTTCAAATAAACAAAGTATAAAAAAAGGATTTCAGCTATGCTTACAGGGTCAGTGATTGGTAGGTCATTTTGTCTTAGGGCAGGAGTGTTGGATTGGGAGGGGGATCAATGAGGGAGTGGGCCACCTTCCAGAAGGAAGACGGCTGCGCAGCCTGCAAGTGTGACCTAAAATAATCTGATTTAGCTCAGCTTATAGCCTTAGCACATGCATTTCTGAGAGTGCTGGCTTGGGGGTAAGTGTAGATTTGAAATGAGACCAGGCCTTGTCACGGGCTTTGCATAATGCAATTAATGGTGCTGAGACCCATGGGTGGTGGTGGTGGTGTTTCTTAACTCTGGCTTTAACCAGAGGAGCATGGGAGTCCCAGACCAGGGTGAAGATATGCAGGAACTGTGCCAAGGCTGCATCTACATCAGGTGCTGAGTTGATTGGGTTCCAGTCTGCATGCTGTAAGTCGTGCAGGAAAATGTTGGTATCCAGTGAGTTCAGAGGTCAGATTTTAATGTATTTTGAGGCTGATTTGGATAGCTGGGTTTTTCTAGTACAGTAAGTGATACAGTGGTCACTTAGGGCTTTGGCCATTACTCCCACTGTGGACATCCTAAGGAGTGGGAGGAAAGGATCCAGTCGATTAAGGAATGGTTTGAGGAACGGGGATTGTAGCAGGTGGGCTCAGTGATTAACTTTAGAGCCTCGATTTTGGAGATTACTTTTTTTTTATACTTTCTTTTTATTCCATTTAAGGTAATCAGTACAAAAAGAAATGTGGTAGCTGTGTTACTCCAGTCAACAATGTAGAAAAAGAAAACAACAAATATGTTGCAGGTGATACCTTTTATTGGACTAACAAAATTATTTTTAAGACTAGCTTTTGAGAGATAAAACTCTCTTTCTCAGGTCAAAGTGAAAACAACTGAGCAGTAAGACAGACATAAAGGTTGGATATGGATTCGAAACCTAGACTAGCAGTTTACAAATCAAAGCATTGCAGTCAATTTGACTGACAGACTGACTTTGATTTGTCTGTTGGAAGCTGAGAACCTTGCTACATTGCAAAGAACAAACTATAACTCCATTTAGGACCTGGAAACCTGGTAAGGCATAATGTTGTTGGGGACTTGTTAAGAAAGGGAGCTACGCTCTCTACAATAAGTTTCATTTTTTTCCTTATTGGCATTAAGCAGAGAATTCCAGGATTCCATTAAAAGTGTAGTAATTTTATAACCAAAGGCAGTGAGACACAACTGAATTTGCTTGATTGCTGGGGTTGAGACCTAGGATTTGGAAGGATATTTTTGCAACATTTTAAAAGTGTCCTACTGGCTGAGGAGAGAGTTCATTTTTATCCCTGGACTCAGTAGAGTGGTTTGTGTAGGAGCAGTGGTCTAGTAAATTGTGGTGTTAGTTGAATTACTATAAAGGGCAGTACTCACCAGGGTGGTGGAGCAGTTGTGTATTTGATTGTTTCTAACAGTCACCAGTGGCTGTGGAGTACCCACCCACCCTTCCCCCACACCCCACACCCCCAGGCGTGGCATTTCCTTTATAGCCAAAGTTCTGGACACCACTTCCTCAACAGGTATTGGGGCAGAACTGTCATATTCTTAATAACCCAGCACAGTGCAAAAAGGGTAGGTACACTAATATACAAATAATAATAATATATATATATATATATATATATATATTACATATTGTATATTATAAGGAGAGGGACATGTGGGAGTGGTGCAATGCACTGGCTGTGGGGCAGCAGTTTTCCGGGAGACATTCTGGAAACTGCGCTGTTGTCCTATTTGCAGGCAACTGTCAGTTCTGAGGGAGGAGGTTGCCCACCTCCAGGCTGAACTAGCAAGGACTATGAGGCCTCCCCACCCAAAGAGCACCACTGCCACAACCACTGCCTCAGAGGTTGCCAAGTATGAAGAGCAGTTGGACCACAGTGGGTCTTGGGCGGAAAGGGTGGTGAATCAGAGGCGAAGTCCCCTAGTTGTACCTCTACACAAATCATGTGCCATTCTGGCAGAGCAAGGTTTCTCTATGATGGCACCCTCAGTGGAGACCCAGAAGAATGCTGAGGACATCCACAAAGGAGACCCACAAAAGGGTGGCAAGGGACACCACAGGGGAAAGAAACAGCTTCTGATAGGGGACTCAGTTGTTAGGGGGGTCAAACTGAGGAAGGGAGAGGAGAAGGAAGTAAGGTGCCTGCCTGGTGCCGTGGCTTGGAAGGACAGGAAGCGAATCCTCAGGATTGCAGAAGCAGCATCACAGGAGAGGGAACTAGATATCATTGTCCACCTTGGGACAAATGACCTAGCTAGGCATGGGATCAGTGCAGTGCAGAATGAATTTGTGGAGTTGGGGAGGGGCCTCAGATGGGTACCAAGCACGGTAACCTTCTCAGAGGTACTGCCAGTCCATGGCAGGAGTGAGGCTAGGGTACTGCACACCATGCAGTTTAATGAATGGTTGCAAAACTGGTGCAGAGCACAGGGCATTGACTTCACTGGGGACTGGGGGTCCACCTGGAGAGATAAAGGTCTATACTGGCACGGTGGTCTGCATCTGTCCATGAAGGGAACCAAGCTTCTAGGTGACAGGTTTAAATGCTTCCTTGGCAAGCTTTTAAACTAGCCAAGGGGGGAGGTGCTGATAAAAGGCAGGAAATTTCAAGCCTCCCCCCACAAAACATGGCAGGTAGTAAGGTAAACACTGAAATACAGAGCTCAACATAGGGCAGGACAGGGATAAGTGGAAAAATAGACAAGGGCAATAAGAACAGGGATGGGGGAAAAAAGAATAAAGCCAACATTAAATGGAGGGCGATGAATACCAATGCCCGTAGTCTGGGAAACAAGCTTACTGAGCTAATAGCCCTGATGGAAGATGAGCAATTGGATATTGTGGCAGTCACGGAAACATGGTACACAGAGAACCATGACTGGCATGTCAACATACCAGGGTACACAATCTACAGAAGGGACAGGGAAGGTAAAAGAGGAGGTGCAGTAGCTCTGTACATAAGGGAAGGGATCAAAGCTACAGAACTAAAAAGTAAAGGGGGAGAACAAGAGGCACTCTGGGTCCCCTTGGAGACAGGGAATGGCATCACAATCCGCACAGGGGATGTATAGAGACCCCCGTCTGAAGGGGAGGAAATGGACAAGAAAATGATAGAAGGCATTCTCAAAATGGCTGAAAAAGGGGAGATACTGTTGATGGGGGACCTGAATATGCCAGATGTTAACTGGATGACATGTACTGCAGCCATATCCAAGAGCAGGGTCATTCTCGATGCACTGCAGGGGGCAGGCCTTAGACAGCTAGTGTTAGAACCCACTCGGGAGGGAGCAATACTAGACCTGGTACTCTCAAATGGAGAGAGGATCACAAATTTAGAAGTCAGTAGACATCTGGGAACAAGCGACCACTGCACAGTGTGCTTCACAATGAGCACAGCCATGGAGATAAGCCATACAAAAACAAGGATACTGGACTTTAGAAGGGCTGATTTTGGCAAAATGGGTGAATGCCTGAAGAATGCACTAGCAAATGGCCAAAAAGGAGGGGTGGAAGAACAATGGAGAAAAATCAAAACTGCCATCATAGAGGCAACAAGCCGTTGTGTGAAACAAATAAAGAAAACAAAGCGGAGTAAAAAACCACTATGGTTCTCAAAAGAGGTGTCAGGGAAGGTTAAGGAGAAAAAGGCTGCATTCAAAAAGTATAAGGAATCACAGAAGGAGCACGACAGGGAACTGTATCAATTAAAGCAGAAAGAAGTGGAGAAGGGAGTCAGAATAGCAAAGGACCAAACTGAGGAAAAAATAGCCAACTCAGTTAAGAAGGGGGATAAAACCTTTTATAGGTACATTAGGGAGCATAGAAAGGTTAAGGGAGGGATTGTGAAGATTAATAAAGGAGAGGGGAGGTGGGCAGAGAAAAGGCAGAGATACTGAATGAATACTTTTGCTCAGTATTCACAAAAGAAGATGAGGAGGAGTTACCTAAACCAGACAATAGAAGTACTCTGGGTAGGGGGGTTGACACCAGTCCATTCACAAAAGAAAGAGTCCTGAAAGAACTCCTAAAACTCAAGGTGGACAAAGCAATGGGGCCTGACGGATTCACCCAGAATCCTAAAAGAACTAAGGAGGACCTAGTGACACCACTGACCATGCTTTTTAACAAATCATGGCAGGATGGGGTGGTACCTGAGGACTGGAGGAAGGCAGATGTGATTCCCCTTCACAAAAGTGGGAGCAAGGCAGAAGCAGGAAACTACAGACATGTAAGTTTGACCTCAGTGGTAGGGAAAATGATGGAATCACTTCTGAAAGAAAGAATTGTTGAGTACCTAGAGGCACAGGACTCAAAGCAGCATGGATTTACAGCAGGAAGGTCATGTCAGACGAATCTAATTGATTTCTTTGACTGGGTGACCACAGTAACAGACCAGGGAGGGGCTGTGGATATGGCCTACCTAGACTTTAGCAAGGCATTTGACACAGTCCTGCACAAAAGATTAATAATCAAGTTAGCCAGCCTGGGAGTGGGTCCCAGGGTGGTAGCCTGGGTAGCAAACTGGCTGCACAACAGGACACAGAAGGTAATAGTGAAAGGAACACATTCCGAAGAAAGGGGGGTTACTAGTGGAGTACCTCAGGGCTCAGTACTGGGTCCAGTCCTCTTTAACATCTTTATAGGTGACATTGCAGAGGGTCTGGAAGGAAAGGTATGCCTCTTTGCAGATGACACAAAGATCTATAACAGAGTTGATGCACAAGAGGGGGTAGCAAAGATGAGAAGGGACTTGGCAAGGTTGGAGGATTAGTCAGACATATGGCAACTTAGATTCAATGCAAAGAAGTGCAAAGTAATGCACCTGGGAAACAAAAACCCAGGAGAAGAGTACACAATAGCAGGGGAGGTACTAACAACAACAAAAATGGAAAGGGACCTGGGGGTAGTCATATCAGATGACCTAAAGGTGGGTAAGCAATGTGAAAAGTCGGTAAGGAGAGCCAGAGGGATACTGGGATGCATAGGAAGGGGCATCACAAGTAGAAAAAGGGAAGTGGTTATCCCTCTATACAGACAGTTGGTGAGACCCCATCTGGAGTACTGTGTGCAGTTTTGGAGACCTCATCTACGCAAGGACATAGACAGGATGGAAGCAGTCCAGAGGAGGGCAACTAAAATGGTGCAGGGTCTGCATCAGAAACCATATGAAGAGAGACTGAGAGAGCTTAATATGTATACTCTGATGAAAGGAAGGGCGGGGGACATGATAGAAAACTCAAGTACCTCAAGGGAATCAACAAAGTCCAGGAGGGTAGCATCTTTCAGAAAAAGAGATGTGTAAGAACAAGGGGGCACAATTTAAAGATAGAGGGGGGACGGCTCAGGGGTAATGTGAGGAATTTTTTTTTTCGTGGAGAGAGTGGTAGATACAGGGAACCGCCTTCCTGGGGAGGTTGTTGGGTCTAAAACAGTGGGGGAATTCAAACATGCATGGGACAGAAGGCAATTATAGTGTGGGGCAGCAGGAAGTAGGCTGCTGGTTAACTAGAATCTGCAGCTTATCCAATAGGTAGGGAAATGGGCAGACTTGGTGGGCCAAGTGGTCCTTATCTGCCATCAAAGTCTATGTTTCTATGTAATTTGCACCTCTTACAAACAGGAAGACTAATTTTCACTGGAGTGTGTCTGTTGGAGAGATCAACTGGTAAGATCAAAGGGCTGCCTAATTTTACTCTGACTCGAGACCATTAATTAACATTTCTAAAAAGTCAAGACAGAAAGAAAATACATACCATTGTCTTAAGAAGGTACCTGTTAAAAGAACCAGAGGGTGCTGATGTGAGGGTTTAAAAAGAAGCTCTGAAGCACTTCTTTAAGCATAATCACTAGTAATGTATTAAAAAAACAGCATCTTTATTAAGTCCTTTTTCTTTAGTGTCAAAATATTGTAATCGGTACCAAATAAGAACAGTGTACATAGCTGCAATGGTACAACATTTGTTTTAAAATTAACATGAAGACATTAGTAACTATTACATGCAGCAAGCTGTTACATCATTGTGGAGGCAACCTTAGTGGTAAATTGTCCAAGCAATTTTGTCCATAAGAATGAGCCCTTGCAACAAAACACTGGACTAAATAAAACAAAATATTATCCCAGATACATCCCAAACATTAGTTCATCAGCTTTTCCTTTAGCTTATTGGTCCAGAAAACAACAGCAATTAAGATTTAGGCCCAGATATTCAAAACTTTGCCCCGAGCCTCAAGTAGCACTGCCTGGCGTACAAACATTGCTTGGAGCAAAAAGCAAGCTATATTCAAAAGGAATAGCTCGGAACAAAACCAGCTGAATATAGCAAGCAAAGGAAGACGGGCAAACAGGGCCAGGAGTGCAGGGCAATAATAGCCCGGGAATGAGACAGCACTGAATATAGCAACAGGGAAGTGCTCACTGCTACCACAGCTCATTAGACCCTGGAGAAAGCCAGTGTTGCAGGTGGGGAGCAGTGTGTGTGATTGTACAGAGATGTTCCACATCTACTGCAAACAACAATGCAAGCCACACGCTGCAGAACTGTGCTATGCTGACGTGCATTTTGCCCGGGCTAACCTGATTACACAGTGCTAACACATTAGCTCGGGGCAAACAGGAGCTATATTCAAAGCTGCCATACAAATTAGTCTACTTAGGTAATCTATGGGCAACAGGTATATCTGCATCTCATTATCTGCTGCTTAGCATACAGTGCCACACTGTTTGCCCGTGCAACTGCATGGAGCATACAGCTCCACCGTTTGGTTGGAATGGAAGTACAGGCTGGATGCTGCAGGCCAAGGCATGGCCACAGCATCCCCTATTGGTTGGCATGAGAGTACAGGCTGGAAACAGCAGGAACTTTGTGCTGGCAGGCACAAACAGAGCAGACAACCTACTCATGCAGCACTGCAGGCAGTACAACACAAGGTACATATATGTAAAGAGAGTCAGGGAGAGTGTGATAGCTACGTGACACATAGCTATATATACATGTGAAACACACACATATAGATATATAAATATAGTCATATAGTGACACACACATCCACTGGCCATATGTGCCCTTGACGATGCCCCCCACAACAACATAGGCACCCCACAGCAGGTGTGGGTGGGACACAGTGGGGGGACCCACGAGTGCATGGGACAGGCATGTGGCATGCCTGGTGGGGTGGGAGAACATAGGCTGTAGGTTACCCAGGGCTTGCAGCATGTCCAGTCAATAGGGATCTGGGCTGACCGGCTGGGCCTGGCAGTCTGCCCTGCTGTCATGGTCCCTGATGTCGTGTGAGCCTCTTTGACGCCTCGTAGTCTAGTGGTCTCCCACCCCCAGCACATAAGCCTCATCTCGCTTCACAAAACATATGTCACATTTCAAATCAGTGTCTTCACCCCCAGCATGTAGTCTAACCCCCGCTTCACAAAACATATATATATTTCCTGAATTACGGGAATACCATTCCCGACAGATGCTCGTTACTGTAATATATGTTGGCGAATGAATCGGCTATCGTCAGTTCCTCCTCTCACCGGCCAACGCCCAGTTGTCGATCGAGTACAATGAGCACTACTGTAATGAATGGGCCTCATTCATTACAGTACCGCTCATTCTGCACTCCTTGCTGGTGGCCAGCCATGGTGGTGAGAGGGGGCTGAGCCAGTCGCCACCTCGATTCAATGGCATATGATTGCAATGAGCGGGGTGTCACTGCCGGGTGGGGGAACCATTAGGCTACCAGGGATATGATGGTATGTTTCATGAAACGGGTGTCGGGGACACCTGCTGAGGGGGTGGGGGACCACCAGATCACCAGGGACATGATGGTATGTTTTATGGAACAGGTGTCGAGCTACCTGCTGGGGGTGGGGGACCACTAGACTACCATGGAAATATGTCATATGTTTTGTGATCACGGGAGTCGGGCTATGTTCTGGGGGGTGGTTGGACCACTAGACTACCAGGGAACTATGTCATATGTTTCATGGAATGGGGGTCGGGGTTCGTGATGGGGGGCACTGCTGCCGCAGCATTACCGCTGCTTTGTCAGCAGCTTTTTGTAGGCAGTAATTAGTGCCGCGCTACAGGTCGCGCTAATGCCTGTAATGTGGTGCTATACATTTGAATATGCCGGTGCTCCGGCATTCAGGGCCCCTCCCCTCAGTCCCTGCCCTGCATACATTTAGATTTAGCATCGGTGCTAACGCCTAGTGCCAGTGCTATATGGCCTTTTGAACATTGCAGCTGGGTGCAGAGTCAGCGCTAGTCCAGCGCAACAGCTTTGCGCCCAGTGCTAGGCTTTGAATATCTGGGCCATAGTCACATCTGATGAAGACACTACTAAAAGGTAAAACACTCCATATCAACACTCTTTCACATTTCCTTAATACTAGTTTCAAAACTTTTGTAAACATTGTCAGAAAATATAGGAGATGGCGTTTTTGGATGAGAGGGAGAGCCAGTCCAGTTTGTAGTTGCCCAGTAATAGTAGCTCCCCATTTGCTGTAAGGGGTGTTAAGATCGATAGACAGGAGATGAGTGAGTCTTGGTCAAGTTGTGTGGAGGTGTAAATCCCCCCAATGTAGATTGGGAGAGTAAAGGGGAGGCTGATATGGGAGAAGATCAGTTCGTGGGAGCTGGGGCAGGACTCTTTCATGATGACTGAGCTGGGTAGGGACTGCCTTACGTAGACTGCAACCCCTCCACCTCTCTTGCCACAGTCCTGCCAATAGAGTGTATAGTCAGGAAACGTCAGGGAGGAGTCACGTGTTTTTGCAGATAGCCAGGTTTCTGTGAGACATATGATGTCAGTGGAGTGTTGAGTTAGCCAGCAGATAAGGAGGTGTGTTATCGGAAGGAGGCTCCTGATGTTCATGTGCACGATGCTTAGGCCTTTGAGGGAGTTTATTTGCTGGGGACCCACTGGGGCCCTGGGTTGGGTTCAAAATCCCCTGCAAGGAGTAGGATAAGTAGGAACAAGGAGAAAATTGCTGGGACTTTGTGCCCCCGTGGAACTTGGGTGCGGCATGGGAACACCACAAGAAAGTGATGCTAGTCTCCAAATGGGGTAAAGCACTTGAGGAAGTCATGTGGTAGGTGAGTAGGGGGAGGGAATGGGTGATGGGAGAATCTGGGGTAGGGTGGAATGAGAAGGATAGGAGGCCATTAGGAACAGGATGGGCTGGGAATATGCAGTTAGGGGGCAGGGTGGAATAGGAGAGGTTGAGAGGAGGTAGGAGGTGAACCGGAATGGTAGAAGGGGAGTAAGCATGTTCATGCTGGGTTAGTGAGTCAGGGACGATGGAAGAATCCTTGGACTGTGAGCCAAGAACTGAGCAGGAGTCTTCAGGCTGGGAGCAATTTGACTGTCCGGGGGTAGGGCTCAACAGCAGCTAGCAAATACATTGAATAGTGTATAAAGGTTTAGGGATGGTAAAAGGAAAGGAGTGTAGGTAGGGTTTGCGATTGCTTTGTATCAATGCAGGACCAGAGAGCTTTTGTACTGTCTCTTTATTTTTTTAAAACTTTATTTATTTATAGTTTTAGTTCAGCAGAACAGGACAGACAATTCACGTACAAACAGATAACAGATATATTATTTTCATGGGCAATTCAATTAACTCATTTCCTAACCATGGCCTTTGACATACAATATTCAGAGGGGTAGCAGCAGGATATCTGAGGGTATTCCCATGTTAGACTACTATATACTACAGATATGGCAATTTCTATTCTTTAACAAACAAGTTACAAAGAGCTATTTACTACAGTCACTGTATTCATAAGCAATTCATTTGACTAATGTCATGTCTGAGACATGCGGCATACAAGCTTAAAATGGGGGTAGCAACCAGACATCTATTAGATCGCTCCTGCCGGTTGCCCAAATCTACAGCTAGGGCAGTTTTCCATGTATGGCAGCTTATATATGAGAGAGGAGGAAAGAGGGATTGTTATCCATCAACATATCAGCTGGGAGAAATCAAAAAGATTTTATATACTATGCTGATTTCTGTTATACTTCATATGACCTAATTTCTAGGGTAGAGATCTTGACTTAATGCCCTGTGCACCCACCTCATTAGGGAATGAAATCAGGTCTCACCTCTGCCATGTATAGAACCCAACGCCTCCACAGAAATCTCAAACTGAGGAATCTTTTTTTTTTTGTTGAACTCTTTTTACTGAATTTTCTCAGCAAATAAAAAAAAACATGCAACCAATACACAGAAAGCATCATTACTTGTGCAGCATTATAGTCAATCAAGTCAATTAATTCCTCAACCTACATATAACATTTTATCTCTTTAGAGAAGAAGAAAGGGGAGAAGAAAAGGACTCTATATAAAGAAAATACGTATACTAAACTATACAGTCTACTTAGCCTATATACATACATACCAAGGTCTTTTACATGCCACATATTAATTTATTCAACACCATCAGATAGTTCATGAGACTCCCCACCACTAATCTATATTGAAGGGTAGGACCCTAGCTCTCCCTCCTACAAACACTTCTTCCCCTATCCTGCATTCATTATCATGAGCTCAACCGCCGAAAGTGTACCCATAAAAGGCGCCCACTGGTTAATAAATTTATCTTACTTATTCTGCAGTTGGTGTGATCTCTGCTCCGAGGCCAACGCCTTGATGGATAGGGCGAGCCATTGTGCCACCGTGGGGCAGTCTCCTGACACCCAGGTGTTTAGAATCACCTGCCTAGCCTGCACCAGAAGTATTCTGAGCCATCTCTGATGTGGAATCCAATTTTCCCCCTCTCCCTCCATGATGCCAAAAAGTAGACTAAGGGAAGAAGGCAACAACTCCTAACCCAGCATGGTGCTCATCTGTCGCCCTACCCTTCCCCAGTATTCACGAAGAGAGGGACATTCCCAAAAACAGTGGAAATAGGTGTCTCTGTGCATCTTGCACCTCCCACACATCTCTGAGACCTCTGGATGAAGCCTATGATTCACCACTGACGGGCAGTAGAATCTGTGCACAAACTTGTAGGTGCTTTCTTTATATTTGTTACAGGCCAAAAGCCCTACATGTGACTCTAATACTAACCCCCAGTTAGCCCATGTTCCTTTCCCACAGCTTCCGTGTCTTATCTGACATATCTTTCATATTCTGCCGCAGCTAGCGTACTGCTTTTCTCAGTACCCCAGAGGGATCCCTTCTCGCCACAGCTATTATCCCCTCCACCTGTTCCAGCCTTGAGGGTTCTACGCGTTGCCTTCCCACCTCTCTACTCAAGTTCCTAACCTGAAAGAATCTGAAAAGGTGAGTGCCCAATATCCCGACCCTCTCCTGCATCTCCTGAAAAGAGATCAAGATACCCCCCTTACACAAATCCCCTAAACATTGCACCCCCTTCTTCTCCCATTCCTAGAAACCAATGTCATCAATGCTAGGCCTGAAGAAGGGATTCCTAGTGATAGGTAATAATAAGGTCTCCTGCTCCTTGCTCTCCAACTCTGCTTTTATGTTTGCCCAGCTATCCAATACTGAGAGCACCAAGGGATTCGGACGACCCAAGGAGGCATACACTTTCCTACCTCGGCCAGACAAATAGGCAGTCAGTCATCCTCCCACTCCCTTTTCTTCTAGATCTAGCCAGCTAGCAGTATCAGCCTCGGTGAGCCAGTCTGTAATAATCCTAACCTGAGCTGCCAGAAAATAATGTTTCAGATCTGGGAAGTTCAAGCTCCCTCCCTCAGTACTCGCTTTCAGCCTTTTCAAAGACATCCGCGCCTGTTTCCCCTGCCACAAAAACTCTCTGAACCCTCTTTCCAAAGTCTTTGTGTCTCTTTTATTAAGGCCCACTGGGAGCATTTGAAACAAGTAAAGGAGACGAGGCAGGATGTTCATTTTAATTAGATTTATGCGTCTTATCCAGGACAAGGGTAAGGCACGCAACCTCCTCAACTCCTCAAGCAAGACCCTGATCATGGGGGTGTAGTTCATCCGATACAGATCTTCTATCCATTTCCCTATCACTACTCCTAAATACTTAACGGAGGTAGATACCTCCTGCAGACCCCACTCCACTCATCCCACTTGATTCCCAGCATCTCCCACAAGTAGCAATTCTGACTTATCGATATTAATCCTATACCCCGAAAACTCTGCAAAATCAGCAACAATTCTCAGCAGGGCCTGCACAGATTTTTCTGGGTATCTCAGGTAGAGGATCATATCGTCTGCATACAGCGACAGCTTATGCTGCCTCCCTCCCACCCCTCCACCCCTCTGACCTCTGGACATTGTTTAATTGTGATAGCTAGGGGTTCAATTGCCAAAGCAAAGAGGAGAGATGATAGCGGGCATCCCAGCCTCATTCCCCTATGCAGGGAGACCCATTCTGATATACCCCCATTTATTAGTATCGAAGCCCAAGGAGAAACATACAAGGCCTTTACCATCCCACTGAATTCCCTGCCAAAGCCAAATCTCTCCAACACCTCAAATAGGTATTCCCACTTGATGTGATCGAATGCCTTCTCGGCATCTAGGGATATGATCGCCATAGGCCTCCGTGTCCTCGAGGTGTTCTGTATCACGTTTAGTGCATTCCTCACATTGTGATATGAATGCCTCCCCCGAATGAACCCCGTCTGATCTACATGTATCAGGCTCGGTAGAAGTCCATCCAATCTGGATGCCAAAGTCTGAGCAAAGATTTTCGAATTGGCATTAAGGAGAGATATGGATCTGTAGGCGGCACAATCCTGCGGGTCCCTCCCGGGCTTCGGAATAACACAAACAGTCGCCTCTCCCATAGTGAGAGGCAACGGCCTTCCCTCCCTGGCCTCCCTGAACAGGACCCAGAGATGCTCCACCCCCCACCCATCGTCTTGTAAAATTCGGCAGGTAAGTCATCCGGTCCACATGCTTTGCCCAATTTTAAACAGGAGATGGCCTTGGCAGTCTCCTCCCTAGAGATCTCCTTATCCATCAGGACCCTCCAGGATTCAGGTATTTTGGGTACCACAATTCCATCCAAAAATTTCTTCATTCTATCTAGCACGTCCCCACCATCTGACTTGTATAGATCCTGGTAAAATCGGGCAAAGCTTCCCAGGATAGCCTGAGTATCCTTATGCAGGACTCCCTGTTTATTCTTTACTTCATTAATCCTGTTACAGCCCC
Source organism: Neoceratodus forsteri (assembly GCA_016271365.2). Taxonomy (NCBI): domain Eukaryota; kingdom Metazoa; phylum Chordata; order Ceratodontiformes; family Ceratodontidae; genus Neoceratodus; species Neoceratodus forsteri. Next base: position 821,929,263 of record CM028137.1, on the reverse strand, counting down.
TTCTCCCTTTGATTAAGTTAACAAGCAAGGGTCCCGGTTTATTGCCCCACTCATAAAATTTATGCTTCCAGAAGAAGAGCTGCTTATGTACCTCGTTCATTAATGACTTATTCAGTGCTTCTCTGCTTGCTGCCAACTGCTGGGACACCTCTTCTCCTCCTCCCCTCGCCATCTGGCGCTTGAACTCCCTTACCCAGCTCCGTAACTCTTCCTGCTTCTGGAGCTTACTTTTTTTGTACCTACTTACATACCCAATGATAGTCCCTCTTATAAATGCCTTCCCTACATCCCAGAACACCTGCATAGATGGGGCGGTAGCCGCGTTCGAGGAAGTATACAGTTCCCACTGTTCCTTGAGGAACTCCCTAAACTCCTGAGAGCTAAGTAAGTAGGACAGAAAGCGCCATGTGTTAGTCCGCATTTGTTGGGGGATCATTTCCAGGGATGAAATGACCATTGCATGGCCGGATACGTATATGGGGCCATGCTTAATGACTGCCAATTTAGGATACCAATCCCCTGCTATATATATATGATCTAACTGGGACCACGTTTTGTGTGGGCAGGAGTAGAAGGCAAATTCCCTTCCCTTGGGTTTTGCTGCCCTCCAGGCATCAATGACATCTAAATCATTCAGTCCCTCATGCCACTTCCCCATACAACTTCCTCCCCTTCCTCGCCTCTCTGAGTGATCCAGGTTTCTATCTGGGGTGCAGTTGAAGTCTCCCCCTATCACTAGTCCTTGGAACTGTTCCCGTACCAGCAAGTCCAACACATTCTGATAGAATGTTGGATCAAAAACAGCGGGAGCGTACACACTCCCAAAAGTGATGGGCTCCTCATATAGTGTTCCCTCCACAAAGATGTATCTCCCCTTCCTCAAATCCCAGACCACTCTAGATACCTTGAAAGGTAATCTCTTGTGCACAAGCACCGCCACTCCCCTTTTATGGGATGAGAAGGAGGCAGCGTAGCAGGCACCCACCCATCCCTTCACCAGTTTCTGGTGTTCTAGCGGCATCAGGTGAGTTTCCTGTACTAAGGCTACCTGCGCTCCAGCTCTACGTAAGGCAGTCAGGACAGCTGTTCTCTTAATGGGAGAGGAGAAACCTCTAACATTCCATGATATAACATTTACTGTTTCCTTAGCAATTATGATAGCCTATCATTCCCCTGAACAGCACCCTTCCATCCCATTCTATATTCCCCTTCTCCCAGTGATCCTCTCTCAACATCCCAGCCTCATTGTAACATATTTCATACCCTTGGTAACAGCAATAATAACTATGATAAACATAATATATAACCCAAAAACAGTTCCACAAACTATTTACACACATTCTTCCCCGTCCCCAACAAAGCATACAACATCCTCAAAACAGAATTAGTATGCTTCCACTCAAACAGAGGTATCAGATTTAACTCATGGGCTTGGAAATTATTCCAGTCCCTCCCAGTCCAACTCTCCACTTTCTCCCGGTAATCGTTTTTTTTCCTTTTTTTGCAGTCAGATAATCCAAGTCATCTCCCTCTTCCCGTTGAACCTGCCCCTCAGCTGCTTGGGTCCTTAGCAACACCCATTCCCACATTAACATTCGTAGCCATACTCTTCCCTATTCTATCCAGATGATTTCCCCTCCCCTCTTGCCCGATGCACCAGCTTTTCTTATAATACCCCTCTCAACTGCCTCCCCGATATTAAACATTAAGACCAGTACCAGTCCTCTCGGTGAGTGAGCAACAGAGGGAGAAAAAAAATACTCCCCTGCACAGCTCCACAAGAGGCCCCGTGAATCAAATCCAACGCCCGGGCCTCCCGTCTGCTGCTACTCACGTATTCAATCCAGCCTGGGGCACTCCAGTTTTGATTCCAACTTCACCCCACTCCTTCTTGTAGGGTCTGCAACAGTGTTCGTGTCCCCGAGCACTCAGTCTATCTTCAGAAAGTCCCGTACCATCTAGGGATTAAGTCAAGGCCACGTCAAGCCCCTCCCTCTATGAGCAGCTGATCACCTCGGGGAACCATCGAAAAACGGTACCACTGAGACACTCACCAAAAGTCCTCGAACCCCATCTAAAATACACAGTCTGGGGAGACAGCTTAAACAGGGCATACCACTAGCTCCCACTTGCCATCAGCCTTCTCAGGACATTCCTCGTCCCATCTTCTTCTTGCGATCAGCCACAAAGCTAGCCGCTTTATCAGCCTCCCAAAAGCTATAGGAGGCCCCCTCATATTTAATCCGAAGTGTCACAGGAAAAATCATAAACCACTCGAACTTCAACCGCTGGCATTCTGCAATCACCTCGTTAAAGGCCCTCTTTAAATAATATTCTTATCCCTCCTCTTCTTTCCAATTCTAGGCAAGTGATCCTGGGCCAGATATAATTTGACCCCCTCATACTTTAGCTCCTGCATCCCACGATATTTATTCCACATCTCTTGTCTGTTCTGAAAGTTGTGGAATCTGAAGATTACTTGACATGGTGGCTGTCCCTGTGGTGGGTGTGGTAACACTGCGCGATGGGCGTGTTGGAGCTTGTACTTTCTCCCTTTCGGCTTCAGCCCCATCAAGGCAGGCAGAGTGCTCACACAAAAGTCCAAAATATTGACACCTTCTTTCCCTTCTGGAAGGGCCCTTAGACGAAGATTCGACCTCCTGTGATAGTTCTCCTGATAATCCAGGGCCTCCCGTAGCTCAGCCACCTCCTTCTCGAGTAATTCGGTGCGCCGAGGGAACAGGGCCACGAGGTCTTTAGTAGCAGAGATACGGTCCTCCGCCTCCTCCACTCTTTCTTGTTGCTGAGCAATTTGTGCATCTATAGCTGTCAGCCTGCGATCAATTTTCTCCTCCACCCGATTGAGCTGTGGAGTTAGCACCTCCATCAATTGTTCTCTTAGTTCCTGCCCGATAGCGGACATCTCCGCAGCCGAAAGCGAGATGAGCCCCACAGCGCCACTCGGGAGTGTCACCAGCTGTTTCTTGGCGTTCTTGGTGCCCGATCACTGAGATTTACCACCTGAAGCCAAGATATATTCATCCATCTCATTGCACAGATTCTGCCAAACCTTTAAACGGGTGACTAACAGCCGGATTACCGCTGATATTCAAAATTAATGTAGGACCGGGGTCGGAGCTCGCAGGAGACACGTCTTTACGCCATTAAGCGGTCACATGACCCCCCTGAGGAATCCTTTTATTAATGGAGGCCGTTAATGCCTCCATTCTGTATATATTGATCATAAGCTCTTGCCACATGTTTAGGGTGATAGGTTTTTGAGATAACCAATTATTAGTTATTACTTTCTGACCTGCTAGGAATGATATTTTCAAAAACTTAATTGTAAGGGGGTCTCCATGCTCCTTTGGTAATTCCAAGAAGAAGTAACAAGAGGGTGTTAGATTCATGCCAGGGTCTATCATCGCCTTCAGGGCCTGATGCAAATCATGAAAGAAGGGGGTCAGCACTGGGCAACTCCACATCATATGTACTAGTGCTGCTGGAGATTGCCCACAGTTTCTCCAACAGGTTGAGAAACCACTTCCCTGATATTTCATCTAAATTGCTGGGGTCCAGAAGTATCTAACAAAGATCTTCCAAGAGAACTCCTGCCAGCTAATAGCCGATATGCCCCAATGAATACTTGTTTGGGTCCAGGCCCAAAATTCCTTCGGAATTTGAATCCCCAGATCATGTTCCCAAGCCTTTTTTATAGAAGAGTTAGTATCCCCTTTCCATGCAAGAAGACCTTGATATAGACTAGAGATGATGTGTGCTCTGACAGGTGCACCTTCTATTGCCTTCTTAAGGATGACTGCAATCTGTGGAGGCGCTGAGTTCTCAATTCCCAGGCTTGTAAGAAGATTTTTAATATAGTTTCTAATTTGAAAGTATCTAAATCTGTCCTACCTAGGAATTCCATATTTATTAACTAGTTCTTCAAAAGACATAACCTCTCTTCCCTCTAGAAAATGCCATATCAGATGTAAACCCCTCTCCTCCCACCTCCTGAATCCCACATCCCACTTGGTTGGGATGAAGGAATTCAAGTATGGAATAGAGAATAAGAGACCCCTCCACCCAATAGCCTTCCTATCCCTCAAGATCCCAAACCATATGCTCAAGGTAGATGCAGTATATGGGTTGTCCTCTTGGCATGTATATAATCTCTCCTTCTGTCTAAGAAGTGTGTCCTTCATATTTGTAAGGGCCCCTTCCCTTAATTCCAAGTTCTTCCACTTGGACAGATATGCTTGGTCCAGCCAATACATGATTGTCCGTAGCTGTGCTGCCTGATGATATAATTTAAAGTTTGGTAACGATAAGCCTCCTTCTTTCTTCGGAATCTGGAACACTGAGAGATGGACTCTAGGTTTTTGTGACCCCCACAGAAAGCGGGAGATCGCCCTATTAAGCGAATTAAAGTACGAATACGAATGGATATTGTTTGGACCAGGTATAAAAACTTGGGTAGAATTACCATTTTTATCGCCTCCATGCTTTGCACCAAGGAGGTGGGAATAGGTGCCCACAGCTCTAATTCAATTTAATACTTTTTAGAATTGGAGTAAAATTAAGAGAAAACAATTGGTCTGCATGAAAACCCATCTGAACTCCCAGGTATTTAATGGGCTAGATTCCATTTAAACAGGAATTTCTGTCGAATCTGCTCCAATGGTTCGTATTGTACTTTTAAGATCTCGGTTTTAGATGTGTTCACCTTATATCTGGCTAGGAGACTAAATTCTACCAGGCATGCCCACAGGTGTTCCAATGACTGTTCTGGATTTTGAAGATAAACCAGCAGATCATCCGTGTATAAAGCTAACTTATCTGTTTCCCCACCAAAAACCCACCCCTGTATTGTCTCATCTTGTCTCAGCGCCTGAGCTAAAGGTTCAAGGTATAGGGCAAAAAGAAAAGGGGGGAAGGGGACATCCCTGCCTGGTACCACGTTGTAGGGCTATTGTGTAAGAGACTATACCATTGATTTTTACATAAGCTTTAGGGATGGTGTAAATATTATTTATGATTTTAATAAAGGATTCTGAGAAACCAGACCCATGCAGGGCTAGGCCCAGGAATTTCCATGCTACCCGGTCGAAGATCTTCTCAGCATCCAGGATCAGTATCATGCAAGGAACCCCCGACTGGGCGGCATGGAACTTCATATGCAATGATCTTTTAATATTATCTTGGGTCTGTCTACTCAGAACAAAGCCTGTTTGATCATAATTAATTAACCTAGGCAGAACCACCTCCAGTTGCTTTGCCAAAATTGAGGCATATAGTTTATAATCAATGTTCAGAACGGATATAGGGTGGAATGAGCTGCATTGTGTGGTATCCTTCCCCGGTTTGCGGATACTTGAGATAACTGTAATTCCAAGTGTCTGGAAATGCTTCCCCTGGTTGTGACACCCTACAAGCCCTCAGCAAAGGACTCAATTTCTTTTATGAAAAACTTAAAATATTCTGGGGTATACTCATCGGGGCCCGGGGATTTTTTTCTTTTCAATCTTTTAATCGTGGATGCTAATTCTATAAGGGTTATAGGGGTATCTAGGGAGTCTCTAATTTCCTGTGTCAGTTTTGGTAATCTTAGTTAAGTATGATTCTATTTGTTCTCCATCTGGTGAATGTTCTGACATATATAGATTTGTATAGAAGTCCCTAAAGCCAGCTAGAATTTTTTCTGGAGATTTAAAAAAATGACCAGTCCTGGGATCTCGGATCTGCGTGACCATGGCCAGAGCAGTTTGCTGTCTCAGCCGATGGGCTAAGAGGCAGGAAGCCCAAGGTCTAGACTCATGGTATCTTTGGCATAGGCGTTGTAATGCCTGTTCCATCGTTACATCAATCAATCTTTGAATCAGTTGTTCAATAGTTTGAATCTCCAGCAATACAGAATTGTCTCCCTTAACATGTCGACCCTGTAGGGCATGCAATTGTCTTTGGAGATCTTCTAGTTGTTGGTTTTGTTGTTGTTTAAAATAGGCAGCATATCTGATACAATCTCCCCTAAATACTATCTTAATGGTATCCCATAACACAGTGTCAGAAACCTCAGGGGACTCGTCTTGTTGGATTTGAGCCAGTCTAGCGATAGCCATATCCGAAAATTCCTTTAAATTTAGGAAATAGTTATTAAATTTCCAAAGGGACTGACCCTTCTTGACTTTCCAATTTAACCTCATTAATAGTTGTGTATGATCTGAAAGAACAGACAGAACATGCCTACATTCCAGGACCTGGTCTTGGTGTTCTCCAGAGATCAACATGTAGTCAATCCTGGCATAAGAACCATGGGGAAATTAATAGTGTGTGTATTCCTTTTTATTCTTATTCTGCCTTCTCCAGGCATCTACCCAGAAAGCCCCCTTCAAATGGTCTCTAATTAGTCTGCTAGCTGGGTTCTGCCAGAAAGATTTAGTTTTAGAGGTGTCTTTCTGCTCCCAAACCTGATTTGAGTCCCCACCTACTATTAACAGTCCCCTGTGGTATTCAGTGATTTTGTGTAGTAAAGAACGGGTGACTTCCTTTGTAGAGTCTGGGGGTGTATACAAGGAGGCCAATGTGATAGGGGCACCCTCCAAATTGCCTGAAAGTATAGCCAAGCGGCCCTCTGGATCCATGTAGCTGGCTGTCTTTTGGAACTGGGTTCCTCTGGAGACCAGTATAGCAGATCCTCTTCTCTTTCCCTTCCCAAATGAGGCTGCTACCACCTGGTCATAACCAAATTTCCCCAGCTTCTGGTGTTCAGATTTATTAAGATGGGTTTCTTGTATTAAAACAAAAGTGGGGCTCTGTCTTTTTTATGGTAGACATAACCTTGTATCGTTTTACCGGATTGTTTAACCCATTAACATTATGGGAGACAATTTTAATAATATTATCCCCCATTTATGAACAGAGAACTGAACTCCCTTAAAAAAACAGGATCAGTCCCTCCGATCCCCAGCCTCTTCTCTAGGATTTTCCAGAATACGCTTCCTCTTCCTTCCCCAGTGTTGTTCCAGGTACCCCTAAAAGGTTGTAATAAATCATTCCATCCCCTTTGATGTTCATCTGTCACTTGCCCATGAAGATTTTTGTCTAAAATTTTAACAAATAACCAAACATCAACATAGACATAACACATAAACTTTAAACCTCTATAGGGAGGTGCTAACTGAGCAGTCCTCACCCAGGAGAGAAAATTATTTACAGAGCGACTCCCAAGGTAGGGGAACAAAAGATGTTGTTCCCTAAGTGTTCGAGTAATCAATACTCGAAGGGGAGGAGAAGGGGCCAAAAAGGTGGCTCGTTCCTCCTAGGCCCTGAGGCTAATGGGTCCTACCCAGATAATGTGGTTCATTGTCACCAACACCATACCCGACAGGAAAAATGATGCAAGGAACAACACATGACTCCACATCATCTGCAGTAATTCTGAGGCTCTGTCCCACCCCCCTGCCAGATTCAGCAATATTTTAGACTGTGACCCCGAATTTCTAAAGTCCATGTAGACCCAGTAACAATCCATAAGTAGTGGCCTGCTTTCCTGACTTTGGTGCAGGGATGGTAATTTTCTAATCCCCCACTAGGAGGCATCTGGTAACAAGCTTTTGGATTTATAAGCTTTTGCCTAGACTATACACTCAACGACATTTTGAATCAGTATAGCAATTGTAACATTGGCTTGAGAATACAACAGACTGAAAGTTTCCACTCGGGGTGATCCTCAGCTGCAACTGTTTATAATCACTCAAACACAACCCCACTTCAGTAAGAAATACCATCACGAAAGGACAAAAATAAGGGGTAAAAAGGGAACCTGAGGTCCTCTGCAACTCGCTGTAATTTGGAGTAGAATCCAATTCGGGGAGCTTTGTCCCACCGTACGGACTGTCTGCCTCGCTGCCATGCTCCCTGTGGAAGCACACAACGACGTGGGGTCTCAGCAATATATCCCTCCTTCTCGGGAACAAAGGGACCTCAACACATAGAGAAATCCTCGCTGATGCAGGGAGTGTTATTATTGCTCAAAAAGTTTGCCGTATTGCATTTTGTCACGAGTTCGTGGCTCGCGTTGGAGAACGCGAAACCTTTCAGTTCTGTGCACATTTTTTAGCATCTGCCTAACATTACGTCCCCCCCCCCAGACTCAGGGCAGGTGTTGTTACAAATATATTTACACTGTGGGGAAGCTTATGGTGCATGAGCAGTCCACAGTTGCAACAATAGGCGATCCCACTAACAGACATGTTTATCCCTCCAAACAAAAGCCCTCGCCGCTGCCATGAATCGTGTGCATGCATATATCATCACGGAGCCTCAACAGCACTGCCCGCCCACTTAATCCAGATCAATGGGGTTGAAATCATTAAGAGACCCCTACATACTAAGCGACCTTTCCTTTTTGGGGAATGAGAAGGTTCACCATGTATGAGCGATTCCTCAATGTAATTGTTAGTGATCTCACAGGCATAACCCAACAATCGCAGAGGGCATCGACTCGAGAAAAACATATTAAATACCAGAGACCCCTAGCAATCCCTATAGAGTATTGTGTTTAGGCCCAAACTACTAATTCAGAGGAGAATTATCCCTCCATGCGAAACGCCCACCCCATTGTAAAGCTCCCTGCAGATTTTGGCCTCCGCGTGGGGTTTCAGTCCTATCCCTTCCATCCACCCCAGTGGGAGTGAGGACCCTGGGGAAACCAGCATGTACAAGGCATACCACCAATGTGCGAGGAGGCAGCTTGTCAAGATCCCCCCCACCCCACTTCCCTACCCAAGCTTTCACCATGTATTAGTAGAACCCAGTTCATTGTACTCTGCATTCAGCGACATGGATTCCAGTGAGTTAAATAATCAGTGTGAGGACCGGTGTTCCCTCATGAAGAAGGAGATGCAGGAGGAAAGTCCAGCATAATGATCACAGTCACCAAGGGTTGGTCTCCACTTTCAAGTGTCACCCCCCCTTTCTGGCAGTGTCTCCCCAAAGCTTTGGGAGTGGGTAAGTTTATACAGCATTTTCTTAATGCCCTGGAGTGTGGTGGTGGCTGCTTTCTTCCCTGTTCGGTTAGGATTCTGGAACTTAGCTGAACGCCAGGGATTCTGTGGGGGTGGTGGGTTGTTCTTTGTGTCTGGGTGCTTCTGGAACTTCATGCCCTTTATTTTTCAAAGCCTGGAGGTCCTCTTCAACAGAATGGTACATTTTGGTTCCTGTTTCCAATATACTCAGAAGAGAAGGGTAAGGTGTCTGGAATTTAACATTTAATGATTTTAATTTCTTGAGTAATTGAGCTGAGGCCAGTCGCTGTTGTTGTATCATGGGGGTAGTCCTGGTCAAAAGCAGTCGGGCACCATTATATTCTACGCGGCCCTGTTTCCAAGCTGCTCTGAGGATCTTTCTTTTCACGAAGCTCGAGAATTTGGCCACTATTGAGCGGGGCCTGGCTGTCGCCAATGTGGGTTTAGGAACCAACACACGATGTGCTCTTTTAATTCTAAACGAGAAGGCCTGTGGCAGGTCAAGCACATGGCGCAGCAGATCTTCTAGGAACTCATTCATGTCTCCAACTTCAGCTGATTCAGGTAGGCCATAAATTCTGAGGTTGTCTCAGCACGATTGGGCTTCTAAGTCCAGGCATTTGGCCGACATTTTTTCTTGTTGCTGTACTAAGTATTCAATCGCTTTTGAGATTTGTATAAGGTCATCTTCAGCTATTGATATACGATCCTCCGTAGTAGAAACTCTGGCCTCCAATTTGTTCAAATCTGAATGCAGCCTACTGAATTCAAGTTTTGTCTCTGTCCTGAATTGTTTAATTTCAGATAGTAACGTCTCGAATCTGGATCTAGACAGAGTATCCATTTCTGACTCGGTGTCTCCTCCCGCCATGCTCGTAGGTGACTCTCTCCCACTCGCAGCAGAGCTTGCAGGACTCAATCCGGGTTGACCACGCTTCGATTTGGGTTTTTTGATCGGGATCTTCTCACAGGTGTATTCCCACTTTGCATTTTATGCATATTTGAATAGATTGCCATTGTCAGTGCTGAGTGGAACCGAAATCTATTGTTGGTGAAGAGGAGAGCTCCTCAGTTAGGCAGCCATGATGCTGGTGACATCACCGGTAGTCCTTGTACGGTCTCTTTAAATGAATTGCTGTACTATAGTTACAGAGAACACCCATCACAAAGAGTTCCACTGGGCTGTCCCATTTATGTAGCCGAAATGGGGGGGGAACCGATGATGTTGAGTGGATGAGATTAGCGGGTGGGGGGGTGAACATACACTGATTGTTTCCACAGTCAGCAATAAAAGGATGCCCACCTTTGGGTGGGAGGAGCGGGGTTGGTGGGCAGCATGTAGCAGTGCCTCGTGAAGCACAGCTCTGCATGCCAGGTAGGAGCACGGTGTACCTGGGGGGGCTGCTTTCTGTTGCCCTGAGTTGTAGTGGGATGGGGGAGAGCTCCAGTGCTTCCCTTGCTCTCACGCCCCTCTTGTGGTGGCAGCAGTGCTCAGAGTGAGTGCTGGAGCTGGGGAAAGAAAATATATTTGAAATTAGGCAGTGGGTTTGAGTGGTAGGCAGGACAGAGTGGGGGGGGAGATAAACCAGACACCAGTGGCACATCTGAGCTAGTTCCTAGGTATTACACAGGTTGGGCTGGAGAGAGAGAGAGAGAGTTGAAAACAGCAGGAGAGCTTTAGATAGTGACTGAATGTAGGCATATAATGTTACTGAGAACCCAGAGAGGGCAGGGAATTCAACAAAGCCATAGCCTGATTTGAACATCACAGTAGCATGCTGTATTGTAAATTCAATTCAATTTTTGGCCTCCCACTCCCCTCTGGAACAGGTTGTAGTGCAGCTGGGTTAGTAGGACAGACTATACTCACGCCCGGATTAACCATTGGGCAGATGGGGCAGTTGCCCAGGGCCACAGGCCCCTAGGTTTTCTGTGCAGGCCCCGGTATTTTTCCTGCACCTGCCAAAGCCCAAAATATGAAACAGGCGCGAGCGAAAGGCCCCACGTTCAAGTAGCAGCACGGCTAATGCATATCCAACCCTGATTCCCTAACAACATGATTAAAATGCAATGCGGTTGTAAGTTAGTACCTCATCTCTTAAAGGTTAGCCAGGGCTAGTCTGACTCCCTCCAGTCCGTTTCCGTTTCACTCGCTCCTCTGCTCGACTGCTCCGGGACTGTATGGCAATCTGGCATGCATGATGCATCTTCAGCATCTGTGATAGTCGGTGAGGATGCCCGTACCGGATACATAGATACATAGACAGTGTCAGCAGATAAGGGCTTATGGCCCACCCAGTTTGCCCATTTGAGCTTGTAAGTTCAGTTTATGTTTTCCTAGAAGTCTGTTGCCCCTTACCCCTGACCTCCAGAATTCCTTTATGTCTATCCCATGCATTCTTAAATACTGTGATTGTTTCAGCCCCCACCCCTTCCTCTGGCAGGGTGTTCCACTTGTCCACCACCTGTTCTGTGAAGAAATTCTTCCTCACATTTCCTCTGAATCGTCCTCCCTCCAACTTCATCCCATGCCCTCTAGTTCTGGAACATCTTTTCACTTAAAATAGTGTATTCCTGCACCCTGTTCCTCCCTGTAAGATACTTGTATGTCTCTATCATATCCTCTCCCTCCTCTCCTCCAGGGAGTACATGTTCAGTTCCTTCAACCTGTCTTCATAGGACTTGTGATGCAATCCATGCACCATCTTTGTTGCCCTTCTCTGAACCTTCTCTACCCCTGTCTATGTCCTTACGTAGGTAAGGTCTCCAGAACTGTACAGTGTACCCAGGTGGGGCCTCACTAGTGTCTTGTATAGTGGAATTATGACCTCCTGCTTCCTGCTGGTGATGCCCCTGCCTATGCATCCCAGCATCCTATTTGCTTTACCTGCTGCCTTGTCACACTGTTTCCTACCTTGAGGTTCATCAGAGATGATAACCCCAAGATCCCTTTCCTGCTTGGTGCATGCTATATCCTCACCCCCAACTGATATATTGTGCCAGGGTTTTTGTGCCCCATATGCATTATCTTGCACTTCTTTGCATTGAATTTCAACTGCCAAACTCCTGACCATTCTTCAAGTTTCTGCAGGTCCCTTCTCATTCTGTCTACACCCTCTGGTGTGTCTACTCTGTTACAGAGCTTTGTGTCATCAGCGAACAGTGAAATTCTGCCTTCTAGGTCCTGCGTAATGTCACTGATGAAGATGTTGAATAGGACCGGTCCCAGCACTGATCCCTGTGGTACCCCACTGGTCACTCTTCCCTCTGTGGAGTGACAGCCATTTACCACCACCCTCTGTGTCCTGCCACCCAGCCAGTTACCTACCCACCACACTACTGTCCTGCCCACACCCATATTCCCCAGTTTGTGTAATAGTCTTCTATGTGGCACAGTGTCAAAGGCCTTGCTGAAGTCCAGATAGGCCATGTCCACTGCCCTCCCTGATCCATCTCCCAGTCACCCAGTCAAAAATTCAACGAGGTTGGTCTGACATGACCTCCCCTGGTGAAACCATGCTGCCTTGGGTCCTGTAATCCATTGACAACCAGATGCTCCACCAATCTCTCCTTCAGTAGTGCTTCCATGATCTTCCCCACTACCGAGGTGAGGCTGACTGGTCTGTAGTTCCGCCTCTTTTGTTTCCACTTTGTATAAAGGGACTACATCTGCTGTCCTCCAGTCTTTGGGTACCTCCCTGTTTCCAGTGATTGGCTAAACAGGATAGCCAGAGGTTCAGCCACCACCTCTCTTAGTTCTTTAAGGACCCTGGGGTGCACCCTATCTGGCCCCATTGCTTTATCAACTCTTATTATTCCCAGTTCCTTCAGGACCCTTTCTCGTGTAAAGGGACTTGTGTCCATTTCTGCACCATTCTCACCCCTTGTACTCCCTTCAGACCCATTACCCTCCTCTTCCTCAGTAAAGACTGAGCAGAAATACCTGTTCAATATGTCAGCTTTACTGTTGTCATCCTCCACGCGGCCCCCATCCTCCCCCTTCAATCTCACTATCACTCCATTTGCCTTTCTTTTTTCCCTTATGTACCTGTAAAAGGTTTTGTCCCCTGTACCCACTGATTTTGCAATGTGTTCTTCTGTCTGAGCTTTGGCTTCCCTTACTGACCTCCCTGCCTCCCTTTGCTTCTCCTGGTACTTCTCCCTATCCCCTTCTGCCTGTGTCTTTTTGTATTGCCTGAATGCAATCTTTTTGGCTTTCACTTTCTTTGCTACCTCTTTGGAAAACCATAATGGTCTCCTCTTTCTTTTCCTCTTGCTAACCCCTCTCGCTAACCCCTCCCATTGTCCCAATAGCCTGACGCAGGCTGACTGCGCCTCACTGCTTTTCTTCTGTTTCCTGGGCCTTATCGGTATGTTTTTCAGGTGGACCCAGCTACAACCAATTAGAGCTGCCTGCTGGGTCCGTCTTTGTTTTTGGCACCTCCGCCCACTGAAACTAGACTTTTTTGTCCCCCCTCAGGTCCATGGGCTAGACTTATAAGGAGCCTCTCCAGCGCTCTGGGAACAACTATAGCCGAGGAGAGTTCCCAGAACAACTACAGCCGAGGAGAGTTCCCAGAGTGCCAGAGAGAAAAAGCACCTGAGAAGCCACTGACTGCTCTCATTTGAGAGATATACTGTCGTGCCGCTGTCTGAGTTGGATTGCCTGCAGTTTTGTCAGTCACCGACTTTCCTTTTCTCGAGTTGACCTCAGCCACCATTCATATCCTTTGCTGCCGCTAGCTGTGCAAGACAGAGCTGTAACTTCATGTTTATTTAATTAAATAAATACTGTCCTGACCAGCAGCAGCACAGACTAGTAGCCGGAGCCAGTGAGGGAGCAGCAGCAACAAGTGAGCGCCAGCAGTGTCCTTGACCACCAGCAAACGGGGGAGAGAGAGAAGGAAAACAGGAGCCAGATAATTTTACGTCTTGTCTGAGGTAAGCATATTCATATTCATATTCCTGACCAGTGTCAGTATATGCTTGCAGACTTTGCTGATTCGTGGAATCATTTTGCTGTTTTTTTTTTTTGGCTATTTAAATTGTGGTGGGCTGGGCTGGGCATTTATTTGTTATTTATGTGTTTGTTAACCTCTGGTACATATATAATTGGGGACTGGGGTTTTGATGCTCGGTGCTTGCTTTTTTGGTGCTGTTAGTCATGCTGGGGGCTGAGTGATCAGTGATGTAATAACATGTTGGAGACTCAGACTTGTAAGCCACCTCTGATTATGTACTCTGAGTTTGGGGGGTCATCGATCTGTGGTTTTAGATGGTCTGCACTGTGGACTGGGTGACTTTTGGGGGCAACTTGGAGCCACCACTGATCATAATGCCTAGGAGTTTGGGGGGTTGGCGGTCTGGGGTTTTAGATGTTCTGACAGTTCTGTGGTTGATTTTGATGCTTAACAGAAGTGTGCTTTTATGTTCAGATTTACCACCAAAATCCACCACAGTGCATCAAAACCCCCAGACCGCACTGCCCCTCAACTCAGACCATATAATCAGTAGTGGCTCTAAGTCTCCTACATTTTCTACAGCATTTTACTGCATCACTGATCACTCAGACGTCCCCACTAGCATACTGAGCTGGAGGTCAGGCATGGTGTGGGTACTTACCAGAAGTGTGCTTTATGTTCGGATTAAGTACCCCCACCATCTTAACCTCCAGCTCAGTAGCAAACATTGAAACTTTGGCCTACCTAGTCTGCCCATTTCCTACCTATTGGTTAAGCTGCTCCTAGTTAACAAAGAGTCTACTTCTTCCTACCCCCCACAGGTATTGCCTTATGTCTGTACCATGTCTTATGTCTGTACCATGCATTCTTGAATTCCACCACTGTTTTTGATCCCATGACCTCCTTAGGAAGGCTGTTCCATGTGTCCACCAACCTCTCTGTGAAAGAAAACTACTTCACATTGCCCCTGAGCTGCACCCCCAGTTGTCACCTTGTCCCTTTTTCTGAAAAAATGCTACCCTCTTGGACTTTGATTCCCTTGAGGTGCTTGAAAGTTTCTTATCATGCCCCCACCCTCCTTTTCTCTCTCTACATGGCTCTTGTTGCAGACCCTGTACCATTTTAGTTGCCCTCCTCTGGACTGCCTCTGAACTGCCTCTGTCCTGTCTATGTCCTTGTGGAGATGGGGTCTCCAGAACCACACAGTATTCCAGATGGGGTCTCATCAACAGAGGAGAATAACAACTTTCCATTGTCTACTGTTGATGCCTCTCCTATACATCCCAATACCCCCAGCCATCTCTACTACATTCTCTCATTGCTTGTTTACCTTTAGGCTATCTGATATGCCTATCCCTAGCTTTCCATTTTTGTTGTTACTAAACCTTCCCACCAAATTGTGTGTCATTGTTCCTTATGCTGATGGGGCATCTGAGTGATACTGTAGACCCCAGTGAAATATGGGAGACTTGGAGCCACTACTGGTTATGTAGCCTGTGAATTAGTAGGTTATAACAAGATATCATGGGTAAAATCTGACCAGCCTTATTTTAAAATAGTAGCTATCTTATGGTTGTTTGTTTTATTGCAAATGTCTGTCACCCTTTTGCTGCTTTTATACTGGGCTATTCTGTGATAGCTACTGTGCATTTGTCTCCTCGCTACTCAGCAGTATAATACTGCTGAGTAGTGTAGTGACAAATGACAGTCTAAATACTGATCTGTGATACTGATGGTTGGTACCTCTGAACTAAATGGAGTAGGTCAGGCTAAGCTACTATAATGCCTGCCTTTCTTTGGCAAAATTCATTATACTGTTATTTTCACCTAGGTTTCCAAGTATTACCAGCTAATAGTTTTGCATGCAGAACTTTGAAAACGTTAACATAATAAAATATTAAATGTGCTGCAGTGCTTTCTGTTGAGGTTACTCTGAGCTACAAATCTGGAATTCTGTTCTAACTCGAGTTAGAGTTCTTATGTTTTGTAATATTCAATGATGTTCTTTCTGTGGGTGCGCGTCACCCTCCACACACCCTGGTAAAAAAAAAAAAAATTAAAAATACAACTTTATCGGTGCACCCCAGGAGTGGGGGTGGAGTGCCCCCACAGGAAGAATAATAGCATTGAATATTACAAAACATTAACAAAACCATAAAAACTGAACTTTTACTTGTGGCACCAATGACATACAGTGTGTGTATGTTTTCCAGAAAAGTGGACCACGGGTCCAGTGTCCTCCATAAGTACCTTGGAGGTTATTATAGGAAATGGATGAAGTAGGAGGTAGTATAGTGCAGTGGTTTAAGGCTCTGAGCTACAAATCTGTAAATCTGGGTTTGAATCCCACAACCCCCACTTGCATACTGTATGACCCTGATCAAGTCAGTTAATTTTAGTTTCTTTCATACCTTGTATTCCAAGGTGCTTTACAATCTGGGGGGGGGGGCTGCTGACATTTTGAGGACACACAGCATTCAAACCAACCAGAACCTGCTTAAAGTCAAACTGTGGAGGTTACACAATTTGGCATAGGAAGATTAGTTAGCTAAGAATCACATTGTCATTGTGTCATAGCAGTTGTGATTTCAGTCTCTTGGTTCACAGAGCTGTACTTTAGGTAGTATCCTGGTGGTTAAGAGCACTGAACTGCAGACCTTGGTTTGAACCCCATCAGCGCCCACATGCATGATGCATACTGTATGACCCTGAGCAAGTCATATTAACTGTCTTGTTGTCCCAGCTTTTACATTGAAAAAATGGCTGGCTTAGTGTACCTTTACCCTGGTTAAACAGTTCCCCTTCCCACTTTCCACTCTTTGGGATCCCCTGTTCTCTGAGTCAGGGCAGGGACCCCTAAATAGCAAAAAGAAATTAGAATACAGGGTGGGTTTAAGTTGGCTGTGGGAAGAAGGTGAGAACCCTGACAATGAGGTGGCCTGGGCCTGCAACAAAAACATAAATTGGAAAAAAAACTTGCTTCTAACAAATTAGTATGGCCATAACAAACCAATGTCTGACAAAATGTAACTAAGTCTACTTGGGTTATAATAAGCAGCTGCTTCATGTATCTTAATAGGTGGCAATTAGCACCTCTCATGACAAGAAGGGTCTGTTGGAGACTACTATTGTCACTAACTGTGCTTTGTAACTACTTGATAACACTTACAAGTTATCAGGCAGTTACAGCACAGTTGGTGACAATAGCAGTCTCCAACTGACAGAGCCTGCCATTAGAGGTGCTAACTGCCACCTATTCCTTCCTGCAGTGTTTTTTTTTTGGAATGTATGTTTTCCAAGGGTCTCCTTTGGAGAAAGTCATTGTATTTCAACATGGTGTCTGCTTCTGAAGTGTTGCAGTAACCCTGACCTTGAACATGGTGCTGCATCTGATTTGGAAATGAGCACTGCAAAATATCGAGAACCCAGCTGCCACTGGCAGAGGATCTTGAACCTAGTGTTGCCAAGAGCACTGGAAACGATCAGTCTCTAGAAACCATGCTGTATCCTGCAGCACTGCTTTGCTTGCACAAAAGACACTGAGTGCATGCAATAACATGTACCACATTTTGCAGATGTAAGGCCTGGGAGCATTGGTGATAAGCAGTGCCACCACAACAAGGTCCTCCCCATGGGCACTGGTCATGGCCCAAAAGAAGATGGACATGCTGGAAAAATCACTGTCAGTGTCTCCAGCAAGTCTGCACATTTGTATTGAAGGCCAGAAGACCAATATTAGGAACCTAGTGTACAGTCCCAGTAACGCTGCAATGCAGTGTGAGATGAGCAGTGCATTTCTGGGATGATGTCTTTCAACTGAGGTAGTAAACCAAGGCCCATGTGCCTGTTCTGGTGGTGGTTGAGGTGCACCATAAAAGTCCCATGGCACTTCTCTGCAAAAAGACAGTGAATCTGTCAGTGTCAGTGTCATTGGCTTAGAAGGTAGCACACTTGCCTCTGAGGCTGGGAGATCAGAGGATTGTGGGTTCAGATCCCACATCTGGCACTTGGGTTAATATCCCAGTACTGACACTGTAGTGCAGCATGAGAGGGGTGCTGCACTTCCGAGGTGCTGTCTTTCGGATGAGACGTTAAACCAAGGTCCCATCTGCCCGGATTGGTGGTAGTTCAGGTGGATGTTAAAGATCTCATGGCACTTATCGAAAAGAGTAGGGGAATTTTTTATTCAAAGCTGCAAACAAAACTGCAAACAAAAGATACAAAAATGTAACACTCCATAGAAATCAAAACAAAAACTGTATAAGAGAAGAATACAACAGACAGGAAATCGCAACATAATAAACCCCAGTCATACAAAACCCCTATTCCATTTCTACTAAAAAGTATGGGAAGTGTACAGTCGAAATTTGTGAATAAATCAACAAAAGTGTAATGCTGTAGATAAAGACATAAAAATCAAAACATAAAGAGGACATCAAACAGGAAAGAAATTTCATCATAAAAATCTAAACCAGGAAAAATGAATATAACAAATAGAAACTGGAATTATAGTAAACTGAGATTACACAGAAACCCCTATTCAGCTTTCTTAATAATAGCAGGGTAATTTTGATGAAAAAAGAAACATATCAAAACCATAATGAAAAGATACAAATACAGTGAGACATTATACAAAATCATATAAGATAAAAACAAAATCTAAACCAAAATAATTCCATATGAAAAAAGAAAACAGAGAAAAATGTAGAGTCCTTGTTGTTCCTACTCCACTGTAAAAGTAAAGAAAGAAAAACAAGTGTCAGAAGCAAAACCGAATGAAGTACCAAAACCCCACCAGAAGGGAGATAAAATCAACCAGTGTCCAACCACTGTATCGCCTTCCATTTTTTTTGAAAATTTTGCTTCGATAAAGTGTGAGAATCTTTGTTCCAAATTTCCAATTGCCAATCATGAATTCTCCAAAATAATTGGTCAGGCGAAATAAATAAAGCCCGCAAGGACCATGTGCATTGAACCTGCCAAACATGGTATTTAATGCCCCCTAAAATCAGTCTTACAGTATCTGCATTAAATGAGTTCCAGTCTGAAGACAAAACTCCAAAAAATAAACATTGTGGTCCTATACTCGGAAAGTGAAAATGAGCCCATTTAATGGAAAAGATCGACCAGAACTGCAAAATATAAGGACATTCAAAAAACAAATGAAACATTGTTTCAAATTGATTCATGCAAGTAATAGTTCTCGGACAGTACCTCTCCTCTTTACCTTTGTGTTTTAAGTTATCCTTAACATTTAATTTCCCATGCGCAGTAAGCCAGGTAACATCCCACATATAATTCGGAATGTTAGCTGAGGTAAGCATGGAAGAAACTTGAAGCAAATCTGAGTCCAACATATCCCGAAACATTGAGTGCTCTAAAAAATATTGATCTAATAAAAATAATACATACTTTTTCTAGAATATTGAGTAATGGATGCATAAGATATGTTCCATTTTTTTAGTTTACTAAAACAGGAATGAAAATAAACAGGTAACTGAGAAATATGCTTTTGTTTGTAGATGACCCCATCTATAGTCCACCCATCCAACCATAGTGAAATATGATCCAAAAGCCATAAAGTCCATATTTTAGTTTTGGCAAGTACAAGTGGAGAAATATTTTTATATAAAAATATACTGAAAAAAAATAAAATGGGATTAATCATATTTAATCCACCTGTCTTTATTGGATTATGTAATATATTCCGTTTTATGGGGTTCAATCGACTACCCCAAATTGTCCGAAAAAAAATACCATATAGTGTTGTTTCTTTAGAAATCAGTAAAGCATAAACTGCACTCAAATGTAAAAATAAACCAATAAGAAATGTATTGATCATATATATTCTTTTCTTTTTAGACATTTTCCATTTGTTCCAAAGTGTTATTTTCCAGTTTGCAGTTTGAATTAGTTTATCCAATTATATGTGGCTGTGTCCGTCTCCACAAAAAATAAATTCTCAAAATTTTACAAACCTGAGTAGTGACAGGAATCTCCATGATTGCAGTATGTGTGGAAGAATTGTTACCAAAAACAACACTTACTTTTGATAAATTAAAGGAGGCCCAGTTCCTTTCTGTGATGCTCAGAGTCAATGCTTCCGTAGCGGCACAGGAAGGAACATCTGCTAAAAAGACATAAGTCATCCGTATAAGCCACTTATTTTAATTTCCATATCATCAGAACCCAAAGAGGGACCTCTAATATCATCCATACCTGAGAT
Organism: Neoceratodus forsteri; assembly: GCA_016271365.2. NCBI lineage: Eukaryota > Metazoa > Chordata > Ceratodontiformes > Ceratodontidae > Neoceratodus > Neoceratodus forsteri. The sequence continues at coordinate 821,909,053 of CM028137.1, read as the reverse complement.
GGCGGAAAGTAATGGTTCTAAAGATAAAATGTAAAGAATAGGGCTTAGTGGACACCCTTGTCATACACCTTTGCCACAGTTTTGTTTAGAACCAAACCAGCCATTGACGTATGGAATAACTTCAGCCTGTAGATAATACTGTTCCAACCAATTAATAAAACTAGGCGGAAAACCCATTGCCATCATGCATTTCCAGAGATAAAGATGAGACACCTTATCAAAAGCTTTCGCTTGGTCCAAAGTAACACAAATTCCTGCTAGTCCAACCCTACTACCCCTTTCAATGATTTCCCTAATAAGAATTAGGGCATCCGTAATAGTATGACCAGGCACCGAGCAAAACTGTATTGGAGAAATGATGTCATCTAGAAAACATGAAATTTGTAAACTCAAAATTTTAGTAAGAATTTTGCAATCGGAATTTAAAAGCGTAATCAGACACCAATTATGTAAATCATCTTTATCTCCAGATTTATGAAGGAAGATCAAAAGTCCTTCATTCATGCTATGAGGAAAATTACCGTGAGACAACTGTTGAACATAGTAACCAGATGATGATCCAGAACTGTACCAATGAAGCCATAAACTTCATTAGAAGGCCATCTTACCAGGAGTTTTATTTTTCTGAAGATTTTGAATAACAGCATGTAGTTCTAGTAATGTAATAGGGGTCAACAGGGAGATCAAAAATTTGTCGGGGATTTGTCTCAAGGAACTGTATGCTAACCATTCAGCAATTGATTGCTGTGTAATGTTCAAATCTTCTTTAAATAATGAGTGAACATGAACATCTATGATTTGAAAAATGTCCTGTCGATTAGTAACCCTAATACCATCGGAATTCAACAAACCGTGCACATCCTTCTTGTTCCGGCGTGACATATAATGGCCATAAGGATTAGTACAAGCTGATGAACCCGGGTACCAAATCTTTGTTCTCTTTCTAGTTGCATTTGTTTGAATTGTGCAATTTGCCAATTCAACTTTTACCGAGATTTATGGTTTGAAAATCCACTTAATTCCATATTTATTTGAGAATAAAAGTTGGTCAGTAAAGTTTTAGAGATCGTTGATAAGATTTACGTGAAGCACCATAAATGACCAACTTCTGTAAAATATTCTTTAAAGTGATTTTGGAATTTTCCCACCAGTCTTGTTGGGACTCATAAAAACACAGATTTGTGTGCTTTCAAAACATCCATAAACCCTTCCCTAACTTCCGGAATATCAAGAGATAAATTAACTTCCAATACCCTGGGTCCTTGAAGTTTGTTGATAATGGAAAGCAAAAACTAAGAAGGCAATGATCAGATGTGGCAACTAAAGTAACTCATGGGTGAAAATTTGAAGGAGGAAGAGACAAACCAATAATCTATCCTTGATTTCCTATTTCCTTGTAAGTATGTGAAAGAAGGAATATCTTCAAACCATCACATAGTCCCTCACTTTTAGCAAGTCATTCAGACAATTCATATCACAATAAGTCTTGAAGTAACAGATTTGGTGGTCCGTGAAATATTAAAATCACCACCAACAAAAATTTTTCTACTAGAAAATAAATGGCATAATGAGGTGCAATAGCTGAATACGATCCCATTTATTTTGTGGAGCATAAATGTTGATCAGTCTAAATTGATGGCATTAATACTGACATCTAACAGTAATACCCTCCCAGGGGAAATATGTACTACATCCATAACTTTAATGGTATGGGAGGTGAAACAGATCCCAATTCCCGAACATAAGTCAGTTCCCCCGGTCCAATAACAAGGACCTCGTCCAGATAAATCTGTAGCAACAGAAAAATCTTGAATCGTATAATACATAGTATCCTGAAAAAATATAATATCATGACGTAGATCAGCAAAGATAGCAAAAGTGACCTTTTTTTTATACAATGATCTAAGACTATTAGCGTTGAGACTAGCTAAAGAAATGTCATATCCAGAATGCAAAGATCGAGAAGTAATTTAGGAGTGAGAGTGTAGCTTTCTATTACTTTTATGCAATCTAATACGACTAGTTTTTTTGATTTTACATTTCGCCCCCACCCTTGGATCTAGAACAGTTTCCTGGTCAGAAGTCATGTCCACTTGGGAGGGATTCCTGAGAGGTCGTATCAGAGTCACGGTCCTCAGTATCTACAGAGGTTAAAATTTCAAATTTATTAGACACTGACACTGGGGCTGGAGACTGAGCCCAACCCAGCACTGAACGTTGTCCCACGTCCTTCTGATCAGGGGACAGGGAAACAGTGTCTTCAACTACATTCTTATCCAAAGAAGACACCACCAGTGAACTATGTGGAACCCCCAAAGAGGGTACATTAACCTTAAGGGTCGAATCAGCTGGACTTGAGAATTCTGGGCGAACAAAAGGCTGATGAGGAGCATGCCTAGGTGGGTGAGAAAGAGCTATGGTGGGTTTAGTCGCTAGAGCAGCAGAATATGATTTTGGGCCTAGGGAAGTACTAGGCCCAATACCATCCAAAAGAGTCCTAGCTACTTTGAAAATGATTAAATCTTGCGTAGCATAATTCGATTCCTCAGTATTATGGGCCTCCCATGGACAATCTGGAAATAAATGCCCTAAGTCATCACAAAAGTTACATTTCACAGAGTTCTCACACTGATAGCCAGAATGTCCACCCTCCCCACATTGAAAACAGTAAATTTTTTCACAAGATGTACTAATATGTCTTGGAGAGTCAGATTTATAACATCGCCTGGCTGACCAGGATAAAACAAAAAACCTTTATCACACCCTATAAAAAAACAATTGGGGAGATGAACATATTCATTGTGAACACTATGGAGTTTAATTTTAAACCTCCATCCCCCATTCCAAAACCCTTCCCCATCCAAAATGGGGTCTGGCGTGCCTTGAACTTCACATCTCTTTTTTAACCAATAGAGAATGTCAACCAAATTCACCCCTTCATTATGAAATAAAACAGTTGCTACTCTGAAAGGTTGCTTCGTTAGTGGAACCACTTGAAAATGGGACCATAAAGGATTACTCTTTAAAGAATCATATTTCAACCAAAAAGTTTCTAAATTCACAGGAGTCCTGAAACTAATATCAAACGAATTCTCTCCTGGGGCGTGAATAAGGGCATATATATCTGAGGGCGTAAAGCCCAAGGATTGTTTAAGCAACACTCTGCCCACATAGAATCGATCTAGAAGTTCAGCCATCCCTCCTATATAACGTAGTCGTACAGCATTACGTCTTTTGGCTTGTTCCAAAGGTTTTGCAAATAAGTCTGCATAGTTAGTTTTAGGAGGGTCTGGTAAGGGAGCAGTAGAAATAACCGGGGTGTCCACAGCTATGCCCACAGTGTCTGAATCAAGTGTGTCAGAAAAAGCACTACCTGGATTAACAGTCGGTTGCGCAGCAGTCTCAACAGAGTCTAATGTCCAGTTTCCTTGAGAAATGACTGTTACGCGGGCAGTGTCAATAGAATGGGCTAATACATCTGTCTGTCCAGTCGGATCAGCCACCCAGGAACCGTCTGCAAGCCGTTTCCATCCCGCCTTCGAAAGTGCTGTTTCAGGGGACCAAGGTTCTTCCATCATTCGTTCTATCGAATCGTTCGTAGGGAGAGCGGCCAAGACAGACACCGGTGCAGGGGAAACTACTTCATCAGTGGAACCAGGACCAAGTTTGAAAGTCCTGTGAACAGCATCAGGAGAAACTCCTAACAGGCGTTTTCTTTTCTTTTTCTCCAATAATTCAGCCCTTGCCGAGGTAAGAGCCAACTCCGTTTGTAACAATTGATTTTTCAAAACATCTCTTTGCAGTACCATAGCAGTATAACCGTACCTTCCTCAATACCTTCTTCCACTCTTTCCAACTTATCAAAGGCTTCAAAAGAGCGTACATTGGAATCTGGTTGTAGTAACGGAACGTTTTGTGTGGTAGCAACTTCCACCTCTCCTACTTCCAGTGTGCGACCATCTTCCTCCATCGCCGACAGCAAACTGTCCTCCTCCATAGGTGCCACGTATGGGACAATGCCCCCTTCCAGAGTAGGGGAAATTTTTATTCAGAAATCAAAAACAAAACACGAGCAATGAATACATACGAGAAACATAGAACAACAAAGAAGAAAGAATAACCTAAATGAACAAAGAAATACAATAATAAACAAAAAAAATCAATCAAGTAAATTCATAGGAAAGAAACAGTCAGTCATGAAGCAGAAAATCAACAGTAAAAAGAACTAACCCACCCACCCAACATGATGCCATAAATGATGCCCTACATCAAACCCCAGAGTACGGAACTCATACTCATATAAAGTGTCCAACTCAGTTTGAATACAAAAAAAAACATCCTGTAAAAGAACAGTTTTAGCTTGAAGACATCGTAAACATCTAGCATGCCATATGGCCCATTTAAGACAAGCCAAAATGACAAAAACTGTGCTCCGATGCCACTTATGCCACTCAGTAGGAATTTGTCCCAGAATCAACACATCATATGTCATAAAGCGAAATAATGGTTCACCCCACATAATGGCAATGAAGACCAGAAACTCTGCACATGAAAACAATCAAAATATAAATGATGCATAGTTTCTAGACACCCCAAACAGGATGATTCATAGCAATATCTATCACCTAACTGCTTATGTTTTTGATTATTACATACATTAAGCTTCTGGTGTCCACAAAGCCAAACAATATCTTTCATTTTATTTGGGATTCTGGGTTCTATCATACTAGCAAGTAACAGAGCAGTATTGATAGTGGTAGGAACCATAAACAAAGGGTCTTCAAGAAAACAAGAATCCACAACATGAGAATAGAACACTTTCTTTTCATGTGAAATAAACCAAAGGAGCTCAATTTTCCACACTCTAATATATTTCAGAGTAATTCGAACATAATCCGGCAATACCTTTTCAGACTGATGCCATTTACCCTCCCCCAGGCTGCTAGGAATTCTGTTCCCCATAAACTCATACACAAAGTTCTATATCATCAGTATCCAATAACATTGGACGAATGGTACTATAAAAAAAATTTCCCCCCCCAAAAAAACAAAGGCTGTATCATATTGAGGCCCCGTGATTTCCAGGCCCTGTACGTATGTGCTCGTTTAACGGGATTTAACCGACTCCCCCATAAGAAGGGAAAAAAACAGACCCATAATCTTGGCATGCATACTGAAAGGAAGAGGAAACACATGTGAAAGATACAAAAAAATTGGAGTAATATAGGAGCGGAGAAGAAATATTTGTTTCTTCCGTGACATTTTCCATGATTGCCACTTAGCTACCTTCTGCTGAGCAATATCAAAGACTGTGTCCCAATTGCACTGTGGGGCCATAGAAGTACCATAATATATACCCAGTAATTTCACATTTCCCTGAGCTATCGGTATTGCACATGAATCTGGAACTAAAGCTAAACCTAAAACTAACAACTTACTTTTCAAAAAATTAATCTGTATACCAGTAACAGATTGTAGTTCCTGAAAAATCTGAAGAACTCTCATACCAGAATCCAAATCTGCCACAGGAAAAATACAATCATCAGTATACACTAAAACTTTATGAAAAACACCACCCTTCGCCAAAGAGATAGGCACAACCTGTGAATCCGCATTTATTCACCGCAAAACAGGATCAAGCCCAAAAACAAATAACAGAGGACTCAAAGGACACCCTGCCGCACTCCAATGTTAAGATGTAGAGGAACACCCAAATACCCATTCACCAAGGGAGTAATCATGGATTCAGAATACATAACAACCAGTAAGTCAACAAAATGCGCAGGAATACCATAAAACTTCAAAACCGCCCAAAGGTGCTCATGACGAATAGCATCAAAGGCAGTAGTCTGATCAAGGGACAAAAGATAACCAGAAAGGAATTAGACAAACCTTGTTCCACCAATTCACGTAAATAATTCAAGTTATAAACAATATTACGACTGAACTGCGCACGCCTGTGTTGAAAAAGCAGTTGCCTTGCCACCTTAGAAAGTCTATTTGTCAAAATCATGGCCAAAATCTTATAATCAGAAGTTAAAAGACTAATAGATCTCCAATTCGAGAGCAGCTTAGAATCTCCTTTGTTTGTATAATGAAAAATCATAATCCCATTACCCATAGTAGGAGCAAGCCTATGTTCTTGCCAAATAGACTGAAAAAGAACTTGCAACCAAGGAAGGACACTATCAGAAAAAATTTTTATAAAATTCATTAGGAATACCATCAATTCCTGGGGTTGTTCGAGTGGACAATTTACTAATAGCCAATAAAATTTCTTCCGTAGTTATGGGGGACACCAAAGCCTCCCGATCCACAGATAAAAGGGAAGGAATAACCAAATCATGAAAAAAGAACTAGGTAAAACTGGGGGAACATCTTGAAATTTTGAGGTAACAAAAGTTTGAACAACACAACAAAGACCCCTCACATCATGTACCTGAGTACCATCAGTGTCCAACAGGACTTACAAACCGAACTGTTCCGAAATCCGTGGGGAAAAATCATAAGGATTTACCTGCTTCTTGTTACCCATGACCAGATATTTCTGCTGAAAGAAATATGTATCTTCTCTTGTTTTCAAATAGTTACACATTTTGAGTTTAATTTCACTGTTTCGATAAAGAGGAATCATCCAATAAAGACACCTGACCCAGAAGCTTAATGTAATGAGCCCTATACCCTAAATATTCTAAATAATGACTTCTAGCTTGATGCTTAGAAACATGAAGAAATAACAATTTCAAGTCTGATTTAACATCCTCCCACCATTCAATCGGACTATCATATAGAAAGCAAAGATCAGCACATGCAGCCAATAAATCATGTACCTGACCAATAGTGACAGCATCAGACAAAAAACCCACATTCAGTTTCCAGTAAGCTCGGCCCATTGGAAGTTGCTGATATGGGCCCAGTCAGAGTTGAACAACCAGGTGATCCAAAGTTTCCATAGGCAAAAGAGCAACCTCCGAACAGGTAAGTCTACGAGATAAAAACCAAAAATCTATTCGGGTGGACAAAACTCCCTTAAAAAAAGTGTGTGTCTGGGAAATATGTAAAATACCATAAGCATCCACAAGATTGTGATGTGTAAGCACCTCATTAAGCATATTAGTGTCACAAAAAATCTTCCGAGTCTTTCTACCCCAATCCCGTGGACCTAGGCCACAATTAAAATCGCCCCCCCCCCACAATATAAATTTAGACGTATGGAGATAAGCAGAGATCCTCTTACATAAAGCTGCCCTGTCAGCTTTTTGTTGAGGAGCATAGACATTAATCAAACTGTAAACACAATTTAGATGAACAAAATCCACCAACAAAGCCCTTCCTGGGAAATATCAAAAACCTTCAAAATCTGAATATTAATGTCTGCAAATAAAATACCCACCCCATCACAGACATCTTCACCCAAAGACCATAAGGAGATACCCCATCTCCAATCCTTTTCAGCTGCTTTCAGTTGTAACAAGGAATGGAGCCTAGTATCCTGTAGCAATATTATATTACCCCGACATTCCCTTAGACTAGCAAAAGTTACCTGTCTTTTGAGAGAAGATTTTATGCTATTAACATTAATGGTATGTAGAACCATTCCATTATCCATGGACAAGAATATTTAAGTGGAGGGAAAATCAGGAGAAAAACCCAAATATGCATACTAAAGGCCCATCACTTCCTCTTCTTCCGTTTTTAGGCTTAGCTTATCACAGACACCAACATCTGAAATAGTGTCTGTATGGAAGAAGTCACTGAAGAAATATCCGATGCTAAACCATCGTCTTCCTCTTCAGGATCCAGCAATGGCGTATAAAGAATTTTGTAAAAGGAGAGGGTCAGAATCCAAAGAAGTTTCCAAAGAAACTTTATTAGCTTTGGAGCGAGTCACTCTGTGAAAAGAGGGCTCTTGCTGCATAGCTGGAGGAGGCATATTTGATAAGGTCATTGAATCAGAAGGGCCTGAAAGAGGACCCTTATCCATATTACATACAGTAGAATCATGTAAGACCTCAGAAATCAAAGGAGTTTCTGGAACAGATAAACCAGAAGCTGACTCCAAGTCCGAGACTGGAAGAGTCACTGAAGGAATAGGCACAATAGGGGCAGAAGGGACTTCTGAAGAAACCAAAGGTTGGGGGGGAGAAATCAAATTAGAGGCCTGGGGATCAGTAATCAAGGTCTGAAGTTTCTGGCTCTCCCTCTGAGCTGTTGCCACATATACATCCTGTTCTGCTCTAATAGCCGGATCTGTATTATTGTGGGAAGCCCAAGAGCAGAGTCTAAAAGTATGACCCAATTCATCACATAAATTACACTTAGGAGGATTCCTACAATGTGCACCAATATGTCCCAAATCACCACACAAACCACACTTTTGCTGATCACACACATTACTGAGATGACCCAAAACCCTGCACTTATAACAGGCCCGAGGCTGACCCGGATAAAAAATGACCCCCCTGTCCCTCCCCAGAAAGAAACAATTAGGTAAATGTTGTGTTAGGCCATTAACCAATCTTAAATCCACCAAAAACTTCCATCCCCCAGTCCACAAGCATTCATCATCCAGGATAGGTTCCGGATGACCCTTAACCACACAATGCAGTTGTAACCAGTAAGTAATATCCGCCACATTAACTCCTTCATTACGAAACATAACAGTAATTTTCTTGGAAACAGGTTTAGTCAAAGGAATGGCAATAAAGGAACTCCATAATGGAGTATGTTTAAGAAGCTGAAATTGTTTCCAAAACCTATCTAAACCAGCAGGATGTTTAAAACTAATGTCAAAAACAGTGTCTCTTGGCATATGAATGAGAGCATAGATCTCATAGGCATAAAATTTCATACTCCCCTTCAACAAGTCTCGACCAACAAAATGTCTGTTAGGGACCTCAGACACAGGACCCTGAAACTTTAGACGCACTGCATTACGCCATGCTGCCGGTTCAGAAGAAGGCCCAAAAGTAGCAGGAAAAAGTTTCTCCTTGATGTCTGTATGCCAGACAGAAGGTGCAGCAACTGGTGTAGGTGCAGACTCCATAAGAACAGCAGTAGAACCTGCAGGGGACAGAAGCTGAGTAGCAGGCCGAAGGTCCACGGGGGGGGGGTCCAAAGAAGAAGATTCGCCTTCTAAACATTTAATATCATCTGAGAGAGATGTAGAAGGATGCACAACTATAGGACAAGATTTAACTACAGGGGAACCTTGACCCAAAGGAATTGAAACAGTAGAAAGAGCAGCCTGCTCAGAATCTACTGGAAGCTGAGCAGAAGCTGAGGGTACAAGGTTTGCATCCCACCCCATACCATCCGAAGACCTGACCCAGCCTGCTGCTTCCAATGCCTGAGAAACCCATGCCTCAGGAGCCGCTACTGTCCCTGCAGGAGGAATACCAATAGGAGAAGCTGGCAACGAAGAAGCAGATTGCTGAAGATCAGTAGACATATCAGAGTTGGCCATACAAGCAGTCTCAGAACACTGTTGTACGAGTCAGGCCAACCACAGAGGTCTCCAAAGTTGAATGATGAGAAAGGTCACCACAAGGCAAAGAACTATGCAAAGTAGTCAAAGTACAAGGCAAAACAAAAGGCTCCATAGTCGAAGTACCAGAATGAAAAGTACTCACAGCGTTATCAGACAGAACCAGGGAGGAAAGTGCAGACACGGAATCCTCAGGCTGAAACATATCAGATGCCACCGTCGCATCAACCAGTATTCGGCCGTCGCATCGAGGAAGGAGCACCACTTCCTTTTCCTGAGCCACCGCTTTAGATTCCCGTGCACAATCTAAATCCTGCATCATGCAGTTCCGGATCTCCAAGTACCGACTCTCTTCCGTAACCAACTGCCAGCGAGTGTCGTCCGCCAAAGGAACAGCCACACTAACCATTGACTCCACTCGCTCTAAGGTAGGAGCCACATTTTCACAATTCTGAGTAACCTTGACAGAAGCAGCCTCTTCCAGAAAAGCATCCGACTCCATAGCGATCACAAAGCAAAAGAAGGAAGGCCAAGGAGGTGATCAGCACCTCAGCCTTCCACACGTTCTCACTCCACGACTCCTCAGCAAACACTGATTCCGTTTGCGCAGCGTCACGACGTCCACCTCCAATAGAGTAGGGGAATTTCCCCGGTGTCCTGGCCAAATTTCCCTCATTCACCAAAAAAAAATTACCACCAATGGATGCTCTGAGATTTATTGGTTGTTATGGCCTACCTCACCTGTTCTCCCACACTTGTTTGCGATATAGGTGTGAGGTATCAAAGATGTCATCCGCCAGAAGATATGACAGTGGTGCCAAGAAGAGAAAATTGCAGCAGGAAAAATGCCTACAAGAAGAGGCCAGCCTACAAAAAAATGCTCGACTGACATCCTATTTCAAACTTCCCTGCAAGCCTGCCAGTGTTGATGACACAGCATCAATGTCCACATCTTAGTAGTCATCTATACCTGCCAGTGTTGAATACCTTGGATTAACCGCCACATACTGTGAGGAATCTACACCTGCCAGTGCAGAAGACATTGGAGTAACAGCCAAATCTTGCAGGGCGTCTACATCTGAATTACATGGGTCCACTTCACCAACACCTTATTCTGAAGGCTTGCCATACTCCGTCTTGAACTGCAATGATGAGACAAATGAAAATCCCACAATGACAGACTGTTACAAAACCACAGACCCAGCTCTTTGGGGACCCCTAAATGACTGCATGAAATCGTATTGGGTAAGAAAGGGGCCTTCCAGCTGCCAGAACAAAAACGCCAACTTCATAGCATCAGAACGGACATACAAAAACACAAAGCGGTACTTATCAAAGAGCATCTTTACCCGGAAACTTCAGAACGGACAGTCCATATCAAGAGACTGGCCACTATACTCCCCTTCCACTGGTTCTGTCTTGTGCTTTGTGTGCTGTCTATTTACAGACCAGTCACATTCACCAATGTTCAGTGATCAAGGCTTCAGAGATTGGAAACATGCCACAGAATGTGTTGCAGAGCATGAAAACAGTTCACAACATTGAAATGCAATGTTAACTTGGAAAACACGAACAAAAGCAAGTGGACTTATTGACTCAGAAATGGAAAAACAGTTTCAAAATGAGAGTACTATTGAGAGAAGTGCTAAAGCAGGTTGTTGCTGTTATAAAGTTCATTTCTGAAAGGGTCTTGCTTTCATGCGTGATGATGAACTACTTGGCTCACCTCACAATGGAAATTTTCTTGGAATCCTTGAACTGTTGGGCCAGTTTGATCCCTTTTGACTAACCATATATCAAGTATGGAAATGCAGGCAGAGGAGTGCCTTCCTATTTATCGTCTACCATTTGTGAAGAACTCATTGGATTAATGGGCTCTAAAGTTTGTTTAGCAATCACCCATGAAGTGCAAAAAGCAAAGTACTTTTCAATCAATGTGGATTCTACACCAGATATAGCCCACATCGATCAACTAACATTTATTGTCCGCTACACCACTGTTGAGGGCAGAATCCAGGAGCGGTTTATGCAGTTCTTGCCAATTGATAGTCATACAGGAGAATCACTGTTTCAGTATGTCAAATCTGTCTTGGAAGAAATGAATATTGACATTGCCAACTGCCGAGGACAGACATATGACAATGCCAGCAATATGTCTGGAATGTACAAGGCCTGCAAGCAAGGATTCCAAGAAGTTAATCCATTGACTGAGTGGGTACCTTGTGCAGCACATTCGCTCAATTTAGTTGGGACAAATAGCGTTGATTGCTGCCCTGAAGCAATCAACTTCTTTGGTTTCCTACGGGCCCTGTATGTGTTTTGTTCTTCCTCTACCCATAGATGGAAAATAATAATAGATGGGATGGAATCTAAGGATGCAACCAAGATACACACACTGAAGAACTTGTCTAGCACAAGATGGTCCTGCCATGCGCAAGCAGCAAAATCACTTGTTCTGAACTACCAAAATATTCGAAACTCACTAAAGGGTTTAGCAGATGACCCATATCAGAAGGCTGAAAGTAGAAATGAGGTTCAGGCCTTGTATAATAAAATGGACTTGCTGGAGACTGCATTCATGGCAATCTTTTGGAACACTGTTTTACAGAGATTCCAGGCAACCAGTGCAGCACTTCAGGCAGTTGAGCTGGATCTATCGAATGCAGTGAAGTTGATAGATTCATTATTATGCTTCATATCTGGACTCCGAGATCACTTTGATACTTTTGAGCTTCAAGCTAAATCCACAACAGACACGGTAGCACAAAGCTACAGGACTGAGGGATCTAGGATCAAGAAAAGAAAAAGACAAGCTGATGACTCCACTGAACCAGATGTACAGCTGAGAGGTCGCCTTCAATTTTGTGTTGAGGTCTACAATGTCATAATCGACAAACTGGTTACAGAACTGAAGCATCGCCAGTCAGCATATGACAGAACAAGTAATCTGTTTGCATTCCTTTCGAAATTTAGTCAGTTGTCACAACATGATATTCATGCCGCTGCAGCAAATCTACAAGCAAAGCACTCTGCGGAGTTGGAGTCAGAATTTATCGATGAATGTGTTCAGTTCTGTGAATTCGTAAAAGAGGAGAAGGACATGTCTCCGATCCATCTATGCAAACTTTTAAGATCAAACTGCCTACAGTCAAGTTTTCCCAATGTGGATATAACTCTTAGAATCTACCTGACTCTCCCTGTCACAAACTGTGAAGGTGAACGCTCTTTTTCCAAACTTGCTCTGATTAAAAACCGACTGAGAGCGACCATGGGACAGCAAAGACTAAATGCATTGACACTAATGTCCATCGAGAGTGACTTTGTTCAGCAGTTGGATTTGAATAATCTTATTGATGACTTTGCAGCATTGAAAAGCAGAAGGAAGCGTCTATAGTACAGAAAAAAATAATACGCTGCTACCAGTTGATTTGGTCCCTATCCATACAGCCGCAACATCTAAACATGTACTCTGTTCTCTCAAAGTGTTACAAATGGTTCAGAAGGTGGCTGTAATTAAAATTTCAAAGGGGGTGGTGGTGGTGTGTCTGGAAAATAGTGTGCAGTGTTGTCTAGAAAATGCAATAATGCTGGAAGCGTAAGTGTGTAGGTGTTGTGTGTAATAAACGTTTTTTTTTTATTTTAAATTATGACTCCTAGTGTTCTGTTTGATCTTGTGTATATCGCATTATAGTAACTAATTCCTTAAATGTTTTCTTCGCTGGGTCCTGGTCACTAGTACTGCCTTCATCTGTGGCTGTAACTTCCAAATCCCCTTTCTTTCACTCGCTTCCATTTATCCATCCCGAACTCTGCAGGTCTGCACCCACTTCCAGGTTGGAGACCTTGGGCATCAGGATTGCTCCCTGCCACAGGGAAGGCTACGGTCTGATCAGGCAGTTGGATATTGTTGTGGAGGGGCCAGTAATGCATGATTGTGCTTTAGTGCTGACACTCTGTGGTACTGTATTCTAGCCATTCAACAGTAAACTAGTATTTCCACCACAAGAATGGTATGCAGAATAGCGGGAAAACACACCAAATGCATTTTTAAAACATCAAAAACCGATCAGCTTTCGGAGCCCTACATGGCCCCCAAAATCCTGGCATCTTGGTTAACTCACAGGGGGCCACACAATTCCAAGTGCCCAGGGCACCATAACTTGTTAATCCAGCCCTGACTATACTGGATCTATGGTGAGGGCTTGCTCCCTCTCCCTTTTGACTCTTTGGCCTTTTTACTTTTCATGTTTACTTTTATTCTTTATCTTTTTCTCTCTCTCAGCATGGCTGCTCCCCCTACTCCTCCTTCGCTCTCCATCAGGGCCATTTGGGATGGTGATTGAGTATCTTTAATTTTTTTATACTATATTAACTATGGAGTGGTCCTGTTGGGGAGTCATAATAGAGTGTAAGTTCACCTGTGGAACCTCTTCTCCTATTTTTTGATCTCCTCTTTGTTGTGCTCTATCTGCAATCAATTACACATTTTATGGGTATATTTACTTTGTCGGGTCTTAGTAGGTTCTTTAGTAGTCTTTTAGGAATTTTTTTAGAAGTTTTCTAAAAGCTTTTTAGAATGTTAATATTTTAAAATCGCATTGATTAATGTTCTTGTTACTTGGTGGTGTTTGTGTTTAATCTTCTTTTTAAGGATGTAGTTATAGGAGATTATTGTAATAATTATAGTTACTGTAATATGTTGTTTCATGTTACGTCATGTGGTGCACATTGTCCTGTTTGCTCTTTGTACTTTTGAAAAAAACTTAGAGAATTAAAAAATTAACATTCAAGGAAATGACTTTTTTAAATAGATCAGAGTCCAAGGCTGCTCCCATGAATAGTCTGCTCTGTAGGATGTGTAAAATGTTTAGGAGAAAACAGATTCACTTTCTGTTTTGCACATTTATTTAATTTATTGTTGCCCTTTTTGGGAGTCCTTTAATAATTTGTTTATGGGAGCTGCAATGTTGGGTTAAGGGGCTGTTGTGGAACAGACTACCACTGTATTTTCTCAGGGGAGTGGCTTGTTGTGAGAAATATGGAGGGGTGCTGGGGTTCTATACCGTGTGACCCTATGAAGTCAGTGGGGCTCTGATAGGTGATATCCAAGGGTCTGTGTTGAAACTTGATTGCAATCAACAAGTGATAGAGACCCTCGGACTCACTCAGTGAAAGAATGTGCAAGGGCCCCCTTCCTTGCAAACTTGCTCTGGGGATGCGTTGCTTTTTGTGCTGCCTAGAACAAGTTTGCATGGGTGGGGGAGCTTTACACACTATGTGCCTGAGCAAGTCTGAGGGTATCAAAGTCAAAGAGTTTCTGTTACCATTTGCTCCCTGTGTGGCCAAACCAAGTTGGTGGGGGGGGGGAGGCATTGGTGTGTCCCTGAGCAAGTCAGAGGATCTCATGTTGCTTGTAGCATGCACCAGAGGAAGTTGTGGGGTGTTTTGCATTACACACTAACCATGTTAGTGATAGAGACTTGCTCAGGAACATGCCCATGCAGCCCCACCAATTTGCTCTGGGGCAAGCAGCAAGAAACATAGACCCTTGGGCTTATTCAAGGAAATGCAATATGTAAGCTTTCTCCTTCCCTGTAAACTTTTTCTGGGTTTGCATTGCTTTTTGTGAGCTGCAGTGCAAGTTTGCATGGGGGGGGGGCTAACACACTGTATCTGAGCAAGTCCAAGGGTATCAAAGGCCGAGAGTCCCTTACTTGTTGCTTGTTACATGCCCAAACTGAGCTGGTGGGAAGGGAGCCATCCATGTGTCCCTGAGCAAGTCTGTTGTTGCTTGTAGTGTGCACCAGAGCAAGTTGTTAAGTTGGCTCACATTACAAACAACCCACATTGCACAATGTGTGCCCCCCGTGTAAACTTGCTCTGTGGTAGCAACTAGTGACAGTGACCCTCAGACTTGCTCAGGAACATGCCTATGCAACCCCTCCAACTTGCCTTGGGGCAAGCAGCGAGCAACAGAGATCCTTAGGGTTACTCAAGGAAATGCTATGTGTAAGTCCCCCCCCCCTTGCAAACTTTCCCTGGGGTGCATTGCTTTCTGCGAGGCCCAAAGCAAGTTTTCAAGGGGAGGGGTCTTACACACTGTGTGCACCTGAGCAAGTCCGAGGATATCGAAGTCCAAGAGTCTCTTGTTACTTGTTGCGTGCCCAAACCAAGTTAATAGGGGGGAGGTGGGGCGGCATCAGTGTGTCCTTCAGCAGATCCGAGGGTCTGTTGTTCCTTGTAGTGTGCATTAGGGCAAGTTGTTGGGTGGTTCACATTATGCAGTATCCACATTGCACAGTGTGCCCTCCCTATAAATTTTGTTATGTGGAAGCAACTAGTGAAAGAGACTCTCAGACTTGCTCAGGAATACATCCATACAGCCCCCCCCAAAAAAAAAAACTGCTCTGGGGCAAACAGCAAAGACCCTCGGCTTACTCAGGGAAATGCAATGGGGGAGTCAGGTTATACACTGCCCACCTTGCACAGCAAGCAGCAGTGACCCTCAGAGTTGCTCAGGGATTCAGTGTATAAAGCCCCCCCTTGCAACCCTGCTCTGGGCTGTATTGAATTTTTTTAGTCTCTGAGTGTGAGTTTGTGTGAGAGCTGGCAATGCTGTGTCAGGAGGCTGTTATGGTACAGCCTAGCACTAGTGTCTCTGGACAATAAATGGCATTTTTTAAGACACGTGGAGTGGTGTGAGGGCATTGTACACTGTGGTGTGTTCCAGGCAAGTTCAGGAATGTGTTGAAAGTTACTTTGGAGCAACAAAGGCCACACCAGTGCAGACTCCCAACCCCCAATGTGTACAGCCCCCTGCACACTTTGTTTGTTGCGTGGCCCTGAGCAAATCCCACACCAAGAACTTGTCCATGGTCAGTGTGTAGCACAAGCTGATACCCCCCCCACTTTTTCTGGGGCATACAGCAAGTGTTGCAGTAAGGGGCTTACAAAATGTGTGTCCCTGAGCAAGTCCAAGGGGTTGAGTTGCTTGCTGTGTGCCCCAGAGTAAGCTGGTGAGTGGGTGAGCTCATGTTACACACTGACAAGGGGCACTTCGGGAAGGGGGCTGGCATTGCTGTCTCTGAGCAAGTCCAAGGAGCTGTTTTCTGTGTCCCACAGCAAGTTTGGATGGGGGGGGGTTAGTGTTACAGACTGGCTCCAGTAAACAAGTAGTGTTACAGACTGACTCCTGTAAACAGTGTGTAAAGCCCACTCCATGCAAACGTGTTTTGGGGTGCACATAAATCAATACAGCTCCTCGGACTTGCTCAGGGACACACCAATGCCTGCCTTCCCCCAAACTTGCCCCTGGTCATGCAAGCTCACTCCCCCCAACTTACTCTGGGTTACACAGCAAGCAACACAGCTCCTCAAACTTTGCAGGAGAGGGGGCTTATACACTCTATGCCCCAGAGAAAGTTGGGGGTGCATTACACACTGACCAGGGGCTGTAGACCCCTCTTAGATTCACATTCTGTCTTGAACTGATTTACACTGAATTTTTTACTTGAGTCTGAGTTTGTGTGGAAGTTGGCAAAGTTGGATCAGGAGGCTGCACCGCAGTCTGTCACTAGTGTCTTTGGAGAATAAGTATGGCTTGCTAGAGAAATGTAGTGATTCAACACTGTGGGGCTGTGATGGATGGTGTGTCCTTGGCAAGACTGCAGACTCCCACCCCAATGTGTAAGCCCCCTTCCGGC
Source organism: Neoceratodus forsteri (assembly GCA_016271365.2). NCBI lineage: Eukaryota > Metazoa > Chordata > Ceratodontiformes > Ceratodontidae > Neoceratodus > Neoceratodus forsteri. Next base: position 821,891,863 of record CM028137.1, on the reverse strand, counting down.
AAACTTTGCTTTCTGTGTGGCCCTGAGCAAGTCCGAGGCTGTTAAAGTCCTGAAAACTTGCTGTGGGCATGCAACAAGCAATACAGATCATTAGACTTGCTCAGGGAAATGCAGTGTGTAAGGCTACCTCTTGCAAACTTGCTCTGTGGGTGCATTGCTTTCTGTGTAGCCTAGAGCAAGTTTGCATTGCAGGGCCTTGCATACTATGTACCTTAGGGAGTCCAAGGATCTCTGTTACTTGTTGCTTGCCCCAAATCAGCTTGGCGGGGGGGAAGGGGATGCATCGGTGTGTCCCAGAGCAAGTCCAAGGGTCTCGTTGCTTGTAGTGTCTGCCAAAGCAAGTTGTGGCAAGTTGGGAGGTAGTGGGTGGGTCACGTTACATACTGTTGAATTGCTGTGTGCCCCCCCCATAAACTTGCTGTGTGGAAGCAACTAGATGCCCAGGTTCAGTGCTAAAAGCAACCGTAATGTGTACCCTTGTTTTCAAAGTGCACAAAACCATGTAAATATGCAGCTTGGTGAAAGTTCAGCACTTTTACATGATTTTCTGTGTTTAATTGTTTGCTGGTTTATGGTGGTTAAAACACAAGTGCTGTCCAGTTGGGGAAAAGTGAACCTGTACTGTCCGCACCACTAATTTGTACATGTAAGCTCCTGGGCTGACTAATGTGCAGCTGGATAAAGTCCTGTATGCTACTGCTTTGCTGATTTGTTTTTGTGTGCATGTTGTAATATTATGAAGTGAAAACAGATATGCCTCATGCCACTACTGAAAAAAATGCAAAAGATACAGAAAGCTACTGTATCTAGCCTGTCAGACTTTGCAAGGGGTGTCCTTAAACACTGGGGGCCGGATATTCAAACTGCGCCCAAAAAGTGCGCAACAGCAGGAGCAAGCACAAGTCAATTGCGCATATGCGCAACAGACGTGATATTCAAACATGGAGCAAGACAAACTGCGCAAGCAGCCAACGTCTGAATATTGCACAAACTGCACCATAGCGCAACCAGGAAGGGGAAGCTGAGCAGAAATGATGCGCCATAGCGCAACAAGGCTAGCCCAGCTGAGCAGTCCAGAGGTGCCATAGCACAAGCAGAGACCCCCCCCCAGCAGAGCAATGGAACTGCACAACCAGGGAGGCAGGCTGGGGCCCACCACCAGCCATGCCACACATGGGCACAGGAACACACTGCAGAACCAACAAGACACCCGCACACCCCAAGCACAGCATCACTGGGGGAGGGATGGATGATCCACTGGCCCATGGGGACATGCCAACAAAGCACAGCAGGGCCATGATGCCCCAGCACAACCACTGGCAGGCTGAGACTGCCACACACAGGGAGTCAACAACCACAGTGCACATCAGCCCCCCTTCTGCACAGCACACCCTGCACCGTGACCCCAAGACACCACCCATGTGCAGTGACTGTCACTGCAGTAAACACCATGCATCCCCCCCCGGCACACTGCAACCTCGTGTAGCACAGAACCATACAAGCTAGACCCACCCTGGGCACCCAGCAGTGGGTGGCAGCAGATGGCAAGACCGACTGAAAGTCACTCCCACACCGGAGACACCTCCCCATGCACACACACACACATACCCAGGACCATACCACCCCAGATGGCATGCACACCACTGCAACTGAGCAACCATAGCCAGCTGCAAATCAGAGACCACCACAGTATTCTTAACAAAATATATATATATTGGAAAAAGATATGTACAACACCAAGACCAATAACACAACTATATACAGATATGTACAAGACAAGGGGGGGTAGGGGTACAAGGTAGGGGTGGGTAAGGGGTAGGGGTGAACAACTGGGAGAGGGAAGGCAGGGTGGGAGGGATGGGTGAAGTGGGAAGGGGAAGCACATTCAGCGCCTGGCAGGCTGGTCTCCTGCTGCCTGTTGCTGTTCCCGTCTTCTCCGGCGTCGCCTGACCCCACGGCGCTGCATGTCCCTGAGGAGGTCATGTGTCGCGACTGACACCCTCGTCAGCCGCTGGAGGGCACGGTCCATCTGGCATAGGATGCTGAGACCTAGGAAAAGGGAACACAGTCAATGGCTGTGACTGTCCACAACCCTGAACACCACCCATCCTGCAAGGCATATAGCCTAGTGCCCCGTACCTGTGATGGTATGCACCCACCCACAGTGACCATGCACATGACACGCCCAACCAGGCAGCACCAGCTATGTGCACCACTGCACACACACACTGCCCATGTCCATCACAGCACAAACAAGGCTGTCAGGTGACGTGGCAATGTGGTGGGATGCCAGTTCCACAGCCATGTGCCCAGTGCATGCATGGACCACCAGTGACGCACACACAGACGTGCAGTGACACTGGACAGTGATGACTGTCGCCTGTGTCGTGCATAGTTGTGTTGTCCATGGCTGGTGGTCATGCCCACCCCCTCCAGCATGCAATAGCATCCATGATGTAATGAAACTCACACTCATCAAGCAGCTGTGGCGGCTGCTGCTGCTGCTGCCACTGTGGCCCACCCCTCATGCCTCCTCCAGCCGCCTCCTGGGCCCTGCCACGGCCTTCCTCAGCCTGGGCCTGCATCCTCTCTGCCAGGCCTGTGGGTGACAAATGTTGAGAAAAACATCAGTGTGACCCCAAAGCAGACTGCCCCCTGCCCCAGTGAGTGTGACTGCCCACACAGCCAGACCCATGCATCTCACACCTGCACACACTGACACAGCCAACCATGGCAGAGCCATTCCCCATGCACTGCCACCAAAACACAGTCACACCCCTATGGAGAATACAGGTGCATAGGTGGTACACCCACCTGGCCTAGGCACAACGCCCCTCCTGGCACGTGACCTGAGGCGTTGCAGCACGTCCGGCTCCCTCCTGCGGAGGTCACTAAATCTGTGCCTGCACTGCTCTGCAGACCGGCACCGCCCTGTGACCCTCACCAGGTCAGTGGCCACCTGCAGCCACACCTGGGTGCGGGCCATGGTGAGGGCTGATCACCAAACAGTGCCCCAAAGTGGGGCTCAACCAGGCCAAGGTTGGCCACCTCCACCTGACTCCACTGGGAGCTCTCCTGCATGCCATAATTGCGGTCGTACAGCAGGCAATATGGCGCCCATAGCAAGCAACCCCATGGAAATGTTAGCAATAGACCACCATAGGTTCCAATCGCGCTGTTCGTATAGTGCCGTCGATTCACATAGCGCTGTCACCAAACAGCGCAACAGAGCCATACACATGGCAGCCGAACAGCGCCAGGGGGCAAAGGTCGGACACCAGGTCAGGGGTCTATGACGCAAGGCCACGCACAGCACCATCTGACATCTACACATCCTGCGCGACCGATCACCTGCGTGCCAGTGCCACAGTGGACTATTGCGCAGTAGTGCCACAGCGCCATATGGTGCCCAGTGCTGTAGCGCCACTGGCACAATGGTGGCCATGGCCTGAATTGCCGATCGCGCACAGCACGTCATCAGCGCAGCAGACACCTGCGTAAGCTACCTGGGCATGTGCAATGTAGTGTACCACACAGTCACAGATCTGCGCCATTAGCTCAGCCGGCTCAACCGTAGTGCGCAAAGTGCAGCGGCGCGATATTCAGCCGACACATGCAAATCATCTGATCAGCCATTCAAAGGCGCAGTGGCACGATTTGCATCTCATTACAGTTGCTCCACTCCTAATTTACATGCATTGCGCTATAAATGTGCGACATTGGGCTGCGCTGGCCAGATTCGGTTACTGCAGGTGAGAGGTGGGTTGCATGCTGTGTGATGTTCTGGACAATGGTCATGGGATAACGCTGTAGACTGCACAGTGACAGGTGTCCACTTCCACCCATACAGATCGCCATGACCGAGCAGAGCCAAGGTGAGGGTGAGGATGGTGGGCGGAGGAGGCCCAACTTCACCACGGCGGAGACAGAGGCCCTCTTCCAGGCCTACCTGGAGGAGGAGCCACTACTGAGTGGACGGTGGGGCACCCCTCAGGCCTGTGTGGCTGCATGGGAGGGGGTAGCTCGGGCAGTGAACCTGCACGGAAGCCACCAGCGCTCCATGCAGGAATGCAAAAAGAAGATGGGGACAGACCGCAGGAGGGTGAAGGAGAAAGTGGCAGCCCTCAGGGCAGCACGTGCTGGCACTGGCGGGGGCCAGCCAGCGGTGGTGGAGCTGACCCCGGCTGAGGACCGACTGGCTGCATCAATGCAGCGGAGTGCTATTGAGGGCGTACCAGGAGGTGGATTCCAGACAGGTGGAAGCCCATCACTGCACGGTATGACATGGTGGTGGTGTTGGGGGAAGGTTGTTCACATGCACTCACATGTCCTCTCTTTCTGTTACAGATCCTGTTCGTCTTCAGGGGACGGTGGTGGTGGGTCCAGGCAGTGAGGAAGACCTGCTGGACATGGAGGAGGGTCCATCCACCTCTGTCACCAGCCAGCATGCACGCCGGCTGCCAACTCTGGTGTCGGTGAGTCGGGTGTGGGGGGTGCACAGCCTGTGTCTCAGCAGTCTGGCATGCAAGCATGCCAGCACGCTGTGACTGTGGCTGTAGCATGTACCTGCACCATTGATGATGCAAGGATGCAAGGACTGCAATGGGCAGTGACATGTGTGTGTCCCATGACGGACACACAGCAGGTCAACACGTGCCCCTGGGCCTAGCTGGTTCCAATGTGTGTGCCAGCATGTCGGCATAGTCCCAGGCTGTGCCTGTCAGCACCGGTGGGGCAGCACCGGTGGCTGTGCAGGTGTCTGGCACTGTTGCGGCCACAGCAGTGGAACGAGTGGTCCCTGGGACACAGCGGTTGGAGGGGCAGCAGCAGCAGTCACCCACCAGGTCTGGGGGTACAGTGTCCAGTGGTGGCACATGCCCACCGCCCTTTGATATGCCCATTCCTGGTCCTGGTGAACAGCGCCCACCCTCAAGGGGTGTTGAGCATCAGGACCTTCCATACCCTGGGGGACAGGATGCCATTGTGGCAGAGTACCCATTTGAAGAGCACGCCCGCCTGCTGTGGGAATCAGTACAGCAGCAAAGGCGGGTTGCAATGTCCGTGGAGGCACTGTGTGTGGCTGTGGAGCGGCACAGCAGGGACTGTGCTCTGGACCGTGCAGAGATGGTCCATATGCGGATGGATGTGACCGCCGCCATTGACAGGCAGACCCAGGCATTGGTCGCTGTTGTGGCTGCATTGGGCACACAAGCAGGTGCTCCTGTACCGTGCACCCCACACAGTACGCTCTCCACTCCCCATTCCCGGCATTGTGTGACACCAAGCCTGTCGACGCCGGGTTCTGCTGTGGGCATCCCGAGCACCCCTGGTGCAGGTATGTTTGGCATACTACAGACCCCACTGCGGACAAGGTCTCGATCGCGCAGTGGGACCCCTGGTGGTCCATCGGTGCCACCCCATGTGGCCCCTGCTCAGCCTGCCAGTGCTGTTGGGTCACAGCAGGGCCACCCACGCATCTGCGGTGGCCGTGGAACAGTGCAACATGACTGACCTGTCTCCCAGTGCGGGCCCTGTCTGGTGCTGCCCTGTGTGCACTGTGCGTCATGGTGGGCAGTGCACTGGTGGGTGCCCTGCACATCACACCGACATACGGACCAACGCACACCATCCTGACTGCTGTCCACAGGTGCATGTGCATGATGATGTCTGCATTGTACTGTACACCAAGGTACAAGGGTGCCCAGCATCTGACACACGTGCTTGGACAGTACAGGTGGTGGTGTGGTCTGTGGATCTGTGTGTTTGCCATGTCTGTTCCTGCTCTGCTGTGCACCTGCCCATGTACGCTTTGTGCCTGTGTGTGTGTGTGTGTGTGTCCATATGACTGTTCCCCTGATGGTGTGTTTGTGTGCCTGGTCCCTTCCACTCCCTTGCCTTCTCATGCACCCCTGGTGTGTTACTCTGTGTGCCTGTGGGTTGCACGGGACAGTGTTGGTTGCACATGGCCCCTTGACTTACCTGTGTCGTGCATAATGCTCCTCCGTGATGGTGTTCCGGTGCAGCTGGGCCTGCCGGATCAGTCGGGGGTCCCGCCGTCCAAGGGGGGGCTGCTCATCACCATCATCACCGGCACCGCTGGCGTCCCCATCGCTGTCCCCCTCCTCAACCTGAATGGCTATCCCACAGTCTTTGGCCATGTTGTGCAGGATACAACAGGCCAGGAATATCCCATAGGCCTTTGAGGGGCTGTACTGTAGGGCACCGCCGGAGGTGTCTAGGCATCGGAAGCGTGCCTTGAGCATCCCAAACACCCATTCGATGATGTTGCATGTTGCGGCATGCGCCTCATTATAGCGTTGCTGCGATGGGGTCATGGGGCACCGGTATGGTGTGAGCAGCCAGGGACGGAGTGGGTATCCGCTGTCACCTGTGTGGAGATGGTGGAGATGAGTATCATGTTCAGGTCCATATTGCCAATATCCCTGTGTGCCACTGCCATGGCACCTGTGGCATTCCCACCCTTGCCCCACGTTTGCAATTCCTACATGCGTACTCACCCACTAGATGGCCTGTGGGGATGTCCCCACTCTCGAATCGATGGCACAGTGCAGACTGATACCATATAAAGGCATCATGTGCTCCGCCAGGGTGTGTGGCACAGACATTGATTATGCGCCCAGTGGCATCACACACCACCTGGCAGTTGACACTGGAATAGCCCTTCCTGTTCCTATATGCAGCCCCATCGGGGCCAGGTGGCATGGCGATGGCACATGGTGCAGTCTTATGGCCCCTAGCACGCCAGGCATACATGCTACCCTTTTGAACTCCTGCATGTTTGCTGTACACTCTGCCGTGGTGCTGGGGAAATGGATGTGCTCTGCAGCATGTGGCAGCAGTGCGCTGAGGAATTGGGTGAGGATGCGTGACGTGGCGACTGTGTGATGCCTGTGGTGTCCCCTGTTGGCCTCTGGAAAGTGCCCGTGGCGAGCAGGCACATGCAGGCTGTCACCTTGGTCTCCACCAACAGAGCGTGACTCCGTCGTGAGGGTGCCTGCATCACATCACTGCACAGCTCACAGAGCCGTCTCAGTATTGCCCTGTTCAGGCAGTACCGCCCACGATTTCTATCTGTGTACAGCTCAAAGCTGATGCGGGTACGGTACTGCCTGTTGAGGGCGCATTGCACTGGGGCCCTTCCACGGCCACATCCCCCTGCAGCATGCATTCTCACCCCCCTCATTACAGCTTCCATGTGGAAGCTGGCACTGTCCATCTCCCTGGCTTGTGACCCCCGGCTGATGTTGCTCTGTTACCCCCGCTGTCCTGACTGCTACCTCCACTGCACCTGGTACACCTACTGGCCTCTGCACTCTGTGGCCCCATACACCTTCCCTTGCCCCTCTTCTGTCCTGTGCACTCCCTGGCCTGCACTGTTTGTTGCTCTGGCCTTCTCTGTCTCTCTGCCTCATGTGTCTTCCCTGTCGCGTTCTTGCGCCTCTTCCTTGAGCCTTTTTATTTTGGCTCATTTCCGCTGTGGCGCAACTTCCGGTTAAATTTGGGCTTCATGCGCATTATGCTAAGTCTTTGAATATCACATTGCGCTCTTTATGCATGGATCCACCCCCTTCGGTTGCGCATGCCTTCATTTGCATTGCGCTGTTGCTCAGCCTGTTTTCGGTGGTGCAACTGCCTCCTGCTGAATATCGCAGAATGGCGCACTTTCGGACTTGAGCATGCGCAACCCTATTGCGCATGGCGCAACCCTTTTGAATATCCAGCCCTGTGTCCCTTAGTGTGTGTGTGGTGTGTGTGTGTGTGTGTGTGTGTCCTTAAACAATGTGTCTCTTAGTGTGTGTGTGTGTGTGTGTGTGTCCTTAAACAATGTGTCTCTTAGTGTGTGTGTGTGTGTGTGTGTGTGTGTGTATGGGGTGGGGTCCTTAAACACAGTCTGTTGATTTTCTGTGGAACGGAGCAGTTTTATGGTTTGAGACATCTCTACTCCTTTTTTTTACTTTTGCTATTGTGAGTGCCAGGACCTCACCCCTTGGCTTGTGCCCTCCTCCACGATTCACTGTTCTGTCCTGCACCAGCTGTCTAGTCCTGAGCATGTGGACTTGTGTGCAGCTGTGTGCCACAGAACAAGTTTGCAGGGGGGGTGGTCTTTATACACTGTACTGGGGCCAGAGTGTAACACTAACTTCCCCACATCCCAGCTTGGCCGTAGTTAACTTGTTGTGTGACTTGCAGAAATCAAGATAGCTTAGGGAGACAGTGTGTAAGCCCCCCCAAGTAAACTTGCTCTGGGCATGTAAAAAGCAAAACAGCTTCTTGGACTGTGTTGCTTTCCGTGCATCACTGAGCAAGTCCCAGGATCTCTTTATTGTTGCATGCCACAGAACAAGGGGCAAGTTGGGTGGGGAGTTGGCATCAGTGTGGTAAGGGGCTGCTTTGTTGGAGTGGTGCTTCCCAGTGGGGGCTGTGGTGTGGACTGCCACTGACATGCTGCTGTGTGTCGTGCCAACTCCCCTGCCAAACTTGCTGTGGTGCACACAGTAAACGGAGACTCTCGGACTTGCTTAGGGAGTCGCAGTATGTAATGATTCCCCCCTCCCCACAGCTTGCTCTGGGGCTGTGTAGCTCTCTGCATATTCCCACTTGCTCTGTGGAATACGGAAAGCAACACAGCTCCTCGGACTTTGCAAGGGGGACCTTATACACTGTGTCCCTGAGCGTCAGAGTGTCTGTTGAAACTTGCTTTAGAGCAAACCACAAGGTACAGAAACCCTCTGACAATGGTGGCTGTAAACTACTGCTGCCATCATACCCAGAGGACGGGAGTTGTAGACTGCTGCTGCTGTTGTACATGGAGGATGGGAGTCATATTGCTCCTGCCCCCCTACCTGGAGGATGGGGTCATAGACATCTTCTGCAGTTGGATCCAGAGGACAGGAATTGAGTAGACTGCTGCTGATATACTGTCAAAACATCAAAACCTATATAGTGAAGACCATTATAGTGGCAAAAATCAGCAGGTCACTGTAATGGTCCCACTGTACACTGGCACTGTGTCTTCCGGTGTTTCGTCCCCTCCCCGAAACAACTCTGACTTGGAGTTGGTTATTTTAATAGCAGTGGGTGCGGGGGGGGGAGCCCCCTGCATGGGGGGTGCAGGGGCATAGCCCCCCACAAAAACACATTGTTTTACTGATGGCACAATGCTGACTGTCTGGCATCATGTCTGTTGATGTAAGAGATGTCGACAACTTTGTTGTTGATGCGGCTTGGTGGAACCGACTGCTGCCATACTATCTGGTAGATAAAAGTCATGGACTGTGATATCTTTTTTCTCTTAAGTTATCTCTTCAGGAGGATTGGAACAGCCTACTAATTTGTTTTACCTTTGTTTGATTTCAGTATTTTACAGATTTTAATTGGGCCTGCATGATGTCTGCTGCACCACTCAGTAAGAAGGCCAAGATCTGCTGCTACACCTCTACGAAGGAGCGAGCATTTCAAGTCAAGTCTGAAGGCCTCTGCAAGGATGTAGGAAAATTGTTCTGCCCATACTGCAGCCATGTCTTGGACCATACAAAAAAGGATACTGTGAAAGATCATTTGATCAGCCAGAAACATGCCAGGAATAAAGAGCGAGTTGCTAGGGAAGGAAAGCAAACAAAGCAGGTGACTCTAACCAGCAGTTTCAAATCTGTAACTGAAGCATCTATTTTATTTATTTATTTTATTTATGTATGTATGTATGTATGTATGTATCTATTTAGCATCTAGGAGTTACACCTTTGAGCTAGAAACTTATTTACAAAGGTTCCACATCAATTACAAAATATACAGACAAGGCAGATACTGTATAAGAACTTATATTCACTGTCATTTTATTTTCACTATATTCGCTGGTTTCAAATTAGAGTGAAAATAAAAAGGCTGTGAATATTAGGTGGAGCACTATACATTAGTGTAACTCCCAGGTGGCGCTATCCCAAGGGCTATTAGCCCTGCCTGCTTGACTACTGACAGGTTGAGGGGCCTAGATTCTATGGCGGGTGCCTCCACCCAGAGGTCAGAGTTTGTAGTGATTAGACTAGCTTGATCACAGCCCTCTGGGACACTGTGACCCCCTTTGGTTCCCTCTAGTGGCTCACACAGTACACTGGAGTTATAGCCCCAATACCCCATGTAGTCACACTGTTCACTCATAAAGCACCACTTACCCTAGAGACTGATTCTGCAGCACGTCTCTGAGGACCCCCTGTAAAATAAGGTTAAACAACATCCCTCTCAGCCTGAGATGCCCCAACTAACTGAGATGCTACCCAAACATTGCGACCTGGGCAGAGCACAACTGTGCTCATACTCCTCCTGTTCTCACAGCATATATAAAAATGGACCTTTTAGGCCCACCGGCAAAACAGAATGAGCACTATAACTGTGCGCTCCTTTCTCTCGCACTGGGCACACTCTATCCCAACTGTGACTCCTCCTTATTCTAACTGCTAGCCTTACAACTTGCTGTCTGGAGCGATTAATTCACACTGCACTTCTTCCTACTGACTGCGCTGTTTAATACTGTATTGTAATACCTGTTTTTGGTATTGTTGTCTTACAATGTCCCTGCGTTCTGGTCACTTTATATTAACTTTTCACTACTATTTGCCTGATGAAATGTGATGCTTGTAAAGTCCCTGTTGTGCTAATTCTATGTAATATAATCCTCCACTTGTATTTGCCTGATGTTCATGTATGTACCTTGTAATCTCCCGGGTCGCACCTGAAAATAGGCACTTGGCTGTCTAGTGTGCTTACCCGGCTAACAAAAGCAAATAAATAAATACACAGCGAAATACAATACTGTTTCCATAAGTGCCAACACCACAAACAGTATATAGTATAACAACAACAAATCTGATTTATTTAGGGGACAGTAACACGAGAGGGGGAAATCAGGTTAATTGGTGGCATTTAATCACAGTACTGTGCACACATACAGGGTCTGAAAAGTCACACTCTGGGTACCTAGGTTGGGGGGGGGGCTAGCCAGCTCCGTTCCCCAGGGTTGGCCGGCAGGTGCAGCTGGATAGGGCCCTGTAGAAGAAAATATATGCACAACACCCAATTGTAATCCGGAGCCAGATGGCTCAGTCCATAAAGTAAAGAAACAACAAGAATTAGATGACACACTTGTGATTGAAAACAGGCTCCGGGGGAATACCCTGATTTGTACTCACAATACCCAAGCTGAGAACTGGATGGTGGATGTTCTTCTGGATTGTCAGAAACAGCAGGGCATGGAGACAAGGTCCTTGTGACTGGACCCCACTGCAGTTTATAGCAAACGGATTTAGTCTGAGACAAGCTGGGGTTTGCTTCCAGCTTCTACACACAGCACACAGCACAGGGGATTGGAAATAGTGATTCCCCACAAGCACTACGTACATTCATATGTAAAAGGAAAGTACTATAACAGGCAGGCTGCTCCTCGATCTCGATCACACTTACTGCAAAATACCAGGGAGCACACACAGCAGCTTCAGTTCCTGACAGACCGAGTGTGATTCAGCAATTTCTCCAGTCTTCTACAAGGTGAGCCTGGTTTCCACACTTCTGGTGCTTCTTTCTCCTCACAACTTGGATTCAGTCCCAAACTGACACTCACAACGGCTGCAGGCCGAAACTCAGGGCCTCACACGCACTTCCCGCGCGAAACTATACACCGCAGAAGCACAGAGCTCCTTCTCTCTTCACTGTCACAACTGATCTGAGCTTTCCAGTAACAGAGCAGGGCATTTCCTTTAGCTCCACACCATTCTGTTGGTTGGTTCGGCTGTCACTCACAATAAGACTCCCTCTGTTGGTGAAAAAAAAGGTGCCAAGGTCAAAACTATATTTCCCAGAGTCACAGCCCGTACAATCCCCTTGTGGCTGGCTCAAAATTGAGAGTCCAAGTTCCGATTCATCCACAGGCTCCATTTTAGGGTCTCCCTATCATCCTGATTGGTCCAAGTCAGCTATTCAGGACCAAAATGAAAGAGCTACACTGAAACAGTTTGTGCTGAAATGAAGACAGGTTAGACAAACTACATTTTCTCAGTCACTCTAAATGATTTCTGGCAAACAGTTATATCTTTCAACAAGGCTCCCTCTGCACATGTAGCGACGGCAGAAATGGAGCGAATTGACAGCAGCCCGGGTGGGATTTGGGCATTAGAACACACAGTCCCCCCATACAAACTAATTAAGTCTGCAAGCAGACAGCTCTTAAAGAGACAGTATGTGGAGGCTCAAATAGCACTCACTTGGAACCACATTTAAACAGCTCAGACGCTGAACACCGCCCAGACTTGGAGCATTCAGACAAGCTCCTGGAAGACTTTTGAGAACCCCCATTTGCACGGGGGTTACATTAGCATCACTAGTGTTCCACCAGTGAAAATAAGATGGAGTGAATATGTCTGGTGTGCTTGGAGCGCTAAATGTAAGGGGAATGAATTTAAGGTGTTATACAGTACGTGACGTACAACAGTTGAGATCATGCAAGCAAGTACAGATAAAAATAAGTGCAAATTTTTACAATATTGAGTGGATAAATACAGTAATATGTCATATGGTAAGGAGCAATTCAAAACATTAATAGTTTACAATCGGGGAACAGAATTTGATAAAAACTTGGGAGGCAGAGGACAGAAGCACATAGGGTGGGGAGAAGAGGAAGGAGTGGATAATAGAGCAGATGGAGCTGTCATTGTCTAGGGGTAAAGTAAGAGTGAGTAGGGTCAGGAGAGAGAGGATATATACAAGTCAAGTGGAGTGAGTAGTAGGATAGAGAAGATACAGACTATTCGAGTGGAATGAGTAGTGGTGGGTAGGGAGGTGGAGAAACATCAGAGAGGTAGAGGGTAGAGTTAGTGGAAAAGTCAGGAGTGAGGGGGATAGTGAGGGGGGCCGACAAAGGAGGGGTCAGGAGATGGGGGGCAGGGCGACGAGAGTGGAATGTCTGGCAGGGTATGTACGGGGGAGTTAGAACTTGCAGTCACATGAGCCAAGTGCTACCAGGTGCGTAAAAAGTAGTTTCTTAAAAGTGCCAAGCTTTGGTGCATTTATAGTTTCCAAAGGGAGTTCATTGAGCCAGAGTGGTGCCTTGTAGGCAAAGGATCTCTGTGCCAGGGCAATGTGGTAGAAGGGGATATAAAGGGCTTTTCTTGTTTTACCCCTTGTCTGGCGTAGGTTATTTGTAGGTTTAAGAAGAGTTTGTATGGAGGGCGGTGTTAAGCCAAGGAGTGATTTTTTTTTTCAAGTAGGCAGGCCTGGTACTTAATCCTACCCTGGAGATTCAGCCACTTGGCCTGAGTGTATAGGTCACAGGTGTGAGTGAGCTTGGGCACACCTAGGACCAGCTTTCAAGGTTTGTTTAGTGTTGTCTAACTCTTTTGAGAGCTGTATCCATTGCAGCACAGTACACATTTGTTTTTGCTTTTAGTTTACTGTCAGCTTACTGTTGCTGGTTTCACCCCGTATTGCTTTACATGGTGCTGTGTTGTGCTTTATTTTTATCCTGTTTTTATGTTCTTTGGCCGCCGCGTTTGTTTTGCCGAATTGCAGTACATACTCGAGGGCTTGGGGTGAACTGTAACTCTGGCCTGAAAACCATGGCGCTAAGGGGGCTGTGCTGTGAGGCCCTCTGTTGGATTTGAGTGAAGAGAATCGAGGACCGTTTGTCCGTTTGTGGACGCCATTTGACTGTGTTTTTGATCATTTCTCCAGATCTTCCTATGGAAGTACTGCGTTGCTGTTGGCGTGTTGGTGTGCTGGACACTGCAGGTTTCAATTAGAGATCCCGGTGGAAATTCGATTACTTGGGGTCTGGCAGTGGTTCCCAGTGGTATTACTTTTTCTTAAATATGTAATGGACATCTCAACCCTAAAGTTGCTTTTGGAGTAAGGTAAATCGGGAGTTTGTTCTGGAGGCCTGTTTTGGGATTTCTGGCTCTGGTGTTTGTACATTCTGTGTTTGATAAAGAAACGACTGATCTTGGACTGTATTTGAACTGATTGACAGGCCTTTGAGGGTCTTCGGGGGGTTAGTGTCCCACGCAGGGGTGGGGAGTGGGGTTGGTTGGAGGACCTGGCCTGTTATTCCCCCTTCCTAGGTCTCTGGGATAGTCCACTGGGGGGTGAACTTGTCCCAGAGCCGAAGTGGTGGGCCACTGTTCTGCCCTGATGGAGTGATTCCCTCATTGACGGTGGAAGAATTCCTATGGCCTATTGATGGCTTTAACTTCTGCATACTGGAAGACCGAGAATTTATATGAACTTCCAATCTTTGGATGATATTGGCCCTGGCTGGCACAAGCGAACTCCTATATCCGATTGTTTTAGACTGTGACTGTGTAGCTCTGTAACAGAGTAGGCACACCAGAGGGTGTAGACAGAATGAGAAGGGACCTGCAGAAACTTGAAGAATGGTCAAGGGTTTGGCAGTTGAAATTCAATGCAAAGAAGTGCAAGATAATGCATATGGGGCACAAAAACCCTGGCACAATATATCAATTGGGGGGTGAGGATATAGCATGCACCAAGCAGGAAAGGGATCTTGGGGTTGTCATCTCTGATGACCTCAAGGTAGGGAAACAGTGTGACAAGGCATCAGGTAAAGCAAATAGGATGCTGGGATGTATAGGCAGGGGCATCACCAGCAGGAAAAGGGAGGTCATAATTCCGCTATACAAGACACTAGTGAGGCCCCACCTGGGTACAGTGTACAGTTCTGGAGACCATACCTACGTAAGGACATAGACAGGGTAGAGAAGGTTCAGAGGAGGGCAACAAAGATGGTGCATGGGTTGCATCACAAGTCCTATGAAGACAGGTTGAAGGAACTGAACATGTACCCCTGGAGGAGAGGAGGAGAGAGGGATATGATAGAGACATACAAGTATCTTACAGGGAGGAACAGGGTGCAGGAAAACACTATTTTTAAGCGAAAAAGATGTTTGGGACTAGAGGGCATGGGATGAAGTTGGAGGGAGGACGATTCAGAGGAAACATGAAAAGAATTTCTTCACAGAACAGGTGGTGGACAAGTGGAACACCCTGCCAGAGGAAGTGGTGGGGGCTGAAACAATCACGGGAATTAAGAATGCATGGGATAGACATAAAGGAATTCTAGAGGGCAGGGTAAGGGGAAACAGACTTCTAGGAAAACAAACTGAACTTACAAGCTCAAATGGGCAGACTAGGTGGGCCATAGGCCCTTATCTGCCGACACTGTCTATGTATCTATGTATCGGTTGGATTACAGCCAGTTTGATTTTCTCCCAACCACAAGTCTTTATATACTTTGTGGAAGTTCCATGAGCAGTGAGAGAGCTCAGTTAACATCTGTGAATTTACCCTGTTACAGACATTTGTGAGAGACTTTCCTGGAGAGTGTCTCCGAATAATTTCCATAAATTTTTAGCTATTTGTTTATTTTTTATCTTGGTTTGAGTATTAGAGCACCAGAGAGTGAGAGTCCCGGGTGCTACAATTTTGTTTTGTTAAGTGGCCCAGGTAGTGAGAGGACCTGTGGCCAATTTTATTTTGTGTGGTAGGGATGTTAGGTTTTATTGTTAAGTTATGTATTTTAATTATTTTGTGTTATTTGGAGGGTGAAAAAAGGTTTGGCTGTGATCTGGGGTTTTATATATTTTGTTTAATTGTTAGAATTAACCAGTTAGACTGGTGTTGTTTGACTATGTGGGGGTCCTGGGATAATTGTCAGTTTGGGCTTCCCCCGGTCGTGCGCTATTCAGCCACCGCTCTTTGTGCCCTCCGCCCTTTCCACCCCCCTCTGGTGTTTTTTTTCTATTTACCAACGTTGTAGGGCTTTAAGTATTGTCTGTGGGGGTGGTGTGGGTGAACAAAGGAGGCTGGAAGAGCGGGGTGCTCCTATTGGGGTTGTTAGGTTCAGAAGATGCCCTGGGGCAAAATGGAGTCTAGAGCATGGGCCTCCATGCCTGGCCTCCATACCCAAGGGTACCATCGTTGGGGATGGGCTGGTGGTCGGGGCATCACAGGAGTTCAGTCCGACTCGGGCGGTGTTGTGCAATGCCAGATCTGTCAAGAACAAGACCACAGTGATTGCGGATCTTGTCGAGTTGGCAGACCTGGCTTGCATCACCGAGACCTGGCTGGATGATAATGCGGGTCCCATATTTGAGGACGCAATTCCAGCCGGGTTTGCAGTGATACACCGACTGAGATCAGACCATTGGGGGGGGAGGTTGTGGTCTGTTTCAAGACTGAATTGGAGCTCACCAGTGTTCCAGTTGAGGTGACCAGCTCATTTGAATGTGCTGTAGTAGCAGGTGTAGACTATAGAATAGCTCTCATCTATTGTCCACCCGGAGATGGGAAGCAATTCCTTAAGGAAGTGGCGGATTTCGTCATCGATATGTCATTTGAGTCACCCAGGCTGATGGTCCTGGGGGACTTCAATGCTTGGATCGATGATGAACTCTCGCAATTTGGACAACACTTCCTCCAGTTGATGAATTCACTGGGCCTGACACAGGTAGTTACCACTGCTACTCATAAATGTGGCCATTCTCTTGACCTGGTTTTCCTCCTGGGGAATCGAGGCTTCGGATATGGGGGTGGAACCAGTTGGTTGGTCTGATCACTACACAGTGAGGTTCAATTTTGACATCCCCCCCCGTAGGCTGACCCCTTTGTAGATGGTCAAGTTCCAGCCTTTACGGAATAGTACATCCGATGGCCTAGAAGCGGTCCTTGACCTATCAGAACTTCCTGGGGATTGCAAGGATCCTGAAGCCCTGGTCTTGGCATATAATATTGCCATCACCTTAGCTTTGGATACCATTGCACCAGTGTGTGTGCATCCTCTCTCCCTCCGCCCTCGGGCTCCGTGGTTTGATGGAGCCTTGAGGGAGTTGCAGCGACAAGGTCACAGGTTAGAACGTTGTTGGCGGAAATCTGGCTGGTATGCCAACCACCTTATACTGCTAGAACATTATCAGTTCTATCAGTCAGAAATTTCCCATAAGAAGGCAGAGTTCCTGTCCAGGGGAAATTTCTGCCACTCAGAATCGACCAGCTCAGCTGTTCAGAACTGTGGACAGGTTGTGCAACCCAACCTGTATGCAGCTCCGAAGAGCTTTTCCACAATTGCAGTGTGATGAGCTTGCTCAGTTCTTTGCTGATAAGGTGGCTGACATCAGGTCAGAGATCCTGGCAACACATTCTATACGAGTTGCGGAGGATCAGGACTTGGTCACAGTCCCTCCGTTCTCCTGGAGTACCTTCGACTGTCCAGAAGTCACGGATGTTATGTGGATTATCCAGGGGGGATGCACCCTACATGCTGTAGTTTAGACCTGGGCCTGACATCCCTGATTATGGGTTGTGGTGATCTTATTGGCAGGTTCTGGCACAGATAATCTGGTGCTCCCTTGATTATGGTGTTTTCCCCTGCTCCTTGAAAGAGGCAATGGTGACATCGTTGTTGCAGAAAGCTTCTTTGGACTCAGATTCTCCAGCTAACTATAGGCCTATCTCGAACCTTCCCTCTTTTTGTGGAAGGTGATCGAGAAAGTAGTGGCTGCACAACTGGAGAACCATTTGCCATCCATAACATCTACGAACCTCTCCAATCTGGTTTCCAGAAGAGGCACAGTACTGAGACTGCGCTAGTTCGGGTGCTCAATGATCTCCTGGAGGTGAGAGACCAGAGAAAATGGTCCATTTTGGTTACTTTTAGATCTGTCATCAGCTTTTGACACCATTGACCATGGGGTGCTGCTTGAGTGCCTGAGATTCATCTGTGGACTTTCTGGTTTGGTCTACAGATGGTTTACATAATGCCTCACAGGAAGAACTCAAAGGGTTGTATCGTTTTTTTTTTCCTCTGATCCGATCCTGCTGTCATGTGGGGTTCCTCAGGGCTCAGTATTGTCCCCCATGTTGTTTGCGGTGTATATGCTTCCCCTTAGAGACATTGTAAGGCAGTATGGGCTGAGGTTTCATTGCTATGCCGATGATACCCAGCTCTACCTGTCTTTTGCCCCCGACCAGGAAGGAGCAGTCTTGGTATTTAATAACTGCCTCGATGAAATCCAAGATTGGATGAAGTCCAGTTGGTTGAAGTTGAACCCTGGAAGATGGAGGTGATGGTTTTGGATCCAGGCCGTTGGATGGGGGGCTGGGGGCAGGCTGCTCCCTAGGATTGTTCCTGGGAGATGCTGAGCTCCAGGCCTCTGAGCAGGTGTATGACCTGGGGGTGTTGTTAAATGCGGGACTGACACTTCGTGCATAGACGTCGGCCATTGTAAAGTCATCTTTTTACCATCTAAGAAACATCTCCAGGATCAAGCACCTTGTTCCATCCGTAGATCTGCTTGTATTGATCCATGCCTTCGTGACCTCACACTTAGATTACTCTAATTCGTTTTGCTTTGGGCTACCAGGGGTTGATATCTGTCGGTTGCAGCTGGTGCAGAACTCAGCAGCCCGGCTGTTGATCGGGATTCCGAGATCTTCCCATATCACACCGGTGCTGTGGGAACTGCACTGGCTGCCAGTTCAGTGGTGGATCTCCTTCAAAGTAGGGTTACTGACATATAAAGCCCTACACAGACTGGGTCCTGACTACCTGAAAGAGCTCCTGATTCCCTATCACCCTGAGCAACCACTTCGCTCAGCCGACGAGGGGTTGCTGGAGATTCTGAGGGGGACTTTAAAATGTGCGAGAGCCGGGGCATTTATGTTCGTGGCCCTGACCCTCTAGAATTCTCTACCCCATCAGATTAGGGAGTGCGCAACTGTGGGGAGATTCAAACAGGCTCTAAAAACATTCCTGTGGAATAAAGCATACAGTGAAGATTTTGGCTGACATGTTTGTATTTATTGAATGTGGTGATGTTTTATATGTTTTAATTGTTCTGATTGTTATGCGCCCTGGTTTTGAAAGGCGCATTATAAATAAAGAATTATTATTATTATTATAATCGAGATTTTAGAACTAAGGCTGCAGGAGTCATATTATGCTGGTGCCTGTAAAGCAGACCTATTCTGGCGTTGGCTGTCTTTACTACGTGATCAATGTGATGAGTAAAAGAGAGGAGGCTATCCAGTGTGATGCCTAGATTTTTAAAGGTGTTGACGTGAGGCCGGCCCAGTGGTGCTGGAGGTTGAGGCACTGGTCGCTACACCTCACGCCATGCCACGCCGGTGACCCGGGTTCAGGAACGAGCCCGGGCTGCCAGGGGTTGGCAGGGGGAGAGAAGATTGAATCTGGAGGACTCTTCTCCTCTCCTCTCTTGGGGGAAGAGTGCCATGTCGTTCCGCCTGCTGATCGCTCTCTGGTGGTGGCTGGAGGGCGATATGGGTCAGGAGGCACGCTCTGTTGTAATCATATCGGTGGGGGGGACGGGAGAAAAGGAGAAAAAGGATTCTGTCAGGGCTCCATTACAGTCTGCCACACCCAAGGGCCAACCTTGACTTCTGGATTGGGTCTCTGGGGAAGGGACACCACCTCCCTGGCCCCGCCATGGGGACAAGCCTTGGGGGAATCACTGGGGTCGGCGAGTGCGGGAATGGCGGAACCCAAGAGAGAGTCCCCCTTTGGAAGGTTGAAGCCCCTGCCAGGGCAGGGGGAGAAAAAAACCTGAATGGAAAAACAAAAAAAAAAAGGTGTTGACCTGTGCCAGTGGCTCCTGTTTATTGTTCTGGATGGTCAGCTGGCAGGTTCTGTATTTGTTCTTGTGGTTAGCAAGCAACATACCTTTAGTTTTGTTGTAGTTCAGAAGTCCTCTATGACAGACAAACTATTCTGGAGCTTGGTTTCTAGCATGTGTGGTGTGAGCTACTGGTGAAGGCAGTATGAGCCATCGGCGTGCTCGCGGGATGTGTCCTGGGCATGCCATGTGGAGGGAGGCTAGGAACAAGCTGAATAGGAGTGGGCCTAGGATGGAGTCCTCCGGGACATCAGTTGTTACTTCCTTACTATCTGAAAGGGTCCCATTGATTTTCACTTTTTGTGATCTGTTTTCAAGGTAACTTCTGAACCAGCAGTGTCAGTTGACAGCCCAGATGTATGAAGTTTGTTTAGCAGAATACTGTGGTTGACAGTGTCAAACGCTCAAGCTGGCTGTTGTCGAGTGCTGTGTGGATAAAGTTGGTGTATTCTAATAATGCTGTGGTGGAACTGTAGGCTTTCCAGAAGCTGTGTTGCTGGGGGCACTGAATGTTATATTTGTTAAGGAAGTCCACCAGCTGGCCAGAGACCATGCGCTCAAGAGCTTTAGAGAGATGAGGTAGTATGGAGATTGGCCTGTAGTTGGCAGGTAGGGCCCGATTCTCACTTTTGTGAATTGGCGTGACTACTACGGCTTTTCATTGCTTGGGAAACTGTCCAAATCAGAGGGATAGATTCAGTATTATGGTGAGTGGTTGTATTAATTCATCAAGGGAGAGGGCTATTCATTTTAGGTTGAGTGAGTCGCTACTGTGCCTAGATTTGCTGAGGGAGCATTGGAGATATTTTTTGGCATCATCATCGTGGGAGATTTGCCTGAAATAAAATGTTGGGGTTCCGGAGGGGTGGGTATTGTCAGCCGGGGTTACTTTCGAATTAATCTTTCCGGTGTTTAAGAAGTCCGGTGGGAGAACATGACTGAGGTCAGAAATGGCAGTGTTGAAGGTATTAGCTATTATTTTTGGGTCTTGGGTAATTTCCCCATTTACCAGGAGCATAGAAGCTAGCCTGGTGGCGCTGAGGGTTGAAACGCTAGACTCCACTCCTCATGCCACACCAGTGACCCAGGTTCAGGAAAGGACTTGGGAGGCCGGGGACTGGCAGGGGAAGGAGAGGATGGAGCACTCAGAGGACTGCTCTCCTCTCCCAGGGTAGGCTCTGGGGGCTTACTTGGTGTACCAGTAACCTCTGTTAGAGACCAAGGGTACTGATGGCGCAGAGCCATACAAGAGGGTGGAGTGGCGGTGGACGTCAGCAACTTGATTGTGCTGATGTCACTGTATGTCCACACTCTGGGGGAGACTATACACAGAAAATCCCCTGCCCCTGGATAGGCAACAGCACCTCCAGTGCCCCTCTGCAACACGCCCAATGCTGGGCTTACCTCCTGGCTCGCCCGTTCCTCTGACTTGCCCTGGTTCTGGTGATGGGGTCCTGCCAGACTGGGTTGGCAGGGGAGTATCTGTCCCCGATTTCCTAGCAGGGTGACTTCAGGCGGGCGGTATGCGGAGTTGGCGAGAGAGGATGCCCGAGAGAGTTCCAGGATGGTAGATGCATAAATAAAAAAAAAAAAAAATGTACCAGGAGCATAGAGGGGGAGGATTTGTTGTCCTTTCCCATAAGATCTTTTGTATTGCTCCAAAATCTTTTGCCATCACCCCAGGTATTGTTAAGGCTGTTTTTAAAATGCTTTGCATTAGCAAGCCTGATCTCCTTGATACGTTCATTTCTTGCCGCCCTATACCTCTGAGTACTTCTAGTGTGCCAGTGGCTTTTGCTTTGTGCCATAGATTGTTCCCTGTCCTCATAAGATCAAGGAGATTATGTGTGATCCAGGGGCTGTTGACACCCTTGAGTTTACGTTTTCTGACTGGTGCATAGGTGTCACATACTGCGTTGAAGGTTGAGATAAAGTATTCTAGGGCCTTGTCAACATCTTGGAGGGCCAAGGTGTGGGGGGGGAGACCAATCAAGCTGTTGAAGGTGGGATTTAAATTAGTTTCATTGCCCTCTTTTAAGGACATGACTTAAGACAATGTTAGAAGGAGGATTCGGGGCGTTGTTGGACCAGAGGCAGGTAACTGGGGAGTGGTCACTTAGCGAGTCTGCAAGGACTGAGGCACCCGCAGTTCTCTCTGGGTGGCTTGTAAGTACCCAGTTGAGCAGAGTCTTAGTTCCTGTCCGGTAGTAGACTCTGCTCGAAGCTTTAACCATTTGGGAGATGCTTAGGCTGGCAAGTGTATCCTTATATGGGGCTGATTCCTTTGACAGCCAGTTCATATTAAAGTCCCTGATATGGTGCTGGTTGGTTAGAAAGTCAATCAGTTTATTGAAGCCAAGAGATTGTTCTTTGGGCAGTATGTATACTGATACTATGGTGAGGGATTTCCTGTGGCAGCCAGGTAATAATCTGGATCTCCTTTCCAGAGTCAATTTGGGGACGGTGTGACCTCAGAGGATGTTCTTGGAATAAATGAAACAGCTCCCCCTTTTTTTCCCTTTCCATCAGGCCTAAATATGTTGTACCCATTAAGTGATATTGCGGAGTCTGGGACTTTTGGGGTGAGCCAAGTTTCCACTAGGGAGAGCATGACCAGATTGTGTTGACAATCCCAGACTTGGAGCTAGTCTAATTTGGGAAGCAGACTACAGATATTTATGGTGGCCAGTTTTAAGGCCCTATTAACATTTATCCTGACTTGTGATATCCCTGCAGGGCCGGGATTGGGGTGAATGTTGCCAGAGAGTAAGAGAAGCATTAGGGAGAAGTGTAACAGATACTTTTTTAATACTTTACGCTTCATGTTGTGTCTGTGCCTGATTTTATTTTTACCTTGATGGGGTGTCAGTATAAGGACTAGTTGGGATGGATTAAATGTCAGTTGTAGAGGGGTAATAGTGTTTGGGCATACAAGGGTGGTTAGTAGCAGACTGATCAGCTGTAGGGGCTTTGTTGTCTATGGTTGGCCTGCATTTATAGTAGGGCAATCCTATTATGGTGGGCAGCTGTGTAATGTCTGTCTGAGTTGGTTTATGTATATCTATTTGTAGAGGCATCAGGAGAAGTAGGAAAAGAATCAATATTACTGTTAGTGAAGGACATTGCTATGTGCGTATATGCGAGCCTTAGGTACATGACAAAGGTGGATTTCTAGGGTGATGTTAGCAGCAAGACCTGCACTATGGTGTGTGTGCAGTGGGGGGGGGGGGCAGGCAGTGAAAGGGGAGACCACACTGCCAGTGATAGGAGGCTGGTAGAGGAGAGGATTGACTTTCAGGAGATAGAAAGCACTGCATCACAGTTGTAGGGGTGAGAAAGTGGGCTGATTGTTTCCAAGGAACAGCAATAAATGGTGGACCAGCTTTGGGTGGGGGGTGGTGGCATCTGCTATACAGTGCTGCGAAAAGTGTGGTGCCATCCTCTGGAGCTGAGTAGTACCTGAGGTGGGGGAGAAGAGTCTGGGGAGCAGGGGAGAGAAGCAGGGAGGTCCTGGTCCACTTTGTAGCCCTCAGTGACTGGCAGGAGTCTGGCAGCACATGAAGATGGTCCTGGGGAGCTGAGGTAGGGGGAGAGGAGTCCAGGGAGCAGAGGAGAGAAACAGGGAGGGCCTGGTCCACTTTGTAGCCCTCAACGACTAGCAGGAATCTGGCAGCACACGAAGATGGTCCTGGAAAATGAGAAATAAGCTGGTCGTCTGGCTTGGTGGCACTAAGGGTTGAGGCGCTGGATGCCACACCTCGTGCTATGCCGGTGACCCGTGTTTGGGAATGAGCAAAGGCTGGCAGGGGAGGAGAAGGATTAAATGCCTGACTGCTGCTCTCCTTCTCTGGGGGGGGATGGCAGACTTCACTGCAATACCGCCACCTGGGGGAACTCGGGTGGGGGTGCAGTCAGAGGTAGCAAGACGTATTGGGAGGGGCGGACGTCAGTCGAGGGCCAGAGCAAAGGCATGTCTCACCGTGCCTTTGTCTCACTGGCCCTCCCAGTGCACTGATGCCCACAGGGGGTTGGAGAAAACCAGGAAACACCCCGCAGTGGTGCTGGTAGACAGGTCCCAGCGCCGGTGATCGGAGGAACCCATGGACAAATAGTGCAAGGTGCACACTCAGCTAAAGGTCTTGGGGAGTTAGGGGCACTCCTTCACCCCAGCTGGGGGGTTATCCGGTCTGCTCAGGGTTCAGGAGCAGGGCACCCATATGGGCTGACGTATCTCAGGGGAGCTCCAACGCAGGGATGCATTGGGTCCCTGAAGAGAGAGACCACTGCAGGAAGGTAGGAGCATAAAGATAAGGTAAAAAAAAAAGAAATGAGCTGGCCATGGACACTGTGAAGGCATGGTGTGTGGCAAATATCCCGTTGGAGAAGCTGCATCATTTACAGCTGAGAGAATGGATGGATAAATATGCGAAAGAGATTGGAGCACTGCCCAAAGCAGACTCTCTGAGGCACATCTACATACCAAAATTGAGAGATCAACTTGAAGCAGACATTAATACAGCTGTGGTGGGGAAATTGCAGTCTGTTGTTCGTGACAAGAGCACAGACGCACAGTCATGGTGCATTCTTAATATTATCTTTGCACTGGAAAGGAGCAAGACATTCCTTGTCAACAGTACTGAGCTGGAAGCTGTAAATTATTCAGCAGTGTCCTGAAGACTCTACAAAGTAATAATATTGATTTTTTTAACTATTAAGTTAGTTTATTGAGAGCATAATACTGACAGAAGTAGACATATTTCACATTATAAAATATGTAACGATTTTATGTGAAGCCAGTAAAAATGAAGAACTACATAACCAATACAAAATACTGAAGCAGGTTAATGAGAAAGTCTCTTATCTTGCAGGTCTGTCTGTTCCAGCTAGATGTAACCAGTCCATCTCATCACGCATTTGGCATGCATGGATGAAAGAAGTTCAGAAGAAAGGAGATTTATAACCATTCCATCTTATATTAAACCTGCTGGAAGTTATACTTCATTAAATAACGCTCCCCTTTTTTTTGTTTATAAAAAAGTAATAGGTTAAAACTAACCTGCTGAATTCTTATCTATCTAAACTAATTTAACATATGTGTAACAAATCATTTAAAATAAAACTCTAATCATTGAAATATTCTGTCTGGCTCATTTTCTGTCATATTGAACCTTACATTAACAGTATTCAACGATTAATATTAGACTACAAAGTTGTATACCGTGTGCAACTACTTTCAATTTCAAAAATCTTTCCTAGACAGGGTGGGCTTAAGACAAGGTCATGCATTCCTTCCAGTAAGATAGGAGTTGCTTCAGTACAGACCTCCCTTCCACGACTTCTATGTAGCTAAAATAGGGAAGCCATCAAGAGTTATACTTATCTACTTGAAATCTTAACTTAGCTGTAACTGCTTCCATATTCATAATAGATTTCAACTTGTGGGTCCATTAGGTCAATGTCAATAAGTCGGGAGATAGCCAGTTTTGAGTGATGACCTTAAGGGCTGCTATAGTGAGAATTAGATATAAGTATTCCAATACCGTCATTTTAATTTCCTCTGGTGTACAACCCAGGACCAAATGGTTAAATGTAAGATCCTAAGTCAACCCTAGTATCTTTTTGACTTTGTCTTTCACTTGGTTCCAAATGGTCTAGATTCTGGGGCAACTACAAAAAAAGTGATAGCGTGTGTCCGTTAACCCACAGCCTCTCCAACAAGCATCTGAAGGGCAAGTAACATAATGCTTAGAGATAGTGGGTGTAATGAAAAAACATTCAGAAACTTTCCATCTAAATGCCCTCCAAATCAACGATGCCATGGTTTTATGTGGGATTTGCCATATTTTTTCCCAGCTCTGTTCCATAATACTCTGCTCATGTTCTTCCTCCCATTTATCTTGGATACTCTGTATTGCCAATAGACCTGTCCCTTCCTGGAGAAATCTGTAAAATTGGGAAATCAAATTCTTCGCGTCTATAACCATAGTCCTGTTACGTAATATACATATACCCTCTGGTAGCGGTGCAACTAAATTTGTCACTCTACAGGTGTTTGGAGGTGATGACAGCATTGGAGATATCTATAGAAGTAATTTTATGTAGGCCATATTCCTGTTTCAAGGATAAGTAGTCCTGTATAATAGCCCCCTTTAAAAATTGATGAAGAGATTTTAAACCCTGTTTTGCCCATCTTTGAAAGCAATTGTCCCTTTCCTGTACTGGAAATTTAGGGAGATGATGTAGAGGTATAAATTGCCAAATGTAATTGGGCAATTCCCATCCTGCTCTAATTTGTAACCAGGTTGAAATAGTATGCTTGGTCCATCTATTTCGGAGATCTTTCAAATCTTTAAATAAAATTGTCTAGGGGAGCAGATTAAGGGGCAAGCTGGGATGAGCTCCCTCTTCTAGAGCGCACCAATTTTTCTGATGCTTTGCACTAAGCAGTTTAACCAAAGGGACTAATTGGGCTACTTGGTAATAAGTATAAAGGTCCGGGAATCCCCAACCCCCTTCTGCTTTACCTCAAGTAAGACTGTCCACTTAATTCTAGGTTTCCTGCCTGCCAAGATAAAATGTGTCAAGTTCTTATTTATAAGTTTTAGATTTGGTTCAGGGAAGGGTATGGGCCAATTGGAGAAAAGGAATAATAAATGGGGTAAAACATTCATTTTTATAGAATCTATCCTGTTGGAAAAGGAAAGGGGGAGAGATTGCCATCTTTTCAGATTGGTGAAGAATTGTTGCATCAGATTTCCATAGTTATACATGTACATCTTTGAAAGGTCCATGGGTATCTATATACCTAAATATTGAACTTTTTCTTTAACCCATTTAAATGGTATTTGAGCTGCACAATCTCGATCAATAGAGCCTCCCACAAGGAGAACTTCTGATTTGTCCGTATTAATCTTGACGCCTGATAACTTCTTGGATCAATCAAGTAATTTTAAGAGATAGGGAATGGATGTTCCTGGGTTGTCTACATATAACAATGCATCATCTGCATACATTGATATCTGACAGATGTGTCACCCCACCATTATCCCATGAATCTCCTGTGTCTCCCTTACCACTGCTACCAATGGTTCCAGACTGAGGGCGAATAGTAGGGGAGAAAGGGGGCACCCCTGCCTGATACCTCTCTCTATTTTCAACGGAGTCAACAGATTTGTTTCCTAATTCCATATGACTCATCACTGTCTTCAAGTAACCCCAGTTAAGGCAGTCAAACACCTCCTCAGCATCTAAAAAGATGGCTAGTTGAGCAGATTCAGTTGGAGATTTGTGAGCCAGAACACTTAAAAGTTTACAAATGTTATCTGAAAGATGTCTGTTCGGTATAAATCCAGTTTGATTCAGATGTATTAAGTATTCCATGTATTTATGAAGCCTAATAGAAAACATTTTTAGATAAAATCTTTAAATCTTGGTTTAGAAGTGAAATGGGCCTGTATGCTCCACAAGTATTCCTAGGTTTCCGAAGCTTTGGTATCACCCTGATCACAGCTTCTCTCCAAGTATTAGGGGTTCTGTCTTCTTTCAAGCAGTCATTAAAGACCTGAGTTAGAATAGGGGATAGGGCATTTTTAAGTTTCTTATAGAATTCTGAACTAAATCCATCAGGTCCTGGGGTTTTGCCAAATGGGAGGAATTTAATGACTTGCTTAACCTCTTGTTTTTTTTTAATTGTTTAACCAGGAGTAGCACACTAAGCTGAAAGCTTTTTTACAGGTGTAACCTGGGAGCACAGGGAAGTTAAGTGACTTGCTCAGGGTCACCCAGTATGCAAGTGAAA
This sequence comes from Neoceratodus forsteri, assembly GCA_016271365.2. Taxonomy (NCBI): domain Eukaryota; kingdom Metazoa; phylum Chordata; order Ceratodontiformes; family Ceratodontidae; genus Neoceratodus; species Neoceratodus forsteri. The sequence continues at coordinate 821,864,356 of CM028137.1, read as the reverse complement.
GCTGTGGGATTCAAACCCAGGTCCGGTCTGCTAGATGTCACCAGATTTGCAGCTCAGAGCCTTAAACCACTGCTTTATACTGCCTCCTCCTTTGTTCCGTAATGGGAGCATCCAACTCTTTCATAGCCGGAGTTGGCAATTGAGGTAAATTCAGATCGTGTAAGAAGGATTTGGTTTCTGAGATTATATCTATATCTTTGGTTTCATCTAAATATGATGTCTGATAAAACTGCTGAAATTGAGCCACAATATCCTTCAGTTTAGTCCAAGGTTGGGTTGGATCCTGCCTATTGATTATCTGTGAAACTTCTATCTGCTTGAGCTTTACAAAGACGGTAGGCTAGTAATTTAGCCACTTGGCTACCAGTTTCACGATATTTATGTCCTATGTATCTTAATCGCCCTTCTGCTATCTGGTTTTCTATTTGCTATATCTCTTCCCTCACCTTATTTATATCTTTAAGCACCACTGTTTTAGTTGGATTTTGCTTGTGTATCGACTCTAGCTCCTCTAGTTCTGCTATTAACCTTTTATATGTTAACAGAGTTAATTTTTTCTTTGCTGCTGTGAAGCTAATGATTTCCTCTCTAGCCACAGCTTTAGTAGTTTCCCAGGTTGATATTACCGAACAACCTTGTTGCAGACTAGTCAAGTGTACTTCTTTTATTGTTTCTGTGAGTTTCTTAGTGAAATTTTTATTATTTAAGAGTGAGACATTAAGTCTCCAGAAATGCTGCTTATTTCCCTGGATTAAGTTGAGTTGTACAGATACTGGAGCATGGTCTGACAAGGTAATATTGTGTATTTTAGATGTAAAAATTCGATGCATATATTCTTTTTGTGTGAGAAAAAAATTGATCCTAGAGTAAGTACCTTGGGATGCTGAATAGAACGAGAAATGTCGTTCCCCTTTATGTTGATTTCTCTAAATATCACATAGCCCCATCTCTTCTGCCAAAGATACTAACATTCTAGATGCTTATTTGTTAGTATTTATTGAACCAGAAGATCTATCCACAGTTGGATACATAACTGCATTAAAATCTCCGACGAGGAGTAATTGACCTTGTGGTAGAGCCACTATTTTATGAAATACTTCCTCTAAGAAAGGGACAGTATTATCATATGAGGCATATATGTTAATAAGATTAACTTTTTCTCCTTGAAGCTCTCCTGTTACTCTCAAAAAATGCCCTCAGAACTCTTTCTTCATCATCTGAATTTGTATGGGACACCCTCTCCTAGACAGAATGGCCACTCCTGCCATTCTCCCGGTGGTGAATGAGGCAACCTCTACTTGTTCCACCCAGCTCCTATGTTGTTTTAGATGCTCGTTCATTGGTAAGTGCGTTTTTTGAAGAAACACGTTTCCACAGTCCAACTTTTTCAATTCCCCTAACAGTCTAGTTCGTTTAATTGGGGAATGCACTCCTTTTACATTGTAAGAAATTATATTAATCTCCCCCATATTTGATGTAACATACTAAAGAAACTATGATGTTCTGTCCTTAGGTATCCACCCTGCACCAGTCGATAACCAATAAGCAGTCTAGTTTGCAGAAAAGATAACCAATATACAATATAAGCCTGTTTAGGAAAGTATTTGAATGCAAATCTATAACTCAGACCAATTAATCTGACAGAATAAAATGTTGAACAATCTGGAACAAACATAAACAACAACTTTGTTATATGAACTTTTCCAACTATATCAGAAACGGAACACTGCTGCTCGGATTGGCAGTGTAAATTAGGATAATAAAAAACAAGTTAACACTTCCTAGGCGAACCTTCGAGCTCCAGAAATACACCCTTATTGCATAACTGGAAATCAAATGATTCCTTTTACGGTGAGAAGCGTGATACCAGACTGTGATGTCATGACTTAATGCTGGTATAAACACACTGTATATTAACATCACAATAATTAATGCTGGTATAAACACACTGTATATTAACATCACAATAATTAATGCTGGTATAAACACACTGTATATTAACATCACAATAATTAAGCCACATGAGCCCCTTTGGGCATCAAGCATAACCCAAAACAAACACCCTATGAACAGCTATAGCTGGTCACAGCCACCCCAACCTACATATGATATACCGGTTGTGTAATGGGTATAACCCCTCTTGAAGCCGTTCTTGTCCAACCTTTCTCTCCTCCCCCTCAAAAAAGAAAGGAATTATTACAAAGAAATGTTCCCAGTTTTATTTATACTGATCCTTTGTTTTGCCTTCTTCCTTCTGAAAGATGGAAGGAATTAATTGGGGCGCTCCACTACCCTCAACAAGTTACTCTGCTCTGTTGACCCCACTCTTGCTGTACCTCATAGCTTTCTAGTTTTGTGGTGTTGTAACAACAGTACTGGAAAATGATTCTTCTCATTGGTAGTCCCATGGTAGGGCAACCTCCATTAAATACTCATTTAATTCTAAGGTGTTTACATCTCTTAAGGATGGAGTCAGGGGTAATAATAATCCCTATTGTATGTATTCCTGGATTGCCCCAAGGGGCCGACCCCCTCTTCCAAATTAATCCATCAAATTAATTTGGATTATATACCATGCCCCTGACCCCCAAATAGTTGATTCTTAATTGGGGATCATTCGAACAACTAAAGAATCCCCAGCTAAAGTAACCCCCCTTGTCAGCATCGCTTACATTCTCAACTCTTGAAATGTGTTCCTATTTTTTTTTTTGTTTAACCAGGAGTAGCACACTAAGCTGAAAGCTTTTTTACAGGTGCAGCCTGGGAACACAGGGAAGTTAAGTGACTTGCTCAGGGTCACACAGTATGCAAGTGTAAGCTGTGGGATTCAAACCCAGGTCTGGTCTGCTGGATGTCACCAGATTTGCAGCTCAGAGCCTTAAACCACTGCACTGATTCATAACTGCTTCTCTCTCATCTCCACTCATGTGGTATGTGACAATACAGTATTTTATTTTATTTAGCTTTTGTTAACTGGGTAAGTGCACTAGCCATAAAATGACTATTTTCAGGCACGACCCAGGAGAGTACAGACATGCAGAAACTTAACAGGATAACAAATTATAAATGCTTTACATTTAATAAGTTAAACAGGATACAATATATCAAAACATACAAAGTAAAGCACTTTACATACAATGGCCCAGATATTCAAAAGGGTTGCTCCATGCGCAACAGGGTTGCGCATGCACAAGTCCTACATTGAGCCATTCTGTGATATTCAGCAGGAGGCAGCTGCGCCACTGAAAACAGGCTGAGCAACAGCACAATGCAAATGAATGCATGCTCAACATGAGGGGGAGGAACCATGCATAAACTGCACAACCCGATATTCAGTCGGGTTGTGCAGAGTTGTGCAGGCGCAACCCCCAACCTGCGCCTGCACAACTTTGAGCCAAAAAAAAAAGGATCAAGTTGAGGACCACCCACAGGTGAGCTGCTGTATTGCAGGGTGCAACACAGCAGCTGCCACCCTAGCTGGCCCCCAACTTGGTCCCTGATCCCCCAGTGCCCGATCGCGGGCAGAATGTAAAACCCCCCAACCCGAATATCTCCCTGGTGGTCCAGTGGACCGTAATGCCCATCGTGGGCAGAATGTCAAGTTACAACCCCCAAACATCTCCCCTGGCCCAGTGTCCCCCACCACCCACGAAAGCTCCTCCACCCGCTCCCCGCAGCCAGCGGGTGGCATCCCACCACTTGCCGCCACGCCGCGATTGACTATTCGTAGTCGCTTATTGCGTAGAGTTAATGCATGCAGCCCAGCTGTATATTATTATGTTCAGATTTGTAACAGCCATCATTCACAACACCCGACCGTCATGTACGGTATGGGCTGCACGCCCATTGGCTGTAGTTTGCACCACCGGTGTGTAGCCCACGATAGTCGGGCGGCGGCGGGGGCAGGCGGGTGGATGCTGCTGCCGCCGGCCGCGGGGGAGCGGGTGAGGGGACACTAGACACCAGGAGATGTTTGGGGGTTGTAATTTGACATTCTGCCCGCGATCAGGCATTACGGTCCACTGGACCACCAGGGAGATATTCAGGTTGGGGGTTTATATTCTGCCCGCGATCGGGCACTGGGGGTTGATATCGCTCTGCCCGCGATCGGGCTTCGAGATGTGTGGCGGGGGGTTCATGTTACTTTATTGCCCGCGATCAGGCTGTGGGAGATGTGTGTGGGGGTCAGTTACTGCATGCCCACGACTGGCTTCGGATCTGTGTGTGTGTGGGGGAATGTACACAGAGATACTGCCCGCGATCTGCTGCAGGTGCATCGGTCCCCGATGGCTGCTGCCTGGCAGGGCGGCCAGGCGCAAGTCCTTGGGGATCGGCGCACCTACATGCTAATGGCATGCAAATGGGGCCATAAATAGATGCAAATGGCCCCCCCTGCACCTTGCATAAATTATGGTCCCATTTGCATGTCACCTTTGAATATGGGAAATTTGCACATGGCTTAATGGTACACAGCCACCGCAAGTTTAATGCTCAACTCTGGCAACTCTTGGCGGTGCAAGTTCCACTGGCGCCATGCGCAGTGGTTGGGGGGGGTGATATTCAAAGGAGTTGCTCAATAGCGCAACTCCTTTGAATATCACCCCAACCACACCCCTGTGCAACTATTTTGAGCAGCGCAGGGGCTTGCGCCTCAGAATGGCGCAGTTTGAATATCTGGGCCAATGAGTTAAACTGGATACAATATATCAGAGACATACAGAGTAGACCATTCATAAGTTCGTAGATGCCTACCTATGCAATGAATAGAGAGGACCTTGGATAATAAATTATCAGGTGACATATCATATGAACAGAACAAGGTACACAAAAACCAAAACAGGTAATACAAAAAGAAGAAATAACCATTGAGAGCAGGGGGTGTCATTAAGGAAAAAGTTGGTAAGTGAGGAAGAGGCGAGCAAGCCATGAAATTAGATTATATGAGTGTATGTAAGTGTAAGGGAGATGCCTGCAGTGCAAGATTGTATATGGGCAGGGAAAGGGAGCCGGGACAGGCTGAGGCAGTAAGAGGGTATATAGAGGTGAGGAAATACTGTTGTATGGCCAGAGACCTCAGTCACTAGGTAGAGTGAAAGCAGGAACAGGTATCAGCAATCAACAGATTTGAGCGCAGTTTTCTCTTAAAGCATGTGTGGGAGCTAGAAAGTCTAATGTTGAGGGGAAGGGAATTCCACAGCTGTGGAGCTGCATGCTCAAATGCAACAGTTCCTTTCCTATTGCGGCACCTCGGCAAATTCAGAAAGGATTTATCAGCTGATCGTAGACCATGGAGTGTGTCCTGAGGAACAAGCATAGCTGCAAGACACCTAGGGGTCTGATTTCGAATTATCAAATCAATAAGAGAGCCAAGGTAGTATTTCCTACTAGCTAACGGAGACCGCAAGCCAAGATCATTATAAAGCTGACAGTGGTGTTTAAGCCGAGGAGCAGAAGAGGCATAGCGACATATGTTATTATACGTAATATCCCATCTGAGTAGGTCAGTTTTATGAGCAGCCCCAAATAAGGGAGCCCCATAGGTTAGGTGGGGAGCAGAATCCTTCTAATGGCTATTTTAGCTAATGGCTTGAGCATATAACTAGTCTTATATGCAACACCCAGTTTGGAGTTGACAGCTCTGCAAACAGACTGTACATGAAGATTAAGATCAAGAGATTGATCTAGCAAGATGCCCAGGTACTTGAAAGAAGTCACACATTCCAGTAATTGACCTTCTAAGTCATGCACCGTCAGTGCTGTTGTGCAAGCCTAGAGCTTTGGGGCCGATCCAAGCAGCATGGCTTTAGTTTTTCTAGTGTTGACAGCCAGTTTGTGGTCATATAGCCAGTTTTGGATATTGTTAACGTCAGAGGAAAGGGTTGTGTTGATAGTGTCTATATTAGTAGAACTTGTATAGATGACAAGATCATCAGCATATAGAATAGCAGAGCAGGATTTTAGAGCAGCTTCAATGTTATTTATATAAAGAGAGAATAGGAGGGGCCCTAGGATGGAGCCCAGAGATACACCAATGTTAATGGTGGTACTGTTCGATAGAGAGGAATTAAATTTCACCACTTGAGTTATATTTGTCAGGTAGCTTTCATATCAGTCAACAACAGAGAAGGAGAAATGCAGGTGTCGAAGCAAGGAGAGAAGCAAAGTGTGATCAACAAGGTCAAAAGCCTTTGTGAGGTCAATAAAGACAGCCCCAGTCAGATTGCCAGTATCCATTTTTGAAAGAGTGTGTGTGGTGAATTTAAGGAGTGCAGTCATTGTGCTATGTCCTTTTCTGAAGCCATGTTGGGTATCCGAGAGCAGGCTGTGCTTAAATAGATAGTCAGTTGTCTGAGTTGCGACAATTTTCTCCAGGATTTTGCTCAGTACCGAGAGTATGGCAATTGGTCTGTAGTTCATGACAACCTTAGGATCCCTTTTTTTAAGTACAGGTGTGATCCAAGCAGCTTTCCAGAGGTCGGGGACCACTCCACCTGAAAGTGATAACGTATACATTTTGGCCAGCAGTAATGCAATAAGGGGAGCTGCAAGTTTCAAGAGGCGTGGTTCAATGGAGTCTGAGCCAGAGCTGGTATGATCAGAGATGGGCCTCAGGAGCTTCAGGACTTCCTTTCTAGACACAGCCTTAAAATAGAATGGATGAGTATAAGGAGGCACAGGGGACAACACTTCCAACTTATCCAGACAGGTTCCTGATGAGGAGTGGGAGGACACTGCAGTGGGATCGAAGGAAGAGGTATATTGGGAGAGATCAGAGAAATGCAGGTTGAAAGAATTAGCTATGGTTTGTGAGTCATTGCAATGCACATCACTTATCAGCATATCACCAGGGGTAGTTGACTGTGAGGATCCAAGGAAGGATTTGATGTGTGACCAGAATTTTCTGGGGTCATTGGCCGAGTTAATCAGTAGGTCTTTACAGTACTTGCTCTTAGCAGCTCTGACTTGTCTTTCACATGAATTTCATAGCGTATGGTAAGCATTGAAACCTGTTTGCTGGCCTGATGTTTTGTAGTGCTTCCAGAGTTTATCTCTAAGGTGCAAACTTTTGAGCAAGTCTTTGTTTAGCCATCTTGTTTGTTTATCGCTCACTCTCCGGTTGATCTTTGGGGCATGTTTACATTGAACCATAAGGAATGTAGTGATGAAGAGGTTAAGAGCATCCTGAGAACAGTGTGATAGATAGATCTCTGACCAGTCAATTCTGGAGACGTCATACAGAAACACCTCTTGGTCTAGGTGAGCAAAGTTTGTGAGAGTGATGAGACGTGGTGGAGGAGATGGAGGTGCCCCCAAGGACAGGATGCAGAAAGTAGGAGAGTGGTCAGTTAGGGCATCAGCAAGAGTACCAGTGGCTGAGATGTGTTTTATCCAGTTTACCAGCACCCAATCCAATAGTGTGCCTAGTGGTGATGAAGACAGACTTCTAGTCGGCACTGTCACCATCTGATGCAGGTTGTAGCTATGAGTCAGAGATTGAAGAGAACTGAGAGCTGCCCCAAGCCAGTTTATGTTTAGGTTCCCTAAGATGACAACCTCATTATGATTAAAATTCTGAGAGGTATTTTCCAACTGGTACTCTAGACCCACAATACCTCTCGCTGGGGGGGTTATACGCACAGATAACATGCAGTTTCTTGGCTCCCAACGCAAGGGTAGCATGCAAGTATTCACATACCGATTGAGCATCCGGGATAGCGAGAAGAGAGACAGTCAGATTATTTTTGTACTACAGAGCAACTCCACCACCACGTTTGTTTGATATCCTATCCCTTCCAATAATAAGAGTAATTTGGCAGGGAGCAGAGGGAGTCAGTAACCGATGGTTTTAGCCAGGTCTCAGTGAGACAGAGGATATCAAGATTGTACAGTTTGACCCATGACTCCAGTTCCACGTAGTGACACATCAAACTTATTATATTCAAGTGTGCAATTAACAGCCCATGTTTGGACATACTATGTATGTCATCTGTTGAGAAACAAGCATCTAGTGGCCCAGGATTTGTCTCTATATCCCCAGAAAGCAGAATGGCAATGATGACAAGGAACCACAGCCCCACATTTAGAAAAGGATGGGATAATGCAGACTTGTTCCGTAGTTTCCTAAACATATAGAGAGAATGGTAGGGACAGCCCTTTTGGTAGAGAAGAAGATTAGTTCGTAGTATCCTTGTATTATAAACAATAAGGTTGGCGAAAGTAAAATCATAGTGCTCGGTCCTAGATTTATTTATTTATTTATTTATTTATTTTTTCATTTACATTTTTTCCTCCTTCCTGGAGCCGCCCGCCGCCTTATTCATCTGCCCGGTCACGGGCCGACGGGCTGCTTCCAAATCGGCTGCTGCCCTGATACCCGTGAGCTTACCCCACGGTGGGGCCCGTGACACACAGCCCCTATATATGCCGCGGGCACTGTAATTAGGTCAGGGACCCGGCCTGGAAGCACATTGAAGCCACGGCGAGCTTCATCCGTGACGGCGGGCGGCTCCTCCTCATTTTCCGGTTTTCTCCCCTGTGGGAGGCGGGGTCGTGCAATGACGCCAGCATCCGCCCTGCCTCCAATCACACTGAGTGTCGGCTGCGTGGAACTCCTGGTCTCCACCAGGGGTCCCCACCACGCCGAACATTACTCTACCCCGGAGTAGGAGAGCTGCCCCCAGGACGCCAATCTCTACTCCCCGGCCGGCCCTCTGATGACCCGGGTCCGTTTCCGAACCCGGGTCGCCAGTGTCGCAAGCGGAAATCCAACCACTGCGCCGGCGGGCCGGCTTCCTAGATTTATTTGAGCCATCCTCATTCCATAAAGGTAGTGTAATTCTGTCAAGGCAAAGTAGGACAAGAAAAGTTACGAGGGCAACCCCCAGACAGCTGTTGGACATGGTGTGACTGTTGGTACAACATTGGTTCAACTCATGACCGAGGTCATCCAGGGTCACAGCTAGGCAGGGATTGACAAGAGGCTTTAGCTATGCAAGACCTTGCAGGCCTGCACTCCCCAGCCCCATTACATTGATAGCCTTGGGCACACCTACTCAAGTAGAAGTGCAGGATGTGAAATCCTTTTGTCCTTGTGCTTCCTTTGTTATTTAAAGAGGTTGTTTAAAAGTACACAAATAGATCCCTTGGGAACAAGCCAGATGAAAATGTGGATTTGAGCAGGACCCAGAGTCACTGGAGTTTGTTAGACCTAGTTGCTTGATTTCTGTTTTGTTTGGGATAGCTTCTAAAAAGTTGATTTTAAATTGAAAATGCAAATACCTTGTGGTGATGTTTTGCAGAAAATCCAGTCCAGGAGACCTTCACAGATGTAGTGAGCAAGAATGGTGTAGTTACTTCAAGCAGAAGATCTTGTAAATCCCAAAAAACTTAGCTACAGACACAGACAAACACAAACAACCACCCACACTTCCAAGATGTTAAGCCACAATTGAGTATCCCTCCACTCTTTCCTTCCCCCCACAAAACTGTTACATAGATACATAGACAGTGTTGGCAGATAAGGGCCTATGGCCCACCTAGTCTGCACATTTGAGTTTATGTTTTCCTAGAACTCTGTTGCCCCTTATCCCTTACTTCCAGAATTCCTTTGTGTCTATCCCATGCATTCTTAAGTCCTGTGATTGTTTCAGCCCCCACCACTTCCTCTGGCAGGGTGTTCCACTTGTCCACCACTCGTTCTGTGACAAAATTCTTCCTCACATTTCCTCTGAATCATCCTCCCTTCAACTTCATCCCATGCCCTCTAGTCCTGGAACATCTTTTTCACTTAAAAATAGTGTATTCTTGCATCCTGTTCCTCCCTGTAAGATACTTGTATGTCTCTATCATGTCCCCTCTCTCCCTCCTCCCCTCCAGGAAGTACATATTCAGTTCCTTCAACCTGTCTTCATAGGACTTGTGATGCAATCCATGTACCATCTTTGTTGCCCTCCTCTGAACCTTCTCTATCCTGCCTATGTCCTTACGTAGTTAAGATCTCCAGAACTGTACACTGTACTCCAGGTGGGGCCTCACTAATGTCTTGTATAGTGGAATTATGACCTCCCTTTTCCTGCTGGTGATGCCCCTGCCTATGCATCCCAGCATCATAGTTGCTTTACCTGCTGCCTTGTCACACTGTTTCCTACCTTGAGGTCATCAGAGATGATAACCCCAAGATCCCTTTCCTGCTTGGTGCATGCTATATCCTCACCCCCCCCAACTGATATATTGTGCCAGGTTTTGTGCCCCATAAGCATTATTTTGCACTTCTTTGCATTGAATTTCAACTGCCAAACCCCTGACCATTCTTGAAGTTTCTGCAGGTCCCTTCTCATTCTGTCTACACCCTCTGGTGTGTCTACTCTGCTACAGAGCTTTGTGTCATCAGTGAATAGTGAAATTCTGACTTCTAGGTCCTGCGCAATGTCACTGATGAAGATGTTGAATAGGACCGGTCCCAGCACTGATCCCTGTGGTACTCCACTAGTCATTCTTCCCTCTGTGGAGTGACAGCCATTTACCACCACCCTGTGTGTCCTGCCGCCCAACCAGTTACCTACCCACCACACTACTGTCCTGCCCACACCCATATTCCCTAGTTTGTGCAATAGTCTTCTATGTGGCACAGTGTTAAAGGCCTTGCTGAAGTCCAGATACGCCATGTCCACTGCCCTCCCCTGATCCACCTCCCTAGTCACCCAGTCAAAAATTCATCTGACATGACCTCCCCCTGGTGAAACCATGCTGCCTTGGGTCCTGCAGTCCATTGACAACCAGATGTTCCACTAATCTCTCCTTCAGTAGTGCTTCCATGATCTTCCCCATGACTGAGGTGAGGCTGACTGATCTGTAGTTCCCGCTTCCTCTTTGTTCCCACTTTTGTATAAGGGGACTACATCTGCTGTCCTACAGTCTTTGGGTTCCTCCCATTTCCAGTGATCGGCTAAACAGGATAGCCAGAGGTTCAGCCACCACCTCTCTTAGTTCTTTAAGGACCCTGGGATGCACCCCATCTGGCCCCATTGCTTTATCAACTCTTAGTACTTCCAGTTCCTTCAGGATCATTTCTCGTGTAAAGGGACTTGTGCCCATTTCTGCACCATTCTCGTCCCTTGTACTCCCTTCAGACCCATTACCTTCCTCTTCCTCAGCAAAGACTGAGCAGAAATACCTGTTCAGTATGTTATCCTCCACATGGCAGAAATACCTGTTCAGTATGTCATCCTCCACGTGGCCCCCATCCTGCCCCTTCAATCTCACCATCCCTCCCTTTGCCTTTCTTTTTTCACTTATGTACCTATAAAAGGTTTTGTCCCCTCTACCCACTGATTTTGCAATGTGCTCTTCTGTCTGAGCTTTGGCTTCCCTTACTGACCTCTCTGCCTCCCTTTGCTTCTCCTGGTACTTCTCCCTATCCCCTTCTGCCTGTGTCTTTTTGTATTGCCTGAATTAAATCTTTTTGGCTTTCACTTTCTTTGCTACCTCTTTGGAAAACCATAATGGCCTCCTCTTCCTTTTCCTCTTGCTAACCTGCTTAAGGCATAATTCTGTTGCTCTTGTAATCCCTGTTTTAAATACTGCCCACTGTTCCTCAACCACGATTCCTGCCCTATTCCCCTTAATGCCTCGTTCAAGTATCTCCCCATTTTCCCAAAGTCTGCCCCTCTAAAATCCAGGATACGTGTTTTTGTGTGGTTTGGTTCTGCTCCTTCTGTGATTTCAAACCACAGTGACTGGTGGTCACTGTTCCCCAGGTGCTCCCCCACTGTTACCCCCATCACACTGTCCCTGTTTGTGAGCACAAGGTCCAGTATTGCCTTCTGCCGAGTTGGTTCCACAACCAGTTGCTTGAGGAAGGCACCCTGAAGGGAGTCCAGGATAAATCTGCTCCTAGTTGATGCTGCTGCTGGGATGCTCCAGTCCACGTCTGGAATATTGAAGTCTCCAACCAGTACTACCTCACCCTTGTCTGCCATCCTTTGGATGGCTAGCATCAGCTCCCTATCTGTTTGGTCTGTGCCCTGACAACTACTGCCCAACGTGGCTAAACTTCTAAAGAAAGCAGATACTCTCCTGGCACTTAATTTCTTGATTGCCAAAGTAAACGATTCCCCAACAAAGAAAAAGAACAAGAAAAAATTAAACCTGCAGCATTTAAAATACCAAGTTGTAAGCACTATTAAAGTGTCATGTTCCTGCCATTGTCTGTGTGCAACTGCTTTAATGGCAAGTTAAGACACCATTGTAAGTCTGAGTGAAATCACCTTGTCACGGACTGTTCGCATGGTTCTGTGGAAAGTTTGTTCCCCAGGCGAGTATCTGCTTTCTTTAGAAGTTTAGCCATGTTGGGCAGTAGTTGTCGGGGCACAGACCAAGAGGGACTCCATTTATGACCTCTTGAAACCTTCTCCGAGAAACCCTCCATCATCTTCTGCTCTAGCAATTCAGACTCTTGCCCAGGTAAAGATAACTGTTGCTCCTTCAGAAAAGAAGACGTGTCCACTAGATTATTATAAATCTTGACTCCATTGTCCAAGTACACTGTGAGCTTTTCAGGGAAATTTAGGTGAGCTTTAATGTTGTGCTTTTCCCCACTGCTCTTGGATTACAGCCCTCACTTGTTGCCTTTTAGCCTGAAGTTCAGAGGAGAAATCATGGTCAAAAAAGATTGGCTGCTCTGCGAATTTCAAGTCTTTATGCCTCCAGGCCTCTAGAAGGATTTGTTCCTTTGTTTGGTAGTTTAACATGCAAACTACCCACGATCGGGGTCTTGCCTTTGGATCTGAGGGGCGAGGGCCAAGAGATCGGTGGGCTCTTTCAATATCAAGGGAGCGGTCTGAAGGAAGAGATAAAGTTGAGGTGAGCAGATATTTAATAAAGTCGCCTGGTGTAGGGTATCCTTCCTCGGGCCCCTCCTTTATTCCATGTATCCTGAAATTATTTAGTCTTGCACCGTTTTCCTTGTCCTCCAGCCATGTATGTATATGCTTGTTTCCCTGTATCAGGTAAAGCAGCACTTGGTCATTCAATTCCTGAGCCTCTGTGACTTCCGAAATTTTCTTTTCATTGGTAAGGACTTTATTGTTAATACTTTTAATCTCCATTTGGAGGTCAGCGATGGCAGACTCTATCTTGTTGACCAAGTGAAGTATTTTCTGTAGTGTTTTATCTGTTTTGTTTGGCAGCTCTTCTTCCTTGTGACAGGGTTGAATAGGACCCTGTCCCAGTTGTTATGGAAAGAGTTTGAACACAGGGATCTGTTATATTCTCTCCTTTTCTGTCTCTGTCTGGTTGCACAACCACATTTTCCTGTGGAACCTAGGAATTGATCACCCCGGCAGTCTCGCAATTAGTTGCCTCTCACTGTCTCTCAGTCTTCCCTTGCTGTTTGTCTTTTCCTCCCTTGCATATCTGCTGGTATAAAAATATATGCAAATCATTATGTGGAAATGTAACTGATATTGGGATCCCTTTATTTAGAAATTATATAGTGTTCATTTTTGAAATGTATATAGTTATAGTTTGAGATGATTGCAAAAAGCTATTGGGAACTCAAGAGGTTACCTGAGTGCATTTTGTAAGCCTTTTGCAAGAGCTGTGGAAAAGAGGACATCTGTTCAGGGACACTGTATTCTAGCAGCACCTATCTGATACTTACAAGGACATTTTAGAAAAAAGCAGGATACTTGTTAAGAAGGGGGGGTTGTTGCAAGGACTTATAAAAAGACAGAGCTGCAATGGCTTGCAGATGGACACACAGAGATTAAAGGAAAACTCTGATGAATCTGCTGTTTATTCTTCCTTTGTAAATAGTTATTCTGAACAAGTTTATTTTTTTATGTTACTGCTAGTACAAATAAATAGTTTTGGTAAATTCTACAACTGCTCCTAGTGTTCCTGTGCTTCCTTACCTGTACCTCAACGACATTCCTCCAGGTCTGGGTTGATAGAGATTCAGATGGTGAGTGGCCTCACAAGACCGAGGCCGCAAAGCCCTTCATGTCTGCATCAATAGCCAACTGTTTCATTTTGGATTGTTGGGAGGAATTCTTGCTCCCTTTTGCATGCTGTGGTTTCCCAGACATGAGCACAGTAACGTTCTTTTGCTAGAAGTCGAGTCTTCAGGTTGAGAAGGAAGGATTTCTGTAGATTGTCGGAACGGTTGATGGAACTGCTCAGATTATCTGGTTACCATTAAAGTGACATCACCGTAAGTCATAATATCGATTTTAAGAATGTAGTTTCCTTTACTTAGCGACGAATTACTCACTACATCGTTAAATCAGCTTACTTGATGCCCTTAAATTAAGTTATTAGGACCAATGTTGTGTATGTTGGTTGCTGGGCACGTGTCTTGTGTCCTGTTGGGCATACATGGCTGCACCACCTCAAAAGTGTAAATGATCTTCTCTCATTAGTAAATACACCTTTCAGCAATCCCCAAAATGAAAAAGAGAGTTTATTACATTTTTGGAGGATCAGGATGTTCCGGGGCACTTGATGACTTTGCTGTCAGTTACAGTTCTTAAAAGATGGAACACATGGTTTGCAGCTGTGGCATACCACTCAATACACCCGCAGTACCAGAGGGACTTTTTCAGGGAGGATGCTAGTGATACCACTTCAATTAACAAGCTGAGGGCATTTTTGGAGGAGTGGTATGAAGAGCTTCAAGCACAAATGGTGTTCATTTCTGAGAATTCAACAGATATTGCGCTCATAGAACTTTTGCAGTCCAAGGGGAAATCTCTTACGGTATCTGCATATGACACACTGATCTCAAATAGGAGCTGGTTTGAGGCTGAAATGACTAAAAATAATGGGTTTGGTGAGAAGACACAAATGTACCTGTCTCAACTGAGGAGTAGGGTAAGGGATGAGCATATTAAAATGTTGAAAAATGCTTTCAAGGTCAGTTTGGAGAAGCTGTCAAAACACCTGGACTCAAACCCATCTATACCATTTCTGAAGGCCTGCTGAATTCTTAACCCACTGAACCTCCCCAAACCTAATAAGGACTTTCACTTGTACTATCCCGGTATCCTGATTTTAGTGTACGTAATAAGACTGCCTTTTTGAAGGACTGAGAGATCTACATGAGACAGGAAGTACAGGAACTACCAGATGTGGGATCTTTTGATCTTCACCAGTACTGGATTTCCATGTCCTTGCAGGTTTCAACTCTAGCTAAGGCAGCCCTTCAGGCCATCTGGGTCCCAGTTTCCAGTGCAGATGTGGAGCGGTCATTTTCTGCATATGGACAGATCTTAACCAATCATAGAAACATAGAGGTTGTTGGGAGTTAAGGACCTCTTGGCCCACCTAGTCTGCCCAGTTTACCCTGCCTACCGTGCCACTGCAGACCCTACTCACTCTCCGGTTGTCTCCTCCCCTTGCCAGACTACCAAGTTCCCCTTGTATCTGTTCCATGCATGCTTGAATTGCATCACCATTTTGGTACCCACTACCTCCACTTGAAGGCTGTTCCAGGCGTTCACCACCCTCTCCGTGAAGAAGTATTTCCTCACATTTTCTTTAACCCCCCCACTTTGTTGCGTGACCACTTGTCCTTGAGCTTCTTTTTATATGGAAAATGCTACTTTCCTGTTCTTATTAATACCTGTTAAGTATCTGAATGTTTCTATCATATCCCCCTTTCCCTCCTCTCCTCCAGAGACTGCATATTCAGTTCCTTGAGTCTCTCCTCATAGGTCTTTTTGCAGGCCCTGCACCATTTTGGTAGCCCTTTTTTGTATCGCCTCCACCTTATCAATGTCCTTCCAGAGGTGGGGACTCCAGAACTGGTCACAGTACTTGAGATGGGGTCTTACCAGTGATCTGTATAGGGGTAATATTATATCCTTCTTCCTACTGGTGCTACCCCTCCCTATGCACCGGAGCATCCTGCTAGCCTTCCCCACTGCCTTATCATACTGCTTGGCTACCTTCAGATCATCAGAAATGATTACCCACAGGTCCCTTTCCTGCTTGGTGGTTGCCAGTACTTCCTCTCTCAATTGGTATGTAGCCCCTGGATTTCTGTGTCCCAAGTACATGATTTTGCACTTTTCTGCATTGAAACCCAGCTGCCAAAGCCTTGATCTTATTCTTCCAACTTTTTCAATTCATCCCTCATCCCCCCTTCCCTGGCTATCTACTCAGTTGCATATTTCTGTGTCATCCACAAACAGGCATACTTTCCTGTCTAGCCCTTCTGCAATGTCACTAATAAAGTCATTGAAGAGGACCAAGCCTAGTACTAAGCCCTGCGGCACCCTGCTGGTCACCTTGCCTTCTCCAGAGTGGACACCATTTACCACCACCCTCTGACTCCTGTAGCTTAACCAACTTCTTACTCAGTTTGTAACTTTTTTGACCCATGCATTCATTCACATTTCAGGCCTGTGTAGTACAGTATGGTCTGCACGTCCATTGGTCCACATGGTGGACCAATAGGCGTACAGACTGTATTGTACACCAGGGATTATCTATACATATGCCCGCGATTGGGCGATGGAGGACCTTCCACTGAACCACCAGGGAGTATTTCTACCTATGCCCACAATCGGGTGCTGGAGGGCGTTCCCCTGGACCACCAGGGTTTATTATCACATATGCCTGTGATCGGGCGATGGGGGGGATATTGGCTGGACTACCAGGGTTTTAAAAGTACAGTCGCCGCGATCAGGCAAGGGGGTGGGGGGCACAATGCTCCCAGGGCAGGGGGGGCTTTAGGTCAGTATTCTGGGTGGGCGGGTGGCCATCCACAGCTGGCAGCTGCCGTATTGCACTCTGGATTTGTTCCTGGTTTTCCCAGGCACATCTTTGCACCCCTCTCAGCGGCGCATGGCAGGGTTGTGCCAGCATATGCACTGCACATCCTGGGCTGAATATCGGAATGTGCTGCATATGCATTGGCACACCCCCGCACTTGCACCGCATACATTACCGATGCGCCTGGCGGATCGGGCGTTGCGCATCGCAACTTGCCCCTTTGAATATCGCAACAGGGCGCATTGGTGGGTTGCACATGGTGTATCCCTATTGCACCATGCGCAGCCCGTTTGAATATCCAGGCCTCTGTATTCAAAATGAACATACAGGCAAAATTAAGCTTTTTTCAGTACTCCAGTTAACACAGCAATTAAGCTTCAATACAGGCACATAGCTACAAACCGCCTGATATCAGTAGAAACATTTCCCACCATGAACCATCTCCAACACATATTTATTTTTTTATTTTTTTTAAATTGGTGACTGGGAAAGGCACACTGAGCTGAGGCTCGTTTCCAGGTGCGACCCGCGGGTACAAGTAGTATAAGGTGGGAGACAGAGAAATACAGCAAATATCAAGTAACAGACAAATAATACAGTATAGTACATTACATAGAGTTTGGTGGTGACATATAGTGCTGGCATGCATCTAAAACAAGTAAATTAACCTTTAAGCTTATATTATGGGCCAAATAACAAAAGCCAGTAGTGTCCCAGAGTTCAAAGCTAGACCAAATTTAAAGTATTAAGCCCTTCGAGGAATAGAAACAACATAGATACAGCCAGCCTTCCCCTTAATTATCCCAAAGTGGATTAACACCTAACTCTTCATTTTAACAATTTTATAGAAGAGTCATTATTTTAATGTGAACTTGTGGTTTGTGCAGAAGCAGTCCCTCAGCTCTCCTCTTCTTCCGATTCTGCATCATCATCATGACGAGGCATAGATCGGGCTGCAAATTCTGCCTCTGTACGCTCCATCCATCAACCCGTGTCCCTGGGGTCGGCGAACTGCCACAATTTCTCCCCCATAGATAACACGGAGCCTGGCAGGCAGAAGGAAGGAGTGAATGATGCCCAAGGACTGGAGCCATTGCCGAACTGCATCGAATAGTTTGTGACGGGCCCTGGTCAGATAGGAAAGATCAGCAAAGATTTTTTTACCTCTATCTTGGACCACAAGAGAGTAGGCTGCCTGCGTGGATGAAAGCAACATGTCTCTGATTTCTTTTTTTTTTTATAGTTTCTTTTTATGCCCCCTTCTTACTGTACTAGATTCCTTTCTTCGGGGATCCCTAGGTTGTGTATTCCCATAGTCCCACCCCAGGTACCTCCCTCCGGGTGCTGGTTATCCTTTCCCCATCCTGCCTCGGTTTACCCCCCGGGTGGGAAGGAGAGGGACCCCCCTGTTTAGTCCCCCTCTCACACCTCAAGTATGAGTCGGAAGGCATCACCAGCCCCATCTATGGAGCCTGGTTAAGGGTTATCTTAGGACAGCCGGGTCCCGTCTACAGGAGCTCAGCACAGGGTTTTTCCACTTTCATGGTCCCAGCCCACAGGATGTTTGCACGCAAGGAGGAGCCATGGAAAGACGCACATCACGACGTGCTAATGCTCCAGCTCCCAGTAGACGTCCTCCCCTCCCTTATATGCTGTCTCGCTGTACCTCCACCCATGGTCACCCAGGTGATGGTATCGCAACAGGACCTGCATCCCACCCCACCCGGAGGAGGAGGAGAGCAGCCCCTGGGTGCTCAATCCTCCTCCCCCCAGCCGGCCCTCCTGCCGCCTGAGTCTGTTCCTGAACCCAGGTTGCTGGCGCTGCAAGCAGTAGCCCTACTGCCACACCGGTGGGCCAACCCAGGTCTCTGATTTCTTGTCCCGATGTATGCAGAATTATAGTTTTGGGAATGTTGGTAGTGGAGGGTCAGACACGTGGGTTTCCCGATAGGCCCTCCACAAATGCCCCCAGTCAAAATCCTCAGGAACTTCTAAGGAGATAGCCAGCCAGCCTTTTAAGAGTTGCAATAGGTTTGTACTCTCCACACCCTCCGGAACTCCTACCAGGTGCAAATTCCCTACCCTCAGCTCGTTTTCCAAGCTCTCCAGATGGTTCCTCATGACCGAGTTTTCTTTCGTAATGGCCGTCATTGCTGACTGAGTGGTAAGACTTCTTTTATCCGACTCTGCTACCATGGATTGCAGCTTATTCAATGCCGCATCATGCATCTCAAATTTAGTTACAGTCTTTTCTAACTTAGCATCCATGGATTTTATCAATTCCCAATAGTGCTAGCCATGGTGGGGTCGAAGTAGATGCAGGCTGAGGATTCCCTGCTAGGCCACCATTTGCTCCCTCCGAGACAGACTGAGATGCATTAGGTTTCTGAGGTACAGATAGTTGATTCTTCTGTCGTCCCATAGCGATATTTGGTATCCACCAATTTCTTAAGCTCTCAGGAGATGAAAGTGGTACTTTGATTGCTGTAGCTTGGAGTAAATTAAATTTTTATACAATTTATTAATATTGCTGTGCAGGTGCTCTTCTAAAAGCATCCTCTCCAGAAGCTGGCTCTCTGGTGCCCCCCTGAGAAGGTAATATTTTAATAAGTATGATGGTTAGGCCACTGGAGTTTCACAATCACTAGCATTGCCTGCTGATAGAGGCAAAACTTGGATAGTTCTAATAAAATGTAGTATGAGATTAAATCTTGTATGCTGCTCAGGTAGCTTAAATCTGCATAAAAATATAACAACATTGTGGCAAACTACTTTATTAATTAAAATATGTGAAAAATACTCCATTTTGGATCACCAGTAAAATCCCAGAAATTAGATTCTGAAACAACGGTAAAATACCAGACTCCAGGTTGGTCTTGGTCAGAACAGAATTTCATGTTTCTCAGCACTGTAAAACAGTGCCCCTGTTCATCATGTTTTCTACAATAGCCACTTAAAACACCTACCTCTCCAGCCATTGAAAGGACTCTCCCTGTGGGGCCTGAATGACACCAGTTATCTCTATGATAGTTACTATGTTATGCCGTTCAAGTTTCTTGGAACAGGCAAGGAAGTGCCACATAAAACTGATGCTATAGCATTGATCTGTACAGAATTCAAAGCCATGGATGACGCTACTGTGTTAATCGGAACCAATGCGGACATGTTTGAGAAGCTGGCCCAAATGTGCCAAAACAGAGAAGAAGGAGCACAAAGCTTGCAAAGTCCACCTTTGCAAGCAGTAATGGAGAGGGTGAGCTTGAAACTTGACACCCCAAAGGCTGTACTGGAAAACAAACCAATTGGTGTGATTCGCTGAGTTGACAATCGCAAAATGGTCTTGCCGCACAATTTGCTGTGTTGAAAGGCCAGTATAGCCAAATTCAAGCATCAGCCAGCTGGACCTGCACTCATCATTGCTACACCCACTGAACTCAGCCTACCAGAAGGTTTACTGCTCCAGAGAGGAGTGATGCCACCATCTGCTACCCCCTGGGCCAGACAAGTGACTGTAAGGGTGAAGAATGAAAAGGAGAAGCCCATCAGCTTAAGGAAGGGCCAAGTGCTGGCACATATTTTCCATGACGACAGTTTGACAGGAGTGGACCCTATAGTAGCCACTGCCATGGAGGTCGACCCTGGATTGTTTGATTTTGGGGACTCACCTATATCTGATCACTACCAGTGGGGCCTGAATAAGCTTCAACCCAAAAGACACTACTGCTTCGGTTAAGCTCTGATGCCCTCCTACTGCTGATTTTTCTCACACCCTCCCACCTCCACTCCTCTTTAAATTCACAAACTACATTCTTGCCTCCGCCCAGCAGCACACATTGCCCAGTTAAAACTTGGCATTAACCTCATGGGTTATCATTTCTCCAAGTAACTCCTCCTATTCTAGACTGTCTTCCTATATACTGCTGCTGTTTCCTGTATAAATAGTAGCAGCCCTAATCGTATCCACTATTTTAAACACTTACATTAATCTATTCACCCCTAGCTGTTCCTACATTGTATTTGTCTTGTACCTCCTTACCTTATACTTCATTACAAGCCTCTAACCTACCACAGTCTGCCCATCATATTCCTCCTTCTCCTCCTCCCTACTATCACTCCAGCTCCCTCTTCAAACCTGACAGCCACCTCTCGCCTTACTACAGTCCACCCTCCTGAATACAACCTTACAGTGACCACCTCTCCTGCCCTCACTACTTGGTCCCACTTCCCTGTCCATCCCAACGCTTCACTCCTACCTATGCCACCCTTGTACTCCTTGTTATACCTATTAAAATGTCAACCCCCTAACTCCTACTTCCCCCAACATCCAGCACACCCTACAAATTCTCCACCTTGGTATAAAAATTAGAAAATTCACTTATTGATCTTCACACTCCTGCTATTATCATTAGGTGACACTAACCCTTACCCTGGGCCATGCCCCCCTGCTCACCCCAGCACTAGCATCTACTACAGCTAACCTTGTCCTCAGTTCTCCCCCTCGCCCTTCCACGTAGCTTAAAAATTCTTCACCTTAATATCTGTAGCTTGCTCCCTAAATTAAATCAACTACAGCCACTAGTGGTTTCTCTCGCCCCCAACATCATACTACCGGAAACAATGCTTAATAAAAATATTGATGACCCCGCTCTCTTCATTCTGGTTACACTATATCAAGACAAGATCGAACTGGTAGGGGTGGAGGAGTGGCAGTATATGTTTCTTCCTCCATCCAGTTTACCACTATACTCTCCACGACAGTCCCTAAAGTTTATGAGGCAATCAACCTAAAACTCTCCTTCCTTTTTTCTAGTCACATATATGTTGCAGGTGCCTATTGTCACCCTAATCTCCCTTCCTCTGTAACCTCTGATCTCATTAATTCCATCGTTTTCCTTACCCCATCAGATGAAGTTTACATAATGGGTGACTTCAACCTTAACTGGCTAGCACCCTCCCTACATAAAGTCCGTACTGATATCAATCCCCGTAACTTAACTCAGCTCATCCTTGAACCAATCTGACTGAACCTTAAAACTGGGAACTACTCACTAATCAACTGGGCCCTCACATCTCATCCCCATAAGGTTATTAAATCTGGCTTATTAACAGATGCCCTGAGCAATCACCATATGACCTTTTTGGTTCGCAAGATTTACAGGTCCAAGGCACCCTACAAAATCCTACAGTTTCACTCGTACACATCCTTGAACCATGACCCCCTCCTCCATGACCTGGCCAACACCAATTGGGAACCTTTAGCCTCATCTAACTCCACTGATGATACTTTTGACTATTTTCATAATAAATTCTTAGACACCTGGAACAAATATGCCACACTGCGTCACTCCAGGATTGGGGGGAACCACCTCCCATGGATCACCCCTGAGCTACTGGCCTGGCAAAGAGTACGTGTCCAAGCCTGGAAAATGCATAAAGCCACTAAACTCCCTAAAGATTATGATGCTTACCGATCCCTTTGAAACCAGTGCACGAAAGCCACCTGCCTAGCAAAAGTTGACTACTTTTGCACCACTTTTCAGTCTAACATTAATAACCCCTCCAGATTCTGGAAAGTTATTCACTCCCTTTTCTCCTCACCTTCCTCCCCCCCCAACCCTTTCCTTAAAATAAACAACACTCTAATTGCAGAACAGCTTAGTGCAGCAACTGAATTTAACTCCTATTTTACCTCTTGTGTCTCCACTCTCCTTGCTTCCTTACCTCCTTTCCAACCCGCTCACGTCCCCTCTTCACCCGAATTATCTTCCTTGCCTAACTCCTTCACCTTCTCAAACATTATACCCTCTGACACCCTGGAGGCCCTGTATGCTCTCAACCTCTCCAAAGGTTGCTTGTCAGATGATTTTGACCCTAATCTTCTATATCTATCAGCTCCTGCTATCTCAGCTCTGCTTTCTGACCTCCTCAACTGTTCCTTCACTACTGCTACTATTCTTTCTGTTTGGAAGCATGCCACGGTCCTTCCCCTTCCTAAGAGTGGTGATCCCCCCACTCCAACTAATTATCATCCCATATCTCTCCTTCCTACCCTTGCTAAGCTTCAAGAACATTTGGTTCTCTCCCAACTATCCTCCTAGCTCTCTGGCACTAACTTCTTCATTCCATTCCAATCTGGATTCAGGAAAAACCACTCCACTACCACCTCTTTGATTAGACTCACTGACTCTATCCTGTCTGGGATAGACAGTGGCCAAATCACTTTTACTATTTTTGTTGACCTAGCTAAGGCTTTTGACACCGTGTCCCATTCCCTTCTTCTAGACACCCTCTCCTTTGGCAGGCCTAACTGAATCTGCTACAAACTGGTTCTGTGCCTGTTTGGTAGGAAGGATCCAGTCAGTCAGAATAGCTTACTCAATATCCTCTCCTCTCCCCATCCACACTGGCATCCCACAGGGCTCCGTCTTGAGCCCTATCTTATTCTGTATTTTCCTAAATAATCTCCCCTCTGTCTGCTCATTCATCTCAATCCATATTTATGCTGATGACACAGTCATCTTCACTTCTGGCCAGTCCCTGATTGATGTTGCTACCAGACTTCAGCATGACTTCAATAATGTTCAGCACTGGTTTAGCTCCCATCAACTGTCCCTCAACACCAAGAAGACAGTCTCAATGACATTTGGCACTAGGCAGAGGCTCACTAGGCTACTCTCCCTGCCCTCCTTTCATACCTTTGATGGGATAGTCCTTGAGGACACCACATCTTTAGGTACCTAGGGGTGTGGCTGGACCAAAACCTAAGCCTCTCTGGCCATGTGGAAGTCATCATGAAAAAGCTACACCCCAAGTTTGGCGCACTATACAGGAACTGTAGCTGCCTCCCGCTACCAGCCAGGTGTGAACTTGTCCAGAAGATGATCTTACCTATTTTTGACTACTGCAATGTAGTTTACAGTGCTGCTCCCAATTCTTCCCTAAACAGACTGGACATCCTTTTAACTCCTTTCATCGCTTCACTCTGGATTCCCCTTCCCTCATCCATCACTGTAACCTCTACCACTCCCTGGTTTTTTACTCATTAGAAAACCGACGACTCCTCCATTGCGCTAAATTTGTGTCTACATTTTGGTCTGACTCACTCCCCCCCATCTTACTACCTCACTATTCACCCTCCTGCCCATTCGCTTAGATCTTATGACTTGCATTTATTGGTAGTCCCTCATCGGTCTACCGGTGTTGGGTAGATGGCCTTCTCATACCACTTCCCTAAATTTTGGAATGCACCCCCACCCAGATTCGCCATTCATCCTCACCTAACTCCATCTCTTCAGCCCTACATAATTTTCTCTCAGTAAATTGTACCTGTGACTAA
The DNA here is from genome assembly GCA_016271365.2 of Neoceratodus forsteri. Classification (NCBI taxonomy): domain Eukaryota; kingdom Metazoa; phylum Chordata; order Ceratodontiformes; family Ceratodontidae; genus Neoceratodus; species Neoceratodus forsteri. Next base: position 821,840,244 of record CM028137.1, on the reverse strand, counting down.
ACTCATCTCTGCTGGTTTTCTCCTCTCCACCTTTCCAAAATCTAGTACCCAACTCCAATTTTTTTTTCCTTACTGCTACCTACCCACCACACTAAATACCTCGATCCTTATCCCCATTCCTACTGGTTCCTTTATCACCCCCTCCCTCTCAGTGCTCCTCCCCACTTTCCTATTACCTCTATCATCCATTGTTCACCTAATTGCTTGAGTGTTGTGATTTTATCGCTCCAGTTAAGCTCCAAGCTAGCTGTTGTATTTTTCAGTCTTTATATTTGTATATTGTTTTATCATTGCTCTATGATGCACTTATGTACAGTAACTTTTAATCCCAACATTGTTACACTGTTCATGCTTTTACTTGTATAATTTATGATTTTTATCTTATTTTGTATGAAGTTTATCTGTATGTTGTTCTTCCCCATTACCCTCTCCCCCAGGATGCACCAGGACGCGAGTAACTTGTTCAGTGTTCCTTTCCTGATGAAACTTTTCAATAAATAAATAAATAACAAGCTAACCAAATGTTGGAAAGTGTTCTCATTGCATGAGTGGGATGTGGGATGCGTCTGTGGAGAAGACCATCATATTCAACTTAAAGACGACTGCCCTTTCTGCGAGAGGTTTCAGAGACTGGCCCCTGGGGACATAGAAGATCTCTGGTGCCATCCCCAGGAGCTGCTGGCAGTGGAGATTATAAAGGAATGAAGGATTTCTTACATGTCACCCATTGTGGTGGCCCAAAGGAAGAATGCCATACAGATGTGCATCGGCTACCGCACTTTGAACAAGAAGATAGTGCCTGATCAGTATACAAACATACAACATTTGCCAGCAGAAACAAGCCACATGGTCTATCAAGTCTGCTCGAATGTGCAGCTAGCCCCCTACCTTGCAGCTGCCCCATCCCCATCCTCTTCACAATAACCCCCTTCTCACCCTGTCCCATCCCCTTTTGAATCCCCCCCACTGTCTTGCAGGATACCATCTCCTCCTCTGGCAGAGAGTTCCATTCTGCCACAACTCTCTCCATGAAGAAGTGTCTCCTCATTTCCCACCTATATCTTCCACCCTCCAAACTAAAACCAAGACTTCTCGTGTCCCTCCCCCTTCTTAACTTAAATATCCCTTCTGTTCTTGTCTTGTTAATCCCCTTTAAGTACCTGAAGGTCTCAATCATATCCCCCCATCTCTCCTCTCCTCCAGGAAGTACATATTCAACTCACACAGCCTCTCCTCATATGGCCTTTCCCCCAGTCTCTGGATCATCTAAGTTGCTCTGTGCTGTGCCCCTTCCACTAGTCTGATACCCTTCTTTAGATATGGGTGCCAGTACTGCATGCAGTACACCAAGTGTGATCTGACCAGTGACCTGCAGAGAGGCAGTATACTGTGCCTCAAGTCGAAGATGCCCCAGCTAGCCTATCAGGGAGCTGATGGTTTTCGGTACTGGACCTGCACAGTGGCCACTATCAGATCCCGATGATGGAAGAAGATAGAGAGAAGACAGTCTTCATCTGCCTTCTGGTGTTCTACCAGTTTGAGAGAATGCCCCAAGGAATATTGGGGGCCCCAGCTACATTTCAGAGATTGCTGGAAAAAGCAGCAGAAGATATGCACCTACTGGAAGTAACTGCATACCTGGATAATTTGAGTATTTGGAAGAACACGAAGCCAGCCTTATGAAACTGCTTAACAAATTGGAGAAGTTTGGCCTGAAAGTGTCCATTCACAAGTATTTTATTTATTTATTTATTTATTGAAATGTTTCACCAGGAAGGTTACACTGAGCAACAATACTCGTCTCACGATACGTCCTGGGGGAAGGGGAATGGGAACAATAAGTAGTACAACAGGATACATGCAACAGGAATTTGCTTAGCAGCATATAGACAGACTGTACAGTTAACACCAAGAATAACTAGTAACATTTCTAGATTAGGATACATTTGTGAGTGGCTGACAGAGGGTATAGTCAAAGGTACACGGGGGTGTGGAACAGTAGGGGTGATAGAAAGTGCTAAGTTGCAGAAATGCTAGGATTGCAAGAGGGGTTTGGGATAAGGGGCAGATATTTGGCCCAGCTGGAGGAAGGAGGAGGTATAGACCAGCAGCTAGGCAGGGCCCCGCTGGGCTAGATGCAGTTGCAGTTCATCACTAGGTAGTTTACTAGGGATGTAGAGAGAGAGTAGGCTGATGAGGAGTGGCGGATTTGGGTCGGTAGCTGGTTCCAGAGCTTAGGTAGGTTCTGTAGGGTATATTCAGTGAGCAAGAGTCATCAGATTGGAGGGTGTATTTGGAGGGGTGAGGGGCAGATAAGGAGGCAGACAGGTAAGAGGGAAACGAGTCTAGCCAGAATTTAGAGGTAAACTTTGCTGCTTGCAATGTTCTCCTGTCAATAAGTGAGGGAAAATTTAGGGAGCGGTAAAGAGTGCAGTGATGTGTCAGAGCAGGGACATCCAGGGCAAACTGGCAGAAGGCATTAAAGAGAGGTTCAAGCCTGGATAAGGAGGATTGAGGGGCATCTCCATATACAACATCACAATAGTCCAAAGTTGGCAGTATCATTTTATGTACCAGTTCACGCCTTGCCAGACGTGGGATGCTACCCCTGTTACTATAGAGGGCCCCTAGCTTAGGCTGGAGTTTCTTTATATGGCTTCAATGTGGACGGAGAAGTTTAGGTTTCTATCCAGCCAAACTCCAAGGTAGCGGAAGGAAGAGGTGTCTTCTAATACAGTTCTGTCTTCTAATGCCAGCCCTCGGTAAAGTATGTGGGCCACATCGTTTCTGTGAATGGGGTACAGATAGATCCATCCAAAGTAGAGGCCCTTATCACCTGGCCCAGGCCACACAATCTCAAGACCCTGCAGTCATTCCTTGGATTTTGTGGTTATTACTGGAGATTTGTGAAAGATTACTCCATGATTGTCTGCCCTCTGAACGACCTCACCCAGGTATACCAACCTACTAACAAAAAGAAAGTCCATTCCGGGAGGGGCAATACCCCCAAAGATTACTGCAAAGTAAATGAACCTTTTGGTGACAAATGGATGGAGCAATGTGAAACAGCCTTCAGAAAGATTATCAAATGCCTGAGTGAGGCACCTAGGTTAGCATTTGCAGACCACACCAAACCCTACATATTACACACAGACACCATCTTTTTTTTTCCAATTCTGTTTCTGCTCCTACCTCAGGAAACTCTGTCCAGCTGCCTCACTCACCATCAACTCTACCTCCTTGTCTGAAGCCTTCACCAGGTCCACTCCAGCCTGGCGAATCCCCTGGCTCTGAGCCCCCTGAGGTGGGGCCACTATGAACCTGGCACTCTATCTACAATCTAATGCACTGGGCCAGAATCAGCAGGGCACCCTAGTTGAAGGCCCAACTGTGGGAGTGTGGTCATGGCACTGAAGGAGCCTTCATCTATGGCAGGGGATTTTTCCTGCTTGTTGTTGCCCCCCGGGAGCTCGGACGTGCAATGACATCCATGGCACTAGCATGTCTGATATCTGTCGCAGCTCCACCCCCGCATCTGCTTGCACCGCATGTTCAATAGCATGCCTCTGACTACCGCCAGAGGCTGCACAGGAGCAGTGCATGTCCTGACACCCTCCCTGTGAAGGGAAAGCAGTCCTCCTGATGCTCAATCTCTTCCCTCCCCTGCTGACCCCTGATAGCCTGAGTCCATTCCCGTACTGTGGTTGCTGGCATGGTGTCAGATGTGGCATCCAGCACCTCAACCCTCAGCGCCACTGGGCCAGCTACAGAGACACCATCTTAAGTGGTCTGGGATCCATCCTGTACAAAGAGCACCAGAAGAACTTCACCCTGTGGCATTTGCTAGTCACAGTTTAATCCCATCTGAAAAGCTGTATCCTGTGCACAAGCTCAAATTCTTGGCCCTCAAGTGGGCAGTCACTGAGATTCATGATTATTTGTATGGCACCCACTTCATAGTAAGGACAGACAACAACCTGCTCACTCTTGTGAACACCACAGCAAAGCTACCTACAGCTGGACATCGGTGGCTATATGCTTTATCAATTTACAACTACAGCTTAGAATACCACAGTAGCAAGAGCAATTTTTTTTAACTCAGCTTTATTGCAGGTTCAGAATGCAAATATGACAAAGCATAATCATACTTCACATCTGTAAATTAATAACATATCTTGAAAGATTGTCTTTAACACTTTATACATATTCAATTTCTAGAATATCTTTCTCCTTTTTGTCAAGATAGTGCTGCAGCCTGGGATTACAGTAAAAAAAAAGATAAAAAGTTGAAAATTACATCTTTACAGCTGCTTTTCCTGATTAAAATCTTATTTTCCAATTAACCTTGGAAAGTTTATAATGCAAAGATTTCCCTCTTTTAAACTGAATTCATTCTAGCCAAAGCATAACTAGAGAACTTTTAACAAAGGCTGAGGACCTAACTAACATGGTCCATTCACCTGGGCCTTACCAACATGGCCCCTGGTTGTGCTGTGCCCTGTCTCTCCTCCAAGCTGCACCCCTCTGTTTGAGCTTTTAGCTTCTGCCCCCATCTTTTATTAAACAAAAACCTGTCTCCCCACATGTACATTTCTTATGTGTTCTTCTCCCTGCCTACTGATCAGCAACTCTTCCCAGCTTCTCCATTTTTCTACATGCTTCTCCCAATTCAGTTTAAGTTTTGCCGTAATTGACTCCATCAAGACTATCTCTTTCATCCTGTGGACCCAAGCATCTATTTGGGGGAGGGTCCAATGACAGCCATTTTCCTGTTATACATTTTAGTGCTACCACTAGCATTGTTAGTAAAACCTTTCTGGATTCTGCAGGTTGATGTGTCAAGGAGGGAAAACCCGGCACCCATTCTTCCCCAGACAGAGTAATGAGCACCTGTGTGATAGTGTGTACCACTTTTTGTATCCCCTGCCAATAGGAAGAGAGCCCCGGGCAACTCCAAAACACATGCCAGTGAGAGCCCATTCCCGCTCTACATCTCCAGCATCTATCGTCCCTAGAAGTCTTAAAATATTTGGTTAATTGTCGGCGTGTGGAAGAAACGTATCAAAATCTTCCAAAAGAGTTCCCTCTACACCGAAGCTGATGTGGCCTTCCACCCCTGTTTCAGCCTATGCTTCCAATCAGACTCCAAGATAATGATATTTGCCTCCTTTTCCCATTTTTTCTTAATTTTCCCCAGAGGATCCGTCTCCTGTTTTATTAACAACTCATAGATGCTGGAGATGCATCTAGTGTGTCCTGAGATCATAACCACTCTGTAAAGGAAGTCTTCCCAACTAGAATATGGACATGCCAGTCTTTGGATATTATCCCCTGAATTTATACAGTGTCACACCTGCATGTAACATAAAAACTCTGAATTAGGCCAGTGAAATTTCTCCCTAGCTCTCTGGAAGGAGATACTTTTGTCTCTCTCAAGGAACTGGGAAAATCTAGTAACTCCTGTCACCACTCATCTGGCATAACCTAGGTCTAAAGAAGGTGGGAAAAAGCTAGGGTCAAAACAAATCAATGATAAAGGGCCCAGTCCACTCGGGTAGTAAAGCCGTTTCCTGATTTGGTGTAATATATCTAATCCCTGTGCTACCCATCTATTTCTAACTTGTTTCCTGTATTCGGGGGAGACTTCAGTCAGAGCCAAAGAAAAAAATGGGTCTGTCCTTCAGGGCTGCATCTTTTTAGAACATACCATTGGGAGGTATCCCATTGTTTGGCTGGCCCAGGTCATTAGTCCAGCTGCTTGGGCCGCCAGGTAGTATGAATAAAGATTAGGAAGTCCCAGCCCTCCCTGCTCCTTAGGCCATTGTAGGATAGCTCTAGCTATCCTTGTTTTTTTAAGGTTCCAAATAAATTTAGATATATCTTTGTTAACCCTTGTCCAAAACCGTTTAGTAACTCAAAGGGGGAGAGATTGAAACAGAAAGAGTATACGTGGCAAAATATTCATTTTGATTACCTCCACCCTACCTATCAATGAACGGCGCAGAAGCCTTCAGCGTGACAAATCTTGTTCCACGACCATCCAGAGCTTATCATAGTACTCCATGAACAGTTTAGATAAATCTGTCATAATTTGAATGCCCAAGTATTTGAACTGATTGTTTGGAGCCCAAGCAAATTTACTGGATTACTGGATTTACTGGATAAAATTAGGACAAAATAAGGCACAAGGCCCATCTAGATTGTCCTCCCACAACAATGGGATATTAAACAGATTTCTGAGCTAACAACCAAAGATCAAGCCTAGTTTTGAAGGAATCAAAATTTACTGCCTCTACAATAGTTGATGGTAAAGAATTCCAAGATTTTGCTGCCCTTATATTGAAAAAATTATCATATTTTTTATTGTTGGCCCACTCCACTTTGAATTGCTTAGTATGTAATCTTCCCACAATTCTTTTAACAGCATATGCTAGTCCACATGTGTTAAACAATTTGGGATTATGGACTAACCTATACATTAGAAGTAAATCACCCCTTTGTCTTCTCAGCATTAGTGGATAAAGACTTGTCTCTCATATCCTAGTCTCATAACATTTATTTTTCAATCTAGGAATGGATTTAGTTAGTCTTCTTTGTACTTGTTCAATACGATTTATGTCATTTTTCAGATAAGGACTCCAAAAGGGAGAACCATAATCCAAGTGGGGTCTAACATAAGCTCTATACAATGGTATTAAATTGTATTCTGATTTACTAATAAATGCTTTTTTGATTTGTCTCATTACAATATTGGCTGATCTGACCACTTTACTGCAATGATCACCTGATGACAGTTTATTATTAACTAGGATGCCAAGATCTCTTTCACAGCTTGATGATTCGATTCCAATTGCTGCCTATTTAGTTAGTAATTATAAAATGGATTATTCCTACCAAAATGTAAAATCTTACATTTATTGATGTTAAATAACATTAAGTTTTTATTAGCCCGTTGTTCTATGGTATACAAATCCTGTTCGAGCAATTTAAAATTTTCTGGGGTATCAACTCTTCCACCAAGTTTTGTATCATCAGCAAATTTTGATAAATAGTTGTTAGAGTTTATAACCATATCATGAATAAAAAAGTTAAACAAAACCGGCCCCAATACAGATCCCTGGGGGACCCCACTCGTGACAACTCCAGGAGCAGATTGAACTCCGTTTATTCTAACTGATTGAGTGCGATTGAACAACCATTCTGATATCCAATTAACTAGTCGAAATGGAATTTTGAAATTATGTAGTTTATTTATTAGTAAGGAATGTGATATACAGTCAAAAGCCTTACTAAAATCTAATGTATCAATAGATACATTACTATCCAATAGCTTAGTAATATGTTGATAAAATGATATGAGATTTGTTGTACACGAGAAACCCGATTTGAAACCATGCTGAGATAAATCATAAATATTCAGTTTTTCCAGTGCATTTTCTAATCTGCATTTGATTAATCATTCCATGTTTTTTCTGAGAATGGAGGTCAAACTAATTGGGCAATAATTTTGGACATTGGACTTTAACCCTTTTTTGTAAATAGGTATAATCAAAGCAATACGCCAAGCATTCGGGTATTTTACAATCTAATAATGATTTATTGAATAGAATTTGAAGAGGGATAATAATTGAATCTAGTGTGTCAAGAAGAAATATGGTGTTAATATTATCAGGTCCCGAACTAGTCGATCTTTTAATCTTAGATAATGAGTTCTTGATTTCCGTTAACTGAAATAACGGAATACAAGAATCATTACTGTTAGTGTTAATTACAGGATTTTTTGACTGATCAAAAACTGAACAGAAATACTTACTGAAATAATCTGCCATATCTTCATTTGAGGTTATAGTAATCCCGTCATTACAGAGAGGTCCTATATTTCTGTTACTAAATCTATTTCCATTAATACAGGAGAATAAGGATTTCTGGTTAGTTTTTGAATGTGCCAAATTAAACTCTAATTTTAATTTAGCAGATTTAATTGATTTTTTTAATGTAGTCAAGGCAATTTTGTATTTATCTCTCAAGGATGAACTTGGATTTGATTTTAGTTTCTTGAATAAATGCTCCTTGATTTTAATTTGTTTGTTAATAGTGTTATTAAACCAGACAAGAATTTTACCTTTTTTATTGCATTGTGACTTTAAAGGAATATACTTGTCTTCTAGAGAATGTATAATATTTATTAAACATATATACATTTCATTAACGCCTTTATCTTTGAATAATTTGGACCAATCAATTCTTTTTAATTCCTGATTGATCTTTGTAAAATTAGCTTTGTTGTAATTCCTACGTTGGAAGTTATTAAATTCTTGAGGCACAGTGCCACTTAAAACCATTGTCTCTGACTTAAGAGTATTAATTTTATAGTTGGAGATGTCTCCAAATAAACCCAGTATAACCACTAAGTGTGGTAGTGAGCTCTCTGGGGTGGACAGAAAAAAAATAGAATCATCCACGTAAAGTGACAATTTATATTCCCGTCCCTCAGCCATTACTCCACTTATCCCCTGTGTCTGTCTGACCTTAGTGGCCAAAGGTTCCAAACTTAGTGCAAAAAGCAAGTGGGCATCCCTGTTTCGTGCCCCTAGAGATGGAGAAAGGTTTTTAGCTGATGCCATTTACCCTGACCTGGGCCTCCGGGTTGGCATAGAGATTAAAAATAATTTTTAAAAATTTAGGGCTGAAATTCATTTGTGCCATGGACTGTTTTAGAAAATGCCAATTAACCCTATCAAATGCTTTCTCTGCGTCCATGGAAATTGCCAATTGGAAACCAAGGTGGGTTTGTTGAGCAGAAATAATATTTAGGAGCTTCTGGAGCTTGTCAGATAGATACCTGCCTGAAATGAAACCAGTTTGGTCTTCATGGATCACCTGGGCCACTATGGCTTGTAGTCTTTTGGCCAGCAGTCCCATGAAACTTTTAAGGTCTATGTTTAACAGATATATTGGTTGGTATGACCCACACTCCTCTGGGTTTTTCTCTTCTTTATGCAATACTATAATTTGGGCTGTTTGCCAGGATCTTGGAGGAACTTCACCATCTATCACCTCCTTACACACCTCATGAAGGAGTGGGGTTAGCTTTTCCGCAAAGGTTTTATAAAATTCCGATGGGAATCCATCCAATCCTGGTGATTTCCCCCCTTGAGGGACTGCAATTGTATTACTATCTCCGATTGAGTGACAGGGGATTCTAAAGAATCTCGGGTGTCCTTATTTAAAGTTCAGAGGGTCAATCCTTGAAAAAATTTAAAAAATTTTAGATCCAGATCTGCTACCAGATCCTGGGAGTACAATTTCCTATAATAGGAGGCAAATTAGGTGGTTATTTTCTCCGGGCTGCAAGTTACCGCATTGTCCTCTGGATTACTAATCCTCAGAACAAGTCTACTACCCTACTCCCCTGTTGCACTCTAAGTGTACTTACCCATAGTTTTCTGGCCCTATTTCCCCCCTCATAATAACTCTGATGAATATGCCTGTTTGAGCCTTCTATTAAGTTAAGTAAGATCTTCTCTAATTTCTTCTTGGTAGCTTTAAGTTATTGCTTTACTTCTGAATTTAATGACATTTTATGTTGAAACTCAAGATCAGCAATTTTGTCCTCTAACTCTTTGATTTCCCTCTCTCTTTTTCTTTTTTCTGTAGTTGCATAATTAATAATGGCCCCTCTCAAAACAGCCTTGGGCGCGTCCCAACTAATTGTGGCAGTTGAACTTCCCACTGGGTTGTTGACTAAATAGTCATCAATAATATCCTCAATATCCAATAATATCCTCAGAAGAGATGGAGTGAGGAGGGCTGTGCCGGTCCCAACTCAGGGTTTGGGTTGGGGGAGCAGGGTGGTGAGCAGTAATTGCTGGGGCAGGGGGAGGGTCCGCTAGGCCACCAGGTTTTATTTCCATTTTACAGTACTATTAGCTGGCATATCAGGATGGGTGGAGGGTCTGCTAGACCACCAGGATTTCTTTTTACTGTACAGTAATACTAGCAGGCATATGAGGAGTAAGAAGGTAGCCAATGAGGGCCCTGCTGGACTGGTGCAGAGCCATCTCAAGGATTTAAAGTTTCCACTGTTCAGGAGATCTACATTGAACCGCCAGTGAGAGTTTTGGATAGAAGGGAGTAAATTAAGTCTTAATCTAACAGGTGCATGATCAAGATGGAACGTGAGCAGATAGTGCACTAGTCAACTGCATAAGCCCACTCTTCAGACATCAAAATCATATCTATTCTAGTATAGCAATTATGGCTGTCTGAGTAGTGGGAATAATGCTTCCCCGTGCCATTTTTCCATCTCCAAGCATCCACCAACCCCCAGTTCTGTAGGGCCCTATTTAAAACCAGACTGGCTTTCTTAGAATGAGGGAGGAATGAACCTCCCATCCTGTCGAGAGTGGCTAATAATATGGTATTGAAGTCACCCCCTAAAATGGTAAGATTGCCTTCAACCCCCATCCACCTCAGCAGTTATTTTTGGAAGAAAACAGCTACTTCTCGATCTTCATTAGGGGCATATAAACTTACAATCGTACAGGGGATCACACCAAGCTTTCTCCTCACTTTAACAAATCTGCCTTCTGGGTCTGTAACCACACTCTGCACCTGGAGGGGGCAGGATTTATGCACTAAGATTGCAGTACCTCTTCTATGTGGATGAGCCCCATAAGAGGAAGAATAAACCGATCCCACCCATCTGCGACACAATTTTTTATGTTCCACCTCTGTCAGATGTGTCTCTTGTAAGAGCACAGTTTGGGTGTTCGACCTCCCCAGCTCCTGCAGGACATGGGCCTGTTTAATCGGGTGGTTAATACCACGAACATTGTACATTACAATATTAAGCCCCTCCATTGCAGCAGTTTGGACAGGCCCTCTAGATTGAGAAACCAATTCCCCAAAAAGGCATGGTACAGGGGTACAAGCACAGCAATATAAATGTAAAAACAATTTAACCATGGTACTTCAGCCTTTTTAACATTGGCCGAGGTGAACCTATTTAGAAACAATTCCCCAACAGGGGGAAAGAACCACTGCTTTCTCCATCTCGGTGTATCCTTCCAAGGTGGCACGAGTTGCCCACCTTTCGCCTCCTGGCGAAAAACGGTGGGAAGTGTTGGGAAAATCCCATCACCTCGCTGTGAGTGTGGGTATACTTCCAGCAATAGCTGCATTCGTGTGGATCATCTGACCAATGCAGACCTTCCCCCCCCCAACCCATCCCATCAATGTTGAGGGGGTGGTGACTCGGACCTGGCCAACTTGTCGTCCCCCCGAGCCCACTCTCCTCCATCTTGTTCTGCCTGCAAAGTCTTAGGCTAACAGCAGTAGAAAATAAACACGTCTTGTGTCCCTCCAGTTCCTGTAACTTAGCCCAAGAAATTCTCCCCACCCCAAGCCGGGAGCATAGGAAGACCCAGAGGCCCCTCCACAGACAGCCATCATGTTTTAACTGCCCCATGAAACTTCCACCCTGATCTCATAGTATGGCATGTCTCTTTAAAGGCCCCAAATCTATTGTCCCAGTCCTGTGAAACATCACCAAAAAATTTAGCCAGAAATGTTTCTCTCTCTCATTTCAACCTGGTAGTTTCAGGGCCTTTTCTTCTAAGTGGTTCCATGCTGCAAAACCGCCTGGTTTAATCATTGAATTAAATCTGCGAGTCCCCCCATCCCACCACTCGCCAACTGCCACTGCCATTTCTCAATGTCTTTAATCATCCCTGGGGGGACCAGCTCATCTTCCAGAAGCTTTAGAGAGGAAAGGTACTTCTTTGCTTCTCCCATGCTGTCAAATAATTTAGTACCCGCGTCCAATTTCACCCTAAGTCGGGCTGGAAAGTCCACTCTGGCTCTCAGTCCTTTCCCTCTGAGACTTTTACTATGGGAAACCACATCTTTCTTTGTGCCATCGTTGTGGGGGCGTGGTCCAGCTCAAAAAATAACTTGGTATCCCCAAACAAGATTTCTTTCTTAGCCCACACCTTTCTTAAAACCAGTTCCTTCATTCTGAAATCCAAAAACGCCACAATAATCGAGCACAGTTGTGCCTTGTGATCTTTAGAGGGAATCGACAAGGCCTGGTGTGCACGGATTATATTCAGGGAGACATCCTGGCCAATGTCCAACAGCTCTCGGATCAAACCATCTACGTAATTGGGCATATTACCCTGCTCATTGTTTTCAGGAAGGCCTTGGATTCTTAAATTTATTCATCGAGAATGATTCTCAAGATCCTCTACTTTCCCCATCAGAAGTTGAGTGTGGTCACGTAGCTGAAGAATTGCACCGTTATATAAGTCTACCATTTCCGAGTAGGCTGTATGCTGTTCTGTTATTTCTTCAAGCTGCTTCCCCTGCTTAGAGATGTTAGTTTTGTTTTCTTTGATATCAGCTTTAATGGAGTCTAGTGCATTACTTAGCCAATGGAGCTCTCGACACAGCTGGTGAGATGTAATTGTAAACTCTTCCCCCTCCTCCTTGGAATCGCTCTCCCACGCAGGATCTGGTGTTTTAGAGGCCTCCTCACTATGCGCCGCAGGTCTAGAGGGCAAGTATAATTTTTGTTGTTTTAGCCCACTGCCCAACCCAGATTTGGGTCTATTTCTGGTCACCACTGTAGTGGGAGTGGAGTTCTGCCTTTGTTGGATATTTTGCTCTGCAGGAAGTTAGTGTTTAAAAGGAGCTAGGTCGAGGGGTAGAGAGATCCCTGTAGCCGAGTGCCTACATTGGTCGGTGATGTCACTGGAAGTCCTCGCAAGAGCAATGTTGATGCTGATGCTCTATCAGGATGTCACCAAACTGAGTAGGCGGCCCCCAGCACAAAACTCTCAGGTACTACAGTAAAGGCCATGGGCCCAGTTCTCAAAGGCCCCAGCAGGGTGCAAGGGGCTTGCGCTGTGAAGAATGGTACAAAACGGCCCTTGCCCCAAAAGATGCACCATGAGCTATTCACAAAGGCAGCCTGTGGCAACTGCAGGCTGCCTGCCCTAAATCAGGCTTACGCCACCTGTGCACCAAAACATGGACTGCAACATTATGTGGCAGATGCAAGCTACCACATCCTGAAATCGGAATTCACAGAACTCTCTGAGAGGGACATTTTCAAAGTACCCTTAGACCAGTCAGAGCTGGTCTAAGGGTACTTAGAATATTCGCCTCACTTAGAGACACCTGCATGTAGCAACATGGCACTGTGCTTGATCCCCGTTGTTGTGCTGTGTTTAGTAAATATACGTACCCCAATCCCTGATGGTCTAGTGGACCCTCCCCACCTCATATGGCCACTACAATAGTACTATAGAAATTGGAATAAAACCTGGTGACCTAGTGGATCTCCCTGCCCTCGGCAATTACTGCCTGAAACACTGCTCCCCAACGTGAACCTCAGTGTCGAGACTGGCACAGCCCTCCTCACTCCACCTCAGTTGGTTCTGACTGAACTGTCACTGAGCGCTTACTACATACTGTAATGTATTAACTGCTCAGTGACAGTTCAGCTGGGGCCAGACAGGGTGGAGTGAGGAGGGCTGTGCCAGTCTCAACTCAGGGCTCGGGTTGGGGGGAGCAGGGTGGTGGGCAGTAATTGCTGGGGCAGGGGGAGGGTTCACTAGGCCACCAGGTTTTATTGCCATTTTACTACTATTAGTGGGCATATTGGGATGGGCAGAGGGTCCGCTAGACCACCAGGATTTCTTTTTATTGTACAGTAATACTAGCAGGCATATGGGGAGCGAGAAGGTAGCCAAGGAGGGCCCTACTGGACTGGTGCAGAGCCACTCTACAGCTTGTGTCAAGCCCTCCTGTTGTGCCCTGTGTTTGGCGCACTGCCGGGGTAGTCGCAAGCTGTAGAACTTTGCCACCGGAACCCTGCCTCTTAGAGAACTGGGTGCAGGGTCCCTGGTGCACCAGACATTGCCACAAGCTGCCATTTGGCGCAGCTTGCATTGATCCAAGGACTCTATGAGAATTGAGCTCCATGTGTTTAAAGTTTGATACCATTGATTGTACCACTCCTGCAAATCCCCACAGGACTATTGACATGTTGGGAGCATCCCCAGATGCCATTCCAGCTGCATACCTCAATTTCACTGGGTTGGACCTGTCATTTTTGCCCCAACCAAGCAAGCCTTAAATAAAACATGCATGAGAGGACTGTGTATTATGGAGAGTAATATGTGTATTAGAGAAAGGACATGACACAGATCGAGAACCTGTAACTCACCCCAATGTCCCACTGTTATGAGGGTGTGGAGTAAGTTGTCACTGAAAGATGGACTATTGATATTAACTAGCCAGGACACTACCCATCCTGAGTTCCCTAGAAAAGAATTGCTGTTGCCCTGGAAGTACAGAAATGTTTCTAAACTTTGTATTTATTTATTTAACAATAATGTATACAAAATTCTATCCGGATGAGATACATGAGGATATTTTGCATAATGAGGGCACCACCCCTCTTATTACATGCAATTTAAAGATTCGTACTCATCAATAAGCTACATCTTTGGAGGGTATATCAAACAGGCTGAAAGAGCCTTTAAAACCATTATAAACACCATTATTTGCTGTTTTAACTGAGCCTATGAGCTGCATGAATATATTGAAAAGTATAAAAAGAAATTAAGTCCAGTCTCTGTTCCCTACTTGAGGAAATGAGGTTCATGCATCTGTCAGCAGTTAATACCCAGAGGGTGTATATTCAAAATGGACATATGCTCTACAAGCATTGTGTATTGTGTGGGCATGTGTGATTTTGTATTTTCTTGAAATTTGGCTTCCCAGCCAAATGTCCTTTGGGGTAACCCTTGCCTCAGTGTTTGTGCACAGAGGTTCTTTGTCTTTTAAATAGTTTTTTATTTTAATGGGTTCACCACAATATAACCCAGACAGACTGTCTTAGGGTAGCTGGTTCATTCCACTGGGGTGTTAAACAGACGAGGCATACTGATGAGTCCTGGTAGGACGAAACACGTGTCTATGTCATCTGTTAGCACCCTTTGCAAACTGTGTGAGAGGCCTTTCGGCACCATGCAGTTCTGCTTAAAGTTGAACCAGCATAACATTCTGTGGTGATTTGCATATGCAGCCCATGATGCTTTGTATTGTATGGGCATGTGTGATTTTGTATTTTCTTGAAACTTGGCTTCCCAGCCAAATGCCCTTTGGGGTAACCCTTGCCTCAGTGTTTGTGCACAGAGGTTCTTTGTCTTTCATATGCTCTACAACTAAAATAAGACTCGGAAAATAACATTGTCACAGCACAGTTATATCCATTAAATCCAAAGTTAGTGAAACTAGACAGCTCAACACTATCATTCTATAAAAAGTCGTCTGAACTTGCCAGGGACCTGCTATCAAGTATTCAATTTAACACTGCTCCATCACTAATATGTAGCACTATGTAAAGGTCCTTGGCTAGGATATTAATAATCATAGTCAAAAATGTTCAGACTGTTGAATCAGGACCTGTTGAAGGTAAGGTGGACCTGAGTATTCCTTCTCCCATAACCAGTCAGGTATCTCCCCCATCCTCTTCTTCATTGGACTGGGTTTGCTGCTTGCTTCGGCGCCTCACTGGAACATGGCATTGGGCCCACTTAAGAGCCTCCGATGGGTTGGAAACAAATACACCTTTCCCTGATGCACCAGTCATAATCTGGCCGGTAAGAGCATACCATGCGGGACCTCAGCTTCCCTAAGGATGGCATGTACACCATCAAATTTATTTTTCTTTTGCCATGTGGTGACCCAAGGTCAGAATACAGATGGACCTGTTGTCCATCATGCAATAAAGTGTGTTTCTGTCTTGCCAAGGCCAGCACAAAATCCCTTGACCCCATGCGATCCAGAACCAGCACAATAGCTCTTGGTGCATTGGGATTGTCCTGCCTTCCCCTTCACACCGCTGTATATGCTTTCTGGATGCTTAAGGGCCAATCCACAAGAGGTTGGCCCAGTTGTTCAAGCCACTCATGCATAAAGAGCCCCAAGTGGTCACCTTCGTTCCTCTCTGGCATGCCAATTACTCAAAGGTTAGCTGCTCGCACCTGGTTTTCCAGATTTTCAAGGCGAGAATGTAGGTGACAATTTTCTTTTATTAAATTAGATGTAGTGCCAAGTGCCACTTCAGAGCACTTGCAGGCCTCCACAGTCTCCGTTTTAATGAAAGTTTTCTCATTCTCCAAAGTTGTGACTCTGTTGGTTAAAGAGTCAAATTTAGAAGCCAATCCCTCCACTGAAGAGATTAAGGGGATGATTTTTGTGCCCAGACTTTACAAAGTTTCTTCTCTAGAGTCAGTAGGAGCTGATGTTGTTTGACCTACCGTCGACAGTGTGATAGGAAGTCTGGGAGCGTTTTTACTCTTGGCTCTCTCCTGCAGATTCTTGTCCTTTTTTGGGTTCCCCATACTGGTTGAGCAAACCTTCCAATTGCTAGATATAGCTTTTACAAACTTTGAATCGGTCGAGTAAACTGTTATTTTTATACTTTAAAGTCTTGTAGAGTTAGTCAAGTCAAGTCAAGTCATGTTTATTTAAAAAGACGCCCAATCCCAAAGGCTCTGGGCGCCGCACAATAAAAAGAGAAGTAGAGAAAAATTTTATAGCATTTCATGCCATATAAATACATAAAAGAGTAAAACACATATACATAGTCATAATCAAACTCCAAAAGCATGTGAGAGTAGGTAGGTCTTAAGGCAAACCTTAAAGGTAGTAAGGTTCGGGGCCTCCTTAACTGCAGCTGGCAATGAATTCCAAAAAGCGGGGGCGGCGACACTGAATGCTCGGTCGCCTGCAGATTTTAACCTCGCTCTTGGAACAGTTAGGAGGTTCACACCAGAAGAACGGAGATTGCGGAAAGAGGAGGATGGTATCAGGAGATCTGACAGGTAACCAGGGCCCTGTCCGTGTAGGGCCTTATAGGTGAGAAACCCCACCTTGAAGAGCACTCTCCACCTGACAGGCAGCCAGTGCAGTTCGCGTAGCACAGGTGTAATGTGACAGAATTTACTTTGCCCAGTTAAAAGCCGGGCAGCAGCATTCTGCACAAGCTGCAGTCTGCGGAGAAAACCCCCAGAGATCCCGAGATAGAGGGCATTACAGTAGTCAAGCCTACAAGTGACTAAGGCATGTATCAAGGTAGGGAGGTCCAGAGGTGGAACAAGGGGCTTAATCCTGGCAATGTTTCAAAGATGGAAAAAACAGGAGCAGACCATGGAAGAGATCTGAACCTCCATGGACAAATTCCTGTCAAACATCATGCCAAGATTTCGCACCCAAGGGGAGGCCATCAATGACGCAGCCCCTAGCACACGGCCAGTTGCAGAATCAGAGGCCATCCCATCACGAACTCTGTTCAACTCCACTACCAATACCTCAGTCTTATCGGGGTTCAGTCTAAGCCAGCTGGAGGCCATCCAGTTGCTAATCTCAGCCAGACAGATATTCAGCACATCTACTGTGTTGGGTGTTCCTGGGGCAAAAGATAAGTATAGCCTAGTGTCATCAGCATAACAATGAAAACTCAGTCCATACTTTCTAATGATCCCCCCCAGGGGTAGCATATACACTGTGAACAACATTGGGGCCAACACCGAACCCTGAGGGACTCCACACAAAAGGAGACTGGGTGTTGATGAGGAATTTCCCATCACAACCCGCTGTCTCCTATTTGTGAGAAAGGACTCAAACCACTTGATGACAATACCGGTGAGTCCACATAACTCCCTCAGGCAGAGAAGCAGCACACAATGGTCCACAGTGTCAAATGCCGAAGAGAGATCGAGGAGAACAAGAATTGTCTTGTCTCCTCGGTCTCTAGCCCTGAGGAAGTCATTTTGCACCCGAACTAACGCAGTTTCAGTGCTATACCTGGCCCGAAAAGCTGACTGGAAGGTATCATACAACTCGTGAGTCATGAGATGTTCCTCCAACTGAAGCGATACCACCTTCTCAACAATCTTCCCCAAAAATGGGAGATTCAAGATAGGATGGTAGTTTGCCCTGACCTCCGGGTCCAAAGAAGATTGCTTTAAAAGGGGTCTAACCAGAGCCTCCTTCAAGGCATCTGGGAAGACACCCTGACTTAAGGAGCACCGGACAATCGGGGTAAACACCGGGCCAACAGAGCCAATGCATCTCATTAAGAAACGCGTTGGCACTGGGTCCAGTTCACAGAAGGTATGCTTCAGATTGACCGCTACCTCAATTACCTCACGGTCCTCCACTGGCCTAAACTCACCCCAGTCAGGCTGAGTGCACTCAGTACACGACTGGCAACCACTGACAGCAATAATATTGCTGGCTGAAGAAACCTCCTGCCGGATCAAAGATACCCTGTCCGAGAAAAACCAAGCAAAATCCTCACAATCCTCATTAGAAGAGACTCTGCCCGGCTGGAGACAGATAGGATGAAGAAGTCTGTCAACAGTCCGGAAGAGCGAGGATGGTCGGTTTCTCCCAGCAGCAATCTCCCGAGACAGAAACAATGTCTTCTTTAGGTCAATTTCCTCCTGATATGCACAATAATGTGCACGCAGGACCAGTTTGTCCGTCTCCAGGCGGGATTTCCTCCAGCAGCGCTCCAATCTCCGACCCATCTTCTTCATTTCCCTGAGATCTCCATCAAACCATGGAGACCTCAAGTACGAAGTTCTGGGTCGTACACGGACAGGTGCAAGGGAGTTGATGGTGTCAGATAGTACCTTATTATAGGTATCCACACCAACACCAACAGCTGCAACGCATACACCACCTAAACTAGATAGATCGGCAGCCGCCATAAAACCCACAGGGGTAAGATCTCCTAAAGGGCGGCAGCGGATCATCTCAGCAGGGGAGAGACTTGCAGCGGGAGCCCCAAGCATGAACCTCACCGTGCTATGATCAGACCAAAGTACTTGATCAACCATGAGATCCGAGATCTCAATCCCCAGTGAGAACACCAGATCCAATGTGTGGCCATCCCGATGGGTAGGTGCATCAACAAACTGCAAAAGCCCTAATAAGGACATATTCTGCAAAAATTTGTCAATACATCTTTGAGTTTTATCCTCAGCCCAGACATTGAAATCCCCCAGAATAACACATCTAGGGGAGTCCAATGTCTCGCTGGCAACGAACTCGACAAATTCCCGCAGGAACCCCCCCACCAGGCCAGGAGGGCAATAGATGAGGAGGATCCTGCAGCCAACGCCGAGTCCTCCACGGACGGCCACACACTCAAATGAGTCCGGGGTTCCCACCCGGGTGCATGGTGAAGGTCAGGCTAGATTTAAAACAAAAGGCTACACCGCCACCCCTGCGATTTCCTCTGGGGCAGTGCACAACGATATAACCTGGGGATCTGGAGTTACAGAGCTTTATTCCATAGCATACATTTTGCTCGATTCTCCCCCCCCCCCCACCTGGAAGTACAGAAAAGTGGTTATCAAGTCCTCACAAGACAGCATGGGTCACCTAGGGTTTGACTGCACCTTAGACTTAATGAGAGTCTGGCTTTACTGGCCCAGGATGACAAAAAACATTGACAAACATTGCAAAACTTGCCACAGGTATATAAAAAGAAAGACTTTACTGAAGAGAGCTGCCCCCTTTGGTAAATATCAAAACCAGTGGATCGTTGGAGTTACTGTGCATGGATTTCCTTTCTTTGGAGCCTGACAGCAAGAACATTGCCAACATCCTGGTGATAACTGATCACTACACATGATGTGTCCAGGCATACCCCACAAAAGATCAGAAAGTCACCATTGTTGTGAAAGTGATGCAACAATATGTAAATCATTATGGAATCCCTCAAAGGACACATTCAGACCAAGGGTGAGACTTTGTAAGTAGACTGGTCAGTGAATTCCTTGCAACCTATGGTATCAAAAAGTCCTGTACAACACCTTACCACCCGCAGCGGGACCCTCAGCCTGAATGTTTTAATAGAACTCTGCTGGACATGTTGGGCACCTTGGACTTTGCTTAGAAATGCAATTGGAGACAGGAGATCAGCTCACTAGTACATGCCTACAACTGCACACAAAATGATTCCACCCAAAGGTCACCATTCTACTTAATGTTTGGCACGGAGGCACAGCTACCGATAGACCTTTGTTTTGGAGTCTCAGCCGATGGGGCATCTGAAGAGACCTACCTAGAGTACACCAGGAGATTACAACAACACATGCAAAAAGCATATCAACTTGCTGAAGCTGCAACTAAAAACAGTCTAGAAAAAAAGAACAGATATGACAAAAGTGTCTGTTGTCAAGTTACAGGTTGTAGACCATGTCCTCTTGAGGAACTTGGGTCTGCAAGGGAAGCATACGATCGAAGATTGTTGGGTGCAGCACTGCTTAGAGAAGCAGGCATTCCACATGGAATGGTGTTCCTGGCTAGACTGCGGATCATACACAAAGGAAAAATCTTTATATTCGTGGATCCAACAGACATGCTCAAATGGTGCCAAAGAAATGCAACTGAACATCCCTGGGAAAAGGCCGGAGAAGATTCCTCATCAGACCGAGATGACACTTGAACTTTTAGTCTGGACTTATACTAAGGTTTCATCTTTTTGTTAGGTAGGGAGGTGTATAAATTCCCAGGTAAGTGGTTTACTGTATATTTGCTGATGTTAGAGTTCAACATATAAGTAATGCTGGTTCAGAAAATACATTCCCTACCTGAGTTTCATGGTGCGTTTTAAATGGGGAAAGTACTGTCTCAATATCTCAGTATTCATTTCACAGCACAATATGCCTAGTTAGTGGGCAGGTATGATGTTCACATTTGTTTCTATACTGTGGAGTTAATACCGTGCATGTACCCTGTGCCTTTTGGTTATTAAAACTAATAAGGTTATTAGCCAAGTATTACTCTGTAACACTAATTATGTATATACATTTGTCAGCTAAGTTATGCTGCTTCTTTGTTCAGTGGGGTGCTCTGTCTTTTTCTGTATTGTACATGTAGTGCATTAACTAAGAAAAAGCGTGGTGGATTTCCCTAAACCCCTTTGGGGTAAGGAACTTTGGACCTGTGGAGTATGGACTTTCGTTATAAATATCATGCAGCTCATGGACTCGATCACAGCTTATTCCATATACTGTATGTAACCCCCTGTTTCGGGGGCTTACCTGTTTGCCCCTTGGAGGGCTGTTGTTCTCCCTGTTTCTGGTGCCCCAGTTCCCCGTTTCTCCCACAGTTTCCTCAGTTCTGCCCCACTCCTGGTGTGGTCCCTGGTGATGTCCTGGCTACTCCCTCCAACACCCGCATAGTTTTTTTTTTAGAACGAAGCCAGAGGAGTTGTAGCACAGAGCTGCCAGTTGTATTTGCACCTCGGGTGCATTCTAGTGCTCCACACATGAGCAAAGATGCATTTTTGTTTTGGCCATTTGGCAGTCACTTGGGTTGCCTCTCCAGTGGTCCCGGTCCCAGGGTAAAGCAAAAGAGGGATCAGAGACCTCAGGTGGACCAGAGAGGCAACAATAGGAGCAGGAGAAGAGTTTTTGTGAGCACCAATTGTGCTTGAGATACGGGAGCTGCCTCATGAATATTAAGGAGGTGGCTCATGAATAATAATGAGTTGAGCCTGTCTAGTGCTGGGGGAAAGAATATTAGCGCTAGTGACAGGCAAGCAGGAAAATAAAAATAATAAATAATGTAAGGGGGTACAAGGGCAAAGGGATGGCTGACAGTCCGTGGGAGTAAATAAAAATGGAAATGTTTATTCGGACTACAGAAAGGAAATAAAGTGGGACATTGTATGAACTGTATTGGGGCTATGTATGGCTGCCTAGGGGCAATGCAGAATAGCCCCAGCGACTGAAGGAGGGCTAAATGAAAACGTTAAATATTGCAGTTGCTTTACAGGGCACAGGGGCTCTTATGAAGCTGTGGGGTAATTATTTATTTATTCATTTATTGAATTGTTTCACCAGGAAAGATACACTGAGCAACTTAATGCTCGTCTCACGGTACGTCCTGGGGGAAGGGGAGAGGGAAATACAGAGTACATAAATACAGATATACAGAGTACAAGTTCAGGTAAATACAACATATGGTGTAATTATACAAATAGTTATAAAACAGGAACATGGCACATGAGACAATATAGGTTGTTGTAGAGATTCAGTGCAAGCAGATCTTAGGAGCAGCATACCAGCAGAATCGGCACAGGTAACAAGCAATAGAACATATGGTTGACAATGCATAATATACAGACTGTACACTAGTGCAACATGCAGTAGGGTGAGCACATAGAAACCAGTCACCCCTGTTTAAGAGCTGGTCTATAAATATAAGTGCAAGTGGAGGGGTGGGAGGGGGAGAGGGAGATGGAGAGAAAGACAGAGAGGGAGAACAGATAAGGAAGGGTGTCAGGAGCAGGTGCAAGAGGGTGTGAGGTAGATGTGCAAC
This sequence comes from Neoceratodus forsteri, assembly GCA_016271365.2. Classification (NCBI taxonomy): domain Eukaryota; kingdom Metazoa; phylum Chordata; order Ceratodontiformes; family Ceratodontidae; genus Neoceratodus; species Neoceratodus forsteri. The sequence continues at coordinate 821,817,825 of CM028137.1, read as the reverse complement.
ACAGTGGTAAGGGAATAGAGGGAGGAGTAGGAGTGGTGGATTTGCAGAGGAAGAGCATTCCACATTTTAGGCAGGTGGTAGGGGAAGGCTTTTTGGCCAGAGGTAGTGGTTCTGCAGGGGGAGAGAGAAGGTGCGAGTGTCGGCATGGGATCTCAGAGAATAGGGGGAGAGGGTAGGGGTGCCAAGGGAGGAGGAAATATATGAGGGGAGAGAACCCAACCATAATTTAGAGATGAATTTAGCACCATGTAGCGTGTGCCGGGAGTGAAGGGGAAGAAGGTTGAGAGCACGGTAGAGGTCACAGTGATGGGTACGGGAGGGGGCATCAATAGCAAAATGACAGAAGGAGTTAAAGAGAAAGTTCAGTCTGGATAGGTGGGACTGTGGGGCAGCATCATAGACTATGTCACAGTAGTCAAAAATGGGCATGATTGTCTTCTGTACCAGCTCATGCCTGGCGGCGAGAGGGATGCAGCTGCGGATTCTGTAAAGTGTCCCAAGTTTAGGCCTTAGTTTTTACAGAACAGCATCAATATGCACAGAGAAGTCATCTGTCCAGCCAGATGCTGAAATACCTGAAAGAGGTGGAGTCCTCTAAAGCAGTCCCATTGAGGGTAAGGAAGGAGGGGAGGTGAGTTAGCCTAGTGAGTCTCTGCCTTGTGCCAGAGGTCATGGAGACTGTCTTCTTGGCATTTAGAAAGAGTTGATGAGAACTAAACCAGAGTTTGGCTTTAGTGAAGTTGGACTGAAGCCTGGTAGTAACATCAGCAACAGTACTGCCAGAGGTAAAGAGTACTGTATCATCCGCATACATGTGAATGCTGGATGAGGTGCAAACCCGGGGGACGTCATTTAAAAAGATGGAGAACAGAATGGAGCCTAGCACAGAGCCTTGTGGGACTCCAGTGGTTATAGGCAGGGGGGAAGAGATAGCATCAGCAGTTGTTACTGAATGCGACCTGCCGGACAGGTAGGCACTGAACCATCCTGTGGCAGACGGGGATAGACCAGTAGCTGAAAGGCGGTGAAGGAGGAGGAGGTGGGATACAGTGTCAAAGGCTTTAGCCAGGTCTACAAAGATAGTTGAGGTAATATGCCCTTTGTCAAAGCCTGAAGAGATGGTGTCAGTTAATCTTAGGAGTGAGGTGGTGGTAGAGTGGGATTTCCTGGAGCCAGACTGGAAGGGGGTGAAAAAAAGCGGAGTCTGAGAGAAACAGAGAGAGTTGTTTGAGTGCTATGTGCTCCTGTAGTTTAGCTAAGGCTGGCAGTAGGAAGATAGGATGATAGTTACCAGGGGAAGAGGGGTCACCATCTTTTGAGAGGGGGAGGACAACAGCATGTTTCCAGACAGAGGACACAAAGTAAAAGTAAATGGTTTGGCCGCAGTGACAATTTGAACTTGGGACTCTGTCTATGGACTGAGATAACAGCAGCCATATAGCAGCCATTTGATCCCATATGACCAGTCAAAGGGCCAGGATTCTCCAGGAAGACTGTGGGACTGCTGAAAGGACCTTTGGAGGAAAATACTGGGGAAAGTTCAAGTGCCTTTTCTACAACCAGTCAGGCATCGAGGGAGCCTCGTACATATTAATTTTGGTGAAGGACAGTGGCTCCAGCCAATGGAGAGCTGCTAAAGAGCACCCAAAAGAGAAGGCCTTTGATTTCTGAATCAGTCTGGCAGGAGCCCCTCCACAGGGAGGGGGTTCCAGCCCCTATACAGAGAATGGGGTTGCAAGGCTGGGAAAGGGCCTGCCTGGGGGCTGCCAGCAAATTGTCCCTCAGTGCTGGCCATGCCTTTCCCCATCTGGAAAGTAAAGAGGAGGAAGGTGGTTCAGGCAGCTCTGCAGAGAAAGAGATAGAGCTGCAGGATCCTGCTACAAGTTGCTGTGGTAAGAAGCTACACCACAGTGGTGAAAGTGTTCAGAGAAAAGGTTAACTGGAAAAATGGTCTTGGTCGAAGAGGATGGAGAAAGAGCCTCTTCTGCTTTCATCTGCACAACATCGGTGAGGCACCAGGTATGGAAGATTGATGTAAAGATTGTGAAAGGAAAAAGGTTCCTGTCTGCCCCTAGAGAAGGCAGAATGTCTAAAGAGAAAGGGGAAGGACGGAAGGTTTAAGGACTGGTCATTGGAATTGGAAAACGGATTACGGAAGATGGGCTGATTTTGTGAGGCAAAGATTGTAAAGAAAGCCTCTTCTGCAATTATCTGCACCTGCACGGTGTTCATTTTTGGTGAACATAAACCATCTCTGGTCATTGCATGAGTCTACCTCCTACCAAAAATGGCCAAAGATGGTCTAATTAAACTTCTAGGGTCCTTGGCCAGAGTTAACAACAATTATGAGCTCATCGTGACTGGGGACTTCAACATCAATTGACTTAGCAATGAATTGACCAACCAGAAGGATACCATAGCCATTTCCCTCCTCACGCAATTAGTCACAGAGCCTACTAGAATGAACCATAAGACCGGTAAGCACACGCTTCTGGACTGGCTCCTTGCAAGCTCACCTGACAGAATTACCGATGTCTTGGTACTACCGGATTCACTAAGCGATCACTCCCCTATCACCTGTCTGTGGTCCAATAAATTCAAAAAAGTGCCACATGTCTTTGTGAACAGCAGAATTCTGAGGAAAGGGCAGCTCTCAGCTTTCAAGGAGGCACTTTCTCAGATTGATTGGTCTCCCCTTAAGGTACTGCATGACCTTGTCATAACACTCCAGTACTTTATTGATAACTTTAATAGCGCTTGTGACAGATTTGCTCCGTTCGAAAAAAGAAAAACATGCGGCCATAACAATAGGTGGATTACTAGTGACCTTCTAGATCACATGAGGGCAAGGGACAACCTTTGGAATCAAGCCAAGGCCTCCGGTAATCCCAGTGACCTTCAAAGATACAGGGAAGCCAGAAACAAATGCACACATCTCATGAGAAATGCTAAAGCTAATTTCTACAAGGATCACTTGGAAAGAACCTGGGTTGATGGGAGGCGGTTTTGGGGCAATATAAAAGCACTCACAGGGAAGGACGACAAAACACAGCCATCACTGCTAAACATTAATGGCACAAATATCATGGACCACCACACCATTGCTGAAGAGTTCAACTCCACCTTCACGAATCTTAGCTCTGTTCTACCAGTTGAATACCTCAAGCCTATCAAAGCTAATAATAGGCGCCCACCAGACATCAACTCGCACCCTCAGTTACATAGAAACATAGACTTTGACGGCAGATAAGGACCACTTGGCCCATCTAGTCTGCCCATTTCCCTACCTACAGGATAGGCCGCAGATCCTAGTTAACCAACAGCCTATTTCTTCCTACCCCCCAGAAGAATTGCCGTATGTCTGTCCCATGCATTCTTGAATTCTCCCACAGTTTTAGACCCCACAACCTCCTCAGGAAGGCTGTTACATGCATCCACTACCCTCTCTGTGAAATAATACTTCCTCACATTGCCCCTGAACCGCCCCCACCTTTAAATTGTGTCCCCTTGTTCTTGCACGTCTTTTTTTTCTGAAAGATGCTACCCTCTTGGACTTTGTTGATTCCACTAGGTACTTAAAAGTTTCTATCATGTCCCCCCTCTCCCTTCTTTCCTCAAAGGTATGCATATTAAACTCCTTTAGTCTCTCCTCATACAGCTTCTCTTGCAGACCCTGCACCATTTTAGTTGCCCTCCTCTGGACTGCCTCTATCCTGTCTATGTCCTTGCGGAGATGGGGGTCTCCAGAACTGGACGCAGTACTCAGATGGGGTCTCACCAACTGTCTGTACAGAGGATAACAACTTCCTGTTTTCTGCAGCTGATGCCTCCCTATGCATCCCAGTATACCCCAGTCCTCCTTACTGCCTTCTCACATTGCTTGCTAACCTTAAGGTCATCTGATATGATTACCCCCAGGTCCCTTTCCTTTGTTGTTGTTACTACCTCCCCATTGTGTATTCTTCCCCTGGGTTCTTGTTTCACAGGTGCATTATTTTGCACTTCTTTGCATTGAATCCTAGCTGCCATACTTCTGACCATTCCTCCAACCTTGCCAAGTCCCTTCTCATCCTTTCCACGCCTCCTTGTGTATCAACCCTGTTGCAGATCTTTGTGTCATCTGCAAAGAGGCATACTTTTCCTTCCAGTCCCTCTGCAATGTCACTTACGAAGACATTAAAAGGACTGGACCCAATACTGAACCTCTGGTGCCCCATTAGTAACCCCTCTTCTTCAGAGTGGACTCCATTTACAATTACCTTCTGTGTCCTGTTGTTCAGCCAATGTTTTACAGGCTACCACCCTGGGACCCCTCCCAGGCTGGTTAATTTGACTATTAATCTTTTGTGTGGGACTGTGTCATATGCCTTGCTAAAGTCTAGGTAGGCCATGTCCACAGCCCCTCCCTGGTCTACTACTTTGGTCACCCAGTCAAACAAATCTATTAGATTCGTCTGACATGACCTTCCCGCTGTGAACCCATGCTGCCTTGGGTCCTCAGCCCCACTGGCCTCTAGGTACTCAACTATTCTTTCCTTCAGAAGTGACTCCATCACTTTCCCTATCACAGACGACCAAACTGACAGGTCTGTAGTTTCCTGCCTCTGTCTTGGTCCCACTTTGTGAAGGAGAATCACATCCACCTTCCTTCAGTCCTCGGTACCACACCATCCTCCCAAGATTTATTAAAAGAGTAGCAGTGGTTTCACTAGTTCCCCTTAATTTTTTTAGAATTCTGGGGTGAATTCATTAGGCCCCATTGCTTTGTCCACCTTCAGTTCTAGGAGTTCTGCAGAACCCTTTCTTCTGTGAAAGGACTGGATTGACCCCCCTATCAAGAGTGCTTCTGTTAATTGGATTAGGCACTTCCACCTCTCTTTGTGAACACTGAGCAGAAATATCCATTCAGTATCCCTGCTTTTCACTGTGCCCTCTGCCCACCCATTGTTCATTCTATTCAGCCTCACTATTCCTCCTTTGTCTTTCTCGCTTTCGCTGATGTACCTATAAAGGTTTTATCCCTCTCTTAACTAAGTTGGCTATCTTTTCCTCAGTTTGGGGCTATTCTGACTTCCCTCCTGCTTCCTTCTGCCTTAACTGGTACAGCTCTCTGTCCTGCTCCTTCTGTGTTTCCTTATACTTCCGGAATGCTATCTTTTTCTTCCTGACTTTCACAGCCACCTCTTTTGAGAACCATAGTGGCTTTTTCTTTTGTTTTGATTTGTTTATTTGCTTCACACAAAGGCTTGTTGCTTCTGTGATGGTAGTTTTGATGATTCCCCATTGTTGCTCCACACCTCCTTCTAGCCTGTTTCCCTAGTGCTTTTCTGAGGCACTCTCCCATCTTGCTAAAGTCAGCCTTCCTGAAGTCCAGTACCCTCACTTTTGTATGGCTTGACTGTAGCTGAGTTTAACGTGAACCACACTGTTTGATGGTCACTTGTTCCCAGATGGCAACCCACATCTAGATCTGAGATCCTCTCACTGCCCCCGTTTGAGAGTACGAGGTCTAAGATTGCTCCCTCTTGAGTGGGTTCCGAAACTAGCTGTCTGAGGCCTGCCACCTGTAGGGCATCAAGAATGGCCCTGCTCTTGGATGTGGCTGCAGCAAATGTGCTCCAGTTAACATCTGGCATATTTAGGTCTCCCATCAACAGCATCTCCCCTTTCTCTGCCATTCTAAGAATGCCTTCCATCATATCCTTGTCTATTCCCTTCCCCTGACATGGGGGTCTGTACACAACCCTGTGCAGATTGTGGTGCCCTTTCAGTCTCCAAGGAGACCCACAGTGCCTCCTCTCCTCCTGTTTACTCTTTTGTTCAGTTGCTTTTATCCCTTCCTTTACATAGAGAGCTACTCCTCCCCCTCTTCTCCCCTGCCTGTCTCTCCTGTAGGTTATGTACCCTGGTATGTTAACATCCCAGTCATGGTTCTCTGTGTACCATGTTTCTGTGACTGCTATGATATCCAGGCATCCCTCTTCCATCAAGACCACCAGCTCAGGAAGCTTGTTGCCCAGACTATGGGCATTGGTACTCATTACCCTCAATTTCCTGATGGCCTTACTCCTTTTTTTCCCCATCCCTGTCCTTCTTGCCTTTGTCACTTTCTCCATTTACCCCTGCCCTTCTCCCTATTGACACCTCTATGTTGGTGTTTACCACACTTACTACCATGATTTTTTGGTGGGGGCTAGGATTTCTCTGCTCCTTTCCAGTGCCTCCCTCTTTGGCTAATTTAAATGCTTGCCAATGAAGCATTTAAACCTATCACCTAGGATCCTGGTTCCCCTCCTGGACAGATGCAGCCCATCATGCCAGTTTAGGCTTGCATCACTCGAGGTGGACCCCCAGTCCCCAATGAAGCCAAATCCCTGAGCTCCACACCAGTTTTTCAACCACTGATTGAATCCCATGGTGTGGAACACTATCCTCTCCCACGCCATAGATGGGCAGCACCTCGAGAGAAGGTAACCATGCGTGCTACTGGTTTAAAGGCCCCTCCCAATTCCACAAACTCTTCCTGCACTTCTCTAATCCCTTTCTTAGCCAGGTCATTTGTCCCTAGGTGGACAATGACATCCAGCTCCCTCCCTGTGCAGCTGCTCACAGCAATCCCGCGGATTCGCTCCTGTCCCTCCAAGCCATGGCGCCAGGCAGGCACCCACCTCCTCTCCCTTCCTCCCCAGTTCTACCTTCCTAACAATGGAGTCCCCACCAGGAGTTGTTTCCTTCCCTGTGGGTTCCATGCCACCCTCCTGTGGGTCTCCTTTGTGGAGGTTCCCATCATCCTCCTTGGTCTCCACTGCAGGTGCCTCCATAGAGGAACCACATTTGCCAGAATGGCATAGGAATTGTGGAGAGGTACAACTGAGGATGTGCCTCTGTTCCACCACCCTCACCTCCCTGGAGCCCACTGTGGTCCAACCGCCTCCTCTTTCTTGGCAACCTCTGAGGCAGCGGCAGTGGCACTGGTGGTCCCTGGATGGAAGAGGAGGTCCCACAAATCCTGGCCAACTCAGCCTGGAGATGAGCAACCTCCTCCCTCAGCCCAGAGAGGTGCCTGCAGATGGGACAACACTGCATCCTCCAGAATGTCTCCCAGAAGACTGCTGCTCCACAGCCACTGCACTGCACCACTCCCATCATATCTTATTTCTGACCCCTTAACTGTTTGCAATCCTTACTCTTTACTCTGTTTTTTTCTTCTCTCTCTCCTTTCTTTCTTCCTGTGTGCCCTTTAAGCTCCTGATTTTCCTGTTCTGAGACAAGAATATCCTATATTTCTCAGTAGACCCCTTATTTGCTCAGAGGCAGACCTCCAGCAGCTAGAGGGGGCCGGAGAGCTATTCTTGCCCTTCTAGGATGGTAGGTCTTTGGTGGCTCTGTGATCACTCACTTCCTGCTCCCAAACAGGAAGTTCCTGTTGCCAGTCAAATCCTGTGCCTATAAAAGTAGAAATAGCTTTGGGTGGAAGGGAGGGAAGGAGGGCAATATAGTCCCAGTAGAGAAGTCCAGTCACACAGCAGTCCTTTCTCCTGGTGTCTTCTGCCAAACTACTAGTAGAATCTTTCTAAGGCAGTCTTTAAATGTAGCTTTCTTCTAGCTAAGCCACTTCCCCTACTTACTAGATCTTTCTACAAGTAATTTAAACCTCACAGCTATCAAGTCCTTTCAATCACCTGAGATTTATACCTAGATAACTGTTCAGATAACCATCCAGTTCAGTTAACTCAGACAAACACACACTTTTTTTTGTTTTGTTTGTTAGGTTTTTTTTTACCCTAAATTAAAAGTCCAAGTACAAGAGTTCTACTTCTTTAGTCCCAGTAGAGAAGTCCAGTCACACAGCAGTCCTTTCTCCTGGTGTCTTCTGCCAAGCTGCCAATTTTACTTCAGGAGAGTCACTGTCAAAGAAGCACTGGGTTATGTTAAAAAGGTCCTGGGAAAAACCAGAATGGGGTCTGACAACATTGACATGAAACTGCTGGCACTAGCAATCAATGAAGTCATTGCTCCCATCACTACGATTTTCAATAAATCCCTCCAGCTCACCAAATTCCCTTCTCCTTGGAAACAAGCGCTGGTGACCCCAGTGCATAAGGGAGGCGATAGGTCACTGGCTGTAAATTACAGGCCCATCTTTATCCTCTCCTCCTCTCTAAAGCACTGGAAAGGATTGTGGCAGACCAGTTTACTGACTATATTCACAAATACCAGCTGCAATGTCCCCAGCAGCATGGCTTTAGGAAGCTCCACAGTACAGACATTGCACTGGTGGATTTCGCTGAGTATGTCCATAAGGCACTGGATGAGGGAAAACTGGTTAGATCTATCTTCATTGACCTAACAAAGGCATTTTACACAGTCTGTCACCCACTCCTCTTGTCTCAACTGCATGTCCTTGGTGTTTCCCCAAATGCTGCTCTACGGTTCCAGAACTACCTAACTTCCTGGTCTCAAAGGGTCAAGATAGGTCACTCCATATCTGCATCCAAGGAAGTCTCACTAGGGGTGCCTCAAGGGTCCATCCTGGGTCCACTGCTCTTCAGCATGTTCCTGAATGACCTACCCAATGCCTGCACTAGCAAAGTCATTCTGTACGCTGATAATGCTGTCCTACTTAGCTGTCACTCTCACATAGAGCACCTACAGGCTGAGCTACAATCATCCTTCCAGCAACTGGATACCTAGTTCTACTCCCAAAGGTTGCTACTAAACTACAAAAAAATCAAGACGATGCTCCTCTCTAGCCCCCAACTAAAAAGGAGATGCCCAGAACTAACAATCACAAATCACTTGACTGCCCCACTGGAACAGGTTCACTCCTTCAAGTACCTGGGTGTCATTGTGGAGGATACCCTCTCATATGTTCCACACATTGACATGATGGTGAAAGCTGTGAACACTAAATTAGGGATCCTGTTTAGGCACAAGAAAAGCCTAACTGCTGAAGCCCTCCAGCTCTGTCCTCTCCCTGGTCGACTACGGGCTGGTGGTTTATGGTGCTGTCACTGATACGGCCCTCAAAAGGGTTGCCACTGCCCTTAATAAGGCTTGCAGATGTTTGCTAAATGCTGACCGCTTCACGCACACTTGTACCCTGTATGGTCTGGCCCACGTACTACTGCTTCAATCCAGAATCAGATACCAAACTTGCCTACTAGAGACAAAGGCCATGTTCTCCCTAACCCCTACCTGCATTGCAGACCTGGTAAAGGAAGCAAGCTCTAAATACAACACATGAAAAACAGTGACAACACAGCTTTATGTCCCGTTTCATAGAACTTCCCTAGGACAAAGATCCTTCATGTACCGAGCTCCACTATGGCTAAATGAGATCTCTGCTGCAGCTCTTAATACAACAAATGTTTGGTCCTTTAACAGAGAAAAGATGCAATATCTGCTGAACACAGATGCCTGCGACTGCCTTACCTGAATCCATATCTTCAACCTGGATACCCGGTATTGAACACCTCTGACTCCCTTACCTGAGTCCATATCCTCAACCCGGATACCCCCGCTCGTCTGTCTGAGCTTTCCTACTGTTTTACCTACCCTGGACCCCCACTTGCCATCCCTTGCCACCTCCCTCTCAAGCTCCCTCCAACTCCCTGCCCTCCATACCCCAGCACCTCCCTTTCTACCCACTCCCCTAAATATTCTCCTCTCTCAGTCCTCTCTCTCTCTCTCTCTCTCTTCAATCTACCCCTCATTTGCTCTCTCCCCCCTTTCTTTCTTTCTCCTACCCTTTCTGATACTCTACCTTGACAGGCCCCCCCGAGGCAGCTATGCCATATGTTGCTAATTGGGAATCTCCTGCCGCTGTTAAGTTCAGTTGTCTAGGATACTCAAATGTATTATTTATCTATATTCTGTATTACATAGCAATCTTATGTTTTGTGTTAACTGTCAAGTTTTTGTTATGTCTCTGCTGTCTTACATCCTGATGTGGAACCTTTGTAAAAGAGTGTATACTCTAAGGTTGTATCCAAATTACCAGATAAATAAATAAATAAAAATAAAAAAAGAGAATGTTGTTAATGTGTCAGAGGGTCTGAGAGAGATCCTGTGCTTAAAGGAAAGATGTGCTGGAATTGTGCGTGAGCCAGAGCAAGAGTGGCGGCTGGGTTGAAGTTGAGAGACTGTCCTAGCAGAGAGATTGGCAGGTGCCTTTTGGGCTGGGTACCTGTTGTCTGCTCCTAAGATACAGCTGAGAAAAGAGACTGTTGTTGTGAAGTTGGAGTTTCAGACTCTATTGTTTGGGGATCTGAAAAGTAAGAAAGATGAAGAGTCTGCTTTGGCTACACAATGAAGCCGATGTGTTAAAGAGAGAACGGAGATTCAGAGATGTCCAGCTAACCCAGGGACAGGTGGGAAACTTGCTAACCCCCATCAAGTGGGGTCTGCTGGTTGCAGAGGACCACAGGTTTATATCAGAGTGCTAGGAAACTCTGACCTGTGAAGCCACTCCTTGGTCTGGGCCCCCTGTAGCTGGTGGGCCTTGTGCCTGTGTTCTGCAACGGGCCTCAAAAGGCTGGAGTAGACAAGCTGCTAGACCTTCAGTCAAGCTGAAGATCCAAGCTGCAGCATCCTTGCCCCTTCTTGCAATCTACCAAGCCTTGATCCCAAGGTTCTGCTAGACCACCAACCCTAGGACTTCAGTCACCGAAACACCAGAGGACTGATTTCGCATATGTACATAGTTGTTCTAATCTTATGCCTACTGGTGTAGAAAGTAAAGTCAAACTTTAAAGTAGTCAGAGAAGGATGTAAAAAGTTAATTGGTATTCATCAAGCGTGCCAACGTCGACCGACCAGCTGCACCTCATGCCTACAACTAAAGAGCTGGGTACCCAGAAACAGAATTTGGGGCATCATTCTGAACTGGTACCAGTTGGGGGTCTGTGCACATTTAATATCTGCAGCAGTCAGCTAGATAGATAGTTGGTAGCTGCACTAACTAAAATGTGAGTTGAATATCAAAAGAAGGATGTGTTTGTCTGAAAATGCTAAATCTCTAAATGCAAATTCAAATCTTCAAAATGTTTTGCATAACCTCTGTTCTAATCTCCCCTTCCTAACCCTCCCCATGTAAATAAATGAGATGTTACTGTTTTGGAAAGATCTGACTTAAGAGCCTGATTTAGTGAACATGTTAGTACCTGAAGTTAGAAATTCTAAGTACTGAATGTGGGGGTATTGGTTAATGCTGTGTCCATGGTTGGAGCGACTGTGTGGAGAGGTGGGTTTGTACAGCATCCCAGGTGGCTGTACTGGTATAGTTCTTATCCACTTAAATGTACTCTGGGTGGAGGCATCGCCATTTTTCTTTGTTAGTCTTTTGAAAGGACCCCCCGTGTAACAGCTATAGGAACCCAGGCCCCTTAACCTGGTTAGTGGCCACCCAGGCAGGGTAATAGCCCTCATTGAGACAGTACCAGTGCTACACAGTACGCAAATTCTTGGTTTGATTACTTATTCTAAATACCCCCAAATGATGTATCTTTTAGCTTTGATAGACGATCTGCATGTACTAAGAGAAGTGGCTCCCTCATGGTTATGTTATGTACTTTTTTGAGCTATCAAATGCTAGTGAATGTAACTATATGTTTTAATTTTTTTTTTTGGTGGTGTTTCTCCTGGAGTCCTCGCCCTACCATCTGACATTGCCCCCCCCCGCATCAACCGGGTATGAGACTCCCTCTCCTTCAGCCCCCATGACTTACCCCTCATGGTGGGCAGTGGGAAGACCCTCAACCCACCAGACTGGATCCAGTTCAGAGGAGGTGCCCTCCTGGCTGTGCTGTGAGGGGGACAATCGTCATCAATGGTGAGGACTCCCATTTTCCATTTTCTCCCGTGTTTTTGCAGAGAGGGGCGTACAATGACACCAGCAGAGGGAGCGTGCATGTATCTGCACATGTTCCTCCTGGCATCTTGCCCCATCTCTGCCCCTCTTCTGCAGCGTCAGTGCACTGCTCTCCAGCCTCCGCTAGGGGTCAGTCGAGCACCGACCACTGGCATCCCCTCTCCCCAGAGAAGGACAGCAGTCCCTCAGATGCTCAATCCTTCTCCAACCCTGCTAACCCCTGGCAGCCTGTGCTCATTCCCGAACATGAGTCACTCTCGTAGTGCAAGGTAAGTGTCCAGCGCCTCAGCCCTCAATGCCACTGGGCCGGCTTATATGTTTGATTTTTAATCAATAAACATACAGATCGCTGGGTGCCAGAATCTTACATAGTAGTTGAATAAATGTCAGACTTGCCCATCTGCAGCATTTGGCAAGAACATGATAGAGGCTTAGAAAAGACTGTTCACTGAAACCCTCTCCTACCCATTGGAGAAACTGTGACTGAACCCTCAACTGGTAGTGAACGAACAGTGGCCAGGAGGCCAAAGACCCAGAGTCAAACCGCTTACCAGAAAACTGAAATGCCAAGCAATAATTCTAGTACTTCAAATGCAGCTCCTGTTCAACAGCCAGCATACCATCAGCTGGATGACAGTGATGAGACAAATATAGTCTGTATTGCACCCATGTTCCTAACTTACCACAATGTGTGCAAGTTCTGCAAATGGATTGAAGAAATTGTAGGCTATCCATAAGTACCGCTCCCATTGATGACTTTGTAAATAATGAACTGCAGTGCCAGTTGAACCCTGAGGCTATATCTTTCATACCAGAGGAAAGGCCAATTGAGCAAATTGTTGAGCCCATAATGGACAATGAAGTGGGACTGAATTTTGAGGAACAAGTTCCAGAGACTGAAGTTCCCCTGTTATTGATGACAATGCCCTTGTGCTAGACAGAGAGCTGGAAGGAGGTGCACATCCTATTCCTGAGGAAGAAACAGTGTTGCCCAGAAGGTCTGGATGGAAGCCCAGACCCATTATTAAGGTCACTTATGATACCCTCAGTGCCCCTTCTAACCTCCCCATTCATGTAGCCCATAGATCCATAGTACCCTGGGTGCATACTTCACCCCTTATTTCCAGCTTTCACTCAGAGGTACAGTTAACTATGGGGAAATGCAAAGGATGTTACCAGTTACAAATTGTGGCTAGATAGGAACCAACTGTCTGCTAAGAAATGTTTAGTATATAAATAGGTGTAAATACTCTGCATAGACAGGCTTCAGTTGTTCATTAGAAATGTACATAGTATTGACTTCAATGTTTATGCCACTGCCATTTGGACCTAATAGTCAGTATGAAAAACGTCTTGGCGAGGATGCCAAGAGTTTGGCTGGGGAAGTGTGCAAGCCCCCCTCCCCCCAATCTGGGTCTTACCAGCAGGAAGAGAGGGAGCGCTAGATATCATTGTCCACCTAGGGACCAATAACCTAGCAAGAAAAGAGGTTAGTGTGATCCAGAAGGAGTTCAGGGAGTTGGGGAGGGGTTTTAGACAGGTAGCACAGACAGTGGCCTTTTCTGAAGTGTTGCCTGCCTATGACAGGGGGAAAGTTAGAGTACTCTGTACCAGAAACTTTAACTCATGGTTGAAGGAGTGGTGTAGCGAGCAGGGTTTCAGTTACATTGAGGACTGGGGTCAAACCTGGAAGGATAAGAGCCTTTACAAGGGAGATGGTCTGCATCCATCTGGGAGGGGTACCGCAGTCCACAATAAATGGTTTACATGTTACATTAAACATTTAAACCAGTTAAGGGGAGCAACAGAAGGAAAGAGGGTGGCATAAACTGCCCCCCACATGCTGTGTTAGTCAATAGAGAGAACCCTAAAGGAGGGAAATCTCCATGGATACCAAATAACAAGAAGAACAAAATGGTAGAAGTAAACGGGGGCACTGTGGAGCCTAAGCAAAATGGTTGCTCCAGTTTTGAGCTCTGCCTAATTCTCTATAGAAAGCACTTTTATTTTCTATTTTTGGTTCACATCACCAGACTACACATCTTAACCAGTGTATGAGGTATCCAGCATCAGCATGGGAAAACCTCAGATGGAGAAACAACTTCAGGAGGGAGTAGTCATGGTAGAAGCTACTAAGAGATGAGATTCAGCAATTGGAGCTGCAGCTAATATTCTTAAAGGAAATCCTCACTTGTGCACTTGGCTGGAAACCTTAGAAAATCAAGCTCAATCAGCCAATCTGCATATTATTGGAATGCCCGAGGGGTGAAAGGGTGATCATTTGATCCTATTCCTGGGGGCATGGTTCCAGCAGCAATTTGGAATGGAGTTGATCAACTGCCCAGTAATGCAATTCACAACAATGTAGGACACAAAACAAATAAGACAACCAGTATTTCAGCCAAAATTTCAGTTATTTATAACTCCACCACTGTGATTGTGCCCCTAGCGCTTCGGCTCAATGCCTCCTAGGGGGCATTAACTGACATATGGGATATCAAGCATTTAAATGCAGTTACAAATCTGTGAAATCTTAAAAAAAGTGTTTCAAAAAAAATTGCCTATTACCCTACATACATATAAACTTTTAGATACAAAATATGTAACAGAATTTCAGTCATTAAATACTTATTTGCAATTTGCATAGCAATTTCTTTGCAAGACTGTATAAAGCAAACACGGAAGTTGACAAACTGGATTGGTGCAAGCACTAAAGATCTTAATAATAACTTGAAGGGCAAACGTTTCAGTTTATAGGGATCTCCAAAATGGATACACCAAACATCGCTGCTTAATCTATACATATCTTCATACACATAAATACATTTACTACTGATTAGAGATACAAAATGGATGCACCAAAATTGATTACTTGAACCTATCTATAATTTCATCAGTTCTTGATTATGGGTACAAATAATAATATAAGGAAGTAAATAAAGAAAGAAAGTAAGAAGGGGAAAAAGGGGGCTAGAGAGTAAATTCCGAGACCTCCTTGCCGGAATTAAGGAATCAGGCCATCCATACCAGAAAGAACAGGAGAATTAAATGCAGACACCTGAAAGCAAAAACAATAACATATTAGTATTACAAGTTTAAATAACATTTACTTGCCTTGAAAGCATTTATACGTTCTACCTCACTATAAAATCAACTAAATCTAGTGCTAGAAGAAATTTGATCTAATCTGTAAGGTAAACATGGGAAGGAAGGGTATGGTGGGGGGATTGTGAAAAACCGGAGAGATGTTAAAACTATATACACAAAACTGGATATGATTTACAAAAATCCAACATTAAAAATTCAAAAGGCCATGTTAGTAAGTCAGATAAGCTATCACCTTCTGTATTTCGAAAAGGGTTTAAGATCCCATCTATCATTTAGCCCACGTGGTTTCACAGTATTGACTTTGAATATCCAGTAGCTTTCTCTCTTCAGCAGCAAATTAAGCCCATCTCCACCACATGGTGGACACTGTACAATTTCTACACCCATAAACCTAAAGCTGCTGCTATCTGATCCATGCACATTAAAAAATACCTTGATACTGATTTATCAGTTTTTTGATTAATAATGGAGCGCAAATGCTCCTATATTCTTTCGGCCTTACAGTCTTCCCAATGTAGTACAACACACAACTGCACCATAAAATATAAAACAAAAAGGCAGTGGTGCATGTCACAAAGTCCTTAATATAAATTTTACTGCCATCCGGCAATACTAATACATCTCCTGTACTCATATACTGACAAATATTACATTTTGTACATTGAAAATTACCCATAAGTTTTGCAGGTAACCACATGGTAGGTCTTTCAGGTTTCTTATAACACTGGCTGTTAACAAGCCTATCCTGTAAGTTAGGTGACCTTCTGAATGTTATTTTTGGGGTGTCTGATATAGTTTACCTGAGTACAGGATCTACTTTCAAAATATCACAACTACTCCAAACCGCATTACCCACCTGCCCATTCATGGCATTGAATTCTAAAAAAAAGGTTATTTGTTTTTCATTGTCTGAATCAATTTTAGCTTTCTCTTTTTGTGCTAATAACTCATTCTGTGTCATGCCCTGGACTTTTACAATTTCTTCCTCTAGCACAGATTTTTTGTAACCTCTTTCAAGGAATCTGACATACAAATCGCTTGCTTGACACTGAAACTCTATTTCATCCATGCAGTTCCTTCGTATCCTCACTAATTTACCAAACGGGATAGATTTTTTAAGTTTGTATGGATGTGCACTATTATTTCTAAACAAAGAATTGGTTGAAGTATTTTTTCTATACTCCTTTGTGCTGATCTTATGTGTTAAACTATCTGCTATCGAAGTGATACCTAAAAAAATCAATTTCTTTAGCATGCATTTCAGATGTAAAAGATTAGTTAATTCTACTTGCTGTGGCAATTGTGTGGAGAGGATTTTTGTAAGTTTTGCTATTGTTTTTTAAACTGCAGGAGAGATGAATTGGTTAATTCTACTTGTTGTGGAGATAGTGTGGAGAGGATTTTTGTAAGTTTTGCTATTGTTATGTATGTATTTAATTTAGCTTAAAGTGGAATTTAGCTTAAAGGTTTCTGTGGCTGAAGGGATTGAACAGGACATGCCCAGACTTGCCCACCCACAAAACCTTTAAATTCTGACAGTGCCATCAAACTGCAGGAGAGAAGGATTTGTTAATTCTACTTGCTGTGGGGAGAGTTAGTCTGGGGAGGATTTTTGTAAGTTTTGCTATTTTTTTTTATTTAGCTTAAAGATTTCTGTGGCTGTGTTTTTGGACTTAAGCTCAACAAGGAGCACAACGGACCCACTTAAATCTGGGGGGAAGGGCCTAAAGAGGACCTGGGGCAAACATCTAATTTCTGGACTGTATGTGTTTGTGAGACTTGGGAATGCTATTAGTGGGTTTGTAATTGTGCTTGTAAACAACTGCAATCAATATAGAGAGACTGTATTTCACTGTCCTATATAGGTAGTGTGACCCATGGGTAGGATTGTGGGGTGCAATGGTTGTGGGGCAGCAGTGTGGGTGAACGTACTGTGGAGGCTGGGAGGGTGTCCAATATGCCACAGGCTAAAGGGGCTTGAGAAAGAAGTTCAGTGGCTTGGCAGGGAGATGGGGAGGTTGAGGGGTGAGGGGAAGGTTGCGTTGGTAGAAGGGCTGACATCTGAGAGTATAGAGGAGGCACCACAGAAAAGGAACAGTGGGTCAAGGGAGGGGTCAGGGGAAGGGGCAAACTAGACAGGAAGCCAGCTGATGAAGGGTGAACTCTAGTAGGGCCTAGCAAAAGAGGAGCAGCAGGAGGCAGGAGGGAGGCAAAAACACATAGTAATGCAAACAGGGTACTAAGGTTCATACTAAGGTCTGAGGAGCTAAAAAAGGCTTTTGGCCCATATGTGCACCTGTAATTTAATTATAATAAGCTAAATAATGTGCATTTTGTATGTGACAATACAGTTTCATTTTAAACTCGTGTTTATTCTTACTAGTAACAGTATATGATGGTAATGCATTTCATGGATTTTTCACCCTCTGTGTAAAAAACACTCTCCTCTTTTCAGCATGGAACTTATTATGTTTTAATTGCATGTTGTGTCCCCTTGTACCTTTATCGTGAGTTTTAGAGCTTAAGTCCAACTCTGTATATAAAGTAGGATCCTGCAAGAGATTATAGCATAACATCATGTAAGGCCCAAACCCCTGCCTTTTTACAAAATGACAGGTGGTATGCTGTTGAAGCTGACAGTAGTACCTGGTGGGGACTGGGTTCAGGGAGGACTAGGTTACTCGGCACAAGGGGCCTAGGTTTGGCTACTCTGCACAGGGGCACCCAAGTAAATCTGAACACAGGAAGCAATAACTGTAATGTCCAATACCAGGAATGGGATTCTAAAGTGTAGCTTTTATTCATATCCAAACTGAACAAACAAAGCATAGATGGACCCCGACGGGGCTACATTCCTGGTAAAGCAGATAAGAGATACAGAACACTTCTTCACTATTTCAGCCCTCAGGCTCCGAACCCACCAGGCACACAGCCCGGACTTGCACACAGCTTTGGGTACACAGCCTGACTTGTACACTATTTGGGTTTTTCCCGGCCCGGCTCCCCTGCCGGCCTCTCAATCCTGGTCCATATGGCAGTGAACCAAATTTTCTGTTGGTGGCTCCCCAAACCACCTTAGAGCCTTTGACTCCTTAAAGGAAATTTCCCTTCAATCCCACATCTGGGTACTTCCCTCATTACTGGCCAAGTGCATGAGGCAAAGTAGAAATCCACAGAGCAAATCCGTAGAGGTGGACCTGGTTACTAAAAGTGGGGGGGTCTCCCACCTCCAGCTCCCACAATCCATACCCAGCCATTTCTCTGGACATTAAACAACTCTTTGAAAGCTTGGCAATGTAGATTAAAGGGTAGACGTATAGCACATCTCCTCTACATGTCTTGACTTTCCCCTTGTGCTTGACTTGAACATACTTTCACTTTGGCTAAGCCTATTCCTCTAGGCCTCCCACTAATTCAGCAGTCCAATCCACAGTTTAACACAGTTCAGGTGAAACATAGGCCCTTTGACAGGAGCAGAACTCACCCTTTGGTTGCAGGTGCCCCACAGGTGAATCTTGACAACTTCTGGTACCCAACACACTTGGCAAATATAAGGCAGCTTCTTCTCTAGCAGTAGCCAGGGGGTTGCCCCTAGAATAGCAGGCAAACCTTCCACCCCCACCCCCTCAGGGATGCAGGGCTGGATTAACAAGTTATGGTGCCCTGGGCACTTGGAATTGTGTGGCCCCCTGTGAGTTAACCAAGATGCCAGGGTTTTTGGGGCCATGTAGGGCTCCGAAAGCTGATTAGTTTTGATGTTTTAAAAATGCATTTGGTGTGTTTTCCCGCTATTCTGCATACCATTCTTGGGGTGGAAATACTAGTTTACTGTTGAATGGCTAGAATACAGTACCGCAGAGTGTCAGCACTAAAGAACAATCATGCATTACTGGCCCCTTCACAACAATATCCCACTGCCTGATCAGACCGTAGCCTTCCCTGTGGCAGGGAGCAATCCTGATGCCCAAGGTCTCCAACCTGGAAGTGAGTGCAGACCTGCAGAGTTTGGGATGGATAAATGGAAGCGAGTGAAAGAAAGGGGATTTGGAAGTTACAGCCACAGATGAAGGCAGTGCTAGTGACCAGGACCCAGTGAAGAAAACATTTAAGGAATTAGTTACTATAATGTGATATACACAAGATCAAACAGAACACTAGGAGTCATAATTTAAAATAAAAAAAACATGTTTATTACACACAACACCTACACACTTACGCTTCTAGCATTATTGCATTTTCTAGACAAAACTGCACACTATTTTCCAGACACACCACCACCACCCCCTTTGAAATTTTAATTACAGCCACCTTCTGAACCATTTGTAACACTTTGAGAGAACAGAGTGCATGTTTAGATGTTGCGGCTGTGTGGATAGGGAGCAAATCAACTGGTAGCAGCGTATTTTCACAGAACTGGACACATTCATCTATAAATTCTGACTCCAAGTCCGCAGAGTGCTTTGCTTGTAGACTTGCTGCAGCAGCATAAATATCATGTTGTGACAACTGACTAAATTATGAAAGCAATGCAAACAGATTACTTGTTCTGTCATATGCTGACTGGCGATGCTTCAGTTCTGTAGCCAGTTTGTCAATTATGACATTGCAGACCTCAACACAAAATTGAAGGCAACCTCTCAGCTGTACATCTGGGTTCAGTGGAGTCATCAGCTTGTCTTTTTCTTTTCTTGATCCGAGATCCTGATCCGAGGTCCTGTAGCTTTGTGCTACCGTGTCTGTTGTGGATTTAGCTTGGAGCTCAAAAAGTATCAAAGTGATCTCGGAGTCCAGACATGAAGCATAATAATGAATCTATCAACTTCACTGCATTCGATAGATCCAGCTCAACTGCCTGAAGTGCTGCACTGGTTGCCTGGAATCTCTGTAAAATAGTGTTCCAAAAGATTGCCATGAATGCAGTCTCCAGCAAGTCCATTTTATTATACAAGGCCTGAACCTCATTTCTACTTTCAGCCTTCTGATATGGGTCATCTGCTAAACCCTGTAGTGAGTTTCGAATATTTTGGTAGTTCAGAACAAGTGCTTTTGTTGCTTGTGCATGGCAGGACCATCTTGTGCTAGACAAGTTCTTCAGTGTGTGTATCTTGGTTGCATCCTTAGATTCCATCCCATCTATTATTATTTTCCATCTATGGGTAGAGGAAGAACAAAACACATACAGGGCCTGTAGGAAACCAAGAAGTTGATTGCTTCAGGGCAGCAATCAACGCTATTTGTCCCAACTAAATTGAGCGAATGTGCTGCACAAGGTACCCACTCAGCCAATGGATTAACTTCTCAAATCCTTGCTTGCAGGCCCTTGTACATTCCAGACATATTGCTGGCATTGTCATATGTCTGTCCTCGGCAGTTGGCAATGTCAATATTCATTTCTTCCAAGACAGATTTGACATACTGAAACAGTGATTCTCCTGTACGACTATCAATTGGCAAGAACTGCATAAACCGCTCCTGGATTCTGCCCCTCAACAGTGATGTAGCGGACAATAAATGTTAGTTGATCGATGTGGGCTATATCTGGTGTAGAATCCACACTGATTGAAAAGTACTTTGCTTTTGCACTTCATGGGTGATTGCTAAACGAACTTTAGAGCCCATTAATCCAATGAATTCTTCACAAATGGTAGATTTATAAATAGGAAGGCACCTCTGCCTGCATTTCCATACTTTGATATATGGTTAGCCAAAAGGGATCAAACTGGCCCAACAGTTCAAGGATTCCAAGAAAATTTCCATTGTGAGGTGAGCCAAGTAGTTCATCATCACCACGCAGAGCAAGACCCCTTTCAGAAATGAACTTTATAACAGCAACAACCCGCTTTAGCACTTCTCTCCAGTAGCCACTCTCATTTTGAAACTGCTTTTCCATTTCTGAGTCAATAAGTCCACTTGCTTTTGTTTGTGTGATCCAAGTTAACATTGCATTTCAATGTTGTGAACTGTTTTCATGCTCTGCAGCACATTCTGTGGCATGTTTCCAATCACTGAAGCCTTGATCACTGAACATTGGTGAATGTGACCGGTCTGTGAATAGACGGCACACAAAGCACAAGACAGAACCAGTGGAAGGGGAGTATAGTAGCCAGTCTCTTGATATGAACTCTCCATTCTGAAGTTTCCGGGTAAAGATGCTCTTTGATAAGTACCGCTTTGTGTTTTTGTATGTCCGTTCTGAAGCTATGAAGTTGGCGCTTTGTTCTGGCAGCTGGAAGGCCCTTTCTACACCAATCGATTTCATGCAGTCATTTAGGGTCCCCAAAGAGCTGGGTCTGTGGTTTTGTAACAGTCTGTCATTGTAGGATTTTCATTTGTCTCATCATTGCAGTTCAAGACGGAGTATGGCAAGCCTTCAGAGTAAGGTGTTGGTGAAGTGGACCCATGTGATTCAGATGTAGACGCCCTGCAAGATTTGGCTGTTACTCCAATGTCTTCTGCACTGGCAGG
Source organism: Neoceratodus forsteri (assembly GCA_016271365.2). Lineage (NCBI taxonomy): Eukaryota > Metazoa > Chordata > Ceratodontiformes > Ceratodontidae > Neoceratodus > Neoceratodus forsteri. Next base: position 821,796,380 of record CM028137.1, on the reverse strand, counting down.
TGTAGGTTCCTCACAGTATGTGGCAGTTAATCCAAGGTATTCAACACTGGCAGGTATAGATGACTCGCAAGATGTGGGCATTGATGTTGTGCCATCAGCACTGGCAGGCTTGCAGGGAAGTTTGAACTAGGATGTCAGTCGAGCTTTTTTTTGTAGGCTGGCCTCTTCTTGTAGGCATTTTTCCTGCTGCAATTTTCTCTTCTTGGCACCACTGTCATATCTTCTGGTGGATGACATCTTTGATACCTCACACCTATACTGCAAACAAGTGTGGGAGAACAGGTGAGGTAGGCCATAACAACCAATAAATCTCAGAGCATCCATTGGGGGTATTTTTTTTGGGTGAATGAGGAAAATTTGGCCAGGACACTGGGGAAATTCCCCTACTCTCGAAGGGGGCATTGTCCCATACGTGGCACCCATGGAGGAAGACAGTTTGCTGTCGGCGATGGAGGAAGATGGTCACACACTGGAAGTAGGAGAGGTGGAAGTTGCTACCACACAAAACGTTCCGTTACTACAACCAGATTCCAATGTACGCTCTTTTGAAGCCTTTGATAAGTTGGAAAGAGTGGAAGACGGTATTGAGGAAGGTATGGTTACAGCTATGGTACTGCAAAGAGATGTTTTGAAAAATCAATTGTTATAAATGGAGTTGGCTCTTACCTAGGCAAGTGCTGAATTATTGGAGAAAAAGAAGAGAAAACGCCTGTTAGGAGTTTCTCCTGATGCTGTTCACAGGACTTTCAAACTTGGTCCTGGTTCCACTGATGACGTAGTTTCCCCTGCACCGGCGTCTGTCTTGGCCGCTTTCCCTATGAACGACTTGATAGAACGAATGATGGAAGAACCTTGGTCCCCTGAAACAGCACTTTCGAAGGCGGGATGGAAACGGCTTGAGGATGGTTCCTGGGTGGCTGATCCGACTGCACAGATAGATGTATTAGCCCATTCTATTGACACTGCCCGTGTAACAGTCATTTTTCAAGGAAACCAGACTTTAGACTCTGTTGAGACTGCTGAGCAACCAACTGTTAATCCAGGTAGTGCTTTTTCTGACACGATTGATTCAGACACTGTGGGCATAGCTGTGGAAACCCTGGTTATTTCTACTGCTTCCTTACCAGACCCTCCTAAAACTAACTATGCAGACTTATTTGCAAAACCTTTGGAACAAGCCAAAAGATGTAATGCTGTACGGCTACGTTATTTAGGAGGGATGGCTGAACTTCCAGATCGATTCTATGTGGGCAGAGTGTTGATTAAATAATCCTTGGCTTTACGCCCTCAGATATATATGCCCTTATTCACGCCCCAAGAGAGAATTCATTTGATATTAGTTTCAGGACTCCTGCGAATTTAGAAACTTTTTGGTTGAAATATGCTTCTTTAAAGACTAATCCTTTATGGTCCCATTTTCAAGTGGTTCCACTAACGAAACAACCTTTCAGAGTAGCAACTGTTTTATTTCGTAATGAAGGGGTGAATTTGGTTGACATTCTCTATTGGTTAAAAAGAGATGTGAAGTTCAAGGCATCGCCAGACCCCATTTTGGATGGGGAAGGGTTTTGAATGGGGATGGAGGTTTAAAATTAAACTCCATAGTGTTCACGATGAATATGTTCATCTCCCAATTGTTTTTTGTAGGGTGTGATAAAGGTTTTTTGTTTTATCCTGGTCAACCCAGGCGATGTTATAAATGCGGCTCTCCAAGAAATATTAGTACGTCTTGCGTAAAAATTTACTGTTTTCAATGTGGGGAGGGTGGACATTCTGGCTATCAGTGTGAGAACTCTGTGAAATGTAACATTTGTGATGACTTAGGGCATTTATTTCCAGATTGTCCATGAGCGGCCCATAATACTGAGGAATCGAATTATGCTACGCAAGATTTAATCATTTTCAAAGCAGCTAGGACTCTTTTGGATGGTATTGGGCCTAGTAGTTCCCTAGGCCCAAAATCATATTCTGCTGCTCTAGTGACTAAACCCACCATAGCTCTTTCTCACCCACCTAGGCATGCTCCTCATCAGCCTTTTGTTCACCCAGAATTCTCAAGTCCAGCTGATTCGACCCTTAAGATTAATGTACCCTCTTTGGAGGGTCCACATAGTTCACCGGTGGTGTCTTCTTTGGATAAGAATGTAGTTGAAGACATTGTTTCCCTGTCCCCTGATCAGAAGGACGTAGAACAACGTTCAGTGCTGGATTGGGCTCAGTCTCCAGCCCCAGTGTCAGTGTCTAATAAATTTGAAATTTTAGCCTCTGTAGATACTGAGGACCGTGACTCTGATACGACCTCTCAGAATCCCTCCCAAGTGGACATGACTTCTGACCAGGAAACTGTTCTAGATCCAAGGGTGGGGGTGAAATGTAAAATCAAAAAAACTAGTCGTATTGGATTGCGTAAAAGTAATAGGAAGCTACACTCTCACTCCTAAATTACTTCTCGATCTTTGCATTCTGGATATGACATTTCTTTAGCTAGTCTCAACGCTAATAGTCTTAGATCGTTTTATAAAAAAGGGTCACTTTTGCTATCTTTGCTGATCTACGTCATGATATTATATTTTTTCAGGATACTAGGTTGTATACGATTCAAGATTTTTCTGTTGCTACAGATTTATGGGGATGGGGTCCTTGTTATTGGTCTGGGGGAACTGACTAATGTTCGGGAATTGGGATCTGTTTCACCTCCCATACCATTAAAGTTACGGATGTAGTACATATTTCCCCTGGGAGGGTATTACTGGTAGATGTCAGTATTAATGCCATCCCATTTAGACTGATCAACATTTATGCTCCACAAAATAAATGGGATCGTATTCAGCTATTGCACCTCATTCGGCCCCATTTATTTTCTAGTAGAAATATTTTATTTGGTGGTGATTTTAATATTTCACGGACCACCAAATCTGTTACTTCCAAAACTTATTGTGATATGAATTGTCTGAATGACTTACTAAAAGTAACGGGACTATGTGATGGTTTTGAAGATATTCCTTCTTTCACATACTTACAAGGAAATAGGAAATCAAGGATAGATTATTGGTTTGTCTCTTCCTCCCTTCAAATTTTCACCCCATGAGTTACTTTAGTTGCCACATCTGATCATTGCCTTCTTAGTTTTTTGCTTTCCAATTATCAACAAACTTCCAAGGGTCCAGGGCATTGGAAGTTAAATTTATCTCTCAGATATTCCGGAAGTTAGTGAAGGGTTTATGTATGGATGTTTTGAAAGCACGCGAATCTGTGTTTTTTTTATATGAGTCCCAACAAGATTGGTGGGAAGATTCCAAAATCACTTTTAAAGAATATTTTACAGAAGTTGGTCATTTATTGGGTGCTTCATGTAAATCTTATCAACGATCTCTACAAACTTTACTGACCAACTTTTATTCTCAAATAAATATGGGAATTAAAGTGGATTTTCAAACCATAAATATGGTAAAAGTTGAATTAGCAAAATTGCACAATTCCAAACAAATGCAACTAGAAAGAGAACAAAGATTTGGTACCCAGGGTTCATCAGCTTGTACTAATCCTTATGACAATAATATGTCACGCCGGGAACAAGAAGGATGTGCACAGTTTGTTGAATTCTGATGGTATTAGGGTTACTAATCGACAGGACATTTTTCAAATCACAGATGTTCATGTTCACTCATTATTTAAAGAAGATTTGAACATTACACAGCAATCAATTGCTGAATGGTTAGCATACAGTTCCCTGAGACAAAGCCCTGACAAATTTTTGATCTCCCTGTTGACCCCTATTACATTACTAGAACTACGTACTGTTATTCAAAATCTTCAGAAAAAATAAAACTCCTGGTAAAGATGGCCTTCCTAATGAAGTTTATGGCTTCATTGGTATGGTTCTGGATTATCATCTGGTTACTATGTTCAATAGTTGTCTCTCTCACGGTAATTTTCCTCATAGCATGAATGAAGGACTTTTGATCTTCCTTCATAAATCTGGAGATAAAGATGATTTACATAATTGGCGTCCGATTACACTTTTAAATTCCGATTGCAAAATTCTTACTAAAATTTTGAGTTTACAAATTTCATGTCTTCTAGATGACATAATTTCTCCAACACAGTTTTGCTCGGTGCCTGGTCGTACTATTATGGATACCCTAATTCTTATTAGGGAAATCATTTAAAGGGGTAGTAGGATGAACTAGCAAGAATTTGTGTTACTTTGGACCAAGCGAAAGCTTTTGATAAGGTGTCTCATCTTTATCTCTGGAAATGTATGATGGCAATGGGTTTTCCACCTAGTTTTATTAATTGGTTGGAACAGTATTATCTACAGGCCGAAGTTATTCCATACGTTAATGGATGGTTTGGTTCTAAACAAAAATGTGGCAAAGGTGTACGACAAGGGTGTCCACTAAGCCCTATTCTTTACATTTTATCTTTAGAACCATTACTTTCCGCCATCTCAGGTATGGATGATATTAGAGGTCCCTCTTTGGGTTCTGATGATATGGAAATTAAAGTCGTGGCTTATGCGGATGACTTATGTCTTTTTTTAGCAGATGTTCCTTCCTGTGCCGCTACGGAAGCATTGACTACGGCATACACAAAAGGAACTGGGGCCTCCTTTAATTTATCCAAAAATAAGTGTTGTTTTTTTTGGTAACCATTCTTCCACACATACTGTAATCATGGGGATTCCTGTCACTACTCAGGTTTGTAAAATTTTGGGAATTTATTTTTTTTGTGGGACGGACACAGCCACATACAATTGGGATAAACTAATTCAAACTGCAAACTGGAAAATAACACTTTGGAACAAATGGAAAATGTCTAAAAAGAAAAGAATATATATGATCAATACATTTCTTATTGGTTTATTTTTACATTTGAGTGCAGTTTATGCTTTACCGATTTCTAAAGAAACAACACTATATGGTATTTTTTTTCAGACAATTTGGGGTAGTCGATTGAACCCCATAAAACAGAATATATTATATAATCCAATAAAGACAGTTGGACTAAATATGATCAATCCCATTTTATTTTTTTCAGTATATTTTTATATAAAAATATTTCTCCACTTGTACTTGGCAAAACTAAAATATGGACTTTATGGCTTTTGGATCATATTTCACCATGGTTGGATGGGTAGTCTAGAGACGGGGTCATCCACAAGCAAAAGCCTATTTCTCAGTTACCTGTTTATTTTCATTCCTGTTTTAGTAAACTAAAAAAATGGAACATATCTTATGCATCCATTACTCAATATTCTAGAAAAAGTATGTATTATTTTTTATTAGATCAATATTTTTTAGAGCACTCAATGTTTCGGGATATGTTGGACTCAGATTTGCTTCAAGTTTCTTCCATGCTTACCTCAGCTAACATTCCGAATTATATGTGGGATGTTACCTGGCTTACTGCGCAATGGAAATTAAATGTTAAGGATAACTTAAAACACAAAGGTAAAGAGGAGAGGTACTGTCCGAGAACTATTACTTGCATGAATCAGTTTGAAACAATGTTTCATTTGTTTTTTGAATGTCCTTATATTTTGCAGTTCTGGTCGATCTTTTCCATTAAATGGGCTCATTTTCACTTTCTGAGCATAGAACCACAATGTTTATTTTTTGGAGTTTTGTCTTTGGACTGGAACTCATTTAATGCAGATACTGTAAGACTGATTTTAGGGGGCATTAAATACCATGTTTGGCAGGTTCAATGCACATGGTCCTTGCGGGCTTTATTTATTTCTGACCAATTATTTTGGAGAATTCATGATTGGCTATTGGAAATTAGGAACAAAGATTCTCACACTTTACCGAAGCAAAATTTTCAAAAAAAATGGAAGGCGATACAGTGGTTGGACACTGGTTGATTTTATCTCCCTTCTGGTGGGGTTTTGGTACTTCATTTGGTTTTGCTTCTGACACTTGTTTTTCTTTCTTTACTTTTACAGTGGAGTAGGAACAATGAAGACTATGACATTTTTTTTCTCTGTTTTTCTTTTTTTCACATATGGAATTATTTTGGTTTAGATTTTGTTTTTATCTTATATGATTTTGTATAATGTCTCACTGTATTTGTATCTTTTTATTATTGTTTCTTTTTTTCATCAGAATTACCCTGCTATTATTAAGAAAGCTGAATAGGGGTTTCTGTGTAATCTCAGTTTACTATAATTCCAGTTTCTATTTGTTATGTTCATTTTTCCTGATTTAGATTTTTTATGTTGAAATTTCTTTCCCATTTGATGTCCTCTTTATGTTTTTGATTTTTTTATGTCTTTATCTACAGCATTACACTTTTGTTGATTTATTCACAAATTTCGACTGTACACTTCCCATACTTTTTAGTAGAAATGGAATAGGGGTTTTGTATGAATGGGGTTTATTATGTTGTGATTTCCTGTCTGTTGTATTCTTCTCTTATACAGTTTTTGTTTTGATTTAGAAACATAGAAACATAGACTTTGACGGCAGATAAGGACCACTTGGCCCATCTAGTCTGCCCATTTCCCTACCTACAGGATAGGCTGTAGATCCCAGTTAACCAACAGCCTATTTCTTCCTACCCCCCACAAGAATTGCCTTATGTCTGTCCCATGCATTCTTGAATTCTCCCACAGTTTTAGACCCCACAACCTCCTCAGAAAGGCTGTTCCATGCATCCACTACCCTCTCTGTGAAATAATACTTCCTCACGTTGCCCCAAACCACCCTCCTTCTATCTTTAAATTGTGTCCCCTTGTTCTTGCAAGTCTCTTTTTCTGAAAGATGCTACCCTCTTGGAGTTTGTTGATTCCACTGAGGTACTTAAAAGTTTCTATCATGTCCCCCCCTCCCTTCTTTCCTCAAGGGTATACATATTAAGCTCCTTTAGTCTCTCCTCATATGGCTTCTCTTGCAGACCCTGCATCATTTTAGGTGCCCTCCTCTGGACTACGTCTATCCTGTCTATGTCCTTGCGGAGATGGGGTCTCCAGAACTGGACACAGTACTCCAGATGGGGTCTCACCAACTGTCTGTACAGAGGGATAACAACTTCCTGTTTTCTGCTGCTGATGCCTCTCCCTATACATCCCAGTATACCTTCAGCCCTCCCTACTGCCTTCTCACATTGCTTGCTAACCTTAAGGTCATCTGATATGATTACCCCTAGGTCCCTTTCCTTTTTTGTTGTTGTTACTACCTCCCCACCCATTGTGTATTCTTCCCCTGGGTTCTTGTTTCCCAGGTGCATTATTTTGCACTTCTTTGCATTGAATCCTAGCTGCCATACTTCTGACCATTCCTCCAACCTTGCCAAGTCCCTTTTCATCCTTTCCACTCCTCCTTGTGTATCAACCCTGTTGCAGATCTTTGTGTCATCTGCAAAAAGGCATACTTTTCCTTCCAGTCCCTCTGCAATGTCACTGTTAAAGACATTAAAAAGGACTGGACCCAATACTGAACCCTGCGGTACCCCACTAGTAACCTCTCTTTCTTCAGAGTGGACTCCATTTACAATTACCTTCTGTGTCCTGTTGTGCAGCCAATGTTTTCCCTGGCTACCACCCTGGGACCCACTCCCAGGCTGGTTAATTTGACTAGTAATCTTTTGTGTGGGACTGTGTCAAATGCCTTGCTAAAGTCAAGGTAGGCCATGTCCACAGCCCCTCCCTGGTCTACTACTTTGGTCACCCAGTCAAACAAATCTATTAGATTCATCTGACATGACCTTCCCGCTGTGAATCCATGCTGCCTTGGGTTCTGTGCTCCACTGGCCTCTAGGTACTCAACTATTCTTTCCTTCAGAAGTGACTCCATCACTTTCCTTACCACAAAGGTCAGACTGACAGGTCTGTAGTTTCCTGCCTCTGTCTTGGTCCCACTTTTGTGAAGGGGAATCACATCCGCCTTCCTCCAGTCCTCGGGTACCACACCATCCTCCCATGATTTATTAAAAAGAGTAGCCAGTGGTTTCACTAGTTCCTCCTTAATTCTTTTAGAATTCTGGGGTGAATTCCATCAGGACCCATTGCTTTGTCCACCTTCAGTTTTAGGAGTTCTTGCAGAACCCTTTCTTCTGTGAAAGGACTGGATCGACCCCCTATCAAGAGTGCTTCGTTAATTGGATTAGGCACTTTCCTCCTCTTTTGTGAATACTGGAGCAGAAATATTCATTCAGTATCCCTGCTTTTTCACTGTCCCCCTCTGCCCACCCACCGTTCATTCTATTCAGCCTCACTATCCCTCCCTTTGTCTTTCTACGCTCGCTGATGTACCTATAAAAGGTTTTATCTCCTTTCTTAACTAAGTTGGCTATCTTTTCCTCAGTTTGGGCCTTTGCTATTCTGACTTCCCTCCCTGCTTCCTTCTGCCTTAACTGGTACAGCTCTCTGTCCTGCTTCTTCTGTGTTTCCTTATACTTCCGGAATGCTATCTTTTTCTTCCTGACTTTCACAACCACCTCTTTTGAGAACCATAGTGGCTTTTTCTTTTGTTTTGATTTGTTTATTTGCTTCACACAAAGGCTTGTTGCTTCTGTGATGGCAGTTTTGATGATTCTCCATTGTTGCTCCACACCTCCTTCTAGCCTGTTTGCTAGTGCTTTTCTGAGGCACTCTCCCATCTTGCCAAAGCCAGATCTCCTAAAGTCCAGTACCCTCACTTTTGTATGGCTTGACTCTGTAGCTGAGTTTAACATGAACCACACTGTTTGATGGTCACTTGTCCCCAGATGGCAACCCACTTCTAGATCTGAGATCCTCTCACTGCCCCCATTTGAGAGTATGAGGTCTAAGATTGCTCCCTCACGAGTGGGTTCTGAAATTAGCTGTCTAATGCCTGCCACCTGTAGGGCATCAAGAATGGCCCTGCTCTTGGATGTGGCTGCAGCAAATGTGCTCCAGTTAACATCTGGCATATTCAGGTCTCCCATCAATAGTATCTCCCCTTTCTCTGCCATTCTAAGAATGCCTTCTATCATATCCTTGTCCATTCCCTCCCCTGACATGGGGTCTGTACACAACCCTGTCAGATTGTGGTGCTCTTCCAGTCTCCAGGTGACCCACAGTGCCTCCTCTCCTCCCTGTTTACTCTTTGTTCAGTTGCTTTTATCCCTTCCTTTGCATTAGAGCTACCTCCCCTCTTCTCCCTGCCTGTCTCTCCTGTAGGTTATGTACCTGGTATGTTAACATCCCAGTCATGGTTCTCTGTGTACCATGTTTCTGTGACTGCTATGATATCCAGGCATCCCTCTTCCATTAAGGCCACCAGCTCAGGGAGCTTGTTGCCCAGACTACGGCATTGGTACTTATTACCCTCCATTTCCTGATGGCCTTACTCCCTTTTGCCCCATCCCTGTCCTTCTTGCCTTTGTCACTTTCTCCATTTACCCCTGCCCTTCTCCCTATCGACACCTCTATGTCGGTGTTTGCCGCACTTACTACTGTGATTATTTGGGGGGGCTAGGATTTCCCTGCTCCTTTCCAGTGCCTCCCCCCTTGGCTAGTTTAAAAGCTTGCCAATGAAGCATTTAAACTTATCACCTAGGATTCTGGTTCCCCTCCTGGACAGATGCAGCCCATCATGCCAGTATAGGCTTGCATCACTCCAGGTGGACCCCCAGTCCCCAATGAAGCCAAATCCCTGAGCTCCACACCAGTTTTTCAACCACTGATTGAATCCCATGGTGCGGAACACCCTAGCCTCTCCTATGCCATAGATGGGCAGCACCTCCGAGAAGGTTACCGTGCATGCTACTTGACTAAGGCCCTCCCAATTCCACAAACTCTTCCTGCACTTCTCTAATCCCTTTCTTAGCCAGGTCATTTATCCCTAGGTGGACAATGACATCCAGCTCCCTTCCCTGTGCAGCTGCTCTGGCAATCCTGAGGATTCGCTCCCTGTCCCTCCAAGCCATGGCACCAGGCAGGCACCTTACCTCCCTCTCCCCTTCCTCCCCCAGTTCTACCTTCCTAACAATGGAGTCCTGCACCAGGAGTTGTTTCCTTCCCCTGTGGGTCCCCTGCCACCCTCCTGTGGGTCTCCTTTGTGGAGGTTCCCAGCATCCTCCTTGGTCTCCACTGCGGGTGCCTCCATAGAGGAACCACACTTTGCCAGAATGGCATAGGAATTGTGGAGAGGTACAACTGGAGGAATGCACCTCTGTTCCACCACCCTCACCCTCCCTGAGCCCACTGTGGTCCACTGCTCCTCTTTCTTGGCAACCTCTGAGGCAACGGCAGTGGCACTGGTGGTCCCTGGATGGAAGAGGAGGTCCCACAAATCCTGGCCAACTCAGCCTGGAGATGAGCAGCCTCCTCCCTCAGCCCAGAGAGATGCCTGCGGATGGGACAACACTGCATCCTCCAGAACGTCTCCCGGAAGACTGCTGCTCCACAGCCATTGCACTGCACCACTCCAATCATGTCTTATTTCTGGCCCCTTAACTGTTTTCAATCCTTACTCTTTCCTCTGGTTTTTTTTTCTCTCTCTCCTTACTTTCTGCCTGTGTGCCCTTTAAGCTCCTGATTGTCCTGTTCTGAGACAAGAATATCCTATATTTCTCAGTGGACCACTTACTTGCTCAGAGGCAGACCTCCAGCAGCTAGAGGGGGGCCAGAGAGCTACTCCTGCCCTTCTAGGATGGTGGGTCTTTGGTGGTTCTGTAATTACTCACTTCCTGCTCCCAAACAGGAAGTTCCTGTTGTCAGTCAAATCCTGTGCCTATAAAAATAGAACTAGCTTTGGGTGGGAGGGAAGGAGGGCAATATAGTCCCAGCAGAGAAGTCCAGTCACACAGCAGTCCTTTCTCCTGGTGTCTTCTGCCAAGATATTATCGAGTGTTACATTTTTGTATCTTTTGTTTGCAGTTTTGTTTGCAGCTTTGAATAAAAAATTCCCCTACTCTTTTCGATAAGTGCCATGGGATCTTTAACATCCACCTGAACTACCACCAATCCAGGCAGATGGGACCTCGGTTTAACGTCTCATCTGAAAGACAGCACCTCAGAAGTGCAGCACCACTCTCATGCTGCACTACAGTGCCAGTACTGGGATATTAACCCAAGTGCCAGGTGTGGGAACTGAACCCACAACCCTCTGATCTCCCGGCCTCAGAGGCAAGTGTGCTACCTACTAAGCCACTGACACTGACACTGACAGATTCACTGTCTTTTTGCAGAGAAGTGCCATGGGACTTTTATGGTGCACCTCAACCACCATCCAGAACAGGCACATGGGCCTTGGTTTACTGCCTCAGTTGAAAGACATCATCCCAGAAATGCACTGCTCATCTCACACTGCATTGCAGCTGCTACTGGGACTGAACACTAGGTTCCTAATATTGGTCTTCTGGCCTTCAATACAAATGTGCAGACTTGCTGAGACACTGACAGTGATTTTTTCCAGCATGTCCATCTTCTTTTGGGCCATGACCAGTGCCCATGGGGGAGGACCTTGTTGTGGTGGCACTGCTTATCACCAATGCTCCCCAGGCCTTACATCTGCAAAATGTGGTACATGTTATTGCATGCACTCAGTGTCTTTTTTGTGCAAGCAAAGCAGTGCTGCAGGATAGAGCATGGTTTCTAGAGACTGATCGTTTCCAGTGCTCTTGGCAACACTAGGTTCCAAGATCCTCTGCCAGTGGCAGCTGGGTTTCTCGATATTTTGCAGTGCTCATTTCCAAATCAGATGCAGCACCATCTTCAAGGTCAGGGTTACTGCAACACTTCAGAAGCAGACACCATGTTGAAACACAATGACTTTCTCCAAAGGAGACCCTTGGAAAACATACATTCCAAAAAAAAAAAACACTGCAGGAAGGAATAGGTGGCAGTTAGCACCTCTAATGGCAGGCTCTGTCAGTTGAGATCAATATGTCACTAACTGTGCTGTAACTGCCTGATAACTTGTAAGTGTTATCAAGTAGTTACACAGCACAGTTAGTGACAATAGTAGTCTCCAACAGACCCTTCTTGTCATGAGAGGTGCTAATTGCCACCTATTAAGATACATGAAGCAGCTGCTTATTATAACCCAAGTAGACTTAGTTACATTTTGTCAGACATTGGTTTGTTATGACCATACTAATTTCTTAGAAGCAAGTTTTTTTTCCAATTTATGTTTTTGTTGCAGGCTCAGGCCACCTCATTGTCAGGGTTCTCACCTTCTTCCCACAGCCAACTTAAACCTACCCTGTATTCTAATTTCTTTTTGCTATTTAGGGGTCCCTGCCCTGACTCAGAGAACATGGGATCCCAAAGAGTGGAAAAGGGGGAGGGGAACTGTTTAACCAGGGTAAAGGTACGCTAAGCCAGCCATTTTTTCAATGTAAAAGCTGGGACAACAAGACAGTTAATATGACTTGCTCAGGGTCATACAGTATGCATCATGCATGTGGGCGCTGATGGGATTCAAACCAAGGTCTGCAGTTCAGTGCTTTTAACCACCAGGATACTACCTAAAGTACAGCTCTGTGAACCAAGAGACTGAAATCACAACTGCTATGATACAATGACACATGTGATTCTTAGCTAACTAACCTTCCTATGCCAAATTGTGTAACCTCCACAGTTTGACTTTAAGCAGGTTCTGGTTGGTTTGAATGCTGTGTGTCCTCAAAATGTCAGCAGCCCCCCCCCCCCAGACTGTAAAGCACCTTGGAATACAAGGTATGAAAGAAACTAAAAGTAAGTGACTTGATCAGGGTCATACAGTATGCAAGTGGGGGTTGTAGGATTCAAACCCAGGTTTACAGATTTGTAGCTCAGAGCCTTAAACTACTGCACTATACTACCTCCCTACTTCATCCATTTCCTAAAATAACTTCCAAGGTACTTGTGGAAGACACTGGACCCGTGGTCCACTTTTCTGGAAAACACACACACAGTATGTCATTGGTGCCACAAGTAAAAGTTCAGTTTTTATGGTTTTGTTAATGTTCTGTAATATTCAATGCTATTATTCTTCCTGTGGGGGCACTCCACCCCCACTCCTGGGGTGCACCGATAAAGTTGTATTTTTAATTTTTTTTTTACCCAGGGTGTGTGGAGGGTGACGCGCACCCACAGAAAGAACATCACTGAATACTACAAAACATAAGAACTCTAACTTCGAGTTAGAACAGAATTCCAGATTTGTAGCTCAGAGTAACCTCACACAGAAAGCACTGCAGCACATTTAATATTTTATTATGTTAACGTTTTCAAAGTTCTGCATGCAAAACTATTAGCTGGTAATACTTGGAAACCTAGGTGAAAATAACAGTATAATGAATTTTGCCAAAGAAAGGCAGGCATTATAGTAGCTTAGCCTGTCCTACTCCATTTAGTTCAGAGGTACCAACCATCAGTATCACAGATCAGTATTTAGACTGTCATTTGTCACTACACTACTCAGCAGTATTATACTGCTGAGTAGCGAGGAGACAAATGCACAGTAGCTATCACAGAATAGCCCAGTATAAAAGCAGCAAAAGGGGTGACAGACATTTGCAATAAAACAAACAACCACAAGATAGCTACTATTTTAAAATAAGTCTGGTCAGATTTTACCCATGATATCTTGTTATAACCTACTAATTCACAGGCTATATAACCCGTAGTGGCTCCAAGTCTCCCATATTTCACTGGGGTCTACAGTATCACTCAGATGCCCCATCAGCATAAGGAACAATGACACACAATTTGGTGGGAAGGTTTAGTAAGAACTAAAATGGAAAGCTAGGGATAGGCATATCAGATAGCCTAAAGGTAAACAAGCAATGTGAGAATGTAGTAGAGATGGCTAGGGGGTATTGGGATGTATAGGGAGAGGCATCAACAGTAGACAATGGAAAGTTGTTATTCTCCTCTGTTGATGAGACCCCATCTGGAATACTGTGTGGTTCTGGAGACCCCATCTCCACAAGGACATAGACAGGACAGAGGCAGTTCAGAGGCAGTCCAGAGGAGGGAAACTAAAATGGTGCAGGGTCTGCAACAAGAGCCATATAGAGAGAGAAAAGGAGGGTGGGGGCATGATAAGAAACTTTCAAGCATCTCAAGGGAATCAAAGTCCAAGAGGGTAGCATCTTTTCAGAAAAAGGGACAAGGTGACAACTGGGGGGGCAGCTCAGGGGCACTGTGAAGTAGTTTTCTTTCACAGCGAGGTTGGTGGACACATGGAACAGCCTTCCTAAGGAGGTCATGGGATCAAAAACAGTGGTGGAATTCAAGAATGCATGGTACAGACATAAGACATGGTACAGACATAAGGCAATACCTGTGGGGGGTAGGAAGAAGTAGGCTCTTTGTTTACTAGGAGCAGCTTAACCAATAAGTGGGAAATGGGCAGACTAGGTAGGCCAAAGTTTCAATGTTTGCTACTGAGCTGGAGGTTAAGATGGTGGGGGTACTTAATCCGAACATAAAGCACACTTCTGGTAAGTACCCACACCACGCCTGACCTCCAGCTCAGTATGCTAGTGGGGACGTCTGAGTGATCAGTCATGCAGTAAAATTCTGTAGAAAATGTGGGAGACTTACAGCCGCTACTGATTATATGGTCCGAGTTGAGGGGCAGTGCAGTCTGGGGGTTTTGATGCACTGTGGTGGATTTTGGTGGTAAATCTGAACATAAAAGCACACTTCTGTTAAGCATCAAAATCAACCACAGAACTGTCAGAACATCTAAAACCCCAGACCGCCCCCCCCAAACTCCTAGGCATTATGATCAGTGGTGGCTCCAAGTTGCCCCCCCAAAAAAGTCACCCAGTCCACAGTGCAGACCATCTAAAACCACAGATCGATGACCCCCAAACTCAGAGTACATAATCAGAGATGGCTTACAAGTCTGAGTCTCCAACATGTTATTACATCACTGATCACTCAGCCCCCCCGCATGACTAACAGCTCCAAAAAAAAGCAAGCACCGAGCATCAAAACCCCCAGTCCCCACATTATGTATGTACCAGAGGTTAACAAACACATAAATAACAAATAAATGCCCAGCCCAGCCCACCACAATTTAAATAGCCGAAAAACAAAAACAAAAAAAAACAGCAAAATGATTCCATGAATCAGCAAAGTCTGCAAGCATATACTGACACTGGTCAGGAATATGAATATGAATATGCTTACCTCAGACAAGAAGTAAAATTATCTGGCTCCTGTTTTCCTTCTCTCTCCCATTTGCTGGTGGTCAAGGACACTGCTGGCGCTCACTTGTTGCTGCTGCTCCCTCACTGGCTCTGGCTACTAGTCTGTGCTGCTGCTGGTCAAGACAGTATTTATTTAATTAAATAAACATGAAGTTACAGCTCTGTCTTGCACAGCTAGTGGCAGCAAAGGATATGAATGGTGGCTGAGGTCGACTCGAGAAAGGGAAAGTCGGTGACTGACAAAACTGCAGGCAATCTAACTCAGACAGCGGCACGGCAGTATATCTCTCAAATGAGAGCAGTCAGCAGCTTCTCAGGTGCTTTTTCTCTCCAGCGCTCTGGGAACTCTCCTTGGCTATAGTTGTTCTGGGAACTCTCCTCAGCTGTAGTTGTTCCCAGAGCGCTGGAGAGGCTCCTTTTAAGTCTAGCCCACGGACCTGAGGGGGGACAGAAAAGTCTAGTTTCAGTGGGTAGAGGTGCCAAAAACAAAGACGGACCCAGCAGGCAGCTCTCATTGGTTGTAGCTGGATCCACCTGAAAAACGCACCGATAAGGCCCAGGAAACAGAAGAAAAGCAGCGAGGCGCAGGTAGCCTGCGTCAAGCTATTGGGACAACGGGAGGGGTTAGCAAGAGGAAAAGGAAGAGGAGACCATCATGGTTTTCCAAAGAGGTAGCAAAGAAAGTGAAAGCCAAAAAGATTGCATTCAGGCAATACAAAAAGACACAGGCAGAAGGGGATAGGGAGAAGTACCAGGAGAAGCAAAGGGAGGCAGGGAGGTCAGTAAGGGAAGCCAAAGCTCAGACAGAAGAACACATTGCAAAATCAGTGGGTACAGGGGACAAAACCTTTACAGGTACATAAGGAAAAAGAAAGGCAAATGGAGGATAGTGAGACTGAAGGGAGGATGGGGCTGTGGAGGATGACAACAGTAAAGCTGACATATTGAACAGGTATTTCTGCTCAGTCTTTACTGAGGAAGAGGAGAGTAATGGGTCTGAAGGGAGTACAAGGGGTGAGAATGGTGCAGAATGGACACAAGTCCCTTTACACGAGAAAGGGTCCTGAAGGAACTGGGAATAATAAGAGCTGATAAAGCAATGGGGCCAGATAGGGTGCACCCCAGGTCCTTAAAGAACTAAGAGAGGTGGTGGCTGAACTCTGGCTATCCTGTTTAGCCGATCACTGGAAACAGGGAGGTACCCAAAGACTGGAGGACAGCAGATGTAGTCCCTTATACAAAAGTGGAAACAAAGAGGAAGCGGGAATCCAGACCAGTCAGCCTCACCTCGGGTAGTGGGGAAGATCATGGAAGCACTACTGAAGGAGAGATTGGTGGAGCATCTGGTTGTCAATGGACTACAGGACCCAAGGCAGCATGGTTTCACCAGGGGAGGTCATGTCAGACCAACGTCCATTGAATTTTGACTGGGTGACTAGGAGGTGGATCAGGGAGGGCAGTGGACATGGTCTATCTGGACTTCAGCAAGGCCTTTGACACTGTGCCACATAGAAGACTATTACACAACTGTGGAATATGGGTGTGGGCAGGACAGTAGTGTGGTGGGTAGGTAACTGGCTGGGTGGCAGGACACAGAGGGTGGTGGTAAATGGCTGTCACTCCACAGAGGGAAGAGTGACCAGTGGGGTACCACAGAGATCAGTGCTGGGACCGGTCCTATTCAACATCTTCATCAGTGACATTACGCAGGACCTAGAAGGCAGAATTTCACTGTTCGCTGATGACACAAAGCTCTGTAACAGAGTAGACACACCAGAGGGTGTAGACAGAATGAGAAGGGACCTGCAGAAACTTGAAGAATGGTCAGGGGTTTGGCAGTTGAAATTCAATGCAAAGAAGTGCAAGATAATGCATATGGGGCACAAAACCCTGGCACAATATATCAGTTGGGGGTGAGGATATAGCATGCACCAAGCAGGAAAGGGATCTTGGGGTTATCATCCTGATGACCTCAAGGTAGGGAAACAGTGACAAGGCAGCAGGTAAAGCAATAGGATGGTGGGATGCACAGGCAGGGGCATCACCAGCAGGAAAAGGGAGGTCATAATTCCACTATACAAGACACTAGTGAGGCCCCACCTGGAGTACGGTGTACAGTTCTGGAGACCTTACCTACATAAGGACATAGACAGGGTAGAGAAGGTTCAGAGGAGGGCAACAAAGATGGTGCATGGATTGCATCACAAGTCCTATGAAGACAGGTTGAAGGAACTGAACATGTACTCCCTGGAGGAGAGGAGGGAGAGAGGGGATATGATAGGGACATACAAGTATCTTACAGGGAGGAACAGGGTGCAGGAATACACTATTTTTAAGCGAAAAAGATGTTCCAGAACTAGAGGGCATGGGATGAAGTTGGAGGGAGGACGATTCAGAGGAAATGTGAGGAAGAATTTCTTCACAGAATGGGTGGTGGACAAGTGGAACACCCTGCCAGAGGAAGTGGTGGGGGCTGAAACAATCATGGGATTTAAGAATGCATGGGATAGACATAAAGGAATTCTGGACGTCGGGGTAAGGGGCAACAGACTTCTAGGAAAACATAAATTGAACTTACAAGCTCAAATGGGCAGACTGGGTGGGCCATAGGCCCTTATCTGCCGACACTGTCTATGTATCTATGTATCTATGTGACCGGTACGGGCGTCCTCACTGACTATCATAGATGCTGAAGATGCATCATGCATGCCAGATTGCCATACAGTCCCGGAGCAGTCGAGCAGAGGAGCGAGTGAAACGGAAACGGACTGGAGGGAGTCAGACTAGCCCTGGCTAACCTTTAAGAGATGAGGTAGTAATTTACAACCGCATTGCATTTTTAATCATGTTGTTAGGGAATCAGGGTCTGGATATGCATTGCATGCCGAGCTGCTGCCCGGGCCGCGGGGCCCCTTCGCTCGCGCCTGTTTCATATTTTGGGCTTTGGCAGATGCAGGAAAAATACCGGGGCCTGCACAGAAAACCTAGGGGCCTGTGATCCTGGGCAACAGCATTAACTATCCAAAAAGAAGTTTATATACTTGGTGACTCCATAACAAAACATATTGACCGCATCGTTTGTAATCAGGATAAAGAACATCGTTCTTGCTTGAGCTACCGAGGTGCTAGGATTTCTGATATTACAACTATGCTCAAACCCATTTTAAACTTTGCAGGGAAAAATCCACTAGGTGTTATTCACGTGGGAACAAACAATATTACTAAGCAACCAGTGCAGGGATAAAACAGGACTTTGTCTCCCTTGCAATTTATTGATTGAAAGGGCTGTGAGATCTGCCTGTCTGAAATACTTCCTATCCCAAGAGCAAAGGCAACCATAAACTCCAAAATCAAAACCATAAATGAATGGTTGAGAAAATGGTGCCTCAGACAGGGTATACACTGTCTAACCCACTGGGAGGATTTCCACCTCAATTCATCACTTTACTGTTGGGATGGCCTTCACCTCAGCAGAAGAGGTAGTGCCATACTTGGGAAAAAGATTGTTACTCATATAAATACCCGTTTAAACTAATGAATAAGGGGGAGTTTGGACGATCGCCCAAAACTCTTGAAAAAGGGCCTGAACTTGTTAACTTACATTTAAATACTTTATCTCTCAACGCACGATCACTGAATATAACCAAAAAAGCAGAATTAGAATCAAAAGCTCATCTTCTAGATTTGTCACTCATTGCTGTCTCTGAAACCTGGGGAAATTCCAATAGGAATTGGTCAACTGAGATTTTCGGCTATAAACACTACTATAAAAATAGGCCAGACACAAAAATAGGGGAGGAGTCAGTCTTTATGTTAAAGACAACATACCTTCATACCAATCCCCGATAGAGCAAAACTCAGAGAGTATATGGGTATATCCAACCAAAGGGTCTTCCCTAAATTCTAGTAGGTACCTGTTATCGTCCCCTCATCAGATAATGCTCAAAATCTTAACCTACTAAAGGATATCTCTCAGTTTTCAGTAAAGGATCAGTGCTTCTTGGGTGACTTTAACCTCCCAAACATTAACTGGGAAACTCTGATGGGTTCAAATAACATCGAAAAAATTTCTAGCAACTCTCATCGATTTGGGTTTACACCAACTAGTTAAAGAACCTACAAGGCAATAATATTCTTGACCTCGTTATAGCTAGCCAAGATGTACACATAAACAACTTACACATAACTGATTCTCTTGGTAATAGTGACCATAACTCTATATTCTTCTCCATATTCTTACCTGATTGTTCAGTCCCTAGTAAAAAAATAATTAAACACTATGAGAGGGCAGATTTCCAA
This sequence comes from Neoceratodus forsteri, assembly GCA_016271365.2. Lineage (NCBI taxonomy): Eukaryota > Metazoa > Chordata > Ceratodontiformes > Ceratodontidae > Neoceratodus > Neoceratodus forsteri. The sequence continues at coordinate 821,776,964 of CM028137.1, read as the reverse complement.
AAAATAAACGAACAATTAACCAAAATCAATTGGGACCACACTCTTACCCCCCTTAATACCACTGAGGCATGGAACTTTCTAAAGTCACAAATAGCCTCTATTGAACATAAATATGTCCCTAACAAACGTATTTACAACTGTAAAGGTAAAATACCCCATGGTTTAATGCTTCCATTAAAAACAAATACATGCAAAAGAAATTATTCATACGTTTAAAAAGAATAGACATAACACGCTGACTGGTAACAATAAGTTGTTGTTACAGTACAGAGAATCAGTAAAATTTTCAAAAAATCTATACTAATAGCAAACGGAATCTTGAGTTTCACATAGCACATACCAAAGACTCACACAAATCTTATATGCTTATCTAAACAGCAAAAAGGTAATAAACAAACAATTGGTCCTCTTATGCTTGACAATAAAATAATAAAATCTGATTCGGCTATAGCAGCAACATTAAACAACTACTTTACTTCAGTGTTTACTCAAGATTCTCCCCACCCATCTTAGTTAGACCACTTAAAATTATTAATAAACAAATAATTCAACTAGCGATGTTTATAATCTCCCTTACAGTTTTGAAGAAAACTACCAGCCCGGGTCCAGATGGCATAAGCCCCAAATTTCTCTTGGGCACTCAACAAACAATTGTAAAGCCACTAACAATGATTTTCAACAAATCTCTCAATGAATCTATAGTTCCCCTTGACTGGAAAGAGGCAATAATTACCCCCATATTTAAACAGGGTTCCCATTCACAAGTAAATAATTACCGTCCTATTAGTCTAACATCTATTCCGTGCAAATTGCTTGAAAAAATTATTAAAACACTTCTGGACAAGGAGATTATATCTCTAAATCTCATAGATAGTACACAACATGGGTTTAGATCAGGCTTGTCATGTACCACTAACCTATTGACCTTTTATAACTTCATTAGCTTAAATTTAGACTCAAACATCCCTTCTGATGTTATTTTGTTGGATTACAGCAAGGCTTTTGACAAGGTATCCCATACGATTCTCATTTCCAAACTCATTAACCTAGGTTTTCCGAGATTCTAGTTTCATGGATAAAGAGTTGGCTAACAAATAGAACACAGAGGGTTAGAGTAAATGGTACGCTGTCAGACACGGTTGGGTCACGAGTCGGTGCCGAGGGTTCTGTCCTGAGACCAACATTGTTTAACATCTTCATCAGCGATATGAAAATTCATTCTTCTAACATTCTTATTAAATTTGCAGACGACACCAAACTGGGTGGTGCAGTTAACAATGCTGAAAACAAAGAAATCCTACTTAATGATCTGTTATCTATTGAACACTGGGCCTCTATTAATAAAATGGAATTTAATACTACCAAATGGGCTGTCTTGCACTTTGGGAATAACAATCCTAAACAGATTTACACATTGAATAATAACATAATCAAGGCTTCATGCCTTGAAAAAGATCTAGGGATTATAGTTAATAACAAACTCACTCAGGTCTCGCACAGTAATAAGACAGCTATTCTAACAAATTCACTATTTCGTAGAATTAAAGGTACTTTTGTCACTAGAATTGAGCAATGTATTATACCACTGTATAGAGCATACATCCGACCACATCTTGATTATGGTTCACCATTCTGGAGTCCTTACCTTTGTAGAGATGTGGTTAGGTTAGAAAGGATACAAAAAAAAGTTACCAAATCTATACCTCATCTATCGCATCTTGATTATGAAACTAGGTTACACAAAACGGGGCTTCACTCTCTTAAACTAAGAAGACAGCGGGGCGATTTATTACAACTTTACAAGATTATCCAAAATCCAATACTAATGAAACAGTGTGGTATTTCCTTTGCTAATAGGAAAACTGGACCCAGACTGCACAACAAACAATTAGATATAGCTAAATGTAAAACAAAAAAAAGACAAAACTTTTTTACAATACGTACTTAGACTTTGGAATACTCTTCCACAGGACATTATTGATGCCCCTTCTTTCACTAACTTCAAACTTAAATTAGACAAATGGCTAACTAGATAGGGTTTATCACTAATAATCCACATATGTGGAGGACAATATTCATGGCTTCGGCCTTCTTTTGTCCCTTTGACCAAGTAACCAAGTAACCAAGTAACAGCCCTGTCTGCCCAATGGTTAATCCGGGTGTGCAGGGATGGGGCACAGAGACCAGCTACAGCAGTCTCCACCACTTCAAGAACAGCTTACTGTGTTCCTCTTTAGGTGGAAACGCACACCTTTCCCTGAAAGTAGCTCTATATCAGATCTTAGGCTCCAAGAGCCTGTGCACAGACAGCTGTGCTCCTCTTTTCAAGACAGCTCACACACAACTGCTCTCCACTGTTCAAAAACTCCCAACATTCTAATCTAACTCCTTTCTGCAGATTCCAATGTGACTCATACAGCTGCGATAGTTCTATGGTGATGTCATCCCTCAGTCTCAGCTGAGACTGAGAACAGAGTGAGACAGTGTGAAATCCATTAACTGGAGTTTCACAAGCTGCCTTCCTTGCCTACCACTAGGTCTTACTGGGATTCTAGTAACCCCGAGTAACAGGGGGTTACAATCATATCTCCCCTAATTCTTCTCATGTGAAGAGACATGGGGCCCAATTCTAGAAGGGTGGCGCAAGTCCCACCAAATACAACTTGCACCACCTGCAACTGCGACATTTACCCTGCGCCCTATTCTAGAAGGGGCAGGGTCTCCACAGCTAAGTCCTGCGATCTATGACATATGGCCAGGTATGCTGAACAGAGGGCGCACCTGGTGAGCATGTCACATGCTGCAACGCAGAATGCAAATGCCCCCCCACCCAGCTAGCCATGTTAGGTGACCCATAGGGCTGCCCACAGCAACTGACCCCTGTAGTGTAAATCATGCCCCGAAGGGCTGCCCACAGCAACTGACCCCCGTAGTGTAAATCATGCCCTACAGGGCTGCCCACAGTAACTGACCCCTGTAGTGTAGATCATGCCCCACAGGGCTGCCCATCCCCCTGCTCCCCGACTCCCTGTGTAAATCATGCCCCACAGGGCTGCCCACACCCCAGCCCCCCGAATACCCCATTGTAAAACAACTCACAGGGTGGCGCTGTCATCTCCCCACCCATGCCCCGACCCCGAGTCACTGGCCACAAATGCAGCAAATAACCTGATAAGCCTCTAGTAGTCTAGTGGTTTCACCCCACCAGCTGTGCCAGCCCATTCAGCACCCCTCACATCCCTGCCGGGCGACTGGCACAGTTCACCTCTCATTTCCATGGTTAGCTGCTGACTGAGGTTGGAGGACATTAGAAAGACATGGTTTGAAATTAATTTCTGATGGTTTTCCAGTAAGCGCTTCTGGAACTCAGTCGGTGGCTGGCCGTGGAGGTGAGAGGGTGGGCTGTGGTCACTGGCTGGGGATGGTGGGGGTGCTGGTGTGCTGGCATGGCTGGGTGGGGGGTCACTAGACTACCAGGGCTTATCAGGTTATTTGCCGACGGCAGCTGGTGACTCAGGGTCGGACACAGGTGGGGAGATGACAGCACCGCCCTGTGGGGCAGTTTTACAATGGGATATTTGGGGGCTGGGATGTGGGCAGCTCTGCAGGGCATGAATTACACAGGAGTCGGGCAGTTGGTGTGGGTTGAACCGCGGGGCCTATACTGTATTGGGGCGAGGGATGGGCAGGACTGTGTGCGATGCCCATTGGAGCACCAACGGGGTCTGGGCATGGGGGGGCATATGGACTGGGTTCTACAGAACCCTCGGAGGACGTATGTAAGTTACACCAGCCAAATGCAGGTGTAACTTACGATGCCAGTTCTCCTCTGGGGGTTCTTGTAGAATCCCAACATTGGGGTCCTTGTTGCTGCCCTTCTGGACTGGGGTGCAACTGCTGCCATAAACCCCCTAGTGCCATGTCGTAGGGGGTTTATGGTGCACCTGCCGGTGTAACTGCTGTTGAGTACAAGTGGCCTGCAACATGTCGCAGGCCACTTTGTAGAATCGCGCACATCGCAACTGCTGGCATAAGTTGCTACTTACGCCATTCTACTTGGTGCAAGTGGTGTTATGCCAGGCGTAACCTTTCTAGAAGCGGGGCCCTTAAGTTTAATTTGGACAAGCCATTTTCATAACTCTGTTCATATAATCAGGGCTCCAGATAAGGGGAGTACTAAAATTCTACTCACCTAATTTTAGGAAATACTCTTCAGAAATGTTTTTAATGAGTACCAGTACTCACTCAACATTTGTAAATACTCCACACTCCAAAGAATAATGCTTCATAACATAACTGGTGATTCAAAATGAGCAGTTTTTTCCCACATTTACAGCATTCATATACATCCCAATTTTTATTTACTCACTATGTTTTAAACTGGTGAGTAAATTACTTCTACTTGCCAATATTATCTGGAGCACTAAAAGAAAACTCAGACTGCGCTCAATGTGTGAAGGGTGCACTTACAAATGAGCGGTTACCTGAAATGACAGCAAACAATTCAAAATATTGTAGCTCTCCTCTAAACTGCACAGAAAAACCACAGGACAACAAAATTTAAATACATCATAATGTCGGATTATATGAATCCACTTTGTGAGAGTCCCAAGGTGGATTCATATAATGCAAAATTAGTTGTTTAAATTTCGTTGTCCTGTGGTTTTTCTGTGCAGTTTAGAGGAGCGCTACAATATTTTGAATTGTTATCTGGAGCACTGTTGGCACCTGATCAGTTCTTATCTAGAAAAATACTACATTGTTTTTAAAAATGTACTCCTCACTCCACTCTGTCCAGACATTTGTATGCATCTGAACTTGGTTTTACTCACCTTACTTTCAAAATGAGGAATGCAGTACTCATCCCAAAAAAATCTTATCTGGAGCCCTGCCTAAAATCATAAATTAATGTTGTTGTTTTTCTCTGTACTTTTTCAATTATATTTCTATTGTTTCCTTTAAGTGGTCCCCATAATGGGCTACCAAAATCCAGTAAAGGTCTTATGTATGCTCTATACAGAGGCATGATCACTTTTGCTTCCCTACTTTTAACGTTTCTTTAATTGTCCAACGTACTTTGTTGGCTCTAATAGCCTGAGTTTGACAGTGCTTGTCATATGTCAACTTATTAGATATGATGACTCCTAGGTCTCTTTCCTCTGTTGTTTTTTTTAAGAGAGATGTTATTCAGATGGTAGTTTGCTTCAATATTATGTCCACCAAAATGCATCACTGAGCATTTCTCTGTGTTAAAGCACAAACCCAATCTGGTAGCACCCTCTGCTATCATATTTGAAGCTGTTTGTAATTTATTCCAGTCAAAATTAGACTCACCAACCCATGCAAGTTTAGTATCATCAGCATATTTGCTGATCCGTACACCAGTTCCTGAACCTAATTTAAATATCAATAATTGAAATAACAGGGGTCCCAACACTGACCCTTGCAGAACTCCACTCATTACTTTAATTATCCTAGATATGTGTCCATTTATGCTTACACATTGCATCCTATCTGTAAGCCAGGACTGTACCCACCCAATTAGTCTATGATCTATTTCCAGATTTATCATAGTTGCAATTATCTCCTTATGTGGTACTTTATCGAAAGCTTTGGATAAGTCCAAAAAAATGCAGTCAACTAAGTGTCTCTGATCTAATGCCTTGGACATTTTTTCACAGAAACAGAGTTGGTTACTGACACATAATCTTCCCTGTGTGAAGCCGTGCTGAGATTGATCCAGGAGACCCCTGTCTTTTATATGGTTTTATAAATTATCTTTAATAATTGATTCCATGACCTTACCAACTACAGTCATTAAACTAATTGCTCTATAATTGGTACAATCAGTTTTATTTCCTTTCTTGTGAATTGGTACAACAATTGCGTTTAACCAATCAAGAGGTACTGATTGTTCTGAAAGCGATTTTTCATATAGGATGGCTAAAGGTACAGTTATCTTTGGAACTAATAATTTAAGCATTTTGGCTGAGATTTTGTCTGGGCCAGCAGAAGCAGAATTTATTAGTGCTTTATTCTTACTTGCTACAATTTCAGGGGTAATTTCTATGTGTAAATGTTTTCCAGTGGGAATATGATCTGCATATACTTTATCACTTGATAAAAAAGATGCAAAATAATTATTGAAAATAGTTACTATTTCGTGTGGGTCTTCTTTTTGCCTGTCTTCATGTGTGATGGTTGAAATCCCAATATTGTTTCCTCATAACGAATTTACATAACTGTATAGTTGATTAACATTATTTTTGTCTGCTGTACTAGCAAGTTTGTGTTCCATCCTGACCTTTGCTTTTTTGATAGCATATTTATATTTTTTTGACACTGCTTGAATTTGGACCAGTTTGCCTCTGATTTTAAATTTATGTATTCCTTGTATAATCTTCTTTTCCTTTTCAACATCTTTTTGATTTTATTAGTTAGCCATTATGGTTTTATCCCCTTATTATCATATGTTTTCTTTTTTGTTATGTATGTATTACATACATGTATAATCTCATTTTTTATTTCCTCCTACATTTAGTTGGTTGATTTACCAGCTAACATATTCTTCCATTAGATAGTAGCAAGATGTTGTTGTATATTCTCTTTTTTTGCCATGTGGAAATTATAAATAGTCCTGCTTCCTTTTACTATGGAGTATTTCCCTTTAATACTAAAGTAAATGCTATTATGATCATTATTGCTCATTGGTGCATCTATGACACAGTCAAGAATCTTAATGTTATCATTAGTCAAGATAATATTCAAGATATTCTCCTTTCTTGCTGGATCTTTAACATGTTGGTTTAGAGATAATACCTGGGTTAACTCACAAAAGTACAGTATGTCCTGCTTGACTGGTTGCAGAGTTATTTGTCCAACTAATATCTGCATAATTTAAGTCTCCTGAAAAATAACTGGACCTAATTCGCACGCTCTTTCTTGTTCTTGATTAATTAGATCTGATTTTTCAAGGCAAGTATCTGGAGGGCGTTAACACACACCCAAGATTGTGTTAGTATTTAATGCTTTCCCAGTCTCAATTTGCAGCCAAATGGACTCAGTGGGTGAGTTTTCTTTTCTTATTTTATCTGGTATGTCTAATGCCCTAATGCTATTAGAAATGTACACCCCCACCCTTTTTGATATTTCTATCAAAACTGTACAGTTGGTAGGGAACATGTTTGCTGTACTAACAACACATGGGGAACAGGATGCAGGAAGAGACTGCACAAGAGATAGTACTCACATTACTAGTGGAGAGATTGAGCATGGCATGGTAAAGGAGGGATAATACTCAGAAAGGTGAGGAGGAGGAAGAAGGAGGTTGTCAGTCAAACAGGAGGAGGGAGAGGGGCATCAATTGAAAGGGGCAAGGGGGAAGACACTGGGGCAAATGGTAAAAGCACCTCCTTGAGTGACCCTGGGAATGAGAACCTGGGTGGGGGTGGTGACGGGCACAAGGAAAGAGGAGGGGGGTGTACTGGTGTTGGGGGACTCCATACTCAGTGGGATCAGATGGGGCAGCAAGAGGGAGGCACAGTTGGATATCAGTGGAGTCCATAGGCAGACACAGGCAGACAAGGCAGGACAGGCAATCCAAAGGTGTGCAAGGAGGGGTAGGAGGAAACTGCACATTTTGGTACATATGGGGACAAATGACCTAGCAGGGGAAATGGTGGAGGTAACAAGGGGGAAGTCTGAGGAAGTGGGAAGTTTGTGCAAGGAGACTGGGGAGTCTTTGGCCTTCTCAGAGGTGCTTCCAGTACCCTGTGCAAGTACAGTGAAAAAGGAGAGGATTGGGGAGTTGAACGTATGGTTGGTAGAATGGTGTTGAACTAAGGGGTATGGGGTTGTGGGTGGCTGGGGCAGTACCTGGAATAATAACAATCTGTTTGCAAGGGATAGGCTGCACCTGAGTGGGGAGGGGAAGGAGGTATTAAAGCAAAGACTGGGGAGGTGTACTGCAATAAAGGTGGATTTAAATTAGATGGGGGTGGCAAGTGGACAGCAGGTAGGCAGGGATCCGATAAAGTGGAGCCACAGCCTACCCCCCAGGCTAGCAGGGAAGGACTCGGGGCAGCCAAAAAGGGAGGAAGTAGAAGGGAGGAGATAGAGGGCAATGAAGGGAAGGGGGCAGGATGGAGTGTGGTCTTGCTGAATGTGAGAAGCTTAGGCAACAAATCAGCTGAGCTACAGGCACTCTTGGCAGTGTGGAGAGTGGATATTGCAGCTGTCACAGAAACATGGGCAATCGAACACAGAGACTGGAATCTGGCAATCCCAGGGTACAAATTATACAGGTAGGACCTTAAGGAGGTGAGGGGTGGGGTGGCAGTCTATGTGAGGGATGGAATCAAATGCACAAGGGACAAGGGGTTAGGAAAGGAGAACAAAGGCAATCTGTCTGCAGCTCCAAGACTCAAGGGGTAGGAACCTGAGGTTTGGGGTGGTATACAGGCAGCCGTCCCAGTCTGAGGAGCTTGACAGAGAATTGGTGGGACAAATCAGAAAGGTATGTAGAAAAGGGAAGGTGGTCATCGTGGGGGATTTCAACTTGCAGGGAGTTGATTGGAGCATTCTGGTCACCTCCAGTGCTAGGGAGCAAGTGCTCCTTTATGCGATCCAGGAGGGTCTCTGATACAGTTGGTCAGTGTACCTACTAGGCTAAAGGACACATTAGATCTGGTATTGTTGAATGGGGAGGCAGTAAGGGAAATAGCCGACAGCGATCACCAAATGGTGTGGTTTAATATCACGATGTCCGGGGAGCCAGACAAATCAGTAACCCGGGTGGCAAACTTCAGGGGGGTGGACTTTGGAAGGATGTGGGAAGTACTGAAAGAGAAACTGGAGGGCATAAGGCAGGAGACGGACATGGAGCAGAAATTGGATATTATTAAATGGGGGATTACAGAGGCAACAGAAGCCTGCACCAAGACACAGAGTAAGAGGAGCAGAGCAAGGAAACCATGCTGGTTGAACAGCAAGGTAGTGGAGGTGGTGAGGGCAACATGAGAGGTGCACCAGAGGTATAGGAGGATGGGGAAGGAAGTGGACAGGGAGGAGTATGCAAGATGGTCCAGGGAGGTGACCAGAAAAGTGAGAGAAGCCAAGGCCCAGAGGGAGCTGAGATTAGCACAGGGAATTAATGGGGGGACTTTTTCAGATACATCAGGGAGAAAAGGAAGTGCAAGGAGACAATAGTGAGGATAAAAAAGGGTGGGGAGTGGATGGAAAAGGGGGAGGAACAGGCAGAAGTGCTGAATGAATACTTTTGCTCAGTGTTCATGAAAGAAAAGCAGGGACCACTGTGACACGTGGACAACCAGTTCTGAGTACACTATGATTTTTTGTAATATAAAAATGTGTTATGGACTGTCTCTCTCTCGAGATGCTGAGACAGCATGTGAGTTGACACACACACACTCAGGTTTTAGATACAAGGTGTTACCTGGATGGCCAGAAGTTAATTACAGACTAGAACAGGCCTTAATCAAGAATCTCCTGTTTTTGTAAGTCAATTATAGCTTTAACTGCTAAGAGGGAAATCAGTATCCATTTTATGACGTTTCAAGGAGGAAACCAGGTTTGGCAAACTGGTGTGAAATCATAAATGCTTTGATGTCTGTGTGAGAGGGGATACTGCTCATAGATGAAAGGAAATTTACAGACTTGATTGGGGAAGTCACATGGGGAAAGGAGTTTCTGCTGATGTAACCTTAATTAACTTTCCTTCTAAAATCATAAAACACCCTGGGTGTATGATTTTTAATAAATAGAGGAGGAGCTAGGTGACCTCACACAAAGGGGTTGGCCAAGACAGTTTAATCTGAGGTCTTTTATTAGAGTTTTAAGGGGTTCATTTTGTACACCTGGTTAGGTGCCCATAGACAAAGATATCTGGCCCCCCCAAAGACAGAATTATCTGAGCCTGTGCATTGGGTACGCTAGTAAGAGGTTCACAGTTTGAATCCCTCCAGAACTGAGACCAAAGGTTGATTCAAACCCACAAAACAGACAGATTGGTTACCCTGTTTCTGTTAACTGTTCACAAGACTGTGCTCGGAGGTTGGCACTTTGGAAGCAGAGGGCTGACCTGCTGAGTGGGTTTGTGACAGCCACGACCACCATAGGCTGGGAGGGTGGGGACGGGGGAGAGGAGGCGACAGATGGAAGGATTGAGAGAGGTAGGTCCTAGAGGGACTGAGGGCACTGAGGGTAGACAAGGCACCAGGGCCAGATGGCGTCCACCCTGGGGTGCTGAGGGAGATGGCGGAGGTGTTGGCAGAGCCGCTGATGGATCTGTACAGCACCTCACTGGAGTTGGGATGTGTGCCACTGGACTGGAGGATGGCACATGTAGTGCCGTTAACAACAGCAGACCAAGGGACGAATCGTGTAATTGTCGTCCGGTAAGTCTCACCTCCATAGTGTGCAAACTCACGGACATGATACTAAAGGAAAGACTGGTGTCATACCTGGAGGACAATGGACTCCAGGATGTGAGGCAGCATGGGTTTATTTTGGGGAAGTCTTGTCAAACCAACCTGATACAATATTATGACTTGGTGACAGGTGAACTGGATAAGGGTCATGCAGTGGATGTTCTTTACTTGGACTTCAGCAAGGCCTTCAATTTGGTGCCTCATGGGCAGCTTGGCAGTAAGTTAACTGGTGTAGTAGTAGGGGCAAAAATGATGAACTGGATTACAAGCTGGCTGACTGGGAGGCTGCAACAGGTGGTGGTGGGAGGGGAGCTCTCAACTCCGAAGCCGGTGATGAGTGGGGTGCCACAGGGCTCTGTGCTGGGACCAGTATTATTTGGGCTCTTCATATCAGACATTGCACATGGGGTGAGGAGCAAGATAAGTCTGTTCGCAGACGACACCAAAATGGGAGCAGTGGTGAACAGAGGGGAGGGATGGAAGCAGCTGCAGGGGGACCTAAGCAAGCTAGAGGAGTGGTCAGAGAGGTGACAGCTGGGGTTCAATGCAACAAAGTATAAGATTATGCATTTCAGGGGGAATAACCCAAGGAGAGAATACTGGCTGGGGGGGGGGTTAAGCCTGGAATCACTGAGGAGAAGGACTTAGGGGTAATGGTAACAGGGACCATGAACAACACTGCCCAGTGCAGGACAGCAGCTGTGAAAGAGAACAAAATGCTGTGGTGCATACTGACGAGGTTTTCGTCCAGGTGAAGAGAGGTGATCTTGCCACTGGTAAGGCTGCACTTGGAGTATTGTGTGCAGTTTTGGAGGCCATACCTGAAGCGTTATATCAGGCTACTGGAGGGGGTGCAGAGGAGGGCAACCAAGATGATATGTGTGTAACCCCCTTGTTCCCAGGAGTTACTAGAATCCCAGTTAGAATCAGTGGCAGGCAGGGAAAGACAGCTAGTGAAATGCCAGTTAAATGGGTTTCACACTATCATTCTCTGGTTTCAGTCTCAGTTGAACTGGAGGATGATGTAATCTTAGAACTGTCAGAGCAGCATAAGCCACACTAGCTAGCAGCTGAGGGAGATAGCTTTAGAATGTTCAGTGAGAGTGGAGTCAGTCCTGAGTAGGCGTTCCAGGAGGAAGCTGCAGCTTGTTGTACAGCTCCTCAGACAGCTCTGACAGAGAGCTACCACAGTGTTTTGGGTAGTTTGTTTTCACCCTAGAAGAAGAACATAGAAGACAGTGATTGAAGTGGTGGAGGCCTTGCCAAGTGGATTTTCCTTTGCCCTATCCCAGGATGGATGGGGGCGATCATCAGGGCAATCCCCTCACCCAGTCTGTCTAATGAAGCTGCCTGTGACAACTTCAGAAACTGTGAGTATTTTGTGTCAGCCCAGGAGGGGCACCTGCAAACCTTAGGTGAATTTTCTCTGACAAAAGGGACTCTGTCACCTAGACTGTGTCTATTCTGTTTTTAAAAGTGTCTGCCTACATTGGAGTCTAGAGAGAGAGACTGCCCAGGGACAGAACTTTTAGTCATGTAGTATGTTAAGTGTGAAAAACATTTTAAGATAGCATCTACAAGTTTTCTGTGAGGGTGTTATTAACCAGATGAATGGCCGAGTATAAACGTCGAAGCAAAAGGTGGGAGACCCCTCCCATCTGAAGTAACCAGTTTTCCTCTCCAGGTTCAGTTTGGGCACCAGTTCAATTTTCAGGCAGTGCATTTGGCCAGTGCCTGATGGAAATAGTTACCCAGACGTGGGTTTTGGATTCTCGGTTTTCTGTTCACCTCAGTGTAGTGGGTGCTGGAAGATTTTGAGTCTGTATGTGCTCTTTTGTGGTCACGGGTACCACCAGTATTCCTCATGAAAAATGGGAAAGTGTCCTAGTACTGGCCATGTGTGCCTAGTCGATGGGAAAGTGTCCTAGTACTGGCTGTGTGCCTAGTCGAGAGGAAATGTACCAGTAACTGGCCGTGTGTGCCAGTCTCCATTTTAGAACCTGAGAGTTCGCTGTGTGTGTTCGTTATGCCTATGCTAAATGGGATTTCAGGAACTTCTGTACCTCAGTAATCTGCATTATCAGTATGAGTAACCCTGTGGGGGCCCATCTTCGCTTTGTGATTATTCTCTGTATACGCGAATAAAAGCCACACTCTAGAATCCCAACCTGGTTTGGACAGTACTGTTATTGCTTCCACTGTGTCTGGATTTACTTGGGTGCCCCTGTCCAGAAGTGCACACCTAGCACAACTGTGAGCAAACATTTTGCTGGCCAAGGTAAATGGTCCCACCAGGTGTGTGCCAGGTAGTTGCCACACTTGGTTTGCCTGTGTTGTGATAGCAGGCTCAGAGAAATTTGTGTACTTGTTCTGTAAACCCCCACCCCTCTCATTTACCCCTAGACGCTATGTGGTGAGAGGAGCAGCCTTGCTAGTTAAACAAGGTGGGGGGGGTTACATGTGGAATGGAGGGGACAGGCTATGAGAACAGGCTAGGAGACCTGAATATGTACACCCTGGAGAATAGAAGGGACAGGGGGGACATGATAGAGACATTCAAGTATCTGAGGGGAATCAATAAGGATGGGGAAGATGGGGTCTTTAAGCCAAGGAGGAAGAGGGACACCGGGGGACATGAGTTAAGAATGGGTGGGGGGGAGATTTAGGAGGGAAATGAGGAGACACTATTTCATAGAGAGGGTGGTAGCAAATGGAATGCACTACTAGAATCGTGGTATATTGTAAATCTGTGAACAGCTTTAAAAGGACATGGGACAGGGAACAGGGAGAGTGAGGGTGGGGGAGGTGGGGGTCAGCAGTGGGATGACAAAGGGGAGGGGGTTGGGCAGCTGCAAACTAGGGGTGCTAGCTGCACACCCAAGCAGACTTAGATAGACCAGGTAGTCTGTTTCTGCTGGCACATTCGTATGTTCGTAAATCTCAAATTTAAGTTATTTACGTTTAGCCATTTGATGAATTCTCTTGCACTTTCTTCATTTCCCTTCCAGACACACAGACAGTCATCTATAAAGTGCCTCATTTAATGATATTACAGTAGTATGGGTTGGCATTTGGATTCTGTAAGCACTCAAATTCCCACAGCCTCATAAACAAATTAGCATATGATGGTGCCATGGAAGCCCCTATTGTAGTGCCACATATTTGTGCATAATAATCATTACTGAATTCAAAATAACTGCGATGTAAGATAACATTTAGGGCTTCCATTAGGAATTCCACAGGTGCATTTCTAATTTGACTGTCTCTCTCTCTAAGAAAACTTCAGCTGCTCTCATCCCATCAGAATATCTTATGGAGGTATAAAGTGCTTCTATGTCAATGCTTATCCAAAAGTATTAATTGTCCCATTCTGTCTCCTTAAATTTCCTGATTGTGTCCCCTGTATCCTTTAAATAAGAAGGCAGTCTCAGCATACTGTATTGAAGAAATAACTCTACAAATTCACTTCCTAGGTGTTCTGTAACACAACCCACACCTGAGACTATAGGTCTCTCTGGTGGCTCTAATAAATCCTTATGCTGCATTTTAGGTAGACAATACAAAACTGGCATGACTAGGAATTCACAAAATAAGGACTGAAATTCATTGTTGTTAATACTACCTTCCTGTACTTCCTTCTCTAACAGTACAAACAATTCTTTTTTAAACTGAAAAGTGGGATTTCTTCTTAACTGCTTATAGTTGTTAACAGCATAAATCAGATTCTCTACCATTGCCTGATACTGCCCCTTACTCATCAAAATAATGTTGCCACCTTTATCAGCCTTTTTATGTTGGCTTGCAGGCATGCGCAGACAACATATTGGGGTAGTAGCACTTTCAGAGGTGTGTCAGCATTGTGGCAAATGAAGGGCATGTTTTAGAAGGCGCGTCCCTCATTCCCCAATGAGCAGCTAGCGTTGACACAAGTATATGCAAAGTAGCACCAACTTGAAAGAAATATGCCACTGCAATTGGAGACAAGCTTGTCATGCAGCGGCACATGTGACATGCCTCCCATACAGTATGTCCCTTTCCTGGTGAAACATTTCAAAAAACATGGCGGCGGCTCCTGCCGTCTGCCACACAATCCCAAAAGAAAGCCGACATCGGGGTTGCAATCCCTATGTCAGCATGTCCACCCCCCCCAACATTATGTGTGGCACACTGAGAGACCATGCCAGTGTGCATCCGCTCATAGAAAGCCGACTGCATCGGCATGTTCCTGTTCCTCCCCCTGCCCCACCCCCAGTGTATGTCACACTGGGAGCCCACCCCAACGTGGTCAACATACCCCCTGAAAGTCATAGGGCACACTGGGAGCCCACCCCAGTGTGTCCATTTGTTGTATTTCACCTGTAAAGAATGAAAACTGTCCCACTGCACAGTGTCAGTTTTTTATTTATTTTTTCTGTACCTGAAAAAAAGGAAATGGTCTGTTGTCCGCGGCGCCCCTCCCCCAACCTGCACCCACCCTCTGTGCACCCCACCTCCCCACACACCCCCCATTACCTCATACTTACCTCCAGATGTCCGGTGCTGTGATCTTTGGTGGAGCAGGAACACGTCTGGACTCTTCAAAGCCGACCGCAAACTGAAGAAATGCCGGTAAGCTGTATAATGGCATAAATGGGGGGATGGGATAGCTCAGCTATTTGTTTTTATTTTGGCTCCACATTTTTGACGTGGGGTTCTTGGGACCCCCAACTCATGAATCCATGCACTGTCATCTCATTATTCGGTCCCGAAAGGTCATTTTGAGGTCACTGCTCGGAATCACCTTTCAGGACTGATTAACAAGACAACAGTGTCATTGTTTATGAGGTGGGGTCCCAAAGTGCCGGTGTTGCACATTTGGTGAAAAAATTCCATAAAATGACTGTGTTACGAGTGTGCATGGCGCAGTTTCCATGCATGCTCGTAACTTTGACAATTTTTAATATTTTTACTCCAGATTTTCAACATTGCCATTTTTTCATACCGCCTTATGAACAGTACAGCTGTCATTTTTCACATCCTGTCCAAAATGTGTTTTTGCACATGTGGCGCACAATGGCGTGGTCGCTGTGGGAAATCAATGTCTGGTACAGATTAACAAAATCACAGTGACACTGTTCATGAGCAGAGGTCCAAAAATGCCTATGTTGAAAATTTGGTTTAAAAAAATCCCTAAAATAATTGCGTTACGGTTGTGTGTTGTGCAGTTTCTACTCATGCTCGTGACTTCACCAATTTTTCATATTTTTGCTCTAAATTTTCAACATTGACATTTTATTATACCTCCTTATGAACAGTACAGATGTCATTTTTCACATCCTGCCCGAAATGTGTTTTCGCACATGTGGCACACAATGGCGCGGTCGCTGTGGGAAATCAATGTTCGGGTCAGATTAACAAAATCACAGTGACACTGTTCATGAGCAGAGGTCCCAAAATGCCTATGTTGAAAATTTAGTTAAAAAAATCCCCAGAATAATTGCGTTACGGGCGTGCATTGAGCAGTTTCTACGCACACTCATGACTTCACCAATTGTTCATATTTTCACTCCAGATTTTCAACACTGCCATTTTCTTACACCTCCTCATGAACAGTACAGCTGTCATTTTTCACATCCTACCCAACATATGTTTTCACACCTGTGGCGCCAAATGGCGCAGTTGCTGTGCAAAATCACCTTTCCGCTAACAAACTGATAGTGCCACTGTTCATGAGGTGGGGTCACAAAAACACCATGTTGAACATTCTGAGTGAAAATACCAACAAATGCCTGGGGTGTTAAGGTTTCCAGCTGTAATGACCCACCCTGTAGAAACTTACAGGTGTCAGGGGTGTGACTTGGGATTGTCGGCTGTAATGTTCACACCATTCCACCCCCACCCCCACCTTGCAGCCAGTGACAGGCATCAAGGTGCGCCTTTGACTCTGCAGCCACAAAGTTCACCCCATTCCCCTATACTGCACCCATCTCAGCATATTTCCTTATGGAATGGGGTGAACGTAAAGCCAAAAGACCCCAAGGCACAACGCGACAGTTGTTGGTGTCTGCAGGGTAGAGTGAGGTGAAATGGTGTGAGCATTATGGCCGACGACTCAAAGGCACACCCCAATGCCTGTCAGTCTCTGTAGGGTGGGGGTGTTGTTAGCGTCAGTTCAATACTTCACTGCTATTCCTATTATGCATCTCTCTAACTCCTGCACTACCAATGCCAATGCCAGCAAGACAACATTCAGCATTGGTAAATGCTTGTTGATTATCAGTTCTGTCTCTGATGTTAACTCTTTTAATGCTTGCTCCTCAGCTCGTGGTCAAATTTCTTTTCTGTCTTATGACTGGTTTGTTCTAAAGTTCTCTCACCTTGAACAGAACTGTGTTCTCAAAGCCTATAATACTGTTGTTTAGGACTACAGGAGTGAAAACAGAACTGCATTTGAACATAAAGAGTCTCGCATTTTTTTAAATCAAGCATATTAAGTCTGTACCTTCCTCAGCTTGCATTTCATTCTCTGTTATTAGTCTCAAGAGCTTATCAATATTTGCTTCTGTACTCACATCTGCCATCTCAGTCACACTGAGCTGCTCATATGGCCCAACTTCTCTCAATAAATAATCCAAACTTTCTTCAAGATTTTGCTGTCCAACTTGATTCTCTGTGTATCCCATCACTTCAGTGCCAGTCTCTTGTTTTTTATTAGCAAAATGTAATTTTAACCTAATTTTTCTAAACAACTTGAAATCGTCAATAAAAATTGAAAATTGATTCACTGGTGGTGTAGGCACATCATTTTTTTGTTGTAAACTTTATTTAAGTTAGCAGTACAGAGATGCTACATTGAACACCAATGAAAGAATAAAAGAAAAAGAGACATGACATCCATGACAGTACATCAGATAAGAATTTGCATCTTATTACACATCGTATTGTAAGATGGTATAATGTGGAACACTTTAACATGGGACTAGCTTCTCTAGCAGTCAAAGGTTAAGATTAAATTCGGTTCCCAACACCCCTTAAGGAATCAGCATGACCAACCTTCCAGTAGTGAACATTTAGAAAATCGGGAACCAACTTTGGCCAGGAGTGTCCTCCAATGGAGACCACAACTCTTTGAATCTCCCTAATTGCCCTCTGACTGTGTATTGTATCTACTCTTTTTTCATACAGTCTAAAAGTGAATTGAGCCATTCAGACACAGTAAGAGGGGCCTTAAGTCTCCAGTGAGTGGCTAGCACCTGCAAACCTATAATGTTCCCCAACTGCCAAAAGCCAAGATGGGGGATTTTCTGTCCCATATTCTCACTCGGGGAGGCCCAATAGGATTTCCGCTGGGTCCAACCGGAGGGGGGGCCCCACCAATCTAGATAATATCTCATGCATTCCCCTCCAAAAGTTCTGGACCTTTTGACACTGCCACACCATGTGATAAAATGTCCCATTATGCACCTGACATTTTGGGCAGAGCGGGGATTCACTCGGGTCTATTTTGTGAGCCAGCCAAGGGATATGATATGTCCTATGAAGAATGTTAAACTGGATAGCCCTCACTCTATTATTAACTGAGCATCTGGTATTATTGTTCAAAATTACCACCCAGTCCCCCCTGTGAATCCATCAGGGTATAAGTCTGTTTCCCACTTGTCTTTTGTCACCTTCATATGATCCGGCAATGCCCCTATCAGGAGCCTATATGTTCATTTCAGGGGTTTAAAGGCAGGATCCCCAGATTGCCCCCAAACATCTCCTCTAAGGGGGCACGGGACACCTCTCACCCTGGGCCTTCTCTATGAAGAGCATTGTAGAGCGCCCTCCGCAACTTGTCATATAAGGGAACATGGGAGGGACTCGGGTTGTAATCAGCTACAAGATCTGGGAATTGGTGGATCTTACCCTCTCAGAAAATGTGTTGTATGAGGGATACCCCCTTGTTAACCCAACTGTTTAATATGGGTCTATCCCACAGGGTCAACCCCCCTTCCTGTTCCAGTACCCGGTGTATGGAGCAATCTGGGGACAAACTTCCCTCCACCCCGATCAACTCATGGGCTAACTTCCAGGACACCACTGTAGCCCTAGTACAAGGGTTGGCCGGGGCATCCAGGGAGTCCACTTTCCCACACTGGGCCAATTTTTCATGATACATAGGTGACCCAACAGACTTCTCCATCTCCACCCAGACTGGCTGCTCTTTAGAATTTTTTAACATGTCCTGTACATGTATGACCTGAGCAGCAACTGAATAGTGTCATACACTGGGGAGCCCCAGACCTCCCTTCTTCGGAGGGAGCCACAGAAGTTTTTTTTTTTTTTAATCCTGGGTCTTTTGTGATTCCAAAGCAGCTGAGTAATTCCATTCACTAAAAATACCACCAACAGCTTAATCTGGTGCAAGGTCAGTTAGCATTCATCTGTATCCCCATCCCCCGGGCCATGCCTGAAAATAGGCAGAATTTGTCTAGTGCACTTACCTGGTCAACAAAAACTAACTAACTAAATAAATAAATAATGGCTCCCTCTATACCCTTTATATTTTTAATTAGAATTTTCAGGGGAACAGTTTGGATAAAGTATAGAAATTGAGGCAGCACAGACATTTTAATAAGGTTCACTCTCCCCAAGAGGGTCAACAGAAGGGCCTTCCGAGCAGAGCAATCATCCTTTGTTTTAGATGTCTAGCTTTTCAGATTGATATTCACCAGAGTAGAAAGCTTAGCTGGAATCTGAATTCCCAAATATTTTAGCTTTTTAGCCGGCTGAACCAGGGTCTGAGCTATAGTTATAGGCTGTCCATCCCCACCAAGAGACATCCAGTCGCACTTGCCCCAGTTAATTTTGCGCCCTGAAAGAGGGCCGTATAGCTCAAATAGCTGAGTCAGTGCCACCACTGATTCCTGAGGGGAGCTAAGAAAAAGAAGCATGTCATCCGCAAAAAGCAATATCAAATGATGTGTCCCCTGCCACCGAAACCCCCTAATATGAGTATGGAATCTAATACTCTGTGCCAAGGCCTCAATTGTAAGTACATATATTAAGGGTGACAGAGGACATCCTTGCCGTGTTCTCCTTGTCAAAGCAAAGGGGGCAGAGAGGATACTATTGGTGAGGATTTGGGCCCTGGGCAACTGATATAAGGCCTCCAACCAACGCATCATATGGGGATCCAGACCAAATTTCCTCAGGACTGCTAACATAAAGGGCCACTCAACACAATCAAAGGCCTTTTCTGTGTCCAAGGCCAAAAGGACCCCCACCCAGGTCAGTTGTGCATGATGTTAAGCACTCGTCTAATATTGTGTTTGGCCTGTCTACCTTTCACGAAACCCCCTTGATCTAGATGTATAAGTCTGGGGAGAAGGTTCTCCAACCTGGCCACCAAAACCTTTGCCAGACTCTTGTAATCTGAATTGGGTAGAGAAACTGGATGGTACGAGGAACATTTCAAAGGGTCTTTCCCTGGTTTTGGAAGGACTGTAATAGTGGCAAGACACTGTGAGGGAGGCAGAGTTCCACCATCTAGGGACTCAGCAACCACATACAACATCAACTTGCCCAGTTCTTCCCATAACAGTTTATAAATTTTGGTGGGTATCCCATCAGGGCCCAGAGCCTTCCCTCTTTTAGCCTTCCATACCGATGCCTTCAGTTCCTCCAAAGTTATAGGAGAATCAAGTCTCCCCTATTCCATTTCATCTACTCTGGGCAGTGAAACCTCGTCCAGAAAAACATCTGGATTAGCCCCATGCAGAAACTCAGATGTACATAAATGAGAATAATATGCTCGAAATGTATCATTTATTTTTTGTTGGTCGTATGTCACTCCCCCATCTTCCACCCCATAACAGTCCTCTCTGCCCTTCGCCTTTTAGCCATACTTGCTAACCACTTCCCTGCTGTATTCCCTTCAAAATAGGAGTAAGACTTGGTGAGAAGAAGATCTCTCTCTAGTTTCTTATTGGATACCTGGTTCCGCTTACCTTTCAATTCTTTATGCTCCGCTATTTTAGACATATTATGTGAGGTAATTATCTCCCCTTCCAATCTCTGAATCTGTTGCTCCAGGGATTGTTCCTGTTTGAGGTTCAACCTTTTCTTATAGGAGGAGTAAGAAATGGTCTCTCCCTGAATAAATGCTTTGAGCGAGACCCAAATTATTCTAATATCAGTGTCACCTTGTCTATTTATGGATATAAAGTCAGAGACCTGATTTTTAGCTGCTGAAGGAATTGCTGGTCCACCAGAAGGGTGGGATCCATCCACCATTGCTGAACCGGGCTGCGCTCCTCCTCCCTTTCTAGCACTACCTGTAATGGAGCATGGTCCAAAATAACTATGGAGCCGTAAGTCGCTTCTTTAATATTGCCCACCCTTGATTTTGTAAGAAAAAGGTAATCTAATCTAGTATATATTTTATGTGCATGTGAATAAAACGAGAATTCTCTGGTGGAGGGGTAATGAAATCTCCAGGCCTCCTGAAGGGCCCTGCCTTCCACTAGGTGGTAAAGTGTTTTAACACTTTGAGGGACTAGACCCCATCTCACCCCAGAGTGGTCTAACTGTGGATTCCAGTAAGTGTTCATATCGCCCCCCCATTATGATATTGTCAGGGAATGGGGCCAACATGGTTTCTAAGTGGGCAAAAAACTCCAGGGAATCAATATTTGGCCCATAAACTGCAACTAGCATTATGGGTTTGCCCCCGATTTCAACCACCACTATGACAAACTGTCCCTGGGGGTCCATTCTGGAGGAAAGAACTCTATGTGGGAATCCCGGTCAGAACCATATGGCCACTCCACGGATTTTAGAGGTAAAGGGAGATGCCATCATTGTGCCCCCCAAGAGGTACTTAACAAGTCCAACTCCTCCTTGGTGGAGTAGAGTTCCTGCAGGAACATAATGTTACCTTTCATTTTTTTTTGTATAATCTTTTTATTAAGTTTCCAGCAAAAACACACAGTACAAGAAAACGACAGACAATACTTAGACACACACACACACAAAAACAACACATACAGCAAAGTGGTACAATCCCTTATTCCTATCAGTTATACATTTAAAGTAAATTGACTTCTTAATAATTGACATCTAATCCATCTATTAAAAAGACAGAGAAATACAGGTGTATAAATACGAACTTAATTATAAGTATAAAAATAAATACGCAAGGTACTGTTATCCCAAATGTAGTTCCAGCATACATCATCTACTTCTTGTCTCCATACCCCTCTCTAGGCCTTTTCTAGTTTTACCCCATGCCTTTTTTTCCTTAAGTGAGGCCCATTCGCAGGGTATTTTCCTCCACTGCACTAAGCAAGGACATGAATGGAGTCCATTCTCTATAGAAGGTCTCCTTCCTATCCCTGAGGACCAAAGTCAACCTTTCCAGGGCAAGCATCTGAATAGACAGGTTACGCCGTTGCTGAATAGTAGGCACCTCGCAGCTCACCCACGTATTCTGTATGCAGTGTCTAGCTAACATCAGGAGTACCCTATCCCATCTTGGAAGTATTTCCCATTCCCCATCCTCCCCCTGTGTCACACCAAATAGGCCCACGATCGGGTCCACACTTACAGGGAAGCCTCCCATGTCTGAAATCTCACCCAGCACCCTACCCCAAAACATTTGTAGCACCTTACATGTCCAAAAGCAGTGCATATACATTCCCCTTTCCTCTTTGCACCTACCACACATAGGAGAAACTGATGGGCGGGCCGTATGTACAATCACAGATGGATAATAGAGCCTGTGTAAAAATTTATAGGCTTCCCTGAATCTGTTACATATCAGTAATCCCCCCATCCCTCCAACAATAATTGCCAGTTCTCTGCTGTGATGCTACGGCCCAAGTCCCTCTCCCATAGCATTTTGACTTTAATGGTGTAATCTGGATACCCCTGCTTCCCCAGCCTCGTGGCTTTCCGGATAAATCCCTTGGAGTCCTTTTGAGCCAAGTTAATCAAGGCCTCAATTGATTCCCATTCCTGTGACTGAGCCCTGCTTCATCCCATTTTTTGTATAAAAGCCCTAATCTGCATATAGCGGAATAATGGATGCCCACCTAATCTCAGCCCTTTAACAATATCCCCCAGAGGATACAGTACCCCGTTCCTCAGAAGGTTTCCTATATGCTTTACCCCATTGTTCTCCCATTCTCAAAAGCCTCTGTCCTCCAGGCCTGGCAGAAAAAAAAGGATTCCCCACCACCGGAAACAAGAATGTTTCTCCCCTCATGTCCTTTTTTTCCGAAGACCTTCCCATGCCTCTAACACCATTCGCACCGGTGGATTTTCACCCCCCAATTAAGATAGGCTTTAAAGCCCTTACTATGCAGGTATGCTGATAGCCTACCCTCACATCCCCATTGCTCTAGATCCACCCAACTTGCTACTGTAGGGTGATTCACCCAGTCAGCCACATACGTTTGCTGAATGGAGAGATGATTGTTTGAGATGTCAGGAAAATTGAGCCCTCCCTCTGTCGACTCCACCTATAGCCTCTGAAGCCGCACCCTTGGCCTTTTATTTTGCCAAATAAATCTAGAAAATGATTTCTCCAGTTTATATAATCTCCCTTCACCAATTCCATCAGTAACATCTGCATAGGATACAATATCCTGGGGAAGACATTCATTTTGAGGAGGTTTATATGTCCCAACCATGAAATAGGTAGCTGTATCCACCCCTCAAGTCTGCCTCCACTTTTTTAATTAGTGGTGAGTAATTCAGCCCATATAAAGATTCAACTGTCTTTCCTACCTGGATTCCAAGATATAGGATGCCCTTCTGGGCCACACTCAGTCCCCACTGCTCATCTACCTGCTCTGATTTAGGGAAGCACAACATCTCTGATTTAGAGATGTTGATCTTATACCCCCAAAACACTGCAAAAGAGTTTATCAACTCCAATGGGGGGGGGGGGCATTGAGTTCAGGCTCCTCAAAAAGGAGCATATCATCCGCATAAAGGGTCACCTTATGCTTCGTGCCCTCCACCCCCTCAACCCCCCGTACCTCTGAGCACTGTCTAATCGCCGCAGCCAAAGGCTCAATGGCAAGCGCAAATAATAATGGAGAGAGAGGACAAACCTGCCTTGTTCCTTTGCCAGCTCAAAATACTCCGTGGAGGACCCATTGACCAGAATGCAGGCCCTGGGTGCATGATACATGGCTCGAACCCACTGAATGTATGCATCATCCAGACCAAACCGGGCCATAACCTCAAAGAGCTAGTCCCAGTCCACCCTATCAAAAGCTTTTTCCGCGTCCATGGATAGGACGTATGTTTCCCATGTATTCGTCCCGCTCTCCATATCAGATTTAATAGGTGATGCATATTATGATAAGAAGGCCTCCCCTTAACAAACCCGGTCTGGTCTGGTTGCACCAACACTGGCAGCAGGTCCTCCAGCCGCGTAGCTAACACTTTTGCCAGTATTTTTAAGTCACAGTTTAGTAGTGAGATTGGTCTGTACGACGCACACTCTGCCTTGTCTTTACCTGGTTTTGGGATCAGGCAAATCATAGCCTCACATGTTCGGGGCAAGCACACATGTTCCTCTCCCTCTCCCACCTGACAAATTCCAACCAGACCCTCTGCCATCTGGCCTGCCAATGCTACATAATATTTCACAGGGAAACCATCAGGGCCACTTGCCTTTCCCCTTTGGAGTTTCCTTACGGTCTTTATAATTTCTTCCTTCGTGATAGGTTGATTTAATTGTTCCTCCTGGTCCCATTAAGCTTAGGGAGTACCACCTTATCTAAAATGTTTTTAGGCCCATGAATTGCTCCTTTATAAGTATACAGTATCTAAAATTGAGGGGAAAAAACTTAGGGACGTATACAGCAGGCGCATATAGATTACCTATAGTGATTTTTTTCTCCATATAGAGTACCCACCAGGAAAATATACTGCCCCTCTTTATGGTCCTTCACCACGCTAGTAATTTCCAATGGCAGGTGTTTGCTCACCAGAATGGCTACCCCTCATTTCCAAGAGGAGTAGGAGGCTGCAACACATTTACCAACCCATCCCCTAGCGACTTTGCTATGTTCCATATCTGACAGATGGGTCTCCTGGAGAAGTGCTATCTGTGCTCCATTTCTTTTAAGGGCTGTGAGCAACATAGCATGCTTAATTGGGTTACCAACCCCAGGCACATTCCAGGAGACCACTGTCAACTCCTTCACCTTAACCATATCCACTCCTTTGTTGGTCCTGCGAATGGGCCTCACTCTTCCCACCTCCTTCCATTAAATCAGCATATTGTATCTTTTGGCATTCAGAGGACTTCCATATCAGACTTGCATTTTGAGTTGCACCACATAAAACACACAAACAATCTATAACTAACATAGAAACTTTAATCTTAACACCTTCCCCTTCCCTCACCCCTTCCATACCTTCACCAATTATACCCCCACACTCCATTACCCTCCCTTTACACATACCCCTACTGTGAAACAACATATATCAAAACTATTTACAGCCTTCAACCCTGGCATATCCCCTATTACCCCCTGATCCCCCCTCTCTCTCTCACCTCATCTCTTCCTCTAATCTCTGTCTCCTGGATCCCTCCTTCCTCCAACCCCCTGACACCAATTGCCAGTCAAGCATGAGTGTCTCTTCCTTTGCAGATATTGGTGCCACGTTGCTCTCCGCTGACTACCTTCTATCAACCTTCTTCCTGGTATATCATCTACTTGTTATAACCATTTATCACCTATGTATTACAATGCAAACGAAAGGACTGAAAGAGCAAGAAGAGCAGCAGAGTAATCCTTATGGAACCCTTGACTGTCAGCCCATTAATATAGATAAAAAAGAAAAGAAAGACAGCCCTTCCCCTCTTATTACACTATACAAATTATTTTCCTGCCCCTTTAAAAGGAACAAAAAAATATATAATCAGTGCTCTGAGACCAAGGCCCCCTTGCTCCAATAAGGAACCTTCTCTTCTTCCACATCGTTCTTGTGGGTATCCTGCTGGAGGTTGCGGGCCACGCTCTCAGCTTACGCACTAGGACCTTCCCCCTGCAGAGTCTGTCTTGAAAACAGCGTGCGTGCCAGCTCCTTTAATCTCAGGAGTGGCGCCACGTGGAGACTTATAACTGTTCATGTCCATTCATAAATTCTTATTGTATGCATTTCCTGCCCCTTCCGTCCTTCATTAAAACAAAGTCTCGCTACAGGCAGATAAGGGAGAAACCAAATAAACAAATTGTCTTCCTTGAAACTGATTCTCCGCATTAATGTCATACGACCAGAATCCCACCTTTCAGTGTGTCTCTAGTAGAAGCTCTTCCCAGATTAGGCCCCACAGTCATAAATCCCACCACTCTTCTTCAAAAATCAGCAAACCGGAACTATAAAGCAACGATCTTGTAATCATAGCAAGGGCTCTCACAAACAGATTGATGCCAACTGCCTGGTTCTGTCTTATTATACCCCCAACTTCTTCTGCAATTCTCCCACGAATTTCTCTGCTTTTGTAAGCTCCCAAAAGGAATACGTAGCACCTTCATGTCGAATCTTGAGAGTAGCAGGGTATACGAGAAAATTCTCCACCTTCCAATTCCTCAACTGAGTCATGAGGGAGTTAAATAATTTCCTCCATTTCAATAGCCTTGCGGAATAATCTTGTGAGAGAAATAAGTGAGTACCTTCAAATTCCAGCTTCCCTTTCTCTCTATATGCTCTCAGTACTCTCTCCCTATCCTGAAATGCATGGAATGTCATTATTATTTGACGTGGGGGCTGATCTCCTGATGGACGAGGAATAACAGCTCAGTGAGCCCGTTCTAGTTTAATCTGTTCATTTTTAAATTTAAGCCCCAATAATTCAGGTATAGTTTTGGCACAGAATCCCATTACATCGCCCTCCTCCCCACCTTCTGGGAGTCCTCTCAGTCATAAATTCAGGCATCGGTTATAATTTTCCTGATAATCGAATGCTTCTTTCAGCTCTTCCATCTCTTTCTGCAAGGCCGCACTTGTCCGGGAATCTCCAGGGTTTCATCCACTATCCTGGATATATGATCCTCTGCTTCAGCGATTCTATTGGCATGAGAGGTTTGTTGTTCTAATACCTCCTGCAGCTTGAGATCTGTTTTACTCTCCATCTTAAGGAGCCTGGGTTCCAGCACCGCTATCACTTGCCCCGTCACCTCGCGGCCCAGCACACTCACTTCTGCCGCTGACAGCAAGATGACCCCGGTGCTTTCACCCGTCGCTGAGGCCGCTGCCTGCTTCCCCGCTTTCCTGGCTGTTCTTTGGCCTTTTCCAGTATTTGATGATGGAAACTCATCGATATCTGTTTCATAGAGCACTATATTTTAGATATGGTATTGAAAATTCGGTTTTAGTATCTTTTAATATTAATTTAATTGACCGGTAGCGCAGAGCGACATTCAGGCATGTCTATCCTGGTAAGCTGCTCATCAGCGCCTCACCTTTCATTTTTTTTAATTGGGTCCACACTCACTTCCTTCTGACCGTGGTACGTAGCCCATTAGTGTTCCATGTCACCAAAGTTATCTGATCCATTTTCCCCACAGACACCAATGTACTGTACCATGCTTGACAACATGCAACTACTGAGACCAAGAGCATCTCTGACCACTGAATTTTCGTTTTTAATTTTGTTCAACCCCTGCAGAAGCTTCCTTTTCCTTCCCCCAATGAGCAAAGAAAAACAACACAACCATTGTGTCACATATATTCAAACTTCCCAATGCTCATCCCCCCCATTAAACCATTTAACAGTAGCAACTTCCCAAGAATCACCTTTTTACCCTCTCCCCTCCATCTGAACAGAACACTCATAACCTGGGGGCGCTGGTGAGCAATCCTACTGACAAGACGTGCCTAGGAAGAGCTCTACACAATAACAGAATATATGACCTAAAAACAACCATTTATTGGTAAATATTTACAATTTCAAGTACAGCAGTGAGATCTACTTGACGTGCTGATTAAGCACATATCTTTTTTGCCAATATGGGACAAACAACTAAAAATGCTGGAGGTGTAGTGAAAAATCAGCTGCCATCGGAGACTCAGAATGCATCTGGCTCACAATCTTTAGTGGGGACAGAACCACCCTGGAGGGCCCTGCAGCAACCGATGCAAGCAATCAACTTTAAAGTTTAATCGATTCTTACCAGGTTCACAGTGCAAGATGCCAAGATAGAGAATGCCTCTAAATCGGCTGCATTGGCGGAATCTGTGGCCACAAAGGTGTTGGCTACTACCAGTAAATTGACACAGGAAAACGTGCAATTGGGATAACATCTGGAAGTGATAGAAACCCCGCAGAGTGCTTCAAATGTTCATATGGTGGGCCTCCCCGAGAATTGCGAGGGAAGTGACCTATTGGAGTTTCTTCAAGGCTGGTTACCAGCAGTTCTAAAACCAGAGTCAACTCTGGCAGATACCGATCTTATTAAAGCTCACCGGATATCCCCTAGAGCCGCCACAAACCAAAATGAGTTACCTCTCTCAGTTCTGTTGGTAACTGCCAGCTCAACAACATGGGATTTGATTCTACAGGCAGCCCGGGGAACAGAATCCTTAAACTACAAGGGTACAAGTGTCCATCTTTTTCCATACTTTTCCTTTGCCACATGCTCCAGAAGAAAGAGGTTTGATGGAGTCCGGGTGAGAATGAGGAGCTTGGGGTGGCTCATTCACTGCTGATGCCTGCCCGACTGAGGATCCACTACGGAGGCATGCTTTCCAATTTACAGACCCAATAGAAGCCGGGAAGAAAGTGGAGGCCACTGCTGCAGAATTCGATAGAACCAGACTGCATAATCTGTCTGACTCAGACAAGGCGAACTGAAGGGAAGAAACTGATTAGGACTTTCAGTTTAACTAGCTAAAAGTTAATTTTATCACACCAGTAGTTCATTGCTTTCACTTGCTGATTGCTTAGGAGAAAATTGTTCTGATATTGGTAATATACTTAAAGCAGTGATAATGCGTTGCCTTTTAAGCTGTCCTTGAAGGTAGATGCTATGTGTAGAAACACTGCAGCACTGTTTTGCAATATTAATGGTAAAAGCTTTATTGTTATTCCAAATCATTCTCTGTATGTGTAAGAGATTCTTTCCTTAGTGCACTAACGATGTTAATGGGCTACATCCTCGGATAGGAGTCACATCAACACTGGTTGTTGTGTATTAAAGTATGGATTTTCTTTTTTATTGGAGTTGACTGCCTAAAGTCGTGTAGGTTGCAGCATATTCTAGTTTAACTTTCATCTGACTCAAAATGGAATACCCCTGTATCCGATAACCAGATTGCATAGACTTCTTATATACTATTGCACTGGCTGTATTAACTTACTCAGAATGTGATCTCTTGCATGAGACTGTTGTATGTTGTTGTTATGTTATAAAATAATAAAATATAATAAAAAAAAAAAACACTCATAACCCCCCAGTTCTTCTCATGGATTGAGCATCCCTTACAACAATTACATTAAAAGAAATTAGTAACGAAAGTAAATATTCCCCCCAACATAACTTGTGGCTATGTCGGGGAGAACTGGCACCAGGGGGGTTACCTCACCACCCCAGCTGCCACTGGGCTTAAAAAGAGAGCTCATATAAACACCGTCACCCAGACAGCTCCATGGGAGAGCCTGCACCCTACTGAAATGCACAAGGGGACACTTCCCCCACCCAAAATGGATGATACAGCTTTAACTCAAGTGCTCTTCCCCCTAAAATGAAAACTTCAGAGCTCCCAAAGTTTAGCTTCCTTGTTAAGGGTCCAAAAATTAAGATGAGCCCTCTGCCCAACTCACCCCCCCCATTTGATTAATAAAGAAACCCAGGAGTGACTATACCACATGTATAATTGCCGAAAATCGGACCTCACAACATGTAAAACCTTAATGACCTATTTCCCCGCCTGCAAAAACCTGGCCTGAGCAGGTCGCTAGGGAAGGCTCCCCCCCATGGATTGTAAGGCCTAATTTCCACAAAGCATGTTAAGCATAAAGAAATCCTTGTCCAGTATAGTTACAGTCACTAATTGGAAAGCCAGACAGGTACAGCTCCATTTGCCAATAGCTGCGGCCTCACCATGACAAATCATACAAGCTGCCTGAGGAGATAGGTAAGATAGGGGGAGAAGGGAGCCCCTGAATCCAGCCCTTATAGGCCCCCACCGGAATTACGGATTGGGCAATACACACCCTTCCCCCCACCCCCTACAGTTACAGTACAGTACCTCCAGGCTAAGCCCTAATTTTCAGGCCGCACTTTCTTTTGGCGCTCCAAGTCACAGGCGTATTCCAATGTAGTAGCAGCAGGATCAGTAAACACATTCGTATTTCCTCCTGATGGCCAAATGATTAAGTGAGCAGGATAAGCGAGTGTAAACAGGCAATCAATGATATGTAGTAATCTCCGAACCTCTGCAAAGGTTTGCCGCTGTAGCTGTAACTGGCGAGAGGAGTCAGGAAATAAACTCATACACCGCTGCTGTTCCAGTATGACTCCCCTTCTTCCTCGCTGCATCAAGGACCTGTACCCCATCCTGGTACTGCAAAAATTTAAAGATAATATGTCTGGGCTTTTGGTCTGGAGGTTGCTTGGGGCCTGGGGAGTGATGAGCCCTCAGGATCTCTAATGCAGTATCAGGAGGTAGCTGGAGCATTGTCTTGAGACAGGTTTGTAAAAAACTTGAGCAGTCTCTCCCCTCTAGCCCCTCCGGAAGGCCTATAATTCTGACATTATAATGGCCCTCCCAGTTCTCATGGTCATCTATGGCCTGCTTTAAGAGCTCAATCTCTCTGAATGCCTTAGCCAGATCTGTCGTTTGGGTATTCAATCTGTCCTCCTGGTCGCTTAACCATTGTTCTAACTCCCCCAGACGTCTCTCATGGGTCTCCACTTGCTCCGATGTGGTATTTACAGCTTGTTGAAGATGCTGAATCTGGGTAGTCACATTATCGAAGCCGGCCTCCATCCTGGTGCCCAAATCATACTTAAGATCTTTAATCAACCATTCTAAGCTTTGATACCCCTCTGCCATCATTTCAAAAGGGGTCAGTTCTAGGTTCTGGCTACGGTCTGTGGCTTCAGATGCCCGCTGCCCCCATTCGGCCTGACTGTGGAGAGAGGAGCTAGGCAAGAGGTCAGGCTGAGAAAGGCCTCTCACAGATGTTTTCTGTTGCTAGGATTTAAATGGCAGCTTAGCTTGTTTCTTTCCTGATTTTACTGAGGATGGCATCAGTACAGAATGTTATTTTAAATTCGGCTTGCAAATGAGAAAAAAAAAATAAGAGAGGATTGCAAGGAATGGTAGCAGAGATTCTGATTCAAGCTGCCATCTCGCTCCAATGCTAGGCCACGCCCCCCCAATTTATTTTTTTTGACAACTATTTTTCCCTCCTGTCACCGCTGACTGGGGCCTCATCAATCATCCTGCCTATTCCCCTCCTGCCGTGATCCTCCCAGACCGAACTCTCTGTCTTCCCTTCACCCGCGACACACCTCTGGAGAATCCCTGGTCCACACCACCCCCCAGTAGCGGGTCCGCCTTCTGCTCCTCAATGCTTCCTTTTCTAATGCTCCTCGGGCAGAGAAGATGGGCGTGACAAGATCCAGTAGGCAGGATCTGGCACTGGAGGTGGGGGAGGAGATGTCTTCCTCCTAGCCAATGGATGGTTTCCTTGTTGGTGATCTTCCCTCCCCAGGAGCACGAACGTGCAATGACGTCCAGTGCAGGCTGAGCACACTGCCATGCCCCTCCTGCGGACATCCACCATTACTCCTCCCCGTCACTGACATGATCCTCCGGCTGTTGCACCCCCAGCCTCTGCTGGGAGTCGCTAGCACCGAGGAATCACTAACTCACCCTTTCCAGGAGAGAAGAGCTGTCGTCAGATGCTCAATCCTCTCCTCCCCTGCCGACCCTGGATGGCCCGGGCTCATTCCCAAACCCAGGTCGCCAGCATGGCGCGAGGTGTGGCGTCGACTGCCTCAACCCTCAGCGCCACTGGGCCGGCGTGTAGGCACATAATTGAGACCCTTTTTACATAATGAAATGTGATTTGCTTAATACATGTTTGCTCAAATTAATTATTTGCAATTCAAATTCTTGGCAGTGTTCTTGGGCCCCCTGACAGTATGTTTTTTGCTGCTGGCACCAAGCTCTTCTTCCTCCTTTCTTATCCCTTCTTGTTCTTCTATTTCTCTTTTGCTTAGTGTGTCGCACAGTCCTTTCTCTAAAAAAGGTTTAGCACTTGTGTTCTTTGTTATGTCAATCGTCACTACTTTGGTAACGTTATCAGTAGTGGTCGCAGTAGATGCTCTATCCACTGTACTTCTGCTATTGCTGCGTTTGTTGAACCTCCAATTTCTTGACCTTCCCCTGCTTCTAGATCTTAACTCTGAGCTTTTGGGTGGAAAATATGGAGTGCCTGCTTCGTAATCTCTGGAATCTCTTAATAATTTTGTCTGCTTCCTTTCTAGTATTTCCTGCTCATGCCTTTGTATTTTATTTCTTAAAGCAGTATCCAATTTAGAGAAATCTCTGGATTTTTAAAAGCAGCTACTCCAGCTTTTGCTTCTTTAAGCTCGGTTTCAAGCAGTAAATAATTTTCAGTGTCCTCTTCAACTATTAATTTGGTGTAAGCCAGAGATGCTGCTTCTGAGATTTTTATCTGGGCTTCCTTCCACTTGAAATTATCAATGTCACATGACGGGGTCTTGGTTATTCTTAACCCCCGCGGTGCTTGTGTCTTTGTGTATGTTTCTAGAAAAATGATATTATAGCTTATATTTATTTCTTTAATCAGTAATCTCTCTAATTTCAGAAACGCATGTTTAATAATACCTTCTGACGTGGAATCAGGTGTAATGGCTTCCACTACTGAGGACCCCTCCATGTTCAACTTCAGTCTCTGCTTCCAGGATTGCAAAGAAATGACATCCTCTAAACTGAAATTTGTGCTCTCCACATTTATACTGCTGCTTCTGCCAGGTGTTTCTGACATACCTCCTGGTCAGCTATCGCTGGTCCTCTGGAACCAATGCAACCAAAATAAGTAGATGGATACCCGACAACGTCCTGCTACACAAGGTAAGTCCAAATTGAGCAATTGCGAGTACAGATACACAGTCAGCTGAACAATAGGTGGTATCGACGCCAAATGTTTAAATGACTCTTCTGGGTGTGCACCCATTCATTAGCAGGACAAGACAAATGCCAAAATTCAGTTTCAAAAAAGTTTGTCTGCACTCTGGAATGAGGGTTAGTGCACATACAAGGGAGGCTAGCCCCCAAAGTTTCAAACAATTCACAACAATGTAGCGCACAAAACAGTTAAGAAAACCAATATTTCACCCAAAATTTTGGCTATTTATTACTCCACCACTGTGTTCGTGCCCCATGCACCTTGGCTCAATGCCTCCTAGGGGGCGTTAACGAGAAGAGATGCATTTGTAACTTGTCTGTCTCTCTGTAGGAAACATCTAGCTGCTCTCATCCCATCAGAATGTCTTATGGAGTTATAAAGTGCTTCTATGTCAATGCTTATCCAAAAGTATTCATTGTCCCATTCTGTCTCCTTAAATTTCCTGATTATGTCCCCTGTATCCTTTAAATAAGAAGGCAGTCTCAGCATACTGTATTGAAGAAATAACTCTACAAATTCACTTCCTAGGTGTTCTGTAACAGAACCCACACCTGAGACTATAAGTCTCCCTGGTGGCTTGTATAAATCCTTATAAATTTTAGGTAGGCAATACAAAGTTGGCATGACTGGAAATTCACAAAACAAGTACTGAAATTTATTGTTATTAATACTACCTTCCTGTACTACCTTCTCTAACAGTACAAACAATTATTTTGTACACTTTTTACTTCCCCATATTATTATTTGGACCCATAATCAAGAATCGATGAAATTATAGCTAGGTTCAAGTAATCAGTTTTGGTGCATCACTTTTGTATCTGTAATCAGTAGTAAATGTATTTATGAGTATGAAGGTATGTCTAGATTAAGCAGCAATGTTTGGTGTATCCCTTTTGGAGATCCCTATAAGCTGAAACATTTACCCTTCAAGATATTACCAAGGTCTTTAGTGCTTGCACCAATCCAGTTTGTCGACTTCCGAGTTTGCTTTATACAGTCTTGCAAAGAAATTGCTATGCAAATTGTAAATAAGTATTTAATGACTGAAACTGTGTTACCTATTTTGTATCTAAAAGTTTATATGTATGTAGGGTAATAGGCCCATTTTTTTGAAGCACGTTCTTATGATGTCACATAGAAACATAGACAGTGTTGGCAGATAAGGGCCTATGGCCCACCCAGTCTGCCCATTTGAGCTTGTAAGTTCAGTTTATGTTTTCCTAGAAGTCTGTTGCCCCTTTACCCCTGATCTCCAGAATTCCTTTATGTCTATCCCATGCATTCTTAAATCCCATGATTGTTTCAGCCCCCACCACTTCCTCCGGCAGGGTGTTCCACTTGTCCACCTCTTGTTCTGTGAAGAAATTTGTCCTCACATTTCCTCTGAATCGTCCTCCCTCCAACTTCAGCGCATGCCCTCTAGTCCTGGAACATCTTTCTCACTTAAAAAATAGTGTATTCCTGCACCCTGTTCCTCCCTGTAAGATACTTGTATGTCTCTATCATGTCCTCTCTCTCCCGCCTCTCCTCCAGGGAGTACATATTCAGTTCCTTCAACCTGTCCTCATAGGACTTGTGATGCAATCCATGTACCATCTTTGTTGCCCTCCTCTGAACCTTCTCTACCCTGTCTATATCCTTACGTAGGTAAGGTCTCCAGAACTGTACACTGTACTCCAGGTGGGGCCTCACTAGTGCCTTGTATAGTGGAATTATGACCTTCCTTTTCCTGTTGGTGATGCCCCTGCCCCTGTCACGGATTTGTAACTGCATTTAAATGCTTGATATCCTGTATATCAGTTAACGCCCCCTAGAAGGCATTGAGCCAAGGCACTGGGGCATGAACACAGTGGTGACATAATAAATAACTGGTTTTGGTTGAAATATTGGTTGTCTTGTTTGTTTTGTGCGCTACATTGTTGTGAATTGTTTGAAACTTTGGGGGCTAGCCACCCTTGTATGCGCACTAACCTTCGTTCCAGAGCACAGACATAAAATATTTGGGAACTAAATCCAGTCGTCATGCAGAAGGCCAACCCAGTCACATCGTAAGGGAGACCTGGCAATCCGGATGCCCCCGAACCATCGTGGTGATCACAAATGGCGTAGGCACCAGAGATTGTGTGTTGGCCAGGGCAGGCAAAAGAAAATGCTGCTTCAGGATGGCCTTCCTATTCAGAGCTTTTCTGATCTTAATTATGCTACTAGGCAAAAGACGAAAGGGTTTGATGGTGTATGGGCCATGTTGCGAGAGGCTGGCATATTCCACGGGATGGTGTCCCAGCCCACCTGAGAATTGATCATGATGGCAGGGTTTTCTTATTTACCAACTCATTGGATGCTCTGAAATGAGCGCAAAAACATGTGGCAAGTCAACCAGCCCATATGGAGTTGAGAACCCTAAGCTCCAACGAAGAAACTTGATTCCTGATTGGACTTTAATATTATGTTTAATTTTCACCTTCTCCTAGGGTGACAAAAAACCCTCAGGTTCCTTGTACTGTTTGCTGTTCATTCCTTATTCGTTGAACGTTTTGGGACTATTCCTCTAATTTGGTTGAGGCATTGTTATTATGCATTGTTATTATTGGTCATCAGTTTTCAAATGACTGCCTTTCTAAGTGTAATTCTGATAAATGTTATGCTAAAGTTGTCTTTTTCATATCTTAACAAGTGCCTAAGGGCTAATATTGATCTGGTAAGTGGGTTGCTTAAAAGTGACTTCTTTTTTGGTTTTACACATAATGTGTTCCACTTCGATATAGCATGGTTTCTTTATTACCCTCCTCTGCTAGGAGGAGAAATACTTCGATAGCCACCATGCTACCTTCCTTGGATTTACTGCCATGCAGCTCATGGTCTCCAATGACAGCTACTTTATTTGTGGACTGTGCTTTACCTGGGATGTAGTAATTTGTATTTAACCTCTATAAGATGTATTTTAAAGGCATGGGATATTCCCTATTGATTTATTAAGAGGAGTGGTGCCCTCAATGTAAATTTTATCTCTATGATATATTATGTGCCTGCATACTATAAACTGTATGTGAATTTGCAAAATAATAAACATACAGTTAAAAAAATGGTAGAAATAGAGAGGAATGGGAAAGAAGACAGAGGGGATCAGGAGAATAGGCATAAGAGAAAAAGGGGGGATGGCAGGAGGGGTGGAAACAGTATTTGGAAAGCCATGTGTACAAATGCTAGAAGTCTGGGTAATAAGATCCCAGACTTGGTGGCCATGATGACAGAAGCTGACTTGGATATTGTTGCCATTACCGAGTTATGATACAATGAGAATCATGACTAGACATAGCCATGCCAGGTGATTCTCTTTTCAGGAAGAACAGATTGGGTAAGAGAGAGGGTGGAGTGGCTCTTTACATGAGGAATAGCATTAAAGCAACCGAAATACAGGGAATACAGGGAGGGACGGCGGTATTGTGGGTCACACTGGGAAAGGAGAATGGAGCCGCTATTCGCATTGGTGTGATCTACAGAGCTCCAGCACAGGAGAGGGAGTTGGATAAAGTTCTGATGGAAGATATCCAAAAGATTGCTAATAAGGAGGAGTTGCTGCAGGTGGGAGACTTCACTCTGCCAGACATAGATTGCAGCATCCTAGCTGCAGCTTTGGCTAGGAGCAGGGACATCATGTACTCCCTACAGTGGGTGTTTCTCAAGCCACTACTCATGAGGGAACAATATTAGACCTTGTACTCACCAACAGGGACAGTGTTGCAGATGTCATGATGAGTGGCCACCCTGGGACTAGTGATCACCATACAGTGTAGTTCACTATGAGAACTGTAGTGGAATCAAACCACACAAAGGCAAGGTTCCTGGACGTCAAGAGGGCCAACTTTACAAAGATGGGGGAATGCCTTAGAAGTGCCTTGGAAGGGGTAGAAAATCTGAGTTGAGTAGAGGAACAAAGGGCTAAAATAAAAGAGGCTATAGTGAGGGCAACAAACCTCTGCATCAGGCAAGTTAGCAAAAGTAAGAAGAAAAAGAGGCTGTGGCAAGCTGCCTGGCTGCTAGCCCTTATTTGTAGATAGTATTCTGTTGTATACATGTTTTTATGTAATTCTATGTACATGCCAGTGTCAGCAAAGACACATAGAGAAAAGAGTGGACTTTTTTTTTTAAAGGGGTTTGACCTTCCTCTGACCTACAGGACCAGCCCTGCTTACAGGAATCTGACAAGTTCTTGTCAATAAGCTTGTGGATACATGATCAAAGAGTATCCCTTCTAAGTTAACTGGCCAAGGGAAACAAATGTAATAAAATCAGCCTATGTAATCATACAGCTTTCAGGATCTTCCTTATAACTAATCAAAAATGGCCTAAGGCAACACCTTCTTACTAGGACAGTCTGTGACTGCGACTAGGACTCTAACACCCATAATGCCCACTCATCCACATTCTCCGTCCCCTTCCTTTTACCCCCACACTTCCCTCTTGCCCTATCCCTCTGTCTTCCTCTCCCCCCTGTGCCTTTTCTCCCACTGGATCAACCTTAAAACCATCCTACTACCACTGCCTCCCAACCTCCTAGACAAAGCCACTTCTTTTGGCCTCCCACTCTCCCCCCCCCAGTCTCCCCCCCCCTCATCTTAACTCCTTCTTGGACTCTCACACTAGGTGTCACACCTCTTTATCTTCTTCGCTACATTTAAACACTGTCCTTTACCCTAGTTGAATGCTCTTGATGCTGTACTATCACCATTGGTACTATGAATAACACTGTAACCTTATTGTATACTAGCTACCTACTATTCGAGTATTGTATGTAAACTGTTTGTTATTGATGTCATTGACACTGTTTAATGTGGAACCTTTGTAAAAGAGCTCTGAGCTCAAAGGTATGATCCGGAATCCCTAAATAAATAAAAATAAAATAAAAATTAAGCCAGTTCAAAATCCCAGGATGAGAGACACTATTTCCACTGTTGTGAACCCTTAAGATCAAAAGGGAAATAGTCTTAGACAAGAGGTGACAGAAAAGGTTCCCACAATGCTCTGACATTTTTTTATAAGTGCCAGGAAACATCCTTCCAACAGGCCTGTGAGAGATTGTAATGTCACGTGACAGGAAAGGTTCCCACAGTACACTGACATATTTTCTAAGTGCCAATATTTTGGGAACACGCAAGAGTGACACCCAGTGGCCTAAAGTGGAAGGGCCAGCCTTTATTCGCAGAAGGGCTAGTCTTTATTCACAGACTGGGGGGGTGGTCTTCTATATAAACTCTCCAGCACAGACACTCAGAGCCATTTTGCCATTCTGTTTGGAGTCCTTCCTCCTGACCACAAGTGAACACCTGTCAGCACAGAGACTGTCTAAGAACCACAGGCTGCTACAGAAAGACTGAAATATTTTGCAAACCAGTGATTCTCTGGACTTTGAAATCTTCATGCTTCAGGTAGACTAGCTAACAGTGTTAGTGCATTTTCATTGTACATTTTTTCCATTTTTTTGCCTGTATGCTGTAAATCAAATTAGTATTCTCTTTTAGCTGTAACAGTAGTTATTTTAAGTATTTTAGTAAAACATTTGTTTTCCCAAAGAATTTTGTTTGCGTGAGGATTTCTTATATTATATGTGTGAATGTAGAAGGTTTATTAATAATCTGTGAAAACTGTTATTGCCAAAAGGGCCACTATAAGCAACCAAATTGAGAAAGGGGTCTGTAAGGGATCTGGAAGGATAGGGAGAATACCAGAGTCTACAAAGATTTTGAACCAGGCTGTTGCATGTCCTGTAGGGAGAAGGCCAAATCAGATTTTTACACTGCTACCCCGAAGAGAGTGTGATGCCTGGGTCTTCCACCTTTGTGTAATATCCAAGGAAGGATTCATATCTGCCCTCAAGACTTGGGACTGGTATTGTGCCCTTATCCAGAGTTAGATGGATGCCCTGGATCCTCATGGCAAAGGTGCGGTCATGACCTCGGTGAGCATTCTAAAAGCACAAGGAGAGTATCCCTGTTCCTCCCACCACTGATTGCACTTAAGGGTGGGCACTGTGAGCTCAATGGGCCTGACACCCAGGAGAGGGTTCATGACAGAGGTCACTATGGTCCTCAAAAGAGGTGGCTAGAAAGGTAAGAACAAAAAGGTTGGCATTCAGGAGATATAAGAGTCACAGAAGGAGGAGGATAGGGAAGTGTATCAGGAGAAGCAGAGGGAGGCAGGGAAAGCAGTCAGGTGTGCAAAGGTGCAAACAGAGGAGAGAATAGCCCAAGAAGTAAAGAAAGGGGACAAGACAGTTTTATGTATGTAAGCAAAAGGAGAAAGTCCAGGGGAAAGGATGGTAAGATTAAGGGGGAAGGGGGGAAATGTGTAGAAGGCAATCAAGAAAAAGCAGATATTCTGAACAGAGACTTTTGTTCAGTGTTCACAGTAGAATGGGAAGGTGAGGGACCACAGATTAAGGAGAGGAGCATCGAGGGAAGCGAGGTGGACACAAGTCCTTATACTGTGGAGAGAGTCATGAAGAAACTAGCAAATCTGAAAGTGGACAAAGCAATGGGGCCAGATGGGATACATCCCAGGATGTTAAAGAAGCTCATGGAGGTGCTAGTATTGTTCA
This sequence comes from Neoceratodus forsteri, assembly GCA_016271365.2. NCBI lineage: Eukaryota > Metazoa > Chordata > Ceratodontiformes > Ceratodontidae > Neoceratodus > Neoceratodus forsteri. The sequence goes on along the minus strand of CM028137.1, from coordinate 821,737,768 downwards.
GCTACTCACTGGATACGGGAGTGGTTCTGGAGGACTGGAGGGGGACAGATGTAGTCCCACTTCATAAAAGTGGGAGGAGGAAGGAGGCTGGAAATTACAGGACAGTCAGCCTGACTTTGATGGTGGGTAAATTATTGGAGTCACTGCTGAAGGAAAGGATTGTGGAATATCTTGAAACAAGGAACTTGCAGGACCCAAGGCAACATGGATTCACAACAGGGAGGTTATGCCATACAAATCTGATAGATTTCTTTGACTGGGTGACTAGGAAGGTGGATCAGGGGAGTCGTGGATGTGGCCTACCTGGATTCCAGTAAGGCCTTCGACACCGTCTCACATAGGAGACTCATAAACAAGCTGGGCAGCCTGGGAGTGGGTCCAAAGGTGGTAAACTGGGTAAGAAATTGGTTGGGGGATAGGAGACAGATGGTGGTAGTGAACAAAGTTCATTCTGAGGAAGGAATCGTGACCAGCTGGGTGCCACAAGGATCGTTACATGGTCCAGTCCTCTTTAATATCTATATTAATGACATTGCAGAGAGGCTAGAAGGAAATGTATGCCTTTTTGTGGATGACATCAAGATCTGCAATAGGGTAGACACTCCTGGGGGGTGGTGAAGCAAATGAAGAGTGATCTAAGAAAGCTGGAGGAATGGTCAAAAGTGTGGCAATTGAGTTTCAATGCGGAGAAGTGCAAAGTCATGCACTTGGGACATAGAAACCTAGGGGAGGAGTACAAGATGGAGGGGGTGGTACTGTCAACCACCAAACATGAAAGGGACCTGAGGTCATCATTTCTGACAAGATAAAGGTGGTCAATCAGTGTGGTAAGGCAGTTGGGAGAGCTAGTGGGATGCTGGGGTGCATAGGGAGGGGTATCACCAACAGAAAGAAGGAGGTAACTATACTGCTATATAAAACATTGGTGATGCCTCACCTGGAGTACTGTATTCAGTTCTGGAGACCACATCTCTGAAAGGACATAGACAGAATATAGGCAGTCCAGAGGAGAACACCTAAAATAGTGCAGGGTCTGCATCAAAAGCCCTATGAGGAGGGTCTAACAGACCTCAATATGTAAACACTTGAAGAAAGAAGGGAGAGAGAGGATGTAATACAGACTTTTAAATACCTTACAGGTATAAATAGGGTACAAAAGGAAAGTATTTTTTTTATACTTATATTTTGTTTTAAAATAAAACAACAGCATACAGTAAATACTGCCTACCAGGCTTACAGAACTGAGTGCAAGGATATATCCAATGGACAACAGAAAATCAATGTAACTTAAGTAGACTGGTGTAAGGAGGTAGGGGTAATACCACAAAGTCCAGTATGAAGCTCCACGATAGCTGCACCTCACAAGAATGAGGCAATTATTCAGAGAAAAAGGAATCCCAATAATGTTAGATTCAACACAAAAATTGATATGATCCCATTCCAAACATATAGTATATCCTACACAGTGGTAGCACTCAGTTCCCGCGCCCCACAATACCTGCAGACCTCTAGAACAAACCAATTAGAAAAGCTGGTAAACAATAGCTAAAGAAAATATCATAACAGTACTCACGCTTAAGAAAGCTTGGCAGTGAATATCAATGAACAAGTTCTCAAAACATTAACAGAACATGAAGAACCTGTAACATCGGAGCAGAAGACTTCAGAGCTGGGATAAAGAGGTAGCATAAAGTAAACTAGTACAGTAGCAGTAAACCTTAATATCAGGCTCTAACACCATCCATGTAAGCGTTTGTCTCAGAACTGAGACAGTTAAAAACAGCAATAACCACACTTGTTAATTAATAGAACAAAATCTCAAAACCCAGGTCATAATTAGTCTCTGATGCCTTTTTAAGGAATATTAATGTTGAGATAAGGGAAGAGTAAAAAAGGAAACATTTTCTCCTCTCACAGGGAGTCAACATCCGAGTTGTCCTCTCAGTGAAAGGGAGCAGCAGCAAACTCATGTTCTAAAGCTTCCACCTTCTTACCAGCTTCACGAAAGTCTGTATATTGAAAGGTGTGACCTCCGTAGTATATATGGAGGCAAGCGGGCATCAGGAGAGGGTGGACAATGCCAAGGCTATGGAGACGGGCCCGGACCCCATCAAACTTCTTGCGACGAGATCTGGTTGCAAAAAACCGGTCCGGAAAGAGATGCAGAGTTTTACTGTTATAGGAAACATTTTGAGAATTCTTGGCTGCCTGCAGATACATATCTCTAACCATCACTCCTGTAGTAACCAGAGGATGGTTCTCGGGAAGTCCGATTGAGCAGTTACAGCTCTGGAGGAAATGCAGTAGGCCCTGAGGATCTGATGGGCAGTATCTGCACCAGCGGAGAGTCGTAGAGCCCCTGGTAACCAGTCTCTCAAAAAAAGCCATAAAGTTGGACCCCTCCCTACCCTCCTGGAGTCTGACAAGGTGGAGATTGACATCTCTCTGTGCATTTTCAATGGCCTCCAGGTAGTAATGGAGCTGGCCATTTTCCTGAATAAGTTTGTTGGTGGCTGACACAGCTTTAGTCACCTGAGTCTCCACAGAGGAAGCGATTTTGGTGGCAGATTCGATTTTAAGATCCTAGTCTCCCAGTCAGTACAGAATTTCCGTCATTTTCCTCTCACTAGCTTGCATAGACAGCGTTAAAGACTACCAGGGTGGTGCAGCAGTTTCAGGTGGGCCCGATGCCAATGTTTGGGACAGCTACTACACAGGTTGTGGAGTTTTGGAACCACCTCTGCCACCCTTAGTCAAACATCCCATAATAAAAATGGATATTAAAATGTTCCTTATGATATAATCTGCCAGAATCTGAAGGAAAAGTTTGAGAATTCTGCCTAAGTAATACGTTTTTTTATTGAAGAAAAGTCTTAGGAATGCAGAGAGGAAACTAAGCACATCTTTTTAGTGAGTATGCTCCACAGCACCCCCAGAGGGAAGTATTTTTCAGAAAAAAAGGATGCTTAGCTGGCTCGGTGGCGCTGAGGGTTGAGGTGCTGGATGCCACACCTCGTGCCATGCTGGCAACCCAGGTTCGGATGCGAGCCCGTGTTGTCAGGGGTCAGCAGGACAGGGATAGGACTGAGCATCCGGAGGACTGCTCTCCTATGCCAGGGAGGGATGTGGGTTCTCACCGCTCTGCGGCAGCCCCTGGTGATGACTGGGAGCACTGCTACAATCGATGAAGCAAGGGGGGGGGAGTGCAGTGGGCATCTGTACATCAGTGCTCAGACATCATTGCATGCCTGCACTCTGGGGAAAGAGCTACAGGGAGCAAAATGGCAGCATTGACTGCAGCAGCTTGATAGCCACAGCTTCCTGAGCCCGGCAGGGCTCACTGGTGCAGCCACATGCCGGTATTAGTTCCTGGCCTGGCGCAGGGACCGAGGGGGGGGTCCCTTTTGCTGGTATAGCTGCATATGCTAGGTAGTGTGTGGATGTAACTCCGGAGTTGTTCAGGGGAAGTGGAGTGGTGGCTAGATTCGCAGCAGGTCAGTGACTGCAAGGAGAAAAAATATAGATGTGATTAAAAAAAAGAGTAAAAGATGATCAAGAATAAAGGGACATGCTATGAAGCTGGAGGGGGGTAGATTCAGGGGAAATATTAGAAAGTACTTCTTCACAGAATGGGTGGTGGATGCTTGGAACAGCCTTCCAGCAGAGTTTGTCAAAGCAAAAACTGTAATGGGATTCAAGAATGCATGGGCTAGGCATAAGAGAATTTTATTATTTTGAAATGGGGGGTAAAGTTGGAGACCAAGTAGTCTGCGGTATTATTGTAGGTAGGGAAAATGGACAGATTGGGTGGGTCCAACAGTCCTTATCTGTTGACAATTTCAATGTAAACTATGTCTCCTCATCCCCTGTCCTGTTTTCTTCACCCTCTGGACCCAGGACTGTTGACTGGGGACTGGCAGGGCAGTAGGAACTTTTCGTTGGGAACCCTGGTGGGACATGAACCAGGGATCCACAGTCCCAAGTTGTGGCCACTGTTGTTCAGCCCCTCTGGCCTTGGATCTTCCACCATGTTCCAGGGGTCGAGGCAGAGGATGGAGGAGAGGAGAGGAGAAGCAGCTTGGTTCTGTTTCCCATGCCCAGGAGTCCAAAAAGGTCTGGAGAATGGGAATGAGAGAGTGCAGCAGCAATGTTGCCTGTTACACATGCAGAGAAGATGCATTTCTGGAGAGGCTGCTCCAAATGTGAAATTGGGGAGTTGGCCCACATCCAAAGACTGTCATGGCACCTAGAAAAGAAAGTGGAGCCAGGACTAAGCAGCAGTCATGCCATTGGGTACAGTGATAAAGGTTTCTTGGTCTCAGAAAGGCAAATGGGACTGAGAAAAAGGAAAACTTGCTGTGCACATGCACACAACACTGGGAGAGTGGCTCGGAAGGCCACCTCCCTAAACAAGCTCCCATCTCTGAAATGGGCTGTGTGCCCAGGGAAACACCTGACAACACTCTGGTCGCACCTGGAAACGAGCTCTGGCTCAATGTGCCTTTCCCGGTCATCAACTTTTAAATAAATAAATAAAAAATAAGCACAGTTCTGGCTCTTGGATGATAAACAGGGCCAGAACAAACTGAAATGAACTTTGTCGGATTATGAATATAATGGCAGCATCCTGCCAAAGTAGTGGGGGAAATGTAAACAAAGATTGTGGTCCCCATAACTGCAAACAACACAGAGGGCCTAATTTTCAAAGGCTGATGCATCAACCCTGATGTTTGTCACAACTGTGCCAAACTCCTTTGACACAACTGTGCCCAATTTTAGTAAACTGGGCAAAGTTGCAACAGTTTCCACAATTTACAGCAGCTTGCACGAAACATTTGGCACAAGCCCCGTAAAAAGGGTCCCCCAAATGGTCCAAGTTAGACCAGGAGGGAGCTGGTCTAACTTGCAGCATTTGGTGCAGTACAAAAAATTGCGATTGGCACCAGGTGAATGCCACAACCACCCTGCACCATATATTTGGCGCACCAGGGGCTTGTAGCATTCACAAGTTTTCAGAAAATCAGGCCCAGAGACTCCTGGGATGGGGTCACATGTTGGGCTCCCTGTGCAATGGAATGTTGAATGTAGCAGTGATCAGCACAAGCCAGGGACATTCTAAATGGAACCTGTCTGACCAATCAAGCATTCAGTTTCGGCCAGCTTGAGAGAAACTGTTTTTTTTATGTTGGCTCGCGCTTGTGTGCCAGCCAACATATTGCAGTAGGACCAGATCTGGAGGTGTGGTCACTATGGATGAATGCAGAGCACGCATCAGTAGGTGCGTCTCTCATTCCCCAATAAGGAAGCTGCAGGTGCTGACACCAGCAACACATAAACTGGCCACCAGATCTAAGAAAAGGTCTGCTGTAATGAGAGCCAAGCTCATCATGCAGCGGCATGTCTTTCCTGGTGAAGCAGTTCAATAAACTTGGCAGCACTGACTGCTGCCGTGCAGAGCGTCGACTTCAGGGGTGCCCAATCCCCCTGTTAGCATGCCCTGACCCACTTCATTTGCCAATGGGGGCGCCCACTCCCAATTGGCATAATGCCCCCTCCCTCCCATTTCACGTGTGTGCCGACGGGGTGCCCAATCCCCTCGGCATCATGCGCCCCAACAGTTCCTTTTCTTGTTTGATGGGGGGCACAATCCTCATTGGCTTTAGTCTCTTCCCAGTTTAATTTGCGTGACGGGAGCCCACTCCCATTGGCATAATGCCCTCCCATTTGTTGTGTGCCGAGGGGGTGTCCAGTCCCCTTTGCTCTTGTCCCCCCCTTTCGCCTTGGAATGTGCAGACAGGGTGCCCAATCCCTGTCGGCTACAGCACCCCCCAAAACACTTAAGTGGCATGCTGGAAGCCCACCCCAGCGTGCCAAATGCCCCTGTAAAAAAAAAAAAAGACCTGCAATGTTTTTTTTTTTAAACCTGTAAATCAGAAAACAGTCCCTCGCGGTCTGTCCTGCTCCCTCCCTCAACCCATACCCACCCTCTGCGTACGCCACCTCCCCACACACCCCTCACCCCATACTCACCTCCGGAGCCCGGTGCGACGATCTTTAGTGGACCGGGAACTCTGCATTCTTCAAAGCCGACTGCAAACTGAAGAAATGCCGGTAAGCTGTATAATGGCATGCATAGGGTTTTTTCAACTTTGGTGCATATCTCGGCCATTTTTGGGAATTCTGGCGCCATATTTTCAACATGGGGTTATTGGGACCCCTCCTTATGAATTCAGTCACTGTCACAGCGTTATCTGGTCCTGAAAGGTGATTTTTGTGGTCACTGTGTGCAATCACCTTTCAGGACCGATTAATGAAATGACAGTGTCACTGTTCATGAGGGGGGCTCTCAAAAAGCCTATATTGCAAATTTGGTGACAAAAATCCAAAAAATGGCTGTTTTACAAGCATGCATTGCGCAGTTTCCATGTACACTTGTAACTTCGCAAATTTGCAATATTTTCAAGCCAGATTTTCAACACTGACATTTTTAACACCTCCTTATGAACAGTACAGCTGTCATTTTTCACATCCTGCCCAAAATGTGTTTTCGCACCTGTGGCGTACAATGGCGTGGTCACTGTGGGAGATCAACTTTTGGGACAGATTAAGAAAATCACTGTTCATGAGAGGAGGTCCCAAAATGCCTGTGTTGAAAATGTGGTTTAAAACCCCCAAAATAATTGGGTTACGGATGTGCGTTGTGCAGTTTCTATGCATGCTTGGCTTCACCAGTTTTTCATATTTTCGCTCCAGATTTTCAACGTTGCCATTTTTTTATACCGCCTCATGAACAATACAATTGTCATTTTCACATTCTGCCCAAAATGTGTTTACGTACCTGTGATGCCAAGTGGCACAGTCGCTGTGCAAAATCACCTTTCAGCTAACAAACTGATACTGCCGCTCCTCATGAGGTGGGATCACAAAAAGCCCATGTTGATAATTTGGAATGAAAATACCAACACATGCCTATGGCATTAGGGTTTCCAACTGTTACACCCCACCCTGTAGAGACTGACAGGTGTCAGGGGTGTGATCATCAGCTGTAAATCTCCCGCCATTCCACCCCTACCCTGCAGCCACTGACAGGCATCGACGTGTGCCTTGAAGTGTTCTGCCATGAAGTTCACCCCATTCTCCTATACTGCACCCACCTCAGCGTATTTCCTTATGGAATGGGGTGAGTATAACGCCCAAGAACCCCAAAGCACACCACAACACTTATCAATGTCTACAGGATAAGGTGAAGTAAAATGGCATGAGTGTTATAGCTGACGACCCAAAGGCACACCCCAATGCTTGTCAGTCTCTGCAGGGTGGGTGTGGGGTTGGTATCACTTCAATACTTCACTGCCACTCCTATTATGTGTCTCTAACTCCTGCACTACCAATGCCAATGCCAGCGAGACAACATTCGGCATTGACAAATGCTTGTTTTAATTGGTGGCAGTTGAGAGAAATCCTGAAGGGTAGGGCACTTGTTGTCATGGTTTATACAACAGGTGTGAGAGCTTTCTTTTAGAGATAAAGCAGTTTATCTCACTGAGTTAGATCCAGATAAATGTTTATCTGGACTTAAGGGATGTCACAATAAAAAAGTAGTGAACTGCAATAAAACAGAACCCAAGATACCTGAACGTGCTGTCGTCTTTTGTTTTTGCCAGTGAGGATGAATGTTCTAAAACTGATGGGTGTCCCACCTCAGGAGTGAGGCATCTGTATAAAGAATACTTGTTGGTGATTGCTGAAGGAAGGGAATGCCCTCTCTGTGGTTGCTTTCTTCCTTCCACCACTCTAATAATTTCACTAGTGCTTTTGTCACTGATATTAGCACTGAAAGTGAATCCCATCTTTGGGACCAGGTGTCCCTTAAGTGGTGCTGGGTATCTCTCATTCAGATCTAGTGCACAGGTTTGCATGAACTCCACAAAAATCAGAAGTTTTCTTCTCTTTTCTCTTATTTATCATAACACAAGGTACACCCAGGTAACTTTTGTAGTGCTTCACTACTTCATCAGACCCATGCTGTGTTTTTTATATACTGTATATATAATATATATACTGAATGTTCCATTTCATATGAGTAATCACAATTAGGTGCTACTGCCACCACTAATATAATGTATTTTCTAATGCTTCCAGTATCAAACAATACTCATTATTTCAAACAGAAATGAGCAAGGTCCCCCCCACCAAATGCCAAAATGTCAATGTGAATGTGTCCAAGTGCCCTACTAACTGCAGGAAGTCTCTTGCGAGCCTTTACTGGCCTGCTGTGAAGAACTCTACTGTTGCTATCAAAGCTATAACTCTGGCCTGAGGGAGGAAAGATTTCCCCTGCAGGGTGTGTAGCTCTGCTCCAATGAAGTCCAGTAGTTGAACAAACTCTAGCTGGGACTTCTGCAGTTTTCTAAAAAATCCTAGGTTCTTCAAGGTACATTTTACCAACTGAACTGAGCACCTTGTCTCTTGTTCTATTTTCCCCAAGACTAGTCAGTCATCCAGGTAGGGGAAAACCACTACGCCTTGTTTTCTCAGATATGCTGCCACCACAGCCAGGTACTTTGTGAAAACCCTTGGGGCTAAGGTGTGACCAAATGGGACATCTGTGAACTGGTATTGGCAGGTACCAGGTGAGTATAGCGTGGACTAACCGTGCATGAACAACCACATGGTCAGTAGCGTGTGTGGTATGAGAGTGACCGGGGTATATGAGCGTTATGACTATATTGCTACCCCTAGTCGCTCCGTACCAAAGAGGTAGTGGATGTAACCACTGCCGTTTGGGTGCTCAGTCAAGCCACTCCCATGGTGGAGTGACTAGAGCATCCAACCCATCACTAGATGAGTGGGAAGACAAGGGTTTGAAACCCTGCTCGGAAAATTATTTTACGTTCCGACTGTGCGGCCACGACTAAGTGCTGCAGTCAGCTTTTTAACTTGCACCACTGTTCACACCCCCTCGGAGTTGATTATATTTATTCTGGGCGTGTGGGGAGGTGAAGCCCACCTCAGAAAGCAAACTGAAGGATTGGGTGTGCAGGATTCGTGTGTGGACTGCATTATGTGCCACTGCTGCGTTGCCGCATGCTGTTTTCTGTGCAGGGGTGTCACATGCGTAGTTTTGTCTCAGACATCATAACCCCAAGCCATATTGGCAGTTCCCCACCTTAAATCTGAGGTATTTTCTGTGAGACTGTCTGATTGGGATATGAAAATAGGCATCTTTCAGATCCAGGGTTCCCACCCGATGACCTTTCTGCAAAGATTGTATCATTGTCCTTAGTGTGATCATTTTGAATTTTTCTTTTTTCAAATGCTTGTTCAGAAACCTGAGATCTAAAATGGATCAGTACTCCCCATTTTACTTGTGGGTCAGGAAGTATCTTGAGAATAGGCACATGCCTCGCCAGGATGCAGGGACTCTTTCTACAGCTTTTGATATTAACAGTTTTTTTACTTCCAGTTCCAGCAGATTTCTTTCCGTGAGGGAGGAAGTTGGGGAAACTTCAGTGTTTCTGCAGTTTGGAAAGTGCTTGAACCACAGACACAACCCCTGGCCTACTACTTCCAGTACCCACTTGTCTATGGTAATATTTGCCCATTCCTGGAAGTAGTGTGCCAATCTTCTTCCCACTGGCAATGGTTGGACAACCTGAGCAAAATTATCAGGAGTTTTGTTTTGGCTGGGGCTTAGGTATTGGATCTGCAGCATTACACCTGGAAACATTTTTTCCTCTTCCCCTAGAATAACCTCTTTGTGACTGGTACTCATAGGAGGTGTAAGAGACATAGGCTCTTGGGACGTACTCCCTGCCTCTGCCTCCCCTTCAGTACAACCTGTAGGGGGTAGTGGCCTTTTCCTTCTCATTGTTGGTTTTGCATTCATCTACTTTTTTCATGTGTGCCTCTGTTTTGTCACTAGGGGCTCTATTTTTCAAAAGGTTAGAAGAGCACTAGCTGTCGGGGCATGCCCATATTCAAAGGGCACAGATGCGTGACGCACCCCCGACAGCGCCATCACATACAGTATTGTACTGTGCCTATGCAAATGAGGGTTCTCCCATACATATGCGGTGCAGCACAATATTGAAAGTGTTCAGAAGCACTGAACAGCTGCCAGCAGCAGCACAGTTTAACGCTTTTGAAACCCAACAAATAACAATGCACAGACTCATCTGCCCACTGTCAAGGACTGTGTACCCTGGCGGTTCAGTGGTCACTCCCTAGCCCCAATCCATGTACTAATAAAAAGCACCCATCCCCATGGTAGTCTAGTGCTCCCCTCTCCCTGAGCCCCAATCTGTGAATGAATAACATAATAACTCATCTCCCTGGTAGTCTAGTGGTCCACCTCCCTGAGCCCCGATCTGTGAATTAATAATATTTATTTATTTCAGTTTGGGATTAATACCTTTGAGCCAGTGACTCACTTACAAAGGTTGGGTTCCAAATCAGATAACAAATAATAATTAGATAATAAAATAACTCATCTCCCTAATAGTCTAGTGGTCCCCCCAAGCCCCGATCCATGGATTAATAATACAATAACTCATCTCCCTGGTAGTCTAGTGGTTCCCCCCTGCGAGCCCCGAACTGTGTATGAATAAAACAATAACCTGTCCCACTGGTAGTCTAGTGACCCCCCCCCATGTCCCAATATATGAATTAATAAAATAATAACTAATCTCTCTGGTAGTCTAGTGGTCACCCATCCCTGAGCCCCAATCCATGTATGAATAAAACAATAACCCATCCCCCTGGTAGACTAGTGGTCCCCCCTCCGCAAGCCCTGATCCCATTCAGCATAAAATAAATTCCCCACATTCCTGGTGGGCTAGTAGCCCCCCACCCTGGTAGGCAGTGACCCACCACCCTGCTCTCCCATCCCGATCCAAGCTGGCGACTGGCACAGCCCACCTCACACTGTCATAGCCAGCCTCTGACTGAACTGTGCCAGAGTGTGTACGGTATGCAGTACACGTTCACTGATCAACCAATGAGTGCATACAGTATACTGTACATGCTCTGGTACAGTTAAGTTGGCAGCTGGCTATAGTGGTGTGAGAAGGCTGTGCCAGTAGCTGGCTTGGGTCAGGTTGGGGGGTAGAGTGGTGGGTCACTGCTTCACGGTGGGGGGCATTAGCCCACCAGGAATGTGGGGAATTTCTTTTATACTGAATGGGGCCGGAGACCACTAGACTACCAGGGAGATGGTTATTATTTTATTAATTCACGGATCAGGGTTCGGGGTAGGGGGGACCACTAGACTACCAGGGAATCGGGGATCTTTTTATTATTAGTACACAGATGGGGGCTTGGGGGTGGGGGACATGCACTCAGGCTATGAGTTCACATGCAGATGAGCTCATTATGGGCATGCAAATGGCCCCATAGTGCTGTGCATGCCCAATGGGCTCATCTGCATGTTTGGGCTGAATATCACTCATGCGGACCGTGTCGCTAACCACTGTGTGCTGTACCCCTATGGGTGATCTTCAGCCCTGCACCCTGGTAGCGCTGCGCCGAACATGGTGACCGCTTGTTGTGGGCAGTGCTACCAGGGTCTGATATTCAAACAGATAGTGTGGTCGGTTCAGATTGCTGCTATCTGTTTGAATATGGCACCAGAACCGATTGGTCATCTTGTTTTGTGTGGCGCACCTTTTTGTGCATGCGGCCGGCTCTGAATATGGGACCCTACATAAATAATCTCCTTCAAAGGAGACATCCATGGCCTTGTTTTGGGTATCCTGGGAAAGGATGGTAGTCCACAGCCAGGAAAACCTCCTTAAGGACACTGCATGAGCCAAAACTCTGGCAGCAGTGTCACTAGTGTCCACCATGGTGTGTAAATTATATTTTATGGTAACCAGGGATGATCTTGCTGTGGCAATCAGGTCCTGTGTCAAACTGTCATCTGCTTTTTCTGCAAGTGCCAGAACTGTGTTCCAAAGTGCTTTCTAGTTCTGACCTATATGTGCTGAATAAGCTGCCTGCCTGATAAGCAGGGAAGCTGCTATATAGACCTTTTTGGCATAGCCTCCAATTTTTTAAGAGCCTTTTTTAAGGGGCTGCTCAGATAGAGCTATTTTTACTCTCACAAGCAGCGGCCTGGACTACTCCATGATGATTAGGATGGGCAGACAGATATCCCACTCCCTGCATGTCCACCTGACATGTTCTTTCTTTTTTTTACTTTGTTGTCGATGGATACAGCTCAAGTGGGTACAGTCATGATTTTTGCTGTGACCTTTTTAAGTGGTGTGCATATGGGAAGTAACATCCTTCTTGGTGGAGCTACTTCCAACATGTTCATAAAATCAGCATCATCTTCATCCTCCTCTGTTTTTTTTAACTCAGCTTTATTTTATTTTTTCATATACATTTTGTCCTCCTGTTCCTTCATGGCGGCCCCTTCTGACTGACTTCCCCAGCCCCGCCACCTGGCTTCCCAGGGACTTACCTTCACTGTTGTCCTGCCACAGGACTGTGGTTGTGCCTGGTCGCCAGTGCGGGACCTGCGGAAGATCAGGCTTCATCCCGCTGCCAGGGTGTTTTTTCCACTGTTTTCTCCCTGGAGCCCACAGGACGTGCAATGGTCACAATGTATATACTCCGCCTCCATGAAGAAGTCTCTGGCAACCTGAATGTGGGATTCCCTTCCCTTCTTAGTAGTGCCACTCGAGCTGCCATCCAGCCACCGCTGGGTAGCAGGCAAGCAGTGGACCACATCATATTCCCTCCCCAAGGAAGGAGAACTGTCCTGGGATGCTCGATCTTTCCTCTCCCCGCTGGCTGCTGAGCAACCCGAGTCTGCTCATGACCCTGGGTATGACAGGAGGTAAGGCACACAACGCTTCAGCCTTTCATGCCACTGGGCCAACCTTTAACTCAGCTTTATTGAAAGAAATAGTATGGCATAACAGAATTATAAATTAAACCACAACAATTAATTTCCATATAATTTTATACAATAGTTTCCTAAGTTAATTTACAACAACTCTCTATCTCCTTTTAAGGAATTTTATCTCCTCTCAAGGAATTGAAAACTAAAGGTTGAAGGCTGGAGCACCACTGGTGGAGATCCCGCACTGATGAGGACAAGTTGATTTTGAGATCCCACTATAAGGTGTATCAAACAATAATCTCCCATAAGAAGGCAAAGTTCTTGTCCAGGGAGATTGCCACAGTGAAAAACAGATCAGCTCAGCTGTTCTGGACTGTTGACAGTCTTTTCCATCCTGCTTGTCTGCACCCAGTTAGAGCTTTATCAGCCACCAGATGCGAGGAGTTTGCTCTGTTCTTTGCTGACGAAGTGTGCTCTGTCAGGGTGGGTATCTCCCTGGGGGTGCCTCAGGTATGCAGTGTCATGTCAGAAATTAGCAGAGGCTTTCCTCAGGTCTGGGATGAGTTTGATCTAGTGGGGGTGGAAGAGGTTAGTGAGACAGTCTTGAAGTTAAGGCCAGCAAACTGTGACCTAGACCCAGGCCCGACTCACTTTCTTGTGGGTTGCATGGATTCTATTGGTCCAGTGTTCACCGAGATAGTCCTGTGCTCCCTTTTGAGAGGGTTTTTTCCTGCGCCGTTGAAAGAAGCTCTTGTGAAACCTCTCCTGAAAAAAATTTTCACTGGACCTGGACTGTCTGGCAAACTATAGAATCATCTCTAACCTGCCCTTTTTGGGGAAGGTTATTGAGAAAGTGGTGACCATTCAACTTGAGGCACGTTTCACTGCCTTTGAAATCTATGAGCCACTCCAGTCCAGATTTAGGTCTAGGCACAGTATGGAGACTGCGCTTGTCAAGGTGCAAAATGATCTCCTTAGGGCAAGAGACAGAGGAGAGCAATCTATTCTCGTTCTTCTCAGCCTCTCTGCAGTATTTGACATCATGGATCATGGGATGTTACTAGATTGCTTAAAAGAATGGTGTGGACTCACCGGCACTGTCATCTGCTGGTTTGAGTCCCTCCTCACAGGCAGGACACAAAGGGTGCTGAAGAGAACTTATTCCTCCCGCATGAAGCCCCTGTTCTGTGGAGTTCTGCAGGGCTCGATCCTTTCACCACTCCTGTTTGCAGTGTATTTGTTGCCTCTGGGTGATATCATTAGACACTAGTACAGCATGGGTTTTCACTGCTATGCGGATGACACTCAGCTGTATATGTCTTTTGCGCTAGGACTACAGAGTGCAGTCTCTGTATTTAACTCCTGCCTGGCTGAGGTCCAGGACTTGATGTCCTCTAACTATTTAAAGCTTAACCTGGACAAGATGGAAGTACTGGTGTTTAAGCCTGGACATCGGTGGGGTAACAGACAGCCTGAGGATGCTTAGTGTGTCTCAGTTGACTGCATCTACGAAGGTGAAAAACCTGGGCATGATCCTGGACAACGAACTGACACTAGAGGCTCAGGTGTCAGCCTTTGTCCAAAATGGGTTTTACTACCTGAGGAACATCACCCAGATTAAGCACCTTATCCCACCTGATGACCTGCCCTAACTAATCCATGCCTTTGTGACCTCTAGGCTTAACTACTGCAATGCCTTGTACCTGGGGCTAAGTAGAGGAACCCTGCATCACCCCATAGCTAATGCAGAATGCAGTGGCCAGACTGTTGGCAGGCCTCCCTAGTTCCTGCCATATAACCCTGGTCCTACGCGATCTGCATTGTCTGCTGGTGAGGTGGCAGATCTCCTTCAAGATCAGTTTGCTGTTATATAAAGCCCTACATGGATTAGGGCCTAGCTACTTGTGTGACCTTCTGTCTCCATACCAACCCTCATGGCCTCTCCATTCCTCTGAGGGGGGCCTCCTTGCAGTTCCCAGGGATTGGCTGAAGTCATCTGGGGAGCGTGCCTTTTCAGTAGCAGCTCTGACCCTGTGAAACTCGCTCCCAAGGTCCTCGAAGGAGGGCCCCCCTCACTGGAAGCCTTTAAGAAAGGGCTGAAGTCCCAGCTATTCAAGGAGACTTTCTGCTTGTACTAATCTGGATGGCTACTTACTATCTCTTAGTCACTTAGTTTACTGTTGGCATGCTGCCATTTATTTTATCTATTTTAATTATTTTATCTATTTTTTCTTATATTGTTGATTTTAATTTATATGTTATTGTTTAGTGCCTAGAGCCTCTGGGGATGGGTGCTTAAGAAATAACATTTTGCTTGCTAGCTTTACCTTTGGATTATATACAGTATGGAACATAAAGAGAATTTAACTCACATTCAAACCTCATACATAGTGTCTTCATTCCACCTTTATAAATGATTTCCCTCTGCTCTTCTTTTTTTTTTTTTTATATTATATTTTTATCCAATGTTTTTTCCCCGTTTTGTCTTCCCCTTCCCCGGGCATGCACACATGCGTGTGGAGGCATGCGTGCGCTGCGTCCCGAGGTGCCCTCTCGACTTGCCACTCCCTCCTGCCTGTGCTGCCACCAGACCTCCACTCAGTGGAAGCGGAACTATTTGGGGGTAACAACCACCTCACAAGAGGAGAGCTGCTGTTAGGCTGCTTGATCCTGCTCCATCCCTCCCCCCATGCTGGCACCCCGATGACCTGAGGTCATTCTCAAACCCAGGTTGCCTGCATGGCACGAGGTGTGACATCCAGTGCCTCAACCCTCAACACCACCGGGACGGTTCATGTTTTTTAATACTAAGAAGAAATGCAACCTTAAACTGACCATAACTCAGGTAACTATAAGCAAACTGGTTTGACACTGCTGTCATTACATGTGTACTAAATTTTTAGAAGGAAGCAATTAATGATAATACAAAGTCCCCAAAGGGTTGGCTCCACTTCAGGGAAGGCTCCAAGTATGACCCCACTCCTCCCTAACCCTCTACTTGGACTAAACCCACTTCTTGGTCCAGTTGGGACCTTTCCGGCCTCAAAACCCACCTAGGTCATCAATCAATGTGTTTCTCGAATGATAGCCACAACCTGGCTGTTATCTCCTCCATTCTCCTTATGTCCTCCACCCTCTTCAACCAGGAGTCACAACAGGGAACTGTGTCTGTCAGCCAAGTCATTGTGATTTCTTTCTGTATTGACATGCGCAGAATCCATAATAAACCCTGTTGTTTGTGATTTCCAAATTCCTTTACTTGTATCCCTAAAACTAAGTTTTCAGACTTTCGAGGGATTTTGGACAGACCACATCTGGGTCAGTATGGCATGGATCTGGGACCAGAAGGAGGTAATTTTTGGACATGCCCAGAAAATATGGTAATGTGTCCCAAGTTGCCCACAGTCCCTCCAACACCTGTCTATGTTTCCCACCTGAAAGTGTTGAATTTTTGAAGGGGTGTAGGAAAATCTGGTCATGCATTGCTACCTATACTCTCTCCAGGATGGTGAAGCAATCACTTTCCAACCCCTTTCCCATGCCTTCTTCCAGGTCTCCTCAGGTATACTAATCCCTGCCTCCTTTTTCCACTGTGATTTAAGGTTAAAGAAATCAGGGTGGTCTTCACCATTCAGCATTCTGTGTGCCCATGATACAGTTTCTCCCCTGCCCACTAACATCCCTGACCAGTAGAAGAAATGTTCACTTTCAGTATCAAGTCATGGACTTGCAAATAATGTCTCACTTGTAGATATCTAAAAAAAAGTCTCCTTGGGGAAGACCACATCTCTCCGGCAATTCAACAAAAGACATGATGGCTTATTGCTAATCAAGGCCTGGAGTCTGTGTAACACCCTCCCACCCCACTATGTCTAGGGATCCTGATGGTAAGCAAGGGGGGGGAGGAATACAAACCGAAAACCTTGCAGGGAGGAAAAGCCAGCAGATATGAGAAAAACAAGGCCTTTCCTCGAGTTCGGATTTGGCAGCATAGTGCAGGTTATACCACTTCCAACAAACGTCATCTTACCACTCGCTGCAGCTTCAGGCCGGGCCAGGGGAATGGACAAACCATCATGCTTCATTAGAGGAAGGAATTGGTTAGTTCATTCAATGATCTCAGCAACACATGCAGTAGAAACAAAAAGAAACGTAATTCTTTTTTTTTATTTCTTTTATTCCCTCCTCGGCTAGGGGGTGCTGCCTATGGTTCCCTCACTATCCGACTGTCCCTGCGGCACCCCACCCCTCCCAATGCTTGTGCTTTGACCCCCTCTGCCTTCCTCACTGGCTGCTTCATGGTGGGTACTTACCCCACCACCATGGAAAGCCCAGGGTCAGGCTCGGGGAGGAGCAGCCTGAGTGAGAGTGGTGCGGTGCCATTGGGACCAGTCTTCATTAAGTGCACTGAAGGATTTTTGTATACTGATTGCCCCCCCCATGGCGTGGGCATGCAGCGATGTCAATAATGCTGAGGTGTGCACTTTCATGCACTGCACATCTGACATCGGCCCGTGTCAACCCCACAGCTCACCACAGCACGCACCGACCCCCAGCAACTTTCAGGAGCAAGCGTAACTGCGTTGACCCTCCCCACCCTCCCCGGAGGAGGATAGCAGTTTCTGGGATGCTCAGTCATCCCCCCGCCCGACCCTCTGACATCCAAGGTTGTTCCCGACCCTGGGTTGTCATGGTGGCACAAGGTGTGGCATCCAGCGCCTCAACCCTCAGCTCCACTGGGCCAGCCAAAAATATATTTAATTCTGATTCTCATATTACAAATTAACAAATAAATAACTTGCTCAGTTCCATGGAGCCAGCAGATGGAGACAGACATAGGGCAGTATTTGAGAGGCACTAGACAGTACCAGATAATACAAGTGCTTGTAACAGGCTTAAACTAATTGGACCAGGTGCAGACTCCATGCAGATACCCAGAGCCATATCAAAGCTCAGGACCTTAAAGGGTGCGACTTCATCTCCAACCATTACCTGGGGGAGTGCCTTACTCCCCCCTCCCCGAATTTAACTGATAGCAGGGATGCAGCCTTTTAATCCATACTGAGGCCGCCCTGAAACCTTGCCTGAAAACCCAACCAGTTTGCAGCCCTCTTTCCTAAGGGAATAGATCCCAGATTTAACTGCAGAAATGGATGACATGGTTCCAACCTTTCCAGTTACTCTCACCACGTGCATTCTGTTAGCGGGCCTAACACAGGACCTGCCCCAGACACGGGCACGGCAGGCCTGATAAAATAAATCCCCGGAATGCACCCACTAGCTGACCCACGGCAGCATACCACAATGGGTAACTGACCTCCTTGTAGTTGCCACCTCCAAGGGGCCCTGCTGTGGTCCTGACACCACCATGACAGCCCCACTGCCATACCTTTTCTTTTGGAGCACCAGGCCGCCAGAACCCAGCCATAATGAACCTTTCTCCAGCTGCTGTCCTCCCAAATGCTTAGCTGTTGGAACCCAAGTCCCCCACAGTCAGCACACTCCTGCCACCCTTCCCACCGGAAATTAATTATAAACTACATAGCCATCGATGCTCACAAGGCCGGTACCTCCTGGGCCGGGGGGTGTTAAGGCCCAGCCCAACTTTCCCTACATACTGCCCGCTGGCTCCCTCTTGCAAAGGAAATGTCCCCCTTTTTAAACCTGAGCCTGGAGCAATGCCCCCCCCCGGGGCAGAACACAGAATGCCCCAAAGCCAGGACCCTAACCAACAGGGGAGAACACGGTGTAGTAAGCCAGCCCTCTCCCCCCCTTAAAATCCATTTCCTCCTGGAAATGGGACATCTAGCCAGCCTACAAAGGTGCCCACCAAAATGTGTATGTGCACTCCCCACCCAGCAGCCCCTCCACAGGGTACACCAGGGAGTCCAGGCGCCCCCAGTGCCTACTTCACAAACTGCACCGTGGAGCTGTTCCTGCCCAGAAATGATGTTAAAGAGGACTATAATTAAAAATTATAAAACAGTAAAACCAGGCTGTTCTTAACAAAGCTATCTAACTTGAATATTTACATGTAAGATCCCCACTCTCTCCACACACAGCCACTGCAATCACTCCAGCTTCATACACACTTTCACACAGCCCTTTACAGTAAGAGGTAGATACTTGATTAACATTTTGACTCTTATGATTTCATTCCAACAGGGAACAACAAAGGTTTTTTTTTCAACCACAGAAACAAACAGTTATAGTGGAAGCAGATCACACAGCACCAATCCTTAAAACTCTGAGGAACAGTCCTGCAGCACCATCCACTGGGCACAGTCTCATTCAAAGTTTCTTCATTGCTTTTAACTAGGAACAGCCGAACAAAGTTGTAGAACAGTCCTGGCATATCACAGATGTTGAGTTTCTTCCTCTAAATGGTGGGCTGTCTGCCACAGGGAAAACAGAAGGCAGGGTCTGGCTTGGTAGTTTCATTTACAAAAGTGTCCATAGATATGTAGTGCTTCACACGACAGCCAGTAGCCACATCCTGGACAAGAGCATAATGTTTAAATAGAGGCAATCCTGCCCAGGGGGGATGAATAGCACATAGTTGTGGCTTTCTGGATGATCTCTTGGGTCGGTGGCCTGGATGACTCAGACTGCTGTTGGAGCTTTTGCACCATTCCCCAAAACACCCAGTCAGGCTGCTTTTCTTCTATGATGTTCCATAACCTCTCCGGGATATAAGGATATTCAGCAGTCAGGTACTCCATGTATATTCTGTGCCTCACCCACCTCTCCACCTGCAATCACTGGGGCAGCTCTCAAACGCTGGTCCTCCGGGTGGTACCTGGCTCCAGCCACACCTGAGTCCTGCATGGCACATTCATTGGGTCGCTACTCAAGAGTCCATCCATCTGAATACGGGTGGCCTTGCACAGCACCGGAAGACATGGGGTGTTGTCTGGCAGCTTTAACATAGGGCTCTCATAAGGATAAGGAATCGCTTGGTACACCTCTTGGTCTGCAAATTGATAGACCTTCAGGGCCTGTCCAGGGGGCAGTGCAGCTGGCATCTCCCATACAACCTCCTCCTCCTCCTCCTCCTGTTCCTGCACTTTTTCCTTCACTGGGGTACTCAAATAGGAAAACTCTCCACCTGGAGCATCTGAAGTGCCACTGTTACCAGGTAGAGGACTTGCAGATGACCCCCTGGGCCCTGGTGGGTCATCAGTTCTAAGTCCCCAACCCCTACCTCTCCCTCTGCCAATGGGATAGCTGATGGTGGTGGGTACTGAGGGGCTGGGCAGACAGATGTGTCCCACAGCACCCTCACAAGTGTCCTCCTTCATAGCCTCCACGACTACATCGGACACCCCCCTGCTTGCTTTTTCCGGAGGAACGGGTGGCTTCACATCCTCTGATGACTCAATTAGCTTAGTCTCTTCAAAAACATCCAGGCTCCCCTGGGATACTAAGGATGCCACACCCGTCAATATTAGTGCAGGGTAAGGCCAAGCATAGCTGACAGGAGTACCCATGGACAATCCTGAGGAAGGCTCCCTGGAACAGTTAGTGCACAAAGGCAGTCAGAACATCCCCTCTCCTTGAAATCCACACCTCACACATTTTTCCTCCACCACCCTTCTTCTTGCTGAGTCTGGAGTGCATCAGAAGGGGCCTTCTCTTCTATGACTTCTTCTTCTTTCCTTCCTTCTATGCAGTGCATCTTTCTGCCACAGGTTCGAGGAGAAAATGGCATCTTCATTGCACGTTCCTCACCCAGCTGACACCTGAACCAATTAGCAGCATCATCTCAAACCAGCTGACCTCTTCCTTTTACTGTCAGGCACCTTCTCTTACTGGAAGATGGAAAATAGCGCCAAACACTCCACAATGGCGGTCCCCAGTGACGCACTAACAAAATCCAGGCCTTCCGGTAGCAGGGACCCCAGCCTTGATAAGTCCACCCCTAAGCACTCAGTCCTGATTCCAAATTAAATCCTGGACAAGCCTCCACATTTGTAACACCCTCCCATCCACTGTGTCTAGGAGTCCTGATGGTAAGCAAGGGGGGAGGGGTACAAACTGAAAACCTTTCAGGGAGGTAAGCCCACAGATATGAGAAAAACAAGATCTTACCTCGAGTTCAGTTCTGGCAGCGTAGTGCAGGTTATACCACTTCCAACAAACCTCATCTTACCACACCCTGCAGCTTCAGGCCGGGCCTGGGGGGAAGGGACAAACCAGCGTGCTTCATCAGAGGAAGGAATTGGTTAGTTCATTCAATGATCTCAGCAACACATGCAGTAGAAACAAAAAGAAATGTAATTCTGATTCTCAGATTGTAAATGAACAAATAAATTGCTCAGCTCCATGGAGCTGGCAGATGGAGACAGATGTATGGCAGTAATAGAGAGGCACTAGACAGTACCAGATAATACAAGTGCTTGTAACAGGCCTAAACTAATTAGACCAGGTGCAGACTCCATGCAGATACCCAGGGCCATATCAAAGCTTAGGACCTTAAGGGTGTGACTTCATATCCAGCCATTACCCGGGGGAGTGCTTTACTCCCGCCTCCCCGAATTTAACTGATACTGGGAATGCGACCCATACTGTGGCTGCCCTGAAAACTTGCCCATAAACTCAACCAGTTCGCAACCCTCTTTTCTAAGGGAATTGGTGCCGGATTTAACAGCAGAAATGGACGACATGGCTTCAACCTATCTAGTTACTCTCAACATGTGCATTCTGTTAGCATTCATAACATGGTACTGCACCAGACACGGGTATTGCTGGCCCGATAAAACAAATCCCTTGAATGCACCCACCAGCTGACCCACAGCAGCATGCCACACCAGGTAACTGACCTCCTTGGAGCTGCCACCTCCAAGGGGCCCTGCCATGGCCCTGACACCACCACAACAGCTCCACTGCCATACCTTTTCTTTTGCAGCACCAGGCCTCCCGAACCCAGCCATAACAGGCCTTCCTCCAGCTGCTGTTTTCCCAACCGCTGAGCTATTGAAACCCCAGTCACCCATGGTCACCACACTTCTGCCACCCTTCCCTTTGGAAATTAATTATAAACCACATTGCCACTGACGCCCACAAAGCCGGTACCTCTTGGGCCAGGGGTATTAAGCTCCAGCCTGACTTGCCCTAAATATTACCCGCCGGCTCCCTCTTGCAAAGGAAACCATCCCCTTTTTAAACCTGAGCCTGGAACAATGCCCTCCCTGGGGGCAGAACACAGAATGCCCCAAAGCCAGGACCCTAACCAACAGGGGAGAGCATGGTGTAGTAAGCCAGCCTCGAGAGGGGTGGCTTACACCTGATTAATTTTTAATTTGTTCCATCTTGTAAAACCCGGGTCTGTTCAAGGTGGGGAGAAGTCTTGATCTCCTATAATTGTTAAGATCTTACTTCCTTTGAGGTTCTCATGATTTTTTTTTGCTTTGACCAGTATTCTAAGAGTATGTTTTGTCCACAGGTTTGTTACGTCTGTCCAAACCTGAGGAGAAAGGGTGGCATACAGCACAGCAAACAGGGAGGCCCCTTTAATCTGTTGATCTTCCATTTCTCACCAGTCAGTGTGATGTTTTAGCCATGTGACAATTGGCATGAGTCGTGCTACCATGTAGTATAGCATAGTCTAAGGTCTGGCATTGCCAGACCACCTCTCTCTCTCTCTCTAGGGAGAGTCAGCAATCTTATACTTTTCCTATGTCTATCCTTTGCCCTCACAAATAACATCAGCATTTAAAAATAGAAATCGAGGTAGGAAAATAATTTTCAGTGTTGTGATCCTGTCTCCCAGGGACCCTCTGTCCTCTAAGATTTGCCCACCTTTTGATATCTGCCCTGACCTCCCCCATGAGCCTCTCGTAGATAAGCTGAAAAAAGAGATGGAAAGTTAGGCGAGATGCATATCCCTAGATATTGCACCGTGTTATTTGCTGCCCATTTTCTAGAAATTCCTTAGCACATGGTCTACCCATTTTGATGGCTTTGGGTTTTTATAAGTTTATTTTACACCCCATATTTCCCCATATAGTTGCAGTTCCTCTAGTAAGGCCAGAACTGACATCTCTAGGGAGGTGAGGAAAACAGGGAATCATCAGCATATAAGGATATTTTATGACACCTATATCCTGCTCTTATTCATGAGAAGTTTCTATTCTTGCCAGGGATCTGAAGCATGGGGCAAATGGGGGGGAGGAGGGGGCACCCCATCTCATGCCCCTTGACAGATGGAATCGATTGTCTGTCACTCCATTAACTTTGATGGTGGCTTGTGAGGCAGCATATAAGGTTCTAACGCTCTTATAAAATGTTTGTTCCAGGCCTATCTCCTCCATGGTTCTATGTAGGAACCTCTAGTTCACCCAATCAACTGCCTTCTCCTCATCCGTAAATGTTGCTAAGGCTGGTTCTGGGAATTGACGTTGCCTTGATATTATATTCAACAGACATCTAATGTTATCATGTATCAGCCTGCCTTTGATAAAACCTGCCTCATCAGGGTGGATGAGGGAACCCACACACCCCTGGAGCCTGCTGGCCAGAATGTAGGTAAAAATGTTCTGATCCAAATTCAGAAAGGAGATGGTCCGGAAGCCCAAGCTGCAGGAACCGTACCTGCTTTGTGGAGCACTTTATGGACATGTTGGGGGGCCCTCTCCCCCTCCTGCATCACTTGGAAAACCCTACATAAATGTGGGAGGAACTCCTCTCTACAGGTTTTATAGAATTTGTGCACCAGGCCATCAGGGCAGGGGCCTTCCCTGTTTTAAATTTGCTGAAGGTGTCCTGGTTCTCTTCCATAGTAACTGGGTCTCCATGGGCTCTTCCTTAAGCTTTTTGAGAAAAAAAAATATCTTGAAAAATGCTTCTAATTTCTCTTGGTAATTTGTCACCTTTTCTTGCGTGTATATTTATTTATTGACATTCGTTAACTGGGTAAGCCCACTGCTACAGTACATAAAGTCCCTTTTTCAGGGGTGACCCGGGATTAATTACATTCAGTAAAAGACAGTTATATTATTTTAGTGAAAGACAGTTACATACTGAGACAGACAATCAACAAATCGTTAAACACTCAAGGAATAACAGTTAACATACACGGGTAAGTTAATGAACATATTTTACAGTTAATTTCTTGTAGAAGTTTGCGAATCCTTGAGCTATTCTGTTGGGGTCTGTTTCATATAGATTGGGCACATCCCTTTTTCTGATATGCAGAACCACTCTGCAGGCTGCCTCTTTATGAAGTTGCCAGGCAAGGATCCCCCGCTTGGCTATTAATCTCATAATACTATTGCCATGGGTACCTTAAGGCTCCCTCAATTCTATTATCCAGTAATTAAGTTTTACTCTACACTCTTCTAACAACTCCTTTACTTCTGCGTTCAAAACGATCTTATGTTCCGTTTCGGGATCAAACAACTTAACCTCCAGCTCTAGTTGTTCTTTTTGTTTTTCCTTTTTCAAATGTGATGCAAAATGAATAATTTTTCCTATAGCTACTGCTTTAAATCCATCCCACCACATGGGTGATGGTGTGTCCCTAGGGGGGTTCATGTCTGGGTATTCAGCTAGGCATTGAACTACCATATATTTGTAGTCAGGGTTATTTAAAAGGGAGACGTTCAGTCTGTAGGAGGAGGACCTAATTTTAGGAGATAATGTGAGACTCATTTCCACTGCTGATTGGTCAGAATTAGTTTGGGGTTTAATAGAGCTGTGCTCCATAGTATGAAGCCATTAAGCAGAAAGAAAAAAGAGGTCTATTCTTGAGTAGGCCTGGTGTAGGTGTAATCCCTTACCTTGGTGTTGGCGTAATGCCAGACCTCTAGCATTCCCAGTTCTTTTGCCAATTCTTTAAGGCACCCTACCACACAGCCGCGCATCCCAGTCCCATTCCCTAATTTATCCAAATGAGTGTCAAGGACCGTCAAGGACCCCCCATTAACAAAATGTCCCCCAGATTGAGGGTTGCCATTATTATAACACTTTTTTAGAATATTGCAATTTACCTCTCCTGATGCTAGCGACCCAAGTTCGAGAATGAGCTTGGGTCATCAGGGGCCAGCCTGGACAGAGGAAGATTGAGCCTGGCAGGAGGACGATTGAGCACCCAGAGGATGCTCTTCTCCTCCAGGAGAGGAAGGGCCATCATCCCTGCTGCTATACTACCAGCCGGGTGACCATGGGTGGTGATGCAGCTGGAGCTGCTGAAAGCAGGGGAGGACGTCAGCTGAGCTCTGAAGTGATGTGACACGCCTCCACGTATCCACACTCTCTTGAACTCCTTGTAGGCTGATGTCCCTGGGGACATCCAGAACAAGGAAAATGGCCCCACAGCCATATCAGATGAAGATCTCCTGATGTGGGCTGGCCCGTCAGTGCAACGGTAGCACTACCACGCGCGATGCTGGCAATCGGGGTTTGGGAACGGGCCATAGGTGCTGGAGGGCTGGCCGGTGTGGAGGATGATTGAACGCCCTAAGAGCTGCTTTTCTCCTCTGGGGAGGGTTGCTGGACCCACTATACTACTGCCACCCAGTGACAATGGATGGCAGTGCAGTTAGGGGTGCCATGAAAGGGAGGGGAGGACATTGGCTGGAGTCTGGACTGGCAGCATGCCTCGATGTGTACCAGCCTCCTTGGGCTCCTGTGTTGGCTGACGTCCTCAGGGGAGGGTGCTGTGGGCTAAATTTGTAAAAGACCCTGTGCGTTAGGGCCTCTGGGCTGTTGGTCCCCCTGACTCCTGGGTGACTGCCGTGGGCACGCTGTAGCATAGGAACCATTCCTCAGTACGGCCCCACCGTGGGGGGAATCCTCCGGAGTTAATGGTCTACAGTTAGGAGCTGGGGGTCAGGAGCAGCTTGGGTGTGCCATGGCTGGGAGATAAAAAGAAAATGATATATATATATATATATATATATATATATATAAAAAAATCTCCTGGTTCCTCGTGATTTGTCCACCTCTAATGCTAGCAGCCCTTCCCTCACTCTATCCTCCTCTATCACTACATCTGCGTTCCCCTCCCCCCGCTCTTCTTCTCCCTCCTGAAGGCACTGGTACATACCTTCTCCCTGGTAAAGATGGAACAAAAGTATTAATTTAGCATCTCTGCTTTCCCCTGTTATCCCCTGTCCACTCCTCCCCTTTTTTAAGCCTAAGAATCCCATCCTTCTTGTCCCTTTTTCACTTATATAGCAAAAGAAGGCCTTCTCCCCTTCTTATTCCTTCAGCTGTCTGCAGCTCCTTCTATGCCTTAGCTTGTCATACTTCCTTACTTGCCTCACTAGCCAACCTTAGGTAATTTTCCCTATCCACCTCTCTCTTGGTCTTCCTGAATTTACTATAGGCTAACCTCTATTCTCTTACTGCCTGGGCGACCCCAGAACTGAACCAGATGGGTGCTTTGGCCCTTGTGTTCTTCCCCCTGAGCTTAATGCACTTCTCTGTGGCAACCAGTATCCCTTCCTTAATGATGAACCACTTTTGCTTCACCCCCATATCTGCTCTGATGTCCATCAAGTGGCTCCTTAGCACTGCACCCATCTTCCAGAAATCTGCCTTCCTAAAATCCAAGATTTTGGTCTTAGTCAGGATGCCTTCCCTGCCCATATCCAACTGGAACCACACTGTGCAATGGTCACTCCCACCCAGGGACTCCCTGATTGTTATTTCCTGTACATGCTCCCATTTGTGAGCACCAGATCAAGAATTGCCTCTACTCTTGTTGGCTTTGTGATGCCCTGAGTCAGGAACCCACACTCCAGTCCTTCCAGGATCACCTGACTTCTAGCACATGTTGTGGATGGTATGCTCCAGTCCACCCTGGGTAGGTTATAGTGAAGTTATCTTTGCTTTCACCCTCACTACACTTGCTGTGTAGTTCTGAAGCGATGGATGCTGAGCGACTTCCAGTGTAGGCCCTGGTGCCCTATGATTCCGCAGCTCTTGGTCGCGTCAGGTAATCTAGTAGTGATTCTTTGGCTTTTCATTTCACTGACAT
This sequence comes from Neoceratodus forsteri, assembly GCA_016271365.2. NCBI lineage: Eukaryota > Metazoa > Chordata > Ceratodontiformes > Ceratodontidae > Neoceratodus > Neoceratodus forsteri. The sequence continues at coordinate 821,710,934 of CM028137.1, read as the reverse complement.
GATGTCTCCCTTTGCACAATCCGTCAACAATTTCAATGTTAATTTATTCAATTTTGGTAACTGGGTAGGCCCACTGAGCCCCGAAGGTCCCTTTTTCAGGGGTGACCCGGATTTAGTTACAGAGGTATACAGGTACAACATTAGTTACAGAGGTATACAGGTACAACAAAGGAACAAGTGCAGAGCAATTCAAGAAGAGTGAATACATGGATAAACAGTGCTGACAGTGTGCCAAAATTAGTTTACAGGGGATGACAATTACAGGAATATGCTGGGGAAGGATTGTAGCAATCAGGAGGGAAAGTACTACTTTATGCAGCAGTGGATGCCTAGTGGTTTTCGGGGCAGATAGCATTAGATTTAAAGAACCCGGGGGGAAGAGTCACTCTGATTCACATCCTCATAGTTTGAAGGCGGAACCAGAAGTCCCTCTTCTGTGTTTCTAGCAGGGAAATGTTGAGAGAATCAACTGTTTGTCTGACAAGTGAACAAAAAGTTGAGTAGCCCTCAGTTTGCCTTGGAAGAAATTCAAAATCTTGCTCAGGTGTGCCCTATAATTCCATGGGGTCACTTTCCACTGTTTGCATATAATATTCTTTTTCCTCCTCCTCCTCCTCTGCAGGCAGATAGGTTGGAGCCTGAGCCTGTGTGTGTGTGTGTGGTGGTGGGGGGGGGCAGGTATATTATTTAAATTTCCCATGGCCTAGACCACCTGGAAAAATTACCAAATTTTTGATATGTCCTCTGATGAGGGCATTTTATCTGTGTCATCTGCCTGCTCCTTTCCCCGTGCAGGTGGCAGTGACATTATTTTCTTTCAATTTTTTTTTTGGCAGGCACCAGACCATTGGTCCATCCAATCTTTCCGAGTTTGCCGTTTAGCCCTGGCACTTACTGTCCCTCCAGAGTCCTATAAGAAAAAAACTGTCCAAGGGTAATGTTGTTCACTATCCAAGTGTTATAAACGTGGAGCTTGGTTGCTAAGATGTGTGAGGTCAAATCCAAAAGAAAAATGATGCAACTGCTCTGGCTAGAAAAGCCATACTCTAGAGTCCTTATGAATGTTTTCAAATTCTTTATTCATAATCAGCATTAAACATGCCCCAATATTTCACCATTCAATGGCTTCTTCTGGGGAACTGTTAAGTAATTAGAAAATTACAAAGTTAATTTTAATATGATATTTCAAAAATTGTTAAAAAAATTATTATATCGATTTTTGTTTTCTTAATCATCCACATTTCAAATTCATTCAGATGCATACAACACATGATAATGAAAATCTCAACCGTTGTATTAAATGATTTCAGAACAACAACTAGTTATAACTGGTAGTCAGGGGTGCCAACATTGGCTACCCACAGTACTTGTATCTGGGCCTAGGCCTCCCGCTGTCTGCCACACATCTTTTGATACTTTTTTTATCTCAACTGCCTTGTATGAAACAAATGCCAGTATTAAAATCATTTCTCATCAAATCTTATATGAAAAGTTCTAAAGTTTATACACAGCTGTTGTTATTTCTGAAACACAAGTTCTTGCTCATGTTAGAACCTATTGTGCACCACCATTATTAAGATTCTTACTACATAAAATATTCCAAGGAATTTCCAAAATTATATATGCAGTAGAAATATTCACAATTGGCACAAGCACTTTTCAAAGACATATTCAGTAAATGTTATTGTTTACTTTACAGGGCTACCCAGAGCTACTGTCCCTTTAAGAACTTATCCAGTATATTCTCCAGGAGATAGTGTTCATAGCGCTATCAAGTAATTCCTAAATCATTTCATTATACGTTGCACATACAAGACCAATACATTCTGTCTGTATTTTCTTCAAAGCAGTTTTTTTAAAGCAGTTTTTAAAACATATATTCATTTGTGAGTAGTACCTGTATATTAAAGTCCAAAGTTGCAAAATGAACTTAAACTCACTGCATCATTTCCTCACATCATACACAGTTTAAAACATAATGAACTAGCTCTTCAGTGTTAATAGTAGCATTGTATTAATCAATGCCTGGAGCATTAATACAATCCTTTTTATGTTGGCTTGTGCACGCATGCGCAAGCAACATCTTGCAGTAGTAGCACTGTACCAGCACTTTCAGGGGTGTGTCAGTGTTGTGGCGAATCCAGGGGATGCTTTAGCAGGTGTGTCCCTCAGCCGCCAACCAGTGAGCATGCTGCTGATGACAGCAGTTTCAGAGAGTGCCACCAACTTGAAAGAAATCTGCCGCTGCAATGAAAGACAGGCTCGTCATTGCAGCAGCAGATCAGACATGCTTTCATTACCTGCCATTCCTAGTGAAACATTTCAATAAACATGGTGGCTCCCGCCATCTGCCTCTTACAATCCCTAGAAAGCTGACTTTGGGGGTGCCCAATCCCCTGTCAGCACACCCCCTCCCCAGTTCAATTTGTCTGCCGATGGGGGTGCCCAATCCCCATTGGCATAATGTACCCCTAATTTCATTTATCTGCTGACGGGTGTGCCAATCCCCCTCGGCATCATGCCCCCCCAAACACAGACACGCTGTCTTTGCCGATGGGGTACCTAATTCCTGTTGGCTTCAGCCCCCCACCAAAAAAAAACAGGTGGCACACTGGAAGCCCACCCCAGTGTTCCCACATGTATTTGTGAAACCTGTAAAAAAAAAAAATTTCCCCCAACGTTCTTTTTTTTTTTCCCCCTGTATAAGAGAAAATGGTCCCTCGTGGTCAAGACACCCCCCCAAACCTGCACCCACCCTCTGCGAACCTCACCTCCCTGCACACCCTTCACCCCATACTTACCTTTGGAGGCCCAGCGCGGCAATCTTCGATGGAGTGGGAGACGTCTGAACTCTTCAAAAGCTGACTGTGAACTGAAGAAAATCACGGTAAGCTGTATAATGGCATCAACGGGGGGGGGGGTTCAACTTAGGTGGATATCACGGCCACTTTTTGACTTTTGGCTCCAAATTTTCAATATGGGGTTCTTGGGACCCCACCTCATGAAATCAGTCACTGTCATTTCGTTATTCAGTCCCAAAAGGTGATTTCACGGTCACTGCACGGAATCACCTTTCAGGACCATTTAATGAAATGACAGTGCCACTGTTCATGAGGTGGTCTCTCAAAAGCCTATGTTGCAAATTTGGTGAAAAATTCCAAAAAATGACTGTGCTATGAGTGTGCGTTGTGCAGTTTCCACGCATGCTGGTAACTTTGAGAATTTTTAGTATTTTCACTCCAGATTTTCAACATTGCCATTTTTTCACACCTCCTTATGAACAGTACAGCTGTCATTTTTCACATCCTGCCTGAAACATGTTTGTGCACCTGTGGTGCACAATGGGCGCGGTCGTTGTGCAAAATCAACTTTCAGGACATAGTAACAAAATCACAGTGCCACTGTTCATGAGGAGAGGTCCCAAAATACCCATGTTGAAAATTTGGTAAAATAAATCCCAAAAATGACTGCATTACGGGTGTGCGTTGTGCATTATCTACATGCGTTTGTAAGTTTGCAAATGTTTCATATTTTCTCTCCAGATTTACAACACTGCCATTTTTTTATACCTCCTCACGAACAGTACAGCTGTCATTTTTTGCATCCTGCCTGGAATGTGTTTCCACACCTGTGGCTCCCAATGGCACAGTTGCTGTGCGAAATCACCTTTCAGGATTGAGTAATGAAATGATAGTGCAACTGTTCAAGAGGTGGGGTCCCAGAAAGCCACTGTTGAAAATTTGGAGTGAAAATACCAAACATCAGGGGCATTAAGGTTTCCAACCATACACCCACCCTGTAGAGACTGACAGGCATCAGGGACGTAACTTGGGTTCGTCAGCCATAATGTTTGCAGAATTCTACCCCCACCATACAGCCACTGACAGGCATTGAGATGTGCCATGGGTTCTGTCACCCTAACGTTCACCCCATTTTCCTATATTGCACCCATCCAGCTTATTTCCTTATGGAATGGGGTGAGCATAAGGGCTGAAGACCACAATGCACACCCCAACACTTGTTGCTCTCCGCAGGGTGGGGTGAGGTGGAATGGCGTAAGCGTTATGGCCGACCCAAAGCCACACTTCCAATGCCTTTCAGTCTCTGTGGGGGGGGGGGGTTGGCGTTACTTCAATACTTCACTGCCATTCCTATTTTGCATTTCTAACTCCTGCACTACCAATGCCAATGCCAGCAAGCCAACATTTGGCATGGACAAATGTTTGTTTAACCTGGGGTAAACGCTAGTGTCGAAATTACTAAACAATGTGTGCTTACTTCTAATGGCGTGTTTGCTCTTTCCACCTTCCTCAAGTGTAGGTTGTAAAGTTTTTTGACTCCTAAAGAAAACGACAAATTGAATCGTTTTAACTGTCGGTTAAAGTGCTTTGGAATTTCAACTGTGTTTACTGGTGTTTACCTGTCAGAAAAAACTTTTCTTGAAACGCTTGCTTCTTTAATGAAGTTTTTTAGTCTAGCTTCAGTTTGCCCTAGTGCACAAAATAATGCAAAGTAGTTACATTGCTATATAATGCTTGTAAGCATGAAAGGCTCATGAAGAAAATGATCCTTACTTTATGTGTGTGCGTCTCGGCATCTAGCTGGCTTCTTAAGTTCAAATATGGCAGCAAGAGTGAGGCAAAAGCCCATGGAAAAGCAGTTGCTAGGCAGCATTTGTTGCCAGGCAAAGACGTGACTTAGCCACAGCTGCCAACATGCTTGGCACGTGATTCTACACAGGTACAAGAGGGATGGGCTTTTGCCTCACTCTTGCCACCCCACTGGAACTTCAGAAGCCAGCCAGATGCTTAGACACATACACATAAAGTAAGGATCCTTTCCTTCATGAGCCTTTCATGCTTACAAGCATTACATAGCATTGTAACATGGCAGAAATACGAGGAGTCAAGGGAAGAAAGATGACAGGTGGAAGGGCGTCAGCTGGTACAAGAGCAACATGGCATTATGAGATGATAATGCCGTGTTGAGCTCGTGAACACGCTTAGAAAGGGATGGGTGTAATGTGCTGAGTGGGACCAGGTTGACCTATAGGTGGCGTGACTAAGAGAGACAGCAGAAAAGGGAAGTGACAGACCCAGCACAGACAGAGGATGGAGCAGTGTGCTGCGCGGTGGTCCAAGTGTTAAGCAGTACATATATCACCAAAACAAGGGGTAATTGTCATGTTTCTCACTGAGACACTCAGTAGGTAGCGTAGAAGTGGCAGTACAAAAGAACAGAGCATTACAAAGGACAAGTTGGTCGCGGCGCAGCACACAGCAGAGTAGAATGTGAAATAGATATGAGATGGGGTGCTCTGTAGTCTGTGGAGTGCTTCAGAGCTGCACGATTGAGCGCAAGAGTGGCTTTGGCCTGAAGGCTTAATGAATATTTGGATGTATAGATGCAGGATTGAGTCACATAAGTATAGATGAGGTGGAAAGACAGGACAAGTAATGTCAGTGTCTAAAAGCGCCACCTATAGATCGGAATAATGACTGAGACTTCAGCAAAAAGGCGCTGTTCCTCTCAGTGCTGCAATAGTGAAGGACTCCAGAAACAACAGAGCAGGAGACATGTATCTGAGGTGGAAGAATGGTTTGCACTGCGCGGTGAGGTACCCGATGCAGAATGTGATACTGAGACTGGAATTGTGGTGGAAATGAACGGCGCCAGCAAACACAGGAATGCAGAAAAGTTCAAAAGTGCCGAGGTGTGCCGGCCCGGTGGCGCTGAGGGTTGAGGAGCTGGACGCCACACCTCACGCTACGCCAGCGAACCCGGTTCGAGAACGAGCCTGGGTCATTGGGGGTCGGCAGGGGAGGACTAGGATTGAGCATTGGGAGACAGCTCTCCTAGTCCTGGGGAGGGCTGGGGAATCCACACCGTGCTGCGGCGACCCCTGGGGCGCCCAGAGGTACCGCTTCCGCTGGTGTGACTGGGGGGGGGGAAGCGCGGCAGATGTCAGCACATACATGCACAGACGTCATTACACGTCTGCACTCCCAATGGAAGAAAAAGTGGAAATGGCTGGTTGCTACCGTGCAGGCTGATGGCTGCGCCCTGCCTCGCCGGGAGGACTCATGTGGAATCGCACTGGGGGGGGGGTCCTGAGCTGGTCTGGCTGGATAGGGTATGGGGAGACCCTCCAGCGATCGGTGACATCCCCCATCATGTGAGTGAGCCTGGTGCTCTCCCGGCGGGCAGGGCTGGCGGCTGGATGCCCCTGCTGGTAGTCGCCGCAGCAGGCGGATAAATAAGATTAATAAAAAAAAAAAAAAGTGCTGAGGTGTTCAGAAAGCACCACCTGTAGGTCAGAAAAGGTAGTGCTGCAGATTATATGGATGATAGAACAGTGGTGTCGGTGTAGTAGGATAACAAAATATGCAATGAAGAGATTGTGCCCACAATGCAGCACGGCATGAGTCTGAGATGTAAATGGACGAAGAGCAATATAGTACGCAAGTAGAAGTGGGAAATTTTTCCGGTGCAGCATTAATGTATCGGTATATTGATAGTCACAGCTAACTTGAAATGTGTCAGAAATTGGTAGACACAACATTACTGGATATGTGCCGTGCAACGTGCACGCGCACGCTTACAGTTAGATAGAGCCTTAAAAAGTAAGAAAGCTGAACCATAATTTTGAAAGTGAAATAAGTAGTTGTGCTAATTTGTGTTGAATATCAACTAAAAGAGGATCTAACTGATACTAGCCTTGCACTTGCCATGTAACAAGCGCATTAAACCACTCTGAAGGTGGCATCTAATGGGGAGTTAATGCATGGTTGGTCCGTTATAGGCACTCGGCCTGCGGCCTCAAGCCACAACGGTCCCAACCATGCATTAACTCCCCATTAGATGCCACCTTCGTCGTGGATTAATGCTTACATGTAACTACTTTATGTTATTTTGTGCACTAGGGCCAACTGAAACTAGACTAAAAAACTTCATTAAAGAAACGCAAGTTTCAAGAAAAGTTTTTTCTGACTCAGGTAAACACCAAGTAAACACAGTTGAAATTCCAAAGTGCTTTAACTGACAGTTCAATTTGTCATTTTCTTTAAATGTCAAAAAACCTTACAGCCTACACTTACGGAAGGTGGAAGGAGCAAACGCTCCATTGGAAGTAAGCACACATTGATTAGTAATTTCGACACTAGTGCTTACCCGAGGTTAAAAAAGGATTGTATTAATGCTGCAGGCATTAATTAAAACAATACTATTATTAACGTTGAAGAGCTAGTTCATTATGTTTTAAACTGTGTGTGATGTGAGGAAATGATGCATTGAGTTTAAGTTCATTTTGTCACTGGGCTTTAATATACAGGTACTACTCACAAATATATGTTTTAAAAACTGCTTTGAAGAAAATACAGACAGAATGTATTGGCCTTGATGTGTAATGTATAATGAAATGATGTAGGAATTACTTGATAGCTCTAAGAACAATGTACCTCCTGGAAAATATACCCAATAAGTTCTTAAAGGGACAGTAGAGCTGGGTAGCACAGTAAAGTAAACAATAACATTTACTGAATATGTCTTTGAAAAGTGCTTGTGCCAATTGTGAATATTTCTACTGCATATATAATTTTGGAAATTCCTTGGAATATTTTATGTAGTAAGAATCTTAATAATGGAGGTGCACAATAGGTTCTAACATGAGCAAGAACTTGTGTTTCAGAAATAACAACAGCTGTGTATAAACTTTAGAACTTTTCATTTAAGATTTGATGAGAATTGCTCCTATGTACTAATAGTAACGAAGAGTGGTGCCTAAAAGGATAAACGTGTCCAAGCGGGACTTAAATATAGACTTGGAACTGCTAATGACCACCTCCACAGGTAGTGCATTCCAGGGCTTAATAACGCGTAGTGTATAAAAAAATTTACGAGACATAAGATTGAATCTCCTATGTTGTAATTGAAGCGGATGGCCTCTAAAATTGTAAGTGTCCTCCTTAAACATGAACCCTAAACTAGTTAATAAATAGGGATCGTTGATAACATCATACATTAAAAGGAGATCCCCTCTGAATCATCTGGTAGAAAGGGACATAAAATATAGAGACCTAAGTCTGGTTTCATATGGGACATTTCTCAAGCCTCTCACTATTTTGGTGAATTCTCTATATACCTTTTCTAGTTGCATAATGTCCTGTTTCTTAAAGGGACACCATAACTGTGATGAGAAATCTAAGTGAGGGTGAACATATGCTCTATAAAGAGGCATTAATACTTTGCTATCCCTCGATTTAATGTTCCTCTTTATGGACCAGATGATCCGGTTGGCCTTGAGGATAACCTCGTTAATCTGAGAGTTGGGGGAGAAAATCATCAGATACCAGGACCCCCAAATCCCTCTCTGTGTCTGTACTAATTAACACTATATTATCTAAAGTATAAGCATGAGAGGGATTGTTTTTCCCAAAGTGCATAATCTTACATTTAGTGTGATTCAGTGTCACCCCCCCAGGTAGTAATCCATTTAGGCATTTTATCCAGATCATTCTGAATGGATGTTATTTGATCCAAATTTGCACATAGTCCACCGATTTTAATATTATCAGCATATTTAATAGTATTAGAATGACAATTTTTTTGTTATGTTAGCTATAAAGAGCTGAAAAAGACATGGTCCCAAAACAGAACCCTGGGGCACCCCACTTGTAACAGACCACATGCTAGAGAGCTGTCCATTAATCATAACCCACTGTGTTCATTCACTTAACCAATTCACTATCCATTCAACAAGAATGGGGTTAATATTGAACAAATAAAATTTAGGTAGCAGGACCCAATGTGGGAGAAGGTCAAAGGCCTTACTAAAGTTGATGTAAATCACATCGTAGGGAAGTCTATTATCCAGTTGTAAGCTGACATCTTCATAAAAACATAATACATTAGTCAGACAGCTTCTGTCCTTATTGAAATCATGTTGTTCAATGTCAGTTTTGGCTAGAGTGGAGGTAATTAGATCCTTAATTAGACTTTCCAAGATTTTACACATAGGGGAAGTTAGGCTTATCGGTCTATAGTTCTCCCAATGATTCCTTGGGCCTTTTTTGTGGATGGGGATTACATGAGCAGTCTTCCAAAGTCCAGGAACATAGCTGTGGTTTATACAGTGTTCATATAGTAGTTTAAGGGGCAAAGACAGGCTGTCAGCCAGTAAGTACAAAAGGTGACCAGGCACGTCATTAGGAGACGCACTAATTTTCCCTTTGAGCTCAACTAATTTTGTGTGGACATCTGATTCAGAAATAGTAATGTAGCTGCCCATGAAATCTTTAATTAAATTGGCTCTCTGATTTTTTTGAAATATATTACAAAATTTGGTATTAAATAAATTGGCCATGTCAAGAGGGTTATGTATTAGGGCATCATTTATTTGAAGTGGCCTACATGACATGTAGATTTCTTTAGGGAATTAATATAGGCATAAAATGACTTGCTATTGTCCTTGCATGCATTTGAAGCTAACCTGAGCTCCCAATTTTTTTTCACCCTTCTAATACTGTTTCAAATTTTTTTTTAGATATTTAAATATGAACACCAGTTTATTCGATATAATAATTTTTGAAACAATTTTTTTTTTTTTGTGGTTAGTATTTTTCTCCTCCTACTGCCGGCTATATCAGGAGGGCGTCCCCAGCCCCATCCCCCGGCGTCCACCAGCCGACGCTGACCTAGCCCCAGGGCTTGCCCCCCCAGTGGGGCCGGTGAGGGGTCAAACTCCCCCACTGAGGACTGGATTAGGTGGCCAGCACTGTGGCTAGCTAGGGAAGAGCCTGCGAGACGCCCTCCGCCATCCTGCATGGCGGTATCCTTTTTCTCCTTTCTTCCATGAGTTGGGAACCGTGCAATGATGTCAGTGGAGTGGAGCGCGCATGCTTCCGCACTTGGTCCCTCCAGATGTCTTGTCCAACTCCTTCCCTGCTTGTGGTGCAGTGCCCTGTCCTCCAGCCTCTGCCGGGGGTCAAGCAAGTGCCGACCACCAAGAGCCCCCCTCCCCAGAGAAGGAGAGCAGTCCATCGAACGCTCAATCCTTCTCCTTCCCTGCCGACCCCCGATGACTCATGCTCGTTCCCGAATACGGGTCACCGGTGTAGCGCGAGGTAAGGCGCCAGCACCTCAGCCCTTAGTGCCACTGGGCCAGACATTTTTGAAACAATTTTTGAAATATCATATTAAAATTAACTTTGTAATTTTCTTGGTAATTTATTTTTTTGCTGCCGGGCATCCCCTAGCCCCGTGAATGGGCTCGCCGGGCTCCGTCGACCTGCCCTCTTATACTTGGGGCCCCTCCCAAGTAGGGCCGCCAGCAGCAGGCTAAGGTGGCCAGAGGGGACAGCATCGGAGCCGGCTCATTAGTGGGGCATGGCATTTTTGGTGCTGTGATTCCCTCCAGGGCAGGGATGTGCAATGACGGCCTGCATCTTCCCTGCCTTACATGCATGCTGGCACCGAACACTGTGGTACCCTTGGCCTCCGCTAGGGGTCCGCATTGCATTGGACACTCAACTGCACCTCCCCCCAGAGTAGGAGAGCAGTTCAGCGGATGCTCAATCCTACTCCCCCCCCAGCCGTGACTCCCGGGTCCGTTCCTGAACTTGGGTCATCGGCGTCACAGACGGCAGCCATGCCTCTGCGCCAACAGAACTTTATAATTTTCTAATTACTTAACAGTTCCCCAGAAGAAGCCACTGAATGGCAAAACATTGGGGCACGTTTAATGCTGATTATGAATAAAGAATTTGAAAACATCCATAAAGACTTTAGTTTATGGCTTTTCTAGCCAGAGCAGTTGCACCATTGTTCTTTTCGATTTGACCTCCAGAGTCTTAGCCATCTCCCCATCCTCAGCCCCCTTCACCTCCCAGTTTTGGCTGCCCTCACACCCCAAGCAAACACTTATCCTTCATTCTGTCCCACCCATGCTTAAAACCACCAACGGGTTTTGTAAACACTACTTTGGCTGGTAGACTGTTGTATTGCTCCACCACCATCTCTGTAAAACAATACTTCCTCTTGTTTCCCCGAACCTCCCTCCTGTTAGTTTCCACTCATATCCATGTGACTGCAAGCTAGTATTCCAATTAAATAGTTCCCCACAGTTCACCTTGTAAATTCCTTTTAGGAACTTGAAGATCTCAATCATATCTCCCCTCTCCCTTCTGGTCTCCAGTGAGTACCTGTTCAGTGCCTTGAGGTGCTCCTCATAGGGCCTGCCCTGTTGGCCCTGAATCATTTTTGCTACCCTACACTGCACCATTTCCAGCCTCTCTCTCTCTCTTTCCTGACATGAGGACTCCAGAACTGGGCAGAGTATTCCAGATGTGGTCTCACCAAGTATCTGTATAGGGGAAGTATTACCTCTTCCCTTCTGCTATCAGTGCCCTTCCTGATATATACCAGCATCATTTTCACTTTGCTATATGCCTTGTTGCACTGACTCCACTGTTTGAGGGAGTCACTTTTGTAAATCCAAGGTCCCGTACCTCAGCCATAGTGTTGAGTCTCACCCCACCCATCCAGTACTCTGTCCTGGGATTCTGGTTACCTAGGTGCATTGCCTTGCACTTTTTGATGTTGAAATTCAACTGCCAAGCCTTAGACCACCCTTAACTTTTGTAAGTCACTCTGCATTTCCCTGATTCTCCCATCACTGTCTACTCTCCCACAGAGTTAGTGCCATCTGTGAAGAAACATAGCCTGCCCCGGGTTCCCTCACCAATGGCACTGATGAACATATTGAAGAGCACTGAACCAAGAACAGATCCCTGTGGTACTGTGCTTGTGACCTCCCTCTTTTCTGATTTAACCCTGTAGACAACAATTCTTTTCTGTCTCCCTTTTAGCCAATTACCTTTCTATGACCTTAGCTGCACCCAGATCCTCCATCTTGCCAATCAATGTCTATTGAACATGCAGATGATATCAAGATTGGTGGTCCATGTACAAGTGATAAGGACTTGGACATGATCCAACAGGATTTAGATTACATCTGTGAATGGGTTGCCTTGTGGGGCATGAAATTGAATTACTCTAAATGCAAGGTTATGCATCTGGGTCATACTAACCCATCCAAGAACATATATGTTGGGACATTACCAACTAAACAATACTACTGATGAAAGAGACTTAGGTATAACAATTTAAATAACATGGATTTCTCTAATCATATATATAAAGCTGTAAATAAAGCAAACAGGGTTGCCTGGTCCATTATACGTAATGTATCCTCAAAAGACCCTGAAGTTTTGATGCCATTGTTCAGAGCATATGTAAGGCCTCATTTGGAATATATGTCTCAGCTATTTGAAGAAATCCAATATAAATCAAATTGAATGAGTACAGCATAAATATACTAAACCCTTGCGAGGCATGGACCATCATCCATATGAAGTTAGACTTTATAACCTTAATCTGTTATCACTAGAGACTTCGAGGGCTACGTGGAGACCTATTATTTCTTTATGATGTTTTCCAGGACCCTGAGTTAATAGTTGATTTAGGATTAGAGTTTAAGGATTCTGTCTATACATCAGAGGGCACCCCCTTCAACTGATAGGTAAATCTGTCAATTACATCAGGAGGAAATACTTCTTCACATTAAGGGTAATCAAGCCTTGGAATAACTTACCATTACAAGTTATTATCAGTAAGGATAAAGAACAATTTAAAATAAGATTGGACAAATATTTATTATCTGTTAAATCCTTGTCGTATTATTGAGTCAGACTAGTATGTGAGCATTCATGGGCCTTCAGGCTCCCTTGCTTTCTGTGTACCTTAGTTTGAACCTTAGTATCTTCTTCAGCAAACATCTGTGAGGCACAGACTTGAAAGCCTTGCTGAAGTCAAAGTATATAAAACCCATAGCATGGCCCCTATCCAGTTCCCTCATCAGCCAGTTAAGGAAAACGATCAGGTTTGTCTTACAAGATCTCCCTACCATGAATGTGTGCTGTTTACTATCCTGGAGACAGTTGCTCTCCAAGTAGTCCATGAGGTCCACTTTGACCAGTAACTCTATTAGCTTCCCTACAATGGCAGTAAAAGTGACAGGCTGCCAGTTCTTTCTGAACCCTTTCACTTGTAAATGTTGGCTGCCTCATTTCTAGGGCCCTATTAGTGGCTGCTTTGATTTCACTCACTGGCAAGGGCCCACCATCCTCCCTAGTAAAAACTTGAGCAAAAGTAATCATTAAGGATGGTGACTTTTTGCCCATCTTCCCCTATCACCCTACTTCCCTCAGCTAGTCTTACGATTCCCCTTCCTCTAGATCCTCCTGCTGACACCCTGGAACATGCACTGGGGCTGACCTGTGCAGGCCAACTACTTGTTAGCAGCCAAATGGTTCATTCCAAACAAACGAGGCAACACTCTAAATTGCAGGAACAGGGGATCCTATTTAATGAACAGTGAATAAAGCAGGAACAGTTACTCCATGGAGCAGGAAGAACACTTAACAGATTGCTCTGGACTGTAAGGTCACATCTAAAGCTTGGGTTTACACTGGACTGAGAAGGTCACATTTGAGCATAACACACAGGCAGTGCCCTAGAGCCTAGGCAGCCCACAGTCCAAATGCAGGCAACTTGAATCCTGGCCGAATCAGGCCTTCAAGCAATAAGCAACATCAGTTCATCCTCCAGCCCAAACATGGAACAGTCTTAAAGTGGGGGTCACCATGGAACTAGGGGATGTTCCTCTGAGTCCCTTGGCTTCCAACCCAACCCCACTCACAGTACATTCATAATAACTGCACAACAAACAGTCCTGGGGACCAGGGTCTTTGTCCAGACCCCTGGATCCCTTCATCTCTCAAGAGCCATCCCCTCCTCTCCGCTCACTGTTTATCAGTTCAGCCGCTCCTTCCTTGAAGGGGTCCCACTCAGCCAGTGGTCCTCAGGGCTGACAGCACAGCCCACCCCCAAGATGCAGGCTCCTTGCAGCTCTCCCTGATGAAATTCTCCAAGATGCCCTTAACTAGGGCACCACAAATAACAGCCGCCGCCACGCCCCCCAAATACTCGAAGCACAATACCGCACAAAAGGAATAATTACTGCAGCCTTAATGGCCAAGCGGGCAATCACCCCCACTCAGTCAACTCACTCTGATCTCACAAGTTGATCTCCCTGAAGTGGCGTCTAACAGCCCCTTTTATTTTCTCTCCAGAGTGCCAACAAAGACCCGCCAGAAAAAAAGTCCAATCCTGAAGCGCAGCCCCAGGTACCAAAATCACACACAGCCTTAAAGTCTTATGGGACTGGTAGTCCCTCCAGTAACTATTTAAAATTTGCCCTATATGCACTAGCTGGTGCTCAGACTACAGTCCCCTCAAACCGGAGCAACCTCCCCTTTAAATTTTCCTCCAGCCGGCAGCCACGCATGCTCACTTGGCGCAGCCCGCAGAAACTATTTACAATATTTTTATTACATATATATATTTTTTTTTTCCCCTCCTTCCCATCATGATCCTGAGCCTGGCCTGCTGGAACACTGGATCCAGGACCCGGAGCAGTTGCTAAGTTAAGTTGTCAGACTGGCGGCCACACAAACACAGAGCGTGGACTGCCAAAAAGCTATTTTCAATGTTTATCCTTTTCCCCTTTCTTCCATCTTGGCCCCGGACTCCCCAAAATGGTGCCCGGAGGTGTGCAACCTTAAACCTGGTGCTCGACCCACCCACCACAGACTGAGCACCAGGAATCCGGAGCTGCAACAAAAAACCAAAATGCAGGCCCGAATCCTGCCTGGGACCCCGACCATCACCGGTGGGCAATGGAGCACCGTGGCTCAGAAGGTAAGCCCAATTTGGGGGGGCTTACACTTACAGAAGGCCTTTTTCTTGGTCCTCACTGCTTCCCTGACTCTTGCCGAGAACCATTAACAATCTGTTGAACCTCTTCTTTTGGTTTCCTATCTCATGCATAACTTAGATGCCTTGAGAGTGGCTCTCCTAATTGCCCTCCATCTCTCTCTTCCACTCCACCTACGTTGTCCACCCCAATTAACTTTGTCCTGGCCAGCTCCCTCAGCCTGTTGAAGTCTGCCTTTCTAAAATCAAGGACTTCAGCTCTCGTTTGGGGTTTCAGGATCCAAGGGCCAGTTCAAACCAAATGGAGTTATGGTGGCTGTTCTCCATTGGCTCCCCTATTCGTACTGCTCTTGCTACCTTCGAATTGGTGAGCACCACATTAAGAAATGCAGTCTGCCTGGTGGGTTCCTTATCTAGCTGTACCAGTAGACAGTCCTGGAAGGTATCCTGCAAGGCCAGACCTCTGGTGCTCCTGGTCACTGGAACATCCCAATTGATGTCTGGCAGGTTCAGATCACCCACCACCACTACTTCCCCTTTTACCACCCCTCTTTCGGGTTCTTCTCTGAGCTCTTTGTCCCTCTCTTCCTCTTCCCCCACAGGTCTCTAGATCACCCCAAGTGCAGATTTTTTGCCTGAGGCTGTCTTAAGTTGCACCCACAGTGACTCTGCTTCACCATTACTACTCCTGATGCACCCATCTTCTGCCACCTTAATTCTATCCCCCTCTACCTGTTCCTCTATTTCTCCTGAACTTTGAGTACCCAAGGGCCGTCAGGTCCAAGTCATATTTTTCTGAAGCCCATGTTTTCTGTGATGGTCACAAAGTCCAACTCAGTGTCTGCCATCAGTGCCTGGAGCTCGCTGATTTTGTTACCCAGGCTCCTGGAATTAAGGCATAACCATTCCATCTGACCCCGATCCTATTTTGCTACTACTGTTGTGCTTTCCTTGTCCTTTCATCCACTTGGTTTTCTTTGTGTATATACACTTAGCGTTCCCTCTCCCTGATGTCCCCTCACCTAGTCCACTTGGGGTCACAGCTCTCTTTGTACCCGCTGTGCTGCTACAAGTCCCCAGATGTGAGGAAGTACTAGCTAGGTACACCGTGTGGCAGATGACACCAAAATCTGTAACAGGGTAGATACTAAGGAGGGCATGGAGAAGAGGTAGGGACTTTGGGAAAGTCAAAGGGTGGTCAAGGGCATGGCAGCTGGGGTTCAATGCTAAAACATGCAATATCATGTACCTAGGGCATAGAATCCCAGGAGCTGAGTATAGGATTGGGGGGAGGTACTGACAGTCACAAAGCAGGAAAGGGACCTTGACATGATTATATCTGATTACCTCAAAGTGACAGGGCAATGTGACAAAGCTGTCAGTAGGGGCAGTGGGATGCATAGGGAGAAGTATCACCAGCAGGAGTAGGGAGGTGGTGTTGGCACTATATTGCTCGCTGACGAGACCTTACCTGGTGGACTGTGTCCAGTTCTGGAGTCCACACCTCAGAAAGGACATAGACAGGGTGGAAGCAGTAGAGAGGATGGTGATTAAAATGGTGCAAGGATTGCACCAAAAGCTCTATGAGGAGAGACTGAGGGATCACAACATGTACACCCTTGCAGAGAGGACAGGACAGGGCATGATAGAGGCCTACAAGCATCTAATGGGGGTCAACAACGTACAGAAGGGGAGTCTCTTTCAAATGAGAAAGAGCACCAGGACTGGAATGCATGCAATGAAGCTGTAAGGGTGGAAGTTTAAGAGGGATGTGAGGAAGTACTACTTCACTGAAAGAGTGGTGGACATCTGGAACAACCTGCTAGCGGAAGTGATGAAGGTGAAAACAATAAGAGGCTTCAAGCATGCATGGAACTGACATAAGGGAATATTAGTAAATAGGCAGGGAGATGGGGAGGATTGCCAGAGACTAGTTAGGGTCTGCGGAGACAGACTAGATGGGACAATCTGGGCAGACCAGGTGGGTCAAGCAGTCCTTTTCTGCTGACAAATTCTATGTTTCTATGTCATAAAACTTGCAAATGTGAACGTTAAAAGGTACAGATGTGCACATTAATGTGTGGTAATTAAATAGGCAGGGAGCCTGGCACTGGTACTATTTTATCTTGTGAGTTAGGATAAGGTAAAAATACAGCTGTCAGCATGTGTCAGCAAATCAGCAGCTAGCATTCTTTGTAACCATTTTATAAATAACAATAACCAATAACAATAGCAATAACAGTACACAGCACTTTGAGTAACATAAACCATACACAAGTACTGCAGAAACAAAACCCACTAGTGCAAGCACCTGGGGTACCAGATTTATTGGTGTAGCCCAGGTGCTGTATGCCAGTGAGCTACCACCCCTGCCTGTTGACCACCACTCAGGTTAAGGGGCCTGGGTCCTACTACAGTGGTGATCGGGGGTTCTATCACAAAGTAATAGTAAAATAGCACAGTGCCTCCATCCAGAGTAGGTTGAGAGTGGGCCAGGTGTCTGCTTGGTACAACCCCCTGGGATGCTGTACCTACCCACCTCCCCTTCCAACCACCCCACACACTGGATACCAAGTTGTTCCCCAATACCATACACCACATACACTTGACAGCTTTCACAAAATATCCTCCACACAGCAACTGCAACAAACAAAACACAGCATAATTTGGGGGGAAGGATAGGGGAGGGGTACGAGGAACAGGAGAGTTGTGAAGAGAAAAAGGAGTTAGGTTAGTTAACATTAACAGTGCCAGTAGGCCAAGATGTTCCAATGTTCACCCTCACTGGTACCAGTGAAACCCCAGTTCAGTCTATAAGGGTACCCTGTGATGGTGCAGGTCTGGTCGGTGCCGTAGGTTGGCCGGTGTTGGGGCCCTTGAAGAATACTTAAAGGATGAAGCTTTAAAGTTAGTGTTAAACCTTTCATTGCAAACAACCTTTCCCCAGTTCCTTGAGTTACTCATGGTTCCAGAGAGCTGAGCAGTCGGGGGGGGGGGGTTGGGTTCCAGCAGTTCAGAATCTGAAGTTTCCATTCAAAGAGGACAGCAACAACTAGGCAGCAGTAGATGATGAGAAAACTTGAGCTTGCTTGAAGGTCTGGCCGCTTGTCACCTTGCTTGTAGGTCTTGCAGCTTGTCCCCTTCATCCTATTCAGGCCCGTTGCAAAGCTCATACGCAAGGCCTACCAAACCACAGAGGACTAGGGTTACCACCTTTTAAGGAGCCCAAAGTGGGACATTTCTTACTGAAACATGATTTTTCACAGGACAATATGTAACCTTGACCAATGCAACAGACTTGTTTTCTCTATGTAATCAGAATTAAGACTAAATGTTGTGTCTTTTAGTCATTTCTATTGTTTCTAATCATTTTAAGGTATTTTAGTTTTATGCAACATTTAGTGGAAAGCTAGAAAATATTTTTTTCTACTGTAAAGTCAGGACATTTAGTAGTTTTCATGTTTTTTTTGCAGGACACAGCTGCCCAAATCAGGACTGTCCTGTGAAAATCAGGACAGGTGGTAACCCTACAGAGGACCCAGACCCAGAAGTGGCTCCACAGCATGGCTTCCTCACAGGTCAGAGTGCCCTAGCACTCCAGCACATGCCACTGGCCCCTGCAGCCAGTAAACTCCACTCTGTAGGGGTTATCAAGTTCCCTAACTGGCTCTGAGTTGCAGCTGAGAATACCCTGGTTCCACCTTTTTCTCAGGTGGGAATGCAGCCAGACAGTTTCTCAACTTTTTCCACTTTCCAGTGCCTTTGGACAATCGATTCCAAACTCCAGACTAGCAGTTTGTTTCCACAGCTGGATTTCAGTAGCAGCAACAGGTTCCTAAAGTGAAGGACACCTGCTCACCTTTTTCCTCTCACAGATTTTCTGATTCACAACAGCATCCACCTTTAACTCTTGCTCACACACAGTTCCAAGAAAGACTCTTTCCCAGCACAGGGTTTCCTCTCAATCCCCAATGATGCAGGATCACTGCAACAAACAAGTCTTCTCCAAGCTAGCAATTTCCAGTAGATGCCTGTGTAGCCCCCCCCCCCGGAGGCTTACCTGAATCACCCCGTGTCGTCCTCCGTTTCCCTGTTTTTCTCCATTTCCCTGATGTCCCCTGAATCCCCAAGTAGCCCCACATTTGTTTTCAGCCTCGTTTGGGCTAAATTCCTCGATCATGAGCTGCCGGCATGTTTGCTGTCGGGTCGTCACTCGCGCATGCGCACAGTGGCACTTCGATGTATCTGACTGCTGTTGTTGTTAAAATCAGGAAGTATTTAGTCAGTTCCGGTGCCCTCGCTGGTTTAAATGGGGACCGGTGGCCTCAGCAAGGCTGGTGAGAGGCCGTCTGGGGGTCTAAAAGAACAGGTTACTCACCTGTAACAGTAGTTCTAGGAGTGGTATATGTTGTTCATCCACACTCTCTGGCATGTCCCTTTCCCCTTTAAATCTGGCTGGAAGTCTTCAAGCTAGCTCCTCCCACCCACCTGGGTGGTAAATACCTGGCTCCACCCCATGATGCAGATCTTAGCCCGCTGGAAGCAAGGTTGTGTGCCTAAAGCCGGGGAGGTCGGGTGGGTGCATGTGGATGAACAACATATACCACTTCTAGAACTACTGTTACAGGTGAGTAACCTGTTCTTCTAGGAGCGTGGATATGTTTTTCATCCACACTCTCTGGCAGACTCCAAGCAGTTCTCCGGGAGGAGGGAGGCAAGGCGCACACCCCCTACTTGAGAAAAAGAGATTGGAGAACCGAGGCCCCAATCCAGCATCCTGGCGTGACTCAAGGTCGATGTGGTAGTGGGTAATGAAGGTGTTTGCTGACTTCCAGGTAGCAGCCGACAGATTTCCTGGATAGGGATGTCCCTGGAAGCAGCCACCGATCCAGCAGTATGGTGGGTAGAATGAGCTCCTATCCCTCTGGGCGGCTCCTTGCCTGCCAACTCATAGCACAGACCTATGCATAATGTAATCCACCTTGCAATGGTCTGTTTAGCTGCAGGTCTACCAGAAGCGGCTTCAGCTTAGGTGACAAACAGCTGGGGAACCTCTCCCTGAATTTCCACCATTCTGTCCTTATAATAGGAGAGAGCACATCTTAGGTCCAGGGTATGGAGCCTGTACTTGGTGTCTGAGGTATAATTAGGGCAGTATACTGGCAGAGTCAACACCTGGTTAAGGTGAAACTCTGATACCACCTTCGGAAGAAATTTCAGGTGGGGGCACAGGTCAACTTTGTCCCTGTGAAAGCCCAGATAAGGGGAGTTCCCCGAGAGTGCCTGGAGCTCCCCTGTCTTTCTGGCAGATGTGATAGCCACCAGGAAGGCCATCTTCCATGACAATTGTGAGAGCTCACACTTGCGCATGGGTTCAAATGGCTTGCCCATAAGCTTTGCCAAAACCAGCAACAGATCCCATGGAGGTGGAGGTTCACACACTGGAGGGTATATGTGATCCAGGCCTTTGAAGAAGTGCCCGACCACTGTCTCCTGTACCAATGTCGGCTGACCGGCCCACGCCTGGTAAGCAGAAATGGCTGCCAGATGCACCCTAAGGGTCGATGACCGTAGACCCCCTTTGGAGAGAGACCAATGGTAGTCGAGAATGCTAGCCACAGAGCAGGATAAGGGGTCCAGACTCTTACCCTGACACCAAATGGAAAATCTCTTCCATTTGAAGGCATAACATTTCCTGGTTTATTCCTTACGAGAAGCCTCCACTATGGTGTAGACATCCACGGAAAGACCCAGAGCTTGGAACTCTAGCCGCTCAGGTACCAGGCTGTGAGGTGCAGGGATTGAAAGTCTAGATGGAATACCTTCCCCTGATTCAGAGATATCAGGTCCGGGCATGTACAAAGCTGATCCGGGGCCCTGCAGCTGAGGCTGAGGAGATCTGGGTACCAGAACTGGCGCAGCCAATCTGGGGCTACCAGGAGCACCTTCGCCTTGTCCCTCCTCACCTTGAGTAACACCTTGTGGATCAAGGGAAACAGAGGGAAGATGTAGAGGAGGCCTGGGGTCCATGGCCTTGAGGGGGCATCCCTCTGCAGTGAGCCCTGCTGAGGGGGGTGGGCATGGTACAGCCTCAGCTTGGTGTTTTTCCTGGAGGCAAACAGGTCCACCAACGGTTTGCCCCAACAGGAGAACAGACTGTAAGCTACCTCTGGATGGAGAGACCACTCTTGGGATGTCTGGTCTATGCGGCTGAGAGCATCCGCCAGCTGGTTCAAGACTCCTGCCACATGGATGGCTAGGAGATCCGCCTCCAACTGGCTTATGAGGGTCCAGATGCGAAGCGGCACCTTGCACAGCGATGGGAATGCGTGTCACCCTGTTTGTTGAGGTAGTACATGGTCGTGGTATTGTCTGTCTGGACTTGAACCACTTGACCCTGGAGCTGAGGAGCGAAAGCTGACAGTGCCAGTCTGACTGCTCTGAGCTCCAACAGGTTGATGTGGCATTGGGTCTCCTCGGGGGTCCAGAACTCGTGGGCTCTGTTGTCCCCCATGTGGGCTCCCCAGCCCATGAGAGAGGCATTGGTCATGAGAACGACTGTCTGCTTGGGGCGGACAAACAGGATCCCCTCCTGCACCCGGTCTGGGGCGGTCCACCATTGGAGAGTGTCCCACATCATCTGGGTCACAGTGATCAGCTGGTTGAGGTGACCATGGTGTTGAGTCTACTGAGTGGTCAGCTCCCATTGGAGGGGGCGCATGTGCCATCTGGCCCAATGGACCACTGAGGTGCACGCCGCCATGTAGCCCAGAAAGTGCAGGAATCCCAGGCAGGGCGCAAGTGCCCAAACAGAAATGACTGAGTAAAGGAGGAAAGAACCTCTGCCCTGTCTGCCGGGAGCTGAGCTCTAGCTTGACGAGAGTCAAGCTCTGCCCCGATGAAGCCCATCACCTGAGAGGGCACGAGTTCCTAGTTGAGAGCAGGTTCGAAGAGCCAGATTCCTGGATCTCTCCACCTCCTGGAGGGAGGAACCTGCCAAGAGCCAGTCATTGAGATAAAGGTAAATTCGAACTCCTCGATGCCGGAGATGGGCTGCCACCACTGTGATGCACTTGGTGAAGACCCTTGGGGCCAATGACAGACTGAATGGCATGGCTCAGAACTCGTACAGGGTCCCTTCAACCCTGAAGTGGAGGAACTGTCAATGGGACGGACGGATTGGGACGTGGAAGAATGCGTCCTGCAGATCCAGTGAACAGAACCACATGTTTCGCTCCAGGGATGGTATGATCTGGTTCAGTTACCATCCGGAAGGTGCGAGACCTGAGATATTGATTCAGGTCATGGAGATCTAGGATGGGGTGCCAACCCCTCATCCACTTGGGCACCAGGAAGTACCTGGACACGAAGCCTGGGTCTGTAGGAGGATCCAGCACTGGGGCTACCACCTCTTTGCAGAGGAGATTAGCAATGTTGTCTCGAAGAGCCGACTGAGTGCGAGCTGAGATCCATTCCTCCCAAGGGGTGTGGGCTCGGCTGGGAGGGTACTGCTTGAATTCCAGAGGTAGTTCCTGGCTGACCACTTCTAGACCCACCTGTCTGAGGTGATATTGGGCCAGGCGGAAAGAAAGTGGCAGAGCCAGCCCTCCACAGGAGGACTCAGAGCTGGCGTGACAGGTGTAGGGGTGGCAACCCCCAACCTGTCACTGAGCAGGCTTAGAGGAGGAGGAGGCTCCTGGACCAGCACCTCGGCCTCCTTTATGGGGCTGTTGAGGACCCTGCTTGGGCCTGGAGCACCAAGCTTGAGCCTGCTGTTGCTGCTGGCCTCCTTGATAGAGGGCTGCCTAACCACAGGGGAAGAGTGCCGAAAATGCTTCTTCTTGCACTTCTGCTGGTTCTTGTCTGAAGAACCCTTCACAGAGGTAGCATCCAAGGTGGCATTGGACTGCTCTATGTGCTTGGAGGTGACCAGCCACTCCTGGACTAAAGAGGTCGGTGCCTAGGAAGGGCACGTCAGGTAACTTGTGCTGGGTATCCGCTGGGAAGGAGGATAGCCTCAGCCAAGCCCTGTGGCGAGTGGACACTGCGGCTGCCAAAGAACTGGTATAGGAGTCTCCAATGTCCAGGGCTGTCTGGAGCTGCTATTTTGCAACAGCACGGCCCTGATCATGGACCTGCTTCACTGTGGTCTACATGTCTGCTGGGAGATGAGGTAGAACTTCATCCAATGACCCAAGGAGGGCATGAGAGAAGTGTGCCACGATGACAGCTGAGCTGGCCTCATGAAGGCTTAAGGAGAAGGCAGTATAGACCTTATGGGCAGAGTGGTCCATATTTTTGGACTCCTTGTCCAGGGGTCGGTTAGTGTTGGCTGAGCTACCGGTACATCTGAACACAGAAGCAGTCACTAGGCTTTCGGCTGAAGGATGCTCTGTGAACCCCGCCAGGGACCCCATGGGCACCGTGTACTTGAGGGCCATGTGGGCAGATGGGGCTGGGCAGGAAGCAGGATGCTGCCAAAGCTCAAGGGCCAGGCCAACAATGGCTTTGGCCACTGGAAAGGCTTCCATCGGGGTATCCCCCCTTTTGAGGATTTCTGTAAGGGGGTACTCCGCCTTTATCTGGATGGGCTCCAGGGGCATTCCGGTGGACTCGGAGATCAGGTGGAGAATGTCCTGAAAGGAGGAACAGCCTTCCTCCAGTCTTGCCATGGATGACTCATCATCCCCCGGATGAGAGTGTAACCCTGTGTCATCAGAGTCCTAAGAGTCGGGGTATAGTGGCCTACCGCCTACGTCCCCTTGATCCGCCGAGGGCGGTCGGGGATGTCCGTAATGGACAGATGTTGGGGAAGCCCGGTCTGTACGGTCCTCTTTCAAGGGAGCCCCTCCCTGAGGCTGCTTAGGTGGTAGCTCCACCAAAATCGGTGGAGAAACTGGAATAGGCCAAGCCGGTATATGCACCAGACCCACGGGAGGTGGAACTGAGGCCTGCAGTTCTGGAGGGGTAGGCATTGGCTTAAGAGGTGGAAGCCAAGTAATGGCCGGGGCGGCCAGTGGAGCTGGCTTCTGCCTGGTCAAAATCAGCTGTTGCCACATCAAATCCTCATAGCGTCAATGGAATTTCCGTCGAAGCCTCTCCTTAACCGAGGAGCATGAGGACCGGCGGTGTCACCTCTTTTTTGAATGTTTGTGGCCCTTTTTCTGTCGATCGACCGAAGGGGTCCTGGTCCTCGATCGAGACCGACGGGGTTGGCTAGTTCGATCGGGAGACACCGGAGTCAGTGAAAACTGAGGTTCCGGCACCTTATCCTCGATGGGGACACCCGAGGGCAGTGTCTCCTTGTCGGGAAGGGAAAGGACAGGCGTCCTTTCTAAGGAGTCATCGACTGGGGTTGGCAACAAAGGCTCAATTGGGTCAAGAGTAATCTCAGCCAGTTCAGCAATTTCCTCGGTCTCGGTGCCTTGGCCAGACAGAAGATCCGTAAAGCTGGTGGCCAAGGAAGCGATCTCGACCGAAGTCGAGACAGCATGTTCCTGGGACTGGAACCTCTCTCTCAGTCCCAGGAGCATCTCCTTCTGGAAGAAGACAACTTGGGGTCCTTGTCCCTCTTCTGAGGGCAGGAGGAGTGTGAGCCCGAGGGTGCCTCACCCCTGGTGGGGAGAGACTGGCACAACTCCCTAAAGGAGCCCGAAAAAGTAGAGCCAAGGTTGAGAAGAATGAAAAAACTGTGACTGTCCAAAGCCTGAGCCGCTTCCTCCTCGAAAACAGCCATCTGTTCAAGCTGCTTGGTGGATCCCGTGGCCGTGGAAACCGCCCACCTTGCCTCCTTGGATTTCACTGGCGGGTTTCTAAGCTCTGGTCTCCCCAATTTTAGGCATGCCTTGCGGTCATCCAGAACGTTGGGATGGCTGGCCAAACAGAAATTACAAGATGTGGTGTCATGTCCGACACCTAGGCAATAGACACACGAGAGGTGGAGATCAGTGCTCAACATTTTCGGCGAAATCCGGGGGATGATTTGTCCTCTATGTCCAATGCGCTGTAATTGGAGTCGTGAACTCTGACGAAGTTTCAGTCATTTGCAGAAAACCGACTTTGCGAATCCAGGGCCTATGAATTGCTAAAGTAGCACGAGAGAACCTGAATCTTCCAGCGGAAAGAAAGATCTGGCATCATGGGGCGGAGTCGAGGTATGTACCACCAGGGTGGGTGGGAGGAGCTAGCTTCAAGACTTCCAGCCAGATTTAAAGGGGAAAGGGACATGCCAGAGAGTGTGGATGAACAACATATCCACGCTCCTAGAACTTAAGTTAAACTCGGGGTATAGACGAGGGCTCGTGAATATGAAATGAGCCCTCATGCATATTAATGAGGGAGCTGCCTGCTGCCGAGGGGAACAGTGTTTCGGCGGCAGTGACAACTAAACTACTAGGGGTAACTGGGCAAGCGCGGGATAATTTGAAAGGGCACAGAAGGGGCTGCAAAGTGTTGGGGAAATGGTGGAATTAATGAATTTTGTTGGGCTGCACCACGACCTAGTTGCTGGGAGCTATGTTGGACTGCTATGGACTGAATGGGGCTGACATTTTGCCGATCCTTTGACCCCAGTGCAGCAGCCAATCCCCTCGTTAGACACCTAAAACTGTAACAAAGGGACTCCTGGGAAAAGAAAGGGACTAATTCAGGTGCCTAAATCATGCCCCGATAAGCCACCTAAATATATTGATCTCTATGGTTATAGACAATCGATAGGCTCAACCAGCCAATCAGAAGCTTGGATTCTCGAGTGAAGCCCACTAGACTGTCTGGGTTTCTTCAGTCTGTTCTTGGGCTCTGTACAAGTCAGAGGTCTCCTGTGAGTGTAGATCTGGACTGGAGAGGCCTTTCCCAGGTCTATAGTGGAGATTGCTGTGTTCAGGAAAGGATCAGCAGGGGAAAGAGAGCGAGAGACTGAACTGATACCTCAGTTTCCCAGGTACTGTGAACTGTTTGATTATTTTGGAGAAGGTAAGTGCTGCAAAAACCCTGTACTGGTGGACTGAATTGTGCTGAGAGGACTGGTCTGATTATTTGAGTGCCACAGTTGCTGCTGAAAACTTGTTTCACCTATTTGGGGCTGCAAGTGGGTCGCCCCTGAAAAAGGGAAATTTGGAGCTCAGTGGGCCTACCTGGTCACCAAAATTTAATAAATAAATAAATAAATAAGTGTGATTTTGGAAGAGGCAAAGCATCTCTGGACTTCGAGGTGCTAGCCAGGTGTTATACTTTTCCTGAGTGAACTGGTTGAAGTGGCTGAGAGCTGTGTCCCAGCTGCAGCTGAAGGAGGGATTGTGGACAGTTTCTAACTGGAAAGTGCGGACTGGTGTGCAGGGGTTTGTTGTGTTTAGATCCCCCTATGGTTTGCGCCTGAGTTTCATCTCATCTAGGGCTAGCACCCACTGCTAACTGGCACTGGACTTTGCTTGAGCTACTGCCTGTGATTTCTGTGGTTTTCAGACTCAGTGCAGAGACTGCAGGAGGACCCCCACCATTTGGAAGTTCTCACCCAGAGCCAGGGAGGGAATTAGCTAACCCCTTCAAAGTGGGGCTCACTGTCTCGGGAGGTCACTGGCACTTGCTGGGGTGTTGGGAACCTGTGATCCACTGTGGGGAGCTGGGCTGTGGAGCCACTCCTGGTCTGGGCCTTCTGGGGCTGGTGTGGTCCTGCCACAGAGCTCTGCAATGGGCCAGAAGTGGCTGAAAGTGACAAGCAACCAGACCTCCAATCCAGGGGACAAGCTGCAAGATCCTCAAGCAAGATTCCATCTGCCCATTGTTACATGGAGCTCCATGATCCAGGACAGCTGGAGGCATTCAACCCAGGAGTGCTTGAGTTCTGCAAAACTGTGAGTACCCGGACCTGGTTCCCAGAAACCAAGAAAGTGAGTGTAAAAGGGATTTAATTACTTCCTCAAATAATTGTTCCATTTAATCAGGGCCCCAACAGCCTGCCAACCTATGGCAACGAACAGTCCTGCACCTTATGGGCAACCCCAAGGACTATCAGGGAAGACACTGGTACCAGTGGGAGTGTGCCTCCATGGGTGGGCTTGGCCTACGGGCCTCTATGGTTATTGTTACTTGTTCTCTCTAACCATCTTTTTATTTACAGCCATCCCTTGTCTCGGTATCCCTTACCTAGTCCTTACCCCAATAAAACTGTGATTTATTGTTTGAAATTGGGTGTGCAGGAATTCTCTGAGTTTGTCAAATCATTACTGTTCATGGTTTATGGTATTATTGAACAGTTGGGTATTCAGAGTGTGGGGTGATTGGTAGGGGAGGTGGGTAGGTGCAGTCAGTCACCTGACCCACTTATAACTATCTCTGTGGAGACACTGTGCTAGTTGTATTATCTTTGGGATAGAACCCCCGATCACCACTGTAACAGGACCCAGGCCCCTTAACCTGTTAGAGGGCCAACAGACAGGGGTAGAAGCCTGCAGGCACACGGCACCTGGGCTACATCTTTGGAGGCAACACTGGGATCTCCTGTTCACCAGCCATGCCCACTCTGGTGAACCAGAATGGAGAGAGACTCCCCTGGGGTCCCCAGCACCCAGGTCGGCCCCCCCGAGGCCGAGGTTTAAGTCTACAGAGGATGACAAAGTGAAATTGGTGGAATGGAGTGGGAGTATGAAAATGGACCTCAGGGGACGGAGGAAGGGGAGACAGAACAACACCTGACCACAATAACCAAACTGGGTAAAGTAAAAGTGTGAGGAAGAATGCAACTGTACTAGTAGAGAGTAACAATGCAATAGAGGCTGCCTGGATACTTGAGGCTTTGGTGGCAGCGGAAATGCCCGAAGTTCGGCCTATCGTAACTTCTTTTAGTGTAATCTTCTCGGGGAAAGGGGGACGCAGGTCTGGGCTTCCCCTAAGACTTCCTAAGGTGGAGAAACACCAGCCCAGACCATTGCCCGTAGCTTTTGATTTTAATTGCAAGTGTAACCCCCCTGTTACCCGGGGTACTAGAATCCCAGTAAGACCTAGTGGTATGCAGGGAAGGCAGCTTGTGAAACTCCAGTTAAATGGATTTCACACTGTCTCACTCTATTCTCAGTCTCAGCTGAGACTGAGGGATGACATCACCATAGAACTCTCGCAGCTGCATGAGCCACACTGGAGTGCTGCAGTTGGAAGTTAGGAAAGAATGTTGGGAGTTTTTGAACAGAGTCTGTGTGCAGTCTTGGAGAGAGGAGCAGCACAGCAGTCTGAGTGCAGGCTCTCAGAGCCTTAAGCTCTGTTTTAAAGCTACTGTAAGGGAGGTGTGTGTTTCCACTGAAAGAGAAACACAGTAAGCTGATTGTGAAGTGGTGGAGACCACTGTTACTGGTCCATGTGCCCCATCCCTGAGGGTATGGGGGTATAAAGGTTTGCCTGTCTTCCAGGAGCAACCCTCCTGGTTCCGGCTAAGGAAGAAGCTGCCTTATTTCAAGTTGTGCTGCGGCACCAGAAGCTGTGGGAGAGAAATTCCTGTGAGGAATCACCTGTGGGGCTCCTGTAACCAAAGGGTGAGTTCGCTCTGACAGAGGGCCTATGTTTTCACCTAAACTGTTAGAACGTGGGGATTGGACTACTTAAGTTGTAGGAGTTCTAGTGTAATAGACATTGCCGGTTAATTCAAGTAGGTTCAAGTCCAGCACAAAGAGTGAAGTAACGTGGGGATTGGACTACTTAATTTGTAGGAGGTCTAGTAGACATTGCCATTAATTCAAGTAGGTTCAAGTCCAGCACAAAGAGTAAAGTAAAGTGGGGATTGTACTGCTTAATCAGTGGGAGGTCTAGAGCAATGGGCTAAGCCAAGTAAAAGTTATGTTCAAGTCCAGCACAATGGGAAAGCAAGACAAGTAGAGGAAATGTGACATACATTTAGCCTTAATCTAGATTGCCAAGCTTTACAGAATGAGATGTTTAATGTCCAGAAAATTGCCGGGTATGAATTGTGGAAGCAAGAGGTAGGAGACCCCCCCATCAGTAGTAATCAAATTCACCTCTACGGATTTGCTCTGTGGCACCTTTACTTTCTCTCAGGTACTTGGCCAGTGCCTGAGGAAAGTACCCAGACGTGGGATTAAAAGAACTCCCTTTTAGAGCTGAGGTGCATTTAGATGGTTTAGGGAGCCACCAGAAAAGGTTTCCATGACACCAGTCATTGTGGTTTGAAATCACAGAAAGAGCAGAACCAAACCACACAAAAACACGTATCCTGGATTTTAGGGGGGCAGACTTTGGGAAAATGGGGAGATACTTGAAAGAGGCATTAAGGGGCATGGGACAGGAATCAGGGGTTGAGGAACAGTGGGCAGTATTTAA
This sequence comes from Neoceratodus forsteri, assembly GCA_016271365.2. NCBI lineage: Eukaryota > Metazoa > Chordata > Ceratodontiformes > Ceratodontidae > Neoceratodus > Neoceratodus forsteri. The sequence goes on along the minus strand of CM028137.1, from coordinate 821,681,780 downwards.
AATGGGGATTACAAGAACAACAGAATTATGCATTAAGCAGGTTAGCAAGAGGAAAGGAGGAGGAGACCATTATGGTTTTCCAAAGAGGTAGCAAAGAAAGTGAAAGCCAAAAAGATTGCATTCAGGCAATACAAAAAGACACAGGCAGAAGGGGATAGGGAGAAGTACCAGGAGAAGCAAAGGGAGACAGGGAGATCAGTAAGGGAAGCCAAAGCTCAGACAGAAGAACACATTGCAAAATCAGTGGGTAGAGGGGACAAAACCTTTTACAGGTACATAAGTGAAAAAAGAAAGACAAAGGGAGGGATAGTGAGACTGAAGGGGAGGATGGAGGTCGGGAAGATGACAACAGTAAAGCTGACATATTGAGCAGGTATTTTGCTCACCCTTTACTGAAGAAGAGGAGGGTAATGGGTCTGAAGGGAGTACAAGGGGTGAGAATGGTGCAGAAATGGACACAAGTCCCTTTACACGAGAAAGGGTCCTGAAGGAACTGGAAGCAATAGAGTTGATAAAGCAATAGCCAGATGGGTGCACCCCAGGTCCTTAAGAACTAAGAGAGGTGGTGGCTGAACCTCTGGCTATCCTGTTTAGCTGATCACTGGAAACAGGGAGGTACCCAAAGACTGGAGGACAGCAGATGTAGTCCCTTATACAAAAGTGGGAACAAAGAGGAAGCAGGGAACTACAGACCAGTCAGCCTCACCTCGGTAGTGGGGAAGACTGGAAGCACTACTGAAGGAGAGATTGGTGGAACATCTGGTTGTCAATGGACTACAGGACCCAAGGCAGCATGGTTTCACCAGGGGGAGGTCATGTCAGACCAACCTCATTGAATTTTTTGACTGGGTAACTAGGGAGGTGGATCAGGGGAGGGCAGTGGACATGGCCTATCTGGACTTCAGCAAGGCCTTTGACACTGTGCCACATAGAAGACTATTACACAAACTGGGGAATATGGGTGTGGGCAGGACAGTAGTGTGGTGGGTAGGTAACTGGCTGGGTGGTAGGACACAGAGGGTGGTGGTAAATGGCTGTCACTCCACAGAGGGAAGAGTGACCAGTGGGGTACCACAGGGATCAGTGCTGGGACCGGTCCTATTCAACATCTTCATCAGTGACATTGCGCAGGACCTAGAAGGCAGAATTTCACTGTTCGCTGATGACACAAAGCTCTGTAACAGAGTAGACACACCAGAGGGTGTAGACAGAATGAGAAGCGACCTGCAGAAACTTGAAGAATGGTCAGGGGTTTGGCAGTTGAAATTCAATGCAAAGAAGTGCAAGATAATGCATATGGGGCACAAAAACCCTGGCACAATATATCAGTTGAGGGGTGAGGATATAGCATGCACCAAGCAGGAAAGAGATCTTGGGGTTGTCATCTCTGATGACCTCAAGGTAGGGAAACAGTGTGACAAGGCAGCAGGTAAAGCAAATAGGATACTGGGATGTATAGGCAGGGGCATCACCAGCAGGAAAAGGGAGGTCATAATTCCGCTATACAAGACACTAGTGAGGCCCCACCTGGAGTACAGTGTACAGTTCTGGAGACCATACCTACGTAAGGACATAGACAGGGTAGAGAAGGTTCAGAGGAGGGCAACAAAGATGGTGCATGGATTGCATCACAAGTCCTATGAAGACAGGTTGAAGGAACTGAACATGTACTCCCTGGAGGAGAGGAGGGAGAGAGGGGATATGATAGAGACATACAAGTATCTTACAGGGAGAAACAGGGTGCAGGAAAACACTATTTTTAAGCGAAAAAGATGTTCCAGGACTAGAGGGCATGGGATGAAGTTGGAGGGAGGACGATTCAGAGAAAACATGAGAAAGAATTTCTTCACAGAACGGGTGGTGGCCAAGTGGAACACCCTGCCAGAGGAAGTGGTGGTGGCTGAAACAATCACGGGATTTAAGAATGCATGGGATAGACATAAAGGAATTCTGGAGGTCAGGGGTAAGGGGCAACAGACTTCTAGGAAAACAAACTGAACTTACAAGCTCAAATGGGCAGACTGGGTGGGCCATAGGCCCTTATCTGCCGACACTGTCTATGTATCTATGTATCTGAGTGGCCGGCAAGGGAGCCGAGCCAGGGAAATCCCAGATAGTGTACAAGTTCAGGCTGTGTACCCAAAGCAGTGTGCAAGTCCAGGCTGTGTGCCCGGTGGGTTCAGAGCCTGAGGGCTGGAGTATTGAAGAAGTGTTTCTTATTCTTTTAATCTGCATTACCAGAAGTGTAGCCCCGTGGAGGTTTGTCTATGCTTTGTTTGTTCTGTTTGGATGTGAATAAAACCACATTTTAGAATCCCACTTCTGGTATTGGACATAACAGTTATTGCTTCCTGTGTTCGGAATTACTTGGGTGCCCCTGTGCAGAGTAAACAAACCTAGCCCTTGTGCCGAGTAACCTATTCCTCCCCGAACCCAGTCCCCACCTGGTACTGCTGTCAGATTCAAACAGCATACCACCTGTCGTTTGCAAAAAGGCAGGGAGGTGGGGGTTGCAAAATTGAGGCACCGCTTTGGATTTTAAATTTAGGGAGGAAAGGTGCTCGGGCAAAGGGCTAGCGTTTTGGTTATCTGGCAGTGGGTAGCCCAAAAAGCTGAAGCAAGGTTAACTAGTGTGTCGCTGTGTGCTGTTGTCCATGTGCTGCTGTTAAATGCCTGAGAGAGTATGCCCTTGCCCTGCATCAAAAATTTACAGCGTTTTGCCAGCTTTTAAAAAAACTGTGTGACAAAAAAAAACGAGAAAGACTAGGGGTAGCAACAGGAAATTTGTGCCTTGGACGTTGGAAATGCTTTCTAGTGAATGGAGAGACTTGCTGTGTTAATGGCCATGACAAATGGTTGAAATGGGCTCCCGCCGTGGAGTCAAATTCGAAAAAAAAAGTGGTTTTGCAGTTTAAATTTGCCTGCTCGACGATCGCCATGAGGAGAAGAGCATTTGCGAGGGAAAGAGGCTCATTTGCATGGCGTCGTGTGATTGGTGAGACTGAAATCAGTCCCGCCCCCAAGCCAGCTCTACAGTGACTGCTCAGCATTCGAGAGGGATTGTGAGTGGAGTGCGTGTACTGGATTACCGGAGGAGCGTCGCGGTGACTGAAAGTGCTGTAAAAGTTTCAAAAACGGACTTTTCTGTTTAAAATCGGGCTCAACCCGCATCTCGATCGACTGGACTGTGAGTGTGGTGTTCGGAGGGACGATTGGCAGGACTGCCAACCCACTTCTGTCCAGAGGCCCCCAAGACTGGCTGCAGGCTGTTTCCCATCGCCGAAAACAGCTACTGATAACAGTGAGTACCAACAGAATTAATTGCTCAGACCAGTGATTTTTGCCAAAAGCCAGCTGAATCTGTGTGCAGCAGTGTAATCGAGTTGCAATCAAGGACTGTGTTAAGTTTTTACCAGCAAAAGCAAACCTTTTAAGCCATCGACTGTGAGCATAGTTATGGGTTCGGCGTCAGAGTAAAGTTTCAAAGCCATGAGAGAGACTGTGAGTTGTATCACGATATGCAGCAAGATTTGCAGGCAATCCTGTGCTTGAAATACTGAGGCTTTAAAGGACTGTGAAATAAAGCAATGTCTTCAGCAAGTGAAAAGTCCATGGTAAATCATATAAAAGTGCTAAGAAAAAGAACAGTGCAAGTTTGTGCAGTTTGAGCAAAGTTATCAGTACAGTGTGTAAATCGGATGCGCAGTGGCTTGACCCAATTTCAGAATGTTGATGCACAGGAGTGCCGCCGCCGCCATTACAGGGTGGGGTAGTAATGTAAACACAGCAGCAGAGGAGCCATTTTGAAAATGAAAGAAACTGTTCAGTGATGTGGGACTTTCAAAAACAGTGAGCGTTTGTTGGTTTTTCTCTGCAGTCATGGCCTCAGGACCAGCCCGCTACCTGGACCATGCCTGGGCTGTGGTAGCAGCAGAAGTAAACAAGTTAAGTGACATTGAGAGGGGTTACTATGGAGGACAACTGCCTCCTCATGTGGTGATTCCTGGATACCCAGTGCAAGTGTGCTTAATATGCTTAAATGCTGGAAGGGACATCTTCATGGTACCTCACTGTTCGGATGCTTAGAGAAATACGGCTTGTTTAAAGCACCCAAGATTCATTTGACTCCCACATGGACAAAATTTCAAGAATCTGCAGTTGGCAGCACACAGCACCAGGCGGAGCCTGTTGGAGGAGCCCCCTCGGGGGAGTGTGGCACAAAGCTAGAGGGTGCAGATTTACAGACAGAACAATATGCTGATGTTTCGGATGCTGGATTGCAGAGAGACAATTCAGACAGAGCATCAGTAGACCCTTGGAGAAGGGGGCCCAGTCCAAGTGTCATAGGAGAAGACGGGATGAGGGAGGCCTTTGAATGGGAGGTATCAACCTCGGTGCCCAGCAAAGAATGGATAGTCTCAGGAGTGAGGATGACGGCTCACTCCTGGGCACAGATTCTCAGTGAGGAAGAAGAAGAGGGGGAACCAATGTGGCCTTGTGAAAAAGAAACTGGTACACAGCCTCAAGCTCTTGCCTCAGAGGAATGCATGGGAGACAGTGGTGATTCCACTGCCCTGGCTGTGCAAGAAGAAGAAGAAGCCAGGGATCCATTTTTTGTCTCGTTGAGAATGCGTAGCTGGCAGAACCAGGACTGGCCACCCCCAAGCCAGGCCAGTGGTCTCAGGTTGTCCAAAGCTAGTAAAGAGGAGAGACTGGTTCGTAGGAAGGTGAATGAAATCTATGGGATGTCCTTTCCTACCTTTCCTCAGAGAGTCTGGGAGGAGATTGAGAACAGCAGGAAATCCTGGATTTGGGCCGGAGCAATGAAATGTGTGCATCCTGTGCAAACAAGCATGTCAGGAACAGAATGTTTCACGAAAAATACAGCCAGTGGAAAAGAGGCAGGACAATGTTAATGGACACTGTTCGAATAGTGGATGGACAGGGACGTGAAACCTTTCACAGTGTGAAATATGTGCGCCCAGACGTGGTAATAATTCAAGCGCCTGACCCGCTGTGCTATTGGCCACAATGCAAAGACCTCCCTGCAAATGTGCCCATGCCTACCAACTGGAAAGCAGAGCAATGGTAGCCAGTGCTGCCACTCCAGCCATTGCAGTGCCTTTGTTGTTCCGCCAGTATGGACGTCCAAGACTCAGGTGCCCCACATTCATCAGTTCTACAGTGTACTGGCCTTCCAGAATCCATCAACTAGCCCACCAGATGACTTCAGATCCAGAGAGAACACCATCCCAGCTGTATCCTGATTCATCGCTTGGTAACTGGATGACGTCAGACCAGCTGTTTTCCTTTCTGTTCCTGTTCCAAGGTTCCATCTCCAGAGATGACATCAACCCAGCAGTTTCCAGATATGCCCTCCTGTTGTTCCCAGAAGATGTCCGCCCAGCTGTATTGTAAGATTGCTGCCAGGGAGAGTCTTCGGCCGAGGACCAGGTCGGTGCTTTGTTCATTCTACAAGGGACTGGTAAGTCCAAACTTTTCTATTCTTATGACATTGCAGTACACACCCTACACTAGCAGACTCCAGATGTGTGAACTGTCCTCAAAGACTCTCCCCTCCCGGACTTTGGCCTGCTAGAACTGTGCTTCACTGGGCTCCGGCCCAGAAGAGACTCTTTAATAGACTAGCCTTCGGGCACTGTGGTCACTAGATGGGACTTTTAGGGCACTCCATCCCCCAAATGTGTATTGTAAATAATGTCATTGTTTTTCTAGTTTTCTAATGTTTATATTGTTTTTCTACCTTTTCTAAAAAAAAAGTATTTTTGGGATTCTCCAGTGTTTTGATAGTAGGGGTTTAGATAGACTGTGTATGCAGATTAGGAGTGTGTGTTGTCTTTCTTTTTCTTGCAGGTGTTCCTGAAGAAGAGAAGAGAAGACAAGAAGAGGAGGAGGGACTCATCGAGTTCCTCACTAGTACTTTAGTGTGTAGTATTTAAAGTACTGTTGTTGTTGTTGTTACTGTGTAGTAACCCTTTTCTTCCACAGGTATGGTTGTGGGGATGTGAGGGAGCAATGTAATGGTATGGTATTAGCTCCTGTTGTGTGGTTGCATGGTGCCCAAGGTCGGGGAGGTCCCCTGTTTGTTTGTTTTGGGGTTTGAGTTAAAGGCAGATAGGTTTTTCCTAGAGGGCTAGGGGGGATAGACAGGCTGTGGCCCTGACCTGCAGTAGGGGTTGCAGTGCTCATCTATTAGGGCTATGCTCTGGGCAGTTTTACCAGAGCCACTAGGTACCCATAGTCAGCGGGTAGAGTAGAGGCTGATGCGTCAGCCAACGATCTCTAGGGCCTTAGTGTTGTCTGCCTGTGCTGGCACATGGTAGGGGAGAAGGTAGTGCTGCCTCCCCATAGTTAAGACAAGGGGCGAGATGGCCTAAGCCGGGTAAATAATGACTGCGGACAGTCATTTTCCTGGCCCACGGCGAGTGTAAACCCCCTGTTACCCGGGGTTACTAGAATCCCAATAAGACTTAGTGGTAGGCAGGGAAGGCAGCTTGTGAAACTCCAGTTAAATGGATTTCACACTGTCTCACTCTGTTCTCAGTCTTAGCTGAGACTGAGGGATGACATCACCATAGAACCCTCGCAGCTGCATGAGCCACACTGAAGTGCTGCAGTTGGAAGTTAGGATAGAATGTTGGGGATTTTTGAACAGAGTCTGTGTGCAGTCTTGGAGAGAGGAGCAGCACAGCAGTCTGAGTGCAGGCTCTCAGAGCCTTAAGCTCTGTTTTAGAGGTACTGTAAGGGAGGTGAGTGTTTCCACCGAAAGAGAAACACAGTAAGCTGATTGTGAAGTGGTGGAGACCACTGTTACTAGTCCATGTGCCCCATCCCTGAGGGTATGGGGGTAGAAAGATTTGCCTGTCTTCCAGGGGTAACCCTCCTGGTTTCGGCTAAGGGAGAAGCTGCCTTATTTCAAGTTGTGCTGCAGCATCAGAAGCTGTGGGAGAGAAATTCCTGAGAGGAATCACCTGTGGGGCACCTGCAACAAAAGGGTGAGTTCGCTCTGACAGAGAGCCTATGTTTTCATCTAAACTGTTGGAACGTGGGGATTGGACTACTTAATTTGTAGGAGGTCTAGTGTAATAGACATTGCCGGTTAATTCAAGTAGGTTCAAGTCCAGCACAAAGAGTAAAGTAAAGTGGGGACTGGACTGCTTAATCAGTGGGAGGCCTAGAGCAATGGGCTAAGCCAAGTAAAATTATGTTCAAGTCCAGCACAATAGGAAAGCAAGACAAGTACAGGAAATGTGACATACATTTAGTCTTAATCTACATTGCCAAGCTTTACAGAATGAGATGTTTAATGTCCAGAGAAATGGCCGGGTATGAATTGTGGAAGCGAGAGGTGGGAGACCCCCCATCAGTAGTAACCAAATTCACCTCTATGGATTTGCTCTGTGGCACCTTTACTTTCTCTCAGGTACTTGGCCAGTGCCTGAGGAAAGTACCTAGATGTGGGATTAAAAGGAGAACTCCCTTATAGAGCTGAGGTGCTTTTAGATGGTTTAGGGAGCCACCAGAAAAGGTTTCCATGACATATGGAAGGTATCCGAGTGGCCGGCAAGGGAGTCGAGCCAGGGAAATCCCAGATAGTGTACAAGTTTGGGCTGTGTACCCAAAGCAGTGTGTAAGTCCGGGCTGTGTGCCCGGTGGGTTCAGAGCCTAGGGCTGGAGTGTTGAAGATGTGTTTCTGATTCTTTTAATCTGCATTACCAGAAGTGTAGCCCCATGGGGGTTTGTCTATGCTTTGTTTGTTCTTTTTGGATGTGAATAAAGCCACACTTTAGAATCCCACTTCTGGTATTGGACATTACAGTTATTGCTTCCTGTGTTCAGAGTTACTTGGGTGCCCCTGTGCAGAGTAGCCAAACCTAGCCCTTGTGCCGAGTAACCTATTCCTCCCCGAACCCAGTCCCCACCTGGTACTGCTGTCAGATTCAAACAGCATACCACCTGTCGTTTGCAGAAAGGCAGGGGGGTGGGGGTTGCACAAGCTAAGAATGTTTTCAGGGCTTAAGCTCACCCCTAATTGCGAAAATGATTTGGAAGCATGGCTGGATTGTGCCACTCCTCTAGTAGAGGACTGGCAGTGTTCTGAAATTGAAAATGGAAGCACCTGGTAGACAGCCTCCATAGGTCTGCCCTGGAAGTAATTCGTTCTTTGTGTGCCATGGACCCTGATGCTCCAGACCAGGTACACCGGACTGCCCTCAAAAGTGTTTTTGGCAGCCCTGAATCTTGTGAAGACCTTAAGTGGAAATTTAAGACCACCCACCAATGGGAGGGGGAGCTCTGGTCTGCCTTCTTAATCTGAGTAGAGAGCGTGCTACAGAAAGTGTTTAGAAAATGGGGAGTGGCAGCACAGGATTTGAACCGGCTGAGGTTAGAACATGTGATAAGGGCCGCTTGCCATTCTACCCTTTGGTGTTACAGTTTCGTTTAGCCGATTGGAAAAGTAACCCCCCTCCATACTGGGTCTTAGTGTGAGAGATTACGGAAGCAGAGGAGAAGCAAGGACAATAGGGAGTGCAGAAGGCTTCGATGGCCGCTACCCAAGAAGGGAAAGAGGCGCCCTCTGGGGAAATGCAAGCATTGAAGACTTTACTACAGGAATGTAAGGATGTAGTCACCTTGGCTAAATTGGTGGTGAATCCGGGGCTAGTTGGACCCCAAGGGCGAGTGTGATGACCCCCAGTGCAGCTCCCACCATGTCTGACTCTGGGTTTACAGCACAGGCACCAGCTCCAGAGGTTGGGGGTAAAAGCCCAGATGGATGAATCAGCCTGCAGAGTGGCAGAGTTAGAGAGGGTGGGAAGGTCTAGTCGAGTACCGGGAAATGACGAGGCCATCGCATGGGGTCCAGTAGTGGCAAGTGCCTCGGTGGGAGTCCCAGAGGCCCGCTCCTTGGTGTCAGCTAGGCTGCCTGAGAGGGAACCCTTTATATACTATAGGTATGGCGGTGAGGGCCACATCCAAAAGGGGTGTAGGGTGCTGATAAACCATACCCTTGGCAGAGATAGGCCACACGAAAATTCCCATCAGAACCAGGAAAACTATGGAGGGGCCTGGTAAAGGAGCACACCAGGGCCCCTGACAGGTCCAGCTCCATGACTCACACCAGAGCCTCTATAGCTAAAAGCACCATATCAGTTCTTATTGACATGAACCAGCTTATGGGTCCGTCAACTGAAACCACAGTTACCATTAATTGGGTCTCCACCTGACCCATCCTGGATAGTGGTTCACAAGTCACCATCACTTTCAAGTCGTGGTATGACCAGCACCTGCCCAATGTTGAGCTGCAACCACTTGAGGGTTTACACGTGTGAGGACTCAATGAGAAGTCATACCCCTATCTGGGATATATGAAGGTGTCGCTGGCATTTCCTACAGAAGTAGCTGGAGTAGGAGATGCAGTGGAGACCCTGGCTCTGATTTGCTCTGAGTCTGGCATTTACGATGGTGTGCCTGTACTAGTGGGCACAAATGCCCATATGTTCAGGCAGTCAGCTCAGTTGTGCCAAGCCCGAGAGGCCGAGAGGAAAGGTAATGAGCCTTCCATTCATCCCTTGATTAAAGAAGCATACTGGAAGAGAGGACAACCCCCTGATGAAGAGCGTGATGACTCTGTAGGCATAGTGTGGAGGCGAGATTGGGAAGAGATTGTGCTACCACCCAATGCGAAGTGTAACATTGCCGGGGTAGTGAGGTTAAAAAAAGGATGTGACAAATCAGTTGCTGATGTTGGATGCTCCGGAGGAGCACAGATTACCCATGGGACTGTTGGTGAAACCCAGCATTTTGCCTGCCAGAGCACATGCCTATGTAAGAAGGGTTACTGTACAAGTAAAGAACGTCACCAAATGGGAAGTGGTAGTGAGGAAGGGACGAACCTTAGCAAGAGTTTATTGTGCCGATACAGCAGTGCAACCCACTGCAGTGAGCGGTGGCACCCCCAAGGGACTTGATCCTGGACTGTTTGACTTAAGTGATTCCCCAATCCCGGAGGAATGAAAAGAGAGGGTACAAGAGAAACTGGTTGCCTGAATGGAGGTGTTTTCCCTACATGAATGGGATGTAGGGTGTGTGAGTGGAGAGCAGCATCACATACGTCTTAACGACAAGAGGCCCTCTCGAGAGGGATCCAGGTGGTTGGCTCCAGCAGACATTGATGATGTCTGACAACATCTTCAGGAAATGCTGGCTGTGGGGATTATTCAAGACTCAAGAAGCTCCTATGCATCCCCAATTGTCGTGGTGAGGAAGAAGAGTGGGGCAATAAGGATGTGTGTGGACTATCGCACCTTGAACAAATGGACAGTGCCCGACCAATATACTATGATGCCCTGAATACAAGATGCCCTGGATTGTTTGAATGGCAGCCAGTGGTTCTCAGTCCTGGACCTGCAGAACGGCTATTATTAGATCCTGATGGCCCCCCCCCAGGACCGAGAGAAGACGGCCTTCATATGCCTGTTAGGATTCTAAGATTTTCTCCGGATGCCTCAGGGGATCTCAGGTGCCCCTGCCACCATCCAGTGCCTGATGGAGAAAGCCGTGGGTGATATGAACCTACTGGAGTGTCTGGTTTACCTGGATCATATTATCATGTTTAAGAAGACCTTGGAGGAACATGAAGCCCGGCTGTTCAAAGTGTTAGATCATCTGGAAGAATTTGGATTGAAACTGTTGATTGATAAGTGTCAATTCTTTCAGGCTTTGGTTAAATATGTTTGGCACATAGTTTCCGCAAAGGGCATCCAGACTAATCCTAGAAAGATTGAAGCCCTCACCAGTTGGCCTAAGCCCTGTACCTTAAAAGAGCTTCAGTGCCTGCTTGGCTTCTGTGGGTATTATCAGAGATTTGTAAAGGACTATACCAGGGTAGTCTGGCCCCTACTGAACCTGCTGCAGGGATATCCACCAACCAATAAGATAAAAAAGCCACCTCACCTGGGACAAGACCTAACCGGACCAGCTATTTTTGGCCATCAGAATCCTTTGGCTCCAGGTGAGATGACATCATCCCCTCTGGGGGCTGGAGAGAGCACTTGTGCCGTGCTCCCTCCACAGCAGAAGGAAGGGGCAGTTGTGCACTGCTCTGCGACTGGAGCTCGAACAGGAGTATAAAGGGACCATTGGGTGCAGTTCTGCAACCAGAGCTCAAGCAGGTATCTGGGCAGCTGAGCCAGAAGAGGCTGCTGAAAATTTTAATTGGATAGAGCAGCCAAATTGAGCTGTTGAGCTGCTCTGCACAGTCAGCCAGGGTCTGTTGGTCGGAGAGAGCACCTTAGACCATGCTCCCCCCACAATGGTGGATTAAAATCTTTATGGGGGTCAGAGACAGCACTTGTGCCATGCTCTCCCCGCAGCAGGAGGAATGGGCAGTCAGGCACAGCTCTGTGACCAGAGCTTAACAGGAGTTTAAAGGGACTGTCGGGTGGAGCTCCGCAACTGGAGCTCAAGCAGGAATCTGAGCAACAGAGCCAGAAGAGGCTGGGGAGCCAATCAGCAGCCAAGAAAAAAAAAAGGTGCCAAAATTTTAATCAGACAGAGCAGCCAAATTGAGCTGTTGAGCTGCTCTGAGCAGTCAGCCAGGGTATAGGAGTCAGAGAGAGCACCTTGGACTCCACTTCCCCCATGACGGTGGACTAAAATCTTTACGGGGGTCAGAGAGTGCACTTGTGCTATGCTACCCCCCCGTGGCAGGAGGAAGGGGCAGTCAGGCACAGCACTGTGACTAGAGCTCAAACAGGAGTTTAAAGGGACTGTCGGGCGCAGCTCTGCAACCGGAGCTCAAGCAGGAATTCGAGCAGCAGAGCCAGAAGAGGCTGAGGAGCCAACCAGCAGCCAGAAAAAAAGGCGCTGAAAATTTGAATAGGACAGAGCAGCCAAATTGAGCTGTTAAGCTGCTTTGCACAGTCAGCCAATGTTAAAAAGACCCCCCCCCACACTCTCCCCACCCGGACTCTTTAAATGCAGTACAAAGTTCCATGACTGGACAACATCAGTGAGGAAGGAGCAGATGTCTTCTTTTCACAGGACTGGTGCGAACATTATCTGTGGCATTACACTTTTCTGATTGACTTAATTGTTGGTGGGGCATACAGGAGGAGTCTGCACTGTTTAGTATTGTCTGGATTGGGTAAAGATTTCTGTATGGAAAAATACTTACACACCCCTAAAATTATAAGTGTTGTTTCTTTATTTATTAGCTTTTGGTGACCAGGTATGTGTGTTAGGCATTGGACCTGCCTATTTTCAAGCATGACCCAGGAGAGTACAGAATACAAAGATGCAAAATTACAGAGATCATAACAATAGAAAATAGCGCATGTGACTAGCAAGACCCCACGCAGGAAGGTCACATACAAAATCATCCTTTTGTACATAAGACACCCACGTAGGAGTGAGACCAAAAAAAAAAACAAGTATCCATTAACCATTAAGTATCCAGATACAAAATCATCCTTTTAGTTACAGTACTACATTAAAGTACATTTTAGGTTGAATGACATTTAATGTGCAATCCCAGTTAAGAGTACTGGAATTGAAATGGCCGTTTAAACTGAGTAAGGACTGCATTAATATACAAGTGTGCTGGAATTGAACGGGCTGTTTAGACTGGGAAGGGATTACATTAAAATACAAGTGGATTGAAGATAATCAGCTTTGGAGTAGAGTGTGGTACCAGGTTTAGGTACAATTGGAGCTAATGGAGCATTATAAACTGAGAGGCGGAGGGGAAAATGTGGAGATTTAGGGGACATAACACTGCACAGGGCAATTGGGAAAGGATAGTGGGTTGTAACAACTGTGGGGTGGCTGTATTTATGGAGACACTGTGGAGGAAGGGGGGGATGCCCGGTGTGAATGAACCTGGATAAACTAACTATGGAAATAGAATGCCTCGACGACGTGATACAGAAATTGAAAGGGGGAAAATAGATGGGGGTTGGGGCAAACAGGACAAGGAATGGACGTACAGGGGCTTGACAGTATAGACAAATGGGGAAACAGGAAGGAAATAGTCAAGAACAAAAGACAAATCAGCAGGAAAAAAACAGCAGGATGGAGGTGATGGAGAGGAGAATTGGAAGAGATAAGGAGAGGGGGACAGAAGCAAGAAACCAGGGGTGCAAACTGCAGGGCCCAGGTACCATCCGTCTCACGGTGCCCACATAACACTGGATATGCAATCCTGACTGACAGGATCCAAGAGCATAAAGGTGAAAAGGAATCAGGGTTGCAACAGGATAACAGAGATGTGGGAGGGGAGGATAGTAAGCAGTGAGGTCAAGAGAGTCAGGTGCCAGAGGTCTCGATAGAGGGGGATAAGGATGACAAAAAGGCAGGAGAGACAGAGAAGGAGGGAAGTCTTAGGGGAGTGGGTAGAGAGCAAAATGAGGGCAGACACTCCAGCGGTGGAACAGAAAAATTCACTCAGTAATCAGGCAGAAAAGGGGGAGGAGGGGTCAAAAGGAAAAGCCATGGTCCATGGTTCTGAGCAACAAGGAATTCTGGGTGATACTGCAAAGAGACAAAGGTGGGTAGGGAATATGATCATGCAGGAAGGAATAAAATAATAGTTTATGGGGACTCAATAATAAAAGAAATACAATGGGGAAGACGGGAGGACCCACACGGGAGGAACAGCAGTGGTGTGTGCACATTGAATGGAGGTATGTAAAGCAGCACAACAGATAAGTGAACTGGTAAGGGAGGCTGGGGAAAACCTGGATGTGATACTGCATATTGGTACCAATGATGTAGCAGGGGAAGAGACAGGGGTGGCTCATCACAGATTTATGGATTTAGAGGCAGCATGTAGGCAGATGGTGAAATGATTGACCTTCTCTGAAATAATTCCAGTTCCAAGGGCTTGCATGGCTGGAAAGATAAGGATAGAGGAGTTTAATGGATGGCTAAGTCAGTGGTGTAATGAGGAGGGATATGGTCTTATAGGCAGGTGGGGATACATGGTTGGACAAGAAACTCTATAGTAGGGACAGGCTACACCTAAACGGGATCAGTACCACTGCCCGACTGGCAACTTGCAGTCAATCAACTGCCCGAATTCAATTTACCGACCGGGTTTGTTTGCCGACAAATTCTATCCCGCAGCAACCATTGACCGACAAAATCACTTGCAGGCACCACATAAATGTATAGCATGCAAAACATTTGCTATGGCTTTGGTGACACAAAATCACTTGCAGGCACCACATAAATGTACAGGTAAAACCCTTGCTACAGCTTGGTGTAGACACACTAAATTTAAAAAAAGTTAAAAAAAATAAAAGATTGAAGTGCATGTGATTTTTCTTACCTTGCTTTTTCATTCCATCAACGTTATTTAATCCGTTTGATTTAATATTAAAAACAAGTACTTTAAAATTTGAAAATGGCACAGTCTCAATGCATCACGTAAAGGACCAGAGGTGCATATGTATTGCATAGCAGAATGAGCAGCTCTGTCTTAAGTGATGTTCTGAATCTTCTCTTCTCTTCTCTCTTTCCGTAGCATTTTTTTAGAGGAGACTGAGTAATGCAAGTCCCCACGACATCTTTTCTTTAATGTAAAGGTAGCCACCAGTTGCAATTTTATCATGTCCAAGGTTATTGGTAGACCAATTACATTACATCTTTTAATCTTCAGTACAGTCCGTCATGTGTTTCCATTTTTTTTTTTTGCAACTTCCCCTTTGTGTGAATGAACAAGCAGCAAGCTTATCCGATGGAAAAGGTAGTAAACATTTTATGCACCTCAGGCATTTCATGTGCTTAATCAGTTTCATTTTTGTAAACTTTTTTAAACTTAGCATTTATACATCAAGCCGTAACAAGGGTTTTCTGGTCTGGTCCTGCAAGTGATTTTTGTGTCGCCAAAGTCGTAGCGAGGGTTTCAAATTCTGTATATTTATGTGATGCCTGAAAGTGATTTGTGTATTGCTAGTGGACTTTTGTTGGTTGGGAAGAGATTCTTTCGGCAAATGCTACCGGGCGGGAAATTAGTTTACGGGAACTTGCAGTCAGGAGGTGCATTGTCAGGAGATTGGCAGACGGGAAGTCATACCAGACCCACCTAAACTGGGAGGGGAAAATAAACTCAAAGATAAAGTGGGGGAGTACATGGAAAGGAATCTGGGCTTAAACTGTTAAGGGGGGAGGCAGAAAAGGGGAGGGTGGAACACCTCCCCCCACACTAGTGAAGACAGGGAAGAGGGGGGAAACTGAAAATAGGGGGAATGCGAATCAGGGGAGACAAGGTCAAAAAAAGAAAGAGCAAAGGCAAGGCACATACCAAGTGGAGGGTGGTGGTGCTGAATGCACAAAGTCTTGGGAACAAAATGGCAGAACTGCAGGCTCTCTTAGCAGAGAGCAGGGTAGATGTTGCTGCCTTTACAGAGAGAAGAAGCCAGAAGGGGAAGGAAACATATTCAGTTCCGTGCTTTACAGTAACTGGCAATTGCTATTTTCTTTTAAACTTAGATTGTGGGCTTTTAGTGACACTGTACATTCATTCTTGTCTTTACTTAGAATTGTTTTTGGGCTGTTGAAAATTTAAAACATAGTGGTGGTGTATTTTTTTGCTGTCTTTAATTGCTGCAAATTTAGTCTTGGCTTGTCTGACTTGCCCTGTAGTTTGGAGGGGGGGTGTTAATTGTCTGGCCTCTGACCTCGGCTACATGATAACTGGAGGTGGGGCTTAGTCAGAGTTGAGGTAGCAAGTGAGTTTTATTTTCTCAGAAGAAGCCAGAAGGGGAAGGAAACATATTCAATTCAGTGCTTTACAGTAACTGGTAATTGCTATTTTTCTTGTAAACTTAGATTGTGGGCTTTTAGTGACACTGTACTTTCTTTGTTGTTTTTACTTAGAATTGTTTTTGGGCAGTTGAACATTTAAAATGTAGTGGTGGTGTATTTCTTTGCTGTCTTTAATTGCTGCAAATGTTCCCCGCCTCCCCTTCCCCAACTCTTAATTATATGCCCTGTTAAATCTGATTGACAGGAGCTAAACACAGGGTATAGTAAGGGTGTGAATAGGAGGGCATAAGGGAAGAAGCCCACCCTCAGCATGACAAGTGTTTTGACTCATTTATTTATTGGTTTATTTTCTTTTTTTAAAAAGAAAAGTATCTGAGGATCAGTGGCAGGATTTTTAGGACAGTAAATTAATAAAAAGGGACCTAGGAGAGCATCAGTAGCAGACAAGTAGTGGAATAGCAGTATAATTGCAGTATAATGTGGGGAGTGGTGCAATGCAGTGGCTGTGGGGCAGCGATATTCAGGCAGACCTTCTGGACACTGAGGTGCTGCCCTATCTGCATGCATTTCTCTGGACTGCGGGATGAGGTAGCCAGACTCAGAGTGGAAGTAAACTGGGTCAGGAGTACCATCACCCCTATCCAGAGACCACCCAGTCCAATGCAACTGCCTCAAAGGATGCCGAGAACGAGGAGCACTTGGATGACAGGGGGCTCAGGGAGGGTTAGAGCGGTCAGGCAGAGACACATCCCAGATCCTATTCCACTCAAGAACTCATATGCCACACTGGCAATTGGGGACAACCAAATAGAGGTACCCAGAGAAGTGGAAGGAAAGGATGTGGAAGTTAGCCAAGGAGATGACCTCAGCAGGGAAAGCAGTGGACCCCAGAGAAGGAGGAAGTGAATCCTGATGGGGGACTCCATCATAAGAGGGATCCAGCTAGGAACACAGGTGGGTGAGGACAGGGAGGTGAGGTGCCTACCAGGTGCCACGGCATGGAGGGATGGAAGGAAGACCCTGGGGATCCCTGGTAAGGCAAGACGGGAGGGTGAGCTGGATGTCATTATCCACCTAGGTACTAAAGACCTGGCAAATGGGGAGCCAAAGGAAGTTCAGGAAGAGTTTAGGAAATTGGGGAAGGGTCTCAAGCAAGTAGCTACTTCTGTCACTTTCTCAGAAGTACTACCTGTGAGAGGCAAGGGAGAGCATAGGGATGCATGCACCAGGAACTTCAACTCATGGTTGAAGAACTGGTGCTGTGAGGAAGGGTTTGGATTTACTGGTGACTGGGGACCCACCTGGAGGGATGGAGGTTTGTTCAAGCCTGACGGCCTGCATCCATCCTGGAGGGGAATCCAAGCACTCAATGATAAGTTTAAATGTTACATTGACAAGCATTTAAACTAGCAAAGGGGGGTGGAAGGCCAGCAAGGAGGGTACCTACTTGCTTACCCCCCACAGCTAGCAGTGGAACCAGTGAACCAGAGGAGTGGCTATCTCTGCAAAGCAGTGTGCAAAAGATGGAGATTAGTGCCCAAGAGGTGGATAAGCAGAAAAGTGGCAAAATGCAGCAGAAGGGCAGACAGCAAGGAGAACCAGGGATAAATGACAACCAAGGAAGGGGCTGGAGTAGAACAGTGAAACAGTCTAGGGAGGTCAAATCATGGAAAGCCATGTGTGCAAATGCCAGGAGCCTTAGCAACAAGATGGAAGATCTGGAGGCTGTCATGGTGCAGTCAGACCTGGACATTGTGGCCATCACTGAAACCTGGTGTAATGATAACCATGACTGGGAGATGGCCATACCTGGCTACAACATATTCAGAAGAGACAGAGCAGGCAGGAAGGGAGGAGGAGGCACTGTATGTGAAAATGACATAAGGGCCACAGAGATCCAGAAGGAACAAAATGGGGAGAGATACTGTGGGTTAAGCTGGAAAGGAAAATGGGGCCAGCCATCCGCACAGGTGTGGTCTATAGACCACCAGCCCAGGAGGAAGAAACAGATAGGAGTTGATGCTAGCCATCCAAAGGATGGCAGACAAGGTGAGGTAGTACTGGTTGGAGACTTCAATATTCCAGACGTGGACTGGAGCATCCCAGCAGCAGCATCAACTAGGAGCAGATTTATCCTGGACTCCCTTCAGGGTGCCTTCCTCAAGCAACTGGTCATGGAACCAACTCGGCAGAAGGCAATACTGGACCTTGTGCACACAAACAGGGACAGTGTGATGGGGGTAACAGTGGGAGAGCACCTGGGGAACAGTGACCACCAGTCATTGTGGTTTGAAATCACAGAAAGAGCAGAACCAAACCACACAAAAACACGTATCCTGGATTTTAGGGGGGCAGACTTTGGGAAAATGGGGAGTTACTTAAAAGAGGCATTAAGGGGAATGGGACAGGAATCAGGGGTTGAGGAACAGTGGGCAGTATTTAAAATGGGGATTACAAAAGCAACAGAATTATGCATTAAGCAGGTTAGCAAGAGGAAAGAAGAGGAGACCATTATGGTTTTCCAAAGAGGTAGCAAAGAAAGTGAAAGGCAAAAAGATTGCATTCAGGCAATACAAAAAGACACAGGCAGAAGGGGATAGGAGAGTACCAGGAGAAGAAAGGAGGCAGGGAGGTCAGTAGAGGAAGCCAAAGCTCAGACAGAAGAACACATTGCAAAATCAGTGTGTAAGAGGACAAAACCTTTTACAGGTACATAAGGAAAAAGAAAGGCAAAGGGAGGGATAGGACTGAAGGGGAGGATGGGGTCATGTGAGGATGACAACAGTAAAGCTGACATATTGAACAGGTATTTCTGCTCAGTCTTTACTGAGGAAGAGGAGGGTAATGGGTCTGAAGGGAGTACAAGGGGTGAGAATGGTGCAGAAATGGACACAAGTCCTTTACACAAGAAAGGGTCCTGAAGGAACTGGAAGTAATAAGAGTTGATAAAGCAATGGGGCCAGATGGGGTGCACCCAGGGTCCTTAAAGAACTAAGAGAGGTGGTGGATGAACCTCTGGCTATCCTGTTTAGCTGATCACTGGAAACAGGGAGGTACCCAAAGACTGAGGACAGCAGATGTAGTCCCCTTATACAAAAGTGGGAACAAAGAGGAAGCGGAACTACAGACCAGTCAGCCTCACCTCGGTAGTGGGAAGATCATGGAGCGCTACTGAAGGAGAGATTGGTGGAGCATCTGGTTGTCAATGGACTACAGGACCCAAGGCAGCATGGTTTGACCAGGGGAGGTCATGTCAGACCAACCTCGCTGAATTTTGACTGGGTGACTAGGAGGTGGATCAGGGAGGGCAGTGGACATGGCCTATCTGAACTTCAGCAGGCCTTTGACACTGTGCCACATAGAAGACTATTACACAAACTGGGAATATGGGTGTGGGCAGGACAGTAGTGTGGTGGGTAGGTAACTGGCTGGGTGGCAGGACACAGAGGGTGGTGGTAAATGGCTGTCACTCCACAGAGGGAAGAGTGACCAGTGGGATACCACAGGGATCAGTGCTGGGACCGATCCTATTCAACATCTTCATCTGTGACATTACGCAGGACCTAGAAGGCAGAATTTCACTGTTCGCTGATGACACAAAGCTCTGTAACAGAGTAGACACACCAGAGGGTGTTGACAGAATGAGAAGGGACCTGCAGAAACTTGAAGAATGTTCAGGGTTTGGCAGTTGAAATTCAATGCAAAGAAGTGCAAGATAATGCATATGGGGCACAAAACCCTGGCACAATATATCAGTTGAGGGTGAGGATATAGCATGCACCAAGCAGGAAAGAGATCTTGGGGTTATCATCTCTGATGACCCAAGGTAGGGAAACAGTGTGACAAGGCAGCAGGTAAAGCAAATAGGATGCTGGGATGCATAGGCAGGGGCATCACCAGCAGGAAAAGGGAGGTCATAATTCCACTATGCAAGACACTAGCGAGGCCCCACCTGGAGTACAGTGTACAGTTCTGGAGACCTTACCTACGTAAGGACATAGACAGGGTACAGAAGGTTCAGAGGTGGGCAACAAAGATGGTGCATGGATTGCATCACAAGTCCTATCAGGACAGGTTGAAGGAACTGAACATGTACTCCCTGGAGGAGAGGAGGGAGAGAGGGGATATGATAGAGACATACAAGTATGTTACAGGGAGGAACAGGGTGCAGGAATACACTATTTTTAAGCGAAAAAGATGCTCCAGGACTAGAGGGCATGGGATGAAGTTGCAGGGAGGATGATTCAGAGGAAACATGAGGAAGAATTTCTTCACAGAATGGGTGGTGGCCAAGTGGAACACCCTGCCAGAGGAAGTGGTGGGGGCTGAAACAATCATGGGATTTAAGAATGCATGGGATAGACATAAAGGAATTCTGGAGGTCAGGGGTAAGGGGCAACAGACTTCTAGGAAAACATAAACTGAACTTACAAGCTCAAATGGGCAGACTGGGTGGGCCATAGGCCCTTATCTGCCGACACTGTCTATGTATCTACGTACCTAGGCAACAGCAAACCATGGCTGGAACATATGGTTCCATGTGATAATGGCGATTGCTGAAAGGCAATCGCTGTTACGGCGAGTGTACATCGCTGAAAATCGGTGATGTACACTCCCAGCACACAGCAAAGGGTGCTAGGCTTGTTTTCACCTCTCGCACCCCCCCTCCTACCAGCAGTCTCAACTCCAGGAGGGTGCATGTCGGTGGGGGGGGTAAAACTGGTGGAAAAAATTTTGGGGCAAGGCACAACAAAATGTACGCACGCCTGGACCTGAACCCGGCACCTTCGCAACCCTAGCCTGCGAACCACCCACCACACCATGGGGCCAGCTCGGCAGCCCACTGCCGCACCACAGCTCACAAACCCTCCCTTCCCTTCCGCCCGTTGCTTGGCATGCTCGCCCCCCACGTGCATGTACATATAGCGACATCCTGTTGCTATATTCATGGACCCCCCAATTTGGTCGCCCTCCCTGGTCGGTAGCCCTGTTGACAGGCACCGCAATTGAGTCGCCCTTTTTGATAGTGCTCAGTCGAGGTCACCATTGTCACAGGCTACCGGACATATAGATCCCAGGTTACAGGCTTTACAGAAAGGACAGGGAGATAGGCGGGGGGTGGCAGCATACATAAAGTAAGGTATTGTATGTGCAAGAGACGAAGAGTTGGAATGTGGGCGCATGTAGGTGCTATGGCTTCAGCTCCCGACAAATAAAGGAAGGAAGATAAGGATGGGGAGTCATATACAGACCGCCTAGCCAGGATGAGGTTACAGACAGGGATTTATGCACACAGCTAACCAAGGCAGCAGAGAGGGGGGAGATTGTAGTGATGGGAAATTTTAACATGCCCAAAATGGACTGGGTCAGTCTAGCTACATCCTGCTCCAGAAAACAGGAAATCTTGGATGCAATCCAAGATAGATTCAAGATGCAGTATGTGACCAGTACTACCAGGGAGAAATCATTACTGGACCTGGTGCCCTTGAATGGTGAGCATGTGCAGGACACGGACATTGGGGATCCCTTGGGTGGAAGTGACCACAACAGTGTGGTTCAACTTGGACATGGGTAGAAAGGACATCCCAACTAAGACAAGAGCACTGGACCTCAGAAAGGAAAACTTTCAGAGAATGAGGGAAATGGTTAAGGAGGACCTAGGGAACTTAGAGGGGAGCTTGAGTGTGGAAGAAATATGGGACACAGTCAGAGGGGCCGTACAGAAAGCCACAACCAGCTGCATAAAGATGAGAGGAAAGAAAACAGGATCCAGGCAGCCAAGCTGGATTAATAGGGAGGTGGCTAGGGTACTGAAGGATAAAAGGGCTCCATGTAGGAAAAGTAGAAGGACAACTAGGGAAGAGGATGAGGACGAGTACCAAAGGCTGGCAAAACTAGCAAAGAGAGTGGTAATACAGAAAAAAGCTAAGAAGGAACTCCAGTTAGCAAAAGGCATAAAAAATGGAGATAAGGCCTTCTTTCACTACATCAAAGAAAAGAGGGACAAAAGGATGGCATAGCCAGGCTCATAAAAGGGGAAAACATAGTGGTGGAGGATGGGGCAAAAGCAGAGGTGTTAAATGAATATTTCTGCTCCACCTCCAACAGAGAGAAAAGGGGTCCAATACCGCACAGTGAGAGGGGTGGGGAGGGGGAGCAAGTGAGGACACAGTAGGAGACATAAAGATAGAACGGGTGAAGGAGGGCCTCATGGCGTCGAAGGTGGAAAAATCCCTAGGGCCTGATGGAATGCATCCCAGGGTACTAAAAGCGTCAGCTGAGGAGCTGGCAGGCCCACTGACAGTACTGTTTAATAAATTGCTTGATATGGGGGTGGTGCTGGTGGCATGGAGGACAGAGCATATCATGCCACTCCACAAGAGTGGCCCCAAAGAGGACCTTAGAAACTATAGGCCAGCCAGCCTGACCTTGATTGTGTGTAAATTAATGGAGACACTATTGAAGGAGGGGTTGGTCAAGTTCTTGGAGGATAATCGTCTGCAAGATGGTAAACAGCATGGGTTCATATCAGGCAGATCATGTCAAATGAACTTGATAGAGTTCTTTGACTGGGTCACTAGAATGGTGGACAAGGGCCAGGCAGTGTGGATATAATTTATCTGGGCTTCAGCAAGGCCTTTGACTCTGTGTCACACAGAAGGCTGATAATGAAGCTGAAGGACCTTGGGGTAGGGGAAAGGTTGGTTAGATGGGTTGATAACTGGCTGAGTGGCAGGGCACAGAGGGTGGTAGTTGGGGGGGGGTTCTCCAGTACAAGAGAGGTCATAAGTGGGGTTCCACAGGGGTCTCTGTTAGAACCAGTGCTGTTTAACGTCTTTATCAGCGACATAGGGAAAGGCATTCGGGGGTAAAATGTGCATGTTCGCAGATGACACCAAGCTATGTGGGAGGGTGGACACCCAGGAGGGGGTAAGGAAACTGAGGGAGGACCTGGCCAGACTGGAGAGATGGTCAGGGATATGGCAAGGTGACCCACATAGGGGCAAAGAACCTGAGAACAGAGTACTACATTGGAAAAGTTCAGGTCATGCCATCGGATGAAGAAAAGGATCTGGGGGTGATCATTACCAGTGATTTGAAACACTCAGCTCATTGTAAAAAGGCAGTTGCAAAGGCAGATAGGATGCTGGAATGTATTGCAAGGGGTTTCAGCAGTAGAAACAATGAGGTTATTCTGCCACTGTGCAGGTCTTTGGTGAGACCACATTTGGAATATGAAGTAAGATATTGGCATCCACACCCGAAGAAGAACATACAATTGCAGGAGAGAGTTCAAAGGAGAGCGACTAGAATGATAGAGGGACAGCAGGATAGCTCATACGAGGAGAGGTGGTGGAACCTGGGGATGTACACACTAGAAGAGAGGAGACAGGGGGGATATGATAGAGGCATTCAAATACTTGAAAGGAGTAAACAGGGTAGAAAATGAGGGCCTATTCGACAAAAGGGCCAACACCACCATGGGAGGGCACAACCTAAAACTGGTGAGGGGAAGGTTCAATGGGGACGTGAAGAAGCACTTCTTTACTGAGAGAGTGGTGACAGCATGGAACGAGCTGCCAGTGGAGGTGGTGGAGACAAAGTCAGTGGGTGCCTTCAAATGGGCATGGGAGAAGCACAAAGGGATGTCATGTGGCAGTGCCAGGAAAGAACAAATATTGGGGGGGGGGGGTTTGGGATCATAGTTGTAAACTTAGGGCCAAACTCAATCACTATTGTCTTGAGCAGACACGATAGACCAAGAGGTCTCCTTCTGCTGGTTATTTTCTTATGTTCTTCTTATGTTCTTACTGCCTGACACATGCTCCAGTGCTGGTTAATGCAGACCCACAGAAACCTTATGTACTCCACACCAACGCCAGCTTCAGTGGTCTGGGCACAGTCTTCTATCAAGAGTATCCAGACGGCCTGTGCCCTGTGGCTTTCGCCAGCAGAAGTTTGAACCCATCAGAACGCAGGTATCCAGTCCATAAATTAGAATTCTTGGCATTGAAGTGGGCTATTGTGGAACAGTTCTGTGACTACCTGTATGGGGCTAAGATTACAGTGAAGACGAATAATAACCCACTTACGTATGTGCAGACTACCGCCAAACTGGATGCAGCAGGCTCAGCTTTGTCCATTTACAATTATTGTGTGCAGTACCAGCCCGGCTTGAACCACATGGATGTAGATGTCCTATCCAGGCACCCGCCTGCCTACTCCGCTGAACACTGTGCCTGGAAAAAGATATCAGAACAAGCAGTGAAGGTCCTGTGTAAAAAGCATGATGGTGAAGAGACTCTCTCCAAAGAAGGTCCCCCTCGCTTAGTGGAGTGCTTGGGGGCATCAGGAAGCTGTCTCCCAGTTGCCTACTGCCAGCTGGCTGCCTTAGACATGAGATCCCTTCCTCAGCTAACCATCCAGGATTTAAAGAGAGACCAGAGAGTCAGCCCTGTCACCGGGGAAATAATTTGAGTGCTTCAACAAAATGGGGATCAGACTCAAGTAGATACCATCTATCCCCCCTGCCAGGCTCTTGTTGAGAGAACTGCCCAAGCTGTAGTCAATGAATGGATTGTTTTACCGTGAGACACAGGACCAGCAGGGGGCACCCTATGAACAACTGGTGTTACCAGAGAAGTATATCAAGACTGTGCTAAGGGTCTTGCACAACGTTATGGGCCACCTGGGCATTGAGAGCACCCTGGACCTAGTAAAAAGCAGATTCTACTGGCTGAGAATGGGAGCCGATGTATAGACCTATTGTAAGAGTTGCAGGAGATGCATACAATGGAAAGCACTTCCCCAAAAAGCAGCCCTATTGGTAAACATCCAGATGAGTGGCTCCATGGAGCTGGTGTGTATTGACTTCCTTATGTTATATCCTGACTTACGTAACATCTCAAACATCCTAGTAGTCACCGGCCACTATACCCAATATGACCAAGCCTACCCTATGAAAGATCAAAAGGATTCCTCAGTGGCCAAGATCCTGGTGGAAAAATTCTTTATGCATTATGGGGCCCCTCAAAGGATTCACTCACACCAGGGTTGTGACTTCGAGAGCTGCCTCATTAAAGTGCTTCTGTCACTGTGCAGCACCAGAAAATCAATGACCACCCCATACCATCCCCATGGTGACTCTCAACCTGAATGATTTAACCGGACTTTATTAGATATGTTGGGCACCTTGGACCCCTGCAATAAACGTACCTGGAGTCAGCAGGTGAGCACCCTGGTCCATGCTTACAACTGCACCAGTAACGATGCTACGGGATTCTCTATCTACCAGCTTATGTTTGGGAGGGTAGCCCATCTGCCAGTGGATCTGTGTTTTGGGGTGTCCACCAATGGTCTTGGAGTAGGAGACTACTTGCAATACGTGAAGAAGCTGAAGCAGCAACTCAATGACGCCTATCACCTCGCTACTGAGATGGCCACCAAGAGAAACCAGGCCAACAAAGAGATATATGAAAAAGGTGCGAGTTCAGAATCTTCAGGCAGGGGATCGAGTGTTGCTGCGCAGTCTGGGCATACCAGGGAAGCACAAGACTGCAGACCAGTGGGGAAGCACTCCGTACATTGTTCTGGAAAAGTTGGAAGGCCTCCCAGTATACAAGATTTGGCCTGAAGCAGAAACTCAAGACCATAAAGTCATTCACTGAAATCATCTGCTGCCCATCGGCAACTGAATTAAGGATGAAGAGGTTTGTGAGGAAAATTCCCCTTCATCCCCCACTACTTGAGCTGCTGCACGCAGGAGACGGAGGTATGGACATAGTGATGCCATGGGGCTGGGCCTGCCCAGGGTGGGGAAGCCTCAGGTGAAGACAGTATAGATGATGAGGCTGAAAGAGAAGATGATAGGAACCCCTCCCCCCACAGAGCTTTTACCCTACTCCACAGCTAGCCAGATTATTTCAGGGACCGTTCCTGAATTTGGTGCACATGGCTGTACATAGGAAGCAGGGTGGAGATGGGGAGCCTGCTCTGACTAGGCCTCTTGGGGGGACCACTCTGGACCTGCATACTGGTCTGGCTGAGCCCTGTGAGTGATACCGGAACAGCTTCCCTGCAGTTATGTCCTTTGGAGGATCCACAGCAGACTTGTGTACTAGTCCGCCTGGGTCCTCGGAATGGCAACAGGATAACCCTGAGGATCAGAAAAGAGAGAGGGATGAAGCGTCTTTTAGAGGGCCCACATCGGAACTGAATGAACACTAATCCGACTGTGTCCTCTGGAAGGTCCCAAGTTAGTTCCCCTGGAACAACAGGTGATGCTGGGGAGATGCTGGAATCCTTTGTCCCAATAGCTGAGGAAGAGAATGATCAGGGGAAATGTGATAATGATGAGGAATCCACCTCTGATCAAGAGGTGGTTAGTGGTCCTGGAGTTCAGGAGACCCCCCCAGAAGGTCAGAGAGGACAATATGGCCTATCCTTAAACTGACTTATGATGCTGCTGGAGTTCCTACAGACTTACCCCTGTTTGTGGTACACAAGGGAGTGTACAGTACTCCTAGGTCCCTACAGAAAGTGGTTATGTGCCACGCTGATGCTAAACCCACTAGATCCAGGAGAGAGGTGACCAGGGGCAGAAGAGGGAGGTGCAAACGGTACCTAGGAGGGCTGAGGAAAAAAAGTACTCTGTGGGGTTTCAATAACCTATGGCTAATGGATTGAGCCTGTGGGAGTCACTTTTATGTGGTAAGGGGCTCATAATAGGAAAAGAATCTGGTTGAAATGTATAGTGTTTCGTTTGCATCCTTTCCTGTTCTGAACAAATGGTTACAACATAACGGATAGGATCCAGGTGTGTAGTAAGTAATGTTATTATGTGTTACTGTTAAACTTAAGTATTTTACCCTTAAGCTTGGTGTGGAAGCCTCTGGGGGCTTACCTGAATCGCCCTGTGTGGTCCCCCATTTCTCTGTTTTCCTCCATTTTCCTGATGTCCCCTGAATTCCCCAAGAGGCCTCGCATTTGTTTTCAGCCCCGTCTGGGCTAAATTCCTTGGTCATGAGCTGCTGGCATGTTTGCTGTCGGGCTGTCGCTCACGCATGGGCACAGAGGCACTTTGATATATCCGACCACCGTTGTGGACAAAAATGTGAGGTGTTTTGCCAGTCCCAATACCCCTGCTGGTTTGAATGGGGGCTGGTGACCTCATTAAGGCCAGTGAGAGGCCGTCTTGGGGTCTAAAACTTAAGTTAAACTCAGGGCATAGATGAGAGCCCGGGAATATGAAATGTGCCCTCATGCATATTAATGAGGGAGCTGCCTGCTGCCTAGGGGACAGTGTTTTGGCGGCAGTGACAGTGAAACTACTGGGGGTAACTGGGCAAGTGTAGAATCATTTGAAAGGGCACAGAGGGGGCTGCAAAATGTTGGGAAAATGGTGGAATTAATGAGTTTTGTTGGGCTGCACTAGGACCTAGTAGCTGGGACTTGCGTTGGACTGCTATTGACTGAATGGAAGCCGATATTTTGCTGATCCTCTGACCCCAGTGCAGCAGCCAATCCCCTAGTTAGGTGCCTAAAACTGTGACAAAAGGACTCCTGGGAAAAGGAGGGGACTAATTCAGGTGCCTAAATCATGCCCCAACAAGCCACCTAGAAATATTGATCTCTATGGTTATGGACAATTGATAGGCTCAACCAGCCAATCAGAACTTTGGATTCTTGAGTGAAACTCACTGGACTTTCTGAGTTTCTTCAGTCTATTCCTGGGCTCAGTATGAGTCAGAGGTTTCCTTTGAGTGTGGATCTGGACTGGAGAGACTTTTCCCAGGTCTCTAGCAAAGATTGCTGTACTCAGGAAAGGATCAACGGGGGAAAGAGAGTGAGAGACTGAACTGATACCTTGATTCCCCAGGTACTGTGAGCTGTTTGATTATATTGGAAAAGCTAAGTGCTGCAGAAACCCTGCACTGATGGTCTGAATTGTGCTGAGAGGACTGGTCTGATTATTTGAGTGCCACAGTTGCTGCTGAGAACTTGTTTCACCTGTTTGGGGCTGCAAGTGTGATTCTGGAAGAGGCATCGCACCTCTGGACTTCAGAGTGCTAGCCGGGTGTTATACCTTTCCTGAAGTCAACTGACTGAAGTGGCTGATCAGCTGTGTCCCAGCTGCAGCTGAAGGAAGGATTGTGGACAGTTTCTAACTGAATGTGCAGACTGGTTTGCAGGGGTCTGCTGCATTTGGAGCCCCCTATGGTTTGCACTTGGGTTTCATCTGATCTAGGGCTAGCACCCACTGCTAACTGACACTGGCCTTTGCTTGAGCTACTGCCTGTGAGTCCTGCGGTTTTTGAAGTTAGTGCAGGGACTGCAGGACTCCCACCATTTGGGAGTTCTCACCCAGAGTCAGGGAGGGAATCAGCTAACCCCTTCCAAGTGGGGCTCCCCGTTTTGGGAGGTCACCGGCACTTGCTGGGGTGCTGGGCATCTGTGATCCAATGTGGGGAGCTGGGCTGTGGAGCTACTCCTGGGTCTGGGCCTTCTGGGGCTGGTGTGGTCCTGTCACAGAGCTCTGCAATTGGCCAGAAGTGGCTGAAGGTGACAAGCAGCCAGACCTCCAATCAAGGGGACAAGCTGCGAGATCATCAAGCAAGATTCCATCTGCCCATTGTTACACGGAGCTCTGCGATCCAGGACAGCTGGAGGCATTCATCCCAGGAGTGACTGAGTTCTGCAAAACCGTTAATACCTGGGACCTGGTTCCTGGAAACCAAGCAAGGAAGTGCAAAAGCGATTTACTTGCTTCCTCAAATAATTGTTCTATTTCATCAGGGCCCCAACAGCCGGCCAACCTGTGGCAACAAAAAGGCCTGCACCTTGTGGGTACCTCTAAGGACTATCATGAAAGACAACTGGTACCAGTGGGGGTGTGCCTCTGGGGGTGGGCTTGGCCTACGGGCCCCTATGGTTATTGTTACTTGTTCCCTCTAACCATCTTTTTATTCACAGCCATCCCTTGTATCCTTTCCCTAGTCCTTAGCCCCAACAAAGTTGTGATTTATCATCTGAAATTGTGTGTGCAGGAATTCTCTGAGTCTGTCAGATCATTACTATTCATTGTTTGTAATATTATTGAACATTTGGGTATTCAGAGTGTGGGGTGGTTAGTAGAGGAGGTGGGTAGGTGCAGCATCCCAGGGGGCTGTGCCAGCCAGTCACCTGACCCACATAACTTTCTCTGGGTGCAGACATCACGCTATTTGCTATATCTTTGGGCTAGAACCCCCGATCACCACTGTAACAGAACCCAGGCCCCTTAACCTGTTAGAGGGACAACAGGCAGGGGTAGTAGCCCACAGGCACACATCGCCTGAGCTACACCTGGAATGCTCAGAAAAGATGCACAGTTCCTTTAACCAGTGAGAATCATTCACCTTCAATCCTCTGGCAAAACTCTGTTTAAACCCTGTGAAAGGCCTTTAGTTTTTTCCATACACAGTACTAAGCTCCTCTTGGCTCTAGCAGAGACCAGATCAGACTGCCCCAACTGCCCAAAGTATCTGGGATTTCTCCTGGAAATCCTGCCCTCTGATTGGCTGATTTCAGTCATCAATCACAGATATCAATAATCACTAGCCCTCTTTGAACATTGGTTGGCAAAGGTCTCTTGGTGCCAGAAATTAGTTCACACCTCCTCCCATGAGCTTTCAGAGCAGTTTTGGGCACCTAGATAGCTGATTGGCTGTCCATTTGGGGTCATAGTAGCATAACATGGCTGCCACAGTAAACACTTTTTATGCATTTTCCCCTTTAGTCCCAGTTCAATATCCTGGTACAGCCATACTAAATAGTTTCATTCACATTTACCCCCACAGAAGTATAGCACCATCTGTGTCCTTCCCAATTGCTGCAGAGTTTAAGAATTTTCTTGGCCCCATGCCTGTCACTGCTGCCAATACACACAGTTCCCAGGCAGACTTACTCATTATTATGCATGGCCCACTTCATTAATATTCATGAGGTGGATCGTTCCCCTGATCAGCGCTCCTCCAATCGGTTACTCAGGGGCCTCTCTTGGGCTTCCTTTAGATCTCCGGTCCCTAATTAATTAAACAAAAGGACTGAGAACTTTCAAAGAGTCCCTATTTTCCCACAGGAACGGCCAGTAGCAGAGGTGCGCAACGCACATGTGTGAGTCGGCAGACTGCACCGAAATGCAAGAGCTGGTCGCCAGCTCAGCAGTTTAACCCTCTGCAGCCAGTTTGAACTTGAACACAGTGCATGGCCACTAAGATCTGGCCAAATAAGGTAAGCTCCTGCAGGAGGGTTACACTGGAGATAGGCAGCAGGGGGAAGATGTAATAAATGCAATATAGGGGAACCGGTAAGCTGGCCAGCCAGTGCAGTGGTAGCGCTAATGCTCCCGATGCTTCTGAACCTGGGTCATCAGAGAGCCAACCAGAAGAGGATGGTTGAGTGTCCCAGAGAATGCTTGCCTCCTCAGGGGTGGGAGGGTGCTTAGACTCTGCTGTGACACTGCCACCTGGGTGACCAGAGGTGGTAGCACAAGCAGGAGCCGGCAATTGAAGGAGGGGTACATTGACACTCTGATGCACATTGCACACTCCACATGCATTAGTACATAAGCCAAAAAAGGGCCTCCTGACATCCATGGGCTGGACAATAAAAAAGTGGAAATACACCCAACCACACAGGATACCACCTGCCAGAGGTCACACACTACCAACTGAGCTCCCGCTCCAGCACCCACTCCAAACTCTGTCAACTGGAATTGAAAACAGTCTCTGGCAGACCTTCCCATGGGTAGTCATCCATGAGGGAACAGGGAATGGAGGTAAGTCCCGGAGAAGGTGGGTGATGGGGCTGGGTGGAGCAGCAGACCAATGTGGGCTAGTTGGGTGCAGAGGGGCATAAAGCATTCTAAATAAAAATAAATAACTAATGTAATTAATTAATAACTAAGTGAACTGGTAGCAGGAAAAATAATTCAATACCACAATACTGCTTTCCTCTGATTCACCGACTACCCTGCACCCCAGTATCTAGGAGCAGCTGCAGTAGTGCTGTCAGTTGGGGCCTAGAGAAAGACTGATGCCACCACTCATGACAGTGATGACTCAGGTTTGGGAACAAGCCTAAGTCCTTGGAGAGCTGGCTGGAGGAAGTGAACTGAGCGGCACAGAGAACCCTGTCCACCTCTGGGAGGGAGTGAAGATGGACTCTGCCGTGTTACTGCTACTTGGGTGACCCCAGGTGGCAGTGCAAGTGGAGCTGCAGAGTCAGGGAGGACGCTGACATACTCTGATATGTAACGCACATTGAGGGCTCTTCTCATGGCATCCTACAGGGGCTGGGACAGAAAACAGGAAAAAGGCCAGATGCTGCAGGAGGATATCTGCCCCTCACCGCCTACCGAAGCACTCTCCTCTGAAGCACCAACCGAGTCTTTGTCAGGGGTAGAGTCCCCTCCCAATGGCCCTTCCCTTGCGAGTAAGCCATGGTGTTAGTAGGAGGTGAGGTAAGTCCTGGGGAAGGCGGGTGAGGGAGTTGGGTGACTGGGTAGGACTGATGAGGGCCAGCTGGCATGAGGGGGGGAAATGCATACTAAATGAAAAAAAAAGAAAAAGAAAGACTGATGACCCGGGCACAGTTTAAAGTTCAAGCAATTTGTAATCTGCATGAGAAAGCTGGGATACCAGATTACAGGTTACAGGGAGATCACATCAGTGTACCTCCAAACTGTTGAACTGTACTCCTGAGGACTTCTCCTGAATGGCTAGTTTATACAGTTCAAGCCCAAGACTTTATTTTTTTTCTATACTTTCTATTTTTACCCCCATTTCTCCTCAACAGCCTCCTGGTCTTCTTCTCACTTGTCCAAGCCCTTCTGCCCTCCATGAGAATCCTCAGAGAGGCTAACCCACCACCAGCCTCTGCTCAAAGTCCCTCTTCAGATCTCCAAGATTCCCAATTGTAACTCACAGCTTGTTCCATGTAGGTGGGTCCCCTGGTTCCCCAAGCCAGGAAGAGACTATCTGATGGTCGAGATCCCAGAGGAGGAGCCGGTAAGGCGCAAAAGGAGTCAGCAGGACACACTGCCACTAAACTCTACTTTAGTCTATCTTTTTACTTAATCACACATTTACTACTCCATTCCAGGTTTCCCCAGGCTTATTTATACAATGATGTGCTGTTTTTTTTTTGTTGGTTCTAATCTTTGGTTCCTCATTTACGCCTCCTCAGCTTACTGCCACTTAATAATTTATACCGCTCAGTCCTCTCACATAATACTGCCCACACAGCTGCTGTGGGGTTTTTGTACTTCCTCTTCCACTGTTTACTCTCCCTCCCCCTGGGTTGCACCTGGAAATTAGCCTTGGCTCAGTGTGGCTCTTCCAGTTGCCAGTTTCTTTTTTATTCCAAGTTTTATTAACATGATTTCATACACCATACAGTACAAAATCCAGGGAAAAAAGAACATAGAACAAAAACACTAAGCAGCAGGGTAAGAGAGTATATTTAAGTGATTACATACAGTTAGTTGGAGTATATGAAGCAATAACCAGCTTCTGTGGATGATTAAATGCCGAGGTGAAGCTGAGGCATTTAATCATCCACAGAAGCCAGTTATTGCGAGTATACTCCAACTAACTGAATGTTATTACTATTATACGAGTTGGAGTTGCTTGTAACTGTAGTTTTTATTATTTATTAAGGCACATTTATAGACTAGTAGACACAATAATAAGAGACTGTATCTTGAATAAAGCAAAGTGTTTAATGAATGGTACTGTTTCATGAATAAAGCAATCTGTTCAATAAATAACACTTTTAATGAATAAAAATGGTCCATTTTTACTGTGACAGTATTATACTGTTAGCCATGATAGATCG
This sequence comes from Neoceratodus forsteri, assembly GCA_016271365.2. Taxonomy (NCBI): domain Eukaryota; kingdom Metazoa; phylum Chordata; order Ceratodontiformes; family Ceratodontidae; genus Neoceratodus; species Neoceratodus forsteri. Next base: position 821,649,110 of record CM028137.1, on the reverse strand, counting down.
AGCTGCAATCCTTCTACAATGCAGGATCGCATATCAGGAGTCTGAGAGGTATACAATGTGTGGAATGAGGTCATGGTGACAGAGTAGGAGGCTTTGTAATGAAGGGCTGTGTAGTTCGGGGCTAGGTTGTGTGAGGCCATGAGTAAAGAACGTTGTGATGTAAAGCAAACCTGGAGGACTCCGGGAAGGTATTTTGGGTTAGGGGTTGTGTGGAAAGTTGAAAAGTTGAAAAGTGGCATCCTTCATCAAAGCAGGATGGCACTCCGAAGTCCATGAAGGAAGAGTGCGTGAAATGTCCTGCTTCGAAGTTTCTGAATCTATGCAAGGTGCAGGGAAATATGTTAAGCCCTGTAAGAAGTATGTGGGCAATGGGTAAGGAGGGTAACGGAAATATTGAGGGGAGGTGCTCAGAGTTATGAAAGTATGTGGAGCGGGTTGTGCAGGGGGATTCTGCATCAGACTATCTGGCAATGTGAAGAGCTGCTGCTCACGCCGCACAGCTGAGAAAATTTGTGCTAGTCTTATGTGTTTTTTAACACAAACTGAGGGAAAGTGGTACAAGAGTGACATATTTAACAATGTATTGTGGTGTTCACTGTGTGGAGGTATTTTATTCATGTCTGTCCTTATTACTTGGTATGAAAGAACAGAAGAAGGCCACAGCCCATCTAGACTGTTCCCCACACTATGTGGGACATTATTTATCTATTATCCCTCAACCAAACATCTAATTTGTTTTTAAAGACAATGGCACTAGTTGCCTCTACCAGTTCTCGTGGCAAGGTGTTCCATGCAATGGATGCTCTTATTGGAAAAAAAGTTTCCCCTTTTGCTGGTTTTATAAGTTTTTACTTCAAGCTGTTTATTATGCAGTCTCAGAACATGTCTCCTTTTGGGGAGTGTTAGACCACATTTTTCCATTAGATCTGGTGAATTTATTAAATTAAAAACCATAAGCATATCACCTCTTAATCTTCTAGTTTGAAGACAGAAGAGACCAGTAGCTTTTAATCAGTTCTGATAATCCAAGTTTGTTAATCTTGGAATCATTCTAGTTACTCTCCCTTGAACCTGTTCAAGAATTGCTATGTCTTTTTTTTTTGGTTTGGATTCCAGAAAGGGGAGCCATAGTCTAGATACAGTCTAATGTATGCCCTATACAATGGAATAAAGTATTGTTCAGTGCGATTAACAAAAGTGCGTTTTATTTGCCTCAAAAGTCTGTTGTCATGCAAGCAGTTCTAACACAGTGATCATTTGATGTAAGTTTATTATTAACATATATCCCTAAATCTTTTTCACAATTTGATGAGTGAAGTGGTAGTCCGTTTATATAATATATTGTTTTTGGATTTTTTACACCGAGATGCACTACTAAACATTTGTCTTGATTAAACTGCATATGATTTTCATTTGCCCAAAGTGTTAATTTTTCCAAATCCTTCTTTAATGCAGAAATATTTTCTTGATTATTAACCTTGCCCCCCAATTTAGTATCGTCTGCAAATTTAACCATGCAGTTATTTGGCCCTGTTTATAAATCACTGATAAAGAGATTAAACAATGTTGGTCCCAAGACCGACCCCTGTGGTATACCACTTGTCACACTACCCGAATCAGACAAGACATCATTAATTCTGACTCTCTGAGAACGATTTGTCAACCAGTTTAAAGTCCACTTGACAATATCAGGTGACAAACCTAGATTGTGCATTTTAGTAATGAGTTTCTCAGGTGAGACTTTATCGAAAGCTCTACTAAAGTCCAAAAGAATTACATCAGTAGGGATACCCACATCTAGTAGAGTACTTATATTATTGTAAAAAGATATCAGATTGGTGGTGCAGGAATACTTGGGAGTAAACCCATGCTGATTTGAATCATAAGTTCCTAATTTTTTACAATCTTGATCTATTAGAGACTTCATTACTCATTCCATTAATTTACCAGCTACTGAGGTCAGGCTAATTGGACGATAATTTTGCACAGAACCTCTATTGCCTTTTTAAAATATGGGAGTAACTATTGCTGAACGCCAATCATTTGGTACAATGCCTTCTTGTAAGGATTTGTTGAAGATAATTGACAAAGGTATAGATATATTTATAGAGGTTTCGATCAGAAACCATGGATGAATACCGTCTGGGCCCGGACTAGTATTTTTTAGTTTTTTGATAGCCTGTATAATGTCAGTTGGATAGAACCTATGATAATCTATGTGGTGAACTTTAAATGTACTAATAGGTGATTTTTGAGAGAAGACAGAACAAAAGTACTTATTAAAGAGATTCGAGGTTTCTATATCAGATAGAGAAGATTCATTGGTTATAATGGGACCAATGGTCCTTGATACACCTTTTTTACTGTTTATATAGGAGAAAAGAGATTTGTGACAGTCTTTTGTGTGAGCTAGTTTAAATTCTAACTTATTTTTTCCAATTTAATATAATTTTTTAAGTTTTTCACAGATAGTCTGTATTTATGTAATAGAGTAGTTTTAAATGGAATAGGACTATTCCTTATGACTTATGATGAAATGAGGTTTGGTCAGAAAATGTAGCAGGGAAATTTGAAAGTAGTAGTAATGATAAATACATTTGAATAATTTTGCTGCCCATTTCATTTGTTTATTTGGTAGTTTTTTTCTTGTTCTGTCAGAGGTGGAACCGTATTCTGGTCAGTTCGGGAGCTGCTGAGGTGGACGGCTATTTTGTCACCTTTGTTTTCCTCTTGTGATGCTTGAGGTGTGAATAAACGACTGTGGATGTGGTTTCTGTATGATTAAACAACTGTGGGTAGGGTTTAGATGAATAACCGACTCTGGGGGGGCATTGTTTTTCAGTTTGTGGGGGAATAACTGACGGTAGTTCTAAATGCTGATTGGCTGAGATGAGATGCCTCTCACATAATAACAGTTATTGCACCACCAGTAAGGCTGTCAGATGTATAAATAGAATTCTTGAACATTTCACAGGGTAGCCTGGAACAGTTCCATATAATTCCATGCAAAGGTTCAATATGTCCTGGAGGAACTACTCCCCCCAAAAATGACATGAAATATTAACTAGAATTCACAACCCTGTATCATATTGTGGCATAAAGTCTGGGTTAGTATCAGTCTGGTAAAGCACCCAGCCTCACTAGAATTCTTCAGCTTTAGCTAACTGATCTCAGACAGAAGCCGTAAAAAGTTAAATTTTGTATACGTTATAAACCAAAGCTACCCAATGGGACCATTGTGGAGAAGCTCTCCGTAACCACAGTGTAGTTATAATTTTTTTTGCCGCCAGCAGTAAGATTAACAGCAACTTTAGACTAGGCCCCTTAATGGTCTGTGGTGGGTTGGAGAGAAGGGCCAGCCGAGGAGTAAGCAAGTCCTGCTCTACAAATAGGGCATTAAGGGTCTCATTAACCCCTTGCCAAAACAGAGTCACAGGACCACCTTGAAAAAAGGACCTTGGTCCTAATGGTGTATATGTACCATCTTTAATCTTGTATAAAAATAAAGATTTTTACTACTACTAGTCAGAGAGGGGCATGTCCAAAAAATATGGGTATGTTTGGCAAGGGCCTCCCCACAACCTCTCCAACATTGCCCCAAGTGTAAGCCCATATATTCTGCTCGTATTGCAGGGGTATGGAAATAGTGCACATGGCATTTCCATGAGTAATCTCACCATTGGAAGGACACGGTTATCCTATAACTTATCGGGGCATATTTTATCCAGTCCTCTGGTGTCACATGAACCTGTAGTTCTATGTTCCATTGCTCCAAAATCGAGAGAGATGAGCTGGGTAATAATTCGAGGAGACCTTTATAAAGATTACCAGTTAAATGTGGCCAGAGATAACCATGTTGATGTTCCTTGAGTAAAGTAAATAATTGAGGAGGACGATCTGGAATGTGTTTAAATTGTGCACCCATCCCCAATAAACAGGATTTCACCTGTAGATAACGAGAATGAGCATGCCTGCGAAGAGCCTGCTCACTTTGAAGATCTGAGAAGGTAGAGAAGCTGAGTACTGTGTAATACTGATAAACATATTTCAACCCCCCGCCCTCCAATCAAAGACAGCAGCATCAGTAGTACTAGGGGGAAAAGTTTTATTGTGCGTTAGGGATCTAAGCCAAAAAAGGGTTGGGGGTGGCATGTAGCTAGAGTAACATTTCCTCCGGTAATTTAGGGTTATGGCTGTATATCTGGTGAACCTAGATAAGGATATCTCTCCCAGTGGATGTGCAAAGGTATATTTATCTATATCAAATAAATGATTCTAGGCAAATTCAAGAGATTTCCAGTGTGGCATATATGTGGGAATGAGCCAGCAGCATACTGTCCAGAGTTGCACTGTCATAGCATAAGGACATAAATTCAGTAGATTTAATCCACCCTTATCTTTTGGTAATTGCAGAATAGCATATTTTATATGCTGGCATCCACCGCCCCAGAAGAATCTAGAAATTATGTGGTTTCAGTATTTGAAATACATTTTGTTTAGGACTACAGGGAGCACCTGAAAATAGTACAATAATCTAGGTATGGCATTTTGTCGAATAACTTTCACCTTTCATAATAAAGATAATGGGAACATCTGCCAAAGTTGTAGATCTTTAGATATTTGCTGGGTGATAGGCTCATAACTGAATTCCTCAAAAGCCTTATAATCCCTTCCCAATAGTATCTCCAGGTATTTTATCACATTATGATTCCAGCGAATCGGGAATCTGTGTTTTAAGGCTGGCAAGGGGGGAAAATTAAAAGTTAATAACCAGTTTTAAGAGTGTTTATCTGAAAGCCTGACAGCAAACCAAATTGTTCTATAATATTTCAGACTTCTAAGAATGATGTTTCAGGGTTAGTGATGGTGAGAATAATATTGTCCACAAAACGTGTGATTTTGAACTCTTTCTCCCCAAAGGGATACTGTCTACATTCTCAGCTCTTCTAATTGCTGCGATTAGAGGTTTGACATATAGCACAAATAACAAGGGGGTAAAGGGGACATCCCTGATGGGTTCCCCTAGTTAACGAACAGGGTGGTGAGACTGCCCCATTCACCTTCTTCCAGTTGCCCCCATTTTGCCACCAGCTGCTGGGACCTCCTTCCACCTACCCAAGCCCTTATACTTTCCACAGGAGTCCATCAGTGGTCCTACCCACCACCAGCCTTTGCTCAACAACCTTCCCCGATGCCCCAATTGTAACCCATGGCCTATCTCCCCACAGGCAGGACCCCCTGATTTCCCCAAGCCAGGAAGAAATACTTCACTTGACAGTCAGGGCCCGTGAGGAGGAGACGGCAAGGCCTGGGAAGAGTCAAAGTGACCTTGCTGTGGTGTTGGAGGGGTGGGGTGGCTTCATCTGCCCGGTGCTGCTGGGGGTATTTTATCCCATGCTAAGCCCAACCCTTATCCCACCCCAGGGCATGAGATGTGACATGGCAGCCACCTGTTAGGGCCATCTGAAGGATGGGTAAGTCCCTCCCTACCTTTGGAACTCCCCTGTTGGCCCCACTCTGGGCAGGTGATGCCTCTGTGGTGCTTGCCAGGTGAGTGGGTGCATGTCGATGTGAGGTTACCCCAGAGGGACCACTTGTTTCTTCCTGCATGACACCCCCCTTCCCCAGGACACCAGGGAGAGGTCATGCAATGGAAAGAGGTGCCCTCCCTCTTTGAGGCAGGAGGCGTCCAAGAGACATCCAACCCTGCCTTGCCGGTCGGCACCAGATGTCCCGGCTCATGACATGAACCCAGGTCATCTGGATGGCAAGCAGTAACTCTACTGTTGTACTAGCCAGCTGGCCCTCCAGTTGCCAATTTCTAAATAAATAAGTACTGTGGCATGGGGAGCAGGGAGGTTTCAACTGCCTGGGACCACTGGGGTATTTTTATCACACTAACGTCTGCCCTTATTCCTCCCTGGGGCGTGATGCTGAAGAGCAACCCAGCATAGAAACTATCTGGGCCATGGAAAGGGTGGGTGAACCTGAGCCACCTTCAGAACTCAACTGCTGGCCTCACTCTTGGTGTGTGATGCCTCCTCATCGCTCTTCAGGTGAGCGGGTGCATGCTGACCTAAGGCTGCTTCACAGTGGCCACATATTTCTTCATGCACACTGCATCTACCCCCATGGCACCCAGAAACCCAGGACTTTCAAAACCCTAATATAACTGGCTGGCACTGAGGGTTGAGGTGTTGGACACCACAGCTTGTGCTGCACTTGTGATCCAGGTTTGGGAACGAGCCTGGGTCAATGGATGTTAGCTGGGGGGAGGGGGGAGTTGGATTGAGCAGCCGTAAGGCAGCTCTCCTCTCCTGGGGAGGGACTTAGTTGTTCCCACTGCATGGCTACCCCCAGATGGAGGCCTGAAGGTAGTGCAGCCAAAGAGCAGCAAGAATAGGGAGGGCCCTACGGATCACAGCGCGCGCATGCCTCCACAGGCATGCAAGTAACCACAGCAGGGGAAGGGAGAAACAAGAAGCAGGTAGGCTCCATGATGGTGCTAGTGGTGTTCCCGGTGATGGGGTTGCCGGCTGATGCCAGAAGCGAGCCCCTCGAAGGGAGGGGCCAGAGCAAGATGCCTGCCAGCTCCCCAAAATACCGGGGGATAAAATGTAGATTAAAAAAAGAAGTCTAATATAACTAAACTAACTATACTACAATGTGTAATCCCTGGCCCCCATGGGTCACAAGAGTAGTTCCCGGGGCCAGCGTGTTGTGGTAAATAGGGTGTCCCTTCAAATTGGTAGCATAGGGCTGGAGGCTCAGTGTGTCCTGGGAACCTTCAGTGGTGTATCAGCTTCCACTTGCAGTTTCAGCATCTCAGTACAGTCTTTCCTCTCTGACTAGACTCCGCAGGGTGCCCTTCATGGGACAGAATGATGGAAGCAGAGACACAGGTGAAAACAGTATTTGCAGTCTCAGCTTTTATTCAAATATAACACAGCACCCTTGAGCAACCCTGGCAATCAATGATGGTATAAACAGGCATAGTGAAATCAAACAGCTACAGAGTGCTGTCAAAGCATAGAAGGAAATAATCATCAAAGTTCATGATGAGGACAGATCTTCGAAATAGCTCCTAGTGCAGGCAATGCCATGAAATCAGAGTGGCCAACAAATCATAGTTCTGTAAAGCCTGTCTATTAGCATACAGTTTCTACTGGAAGAGGATTGATGCAAACATTGTCATGAAGAAAAGGAACTAACATCTGCATCCAACCCTATATCAGTTGACTGGTGGGTGGGTGGCTTCATACAAACACAGTGTTATGATGCCTTCCTTTGGGCCTGGAAAATTCAGTTAGACACCAGAATGAATCCTGCTAATCACTTGGTATATTTACATTTGATTTTATTTATTTATTTTAAATATATTTAACCAGGTAATCAAACAGAAACTACATATCAGCTTTTTTTCCCAGTTGTGACCCAGAGAGGGAGGGTGAAAGATAGTAAAGGCACTGCAACATAAGAACTATGGAGACTTCCAGTGACATCATTCCACTGTATGCAGCACATCAGTGGAGCTCTGATGGGGATCACCAATTAAAAGGCTCCAAATCACTAAAACGTTTCAGTTTTAGTCTGTGATGAAGAGGCATTCAGGCCTCGAAAGCTTGTATCTCTAACTTTTTGCCTAATAAAGATATTATCTTTACAAAGCAAAAGATTCTCTCTTTGTTTCTCTCCCGCTTTTGTGTGGGCTAGCATGGCACAACACTACCTTGACATTTTTTGCTTAAAATACTCACTGGACTGGTGTTACTTAGAGAATACGACGGTCCAGTAGGGCCCTCTCACTCACAGAATCTTTGGCTGGAGATCGATTCAACAAGGGTGACTCAGGCAGTGAGAGCTAACAGCCACCAAGAACCACATGCCAAAACTGCAAGGAGGCCACAGCGTTGGGCTCCCTTGCGCGCCAACGCTAGATGCACCTAATGTTGTTGGAACTCAGGGGGTTCCAACAGGACATGAAATCCCTCACTTTTAAGGACTGATATTGATAAACTGGAGAAACTTTTGTCAGGCATCGACGACCAACTGACACAACAGGAAGGATACATGGATGTAGCAGAGTGGCTGTCCTCCATATCCACGACCCCCTCCAAGCCCTTCAAGGCCAAGTAGATGACATGGAGTATCATGCTAGACTAAGTAATTTGTGTATTTACAACTTATCTGAAGGTGCAGAGGGGACAGTTATTAAAACCTCCTACCCACCATGCTCAGATCTGTACTACTGCTCCCTCATGAATGCACACTTGAACTCAAGTAGGCTCACTGTGCCCAGGGGCTGAAACCTGCTAGAGCACGGCCAGGCCCCACTTGATCATAAAAAAGAGAAAGTGCTTCATCTGGTGTAACAACAAAAACCTGCACTTTATCAAGGCCCCTCCCACAACGACAATGACTATTCTGCCACGGTGATGGCAAACTGGAAAAAGTATATACTAGTTATGAAGGCCCTCAAAGAGAACGACATCTGTTCTGGACCCACTACCCAGATGGTGGTGTTTACGCAGGAGGGGACTGGAACATATGACTCAGTTAAAGCCACAACAGACCTGACCAAAAAGGGCATCATCATCAACCTTCATCCACAAACAACACAGTCCAGATCCTTGGCCTCCAAGTCTATCCCAATGTGTCAGGCACAAATCTGGCAAGCAAGCCCAAAAGTCATTCAGACATCAGAAGGCTGTCAACACAATCCAGGATATCATCAGTCACCTGAAAGTCACTACAGAAGCTACTGATTCCCATTCCTCTGACGCAGACTCTGGGAAGTGAACACACTGCAGCATAACAGTTATGTTGGGGGCACACATGATCTCCATCCTTTCTCACTCCCCTAGGCCTGGTCCCTGCTTCCTCTACCTCCCAGTCAGATCATTAAGGGTTCTCTTTCATAGTTCAAGCCAGTGGACCTATACCAACTTAAGAAAGGTACCTTAGCTGGCTATTGTGCAGATCTCCTCTTATGGTCATGATGACTGCTGCAACTCCTTGCAGTGGTTCTTCACCCCATTCCAAAATACTCTGGAGGCCCTCCTTGGCCTCACTACCAGGTTTAATCCCAGCAATGCAAGGGGACCCCACCTGGGGGAATTTGCACTCAGCCCAGTGACACCTACCTAGTTAAAGCAGCCAGGTATATCCTGGTGAGGTGCCCACAAGCCCATGTACACAGCGGCACCCTCATGACTTTATGTGTGCTACACATGGTTACCTTCAATTTCCATCAGAGCTGCTGAGGCAGTACATGGGGCTACAGACATCTCCAACTCTCAGACAGGGTAATTGCCCACCAAATCTCCGAGGATCTTGGGGGGGGCCTGCATATAGCTGAAAATTTTTACAACCCTGGTCCACAGGTAACACACAGTAAAATCTGCTGGGGAAGTTTACGAGGGGGTTCCTTTGGTGGGGAGGATTAGGATTCTCCTAAAGGGGGTTGCAGTGCTTACCAGGACCTGCCTCGGTGATACAGTGGTAGGAGTGAGGGGCATTGGAGGGGAGTGTTCTCTACTGCTCCCCAGGCAGTAGTCTTTAAACTGAACTGAACGATGGAGGCATGCTTCATAATGGTAATAACAGCATATAGTGGACATCCTGAACATTCTAAAACTGCCCACTGATCTGTAGCCTGTCCCACCAGACTGAACTTTTAAATGAAATATATATATATATATATATATATATATATATATATATATATATATATATATATATATATTTTTATTTCTTTTTATTCAGTAGTTTTCCGTCAAACTACACAATAGACAGAGCAGACTGCAAATACATTCATATGATGTGCAATACGGTTACAAACATATGATTCTCTTTTAACAGGAAAAATATCAAAAGACACTCAATGTTATATCCAGTGTATTTAAATGCATTCGGTTACCTAGTAGATGAAGCCATGGGTCTAGTGTTGGACAGGGAGAAATTATCAAGAGGGGATATTTAATGATTAATTGCCCCATATTTTGTCCTGATGAGGTTAAAGGGTAAAATCTAAATTCAGTGAGGTAATATGTTGGATCCACTGATTCCACTTTCACGTTTGAAGGATGGAGCCACCTCGTAGCTCAAGATTAAAAGTCTCAGCTTTATAAATTTCTGACATTATTTGTCTCCAGTTTTGTAGTGAAGGAATCTGTGGTCTCATCCAACATCTTGTGATCGCTTTCTTAGCGGCTGCGAAACATATTGGGAGTATGGTCTTCTCCCAGGGGGGAGCACGGTCCGGATAGACCCCCACGAGGAATTGTTCAGCGGTTAGTTCAACTGGTTCCGAGAACAGAATGGTTAGTTTGTTTTGAAAAGTTAGCCAGAAAGGCATGAGGTATGGGCAGGTCCAGAAAACGTGAGTAAGGGTGGCCTGCTGACATCCACAGTTTCTCCAGCACCTTCCAAATGTGTCCGGGAGATATTTCATTAGAACTGAGGGGGCTCTAAAATATCTAGAGCGACATTTCCATGCAAACTCTGTCTAGTACAGAGATGAGGTCGATTTTATCTCAACTAATGTTGTTTTTAACTATGAATCTGAAGAGATTTGTAGTTGCAAGTCTTTATTCCAGGACTACAAAGTTGGGATTGTAGCGTTAGGGAGACTAGATCGTAATTCTGTATATATTAGGCCAATTAGATGGGTTCCCATTCTCTCCTCACTCGCGTCAATGAATAGCTTAAGCAGATTCGGCATGGGGTGGGTATTCTAGGGGGTATTATATTGTTTCGAAGAAGATGGTTTCAAATTTGAAAGTAGCGAAAACGATCAGAGGGCCTTAGAGAAAATTGAGATTGGAGCTTATCAAAGGGAATACCTTCAGGGGAAAGAAACTGATATATGTGCGATAGGTCTAGTGTGCGCCATCTGGAAAAGGCTTGGTCCATATAGTTGGGGATGAACTTTTCGTCTTGTGAAATTAATTTACAAAATTCAAATATTTTTTGAATGGGGCCTGCTTTTCTTAAATGTTTCCAAAGCTTATAAGTTTGAGCTGTAATTCGCGTTAAAGAAGAGGGGCTAAAGGAGTTACCGTCTGTGGAGAACAGTATCTTCTTTATATCATGTAAGTCGTCGAGTTGGAATTTTATGGTCTTCCAAGAGGAATTATATGAAGCTGTGAGCCATAATATTAGGGTTCTTAGGAATGCCGCTTGTGCATATAAGTGAAAGTCTGGGAGATTCAGGCCGCCTTGCTTAAGGGATAATTTAAGAATGGGTAATCTAATTCTGGGATGGTTTTTCCCCCAAATAAAGTTTTGGATCATTTTATTCCAGGATGTAAAATAAAATTTAGAGGGGAAATAAGGGATAGTCTGGAATAGATAGAGAATTTGTGGAAGGATGTTAGTGCGAATTGCTAAAATTTTTTGATGTAAGGAGGTACAGAATGGGGACTATCTATGCAAGTCTGTTTGTATCTGAACTGTAAGAGGCTCAAAATTAGATACCTCGATGACTCCAGGGTCAAAGGGGAGGTGGACACCCAGGTATTTTATTTTAGTTGTCTGCCATTTAAAGGGAAAAGCCTTTTTAATCTGGGAGGGGGGAGAATAGTTGAAGGTTAGTATCTCAGTTTTATTTACGTTTTGCTTGAATTCTGCTAGTTTCTCAAACCGTGTGAGTACTTTCCATGTTGACCGGATCGATTGTGAAGGGGATAATAGAGTTAACATGATATCGTCAGCAAATAACCCCACTTTGTATTCTGTTTGAGCAATCAGAATACCTTCCACCGAAGAAGTGTTTGGAGGCAGGGCAAGGGGTTCTATAAACAATGCAAAAAGATAGGGGGATAAAGGACAACCTTGCCTGGTCCCACGGGCTAACGGGGGGGGGAAGGGAACCATTCACTCTAAGGTATGCTTTAGGGGAAATGTATAATTTTTCTAAGCATGCAATAAATTGTGGTGGGAAATTAAACGTTTTAAGCGTCTCCCATAAAAAGGGCCATGAGACCCAATCGAAGGCCTTCTCCACATCTAGACTTAAGAAGACCACTGGGATTTGTATGGACCGAATGAATTCTTGTAACAACAGAACTCTTCGTATACTATCCATTGTGTTCCTGCTTTTAACAAATCCAGTTTGGTCAGCGTGGGTTATTTTGGGGATTATATTTTCTAGTCTAGTAGATAGTATGACCATGTAAATTTTGTAATCAACATTTAGGATAGAGATTGGTCTATAAGATTTGGGGTCAGCGGGGTCCTTGTTGGGTTTTAATATTGGGGCTATTGTGGTGTATTCCCATGGGGGGGGGTCCCTCCCTGAGATATGTCATTAAAGAGAGCATGCAATTTGGGGATTAAATCTTTTTTAAACTTTTTATACCACTCTGGGATAAATCCATCTGGATTCGGGCATTTTCCTGACTTAGTGTTATTAATTGCCTCTTCTATCTCCAATACCGAGATCGGAGTGATTAGAGAGTTAATTTGCTGGGGGCTGAGGGCTGGGAGATTATCTTGAGCCAAGAATTGCATTGTTTCTGGGTAGTTTAATGTTTTAGGAGGGGAATAAAGTTTGGCAAAATAATCCGTGAAGACCTTTTGAATGTGGGCAGTGGTATGATGGGTTTGTCCTGACAGGGGGTTTCACAGACGGAGAATTGTTGAGGATGCCTTGCTGTTCCTTAGCCTACGAGTTAGGTTTTTGACACTCCTGGGACCCCCCTCATGTATAGTTTGATGTAAGTAGTACAGGGACTGTTGGATTTTGTTATTTATTATTTTCTGGAGGTCTGTTTCTAATCAAAAGTTGAAGATCTGCATTGTCTTCTCTGTAAAGCAGCTGGAAATTTTTAAGTTGGTTAGATAATCTGTGATATTCTAGGTCTCTTTCCTTGTTTTTTCTAGAGGAGAATGCTATTAGTTCCCCCCAGATAGTTGCTTTCATTGCATCCCACAGCATTGCTTGGGATATAGTGGGGTCGGAGTTTTCTGTGAAGAATCTGGAAATTTTAGATGACAGGGAGTCTACAAAGTCTTGATCTGACAAAATCACCGGGTTGAGTCTCCAGAGCGATCTCTTCCCCTTCCTTCCCAGGTCAAGTGAAATGATTAGTGGGTGATGGTCCGATAATAGTTTTGGGGGCTATACTGATGTCCTGAACAAGAGATAGATGCTCATAAGTGGTCAGAAAGTAGTCTAATCTTGAGTAGGTATTAAATCTAGGGGAGTAATAGGTGTATGCCAGATCGGATGGAAAAATCCTTCGCCATACATCGATCAGGCCCAAGTGTTTAATAGACATCTTGAACTGTCTAGCTGTTTTATTGTTTCTGTGGTTAAGGGGTTTTGAACAGTCCAGCTGAGGGGATAGGGTCAAATTTAGGTCACCACCCAGAATCAGTTGGCCCTACAAGTTGGATAGAAGGATGGAGATAAAGCGTTTGTATACTGGAAGGGTGGTGGCGGGGGGAAGTATACGCTAGCTAGGGTTACCAGTTTGCCAAATAGCAAACCCTGCACTATTACATACCGTCCACTGGGATCAATGTGTGTTTGTTGGATTTCCAAGTGCGTGTTTCTGGGAATAAGGATTACCGTGCCTCTTTTTCTGCCCCTAGGATAAGATGAGGCCACGACTCTATATCTCCCCCCCCCCCATTTCAACTTGAGGTGTTCTGCCTCCGAGAGATGAGTTTCTTGTAGGAAAATTAAGTCTGAGGACTGTTTAGATATGCATTGCATAAGTCTAGCCCATTTAATTGGGTCATGTATCCAATTTATGTTGTGGCGAAAAAACCTTTACAGGATTAAGCATAGGCATTTCTATAAGAAACGTTATTGATGTTAATTATCTGTCTCTTTCTTCTCCAGGAAGAAGATGGAGGGGAAGATCTGGACCACGCTACCCCGAGAGGGCTGACCCTAGGCTTCATCCAGTTTATCATGAAATTAATGCACCTTCTTGTCAATAAACTTTGTGTACAATAAAACAAGTCCACTGTGTAGTTATTTTCCACCAACCTTATCCCCCCCACCCCGTGTTGGCAACTCTGTAGGTGCCAACACAAACAAGATAGTAAAACTATATACAATGTTGTACAAAACCAACAACTTTTCCCCCCAAGTTTTCTTCTGAGGTAAGAGATAGTATTTGTTTAAGGTTTCATCAGGGGATGAACCTATGCACATCATGACTTCCAAGTGGAAGGAGCTCATCTAGAGCTACTCGTGGGTTCTTCTTGCCGGAAGGTCTAACTAGACCCCGGTGGAGAAGGGGTTCTTAACCAGGACCTGAACAGGTAACTTTCAGGTACAGAAACAAAGCCCCTAAGGGAGCGGTATCAAGACCACTCCTAAGGTGGTTCGGTTTCTACCTTGTGAAGAAAGGATGAAAGGTAGAGCTACAGGTTAGCTCACTGCCTTGAACAAAGATGGTAAGCTATATAGTGGGGTGTAAGAAAGGAGAGTATCAAAGGAGTTCTTGATAGGGGAAGGGAAAAGCCTAATCTTCTCCAGGGGGAGACTGGGAAGATCCCCACAGTTTTATGAACACAATTATGGGTATTGAGTAGGTGCCACCAGAGTTGGGAAGACTTCCAACTGCAGCTCCCCGGGATCTGTTGCAACCTGGGTCTGAATTGGAGGGGGGTACACCCTAGGCATCAGGGAATGGTAGATAGGGAGGTGAAAGAATCACAGAGGGGGCGGAAGAAAGGGGGGGGGAAGGTGCAGAATAAGAGAAGAGAGCAGAGAGAAAGGAAAAGAAAAAAAGGGGGACAGAGACCCACCTCACCCCCAAGTCCCCTCCGCTAGACCCTCATAGAGGGGGAGAAAATTATTCCCCAGAGCACCGCAAGGAAAGGGATCCGACAACCCCCCATACCCCCATCCATCAGAGCGGGGTCACCCAATAAGTGGATCCGGGAACTACCACCACTCCTAAGGGCCTGTATTGGATGTGAATACATATCGTCTATCCAACTTGATTTAATTCTCTCGGTCATAGGGTCCACAAATGACGTAGATCGGGGGGGCAGAAGGGAAGGAGCACCCAAAAGGAAGGGGGGGTGGACCCCCACCCCATGACACAAACAGAGATGAGGACTATAGGATAGGTGATGGGGTAAGTCCCAAACAGCCCACCCCCCTGCTGAGTAGAGGACTCAATGCAAAATGACCAGTGGAAGGTGAGGGCAGCCACCATGGCCCAAACTGTGGCCCGAGGACCGAAGAGGAGGGTCCCAAATGCCGGACCGGGAAGGGCCTCTATCGCTCATCCCAGACAGGGGGGGGCCCCCCTAAACTGAGAACAAGGGGACAGTAGGACCCCCCCAACCCATGAGATGACCAGCTCAACAAGATGCCCAAGCCCCAAGTGAACTAACAGAGCTCAGGGAGGGTCAGGACCAGAAGACCAATCAGATCGAACCATTACCGGGTGGGGGCCAGGTAAGGCCGGGCAGCCCCTCTAAATCAGTTGGACTCCATGGGTCGCCAACCATTCCGGGTTAGAGTGAGGGAAGGGACCAGCAAGAATGGAGGGGCAAGCCACAGCTGGGAGAGAAGGGCGCGGGCCAGGGCCGAGGAGCTCACACAGCAAAGGCAATGCATCCAGGGGGAGGAACCGCCCTAGTAGGGCTACTCTCTCCCACCTCGCCATCAGACCACGATGTGTCTGGCCAGTCCAGCAAGTCCCAGCACCTTAACTACCCGCCCAGCATCAGCCACCGCCTCCAAAAAGTGGAATCATCAGCTATCCCAGAGATATATGCCCCAAGGTGAATCCAGCAACAAGGGCTAGTGTATTTCTTCCTTTCTCCCCCCAGCTCCTATGCCACCCGAAGACAACTCCCCCCCTGACCCACCAGTCCCCCTCCTCCACCCCCCAGTCCATCCAAGATTCATGCATGAGGGAGTCCAAAATGAGGTTGTGGTCATGGAGCGACCGAGTATCATCCCTCACAAAGTTTCAACATTTTGGAGAGGAGAGGATCCAAGGAGGAGCTCCAGGAGGGGTAAGTGCCAAAAGAAAAATTGAAGCACAGACTGCGGGGATGCGGAGACATCGGCGAGGGGGAGGGAGGACCCAACAAACCACCAGCCAGAGCCACGGCAAATATACATGCAGATCCCGAGTAAGGGAATGTCCCCACAATCCGGGAAATCACTGGAGGGCTGCGAGGGTGGAAGTACGTGAGGCCGAGGAGATCCCCAGGGCAAAACACGGACCTCCTCCACCTAACTCACCACCAAGACAGTGACTGGCCATGCTATTCATCGAGCCCTCTACCCCCGCCGCCCCCAGCCTCTGCACGAAAGAGGACGTTCCCCCCCGACAAAGTCACTGTCTCTCCACAGCATCCCGAATTGTTGGAAGGAACCCTCACTCTGCACATCATTAGATCAGGGTTCGACTGTCCTCTCGAGACTGCCACATATAGTAGAGGGCAGGGAACAAGGAGCAGCTCCAGGGAAAGGTAAGTCACCAGGCAATGGAGCTCAAGTAATGGGGACAGAGCGGAGGGGGAGGGAGGTCCCAAGGAACCACCCGCCTGGGTCGCGGCCTGTTGTGTGTAAATCCTGAGTAAGGGAGAAGTCCCAACAATCCAGGAAATCACTCAGGGTTGTGAGGATGGGAATCAGCATCACTGAGGGGTTATCCAGGGCGAAACACGGACTCCCTCCACACAGTGCACCCTGAAGACCGCTACAGGACAGGCTATTCTCTAAGTCCTCAACCCCCCATCCAGCCCCACCCGAACTACAACATTCCCTCCTGATTAAGCTGTTACCTCACCACTGCTTTTTAGTCTGTCCTAATGTTCCATTAGACAGTGCCTCCTTTATTCAGGTTTCGAAACTGCTGGAGCTGTTGTAAAAGTTCCAGGATCAACGCAGAGGTTACTGGTTCTTGGTGCTTCTTCTGTCCTGAGGGTTTCATGGAGCACTGGGCCAAGGAATCTCTTACTTGTTCAGAAATTACCCCTCTTGCTTGTAGATCATGAGCTGCTTCAGAGGCTGAGGAATAGATCTGTGTACCAGAGGTAAGATGGACAACAAGCTTCGCAGGGTAGGGAGTTTTAAACTTGATTTGTTTGGCTCTGAGGTGTGGGAACAGTGGGCCGTACTCCCTTCGCTGTCGCTGTGTGAGTGGCACATAATCGTTATTAAAAAGGAGTCAGAACTGACCCCATTTAATTTTCCCCGTTTGCCAAGCCTTTATAAGTAGAGATTCCTTTACTTGGAAACTAAGGAATCTTATTAAGAAAGAACGTGGTCTGGCATCACGTCGCGTGGGCTTGGGGCCTAGGGTGCGATGCGCCACCTCTATGTCAAGCTGGAAGTCGGGATCAGGAGCCAAGGCCATGCGCAGCAGGTAGTCCGAGAAGGTTCTTGGATTGGAGCCTTCCTCGCCCTCCAGGATGCCAAAAATCCTAATGTTGCGCCACCGGCTCCTGTTTTCGGCATCTTCCTGGTGCATTGAAATGGCGATCTGTTCCGAGAGGATGGATTTTACTACTTCCTCAAGAGCATCCAGCCACGTGGCATTACTGGAGATCTGGCGGTCGGCTTCAGATAGTTGGGACTGCAGGTGGGCCAAGTCGCTCCGCAATTCTTTTATGAAGTTGCGTACCTCGCCTCTAAAATCTGCAATAGCCTACAGAATAGTATCGGTGGAGGATTCCGTTGCTCTCTTAGGCGGCTTGGCTTTCTGTGGTTTTCTGTCGGGGCCCTGGGAGTGTCTAGGGCAGGCCTCTCCATCATCAGAGTGTAGATCCTCCATTTCATTACTCTCCACAATCGGGAGGAATCGGTTCCGAGACGCTTTAGCCATCGCTAAATTATACCCTGGAGCAATGTCAGGTTGGTTTTCTTCAGTTTCTTTAGGTTATTTTTAGAAGATTGCTCGTTTATTAGTATATTGGAGGCAGGAGCTAACCAGTTCAGCTGTTCACCAACTCATACCAGAACCGGAAGTTGAAATGAAATATATTTTACTGAATTTTCATTTAACAGCATACCATTTGTACAACAGAACAGACAGAACAGGATCCTCAGCAGGGCATATGAAATTGGTACAACTTTGTGTACCATAAGGTACAAGCAAGATAACAATGAATATAAAATCTGATTCATTTGCAAATCACACATGTTGAAGTTTCAACATGTAGTTATACTAAGGACTCAAAAAGTATGGAAGCTATCACTACTTGTACTGGTTATACACCTTATCCTTCTAAGGTCATAAGTACATACAGTTTCTCCCATTTGGATCCATATCCCTTAAACCTATTACACATACTAGCTATGGATTTTTCTGCTGTAAGTACAAAAAGAAGTTCTGTGTGCTACTTCTGATGCGTAGGTATATCCTGATCTAACCAATGCCTCAATAGGTCCTTTATGGCACAGGCAGAGATTAGGGCCATGTGGAATTTTTGTGTCCCTATTACTTGTCCTTTATAGTCCCCCACTGTACATATGGAAGCGGTAAAGTCCGCCCCCCAACTATACATATGGAAGCAGTAATGGCCTCCTCCAACCAAGTACAGTGTCAAGCTTGCTCTTTATGGAATGCCAAAGGGGCTGTACTTAGGACATTGTCACAGGATGTAGTACAATGTGCACTGTCCTTCCCCATACCTTGAACAGGTGTATGTTGCCATCTTATGCATTTTGTGCTGTGTCACTGGGGTGTAGCACATGTTGTGAAGAATCTTAAGCTGCTTAAGTCTATAAGAGTCGAATATGACATGTTTATATAGGTTCTGCCATATCTATTGCCAATCACATTCCCCTTGCCCTTTAGGAACAGTGGCCGCCCTGTATGGGGCCGATCCATCCACCTTATTGGTGATTAGCTCATAGATGCACTTAGTGAGATTAGTTATCAGATGTGGAAAGATGGCCCAATGGTGCAGAGGGTTGAGGCACTATGCACTTTACCTCTTCCCACACCAGCGACCCAAGTTCAGGAACGAGCTTGGGTTGCGGGGTGTTGGCCAGGGGGGTGGCCTGGAGAGGACGATGTGGCCTCTTAGCATCTCACCTCTCCTGGAGTGGGAGGTTTAGTCTTCCTGGTGCTTGGCTGCCACTGAGTTGAGGCTTGGTGGCAGTGTCATCCAAGGGGGGGATGGTGCTGGGCCAGGACAGGGTGGAACAGTGTCACCAGTTCCAGACCGCATGCGCTACTGTGTTGCTGAGGCCCTGGGAGTAAGGGGAGCTAATAGGAGGAAAAATGGTGGAACTGGGGCACTAATGAAGCCCTGCCCAGAGCACAGAGACCCGCCCCACCGGACCACCAATCGGAGGACAGAAGGAAATGGATGAGGTAGGTGGCTAGCCATTAGCATCCAGGGACAGAGCTGATAGCCTGCCTGTCACCAGCCAGGAGGATAAAAATCTTTATAAAGAAAAAAAGAAATTGGATGTGGTAGGTTAGTCCAGTTAGCCAGTGGTAGGGTGGCTTCAGTGTGGCTGACATTGCTCTGAGTCTCTCTAAAGTGCCTGGCAAGGAGGTGAGTAACCTGGAGGAAGGGGAAAACTTCTTTATTCGTAACACCATACCTTTGTTGAAATGTGTGAAAGGTGACTCATTTATTATCCAGGTATAGCTAGGGATTGCTTATAAGTTAATGGTTGTTCAGTGGGGTAAATCAATTGTTTTTTCTCCGATAAGAAAGTTAGGCAAATGCAGGGAGCCTTAACTTATTAAAAAAATCGAAATAGCCAGTCCTCTGGTGCAGTGGCAAGGCGTCCGCCTGTCTTGGTGACAACCCGGGTTCAGGAATGAGCCCGGGAGCTGGAGAGCCAGCTATGGGGAGGAGGATTGAGCATCCAAGGGGCTGCTCTCCTCCTCCAAGGGAAGAAAGGATTTTCCACCGCTGCTTGCATTACCTCTAGTGGAGGCTGGGGGTCCGGAGCACTGGAGCACATGCAGGGGAGGGGTGGGCAGATGCCGACGTGCTCACGTGTCATGGCATCATTGCATACTTGCTGCTTTGGGGATGAGGGAAACTATGGAAAAACTGATGCCAGTGGCAGGATGCCGCCCGGCCCCAGATCCCGCACCCGACAGGTTGGGCAGCCAGTCCAAATACTGGATCCATTGTATGGCAGGGAAAGGGAGGGTTATGCCAACCCTACCAAGGGGGCGGGAAGGGGATAAACCCTGGGAGTACGGGCTGGTATGACCTGGCCAGTGTCAAAGGCGACGTGGATCTGGGTGTCAGGGTCAAAGGTGGCTATGGCATGGAATTCAGAAATAAATGAACTAACAAAAAAAAAATCATAATTATAAACTATTTTAATCAGTGATAACATTGACATACTGGCACTAACAAAAACATGGTGAGATGACACTAGTGCTTGGTCTCACAAGATTAAGGGACATAGAAACATAGAATTTGACAGCAGATAAGGACCGCTTGGCCCATCCAGTCTGCCCATTTCCCTACCTAATGGATCCTAGTTAACCAGCAGCCTACTTCTTTCTACCCCCAACCCCTAGAATTGCCTTATGGCTGTCCCATGCATGCTTGAATTCAACCACTGTTTTTGACTCCACAACCTCCTCTGGAAGGCCGTTCCATGCATCCACATCCCTCTCTGTGAAAAAATACTTCCTTACATTACCTCTGAGCCGCCCCCCCATCTTCAAATTGTGCCCCCTTGTTCTTGCACACCTCTTTTTTTGAAAGATGCTACCCTCTTGGACTTTGTTGATTCCCTTGGGGTACTCGAAAGTTTCTATCATGTCCCCCCTCTCCCTCCTTTCCTCGAGGTTATACATATTAAGCTCCTTTAGTCTCTCTTCATATGTCTTCTGGTGCAGACCCTGCACCATTTTAGTTGCCCTCTTCTGGACAGCTTCCATCTTGTCTATGTCCTTGCAGAGATTGGGTCTTCAGAGCTGCACGCAGTACTCCAGATGGGGTCTCACCAGCTGTCTGTACAGAGGGATAACAACTTCCTGTTTTCTACTGGTGATGCCTCTCCCTATGCATCCCAGTATCCCCCCAACCCTCCTTACTGCCCTCTCACATTGCTTGCCCACCTTTAAGTCATCTGATATGACTACCCCCAGGTCCCTTTCCATTTTGTTGTTGTTAGTATCTCACCCCCCCATTGTGTACTCTTCCCCTGGGTTTTTGTTTCCCAGGTGCATTACCTTGCACTTCTTAGCATTAAATCTAAGCTGCCATACATTTGACCATTCCTCCAACCTTGCCAAGTCCCTTCTCATCCTTTCCACTCCACCTTGTGCATCAACTCTGTTGCAGATCTTTGTGTCATCTGCAAAGAGACATACTTTTCCTTCCAGTCCCTCTGCAATGTCACTTATAAAGACATTGAAGAGGACCGGTCCTAATGCTAAACCCTGCGGCACCCCACTAGTAACCCCCCTTTCTTCAGAGTGGACTCCATTTACTATTACCCTCTGTGTCCTATTCTCCAGCCAATGAACTCTTTTATAAGAATAGAATGGGGGGGGGGCACTAGAGAGCCATCTTTCTGTCAGGACGAACTTCATGTGGGCTCTAGACCCTATTCTCATTAAAAGCAAAATAATATTTTTCACGCTGCATGGATTTTAAAATAAATACTATAAGAGTATCTCTTAACATTGTGTGGAGCAGACTGATACAAAAATTGAAATGGGGCACCCAAAAAACACTGCAACTGGGACCATCTAACTCAGGGCAACAGAAACAAAGACAGACCGTGGGCCCACTGAGCAATGCAGGACCAGGCAGTTCAACTGGCATGGTGGACCCTCCATGGCAAATGCTCCTGGAGTCCATGCGGACCATGGACACAAAAATTGAAAGAACTTTGCTTAAATTAGAGAGCCACAATGTACAACTACCTGATCTAGGCAAATGTGTGGGAGAAGCAGACAAATGAACTACCACTACGTTGTCCATGGTGGCGACCCTCACAGAAGAAAATGGTCAATTATGGAGCCAGTTAGAAGCTATGGAAAATGAGCCCAGATCAGGGAACCTGCTCATCGTGGGGGTCCCTGAAGGAATGGAAGAACTGTATCTGTTAAACTTTGTTAAGGAATAGCTTCTGGGCAAACTCCAGCTACTGGAAGATTTTGATCCTTCCACATTTAGGAGAGACTACAGAGTGAATCATCATGCGGCTTCACAAAATGTTCCCCAACACCGCACCACCATGATTAAAACATTGGGCATAGAGGTCAGAGATGGGGTGTTGGCAGCGGCGAGATCGGCATACCCCCCAGAGATCGAGGGGAGTGATGTAAAGGTGTACTCAGACTTGTCTTTTCAGACCAGAACCAGGTGCAAGAAGTTCGATGAGGTCAGACATCGCCTCCATGCAGTGGGGATAATACATTCTTTCCTTTTGCTTGCCCATCTTAGGGTCGTATATGGTGGTAAGTCATGGCAATTTAGTGACCGCAAGGACACAGATAGGTGGCTGGAGAAGTACTAAAATGAATTCCAGCCATGTACAGAGACAGTAGCAGACCCTTGAGAGGATGATTCAGAAAGGGGCTGATCTGAACTGTAGTAGGTACTGTATGTAGTTTTGTTATTTTCCACATTTCTTCACCCGTTGTGAGACATTCTATTTGAAACAGGCGTGTACAGTTTGAAAGTATAAGTACAGGGGACATAAGGTTTGAGGACAGCTGGTCTAAAACTACTTTGTTTTTTGCATAACATGTTAAATTTTTATGGGAGAGGATGTCAGACTGAAGGGACAGGGGACTATGTATTTTTGTATTGCAAATGGCTTCCACCACATGGTGGATTGTTTCTCTGTGTGGTTAGAAAATGGGCTAAGGAATCTCTGGGATCTGACTGGCTTGGCTGATAGCCCTGGCAAGGTGGGCATCTATCAGACAACAGAGCCTGGGTAAAAACAAGTGCCAGTCCCAAATGACTTGATTACCACCATTATAAGGGTGCCAGTAGAATTTTCAATTCAAAATACCTGCCATTTTTTCTCTCACTTACCGAGATATACGGTACTGGCCCTCAACTCTCCCTAGTTCAGTGCTAGCTGCCAAATCACACATCAGCCTCATCTATGGCTATTTTTATTTTATTTTTTCCTTCATTTTTTAAATACAGTGCCATGTTCTGCCATGCCCAGTAATTATCGATACCAGACTCTCGGAAAGTGGACCATGCTCTCGCTCCTCCCTTCTCCAACCAGCCGCCTACTCCCTCTGAAAGTTAACCTACCTGTGATTTATAGTGGCAGCACAGAATGTCCTGACATGAACTGGTTCACCTTTCCTTACTGTCACACCCCCTCCCTAGAGGAAAGTGCAAAGAGCGAGTCATCCCCAGCACAAAGACATGGAGAACTCATTCCCTCTCAAACGTGTTTTAATTGCTTTTTTATTTTTTTACAGTACCTTCTGTCATCGCCCTACAATCTGATCTGTGATGCTGCTTACTGATCCACACCATGGGAACAAAAAAAAAACAGTAAGAACTGAGCCCTGGTTCTCAGGGTAGGCAGCGAGTACTGGGACACTGTAACGGCATTCATTTTCAAACTCCTGGCCTCAGAGCAGGCAGCGAGGACCAGAACCACTAAAAACAATAAGAATTGACCCCTGGTCCTCAGGGTAGGCAGCGAGGACTGGGAGCCACTAAAAAACAGAAAGAACTGACCACTGATCCTCAGGGTAGGCAGCGAGGTTCGGGAACAACTAAAAAAAAACAAGGGGGAAAAATAGAAAACAATAAGAAATGAGCCCCGGTTCTCAGGGTAGGTAGCAAGGACCAGGAAACTGTATAAAAAAATATTAAAAATCCACAGGGCAAGCAGCAGAGATGGCACAAAACAGTTGTGTCCCCCTTTGTATAGTGCAATAACGATGACAGCAGAGTACTGGTGGGAAAACTTGTTCCAGAGGTGGTGGTAGGGGGAGAGCAAAAGTACAAGTGCATGGCTCTATGGACAAGTAGGCAACAGGAGATGGAATACCTCAGAAACCAGGACTACTTTACAACTGAATGACTTAAACTTCATTATTTTTATTACATTTTTTTTAAGCCCACATAAAATTGCCACAGGTAGCCCATTTTCTAACTGTAATAATACCCTCCAGGGTGGGTGGTATTGTGCAATACTGGACTGCCCAAGGGCCATAAGGCCCGACACCGCAGCAGTCCGGTATTGCATAATATCGCTCACCCTGTCAGGTATTATTGCTTACGTTGATTATACCACTGTCCACAGTCTGCACCGATACATGTTGTCTATATAAAACAAGTAAAGGGCTTGTCTAGCTCCACAATATTAAGCAGTTGTAGAATACAAAGATCAAGTTTGCTGCAAAGTGTGGTACAAGTGATGAAATATTAGGTTTTAAGTTAACGAAGTGAAATTGCTGTTGATGGGGGTGGGGGAAGGGACCATTTGTGATGTTGCAAATTCCCTTTAGTCTTTTTATAATGTTTGGTTAAATAGCAACCCATAGTAAGTTTTGGCATTCTCCCTTCCTAATTCTACCTAGTGTATACCACCACAGCCAATGAAGAGGCTGGCGTTTCTGGACTTTATTGTTTGTTAGAATATTCATAACTGCTCTCCCTTTTTCTAGTGTAACAGAATATAAAGTGAGAAGATGTTGATTATTAAATATGTGTAAGAAATGGCCTGAATGGCCATTTTATGTACCCACTGCTTTATATGAGCGTGTTGTTGTTGTTATTGTGCAAACAAGAAAATAATAAACATAAATAAAAAAAATTACAAGAATAGAAAGGGGAGAAAAGGGGAAGAGTATGTATATATTTAAAGGAAGAGCTAGATTGCCAGGAATTTTAATAACATCAAGGACCCTAACTATGATATCAAAAGCCTATGGCTACAAATGCATAGTAAAACAGCTAAAAAGCTAATAATAGGAAATTGCTACACACCACCTTCTAGACATCATGTGTATAATGACAGTCTAATAAACAAATTGATGAAAGCATCTGCACAAGGGGATATTATAGCAGTAGGAGATTTCAATCTTCCTGGGGAAATTGGAATGAATTGATTGAAGCATGCTCACTGAGTTAGAATTTATTGATACTTTACTATTACAAGGGTTACAGCACAAGGTAACTGAACCAACAAGGGGACAAAATATTCTGGACTTAATTATTACAAACCTATAGTTCGAAATATGTAACATATCTGTTATGGGGAATCTGGAATTAGTGACCATAATATGATTCAGTTTTGCATAACAGCTGGCTTAAATAGAAATTCTGGAAATGGTGCAATGAGAAACTACAAAAAAAAAAAGGAAAATCTGAAGTCTTTGTGACAAGTTTGTAGAGGACTGCTAGAAGCTGATAAAAAAAAATAAACTGGAACAAAATTTTGTACCACTAAAGAAAAAATACAACAAGGGCAAAATACCTATCTGACTGAGAAATAAAATAAAAGCAAATCAAGAAAAAAGAAAAGGCTTGTGTAAACTTTAGGAAAGATCCATCAGAGCATAATAGATTAAAATGTAAGTTAGAACAAAAAAGAAAAACAAAGTAATTAATAAGGAATGAAAGTCAAAAATTTGAGTTCAAGATAGCCAATACCAAGGACAATCAAAAAACATTCTTCTTCTATGTTAACAATAATAGGAGTGGGGACAGATCTGTGGGACCTCGAGTAGGCAATGGGGAAACAATAGATGGACCTAAAGAAACTGTGAATGTTCTAAACAATTATTTCTGTTTAGCACAAAAGTAAATGAAAGGGTAACGAAAGTTTTACAGACCACATAAGTAAATCATTTTACAGAACATGAAGTTATGGCAGTCCTTAAAACCTTTAAACCAAATAAATCTTCAGGTCCAGATGAGATATACCCCAGGTTTATTCAAGAAGAACTTCAATTTTGCTAAACTCTCACCCCAAAGCCTCAGCCCTAGTTAGGCTTTTCACAATAAAAATAGTAGTTCTGCACTTCACTTATATATTTTAACGAGCCATCAGGCAAGATGCAGGGTGCTGCATGGTGCCATCCTGCGTTAGAGTGTGGCACCTCACCGCTCACTTGTATGCTTCTCAGTACAAGTGAACAGTGCAGTTCCACGCCCTTACATGAGATGGCACCTCGCAGCACCTGCCATGTTACCTGATGGCAGAGTTTATGAAAAAAATATAAAGTAAATGCAGACACTTACATTTTAATTTTACTGCGAAAAGCCTAACCAGGGGGTGAGGCTTTGGGGCCTGGAGAGTTTAGCAAAATTGGTGTTCTCCTTTAATGAACTATCCACTGCACTACTTGGACCACTAACACTGCTATACAATAAATCATAGCCGCGAGGCAAGGTAACCTTGAGATTGGAAAAGAGCAATCATTGTGCCCATACACAAAAGAAGGAACCAAGCAAGCAGCAGAAAATTACAGACCTATAAGTCTAACAGCAATCCTTGGCAAATTAATGGAAAAATTACTTAAGGAAAGATTTGATAAGGAAATATTGGTAATGAATCAGCAGGATAGTACACGACATGTTTTCATTTCTGGGAAATCATGCACCACAAGTCTAATAATGTGCCTAGGCATGTCTCCTCTCCTTCCCCTCCCGCATGCGACCTTTTTTTCCTAGCCTTCGCAGTCCCCTTGCAGGGTTCTCAACATCCTAAAGGGGTCCTACTGTGCCTAGTCTTGTCTCCTCTCCTTCCCCTCCCTCATCTACCTTTCTCTCTGGCCATCGTAGTCCCCTTACAGGGTTCTCAGCATCCTGAAGGGGTCAAACTGAGTCTAAGCATATCTCCCCTATTCTATCTAGCCACTGTCTTGGCTTTCCATGATTACTAGCAGGGTCCAATGCATTCTGATGAACTATTGATTAGGCCCCATCCCTCCAAAGGTGCGAATTCTCTTCCCTCAAGGCAATTCTCCTTCCTCCTCCTCCCTCCCTCCCTCTCCTACCACTCTCTTAATCCCTATCTACTGACCTTCCTCAACCTCCTTGCAGGGTACCCCACATCCTGAGGGGTCTCTCTTGGGTTAGGTCCTATTCAACCCTCTTAGCATTAAGTCACACCTCCTCCTTCTCTCTCCTCCCTCTTTAAATCCCTATAGCCTTATCCCCCTTTGTATCTAGCCTCACAGCCCCCTTGCAGGGTTCCTCACATCCTGAAGGGGTCTCCAGGGATACGACTCCTCCCCTTCCCCCCCACCTCACCCCCCCTCTCCTTTCCCCCTTTTCTTTCATGTGAGCACTTGTTTACTTATCAACCTGGCACCTATTATTGTCCACTCTTTCTACCTATTATGCACATGTAACTCCCTTGTCACCCGGGGTTACAAGAATCCCACTTAGATCTAGTGGCAGGCAGGGAAAGGCAGCTTGTAAATCACCAGTTAAATGGATTTCACATTGTCTCACTCTGTCTTGAGTCTCAGCTGAGTTGGAGGGATGTCATCATATAGAATTCTTGCAGCAGCATAAGCCACATTGGAATGTTGCAGCCAAGGGGTTAGGTTAGAACGTTGGGAGGTTTTGAATCAGTCTTCAGGAGAGAGTTGTGCAGTCTGTTGTGGAGGGAGGAGGTGCACTGCAGTTTGCAGTCCCTCAGAGCCCTCAGCTCTGTTTAGAGCTACCCAGAGATAGAGGGTGTGTGTTCTTGCCCTAGATAGAGACACAGAAGAAAAGTGGACTAGGGGTAGAGACCGTTCCCAGTTTGTTCCAGTGCCCCATCCAAGGAGGGATGGGGGGAAAGAGAGCCAGCAATTTCAGGGGCAATCCCCTGGCCCTGCTGAAGAGGGAAAGCTGCCTGTTGTTTTGTTGTTCAAGTGCTGAGGCACCAAGATTTGTTTGCTTTGCCAGAAACCTTGGGGCACCTGCAAACCAGTGGGTGAGTCTGCTCTGAAAGAGAGCCCTTGTTTTCTCCAGATAGTGTGTAAAGTATCTGTTACTGTGGGGTCAGAGAAGGACAGCCAAGAACAGTATTACAGTTGTGTGTGACTTAAAATGCATCTAAACAGTGGGGGTCTGCAGGGATGGACATAGCCACTCAGAGATCATCATAAGCCAGGATATCAGATTTTGAAGAGTAGAGTGTTAAGTGTGATATACATTTTGAGACAGCGTTTTACAACAGTGTGTTGAAGAAAGGTATTGATTCCAAATGAATGGCAGAGTATGGATTTGGGAGTGAGAGGTGGGAGACCCCCCATCTGGAGTAACCAGAGTTACCTCCACGGGTTCACTTTGGGCACCTTTAGCTTTCTTCTGGGCACTTGGCCAGTGTTCGGGAAAAGTACCCAGACGTGGGATTAGGATGAAGATTTTCCTTTTATGGAGCCAGTATGTGCTCACGGGTGGTAGAGGGAGCCACCAATAAATGTCCATGCCTTATGGAAAGTAGTCCCAAGTGCTGACCCGATGTGCCACGCCAGGGAAATCCAGAGAAGAGTACAAGTTCAGGCTGAAAGCCCAGTGTGTTTCAGAACCTGAGGGTTACAGTGTGTAAGAAGATGTGCTCTAGTCTCCGTATATCTGCATTACCAGGGAGTGTAGCCCCGTGGGGGTCCATCTATGCTTTATTATTCTGTTGTTGTTGTGAATAAAAGCCACACTCTAGAATCCCACTCCTGGATTTCAGTTATTGCTTCCTGTGTCTGGATTACTTGGGTGCCCCTGTGCAGAGGTTTCAAACCTAGCCAAAATACCAAGCAACAGTTTTCTCCCCGAACCCAGGCAGCCAGGTAGTGGGTTACAATATGGAGACACCGCACCGCGCTAATAAAACAAAAAATAACATCAACCCTATGCCAGGCTGGGTACACGCAACACTGTTGTAACACTGTAACACCTGCCTTACAACTGTACGTTAATGTTGATCTTGTAACTTGAATGTTTAATGTCTCATTCCTACTGTACCCCTTCCCCCAGGTCACAGCAGGAGACGAGCGACTTGTCACTCAGTGTGCCTTCCTGGTGAAACATTTCAATAAATAAATAAATAAAATAACCTTTTTTTAACAATGTTAGTATCAGTTTGGGCCACCATATCCTGGTTGACATAATCTATTTGGATTTCAAGAAAGCATTTGACACAGTACCACATTTCAAATTAGTTAATAAGATAAAAAATAAGGGTTTTTATATCAAATTAGTACAATGGGTGGAGTCTTGGTTAACAAATAGAACTCGGCAAATCAGGATTAAAGAGCTATTGTACTGCTTGGGATTAATAGTAATTTTCAGATGCAGTCAGCTATCACTTCTTATATCTTAAGCATTTTTTCTTTTCTGTTTGTTAATTAGAAGATTTTCCACCTGGCAGTACTGGGGTGATGTGTGAAGCAGCACTCTGTATGGAGGAAAAAAAAGTCAGTTCTGGTCCTCCCACTACATCGACAGAAATGAGACCAAACACCTTGAGGCACCACAATCCTTGCAGCCTGAGCAGTGATTCTTACAAGCTAGCAATTAAAATGCAGGAAATTGGGACATCACTAGTAACCAGGGAGAGCCAGTCCTTGGTGTTTCATGTGAAAGTGAAACCTGGCAGTGAGAAATGGTTCTCATTGGTTACTAGTGATGTCATAGTCAGTGTGGTCTCAGTGTTGATGTAGTGGGAGGAACAGAACTGACTTTTTCCCCCTTCAGACACAGTGATGCTCCACACATCACCCCAGTACAGCCAGGTGGAAAATCTTCTAATTAGCAAACAGAAAATAAAAAATACTTGAGATATCAGAAGTGATAGCTGACTACATCTGAAAGTTACGATTAACTGCAGGCAGTTTCCAAGCAGTACACTTGCTCTTTAATGGAATACTATAAAAGGAAGGACTAGTGGCAGTGGTGTGTTGCAGAGGTCTGTTTTGGGACCAACACTTTTTGGATTTTATGTAGGGGACATGCATTAAAATGTTATAACTAACATAGCTAAATTTGCTGATGACACCGAGGGAAAATGTCAACCTCTAGTAACTGATGTTAAATATATTAAATTATGGGCTATTAAAAATCAGATGCAGTTTAATACTGAAAAATGTGTGGTGCTCCATCTTGGCAGAACTAACCCAAAGAAAAGTTACAAATTAAACAATATAATACTAAGACCAACAGGAAATTAACAAGACCTGGGAATCATAATCAGGGATCACCTGACCACGTCTGACCAATGTAAAAAATTATTCAAACAGCTAATAGACTTATGTGATGTATATAAAAAAAAAGCCTTTGTGTCAAGAAATGAACAATGTATTATGCTCCTTTATAGAATATATGTGAGACCACATGTGGATAATGGGTCTCCTTTTGGGAAACCACATTTAAAAAAGATTTCCAGCTTTTGGATAGTGTTCAAAGAAAAACAGCTAAATTGATACCAAGATAAAAAAAAAATAAATTGTATAAAGAGAGATTGGGAGAACTGAACGCAGAAACTTTTTTTTTTTTTTTTTACCAGGAGAGACACACTAAGCTGAAAGCTTGTTTACAGGTGAGACCTGGGAGCACAAGGAAGTTAAGTGACTTGCTTGGGGTCACACAGTATGCAAGTGGGGGCTGTGGGAAACATAGAATCTGTCTGCAAATGACCGCTTTGTCTACCCAGTCTGCCCTTTTAACCCAACCTACAGTATCCCCATAGGCCCTGCATGAGATCCAGGTCTTTCACCAACCCCTTGTTTCTTTTACCCTAAGATTTCCTTATGCTTATCCCAAGCTTTTTTGAAACCTTCCACCGTTTTCACCCCAACTACCTCGGCTGACAACCTGTTCCAGGGATCCACCACTCTTCCTGTGAAGAAGAACTTTCTTATATCCCTCCTGAATTTACCCCCTCTAGCTTCATATCATGCCTTGTTCCTGAACACATTTTCTTCTGAAAAATACTTCCCTCCTCCACCTTATTTACCCCATTTATGTATTTAAATGTCTTCATTATATCTCCCCTCTGCCTCCTTTCCTCAACGGTGTACATATTGAGTTCCCTCAGTCTCTCCTCATAGGTTTTCTGTTGTGGACCTCTCACCATTTTAGTTGCTCTCCTCTGGACCACCTCCACTCTGTCTATGTTCTTCTGTGGATGTGGTCTCCAGAACTGTACACAATATTCCAGATGAGTTCTCACCAGTGTACAGACATAACTCAACCTCCCGACTTCTGCTGGTAATCCCTCTCACTATGTAACCCAGCATCCAATTAGCCTTCTCAACTGCCCTGTCACATTGCCTAACTACACTGAGGTCATTTGAGACAGTTACACCAAGATCTCTCTCTCTCTCCTGCTTGGTTGCTGTCAATGTTACTCCTCTCATTTTGTATTCAGCTGCTGAGTTTCTGTACCACAAGTGCATTATTTAGCATTTTTTCACACTGAACTCAGATTGCCATACCCTAGACCACTCCTCTAGCTTACTTAAGTTTATCTTCATTCTTTCCACCCCCTCCCCCCCCCCACAGATTGTCCACTCTGTTGTGAATTTTGGTATCATTTTCAAACAGGCAGATCTTCCCCTTCAGATCCTCTGCAATGTTGCATATGAACATTACAGAGGGCCAATCCCAGCACCGACCTCTTTGGCACACCGCTGGTCACTATCCCTTCCTCTGAGTGAACTCCATTTACTACTATCATCTGTATTCTATCCTCTAACCAATTTCTTACCCAGTTTAACACCTTTGGACCCACTCCTAAGTTCCCTAGCATGTTTATTAGTCTCCTGTGTTGAATGGTGTCAAAAGCCTTACTTTTTTCCCATAATAATTGTTATTGGTTATTAAAAATAGATCGAGAAAAACAATCAGCAAAAGAAAATAACAAGAATCTCAAATAAAATATACCATACAACCTAACTGTAAACTGACAGTTTCTTATCTAGAACACTGAATCTCATTTAAATAATATTTAGACTATCATAACAGCTTAAAAAAATCCCACATAGTTAAAACAATTCAAGTTTCCTTTCCAATCACACAAAAGAAAAACTGAGGCCTATATCTGATCAAACTTTTGTATATCACTAAGATTAATAAAAATCCCAACATCTACTGCAGGGACCAGAAAGGGGCCCAGATATCCTGCATAATGTCTAATTTATCTGATAAGGAATAACATATTAGTTCATTATTATATAGAAATACCATTTGATTGTACCACTCTGTTAAAGTGGGCACTTGTGCATTTTTCCATCTTTGCAGTAAGATTCTCTTTAGAGGAAAGAGAGGCCTGAGAGATCCAGATTTCTTGCTGCCTATTTAACTTTAAAGATTCTGGATAAATCCCTAGTAGAAAAGTTACAGGTGAGTGAGGAATAGGCTTCCCAATAACTAGGTTACAAATGGACTGAACACTTCCCCATATTTCTTTAATCTTGGGACAATCCCATAGCATGTGTGTTAGATTTGCGTCTTGTTTTTTACACTTCCAACAACTAATTTTCTCAGTTAACCCCATGGAATTCAGTTTTTTCGGACAAAGATAATATCTATGCAATATTTTGAATTGCAGTAACCTACCTTGTAGCTCTTTGTGAGATCTGATAGCCATTCCCCAGGTAGTTTCCTACTCTTCATCACTTATATCAATATGAAGCTCCTCCTCCCACTTCTGTTTAGCCTTGATGGTTAGACATGTAGAGGATAGATCATTAGTAAGGAGTTTGTATAAATGACCAGGCCCTTTCTTAAGCACTGATAATTAAATTAGTTGATCCCATTCATCACAACTGGGCAGTTCATAATTCTGATCTAATATTTTATAGTTCCTAAATACTTCCCTCAACTGCAGGTAATAGTGGACATGATAACTACTTAGGCCATATTTGGCTTTCAATTCTTGGAAGGATAACAACACTCTGGATTTGGCGTCTATCAGGTGCACAAGTCTTGTGATACCCACTTTACACCAGTCAGGTTTATTCAGTACTTGCTTAATCCCTATTAATTTATCATTATTCCATATGGGTGCTACACCTAAGGGTATTTGTTTAGGCTTGATAATTACATTTATCTTTTTAAGTGCCTTAATAGAGCCTAGTAACATAGAAACATAGAATATGACAGCAGATAAGGACTGCTTGGCCCACCTGGTCTGCCCATTTCCCTACCTGATGGATAAGCTGCAGATTCTAGTTAATCAACAGCTTACTTCCTCCTACCCCCCTCCACTAGAATTGCCTTATGCTTGTCCCATGCATTCTTGAATTCTTCCACTGTTCCTGACTCCACAATCTCTTCAGGAAGGCTGTTCCATGCATCCACAACCCTCTCTGTGAAAAAATACTTCCTAACATTACCTCTGAGCCGTCCCCCCTCTATCTTCAAATTGTGCCCCCTTGTTCTTGCACATCTCTTCTTCTGAAAGATGCTACCCTCTTGTACTTTGTTAATTCCCTTGAGATACTTGAAAGTTTCTATCATGCCCCCTTCCTCAAGGGTATACATATTGTTGCTTTTAGTCTCTCCTTGTATGTCTTCTGGTGCAGACCCTGCACCATTTTGGTTGGCCTCCTCTGAACAGCCTCCATTCTATGTCTTTGCGGAGATGGGGTCTCCAGAATTGCATGCAGTACTCCAGATGGGGTCTCACTAACTGTCTGTACAGAGGGATAACAACTTCATGTTTTCTACTGTTGATGCCTCTCCCTGTGCATCCCAGTATTCCCCCAGTCCTCCTCACTGTCTTCTCACATTGCTTGCTCACCTTTAGGTCATCTGATATAATTACTCCTAGGTCTCTTTTGATTTTTGTTGTTGTTATTAACTCACCCCTCACTGTGTACTCTTCCCCTGGGTTTTTGTTTCCCAGATGCATTACCTTGCACTTCTTTGTATTGAATCTGAGCTGCCACATATTTGATCATTCCTCCAACCTTGCCAAGTCCCTTTTCATTCTTTCCACCCCACCTCCTGTATCAACCCTGTTGCAGAGCTTTGTGTCATCTGCAAAGAGACATACCTTTACTTTCAGGTGCTCTCCAATGCCACTTATAAAGACATTAAAGAGGACCGGTTCCAGTACCGAATCCTGCGGTACCCCGCTAGTTACCCTCCTTTCTTCACTGTGGACTCTGATTACTATTACCCTTTGTGTCCTGTTGTTCAGCCAGTTTTTTATCCAGGCTACCACCTTGGGACCCTCTCCAAGGCTGGCTAACTTGTATATTAATCTTTTGTGTGAGACTGTGTCAAATGCCTTGCTGAAATCTAGGTAGGCCATATCCACAGCCCCTCCCTGGTCTACTACTTTGGTCACCTAGTCAAAGAAATCTATTAGGTTCGTCTGACATGACCTTCCTGCTGTGAAACCATGCTGCCTTGGGTCCTCTGCCCCACTGGCCTCTAGGTACTCAACAGTTCTTTCCTTCAGAAGTGATTCCATCATTTTCCCTACCACTAAAGTCAAACTAACTGGTCTGTAGTTTCCTGCCTCTGCTGTGCTCCCACTTTTGTGAAGTGGAATTACATTTGCCCTCCTCCAGTCCTCAGGTACCACTCCATCCTCCCATGATTTGTTAAAGAGAGTAGTCAGTGGTGTTACTAGTTCTACCCTTAGTTCTTTTAGAATTCTTGGGTGAATCCCATCACGCCCCATTGCTTTGTCCACCCTCAGTTTTAAGAGTTCTTTCAAAACCCTTTCTTCTGCGAATGGATTGGTATCAACCCCCCCCCCCCATTCAGAGTTACTCTCTTGTTTGGTTTAGGTACCTCCCCCTCCTCTTCCATTGTGAATACTGAGCAGAAATATTTGTTCAGTATCCCTGCTTTTTCACTGTCACCCTCTGCCCACATTCCCTCCCCTTTATTACGTCTCTGTATACCTCCCTTGGTCTTTCTTCGCTCCCTAATGTGCTTATAAAAGGTTTCATCCCCCTTCTTAACAGAGCTGGCTATCTTTTCCTCAGTTTGTGCCTTTGCTTTTCTGACTGCCTTCTCTGCCTCCTTCTGCTTTTACTGATAAAGTTCTCTGTCCTGCTCCTTCTGTGTTTTCTTATATTTCCTGAATGCTATCCTTTTTTCCTTAACCGTCCCTGTCACCTCTTTTGAGAACCATAGTGATTTTTCCCTTCGTTTTGTTTTGTTGATTTGCTTCACACAAAGGCTTGCTGCCTCTGCGATGGCTGTTTTGATTATTCCCCATTGTTCCTCCGCCCTTTCTTCGTGCCCATTTGCTAGTGCTTTTCTGAGGCACTCTCTCATTTTCCCAAAGTCAGCTTTCCTAAAGTTCAATACTCTGGTTTTTGTATGGCTTGACTCTATGGCTGTGTTTATTGTGAACCACACTGTCTGGTGGTCAGTTGTTTCCAGATGGATACCCACTTCTAAATCTGAGATCCTTTCTATTTCCCCATTTGAGAATACCAGGTCTAAGATTGCTCCGTCCTGAGTGGGTTCCAACACTAGCTGTCTGAGGCATGCCCCCTGTAGGGCATCAAGAATAACACTGCTGTTGGATGTGCCTGCAGCAAAGGTACTCCAGTTAACATCTGGCATTTTCAGGTCCCCCATCAACAATATCTCCCCTTTTTCTGCCATTTTAAGGATGCCTTCTATCATTTCCTTGCCCATTTCCTTCCCCTGAGATGGGGTCTGTACAAAACCCCCGTGTGGATTGTGGTGCCATTTCCTGTCTCCAGGGTGACCCATAGTGACTCAACTTCCTGTTTACTCTTTAGTTCTGTTGCTTTAATCTCTTCCCTTATATAGAGAGCTACTCCTCCTCCTCTTTTACCCACCCTGTCCCTCCTGTAGACTGTGTATCCTGGTATGTTGACATCCCAGTCATGGTTCTCTGTGTACCATGTTTCAGTGACTGCCACTATATCCAGGCATCCCACTTCCATCAAGGCCACTAGTTCAGGGATCTTGTTGCACAGACTGTGGGCATTGGTACTCATCACTTTTCATTTGTTTTTTATGGCCTTACCCCTTTTAGTCCCATCCCTGTCCTTAATGCCTTTTTCTGCATTTATCCCTGTCCTGCTCCCTACTGACTTCTCTACCTTGGTGTTTACCTCTCTAACTACTGTGCTTTGTGGGGGGAGGTTGGGATTTCCCTGCTCCTTTTCAGTGCCTCCCCCCTTGGCTAGTTTAAATGCTTGCCAGTGAAGCATTTAAACCTATCACCTAGGATCCTGGCCCCCCCTGGACAGATGCAGACCATTGTGCCAGTATAAGCCTGCATCCATCCAGGTGGCTCCCCAGTCCCTAATGAAGCAAAAACCCTTAGCTCCACACCAGTTTTTCAACCATTCATTGAATCCCATGGTGTGGAATACCCTAGCATCATCCTTCCCATAGACAGGCAGCACCTCCGAGAAGGTTATCATACATGCTTCTTGTCTAAGGCCCCTCCCCAACTCCACAAACTCCTCTTGCACCGCTCTGATCCCATTCACAGCCAGGTCATTTATCTCTAGGTGGACAATGACATCCAGCTCCCTCCCTCATGCAGTTGCTCCCACAATCCTGATGATTCACTTCCTGTCCCTCCAAGCCATGGTGCCAGGCAGGCACCTTACCTCCCTATCCTCTTCCTCCCCCACTTCTACCCCCCTAATGATCGAGTCCCCCACCAGGAGTTGTTTCCTTCCCCTGTGGGATCTTGTGCCACTCTCCTGTGGGTTTCCTTTGTGGAGGTTCCCAGCATCCTCCTTGGTCTCCACTGCAGGTGCCTCCATAGAAGAACCACTCTTTGCCAGAACAGCATATGAATTGTGGAGAGGTACAACTGGAGGGATGCACCTCTGTTCTGTCACCCTCTCCCTCCCTGAGCCCACCTTGGTCCAACCACTCCTCTTTCTTGGCAACCTCTGAGGTAATGATGGTGGCCCTGGTGGTCCTTGAGTGGGGGAAGAGGTTTCACAAATCCTAGTCAGGTCAGCCTGGAGATGGGCAACCTCCTCCCTCAGACCAGAGAGGTGCCTGCAAACAGGGCAGCATCGCAGCCTCCAGAATGTCTTCCAGAACACTGCTGCCCCACAGCCATTGCACTGCACCACTCCCATCTTGACTTATTTTGTGTCCCCTCTCCTGTTGCTTTGTATGCTTACTGTCTCCTCCCTCTATGTATTTTTACACTTACTTTCCTACTGCCTATGTGCCCCTTAACTCTGCCCTTCCTGTTCTGGGACAGGAACTTCCTGTAGTCTTCAGTAGTCTCCTTCTTCCATGCTTGATTCAGACCTCCAGCAGCCAGGGAGGAGAAAGAGTTATTTTTTGGGTTTCTTCAAGGTTGATGAAACTAATGTGTCTCAGTGATCCTTCCCTTCCTACTGCCAAACAGGAAGTTTCTGCTGTCAGTCAAATCCAGTGGCTATAAAACTAGAACTGGCTTTGGGTGGGTGGAGGGGTGGGAAGGTGGGCAATTAGTAAAAAATCTGTAGATCTAGACTGCTGCTTCTTGCTCTAAAACCAAAGTTCTCCTCTGTTAAAA
This sequence comes from Neoceratodus forsteri, assembly GCA_016271365.2. NCBI lineage: Eukaryota > Metazoa > Chordata > Ceratodontiformes > Ceratodontidae > Neoceratodus > Neoceratodus forsteri. The sequence goes on along the minus strand of CM028137.1, from coordinate 821,611,726 downwards.
ACAGCAGGAAGCTGTAATTGGAGACACCTGCTTTTGTACTGCTAAGCTGCTAAGCCACACCCCCAATTAGATTCACCCTCTGCACTGACTCGGTAAATTAAGCTGATACAGTCCACTTCCTCAGAGAAACACACAGCGACATTCTTCTTCTTTTTTACTTAAATGAGACTCCCTTCTTCTAATAAAGTATCTGCTTGCTTAATCCAAACAGGTACTGACTCCTGCTGAGATAGAAGTGATTTATCAGTAAAAAATCTGTAGATCTAGACTGCTGCTTCTTGCTCTGAAACCAAAGTTCTCCTCTGTTAAAAACAGCAGCAGTAGTAAACAAGGGTTATCAAGTAAAGGATTTTAATCGGTATGTATATAAAATCAAAGTGGCTATTTGAACTCTGCATTTCCTTCTCTAATTTAAGCCATAAGGGCTGAGGTTTCTTGTTTGAGGGTGCATTTGCTAAATGTTGCAGGGCATGTTTGAAAATAAAGGCCAACTGATAACGTTTCCACCATGGTAAGGCAAGGCCTCCTAAGACACAAGGCGCTCTAAGCTTTGTTATTCCAATTCTGGGAGTTTTGCCTTTTCATAAAAAATTTCTAACAATTTTGTCAAGCTTTTTTAATAGTTTATTTCCTATCAACATTGGAAGATTTTGGAATAAATAGAATAGTCTGGGTGCAATATTCATCTTTATTGTATTTACTTTCCCCCATAAGGATAGATTAAGTTTCCCCCATCTAGACAGATCCAGTTCAATATCTTTCAACAGTGGTTCATAATTAAGAGATATTATTTCCTTTAAGTTAGTTGAAATCAGAAGACCTAAATAAGTGATATTCGAGTTGTACCATTTGCTCTCCAGGATTCCTTCAAGACCTCTCATGGGGTTATTATATAATAATCAATTTTTCCCCAATTGATTTTAAGCCCAGAAATAGTCCCAAAGTCTGAAAGAATAGCCTTCACACTTAAGTAAGAATGAACCGGATTGCTAAGAACTAATAACAAGTCATCTGCATATGCAAATGATTTATGTTCTTCTTTCCCAAATCTAAAACCTTTAACCCCAGGGTGTTCTTGTATTAATTTTATAAGAGGCTCAAAAGCTAAGATAAAAAGGTAGGGAGAAAGAGGGCATCCTTGTCTAGTTCCACAAGCTAGTTCAATTTGTGGAGATAATACTCCATTTGTCAAAATTAGTGTATTTGGTTTGTCATAAAGCATTGAATTCCATTTACAAAAATTTTCCTCGCAACCAAATTCAGTCAAGGCTCTTGACAAATATGTCCAATTTACAGAGTCAAATGCTTTTAGTATATCTAGTGCTAATACTATATAAGGTTCCTTTTTTTTGTTGGCAGTCCATATTAAATTAAGAAGCATACGTGTGCTATCTGCTCCCGATCTATTTTTAATAAATCCTACTTGCTCTAAACCAATTATAGTTGTAATAATATCCTGTATTCTTTTTGCCAACACCTTGGTTAGAATTTTATAGTCCGTATTCATTAACGAAATCGGTCGGTAATTGGAACATTTAAGACTATTCTTATTTTTTTAAGTATTAGAGTTAGATAGGCTTGCCTCATAGTGTATGGTAAAGTTTTTCCCTCCCAAGCTTCAGTGAGAGCTTTGTGTAGGTGGAGGAGGAGGATTACAGGACTGACATTTTTGTAATATTCACATGTGAAGCTGTCAGGCCCAGGGTTTTTTCCCGATGGCAGTTCATTTGTAGCCATTTGTATTTCTTCAAGAGATATGGTTCTTTCTAATTTCTCCTTAGTCTGCTGAGTGAGTATGGGTAGGCAGAGTCTCTTAAAAAAGTTATCAAGTTTATCTTTATCTACCAGATCTTGACATGAATAAATATTTTGAAAAAAAAAATGTGAAACACCCTGTTAATTTCTTTATTAGTTGTGACTATCTCACCTGTATGACTTTTAATTCCTGTTATAACATTCTGCTGTTGCATTTTCTTTAATCTTAAAGCTAGAAGTTTCCTTGCCTTGTTCCCAGCTTCCCAATACCTTTGCTTTGTTCTTAAAAGCGCATATTCTGCTTTCTGAGACAGAATAGTATTAATTTCACCCTGTAGAACCTCAATTTCGTGTAATGTATCCCCACCTGGAGTCATACCTTGTTTGGATATATTAAATAAAAGTGTGAGTTCCGGGCTGGCCTGGTGGCGCTGAGGGTTGAGGCACTGGATGTCACACCTCGCGCCATGCCAGTGACCCAGGTTCGGTAGCAAGGTTGCCGGGGGTTGGCAGGGGAGGTAGAGGATTGAGTGTCTGAAGGACAGCTCTCCTCTCCGGGGAAGGGAGGGGGGTTTGACTCGGTGCTCAACTGTCCCCTGGTGGAGGCCGGGGTACAGCAGGCACGCTAGTAGACATCGGAGGATGAGGAGTGGTGATGCTGGCAGTGATGTCCTGGTGTGGGGTGCATGACAGTCCTCCAGTTAACTTGAAAATGCCTGCGGATGCCGGGGAGACAGAGCACCGGAGCGTGCCTCCTATATGCCCTTACCTGCCTGACTACCCCTGATCTGACGAGATGTAGAATTTCAGGTGGTCACTGCCCACCTCGACCCCACTTGGGGGAAAGCCACAGCTCCATGGGGACCGAGGGTAAGTATCGGGCAGGGCAAGTGAGGCAGGAGGATGACTCGCAGGTGCTCCTGATGGGTCAGCACCCACAGGACGTAGGCAAGGACAAACAGTAATTTAAATAAAAAGTGTGAGTTCCTTTTCTTTAACTTCATGTATTTTGTTCCTTTCTCTTTTTCTGTTTGCAGAAACACATATTATTCTACCTCTGATATATGCTTTATATGCCTCCCATAAACAAACATTGGAAACCTCGCAATTATAATTAATTTTGAAGTATTTCTTACTCGGTTTAGTCACCCATGATAAAGTCCTTCTCTTTAAGCAAGCCTGTATTAAACCTCCACCTATGTGATTTCTCTCCTTCTCTGCTTAGCATGAGATCTAAAATGACCATTGCATGGTCTGATATAATATTGCTTTCTATTTTTACATCTATAACATTTGTGATTAGAGTGTTAGGTACTAATATATAGTCTATCCTTCTATAGGATAAATACCTATTTGAGAAAAAAAGAGTAATACCTGTCTGTGAGATCAACCATCCACCATACATCTGCAAGACCTATGTCCACCCATAACTTTTTAAAGGAATTCCTGGAGCTTGCATTAACCTGTATCTTTTGTGTTGTGGATCTATCCAAAATAGGATCAAGTACTTCATTAAAATCGCCCCCAAGAATAATTGCATATTCAGAAAGAGTACTGAGAATAACTACAATAGAATAAAAAAATAATTTCTGCCCTGTGTTAGGAGCATAGATGTTACAGAATACAACTTTTTAACCATCAAGTGTGCCTGCAAGCACTTGATATCTCTCTCCCAGATCAGCGTAGTGATCTTTTTTACAAAAATTCACCCCCTTCTTATTAAAATTGAGGTTCCGCATTTTTTTGAAGGAAAGGAAGAACTTTAGGCTTGACCCACCCAGATCTTTTGAGCTTTTCTGATTCTTAGTGTGTCAAATGTGTTTCCTGAATAAACCCTATGTCTACTTTCTGTTTATTACGTCTAGACAAAACTTTTTCCTTTTAATTGGGGACTCCAGACCATTTACATTCCAGGACACAATTCTGTATTGTGCCATTGCTATCTCTCACATCAAACCTCTTATCTCTAATAATATAATATAATCTTATCTAGGCATTGTAATACATCAGCGTATATAAACTATGTTCCTTTGATCTGCACTAGTTCTACTAACAACAAACACTATCTGGTATCATTAAATTAGATATCTACAGCCACATGTCTACAAAAGCTATATTATCTTAACTTAATTAAATTAAAATTCTTCTTATGTATAATTGAATTATAAACACTCTGAAAAGGAAGTATAAAAAGCGAAATTTAGAAGTTACAGAACCAATCTAATAGCTTACTATATCAATTCTGAACAACTCAAAGTGTTTTGAAGATAATACATGTGAGAATAAAACACTAACTTATAAAAAAATTGCACCATTACCATTATAATGATGTAAGTTAAGAGTAGTATGAATTACAAAACCCCCCCCCCAAAAAAAACAAGCACAGATCTATTGATAATAATTAATATTTATTTAGCAACTAACTAGATTACTATTTATGACAATCAGGGGAACCAGCTGTTCTAGTAACGGTAGGATGTAGTCTACTGATGAAACTACAGTATAAGGGAGGCAGTATAGCGCAGTGGTCTAAGGCTCTGAGCTGCAAATCTGGTGACATCCAGCAGACCAGACCTGGGTTTGAATCCCACAGCTTCCACTTGCATACTGTGTGAGCTTGAGCAAATCACTTAACTTCCTTGTGCTCCCAGGTCGCGCCTGGAAACAAGCTCCAGCTTAGTGTGCCTTTCCTGGTTAAACAATTTCCCCTATAACCACCAGACTATTAGTCCAAGGTGGTGGTGTAACTAAAGACCCTACCTCTGGTTCTAACCGGTCGACGAGATTGCTAGTCCATTACAAAATCAGAATAGTATATTGCAAGCTAACAGCTATATTTAAGTAAAGAGAATTGATGTACCTAACAGCTTCAGAAGGTAAGTTATAGTTAGACCCTCTATAAGAAGAACAGATTGACAATAATAAATGTTTCAATCCCTTAATCAACTCAATTAACTCATGAGTAAAGTAACACCTGAAAATACTCCATGCTAATTTAAATCTCTCATGAGTATCGGAAATTACATCTACTGAAGTTATTATTGGCCTGCTGAAAATCCTCCAGACCAGATCATAGTAGAGAAATTCAAAAGGATGTAAGTAGTTGGGAGCAGCTATCCATGTGCATCATGTAATATAGCTAATTCAGCTCAACCCATGACCAGTCACATTGTGAATTCTCCCCATTCCTTAACATCTTGTCTTCTGTTACTTCCAGTAAAAGTGCTCTATAGGTACTCAATTTCTGAAAAATTCTCTTTCACCCTGTGATATTTCAACTTAGCCATTGCCGCCTGCTTCCAAATTAAAACACTTACTAGACCAAGGGAAAAAATAAACCATCAGTTTCGACCTCAGAAATTATCTATTTTGGTATCCTATACATTTGCATCTCACCACGCTGAAAGAATTACCCTTCATCTGCTAACGTGATGTTAAGGTCTGCTAAGACCCCCAGTAAGCCTATCCGGCGGGCCTAGTATCCTTCAATAAAGTATAGCGAGTAAATATTGCAACCAGGCACCATTACCATTTGCATGATTAGTTTCTTTCCCCTCCTGGTCATAATAGAACCAACACAAAAGAAAGGCGAGGCAAAATATGACTGGAAGATCTCATCACCTTTATACCAGAATAGAAAGGGAATTTATAACATACAGGACTTAACGGGGGAATTAGGAATTGGAGGTTTAAGTACAAAAGACCTATACCTAGGGAGCTGAACACTCTCAGAGCACTATTAGGCACATTTCCGCTGCAACCTAGGCAACCCCTCTCTCTGTTGATTTAGCACTGGCAAGACATGTCAGCTGAGTACACAATAATCTTTTTATTTTAAACTTTTATACCCACCAACTGAAACAATAATTAAGATAGTTTCAGACTCTATTGTGTAACATAGGTTAGGAGTTCAGTCTTTGGATATTTATATAAATAAGCATCACCTAAAAAGAAATAGCAGGGTCTTAACCAAAGAGTGATTATATGTCTCCCAAGGTCTGTAAGGACCCAAATGCCATATACCTTGCTCTACAGTTAACATAAATAACATTAATAAATGATGGAGTGTGATATATAGTTCAGCCTCACTTAATTATATACTGTCCCTGCAATGATGGTAACGGAGGATCTTACCCTTCAGCAAGAAGACTACAGAAAAGAAGCCTGCATTCTGGTGACTATCACTTCGACTATCTGTTTAAGACTGAAGATTATGTGGTATTAGGGTTGGAGAGCAAAGGTGAAATCGCTCGTACATCATCAGATGTCTTTTGCACAGTAATTCCATTTGATGGTTTGGGTGAGTGAAATCTGGAACTCGTTGTTGGGACAGTAATTAAAGTTTCAATTTTCTCCGCTTGAAATGAATTGTTAAAAGAGGTGTTGCTGGAATGAGTTTCACTCCGTTGTTTACTTCTGCTCCTACTCCTTTCCCAAAACATGGACTGAGAAATCTGCCTGCCTTGTCTCTGAGTTGCTGTTGTTAATTTAGAGGTGGGTTTGGTTTTCCTATAACCTGACGTTTGCCAAGAGGTAGTCTTTCGGGGTTTGGGCATCACAGCAACAGAGGAAACATGCGGTGTAGAAACAATAGGCTCTGCATTTGTAGCTGTTTGCAAAGCAGTTGTGGGGGAAGGATAGGCCTCCATTGATTCAATTTCATTAGTACGTTCAGATGTCGAATGTGCAGTGGCAGGCACATCACACGCTACTTTATGTTGATTTGATTTGACATGGAGGTTGGCAGAGGGTGTTTCTGATGCTTAAAATTAGGTTCATAGCTCATCTGTATATAACTCCATGCATCTTCCACAGTAGCACATGCTATTAATCCTCCTCCTTGCTCCCTAATTTGAAATACAGCAGGATATGTAAAATTGTACAAGATTCCTAACCTCTGGCACTCTTGTTTTACTTCATAGAAACCCCTCCTCTTATTAACCAGCTCTGATGAAAAATTCTGGAAAAGCAGAATTTTTAAGCCCTGGCACTGCAATGTTTTCCATTCCCTGGCAGTTCTTAAAACTTCCTCCTTGATAGAGTATCTTAAAAAATAAGCAACTATAGGCTGTGGATGTTTATTTTGTGGATTCTTGGGACCCATAGCTCTATGTGCTCACTCACTTTCTAGGGGATAAGCCCACTGAAGGTTTAATAATTCGGGGAAAAAGGTCTGTAAGAAGTAAATCATGTTATTACCTTCCCAACCTTCTGGCACCCCAATAGTTCTAACATTGTTCCTACGTCCTCTGTTTTCCAAGTCATCCACTTTTCGTAATAAATCTTCAATCCGTGTGCTCTGTTTCTGAGTGATAGTGTTAAGGTGTGATACTGCGTCTTTAAGTTCTGTGAGCTGTAAACATGCATTATTTACATCCTGTTTGACAGACTCAGTTTTGGTCTGCAAGTCTAACTTTGCTTGATTCACTTCAGCTATATCTATTTTAAGACCAGCAAGCATTTCTTTTAACTGTAAGATGTCAGCCTTACTTGCTAAATCACTTGAGGATGTCACAAATGTATTCATACTGCTATGCAATCCCAGTACCGGCCTACGTGAATCAGCGAGTCTCCCACTCATATTATTCGTTCTGTGAGCCATTTGAATTTTGAAATGAAGAATACTCAGAAAAGAAACCTTTGATGATTCATAAGAGATATATATTTCTGTTTACTATGGCGAACTATATCTGATTACACAAATTTCGGATCTCATTACAACAGTTAGCTGTTATAATAAATCAAAAGAAATAACGGACTCAGCAGCACAATTCAGAAGGTGACCATCTTCAGTCAGCACTTGTACGCGCCGCCGTCAAAAGCCTTACTGAAATCTAGGTATGCCACATCCACTATGACTCCTTGATCTACTTCTTTTGTCACCCAATCAATGAAATCTAACAGATTTGTTTGACATGGCCTCCCTCCTGTGAACCCATGCTGTCTCTGTCTTGCAACCCATCTGATTCCAGATAATTCACTATCCTTTTTTTTATTTATGTTTTATTGCTTTTCAACAAGTGCAATACAAGTTTTCACATCTGAAATAATACAACATGCATGAAACATATAGTCAGTATATTGCGACAGTATCATAATATCACAGATTGAGTTACAGCATTTGGGGACTATATCATATTAATATTTAATATTATCACATGTATTAAATAAAGCCTATTCTGCCATGAATGAGAACATGTCCATATCTTGTACAGATATTTATAAGGAGATATTATTTCTCCCACTACTGTGGGATTAAAGTTCTCTATCTGCTAGAATTATGTTGGAAAGCTTAGACCAAGTTTCCTAATTGAGATGAATTAGCAGGAAAGAAAACAGATTGCAGTGCAAAACTAATTAACATGTAAACTTTATCAACTGATGCAATTAACACCACATCATCATCCTCATGTTTCTATAACCATAATAACAAAGCAGCATAGTTGAGGTAAGCGCAAACTGCAATTACATTAGTACAAAATGTCAAAGGCGCTTGAATTACATCCAACATCCTCTCTGGTGGGAAATGAGGGACGCAGGAAAATCTCATCAAGGAAGAAGAAGGCAGCTGAAGAGGGATGGCCATGTGTAGAGCACCATCATGAAGGATTTCGTGTAGGCTTTAAAGGTTATAAACAACAACATTGCATGCAAAACAACCAATGGCAGGAACAATAACAAAGTAAGTGCATATCAGTCCCAATAACACCATGGTCGGCTGGCATGGTGGTCCTGAGAGTTGAAGCATTGGACGCCACACCTTGCACCATGCCGGTGACCTTGGTTCAGGAACGGACTCAGGCCAGTGCGGGTCGGTGGGGAGGAGAGGATTGAGCATCCAGAGGACTGCTTTCCTCTCCTGGGAGGGAGGGAGGTCACAGATCCCGAGCCTTGGTGGCTCCTAGTGGTGACTTGGGGTGCAGCAGCCTTCGGGATCTCTGGCAGGGGATTGGCTGCAGCGGCACTCCTGTGAGCATGTGTGGGTATGTACATGCTCACGTTGGTGCGCACTGCACATCTGAGCTGGGGGGGGGTGGGAATGGAAAAACAGAAAAGCCCTGGCTGCCTGGTAGGTAAAGGTGGGTCCAGTGAATGGCCCCCATGCTCATAGCTGGGTCCTTTCTGCCTGCATCTGGTTCTCCCTCTACTCCCTGGTTGCTCCACTAGATTCTAGATACAGCATCAGTAGGAGTCGGCAGTACCACCCCGGGGGGGGTTCAGAGCTGGGGGGGTCAGGCGGCCAGTGGATTTGGAGACGAGCTGGGCCCAAACCAGAGGTACAACAGGGGACTTCAGGCGGGGTGGGGGCGGCCGAGCTGAGAGACCACACTGGAGAGAGTCCAGGTGGCCAACGATGAGGAGCATAAAGAAACTGTACAAAAAAAATAAATAACACCTCAGTCGCTGTACAGCCTTTCACCTGCTGCCCCTCAAAATTGGAAAAAGTTACTTAAAATGTAGCTTTTGTCCGAGTCCTCCATTTGTGTTGGTACATGGGCTACACATTCAGATTGGAGCTTTGTCATGAGCTTACAGGCTGCTTGTGGGTCTGTATGGATGTATGTTCAGCCCCCGTGAATTATCTTGAGTCTGGCCAGCAGCATCAGAACGTGTTATACACCCAACGCTCATAGCTGCTCCCGTACCCCATTGAAAGACTTATGTTTTTGTCCAGTAGAGTAACTGAGGTCTCAAAACAACCTTACTTGATGCATATGGTGATCCCTAAAGTCAGCCCTTCAAGCCACTTTCAGAAGCTCATCTCATTCCCCAGGTGTTGGAAAGGATCACCATAATGGTGCGCACTGGGGATCTGCACCCATGGTTTGACTGGGAGTAATGTGGTAGGCATTTTTCATTGTTACAGCAGTGTTATGGAAGATCTCCTCGAGCCAAGATTGCATGAATTGCCTTATATTCACGTCCTTTTCTGCACCATCCGGCATGCCTATCACTTGAACCTTGGTTGATCTGGCTTGATTTTCAAGGTACTCAAGCCAAAGTCTGAGTACTGCATGTTCCTTCACCACTCCCAACACTGCTGTTAGAGCTTTTGCAGCAGTAGTATCAAAGGCATCCTTCACTTCTGTTTGGACCCCCATAACTTTGGCATTGAGTGTGGTAACTTTTGCTACTAGAGACTCCAGCTTCAAGTCCATTGACTGAATAGCCTTCAGGAGTGCCACATTTGTTGGCTGTGTGGCCTCTACTGCCATCGAGGTGGTTGCTCTGTCTATGCTGCCTGTCTGTTGGAAGGATTTTGGGTGAGCCCCTTCCTGAGTTCCTCCTCTGGTATTCTGTCCCATACTGGCTCATTTAAGGTATCAGTTTGCTGTAGAATCTGTCTCCTACACTGTGGTATTGCTTCTGTCACCAAACTATACTGTTTTTTTCCCCCAGATTTCTTTATGCCTCCTTACACACTGGCATCCTGGACTCTCTCCAGAGTAGTTACTCAGTTCTGGCCCTCTACCCGCCTGCCTGAAGCCTCCAGACCCACTCCGATATGCCCATCTCTGCTCTGCTGCACCTGGCCACCCGACCCCCCGGCTCTGAGTCCCCCGGGGCCGGACCACTGACTCCTTGGCTCTCTATCTACAATCTAATTGAGTTACCAGGGCAGGGATGGAGTATCAGAACTGACTGGAAGGCTCGGCATTGGATGTGGGGGCTGGCCACGGGGCCCTCCTTCGCCTGCTAGGCACCTGGGCCATTTTCCTCAATTTTCTCCCCCCCCCGAACAGAACGCAAGATGTGCAATGCCATCCAGCACATTATGTAAGCACTCCCACACACATCCGTAAGACGGCTGCCCGACGCTCCCCTCCACGCTGGTCCCCACAGCTGCAGTGCACCCGGTCTCCATCGGGTATCACTAATGGCATGGGACGGAATCCCCCTCCCTCCCAGGAGAGGAGAGCAGCCAATTGGACGCTCCATCCCCTCCTCCCCGGTGTCATGGGCTCATTCCTGAACCTGGGTCGCTTGCGTGGCATGAAGTAAGGCAAATGCCTCAACCCTCAGTACCACCAGGCCGGCTATCAAACTATGCTGTTTTTGATGGTTTTTATTCTTTTAATTATAGGCAACTTGGAGCATGAAAACTTGTGTCTGTCCTGTTTGGCAGTTGGCTCAGTCCCCGATAATCCACTATCCTTAACTTTCCCACCACTGAGGTCAGACTGGCTGGCCTACAATTTCCAGCCTCCTCTCTGCTGTCACCTTTTTTATATTTTAGTTTTATTCATTTTTCAATATATAACTACCAACAATATATAATCCATGCACATTAAGGATACATCTAATCCATAGCTTGGAGGAGAAAGAAAGACAGAGAGGGGAAAACAACAACAACAACAACAAAAACCAAAAAACACGCCACCTTCATGAAGAGGGACTACATCTGCCCTTCTCCAGTCCTCTGGAACCACACCTTTTCTAGTGAACTGTTAAAAGGGACTGTCACAGGCGCAACTAGTATTTCCCTGAATAACTTTTAATACCCTAGGATGTACCCCATCCGGTCCCATAGCCTTGTCTAATTTTAGACTAGCAAGTCCCTCTAGTATCCTCTCCTCTGAGAAAGAACTGGTATCCATTTCCCTTCTTACAGAGCGTATACTGCTTTTTTGTGGCCCATCCCCATCTTCCTCCACCTTAAACACTGAGCAAAAATATTTCTTTAGCATGTCTGCTTTTTCTTGATCTCCCTCTACATATTTCCCATTTCTTTTTAATCTTACAAAGCCTCCCCTTTTCCTCTTCTTTTCATTATAGCTAGGGAGTGAAGGAGTGGGTCACAAGGTGGTAAACTGGGTTAGAAATTGATTGACAGACAGAAAGCAGAGGGTGGTGGTAAATGGGGTCCAATGGGGTACCAAAAGGATCAGTCCCAGGCCCAGTTCTTTTCAATGTCTTCATCAGTGATATTGCAGAAGGGCTGGAGAGAAAGGTTTGCCTATTTGCAGATGACACCAAAATCTGCAACAGGGTAGGCACTCCAGTTGGGGGTGGAGAAAATGAGGAGGGACCTAGGAAAACTGGAGAAATGGTTCAAAGTGTGGCAACTAAGATTCAACGTGAAAAAGTGCAAACTCATGTACCTGGGGTGCAGAAACCCTGGGGAAAGCTACTGGGTTGGGGGGGTACTAACAGTCATCAAGGAAGAAATGAATTTGGGAATAATCATGTCAGATGACCTAAAGGTGGCCAAACAATGTACTAAGGCTGTGGGGAGGGCCAGTGGTATGCTAGGGCATATAGTAAGGGGTATCACTAGCAGAAGAAATGAGGTGGTAATACCACTGTACAAAACACTGGTAAGGCCCCATCTAGAGTTCTGTGTACAGTTCTGGAGGCCGCATCTTCGTAAGGACATAGACCGGGTGGATACAGTTCAGAGAAGGGCAACTAAAATGGTACAGGGCTTGCACCAGAAGAGATTAAGGACCTCAATGTGTATAAACTGGAAGAGAGAAGAGAGCAGGGAGATATGATAGAAACCTGCAAGTATCTTAAGGGCATAAACAAGGTGCAAGCGGGAGGCATCTTTCAGTATAGGAGATGTACAAGAATGAGAGGGCACAATATGAGGTCAGAGGGGGGCAGGATAAAGGGGAATGTGAGAAAGTTTTTCTTCACAGAAAGGGTGGTAGATGCATGGAATAGCTTACTCCAAGAGGCAGTGGGAGCAAACACAGTGGGAGGATTCAAGAATGCATGGGATAGGCACAAGGGAACCCTAGTGGTGGGTAAGAGTGGCTAAAGCCATGGACCAAATAGGGACAGTGGCCACTGTTACAGGTAGGGAAAACGGGCAGACTGGGTGGGCCTAGTGGTCCTTATCTACCGGCAAATTCTGTTTTTATATGTTTATGTTGAATATGACATTAATTGACATGAACACGAATTAACGTTAACATGAATATGTTTATGCTGTAAGGAAATTCCACTGTACCAGGCAAATGGCACTCTGGTCGCAATTACAGAGTCTGCACAATCTGGGAGTTCAGAGGTAGCTGGAAGTCCTGACAGGCTGATCGCGTTCAGCAAATCTTCGGTCTGCCGCAGGTTAAAGCCTGGTCACAATTCAGTGGCTTAATTCTCTCTCCAAATTCGGATTCAGTCTGAAAAAACTCAGGCCTTTCCACACTTCTTCCGCTTGAATTCTCTATGGACTGCTGCTCGAACTACCTCGAGCTGTTACTTCTTCACTTCCCAACTCAGATCTAACTGAAACTGCAAGCAGTGTGGGACTTTCCCCAAGATCCAAAAAGGTTCGGTTGGCTCTGTCTGTCAGTCACAACAAGGGCTCCCCTTCCAGGTTATTTTAGGCACCAAAAGCCCAAAATTACAATTCCTACAAGTTTTGGCCCCACCAAGCCCCTGTAGGCAGGCTCCATTTTAGAGCTGCAAATTTACTGATTGGCCCATTCTGCAGTCCAGGATCAAGATGATGGAAACAAACAAACTGCAATATTATTACTACTCTAACAAATGATCAGCAAACAAGTATATCTTCTAACAGAGCTCCCTTTTAGATCAATTATGACTGCAACCCAGGCAGCTCTTAAAGATACAGTACACAGAGGCTATACAGGCACTCTCTGGCAATACATTTAAACTGCTAAAACGCAGAACACCAGCCTGGCAGTGAGCATTTAGGCAAGCTCAAAGAAGACTTTTTTTTTGGGGGGGGGGTTATATATATACAGTATATATATATATATATATATTTTCCTCCAGAACCGCCCCCCCGGCCCTAGCCAACCTAAAAACTGAATATGTAGTTTAAATGGCAGCCGCATCATGCTGTGCTAGCAAGACAGAGCAGGTGGGCCCTGGTGAGTAGGCTTATGAATATGTATGCTCAATGCAGCCTTCTGCAGAACAGCGTCACGTGCCGGATGAAGAGCTTGTGAGTCATGCAACACAGTTCATGCTGGATGCACACCGTCACCCTCACACTCGCTGACTCGCAGACTGGATGGACGGTGTGAGTGTGAACTTTTAAACTGAGCAGCACAGCATCCTCATTTCTCAATCTGAGGTCTCTCAGTGACGGTCCCGGTTGGTATGCTCTCTTGCTCGCAGGAGTCAGTCGCAGTGGCAGCCACCAGACGTTGGTGTTATCTTCACCTAACTGCAGACAGAGAGTCGAGAGAGTCTACACATAGGATGGGTTTCTGACAGGTGACATTAGTGTCAGAGCTGGTAAAAATAAAGAAGAGATACAACTCAGACTGGAACCTTGATGATGCACTGGGCATCCCTTTAAAAAAAAAAAAAAAGTCTAAGGACAAAAATGAAATAAAAGAGGATCCTGTTAGTTAAATGTTGCCTCTAGATTAGTACTCAGAATTTTAAATGGCTGAATGAAGGGAGATTGGTTAAGAGAAGTAACTTCCCCTACAGAAGGTGTCAGCAGCCAGTCAGACCTATGTCTTCTTGGTGCACATGGATATTTGAAAATACAAGATTTGGGACAGCGGCCATTTCTCCTTAAAATGTGTCTTTAGTAGCCATGTTTGACTAAGTTGGCACTTGGCATTGTTGCGGCCTGCACGCTCGGGTGGGGGTGTTATTCTTTTTGGAGTTTTTGCCATTTTGTACTGATTGGTTTTGGTTTGGGTCACAGTCAGAGAGTCGGACATGCAGGAAGACGAAAAGCTTTTAGAACAGGTAGGCTCTGTGGATGCAGAAAACAGTCTGCCCTGCCCCTGAGTGCTAAAACCTGGAGAGAAAGACTCGAGAGAGAGATGGATGCGGGTGGTGGTGTTGTAACACACAACTGCTGCCCAGCCCTGTGCTCTGTTATGCCCGTACCTCTCAACTGTCCTTGATTATGAGGCATGACCCTCATTTTACCCTCAGAATTGCTCTGTCCCTCATCTGTTCTTCATTGAAAAGGTGCTGAGTCTGCTCCCACAGGAAATGTGCTATAAATTCAGACTTTAAAGCAGAAATTCATACTATTCAAAGATGCTGAATCCGAAATAAAAGTTTGCTTAAGCAAATACAATTGTTTATACAATGTTATGAGCGTGTTTCTCTGTGTTTGCGGATCATGTGTCCCTTATTACCAGTGTCAGTGTCCCTCATTGTCCCTCTTTTTGAGTATCTATGTCCCTCATTTCAGTGACGATAGGTTGAGAGGTATGGTTATGCCACGTTGCTTATTGCTATGCAAAGAAGTAGTGGCATTGTGGCAGCTCTTTGCTCACTACTACTAGATGAGCTGTGGGGCTTTGTCAGTCGGTCAGTCACACCATTTGGGTTTGTGTTGTGGCCACTGTAATGGGAGGACTCTATTAACATTTATCTGAGGAAAAGCTAATCCTTCTCTGCCCGTAGACCTACATGCCTCCAGTTCCAGCTGCAGACTCTAAGGCTAGCCAGAGTCTACCACACCCCTAAGTAAGGGGGGAAGGAGAATAATTTTTTCCCTAGAGTCAGGGGTAGGAAAGATGTAACAAAATTGTGTTTTTATTTTCAATAAAAGCTCCAAAACTCACCAAAGAGCATCTAAACCCCCAGACCCCCTGCATTAGTTGGTTTGGGAGACAGGGGCCCATCTCCAATGAGGTGTCCTGGGCCCCACAATTCTTAGCTGCAGCCCTGTTCTTCTGGATGTACTGGAAGAAAAAATTACTCATCGTAGTAATGCTGTTTCTTCTCAGGGATCTACCAATGAGATTTACAGTAAGCATCATCTTTCTGCCAATAAGTGATGCCCTGGAGATAGAACTTTACGCTTGTAACCTCCTTTAGTTTGAGGCTTACTAAAGTTGCCTCTCTCTCTCTCTCTCTCTCTCTCCTCCTTTTTTGCCCATGTAAGGTTGGGGGGGCTGGTGTCTGCCCCTGGGCGTGGTTTTACCTGCCTCTCCAGGGATATAAGGGAGTGTGTAACCCCCCTACAAATGGGAGTTCCCGAAAAGTCTTCCTTGAGCTTTCCTAAATGCTCACTGCCAGGCTGGTGTTCTGCGTTTTAGCAGATTAAATGTATTGCCAAAGAGTGCCTGTATAGCCTCTGTGTACTGCCTCTTTAAGAGCTGCCCGGATTGCAGTCTTAATTAATCTAAAAGGGAGCTCTGTTAGAAGATGTACTTGTTTGCTGATCATATGTTAGAGTTTGTTCTAATCTGCCTTCTTTGCAGCAAGGACTGTTCTGTTTATCTCCACCAACTTGGCCCGGGACTGTCAGAATGGGCCAATCAGTACTGTTGGGACTCTAAAATGGAGCCTACCTACAGGGGCTTGGTAGGGTCAAAACTTGTAGGAATTGTAGTTTTTTGCATTTTGCCACCTAAAATAACCCTCTTGTTGTGACTGACACACAGATCAGCCAACCAAACCTTTTGGATCTTGGGGAAATTCCCAAGCTGCTTGCAGCTAGTTTCAGTTCTGAGTTGGGAAGTGAAGAGATGACAGCTTGAATGATTCAATCAGCAGCCCCGGTGTAGATTTGTGCAGGAGAACTATGGAAAGGCCTGAGTTTTTACCTGCATGCCTGCCTGCTGTCCTGGAGAGGGAACTTGTGCCTTTTTCGGAATGAATCCGAACTTGTGGAGTGAAGTGAGCCACTAAATTGTGACCAGGCTCCTACCTGAAGAAGACCAAAGATTTGCTGAATGCGATCAGCCTGTCTGGGCTTCCAGCCACCTCTGAACTCCCACATTGTGCAGAGACTCTGTAATTGCGACCGGAGAGCCTTTTGCCTGGTTCAGTGGAATTTCCATACATGTGACATCAGGGTTTTATTTAACTCTAAAAATTGATTAGCGTTTTGCTCATAAAAGTTCTAAAACATTGTGAAAATGCATAGCACTTACCTCACTGTGTTTAACAAACATAACACTTCTGGAAAACCTATATAAATACTTTCTGTACAGTTAGCATTGTCCCAAGAAAAAAACTGCTAATCAATTATTTAAAACCCTGATGTGTATGTGTTGTGTGCTTATAACGGGTCATGATTTGGTTCCCCACAGTGGTTTGAACTGTATTCTGCTTGCTGGAAGCCACATCCAGCCCCACGGACTGAATCAAAAATCATCTTCATTGGGCCTGGGCCTTGCCACACTGGCCCAGCCTGACTACCTGCTGCACAGAGAAAGCCATCGACGAGAGACCTGCTTGGGGATCAGCCTCCTGCTCAATACTTGAACAGAAATGACGCCTCAGTGATTCGTGTGGGCCCCGCTTCTCTGGGCACTCCAGCTCAACAACCTGCAGTCTCAATTTTGTTCGGCCTGTGTCCAGTATTGGGTATCATGGGTAAACATCAGGGTAGCTCCCTGCAACAACAGCTAAATCTAAAGTGTTGTCATCTGATTGTCTTGCTGCTTTTTCTTTCATGAACTGATCCCTCCAGCTCCGGATTACAAGTAGTGTGTGTTGGGCATGTTGCTTTTCTTCCATCACAGGGCCCCAAACAGCTGCAATGTTCCTGGCTAGCCCACCATTTTCCTACCAGGGTATTCAGAGTATGTGACTGTGTGGAGACTTAAAGTGTATGCATAATTGTTTGATTTAATATAGCCTTTAAGCCAATCAACCTGATTACGCCCATTCCTTGTTCAAGTCCCCTGAATAAATCAGATCTGACTTTTTTGCTGCATTTAACCTGACTGTGGTTCCAGTTTGTGTCAAGAGAACTGTACTGTTGCTATTTACTGTGCATAACTTTGTTTTACAGGGGGTTCCCAGGGTCAAGCCAGAGGAACCAGCCGTGGTGGTAAGTGCGAACAGTGTGGGTACTGATATAGTGTACAAGGGGTACTGTGAAAGTGATTCTCGTATATTGCTCAGGCCACTAGAAGGGAAAGAGTGGGGTTACAGTGTCCCAGAGGGCTGTGCCCAGGTTTGTTTGACCACTACCAACCCTGATCTCCAGGGGGAGGCACCCGTTTCAGAAGTCAGGCCCCTTATCCTGCTACTAGTCACGCAGGCAGGGGTAGTAGCCCTTGGGATAGTGCCACATAGGGGTTACAAGTGCTTTTGAAGAGGAAAGAAAGGCTGGGAGGAGATGGTTCATAAGTGGGACCAGCGGTTGATTCCCCAGTCTTGGTGTGCAGCCTAAGCTCTGCGGCGATTGGGAACTACTCAAGAGTGAAGTGGGGAGGTTGCCAGGGAGTGCAGTCAGTGGGATGGGACCCCGCGTAAGGAGGGGAGCCATGGCCCGGAGGAAATTAGAAGTTTTGACCCACCTCATGCACTGCAGTGAGTCTGGGGCCTTGTCCAATATGGGTGTAATGAGGTGGTGGGGGCTCTTCAGTGGTGGCAGTGCTGTAGCATGGCCTGGATGGTGGTGGCAGCACCAATGGGTCATACCCATGTGGCACTCCATCTCTGTTTTGGTGGCCTGCTGGGAGCGAGTGAGGGTTGGTGCCCACCTTTCCCATGTTTGTTTAGGTCCAGGACCAGGGTTGGCCCAGCCATAGGCATGATGCAGCAGGTTGGTAGAGTAAGTAACTATTAGGAGGGGTCTGGTTTGACTTCCCATCTGCCGATCTCCCGATAATGCACCTCCCGACTGCAAGTTCCCGTAAACTAATTTCCCACTCGGTAGCATTTGCTGACAGAATCTTTTCCCGACCAACAAATGTCCACTAGCAATACACAAATCACTTTCAGGCATCACATAAATGTACAGAATTTGAAACCCTCGCTACGACTTTGACGACACAAAAATCACTTGCAGGACCAGACTAGAAAATACAGGTTACTCACCTGTAACAGGAGTTCTAGGAATGGTATATGTTGTTCATCCACACTCATTGGCAGGTATCCTTGCCGCTTTAAATCTTGCCGGAAGGTCTTCAAGCTTGCTCCTCCCACCCACCCGGTGGTATAACTCGGCTCCCCATGACGCCAGATCTGCCCGCTGGAAGCTCAGGTTGTGCTGGCCGGAGGTCGGAGATGCAGGATGAACAACATATACCATTCCTAGAACTCCTGTTACAGGTGAGTAACCTGTATTTCTAGGACATGGATATGTTGTTCATCCACACTCATTGGCAGACTCCAGCAGTTCTCCCGGGAGGAGGGAGGCAAGACGCACACCCCCAATACTTACTTGGGAAAGAGAGACTGGAGAACCGAGGCCCCAAAACCAGCATCCCGGCGTGACTCAAGGTCGATGTGGTAATGGGTAATGAAGGTGTTTGCTGACTTCCAGGTAGCAGCCCTGCAGATTTCCTGGATAGGGACGCCCTGAAGCAGCCACTGCTAGCAGCAGTATGGCGGTAGAATGAGCTCTTATCCTCTGGGAGGCTCCATGCCCGCCAACCTATAGCAGAGATCTATGCAGGAAGTGACCCACCTGCTTATCGTCCGCTTGGCTGCAGGTCTGCCAGATGCGGCTTCAGCGTAGGTGACAAACAGCTGGCGAACCTCTCCCCGAATTTCAGCCGTGCGCTCTTTGTAATAGGCAAGCGCCCTTCTAGGGTCCAAAGTATGGAGCCTATATTCGGCCTCCGAGGTGTGATTGGGGTAGAACACCGGCAGAGTCAACACCTGGTTAAGGTGAAACTCCGACACCACCTTCGGAAGGAATTTCGGGTGGGGGCGCAGGACAACCTTGTCCCTGTGGAAGACCAGGTAAGGAGACCTGATGGAAAGCGCCTGGAGCCTCCCATCCTTCTGGCTGACGGATAGCCACCAAGAAGGCGGTCTCCACGACAGGTGAGAGAGAGCACACCTGTGCATAGGTTCAAATGGCTTGCCCATGAGCTTTGCCAGTACCAGCAGTAGATCCCACGGAGGTGGGGGTTCCTGCACTGGAGGGAATGGATCAAGGCCTTTGAAAAAGCGCCAGACCACCTTCTCCCTGCGCTAATCGACTGCTTCCTGCCCGCGCCTGTAAGCAGAGATGGCTGCCAGGTGCACCCTTAGGGTCGCCGACCTAAGCCCTTGATTAGAAAGGACCATAAATAGTCCAAGATGCTTGCCAAGGAACAGGAGGAAGGGTCCAAGCCCTTGTTCTGACACCAAAATGGAAAACCTTTTCCATTTGAAGGCATAGCATTTTCTGGTCGACTCTCACGGGACGCCTCAACTACATTGAGGACCTCGTCGAACGACCCAAGGCCTGGAACTCTAGCCGCCAGGAACCAGGCCGTCAGGGTAGGGATTGAAGGTCCGATGGAACACCTTCCCTGATTGACTGAGAGCAGGTCCGGGCGAGCTGGAAGCTGCCGCGAGTCCTGAGCTGAGACTGAGGAGATCTGGGTACCAGAACTGGCGAGGCCAGTCTGGGGCTATCAGAATCACCTGCGCCTTGTCCCTCCTCGCCTTGAGAAGCACCTTGTGGATCAAGGGAAATGGGGGAAAGGCGTAAAAGAGGCCCGGGGTCCACTGCCTCGAGAAGGCATCCCCCTGCAGCGAGCCCTGCTGAGGGGGGCGGGCATGGAACAGTCTCAGCCTCGCGTTCTCCCTGGAGGCAAACAGGTCCACCTGAGGTGTGCCCCAATGGGAGAACAGATGCTGTACTACCTCCGCAGGAGAGACCACGTGGAAGCAGCCTCATCCGCTCAGGCATCGGCCAGGGTGTGGAGGCTCCTGCCACATGAATGGCTAGGAGATCCACCTCCAGGCTGTGCACGAGTGACCAAATGTGGAGAGCTTCCTTGCATAGAAGCATGGAGCGCATCCCGCCCTGGTGGTTTAGATAGAACATGGTCATGGTATTGTCCGTCTGGACTTGGACCACTTGACCCCGGAGGAACGGAGCAAAGGCGGTGAGAGCTAGGCAGACCGCTCGGAGCTCCAGCAGGTTGATGTGGCATCGGGACTCCCGCGGGGACCAGAGGCCATGAGCCCGGTGTTCCCCCAGATGGGCACCCCAACCCATCAGAGAGGCATCGGTCGATAGAGAGACCGCCGGCTCGGCGGACGAACGGATGCCCTCCTGCAAATGATCTGGAATGGTCCACCACTGGAGAGCTTTCCACATCCCTGTGTCACCGACAAGCTGGTCCAAAGGATCGCAGCGCTAGGACCACTGGCTGGCCAGTCCCCATTGAAGGGGACGATGTTCCAGCGGGCCCAACGGACCACGCTGTGCAGGCCGCCATGAGACCCAGGAGGCACAGGAAGTCCCGGTAGGGGCAATTGCCCAACCAGAAATGATCGGGCAAAGGAGGAAAGAACCCTGCCCTGTCCGGCCGAGCCGCGCCTGGCTCAAGAGAGTCGAGCTGGCCCGATGAATAGAATCACCTGCTTTGGCTCGAGTTCTGACTTGGCCTCGTTGATAAGGAGGCCCAGTTGAGAGCAGACCTGGAAGGCCAGATCTCTGGACCACTCCGCCTCCTTCCTGGAGGGAGCTGCTATCAGCCAGTCATTCAGGTAAGGGTACACCCGGACCCCTTGGCACCGCAGGAATGCTGTCACCACTGCCATGAATTTGGTGAAGACCCTGGGAGCTGGAGACAAGCCGAAGGGCATGGCTTGGAACTCGAAAAGGGATCCTTCCGCCTGAAGCGAAGGAATTCTGGTGAGACGGACGGATAGACGTGAAAAACGCTGGCCCTGCAAGTCCAGAGAGCAGAACTACATGCGCTGCTCCAAGGATGGTATTATTCTGAGCCAGAGTGACCATCCTGAAGGTTCGAGACCTTAGGAACTTGTTTAGGTCGTGTAGGTTGAGAATGGGGCGCCAGCCCCCCGTCCGTTTCGGAACCAGGAAGTACCTGGACACAAACCCTGGGTCTGAAGGAGGGTCCGCCACCTCTCTTATCACCTCCTTCTGGAGGAGGAGACCGATGTCGGCTCGATGAGCCGCCAGTGAGGCTGGGGATCTTGCCCCCGAGGGGCGACGGCTCTGAAGGGTGGTGCCTGCTCGAATTCCAGAGGCAGGCCTCTTCCCACCACCTCCAAGACCCACCTGTCCGTGGTAACAGTGGACCAGGCGGAACGGAAGTGCTGGAGCCGCCCTCTCCACGGGGACCCAGGGTAAGGTGACGGGAATGGGGGCGACACCCTCAGCCCGCCACTGGGCAGGCTTGGAGGAGGGACCGCTGAGGGACCTCCTGGCCTTTTCCTCCCTGCCTCCTGTTAGAGGAAGCCGCGCTTGGGTCTGGGATGCCAGTGTCGAGCCTGCTGGCCTCTGGACGCTGTTGGGTCAGAGACAGAAGGACCAAAGGGCTTAGGCTGTGGTTTGCCTTTGTCCTTCTGAGCGGAAGAGACCGAGTCCAAGGTAACATTGGACTTCTCGATCCTCTGCAGGTGACCTTCCACCCCAGGGGCCGAAGAGGTCAGTCCCCAAAAGGGAACATCCGCCAACTTGTGCTGGTGTATCCGAGTAAAGGTGGATATCCTCAGCCAAGCCCGGCCGATGATAGCCACCGCGGCCGCCACCGATCTGGCACATGAGTCCCCATATCCAAAGCAGTCTGAGCTGCTGTTTGGCCACTGCCCTGCCCTGGTCCCGCACCTGCTTAACCGTAGTCTGCAGATCGGCGGGAAGATGAGGGATGACCTCATCCAGGGAGCCCAACAGGGCATGAGAAAAATGTGCCATGAGGACGGCTGAACTGGCCTGACGAAGGCCGAGAGAGGACGCAGCATAGACTTTTCGCCCGACATAGTCCAATTTCTTGGACTCCTTGTCAGGAGGTTTGTCCACATCCCTGGCGTTGCCGGCGCGCCGGAAAACGCTGTCGGTAACCAACCCCTCAGCAGAGGGGTGTTCCGGAAAACCGGACAAGGAACCGGTAGGGACCGCATACTTCCTGGCCATCCTGGCCGAAGGCGCAGGGCAGGAAGCAGGGCACTGCCAAAGCTCCAGTGCCGGACCCACTATGGCCTCGGGCCACCGGAAAGGCCTCCGTCGGAGAATCCCCTCGGTCCAGAATCTCCGTGAGGGGATACCTGGCCCGTTTGGAAACGGGTTCGAGCTCCATCCCGGTGGACTCCGAGATGAGCTGAAGCAGTCCTAGGAAGGACGACGGGCTATCGTCCATTGACTGACCTCCTGAAGACTCCAAGTCCAGTCGCTTGGAGAAAAAGGAGGAATCATCTTCGGACTCGGAAGAGTCCTCGAAGAGCTGCCTCTGGCCTGAGCCACCCTTCACCTGCCGAGGTCGGTCGGGAGTGAGGGTAACTGACAGCCGATGGGGTAGACCCTTAGCCGACCGAGAATCCTTGGTCGGAGCCCCAATTGGTGGCTGTGGAGGCGGAGGTTCCACCGGAATCGGTGGAGCAGCTGGTTTTGGCCGAACAACCGGCCTGGGTATAGGCTCCTCGGATAAGTCGAGGGGTTGTGTCGGCCGCTCCGGTGACAGCCACTTAATGGCCGGGGAAGGCGACGGGGTCGGCTTACTCCCGGCCAGGAGGAGCTGTTGCAACATAAGGTCCTTGTACCGTCGACGTAATTTACGCCGAAGCCTCCCCTCATCCGAGGAGGAGGACGAGGACGAGCGGCGACGCCGCTTACCGCGGTGCCGAGACCGAGACCGCCTATGACGGTGGGATCGGCTGGACCGCGAAGAGGTCCGAGACCGAGACCGAGAGTCCCGGAATTTCCGAGGTCGGTGCGGGGAGGTGTCGGCCGGAACCGGCACTCCCTTCGGCTCGGATGGTCCATCCGAGGGCTCCGGAACCGGAGGCACAGGCGAGCCCACGGGATCCCCAACTCCTCCCGGGGGAACCGGGGAGAGGGGAATCTCGGCTGCTAAAGGCGACAGCCCGTCCAACGGGTCGAGAAAAATCTCGACTTCGTCGGTGGGAGTCTCGGTCAACTGACCTGACGGGGACACCGTGAGGCCAGTGGCCGAAGCCGAGCGGTCGACCGAAGCCGACGGTCGACGACTCGGGGAGAGGGACCTTTCCCGCTCCCAAGAGCGTCGACGGAGGGACTTACCCCTGTCCTTCTTTTTGGACCGAGAATAAGGTCCAGCAGACGTAGGCCCTTCTCCCTTAGTGGAGAGGGACAGACAAAGCTCCTTAAAAGAAGCCGTGTAGGAAGAACCCAGAGAGAGCGGGATAAATGCCGCGGCCGAGGAAGATACGGCCCGCACCGCCTCCTCTTCGAGGGCGACCATCCGCTCGAGCTGATCCGCCGAGCCCGCCGCCGCGGACACCGCCAACCGGGCCTCCTTGGACTTCACCGGAGGGAAACGCTTCTTGGGACGGCCCAGTTGCAATCGGGCAGCACGGTCTTCGAGGACGTAGGCCGAGAAAGATGAGCACAGGTCGCAAGCCTGCGGGTCGTGCTCAAGGCCTAAGCAGTAGACACACGTGGAGTGTGGATCCGTCCGAGACATCTTCTGCCCGCATGGGCATCTCCGAAATCCGGGAGTCGATTTGTCCATCGCAGCCGCGAGGGATCGAAGACTGAAGTCTTTTTCGCAAAATTTATTTTTAAATCCGCAAACGGAGAAATAGGAACCAGTCTCAAATGCAGAGCGTTAAGGAGGGAACCTGAGCTTCCAAGCGGTAAGGAAGATCTGACGTCATGGGGCGGAGCTGAGAGTTATACCACCCGGGTGGGTGGGAGGAGCAAGCTTGAAGACCTTCCGGCAAGATTTAAAGCGGCAAGGATACCTGCCAATGAGTGTGGATGAACAACATATCCATGTCCCTAGAAACCCTTATTACAGCTGGATGTATAAATGCTAAGTTTAAAAAAGTTTACAAAAATGAAACTGATTAAATGCATGAAATGCCTGAAGTGCATAAAATGTTTACTACCTTTTCCATCAGATAAGCTTGCTGCTTGTTCATTCACACAAAGGGGAAGTTGCAAAAAAAATGGAAACACACGACAGACTGTACTGAGGATTAAAAGATGTAATGTAATTGGTCTACCAATGACCTTGGACATGATAAAATTGCAACTGGTGGCTGCCTTTACATTAAAGAAAGGATGTCGTGGGGACTTGCATTACTCAGTCTCCTCTAAAAGAATGCTACAGAAAGAGAGAGGAGAAGATTCAGAACATCACTTAAGACAGAGCTGCTCATTCTGCGATGCAATACATATACATCTCTGGTCCTCTATGTGATGCACTGAGACTGTGCCATTTTAAAATTTTAAAGTACTTGTTTTTAATATTAAATCAAACGGATTAAATAAAGTTGATGGGATGAACAAGCAAGGTAAGAAAAATCATATGCACTTCAGGCTTTTATTTTTTTAAACTTTTTTTAAAGTGAGTGTGTCTACACCAAGCCGTAGTAAGGATTTTACCTGTACATTTATGTGGTGCCTGCAAGTGATTTTGTCAGTCAATGGTTGCTGCAGGATAGAATTTGTCGGCAAACAAACCCGGTTGGTAAATTGAATTTGGGCGGTTGATTGTCGGCAAGTTGCCGGTTGGGCAGTGATACTGATCCCATTGGGAGCCACCTGCATTTTGTACTAACCCTTGCGTTTGGTGCTGGCCGAGCGGAATTTTTTTCGAGAAACATGTGAACGGCCTAGTTGGGTACCAGGGAGGAAGTCTGCATAAGGGAACCCTTGATGTTTGAGGCCTAGGTTGCTGTTCGAGTTTGATCTCCCCAGCTCAGCTGTAAGTGGAGCCTATTCATTAGGCTTGCTCCAGCCCCAAGTTTGTGTCGCAGACTTGTGCTGCAGAGGGAAGGTGTAATGTCAGTTTTGTGCCTGTCTCCAGTTGCCTCCAGCCCCATGGAGCTGTTCACTTTTATTTTAAAATAAATACATTTTTATTTTTTTAATCATGAGTGCCCCTGCTCTGGTTTGTGTTGCTTTGCTAACCAAGTTTGCCTCCCCACAAGAGGGCTCCAGGACTGTACCTGCCTTTGGATTGCTGCTTGTTGATCCTGCCACCTGGGTTGCATCATTTTGTGGTAAGTAGCTCCTAGGGTGCCTGTCTGGTTATCGTTCAGGTAGGCCAAGCACTTTTTTTATTCCTTTGGGATGGATTCTTGGATTGTGCCCCCTCCTGTTAAATTTTATATCAGGCTGCCAGACACGAGCCGGAGAGAGGGTTACATGCTAATTTTAGAACTTAGAATACAAGTTCAAACTCTGCAGTGTGGTCACGCTCCTCCAGTGTTCAATGCCAGATGTGCTTCTACAGCTAGGGGAGCTGTGACCACTAAAACTAGCTAACTGGCTATCAATACAAATATGTTTTTTAAATACCAAACAATGCGGCTGGCTCCATGACACCATGCAATGGGGCATCACTCTGGCATGCTGGCAATCAGGGTTTGCAGTTTGACAGCAGATGCCAGGAGTGGAAGCCAGCAGGGAGGGAGTTGCCAGCGTCCTATGGATGCTTCCCTCCCAGGGAGATGGGACTTGATGAGCCACTCTAGAAGCGACTCCTGGTGGTGACGCTCAGTGGCATACTTGGCAACATGGGTGACCACACGCTGCTGTATGTCCCTGCCCCAGGACGTCGCCGCAGCCGCATGCATTGTGGGTGGTGGGTGGGTGCCCCAGAAAATGGAAAATGGCCTTCTGTAGCGCCGGATAACAGAACTCTTGTAGGACCTCTCCTGCCATCGACTGCCCAGTGCACTGCACCTTGCCCCAAATCGACATTCGGTGAAATGCTTGTTTACTCCCCCCCCAACGCCTCCCTGAGGAGGGGCCTGGCAGGGAGAAGTTGGACCACCGTGGATTATCAGCAAAGCCTCGGGGGAGCCAGAGACAGGTGCAGCAGCAAGAGTTGGGTCTGCAGCGCAGTGGGGGGAGGGCACCACCATGGGAGCCCAAAGGAGTGGGGCTTCAGGGACCTGGTTGGAGCCCTCCCAAATAAATTTTAAATGCAGACAATAAAAACAATTTAACTGATTACATTCTAACAGTTGCAGAGGAACTGCAATAAGGAATGCTCAAGCAACTTAAGATAAAAATGGATTCTTGTGTGTAACCCCCCCTTGGATGGGGGCTTACCTCAATTTTCCCCCCCCGGGGGCTGCTGGTCTCCTGTTTCCTCCTCACTCCCCCTTGTGCTCCACCACCAGTCCTGGGTATCAGTTGCCTCTCTAAGTCTCTGTCTGGCCCCCTGCACTGTTTCAAAGTTATTTGGGGATGGAGAAGTGAAGTCGCGGAGCCGCGGCGCTGCACTCTGCACCAATGTGCAAGCTGGCGGTTCATGCATGCACTGTGCACATTAGCGCATTGCCATTTACTGGCCACTGTCTGTAGTGGCTAAGTAAACACCTCTCTGGTGCTCCCGACCCCCAGGTTAAGCTAGTCAGGGATCGGAGACACGGAGAAGGCTGCTAAGAAGCTGCCAGGTTATTTTATTAAAGAGCGCCAATGAGCATCATGGTATGGGAGCCTCATGAATATTAATGAGGCCAATCTGAATATTAATGAGCTGCCTGCCTGCTCCTGTGGACACAGCAAAATGGAGCTAGCGACAGGCAAATTAAAATGTTTTAAATTGTAATGTTGCAGCTGGATGATAGAGCGCAAAGGCTGCTAATGGACTGTGGGTCAAATATTTCGAAAAACTGTATTGTTGGGCTGCAATGAGACTCCAAAGTTGAGACTATATAAAAACTAATTGGGACTGTATACTAAGCAGCCATACTGTTTGCCCTTGACCCTCTAACCAGCCATTCAGAGACTTAGGCACCCAAAACCTTAAAGAACTGACGCTGGGAGAGGTGTGAACCACAATTAGGGTGTCCAAATCAATAACCAATCAACAATTAAAGAGACTTAGGCCCAGATATTCAAACTGCACCCAAAAAGTGCGCAATAGCAGGAGCAAGCGCAAGTCCATTGCGCCCACGTGCAAGAGGCGTGATATTCAAAAACGGAGCAAGCCAAACTGCACCTACAGCCGACGACTGAATATTGCACCACCAGCGCCATAGTGCAACTAGGGAGGGGAAGCTGAGCAGATCTGATGCGCCATAGCACAACAACGGATGTGCAGCTGAGCAGTCCAGAGGTGCCATAACGCAACCAGGGACGCCCCCAGCAGCAGGGCAATGCAACTGCACAACCAGGGAGGTAGGGGCCCACCACCCATGCCACAGATGGGCAGAGGAACACACAGCAGTACAGACATTGTCCCCCCACACCCCATGCACTGCACAACTGGGGGAGGGCTGGAATAACCACCGGTCCATGGAGACAAGCAACCAACCCACAGCTGGGCCATGGTGCCCCATCACACCACCCAGCAAGCTGTGAATGGCACACAAGGAGGGCTGATCACCCCATGCCACACCATCCCCCCAATGCAGAGCACACCCTATACCATGACCCCTAGACACCCTGCCCAGGAGCAGCGTCCACCACTGCAGGAAACCCCATGCATGCCACCACCCCCACTGTGACACTGCAACCCTGTGCACCACAGAACCATGCAAGGCAGCCCCACCACAAGCACCCATCAGTGGGTCGCAGTGCCTCCCTTATGTCTTGGAGCTGGCATGTACCTAGGACAAGGGAGCACAGTCAATAGGTGTGAATGCACAGCCCCATACAGCCCACCCACTGTGCATGGCATACGGCCGTGGGACATACCTTTGTGATAGTGTGTCACCACCCAAAGTGATCACGTCCACATGACCTGCCCACCCAGGTGCATACAGCCATGCGGAACGCTGCACACCTACCAGCCAAGTCATGCGCAGCACCACCATGGCCATTTAGTGACATGGCTATGTGGTGCAAAGGCAGTGGCACAGCCATGTACCCAGTGCATGCATGGACCACCATCAATGCACTCCCAGACATGCATTGCCACTGGACAGTGTTGACTGTAACAAGTTGAGTGCATGGCAGTGGTGTCGATGGATGGTGGCCATGCCCCACTGCCCACCCTGTTACACAGCATGCAATAGTAATCATGGAGGTATGACACTCACCATCATTGGGCCGGTCCCTTGGGCGATGTGGACCCTCGCCCTGCCTGGCTTCCCTCTCCTCTTCATTTCGCCGCAGCTCACGGGCCAGGCACTGTTCCTCCGGGTCTGTGGTGCAAACATGGAGAGAGGAACATCAGTACAATCCCATAGCAAATTCCCCCTGCCCCCAGGTGTATGCTCTCCCACCCAGCCAGACCCACCCACCCCACCCCACACCCTGATAACACCACCATAGCCAAACCTGGATGGTCCCTTCCCCATGTGCTGGACACATACAACTGTGATACCCATATGGAAGGTAAAAGTGTGTTGACATAACACCTACCTGGCTGTGGCACCGTGCCCCTCCTGGCACGTCCCCGCAGGTGGGCTAGCAGCTCTGGCTCCCTCCGCTGCAGGTCCCCATACCTATGGCGGCACTGCTCTGCACTTCTCCCCCATCCAGTGGCCTCCTCCAATGCAGTGGCCACCTCCTCCCACACCTGGCTCCTGGACCTGTCCAGGGGTGCCTCCCCAAACAGTGGCCCATGGTGTGGCTCCACTATGGCCACTAGGTTGGCCAGTTCTATCTGCGACCACTGAGCTGCCCTCCTGCGCGCCATTCTCTCTGCTCTGTCTGCAAATATGGCGCTCTGCATTGTGGCTTCCCACGTGCAGATGCTGCGTGGTACAGCACTGCCATTCCCTATTGAGCTGTCACCAAACAGTGCGATAGTGGTGCACCCATACCTGACACATGGTGCCTAGGGGGCAAAGGTCGGGCACAGGGTCAAGGGTCTCTGGCGCATGGACATGCACAGCACCACTGGAACCCAATGCGTGTAGCACGATTGGCTGCCTGTGTGCTACCACCAGTAGCGGCCTACCGTGCTGTTGCCCCAGTGTGCCTATGATGGCCCAGTGCCACAGCGCCATGTAGGTGAACATCGCTATAGCGCCACTGGCACAATGGTGGCCATGCCCTGCATTGCTTCCCACGCACAGCACGTCAGCAGCGCAGCAGACGCCTGCATCTGCAACCCGAGCATGCGCAGTGAGGTGTGTACTACGCATGTCACAGAACTGCGCCATTGGCTCAGCACGTTCAACACAATTGCGCAAAGCGCAACAGTGCGATATTCAGTCGACATATGCAAAACAGCTAATCAGCCATGCAATGGCGCAGCACTGCAATTTGCATCCACTTGAAGTTGCGCCTCACCTCATTTGCATGGGTTGCGCTATAAAAGTGCGACATTGGGCTGCAGTGGCCATAGTCGGTTACTGCAGTCTATTGGTGAGTTGCATGCTGTTTGGGAGTGTGGACTGTGGATTTAGGGACATGCATGGGACTGCACAGTCACAGGTAACAACTGCCATTCTTACAGACTAAATAATGACCGAGCAAGTTGTGGGAGAGGAGGAACACAGTGGTGGGAGGAGGAGGAGGCCTAATTTTACCTAGGCCGAGATTGAAGCCCTGTTTGAGGCCTACCTGGATCAGGAGCTGCTTCTCGGTGGACGGCAGGGAACACCTCAAGCCTGTGCTGCTCAATGGGAGGAGGTGGCACATGCTGTGAACCTGCATGGCAGCCACCAGCGCTCCATGCAGGAGTGCAAGAAAAAGATGGGCACGGACAGGAGGAGGATAAAGGAGAAGGTGGCTGCCATCAGGGCAGCATGAGCTGCAACAGGTGGGGGATAGCCGGAGGTGGTACACCTGACCCCACAGGAGGAGAGGATTGCTGGAATCATGCAGCGTAGTGCCATTGAGGGTGTTTCGGGTGGTGGCTTCCAGACGGGTGGTGGCCCATCACTGCATGGTAAGTCATGGTCTGTCTATGGGGGGGGCAGGGCAGGTCACATGCTGTAATGCAACTTTGTTTTCCCTTACAGATCCTGAGCATCTGCATGGGTCAGCGGTGGCGGGCATGTCCACTGAGGACAGTCAGCTGGAGATGGAGGAGGGCCCATCCACCTCCACAGGTATACATGGCTCAGCGCGACAGTGGGGCCACCTGGTTGTCCACACTGATGTAGTTGTAACAGGTGCGGAGGAAGCCCTGCCTGTGTCCTAGCGTGCCGGCATCCATGGATGCCAGCATGCTGTGACTGGGGCCGGTGCCGAGTCCGTCACTGATGATGATGTCACTAACGGCATGGGCAGTGACACGTGTGTTCCATGGGATGGCCACACAGCAGGACACATTGCGGCCATGGCTGTGGGTGGTGCTGCCATGGAGGCCTGCATGTCAGCACAGTCCCAGCCTGTGCCTGTCAGCACCAGTGGGGCAGCACTGGTGTTTGTTCAGGACAGTGGGACTGTTGTGGCCACTGCGGTGGCACCACTGAGCTCTGGGGAGTGGCAGCCAGAGGGGCAGCATCAGCAGTCGGCCAATGGGCTTGGGGGTACAAGGTCCAGCGGCGGCATCTGTGCACCGCCTGTGGACATGCCCAGACCTGGTCCTGGTGCACAGCGCCCACCCTCAAGGGGTGCTGAGCATCAGGGCCATGCACACCCTGAGGGACAGAATGCCGAGGAGGCAGATGACCTCTTGGACGAGCACACCTGCCTACTACAAGCATCAGTCCAGCAGCAGATGTGGCTTGCGACATTGGTGGATGCACTGCGTGCAGCTCTGGAGTGGGCAGAGGAGCGTCGCAGTAGAGACACCACTCTGATCCTGGCAGGGATGGACCGGTTGCGGGAGGATGTGACCGCTGCCATTGACAGGCATGCACAGGCATTCACTGCTATCATGGCCACAATGGGCACACAGTCATGTGCCCATGCATCGCGGACACCACGCAGTGCACTGTCCACCCCCCATTCCCAGCATCGTGCGACACCCTCCCTGTCGACACTGGATTCAGCTGTGGGCATCCCGAGCATGCCTGGCGCAGGCATGTTCGGTGTGCTGCAGACCCCTGCATGAGCACGGTTGCGTTCACGCAGTGGGAACCCTGGGGACCATCGGTGCCACCCCATGAGCAGTGGTCAGCCTGTCAGTGCTGGCGGGTCTCAGCGGGGCCACCCACACATCCGTGATGGCCGGGGCACTGTGTCGCATGACTGACCTGTCTCTCAATGTGGCTACTGTCTGGTG
Organism: Neoceratodus forsteri; assembly: GCA_016271365.2. Taxonomy (NCBI): domain Eukaryota; kingdom Metazoa; phylum Chordata; order Ceratodontiformes; family Ceratodontidae; genus Neoceratodus; species Neoceratodus forsteri. The sequence goes on along the minus strand of CM028137.1, from coordinate 821,580,080 downwards.
CTGCCCTGTGTGCATTGTGTCTTTCAGTGGGCAGTGCACGGGTGGGTACCCGGCCTGCACGCGGACACACAGTCCATCTGCACACCCTCCCAGCTGCTGTCCGCAGTTGCATGTGCATGATGATGCCTACATTGCACTGTACACCAATGTGCAATGGTGCTCAGCATCTGACACATGCACATGGACAGGCAGTGGGCATGGTGGTCTGTGGACATGTGTGTGGCTAGGAGGTGTGTTCTGGGTCGGTGTGCCTCCTGCCCTTTGTGCAAGTTTGGTGTGTTGTGTGTGTGTGTGTGTGTGTGTGTCCATCCATGTGGCATGTTAGTCCTCACCCATCCCTGGTTGTGTGTGTGGTTCCATGCCCTGCCACTTCCCTTGACGGCATGCACCCCTGGTGTGTGTCCATGCGTGTTTGTGGGTTGTGCCTTAGCCACTGATGGCTGCACATGGCCCCATGACTTATCTGGGTTGGCTGAAGTGCTCCTCCGTGATGGTATCCCGGTGCAGCTGTGCTAGCCAGAGCAGTCGGGGGTCCCGTCTGCCAAGGGGGGGCTGCCCATCACCATTGTCACCGGTGTCCTCATTGTCCCCATCGCTGTCCTCCTCTTCGACCTGTACAGCTATCCCACATTCGTTGGCCATGTTGTGCAGGATGCAACAGGCCAGGAACAGCCTGCAGGCCTTTGATGGGCTGTACTGTAGGGCACCGCCGGAGGTGTCCAGGCAACGGAAATGTGCCTTCAGCATCCTGAACACCCGCTCGATGACATTATGTGTGGTGGTGTGTGCCTCATTGTAGCATTGCTGCAATGGGGTCGCGGGCCACCAGTAGGGTGTGAGCAGCCAGGGACGGAGTGAGTATCCACTGTCATCTGTGTGTAGAGGGTGGAGGTTAGTTTGGTGATCAGCATCACCCTGCCCGGGCCATGTAGGCCACTACCCATGTCACCTCTGACCATGCCCCCAGGCCCTATGATTGTCCATGTGGTTTGCATACTCATCCACTAGGTGTCCAGTGGGGATATCCCCACTCTCAAATCTGTGGCACAGTGCTGACTGGTGCCAGATGAAGGCATCGTGTGCTCCCCCAGGGTGCGTGGCACAGACATTGAATATGTGCCTCCTGGCATCGCACACCACCTGGCAGTTGATGCTGGCATAGCCCTTGCGATTGATGTATGCAGCCTCCTCAGGGCCAGGTGGTGTGTGTATGGCCACAAGGGTGCAGTCTATTGCCCCTAGCACGCCAGGCATACGTGCTACCCTGTGGAACTCCTGTATGTTTGCTGTGCGCTCTGCCGGTGTGCTGGGGAAATGGATGTACTCCACAGCATGTGGCTGCAGTGCGCTGAGGAATTGGGTGAGGTGGCGTGACGTGGCTGACTGGGTTATGCCTGTGGTGTCCCCAGTTGGTCTCTGGAAGGTACCCGTGGCAAGCAAGCACATGCAAGCTGTCACTTTAGTCTCCACTGACAGGACATGGCTCCGTCGTGTGGATGCCTGCATCACATCACTGCACAGCTCACAGAGCCGCCTCAGAATTGCCCGATTCAGGTGGTACCAGCCCACAATCTTGGTATCACTGTTCAGTTTGAAGCTGGTGCGGGCTCGATATTGCCTGTTGGGGGCATACCGCCGACGGACCCTTCCACGGCCACGCCCCCCTGCTGCCCACCTTCTCACCCCCCTCATAACGGCCTCCATCTGGATGGTGGCACTGGCCATGTCCCTGGCTTGTGTTCACCCCCCCGGCAGCTGTTACTATATTCCCCCCGCTGTCCTCACTGCTACTTCCCCTGCAGCGGGAACACCTGCCTATGGTGGCCTCTGTGCTGTGTGGCACTTCCCTCTTCTGCACTGGCTGTGGCTCCCCACACCTTCCCTGTGCCTCTGTGTTCAGGGTGCCCTTTCCCTGGCCTGCCCTGTGTCCCTCCTGCCCTGTTTGTGTGGCTAGAGTTCAGCCTCTGTGCCTTCCCTGTGGCATTCTTCTGCCTCCCCTTGTTCCTTTTATTTGGCTCATTTCGCTATAGGCGCAACTTCCGCTTGCTCTAATGCGCGCCAGGCAAGTTGTTGAATACGTTTTTCATCATTTATGCATGGTTCCCCCTTCAGTTGTGCATGCCTTCATTATCATTGCGCTGTTGCTCGGCGTGATTTATCGAAGGCGCCAACTGCTTGCCTCCTGCTGAATGCTCTCGCGGAATGGCGCAATTTCGGACTTGCGCAGGAGCATGCCTGGAGACTAATGAAGGCAGTGCTTCAAGCGGACTTCGCACAACTTGAGCATAATTTAATAATGGCAAAGCTTCTGCTCAATGCCAAGAAGACTAAAGTGATGATATTTTCCCGCAGTGCTGTCTCAGGCCCCCCCAATACTCTTGTCCAAGACTTAATTGTCACCACGCTAAACGAGCCTCTGGAAGTTGTAACCAAATTTAAATATCTAGGTATCTGGATCGACAATAAATTATCTTTCAGTGACCACATCGAAGATGTCTCTAGAAGGTTAAAAGCAAGGTTAGGTTTCTTCTACAGAAATAGGCCCCTTCTCCCCCTTGAAACTCGAAACAAGCTTGTACAGGCCACTTTTCTCCCCCTACTCGACTATGGCGATGTAATCTATTCCTCCACCACTCTTGTAAATCTAAGTAAACTGGACATCCTTTATCACCGTGCGTTATGATTCATTACCAACTCCCCTTACCGTTCGCACCACTGTGACTTATATGCAGCTGTTGGTTGGACATCCCTTACTACTAGACGCCTGCTCCATGCTGGGCTATGGACTCTTAAACTGCTCCTGCAGAAATTGCCAAGCTATCTCTCTTCCCTTATTAGTATCTCACATAGTGCATACTCGTTAAGAAAATCTGACTTTATTATGCTTGACATACCAAGGACGTGGACTTCCTTTGGTAAACGTGCTATTGCATATGCCCTTCCCTCCATTTGGAACCAATTAAACCGTGCTGAAACTAACTAGCACAGTTTCAATAAACTTCTACAAATCGCTAAGTTCAGCCAAAATAAAAGACACCTGTAACTGTCATTAAGTCTCTTCCTTCCCATGTGTGCCATATTTATCCACTGGTAAGGTATAATTGATTTGTCATATTAACTGCTTTCCTTCCCTTCTACTCCTGGCTTTATCTTTGCTTACGCTCCACTGCTACTCTATCAAATCTCTCCTCCTCCCAAATCAGTTGTAGACTGTTGTTTGTTCTAGCTGCCAAAATACTGTATATTTGATTTGATTTGATTTGATTAAATCAAATCACACCAGTCATCATGTTTCATTTATCAGTATACGACCTATAAGTCGCTTCCTGTCTCATATCAATGTTTACCACCTGCGGTCACCCTATGTGGTACCCTTGTATGTATATCCAGCCTGTATCATGTAACGTGTATTTCATGTATATACTGTTATTACCTATCTGTGTTTGTACTTTAAGTGTTTATGTCACAGGACCTCCTTGTGAATGAGCTTGCTCAATGGAGTTTTCCTGCAATAAACTTGAACTTGAACTTGAACTTGAGCAACCCTATTGCGCATGGTGCAACTCTTTTGAATATCTGGGCCTTAATGTTTAGTAGTATTGTGATGGATAGTTGTTTTCAGCTGGTTGGAGGCTGGGATTTCTGGAGTGAAACCCCAGGGACACTTGCAGCTTGGGGCAGTCTGGCCTAGGCTCTCGGTGAGTCAAGAAGCCTCACTGTGTGTGTGGAGGAAAAGTTTGGAAGCTGGCCTAAATGCCTGAGAACTTTGAAAAGGTTTCCTTCTGCCTGGAGAATCGGTGTTCACAGCTGAACCTGCAGCATCCTGAGGAACCCTTAGTTTGTGAAAAGGATTTTTGAACTGATTGTGCCAGAGTCTGAAGTTGCCAACTTTGTACTGAAGCTGAAGGAAATTGTTGAAATAAGTCAGCAGTGTACCACTGCCTGAGAGCCTGCCTGCATTGCTGAAATCCGGTCTAGCCAGAAGACAGAGACTGCAACCTGCACAGCCACCACTTGGAGCCAGATAGGTGAACTGCTAGCCCTTATCATACTTCTCAACCTTTTGTCACTGAAATGAGGGACATGGACATTTTTGGACACTCAAAATGAGGGACACAGACCCTCAGAATGAAGGACACATCCTAAAACATGGAGATACAAGCTCAAAACACTGTGAAAACTATAGTGTTTACTTGTACAAAGTTTATTTTGGATTTAGTATTTTAGAATAGTAAGAGTTTCTGCTGTAAATCTGAATTTACAGCACATTCTCTGTGTGGGCAGCACCTTTTCCATGAGGGACGGATGAGGGACAGAGCAATTTTAAGGGGCAAAATGAGGGATGTCCCTCATAATGAGGGACACTTGAGAGGTATGGCCCTTATCGATTGTGGTGGATTGGGACACAGGGAGCCATGGACATATGCCCGAGTGCTAGGGCACTCTGGACCCATTTGGGGAGTTGGACCGTGAGGTCACTCCTGGGTCTGGGCTGTGAACCAGGAAGCCGTGCAAAGTACTCCCATTCTCCAGCCTGCCAGTCAGGCTGAAGGTGACAAGCTGCCAGTTCCAGTTCCTGCAATCAAGTCAGAAGGTGACAAGCTGCCATATCCTGCCACATTATCCAACCAGTTTTTGCTGTCCACCTGCTTTGCTGCTCCATGCCGCAGTTATTCTTCCTGCTTAAACCTACTGTGCCAGAATCAGAAAACCTGTGACTTCAGAACCGTGAGTAACACAGGGCTTGCCCTCACCAGGGGGTCTAGTGTAGAGTTGCCTACAAGTTTAAAGCTGTTAAAACCTACGGTTCCAAAGTGGTTCCAAGGGCCCCAATGCCGGCCAACCTGTGGCAACGTCCAGGCCTGTACTGATTTGGGGTACCTAGATAGACTGAAGGGGACACTGGTACCAGTGGGGAGGAGGGCTTATGTGCCTTTGGGAGGCGGGCCCTGTTATTGGATCTGTTTACATATTCAAATTGTCACTATTTTCTCTGTCTTCCTATTCCCCTTCCTCATAATAAAAGATTTACATTTGTTGCTGTTAAGATTGTCCGTGAGCATATTATTAGTTACAGTCATGAACTGCATGTGTTTCACTAAGTTACAGTTTAAAGTATTTTGTGTGTGGGGTGACTGGAAGGGGGAGGTGGGTAAGTACAGAATCCCAGGGGATTGTGCTACGCAAACATCTAGCCCACTGTATTTTTACTCTGGGTGGAGGCACTATGCTAGTTATTTATATTTTTGGGAAAGAACACCCAGTTGTCACCAGCACAGAACCCAGACCCCTTAACCTGTGTTGTAGTCATCAGGCAGGGGTAGTAGCCTGCTGGTACATGGCACCGGGGCTACATGTGTTAACCTTTTTCAGGTTTTGGGAAGGCAGACAGGGTCAAGGATTATGAATCTCATGGATGGATCCCTGAAATAAAACATTACCTTAATGTGTTTTTAATTTTTTTCTTCAAACAGCAAGAATTCATCAGTGATGCTTTACAGTAAGCACACTCTCTAGCAGTATCTTGGAAGGATGGGTCCAGAAGCTATTAAGAAAAAAGGTTCTGCAAGACTGTAGTTCCAAAACTGGCATCCCTCCTGGATAGTATGTCCAGCCAGTTGTACTTTGTGAAGGTGTGTACTGTTTCCAGGTAGCTGCTTTACATATCTCTAGAAGAGGGCTACCTCTTGTAGCTGCCATAGAGGCAGAGGTACCCCTTTTAGAATGTGCCCTTAGGCCTCTGAGAGTTACTTTATCAGCTTTCTCATGACAGAACTGAATACAGGAGACTATCAAATGAGAGATAGTTCTCCTAGCTGCTGGTTTACCTTTGCCCGCCTCTCAATAAATAACAAAAAGCTATGCATCCTGGGACCTGACATCCCTTGTCTGGTCCAAATAGTTACTTAGGGCTGTTTTACATCCAAACAGTGCAGTTTCTGTTCACCTGTACAGCAATATTCAGGATAGAGCACTGGAAAGGTAACTGACTGGTTCAGGTGAAATTCCAACATTACCTTGGGAAGGAACTTTCTACTGGTCCTCAGAACTACCATATCCTTCTGGAAGATCATGTAGTTTGGATCTGCACAGAGGGCCTGCAGCTCATTTGCCCTCCTGGCAGATGTCATGGCAATCAGGAAAACTGTTTTTCATGTAACATATTTTAAGGCAGTAGTAAGCATAGGCTCAAAGGGAGTCACCATCAGTTGGGCAAGACAGAAGTTTAAGTCCCACTGAGGGACTGTGTACCTTACAGGGGGATACAGGTGATTGAGGCCTTTAAAAAACCTTTTAAAAACAAGCTGTGAGGCCAAGGGCTTGCCTTTGCCTGCTGGTGTGCAGGCCGGCAGGCACTGCTGCTAGATTTACCTACAGGGTTGACGGTCTCAAACCAAAGACTGCAAGTGTACCAGGTAGACTAGCATTGTATGCAGCCCTGCTTGCAATGGGATTATCTTCCTGGGGCACACACCAGTATGAGAACCTCTTCCACTTAGAGGAATTTGATTTCCTTGCTGTTGGTTTTCTGGAAACTTTTAGCACTCTCAGCACCTCCTCTGAAGAGTTTAGATAAGAGAATTCTACCTCCTCAAGAACCATGCCTCAGGAGTAGTGTTCTGGGGTTTAGGAATGTTATTCTGCCTTGAGACCAAGTCAGCAGGTTGATAGGAGTCCTGCTGGACAGGGTCAACAGCACTGAGTACCAAGCCTGTCTGACCAGTCTGGGACTATCAGGATCATTGTTGCTGGCTCTCTCCTGAGCTTTATGAGCACGCTCTGAATGAGTGGGAATGGTGGGAAGGCATGCAGGAACCTCCCTCTCCAGTCCAGAACTAAGGCTTTTTTCTGGTAACAGGAGCACCAGCCTGCTAGCACGGCTAATAGGGTAAAAGAGCCTGTAACTCACATTTTGGGATCTTTCCTGCTGATTTTCACCTCTGGCACAAGAAGGAAGCAGGTACCGGCCATCTTTTTGGGTCAGAGTTGGGCAATCATGTGACTGGCTCCCCCAGTAGCACTGAACCAGGAAGCAGGTTGTCCTGCATGAAAGGGAGAGTTTTGTCTGATTCAGCGTACTTTTTGCAGGTGAGAGGAGCACTAATCTGCTAACACAGCTAGTAGGATAAAAGAGCCTGTAACTCACATTTTGGGAGCCCTCTTGCCGATTTTAAGCTTGGGCACAGGAGGGAAGCAGTTTCTGGCCATCTTGTTGGGGACGAAATTGGGCAATCATGTGACTGACTCCCCCCAACAGTACTGAACCAGTAAGGAAGTTGTCCTGCCTAAAAGGGAGAGTTTTCTCCAATGCAGTGCATTTTTTTTATTTCTTTTTATTAGAAAAGACAGCAGGTTGACAGATATGAAACAACATCATAGAATGTCAGTTTATCAAATACAGTTCCGTATTAGATACTGTATTCAGGGAACACATTTTTTTTTTCAATTGTTTAACCAGGAGTACCACACTAAGCTGAAAACTTGTTTACAGGTGCGACCTGGGAGCACAGGGAAGTTAGGTGACTCGCTCAGATCACACAGTATGCAAGTGGGAGCTATGGGATTCAAACCCAGGGTCTCCAGATTTGCAGCTGAGCCTTAAACCACTGCGCAATACTGCCTCCTATTTCCCAGCTATAGAATCTAGGCCAATAACCTTGCATTATTCAGCTAAAGTTCTGTTATTAATCCCTAAGAATAACACATTTCATCTCTAATTCAGCTACCTCACAGTCTATTTGTTTTTTAAATGTTCTTTTTATAAATAGAACTTAAAAAGTTTATAGGTATACAGTTTCTCATTATACAATCATAATAGTAGTGGCATCAAATAGGAGTAATACAATTTGCTTTACAATCCAAGTCAGTAGTCTTAAAAATACATTATATCTAATTTGTCACTGCTTATGTCTCCCATTATTATACTTTTTAGTAATGGCTCGTTCCAATGTTCTTTTGTTACATGTTTCGAGGAACTGACTGAGCTACCAGATGCAGCGTTTCAGGGAACAAAATTGGTTGATATGTTCCTCATATACCTTCTTCACCCCGGCCATCTTGGTTTACTTGGTTTACTGGGTTATTTTGAGAAAAAAGAAGGCCGAGACCCATCTAGATTTTCTCCCCACTTACAGTGGGAACATCTGAAATTATAATCTCATTTCTAACCATTTATCTATAGCCTTTTTAAATGATACAATGTTAATTGAATCCACTATATCTTGTGGTAACCTGTTCCATAATTTCAGTGCCCTTAATGAAAAAAAAGTTTAATCTTAAATTAGTCTTAGCTTTAGGCACCATTAAATAAATCTATTTGTTGTCTGAAGTTGTATATCTTTTTCCATTTTATAAATATTTCGCATTGGCGTATGCCACTGGCTAATTTTAGGGGGTTGGGTTGTAGCCACTGTTATTACTGTTTTTGCAGCTGTTAAAGCAATTCCAATTAAGTATTTTTGGTGTTTGTTAAATTTGTCCTTAGGAAAATATAGAGAAATGGCTAAATCTGGAATCGCTGGGGGGAAATCTGTTCATTTTTTTTTAAATTCCTGTTCAGTTCCTTGCCAGTAGCTGTGTAAGCTTGGGCATAACCAGAACATATGTGAACCTCAGAAATGAAAAGGATGGGCTGGAGACAGTCTCGTGCAGAGTTACAAAAATGATTCAGGGCCAGCAGGGCAGATCCTATGAGGAGCACCTCAAGGCACTAAATATGTACTCACTGGAGACCAGAAGGGAGAGGGGAGATATGATGGAGACCTTCAAGTTCCCTAAAGGAATTAACAAAGTGAACTGTGGGGGACTATTTAGCCTGAATACCAATTCACAGACATGTGGACAAGAATGAAAATTAACAGGCGGTAGACTCAGGAGAGATGTGAGGAAGTACTACTTTACAGAAAGGGTGGTGGAACCTTGGAACAGTCTGTCGGCTGAGGTGGTGGGTGAGAAAACAGTCAGGGGATTCAAGCAGGGCTGGGATATAATGAAAGGAATAGTGGTTACCAGGGAGACAGAACCAAGGAGGAGACTAGAGAGAGGACGGAAAAGGTTAGTACCCTGGAGGAACAGTAGGTTTCAGGGATTATAAGAATCTGGGCAGACTGGATGTACCTCTGGTCTTTTTCTGCTGTCATTGTCTATGTTTCTATGAATGTGTTATTTCTTCCCCCCATCTTCTCCAGCATTTTGCTGTTTGGTTAGTATTATATTTTGCAACAATGTGTGGTATTCGTAAGTATTGTACTATGGTCTTCCAAGCCAATCCTTTAAACCTGTGTAAGGAAGATACCTTGTGTTGTTGCAAATAAATCTTTTCCCATTACTGTTCTGTCTGAGTCATGACCAGATAGTTTCCATTTTTTGATTCAGTGGTGGCGATGTGTGGGTAAGGGCTTTGTACCCACATGAAATTAAGTGTTGTGGCATACCACTTGTTTTAGACTATTCTATGAGTAGGGCCATGGGGTGTGGAGTTTCCATCTATTTCTCAATACCCCACGGTCTAATGTTATCTTTAAGGTACAAAATCTGTAGTCAGACATAATATACGTTATCCATCCTTGCCACTGCCTTTGAAATCTGGGTAGTTTGTCTTGTAGATATGTTGTAAGACGTTCCATCTTATAAATTTCATTTACTATTTCCTGCCAAGAGGTTCTGGAGGGAAGGCAAGACTACATCTGCCTCCTGGTTATAACCTTTTTTGCCACCAGTATATGTGTAACCCCTAGATGGCGCTATCCCAAGGGCTACTACCCCTGCCTGATTTGCCACTAACAGGTTGAGGGGCCTGGATCCAATGGCGGGTGCCTCCACCCAGAGGTCAGGGTTTGCAATAGTTAAACTAACTTGGTCACAGCCCTCTGGGACACTGCAACCCCTTTCTTCTCACTAGTGGCCCCACACAATATATCAAATTACCTTCACAGTATACACTTACCCCCAGGTCTGGTTCCGGCACTGGGACCTCCTGTGAAATGAGATACAGTGCAACAATCACAGTACAGTACTTTAACATAGACAAATACCTCAGGCAGTATAACTTTGCTGAAACAAGCAGCTCTGATTTATTTGGGGGATATAACAAGGACAGGGAAATCAGGTTAATTAGCTTATCACTCTAATAATCTACCTATGGCTCTGTACAGGCCCTATCCCTATCAGTTACTGTCCCTGGGTACCCAAGCCCTAGTGGCTAGTCCAAACCGTGGCAGCTGGTAGGGCCCTTTCCACAGAGAAAAGGAGAATTAAACAGTCAGCAGTACAGTAATTCCATTTGGATTTAATGTGGCAATTCAACGGGAAGCGACCCTGAATTAGTACTCACGACCTCCAAATAAGATAGAAGGGTCCTTCAATGTCAGCAGGAGCTCACTTGAGGTACACAAACCTCTTCACACATCCATATAAAAGAAAGCACTATACCAGGCAGGCTGCATCTGTATCCCGATCGCAATTACTGCAATGCACAGGAGAACACACAGCAGATTCAGTTCCTGACAGACCGAGTGTAATTTTCAGCAATTCCTCCAGTCTTCTACAGGGTGAGCCTGGTTTCTACTCTTCAGAGATCCTTTGATTCTTTTCACAGGATGGATTGAGTCCTAACAAGCTGCAGACGGAACTCTGGGCCTTACACACGTTTTGACTAAAACTGCACACTGAAAAAGTACAGGGCTCCTTCCTTCTTCACTGCCAAAGCTCAACTGAACTCCAACCGACAAAAACCGGGCACTTCCTTTGAGTTCCTCCCAGTTCTTGACTGGATTGGCTGTCCTCACATAAGACTGCTGCTGTTGGTCCAAAAGGCACTGAAGTCTAAACTACATCTCCCAGAGTCACTGCCCATACAATCCTCTTGTGGCTGGCTCAGATTATGAGTCCAAGTTCTGATTCGTCCAAGGCACCATTTTAGAGCTAGCTTACCCCACACTGATTGGTCCAGTTCAGCAGTTCAAAACTAGAATGGGGAACTAGCAGACACAGTTCTGACTGCAAAGAAAGCAGGTTAGACAAACTGTAATTTCATTATTACTCTAAATAATTTCTGGTAAACAGTTACATCTTTCAGATAGGTTCCTTTGCACTCCTAGTGACTGCAAAATTAAGTGAATTGGCAGCAGCTCGGTGGTACTCAGAGAAGCACACAGTCCCCCATACAAACTAATTATGTCTGCAAGCAGACAGCTCTTAAAGAGACAGTACCAGAGGCTCTAAAAACACTCACTGATAAATGGCTAAATGCCAAACACCATTCAGGCTTGGAGCATTCAAGCAAGCTCCTGGAAGTCTTTTGGGAACCCCATTTGCAGGGGGTTACACCCTTCTGGCCTGGAAAGCTTGGCGTCCAGCGTCAAGCAAGTACCCATAAGTTTCAACTGCAACCATATATATTTGCATTAGGCTTTACATGTAATCATCAGTCAATATATCATTTTACCAAGAACACATTTCTGAAACATTGCAGTCGTCCTCTTTACACAGTATTACATACACATTGTACCATAACTCAAGTTATTACCTCTTGTACATGAAACCTGAAGAGGGGCCCTTCCTATCAGTTACCTTGGGTCTGGATGGGGCAAGGCACCATATGAAAGGGCAACACAAGTAACTTGGAGTTAGCACTGATGCTCAGTTTGGGCAGTGAGCTCGGGGACACATACACTCCTTTATGGACAACATTGAGAGGCAAGTCCACAGGCCCCCAAGTGAATCATAACTGAGGTGCACCACAGGCTTTACAGCTCGACCAGTCTTTCTAGGGGAACTGTTATAGTCTCTGCACTCTGAGCCTCATTTTCAGCATTGTCCTCACTTGTCAGGGGAGTCTCCATGGGGTAGAGAGGCTAGAACTTGGGGCACTTTCAGCTCCAGGAGTTACAGTTTCTGAGTCCACAACATTTGGCTCGCATGGAGAGCTTTCGGACACTGGCAGTGGACTGTCAGGGCACTCAAAATACTCTTCTTGTTCGGGTGTATCACCAGTCTGCCCCAGTCTATCATTTTCCTCCCCTGAAAGCTCAAACAGTTCAACCATGCACAATGATTCCATTTCATCTGATCTGATGCTTTGCACTTCACTTTTTGGGAGCATTGGCTCCAGGGATGAAGCTGGGGGCTTAGACAGTCCAGAAGGCCCAGCTTTGTCTCCAGTATTGACTAGGGGATTGCCCCGAAACAATTGACTCAGTTCGTAAGAAGGATAGTATTCAAAGTCACTCTCACTTTCTTCCGATATGGACTGACAGTCATGCTCAACTGGGACTTGTGGAGGGGAACACTTTAACTTTGCTTCTGTAGGTGCAGACTTTTTTGATCTTTTCTTAGCAGCAGCTCTAGTCACTGGTCCAGAGGGGGCATCTTCTAGGGGCTCAGACTCAATTAAGATTTGTCAATGGGCAGTAAATGATTTCTATGTATTGTTTTACATCTTTTGAATTATTCTCAGGCCTTACTTTGTACACTGGCAGATCATCTAGTTTGCCCACTACAATGTGAGGAGATGGTGCCATCGGTCAGCAATCTTGTGCTTGCCATGCAGTCCCAGATTTCTTAGCAATACCCGATCTCCCTCCTGGAGTTCCTGTGCTTTCACCTTTTATCATGCCTTTCTTTGTTGGCCAGATTTCTTTTGGCAGCCATGGTTTGAGCCAGTTGAGTACGCATGAGTTAGCTGGGCCTTTAACTTTTGCACATACTGTAAATAGTTGTCAGCTTGAACCCCATCAGGAGAGACCCCAAAACACACATCTACTGGTAGTCGAGCTTCTCTTCCAAACATCAGGCGGTGGGGAGAATCCAGTGGCATCACTTTGGTGCAGTTATAAGCATGTACCAGGGTGCTAATTTGTTGGCTCCATCTAGGCTTGTCCTTTGGGTGCAGGGTGCCTAGCATATCTAGCAAAGTGTGGTTGAAACGTTCAGGCTGTGGGTCCCCTGGGGGTGGTAAGGAGTGGTTCTGGACTTTCGCACTTCCCACAGAGAAAGCATCTCTTTGATCAGACGACTCTCAAAGTCTCTCCCTTGATCAGAATGGATTCTTTGTGGAGCCCCATAGTGAACAAAAAAGTTTTCTACAAGTACTTTTGCCACAGTGGATGCTTTCTGGTCTTTTGTGAGGAAAGCTTGGGCATATCTCGTGAAATGGTCAGTGACCACCAGCACATTACTGATATTTCTTTGATCTGACTCCAAACTCAGAAAATCAATACAGACCAGCTCCATGGGTGCACTGGTGGTGATGTTAACAAGGGGCAGCCCTCTGGGACAGCTTTCCTCTGTAAGCAGCGACTACAAGTTCGAATGTGTTGCTCCACATCAGCCCCCATCTTAGGCCAATAGAATCTGGATCTCACCAAGTCAAGTGTTCTGTCTATACCAAGGTGCCCCATGTGGTTGTGCAAGGACCTCAGTACTGAGTCTCGAAAGGCAGTGGGCAGCACTAGTTGTTGTTTGTCTACTTGTCCCCTCTGTCTACTGTTTCTCTGTATAACAGTTTATTGATCAGTTTCAACTTAGGACCTTCTTTGTATAACAGTGCAGTTCTCAAATCAGTGGAGTAATTTGGAACATCTTTTCCTGCATAGAGGGCTTCTAAAGCTGCTTTGATCATGGGATCGCTGAGATGAGCCCGTCAATACTGTCATTGTCCAGCTGCAGTGCACCAATGTCTATTGCAGAAAAGTGGCAATAAGCAGCAGGTATGCAATTCTCAGAGGGTCCCAAGCAATCCACCATGCAGTCCACTGCGTCCGTGGACATTTGTTCCTCCCTGTCAAACTTCCGGCAGAGTGCCCGAATGTCAGGTTCTGCCAATCGGACCCAATCATTCTGGGGAACAGGCCTCCGGGAGAGAGCATCAGCATCTATGTGGTTCAGACCTGCTCGGTATTCGAGAGCATAGTCATATGTAGATAATGCAGAAAGCCACCTATGGCCAGTGGCATTCAACTTAGCTGAGGTCTGCACATAGGTCAAAGGATTATTGTCAGTTTTTACTAGTATTTTAGCCCCATACAAGTACTCATGGAATTGGTCAACAATAGCCCACTTCAAAGCTAGGAACTCTAACTTATGTACAGGATAGTTCTTTTGGATGGGGTCAGGCTTCTACTGGCAAAGGCCACTGGTCTCAGGCCATTCGTGCTCTTGGTACAACACAGCCCCCAACCCTTGCAAGCTAGCATCAGTGTGCAGGACGTAAGGTTTTCTTGGATCGGCATAGGCCAGCACTGGAGCATGGGTAAGTTGATATATGATCTCATGAAAAGCAGTCTCACAATCAGGGTCCAGCGGGCCCCAAATACTTCACTTCGGATGAAAATACACTCTTTCAGTCTTGAGGGACGCTGACTTTTGGTATTTTTGTGGGTTGGGGATACCCTTGAGTAAGGTTAAGTAAAGGCGGATCACTCTTGAATAGTCCTTGATGAAGCGCCGATAATAACCACAGAATCCCAGGAATCTTTGCAGTTCTTTTAGATTTTGGGCTGTGGCCAGGTGGTCAAGGCCTCAACTTTACTTGGGTCGGTCTCTATTCCCTCGGTGGATACTATGTGTCCCACATACTTTACTGATGTTTGAAAGAATTGACACTTATCAATGGACAGTTTAAGGCCAAAGTCCTCCAGTCGGTCCAACCTTAAATAATCTGCTCTCATGTTCCTCCAGTGAGCTGCCAAACACAATAACATCATCTAGGTATACCAGGCACTCTAGTAAGTTCATGTCCCCACTGCACGCTCCATCAATCGTTGAAAAGTGGCTGGGGCACCTGAAATCCTTGAGGCATCCTCATGAATTCATAGACTGCCGAGAGGATAAAGGCCGCCTCTCTCACGGTCCTCTGGGGCCATCGGGATCTGGTAGTACCCACTGAGATCCAGCACAGAGAACCACTTGCTCCTCGTTTAGGCAGTCCAAAGCATCCTGAATGCGGGCATTGTGTACTGATCAGGATAGTCGCCGGGTTTAAGGTGCGATAATCCCACACATCCTTACTGTTCCATTCTTTTTCCTCACTACCACAATGGGGAAGCATAAGGGCTTCTGGATTCTTGTATTACACCAGCAGCTAACATCTCTTGCAGATGCCGTCTCACATCATCTATGTCAGCAGGTGCCAGGCGTCGAGACCTCTCACGAAATGGTCTTTCGTCATGCAGCCGGATATTGTGCTCAGCTCCTGCACGCATCCTACATCCCATTCCTTTAAAGAAAACACCTGGTCTCTCTGGGCAAGCTTCTCACTGATCCTCACTTTCCATTCAGCTGGCAGCGGGAGTCGTCAAATCAAACAAGTCAGGCGTCTACTCTGTCAT
Organism: Neoceratodus forsteri; assembly: GCA_016271365.2. Lineage (NCBI taxonomy): Eukaryota > Metazoa > Chordata > Ceratodontiformes > Ceratodontidae > Neoceratodus > Neoceratodus forsteri. Next base: position 821,564,751 of record CM028137.1, on the reverse strand, counting down.
TCTTCCTTGAACTCTTGCTGCTGGGTAGCACTGCAGTGTCTGCACAATGCACATTAGCCAGGATGCAACCTCTGTTTACTCGAATGTCTCTTTCAGACACATTATGAACTTGGACCATTACCCTTCTGGCATAAGCATGGGCTCTAGCGGGCAAAATACTAGGCTTGACCAGCAGTCCCTCTGGCAATCTTCCATCGCCTGGTGCATCCAACATTAATATTTTATTCTTAACATCCTTTCTGATACGGACCTCTCCCTGTAAGGTACACTGGGCATTTGGCGCCAGGATCAGAGACTCAGGATCCTTCTTCCATACAATTCCGACCGTTCCTCTGGTTCTGTTTTTCAGCATCTCTGCCTCATAGGCCTTCTTAATTAAAGCGGAACTCTTAAAGCTCTACTAGTCTTTGACCCTGTTTTCATAACACAACTGTGCCAGCCTTCCAACATATGAGCATTTGTTCCAATCAACAAAGGGACACCATCATACAGTCCAGTGGGGGACACACTAAGGCTAGGGTCTCTACTTGTTCGGCCACTCCAGCCACGGAGGTGGGGAAAGACAGCCAAATTCGGATATACCCGGAATAGGGGTAGGCCTTCTCACTTAACCCCCATACATGCAGTCCTTCTAATGGTTGTAAGGGTACTTCTGACAAATGCTTCTGATACCAATCCTGGAACATAATTGTCACTTGGGAGCCACTGTCTAATACAGCTCTTGTAGACACTCCATTCACCTTACAGTGGTCTCCATGGAGGGACCCACTATTCTGGACCAGTCTGGAGAGGCGGTAGTGGGGGCCTGGGCAACTGACCTTGCCAAAAGGACGTGAATTAGCATTTTGGTGCCCTCACTGGGATCATGTCGTGCACCTCTTAACCACTGATTTCTTCTCGAGCTCTCCTTGTAGCCTATATGCAACTTTGTCAGTGTCTTTTGGGGACTGGCATTCCCTTTTCATGTGCCCATCTTTCCCACAATTATAGCAAAACATACTTTCTGGAGTTTGAGCTGGCCGAGGCGCCACACTGGGAGCCAGGGCGGGGTATTACTAACTGGAAACCTGGGTGCCATCTCTGTCTGCGGCGTGATAAGCATTTGGAGACATCTGTCAGTTTCTGCACTTCCATGGTCAAGGAATTGAGTTTGGAGCTGTTATCAGCAGGAGATACATGGGTGGGTACCCCACCCCCATAACAGATCAGTCGGATATAGGTCAGGAGCCCGTACTTGCAGGCGTGGCCTTCATAAAGGACTGTTTTGGAATTCCCATCTCTCTCAACAGTTCGCCCCATTGTGGCATATCTTTTCCTTGTCAGAGCACTCATTGACTGTCAACCTCTGCCCTGAACTTCACTTGATGGGTCACCCTCAGTCACTCGGTCGTAGCCACAGCTGTTGGTGCAGGTACCTCCCGAGGTAGCCTTTTCTCAACTCCTCAGTTTCTCTCATTAACTCATCATAGGAGGTGGGGATTCCAGTCGATTTGCCAGAGCGTAACTGAAGCAACAGCATGATTCTGAGAAGGGGCAGACTTAAGGATTCTGTCCAGTCTGGTTCGGTCTAGTTCAATCGCTGGCAAACTACCCTTTCTGAGGCATTCTTGCAACAATTTTTCCAGCCGAGAGACATACACAGACAACAACTCCCTTGGTACTGTTGTGCATTTCTTACTCTCCACCATAGGTCCTCATCAGAATCTGGGCTCCCATACACATTCTCCAAGGCCTCAAGATAGGCCTGTGCAGTCGCTTCAGGGTTACTGGCCCGTTTGCACGGATGGTAGCCAGGGCAGGACCTCGGAGGCTCTCACTAACCCTCTTTCGCCGCTCCGAGCATTGCCATTCTAGCACTTGGGGCAACATAGTCTATCCAAGTCTCCCAGTCATCCTCCCTTGGGGGTGGGGGAGGGTGCCAGAGAAGATCCTCAACCTTCGGTAAGAGTCGTGACTAATGGCAGGTGCAGAAATAGGAGTCTGCATTGGTTCAGCCACCATTACGGGCACTGGAGCAGGAGAGGGTGTTGGGGAGGAACACCCCAGGTGGCAAGAATAGTTTCTTCAAGTCCTCCACAGTTTTCCCTCCCAGCAACCATTCAGCAAATTTCTCCTCAAAGTTTCATATAGTGGTGGGGCTGATTCCCCGGGTCTTTACTGTCCTTAGTTATCACTCTCCAAGCAGTGAGGGCTCCTCTGGGGTAATGGTCTGTGGCACTTTGGAGCTATCTATGGGATCCTTAAACTCTACTAGGGCCAGGAAAGTGTGGGTGAGCAGATTAGCATGCCGACCCACCACCACAGGGTTTTGTAAACCTTCCACCTTGGAAAGTACTCCCTGCACAGTGTCCGTATTGATACCCAGGGGGATGTCCAGGATAAGCATAGCATTTTGGGGGTCGATCTCCTCCCCAGTACACCACTCCACCAGCCGGTGCACAGCCACTTCTGTCGGGGTACCCATTTTTTCTTAACAGTGGTTCGTAAATATGGCCACTAGAGGACACACAATCCCAGCGGTGAGCCTCCAAGATGTAACCCCTAGATGGCGCTATCCCAGGGGCTACTACCCCTGCCTGATTTGCCACTAACAGGTTGAGGGGCCTGGATCCAATGGCGGGTGCCTCCACCCAGAGGTCAGGGTTTGCAATAGTTAAACTAACTTGGTCACAGCCCTCTGGGACACTGCAACCCCTTTCTTCTCACTAGTGGCCCACACAATATATCAGAATTACCTTCACAGTATACACTTACCCCCAGGTCTGGTTCCGGCACTGGGACCTCCTGGAAATGAGATACAGTGCAACAATCACAGTACAGTACTTTAACATAGACAAATACCTCAGGCAGTATAACTTTGCTGAAACAAGCAGCTCTGATTTATTTAGGGGATATAAAGGACAGGGGAATCAGGTTAATTAGCTTATCACTCTAATAATCTACCTATGGCTCTGTGCACAGGCCTATCCCTATCAGTTACTGTCCCTGGGTACCCAAGCCCTAGTGGCTAGTCCAAACCGTGGCAGCTGGTAGGGGCCCTTTCACACAGAGAAAAGGAGAATTAAACAGTCAGCAGTACAGTAATTCCATTTGGATTTAATGTGGCAATTCAACAGGGGCGACCCTGAATTAGTACTCACGACCTCCAAATAAGATAGGGTCCTTCAATGTCAGCAGGGCTCACTTGAGGTACACAAACCTCTTCACACATCCATATAAAAGAAAGACTATACCAGGCAGGCTGCATCTGTATCCCGATCGCAATTACTGCACAATACCCAGGAGAACACACAGCAGATTCAGTTCCTGACAGACCGAGTGTAATTTTCAGCAATTCCTCCAGTCTTCTACAGGGTGAGCCTGGTTTCTACTCTTCAGAGATCCTTTGATTCTTTTCACAGGATGGATTCAGTCCTAACAAGCTGCAGACCGGAACTCTGGGCCTTACACACGTTTTTTGACTAAAACTGCACACTGAAAAAGTACAGGGCTCCTTCCTTCTTCACTGCCAAAGCTCAACTGAACTCCAACCGACAAAACCGGGCACTTCCTTTGAGTTCCTCCCAGTTCTTGACTGGATTGGCTGTCCTCACAATAGACTGCTGCTGTTGGTCCAAAAGGCACTGAAGTCTAAACTACATCTCCCAGAGTCACTGCCCATACAATCCTCTTGTGGCTGGCTCAGATTATGAGTCCAAGTTCTGATTCGTCCAAGGCACCATTTTAGAGCTAGCTTACCCACACTGATTGGTCCAGTTCAGCAGTTCAAAACTAGAATGGGGAACTAGCAGACACAGTTCTGACTGCAAAGAAAGCAGGTTAGACAAACTGTAATTTCATTATTACTCTAAATAATTTCTGGTAAACAGTTACATCTTTCAGATAGGTTCCCTTTGCACCCTAGTGACTGCAAAAATTAAGTGAATTGGCAGCAGCTCGAGTGGTACTCAGAGAAGCACACAGTCCCCCCATACAAACTAATTATGTCTGCAAGCAGACAGCTCTTAAAGAGACAGTACCAGAGGCTCTAAAAACACTCACTGATAAATGGCTTAAATGCCAAACACCATTCAGGCTTGGAGCATTCAAGCAAGCTCCTGGAAGTCTTTTGGGAACCCCCATTTGCAGGGGGGTTACATATGGACATAAGCTATAGAGGGGGAGATGTGTATGTTTTGCAGAGGTACTGACAGAACCACCATACTAGGGCAGACCAGGCCATAAGATTGGAACAGTTGTTCTGTTTGGAGCACTGTATCTCTCCAAAATGAGGAGAGGTGAGGGCAGGACCAAAAATATGTGGACCTTGTCTGCACTTGGGCATCTGCAATTATGCCAACAATATACAAAAGTAGGTGACAAATATTTGGCTAATGTGGCAGGGGTATGAAAAAAGTCTACAGCAACTTTTCCAAGCAAACTCACACCAATTATTAGACGATGTAACCTTTTCTGCAGACAATGTACAGTTCAGTGAATCAGAGTAAGGGATTGAAGCAAACACTGATTCCATTTATCTAGGATGGAATGCGTGGAGTCTCCTAAATATTCTTGCAGTCCCTGGTACAAATGGCCTATTAAATGATTCTAGTGTGTGCCTCCCTTTGTGTCTAAAAGCAGCCATGTGCTGGCTCTGTAGCGCCGAGTGATGGGAGTTCATTTGTCATGTTGGTGACCCAGGTTCGTGCCCCGGAACCGAATGTCAGGAGCAGAGACCAGTGGGGAGGGAGTTCAGACCATCTTTCGGATGCTTCCCTCCCAGGGGAGTGGGACGGTACCAGACCACTTGCTAGGCGTCTCCTGGTGGTGTCTTATGGTAAGGCGTTCTTGGCAGTGTGAACCTCAACATGCCACTGAACAGTCCTGCTTCCAGGATGCCACTGCAGCCAGACCAGTATGTGGGAGGTGGGTGGGCTGGGGAGAAAATGGAAAATTGCCACTTGGATGCTGGTCACCAGGATCCCCTCATGCCACGAAGCCCTGGGAGTAGCCTCCAGAGCCGATCCCCCATCACGTGCCAGGTACAGATTTGGACCCTATCTTTCCTCTCGTGGGCCCAGGGAGCAGGGCTCTCCAGCGAAGAGATCGATTGGGTCGACCAGGGAACGACACAGGGGAGGGACGGCAGATGGCACTGAGGGAAGATGCGGTGGGATGGGGGGTCCACTGGTGACCTGAGGGAGTGGCCAGCTGGGGGCACGGGAGGGGAAAAAAAGAAGTAGCCATAATAGCAGTGGCATGGAATTGGAGAGAAAAGCTCATGCTTTGGTTTTTGTGGAGAAGATATGTTTGTACTTGTAAATATCTAAAGTGTTCTCTCCCTGTAAAACCAAACCTAGCCTGCATGTGTTCAAAGGGGACTACAACCTGTGCATCTAGGAACTGATGGCTATAGATGAGACCTAGCTGTCATCATCTGGCGAAGGTATGGTCTATTTTGGGAGACAGAAATTCCAGGTTCGCTGACAACACTTGAAGGAAATAGAATATAAAGGCAAATTGAGGCAACCTATATAAAGAGAACCACAACTGCAGCGTGACTGCAGTGAACTGGTCATAGTCCCCCAGTGGTAAGGTGAGTGGTGCGATTAGTGAAAAGGAGGGGACCAATGTGGTAGAAATCATTAGTTGTAAACTCTATATGTTCCTAGGAGGGAAACATTTGGGGATTCAACCAAGTATGGATGATTCATAAGTGGGCTGCCCTGGCATAATTAACCTTTTTTCTAAGGAGAGTCATAAGACTGCATATCGAATTCTTGGTGGACAATCACCCTAAATATATCGGGAAATTGTTTTATTCCAGGAGAGAAAGTAGTGCTGTGCCAGGAATAGCGGCAACACCTGAAAAAAGTATAAGAAACATGGCAAGATATTCATGCATGTAGATTCTAATTTCAAGAAGAAAGGAAGAGGAAGAAAGTTCCATCTAGCCAAATCATCCATTAATGCCTCTGTGACTGGTTCAAAATTAAACAACTCTAAATTTCTATGACCCTGTAGGAGTAAGATTACAAGATAGTTGAGTTTCGTTCTCCACCTTTTAAAGGTAAATTGCTCACATAGCTTATAGGCCAGAGTAAAGTTGAGCAGCAAAACCTCCATTTTTGCAAGATTTAAAGAGAAGCGAGACATAGCCCCAAAATATTGCAGTATAAGCCAGGCAGCAGGAATTGATTGTTCAGCATTAAGCAATGTCAAGAGTATATCATCTGCATATAATGCAGTTTTATACTTCCTTCCCCCAAAGGTATCCACTCCACCTGGGGTGACCGTCCGAGTGCTGCTACTAAAGGCTCAATATAAAGAGTGAACAGCAGAGGGGAAAGGGGACAGCCCTGCCGAGTTTCCCTCTGCAGAGAGCTGGGAAGGATGTGAATACCATCAATCCGAATGTAGGCCTTAGGGTTTGTGTAGATATTCTGGAGACTGTCTAGGAAAGTATCTGGAAAGCCAAAGACAGACAAGGTGCCTCAGAGGAAGGTCTAGGACACCCTGACAAATGCCTTCTCAGCATCGAGGCTGAGTACTGCCAATGAAATTGTTCTTGTTTTGGCATGTTCTATGAGGAATAGAGTATGGCAGATGTTATCAGTAGTTTGGCGTTTCCTACTAAAACCCAATTGAGCCGTATGTATAAATGAGGGGAGAAGATGTTCTAACCTTTGTGCCTAGATAGCCATGTATAGCTTGTAATTGACATTTAAGATTGAAATTAGGCAGTAGGATGATGGAAGGGTCGGGTCTTGTCCCAGTTAAGGGACTGCCGATACAGTGGCATATTTCCAGGTGGGAGGGGAAGGGCTTTGAATGGCACACGAGGCCTGGTGGTGTGAGTGGGGTAAGATACTCTCGAAAGGCTTTGTACCCTTCCACTTACTAGCTGTCAGGTCCTAGAAATTTGAGGGTTTTAGCATTAGTCAAAGCAAACTGTATTTTGTCTACAATTATTGGGGGCTTTGAGGGTCTCTCTATTTGAGAATCTGTTAGTTTTGGCAACTCTAACCTTGAAAGAAAAGCTGGCCTGGTGGCACTGAGGGTTGAGGCACTGGACGCCACACCTCACGCCACGCCGGTGACCTGGGTTAGGGAACGAGCCCGGGGAGCCAGGGATTGGCAGGGAGGAAAGAGATCAAGCATCCGTAGGACTGCTCTCTCTTCCCAGGGGAAGGATGGGGATCCGACTGCTCAAAGTGCACCCTCTGGCAGTGGCCAGAGGGAGCCCAAACAAGCGCTGTGGTGTATGCCTGGGGGGTGGAGCCACAGCAGCACCTTGCCATGACAGCCGGGCTCTCGAGGGGGAGTTACTAAGAAAAATCCCTCCACTGCTGATAGGTGATGGCACCACCCTTGCTGTCCACGCTCCTGGAGTCGGGTCTGGTCCCCTCTGCTTCTTCTCCCTCTCCAGCCCGGTGGCTCAAAACTCATAGGTAGAGTGCCCTGGGCAGGGGCGACCCTTCCCCAGAGGGCAGACCCGGGGGATGCCCAGTTCTGGAGAGGAGTGGAGTGGATACTGGGCAATGCAAGGAGGTATAGAGAGTGCATAGGGGGTTGGTCGCCGGAAAGAGTTCAGTAGTGGTCGATGGAAAAAATAGAGTTTGAAAAACAAATAACCCTGACAGAGGGAGATAGCTGCAGAGATTCATAACAGAGGCCTTGATAGAAGGACTGGAAAGTATCAGAGAATCTTTCTTCGAGGGTATCTCTTGCAGCAGGCCACACCTATGGAACTATAACCTCCAGGCACTAGGAACACACAGAAACTTTTCTAGCTAGTAGTCTACCAGAGGGCCGCCCACTTCGACATCATACGCTGATGTTGCCCTATTCTGTGAGAGAGGGCAGCCCCTTTGCCCTCCTCAGTTCTTTTCTTGCTGTCGACCATCGCACGTTGAACTTCAGAGATCCGCCAGCTTCAGTCAACTGCCATCGGAGCTCCCCACAGGAGCCACGGACTACTGCGGGTGCCTTGCAGAGGTAATTTAAAGAAACCTCTGCCTGCACCTTTGTGAAGGGGGTTAGCCCATCAACGTGCTGCACGCATTGACTGCCCCACCCCCCACCCAGGGTCATCCCTTCATTTATAGGCTCTTTCTAATGACATCACTTCCTGCTGTCTGGAATACCAAGTCCCATTTTCCATTTGCAGGTTATACCTGCCTGCCACTAGAGGGACCTTGAGACCTTGTACTAGCTCATCTACTCCTGAAAGCCTCCCCCTTTTATCCTGCCTCCGCCAAAGCTACCCATCCTCCTCCATTCTCCATCAATTACAGGCTACCTTGCCCACACCCAACCCTAAACTAGTCCACCCTTAGACCTTCTGCCACTCACCCTCAAGCACACACTGAGCGTACCTCCCTCCCCAGGCTCCTTTAACTACATCTGCCTTACCTACACCTCCTCCCGTGCCCAACTCTGTAATTACCCCACGCATGGACCTCCTGCCTTTACCTCTAAGCCTACTCTTAGTGTCCACTAGAGTCACTATTGTGCTCTCCTTTTGGACCCAAACGTGCCCTGCTTTCCTGAGCCCAGTGCAGGGGACACAGCCCTCACCCAGGCCCCTTTTCCAACTGCCCTAGGTTGGTCTTGAACCTGGTACCCTGCTCACCAGAGTCCGTGTCACTCACCACTAATCCAAGTGGCACCACACTTGGTGAAGGAATCTAGACTGCATCAACCTACTACCCTACTGCTACCGCTAGCAATTATGTTAGCCCACCTCTTTCTAAAATGCCTCCCTCTCATCCTTTCCCTGACACCACTGTCCCCTGTACCTGATACCCCCTCAGACGCTCTGGCACCCACTCCTGCTCTTGTTCCAGAGCTTATACAATCTCACCCTATGCTCATCATCTTCCCCAGTGTACAGCACCCTCCCCCTAGCCGTCTCCCTACTACTTCCTCAGGCGCTCTCTGGAGGCTTATTGCCCTCACTTTCTCAGCCTGGAAAACCCTGCCCACCCCCTGTGTTCAGAAACTCCCCTCATCCCCACGACATACCTGTCGTAAGCTCACCCTATACCGTCCCCTGGCCAGGGCTGTGGTTATTTTACTACTCTTAACAGGCAATATACACCCGAACCCAGGCCCTGCCCACCGTAGCTCACCAGTAGGGTCACCCAGGCTCTGCATAGCCTCTATGAACCTATGCAGCCTGCTGAAAAAATTTGACTCTTTACAATGTTGGATCACTTTACACAGGCCAGATGTCATTGCACTGGTGGAAACCAGCTACAAAATCCACCCAGACTCCTTTGTCTCCATTCCAGGCTACTCCCTTTACTGGGAGGATCGGGTAGGTAGATGAGGGTGGTTATGCGATCTATGCTAGGGACTCTCTCACTGGACTGACACTCCATGCCCCTGCTCTCCCATATGGGGCGCAGGCCCTAACCCTCAAACTGACTCCTGACCCCTCCAGGGGCCCCCTATATCTCACCACTGCCTACCTTCCCCCCAAAAACCAAACCCTGGCGCTGGTTCCATTAACTGATTATCTCTCAACCCTACCTCATTCAGCTGACCAAATCCTCGTGGGTGACCTGAATGTTAACTGGCTCAGCCCGTCTGCCGCCACCACCCGTGACTCCTTCGCAGCCTTAGACATGTCCCAACTAGTGTCCCAACCCACCTGAGTTAACTTAAAGAAAGGTACCAGCACCTTACTAGACGTTGTCATCACCAACCGTCCCCAACAAATCCATGATACCCAGGTCCTTCCTGATTCCCTTAGTGACCACTCCCCTATCCTTTTCCGCTGGGTAGCCACCACTCCCAAACCATGGTCTTCCCAACTCTACGTCGGCGCTTCAGACCGGGTGGACTAAAAGCCCTTAAGCTACATCTAGCCCAAATTAACTGGTCCCCATTCACTATGCCCTGATATTGATACTGCCCTCACCTACTTCTCGCAGAAACCTTCAACAAAGCCTGTGACATCTTCGCACCCTCGGTACGGCTTCACGAATCAAAGTTCGTAATGCCCCTTGGGTTACCCCAGCCTTGTTGCAACTGCTCAGACACAGGGATGACCTTTGGCACCTGGCCTCTGATTCTGGCCAGTTGGCTGACAGACAGGCATACAATGCCACAGAAACAAAATGCACCTGGGCCATCAGGAAGCGGAAGGATCACTATCAGGCGTGCTCACCACCTCTTGGGGGAATGCGAGAAATTTCTGGGACAACATTAAACAGCTAAATGGGAGTGCGCTCCCGCCCCCTCCTGATCACTATTAGAGGCTCTGTCTCCACTGACCCTGCCCGCATTGCCAATCTCCTCAACTCATCTTTCATGGACCTTAGTTCTGTCCTCCTTGTGATTTCTTTGATCCTCCTTCTTCCTTACCTGCCCTAGACTCGCTATCCTAGCTTCCTTCCATGAGGGTCACTGCCCAGGAAGTCAGGCCACACCGATTAAAGTGCTACAGAGCAATAGTACTGGCAGTGATTCTCTGGACCCCTGTATTCTCCGCCGGGTTCTGGATCAGGTCCTTGCCCTCTAACTAGCCTGTTCAATAAGTCCCTCTGCCTGGGGCAGTTCCCCTCAGCATGGAAAATTGCCACAGTTACACCCATTCACAAAGGAAGTGACAAGTCATCTGCTGGGAATTACCGGCCATCTCCATTCTCCACCCCTCTCCAAGCCCTAGAAAAACTGGTGGCTACCCAAATCACGGATTACATAACCAAATACAACATCCTCTGCCATGAGCAACATGGTTTCTGGGCAGGAGCAGTACCGGCACAGCCCTAATTGAGTTTTCAAATTTTCTTCATTCCTCCTGGACTCTGGCGCCCTCGCTGGCAGTGTTTATTGACCTCTCTAAGGCTTTTGACACGGTCTCCCACCCCTACTGCTGGAAACCCTCAGCCGCTCCGGTTTTGGCCCTGGTCCAGTCTCCTGGTGCTCCAGCTATCTGTCTGCCCGCTCCCAACGTGTTAAAATTAATATGACCCTCTCCAATACATGCCCTATCCGCTCAGGTGTCCCCCAGGGCTCCATCCTTGGTCCTCTTCTCTCTATATCTCAACACCCTCCCCAAAGCCTGTTCTGGTAAACTCCTGCTGTATGCAGATGACGCCATCATTTTTGCTGCCCACCGAAACCCCAACTCCCTACAAGACTCCTTGCAACAAGCCTTTGGTGATGCCGAAGCCTGGTTCAAAGAGCACAGACTTGTACTCAATCTAAAAAAAACCAAAGCAATGCTCTTTGCCCATCCCCAAAACAAATCCAGAAACTTCCCACTCCACATCCTCCCTGGCACCAAGCATCCTCTTGATCTAGTCCGCCTGTACAAATACCTTAGGGTCTTCTTTGACTCAGCACTCACATTCCATGACCACATAGATAATCTAGCCTCTCTACTATTAGCAGCTGAGGCATCCTTACCGCTATAAGCACTGCCTCCCCCATGCCCTCCGACTTGCAGTCACCTCATCAATACTGTCCCTTGTAGACTATGGCTTGCCTGTGTATGGTGCTGCAGACACGACCGCCCTCAATAAAATTCACCTCACCTTGAATAAGGCCTGTAGATTAATCACGGGTGCCCCTAGGCTCACACATACCTAGCGGACTATATGATATGGCCAGGCTACTTAACCTGGATGAGCAGCTCCAGATTCCAAACCTGCCTCATTACAAAAAAACCCTCCTTGGACTATCCCCACCTGGCCTGACAACCTCTATCCACCTTGCACAACCCTTAGTCAATACTCGTAACACCTCTAAGGCCACCTCCTTGTCCCTAGGCTCAGGACCACACATGGGCTAAGGTCCTTCTGCTACAGAGCTCCCTCCTGGTACAACACTCTCCCACCTCCATCACTGACACCCATACAATCTCCCGTTTCAAATCTCACCAGAATCAGCTCTTTAGCATGCGTAGCTGTTCCTGCCCTAGGTGATCTAGTTCGAAATGCCTGACAAAGCTCTCTTGGTGGCTCTCCTATACTGACTGATAAAACTGTGATTACCATTCCTGTAACACTTAAATTGTAACTAAGTTATAACTGCCTGTTCTACCAAAACTGTAACCTCAGAGATGTAAGCTGTAACCACAATATTGTAACTATATGTTGTACTGTGTTTGTCCTCTTTGTGACGAGGTACCTTTGGAAATGAGCCTCTGGCTCAAAGGTTGTAAACCGATGTATAAATAAATAAATAAATTTGTCGGAACACTTTCAACCTTTTTTTATTTAAGCAATAAGGCATGACAGAAGGTGTGCTATGGTGGGGTAACAGCCCACCTTGGGTGGGTTGAAGCACGAGGCATAGCCGAGTGCTTCCACCACCTGAGAAGGGCCTTTAGCCCATCATAATGCATCCCCTGGAGTGCCTTATTGAGATTATGAAATGAGTAATTTCTTTGTAAATTGAATGCCTTTTTTAGTCATATTACTTTCATCTGGGCCGTTGTGCTGGAATACCGGCCCAGCTGAAAGCTGCTCTTGGCCAATTGGGAGCCAGCATTCTTTCTACCCATTTCATAATTTTCTTTTTCTCCCTAGTGCGTATCATTTCAGCAGTAAAGTGATTTTCCCACTCCGTTTATGCCAAGCTCTGTCTATGGGAATCTTTTTAAGAATTGTGCCCATGGAAAGAAGATCCCTGAGAAGGACAACCATGAGGCCTGCATCCACCGCCTAAGCCCAGAACACAACATCCAAGCTTGCGTGATCTGCTACAGCTTCAACCAGGCTACCAGGCAGTGCTGAGAGCAGACCTTGTAAACTTTCCTGCTACAGTAGATGGTCGCCCAGACAGAGAAGGGGCTGCAGGCCAGGAGTTCCACTTTCCCTGCAACATCCTTGGGCTCGCAGCCCTCCAAGGCTTGGGACAAGTTGGTGGGGAAGCACAAACACTGAGACAAGGGCCATTCTAAGGCCTGGTCCTCTTCATCTCATTCGCCATCACTGCTCTGGGCATTGTCTACATCATGGAAACATAGAATTTGATGGCAGAAAAGGACCGCTCGGCCCACCCAGTCTGCCCATTTCCCTACCTAATGGATAAGCTACAGATCCTAGTTAACCAACAGTCTACTTCTTACTATCCCCACCTCCTAGAATTGCCTTATTACTGTCCCATGCATTCTTGAATTCCACCACTGTTTCTTACTCCACAACCTCCTCAGGAAGGCTGTTCCATGCATCCACAACCCTCTCCGTGAAAAAAATACTTCCTCACATTACCTCTGAGCCTCTTTCTTCAAATTGTGCTCCCTTGTTCTTGCACACCTCTTTTTCTGAAACATGCTACCCTCTTAAACTTTGTTGATTCCCTTGAAGTACTTGAAAGTTTCTATCATGTTCCCCCTTTCCTCAAGGCTATACATATTAAGCTGCTTAAGACTCTCTCTCTTCATATGTCTTCTGGTGCAGACACTGCACAATTTTAGTTGCCCTCCTCTGGACTGCCTCCATCCTGCCTATGTCTTTGCGGAGATTGGGTCTCCAGAACTGCACGCAGTACTCCAGATGGGGTCTCACCAGCTGTCTGTACAGAGGGATACCAACTTCTTGTTTTCTACTGGTGATGCCTCTCCCTATGCATCCCAGCATCCCCCCGGCCCTCCTTACTGAACTCTCACATTGCTTGCTCTCCTTTAGGTCATCTGATATGACTTTCCTCAGGTCCCTTTCCATTTTTTGTTAGTATCTCACCCCCATTTTGTACTCTTCCCCTGGGTTTTTGTTTCCTATGTGCATTACTTTGCACTTCTTAACATTGAATCTAAGCTGCCATACATTTGACCATTCCTCCAACCTTGCCAAGTTCCTTCTCATTCTTTCCACCCCACCTTGTGTATCAACTCTGTTGCAGATCTTTGTGTTGTCTGCAAAGAGACATACTTTTCCTTCCAGTCCCTCTGCAATGTCACTTATAATGACATTAAAGAGGACCAGTCCTAGTACTGAACCCTGCGGTACCTCACTAGTAACCCCCTTTCTTCAGAGTGGACTCCGTTTACTATTACCCTCTGTGTCCTGTTCTCTAGCCAATTCTTTACCCAGGATACCATCTTGGGACCCACTCCCAGGCTGGCCAACTTGTACATTAATCTTTTGTGTGGGACTGTGTCAAATGCCTTGCTAAAGTCTAGGTAGGCCATGTCCACAGCCCCTCTCTGTTCTACTACTTTGGTCACCCAGTCAAAGAAATCTAATTAGATTCGTCTGACATGACCTTCCCGCAGTGAATCCATGCTGCCTTGTGTCCTGTGCCCCTCTGGCCTCTAGGTACTCAACAATTCTTTCCTTCAGAAGTGATTCCATCATTTTCCCAATCACTGAGGTTAAACTAACAGGTCTGTAGTTTCCTGCATCTGCCTTGCTCCCACTTTTGTGACGTGGAATAACATCTGCCCTCCTCCAGTCCTCAGGTACCACCCCATCCTCCCATGATTTGTTAAAGAGGGTTGTCAGTGGTGTCACTAGTTCTACTCTTAGTTCTTTTAGTATTCTGGGATGAATCCCATCAAGCCCCATTGCTTTGTCCACCTTCAGTTTTAAGAGTTCTTTCAGAACCCTTTCTTCTGTGAATGGGCTGGTATTAACCCCCATATCCAGAGTGTTTCTACTGTTTGGTTTAGGTACCTCCCCCTCTTCATTTGTGAATACTGAGCAAAAATATTTGTTTAGTATCTCTGCCTTTTCACAGCCACCCTCTGCCCAATCTCCCTTCCCTTTATTAAGCCTCACTATCCCTCCCTTGATCTTCCTTTGCTCCCTGATATACCTATAAAAGGTTTTATCCCCCTTCTTAACGGAGTTGGCTATCTTTTCCTCGGTTTGGGCCTTTGCTGTTCTGACTGCCTTCCCAGCTTCCTTTTGCTTTAACTGATACAGTTCTCTGTCCTGCTCCTTCTGTGATTCCTTGTACTTCCTGAATGCTTTCTTTTTCTCCCTAACCTTCCCTGCCACATCCTTTGAGAACCATAGTGGTTTCTTAACTTGTTTTGTTTATTTGCTTCACACAAAGGCTTGTTGGCTCTGTGATTGCGGTTTTGATTATTCCCCATGGTTCTTCCACCCCTCCTTCCTGCCCATTTGCTAGTGCATTCCTTAGGCACTCACCCATTTTGGCAAAGTCAGCCCTCCTGAAGTCCAGTACCTTTGCCTTTGTATGGCTTGACTCTACTGCTGTGTTTATTGTGAACCATACTGTTCGATGGTCACTAGTTCCCAGATGGCTACCCACTTCTAAATCTGTGATTTTTGAGAGTACCAGGTCTAAGATTGCTCCCTCTCGAGTGGGTTCCAATACCAGTTGTCTAAGGCATGCCCCTGTAAGGCATCTAGAATGACCCCACTCTTAGAAGTGGCTGCTGCAAATGCACTCCAGTTAACATCTGGCATATTCAGATCCCCCATCAGCAATATCTCCCCTTTTTTCTGCCATTCTAAGGATACTTTCTATCATTTCCTTGTCCATTTCCTCCCCCTGAGATGGGGGTCTATATACAACCCCTGTGCGGATTGTGATGCCATTGTCTGTCTCCAAATTGACCCACAGTGCTTCCTCTCCTCCCTGTTTACCCTTTTTTGTTCTGGTGCTTTGATTCCTTCCCTTATGTAGAGAGCTACTCCTCCTCCTCTTTTACCTCACCCTCCTGCAGATAGTGTGTCCTGGTATGTTTACATCCCAGTCATGGTTCTGTGTGTACCATGTTTCTGTGACTGCCACAATATCCAGATGTTCCTCCTCCATCAATGCCACTAATTCAGGAAGCTTGTTACCCAGACTACGGGCATTGGTACTCATTGCTCTCCATTTTTTGATGGCTTTACCTCTTGTAGCACCACCCCTGTCCTCACTGACTTTGCTTTCTCCATTTACCCCTGTTCTGCTCCCTACTGACCTTTCTACCTTGGTCTTTACCTCATTTAGTATCCTGTTTCGTAGGGGGAGGCTGGGAATTCCCTGCTGCTTATCAGTGCCTCCCCAATTGATTAGTTTAAAAGCTTGCCAATGAAGCATTTAAACCGATCACCCAGAAGACTTGTTCCCTTCCTGGACAGATGCAGACCATCCTGCCAGTATAGGCTGGTATCCCTCCAGGTGGAACCCCAGTTTCCAATGAAGCCAAACCCCTGTGCTCTGTGCCATTTTTTTCAACCATTCACTGAATTGCATGGTGCGAAGTACCCTTGCCTCACCCTTGCCATAGACAGGCAGCACCTCTGAGAAGGATACTGTGTGTGCTACGTGCCTTAGCCCCCCCCCCAACTCCAAAACTCCTCCTGCACTGCTCTAATCTACTCTTGAGCCAAGGCATTCCTCCCTAGGTGAACAATGATGTCCAGTTCAGTCTCCTGTGCAGTTTTTCTCATGATCCTGAGGATGTGCTTCCTGTCCTTCCAATGCCAGGCAGGCACCTCACTTCAGTTTTCCCTGCTCCCCAGTTCTATCCCCCTAATAAATGAGTCCCCCACCAGGAGTTGCTGCCTTTCCCTGTGGTGTCCTTTGCCTCCTTCCTGTGGGGCTCCCTTGTGACAGTTGTCCGTAACCTCCTTAGTCTCATCGTTGAGGGCTGCCTCTTCTGCCTCGCACCCACTTTCCCCTGCAGAGCTAACATTTGCAGCTCCTCCCACCAATATTTCGGTGGTGGGTGTCAGCTACAGGGGTTCTGGTGCTCCACCAACCTCCCAGGCACTGCTGTTTAGGCCCTTGTTTTCCGTGGGCACTCAGTGACTTGGCTGGCTCAGCACCAATGGGCTTGGCATTGGTGGTCTCCGGGACACAGCCTCCTCCCTAGCTAGCAGCCTTTGGCTGTTTCTTCGGCCACTGCCTCAGGTCCTGGACCTTTACCCCCTTCAGAGTCACCCCCTCCAGAGCCCCTGTTGCCTTCTCCAATGTTGACCCACACCAGGGAGACCCCTCCCCACAGGCCTTGGCCAGTTTGACCACTCTCCCCCAGTGCCAGCCTCAGTTCTCCCTCAGCCAACATTGATGGGTGCCACTCCAACAGTGGTGGACTTTCACACTATGCTTTCCACCTTGTGGGACTTTATGCAAGCTAGGTTTGCCCCTACCTCTCCATACTGCGGAAGCAAGTTCAAGCACGAGGTGCAATGAGTTTACTCTGTTCTTTGCTGACAGAGTGTCCTCTAGGACGACTGAGATCTCCTCCAGTGCTGCTCAAAGAGCTTGTTGGGTTAGACTGGTGATGTGCTGGGGCACCCCCCTTGTGTGGGATGAGTTTGATCCAGTTGGAGTGGAGGAGGCAGTTGAGATAGTCTTGAGGCTGTGACCAACCTATTGTGATCTAGACCCAGGTCCAACTCAACTTCTGGTTGGTTGTGTTGGCCTGATTGTTCCTGCAGTTGCTGGGATCATCCAGTGTTCCTTGAGGAGTGTGGTCTTTCCAGTGGCCTTGAAAGAGGCCCTGGTGAGACCCCTTTTGAAGAAACCCTCATTGGACCTGGAGTGTCTCACCAACTACAGTCCAATCTCAAACCTCCCATTTTTAGGGAAGGTTTTGGAAAAAGTGGTGGACATCCAGCTTGAGACTCATCTCACTTTCGCATGGAGACTGCCCTGGTGAAGGTGCTGAACAATCTCCTTATGGCGAGAGATAAGGGAGAGCATACCATCCTTGTTCTGCATCTCTCTGCAGCATTTGACACCATAGACCATGAGGTGTTGCTGGATTGACTGCGGAATTGGTGTGAACTATACTGGCAATGTCATCAGCTGGTTTAGGTCCTACCTTATGGGTAGAGTGCAGAGGGTGACAATGGGGTTATCCACGTCTAACCATATGCCTCTACACTGTGGAGTTCCGCAAGGTTTGGTCTTGTCACCTCTGTTGTTCATGGTGTATATGTTGCCCTTAGGAGATGTTATCAGGTGGTATGGGCTGGGTTTTCATTGCTATGCCGATGATACCCAGCTATACTTGTCCCATGTGCCTGGGAACCAGATGGTGTTTAACACCTGCCTGGCTGAGATCCAGAGCTGGGTGACTCAAAACTGATTATGACTCAACCCAGACAAGATGGAGGTATTAGTGGTGGAACCTGGTCATTGGCGTGATGGAGGAGAGTTAGGGAATGATCCTGGTTTGAGACTGGGAGATGTTTCTTTGACCCCCTCTATTTGGGTTAGGGATCTGGACGTGGTCCTCGACAACGGTCTGACACTTGATGCTCAGGTGTTGACCGTCACCCAAAGTGGCTTTTATCATCTCAGGAATATTGCCTGGATCTGGGTCCTGATACCAGCTGATGACCTTGCCACCCTAATACATGTCTTTGTCACGTTTAGGTTGGACTACTGCAATACTCTGTACCTGGGGCTATCTGGAAGCAGTCTCTGCTGGGCTATCTGGAGGCAGTCTCCGCTGTCTGCAGCTGGTGCAGAATGCATCGGCCAGGCTGTTAAAAGGTGCACGTTCTCATTGCCCGGCATGCTCTCTCCGTTTCTCTGAGGGATGCCCTCTAGTGGTTCCCAGCGCTAGGTTGTAGCAGTCGAGAGATTGTACTTTCTCTGTTGCTGCACCAGCCATGTGGAATTCACTGCCAGGCTATTTGAGGGAGGCACCCTCGGTGGAAACCTTTAAGAAAGGGCTAAAAACATTTTTATTTAATCAAGCATAAGATTTATATAACTATTGAAAGTTTTATACCTTACTGACTGCCTTGTCTTATGCAGTAGATAGATATATTATGATCTTGTTTTTATATACTCTGTAATGTATTGTGGAAGTGTTTTCTGATGATGTTGTTTTTAAAGAAACTATACAGCCTTCCGAGCCTCCGGGAATGGGGCGCTTTATAAATAATCTATCTATCTATCTATCTATCTATCTATCTATCTATCTATCTATCTATCTACCTACCCAATGTCCATTCCTGCAGTGGCCTCCTGGGGTTCATGCCTTAGGACCCAGGGCCCTCACTTCTCCCTCAAGAGCAAGGGGACGAGGATGAGTACCACCTTGGCCTCATCCTTCCAGATGACCTGGATGACAGAGGCGAGGACAGGGGTGCCACTCCCATCTACTCCTCCTCTACAGGATTGTCTGATGGCGAGGAGACCCCGAAGTACATACTGTGGTCTCCCATGGATGATTCTTCTTTTGTCTCGGTCATAAGATAGTTACAGTTGGCTGTGGGCTTTGACATAGAGGAGCAATACCCTGCTAAATATCGACTGGCTTCTTATTTGCATTTGCTGGATGCCCCTGTTCTGGTCATCTCTCCCTTAATTGAGCCCTTTGAGGATGCCACCATGACCACCTGGCACTGGCTTAATTTGATCCCAGTCATGCCCAGGAAAGCGGACAAATTATACCAGGCTCCAGCAGGGAGACCTTTCTTTGCTGATCTGCCTTGGGTGGCTTCCGTGGACATCAATGCTGCCCATGACCGTACCAAGAGGCCTAAGCATTTTAGTTCCTTGCCCTGAGACAAGGAGTCCCAGAGGCTGGATCTTATTGGCAAGAGAACTTTTGCCTCTGCCACACTGACCAGCAGGGTGCTGAACTGCAGTGGTAGTTAAAAAAAATGTTTTTTTTTTGTGTTTTTTTGTACATTCTTTTTCGCTTCGGTCACCAGTGGTGGGGCATCTCTTGGCGTGGCCCACTCAGCCGCTCCTCTACCGCCCCGCCTGAACTCCTTCCCCTGACTGAGGAATCAGGTGCTGGGTCCCCCCCTGCAGATCCCATACAGAGAGGTGGGGACCACAGAGAGTCAAGTCGGGGGTCGGAGACGGCACTGGAGCATGTGGGAGGGGTCCTGGAGTGTTCGCCGTCCCCTCCCTACCAACCTGGGTTTTCCACCTTGTGTGTGTTGCCTCCGAGATTCCAGACATGCAATGACATCTATGCAAGGGATGTGCCCTCACTGATGTCCGCTGGTGTCTCCCACAAAACAGCGAGCTCCTTGTAGTACCTCCCGGTCCTCACCAGGTGTCACTGCAGAGTGAGGCATCCCCACAAACCCACCCCAGGAGAGGAGAGCAGTCCTTCAGACACTCAATCTTCTCCTGCCCCTGCTGACCCCTGGCAATCAGAGTCCATCCCTGAACCCCAGTCACTGGCATGGTGCGAGGAGTGGCATCCAGCGCCTCAACCCTCAGCACCATCAGGCCGGCAGTTACAAAAAATCTGATCATTACCGCAGTATTTAACGTCAACTGTGGGAAAAAAAGACCACAGATTTACTGCTATTGTGGTAAAAAAAAAAAAGTTTTGTTTTTTTTTCCATGGTAGTGGTAAATCTGCGGTATTTTTTCCCACAGTTGATGATAAATACCGTGGTAACAGTCAACTTTTTTGCAACTACCACTGTACATTGCCCATATGGTCCAATAACAAAACCAGCTTTGGGATCAGGCCCTCGAAACTGCCAGGGCCCTCCTGGAGGACTCCCCAAAAAAGCAGCTGCTGCAATATCTCGAAGCGGCTTCTGATGTTGGCAAACACCTCCTAAAGGCTGCATACGATGCTGTGGATGCCTTGGCCGGGGCTGCCACAGCGAGCATTTTTCTGTGGAGATACTCTTGGCTGAGGGTGTCAGGCTTTGCCCAGGATGTTCAATTGTCCATCCTTTATGTCCCCTTTAGAGGCTACAAATTATTTGGTGCAAATGTATTAGACATATTGCCTCAACTGCAAGCCTCTGGCTGCAACGTGCAGTCGGTCCACTCCATGTAAAATAACAACCAGCCCAAAAATGGTCAAAAAGTGCCCTTTCATTGGTCTACCCATAGACCCAAGCCCTCTGACAAGCCTCAGGGCAAGTGCTGGGCCGCCCCTCCCATGCCCACCCCTTCCTCCACCACAGGAATATCCCCCAGAGGAGGAGGAGTGGCTCTGACTGCCCCTGCCAGTTCAGTCTGACTCCTTGCCTGACCCCCTCCCCACAAGGCAGGAGGTGGTTGTAGGGGTCCCCTCTCCCTTCAGTTGGACAAGTGGAGGTAAATCACAGAGATGCCTGGGTACTGCAGTTTATAGAAAGTGGTCACACTCTGAAACTTAAGGAGTGGCCTCCAGAAAAACCTCCAGTTCTGTCCTGTTACTCTCCAGACCACATTCTAGTGATCTGGGAGGAAATCCTCTCTTTGCTGCACAAAAGGACCTTAAAACCCATCCCAGAGACTCAACAGGGCAGAGGGTTCTACTCCTATTTCTTCCCCGTACACAGATGCACAGGAAATCTCAGGCCCATTCTCGACCTCCGAGAGCTAAACTTGTTGATTCAGCACAAAATGTTCCGGATGGTGACATTTCAGGGTCTGCTGCCCCTTCTGCAACAGGGAGACTGGATTTGCTCCCTCGACATGAAAGATGCCTAGGTATCACTCCACCACTGCAACATTCCCACAGCGAAGTCCACCACAGCGACAGGTCTCACCAAGTCACTGTGGTGCACTGTGGCACTCCACTGTGGAATGGTGCCATGTCTCCCAGTGTTTCTCCCTCATCCCTGATACAACTCCAACTCGGGTTGTATATTTCGAGATGGGGCGGGGGGCAAATCTCCAGAGAAAAGTCTGTATTCCTCTGGGAGTAATGCCGACAGTTGGCATTGTTCACATTGCTGTCAGGGATATTGAGGACATCCCCGCTGATATCACGTGGTGGAACCTATATGCCTACCTGCATATCCAGGTACATGCCTCCCACAGACAGTACCTAAGGTTTCTTTTCTAGGGGGCCCATTTCCAGTTCTGGACCCTGCCCTGTGGCTTGTCCTCAGCCCTTCAGGTGTTTACCAAATGCTTGGCAGTGGTGGCAGTGGCCCGCAGGTGGGAGAGACTCTGTCTTTCCCTACCTGGACGACTGGCTTCTCCAAGCCACTCCAGGAACCACCTGTTACAGACTCTGGAACACACCACCTGCCTGTTCCAGGAACTGGGGATCACAGTCAACCTCCCCAAGTCAGTTCTGACCCTCCTGTCAGCACCTTCAGTATATAGGGACAGTCCTGGATACAGTTCAGGGTATGACCTTCCTGCCTCTGGACAGGGCAGATCGCCTTATAGCTGAAGCCCACTTGCTGCACAACAGCCGCTGTGTCTTGGCCAGAACCTTCCTCTGTCTCTTGGGCCTGATGGCTGCAGTTATAGAAACAGTGTCTCTAGCCAGATTGCACATGAGGATTCCCCAATGGACACTGAAGGTCCAGTGGGACCAACGTATCAATGACCTGGAGCAGAAGGTCCTTGTTTCATCTCTGCTGAAAAAGGTTCTACTTTGGTGGATGAAACCCATCAACTTATTAAAATGGGTTCCTTTTTTCATTCCTTCCCCTCACCAAATTCTCACAGCAGATGCTTCAGGGATGGGGTGGGGGGCTCATCTAGGGCCCCACCAAACACAAGGGACATGGTCAAAGCTGGAGTCCTCCCTCCATATCAATGTCCTGGAGATGTGGGTTAGTCTTTATGCCTTGCAGGCCTTCCAGACTCAGTTATCCCCGGGTCTTCTGCTAGTGCAGCTGGACAAGATCAGTGTAGTCCACTACATCAACAATCAGGGGGACACTCACTCATACCCTTTTTGATGGGAGGGGATGAAAGTCTGGTATAGGGCTCAGGATCATGGTCTAGAACTCTCGGCCGGCCATGTTCCATGTGTCCAAAATGTCCTGGCGGACAGCCTAAGCCAATCACAGTCAAAAAACAAATGAGTAGGAACTGCTGACCTCAATGGTATGAGACTTGTTTGACAGATGGATCATCCAGAGTTGGACCTTTTTGCATTCCCTCTCAATGCAAAACTGCTACTTTTTTGCTAGCTTGATCCAGGGCTTGGAGTTTTCTGGTGAGATGCGTTGTCCCTCTCTTGGAAAGGGAGGTTTCTGTACGCATTTCCTCCTTTCCGCCTACTTCAGAGGGTTCTGATCAAGCTCCAGATGGAAGGGGTGACAATGATCCTCATCATCCCCTTCTGGCCTCATCAGATCTGGCTCTCTTTACTGTAACAGCTGGCAGTGGAACCTCCAGTACCTCTACCTCTGTGCATCGGATTGCTCTCCCAGAACAGCGACACTCTGGTCCACCTGGACCTCAAATCCCTGCAACTTCAAGCCTGGCTCCTGAGGACATAGCCATGGCTCAGTCTGGGGTGTCACCCAAGGTGGGTGATGTCCTGGTGGCAGTTAGGAAGCCTTCCACTAGGACCACTGACTCTATGAAGTGGAATGTTTTGCGCAGTGGGCCTCTTCACGTCAGCTGGATCCCTTCACTTGTCCAGTGAATCAAGCTCTGGAGTACTTACTGTCCCTCTCAGACCCCGCTCCGAAGTACTCCTCTCTTAATGGGCACGTCTGCCATCTCTGCCTTCCTTGTGCCTATTGATGACTGTACGATGGCACAGCTGGAGGTGTCCTGTACATTTCTTTCACCTGAAGCCTCCTATCCTCAATCCAGTCCCACCTTGGGAACTTGAATTTTGTGTTGGAAAAACTTACTTTGGCTCCTTTTGAGCCAGCCGTGACATGCGAGCTACGCTTCTGTCGTGGAAAGTGTAATTTTTAGTTGCTATTATTTCTGCTTGGAGAATTTCAGAGCTGCAGGCGCTCATGTGTGAACTGCTTTATTTGATTTTCCACAAAGACAGGGTGTCTTTGCATATTAACCCTAAGTTTCTTCCTAAGGTCATGTCAGAGTTTACTTTAAATCAATCCATCCACCTTCCTGTTTATTACCCAGAGCATGCCAATCCAGGGGAAGCATTGCTCCACACTTTAGAGGTGCATAGAATTCTGTGTTACTATACATACTGTATGAAGGACTGCA
The DNA here is from genome assembly GCA_016271365.2 of Neoceratodus forsteri. Lineage (NCBI taxonomy): Eukaryota > Metazoa > Chordata > Ceratodontiformes > Ceratodontidae > Neoceratodus > Neoceratodus forsteri. Next base: position 821,540,985 of record CM028137.1, on the reverse strand, counting down.
GGAAGTCCTCTCAGTTTGTTTGTTTCGCCGTTCAAAACAGTGCTTGTCCAAATGTTTGGCCAACTGTATTACTTTCTGCTACAAGAAGTGCAGCAACGATCTTCCCGATGTTGTCCATGGCCATTCCACTAGAGGCATGGCCACCTCTGTTGCCTGTTTCAGGAATGTGTCGGCTGCAGAGATCTGTGCTGCTGCTACTTGGAGTACTGTCCACACCTTTACCAAGCACTACAGTCTGGGCATTGCTTCTAGACATAGGGCCAACTTTGGCCTAGCAGTCCTCCTGGGTCTACTTTCTTAGGCTTGAGGTTTCTGTCCACCCAGACTGTGCTGTCTGGTGATGGAACTGCTTGGGACTCATTCCACTGATGTAGCCTGCTGCAAGAGATACACTCGAAGTAAGACAGTACAGTTACCTAAGAACTTACTGTAACAGTAGATCTTCAAGAGAATCTCTTGCAGCAGGCCATGAAGTTTCTCCCTCCTTACCCCGGACCTGGGAGTCCCTTCTATGTCTGTACCTCCTTCTTTACCATCTTTTCTTTGGTGGGAACCTTCAGTTCCTCCTTGGTTCCCTTGGCTGAGGCTAGATGGCTTTTGGTCTCCGGCGGAAGAACTGAGGAAGGCACGGGGGCTGCCCACTCTTATAGGAAAGAGCAATGTCTGTGTATGATGTCGGAGTGGGTGGTCCCCTGGTGTACTGCGACCTAGAAAGGTTTCTGTAACTATTGGATACTCTTTTCTGCTTTTGTCTTGACTATTGATATACACTGAACATTTCTGTATGTATCCCATCTGTGGTATGTATCTGATCTTAGTCAGGTTTAATAAAATTTATTGAATTATAAAAAAAAAAAAAGAGAAGTTTCCATGTGGTTCTAGTGCCTGGTGGCTATAGTTCCACAGATGTGGCCTGCTGCAAGAGATCCTCTCGAAGATCTACTGTTGCGGTCATTTTACGTAACTGTACCTTGTATTGTGATTATTTTTTAGAAGTCCTGTACGAGGGTCGAGTATTTGAGGAATACATGCTGCCCGTTTGCATTGTCAGAGCCGTCGCACAAGAAGCATTGCACCTCAGGCTTCTCCCTCACAGAGTTCTCCAGGCATGCACTTTCCTGAAACACTATTTCTGAGATCCTAAATTTCCTGAAGCTCTTGCTTCAAATGTTTGATTTTGTCTGAGATCTCCTGGTCTCCATGTGAGAACAGCAGTTGAAGAGTGTGTAGCTGCTCAGTCAGGGCATCATATTTCTACTCCTGTTGGCATCTCTGCTGAGAAGTTTATGATATTATATTCCCCCCACAACACTGTTCTTAGAGTGTCCCAAAGAAACTGGGTGGTGAGATGTCGGAAGAAGTGTTGTCAGTCACAAGCTGCTGAATAAATCCCGTATTCTTGTATAAATCCTGTTCATTGCTGTTATCTTTTATGCTTTTTGCATTAATGTGATTTGTAACTTAATTTATTTATGCTCTATTTTATTTGCATAGTAGGAATTATTGTAGAAGTGTTTTATACACTTACATTATGCTGTTCATGATTGCATTTCTGTACCTCCCTTTGTACCCTTCCCTGGATTGCCCCTGAAAAAGGGACATTCTGTCTCAGTGGGCTCACCCGGTTACTAAAATTCAGATAGACAAATAAATAGAATATGCTGTTTGTGAAATTTCTTAAAATCCTCATCTCTAAGAAGTGGTATCTTGGGCCAGCCTGGTGGCACAGAGGGTTGAGATGCTGGACGTCACACCTTGTGCCACACTGGTGACCTGGGTTTGGGAACAAGCCTGGGTCGTCAGAGGCCAGTTGGGGGGGGAGGGTGAGGATGTGAGTGACTGCTGGCTGGCAGCTCTCTGCCTTGGGAGGGAGTATCTTGTCTCCTCGGAGCATGGTCGCCCCCTGGTGGAGGCTAGTGTGGCTGCATCACTCCGAGGAGTGCCGGTGCTAGGCCAAGGGAGGGTGGAAAAGGCTGGTACTGGAGCTGCAGTGCGAATGTGCACCTCCACACGCATGCATCACTGCTCCCGGGTCTTGGGATTAGGGCACCAAGGGGAGAAAACAGAAATGTTGGGGCCACCCAAGGATGAAGCCTCTGGGCCAGTTCTGGGGTTCCACTGGGGTGCGCATGGCGCTACAAGCCCCCGAACGACCCTGAGTCCGGTAGGTTGGCTGATAACCGGGCGACCCGCTGAGGAGGATAAATACAATTAAAAAAAAAAAAAAAAGTGGTGTCTTAAAAGCGCCAGAAACTTGACAAAGGATTTTTACACAAATCAAGTTTGAAAAGCAACTTGGTGTGATCTGCTAATAAGCGGTGTTTATAATAGAGATCTTGAACATTGTGGAAGTGTTCACAAGATGAAAGAAGTAGTCAGTCCTAGAGTAGGTACTAAACTGAGGACAGTAATAAGAATATGCCCTAGTAGATGGTGAAAAAAGAGCACCAAACATCCACAAAACCCAGATGTGTAAGGTTATGTTTAAGAAACTTCTGTGCTGCCAGGTTGGCCCATCAGTACAGTGGTAGTGCTACTGCTTTTGATGCCGGTGATCCGAGTTTAGCAGCAGGCTTGGGGTCAGCAGTGGCTGGCCGGAGGGAGGAGGACTGACCATCCCACAGGATGCTCTCCTCCTATGAGGAGGGAGGATTTCTGCCCCCGCTGCTATACTGCCACCTGGGTGGCCACAGGTGGTAGTACAAATCGGGGATGCCAAGGAAGGGATGGACGGATGTCGGCCAGATCCAGCTGCACGGCCACGCCCCTGGGTGTGCGCATGATCCCTTGGATCTCTATGCATGCTGACATCCATGGGTTGGAGAAAAACTTGAAAAAAAAAACCCACATGCCAGGATGATGGCGTGCCTGGCACCATCCCTGGATCTCCCCTGCCACTCCTGCAGCAACAGCTTCCCAATGGCACATGGAAGCTCAAGGGGGGCCCCCTCATCCCCACCTGGGGGGTAAACCGCAGCCCCATGGGAGAAGGCCTGCAGACTAGATCTCAGATAAGGTGGGGACAACAGCCGACTGGATGTCTCGGCAACTCCCAAAGGAGTTGGCATGTGAGTGGCAGGGGGATAAAACATTAAACAACAAAAACAAACAAAATAAAGGACACTTCTGTGCTGCCATAGCTCAGAACCTAGTAGAGTTGGTAGTGTCCAGCTCTGGGGATAATGTCATGTTAAGATTTTCTCCCAGGACCAGTTGCCCCTGGAGCAAATAAAGCAATTTGTTCAAGAAGCAGTGAATAACTTGGAAATGTGGAGCTGCGATGAACATATAAATTCACCAGGGTTACTGTGGTGTCACAAAGAAGACCTTGTAAGATTACATAACGTCCTGCTGGGTCACAGTATTCCTTATGCAAGAAAAACGGGATAGTGGAGGGAATTAGCATAGCCATACCACGCCGCTTGCCTACCTATAAGATGAAGTATGCAAGGCATACTGACCTCCAGAGGATAGTTTGGCATGTTCTAGGGGGAAAGATGGGTTTCTTGAGCAAAGATTACATGTGTGGGATGGGCACAGAGATATTGTAGAAATTTAGTGGGCTTTATAGGGTTATTCAGCCTGTTGATATTCAAAGAAAGTATCTTCGCTGGCCCGGTGGCGCTGAGGGTTGAGGCACTGGACGCCGCACCTCACACCACACCGGCAACCTGGGTTCGGGAACGAGCCCGGGCCATCGGGGGTTGGCAGGGGAGAGAGAGGATCGAGTGTCTGGAGGACTGCCCTCCTCTCTCTGGGAAGGGATCTGGGGTTGCTTGGCATCCTGGAGAACTCCGTTGGAAATCGGGGGGTCACGCAGGTATGCCAGCCAGAAGAAGGGGTGGGAGTGCGACAGAGTCAGCAGAAAAGTCATGCGCAGACATCATTGCACGCCGCACTCCCGAAGGGACCAGAACAAAGTAGGAAAAAACCTTCTCGCTTGTGGAGATGAAGGGGATGCAGCCCATATCCTGACTGCTGGCCCGTTGTCTGGAGGACTCCAAGGCTGACCCGACACACACCAGGTATGGTCTCCCTAATTTCAGACAGGCCGTCGCGGGAGGATGGGCCCGCCCCTGGAGGGTGATCCAGAGGGTTAGATTTGCCTGGGTGGTCAGCGGAGTCTCTCCACTAACGAGGGTTCAGGCAAGGGAGTAGAGGCTGGGGTTGAGTGCATACCCTGGAAGGATGCCCAAGCTTGAAGGAGAATAAATAAAGAGTCAAAAAAAAAAAAAAGAAAGCACCTTCACTGGGGTTATTGCCACATTATCAGAAGCCGTAGGGACATGTACTGAATCCATTGGCCAAAGACATTCATAGATATTAAATGTCACCCACTGGTGAGTGAGCTGGGCTGAGGGGACCCACCAAGCGTAAGCCCATCCTGTAGAAATATAACAGCTGGGCTCTCAAGTTGGCGAATCGTCTCCTCCCCCACCCCCAACCGGGGTATGTAGCATATCTTGCTGCCTGCTAGAATCCAGTATAGCCTGAAGGCCTCCTGCCTGCATTTTTTGTTCACTAAGTCTTTTACTAAAATAAAAATAAAGAACATCAATGGTACATGTATATTAACCAACCAACGTAAAACATTTGTCCTTCATAAGAAACCAAGTATAGCTCCAGGAAACAAACTGATGTCCAGGAGTAATATGAACCAGGGGACCAATGCCTAAAAAACACTGGAGATGGATCAGCTACGTACGGTTTGGCTTCCAGCAGAGAGGCTTGGTGTGATACCAGCCTTATCTGCTTAGTCCAGACTTCCCACTGTGAGGAAGTATGTGCCAAGCGGGAGGAAGTACCAGGGTAAATTGAACTCCGCATCTCTGAGGGGGTCCATATGTCTCCAACACAAACAGGAAAAGAAAGATAAGAGAATAAAAAGGAAATAAGAACCGGGGTGGGCAAAGGAATAACTCCATCACAGGTTGTGAAAGCTCCAGAGAAGGGTCCTCCCATCTCTCTTCAGAGCTCATTTGGTTTGCAGGTGAAAGCCCCGGATAGGAGCCATGGAAAGTTATTGCTAGTGCAAGGTATAAGCTCAGCGATTTTGCATGTATTGCATGCAAATGAGTCTTTGATGAGGGAATCCCATATGGGAGCTAACTGAAATTCCAGGAACAGCAGTCTGAGTTTCACAGTCCTTTGCCCTGTACAATGAGTTGATTTAATATGAAAAAAAAACAACTTGTACAGACAAATAGTATGTCCATCACACAATATTATTAGGCGTCAGGCTGACTGCAAGAAAACAGTCCATGCCTTGTCCCTGTAGTAATGCTATGCCGACTAACAGGATAGTATAGGTCAGAACAATCCAAACATTTGTGAGAAGTGCACATGTAGGAAGAAGCAAAAAACAAACTCCTGCAGCAAAAGGACAGATACGGTAGGTGAATAGGCTAGTTGATCCATTGCTCAGGTTTCACAAACTAAATGGTGCAGATTGACAATATACAAAGTTTGGGAATGTCATTTGTCCATAAACTTCCCAGACAATCATGCTGAATACTGCATCATTCCAGTTTGGGGGTAATAAAGACCACTAGTAGCAACCAAAAGGTTGAGGGCAAGTCATTCTGGAGATGCTGTGGTTGTGTAAAGCACTAGGGCAATGGCTAGTAATAGAAGCTTGGGGAGCTGTTCATGAACAATAACCCTGGTGGCCTGTCAGCGATGGTAGCTAGAATCAAATGAACTCTCATGAGCGGGTTAAGAGGGAGGGAAGGATGGGTGGGAGGGCCACCCCTGCAATATCCTTTGTCCACATGTAACCCCATGGTGGCGCTATCCCAAGGGCTACTACCCCTGTCTGTGCGGCTACTAGCAGGTTAAGGGGCCTGAGTTCTGAAATGGGTGCCTTCACCCGGAAGTCAGGGTTGGTAGTGGTCAAACTAACCTGGGCACAACTGTCCAGGACACTGTAACCCCCCTCTTTCCCTTCTAGTGGCCTGAGCAATATACGATAATCACTTTCGCAGTACCCCTTGTACACCATACCAGTACCCACACTGTTTGCACTTACCACCAGGGCTGGTTCCTCTGGCTTGACCCTGGGGACCCCCTGTAAAACAAGGTTATGCACAGTAAATAGCAACAGTACAGTACTCTTGGAACAAACTGAAACCACAGTCAGGTTAAATGCAGCAAAAAAAGTCAGATCTGATTTATTTAGGGGACTTGAACAAGGAAGGGGCATAATCAGGTTGATTGGCTTAAATGCTATATTAATCAAACAGTTATGCATGCGCTTTAAGTCCCCACACAGTCACACCTCTGGGTATCCAGGTAGGCAGATGATGGGCTAGCCAGGAACGTTGCAGCTGGTTGGGGCTCTGTGATGGAAGAAAGCAACATGTACAACACACACTATTTGTAATCCGGAGCCGGAGGGCTCAGTTTGCGAAAGAAAAAGCAACCAGACAATCAGATGACAACACTTTAGATTTAGCTGTCATTGCAGTGAGCTACCCTGATGTTTACTCACAATACCCAGTACTGGACACAGGTAGGATGAAATCGAGACTGCAGGTTGTTGAACTGGAGTGCCCGGAGAAGCAGGTCCCACAGGAATCACCGAGGTATCGTTCCTGTTCAAGTGTTGAGCAGGGGGCTGATCCCCAGGCAGGTCTCTTGTCAATGGCTTTCTCTGTGCAGCGGGTAGTCAGGCAAGGCCACTGTGGCAAGGCCCAGGCCCAATGGAGATGATTTTGGATTCAGTCCGTGGGGCAGAATGGAGCTTCCAGCAAGCAGAATACAGTTCAAACCACAGTGGGGAACCAAATCATGACCCACGAGCAGCACACAGCACATTTACACATAAGGAAATTCTAATGCAGCTTCCAGTAAGCAGAACACAATTCAAACCACAGTGGGGAACCAAATCATGACCCACTATAAGTACACAACACATTCACATGTAAGAAAATTCCACTGTATCAGACAAAAGGCTCTCCGGTCGCAATTACAGAGTCTCTGCACAATCCGGGAGTTCAGAGGTGGCTGGAAGTCCAGACAGGCCGATCGCATTCAGCAAACTTCGGTCTTCCTCAGGTAGGAGCCTGGTCGCAATTCAGTGGCTTACTTCGCTCTCCAAGTTCGGATTCAGTCTGAAAAAGGCACAAGTTCCCTGTAACCCCTAGGTGGCGCTATCCCAAGGGCCACTTCCCCTGCCTGCTTGGGTAGTAGCAGGTTAAGGGACCTGAGTTCTGAAATGGGTGCCTCCACCCACAGGTCAGGGTTGGTAGTGGTCAAGCTAACCTGGGCACAGCTCTCCGGGACACTGTAACCCCCCTCTTTCCTTACCAATGGCCAGAACAATACACAATAATCACTTTCACAATACCCCTGATATACCACACAAGTACCCACACTGTTTGCACTTACCACCAGGGCTTTCCTCCGGCCCGGCCCTGGGGACCCCCTGTAAAACAAGGTTATACACAGCAAATAACAGCAGTACAGTACTCTTGAACAAACTGGAACCACAGTCAGGGTAAATGCAAAAAAAGAGTTAGATCTGATTTATTTAAGGGGTTTGAACAAGGGAGGGGCATAATCAGGTTAATTTGCTTAAAGGCTCTATCACTCAAACAGTTATGCATGCACTTCAGGGTCCATAAACAGTCACACACGCTGGGTACCCAGATGGAGAATGGTTGGCTAGCCAGGAACATTGCAGCTGGTTGGGGCAATGTGATGGAAGAAAACAACATGCACAACACACACTATTTGTAATCCGGAGCCGGAGGGCTCAGTTCGTGAAAAGAAAACAACAAGACAATCAGATGACACACTTTTAGATTAGGCTGTTGTTGCAGGGAGCTACCATGATGATTACTCACGATACCCAAGACTGGACACAGGCTGGACGAAAATTGAGACAGCAGGTGGTTAATCTGGAGTGCCAGGAGAAGCAGGGCCCACACGATTCGCCAAGGCATTGTTCCTGTTCAGGCATGGAGCAGAGGGCTGATACCTAGGCAGGTCTCTCGTCGGTGGCTTTCTCTGTGCAGTGGGGTAGTCTGGCAGGGCCAGTATGGCATGGCCCAGACCGAATGGAGATGAATGCGGATTCAGTCCAATTGGGCTGGATAAAGCTTCCAGCAAGCAGAACACAGTTCACACAGTGAGGAACCAAATCACGACCCACTTTCAATACATAGCACATTTACATGTAAAGGATTTTACGGTACCAGCAAGCAGAGCACAGTTCACACAGTGGGGAACCAAATCACGACCCACTTTCAATACACAGCACATTTACATGTAAGGAAATTCTACTGTACCAGGCAAACTGCTCTCCAGTCATGATCGCAAAGTCTCTGCACAAACCGGGGATTCAAAAGCAACTGGAAATCCTGACAGGTTGATTGCATTCAGCAAATCTTGGGTCTTCTTCAGGTTAAAGCCTGGTTACAGTCCAGTGGCTTAAATAGTCCTCACGATTCGGAGTCAGTCCGAATAAACTCTATTTTCCCTCTCAGGGACAGCAGGCAGGCAGACAGGCAGGCCAAAACTCAGCCCTTTCACAGTTCTCCCATGCAAAAATTCACAGAACTGCCGCTCAAAATCACTTGAGCTGTTACTTCTTCACTACTCAGCTCAAAACTGAAACTAACTGTAGCAGGCTGGGAAATTCCCCAAGATCCAAAAGGTTCGGTTGGCTGATCCTCCTGTCAGTCACAGCAAAGGCTCCCCCTTCAGGTGCAAAAAGGCACAAAAAGCCCCAAACTACAATTCCTACAGATTTTGACTCCAGACAGTTCCTGTAGTCCGGCTCCATTTGAAGTCCCACCAGTACTGATTGGACCAATTCACAGTCCAGGACAAGGATAGTGGAGAGAAACAAAACAGTCCTTGCTGCAAAGAAGGCAGGTTAGACAAACTACATTATCATTATCACTCTAAATGATTTTCAGCAAATAGCTACATCTTTCAACAGAGCTCCCTCTCAGATTACTTATGACTGCAATCCAGGCAGCTCCTAAACAGACAATACACAGAGGCTATACAAGCACTGTCTGGCAATCACAGGTAAACTGCTGAAACGCTGGACCCCAGCCTAGCAGTGAGCAGTTAGGCAAGCTTGAGGAAGACTTTTCCGGAACCCTCATTTGTAGGGGGGTACACCCTTCCCTGCCTGGAGAATACTTGGCGTCTGCGTCAAGTCTGTACCATCATGCATCAGTTAACATAAACTTATCACTTCACTCTACATATTCACCACACTTCATGATACTATATCCATTCTGACAACACATTGTGCATATTTCACACAGGTAAATTAAACATTACTATACTGAATCAGGTAATAACTTCTTGTACCTTAAACGATGCAAGAGGGGGCCCTTCCCTATCAGCTAACTTGAGGCTAGAGGGGGCAGGGGCTCCATGGTGAGAGGGAAAGACAAGTAACCTGGAATTGGCTGTCAAGCTCAATTAGGGCAGTGAGCTTGGTGAGACATAAACACCTTTGTGCACCACATTGAGAGGCAAATCCACTGGCCTCCCGGGAGAATCATAACTGAGGTGTACTACTGGCTTGACAGCTCAGCCAATCTTTCTGAGGGGGACAACCACAGTCTCTGTACTCTCAGCACTGGGCTGGGGACTCTCATCACTTATGAGGGGTGTCTCTGCCTGGGAGAGAATGTCCAAACTTGGGGCACTGTCGGCTCCTTACTCTGCAGGCTCTGTTTCTACAACACTTGATTCATTTTGCGAAGGCTGAGGCACAATCAAGCTCTGAGGCACTGAAGGGGGTGGTCAGAACTCTCATAGTGTTCTTCAAGTTCTGGTATGTCACCAGAAAGACTCAAACCCTCAGCCCCTTCTTCAGGCAAATCATACAGTTCCACAATACACAGAGACTCAACATCATCAGACGTGATACTTTGCACTTCACCTTCTGGGAGCACTGGCTCCAAGGACGAAGTTAGGGGGTAAGGCAGTCTAGAAGGCCCAGCTTCATCCCCACAATTTATCAGGGAGTTACCTCAAAACAGCTGACTCAGTTCATAAGAGGGGTAATAGGCATGGTCGTATTCACTTTCGTCAGAAGTGGACTGACAGTCACTATCATTCTGGGCCTGCTGCGGAGGAAACCTTAAATCTGTGACCACTGGGATAGGTTGATTCTGTCTCTTTCTTGCAGCAGCACGAGTCACTGGCCCAGGGGGCTCAATTTCTGGGGGTTCAGCCTCAATCATCACTTGGCTGATAGGTAGCAGGTGATTACGGTGCATGGTCTTGACAGCTTTGGAGTTGTTCTCTGGGCGTACCTTGTATACAGGTAAATCATCCAACTTTCCAACTACTAAACGGGGAAGAGGGTGCCACCGATCAGCAATTTTGTGTTTACCATGCAGTCCCAAATTGCGTAACAACACACGGTCTCCAGGTCGAAGCTCTTGATCCTTTACTTTTTTATCATGCCTCTCTTTGTTGGCGAGATTTCTCTTGGCGGCCATTGTCTGGGCCAGTTGACAGGCATGGTTCAATTGAGTTTTCAGTTTTTGTACATATTGCAAGTAGTTTTCGGCTCGGACCCCATCTGGAGAGACCCCAAAGCAGACATCAACTGGCAGCCAGGCCTGTCTCCCGAACATGAGGCAGTAGGGGGAGAACCCAGTAGCATAATTTTTCGTGCAACTGTATGCGTGTACCAAGGTGCTAATCTGCTGGCTCCATTTATGCTTGTCTTTTGGGTGGAAGGTGCCCAGCATGTCTAGAAGGGTGCGGTTAAAACATTCTGGTTGTGGGTCTCCCTGCAGGTGATAGGGGGTGGTTCTTGACTTTTGCACCCCCCATAGAGAGAGCATTTCTTTGATTAGCCAACTCTCAAAGTCTCTGCCTTGATTAGAATGAATCCACTGGGGGGCATCATAGTGGACAAAGAAATTTTCCACTAGCACCTTGGCCACCGTAGATGCCTTTTGATCTTTGGTGGGAAAAGCTTGTGCATACCTTGTGAAATGATCTGTAACCACTAACACATTGCCAATGTTCCACTGATTAGGTTCTAAACACAAGAAGTCTATGCAGACTAGGTCCATGGGGGCGCTGGTAGTAATATTAACAAGGGGGCAGCCCTCTGAGGAAGGGCTTTTCTTTGCAGGCAGCGACTACAAGTCTTTACATGATGCTCAACATCGGCTCCCATTTTGGGCCAGTAGAAGCAAGATTGTACCAGGTCAAGGGTTCTGCCAGTACCGAGGTGCCCCATGTGATTGTGGAGGGACCTCAGTACCAAATCTTTAAAGGTCGTGGGTAGGACCAATTGTTGCTTGTCTACTTTGCCACTACGATCTACTGTCTCTGTATACAACAGATTGAGCAACTTCAATCTGGGGCATTCTTTAAACAATAAAGCAGTTTGCAAGTCAGTGGAATGTAACTTAGACACATCTTTCCCTGCACACAGGGCATCAAGTGATGGCTGAACCATAGGATCTTAGAATTGAGCCCACTGAACGCTGTCATTGTCAAATTGAGGTAGTGCACTAATATCTAGAGCAGAGAAGTAGCAATAAGCTGCTGGCATGCAGGTGTTAGAAGGGCCCAAGCAATCTACTAAACAGTCACTGTGTCCGCAGGTAACTGTTCATCTCTATCAAATTTTGGCACAATGCTCGAATGTCAGGTTCAGACAGCCTGACGCAATCACTCTTGGAAGTGGGCCTTCATGATAGGACATCAGCATCAATATGGTTAAGGTCCGGTCTGTATTCGACAGCATAATCATGGGTTGATAATGCAGAAAGCAACTGGTGCCCAGTGGCGTCTAACTTAGCTAAAGTCTATACATAGGTCAATGGGTTATTATCAGTCTTCACCAATATCTTTGCCCCATAGAGGTATTCATGAAACTGGTCAACGATGGCCCATTTTAGCGGAAGGAACTCCAACTTATTCACTGGGTAGTTTCATTCAGATGGGGCAAGCTCCTACTGGTGAAATCTTCTGGTCTCAGGCCATCCTCATGGTCTTGATACAGCACCACTCCTAGACCCTGCAGACAAGCGTCCATATGCAGCACATAGGGTTCGGTGGGGTCAGCATAGGCAAGGATGGGGTCATTGGTGAGCTGGAATATGATCTCATGGAAGGCTGCTTCACAGTTGGGCATCCAGCGGGGCCCGAAGAGTTCACCTGGGTGGAAGTATACTTTTTCTGGTCCTTTAACAGACCCTTTTTTGTATTTATGATTGGTAGGAGGGTAACCCTGGGTAAGGTTCAACAGTGGGCGAATCACCTTGGCATAGTCTTTTATGAACCTGCAGTAGTAGCCACAGAACCCCAGGAAACATTGTAGTTCTTTCAGATTATGGGGATGGGGCCAAGTAGTCACTGCTTCAACCTTACTGGGATCAGTCTATATTCCTTTTGTAGATACTATGTGCCCCACATACTTTATGGAGGTTTGGAAAAACTGGCACTTGTCAATGGACAGCTTGAGGCCGAAGTCTTCCAGTTGGTCTAGGACTTTAAACAATCAGTTCTCATGCTTCTCTAAGATGCTCCCAAACACAATGGCATCACCCAAGTACACCAGGCATTCCAGCAAATTCATATCTCCCACCGCACGTTCCATCAGTCGCTGAAAGGTGGCCGGGGCGCCCGATATCCCCTGTGGCATCCTCAGAAACTCATAGAACCCCAATGGTCAGATGAAGGCTGTTTTAGCATGGTCTTCCGGGGCCATCAGGATCGGTAGTATCCACTGCGAAGATCCAACACCGAGAACCATTTGCTCCCATTTAAGCAGTCTAGGGCATCTTGTATATGAGGCATGTTGTATTGGTCTGGGATGGTCCGCAGATTCAGGGTTCGATAATCAACACACCCATTCTTCTTACGCACAACCACAATGGGAGAGGCGTATGGGCTCCTGGATTCTTGTGTCACGCCAGCAGTGAGCATTTCCTGCAGGTGTCTTCTCACATCATCTATGTCTGCTGGGGCTAGGCGTTGGGACCTCTCTTGAAATGGCCCTTCATCATGCAGGCGTATGTGATGCTCCGCAGCCTGGACACATCCCACATCCCATTCCTTTAATGAAAACACTTGGTCTCTCTGGGTAAGTCTCTTGCTAATTCTAGCCTTCCATTCAGCTGACAACGGGGAGTCACCAAAGTCAAACAAGTCTGGGGTCACTCTCTCCTTCTCACCTGGGTGCTTGTTGCTGGGCAATACTGCAGTGTCTGCACAGTATACCATATCTAGGGTGTACGCTCTGTTCACCCGGATCTCCCGATTTGACACATTGTGAATCTGGACCATCACTTGTCGTGCATAGGCATGGGCATGAGCAGGCAAGATGCTGGTCTTGACCAATAATCCCTCTGGCAATTTTCCATTGCCTGGCGCATCCGACATCAGTATTTTGTTCTTGACATCTTTCTGGAGGCGGACCTCCCCTTAAATGGTACACTGGGCATAAGGGGCCAGTACCATTGAATCGGGATACTTCTTCCACACGATCCCCACCAGTTCATTCTAGTCTACTTCCTCGGGTTTCTGTTGCAAATCATAGGCCCTCTTGACCAGAGCTGGAATTCTCAGGGCCATCCCAGTCCGTTGCCCTTGTTTCTCGTGACAGAGTTGCGCCAGTCTCCCAAACATATGGGTGTTTGTCCCAATTAACAGGGGGACCCCATCATACAGCCAGTGGGGGGACACACTAGGGCCAATGTCTCTACTCACTCCTCTACAACCTGTTGCAGTTGCAGGAAAAGACAACCAGAGGTGGACATACCCTAGGTAGGGATAAGTCTTGTCGCTCAGGCCCCACACATGCAGGCCTTCCAGGGATTACAAAGGCACATCGGATACGTGTTTGTCATACCAGTCCTGGAATACAATGGTCACTTGCGACCCACTGTCAAGCACAGCCCGAGTATGAATATCATTCACAGTCACCGTAGTCTCCATTGAAGGGCCTACTATTTTGGACCAGTCTGGAGAGGCAGTAGCAGAGGTCTGGACAGATGATTTAGCCACAAAGAAATTTGAGTTAGGGTTTCTTGAACCCTGACTGCAGTCATTTCGGGCACCCCTTGGCCACTGATTTGCTTTTCGGAGCTCCCCTTGCAGTCTGTTTACTACTCTTTCTAAGTCCTTCTGAGACCGGCATTCTCTTTTCATATGGCCATCCTTTCCACAGTTGTGACAAATGATAGACTCCTGGGTCATCCTAGGAGAGAAAATCGTATGAGGAACTGAAGCAGTAGTAAGAGATTGGGGTCTAGTATCTGCTTGCAGTGGTGAGAGTGGTGCAACGTGTCTTAACAGTTCTTTTAGAGCGTCAGTCAATCCGGTGATCTCAGCCTTGGAGCCACCCTTGGTAGCGGATGCCTGAGGGTGCACCCCCACCCCCACGGTAGTCAATCTGAAAGGGACCAGAATCTTGTTCCTTTGGAGAAACCCTTGCAGAGGCACCCATCTTCAACTCTTGGACTTCCTTTAGTAGCTCGTCTTTCCAATGCTGGGCCCAGGACGGGAAGTCCTTTGCATTCTCAGAGTGTTCGTTAAATGCCAACTTTTGCCCCTGAGCCTCACTTGGCTGATCACTCTCGGTCATTTGCACAGCAGCAGCAGATATGGTGCAATTCCCCCACGGGGTCGCCTTTGCTCAACCCCCCAAATTTCTTTCATTAGCTCGTCATAGGAGGGGGGGACGATTCCAGTCGGGTGGCGAGGCGCAACTGAAGCAATAGCAATTCTGAAAATGGAGCAGACTTAAGGATCCGGTCCAGCCTAGTTCAATCTAATTCATTTGATGGAAAACTACCCTTTCTGAGGCACTCTTGTAGCAGCTTTTCAAGCCAAGGTAAATACACAGACAATGGCTCCCTTGGGTACTGCTGAGCTTTTTTTACTCTCCACCACAGATCCTCATCTGAATCTGGGCTCCAATACACATTTTCCAGTACATCAAGATAGTCCTGTGCAGTTGCTTCGGGATTATTGGCCTGCTTGGCAAGGATGATAACCAGGGCAGGACCTCGGAGGCTCTCGCTCAGCCTCTTTCGTTTCTCTACTTCTGAGCATTGCCATTCAAATACTAGAGGGGCAACATAGTCTATGCAGGTCTCCCAGTCATCCTCCCTCTCGGGGGTGGGGAGGGTGCCCGAGAAGATTCTCAGCCTTCGGTAGGAGTTGTGACTAATGGCAGGTACACATATAGGGGCCAGCATTGGCACGGGCACAGAAGGTGGGGCAGTAACAGGTGCTGGAGTGAGAGGGAGTATTGGGGAAGGAACACCCCCAGGTGGCAGGAATAGTTTCCTTAAAGTCCTCTACAGTTTTCCCTTCCTCCAGCAACAACTTAGCAAATTTCTCCTCAAAAGTCTCAGATAATGGTGGGAGCTCATCCTCCCTAGGTCTTTATTGTCTTTTGTTATCACTCTCCAGGCAGCTGGAACCCCTTGTGGGGCAATAGTCTGTGGCACTTTAGAGCTTTCCTCAAGGTCACTACACTCTACCAAGACTATGAAAGTTTGGTCGATCAAACCAGCCTGTCAACCCACCACCACAGGATTTTTTAAATATTCAACTTTGGAGAGCGCTCCCTCTACAGTGTCTTTACTGGTACCAAGGGGAATATCCAGTATAAGTAGAGCATTTTAGGGGTTGATCTCCTGCCCAGTACACCACCCCACCAACTGGTGTACAGCCATTTCTACTGGGGTAGCCATTAATCTTTAACAATAATTCGTAGTTTTTGGCCACTAGAAGGCACAGAATCCCAGTGGTGAGCCTCCAAAATGTAACCCCTAGGTAGTGCTATCCCAAGGGCTACTACCCTGCTTGGCTAGTAGCAGGTTAAGGGGCCTGAGTTCTGAAACGAGTGCCTCCACCCAGAGGTCAGGGTTGGTAGTGGTCAAGCTAACCTGGGCACAGCCCTCCAGGACACTGTAACCCCCCCTTCCTTACTAGTGGCCAGAACAATACACAATGATCACTTTCACAATACCCCTGATACACTACACAAGCACCCACACTGTTTGCTCTTACGACCAGGGCTTTCCTCTGGCCCGGCCCTGAGGACCCCCTGTAAAACAAGGTTATACCCAGAAAATAACAGTAGTACAGTACTCTTGCACAAACTGGAACCATGGTCAGGGTAAATGCAAAAAAGAGTTGGTTCTGATTTATTTAAGGGGCTTGAACAAGGGAGGGGCATAATCAGGTTAATTTGCTTAAAGGCTGTATCAATCAAACAGTTATGCATGCACTTCAGGGTCCATAAACAGTCACACACGCTGGGTACCCAGATGGAGAATGGTGGGCTAGCCATGAATGTTGCAGCTGGTTGGGGCCCTGTGATGGAAGAAAACAACATGGACAACACACACTATTTGTAATCTGGAGCCGGAGGGCTCAGTTCGTGAAAAGAAAACAACAAGACAGTCAGATGACACACTTTTTAGATTAGGCTGTTGTTGCAGGGAGCTACCCTAATGATTACTCACGATACCCAAGACTGGACACAGGCTGGACGAAAATTGAGACAGCAGGAGGTTAACCTGGAGTGCCAGGAGATGCAGAGCCCACACGATTCACCGAGGCGTCGTTCCTGTTCAAGCATGGAACAGGGGGCTGATCCCCAGGCAGGTCTCTCATCGGTTGCTTTCTCTGTGCAGTGGGGTAGTCTGGCAGGACCAGCATGGCATGGCCCAGGCCGTACGGAGATGAACTTGGATTCAGTCCGATTAGGCTGGATAAAGCTTCAAGCAAGCAGAACACAGTTCACACAGTGGGGAACCAAATCACGACCCACCTTCAATACACACCACATTTACATATAAGGAAATTCTACTGTACCAGGCAAACCGCTCTCTGGTCATGATCGCAAAGTCTCTGCACAAACCGGGGATTTAAAAGCAGCTAGAAATCCTGACAGGCCAATCGCATTCAGCAAATCTTCGGTCTTCTTCTTCTTCAGGTTAAAGCCTGGTCACAGTCCAGTGGCTTAAATAGTCCTCACAACTCAGATTCAGTCCGAATAAACTCTATTTTCCCTCTCAGGGACAGCAGGCAGACAAGCAGGCCAAAACTCAGCCTGTTCACAGTTCTTCACAGTTCTCCCATGCAAAACTACACAGAACTGCTGCTCAAAATCACTTTAGCTGTTATTTCTTCACTTCTCTGCTCAAAACTGAAACTAGCTACAGCAGCCTGGGAAATTCCCCAAGATCCAAAAGGTTCGGTTGGCTGATCCTCCTGTCAGTCACAACAAAGGCTCCCCCTTCAGGTGCAAAAAGGCGCAATTCCTATAGATTTTGACTCCAGACAGCTCTTGTAGTCCGGCTCCATTTTAGGTCCCACCAGAACTGATTGGTCCAATTCGCAGTCCAGGACCAAGATAGTGGAGATAAACAAAACAGTCCCTGCTGCAAAGAAGGCAGGTTAGACAAACTACATTATCATTATCACTCTAAATGATTTTCAGCAAATAGTTACATCTTTCAACAGAGCTCCCTCTCAGATTACTTATGACTGCAATCCAGGCAGTTCTTAAAGAGACAGTACACAGGGGCTATACAGACACTCTCTGGCAATCACATTTAAGCTGCTAAAACACAGGACACCAGCCTGGCAGTGAGCATTTAGGCAAGCTCGAGGAAGACTTTTCGGGAAGCCCCACTTCCCAACTCAGAACTGAAACTAGCTACAAGCAGCTTGGGAATTTCCCCAAGATCCAAAAGGTTCGGTTGGCTGATGTGTCTGTCAGTCACAACAAGGGCTCCCCCTCCCGGTTATTTTAGGCACCAAAATGCAAAAACTACAATTCCTACAAATTTTGACCCCACCAAGGCCCTGTAGACAGGCTCCATTTTAGAGCCGCAACAGTACTGATTTGCCCATTCTGACAGTCCAGGGCCAAGTTGGTAGAGATAAACAGAACAGTCCTTGCTGCAAAGAAGGCAGGTTAGAATAAACTGCAATATTATTACTACTCTAACAAATGATCAGCAAACAAGCACATCTTCTAACAGAGCTCCCTTTTAGATTACTTAAGACTGCAATCCAGGCAGCTCTTAAAGAGACAGTACACAGAGGTTATACAGGCACTCCCTGGCAATACATTTAATCTACTAAAACGCAGAACACCAGCCTGGCAGTGATCATTTAGGCAAGCTCAAGGAAGACTTTTCAGGAATCCCCATTTGTAGGGGGGTTACATGCATATTAAGTAAAGTAATAAAATAATTTGTGTAACTTAGCAAATGCTAGGCTGTCCGAAAGCAGGGGGGAACCAACCCAGTGCTTGCAGTGCTAAAAAAACGCCTCTAGAAAGTGTGCTGCATTCATCCGATCACTGTCTGGTCGAGGAACGGGCCTGCCAGGATCAGTCCTCCCCCTCGCAGACCCACCTGACCAGGGGCATCATCACTATTTGGGGCCTAAATGGCCCACCATTTGCATCAGTAATATCAGGCTAGGATTATTTAACTGTGTAAATGTTGGGGGTGCCCAATTTCACCTTGGACATCTACCAGTAAATTAACCACAGAGCATGGGTCTGTCACTAGTAAATTAACCACAGGAGCACAGGACTGCCATCTCCCCTCAATACCCAATTTCAATCAACAGATCGGAAGCAAGGCAACTTTGTCCATTCTTCAAGTAGCTGGGCTTCCCTGAAGGAGTTCAGATGAGCTTATATATCTGCCTCAGTAGATTCAGTCTGACACCTGCAAGTATTCTTCTCAGTAGTTGTGTGCCAGTGTGGCAGCAGTGAGGAGGCAGTGGCTTGTGCAGTAGCTTGATCTGGAAGGGAGAGGCCTCTGGCCAGTATATCTTCCTGTGTTTCTGCTGCACTCTGGTACTCATTTATGTCCTCTGGATATTGAATGAGCAATTGAGCAGGGTAAGGCGTGCAACATTTTTGCTTTTGCTGGCAGAGAGCCTGTGAACCTGTAAGAGATATTGCATAGTATCAGGTGCATAGTCGTTATCTTTTTTTTTTCCTTTTTCTGTCCCTGATTTTCACCTCATCAGCTGCTGGGACTGCCTTTCACCTACCCAAGCCCTTATACCCACCACAGGAGCCCCTTGGCGGTCCTGCCCACCATAAGCCTTCACTCTACAACCTCCCTTGACACCCCGACCGTAATCCACAGCTTGCTCCTATGTGAGACATCCCTGGTTCCCTAAGCCAGGAGGAGATACTTCACTTGACAGATGGTTCCCATTAGGAGGAGCCAATGAGGAGTGGGAGGAGTCAAAGTGACCCTGCTGTGACATGGGGGGCATGGTGGCTTCATCTGCTTGGTGCTGCTGGGGTATTTTGTCCCCTGTTAGGCCCTCCACTTATCCCGCCCGAAGACGTGGTCCTGAGGAGTGGCCTGGCAATCAGCCTTTCAGGGCTGTTGGAAGGGTTGGTAAGCCCCACCCCTCCTTTGGTGCTCCCCTGCTTGCCACTACTCTGGGCGAGTGACACCTCTGCTTCACCAGTCAGATGAGTGGGTACATGCTGATGTGAGGTCACCCCAGAGAAACCATTTATTCCTTCCTGCCAGACACCCCCCTTCCCCTGAGTCACCAGGGGATGGTGGTGCATTGGAAGGAGTTGCCCTCCCTCCCTGAGGCAAGAGGCATCCAAAGGACACCCGACCCTGCCTCACTGGTCGGCACCAGATGTCCCGGACTCAGGGAATGAACTTGGGTCTTCTGAATGGCAAGTAGTAGCTCTACTGCTGCACTGGCTGGCCAACTGTCATTATCAAAATATAACGTGGTCTGTCCCTGAACAACTGTTTTCCTCGTCCATGCTGACTGTAGTACTTTTTCTTTTCTTGCATATTTTGGAAGTGGATTATGATGAATCATGGGTATGCATTAGGAGCTGATGGCTTTGGGCCCAAGGCCCCTTGGGTCTGCTTGATGTCGAGTGGGAGGGATGGGTCTAACTCAAGCGCCATATGGAGAAAGGTTTCCAAGAACTCTTGCAAACTGGCCCCCTCTGTATTTTCTGGAAGGCCATAGATCCTTATATTTTTGTGCCTGGTATGATTCTCAGTGTCTTACTGCCTGGCCATGATTATTGTTAATCTAATATTTCTTGTATAGCAGTCTCTAAATCATCCACTCTGTTTTCTGTGGCCGTGGCCTGTCTCTCTGTATTATTTGCATGTTTCTCTAATCGGGCTACATCTTCTCTAAGTTCTTTCACTGCCAGAATTTCCTCATAGATGGTCTCTAAATGTATTTTATCCTTGGCATCCTTTTTGTTTTTGGTAGTTGATCCTCTAGCCGTGGTGCCATTCCTAAGGCCTGCGAGAGCTCTGACTCCGAACATTCCGGACATCGCCCTCCTGTTTGCTTGCACCTTTGACTTTTGTAGGCTTCATATCTACTTGATATATCTGTTTTGTAATATTTTGTTGTTGCTTCAGCTAGTGTGGACTGTTGACAAATGGAGATATAGCTGGAGATGGGACAGAGCTCCTGCTTCAAGCAGCCATTCCCCACGATGACATCACCAGAAGTCCCCTTCAGTGCACTTCATGCTGGTAAGAGGAGCACTGACCTGCTAGCACAGCTAGTATGGTAAAACAGCCTGTAACTCATGTTTTGGGAGCTTTCCTGATGATTTTCAACTTAGGCACATGAAGGATAAAAGAGAAAAGATTCTGGCACATGCTAACTCGTAAAAGGGATGCATAAGCATTAATTCAAAATCATATTATTTTATTTCACCATGACAAATCGTCCAGCCTGACATGTTTCGGACTGTCTACACTCCTTTATCAAAGGCTGAAGATGAACAAGGACACTCCTCTTAAATACAGACAACTACCAGGCAATTCACATAAAAAATTCATCACACTGTCATTAATGTTGATTAAAGTGAATAACGAGAAATCAGTGCCATAGAAGCCAATTGAAAACTCTAACAAATAATGCAAGACAAAGGACTATTATAACAAAAGAACTAACAACAATAAATAAGCACATATCACTATTTAGGAAACAATTACAAATTATCTCACGTATAAACATCAGAAGAATACATTGCTACAGTCGAAAAAGAAGATATATGAATATATACCTTCCAAAGTGTTTAAATCAACTAACAGTCACATACTTAATTAAAGTCAAAAATATGACCTGAAATGGAGAAATGCCAAAAAATCTGAGATGTAGTTATACTGTTTTAAACGGCAAAGCAAAACATGCATTGAGATTCTCAATTCAGCGTTTTTTAAGGTAAGGATGAATTTCTAGTGGGACATTCAGTCCTGGGCTAATACTAGCTCTCAAAGTTAGAGTCCAATAATTCTCCCTAAGCAGGACAAGATTATCATAATCTCCTCCCCTAGGGTTATGGCATACTTTGTCAATAGCCATAAATCTAAAGGAATGGGAAAAATTGTTACTAACTGTAGTGTAACCCCCCTGCAAATGGGGGTTCCCAAAAGTCTTCCAGGAGCTTGCCTGAATGCTCCAAGTCTGGGTGGTGTTCAGTGTCTGAGCTGTTTAAATGTGGTTCCAAGTGAGTGTTATTTGAGCCTCCACGTACTGTCTCTTTAAGAGCTGTCTGCTTGCAGACTTAATTAGTTTGTATGGGGGGACTGTGTATTTAATGCTCGAATCTCGTCCAAGCTGCTGTCAATTCACTCCGTTTCTGCTGTGGCTACATGTGCAGAGGGAGCCTTATTGAAAGATATAATTATTTGCCAGAAATCATTTGGAGTGACTGAGAAAATGTAGTTTGTCTAACCTGTCTTCATTTCAGCATGAACTGTTCCAGTGTAGCTCTTTCATTTTGGTCCTGAACTGCTGAAATGGACCAATCAATGGGGAGGGGTTCCTTAAAATGGAGCCTGTGGACGAATCTGAATTTGGGCTCTCAGTTTTGAGCCAGCCACAAGGGGATTGTATGGGCAGTGACTCTGGGAAATGTAGTTTTGACCTTGGCACATTTTTTCACCAACAGAGGGAGTCTTCTTGTGAGTGACAGCCAAACCAGCCAACAGAATGGTGTGGAGCTAAAGGAAATGCCCTGCTCTGTGACTGGAAGGATTAGATCAGTTGTGACAGTGAAGAGAGAAGGAGCTCTGTGCTTCTGCGGTGTATAGTTTTGCACGGGAAGCACGTATGAGGCCCTGAGTTTCGGCCTGCAGCAGCTGTGAGTGCCAGTTTGGACTGAATCCAAGTTGTGAGGAGAAAGAAGCACCAGAAGCGTGGAAACCAGGCTCACCCTGTAGAAGGCTGGAGAAATTGCTGAATCGCGCTCGGTCTGTCAGGAACTGAAGCTGATGTGTGTGCTCCTGGGTATTTTGCAGTAAGTGCAATCGGGATCGAGGAGCAACCTGCCTGGTATAGTACTTTCCTTTTACATATGCATATGCATAGTGCTTGTGGGGAATCGCTATTTCCAGTCCCCTGTGCTGTGTGCTGTGTGTTGAAGCTGGAAGCAAACCCCAGCTTTGTTTCGGACTAAATCCATTTGCTATAAACTGCAGTGGGGTCCAGTCACAAGGACCTTGTCTCCACGTCCTGTTGTTTCTGACAATCCAGAGAACATCCACCATCCGGTTCTCAGCTTGGGTATTGTGAGTATGAATCAGGGTATTCCCCTGCAGCCTGTTTTCAATCACAAGTGTGTCATCTAATTCTTGTTGTTTCACTGCTTCATGGACTGAGCCATCCGGCTCCGGATTACAATTGGGTGTTGTGCATATATTTTCTTCTACAGGACCCTATCCATCTGCACCTGCCGGCCAACCCCGGACAACGGACCTGGCTAGCCCCCCCCCCAAACCTGGGTACCCAGAGTGTAACTTTTCAGACCTGTTTGTGTGCACACTACTGTGATTTAATGCCACCAATTAACCTGATTTCCCCCTCCCATGTTACTGTCCCCTAAATAAATCAGATTTGTTGTTGTTATACTATACACTGTCTGTGGTGTTGGTACTTATGGAAACAGTATTGTATTTCGCTGTGTATGTTGTTTAACCTTATTTTACAGGGGGTCCTCAGAGACAAGCTGCAGAATCAGTCTCGAGGGTAAGTGGTGCTTTATGAGTGAACAGTGTGTATACATGGGGTATTGGGGCTGTAACTCCTGTGTACTGTGTGAGCCACTAGAGGGAACCAAAGAAGGTCACGGTGTTCCAGAGGGCTGTGATCAAGCTAGTCTAACCACTACAAACCCTGACCTCTGGGTGGAGGCACCCGCCATAGAACCTAGGCCCCTCAACCTGTCAGTAGTCAAGCAGGCAGGGGTAGTAGCCCTTGGGATACTGCCACCTGGGGGTTACAGTAGCAATATGGGCAGCTGTCGCATAAGTAACATATTTTCTTTGGAGAGCTCTAATATGTTCCCCACCCTCACCTTAAAGCTTCTAGTGGTTTTACCCCATAGAAAGCTTGGCATTCACAAGTTGCTAAAGAAATAACACCTTCGGTGCTACATGTGATACACTGTCTGACTTCAAACATCTTTTTGTTGATACAACTAGAGAAATGTTTACCCTGGACAATGTAATCACAATATACACATTTTCTACACTTAAAATTCCCCTTTGTTTTATTAAACCACATTTCTGGCTGATTGGTTTTGAAGTGGCTATGTGTAAGCTTATCCCTGAGTGTAGGTGCTCTCTTACAGCACATTCTAACTGTTTTTTGGGCTAGTTCTTTCAGTCCAGGTTCTACTCCCAGCAGATGCCAATGTTTCTTAATTATATTTTCAAAATCTCTTGATTGTGCTGCGTATTCTGTGACATAATTGAACCTACCTTCTACACTCATTTTACAGTTTGGTCATTTAAGAGTGTTTCTCTATCAGTGTTTCTAGCCCCCTCGTGAGCTTTCTGAATGCATGTACAGCCATATCCCCTCTGTATTAATCTTTCAGTTAAGTTAAGTGCTCCCTTCTCAAAATCCTCTGGCACAGAGCAATTACGTTTGGGTCTTAAAAACTGACCATAGGTCATATTGTTAGCTATGTCTGGTGGATGGCAACTATTTGCCGGCAAGATTATGTTGCCATTCACCTCTTTACGATATATGTTCGTCTTTAAAGAACCAAAATCAGCTTTTTAAATTTTTAAATCCAAATAAGTGATATAATTGGTCAAGCTAATAGAGGTGAATTTAAGATGGGGATTTGTACTACATAAAAATTCAACAAAAGTGTTGAGGCTGGTAACATCCCCTGCCATAAAATTAAAGATGCCGTCAATAGTTTCCATAGCAACAATTTGTCTTTAAATGTATTCACCTCACTGCAAAAAATAACTTCCTCTTCCCACTTACCAACGTACAGATTGGCTATGGAGGGTACACACGTCACCACCCCCTAGCAGTTCCCTTAATTTGAAGAAACATTTCTTGATTAAACAAGAAGGTATTACATTTTAGAACACATTCCAATAATTTAATCAAAAATTCCATGGGTGGAAGTTGTCCATGTTCAAACATGTTACTTGTAGCTCTGTTCAAAAAAGATGCTATTGCATCCAGTGCCCCTTCATTTGGGACATTGGTATATAACGATTCAATGTCCAGTGTTACTAACAAAGTGCATTCTTGTACAGTCAGGTTCTTAATAAGATTTGAAACCGGTTTCGTATCCTTAATATATGATGGCAATCGTTGGACAAGGGGTTTCAAGAAAGAGTCACAAAATCTGGATAGAGGTTCTGTTAAGAGAGCCAATTCCACTAACTATAGGTCATCCAGGTGGATTAGCCAGTGGTTTATGGACCTTCTGGAGAATATATAAAGTGACTCTGGTGGGATTTGAAACCATTAAATAATATTTTGTATGTTTATCAATGTCTCCTTTTTGAATGGCACGTGTCACTAATTCATCAATACCAAACTTAAAATCAGCTGTTGGTTCTTCTCTTAGTTTAATGTAAAACTGTACGTCATTTAAGTGCCTGTATACTTCTTTAACATACATATCTTTATTCAACAAAACTACCGCACCGCCTTTGTCGGCCTGTTTGATAATTAAATCCTGGTCTTGTTGTAAGGTCCGAATTGCTTGTCTCTCTCTTTCTTATTAAGACTGTTAAACAAACCAACATGGGGGGTGGTACAGAAATTGTCCAGTTCGTTTTCAACTAGTTCCTTGAAAATCATCACTGTTGCGCATGGAGGGGGGCACCAAACAGAGGATTTTTAAAATTTTCAGTGTGTACAGTTACATCACTGTTATCGGAGACCATTTCTTTCTTAGCAAAAAAAGCTCTAAGGTTAAGTTTACGTCAGTTTAAATTCAGATCGATCACAGTCTGTACACGATTAAGTGAGTTGGTAGGTGAAAAACCAAGTCCCTTTTTAAGTAGTTCAGTTTCTCCTTCTGTTAGCATATGTGAGGATAGATTAATAATTTGACTAACATTGTTGTTGGAAAAGCGTGTCCTTACCTCCTCTGTTGGTTCCTCTCCCTTACTTTATACGGTTTCCTCCATTGGTTTGTCCCCCTGTAGCGTCCCCTGAATTGTCTGCCTCCATAATGCCGTCCTGTTCCTTCTTCCCCGTCTAGTGGATATTCTCGCAGTCTCTCCTGAAGTCTCAGGCTTCTGCGTAGAGGAGGTGGAACATATGGCATGTGGTGAGACTGATGTTCCGTTATTGGGTGTGGGTCCAAATTGTACTGATTCCTTTTCCTTGGGAAAAAAACTCTCTCTGTGGGTGTCCCCGCCCTCAATATCACTGTTGTCTGTACTAAAATCTGTGCTGTATTCAAAGGAGACATTCTTATTGTGCCTAGTTTTTAAAATACTTTTAAGTTGAGTTTTTCTTCCATTTAAAAATTATACCTCTTTCAGAATCCCTCATCACTCTGAAATTTGGTCATTTTAATCTTCTGAATTTCTGCATCCAATTTTAAAATCAATTCTTTGAGTCTTATATTAAGTCTTTCAAAATCTGTATGGGTTTGATATTTTAAGACTTCTGTTTCCTGTTTCTCAGTTTCTTCTCTTAGTTTCAACTCTTTCTCCTTACTAAATTTAACAGTTGCATAAGTTTGGCACTGGCTTCTAGCAAAATATTTTCCCACTCTCACATAAATTCATGACTTTTAGTCCCACAAGCTGGATCTTTTACCAGCCTCAGTCCCCCCTTGGGACACATTTTATCTCTAAATATGCTTCCAAATTAGTGCTGTTCCAAAAAAGTCTCCTTAGTTGGTGTGTCAGTTTTTCTAGAGTTCTAAAGGCTTCAAGTAATGACTGAGCCTCTTGTGGCACAACTCTCTGTCCCTTTTCAGGATTTAGAAATGGGTTCCTTGTTGTTGCTGTTTGTAAGAGTAGATCCACATATGCCAATGGGTTATTTTGCGAGTTACTGTCCATTGTAGGGAAAACCAAATTAGGAGTGCCTTCGTATGACATCTTGAAGATTAGTAAATGTCTTGGTGAGCAAATATTCTGAAGAAAATGCACATGGAGGATGCAACTATCGGCCATCTTGCAGGGAACAGAGTTGGGCGATCACGTGACTGTCTTCCTCAATAGCGCTGAACCAGGAAGCAAGCTGTCCTGCATAAAAAGGAGAGTTTTTCTCTCATTTAGTGCTCTTTTTGCTGGTGAGAGGAGTGCCAACTTGCTAGCACAGGTAGTAGGGAAAAAGAGCCTGTAGCTCACGTCATAGGTGCCGGAACAGGGGGGGACACTAGGGCCATGGCCCTACCACTTTCATAAGTGGCCCTATCAGTTTTTGTAATCATGTTCATGTATTTAATGGGGGAGAATTTACCCCTTACATCTTTGGCCCTACCACTTTTCAAACCATTCCTGCACCAGTTTTGGCTCACGTTTCTGTGGCTTTCATGCCAATTTTCTGGTCGAGCACTGGAAGAAAGCAGCTACTGGCCATCTTGCTGGGACAAAGTTGGGCGATCATGTGACTGACTCCCCCAATAGCACGGAAACAGGATGCAGGTCATCCTGCATGAAAGAGACCACTCATAATGTATCCCAGTGTATGACATAAACAGGGAAGGAGTGGAACAGGTGTAAGTTTGGCATCTTAGGTGTTAACAGGCATCCGCAGGAGGAAGCAAGGAAGCAGGAGACTCTGCCAATCAACTAAGGTAAGGCACTTGTTTGCTCCTGTTACTACATTCGTTGCTGGGAAGAGCAGAAGGGAAAAGGTAGACCTAAACTGGGAATAGGCGCATCACCCTATCATGGGTGGCAGTTCAAGAGGATTTAAACCAGGTATGGGAGAACACAAGTAGCAACAAACAGAAGAAATAAGGGAATGCTAGAAATAACTTATTGGGGTAAGGGTACATAAGTAGTTCAGGTAACACAGGGAGAATAGAATTTGGGAATGCTGAGAGTGGTGCAGTGCACTGGCTGTTGGGAGGCAATTTTCAGAGAGAACTTCTGGAGACTATGATGCTGCCCCATCTAAATACACCCTTCTGGGTTGAGGAAGGAGGTCAATAGACTCCAAGCCAAGTAGGCTAGGATTCAGGGGACCTCCTCCCCCACCCAGGGGCCCCCAAGTCTGCCACCATTACCTCAGAGAGAGCCAAGGAGGAGGAGGAACGGATGGACTATGGTGGGCTCTGGAAGGGTGGGGGTGGAGGTGGTGGGTCAGAGGCACATTCATCAACCAGTACCACTAAACAATTCCTATGCTGCTGTGGTGAGGCAGGACTGCCAGGATGTGGCACGCATGGTAGTGGCCAGGGAGGACGTGGGAGTCCTCTGTAGCAGAGACCCATGGAGGGTGGAAGAGGACCCCAGAGGAGGAGAAAGAAACTTCTAGTGGCAGACTTGATTGTGAGGGGTATATATTTGGGAATAGAAAGGGGGAGAGGGAGGTTAGGTGCTTATGTGGCACCACAGCCTAGAGGGAAGGGAAGTGGATCCTGAGGATCACTAGGTCGGCTGGTCAGGAGGCAGAGCTGGATGTCAGTGCCCACCTAGGGACAAATAACCTGGCTAGGGATGGGGTTAGCATGATGCAGGGGGAGTTTAAGGAGCTAGGTAGGGGTCTTAGACAGGTAGTGCACTCTAGCTTTTGTTAAGGTGCAGACTGTCTACAATGGGGGGGGGGGGAGAGATATCTGTACCAGGACCTTCAGCTTATGGTTGAGGGAATGGTGCAGAGAGAAGGGCTTTGACTACATAGGGGACTGGGGATCCACCTGGAATGATAAGGGCCTTTATAGGGGTGATTGTCTGCATCCATCTGGGAGGGGAACTGCAGTCCTCGGTAGACAGTTTAGATGTTACTTTGAACATTTACACTAACCAAAGGGGGTAGTAGTAGAAGAAATCAGGGCGGTAGAAACTGCGCTCCCCCACAGGCCAAAGTACAGAGTAGGAACAACTCGAGGGAGTGGAACAGGGTACAAATTAATAAAGGAACCAGTGCAGTAGAAATGAAAGGGGATGGGAATGGCAGCATGAAAAAGAGAGAGAGGAAAGAGGGAGAGCAAAAGGGAAAGCAGGGGGTAACAAACAGAGTGGTAACAAAATCTGGAAGGCCATTTGTAAGAATGCTAGAAGTCTATGTAACCCCCCTGTAAATGGGGGTTCCCAAAAAGTCTTCCAGGAGCTTGCTTGAATGCTCCAAGCCTGAATGGTGTTTGGCGTTTAAGCCATTTATCTGTGAGTGCATTTAGAGCCTCTGGTACTGTCTCTTTAAGAGCTGTCTGCTTGCAGACATAATTAGTTTCTATGGGGGGAATGTGTGTTTCCCTGCTTGAATCCCACTCAAGCCACTGCCAAATCACTCCGTTTCTGCCGTCACTAAGTGGGCAGAGTGAGGACTTTTCAAAGATGTAACTGTTTAGCAGAAATCATTTAGAGTAATAACGAAAATACAGTTTGTCTAACCTGCTTTTCTTTGCAGTCAGAACTGTGTTTGCCTAGCCCTCCATTCTGGTTTTGAACTGCTGAACTGGACCAATCAGTGTGGGGGGACCTTTGAAATGGAGCCTGCTGCTGGCAAATCAGAACTTGGACTCTCACCGTGGAGCCAGCCACCTATGTACTGTATGGCCAATGCCTCTGGGAATTGTAGTTTGGAATTTGACGCCTTTTTGCACCAACAGGGGGAGTCTGATTGTGAGTGACAACCAAACCAGCCAACTGAACTGGGAGGAAATCAAAGGAAATGCCCAGCTCTGTCTACTGGAAAGTCAGATGAGTTAAGACAGTGAAGAGAGAAGGAGCTATGAGCTTCTGCGCTGTATAGTTTCACACGGGAAGTGCATGTAAGGCCCTGAGTTTTGGTCTGCAGCCTGTGCAAGCGCCCGTTCGGACTGAATCCGACCTGTGAGGAGAATCAAGGAGATCTGAAGAGCAGAAACCAGGCTCACCCTGTAGAAGACTGGAGAAATTGCTGAATCGCGTTCGGTCTGTCAGGAACTGAAGTTGCTGTGTGTTCTCCCGGGTATCGTGCAGTAATTGCGATCGGGATAGAGAAGCAGCCTGCCTGGTATAGTACTTTCCTTTTACATATAAATGTGTGTAGTGCTTGTGGGGAATCGCGTTTCAAATCCCCTGTACAGTGACTTGAGTGCATGAAGCTGGAAGTAAACCCCAGCTTAATCCAGACTACATCCATTTGCTCTACACTGTAGTGGGGTCCAGTCACAAGGACCTTGTCCACACAGTCTACTCCTGCTGGCAATCCAGGACAATCTGCCTTCCATCCAGTTCCCAGCATTGAGTTTGTGAGTACAAAGCAGGGTAGCTCTCTGCCCTCTGTTTATCGAATTGCAAGTGTGTCATCTAATTGTTGCTTTTTTTTCATTTCTTCACGAACTGAGCCAACCGGCCCCAGATTACAATTTGGTTATTGTGCAAGTGTTTTTTTCCATCACAGGGCCCCAACCAGCTGCACCGATCCTGGCTAGCCCCCCCCATCCTGGGTACCCAGTGAAAGTGACAATTTGGGACTCTGAATATGTGCACAGTACTGTGATTATTAATGTGTTTAACCTAATTAACCTGATTTCCCCCTGTCTTTGTTACAGCCCCTTAAATAAATCAGACCTGTTTGTTTCAGCAAAGTTACACTGACTGAGGTATTCATTTATGTTAAAGTATTGTACTGTGGTTTTTGCACTGTGTCATCTTGTTTTACAGGGGGTCCCCAGAGTCCAGTCGACAGAGCCAGTCCTGGGGTAAGTGTACATTGTGAAGATATTCCTGATGCATTGTGTGGGCCACTAGTGGGAAGAAAGGGGGGTTACAGTGTCCCAGAGGGCTGTGACCAAGCTAGTTTAACTACTGCAAACCCTGACCTCTGGGTGGAGGCACTCCCCATTGGACCTAGGCCCCTCACCCTGTTAGTAGTTAAGCAGGCAGGGGTAGTAGTCCTTGGGATAGCGCCGCCTAGGGGTTACATCTAGGTAATAATATTCTGGACCTAGAGGCCATCATGACAGAGGCCGACCTAGATATTATTGCCATTACCGAGTCATGTGCACTGAAAACTATGACTGAGACATGGCCATACCAGGTTATACTCTGGTCAGGAAGGACAATGTGGGAAGGAAAGGAGGGGTGTAGTGCTTTAGGAGAGAGAAGGCATAAAAGCAACGGAGATACAGTGAATATGGGGGGGGCAGAGGTGCTGTGGGTCAACCTAGAGACAGAGAATGGAGCCTCTATCTGCACTGGCATGATCAAAAGGCCTCCAACACAGGGGGAGGAGTTAGATAAGATACTGGTTGGAACTACTAGCCAGATGGTAGAAAGGGGAGAGGCGCTGCTGGTGGAGGACTTCAATCTGCTGGATGTAGATTGAAGCCTCCCACCTGTGGCTTCAGCTAGAAGCAGGGACATCTTGGACTCCCTGCAGGGGTAGTTCCTCAGGCAACTAGTCAGTGAACCCACTTGTGATGGGGCAATACCGGACCTGGTACTCACTAACGGAGACAGGGTTGCAGTCATTAAGAGTGGAGGCCAGCTGGGGACCAGTGATCACCAGACAGTGTAGTTCAGTATGTGGATGGCTGCAGAATTAAACCACACAAGGGTGAGGGTCCTGAACTTGAAGAGGTCAGATTTTAAAAAGATGGGTGAATGCCTCAGAGATGCCCTGGCAGGGGATGACCTGGATGGGGTGGAGGAACAGTGGATGAAGCTAAAAAGGGCCATAGGGAAGGCAACAAGCCTCTGCAACAAGCAAGTGAACAAAAGGATGAGGAAAAAGAGACTGCTCTGGTTCTCAAAGAGGTGTCGGAAAAGGTAAACGCTAAAGGGTTGCATTCAGAGGTTATAAGGAGATGCAGAGGGAGGAGGATAGGGAGGTGTATCAGGGTAAACAGATGGAAG
Organism: Neoceratodus forsteri; assembly: GCA_016271365.2. Taxonomy (NCBI): domain Eukaryota; kingdom Metazoa; phylum Chordata; order Ceratodontiformes; family Ceratodontidae; genus Neoceratodus; species Neoceratodus forsteri. The sequence goes on along the minus strand of CM028137.1, from coordinate 821,509,693 downwards.
CAGGGACAGCAGTTAGGAGGCGAAGGCACAAACTGAAAAGAGAATAGCTCACGTGGTAACAAAAGGGACAAGACATTTTTTTAGGTATGTAAGTGAAAGAGAAAGACCAGGGGAGAGATTGTAAGGCTAAAAGGGGAAGGGGGGACTGTGCAGGGGGAGCAGGAAAATGCAGACGTTCTGAACAAATACATTTGTTAAGTGTTCACAGAGGAAGGAGAAGCAGCAAGGACACAGAAAGGTAACAGAAGCTTTGGAGGGAGTGGACACTAGTCCATTTTTGGAGGTGAGAGTCCTGAAGGAATGCACTAGTCTGAAGGTGGACAAAGCAATAGGGCCAGATGGGGTGCATCCAAGGTTACTGAGGGAGCTCACGGAGGTACTGGCTGTACCTCTGACAGTCCTGTTTAACAACTCATTGGAAACAGGAATGGTTCCAGAGGACTAGAGGAGGGCAGATGTAGTCCCACTTCACAAAAGTGGTAGTAGGGAGGAAGCTGGAAATTATAGGCCAGTCAGCCTGATGTCGATGGTGGGAAAGTTAATGGAATCAATGTTGAAGGAAAGGATTGTGGAATATCTTGACTTCAATGGATTACAAGACCCAAGGCAGCATGGATTCATTGGGGGAAGGGGTTATGTCAAAACAGCCTGATACATTTTTTTGACTGGGGGTTCAAGGAACTAGATTAGGGTGTAGTGGTGGATGTAGCCTACCTAGATTTCAGGAAGGCTTTCAACACCGTTCCACATAGACAGGCTGGGTAGCTTAGGAGTGGGTCTAAAGGTGGTAAACTGGGTAAGAATTTGGTTAATGGATAGGTGGCAGAGAGTCGTGGTAAATAGAGTTCACTCCGAGAAAGGGAGGATGATAAGTGGGGTGCTTCAGGGATCAGTGCTGGGACCGGTCCTCTTTAATGTCTTATGTAAGTGACATTGCAAAGGAGCTGGAAGGGAAGCTCTGCCTCTTTATGTATGACATCAAAATCTGCAATAGGGTAGACACTCCAGAGGGCTGAAAAGGATAAGCAGAGACCTGAGAAAACTTGAGCAGTGGTCAGGGGTATGGCAGCTTGGTTTTAATTAAATTTTATTTTTACCAGGATAACACCATTGAGACAGCTCATTTGCAAGGTGGTCCTGGAAGGACTAACAAACATAGGTTTCAATGAGAGAAAATGTTTGAGTACAAAATGGTTGGGGTGGTATTGATAACCACCAAACAGGAAAGAGACCTGGTGGTAATCATATCTGATGACCTAAAGTGGTCAGGTAGTGCAACAAGGGATTTGGGAGGGTGAATGGGATGCTGGGGTGCATAGAGAAGGGTATAATCAGCAGGAAGAGGCAGGTGGTGTTGCCTCTGTATAGATTGCTGGTAAGATCCCACCTAGAGTAATATGTTCAGTTCTGGAGACCACATCTCCGGAAGGACATAGACAGAGTGGAGTCGGTCCAGAAGAGGGCAACTAAAATGGTGCAGCGTCTGCATCAGAAGCCCTGCATGGAGAGACTTAACTTTATCTGCACTGTTTTGCTATGTATATGTCATACCAAACTGTAACTGAAAATGTGCATTCGATTTATCTGTACCGTATTGCCTATGTTACCCTCTTCCTTCTCCCCCAGGACGCACTGTGAGACAAGCAACCTGTTGCTCAGTGTGTTTTTTTCTGGTGAAACTCTTCAATAAATAAATAAATAAACTTAAGCACCTAAATATGAACATCCTGGAAGAGAGCAGGGAAAGAGGGGACAGGATAGAGACATTTGAATACCTGTGGGGGTGAATAAGGTGCTGGAGGGAAGTATTTTTCAGAAAAAAAGGTGTTCAAGAACAAGGGGACATGATATGAAGCTGGAGGGGGTAGATTCAGGAGTGATATGAAGAAGTACTTCTTCACAGGAAGAGTGGTGTATTCCTGGAACAGCCTTCCTGTGGATGTGGTGGGGTGAAAACAGAGGTGGGGTTCAAGAATGTATGGGATAGGCATAAGGGAATCTTAGGGGAAAGGAGAGGGTGGGAGAATGGACTGGAGATCAAGTAGGCTCTACAGTGATACTGTAGGCAGGGAAAAACGGGCAGACTACGTGGGCCAAGTGGTCCTTATCTGCCAGTAAATTCTATGTTTCTATGTAATGCATCCTCTGGGACTATGCCTCTTGCTGGAGGTCCGCAACAAAACTTTGGGAACTGATTGTTGTTCAAAGAAGAGAAAAGACCTATTTCCGGAGTGCCCCATCTTCTGAAGACTGATGCCAGTAACAGCTGGCTCATGATCCACTTGTGGTTTCCCTGACTGGTTCTGCTTAGGGCACCTGCTAGGACATTGCACTTGGCTGGTAGATGTACAGCATGAATCCTTGCATCTAGGGAGTAAGCTATATCTCAGATCCTCCTAGCTTCTGGGCACAGCATTGCGGAGCTTGTTCCTCCCGGCTTGTTTATACAATACATGGTAGTGTTATCTGTTTGAATCTGAATAGACTGGCCTTGTAGCAGGGAGGAGAAAGAGTGCACTACCAGCAATATTGCTCTGAGCTCTAGGAGGTTGATGTGTTCCTAAGCCTTCTTTGTGCTCCAGAAGCCACGTAATGTGAGTTCCTCTAGGTGGGCTTCCCATTCTAGAAGTGAGGCATCTGTTGTGAGGACACTTGTGGACTGCTGGAGGAAGGGAATGCCCTCTCTGCAGTTGTTTTCTTCATTCCACTACTCTAGTGCACGCAAGAAGGTCTTTGTGACTGGTACTAGCTTGGACAGTGGGTCCCACCTCTGAGAACAGTAGTCCCTTGGGGGATTTTGAATGTCCCTCATCTGGAATTTGGCCCATAGCACACCACCGCTGTGCATGATGCCATGTAACTGCAGGAAATCCCTTGCAGGCCTTGGCTGGGCCTGTGTGAAAGATTCTGCAGTACCAATCAGGTTTGATACCCTTTATTGTGGAAGGAAAGCTTTCCCCTGCAGGGTATCCAGCTGTGCACCTATAAAGTGCAACACCTGAACCGGTTTTGTTTGAGACTTTTTTCAGATTCATAAGGAATTCCAGGTTCTCCAGGGTTCTCTTTACCCTTTGAATAAAGCCCCTTATCTCTTGGTCTGTTTTCCTCGAGACCAGCCAGTCCCCTAGGTAGGGAAAAACCACCACATCTTGCTTTCTCAGGTGCGCTTCCACCACAGCTAGGTACTTTGTGAAGACCGTTGGTGCTGAAGTGAGGCCAAAGCTGTAAACTGATAGTGGCAGTTTCCTAGTCTGAACCTGAGGTATTTTCTGTAGTTGGGTTTGACTGGAATGTAAAAGCAGGCGTCTTTCAGATCTAGTGACCCCAACCAATCTCCTGGCTGTAAGGGTAGTATCACTGTGCCCAGAGTGACTGTCTTGAAACTTTCCTTTTTGATGTGGTTGTTCAGATATCTTAAATCAAAAACTGGTCGACACTCCCCAATTTTCTTGTGGGTCAGGAAGTATTTTGAAAACAGGCCCTTTCTCCACTGTGAGGTGGGACCTTTTTTTTTTTGTTATACTTTATATTTATGCTCCCCTGCCCCCTGTGCGCCACCTCGTCAGGAGTGCCTGGCATCTGTCCCCATTCCTTCCTGCCTGGAGCCCCATGGTAGTCTCCTCCGTGTAACCTTGGTTCCCCCCCAGGTGGGGACGAGGGGGGCCCATACACCCCAAACAACTGTCGTTCATCGGGGGTCACTGCTCGGGACAGGCAGGGGACCTTGGGGATCTGTGCTGGCGCTCCATCTTCCTGGAGTGCAGGGAGCCATTTTCTATTTTTCCCCTGGTGTGCCATGTGCCCTGACGTCAAGCAGGACCTGCCGATGTCCATCATGCCCAACCCCTCTCTGTATGGCCAGGCGCTTGCTGTGCCTCAGGCCTCCGCCTAGGGTCAGTCGAGCACTGGGCCTCATTTCCCCATCCCTCCCCAGAGAAGGCAAGCAGTCCACGGATCCTCAAGCCTTCTCCCCCCGGACGGCCCTCCAACTCCCTAGGCTCGTTCTCGAACCCAGGTCACCGGCGTTGTCAGCGGTAGCGCTACCGATGTGCTGGCGGGCTGGCTGAGGTGGGACCTGTTCTACTACTTTTGCCTTCAGCAGCTTCTTTACTTTTAGTTTCAGCAGAATTCTTTCAGTTGTTGATTGAGCCAGAACATTTTTTGGTTTCTGCAGTCTTGTAAACCTTTTGAACTCCAGTGGCAATCCCTGACCTACTACTTACAGGACCCACTTTTCAGTGCTATTTTTTACCCAGCTTTCCCCCCACTGACAATGGTTGGGTGACTGGGGCAGGCTTTTGTTTTGTCTGTGACCTGGGGGTGGTGCTATAGCAGTGCATGTGGAGATCCTCCTCCCTCTGTAGTAACCTCTTTGGGGTTGGTACTCATAGGGGGTGTAGGGTCTGGGCTAGTAGCTCCTACCCCTGTCTCCCCCTTCCATAAGGCCTTTAGGAAATGGAGGCTTTTTCTTTCTTGGTGTTATTTTTGTAAGTGGTCTTGCACGCATCCACTTTTTTCATCTTTGCCTCTGTTTTGTCACCAAAAAAGGAATTTTCCTCAAAGAAGAAATACATGAGCTTGGTCTGGGTGTCCTGGGAAAGGATGGTAGCCCCAGCCAGGCAAATCTTCTCAATGCCACTGCATGGGCTACGATCCTTGAAGCAGAGTCATTGGGTGTCCACAGCAATGTGGAACTGGTACTTAGTGGCATCCAATGTTGACTTTGCTGTGGCAGCCAGGTCCTGTGCCACCTCACTGTTAACCTTATCAGTCAGTGTCAGCACTGTATTCCACAGTGCTTTCTGGGTTGTATATGCGTAATAAGTTGCCTGCCTAAGTAATAGAGAAGCTGTTGTATACACTTTTTTGGCCATAGTATCTGATTTCCTGGAATCCCTTTCAGGAGGCTGTTTGGAGAAGGACACCTTAGCCTTCTCACAAACAGCTGCTAGGACCATTCCTTCATGATCAGGATGGACATACAGGAATTCCACCCCCTGTCTGTCCACCTGATATTTCTTTTTTACTTTTCTATGTATGCCAGCAGCTGAATTCGGTTCTGATATGAAATTTGAAGTAGCTTTTTGGAGTGATTCGTATATGGGGAGCAGCAGCCTGCTTGTAGGGGTTATCTCCATCATACCCATATACTGCACTTCCTCCTCATCTTGCTCTGTTTCATGGGTGGGAATGCTGAAGTGCTCACCATCTGTTTGATGAAAAAGGAGTGTAACCCTCATACAAGTAGGGGGTTCTTGAAAGCCTTCCTGGAGCTTGCCTAAATGCTCCCTGCCTAACTGGTGTTCAGCTTAGCGCCGTCTAAATGTGGGTATTGTGAGTGCTTCTAAAGCCTCCCGTATTGTCTGTTTAAGAGCTACCTGCTCGCAGGCTCCAGTGGGCTGATATGGGGGGGACTGGTGTGTCCCTGTTCGAATTCCACCTGAGCTGTGGTGAAATTGCTCCCCTTTTGGCAGTTGCTATATGCGCAGAGGGAGCCCTTTTAAATAATGTAACTGTTTGACCATGACTAGCTAGCAAGTTGAGGGAATTACAGTTTGTTTAACCTGTTTCTGTTGCAGCTGAGTCTGTGTGTGCTGTGCCCCTCCATATTGGACCAGGACATTCTAAAGGGTCCAATAGGAGTAGGGGGTGCCCCAAATGGAGTAACTGGTGACCAACCAGAATGAGGGCTCTCTCGGGAGCCGATGGACCAATGGAGACACAGCCAGTAATTGTGGGAAGTGAAGGCTAGACCATGGCGCCTTTTTCACACCACTGAAAGCAGGACTAAGTGATTGGCATCTGTAGTAAGCCAATGGGATCGGGTGGCGCCCGAGTAGAGAGGATGGCCCCAAGCTGTTAAGGGCAGAAGCATTGTGGCTGTGAATGAGGAAGGAGCTCTGGGCTTCTGCGCCATTGAGTGTTCATGCGGGAAGCGCATGAAAGGCCTATGGTGGCCATTTGAATTGCCGGCGATCCATGGACTAAATCCACAGAGCAGCAGTCAGAGGAGGCTGTGCACACGTCCCAGCTACCTACCAGACTCAACCTGTAGAGGACTGGAGAATCACGCTCGGTCTGTCAGGAAGGTGAAGCTGCAGCGAGGATCCCGAGTAATGGTGTGTTCAGTTGGACCTTGGGAGCAGCTACCTGGTATGGTACCCCTCTGTTGTTTTCCATATAAGTGTGTGGAGAAGTGTCTGGAGTGCAGGCTCAGCCCTGTGAGTGGTGTGAGAGCGGTTCTCTTCTGGAGTCGTGAGTACTAAAGCAGGGTAGCTCCCTGTAACAGGTTGCTATTAGAGGCATGATCTTCCGGTTGTTTTTCTGACTGCATTAACTGAGCCTGCTGGCTCCATCTAATCTTCATGGGAATTAAACTCTCATTGTGTCGGGGCCCCAACCAGCTGCATCAAGGAACTAGCCTTTAGGGCTTGGGTACCCATGGACAGCACCTTATAGGTTAGGCCTGTGCACAGAGCCCTAGGTAGATACTCATAGGTTGTAGTGGTAAGCCAATCACCCTGATTTCCCCCCGGTTCTTGTTATCTTCCCATAAATTAATCAGATTGCTTGTTTTGCAAAAGCACACTGGCTGGTTTGTGTATTAATGGTGAAATACTGCACTGTGAAAATTGTGTAATTGTACCTTACTTTTCAGGAGGTCCCCGGAGTGAGCTGAGTGGATCGAGCCGGGGGTAAGTGTCTATGGTAAGGGCACTGTAACTGAACTGTGTGGGCCACTAGTGGGAAGCGAGGGGGTTGCAGTTACCCAGAGGGCTGTGACCAAGTCAACCTCGACTGTTCTAACCCCGACCTCTGGGTGGAGGCACCCGCCAATGGATCTGGGACCCTCACCCTGTTACAATTAAAGCAGGCAGGGGTAGTAGCCCACAGGATAGCGCCCCCTTGGGGTTACAGGAATATGAGGTATTATCCTCTGTAGGCCTAGAAGGGGAGCTAAACTCTTGTTCAGGTGGACCATCTCGTTCCATGGGTACACGTTCCTCCTCTGCCTTATAATACGTGTTCTCCTCCTCTACAGGCAGATGGTCTGGATCCTGAGCCTGGGGAGGGGTGACATGCATATTAAGAAAGTTTTTTATAGCCTGGAAGGCCTGGATAAACTACTAGGCTTTTGCCATGTCCTCTGTTGAGGGCATTTGTCATAGGTCTGCTGCTTGTACCTTTTCCTTTTCAGAAGGAGTGGCATGGACCTGCTTTTCTTTTTGCTTTTTTATTTTTGCCATCACTGGACTCAGGGCTCCTCTGGTATCTATAGAGCAGTTACCTACTGTAACAGTAGCTCTTAGAGAGAATCTCCTTCATTGAGCCACATCATGAAACCATAAACCGTTGGCATCAGGACCACCTGGAACTTTTTGCTGACTGGGGCCACCCATGTCAACGCACCTCATCAGCACCTACATTGCATGGGCATCCCCAGCATGCTTCAATTCCCTGATGAAGACAAGCTGAGTGGGTCAGCAGACCTGCAGAGACTGAAGTGACTAGGACCAAGCCCAGCACACAGGAGAGGATATGTCAACCTGAGTACAGATACCATTGGAGGCATCAAAGGAGAAGCATCTTGTGAGAGCAGGCAGTATTGTCACCCATCACAGGAATGACCAAGTCAACCCCGACTGTTCTAACCCTGACCTCTGGGTGGAGGCACTCGCCAACGGATCTGGGTCCCTCACCCTGTTACAGTTAAAGCAGGCAGGGGTAGTAGCCCGCAGGATAGCGCCCTGTATGACAAACTGAGGGGCAATACTACCATTGCACTGTAGCGGTTATAATATACCATCTGTTGTTGTGAGTTTTGATAGTAGCCCAGGAGCCCTAATACAGAAAGGAAGCTCAAACTTTTGAACTTTTAAGTTGAAAACATCGCAACTTTTGTTACGAAGCAGTCCAGCGGTACACACCGCTACTTCCGGGTATCAGGGACACATTTAAAACCGAGCAGCAAAGCTGCAGCTCTTTTAGAAGCAGTTAAATCTGGGAAAAGATTTAATTTTTTAAACAGTGCTGCACATTTAAACTTTGGAGCCCTAATATCTACATGGTGTTAGGCAGAGGGGAATGTTAGCCCTGTATGACATACTGAGTGGCAATATTACCATTGCGCTGTAGCGATTATAATATACCATCTGTTGCTGTGAGTTTTGATAGTAGCTCAGGAGCCCTAATACAGAAAGGAGGCTCAAACTTTTGAACTTTTAAGCTGAAAACATCGCAACTTTTGTTGTGAAGCAGTACAGCGTATGCACCGCTACTTCCGGGTTGTGCATTATAAATCTCCGACAGGAGCGAGCAGGGCGTGCGGTGTCGCACGCGGAGATGTGTGCAGAAAAACTGAGGCAGCTGAGTAAACCAGGAGTTCAAAAAAGTGAAGAGTGAGTAATACTGAGCCTAAAAATGCTGTGGTGCAGTGCATGCAAGATGTTTAAGAAAGGGGAAAATGTGGAGGTCTTTATATGTAGCAAGTGTAGCGAGATCAAGGAATTAAAGGCTGAAATTATTGAACTAAAAACAAGAATTAAGGTACAGTTAGAAATATCCCTGTTGGAACAGTATATTGATGCTAGAGCTGAAGGGAATATACCAGATAGTACTAGGGAAACCGAGGAGGGGTGTAGAGAGGCGTTATTACCCTGCATGATAGATAAAAGTCCAGAAAAATGGTCAGAGGTCTCCAAAAAAGGATCATATAAAAGAGGGAGACAGAATATTGGAAGGGTCTCAAACATCCTGACTCCAAATAGAGTTCAGGCATTGACAATAAATGAGGAGCGGGATGAAACTCAGCAAGTAAATACCGATTTGGGCCCTCTGGCTGTAGACTATGTATGCACAAGCACACAGAATAAACAGATACCAGTACAACCATTAGATACTGAAGTAGACCCATTTGAACTAATAAATGTAAGTGGAATTATCCAAAATACAGCACAATGTCTACCATCACAATTTCAAGTCCCAGCAAGGAATACTCCACATGATATTTTATATATTGGTGATTCAATATTAAGATATACAGATAATGTGTTATGTAAACAGCAAAATGAATATACAACCGTCAGTGTACTACCAGGAGCAGGTATAGGGGACATCAAAAACTTGCTGCCAGGTTTACTAGAGAACACCACTACTCCATTTACAGTCTAGCATGTAGGTGTAAATGATGTGGGAAAAAGGAATACATTGGATATACAGTGAGATTTTGAAGTAGTGGGAGCTACACTCAGTGGGAGGGGGTGTGAGTTACTGATTTCAGGAATTCTACCTATACCAAGGGCCAATGAGCGAACAAATCAGGCAATATACAGATTTAATGGATGGTTAAAGAGATGGGCTAATAGGGAAGGCTTTCTATATATAGATCACTGGCAAGAATTTCATAGCAGGCAGCTGTTTGCAAGGGACGGGTTACACCTTAATAAAATGGGAAAACGCATATAAGCACAACAACTAAAAAATAGTGTGAACCACCATTTAAACTCAAAAAGCAGGGGCATGTGGGGGATATAACATCTGGCCAACCAGTAAACAAGTGGAATTTTATTTTACTCAATGCAAGGAGTCTAACAGATAAATTTGATGAGTTAAAATTAACCTTGCAAAATCAGAATATACATATTTGTGCAATAGTAGAAACACGGTGGCAACCCGAGGATACCTGGGATAGGCAAATCCAGGGGTATGTATTGTATAATAAAGATCAAGTACAATCTAGAGGTGGGGGGTTGCTTTATATATTGCCGAGGATATTACTACCAAAAGTATGGATACAACTAGATGGCAGGAAGCCGAGGCTATCTGGGTTAAGATAAGCCCACCCAGAGCAGCTAAAATCAATCTAGCAGTAATATACAGGCCACCATCTATGAGGTTAAAGGAGGATGAAATTATATTAAACTTGGTTAACCATATAACAGTAGCAGGAAATGTAATATTAGCTGGTGATTTTAACCTCCCTGGCATAGAGTGGGGTGACTGGAAAGCTAGCACATTAGTTGAATCTAAATATTTAGAGGCATTTAGTCTTGGAGGTCTTGATCAACATGTAACAGCTAACACAAGACATAATCATATATTGGACCTAGTATTAAGCAACCTGGGTGATAACATTACAAACTGCAGGATATTTACCCCTTTGGGGTTCAAGTGATCACGATATGGTAGGTTTCCAGTATTCCAGTAGTCTAGGGGAAAATAAGGGTACTACTATAATACATAGATACAATGCTGCCAATTTTATACAGATGGGTCAAGACTTGGTCACGTGGGAATGGCAAACAGATTTTCAGAAACAGACAGTAGCACACATGTGGGATTCATTGACGGATAAGATTAATGGATTAATCACTAGATATGTACCTATCAGAAACAAATATAACAAGGAAAAAAATCTATCCGCACCCTGGATGAACGAAACAGTTAAAAGTTTGATCAAAACTAAAAACAAAACTTATCATATAGCAAAAAATATTAATACCAAGGCAGGATGGGAAGTATATAGAAACAATCTCAAAATTGCGAAAAAAGCTATAGCAAGAGCAAAAAGAGATTACGAGTATGTAATAGCATCAAAGGTTGGGGACAACTATAAAACCTTTTATGCATACATCAATAATAAAAAAGGGAAAATTACTACTATAGGACCGTTAAAAACTCATGATGGTAGCATTATAATTGATAACAAGGCACTCGCAGAGGAATATAACGTATACTTTTAATCAGTCTATAATAAAAATTCCCAGACTTCTGCAGAAAGTGAGGTAGTTAAACAGGGGGGATCACCTCTAAGAACAGATCCCGTTGATGTCCTGACTAGGCTAAAGAAGCTAAATCAGAATAAGGCACAGGGACCAGATGGGATCCACCCAAGGGTGATAAAAGAAATGGCAGTATTTTTAGTGGGACCAATAACATACTTATATCAGGAAAGCATCGACACAGGTGAGGTCCAAGATGCCTGGAGACAAGCTGTGATTATACCCATACATAAAAAAGGTTGTAGACAGGAGGTCTCTAATTATAGGCCCATTAGTTTAACCTCTGTGCTTGGAAAGATCCTGGAGGGTATAATCAAAGATTATATAGTTGAGCTTATTGACAACACAGGCAAGATAGATAGGACTCAACACAGATTTACTAAAGGTAGATCGTGTCAGACTAACCTGTTGGAATTCTATAACAAGGTTAGTAAGGCCATAGATATGGGTAGATCGGTGGATGTGGTCTTCCTGGATTTTGCGAAGGCCTTTGACAAGGTCCCTCACGGGGAGCTTGTTAAATCACTTAATGAGATTGGCTTACCAGTCTGGATTCAAAAATGGGTGAAGGATTGGCTTACTGGAAGAAGTCAGAAAGTATGTGTCAAAGGTGAATTTTCTGGTTATGTTGGGGTGACCAGTGGCATCCCCCAGAGCTCAGTGCTGGGACCATGTTTGTTCAATTTGTACATTTCATCGATGCAAGTAGAATCAGCTGTCTGGATGTCTAAATTTGCAGATGACACTAGAATTGGGTGTCCAGTGAATAATTTGGAGGAGCAGGTAGTTCTGCAAACTGCATTAAATAGATTGGACATGTGGGCTACCCAGAAGCAATCAATATTTAACATTGATAAGTGCAATGTTATGCATTTTGGGAAAAATAACAAATTTCAGTATACCCTGGGAGGGTCTATATTGAAGGTAGTCTTTGAAGAAAAAGATCTGGGGATTATGGTAAACCAGGATTTTAGCTTTAGGGTACAATGCAATACAGTGGTTAAAAAAGCTAGTGGCATAGCAAATTGCATAGCAAGACACATTAAAAGCAGGGATAGGCTGGTTATGATGTCATTGTATAGTGCACTGGTGCGTCCCCATGTGGAGTACTGCATCCAGTTTTGGGCCCCATATAAGAGAGGTGATGTTGAACTGGTGGAGAGAGTCCAGAGGAGAGTGACAAAAGTATCAAGGGACAGAGGGTATGAACTATAAACAGAGACTACATAATTTAAACTATATCCCTTGGAGTATCGTAGATTGCTGGGAGATATGTGTTTGATTTATAGGGCATTGACTGATGCAAATATGTGGGATCTCCTGGGCCTGACTAAAAGGGACCAAACATATGATACTAGGGCTCACAATTATCAATTGCTTAAAGATAGATATAATACAAACAGAAGGAAATATTGGTTAAATAATAGAGTGACAGAAGTGTGGAACAAGTTACCAGGAGAGATTGTGGAGAGTAGTACAATGCAGATATTCAAAACACAGTTGGATAAATATCTTTTAAAAAAATATATAAATGGGTATAAGTAAAGCAGGGCTTGCGAGCTCATGGACAAATTGTCTTCATGCTCTGTATGATCTATGTAATCTATGTAATCACCCAGAAAAGGGGGAAGGAGGGAGGATGAGCTGTGGCTCAATGGAGGAGATTCTCTCGAAGATTTACTGTTATGGTAGATAATTATTCTATCTTCTTCAAGGATATCTTCTTCCATTGAGCCACATCATGGAATGATTCCTAAAGAGTACCAAAGCACAGAGGAAGGACAGCAGGACCTAATGATCCTGAATGAGGAAACCTTACAAAACACTGAGTCCAAAGCTGGCACCTCTATGAGAGATGATAACCAGACAGTAGTGTTTAGTAAATGTATGAACAGTACCCCAAGTGGCAACAGCACAAATGTCAGCCCATTTTGGAAACAAACCGCTGAGGTAGCAACCCCATGGCTGGAATGTGCATCAACGGGACCAGAAAGCTGCTTAACATGCTTATGGTAACAAAATTTAATACAACTGCCCAACCATTTGGACAGGTCCTCTTTTGAAATCAGTGAGCCCTGCTGGCCTGGCGTGAGGAGCTGGAAGCCCACCTTGCACTATGCCCGGCGACCCAGGTTGGGGAATGACCTTGGGTTGTCGGGGTGCCAGAATGGGGAGCAGGATCGATTGAAGCCGGTAGGCTGCTCTCCTCTCCTGAGGGTGGTGGGGTGGGTTGTCGCCTCCTGTAGTACTGTTCTCACCCAGTGAAGGTCCGGTGGAAACATAGGCAGAGTGGGCGGCAAGGACGGGAGGGTGGAAGGGGCTGAGCTGGTGCCATGGCGTGTGTGCGTGCCTCCACACGCACACACGGCCGTGTGCCAGGGCATCGAACAAGGTAAAAACCGACGGGAAAAACCACCATAAATATAATAATTAAAAATAATTCGAAAAAGAAATCAGTGAGACCACCATCCTGGGGACAAAAGCTATAAACAGTTGGGTGGATTTTCCACAATCCTTGGTACAATCCAGATACAAACACAGCATCTTGCTGACATCCAGCATATGTAAACAAAGCTCCCCACTATCTGTGGGAGGTGAAAAATAAACAGGAAGGTCAACAGCCTGATTTAGTGTTCTCTCATACATAACCTTCAGAAAGAAATGAGGATTAGTACTTAATGTAACCTAGCCTTGTGGAAAATAATACAAACAGGGTCTGCAACCAGAGCTTGCAACTCTGAAATACATCTTGCCAACATCATAGTCGCTAATGTAACCCTCCTACAAATGGGGGTTCCCAAAAAGTCTTCTTTGAGCTTGCCTAAATGCTTACTGCCAAGCTGGTGTCCTGCGTTTTAGCAGTTTAAATGTGATTACCAGTGCCTATATAGCCTCTGTGTACTGTCTCTTTACTTAAACTGCAATTAGGCAGTTCTTAATCTGAGAGGGAGCTCTGTTTAAAGATGTAACTATTTACTGAAAATCATTTAGAGTGATAATGATAATGTAGTTTGTCTAACCTGCTTTCTTTGTAGCAAGGACTGTTTTGTTTGTCTCCACTATCTTGGTCCTGGACTGCAAATTGGACCAATCAGTACTGGTGGGACCTAAAATGTAGCCGGACTACAGGAGTTGTCTGAAGTCAAAATCTGTAGGAATTGTAGTTTTGAACTTTTTGTGCCTTTTTTTGCAACTGAAGGGGGAGCTCTTGCTTTGACTGACAGCCAAATTAGCCAACCGAATCTTTTGGATCTTGGGGAAGTCTCTGGCTGCTGGCAGTTTTCAGTTAGTTCTGAACTGGGAAGTGAAATGAGAAGAGCTCAAGTGTATTTTGGGCAGCAATCCTGAGTGGATTCGCATGGGAAAACTGTGAAAGGGCTGAGCTTTTGGCTTGCATGTCTGCCAGCTGCTGCTGAGAGGGAGAGAAGAGAATTATTTTGGACTAAATCCAAGTTTGTGTGACTAAAGTAAGCTACTGAAGTGGGCCAGGCTCAACCTGAAGAAGACCGAAGATTTTGTTGAATGCGATCGGCCTGTCAGGAGTTTCAGCTACCCCTAAGCTCTCGGTGTGTGCAGAGACTTTGCGATTGTGACCGGGGAGCGCTTTGCCTGGTACAGTAGAATTCCTGTACATGTAAATGTACTATGAGCTGCTAGTGGGTTGTGAGTTCGTTCCCCACTGTGTGAACTGTGTTCTGCTTGCTGGAAGCTGTATCCAGCCCAAAATGGACTGCATCCAAATTTGTCTGCATGTGGTCTGGGCCTTGCCAGATTGGCCCAGCCAGACTACCCACTGCACAGAGAAGCCATTGATGAGAGACCTGCCTGGGGACCAGCCACTGCTCCACGCTTGAACAGGAACAACGCCTCGGCGACTCGTGTGGGCCCTGCTTCTCCTGGCATTCCAGATCAACCACCTGCAGTCTTGATTTTCGTCCAGCCTGTGTCCAGTCTTGGGTATCGTGAGTAAATACCAGGGTAGCTCCCTGCAACAACAGCTTAATCTGAGTGTGTCATCTGATTGTCTTGTTGTTTCGTTTCCTTTACGAACTGAGCCCTCTGGCTCCGGATTACAAATATTGTGTACTACGCATGTTGTGTTTTCCATCACAGGGCCCCAACCAGCTGCAACCCCGTGCAACAGTCCTGGCTAGCCAATCTGTTCTCCACCTGGGTACTCAGAGGTGTGACTGTGTGGAGGGACTCAAAGCGCATGCATAACTGCTTGATTGATATAACCTTTAAGCTAACTAACCTGATTGTGCCCCTCCCTTGTTCAAGTCCCCTGAATAAATCAGATCTAACATTTTCTGCATGTAATCTGACTGTGATTCCAGTTTGTGCTCAAAGTACTGTACTGTTGCTATTTGCTGTGCATAACCTTGTTTTACAGGGGGTCCTCAGGGTCGAGCCAGAGGAACCAGCCCTGGCGGTAAGTGTAAACAGTGTGGGTACTTGTGTGGTATTCAGGGGTATTGTGAAAGTGATTATTGTACAGTGTTCAGGCCACTAGAGGGGAAAGATGGGGGTTACAGTGTCCCGGAGGGCTGTGCCCAGGTTAGCTTGACCACTACCAACCCTGACCTCTGGGTGAAGGCACCCGTTTCAGAACTCAGGCCCCTTAACCTGCTACTAGCCAAGCAGGCAGGGGTAGTAGCCCTTGGGATAGCACCACCTAGGGGTTACACTAAGAACAGTGTTTTCCAAGAAAGGAAGAGCAACTCATAAGTAGCAGCAGGTTCAAAGGGAGGCAGCCAGGTTTCTAGGACCATATTAGTCCCACACTGGAACCAGATCGCAGACCAGGGGGTGCAGTAGTAGAATACCCCTTAGGAACCTATGGGAAACCTCCATCTGGGTCACTGTCTTGCCTTCTGTGGTGGCATGAAAAGCCAACACCATGGCCAAGTAGACCTTAATAGAGGAATACCCCAGTCTCGAGTCCTTAAGGGGCAATAGGTAGTCCAGCACAGTAGGAACTAGATGGGACAGAGCTTGTCGCTATTTCGATCAGGTGTGCTTCTGAGTAGCTCTCTCTTGGTCAGCTTTAATTTTATTTAAATACTTGGTTATTTTTTTACTTTTTATGGTCAAGACTGACTGTGCAGTTGGGGAAAGTGTGTGGGTAGTGGTGTAGCGAACTTGAGATAGCCTCTCACAGGGTCTGGTATGACTTCCCGTCTGCCGATCTCCCAACAATGCACCTCCCGACTGCAAGTTCCCGTAAACTAATTTCTCACTCGGTAGCATTTGCTGACAGAATCTCTTCCCGACCAACAAATGTCCACTAGCAATACACAAATCACTTTCAGGCATCACATAAATGTACAGAATTTGAAACCCTCGCTACGACTTTGGCGACACAAAAATCACTTGCAGGACCAGACCAGAAAACCCTTGTTACGGCTTGATGTATAAATGCTAAGTTTAAAAAAGTTTACAAAAATGAAACTGATTAAGCACATGAAATGCCTGAGGTGCATAAAATGTTTACTACCTTTTCCATCGGATAAGCTTGCTGCTTGTTCATTCACACAAAGGGGAAGTTGCAAAAAAAAAAAATGGAAACACGTGACAGACTGTACTGAGGATTAAAAGATGTAATGTAATTGGTCTACCAATGACCTTGGACATGATAAAATTGCAACTGGTGGCTACCTTTACATTAAAGAAAGGATGTTGTGGGGACTTGTATTACTCAGTCTCTAAAAAATGCTACAGAAAGAGAGAAGAGCAGAGAAGATTCAGAACATCACTTAAAGCAGAGCTGCTCATTCTGCGATGCATTACATATGTGTCTCTGGTCCTTTATGTGATGCATTGAGACTGTGCCATTTTAAAATTTTAAAGTACTTGTTTTTAATATTAAATCAAACAGATTAAACAAAGTTGATGGGATGAACAAGCAAGGTAAGAAAAATCATATGCACTTCAGGCTTTTATTTTTTTAAACTTTTTTTAAACTTAGTGTGTCTACACCAAGCCGTAGCAAGGATTTTACCTGTACATTTTTGTGGTGCCTGCAAGTGATTTTGTATCGCCAAAGCCATAGCAAATGTTTCGCATCCTGTACATTTATGTGGTGCCTGCAAGTGATTTTGTCGGTCAATGGTTGCTGCAGGATAGAATTTGTCGGCAAACAAACCTGGTTGGTAAATTGAATTCGGGCAGTTGATTGTCTGCAAGTTGCTGGTTGGGCAGGTACTGATCCCCTCTCACAATGGGACTGCTGAGAAAAGTAGCCACAAAGGAACAGTAGATGTCTGGGCCTACTGGATCTGGGCAGGAGCTGGCCACAAGTGACTCATTTGATCCTGAACAAACACTCATGGATGTTCTGTGTGCTATTAAAGTGCTTGATCTTCAGGTAGTTGCCTTGGATGCCAAGGGACATGACTTTCATTCACGTCTAACAGTATGCGAGACACAAGCACAAATGTATCCAAAGCAAAAGATGCAGTGGGATCTGTGCTGTGAGGTGTTGCAATGACATCTAGCCTGATCAAGGAGAATAAAACTTTGAGATACAGATCAGAGGCCCCCAAAAAACAGATGAGGGCTTCTAATGTCAGAATACTGGGGTTATCAGAGAAACTGGAAGGAGATGAGCCAGCTGTGTTCGCAGAAATATGGATTGGGAGGCGTGGATAGCAGCCAACCACACTGGTTGTCTTCCACAAGAGCTCCTCAACACCACAGCTTAGTTATTTCCTTTTTTTTTCCCTATTGACTGCAATCTTTCTTTTTTTCTTTGGTTATTTAGATGTTTTTTGCCCCGGTTTTTTCACCTGGCCCCTTGTTCTGGCTGTGGACGTGTGTGGAGGCACTCGCACGCCACAGTACCGGAACACCCTCCCACTGCTTTGCCGTCCATTCACCTGCACTGCCCGTGGACCTCCATCCGGGGCAGTGAAACTATAACAGGTGACAGGGTCCTCCCTGGGAGAGGACAGCTACCTTGCAGTTGCTCAATCCTGCTCTCTCCCTCCCCCCCGTGCCAGCTCTCCGACAACCTGGGCTTGTTTCCAAACCTGAGTCACCGGTGTGATGCAAGGTACGGTATCCAGTGCCTCAGCCCTCAGTGTCACTGGGCTGGCAGTTGACTGTACTTTTTCTCACTGCTGCACCTCCTGAAGTTTCAGACCTGCTGCCTCGAGCTCTTGTTTTGGTGGAAAAACTGTGAAGTATTGTTTCATTTCACTTCATTTCATTATAACGCCCCCTACAAATGGGGGTTCCCGAAAAGTCTTCCTCGAGCTTGCCTAAATGCTCACTGCCAGATTGGTGTCCTGCGTTTATCAGTTTAAATGTGATTGCCAGAGAGTGCCTGTATAGCCTTTGTGTACTGTCTCTTTACTTATGACTGCAATCCAGGCATCTCTTAATCTGAGAGGGAGCTCTGTTGAAAGATGGAACTATTTGCTGAAAATCATTTAGAGTGATAATGATAATGTAGTTTGTCTAACCTGCCTTCTTTGCAGCAAGGACAGTTTTGTTTATTTCCACTATCTTGGTCCTGGACTGTGAATTGGACCAATCAGCACTTTTGGACCTAAAATGGAGTCGGACTACAGGAGCTGTCTGGAGTCAAAATCTGCAGGAATTGTAGTTTGGGGCTTTTTGTGCCTTTTTGCACCTGAAGGGGGAGACTTTGTTGTGACTGACAGGAGGATCAGCCAACCGAACCTTTTGGATCTTGGGGAATTTCCCAGGCTGCTGCAGCTAGTTTCAGTTTTGAGCTGACAAGTGAAGAAGTAACAGCTCAAGTGATTTTGAGCAGCAGTTCTGTGTAGTTTTGCATGGGAGAACTCTGAAAGGGCTGAGTTTTGACCTGTCTGTCTACCTGCTGTCCCTGAGAGGGAAAATAGAGTTTATTCGGACTGAATCCGAGTTGTGAGGACTATTTAAGCCACTGGACTGTGACCAGGCTTTAACCTGAAGAAGACCGAAGATTTACTGAATGCGATCGGCCTGTCAGGATTTCCAGCTGCTTTTGAATCCCCGGTTTGTGCAGAGACTCTGCGATCATGACCAGAAAGCGATTTGCCTTGTACAGTAGAATTTCCTTACATGTAAATGTGCTGTGTATTGAAAGTGAGTCGTGATTTAGTTCCCCACTGTGTGAACTGTGTTCTGCTTCTTGGAAGCTTTATCCAGCCTAATTGGACTGAATCCGCATTCATCTCCATTCGGCCTGGGCCGTGGCAGGCTGGCCCTGCCAGACTACTCCACTGCACAGAGAGAAAGCCACCAACAGGAGACCTGCCTGGGGATCAGCCCCCTGCTCCACACTTGAACTGGAATGATGCCTTGGCTAATCGTGTGGGCCCTGCTTCTCCTGGCCCTCCAGATTAACCACCTGCTGTCTCGATTTTCGTCCAGCCTGTGTCCAGTCTTGGGTATCGTGAGCAATCATCAGGGTAGCTCCCTGCAACAACAGCCTAATCTAAAAGTGTGTCATCTGCTTGTCTTGTTGTTTTCTTTTCAAGAACTGAGCCCTCCGGCTCTGGATTACAAATAATGTGTGTTTGTGCATGTTGTTTTCTTCCATCACAGGGCCCTAATCAGCTGCAACGTTCCTGGCTAGCCCACCATTCTCTATCTGGGTACCTAGAGTGTATGACTATTTATGGACCCTGAAGTGCATGCATAACTGTTTGATTGATAGAGCCTTTAAGCAAATTAACCTGATTATGCCCCTCCCTTGTTCAATCCCCTTAAATAAATCAGATCTAACTCTTTTTTGCATTTACCCTGACTGTGGTTCCAGTTTGTGCAAGAGTACTGTACTGCTGTTATTTGCTGTGTAGAACCTTGTTTTACAGGGGGTCCCTAGGGCCGGGCCAGAGAAAAGCCCTGGTGGTAAGTGCAAACTGTGTGGGTACTTGTGTGGGTATCAGGGGTATTGTGAAAGTGATTATCGTGTATTGTTCTGGCCACTAGTAAGGAAAGAGTGGGATTACAGTGTCCTGGAGGGCTGTGCCCAGGTTAGCTTGACCACTACCAACCTTGACCTCCTGGTGGAGGCACCCGTTTCAGAACTCAGGCCCCTTAACCTGCTACTAGCCAAGCAAGCAGGGGTAGTAGCCCTTGGGATAGTGCCACCTAGGGGTTACATCATTTTCATTTTATTTGTTAACCTGATTGGGACACTGGGCCGAAGCCCTTTTTCAGGTCCAACACGGACAGATAAACATACCCACTCAACACATAATACAAAACTACAACAATAAATATAGAACAATCAACAAACATCAAGCATAACGTGCAAGCAGACAATGCTAATAAATACTGTTTAAATCTGACCTTAAATCCTGGGTAAGACTTAACTGATCTTAAAGAAAACGGTAAATCACTCCACAGGCAAGGAGCCTGATATTCAAATGACTGAAGACCATATTTATTGTTAGTGCTTTGAGCTACCAACACTACACCCTGAAGTGATCTTATGTTGGCATGAACATCTCGAACCAAAACCAAATCGGACAATGAAGACATACCTTCAGAACAGATGACCAGGTTACCTAAAGCATACTCATATTTGAGCTGGGGTGACAGTCAGCCCAAAGAAGAGTGGGTCATAACTGGAACATCTAAAACAAATGGCAGATGATGTTATTATAAGTAACACTCAAAATCTGCGTCTCTTACCTCCAATTTATAAAACAATGGAGAAACATCATCTAAGTGAGGCATTAAAACCCCAGTAGCTAATTTTATATGGGAATCATATGACAAATATGATTTAAATGTATAAAGTTGCCCCAGTTTGCAATGTATTTTCCTTCTTACCGACTTTACCTGGGAGAAAAAAGTTCATGAAGGATCAAGTAAGACTCCCAGGTACTTAAACTCCAAAACCTGCTCAAGTAAATTACCTTGTACATCATGAGTTGACAAAAGTGGTTGATCACTAAGTTGTGCAGAGCTACCAAACATCACTTTGGTCTTTCTAGTATTCAAGACCATCCTGTTAGAAGACATCCCATCACATAATTTCAGAAATTCAACTTCCAGAATCAAATTTACAGTATATGTTCAACAGATTTGCCCTGATAGTACAAAATCAAATCATCAGCAAATATAATAAGCATTTACTCCTATCAAAAATTGAGGGAACTTGATTAAAAAACAAAGAAAATAACTGGGGACACCTGAGGCACACCACAGGTAGTGGAACATACAATTGATGAAGTGGAGCCAATGGAAACGCATTGAGAATGCTCCTGCAGAAAATCATAAATGAAGGCAACTGCAGAGTCTGCAGTTGTTCTTTACACATCCTACTGCTTTGGAACACTGTATCTCATTTCATTTCCATCAGTTTTGTCCCAAAGCCATGGGACGCCCTAAAACTACACAACAACAAGGCCAGCAGCATGGCTTTGAAGAAGAGCCCTTGACTAGCGTGATGTTGAAAGCAGTTAAAGAACCTGAAGCTTTCATCAAAGAGTTGGATTAAAAAGTTGATACTTTCACCACACAGGTTACCACCATGGAAACTAAATTGTATTTGGTGGCCTCCGACTCAAAGCAGGCACAATCGCTTGTCGAAAAGGCTGTAACTATGACAGCGGGCCTTGTACAAGAAAACAAACTTTTGTGCCTCCATCTTGAGAATGGGGCTCATCAATCTCATGTTCACTTATTGGGGGTTCCGGAGGAAAATGAGGGCATGGACTTGCTGGTCTTTGTTACTTCTATTTTGGCCACCATGATCATATTTCAGCAAGAGGGTGTCCTTATTAGGGCCTATTGAATTAATCCACATTGTTGCCCAGTGCAGGAGGGGATGTCTTGGGCCATACTCATTATTACAGCAGAACCCATGGTGATGGAACGAATCTTGTGGGCAGCGAAGGAAAAGGGACAAATTCAGCTCCGGAGAAAATCTTTTGATGCAGTGCAAGCTGAAGTGACGCAGCTGAGAGTTTCCCATACCCTGATAAACTTTGGATTGCTTATACTGGTCAGACCTATCTATATAGTGATCCTGTTGAAGCGGGTGTACAGACTACTTGAAATTAAGTCTGACCTTACAAGCAAGGACACCAAAGAGGACATTCCTGGTGAAGAGGACTGATATTTGATGTTTATGTTTTTTCTACCTAGCCTTCACCAGACTATCATTCCACCTTAAGCTATTTACCTCAAGCTGCTTATCTCTGTGGTATTCTCTAGTGACTGGCATTACCATTTACTGTTATGGTTGGGCTTTTGTCCATTGTCTGAATGTTTTATGCCGGTTAAATGGAGTTATGTTCCTATGTTAAGTACATGTTCTAATAATAAAGGAATAATGCACAACAGGGTGTGTGTCGTGCTGGGATAACACCACGCCTGGGGTGGTTGGGTACGAGGCCGCAGGCAGTGTGGTATTATCCCAGCATGACACACACCATGGAATGCATTATTCCTATTATCCAACAGCTTGTTGTTATATACATAATAAAAAAGTAATTTTAAAGATGTTTTTGTTAGTGTGGAAAAATATTTTTGTTTCTTAAGAGAAGATGAAACAATCATCTAGTAGCTGTGGCAAACAATCATCAAGAGGTTCACAGTGCTGAGACTAGACCTGTGGTGTTATGCTGGGATAACGCCATGGGTCCAGCTCCAGACTGACCAATCAACAGTCCAAGATTCTTTCTTGCCATTGTATAATATTTCTTATACTATACTCTAACCATTCAAATTATCCTGTATGCATGTATCATTAACTGCAGAGGGGCAGGTTTTAGCCTCAAATAACTGTTTTGTTTAATTTTTCTGTATCCACAATGGGCAGACTAGGTGGGCCAAAGGCCCTTATCTGCCATGAATATCTATGTATCTATGTATCTGTGTACAATTGAGCTGTTGTGGATGGACTTTTGTGGAAGTTGTTGAACTATGTTATTGGGACATATTTCCTTACTACATGGACTTGGGGTCATTGTGATCTATTCAAGAGTGGTTCACTCAGGGACTTATTGGATTTACCTTTTTTTCAGATCCTAGTCCATGGTCATGGAACAGATGGCCATCTTTGAGACTTTCCAGGACATTGCAGTTTTATATTAGAGAGATACTCCTCTATGATGTAACAAAGGGAAAGACGTATCTAAATCCTATGTATAACCTTTCTGTATAATGATTTCTATGCCTTTGCACCTTGAAAATGCATATTGTATTTGTTCTTTTTAATACACAATAAACATAAAGTACAAAAAAAATGGATTGGAGAAACACTGTATATGGAACCCTTACTCAAGATCTATAAATTGTATAGAATCAGGCCATGGAAGTGCAGGGAACAGGCATCTGGCCCCTCCACTTTCCTGATCATCTTTGCTGGCCTACATGAACAGGATAGGGTCCTGACTGCACCTTGGAATCAAGGTCCAGTCACTCTTGAAGATGGTTCAGAAATGTCTTTCTTTCCTGATCTGAGCTTTGCCGCCAGGGAACAAAGGAGGTCCACTGATACTCTGAGGATGGTTGTGCAATCCCTGGATGTCATACATGACCTTCGGTTTCCAGCACATCTTAAAGTAGTGTACACAGGCAAGCAATACCTATTTTCTGACCCTCATGAAGTTGGAACCCTGGTTACAAAAATTAAAACAGACTATGGCATGCAGGATGAACCTAAAGGAACTGAGGACTGAACAGAATTGACTCTAAAGTGTACTGTGAGTAGAGAGGGAATTTGGTAGTTTTGAAGGTTCAGAGTGCAGAGGAAGGAAGTGGGGATGCCAGGGTAAGAGGGCTATATGCCCCCCGAAGTACAGTCTCCTACGTCTGCCCCCTGTAATGGCAGACGGTATAATGGTGATTATTGTATTAAACAGCTGTACCCTTTTTTTCTCTGATGTTATGGGTGGGGATCATATATCTCTTATAGTGGCATCGACAACTACATGACACTTGATAGGCCGCTCTGACTCAGACCCCGTCTGACGGCTGGTGGTAGTAACTACTGTCAGCATTGGATTGCTGTTTGAAACTATTCAAATGTGGCTTTGCTTTTAGCCCTACACGTTGTAATGGACTGCCAGTTGTTTTTGAATGGGACTTTTCCCTTTACACAGAAATGGGACTATTACCCTGGATTTTTGAGTGGGGAATGTTACTTTGTTATGTAACATTGCCACTCATGTTTGGGTGGCACTCTTAAAAAGAATTCTTCAGGAGAGAGAGAATTGGGGTGCATAATTATGTATATTTGTTAGAAGCCTTGCTTAACTTGTTGGGGACTGTTTGGCCATAACCAGCTGGCATGTAATCTCTGTGGACTACTTATGGGTTCAGGGGTCCTACATTATAATGGCAGGCAGCTCATGCTGGACGCTTCTACACTTTACTGTTTACCCCCCATATGATGTGTAACCCTGGGCAGTGCTGTAAAGGATTCTATTGTAAACATGTGTATTTTCTTCTATGATGTCTAGTGTGTCTGCTGTGTACAATGATTTTTAAAAGTTATCTTTAATCAATAAAAATTTCTAACTGCAGGCTGGCCCATTGATGTAGCAGTAGTGCTACCACTTGTGATGCTGACGACCTGAGTTTGGGTGCGAGCTCGTGTTGCTGGGGGCCAACAGGGGGGAGGAGGAGGACTGAACATCCCACAGGACACTCAATCCTCCTCTGGAGAGTGAGGGTTGCCATCCCCGCTGCTATACTGCCACCTGGGTGACCACAGGTGGTAGTGCAGTTGGGGATGTCTGGGAGGGAAGGATGTTGACCGGGATCCAGGTGTGACAGCATGGCTATGGCATGCATGCATCCATTAATCCCCCATGCATGCTGATGTCCTTGGGGCTGGGAGAAACATGGAAAAATGAACCCCTGCACTCGAGGATGATGGACCACCCAGCAACCACAAGGGACCCTCCTGCCTCAGGCCCGCCACTCCAGCCTCCAAATGCAGACAAGACAGTTCCAGCATAAGTCCCCCCCACCTCATCCCCACCTGGGGGAATAACCAAAGCTCCATAGGGAGGACTGGACGTGCCAGCAACACAATAAGGGGGACAAAGGAGTTCAAGTGCAGGGTGGAACGAGGGCATAAATAGAAAGCTAAAAAAAAATCACTAACTGCAAAACTAACAAACAGACAAATAAACAAACAAACTAAAAACAGTAGGAAATGGACACATGAAGGAATCCAGGGCATGTTGAGTACATGGTACACCAAACTGTGAAACTTTTCCATTTCTGCAAGTAGCTGTATCGAGTAGACAGTTTTCTTTCCACCAGCAGAACATCCACAACTGCCAGGTAAACCCTGAAGCAGGAAAGCTCTGTGTCTTTAGGAGCCTGGAGTGGAGTTGCAGGGACCAAAGATCTGGTGCACCAGAGCATGCTGCTCCTGTGTCCAGCTCTCACAAGGGGAGCAGGATGGGGAGTTCCACTGCCAGTTGCTGGAGCAGACAGAACCAAATTTATCTGGGCCAGTATGGGGCCATCAGAATCAGTGTGGCCAATTTGGATTGTAGCTTGACCAGAACCCTCTTTATTAGAGGGATGGGGAAAGCATGCAGAAATCACTCTTTCCAGGAGAGGGTCAATGCGTCTCACTAGAAAACTCTAGACCCTGGAGCAAGCAAGCAGAAATGCAGCAGTTTTGCATTGTATGGAGATTCAAACAGGTCTATGTTTGGATGACTCCATTTTGCAAAAAGGTCATCCTTGATGGAGTCTGAGAGTTCCCATTATTAGCAGAATGCACAGGACTGACTCAGGCGATGTACCACTGTGTTCAGGGTAACAGGCAAAAATAATGCTGACAGAAAAATGTTGTGTTCTACAGCCCAGTGCCAAACTCTCATTGGCTCTTGGCAGAGAGGATATGAATGTTCTCCAGCCTGTTCGTTGATACTGTACATCACTGAAATATTGTCTGAATGGATCAGCAGCTGATGCCCCAAAAGAAGGTTGGGGAAGGCTTGTGGGCCATGCAAAACAGCACTCCTCTCCAGAGTGTTGCTGTGCAGAACCGTATCCAGAGGGGTCCTTTGGCCCTGAGTTACAAAGGGGCCGAAATGGGCACCCCTCCCCAAACTAAGGTATCTGTAGTCATTATCGGGGGGGGGGAGTGACCAAAGGAATGGCGACCCTGTCTCTAGGTTGGAGCAGTCCAATCACCAGAGCTTGGGGTGACGGAGAGGAGGAGTCACTTGTATTAGACACTCCAACTCCTCTGAATGCTGTATTCAGTGTGCACTGAGGAACCATTGAGGTATTATTATGTGTAGACTAGCTAGTGGGACAGTCAGTATGGCAGCTGCCAACAGGCTGGTTAACCTTAGACTGCATCTGGCTAAGAGATAGTGGCTGGATCAGACCAGCTGGGCCTGGGCTACCAGTGCCATATTACGGTCTGAGGGCAGAAATGCCTGACCACGCCCTGTGTCCAGAACAGCCTCTATGTATTAGAGTCTCTGGCAAGGGGTAACAACTGACTTCAGTTTATTGGCCAGTATACCTAGTTGATCAAAGAAGTGTTGGGTCCAGAATAGTGTGTACACTATGGCATCCCAAGATGGGGCATTCCGTAGCTAGTCATCTATGTAAGGGAAGACATAGAGGCTATCTCTGTGGAGGGTAGCAGCCTGCACAGCAAATACTTTGGTAAATGCACGTGGTGCAGATCATAAACCAAAGGGCAAGACACCAAATTGGTAGTGCAAGCACTGGAGCATGAAACACAGGTACAGTATTTTCTGTGTGACATGTACATTTTTTTTTTGTTTGATACTTTTTTGATGCTCAAGCCCTCTTGGTATCTCCACTCCCCTCCCGCTGCCTCTGGTGTCCCGGATGGAGCTACCCCATCGATCCTCTTGGTTTGGCCCCCCCCTCTGCACCAAACAACCTAGTGTCGGACTGCCCCATGTACAGGACACTGGCGCCATGAGGGAGCAGGGCTATTTTGCTTCTTGGTCTGTTTTTGCTCCGCTCCCCAAGAACGGCAGTGTGCAGTGGGGTTCAAGGAGATGGCACACACAGAGACATGATGCCGCTATGGACCCCTGCCTATGTCCTCCCCTCCCACATGGCACCCCCAGCTGCACCTCCACCCATGTGCACCCATGTGGCAGTGTTGCAGTGGGAGCGGCATCCCTCCCTTCCTCCCTGGAGGAGGAGAGCACCCCTAGGACACTTAATCCTCCTCCCCTGGCTGGCCCTCCAGTGATCCAGGCTCATTTCCGAACTTGGATTGCTGGTGTTGCACGCGGTAGCGCTACTGCTGTGCCAACGGGCCAGCCGTGACATGTGAATGTTGACATGAGGATTTGCATCCTTAAAGTCCAGAGCAACCATTTATTTATTTAGTTTTTGTTGACCGGGAAAGGAGGACTAGACAATCTCCTTGTAGTAAGAGTGGGAGGAGGACTGCAGAGAGACCATTCAAAATGTTTTGTATTCTATGAATAGATTCAGGCCTCAAAGGTCTAACATGGGTGTTAGATCCCCACTGCACTTTGGGACCAGAATGTACTGGGAATAATAGCCCTGGTTCTGTTTTAAAACTGGGACCAGTTCTACAGCCCTCTTGCAGAGGAGGGTTTGAACCTCCTCCAGCAGGAAGGCAAGATGTCCCACAGGAAATCTGTTCAGCAATGGTGGGGCGGGAGTCACTGGAGGAACAGTAAGAAGCTCTAGGGCACGTCCTGACTGAACCACCTCCAGGACACAGGCATCTGTTAGTTTCCCTCCACTTTTGTAGAAAGAGGGAGATTTGGCTTCCCACCAGAACTTCCTGAGGTAGTGCAGCCAGAGGAAGGAGAGGGGAGTCAGAAAGTACAAAGGGTGATGGGGGTGCCAGTAATTGTCTGACCTTTTGTAAGTCTAGCATGGGCACCAGGAGGCAGGTTTGTGTCCTGGGAAGTGGAAGGCTGAGGTCTACAGAAACCATGGCCCGGGCCCTTATATATCCATGACCTGAACAGGCAAAGGGCGTAGGAAACGAACCTGTCCCCATTCCTCTGAGCTTTGTGTTCAAAGTATTTAAGGACCTTAAAGTCAATTTTGAGGACTGTAAATCCCTCGATACATTTTCTGCATTATTGCCAAATAATTGCTTTCCTCCAAAGGGAGCATTTAGCACAGATTATTGTACATCAGAGGCAAAAGCAGTCAACCTTAGCCAAGAGTGGTGGCGAAGCCAAATCCCAGAGGCAGCAGGCCTGGCAGCAGCAGCAGCATCTACAGCATCATAGGCAGACCTGAGCAGGTTCTTTCAAGCATCCTGTCCATTAGCAATAGTCTGCTGGGACAATATTTTATCAGCCAGGGAGCTCATAGTTTTCCACAGGCAGTTCAGCTATCTTATTATGTAGACCTTGTAATTTGCAATCTTTAGGCCAAGGGAAGTAGAAGCAAAAATGATTTATCCTAGTACATCCAGCTTCCTCGATTCCTTGTCCAGAAGAAGAGAACTCATTTGTTTGAGTGCCTTTCATCTATCATGAGCAGCAGTGATTACCACTGAATCTGCTTCAGGCTATGACGAATAATGGGCAAGGTCACTGTTTTTCGGTTTTTACCGGAAAATCTGGTAAACTTCCAGAATTAGGACTGCCTGAAGACCAGTAAAAACAAAGATTTCATGGAATCTGGCATTTTATATTAGATCAGTAAATCTACAAAACTTGTGTTTTTCTTTTAATTCCTTCCTGTAATATTTTCACTTTGCTTTATTTAATGCTCTGTATATTAATCTTTCTTTAATTCTGATTATTTATGCACATACTAAAAGAATGATAGCAGAATCCCGGTAAAATCCGGAAATTAGAGAAACAATCGCCGGTGCAATTCCGGAATCTGAAGTCTTTAAAATGGAATTTCATTGTTTTAATCACCGTAAATCAGTGGACTTGATAATAGGGCTTTGTTGTAGGGGATGGCTATTGTCTATTAGCCTCTATTGGAACTGCTGACAATTGAGCTGGCCTATGCCAAGCAGCTAAGGTGACATCCTCTAATGCTGAATGCACTGGAGGAATGATCACTGTAGGGGAGGCAGACACTTCCAATAGTTCATAAAGATTTTTCTTGACAGAGTCCTTTTCCTCTGCTTGAAACCCCAATGTAGACTGTACCTGTTTAAGGAAGGCCTGAAATGAGGCATCCTCATGTAACCCCCCTACAAATAGGGGTTCCTAAAAAGTCTTGCTTTATCTTGCCTAAATGCTCACTGCCATGCTGATGTCCTGCATTTTAGCAGTTTAAATGTGATTACCAGAGCCTGTATAGTGATAACTAAAGACAGTAAAGACCCCGGTGAGAATGAGCCCCCCCCCCCACTATCTGAGACTTTTGAGGAGATATTTGCTAAGTTGTTGCTGGAGGAAGGAAAACTGTCGAGGACTGAAAGAAACTATTCCTGCCACCTAGGGGTGTTCCTCCCCCAACACCCCCTCCTTCTGTGCTCGTGCCAATGCTGTCTCCTATGTCTGTACCTGCCATTAGTCATGACTCTTACCGAAGGTTGAGAATCTTCTCCGGCACCCTCCCCACCCCCCAACGGGAGGATGATTGGGAGACCTGAATAGATTGTTCTTTTTTTTTTTTTAAATTTTCCTTTTTACGCCTGGGCACTGCGCCTTGTCCTTCAGCCGGTCACGGTCAGCAGCTCTGCCCTCCAAATCAGCCACAGCCCACCGATACCCGTGGCTTGCCCCCACGGTGGGGCCCTGGCATCCTGCCACATGCTGCGGCACTGGGATTAGTCGGGGCCTGGCCTGAGGGCACATTGAAGCCACGGCGAGCGCCATCTGCGTGGCAGCAGGCGGCCTCCTTTTTCCTGGTTTTCCCCGAGGAGGCGGGACGCGTAATGACGCCAGCGTCGCCCCGCCTCCTCCCCATGAGCCATGCTGCCGCGTGGGGACTCTCGGTCTCCACCAGGGGTCCCCAACGCACTGAATGCTGCCTGCACCTCCCCGGAGTAGGAGAGCTGCCCATCGGACGCTCAATCCTAATCCCCCCGGCCGACCCTCCGACGACTCGGATCCGTTCCCGAACCCGGGTCGCCGGCGTCGCAAGCGGAAATCCCACCGCTGCGCCGACGGGCCGGCACTGAATAGATTGTTCTGCCCCTTTGGTACCTGAATGGCAGTGTGTGGAGACTGAGAAACAGAAAAGTATCATAGAAAGTCTGAGGGGTCCCGCCCTAGAGGCCATTAAATTTCTGAGGTCCACAAACCCTGATGCATCTGCCCAGAAGTACCTATCTGCACTCGAAGGACATTTTGGGAGCATTGAGTCAGGGGAGAACTTGATGTGGAAATTTCAAGGTGCAAAACAATGGCCAGGGGAAAGTTTGTCTGCGTATGTTACTCGTTTAGAAAGAGCGCTGCAGAAGGCTTACCGAAAAGGTGGGGTAGCCGTCAGTGACTTAAACCATGTGAGGTTGGGGCACATACTGCAACATGCAAAGCATTCTAAATTGCAGCTGCTTCAATTAAGGCTCCCAGATAGAAGGGATAACCCTCCGGACTTTTGTGACTTGATAAAAGAACTCTGGG
The DNA here is from genome assembly GCA_016271365.2 of Neoceratodus forsteri. NCBI lineage: Eukaryota > Metazoa > Chordata > Ceratodontiformes > Ceratodontidae > Neoceratodus > Neoceratodus forsteri. Next base: position 821,479,395 of record CM028137.1, on the reverse strand, counting down.
AGGTTGAAGATGAAGAGGGGGATTGTAATTCTAGGGTGAGCACAGCCCAAGTGATCACGGCATCGGAAGGCCCTTCCGAAGTGGGGAACAATGAGGGTGTGCCTCCATGGGATGAACTGCTGAGGGAGTTCAGGGAAACAAAAAACAGTCTCTTTATGAAGGCCGCTCCTGCAAGTACAGTCACCGACTCTTATCCAGCTGCATCTGCTATGGGGGTTGGGGATGTCCACCCAGGCATCTCCTACTGACAGCAGCTCGAAACTTGATGTTTTGACTATGAAAGTAAGAGAATTGACGAGATGTCTCCAAATGCTCACCACACAGCAGACAGAGATGGCACCAAGGTTTTCAGTTGGTAGTACCATTGCCCCAGCTCCCAGTGTGATACCTTGGCCACCCCAAATCCCAAAAAACATATTTTGCCATAATTGTGGGAAGGATGGACACATGAAGAGAGAATGCCGGTCCACAAAAGACCTAGATAAAGTTTTATACAGGCTTCAAGGAGAGCTTCGGAGAACGAATCAGCAGTTGAGGAGTGCCCAAAATGACCGCAGTGAGGGTTCAAGAAGTAGTAACTCAAATCCCAGTGTGGCTAAATCATCTGTCCAGGCCCCTGCTACTGTCCCTCCAGACTGGTCCGTAATAGTGGGCCCTTCAATGAAGACTACCGTGGCTGTGAATGGTATTCCTACTCGGGCTGTGCTGGACAGTGGGTTGCAAGTGACTATTGTATTTAAGGACTGGTGTGACAAATATTATCTGCTGTGCCCTTACAATCCCTGGAAGGCCTACATGTGTGGGAGCTGAGCGACAAGTCTTATCCCTACCTAGGATAGGTCTGCCTCTGGTTGTCATTTCCTGCAGCTGTAACTGGTGTAGAGGAGCAAGTCGAGACACTGGCCTTAGCGTGTCTCCCCTACTGGACTGTATGATGGGGTTCCCCTGTTAATTGGGACCAACGCCCATATATTTGGGAGACTGGCACAACTCTGTCATGAGAAACAAGGGTGACAGACTGGGAGGGCCCTAAGAATTCCCGCTCTGATCAAGAGGGCCTATGATTTGCAACAGAACTCCAAGGGAGTGGGTCAGGATGAACCGGTAGGGGTTGTGTGGAAGAAGGCCCCCGATTCAATGGTACTGGCCCCCTAATGCCCAGTGTACCGTTCAAGGGGAGGTCCGCCTCCGCAAAGATGTCAAGAACAAAATACTGATGTTGGACGTTCCAGGAGATGGAAAATTGCCAGAAAGATTATTGGTTAAGCCCAGCATCTTGCCAGCTCATGCTCATGCCTATGCACAATGAGTGATGGTCCAGATTCATAATGTGTCAGATCGGGAGATCTGGGTGAACAGAGGATGCATCCTAGCTACGGTACACTGCACAGACACTGCAGTGTTGCCCAGAAAAAAGCCCCCTGGCAAGACAGATAGAGTGACTCCTGACTTGTTTGATTTTGCTGACTCCCTGTTGGCAGCCGAATGGAAGACTAGAATTAGCCAGAAACTTGCCCAGAGAGATCAAGTGTTTTTGTTGAAGGAATGGGATGTGGGATGTGTCCAGGGTGTGCAGCATCACATACGCCTGCACGACGAACAGCCATTTCGAGAGAGGTCTTGACACCTAGCCCCTGCAGACATAGACGATGTGAGAAGACACTTGCAGGAAATGCTCGCGGCTGGTAGGATACAGGAATCCAGGAGCCCATATGCTTCTCCCATTGTGGTTGTGTGTAAGAAGAATGGAACAGTATGAATGTGTGTGGATTATCAGACCCTCAACAGGCGAACCATCCCTGATCAATACACCATGCCCTGTATACAAGATGCTCTGGATTGTTTAAATGGGAGCAAATGGTTCTCGGTACTGGATCTTCGCAGTGCATATTACCAGATTCCGATGGCTCCGGAAGACCATGAAAAGACAGCCTTCATCTGTCCTTTGGGGTTCTACGAATTCCTGAGAATGCCACAGGGGATAGTGGGTGCCCCAGCCACCTTCCAGCGACTGATGGAACGAGCGGTGGGAAACATGAATTTGCTGGAAAGCCTGGTGTACTTGGACAATGTCATGGTGTTGGGAGCTCCCTAGAGGAATATGAGAGTCGACTGTTCAAAGTACTAGACCGACTGGAAGATTTTGGCCTCAAGCTGTCCATTGACAAGTGCCAGTTTTTCCAAACCTCTGTGAAGTATGTGGGGCACATAGTGTCTACAGAGGGGATAGAGACTAATCCTAATTAAGTTGAAGCCTTGACTACTTGGACCCAGACCCACAATTTGAAAGAACTACAATGTTTCTTGGGATTCTGTGGCTACTACCACCGATTCATAAAGGACTATTCCAAAGTGATTCGTCCACTCTTGAATCTTACCCAGTGTTACCCTCCTACCAATCGGAAATACAAAAAAGGATCCATCAAAGAACCAGACAAAGCACATTTCTGCCCAGGTGAACTTTTCGGGTCCCATTGGATGCCTGACTGTGAAGCAGCTTTCCACAAAGTCATATACCAGCTCACCCATGCTCCTATCATTGCTTATGCTGATCCCACCAAACCTTATGTGCTACATACTGATGCCAGTCTGCAGGGTCCAGGAGCTGTACAGTATCGAGACCATGAGGATGGTTTGAGACCAGTGGCATTCGCCAGTAGGAGCTTGACCCCATCAGAGTGAAACTACCCTGTACACAAGTTGGAGTTCCTTGCATTAAAATGGGCTATTGTCGACCAGTTTCATGATTACCTCTATGGGGTGAAAATATTGGTGAGGACTGACAATAACCCATTGACCTATGTACAGACTTCAGCTCCGTTAGATGCCATGGGGCACCGGTGGCTTTCTGCATTGTCAACATATGATTACGCTGTTGAATACAGACCAGGCCTGAATCATATTGATGCTGATGTCCTATCCTGGAGGCCCATTTCCAAGAGCAACTGGGTCAGGCTGTCTGAACCTGACATCCGAGCATTGTGCCAAAGGTTTGATAGAAATTAACAGATGTCTACATGTAACCCCTAGATGGCGCTATCCCAGGGGCTACTACCCCTGCCTGATTTGCCACTAACAGGTTGAGGGGCCTGGATCCAATGGCGGGTGCCTCCACCCAGAGGTCAGGGTTTGCAATAGTTAAACTAACTTGGTCACAGCCCTCTGGGACACTGCAACCCCCCTTTCTTCCCACTAGTGGCCCACACACAATATATCAGAATTACCTTCACAGTATACACTTACCCCCAGGTCTGGTTCCGCACTGGGACCTCCTGTGAAATGAGATACAGTGCAACAATCACAGTACAGTACTTTAACATAGACAAATACCTCAGGCAGTATAACTTTGCTTGAAACAAGCAGCTCTGATTTATTTAGGGGATATAACAAGGACAGGGGAACAGGTTAGATTAGCTTATCACTCTAATAATCTACTTATGGCTCTGTGCACAGGCTCCCTCATTGTGTTACTGTCCTTACCCAAGCTCCTCTAGTGGCTAGTCCAAACCGTGGCAGCTGGTAGGGGCCTCTTCACACAGAGAAAAGGAGAATTAAACAGTCAGCAGTACAGTAATTCCATTTGGATTTAATGTGGCAATTCAACAGGGAGCGACCCTGAATTAGTACTCACGACCTCCAAATAAGATATGGTCCTTCAATGTCAGCAGGGCTACTTTTGATCTCCAGAGACTCCTCACATTTATATGGTAAAAAAGAAAGCACTATACCAGGCAGGCTGCATCTGTATCCCAATCGTAATTACTGCACAATAACCAGGAGGACACACAGCAGATTCAGTTCCTGACAGACCGAGTGTAATTCAACAATTTCTTCAGTCTTCTACAGGGTGAGCCTGGTTTCTACTCTTCAGAGATCCTTTGATTCTTTTCAGGGACGGATTCAGTCCTAACAAGCAGTTACACAAGTTGTAGCCGGAACTCTGGGCCTTGCACACGTTTTTGACTGAAACTGTGTACTGAAGGAGCACAGGGTTTTTTCCCTTCACTTTCAGATCTCAAACTGAAACTCCCAACAGACAAAACCGGGCACTTCCTTTGAGTTCCTCCCAGTTCTTGACTGGATTGGCTGTCACTCACAATAGACTGCTGCTGTTGGTCCAAAAGGCACCGAAGTCTCAAACTACATCTCCCAGAGTCACTGCCCATACAATCCTCTTGTGGCTGGCTCAGATTATGAGTCCCAAGTTCCTGATTCGTCCAAGGCATCATTTTAGAGCTAGTTTACCCCACACTGATTGGTCCCAGTTCAGCAGTTCAAAACCAGAATGGGAACTAGGCAGACAGTTCTGACTGCAAAGAAAGCAGGTTAGACAAACTGTAATTTCATTATTACTCTAAATAATTTCTGGCAAACAGTTACATCTTTCAGATGGTTCCCTTTGCACTCTAGTGACTGCAAAATGAAGTGAATTGGCAGCAGCTCGAGTGGTACTCAGAGAAGCACACAGTCCCCCATACAAACTAATTATGTCTGCAAGCAGACAGCTCTTAAAGAGACAGTACCAGAGGCTCTAAAACACTCACTGATAAATGGCTTAAATGCCAAACACCATTCAGGCTTGGAGCATTCAAGCAAGCTCCTAGAAGTCTTTGGGAACCCCATTTGTAGGGGTTACACCTTCCTGGCTTGGAAAGCTTGGACGTCGCGTCCAAGCAAGTACTCATAAGTTTCAACTGCAACCATATACATTTGCATTAGGCTCGCATATGTAATCATCAGTCAATATATGATTTTACCAAGAACACATTTCTGAAACATTGCAGTCGTCACTCTTTACACAGTATTACATACACATTGTACCATAACTCAAGTTATTACCTCTTGTACATGAAACCTGAAGAGAGGGACCTTCCCTATCAGTTACCTTGGGGCTGGATGGGGCAAGGGCACCATACTTAGAGGGCAACACAAGTAACTTGAGTTAGCACTAACGCTCAGTTTGGGCAATGAGCTCGGGGACACATACACTCCTTTATGGACAACATTGAGAGGCAGGTCCACTGGTCGCCCAGGGAATCATAACTGAGGTGCACCACAGGCTTTACAGCTCGACCAGTCTTTCTAGGGGAGCTGTTACAGTCTCTGCACTCTGAGCCTCATTTTCAGCATTGTTCTCACTTGTCAGGAGTCTCCATGGGGTAGAGGCTAGAACTTGGGGCACTTTCAGCTCCAGGAGTTACAGTTTCTGAGTCCACAACATTTGGCTCGCATGGAGAGCTTTCAGACACTGGCAGTGGACTGTCAGGGCACTCAAAATACTCTTCTTGTTCGGTGTATCACCAGTCCGCCAATCTATCATTTTCCTCCCTGAAAGCTCAAACAGTTCAACCATGCACAATGATTCCATTTCATCTGATCTGATGCTTTGCACTTCACTTTCTGGGAGCATTGGCTCCAGGGATGAAGCTGGGGCATAGACAGTCCAGAAGGCCCAGCTTTGTCTCCAGTATTGACTAGGGATTGCCCGAAACAATTGACTCAGTTAGTAAGAAGGATAGTATTCAAAGTCACTCTCACTTCTTCTGATATGGACTGACAGTCATGCTCAACTGGGACTTGTGCAGGGAACACTTTAACTCTGCTTCTGTAGGTGCAGACTTCCTTGATCTTTTCTTAGCAGCAGCTCTAGTCACTGGTCCAGAGGGGCATCTTCTGGGGGCTCAGACTCAATCAGGATTTGTCCAATGGGTGGTAAATGATTTCTATGCATTGTTTTACATCTTTTGAATTGTTCTCAGGCCTTACTTTGTACACTGGCAGATCATCTAGTTTGCCCACTACAATGTGAGGAGATGGTGCCATCTGTCAGCAATCTTGTGTTTGCCATGCAGTCCCAGATTTCTTAGCAGTACCCGATCTCCCTCCTGGAGTTCCTGTAAGCCACCTTTATCATACCTTTCTTTGTTGGCCAGATTTCTTTTGGCAGCCATGGTTTGAGCCAGTTAGTACGCATGAGTTAGCTGGGCCTTTAACTTTGCAATATACTGTAAATAGTTGTCAGCTTGAACCCCATCAGGAGAGACCCAAACACACATCTACCGGTGGTCGAGCTTCTCTTCCAAACATCAGGCGGTAGGGGAGAACCCAGTGGCATCACTTTTGGTGCAGTATAGGCATGTACCAGGGTGCTAATTTGTTGGCTCCATCTAGGCTTGTCCTTTGGGTGCAGGGTGCCTAGCATATCTAGCAAAGTCGCGGTTGAAACGTTCAGGCTGTGGGTCCCCCTGGGGTGGTAAGGAGTGGTTCTGGACTTTCTCACTCCCACAGAGAAAGCATCTCTTGATCAGACGACTCTCAAAGTCTCTCCCTTGATCAGAATGGATTCTTTGTGGAGCCCCATAGTGAACAAAAAGTTTTCTCAAGTACTTTGGCTACAGTGGATGCTTTCTGGTCTTTGGTGGGAAAGCTTGGGCATATCTCGTGAAATGGTCAGTGACCACCAGCACATTACTGATATTTCTTTGATCTGACTCCAAACTCAGAAAATCAATACAGACCAGCTCCATGGGTGCACTGGTGGTTATGTTAACAAGGGGGCAGCCCTCTGGGGCAAAGCTTTCCTCTGTAAGCAGCGCATTACAAGTTCGTATGTGTTGCTCCACATCAGCCCCCATCTTAGGCCAATAGAATCTGGATCTCACCAAGTCAAGTGTTCTGTCTATACCAAGGTGCCCCATGTGGTTGTGCAAGGACCTCAATACTGAGTCTCGAAGGCAGTGGGCAGCACCAGTTGTTGTTTGTCTACTTGTCCCCTCTGTCTACTGTTTCTCTATATAACAGTTTATTGATCAGTTTCAACTTAGGACCTTCTTTGTATAACAGTGCAGTTCTCAAATCAGTGGAGCGTAATTTGGACACATCTTTTCCTGCATAGAGGGCTTCTAAAGCTGATTTGATCATAGGATCGTGATTGAGCCGCGAATACTGTCATTGTCCAGCTGAGGCAGTGCACCAATGTCTATTGCAGAAAAGTGGCAATAAGCACAGGTATGCAATTCTCAGAGGGTCCCAAGCAATCCACCATGCAGTCCACTGGAGTCTGTGGACATTTGTTCCTCCCTGTCAAACTTCCGGCAGAGTGCCCGAATGTCAGGTTCTGCCAATCGACCCAATCATTCTGGGAACAGGCCTCCGGGAGAGAGCATCAGCATCTATGTGGTTCAGACCTGCTCGGTATTCGAGAGCATAGTCATATGTAGATAATGCAGAAAGCCACCTGTGGCCAGTGGCATCCAACAGCTGAGGTCTGCACATAGGTCAAAGGATTATTGTCAGTTTTACTAGTATTTTAGCCCCATACAGGTACTCATGGAATTGGTCAACCAATAGCCCACTTCAAAGCTAGGAACTCTAACTTATGTACAGGATAGTTCTTTTCGGATGGGGTCAGGCTTCTACTGGCAAAGGCCACTGGTCTCAGGGCCATTCTCGTGCTCTTGGTACAACACAGCCCCAACCCTTGCAAGCTAGCATCAGTGTGCAGGACGTAGGTTTTCTTGGATCGGCATAGGCCAGCACTGGAGCATGGGTGTTGATATATGATCTCATGAAAAGCAGTCTCACAATCAGAGTCCAGCGGGCCTCAAATACTTCACTCGGATGAAAATACACTCTTTCAGTCTTGAGGGACGCTGACTTTGGTATTTTTGTGTGTTGGTACAGACACTCCTTGAGTAAGGTTAAGTAAAGGCGGATCACTCTTGAATAGTCCTTGATGAAGCGCCGATAACAACCACAGAATCCAGGAATCTTTGCAGTTCTTTTAGATTTTTGGGCTGTGGCCAGGTGGTCAAGGCCTCAACTTTACTTGGGTGGGTCTCATTCCCTCGGTGGATACTATGTGTCCCACGTGCTTTACTGATGTTTGAAAGAATTGACACTTATCAATGGACAGTTTATGGCCAAAGTCCTCCAGTCGATCCAATACCTTAAATAATCTGCTCTCATGTTCCTCCAGTGAGCTGCCAAACACAATAACATCATCTAGGTATACCAGGCACTCTAGTAAGTTCATGTCCCCACTGCACGCTCCATCAATCGTTGAAAAGTGGCTGGGGCACCTGAAACCTTGAGGCATCCTCATGAATTCATAGAAGCCGGACAGATAAAGGCTGTCTTCTCACGGTCCTCTGGGGCCATCGGGATCTGGTAGTACCCATCTGGAGATCCAGCACAGAGAACCACTTGCTCCGTTTAGGCAGTCCAAAGCATCCTGAATGCGGGGCATTGTGTACTGATCAGGATAGTCCGCGGTTTAAGATGCGATAATCACGCACATCCTTACTGTCCCATTCTTTTTCCTCACTACCACAATGGGAGAAGCATAAGGGCTTCTGGTTCTTGTATTACACCAGCCGCTAACATCTCTTGCAGATGCCGTCTCACATCATCTATATCAGCAGGTGCCAGGCGCGAGACCTTTCACGAAATGGTCTTCGTCATGCAGCGGATATTGTGCTCAGCTCCTTGCCGCATCCTCGTCCCATTCCTTTAAAGAAAACACCTGGTCTCTCTGGGCAAGCTTCTCACTGATCCTCACTTTCCATTCAGCTGGCAGCGGGGTTGCGAAATCAAACAAGTCGAGGCGTTACTCTGTCATTCTTCTTGAACTCTTGCTGCTGGGTAGCACTGCAGTGTCTGCACAATGCACATTAGCCAGGATGCAACCTCTATTTACTCAGAATGTCTCTTTCAGACACATTATGAACTTGGACCATTACCCTTCTGGCATAAGCATGGGCTCTAGCGGCAAAATAAGGCTTGACCAGCAGTCCTCTGGCATTTTCTATCGCCTGGTGCATCCAACATTAATATTTTATTCTTAACATCCTTTCTGATACGGACCTCTCCTGTAAGGTACACTGGGCATTTGTGCCAGGATCAGAGACTCAGGATCCTTCTTCCATACAATTCCAACCGGTTCCTCTGGTTCTATATTTTCAGCATCTCTCTGTGCCTCATAGGCCTTCTTAATTAAAGCCGAACTCTTAAAGCTCTACTAGTCTTTGACCCCTGTTTTCATAACACAAATGTCCAGCCTTCTGAACATATGAGCATTTGTTCCAATCAACAAAGGGACACCATCATACAGTCCAGTGGGGGACACACTAAGGCTAGGGTCTCTACTTGTTCGCCACTCCAGCCACGGAGGTGGGGAAAGACAGCCAAATTCGGATATACCCAGAATAGGGTAGGCCTTCTACTTAACCCCCATACATGCAGTCCTTCTAATGGTTGTAAGGTACGTCTGACAAATGCTTCTGATACCAATCTTGAAACATAATTGTCACTTGGGAGCCACTGTCTAATACAGCTCTTGTAGACACTCCATTTACCTTTACAGTGGTCTCCATGGAGGGACCCACTATTCTGGACCAGTCTGGAGGCGGTAGTGGGGGCCTGGGCAACTGACCTTGCCACAAAAGGACGTGAATTAGCATTTTTGGTGCCCTCACTGGGATCATTTCGCACCTCTTAACCACTGATTTGTTCTCCCAAGCTCTCCTTGTAGCCTATATGCAACTTTGTCAGTGTCTTTTGGGATTGGTCATTCCCTTTTCATGTGCCCATCCTTCCCACAATTATAGCAAAACATACTTTTGGAGTTTGAGCTGGCCGAGGTGCCACACTGGGAGCCAGGGCGGGGTATTACTAACTGGAAACCTTGGTGCCATCTCTGTCTGCGGCGTGATAAGCATTTGGAGACATCTCGGCAGTTTCTCCACTTCCATGGTCAAGGAATCGAGTTCGGAGCTGTTATCAGCAGGAGATACATGGGTGGGTATCCCCACCCCATAGCAGATGCAGTCGGATATAGGTCGGGGCCGTACTTGCAGGCGTGGCCTTCATAAAGGGACTGTTTTGAATTCGGATCTCTCTCAACAGTTCACCCCATTGTGGCATATCTTTTTCCTTATCAGAGCACTCATTGACTGCCAACCTCTGCCCTGAACTTCACTTGATGGGCCACCTCAGTCACTCGGTCATAGCCACAGCTATTGGTGCAGGTCCCTCCCGAGGTCGCCTTTTCTCAACTCCTCGAATTTCTCTCATTAACTCATCATAGGAGGGTGGGATTCAGTCGATTTGCCAGGCGTGAACTGAAGCAACAGCAGTTCTGAGAAGGGCAGACTTAAGGATTCTGTCCAGTCTGGTTCGGTCCAGTTCAATCGCTGGCAAACTACCCTTTCTGAGGCATTCTTGCAACAATTTTTCCAGCCGAGAGATATACACAGACAACAACTCCCTTGGTACTGTTGTGCATTTCTTACTCTCCACCATAGGTCCTCATCAGAATCTGGGCTCCATACATTCTCCAAGGCCTCAAGATAGGTTGTGCAGTCGCTTCAGGGTTACTGGCCCGTTTAGCCACGGATGGTAGCCAGGGCAGGACCTCGGAGGTCTCACTAACCCTCTTTACGCATTTCGGCTTCGAGCATTGCCATTCTAGCACTTGGGGGCAACATAGTCTATCCAGGTCTCCCAGTCATCCTCCCTTGGGGGTGGGAGGTGCCAGAAGATCCTCAACCTTCGGTAAGAGTCGTGACTAATGGCAGGTGCAGAAATAGGAGTCTGCATTGGTTCAGCCACCATTACGGGTACTGGAGCAGGAGAGGGTGTTGGGGAGGAACACCCCAGGTGGCAAGAATAGTTTCTTCAAGTCCTCCACAGTTTTCCTTCTCCCAGCAACCATTTGCAAATTTCTCCTCAAAGTTTCAGATAGTGGTGGGGCTCATTCCCCGGTCTTTACTGTCCATAGTTATCACTCTCAAGCAGTGAGGGCTCCCTCTGGGGTAATGGTCTGTGGTACTTTGGAGCTATCTATGGGATCCTTAAACTCTACTAGGGCCAGGAAAGTGTGGGTGAGCAGATTAGCGTGCCGACCCACCACCACAGGATTTTGTAAACCTTCCACCTTGGAAAGTACTCCCTGCACAGTGTCCGTATTGATACCCAGGGGGATGTCCAGGATAAGCATAGCATTTTGGGGGTCGATCTCCTCCCCAGTACACCACTCCACCAGCCGGTGCACAGCCACTTCTGTCGGGGTACCCATTTATTTATTTATTTATTTATTTTCCCTTAACAGTGGTTTGTAAATATGGCCACTAGAGGACACACAATCCCAGCGGTGAGCCTCCAAAATGTAACCCCTAGATGGCGCTATCCCAGGGGCTACTACCCCTGCCTGATTTGCCACTAACAGGTTGAGGGCCTGGATCCAATGGCGGTGCCTCCACCCAGAGGTCAGGGTTTGCAATAGTTAAACTAACTTGGTCACAGCCCTCTGGGACACTGCAACCCCCTTCTTCCCACTAGTGGCCCACACAATATATCAGAATTACCTTCACAGTATACACTTACCCCCAGGTCTGGTTCCGCACTGGGACCTCCTGTGAAATGAGATACAGTGCAACAATCACAGTACAGTACTTTAACATAGACAAATACCTCAGGCAGTATAACTTTGCTGAAACAAGCAGCTCTGATTTATTTAGGGGGATATAACAAGGACAGGAAATCAGGTTAATTAGCTTATCACTCTAATAATCTACCTATGGCTCTGTGCACAGGCCTATCCCTATCAGTTACTGTCCCTGGGTACCCAAGCCCTAGTGGCTAGTCCAAACCGTGGCAGCTGGTAGGGGCCCTTTCACACAGAGAAAAGGAGAATTAAACAGTCAGCAGTACAGTAATTCCATTTGGATTTAATGTGGCAATTCAACAGGGAGCGACCCTGAATTAGTACTCACGACCTCCAAATAAGATATGGTCCTTCAATGTCAGCAGGGCTACTTTTGATCTCCAAGAGACTCCTCACACATTTATATGGTAAAAAAAAAAGAAAGCACTATACCAGGCAGGCTGCATCTGTATCCCAATCGTAATTACTGCACAATAACCAGGAGAACACACAGCAGATTCAGTTCCTGACAGACCGAGTGTAATTCAACAATTTCTTCAGTCTTCTACAGGGTGAGCCTGGTTTCACTCTTCAGAGATCCTTTGATTCTTTTCACAGGACGGATTCAGTCCTAACAAGCAGTTACACAAGTTGTAGACCGAACTCTGGGCCTTGCACACGTTTTTGACTGAAACTGTGCACTGAAGGAGCACAGGGTTTCTTTCCTTCACTTTCAGATCTCAAACTGAAACTCCCAACAGACAAAAACCGGGCACTTCCTTTGAGTTCCTCCAGTTCTTGACTGGATTGGCTGTCACTCACAATAGACTGCTGCTGTTGGTCCAAAAAGGCACCGAAGTCTAAACTACATCTCCCAGAGTCACTGCCCATACAATCCTCTTGTGGCTGGCTCAGATTATGAGTCCCAAGTTCTGATTCGTCCAAGGCATCATTTTAGAGCTAGTTTACCCCACACTGATTGGTCCAGTTCAGCAGTTCAAAACCAGAATGGGGAACTAGGCAGACAGTTCTGACTGCAAAGAAAGCAGGTTAGACAAACTGTAATTTCATTATTACTCTAAATAATTTCTGGCAAACAGTTACATCTTTCAGATAGGTTCCCTTTGCACTCCTAGTGACTGCAAAAATGAAGTGAATTGGCAGCAGCTCGAGTGGTACTCAGAGAAGCACACAGTCCCCCCATACAAACTAATTATGTCTGCAAGCAGACAGCTCTTAAAGAGACAGTACCAGAGGCTCTAAAAACACTCACTGATAAATGGCTTAAATGCCAAACACCATTCAGGCTTGGAGCATTCAAGCAAGCTCCTAGAAGTCTTTTGGGAACCCCCATTTGTAGGGGGTTACATACAGACATAGCGGACTGCTTAGCAGATTGCTTGGGCCCCTCGGACACCTGCATACTGGCTGTGTATTGCCACTTTTCTGCTCTAGATATTAGTGCACTACCTCAGTTTGACAATGACAGCATGCAATGGGCTCAGTCCCGAGATCCTATGATTCAGCCAGCACTTGACGCCCTTCGTGCAGGAAAAGATGTGTCCAAGTTGTGTTCCTCTGATCTGTGAACTGCTTTATTGTTTAAAGAAGGCCTCAGGTTGAAGCTGCTTAATCAGTTGTTGTATAGAGAGACAGTAGAGCAGGGTGGCCAAATAGACAAGCAACAACTGGTCCTGCCCACAGCCTTCAAAGATTTGGTACTGCGGTCCCTCCACAACCATATGGGCCACCTCGGTATTGACCAGACCCTTGACCTAGTACAATCTCCATTCTATTGGCCCAAGATGGGGGCAGATATTGAGCACCATTTAAGGACTTGTAGTTGCTGCCTGCAGAGAAAAGCCCTGCCTCAGAGGGCTGCCCCCCTTGTCAACATTACTACCAGCACCCCAATGGAACTAGTCTGCATAGACTGTTTGAGTTTAGAGCCTGATCAGCGAAACACTGGCAATGTGTTAGTGGTTATGGACCATTTCACACGGTATGCACAAGCTTTTCCCACCAAAGATCAAAAAGCATCTACCGTGGCCAAGGTGCTAGTGGAAAATTTTGTCATCCACTATGGTGCCCCCCAGCGAATTCACTCTGATCAGGGCCGGGACTTTGAGAGTCGGCTAATCAAAGAAATGCTCTCTCTATGGGGGGTGCAAAAGTAAAGAACCACCCCTTATCACCCACAGGGGGATCCTCAACTAGAATGCTTTATCTGCACCCTGCTAGACATGCTAGGCATCCTCCACCCAAAAGATAAGCATAAATGGAGTCAGCAGATTAGCACCTTGGTACACGCTTACAATTGCACAAAGAATGATGCTACCGAGTTCTCTCCCTACCGCCTCATGTTCGGGAGAGAGGCCCGGCTGCCTGTTGATGTCTGTTTTGGGGTTTCTCCCAATGGGGTCTGAGACGAAGATTACCTGCAATATGTACAAAGACTGAAAGCTCAATTGAACCTTGCCTATCAACTGGCCCAGACAATGGCCACCAAAAGAAATCTAGCCAACAAAGAGAGACATGATAGAAAGGTAAATGCTCAAGAGCTTAGGCCTGGAGACCGTGTGTTGTTGTGAAATTTAGGATTGCTTGGTAAACACAAAATTGCTGATCGATGGCACCATCTTCCCCATGTCATAGTTGGAAAGTTGGATGATTTGTCAGTGTGCAAAGTGCGCTCAGAAAATAACTCCAAAGCTGTCAAGACCATGCACTGTAACCACTTGCTACCTGTTGGCTAAGTTATAATTGAGGCTGAACCCACCGAGATTGATTCCCCTGGACCAGTGACTCGTGCTGCTGCAAGAGAGAAACAGAGTCAGCCTGCCCCTGTGGTTACCAATTTAAGACTTCCCCTGCAGCAGGCTCAGAATGATAGTGACTGCCAGTCTAACTCGGATGACAGTGAGTGTGATAATGCCTATTACCCCTCATGTGAACTGAGTCAGCTGTTTCATGGAAATTCTATGTTGAATTATGGGGATGAAGCTAGGCCTTCTGGATTGCCTAACACCTTGGAGCCAATGCTCCCTGAAGGTGAAGTGCAAAGTATCACGTCTGAGGATGCTGAGTCTTTGTGTATTGTGGAACTGTATGATTTGCCTGAAGGAGAGACTGATGGTATGAGTCTTTCTGGTGACATGCCAGAACTTGAGGAACACTATGAAGGTGCTGACAACCCCCCTTCATTGCCAGAGTGTCTTCAAAATGAGCCAAGTGTTGTAGGAAACAGAGACTACAGAGCAAGGGGCTGACAGTGCTCCCAGCTTGTACATTCCCCTTCATGCAGAGGCACCCCTCACAAGTGATGAAAGCTCCAAGATCATTGCTGAAAGTACAGAGACTGTGGTTGTTCACCCCAGAAAGACTGGCCTAGCAGTCAAGCCAGTGGTGCGCTTCAGTTATGATTCTCGTGGGAGGCCAGTGGATTTGCCTCTCAATGTAGTCCACAAAGGTGTTTATGTCTTTCAGAGCTCACTGCCCAAACTGAGCTTGACGGCCCATTCCAGGTTACTTGTTTTGCCCTCTCACCATGGTGCCCCTGCCACATCCAGCCCCAAGTTAGCTGATAGGGAAGGGCCCCCTCTTGCATTGTTTAAAGTACAAAGAGTTATTACATGATTCTGTATAGTAATGTTCAATTTACCTGTGTGAAATATGCATAATGTATTGTCAGAATGGAAATGATATAGTGAAATACATTGAAATGTATAGTAAAGTGACAAGTTATGCCAATTGATGAATTGGATAGTACTAGTATAGCATGCTAATGGTATAAATGTCTTGTATATGTTGCATTTTCAATGTTATGATGGTACAGACTTGACGTGGACACCAAGTTTTCCCAGGCAGGGAAGGGTGTAACCACCCTACAAATGGAGGTTCCCAAAAAGTCTTCCTTGAGCTTGCCTAAATGCTCTCTGCCAGGCTGGTGTCCTGCGTTTTAGCAGTTTAAATGTGATTACCAGAGCCTGTATAGCCTCTGTGTACTGTCTCTTTAAGAGCTGCCTATTGCAGCTTAAGTAATCTGAGAGGGAGCTCTGTTGAAAGATGTAACTATTTACTGAAAATCATTTAGAGTGATAATGATAATGTAGTTTGTCTAACCTGCTTTCTTTGTAGCAAGGACTGTTTTGTTTGTCTCCACTATCTTGGTCCTGGACTGCAAATTGGACCAGTCAGTACTGGTGAGACCTAAAATGTAGCTGGACTACATGAGCTATATGAATTAAAAATCTGTAGGAACTGTAGTTTGGACTTTTTGTGTCTTTTTTTTGCAACTGAAGGGGGAGCCCTTGCTTTGACTGACAGCCAAATCAGCCAACCAAATCTTTTGGATCTTGGGGAAGTCCTGGGCTGCTTGCAGTTTTCAGTTAGATCTAAGCTGGAAGCTGAACAAGAAGGAGCTGAAGTGATTCTGAGCAGCAATCCTGAGTGGATTAGCATGAGAGAACTCTGAAAAGGTTAAGTTTTTGGCCTGCAGGTCAGTGTGCTGCTCCTGAGAGGGAGAGAAGAGAATTATTTTGGACTAAATCCAAGTTTGTGTGACTAAAGTAAGCTACTGAAGTGGACCAGGCTCAACATGAAGAACACCGAAGATTTTGCTGAATGCGATCGGCCTGTCAGGAGTTCCAGCTACCCCTAAGCTCCCGGTGTGTGCAGAGACTTTGCGACTGTGACCGGGGAGCACTTAGCCTGGTACAGTAGAATTTCCTTACAGGTAAATGTGCTGTGAGCTGTTAGTGGGTCATGAGTTAGTCCCCCACTGTGTGAACTGTGTTCTGCTTGCTGGAAGCTGTATCCAGCCCAAAACGGACTGCACCCGAATTTGTCTCCATGCGGTCTGGGCCTTGCCAGACTGGCCCAGCCAGACCACCCACTGCACAGAGAAGCCATCGACGAAAGACCTGCCTGGGGATCAGCCCCCTACTCCACGCTTGAACAGGAACGATGACTCTGTGACTCATGTGGGCCCTGCTTCTCCTGGCATTCCAGATCAATCACATGCAGTCTCGATTTTCATCCAGCCTGTGTCCAGTCTTGGGTATCGTGAGTAAATACCAGGGTAGCTCCCTGCAACAACAGCTTAATCTGACTGTGTCATCTGTCTTGTTGTTTTGTTTCCTTCACAAACTGAGCCCTCTGGCTCCGGATTACAAATATTGTGTACTGTGCATGTTGTGTTTTCCATCACAGAGCCCCAACCAGCTGCAACCCCGGGCAACAGTCCTGGCTAGCCAATCTCTTCTCCACCTGGGTACCCAGAGGTGTGACTGTGTGGGGGGGACTCAAAGCACATGCATAACTGTTTGATTGATCTAACTTTTAAGCTAATTAACCTGATTTTGTCCCTCCCTTGTTCAAGTCTCCTGAATAAATCAGATCTAACTTTTTCTGCATGTAATCTGACTGTGGTTCCAGTTTGTACTCAAAGTACTGTACTGTTGCTATTTGCTGTGCTTAACCTTGTTTTACAGGGGGTCTCCAGGGTCCAGCCAGAGGAACCAGCCCTGGTGGTAAGTGCAAACAGTGTGGGTACTTGTGTGGTGTACCAGGGGTATTGTGAAAGTGATTATTGTACAGTGTTCGGGCCACTAGAGGGTAAAGGGGGGGGTTACAGTGTCCCGGAGGGCTGTGCCCAGGTTAGCTTGACCACTACCAACCCTGATCTCTGAGTGGAGGCACCCGTTTCAGAACTCAGGCCCCTTAACCTGCTACTAGCCAAGCAGGCAGGGGTAGTAGCCCTTGGGATAGCACCACTTAGGGGTTACATACTTTTAGTTTCCATTGGTCTATGGATGGGGAGGTGGAATACAGCCAGCTAACTATGATGCAACTCAATTCTGCCACTCTGAGAATTTGCCCTAGTTTTTGGTTTTGCTGCCCCTGTGCAGTGCAGGGAAGCACAGTACTAAGTCTGTAAAGGAATTAGGAATGATCCTCCCCAGAATTTGTATGATGTGACTGTGAATGGCTGACCAAACTTGAGTCAGCTTGGGGCAAGTCCCAAAATATGGTAATATGCCCAACCCCCATATATTGCCAACAGACATCTGTATGAGTTGTGTTAAAAGTGTTTTGTTTTGGTAGGGATTAAAAACAAATCTCACCAAGATTTTCTGTGTAACCCTGATGCCATTATACCAAGGGCTACTGCCCCTGCCTTCTCCTCTAATTACAGGCTGAGGGGCCTGGGTTTGGAAGTGCGGGGTACTGTGGTGTGCCTACCAACAGTAGAACTACAGTTATGGTGCCTCCACCCAGAATAGTGCTTAAGTGGGTTCCTAACAGAATTGGTACAGCACTCTGGGAAGCTATAACCACCCACAATCCCACCTAGTGTCCTTTTACACTTAGTTCTGCAGCTGCAACACTTCGTACTTAGAATACAAATTAGCACTAACATTAATGATATGTTCATGCACCTTCCACTTAGCAGCAAGGTTTGGTCACCTGGCATTCGCCCTGCAACCCCCTGTAAAAGACAGTTTCAGTAATAGAAACATGCACTTTCAATATGCTTTGCAGCACTCCAGTAACTTTAGACCAGGTAATAATATGCTCACAAGCCAGGTTATCAGCAAACCAGTAAATCAGGTTTATTAAGGGGACGTGAACAAGGGAGGGGCAAGAATTTGGGCAAATGATTACTTTACTGTACTTAAGACAGGCTAGGTTACTTTTAATCATTTTAGTCCCTTAATCTATCAGTCTAACAACTACTGGGTACCCAGAATGGAACATAGGCATGCCTGAGACAGTGCCGCGGGTTGGCCAGCATTGCAGCTGATATTGGGGCTCTTGATTGAAAGAAGGATGATTAAATAAAAGCAACACACTTACAAAACCATAACCATTTGTATCCATGGCCAGGTGGTCCAGTCACATAAAGCACATTTACTGGCAAAACTGAATTTGATGGTACCATTAAAGCAATTGAAGATTTGTTGCAGGGGGCTACACTGATTTTACTCACTGTACCCAGAAGAATGGAAGAAGGCACTGGTGACATGGAAGACCTGTTGCTTGCTGGAGCTGCTGATGGGGACTGGGGCCAGCACGACTTACCTCTGTTTCATGGCCTTTCCCTGTAGGTGGCCGCAACCTGCATTTAATTGCTACGCAGGGGCTGAATCCCTGAGGCTGGTCTCTTGCCAGGATCCTGAAGATGGCACAGGAACAGTCTAGATGGGCCCTTGGTGGCATAGGCCCAGATGAAGAAAATGTCTTTTTAAAGTTAGACGGCTTGCTGGTAAACCCTCCAGCTGGGCTTTGCGAGAGAAAGTTCTTACTGCACTGGAGTGACTACTGCTTTACTTCAGGAATCCCAGGATCAATATCTCCTCACACATGGTGGGCCACAGGCTTTCCGCTGAAGAAACAACAAACTTCCTCTTTTCTTCAGTAAATGGCCGGTTCTTCAAACTTCTACTGAAGAACCCTTTTTTGTCTGCTAAGATGCAGTCCCAGACCACTCTATTCCTGTTTGGACCAAGTAAGAAGTCACCAGGAGGCAGTTACAGGCCTCCTTGCCTGCATTTTTCCTCAACCCCACTGCAGGCTGTATGCTCCTCGGTAGCTCAAGCTGAACTCTGTTTTACCAGTCCCACAGTTAGTTTGAGAATCCTGTATTCTGGTTGGCTGAGAGAGCTGTCAATCACAGTTTTAGGGCTTCCATTGGTTTATTTAGGTGCCAACCTGAAAGTTCACAGTTTCACCCATAATCCATTGTAATTAAGACCCATTAAGGACCCTTTGGTTCTGACTGGTCCAAAGCAGGAAGTCTCGGACCAAACATGGCGGCTCCCATCGGAACAAATCAGTGCGGCAACACTGGCGGTCCAGACAAGTTATTTTATTTAAAGAACAGCAAGGATGTAGAAATAAATATTTACAGAACTTCGAAGTGCTCCCTCTGCACTGTTAGCGACAGCAGAGTATAGTGAATTGAAGCTATATCTGGCTGGTTGCGAGCCCTGATCTACTCAGTCCCAGCCCAGGCTAAAATACACTACAAACAGGCTGGAGCTCTTAAAAAGATAGTGCAGCAGCATGGATGTACGCACCCACGCAGAGCAACAGCAGAACCCTCCTGCACATGGACTTAAATTCTCGTGCTGGAGGCTACCAGGCAGCGGGCATTAGTGGAGCCCAGGAAGTTACTTAAGGTAAGCCCCCCCGAAATGGGGGGGGGTTTACATCCAATTATATTCCATCTATGTTGGAGAAGAGGTTACCCGCCATCCATTTTGTAACCTTGATTCCCACTGCTTGGCAGAATGCGGGAACCATTCTTCCTTTCCAGTTTTGTTCTGAACACCTCTGGGGGAAGTCACCATTTTTTAAGAATCTTGTACAGGTCCAACATGTATCAGATTTTAGCTGCCAGAGTTACAGAGTCATAAAGACTTTGAACTCTGGGGCTTCCTTAGTTTAGTAGCTATCTGAATGGATTGTATAAAAGTTGTGTTTGTAAGAATCTATTTATTTATTTATTTGTTTATTTATTTGATTTGAGTTGCCAGGAAGGTGGACTGGATGAAAGGGCCATTTTCAGCCAAGCTGGGGGTGGGGAGAGACAATAGGTAAACAACACAAGATTACAGACAACAGCATCAAATCAGAAGTATGCTGAAAAATATGTGCAATTATTTACACAAGTACAACTGTAAGTAGACGAGCACATGAAACTAAAGTAAAAACTTCAAGTGTTGACTAAATAACCACCCACTGATAGTCTCTTTACAATTTTTTTAAACACATGTTTTGGAATGTACATCTATCCCCTGTTTAATAAGATCATTTAATAGTCTGGGACCATAAAAAGTTAGTGAACATGTAACCTCCCTACAAATGGGGGTTCCCGAAAAGTCTTCCTCGAACTTGCCTAAATGTTCAGTGCCAGGCCGGTATCCTCTGTTTTAGCAGTTTAAATGTGATTGCCAGAGAGTGACTGTATAGCCTCTGTGTACTGTCTCTTTAAGAGCTGCCTGGACTGTAGTCATAAGTAATCTGAGAGGGAGTTCTGTTGAAAGATGTAACTATTTGCTGAAAATCATTTAGAGCGATAATGATAATGTAGTTTGTCTAACCTACCTTCTTTGCAGCAAGGACTGTTTTGTTTATCCCCACATTTGGCCCAAGACTGCAAATTGGACCAATCAGTTCTGGTGGGACCTAAAATGGAGCCGGACTACAGGAGCTTTCTGGAGTCAAAATCTGTAGGAATTGTAGTTTTGGGCTTTTAGTGCTTTTTTGCACCTGAAGGGGGAGCCTTTGTCGTGACTGACAGGAGGATCAGCCAACCGAACATTTTGGATCTTGGGGAATTTCCCAGGCTTGCTGAGAGTTGAGTCAGATCTAAGTTGGGAGCTGAAGAAGCAACATGCTTGAGACAGTCAAGCAGCCATCTGAGTAGTTTCACGTGGGAGAACTGTGGAAAGGCCTGAGTTGTGGCCTACATGTCTGCCTGCTGCCCCTGAGAGGGAGAGAAGAGAATTATTTCAGACTAAATCCAAGTTTGTGAGAACAAAGTAAGCCACTGATTTTTTACCAGGCTCATACCTGAAGAAGACCGAAGATTTTGCTGAATGCGATTGGCCTGTCAGGAGTTCCAGCTGCTTTTGAATCCCCGGTTTGTGCAGAGACTTTGCGATCGTGACCGGTGAGTGGTTTGCCTGGTACAGTAGAATTTCCTTACGTGTAAAGGTGCTGTGTATTGAAAGCGGGTCGTGATTTGGTTCCCCACTGTGTGAACTGTATTCTGCTTGCTGAAAGCTTCATCCAGCCTAATCGGACTGAATCCACGTTCATCTCCTTTCGTCCTGAGCCATGCCACGCTGGCCCTGCCAGACTACCCCACTGCACAGAGAAAGCCACCGATGAGAGACCTGCCTGGGGATCAGCCCCCTGCTCCATGCTTGAACAGGAATGATGCCTTGGTGAATCGTGTGGGCCCTGCTTCTCCTGGCACTCCAGATTAACCACCTGCTGTCTCAATTTTTGTCTAGCCTGTGTCCAGTTTTGGGTATTGTGAGTAATCATCAGGGTAGCTCCCTGCAACAACAGCCTAATCTAAAAGTGTGTCATCTGATTGTCTTGCTGTTTTCTTTTCACGAACTGAGCCCTCCAGCTCTGGATTACAAATAGTGTGCGTTGTGCATGTTGTTTTTTTCTTCTATCACAGAGCCCCAACCAGCTGCAACGTTCCTGGCTAGCCCACCATTCTCCATCTGGGTACCCAGGGTGTGTGACTGTTTATGGACCCTGAAGTGCATTCATAACTGTTTGATTGATACAGCCTTTAAGCAAATTGACCTGATTACGCCCCTCCCTTGTTCAAGTCCCTTAAATAAATCAGATCTATCTAACTCTTTTTTGCATTTACCCTGACTGTGGTTCCAGTTTGTGCAAGAGTACTGTACTGCTGTTATTTGCTGTGTATAACCTTGTTTTACAAGGGGTTCCCAGGTCCGAGCCAGAGGAAAGCTCTGGTGGTAAGTGCAAACAGTGTGGGTACTTGTGTGGTGTATCGGGGTATTGTGAACGTAATTATTGTGCAGTGTTTAGGCCACTAGCTTGGAAAAGGGGGGGGTTACAGTGTCCTGGAGGGCTGTGCCCTGGTTAGCTTGACCACTACCAACCCTGCCTCCAGGTGGAGACACCTGTTATAGAACCTAGGCCCCTTAACCTGCTAATAGCCAAGCAGGCAGGGGTAGTAGCCCTTGGGATAGCACCACCTAGGGGTTACAAACATTTGGCTATCTTAGCTCTGATCCGGCTTTCTTGGTACTGTTTTGTTGAAGATAAACACAGTCATTTCCTAACATTCACTTGTTTCACTTGTTTTAACCTGTCGTTTAAACCTTCAGGAGTTTCTGACTTTAAGACCTTATGAAGAAATGTTAGTGTTGAAAAGTGAATTCTTTGTTCAGGAGACGAGATTCCAAACTTTTGACATAAGGTAGAACGATATTCTCATTTGTTTTGATTGGTAGCAAAGCTAATAATTTTTTTTTTTTGTATACTTTCTTTATTCACCCTGCGGCCCAGGCATCCTTACGGGGTACCTACATGGGGGGGGGTCTCTACTCCCTTGCCCGAACCCCCGCATGCCAGTGAACTCTCCCGACTGCCCAGGCAGGTCCAGCCCCCTGGATCACCCCCCAAGGCAGGTCCGCCCTCCCTTGGTGGCTGGTACCTGGATTAGAGGGACCTTCCTGGGGTCGGGTCAACTATGGAGTCCACTGGTGCTGGGTCAAGGCTATGTGGATCTGCCCTGGTCCCCATCATTTCCACGGCTCCACAGAGGCTTTTGTGGTGCTGTATTACCGGGTGCAGACGTACAATGGCATCCTGCTTATGCCAGGCACGTTCCCGTGCCCAGGTGAAAGACACCTGCCGCCACCCAATCCCCTTCCACTTTCCCCATGCTGACTGCAACCACCCTTCCCTCCTCCAGAGGTCACTAGTGCAGCACATAGGAGAACCTACCCCACCCCAGGAGAGAAGAGCTGTCCTCCAGACGCTCGATCCTACTCCTCCGCTGCTGACCCCCGAAAGCCGGGGCTCGTTCCCAAACCCGGGTCGCCAACGTGGCATGAAGTATGGCATCCAGCACCTCAACCCTCAGCACCACTGGGCCGACAGCTAATAATATTATTAAATGTGACCACTTACTTTTGAAGTGTTGTGTTTGGTAAATTGTACAACAAACTAGAGTTGTATTCTAAGGCTGGAAGGAGCACCTGGTTCACTATAATTCATTTAGCAAGCAGTGTTAAACTATTTTTGTTCCTGTAACGGTAACCTAACTTGTTATTCATTTTTTTAGTTACCTTCGTAACATGCTCTTGAAAAGACAATGTATTATCAAGTGTGCCTTCAGACCCTGACCATTCTTCCCTAGTATAACCATATTATTTCCTTCTAGTCTTTTCTTGGCTCCAAAGACCATCGTTTTTTTTTTGTTTGTTTTCTTTTCTTTTAGTAGTAGTTTATTTTCTGTAAACCAGTTTTGTAAGGCAAAAATAAGGATCTAAAATGATCCTCCCTCAGTAACCAATAAGTTTCTGTTAACTGCAAAGATCAGGCATTCCCTGGTCTTAGGTACTGTGCAAACCTGGTTAGCCCCCATCTTTCCCAAAGTGCAAATCCACAGTCCAACTGTGGTGGCGTAAAGGCTTCCTTGTGCCATATGAGTGACAAGGGCTCTATATCATTAGAGGTGCCCATCCACCTTCTGATCTTCAAGATGATACTGATTGAGGGGGGACTATGGAGCCCAAGCAGAGTAGTCGTGCTACACCTCAGCTCCTTAGATATAAAACTTTCAACTATAACATATACATCTTTCAGAAATCTAACTCTGTAAAACTTTGCCATGTTTAAAAGAGGAAGGACCGGAGATCATAATGGGAAAGACACACAGAAATCAGACAATGGGAGAAGGCAGAAAAGACGGCAGGAAAGGTCCACCGGCTGGTCCAAGCACCCGATCAATGCACGGTGGTGCTGCCAAAGGTGAAGAGGCAGAAGAGTTGCTACAATCCCTCGGCCAGGAAATGCAACAGCTCCTGGTCTCACCAGCCTCCACAAATACGAAATTAGACATCATAACTGGCAGAATTGCCACTGCTGAGAAAGCAGTGGATACTCTTCAGGGATACGTGGAAGATGTGAAATGGCACACTACAGTGTGCAAAAGCACAACGTTGCAATGAGCTAAGGAGCAACAGCATATTAATAATCAAAAATGATCAAATTTGCAGATGATACAAAATTGGCAGATGAAATCATAACTTATTCCCATTATGAATCACTTCAAAACAGCCTAAACAGTATCTCTAAATGTTGCAAAATCAGCAAAATGGAGCTTAATTTAAACAAATATGCTACAATCCATCTGGGGAAAAATAACCCTCTTTACACATATTTATTTGATTCTACACCCTTGCCTGTAGTGGATAACTAGATGCTAGAGGGTTCCATTTCTAGCTCTTACTATCCCTCTATTAGACGCAATGTTGAAAGTTTCAGATTAAATAAACAATTTTAGTAATCCTCAATAGAGGGTTGACCTCATATAAGAAAATGGTTTGTAATATCTAACGCAATATTATTTGGGTCTTAGGAGTTGTATGATAGTATATAACGACTGAACATCTATAAAAAGCAATTGTATTACAGGTAGAGAAATGCATGACACCAATAGCCTTTAGGGCGCTGGATAATTTGTTTCACATTAGTCGACTCATATTCAGGAAGTAATGGCCATGAGCTCTTGGACTGTAATTTCACAACATTTAGAAATTCTGTAGTAATGTACTGTAACTAGACATCTTGTTAGCCTTCCCAGTTAGGGATTAAGTGAGGGATACTATCTCCTGTATAAAATGAAGGTTCCTTCTACTTGTGTGTACAACATAAGTTGTTCCTTGCACGGGACATTTGTATTTGTACGCAATTTATTTTTAAAATGAATAACATAAAAATAAAAAAAAAGATGATACAGATTATGGGCCTGATTCTATAAACACAAGTTGCGAAATGTGAGGGGTGCAGTTCCGCCAAGGACACTGCGCCCGATTCTGCAAGGGGCAGGGTCCCTGCGGCTAAGTCCTGTGACTTGTGATATTCCCACAGGTATGCCAAACAAACGAAGGACGTACCTAAGGGGCATGTCGCAAGGCGCAGCTACAGTCCTGTAGGACGCAAGTGCCCCCCCAGCCCCAGTCTCCAAGCCTGAAAAGGCCCGCAGAGCCAGCCCACTGGCACAGAGGCAGGGTGCCTACCTGTGACACCGGTGACCTGGGTTCAGGAACTGACCCGGGACATCGGAGGGCTTGCTGGGAAAGGATAATTGAGCATCCAATGACTGCTCTCCTTCTCCAGGGGGGAAGGGGTGTATAGCATTCGGCGCAATACAGACACCTAGTGGAGGCTGGGTGTACCAATTGCCTGCCAATGCCAAGTAGCTTGGGGGCCAGGGTGGACGCTAGACATCATTGCATGTTCCCGCCCTTGCTCATCGGGGGAAAAACACTGCTACTGGCCACCCTAGATGAAGCCCGCTTTGCTTCAATTAGCTTCCAGGCCGGCCCTCCGACCTAGCCCGTCATTTGCGGCACTGCTGGGGTATGGTGCCGAAACCCCTCCCTGGGGGGTAAGCCAGGGGGTATCGGAGGGTTGCAGCCAATCTGGAGGTGAAAGTCAGAGGTCCGTGACCAGGTGGAGGTACCAGGCGGCTGGCGGCAGAAGAAGAAGTATAATAAAAAAAAGAAAAGCCTCATAGTGCTGTCTCCCCCCCGCCCCCAGTCCCCCAATGTGTACAAATATAGCCCTGCAGTCCCCCAATGTGTAAACACAAAAGCCCCTCAGGGCTATCAGACAACCCCCTCAAGTCCCAATCCCATAATAGTAACAGCCCCTCCCAAGGCCGATCCCCAAACCCACGCCCTGGCGCTTTCGCTAACTGTACTAAAATGACTACTAAATCCCTGTTATCCCTAATAGTCTAGTGGCTCTCAACCCCCAGGAGTGCCAGACCACCCTGCCCCCCACCTCATCCCCAGCCGATGACATGCACAGCTCACCTCTCACCTACACAGCCAGCCACCGACTGAGCTCCGCTCTGAGGGTGTACTGTATAGTATGCGCTCAATGAATGAATGACAGTTCATTCATTGAGCATGTACTATATACAGCATGCATTCAGATGGGGCTCAGTCGGTAGCTGGCTGTGGTGGTGAGAGATGGGCTGTGTCAGTCGCCGGCAGGGTAGGGGAGTGCAGAGTGGTCTGGCACTGCCAGGTGGGGGACCACTTGACTACCAGGAATAATGGGGATTTGTTATTCATTTTAGTACAGTTAGCGAAAGTGCCAGGACATGGGTTTGGGGATCGGGGCTTGGGGGTGGGCTATGAGAAACCCTCTGCTGGGCTATTTTACAACTACTGGGGGTCAGCATACTGCAGCCCTGTGGAGCTTTTGGCATTGGGGGCATGGATAGTCCCACGGGCATTACAGCTTGTTTCTGGGTTGGGGTGGGAGAATTATCCTGGGGGCTTTTGTGTTTGGGTGGGAGGGTGGCATACCATTGGGGGGATGGGTGGGCAGCACATGAAGGCAACCTCTGAGGGCATACGTACAGTTATGCCAACTATATGCTGGTGTAACTTACGTTGATGATTTTCCCCCGGGGGTTGTTGGAGAATAGCGCCCTAGGTGACTTTGTTGCTGCCCTTCCAGAATAGGGCGCAACTGCTGCCATAAACCCTCTAGTACCATGTCACAGGGGGTTTCAGGCATAACTGGTGGCTTAAGTCCACTTTGGCGCAAGCAGCCTGCGGCATGTTGCAGGCTGCTTTGCATAGTACCGTATGTCGCAACTGCTGGCGTAACTTGCTACTTGCACCATATTTTTTGGCGCAAGTCAAGTTACATCAGATGTACCCTTTTGAGAAATGGGCCCTATGTGTTTAATCCAGGGATTATGGACATGGGTCCATATAGTTTGGGATACCACTGTCATCAGTACGGTCCAGAGAGCTCTCCCTGGGAGCATATCTTTTTCAATTTGGTACCAACCTGAGTTGGTTGATTTGGCCCAAGTGCACAAAAATGCCCTTTGAGCCATCAAATACTAACCACAAAGGCAGGGCAGGCAAAGTCCACCCCTCTCTCGGGGCTGTTAGTGTACTTTTGGCTATTCTGGGATGTTTGCCTGACTGGGACCTGGCAGTATTGGGGATAGGATATTTCGGAGGGACAGGGTACAAGGGAAAGGGGGGGTGGCGTTGTATGTGAGGGAAGTACTGAAGTGTGTCAGGAAGGAAGGGGGGGAGGGTTGCACGGAGTCATTATGTGTGCAGCTCCAGGAGTCCAAAAAATAGGACCCTCAGGATGGGAGCGGTGTACAGGCCACCCTCTCAGACTGAGGAGTTAGACAGGGAACTAGCGTGACAGATCAGAAGAACCTGCAAGAGGGACAGCACGGTGATTGTGGGGGACTTCAACCTGCCAGGAATGGATTGGGGTACCCCAACCACCAAGAATAGAAGGGAGCAGGTATTTCTGGAAACATTCCAGGACATCTTCCTACTGCAGATGGGCAACAAGCCAACCAGGTTAGGGAACACCCTAGACCTCTTGCTGGCAAACGATGAGTTTGTGAGAGAGCTGGGGGTGGAAGAACCGCTGGAGGGAAGTGACCACCACTTGGTGTGGGTCACAATAAACATGAGGAAAGGGGGAGTAGGAATGGGCACATGGATGTTAAACTTCAGGAGGGCCGACTTCGGGAGGATGAGGGAAATAGTACAGGGGTATCTGGCCAGGATACGTCCAAACATGGACACTAACCAGAAGTGGGAGGTTATTAAACTGGGAATTGAGGAGGCAACCGTAACATGTAAAAGGGTCCAGACTAAGAGGGCTAGGGCCAAGAAGCCCAGCTGGGTGAACAGAGGGGTCATGGAAAAAGTAAGGAAGAAAAGAGCCGTCTTTAGAAGGTACAAAAAAACAAGGCAAGGGGAGGACAGGGAGAAATACCTGAAGGAGTTGAAAGAGGTGACAAGGGCAGCCAAGGCATCCAGGAAATTCAGGCTAGCACAGGGCATCAAAGAGGGGGAGAAGGACTTCTTCAGGTACATCAGGGAGAAAAGGAGTCGTGAGGACAAGATAGTAAGGATTAAGAGAGATGGGGGTTGGTGGAAACGGGAAGAACAGGCAGAAGCATTAAATGAGTACTTCTGCTCAGTATTTACTAAAGAGAAAGGGGGAGCTATACCCAAGTGGGGTAGGAGAGTGGGCACGGGAGGGGGAGGTGACAGATGGGAAAATCCCCATGGGCAGGGTACTGGAGGGCTTGAGGGCACTGAGGATGAACAAGACACCTGGGCCAGATGGTATACAACCCAGGCTGCTAAAGGGGCTGGCAGAAGTCCTGGCAGAAACCTTGGCAGACCTGTTTAATGCCTCCCTGGACTCGGGGAGTATACCCCAGGACTGGAGGATGGTGCACGTGGTGCCCCTCCACAAGAGCGGCCCCAAGGATGAGCCAGGAAATGACAGACCGGTAAGCCTCATATCCATCGTGGGAAAGCTGATGGAGACAATCCTGAAGGAGAGGCTGGTTTATCTCCTAGAGGCTAATAGGTTGCAGGACAGCAGACAGCATGGGTTTGTCTCAGGCAGATTCTGTCAGACCAACCTGGTGGAGTACTATGACTGGGTAACAAGGCAATTAGACAGGGGCCATACAGTGGATGTCCTATACCTAGACTTCGGTAAGCCATTTGATTTGGTGCCACATGGGAGGCTAGGGAGTAAGCTGGAAGGCTCAGGGGCCGGGTGAAGATAGTGGGATGGGTAGAGAACTGGCTGCAAGGGAGACAGCAGAGGGTGGTGCTGGGAGGGGATCTTTAATCTCCCAGGATGGTGACAAGTGGGTTGCCACAGGGCTCTGTACTGGGGCCGGGGTTGTTTGGGATCTTCATAGCAGACATCTTAACAGGTATCAAGAGCAAGATCAGTCTGTTAGCAGACGACACCAAGATGGGTGCAGTAGTGAATGACTTAGAAGGGTGGCAGGGGTTGCAAGATGATCTGTCAAAATTGGAGGCTGGTCAGACACTTGGCAGCTGGGGTTCAATGCCAAGAAATGCAAGATGCTACATTTTGGTGTGAAAAGCCCAAGGAGGAGTTACCGGCTAGGGGGGGAATCAACTAGCCAAGACGGAAGAGGAGACGGATCTGGGGGTGATCATAATGGGAGCAATGAATAACTCAGCACAGTGTAGAAAGGCAGCTGCAAAGGCCAACAGGATGCTGGGTTGTATTGCCAGAGGCATATCTTCCAGGAGGGGGGAGGTGATCCTGTCACTATACAGGTTACTGGTTTGACCACACCTGGAGTACTGCATGCAGTTCTGGTGACTGTACCTGAAGAAGGACATTAGGTTACTGGAGAGGGTGCAGCGCAGGGCAACAAAAATGATCCAGGGACTAGAGGACTTACACTATGAGAGCAGGTTGAGGGAGTTGAACATGTACTCCCAGGAGGAGAGGTGGGATAGGGGAACATGATTCAAACCTTCAAGTTCATGAAGGGAATAAATAAGAGGGGCACGGAGTGGCTTTTCAAGTTAAGGATGAGGGAGGGACATTTGAGGGCACGATCTGAGATTGGAAGGGGGAAGATTCAGGAGGGAAATGAGGAGACACTTTTTTACAGAGAGGGTGGTGTCTGGGTGGAATGCATTGCCAGAGGAAGTGGTATCCTGTAGAACAGTGGGCTGCTTCAAAAGGGGATGGGACATGGTAAGAAAGGAGGTCACTGGATGGGGGAGGGGAGGGAGGGGCAGCTGCAGTATAAGGGCTGCTAGCTGCACAATCAAGCAGACTTGATAGTCCATAAGGCCTTTATCTACTGGAAATTTTGTATGTTCGTATTTCATAGATAAACTTGTGAAGGTCTTTATATAATACGTTCTTAAAGTGCCCAGGGATCAGTATGGTAAGTGTGTGGAACAGGAAGAGGAGACAGGGTACATTTATTTTTATAGTTTAGGTTTTACCATAAAGAGTTTGTGGCAGCAAATTCTATGTAGCCAAGTCTGCCTTCAGGGTGTGATAAAGCTTCATATAAATGTTCTTAAATAATAACGAGGTGTCAGCCGATGCCTGAACCCCCAGGTATCTAAAGGTATTGTGCCTAGCCCAGGTGAATGGGAAGGTAGCTATAAATGGTGGTGGTGGTGGGGGGGGGGGCTGGTGATCCACTCAACAGCATAGCCTCCAGTTTAGTCAGGTTGATCTTAACCTGATATCGCTCTAAAGTCCCTCAGCACAGTGAGGAGGTATGAGAGTGATGACACTGGGTTGCTCAGGAAAAAAAGGGAATCACCAGTACAGGGTGCCAGTCTCTGTTCCATCCCTCCTGCCATGACTCCCTTGATACCAGGTTGAACCCAAATCACTATGGCCAGGGGTTCGAAGCTCAGGGAAAACAGGAGAGGAGACAAAGGGTATCCCTGCATCATGCTTCTGCTCAGGGGAAGCATTCAGAGAGGTGTCCACTCACCTTCTGTACTGCTCCTGAGCACAAATACAATGCTGTGATGGTAGAGATAACACGAGGACCCAAGGTGAACCTCTCCAGGATGGCTGCCATAAAGTCCCAGTCCACCCTGTTGAAGGCCTTTTTGGCATCCATGCTAATAGCCATTTGGAAAGAGTTCTGCATTTTCTGGGAGGAGATAGCATTCTGGACTCTCCTGATACTATCCTGGGTAACACTTTACACTGCAAAGTTTACAGTAAGTAGTGTCCTTTCCATCATAACTAAACTGGAAATAAGGGTCCAGAGGTTCGGGATGCTTTAATTGCTGCAGCAAAAGTGGCCTATCCGTTGAATGTCCTCGGACAAGCTATAAAATTATTTCCAGACCTGCCCTTTCAGACTCGCGAACGCCACAATCAGTTTGACGCGGTGCACCAGAAACTCAGACATTTGGGGATTGTCCACTCATTCCTTCTACCTGCTCACCTGAGAGTTACCTATGGGGGGAAGACCTGGCAATTCAGTAACCCTAGAGACATGGGCTGATGGGCTGAGAAGACCGAACAGGAATTTCAAACACCAAAAGGAAATTTCCTGGAGAGCTCTGATTCGGACGGGGACTGGAGTTTCTGTTGTTTTAGTATTATTATTGCTGCTCAAATTGATCTTACATGCTTTAAATGTCTCTAATTCTGGTCTTGATGGGACCTGGTTCTTCCATGGAAGATGTGGGTAACTGGACTAACACATGAGTACAATTATTTCCTTTTTTTCTTGATAAATATCTAGTTGCCTCATTAATGTCCTGGAGAACTAGCTCCTGTATGAGCGGCATATACTCTGTGCCTTTTTCTGGTTGAAATAAGGATGCACTTGGATTAGAAGTTTAAAAAAAACAATATCTTACTTCAAGAGGGCTCTTGCAGTAGGTAATTACATATAGGATTGACGTCGACAGGCGGCAGGACCCCATGGAAAAATTTCTAGCTAGCAGTCTCTGGCGAGGGACTCCTCCACGTCAGGTGACCGGCATCAGGAGATGTCGGTATAAAGGGGTGGTCCCTCACGCCCGCCTTCCAGTTCTTTCCCGCCGTTAGCTTATGCCAGTGCCTCGTGGAAAAGTTCCCTGCTCGTCAGACTCCTTCGTTGGTATTTTAACTGAGTATTTTGATTTTTCTTAACTTTCATCAATGTGATTCGCCGTGTATGTACATCTGCCAGCACCTCTGAGCACAAAAACAAGGCGACTTGTGCGGTGCCCAACACCTGCACAAGGACGGCCATTCTCTGTGCCTTTTTTGCCTAGACCCCGACCATCCAGTGGAGAAGTTCCAGCACTGCCTCAGCTTTAACGCGGCCACCCAGAGAAGTCCCTGAAAGCCCACATTTTGAAAAAGAAAATGAGCTCCATGGAGAAAGAACTGAAAAAGCTTCGGCAGGTGTCAACTTCCCATGAAGGCCATCGTAAGAAAAAGGATAAGGAAAGGCACCGGGACAAGGGCTCCTTTCCCACTGCATCTTCCTCTGGAGTCGCCGTGAAACAGGTACTGTTCCCCCTTGGGGATCGCTCCTCGATGGCCGCCTTAGAGGCTTCTAAGGCGGCGTCGACCGCCCATCTGGCTTGGCGCCGGTTCTTCGGTGCCTCCGGGATTGTGGGAGGCCTCTGCCCCAGTAAAGCCGTGGCTTCGCGGTGTACTGGTGCGAGTGGCTCTGATAAGCCGGACGTTGGCTCCTCCGATGCCTGCACGGAGAAGGTCGGTAAGTTGCCCGACCCTTTGGGGCGGCGCGCGGCCCCCATTCCGCCCGACCAGGCCGCCCCTCCATCACAGCCTGCCTCAGGTGAAGAGTCCATTAAGTCGGACGCCGGCCCTTCTGGCGTCCGCCCGGATCCCACTGCTAAGCCGCACGTCGGTTCGTCTGACATCCGCACAGCAGATGAGCCAATGCTGGACCCTCCACGTCTGTCGTTCCCTGCTCCCCACAGCCTTCGCTGCCCTCTGGGGACCCTGAGTCTCCTCAGCCCGACCCCGAGGATTTCTCGCCCCCCTTCCCGGGCGACGCTGAGGTTTCTGTTCCACCTCCGTCAGACTGCCCACCTTCTGGTCCAACCGATCTGATGTCGGTTCCCCAGATGCTGGCTCTTCAGCTGCCATTCCATTGCCAGTATTGTTGACGCCAGATGACATCCCACCCCCCGATGTCACCCTGATGCTGGGCCCTCCGCCCCCTGGGTCTTCTGTTCCAGAACTGCCCATGAGGCCTCCAGCTGGGCCGTCTGCTCAGGCAGCTCCTCCAGCTCCCGGGTACCCAGCCCCGTCATATCTGACACCGCCATACCTGGGGCCACAGTATCCGGCACCTCAGTACCCGATGCCAACATATCCGATGATGCAGTACCTGGCTCCTCAATACCCGACGCCAGGCTTCCTGCTATCAGGTTATGGATACGTGCCTTTTGGGTATAGTCCATACCCGTATCCCCCCCCCCTCCTCCTCCTCCACCGCCCCCTCAGCCGCCAGTGGACTTGCAGGAGACTCTGGCCTCCTGGTGGGCTGAGGCCAAGGCTCAGCTCACCAGAGGTGGAGAGTCATCTTCTGACAACAGTGCTGGTGTCAGTTCCTATACATCCACAATGACACACTCCCTCCCCACCTCCGGACACCAGGGCTAAACCCTCTGGGTCCAGAGAGGGGCAGAACACACTTCCTGGAGGGATTCCCAATGGGTCCGTTCCTCCCCCTCGTCGGGAGAGGGAGTCTACCTCTTCTTCATCTTCTTCTTCCTCAGACACCTCGGATTTTTCCAATGTTTGTTCCGAGCAAGATGACGAGCCACGCTCCCCATCCAAGCCCCAGCCAAGGACTCCTACGAAGTCTCCTCCGGAGGATCCTTCCTTCACGGAGTTGCTACTGAAGATCCAGGAAGTATATAAGTGGCAATCCTTGGAGCCAGACCCCCAGCGTAAAAAACTCGCTGAGCATCTGGATCTGCCCGTGACAGCTCCCACTTTGGTGCCACCCTGGATCGAGCCTCATGCCGACCTTATTACCACCATATGGAAACAACCGTTGGCCTTAGCCCCACTTTCCAGGAAGTCAAACAGGCTATACCAGGCTCCCGAGGGTGTTGACTTTTTAGATTCCCACCCTCGTGCTGACTCGGTTGTGATTTGCGCCGATCATGGCCGGTCAGCTCAACCCAAACATCTTAGCTCGTCTCCACCTGACAAGGAATCCCGCCTTCTGGACCAGTATGGCAAGAAGATTTTTGCTTCTTCCACTCTGGGTATTAGGGCCCTGAACTACGTTGGCCACATGGGGGATTACCAGAAGGCGATTCTTAGTGAGGTGGAACCTAAATTGGGCTCCCTTCCGGACTCTCAGGTCAAGCAGGAAGTGGCCGACCTTGTCCGCTGTGCACGTTCGGCCAGTTGGCACATTCTTCGTGTGACCTATGATGCAGTGGACACTGCTGGTAGGAGCTCAGCTTTCGCTGTAGGTCTACAGCATCACGCTTGGCTCCGAGTGTCAGGGTTGGTCCCAGAAGTGCAGTCCGCTGTCCAGGAAGCGCCCTTCCGGGGTTTGGTGCTGTTTAGGGGTGATATCAAGGACATCATCACCAACCTGCAGGAGAAGGGGATGGCACTAAAGTCTGTGGACTCTATGTATCATCCCCATCAATCACAGCGCCATCCCTTTCACAGACGGAATCGGCCCAAAGTGAGACCACAGGAAAAGAGGGCCACTAAACGTCGAGCCCTCCCAGCTGCCAAGCCGACCCCTGCCAAAAAAGCAGCAGGAGCTTCAGCTGCAGCACTACCCCACACCACCTGACTCCTTCCCTCTCCCACTACCTCTGGGCTTCTCAGAGGAACTGATAGGAGGGAGGTTTTCCCTCCACCTTCCGGGCTGGGAGAGGATAACATCAGATTCATGGGTGCTCCAGCTAATCGCAGAAGGACACTCAATAGAGTTTCTGCAGAAACCACCTCATCACCCTCCCCCAAGGTCATCGTACTCTCTGGAACATCTTCTTCTGGTCCAGGAAGAAATGTCAGCACTTTTGTTGAAAGAGGTGATAGAACCTGTCCCCTTCCCTTGCAAGGAACGGGTTACTATTCCCACTTCTTTCTGGTCCTGAAGAAGACAGGAGATGTAAGACCTATTCTAGATCTCAGTTCTCTGAACATTTTTGTGGAGTACAAGAGGTTCAGGATGCTCTCACTGCAGAGCCTTCTGCCCCTCCTCCACTCGAGCCAGTGGCTGTGCGCTCTGGATATACAGTACACTTACTTGCACATAGCTATCCACCCGTCTCACCACAAATATCTCCGTTTTGCTTTCCAGGGGGACCACTACCAGTTCAAGGCACTTCCATTTGGCCTCTCCTTGGCCCCTCGAGTATTTATCAAATGCCTTGCGGTGGTGGTGGCCTACCTGCGTACCCAGGGGGTACAGGTTTTCCCGTACCTGGACGATTGGCTCCTGGTGGCCTCATCCAGGGGGGAACTCCTGCACTGCCTCTCCCTCACCCAGCAGGTCCTTGCCTGTCTGAATATTACCATCACCCATTCCAAGTCTCACTTGATCCCATCCCAGAGGCTTCAGTTTATTGGGGTGATACTGCATACGACCCTAGGCAGGGCCTTCCTGCCTCCGGACAGGGCGGCCACACTCCAGACTCAGATAAGCCTGTTGTCCGGCCGCAGGCTGGTCAGTGCAAGGTCAGATCTTCACCTCCTCGGGCTTATGGTGGCTGCTATCCCGACAGTCCCTTGCGCTCGACTCCACATGAAGGTCTCTCAGTGGCCGCTTCGCTCTCAATGGGATCAGTTGGTAGAAGACTTGGACCAATTGGTCCTAGTCTCCTCTCCCATGATTCAAGACTTGCAATGGTGGATGGTTTGAGAGAACCTTCTTCGGGGAGTTCCAGTCTTCCTTCCTCCTCCCTCCCAGACTCTGACCACAGACGCGTCGGGCGAAGGTTGGGGAGCCCATCTCGGTCCACGTTGAACCCAGGGCTCTTGGTCCAAGCTCAAACAATCACTGCACATCAATGTGCTTGAGCTTCGGACGGTGCTCTACACTCTCCAGGCCCTCCACCTGCATCTTCTTCCTGGCCACCTAGCCGTCCAGACGGACAATACGTGTGTGTGGTATGGTACATCAACAAACAGGGTGGGACTCGGTCCTACCCTCTTTGTAGGGAAGCGATGAGAGTCTGGGATTGGGCAGCACAACACGACCTTCACCGCACGGCAATCCATGTTCCGGGGGTCGAGAACTCCTTAGCAGACAAACTAAGTCGCTCGTCTGCTCAAGCTCATGAGTGGGTTAGGGGGTCCTAGACGATATCTTTCTACGCTGGAGAACACCCCAGGTGGACCTGTTTGCGTCACCTCTAAACGCAAAGCTTCCTGATTTCTGCTCACTCGTTCAAGAACGAGGCATTTTCTGGAGAGACGTCTGTCTCTAGATTAGAGGGACAGATTCATTTATGCCTTCCCCCCCAATTCCTCTGATCCCACATGTCTCGCAAAAACTCAGTTCAGAAGGAGCACAAATGATTCTGATCGCTCCTTTCTAGCCCAGGCAAGTTTGGTTCTGTCTTCTGCAACAATACTCAGAGGAGTCTCCTCTTCCTCTTCCGCTGTCACGGATTTTATTGACCCAGGATCAGGGAACCCTGGTTCATCCAGGTCTCAAGTCCCTTCAACTGCATGCGTGGCTCCTGCAGACATAGCTCAAGCCTGCTTTGGGGTTTCTCCCCAGGTGGCTGAGATCTTGGTGGAGGCTAGGAAACCCTCCACTAGGTCTACTTATGCCATGAAGTGGAACGGTTCTCAATCTGGGCCGCTAAAAAGGCATCAAGCCTTCTCCTGCTCAGTTGGGTGACTGCTGAGTACTCAAGGCCTATCTCTTCCGACCTGGGTCTTAGTCACTGCCTTTGAAGGTACACATGGTGGCCATTTCGACCTACCATATTCTCTTCGCAGATAGGACGTTTGCTCAACTGGAAGTCTCTAAGACTTTCCTTAGAGGGGTTCTTCACTTGAGACCCCCTATACGAGTTCCCGCCCCTCCTTGAGATCTGAACTTCGTTCTTGAGAAATTTACTTTGCCTCGTTTTGAACCGGTGGCCTCAGCAGACATGAAGTTCCTTTCATGGAAGATGCTGTTCCTAGTGGCCATTACCTCTGCTCGGAGGATTTCCGAGCTCCAGGCCCTGATGTGTAAAATCCCATACTTGATTTTTCACAAGGAATGCGTGGCTCTGCGAACCAATCCTAAGTTTATCCCCAAGGTGGTAGCGGAATCTACATTGAACCAGTCCATAGAATTACCCGCCTTCTTTATGCAGTACTCCAATCAGGGGGAGTATCTTCTTCACACTATGGACGTTCACCGCATTCTGAGATACTACACTAACAGAACAAAGGATCTTAGCAAGACTGATCAACGTTTTGTCTCTTTTGCTCCCAAAAGACAAGGCAATGCTGTTTCCAAGCAATGCCTGTTTAAATGGTTGGCTCATTGCATCACCTTCTGTTATAACAAGTACAACAAGACCCTTCCGGGTCAAATAAGAGGTCACTCCACCAGAGGAGTTGCTGCCTCAGCGGCATGTTTCAAGAATGTGTTAGAGGCAGACATTTGTGCTGCCGCCACTTGGACTTCTGTCCATACATTTACAAAACATTACAGTTTGGATATTGCCTCTCACCGTAGAGCAGGCTTCGGGCTCGCTGTTCTGCAAGGCCTTCTTTCTTAAGGCCTTCACAGCTAGAGAATCTGCTTTGAGTAGCTTTCCTCCTCCCGTGTGCTGCTGCTTGTTCCAGACTGCTTGGGACTCAGTCCTATATGTAATTACCTACTGCAAGAGCCCTCTCGAAATAAGATAGTACAGTTACATAAGAACTTACTGTAACAGTAGATCTTCGAGAGAGGCTCTTGCCGTAGGTAATACCTTCCCACCCTCCATCCCCCTAAGCTTTTTCAGCTTCTTTTCCAGTGAGGGAAATCTCTGCTTCTCTCTGGTCTGGTCTCTTGTGGCCTGTGGTGGGAAAGAACTGGAAGTCGGGCGGGAGGGACCGCCCCTTTAAACCGATGTCTCCTCCGCCGGCGTAGCGGTGGGATTTCCGCTTGGGACACCGGCGACCCGGTTTCGGGAACGGACTCGGGTCGCTGGAGGGCCGGCCAGGGGGAGAAGGATAGAGCGTCCTATGGACTGCCTCCTTCTCGGGAGGATGGGACGGCTCGGGTTAAGCGACTCCTGGTGGAGACCAGGTGTAGCGCGATCACCGACCTCAACAGTGTAAGGGCTGAGGGGGGGGCAGCAGGACGCCCATGTCATTGCATGTCCCCGCCTCCCTAAAAAGGAAAATGGAGTATGCCGGGCCTTGATGAAGCCGGTCACAGCTTCAATTAGCCCCTCAGGCCAGCCCTCCGACCTAGTTCGACGCCTGCGGCATGTGTCCCCAGTGCCGCAGCCCCACCGTGGGAGGTAAGCCACGGGGTATCGGAAGGGTGCGAGGCTGATGTGGGGGGTGGAAGCGTGAACGGCAGATGGTACCGGGCTACCGGCGGCTGGAGCAGAAAATACAAATAGAAGAAAAAAAAAATAAATAAACCGATGTCTCCTGACGCCGGTCACTTGACGTGGGGGTGGTCCCTCGCCAGAGACTGCTAGCTAGAAATGTTTCCGTGGGGTTCTGCTGCCTGCCAACGTCAGTCCTATATGTAATTACCTACTGCAAGAGCCTCTCTCGAAGATCTACTGTTACGGTAAGTTCTTACGTAATTGTGCTTTCTCGTTATATGTTGGTAATGTGGTGGGGCGGAGTGGGTGCTAAAGGATTGATTTTTGTATTTCCTCCGACTACTGGTAAAGGTAACATAGCATTACTGGTTAGTGGAGGCTTTCTCCCTATACTTTCTCCCTATGGACTTTTGACCTCAGCTATGAAGCGGCTGGCATTAGCGTTGGACTTCAAGTATTACATGGCATCAGTATGTCAGTGTTTTCTTTTCTTCCCGCCCTCCTACTGTAACAGATTGTGACAGTATGACTATGATATCCCAACTGTATCCTTGTATTGATTACCTATCTCTTACATGAAATTACTGGATGTATTGTTTTTGAGAAAAAAAAAGCAATAAATAGAAAGTAAAATGAATAAATAAACTGGAAATAAGATATGAATTCCATATGAATTAATATGAATAACTTATTTCCTTATGTATTCTCGTCTTATTCATTAGGATTGAGGCATGTGTGTTCATTAGGATTTCAAAGGTTCTATTCCAACTGTGTTACATATGAACTACCATGTAATACTGTAGTTTGTCAAGTTGCGGACTCATTTTGGTTGCGGCAACTATGGAGCCACGATGAGGGCGACAGTGAAAGGGCTGATCTTGATTTTAGATTGCCTCTCACTCTTGTCGCCTTTTGTGCCCACACAGTTTCTACCCCCTCTGGGGCATTGGGGGTGCAGGAGGTGAAGCCCTCTACCAAAGTGACTGTTTCTGGGAGAGTGCTTTGGTGCTATACCTTCCCAGGAGATGAAATGCCTGGTGCTGTAACGCCAGGCAGCATTGTGCCTGCGCCACAATTGGCATCGACTAAATGTATGTCGCTGTGGCATAGGGGAACCATGTAATACATGCATTTACAGTGAGGACTGATTCATAAAAAGAATGGGAGTCCTGAAAGAACCTCATTTTTGGAATAAGTCTGTGTAAAATCATTAGGATTCCATTTTTCAGATCACGAGTTACTTCCTATGGAGCTACCAATGCAGACCCACATTATTTCCTTACAGACAGTATTCATTCATTATTCATTAGGCTTTAGTCATGTTTATTCCATAACCTTTCCAAGGCACTCTTCCAATTGTATTGTGTTGTAATTACCATTGAAAGCAGACAGTTATTAAGGCCTTTTTCATAGGAAGATATGACCACCTTTGGTAAAAACTGAAGAACGTTAATTATTCAGCATACTAGAAGAAAGCTTTTTTTGTTTTTCTCAGCTTCTGCTGGTTTTCTGGCTTTCTACACCTTTGTGGCATTCTTTATATGGCTAAAGTCCATTACTATTGCATTTACTCACAGGAACAGAGAACTGATTTTTGTGTTGTATTTGTAACCAGGGGTCGGGTTGATGTTATTTTTCGTTTTATTAGCGCAGTGCGGTGCCTCCATTATGTAACCCACTACCTGGCTGCCTGGGTTCAGGGAGAAAACTGTTGCTCAGCATTTTGGCTAGGTTTGACTTCTAGTCAGGGGCACCCAAGTAACTCCA
This sequence comes from Neoceratodus forsteri, assembly GCA_016271365.2. NCBI lineage: Eukaryota > Metazoa > Chordata > Ceratodontiformes > Ceratodontidae > Neoceratodus > Neoceratodus forsteri. Next base: position 821,439,585 of record CM028137.1, on the reverse strand, counting down.
GCCACAGGAACCAATAACTATAATGTCCAAACCAGAAGTGGGATTCTAGAGTGTGGCTTTTATTCGCAACACAACAGAACAATAGAGCATAGATGGACCCCCACGGGGCTACACTCCTAGTAATGCAGATATACGGAGAACAGAACACATCTTCTCACACACTGTAACCCTCAGGTTCTGAAACACACTGTGCTCTCAGCCTGAACTTGTACTCTTCTCTGGATTTCCCTGCGTGGCACATCCGGCCGGCACTTGGACGCACTTCTCTGGATTCCCTGGCGTGCCACATCCGGCCAGCACTTGGACACACTTTCCATATGGCATGGATATTTATAGGTGGCTCACTCTACCACCCATGAGCACATACTGTTCCATAAAGGGAAAATCTTCCATCTAATCCCACGTCTGGGTACTTTCCCCGAACACTGGCCAAGGGCCCGGAAGAAAGCTAAAGATGCCCAAACTTAACCCGTAGAGGTAAATCTGGTTACTCCAGATGGGGGGGGGGTCTCCCACCTCTTACTCTCAAATCTATACCCGGCCATTCATTTGGAATCAACACCTTTCCTAAAACACACTGTTGTAGAATGCTGTCTCGAAATGTATGTTAAACTTAACATTCTACAGTCTCTTGAAAATGGTGTCCTGACTTGTAATGTTCTTTAAGTGGCTATGTCCATCCCTGTAGTCCCCCACTGTACAGATTACATTTTTAGTCACACACAACTCTAGTACTGTACTTGGCTGTCCTTCCTTGACCCCACAGTAGCAGATACTAAACACACTGGCTAGTGAAAACATAGGCTCTCTGGCAAAGCTGACTCATCCTGGCTTGCAGGTGCCCACAGGCTTCTAGAAAAACGAACTACTTCTTGTGCCTCAGCACTTGAAACAACACATGACAGACAGCTTTTCCTCTTCAGCAGGGCCAGGGGATTGCCCCTGAAGTTGCTGGCTTCTCTTTCCTCCATCCCTCCTGGGATGGGGCACTGGAACAAACTAGGAAACGGTCTCTACCACTAGACCAAGCCAACTGCAGCACACCACCTGCTTCCACTGAGTCTCCCTGCAGACTGCCCAAGACTGATTCAAAACCTCCCAATGTTCTAGCCTAACCCTTTGTTGCAACATTCTAATGTGGCTTATGCTGCTGCAAGAATTCTATATGATATCATCCCTCCAGCTCAGCTGAGACTGAGGACAGAGTGAGACAGTGTGAAATCCATTTAACTGGAGTTTCACAAGATGCCTTCCCTGCCTGCCACTAGATCTAAGTGGGATTCTTGTAACCCCAGATGATAGGGGGGTTACACCCACCCTCGGCCAGGAAAATGACTGTCCGTAGTCATTACTTACCCATCCCAGACCATCTTACCCTATGTGTTGACTACAGGGAGGTAGCGCTACCTTCTCCCCTACCATGTGCCAGCACAGGCAGACAACACTAGGGGACCAGATGCCCTTGGCTGATGCATCAGACTCTACTCTATGGTCTTATGATGGACACCTAGTGGCCCTGGTAGAATTGTCCAGAGCATAACCCTAATAGATCAGTACTGCGGCCCCTACAGCCGGTCAGGACCACAGCCTGTCTATCCCCCCTAGCCCTCTATGGAAAATCTATCTGCCTCTAAACCAAATACCCAAAACAAAACAAACAGGGGAACCTCCCCCCAACCTTGGACACCTGCAACCAAACACAAGGAGCTAATGCTATACACTATACATTACTCCCCCACAACCATACCTGTGGAAGGAAAAGTTACAAAGAAATCCACAACATCCTGTACTTTAAACACTACAACATTAAAGTACTAACAAGGAACTCTGCTGAGTCCCTCCTCCTCTTCTTGTCTTCTTCAGGAACACCTGCAAGAAACAGAAAGACAAACACACTCCTAATCTGCATACACAGTCTATCTAAACCCCTACCATCAAAACACTGGAGAATCCCAAAAATAATTTTTTAGAAAAGTAGAAAAAAAAAGTATAAACAATAAAAACAGTAGAAAAACAACATCATTATTTACAATACACAATACTTGGGGATGGAAGACCCTAAAAGTCCCTTCTAGTGACCACAGTGCCCGAAGGCAAATCCAATAAAGAGTGTCTCTCCGGGGCCGGAGCCCAGTGAAGCATAGTTCTAGCAGGCTGAAATCCTGAAGGGGAGAGTCTTTGAGGACAGTTCAAACATCTGGAGTCTGCTAGTTTAGGGTGTGTACTGCAATGTCATAAGAATAGAAAAATATGGACTTACCAGTTCCTTATAGAACGAAAACGGTACACCACCTGGTCCTCCACTGAAGACTCTCCCTGGCAGCATTCTTTTGATACAGCTGGGTGGACATCTTCTGGAAAACAGCAGGAGGGCACATCTGGAAACTGCTGGGGTGATGTCATCTAGGAGATGGAACCTTGGAACAGGAAAAAAGGAAAAAAAAAAACAGCTGGTCTGAAGTCATCTGGCATCCAGGGATGAATCAGGATACAGCTGGGTTAGTGTCCTCTCTGGATATGAAGTCATCTGGTGGACCACGCGATGGAATCTGGAAGGCCAGTACACTGCAGGACTGATGAATGTGAGGCACCTGGTTCCTGGAATGCCAGACTAGCGGAACAACATAGGTACGGCAATGGCTGGATGGTAACACTGGCTACCACTGCTATGTTCTCCACTTGGTAGGCATGGGCACATTCGCAGGTTGGTCTTTGCATTGTGACCAATAGCACAATGGGTCAGGTGCTGGAATTATTACCCCATCTGGGTGCTCATAATCCACACTGTGAAAGGTTTCATGTCCCTCTTCATCCACAATTTGAACAGGGTCAATAAACAGTGTCCTGCCCCTTTTACACTGGCTGATTTTTAATTGTAACACTCTAGGTTTGACATGTCTGTTAGCACCAGGATGCACATGTTTCATTGCCTGTTCTGTTATCCAGGATTTCCTGCTTTTTTCAATCTCCTCCCAGACTCTCAGAGGAAAGGTAGGAAAGAGTATCCCATAGATTTTGTTTGCTTTCCTACGAACCAGTCTTTCCTCTTTACTACACTTGGTCAACTTGTGACCTCTGGTCTGGCTTGGGGTGGCCAGTCCTGGTTCTGCCAGCTATGCATACTTAAGGCAACATAGAATGGGTCTTTAACACTTCCTTGTGGGGGTTAAGGCTGTAGAGTCACTACTCTCTTCTGCTATCAGTTCCTCTGAGGCAAAAGCTTGAGGTTGTGGATCCGTACCTTCTTCACAAGGCCACATAGGTTCCCCCTCTTCTTCTTCCTCGCTAAGAATCTGTGCCCAGGAGTGAGCAATCATCCTCACTGCCAAGACTGTCCACTCTTCACTGGGCGCAGAGGTCGACACCTCCCATTCAAAAGCCTCCCTCATCTCGTCTTCACCTATGAGACTTGGGCTAGGCCTCTCTCTCCAAGGGTCTACTGATGCTCCTTCCACAGCGTCGTCTCTCTGGGACCCAGACTCTGATACATCAGTACATTGTTCTGTCTGTAAATCTGCACCCTCTTGCTTCATGCCACATTCTGAGGGGCCTTCCCTATCTGGTGCTGTGTGTTGCCAACTGCAGGTTCTTGAAGCTTTGTCCATGTGGGAGCCAAACGAATCTTGGGTGCTTTAATCAAGCCATATTTCTCTAGGCACCCAGAACAGTGAGGTACCATGAAGATGTCCCTTCCAGCATTTAAGCACATCACACATACTCGTACTGGATATCCAGGAATCGCCACATGAGGAGGCAGTCATCCCCCGTAGTAATATCTCTCAACTTAACTTCTTCTACTATTATAGCCTGGGCATGATCCGGGTAGCGGGTTGGTCCTGAAGTCATGACTGCAGAGAAAAACAAACGCTCACTGTTATTTCAAGTCCCACTCTTTTGGAAAAAATTTTACAAAATGGCTGCCTTGCTGCTGTGCTTACATTACTATCCCACCCTGTAATGGCGGCGGCAGCACTCCTGCGCATCAATGTTCTGTTTATGAGTCAAGCCACTGCGCATCCGATTTACACACTCCACTGATAAAGTTCACATAAACTGCATAAATTGCACTGCTTGCTCTCCTAGCAGATTTATATGATTTTACTGGACTTTTCGTTCGCTTTAATCACTGTTCTAGCTTAAAGTCCCCTAAAGCCGCAGTATTTCATTGCACAAGATTGCCTGTATTTCTTGTTGCATCTCTCATACAACTCACAGTCTCTCACATGGCTTTGAAAATTATTCTGTTGCTGAACCTATAATTATGCTCACAGTCTATTGTTCAGAACTCCAGCTTTAGCTGATTAAGCTTGACACAGTCCTTCTTTGCAAAATGTTTGCACTGCTACACACAGATTCAACTAGCTTTAGATTAAAATCACACAGTTTTAGCTGCTTTTTATGATGGCACTGACTTAATCAGTGGCTTCTTGTTGCAATGTAAAACGTGGCCTACAGCTGATCTTGGAGGCCTCTGGAATAAAGCGGGTTGGCAGTCCTGCTGATCGTCCCTCCGAACACCTAGCTGTCTTCTCAAGTGAATCGGAATGCAGGTTGAGCCCGATTTTAAATAGAAAATCCAGTTTAACTAACTTTACAACATTTTCAGTCACCGTGATGCTCCTCCCTGCAAACCTGCTTGCACACTCCTCTCTCTCTCCCTCTCGAACACTGCACAGTCACTACAGCTGGCTTGAGGCAGGACTGATTGCAGTCTCACCAATCACTCGACGCCATGCAAATGAGCCTCTTTCCTTGTGAGTGCTGCATCTCCACAGTGATCGTCGAGCAGGCAAAATTTAAACTGCAAACCACACTTTTTTTTTTTCAACTGTAGCTCCTCGGTGGGAGCACCATTTCAACCATTTATCATAGCATTTTACTTAGCGACTCTCTTAGTCCATACCAGAAGCATTTCCAACGTCTAGGGCACAAATCTTTATTTGTTTCTCACTGTTTTCCATACTTTTTTCTGTCACACAACACTTAAAAAGCTGGCAAACATTGTAATTTGATGCAGGACAAGGGCATACACACTCGGGCTTTACTACTTCTTGGTAAACAGTTGGCACATTTACAGCAGTACATAGACAGCAGCACACAGTGGCACATTCAGTTGGCAATGCTTCTACTTTTTGGGCTACCTACTGCCAGACAGCCAAAATGCTAGCCACTATCCGAGCAATCTTTCTTGTGTTTTCTCCTAATATTTCAACCAAATCCCAGTGGTAGCCTCCAATTTGTAACCAGGGGTCGGGTTGATGTTATTTTTTTATTACCGCTGTGCGGTGCCACCATTATGTAACCCACTACCTGGCTTCCTGGGTTCAGGGAGAAAACTTGCTTGGCATTTTGGCTAGGTTTGACTTCTACTCAGGGGCACCCAAGTAACTCCGGACACAGGAAGCAATAACTACAATGTCCAAACCAGAAGTGGGATTCTAGAGTGTGGCCTTTATTCCAGGACTAGAGGGCATGGTATGAAGTTGGAGGGAGGATGATTCAGAGGAAATATGAGGAAGAATTTCTTCACAGAACGAGTGGTGGACAAGTGGAACACCCTGCCAGAGGAAGTGGTGGGGGCTGAAACAATCACGGGATTTAAGAATGCATGGGATAGACAAAGGAATTCTGGAGGTCAGGGGTAAGGGGCAACAGACTTCTAGGAAAACATAAACTGAACTTACAAGCTCAAATGGGCAGACTGGGTGGGCCATAGGCCCTTATCTGCTGACACTGTCTATGTATCTATGTATTCACAACACAACAGAATAATAAAGCATAGATGAACCCTCATGGGGCAATGCTCCTGGTAATGCAGATATACGGAGAACAGAACACATCTTCTCACACACTGTAACCCTCAGGTTCTGAAACACACTGGGCTCTCAGCCTGAACTTGTACTCTTCTCTGGATTTCCCTGCGTGGCACATCCGGCCAGCACTTGGACACACTTCTCTGGATTCCCTGGCGTGGCAGATCTGGCCACCACTTGGACACACTTTCCATACGGCATGGATATTTATAGGTGGCTTCCTCTACCACCCATGAGCACATACTGGCTCCATAAAGGGAATATCTGCCGGGGGTCTTCCACCTCTTGCTCTCAAACCTATACCCGGCTATTCATTTGGAATCAACACCTTTCCTAAAACACACTGTTGTAGAATGCTGTCTCAAAATGTATGTTACACTTAACACTCTACAGTCTCTTGAAAATGGTGTCCTGATTGCAATGTTCTTTAAGTGGCTATGTCCATCCCTATAGTCCCCCACTGTACAGATTACATTTTTAGTCACACACAACTGTAGTACTGTACTTAGCTGTCCTTCCTTGACCCCACAGCAGCAGATGCTAAACACACTGGCTGGTGAAAACATAGGCTCTCTGGCAGAGCTGACTCACCTTGGCTTGCAGGTGCCCACAGGCTTCTAGAAAAACAAACTACTTCTTGTGCCTCAGCACTTGAAACAACACACGGCAGGCAGTTTTCCCCTCTTCAGCAGGAACAGGGGATTGCCCCTGAAGTTGCTGGCTTCTCTTTTCCCCATCCCTCCTGGGATGGGGCACTGGAACAAACTAGGGAACGGTCTCTACCACTAGACCAATTTCTTCTGTGTCTCTATCTAGGGTGAGAACACACACACCCTCTATCTCTGGGTAGCTCTATAGCAAAGCTTAGCCCTGAGGGGCTGCCAACTGCAGCACACCTCCTGCTTCCACTGAGTCTCCCTGTAGACTGCTCAAGACTGATTCAAAACCTCCCAACATTCTAGCCTAACCTTTGCTGCAACATTCCAATGTGGCTCATGCTGCTGCGAGAATTCTATATGATGTCATCCCTCCAGCTCAACTGAGACTGAGGACAGAGTGAGACGGTGTGAAATCCATTCAACTGGAGTTTCACAAGCTGAAATCCCTGCCTGCCACTAGATCTAAGTGGGATTCTTGTAACCCCGGGTGACAGGAGGGTTACATATTTATTTATTTAACCAGGAAGAAGCTCCATTGAGCAAGCTCATTTACAAGATGGTCTTGGATAGGACAGAGTACAAAAATAATACAGCAGGATAAACAAGGTACAAGAAAGACATTTGTCACAGAGTTATAAAATAATACTAATACAGATTCAAGAAACTCATAAAAATGCAAGGTACTGTACAATAAATTGCAGTTCAGAAATGTGAACATACGAGAAGAGAGAGAAAAAACATACTGTACACATGGTACAATATCATGTTCCATGGGAGTAGCAAATCTGAGGAGTAAGAAGCATTCACAGGTGTCGGCACAATGGTTCACATTTAACCATTTGAATGAATTAAGGTCAATGAATGAATTAAATTTAAATGATTTTTGTAATTGTTCCAGTGGGAAGGTGCAGTCCAGTTGAAGGCCTCTTTCACAGAGAGGGTGGTGGATGAATGCAACAGCCTTCCTGAGGAGGTTGTGGGGTCTAAAACTGTGGGAGAATTCAAGAATGCATGGGACTGACATAAGGCAATTTTTGTGGTGGGTAGGAAGAAATAGGCTGTTGGTTAAACAGGATCTGCAGCTTATCCTTTAGGTAGGGAAATGAGCAGACTAGGTGGGCCAAGCAGTCCTTATCTGCCGTCAAAGTCTATGTTTCTATGGTTTTCCAGAGGCGGTAAAACATCTCAGAATATTGGGAATGATCAGGTCATTTGTTCTGAGACTGTACAATCTGGTTGACCTTTTTATGTTTGCTTGCACACATGTGCAAGAAACATTATGTGGCAGCTTAGGAGAGAACCGGGTTTTGGCGGTGCGGCACTGTGGCGGACAATACCACCACAGCATTCTTGGGCTTGACCCTCGTTTCCCAATGCGGTGGCATGCTGCTGTTGACACTAGTTCAACCAGCGTGCCACCGACTTGAAACGAATTAGCTGCTGCAATGAGGGCGCGACCCGTCATTGCAGGGTGTGCCTTGCCTGGTGTAACATTTCAAAACAACATGGTGGCTGTTGCCATCTGCTCACAGACCCATTAAAAACTGACAGGGGTGCCCAATCCCCCTGTTGGTATGCCCCCACCCCAGTTCATTTGCTGACGGGGGAGCACAATCCCCGTCGGCATAGTGCCCCCCCATTTGTTGTGTGCCAAGGGGGGTGCCCAATCCCCCTCAGCATCATGCTCCCCCAAAAGGCTTTCTTTGTGACAGGGGGCCCAATCCCCATTGGTTTAAGTCCCCCCTCCTCAGAAATGCAGGTGGAACACTGGGAGCCCACCCCAGTGTGCAAAAAGCAAACCTGCAAAAAAAAAACCTCCCCGTGACATCTTTTGTTTTTTTTCCCCCCTGAAACAAAGAAAACGGTCCCTCGCTGTCGAGTCCCCTCCCCCAGCCTGTGCCCACCCTCTGCGCACCTCACCTCTCCACACCCCCCTCACCCCATACTTACCTCTGGAGCTGGGTGCGACGATCTTCGGTGGATTGGGAACATGTCTGCACTCTTCAAAGCCGACCGTGAACTGAAGAAATGCCGGTAAGCTGTATAATGGCATAAATGTTTTTTTTTTCAACTTACAGTATGTGGATATCTCGGCCATTTCTTCAACTTTGGGCACCAAACTTTCAACATGGGGTTCTTGGGACCCTTTCTCATGAATTCAGTCACTGTTATGGTGTTATTTGGTCCCGAAAGATTATTTTGTGGTCACTGTGTAGAATTACCTTTCAAGACTGAGTAATGAAACGACAGTATCACTGTTCATGAAGTGAGCTCCACAAAAGCATACGTTGTAAATATGGTGAAAAAATTCCAAGAAAGTACTGTGTTACAAGCGTGCGTTACTCAGTTTACATGCACGCTCGTAACTTTGAGAATTTTTGACATTTTTACTCCAGGTTTTCCACATTTACATACCTCTTTATGAACAGTACAGCTGTCATTGTTCACATCCTGCCCAAAATGTGTTTTTGCACATCCACTGCACGATGGCGCAGTTGCTGTGGGAAATCAATGTTCAGGACAGATTAAGAAAATCACAGTGACACTGTTCATGAGCAATGGTCCCAAAATGCTTATGTTGAAAATTTGGTGAAAGAATTCAAAAAAATGACAGTGTTACGAGCGTGCATTGTGCAGTTTTCATGCACGCTCTTAACTTTGAAAATCTGTAATATATTTACTCCAGATTTCCAACATTGTCATCTCTTCGCACCTCCTTATGAATGGTGCCACTGTCATATTTCACATCCTGCCCGAAATGTGGTTTTGCACATCTGGCACAGAATGGCATGGTCGCTGTGGGAAATCAACGTTTGGGACAGATGAACAAAATCACAGTGCCACTGTTGATGAACAGAGGTCCCAAATGCTTTCATCAGGTGGGGGTCACAAAAAGGCCATGTTGAAAATTTGTAGTGCAAATACCAACAAACACCCAGGGCGTTAGGGGTTTCTAACCATAATGTCCCACCCTGTACAGACTGACAGACGTCAGGGGTGTGCCTTTGGACTGCCGGCTGTAATGCTCATACCATTCCACCCCCACCCTGCAGCCAGTGACAGGCATCAAGGTGTGTCTTGGACTCTTCAGCCCCAGAGTTCACCCCATTCTCCTATACTGCACCCATTTCAGCGTATGTCCTTATGGAATGGGGTGACTGTAAACCCGAACACCCCAAGGCACACCTCAACACTTTTCAGTGTCTGCAGGATAGGGTGAGATGAAATGGCGAGAGCGTTATGAGCAATGACCCAAAGGCATACCCCAATGCCTGTCCATCTCTGCAGGGTGGAGGTTGGGTTGGCGTGAAGTTCAGTACTTCACTGCCATTCCTATTCTGCATCTGTCAAACTCCTGCACTTCCAATGTTAATACCAGCAAGCAAACATTCGGCATTGACAAATGCTTGTTAATAATGCCCTGATGTATGGTGGTACCATACCCATGAGGGCTTTAAAAGTCAGGTGTAAAGGTTCCTTAGCCTCCTTGTGGCAAGCATTGTCTAACCGACAGCCAAGGGTAAGGTGTAATAATGAGTTCTATTAGGGAGGTTGGTAATGAATTTGAATGCCCTATTACACAAAACATCATACCTGGATGACTGGACAGCGGAGGCAGGCCCATATATTATGCTGCTGTAGTCAATTAAAGAAAGGGAGGAATGTGGCCTGCACTAGCCTCTTTTAAGCATCTGGGGAAAACAAAATTTATTTCTGAAATAGAAACTATGCCTGATATGAAGCTTTTTATACAGGGTATCTATATGGGTGGAAAAAGACAACATATTTTCCAACCACAGGCCACGCTATATAAAAGTTATCTACCATATTCAGTTGCTGTCCTGCCAGTGTAGTGACAACTGGCATGGGGTCAGTCACTGCTGTATTAGCAGTCAGACAGAAGACCATAAATTTGGTTTTAGAAGCATTTAGCAGTAACCTGATGGAATTAAGGTTATGCTGAAGAATATCAAAGGCAACTTTCACATCCTTTACCGCCATACTCAGGGAGGGCCTAACAATACAAAGAACAGTTATCAGCGTAATAGTGGATCAGAGCTTTATCGATGTTTTTGCCAAGATCATTTATATGGACCATGAAGAGAAGCGAACCCAGAATGGATCACTGGGGGACACCTTTATTTATGCATACACTGGATTAGGAGCAGCCTTCGGCCATTGCCTATTGCTGATGGCCAGTTTGATCGTTTTTAAACCAGTTCGTTGTTGAGAAGCTGATGCCAATGTTGGTGAGCTTAGGTAGGAAAATATTATTGCTGACTGTATCGAAAGCCTTACTGAGATAAAGGAAGATGGCAACATTCATTAGTTTCTGGTCACCTGCAGTAAATCACTAACAGGAAAGGCTTGCACACACCCACCGAAACTACAATAATATGCAGACAAGACAATTGCAAGTACAACAATATTTTATTTACTTACTTACACTTTCCAGGTAAAAAATAGCCGGTCATATAGCAAAGTGCATGCCCACAACCTGCTACTGAAGCAACCAGTGGTGTTTCGTGCCCCTAAAAGGCACTTTAACATTTGCAGTAAGCCAATCAGTAGTGATTTACCAGTGCAGTAGAAATACTCTCTTTAGTTCTGAACCCTGATTGTTCTGGGATAATGATGTCAAAACTATCCAGGTTGTCACGGTTCTGATCATTTAAAAACTGTAGGAATTTATATGGATCTGTAGTTATTTAGGGAAGTTTTGTCACCAGATTTGTGGAGAAGAATTATATGGGTTGTTTTCCAGATGGAGGGAATCTCACTGCAAGCCACAGTAAGATTGAAAACATGAATGATGAGCGCTATAAGGACTGGGCTGCAACGTTTTAAGAATAGTGTCTCAATGTTATCGGCCCCTGCACTTTTTGTGGTATCCAGGATGGAGAGTAGTCTTTCCACTTACAGGTATATAAAGGGATGTAGATGAAAAGAGCCTTCATTTGTAGGTGTAAGATCAGATTGTAACACATCCGAAGCAGGGAGTAACCCATTACTTGATTTATCAAAGGATGTAGTTGGGTGGAATAAGACCCTGCCCCATTTGTTATGCAGGAAGACTTAAACTCAAGGATCTGTTATATCCTCTTCTTTTCTGTCTCTTGTCTGTCTGGTTGCGCAACCAGATGTTCTCGTGAGACCTAGAAACTGATCGCTCTGACCATCTTGTGATTCTAACCCCAGGAATCACACAGTATGATTAAACTAATGCAGTCAGCCTTCAGTGTTGAACTGCCACAGAGAGATAGAAGTTATACAAATGATAGAACTCTCATTGGCTTGTGCCAATTTCAAACTGCTGCCCCTAGTAACTGCTGCACTCTGAAGTGCTCAGATTCTTTACTCCGCCTGCCAGTTCAGATGCCTTGGAGAGCTCTCCTCTGCTTACTTAAGAACACTTTATTTTGTTGATAAGTAATGTTAATTTACTTTTTATTTTAATGTGCTGCCCCTATCAGGTATAGTTTAGTTAGTTATATGAGTTATTTCATTTGTTTTTCGGTTCTTCATCAGTTCCACAGAACCGCGAGGAACCGCTGTTTGTGAGTTTTTTTACCTCAAAATTTATCCTTAATATTATCATTCTGGTTCCAAGTCAGATCCGTAACGTTATTTAGTTTTTATTTTATTTTACTTTAACCACGGTTCCTTTTTCTGTCAGGAACCGAATGGTTATCGGTCCCCTTTCCTTCTAAGGAACCGATCGCTTGGGTCTATATTTACTTTTAGTCGGTTCCAGAACTGACCTTTTGGTAATTGCTGTTTTTTTTGTGGGTCTGACATCAATGTCAGATGTACCAAAACCTAAGAAAAAGACAGGACCGATTGGCTTCCAGAACTGCATTAGCTGTTGCCATTTAGTAGCTAAAGCAGATAGGCACAATTTGTGCATTTTTTGTCTGGGACCCAGTCATATTTTTGCTATATGTAAAATGTTTTACCCTAGGACACTTAAGAAAAGGGCTAAGACATTGGAGGAAATGGCCACTCCTACACCTCCTCCTAAGCCTTCTGAAGAGGCATCTTCATCTTCTTCCTCCTCTAAAAAAGATAAAGACAGGCTTAAAGAGTTAGTGGATCCAAAATCCACAGAAAAAACAGACTCCTCAAAAGCTAAGAGGCTTGTGAAACTGGCTAGTTAGCTAGTTCCAGCTAAAAAGAAAGCATAAAGAAAAGCATGTCACTGCACCTCTGGCCGAGAAGGCTAAGGAGCTCTCAGCTGACAGACCAGCTATGCCCTCTGCTGAGGAAATTGCAAAGGCCTTGCAAATTCTGCAGGCACTGCAAGCTGTGGTCCCAGTGACCCCACCAGTTCCTGCCCTGGTTCCAGCGACCTAGGATATATGAGAACTCTGAACAAGAAGAGGAGGAGGAGGAGAAAGGGGAAGCCACTGAATCTGAGGTTTCTCCGGAGCTGGAATTTGGTTCCCCACCCAGGGATCCCGGTGATTACACCTCACATTATTCATCTGTAAAACAAATGATGGAAACCTTAAACCTCCCAATCTAGGAGTCTGTGGAGGATGAAGAGGAAGCAGATTTCCTTGAAAGAAGGGGATAGCCCCCACAAGAAGGCTCATGCTTCCAATGCATAAGTCACTAAGGAAAGCAGTGTTAAACATTTTACAAACCCCTACCTCTGTCCCAAGGGTTGATAAAAAGGTTGATAAGAAATATCAGCTTGACAGATCTAATGCTGCCTTTCTGTTTAACCATCCTGATCATGAGGAGATGGTTTAGGCAGCAGTGTGTGGCAAGGCCAGGATACCTTTGTCATCCCATCCACCCAACAAAGATTCTAGAAAAATTGATGGGATGGGGAAAAGGGGTACCTGGCAGCCTCACTTCTAGTGAAGCAGGCTAACTACATGGCTTTTGCAGCCCAATATCAGAAGGCATTGTGGAATACTGTCCTAGCACTGATGGACAAAATTCTAGGAGAGGTGGCAGTGGACCTGGCAGAGACTGCCAGGACAGCACTAGATGCCACCAAGTACCAGTTCCACATGGCTGTGGATGCAAATGACACTGCAGCCAGGCTTATGGCCCTCATCCTCTTTATGAGGTGGTTTGCGTGGCTTAGGGCCATAAACTTGACCTTAGACACTCAGACCAAAGCAATGGATTTCCCTTGTGAGGGTGATTCCCTTTTTGGTGACAAAATAGAAGCATATATGAAAAAGGTGGAGAAGTACAATTCCACCTACAGAAGCAACTATGCTAAAGATAAGCCCTCCACTTCTTATAGGTCCCAGTACAGGGGAGGCAGGGGTAAGGGATCCTACTCTAGGACCTTTTTTTCAGGTTCAAGCAATGCCAGACTACCAACATTCCATGGGGTACTTTTTTTTGTATAATCTTTTTATTAATTTCAAAAAGTATTTTGAACACAACAACAACACATAACAGCAACTTGTTTAACAGACATACAACAGACAGATGCATTCCATAAATTACAGACACAGATATTAATAAATTAACAATACATGAATTATAAATTGATAATATTCACCCCAATCCAGTTCTACCATATACTATTTCATTTACATTTCAAATCTGTTCCTCTCTCCATTAATCTTCTACAAATTTAGCAGCAAACTTTACTTCATAGGTCTTTAACCAGCCTGATTATTTCTATCCCAATCCCAGCCTTAATATATTTTCTTCTTCCCCACTTAATGAAGCCAGAAGGGGAGCCCATTCCCTATAGAAGGATTCACCTCTATTCTTGAGTGTAAGGGTCAACCTTTCATTTATTTTTATTTATTTTATTTATTTATTTGTACATCAGTTTGCAAACCTTTGAGCCATGGGCTCATTTACAAAGGTACCTCGTCACAAAAAATGACAAACACAGTACAAACAGTATGTTACAACAATGTAGTATTCAACAAATTAGTTCAAACAGGTATGTTTCAACAATGTGGTATACAATAAATTATTAAAATCAAGCTGTCTTCTATTATTGGGTGAAGCCACTCAGGGGGCTTTGTCATAGCATTTGAGCAAGATCAACTTAGTAACAGTCACAGCTTCATGTATTAAATAGGTGATTTCAAAGGGAGGTTTTGAAACTGGAGATCGTGGGAGCATCAGAGATAGAGGGGGGAAGCGTGTTGAACCAGGATGGGGCTCTGTAGCAATAGACCCTTTGACCGTGCGAGGTCCTAGCCCTGGGAATTGACAAGGTGGTTTTTCCGGAGGTTTGAGTTTGTACTAGGGATTTTGCATGGTGGATGGAGACTGACAAACCTGGTGGGGATAGACCATAGAGATTTTTTTTTGTTATGATACAGGTTTGATATCTGAGACATTCATCTAGGTCAAGCAGCATGGCCATTGCATATAGCTGGCACATGTGCGTTAACCTAGGGACCCCTGAAATTAGCCTACAGGCCTTGTTTAGTGTAATGCGAATTTTGTTGAGGGCGGTCTGATCTGCAGCACCATACACCGGCTGCCCATAATCCACAAGGGACAGTATGGAAGATGTGACCGCGAGTCGGAGGGCCTCAGGGGGGAGACAGTTTTTGTACCGGTATAGGATGCCCAGCCGAATATTTGAAGCTGAGGCTAGGGCAGAGATGTGATCATGGAAGGCGAGAGCAGGGTCAAAGTAGATCCCAGGATACTTATATGAGTAGACTTGTTCGAATGGAAACTTGGTGCTAGAAAGGATATGGAGTTTGAAATTGCTGGATTTGTTTTGTGGGTGGGCGAAGATCATGGTTTTTGTTTTTTTGAGATTTATTACCAGTCTATGCTCTTTGAACCAGCTAGTTTGCATAATAAGTCTACGCCATTGCGCGATCGATGGTGTTGCACATGTAACCCAGGTATTTTGTATACAGTGCCTCGCCAGTATAAGTACTACCCGCATCCACCATGGGAGTGGTTCCCAAGCTCCCTCCTCTCCTGGGTCCATTCCAAATAAACCCACAATCGGTTCTACCCACAGGGGGAAACTGCCATTTGACTAACCTCCCTAATGACCTCCCCCAAAAAGACCTGACGAACTCTACATGCCCAAAAACAATGCATATACGTTTCTCTCTCACTTCCACACCTACCGCACGTTGGAGATATAGTTGGGTGTGCCCTATGCACTACCTCCGGGGGAAAGTATAACCTATGCACAAATTTATAAAAGGCTTCCTTGTATTTATTACATACTAGAAGTCCTACATGCCCCTTTATCAGCATTTGCCAATTATCCTCAGTTATGTCACTCCCTATATCTCTTACCCATAGCATTCTTGTTTTCTGAGTATAATCTGGGCAGTCCTGCTTCCCTATTTTTGCAGCCTTCCTAACAAACCCCTTGGGGTCTCTAGGTGCCTGATATATCAATGACTCCATCTCCCCCCATTTCTGTGCCGACTCTCCTCCCCTATCCATTTTAGAGACAAATGCCTTAAGCTGAAGGTAACGAAACACCTGTTGCTTTTGTAACCCCAAATTCTGTACAATATCCCCCAACAGGCTTAAAGTTCCCTACTTAGCCACATCCCCTATACTCTGTACACCCTTATTTTCCCATTCTTTAAAACCTCAGTCTTCTAATCCCGGAAGAAAAAAGGGATTATCCGCCACAGGCAAGAGCAGTGTCTCGCCCCTACAGATCCCCCGTTTCTTCTTAAGACAGTTCCATGCTTCCAACATGGATCTTACTAATGGATTGCCCCCTCCCTGAGCCATAAATGCTTTGAGTCCCCTACTATGTAGGTAGGCAGACAATCGTCCTGGGCACCTCCATTGTTCAAGATCCACCCAGCTGGCCACAGCTGGCCTGTGCACCCAATCCACCATGTAGCGTTGCTTTTTTGCTAGATAATAGTTCTGCAGCTCTGGGAAGTTTAACCCCCCTCTACCTGTTACAGCCTTCAGTCTCCGTAAGCTGGCCCTCGGGCGTTTTTCCCTCCATATAAATTTAGTGAATACTTTCTCAATCCACTGGATGTCCCTTCTTAACAGGCCCACCGGTAACATTTGCATGGGATATAAGATTCTCGGGAGAACATTCATCTTTACCAGATTAATGCGACCCAGCCAGGAGATGAGAAGTTGCATCCAACGCCTCAAGTCTCCCTCCACTTTTTTAAGTAAAGGTGTATAGTTTAGCCCATACAGTGCCCCCACCGTTCTACCCACCATTATACCCAGATAAGTAATAGACTTATCTCTCACCTGTAGCCCCCATCTTTCATCCTCCGCCTCTTTCTTAGGAAAACACAACAGCTCCGACTTTCCCAGATTTATTTTATAACCAGAGAGGCGGCATGGATATCTGCGGGTGCCTGACAAACAAGAGCATGTCATCCGCTTACAAAGCAACTTTGTGTAGTGTGCTCTTAGCCCCTATTACCCCATGAAACTCTGAACACTGATGGAGTGCTATGGCCAATGGTTCTAATGCCAGTGCGAATAATAACGGAGAAAGGGGGCAACCCTGTCTCGTCCCCCGTTCCAACTCCACAGCATCCGTGGGTTCACCATTAACCAAAATCCGGGCCCTGGGAGCCCAATACATGCCCCGCACCCATTGCACATATGACTCACCCAGACCAAACTGGCCCAACACCTCAAAGAGGTGCTCCCACTCAACTCTATCAAACGCTTTTTCAGCGTCCATAGAAATAATGTATGTCTTTTCATTTGTTCACCCTGCCCTCCACACCACATTGAGCAGTCTCCTCACATTATGATATGAGAATCTCCCCTTTATAGAACCGGTCTCATCTGGGTGAATCAGCATAGGCAGACAATCTTCCAGCCTCAAGGCCAACGCTTTAGCTATAATTTTGAGATCACAATTTAAAAGTGATATCGGCCTATAAGAGGCACAGTCTAACTCATCCTTGCCTGGTTTAGGAATTAGGCAGATCAGGGCCTTGAAACAGGTAGCAGGCAATGCCATACCTTCCCCTTCCCTTCTTCCCCCAACCGCATCAACTCACACGGCGCCTCCACTGCTTGCCCCGCCAAGACCTTGTAGTATTCCAGAAGGAATCCATCAGGACCGCTTGTCTTCCCCCTCTGCAATTTCCCTATAGCTTTAATTATTTCCTCCTTCGTTATCAGTTGGTTTAACCTCTCCTTTTGTGCCAGTGAGAGTTTGGGAAGTTTCACCTTGTCCAAAAAAACATTCATCATTTGAGCCTTACCCTGGCAACCTGCCTTATACAACTGCTTATAATAATCCCGAAAGGCACTCCATATCTTTTGGGGTTCCCTATGAACCCCTCTTCCCTGTCCTCTTATACTTGTTATCCTAGTATGGCATTACCCCCTTCATTAACCGCACCAGTAGGGGTCCGGGCTTATTAGACCACTCAAACATTTGCCGCCTGAAATAGAACAAGGATGTCGTAGCTTCACTTCTCATCGAAGCATTCAGTGCCTCCCTGGTAGCCGTTAATAATTGCATCACCTCCCCTTGTTCACCCCGGGCCACCCTTTTTTCCAAGAGCTTAAGTTTCTTTTCCAGCTCTTGCCTCTTTTCATGCTTCTCCCTCTTATATTTGGCCATAAACGCTATAATAGCTCCCCTCATGTAAGCCTTGCCCGCATCCCAATATATAGCTCTTGAGACCTCACTACTCTCATTAGTTTCCTTATATCTCTGCCATTGGTCCACCAGGTATTCCCTGAACTCCTGGTTTGAAAGCATGTACGACGGGAATCTCCACTGGGGAGGGGAGACTCTACCCACTCGCATCTGAATCCTCCCTACAACCATAGCATGGTCTGATACATGCATAGGGCTGTGGACAATATCAACCACTCTATTATGCCAGCCCCTCAGCAGGAATATGTAATCAATCCTGCTCCATGTCCCATGAGGGCTGGAGAAAAAAGTATACTCCCTGGCCCCTGGGTACAGCATCCTCCAGCTATCAACCAGATCTATATCTGCCATTCCCTCCTGCCACTGTCCCAATACTTCCGTCCTCCTTCCCTTGCCTTCAGAATGGTCCAGTACCGGATCCATTGTACTATTCAGATCCCCTCCCAGAACTGGTCCAGGGAATTGTTCTTTCGTGAGTAAATCCAGGAGTTCAGGGAAGAACCCGGGGTCATATAAGAAGGCAACACACTGCCAAAGGTAACTGTTTCCACATAACTTCCCCACTACAAAAACATATCTCCCATTCCGATGATCTCTCACCACTCTGGTGATATCCATCAGTAACTACCTGTGCAAAAGAATGGCCACCCCTCTTTTGCAGGTAGAGTACAAGGTGGCAAAGCATTTACCCACCCAGCCCCTCACCAGCTTGGCGTGCTCCACATCTGATAGATGAGTCTCCTGGAGTAGCGCAACCTGTGCCCCTTTTCTTTTAAGCGCCACTAATAATGTTGTCCACTCTCAATTCCTGTAAGCTAGCCATATTATAGCCATCCATGGTCCCCGGCCCTCAGCATTTTCCTCCCAGTTTCCGGGTCAAATCTATGAACTGGTCTCCATGAAAATCTGTATCCAACATAGAATGCATCACACAACACACATTGATGAACTATGTACACAATACAAATGAGAACCTTAACTCCACTTTCTACCCTCCACCCCCACTCGACCCCCCTTGATTAATAATGATCTCTCCCTCCCCCCCTCCCACATGAACCGAATAAGTAACATTCCCCTTACACCCCCAGTCGACACCAATTGCTGGACTAGCATGTGTCTTTACCCCTCCATGGATAAAATGCCCCGCTGCTCCAACAACAGTCGGCCCCAACCTTTACCCCTATATAATCCTTATAAATGAGAAATTAGTTATTACAGGTCGTAGATACTTTTTCACAATAATCCCCTTAACGAACTATCTTTTGGACCAGAGAAAGAAAAAAAAAAAAAAAAACACAGTCTATACAAACTCAAATGCATACATTTCGCATAAATCAACACTCTCCAGTCTCTCTCCTCCCCATATATCCTCTGCAAATGTCCCCTAGCCATCGGAAGGCATGTGCAGCCAGGAACTTTATAAATTCCACACCATGCGAGGAGGGAAGCAGGCCGCGCCATCAATACACACGCTAAGCCCATCCCCCCACACCCCCAACATGTCCAACTTTCGGTATACGGCCTTATCAGCCCATCCACAAGGCCAGCGTAAGTCTACTCCGGAGGGTATTCCCAAAGTTCATAAGTCTGTTCAAACCTACTCATTACTGGCACCTGCTTTTACTGGGAGCGCCCACCTCCTCATTACAGTGGATTGTTCTGCTCCTCATCCCCCCAAGACAGGGAGGAAATCCCCCCCAAAAAACAGCAGAGGACAATAAACCAGTCTAGCGTAATCTGAGCAAAGCAAATGCAGGGAGAGCCACACTCAAAAGGAGATAGTGATTAATGCCAGATTTGCTGACCCATTTCCCAAGTCTTAATACCCCAATATGAATTGGAAGAAAGTGTAGATACAAAACAAGATAAATTCAAACCCTTTTCTTCATTTAGCCAGCTTCTTTTGTAGCTCTTTTACAAACTGTTCAGCTTTAGGGAGTTCCCAAAAGGAAAACGTCGCACCCTCATGTCGTATTTTAAGGACAGCTGGGTAAATCAGAAAGTTTTCTACTCCCAGGCCTCTTAACTGAGCCATTAGCGGGTTAAACATCTTACGTTTTTTAAGGAGACGAAGCGAGTAATCTTGTGAAAGGTATAATCTCACTCCTCCATATTCCAGGGAGCCCTTCTCATGGTATGCCTTCAGAACCATTTCCCGGTCCTGGAATGCATGGAATTTCATGATTACTTGCCTTGGGGGCTGATCACCGGGAGTTCGAGGCATCACGGCCCTATGCGCCCGCTCCAACTTCAATTGCCCATTTTTTGGGTGCAAACCCAGCAGCTCCGGTAGGGTTTGGGCACAAAACTTCATCACATCCCCCTTTTCTGCACCCTCTGGGAGGCCACTAAGGCACAGGTTAAAGTGCCTATGATAATTCTCCTGGTAATAAAATGATTCCTTTAAATCATCCAGCTCTTTCTGCAGCATTGCAACTTGTCCAGGGACTTCCATGGTCTCATCTTCTAGCCTAGAGATTCGATCTTCTATCTCACCAACCCTGTTGCCTTGCAGTGTTTGTTGCTCTAAGACCTCCTGCAATTTCAGCTCAGTTTTGCTCTCCAGCTTCAGCAGTCGAGGTTCCATCACCTCGATTACTTGCCCCGTCACCTTGCGGCCTAGCGCGCTCAATTCCGCCATTGAAAGCGACATAATACCAGCGCTTTCGCTTGCTACCACAGCTGCCAACTTCTTCCCGGTTTTTCCACCCAGACGTTGACTTTTCCCTGGACCTGGTGTCAAATATTCTTCCATGGCACCTTCTAACGTATACTTAAGCGACCACCGTTAGCAAAATATACTTTGAAGGGGTTCTTTTTAAACTTTTACCAACCGTTGTAGCGGAGCAGCTCCTAGGCACGTCTATCCAGCTAGCTGCTCATCAGCGCCCCCCATGGGGTACTTTAAAGGAAGAGGCAGAAGGACCATGAGAAGTTCAGCACAGGTACCTCTGTTCCAGGCCCAGCCCAAGCAGAACTCCTGATGGCTGGTACAGGTTGCCTCCCCCCACCAGTGAGAGGGCTCACTTCCTCCAAGCTTGGTATACCATCACCACAGACAAGTGGGTCTTGGAGGTAGTGAGCCAAGAGTTGTCTCTAAGCTTCAAATCACTCCCCAAGCTTAGAGCCAGAAATTTCACCCCAGCTACTTCTGCAGACAAAATCCTCTTGAAAACAGAAGTGGCAAATCTATTGGCCATCAGAGCAGTAGAACCTGTAACACAGAAACGTAGAATCTGATGGCAGATAAGGACTGCCAGGCCCATCCAGTCTGCACAATTTCCCTACCTATTGCATGTGCCAGCTGAAACCACTCATCGTTGACTTTAGCTTATCTTCCTCTTCCCAATGATTCCCTTGTGTCTATCCCATGCATGTTTGAAGCCTTGCACTGAGCTCTTTCCCACCACCTCTTGTGGCAGGCTGTTCCATGCATCTACCACCTTCTCTGTGAAAAATAACTTTCTCACATTTCCCCTTAGTCAGCCACCTTCTAACCTCATGTCATGCCTGCTTGTCCTACTGATCTTTTTATACTGAAAAATATCAGTCCCTTTCACCTTGTTTATGCCCTTGAGATACTTGAATGCTCTGATCATATCTCCCCTCTCCCTTCTCTGCTCAAGGGTATACATATTGAGCTCCTGTAACCTGTCCTCTTATGTCTTCTGCTGTAGGCCCTGTACCATTTTGGTTGCCCTCCTCTGTACTGCCTCCATCCTGTTAATGTCCTTGCGCAGATGCGGCCTTCAGTACTGCACGCAGTATTCCAGATGGGGCCTAACCAGTGTTTTGTACAGAGGAATCATTACCTCCTTCTTATGGATAGTAATACCTCTACTAATACACCCCAACATTCCTCTTGCCTTCACTCCTGCCTTTGTGTACTGCTTGGAGGCTTTCAGGTCATCTGTTGTGATGACCCCCAAGTCTCATTCCTCCCTAGTGTCTGTCAGCATCTCCCCCTGAACTTATATTTTGCTTTAGAGTTCCTTTTCCACATGCGACCCCCCCACAAATGGAAGTTCCGGAAAGTCTTCCTCGAGCTTGCTCACTGTCAGGCTGGTGTCCTGCGTTTTAGCAGTTTAAATGTGATTGCCAGAGAATGCCTGTATAGCCTCTATGTACTGTTTCTTTAAGAGCTGCCTGGATTGCAGTCATAAATAATCTGAGAGGGAGCTCAGCTGAAAGATGTAACTATTTGCTGAAAATCATTTAGAGTGATAATGATAACGTAGTTTGTCTAACCTGCCTTCTTTGCAGCAAAACTGTTTTGTTTATCTCCACTTCGGCCCGGGACTGCCGAATTGGACCAATCAGTACTGGTGGGACCTAAAATGGAGCCAGACTACAGGAGCTGTCTGGAGTCAGAATCTGTAGAAATTGGAGTTTTGGTCTTTTAGCACCTTTTTGCACCTGAATGGGGAGCTCCTGTTGTGACTGACAGATGAATCAGCCAACCAAACCTTTTGGATCTTGGGGAAATTCCCAGGCTTGCTGGCAGTTGAGTCATATCTAAGTTGGGAGCTGAAGAAGCAACATGATTGAGACAGTCAAGCAGCTGTCTGAGTAGTTTCTCGTGGGAGAACTGTGGAAAGGCCTGAGTTGTGGCCTGCATGTCTGTCTGCTGCCCCTGAGAGAGAGAGAAGAGAATTATTTCGGACTAAATCCAAGTTTGTGAGAACGAAGTAAGCCACTGATATTTTACCAGGCTCATACCTAAAGAAGACCAAAGATTTTGCTGAATGCGATCGGCCTGTCAGGATTTCCAGCTGCTTTTGAATCCCCGGTTTGTGCAGAGACTTTGCGATCATGACCGGAGAGCAGTTTGCCTGGAACAGTAGAATTTCCTTACATGTAAATGCGCTGTGTATTGACAGTGGGTCGTGATTTGGTTTCCCACTGAGTGAACTGTGTTCTGCTTGCTGGTACCGTAGAATCCTTTACATGTAAATGTGCTATGTATTGAAAGTGGGTGTGATTTGGTTCCCCACTGTGTGAACTATGTTCTGCTTGCTGGAAGCTGTATCCAGCCCAAAACGGACTGTATCCAAATTTGTCTCCATTCGGCCTGGGCCATGCCATGTTGGCCCTGCCAGACTACCCCACTGCACAGAGAAAGCCACCGATGAGAGACCTGCCTGGGGATCAGCCCCCTGCTCCACGCTTGAAAAGAAACGATGCCTCGGCGAATCGTGTGGGCCCTGCTTCTCCTGGCGCTCCAGATCAACCACCTGCTGTCTCAGTTTTCATCCTGCCTGTGTCCAGTCTTGGGTATTGTGAGTAAATATCAGGGTAGCTCCCTG
Organism: Neoceratodus forsteri; assembly: GCA_016271365.2. Taxonomy (NCBI): domain Eukaryota; kingdom Metazoa; phylum Chordata; order Ceratodontiformes; family Ceratodontidae; genus Neoceratodus; species Neoceratodus forsteri. Next base: position 821,416,223 of record CM028137.1, on the reverse strand, counting down.
CAACAACAGCCTAATCTTTTTTTTTTAAACTTTATGTTTATTATTTTAAAATACAAACATATAGTTTCTAAACAAGCATGGAAATACCATTTACTTTTCCCATGAATGTGCCACTCCTCTTAATAATCAGATGTAGATTTTCCTAATGCTTTAAGATACATCCTTTGGGGGTTTAACAAAAGAGTCATTAATCATAGAAAATATCCAGTTTGCTGTTTATAAGTCCATGAGCTACGTGGTGCAAAAGTCCAAAGGAAATAATGATAGAGTCCACCAATTTCCTCCCTCATCAGTGAGGAGGATTAGAACCACATTTCTCCAATGATATAGACACCTAAATGTGTCTAAACTCGACTAAACATTTTACTTTCCCATAGAGCCCCAAATTAAATTAGGCGCAGCAGTTCAAACCCAGACCTCATAGATCAATAAAATCAGCCTACAATCATCGAACCATATGTAATCCCTTAAACTAACATCATTTAGAAACATTTGTATGGGCTAAGATATGAAACAAAACTGTATGGGAGAGATCAGCATGGCTATTTTACATTTAACCCATTAAAATTTAAAACACTAAATACTTTAAGCACTCAGTATATCGGGGTTATAAATTTATGTGAGGTACTGTATCTTGTATCCAGTTAGAGTCAGACACTGGAACAGAAGTCTTCCAAATAGCCTGCTCCCCATACTAAAAGATAAAAAGGACAAAACGAGAGAACATACAGTTAGAAATAATTCCTTCTCCTTTTCAAGGCCACAGTGTTTAACACGCCTCTTCAAGTAACTTCTTCTTCTTCCGATGACACATCTTCTTGGTCCCTCTCCTGAAGCTTAGGCATAGCATGACCACAAATCCATTTCAAGGCCTCGTTAGAATCATTGAAGAGAAACACTCTGCTCTGGTGAACAATTCTCAAGCGGGCAGGAAATATTAAGCCGTGGGTGATTCCGGCTTCTCTTAATAGGGCTCTTGCACTGTCAAATTTCTTTCTCTTTTGGCGGGTAGCATACCCGATATCGGGAAACATCCGGATCTGTTCTCCATCACAAAGCAGTGATCTCTCGTTCCTCGCCATAGCCAGAAAGAAATCCCTCGATCAGATCCCGTCTGTCACTGCTACCACCGCTCTTGGGGCATCTGGAATGTCTGCCCTGCCTCGTGGGTTCACTCGGTAAGCCTTCTGTATTCTTTGGGCTCTATCTGAAACCTCTTCCCCTAGTTGTTGTACTAGCCATTCTTGAAGGAAGAAAAGTAGATGGTCTCCCTCGCATTCTTCTGGCAGCCCTAAAATACAAATATGAGCCGATCTTGCCTGATTTTCAACCATTTCAAGGCGAGATCTGAGATGCTTATTTTCTTTTATTATAGATGCCACTGCTCCCATCGCTGAATTGGCCCTCTTGGAGGCTTCAACCGAAACTCCTTGTACTGCTTCCAACGTAGTTTCAATGCCGACTACGCGGTTGGTTAGGGCATCAAACTTATCTGAAAGCCCCGCCACTGAGGCAATAATTCTGTTCAACTTCTGATCAATTGTCTGAAGAGATTCTTCAGTCGATGTTGCCCCTGTCTCAGTCGCAGGGGTTAAGTGGGACCTCATAGTGGATACACCAATAGGGTTTTTGGATCTTGTACCCTCTCCATTCGCTCTATCTTTACGAGGATTGCCTATTATATACAATGCCAATTCTGAAACACGTATTGCTGATTTTATTTCTATACTAGTACTTAGAACTGCAGAAATCCAACTTTATTTCCTCATTAGGTTAAAGGAGCTCTAAAGAAAAGCAGCCATCTTGCTCGGGCTCAACAGCACCCCCCCCCCCCCCACAGCTTAATCTAAAAGTATGTCATCTGATTGTCTTGCTGTTTTCTTTTCACAAACTGAGCCTTCCAGCTCCGGATTACAAATAGTGTGTGTTGTGCATGTTGTTTTTCTTCCATCACAGGGCCCCAACCAGCTGCAATGTTCCTGACTAGCCCACCATTCTCCATCTGGGTACAGCCTTAAAGCAAATTGACCTGATTACACCTCTCCCTTCTTCAAGTCCCTTAAATAAATCAGATCTATCTAACTCTTTTTTGCATTTACCCTGACTGTGGTTCCAGTTTGTGCAAGAGTACTGTACTGCTGTTATCTGTTGTGTATAAATAGAATAATAGATACATTCTGGTGTATTACAAGGCAGTAATTCATGGAGAGGATCTGGGGGCACAGTAAGCCTCGAGAGCGAAGCTCGAGAGGTTTCAAGTGCCCCCAGATCCTCAAGATGAAGAACTGCCTTGTAACACAAGAATGTACTGTATTTGTTATTTTTTGTAATATATGGATGCGAGGAAATTGTCAGTGCTTACCTTTACCAAAGAATGAGGACTCTTCGATTGGGGTGCTGAGATGATTTTCATGTGAGAAGGAGCCAATGATTGTGGCAACATCGAAAACTTTTCAAAAATTCAAACAGCTAAACTGTGTAGTGTCAAACTGCTAAACAAAACAGTGGTAACAACTATTTTTTTCTCGAGCAACGGTTGCTGTGGACACTAAGTCAGACTCCGAGCTGGAGTAGTGAATGGAAGGAACAGTTTTCTCTCGCTAAGCGAGAGACGCCCGCCATGTTTTTTGAACTAATTGGTCCGCCCACAAACAAAGCGCATCCAATCAGGAGATGTGGTTTTATGAATGTCACCATGCACAGCTTTGGGGATGTCAGGAAGCTGCCTATGATCTTGAGTTTGCGCTCTTCAAGTTTTATGATAATACTATCATTCAGAGCTCAAACGATAGTATTATGAGCTCCAAACGATAGGTATTATCACTTGCCAACGATGGTATTATCACTTTGGCTCCAGTGTATTACTGGAAAATTTTTATATGCTTTTCAATAGTATTATTTTAAATATCCATATATTACAACCTTGTTTTACAGGGGGTTCCCCAGGGCTGAGCCAGAGGAAAGCCCTGGTGGTAAGTGCAAACAGTCGGGTACTTGTGTGGTGTATCAGGGGTATTGTGAAAGTGATTATTGTGTATTGTTCCGGCCACTAGTAGGGAAAGAGGGGTTACAGTGTCCTGGAGCGCTGTGCCCAGGCTAGCTTGACCACTACCAACCCTGACCTCCAGGTGGAGGCATCCATTTCAGAACTCAGGCCCCTTAACCTGCTACTAGCCAAGCAGGCAGGGGTAGTAGTCCTTGGGATAGCGCCACCTAGGGGTTACATTTTGGAGGCTCACTGCTGGGATTTTGTGGCTTCTAGTGGCCAAAAATTACGAATTATTGTCAAAGATTAATGGCTACCCCAGTAGAAATGGCTGTACACCAGTTGGTGGAGTGGTGAACTGGGCAGGAGATCAACCCCCAAAATGCTCGGCTTATACTGGATATTCCCCTGGGTACCAGTAATGACACTGTAGAGGGAGTACTCTCCAAGGCTGAATGTTTAAAAAACCCTGTGGTGGTGGGTCGACATGATGATTTGATCGCCAAGACTTTCATAGCCTTAGTAGAGTGTAGTGACCTTGTGGACAGCTCTAAAGTGCCACAGACTATTGCCCCACAAGGGATTCCAGCTGCCTGGAGAGTGGTAACAAAAGACAGTAAAGACCCAGAGAGGATGAACTCCCACCATTATCTGAAACTTTTGAGGAGACATTTGCTAAGTTGTTGCTGGAGGAAGGGAAAACCGTAGAGGACTGTAAGAAACTATTCCTGCCACCTGGGGGTGTTCCTTCCCCAACACCCTCTCCCACTCCAGCACCTGTTACTGCCCTGCCTTCTGTGCCCATGCCACTGCTGGCCCCTATATCTGTACCTGCCATTAGTCACGACTCCTACCGAAGGCTGAGAATCTTCTCTGGCACCCTCCTCCCCGGGGGAATATGACTAGGAGACCTGGATAGACTATGTTGCCCCTCTAGTACTTGAATGGCAATGCTCAGAAGCAGAGAAATGGAAGAGGTTGAGTGAGAGCCTCTGAGGTCCTGCCCTGGCTACTAATCCTTGCCAAGTGGGCCAATAACTCCGGAGCAACTGCACAGGACTATCTTGATGCATTGGAGAATGTGTATGGGAGCCCGGATTCAGATGAGGATCTGTGGTGGAGAGTAAGAAACGCTCAGCAGTACCCAGGGGAGCCATTGTCTGTGTATGTACTTCGACTTGAAAAGCTGCTACAAGAGTGCCTCAGAAAGGGTAGTTTGCTGTCAAATGAATTAGATCGAATTAGGCTGGACTGGATCCTTAAGTCTGCTCCATTTTTCAGAATTATTACTGCTTCAGTTGCGCCTCGCCACCCGACTGGAATCACCCCCCTCCTGTGATGAGCTAATGAAAGAAATTCGGGGGGTTGAGCAAAGGTGACCCTGTGGGGGAATTGCACCCATATCTGCTGCTGCTGCTGCGTAAGTGACCAAGAGTGACCAAGTAAAATTACAGTTAAGTTTTGATAGATTATATGGGTATTTGACACAACGGAAACTTAAAATGAATGTGAGTAAGACAAAATGTATGATATTTGGTTCCACTGTGAAACTCAGAACTTGCACTAAATTATTAGTGTCTGATCCTGAGGGAATAAAATTAGATCTAGTGATGACTTATAAGTACCTGGGTTTTTGGTTGGACCCCTCAGCTACTGGTAATGTGCATGTTGATGATTTGGTTTGATTAGTGGGAAAAAGGGTGGGTTTACTATATCGAAAAAAAAAATTGTTTGGGTGGATATATGATAAAGAAAATTGTTGAGTCACAGATATTTCCTCTTTTTGATTATGGAGATACACTTTATGATTATTCTCATTCTGGAAAATTATATAGAGTAGATGTACTGTATAATCGTCTAGCGAGATTGATCTTACATTGTTCTAGGGATACCCGTCATTGCCTAATGTATCATAGATTAGGATGGATTTCTCTGTCAGATAGAAGACAGTTACATAAATATCTTTTGGCATTTGAAAGTATCACAGCAGTGATCCCAGAATATCTGGCCAAAAGGTTAGAATTTAGAGATGTTAAGCCCTCTTTAAGGAATGCGGCCTATCGAGAGTTGGTAATACCTAGATAAAAAACTAAACGTTCTGACTTTTTCTTCAGCCAGCTAGTCCCTAAATTTTGGAATATGATGCCCTTGAAATTTCGTTTGTACAATAGAAAAATTCCGTCACAAAAAGTTGTTAAAACCTGGTTTTTGGAATCACTTTTTGCACAAAAAAAGGCTTGCTGTGGTTAACTGGTTATAATTATTAGAAATGTATGTATTTGGTGTGTTGAATATTGTATGTTTGTATTTACTGTAATTGCTGCAACTTTATTTTTGTATAACCAAGGGTTACCATTTTAAACGAGTTTTACTCAATGGTCTAACCCATTTAATAAAATGAAATGAAATGAAAAATGAAAGCGATCAGACAAGTGAGGCTCAGGGGCAAAAGTTGGCACGTAACGGGCACTCTGAGAATGCAAAGGACTTCCCGCCCTGGGCCCAGCATTGGAAAGACAAGCTACTAAAGGAAGTCCGAGAGTTGAAGATGGGTGACTCTGCAAGGGTTTCCCCCATGGAACAAGATTCTGGTCCCTTTCAGGACGTGACTGCAGTGGGGATGGTGGTGCACCCTCAGGCATCTGCTACCGAGGGTGGCTCCAAGGCTGAGATCACCGGATTGACTGCCACTCTAAAGGAACTGTTAAGACACATTGCACCACTCTCACCGCTGCAAGCAGATACTAGATCCCAATCTCTTACTACTGCTTCAGTTCCTCATATGATGTTCTCTCCCAGGATGACCCAGGAGTCTATCATTTGTCACAGCTGTGGAAAGGATGGCCATATGAAAAGAGAATGCCGGTCTCAGAAGGTCTTAGAAAGAGTAGTAAACAGACTCTAAGGGGAGCCCCAAAGAGCAAATCAGTGGCCAAGGGGTCCCCGAAATTACCATAGTGAGGGTTCGAGAAACCCTAACTCAAATTTTTTTGTGGCTAAATTGTCTGTCCAAGCCTCTGCTACTACCTCTCCAGACTGCTCCAAAATAGTGGGCCTTTCAGTGGAGACTACGGTGACTGTGAATGGTATTCATACTCGGGCTGTGCTTGACAGCGGGTCGTAAGTAACAGTTGTGTTCCAGGACTGGTATAACAAACACTTAACTGATGTGCCTTTGCAATCCCTGGAAGGCCTACATGTGTGGGGCATGAGCGATACGTCTCATCCCTACCTAGGGTATGTATGCCTCTGGTTGTCTTTTCCTGCAGCTGTACCTGGTGTAGAGGCGCGATTAGAGACATTGGCCCTAGTGTGTCCCCCCAACGGACTGTATGATGGGGTCCCCCAGTTAACTGGGACAAACGCCCATATGTTTGGGAGACTGGCACAACTCTGTCACGAGAAACAAGGCGATGGACTGGGAGGGTCCTGAGAATTGCGGCTCTGATCAAGAGCGCCTAAGATCTGCAACAGAAACCCGAGGAAGTAGACCAGGATGAACCGGTGGGGATCATGTGGAAGAAGGATCCCGATTAAGTGGTTCTAGGCCCTAACACCCAGTGTACCATTCAAGGGGAGGTCCACCTCTGGAAGGATGTCAAGAACAAAATACTGATGTTGGATGCACCAGGCAATGGAAAATTGCCAGAAGGATTATTGGTCAAGCCCAGCATCTTGCCTGCTTGTGCCCATGCCTATGCACTATGAGTGATGGTCCAGATTTACAATGTGTCAGACTGGGAGATCCGGGTGAACAGAGGGTGTACCCTTGCTATGGTACTCTGCACAAACACTGCAGTATTGCCCAGCAACAAGCACCCTGGTTAGAAGGAGAGAGTGACCCCAGACTTGATTGACTTTGGTGACTCCCCATTGCCAGCTAAATGGAAGGCTAGAATTAGCAAGAGAGTTGCCAAGAGAGACCAAGTGTTTCGGTGAAGGAATGGGATGTGGAATGTGGGATGTGTCCAGGGTGCGGAGCATCACATACGCCTGCACCATGAACGGCTATTTCTAGAGAGGTCCTGACACCTAGCCCCAGCAGACACAGATGATGTGAGAAGTAACCTGCAGGAAATGCTTGCTGCTGGTGTGATACAAGAATCCAGAAGCCCATATGCCTCTCCCATTGTGGTTGTGTGTAAGAAGAAAAATGGGTCTGTGAGGATGTATGTTGATTATCGAACCCTGAACTTGCAGACCATCCCAGACCAATACACTATGCCTCGCATACAAGATGCCCTGGATTGCTTGAATGGGGGCAAATGGTTCTCTGTGTTGGATCTTTGCAGCGGATACTACCACATCCCGATGTCCCCAGAAGACCATGAGAAAACAGCATTCATCTGTCCGTTGGGGTTCTATGAGTTTCTGAGGATGCCACAGGGGATATCGGGCACCCTGGCCACCTTTCTGCGACTGATGGAACGTGCAGCGGGAGATGTGAATTTGCTGGAATGCCTGGTGTACTTGGATGATGTCACTGTGTTTGGGAGCACCTTAGAGGAGCATGAGAACTGACTGTTTACATCCTGGACCGACTGGAAGACTTCTGCCTCAAGCTGTCCATTGACAAGTGCCAGGTTTTCCAAACCTCCGTTAAGTATGTGGGGCACATAGTGTCTGCAAAAGGGATAGAGACTGATCCCAGTAAGGTTAAAGCACTGACTACTTGACCCCAGCCCCATAAACTGAAAGAACTACAACGTTTCCTGGGGTTCTGTGGCTACTACCGCAGGTTCATAAAAAACTATTCCAAGGTGATTCACCCACTCTTGAAGCTTACCCAGGGTTACCCTCCTACCAATTGTAAATAGAAAAAAGGGGCCGTTAAAGAACCAGAAAAAGTATACTTCCGCCCAGGTGAACTTTTCAGGCCCTGCTGGACGCAAGACTATGAAGCAGCCTTCCATGAGATCATATACCAGCTCACCCATGCCCACATCCTCGCCTGTGCTGACCCCACCAAACCTTATGTGCAGCATACGAATGCTAGTCTGCAGGGTCTAGGAGTGGTGCTGTATCAAGACCATGAGGATGGCCTGAGACCAGTAGCTTTCACCAGTAGTAGCTTGACCCTGTCTGAATGAAACTACCCTGTGCATAAGTTGGAATTCCTTGCACTACAATGGGCCATCGTTGACCAGTTTCATGAATACCTCTATGGGGCAAAAATATTGGTGAAGACTGACAATAACACGTTGACCTATGTACAGACTTCAGCTAAGTTAGACGTCACTGGGCACCTGTGGCTTTCTGCATTATCAACCTATTATTATGCTGTTGAATGTAGACCGGGCCTGAACCATATTGATGCTGACGCCATATCAAGAAGGCCCACTTCCAAGAGTGATTGGGTCAGGCTGTCTGAAGCTGACATTCAAGCATTGTGCCAAAGATTTGATAGAGATGAGTAGATGTCTGTGGACACAGTGGACTGTTTAGTAGAATGCTTGGGCCCTTCTGACACCTGCATACCAGCTGCTTATTGCCACTTCTCTGCTCCAGATATTAGTGCACTACCTCAATTTGACAATGACAGCATTCAGTGGGCTCAATCCCAAGATCCTATGATTCAGCCAGCACTTGATGCCCTGCATGCAGGGAAAGATGTGTCTACGTTACATTCCACTGTCTTGCGAACTGCTTTATTGTTTAAAGAAGGCCCCAGATTGAAGTTGCTCAATCAGTTGTTGTATAAAGAAACAGTAGATCGTAGTGGCAAAGTAGACAAGCAACAATTGGTCCTGCCCACGGCCTTTAAAGATTTGGTACTGAGGTCCCTCCACAATCACATGGGTCACCTCAGTATTGACAGAACCCTTGACCTGGTATGATGTCGCTTCCACTGGCCCAATGTGGGGGCCGATGTTGAGCACCATGTAAAGACTTATAGTTGCTATCTGCAAAGAAAAGCTCTGCCTCAGAGGGCAGCCCCCCCCTTGTTAATATTACTACCAGCAGCCCCATGAAACACGTCTGCATAGACTTCTTGTGTTTAGAACCTGATCAGTGGAACATTGGCAATGTGTTAGTGGTTATGGATGATTTGACATGGTATACACAAGCTTTTCCCACCAAAGATCAAAAGGCATCTACCGTGGCCAAGGTGCTAGTGGAAAATTTCTTCGTCCACTATGGTGCCCCCCGGCGGATCCACTCTGACCAGGGCAGAGATTTTGAGAGTCAACTAATCAAAGAAATGCTCTCTCTATGGGGGGTGTGAAAGTCAAGAACCACCCCCTATCACCCGCAGGGAAACCTTCAACCAGAACGTTTTAACCGCACCCTTCTAGACATGCTGGGCCAGCAGATTAGCACCTTGACACACACATACAATTGCACTAAAAATGATCCTACTGGATTCTCCCCCTACTGCCTCATGTTCGGGAGAGAGACCCGGCTGCGAGTTGATGTCTGTTTTGGGGTCTCTCTAGATGGCGTCCGAGCTGAACACTACTTGCAATATGTACAAAAACTGAAAGCTCAATTGAACCATGCCTATCAACTGGCCCAGACAAGAGAAATCTAGCCAACAAAGAGAGGCAATGATAAAAACGTAAAGGCTCAAGAGCTTCGACCTGGTGACTGTGTGTTGTTACGGAATCTGGGACTGCATGTGAAAAACACAAAATTGCTGATCAGTGACACCATCTTCCTCATGTAGTATTTGGAAAGTTGGATGATTTACCTGTGTACAAGGTGGGCCCAGAGAACAACTCCAAAGCTGTCAAGACCATGCACCGTAACCACTTGCTACCTATCGGCCAAGTCATGATTGAGGCTGAACCCCCAGAAATTGAGCCCCCTGGGCCGGTGACTCGTGCTGCTGCAAGAAACAGACAGAGTCAACCTACCCCAGTGGTCACAGATTTAAGGTTTCCTCCCCAGCAGGCCCAGAATGATACTGACCGTCAGTCCACTTCTGACGAAAGTGAATATGACCATGCCTATTACCCTTCTTATGAACTGAGTCAGCTGTTTCACGGTAACCCCTTGATAAATTGTGGGGATGAAGCTGGGCCTTCTGGACTGCCTTACCCCCCAGCTTCATCCTTGGAGCCAGTGCTCCCAGAAAGTGAAGTACAAAGTATCACGTCTGAAGATGCTGAGTCTCTGTGTATTGTGGAACTGTATGATTTGCCTGAGGGAGGGGCTGAGGGTATGAGTTTTTCTGGTGACATGCCAGAACTTGAAGAACACTGAGAGAGTGCTGACAACCCCCCTTCAGTGCCTCAAAGTTTGATTGTGCCTGAGCCTTTGCAAAATGAGTCAAGTGTTGTAGAAACAGAGCCTGCAGAGCAAGGAGCCAACAGTGCCCCAAGTTTGGATGTTCCCATCCAGGCAGAGGCACCCCTCACAAGTGACGAGCATCCCCAGACCAGTGCTGAGAGTACAGAGACTGTAGTTGTCCCCCTCAGAAAGACTGGCCGAGCTGTCAAGCCAGTAGTACGCTTCAGTTATGATTCTTCCATGAGGCCAGTGGATTTGCCTGTCAATGTGGTGCACAAAGGTGTTTATATATCACCAAGCTCACTGCCCAAATTGAGCTTGACAGCCAATTCCAGGTTACTTATCTTTCCCTCTCACCATGGTGCCCCTGCCCCCTCTAGCCCCAAGTGAGCTGATAAAGAAGGGCTCCCTCTTGCATTGTTTAAGATATAAGAAGTTATTACCTGATTCAGTATAGTAATGTTCAATTTACCTGTGTGAAATAAGCAAAATGTGTTGTCAGAATGGATATAGTATCATGAAGTTTAGTGAATATGTGTAGTAAAGTAATAAGTTTATGTTAACTGATGCATGATGGTACATACTTGACGTGGATGCCAAGTTTTCTCCAGGCAGGGAAAGGTGTAACCCCCCTGCAAATGGGGGTTCTTGAAAAGTCTTCCTCGAGCTTGCCTAAATGCTCACTGAGAGGCTGGTGTCCTGCATTTTAGCAGTTTAAATGTGATTGCCAGAGAGTGCCTGTATAGCCTCTGTGTACTGTCTCTTTAAGAGCTGCCTGGATTGCAGTCATAAGTAATCTGAGAGGGAGCACTGTTGAAAGATGTAACTATTTGCTGAAAATCATTGAGAGTGATAATGATAATGTAGTTTGTCTAACCTGCCTTCTTTGCAGCAAGGACTGTTTTGTTTATCTCCACTTTGGCCCGGGGCTGCCGAATTGGACCAATTAGTACTGGTGGGCCCTAAAATGGAGCTGTCTAGAGTCAGAATCTGTAGGAATTGTAGTTTTGGGCTTTTGGTGCCTTTTTGCACCAGAAGAGGGAGCTCCTGTTGTGACTGACAGATGAATTAGCTAACCAAACCTTTTGGATCTTGGGGAAATACCCAGGCTTGCTGGCAGTTGAGTCAGATCTAAGTTGGGAGCTGAAGAAGCAACATGATTGAGACAGTCAAGCAGCCGTCTGAGTAGTTTCTCGCGGGAGAACTGTGGAAAAGCCTGAGTTGTGGCCTGCATGTCTGCCTGCTGCCCCTGAGAGGGAGAGAAGAGAATTATTTCGGACTAAATCCAAGTTTGAGAGAACAAAGTAAGCCACTGATTATGTTTGCTTGTACGCATGTGCAAGAAACATAGTGCCATCATATGAGTTTTCCAGAGGTGTGTCAGCCTCTTCCAATTCAGTCAGTGTGTTTGCAGGCGCGGTTGCAGAGCGCCAATCACTGCTCCAGCTGTCTATGACAGCTGAAAATGCAGTGGCATACAGTTGAAAGGGAGAGCTCCGCTTGAGTGAGCAGAGCTCTCCCCCCACGCACACGCGCGCACGCACGCACACTGCATGCTCGTGTGCCTTCCCCTCCACACGGACGTGGCCGATGGGGTGCCCAATCCCCGCTGGCTCCACGCCCCCCCCAAAGCATCCAGGTGCCACGCTGGGAGCCCACCCCAGTGTGACAAAATTATGTTATGGCCGACGGGGGTGCCCAATCCCCCATCAGCTCCACTGTCTCCCCCCCATGCTGTCACCGATGGGGGTGTCCAATCCCCTGTCAGCTCCACTGTCTCTCCCCCCCAGTACAGGGTGCCACGCTGGGAGCCCATCCCAGCGTGGCAACAGATGCCAAGGCCAACAGGGGTGCCCAATCCCCGTCGGCTCCGCGCCCAGCTTCCTTCTGCCATGCTGGGAGCCCACCCAGCATGGCAAATGTCCCGCCGTCACAAAAAACCCAAAGAAAAACGGTCCCTCGTAGTCTCCTGCCACCCCCGCAACCCGCACTCCACCCACTGCGCATCCTCTGCCTCCCACATCCCCCCACCTCATACTTACTCTCCGAGTACGGTGCATTGATCTTCGAGGACCGGAACACGCCTGCACTCTTCAAAGCCGACCATGAACTGAGGAAATGCCGGTAAGCTGTATAATAGGATAGATAGGGTTTTTTCAACTTTGTTGCATATCTCAGGCATTTTTTGGAATTTTTGCACCAAATTTTCAACATGGGGTTTTTGGGACCCCTCCTCATGAATTCTTGCACTGTCATGGCGTTACTCGGGCCCCAAGGGTGATTTCGCAGTGACTGCGCGAAATCACCCTTCTGGAATGATTAATGAAACGACACTGCCAGTGTTCATAAGGTGGGCTCTCAAAAAGCCTATTTTGAAAATTTGGTGGAAAAATTCCTAAAAATGACTGTTTTACGAGCATGTGTTGTGCAGTTCCTACACACGCTCGGAAGTTTGCGAATTTTCAATATTTTCACTCCAGATTTTCAACATTGCCATTTTACCACACCTTCTTATGAGCAGTACAGCTGTCATTTTTCACATCTCACCCAAAATGTGTTTCCATCCATGTAGCGCACAATGGTGCAGTCGGTGTCTGAAATCAATGTACGGGACAATTAAGAAAATCACAGTGACACTGTTCATGAGCAGAGGTCTTAAAATGGCTATGTTGAAAATTTGGTGAAAAAATTCCTAAAAATGACTGTTTTATGAGCGTGCGTTGCACAGTTCCTACGCACGCTCGTAAGTTTGAGAAATTTCAATATTTTCACTCCAGATTTTCAACATTGCCATTTTACCACACCTCCTTATGAGCAATACAGCTGTCACTTTTCACATCTCACCCAAAATGTGTTTCCGCCCATGTAGTACACAATGGCGCAGTATGTGTGCGAAATCAATGTACGGGACACATTAAGGAAATCACAGTGACACTGTTCATGAGCAGAGGTCTTAAAATGGCTATTTTGAAAATTTGGTGAAAAAATTCCCAAAAATGACTGTTTTAGGAGCACATGTTGCGCAGTTCCTACGTACGCTGGCAAGTTTGCTAATTTGTAATATTTGCACACCAGATTTTCAACAGTGCCATTTTACCGCACTTCCTTATGAGCAGTGCAGCTACCATTTTTCACATCTCGCCCAAAATGTGTTTCCGCACATGTAGCGCACAATGGTACAGTTGGTGTGCGAAAACAATGTTTGGGACAGATTAAGAAAATCACAGTGACACTGGTCATGAGCAGAGGTCTTAAAATGGCTATGTTGAAAATTTGGTGACAAAACTCCATAAAATGACTGTGTTACGAGTGAGCATTGCGCAGTTTCCACGCACCCTCATAGGTTCATGAATTTGTAATATTTTCAGTCCAGATTTTCACCAGTGGCATTTTTCCACACCTCCTTATGAACAGTACAGCTGTCATTTTCCACAACATGGCCGAAATGTGTTTTCACACTTTCAGTGCAGAGATGCGTGGTCGCTGTGGGAAATCATTGTTCGGGACAGATAAAGAAAATCACACTGACACTGTTCATGATCGGAGGTCCCAAAATGCCTGTGTTAACAATCTGCTGTAAAAAAAATCCCCAAACTAGTTACATTACGGGTGTGCGTTGCACAGTTTCTACGCACGCTCATCACTGTACATGGGTGGAATGCTGATTTATTTGTGCAAACCATACTAGCTCCAGTGGAGTGTAATGCCCAGTTCAAGATGGAGAGTGCTCCCTGTCATTATCCCTGAGGGATCCCAGGTGGGTTGGAGAGTCATTACTATGCACATTGGAGCGTCCTGCCCTGGGGGATCACGCAAAGTGCAGGGGTTAAAAGAAAAGCTGGGAAAGTTGTTAGCAGCCAAGTGGCAGACCTTTGCAGATTTAAAACATGCATTAGAGAGTCCTGAGGGGGCCACTCCTGTGAATTCTTCCCCGACTACTATGCCTTTGCCTATACCGTCCCCACAGGCAGTGTTTCCTATAGTAATGCCCTCTGTGAACTTGGATTCTTACCGCAGGCTCAGGCTATTTTCAAGCACCGTTCCCACCCCCGTGGGGGAAGATGACTTAGAGGCCTGGATGGACTGTGTGTCTCATTAGTGTTCAGAGGGTGAAAATTGGAAAAGGCTTATGGAGAGTCTAAGGGGACCTGCACTAAAAGCAATCAGATTTTTGAGGTCCACAATCCTGGATGCTTCTGCTAATGAATATCTGTCTGCATTATAGGGAGTGTTTGGTAGTACTGAGTCAGGGAAGGATTTGATGTGGAAGTTCAAATCGATGAAGCAATGGAAAAATGAATGCTTGTCTGCATATGTGACTTGACTAGAGAGAGACCTTCAAAGAGCACACCACAAGGGTGGTATACCAGCTAGTGAACTGAACCAAGTGAGGCTAGAACATATTCTCAAGTCTGTTCACTACTCTAGCGTGCTTATGGTAAAGTTCAAATTTCAGGATCGTAAAGACAATCCCCCTACATATTTGCTGGTTGATGAAAGAAATCTGAGAAGCAGAGACTAAAGATGATTATTAAGACCCATATGCTGGCCTTGCCTGAACTGCTCTGCAGCTGAGAAACCTAATGAAAAAGATACCACCTTGATTCACAACAGATTAGTGACTTGTTAAAAGAACTAAAAGAGCTGCGAGCCAGCACCCAGAATACTGCAGAAATGGTGAAAAGCCACGTCAACTGCGCTTCCAATGCTGAGGCCACCCATGAAGCCCAACCTGCGATAAAAGAAGCCAGTGCCCAAGTTACTGAAACCAGATCAGGCAGTGATGTAACAGAAGAAATAAGAGAGTTGCAGACTATGGTGAGAGATCTCATTCACTCATCCCATCAGTCAGTGCCTTGAGGAAAGTATGGTGGAACTGAATTTGAGTCTAGGCCTGAAGAGGAGTACCAGATTGTACCATCTGACAACTGCAAACCCAGAGAAGACCCTGCTTGGCCTTCTGAGCCCAGAACTCAAGTATTCTATTACCAGTGTGGAGTAGTTGGGCACACCAAAAGATCTTGTGCTCCTGAGGATCTGCGAAGAGTAACTGCCAAACTGCTTAACTAGGTTCGGCAAGGTAATATAAAGCCGCAGTATGGACCACCCCACAAGTCTTTTTCATCTAAGGCTACTGTACAGAGACATGCCAAGACTGCTCTTCCAGACTGATCGGAGATGGTAGACCCTTCTATGGAGAACAAGGTGCACATTTGACGGTATTCCGGATCGACCCATATTGGACAGTGGATCTCAGGTCACTATAATATTTAAAGATTGGTATGACCAGCACTTGTCTGACCACCCTGTACAACCCCTAGATGGACTGCACGTATGGGGTTTGAGCGATAAATCCTACCCTTACCTTGGTTTCTTCTGAATATGGCTATCTTTTTCTTCCACCATAGCTGGCATGGATGAGCCCGTGGAGACTCTGTCCTTGGTCTGCCCGCCAAAAGGCTTATATGAAGGGATCCCTTTATTGGTCAGCACTAATGCACACATGTTTGGCCAGTTAGCTCAGATGTGTCAAGAAAGGCAAGCCCAAAAGACTGGATGAGCGTTACACATTCATGCCACAGTGTGGAAAGCGTATGAGATGCAGATGCAGGCCAAATAGACAGACAAAGTGAGCCAGTGGCAATTATGGAAAAAGGATACAGCACATCCTGTCTTGCCACCCAATGCGTAGTGCAGTGTCAGTGACAAAGTGCATATGCAGAAAGATGTAACAAACAAGATTCTTATGCTAGATGCCCCGGAGGAGGGGAAACTGCTGGATGGGCTCCTAGTTAAACCCAGTGTGCTACCTGTCAGAGCTCATGCCTGTACTAGGAGAGTAGTAGTGCAGCTTTGCAATGTAACTGACAGAGACATTGAAGCCACTCAGGGCTGTACCCTGGCTAAGGTATATTGCACAGATACCGCTGTGTTACCAAGCAAGTGCCGTACAGAGGAGGATGGTGAAGTGACTCCAGACCTGTTTGATTTTTTACAGAATCCCCCATTCCCATGGAGTGGAGCAATAAAGTCAGCTGTAAGCTAACACAGCAAAGTAAAGTGTTCTCATTAAAGGAATGGGGTGTCGGATGCATCACAGGCACTGAGCACCATATCAGGCTCCATGACGATAGGCCATTTCGAGAAAGGTCACACAGATTGGCATCTGTGGACATTGATGATGTTCAATGCCACCTCCAAGAGATGTTAGCAGCTGAAATCATCTTGGATTCCCTCAGCCCTTATACCTCCCCCATTGTGGTGGATCAAAAGAAAAATGGCTTGGTGAGAATGTACATGGATTACAGGACACTTAACAGAAGGACCATACCGGATCAGTATATGATGCCTCACATCCAGAATGCCCTTGATTGTCTTAATGGAAGCCAGTGGTTCTCCATTTTAAATCTCAGAAGCAGGTACTACCAAATCCTGACGGTACCAGAAGATCAAGAGAAAACTGCTTCTATTTGTCCCTTGGGCTTTTACGAATTCCTGCACATGCCCCAAGGCATATAAGTAGTGCCAGCAACCTTCCAGAGATTAATGGAGCAAGCTGTAGGAGACATGGACCTCCTTGAATGCCTAGCTTATTTGGACAATGTCATCATATTTGGCAAAATGCTCGAGGAGCATGAGGCTCGTCTGTTCAAGGTTTTGGACCGGTTAGAAGAATTTGGATTAAAATTGTCCATTGACAAGTGCCATTTTTTTCAACAATCTGTAACGTACGTAGGCCACATTGCATCTTCTAAAAGGCATCCAGACAGATCTGAGCAAAGTAGAAGCCTTAACTACCTGGCCAAGGCCTAACAACCTTAAAGAACTTCAAAGATTCCTAGATTTCTATGGGTATTTTCGGTGTTTTGTTAAAGATTATACAAAAGTAATTCACCCACTGTTAAATCTGGCCCATGGGTATCCCCATCCCAATCAGAAGTACAAAAGGAGTGCTGTAAAAAAAGATGACAAAGTCTAAGCCTAATGAACCATTTGGAGCCAGGTGGACCCCTGATTGTGACACAGCATTCTACGACATCATTCACCAGCTTACACTTGCTCTAATACTCGCCTATGCCAATCCAACTAAACCGTATGTACTACACACAGATGCTAGCCTGAGTGGACTTGGAGCTGTGCTTTATCAGGAGTATGAGAAAGAATTATGCCCAGTGGCGTTTGCTAGTAGAAGTTTGGTTCTGTCTGAGAAAAACTATCCTGTACACAAACTTGAATTTCTTGCTTTGAAATGGGCAATGGCACCAACATACTGGTAAAAATAGACAATAACCCCCTCACGTATGTCCAAACTTCAGCCAAGTTAGATGCCACTGGGCACAGGTGGTTGTCAGCTCTCTCCATGTATGATTATTCAGTAGAGTACCGTCCAGACCTCAATCACATTGATGCCGAGTCTCTATCTAGAAGGCCTGCTTCAACTTCTGAGTGGGTGAGAATGTCAGAACAATCCGTAAGGGCCCTATGCCAAAAGTTTGACCAGGATGAACACCCATCTGCTGCCACTGTGAACTGCCTAGTTGATTGCTTGGGGCCTCCAGATACTTGTGTTCAAGTAGATTACTGCAACTTTGCAGACTTGGATCTGAATGCTATGCCTCAACTCAATCCAGCAGACATTGAAAGGAAACAGTATCATGATCCTATGATCAAACTTGCACTAAATGTCATAAACAAGGGACAAGATGTTTCTAAGCTACCGTCCAGTGATCAGAGAACTGCTTTACTGTTCAGAGAGTGGCCTATACTTAAATTGCAAGATAAACTACTCTACAGAGAGGTCACAGATGAACAAGGCAAAGTTATTAAACAGCAACTGGTGTTGCCTTCCAAGTTTAAATGTGTGGTCCTAAGAGCACTCCATGACCAGATGGGACATTTGGGCAGTGAGAGGACAGCAGACTTAGCTAGAGCCCATTTCTATTGGCCCAAAATTAATGCAGATGTGGACCAGTATATCAAAACTTGTATCAGATGCCTCCAAAGAAAGGCCCAGCCACAGAGAGCAGCATCCTTGGTTAACATCACCACTAGTGCAGCCATGGAGCTTGTATGATTTGAATTTTTAAGTTTAGAGCCCAATTCCCAAAACATTGGAAATATACTTGTCGTAACAGACCACTTCACTCGTTATGCACAAGCCTATCCAACAAAGGATCAGAACGCAGCCAGAGTAGCCAAGGTGCTTGTTGAAAACTTCTTCATCCACTACAGTGCCTCATAGTGGATCCATTCTGACCAGTGAAGGGACTTTGAAAGCCATTTAATCAAAGAAATGCTATCACTCTGGGGTGTGAGAAAATCAAGGACCACTCCCTACCACCCGCAAGGTGATCAGCAACCAGAAAGGTTTAATCGGATGTTACTGGACATGCTAGGTACCCTTCACCCAAAGGACAAGCCAAGGTGGAGCCAACAAATAAGTACCTTGGTGCACACTTATAATTGTACCCACAATGATGCAACAGGTTTTTCACTGTATAAACTGATGTTTGGCTGGAAAGCACACTTACCTGTAGATATTTGCTTTGGAGTATCCCAAAATGGAATTCAGGCTGACAACTATTTGCAATATGTTCATAAGCTCAAAGCACAACTCAGTCATGCCTACCAACTAGCTCACACTATGGCTACCAAGAAAAACCTAGCAGATAAAGTAAGGCATGATAAAAGAGTCAAATCCCAAGAGCTGCAACCTGGAGATCATGTCTTGATGAGAAATTTGGGCTTGCATGGAAAACACAAGATAGCTGACCATTGGAGTCACACTCCCTACATAGTCATAAGCAAGTTGAATGGGCTTCCAGTCTATAAAGTACGGCCAGAAGGAGATCCCAGATCTGTATAGATCTTCCATCAGAATCACCTTCTTCCAATTGGGCAAATTATTCTAGATACTGTACCACAAAATAGTGCACCAGTTGGGCCTGTTACCAGATCTGCCTCTCAGAAAAAACAGTCAGACCAGACTCCTGCCTTGCAGCAGCCCAAGCCTTCCACAAGTAATGCTGTCATTAATGATGATGTCAATTCTGAGTTTGATGAGAGTGAATATGGGCCTGTGTATTACTCTTCCTTTGAGTTGGCTCAGCTGTTTTTAGGGGATTCTTGGTTGTAATGTTGAAAAGAATGCAAAGATTCCGAACTGTCTGGCAGTCCAGCCCTCTCAACTACCCCTGTGCCACCTGAAAAAGAGGTACAAAATGTGACTTCAAAAGTAGCTGACTCTTTCTGTCTTGTGGAACTGTCTGAAAGTGAAATAGCTAGTCCTGACCAAGGAAGTGAGTACCCCACTGGTGAATCTTTATTTGAAGCTGAGATATCTGGGCCTAGTGAATCTGACCTCATGTTGACCAGTATTGCTAATTCTGAAAGTGCCAGCAGTGTGCTAAATGACTTATGTTTGGTTGAAATACCTCTTGCAGATAATCTAGAGTCTACAGAGCAAGAAGATGCAAGTGCTACCACAAATACAAGTAATACTTCCAATTCTGGGCAAACAGAAAGTGCAGAGGTTCCCCTTTCTGCAGAAGCTGCCTTATTGGTGGACAATAAGCCAGGAATGATCAACCTGAATGCCAATGTTGAAAGTACTGTGCCTGTGCCCCTATGCCTAGAAGATCAGAAAGAGTTGTCAGACCTGTAGTATGCCTTACGTATGATTTCCCGAGGCAAACCTGTGGACCATCCTATGAATGTGGTCCATAAAGGGGTGTACATTACAGCTAACTCCATTCCTAAGATAGGATTCACTGCAGCTTCTAAGTTAGTGATAAAACCCTCCAACCAATATGTCTGGGGTCATTTTTACAGAGTTCCCAAATTTTGCTGACAGGTTCAGGTTAACAGCTATGCGGGTTTATGTACAAAAGGTGTTAAAGAAAAATGTAATGCATAATTAACTGAGACAGTATGGAAATGTAAGACAAAATGTTGAAATGAAAATGCAACTGTTTGGGTAATGCCACTGCTGATAGAAATGCCATTTACAAGTAAAACATGCTTTATTATAAAGCAGACATAAGGCCATTCTAGTGGGGGGTTGGAGGAAGTAGGCTGTTGGTTAACTAGGATCTGCAGCTTATCCATTAGGTAGGGAAATGGGCAGACTAGGTGAGCCAAACGATCCTTATCTGCCATCAAATTCTGCGTTTCTATATGATGGAACTGCACAGTAATGTATATTGTAATTTATGGTTGCAACCTGTATATAGTAAAAAATAGTATTACACAGAGTAAAAATGTTAATTGTGTATAGACTTGATGTGGACACCAAGTTTCCTAGACAGGGGAGAGTGTAACCCCCCACCATCAATTTGGGGGCTTACCTTAAGTGTCTCCCAGGGCTCCAGCAATGCCCACTGCCAGGCAAACATCCATTGGGAATGATAAATCCATGGTTATTTGGTGATCCTGTTGATCTGCGTGAGAGTGCCATGATGTGCCTCTGTGCCTGTCCCTTTAAGTGACACTGCCAGTGTGCTGTGGATGGCCTGGGCTAGGGGTCCGAGTGCTTTGAAGCTCATGACTGGCCAGTCACCATCCTGATTTTCCCCACTCTGCAGTCGATAGCAAAGCAGAAGGAGCACTAACTAGTACTGTAAATATTTACTGCTAATTTGTTGTTGTATTTGAATTAGAGTGCTTGTTTTAACCTGCCTTCTCACAGCTTATGCATTTCAATGGGAGCCACCATGTTTGGTCTGGGATTTCCAGAAATTGGACGAATTGGGACGCCGGGGACCTCAAGGGGTCCTTAGTTCAGGTGTCTTGTGGGAGAAACTGTTAACTCTAAGGTTTGGTACCTAAAGGAACCAATGGGAACATAGAATTGTGACTGACAGCTCCCCTGACCAATAGGAATATAGAAAAAACAGACTGATCCGAGAACTGTTATTCAAACAGTGGAGTACAGCTCGAGCTCTTGAACTGAGAGGCGCTTTTGTGGAGAGTTCATCCTGAGACTCCATGGAGTAGGAGCCCTGTTCAAGCTTATGAGGTTCTGGCCCAGGAATGGCCTAGATTCCTTCGGTGGGTGTCTGCGATCCTGAGTTCAGGAATCGGTCATCAGAGACTGCCTTTGCAAGTTAAAAGGTTTGCACAGCAGAGCGACTGTAATTGCAAACCAGCTTGAAGCCGAACTGAGAAGCGGATGCTGTTTTCTTTAAATGTTCTGAATGCTCGAGGTGGGCTGAGGCCTAATAACCAGGGATGCCTGTTTGCCACTGGGAGTCAGTTGCCTTGTTCGGCCAAGTTGTCAGCCAGCTGGAGGTGTTCACAAGCAAAAGAACTGAACTTTGTCAGAAGTGTTTTATCCAAACTTGGGCTCATGCCAAACCCAGCCCAAGCCATCTATTCCTGCACCAGTTACTGTTTTCTTGGTGAGAGACCAGCTTGGGGATCCGGCCCCATGTGCAGCAACGTATCGCAGGTTGCAGCTACCTGGAAGGAAAAGCCATGAAGCGGAGGTGAGTCATGTTGGCCCAGCTTCCCCATGTCCTTTAGTGCTCTGCAACAGGTCTTCATTTCACCAGGCCATCTTCTACCTACTGGTGTTGTGAGTAAACTCAAGGTAGCTCCCTGCAACAAGTTTTTAAATCATTCTGTGGTACCAGCTGATTTTCTGCAGCATGTTTACAGGGTTACAGCGGACTAGGCCAACCTGCTGAGGCTACAATTAGCCAAGGTCTTTGTTTATACATGTTTAACTGCCTTTTCTCCCCATCAAGGGTCCCAACAACAGCTGCAACCCTGGGCACCATTCTAGCTAGCCACCAACATTCTGAGTACCCAGCCATTGCGAGACTGTTATAGTGGGACTGAATGCATGCATGCAAAGTTGCCTGGTTAAAATCTAGTATAGTAATCATTCATTTAGATTTTCCCCTTCCCTTGTTCACACCCCCTCAATAAATTCAGATTTGTTGTTTCACTGTTGAACTGACTCACAAATATCTCACTGCCTGGTTTAAGATTAATGTGTCTGGGAAAAAAAACATTTAAAATTGCATGCCTGTTTTGAATACTGTTTTACAGGGGGCTGCAGGGTGTTTGCCGAAGACCAGACCTTGGTGGTAAGTGCCAGGGGTGTGTGCATGTTATTATTGTTCATTGCTAACTGTGTGTTAAATGCTGTGAAGGGCTGTTTCCCATTGCAAGGTACGTGGTCACCAGGCAGCCTGGTGGGTGGGTATAGCTTCCCAGAGGGCTATACCAGGTTAGATAGATACCTCCACATACTTTACTGTGGGTGGAGGCACCATTTCAATGTAGTTACTGAGGGTAGGGAACCCCGGTAATTGTTAAGTTTGAACCCAAGCCCCTCAAGCTGTTGTCAGAAGTACAGGCATGGGTAGTAACCCTAGAGATAGCACTGCCTAGGGGTTACAGCAGCATAAGCATTTTTGATTCAGCTGCTCAGGGGAAGTTTGGAATGTTCAGTTAGTCTGAGTTGGAGAGTCAGACTGGCAGGAGGTCTGCCAGTTGGGGCTCTGTCACAGGGAGCCCTGTGTTTCTCATTATAGTTTGGATTAAATCTACAGTTGCCAGTGAAGTAGTGGAGACCGTTTGTGGCAGGAATCCTTGATTTTTACTCCAGGGGGAGTGAGAGGGACTGCCAGTTCAGTGGATCTAAGGGGAAATCTCCTGAAGGTCCTAGATTGTTTATAGCTGCCTTTGAGAAGGACATTGTGTGAGAAATTCTGACAACGCTACCATGACAAAAAAGGGTGTTTTCTGGTTTGTTTTCCATGTCTTAAGGAAGGAGCAACAGATATGTGAGTACAGTTGCAGAAACTGTTCTCATTAGGGAGTTGGCTGAGGTGTGTGAGCCCAAGATAAGGCTAGATCACACCTGTCAGGACCCTTCATACACTTCGGTGTCAAATGTAAAGTTCAGAGTCTTTAGCAATTCAGTGGGGATTGAAGGTTTATTTTGGTGTAACCCTGAAGGAATGGCAGAGACTGTTGGTTGGGGCAAAGGTTGGGAGGAATGCCATCTGGAGTCTACAAGGTAAGGCTAACTGGTTCGTTGATGGGTGCCAAGGTCCCCTGGGTAGAGACCAATTCCCAGGATGAAACTTAAATATGTGGCTCAGGTCACAAGTTTACACTGTGAGATGTGTTTTGGAAATGGTTCAAGAATGTGGTTCAGGCCACAAGCATCCAATTTGGGAAATGGAAATGTGTTTGAAAGTAGCTCAAGTATGTGATTCAGGCCATGAGCCCTTTGGGAAGAATAGATAGAGAGGTTTGTGTGGAAAACTGTACTGTCTAACAAAGAGTTTCTGGAAAAAGAGTGTACATGTTTTTCCATGACCAACCATTGAGGGTGCACTTGTGTTTTAGTAACATCTGTGAATAAAGCCATACTGCACAATGCCAGCTGCTGCATTGGACATTCTGATCATTGCTTTCTCTGTGGAGTTACGGGGACCCCCTCAGCAGTTGGGTCTAGCATATGCTTAGCATCCTTTCCCCTGGACCTGGTTGTATTTACAAAGGTTAATTTTGGTAATTGTACCCCCACCCCCTTTTCCTTTAGATAATGAGCCTGATATACACTCTAAAGCTAGGGGTGGTACCAATCTGAGTATTTCTGCTAAAAGTAAATGGTAAGCCATATGTGGGTACTAGTTATTTTAATGGGGGGTGCCAACTTGCCAAAAGTGGCGTGGGGGGTTACAAAAATGTGGGGGCTCGTCTATGGGATATGTTTTTGGGTGAGAGGTAAAATGCTGAGGGTGTGTCTAGGATCTTCCTGTCTGGTGGCGGTGCACTCAAACAGAAGATTATTGCAAGAAAAGCAAAGTCTTTGCCAAGGAAAATGCCATCTGAGAATATTTTGCTGCCTGTAGTTCTGTGAAAGAAAGTGAAAAAATGTGCTGCTTGTGTTTACACTGGAAAAATGAACTGTTGAGCTGAGCAATGATTGCCCTTGCCTTACCATTTTAAGTGCTTGAGAAACTGTTTAAAAGTTGCAAATTCCAAGAAAAAGTATTTGTGGACTTTAATAACAGCAATTTCTAAGTGCCCAGAAAGTTTCAAGTATGTACTGTGAAAACTGGTGGAGTCGCTAAGGAAATGTACTAAGAATTGTGTTAGAATGCCTTGAAAGCATTTGGCCCCACTGAAATTGCCAGCCGAGAAAAAAAAATGACAGTTTAATTTTAAATTTGCCCTGCTTGACGATCGCCGTGAAGGAGTGTAGCCGAGAGAGAGAGAGAGAGAGAGAGAGAGATCATTTGCATGCCATCGTGTGATTTGTCCAGCCGAACCAAGCCTGCCCTTTGCCTGGATCTCAGTGTTGTGGAGTATTTGAGGAGGAGAGCAAGCAGCGTGCTAGCCAGAGTAGCAGCAGGAGGAATCGCTGAGAGCAGAGAAGGGTTTCAAAAAACAACGTCCTGAACTTTCACAGTAGAACCTGGGTTCAGCCCATTTGCTGACCACAAGTAGTAGCGATCGCAGTGTTTTTTGCGACCGATCTGCAGATCTGCCAGCCCAGTCACCGGAAAAGCTCTACAAGCCAGCAGCAGGCTGTTTACCATCAGCCGAGGGAATCTGTACCAAGTAGAGCAAAATGAACTGTGGTGCGAAAAGTTGGAGAACTGTAAAACAATGCAGCAAAAGTAACAGAGAAAGAGTCTGCGAGCATTTAAAAGTGGACTCTGTGTGTAGTGACTGTTTCAAGAGAGAGCAGTACTGATCCAACAGGTCCAGAGAAATGCAGAGACAGTATGAATGTGCTGAATTGTACTAAAAGTGAAATTTAAGTTGTGCCTTAAGTAAAACAGTTAATGCAAGATTGGACAAACGTTCTAGCAGTTTTGAACTGTGTGTGGGTAATGGAGAAAAATTACAGCCACCATTTTGGGGTGTGGTCAGCAAATGTAAACAAAGCAGCCAGTGCCATCTTGGACTAGTATCTCAAATGTAGAAAAGTTTCAAGTGGTTGTGCTAAAGGTGTAAAGCAAAATACAAAAATCAGGCAGCCTGTTAAAGAACTGTTGTAGTGTGTTTAAAGTGAAATCTTAGTCAAATTACAGAATAATAACTTGGGACTTGTGTGTTTATTTACAGAAAATGGCACATCATCACGCCCACTATCCACTCCATGCCAGGGCGTGGATTGCACAAGAAAAAGAGTTAGCTAATTTTGAACAGACAAAGAACCTCTGTGCACAAACACTGAGGCAAGGGTTACTTGACAACTGTACAATTGCGAATCAGCACCATCTGATGTGACTTTACTGAACTTTCTGCTCAATGTATGCATTGTTTGTTTGAAGCCAGGGAGGGATGTTCTGCTAATTCCCCATTGCACAGACTATCACAAGCAATTTGGGATGTGTGAAGCAGGTGGCACAGTAGTACCAAAAGCAAAAAACATCTGCTTAGCCCCATCATGGACACTAGCAGGAGATCCTACCGGATCAGAACAGCAGCAGACTGGTTGCAGTCAGGGGGAGTCTTCTGAGGTCGTCAGGGAATTTTCTGAGACAGCTTGTGAGGATGATTTGCAATGGCAGGAGAGAATGAAGTTTTCCATGCCGCAGATGGTGGATTTGGACACTGCAGATGCAGGTCCTGTGGATCCATGGGCCAAAGGCCCGAGCCCAAGCTTAGTGGGTAAAGATGAGGTAAATGAAGCTCTGTGTTGGGAGGCCAATGCCTCCATGTGCAGTGAGGAATGGACAATTTCAGGAGCTGGTGCAACTGTCAGCTCCTCGGCAGAGCTTGTAGAACAGGAAGAAGTTGCAATAGCTATGGTGGGGCAACAAGTGTCGCCACTAGCACTGGCTTCAGTGGAGCCTCCTGAGACAGAAATGGAGGAGGGCTCTAGAAACATGCCAACGAGTGCAGAGGTGGACTGCTTTTACTCTGCACATAGTGTTTGAAGCTGGCTTATCCAGGATTGGCCACCCCAGGCCGTGCCTCTGGGTTGGACCTAATCAAAAGCAGCAAGAAAGAATGGATAAGTCAAAGACGGGCTATGGCCGAATATGGACAGACATACCCTTTCTTCCCTCGAAGAATTTGGGAGGAAATAGAGGAGAACAGGCATGTCTGGTTGTGGGAGGAAGCTAGTGCCAACCTGCACCCAAATGTGAGCAAATTTGTGAGAATAAAAGTGCAATGAGAGACTTCAGTTTTGGAAGTATGGCAGAACTTTGCTAATTGATTCAGTGCAAATCATGGACAAGGCTGGCCAAGAGACATTTTATAATGTTTTTATTTATTTATTTATTTATTTTATTTATTTAGCTTTTGTTGACCAGGTAAGTGCACTAGACAAATCCTGCCTATTTTCAGGCACGACCCGGGGGAGGGGGATACAGATGAATGCCAACTGACCTTGAACCAGATTAAGCTGTTGGTGGTATTTTTACTGAATGAGGGAAATTTGGCCAGGACACCGGGGAAATCCCCTACTCTTTTCGATAAGTGCCATGGGATCTTTAACATCCACCTGAACTACCACCAATCCAGGCAGATGGGACCTCGGTTTAACGTCTCATCCAAAAGACGGCACCTCAGAAGTGCAGCACCCCTCTCATGCTGCAGTACAGTGTCAGTACTGGGATATTAACCCAAGTGCCAGATGTGGGAACTGAACCCACAGCCCTCTGATCTCCCGGCCTCAGAGGTGAGTGTGCTACCTACTGAGCCACTGACACTGCTACTGTTCCTGTGGTTCATCCTGATGGAGAGACAGTCTTTGCTCCACACCCCAAGTTGTACTACCCATGAATGGTGCCACTCATCAGTAAATATGCCTGCATGCTAAGTTGAATGCAGCAAGGCCTGAGCAGCAATCTGCCACTGAAGTGGCAGCAACTGAGGGAGGAGATGCTTTTCTTCTGGTGTTCCAGGTTCGTCTGCAGCAACATCCAGTGTCATCTGCAGCAGCTTCCAGGTTTGTTTGCAGCAACATCCAGGCTTGTCAGCCCAGCAGAAGGAGAAGATGTCCCATCCAGGTCCAGCAGGAAGTCGTGGAAGAATCTGATCCAAAGATTTTGTCTGTCCAGAAACAGAAGATCATCAGGCCACAGGTCTAGAGAGGTGATGTTGACATCCATCTGTCGCCTAGAATGTGGTAAGATGTACTTTATCCTTTTTATGTTTGCTTGTGCGCATGCGCAAGAAACATGTTGTGGCAGCTTGCTGGAGTAGCAGGTTGTGGAGGTGCTGCAGTGTTGTGGCCAATGCCGGCAGTGCTTTTTGGGTCTGGTCACTGTGGCGCCAATAGAGGAGCATGCTGTCGATGACAGCAGTATTGCAGCATGCCACCAACTTGGAAGAAATTCGCTGCTGCAATCAGGGAGTGCCCCATCATTTAACAATCAGCTGTTTTTGCTACTGGGGTGGTCCCTGATTCCAGCGGCGAATCACAGCATGCCTTGTCTGGTGTCCCATTTCAATAAACATGGCAGCAGCTGTCACCGGCCGCCTCTCACAGTCCCCATGGAAGCTGATGGGGGTGCCCAATCCCCTGTCGGCATGCCTTCTCCCCAGTTCATTTGCTGATGGGGGAGCCC
The DNA here is from genome assembly GCA_016271365.2 of Neoceratodus forsteri. NCBI lineage: Eukaryota > Metazoa > Chordata > Ceratodontiformes > Ceratodontidae > Neoceratodus > Neoceratodus forsteri. The sequence goes on along the minus strand of CM028137.1, from coordinate 821,388,449 downwards.
AATTCCCATCGACATAATGTCTCCTGTATAATAGTTTTATATGCCGAGGGGGTGCCCAATTCCCCTCAGCATCATGCACCCCTCCAAACACAGACACGTTTTCTGTGCTGTTGGGGGGCCCAATCCCTGTTGGCATCAGTCCCCTTCCCAAAAAATACAGGTGGCACACTGCGAGCCCACCCCAGTGTACCAAAAACAAACCTGCAAAGGAAAAACTTTCCCACGATATTATTTATTTATTTTAACCTGTAAAAGAAAAAATGGCCCCTTGTTGTCTCTGGTGCCCCCTTCCCGAACCTGCACCCACCCTCTGCACACCTGACCTCCCCACACACACCCCTTGCCCCATACTTACCTCTGGAGCACTACAATCTTCGGTGGAGCGGGAACGCATCTGCACTCCTCAAAGAAGACCGCAAACTGAAGAAATAAATGTAAGCTGTATAATGGCATAAATGTTTTTTTTTTCAACTTAGGTGGATATCTTGGCCACTTTTCAACGTGGGGTTCTTGGGACCCCACCTCATGAATTCAGTCACTGTCATCTGGTTATTTGGCCCTGAAAGGTGATTTTGCGGTTACTGTGTGGAATCACCTTTCGAGACCGATTAATGAAACAACAGTGTCACTGTTCGTGAGGTGGGCTCCCAAAAAGCCTGTGTTGCAAATTTGGTGAAAAATAAAAAAAAAACGACTATTATGAGCGTGCACTGTGTAGTTTCCACACACACTCATAACTTCGCGAATTTCTAATATTTTCTCTTCAGATTTTCAACATTGCCATTTTATCACACCTCCTTATAAACCGTACAGCTGTCATTTTTCACATCCTGGCCGAAATGTGTTTTTTTGCACATCTGGCACACAATACAGCAGTCGCTGTGGGAAATTAGTGTTCAGGACAGATTAAGAAAATCACAGTGACACTGTTCATAAGCAGAGGTCCCAAAATGCCAATGTTGAAAATTTGGTGACAAAAGTCCATAAAATGATTATGTTACGAGCGTGCATTGTGCAGTTTCCATGCACACTCGTAACTTCAAGAATTTGTAATATTTTCACTCATTAAAGATTTTCAAAATTGTCATTTTTGCACACCTCCTTATAAACAGTACAGCTGTAATTTTTCACATCCTGCCCAAAATGTGTTTTTGCACATCTGGCGCACAATGGCACGGTCGCTGTGGGAAATCAACATTCAGTACAGATTAAGAAAATCATAGTGACACTGCTCATGAGCAGAGGTCACAAAATGCCTATGCTGAAAATTTGGTGAAATAATTCCACTAAATGACTGTATTATGAGTGTGCATTGTGCAGTTTCCACGTATGCTCGTAAATTCGAACACTTTTAATATTTTCTCTCCAGATTTTCAACATTGCCATCTCTTCACACCTCCCTATGAATGGTGCAGGTGTTATTGTTCACATCCTGTCCAAACGGTATATTCACACATCTGACGCAGAATGGCGCGGTCGATGTGGGAAACCAGCGTTTGGGAGAGATTCACAAAATCACAGTGCCACTGTTCATGAGTAGAGGTCTCAAATGCTTTCATAAGATGGGGTCACAAAAAGGCCATGTTGAAAATTTGTAGTGCAAATACCATCAAACTCCGAGGGCATTAGGGTTTCTAACCATAACATCCCACCCTGTACAGACTGACAGGCATCAGGGGAGTGCCTTTGGACTACCAGCTGTAATGCTCACACCATTCCACCTTCACCCCTATCCTGAAGCCAGTGACAGGCATCGAGATGTGTCTTGGACTCTTTGACCCCAGATTTCACCCCATTATCCTATACTGCACCCATTTCAGCATATGTCCATATGGAATGGGGTGACTCTAAAGCCAAACACCTAAGGTACACCTTGACACTTGTCGGCATTTGCAGGATAGGGTGGGGTGACATGGCGTGAGCGTTATGGGCGATGACCCAAAGGCACACTCCAATGCCTGTCCATCTCTGCTGGGTGGATGTGGGGTTGACGTGAGTTCAATACTTCACTGACATTCCTATTCTACATCTGTCTAACTCCTGCACTTCCAATGCTAATATCAGCAAGCAAACATTTGGCATGGACAAATGCTTGTTACATTTTAATTTGACTGTTTTGCCTACAATTGAGGATGTCCCAGGGACTTTGGTTCACCAATAGACACTCCTGAACTGGACTGCAGTGCTAGCAGGCCTTGTTCCTGTCCAAGAACTGTGTTTCAGCAGGCTTTGGCCTAGGAGAGACTCTACGTAAAGTGCCTTGGCACTCTGAACATTTTTCCTTAGAACATCAGACATTGTAGGGCTTCTGTCCCCCAAAATGTTTTTGCAAATGCTTTTATGTTTTCTATTGTTGTACTTTTATAGAAAAAAACCTTTTAAAAAATAACTTTTTAGCATTGTGTAGTATCTGCAGTGGGAGATTTGGTCACTGTGTTGTTTACAGGTTGTGTTTGTTTACAGAATGTGTTTTGCAATGTTTTCTTTCACAGGTGTTCCTGAAAGAACAAGAAGAGGATTCTTAGGGCTCTTCGGAGTCCTCCTTTTTAAAGTTGCTAAGCTTTGTGTGGCTGTGTAGTAAAATGCTAACCATTTTTTCTACGTTGCAAGTGTAGAGTTTTTGTAGTTCTTAGATTTAGGAAATGTACTGCCAAATGCATGTTTCTTAAATGGGCTAAAGATGCAAAGAAGTGCAAAGTAATGCACCTGGGAAACAAAAACCCGGGGGAGAGTACACAATGGGGGGGAGGTGGTAACAACAACAGAAATGGAAAGGAACCTGGGGGTAATCATATCAGATGACCTAAAGGTAAGAAAGCAATGTGAGAAGGAGTAAGCATGGCTGGGGGATACTGGGATGTATAGGGAGAGGCATCACCAATAGAAAACAGGAAGTTGTTATCCCTCTGTACAGACAGTTGGTGAGACCCCATCTGGAGTACTGCATGCAGTTCTGGAGACTCCATCTCCACAAGGACATAGACAGGATGGAGGCAGTCCAGAAGAGGGCAACTACAGTGGTACAGGGTTTGCAACAGAAGCCATATGAGGAGAGACTAAAGGAGCTTAATATGTATACCCTTGAGGAAAGGAGTTAAAGGGAGGACATGATAGAAACTTTTGAGTACCTCGAGGGAATCAACAAAGTCCAAGAAAAAGAGATGTGCAAGAACAAGGGGACACAATTTGGAGATAGAGGGGGGACGGCTCAAGGGCAATGTGAGGAAGTATTTTTTCACAGAGAGGGTGGTGGACGCATGGAACAGCCTTCCTGAGGAGGTTGTGGTATCAAAAACAGTGGGGGGATTCAAGAATGCATGGGACAGACATAAGGCAATTCTTGTGGGGGGTAGTAAGAAATAGGCTGTTGGTTAACTAGAATCTGCAGCTTATCCAGTAGGTAGGGAAATGGGCAGACTGGGTGGGCCAAGTGGTTCTTATCTGCCATCGAAGTCTATGTTTCTATAGTTCTAAATGGTGTAAAATGGTTTTGGGTATGGGCACCTGGAAGGAGGCATAGGTCAGGTAGTTTTTCCCTAGAGGGCTGGGGAGTAGACAGGCTGGAGGTCCTGATCCATGGTAGGGGCATTCAGTGCTGATCTATTAGGATATGCTTCAGGCAGTTTCTTGGAGCCACTGAAAATCCATAGATAGTACAATAGTAGGGTAGAAGCTGACGTTTCTTCAGCGGCCTCTGTCCTTTATTGTTACCTGCCTTTGCCTAGCACATGGTAGGGGAGGACCTGATCAACCCTCTCTGTAGGGAACACAGAGGTAGGATGGCCTGGTATCAGACCGTAATCTGGCTGCGGACAGCCAGTGGTCTGGTTGTGGTGAGTGTAACCTCCCAGTCCCCTGGGGTTACTAGAATCCTATTAGTACTAATCTTAGGCAGGTAAAAAAGGCAGCTGATAGGGAGCTCATTAAGGGCTTTCTACATAATGACATCATTGCTTACTCAGCTAGCCTGAGTGAGGATGATTATGTCATTTAGGACTCTCACAGCAGCATAACCATTTTTGAGTCAGCTACTCAGGGGAAGTTTAAAATGTTCAATTAGTCTGAGTTGGAGAGTCAGAGTGGCAGGAGGTCTGCCAGTTGGGGCTCTGTCACAGGGATCCTTGTGTTTCTCACCCTAATTTAGATTAAATCTATAGTTGCCAGTGAAGTGGTGAAGACCTTTTGCAACAGGAATCCTTGACCTGGTTGTATTTACAAAGGTTCATTTTGGTAATTGTACCCCCAACCCCTTTTCCTTTAGATAATGAGCCTGGTATACACTCTAAAGCTAGGGGGTGGTGCCAATCTAAGTATTTCTGCTAAAACTAAATGGTAAGACAAATGTGGGTACTAGTTCTTTTAATGGAGGGTGCCAACTTGCCAAAAGTGGTGTGGGGGTTGCATTTGTGTGTTTCATTTGGGTTGTGTAGGTAAGATGTACTTTTAGAGTAGATGTCGCATTAGTTGAATTGTCGGTATGCAGGAAGAATAGTTCCAGATGTCATTAGTAGAGAAGTCTTTTTTAGGCTAAATGTTGTGGAGCCAACAGAGCCTACAAGAGCACTATAAAAGTACATCCACTGTAACATGTCCATTATGTTCATGTCCCAGTGTGTGAGAGGAACAGGTAACTGGCATCGTAAACATTGGCAAGCATCAGCAGAAGGAAACGGAGAAGCTGAGGACTCTGCCAGTCGACTGAGGCAAGGCACCTGTTCACTAATGTGTAACAGTCACCACTGGAAAAGGTGGAAGGTCAAAGGTAGGCCAAAACTGGGAACAGGAGCAACACCAATCTAGGGCAGGAGTATAACAAGATTTAAACAAGCTGGTGGGGGGGGGGGGCACAAATAGAAACAAAAAAGGGGAAAACTAGAAACACCCTATCAGCGTTAAGGGTACAAAAGTACTTCCAGGTAACACAGGGAGAATGGAAGTTGAGAATGTTGGGAGTGGTGCAGTACAGTGGCTGTGAGGTGGCAGTTTTCAGAGAGACCTGCAAGAGACTGCAGTGCTGCCCCATCTGCACACACATCTCTGGGTTGAATGAGGAGGTCGCTAGACTCCAGACTGAATTGTCTAGAATTCGGAGGACCTCTTCCCCCAGCCAGTGGCCACCAAATCTGCCACCATTACCTCAGAGGATGCCAGGGAGAAGGAATGACTGGGCTATGGTGTGCTCTGGAAGGGTGGGACAGAGGCACAGGTCTCAACTGGTACCACTACATAATTCCTACACTGCTGTAGCAGGGTGGGACTGCTGAGAGGAGGCACCCATGGTAGTGACCATGAAGGAAGTGAGGGCCCTCCATAGTCGAGACCCCAAGGAGTGCAGTAGAGGACCCCAGAGGAGGAGGAGGAAGCAACTTCTGATGGGGCCTTGGTTGTGAGGGGCATAGATTTGGGAACAGGAAATGGGGGAGAGGCAGGTAAGGTGCCTACCTGGCACCATGGCCGTGAGGGATGAGAAGCAGATCCAGAGAATCGCTAGGGCAGCAGGATGGGTGGGAGAGCTGGATGTCATTGTCCACTTGGGGACTAATGACCTGGCTAGGGACAGGGCTGGAAAAGTGCAAGGGGAGTTTAAGGAGCTGGGGAGGGGGTCTTAGGTAGCTGACTCAGTGACTTTCACTGAGGTGCTGCCAGTCTATGATAGGGGACAGGAGAGGGATCTCTACACCAGGGGTTTCAACTCATGGCTGAAGGAATGATACAGAGAGGAAGGGTTCGGCTACGTATGGGAAGGGGGACCCACCTAGGAGGATAAGGGTGTATACAGGAGTCTGCCTGCATCCACCCAGGAGGGGAACCACAGTCCTCAGTGGATGGTTTAAATGTTACTTTGATGAACATTTAAACTAGCTGGGGGGGGTGGCTGAAGGACTGCCGGAAGGAGGCACCCACAGAAGTGACCAGAGAAGATATGAGGGCCCTCCATAGTTGAGTACCCAAAGGAGGGCAGTAGAGGATCCCAGAGGAGGAGGAGGAGGAAGCAACTTCTGGTGGGGCCTTGATTGTGAGGGGGGAATAGATTTGGGAATAGGAAAGGGGTGAAAGACAGGTTAGGTGCCTACCCAGCACTACGGCCCAGAGGGATGAGAAGCAGATCCTGAGAATTGCTATGGCAGCAGGATGGAAGGGAGAGCTGGATGTCATTGTCCATCTGGGGTATTTTGACCTGGCTAGGGACAGGGCTGGGATAGTGCAAAGAGAGTTTAGGGAGCTGGGGAAGGGTCTTAGGTAGCTCGCCCATTGTTTTTTGCTGAGGTGCTGCTTGTCTATGACAGGGGACAGGAGAAGGATCTCCACACCAGGGGCTTCAACTCATGGCTAAATTAATGGTTCAGAGAAGAAGGGTTTGGCTATATAGGGGACGGGGGCCCACCTGGGAGGATAAGGACCTATACAGGGGTGATAGCCTACATCCACCCAAGAGGGGATCCACAGTCCTCAGTGGACAGTTTAAATGTTACTTCAATAAACATTTAAACTAGCTGAGGGGGTGGCAGAAGGAGCTGGGGAGGCAGAAACTGCCCCTTCCCCCACAAGCTGAAATAGATCATAAGGAGCATCTGTGGAGAGAGAAATCCCCCAAGGTGCAAATTAATAAAGGAAGCAGGGTGGTAGCAACAAGGGGAGAAGGATGGAGGAAGGGGAAAAAGGAAAAGGGGGGCAACAAGCAGAGTGGAAACAAAATCTGGAAGGCCATGTGTGCAAATGCTAGAAGTCTAGGAAATAAGATTCTGGACCTAGAGGCCATCATGGCAGAGGCCAACCTGGATATTGTGGCCATTACTGAGTCATGGTGCACTGAAAACCAGGACTGGGGCATTGCCATAACAGGCTATACTCGGTTCAGGAAGGGCCCGGTAGGAAGGAAAGGAGAGGTTGTGGTGATTTATGTAAGGGGAAAGCATAAAACCAACAGAGATACTGGGAATACAGGGGGAGGCAGAGGTACTGTGGGTCACCCTGGAGATGGGAAATTTATTTATTGAATTGTTTCACCAGGAAAGGCACACTGAGCAAATAGATGCTTGTCTCCCAGTGCGACCTGGGGGGAAGGGGTACAAAGGAGAGGATAACACGCAGGTTATCAATGAGGTACATTTAGCATTACAAGTTGTACATAGGAGAGGATAGCATGCAGGTTATCAATGAGATACATTTAGCATTACAAGTTGTACAGTAGCATGTGGAAACATTTAGTGGGAATTACAGCTGACTTTAAGGTTAACAACTTGGGTTACAGTTAGGCACATGACCCATAGATCCATAGCATGGAGCAGTTGTACATGGAATAAAAAGTGCATGTAAGACAGCAACAGAGTAGTAAGTGCAGTAGTTAGTAAAATAAGCCAGCTTCCGTAGCGTATGCTAGGTGCCGCTGGTCAGGCAATCGGGGGGTAGAGTGACACAGGGGGAATGGGCACATGAGGGTATCATGTGCAGGCACAATGTACCTTAAGGTAATTTGCCAGGGTGGTAGACAGGGAGAGAGTGGAGGAGGAGTGGCGAATTTGAGGAGGGAGTTCATTCCAGAGTTTGGGGAAGCGATGTGAGAAGGCTGCTTGGCCAATGGAGGTCCTCTGCTTAGGAATTAATAGTTGACTGGAGTCAAGGGATCTAAGGGCATGGGTTGGAGTGGAGGGTGATGATAGCAAGGAGGTGAGGTATGAAAGGAGGGAACCAAGTCAGAAGTGCGAAACAAATTTAGCACAATGCAGTTGGTGGCAACTTTCGAAGGATGGGAATGCAAGAGAACAGTAGAGATCGCAGTGATGGATGGGAGGGGCACTGAGAGCAAAGCGGCAGAAAACGTTAAAGAGGGGTCCAGTCTGGATAAGGTAGACTTGGGAGCGGCATTGCAGACTGTGTTGCAGTAACCAAAGGACGGAAGGATCATCTTCTGCACTAGTCACGCCTTACAGTTAGTGGGAGGCTGCTGCAGTTCCTGTGAAGGGCACCGAGCTTAGGGCGCAGTTTTTTCGATGTGATGGTGGACGAAGATAGATGTTGGTCAAGCCAGACCCCTAAGTACCGAAGGTGGTGGTGTTTTCCAGTACTGTCCCTTCCAGGGTGTAGAAGAAGGGGAGGGTGGAAAGCCTGAACAGTCGTTGCCTTGTGCTGAAGGTCATGGTGACTGTTTTTTTAGCATTTAGGGAGAGCTGATGACAGCTGAACCTGAGCTGAACTTTGTTGAAGTTGGCCTGAATGTTGATAGTTACCTCTTCCGGGGAAGAGCCAGAGGTGAATAGAACAGCGTCATCTGCATACATCTGGTTAGATGTAGTTGAGTAGATTAGTGGCAAGTCATTAAGGAAAATGGAAAACCAAATGGGTCAGAGTACCAAACCCTGGGGGACTCTGGTGGTCATGGGGAGGGGGTGGTCATGGCATCTGCAATTATGATGGATTGGGTCCTACCGGTGAGGTAGGCACTGAACCAGTTGGTGGCTGATTCAGAAAGGCCAGATTCCGAGAGGCATGTTAACAGGAGGGGGTGGGAGACAGTGTTGAATGCTTTGGTGAGCTCGACAAAGATGGCTGAGGTGATCTGCCCTCTATCCATTCTGGAAAGGATGGTGTCAGTGAGCCTTGTCAGGGAGGAGGCAGTAGAATGGCTCTTCCTGAATCCAGACTGGAATGGTGTGAAGAAGTTGGAGTCAGAGAGAAAGGAGGTAAGCTGGGCTAGCACGAAGTGTTCTTGTAGTTTAACAAGAGCTGGGAGGAGAGAGATAGGGCAGTAATTTGAAGTAGAGGTGGCGGTGCCCCCCCCTTAGGGAGGGGAATGACAATGGCATGCTTCCATGTCTGGGGGATGGTTGCAGTGGCAAAAGAGTGGTTTAGTAGGTTGGTAAGTGGGGTTGCTATGGCAGGGGCAGAAAGGTAGAGGAGTTTGATGTCCAGTCCATCCAGGGATTTACCTTTCAAAGGGTTTAGAGTTAGTAGGGCATTTAGGGCATCGATTGTTGAGGTATCTTTGAAGGAGAGGGTGCAAGGCATGAGTGATTTCTTAGCTTCTGCAGGAGGTCCATGTTGTGTAGGGGTGGGCAGGGAAGAGAGGAGCGTAGAAGCACACGTGGAAAAGAATGTGTTGAACTCAGCGGCGACTGCGTGTGGATCCGAGAGAAGGGTGTTGTTTACATTTAAGAGCAGGGTAAGAATGGCAGCTGGTGGAGAAAAGAGGGAGTGAATGACCTTCCAGAATTTGGATGGACTATTTAAGTTAATTTGAAGGGTGGAGCTGAAGTAGTCTGCTTTAGCTAGCCGAGTTGCTCTGGTGCAGTTATTGCATAGCATGTGGTATGTGGTGAAATCTTGTGGGAGGAGGGATGATTTATGAGTTCTCCAAGCTTTGTCACGGGAGTTTTGACATGCTATAAGTTCTTGAGTAATTCATGGCAGGTGGTTGCCACGTACCCTTGTGCGACACAGGGTGGCATGAGTTTCCCAGACGTTGAGGAACGTATCTGGAAGTGTAGGAGGGCATCGTCAATTGAGTGTATTATAGTGGTGGGGTCCCAGATTGCTAGGACTAGATCTTCTAGCAAGGGGGAGAGATTGAGGGAATTTTAGGAGTATTAGACTAGGAATTGGGGGAGGTGGTTTTGGGCAGTGAATTTTGCGAACTAGATAAATAATGTGGTGGTCACTCAGGGAGTCAGGAAGTGGGCCTGCTTTCATGACCCGGTGGGGGTGGGTGGTAAGAGCCCAGTCTGTTAGTGAGTGGTTGCCAGATTTGAGGTTAATGTGGGTAGGCTTGGTGATGATTTGTGAAAGGTTTAGTGCAGATAACTCTGTACAGGCTTTATTGAGGGCTGGAGCTAACCAATTGTGGTTGAAATCTTCCATAATGTATAGTTTACCCGATGTGGTTAGGGAGGAGATTTGTGTGAGGAGGACAGTGACAGATGTGGCTGGTGAGCCAGGCCAGCAGTATATTCTGGCAATGTAAATCGGGAGTGAGAAGGAGAGTGCCAGCTGTATCATTAGTAGCTGATAGGCTTGTGACTCAGCCTTGGCTAGGACTACCAAGAAGTGTAAGTAAGAGTTTACATAGATGGCCACTCCACTACCTCTGGTTACCCTGTCCTGGTGGGCCATGACGTAGCCTGGGATGGCGACTGAGGGGTCAGTGATATTTTTATTTAGCCACATTTCGGAAAGGGTGATTGATGATGTCAGTGGCATAGTGGGCTGCCAGCACCTGGAGTGAATCAAGTTTGAGGGCTAGACTTCTTATATTTAGGTGTAGGAGTCACAGGCCATGGGGAGTGGGCCTCCAGTGAGATCTGTGGTGGTGGACATGATAGGGGATGGGCCCGCTGAGTTTGATTGAGTTGGGTTGAGTGAGGGGCCTGGGTTCAGGTGTATGTCCCCTGCTGCAAGGAGCAGGAGGACGATTGTTAAGTAGTGGGCTATCAGTTGTAGGTACCATGAGGAGAGCAAGACTGGGTAGCAGTCGCGAACGAGCGTTAGTGGCTGGTCAGAAGGTAATTAACTGTAGAATTATCCAGGAGTGCGAAGGGTTGGAAGAGAAAGGGGCAGGGATGGGAAGGGGAATGGTACAAATTTGGCTGTCTGGTGAGTTGGAGGAGTAGGGGAGCCTTACAAAGACTGCCAGGATAGAGGGCAGTGGTCTAGGGGAGGTTGGCAGCATGTTGGAGAGGTGCAGTGAGAGGCAGATGAGTAAGATAGTGAATAGGGGCAAGTATCTGGGCAGTAGAGACATGGCACGGAATCTGGAGGAGCGTCAGTACAGTTCTCAGCACTGAGGAGGTAGAGGAAAGAAGCTAAGAGATAGGCAGACAGTAATATGGTTGGTTGCTGAGTGGAATTAAGTAGCCAATGGGAGGAGGGACTTAGGTAGCCAATGGGAGAGGGAGTTGAATTTAGGGCGGGGTAAAAAGTGTATTTAAAGAGTAGTGGGGGTTGGGGTTGGTGGGAGGACCGAAAAAATAAAGATTTAGCAGGAACAGTGGAGAGAGAAAAAGGGCCAGGCAGCAAAGGCAGAGTCGAAGAACTGGACCAATTGGAGCGGGTTTGCAGAAGCACCCAAGATCTGGTTGGTTGGCGCTGAAGCCGTACCTTGCTGGGCAGAGATCCATGCTTTGGGTCGCGGTCGGCGGCTGCTGAAATGCCGTCCGACCGGGGGGGGGGGGACTCCTGTGGTGAGGAGCTTGAGCAGCCCTGATTCTAGGGCTAGCTGGCTGGGGGTAGAGAGAAAAAGAGATTATAAGTGGAGCTGAAACAAAAGGACAGACAGAACAGCAGGGGATTAGAGATTAGCAACACAAAGGAGATTAGTTTGGGCGCCAAAAGGCTAAGCAGATTTCTTGCTGTGGGGAATTACACAACTTTAAATTAGTTTAACAGATTAGTTTGGGCACCAAAATGGAGACACTATACGCACTAGAGTGATCTGCAGACCTCCAGCACAGGGGGAAGAATTAGATAAGGTACTGGTGGATGCCATTGGCAAGATGGCAGATAAAGGGAGGTGCCGCTGGTGGGGGACATAATCCTGCCAGATGTAGATTGGAGCCTCCCAGCAGTGGCTTCAGCTAGAAGCAGGAACCTCCTGGACTCTCTACAGGAGGTGCTCCTCAGGCAACTACTCAGTGAACCCACTAGTGATGGGGAAATACTGGACCTGGTGCTCACTAACGGTGTGGTTCGGTATAAGGATGGCTGCAGAATTGAGGGTTCTGGACTTCAGGAGGGCAAATTTTATAAAGATGGGTGAATGCTTCAGGGATGACATGGTGGGGGTGGAATGACCTGAGTGGGGTGGAGGAACAGTGGGTGAAGCTAAAAGGGAGCATAAGAAAGGCAACAACCTCTGCATCAAACAAGTGAGCAAAAGCGAGAGGAAAGGGAGACCGGCACGGTTCTAGAAAGAGGTGTCTGAAAAGGTAAGGGCTAGAATGGTAGCATTCAGAAGGTATAAGGAGATGCAGAAGGGGGAGGATAGGGAGGTGTATCAAGAGAAACAGAGGAAAGCAGGGAAGGCAGTAAGGAGCACAAAGGTGCAAACTGAAGAGAGAACAGCCTAGGAGGTAACAAAAGGGGACAAGACATTTCTTAGGTATGTAAGTGAAAAGAGGAAGATCAGAGATGGGATTGTAAGGTTAAAAAGGTAAGGGGGGACTGTGCAGAGGGGGACCAGGAAAAGGCTGACATCCTGAAAAAATACTTTTGTTCAGTGTTTACAGAAGAAGGAAAGGGGCCACAAAAATGTAGCAGAAGCTTTGGAGGCAGGTGGACACTAGTCCTTTTTTGGAGGTGAGGGTCCTGAAGAGACTCGCTAATCTGAAGATGAACAAAATAATGGGTCAGGTGGGGTGCATCCAAGGGTACTGAGGTAGCTCAGGGAAATACTGGCTGCACCACTCCCAGTTCTATCTATTTAACAACTCATTGGAAACAGGAGTGGTTTCCGAGGACAGTAGGAGGGCAGATGTAGTCCCACTACACAAAAGTGGTAGCAGAGAGGAGGCTGGTAATTATAGGCCAGTCAGCCTGACATCATGCCACTGCTGCAGGAAAAGATTGTGGAATATCTTGAATCCAGTGGATCACAAGACCTGAGGCAGAATGGTTTCACCGGGGAGAGGTCATGTCAATGAATCTGATAGATTTCTTTGACTAGGTGACAGAGGATTTAGATCAGGTTGGAGCAGTGGACGTGGCCTACCTAGATTTCAGTAAGGCTTTCAACACCATTCCACACTTCCACACTGGAGACAGTATGCAAACTGGGTAGCTTAGGAGTGGGTCCAAAGATGGTAAACTGGATAAGAAGTGGCAAGGGGATAGGCGGCAGAGGGTGGTGGTAAATGGAGTTCACTCCAAGGAAAGGAGGGTGACTAGCAGAGTGCCTCAAGGATCAGTACTGGGACCAGTCCCCTTTAATGTCTTTATGAGTGACATTGTAGAGAAGCTGGAAGGGAAGGTCTGCCTCTTTGTAGGAGGCACCAAAATATGCAGTAGGGTGGACACTCCAGGTGGGTGGAATGGATGAGCAGAGACCTGAGAAAACTAGAGGAGCAGTCAAGGGTATGGCAGCTGGGTTTCAATGTGAAACAGTACAAAATAATTCACTTATTGCACAGAAACCCAGAGGCAGTGTAACAACATGGTTGGAGTGGTATTGACGACCACCAACCAGGAAAGAGACTTGGGGGTAATCATATCAGATGTCCTAAAGGTGGCTAGGCAATGAGACAAGGCAGTTGGAAAGGCTAGTAAGATGCTGGGTTTCATAGGGAGGGTATCACCAACAGAAAGAGGGAGGTGGTATTACCTCTGTATAGATCACTGGTAAGACCCCCACCTAGAGTACTGTGCCCAGTTCTGGAGACCGCATCTCCAGAAGGACATAGACAGTGAAGGCAGTCCATAGAAAGGTAACTAAAATGGTGCAGGGTCTGCATCAAAAGCTCTTCAAGAAGAGACTAAAGGACCTCACTATGTACACCCTGGAACACAGCAGGGAGAGGGGGAATATTACAGAGACCTTTAAGTACCTCATAAGGGTAAATAAGGTACAGGAGGGAAGTATTTTTCAGAAGAAAAAGTGCTCAAGAACAAGGGGACGTTATGAAGTCAGCCTGCTTGTTCGTAAAGGTCACAAGTGTGAGTACGATACACTACACCAGTTAGTAGATGGCATGCCTTATTCAGAACTGTGGTGAGCTGACGTAGGGTTGCGTCTGTGGCAGAACCATAAATGACCAATCCATAGTCAATAATAGACACAATTGAACTTTGGATAGTCAGTCTGAGGGCTTTGGTAGTAAGGCAGTGTTTATGGCTGTGTAGAAGGCCTAGGCGAATGTTTACCTTGACAACATTCTCAACATGGTTGGAGTAGGCCAGCATACTATCCAGAGTAACTCCTAGGTATTTAAAAGATTGAGTCTGATCAAGGATAACACCTGCACTGTTTTTAATCACCAATTGTTTGGCTTTGTGCTTGCTGTGGGTACCATGGAAGAGCATGACCTTATTTTTTTGGCAGTTAAGCACCAACTTATGAGAGATGAACCAGGACTCAGCTTCAGTAAAACTTTTCTGAAGTTGGGCTTGAAGGAGAGTAAGGTCAGCAGTCTTTGAGAAAATGACCACATCATCCGTATAGAGGAGTACTGGTTTGGAACAGGATGCCGGAAGATTACTGAGGAAGGTGCTAAATAGAAGGGGTCCCAGTATCGATCCTTGAGGAACCCCAGAGCAGACAGGCAGTTTAGCAGAAAGGGCAGACCCTATTCTCACCTTCTGTGTGTGGTTTGCTAGATAGCTGGTGAACCATTTTGGGGCCTCTGAAGATATACCAAGCCCAGGAAGTTGATGTATCAGCAAATGGTGATTGACTGTGTCAAATGCTTTAGACAGGTCAATAAAGGTTGCACCAACAAGTTGACCCTGATCAAGGGTATTGTGAATGAAACCTGTGAATTCCAGTAGGGCTGTAGATGTGCTGTGCCCTTTCCGAAAACCATGTTGTTGGACACATTGTAGGTTGTATTTTTCCAGGTACTCCACAAACTGGTCAGCAACAATCCTTGCAAGTGCTTTGGACAGTGGGGGAAGAATAGATATTGGTCTATAATTCCCAGGTAGTAATCTGTCCCCACTCTTAAAAACTGGTGTAACCAGAGCAGATTTCCAGATCTGGGGGAATTGTGAAAGTATGAGGGAGCAATTGAGAAGCTTGGTGAGGGGGGATAGGACTTCATCTAGAGTTAGGGTAAGAAGTTTTAGGTCAAGGGAATCACTGCTTGTCCTAGTTCCTCCTAGAACTTTACATAGGTAGGTCTTGGTCTCGCTTTCCGAGATAGCTTTGAAGTAGTAACATGGGTGGGTAAAGGCCTCTTCTGATTTGGTGGACGTAGGAGCTTTGCTGGGTGGTTCAAAGAAATTTGGGGTCAGAGTTTGGCTAAGGTCTGTGAAGGATGAATTAAATGCGTTGGCAATTAACACGGGGTCATAGGTGATAGACCCATCAACATTTAACATAGTTGGAGCCTGTTTAGATGCTTTCCCAGTGATTTCCGAGAGGTTTTCCCAGAACTTTTTCCCATCAGCCCAGGTCTTGGCAAGGATGTCCTTATAGTAACAATTTTTTTGCTCATGGATAGCCTTAGTACATGCATTCCTGGCCATCTTATAGGCCTCTATGTCAGGTTAACTGCCAGAGGTCCTGACCCTATGCCAGAGATGGTCACGATCTTTGATTTGCGCCAGAAGGCTAAAACAGATCCAGGGATTATCAAGTCCCCTGATCCTACATGTCCTAAAAGGGGCATGGATGTCACAGGCTTCATTGAAATGATCAATGAAGTATTGTAGAACTGAGTCAATATCAGGTGCGGTTTCAACGTAAGACCAGTCTTGTTGTCAGAGGAGAGACTTTAGTGGCTACAGGTGGCCACAGAAGAGCACTTTACTTGTGATTGTTCTGGCAGGGGGCTTGATAAATTTGTTAGACCAATAACACTTGGTAGGAGAGTGATTACTGATAGTGTCGATCAGTACTCCAGAATGGGAGATATATGTTGGACAATTTGTTAGGACCCAGTCCAGGAGTGTGCTAGTCCCAGTCTTATAGTTTATTCTGGTTGGAGTTGTTATTAACTGGGTAAAGTTCAGGCCTGTTAACTCACCCCTATGCCTTCTGGCACCTGACGAGAGCCAGTTGACATTAAAGTCACCTAACAGGATAGTTTCTGTGTCTTGTTTTAGTCTCATGATGCAGTTCATTAGGGGTTTTAAGTCCTGTTTGGTAAGGTCTGGGGGAATATAGACTGAGCTAATGTTGAGGACCTTATTGTGTGCACTGAGCATAACCTTAACAGCAAGGATCTGAATATCCAAAGCTGGTTCAGGGAGAGAAAGTGGATAGGCCAACAATGACTCCTTTAGGTATATGGCACAGCTACCTCCTCTTCTAGATAGTCTGTCCAGTCTGAAAAGTGAGTAGCCTGGTAGGATGATGGCCGAGTAAGGGGTAGATGGTGACAGCCATGTTTCGACGACTGACAGGATGTCGGGATTGTATACTACAACCCAAGCAGTGAGGGCATCACATTTTTTTAACAGGCTACAGGTGTTCATACTGGCCAGGACAAGGGTACCCTGTTTTTTGTTGCCATTGCCTCCATATGAAGGAGGGCCTGGATTAGGGTGTACACTCCCAGAAATAAGGAGAAGAACTAGAATGAGGCGTTTCAGGAGTTGTTTTAGTAAATAGAGTGTAAGGGGATGAGAGTTTCCTCTTTAGATGTATTTTAACAGGGCCCGTAGGAACAGAGAGACTTTAAAGTAGCACAACAGCGGGGTTGATAGAGGACAGACAACTTCCATGTTTCATGTGCAGCTTGCTGTGGTGCAGCTTCCATGGGAAGAAAGGGGTGCAGTACATTACATCGACACTGGTGACTATGCCAAGTGTGATAAGAGGAAGCTCGATGGTAGGGAGAATGGGGTATGAGATATGGGGTGCCATCCTAATGAGAGTGGGACCCAAAGTGTGCAGAAAAGCACCAGAAATAGTTTCACACCTTGTGATGCCATTGGACAGGAGAGGAACCAAGTGAGGTAAAATAGGACTTAGTTGGGAGGCAGAACAAGAAATGTATATAGCAAGTAAAGCAACTGTGATTTTAAGAGGGTAGACTTTTTAAATGAAAGAACAAGATCCCTCTAGTGGCAGATCTGTATAACCTGCTAATGGAAAACTAGCCAAAAAATCTGTCACCCCATTCCAAAAGTAAAGCTTGCCATACTTCTTTTAAAGTAAGGCAAACCATAAAGAAATGTTCTTGAGTTCCGAAATCCAAAGAACTGAGTGATCTTGCGTGTTTTCATTCTTCAACTGCTTTATGTGTAACCACCCAGTCCCCTTGGGTTACTAGAATCCCATCAGTGTTAGACTAGGAAGGTTCCTGGGCAGTCTGCAGGAAAGTTGTTAAAAGCTCCTCACAACATGACATCATTGTTTACTCAGCTAGCCTGAGCAGAGACTGGATTATGTCATTTAGAATTCTCGCAGCAGCACAAGTCACTTTGGAATCAGCTGCTCTGGGGCAGTTTAGAATGTTCAGATGGGAGTAGTCAGTTTTTGAGTCAGTAGTAGTTCAGTGTGGAGCTTTGAGTGAACAGCAGTGCTCAGAGTGTGGAGGTGCCTGCCAGTCTGTTCTGAGACTGGGTGAAGAGCCTGTGGTAGTTTTCTCACCCTAGTGAGTGAAACTCCAGCAGTGCCAAGTGAAGTGGTGCAGACCATTGCTTGCAGGACCCTAATGGGTCAGTCCACAGAGAAGTGGTTTGGACTTCAGTTTCTGTGGCTCCAAGGGGCAATCCCCTGAAGGTACTGAAGAGTGTCAGCTGCCCAAAAAGAAAGAATGTTCTGTGTGAAGCTAGGACAAGCTGCCTGTAAAGGGAAGCAGTGTTTCTTCCAGCATCCATGTCTGTATCAAAGGCACAAACAAAACTGTGAGTACAGTTACATGGGACTGTTTCTTAGGGAGTTGTCTGAGCTGTATGTGCCCAGAGATAAGGCTAGAATACACCTGTCAGGGATCCTGTATCACCACAAAAATGTGCTGAATGTGACATTTTAAAGTTGAGAGTACCCTTAGCAATTCAAGGGACTTGAAGGCTCATTTGGTGTAACCCTGAAGGAATGGCAGAGACTGATTGGGGCCAGGGTGGGCAGACCCCCATCTGAAGCTTCAGTCAGGGCTAACTGGTTCATGGAAAGGCACCAGATTACCCTGGGCATGTTAATGTAACCCCCCTCCTTAAAGGAGAGGCTTATTGCTCTCATTAGGACCCCCTTTCCCCTCCTACCCCCCCAGAGCTAGGGAATTCATTAGTGTTCTGGGGGTTAATACTTGCTGGACACCTCAAGGTGGCACCAGAGGGCAGGTTTAGGGAGGTATATAAGGCTGGAGAAAGAAAGTTTCTGGATCTTTTCCAGCATGGGCAGTAGGCCGGGGGCTGGAGGGGAGTGGCTGGAGGAGTAGGGAAGGCAGGCAAGAAGGGAGCTCAGTGGTCTAGGTGGGCTAGTGGGGGGAGCCCCCTTCCCCAAAATGCAGATAGGGATGGCTTTGGCAATGACATGGCACCAAGGAGTAGGGGAGGAAGCTCCGTGGGGAGGATGGTCAGCCAGTATGCCTGCGTTGTTGGGATAGGGACAGTGTAGGTGGCGGTGGTATGCCAGGATAGGCGGGAGCCCATAGAGATCCCATGGCAGTGGTTGCTCAGGCCACCAGGGCTGTGGGGGCAGTGGCAGAGTCTTCACAGGGAGAAGGCCAGTGGCAGTGGCTCTTCTCTGTATCTGGCGTGGCAGGGTGGCCTGAACTTAGATGGAGCCAGGGGGCCCTTCACCCACCTTGTAGGGCCTGCGTGGAGGGGCAGGTCCTGGGGCACCGGCATTAAAGGGCCAGGTGGGTCACAGGTCTTAGGACAGGCATTGGAGGGTGCCTCTGATGAGGGTTTAATGCAAACCTAGGATGTGTTGGACAGAGATGTGGGGCAAGGAGCAGTGTACTCCCTTTCCAAAATTTGCCATCTGGGAGCACTGAGAGAAGTGTGCTGCTTGGAGGGCCTGAGCGGTGGCAGGGCCTGGGTCCCTCCAGTGTCAGGGTAGCTGGGTAAGGTAGCTTGAGTGCTGGAGCAGGGCCAAGTTTTGGGGCCACTGCACCAGAAATATAGAGCTGAGCTGCGAACGTGGGATTGGTGCCGTAACTGGACTTCGCCAAGGCCTTTGATAAAGTACCACATGACAAACTGATTGATGCACTTAGTAAAATGGGGATACATTCTGACATTGTTCACTGGATTAGGTCATGGCTTATGGGCAGGCAGCAGAGGGTTTGTGTAAAGGGAGAATACTCAAGATGGACAGATGTGACCAGTGGCGTCCCACAGGGCTCCGTACTGGGGCCCTTCTGTTTAGCATTTATATCGTGTCTATGCGTTCTGCACCGGATGTATGGCTATCAAAATTTGCCGATGATACCAGAGTGGGTAAGGTGATAAACGGTATAGAAGATGCTAATATACTCCAGACCACCCTAAATAATTTGGAAGAATGGGCACAAAAGCAAGGGTCAACTTTCAATATAACGAAATGTAGTTATGCATATTGGCAAGAATAATATAAATTTTCAGTACAGGTTGGGAAATGAATTATTAAGGGTTGTCACTGAAGAAAGTGACCTGGGAGTTAAAATATGTAATAACTTAAGCTTCAGGCCACATTATAATCAAATAATAAAAAAGGCTAGCAACATACAATATTGCATAAATAAACATATAAAGAGCAATAAAAAAGAAGTTCTCTTACCACTTTACACATCTTTGGTGCGTCCTCATATGGAATACTGTGCCCAGTTTTGGGCACCAGGGGTCAGGGGCGATATAAGATCTTTGGAGAGGGTACAAAGGAGAGCAACAAAGAGGATAGCTGGGGTCCAGGGACAGGAGTATGAACAGAGACTGTCAGCTTTGGGCCTGTATACCTTGGAGTATCGAAGAATGCGAGGTGACCTATGTTTAATATATAGGGCACTAAATGACCCCACACTCTGGGAACAGCTAAATCTTGTATTAAGGGATCAACCCTATGGTACTAGAGCTCATCCACTGCAGATTAAATCAGATAGGTTTAAAACACTCAGAAGAAAGTACTGGTTAACTGTGAGAGTGGTTAAGATCTGGAATAGGCTTCCAATTGAAATAATTGTTAGCAGAACAATGGAATCCTTTAAGATGCAAATTGATCAATATATGATCAAAAATAATATTCTTGGATATACATAAAATAGATGGCGAGCATATGGACTATAATCTTTATAAACTCTGAAAACCTATGAAACCTATGAGTTTGGTAGCACCAGGCAGGTTCAGGTTCAGTGTGAAGCCAGGGAGATTGGGTTACAGGGCCTGAGTTGGAGGAAAAAATCCTGGCACCCTTAGTAGATTTGGGCCAAGATCCAGGGGCCAGGTGGGGGAAGCAACTCACTTTCCCACACCGGAGATGGGGCAGTCGACCAGTGTCAGACCAGTTTAAGGAAGGTTGTGTGGGTAACCCAGGAAAAAAGAGAGAAAGAGAGTTTGGCTTACCAGCATCAGGGAGCCATTAGCCTGTGGGTTTCTTCTAGTTAAGTGGGTCCCTGGGTAAATCATCCAAGCGGTTAGAGAGAGATGAAACCCTGCTTGTACTGCCTGTAATCCATTTGTGCTGCTCAGAATGTCCAGCTAGGGTAAAAAGTTCAGATAGTCCCATGGAGCTGCTTTATTTATTTGGTGGAAGATGAGACCTCTGCATTCTTGGAATCATTTGGGGTGCAGGAGCTTAAAATAAAGAAGCCAGTTTGGGAAGAAAATGGTAGTGATGTTTCTCCTTATTTGAGTTAGGAGGGGGAGACAAAGGAAATGGACCCCCCAATGTGTCTAATTTAATTCCTGAAGGGTTTCTATCATGCTATATTGGGACCGAGGGGCTCTGGGGCTCAGAGGAGACAGGAGGTTGCAACATGGAGATCCTGGTCCGGTGGTCAGAGTTTGGGGAGACTCCAGATTTGTTGTGGTGAGATCGAGCACTTGAAAGTGAATTTGCCAAAAGGTAGGACAGTTATTTTCCTATCTTGTCTATGGGTGCACTGGCTCGGGTTGGCATTTTATTTGTGGTCCCACCCCCCATGCTCCCTGGACCATCTGCGAAGTTCAGGTATACCCCTCGACGAGGGGATGGGTTACATTAACAAAGTTCATCACGTCAGGAGGAAAGAATTTGAGATGTTTTTAAAGTGTGTGGCAACCCCCACATAATTGACACTTAGGGAAAGAAAAGAAAAATATTGAATTAAAGTGTGTGGACCTCCCCCCGCACAAGATATACACTTTAGGAAGTAAATGTCTAGAGATCCCTAGTCCAGAGGGATGGACAGTTCGATAGTTCTGTGTGGAAAAGAATGTACTAAATACCCAAGACAAATGTTGTTTCTGGAAAGAAAAGTGTCTTGCCCTGAAAAGTCAGTTCCAACCTGGGGGACCACCCACCCCATTCTGTGTTTTCCATCTGTTGTCAGAATAAAGCCATACTACACCATCCCATCTTTGGTAGTGGGCAATCAATCTATGCTTTCAGTGTGAACTTGTTATTAGGCCCCCTCAGAAGTTAGACCTAGCACAGCGCTAGCACCTCTGTCCCAGAACTCGGAGTAAATATAGATGTTATTTTGTACCCTAACCCCCCCCAACCTCTGAGACTGCTAAGCCAGGTATTTGCCCCAGCGCTAGGGGTGATGCCTATTGTTTATGCCAGCTTGTGGCCTGTTGCCTTGTCTGTGGCACAAGTTTAGGGGGTCCCAGTTGCCAGATGCTGCTCTTGACCGAGATATGAGTTGCATATGTTTCAGACAATTCCTTGCATCTAATTTATCATGGCAGGATAGCCATGTCCCACATGTGGATGGGAATTCTTTTATTAATCAATTGAAGGAAAGTTTCTTCTTTTCCCATTGGACAGAATGGCAGCTGCAGAGGGGGAGGGGGTTAAAATTCATGCATTACAGAATGGTATTGCTGCTTTCCGGTTTGGGTAGAAGTAACATGGCTGTGATATTCCATTTCCTAATCTTATACACTACTGACTGCACACTAAATGGGGTCTGCCTTGGGTGCTTGTGACATCCTCAAGCAACCATGATCCCATTTTTCTTTCAAGGGAAGTAACCAGTCATCAGTCATTAAATTACAAAATTTGACTTCCCATTAAATACGTGGTTGAAATTAAACAGTAAAAACAGGCAGTGAAAGAATAATATGGGGTTGATATCCTAGTTGCTCCTCTGCCATAAGCTGGATATATATGATCCCTTTTGAGAGGAATTTAGCAACTTCCTCATAATCCCTGGAAGAAAGCACTATATATTCTTACTACACCCCTGGGGCATGCATTGCTACTGATTGTGAAAAATGTGCACCATATCTAGGAAGACTGGCAAAATCAGTCTTTAATAGAAATATTCTAGTTGGCCCGCCACTATAGTGGTAGCGCTACTGCTTGCGATGCCTGTGACCCAGGTTCAGGAATGAGCCCCGGTCATCAGAGGGCTGGCCAGAAGAGGATGGTGGAGAGTCCCAGTGGATGCTCACCTCCTTGGGGAAGGGAGTGTGCTTGACATCCACTGCACTACTGCCACCTGGTTGACCACAGGTGGCGGTGCAAGCAGAGCCAGTGGATTGAGGGAAGGGGACTTTGCCACCCTGATGCATGCAGTATGCATGCATGCATCCATGTGTTAGTCTGGGGGGGGCACATGATGTCCGAATGCAAGGAGAAAAAGGAAACACCCTGACCATGCAGGATGCGGCCCACCACCCGTCACAGGTCCCGCAGTGATGACTGGGCTCCAACTCCAGAACTGAAGTTTCAGCTCCACCAGAGAAGCTGGGCCAGTCTCCGGTGGCCCTTTTCCTGGGGGTCATCCAGGTGTGGAACATGGAGCTGGGTAAGTCCTGGGGATAGTGGGGGACAGGGCTTGGTGGTATGGTAGGACTGATGGAGGGTCGGTTGGTGCAAGGGGGCATAAAGCATACCAACTTAAAACATTTTTTATAAAATGGCTAGAACATTTTTTAGAAATTTCATTGGTCAAGAGATGTCACCTGACCATGCATTAAATCTCTATAAACAAGCTGGCCTGGTGGCACTGAGGGCTGAGGTGCTGAGGCGCTGAGGTGCTGGATGCCTTACCTTATGCTACGCTGGTGACCTGTGTTCAAGAATGAGCACAGGCAGCTGGGATCGGCAGGGCTGGAGAAGGATTGAGCATCTGAGGGACTGCTCTCCTTCTCGGAGAGGGGGGATATTGGTGGTCATGCTCGACTGGCCCCTAGTGGTGGCTGGGGGGGGCAGCGAGCTGATGCTGCACAAAGGGGGTGGAGATGGGGCAGACATCTGGAGGAGTGCATGTGGATGCATGCGCGCTCCCTCCGCTGACATCCTTGCATGCCCTTCTCTCTGCAGGGGAGTAAAGCAAAAAAAAAATGGAGACCTCACCTGGATGATAATGACCCCCCCCTTACGGTGCCGTCAGGAGGACACCTCCCCTGAACTGGATCCGGACTGGTGGGTTGAGGGACTTCCCACTCCCCATGATGAGGGGTAAGTCGTAGGGGCTGAAGGGGAGGAGGTTTCATACCCTGCTGGCGTGGAGGGGGGACGTCGGATGGATAGGCAAGGCTCCAGTAGAAACAATACCAACAAAAAAAAAATCTGTATAAACACACAGTCAGGTACCAAGTCTAATTTTTCTCTCCAAAGAAACCTACATAGAGCCATTTTATAAGCGTAATCAGCTA
The DNA here is from genome assembly GCA_016271365.2 of Neoceratodus forsteri. Taxonomy (NCBI): domain Eukaryota; kingdom Metazoa; phylum Chordata; order Ceratodontiformes; family Ceratodontidae; genus Neoceratodus; species Neoceratodus forsteri. The sequence continues at coordinate 821,365,067 of CM028137.1, read as the reverse complement.
CTCCAGGGTGTGCATCATAGGATTTTAATGCATGCCCCAGGGGTGTAAGGACACTCGGCTTTTGGCCTAGTGCCTTACTACACCCCTGGGGCATATATTAAATATGGAATAACGATACATGGGTGTGTGTGTGTGTGTAACCAGAATTTTACACACACCTCAGGTGTGGGATGCTACATAAAATAAAACATCCCACACCGAGGGTGTGTGTAAAATTCTGGTTTTACACACAGGCACCCATGTTTTATTTTATTTAATTACTGGTGATCATTTTTTATACACAGATAATGGGAGTTTTAGCCCGTGTTACAACCACCCAGTTGATATTTTTGGTTACAGCCGGGTGGTTGTAATCAGTAGCTGTCAATCAAGTTCCACCACAGAAAGGTGTGGGATGTTTTTAGATCTCAGCAAGGCCTTCGATACCGTTGACCACTGCCTACTTCTCTCCACCCTAAAATCCATAGGCATGGACTCAATCTCATTGGATTGGTTCCAGGACTACCTTTCCGATAGGCAGCAACAAATCAAGGCCGAAGGAGAGCTCTCTCCACTCAAACCAATAAAAAGAGGAGTCCCACAGGGATCCATACTGGGCCCTCTACTGTTCATCATCTACATCAACAACTTGGATTTAGGAATCAAGGAAGCTAGTATACACCTGTTTGCTGATGATACGGTGCTCTACCTAAGCCGTGACTCTCCTGGAGCCGCGTGCTCAGAACTACAAAATGAATTCAATACACTGCAGAACCAGCTTCTCCATAAAAAGCTACTACTAAATGCAAAAAAAACCAAGGCCATGCTCTTTTCACCGTCTAGCACTGGGACTTACTCTGCTGCTGCTGGTACATTTCCTCCCATAACCACCTTACTAGATGAAAAGCTTGAATTTGTACCTAAATTCAAATATCTGGGCATATGGCTTGACAACAAACTGTACTTTTTGGAGCACACAGAAGAACTGATGAAAAAACTTAGGCAGAGGCTTGGCATCTTTTTCAGAATTAAACACCTCCTGGCTACAGACGCAAAAAGAGAGCTTGTTCAATCTACATTCCTCTCATTAATCGACTACGCTGACATTATCTATAGCCAATGCTCCATCTCACTCCTTGCAAAACTGGATGTCCTGTACCATAGAGCTTTAAGATTCATAACCGATCTCCCGTCCTCCACACATCACTGCTCTCTATATGCATCAGTAGGGTGGTCTTCCCTGCAATACAGATGGTGTAGAAATGCAGCCCTCTGGACACTTCGAGCCCTCACCAACAAACTCCCAGATTACATTGTTACCTGTCTCCCCTTAAATCCAATGAGTAGCTATGACCTATGAAGCCATTCACTAATTTCTCTGAAAATCCCCAGGATCAGTAACCATTTTGGTAGGGCCGCCATAAGCCATGCTTTGCCCACACTCTGGAATAAGATACAAAGATTGTTGAGACTTAGTTCTCCTGTCAGTATTGCCCTTTTTAGGACTATTTATGACAAAACGTTCGCTGAAATCTGTAAGTGTTTCCATAGTCCCTAGCAGTCCTGCAGATGGTTCCATCTCTGGTTTTACCACATTCAGCCACGAACCTAGTTCTATCCTTCCCTATTTAACTAGTCACTAATGAGCTGCCATACTGGCCCTCGGAACCTTTGGCACCTCCTTCTCCCTTTCTACTCGCCTGCTGCCACCGAAGAAGGAGATACACTCTTCACTGTGGGTCCTTCTGTAGCCTAAGCACATAAATAGTTGCTGAGGGCTGAAATGTAAATAATTGTACCTTTCTATACAGGCATTAATAAACATGATACCTTAACTTCTATGTACATGAAGGTTGTAAATACCGCAATAATGTTATGTAATGCATGTACTGTAGGTTCTTATGTGAACAATTGGAATGTATATATCGCACCTACCATGTTGCTGTAAGTATGTTTGTATCCTTTTGCTCATTTTGCATACTGCACCTTAATATATGTATGTATAACTGTCCTTGACAACAGCAGGTCCACCTTGTAAATGAGCTTGCTCAATGGTGATCGCCTGGATAAATAAAGATTTGATTGAAAGCTTATTGGCGCTTAGTCTGTCTGTGGGCAGGCCGAACATCTCACCCAACATGATGGCTCCATTACCAATCACCAGCACTCAAGCTTTGCCTCATACTGTGAAGGTAGGTAATTTTTTTTTATATCTGTCCTGTTGATTCTGCCTTCACTATGTCAAAAATTTATCTGGTTGATCCTGCCTCTTGTACCCTTCGAGCAGGGCTTACACACACAGCGCAGCTATACCAATGGACTTCAACTTACTAGCTTAAATCATTGCGTTTCACACTATAATGTAAAAAAAAGTACAAAAGCAAAGAAGAAAACAAATTAATGCCTGAACTGAAAAGGGAGGGAGAGACAGGCTGTGTGTGTGTGTGTGTCTCTCTCTCTCTCTCTCTCTGTCTGTCTGTCTCTGACAGAAGTGCTGCACTAACTGACTCAACTGTGCTGAAAGAAAAAAAAATGATAACCAGTAATTAAAATTCTATAATGCACACACTGTCATGGCTTATTGGTTACATATATTTTTTTGCATTCTGAATGCAATTTTTGCTTCCACGTACAGTATAAAACTTGACAGAACTTTGGATAGTGTGGCTTCTCAGTTGTGTAGGGAATCATTCTCAGTAACATAATTTATCCCCAGAACCTTTATAGATTCTGTGAAGATAAGTATGTTGACTGTATGCATATTGCTACCCTCTTGCCTGTTAGTGCCTATGTGAATTCCCCTAGTTTTGGTATAATTTAATTTTGCCCCAGAAATAGTTTCAATGTGTTTTATAACAGTGACCAACTACATGACCTGAGCCTTCATCCTGTAAACACAGAGATATATCATCTGCATAAGCTAATATTTTTCTTTCTCCAGCCTCCAGGTCGACTTGAAATTCTCTTTATCAACAAGCTTCCCTGGATTTTCTCAACAAGGGTGTCCAGAAGGAATATATATATAGTAGAGCATTTAATAGGCATTCTTGCCTTAAACCACTGCAGGCTTTAATACTGTTACCTACCGATTCATTTATAAAAGGTATAACATTAGCTTTTCTGTATAGTACAGTTCTCCAGTCTATGAGAGTGGCCGGTACTCCATAAGCTGCCAGAATCTGAAAAATAATTATGATATACCCGATCATAAGCTTTCTCCTGATTAAGAGACAATAAGAATGCCAATATCATGTTTAAGTTTCCTCTGTTCAGTAGTTTCCTTAGAACAATCAGATTGTCAAACATTGATCAGTGAGGGACACTACAGATCTGTACTGGAGCCATTAGGTTAGCTACGTCACCGGGCAAGTGCATCGCAGTGGCCTAACCATAGCCTCTATAAACAATTGCAGTCTGTTGGCAAAAATTGACTCCCTCCAGGTATGGGTCACCCAACATCAACCTGACATTCTCTCAGAAGTGGAAACCTGGCTCAGCCCACGCATCCCAGATTCAGTCATTCAGCTGCTTGGTTACATAACTTTCAGGCTCGACAGAACTGGCAAGCATGGAGGAGGCTGTATAATATACATTAAGGAGCACTTCTGGGGGCAAACAGTACCATATGTTACTTCCCCTAGAAACACCCAGTTGCTCCCTATAAGGATCCTTTTCAGCCCTCAAAGGAAATTACTCATTGTGGTATCTGTATATATATCCCCCAGGTGCATGACACTAGTTTTAAGGCCATCATTGACTTTCTAACCACCCACTCCCAAAGCTCTGAAGTGTTATTGCTAGGGGATCCAAATATAAACTGGATCTCCCCTGAAGCAAGCCTATACAAAGACACACTAGCGTCAATAAACGCCTCACAGCTAGTAGGCACTCCCACGCGGGTAAACTACTGCACAGGCCCTAGCACCCTCCTTGACTGGCTGGTCACAAATCATCCAGAAAGGGTCAGCAAAGTAGTAGTTCTACCAGATTCCCTCAGTGACCACTCCCCTATCCTCTTCTCCTGGTCAAGTAAGTCATCCAAAAATCCGTCCCAAAATAATCACATCAAGGCTTCTGAAAAAAAAAGAAGCTTAATGAGCTAAAAGATCATCTTAGCAGCCAAGACTGGAGCTTCCTAAACACTATTACGGATGTTGATGTTACCCTCAAATGTTTTATCCACAAATTCAACCAGTCTTGTGATATTTGTGCCCCTTTCATAAAACGAAAGGTCAAGGACACACAAAATCCATGGCTCTCCCCCCAGCTTTTAGATATGATGAAACACCGCGATCGTCTATGGTACAAAGCTCGAAGTACTGGTTCTGCCTCGGACAACCAGGAGTACAAGACTGCCCGGAACAGTTGCATGGCCACAATCAGGAAAGCCAAATGTCAACACTTTAAAAGAGAATTAGAAAACTGTTGGGGGGACAGTAGACGGTTCTGGGAAAATATCAAGTCTCTGTCTGGCAAACAGGACAAAACATCTCCAGCCATAATAAATGTAAATGGAATTCCTAACCAAGACCCTTCACCATTGCTGACATTTTTAATAAGGCCTTCACAGACCTCAGTGGTATACTCCCCCCAGACTCCTCTCTCCCTCAGAAAGAAGGCAATAATTTAAGCAGCTCTGAAACCCAACCTGGCACACTTCCTCCTTTCTACCTCAAAATAATTACCCCCTCAGTAGCCAAAAAATGTACCATGAAGGTCCTCAGGAAATCAAGAAACAGCAGTGAGATGCTTGATCTCAAGTTCCTTGAACTTACATTGGAAGTTATTCTCCCTCCCCTCACTAAAATCTTAAATCTATCCCTCATCACAGGCAGTTCCCTCGAATCAGGAAAGCAGCTGTTGTTACACCTGTGTTTAAAAACAGTGATAGAGCTAACCACACTATCTATCACCCAAACTCCATACTACCACCTCTCTCAAAAGTGCTAGAACGTATTGTCGCAGACCAACTCTCTGAGTACCTTGGCAAACACCAACTACAATGCAGACAACAGCACGGTTTCCGGAAACAACATAGCACCACAACCTCATTCATGGAATTTACTGGCTACATACATAATGCTCTTGACCATGGGCTCATGGTGGGGACAACTTTTGTTGACCTCACCAAAGCCTTTAATACAGTTAATCACAAGCTGCTCCTAAACCAACTATCCAATATTGGTCTCTCCCTGGAATCAGTAGCCTGGTTCTGGAGCTATCTACAAGGGAGAGTGCAGAAGGTGAAGATAAATGACATCTGTTCGGATAATCTCTGTGTTAAAACGGGGGTTCCACAAGGATCCATACTAGGGCCTCTGCTTTTCAGTCTTTTTCTAAACAAGCTCCCCTAAGCAGTAGATGATCAGGTATTGCTTTATGCCGACGATGCTGTGCTCTACTCGGCCCACACAGACCCCACAGTTCTTGAAAGCCAGATGCAGTCCAATTTCACCTCCGTAGAAAAATGGTTTTCAGACTCAAAGTTACTTCTGAATTATAAAAACAATGATTTTTTCTTCAGCCCACAACATTCACAGAAACCACCCGGTCCAAATAGTTAACAACCTCAACTCCCCACTTGAGATGTAAACCACTTTAAATACTTGTGGGTAACACTAGACACTACGTTGTCCTACTCCTAACACATCAAGCTAGTTGCAGAATCAGCAGGTGCAAAACTGGGGTTGCTATTTTGCAACAAACACTGCTTTACTAATGAGACCCTAAGAATCGCTGTAACTAGCTCGGTGCTGTCTGTCATTGGCTACGGCCTTGTGGTATATGGCGCTGCAACTCCCACAGCTCTTAAAAGGATCAAGACCACCCTCAATAAAGCATGCAGGCTGGTTCTGGGAGTGACCTGACTAACACACACGTGTGAGTTTTACTTCGAAATCAGATGGCTCAGTCTGGACTATCATATCCAATACCAAATGTGTCTCCTTGCCAAAAAAGTTACACTTGGCCTAACCCCACCAGGAGTACAAGATTTCCTCAAACAATGTTCCTCATCCAGATGTGCCAGGGCAGAAAGAACAAACCATGAATGTACCTTTTCGTAGAACCATGCAAGGCCAACGTTCCTTTGACTATTGGGCCCCTATACTGTTAAACTCCCTCAATAAAGACCTTCTGAAGGAAACAAAGCTGGGCCCCTTCGAAACTGTGCTTCATGCCACCCTGGCCCAGATCAATGTTTGTGACTGCAGTTCCTAACCCCTCCCTGTAATCCTTCTCCCAACTTGACCAGTCCTCTTTTCCTTCCTCTCCACCTCCCCTTTCATTCTAATGCAATGTCCTTTCTTCCTAACACCCACCCTCTCCTCCCTCCTCTGCCAGCACCCCTAAGTACTCTCATGTTCCACATCCCTCCCATTGGTTAAAATCAAAGCTGCATTTCTCCCCTTCCTTTCTGCCCCCCTCTTCCCACCCTGGTCTCTCATCCACCCCTCTCTACTCCACTTACTCCCTATACTCACCTCATACCTGCATTCTCTGCCCTTTCCCCCTCCCACCTATTTCTCCTTTACCTTTCCTTACCTAACCTCCACTAGTTCTAGCCTCCTTAAGCCCCAGTCTCCTTGCCCACCCCCATTCTTCCTCCTCCTTCCCACCATCCACTAGTTTATCTCACCCTGGCACCCTCCTCCATGCTGCCCACGGGCATGTATTAAATCCTAGGGTCTAGCACCCTGATTGCACTCTGACAAAAGAACTGTTCCTTTGGAATCAACTCTGGCTGCTAACCTTGAACTTTTATTTGGTTGTTGAAACTAATTTCTATATTGTTTCATTATCTCTGTTGCATCACACTGTGGCGGAGTTAGACTACACCCTCAGCTGTGACTGATGGACCACTTTCCTATCTCCTTATTTCCTAGCTACCAAAACTTTGGTTGTGCAACAGTTAACGCTTTTCTCTTTGCTTTTCTTCTCCCCCCCCACCCTAGGTTGGTTACCTAGAGTAGCTCTTTCTTGTCCCTACTAGACTTCCTACTAGTGCTCTCCTTTCATTCTTTTTACATTTCCATCCATCCAATCCCTGGAATGGTGCCAAACAGCTGGGGAGGTGTTGTGTAAAGTGCATAAGTGCATTTTGTGTACAAAAAAGTATGAAGGCTATTTGAGATAGCAGGAATGAATATGGTAAATAAAACCTTTTTAAAGAAAAAAGGACTCAGAAGCCATATAAAACAATAATAATTTCATGATTAATACAGTTATAAGAAATCCTTAAGGTATTTTCATAAATTCACACTATAAACCTGTTAATGTATAAGGTTCTATGTATAAAAGAACTTAGTCACTGTGGATCAGAGCTATAGAAAGTCAATATCTGTAGATATATACACTGTACCTTTAACTGAACCAGGAAATCCCCTGACACAATCCCCTCTCCCCTTGGTTTTGAAACATGTCCAGACTTGTAACTAGAAGAGGGCTCAGTCAGGTGATCCCACCAAAAAGATATAAATACCTCTTCGGTGAGTTCACTTTGGTTCAGCCCAATGGGGCTCAGCCCTGAAAGAGGAGGAGATGTTCTACTGCTACTGTAGACAAGCGGTTGAATGCAGATGAGAAGGGTCTTATGAGCTCTAGAATCCAGGACTGTACTGTGTGAAAAACTACTGATGTTAAGTAGTGAGTTTCTTTGCAACTTTTCTGTTTTCATTTATTATTTTTTGAACTTTTGAAAAATACATATCACACCAAGGTATGTTTTAAACCTGTAAATTTGTCTCATTTGAAGTTTGTTACCACACGCTGTGACACACACCTATACTTTCAACTGAAGTGTAATATGACTCCTCCTCTGTGTATTCTTCTGTAACCTTCTTATGACATGGAACCTCTGTAAATGAGTTACTGGTTCAAAGGTATTTCCTAGACTGTAATAAATAAAATAAATACGTTTGACAACCTTCATGCTAAGATTCTGACTAAAAGATTAAAGTCTGAATTCAGGAGACTCATAGGTCTCCAGTTTTCAATTGTGTGTTTGTCCCCTCTCTTAAAATGGAAAATCACCATGGCTTGGGACTTGACATCTGGCATGGACTGCTGTATTAGGACTTCATTAAACAAAGCAGCTACGGTAAGCCCTAAATTCTTATGAAAGGTTTTATGAAATTTGAATGTAAGACCATCTATCTCTGGGGCAGTACTATTGTTTTCATTTTTTGGCTGCATGCTGAAGTTTGTCAGCTGTTATAGGGGTTACTAGGTCTGTTGTAATTTTTTGGGACAACTATGGGATGCCAGTACCTGCTAAAAAAGCCTGGTCCCATTGAGCCACTGAGGGAGTGCTGAAAGTCGATTTAACATATTCATGAATCCTATTCATTACATCCTCTGGTTCTATATAAATCTGGCCATGTTCTGCGGTAGCTGACCCTAAGATGGGTTTCTTTGATACCTGGGGCTCAATTTTCATAGAGTGCCACAGGCCCTGCCTCAAGCCCTGCATGAAACCCTTTCTAAGCGTCATACCTGTTTGCTGCAGCTGCACCCGATTCAGGCGCAGTTGCAACAATTTACCCACTTTACAGCAGCGTGCACCAAATCCTGGGTGCAAGCTCCATGAAAATGGTTCCTGGGATTGGCACATGCTAAACCACAAACAGATGGTGTAGCTTGCATCAGTTGCTGCACGGGATAGAAAATCCCATTTAATTGCTGCAAGCCCAGTGCTCCATATCTTTGGTATACCTGGGGTTTGTGGCAATCTCAAGCATTCAAAAATCTGGTCATCTGTCTCACATTCCGTAAACATGTCTAGCCTTACTTGTGCCCTTGCGTGCCAATCTACTGCTGTTGTTTTGGGGAGACAGGTCGGTTATGCTGGTATCTGAACATGTCAGATTTCACATCTTGTAGCTGCTGTGATAAATTATATTTTTATTCATGAGCTTTGGAAATAAGCCTTTGAAGCTTAGGCTGTACTGTAAATACTTATTTGGTTTTATTTTCACTGCCTGCCTAATAAAAAAAATGTTGAAGACTTGCTTCGAGTTAATCCACCAGTCTAGCACCGAATCATAGGCACAGAGAATGGAGAATCGTGCCTGAAATAGAGTTTCACTTCATGGCAATTCTCTTATCTGTGAATAACTGATTATTTAATTTCCAAACTGATGTTTGTTTCTTGCTTTTTCAAGAGTGTGCCAAGACTGCAACTGTACAACACAACCATGTGGTCTGATGTTTCTATCAGCACTATTCATGCAACGGCACCTTTATATTTTGCGACAAAAATAAGAAGTCAATACGAGTCACCATGTCACCTCTTATGTAAGGCTTAGCACTAACTTGATATTGCCTTATAACTGTCCTGTAGATATGCTGTTTTAATTATGTTATTTTAAAAATTAATATTATTATATATTTTAGTAGTTTGGCCTCGCCTATCCTCCCCAGCCAATTCTCAACTGAAAGCCCCCCCCCCCCAAATTATCATTCTATCCATGTTTAGGTATGGTTGTATTTTTTTTAAAGTAGTTCTGCACATGCAGATATCACTTGGGGGTCGTATATATTGATTGATACTTCAAGTTTCCACATATAGTATCAAGTAACATAACTCTTTCAGGGGACTTTTCCACCAGTCTTTGTACCTTAAAGATGTTAGCTTTCAATAAAATGGCTACCCCATCACAAGTATCTTCCCCTTGAGACCAAAACTGGCTGAGAAAACTTGCTGAGAGACAGGACTTAGTGAGTGAGGGGAGGAGGCTATCCAGCACCAGGAAGGTCACCAGTGGGATCCCGCAAGGCTCGGTGCTGGGTCTAATGTTGCTCAATGTCTTCATCAATGACATTGGGGATGGCATTATGGGCAAAATGTGCCTATGACACCAAACTCTGTGGGAGGATGGACACAGCTGAGGGGATACAGGACCAGTAGGATGAGATGAGAAAGCTTGAGAGGTGATCCAAGATTTGGCAGCTCGGCTTCAATGCAAATAAATGGAAAATCATGCACACTGGAGTGAGGAATCCAAAGATGGAGTACTGCCTGGGAGAGGTCTGGGTAACGGCAACAGAAGAGGAGAAGGATCTTGGGGTGATGATCACTAGCAAATTAAGGCACTCCTCACAGTGCAAAAAAGCAGCTGCAAGGGCAAACAAGATGCTGGGAGGTATTGCCAGAGGACTCGGTAGTAGGTGAGAGGAGGTGATACTACTCTTGTACAGGTCTCTGATGAGACCACATCTAGAGTATGGCATAAGGTACTGGTGCCCACAGCTTAACATAGACATCAGACTGCTGGAGAAGGTCCAGAGGAGGGCAACAAAGATGATCATGGGCCAGCAGGGTAAGACATACGAGGAGCGGTTGGAGGTCATGAATATGTACACCTTGGAGAAGAGGAGGGAGATAAGAACATGACAGAGACCTTTAGATACTTGAAAGGGACAAATAGAGTGGATAAGGAGGATCTATTTAAGCTAAATGGCAACCAAACACGAGGGAACACAATCTTAAGCTGGGGGGAGGTTTAGGAGGGAGGCTTGGAGGCACTTCTTCACAGAGAGGGTGATGGCTGGTTGGAATACACTGCTGAAAGAGGTGGTCTTAATGAAGACAGTGGGCAACTTCAAGAGAGGTTGGGATAGACATAAGGAGAAAGTAAGGGCCGTGGGAGGGACAGATAGAAAGCATGGGAGGATGGTTGGCAGGGTCAGTAGCATAAGCTGGAGACCCTGCAACATGAGCAGACTGGATTGGCCAAATTGCATTTTCTGCTGGCTTTTTCATCTGCTTGTATATTTGTATGTAAAATAAATTTCTCATAACCCACAACCATTTTGCCTGAGATACTTTGTGTAACATTTTTAACCTTATATCCTGTATAAATACAATATTTCCTGGCAAGTTATTCAGAATATGCAAGTTTGTGAGTCTTTTATGACCCTTAATGCTGATCACATTAAGGGTCAAGGGGTACGAAATGGGACTTCTACATATGAGGGAAGTTGAAAGGTCGTCAGGTCACTCTTGATTGGGATCTAGTTCTTCCTTTCAGTCTTTTGTCTTGGGATACATCTGATTGTGAGTCAGAGGAGTATTTCATTATGGACGAGGTCACAAACAAAGCATCCAAGTCCCCATCCTCTTCCTCTGTATATCCCCCAGTTTACACTTACTTAAGGCACTGTACTGATTCCTGGTGGGAATTAGTTGTGGCTTATCATATTTCATAGTTCTCTCTCTGGAATGACCTCTCCTTTATTTTGTTACTTCCCTTAGCACACATTCACTCAGGGGAAGGAGGGCATCTTCCCATTCCCAGCCTCTGCATTCTGAATTTCCCTTTCAGGATGCTGGGCAGGGATAGCTTTATCTGAGATGGCTGTTGGTGGAACCTGCTGACCTTCTCCTTGCTGTTCTTGAGCTGGCTCAGTAGGCATTGAAGGAGCCTGCATGGGGATCACTTCTGCAGGTTGCTGAGGTTTCGCTGACTGTGGGACTGAGGGCTCAACCCTTGGTTCAGAGGAAGGGGACTTACCCCTTTGCTCAGTAGAACTAAGGGAGGGGGGCTCCCTCGAGCTTTTGGCATGAGCCTGGGAGTCAGTGATCTGTTCTTGGTCTCGTACCACTTTACCCAGGTGGTTGTCTGCTGGAGTGCCCCATCTCATCATATAGGAAGGGAAAGACCTCCTGATGTTTGACCCGATACCAGTGCTGAAAGGTATTGAAACTGATTATCTTATTGTCCAGGTATAACTGATCTGCCCAGGTAATGTTAAGAATCAACCAGGGAGGAATGTAGATTTGGTTTCCTAGTTATAAGAAAGTTGAGAGTATGGGTCAAAAGTTGCATCCAGTCTGTTAAAGCATGTAGTTTAAGAGTCTGCAAAGCTGTTCATGGGTCTTTATGGAGGCTGCAATGGGTGTGTCCCTTAGACCTTGCGCAAGATTCCGTGGTCTAGTATATATCAAGGCCTTGGTGCTGATATCTGCTTTTCTGCATAGCTATCTCCATATGGAGCCATAGAGGTATGTATTTCTGCTCTTGTTTGGGGAGGGGTCTGCAAGTCACTGCAAATATTTGCTGGCAGAAATCATTAAATGATAAAAGTACAGATCAGGAAGTTTTAAGCCTCCCAGCAGATTAGGTGCCACTAGCTTGTGGTAAGCACGGCAGACTGCTTTCCCTGCCCACAGAAAGTTGGAAATGTGGCCCTGCATTCTGTCAAACCATTTTTTAGGGATGGTAACTTTCAGCACACTCAGAGGGAACAACAGTCTGGGCAAGAGGTTCATCTTAATATGACTGATTTTCCCCCACAGCATAAGGGGAAGGTGCACCTTCCGGTCCGTGTCTGTTTTGAGCTGCCTGAACAAGGAGTCTACATTCAGGGAAACTATGTCTTGAGGATTCTTTGTAACCAGTATACCAAAGTATTTCAAGTTATCAGTTTGCCACTTTAGCCGCAATGCTGCTATGTCCTGTTTATTTACACCTGGGTTAAGGGGCATAATCTCTGTCTTCTCTACATTCAATTTGTAGTTTGACAGCCCTCCAAATCCTGCAATAACCTGTAGGGCTCAAGGAAGGGATATTATGGGATGGGTTTTATGGAGCAGGATATCGTCAGTGTACACCGATTCTGCATCTTCGATTGCTATGCCAGTAATGTCTGGTGTTTTGTTTGCTTGAAGGGGAACAGTCAGCCCAAAGGACCACACTCAAGTGTGGGGCTGGTCCCAGTGTGCACTTTGTAAGCAAAAACATTTTGGTTTACTTAACTGTTTACAGTAGTATAGTAGATTATATCAGACTAATTTTGCCTTGTTGTGGGATGACATAGTTTACTACAAATCCCAGAATCCCCTGCAGATGATATCAGAGCAGCAAGTAGCAGTGGGAGATTCAATAGCCTGCAGTGATTGTTAGAGCTTTTATAATCTTGATCAGATGTTATCTGGGACTACTTTTCTCCATGGGCCAAGTGCAGTCCTCTGTGACTGTACATAGCCTATGGAGGACAGCGGGATCAACAAACAAAATATTAAGAGCTTATATAAAATCTAACATGTACTGCAGGCTATTGAATTTTCTCACTGCTGTCTGCTGCTCTGATGTCTTCTGCAGGGGATTCTGGGAATTGTAGTAAAAGATGTCAGCCTACAACTAGGCAGAATTAGTCTGATATAATCTACTAAATTGTCGTAAACAGTAAGTAAACCAAAATGTTTTAATCTCATGCTGTGTCCTCTTGTCCTGCTATTTTTCTTATATTGAAACATGTTAGACTCTTTCACCTTGTTAATGCCCTTAAGGTGTTTGAATGTTTCGATCACATCACCTCTCTCACTCCTTTGCTCTAGGGTATACATATTGAGCTCCGTTAATCTGTCTTCATATGTTTTCTGATGCAGTCCCTGCACCATTTTGGTTGCCCTTTTCTGGACTGCCTCAATTTGGTTAATGTCCTTGTGAAAGTGTGGCCTCCAGTACTGCATGCAGTACTCCAGATGGGGCCTAACCAGAATCTTGTAAAGAGGGATTATTACCTCCCTCTTACGACTTGTTATACCCCTACTAATACACCCCAATATCCCCCTAGCCTTACCTACTGCTTTAGTGGTCAGCTTGGATGATTTCAGGTCATCGGTGATGATGATGCCCAAGTCTCTTTCTTTCCTTGTGACTGCCAGCAACTCCCCCCTCCCAGCCTATAGGTGGCTTCAGGGTTTCTCTTCCCTATGTGCATGATCTTGCACTTCTTTGCATTATACCCCAGTTGCCACTCTTCCGACCATTTTGCTAGTTTATCCAGATCTCTTCTCATTCTGCCCGCCCCATCTGGATCATCTACTCTATTGCAGATCTTGATGTCACCTGCAAACAGACAAACCTTACCCTCCAGTCCATCTGCAATGTCACTGATGAAGATATTGAAGGGGGGACTGGCCCCAGGACTGATCCTTGAGGTACCCCAGTTGTGACTTGCATCTCTTCTGACTGTATACCATTTACCACCACCCTCTGTTTTCTGCACATCAACCAGTTTGCCACCCAGTTGACCAACTTCTGACCCACCACGAGCCTACCCAGCTTATTAATCAATCTTCTATATGGAACAGTATCGAAAGCTTGGCAGAAGTCAAGGAAGGTGACATCAACTGCTCCCCCTTGGTCCACCACTGTGGTTACCCAGTCAATGAAGTCTATGTAATTAGTTTGACAGGACCTTCCTTTTGTAAATCCATGCTGTCTTGGATCCTGTACTCATATGGATTCCAGGTGTTGCATGATCCTTTCCTTAAGGAGTGCCTCCATAATCTTGGAGACTACTGAGGTAAGACTGACTGATCTGTAGTTCCCTGCCTCCTCCCTGCTACCACTCTTGTGGAGCGGGATCACATGAGCCCTTCTCCAGTCTTTTGGGACCTCTCCTGTGCTCAGAGATTCACTAAACAGTTCTGATTATGGCTCTGCTAGTTCCACCCTTAGCTCTTTTAGTACCCTGGGATGTATGCCATCAGGTCACATTGCCTTGTCCACCCTGCACTTATCGAGCTCTTGTAGGACACTTTCTTTTGTGAAGGGACTAGTGCACACCTCCCTCCCCCCTGTATCCATGGTGTTGAGCTGTGGGCCCTGCCCTACCTTCTCTTCAAGTAAATACTGAGCAGAAGTATCTATTTAGGATAAATGCTTTTACATGGTCCTCCTCCTCACATGCCCCCTTATCTCCTTTGATCTTAACAATACCCCCTCTGGACTTTCCTCTTTCACTAATGTATCTATTTATTTATTTAGTTTTTGTTTACCGAGTGAGTGCACTAGCCATAGAGATGACTATTTTCAAGCACGACCCGGGAGAATTACAGAGCAATTACAGGGAAGTACCAGGCAGTGACAAATACAGAAAATTGTTCAAAACAAACAAGGTAATTTACATCAGGATTTCATCATGAATATAAGGTACTGTGTTTAGAATAGGTTGCAGAAACAAGGTTACATTGGTTTGCACAGTAGATTCAATACAGACGTAGTAGTTTATAACCGGTTACAGTATTAATTTAATTGATTTTGGTTTTGTTTACTGGTTAAGTGCCCTGGCCAAAACAGGACTATTGCCAGGCACGACCCAAGAGGTTACAGTGAGGAGGGGTAAATCAGGGAGTACATATTGTGTATTGAGAGAGAAGCAAATACAGAGATAAACAAGAGTTCACTGGTACATGGGTAAATTACAGGATAGTTAAGGGTACATACGCAATACAATGCTGAAATACAACACATCAAGCACACAACAAATCAGTTTCAGAGCATAAAGCATAGCCATTTGAAACTTAAGTGCCTGGAAAGTGGAGATCAATTTACAGCAGGGGGAGAGTGGCAGCAGAAGCAGGGTGCCATGTTCAGGGGGGTTTGAAGCAGGTACATTAGATCTGGCTAAAGAGGAAGGAGTAATATTTGTTTTTGAATTGGCCATGACTAGGAGCTAGACAGACATCAAGAGGTAGGGAGTTCCAGAGTTTGGCCGCCGAATGCGAGAAAGCTAGGTTTCCTTTGTTAGATATACATCTAGGTATAAGCAGCAGGGATTTATCAGATGATCGAAGACCATGTGAGGAAGGCAATGGGTAAGCAGAGAGGCAAGTGAGACAGGGATACCTGCTCTGAGAATATTGTCAGTCAAAGAGCCAAGGACCAGAGTACGAGCAGAAGTGGGGGGTAGCCAATTAAGATCAGCATAGAGCTGACAGTGATGTTTTGACCAGGAGGGAGGCAGAGGCATACCTGCAGATGCTGTTATAGGTGGTATCCCACTTTCTGAGGAGTGAGAGGGATGCGTAGAGGTAAGTGACTACCCCATAGGATAGCAATGGGAGCAATATCCCATGGGCAATGGCTAATCTAGCTGATTGTGTAAGGACATAGCTTGTTTTGTAGGCTACCCCAATTTTAGCATTGACTGCTTTACAGGTAGCTGTTATGTGCTTATCAAAATTCAGGTTTTCGTCAAGGAGGACTCCAAGATACTTGAAAGAGTGTATCGATTCAAGGTCCATCCCACCCTGTCCAGATACCTTAAATAAGTCCCTATTGCATTTTAATTTGACTGCTGTCCCAAACAGCGTGGTTTAGAAAGTCTTGTCACTTCATTTTACTGTTTGTGCTAGTGTTTCCTCGGTTTGGGCCTTTGCCTGCCTTACTGCCTTCCCTGCTTCCCTTAGGGAAGTTTGGTATGCCTCCCTATCTTCATCCCATTGTGTTCCCTTATATTTCCTGAAGGCCAGCTTTTTGGCTCTGACCTTTTCTGCTACTGTTTTTGAGAACCAAAGCGGTTTCCTTCTTCTTTTGTACTTCCTTTTCTCTCTAACACAATGGGATGTTGCTTCTAGTATTGCATCCTTAATGCTTGCCCACTTTGCTTCTACTCCCTCGCCTGTATTTCTTTTTGCCAGGGCTAGCTTAACTCTGTTGGCCATTTTATCAAAATCAGCTCTTCTGAAGTCCCATATTTTTGCCTTGGAATGGGATCATTTAGTTCTAGTGGCCAAATTAAACCATACCATGTGATGGTCACTGGCCCCCAGGTGACCTTCTACCTGGAGATCTTGATCCTTTCCCTGTTAGTCAGTACTAGATTTAGGATAGCCCTGTCTCTTGTGGGTTGTTGTACCAGTTTTTTGAGGCCCTTCCCCTGCAGGGAATCCACCACATGTCTAGTTCTGGCAGATGTTCCTGCTGGTATTGACCAATTTGTATCTGGCATGTTGAAGTCTCCCATTATCAGAACCTCCCCTTTAGCTGTCATGTTTTGTATATCTTCTAACAGTTATGTCCTCCCCCTGGTCTGGGGGCCTGTAGACAACATAAGAGCTGTAATACACTGAGGGAATTGTACTAATGTGTTGTATTAATGTAGTACACTGAGGGGATTGTATTAATGTGTTACTGAAAAAAGGCCATCAAATGAGGACCAGGGGGTTAAAGAAGGACTGATATTGGACTAATAATAGAGCACATAAGTATGAGAGTAAGGACTGGGGGACAGGTGTGGGGAGCCATGGGTAGGATTGTGGGATATAATGGTTGTGGGGTAGCAGTAGGGATGAACATATTGTGGAGGCTGGGAGGGTGTCCAATCTGCCACAGGCTGAGAAGGGTCAAGGATGAGGTGCGGTGACTTGGTAGAGAGCTGGAGAGGATGAGGGATGGGGGAGGTTCTAGGACAGGTGGGCATTCACCAGGGAGAAACATGAGGACACCACATGGGAGGAACAATGGGTCAAGGGAAGGGTTGAGGGGGTGGGAGTGGAAGTGGGACTGAACTGGACAGGAGGCCTAACGATGGAGGGTGGACTGAGTTGGGCCTAGCAACAGAGGGGGGACAAAAGTCGTGAGGGAGGAGACAATGCATAGCAGGGCAGAGGGGGTAGGAAATAGTTTTGCTGTACTATCAACACTGGAGGGGGAGGAAGAGAAGGAGGGGGCTCCAGGAGGGAGCAGGAGAGGCAAGATGAGAAGATTGCACAAGGGACTATACTGGAAGAGGAGGAGGAGGAGAATGGGGGCGATACTGGTGGAGGGCGAGAGGGTCATTACAGAGGTGGGGAGGAGCCCAGGGCAGATGGGGGAGAGGTGGAGGATAGCGAGCGAGCAGTGAAGGGGGGAGGGGATAGGTCAGGGGTGGAAAGGGGGGAACTGCTGGAGTGAATGGTAGAGCTTCAAATATGGGGGACTCTAGAAATAGGAACCTGGGTAGAAGGGTGGGGATGAGAGTGAGCAATGAAGAAGGGGGTGTATTGGTATTGGGAGATTCCATACTTAAGGGGATCAGATGGGGTAGCAAGGAGGAACGGCATAGTCACATATGGGTGGAGTCCATACTGGGGTTAGTGGCAGACAGGGCGGGGTGGTCAATTTTAAAGTGCGCAAGGAGATGTAGGAGGAAACAGCATATAGTGGTGCATGTGGGGACGAATGACCTGGCGGGGGAGATGGTGGAGGTAGTGAGTGAGAGGTTTGTGGGCGTGAGAAGGATGTGCGAGGTGATAGGGGAGTCAGTGGCCTTCTCAGAGGTGCTCCCAGTACCCTGTGTGAGTACGGCAAGGAAAGGGAGGATTGGGGAATTCAACACATGATTGGGGAGTGGTGTCAATCCAAGGGGCATGGGGTAGTAGGTGGATGGATGGGGCAGAACCTGGGACAGTAACAATCTATATGCAGGGGATAGGCTGCACTTGAGTGGGGAGGGGAAAGGGGTATTGAAGTAGAAGTTAGAGGGGTATGTAGCGACAAGGGTGGTTTTAAACTAGGTGGGGGGTGGCGAGTGGACAGCTGGTAGGTGAGGATCTTGAAGAAAGAAGCCAAACAAGCTTACCCCCAAGCTAGCAGGGAAGGATTCGGGGAAGTTGCATGGGGGGAATAGGAGGGAGGAGAAGCATGGAAAGGAAGGGGAGGGAAGGGGACAGGATGGAGAGTGGTCTCACTGAATATGAAAAGCTTAGGTAACAAATCAGCTGAGTTATAGGCACGCTTGGCAGTGAGGAGGGTGGATATTGCGGCCATCATGGAAACATGGGCCAGTGAGTACCAGGACTGGGATCTGGCAATCCCAGGGTATAAATTGTACAGAAAGGACTGTAAAGTGGGGAGGGGGGTGGGGTGGCAATCTATGTGAGGGACAGGATCAGATCTACAAGGGAAAAGGGGGAGGACAGGAGAACTGAGGTAATTTGGATGCAGTTCCTGGACTTCAAGGGTAGGAAGCTGAGGTTCAGGGTGGTGTACAGACCGCTGTCCCAGGCAGAGGAGCTGGACAGGGAGTTAGCAAAACAAATCAGGAGGGCATGTAGGAAGGGGAACGTTGTCATCGTGGGAGATGTCAATCTGCCGGGGTTTGACTGGAGCACTCTGGTCACCTCGAGTGCTAGGGAGCAGGTGCTGCTGGACATGATCCAGGAGAGACACCTGACTAGTAGTCACTGGACCTAGTAGGCTAAGTAACATGTTAGATCTGGTACTGTCAAATGGTGAGGCAGTGAGGGAATTAAGGGTGGAGGACCCACTACCTGATAGCGATCACCAAACGGTGTGGTTTACTATCACGATGAGCAAGGAATCAGGTGGCTCACTAACAGAGGTGGTGGACTTCAGGAGGGCAGACTTTGGGAGGATGCGGGAGATACTTAAAGGGAAACTTGAGGGCATAGGGCCAGGGATAGAAGTGGAGCAGAAATGGGACATTATTAAATGGGGGATTACAGAGGTGAGAAAAGCTTGCACCAAGTTACAGAGTAAGAGGAGCAGAGCAAGGAAACCATGCTGATTGAACAGCGAGATGATGGAGGGGGTGAGGGAAAAGAGAACTGAGTACTAGAGGTTCAGAAGGACGGGTAAGGAGGAGGACAGGGTAGTATGCAGGGTAGTATGTAAGATGGTCCAAGGAAGTGATCAAGGGGGTGAGGGAAGCTAAGGCCTCAGGGGAGCTAAGGTTAGCACAAGGAATTAAGGGGAGGAGGCTTTTTCAGATACATCAGAGAGAAGAGGAAGTGCAGGGATAACTCAGTCAGGATAAAGAGGGGTGGGGAGAGGGCAGAAAAGGGAGAGAAACAAGCAGAAGCACTAAATGAATACTTTTGCTCAGTGTTCACGCAGGAGAAGAGGGAACCACTACCACCTTGGACTGGGGTGGGGGGTGACAGATGGAATGATTGAGGGAAGTAGAGTATTAGAGGGACTGAGAGTGATAAAAGTGGACAAGGAACCAGGGCTGGATGGTATCCACCCCAGGGTGCTGAGGGAGATGGCGGAGGTGCTGGCAGAACCTCTGGTGTATCTGTTCAGCACCTCCTTGGATATGGGATGTGTGCCTCAGAACTGGACGATGGCCCATGTGGTGCTGATACACAAGAGCGGCCCAAAGGACAAACCGGGCAATTATCAGCTGGTCAGTCTCACTTCCATAGTGGGTAAGCTTATGGAGACTATACTGAAGGAGAGGCTGGTGTCATTTCTAGAGGACAGTTACCTCCAGGATATGAGGCAGCATGGGTTCGTATCAGGGAAGTCCTGTCAGACTAACCCAATACAGTATTACAACTGGGTAACAAGAGAGCTGGATAGTGGTCATGCAGTGGATGTCCTCTAATTTCAGCAAGGCCTTCAATTCAGTACCTCATGGGCAGCTTGGGGGGAAGCTAACTGGCATGGAAGTGGGGGCAAAGATGGCAAACTGGATTACAAACTGGCTGCATAGGAGGCTACAACAGGTGGTGGTGGTGGGGAATTCTCAGTACTTAGACCAGTGGCAAGCGGGGTGCCACAGGGCTCGGTGCTGGGCCCGGTGCTATTTGGGCTCTTCATCTCTGATATCGCACAGAGAGTGGTGAACAGGGCAAGTATATTCGCAGACAATACCAAAATGGGTGCAGTAGTGGACCAGGAGAAGGGATGGAAGCATCTGCAGGGGGACCTAACCAAATTGCAGGAATGGTCGGAGAGGTGGCAGCTGGGGTTCAATGCAAAGAAGTGTAAGATTATGCACTTTGGGGCAAAGAACCCAAAGAGAGAATACTGGTAGGGGGGCTGAAGCTGGGGATCACTGAGGAGGAGAAGGACCTAGGGGTGATGGTAACAGGGAGCATGAAGAATTCTGCCCAGTGCAGGAAAGCGACAGCGAAGGTGAACAAGATGCTGGGGTGTATAGTGAGGGAGTTCTCATCCAGGTGGAGGGAGATAATTTTGCCCCTCTACAGGTCACTGGTCAGGCAGCACTTGGAGTACTGTGTGCAGTTCTGGAGGCCATACCTGAGGCAGGGTATCAAGCTACTGGAGGGAGTGCAGTAGAAGGCAACGAGGATGATACAAGGAATGGAGGGGAAAGACTATGAGAACAGGCTGGGGGAACTGAATACGTACACCCTGGAGGAGAGGAGGGATGGGGGACAAGATCAGAACTTTCAGGTATCTGAGGGGAATCAACAAGGATGGAGCCAACAGGGTTTTTAAACTGAGGAAGGGAAGGGACACTAGAGGGCATGGGCTAAGAATAGAGGGGGGAAGATTTAGGAGGGAGATGAGGAGGCATTACTTCACAGAGAGAGTGGTGTCAAAGTGGAATGTCCTGCCAGAGAGGGTGATATCAAGCAAAACTGTGGGTAGCTTTAAAAAGGCATGGGACAGAGAACAGGGGAGCATATGGGTGGGTGAGGCTGAGAACAGCCGAGGGCGGATGAAAGGAGGGGTGGCAGGTGCAACCAGTGGAGCTAGCTGCACACCTCGAGCAGACACTGATAGACCAGGAGGTCTTTTTCTGCTGGCACATTCATATGTTTGTATGTTTTCTCAAAAGAAAAGAATCAAAACTTGAAGAGCATTCCTTAACCCGAGCAGAGTGGGCGCCAGGGTCTATAAGATCCATCATGTCCATCAGGTCCCTAATGACGTTTTGCCCTGGGGTAAGGCCTATACTAATTACAGTTCCCTGTCTATATTGCTGTCAACTATGATATCCCAGTCAGCCACTAAGAGGGTTGGGAGATGCAAGCAGGGGGGGGCTAGCCTGTAAGTGATCTCCATGAAGAAACCCTGGGTTATCAGCGTTCAGACCATGTATCGAGCCCAGCACTAATTCTGTTTGTCCCATCATTCTCCCAGTGAGGACATATCTGCCAGCTTCACCAGTAATTTCCTCCAACTGTTTAAACTGTACTGATCTGGTAATTAAAACTGCAACACCTCTTTCCTTGGTGTCATCCCCTGCCCCATTAACTTGCCCCACCCAGTCAGAGCATAATTTTAACAGTTGATCCCCTTTCAAGTGCATCTCCTGCAAAAATGATATTTGTGCTTTCAGCTTTCTGAGATGTTGTGGCACCTTGTATCGTTTTGCTTTGGTTTGTGTACTTTTCACATTCCAAGTGATATCCTTGACTTGGTTACTCATGATGACTTACAATAAGAAAATGATAGGCTTTGAGTAAGAAGTTGAATTGATACCTGCCTGTGGACAAATGGAATCCTAATGCTCTAATGTGCCCTTGATATCCCCCCTCCCTCCTGACAGTACAACTCCCCAACAAGAAACATACAGCCATAATAAAACATGAGCACAAGTGTGCTAAGAAAACATCCCCAGGGTTTTTCAACATGACAAACACTTAAGAACAATGAACACTTGGCCAGCTTGGTGGTGTGCCTAAGGCATTGAATGCCTTATCTCCTGCCACGCCAGTGACCTGTGTTTGTGAGCAACCATGGGTTGCTGGGGGTTGACGGGGTGGCAGAGGATCAAGCGTCCAAGGGATTGCTTTCCTCTCCTGGGGAAGGGAGGCCAGTTGTCTCGGCTCATGACTGCTGCCAGGTGGAGGCCCAGTGTTAGTGCAGGTGTGAGTGCTTGAATGGGTGGGGCCGTGGATCTACAGGATGTGTGCGCCTCCACATGCACATACTCACATGATGCCACAGCAGGGGTAGAGGGAAGAAAAACAGAAAACAGGATCCAAGAGCTGCATGACGCCTCTGCACATCTTCCTCAGACCCGTACCACTGCCCAGATGCCTAGAGTTACTCAATTTGTGCTCAGGGGGGAGGATGGCTCTCCCCATCTGGCCCTGCCATGGGAGAAAATCCATGGAAGATGCACTCCAGGTAGGCCCGGGGAAGCTGGGTGCCGACCCAGGGGAGGTGGGATCAGGATGCTGAAGGAGCTGCCCAAGGAGTAAAAAGCTTTGTGGAAAAAAAAGAACAGTGAACACTTAACAACCTTACAGTCTGGCTGACTCTGGCAGCGGAGTCAGAACTGGAACAGCCAATATACCCCAATCAGCCCAGGTGTTACTCTAAGGATGGGGTCTCCTCCTCTCCTTCCTCTGTCTGGTTCATGCAATTGTGTATGTGACCACCAAAGGAGGATACCTGCTCAGCCTAATGTCAAACGGGGATTAAAGCTAAAAGTAAATGCTATAGTGCATTACTTTAGGCATATCATCATTTAACAAGGGGTTAATTTTAAGCTTCCATAGTCACCTAGTTGCTGAAAACTGAACCTGTTAAGAAAAACTATTCCCTCCAAAAGAAGGTGTGAACCTTAAGATATAAACTTCGAGCCATGTAAGACCTGTGTGTGGTATCAAGCCAGAGTGCAAACACTGTTGAAAGAAGAAAAAGGGGGAAAAAAACACCTGTTTACACTAATGCAACTCCACCCCATCATGCCTGCAGTTAAGGTTGGTCAAAAGTCCATTATGTTTCATCACCAGCAGTAGGTGCAGTGTTCAAGGGCAAAGCCATCCCGAGATGGAGTGATGATGCTGTGGAGTTTGCTAGTAGTGTTATGGTGGCTGCAGTATTGTACAGTTACCTCCCAGTGATCTGGAAGCTGTATGTAAAGAGTTTGGGGAGAATGGCGGAGACTGACTAGTTATGGGTGGCATAATGGATGTTGGATTTATGGTCATGCAAATGGTGATGGCTACTCACTGAGTTATGAAGCTCAGCCACCCTATCCAGGATGCTGTCCTGTGTCTTGGCATACAATACTGCCCTCCCCTCTCATCCCCGTTTAGAGAAAAACAGTAATGTGGTTTAATGGTTCACCCCAGTTTTATCCTGGTCTGATCACTGCTGTAGCTTCACAAGCATGAGTCTCATCAGTCATGTTCACAAGATCAGTGGCACCGCCATTGTCCATCTTGAAATTTGGTAAGGTGGAGTAGTGCTGCAGTCGTTCTTGGCACGAGGAGGGTTTGTTCTTCGCTGTGCTGCTTCGACCATGCATTGAAGTGGAAAGCACAGTCTTCAGGGGGTGCTGCCTCTAGTTAAGGAGTAATGGTGTGTGGGGAAAGAAGATGGTCAGGGAGTGGGTCTCCTGCTGTTCATACAATCACATGTCCCTTCAAAGAAAAGTCTTCCTGTCTGGATATGTATCCCAGTCACAATCTCTCCCCCCTACCAACTTTCAAAATCCCTTACCTGAGATGTGCTGTACATGCATTCAAGTGCCTTTTCTACCTTAAGTCAAGGGTTAGAGTTGGAAATGGGGGAGGGAAGGAAGAGATCTAGCAAGATGGATGGAAGTTCGAGTTTGGCCTGGTCTGCAGAGTGAAACTCCCAATATTCCCCATTGATCATGGCAGACAATCAGGCCAAGTACAGGGTGTGAAATGTAATGCCTCCTGCATGCAATTTCAGTTTGATGTCCCTGTTTTTTGCCTGCTTAGTGCATGTTTGGGGACTTGGATTGTTAAACAAAAACTAGCGTTTACCCTCCCACTCTAATTTCTTAGTCTCCTTTGCTTTGACTTGCAGATGCATTTTGTCCAGGTAACTGAGCAATTTAAAAATTATAACTGATGGTCGCTCGCTGTCACCTGGTGGAGGTTGGAATGCTGTGTGTGCTGGCTTTATCACATAAGTCAGAGCATTGGGTGAGGGACCTCTAACCCATTTGCAAAGCTTTTGGACAAATTTAAAAGGGTCAGAACATTTGGCTTTTTCAGGCAAGCCAACAGTGATGAGATTATTGTGATGGCTCTAACCCACTTGACTATCAACTCTTATCTTCCAGCTTCTTAAGTTTTTGGTTTAGGAGGATGAGCTTGTTGGAATCTCTCTCAGCTTTTTCCTTGATGGAGCTTATGCATGCCTTGGCATCCCCCATTCATTGTACCCTGCTGTCTAAGGCTGGTTTTATGCTCCAGTATTCTCCTACAAGTTCCAGCATTGCTGCCTTGATGACCGCAAGATCTTTAGAGAAGTGGTCAGTCTTAACTTCTGTTGTCAGCTGTGTTGGGAAGATGTCCAGGGATTCTGAGGGGTTTGTCATGCTTGCAAGCCAGTGATCTGTCATCTATCACTGGCCCTGTAGCTTCTTCTTCCAGTACAGCTTGTAAAAGAGACATTTGGCATCAGAGAAGCAATTGGTGTGAAGCCTGTTCCTTCCTCAGGTCAGTAAAGCTGTTTCTCAATGTTTTTGGTCTCTTACAATGTTTAGTTTTAACTGAGCAGAGATCTCCTGTCCTGCACCATGAATCATCATGTGACCCCCCCCACCTTACCCTGTTGTTGGTTTTGTCATTCCCTGTGGTTGATTCTTAGGGTGGACCATCTTAAATTTGGTATCTCTGTGGTCCAGAGCACTTCAGAAATGCAAATATGCCAGTCAGTTCCGAGTTTGTTTAAATTTCATATATTAAGTCAGCTTCCACAGGATTGAATTGGAGAGCACATGTAGAAAACATCCTGCCAAGAAGATGGCTCTCTAGTGCCCCCCCCCCCAACAAACACACATGTTGGTCTGTTTCAGCTAATCGACCGAGTAATATTCTTTATTGGGAGGTCCAGTCTGACATGATTTCAGATCACTGTTCTCTAGTTTGTGTATGAAAACACCATAAGGTACAAGTCCCGCCAAAGATTATTGAGACAAGAAGTATAAATAAGATGGATGTAAAAGGCTTTAAAAAAGAAATAGCAAATCTAAATGTAAGTGAAATTCAGCAAGATCGAGATCCCAACCAGGTAGCTGAGAGGCTAAAACAAATATTGCTTAAAGCATTTGAGGCTCATACTCCACTTATAACATAGAGAATCAAAGGAAGTTATTCCTGTGGTTAACCAGGGATTTAAGGCACCAAATGAAAGAGAGAGAGAGAGATGGGGTACGGCAAAAATATTTACAATCCAAGGAGCCTATTCACTTAAATGAATACAAGCAAAAAAGAAATAATGTGAAGAAGGAGGTTAGGGAAGTAAAATCAAATTATTACAGGCATCAACAATTGGGAAGTTTGAAAAATCTAAGAAAGTTCTGGTCTTCTTTTAGAAATTTCTGTTGCCGTAGAGATAGGCAGGAAATTAATTGTTTAATAGAAAGGGACAAATTGATAGTAGGAGAGAAGGAAATTGCAGATTACTTAAACAACTTTTTGATTAGCCAGACAAGAAAAGCTGAAGAAGGGGATAGTGGAGACCAATGCAGTAAATTACAAAGCCCTAGAAGTTATAAAAATGTTGGAAAGGGCTTTTCATTTAGTCCAATCATCAAACAAGATATAATAGCAATACTAGAGTCCTTAGATGAAAGCAAAGGCAGAGGTCCAGATTTGTTGCATCCTCGGATACTTCGATTAGTGGCTGAGGAAGTTGCAAAACCTCTGACTTATGTGTTTAATTTGTCTACAAAAACGGGGTTGGTACCTTCTATTTGGAAGGAATCTTTTGTTCCCATATATAAGTCAGGAAAAAGGAATAATGTGGCTAATTATAGGCCCATATCTTTATTGCCTATTGTGGGGAAACATTTGGAAAAAATTGCATTTGGTCATCTAGTAACATTGAAATGGGAAAGGAATCTTGGCTGAACAACATGGATTTAGAAAGGACTTCAGTACAGCGACTGCTCTGGTTGGGTTGACGAGCACCTGTGATAAAGGTTTATTGATGGGTGCGGTGTTCGTCGATCTAACCAGAGCATTTGATATGGTAGATCATGAAATACTGCTTACTAAACTGCAATCTTGTGGTCTTATGGAACAAAGTCTGGGATGGTTTAGAAGTTATTTATTCACTAGAAAACAGAGAGTAAGAATAGGGGATGTCCTCTCTGAACCAAAGCTGGTAATGACAGGGGTTCCCCAGGGCTCAGTATTGGGGCCATTGCTCTTCTCCCTGTTTGTGAACGATTTGCCAGGTGAATTCTGTAAAGTTGATAGTATACTGTAGCTGATGACACGGTCTTCCTCACCTCAGGTCACTCTGCACAAGAAATATGAACAATATTACAGGAAGAATATCTAAGGTTAATTGACTGGTTATCTGTGAACAATTGACTATTGAATGAGGGTAAAACAAAAGTTATGTTATTTGGAACGGTGCACAGGTTGGCCCAAGGTGGGGTGGACTTGTGTATCAAAAGTAATAAGGGGGTACAATTATCAGCAGTTGAGAGATTTAAGTACCTAGGTACGCATTTGGATCCCATGTTGTGCTTTATGGGGCATTTAGAAATAATTGGAAAGAAAATCCATCAAAAATTAGGCTTCCTGTATAGGAATATCAGTGCACTAATGGATGAGACAAGAATGATTATAGCTGGGCAGGTTTTGTTGCTCATGCTGGATTATGGGGCACTCCGTGCTGGATTATGGGGCACCCTTGTTTGTAAATCAAGGGGATATGTTTAAGACAAAATATTGACTGATATTAAACAATATATGTCAATTTGGGCTTAGAGTTCCTATTAGGACACATCAGTGCTCTTTGTATGAGAGGATGCAAATTCTCTCACCAGAGTTAAGAATAGAACACATTGCTGCAGTACTAGCATTTAAAGTCTGGTATAATAAATCTCCAAGTTGTTTATTTGGGAAATTCATCAAACCTTCTGGCTTATATTTAACAAGGCACAGTAAAGCAGTTTTATTTAATCCAGGTTCACTGACATTATCTATGGCAAAAGGTTATTTTACCTGGTATGGGCCTGTATTATTAAATAAGCTATCAAAGGAAACTAAATTAGCCAAGAACATTAAGCACTTTAAAACTATGTTGACCGATTATTATGAATCTTTGAATAATTGCTACTGTAATAATAACTGATTTGTGATACTGTTTTAATATTATATTTGCATGTGTTTGTATTGATTACTGTTTGTATGTGGTAAATGAAATGCATTTGTGATGTTTTGTGTCAGGCATGACTGAAAAAGGGCTGTGCCCAGTCATTTTACCTGGTTAAAAATAAAAAAAAAGCTGTACTTGAATTTTCCATCCTCCTGTCCACACACATTTTGCAGTTAATATTGGGACTGGTCTGTCCAGCACCTAACATCTCTGTCTCAACCAATATAAGACATCCAAAGTATTCACACTTTCATTTCTAAACACAGAGATATGGTTTTCACAGTGGGTGTCATTAACGAAATGGGGCAAAAAGGTGTCCACATGGTAGTTTTTTTTTAACCTGGTCATATCTCTGCCAGAATCTCTCTAAAGCCTGAACTTGCTTGAAACTTACATGAAATACTGGTTCACCCTCAATGTGAATTAGTGCACACATATCCCCTGCCCCAAACTCCATAGAGTTTTTCAATAGCTGACAAATGACAAATTGCCTATCGGGGGTCAGATGCCTTGTTGCCCCTAGCGCTATCATGTCCCTCATTGACTATGACCTCCCTGTGTATGCTGCTGCTTGTTAAAGTTTATTAAACAGGATCAAGGTGATCTTCAATAAAGCTTGTCAGTTCATTCTAGGAGATTATAAGCTCACTCATACCTGGACCCTTACCTCACTGAAGAAATCGCCTCCGCTGCATGATGGAATAAAAAAATATCAGTCATGTCTGCTTGCAAAAAAGCATAAAGCTGCGTCAAACATGTTAACAGTCAATATGGCACTAGAAGCATGTCAAGATCTGCCCTAGAACTTCCTCACCTGAGAACCAATTTAGGGAATTGTTCTTTTGCTGTGCGGGCAGCAACCTGGATTAATGAACTACATGAATCCATTCCTACCCTACCAAACATTACCCAAGTTTAAAAAAGGCTTTGCGTGCAGCCCTCTCACCCTGCTCCAATTGCAATTGTCACAATTGTTCCATAATCATGCATTGACGGTCCTAAAACACCACACAGTAGTGTAATTGTTGGCTTAATCGTACCCTACTCACCCTATTACATGTGTGTGTATCGACCAGTGTTGGGTAAGCTCCTTTTTCTATTACCTTCTTTTACTTTTGGAAACTTGTTCCAGAAAGCTCTGTGCAGTCACTAGCAAGAATGGAGAAGGACCGGAAAATGCATTACACCTTACTGTTACAATTACTTATGTATTTTTATACAAAAGAACTAGGCAGACTGGATGGGCCTTGCGGTCCTTATCTGCCGTCAACTTCTATGTTTCTATGTTTCTATGTTTCTATGAACTACATAACTGTAAATGATTACATTTATTTGAAAGTAACTAGTAACTAACCTATTACTCTCAAAAAATGTAATCTGTTATAGTTATTTATTATTTTTGTATTGTATTTGTATAAAAAGAAATAAGTAATTATAATTGTAAGGTGTATTACTTTTTCTAGTACTTCTCCATCCTTACTAGACTGTGACTACACAGAGCTTCCTGGAACAAGTTTCCAAACGTAACAGCAAGTAATAGAAAAAGTAACTTACCCAATACTTATCGACTACATTCCATTAGAATTAGCTGTAATTGTTTTTTCTGTTTGTAACAATGCTTTGACGTGGAACCTTTGTAAATGAGCACCTGTGTTCGAAGGTACTCTTTGAATACATTACAATAAAATAAGTCTCCATTCCACCTTTATATTTAAGGTGGATAGTGTTTTGTAACTGAGCAGGTTCCCCTAGTGTAGTAAATAAGTGAGTCATACAAAAGCCCCTTTGATTGTGCTCCTGCTGTTGATTATCAATGTCCCTTTCTGTATTGCAGGCCTCAGTGTTCTGGGTGTCTTCCCCTGTTTCTTTGAGCATTTCTGTCACAGTGGTGAGTGGGGGTCTTGATGGCTCAGCAATTGACGTGCCTTCCTCAGTAGAATCAACAATCTTATCATTTAGTCCTTGTTCAGTTATTTTTTTGCATTTATAATGCAAGCCTCCTTCATTTGGGGTAACAACAGTTCTTTAGTCTGTCCTGTGTTTGTGGATTGAGCCTGTGGTTCAAACTGTGGGCCAGACTGTGTATTTCCAGGCAATGACAGTATGGGGCGGGGTCAAAGAAACAGAGAAATTGTCGGCAGATAAGGATGGCTAGGCCCATCCAGTCAGCCTGTACTTAATTACAGCTTTTGACCTGTCCCCCACTTAACCTCTGTAGTTCCCCTATGCCTGTCCCATGCATGTTTAAATCCAACCACAGTGCTTGCTCCCACCACCTCCTGTGGCAGATCATTATCATAGTCTTTTGCAAGGCTCATTTTAGCAGTATTGCCAATTATTCTGCTTAACCGTGTGGTGCCTTAAGACCTGCTCTCCTTTTGTATTAATACCATGTCCTGATAATCTGCTTAACCGAGTGGTGCCTTAAGACCAGCTCGCTTGAATTCTTGGCGCCATTTTTCACTGTATACCAACTGGTGCCCTAAAGACTTTGCTCCATGATTACCTAGTGCCTTTTTGTATTAATTGTCAGTCGGAGCTACAGCGAACGCCCTAAGCAGCAGTAAGTGGCTGATTTAGTTAAGTTTCGTGATTAGACCTTCACAGCTCGGTTCAAAATTTAAGTCCAATGAATGCTGTCTTGCTGTACCCCTCCCCCTTTGTTTCCCCAACAACGTCCACATAAAAATCCTTACCTGTCCTTTCTTTCCCCACAGACGATCAGGAGGTCGAGAGGGCCACAGGCAATGGCGCCCTTCCCCACCCCCATCCCCCGATTTCAGCAAAAAGGTACGGAAAAGTGCAGTGAACCTGCGTGATTGCTGCTACATCAAGGACTCAGCTCTGCTGCTGCATTTTGGCCCCACCAACACAGGGTGTCGGCTCCCCACCACCACCACCCTTGGTGAGCACTCCTTTTTATAGGCTGCTTTAACCAATCAGCCAAGTTCTCCATTAGCAGCTTATATTATTCAACCACTAGAGGCTGCTCTACTGATTGATCTCCTATTTCACTGGATACCCTAGAGCTTTCAATCTCTTAGTGTCAGGATGATTACTATAATCCTGCTGCTTTGCCATTTGCTGCCCCCTGCCCAGTTCCCTCCCTGTCATACCCTGATGCACCCCTACCCCCTCCCTCCTCTGCACCTGGCCACAGTCTGAATACTTGGCAGCAAGTGACATTTTGGGTAACCACTAGCCCCCCACGTCCCTGTTAAAGAGGCTTGGCAGATAGCTTACTGTCCTCTTACTCACCACGATTGCCTGTCTAGCCAGTCAGCCCTGGCCACTCCCCTGGGGCTGTCCTGACTCAGCTACCTGAACATGTAATACCATTGGCCACCCTTGACTTTCATTACCTCCTTCAGGCCTACCTGAAGGCACATGCACTACCCATTCCTACTATCCCCACCACTATACCACATACCCTGATATCCCTCTATAAAAAGAAGAAGTGTTCTAGGTACCCCTCCTCAAAATTCCTGCTTCCCCTTCCCCTCTTGTCTGGGAATATCCATCCTAATCCTGGACCACCGATGGTCATGGTGCCTCCCCAACGTATCCAGGGTCAGCTGCGCATTGCCTCTCTCAATATTTGTAGCATCCTAAAAAAGTGGGACTCCTTCCAGGGTTGAGTACTGATGCATCAACCAGATGTCATAGCAGTGTGTGAAACCTGGCTCACCCCTCGGACCCCGGACTCCTCCATATCACTGCCTGGGTTTACCCTTTACCGTGCAGATTGACATGGTTAGCGAGGGGGTGGCTGTGTCCTCTACACTAAGGATACCTTACAAGGTCACCTACTCCATGCCCCTCATTTGGGGGCTGGCACACAGGCCCTCACTGTCAAACTGGCTCTGGGAAGAGCCCATAACCCTTTATACATAGCAACAGCATACATTCCCCCAAGGGACCAAAAATCAGCTTTCCAAGCATCACTGTCATATCTGGACACACTACCATCACAGTCGGAACTACTAGTACTTGGTGATTTTAATATCAATTGGCTAAGTAAGGATGCCATCCCATACATTGATCTTGCCACAGCCCAAGACCTAACTCAACTGGTCACTTCCCCCACTCGTTTGGATCCACGTACTGGATCCTCCTCCCTACTGGACCTCATTTTCTCCAATCGCCCAGGCAAGATCACCAATGTTTCCACCCTTCTAAATGCCCTCAGCGACCACTCTCCAGTTCTCTGCTCCTGGTCCTGTAAAATCCCAAGATCCCCTCCCAAAATAATTGTGCAACATAAACTTGGTCCTGGTAAATTGGCACAATTAAAAGCGCACCTCAGAGTCGTGGACTGGTCCTTCATTTCGAACACTGTAAACCTAGACAACACCTTGGATCTATTTACCCGATCCTTTAATAATATATGTGACATCTATGCACCTTTCATGAAAAGAATGGTTAAAGGCAATCACGTACCTTGGTTCACTGAAAGGCTCAAGTCTCTAATGCGAACCAGAGACTCATTATGGCATCTCTCCATTGAGTCCGGCCTCCCCCATGATAGACAGAATTATAGAATGGCTCGGAACAAATGCACTTGGGCTTTTTTGCAGGGCAAAAGCTGAATACTATAAATCCGCCTTAACTTCATCCTGGGGCTCCGGCCGTAAGTTCTGGAACAACATTAAGGAAATATGCGGTAAGGTCCCCAACCTGGTCCCCTCCCAAGTCATGTCAAATGGGTCCTTGACCTCCAACCCCACTAACATTGCTGCAGTTTTCAGTGATGTCTTCTCCAACCTTAGCCATGTTCTTCCCCCAAACTTCTATGATCCACCAGCTCCTAGCACACCCTCCCCGCACCTCGGTGCCCCCCCTTCTACCTTCGCCGCATCTCTCCAAAGTCAGCTGAACCATACCTTACTGCTGCCCTTAGTCACGACTCCTCCAATGCCGACTCCCTTGATCTCAGAATTCATCGGCTCTCCCTTAAGGAAGTCCTTGCTCCTCTCACCCACATTTTAAACCTCTCCCTCTCGCTAGGTAAATTCCCTGCCATTTGGAAATCTGCCTCCATCATGCCCATATTTAAAGGTGGTGACCGCTCCTCTACTAACAATTACCATCCTATCTCCATACTCCCCCCCCAAGGCCTTAGAGAGGATAGTTTTGGGTCAGCTCACTGACCACCTCGATAAATATAACCTCCTTTGCAAACAACAACATGGTTTCCGCAAAGGTCACAGCACGACTACTGCCTTGCTTGAACTAACATCACACATCCATATTGCATTGGATAAAGGCCACATCACAGGTGCGATCTTCATTGACCTCACTAAGGCCTTTGATACCATCCACCATTCACTACTCCAAACCTCCTTGCTTAACCTAGGTCTCTCAGAGGAAGCAGTTGGATGGTTCGCAGACTATCTCATCAACCAGACCCTTTAAGTTAAAACTGGCAATACCCTATCCTCCAAATCTCCTGTCCTCTCAGGGGTCCCTCAAGGGTCCATTTTGGGTCCCCTCCTATTCAGCTTCTTCCTTAACTCCCTTCCCACATCCTGCACCTCCAACCTATTACTATATGCTGATGACGCTGTCATCTTCTCCTCCAGCCCAGAGCCCTCTCAACTCCACTATTCCCTCCAGTCCTCCTTCAATGCTGTCAAAAGCTGGTTTGCCTCACAACACCTTATTATTAACTATAAAAAAAACAAAGGTATGCTTTTCGTGCATCCGCAGAATTCCAGGATAGGGCTTTTTCCACAAATACTATCTGCATCACAGACCCCCCTGGAATTTGTGCATTCCTTTAAATACCTGGGCATCACTTTGGACACTGGCCTTACCTATCACGAGCATATACATCAATTATCTAAGGCCCTAAATATTAGGCTAGGGCTTTTGCACCGCTTTAAACATTGCCTTACCCCTGAGGCCCTTAAGCTTGCTATCTTCTCCTCGGTACTTTCCCTGCTTGACTATGGCCTTCTGACTTTTGGTGGGGCAAGCTCCTCAGCCCTTGATAGTCTTAGACTTGTCCTAAACAAGGTCTGCCGTCTTATATTAGGGTGTGACAGACTCACCCATAGCTGTGCGCTATATCAGGACACCAATTGGCTTAACCTTGACAACAGAATCAAACTCCACACTTGTGTCTTAGCAAAAAAAAATCTCCCTTGACCTCTCCCCCGCAGCACTCACCCCTTTAATCACCATGGACTCAAAAGCTCAGCACATGCATAGCATTCATAGAAAAAATCCAGAACTGCATACAGTACTCCATGTGAGGCCTGACCAGGGTTTTGTATAATGGCCTGACCAGGGTTTTGTATAATGGCATCACTAGTGCTATGCATTCTCCAGGTTTAAATGACAGGCTTGAGATAAAACCTTTTTTGAAGAAAAAATAATTTTTGGTGTTGTTGTTTATTTGTGTTTTTATTGTGTGCACTAATAGTATTTTCTTTTTCTTTTTTTTTCAGTTTAATTATGAAAATCGACTGATGATAAATTTTTCTGTATATTAGTTAGATAATGTTGATAAATTGTTATAACAGTATACATATGTGATTGTTTAAATTAATGGTTGCAATGATTTTTCGATGTATATAATGTAACTCTTTTTTATAAAAAAATGTGAGTGTCTCTTTAAGGTGCACACTATAAATAGACAGTTAGTCACTATAGACGCCAACCTTTGAGAAAGCAGATTGTGAAACACGTCAGGTGACGTTGATGTGACGTGAGTGTGACGTGGAGGACCCTCAGCTACTGCAGTTTTACAAGTTGCTGCTTGTCGGATTTGGTCCCAGCTCCTTCCTTGCTTTGCACAATTGAATGTTGCGGTCTATGGACTATGGACTTTTAATGAATGGTGAACCTTTTCTGAGAATGATATTCACTGAGCCTATATTACTTTACATGTTGTTTAATACATTGATGACATAAGTGATAAAGGTTCTTTCAAGCATTTTTGAATTAAAGAAATTTGAATATGGAAGATTGAGTTTAATCGAATTTATTTGATGGACCTGGGAGCATATATTTAAATAAGTGACACTTTTGAGTAAGTGCTGGCATTCTTTACCTTTACGACTGTACATGAACCAGTGCCCCCTGTCCCTCTACTATTGACAATGGTCTCTGGCTTGCTCTGCATACAGCTCTTAACTCCGCCATCTCAGGGATGTTAAGTTCCCAGTCTTTTTAACTGTCTCAAACTGCACTAGTTCCTGAATGTTTAGCCAAATTGTTCCTGTTATAAACATATCTTTACTCTGTAACATTTACTGGATTGTGTATTTGCACTAACTGTATCGTGTATCTGTATCTATTGCATGTGACGTGGAACCTTTGTAAAGGAGTCTATGACTCAAAGGTATTTCTGATCTCTGAAATAAACAAACAATAAACAAACAAATCCATGTGTACACCACCATCTCCATGAATAAAATCTTCCTCACATTCCCTCTTAACCTGCCACCTTCCAATTTTATGTCATGCCCCCAGTTCTTGTACTCCTCCTGTATTGGAAGATTCCCCCACCACTGCACCCTGTTTATGCCCCTGAGGTACTTGAATGTTTCTATCATGTCCCCTCTCTCCCTCCTCTCCTCCAGCAAGTACATATTGAAGTCCCTTAATCTCTCCTCATAAGTCTTTTGGTGCAAGCCCTGTACCATCTTAGTTGCCCTTGTCTAGACTGCCTCCAGCCTGTTGATGTCCTTTTGAAGATGTGGCCTCCAGAACTGCATACAGTACTCCATGTGAGGCCTGACCAGGGTTTTGTATAATGGCATCACTATCTCACGCCTTCTGCTGATGATACCCCTTGCTATACACCCCAGCATGCCACTGGCCCTCCCTGCTTCCTTTATACTCTGCTTTGACATTTTCAGGCCATCTGAAATAGTAACAACTGGATCTCTTTCCTCTCTGGTGACTGTCAGCAAGCCCCCCCACCTCCAATCCTGTAGCTCTCCCCATGGTCACTATGTTCCAGGTGCATCATTTTGCACTTTTTTGAATTAAGCCTCAGTTGCCGCTCTGCAGACCATTTCTCAAGCTTCCCCAGGTCCCTCCTCATTTTCTCCATCCCTTCAGGAGTATCCATCCTGTTACAGATCTTTGTGTCATCTGCAAACAGGCAGACCTTTCCTTCCAGGCCCTCTGCAATGTCACTGCTGAAAGACATTGAACAGAACTGGTCCAAGGACTGATCCCTGAGGTATTCCTCTGGTCACCCTCCTCTCCCCAGATTATACTCCATTTACCACCACTCTCTGTCTCCTGTCTGTTAGCCAGTTCTTAACCCATTTTACCTCCTTGTCTCCCATGCCCAGACTACCCATCTTATTAACCAGCCTCCTATGTGGGATGGTGTCAAAGGCTTTGCAGAAATCGAGGTAGGCGACATCCACTGCCCCCGATTTACTTTCTTCATCACCCAGTCGAAGAAGTCTATGAGATTTGTCTGACACGGACCTACCCACTGTGAACCCATGTTGCCTAGGGTCCTGGGCACTGATGGCTTCTAGATGTCCCACTATCCTTTCCTTAAGCAGTGCCTCCATGTTCTTCCCCACTACCGAGGTGAGGCTGACTGACCTATAGTTGCCCACCTCCTCCCTACTGCCTGATTTGTGTAGAGGGATGACTTGTGCCCTCATCCAATCCTCTGGCACCACTCCTGTATTAAGTGACTTGGTGAACAATGCTGACAGATGTTCTGCTAGCTCTCTTCGCAGCTCCCATAGTATCCTTGGGTATATGCCATCTGGTCCAATTGCTTTGTCCACCTTCAATTTAGTGAGTTCCTGCAGAACTCTCTTTCCCGTGAATGGACTATTTTCACCTCTCCCCCCTTGGCATCTGAAGCTTGGCTGTGTTCTCTGTCCCTCCCCCTCTTCTGTAAATACTGAACAGAAGTATTTATTCAGTATTTCTGCCTTATCCATGTCTCCCTCCTCACACTCCCTTTCTTCTCCTTTAAGTCTTACAATTCCGCCCCCCAGTTTTCCTCCTTTTGCTGATGTGCCTGTAGAATGTCTCGTCCCCTTTCTTTACTATCTGCACTAAACATTCCTCAGTCTGTGCCTTTGCTCTCCTCACTGCCCTCCCTGCTTCCTTTAGACACTCTCAGCACATCTCTCTGTCCTCCTCCACTTGGGTCTCCTTATGTTTCTGGAACTCTGTCCTTTTAGCCCTTACCTTTTCTGCTACCTCTTTTGAAAACCATAGTGGCCTTTTCCTTCTCTTGCCTATTGATACCAATCTGATGCATTTGTTTGTTATTTCCACTATGGCTTCTTTTAGGTTCTCCCACTGCTCTTCCACCTCACCATCCCCCTGTTCTCCAGGGCACTTTTGATAACTCTCCCCATTTCAGCAAAGTCTGCCTTTTTGAAATTGAAAACCTTCGCCCTAGTGTGACTTGACTGAATCCCTGTCTGTATACTGAACCACACTTGTGGTGATCACTAGATCCTAGTTGCACCTCAACCCGGACATCAGTGATTCGTTCCCCGATGGTCATTACTAGATCAAGAATCGCACTGTATCTGGTGGGATCAAACACCAGCTGCCTGAGTCCTACCCCTTGCAGAGAATTCAGGATGCCTCTACTTCTGGCTGAAGCAGCTGCCTGGGTGGTCCAGTCCATGTCTGGCATATTGAAATCCCCCATCAGCAGAATCTCACCTTTCATTGCCATTTCGTGTTTTCATCCTCAAGGTCCCTGTCCACTTCTTCCTCTGACCTGGAGGCCTGTATATCACCCCTGTATGTATTGCTGTGCCATTTCCTTGTTCAAGTGTGACTCACAGTGCCTCAGCCTCCACCTGCCTACCCTGTATCTGTGTTGCCTTTATACCCTCCTTGACATACAGTACATGGCAACTCCTCCCCCCTTTTTTGCCTCTCCTGTCCCACCTAAACAGAGTATAGAAACATAGACTTTGATGGCAGATAAGGACCGCTTGCCCCACCCAGTCTGCCCATTTTCCTACCCATTGGATAAACTGCAGATCCTAGTTAACCAACAACCTACTTCCTCCTACCCCACACTAGAATTGCTTTACATCTGTCCCATGCATTCTTGAATTCCCCCAACTGTTTTTGATCCCACAACCTCCTCATATAACCTGGTATGTTTACTTCCCACCCATGACTGGCAGTGTACCAGGTTTCAGTTACTGCTACTATACCAGGTCTGCCTCAACTATCACAGCCTCCATGTCTGGGATTTTATTTCCCAGGCTGCGGGCATTTGTCACCATGGCCTTCCAAGTATTACTGCCTGTCCTCCCTTCACTCCTGGTTTTGGTCCACTGCAATTTCCTCCCTTCCCTGTTAACTTTAACATGTGTCCCTGATTCCTTTGCTTCTCCCCTTCTGCCTGGTCCAGGTGACCTTGGCAACATCATTCTGGTGTCTCTACCATGTGGGGTGGGCTACTAGAGTTTCCCTGTTCTTGTTGCCCCCCCAGCTAGGTTAAACCCTTGTCAGGGAAGCATTTGAACCATTCATTGAGGGCTGCTTTCCCCTTTCTGGGCAGATGCAGCCCGTTCCCACTGGCCACGTCGTTCCAGGTAGGATCCCAGTCCCCAATGAAGAGATACTGCTTCTTGCTGCACCAGGCCTTCAACCATGAATTGAAGTTACTAATGTTGAGATTCCTAACCCCCTCCCTGCCATTGACTGGCAGCACCTCCAAAAATGTCACAGAGCTTGCTACTCCCCCCCACTCCCCCACAACCTATGAAGTCCTCTTTCACATATTCCAAGCTGGATCTGTCCTTGGATAGGTCATTTGCTCCCAGATGGACAACAACCTCCAGCCCCCCCGCCACTGCTTCACCGATTCTCTGGATCTTCTCCCTCTCCCTCCGAGCTGTGCCTCCTGGAAGGCACTTAACCTCCCTTTTCTCCATCCTATCTGTGCCCAGATCCATTCATTGGACAGTCGAGTCCCCCACCAGGAGTAACTTCTTCCTCCTTTGATGGACAGTTGGTGGTAACTCAGACAACTGCACCTCGAGTCTTGGCTGTGACTCAGAAACAGGCAAAGTCTTGTATACAGCATTAGTAGCATGTTGCTGCTCCAGTTTTCTATTTCCCACACCCAGAAACTTTTTAGCAGTACTAGCAAGGCTTTGGGTAGACAAGGAAGACAGAGGTATCATAAGTTGTCTTACCTGCGTTCTTTCCTGCTCTGCCATTACCTTTGTTGTAGTCACCGCAACGGGCAACATTCATCCTTTCCCGCTTGCAGTAGGTCTCTACCCTGCTGCATATAGAGCTGCTTTGGGACTCCATTTCCTTCATTCATCAGTGATGGGTGTGGGGTCGAGCTGACCACAGCAGAGCTCCAGCTTGGTGATGTAAGTCAGTTTCCTTTGACAGCACTGTCCGTCAGAACTTCCTGCTGTCACTATGCCAGCTAACAGCCAAATTGGGGAAAAAGGCTGTGGCATTTGCTCAGTCCCAACTAAAGTTTTGGTAGTGTGTTTGCAGTCTAAGTTTGGTGCTCACAGTCTGTGTTTGACCTTGTCTCTGAGCAGAAAGCTGTCTGGCAATGTTTTCTTCCTCTTCAACTAGCAATTGCAATAGATGGGCTCTCAGACATTGCGTCTCTTAGAATCTATTTTGCTTGCTTTGTCATTTCTTCATCCGATCCAGTGTCTCCAACATGTTCAAATTCTGCCTCTGAAGTGGTCATGGCTGTTTCTGGGCTCTCAGCAGGATACTTGAATGTCCCATCTTGTCCAGATATGTCAGTTTCCATTTCCATATTCTCACGCCCTTGTGTATCAGTTACAATGGCATGAACAGTACTTGGAACAGGAACAGGAACAATTTTGCTGGTTTTCCCCCAAAAATTAATCATAGAGGGCTCCACGCCTCCTCCTCCACCTCCATCCACCATGTCCACCATCTTAGCTGGAAGGCAGATGGACAAGGGCTCCACCTACCAAATGGTAGGGGTATTTTATTAAAAGAAAAGAGTAATGCAATCATTTACAAACATCAGAAAATAAGCAAGCATTTGTCAATGCCGAATGCTTGCTTGTATTTGCTATGCAGTTGTCGGGCATAGATAGCACAGAGGGTAAAGGTAACAAATTCATAACATGAGTTATAATAGTGAAATTGTCATCAATTGGGGGAAAGATGTCTGTGTCCCTGTGATTGACATGAGATGGCAGCAGGGATTAATCAACAAGTGTGTTTCACTCAAACAATATTTTTTTTATTCATTTTTACAGTGATAGCGAGACACTACCAAGTAAGCCACAGTGCATGCATGCATGCACATTCACACCCCGAGATACGTGACACAACCCATATCCCTGTTAGTATATGTTTACATGTTTGTAGCTGTCTGAAAATCTCAATAAATTGCAAGTTTTAAAACAAATCTCAGTAGCAGCTTATTCAGGGAAGTCTGAGTCTCTTATACTGCGCAGTATCACTCGGTTCTAAAGTGTAGATAATGGTCTCTTCCATATAATCTAGTGACAGTCAGGGAATGCAACACTGGACAAAAGGCAATGCATGTGAACAGCTCTACAGCTGCACCATTTTTACTGCCACCGTACTTACGGCTGCATGCCTTCAGATTGTGGACTTGTGTAACCCCCAGTCAGTGCTAAACTGAGAGGGCTACTACCCCTGCCTGTGTGGCTAGTGAACAGGTTGAGGGGCCTGGGTCCTATGACGTGGTGCCTCCATTTTTATAAGCTGAAACCTGGGGAGAAAGGTGTCACTTGGCATGATGATTAGGTTTGGCTACTCTGCACAGGGGCCCCCCAAGTAACTCTGGACACAGGAAGCAATAACTGAAATGTCCAAAACAGTAGTTGGGATTCTAAAGTGTGGCTTTTATTCACAACAAAAGGGAACAATAAAGCATAGACAGCGCCCCACAGGGCTACACTCCTGGCAATGCAGATTTCTCTTGAGACAGACATTCATCTTCTAAATGTTTAAACCCTCGGGTTTAGAAACATTCAGGGCACTCGGCCCGAACTTGACTCTTCTCTGGTTTCCCCTGGCTCGGCTCCCTTGCCAGCCCTTGGACTATCTCCCATTTATCATGGATAATTATTTGTGGCTCCCCATACCACACACAAGCTCTCCTGGCTCTATCAGGGAATCTTCATCATCAATCCCATGTCTGGGTACTTTCCTCAGGCACTGGCCAAGTACCTGAGAGAAAGCAAGCAGGTGTCTCAAAGCGAACCCATAGAGGTGACCCTGGTCACGCCAGATGGGGGGGGTCTCCCAACTCTTGCTTCCATAAATCATACCTGGCCATTCCTCTGAACTTTAACACCTCATCTCTGAAAACACTTTACTTTGTAGATTCTCCTTAACTGTATGTCACATTTAATCTACTGTTTCTTCCATCCCAATATGTGCTGAACTTGAAACATACTTAAAGAGTGGCTGTGTCCATTTCTCTAGATCCCCACAGAGTTAAGCAGTCCAATTCCCACAACTTTAACTGTACTTGGCTGTCTTTTCCTGATCCCACAGTAACAGTCACTTAAATTCACATTCACAGGTGAAAACACATTGGCCCTTTAGCAGAGCAAACTCACCCCTTGGTTGCAGGTGCCCCACAGGTTTTTTCTCTCTTCAAAGAAATCTCACACAAACATCTGGTGCCTCAGCACAAATCCTCACAGACAGTTTCTTCTTCCTTTAGCCGGGCCACGGGATTGCCCCTGGAAGCAGGTTGAATCTTTCCCCCCATCCCTGCAGGGATGGGGCCCTGAACCTTTTGAAAGCGGTCTCTACCACTTCACTTGGCTCTTCTTGTGTTCCTCTTCAGGTGAGAACACACACCTCAACAAAAATACAGCTCTTTAGCAGAGCTAAGGGCTCTGAGGGCCTGCAGCTGCAGCACACCTCTTCTCTCTACTGAGCCCACTACTGAACTTCTACTGACTCACTTTAAATTCCACAACATTCTATTCTAACTTCCCTAGTTGCAACGTTCTAGTGTGGCTTATGCAGCTACAACAGTTCTAAAATGATGTCATCCCTCAGTCTCAGCTGAGACGGAGAACAGAGTGAGACAGTGTGAAATCCATTTAACTGGAATTTCACAAGCTGCCTTCCCTGCCTGCCACTAAGTCTAACTGGGATTCTTGTAACCCCTGGTAGCATGGGGGTTACACTCACCCTGGGCCAGGAAAATGACTGTCCGCAGTCATTAGTTACCTGGCCTAGGCCAGCCTACCCTATGTGTTACCTACGGAGAGGGATGATCAGGCCCTCTCCTACCATGTGCTATGCACAGGCAGGCAACACTAAGGGCCCAGAGGCCATCGGCTGACACATCAGCCTCTACTCTACCCGCTGACTATGGGTACCCAGTGGCTCTGGAAGAACTGTCCAGAGCAAAGCCCTAATAGAGCAGTACTGCGGCCCCTACGGCCATTCAGAACCACAGCCTGTCTATCCCCCAGCCCTCTAGGGAAAATCTGTCTGCCTCTAACTGAAAATTCCCAAAAACAAAACAACAGGGGACCTCTCCCCAATCCTGGACAGCAT
Organism: Neoceratodus forsteri; assembly: GCA_016271365.2. Taxonomy (NCBI): domain Eukaryota; kingdom Metazoa; phylum Chordata; order Ceratodontiformes; family Ceratodontidae; genus Neoceratodus; species Neoceratodus forsteri. The sequence goes on along the minus strand of CM028137.1, from coordinate 821,322,957 downwards.
GCAACCACACACCAGGAGTTAATACCATACACTATGCATTACTCTCACACTCCCCCACAACCATACCTATGGAAGGAAAATTACATACAGTAATCAACAACATTCTGTACTTTAACACTACAACACTTTTAAAGTACACCAAAAGAACTCCGCTGAGTCTCTCCTCCTCTTCTTGTCTTCTCTTCTTATCTTCTTCAGGAACACCTGCAAGAAAAAGAAAGACAACACACACTCCTAATCTGCATACACAGTCTATCTAACCCTTGCCATCTAAACACTGGAGAATCCCAAAAATATTTTTTTAGAAAAGTAGAAAAACAGTAACAGTATAAACAGTAGAAAAATAGAATATTTACAAAACACATTTGCAATTTTGGGGGATGGAATGCCCTAAATGTCCTTTCTAGTGACTCATAACGCCCGAAGGCAAGTCCAATAAAGAGTCCCTCCTGAGCTGGAGCTCGGTGAAGCAAAGTTCTAGCAGGCCAAAGTCCCGAAGGGGAGAGTCTTTGAGGACAGTTCACACATTTGAAGTCTGCTGATATAGGGTGTGTACTGCAAATGTCAGAAATAGAAAAAGTTTGGACTTACCAGCCCCTTGAAGAATGGAAATCATACAAAACCTGTGTCCCCACTGAAGACTCTCCCCAGCAGCATTCTGTCAATACAGCTGGGCGGACATCTTCCGGAACACGAACAGGATGGCACATCTAGGAACAGCTGGGCTGATGTCATCTCTGGAGATGAAACCTTGGAACAGGAACAAAAAGGAAAACAGCTGGTCTGAAGTCATCTGATACCCAGGTGATGAAACAGGATACAGCTGGGCTGGTGTCCTCTCTGGATTTGAAGTCATCTGGTGGGCCACATTGATGGATTCTGGAAAGCAGGTACACTGTAGAACTGTTGAAGGTGGGGCACCTGGATCCTGGATGTCTAGACTGGTGGAAAAACATAGGTACGTCAACGGCTGGAATGGCAGCATTGGCTACCACTGCTCTGCCCTCCACTTGGTAGGCATGGGCACATTCGCAGGATGTTCTTGGCATTGTGGGAAATAGCACTATGGGTCAGGTGCATGAATTATTACCCCGTCTGGGCGCTTATAATTCACATCATGAAAGGATTCATGTCCCTTGCTGTCCACGATCTGAACAGTAGCGATAAACAATGCCCTGCCCACTTTCCATTGTTGGAACTTTTCTTGCAAGATTCTGTCTCTTATAAATCTGCTGGCACGAGGTTGCACATGTGTCATGGCCTCTTCCATAATCCAGGATTTCTTGCATCTTTCTATCTCCTCCCAGATCCTTTGAGGAAAGGTAGGAAATGATTCTCCTTAGATTTCAGTCGCTTTCCTATGAACCAGTCTTTCCTCCTTACTGCATTTGGTCAACCTGTGACCTCTGGCCTGGCTTGGGGGTGGCCAGTCCAGGTTCTGCCAGCTACGCATACTTAACGACACAAAAAATGGATCCCTGGCTCCTTCTTGCACAGCCAGGGCAGTGGCATCACCACTCTCTTCCATGCGTTCCTCTAAGCCAGGAACTGGAGGCTGTGAACCCACGCCTTCTTCCTCAGGCCAAATGGGTTCCCCCTCATCATCTTCACTGAGAATCTGAGCCCAGGAGTGAGCAGTCATCCTCACTCCTGAGACAGTCCACTCCTCATTAGGTGTGGAGGTCAAAACCTCCCATTCAATGGCCTCTTCTTTCTCATCTTCGCCTATGAGACTTGGACTAGGCCCCTCTATCCACGGGTCGGCTGATGCTCCCTCTGCACTGTCTCTCAGTGACTCAGACTCGGACACATCAGTCGTCTGTGCTGTCTGTTGATCTGCACCCTCTAGCTTTATGCCACACCTTACTGAACTTCCCTCCTCAGATCCTTCCTGGTGCTATGTGCTGCCAATTGCAGGTTCTTGTAATTTTGTCCATGTAGGAGCCAAACGAATCTTGGGAGCTTTAAACAAACCATATTTCTCTAGGCACCCAGAACAGTGAGGTACCATGAAGACATCCCTTCCAGCGTTTAAGCACATTACACATACTCATACTGGATATCCAGGAATCGCCACATGAGGAGGCAGTCATCCTCCATAGTAGTACTTCTCAATATTTCTCAACTCGTTAACTTCTCCTACGATCATAACCCAGGCATGATCCAGATAACGGGCTGGTCCTGAAGCCATGACTGCAGAGAAAACAAACACTCACTGTTATTACCAGTCCCAACTTGAATCGAAAAACCTTTTACAAAATGGCTCCTTTGCTGTTGTGTTTACATGCTTGCCCCAGCCTATCATGGCTGCGGCAGCACTCCTACGCATCAACATTCTGTAAATGGGTCACACCACTGCGCATCCGATTTACACACTATACTGATAACATTAGCTGAAACTGCACAGACTTGCACTGTTCTCCTTCCTAGCACATTTATATGATTTACATTGGACCTTTCAATCGCTGAAATCATTATTCCAGCTAACAGTCCCTTAAAGCCTCAGTATTTCAAGCACAGGATTTCCTGTATTTTTTTGCTGCATCTCTCATACAACTAACAGTCTCTCACTTGGCTTTGAAAATTATACTGATGCTGAATCTATAATTATGCTCACAGTCTGTTGCTTAGAATTCTTGCTTTAGCTGGTAAAACTTAATACAGTCCTTTGCAAAGCGATTACACTGCTAGACACTGATTCAGCTGGCTTTTTTGGTGAAATCACACAGTTTGAGCTATTTCTGTTAGATGGTACTCACTGTTATCAGTAGCTGTTTGCTGCAATGAAAAAACAGTCTGCAGCCAGTCTTGGAGGCCTTTGGAAGGAAGCGGGTTGGCAGTCCTGCTGATTGGTCCTCAGAACACCACACTCATAGTCCAGATGATCGAGATGCGGGTTGAGCCTGAATTTAAATAGAAAAGTCAGTTTTTAAACTTTTTACAGCGCTTTCAGTCACCGTGACATTCCTCCTGGCAAGCCAGTTCGCACACTCCACTCACTCTCCCTCTCGAATGCTGTGCAGTAACTCTAGAGCTGGCTTGGGGGTGGGACTGATTGCAGTCTCACCAATCACTCGACACCATGCAAATGAGCCTCTTTCCTCTCGTGCTCTTCTTCTCCACGGCAATCGTCAAGCAGGCAAATTTAAACTGCAAACCACACTTTTTTGTTTTTTAGCTGTAGCTCCTCAGCGGGAGCCCGTTTTAACCATTTATCATGGCCATTAAGCACAACAAGTCTCTCAGTCCACACAGAAAGCATTTCCAACATCTAGGGCACAATTTTTCTTTTGCTACCCACAGTGTTCCACACTTTTCTTTGACACAAACACTTTTAAAAGCTGGCAAATGCTGTAATTTGATGCAGGACAAGAGCATACACACTCGGGCTTTACTGCTTCTTGGTAAACAATTGGCAATATCACAACAGCACACAGACAACGGCACACAGCAGCACATTTAGTTGGCAATTGCTTCAGACTCTTTGGGCTACCCACTGCCAGATAATCAAAATGCTAACCACCATCCAAGCAACCTTTCTTGTTCCTTCTCCCAAATTTCAACAGAATCCCAGTGGTAGCCTCCAAGATGTAACCCCCAGTCGGCGCTAAACTGAGAGGGCTACTACCCCTGCCTGTTGAGGGGCCTGGGTCCTATGATGTGGTGCCTCCATTTTTATAAGTTGAAACCTGGGGAGAAAGGTATCACTTGGCATGGTGATTAGGTTTGGCTACTCTGCACAGGGGCCCCCAAGTAACTCTGGACACAGGAAGCAATAACTGAAATGTCCAAAACAGTAGTTGGGATTCTAAAGTGTGGCTTTTATTCACAACAAAAGGGAACAATAAAGCATAGACAGCCCCCCACAGGGCTACACTCCTGGCAATGCAGATTTCTCTTGAGACAGACATTCATCTTCTAAACGTTTAAACCCTCGGGTTTAGAAACATTCAGGGCACTCGGCCTGAACTTGACTCTTCTCTGGTTTCCCTGGCTCGGCTCCCTTGCCAGCCCTTGGACTATCTCCCATTTATCATGGATAATTATTTGTGGCTCCCCATACCACACATGAGCTCTCCTGGCTCTATCAGAGAATCTTCATAATCAATCCCACATCTGGGTTCTTTCCTCAGGCACTGGCCAAGTACCTGAGAGAAAGCAAACAGGTGTCTCAAAGCGAACCCATAGAGGTGACTCTGGTCACACCAGATGGGGGGTCTCCCACCTCTTGCTCCCATAAATCATACCCGGCCATTCCTCTGAACTATAACACCTCATCTCTGAAAACACTTTACTTTGCAGATTCTCCTTAAATGTATATCACATTTAATCTACTGTTTCTTCCATTCCAATATGTGCTGAACTTGAAACATACTTAAAGAGTGGCTGTGTCCATTTCTCTAGACCCCCACAGAGTTATTTATTTATTTATTTAGTTTTTGTTAACCGGGTAGGTACACTAGACAAGTTATATGCGTATTTTCAGGAACGACCCGGGAGAGTACAGTGGAGGTATAACAGGTACAACAGTTACAGCAGTAGGGTATAGCAAGTACATCAATACAACAAGCAGTAGAGAAAGACAGTTTACAAATTTTACATTGGATTGGAAAAGTACACCCAGTTTCAATTCTGGGGCAAGAGTACAATTTGAGAGATAAGAGTGCAATGACCAGCAGGGCTGGCGGTATAAGCACGGGCAAGGTGAAACCAGCTATCCAGTGGGCACCAGAACTGTGTTCTGGGAGGCTTTAGGCAATTGCAGCGAGAGCCAGCTTTAGATGTTCCCACAGGAGGTCGGAAGAGTTTGTGAGAAGGGGTAGTCGGACACTTTCAGGAAGGGAGTTCCAAAGCCTGGGAGCATGAGCAGCAAGCTCCGGTCCCCATGATGGTGCGGGTGGTAGGTATATTCAGTAGGCCAGAGCCCTGGGATCTGAGAGGGTAGGGGGAGATATCAGCTGGGGCGAGAAACCGGGCAAGTTCCGGAGGGGTGCCAGAGCTGATTACTTTGCTCATGAGGCACCCAGTGCTAAAGAAGAGGTGATTGACTGGGGATAGCCAGCCAAGCTTATCATAGAGTTCACAGTGATGGGTGAGACGGGGAGCAGCCAGGGCAAACCGACAGATGTTGTTGTACGCTGTGCTCCACTTGCTTAGGAGGACCTTGGAAGTATGAGCAAATAGGAGGGAACCATAGCTAAGGGAAGGGAGTAGTACTCCCCTGGCAAGAGCTAGACTTGCCGCAGGGGTGAGGTTGTGCCGAGCCCTGTAAGCCAGCCCCAGCTTACGGTTTACCCCACTACAGGCATTGTGGATGTGATTTCCCAGGTCCAGTTGGGGATGAAGCGTCACACCAAGATATTTAAGGGAGGTCACTGTAGGAATGGGAGTACCATCATCATAGTTGATTTCCAGGGGAGTTGGAGAGGCCCGAATTTTGGCTGAGGAGCCAAATAGCATAGCCTGGGTTTTTTCTGGTTGAGGACCAGCTTATGGTGGGAGAGCCAAGCCTGGATGTTCCAGAGGTCCTCTGATAGGTGATGATTAAGAGTGGCTGTATCGCGGGAGTGAGCCAGGAGAACCAGATCATCCGCCTACATGGTAACTCGGCATCTGGTGATCACGGCAGGAAGATTGTTAATAAACAGGGAAAAAAGTAGGGGACCCAGCACTGAGCCCTGTGGGACACCAGAGGTTACGGGCAGGGGGGGTAGAGAGAACTCTGTTGAATTTAGTTAGCTGTTCTCTGCCATGCAGATTGTCAGAGACCCAGTTTAGAGCAGAAGAGGGGACAAACCAAGGGACCTCATCTACGAGGAAGTAAGCAAATAATAAGTGATCACTTAGTCGAAGGCCTTGGATAAGTCAATTGACACAGCACCTGAGAGTTGCCCCAGATCCATAGCAGCTCTGATGCTGGAGGAGACAGAGATGAGTGCCGTGGTAGTGCTGTGCCCTTTTCGAAAGCCGTGTTGGGCAAGGGACAGCAGGCCATGGGTGTCCAGCAGTCCAGTTCCCATAACTTTAACTGTACTTGGCTGTCTTTTCCTGACCCCACAGTAACAGTCACTTAAATTCACATTGTCCCAGGTGAAAATATATTGGCCCCTTTAGCAGAGCAAACTCACCCCTTGGTTGCAGGTGCCCCACAGGTTTTTTCTCTCTTCAAAGAAATCTCACACAAACATCTGGTGCCTCAGCACAAATCCTCACAGGCAGCTTCTTCTTCCTCTAGCCGGGCCAGGGGATTGCCCCTGGAAGCAGGCTGAATCCCTCCCCCATCCCTGAACCTTTTGAAAGCGGTCTCTACCACTTCACTTGGCTCTTCTTGTGTTACTCTTCAGGTGAGAACACACACTTCAACAAAAATATAGCTGTTTATCAGAGCTAAGGACTCTGAGGGCCTGCAGCTGCAGCACACCTCTTCTCTCTACTGAGCCTACTACTGAACTACTACTGACTCACTTCAAATTCCCCAACATTCTATTCTAACTTCCCTAGCTGTAACATTCCAGTGTGGCTTATGCAGCTGCAACAGTTCTAAAATGATGTCATCCCTCACTCTCAGCTGAGACGGAGAACAGAGTGAGACAGTGTGAAATCCATTTAACTGGAATTTCACAATCTGCCTTCCCTGCCTGCCAGTAGGTCTAACTGGGATTCCTTGTAACCCTGGGTAACAGTGGGGTTGCACTTGTAGTTCTATAATTTAGATAGTCCAGATAATTGAATGTTACGCAGTGCTGTTCAGTTTGTTTTATTGGTCACCATGGTAGTTGCTAAAGAATTGCTGATTATGCCTGCAAAATTGTCATTGCTGCATCTGCTGTTGGCACACTAGATTGAAATCAGGAACTGCCCCACATAACATTTCATCCTTACTGGTGTTTTACTAGAAAGACAGTGAGTATACAGTACAGTAATCTTTTTTTTTAAACTCAGTTGTTATTTCATAAATCAACTTTATAGCTAATACACGAAGATTATGGCATTCCAGTACATTGGAACTTAATTCTATGTTGCACAATGTCTTTAAACTTATTCACCTCAATTTTATGTTTCCCATATTGTCAAATTTAAAGGGGAAAACCAAATACAGTACTGCTTTGAATATAAGTTATCTCCTCTGCCTCCCCTTACCTCACAACTTTAGACCTATCATCAAATAAACCCTTCAATCTTAGAATGAGGTGTACAAATCGCTTTGAAATCAAAGTATCTGCCAGAGGAAAGTTGCATATGCCTTTCTCAAGATATTACATGACTCAACCATGAGGTAATGTGTTAAGCAGTTTTCTGTCTTTACCATTAAACTTCAATGAGAACTAAGGGCCATGCCCTATGAACTAAGGACTCAACGGAGTCCTAAAAACATTTTAGGAAGACTCTCTCAGGCAACACAGTATACTAGAGTTCTGTTCATACTAAGGGGTCCGGACCCACCCTCGTTCTGTTCCATTATCCCTTTACTAGTAGTCAACCCTCTCGAGATGCTACCAACTTTAGGTGGCCCCTATATGTGTCTCAGACAGGATCATGAGTTTATTTGTCCTAAACCCTCTATGTCCCCTACTGGGGCGTTGCCCCTGTATCTTCCCCAGTCCAGATCACCCACAATTCTCTATGTGCTTCCTCTGTCAACCTAAGTTTAGCTGTCATGCCTTCAATTCTTCTGAGCTCTGCAATTCTACCTCTCCAGGAGCCTAATTTAGAAGAGGTCGGGGTAAGCCATCTAGATGTGATCTCCTTTAGCACCGCCATGTACATTAGCCTAAAGAGGGATTGCTGTTTATTACCCTACAGTAATCCAAGGTCTAGCCCCAGAACCAGAGAATCAAAGGTCAGAGGGATCCTGGCCCTCCACAGTGCATTGAGAGCCCAACCCACTCCCTGCCAAAAGCTTAAAATCTTGGGACAGGCCCAGAGTATGCGGAAATTCGTGCCCACTAGACCACACCCCCTCCAACAGAGATCTGTGGCCCCCAAACTAAAATGTTTTGTTATAGTCGGTGTGTGGAAGAACCTAACAAGGCATTTCTATCTAAACTCCTGCCATGCTGGGGAAGCAGTCGTATACCATCCTCTCCTCTAAACATCCAGCCACCTTTGATCTGAGAGAGTCGATCCCATGTCCCTCTCCCATCTGTCTCTAATGGCCCTGAAGTGTTCAGAAACCTCTCCTTGAAGGGCCCTGTACCCTATAGATATCACTCTTCTCTGACCAGTTAGTCTGGCTGACCAGTACATGTAGTCTTCTAGGCTGGTCATATTCCAAGCTATCTTTGGTAACAAACAGTTCACTGGTATATAGTGCCTTATTTGTAAGTACCTGTGAAAATCAGTCTTTTCCAAGTGGTATATTTGCTGTACTTGTTCAAAGGACAATAAGTTGTTCCCTTGCACTAAATTATGAAACCTAACCAAAGCTCGACAGTTCCAGACCCTGAAGCTGGGGTCTGACTGCGCAGGAAGAAAATCCGGATCCCCAAAATGGATGTTAAGGGGCCAATTCCCTCCAGAGTCTGAGTCATCCCTCTGGCCCTGATCAGGACCCTGAGTGTGGGTCTAGTCCAGGGGTTTCTGACTACCTGCCATGTCTTGTGAGTAATTGGGGCATAAGGTAATGATGACAGTGGGAGCTACCTCGAATGATACCTCTCAATCCCCTACCAGCCCTCCTCCCCTCCATGTTTCAACCAAGAGATGACCAGGGCCAACTGGGCAGCCAAATAGTATAGTTTAAGATCTGGGTATGCAAGACCCCCTCTCTCCCTAAGCTGAGAGAGTAGCCCTACATGATTCCTCCTCCGGCATCCCTGCCAGACGAACTTCAATAGGGAGCCCTGTACTTCTTTTCAGAAGCCACTGGGAATCCCAATAGGGAGGACCTGAAAAAGGAACTTGAAACAAGGCAAGACGTTCATTTTGACTGTCTCCAACCTTTCCCCCCCAGAGAGAGCGGGAGCATCCTCCATCTTGTGATGTCGGCCAAGATTTCTCTCCACAGTTTCCCATAGTTTAATTCAAACAAATTAACTATCTGCAGTGTAACCCGAACCCCTAAATAGCGCACCGTGTTGGCCATGGCCCACTTATATGGGAAGTCCTGAAAGACATCTCTGGGGACGGTCCCTCCAAACCTCATCACCTCTGATTTATCATGGTTAATTTTGTACCCCGGGACTGAGCCATACTCCTCCAAGTCTCTCTCCAATGCTGGGAGAGACGTTTCTGGAAAGGTGATGTAAAACAGGGAGTCATTGGGATATAGGGACATTTTGTGTTCTCTCTCCTCCACCCTTATACCCTTGATGCCTTTTGATGTCCTGATCGTCTCAGCCAGAGGCCCAATGCACAGGGCAAAAAGCAGTGGGGATAAGGGACACTGCCTCGTCCCCCTTGTAAGGTAAAACCTTTCTGTTGTGAACCCATTGACCCTGATCATTGCCTGTGTGGATGCATACAGGGCCTCTACCCCCACCCAAAATCTAGGACCAAACCCCATCTCTGTCAGGGTGCGACGGAAAAAAAAACAGTTCACCCTATCAAAGGCCTTCTCGGCATCCATAAAAATGGCCAGGGTACAACTATTGGTTGCCTGCTGATGGGTGATCAAGTTCAACAGGCACCTAATGTTATCATGGATAAGTCTTCCATTAAAGAAAGCCTGTCTGGTCCGGATGGACCAGCCACCCTATCACCAGTTGCAGTCTTTTAGCCAGCACTGAAGTGAATATTTTCTGGTCTGCTTTTAATAAAGAAATTGGTCAGTAGGACCCACATTCTGTCGAGTCCTTGCCCTCCTCATGAATTACCATAATCTGTGCATACTGCCAGCTCGGGGTGTGGTCCCTTCCTGTTGCACCTTCCAACACACCTTGCTCAGCAGCAGGGCCAGGAGCTATCTGCACAACTTATACAACTCTGGCGCTATGCCATCTGGTCCCGGTGCCTTTCCCCCTTTCATGACCTGAATACCCTCAAGGATCTCCTCATCCCCAAGTGGAGCATCAAGGGCTTCACTCTCCTCCCGTGATAATTTTTGCAGTTTGAGTATTTTGAAAAAAACATTCAGTTTGCCTCAGTAGTCAACGATGGGTTCCTGAGAATATAAAGTCTTATAAAACATCTTGAACTGGCTGGCAATACCCTCCGGGCCTGATGCCCACCTACTCTGCAGAGGTTTTTATTTTAAGGATATGCCACAAGGCAGCTTCTTTTCTATTTTGCCAGGCGAGGACCCTACCAGCTCTCCCCCTGATTTATAAAACCTCTGGCGGGAGTACCTCAGCTGTCCCTCAATTTTATCATCTAACAGTTTATTTAGTTTCTGCCTGACGGTGTCTAAATCCCTTTTGACCTCTGGGTTCAGGGCTATTTTATGTTCTACGTCTTAAGTCCCAAAGCCTGGCCTCCAGATTCATGATATCCTTTTGTTTTTTCCTTCTAAGTTGGGAGGCATATTATATAATCTTTCCTGTTAAACATGCTTTTAGACCATCACACCAAATGACTACTGAGATATCCCCTGAAGGGTTGTTAATAGAGTATTCTGTCACTGCCTCTTGGATCAAATCTTTAAACTTGGGGTTATTTAAAACAGAAACATTTAACCTCCATGAGGAGTTTCCTACTGCAGAGATCGGGTCGAGTCTCATGAGGACCGGTGCATGGTCTGATTGTGTTCTGACCTGAATTTTGGCCTCCTCCACCCTGTGTGCCCATTCTTTTGAGATTAATATAAGAACAATTCTAGAATAGGTGTCATGGGGGGCTGATCAACAGGAATAATCCCTCATCCTGGGGTTTAAATGACGCAAAATGTCAATCAGGCCTAGGTCCCTCATTAGTCTTACCAGAGTTCTAGCTGCCTGAGATGGTGGCCCCTGGTTGGATCCCGATCTGTCCAGCTCAGGATTTAACTCTAAATTAAAGTCCCAACCACTATCATCATCTCCCCTGATGGGGGCATCACTTTCAGGAGAACCCTCTGTAGAAATGCCTGATTCTCCACCTCTGAGTTAGGTGCATATGTGTTCAATAAGGTACATGGCTGACCTCTATATTTACCCTTAACTATGAGAGAAATCTACCTCCCTCATCAGTCTCACTACTCTCCAGTTGAAAGGGGCAGTCTTTGTGTATTAGGATGGCCACCCCTCTTCTGTGAGGATGAGCTAGATAGGGGGCCGAAAATGCCTGACCCACCCAATTCTGCTTCAGTTTAGCACTTTCCTTCTGATCCAAGTGAGTCTCCTGTAGGAGAACAATCTCAGCTCTAGCTTGTCTGAGCTCATTGAGGACCCTCTTCCTTTTGATTGGGCTACCCACTGCCATGATTTTATATGTTATTATTACTCCTGCCGTCATGGTGGGAACAAAACTCCATCTCCTTGACTATGACTGTATTCAGCAAACCAACAACAACATGAAAAAAACATAAACTTTTTTTGTAAAAACATGAACCTTCCAATGTTTCTGGAGCACCCTGCTCGCTCTTCTGATGGTTTTAAGCCAGCTGGAAGTGGCCTCTCGACCCTAGGCCATGCACATCCATTGCTGTTCTGGGGTGATTGGCTTCTCCTCCTAGCACCAACCCATTAGACCATTGCTTCCCTCCTGGTGCTAATGTTTCCTTGTATAAAACCATTCCTGTTAAGTTAAGCTGTTGCGTTTATCTATTTCACCTCTCTCCCGAGGTATCTGGCAAGCAGGAGATGAGAAGTCTTCACTGTCTGTTCACCCTATCTAAATCCCAGAGGGCAGGTGTAACCCCAGGCGTTATCCTTGAGTTACTACCCTGCCTGCCTCCTCTGGGACAGGATGAGGGCCGGATCCGTTGATGGGTGCCTCCACCCAGAGGTCGGGGTTAATACGGTCGAGATTGCCTCGGTTACAGCCCTCTGGGTTACTGCAACACCCTTTTGTCCCGCTAGTGGCTCACACAGTGTACCCACAATACTTTGCCCCAGTTCACTTACCCCCCCCGGCTAGTATCTCTCAGCTCACTCCGGGGACCCCCTGTAAAGTAAGGTACAGTTTTATCACAGTCACTATGCAGCAGTTCACCAGCAATGCACACAGTAGCCAGGGTGTAGTTGCAGAACAAACAATCTGATTTATTCAAGGGGGAAATAACCAGGACAGGGGGAAATCAGGTTGATTGGCTTATCACTATACTTATCTACCTAGAGCTCTGTGCACAGGCCTGACCCTAATATTTACTGTCCCTGGGTACCCAAGCCCTAATGGCTAGTCCACCGTGGCAGCTGGTTGGGGCCATGACACAGATAGCCTTTGCAATACTAAACGAGTCAGAACGAGAAGCAAAACTCAAGTTGACAGCCAGCAAGCTGCTGAGGCAACTGAAGGTCATTGATTGCAACTTAGCAGGGAGCTACCCTGGTTTAGTACTCACGACTCCAGCAAGCAACGATGTCTTCACCTCTGGCAGGGTTAAGCCTGAAGTTCACCAGCCTTCTCACACATTTATATGGCAAATAACAGAGGGGTACCATACCAGGCCGCTACTTCTAGGCCTCACACAAACTTGCAGGTGACTCGGGCAATAAACGGCAACTTCAACCTCACAGGTGGACCGAGCACGATTCAGCAGTTTCTCCAGTCCTCTCAGGTTCAGCCTGGTAGGTAGCTGGGCTGGCACCGGCCTCCTCTGACCAGCCCCAGCAGTTTATTCTGACTCAGTTTGAATGGTGGCTTGGCCCGCCTCCAGCCCTTCCACGCTTCCCGTTCAAGCGCTCACACAGCGCCAAACCTAGAGCTCCTCTCCTCTCCTCCTTAGCCACCACACATCTTCTCCTAGCAGCCTGGGGCACACCTTACAGTTCTGGCGCTTCCCGATCCCATAGGCTGGCTGCACATGCCAGTAATGTTCTCCTGTTCTCACTGGTGTAAAAAAACGCCATAGCTCCATAATACCTTTCTCAAAAGGGCAAGCAGTTCTCCCACTGGTCAGCCGGCTCAAAAGAGTCCCGCGATACTGATTGGTCCACTCCGGCAGTTTGGGACCAAACAACAGAACAGTCCTTTGCTGGAAAGAAGGCAGGTTAGAACAACCACATTATCATTATTACACTAAACAATGTCCAGCAAACAATTAAATCTTTCAACAGGACTCCCTCTGCACAAGTAGCGATGGCCGCAACGGTGCGATTATCCAGCAGCCCGGGCAGGACTCAGGCATAGACATGCACAGTCCCCCCCTTCAGATTAATTACGACTGCAAAACAAGCAGCTTCAAAGGGACAGTACACGGAGGCCACACAGGCACTCACAGGCTACCCATTAAAAACGGCTTAAACGGCGAACACCAGCCAGGCATGGAGCATTTAAACAAGCCTTTTAGGAACCCCCATTTGCAAGGGGGTTACACCCTCCCTGGCCTGGAAAAACTTGGCATCCACGCCAAGTAATTACCCTCAATTCACTCGAAGGTACACAGCCTAATTGACATTACATCATACTTTGCATTACATACATGAATATTCACAGCATACTATGGGTTATACAACATTGTAAACACATAACCCTTTGTTCCTCTTTTTCCCCCAATCAGGTCAATATTTCCTGCTCATGTTCCCGGGACTGGGGAGAACCCCTCCATTTCAATTACTGGCGGGTCACCTAAAGTAGGGGCACCACAGCCTAAGGGTAATACCAACAAACTAGAGTTATCCCCCAAAGCTAGCTTAGGCAAAGAGCTCAGGGACACATACACCCCTTTGTGGACCACATTTAAAGGCAGATCCACTGGCTGTCCAAGAGACTCATAACTCAACTTTATTACAGGCCGTACTTCTCGGCTGGAACGTCTAGGTGTCTCAGAAAACCCTGAAACAGGCCCTGAGTCCAACTCAGCCCCACTGACATTAGGGACGGGAACCTCCACAGGTGGACAAGGCCCAGTACTCATAGCATTATTAGTGGCCTAACCCTCTACCCCAGGACCCGCTCCACTGGGCTCAGCCGAGGGCTGCGTAGCTACTAGTGAGGAACCATCAGGGCATTCAAAATATTTTTCTGGTTCTGGCATATCACTGGCTTGTCCCTTCCATCTCACTCTCTTCATCCGAGAAATCGGATAGTTCAGCCAGGCCAGATAGGTCAGCCAGGCTTAAGGCCCCACCCCTTGGGCTTTCCGGCTACCCAGCTCATCTTCGGGGGGTATTGGTTCCGGAGACAAAGTATGGGACTCAAACAGTCCAGACGGGCCAATCTCATTTCCAAAGTTAACAAGGGGATTGCCCCGAAACAACTGGCTCGGTTCGTAAGAGGGATAGTATTCAATATCATCTTCATTGTATCCCGACACTGATTGTTGATCATCTCCTTCTACAGGGTTTAGACAAGGCTCTCTTGGTTGGCTTGCTGAAGAGTCTATGGGTTTGGTTCTTTTCTTGGCAGCAGACCTAGTCACAGGCCGGGAGGGGGTGGCAGTTGAAGAGTTCGGCTTCAAATCAGGATTTGCCGATTGGCAGCAAGATGATTTTGGTGAATAGTTTTCACATCTTTAGAATTGTTTTCAGGTGCGCACTTTATATACAGGCAAACGTCTGGTTGTCCCACAACAATATGAGGAGGTGATGCCATGAGGTCCAGCAATCTTATATTTCCCATGCAGCCCCAGATGTCATAGCAACACTCTGTCCCCTTCTCTTAGCTCCAATGCCTTCACTTTCTTGTCATACCTCTCCTTATTGGCCATGTTTCTTTTAGCAGCCATGGTCTGGGCCAACCGATAATCATGGTTTAACTGGGCCTTCAGCTTCTGTACATATTGTAGATGACTTTCTGCTTGCACCCCGTCAGGGGAGACTCCAAAGCACACACCCACAAGCAATCTAGCCTCTCTTCTGAACATCAGTCTGTACGGGGAAAATCCCGTGGCATCCTCTTAAAGTGCAGTTATAAGCATGGACAGGGATGCTAATCTGCTTTCAGCTCCATCTTGGTTTGTCTTTGGGTTGCAATGTGCCCAACATGTCAAGCAGGATGCGGTTAAACCTTTCAGGCTGAGGATCTCCCTGAGGATGGTAGGGGGTGGTTCTTGACTTTCGCACCCCCCACAAGGACAGCATCTCTTTAATCAGGCAGCTCTCGAAGTCCCTTCCCTGGTCAGAATGGATCCGCTGGGGGGCCCTGTAATGGACAAAAAAGCTTTCAACAAGTATCTTAGCCACCGTGGTTGCTTTCTGATCCTTAGTAGGGAATGCCTGTGTGTACCGAGTGAAATGATCGGTAACCAGCAATATATTACTGATATTTTCTGGTCTGGTTCTAGACTCAAGAAATCAATGCAGACTAGTTCCATGGGGGTGCTAGTGGTAATGTTGACCACGGAAGCAGCTCTCTGGGGCAAGGCCTTCCTTTGCAAACACCGACTACAGGTCTTGACATGCTGCTCTATATCCACACTCATTTTCGGACAGTAAAACTGGGCTCATACCAAATCAAGTATCCGGTCGATGCCAAGATGCCCCATCTGATTATGCAAGGACTTTAAGACCAGTTCCTTTAATTCTGAAAGCCAGCACCACGCTGTTGTTTGGCAATCTGGTCCTCTTCACAGTCTCTCGGTATATAGTTGATTAATCAGCCTTAATTTGGGTCCTTCTTTGTATAACAAGGTGGCTCTTAAGTCGAGTGACACAATTTGGGACACATCCGCCCAGCCTGCAGGGCCTCCACAACCAATTTTATCATAGAATCTCGGGATTGAGCCTGTTGAAGACTAGTATTGATCAAACTGGGAGCAGTGAACTAGTGTCACATGGAAAAATGACAGTAGGCAGCTTGGGTATGCAGTTCTCAGATGGCCCCAAGCAATCCACCATACAGTTCACAGCATCCGGGGACACCTGTTCTTCCTTGTCGAACTTCTGGCAAAGAGCTCTTATGTCAGGCTCAGACAACCTGATCCACTCAGTTTGGGACATAGGCCTCCGAGAGAGGGCATCCGCATCTATATGGTTTAAACTGGCCCTATATTCAACAGCATAGTCGTAGGTGGCCAGGACAGAGAGCCACCTGTGGCCAGTGGTGTCTAACTTGGCTGAGGTTTGTACGTAGGTCAGAGGATTGTTATCAGTCTTCACCAATATCTTGGCGCCGTACAAATAGTCATGAAACTGATCAACAATGGCCCACTTCAGAGCCAGAAACTCGAGCTTATGCACAGGATAGTTTTTTTCTGAAGAAGTCAAGACTTCTGCTGGCAAAGCTACAGGTCTCAGGCCATTGGTGCTCCTGATATAACACAGCCCCCAATCATGAAGACTAGCATGATTATGGAGAAGCGTAGGGGCTTGGCCGGGTCAGCATAGGCCAACATGGGGGCATGTGTAAGTTGATATATGATGTCATAGAAAGCGTCCTCGCACTCAACAGTTCAACAATCGGCAAACAGTTCATTTGGCTGGAAATACCTCTTCTCCATCTCGGATCACACAGCTTTCTTATACTTTTTGTATGTAGGAGGGTACCCCTGAGTGAGACTGAGGAGAGGACGAATCACTCGAGAATAGTCCTTAACAAATTGCCTATAATATCCACAAAATTCCAGAAACCATTGCAGCTCTTTCAAGTTCCTGAGGCTGAGGCCCAAGTAGTCAAACCTCCACTTTGCTAGGGTCAGTCTCCTATGCCTCCGTAGACACTGTGGCCCCATATTTACAGAAGTCTGGAAGAATTGACACTTATCTAGAGACAGCTTGAGGCCGAACTCTTCCAGCAGATCCAAGACCTTAAATAATGCTACGCGTGTTCTTCAACAACGTCCAAACACTATGACATCATCTATGATGGACCAGACACTCGAACAAATTCATCTCCCCATGGCCCTCATCCAGGCACAAGAAAGGTGGCAGGGCACCTGAAATCCCCTGAGGCCATCAAAGAACTCCTGCAGAAGCCTGAGGGGCAATATGATGCAGATCTTTCCAGGTCCTCTGGGGCCACTTCGGGATCTGGTAGTACCGCTGCGGAGGTCAACACAGAGAACCACTTACTTGCCATTTAAACAGTCCAAAGGCGTCCTGTATCGTGGCATGGTATATTGGTCAGGGATGGTCCGCCGGTTCAAAGTGCGATAGTCTAAACACATCCTAACCACCCCATTCTTCTTTTCTTACCACTACAATGGGGGAGGCATAGGGGCTCCTGGACTCTTGTATCACACCAGCAGCCAACATCTCTTGCAGGTGCCGCCTCACATTATCTATGTCAGCCAGAGCCAGGCACCAGGATCTCTCTCTCGGAAAGGCCTTTCGTCATGCAGCCGAATGTGATGCTCAGCCCCTTGCACACATCCCACATCCCACTCTCTTAGGGAGAAAACCTGGTCCCTTTTGGCAAGCCTCTCACTGATCCTCTTTTTCCATTCAGCTGGCAACGGGGAGTCACCGAAATCAAACAAGTCAGGAGCAACTCGGTCATCTGTCCCGGGCCCCTTGCTAGTTGGCAGTACTGCAGTATCTGCACAATATACACTTGCCAGGGTGCACCCTCTTCTTATTCGAACCTCTTTGTGAGGACACACATTATGCACTTGAACCATCACTCTCTTGACATAAGCATGAGCTGTAGCCGGCAAGATATTGGGCTTTACCAACAGTCCCTCAGGCAATCTTCCCTCCCCAGGCGCATCCAACATCAACAACTTATTTTTAACATCGTTCCTTAACCGTACCTCTCCATACAGGACACATTGGGCATTCGGTGCGAGTATCACTGGAGCCGGGTCCTTTTTCCACACCACCCCCACCGGGCCTTCAGGTTCCTCCTGGCTAACCTTCTTCTGAGTTGCAACTGCCTTTTGGATCACAGCGGGTGCCCTTAGGGCTTGCCCTGTTTTGAATGCTTGCTTTTCTGAGCACAACTGGGCCAATCATCCAAACATATGGGCATTCGTCCCAATCAACAAAGGCACCCCATCATACAGTCCAGTGGGAGGGCAAACTAAAACTAAGGTTTCCACCTGTTCATCCATTCCAGCCACAGAGGTAGAGAATGATAATCAAACCCGGATATACCCCAAATACGGATATGCCTTGTCACTCAACCCCCACACATGCAGACCAGTCAAGGGTTGCAGAGGTATTTCAGATAAGTGGGCTTGATACCAGTCTTGAAACATGATGGTTACCTGAGAGCCACTGTCTAATACAGCTCGAGTGGGAATCTCATTTACTCGCACCAGGGTCTCCATTGCAGGCCCGACCACATCGGACCAGTTGGGGACCACCGCATTGAGAGTCGGCTGAGCCTGGGCCCGGGTCACAAAACTTTTCCTAGGGGGTCGAGACTGGGTCCGGTGATGCCAAGCGATCAGCCTACCGTTGACTTTCCTTAAATTCCCCAGCCTCTGACACTCAGGTTGAAAATGCCCATCTTCTCCACAATGGGATCCCGGGGGTCACTACTTAGTAGTTGACACCCTATCTGTGGGGGGTCCTGAGAGGGGTGGAGGGTCTCTCTTGGGCCGGGGGTCTGGGTTCTGTTTGTCTCAGGGGCCCCGGACCTAACAGGGTACATAGTAGAGTGCTTCAGGTCCCTCACCAGTTCCCGTAAGTTTCTGACCTCAGCCCTCAACTCACACTCTCTACGTGGGGGTCGGAGGAAATAACTCACATTCCCACAGCACCTGGAAAATATGGGGATCCCTCAGACCCTCTGGACAGGCTGATCTCCTCAGGGGCGCTAAGCTCAGGGGTCCCACTAGGGTTCACCGCCCCCACACATGGCTCCCACCCCTCTTCATCGGTCTCCACCTCTCTAATCTCCCTCATTGACAATATTCGGGCGGGGTAGCCCGTCGGTCATGTAACTTAAGTTTTAACAATATTACACTAGAGAATCTGGCAGACTTTAAAACATGTTCTAACCTGACCTGGTTCAAGGCCGTGGCAGTGATTCCCCCCTTTCTACAAGCCTTCTGCAAGGCCCACTCCACTCTAGTGACAAAGACAGACAGTTTCTCATTCCTCCATTGCTTGGTAGATCTGAATTTCCATAGTAAGTCTTCACCAGTCTCTGTACTCCCAAACACCCCTTCTAAAGCAGAGAGATACTCTGTGGTGGTTACTTCCGGGCGGGTGGCCCACAAAAACCTAATGGCTTCTAAAGCGGGACCCCGCAAGCTCTCCATCAGTCTCTTCCTTTTCTCCCCCTCAGAGCATTGCCTGGACTAATGGGGTGGCATAGTCCATCCAAGCTTCCAGGTCATCCTCCCCAAGAGGCAGAAATTGAGCTGTATAGGTGGAACCACTAGGGGCAGTGAAGCCAAAACAGAACTCTTTGGGGGACAGGGGGAGGTGCCAGGGGAGCCCTGAGGGGTAGCATCACTAGACAAATCCAATGCTTGCAGCAGTTCCTGGGTAGTTCTCCCCTCCACAGCCAGCAATTTAAGCAGTTTGTCTTTAAAACTATTCATTTGGGGAGACCCCCCAGGGGTGACTGACCCACTCCAAATATGAATTAGCCTCCATCCCTGTGAGGCACCCTCCGGACAAATCACTGGAGGTACCTTCTCGGGATCGATGGCCACACTGCACAGGAGTAGCATCTGCAACGTCTGGTCGAGCAGGTCAGCCATACGGCCTTTTACCTCCACTTTGCCTAAACATTTTACTCGCTCTGCTGTGGAAATGATGTCAGCAGTTGGAGTTCCCAAAGGCACATCTAACAGTAACACAATCTTCTGGGAGTCCCAGCTCTTCGGCTTCACCCCACCCCATCAGTCTGTGTACTATTGTCTTAATAGGTCCCAACTTAATATTTACCAACATATCCCCTTCCAATTTTTCCATTTCTTAGGTACTTCCCCCTTAGCCACTTGGGGACGCTGGATCCCAGCAGTGCCTCTAATTTGTAACCCCCAGGGGGCACTATCCTTAGAGTTACTACCCCTGCCTGCCTCCTCTGGGACAGGATGAGGGGCCCGGATCCGTTGACGGGTGCCTCCACCCAGAGGTTGGGGTTAATACGGTCGAGATTGCCTTGGTTACAGCCCTCTGGGTTACTGCAACACCCCTTTTGTCCCGCTAGTGGCTCACACAGTGTACCCACAATACTTTTCCCCAGTTCACTTACCCCCCCCCGGCTAGTATCTCTCAGCTCACTCCGGGGACCCCCTGTAAAGTAAGGTACAGTTTTATCACAGTCACTGTACAGCAGTTCACCAGTAATGCACACAGTAGCCAGGGTGTAGTTGCAGAACAAACAATCTGATTTATTCAAGGGGGAAATAACCAGGACAGGGGGAAATCAGGTTGATTGGCTTATCACTATACTTATCTACCTAGGGCTCTGTGCACAGGCCTGACCCTAATATTTACTGTCCCTGGGTACCCAAGCCCTAATGGCTAGTCCACCATGACAGCTGGTTGGGGCCGTGACACAGATAGCCTTTGCAATACTGAGCGAGTCAGAACGAGAAGCAAAACCCAAGTTGACAGCCAGCAGGCTGCTGAGGCAACTGAAGGTCACTGATTGCAACTTAGCAGGGAGCTACCCTGGTTTAGTACTCATGACTCCAGCAAGCAACAATGTCTTCACCTCTGGCAGGGTTAAGCCTGAAGTTCACCAGCCTCCTCACACATTTATATGGCAAATAACAGAGGGGTACCATACCAGGCCGCTACTTCTAGGCCTCGCACGAACTTGCAGGTGACTCGGGCAATAAACAGCAACTTCAACCTCACAGGTGGACCGAGCACGATTCAGCAGTTTCTCCAGTCCTTTCAGGTTGAGCCTGGTAGGTAGCTGGGCTGGCACCAGCCTCCTCTGACCGCGCCCTGGCAGATTTATTCTGACTCAGTTTGAATGGCGAAAACGGCCGCCTCAGCCCTTCACGCGCTTCCTGTTCAAACGCTCACACAGCGCAGAAGCCTAGAGCTCCTCTCTTCTCCTCAGCTACCACGCATCTGCCCCTAGCAGCCTGGGGTACACCTTACAGTCCTGGCGCTTCCCGATCCCATAGGCTGGCTGCACATGCCAGTCATGTTGTCCTGTCCTCACTGGTGTGAAAAAACGCCATAGCCCCATAATACCTTTCTCAAAAGGGCAAGCAGTTCTCCCATTGGTCAGCCGGCTCAAAAGAGTCCCGCGATACTGATTGGTCCACTTCGGCAGTTCGGGACCAAAATGGTGGAACACAACGGAACAGTCCTTTGCTGGAAAGAAGGCAGTTTAGAACAACCACATTATCATTATTACACTAAACAATGTCCAGCAAACAATTAAATCTTTCAACAGGGCTCCCTCTGCACAAGTAGCGATGGCCGCAACAGAGCGATTATCCAGCAGCCCGGGCAGGACTCGGGCATGGACATGCACAGTCCCCCCCCTTCAGATTAATTATGACTGCAAAACAAGCAGCTTCAAAGGGACAGTACATGGAGGTCACACAGGCACTCACAGGCTACCCATTAAAAACGTCTTAAACACCGAACACCAGCCAGGCATGGAGCATTTAAACGAGCTCCGGGGAAGCATTTAGGAACCCCCATTTGCAAGGGGCTTACACAGGCAACAATCCACCAAGCAACCCCTCCGTTGTGCCTGACGGTGGCTCCAGCGAGTGCAGTTAATTAGCATATGACTATGTGAGGGGTGAGGTATCAAACAGGAAGAAAGCCCTCCTCCCCAATACTCTGCAGCTCCTGTCAGAGTCCAGAATTGAGCTGTTTGTATTCTGTACAATCTCCTAAAATCACCAGGAGCAACCAACGAGTATGATAGGAGAGCAGGAGGGCACCCCCAGATCCCCTCTCCCCCTGCCACCAGTGTCCTCCCTCTTCGAGACCTTACCTTGTGGTTAGCATGTGCAGACCCCCCCAAAATCCCCTATCTTTACAGGTATGCATCATGGCTCTCAGGACTCTCGGGCCCTGTGGTCCCCCCCAATCTCCTGCCCCCTTCTAGAAACATCAAAGTACCCCCTGCATTGTCCTCTATGGTGAGAGGAGTTGACTCAGTTCGAGACAGTAAATCTGCTCTGCTAGAGCAAAGAATGAAATGATGCAGCCCTTATGGATATAGACTCAGTCTCTCAGGTCTCCTCTGGGGTGCTGTCCTCTGCAGTTTGCATCAAGGTGGCTCGTTCTCCTTCCTCCTGGTGTGTCTTCTTGTTCGACGATTGTCGGGAGGTCTCAGCATTGTTCCTTTTCTGCAGGGTGCCACTCTTCTGCCACTGATCCCTGTCCCTCCACCTCACTTCCATGGAAGAGGAATCTGGCCTGCTAATGAGATCTTGTGGCACTTTCAGTTCAGACAGCGTGCCTCTGCCAACAATCGAAAAAAGGCGGGGCCCTTCGGCAGGAAGATTTTTAGCTGTGCTGGGGCAATGAATGCATCATAATTCATTTTGTAGCAAGGAACTTCTTGATGTCTAGGAGCACTCTCCTTTTCTGTTGCATGTAAGGAGTAAAATCGTGGTAAAAATACAGGCGGGTGTCCCCAAATAGCACCGCCTTCTTGGCCCACGCAGCCTGCAGTACCATGGTTTTCATGCGATAGTCCAGGAACTTTAAAATGACTGAGCTGGGGGCTGCCTTTGGACCTGTTGGTTTTCTGGCCAGGGCTCTGTGGGCATGAACAATATTAAGCAGCTGATCATTGGGCAAGTCAAGCAGCTCTCTTAAAAAGCTCTCCAGGAAGGGCTCCATCCGTTTACCTTGCTCAGTATCCTCTGGGACTCCGTAAAAACGCACATTATTCCGTCGAGATCACAGCTCTAAATTGTCCAGTTTTTCTAGCCACTCTCTATCTTTTTTAAATAGATAATGTAGGGCTTCCTCATGTTCGTGCACTTCACGATTGGTCTCAGTGAGACCCATCTCCAAATCACCCACCCGCTGAGTCACTACCAAAATCTCTGCTTTTGCTTCAAGCACGGTGTGTTTCATTTTTAGCATGGTGCCATTTATTTTCTGCAGCTTTTGGCATAACCTCTTCAAGGTAATTGTGAAGCTTTCTTTCCCCTCATCGTCCGACTATACTACTGGAGATGCAGGTCGGTCAGGGGCCTTATTTTTTGCCATCGGTTTGACACCGCGTGAATCTGGAGCTGCAGTCGGCTTCAAGTACCCATAAAGATTTTCTTTTGTTCGATCTTTTGGCAGCATTTCTTCACTTGCTGCCCAGTAGAGTCTGACATACTAAGAGGGGATAACCGACGAACTCCCAAAACCACGATATTATATTAATTTATTACCCCGGGGGTCGGAGCTCCGACGATTAGCTGCTCCTCAGTTAGGAGGCGGAACCAGAAGTCACAGTACAGTAATCCATTTTTGGATATCTTTTCCAGTTATTGGAACAAGTAAACAACATTTTCACTGAAACTGTCAAAGTTTACCCCCCCCCAAACACTTACACCCTACACCCACACACACACAATAAGGAGACCCAGCTTGGGTTAGATGCAGTGATAGCTTTCATTGTTTAGAGTTAAAAATGTTTTTACATTGTATTTTTCCCAGGACAGACCAGATGAGATGCAATATTTCATTTTAATGGGGTCCTGCTTTTACACATTTTTGTAATATATTTATTCAGGACAGCCTAGCTGAGCTGCAGTGTTTCATTTTCATTGGGGCCCTGCTTTTACATATTTATACTGTACTGTATTCTCCCAGAATAGCAGAGCAAGATGCAGTATCTTGTTTTCAGCGGGTCCTGCTTGTACCCAAGTTTAAAAAGTATTTACCCAGGATAACACAGCTAAGCGGCACAATCTCATTTTCAGTGGGGTCCTGCTTTTTCAATGTGTTTTCCCAAAGACAGACCGTTTGAGATGCAGTATCTCCTTTTCTGTGGGGTTCTGCTGTAGTTAAGTCCTGCTGGTACATAAAGGAAATCTGAGAAGAATGAAAAGGTGTAAGGAAATAAAATCCGGGGGGAGGGATGGGAATAGCAATTGTACCAATGTAGTGCCTCAGAGTGTGCCATTAATAGATTTTTCTTAAGAGTAGGGTTGCTCAAAATTCATCCAACGGAATCAGATTCCTCACATTATGATTTGTTTTTTTGGAATTTGGAATTACAGCTTTAAAGGCCAAGAATCAGAGTTCTGAAAACCCCCTACCGGATTCTTAATTGTAATCCTATTCTTCATTGTAAGATCCCCCCCCATTCCTAGTAGGGCTGCTTTTCTGGTTTGGGTTCCCTTGAGGCCAGGCAGCTGGACACTGGAGAGGTGGCAGTTACAAATCCTCAATCCAGTGACTGCACTGCCAAAAATAGCATTCTTCATTCTTCTTTATGTTCTGCCCTTTATAATTTCCAACTTGTCCACTCATCACTCACTTCTCCACAGGAGATGACCAGCCCTTCCCACAACAAGCCTTCTCAGTCCCTTAAGTACAGCAGCAGCACCTCTCTCCTAACCCTTGGGCTCTGACAGACAAACTACAAATACTTCTTACCATACTACACCCCCCCAATCCTGGGTTTCCTTGGTCCCCTTGGGGCTTAGCAGTGGATAACCCCAGGGTTTTCTTTAGGTCAGCCAGGCACCACCACCTGAAGAACCAGGGCTGCTGGGAGTTTTCTGCCATACATGAAGGGGGACTGGGGAGAAGATAGCTTTTACCAATACTGAGTGGTGGGCACCAAGGCAGGCCAGGATCAGGGGCACAGGGGACCAAGGCAGGCCAGGATCAGGGGCACAGGGACCAAGGCAGGCCAGGATCAGGCACAGGGGACCAAGGCAGGCCAGGATCAGGGCACAGGGGACCAAGGCAGGCCAGGATCAGAGGCACAGGGGACCAAGGCAGGCCAGGATCAGGGGCACAGGGGACCAAGGCAGGCCAGGATCAGGGCACAGGGGACCAAGGCAGGCCAGGATCAGGGCACAGGGGACCAAGGCAGGCCAGGATCGAGGCACAGGGACCAAGGCAGGCCAGGATCAGGGCACAGGGACCAAGGCAGGCCAGGATCAGGGCACAGGGGACCAAGGCAGGCCAGGATCAGGGGCAGGGGACCAAGGCAGGCCAGGATCAGGGCACAGGGGACCAAGGCAGGCCAGGATCAGGGCACAGGGGACCAAGGCAGGCCAGGATCAGGGCACAGGGCACCAAGGCAGGCCAGGATCAGGGGCACAGGGGACCAAGGCAGGCCAGGATCAGGGCACAGGGGACCAAAGCAGGCCAGGATCAGGGCACAGGGGACCAAGGCAGGCCAGGATCAGGGCACAGGGGACCAAGGCAGGCCAGGATCAGGGCACAGGGGACCAAGGCAGGCCAGGATCAGGGGCACAGGGGACCAAGGCAGGCCAGGATCAGGGCACAGGGGACCAAGGCAGGCCAGGATCAGGGCACAGGGGACCAAGGCAGGCCAGGATCAGGGCACAGGGGACCAAGGCAGGCCAGGATCAGGGCACAGGGGACCAAGGCAGGCCAGGATCAGGGCACAGGGGACCAAGGCAGGCCAGGATCAGGGGCACAGGGACCAAGGCAGGCCAGGATCAGGGGCACAGGGCACCAAGGCAGGCCAGGATCAGGGGCACAGGGCACCAAGGCAGGCCAGGATCAGGGGCACAGGGGACCAAGGCAGGCCAGGATCAGGGGCACAGGGCACCAAGGCAGGCCAGGATCAGGGGCACA
The DNA here is from genome assembly GCA_016271365.2 of Neoceratodus forsteri. Classification (NCBI taxonomy): domain Eukaryota; kingdom Metazoa; phylum Chordata; order Ceratodontiformes; family Ceratodontidae; genus Neoceratodus; species Neoceratodus forsteri. The sequence continues at coordinate 821,297,332 of CM028137.1, read as the reverse complement.
GGGGACCAAGGCAGGCCAGGATCAGGGGCACAGGGGACCAAGGCAGGCCAGGATCAGGGGCACAGGGCACCAAGGCAGGCCAGGATCAGGGGCACAGGGGACCAAGGCAGGCCAGGATCAGGGCACGGGGACCAAGGCAGGCCAGGATCAGGGGCACAGGGGACCAAGGCAGGCCAGGATCAGGGCACAGGGGCACCAAGGCAGGCCAGGATCAAGACCAGGGGACCAAGGCAGGCCAGGATCAGGGGCACAGGGGACCAAGGCAGGCCAGGATCAGGGGCACAGGGGACCAAGGCAGGCCAGGATCAGGGGCACAGGGGACCAAGGCAGGCCAGGATCAGGGCACAGGGGACCAAGGCAGGCCAGGATCAGGGCACAGGGGACCAAGGCAGGCCAGGATCAGGGCACAGGGCACCAAGGCAGGCCAGGATCAGGGCACAGGGACCAAGGCAGGCCAGGATCAGGGGCACAGGGACCAAGGCAGGCCAGGATCAGGGGCACGGGGACCAAGGCAGGCCAGGATCAGGGCACAGGGGACCAAGGCAGGCCAGGATCAGGGGCACAGGGGACCAAGGCAGGCCAGGATCAGGGGCACAGGGGACCAAGGCAGGCCAGGATCAGGGGCACAGGGACCAAGGCAGGCCAGGATCAGGGCACAGGGGACCAAGGCAGGCCAGGATCAGGGCACAGGGGACCAAGGCAGGCCAGGATCAGGGCAGGGGACCAAGGCAGGCCAGGATCAGGGCACAGGGGACCAAGGCAGGCCAGGATCAGGGCACAGGGACCAAGGCAGGCCAGGATCAGGGCACAGGGGACCAAGGCAGGCCAGGATCAGGGGCACAGGGGACCAAGGCAGGCCAGGATCAGGGCACAGGGACCAAGGCAGGCCAGGATCAGGGCACAGGGGACCAAGGCAGGCCAGGATCAGGGCACAGGGGACCAAGGCAGGCCAGGATCAGGGCAGGGGACCAAGGCAGGCCAGGATCAGGGGCACAGGGACCAAGGCAGGCCAGGATCAGGGCACAGGGGACCAAGGCAGGCCAGGATCAGGGGCACGGGGACCAAGGCAGGCCAGGATCAGGGCACAGGGACCAAGGCAGGCCAGGATCAGGGGCACAGGGACCAAGGCAGGCCAGGATCAGGGCACAGGGGACCAAGGCAGCCAGGATCAGGGGCACAGGGGACCAAGGCAGGCCAGGATCAGGGCACAGGGACCAAGGCAGGCCAGGATCAGGGCACAGGGGACCAAGGCAGGCCAGGATCAGGGCACAGGGGACCAAGGCAGGCCAGGATCAGGGGCACAGGGGACCAAGGCAGGCCAGGATCAGGCACAGGGGACCAAGGCAGGCCAGGATCAGGGGCACAGGGACCAAGGCAGGCCAGGATCAGGGCACAGGGGACCAAGGCAGGCCAGGATCAGGGCACAGGGACCAAGGCAGGCCAGGATCCAGGGGCACAGGGACCAAGGCAGGCCAGGATCAGGGGCACAGGGGACCAAGGCAGGCCAGGATCAGGGCACAGGGACCAAGGCAGGCCAGGATCAGGGGCACAGGGGACCAAGGCAGGCCAGGATCAGGGGCAAGGGGACCAAGGCAGGCCAGGATCAGGGCACATGGGACCAAGGCAGGCCAGGATCAGGGCACAGGGGACCAAGGCAGGCCAGGATCAAGGGCAGGACCAAGGCAGGCCAGGATCAGGGCACAGGGGACCAAGGCAGGCCAGGATCAGGGGCACAGGGGACCAAGGCAGGCCAGGATCAGGGCACAGGGGACCAAGGCAGGCCAGGATCAGGGCACAGGGCACCAAGGCAGGCCAGGATCAGGGCACAGGGCACCAAGGCAGGCCAGGATCAGAGGCACAGGGGACCAAGGCAGGCCAGGATCAGGGGCACAGGGCACCAAGGCAGGCCAGGATCAGGGCACAGGGGACCAAGGCAGGCCAGGATCAGGGGCACAGGGGACCAAGGCAGGCCAGGATCAGGGCACAGGGGACCAAGGCAGGCCAGGATCAGGGGCACAGGGGACCAAGGCAGGCCAGGATCAGGGCACAGGGACCAAGGCAGGCCAGGATCAGGGGCACAGGGGACCAAGGCAGGCCAGGATCAGGGCACAGGGCACCAAGGCAGGCCAGGATCAGGGCACAGGGGACAAGGCAGGCCAGGATCAGGGGCACAGGGGACCAAGGCAGGCCAGGATCAGGGGCACAGGGGACCAAGGCAGGCCAGGATCAGGGGCACAGGGACCAAGGCAGGCCAGGATCAGGGGCACAGGGGACCAAGGCAGGCCAGGATCAGGGGCACAGGGGACCAAGGCAGGCCAGGATCAGGGCACAGGGCACCAAGGCAGGCCAGGATCAGGGCACAGGGGACCAAGGCAGGCCAGGATCAGGGGCACAGGGGACCAAGGCAGGCCAGGATCAGGGGCACAGGGGACCAAGGCAGGCCAGGATCAGGGGCACAGGGGACCAAGGCAGGCCAGGATCAGGGGCACAGGGGACCAAGGCAGGCCAGGATCAGGGGCACAGGGGACCAAGGCAGGCCAGGATCAGGGGCACAGGGGACCAAGGCAGGCCAGGATCAGGGGCACAGGGGACCAAGGCAGGCCAGGATCAGGGGCACAGGGGACCAAGGCAGGCCAGGATCAGGGGCACAGGGGACCAAGGCAGGCCAGGATCAGGGGCACAGGGGACCAAGGCAGGCCAGGATCAGGGGCACAGGGGACCAAGGCAGGCCAAGATTGGGGTGATGCAGAAGCCTCCTATCTTAGTACTCAGTGGGGGGGAGGGTTATGCTATGTTAAGTAGTATTAACAGTTTGCCTGACAGGGCCTAAGGGGAGCCGCTGCTGCCATACTAAGGGGACAAAGGGTTGCTGGTTGGGGGGGTGGTTGCCTCCTTTTGTGGAGTAAGTGAGTGAGTGCAGAAACTGAATACACCACCACTGCAGTCACTTCACCCTCTGGAACCCCAACCAGATCAGCACTTCAGAAAGATGTCTCAGGAGACAGGTGGGATGAGTATCTGATCATGTTGTATGAAGCTTCTTTTATTTCCATTGCATGTACCAATGCATGCTGGGGGGGGGGGGGATGACAGGATACTCTGCATAAAGGGAGCAAAATATTTCTTACATAGCAGGTTAAAATATGTGTGATTACTGCTAAAGAGCCATGTTAAATGGGACTACCAGCAGAAAAATGTGACAGATTGAGACCCTCAAGAATAAGGCAGCAAAGACAGACTGAATCCAGCAAACACCCCTTTTTGTTTTCAGTGCTGTGTGTTATTATGTTCCCTGTGTTGTTTACCTGCATTGTATTTTATATTGACAAGATGACACTACAAACTGTAAGTTTCAGAACGATGTATCATCTGCCCCTTTGCAGTCGCTTGACCCTCTAGAAACCCAAACAGACCAGCACATCAGAACAGTTTCCCTCCCCCGCTGGGTGAAGAAACACACACAAACCTCTGCCATAAGGCTGTGTGAAGAGTTACATGAGTTACATACATCCGTGTGTGTTGCAGGGGGGCATACAAACTTGATACAAAATTCATACACCCCATCCAGGTCACAAATACAAAGCTGCAGAGGGGTACAGCAAGGGAGACACACACCACATCGATAGAATGGCTGTGGAGGGCACCAACACAGTAAAGTAACCAGCCTGTAAAAAGCATATGAGCAAGGTTTTAAAATGTAAACTATAAGCCAGGGGTCTTGAGGCCACCTTGAGCACCAGAAAATGTGCGGATGTGGTGTATTCTGGTGCATTTTGGAGATAATACGTAATAGAATTTGCTGCCCTGCTACCCCCTGCCCTCAGCCTAGCAACTTGAACCTTAGCTCCTCCCAGACCCCAAGTACCCTCAGTTCAACATGTTGCTCCTGAACCTCCCAACCCACAAGCTAGCCTCAGTCAGGCAGCCAGCTGCTCCTGAGCAAGGCCCCAGCCCTTCCTCCAGCTCAACAAGTTGCATGTGAGTCGCCACCCCACAAGTTCCACCATTTCCAACTGTTTCCTTTCCAGGGACTCACAGAGGAGCCACATTTGAGACAAGGGTCATAAATTAAACATTGATTGCCCATTGTGCCACTATAGTTAGGGTTGAGCGGGGGTTCATGTTAAACCTCAAACTTTGTACTTTAATATCTTCGCAACCATTCAACTGATTTGCACAAAATTTTGCATGCGTGGTCTCAGGGGTTGATCTCTTGATATGTCAAGTTTTGTTCTGGTTGGATGTGTGGATTCTGAGATGCAGATAGCGAAAATAGTTACTAAATCACTGTTTTTTTTTTTGTCATCGCCTAGTACCCATACGGTTTGGAATTTTGCTCTGAAATTTTCAAGGTAGAAAGAGCTTGGTCCATTGGTTTGGTGAAAAAATATTAATCTTTTACAAAGTTATAACATTTTACAATTTCAGTTCTGAGCATGCTCAGTACAGTTTTTTAGATAGCTGCTTGGAACAAAAAGAATTTGGTTCACATGAAAAAATATCCTTTTTTGTATGGCCCTCATCTTGTTTCTACTTCTTTATTTTAATTCAAAACGAGCCTTTTATTTCCACTGGGACACTTGTGCAATATACTTTGAGCAGCAGCTATCCAAGAGATCTGTGTTTTTGGAACAGTTTGGTAGCTTGAAAATGACTGTGAGTGCAGCATATGTGTGACTTTGTAACTGAAACTGCTCTGATTTGTTTCATATTGCTGCCCTGCTGAACTGAGTGGATTACCCAGGTGTGTGCAAGAGGCCATTTACCTGCATGTAATTTCAGCTCAGGGGTGAGCCAACAATAAAGCAGGTTTGCCTCTGTGGGAGGGTTTGCTGCAGCATTTAAACATCCTTCCCTGCAAGATCACCAGCAAGGGTGTAGCCAGGCATACTCCAAGTACTCCATGGTGTGCAATTTTATTTAAGGGGGTAGCAAATAGGCTCTGAATTGCTTCCTTTTTCCATGAAAACTAACAAAGAAAATGTTGAACCTTTCTGTAATTTTATTCATGGAAGTCGAAACTAGGACCAGTCACTAATACTGTCTTTGCATCCCAAGGACAATACTACTTTACAGGCTCTGGTCTGGTATGTGGGTGTCTTAGGGAGCGATGCATGGCATTTGTATTTACCCATGCATGGTAACAACCATTGTCGTGAGATACAAAAGTTGTATTTATTGTGCCAAATGAGGCAACAAACACAGTCCTGGTGTACATTTGTATACTGTGTGGCTACACCCCTGGGGGTAGCAGTGAGTCCACTTGGTGTGCAGATCTGAAATCCCTGGCTACACCTCTGATCACCAGCCTTTTATTTTCACTGGGACACTTGTGCAATATACTTTGAGCAGCAGCTATCCAAGAGATCTGTGTTTTTGGAACAGTTTGGCAGCTTGAAAATGACTGTGAGTGCAACATATGTGTGACTTTGTAACTGAAACTGCTCTGATGTGTTTCATCTTGCTGCTCTGCTGAACTGAGGGGATTACCCAGGTGTGTGCAAGAGGCCATTTACCTGCAAGTAATTTCAGCTCAGGGGTGAGCCAACAATAGAGCAGGTTTGCCTCTGTGGGAGGGTTTGCTGCAGCATTAAACATCACGCTCATGCATAGTGCGAGCGTGAGTGGCGCGACAGCCACTCGGAGTAGATTTTGCATAGGAATATGTACCCATAAAAGAGAGGGACCTCATTTTAAATAGGTTTTATTGTTTATCTGGTTTTGTATTTTTTGGTTTTAACTGGTGGGTCTGGTTGTTTTCGGGTGGGAAGGCTTTCTACAAATTTAAGGAGTGATGCTCGTGGAAGATTTAGCTGTTTAGATAAGCTGTCACCTGACTCCTTTTCAGTCCCTTTTTTTGAGTTAGGATTTGATTTTTTTCTTTCTCTTCTTTCCTTATATGTATACTCGAAGTGGTAAGATGGTAAACAAAACTGTTAAAGGGGCAACTAAAGGGAAGCAAAGGATAAATCCAAAAAAGAATAAAAAGGCAATTGCTGTGTTTTTACGTGGGGTTGGTCATCCAACCGACCCTAAGGATTTGGTAGAGAAGTCCAGTAGTATCCTACTTACCTCATTCCTTTAAGGAGTTTATGAATGAGGAATGCAGATCAGATTTAGCTGGAGATAATTCAGAATTTAATGGAAGAAATCAAATTCCGATGGCTAAGAGCTGGGATAAGAACAGTCCAAATAATGCAAATCAAGAGACTTTGATTAATTCATTGAAGAACCAATTTAGTGGTAGCGATGGGACTAACAGGGAATTTGAGGAATTTAAACAATTATCCTCTTTTGACAATAAGAATATAACTCAGGACTTGGAAGTAATTAATAACTTAGAGACTGGTGTTAAAATTCCATCCCAAGGGAAAATCACTGATTTCTTAAAAAAAACCCTTCCTAAAGCCCCTAATAATATTTTTCAGGATGTTCCAAAAATGAACGGCACACATATGGTTTCCAATATAGGAGGTTACGATTGTACCACTTTTGGGGAAAAAACAAATATAGCGGATCATTCCCAGGTTTTTAGACAAGATGAGTGGATAGGAGAGGTAGAAGCAAGTCAGCAATGCATGTCTGGACAAGGAGATTATATAGATAAAGATGATGGTATTTCATGCTTTCCCTCAGGAATAAAGTTATTTAGTCCATTAGAGATCTCCAGTGAGGTAGGGGTCTGCAATATCGACTCTAAAGAAATGGTGTATTCATCCCTTAATGATGTGCCTGAAGAGTTTTTTCACAAAATGGACAAAGAGGTCCAGGACATCCATTTAGATAAAGATTTTTTGGTTCAGTGTCTGGATACTATATCGAAATATACCATTAAGGCTCTTGCACATCCAGTAATGTCTAATGTTGTTTTATTGAGGCATATAATGGTATTAAGACAGCTTTAAAACTCTTTCTAGTTTTTGTGCTGTGAAGTTTGCTGCTTTAGAACAACAAATTTCACAATTATTGGGGAAAAGAAAATTCACAGATCTAGGCATAATTTGTCATTTTCTCCCCTAAATGTTCAAGAGCCCTCAAAAGGCAAAAAGGGCAAAAAGAGGGGTGGAGTAAGTAAGAAAAGAAGGGGGAAGAAAAAGCTTGGGCCTGTGGAACTTACTCAGACTCCTAACTTAGGAAAACAGAAAGATGAATTAAACATTAAGGATGAAAAGACTAATAAAATTGGGGTTACAGGTACCATTAGTATAGGAGAGGTACAGAGAGATACAAGGAAGAATCCTGACCAAAAAAAACAAATCTTTACTTGTGGATGGGACACTTATAAAAGATCAAGAAAGGTGGGAGGGTGATTACACTGGGAAACAAAAAACAAATTCTAAGGAGAATTTAATTAAGGTAGATCAGTCTAATAAAGATCTTTGCCCAAATCTCATGTTGGCCAAGGAGGATAGTAACTCCAAGGGGTATGACCTGGAAGCATATAATTTAATTTGTACAGGGAAAGAAGTAGTTTTTAAATTAGATAAGCTGTATTTTAAACATTATGAATCTACTGCAACCCTAACCAGCCTGATAGCCCATATGTTGAGAGCAGAATTAGGGTTACCAACAGTCATGAGATGCTCTTATTATGGTGACTAGAGGTACTTCAACCCTACTAATTCAGTTTACTTTATGCTCCCTAACATGGATATGGCAAAATTGGTCTGGGCTAAGCAAGACCTGGTAGACTCTTTGGGATTACTGTTATCAACACCAGTGACCTGGTCAACAATTTGGAAAAATGTTTATAATAGGGCAAAATAGGAAAAATGTTAACATATGATATATTCAAAACTACTCTTGTAACACTGAATTGGGAGTTTGGAGCTTCCCGTGAAACCTCAATGATCTCTATTTTTGGGCTGGATATATTGGAGGGAGAAACTGCTACTAATTTACCATCATTATTGCGGATGATTTTATCAACTATTATCAAAACCCATATACTTCCAGAAGAATTTGTGGAGGTGAATAGAGTTTGGAATGATAAAGAGGGTACTCAGATTAACTGTATTATTGGTTCTGCACAATTGTTGGTATTACTTTTTGAAAATAGACATGTGTTGGATGAGGTGGGTATTTACATGGTGGAACTGAATGAGTGGGAGACATCAGGTCAATCTAGAGCCATGTAACCTTGACTAAGTTTTTTGGAAATACAAAGTAATGAGTCCTCATTAGAGCAGGAAGAGAGGTCAGAAAGTAACCCTGGTTATAATGTCCTTAATTGGAATATGAGGACTCCATAATAAGTTTGTGGATCCATGATGGGTTGCTTTTATTTCGTGACATGAAGTGATTATTTTCCAGGAGACATGGGTTTTAACATCTCCTTTCCTGAATGGATATGAAATTAGTTTTGTGCCAGCAATTAAAGAGAAAAAACATGGGAGGAACAAAGGAGGTCTGGTTACAATGATCAAAATTAGGGAAGGATTAAGGGTAATCAAAAGTTACTCTCCAACTCCCGAGATCCTTATGGTAGTGGTTAACTGGGACCTTTGTATCGTTCTGATTGTTAACATTTATATTCCACCATGTTTACAAACTTACTCTACACATGATTTTTGGTCCAAACTATCGATGGAAATAGATTTAATGATACAGTCAAATTGGATAGATACTGTCCTTTTAGCTGGGGATTTTAACGCTAGGATAGCCGAGTCCGATAATTTATCATTGTTACAAGAACTATTATATATGGCAGATTTGGAAAAAATAAATACAACTGACATGATTGTAAATGAGGCAGGGAGATGTTTTAGTACTTTTATCACAGAGAATAATTTCTTGATTCTTAATGGGAGATTAGAAGGGGATCGTCAGGGTGATAGCACTTTTTTCTCCCCAGCTGGTAAGAGCATAATTGATTTTATATTATGCTCTCCTTTTAGTTATCATTTCTGTAGGAGATTATATGTGGCTATGAGAACAGAAAGCGATCACGCAGCAATTTTGCTGGATTTTAGGATTTCTGATAATGTCATTCCTCCCCCCAATAAGCCCTTGGCGGATATTGAGATTAGTGGGAAAAAAAGGTTAAGATTGAATAATGAGTCAATGCAAGGAGTTTGGAACCTTTTATACTCTTCTATTTTTGTCGAGTTATTTCAGCAGGTACATAATGGCTCCAAAGGTGAAAGGATCAGTGAATTATTAAACATAGGGTATCAACAGATTAAGACACTGATTTACTCAGCTAATAGTGTTAAGCCCCAGTTAGCATCCTGGTTTGATGGGTATTGTAAGAGAGAGAAAAGAAATTTGATGAGGGCCATCAGGCAGACAAAAAAAAATCTGAGTAAGATGGCGATTATAAATTTAAATAAAATGCGAAGGGAGTACAAGGAATTTCTCCATCAGAAAAAAAGAGAATTTACTGAAAAACAATGGGGTGTTATGTACCGAGTTATTAAGGAGGGTGATATTAAGCTTTTTTGGGCTTTGGTGTCCAAGGGGACAGCTGATCAGAATTCTAGACCTCCCATATATATCCCCAAGGAAACTTGGATATCTTATTATAGTCTACTATTTAATAGACATTCTACCAATGATGATGATGTGATAGAAAATTTTAACATTGAGGGGGAATACACATCGTTAGTGTTTTCATTTGGAGAGGTGGAAGAAGCCATTGTGAATTTATCAAATAATAAAGCACCTGGACCTGATTTGATACCAGGAGAAATTTACAAGAGGCACTTAAATTATTGGGTAGTTTTTTTTACTAATTTTTTCAATATCTGTTTAAAAGAGAGATTTATCCCATTATCTTGGACAAGAAATATAATAGTTCCAATCCATAAAAAGGGCCAACTTCATTTGCCATCTAATTATCGCCCAATCAGTCTTATTGACATTAGTGGAAAAATCTTTGCTAAAATAATATTACATAAATTACAAGATTGGATAACTGCAAACTCCCCTTTATCGATGTTTCAAGCAGGTTTTCATAAGGATTGTTCTACGATAGATAATATTTACATCTTAGCCCATCTGATAGAAAAATACAGATCATTTCGTAAAATGAAGCTGTATGCTGTGTTTGTAGACTTTTCTGCAGCATTTGACTCGGTTAATAGAGCCAAGTTATGGGAGATATTATTAAATAGACGAGTACCATTAAATTTATTAGCCCCCATTATTAGGTTATATTCTCACACAACATCAGCTATTAGATATGATAATAAGGGCAACACTTCTGACTACTTCAGTACAACTTTGGGAGTTAAATAGGGATGTCCTTTGGCCCCCCCTTCTTTTTAGTTTGTATATTGATGCCCTTCTGACTTATAAAGATATAGATATTCTTGATTCCCCAAAAATTAAGAATATCCCAGTACATTGTCTGGCCTATGCAGATGATCTGATTATTTTTGCTTTATCTGCTCAAGGTTTACAAAATAAAATAAATCAATTTAGCTCTAAATGTAAACATTTGGACTTATTAATAAATGTGAAAAAAACTAAGCTGCTGATTTTTGCACCCTTACAGGGACATCAAATTAAACCAAGGATTTATTTAAATAATGAACTTATTGAAGTGGTATCCTCTTATATATATTTGGGGGTGAAGTTTGCTTCGAATGGAAATTGGATAGAGCATTGGAGAGGACAAGTGATAAGGCAAAACTGATTGTTAGGCTCTCTTATGTTTTGCTTAGAAATATGCAGGATATTTGGTCTACCGGCATTGATAGTCAAGCAGGCCAAAATTAATCCTATTCTTTGTATGGCTTAGGAGGTCTGGAACAACAATGTCCCTTCATGGTTGAGATCCCACTTTCTCTCTACTATAAATCTTTATTGCAGGTTCCGCTTGTCACTTCTAATGTTGTAGCTAGGGCTGAATTGAGTAGAGTACCTATTGTTACAATAATTGATATACGTCTCATGAGTTACTGGATCAAAATTATTAATCAACAGACTAATATTATGCCTCTACTATGCCTTAGAGAAAAATTATCTTGGCACAAACAGAATTTTAGGTCTCCTTGGGTCAAAAATATTCAACGTATTTTGGGCAGTGTTAATATGCTTCATCTTTGGACAGATTGGGAGAAATCAATATCTTATGTGTTTAAGGAGTATGTCAAAAAGAAAATACTTAGGCTTGCCTATGATAAGCAAATGGAGCTCCTCAGAGCTCAACGTCAGGCCAGATGGTTAGCTTAAAATAAAATTGATGTATTTATAGAGAAATATCTTACTCTTGGGCTGACCCTGTTAGAAAGAAAAATGATTACTTGGGCAAGACCGGAATCATCTGTTCTAAATATGCTTTTTTAATAAGATGACTCCACCCAATTCAGGCTTGGAGTTTTGCAGATGTAATAAGGGTTTTCAAGAAGATCTTTATCATATTACGGTACAGTGCCCTTTATATAAAATCCCGTGGTTTAATCTGTTAAATGATTTTCTTATTAAATATGTGAATGCAAAATATGATATTTTATTCATACTTCTTCACCCTCGGACATTGGAGGAGGCTAAGATGGTTTCAAGTTTTTTTTATCAGGTGTTGAAACACAAAGAAAAACGTCTCTCTGCCTATGACAATTAATTTGTTCATGGATTTTTATGTGTTAAAATTTTAAATGTAATATTAGATTTAATATTTTTTTCTTCTCTTTTTTGTATATAATTTTATGTGCTTAGTATGTTGTAAAGGCTTGATTGCTGAACAATAAAAACATTGAAACCTGAAACCTTAATTCAAAACCCACAAAAATGACATCCTGGACAGACACCAACACATGCATCTTGGTCTTCGGGACCCCATTAGGTGGATTCTGCACTTAAAGAGCTAGTGTACTGACTAAAACAAAATATTGTTTTTCAAAAACAGTCAACCATTACCCTTTATATCTGAGGTCCTTTTTCTTTTCCCTTTGGTTAAACAGAAGATTGTTTACCTGATGTCAGTAGGTGTGATGTATGGAACAATACTCTGCCTGGCAGCCGACATATCTAGCTCTGCTCCTCCATTACATATTCAGCATTGTGACCGCACTGACTGTATTATCATTGCTGCTTAGGAACAGCCACTCAGTAGCTGCCAGATCAGTCGCCTGTGATGTTACTGTCAGTGAGATCACAATGCTGATGATGTAGTGGGGGGAACAGAGTTAGATATATCAGCTGCCAGACAGAGAGCTGTTCCACACATCCAGCATGATATTACCACTTAGAAAACTTTCTGGTGAGCAAAAGGAAAAAGGAAAATACTTTGAAATGAAAAGTTACAACTGGCTACTTCTTAAAAATTTGTGTAATTTTCCTGCCTGTCTGTTTTGGTTTCATGAACTCTTTAACTATTGGAAAAATGACCCCAAATGTGTTTTTGTTTTTCATTGTAAAATCCTTTTCATGAGCCAGTTTTTTTTTCTCATATGGCCATATAAAAAAGAATATGGACAGACAAAAAATAATCCTTTCATTTGAAAAAAGAATCTGGAAAAAAACAAAGTCCAAATTATTTTTTCATATGAGAGCATCCTTTTTTGTATGAATGAAAAAAGCTCACAAAAAAGGATGCCCTCACACGAAAAAGAGAATTTGGACTTACTGTTTTTCATCTGATTCTTTTTTCATATGAAAGAATCCTTTTTCGTGAGCTTTTTTTGTTCATATGAAAAAAGATGCCCTCATACGAAAAAAAATTTAGACTTAATTTTTTTCTGATTCTTTTTTCGTATGAAGGAATCCTTTAATGTGAGCTTTTCCCATTCATACAAAACAGGATGTCCTCATATGAAAAAAGAATTTGGACTTAATTTTTTTTCTGATTCTTTCTTTATAATGAAGGAATCTTTTTTCATGAGCTTTTTTTCCATTCCTACAAAAAAGGATGCCTTCATTCGAAAATAGAATTTGGACTTAGTTTTTTTTCTGATTCTGTTTTTTGTATGAAGATATCCTTTTTCATCATCTCTTCTGCTCATACAGCAAGGGTACCTTGATATGAAAACAGATTTTGGTCATAGTTTCTTCCCACATTTGAACTTCAACAAGCCATAACTCCCTCAATATTTAGACTTAAGGGACAATCTATATATCAAAACAAGGGTCTTAATGAGTACTGCAAGAATAACACATACCCCCTCCCAAAAAAAATGTAGGTCCCATACAAAAAAACAATAAAAATTAATAAATGACAATTTTTCATATGAACAAAAAAAGCTCACGAAAAAGGATTCTTTCATATGAAAAAAGAATCAGACAAAAAACAGTAAGACCAAATTCTCTTTTTCTTGTGAGGGCATCCTTTTTTGTGAGCTTTTTTCATTCATACGAAAAAGGATGCTCTCATATGAAAAAATAATTTGGACTTTGTTTTTTTCCAGATTCTTTTTTCAAATGAAATGACAATTCCCAAGGTTGTAAATCCGATTTATGAATTAAATAAATAAATAAATAAATATCATTGGAACTTTAACAAGTCATAACTCCCTCAATATTTGGACTTAGGGAACAATCTATATAGCAAGACAAAAGTCTTCATGAGTACTACTAGAATAACACATATGGGGCAATATTAGAAAAAACAATAGAAAATAAAAATTCCCACAGGATAACATTGGGACTTCAAGTCATAACTCCCTCAATATTGGGGCTTAAGAGACAATGTATATATTAACACAAAGGTCTTAATGAGTACTACAAGAATGACATATGTCCCCCCCCCCAACATTTTTGGGACAATGCAAAAATTAAACAAAGGTCTTAATGAGTAAGTAATACAAGAATAACATCTATTCACCCCTAAACATTTAGCGGCAATATAAAAACAGTGAAAAATACAAATTCCCCATAAGATAACATTGGAACTTCAACAAGCTATGTGTCCCTCAATATTTGGACTTAAGGAACAATCTGTATATCAAAACAAAGGTCTTAATGAGTACCGCAAGAATAATACATATTTCCCTCTAAACATTTAGGGACAATACAAATAAATAAATAGTCACCAAGAGAGAGTATGCACAAGGATTGTGGTGCTCATCCAGAGAATTCATCAACAGCAGTACACAAACTGTGTCACTCACACCCACTTTAAACACTGGACACCGGAGCTCAGAACCAATAAACTTTAGTAAATATTAGAATGCTACATCAGACAGCCTGACACATTTTGAATTCAGTTAATCCTTTATCAGAGGCTAAAAAAACAGTTGATCGCATGATCCATATATACCAACACTAATTACAACTACACATAATTACCTAACATATAGTTTAAAATGATTGGTTGCAGACTTAATTGTTAGAAATACATCCTGGTCCAATAACAATTAAAAGTCATAGCAACTATCAACACATTAATATAGTGACAAAACATACATATAAGTACTAAATGTTATAATTACCCCACTATAACTAAAGTGCTTAAACCAGTATAGATATATTCTTGAACTTCAAATAAATGTTCCATTTTGTTCAATGCAACATAATATACTTATCTATTTTCTAGATAGGGTTTTAGCTCCAGACCTGTTTTTTATTTGCCAGTGATTTTCCTGTTTTTAAATTTTGTTTCTAAAGTTGCCCCCTCTTGGGTTAGGATAGACCCTTTCAATACCAATAAACTCAAACTTGTGTTCCTGGCCATCATTAGCATTCACAATGTATGCTGCTGTAGCATCTGTTTCATATTTCTTCTTTATGGCTTTCACATGCTCATTTACCCTGATTCTAAATTGCCTTTCTGTTTTTCCAATGTAAAACACTCTACACTTACATCTGGCTAAATAAATTACACCCTGTCTACTGCAGGTTACACATTGTCTTAGTTCAAACTGTTGTTCATCTCTCTCATTCGTGAAACTTTTACAAGTTGCAATGTGTTTACATGCTATGCTGCTATGCAGTTTTTACACTGAAAGCATCCTTTATCATTTCCTAGCCATGTCAACTGTTTTTTTTTTTCATTATAATGACTATTTACCAAACTGTCCTTGATGGTCGGTGTCCTTTTACATGACATAATGGGTGGGAGTTTTGTTATTTCTTGCAAACCTCTGCCACTCCACAGCACATGCCAATGTGTTTCAGTAATTTTTTTCACTTTTTTGGCATGAGCAGAAAAAGTAGTGACATAATGAAATCTGTCACTTACTCTTTCTTCTCTTGGTCTATCCCTCAACAACACATCTCTGTTCTGAGATACAGCTTGTTCATGGGCTTCATTTACAATATTCCTCGCATAGCCTGTATCCAACAGCCTATTACTTAGCTCATTTGCTCCATTATCAAATGCTTCCTGTGTGCTACAGTTTCTTTTAACCCTCAGGAACTGGCCCTTTGGAATATTTTGTATGGTATGACATGGATGGCAACTGGACACCACCAGAAAAGTGTTGTCACACACCAGGGAATGACAAATCCCATAGCCTGATGTCCTGGGCTACCATTTTTGTCACAGGGACAATCATTTGTCAGGGGGACAGTTGCCCACTGACAACCATTGCTCTGCATTGTGTCTACTTCAATATTATTCCTTACCTGCACTTTTATCATCCGTCTGGGAGTGGGCTCCCCATCATGGCTTCAGTTCTGAAGCCTGGTGGTCTAGTGGAGCTGAGGGAAGCAGCAGGCACAGCAAGAGGAGGTGCACACCATGTGGTTGAGGTGCGTACCAGGCAACAATCTGCTGAGAGGTTGGGTGCATGGCCACACACCATGCTGCAGGCACAGCAGCATCACATGATGCTTCTCCTGGCAGTCACCTGAGAAGTCCGAGGGTGCCTGCCTCATGAGCGGCTGAGGACTCAGGAATGCTCATGCCCACACTGCCCACTGCCAGCAAAAGGGGGTTACTGACAGAAGGAGTCACCAATCAGCAGCTCA
This sequence comes from Neoceratodus forsteri, assembly GCA_016271365.2. Classification (NCBI taxonomy): domain Eukaryota; kingdom Metazoa; phylum Chordata; order Ceratodontiformes; family Ceratodontidae; genus Neoceratodus; species Neoceratodus forsteri. Next base: position 821,281,480 of record CM028137.1, on the reverse strand, counting down.
ACTCCTTCCTTTTGCTGCACACTACTGGCTGAGACCACTGTTGGGGGTGGAGCAAATGGGCAGTGAGGAGAGTATTGTGCACAGTTTTCTCCATTCTCCATTACTGAGATACAAGTTGTGTGTTTGAATTTGGATTCGGAGGGCAGCATAACTTTACTCAACAGTTTTGTTTATTTGTTAGGGACTCATTGCTGATCACAAGAGAAAAAAAGATTTAAAACAGACAAGAAGAACAAATCAAGGGAAGAAACAAGCAGGGAAGGGAATTAAAGGGGGTGGAGAGTGAGACTGGAGATGGGTGCGCTAGGCCTTGTATCGTCGTGTGAGAGCCACAGCAACCACTGAGTTTGTCAGCTGACAGACAGGAGGGAGTGGGGTAGAAATTGATGAAAATAAAAGAAAAGTACTAAGGGCCAGGGGGAAAACAACAGGGGTTCTTAATTTTTTTAAGAAGAAGCAGCAGTGTGTGAACTGAGAGACTCGAGTCCTCTTCAGGCCAGACCAGCTCTACTGTAACTGCAGTGCTTGCTAATTGTTGGGTCTGCCTAGTGAAGAACAGGAGGGAGAGAGAGAGAGAAGTACAAATTATAACAAGCATTTGTCAATGCTGAATGTTTGCTTGCAGGCATTGGCATTGGTGGGGTGTGCTTTTGGGTCATCAGGCATAATGGCCACGCCATTTCACCACACCCTATCCTGCAGGCACCAAGTGACACGGTGTGCCTTGGGTGTTCGGCCCTTATGCTCACCCCATTCCATCAAGAAATACGGTGAGATGGGTGCAGTATAGGAGAATGGGGTGAACTTTGGGGCCGAAGAGTCCAAGGCACACCTCAATGCCTCTCATTGCCTGCAGGGTGTGGGTGGGGGTGGAATGGTATGAGCATTACAGGCGACATTTCCAAGTCACATCCCTGATGCCTGTCATTCTCTACAGGGTTGGGTGTTATGGTCGGGAAACCCTAACGCCTCAGGCATTCATTAGTATTTTCACTTCAAATATTCAACATGGGTTTTTTGTGACCCCCAGCTCACGAACAGTGGCAATATCAGTTTGTTATCCGAAAGCTGATTTTGCAAAGTGACTACAGCATTTGGCACCACAGGTGCGAAAACACATTTCGAACAAGATGTGAAAAATGACAGTTGTACTGTTCATGGGGAGGTGTAAAAAATGGCAATGTTGAAAATCTGCAGTGAAAATAGTAAAAAAACTGGTGAAGTCATGAGCATGCGTAGAAACTGCGCAATGCACACCTTTAATGTAATTAGTTTGGGGATTCTGTACAGAAGATAGTCAACACAAGAATTTTGGGACCTCTACTCATGAACAGTGTCACTGTGATTTTCTTAATCTGTCCCGAACAGTGATTTCCCACAGCGACCACGCATTTCTGCGCAGAAAGTGTGAAAACACATTTTGCCCATGTTGTGAAAAATTACAGCTGTACTGTTCATAAGGAAGTGTGGAAAAATGCCAGTGGTGAAAATCTGGACTGAAAATATAACAAATTCCTGAACTTACGAGGGTGCTTGGAAACAGCGTAATGCTTGCTCGTAACACAGTCATTTTATGGACTTTTGTCACCAAATTTTCAACATAGCCATTTTACGACCTCTGCTCATGAACAGTGTCACTGTGTTTTCTTAATCTGTCCCAAAATATTGATTTTGCACACTGATCATGCCCATTCTCATGCTAAGGCGAGGAACATTTTGGGGAGATGTGAAAATGACAGTTGTACTGCTCATAAGGAGGTGTGGGTAAATGGCAATGTTGAAAATCTGGAGTGCAAATACTAAAATTCGCAAACTTATGAGCATGTGTGAACTGCGAAGCATGCTCAGAAACAGTCATTTTGGAATTTTTTCACCCAACTTTAACATAGCCATTTTAAGACCTCTGCTCATGAACAGTGTCACTGTGATTTTCTTAATGTGTCCCAAACATTGATTTTGGCACACCGACTGTGCCATTGTGCGCTATATGCATGGAAACACATTTGGGCAAGATGTGAAAATGACAGCTGTACTGCCTATAAGGAGGTGTGGTAAAATGGCAACATTGAAAATCTGAATTACAAATATAAAATTTACCGGGCACCTGACGTCTCGTGGGAACTGCATAGCCGCTCTATAAAATAGTATTTTGGATGCCTTTAAAATTTTAACATAGGGTTTTGAGAGCTCACCTCATGAACTGTGACACTTTCATTTCATACATCGGTCCCAAAAGGTGGTTTCATGCAGTGAACCCGAAATCACCATTCAGGACTGAATAACAAAATTACAGTGCAAGCATTCATGAGGTGGGGTCCCAAAAACCCGATGTTGAAAATTTGGTGAAAAAATTCCAAAAAATGCCTGAGATATGCATCAAAGTTGAAAAAACCCTATTTATTCCATTATACAGCTTACCGGCATTTCCTCAGTTTGTGGTCGGTTTGAAGAGTGCAGACGTGTTCCTGGTCCACCGAAAATCATCGCACCAGACTCCGGAGGTAAGTATGGGGTGGGAGGGTGTGGGGAAGCAGGGTGCGCAGAGGATGGGTGTGGGTGGGGGTCAAGACAGTCAGCGTGGGACCATTCCTTCTTTTAGATTTCTTTTTCTTGTTGGAAGATGATGTAGGACGTTTGCCACACTGGGGTGGGCTCCCAGTGCGGCAGCTGAAAGTTTTTGGGGGGCCAGCAGATTGGGCACCCCCATTGGCCATAGAGAGCTTTGCCTTGCTGGGGTGGGCTCCCAGCGTGGCACCTGGAAGGCTGTTTGGGGGGGCACTGGAGCCGATGGAGGATTGGGCACCCCCGTCAGTTATACTGTGTGTGTAGGGGGGAGCACGTGAGCATGCTGGGGTGGGCTCCCAGCGTGCTACTTGTTGAGGGGGAGGAGCTGTCTATGACAGCTCTTGCACTGCAGTGCTGACGTGAAGGCACTTTGCATACTGCCGACGGGGGCAGTATGCATATTGCCTACACGCTGCGGCTTGTTCTTTCAACTGTACAACACTGCATTTGCAAACACTGTCGTAGACAGCTCTTACATTCATTGGCACGGTGGAGCCATGCCTGCAAAAGGCAGCAGGGCATTGGAGGTAGGGAGGCACACCTACGAATTCTCGTATGGTGGCACTATGTTTCTTGCACATGTGTGCAAGCAAACATAAAAAGGAAAAAAACAAAACAAAAGGCATGGTATAGCTGCTGCTGCAGCTGATTGAGCTACTGAATCCAGTCCGCCAACTGCCTGCAGTGCCAGTGTCTTTCTGCTGAGGGTAGGGGCAGGAGGAGGAGAAAGGCAGACATTGAAATAAAAACTGTTAAACATAAAAGGTTGGATTTGGTTTGGGGGACACAAGTTACATAATCTTAGCTCATCTGTGTGTAAGAGAGACAGAGTCTAGACTAAGTCTGGGGCACTGACAGAGTGTGAGACTCCACTCCAGTGTCCACACTAGTGCCTGACTTTGAGGGACAGGACAGGAAGGAGAGAGACTAGAGGCAGAAATTGAAAAAGAAAAAGATATAAAAATAAAAAGAAAGAAAGAAATCACATCATATTAAAGTGTTGAGTTGTTTGAGACACTAAATTCAGCTCATATCAACTGCGTGCTGTGCCTGTGTGTCATTGTCTTCTGAGGGACAGGAGGGGCAACTCAAGAGAAAGAGGCAGACATTGAAATACAACTATTAAACTAAGGCAAAAATAAGCATAAAAAGTTAGATCTGGGAGGACTTCCGGTTCCGTCCCCCGAGTAATGGCAGCCTAGAAGGATAACTGTGTCTACCCCAAGCTAAAAAGCTACATTTAGGCTGTAATCCTGCATATTTCTGAAACAGATTTTATATTACAAAACCAGAGGAAAGTATAGAGAATTGGAGAGATTGAATTTAATAACGAAACACAGCACGATGGAGGAGATAGCTGATGGAACTGAATTGGAGGCCTCAGTTGCATCAGATAACCGTGATTCTGCAGATCTTAAATGGGGCTTGTTCAAATATCAGCAGAAACAACCAAAAAACAAAGTAAAGAAGGCAAAACTTGACCTAATTTACCAAGAGATACTTACTTTTCGTGCAGAAATCAAAGAAATGTACAGTGAGTTACGAAGGGATGTGATACAATTAGAGCAGAGAGTAGACGAACAAGAGAGAATTGCAACAGTAACTGAGAATAGAATAGACGATTTGGAACCAACAGTACAGCAGATGAAAGAGATGCAAGAACAAATAATTGATCGCCAAGAAGATTTCGAGAATAGAGCACGCCACAAAAACATCAGAATTTACTGTTTACCTGAGGATTCTGAGGGAACTAACATTAAGGAATTTGTTGAAGCTTTGCTACACACAGCCTTAGAACTGCCAAAAGATCTCAATCTTCATCTCGAAAGAGTGCATAGGGCATTGGCACCTAAACCTACCTCTGCAAATATTCCACCTAGGTCAGTAATTCTTTGTTTCAACAGCTATGCAACAAAAGAACATATTCTGCTTACAGCATGGCAGTGCCAGAAAGTTTTCTATGGCTCAACTCGCATATATCTTGATCATGACTATGCACCAAAAACCACTCGTTTGAGACATGCTTATTTACCGTTACTTCCAGTACTGAAATCAGCAGGGTACAAATTTACAACCCCTTATCCAGCGTGGCTAATTGTACATCTGTCTACCGGAAAGAGGGAGTTTTCTACAGCTCATGAAGCAAAAGAAGAACTTACAAAAATGGGCCTACAATTTCCCAAACAAAGTTTAGGTGGCAACAATCCAGAAAAACGCCAAGTTGGCTGGCAGTCTAACTCTAACAGAAGACAGGGAAAACAAGAACTGGGAACAATCAGGTCTACCCTAGCAGTCTACAGGAGAGAAGCAAAAAGTGACAATACTTGAAACTAACTGAGATGCTCAATCGGCTGAAGTGAGCAGGAGAGAGAGAGATTGAAAAAAAAAGTGCTATGACATCGATTTCTCGGGCCTGAAGTGTGCTCTCTATAATAATGAGCTGCTCTGAGCCTGAATTAGGCGACTGCACGATGAACAGATTCTACCTCATATAATCCAAGTGCCTTCTATTGGTGGACTAGAAGTTACAGATATAATTATTTGACTATGCTAATTGCATTTTTTTGTCTCTTCCATCGATAATTGAAGTAACATAAGGGGAAAACATTTTCAGAAAGCTTGGGGTGCAGGGAAAGGGGGAGGGAGCAGTTTTTGAGCTCTATGCTGCTTTTGGGGGATGCCCCTAAAGATTTTCTTTGGAGTGTTATACTCCTCTCCTATATTATTTTTGACTTATTTAAAGGGGAACAGTTTACTGGCTCCTCGAAGGCCTCTAACAATAATGTTAAGGGATTCCCTTCAGTTCTAGGGAGAGTTCAAATGCTCCAGGAGCAGTTTCTACTTTAAATTTGGAGTTTTTTATTTCTCTCCCCACATTCGGAAGTCCTAAAGCTTTTACAGTACAGAATAATATCAAAAGCAATAGTTATATGTATATATGTTTTTGAGTTACTGTCAATCATTGATGCACAGCTATCTTTTCAGATTACTGGATACACCACTTACATTAGCAGTTTACAGTGGCTAATCACAGCTATATATGTGATAATAAGTTATTTTTGGTTGATAAGGGACAGTAGGAAAACTTTAGTTAGATTACGTAGCACTGGGCAGAGGACAGAACATCTAAGACGAGATAGGATATTTCTTGTTGCTACATACTGGAGACTTTGTGGATCCTTGTGGAAATTGGAAGGGGAGTGGTGGAGGGGAGAAAGTGCAATAATCAGTAATGATTTATCAAATGAAAACAAAATATGGCATTAGAAACAGCTAAGATATTGTCATTAAATATTAATGGCATTAATCATCCCATAAAAAGAACTAGATTACAATAATATCTGAGGAAGCAAAACGCAGAATGCATTTATTTACAGGATATTATATTTGTCGCAAGGGGAACATGCTAAGCTTGCTACAGGTGGCAGATACACTGTCTTCTCTTCATCTAGTAAGTCGGGGAAGAGGCTAGGAGTGGCAATCTTGATTGCCAATAGCTTGGCAGAAGACACCAGGAGAAACGATTGCTGTGTGACTGGACTTCTCTGCTGGGACTAAAGTAGAAGAACTTTTGTACTTGGACCTTTAATTTAGGTAAAAAGAAACTAAAATACAAAAAAAAAAGTGTGTTTGGGTTAACTGAACTGAATGGGTATCTGAAGAGTTATCTCAGGTGATTGAAAGGACTTAACTGCTGTGAGGTTTAAATTACTTGTAGAAAGATCTGGTAAGTAGGGGGGAGTGGCTTAGCTAGCAGGAAGCTACATTTAAAGACTGCCTTAGAAAGATTCTGCTAATAGCTTGGCAGAAGACACCAGGGGAAAGGACTGCTGTGTGACTGGACTTCTCTGCTGGGACTATATTGCCCTCCTTCCCTCCTCTCCACCCCCCCCACCCTAAGCTAGTTCTATTTTTATAGGCACAGGATTTGACTAACAACAAGAACTTCCTGTTTGGGGGCAGGAAGTGAGTGATCACAGAACCACCAAGGACCCACCATCCTAGAAGGCAAGAGTAGCTCTCCGGCCCCTCTAGCTGCTGGAGGTCTGCCTCTGAGCAAGTAAGTGGTATACTGAGAAATATAGGATATTCTTGTCTCAGAACAGGACAATCAGGAGCTTAAAGGGCACAGGCAGAAAGTAAGGAGAGAGAGAAAAACAGAGGAAAGAGTAAGGATTGCAAACAGTTAAGGGGCCAGAAATAAGACATGATTGAGTGGTGCAGTGCAGTGGCTGTGGAGCAGCAGTCTTCAGGAGATGTTCTGGAGGATGCGGTGTTGTCCCATCTGCAGGCACCTCTCTGGGCTGAGGAGGAGGTTGCTTATCTCCAGGCTGAGTTGGCCAGGTTGTGGGACCTCCTCTTCTATCCAGAGACCACCAGTGCCACTGCCATTGCCTCAGAGGTTGCCAAGAAAGAGGAGCGGTTGGACCACAGTGGGCTCAGGGAGGGTGAGGGTGGTGGAACAGAGGCACATCCTCCAGTTGTACCTCTCACACTTACTATGCCATTCTGGCAAAGTGTGGTTCCTCTATGGAGGCACCTGCAGGAGGAGACCAAGGAGGATGTTGGGAACCTCCACAAAGGAGACCCACAGGAGGGTGGCAGGGACCCCTGCAGGGAAAGGAAACAACTCCTGGTGGGAGACTCCATTGTTAGGAAGGTAGAACTGGGGGAGGAAGGGGAGAGGGAGGTAAGGTACCTGCCTGGCGCCATGGCTTGGAGGGACAGGGAGCGAATCCTCAGGATTGCCGGAGCAGCTGCACAGGGGAGGGAGCTGGATGTCATTGTCCACCTAGGGACAAATGACCTGGCTAAGAAAGGGAATAGAGAAGTGCAGGAAGAGTTTGTGAAATTGGGGAGGGGCCTTAGTCAAGTAGCATGCACGGTAACCTTCTGGGGTGCTGCCCATCTCGGACATATGGACAGACTAGGTGTTCCGCACCATGGGATTCAATCAGTGGTTGAAAACTGGTGTGGAGCTCAGGGATTTGGCTTCATTGGGGACTGGGGTCCACCTGGAGTGATGCAAGCCTATACTGGCATGATGGGCTGCATCTGTCCAGGAGGGAACCAGGATCCTAGGTGATAGGTTTAAATGCTTCATTGGCAAGCTTTTAAACTAGCCAAGGGGGGAGGCACTGGAAAGGAGCAGGAAAATCCCAGCCCCCAAATAATCACGGTAGTAAGTGCGGCAAACACCAACATAGAGGTGTCGATAGGGAAAAGGGCAGGGGTAAATGGAGAAAGTGACAAAGGCAAGAAGGACAGGGATGGGGCAAAAGGAGTAAGGCCATCAGGAAATGGAGGGTAATGAGTACCAATGCCCGTAGTCTGGGCAACAAGCTCCCTGAGCTGGTGGCCTTGATGGAAGAGGGATGCCTGGATATTGTAGCAGTCACAGAAACATGGTACACAGAGAACCATGACTGGGATGTTAACATACCAGGGTACATAACCTACAGGAGAGACAGGCAGGGGAGAAGAGAGGGAGGAGTAGCTCTCTATGTAAAGGAAGGGATAAAAGCAACTGAACAAAAGAGTAAACAGGGAGGAGAGGAGGCACTGAGGGTCACCTTGGAGACTGGAAAGGGCACCACAATCCACACAGGGGTTGTGTACAGACCCCCATGTCAGGGGAAGGAATGGACAAGGATATGATAGAAGGCATTCTTAGAATGGCAGAGAAAGGGGAGATACTGTTGATGGGAGTCCTGAATATGCCAGATATTAACTGGAGCACATTTGCTGCAGCCACATCCAAGAGCAGGGCCATTCTTGATGCCCTACAGGTGGCAGGCATTAGACAGCTAGTTTCGGAACCCACTCATGAGGGAGCAATCTTAGACCTCATACTCTCAAATGGGGGCAGTGAGAGGATCTCAGATCTAGAAGTGGGTTGCCATCTGGGGACAAGTGACCATCAAACAGTGTGGTTCATGTTAAACTCAGCTACAGAGTCAAGCCATACAATTGATTGATTGAAAGGACTTAGCTGCTGGACTTTAGGAGCGCTGACTTTGACAAGATGGGAGAGTGCCTCAGAAAAGCACTAGCAAATAGGCTAGAAGGAGGTGTGGAGCAACAATGGGGAATTATCAAAACTGCCATCACAGAGGCAACAAGCCTTTGTGTGAAGCAAATAAATAAATCAAAATGAAAGAAAAAGCCACTATGGTTCTCAAAAGAGGTGGCTGTGAAAGTCAGGAAGAAAAAGATAGCATTCCAGAAGTATAAGGAAACACAGAAGGAGCAGGACAGAGAGCTGTACCAGTTAAGGCAGAAGGAAGCAGGGAAGGAAGTCAGAATAGCAAAGGCCCAGACTGAGGAAAAGATAGCCAACTCAGTTAAGAAGGGGGATAAAACCTTTTATAGGTACATCAGTGAGCATAGAAAGACAAAGGGAGGGATAGTGAGGCTGAATAGAATGAACGGTGGGTGGGCAGAGGGGGACAGTGAAAAAGCAGGAATACTGAATGAATATTTCTGCTCAGTATTCACAAAAGAGGAGGGGGAAGTGCCTAATCCAATTAACAGAAGCATTCTTGATAGGGGGGTTGATTCCAGTCCTTTCACAGAAGAAAGGGTTCCGCAAGAACTCCTAAAACTGAAGGTGGACAAAGCAATGGGTCCTGATGGAATTCACCCCAGAATTCTAAAAGAATTAAGGGAGGAACTAGTGAAACCACTGGCTACTCTTTTTAATAAATCATGGGAGTATGGTGTGGTACCCGAGGACTGGAGGAAGGCGGATGTGATTCCCCTTCACAAAAGTGGGACCAAGACAGAGGCAGGAAACTACAGACCTGTCAGTCTGACCTCTGTGGTAGGGAAAGTGATGGAGTCACTTCTGAAGGAAAGAATAGTTGAGTACCTAGAAGCCAGTGGGAGCAGAGGACCCAAGGCAGCATGGGTTCACAGCGGGAAGGTCATGTCAGACGAATCTAATAGATTTCTTTGACTGGGTGACCAAAGTAGTAGACCAGGAGGGGCTGTGGACATGGCCTACCTAGACTTTAGCAAGGCATTTGACACAGTTCCACACAAAAGATTACTAGTCAAATTAACCAGCCTGGGAGTGGGTCCCAGGGTGGTAGCCTGAGTAAAACATTGGCTGGACAACAGGACACAGAGGGTAATTGTAAATGGAGTCCACTCTGAAGAAAGGGGGTTACTAGTGGGGTACCGTGGGTTCAGTATTGGGTCCAGTCCTTTTAATGTCTTCATCAGTGACATTGCAGAGGGACTGGAAGGAAAGTATGCCTTTGCAGATGACACAAAGATCTGCAACAGGGTTGATACACAAGGAGGCGTGGAAAGGATGAAAAGGGACTGGCAAGGTTGGAGGAATGGTCAGAAGTATGGAAGCTAGGATTCAATGCAAAGAAGTGCAAAATAATGCACCTGGGAAACAAGAACCCAGGGAAGAATACACAATGGGTGGGAGGTAATAACAACAACAAAAAGGAAAGGGACCAGGGGGTAATCATATCAGATGACCTTAAGGTTAGCAAGCAATGTGAGAAGGCAGTAGGGAGGGCTGGGAGTATACTGGGATGTATAGGGAGAGGCATCAGCAGCAGAAAACAGGAAGTTGTTATCCCTCTGTACAGACGGTTGGTGAGACCCCATCTGGAGTACTGTGTCCAGTTCTGGAGACCCCATCTCTGCAAGGACATAGACAGGATAGAGATAGTCCAGAGGAGGGCAACTAAAATGGTGCAGGGTCTGCAAGAGAAGCCGTATGAGGAGAGACTAAAGGAGCTTAATATGTATACCCTTGAGGAAAGAAGGGAGAGGGGGACATGATAGAAACTTTTAAGTACCTCAGTGGAATCAACAAAGTCCAAGAGGGTAGCATCTTTCAGAAAAAGAGACGTGCAAGAACAAGGGGACACAATTTAAAGATAGAAGGAGGGCAGTTCAGGGCAATGTGAGGAAGTATTATTTCACAGAGAGGGTAGTGAATGCATGGAACAGCCTTCCTGAGGAGGTAGGGGTCTAAAACTGTGGGAGAATTCAAGAATGCATGGGACAGACATAAGGCAATTCTTGTGGGGGTAGGAAGAAATAGGCTGTTGGTTAACTAGGATCTCTGGCCTATCCTGTAGGTAGGAAATGGGCAGACTAGATGGGCCTAGCGGTCCTTATCTGCCATCAAAGTCTATGTTTCTATGTTTCTATGATTCCAGCTACTACTCCATTCACTAAAGGGGAGGTCTAGTCAGATAATAATGGGCATTTTGTCATAGTACAAGGGAGGTTGCATGAGACTGACATGACAATGGTGAGTGTTTATCTGCCACCAGGAGAATCTCTCTCTCTCTCTGCTGAGACAGTTCTTTAATAGATTGCTCGAAAAGCAAAAGGGAGTTATGCTGATAGGAGGCAACTTCAACCTAATAATGTCTTCACAGAAAGACTCCACTTTCCCTAAACAACATAAGTTTACTCCCACTCAAAAACTTTTAAAGCCCAGATACCTAAGATGGGTCTTACAGATATATGGCACCATTTCTACCCCTCTGTGGAGGGACATACTTTTGTCTCCCCTAGATTTCACACCTCAGCTAGAATAGATCATTTTTTTTACATCTACAGAGCACCTAGATATGATTCAAGATATATCCCTGGAAGCTCACCTCCTCTCAGACCATATACCTCTTTTAATTAAGGTCGGGTTAAACAAAACTCATAAAACAACTTTATGGAGACTGAATCTTACTCTCTTGAAGGATCCAGTGTTTAAGACCAGAATGGCAGAGAGTATAACACAAACCTTAGAGGAGAACGCAGATCCTTCTGTTTCAGCTACTATCCTCTGGGATACACTGAAGGTTGTGATTAGAGAAGAGATTATTTCTTATTCCTCTAGATTAAATAAACAAAGAGAATCTAGATAGAAAATATTACAAGATAAGTTACAAGAACTACAGCAGGAGAGAGATAGAGGAGAACGAGCTCCACAATTAGAGCTTAGACAAATTCAGTCAGAATTACAATCCAGTTTAGATCATAAGACACAAATGTCCTTACTATATCTTAAAATATACTATTATGAGGGAGGCCCTAAAGGTGCCAGAAATTTGGCTAGATGTACTAGAGGATTTAAGCAGACTGCCACTATTATAAGGATTAGAGACCCCATAGCAGGTGATATTCTTAGTAAAACCCCTGCAGTTTTGAAAGCATTCCAACAATATTATGCAGCTTTGTACTCTGATCCTACACCCCCCTCCGCAGAGGATATAAAAAATGTCTTGACACCCCTTAACTTCCCACACTTATCTGAATCCCAGCAGGCTTCACTTTTATGCCCCATCTCCACTATAGAGATCCAGAAAGCAGTTAAAAATTCTAAAACATTAAAAAGCCCAGGCCCAGATGGCTTTGGAGCCAAATGGTATAAGACTTTTCTTTCAAAATTAATTCAGCCGATGCAAAAAACCTTTTTAGAGGTGCAGGATGGAGGTGCCCCCCACCCTCATGGTCATATGCAACCATTTCAGCTATATTGAAACCAGGTAAAGATCCATTAAATATAGAGTCATATAGGTTTTAAATAATGACTATAAGATATACATGACAATATGGGCCCATAGGTTAGAGAATATACTGCCTACCCTGATACACCCAGATCAGGCAGGATTCTTACGCATGCGTCAGACTGCAGATAGTGTACAAAGAACAATCCACCTGATGGATTATATAGCTAACTCAGCTACCCCCTCGGCTTTAGTCAGTTTAGATGCCTGTAAGGCTTTTGACAGAGTGTCCTGGAGATTTTTATGGGGAACATTAATGCCATTTGGGTTCTCAAAGGAATTTGTGAGTTGGTTGGAGCAAATATACTCTGAACCAAGGGCATATATAAAACTTAATGGCGGTATTACACCCTATATCAAGTTACAGCAAGGCACTAGACAGGGATGCCCCTATCGCCTTTGTTATTTGCCATCTATATTGAGCCCTTGGCTATGATGCTTAGAAAATCAGAAAAAATTAAGGGCATTCAGCTGAGCAATCAATCATGGAAGCTGGCTTTATATGCAGATGACATTTTATTGTCAGTAGCGGATCCAGAGTCCTCTATTCCAGCAATATGGGAAATACTTGAGCAATTTGCTCAATTATCTGGATATAAAATAAATTCTTCTAAAACAGAAGTTCTTCCCTTTCATTTCTCCCCCTCACAGACTCTGAAGGGCAGTTTGCCTCTGCACTGGACTAGCATCAAGATAAAATATTTAGGCATACAGTTACCAAACCAGTTAATGCATCTCACTATGGTAAACTATGAACCTCTAACACAAAAAATAGAGTCTGATCTACATCAATGGTCCCAACTTCATTTTTCACTATATTCTAAGGTGGATCTTATTAGGATGAATATTCTTCCAAGGCTGCTATGTCTTTTTCAGACCATACCGATAATGCCAGATGGAATATAGTTTCCCTCCTGGAATAAGTCTTTGGCGAGATTTGTCTGGGCCTGGAAAAATCCTGAATCAAGTGGTCCACATTAATGTTATCAAAAAATAAGGGAGGTTTAAATTTGCCTGATCTTCAGATGTATGCAAATGCTACAGTGATAGCTCAAGTTTTCAACTGGAATAACCCAAAATATGACATACCATGGAAGAACTTAGAATTCACCCTTAATGTGGTAAGGGTGGGTGTGAATTTTTACAAATGCTATATGCCCCAGTAAATAAAAGACCTAGACTTATTTATAGTACAAATTCTACTATGAGACTTGGAAGAGAATCATCCATCTAAGAGAGCTGGAACCAGTAGGTCCCTATTTGAATTTATTAAATTTCAGAATCCAAACTCTTACTTTGGAACAGGAGGGTACTTTGGCTTAATGGAGACAAAAAGGTTTTACGTTTATGTTCCAATTGGTGGATGCCAGGGGGGTCCTCTCATTTATTAAACTTCAAGGAACATACAATCTTCCACAACAAGATTTTTCAACTTATACAAGCTTAATAGAGGGCGTTGAAAATAAAGGGCCAGTAGACTCTCAGATCCACCCCCTTTATTGCTTACTTTAGCCATGACCACAGGGAGAGGACAGCTGTGGCCCCACTTTGTGGGACTAATATATAGGGTTTGAGGGAATTATCAAAAAATTCAACTCAGGGAATTCTAAATGCCTGGAATAAAGAGCTTCCACTCCAGGTATCAAAGCAAGATTGGGAAAAGTATACCAAATTCTCAATGGGACTTTGGGAGCCCCCTACTGGCAAGAATTTGCCTGGAACATTAGAAATAGAGTTTTCTATACTCCGGCAAGACTGGCCAGGTTCTCATCAGGGACATTAAGCAATTGCTGGAGAGATTGTGGAGAAATATCTGCAGATCAGTTCCATGTTTTTTGGGCCTGCCCACAGTTAGCAGGTTACTGGAGAGATATTTTAGAGGCATTAAAAGAATTGGTAGATGTGGAAGCAGTATTGACCCCTGAGATAGTTCTACTCTCAATTCCACCAGAGGGTCTCCCGATACCCAGAGGATCACTGTTAATCACTTATATGCTGGCAGCTAAAAAAGCAATTACTAGAAACTGGGGGAATAAGATATCTCCAAACATACAGAATTGGCGGGGAATAATTGGAGAAATTTATGTACTAGAGAGATTAATAGCTAAAAGCACAGATAAATTGTCTGTATTTCAGCTTCAATGGAGGAAATGGATTCTATATATTTCATCTTTAGATCCTACTTTTGTACCTTAGAAACATATCGACTCTGATGATGGTTTACATAAATGTCTTAGTGCTTATGATATGAATTGCTTTGTAAAATATGTAAGTAGTCCTGAGACTCTTGACTAATGTATTGCTACGTATCTGACTGGTGTAATTATGTACCGTCTTAATTTATACACTGTAAAAACTGTCCTATGATTTTGCAAATGAAAATAAAATAATAAATATATAGTATAAAAAAAGTTAGATCTGGAATAGCTTATCTGAGAGTCTAGAGTGTGACTGTGTCTACTGACAGTGAGTCCTGTAGTAAAGTCCACATGTGGCTGACTGTGTGAGGGACAGGAGGGAAAGAGAGGCAGAAATTGAAAAAGAAAAAGATATTAAAAAGAAAGAAACTCTAATTTAGCTGGTGCACTGCATCTGTGTGAGACACTGAATCCTCCACATCTACTGTTTTAGTGTTTTGCTGAGGGGGGGACAGAAATTGAACAAAAAACCTGAAAAGGGAACAAGTGTGGTGGTGGGGTGTTGTGTTTGTGTATAGTACTTAGTACTGTAGTTTATGTACATTGAACAGTACTGAGAAAAATATCAAATAAATAATAAAATAATCTTAAGAAAGTACAACAGTGAATGTACTGAAGTTAAAAGCAGTGTGACTACACTACAGTGTTTCCAATTCCAGTGTTTACCCAGGCACCCAGCCACTAGTACAGTACACACTACCCCCCATCCCCCTTCACCACCCAGTCATGAATGGACACTCACACACAGATATTATAGAGAAAATATTTTATTTGCAGAGTAAGCAAGTTAAAAAAAAGTGAATACAAACACAACAAACAAAAATATGGCTATGCAAAAGAATAATAAACAAAAGATTATTTTTTTCTATGTGGTCAGCAGAAGCAGCCAGTGGGCCTAGTAGTAGCCAAACACAAACACAGTCTTCTCAAGATAAAAGTAACACTAAGTCCTCTGCTGTGGTAATGGATATAACAGCAGCTGATGCTGATATTCATCAGTCAACTGAATTAAACCATGAAGTGGAAGCATCTGTTTCCTCTTCCTCTTCCTGTCCTAAGAAACTAACTTTGCTGGATCAGCAGCAACAAGGAGACAATCTCTAAAGACAAAAAATATGACCAGAAAAAAAGGGCCAGAATATTTCAATCTCACTGGTTGAACAATTATAAATGGTTGCAATACGATGAAAAAAAGGGACTGATTTACTGCACAGTTTGTGAAATGTATCCCACTTTTGCAATACCAGCCTTTAAAAAAAAACAAAACAAATACTGTAGGTTTGCTACAGGCTCTAACAATTTTAGAATTGAGTCACAACGTGTACATGAAAAATCAAATCCACATATGCTGTGCCAGAACCAACATATTCTGGAAAGTGGCTAGCATGCAGTAGTTCATTGTGATATTACTGAGTCACCACTTTATCAAGCCTTTGCAGTTTTTGAAGAGGCCACTAAGGAGAAAATGAGACATCTGTTCAACACAACGTACTCCATTGTAAAAAATCTGAGTCCTTTTTCCAACATGGATTGGCTATGTGAATTGCAAGAGAAAAATGGTATTAAGCTTGGTACTAGCTACATAAATAATAAACGAGACAGGGATTTTTGCAGAGCTGTATCTGCTGTTCTGTCCAAAATCCAGATACAGACTCTTAAAAACACAAAATATGTGACAATTCTTGCTGATGGCAGCATGGATATGGCTATAGTTGAATGGGAAAATGTCTTTCTGCGTTTTGTAGATCCTAACACAAAAGATGTATGTACATATCTGATCCAGGCTGTGCCTTTGGAATTCGCACATGCTGAAGGTATTTTTAATGGAATAAGAACTGCATTATATTCACTGTATCTTCCTCTCACTGACTTATCAAATGTGAGCAATCCGGGGCCTGTTTTGATTTCTGCCAATTTTGATGGGGCAAGTGTAATGATGGGTGAAAGGGGTGGAACCATCACGAAGTTATGGGCACACTGTCCTCACATCATTGCCATGCACCATGTCACCCATAACCTGGAGTTGACGGTTCTCGATGTAATGAAAATAAACCCCTTCATGTCAAAGCTTGAAAATACTCTAAAGTGTTTATTTAAATTCTACCACTATAGACCAAAAAAGATGAGAGCGCTATAAGAAATTGCACAAGTAATAGATAGTGATCTGGCACACTTCAGTGCAATTAAACAGGTGAGATGGCTTGCCAGAAGATCACGGTCAGTTCGCGCAGTTCAGGTGACTCTACCTACAGTTGCTCAGCACTTGCAACAAAGTACATCTTCTGCTGATGGTTCACAAGCAAAGGTGCTGTTAAGAGAGGTACAGTCTGTTCACTTAGTCAAATCTCTTCATATCCTCCAAAATTTTTTGCCCATGCTTAGAAATCTTTCACTGCAGTTTCAAAGAGATGACTTAATAATTCTTGAAGTACCAAATCTCATTGAGACCTGCCTTCTCACCTGCCTTCTCCAGCTGATGGATCTGAAATCAAAGCCAAGGAATACATGACAGCTTTCCTAGCTCATTACAAACTTCAAGACAGATGCATGGACTATGTCATTTCACAGAAGGGAGTTGAGAAGTCTGTGCCCTTCACATTCAAAGGCAACTGTCCTGAAATAAATTTTGGGACTGATACTCAACTGCAGACTTCAATTGTTGCAGCAATAGATTACATTGATGTAAGATTTCAAAATTTCTCAGAGGTGCCTCTGAAATGGTTTAAATGTTTGAATTTTAAACAGTTTGATCTACCAAGGGAACAACATGCAGAGTCTGGGACCAATGAAGTGGCTAATTTGGCGGCATACTTTAATTTTTTCACTGAAGAGCAGCAGGAAAATATTAGATCGGAATATGCTGCATCTAAGGCTATGCTGAAATCAGCAATTCATAAACCCTATCTGCAGGTGTATACAAGATTGCCAAAAGAAAAATGCCCCAGATTGCTCACATTCTAGAGTTAGTGGAAATACTACTGGCAGTGAGTATGTCAACTGCAAAGTGTGAACGAGTGTCCTCCATTCAAAATCTGATAAAGAAAAATAAGAACACGACTGGCAGATGACACACTACAGTCACTTCTTCAGATAGCAGTAGAGGGTCCCGATCTATGTGGCTTTGATCCAGATCCAGCAATAAACCACTGGCTGCTGTTCGGTCCAGGTACTTGACATGTTTATGGGCATGCTGCTACTAGTACTATTGAATCTGATGCTTCTGTGTCCCATGCTAGTACTGCTGCTGCTCCATCATCACTTGATGTTGTTGACAGTTCTGAATCTGAGTTCTTCTAATTATGCAGTGCTAATTACTCTCTGCTTCATTCTGGCATTTGTGGAACTGGACAGGACATTCAGAGTATGGCACCGCACCACTTGACTCGGACTTCTTCAAATCATTAAACTTAAACTGTATTAACAGAAAAAATTAAAAGAAAAATCTTCATTTATACTGTTTTCTATAGCCTTCATCACATACTACTATTATACAACAATTACTTTGTTGCTACATACTTTTTTATAAGTTTTCCTTAAAATACAGCCTTCTAACTATTGGACTACCACTCACGACAGTGGGACTACCATTTTTGGATAGGCCAGTTGTCCTGGACTACCACGTAAATTTAAAATTTGTCGATCCCTGCCATCCACATTCTTCCGATACAAATCAGTGTTGATTTGCCCTGTGACATCTTTTTTAATTTGTAGATCCAAATAGTTAACCTCACTGTCACTCACAGAGAAACTAAATCCTCAAACGTTCGCTGGTGCTATGGAGAAAGTCTACAAATTCAGATAATGTTCGGCATCTTCTTTCCATATTAACATAACATCATCTACAAAGCATTTCCACATAACCACATTTGCACTGTATGGATTTCTGTTTTGGGTGAGCCTATACCGCTCACTATTGGGCGTCCCGGGGGGTGGGGTTCTCTGTTCTTATGTACTTTGTGAAGCACACAAAATGTAGCTTTCACTGGGTTTTCTATTTATAAAATTGTTTTTGTAGCATCACTTATAAGTCCATTCTCATGAGCCAAGTTCACAGTTTCATTAATACTAAATGTAAAATCCCAGGTCAGATCCCCCTACAGTTTTCTATAAAAAGTAGCACCCTTTAACTGTCTCTCTACCTCTGCCTTATAGTCATTAGTATTCATTAGTACAATGCATCCCCCCGCATCCACTTGTTTCATAATAACATTATTCAGATTTTGTAGTCGGTTTAAGGCTTCCCTCTCTTTGCGGCAGTACACAGGGTGTAATTTATCTAGCCAGATGTAAGTGTAGAGCATTTTACATTGGAAAAACAGAAAGACAATTTAGAATCAGGGTAAACGAGCATGTGAGAGCCATAGAGAAGAAAGATGAAACAGATGCTACAGCAGCACACATTTTGAATGCTAATGATGGCCAGGAACACAAGTTTGAGTTTATTGGTATTGAAAGCATCTATCCTAACCCAAGAGGGGGCAACTTTAGAAACAAAATTTAAAAAAGGAAAATGACTGGATACTGAGGCTAAGGGCAAATAAAAAAACAGGTTTAAATGCAGATCTGGAACTAAAACCCTATCTAGAAGATGGATAAGTATATTGTGTTGCATTGAACAAAATGGAACATTTATTTGAAGTTCAAGAATATATCTATACTGGTTTAAGCACTTTAATTATAGTGGGGTACTTGTAGCATTTAATACGTATATGTATGTTTTATCACTATATTAATGTGTTGATAGTTGCTATGACTTTTAATTGTTATTGGACCAGGATGTATTTCTAGCAATTAAGTCTGCAACCAATCATTTTAAACTATGTGTTAGGTAAGTATGTGGGTTGTAATTAGTATTGGTATAGATGGATCATGTGATCAACTGTTTTTTTTTTTAGCTTTTGATAAAGGATTAACTGAATCCGAAACGCGTCAGGCTATCTGATGTAGCATTTTAATATTTATTAAAGTATATTGGTTCTGCGCTCCGGTGTCCAGTATTTAAAGTGGATGTGAGTGCCACAGTTTGTGTACTACTACAAATAAATAAATAAACAAATAAATAATGAAAATTCCCATAGGATAACATTGGAACTTCGACAAGCCATACGTCCCTCAATATTTGGACTTAAGTGACAATCTATAGTGCAAAACAAAGGTCTTAATGAGTACTACAATAATAACACATATTTCCTCCTAAACATTTAGGGGCAAAACAAAAACATGAAAATTCTCATAGGATAACACTGGAACTTCAACAAGTCATAACTCCATAAATATTTGCACTGAAAGAACTTGTGCACTGCCTGAAAACTACCTGAAACTAATTGGGACCCTCGCTCCTTCTCTCTCCCCCATCCTCGCACCTCTACAGGTCAATCTGCCTTCTCAGCTCCCCTCCCTCTGGAACTTTCTCCCTCTTCAATTCTGTAACTCCTCCTCTATCCTTTCTTTCAAGAAACACGTCCACTATCTCCATCCCCCTTGCTCCTGCCCTGCTTCCTTCTGACTCTTTTCCTTTCTATCCTCTCACCCTCCTCCTCCTCTTCTATTTCCAGCTGTTTTCTCATAAATCTTGCCCTACTAACTTGTGGGTTTATTTCCTGCCTACTGTACTTGCCTGTCCTCACTCCCCCATTATATGTTGTCCTGTATCCAGTTACTAGCCTAATACCATGGGTGCCCCATGAATTCATTATTTATTAAATTTCAAGTTGTTCTGATTTTCTCTGTCTGCAATTAAATCAACATGCATGTTTAGTCTTATTGCACTGTAAGTTTTCCTTATTCTCACTTACTATCCAAACACCATGTATGCCTAGCTATCTCCAATAATTGTATTGTGGTCTTATATGTCATGCTTATTACTACCTGTTATGCTTGTACCCCTTGGTCGCACCTGGAAATGAGCCTTGGTTCAGTGTGCCTATCCCGGTTACCAAGATTTGAAATAAATAAATAAATAAAATTGTAGCTTTCAGATGTAGTCAGCTATCACTTCTTATATCTGAAGTATTTGTTCTTTTCTGTTTGCTAATTAGAAGATTTTCCACCTGGCAGTACTAGGGTGATGTGTGGAGCAGCACTCTGGAGGCTAAAAAACAGTCAGTTCTGTTCCTCCCACTACATCAACACTGTGACCACACAGACTGTGACATCACTAGTAACCAAGGAGAACCATTTCTCCCTGCTGGATTATTCTCTTTCACATGAAGCAGTAGGGACTGACTCTTTTTAGTTACTAGGGCAATCACCATTTCCTGCATTTTGTTTGGTAACTTGTGAAAGTCACTGCTGAGACTGCAAGAACTGTGGTGCCTCAAGGTGTTTGATCACATTTCTGATGATATAGTAGGAGGAGTAGAACTGACTTTTGTTTTAGCCTCCAAACAGGGTGCTGCTCCAAAACATCTGCCCAGTACTGCCAGGTGGAAAATCTTCTTCTTTTTTTTTAAAACTTCAAGTTTATTCAGTTAATATTACAACTGCAATGCTGTAAAACGTCACAGTATTCTTAAGGTTAAAACAATGGCCTTATTGAGTTGCCTTCTTAAGTTAAATAAGTAGTCAAACTGTTACAAACAGTTTACAAATTTTGTTTAAAACACAAACCATGACATCTTAACGAGCAATAATCAAAAAAATTATATAAGGCCAACATATAATTATATTCAGTATTCCAATGTGCTACTCCAGCTAATACCTCTGTGCTACTTTCATGAATTTTCTAGCTCTCGATACCAAAAGGACCATATTTGGTGGAATTCTCTTCTTGTAATCTAAGCTTGCTGGTAATTTGCCCCATTCTCTCTAATTCCACTACCCTTGAGTACCACTCCTTTATCATAGGGGGATCTGGAGGTGGAAAATCTTCTAATTGGCAAACAGAAAATGAAAAATTCTTCAGATATAAGAAGTGATAGCTGACTGCATCTGAAAATTACTATTAATTCCAGGCAGTATACTAGTTCTTTAAGGGACAATGTATACATCAAAACAAAGGACCTAATGAGTACTTCAAAAATAACACACATCCCCCCCAAATGTTTAGAGGTAATATAAACAAAAATAAAAAATGAAATTTCCCATAGGATAACATTGAAACTTCAATAAGCCATAACTCCCTTAATATCTGGACTTAAGGGACAATCTATACATCAGAACAAAGGTCTTAATGAGTACAGCTAGAATAACACATATTTCCCCCCAAATATTTAAGGGCAATATCAAGATACCATCCCTCACAGGAGGCTGGTGAAGGTGTTGGGCAGTTTAGGGGTGGGGCCGAAAATAACCAAATGGGTGAAGAGCTGCCTTACCGACAGAAGCCAGAGGGTGGTAGTAAATGGGGAGCACTCCAGCAAGGGAAGGGAGATAAGTGGGGTGCCACAGGGGTCAGTATTGGGGCCCATTCTATTTAACATCTACATCAGAGATATTGCAGAAGGACTGGAGGGGATGGTGTACCTTTTTGTGGACAATACAAAGATTTCAGTAGGGTGGACACACCGGGGAGGGGGGTAGAAACAATGAGAGAGGACCTGAAAAGACTGGATGGGTGGGAGGAAAGTTGGCAATTAAGATTTAATGTGAAGAAGTGCAGTATAATGCACATAGGGCACAAAAACTCAAAGGTCACGTACACACTGGGGTGAAGAGGTTATGGTAACAGAACAAGAGAGGGATCTGGAGATTATCATTTCAGACAACCTAAAGGAGGCAAACCAGTGCAAAAAAGCAATAGGCAGGACAACCAGAATGCTGGCATGCATACTGAGGGGTAGAACAAGCAGAAGGAGGGAGGTGTTAATGCCCCCATACAGGTCTATAGTGAGACCTCACCTAGAGTATGGGGTCCAATTCTGGAAACCTCACCTACGTAAGGCTATGGATAGAGTGGAGAGAAAGTCCAGAGGAGGGCAACCAAAATTGAACATGGCCTGCATTAGAGGCCCTATGAGGACAGGATGGAGGAGTTTGCTCTGTATGCACTGGAAATTAGGAGGTGGAGGTGGGGATATGATCGAGACATTTAAATATTTGAAAGGGATAAACAAAGCAAGGGAAGGGAGTATCTTTAGGAGGAAAGAAAGTCTGAAAACTAGGGGGCACAGCTTAAAGTTGGAAAAAGGAAGGTTCAGAGGTAATAGGAGAGGGCATTACTTCATGGAGAGGATGGTGGCCCCCTGGAACAGCCTTCCAGAAGAGGTGGTGGGGGCCAAAATGGTAGGGGAGTTTAAGAGGTCATGGGGTACTCACATGGGATTAACCAGAAGTGGGAAGGGGATAAACCTGGAAAATAAGAGGGGACTGGAGTCTCCAGAGGTGGGGGGGAGGCTCAGGGGAGGAGTAAAAGGAGATAGGTCTAGGGTACAGTTGGGGATGGGATAAGCGCAGACTGGATGGGCCAATGGGGTCCTTTTCTGCTGTCAAATTTCTGTTTCCATGTTTCTATATTTCTAATTAAAATTCCTATAGGATAACATTGGAACTACAACAAGCCATAACTCCCTCAATATTTGGACTTAAGGGAAAATCTATATATCAAAACAAATGTCTTAATGAGTAAGTAGTACACAAATAGCATATATTTACCCTAAACATTTAGGGGCAATATAAAAAAAACAGTAAAAAATACAAATTCCCCATAAGATAACACTGGAACTTCAACAAGCCACAACTCCCTCAATATTTGTACTTAAGAAACAATGTATATATAAAAACAAAGGTCTTAATGGGTACTACAAGAAAAACACATGTTTCCCCTAAACATTTAGGGTCAGTTTCAAAAACAAACAATAAAATATACAAATTTCCAAATGATAACATTGGAACTTCAACAAGCCATACCTCTCTCAATATTTGGACATGAGGGACAATCTATATATCAAACAAAGGTCTAAATGAGTACTACACAAATAACACACATTCACCCCTAAACATTTATGGGCAATATAAAAAAGCATAACATATAAAAAATATCAATTCTCATAGGATAACACTGGAACTTTCACAAGCCATATAGTTAAGGAAAGAAATTACTGTTTCGGCAGAAATGGAAGTGCAGGACCCTCTGGGCCCTACACTTCCACAGCAACATACAAGTATGCATCTATGGAGGGATGGAAGTGCAGGGCCCTCTCACAGGCAAATGAGGAGATAATTATACTATCTCAAAAGATAAGGAAATCCATTGCAAAAAAACTTTGTTAATGCACTAGTTAGGGTTAAACCAACAAAAGTAGGGAAATGTGGTGTTAGGGCTGCCATCACTAACATCCCACCCCTACTCTGCAGACAGCAACAGGAAAAGCCATTACAGTTTGACCTCTTCTGTGTCTTTGTAAATCAGGCCTTGGGGTTGTAGACCCTAATGTTTTTCCCATTCTCATACTGTACACATCTCAGCTTATTTACTTATGGAATGGCGTGAGCGTTAGGGTTGACAACCCCAAGGCACACACCATGCCTGATTTACAGAGACACAGGAGAGGTCAAACCATATTGGTTTTTCCTGTTGCTGCCTGCAGGGTGGGGGTGGGGTGTTAGGGTTGGCAACCCTAACACCACATTTCCCACTTTGTCAGTTTAACTCAACTAGTGCATTAACAAATATTTTTGTAATGAATGTGTATACTCTCTCTCTGTCTCTCTCTCTCTCTCTCTCTCTCTATATATATATATATATATATATATATATATATATATAAATACTTTACAAAAAACTTTGTTAATGCATCAGTTAGGGTGAATACCACAGCAACAAAGCAGGAAAATAAGGGCATTAGGGTTTCAAACCCTAATGCCCCACCCCCGAGTTCCCCTCTACCACGCCCCAACCCCCACTCTCCACATACCAACAGGCATTGGGTGTGCCATTGGGTCATCAGGCCCAACTCTCACCCCATTCCACTTGCAAAAAGCTTATACACTATAGTATAGGTCCATGGGGTGAGAGTTAGACCTGGCAACCCAATGGCACACCCGACACCTGTTGGTGTGGGTGGATGGGGTGGGAACCCTGGGGGTGGGGTGTTAGGGTTGAAAACCCTAATGCCTCATTTACCTGCTTTTGTCACTGTAATATTCACCCTAACTGATGCATTAACAAAGTTTTTGGTAAGAATTTCCCTTCTTTTTCAGATAGTATAATTGCATCCTCATTTAACTGTGGGAGCACAGGGTCCCCCATCCCTCCATCCAGATAGTACAACAGGACCCTGTGCTCCCATCCATTTATCCAGATAGTAGAGCAGTATCCATATATCACAAGGTCCTTTGGACTCTGCGCTCCCATCTATCCATCAAGATAGTACAATTTCGTATCTTCTTTCTGTTATATAAACACCATTTGTTATTAAGAAATATCAGCAATAGTCACATCAATAATAAAATTTTTTTTGAAGAAATTAGCTAACAAACAGGAATTTTGCCAGTGTTTAAATGAGGGAAAAAAGTGTAACTCATTAGATTCGAACCCAGGATGTTTCAAACTGCAGCTCTGTGCGCTACCCACCACACCACTGCAGCACTGTCATTGATTTCTGCTTTTCTATGTATTAGTGTCTATCACTGTGGAAGCGGAGAAATGTTCAAAATAAGCAGAATGGTTTCGAAAGCAGAGGACTGGATAATTTTTGTAAGCAACACCACACCTTTGGAAAACGTGAAAACTGAAGAAAATGGTTGAAAAAGCACCTTTTTTTTGCAAAAACAACACAAAACACTCCCTCGCTTATGAAAATGGAACACTTCCATTTTCATAGACAATGCTGATAACATGCGAAAATTGGAAAATGATCAAAAAGCACCTTTTTTGCAAAAACAATACGAAAATGTTTGAAAACGCTCCCTGGCTTACAAAAACATTATGCTTCCATTTCCAAAAACACTACTTCATAACATGTGAAAATGGAGAAAATGGTTGAAAAAGCATTTTTTTTCCATAAACAACACGAAAATGTTCAAAAACGCTTCCTCGTTTCTGAAAATGGTATATTATCATTTCCGTAAACAGTACTTCATTTTTGGAAAAGAATGCCCCAATTTTTGAACACAAATGCCCCATTTCACACAAAAATTACCCATTTTCAAACAAAATGCCCTATTTTCACAAAAAATGCTCACTTTTCAAAAAATGCCCTATTTTTTGCAAAAAAATGCCGATTTTTGAACAAAAATTCTCCATGTTTACAAAATTGCCCAATCTTTGAATGAAAAAGCCCAATTTTTGCAAATAAATGCCAAATTGTCAAACAAAAATGTCCTATTTTTGCAAAATATGGCCAATTAAAAAAAAAAAGACATTTTTGAAAAAATGGGGCTGAACACTTACATTTTCCCATAGAAAATAATGGAAAATTACAAGTTTAATAATTTTTGAACAGATTAATATTTTTTCACCAAACCATCAAAAGGCACATCTGTGACCCAAATCCTTCCTACCCTGAAAATTTCAGCCCACAATATAGAGCCATTTCTGAGACCCAGGATGACAAAAAAATAAAAAAAAAATCCAGATTTTTCTGTTTTTTCAATACTTTATATTTCAGAAACCATTTAATAGATTCCCACCAATGTTAGCAGATCAAGAGACCTACCCATAGAGACTATGCATGCCACATTCCATGCAAATCTGTTGAACAGCTCCAAAGTTATTAACCCTCAAAGTCTGAACCGTAATATAGAAGTGCTGTTTCACACTAACTATACTGGTGCAACCACGCTGGTATAATTAATATATTTTATATATATGGATGGCACGTTTGTGCCCCTAAAGTTAGGGTTGAGTCGCCTGTTTAATGTTAAACCTCAAATGTTGCACTTTAATAACTTTGCAACCGATCAATGGATTTGCACAAAATTTGGTATGTGCTGCCTGTGGGGTAGTTCTCTTGATGTGGTAAGTTTCTTTCCAGTTGGATGTACAGATTCTGAGATCCAGATAGTGCTAAAACCTTAAAAGCCGCGTTTTTGCAGTTTTTTTCCCTCATCATTTTGCATCCACACAGTACAGAATTTTGTTGTGATTTTTTTTGTACAACCAGCTTGGGTAACAGAACTGCCATGCTTAGTTTGGTGAAAAAAATATTAATCTGTTGCAAAGTTATTATATTTTTAAGTTTCCATTGTTTTCAATGGGAATTCCCCTGTCCAAATTAGAGGAATAAAGTTCGACCAAGGATTGGCCTTGTAAAAAAGGATTCTTTCTCGTGAGATCTGTTCCTTTTTCGTGAGGGAAAAATCCTTTTTCAACAGCTGCCATCTTGTTTTTTTTTTCCACTAACCAAAAAGTGTGGAAAATACATAAAAATGTAATTTCACAAATCAAACACCAGAGCCTAACTAAATGGCCCCATTCAGCTAGATTCTGTTGTTTGCTTTTCATAATTAGGGCCAGAAATACTTTTTCTGGCACTCAAAATCCTGGGCGCCCAGTTTAGTGAGAGAAGCCTTCCACCACATTCTCTGTGGATTTTATTTAGTTCTGCAGCTGCAGCTGAACTCCTGCTGACAGCTGCAGTGTGAGTTCTGAGCCCACTTTTTCCCTGGTGTCTAGTGGCACCTCTCACACCCTGATCACTGCCCCCATACATTCCCTGGTATCTAGTGGCACCTCTCCCACCCTCCAATCACTGTCCACTAGTCCCTTCTTTATTTTATAGATGTAATCTGACACTGGGATGCCCAACCCTGGTGTCGGATGCCACCCCAGCCCCGTGTTTTATTACTTAGCCAACATCGGGGGTCCAATAATCATGTCAGCATGTACAGTCCCCCCCAGCAGTGTGGGGCACTGGGGAGCCTACCCCAGTGTCCCAAAATATTTTTTTATTTGGATCATGTAAAAAGAAAACAGCCCTCGATGTCTTTTTATTTTCTTGAGCTGTATAAAAGAGAATGGTCCCTCATTGTCTCCACCATCCCCCTCCTCCATCCTAACACTCCCACTGAGCAGCCACTACCCCACCACCCCCCTTACCCTATACTTACTACTAGAGGTCATAGGCTGTAATCTTCTGTGGATCAAGACATGTCTGTACTCTTCAAAGTCAAACTGTGAATTGAGGACTCAAGTGCCGTATAATGTATTTCAGTGGTGTTTTGAACTTATGTTCATAACTGCCATTTTTTTGAATTTTTTTCACCAAATTTTCAGCATGGCATTTTTGGGACCCTGCCTCATGAACACTGCAACTGTCATTTCATTAATCGAGCTCGGAAGGTGATTTCACGGTCACTGCACAAAATCACCTTTCAGGACCAAATAATGAAATCTCACCACCAGTGTTTGTTAGGTGGGGTCCCAGAAAGGCCATGTTAAAAATCTGGTGAAAAAATTCCTAAAAATGGCCCACTTCCGTACGTTCATCGAAATATTTCTATGCATGCGCATAACTTTGGTAATTTTCAATATTTTGACTCCAAATTTTCAACATAGCCATTTTTTTCAACAAAGTATACTTTATTGTAGGGTTTCAAAAATAAACCTATATACATAGTTTAACAAGCAACAGTGTGACATACATTTACAGACGTGACATTACTTCCCCCCGATGACAAGTAGTTCTACAGTAGATACATTAACAGAAGACATTCATAGTGCTTGATCATCAGGCTACATCTTGAAAAATTCAAACTTGTTTCTTCACATACAAGGCATTTTGGTAATTACTAATGGAAACCCCCTTGAATCAACCTTTTGAATCTGTCACTGGATCCAGTGTTAGTAATACATGGAGTTTTTCCCATTTCCTCCAGTAACTTCTGTATCTGTCATTGGTACAGGCAATCATTTTTTCCGTTCACAACATGGTCAGGATCTCATTGTGTCATTCCACATATGAGGGTAGTGCATTGTCTAGCCAGTGCCTGAGTATCACCTTCTTAACTAGGGCTGCTTTTAAGGCTATGTGATATCTCTGGGTACTGAGGAGCTGTTATCATAGTGACCCACCAGACAAATTTTGGGGGAGAATGCGTTCTCCAGACTAAGCCATGGATCCATTTCAATCTTGACCCTCTCCCACAATGGTTTAGCCTTAGGGCAATCCCATAACCTAAGCAATCTATTGTCTAGCCTGCCCGACCTATTTTCTGGAATACCCAGCTTTTCTGTGAATTTGTTGGTTAAAGATTATGTAAAAGTGAACTGCATGTAATTACCAATTGTTTTCTCTTGTTACGTACAATGTTACTCGTTTCCTTATTATTGTATCACTACTGTATAAATGTACTAATGTCTTATGTTATGTTCACCTCAATTACTGTCAACTAATGTACAATGTGCCATCTGTATGGCCCAGGTCATGCCTGAAAATGGTCCCTGGGATCAGTGTACTTACCTAGTTATCAAATAAATAAATAAATAAGATGTGGAGGAGCGAGTCCTTAGCTTCACTACATTTGGTGCATAAATTATCTGCTCTTTTACCCATTTTGAAAAGCTTCTCTGGAATATAGTATAGATTATGGAGTATCTTATACTGCTTCAGCTTTATGGGCTCTATCTTAATGTATTTGTAGAGGCTGAGCCAGATCTTTTCCAGTCCCATTGTTCACTGGTTGGGAGGAAAGCTTGATCCCAGTAGTGCCCCCTTTCAATTCCTACAGGGAGCCTGTCAGTGGACACCTTAACATATCATTTTGATATATTCAGATTAGTTGCTAGCTTTTGCAACTGATTTACTACCATTGCATGTGTGTCACTCCATGGTTGAGGCCCCATATGCTGTGCCTCTGCATGTGCTAGCTGTAGGTATTGGTATGCTATACCCCTTCTATTCCCTGCATCTTCTAAAAAGGCTCTGCTAGTCTTTATTCCACCCTTCCCTATGATACTTTCAAGCATGGGCATATTCCAATATATCCAGGGAGCCATACTAATTTATGCCCTATGCAAAAATTAGGGTTGTTAAGGATCGGTTGGGAGGGGTCTGTATGCGGGTCCAATTTGAGTTCCCTACACAATTGGTGGTGCACTCTTATCGATACCCCTATTGGTGTATTCTTAATGGCTGCTGATATCTTTTTCCATGGACAGTGGATTAGAGCATGTATGTTTACCCCTTCCATTTCGCACAGCTCTTTTTCTATGCCTAACCACTGGGGTGTGTAGTTCTGCAGGAGAGAGGGATCATATTCCCCATACCATTTTAGATATTTACTGCTATGAGAGGCCAGGTAGTAGTGGAAGAAATTAAGTAACATAAGGCCTCCTTGGGTCTTTGGGCCTGTAAGTTTTATATAAGATCTTCTAGGGGCATTTCCAGCCCAAATGAATTGTGTAATTAATGAGTGCAACTTTTTGAACCAGCTGTGAGGTAAGGGCATATTGAGCAGGAAAGGGGGTACAATATTTTGAGAAAGACATTCATTTTGATTATGCTTATTTTTCTGGTGAGTGACAAAGGGAGCCCTATCCCACCTTTCAAGATCTAGTTTTATTATATTTACCAAATTATCCAGGTTTTTCTTTTTCATAGTGTTTTTGTCCCCAGTAATGTCTATCCGTAGGTATCTGAGTGTTAGGGGATTACTTTAATCTCAGTCTTTCCACCTCGACTTTATGTGTCCCTGAGTTTAGGGGCATGGCTATTGTTTTGGAGATATTAAGTTTCTAGGCAGATAAGGCCCCAAATTCCTCTATTAGTTACAGGGTTTCAGGCAGGGACTTTCCTGGCTCTCTAATGTGCAGTTGTATATCATCAGTGTAGAGGGATACTTTATATTGTTCTCCTCCTATCAGGATACCCTGTATGTGTGGAGATTGACTGATTTTATGACCTAAGGGTTCTAGGAATAAATTGAGCAATAACGGTGAGAGGTAACATCCCTGCCTCATACCTCATTGTAGTTTTAGGCTCTGCAAGAGCCCTCCATTACATAGTATTCTGGCTGAGGGGACTGTGTACAGAATTTTGATCCAAGTTATAAATTCCTCTGGGAGGTTGTAATATTTAAAGGGTACCTAAACAAGCAGTTTTTTAAAACTGCAAACTCCAAAATCTGGTTTCATTGCGAGGTAAAGTAAAGGCTGTTGTTTTCATTTATGCTAAAACTGCGTTTATATAAATAACATAAATGCAGTTTCATAGCTTTTGAAAAATGTAAACATCAGCCTTTCACTTTCAAAAAACAGCCTTGGTTTCTCCCCAAGATGTCTGCCAAGTGTGTTAAGTGATGAGTCATGATGACATCATTGGAGCCAGAGGCAGAGACCCACATGGCTCCCTATAGTGCTAACTAATTCTTCTTTCCCTTTGTTTTGAATTGTTGTACCAGAATGATAAACACCATGTGTTAACACATGGATTTTTTTGATCAGTACACATATTAGGCTATGATTTTATGCAAAAGTGAACTGCGTGTAATTACCAATTGTTTTCTCTTGTTACGTAGAATGCTACTTATGCACCAGTGTCAGTGGTTCAGTAGGTAGCACACTCGCCTCTGAGGCTGGGAGATCAGAGGGCTGTGGGTTCAGTTCCTACATCTGGCACTTGGGTTAATATCCCAGTACTGACACTGTAGTGCAGCATGAGAGGGGTGCTTCACTTCTGAGGTACGGTCTTTCGGATAAAACATTAAACTGAGGTCCCATCTGCCTGGATTGGTGGTAGTTCAGGTGGATGTTAAAGATCCCATGGCACTTATCGAAAAGAGTAGGGGAATTTCCCCGGAGTCCTGGCCAAAGTTCCCTCATTCACTAAAAAAATACCACCAACAGCTTAATCTGGTTCAAAGGCAGTTGGCATTCATCTGTATCCCCCTTCCCCAGGGTTGTGCCTGAAAATAGGCAGAATTTGTCTAGTGCACTTACCCAGTCAACAAAAACTAAATAAATATAAATACATTTTGTTCATTTACTTTAACCTGCTGAAAATGTTTTGCAATCCAGCTGACTTTCTCTTTGGCAAACCGCAGTACAGTACACCACTTTAAATACCTGATGATCTAGTGGTTATGGGATGCCCTGATTTTTTTTTGTTAACCAGGAGAGACACACTAAGCTGAAAGCTTGTTTACAGGTGTGGCCTGGGAGCACAAGGAAGTTAAGTGACTTGCTCAGGGTCACACAGCAAAGTATTGGTCTAGTCCAATTCCAAAGCTCATGCTTTCTTGTTAATCCACAAATAAGGCTTTCAATCAATCAATCAATCAATCAATCAAATCTTTATTTATTCAGGCGATCATCATTGAGCAAGGCTCATTTACAAGATGGACCTGATACTTTCTTTTTCCCCGTGAACCCCCTACACCTAGCCTGCCTTTTGTTGCCCCCCCACCATCCATACCCTGTCCTAAGTACTGCCTGGGGCTGCATATGAGCTTACAGTCTCATGAAGAGAATTATCACACCTCAGATTGTAATCTTGCACCTCAGAGAGTTTTGCACACCTATACCGATACGTTTCATCAGCTGGCACTGCTAAAAAAATGCCTCCCAAATCACTCTCCAGTCCACTTTCTCAATGTTTGACTTCTGCTCCCACAGCAAACATTGAGTGGATCACCACTCTTCTGCACAGTGAAGGTAGTATTGACAGTTCTCCTTTTGTGTTCTTTTCCCGCCTCATTAACCAACAACTAGGTCTTCCTGGAGGGCCAAGCAACAAGCATCAGGACCCACCAGAAAAACTGCTGTTCATGCCCTCATAAAGGCTGCATTTACTATGGGTAACAATAGTATTAGCAGGAGAGGTATATTAATGCCTTGAGCGAATCCACCCGACTTCCAGTGTCAGTCTACTCCTTTACCTGTGATCTGCAGAACCCCACAGGACAGTTCCCAGCAATTCTTCAACAGTACTTTTCAGTGCTGTACTCCACAATGTGAGTTGGCTGGCTACCACCCTTCCAAATTTTGAATGAGCTATACACAGCTCCCTCAATACTGTCCTAACAAACGTCAACAACCCCCCCCACCCAAGTGCAATCGCTCTACACTGAATTCAAGTAACAGTTTAGGTGCAGCCCTGCCACTCTGAGTAGTTGTCATCGCTGGCTGCTCTCATCCACAGTCAGGTAGTGATCACTATGCTGACAACCCCACGGTTCAGCCCTCACAGTGATCTGCTCAATGTCCTCCTTCCTATCTTCCCCTAACCTGAATATAGCTGTACCTTGCTGGGATGGCCTCTTTAGTCCATCTCTGGCAATCATTCTTCTCGCCTGCTCCTCACACCAAAAACTGGTGAGCTCATCACCCTTCCGCATCATGAATGTGGTTAGTACAGTTTCATGTGTTATTTTTTACATATTAATAATAAACATGATCTTCTGGTAAGCTAGGCTGATAGCAGCAGGGCACAAGTGGAAAAAATAAGTTTCCTACCCATATAAGATCTAAGCCACCTATGATTAGGCACTATTAAATGACGTGCATAATGATGTGCACACCCATCATTTAATAGTGCCTAATCAAAGGTAGCCTAAATCTTTTAAGGGTTGGAAAGTCCATCATTCCCCTTGTTCCCTGCTGCTATCAGCCTGAATTACTGGAAAGATTTGTTTATGTTTGATACGTCAAAAAAAAATGGGGAATGTACTACTTGCATTCATGATGTAGAAGGGTGATGGTGTGAGGAGTAGTAGTGAAGAATGAATACCAGAGGGGGGACTGAGAAGGCCACATCTGCAAGGTACTGCTATATTCAGGGAAGGGGGAAGACAGAAGGGGAGAAATATGAGCAGATCACTGTGAGAAATAAGATGTGGGCTGCCAGCACCATGATCACTACCTGATAACATTGTCCTGTCCTTCATTCCCCTTCCCATAAAACTAGTTCATGGAATTGTCCAAGGCTGTGTGTGGATATTAATGTGTGAAATGTCTGCCACTATAACGTTCAGTCACTTCACTACCAGTCTTGCATTGCTTGTAAAGCACTTTGGGATACAATGTGTATGAAAAGCACTACATAAGTGCTAATTCTTATTATTATTATTATTATTATTTCCCATGAAAAAGAAGAGAAGACAAGCATATTTTTGATTTCTGAGAAAGTATGAACTCGAACATTGGACTACACAAGAACTTTGCTACAAACAAGTGGTGGATCTAGAGGGTGGTGAAGGGTGCGGCTGCACCCCCCATTGTAACATACTTGCTTGCTGCTGCTGCATTTCACTTTGTTGGAGAAGTCTGATTTATTGATTGTAAAAATGTTTACATTCAAAACTATGGATTACATTTGTAGGTTCTGTCAAAAACATAGTAAAAAAGAATAATAGCAGACAATATAAAGGTTTAATATAAATGTTAAAAAGTGCATATCAAGTATGCACACCAACCCAGCACCCCCATTGTAACATCCTGGATCTAGCATAACCACTAGACCACCTGGTTATTCAAGATTTGTACTGTACCATGGTTTGCCACAGTGAAAGTCAGTTGGATTAAAACACAATTTCAGCATGTTAAAGTAAACAAACTGAACAGAACCATAGCCTAACATGTGTATTGATGTAAATAATGCACATGGTTTTGACCATTTTGGTGAAACGATTCTATACAAAGGGAAAAAAGAACAAGTTAGCACTATAGAGATCCATATGACTCTCTGACTTTGGCTCCAATGATGTCATCACTTAACACATTTGGTGGCCATTTTAGGAAGCAGGTAAGGCATTTTTTTTGAAATTGAAAGGCTGATTATGCAATTTTCAAATGCTTTGGAACTGCATTTAGGTAACATATATAAATGTAGTTTTAGCATTAATGAATACAGTAGCCTTTCCTTTAGTCACCTACAGTGTCAGATTTTTGAATAGTTTGTTGTCAAAATGTTATTTAGGTATCCTTTAAGGACTAAGGACAAGTACTTCCACGACACTTTAGTGAAGGCTTTCTCTGTGTATAGAGATACCAAGACCGAGGGGATGTCTGACTCTTCAGATGCGGAGATCATGTGCTCTAGCTTTCTAATATGATCAGAGGAATTCCTGCCCTGCATGAATTCAATTTGGTCGTTGCGCATCAGGTTACACTATACCTTCCCTAGCCTTGTCACCAGAACTTTTGCCAAGATTTTAATGTCCAGATTAATAAGGGAGATGGGCCTATAATTTTGCCACTAGTTGGGGGTCTTTACCTAGTTTGGGTATTAGCATTATTATCATGGCCTGTGTTAGGAAAGATCTGTGAGTCCCTTGGTGTGCATATGGGAGTACACCTTGGCTAGATATGGGCATAGTACTGAGCTATAAGCTTTATAGAAATTTGGTGTATATCCGTCAGGACCTGGAGCCTCATCCAATATTAATTGTTCAATTGCCATCTGGATTTCTTCTGGCACTGTTTCTCTTTTAAGTGTCTGCTGTTGGTCCTCATTTATTTGCAGCAGGACAGCGCCTTCCATGAAGGTCCTAACTCTGTTTGCTAAGTCAGGGGCATCCTATCATGGTATTGTAGCCCAGGCACCATATGCCAATGGGCTACTACCCCTTGCCTGCTGTCCCTGATATCAGGCAAGGGCCCTGGGTCCTGCTATAGTGACAGTTGGGGGTTCATTCCCAGAAATATTGATAATAGCATGGTGCCTCCACCCAGGGTAAAGTGTTAATGGGCCAGGTATTTGCCTGGCACAGCCCCCGGGATACTGTACCTCCCCACCTCCCCAACCAACCACTCTGCACAACATATCCTCAATAACCTTGTTCCACCATAAGCTATATAGCTTAGCAATAGGCAAATGCAATGAACTTCACTAACACAGCAGTTTCAACAAACAAATTCATGGCTGGACTGGTAGCACTGAGGGTTGAGGTGCTGGATGCCACACCTCGCGCCACGCCGGCAACCCGAGTTCGGTGGTGGACTCAAGTGGCTGGGGGTCAGCAGGGGAGGGAGAGGATTGAGCATCCAGAGGACTGCTCTCCTCTCCCTTGGGTGGGATATGGGGATTCCCGGTGTCCTGGTGGCCTCCGATGGAGATCAGGGGTACTGCAGGTTCACCAGTCGACGTCAGGGGCGGAGTGTGGCAGACGCCAGCAGGGTAGCCGTGCGCTGGCGTCATTGCATGCTGCACTCCTGGGAGGAAACAAGAAAAATCCCCACCATTGGGGAATAGGCGAAGGCACCTCTGCACTGGACCACACTCCCAACACCGGGCACCCTCCTCTCCATACACCGCTCACTCGGATCGACACGCTACACTTCAGATAGAGCACCCTGGGTGGATAGAGTGGCCCGTCTCTGGGGGGCTCAGAGCCAGGGGACCTGCTGGGTTGGAGTGAGGGAGAGAGAGGGTGTCTCAGGTGGGAGGTAGAGACCAAGCACGGAGGATGCCGGAGAGAGTTCTCCCAGAGGTGGTCTAGAAATAGAATGAAAAAAAAAATTCACAACTTTATTCGGGGGGTGAGGACTAGGAAGGGATACCGTAATAAAGGATTGCTGTGAAAAGAAAGAAAGTTAGTGAAGTAAGTAACACTAATAAGTATTGGGACCCATAGGCCGAACCCAACCCCACTGGTACCAGTGTTCCCAATCAGTCCCTCTGGGTACCCACTAGGTGCAGGTCTGATCAGTGCTGTGGGTTGGCCGGCTGTTGGGGCCCTGAAATATGATAACGAACTTAGTTTAAGAAAACACACCAATTCGCCTTTTTCTTTCCAGGAGCCAGGTCCTGGGTACTCACTGTTTGTTGATCTCAAACCTGGGGTATGGAGCTCCTTATTCAGTGCAGCGAGGTAGAAAATGGTCTGGCCTTGAACCTCTGGGCAGGATGGAACTTGCTCGTCACTCTTGCAGATGGTCACCTTGATGGTAGCTCTGTCCGCTTGCCCCCTTCAGTCACTTCTGGCCCAATGCAAAGCTCTGTGGCAGGACAGCACCAGCCCCAGAAAGCCCAAACCCAGGAGCAGCTCCACAGCCCAGCTCCCTCGATGGGTCATAGGTGCCCTAGCACCCCAGCAAGCGCCGGTGACCTCCTGAGACAGTGAGTCCCACTTGGAAGGGATTAGCAGATTCCCTCCCTGACTCTGGGTGAGAACTCCCGAATGGTGGGGGCCCTCCTGCAGTCCCTGCACTGATCTCTCAGCATGAACAATTCATAGGCAGTTTTCCCAATAAAGTCCAGTGCCAATTGAAATGGGTGCAATCTAACAGGGGAATTTCAAGAACAACAAGCCCATGCACACCAGTCTGCACT
Organism: Neoceratodus forsteri; assembly: GCA_016271365.2. Taxonomy (NCBI): domain Eukaryota; kingdom Metazoa; phylum Chordata; order Ceratodontiformes; family Ceratodontidae; genus Neoceratodus; species Neoceratodus forsteri. The sequence goes on along the minus strand of CM028137.1, from coordinate 821,245,024 downwards.
TTCCAACTGAGCAATGTCCACAACCTGTTCTTCAGCTGTAGCTGGAGTACAGCACTCAGCCACATTAACCAGTTCAATCAGGACATGTACAGCACCTGGATTGTACCCTGGACCAGAGACACTTGGCCTCTTCGAAATTACAATTGCAGTCCCACACAAGCAAACAAAACTCTTAGTAGCGACTGTAGCCTTCAGATAATTCACACAGTCCTTTCAGCCAATCCAGCCAGCTAGTGCAGGGCTTCTGCAGTATCTAATTTCTCGCAACAATATTTTGCAGCTTCTGAGTACCTAGGGAATCAGAATCTCAGTTCAGTTATTTTTCTCTCTTTCCCCTTCTCAATCCGATTCTGCCAACAGCAATCTCCAAATATGGCCTGGGTAAGCCCCTGAAGTCCAAAATCCACTCTGACAGGATACTCCTGACTCATACAGAGCCCAGGTACAGACTGAAGAAATCCCAGAAAGTACACACAGTTTCAGCTGAAAATCCAGAGTCCTGATTGGCTGTTGAAGCCTATCAGTAATCAACATCCACTAACCACAGAGATCAATATTTCCCACTTGTTTATTGGTGCATGATCTAGGTGCCTGAATTAGTCCCCTCCTTCTCCCAAGAGTCCCTTCGAGTCAAGTTTGGGCATAAAAGCAGTGGAACAAAAGAGTAAACAGGAAGGAGAGAAGGCACTGTGGGTCGCCTTAGAGATTGGAAATGGTACCACAATCTGCACAGGGGTTGCATACAGACCCCCATGTCAGGGAGAGGGAATGGACAAGGATATGAAAGAAGGCATCCTTAGGATGACAGAGAAAGGGTAGATACTGTTGATGGGGGACCTGAATATGCCAGATGTTAACTGGAGCACCTTTGATGCAGCCACATCCAAGAACAGGGCCATTCTTGATGCCATACAGGTGGCATGCCTCAGACAGCTAGTTTTGGAACCCACTCATGAGGGAGCAATCTTAGACCTTGTACTCTCAAATGGGGACAGAGAGAGGATCTCAGATCTAGAAGTGGGTTGCCATCTGGGAACAAGTGACCACGAAACAGTGTGGCTCACGATAAATTCAGCTACAGAGTCAAGCCATACAAAAGTGAGGGTACTGGACTTGAGAAGGGCTGACTTTGGCAAGATGGGAGAGTGACTTAGAAAAGCACTAGCAAACAGGCTAGAAGGAGGGGTGGAGCAACAATGGAGAAACATCAAAACTGCCATCACAGAGGCAACAAACCTTTGTGTGAAGCAAATAAACAAATCAAAACAAAAGAAAAAGCCACTATGGTTCTCAAAAGAGGTGGCGGGGAAGGTTAGGGAGAAAAAGATAGCATTTAGGAAGTATAAGGAAACACAGAAGGAGCAGGACAGAGAACTGTACCAGTTAAGGCAAAAGGAAGCAGGGAGGGAAGTCAGAATAGCAAAGGCCCAAACTGAGGAAAAGATAGCCAACTCGGTTAAGAAGGGGGATAAAACCTTTTATAGGTACATCAGGGAGCATAGAAAGACAAAGGGAGGGATAGTGAGGCTGAATAGAAAGGAAGGCGGATGGGCAGAGAGGGACAGTGAAAAAGCAGGGATGCTGAACGAATACTTCTGCTCAGTATTCACAAAAGAGGAGGAGGAGGGGAAGGTGCCTAATCCAATTCACAGAAGCACTCTGGATGGGGGGGGTCGACCCCAGTCCTTTCACTGAAGAAAGGGTTCTGAAAGAACTCCGAAAACTGAAGGTGGACAAAGCAATGAGGACTGATGAAATTCACCCCAGAATTCTAAAAGAATTAAGGGGAGAACTAGTGACACCACTGACTACCCTTTTTAACAAATCATGGGAGGATGGTGTGGTACCAGAGGAATGGAGAAAGGCAGAAGTGATTCCCCTTCACAAAAGTGGGAGCAAGACAGAGGCAGGAGGGGGGCGTGTCAAGCTATCAGTGATGGCAGAAGTATGTTAGCTGGCTCCTTGGGGCAAAAACCTAAAACCATCTAAATAAGCTGTTATTTGCCTATTTTCACTGCACTAATTGGTTTTTGTAGATGCTCTAAACTCATGGCGACTTCTAAACATAAAAATTGTCAAGGGAAAATTAATTTTGAATCTGCCAAACCACCGCGAACTGGGAGACTTGGACAGGCATCCACGGCACCGCAGGCCACAAGCATGGAAGGATCGAGTGGCTCGGTCGGCCAGATTTGGACACGCTAACACAGACTCTTGCTGGGGTTCCCTCAACGTTCTTGCAGATGCAGCAAGAAATGAAAGCAGGTTTTTTAAACCTCACTGCCCAGCTTACCCACCTCCAAGGAATCGTGACCGGGCTCTCAGAAACATCGGCTGCCCACTCCACGCAGATTGCAGAGCTTGATCAAAGAGTGAGTTCCCTAGAAGATACACTGAATGAGGTGTTGGGGGAAAGGAGTGCTATGAAAGCCGTGTTAGAGGAATTGATGGCCAAGATCGATGATCAAGAAAACAGATCAAGGTGATTGAGTATTCGCATAATAGGGCTGCCTGAGGGCACGGAAGGCCATGATGTGGCGAGGTGACTCCAGAAATGGTTGGTGTTGCAGTTGGGCCTCCCAAATGCATTTGAGGACTTTAAAATAGAGCATGCGCATCAGGTGGGGCGACCTCCCAAACCTAGGGAAAGAGCCAGACACTGTTTAATAAAATATCTACGCTTCCCGCTTCTAGGATAAAGAAAAAATGTTACAAAAAGCCAAACAGATGGGTCCGTTCACGTTCGAGAACACCAAGGTGCACATCTATCAAGATTTCAGCAAAGACCTGCAAAATAAGAGGCAGAACTTCTCTCAAATTAAATCTAAGCTGCACAACCTCAGCTAGTCTTTTACTTTTAGGTATCCTGCTTACTTGCAAGTCGATCGCCCCAGGCAGGCCCCTCGATTTTTTTTGTGTCCTAGGGAAGCTGAAAAATGGATCGCTGAGGAAGAGGCCAGGCGGGAAAAGGCCCAGGCTGCAGATACCTGATAGAAATATTTGTATGATAGTATGTCCTTGGTCCTAGTTCCCTGGTGTTAGTATCTGTTTTAGTGAATCTTTAACATCCTTTACTACTGGTTCTAATGTCGAGGGACCTCCTGGGGGCTATAATAAGCAGTGTCCTTGTGATTCGTGGATATGTTGGTGCCTTCTCTGGACCCTCAATGTCCGACCATGTCTGGGGACATGGGTAATGATGGGTTGGTTCTTTTATATTTTATCTAGGAAAAAATAGGCTGTTGGTTAAATAGGATCTGCAGCTTATCCTCTATGTAGAGAAATGGGCAGATTAGGTGGGCCAAGCGGTCCTTCTCTACCATCAAAGTCTATGTTTCTATGTCTATGCTACTTTACCTTCGTGAGAACTGATAGAATAATCCAAGTGCTCGGAAATGGCGATCTGCTTGTAAAGACTTGCTGGTCATTCCGTGTGGCCTTGCAATGTTAACTTTGAAATAACAGTTTTGTACTTACAGCTTGTACTTATAGCTTGATTCCAGTTTGATGTTGTAATAATATTTTTTGCCCCTTTGCTACTGCAATATGAAGATCATTAATATCTGCCAATTGTTGTTGTTTGGGAGGGTTATTGCAGATTTGATTATACTCTGGGGGGGGCTGGGGCTGGAGCTAGTAGGAGCGGGAATTTGTGGATGGGGGGAGTGAATAGTTTTGCTATTGGGGTTATGGGAAGGAGGGAGGTTGAATTGTTGGGGGACTTCAGTTACACTCTGTTCACCCACTTGGAGTGGAAAAGGTCTCCGCGAAGCTAATCTTAAAGAGTCATATAACTCTGTTACATACTCTTCGACAAAGAAGCTTGGGGCGCCCTCTAGTATCCTCTGGTGGCATTGCATTTGGATGAAGGCCTTGGGACTGTGGGGATGGGCGGGTGGGGTTTTGGGGTCTTTTAAAGGGTCCAAGTCCGTTCAAATTGTTCAAATAGTTGGTTCGGAATGTGCATGCTTTTCGACTGGGTTAGGCATTGACAAATTGTGTTTTTAAACATGGCTTCTGAAACTAAGATAGTCTCTTGGAACATAAATGGGTTGAAGACAATCCTTAAATGTAGGAAGGTTCAGGTGGAGATCCGCCGGATGAAATGGCATATAATGCTTTTATAAGAAACACACTTTTCTGTAAGTGAGGCTCGAAGGACTGCTGCCTTTATGGGGGGATCATGGGTGTCTTCCTCATTTTCATCCAAAGCCAGGGGTGCTTCAATATGGCTCCCTTGGGATAGTTCAGCAGAAGTAGTGGACTCCTTTATGAACCCTGCAGATATCAGGGGAGAAACGCTCTTGCTGGGGTCTGTATATGCCCCCAATATCGAGGATCCAGGCTTCTTTCAAAAATTAGCAGTGGACAGGGCAAGATGGGATGGCCCATGGATATTCAGGGGGACTTTAACTGTGTGCTGGACACAGTGCTGGACCATTCTAGGCCTACATTGGTACCTATGTCCTGGAATGCCAAGGCCTTGGAGCAGATCCAGGATGAATTGGGACTGGTGGATGTATGGTGCCATTGCCTCCCATGAGATAGAGAGTATAGTTTCTTCTCCCACTCACATCAATCCTACGCTAGGATAGACAAAATACTGGTATCGCCCTCTTTGGTAGCCATGGCAGGAGAGGTAAAATACCTTCCTATGTTGGTGTCTGACCATGCCCCTCACTCTCTTTCCTTAAACATCATGGTTTCCGTAGTATCCCCACGTACTTGTAGGTGGGACCCACTCCTCTTAAAGGACCCCAGTTATGTGGAACAAATAAATGGTAGTATACAAGAGTTTCTGACCCACAACATTAGGGGAAATAAATCCCATGGTGTTAGGTGGGAAGCTTTAAAAGCATTTATAAGGGGCCAGACCATCTCTTATGCCTCCCATCATAAGAAAGAGGAGGATAGGGAGCTGGCCTCTCTAAGAATTAAGATTGCAGCCTGTGAGACCACTCATAAAAAAAAAAAACCTCGAAAGAGCTCTATAATCTTTTTAAATGTTTAAGATATAAATTCAGCGTCCTTAATAGTGCTAAATTAGAACGCTCTATACTATTAGTGAACACAGGGGCCTACTTCGATGGAGATCGTGGGAGCAAATATTTGGCATGGCAAATCAAACGCAGAGAAGTTAAAAGAAGGGTAGGGGAAATAGCTGATCCTAGGGGGGTATGATACATGATACTGACAACATTGGTAAAGTGTTTGTACAATACTATAAGACATTGTATACATCTGAGTGCCATCCGTCCGATGGTGAATTAGCTTCCTTCTTTAATCAAGCATTGCTGAATAAATTAAACGAGGATGATTCAAGGAAGTTGGGGATCCCCCTGTCCAGGCAGGAGGTACAGGCAGCGATACTGGCCTTGAAAGGTGGGAAAGCCCCTGGACCAGACGGTATCCCCATAGATTTTTTTAAAACTTCTGCTCGCTGCTATTAGATCCTCTATTTGATATGTTAGAGGAGGGGTTGCAGAAGGGTACTTTGCCCACATCCACGTGGGTTGCAGTTACTGCCCAAACCTGGGAAGGACTTGACAAAATGCACCTCCTACTGTCCCATCTCTCTGCTCACAGCAGACTATAAAATCTTTGCAAAGGTGATGGCCGCTCACCTGGAGCCTGTGCTGCCCTTGCTGACTCACCAAGACCAGTCGGGATTTGTTAAGGGTTGACAGGGGAAACACAATATCAGGTGAACCCTTAATGTGATCCATAGACAGGGCCGGAGAAGAGGGATAATTGCGTTAGATGCAGAAAAGGCATTCAACCGTGTGGAATGGGACTATCTGTTTGCTGTGTTGGGGAGAATGGGGTTGGGAATGACATTCTGCCAATGGGTGCATACCCTCTATCATGATCCCTCAGCTCAAATAGTAATAAACGGGTGTCTCTCTAAACCCTTTATTCTGAAACAGGGCACATGGCATGGGTGTCCATTGTCCCCATTGCTTTACGTTCTTTCCTTAGAACCTCTGGCAGTGGTTCTGCGGGCTCAACCAGATATTGAAGGGTTTGGGGAGGGGCAGTGCATAAGATCTCAATGTATGCAGATGATCAATTGTTATATCTACAAAACCCTGCGAGGGACCTTCCAGCTGTGCATAAACTTATGAAAGACTTTGGAGCCCTCTCTGGCCACAAAGTCAACTGGACTAAAAGTGAGATAATGCCCATAGGCACCTGTGACAGAGTGCAACTGACAGCTAATCTGGGGGCCCCCAGTTAGTAAACCAGTTAAAGTATTTGGGGATCCTCCTATCGGCATCAATTGGTTGCTCATATGCCTTAAATTACAGACCACTGTTGTCTAGAATAGCAGAGGACTGTGAGCGCTGGACTGCGCTCCCCATCTCTCTGCTGGGCAGGATGGGTACCATAAAGATGACAATACTGCCGAGATGCTTGTATCTTTATCAATCTCTTCCTATTAGAGTCCCACAGAGCCACTTCAAGTGCCTGTATGCAATCTTGCACAGATTCCTATGAAAGGGAGGTGGGGCACGTATCTGTAGGGCCACACTGTTTCAGCCACCAGACAGAGGTGGTGTGGGGTTGCCAGATTTTAGGGCGTACTATTGGGCAGCTCAATTAGCCTATATACCATAGGGGTGTAGGAAGGATACATTGACTTGGGTGGGACTGGAGGAGGAGACGACTCTAAATAGCTTTAAACATGATCTGTTGAGTGGCAGCCTCGGCCCTCCTGCACACCAGCAGGAGAATTCACTATTAAACCCCTTTATGGCTAACACTTTAGAGATTTGGAAGACAGTACACCAGCACGTAGGTTGGCATGGAGGTCTCTCACCATATTTAATCTTGCTTGGAGTTGTGAGACGGAGGGTTCCCCCACTCGGTGCAGCTTATCCAGAGATTGAGATTCTGGAACAGGGTAGGCCTCTCCTATGTGGCACAGTTTTACGAGGGTGGGCTCTTCCGTAGCATCCAAGAACTTTGTGATGAGTGGGGGATTAAATAAGACTTTTATGTCTACTTCCGTCTGCAACAGGTGTGTGGAAATACTCTATCTAGTAGTGAAGGATGGGCATCCACGTCTCCTTTTGAGGAGAAGTTGTATAGGCCCCAGCCAGGCGGTAGGCCGCTTTCAACCTACTACCACACCATCTTCGGGAAAAATGTGTAAGTGTCACAAGTGAGCAGGTTGAGGTGGGCAGGAGACCTTGCTTTAGAAACTGATTCACATACATGGAGGTTGGCATGTTCCCACTATGTATACTGCTCACACAGTAATAGACTAAGACAAATACAGCTGAACTTTCTCCACAGGGCTTACATTAGCCCTGTGAAGTTGCATGCAATGGACAGCTCTAGGTCCAATATATGTCCTAAATGCAACAATGAAGTTGGCGACTTTTTCCATATGACTCTAACATGTGCCAAAATCGCTCCATTCTGGCATATCATCCACAGGATAATGTCACACTCTGGGGTATGCACCTCAAAATCCCCTGTGGAACTTCTCTTGGGGACTGACCCGAGGCATCCCAATGGTGCCATGAGTAACCGTCTCTGGAGTATGGCCTTGATCAATGCCAGACTGACAATAACTCAAGTTTGGTTGTCCCCTGACCCCCCCCATCTGTAAATAAGTGGTCTAACAATTTACTTTCCTTTATGGCCATTGAAAAAGCACAGCTGGGAGCGCTGGGTAAGCTCCATAACTTCCAGGAAATGTGGGACCCTTTGCTAAGGACAGTCAAGGAGGGAAAATTCCCTATATAAATGTTAGTCATTTATCGGTATGTTCCCCATTGTTGTTCCCTACATGACCAAGGCTCAATGTGACTAGCCAAGTGTATACAAACTTTTACAGACAAGCAACATGGACACTATAAGCTTCAATGTTTATTCTCTGCTGTTAAGAGAGTTTTCTGCTGCCTATTGCTTCTCTTTCATTTAGGTCTGGAAATGTTACTACTGATCAATTTAATTTCTTTGCATTGTACACACTTCAGCAGTGGACCTTATTTTATTTGTAGGCAAATTAGCGAGATTGATCTAGCATGTATCCTGTTTGCGCAGAATATTTTGCTGTATATACACACAATGTGCTTTTGTAATGCCTTTACAGATTTATATCCTGAACCACTCAATAAACTGTTTTTGAAAAAAAAAAAAAAAACAGAGGCAGGAAACTACAGACCTGTCAGTTTGACCTCTGTAGTAGGGAAAGTCATGGAATCACTTCTGAAGGAAAGAATTGTTGAGTACCTAGAGGCCAGTCGGGCACAGGACCCAAGGCAGCATGGGTTCACAGTGGGAAGATCATGTCAGAAGAATCTAATTGATTTCTTTTACTGGGTGACAAAAGTAGTAGACCAGGGAGGGGCTGTGGACATGGCCTACCTAGACTTCAGCAAGGCATTTGACACAGTCCCGTACAAAAGATTAATAATTAAATTAACCAGCCTGGGAGTGGGTCCCAGGGTGGTAGCCTGGGTAAAACATTGGCTGGACAATAGGACACAGAAGGTAATTGTAAATGGAGTCCACTCTGAAGAAGGGGGGTACTAGTGGGGTTCCGCAGGGTTCAGTACTGGGTCCAGTTCTTTTTAATGTCTTTATAAGTGACATTGCAGAGGGACTGGAAGGAAAAGTATACATCTTTGCAGATGACACAAAGATCTGCAACAGGGTTGATACACAAGGAGGCCTGGAAAGGATGAGATGGGTCTTGGCAAGGTTGGAGGAATGGTTAGAAGTATGGCAGCTTGGATTCAATGCAAAGAAGTGCAAAATAATGCACCTAGGAAACAAAAACCCAGGGGAAGATTACACAATGGGGGAGGTAGTAACAACAACAAAATGGAAAGTGACCTTGGGGTAATTATATCAGATGACTTTAGGTTAGTAAGCAATGTGGAGAAGGCAGTAGGGAGGGCTGGGGGTATTGGGATGTATAGGTAGAGGCATCAGCAGCAGAAAACAGGAAGTTGTTATCCCTCTGTACAGATAGTTGGTGAGACCCCATCTGGAGTACTGCATGCAGTTCTAGAGACCCCGATCTCTGCAAGGACATAGACAGGATGGAGGCAGTCCAGAGGAGGGCAACTAAAATGGTGCAGGGTCTGCAAGAGAAGCCATAAGAAGAGAGACTAAAGGAGCTTAATATGTATACCCTTGAGGAAAGGAGGGAGAGTGGGGACATGATAGAAACTTGTAAGTACCTCAATGGAATCAACAAAGTCCAAGAGGGTAGCATCTTTCAGAAAAAGAGATGTGCAAGAACAAGGAGGCACAATTTGAAGATAGAGGGGGGACGGCTCAGGGGCAATGTGAGGAAGTATTTTTTTCACAGAGGTGGATGGATGGAACAGCCTTCCTGAGGAGGTTGTGGGATCTAAAACAGTGGGAGAATTCAAGAATACATGGGACAGACATAAGGCAATTCTTATGGGGGGTAGGAAGAAGTAGGCTGTTGGTTAACTAGGTTCTGCAGCTTATCCTTTAGGTAGGGAAATGTGCAGACTAGATGGGCCAAGTGGTCCTTATCTGCCATCAAAGTCTATGTTTCTATGTTTCCATGTTTCTCTTGTAGCCAGTCTCATTACACCAAGACCTCAGATAAAACAAGCGAGCAGCACCTTTCCCAGCAGCCCAGTGTTTCAAGTCTTAGTACTTCAATTCAGTCCCAGGATCGGTCGGTCTGTGTCTAATGAATATTTATTTATTGAAAATCAAGGAACTATACTTTTTGTTTTGTGAAAATTAAACAGTGATACAGTTTAACATTAAAACAACCACCTCCACCTTTATCTTCAGGGCTCATGCAGGAAATTACTAAACCAACTGTGCCTTTAAGTTCTCTCGCTCCTTAACTTTTTTGAACCTCGTGTGTGGTTAACACTCCCCCGACTCAGCCCCCTTTCAAACATGCTCCCCAACTCCTAGCTTGTTAAGTGCTCACCCCAGTTATCACCAGTCTACTCACTTTGTGAATGATAGTGTTTTTCCTCCACCAGAATCCTCCTTGATCCATCCATTCAATCACAATGCCACCATGCCTTCAACAACATTCCTGCTCTCCTCTCTGTCCCATGCGGACTGTCAATGCAACAAGTTCTAGGCCCAGCTGTACCAAAATGCTACTGCTTCACCCCTCATGTGTGGGCCCTCAGCTGCAGTTGATCATTCTTCTGGGCAGAGATGCACGTCTGAACAACTAGGCAACACAGCCTGAGTAGCAGGGCCGTACAGCTCACACCTTTCTCCCCTCGGAAAGGTAGGAAATCCAGAGAGGCCGGCAATAGGCTTAGTGCTGCGGCTAGTGGTAGCACACTGTCGCTAGGCACTGACATTGCAGACTTAGCAGAGTGAGTGTGTTTAGGCTTTCAGCTGCACTGCTGCTTGCTCTCCCCACCAGCTGATTGAAGTTTGTGAAGGAGATTCTGTATGGAACTGTGTACAGGAGGTATGCATAGTTAAGCCACAGGGCAAGCATACAAAACCACCAATGGAGAGTTGGGGTTGCAAAGTTTTTGCAGTCTCTGCAATTCACTGCCATGCCACTTCTCTCCCTTGTGGATTTATTCTTTCAAACCAAAGTGGGACAGTAGTGGTAGTTTAATTCATTTGTTCAGTTACAAACCATTACAAATATTACAAAACTATAATAATAGTATAATAGGCATTACTTCCCACTTCCTAAAGAAAGAGTGCAGAGAGTGAACAAAGACAAGTCAGATACAATATAAATTACCAGAAGATTACATAACATAACAAATTTAAAAGCTATGAACTAAAATTACAGTCCCTTTGAGAATACTAGTTTGTACTGGGAATTCATTTAAATTCCTTTGAATCACAGTTAGCAAAGAAAAGTATTACATTTTTCTTTGTTGATTTAGGTCATGCAGCCCTTTAACTCTGTAATTGTTAGTTAATCCCAGTAATGACATTTATTTTCATTGAATTAAAGCATGTCTCCATTTGCATTCAGACTGCGGTTATTTATTATATGTACCACCAGAAAAACATGGGCAAAGCAGCTGCCTGTTGACAAATGGGTCAATGGCTCCAGGTTCCAAATGAAACCCACTGTGCTGCTATCGAAAAGGAAATCAACTGGGAACACCTAAGGTGCATGTCGCTGCATTAGGCACCCCTCATCCTTCTCAACAGCCCATCCTTGGCTCTCACACAGCGGTAAAGCAGAGTCATAGCAAAAGGCCACTTAATCAGGAACCAAATCATGGTGTAAGAAATACCTGGTCCCAGGCAGAGTCAACTAATTCATAGCCACTGGGCCCTAAGTGGGTCCAGCCAAGCCCCCACAAAGAACAGGCCTATTCCAGGGAGGCACTAAAAGGCACCATGCAGTGCATACTGCTCTGTGCTCTCACTGGCCACACCCAGGCTAACATTGTCTCCTGGTAGCACCCTGGGACTCATAAGAAGAGCCCTGCAAACTGGTTAAACTGTCTCCTAATAGGTAATTTTGTCTCCCACCACTTCTTTTATTCCCAATAACAGGCATGTGCCGCAACTCCTGCTCACTACCCTAGTACATGCACATAAATAGCCTCATTTTGAGGTGTATTTTATTTATTTATTTAAAATGTTTTCCCGGGAAAGGCATACTGAGCAAAAACTCTTTTCCAAATGTGTCCTGGGGGAAGGGGAAAAGGGATGAAGGGAGGGGATACAAATAACTGCCATACAGCTCTATGCTCCGAAGGCCTTTCCCAAAATTCCTCTTCAAACCTGCCACACTTGGGTACTTATATGAGCCATTATTGTACTAACCCAAAACTGCAATCGTAGACTAAGAGCAAAACCCTTAAGTACATTTACTTAAAAATGGTTCTTAAGATGAAATAAAGTGCTATTAGTAATACAGAGTTGACTTGAAAATCTCTAATCACTAGCTACTGCTACCTATTTCTCAAAATAATTATATATGGCATGACTTTTTCAATAAATACACCAAAGATAAAAACATTCAAGGTATATCACATTTCACATAAAAATATAACTTCTCCTTGAGTTGGTATGAAAGAATTCTAGTTTTGTTTACTTGAAGAGCTGGAGGTTCATATAACTAACAATGTAGTAGAGCTCAAAATAACCTCTTGTATTGGCGCAATTAGTTCAAATGAATCAGAGTTCTACAGAAAATCAGTGGACTGCCTCCCCCTCAGCTTGTACTTAAAATACCAGATAAAAAGTTCTCTTCTCTTTTCATGCGGTTCGTGAGGCTCATTACTGCAGTCAGAATTGCCAAGTGTTGGTGCCAAATATCAGTTTGTGAGATTAAACAAATTCAGACAGTACCTTCTTTACCTCCAAGTCCTCCTCTTTGGATCAGTTTCGTGATGTGTTCGAGTGAGTTTTACAGTGCACTGGCACTGGTGGAGCTCTTAAATTCAGACTCGACAAGTTAGATTAAATAAAGAAAGCCATACAAGGCTAAATAAGGCAAAGTTGTGCTGGGAATTCCAAACCCCTAGAGAGGAGATAGTTGTAATTAAAAAACAGAAACTCTGGCTTACTCCCTCTGCTACCTTCAGCACCTGAGTGATTCCCCTGTATAAAACCCTTTAGCCTCAGAAATGGATTTCCTTTAGAACCTGGAGTTAGGGAAAGCCTCAATACATAGATAGGGTCCTCCCTCAAAACATGGAGTCCTGTCCTAATTCTGTCCCTTGTTCCTAATTTACCGGCTTTCTCATTGAGTCTTCTGCCCCTCAAAATTTTGCTCATTTGTCGGTGTAACCTGTTGCAAGGGAAAAAAGATTGCTCGACCTGAGCATAGTAAATAATATGTTTTTATATGTGTGTTTGTTTTATTTTTGAGTTCCTATAGATCCCTAGACAAAGTTGGCATACCTTGCAGTTTCTTGATTTTAAGCATGTAAGCACACTAAGTAAGTAATAAGACACAATAGGTGTGCATTAAACAGTTCTAGTGCATGACCAGGGACGTAGTAAGGCACGAGGCCACAGGCCAAGTGCCTTCAGCCACAGGCTGTGCATTAGAACTGTCTAATGCACATCCCCAAAGTGTCTTACTGCACTTATAAAATGGGGATCTGTACTTTATATACATGTAAAAAAAAATTATAAGTTTGAATATTAATAGAAAGATCTTTGATGTATTTTGGCCTAAAATAGTTTGCGCACCTGTTATGACTTTGAGTTTTGTCATACTTTGGCCACTGTAGCTGTACATCAAAACTGGTTGTCATGGCTCCCATCCCCCGATACACACATTTTTATTTTCTGTTTTTGAAAGGTTTATTTATTTATTTATTTATTTTGTAACTTCTGTTGAAAGTGAGAGACCTGGCCGTAGAGCAATATGGCAGGAGGCGGAAGCAAGCATCATAACTGCAGATTGATTCTTCGGGCCCTTCTTTTATTTTGATCATGAATGTAAAACTTTTGCACAGCAATGTACTGTAGGAATCAAACCAAAGGTCTAGATGTATAGGGCAATGCGGGGAATGGAGAAAGACAGGACTGCTAATGTTACTGATAGGATGTGCTGGTAGCAAGTGGTTGGCTATGAGGAGCTGTGTAAGAGCATGACTGAGATAAGCAGCAGTGCCTTTAAAAAGAAACAGACTCTGCCTAGGAGCTGTACCCTTTGAAAGTGTACACTTCTATAATTCTAAAAAATGAGGCAATGAGCAGAATGTAGGAGAGAGCGGAGTGCGGGAGCAATCATGCGGCTTGGGGGGGCATGAAAATATGATACGAAAAAACGGTTTTCTCTGAAATGTTATGAGTTTATTTTATTTTTTTGTATGTTTTTCCTAATGTGTAAACAGTCAGCCACGGAAAAATGCAGTTACTGTATTGCAGGCAGGCTGTGGCAAACTCTCTCTTAATAGGGGAAAAATGGCTGCCATTATATTTTCCAAAGCACATGGATTTCCTTTATATCCTGCATCTAGCTGGTCAGCACTTCATTTTAGTTGTGCACTGGACACTTTTGATGCATGGCAAATGAGCAATCAGGATGCAGAATTTTTCCTACACATTTAATAAGGTGCAGTGCACAAGAGGTGACAGCCGCTGGATATCTCTATAACTCAATACTTGTAAGGCTATGCCTGTGGTTCAATGGGTGGAGCAACATCACTTCCCCATCAGGCATTAAAAGGCCACTCCTCCTGGACTGTTCCAGAATTTATTTCTTTGTTGCAGCTGGAGACGCTGCTCCTTCTACCTTTTTTCCATGTCTCTTCCCTCTCTACTGTTGCCGTGTTTTTTGCAGTGCCTCCAGCCACCAGCTGGCTCCATCTCTACTGCTGCTCATCCAGCAGCTCACTCCTTCCTGCAGCCACTTGCTCTGCATCTCTCTCTCAATCCCCCCCGACCTATGGCAGTGCTGCTCCTCTCAGAGTACAAGGAACTGGTTTTTCACTGCCCAGCCAGTTCTCTCTCTGTTGCAGGCCGTCCTACCACTGTGCAGGGCTCCGCTCCTCCTGAACACTCTGATCTGCGGTTTGGACCTTCTGCTCCCCGACTTGTACTCCTTTTCCTCATGGCCCCTGCATCTTGCTTGGACTTTGCTCCTTCTATTTGGTGGCCTTCCTGCATCTTCCTCAATGGCTCAGCTCACTGGCTGCTCTTCACTCTGCCACTCTGTACCACTTCTTATCCGCAGTGTGGCCTGCTCTCCTCCGCTCTGCCTCCTCTGCCCTCCGGCTTCTCTTCTCCACGGCCGCCCGCCAACTCCAGGGCCTTTCTTCACTCCTCTGGGTCTGTGCTCCTAGACACTGAAACACTCGTCTCCCTGCTACACCCAGCCATACCTCATTTGACATTGTACCTTCCCATTGGCTAGCAGCCCAGCAGACATCATCCCCTGGGGCCTTTCTCAGAACATTCAGACTATACCTCGATCCTTCTTCCCTCCCCCCATCCCTTGAATCTGCTTGTCTGCCCTGCTCTCTCCTTCCTTGGCTTGCTCCTCCTGGATTAGTTCCTGTCCCATCTTCCTCCACCCTGCCCCTTTTCTGTACCCCCCTCCCATCTGGCTTGCCTTCTTCTGCCTGGTGCTGCTCGCTCCCTTCGGTCAAGCATCTCGTGCCTTCTTCAGCTGCCTATGTCCCTGTGCCTCGTTTCTGGCTTCCCTTTTTCCCATGGTGGGGAACTGTGTTACCGATGCGGGCCTCGTGGCTCCTGGCAGCAGTGCTGTTTCCCATCCCATTCTTCTCCCTAGTGTTGGCTTGCCCACCTCCCATTGTTTCCTTGACCCTCGCCTCTTCTCCTTCCTCCTCCTCCTGTGTTTTATTTTGGGTGTGTTTCCCTGTCATCTGGTCTCCTCCTGCCTACAATTGTACATTGCTTTCTTCTTGGTATTCATACCTTGACGTCGGATGTGGGATCCACCCTGCCCTCCTGCTGCTTGGTTAAATCCTTCTGCACCGTGCCTCCATCATATCATGTCTTCGTTCTCGAACCTTCTCTCTTCCCCTGGCTCTCTGTCATAGTTATTTCTTTTGGGCTCTCTATGTACTGCCTGCCATCTCCTTCGCCACTCCACTCCTAAACCATCACCTCTCCACATACTATCTTCACTGTTAGTATTTATCCTGCCATCACCATACCTCTTGTATCCTCATCATGCCCTAGTCCTATGTTCTGGTCCAGCCAATTCACATTTCCTCCACTCCATGACAAGCCTTCCATTATTACCAAACCTCATCCTTCCTATACCCTACTTGCCCTCTTCCTACCCTTCCTTCTTCCCCTTCACCATACCAACTTTCAAGGCTTTCCCTCTATTATCATACTTCGTCCTTTTATATCTCACTGTCACCGAACCATAGAAACATGGAATTGGCCGGCGAGATGGGACCACTTGGCCCACCTGATCTGCCCACATTTCCTACCTAACAGATAAGCTGCAGATCCTAGTTAACCAACAGCTTACTTCCTCCTACCCCCTACTAGGACTGCCTTATGTCTGTCCCATGCATTCTTGAATTCCCCCACTGTTTTTGACTCCACTACCACCTCAAGAAGGCTGTTCCATGCATCCACAACCCTTTCCATGAAAAAATACTTCCTCACATTACCTCTGAGCCGTCCCCCCTCTATCTTCAAATTGTGCTGTCTCGTTCTTGCACATCTCTTTTTCTGAAAGATGCTACCCTCTTGGACTTTATTGATTCCCTTGAGGTACTTGAAAGTTTCTATCATGTCCCTTCTTTCCTCAAGGATTAGTGGGTGAACAATCCAATACTTGGTGAATTGTTGGCATTTAATAGTGGCATTGCTACTGATATAGCAAACTTCTGGTGAGAGGTGGAGTAGTGCAGTGCACCAATATACTTTGATATACCAATAATATATTTGTTTTAACTGTTGCTGTATTATGTGGTACCATTTGCTTGTAACTGATTCTTCAGTGAATAGCAGAGCATTGTGGGAACCTGGAGGACTAGCAATAGGCTAGTATACCACCTTCCCCAAAACAACATCTCTCTGTTAAAAGCACTGTTGCCTAGTGGTTCTCTTGCACTTTTAAGGGCTTGTAAACCTTCAACTCACAGAATCTTGCTGAATTTAAGTAAATATTGTTATTTTTACTTCATGCCAAAACCGGAAGTGAACGGACACTTGCCTCCATTTTTTTGGCTTAAAACCTGCCCCTCTAACGAGCGGAGCGAGCGTGCGTGCATGGGGCCTCACTTGGAGAAGCACACAGAGATTCGCGCGTTTGCGCGTGTCTGCTGTGCATGCTGAAACTGCTGGCATTAGACAAACTTGGATAAGATAATTTTAGCATATCCTCTACTTAGTAAACATACACCTTTAATAATGGAAAAGAACTTACTAAGTGTATGCAATGTTTGATGTATAGTGAGGGAAAGTATGGGAGCGAGTATGTATGTGCTAATTGCCATCTGATTACTACTCTTGAAGCAGAGATAGCGTTTCTGCTTAATATTAAACCAGTTTCTACTGATATTAGGGAACTGGAAAGTTACATTGATCTTATGGATGAACAACTTTATCCTAATGGACAATTTCCTTCACATTTAGGTAGCATTTCTATGCCTTCTGATGAGGAGACAATTGTAACGACTAGTACTAGTATACCTGTTGCCTCTGCCCCCCTCTTATAAGGTGGATGATTATCCGCCCTCTTCTCATGATAACAATGACTGGACCATTGTCACAAAGCCTCTTAAAAAAAGGAGGGGGTGGTCAAATACACAATAGTGCCCCTATTGAAACTCGTAATAGCTTTGAGCAATTGACTGTATCAAATAATGAAGTGCTACATGATTTATCCTGTGCATCACCCTCTGTTGATAATAATGGTTTAAAAACACTTTTCAATCAGGAGTTAATGCCCATGAATATTTGTCCTAGTAAGTCTCAAGCTGCCAAATCAATACCTATTAAGTTAATTGCTCCAGAGTGTGTTAAACAATCACCTGTTTCTGATTCTTGTACCCCTACTGTCTCAAAACAAGTGTTAGTCCTGGGAGATTCAATCATTAAGCACGTTGACAGGGCGGTATGCAATAGTGACAAAAGCAATCACACTTGTTCTAGCTTCCGTGGGGCCAGGGTATCTGACATTACCTCCATGATGCCTAAAATTTTACAAAATGCGGGGAAAAATCCATTGGTTATCATATATGCCAGTGTTAATGATATAAACAGCACCCCATTTAATCAGTTACAACAGGACTATGTGGCATTATGTAACCTGTTACTTGATAGGGGATGCTGTGTATGTATATCTGAAATTCTACCTGTCCCCGAAAGCAACATCTACCATGACGTAGAAAATCAAAGCCCTAAATGAATGTCTGAGAAAGTGGTGTTTTAAGCAGGATATACCCTGTATTACCCACTGGGAATAAATTTCAGATCGTTCTTCCTTGTTTTGCTGGGACGGTATACATCTCAGTCATGGGGTAGTACACTTATGGGGAAAAGTATCACTAAAATCATAAATCACTGTTTAAACTAAAAACAATGGGGGAGAATGGATCTATTCCCAAATCTCTGAATAATTACCAAAATATTATTATAACTAAATGTAAATTCCTAGCTTTGAATGCAAGATCTTTAAACCAACTCAAATTAGCAGAACTCGAAGCCAAATGTAAAACTTTAAATATAGGTGTGGTGGGAGTAACTGAAACTTGGTGGGACGCATCCTCAATTTGGTCCAGAGAAATTCCAGATTATAAGTTATATCATAAAAAAACAGATTAGATAAGCAAGGCGGTGGAGTTTGTATGTACATACGAAATGATATTCCTTCTTTTGAAGTGTGTTCTCTCTTTCCTTTGGAAAGTATATGGGTTAAAATCTTATTGAAGGAGCAGTCCTGTATAACTATTGGTAACATCTACCAACCTCCATCTGCAAATTCAGATTACACAATTGATATGTTTAAAGAAGTTACAAATTTTTCAGAATCTCAAGATACTGTAATATTTGATGACTTTAACCTCCTTCATATTAACTGGGACTAATTCTCAGGACAGTCCTATGCCCGAGAAAGGACTAATAGATGTGGTAGTTAGTACTGGATTACAACAACTTGTTACTGAACCCACTCGAGGTCCTAATATTTTGGATCTATTATTTATTAACATAGAGCAACAAATTAGCAATTTACAAATTTGGGATCCACATGGGACCAGTGATCATTCATCTATTCTTTTTGAAATTCAACAGTTTAAAACTACACAAAGGAAGTTATACTGTACAAAAAATGATAATAAAGCAAATTTTTCTAAAATCAATGAATACTTACAAAACATAAACCGGAATCTAATCTTCTTAATTGTACAACACAACACGCTTGGGACTTTTTTTAAAAAACATTGTACATTATTTGGAAACTACCTTTATTCCATCTAAGAGGAAATTTAATAATAAAGGAAAAATTCTCCCTTGGTTCTACAAGACAATTAAAAATCAGATTAAAATAAAAATTAAACTTTTTAGGAAACTAAGAATAGTTCTGTTCCATTTAAAACTACTCTAGTTCATAAATACAGACTATCTGTGAAAAACGTAAAACATTTTATTAAATTGGAAAAAAATAAGCTAGAATTTAAACTAGCTCACACAAAAGACTGTCACAAATCTCTTTTCTCCTATATAAATAGTAAAAAAGGTGTATCAAGGACCATTGGTCCCATTATAACCAGTGGCTCTTCTCTATCTGATATAGAAACCGTGAATCTCTTTAATAAGTACTTTTGTTCTGTCTTCTCTCAAAAATCAGCTATTAGTACATTTAAAGTTCACCATACAACTGACATTATACAGGCTATCAAAAAACTAAAAAAAAAATACTAGTCCGAGCCCAGACGTTATTCATCTATGGTTTCTGATCGAAACCTCTATAAATATTTCTATACCTTTGTCAATTACCTTCAACAAATCCTTACAAGAAAGCATTGTACCAAATTACTGGCGTTCAGCAATAGTTACTCCCATATTTAAAAAAGGCAATAGAGGTTCTGTACAAAATTATCGTCCAATTAGCCTGACCTCAGTGGCTGGTAAATTAATGGAACGAGTAATGAAGTCTCTAATAGATCAAGATTGTAAAAAATAGGAATTTATGATTCAAATCAGCATGGGTTTACTCCCAAGTATTCCTGCACCACCAATCTGATATCTTTTTACAATAATATAAGTACTCTACTAGATGTGGGTATCCCTACTTATGTAATTCTTTTGGACTTTAGTAGAGCTTTCGATAAAGTCTCACATGAAAAACTCATTACTAAAATGCACAATCTAGGTTTGCCACCTGATATTGTCAACTAGACTTTAAACTGGTTGACAGATCGTTCTCAGAGAGTCAGAATTAATGATATCTTGTCTGATTCGGGTAGTGTGACAAGTGGTGTACCACAGGGGTCGGTCTTGGGACCAACATTGTTTAATCTCTTTATCAGTGATTTACAAACAGGGCCAAATAACTTCATGGTTAAATTTGTTGACAATACTAAATTGGGGGGCAAGGTTAATAATCAAGAAAATATTTCTGCATTAAAGAAGGATTTGGAAAAATTAACACTTTGGGCAAATGAAAATCATATGCAGTTTAATCAAGACAAATGTTTAGTAGTGCATTTCGGTGTAAATAATCCAAAAACTATATATTATATAAATGGGCTACCACTTCACTCATCAAATTGTGAAAAAGATTTAGGGATATATGTTAATAGTAAACTTACATCAAATGATCACTGTGTTAGAACTGCTTGCTTGACCAACAGAATTTTGAGGCAAATAAAACGCACTTTTGTTAATCGCATTGAACAATGCCTTATTCCATTATATAGGGCATACATTAGACCGTATCTAGACTATGGCTCCCCTTGCCGGAATCCAAACCAAAAAAAAGACATAGCAATTCTTGAACAGATTCAAAAGAGAGTAACTAGAATGATTCCAAGATTAATAAACTTGGATTATCAGAACAGATTAAAAGCTACTGGACTCTTCTCTCTTCAAACTAGAAGATTAAGAGGTGTTATGCTTATGGTTTTTAATTTAATAAATTCACCAGATCTAATGGAAAAATGTGGTCTAACACTCTCCAAAAGGAGACATGTTCCGAGACTGCATAATAAACAGCTTGAAGTAAAAATTTATAAAACCAGCAAAAGGGGGAAACTTTTTTCCAATAAGAGCATCCATTGTGTGGAACACCTTGCCACAAGAATTGTTAGAGGCAACTAGTGCCACTGTCTTTAAAAACAAATTAGATGTTTGGTTGAGGGATAATAGATAAATAATGTCCCACATAGTGTGGGGAACAGTCTCGATGGGCTCTGGCCTTCTTCTGCTGTTTCATACCAAGTAATTCTGCTTCACAATGATAGGAAGAGCAGACATCGAATGATCAAAAAGCGAAGTCACTATGAACGCTTGACCGCCACAAGCCAGTTATTCCTGTGGTAACTTTTCTGACACCTCCTGCTTAAAACTCAAAAAGCAAAATAAAGCAACAATGTCACTCCCTCATCAGGCCTTAAAAGGCCACTCCTCCTGGACTGTTCCAGGATTAGTTTCTTCATTGCCCCACCATCCTCCCCTCCTCCTCCAGTGGCACATCTCTCCTTCTGTGGGCTTCTTCCTAAGCTACCTTTAGCCAAGGGAATCATTCCCAAGGCACCTATAGGGGTGGAACCCTCCTCTAGGGTTCCTCGCTATCGTACCCCTATAGGGTGGTATATCCAATGGATAGAGAGGTGAACAGCCACAATTTATCTAAGTCACACAAGCATACATCTTATCAAGTTACATAAGTACATTGAACTTCCTTCTAGTCAGAGTTCTCTAACAACAGTGTCTTTAGTCAAATATGAGACACTTGGGCAAAATCCACAAAGTCCAAGCAAACAGCTAACAACCACCAAAACAAGCAACACGAGAGAACGCCACCACATTCCTGCAGCCCAGACCTGTCTGACTTCAAAGTTTCAGCATGCAAGCGAGCGGTAATAAAAAACAATGAATTTATGAAAACAGAGTTTCTCAAACAAACTAACCAGTTACAAAAGAAAACAACAGTTCAGCGCACCACTGTTAAGTATTAATACCTGCTAAATTGAGTAAAGCAACTACAAACCATGGAGCTGCAAGCTCGGATGGAGCAGTTCAGTGCCATCTTGCTGCTCCACCCAGGATGGGGCAAGCAGGGCAGAATGGTATTACAAGCTGAGGGGTAGGGAAACAGTTACAAAACTGTTGCCTGGGCCAGTGTGAGGGACTCCGATACAGCTGTATTGTTTGGGGGGGAGACATACAAAAACAAACAGCACAGGAGAGTCAGATATCAGTCAGCATATGGAACATCAGCAGAGCCAATAGTTGGCTTTTGCTGGTGGGAGGGGAAAGTCTGTAGCAGTGACTGTGGGACAGCAGCAGAGGGCTTTCTTTTAAACAAACTAGCCAGAAGCCTGTGTTCAGGTTTCAGGCATGGGGAGGGTTATGCAGATGAAAGAAGCCAGCCGCTGTCTGAATGGAGCGATTGGCTTCTTTCAACTGCACCAAGTGTATGCCCCACAGACTGGAAAACACATCTGGATCAGCCTCGTTAATCATTGGGCTATCACTGGTGAGCCCATTGCAGCCTGAGCTGTACTGGACCCGACAGTGACACAACTCTGAAATGCCATTCTTGTAACAAAATGTTCTCTTCATGCTGTGCATGCAGGAAACATTAACAGAACACAACATCAAAATCATAAATACTTATTTTCTCACGCAGGATAATCAAAAAGAAACAAACACAGAAACACAGAAACTGATGACAGATAACGGCTACTTGGCTCATCCAGCCTGCCCATTTCCAGTGTGACTGCTTTCACTGCAGACCCTCTTTGGTCTGTGGCACTGTCTCTTCCACCCCCTTCTTTCCCTTATGATGCCCTTGTGCCCATCCCAGGCTTTTTTGAATTCCCATCACTGTTTTCACCCCCCCACACACACCTCCACTGGAAGACTGTTCCAGGCATCCACCACTCTTTTTGTAAAAAAGTATTTCCTCACATCTCTCCTGAATCTACCCCCTCCAGCTTCATATCATGAACCTTTGTTCTAGAGCATCCCTTCCTCTGAAAAATACTCCCACCTGTACCTTATCCGCCCCATGAGGTATTTAAAGATCTCGATCATATCCCCCTGCTCCCTCCTGTCCTCCAGGGTGTACATATTGAGTTCTCTCAGACTCTCTTCATAGGGTGTTTGATGTAGACCCTGTACTGTCTTGGTAGCCCTCCTCTGGACCACCTCCACTCTGTCTCTGACGTTCCTGAAATGTG
The DNA here is from genome assembly GCA_016271365.2 of Neoceratodus forsteri. Lineage (NCBI taxonomy): Eukaryota > Metazoa > Chordata > Ceratodontiformes > Ceratodontidae > Neoceratodus > Neoceratodus forsteri. Next base: position 821,222,216 of record CM028137.1, on the reverse strand, counting down.
GTCTCCAAAACTGGATACAGTACTCCAGATGGGGTCTCACCAATTACCTATATAGGGGCAACATCACTTCTCTCTCCTTGCTATGTGATACCCCTACCTATACACCCCAGCATCCCACTAGCTCTCCCAATCACTTTCTCACATTGTCTGGCCATCTTCAGGTCATCTGATATGATTATCCCCAGGTCCCTTTCCTGCTTGGTCATTGCAAGTATCTCTCCCCCCATTTTGTACTCCACCCCAGGTTACTGTGACCCAAGTGTATTATTTCACACTTTTTTGCATTAAACCTTAGCTGACAAACTTTTGACCACTCCTCCAGCTGTTTTTAAATCTCTTACCATCCTTTGCAACCCCCACCTGTAGTGTCCACTCTGTTGCAGATCTTGGTGTCATTCGCAAAGAGGCTGACTTTCCCTCCAGTTTCTTTACTATGTCACTAATGAAGATATTAAAGAGGACCAGCTCCAGTACTGACCCTTGAGGCACCCCATTGGTCACGCTCCTGTCCTTGGAGCAATTCCATTACATCCACTACCCCTCCCTGATCCAACACCTCGGTCACCAAGTCAAAAAAAATCTAGCAAATTTGTTTGGCTCAACCTTCCCTGTGTGAAACCATGCTGCCTCATGTTCTGCAGTCTGTTGGATTCCAGGTAGTCTGCAGTCTGTTGGATTCCAGGTATTCCACAATCTTTTCCTTTAAGATTGTTTGCATTAATTTCTCTACCACCTAAGTCAGGCTGACAGGCCTATAATTGCTTGTTTCCTCCTTGCTACCACCTTTGGGAAGTGAGACTATGTCCACTCCTCTCCAGTCCTCTGGGACCACACCAGTCTCCAGTCAACTGTTAAACAAGTCTGCCAGGAGTGCAGTCAACATCTCCCTGAGTTCCTTCAGCACTCTTGGATGCAACCCATCTGGCCCCATGGCATTGTCCACCCTCAGATTAGTGAGTGCTTTCCTGACCCTCTCCTCAGAAAAGGGACTGGGGTCCACTTCCCTCCCCTCAAGGCTCTTGGTGGCTATTCGTCATCCCTCCCATTCCCCTTCTACTGTGAACACTGAGCATAAGTATTTGTTTAAGATGTTTGTCTTTTCTTGGTCCTCCTCCATACAGTCCTCCCCTTCTTTAACTGTGCAGTCCCTCCCTTTGACTTCCTTTTCTCACTAGCATACCTGAAAAATGTCTTGTCCCCCCCTTTTTTTGTTCCCCCAATTCCCTCCAAGGAGGGAGCTCTGCCCCTGCCCCAAATGTCACCCCACCATGCCCAGGCTTACCCCCCCCGGGCAGAGCTGCTGGGTGGGCACCCCACCCCTGAAGAACACTAGTGCCATGCCCTGGCATACCCTGCAGGGTGGGGTCATGGGAGCAGAACCCCTGGACAGGCACTGGTGGCAGGGAAGGGTATCGGGGCAGGGCATCATACCCAGGGGACTGGACATTTTTACAGTGATCCCCAGGGAGGTGGGGCATGCAGTGATGCCAGCATCTGTCCTGCCTCCCACTTGACCAGATGCCGGCCTCCTGTAATTCCCTCAGCCTCTGCCAGAGGTCACCAACTGACTGGAAACTCCCCCCTTCCCCCTGGAGAAGAAGAGCCATCCCTTGGGTGCTTCATCCTTCTCTACCTGGCCGGCCCTCTGACTCCCAGGTCCGCTTCCAAACCAGAGATGTTGGTATTGCAAGCAGTCACCTTGCCGCTGCACCAGCAGGCCAGCTATGTCTTATCCCTTTTGCTACTGCCTGGCCTATTCTTTCCTCAGTTTGTGCCTTTGTGCTCCTTACTGCTCTGCCTGCCGCCCTCCTTTTCTCCAGATACATTTCCTATCCTTCTTTCTCTGGATCTCCTTATACCTTATGAATGCCACTCTTTTTGCCTTTACTTTTTCTGCCACCTCCCTCAAGAACCATAATGGTCTGCTGTTCCTTCTGCTTTTGCTTACTTGCTTGACATACAGGTTTGTTATCTTTATTATGCACTTTTTTAGGCTTGCCCATTTGCCCTCCACCCGACCCAGGTCCTTTCGGAGGCATTCCCTATCTTTGTAAAGTCAGTCTTTCTGAAATCCAGGACCCTCGCCCTCGTGTGATTGGATCCTGCTGCTGTTCTTATATTAAACCACATTGTGCAATGATTGTGACACTTCACCACTCTGCTTGTTATTATATCGTATCATATTTGTGATATAAATATATGTTTCTTTGAATTTCTGCTTGGTAAATATGGCAGTCAGCACAAGGCATTGTGGGACCTTGGATTTTTTTTTTTAAATACTGTTCTTTCTCTGAGTGGAAAATCTAATTAAGAGCTTCCTCTAGATACCAGGTTGTAACAGGTTGTAAAACCAGCCACTTGTATAAAGTATTGCATTTTATGACCTATTAGGAGGAAAGCAACTTCTTTTTTTCCATAATGACATTTTTATTGTCTTAACAAAGTAAACAAATACAAAAATTCATCACAATCAAGACATTTTCCATTCTTCAAAGCATTCTAACAAATACAATAATATAAGCATGAATTAATTTCTTTAAATAAAAAACGTATCTTCAATATCATATTATTTAGACTAAGATCAAACAAAAGACCTAACATATAAAATAATATTGTTAATTGATATCTGATAAATAAACAATCACAATAAACTTGAATTAAAATAGAAGTATATAATCATTCAGTTAATAACATTACATATTCTATATAATTATAGTAGATTTAATTAACACACTATATCTACTTTAGAAATGGTTTAAAATTTAACAAAAAAGAGGCCCCAAGTATCTATGAAAGTATTCAATTTATTTCTAAGCGTATAAATGATTCTTTCATTGTTGGCAGTAAAACCCATTAAATTTATCCATTCCGCCAAAGTAGGGGGGTAGGATTTTTCCAATATTTTAAAAATCAACCTTTTGGTACAAACAGATACTACTGTGAGCCAACGTTTTTGATAGAAAGTGAATGGATAATCATCAGGAAAAATGCCAAGAATGAAAATTAAAGGTGAGGGAGTTAAGGTTATTTGTAAAGGTTTTTTCACACATTTTAATAATTCTTTCCAAAGCGGAGCTATTCTAAGACAATTCCAAAACATATGGGTTAAATCAGCTTTAGGGGAATGACATTTCCAACATTTATCACTTTGATTTAGACCCATTTTTGCAAGTTTAAGGGGGGTTAGGTAAAAATGGTGCAGAATTTTAAATTGGATCAGCTTACCTTCAGTGTCCACAGTACCTTTATGAGCTGTATCCCAGGCCTCATCCCAATCGGAGTCGGAGACAGATATATTTAGATCAGATTCCCAATTTTCCTTTGCTGAATGGGTTAGAGTTGATGAAAGAAAACAGCTATTAAGTGTTTTGTAAATAAAACTAGCTCCTTTTTTTAATGGAGCTATTTCAGATAACTGGTCCCATTCTTTATTATTGGGGATTGAGTAATCCAAAAGTATATTACCCTTGAGAATCTTTCTCAATTGCAGGTAAAATGGGAAATGGAACCTAGGTAATCTATATAGGTCACACATTTCTTTAAATTACATCAGAGTGGAAGATTCTTTAGAAAGAATATCACCAAGTCTATTAATTTCTATCTGGGACCATAATTTATTGAGGATCAAGGGTTCTTTTTTGGTGATGAATGAGTTAGACCAAAGAGGTATTTGTCTCAAAGGTAAACTGGATGGATTAATAGCAACTCACATCTTTTTGAGACTCTAACAGAGTTATTTAGACAGGGATTTTCTCTAATATTCAAAGGGATAGGTACAAATAAAAAATCAGGTGGGGCACTAATGAGCAGGATCGCGTAAGGACACTTTAACTTCTCGCTCCACAAACCGCCAAGAACATTAACTTCAAATATATCTTTATTTCACTTCAAAACATAGAAAAAGCAACTCTACCTGTTTACAAGCAATCATGCATGAATATCTGATGCCTGGACCAAATACAAATTCTCATACTGGAGGTAAAAGTCAGCGAAAACAACCACCAGCAGCACAAGTGGAAAATGCAGGGCCAGTTTCGTTTTCTGCAGCAGAGGTGTACGCTGTAGGCTGGGAGGTCACACAGCAAGTGTTGGCGGCTCTTGAACCCCAACTTACCAGTCTGGCATCTAATTTTGACCGCAAGCTCCAAGAATTGGTAGATCTACATGCTTCACATGCAGCAAGGTTCACAGATATGGAGCAATGAGTTTTGGATGTCAAGGATGCCATGGCCCCAGTTCCTGAACAAATTGCTGCCCTACAAAGAGAGCTGGCAGACTTTAAGGAACAGTTCAACTACCAAGAGAATTATCAATGGCATTTAAACCTGCACCTCCAGGGCATATCCTGGAGTTCTGCTCAAGGACTTTGCTTGAGATCCTGAAGCTATTCCCCAACAATGGCAAACTGAAGCTAGAGGGCAGTTATCCCCAGGCCCCCTCCAGATCAACCACTGCAACAGATAGTCATGCAGTTCCATTGATTTCAAAATAGGGAGCAGGTACTGAAGGCTTATAGAACCATATCTGATTTACAATACAAGGGACACAAACTCAGTATTTTCCAGGATTATTCTGCCCAAATACTGAAGAAATGCCATGCTTTTAACTCAGTGATGGCACAACTGCGAGAGGCCCAGGTCGAATGCTTTATGCTGTACCCTGTCACTCTCAAAATCAAACATGAAGGGGCTACTTATTCCTTTCAGGAAGTGCATAAAGCGGCAGTTTTTGTCAAAGATTTAAGGAAGAAAATGGGGTAAAGTGACCAGTGCCATGGTAGAATGTAGATTTTGCTGCTCTTTTTTCTACTTTTATTTGAAAAGGTGCTCTACGTGACACTGGGCTCTAAAGTACTGAATTTGACTTAATTTAATGGATGTACCAACTGACGATATGCCTGGGAATGCTTCTATGAGGCTTCAATTGATGAATATATAAGGAAGACAAGGAACTGACCTGTATTTTGATTTTATTTGTTTGCTTGTGTGCGATTTGGTTTTCCAAAGGGGCGTGCTGGAAAGGAGATGTCAGAATGCTCTCCCACGTTGCCAAGTGGACGTTTGGTTCTATGTAGATCCTTTTGAACTGCATACTTGTAACTGAGCACTATCAGCTATGGCCCAGGCATCAGACTTGTTGGAGTAAGAGCCCAAAGGGGTTACCGATGGCATGGGGACATTTGAAACTCGGGATACCCGGGGTTCCACGATTCTTGTGGGCAGGGGATTGCAGAGGCAAGCGGGAGGGAAGATACTAGACTAACAGAAATAGGCCCATACAAAGGCCTGATCATGGGAGGGAGAGACTAAGAAATAAAACATGTGGTTAAGAGGGAGCTATGCCGCTCATAGGGCCTTTGTATAAAGTAAAGCAAAACATGTAATGTTGTTCTTGGTGGGGAGGGGGAGTGGGGGACGCATTCTTACTACATGTGGGGGAGGGTGTGTAAAATTTTTACTGTAAGCAATTCTGGTTACCAAATTGGGGGATAACTGCTGTTATAAGGTTTACAAATGGAGGGGGGTATATAGTTTCTATGTATTGTTTGTTGCATAGTTATTTAAGCATGAGATCTAAACATGAATGTAGAATGTTAAATATATCTGTTGATACACTGAAGGGGACTTGGAAGAGGGATGGGCAACTGTTGGAGGGAGGATGGCACAAGCACCATGACTAACTCCACGGGCATAATTATAGCCTCATGGAATGTTAGGGGATCTCTTCTCCTGTTAAGCGCACCATGTTGCAGACTGCACTTAAGGGCCAGAATGTGAATGTAGCACTGCTACAGGAGACCCACCTCACTAATAAGGAGCATGCAAAACTAAAAAAATCTGGGTGGGAGACTGTTTTGCAGCATCGTTCTCTTCTCACAAACATAGAGTGGCAGTCCTCCTTCATAAACATTTGCCATTTAAGGCTAACAGGTTAGTGGCTGACCCTGAGAGCGGCCAATACATATTTGTGGTAGGGGAGATGCTCGGAGAAAAATTAACATTTGGGAGTGTTTAAGCCCCTGTGATACATGACCCTATGTTTTATAAATCCCTCGTGGCACTACTAATGGCAGAACAGTTTCCTGGGCTGATCATTGGTGGAGATCTAAATTGTTTGATGAACCCTTTATTGGATCACTCCAAGGGGAAGGGGACTCGTGAAGGGACTGGGCAGATATGGGGGGCAGGAATGGCTGATCTAGATCTCATTGACATGTGGAGAACAGCCAATCCCAATGTAAGGGAGTATACATCTTTCTCCCAACCCCACAAGACATGGTCGATACTGGACTATATTTACATTCCAAGGGCTTGGTATTTTAGGCTTCTCCAGGCAGGGCATAGCCCTATTCGCATTTCTGATCATGCCATGGTGCTTGTGTCACTGAAAGTGAGGGAAAAGGAAGCAGTCCCTCCAACGTGGTATTTTCCCAATTATTTACTAGGGAATAAGACATTTAGGGATTTCCTGCAAGATCAGTGGAAGCAATATGAGCGGAGCAATCTTGAAACGGCTCCCACAAAAGCTGTATTCTGAGATGCAGAAAAAGGCGAATATGAGGGGCTCGATTATCAGCTATGTGGCTCACCACACGCAACAGATATGGGAGAGGTGGGAAAACCTGGAGCAATGCCTTAGAGTGCTGGAGGAGCGGGTGGCACTAGGAGAGGGAGGAGAGGCCACCCCTAGAATATTGACAGTGAAAACGGAAGCTTTAAACAACTTGATACTAGGGGAGGCATGGAAAACATGCCCTATTCATACGTAAACATTTTTACAAATGGGGGAATAAGCCTAGCACTATGTTGACCAACCTTTTTAGAGGTAAGAGAAGCACATACCTGGTTGTGGCCATTAAAGACCCAGATGGCCAGCTTGGAAAGGATAGGAAGTTTATTAGGGATATATTTAAATGTTTTTATGAGAAGCTCTATCAGACAGAGATTGGGGATGTGCAGACTAGTATGCATTCCTTATTATTTTTTTTTTTATTCACAATTCGGATTTACAACCTTTAAGTCAAAGACTCATTTACAAAGGCACCTTGTCACAGGGAGGGGAGACAACATATTGGTGGAGCAAAACAGTGGAGAACAATACAGGTGAGATACAAAAGAGCATACAAAGCAAGGCATTTCAGTGAACAATATAGATGAGATACAGAAGAGCATACAAAACTAAGCAATTTCAATGACACAGTGGAGCATGCAGGTTATGGTGCATGGTGTACAGACTACAAGAAGCTATTCTAAGTAAACTAGTACATATGTAATACTATAAGAGACTAGGAGTACTAGGTAGTGGTTACCTGGGGGGGAGAGGTCTATGTCTGCAGATTGGTTCAGGTGGAGCTCTTGGTAAGGCCCTATAATGGGCATTTACAGCTCTGAGTGTCAGTGAGGTGTTTGCGTAGGGCGATTTTGAAGGGGCCGGTTTTGGAGATGTTAGTAATGTGTGTGGGGAGGGAGTTATACCAGGAAGGTGCTCTGTAGTGGAAAGACCTTTGGGCGAGCGAGGTCCTAGCTCTCAGCACCTGGAAGGTGGCTTTGGTTGTATTTTGGGTGATGACCAAGTGGGAGGCCCATTGAAGGGATGTAGCAACTCCTGGGGAGGAGAGCCCAAGTACAGTCTTTTTTGCCAGTATACAGGTGTGGTATTGCAGGTGCTCTTCAAAAGTGAGTAGGTTTGAGGTGGAGTAAAGCTGGCATGTGTATGTTCTGCTGGGGGCACCAGTCAGGAGCCTGCAGGCTTTGTTGATAGAGGTCTGGACTTTGGTGAGGGCAGTGGGGTCAGCAGCTGCATAGGTAGGGAGTCCATAATCAACCAGAGATGGGATGGAAGAAGTGATAGCCAGCCGTAGGGCAAACTCAGGGAGGCAGTCTTTGTGATGGTAGAGGAGTCCAACCCGGGCATTCATGGCAGAGGACAGAGAGTTAAGATGAGCATGGAAGGAGAAAGCTGAGTCGAAGGTGATGCCTAGGTATTTGTATGTTGATATCTGTTCAAGGGGGTGTAGGGTGCTGGGGATGGTGCTAAGGGGAGCATTTCTGGAGTTACTTTGATGGTGTGCAAAAATCATAGATTTCTTCTTCTTGTGATTCAGAACCAGACGATGTATGCATTCCTTCTTAGATAGGGTGAAGTTGCCTAAATTGTCCACCTCACAGCAAGAATGGCTTAACACCAAAATTACAGAAGATGAAATAGCTAAAGCCATCACTGGACTAAAGAGAGGTAAAGCTAGTGGCCCAGATGGTTTCTCTTCAGAATATTATAAGGCTATGAGACCACATCTAACTAAGCACTTGGGGGCAGAGCTCGAGAAGGCTAGGGAGGGGGAAAGCTCATTACCTCAGTCATGAAAGGATGCAGTTATCTGTCTGATACCGAAGGAAGGAAGGAACGGACTTACTTGACTGTGCATCATATGGACCAATATCAATATTGAATTCTGAATCTAAGATTGTCACCAAAGTAATGGCTAACCATTTAGATAGGCTCCTACTGGGATTGATTCACCCAGACCAGACTGGGTTTCTACGGAACAGATACTCCTATTATAACATGAGAACTCTCCTGAATGTAATTTGGGGAGCCTCAAATGGGTACGAATCAGTACATATATTATCTATGGATGCTGAAAAAGCATTTGATCAGATTGAGTGGCCATACTTAATGAAGGTTCTGACCCGGTTTGGTCTGGATGATGAATTTGTGGGGTTGATTCGTCTAATATATAGTGCACCTACGGCCAGAGTACTAATTAATGGGACTCTTATAGATAGATTTGAGCTATGAAGGGGAACCAGACAAGGATGCCCCCTATCGCCCCTTCTGTTTGCGCTGGCCATGGAGCCTCTAGCCATTGCAATAAGAGAACACCCTGAGATATATGGGTTGGTGGGCCAGTCGGGATAGGAGTGTAAATTGTCTTTGTATGCTGACGATATGCTCCTGTATGTTACTAAGCTGGATCAATCCATGTCACCGCTTCTTCATCTCATAGACTACTTCTACAAATTTTTAGGGCACAAGTTAAACTTGACTAAATCAGAGGAACTTAGAATAGGGGATAAAAGGTCTGAAGAGGGAGAAAGGATCAGAGACTGGGGATTTCAGCAAGTCCGCAAGTCATTTGTTTATCTGGGTATTGAAGTGGGGAAACATATAAAATCTTTATATGACCTAAATTATACTCCCCTACTATGTACAATTACAGCCGACCTTGAGAGTTGGGCCAAGCTCCCTATATCGTGGTTAGGTAGGACTAACCGACTTAAAATGAATGCCCTACCTCAGCTATTGTACAGTATGCAGATGCTCCCTGTGGAACTTACCCGTGCTGATATAAAATGGTTAGAGAAAGCATTTTCAGACTTCTTATGGCAGGGAAAGTGACCACGTAATGAGCCTTGCTCATCTAAAATCCTCAGTAGACAATGGTGGCCTGCAATTCCCAGATCTTAAAAATTACTATCTTGCCATACAGTGTCATTACTTGCAGGACTGGGGTGGGTAGACCAAGGGAGGCAAACTGGCTAGATTTTGAGGAGTGGGGATGCCCTGGTTGTGTGACTGCCTACTTGTCAGGGAAAGGTCTTAAGGTGTATATGAACCTGCTGAAGCCAAACCCACTGGTGAGATCAGTCTTGGAAGGGTGGGCCCACCTCACTAGATGAAGAGGGGTAGAACATGGGGAGACCCTGCTTCTCCCAATTGCTGGGAATCCTTTTTTTGTCCTGGGGTGGGCAGACCTGGGCTTTAAGGGATGGGAGCAAAAAGGAATAAAATGTGTAAAAGACCTATGCACTAAAGAAGGGCTAGATACATGTGACCACATAAGAGATAAAACTGGGCTGGGGCATAAACACTTTTATCGATACCTCCAACTACAAGCATACTGCAATTCCCTGGGGAGAAGGCAGGGTATAGATAATGCATGGGAGCCACTGGAACAATTAATACAGGAGGGGAGGCATAATCCACAGGGTACCATACATAGTGTAGCTAAAGCAGGTAGACTGTTACTTCCAGATATGACGCAGAAGACCAAGCAACTATGGGAGAGGGATATGGGGGTTCTCATTGTGGATGACACATGGAAGATGATGACACAGCTACATCAGGGTATCTTAATTTGTAATAAATATAAAGAATCCTTTTATAAATTTTGCCATAGATTGTATCGCCCGCCCCTGAGCATTAGTAAGTTTAATCCCTCAGTCTCCCCGGTCTGCCCACGCTGCAATATAGGCCTGGCCTCCTACTATCACTATTTTTGGACATGCCCTGTCTTACAAAAATTTTGGAGAGAGGTAATGGTGGAGGCTCGGATCATAGCAGGGAGAGACCTTCTATACTCACCCCTAGTAATGTTGTTTGGGGTGGAGGAAGTGGGTGAGGGTGATTGGGCCCCACTTCCTAGATGGCTCAGGGTTATTTTGGTGATGACCAGACATTGTATCTTGAATGCTTGGGTATCTGCAAACAAACCCTCCATACAGCAGTGGAGAACACTGATACTGCAGGCCCTCACCCTGGAAAGACTCACTTATGTGATGCAAGATGGGGGGAACAGTTTTATAATACTTGGCAAACATACCTCAATAACCTGACTCCAGCAGAAAGCCTGATACTGGGGGAAGGCTGGATATATGGGAAAGGAGGGGAGAAGAATGGTTGGTGCTAAACTGAATGGATTTGTGATGATATCATATAAAGACAAGTCTCCCTATTAATTAGTGTACTATATCTTTAATTAATAAGGCAACTCTTTATTATCATGAAATTGGATCTCTATGTTAATCAATCAATCAAAATCTTTATTTATCCAGGCGGGCACCATTGAGCAAGGCTCATTTGCAAGGTGGACCTGGTCATGAATACATCAAAGTACAGTACAGAAGCAGGTATACAAAAAGCAATAATATACAAAGAAGAAAAAGTATATACAGTGTATACAGTACAGTACAAGGTTGAAATAAATAAAAAAACAACATTATTTTGCAATTGAAGAAGTCAGCAGATGTACAATCAACCATAGGCATACAGTGGTTACAAGCAGAGATCTTTTGAGTGAGGCAGCCGGCAACTACACATATAGGGGAAAGAGGCCGTGTATGGGGTGGCAGGTTAGAGAGGTAAAGAAGAGGAGGGATATATTACTGATGACTGGGGGAAAAATTGAGCTAAAACCACAGAAAGTGATGATGGCTGTAATGTACTTGTTTATTATGATAATGACGGAGGAGGGGTAGGTAATTGGGACACTGCTATGGATGGGGGGGACTTTAGCCAGGCTGGAGTGGACAGAGAAGGGTGGGTGCAGCAGGAAGAGTTACTAGGGAAAGAGTGAGAGCCAGGGGTAGAAACATGGCTAGTGTCAGGATGGAAAGGGGGAGTTGCGGAATTAGTGGGCTAGCGGTGAGGAAAACATTTGCAAGGTGCTTTCATGTAGTGGTCATAGAGCACCTTGAAGATATTCAGGCTAACAGGGCAGCACAGCTTCAAGTTCCTTTGTAAACCATTCCACAATGTGGGTAACATAAGTTAAGTACTGGATGTATATGTCTGTTTGTGTTGTTTTGGCCTTGACAGTTTCGTCGGGCCTGTTTGTCTGTTTACTGAAAACCTGAATAAACATATGATGCAAAAAAAATCCGTAATTCTATAAGGATATAATATAGAATTCTCAAGGAGTAACCACGGGGGGTATGGGAATCCATAAGCGATTGAGCATTCCAGTGGCTTGCTATTTGCTTAAAAATAAAAGCCCATTGATACCATTCCCAGTGTGGTAATGCCAACCTTCCTAGGGTATAGGGAGCACACAGTTTTTTCATGCTAAGTCTTGGGGGTTTATCATTCCAAAGAAATTTCCTTATAGTCGTATTTCATTTCTTTATCAAAGTTTTATCCAAAAGAAATTAAATGTTTTGAAATAAATAAAATAATTTAGAGGCAATAATCATTTTGATAGAATTTATTTTGGCCCACAAAGATAGGTGTAAATTATCCCATCTACATAAATCTGATTCAATATCTTGTAATAAAGGTAAATAGTTAAGTTTAATCAAAGCTCCTAGATTGTTGAAGATTTAAAGGCCCAAATATGTTATATGATCTTTGACCCAACCATTGTTAAAAATGTCCGCTATATTCTGTTTAATGTAGGAAGAGGGATTTGGACATATAACTTGTGATTCATCCCAATTAACTTGTAAGCCTGAAATACTTCCAAAAAGCAGAAGTAATTCTTTCAGAGCCTTATAGGATTGGTTTTGTCAAGGTTAAGAGCAAATCATCCGTGAAAGCATATGTTTTCTGGGTTTGGGAATCGACCTTAATCCCAGAGATAGATGGATCTTTATCTATTGTTCTAATCAGGGGCTCTATCGCTAAAATAAACAGGAAAGGAGATAAAGGATAACCTTGTCGAGTGCCACAGGCTAAAGTAATTGGATTAGTCGTAAGTCTATTGGTAATGATTTGGGCTATAGAATTTTTATATAAAAGGGATACCCAAGTGCTAAAGTTTGCTCCACAATTATAAAAGTCAAGTGCTTTAAACATGTAATCCCAGGATAAGGAATCAAAGGCTTTAAATAGATCCACAGAGAATACCATGTATGGCTCCTTAGATTTGTTAGCATACCAGATTGTATGTAATAGTTTCCTAACACTATCTGCTGCAGATCTCCCCTGCATAAAACCCACCTGTTCTTCTTCTATGATCAGATCCATAACTTTCTGAATACGGAGGGCCAGTATCTTAGCCAATATTTTGTAATCCGTATTCATTAGAGAAATAGGTTTATAGCTAGCACAAGACAGGGGTCTTTCTTTTTCTTAAGAATTAAAGTAACCAGCCATTATGTAAGGGTGAGGGGTATAGAGTCATTTTCTAAGGATTATTGGTACATATTGAAGAAATGAAGAGAACTCTTGGAAGATAACAGTTTATAAAATGTGCTTGGGAGACCGTCTAAACTTGGGGTTTTATTATTAGGCAGAGTATTGATTGCCGTAACTATCTTATCTAATGAAATTTCTTTATTTAACTGTGCACACTGTTTCTGGTTTAGTACAGATTTGTGGACTGAATTTAAAAATAAATCTACATCTAGATTATTTACCCTGTTATACTCATATATTTTCATATAAAACTCCTGGATTAACCTATTGATATATTTATTGTTGTTATAGGTTTTCCCCATATGATCCTGAATTCCTGGGATAATGTTTTGATTGTTTAATTTTTTAAGTTTATGCATTAGTAATTTCCCAGCCTTATCCCCCGATTCCCAGTAGCTTTATTTAAGCCTAAATAAAGCATATTCAGCTTGAGCAGAGAGAATGCAATTAACTTTATATTTAACCAATTCTATTTTATGAATCGATGGTATTTGACAGGAGTTCGTCTTTTTAAGATCTGCTTCTAGAGTAGTCAGAATCATTTGTTTTTCTTTTAAGATTTTAGCTTTCGCTTTTTTCCTCCCTGCAGAGGAACTTATTATTCTGCCTCTAATAAAAGCTTTATAAGCTTCCCAAAGACAGGCCTTTGAAACCTCACCATTGTTATTGTTTCGAAAGTATTCTTCAGTTTCATATGTTATCCATTCAACAAACTTTTCATCCTTTACAAGAGATGTATTAAACATCCATCTAAATTCTTTTGGTTTACCTTCCCCTATAACCAGAGAAATATCTATCAATGCGTGATCTGAAATAATGATAGGATATATTTTGGCACTAATGACTGAGTTTAAAAGTTCAGAAGAGATAAATAAATGATCAATTCTACTATATGTATGGTGTCTATTAGAAAGGAAAGTAAAATCTTTAGCTTAAGGATTCACCATCCTCCATGCATCAAATAAGGAAAGGTCTTGAATCAATTTATGAAAGACCTGGCGAGACTTAGTACTAATTAAGGTGGATTTATAGCCTTTTTTATCCAAAATAGGATCCATAACCTCGTTGAAATCACCTCCCATAATAATTTTGTACTCCGAATAGTTAGGCAAAACTGCAGAAATCTTTTCAAAAAACATATTTTGTCCTGAATTAGGTGCATGAATGTTAATTAACATCACTTTAATACCATCTAGTGTACCAAGAAGAAATTGAAATCTTCCATCAGAGTCTGTGAAATGTTTTTCTTTCACAAAAGTAATACCTTTTCTAATCAGAATAGCAATATCTCTTTTTTTTGCAGTTTGCTGTGCTGTATTCTACAGTTGCCACCCAAGATCTGCATAATTTAGTAGATTCTTTCTCATTTAGATGAGTTTTCTATAAAAAAGCTATGTCTGCTTTTTTTTTGTTAAGGTAGGTAATTATTGTTTTCCTTTTAATAGGGGTCCCTAGACCATTCACATTCCATGAAGTGAAAATATAAGGAATCATTCTAAAACAATAATACCGTTAAAGAAATAATCAACTAAAACCTTTTTCTTTCTAAATTCAAGGCCAAAATCTCTAAAATAAATGAAATACAAGCAATATTTAGAACTTCAGAACTTTAGATATTAAACAAGAAATTCAAGATCAGTTTCTTAATAAAGTTATATGAGATAAGGAACAGTAGGTTGTTTGCTACTGTAAAATCAGTAAATATCTACCGGACAATTGTCCAAGGCTCTACTGACCAGTCACACACTGTCAAATCAAGTGCAAGAGAGATATATATTCCCTTCCATTTGTAGAAGCCAAAGCCCTAAAGAAAATATTGTTACTACTGGACCTAAAGGTTGGATTAACTGCGAGTCAGATAGATTACTCAGCACATGAATATTCAAGATATCCAGAATACGTAGATACACATGAGACGCATAAGACACAGATTAAAAATGTCTGGAGTATTGAAAATGAGAGGGAGGTTAAAAGTTGCAAATAAATGTTAGCTTAAATATAGACAGATAAATCCTGTGCAAAATAGCACAATATACTGTTATGTAATAAATAAATGTTACTATTAAAGAGTTATATTTATCTGTACATAGCCATTCACTTTTCAGGCAAATAAACTCACACTTGAGCATATACAGGACATGTGCAGAAAATACATTCTGACGTTAAATCATTTGCTACCACTGTACATGTGCCATTTCAGCAGAAGCCAGGCAGTATGTCACAGATTGCAACCAGGCCTTAAAGCTCTATAAATAGACATAAATGTCAGTGATATTAGTTAGGGATTACCAGAAAATGAATAGGTAGCTGAAATATAGTAATAGGGAATAGCTTCAGCAATTAGGGAGCAATAGAGAATCGAATGTAACAAAAAGAAGTAGATAGTAAACAACAGTAGAAGCAGATAGAAGAATCAAGGATCTAAAAATATGATATAAGACAACAGTAAAAGGGGAAAGAAGAGAAAAGAGGGAGAACAAAGATGCAAGAACACCAACTTTTAGCTAGGTCTGGATATCTGTGAATATGTTACTTATCATAAGTTAAAACTAAAATGCCAGTAATCAAAACAATATGCCTTAGTATTCCATTATATAGAATCATTTTATTTATTTTTATTTTATTTAGCTTTTGTTAACCGGGTAAGTGCACTAGCCATAAAATGACTATTTTCAGGCACAACCCGGGAGAGTACAGACATGCAGAAACTTAATAGGATAACAAATTATGAGTGCTTTACATACAATGAGTTAAAGAGGATACAATATATCAGAACATACAAAGTAAAGCACTTTACATACAATGAGTTAAAGTGGGTACAATATATCAGAATCTTAGTGCTCCAATATATAGTTGTAAATCTCAGGACTGTGTAGCATTATAGTTCGTAGATAAAGCGATCTCCACAGTCATATGATGTCTTTTTGATGGATTGCTGAATAAAATTGCAAGATCGATGCATCCTACCTTATTAGGAAACCTTCCAATATTTAGAGCCATGCTGTGTCATAGAACGAGTGAGAAACAGGAAGCGAAACAGTCTTAAGATTTCATGTGACACTCTTTAACTCAGAAAGAACAAGCCCCCTCTCACTCGAGTTCATAAGAGGGGAAGAAATATTGGTGGTACCATCCTCTGATGCATCCATTTTCCCTTTGCAAGTAAGCTCCGGTGATGATCTGGTGGATGAAGAATGGCTGTTCTCTTTACTTCTCCCTCTTTTCTTCGGATTCCTGGCTGAACTGACTAATTGCAGGATGTATGATTGCTTGATCTGTGGTCTGGTTCTCCTTTGGATTTCAGAATCCCAGGTATGATTTGTAAAAGACGAGATCACCTCGGAGAAAAGATGTGGTGTTGATGATTGAAAGCAGTGTAAACTAGAATTCCTTTGCAGTGATTTGCATGATTGAGCAGGAATGTGTATAGCGCAAGTCTCAGAACGCTGATGACCATATTCTGAAAAGACTCAAGAAGGTTTTGAAATTTGGTGGTTTGTTTTAGGGCCTTCCACATTCCTGTAGTGAAAATCTCTATAATTTTGAATAAACTGCCATGCCTCATTCGGTGTATCACATTTGCAGTATTTACCCCCATGATCCTGAACAATGAGAGAGGTGGGGTATTTAAAAAAATATCCCAAACCCATTTCTCTCAAACAATGCTTAGCCTCATTGAAATCTTTTCTTCTGTTGACCACCTCACTAGAGAAGTCCTGAAACAGCAGAATACATTCCCCTTTCCATTTGAGTGACTTTTTTTCTCTTGCCAGCCTCATTATTTCCTCCTTGACAGAAAAGCTAAGCAGATAGGCAATTATTGGTCTGGGTCTCTGGTTAGCAGGTTTTGGACCAATAGATCTGTGAGCTCGCTCTATCTCTAAAGGACTACGCCATTGATATTTTAAAATTTTCAGTAAAAAGGATTTAAGAAATGAAACCATATTATCCCCTTTTGCCCCTTCTGGTACGCCCAATATTCTTATGTTGTTCCAACAGCCTCTATTCTCAAGGTCATTCACTACTCCCTAAGGAAATCCAACCTTATCCTACTAGATGTTCCCAGGACACGTACCACAGCTGGCCAAAGAGCTGTCTCATATGCCCTCCCAAACATTTGGAACCAACTACAAGCCATGTTGAAGCTAACCAGCATCGTATCAATTAACTCCTACAAAACACTAGCTATCTCTAAATTAAAAGACATATGTAGGTGCTACTAGGCCCCCAACGCCAAGTCAACTTCCTAGGTACCAACTGGCCCTCTACTTATTAAGCTGAAATGTGTTGCATAATTTAGGGCAAGGTTAAAGCTGGAATGTACTACATATATAGCATAAGGACTTCTATTGTGTATTCCTCTTGTATTATATATTTTTTCTTTGTTGTTCTACATTTTATATCTCCTGTCTATGTAATTGCGAACTGTATGTGTATGTGCCTCAGGACCTCCTTGTGAATGAGCTTGCTCAACAGAGTCTTTCCTGCAATAAACTTGAACTTGAACTTGAACTTTTTGTGTCAAATGTAGGATCTGGTCAGATTGTTTGTAAGTTGTTCTAAATATGTGATAGCTGATGTTAGCTCCGATATTTTTTTATCATTTTTGCTGACAATATTGAATATTTCCTCTTGTCGCTTAGCCAGTGATGTATTTGAATTTTTAACTTCCATTTGGCTAGATCTAATTTCAGTCAAAATATCTTTAAGCTGTGAAATGTCATTTTTAGTGGCAAACTGACTAGATTCATCCGAATAGGCTCTGATTTCAGAGTTTCTTACATTTAAATGGCCTGGTGAGCCTGAGGAGCGTGTCCTCCCCGAAGACATCATGACAGAAGGATTTTACCTGAATGCTGATGCTGACAGAAAACACTTATTTTTTTAAAAGAAATAGCTTCAGTAAGTTCCTATTCAGCTGCTGTATGATAGTCTTACCGATTGGACATCTGTAGTTTAAAAAAAAATGTAAATGGGCTATTATTATTAAAATTATACAAAAGGAAATACAGAGCTCACTCTCTTGCATCTTTCTCCACCAAGTGCCAGTGAGCAACCCCGGAAAGCAACTTCTGACAGATACCTGTTACATTTCTCACCATTAGGAGAAATAGCTGTCAGGAAGTTCCCTTGAAGATCAAAGGGGCAATTCTTACCTGCCATAAAGCAGGCTCACTAAATTAAAAAAAAAAAATATATATATATATATATATATATATATATATATATATCATTTTTTTTGTGGGATGCTTAGCAACATGCAGATGCCTGAGACCATTTGGTATTCAAGAAGTGTGAGTGACCTCACAGCCAGCATTACCACTGAGCTGTGACCTCACAAGCTGGGTTGGACCCTTGTTCCTATAGATGGTCAAAGCTCAGGGAAAATTGTGCTTTTTAATTCTGGTCTCTTGCAAGACACACTCTCAAGAGCACTTCTACATTAGGTAAATCAACCTCCACTATTTGCCAACTGAAACTAGGGTAGGATTAGAGACTCAGTAAGGCGGTTTTGTTTAAATTGTCCATTTAATTTGTATGACTGTATCCTAAATGTTATATGTTCTGTGTTTTGTATTTCATTTACTATTTTTAATCTTAGTAAACTTGTTTTCCTTGAAATTCTGCTGGAGCTTTTTCCTCATTTTGAATGTGAAAGCTGGGACAGTGTTGAGAATTCTGACAGAACTGTTAAGCGCTTACAGTGCGTTACCATATGCATCAAGGTAAGAAAAGCACCTAGGTCTCAACTGAGTCAAAAGGGGGATTGTGAACCAGGTTGGGTGCCCGCTGGGTTAAGTATTGCACTGCATTCCCTGAAGAGGATGTGATATTTGAACCTGTTTGCTGGGTGTGCTTGCGAAAAAGGGTTCATATTTGACCCCAGGACTTGAGACTGGTAGTTGTCTGGACCCAAAACAGACAGAAGGGTTAACCTGTTTGTCTCCTGTTCACATATTGCACATCGAGGTTTGGCACTGTGGGAGCAGGGGCCTAACCCATGGAGTGCTTTTGTGACAGATCTGGTTGGCAGCATGTGCGATCTAAAAGATTTAGTTTGCAGTGATGCAATCAAAAAGATTTGTTTGCATACTGTGAAATTATTTGGTGACATGAGCATTAACAGTCCAGTGTGTCAGATTGATAAACTGTAACAGTTCACACACAAAATGAGGCAGTGATTTAAAAAGAAAAAGAAATATATCATTGTGGTTACAGTCAAAAGTTCCCTACCTGTTTTATTTTTTTTTCGGGTGCAAGCTAGTGTAGCCATAGATTAGGGAAGAAGAGGATTTCCACCTACAACAAGTACACTGCAGACTACCTGAGGCAGTTGTGCCAGGAGAGAGGAGTCCATTGCGAGGGGCGAAACAAGCAGCACCTCATGGAGGCTATTGTGGCAGCCAATGCCCAAGACCTTGAGTCACAGTCAGTGACTGAAAGGGACCAGACCTTGGGCATGGAGGGGCCAGGGTCCATCGCAGTGTCCAGACCAAGTGAGGAGAACAGTGGGACCAGTGTGAGCCGAGGACCACAGCACCAGGGGAGGATCACCACCATGCTGGAGCCAGAAGGGACCAGGTTGCAGACAAAGTTGAGGAGAATGGAGCTGGAGTTCAAACAGAGGAAGCGGGAGATGAAGAGAGAGGAGAAGGAAGAGCAGCGTGCAGCCGAGGAAGAAGAGCAACAGCTTCAGAGAGAGGCCGAGTGAGAGGAGCGAGAGTGCCAGTAGAAATCTGAACTAGAGAAGCTACAATTCCAATGACCAGCACCAGAGCAGGTAAGTGGCATGGGTGAACCTGTGACTCCAGGACCGGGTCACAAATTAAATTCTAAACTGATAGCTGAATTTAAAGAAAGGGAAGATATGGATGCATATTTAAATTCATTTGAAAAGGTGTGCACTCAGGCAAAAATTCCCTAAGAGTCCTGGAGCTTCCAGCTTTGCCCGCTGCTTACTGGGAAAGCTCGTGATGCATTGGGTCAAGTGGACAATCAGGACAGTAATGATTATGGCAAACTTAAAGCTACATTGTTAAAAAAATATGACTTGACAGCTGAAGCATACAGAGTTAAATTCTGTAAGCTCAGGAGAAGCCCTGATATGAGCTACAAGGAGCTAGCCACCAAACAACATTAGTTTTTAAAATGTTGGTGGGAAGGGATACAAGCAGACTCTGTAGAGAAAATTGAAAATGTTGTACTTTTGGAGCAGTTCTTGTGGCCAGCCCAGCAGAGCTGAAAACCTGGCTAGAGGACCAAGATCCAAAAACCGTATAGGAGGCTGCCGAACTCTTGGACCGCTATGTCAGGAGCAGACCTGCTCTGAGGGGAGTGGGGTGGGCGTGGCAGTGCAGAAAGGGAAATAGCGTGCCTTCAGGGCAGCTAAAACCCTCACTGCCTCCACTGAAAGTGGGCAGCCCCAGGTTACAAAGAAAGGGTTTGCCTGATAAAAGAAATTAATGTTGGTTTTGCAAACAACCTGGACATCTTGCAAGACAGTGTCCTAAAAAGGCAGAGAGTGCACAAAGTGGTGCTGGAAAATAAGTTTTTTTGTGTATCCCTGAAAGCATGCCAGTAAACATGAGGGAGCACACACACCCAGTTCCTGTGAATGGGGTGCAAACCCATGGGTTAAGGAACACGGGGGTGTCCCTTACTTTGGTAAAAGGGGATTTGGTTGAGCCTGAACAGCTTATACCCAATTGGTTTGTTACAGTATGAGGATTCACTGGGGAGGAGAAAACACTGCCACTTGCTAGTGTTCTCCTGGACTGGAGTGAGACAGGAGAGACTGTGCAACAAGTTGCTGTGGCAGAAAATCTTGCCCTGGATGTGATTATAGGGAACAATCTCCAAAAAGGGATGGTGTGTGCAGTTACCCACAGTCAGGCAGCAAAAGCAAATTGTAGTTCTCTGGACCCCATAGAAGCCCCTGTGGAAAAACACTGGGAGGCTGATTCCCCAGCCTGTGTCTCCTGATATGGAGAATAGCAAACGGGGGGGGGGGGTAGAAATTCCCAGGTAGCAGTTAACAGAACAGCTACAGAAGGTTACTCTGAGGAGGGAGGGGTAGCCAATTGTCAGAGGGTTTGGGATGGCAGTGACCCTGAATGCTCTGATGTTAGAGCTAGGAACCCTACTTTAGAAACTGGAGGGAACCTGTCCCATGCCTTGGGAATGTGTAAAGATTTTGCAGCTGCTCAGAAAAATTACCCTAATTTAGAGAGGCCAAGGGCTTGGGCAGACTGTGATGGAGCACTGGAAGGTGATGGGAAACATACAGTTTACTGGGACAATGGACTCAGGATGTAAGGACAGAGGGAGGGGTGATGGGCAGGCAGTTTGTCGTTCCCCAGGGGTACAGTGAGCGGTTGCTCAAGATTGCTCATGATATTCCCATGTCTGGACATCTGGGAATTGTGCACACTATGCAGTGATTGGCCCAGAATTTCTATTGGCCCAACTTCACCCAGCAGGTAAAGGAATATTGCAGGTCTTGTCACTGGTGTCAAGAAATAGGGAAGGCGGGTAGGTAAACCCAGGCCGCTCTAATTCTCTTACCCATAGTGGAGGAGCCATTCCATAGGGTAGGAATGGATCTTGTGGGGCCTTTGAATACCCCCAGCTCCTCTGGGAAGAGGTTTATCCTAACAGTGGTGGATTATGCCACCCGGTACCCAGAGGCAGTTGCCCTAGCCTCACTGAGGACAGACAAAGTGTCAGATGCCTTGCTAGGGATTTTCTCCCATGCCAGGTTCCTGCAAGAGGTTATCACTGATCGAGGGGGTTCCTTCATGTTGGACCTGATGAAATGTTTGTGGGAGAAGTGTGGAGTGGTGCAGAGACACACAACACCTTATCACCCACAAACCAATGGGCTTGTGGAAAGATTTAATGGTACCCTTAAATCAATGCTCTAAGTGTTTGCTGAGCAGCATTGGAGGGACTGGGAGAAATACCTTCCCACCTGTTGTCCGCATACAGGGAGGTGCCCCAAGAGCCGACATGGTTCTCCTCCTTCAAGCTCTTATATAGATGTAGGGTACGTGGGCCCCTAGACTTGATCCAGGAGGACTGGGAAGGCAAGCACACCACCCAGGGAACTCCCATAGTGGATTATGTCCTTAAGTTTAGGGAAAAGCTGAAGGAGCTTATGGGAACAGCCCAGAGCAACCTGGCAGCTGCTCAGCAAAAACAAAAGGTATGGTACAACCGCAGAGCCAGAGCTCACTTGTACACTGTGGGTCAGGAGGTCCTGGTCTTAATCCCAGTCTGGAAAAATAAGCTGCAGGCTGAGTGGGCAGGACTGTACAAAGTAGTCAGACAGGTGAATGATGTAAATTACATTACAGAACTATCTGACAGGAGATATACCCAAAGGATGTACCATGTCAACATGATGAAGCCATATGCAAATAGGGCTGACATGGTCTTTGCAGTGTGTAGTCCTGGGGAGGGGACAGATGAAGAAGATCTCCTTCTGGACTTGCTGGAAGAAAGCAAGAGGGAGTCCTCTGTGGAGGCAATTAAAATGTCACCCCCATTTCACCCTGGACCAGATCCAAGAAGTAAGGGAGGTTTTAGTAGACTTTGCACCATTGTTTAGCGCCAAGCCTGGACTAACCCCCTTAGTGATGCACGATGTGGAGACAGGGACACGTGCCCATACGGCAGACAGCATATTGTGTGTCAGAGGCCATCCAAAAGGACATTAGGAGGGAGGTGGAGGAAATACAGGATTTAGGGGTAATCCAGAAATCTCACAGCCTCTGAGCCTCACCCGTAGTCCTTGTTCCCAAGCCAGATGACTCTACTCATTTTTGTGTGGACTATCATGGACTCAATGCAGTCACAAAGTCAGATGCCCACCCAATGCATGGACGGGTGAACTACTGGACAAGTTGGGAGGGGCGACATACCTTACCACTATTGACCTGATGAAAGGGTATTGGCAGGTGGAGTTAACTGACAGATCTAGGGAGAGGTCGGCCTTCATCACTCCAATAGGGTTATTTGAGTTTAAAGTAATGCCTTTTGGAATGAAGAATGTCCCTGCCACCTTCCAAAGGTTGGTGAACCAGATGTTAAATGGTATTGAAGAGTTAGCCGCAGCATACCTGGACGATATTGCCATCTTCAGTGCCAGCTGAAAAGAACACCTGTCCCACCTTAGGGAAGTGCTGAGCTGGATACAGAAGGCCAGACTCACTGTAAAAGCTGAAAAGTGCCAGGTAGCCTTGGCTGAAGTGGCATAGTGGCATAGGCATGTAGTAGACTGGGGACAGCTCCATCCTAATCAAGCAAAAATTGAGGCAATCAAGGCATGGTCCAGACCTGGAACACAGAAGCAGGTTCGGAGTTTTCTAGGGACTGCAGGGTACTATAGAAAATTTGTATTAAGCTACAGTGCCCTGGCAGCTCCCCTATCTGGCCTGTTAAAGAAAAGAATGACTAACAAGGTTAAATGGGAACCAGACTGTGAACAAACTTTTACACGGCTAAAGGAGGCACTGTGCGGTGCTCCTGTATTAGCCAGTCCACACTATAGTAAACCATTTGTAGTCCAGACAGATGTCTCAGATATGGGTATTGGGGCAGTACTTAGTCAGACTTCTAACCAAGAGAAAGATCACTCAATAGTGTACCTCAGTAATAAGCTACTTCCCAGGGAGCAGGCTTATTCTACAGTGGAGAAAGAATGCCTTGCAATGGTGTGGGCACTAAAAAAGTTATAGCCATAGCTATACAGGCGGCACTTCAAGGTACAAACAGATCACAACCTCCTGATTTGGCTGGCACAAATGGGTAAAACAAATGGTAGGCTTTTAAGATGGAACCTTGCCTTGCAGGGGTATGACATGACTGTTACTCACAGGGCAGGGGTAGCAAATGCAAAAGCAGATGGGCTATCGCGTCAGTTAGAGCAGTGAACTGAATTTAGGAAACTCATCCCATGCCTAGGAATAGATTCCCCCAAATTCAGTCTAAGAGGGAGGATTGTGATGCTTCACCAATCTTCTTGTTATTGTATTGTATCATATTTGTGATATAAATATATGTTAATTTGAATTTCTGCTTGGAAAATATGACAGTCCGCACAAGGCATTGTGGGGCCTTGGATTTAAAAAAAAAATACTGTTCTTTCTCTGAGTGGAAAATATAATTAAGAGCTTTCTCTAGATACCAGGTTGTAACAGGTTGTAAAACCAGCCACTTGTATAAAGTATTGCATTTTATGACCTATTAGGAGGAAAGCAAATTCTGACAGATACCTGTTACATTTCTCACCAATAGGAGAAATAGCTGTCAGGAAGTTCCCTTGAAGATCAAAGGGGTAATTCTTACCTGCCATAAAGCAGGCTCACTAATTAAAAAAAAAAGTATAATTTTTTGTGTGTGGGATTCTTAGCAACATGCAGATGCCTGAGACCATTTGGTATACAGCAAGTGTGAGTGACCTCACAGCCAGCATCACCACTGATCTGTGACCTCAAAAGCTGGGTTGGACCCTTGTTCCTATAGATGGTCAAAGCTCAGGGAAAATTGTGCTTTTTGATTCTGGCCTCCTGAAAGACACACTCTCAAGAGCACTTCTAAGTTAGGTAAATCCGCCTCCACTATTTGCCAGTTGAAACTAGGGTAGGATTAGATACTCAATAATAAGGCAGTTTTGTTTAAATTGTCCATTTAA
This sequence comes from Neoceratodus forsteri, assembly GCA_016271365.2. Taxonomy (NCBI): domain Eukaryota; kingdom Metazoa; phylum Chordata; order Ceratodontiformes; family Ceratodontidae; genus Neoceratodus; species Neoceratodus forsteri. Next base: position 821,197,606 of record CM028137.1, on the reverse strand, counting down.
TTTGTATGACTGTATTCTAAATGTTATATGTTCTGTGTTTTGTATTTCATTTACTATTTTTAATCTTAGTAAACTTGTTTTCCTTGAAATCCTGCTGGAGCTTTTTCCTCATTTTGAATGTGAATGCTGGGACAGTGTTGATAATTCTGATAGAACTGTTAAGCGCTTACAGTGTATTACCATATGCACCAAGGTAAGATAAGTACCTAGGTCTCAACTGAGTCAAAAGGGGGATTGTGAACCAGGTTGGGTGCCCGATGGGTTAAGTATTGCACTGCATTTCCCCAAAGAGGGTGTGATATTTGAACCTGTTAGCTGGATGTGCTAGCGCAAAAGGGTTCATATTTGACCCCAGGACTCAAAGCTGGTAGTTGTTCAGACCCAAAACAGACAGGAGGGTTACCCTGTTTGTCTCCTGTTCACATATTGCACTTCAAGGTTTGGCACTGTGGGAACAGAGGTTCTAACCCCTTGAGTGCGTTTGTGACAATGATCACTGGTCCCCAGATGATTTCCCACTCTGATGTCTGCAACATTGTCCTCGTTAGTAAGCACCAGGTTGGCTGGCCTGGTGACACTGAGGGTTGAGGTGCTGGATGCCACACCTCGCACCACACTGGTGACCTGGGTTTGGGAATGAGCCTGGGCCACTGGGGGTCAGCAGGGGAGAGAAAAGATCGAGCATCTGGAGGACTGCTCTCCTCTCTCAGGGGGGATCCAGGCTCCTGCCCGGCACTGCAGTGGCCCCGGTGGCAACCGGAGGCACTGCAATACATGGGGCATGCTAAAGGGGAGGCAGAGCTGTGGCAGGCATGCCTGGCACCATTGCACATCCATACTCTGCCGGGGGATGGAGGATAGGGATGCAATGCAGCCAAGAAAATCCCACTCCTGGAGATAGGTGACGGCACCGCCCCCTCGACCACACTCCACTGCCCCGACTCATCCAGCTCCTGGGCTCAGCCCAACACAGCCTGCATTTACAGATAGAGTTCCCTCGGTGGATAGGGCGGCCCCACCTCTGGAGGGCTCAGAGCCGAGGGGATAGCTGGACCGGTGCTAGGAGCCGGAGAGTTTCAGGCCCAGAGGTAGAGCTGAGGGTGTGCGGATGCCTGAGAGAGTTCTCCGGGGCCAAGCAGTGCCAGAAAAAGAGAACTAAAAAAAAAATAGTAAGCACCAGGTTCAGTATTACCCCACCCCAAGTTGGTTCACTGACTTGCTGCTTGAGGAATGACCCCATGCAGGGAGTCCGGGTTGTCTCTACTTCTAGCTGATGCTGCAGCAGGGATGCTCCAATCTACATCTGGCAGATTAAAGTCCTCCACCAGCACCACCTCTCCCTTCTCAGCTGTTTTGCCAATAGCTTCTAACATTTCTTTATCTAAGTCCTCCCCTTGTGTCGGAGGCCTATAGACCACGCTTATCCAAATAGTAATAGAAAAATAAGCCTCTCAAGAATCTTATTGCCACTACATATCTTACCCAGATGATAAGGGAACTAACTCACTATAATTACAAGTCTAGCAATAGCACCCTTATTGACTGGGTATTGGCCAGCTGCCTGGCATGTGTGAAGGGGAACACTGTACTACCAGATTCTTTGAGCAACCACTGCCTGGCCATCTGCCATTAGTCCAACAAACAAGAGAAAGTTGCACTTAGATTAATAGAGAGCAGAGTTCTCAGGAAAGGTATGCTTGGGGACTTCATAGCCTCTCTTGCCAGTGTTAACTGGAACATGCTGGATAAAATCCAGGACACTGACATAGCATTAGAATTCTTCATAGAAAAGTTTAACACCATCTGTGACATCTAAGCCCCCTTGAGAAGGCGTAAAGTCTGGGGCTCTCACAATGGATGGATCAGTGAGAATCTAATGGAGATGATGCATGAAAGGGATAACCTTTGGCATAAGGCCAAAACCTCTGGTATAGCCCACAATATGCAGTTGTACAGAGCAGCCAAGAACAAGTGTACCCATGCCATCAGGTTGGCCAAGGCCAACTATTACAGAGAGCAACTTGTTAGAACATGGGGTAATGGCAGAAGGTTTTGGGACAACATAAAGGAGCTACTAGGGAAAGCAGATAAGTCAGTTTCCTCCATGCTCAACATAAATGGTTGCATCACACAGAACCCACTAGACATAGACAAAGCCTTCAATGCTGTCTTCCAGACACTAATTGACTCCACGGTACCTCGTGAAAACACTGCATCATTTAGGAACCACCCTAAATTTTATTTCAAGCACATCTTGTTAACAGATGCTAAGAAATACATAAAAAGACTGCTAGGAAAAACAAGAATAGGAAGTGATTCAATTGACGTGAAGATGGTAGGGCTTACCCTTGATGTGCTAGTCATCCCGCTTACTAAAATTTTCAACAAGTCATTCTCCCTGGGAGAATTCCCAGCCCTATGAAAGCAGGCACTAGTCACACCAGTGTACAAAATGGTGACTGTACCGCCACTGCCAATTACAAGCCTATGTCCATTCTGTCACCCCTCTTTAAAGCACTTGAGAGAATTGTGTCAGACCAGCTTACCAACTACCTGAATAATTACAACCTTCAGTGCACACAGCAACACAGCTTCAGGAAAGGTCACAGTACTGCCACTGCCCTGTTTGAATTCACGCATTATGTTCACCAAGTCATGGATGATGGTAGCCTCATTGGGTCCATATTTATTGACCTCACAAAGGCCTTTGACATGGTCAATCACAACATCCTACTACTACAACTATCAGACCTGGGCTTATCAGCAGACTCAGTGGGCTGGTTTAGAGACTATCTTGCAGCAAGGAACCAAAGTGTAAGGATCGGGGCAATAACATCTACTGCCAGAGAGATCTCCCTACGTGTTCCTCAAGGATCCATCCTTGGATCTCTGCTGTTCAGTCTCTTCATTAACTGACTTCCAGAATCCTGCCCTAGTAGAGTCATCCTCTATGTGGATGATGCAGTAATCCTGTGCTGTAGCCCAAATATTAGTGACCACACATGGGAAATGCAATCCACATTCAACTTGCTTGAGGATTGGTTTACCTCCTTCAAACTTCTCCTCAACTATAAGAAAACAAAGGTTATGTTAATAACCAGCCCACAACTTAGGAAAAAATTTACCACATTGGCCATCTACAACAATGTGAATGCTCCACTGGAGCAGGTGCAGGTGTCCAAATACCTGGGTATTCTAATTGATGAGTCACTCTCCTTCTCTCAGCATATCAATCAAGTAGTAAAAACCATAACTGCCAAGCTTGGAATCCTGTACAGGCACAGGAGTAACCTCATGCCATCTGTACTGTGACTTACAGTCTCAAGTTCCGTACCATCGGTGATCAGTTATGGCCTAGTGGCGTACAGCGCAGCTAATGACACTGCACTGAAAAGCATCTCCACTGCCTTAAATAAGGCCTGTAGGCTCAGCCTCAGGGCAGGCAACCTAATGCACACTTACCTGTTTTATACTCACACAAACTGGCTCAACCTCAGGGACAGGATAAAACTTTAGACCTGCATCCTTGGCAAAAAGGCACTACCAGGCCTCATACCACCCTGCATCCAACAAATGTTCCATACAACAAGCTCTCAGCACAATACCCGGGGTACCTCACAGTGCTAACGCAAGGTATCCCACAGACGAACATCCTTAGGGCATGGCTCCTTCTCCTATAAGGCTCCATTATGGATGAATGATCTCCCAGTACTGTAGCCATAACTGGCACTGAAAGTCTAATGATCTTTAAGACGCTTTTGTCTCTGCACCTCACCAACTCATCCACCTGCAATTGCTTCACGTAAAACCGACTCCCATATAGTGGTTCCTAACCATCACTTAGAAGCAGCACTAGCCTCCTACCTATGACACCCCTTTTTTAATAAAATGCCTTCTGGTCGTGGGAGGCTCTGTTCCCCCTTCCCCTTCCATCCCTACTTGTGTAAGTGGGACCCATCTCTTTCAAGCCAAAGGCCTCACAAATTAAGCTTGTTAGCCTGTCAAAGGCTTCACAAAATGATGCTGACTTAACCATTTTTGCCTCACCCCCCCACACCCCCCCACTTGTTCTTGTCCTTTCACTCTCAACCCTCCAACGACCCACTTCCCCTCTCCCCCTCCTTCCTCTTCCCTCCTTGATATCGAACTACTTAGTTCAGACAATGCCTATTTCAGGCAGCACAGGGTTCTCTTACCAACTAAAGAAGCCTAATAATCTCTTCCGATAGCACTTCAAGTAGACTTATCTGTTATCCTTTAATGTTCAAGCCTTTTTATTAGACGATATAACAATTTTATCATGCAACTGACTGCATTTTATATATTGTACCTTGAACCTTTTTAATACGTGATCTTTGCATCTGAATAACTGTTAACCTTCATGTGTGTTGTACTGTATGCTCTAATTTGATGTGAAACCTTTGTAAAGGAGCTTCTAGCTCAAAGTTTTTTTTCCGAATCAATAAACTAAATTAAACTAGTAGCTCCGTTTCCTGACTCAAGGATGATCCACAACACCTCATCCCCCCTTTTCAATTCCCTGTACCTCAATTGCTTTTATGTTTTCCTTAACAAAAGGTCCCACTGCACCTCTTTTTTCCTACCCTGTCCCTTCTAAACATCGTGTAGCCATGTATAGCCATTTCCCAGACATGGTTGTCAGTACACCATGACTCAGTAATGACCACAACATCCAGGTCTGCCTCTGTCATGGTGGCCTCTTGGTCTGAAATCTTATTCCCCAGACTTTTAGCATTGGAATGCATGGCTGTCCAGATTTTGTTAGTACTTCTCTTGTCTCTTCTCTCTTTTTCTAGCTGTTCCCACTTCCTCGCCTTTTTATTTTGCCCACTCCTCTTCCACCACTCCTCCCTTTCTAATCCCTTGTTACCTTGATTATCTTGCATCCCAGTGGAAATCTCTCCTTTTGGGATTTCTCTTCCCTCTATCACAGCTTTCTATTCCCTCTATCACAGCCTATGGGGGAAGTTAATGCCTCCCCTTTGCCTTCTGCCACCCCCCTTTGGCTAGTTTAAATGGCCATCAAAGTAACATTTAAACCATCCACTGAGGAAGGCTGTTCCATTCCTGGATGGATGCAGGCCATCCCCACTGTATAAGCTCTGATCCCTCCAGGTGGAACCCCAGTCCCCAATGTAGCCATATTCCTCCTCTCTGCACCATTCCTTCAACCATGAAGGCCTTAGTGTGGAGCTCCCTCTCCTCCCCCCTGTTGTAGACAGGAAGCACATCCATAAAGGTTACAGTGCTTGCTACCTGCCTAAGACCATTCCCCAGTTTCCTAAACTGCTCCTGCACTGCTTCTGTCCTATCCAAAGCTACGTCATTTGTCCCCAGGTGGACAATGACATCCAGCTCCCCCTTCCTTCCTATTGCCCTCACAATCCATTGGATACATTTCCCATCCCCCAAATCGTTGCACCAGGTAAGCACTTTACCTTCCTCTCTTCCCCCTTTCCTGCCCCCAACTCTATCCCATTAACAGTAGTTCCACACCAGCAGTTGCTTCCTCCTTGTCTGGAGTCCTCCTCCAAAGGGGCTCCATTCAGGCGGACCCCCACATCCTCACTGTCCGCCACCTCAGGTGCCCTTTCTTAGAAGTTCCACTTCACCAGAATGGTGTTGGAATGTCTTAGTGGCACCAGTTGAGGAATGTGTCTGTGATCCTCTCCTCCCAGCCTTCCAGATCTCATCACCCCCACCCTCCTTGAGCCCATTGTAGTAGAACTGTTCCACCCTTCTGGCATCTTTTGAGGCAGCAGTGTCTGGTTAGGTGATCCCTGGGTGAGAAAAATTATCCCCCGACTCCTCGCCAATGCAACTTTGAGTCTAGTGACATTCTCCTGACTCTCAGCCAGCACCACCTAGAGCCTGGAGACCTGTTCCCTCCACCCAGAGCAGTGCATGCAGATGCGGCAGCACCACAGTCTCCAGAAGGCCTCCTTATAGACTGCCACCCCATAACCACTGCATTGCACCACTCCTCACATTTCCTTTTTCCTGCTCTTCTTGTGCTTCCTGTCCTCCTGTCCCAGACCTCAGTACGGCTCTACACCTCCTCTACAAACATAGAAGAAATAAATAGTTGACTAACATCTGCATTTCTCATAATGCAAGAATGGATCCACAACAAAAGGCTCATCCTAAACATAAATAAAACTCAGGGCATGCTCTTCGGATCTGCAACCAAACTTAGAACAAACCGCAACCTTTTCAACGTTTCCTGTGCAAATGGCTCCCCCCTTACAAAAGTAACCTCATTCAAGTATTTAGGTGTCCTGCTTGATGAAACTCTCAACTTTGAGCAATACATCATCGACACCTACAAGTCAGTAAACTCCAAACTTGTAATAGCTTACAGGATGCTTACCCCCTCAACTTGACTGGCTATTTCTAGGGGTATCCTACTTCCATCCCTTGTGTATGGTGCTGTCACCTACATAAATGCTTCAAAAACCACCCTAAGTAAGTGGGATACAACGTACAATAGTATCTGTCATTATGCCTCGGCTTCCCCACGTCCGAAACACCATTGCTTGCTATATGCAAACCTTAGATGGCCTTCTCCATCTGCCAATCGACTCCTTGCCCTTGGTACTCTGCTGGACAACATCATTAGAACTAATCTACCTACCTGTCTTGTAGGCATGCTGGTGCCTCTATCCCCCACCTATGGCCTCCGTTCTACTGGACGCTCTACTATACACCCCTAGGTGCAGAACCCTAAAAGGAACCTCAGCTTTCTCCTGCCTGGCTCCAAAATATTGGAATTCCCTACCTCTTGATGTTCACTCTGCACCTAGTCATATTGCATTTAAAAAGATGCATCACACTCTCCTCATCAGACATGCCCTATGTTCCTGTTTTAAACCTTATAGGGTGCTTGACATCCCCTTCCTCAGCTCTCAAAATGTTTCAGTTTTGCTCTGACTCCTTGTTACCGTTATATATAGCACTTACCATGGATTATGTGTTAAAACTCTACTGCACTATGATTGTATGCTCATTATGTTTTGTACTATTGTGTATTTTTCTGCCACTGTCTCTGTCATATTAGCAATACTGTTTATGTCACAGAACATCATGTAGATTTTTCCTTGTGTGGTTAATTACCTCTGAACTACACCTATTATTTGTTTTGTCTGCCAATTTTGCATTGTAACCTCCCGGGTCGTGTCTGAAAATAGTCATATTTTGTGGCTATGACACCTTACCCGGTAAACAAAAACTAAATAAATAAAATAAATACCCAGCAACTGATTAACAGCAAAGTCCTACACACTATAATACCCAGTAACTGTTTAGCAGTAAGCCACTACGCACTATAATACCCAGCAACTGATTAACAACAAAGCCCTACACATTGTTATACCCAGCAACCTTTTAACAGTCAGTCCCTGAACCCTGAAACACACCAGTACCTAGCAACAGTTTAACAGCAGTTCCATAAACACAGAAACAAATTAATACCCAGCACAAAACCAAACTTCACCACAAAAAAAGGAAAAAAGCATTTGCGCATAAAGCACACATCAGAGAATGATACCAACATAATTCTTCATAAAGTCATACATTCAAGAAAAAAAAACAACAGGGAAGAAAATCAGCATGCCCTTGTAATACAGGTATTCCTGACCCTCCCAACAGATATGTGTTATTACTTGGTATTACTTGGTATGAAAGAACAGAAGAAGGCCAGAGCCCATCAAGACTGTTCCCCACACTATGTGGGACATTATTTATCTATTATCCCTCAACCAAACATCTAATTTGTTTTTAAAGACAGTGGCACTAGTTGCCTCTAACAATTCTTGTGGCAAGGTGTTCCATACAATGGATGCTCTTATTGGAAAAATGTTTCCCCTTTTGCTGGTTTTATAAGTTTTTACTTCAAGCTGTTTATCATGCAGTCTCGGAACATGTCTCCTTTTGGAGAGTGTTAGACCACATTTTTCCTTTAGCGCTGCTGAATTTATTAAATTAAAAACCATAAGCATGTCACCTCTTAATCTTCTAGTTTGAAGAGAGAAGAGACCAGTAGCTTTAAATCTGTTCTGATAATCCAAGTTTGTTAATCTTGGAATCATTCTAGTTACTCTCCTTTGAACCTGTTCAAGAATCGCTATGTCTTTTTTTTGGTTTGGATTCTGGAAAGGGGAGCCATAGTCTAGATACGGTCTAATGTATGCCCTATACAATGGAATACGGCATTGTTCAGTGCGATTAACAAAAGTGTGTTTTATTTGCCTCAAAAGTCTGTTGGTCATGCAAGCAGTTCTAACACAGTGATCATTTGATGTAAGTTTATTATTAACATATATCCCTAAATCTTTTTCACAATTTGATGAGTGAAGTGGTAGTCCGTTTATATGATGTATCGTTTTTGGATTATTTACACCGAAATGCACTAATAAACATTTGTCTTGATTAAACTGCATATGATTTTCATTTGCCCAAAGTGTTAATTTTTCCAAATCCTTCTTTAATGCAGAAATATTTTCTTGATTATTAACCTTGCCCCCCAATTTAGTATCGTCTGCAAATTTAACTATGAAGTTATTTGGCCATGTTTGTAAATCACTGATAAAGAGGTTAAACAATGTTGGTCCCAAGACCGACCCCTGTGGTACACCACTTGTCACACTGCCTGAATCAGACAAGATATCATTAAATTCTGACTCTCTGAGAATGATTTGTCAACCAGTTTAAAGTCCAGTTGACAATATCAGGTGACAAACCTAGATTGTGCATTTTAGTAATGAGTTTTTCATGTGAGACTTTATCAAAATTTCTACTAAAGTCCAAAAGAATTACATCAGTAGGGATACCCACATCTAGTAGAGTACTTATATTATTGTAAAAAGATATCAGATTGGTGGTGCAGGAATACTTGGGAATAAACCCATGCTAATTTGAATCATAAATTCCTAATTTTTTACCATCTTGATCTATTAGAGACTTCATTACTTGTTCCATTAATTTACCAGCAACTGAGGTCAGGCTAATTGGAAGATAATTTTGCACAGAACCTCTATTGCCTTTTTAAAATATGGGAGTAACTATTGCTGAATGCCAATCATTTGGTACAATGCTTTCTTGTAAGGATTTATTGAAAATAATTGACAAAGGTATAGAAATATTTATAGAGGTTTCGATCAGAAACCATGGATGAATACCGTCTGGGCCCGGACTAGTATTTTTTTTTTAGTTTTTTGATAGCCTGTATAATGTCAGTTGGATAGAACCTATGATAATCTATGTGGTGAACTTTAAATGTACTAATAAGTGATTTTTGAGAGAAGACAGAACAAAAGTACTTATTAAAGAGATTTGAGGTTTCTACAGTATATCAGATAGAGAAGAGCCATTGGTTATAATGTGACTAATGGTCCTTGATACACCTTTTTTACTATTTATATAGGAGAAAAGAGATTTGTGACAGTTTTTTGTGTGAGCTAGTTTAAATTCTAGCTTATTTTTTGCCAATTTAATAGAATATTTTAAGTTTTTCACAGATAGTCTGCATTTATGTAATACAATAGTTTTAAATGGAACAGAACTATTCTTAGGTTTCCTAAAAAGTTACATTTTTATTTTAATCTGATTTTTAATTGTCTTGTTGAACCAAGGGGGAATTTTTCCTTTATTATTAAATTTCCTCTTAGATGGAATAAAGGTATTTTCCAAATAATGTACAATGTTTTTAAAAAATTCCCAAGCTTGTTGTGTTGTACAATTAAGAAGATTAGATTCCCAGTTAATGTTTTGCAAGTATTCATTGATTTTAGAAAAATTTGCTTTGTTATAATGTTTTGTATAGTATAACTTCCTTTGTGTAGTTTTAAACTGTTGAATTTCAAAAAGAATAGATGAATGATCATTGGTCCCAAGTGGATCCCAAATTTGTAAATTGCTAATTTGTTGCTCTATGTTAGTAAATAATAGATCCAAAATATTAGGACCCCGAGTGGGTTCAGTAACAAGTTGTTGTAATCCAGTACTAACTACTACATCTATTAGTCCTTTCTTGGCATAGGACTGTCCTGAGAATAAGTCCCAGTTAATATGAGGGAGGTTAAAGTCACCAAATATTACAATATCTTGAGATTCTGAAAAATGTATAATTTCTTTAAACATATCAGTTGTGTAATCTGAATTTGCAGATGGAGGCCAATAGATGTTACCAATAGTTATATAGGACTGCTCCTTCAATAAGATTTAACCCATATACTTTCCAAAGGAAAGGGAGAACACACTTCAAAAGAAAGAATATCATTTCTTATGTACATACAAACTCCACCGCCTTGCTTATCTAATCTGTTTTTATGATATAACTTATAACCTGGAATTTCTCTGGACCAAATTAAGGATGCGTCCCACCAAGTTTCAGTTACTCCCACCACACCTATATTTAAAGTTTTACATTTGGCTTCGAGTTCTGCTAATTTGAGTTGGTTTAAAGATCTTGCATTCAAAGCTAGGAATTCACATTTAGTTGTAATAATATTTTGGTAAGTATTCAGAGACTTGGAAATAGACCCATTCTCCCCCATTGTTTTTAGTTTAAACAATGATTTATGATTTTAGTGATAATTTTCCCCATAAGTGTACTACCCCTACGACTGAGATGTAAACCGTCCCAGCAAGACAAGGAAGAACAATCTGAAAATGATTCCCAGTGGGTAATACAAGATATATCCTGCTTAGGGTGCCCCTGTCCCTCTATTACTGACAATGGCCTTTGGCTTACCTCTGCATACTGCTCTTAGCGCCACTAACTCAGGGATGTTAAGTTTCCAGTCTCTTTTTAACTGTCTCAAACTGCACTAGATCCTGAATGTTAGCCTAGCATTCCTGTTGTAACTTAACCTTACTCTGTAATAATCACTGTATTTGTATCTGTATCTGTACTAACTGTATTTGTGTAACTGATTTGTTATATGTGACGTGGAACGTTTGTAAAGGAGTCTGTGACTCAAAGGTATTTCTGATTCTTCTGATAAAATAAAATAAATAAAACACCACTTTCTCAGACATTCATTTAGGGCTTTGATTTTCTACGTCATGGTAGATGTTGCTCTCGGGACAGGTAGAATTTCAGATATACATACACAGCATCCCCTATCAAGTAACAGGTTACATAACGCCACATAGTCCTGTTGTAACTGATTAAATGGGGTGTTGTTTATATCATTAACACTGGCATGTATGATAACCAGTGGATTTTCCCCTGCATTTTGTAAAATTTTAGGCATCATGGAAGTAATATCAGATACCCTGGCCCCACGGAAGCTAGAACAAGTGCGGTTGCTCTTGTCACTATTGCATACCACCCTGTCAATGTGCTTAATGACTGAATCTCCCAGGACTAACACTTGTTTTGAGACAGTAGGGTACAAGAATCAGAAACAGGTGATTGTTTAACACACTGTGGAGCGATTAACTTAATAGGTATTGATTTGATAGCTTGAGACTTACTAGGACAAGTATTCATAGGCATTAACTCCTGAATGAAAAGTGTTTTTGAACCATTATTATCAACAGAGGGTGATGCACAGGATAAATCATGTAGCACTTTATTATTTGATACAGTCAATTGCTCAAACCTATTGCAAGTTTCAGTGGGGCACTATTGTGTATTTGACCGCCCCTCCTTTTTTTAAGAGGCTTTGTGACAATGGTCCAGTCATCATTATCATGAGAAGAGGATGGATAATCATCCACCTTATAAGAGGGGGCAGAGGCAACAGGTATACTAGTACTAGTCGTTACAATTGTCTCCTCATCAGGAGGCATACAAATGCTACCTAAATGTGAAGGAAATTGTTCATTAGAATGAAGTTGTTCGTCCATAAGATCAATGTAACTTTCCAATTCCCTAATATCAGTAGAAACTGGTTTAATATTAAGCAGATACGCTATCTCTGCTTCAGGAGTAGTAATCAGATGGCAATTAGCACATACATACTCGCTCCCATACTTTCCCTCACTATACATCAAACATTGCATACACTTACTAAGTTCTTTTTCCATTAATAAAGGTGTATATTTACTAAGAGAGGATATGCTAAAATTATCTTATCCAAGTTTGTCTAATGCCAGCAGTTTCAGCATGCCCAGCAGACACAGCAGGCACGCGTAAACGCAAATGTAGCTTCTTTTAGTTAGCTGCTTTCTGATCTACAAGCAAGGCAAGCAACAGGAAGTTGTAATTTGAGTCACCTGCTTTTATAGTGTCTAAGCCACACCCCCAGTTTAGCTCTCTCTCCTCCTACTGGTTTAGCAAAATAAGTTGATACAATACCCTTCACAGCACAGAACACACACTGACTTTCTTTCTTTTCTTTCTTTTTTTAACCTTAAATAAGACCCCTTCTACTTCTAATAAAGTATCTGTCTTGCTTAATCTCAACAGACCCTGACTCCTGCTGAGATGTAAGTGTTAAATTAATAAGAAAATGTAGCTTCTTTTAGTTAGCTGCTTTCTGCTCTACAAGCAGTTCCAGTTCTGTCAAGTGAAATCCTGAAGCTGCATCCATGCAAACTCTTTCCATAGGCTTCTGGAACTGCAGGGGGCCATTCTATCCCTCTCCTTAATGTACACATTCTTCAAGGCATGGTGTATCATATCAGTAACTGTATGTGTCCCTATGTGTTTCTGCTGAGCCTTCAGAGCACACCTTGCTTGCCACAAATAATATCTACAACAAGCAAAGCAAAGCTGCAGTGTCCATTTATTGTATTTACCCAACTGATTGCTGTAACTTCCTAGGACCACAACCTGGTAGCCTACTTTTTGAAACGACTGATCCCCCCAAGTGTAGCCTAGTTTTGCCCAGAAGGTTTTAGCATAGGGGCAGTCTAACAAAATGTGGGACTGAGTTTCAGTGGTATTTCCACACTTCCTCCCAGGGGCAACATATCCCCTCTACTCTCTTATGCTTGAGGGAGTCCTTAACAGCTCTCCGGTGGATGCCAAGCCATGTGATTTCCCACAAATGTGGCAAGGGATTCTGTCATTCACAAGTTGTCCAACTGCTTCTTCTTTGAAAACTGCAGGATATAGCTTTAAACTAATAGGCATGGACAAGTTAGATTCCTGAAAGTGCCTGCACTACTGCTTTCTGGTTCAAGTTACCAGTTGTACTGGCTTCAGTTTCCATTTCTTAATCTTAAGCATGACCTGGTGGATGCATGGGTGGGGTGGGGGGTACATGTACAGTTTCTCTAAAGTGGTTGGCCCAGGGTCCACATTGCCATTCAGTGAACCATGGAAGAATCCAGTCTATCACTAAAGGGATCCAGGGTTTGCTATCCCTTTTAAACCAGAGGGAGATATTGTGGGATATAAACACTGCTGCTAGAAAAGCCACCAGGTTTACTATGTTGACCCCACCCTCTTGAGTACTATTATACATGGTGTTCCTTTCATTGAATTCACTCTCCTCCCCAATAAACCCTAGAAGAGTATACTATACATTCTGGTCTCTATTTCTACTGGAAGGTGGTAGACCGCTCTTACATAAAAAAAAAAAACCATGGGAGTAGCAAGGAGCGAATCCAAAACCTTTTTCTGCTTTGACAGTAACCTGTTATTCTAGTATGTTTATTTTCTGCCTTCTCAAAGCAGTGTGTCTCATTCTTCAGTATTAGGTTTCCCGGACTGAATTAGACTGCCAAAATTTTTATGGGATCATTTTTCACTTGGATGTTAGCAACTGAAGCTGTTTCTGACTCACATAACTTATGACCAGTAGGAATTCCTGCACTCTTTCTATAATTTATTTTTACCCCCCACCCGGCTAATTTTGAGTACATGTTCAAGGTCTGTTGTGCCTGAAGTTCTGACCCCTGCTTTTTAAGAATAACACAGAGGGCATCAGCACATGCTACAGTCTTAGTTTCCATGATGTCTGAAGCCAGCCGGATCCTCTTATGCTGGGGTTCTGGTGAATAAGCCGGATAAGAAGATCCAGGGAAAAAATATACAGTAGGAGGCTAAAGGGATATCCCCCTTTCTTACAGACACTGGGGGGCCCTAGCTCTGAGTAGACAAAGGGATGCATTATTGCTCTTCTATATAATATCATTATAACCTCCTCCCCCATGTGCATGTTTTGTGCACTTTAGGGTTTTGCCAGTAATCAAATGGTTAATTCCCCTCTGCCACATCAGTGGGAGATTCTGTGGGTTGGAGGTCACCGTTGGTGCATGTGGAGTATATATGGTGGGTTTTGGCTTGTTCAAGGGGGAGTCTGTGTGATAAAAAGAGAGTTGGGTGGGAGAACTGTGTGACAGCAGGGGTGGTTGCCTGTTCTCAAGGATGGAGAGCATTTCTTCAGCGGGTTGGACATCTGGTTAGTTCGGTTGGTGGCTATGGTGGCAGCAGCCATCAGCCAAGTCTGTGGTGTGGGTCCTTCAGAGAACTGGGATGTGGGGATCTCAGCTTAAATGGCTCAGAAGGAGTGCCCTACCTTAAGTATGAGAGAGAGAGAGAGAGAGAGAGAGAGAGAGAGAGAGAGAGAGAGAGAGACACTGGAGGGGAGTCACCAGATTGGATCAGTGGGTCACACCTGTATGTCGGTGGGGAAGCACCCTGAGATCATTGCAGAAAAATGGTTCCAGTAGAAGCCGGAGTTTTAGCTATAGCCCCCAACTCCAAAATGCTAATCCAGATGTGGCAGTCCTGGTGGGGACATTCGTCCAAATGCCCCAGGTAAAGTTGCCTAAGTCAAAGTGTGCAGAAGATTTGAAAGAGAAGCAGTAGCCCTGACTTGGAATGGCTTGCCACTCTGAGTCCGTAGTTCTTTGGAGCCATAATAGAGAATGGAGCTGAGGAGAGGGAGAGAGTAGTGGGTTTGTCTGCTGCCTGCAAGTTTGAGGCCATCTCTGCCCTATTAAAGCTGCCTGTGGTGCAGCAGTGAAAAATTTCGCGACTTGGGAAGAGGAACCTGTGGTGTCAACGGGGCATTCTCAAAATGGCTGAAAAAGGGGAGATACTGTTGATGGGGGACCTGAATATGCCAGATGTTAACTGGATGACATGTACTGCAGCCACATCCAAGAGCAGGGTCATGCTCGATGCCCTGCAGGGGGCAGGCCTTAGACAGCTAGTGTTGGAACTCACTCGGGAGGGAGCAATACTAGACCTGGTACTCTCAAATGGAGAGAGGATCACAAATTTAGAGGTCAGTAGACATCTGGGAACAAGCGACCACTGCACAGTGTGCTTCACAGCCATGGAGACTAGCCATACAAAAACAAGCATACTGGACTTTAGAAGGGCTGACTTTGGCAAAATGGGTGAATACCTGAGGAATACACTAGCAAATGGCCAAAAAGGAAGAATGGAAGAACAATGGAGAAAAATCAAAACTGCCATCATAGAGGCAACAAGCCTTTGTGGGAAACAGATAAAGAAAACAAAGCGGAGTTAAAAAACACTATGGTTCTCAAAAGAGGTGGCAGGGAAGGTTAAGGAGAAAAAGGCTGCATTCAGAAAGTATAAGTAATCACAGAAGGAGCACGACAGGGAACTGTATCAATTAAAGCAGAAAGAAGTGGGGAAGGCAGTCAAAATAGCAAAAGCCCAAACCGAGGAAAAAATAGCCAATTCAGTTAAGAAGGGGGGGATAAAACCTTTTATAGGTACATTAGGGAGCATAGAAAGGTTAAGGGAGGAATAGTGAAGATTAACAAGGGAGAGGGGAGGTGGGCAGAGGGAGACAGTGAAAAGGCAGGGATACTGAATGAATACTTTTGCTCAGTATTCACAAAAGAAAATGAGGAGGAGTTACCTAAACCAGACAATAGAAGCACTCTGGGTAGGGGGGGTTGACACCAGTCCATTTAGAGAAGAAAGAGTCCTGAAAGAACTCCTAAAACTCAAGGTGGTCAAAGCAATGGGGCCTGACGAGATTCACCCCAGAATCCTAAAAGAACTAAGGGAGGACCTAGTGACCCCACTGACCACACTTTTTTAACAAATCATGGGAGGATGGGGTGGTACCTGAGGACTGGAGGAGGGCAATGTGATTCCCCTTCACAAAAGTGGGAGCAAGGCAGAAGCAGGAAACTACAGACCTGTAAGTTTGACCTCAGTGTTAGGGAAAATGATGGAATCACTTCTGAAAGAAAGAATTGTTGAGTACCTAGAGGCCAGCGGGGCACAGGACCCAAAGCAGCATGGATTTACAGCAGGAAGGTCATGTCAGACGAATCTAATAGATTTCTTTGACTGGGCACCAAAGTAATAGACCAGGGAGGGCTGTGGATATGACCTACCTAGACTTTAGCAAGGCATTTGACACAGTCCCACACAAAGATTAATAATCAAGTTAGCCAGCCTGGGAGGGGTCCCAGGGTGGTAGCCTGGTAGCAAACTGGCTACACAACAGGACACAGAAGGTAATAGTGAATAAGAACATTCCGAAGAAAGGGGGGTCACTAGTGGAGTACTTCAGGGCTCAGTACTGGGTCCAGTCCTCTTTGACATCTTTATAGGTGACATTACAGAGGGTCTGGAGGGAAAGGTATGCCTCTTTACAGATGACACAAAGATCTGTAACACAGTTGATACACAAGGGGGGGTAGAAATGATGAAAAGGGACTTGGCAAGGTTGGAGGAATGGTCAGACATACGGCAACTTAGTTTCAATGCAAAGAAGTGCAAAGTAATGCACCTGGGAAACAAAAACCCAGGAGAAGAGTACACAATAGCAGGGGAGGTACTAACAACAACAAAAATGGAAAGGGACCTGGGGGTAGTCATATCAGATGAGCTAAAAGTTGGTAAGCAATGTGAGAAGTCAGTAAGGAGAGCCAGAGGGATACTGGGATGCATAGGAAGGGACATAATAAGTAGAAAAATGGAAGTGGTTATCCTTCTGTACAGACAGTTGGTGAGACCCCATCTGAAGTACTGTGTGCAGTTTTGGAGACCTCATCTACGCAAGAACATAGACAGGATGGAAGTAGTCCAGAGGAGGGCGACTAAAATGGTGCAGGGTCTGCATCAGAAACCATATGAAGAGAGACTGAGAGAGCTTAATATATATACCCTTGATGAAAGGAGGGACGGGGGGACATGATAGAAATGTTCAAGTACCTCAAGGGAATCAACAAAGTCCAGGAGGGTAGCATCTTTCAGAAAAAGAGATGTGTAAGAACAAGGGGGCACAATTTAAAGATAATGGGGGGACTGCTCAGGGGTAATGTGAGGAAATTTTTTTTCACGGACAGAGTGGTGGATGCATGGAACTGCCTTCCTGGGGAGGTTGTTGGGTCTAAAACAGTGGAGGAATTCAAACATGCATGGGACAGACATAAGGCAATTGTAGTATGGGATGGCAGGAAGTAGGCTGTTGGTTAACTAGAATCTGCAGCTTATCCAGTAGGTAGGGAAATGGGCAGACTGGGTGGGCCAAGTGGTCCTTATCTGCCATCAAAGTCTATGTTTCTATTTTTCACCTAAACTAATCAGATAGTGGGTAGGACAGGAATTTCATAATTGCTACATATAAATGTTTCATGAGAGGCACGCTAATAGGTATCTCAGCAAAAAAGTGATAGAATAGAAATTCTGAACTACAAACATTAGAAAACAAACTTAACCCCCTACTTGAGCAACATAAGAAAACCACCACAGCAAATTTGAATTTAGTACCAGAAATTGTTACATTTAAAATTAGAAATTTACAAAATACAAAACACCTGGACCTTAAATGTTTAAAAAAAAACTGGATCAAAAATATTGGGTAGCAGGAGAAAGGCCATTAAGACTGTTAGCAAGTAGGATTAAGAAAAGACAAACCAATTCTATAACTTGCAGAGACAAAAAAGGTAATTTGGTAACATCCAACAAAGCATATTTAAATAATTATTTGAGCATTTATATAGGAGTAAAGGAATATCGGAAGTGAGAGAACAGAATAATATCCTTTCATCTTCCACCCCCCCCCAACGCCAATTACCTAAGCAATTATTGAACGACTTTGGAAAGGAGATTACACTGACCAAAATTCAAGAAGTAATCAAATCCTTACCCAAAGGCAAAGCACCAGGACCTGACGGTTTCCCAGCTGAGTTCTATCAAACCTTATCCACGGTAAGTGAACCCTACCTTCTCAACATGTATAAAGAAGCAGAAAAAGCTAACTTCCTGGGTCGCTGAACGAAGATTTAATTGTCCTTATCCCTAAAAAAGATAAGGGTCAGGATTCACAAAGCAGATGCACTGGGCACAAATGAGATGCACCAGCGCAACCTGAATGCACTGACCCCAGACAGTGCGATTCACAGAAGGATGCGCCGCAAGATGCCCTGTGCGCATCCCCACTGTGACTCATACAGATGCAGAACGGCACAACGTTAGATGCCCCAGTGCAACAGGGATGCTCCAAAGCACCTAGGGCAGCATAACAGTGAATACGGAGCAAGTCAGCAAGGGACAAAGAAGCAATGGGGAGCCTGCAGTGGCACAAAGGATGCAGGGAAACACACCTGCATGAACTGGCCAGAGTGCCAAAGGGCCTGACAATGGCCACAGCAGAAAAGTTGAACAGACAGAGCACACAGAGAAATACCCAGAAGTACCAGACACACCCCACACAGGAGCCCAACTGGCACAAATGACAAGCCCAGGAGTGCCTGTCAAGGTGTGCCACAGCTGCTGGGTGCACAATGCAGCATGGAGATGTCCCCAGGACATGGCCTCCTGCACAGGAACCCAGTGGTGTGGAGAAAGGGGATGCCACACAGGGGCACACCAGTGGACAGGCACAATGGCAGACAGGCCAAGTGCCATACACCTCACAGGTGTAAGAAGCCCACAACCTATGTGGACCACACGCAGAGCCTCACAACTACAGGGCAGCAATGCAACAGATGCATCCCACATGCACCACACACATAACAGGGGCACTGAGAAAGGCAGCATGACACAACACCCAGGCACATGCCACGGACAGCAAGGAGGGCACAAAGTGAGGCCGCACCATCAGGGAGACAGGATGTATGTGTGCGCAGTAACACAGGTGCACATGTGTGTAAGACATCAAAGGGACAGTGGACAGCAGCAAATATAAAACACATGCACAGTGTACAGTGAATGACCACAGACACCAGTTGCAATAGAAAATGTTATTAGAAATGGCAATGGCACACAATAAACTATTTACAAGAACAACAGCCAGTAGGAATAGGGAAGGTGAGGGTGGGGGACTGTACAAGTACAAAAACAGGTATGCAGGAGGGTGAAGGTGTGTGTGTGTTGGAATAGGGTACATCAACAAACAATGTGGATGGGGAAGGCATGGGAGGCACAACAAACAGGGGCAAAACAGAAATGTCCATATCCCTAATGTATGGGACATACCGCAGCATGACACACATGCCTACGACCCCGGCACACAGCATCCTGACCAGCCTGGTCACTGCCTGCAACAGCTGTCCCTGATGCCTGTAGAGTGGCTGCAGCATCCTATATATAGACCTTTGAATCTGGTGTCCTGCTAGCCACAGAAGTCCCTGATACCTCTGATGAATGGGGACATGTGGCCGTACACCCCTTGGACCTACAGTGGGGGACACAGACAACAGATACCAAATGCCATGTTACATACCACCCCCCCACCATGTGAGTGTGCTGGAGGCAGCCACCATGCAAATGGCCAAGAGCCTGCCAGTCACACTGCATGCCTGCAACAGGCTGGCACACAGTGCCACACTGTGACCGTACAATGTTACTCAGGAAGCACATGGCCCACATGTGCATGCAGGGGTATGCATAGAGGGGCATGGACAGTGTGTGCACATGCCAGCAGGCAGCACAAGCATGCAGGCCCTGTCCGGACACCACTGGAGCACTGCAGGGTGCCCACAGTGTGCATGATATGCACACATGGTGGATGTACACACAGGGGCCAGGTGCACTGCGGCCCAAGCACACACCACCATGCCCACACCCCATGTGTATGTACAACCAGCAACACATGGACATGCACAATGGACCCGAAATGGCCAGCTGAGTTCACAGCCCACCCCCCCAAACACACAGTGAATGCACAAGACAGACACTCACCTGCACCACCTCCACAGGCACCGACACTGGCCCTATTGCGTCTGGCCTCCACCACAGCCATGGCCCGCTGGCTGCCAGCCCTGTGAGAAAAACAATAGCAGAGAACACCATGAGGAGACAGGAGGTGTGACATGCCCACTCCCCCCAGCAACAACACCAGTGCCAGCATGCAGTGAAGGCAACACCACCACAGTGCCCCAGTGACGGCTCCCCTGGCTGCGTGCATCCACACACAGCACCCCTGCCTGTGCCCTCCATGTGTGCAGATGGATGCATGCAATGCCAATGGCCGTGGCAGACCATGCATGCCACAGTGGCCCTGCCCCCCCATGCTCCATGCCACACACGCCCACTCCCTGTGATCACGCTGGCACTGCTCACGCTGTGTGTGGCCCACAGTGCACACGTGTGTTTGTGTGTGTGTGTGTGTGTGTGTGTGTGTGTGTGGTGAGCACCCCCAAACTCCATGCTGCCCCAGTGCATGTGTAGTACCGTGACTTACCTGGGTGTGGCACCGCACCCCTGTGTGCATGGTCATCTAGGATCCACAACCTTTCTGGGTCCCTGCACTGCAGATCACCGTAACAATACCTGCATTGCTTCCCATTGTGGGCAACCCTTGTCCCACACACCAGCTGCACAGCAATCCTAGCCTACACCACGGAGCATGGCTCCATGAGGACATCTGATCCAAATAGCTGTTCCTCAACCTGCAGCACCAGTACTGCAAGGTTGAGGAGCTGCACCTCACCCCAGTTCATGGTCTCTGGGCCTGTCCTTTGAGCACATGGCATGATCACCCTCAGTGTCAGCAGATCAGGTGGGCACAGACAATGGTGCTGTTGTGCAATGGCACAGTCATGCCACATGCATGAATAGCCATCATGTGATGCACCATGCATGGCGTGGCAATGTGGAATTGCCACCAATAACACATCATCATGCATGCACACAGAGCTCTGCATGGGCGAGAACACAGAGTCAAGGGACATGACCGGGTTGCACATGCGTACTCTGCGCAGAGCCGCCACCTTGTGACTGGCAAGCAATGCCACGCACAGTGCAGTGTCACCATGCATATTGCTGGTGTTGCACTGTAATCCACAGGTGCACAATGACACGCCATTGTGTGACGAACGCACACAACGTCACAGGTGGCACCGTGGTCATCGCGCATGTTGATGTATATGTGCAGCCAGATGCGATCGCGTGGTCATAATACCAGATTGTTAGCGCTATGCCTGTCAAACCACTAACCCGGCATTGCGCATGCACAGCAATGTGCCATGACAGATGCGCCATATTCAGGATATGCCCTATGTCCCACGCACATGTGCTGGAAATGCATCATATGGAGATGTGCTCAATGCAGCAGATGTGCCACACTGATTGGCATGAGCTGTGGGCAATTATGCAGTTCACAGACATTGCTTCTAAATCAGCTCATTGCCATATTCAGGGGCATCTCACCTGTTTAGCATCTCATTACAGATGCTCCTAACCTCATTTGCATGGCCTGAGCTATAAATGCTCCTGAATGTGCCTCCATAGAGCTCAGGTGACTGAGAGGAATTGCATCCTTGAAGGTAGGTTTGTTTACATTCTTCCAAAGGCAGTGTGGCAGCACAAAAGGGCAGTGTGAGGCCTAGGACATACAGCTATGGTCCATGCCTATTCCTGGTCAACAGACACATCCAGGTGAGTGCCCCACAGTGTGCCACTGTCCATACTAGGTCCAGCTTGTGGTGGGGAGGGATGTTGCTGGTGGGTGGTGTAGCATGGGACCACAGTATGATGACATATGTGTTGCAGTCCTGACCAACATCCAGTGGTACATGTCAAGCAATGCCAGTCACGTGTGCAGGACATTGCAGCTATATGTACCACTGCTATAGAACTGATCCTTCCAATGCCCAGTTGTCCCTGACAGTCCCCGATCCTGTTCCAGTAATGCACGTCAGGTGGGTGTGTGGTCTGCAGACAGAGTGCTATGACCCTGCAGCAGCCAGACACTGTGCCTGCACATATACGGAGCCACCTATCATGTGCTAATGGCTGCATATTCTGACCCACAGAAACCAACATGTCTGGAAAGGACACAGCTGCTGGACACTGACATCCCAATTTTACTAGTGATGAGGATAGGGCACTAATCGAGGCATACCTGCTGCACAAGGACATCCTGTCTGGCAGGGGTGGCAGCCAACAACTGTAGGATGAAGGCTGGGAGGCTGTGGCATGGCATGTCAATGCTGTTAGGAAGTTTAGAAGGATGCCCCAGGAGTGCAGAAAGCACCTGAACGATAAAAAGAGGAGAGCCCAGGAGAAGGTGGTGCACATAGAGGCCTCCCTGTGTAGGACAGAGGGTGGGTCACAGACAGGTGCGCACCTTACACCCATAGAGGAGCTGCTGGTGGCCAGCATGGGCCAGGCGGCTGTGCAGGGTGTTCCTGGAGGGACTTCCAGATGGGCAGCAGTCCATCACAGCACTGTGAGTATACATGCACAGGAAATGTGCCTGTCCATGTGTGAGTGGGCCATGTATGACCTGACAACTGTGTGTGACTATCTGACCATGTGCCTGAGTACACCAACCCTGGATCTGTACACCCCATCTGTGGACCTTAATGTGCAGTTGAGTGACAGGCTGGGCATGTGGTGGTGGGGGGAACCCTTGGTGTTGTGTTCCGCTGCACGCCATTGCTGCCATCCCAGCAGGTTGTGGCCAGGGTTTTGTCACGGTCCCACACATTAACAAGGGGGCATGTACAGGTACTGAGTCTGTCCACCTATAGCCAGTGCATTGCTGCATCAGCAGAATGGGTGTTGACTGTCATCCGCAGGGCATGTCAGGTGCACCACTGGCACACTTTTATATCCACCTTTAAATGCCTGTATGAACACTACTGTCACCCATGTTTGTAACCATGTTTCTCTTATTTCTGTTGCAGCTTCATCACACCTCATGGGTGCTGCCGTGTCTGATGCACCACAGAGTGCCACTGCAGAGGATGATGCCAGTCCATCTCATCAGGAAGCATCCACGTCTGGGAATGGTGCTGTCCTCGGCAAGTCACACACCACAGCTGCCCCAGACGCATCGCCAGTGGTGGCAGGGCCTTCCAACACCTCGGCAAGTAGTGCCATGGCTGGTGAGCATGACGCCACCTCGCTAGAGGGGTTCCTGAGTTTGGCTGACACTGACCTAGGGGACACGGTGGACATTGCCGATGCCCTGCTGGTGCTAGCATCCAGTACACAGGGAGCGTACAGAGATGTTGATGATGATCCTGATGCCACACAAATTTGGGGGGACATGGCCAACACTGGATCGCATGATGCACAGGTGCATGCACATGTGGCACCAGCAGGCACTGGCAGTCCTGCGGCCCCAGAACACTCACAGGTCCTGCACAGCAATGATGGTGGTTGCTATGGGCTCTGTGCTTGGTGCTGCTGTGTAACAGGGACCGCCAGCATGAGTCAGCAGGGCGCTATGGTTCCACTGCAGGTGGCGGTGGCCCATGAAGCTGCCATCCCTGGACGTGCAGTGGTTGCACAAGCCCAATCTCCACCCATACCATGGCCTGCTGTAGTGCATCCAGCACAGTAGTAGCAGGCCAGCACACCACCTGCCCATTGGCTCCGTCCACGTGAGCCTTCACCTGCCAATGACATTGAGGGCTATGCATGTCTCCTGCAGGCCACCGTGGAGGGGCAGGCATCCCTATGGGTGGAGCTCAGGGGCCTTCAGATGCTGCTGGCCTCTGAACATGAGTCATTGGCCATGTGGCATGCCCAAATGTTGGCAGAGGCATGCCTACTGTGGGTGGGCATGACTGCAGCTCTGGAGTGGATTGCGCAGGCTGCCAAGGCAGCGTGTGCAATCAGTACACCACGTGGCTGCCGGGCCACCAGCCGAACCCCCAGGAGTGCCTCATGCACACCCAGGCAGCAGCATCAGGTGGACCCATTGCTTCTGACACCATCACCGCACCTCTCCATCCACCATCATCCCTGTATCTGACATGGATCACGGGCCAACACACCAGTGAGCACTCATTCATGGTCTCGCTGCAGTACCCCTCCAATGGTGTTGTCTACCCCCTGTGGCCAGTGGCACTGCATCAGTGATCACCAGTCATGGGCGTGGCTGCCCACATGTCCATGGCAGCTGTGGTGCCTCCCACTGATGCCAGGGTGCCAGCTCACATGGCCCCGTCACCTGCACACTTTGTGGCCCACTCACCTGGCTACCTGTGCCTGGGGTGGCATGGGTGGCGTGCGCCTGCTCCAGTGCATTGCTTGTGTGGATCACCTGTGCAGTGCTACATGCATATCAGGGTGAGCTATTGTTGTGCTGTGTGGCATGGGCGTGATGAGTGCGGTGTTGTGTCTGCTGTGCATGTGTGCAAGTAGCAGTACACTGATCTATGCCATCCTCAGCACATACACTGT
The DNA here is from genome assembly GCA_016271365.2 of Neoceratodus forsteri. Taxonomy (NCBI): domain Eukaryota; kingdom Metazoa; phylum Chordata; order Ceratodontiformes; family Ceratodontidae; genus Neoceratodus; species Neoceratodus forsteri. Next base: position 821,173,047 of record CM028137.1, on the reverse strand, counting down.
GCCCCCTGGACATGTGGAAACTGCTGTGAGTGCATATGTGTGTTTGTGTGTGTGTATCATTGTTGCCCTCATGCGTGTGTTACACTGTAGCACTGTTGCAGTAAAGTGCCCTGTAGTGTGTATCTGGGTGTTTGGGTGTGTGTGTGGGGGGGGGGTGCCAGACATGCATTACCCACCTATGCTACTCACCTGCAGTCCCCAAAGTGCTCCTCCATGATGGTGTCCCTGTGCCGCCAGGCCTTGGTGACCAGCCGTGGGTCTTGACATGGCAGTGGTGCTCCATCATGCCACCCCTGGGTTGTTGCATCCTCATCCTCCTCACTGGAACTGTTGCCCCCCCCCTTGGCCTGGACAGCTATTACACGGTCAATTGGCCATGTTGTGCAGTATACAACAGGCCAGGAATATGCCACAGGCCTTCTCTGGGCTATACTGTAGGGCACCACCCAACATATCCAGACACCAGAAGTGCATCTTCAGCATGCCAAAAACATGCTTGATGATGGCGTGCATAGCGATGTGTGCCTCATCGTACCACTCCTCTGCTTCTGTTCCAGGTCAGTGGAAGGGTGTCAGTAACCAGGGTCAGAGGGGGTATGCAACATCACCTATGGGGAGCAAGCACAGGCTGTTACTCCACTTCATACCTGTACATAGTGCCCTGCACCATGGCGCACTGGTGTGACTTCCAACTGTACACTCCAGTCCATGTGTCATCCATTCCTGGCCACCTACATCCTTCTCATGACTGTTACAGACTAGCCAGGCTGCACATGTCTACCTGTACTTGCCCGTGCTTGCAGCCATGGCTACCCGCTCATGTTCATGTCCCCATTGTCTGCCCACAACTGCCCAGTGGTCAACCATGCATGACTGCATGTGGTGTGTTCTGCTCTGCCACTCGTGCCAGTTGTTGCACTACACCCCACCTCCCATGCTTTGTTGTTCTGCTGCACTGTCCCACTGTGCACGCGGTTCCATTGATACCCCCCCCTCCATTGTCCCACCTGTGCACAGCCTCCTGCACATTTTGTATCATGGCAATTGCATACCTGCTCCCTCTCCCCTCATGTGTTGCACCATGGTTGTCTGTTCATGGGCAGTTCTGCTTGCCCCAGCCACCTACAGATTGGCCGCTAGGTATGTTCCCAGTCTCAAACCAGTGGCAAAGGGTGGACTGGTGCCATGTGAAGACATTGTGTGTATTCCCAGGGTGTGTGGCACAGACATTGCTGATGCACCCAGTGGCATTGCACACCACCTGGCAATTGACTGAGTGGTAGCCCTTGCAGTTGACATATGTCATGACATCCTCACCAGGTGGTGCGCGGCTTGCCACATGGGTGCAGTCAATGGCCCCTATGATGCCTGGCATGCTTGCCACCCTGTGGAACTGCTGCATGGCTTCTGTCTACTCTGCCTGTGTGCTTGGGAATTGGATGAATTCTGAAGCATGTGGGAGCAGTGCGGTGAGGAACTGTGTGAGGAGATGGGATGTGGATGGCTGGGATATGCCAGTGATGTCCCCAGCTGGCCTCTGGAAGGTTTCCGTGGTGAGCAGGCACGTTGCTGTTGTCACCTTGGTCTCCACTGATATGGCATGACCTCTTCCAGTGGGTACCTGCATTTCATCATGGCACAGCTCACAGAGCTGCCTCAGAATAGCCCTGTTCATGCGGTACTGGATGACTGTTTCAGTGTCCATCAGCTGTTCAAATGTCAGTCTAGCATGATACCACCATGGAGCTTGCCGCCTATGGTGCCTTCTGCCGCCATATTGCTGGTTCACCTTTCTCCTCATCCCCGTTAACATTCCCACCATCAGGAATGGTGCTCCATCCATTCTGTTATTCTACTGATGTTCTACTCCTGCTTGCTGCTGCTATCCTGCGGTCAGCATGCTGGGGGCTTGCACTTAAGTCTACTTCTTTTATACTTATCTCCACATGGGGCATTTGGTATTTGAGCTGTGGATGCTCCTTATTTGTGCATTCATTTTGCTCTGTGAATGGCTCTGCACTGTATATGCAGTTGCACGCCCCCTCAAGATGTGCCGCATTACTTGGTATTACTTGGTATGAAAGAACAGAAGAAGGCCAGAGCCCATCAAGACTGTTCCCCACACTATGTGGGACATTATTTATCTATTATCCCTCAACCAAACATCTAATTTGTTTTTAAAGACAGTGGCACTAGTTGCCTCTACCAATTCTTGTGGCAAGGTGTTCCATACAATGGATGCTCTTATTGGAAAAAGTTTCCCTTTTGGTGGTTTTATAAGTTTTTACTTCAAGCTGTTTATTATGCAGTCTCAGAACATGTCTCCTTTGGAGAGTGTTAGACCACATTTTCCATTAGAGCTGGTGAATTTATTAAATTAAAACCATAAGCATATCACCTCTTAATCTTCTAGTTTGAAGAGAGAAGAGACCAGTAGCTTTAATCTGTTCTGATAATCCAAGTTTGTTAATCTTGGAATCATTCTAGTTACTCTCCTTTGAACCTGTTCAAGAATTGCTATGTCTTTTTTTGTTTGGATTCCGAAAGGGAGCCATAGTCTAGATACGGTCTAATGTATGCCCTATACAATGGAATAAGACATTGTTCAGTGCGATTAACAAAAGTGCGTTTTATTTGCCTCAAAAGTCTGTTGGTCATGCAAGCAGTTCTAACACAGTGATCATTTGATGTAAGTTTACTATTAACATATATCCCTAAATCTTTTTACAATTTGATGAGTGAAGTGGTAGTCCATTTATATAATATATCGTTTTTGGATTATTTACACCAAAATGCACTACTAAATATTTGTCTTGATTAAACTGCATATGATTTTCACTTGCCCAAAGTGTTAATTTTTCCAAATCCTTCTTTAATGCAGAAATATTTTCTTGATTATATCATTACTTTTGGTCTCCAGCGCATCTTGTTCGAAGCAGCACATCCGGGTTGCACCAGGGCATCTCTGCTGTCTGTGAATAGCTACATGGTGCTTTTCCGAGTTGCACTGGCACATCTCATTTGCACCTAATGCATCTGCTTTGTGAATCCTGCCCAGTGACTCTAGTGATTGTTCCAAATATAGGCCTATTTCTTTGCTCAGTACAGATTATAAAATTCTGGCAAAAATCTTAAGTAACTGACTCTATAAGTCTCTAACCCTACTGATAGATAATGAACAAGTAGGATTCATTCCTGGGCATCAAGGATCAGATAAATTTAGATGCATTTTGTCTGTACTCTGGACAGCTAAAAAAAAAAGATAACAGTATAGCACTTGTAGCATTAAAAGTAGCCAAAGCATTCAATTCTATAGAATGGGACAATTTGTTTTAAGTACTTAACAGGTTTAATCTCTACGTGGAGGTGTACGCACCTTGTGGAGTCCCGCAGCACCCACCCTTCATTGGTGTCCCCATCCTGTTCTACCCTCAGACCTCCACCTTGGGGCAGTCATTCAGCAGGACTGACAAATCTCTCTCCCCAGGAGAAGAGAGTTGTCCTCTGGACACTCAATCCTCTCCCTCCCCGGCCGACCCTCAGCAACCCGCTCGCACCACAAACATGGGCTGCCAACGCAGCAGGAGGCAAGGCATGATGCCTCAGCCCTCTATGTCACTGGGCCAGCTTTAAGTCCAAGACTTTTAAACATGAACAGGGAACCAGACAGGGATGCCCTCTCTCTCTCGCTCCTGGACTATTTGGGCTAGCTTTGGAGCCCCTAATCAATTAACTGGAGAAAACCAGAAAAATTGAAGGTATGAAATTTAAAGAAAATAACTGTAAAACTTTAGCATTCGCAAATGATTTGCTAATTGTCATACAAAATCCTGGAACATCTTTACTCAATCTAATGAGAGTAATGGATAATTAAAAAAAAAATATATCAAGCCTGGAGATAAACTGGAACAAATCTGAACTTCTTCCACTAAATTACAGACCCTCAAAAGAAATTTGACCAAACCTGCAGAATGGCATTCCCCTGAAGTTAGCAGACAAGGAGATTACTTATTTAGGAATTAAGATAACATCTAAAATAAATGAACTAGTTCCAAAAATGTAACGCCCCTCGTAAACCAATTAGAAGAGGAACTAGGATGCTGGGGAAAATGAAATCTCATTCTGGGGAAGAATTAACTCAATAAAAATGGTAAGTACTCCAAATGTTTTCTACTTGTTAAATGCTTTACCATTAAAATAGGCAAACAAGTATTCAAAAAGATTAATGCTCCAATACAAAAGTTCATATATATGTGTGTGTGTGTGTGTGGGGGGGGGGGGCTAAATCAAGATTCTTGCTAAAAAAAAAAATGGCCCAGGAAAGAAAAGAGTGGTTTTGCATTCTCCAATTTTGAGATTTACCATTGCGCATTCTTTCTAAAACATTTAACTCACTTATTACACCAGGAAGAAAAATGGAACAACCCAATATGGGTTAAATATGAAAAAGATCTCTTGCACCCCAATCAAATCACTGATTATCTTTTCACTAACATAGGCCCTCTTGCTTAAATACCACCCTACAATTACACACGGCATTAATTTCCTAGGATTTATTTAAAAAAAAAACCTTAAATGGAAAGCATTTCCACATCAAGTAATTCCTATCTGGAATAATAATATTAGTAAATGTGAAGGCAAAACCTTTAATGAGCAGACTTGGAAAAAGAAAAGAGTCATTCATTTTTTGGACGTGTTTGACTTTTCCCTGGAAAACATGAAGTCTTTCTCAGATATGAAAGAAAAACATTTATTGCATAAATGTGACTTTTGCCTTTATTTGTAATTAATACATGGCATAGACTATTTTATGTCCACTGCTGTTGAGGGTACACCATGGAGAGAATGGGAACAGTTGTTGAGAATATCTAGTGGGAAAAGTGCTTCAGGTAGGATATACTGTCTTCTAATTTCTTCTGAAGTAGGATCATCCTCCAGTACGAGAAGGAGATGGGAAAAGGAATTAAACACTGAAACTGGTGAAGATGGGATACATGATGGTCCAATGCAGGCAGGAGCTCAAGAAAAATCCAGGGAAGAGAAATTCAATTTAAAATTCTGCACCAGCTTTACCATACACCAGAGATTATATCAAAATGTAAAAATGTAGCACAGGAAAATTGTTGGAGATGCAATGAGAAGAGCCTAAATTTATCTCACATATTATTTTTCCCCAGGTACATCTCACAAATGAGCTTTGCTCAATGGTGTTCGCCTGGTTAAATAAAGATTTCAAATTGAATTGAATTGAATTGAAGTTTTCTGTCCTTATGTATTTAAAATTTGGGAAGAAATGTTAGATTTCTGTGCTAAACTACTACATTTGAATGTAAAACCTAATCTAATTTGCATACTTGGCAACTGTAATATTTTTTCAAAGACTTCAAAACGAAATCAACTATGGATTTTAGCTACCTAAAGAGGCTCATTTTATCCAGATGGCGAACAGCTTCTATTTCTTCTTTGCATGATTGGCTTTATTACATGGGGAATTCAACATTTTACAAGTGGATTATCCATATAGCAGCTGACAATTTAATTAATTTTGATCAAATCTGGCCCCCTTTATGAAATACCTTTCTAGACAATATTATTAGTATTTTTCATATTACTTAAACTTCTCTCCTAGAATAAATACTTATTTTCTCTTTTATGTTTCCTCTACAATATAATATATTTACTAAGGAAAACTTCACTGCAAGACGGAAAAAAAGTGTTAATGTTTACTGTATATTTGTATGTATGTACTATGAAATTTTAATAAAGATTTGTAAAGTAAAAAAAAAATTCCACCATTAACCCATCACTCGCTGAGGCTGTGTTATTACCGAACTGAACTGTTTGTTCTACTTCTGACAATTTATAGGTTTCATAGGATTTTCAAGCTGAATAGACTTGCGTCCTTTAATTGCTTGCAATGAATTAAACTATCCCATATTTATTTAAACAGAAACTATCCCATCTATTTTTGAATAATTCCATTGAACTACTTGAGATCACTTCACTTGGTAAACTATTCTACAAGTTCACCACTCTTTGGCTAAACCAATGCTTTCTCTTTAATAGAGTCCATTTATCTGCTGCTAATGGAAGATGGTGTCCCCTGGTGTTGTATAAACATTCTTTTAATATAAGGCCGTAATCAGGCCACATTGTATTGTCATGTAATGCTCTAAAAATCATGCACATATCCCCCTTGATCTCCTACATTGTGAGGTAAACATTTCCAGATCCCTAAGTCTCTCAGAGTATGTCATGTCCCTATATCCCATTATTGATTTTGTAGGCCTTCTTTGTATTTTCTTCAGCTTTACAATGTCACCCCTCTTATATGGGGCCCATACTTGGGCTCCATACTCCAGGTGGGGTCATACCAGCGCCTGGTACAAGGGAATGATGACCTTTTTATCCCTGCTTTTAATATGTCTTAAAATACAGTTTAGATTTTGATTAGCTTTTTTATCAACAATGTTACAGTGTGAACTGAATTGGAGGTCAGAGGTTATTATTATCCCTAAATCTCGCTCCTCACTAGTAATGGGTAATAATTTATCCAACATCTTATAAGATATATTATGGTTCTGCCTTCCCAAATGCATGATGGTGCATTTTTTCACTTTTAATTCCAATTTATGTTTATTTGTCCTGTTCCCTATGTCAGTAAGGGCATTTTTTATTGGCAGTACCATCCTCACTGGTATTGACTATTGCCCCAATTCTACAGTCGTTGGAAAACTTGGTTAGCCAGATATTGGTATGATCATATTTCAATGAGGTTTTATATATATATATATGTATGTATATATATATATATATATATACTGTATATATATATAAATGACAGGGACCCAATACAGAGCCCTGCGGAACCCCACTTGTCACATCTGCCCAGTCTGATAAGGCTCCATTAATGATCACTCTCTGTCTCCTCCCTCTCAACCATGAGGTAATCCAATTTATCAAGTTAACATCCAAACCTGTTTGTTCAAGTATGGTCAACAATTCACCATGTGGCAGTTTGTTGAACGCCTTTGAAAAATCGAGGAAGGCCACATCTACCGCATCCCCATTGTCCAAAGCCTTACTCATTCTCTCATAAAATGTTAACATATTTGTTTGGCATCAGTGAGACTTCATGAATTCATGTTGGGTTGAATCTGTCAAATTAGTTTCTTACAGATGTAATAAGAGTTTATCTTTTATCATGCTCTCCAACATCTTACATATCATGGATGTCAGGCTGACGGGATGGAAATTTTCTGAGTTAGTCATGGGGCCTTTTTTCAGAATTGGTACAACAACCGCATCTCTCCAACTTTGTACTACTTCACCTAGATCTAATGATTTTTGGAAGATATGTGTCAGCGGGGGTGCTAAGGTTTCTGGAAGTTCTGCCAGAATTCTAGGGTGTATGTTATAAGTGCCAGGGGATATATTTATATTGAGTTTATTTAATCATTCTAATACATCTTTAACCTCGACTATAACTTTACTGGTTACTGAGGGTGAGGTAATAAGAGGACTAACTGTGTTTTTTGTATTGTTAAATATTGAACAAAAGTAACTATTTTGGACGTCAGCTGTTTCCATATCGTCTGCCGTGTTCCCTTCTGAATTTTTATATGGGCCTACAGTATATTATGCATAGGTTTCTTCTTACTATTTATATATGCATAGAACAATTTATGGTTATCCTTAGTTCAGGAGGCAAGTGCCAATTCATAGTCGGCTTAGCCTTTCTAATAGTCATTTTTACTTCCTTTACCAAGGCCCTATAAAGTTGAGTCAGTTGTGCCCATAAATGTGCATCTATGTTAAGGATTTCAAGGTGAGATAAAGCAGATTCCTCCCAGTCAACATCTGCTGGTGTGCCAAAAGCGTTATCTGCATGTTTGTATATGAAGTGTATTATCTCCGTCTCTGAGCTAATCACAACACTGTCTTCTGAATCTCGAACGTCTGATATTATTCTGTGTCTTTCTTGGTCCTGATATCCTAAGAATATGTCAAAGTGTTAAGAGTGGCCCCATGTTTCATGTTTCAACTCCTACTCTAAAGATGTTGCTCTCTCATATTGGAAAGATTTCATGTCCTCTTTTATATTCTTTATCTGTTCTGTCAAGTCTAAATTCTGTGTGTGTGTGATATTAATTTGTGCAGATGAGAACACAGCCCTAAGTAATAGAAGTACTTATCTGTGCTCTCATGTTTCCCAGTCTGTTGGAACAGCTGTTTAAGTTCTGCCTTAGACTCTTCCCACCACTCTGGTAATTCATCGCATGCTGCCACTACTGAACATCTTGCCTCAAAACACTCTTTCCACACTGCTTGAACCTCCTCCTTCTCTAACATACTGGAGTTCCATCTCCATGGTTTATTACTGGGGGCTGGGGCATTGACACATCACAAACCAAGTGGTCCTGAAGTTTCTAACACAATAGCCCTTGCCAAGATTATGCTAAGTGCAGCAGACACAAACAGGAAATCTATTCTGGTGGTTAGGGTGCCTTTGGCGAAAGTGGTCACCTGTTTGACAACAGTGATACTGAACCCATCTTGTAGCCCTGCTGTTTTTTAACATGTCTTTCAGAAAAGCAGATTTACAAAACAACTTTTTAATTTCACCCCATCTGCCAAAGATATACCACAACTGAAATCACCTCCTAATACAACTAATCTGCTGGTGTGTAAGTAATGCCTGATTTTCCAGAATAAGGCTATCAGTGCTTCCTTAGTTTGTGAAGCACAGACATTTATCAAACAAAGACTTTTTCCCCCCTGCTCCACATCAGGCATTAGTGCTCTCCTGGGTTCAATTTCCACCAGTTTTGTGACTTTGTCTGTGGTATCCTTAAACAGCATGCCCACTCCAACACATCTCTCCACCCCCTTTGACCAAAAGGAGGAACCATGTTTCCAAAGTCTTTTAGCTGCAGACACCTCAAATAATGTTTCTGATTCGAGTATCTTGCAGGAAGATTGCATTTCCTGGCAATGATTCCAGTACTGAGACAGTTGTCATCCTCTTGTTATAGGTCTTAATACTGTTCACATTTAGTGTGAGTGGGGAAATCTTGGGACCTCTACACATGCTTTGCTGCTACAACTGCTCTTGTCGGTGATTCTGTTTCTGGAGACAATGAAACAGGGAGGTTTTCATCCCAGTCTGAGGACAGGTCTCTAACTGAGGAGGAGCCTGAGGATGCCTCTGAATCTCCTTCCTCTACTATTTCCTCACACTGCTTAGCTGAGGAGAGAACATATAACCTATTCTCAGTGTCAGTTTCTATGGGCTTTGCACTGTTAAATTTAGCCTTTTTATGTCTGCCTGTCTTCCTAGAGGTGATAATCTTCATGTCTACCTCATGTTGAGGGGGGTATCTGTATCTGGTTGCGTTGCCTCCTGATCACCCTGGACTGCTTGCTTATGCAGCTCTGAGTTGCTGTCATTTTTCTCCAGAGCCTCTCTGGGTGCATAGGGTGTGGGTTCAGTCCTGCTTTCCGTATCTATCTCAGCAGGAGTCTTAATTGCCCTTCAGAGTCAGAGAGCAGAGGGGCAGGTGGTCCGTCTGATTGCTCTCTGTCTCCCTCTGTTCTAGAAGTCTGTGCAGATGCCTATGAGTCCCTTAATGCCTGAGCACATGCCATGTCTGCAAATCTCTGGGCAAATGCCTTAGCAGACCCTCGTGCTTAGCCTTTTTTGATTAAGGATTCCTAGTGTATTCCACCAGACCTATTATGTGAGGCCCATGGGCACTGCCTATGGGTGGCCCTGCTCCTCACATACATTGCACTTAAATGGGTTTGGGCAATTAAAGCTCTTGTGCCCATACTCAAAACATAAGTTACACCTTTTAGCATCACATGCAGAGTCAGGTGACTTCTTGTCCCACACTTGTGGCAGGTGTGGGATTGGCTGGGGTAGAAACACATGCCCCTGTTCTTCCACAGGAAAAAACTCTCTAGGGGTGGCATGTTCCAGTGTTTGCCATAACTTCACCCTAAACTTCCATCCCCCTGACCAGACTTGCTCTGTGTCAATGATGGTGATGGGTTGGTCCAGGACCTCACAACGTTGTCTGAGACAATATGTAATGTCAGATACATTAACACCACCCCCCAACCCCATTTCTGAATAATATTGTAATGGTTTTGATTGCTGGTTTGGACAGGGGGATGGCCATGAAGGGGGCTCACAAAACTGAATATTTTACATTTCCGTACTTCAACCAAAACCTTTCCAGTGGTTTCAATGTTTTAAATCTGATGTCATAAATAGTTTCACCCAACATGTAGATGACTGCATACAACTCTATTGTAAAAAAAAAAAGAGAGAGTCTTTCAAGAAGTTTTATCACAAACACCCTATCAGGTGGAAGAGCTAAGCATCTAAGCACTCTCAGTATTGTAAGTGTATGGTGTTCCACCACTGGGTTGGTTCCCCTTGAGCAGCAAAGAGGTCTGCCATTCTGAACTGCTTTGGGCCACCTTGGATATGCTCAGCTTGCTGGTCTCTGTCAGGCCCTGAAGAGTCAAGCTTCCCCTCCTCAGAGTCCAGAGGGGTCTCATGAACACCATCTTGTGCCATCTCAGAAGGTTGCAGAGGAGTGATGGGGGAGGTGACTATCCTGCTGCTCTTCCACAGGCTCTGGAAAAGTGTTCAAAATAACATTCACATAATTTATCACAACATCCTTATCAAGTTCCATTCCCCCCTCTCCTCACCCCTAGCCACAGCCTGCTGGGTGCTGTTCTCCATGGTGTTCCTGGGTGTGGTAGTCTCTGGAGTGGTATGCACACCATTCCCCTGATCAGCCATCTTAGGCATCCCCCCTTCCATGTCCGATATATGGTCAGTACTTACAGTGTCCTGCTGTGCTCTGTTGGGAAAATGCTCCATTTCATGAGGGACAAGAGACAGCATCAGGTGCATGAATCCAGCTGGCTGCTGTCAGATCCAACTCCATGGACCACTCCTTTGCTTGCTGCATCACTGTGTGCTGCAGGGGCCCCTGTACAGAGCACCCACATTGTAGGCCAAGCCAGCTCCCTATCTTTGCCTTTCCAGATGCTGTGAATGCTCTGTGTCTTGATGTCACAGCCCTCTCTCCATCGCTCACCAGGGTTCATCGACTACATTTCAGGCACTGGGACAGACCAGGAACTGCTTCCTCCTGTTGTGCCTCTCCCTGCTGGTTGACTCCTGGACAAGTCAGCTGCTTCATTTCTGTTGTCAGCACTGCCGACCATTGCTGCTGGGGTACAGTACATGGATTCATACTGTCAAGCAAGGTCTCAGAAACAGAATGATCCTATCCCTATCCTCAGCTCCCGATACTGGGTTACTGTACAAGGAGGCAGTTGGCAGATTTGACAGGATGGAAGTCTGCAGGACAGTAAGGTTTTCAGGTGACTTTTTTTGTTTGTCTTTTATAAATATAGTTTGTATTGAAATGTTTTCATATGATCTACATGATACATTGAAGTAGCAATAAATTTGTTTCACAGCTGTGTCGGGTCTTTTCTGTACATTATGTCACCATTGACTTTTGACCTTTAACATCTACATAGTTAATTCAGTTTCCCCCTCTTAGGTAAAGCACAAAATGGTCTCTGAGTGCATTTCTAAACAGCAGACATCCACTGGCATATGAGTTGCTGATTTTGCCTACCTTGAGGACCGTGGGTGGCAATGGGGGAGGCAGGCCGGGGGGGGGGCTCTGGGGGTGGGAGCAGCTGAGCTGCTATTTAGCTCTCTCTGTGGGCTATAAGCCTAATTATTGTGTGTGTGTGTGTGTGTGTGTGTGTGTGGTATAACAGTATTACTCACTACTCCAAGCTGGTTGCTCACTCCACATTATGGTACTTGACTTGGGTCTTTGCTTATGAGATGGAGAAGTCAGCCATTCAGTCAAGAGGTGCATATCTCAATGAGGTCATTAAGTGAGTATGTAATTTTCACCATTTGGTAGACTTGGTTGACCATGTGCCTCCTAGAAGTCACATCAGGGATTATAGCCATAAGCCACAATTTTGTAATGAACTTTTTAGCCACTGTTATCAATATTCTTAGTAGGTATCGAATGTTAAGGTCCCCAAAGCCTCTACTGCAAGAACAGGAAGGGATTCAGGGTGAGCAGTATTGGTTTTCCATATAGTTCCTCCAGTTTTACTGCCAGAGTTTGGATGACTGATTGCAGGGAGGTGCAGGCCCACATTATATGTGTGAATGGCCCGAGGTTCACCACAACCTCTCCAACAGGACGAAGAGTGGATGGGGAGGTAGAGTGCTATTTTATTTTATTTTTTTATTTTAATGATATCTTGGAGAACACCTGTGAGTGGATGCTCATTTGTAGGTTCTACGTCAGTTACAAGAAAAAACTGAGCAGGTACATTACAAGCAAGTACAAAATTGCACTGGCACAAAACATTGTAAGCTAGGCAGACAATAAATTGGTGTGAATTACAGGACTGGGATAGCATTTAGCTCAAGGTATAACATTTAGACACTGCTATGGCATTGGTGAGAAGGTGCTGCATCGGAGAGTTAAGCATACTTGTTGGGGGAGACACAGAGTGGAGAACAGGTACAGCTGTGGCATAGTGAAGTGTATGCCTGAATAAGGGTTTTAGAACAGACTTAAGGAAGGTTGGAGACAATGGAGCCAGGACAGCAGCAGATGGGGGGCAAGAGGGTGGGGACAGAGGGGAATGGGTGCCCAGTGGAGAGGGGAGGGGGGTAAATGGGGGACAATGACGTGCTGTGAAGGAAGGTGCTCCTAGGATTAGGTGGAACACTAAGTGCTACTGTTTTATGGTGATCCAAATGAAGGAAACTTGTTTTGGTCATCATGAATGGCCAACGCAGTCACAGTTGTTATCTGTGGCAAGGTGCTGCCTGAGCTTATGCTTGAAAACACCAATGGTTGTGGTATTGATGATGGCTGAAGGAAGGGCATTGGTCCAATGTGATGCACAGTAGTAGAATGCACATTGACCCTGTGCAGTGTGGCATCTAATTTCATTGAAAATTTGGCTGTGGTTGCTTCTGGTCAGCCTGGAACTTACATGGTGCATGAGCAGATTCTGGACTCCTGGTGGCATCAGATTAAGTGTGTTTTTTTTTTTTGCTTTTACTACTTGGATTCAGAAAAAACCTGGTCAGATGTTTCCAGGCATAGTCCCTCAAGTGAAGGAGCTATAAACCTTTACAGTTGCCTTGCAGGCCCTCTTCCAGGCATCTTTATCAAAAGTGAAGCCTGTCTCCTCCTCCCATTTCAGAGCCACATCCATGGAGTTGGGCCCCAGTGTGGCTAGGAGGGCCTGAGTGATGCAGAATCATGTGGGGTTGGATTCCCATTTGGAAGCAGTTAATGAAATAGGTTATAATGTCTAGGTGCATGTCTGGAGTCCAGGCTCCCAGAGGGAAGGAAAAGATATAATGTCTTAGTTGTAAGTAGCAATAGAACTCTGTTCTATGAAAGTTATATTGGGTTTGGAGAGTTGCAAAGGGTTGGACTAAGTTACCAGTCATCAGTTGGTAGATGTGCTAGAGCAAATACCTGTCAGAGTTTTGGTAGCCCAAGTCTAGGTGGAGCAGGGTAAAGTCTTCTAACTTTGCTGTCAGGTACAGGAGAGAGAGAGAGAGAGAGAGAGAGAGAGAGAGGACAAGTGGAGCATTCTACTCATATTGTGCCAGGTTTTCACTTGGTTTGGCAGCCATGGGTTAAGGGTTTGGTTGGTTCTGGGGGTATAATTTAGTGATATATGACTTGCACAAACTGGTCATTGGGGAACACGTCCCATTCATGTCCAGCCATGGTCCAGGTGTGCTGCCCAAGTGGTGGAATAAAATGAAATGCAGGTGTGATGCCAAGCAGTAGAGCTGCAAATGAGGGGGGGGCTAGGCCCCCTGCTGTGTTTGGAAGGAAGAGTTGTTGCAATTTGATGCATGGTCTCTGGCCCATCCAGATAAAACAAGAGATCTCTCTATTTCAGGTCCATCATGTTTGGGTCTGCAATGCTAGGAGGATGGGGGATATTTTGAAACAAATAAACAGCCTTGGGTAGAGTGACCGTATGGATAACCTCTATACGTTGAGTCAAAAAAGTGGTAGGGTCCATCAGCAGGCAAAGTCCTGGGCCATTTGCTGGGTAAAAGGAGTATAATTATCACTATATGCTGAGTCAGGGGTATAAGCAACTTTTATCCCCAGGTATTTCATTCCTGCATACCCCAATGGAAGGGAAATGCCTCTTGTGTGGATTGGGGTGTGAAATGGAAACTCAGAGTCTCCATTTTAGGGGTGTTCAACCATTATCCAGACACCTCTCCAAACCTCTGTAGCAGGTCAAATGCCTTAGGGAGAACTTCTGGGTCAGAAAGATGAAGCAGGACATCTCCTGCAAAAAGGCAATATGGTGTTCCGTGCCCTCTGTTGTTATCCCTTGGAAGCTAGTGGCCTCCCAAATGGCCTGGGATGATGGTTCTATATAAACCATCCCGCAATAGCAGTAGGGACAAGGGAAGTCAGGAGAATGGTGTCCATTTGCTTTTACACAGGCCCTGGGGAAGGAACAGATTCTTTGTAGCAGCTGGATGAAAGGGACCAGGAAGCCCAAGCATGCCAGCACAGAGTACAGGAACAGCCAGGAGACCCGGTCGAAAGCCTTCTCAGCATCTAGGCTAAGTAGGAGTGAGGCTGAGACTACTTGCTACATCTGTTAGATAATTTTCAGGATACAGCAGATGTTATCTGTGGTGCTACAGGATCGAACAAACCTTATCTGATCCTTCTGTATGAGGGAGGGTAAAAAGCCTATTTAGTTGTTTAGCCAAGATCGACATAAAGAACTTATAGTTGGTGTTGAGCACTGAAATTGGACAGTAAGAAGGACAGAACAATGGGTTTTTGTCTGGTTTAAGGATCACCGATACTGCGGCATGAGACCAGGAGGGAGGAGGCATCTCACCCTAAAGGATCTTATTATATGCGGCAAGAAGGGGTTGTATGGACAGGTCTTTAGTAAGTTTACATAACTGGGCTCTGTATCCATCTGGTCATGGGGCAGTCATCATTTTGGACAGACTGATCACCTTATCAAGCTCATATGCAGTAATTGGGGCCAGTAGCTGGATGCCTTGTTCCTGAGGAAGAGTAGGCAATTTCAGATGCTGCAGGAAGATGTCCACCTGTTCCTGCATTGGCACCATTTCCAGTGTATAAAAGGTTTCATGGTAGTGCTGGAAAGCCTTTGCTATGTCCTGGAATTTGGTGGTATGTGTGCCAGAGGTGGGGTGCCGTACCGTCATGGTTGTAGCTACCCATCTTTGCTTACGAAGCTGGTATGCCAGCAGTTGAGATGATCTTGCTCTCACCTCATAAAAGCATTGGCACAGAAATCTGAGTGCTATTTCTGTTTGTTCCAGACACATTTTATTTAGATCTGCCTTTGTTTTCCCAATCAGCGGGGTGACTGCAGGGTCAGATTAAGGCAACCTGGGACCCTAGGCAAAAGAGAAATCTGAGGCCCGTCAACCGAAATCTTGCCTCTCTGCCATGAAGGAACCCTCTCACAGACCATAAGTCACCTTGGGAATCCATTTACATACAAACTGTATCATACATTAGAACACGGTTTGTATGTAAAATGCTACAGGCAACAGTATTCAAATCAAAATTCCTATCCTTCTGTTCCCCTTTCTCAAAATCATGTTAGTGACAGTGCAACACCTTTCTCTCCTCTCCCTTTCCCTCAAGTGTCACATACTATTTGATTTCAACCTGATAATCTACAGTGCACCCTCAATAATTCCACTATTTTCGTGGAAGCAAAACTGGGCGGATAATCAAGGGTGCGAGATACTAAGGGGCGATGGAATAGCTAACATTTTGTACAAACCCCATTTGGTGGATAATTGACAGATCACTGTATAAGCAAGCCTACTCTCAGCGTACATGATTGCCATCTATCTTATGTTACCTAATTTACTGCAAGTGCAATCTTACTTCCTGCTACAGTTCCATCCACAAAACCATGTAGCAAAGGGGCTGCAGCGCTATAGATAGGCTTATAATGGTCGGGGTTAGCTGTGGCCTTCAGTTACTGTTTTTTACTTTGCAGGCAATTGTACATAATAAGGGGTAGTACTATATGTATCTAGCCCCAAAACATGTACAATTGCCTGTAAAGTTAGCAAATATGATATAAAGGCCACCGCTGCCCCGATAGCATTGTAAGCCTATCTGTAGTGCTGTAGCCTCTTTGTTACTTTGTGTCATCAAAATGTGCCTTTGTGTGTGATGTTAAAGATCAGGCTCATCCATACTGTTTGCAAATTGCAATATAGAAACATAGAAACATAGAATTTGACGGCAGATAAGGACCACTTGGCCCACCTAGTCTGCCCATTTCCCTACCTAACAGATAAGCTGCAGATCCTAGTTAACCAACAGCTTACTTCCTCCTACCCCCCACTAGGACTGCCTTATGTCTGACCCATGCATTCTTGAATTCCCCCATTGTTTTTGACTCTATGACCTCCTCAGGAAGGCCATTCCATGTATCCACAGCCCTCTCTGTGAAGAAATACTTCCTCACATTACCTCTGAGCTGTCCCCCTCTCTCTTCAAATTGTGCCCCCTTGTTCTTGCACATCTCTTTTTCTGAAAGATGCTACCCTCTTGGGTTTTGTTGATTCCCTTGAGGTATTTGAAAGTTTCTATCATGTCCCCCCCTCTCCCTCCTTTCCTCGAGGCTATACATCTTAAGCTCCTTTAGTCTTTCTTCATATGTCTTCTGATGCAGATCCTGCATCATTTTGGTTACCCTCCTCTGGACAGCCTCCACCCTGTCTATGTCTTTGCAGAGATGGGGTCTCCAGAACTGTACACAGTATTCCAGATGTGGTCTTACCAACTGTCTGTACAGAGGGCCAACAACTTCCTGTTTTCTACTGATGATGCCTCTCTCTATGTATCCCAGTATTCCCCAGCCCTCCTTACTGCCTTCTCACATTGCTGGACCACCTTTAGGTCATCTGATATGTCTACTCCCAGGTCCCTTTCCATTTTTTTTGTTGTCAGTATCTCACCCCCGTGTACTCTTCCCTGGGTTTTTGTTTCCCATGTGCATTACTTTGCACTTCTTTGCATTGAATCTAAGCTGCCATACATTTGACCATTCCTCCAACCTTGCCAAGTCCCTTTTCATCCTTTCCACTCCACCTTGTGTATCAACTCTGTTGCAGATCTTTGTGTCATCTGCAAAGAGACATACTTTCCCTTCCAGTCCCTCTGCAATGTCACTTATAAAGACATTAAAAAGGACAGGCCCCAGTACTGAACCCAGCGGTACCCCGCTAGTAGCCCTCCTTTCTTCACTGTGGACTCCATTTACTATTACCCGCTGTGTCCTGTTGTCCAACCAGCGTTTTACCCAGGCTACCACCCTGGGACCCACTCCCAGGCTGGCTAATTTGTTTATTAATCTTTTGTGCGGAACTGTGTCAAATGCCTCGCTAAAGTCTAGATAGGCCATGTCCACAGCCCCTCCCAGGTCTTCTCTTTGCAGATGACACAAAGATCTGCAACAGAGTTGATGCACAGGGTGGGGTGGAAAGGATGAGAAGGGACTTGGCAAGGTTAGAGGAATGGTCAAATGTATGGCAGCTTAGATTCAATGCTAAGAAGAGCAAGGTAATGCACCTGGGAAACAAAAACCCTAGGGAAGAGTACACAATGGGGGATGAGATACTAACAACAACAAAAATGGAAGGGACCTGGGGTGAGTCATATCAGATGACCTAAAGTGAGCAAGCAATGTGAGAGGAAACAAGGAGGCTGGGGGATACTAGGATGCATAGGGAGGCATCACCAATAGAAAACAGGAAGTTATTATCCCCTCTGTACAGACACCTGGTGAGACCCCATCTGAGTACTGTGCAGTTCTGAGACCAATCTCACAAAAGAACATGAGACAAGATAGGAAGCTGTCCAGAGGGAGGACAACTAAAATGGTGCAGGGTCTACTGGAAGACATATGAAGAGAGACAAAGGGCTTAATATGTATAGCCTCGAGAGAAGGAGAGAGGGGACAGAGAAACATTCAAGTACCTCAAAGGGGAATCAACAAAAGTCCAAGAGGGTTGCATCTTTCAAAAAAGAGGTGTGCAAGAACAAGAGGGCACAATTTGAAAATAGAGGGCAGCTCAGAGTAATTTAAGGAAGTATTTTTTCACAGAGAGGTTGTGGATGCATGGAACGAGCCTTCCATTGGAGATTGTGAGTCAAAATCAGTGGTGGAATTCAAGCATGCATGGGACAGTCATAAGGCCATTCTAGGGGGTGGGGGTAGGAAGAAGTAGGCTGCTGGTTAACTAGGATCTGCAGCTTATCCAGTAGGTAGGGAAATGGGCAGACTGGGTGGGCCAAGTGGTCCTTATCTGCCGTCAAATTCTATGTTTCTATGTTTCTGCTTTGGTCACCCAGTCAAAGAAATCAATTAGATTTGTCTGACATGTCCTTCCTGCTGTGAATCCATGCTGCCTTGGGTCCTGTGCCCCACTGGCCTCTAGGTACTCAACAATTCTTTCCTTCAGAAGTGATTCCATCATTTTCCCTACCACTGAGGTCAAACTGACAGGTTTGTAGTTTCCTGCCTCTGTCTTGCTCCCACTGTTGTGAAGGGGAATCACATCCACCCACCTCCAGTCCTCAGGTACCACACCATCCTCCCATGATTTATTAAAAAGGGTAGTCAGTGGTGTTACTAGTTCTTCCCTTAGTCCTTTTAGAATTCTGGGGTGAATCCCATCAGGCCCCATTGCTTTATCCACCTTCAGTTTTAAGAGTTTTCAGAACCCTTTCTTCTGTGAAAGGACTAATATCAAGCCCCCTATCCAGAGTGCTTCTATTGACTGGATTAGGTATTTCCTCCTGCTTTTCCATTGTGAATACTGAGCAGAAGTATTCGTTCAGTATCCCTGCTTTTTCACTGTTGCTGTCTGCCCAACCACCTTCCTCTTTGTTCAGCCTCAGTATCCCTGCCTTAGTCTTTATTTGCTCCCTAATGTACCTATAAAATGTTTTATCCCCCTTCTTAACCGAGTTGGTTATCTTTTCCTTGGTTTGGGCTTTTGCTAGTCTGACTGCCTTCCCCACTTCCTTCTGCTTTAACTGGTACAGTTCTCTGTCCTGTTCCTTCTGTGTTTCCTTATACTTCCTGAATGCTATCTTTTTCTCCCTTACCTTCCCCACCACTTCTTTTGAGAACCATAGTGTTTTTTTCTTTCATTTTGATTTGTTTATTTGCTTCACACAAAGGCTTGTTGCCTCTGTGATGTTGATTTTGATGTTTCCCCATTGTTGTTCCACCCCACCTTCTAGCCTGTTTGCTAGTGCTTTTCTGAGGCAATCTCCCATTTTGACAAAATCAGCCCTCCTGAAGTCCAGTACCTTCACTTTTGTGTGGCTTGACTCTACAGCTAAGTTTATTGTGAACCACACTGTTTGGTGGTCACTTGTTCCCAGATGGCTACCCACTTCAAGATCAGAGATCCTCTCTCCATCCCCATTTGAGAGTACCAGGTCTAAGATTGCTCTCTCCCAAGTGGGTTCCAAAACTAGCAGTCTGAGGCATGCCCCCTTTAGAACTTCGAGAATGGCCCTGCTCTTGGATGTGGCTGCAGCAAAGGTGCTCCAGTCAACATCTGGCATATTCAGATCCCCCATCAGCAATATCTCCCGTTTCTCTGCCATCCCAAGGATGCCTTTTATCATTTCCTTGTCAATTTCCTCCCCCTGAGATGGGGGTCTGTATACAATTTTGGAGCCATTTCCAGTCTCCAGGGTGACTCACAGTGCCTCCTCTCCTCCCTGTTTACCCTTTAGGTCTGTTGCTTTGATCCCTTGCCTTACATAGAGAGCAACTCCTCCTCCTCTTCTTCCCTCCCTGTCCCTCCTGTAGATTGTGTACCTTGATATGTTGACATCCCAGTCATGGTTCTCTGTGTACCATGTTTCTGTGACTGCCACAATATCCAGACATCCCTTTTCCATCAAGGCCACCATTTCAGGGAGCTTGTTACCTAGACTATGGGCATTGGTACTCATTACCCTCCATTTTTTTATGGCTTTATTTCTTTTTGCCCCATCCCTGTCCCTACTGTCTTTGTCTTTTTCTCCATTTACCCCTGCCCTTCTCCCTATCGACTGCTCTATCTTGGTGTTTACCTCACTAATTACCCTGATTTTTTTTGGGGTGGGCTAGGATTTCCCTTCTCCTTTTCAGTGCCTCTCCCCATGGCTAGTTTAAATGCTTGCCATTGAAGCATTTAAACCTATCACCTAGGATCCTGGTTCCCCTCCCAGATAGATGCAGACCATCGTGCCTATATAGGCCTGCATCCCTCCAGGTGGAGCCCCAGTCCCCAATGAAGCCAAATCTCTGAGCTCTGCACCAGTTTTTCAACCAATCATTGAATCCCACGGTGCAGAGTACCCTAGCCTCATCCATGCCATAGACAGGTAGCACTTCCGAGAAAGTTACCTTGTGTGCTACTTTTCTAAGGCCCCTCCCCAACTCCACAAACTCCTGTTGTACTGCTCTGATCCCATTCTCAGCCAGATCATTCGTCCATAGGTGGATAATGACATTCAGATCCCTTTTTTTCTTTTATTCATAACTTTGACTCATCACCCTGATCCAAACTCAACCAGGAACTCCCTTACTATTTTCCCTGACAGGAGAAATGCATTTAACAATGATAATCCATTTCCAGTCAAGAAGTGTCAAAATGAATACATTAGGCAGTGTGGCCTAGTGGCTAGATCCCCCAAGCCAAGAACCTGGAAAACATGCTGACTGAGAGCACTTAGATTTCTGACCACAGCCTCTACCTGCATACTATGTGATCCAGGGCCAGGGCAAGTCACAAGACATTAGTTTGCTAATGATAGGCACCTGGAACTTGGAACAGGTTCTCCAACAGGCAGGCTATGCTGGCTCTCCAATCCTTCCAGTACAAATGATGGGGCCCACTCAAATGTACAAGACAAGGCAAGTAGTGGACAAATTACTGCAGGGGCTCCTATTTAAGATTTGTGTCAGTCGCTTTCCCTATCAGGGACACCAGTTGGGGGGCAGGGATCTTTCTAGCCACTTCTCCCCATGTGAGATACCACGGGGGTGGGAGACAAAGCAAAGGAAATGGACTTTCAGTGACGTCACCGTAATGGTGGGTAGCTGAACCTAAGAGCCCACGACCCCCTCGTCTTTATCTGGTTAAATCCTCTATGGAGAGGCTCCGACATCACAAAGGTGACATAGCCTGCGGTGCCTTAGATGGCAGGGAAGCCCCAGAAAACTAAAGGCTCGAGATTCTCCTCCTCTGCTTCAAGCAAGATGAAGCAAATAACGCTGAGCAGACCTCAAGAGGGCCTAACCGTCCTTCCCCCACACAGAAGGCATCTGTCAGACTCCTTGGCGGATTGGGATCAGGAGGAAGCAGACCCTCCCGAAAGCATGAGCCAGACGCTTAAACAAATTCTAGCCACAGTAAATAAAATAGACACAGCGCTTGCAGACCTGAGGCAAGACGTCCGCATCTTGGATAAAAAGGTCTCAGCATCGGACACAAGAATTGCGGAGATCTCAGAAGCACAGGACGGTACAGATCATCTACTCCTACACTTACCTCAGAGAGATCGGAGATGCAGGCTAAGCTGAAGACTTAGAAACCGATCCTCACGTAATAACTTCCAGAATCCACGAATCCCCAAAGGTGCGGAAGAAGGCTCCCACGATTGCAGATTTCATCCAGCAGCTGCTCAGATCCACGCTCTCACCCCCGCCTGATGTAAACCTGGAGGTAGATCGAGCGCATAGATCCTTGGGCCCAAAACCGACTGATGAGACCGCCAGACCTCGCTCACTAATAATCCGCATGCTGCATTATCAAAGCAAGGAGTGGATTCTTCACGAAGAGTGGCGGCAGTGTGAAATAATGTACCAAGGAAAGAGGATCTATTTCGATCAGGACTTTTCATCAGCTCTGCAAGCAGAGAGGCAGAGAGTTTGAGGAGTCATTAAAGAGTTAAAGCAGAAGAAAGATGTGAAGGCGCAACTGCTCTTCCCTGCCAGGATCAAGATTCATTTAGAATCGGGTGCTAGGATCTTTCCCTCGTTGGTGGAGGTGACTCCTACCCTGAAGGAGCTTCATATCTCAATGCCCAACTTAGAGACTGACATACTGGAACAGAAACTGAGGATGGGGTCATGGAGTATGGTAACTCGTGGCAATAGCAGAAAACGTGGTTTCCCAGGCTCAGTCTCACCAGCTGCACTAGGGGACATTGTCAAGCTCATGCAGCAAGCAGAGAAAAGAGTAAAAGCTCAGAGTAGAGGTAAAAGTGGATCCACATCTGCAAAGGACTGATTTTGAACCCCAAATCAAAGGTACTGTTTTGATCTGAATAATGTCCCCTCAGATGTTCTGGAGAGGGATAAATTGGAGAAGTACCACAGAGAAGGGGCGGGGTTAATCAATGCAATCAGACTAAGGGCTTAAATGGCTATTTTGAGAGGAGTTTATTGTTTACTGTATATACAGATTTATAAGTTCCTCCTTTTCTAGCATGGCTGCTCACATGAGGACTCATTGGGTTTAAGGTGCTGTGAAGTTCAGTTAGGGGAGACAAAGATGTTGGGAGGGACCCACTAAGGGAAATGGTATGAAATGTTTAAAGGTATTTGAAGGGTTAAGAAGGAAGGGGAGGAGAAGGTGGGGTGGTGAGGGAGGGCGAGGTGATGGGGAGGGGAGGTGAGGAGGGGCATGGGGAAGGAGGAGGATCTTCTCCTGGTACCATAGAAATGTGAAGTCACGGCACCATGAGAGGAGGGGGGTCTGGGGAATATTGGATGCTTGGTTCAGCTCCCACCTGGGGTGCCGTGTGGAGTTATATGTTGCAGGCGAAAACCCATTGATTTGGCTATAGCCGCAACTCCCCTAAACACCACTGGGGACTGAAATTAGTCACATTGGTGACTTCCGGTGGTGGCAGTATCTACCACCAGAATCTCCAAGGAGGTCAAACATATTAGGATCTTGGTTATACTAATAAATGTTTTGTTGTTGGAACCAAAAGGGCTCCATCTTACAAGTTAATGGTTGCATGTTTAAGATAATGTTCTTAAGTTACTTGTTTTCTGTAACATGTCGATGTCATTTCATACAAGGTAAGTCTGCTTGGTGGATTTTTGGACAACTAAGCGGAGGAAGGGGAAAGAGGGTGTAAGCTACATAAGACGATGAATAAGAGGTTTAAAAACACCAGAGCTCAATGACACATTTAAAGATAATTTCTTACAATGTTAATGGCATTAAATCGCCTATTAAAAGAACTAAAATCGTGATGGAATTGAGAAGAATGGAGGGTGATATTGCTCTTCTCAAGAGACTCACCTCTCAGAAGTAGAGCACACGAAGCTATGGTGACAATGGGTGGGGAGAGTCGAAGCTACTTCGGGCAAGGAGGCAAAAAAGCAGGAGTGGCAATTTTAATTAAGAAAGAGTCCCCATTTATAGTTCAAGAGATAGATATTATATATCAAGGTAGATGTATTAGGGTCTCTGGCTTAGTGCAGGAGAAATTAGTACATATAGTAAATGTATACGCACCTAACACAGGTGCGGACAAATTTTATCTGGAAGTCTTCCAGAAAGTAGGGGGGCTCTCCAAGGGACTTTTGATACTGGGGGGGGAGATTTTAACGCCACGTTGTGGCCTGCAATGGATCGGTCCTCTGGGAACACGGGCACATCTAAGGTGGCTAGCAGGAGACTGAAGACCTTGGTGGAGGAGGAGGGAATGGTAGACATCTCGAGAGCGTGCCACAAAAATGAGAAAGACTACACCTTCTATTCAGCCTCTCAGAATTCGTACTCGAGAATAGACTTTTTTTTTTACCTACACTACAGATCTCCATCTTTTTACTACATCCCAGATTCACTCTTTAACCTTATCAGACCATGCCCCAATATCCATTGAGGTTACCTGGAGCAGGGAATCTAGAGTCACTAACTGGAGGCTAAATGTATCATTGCTAAATGACAAGAATTTTGCCCAACAAATTGCTCAAAGTTTCCAACATCTAACTGTGGACTCCCCTATGGCAGATTGCACCCCCGGGGTTTGGTGGGATACTATGAAGGCGGTTTTAAGGGGCCATATAATTAGCTTGGCATCTGCCAAAAAGAAATTGAGAAATAAAAAGCTGTTGGAATTGCAAACCACAATAAAAGCCTGGAAAGGGAACATAAAAGTGAACCAAGGGGGAAAGAGAAAATTCTTAAGGAGCTAGTAAAAAAAGGAAAGAACTTAATGATCTGGAATCAGATAAAGCTGAAGGATTGTTATGGTTTGCTAACCAAAAATATTATGGGGGGGAGCACTGAAATTATTGGCTCTCAGAATGAGGAAGGAGCATGCGAGTCGGCATGTCCCCTTTCTCCAGACAGGGGGCACTAACAAGGACCGGGTAGAGAAGCCAGGGAAATAACTAAGGCTTTTAAAAAGTATTATCAGACCCTATATACAGAAAAGAGAGACCCCCAGGAGGTGATAACTCAGACGGAACTCTTTCTGAAAACAGTGAAACTTCCTAAATTATCCACCACAATGCAACAAGAGCTATCAGCCCCCATAAGGGACCAAGAAATTTTAACGGTGATAAATAACCTTCCCTTAGGGAAATCACCTGGCCCGGACGGACTCTCAGCAGAATTCTACAAAAAGTTTAAAAAAATATTAATACTTAAACTAGTAACGGTCCTGAATGCCATGCTTGAGGAAAAAAAAACCCAAACTTCTGGCGAGAGGCACTGATTATGGTAATTCCGAAACTGAGTAAGCCAGTAGCATTTTGTGAGTCTTATAGGCCTATATCCTTACTGAATCAGGACTCTAAGATATTTACAAAAATTTTAGCCAACTGTCTGCAAAAATATGTAGAGACATTAGTTCACCCGGATCAGACGGGGTTTATACCCCATAGGCATTTGTCAGACAACATCAGACGTCTGTAAAATATATTGGATCACAAAGACCCCTCCCGAGTTCCCAGAATGGCTATTTTTCTAGACACAGAAAAGGCCTTCGATAGGCTTAATTGGTCTTATCTTAACTCAGTGCTTATGAAAATGGGCTTTGAGGGCTCCTTCTTGCAATGGATCATGATGGCATACCAACAGCCAGTTGCAAGAGTGCGGGTGAACGGCACTATTTCCACAACTTTTCCAATACAGCGGGGCACCAGACAGGGTTGCTCCCTATCACCATTACTTTTTGCTCTAGCAATGGAGCCCCTTGCCCAGCAATTAGAGCTGAGGACAAGATTCAGGGAATTTCTATAGAAAAGGTCCTGAACAAGGTCTCCTTATATGCAGACGACACCCTGATATATATGCAGGACCCGGTAAATTCGATTCCTCCATTAATGGATTTGTTAAACCAATTCGGCAAAATCTCAGGATTCAAAATTAATATGAATAAGTCTGAGATTCTTCCACTAAGCGGCAAAATTTCAAGGGAATTACAGGGGCTGATTCCACTTAATTGGGCTAAAGATAGAGTAAGATATTTAGGCATACAAATTCCAACTAAAATGTCCCGATTATATCAAATTAATTATGGCTTGTTGCAGAAAGCAGTTTTTGCTGACATAAATAGATGGCGGATGTTGCCTTTCTCCTTTACCAACAGGATAGAGGCTGTGAAAATGAACATTCTTCCCCAGTATCTTTTTCTGTTCACTAGTCTACCACTACCCTTCCTAAAAAAAGACTGGAAGGAACTGCGACGCAAGCTTTCTCAATTCATTTGGGTGGGGAGACGACCCAGAAAGCGCTGGCTCCTTACTGAGGATAAGGAAAAGGGGGCAGGGGAGTACCAGATTTTTATAATTACTACAAGGCAGCCCAGATACTGCCTATTCTTAATATGCTAAATCCAGGACATGTGGGGGAGGTGGTGTCCTATGGAACTCACGGCTCACCAAACTATACCCCTGAGGATGTTGCCCTGGGTGGCAGTGCTCTCGGACATTAGACAAATCAAGAATAAATGGACGAAGCACACTCTTAAAGTGTGGCTGGATGTCCGACAGCACTGGGGGTCTCTAACTCTGGTTTGGAGATATATTCCACTTAATTCCCTCCCAGGATTTCCAACCACACTTGAAGACAGTTGTTTCAAACAATGGCAGAGTAAAGGATTACGCTTCCTAACTTAATTCTTTCAACAAAATATATTAAAATCTTTTCAAGAGCTGCAGAGAGAATTTGGCCTTCCCAAACAGGACTTTTACAGGTTTCTTCAGTGCCGCCACTGCATCACTATGAGGATGGGGCCACAGGCGATCCTTTCGGACCCACCTACCCCCATCCAAACCACCTTACAAAGGAGCTGCTTGGCAGACGCCAAAGGGTTTATATCACATGTATACAAAACACTGCAAGAAGAAATAGGTAAATTATTAACCCAGCAGATTGAACAGAGGTAGGAGGAGGAATTAGATCTTCAGCTATCACAGGAAGAATGGTCTGAGATATGGTTGGGAATTTCTAAAACAACCAACTCGTCGAGTTGGAAGGAATTTAGATGGAAAGTAGTGGCACAATATTTTATTACCCCAGTGACCTCGGTTCATTATACACTACCGGCAACAAATAAATGTTGGAGGGGATGTGGAGGACTGGGCACACACACCCACCTGTTTTGGGACTGCCCGCAGATAAGTAATTATTGGAGGTCAGTTGCTCAAGCCTTCCAGACCATTTTTCAATGGGGTGTCATAGTAAATGAAGCTCATTTTATATTGGGTCTCGCACCAAAGGGAGCTGGATCCAACAACCAGAAGTATTTGTATTACTTATTAGTAGCTGCAGCCTTAAAAGTTATCACGCAACACTGGTTGCAACCAGAACCATTGACTCTTCCCATGTGGAGAGCTAATGTTACAAAAATTAAGGACATGGAAGCCATAACTGCCCAATTAAGATTGACTACAGAACAATACAATGTAAAATGGCTCCCTTACTACAGTTATATCGAGGGTCTGGAGGGCACCCCGGTGCTAGAGCAATACCTCTTAGCCTGAATGAGGCTTTGGCCTAATTTAAAGGGGGATGGGAAAAAAATCTTGAACCCAACCTCTATGTGAAGAGGGTGGCCTGGAAAAGGGGAGACAAAATGGGAATGGCGAAACAAATAAGATGGCCGGATAAATGAAATCACATCGACTGGTTTATATGTAAATTTTGTTTATTTATTAATAATGACAATATAGCATAAGTCACATCAAAGTTCGAGTTAGATCTTAAAGACTATTTGATGTTATTTAGATAGTTTGGAACAGATGGCATGAGTGAAGGACGTGGATGGAGGGTGTAGTAGAAATAGACCTTTTCACTTAACCTAATCTGGAATCAGTGAGGTTGATCATCTTTTTTATTGGACAGTTCACTGTGGTTACTCACCCTTTGTTATAATGTTATAATGGTGGGGTAAAAACCGGCCAGAAAGTAAATATGGTAATTTTATAAGGATTGGTACAAATGTATTAGCTTGCTCCATTGGATTGTACATTCATATGTAAAATGGAAGTATTTTAAACCATCAATAAAAGTTGTTTCAAGTTAAAAAAAAAAAAAAAAGCAAAGGAAATGGGCATGTTTACACCTTAAAAGTCAGCCTGGCATGGGCCCCCTGAAGCTATCAGTTGTACTTAACACCTAATTAGGGAGGTGAGAGTCACATCACACCTCAGCCCCTGCCTTGCTCAGATTACTCAGCAACTGAGTCCTTCACAAAAAAATGCAGGTCAGGCTACAAGAAAAGGGTATATAGTAAATATATTTTGGGAATTGCTGGGGGCCCCCCTTGCAGGCAGGGCCCCTCGGCCCGGGCCTATGTTGCCGATGCTTTAATCCGCCCCTGGGTGACTGTTTGGTCCCCCTGTTGATGCGCTATTTGTAGGAAGTGAAGGGTATCTTCCAAGGTTTACCTCTGTTCTTGCCTTTACGTTTTTGGTGAGAGAACTTTATAAATAATCCTCTCAGGGCTGCTTTGACCATGTCCTATCTAATCAAGTGAGATGTTATGGCTGTAGGGTTGTCCTTGAGAATCTCTTCCATTTTTATGTTTGCTTGCATACATGTGCAAGAAACATAGTGCCATCATCCAAGTTTTCGGAGGTGTGGCACCCATCTTCCAATTCAGTCAGTGTGTTTGCAGGCGTGACCACAGTTCTCCAATGAACGCTGCAACTGTCTATGACAGCAGTTGAAAATGCAGAGGCCGTACAGTTGAAAGGGAGAGCTACACTTCAGTGAGCAGCGATAAGATATCGCATGCTCATGCGCGCTCCCCCCCACACACACATGCATACTGTGTGCTCGTGCTTTCCCCCACGCACACACTGTATGGCGGCCGGGGTGCCCAATCCCCGTCGGCTGTGCTCGCTCCCCAACAGAGTTCCAGATGCCACGGTGGGAGCACACCCCAGCATGGCAACAGATCGTATGGCCGATGGGGCGCCAATCCCCATCGGCTCCACGGACCCCCAAACAGTTTTCCAGCTGCCACGCTGGGCCCACTCAGCATGGCAAGTCCCACGTCTGCCTAAGTTTTAAAAAAAAAGAAACCTGGAAAGAAAAACCTTCCTCGCTGACTGTCCTGACCCAATCTCCCACCCGCGCCCATCCTCTGCACACCTGCCTCCCCACACCCTCCTCACCCCATACTTACCTCCGGACCTCGGCGCGACGATCTTCGGTGGACCGGGAACACGTCTGCACTCTTCAAAGGCGACCGCGAACTGAGGAAATGCCGGTAAGCTGTATAATGTAATAAATAGGGTTTTTTCAACGTTAATGCATATCTCATGCATTTTGGGGAATTTTTTCACCAAATTTTCAACATTGGGTTTTTGGGACCCCATCTCATGAATTCTGTCACTGTCATGGCATTAATCGGCCCCGAAAGGTGATTTCACGGTCACTGTGCGGAACCACCTTTTGGGACCAAGTTACAAAATGACAGTGTCACAGTTCATGAGGTAGGCTCCCAAAAAACCCTATGTTGAAAATTTGGTGAAAAAATTCCCAAAAATGACTGTTTTACTAGCATGCGTTGCACTGTTCCTACGCACGCTCGTAAGTTCGCGAATTTTCAATATGTTCACTCCAGACTTTCAACATTGCCATTTTACCATATATCCTTATGAGCAGTACAGCTGTCATTTCTCACATCTGACCCAAAATGTGTTTCTGCGCAGGTAGTGCACAATGGCGCAGTCGGTGGGCGAAATCAATGTTTGGGACAGATTAAGAAAATCACAGTGACACTGTCCATGAGCAGAGGTGTTAAAATGGCTATGTTAAAAATTTGGTGAAAAAATTCTAAAAAATTACTGTTTTATGAGCATGTGTTGCGCTGTTCCTACGCACACTCGTAAGTTCGCGAATTTTCAATATTTTCACTCCAGATTTTCAACATTGCCATTTTATCACACCTCCTTATGAGCAATACAGCTGTCATTTTTCACATCTTGGCCAAAACATATTTCCGCCCATGTGGCATACAATGGCACATTCAGTGTGCGAAATCAATGTTCGGGACAGGTTAAGAAAATCACAGTGATACTGTTCATGAGCAGATGTGTTAAAATGGCTATGTTAAAAATTCGGTGAAATACGTCCATAAAATGACTGTGTTACGAGCGACCATTGTGTAGTTTCCACACACCCTCGTGCCTCCATAGATTTCTAATATTTTCAGTCCAGATTTTCACCACTGCCATTTTTCCACACTTCCTTATGAACAGTACAGCTGTCATTTTTCACACCATGGCCGAAATGTGTCTTCGCATTTCCAGGGCAGAAATGCGTGGTCGCTGTGGAAAATCACTGTTCGGGACAGATTAAGAAAATCACAGTGACACTGTTCATGAGCGGAGGTTTCAAAATCCCTGTGTTGACAATCTGCTGTAAAAAATCCCCAAACTAATTGCATTATGGTGTGCGTTGCACATTTTCTACACACGCTCGTGACTTCACCTGTTTTTTTTAATATTTTCACTGCAGAATTTTAACATTGCCATTTTTTGCACCTCCCCATGAACAGTACAGCTGTCATTTTTCACATTTTGTTCGAAATGTGTTTTCACACCTGTGGTGCCAAATGGCATGGTCACTGTGCGAAATCAGCTTTCGGCTAACAAACTGATATTGCCACTGTTCATAAGGTGGGGGTCACAAAAAAACCATGTTGAAAATTTAGAGTGAAAATGCCAATGAACGCCTGAGGCATTAGGGTTTCCGACCATAACGCCCCAGCCTGTAGAGATTGAGAGGCATCAGGGGTGTGACTTGGGATTCTTGCCTGTAATGCTCATACCATTCCACACCCTGCAGCCAGTGAGAGGCATCGAGGTGTGCCTTGGACTCTTCGGCCTCAAAGCTCACCCCACTCTCCTATACAGGGCCCATCTCACCATATTTCCTGATGGAATGGGGTGAGCATAAGGGCCAAAGACCCCAAGGCACACAATGACACTTGTCAGTCTCTGCAGGGTAGGGTGTGGTGAAATGGCATGACCGTCATGCCCGACGACCCAAAGGCACACCCCAATGCCTGTCACTCTCTGCAGGGTGGTGGTGGGGTTGGCTTCAGTTCAATACTTTGCTGCCATTCCTATTATGCAGCTGTCTAACTCCTACACTACCAAAGCCAATGCCAGCAAGCAAACATTCGGCATTGACAAATGCTTGTTTTTTTCCACATAGGTGCGAAATGGCTAGGATTTCAAGTGATAGGTATTCAAACGCCACCTGGTGGGCTGCCTGACAAAACCAAAATTTCAGGAAGAGTTGACCAGGGCATGGTCTGAGAGATAAACATCATCCAACATGCATTGAGTCACCCAGGACTGGTTCTCCACTTGAGTATAACAGTGGTCTATCCGTGAATATGAGTAGTGAACCTGTGAGTAGCTAGTGTAGTTGTGTACCCTTGGGTGTAATGTGAGCCACATACAGTATCTGCCCAACCAACTTCTTGAGTGAATTTTTTAAAGTATTTATGCAACGCCTGCTGTCTTGGGGTGTTTGGGTTAGAGGAGTCCAGACCTGGCTGGGGTGCAAGCAGGAGTGCCTGCTTTGTGAGTTAGTTAACTGGGAGGCATTATAGCACAGTGGTTTAAGGCTCTGAGCTGCAAATCTGGTGACATCCAGCAGACCAGACCTGGGTTTGAATTCCACAGCTTCCACTTGCATACCGTGTGACCCTGAGCAAGTCACTTGGCTTCCCTGTGCTCCCAGGTTGTGCCTGTAAAAAAGCTTTCAGCTTAGTGTGTCTCACCTGGTTAAATAACTAAACAAAAAAAAATAAATAAATAACACAGTCCTTGAGTGATTTTATTGTAGGAGTATTGGCTCCCAGCGGCAGATAAAGATTTGCCAAAGTTATCTCTCGTCCATGAAGTGCACCATGGACAATTAGCAGGCACCCCTCAGGGTCACACCAGACATGGTGCTCTTGAAATGGGGTGTGTTGGGGGATAAGAAATATTACGCTGCATCTGTGGCCATGCCTAATTTAGGGAGTTTGGCATGTTCTGCAGGTGTAAGATGTGACTCCTGGAGGTAAATTAGGTCTGGTTTAAGCCTCTTAATATGGGATCGAGTCTTTGCCCTTATAACTGGGTTAGTGAGCCCTTTCATATTTCATGAACAAAGCTGTACTGTATGTAAGCCCCCCTTTATTGGAGGGCTTACTGAAGTTACCTCTCTCCTTCCTTTTGCCCTTATAAGGTTGGGGGGGGCAGCTGTCTGTCCCTGAGCATGGTTTGCCTGTCCCTCCATAGGATAAAAGGAGAGGTTCTGGAAGATTCGGGGAGACCAGTGGGAGACTGTCACAAGTTGGGTCGGGGTTCGATCCCTGGCCCAGGAATACATTACAATGGCATCAGCAGTGGTGGAGTCCACTCAGGATTTAAGGTGGAACGTGGCAGGGAGTGCAGCTGGAGGGATCGAGATCCCATTTTAGGTGGGGAGCCGTGGCCCAGAGGAAACTGGAATTGGGACCTGCCTTGTGCTTCACGGAACTGGGGCGGGTCTGGGGCCTGGTCCAGCATTTGAAGCCTGGAGATGGTGGGGGCGCCTCGGCAGTGGCAGCACCGGGGCATGGCCCTGAGAGGTGATAGCAGCACCTTTGGGGACTTTCCTGTGTGGCATGCCATCTTTGTTTGGTGGCCTGACGTGAGTGAATAAGGGTCTGTACCCATCTTTCCCGTGTCTGTTTAGGTCCAGGAATGGGGTGGGGCCTGACCATAGGCCGAAGTCAGCAGGTTGGGAGGTGTAAGCAGAGTGTATAATGCAGCCCGTATTTTAAGAGCCCTGGGTTGGAGGATGGTCGAGCGGATTGGGTTAGAGCAGCAGTAGAATGGCCTGAGAGTGGAGCCAGGGAGGAAGTATAGAAAGGGAGCCCTGGATTTTAGGCCTGGTGTGCTACTTGAGTGATGAGTCCCCTGGTTCAGTGTATGTGGAGCCCATTTGCAGGGCCAGCTTGGCCCTAAGTTTGTGCTGTGGCCTTATGCCACTGACTAACTACCTCTGTTTGCTTTTGTGCTTATCTCCAGTTGCCTCCAGCCCCTTGGAGCTATTTGTTTTTCTTTAAAATAAATTGATTACATTTTATTCTTTTTCCCAGGTGTGCCCTCTGGTCTGTGCCTTTGCTGCTGTGGTAACCATGATTTCCCCCAGAAAACTCCAGGGCCATACCTGACTGCTGCGTTGCTACCGGTGAATCAAGCTGCTGGTAAGCTGACATCAAGAACCCTCAGTGTGCCGGCTCAGTGGCACTGAGGGTTGAGGCGCTGGATGCCACACCTCACACCACTCCGGTGACTCGGGTTCAGGAACGAGCCGGGAGTCGCCAGGGGTCGGCAGTGGGGGAAGGACTGAGCATCCCGGAGGACTGCTCTCTCTTCCCAGGAGAGGGTGTGGGAGATGCTCGCTCATGGAGCGACCTCTGGCGGTGGCTGGAGATTCGCCGACTGAGCAGTGCGGCGTATTCCAGGGGTGTGCAGAGCAATGGCACTACGTTGTCTCGCTGGCTGAGCTCTTGGGGGGAATAGGAAAAAAGAAATACCCCAATCCTGGGGATAGATGAAGGTGCCTCGACCTTCACAGCCCACACTCCCAACTCCGGACCATCTCTTCTCTCCTGCCAGGCTCGTGTATGCTGGGAACTTTGCCCTATAAGATAGAGTGCCCTGGGTGGATAGGGCAGCCCTACCTCCAGAGGGTTCAGACCCAGAGGTGGTGCTTGGTGGCACGACGGGGGAGAGAGTGGTCATGGAGGGAGGTAGAGGCTGGGAGCCCCGAGTTAGCTGGAAGGAGTTCTCCAGGGTTGGAGATAAACAAAGTTAAAAAAAAAAAAGAACCCTCAGCTATGCCATCTTTCAGGTATGTGGCCTTTCTGTTTTGTTCTGGTGGCAGTCCTTGCTTGTGCCCCCCTCCAGTGAAGAGTAACATCCGGCCCCTAGACATAGGCCGGAGGGGGGGTTACAATTAGGTGTGCCCATCCGGAGTTATCTGTAAAGGGGAGATAATACAATGCTTTGCTTCCCAGACACCCCTGCCACCCCCAAATACCCGGTAGAGTAAAAACTAGCTACTCCATGGGGACCATTTTAAAACATAAACAACTATGGAAGGGTACAGGGGAGTAATAACTCTACCCCAAGAATAAACGTATCATGCAGTCATACAGCTATGAGCCAAAGAAGAAGGATTATGCCAACAGGGAATGTAATTCTGGGAGGGAGAACTTTACTCTGGAGGGGCCTCCATCTGAAATCAGCTATGGGGATGGGTAGAGGGAAATGTTGTCATTCCAATCAGGGCAGTCTAGTTACTTAAGTGCAGGGTGCACTACCAGCAGGAGGTTCCTGGTGGGTGGAGTGTACTGTTCCCTGTGGTAAATCTGCCACTTTGGGTTCCAATGTGATGCAGTGCCCCTTAAAATATCCTGAGGGGGCCATGGTAGCTGTATAATGCCTGCTAGGCTTAAACAGTGCTTCTGGAGCCCCCACATGGTTAGGGCAGAAATGGGCAGTGAGTAAGCACTGTGCATGATCAAAAAGTGTCACAGCTGTTGGGGACCAGCGGGTATTCCACTGAACTGTTGGGACTCTATGGTGTATAGGACCTTGGGTAGAGACAAGGCAGGAGTGTGCAGTATAGACAGCTACTGCCTAGGGTTCAGACTTCACTGCGATATGGAGAAGGTCCAGGAGTATTGCAGTGGCAACACATTTCTAGACATAGATATCCCCCCTTAACCAATCCCTTCAAGGAGCTCCGAGGAGCTGGATAATTATTTCAGTTATGTTCATTATTTGTCAGGCTATTACATCAACTGGGGGGGCCTGGAAAATCTGGCATCCCCAACAGAAATATCACAGGTGGGTAGAGTCCAGTCTGTTTTGACTAGTGGTACAAGCAGCCCACATATAGTTGTCTTTAGGTGGCCATAGGGATCAAATGGAGGGATTGCCATGAAAGTACCATGTGCACCCAGCCACAGAGAGTGACTGAGTTTTTCCCTGGATGTAGGCCACAGTGAAGGGGCACTTCAAAAATGTCCGTCCCATGGCTAGGTCTCCAGTCACTTGACCCGAGTAAAATCAGTACAGTCTTACCTGTTCAGCCGGGGCAGTCCTCATGGTTCAACTAAGGCAGTCCCCACAGTTCAACCATGGCAGTCCACAGGACCTGACACCCTCCTGCCCCACCTACTTTTCACCAGCCGGCAGCCAGGGGTACCTGAATTAGCTTCTGGTGTTGCAGGTTGGAAGCTTCCGTCACCAGGGGACCTCAGGTCCAGAAAGTATGCTACTCAGATGGAGCTCCTGGTTTTCCTGCAACATCATGGAGAACCCCTTTCCTCAAGACACCCCTTCCATCAAGAGGCCTGAATTTCTCCCTGCATGTGTGTGAAGTCTGGCACACATGTAGCCATGGTGTGACCACTCCGCACGTGGGCTGGTATTCCATACTTCTTAATTATAATGAGGGTGTAGCAGCATACGTTGCGGTATGTGAGAGGGGACATACCAGTGCATTCTGACCACACATGTGCACTCGCCATCATGGCTGTATCATCCAGGGGAGGGTGCTGATACTAATTATCTGAGAGTGCAAACCTGGACCCAGGTCACCAAGGAAGTGTTCAGTCACCTGCATATTTCGGGTACCTTGGGGGAAAATATGATAATTTATCTATGCATTGGCTCGCTAACTTCCAGGTGAGAGGGGATGGGGAAAGAGAGCAGAGAGGGAAAAGATGGAGGATGAACAGGCAGGAGGTCCAGGACCCCCATACTCACTCCATGTTCATAAGGAGTACCACTTGGCCTCTGATGATCTTGCTGGGGTAGTTTGGTCCTTCATGGTGGCCTTCAAAAACTTCACTATTTCATGCATAGCATCTGCCAATTATTATTTTCAGAGAGACTTCTGTCCTTGATTGTTTTGTTTGTGCCAGGCTTGCTGTGCTAACTTGGAGGTGAGGTTTGGGTCCACTGTTGGACTGGTGATTGCAGGATAATCATAATGATATACTTTGTCAGTTCTTTAATGGCAGCAGTTTCAAATATTTACAGTATGTACCTTCTGGGAGGAATACTAGGAGATTAATTTATTAGCTTTTGATGACCAGGTAAGTGCATTAGGCAATATACCTGCCTATTTTCAAACACGACCCAGGAGAGTACAAGATATAGTATAGAAAAACATACACTGGAACATACAGGCATTCAGAGCAATTGCATCAGATATCCTCACAGGGATAGCCATTAAATTTTATGACAAACAGGACCATCCATGCAGGGATGTTTTATAAGGTCAGGTACAATTAATAGACATACAAGTGTAGGGCAAAACAGTAATCAAGTCAGCTTGGATAAGGCAGGAAGGGGACAGACACAAGTATCAAGTGCTAGGAGGTGAGAGAGGAGTGCTGTTTTAAAGGAGGAGTGGGACAGGTTGTCCTTTAAGCAGTGGGGGAGAGTATTCCAGGTTTTGGGAGCAAAGTGGGCGAATGCTTGTTCACCCATTTTTGTAGTGCAACGTGGGACAGCGAGCAAAGGCAGATGGGAGGACCTTAGGGAATGGGAGTGTCACACTGGGTTAAACATGGCTGCTATAGCTGAAGGGCAGGGAGTTCTAGTCATAGAATCAATGAAGCAGCTCAGTGAAAAAAGGTGACGCGATTCAGGTGATAGCCAGTGCAGGGCCGAGTAGAGGAGACAACGGTTGGTGAGGTGAGGGGCAGATAGAGCAAATCTGCAAATATTATTGTAGGTGGTGTCCCACTTCTGGAGAATAGCAGCGGCAGCAAGAGAAAGGTTAGGAGGGGCATAAAGAAGCTTTGGAAGGAGGACACCTCTAGCCACTGAAACCCTAGCTGCAGGGGTTAATGAGTGGTGCACATGGTATGCTGCCCCGATTTTTATGTTTACGGATAGACGTACTTTGTTAATGTGAGCAGAGAAATCAAGGGCCGGATCCAGCGTCACCCCAAGGTACTTAAAAGAGCTTGTGGTCATGACGGCAGCACCATCCTGGCAGAGCACATGAAACATAGGGGGCAAGGCCTGCACTTTCTTAGTTGACCCAAAGAGCATAGCTTGCATTTTAGGGAGATTAAGGATAAGTGAGTTGAGGGAGAACCAGGACTGAAGGTGTTGAAACCCAGATCATTGTGGTCAGGAATTAAGCGATAAGCAGAGAAAAGTACGAGGTCATACACGTACATAATGGAGCTACAATGGGGTATGGAAGTAGGAATATCGTTTACGCAGATTGAGAATAGCAGTGGCCCGAGGATAGATCCTTAAGGTACACCCGCCGAGATAGGGGCAGAAGACGAATCGGTTTTGCAATAGGAGACAAATTGGGACCAGTCATTAAGGTAACTTGAGAACCAGCCTATAGTGGGTTCAGATGCCCCATGAGAATGCAGCTTATCTAGGAGAAGCGTATGACTAACTGAGTCGAAAGCCTTGGTTAGGTCAATGAACACTGAACCAGTGAGCAGACCTTTGTCCATATTTGACTTAACCTCACTGGTGAATAGGGTGAGTGCAGTGGTGGTGCTATGACCAGCCCTGAACCTGTGTTGAACTGGAGACTGAAGGTTGAATCTGTGAGCAAGTGAGCAGAGATCTGACCGTGGATCAATTTCTCTAGTAACTTGCTGAGAGTAAGAATTAATGCGATGGGGTGATAGTTGGACAGAACTCTGGTGTCTCCTTTCTTGAACACTGAGATTGTCCTGGCACCTTTGTAGGCAGTGGGCACAGTATATGTAGTGATGGATAGGTTAAAGTGCCTCATTACTGGAGTGGCAAGAAAAGGGGCAGCAAGTCTAAGGATTCTGGGTTCAAGTTCATCTGGCCTGGCACTCCCCCGAGAAAGAATGGTGCGGAGTAGCTTAAGTACCTCCTGACGTGTGACAGGGGGAGAGCCCCAAGATTGGAGATCCACCAGGAGAAGACATAGTGCCAGGGAGGCAGCCCCTAGGTGACAGCAGGGAGGGGCATGGGACCTTGGTGAATAGGGCATTAAAGGCATTAGCAATTGTGCAAGGGTTATTGCAAAGGGTATCATTGATAAGCATATCATTCGGCAACTGAGGCTTGTTGTTCCCCAGGATCTCTTTAATCTGGTACCAGTATTTTTTCAGGTTGGAGACAGATGAGTTAAGGAGATTATGGAAGTAGGCACTTTTGGCTGCTCTAACTTCTTTTCTGCAGGAATTACGTGAAGCCCAATATTCCTGAAAATCAGCCTGGAGAGAGGAAGATTTCCATTTTGACCATGCTTAATCAGTTGTAGGACAGGCCTCTTTAGCCACTTGGTCACTTTCCCACAGACTCTATGTGTAGAGAAAGGAATATGTTTGTTTTGCAAGGTCAGAAGAGTTTTATTTAAGTAATCTGTGGCTTGGTCTATATTGGTGGTAATATAAAGGGGAGACCAGTCAGTAAGTTTGAGGTCATTTATAAATGTCGACTGGTCAAGATTTGAAAAATCGGCAAAGGACAGCACTTTGGCAGTATAGAAGGGGGTGGAGGACCCCCTTACACAGTAGACTGAACAATGATCACTAATTGAGTCAGGCAGAACACCGGCGGGTGAGTAGCAGACCTTTCTATTGGTGAGGATCCAATCAATCATGGTACGACAGGAGCCGTTTTGAGACACCCTCATAGGAGCCGAGATGAGTTGACCGAGGTTAGCCTTACTAATAGTAGAGGCTAAGGCAGAAGAGTTGGGCCCAAGCCAGTAAAGGTTAAAATCGCCCAGACATATCAACTCGTTTTTCTTGGATACAGAGGGAATAGAGTCCATAAGTTCATCAAGGCCTATTTTACTGTTACGAGGAGGAATATATACCCTGAGGATGTGCAGTTTTTTAGCACCCCCTGAGTAAAAGAAGGGAGTATAAAACTTCACCATTATTTAGAGTAGGTGTAGGCAGAAGCGAGATGCACAGGTGGGACTTATAGTAGAGTGCCAAACCGCCCCCTCTTTTGGAGGAAGGCCTGTCAACACAGTGCATATTATAGCCTGGCAATGAATAGGCAAACTCAGAGACAGAGGATTTAAGCCGTGTTTCCAAGAGGACAAGTATATCAGGATTACTGACCTGCACCCAGGCCTCCAGTTCAGGGAAATTGTGTACCAGACTTCTGATATTGAGATGGACAATGGTCAGACCCTGGGTCTGGGTTGGGTAATTGCCAGAAAGTGTATTGGATGTGTGTGGATTTATTACTGGACCAGGGTTGGCCTCAATATCCTCAGCCAATGTGAGGAATAGGGCTATGGCCCAGAGAGAGGCCAGAGCGTAGGGCCAGGATCTGGGTCAGTGGTGCAGAAATAGGTTTCCTTCACCCATAGGGTTTTAATGACTTGGATGTACCATCTGCATTTTTTTGTGTTGTCTGTCCCTGAAGGCTCAGTCCCCCAACTCATCCCGACCTCTGCCTGCCCGCTCTCAGGATTTACCCTAGTACGGTAATCCATCCAGGCTTGCCCCCTCTGGCTGGGGCCATCAGGCAGACACGGTCCCATTGGACAACAGTCAGGAGTCCCCGGTGGTGAGCCACTGGGAAGATCCTCCTGGCTTGCTTGCTGGGGAGGGCCGAGGAATCGGGCCAAACTGACAGAAACATGTTTCTAGGTCATCGGCCAGGAGCCAAGCAGGCAGCGTGAAGTCGGATAGGCAGGGCATCATAGGCAGGGTGGCAACAATTTTTTGCTGCAGTAACCCTCAGGAGGCATGGTGTGCAATGACGTGATGCGTTGTAGTACGAACGTTGACATGCCTCCCAATCGTACAGCGCTGGCAGCAGCTAGTCATTCCTCCAACCTCCACTAGGGGATGGCCATGTGCCAAACACTTGCCCAACCCTCCCCCAGGAGGAGGAGAACAGTCCTGGCTCCATCCTCCTCCCCTCCACCGGCCGGCCCTCCGATGCTTCAGGTTTGTTCCCGAACCCGAGGTGTCAGCATCGCAAGCAGATGCCTTGCCACTGCACTGGCAGACCAGCCCATACTGTCTGCATTTTGCCATAACCACCACAAAATAGTCGTTATCAAAGTAAAGCTGTACATCCTGGTACTTAATCACTTTCTGCTTCCAGAACCAGTGTAACATTTTTTCTTTTTCAGGGTATCTGAGGAAGTGGAGAATTACGGAGCAGGGTTACGTTTCTTGCCAAGCTGGTTTTAGGCCGAGGGCATGCTGGGTCTGCTCTAGTTCAAAAAGTCAGATCTGGGGGTACAGGGAGCATATTCCTTAGCATGGTCAGCAAGAAGGCTGTTATGTCTGCATCTTCCAGTCCTTCGGTCAGATTGTATATCCTAATGTTATTTCTTGTAGCTCGACATTCCACATCCTTGGCCCTATCCATCAGATTTCACAGAGAGTCATGTAGCTGTAAGACCACTTGGTCTGTCACCTCTAGGCAGTTGTCATGGAGGGTTAACTGATCATCCAGTCCCAATAGCCATTTTGCTATCTTGCCTGTACCTGCACAAAGTGCTGACATGATCGACTGCCTTACTCAACCACCACCACCATCACCTCCCAGTTCCTGTATCATTATGTCCATTTGTCTTTGTAGTGTTGCTGAGTCCAGAGTTGCAGCCTCTCTGCTGTTACAGTGTGTGTGGTCCATGGCAGTTGGGAGCACTCACTGTCGGAACTATCTTGACTATATCGGTCGACATCCATTGATTCAGAGGGTGAAGGAACCCTGCTGGAATGCCTCATCCCTTCTGCTGTCCTCTGATGCATGTTTTGTAGTAAAATTATCTGTATTTGGAGTAGTTTAGGAGGTTTAATGATCAGCCCAAATGGAGCATTGTAGGAAAGCTATTTATGGCACTGTGACATCACCCGAAGTCCCAGGCGGTATGTTGGATGTCCCATCGTCATGGGAGGAGATTGCCATCAGCTGTTCCTGCTGGTCAGGCAGGCTCTTCCATGCTGGAAATTCCTCACCAGGGAATGAGAGATCCGTTGACAGTTTGTTCCTTTCCACCAGGAACTTCGCCTCTTCTTCAGCAACTAATGCCAGAAAGAACTGTGTTCTCTCTGCCCGTGCCCTCTTTAGCTTCTCCTCCTCTTCATACAGGCACTGCTGTTTCCTCAGCTCTTGTTCAGCTCTAGCAGCTGTTCTGACCACCACTTTTTCTGCACCATCTATCTCTATTTCCACAATGTCAGCTACATCATTTGAAGTAGATAGGACCTCTGGAGAATAGGTGATGGGGTAGAAGGTCAGCTCCCTCACACCTGCAGTATCCTTTCCATCACTATCCAGGTCAGCCATCTTGTCACACTTACCTAAATGACCAGGAGTTCTCCCTACAGGAGAGCAGAAGAGTTTCTCCAGTGTCATGGCCAACATTCTCCCATCAATAGAACAGGTACATATAACCCACCCTAAGTTATGCACCTGGAAACAAGCTACAGTATTATTAGTGTGCCTTTCCTGGTCAAAACTGTACATAAATTACTACTGTGGCTGTAACAGCCAGTGCTTTTCCTGCAAACTTACTTGATTCCGCAAATGAACCAGCAAATGAACTAGCTATCCCATCCAAGTGATGTTCCACTATCACAAGACAGTCACTCCACTGGTCCATCTTTTTATCTAGTTTCTGAATAATTTGATTCCATAGATTTACTGCTCACAGAACAGATTCAAGCATAATAGGAGGCAGTATAGCGCAGTGAGCTGCAAATCTGATGACATCCAGCATACCAGACCTGCGTTTGAATCCCACAGCTTCCACTTGCATACTGTGTGACCTTGAGCAAGTCACTTAACTTCCTTGTGCTCCCAGATCGCTCCTGTAATAAAGCTTTCAGCTTAGTGTGCTATTTCTGGTTAAACAACTAAAAAAAAAAGCATAGCTGGTTAATCACTGTCTGTACTCTGTGGCCATTTGTCCTTTTCAAGTTCAGAAGGTGCTGCTGTAGCTGAGTCAGATTTTCCATCATTTATAGCATGCCCCATCTCACATAAATTGCATATAACAGTTCTGCACTACAAACTCTAGTATAATCTTACGTTTTTTACCAGAACAGTCCAATAAAAAAATAATAAAAGCAAAAACTGTGTTGCTACTGTAGGAGCACAGTGGAACGTGTGTTGCACATTAGGCTCACCCCCTAGTGTAATCCACTCTGATGTATAAATTCATATGAGCAAAATAGGATACTCCACCCTCCAACTCCTGAAGGTGAACCTAGCACCTAAGTATGTGCTAATCACGTCATATACTTAGGAAAGTTAATAAGGC
Source organism: Neoceratodus forsteri (assembly GCA_016271365.2). Classification (NCBI taxonomy): domain Eukaryota; kingdom Metazoa; phylum Chordata; order Ceratodontiformes; family Ceratodontidae; genus Neoceratodus; species Neoceratodus forsteri. Next base: position 821,131,094 of record CM028137.1, on the reverse strand, counting down.
CATCAGATGATTGGTTGCAGCACTCAGAAAGAACTTAGCCCACGCCAGATTTTAAATTTTTTTAAGAAGGCTGAAAACTGTTTGGTATATCCAGACATAAAGAGGTATATCCCCTTCTCTATTTCAGCTGTTCCAACAGAATTTCCTTGTGGTATAACCTGTTTTAAAGTCTTCAAACATTAGCACCAGCAGCAACCTGTGTTGTGTATTGTGGTGACATTCTCCTTTTTATGGCTGCAGGGCAGAGCTCTGCAGACATTTTGCTATCACAGAAATAAAAAGCAGCTCACTGGATTTCAAATGAACAATACAAAATGTTGGGGTTGAAGCATAATCCCTCTGCTAGTTGAAGCGCTCTGCTGTCTCCATTCATCATCGTCATCAAACTTTATTTTTAAAAAGTGCCCTTCCGGAGCTCAGGGCACCCTTACAATATTAAAATACATAAAATCTTCAATTGTAAAATCCACACTATTGGACATATTATGCATTTAACATATATTGAAACAAATCTTCCAATTAGATTTGATATTCAGCAGAAATACTATCAGTCTTAAATGCCAGAGAAGGCCTGATTAAATAAATACATTTTAAGGGATGTTTTGAAACCTTCCACAGTCAGGCTATCACGTATCCGATGAGGTAGAGAATTCCACAGGTTTGGAGCCAGACAGGCAAATGCTCTTCCTCCTGAAGTTTTCAGATGGACCCTGGGAATTTCTAGCAATCCCTTGTCAGAGGATCAGAGTTGGTGGGAGAGGCAGTAAGGAGCTAGAAGGTCTTGTAGGTATTTCAGTCCCTGGTCGTGTAGGGTTTTATAGGTCAGCAATGCAACCTTGAAGGTTATCCACCACCGTACAGGCAGTCAGTGAAGTTCACGCACCACAGGTGTTATATGCCTGGATCTAGGGGCTCCAGTTAACAACATGGCTGTCGCGTTCTGCACCAGCTGCAGTCGGCGGATATCAACCCCCGGTAGCCCTAGGTAAAGGGCGTTGCAATAATCAAGACAAGTGGTGACAAAGGCGTGGACCAGAGTTGGAAGATCTTTGGTTGGAACCAGGCATTTCACCCTAGCTATGTTCCTAAGATGGTAAAAGGACAATTTGACTACAGCCGACACTTGAGCCTTCAAGGTCAGGCTTTCATCAAAAATCATGCCATGGTTCCGTACCTGGCTTGAGACAGTTAGTGGTGTTCAGTAGACTACAGTGCTGTTCTTTTGTCTCTGCTCCCCCCCCCCCACCTTTTCTTGCGCTGTGCTGACTTCTGGTTTAACTAGCATGAAGAGGAAAGAGCTGTGGCATGTGCCGGGCATGGAGTTCAAGCATGAAAAAAAAAAGCCTGCTCTCTCCTTCTCTCTCCCCCACTTGTGCAGCATTTCAATTATGGGATGTCCAGATAAAACATTTCCTAGTGCTCCTCACCCTGAGACAATATTCAAGGGTTTCATGTGTGGCCCTTGTAGAAAAGAAAACTGATTCACCGATAGCATGTCCAGATAAAATATTTCTCAGCACCTCAGTCTGTAAAACAAACCAATTTTGTTTTATGAGATCTGCCATCCTGTGTGACTGTCCTGTGTAGATAGCAACAAAATTCAGTTTCTTAGAGCTCTGCCTGTTGCTCCTATTGCTTGGTCTGAGAAGGTTATCCCTGTTCCTTGCCTCGAAGGGGAGAGAGCTGTCATGTCCAGATAAAACATTTCCAAGCACCTCAGTCCATAAAACAAATGGCCCGCTCCCTCCCTCTGCCTCTCCCTCCCATGTGGCATTTAAGAAATGCTGAGATGATTTTTATTTTCATCAAAAATTGCCAGTTGGTGTCCCAGAATGTCCCAGCAGCACCCCAGACTGCACCCATGCCATCGATAAAATTGCCACTTGCTGTCCCAGCATGTCCCAGCAGTACCCCAAACTGCACCCATGCCATCAATAGCAGTATCAGACTATGACTATCTGACTGCTGCCTTCAGGGAAGACGTCTCTATAGTAGTTAGAAGCATATCACTTTTCTCCACACATCACTTTTCCCTTCAGACAATTTTAGATGTCTTTAAAATCAATAGGTTACAGATCAGCTGGAGACCCGACACACTACCAAGTGCTATGAAAATTTTAAAATATATATTATAAGAAAAGAGGAAAATGGCAGCCAGGGGCTCCATGATGTCCCGACCCCGTATCTCACTGGTCCTCCACCACCGCCTGCCCTAAATTTGGATTTGTGCTTTGGGGGGGGAGCTCCCTTCCCGGCCCCACCTCAAGGGACAATCTGTGGGAAGACTCAGGGTGAGATCAGGTGTCAGTTGGACTTGTGGGCAGTGGTATGGGGTCAAGATACCGATCCTGCCACCGGAGGATAATATATGTATATATATATATATATATATATATATATATATATATATATATATACACACACACACACACACACACACACACATATACACATATATATATAGATATATATAGATATATAGATAGATAGATAGATATAGATAGATATACTGTCAATAAAGGGTTCTAAAAATGCAGTCATGCAGTAAACGTTCAGAAGTTGTATTACCTTAACAAACAGCATGGGAAGTAAATCACTGCTGCTCGATAAGTGCATCCCCTAGTCAGATCAGGCATCAAGATATTTCTTCTGCAAAATGCAAAGTACACAGCCCACTTAAATAATGATGTGATCCCAGAGGGGTGTAACGATGCCCACAAGCTATTCATTAACTACTATGTAAATCTTCACATTTACACTGACGGGTGGAAAAAAGCTTGCCTATAAAATAGCCCTATAGTGTTTGTTGATGCTGTTAAAAAAAGTCCTTGATTTAAAGTTACTGGACAGAGCTAACAAAAGTTTTAGAGAAGACAGATTGTACAGACTACCCAAATCACATTTCTGTGAATCAATCAGTAAAGTAATTTGGGCAAAAATGATGGGGAATGTGTGTCAAACTGGGATCTGAATGCATAGAGCATTACTAGTATGCTGACAATTGTGCAACTGTGTGTGCGTGTGTGCGTGTGTGTGTGTGTGTGTGTGTGTGTGCAGAAGGGGTGAGCTTGTTAGCACTGAGAAATAGACAGCATGTCCCACCAGCACCCCAAACTGCACCCATGGCATCAATATCAGTATCAGGGAGGGTGGGAACTCACCATAGAAGTTAGAAGCACATCACTTTTCCCCTCAGACACCTTTAGATGTCTTAAAAATTAATAGGTTACAGATGAGTTGGAGACCCCATACACTACCAATTACTAGAAAAAAACTAAAAAAGTGTATTTTATGTCAAAGGCGTGACAGGGTTGAATGCAGCCCAGTCCCAGTTGTTATGGAGAAAGAGTTTAAATGCAAGGATCTGTTCTATTCTCTTCTTTTCTGTTTCTTCTCTGTCTGGTTGCACAACCAAATTTTCTCGTGAGACATAGGACATGATCACCCCAACAGTCTTGCAATTCTCTGCCTCTTGCTATCTCTCTTTCCTCACTTACTGTTCTGTCTTTTCACCCCCCCTTGCATATCTGTAGGTATAAAAATATATGTGAATCCTTTTGTGGAAATGCAATTGGAACTGGGATCCCTTTGTTTAAAACTGTATATAGTTTTACTGTTGAAATGATTGCAAAGCTATTTGGAATTCAAGGGGTTAACCTGAGATGCAATTTTTAAGCTTTTTGCAGAAGATGTTAACAAGAGGTCAGTTCTGGGTCATAATGTTCTTTTTGCTACACCTGCTGAAACTGACAAGAACATTGGAAACTTACAAGAACACTGTGTGAAAAGCATGCTATTTTCTTAATGAGCTCCTGCACAGACTTATAAAAAGGAGCTGAAGTGTTCTGCAAAAGAGAGAGACACAGAGACTGAGAGAGACTGAGGCTGGAACTTGAGAAGAAACCCAGATGGACTTTCTCTGGTTATACTCACATTGTAAATAGTTATACTAACATACTAAAATGCCAGCAGAATAGGCCTAACAGTCTTTCATCTCTGCTCATTTGGTCAGCCCCCACCCTGGGAGCTGACCTTACTACCCCCCTCGCCTTCTCTGTCTTCTCCCTTCCCAGTTCCGGATATTCTCGCTGCACTGGATTTTGCTTCCAGAACCCTTCCTCTGTACCTGTCCCACCCCCTCTTGAACCCCTCCACCATCTCTGCCTCCACCATCCCCCTGGGCAGCACATTCCATGGCTCCACCACCCTCTCAGTGAAGTAGCACCTCCTCCTTCTCCCCTGAATCTTCACCCTCCAGCTTCCACCCATGCCCTCTAGTTGCCCCCTCCTCCTTCCTTTGAAGCACCCTGACTGCTTCTCCCCTATTCACCCCTTCATGTACCTGAAGACCTCTATCATGTCCCCCCCATCCCTTCTCTCTTCCAATGTGTACATATTTAGCTCTTCGAGCCTCTCCCCATAGGTCCTGTCCCCCAAGCCCCAAATCATTTTGATTGTCCTCCTCTGGACCCTCTCCAGGAGTTTAATGTTGCGGCCTCACCAAGCAGTTATACAGAGGGAGTATCACTTCCCTCCTTCTAGAGGTGATTCCCCCTAGCAATGCATCCCATCATCCTGTTGGCCTTGGCTGCTGCCTTCCTACAAGTCTCCGAGTTGTTCATCTTGACATCCACCACCACCCCCAGGTCCCTCTCAGCCATTGAGACTTGTAGCATTTCCCCCCAAGGGTGTACACTTGGCCCGGGTTTCTGGCCCCCAGGTGCAGTACCTTGCATTTCCCTGCATTGAACCTCAGCTTCCACTTTCTAGACCATCTTTCCAGAGCCTCCAGGTCCCCCTGTTATACTGAACAATTTTTTTTTATTTTACTGTTATGAATAATAAAACTCTTGTTGTGAATTTTACAACTGCTCCTGGTTTTCCTATGCTGTCTGACCTGTGCCTCGATGACATATGGTGTCAGCCTAAGTGAGATTTATGCTGTGCATACTCTAAGCCAGGAGTTTTGTGTGTGGGTACTAGACCTGGTACCAGGGAAGCATAAAAGAAAGGTGTGGATTCTGCAGCAGCAAGTCTAGGAGTGGTTACCAGGAGAATGGCAGCCAAACTAGCAGAGACAGAAGTCCAAGCTGAGACTGTACAGCTAGCACCAGTTATAGAAAAAGAACAGGCAGTGACAGAACCTGGCAGCCTGACTGCCTTTTTCAAATGGTAGGCTATACAACTAAAAGAGACAGAGAAACAGAGAAAAGAAGAAATGCAACAACTTGAGCAGCAGAGGAAAGAAGAGATACAGCGACAGGAGCAGCGGTGGCTGGATGCCTTGCAGGCTATCAAAAGCAGAGGATCTGGCACAGATCCAGATGAGCAACAGGACACAGGCAACTTACAATACATTAAACTTACAATGTTGTGTCCCTTGCATGATATCAAAGCATGCCTGACAACTTTTGAAAGGGTTACCACAGCCCGCCAGTGGCCAAAGCAGCAATGGGCAATCAGACTGGTACCTTACCTGACAGGGAAAGCCCAACTTGCTTACAGCAATATGGACACTGCACAGTCAGAAAATGTTTTTGAGCCAGGTGAAAAGGTCTTGCTACTGTTACCCACTACAGAAAATAAACTGTTAGTGAAGTGGTAAGGGCCTTATAAAGTGCTTAGACATACTGGCCCAGTTAACTATGAGATTGAGACCCCTGATAGGAAAAATCCTACTAAGATATACCATGCTAACCTTCTCAAGAGATGGGTTGAAAAAACACCAAAAGCTGTTTTGCTAGTTTTACCAGAAACTGATAAAGAAGATACTGATGTAGCTTATGATAGACTGGAACAAACTGCTACTGCTGGTGCTGTAAAGGTGAATGTTTCCTTAACCTTCGAACAAACCGCAGAAATCTGTAACTTGTTAAAGACATTTAACAGTACTTTTACTACAGTGCCAGGCCGAGCAAAAGGGGTCAAGCATGTAATAGTGACAAGGAATGCTTGCCCTATTAGACAAAAGACATACAGATTACCAGAGCAGTTAAGAGCAGATGTGGTTAAGGAAATACAAAAAAATGAAAGAATTGGGAATCATAGAAGAGTCGAGAAGTACTTGGTCATCACCAGTGGTGACTGTAAACAAAAAAGAAGGGTGTGTAAGAATCTGCTTTGATTTTAGGAAACTTAATCAAGTGTCAGAATTTGACAGTTATCCTAAGCCCAGAATAGATGACTTGGTGGACAGACTGGGGAGTGCCAAGTATATCAGTACCTTGATCTCACCAAGGGTTACTGGCACATCTCCCTAGCTAAAGAATCCAGAGACAAAACTGCTTTTGCCACTCCTATAGGATTCTGTCAGTTCACCACCATGCTGTTTGGTTTACAAAGTGTACCTGCTATACTCCAGCGGTACATGGATGTAATTTTATCCCCTCACACTGGTTATTGTGTTGCGTACATGGATGATGTCATGGTGTACAGTCCAGACTGGAAAAGCCACCTGGAACTCCTACGAGCAGTTATCCAATTGATCAAAAAGGCAGGTCTGACAATTAATCCTACAATGTGTGCTTTGGGCATGCAGGAAACCAGATATTTGGACTGTGTTTTGGGAAATGGAGACGTCAAGCCAGAGGTTTCCAAGATAGAAGCTGTAGCTCACAGCCCTGTCCCTAAAACCAAGAAACATGTCAAATCATTTTTAGGGCTGGATGGTTATTATCGGAGATTTGTTCCCAACTTTGCAGAGTTACCTATTCCTCTCACTGAACTCACAAAGAAACAGTTCCTGAATAATGTGAAATGGACCCCAGAGTGTGATGAGGCTTTTTGAACCATTAAAGCTGCATTATGTTCAGCCCCTGTTTTAAAAAGCCCAGACTCTGAGAAACAATTTTTGTTACATACTGATGCATCAGAGGTAGACCTAGGTACAGTCTTGTGTCAGCATATAGATGGGAAAGAACATCCTATTCTATACATAAATAGGAAGTTGCATGACAGAGAGAAAAGGTACTCCACCACTGAAAAGGAATGCCTTGCAGCAAAGTGGGCAATGGAGTCCCTTAAGTTTCATTTACTAGAAGCTGACTTTGTACCTATAACAGATCACAATCTTCTCTGTTGGCTTAACCAAATGAAGGATAAAAATTCTAGAATCACACAGCAGTACCTGGCACTGTAGCCATTTAAATTTAAAGTGATGCACAAATCTGGGAAAGAGAATGTCAATGCTTATTTTCTGTCTAGATATGGATCTGGAATTGAGAATTCTGAAAGCTGAAAAAACAAATGTGTGAGTTTAAACTTCACTATTTGCTCTTCTATTGTTATGGAAAAAAGGATACTGCATTCACAGAACTGTAAAGTTTATATGCTTATGTTAGATGAGAATTACTATAAAGTTTTGGAAACCTGTTTTTGTAAAACAGGTTCCCTCTTAAGGAGAGGGGTATGTGACAGGGTTGAATACGGCCCTGTCCCATTTGTTGTGGAGAAAGAGTTTCAATGCAAGGATCTGTTCTATTCTCTCCTTTTCTGTCTCTTCTCTGTCTGGTTGCACAACCAAATTTTCTCATGATACCTAGGACTTAATCACCCCGATGGTCTTGCAATTTGCTGTCTCTCACTATCTCTCTTTCCTCACTTGCTGTTCTGTCTTTTCTCCCCCCCTTGCATACATGCAGGTATAAAAATATATGTGAATCTTTTTGTGGAAATGTAATTGATACTGGGAACCCTTTGTTTAAAACTGTATATAGTTTTACTGTTGAAATGATTGCAAAGCTATTTGGAACTCAAGGGGCTAACCTGAGATGCAATTTTTAAGCTTTTTGCAGAAGATGTAAACAAGAGGTCAGTTCTGGGTCACAATGTTCTTTTTGCTGCACCTGCTGAAACTGACAAGAACATTGGAAACTTACAAGAACACTGTGTGAGAAGCATGCTATTTTCTTAATGAGCTCCTGCACATACTTATAAAAAGGAGCTGCAGTGTTTTGTAAAAGAGAGACACAGAGACTGAGAGAGTCTGAGACTAGAAATTGAGAAGAAACCTAGATGGACTTTCTCTGGTTATACTGAACATTTTTTTATTTTACTGTTCTGAATAATAAAACTCTTGTTGCAAATTTTACAACTGCTCCTGGTTTTCCTATGCTTCCTGACCTGTGTCTTGACAACAAAAGGGTTTTAAAAATGCAGGCATGCATTAAAAGTTCAGAAGTAATATATTATCTTAAGAAACAGCAAGGGAAGTAAACCATTACTGCCTGATATTTTGAAAAGGTGTTTACTATATGTCAAAAAGAAACCTTTATAATGGCAATGCAAATTGTGTTCATTTTTACTACAGAAACTAAGTGTAAGGCAGCCACAACTGATAATAAAATAAACCTGCAAAAAACATGTTTAAACACATGCACACACTTTGAGCTGTTGCATCATGGACACAGCTGTAAACCACACTTTATAGCCTCAGGAGATGTTCAGGGTAAAATACATACAGTGACCATCTGCAACCATTTCCTATGACAAAAGGGTGTAATTTATGTTTTAATCAAAATGGTGAAATATTGGTAGAGCACTGGCGATCTGCAGGGGTGATGTGAGTTACTTCAGACTGACAGTGTCAGAATGGGTTTCTTGTTACTTATGCAGATACATTTTAATTCAGGACAGACTCTGATATCAAGTGTACAAGTGCTAGACACATTCAAGAAAGAATTAATTAAAAATAGAAAATAACTGAATTGTACTAGGCATCTGATACTGGTCACTTGACTTTTCTCTGATTCTGAGTCTGTCAGTTTCCTAGACTTTCTGCATTTACCTACTGAATGCACCTCCACTTCACGTACAAGATGAATTGAATGCTTTACAAGCAAGACATTTTAAAAAGCCCTCATTACACTCGACTCTCACCACAAAGGCTGTTGACATACAGTATGTTCTGAAATTTCTTCCTGATTGATGAAACATGGTAAAGGTTGCATTTGCAACTGGGAGGCAGTATAGTACCATGGTTTAAGGCTCTGAGCTGCAAATCTGGAGACCTGAGTTTGAATCCCACAGTCCCCACTTGCATACTGTGTGACCCTGAGCAAGTCACTTAACTTCCCTGTGCTCCCAGGTCACACCTGTAAACAAGCTTTCAGCTTAGTGTGCCACTCCTGGTTAAACAATTGAAAAAAAAAACTGAGAGTCTATTTGTGAGAAGCATTCCACCTGAGGGGCTGCCAAGAAACAATACACTATGTATATCAACCGGCTGTTTTATGCCTACATATTTATAATTCTATCATTATACATAAACATATTGTATGTTTAGTATATCCTTCATATCATCTCCTTCAGTATGTTAGATTTTGGATATTCCTTACTGCCAAACATGTTCTGCAGGGGACTTCTGGCCGAGTCCCACCAGAGTCACTGCTATTCTGGAAAAAAATGGACAACCGCACACAGTGTGGCTATGAAACATGCCAATTCATATCTTGTTTCAGCGCTAAAAACGGGAGCTGGATAGAGTCTCCCTGGAATCATTAAGTACTGGAAGATTTATTTATCTATGCATGCAATCATCTTCCAACAGTTTGGTGTGAGGTTTTTATACCTGCTGCTCTAGGTGCCACATCCCATATTCCAACACCCAACTGTGACTTTTGTGGGGTTTTGCTTTACTTTGAGGTACCAGAGATGGTCTACACATACTCTGGAGATAAACTTTTCTTTCTTTCTTTTTTGGTTTAAATTCCAAATGTTATTAGCATAATAACAGATGTTTGACCATATAAAAGCCAGAAAAGGAAAAACAAATAGTAAAACAGTAACATTTACCAGCAGGGTATAATTTATAAGACAATAATAACAATTATTGCACCACCCAGACAATGATCAAGTATAGAAAGATAGAGAACCTAGAATCATTCTGAGCTTTATGCTTCACATGACACTGCAGCTGGCATCCTCTGCTACTAGCTGAGCTCTGTTACAGATTGTGAGCCAAAGGGGGTCCTTTCAATGTGTCAGCCAGATACAAAAGGAAAATTATTTTTTATGTTTTTAAAATCTGGTATAACATTTAGCACACAGCCACTTCAGCTAACATCAGAAAATATGGGCAATGAACCAAAGCATGACTGAAGTGAAACAACAGCCATCTTCCTGTGTATGTAGAAAAGATGATTCTAACCCTGATGGCAACAAATTACTGTGCCCTGAATGATGTATGATCTTGATGGGGCCCGGGCTTACGTGATATAAATGCTTATAATATTGATGGCACTACTTCAATATTGTCAAATGGACTCTTGATACTTTCAATCGTGTGTGTGTGTGTGTACAGTTTTTTTATGTTCTTATATAAAAAGTGCATTTGAAGTTGTATTTAATCTATAAAGGGAATGAGAAACCCAAGTCTCTCTCTCTCTCGTGCTACCTCTAGTGTCAAGAAACCAAAAGACAGAGGTGCATTTCCATGTCAGTGCACCCCCCCCAACAACTGCTCACAAAGAAGCGTCTGGGTCCTGTCTTGGCGATGGCTGCTGGTTTCCCTCCTCTCTCACACACACACACACACACACACATCACCAAGCATTATATGAGGTCCTTCTGAACACACTTCTAATATTTTCATAGCCATTGTGGGCAGTTGGAGCATTACGTCAAGTAAATGTATGAGCCAGCCAGAAGCTAAATAGTGCTCTCTGACACAATGGTTTTATAATTAATTTTATGTATACACTGTTTCACAATGCATATTAGAGTGTAGCTTTTAAGTACCCCCATTATATTCTATTGGGACAGACATCTTGTGATTCTTTTTTGTGCTATACCCACTTCTGCCCAGAAGTAGCTGCCACTCTCTACCACCTTACCCCACACACCTACCTATGCTGAACTGCCAGCATGCTGTTTGTGTTAGAAGTGCACAGATAATCCATGTGTCTCAAAAATAATTTGCACCCTGCCACTAGAAAACTGCTGTACATCCGAACATCAGAAATTGAGAAGAAGTTGGGGGGGAGGGGAGAGTATTCCTCAACTTTTGAAGCACATCAGCACAGAAGGGGTGTTGCAGTATTGGAGAAGAAGACCACTCTCCTAGAGGTGGTGAATGTGGAGACAGATAGAAAAGCGTAATATGTAAAGCTCACGGGGACTTATGGAGGAGTGCCATGTGTACTTTGAAACTTATTTGCCCCCAATGAGGGTAAAGACAGGACACCTTTCTTTAAACAACACTTGCTGAGACAGCCGTCAGATGAAAACACCCTATTTACAGTAAATTGTACATTACACCCACAACCCCTGTCAGTGGCTCAGTAGGTAGCACACTCACCTCTGAGGTTGGGAGATCAGAGGGCTGTGGGTTCAGTTCCCACATCTGGTACTTGGGTTAATATCCCAGTACTGACACTGTAGTGCAGCATGAGAGGGGTGCGGCACTTCTGAGGTGCCGTCTTTCGGATGAGATGTTAAACCGAGGTCCCATCTGCCTGGATTGGTGGTAGTTTAGGTGGATGTTAAAGATCCCACAGCACTTATCGAAAAGAGTAGGGGAATTTTTTATTGATCAAAACATAACCATCACAGAAATAACAGTGCCATCATAAAGATATAAAAGCAAAAGGAAATAACATCAAAGGAAGTTATACAAAGAAACAGTTCACTTAATAAACACAAAATCCTTCCAGAAATTAACAACTTTAAGTTTTGGAAATTTCAGTCCATCTCTGGTTTTAAGTTCTTTCAACTCTGATTCAACATAGAAATAATCATAGAATGAGATGTATACTGTTGTAAGTAAAACAAAGTGACAGCATTACTTGCCATAAAAAATTGCAAAGAGCAAAAACACATTTAAAGTGCTTCTATGATAAGTACCCCAAACTCCTGAGTATTCTCCTAGAACAAGAGTACAATAAGTTAAACAGTTTAAATGAGGCATGTGCCAGTATAGTGCTGCAAAAGACCAGAAATCCTGGCTGTGCGGACAATCTAAAAAAAAATGTTTTTGACTTTCCTCAACATTGGTACAACCAGGTCGTAGACAATACCTATCACTCATTGGTTTATACTTTAAGTTCCCCCTAACTCCCAACCTTCCATGTGTGGCCATCCATATCACATCCCAGATTTTAACTGGAATTCTAAAATCCGTTAATTTATTTAAGGCATATTGCATACAAGATGGGGAACAATCAGGAAAAATCAGAATAACTTTAAACAAGTCATACACAATATAGTTATAAAAATCCTTCCTTTTAAAAGAAAGCAGTTGGCGCAAGGAGATTTTCCACTGATAAAGTTTTTTAAAGGTAGGTATACCATAAGTTGGAAGGTTATCAGAATCTAAAACTCTAGGGGGAAAAAGGGACCATTTAAAAAAATATTTATGCCATATGGATCGTGTCCAAAAATGCCATGGTAAACCTACATCATTCCAAAGATAATCAAAGGAAGAAAAGAAAAATATGGAGTGAAAAAAACTACAGTATTAATCATATTTAACCCTCCTTTATTTCTTCTAAGGTAAGTAAAATCCCTCTTGACTGGGTTGAGTCTATTTCCCCAAAGCAGTTGAAAAAAAATGCTATACAGTCTAGTCTCACAATTAAGTGGAGGTGGAAAAAGGTGACTAACATAAATAAAAAGTGGTAAAAGAAATTTTTTTATAATCAAAACTCTCTTCTGCTTCCCAAAATGCCAATGTTTCCACTGATTTACTTTCAGTTCACCAGTCAACAACAGTTTATCCCAGTTAAAAAATGCCATATCCCCATCCCAAACCACCTAAAATCTTCTGAGGTGAAGTTAATAAAGGAATATTATAACAAGATGATAGATCAGGAAGGATAGGACCTAATGGTAATACAAAACTCTTATGCACATTAATTGAAGCTCTGAAAATTGTCCAAAAAACATAAAATATCAGTGTTAATTGCAAGGACCTAGAATCAGCTAATAATAGAGTAGCGTCATCTGCAAAAGCAGCAATTTTAATGGGCACCAATGAGGAGAAAGGAGATACCAATAATATTTTCCTCAAAACTATACGTCTAATAACAGGATCCATCTGAAGGTATATAAAAGGGACTAAGAGGACAACCTGCTAACTCCCTTATGAATTGGAACTTCAGTACCAAAAGCTATTCACAATGGGAATGGTGACGCCTGATTATATAATTTACTAATCCAGTGCACAAAAGTGCTTGGAATCCATATTGTTGCAAAATAAAATAAAGATATGAATGACTAACAGCATCAAATGCCTTTGTTTGATCTAATGCAACCACAATTTCAAGTTTTGAAAAGTAACCTTACTGGCAAATAAATCCCGAATCAGAAAAAGATTGTGCTGTATTTTCCTTTGTGAAATGGCACATGTTTGTATAAGTGTATTAAAATTCTAGCCACTCTTTCCAAGCGGATATTTAAAATTTTAGCTAAAATTTTATAGTCACTATTCAGTAAACTTATAGGTCTCAATTTGTTAAAAGAGACCTATCACCTTTTATAGATAAACTTCAGCAAAGAAATGGAAAATTCTTTACAAGGCTCACTGGAAAACAAAAGGAATTATAAACTAAAAAGGTGAAAAAAGCCCATATGAAGAATGCAAGATTTATAAAATTAGTTGGGTATACCATCAAGTCCCGGAGAGGATCCAGAATTGAGTTGTTTTATAACATCAATAACTTCTTGCGAGGAGATAGGGTCTGTCAATAGTTGTAACAAACTGTCCGGAATCACAGGTAAAACACCTAACTTTTGTACTGGGAAAGAATCCAAAGCAGATGTAAAGGAACATGAAAAATAATCCAATAAATAACGCTGTACTAAAGCCAGCATATCTAAATCTGTAGTAAATAGAGTATTATTGGAATCACATAATCCTGTCATAAAAGTGTCAGCTAAACGCAATTTACATGCTTGATAAGGATCAGATGCTGGATATTTTTTCGTTCCGAACCGAAATTCTAAATCCAGGGAAAGAGCTCTGTTATATTGAAATTTTCTCATTTGTTCTTTAAGTTCAGAGATTTGAGAAGTATAAGCGACTCGGTACCTGGGCGATATAGACATCAATTTATAGAATTGATTTCTAAGAAGTAAATATTTCCTATAATCAGAAACTACTTGTTCCTTACCCCATCCCTGAAATAATGCTCGTATTTCTGTTTTTGTCTGCAGCCACCACTCAAAAGGAGAGGAAAAAAAATCCAATGTAGAGTATTTAGCTGCAAAAAAAATTTCTAATTTAGAAAAATAAACCGATTTACTCAAAAAGGAAACATTAAGTCTCCATCGATTGATCATGGAATGAAATATAGGGGGTAGATTAGTCAAAGAAAGGGTGCAAAGTAAAATAAAGTGATCTGAAAATTCCATAGGTATAACCGAGCAGACAACAGGATATAAGTAACGAGATAAAGACCATATCAATACGGTGGCAAAAGTATGAGCGATGGTAGGTCTCACCGGCCTTGCATGCATACTTCTATAGACGTCCTTAAGATTTGCATCCTTTACAATGTGAAAAGTGTATTAGAATCACAATAAACTTTTTGCCAGTAAGGTTTGTAAATTTAAATCTATGGAGCAATTAAAATCACCCCCCCAAATAATATGCTTTTTAGTAAATAGAAAAGGCTTAATTTCATCAAATAATTCAATACGACCAGTCTTAGATTGGGAACCATAAATATTAATCAGCCGAAAGCAATAAGAGTGAAAGGAACAATCCAATATCAAAATTCTACCCGGGTGGACATCAACCACTTTAGTAATCTTAAATACAGAACTACAAAATAATATTCCAAGACCATCAGCTACATCTGGCCCGAAGGTCCAAAAGGAGGGCCCCATGGTCCATTTACCTTTCAATCGTGTAGTTTCCTCAAGGGAAGAAAGCCTAGTTTCTTGCAAAAAGATGATGTCCAATTTCAGGGATTTCAAATACAAAAAAATAGGCAAGTGTTTTTTAAAGGCTTTCAAGCTACAGACATTATACGTAGCTAGTTTTAATGTAGACATAGAGCTGGTCTAAAAACTATTTTTGTTGGCTAACTTTCCGTTTTTTGCCTTTTTTTTCCTTTTTTTTCTTTGGCCAATTCAGATGCTTTACTGTCTTCATCATCAGTAATAAGCTCTG
Organism: Neoceratodus forsteri; assembly: GCA_016271365.2. NCBI lineage: Eukaryota > Metazoa > Chordata > Ceratodontiformes > Ceratodontidae > Neoceratodus > Neoceratodus forsteri. Next base: position 821,115,982 of record CM028137.1, on the reverse strand, counting down.
AAATGTGGGAAGCATCAGATTCAAGATCTGAATCCCGGATGTCATCTTGCAAAGGGGAAAAAAAATTCTCAGTAGGGAGAGGAGTAGAGGGAGTTTGTTTTAAGGAAGCTCTTGTGAGACGTCTATTCTTCACCAGTTCAAAGGGTGGGGGCATAATTAAAGTAGGTGATTGTTTACTAACAGGTGGAGGTTTTGGGCCGGGTGTTACACCTGAGGCCTGAAGTCCATCAGAAAGACCCAACCCTTCACCCAGGGAATCTATGGGAGCCGAGAAAGGCACGACAGGAGAAATAGTAGAAGGAGGAGAACGAGTAGTAGAAGTAGCAGTAGGTTCACAAAATCCCTTATTGGTTGATTGAGCCTTATGCAACAAACCATCCTGATCAAGACCTTCTGAGCAATTATGTCGTGCCCAAGGACATTGATGAAACGTATGTCCCTTTTCATCACAAAGGTTACATCTAAAATATTAGTACACCTATCAATAGAGTGGCCAAAACCACCACATAAGGGACATTTTAGAACATCACACACACTACTAATATGAGTACGGTCCCCACATTTATAACAAGCTCGGGGCTGACCAGCATAGAAACAAACACCCCTATCCTTCCCCCAAAAAAAACTGTTAGGTAAGTGTACGATGTCCGAATTAACTTGAAAAAGTTTCACTTTAAACTTCCAGCCTCCTGTCCAAATGCCTTCCACATCCAAGGGGGCCTCAGGTGGTCCCAAAACGTCACATTTGGACTGAAGCCAGTGGTAAATATCACTAACATGAACGCCTTCATTCCTAAACATTATGGTTACAAAACGTATAAGAGGTTTAGAAAGGGGTACTGCAAAGAAAGGGGACCATAGGGGTGTATTTTTGCACACAGAATATTTTTCCCAAAAATGTTCCATATGAGAACTAACCTGAAAACTAACATCAAAAGAATCCTCCCCAGATATATGAATAAGAGCATATATGTCTTTAGCCACGAAACCCGTAGAACCTTTCAACAAAGTTTTGAAAACAAAATATCTATCCGGATGAACTGGTAAACCCCCTTTATATCTGATCCATATGGCATTTCTTCGAGGTGCTTGTTTCAATTTATTCTTAAAAAGTTCAGACATGGGGGGTTTTTGAGCATGCTCCTGTATAGCAGAGTCAGTAGGATGTGGTAAAGTACTCAAAACAGCTGTGGAGGTACTAGGCTTAGAAAAAGCCGAGATACCCTCCCACCCTTCCCTGCACTGCTTTGAAACCCAGTAACATGCTGTATTTCTGTACCTGAGCTCATAGCCTGGCTATCGTTGGCATGCAAATTAGTAGTCGATGTCCAAGAAGAAATCGGTGTCCAGACTCCCAACTCCGTTTTCCGCCAGCCTGCCTCGTCTAGGCGCCACTTCTTCCGACCAGTCCTGAATGCCCACAGCCTGACTGTCTCCTTGTGCCAATTGCCGTCGCACAATAGAAAGTGCATGGTCCGTCCCGAAAACCGTCTTCCGGGAACCATATCCACGAAAGTAAGGTCCGCTTGGAGCTCAATTCACAGCCGCCTTCGCGTTCGTCCCCTTCCCCTCAGTCGAGAGAAACATCAGGAAAAAGACGAGGAGTCACAAAGCAAATCGTTAGAAGGCACTACCGGACCAACAGTGCCTGAATCCGAGAAAGACAGCTCTACAATCGGTTTTTGCAGTTCTACATCAGGTAAAGAAACCTCAGCCTTCTCGTTTTGCAGAACCATGCTGTCCTGAGAGTTCATACTCGCCCCAACTTCCATCTCCTCCCGATGCACTGAAACGTCTGCCATACTGCAGCATGACGTCAGGATGACTCCCAGACTAGCCGCCGACCAGCAGCCAGTAGGGGAATTTCCCCAGTGTCCTGGCCAAATTTCCCTCATTCACTAAAAATACCACCAACAGTTTAATCTGGTTAAAGGGCAGTTGACATTCATCTGTATCTCCCTCCACCCGGGTCAGGCTTGAAAATAAGCAAGATTTGTCTAGTGCCCTTACCTGGTCAACAAAAACTAGGGATCCCCAAGGGAAAAGTAAAAACCTCAGGGGGCTGTTAGAAGAATCAGGTCTGACCGAGGTATGGAGGCATCAGCACGGCAAAGAACGTAACTATACCTTTTAATCACATCCACGTGATCAGTATTCAAGGATCGATTTTTTTCTTGCTGTCCACAGAATGGCTGCATATGGCTGAAAGGCGTGACATTAAACAAATAACAGCGTCTGATCATGCACCAGTAATATTTGAGCTCTCAGTGACACCTGTCCATAGAAACACCTTTTGGAGGTTGAATGTCTCACATTTAAACAATCCTGCATTTTGTGACTATATTAAAGAGGAAACAACAGCATACCTTCAAAATAACAAAGAGGGGGAAACCTCAGAAGCCATACGATGGGATGGGTTAAAGGCAACTATAAGAGGGAAATGCATTCAATATGCCTCAAATAAAAATAAGGAAAATGAAAGGCAGAGAATAAAACTGGAAGAACAGTTATTTTATTTATTTTATTTTATTTATTTAGTTTTATTTTTATTTAGTTTTTGTTGATCAGATAAGATGCACTAGCCATAGAAATGATTATTTTCAGGCACAACCTGGAAGCGTACAAAAACAATTACATTATTAAAACAGAGACAGTACAATCATTAAACAGTAAAAATGTAGACAGTTATAGTACAGTGCAGGCAGGAGAAAACAATTAAGTACACTAGATTCAACTACAATGTATAACATAAAGAATACAAGAGGAAAAGTAAAAAAAGCCATCAGGTGACATTCAGGTAGTGGATTGGGTGAGATCAAACAATGAGGAGTAAAATAACTTTAAACCCAGAGAGGAAGAGGCACTTACAGGAAGGCAGGGAAAAATTTATAAGGCTGTTAGAACACAAGACAGAGGGAAACCTGAGATATACACAACAAAGGTATTATGAGGCGGGAAATAGAGTGGGGAAACTATTGGCTTGGCAGCTTAGAAAACGGATAGTAAACAGGACAGTGGTCAAAATTAAAGGGGGTACAGATCCCACAACTATCAAAACCCAGCCAGCAAAAATACTAGAAGTTTTTGCTGATTGCTATCAGCAATTATACTCAGATTCTTTGGGAGAAGAGGATAATGTAAGACTAGAGCAATTCATGTCTTCAGTGACACTACCCAAACTGCAGGAAGAGGAAAAAAACAACTTAGATGCCCATATATCACACACATAGAAATAGCCACAGCAATTAAGAGCCTTAAAAGCAGAGGGGCCGTGGGGACAGATGATTCCCTACTGAATTTTATAAGAAATTCCATACAGAAATTATACCCCTATTGCAAAGCACTTTTAACAACATTTTAAAAGGGAACCTGCACCTGATTCATGGAGACAGGCACAAATGACAGTTCTCCCAAAACAGGGAAAAGATCCCCAACAGTGTGACTCTTACAGGCCAATATCCCTGTTAACTGAAGACATGAAAATATTCACCTCTATTATGGCAAAAAGACTACATCAACAAGTTCAGAAACGTGTAAATCCAGACCAGACAGGATTCATAAAGGGGAGAATTCTGCAAGATAACGTCCACAGACTCCTGAATATTCTTACGACTCAGAAAGGCTCCAAACATCTACAGCTAGCCCTGTCATTAGATGCAGAAAAGACATTCGACAGGGTCAGATGGGGTTATCTTGGGAGGGTTCTTGCAGAAATGAATTTCAGCCCAGGCTTTAAGTCTTGCATTGAAGCATTATACAGACAACCAGAGGCAGTGGTCAAGGTAAATGGGGGCAACTCACAACAGTTCCCATTGGCACAAGAGATGAGGCAGGGCTGTCCACGTTCACCACTTCTGTTTGCCACCTGTATTGAGCCCTTGGCAGTAAAGATTAGGGGGAACCCAGAATACAGGGAATAGAGGTGGCAGGGACACAGCAGAAAATCTCCTTATATGCAGATGATGCTCTTATATTCATAAGAGACCCAGTACACTCCATCCCAGTATTGCAGACAATACTTGCAGAATCTGGGTCTGTATCTGGATACAAAGTTAACGAGACCAAAACAGAGGCGAGCCATATCAGTGGGACACTAACACAAAAGTTTGGATGGGGTTCCCATATGTGTGGGCTGGACACAATAGAATTAGACACCTAATCATAATGGTCTCCACTAACGTCAAAGAGTTATTTAAACTGAATTATGAAACATTGGCTACAGAATGTAAAATGGACTTAGATAGGTGGCAGTTGCTCCCTTTTTCACTTCTGGGTAGAATTGGAATCATAAAAATGGAAGTCCTGCCTCACTATTTATTTTTATTCCAGACATTACCAATCAAAATATACAGGGTGTTCTGGAAACAACTAGAAACAAGCATTTGTCAATGCCGAATGTTGCTTGCTTGTATGTGCTGTTTAGATATTTGGAAGTGATAGTTCCATGCCTTCCTCCCAAGAAATCCACTGTGTCTTTCCATTCAGTATTCACAGAAGAGTGGGAGGGGCAAGGGCCACAGCTGTACAGCAGTTGCCAAGGGGGCGAAGAGGTGGACAACAGTCCATTCAAAGGCACAAGAGTCCTGCAGGAGCTCACTAAATTGAAGGTGGACAAAGCGATGGAACCAGATGGCATATGCCCAAGTATATTAACAGAACTGTGAAGGGAGATAGCAGTACCTCTGGCAGCCATGTTCACTGAGTCATTCAACATGAGTGAATTGGAGGAGGGTACATGTGGTCCCTCTACACAAGTCCGGCAGCAGGGAGGAGGCAGGGAACAATAGGCCATTCAGCCTCACCTCAGTAGTGGGGAAGATCATGGAGACATTGCTTAAAGAAAGGATAGTGAGGCATCTAGATGCCATCGGAGCCCAGGACCATAGACAACATGGATTCACAGTGGGAACATCATGTCAGATAAATCTGGTTGATTTCTTTGACTGGGTGACAAAGGAAGTGAATCAGGGTGGGGCAGTGGAGAACGCTTACCTTGATTTCAGCAAAGCCTTTGACACCATTCCACATAGGAGGCTGATAAACTAGCTGGGTAGGCTGGGCATGGGGGAAAGGGTGGTAAACTGGGTTAGAAACTGGCTAACAGACAGGAGGCAGAGAGTGGTGGTAAATGGTGTGCAGTCTAGGGAGAGGGGGCGACCAGTGGGGGTGCTGCAGGGGTCGGTTCTGGGGCCAGTTCTGTTCAATGTCTTCATTAGTAATACTGCAGAATGTCTGAATGGAATTTTTTCACCAAATATTCAACATAGCCATTTTAAGACCTCTGCTCATGAACAGTGTCACTGGATTTTCTTAATCTCTCCCAAACATTGATTGCGCACACCGACTGCGCCACTGTGCGCTACATGCACGGAAGCATATTTTGAGCAACATGTGAAAAATTACAGCTTTACTGCTCATAAGGAGGTGTGGTAAAATGGCAATGTTGAAAATCTGGAGTGCAAATATTAAAAATTTGCGAACTTACGAGCGTACGTAGGAACTGCGCAACGCATGCTTGTAAAACAGTCATTTTTAGGAATTTTTTCACCAAATTTTCAACATAGCCATTTTAAGACCTCTGCTCATGAATAGTGTCACTGTGATTTTCTTAATGTGTCCCATACATTGATTTGCACCAACTACCGGTAATGGCAGCTACATGGGTGAAACACATTTTGGTCAAGATGTGAAAAATGACAGCTGTACTGCTCATAAGGAGGTGTAGTAAAATGGCAATGTTGACAATCTGGAGTGAAAATATTGAAAATTTGCAAACTTACGAGAAAGCAGGCGGGAACTGCGCAATGCACATTCGTAAAACAGTCATTTTTATGTTTGCTTGCACGCATGTGCAAGAAACATAGTGCCATCATCTGAGATTTCAGAGGTGTGTCACCTCCTCCTCCAATTCAGTCAGTGTGTTGGCAGGCGCGGCCCCTGTAAGCCAATGCATGCTGGAGCTATCTATGACAAGCTCCAAAATGCAGTGGCATACAGTTGAAAGGGGGAGCTACGCTTCAGTGAGCAGCAATAAGATATCGCCTGCTCATGCGCAGCTCCCCCTACACACACACAGACACACACACACACACACACATAGAAACGCTCGATACTGTTTGCTGCCCTCCCCTCAAGACATCGAGCCACGGGGTGCCCAATCCCCGCCGGCTTGTGCTGCGCTCCCCCAAAGCCCTCCACATGCCACACTGGGTGCCCACCCCAGCGTGGCAACTCATAGAATAACCGACGTGCCCAATCCCCGTCGGCTCCACTGTCCTCACACCCCTGAGTACTGGGTGCCGCGCTGAGAGCCCACCCCAGCGTGGCAACTGATCATAATGACGGGTGCCCAACTCGGCCGGGCTCCATGGCCCCCCAGTTATCTCAGCCACGCCTGGGAGCCCACCCCAGCATGGCAAACGCCCCACGCCGTTTTTTTAACCTGCAAAATAAAACAGTCCCACGGCGCTTCTCCCAGCTCCCCATCACAACCTGCACTCCACCCACTGTGCACCCTGCCTCCCACACCCTCACTCCCATATTACCTCTGGAGCTCGGCGACGATCTTCAGTGGACCGGGAACACGTCTGCACTCTTCAAAGCCGACCGCGAACTGAGAAAATGCCAGTAAGCTGAATAACACCATGACAGTGACATCCTTCATGAGAAGGGGTCCCAAAAACCCCATGTTGAAAATTTGGTGCAAAAATTCCAAAAAATGACTGTTTTACGAGCGTGCATTGCGCAGTTCCTACACAGGCTCGTAAGTTTGCGAATTTTCAATATTTTCACTCCAGATTTTCAACATTGCCATTTTACCACACCTTCTTATGAGTGGTGCAGCTGTCATTTTTCACATCTCACCCAAAATGTGTTTCCGACCATGTAGCACACAATGGCACAGTCGGTGTGCTAAATCAATGTGCAGGACAAAGTAAGAAAATCACAGTGACACTGTTCATGAGCAGAGGTCTTAAAATGGCTATGTTGAAAATTTGGTGAAAAAATTCCTTAAAATGACTGTTTTACGAGCGTGCGTTGCACAGTTCCTACGCACACTCGTAAGTTCGTGAATTTTCAATACTTTCACTCCAGATTTTCAACATTGCCATTTTACCACACCTTCTTATGAGTAGTATAGCTGTCATTTTTCACATCTCACCCAAAATGTGTTTCCACCCATGTAGCGCACAATGGCGCAGTCGGTGTGCGAGATCAATGTATGGGACAAATTAAGAAAATCACAGTGACACTGTTTATGAGCTGAGGTCTTAAAATGGCTATGTTGAAAATTTGGTGAAAAAATTCAAAAAAATGACTGTTTTACGAGCGTGCGTTGTACAGTTCCTACGCACGCTCATAAGTTCGTGAATTTTCAATATTTTCATTCCAGATTTTCAACATTACCATTTTACCATACCTTCTTATGAGTAGTACAGCTGTCATTTTTCACATCTCACCCAAAATGTTTTTCCACCCATGTAGCGCACAATGGCGCAGTTGATGTGCAAAATCAATGTATGAGACACATTAAGAAAATCACAGTGACACTGTTCATGAGCAGAGGTCTTAAAATGGCTATGTTGAAAATTTGGTGAAAAAATTCCTAAAAATGACTGTTTTAGGAGTGTGCGTTGCGCAGTTCCTATGCATGCTCATAAGTTTGAGAATTTAATATTTTCACTCCAGATTTTCAATATTGCCATTTTATTACACTTCCTTATGAACAGTACAGCTGACATTTTTCATATATGTCATCAAAATGTTTAGCCAGACATGTAGCGCATAATGGTGCTGTTGGTGCGAAAGCAATGTTTAGGACAGATTAAGAAAATCACAGTTACACTGTTCATGAGCAGAGGTCTTAAAATGGCTATGTTAAAATTTGGTGACAAAAATCCATAAAATGACTGTTCTAGTGAGCATTGCACAGTTTCCACGCACCCTCATAAGTTCATGACATTGTAATATTTTCAGTCCAGATTTTCACCAGTGGCATTTTTCCACACTTCCTTATGAACAGTACAGCTGTCATTTTTCACAACATGGCTGAAGTGTGTTTTCACACTTTCAACGCAGAGTTGCATGGTCGCTGTGGGAAATCATTGTTCGGCACAGATAAAGAAAATCACAGTGACTCTGTTCATGATCGGAGGCACCAAAATGCCTGAGTTGACAATCTGCTGTAAAAAATCCCCAACCTAATTATATTACAGGTGTGCGTTGCACAGTTTCTATGTATGCTCGTGACTTCACCATTTTTTTTAATATTTTTTCTGAAGATTTGCAACATTGCCATTTTTTACACCTCCCCATGAACAGTACAGCTGTCATTTTTTACATCCTGTTCGGAATGTTTTTGCACCTGTGGTGCTAAATGCCGTAGTCGCTGTGCATAAGCAGCTTTTGGCTAACAAACTAATATTCCCCCTGTTCATGAGGTGGGGTCACAAAAAAAATGTTGAAAATTTGGAGTGAAAATACTAACAAATGCCTGAGGTATTAGGGTTTCCAACCATAACGCCCAACCCTGTAGAGAATGACAGGCATCGGGGTGTGACTTGGGATTCTTGCCTGTAATGCTCATACCATTCCACACCCTGCAGCCAGTGAGAGGCATCAAGGTATGCCTTGGACTTTGGCCCCAAAGTTCACCCCATTCTTCTATATCGCACCCATCTCACCGTATTTCTAATGAAATGGGTGCACATAGGCCAAAGACCCCAAGGAACACCTCGGACACTTGTCAGTGTCTGCAGGGTGGGTGGTGAAATGGCGTGGCCTATGCCTGATGACCCAAACGCACACCCCAATGCCTGTCACTCTCTGCAGGGTGGTGGTGGGTTGGCTTCAGTTCAATACTTCACTACCATTCCTATTACGCAGCTTTGTAACTTCTACACTACCATTGCCAATGCCAGCAAGCAAACATTCAGCATTGACAAATGCTCGTTAGAATTTTTACCAAATTTTCAACATAGCCATTTTAAGACCTCTGCTCATGAACAGTGTCACTGATTTTCTTAATGTGTCCCATACATTGATTTTGCACACCGACTGCTTCCATTGTGCGCTACATGGGCGGAAACATGTTTTGGTGAGATGAAAATGACAGCTGTACTGCTCAAAAGGAGGTGTGGTAAAATGGTAATGTTGAAAATCTGGAAATGAAAATATTGAGAAAATTCGTGAACTTCTGAGGTATGCGTAGGAACTGCGCAATGTACGCTCGTAAAACAGTCATTTTTAGGAATTTTTTTCACCAAATTTTCAATACAGACTTTTTGAGAGCCCACCTTATGAACACTGGCAGTGTCATTTTGTTAATCAGTCCCGAAAGGTGATTTCACGCAGTGACCATGAAATCACCCTTTGGGCAGATTATCGCCATGACAGTGCAAGAATTCATGAGGAGGGGTTCCAAAAACCCCATGTTGAAAATTTGGGCCCAAAATTCCCAAAAATGCCTGAGATATACAACAAAGTTGAAAAAAACCCTATCTATCCCATTATACAGCTTACCGGCATTTCCTCAGTTGGCGGTCGGCTTTGAAGGGTGCAGACGTGTTCCTGGTCCACCGGAGATCGTCACGCCGAGCTCTGGAGGTAATTATGGGGTGAGGGGGGTGTAGGGAGGCAGGGTGCGCGAGCGTGGGTGCGGTTGTGGAGGGGGCAGGGAGAAGCGCCGAGGGACAGTTTTTGTATTTACAGTTTTTTTTTTCAATAAGACGACGAGGGACGTTTGCCACGCTGGGGAGGACTCCCAGTGTGGCAGCTGGAAGGCTGTTGGGGGGGCTGGAGGCGACAGGGAATTGGGCACCCCCATCAGCCATAACATCATTTTGCCACGCTGGGGTGGGCTCCCAGCGTGGTACCTGGATGCTTTGGGGGGGCATGCAGCCAACGGGGGATTGGGCACCCCCATCGGCCATAAAACATTTTGCCACGCTGGTGGCACCTGGATGCTTTGGGGTGGAGCCGGCGGGGTTGGGCACCCCCCGGCCGCGTACAGTGTGGGGGAGGGGAGGCCATGAGCACGCAGTGTGCAGCCAGGCACGTGTGTGTGGAGGGGAGCCCCACCACCGGGAAGCGGAGCCTCCTTTCAACTGTACGACCATACTGATTCAACTGCTGTCATAGGAAGCTGCAGCAGTGATTGGGAACTGGGGCCGCGCCTGCAAACACACTGACTGCATTGGAAGATGGATGCCACACCTCCGAAAACTCGGACGATGGCACTATGTTTCTTGAACATGCGTGCAAGCAACATAAAAACCTCAAGAGGTTTGTGTGTATAGGGGGAGGAGCCTAGTGTGGAGAGAGCGAGATTGGAGCTTCCTAGAGAGGAAGGGGTGCTAGGCTTGCCAGACTTTATACTTTATTATACTGCAGCACAGACTCCCTACCTGATCACCTGGGCCAAACAGAGAGAGGACTCATGGTGGTATGACATGGAAAACACCAAAGATTTGCCCATCCCCCTATATGCTATGCTTACGGCCAAAACAGACGCTAATCTGAAGAGACGTATCAGTAACCCCTGGACAAAACACTCCCTCTTTATAATACAAAAAATAAGGGCACTGACAAGTACACCTAATGAAATAGGACAATTGACCCTCATTATTGGAGACCCAGAATTCCAGCTGGGACACCAAAATAGTGAGTTTAAGAGATGGAAAGGAAAAACCCTTACTAGATATGAGCAACTGGTAGAAGAGGAACACTCTGTGGCATACCAAACAATTAAACAGAAATACCACTTAGTAAGAACAGACTTTTATAGGTTCTTACAAGTCAGAAGTTATTTATTTGGGCCAGGAGTAGGCCATAGAGTCACTAGAGAAAAGACTGCCTGGGAGGACTTCCTATACTGGTCAACAGCATTAGCTGAATGGGCGGGGTTTATATGTAATATGTACAGACTTTTGATGAAGGCTTAGAGGGACTAATCTGAAAGTGTTACATATTAAGTGGCAGAAAGAATCCATGGTTGAAATTTCAGACCATAAATGGGGGGAGTGTCTGACAGGCTGGTGGATTTCAGCATCACAGAACTGGAAAGAGTTCAAGTGGAAAGTGATTAATCGTTATTTTTATGTACCAACAGTCACCAAACATTTCGGAACCACAAACACAAACCTGTGCTGGAGGCAGTGTGGGCAAAGAGGCACACACCACCATATATTATGGTCCTGCCCCAAAATACAGGGCTTCTGGAACCAGATAAGGGAGGAATTAGCTCAGATTTGGGGCACGACCGTGCCTGATAGGGTTACCCATTATATACTGGGCCAACCCATACCAGAGATCAGGCAAAGGAAAAAAAGGGAGATTTTTCAATGTATGTCTCTGGCAGCTATAAAAACATTGACAGCACACTGGCTGGACACTGTGACCCCAGAGCTGAGTGAATGGAAAAATAGAGTTTCCAAGATCTATCAAATGGAAAAACTCTTAGCCACATTATGCCTTACAACTAAGAAATTTGAGGAAAACTGAGGAGGGTGAAAGAGATATATGGCACCAGAGAGGGACAAAAGAAACCTGGAGGAAGAACCCTTGAGGATGGAAGAAGGAGAAATAAATCAAATAAGGTGAACACACTTAAGAAATGTATCAACTGGGGCAAATGGAAATGGCAGGCAGAATGGTACATTTGATGTACCTAAGCCCCAGAGGTGCATAATAAGGTGATATGCATTAACCGTAGGAAACTGTCATGAACAAAAAGTCCGACACACACAGTTAAGGTGTATATAGTTATGAATTTTATTGTTACTAAATTTTTTCCTGTTTTTTTATGAAAGAGAGTTATTGAAGCACAGAAATATGCAGTAGTATTCGGTCCCTCACACTGGCCTAAGGGAGAAGCTGGGGGGGCTGGGGTAGGCCCATTGATGGTTAGGTGGACTGGAAATTGGCCTTCAGGTCACACTCAGCGGATAGTGGTTGGAGGGGAGGTCCCGCCTCCTAGAGAGGTCATAAGTGGGGTCCCACAGAGATCAGTCCTGGGGCCACTCCTGTTTAACACCTACATCTCCAATATCAGGGAAGGTATCGGATGTGAAATGAGTCTCTTTGAGGATGACTCTAAGCTGAGGGTGGTGGCAGAGGGGGAGGAGGGGAGATTGGCCCTGCAAGAGGACCTGGATACTTTGGCTAGGTGGTCCTGCACCTGGAAATTGAAATTTAACTCCTCCAAGTGCAAGGTGCTACACCTAGGGTGGGAAAACCCCAACTATGTGTACAGCCTGGGGGGGGGGGTGATGAGTTGCAGACCATGGCAGGAGAAAGAGACCTAGGAGTCTTGGTGGATGTTAATCGGAATAATTCAGAGCAGTGCAGGAGGGCTGCAGTCAGGGCAAATAGGATGCTGGGATGCATCGCTAGGGGGATTACCTCAAGGAACAGGGAAGTTATTTTGTCACTGTACAACAGCCTGGTTAGACCACATCTTGAGTACTGTGTGCAGTTCTGGAGGCTGCATCTAAGGAGGGACATCCAACTCCTGGAGAGGGTTCAGAGGAGAGCAACCAGAATGATCCGGGGCCTGGGGGATATGACATATGAGGAATGACATGGGGAGCTCAACCTGTCTCGCTGGAGGAGAGGAGGGACCGGGGACATGATTGAGGTCGGTCTTCAAGTACCTCAAGAGAGTAAATAAGGTAAGCTGAGATAGGATCTTTTGACTGAAGAAGGGTGGAATCACCAGACGACACAGTTGGAAGATTGAGGGTGGTAGGAATAGGGGGGGAAGGAGGAGGAGGTACTTCACCAAGAGAGTGGTGGAACCATGGAATGCACTGCCCAAGGAGCTGGTACAGGCAGCTACGGTGGAGGGATTCAAGAGAGAGTGGGACAGGTATAGGCAAGGGGTGAAGCAGAGGCTGGTTTGCCCGGGGGGGGGGGACTGGGAGATGGAGTAACAATGGAAGGAGACAGATAAGAGGGCTACGGTACCCGATCAGGGTACTGAAGCACAAGCAGGCTTGATAGACCAATAGGCTTACTCTGCGGGTGTCTAGTATGCTAGTAACAAATATAAGTCCAGGCTGAGCCAGGGCAAACCACATAGTGCATTACAGGTGCTTGGTTCAACACAGTAGTGTACCAAAGAGGGCAATTAAATTTCATTAAGCAGTTGTCCCTCTTACATCTGATTCTAGGCTGGTCATGCCACGAAACACTAGAGGAGGTGGAAATCAAGGTACAGTGGACAAGGGGACCCAGGAGGTAAGGTACAAATCACAGGGGGGTGGAAGGATGACTTTCAGAAGGCAGAACAAAATGTTCTGCTTCGTATTTTGCTGCACCTTCCCATGAAAAACAGCTATACCTGCAAGAAAAATGAGGGGAAGAAAAACCTAGATAAGGTAATATATTACTAAATGAATCTCCAGGAAGGAAAGATAACAGTTAAGTACAATCTGAGCCTGATGATGACGGTGTTTAATACATGTTAAAGGATTAACATCAGATCACTAGGCACGGGTTCTCAGGAATTAATGTATACAGCATAACAATGTTGTTTTTTCTTATCGTTTCCTGAAAACCTGTAATGTATGTGAATTTTGAAAACCTATGGTGCACATGAAAACAAACTGTATCACATATGTCTGTAACAAATGGCTTGACCTGGATCGTAAGAACAATAAAAGAAGTTTAAAAAAAAAGAAAACTGCTGTACATGATAACAATTTGCAACATGCACCATATAATTAGGTTGCCAGGCTGTAATGATGATTTTTTGGGGGCTGTCAGTTTAGTCTGAATTGTCCTATCAATAGCATTGCCTTCTTATTTACTCAGATCGAAGTGCAGCCAGGTCAAGCTAGGAGGCAGTGGCTCTGGTGAAATTTGAACCTAGAAGCATTCTTTTTTTTTTTAATGTGCAGGGATTTATTGTGAATAAGAGAGTTTTAAACACTTTGGGATTTTACTTGTTAGATACAAAAGTTTCTCATAAAACCTATCAACATTGAACAGGTAGACATGCATAAGAATAAAACATTATCTGACACAATAACCTTTTAGTCAATACTTATTGTTAGAAGTGTGGAAGCTGGTGAATTCTGGGATTTTTTTTTCCTTTTTGTTTTCTTCACAATTTATATACATAAGCTTCATAAACGATATAGTTAGATCTGAATAACCGTTTTACCATGAATCAAAATACACTGCAACCAACAACATACAAGAAATATTACATTCAGGACTGGAACAATGATGGTCCCATAGTGGAGCACCATGCACTTCTTTGGTGAAAAATAATTGTACCGAATGTGGATATCACTGGTAGCGCCTGGCTACTAAATAGGCTGTATATCAGGTGGTGATATAGGAGAACATCATCACAGTTTTCTTTTGTGAATGGGCTGTGGCAACTGCAGCAGTACATAAGTTAAAAAGAAAAAAAATCACATCATGGTCTTTGTTGATGGGATGCTGCACATTAATCACTGCAGTACACAGATAAGCTTCACTCCGGACTGTGTGTAAATATGTGATGTGGAAATTCAAAGGAATTTAGATTCACCATATAAAAATCAAAACTGAATACTAGCCTATGTGGTGCGGCACACACAACAAAGCAACACCCACACAAATCCTCACACCAGGATATTAACAGACGATTACATACAAAAAAAAAGTCTGGTACCCATGTTTACAGGGGGCTTCAGTCCATTTCCGCTTTTAATGTTAAACAATACAAAAAGAAGCATTTACTACAGACACACTGAGTGCAGTTATGCATCTTTTTTTTATCAGACTGTAACTATCAGTGGCTCTGGTGGGACTCGCACAACAGTACAATGCACAATGCTATAGGAGTTAAAAAAATATAGTAAGTAAAAAGTATCTACAGGGCTCACTAACTAGTGGACATGACATGAAGGACACCTGAGTCACACAACAGGTATGGTAAAAAAACAACAACTCACAAACACCTATGCACAAAAATGGCAACTGCGATACATGGGGCTGGATATTCAAACTGCACAAAATAGTTGCACAAGGGTGTGGCCGAGGCGATATTCAACGGAGTTGCGCTATTGAGCAACTCCTTTGAATATCACCCCCCGGTCACAGCCACTGTGCATGGCGCAGTGGAACTTGCGCCACCGCAAGTGGTCAGAGTGGAGCATTCAAGATGTGGTGGCGCAAGAACCATTGCGCCATGTGCAAATTTCCGATATTCAAAAGGTGACATGTAAATGGGGCCATAATTCATGCAAGGCGCAGGGGGGCCATTTGCATCGATTTATGGCCCCATTTGCATGCCATTAGCATGCAGGTGCGCCGATCCCTGAGGACTTGCGCCTGGCGTCCTGCCAGGCAGCAGCCATTGGGGACCGACGCCCCCCTGCAGCCCGATCGCGGGCATAAGTTAAAAAATCCCCCCACCCCCCCGACTGGCCCGATTGAGGGCATAAGTTAAACCCCACACCTCGACTGGCCCGATCGCGAGGCATAAGCAAAACCCCCACCTCCGACTGGGCCCGATTGCGGGCATAAGTGAAAATAAACCCCCACCCCACTAGCCCGATTGCGGGCAGCAAAGAGTTCAAATCCCCCAAGACCATATCCTGGTGGTCCAGTGGACTGTGAAGCCCGATCGCGGGCATCAAAGTGTTCAAACCCCCAAGGACCACCTACCCTGGGAATCTAGTGGCCCCCACCCCACCCACCCATGAAGCCTCCCCACCCGCTCCCCATCAGCCGGCAGGCGGCAGTATCCCACCCGCCTGTCGCCTCGCCACCCACTGACTGACTGCCCAGTGGGCTGCACGCCCATTGGTTCAGAGCAGAGTCAGTGGGCAGTCCAGATATGTGAATTCACATATCTGACCGCCTTGTACGGGTATGGGCTGCTTTGCTCTGAACCAATGGGCGCGGCAACCCTACCAGGCAGTCAGTCAAGCGGACGCGGGCGGCAGGCGGGTGGGATGCTGCCGCCCACCGGCTGACGGGGTGGGGCTTCGTGGGTGGGTGGGGGCTCAGATCACCAGGTAGATGGTCCTTGGGGAGTTTGAACACTTGCTGCCCACGATCGGGCTTCACGGTCCACTGGACCACCAGGGATTTGTTCTTGGGGGTTTGAACTCTTTGCTGCCCGCAATCGGGCTAGTGGGGGTGGGCTATTTTCACTTATGCCCCGCGATCAGGCCAGTCAGGGTGGGGGTTTAACTTATGCCCGCGATCAGGCCAAATAGGGGTGGGGAGATTTTTAACTTATGCCCGCGATCGGCTGCAGGCGTCAGGTCCCCAATGGCTGCTGCCTGGCAGGGCGCCAGGCGCAAGTCCTCGATTGACGCACCTGCATGCTAATGGCATGCAATGAAGAGAATAGATGCAAATGGCCCCCTGCACCTTGTACGCAATTATGGCCCCATTTGCATGTCACCTTGAATATCGGAAATTTGCACATTGTGCAATGGTACTTGCGCCACCGCATCTTGAATGCTCCACTCTGACCACTATGCGGTGGCGCAAGTTCCACTCGCGCATGCACAGTGGCTGTGGGTCGGGGTGATATCTGGGAGTTGCTCAACAGTGCAACTCCCAATATCGCCCCGGCCACACCCCTGCACAACTATTTTGTGCAGCGCAAGGGCTTGCGCCACAGAATAGCGTAGTTTGAATATCCAGCCCATAGTCTATTATATATGACAGGCTTAGCTCCTTTTTTGTCCTAGCTCCTTTTTCTTTCCCCTCCTTTTCACTGTACCTCTCGCTTCACCTTTTATTTGATTTTTCCCTTGACTTATTGTTACAGGCTACAGTGGTGTCTGCATAATGGCATGAGATATTTCAGGACTTTAAACTGCACTGGCACAGAATCACAACAGCATTCTTATGCAAAACATTAGAAATCAGGAGCTGGTGACTTGTTTCAAATATTTTGTATCTAAATCTGTGACAGAGGTCTTCTTGAACTCACTTCTGTATGATTTTGCACTACATGAGCTTCATGTATGTAAACTGGCCACTAACTTTATATGGTTTTGTATGCTTCACTTCCTTAGCACGTCTGACAAACCAATTTTTTGTTCATATTTAATTTTTGGTAGCAAAATTTGTGGACGTCATAACTTTGTCTTCTGTACAAAATAGTTTTCTTGTCAATATATTCATTTTATCTTACAACATGTATTTGTTGTACCGTAATCTGTGCTACAAATCCAGCCTTCACTCAGCATTTAATATTCCTTATGTGGGGAGGCTGTATTAATGTACATTACCAATTGCTCTGATTTTTACTTATGTAGAAACATTTTAAGTCAGGGCAGACTCTGAATATCAGCAAAGTTACTATTAAGGGGGAATTCTTCTGCAGCCAGATGGAATACCAGTAAAAGATAACTTGTACTTATGGGACCTTCTAGTAACAGCGGCACATAAGGCTATCACAATAAGAAGGCCATGCACTGAGAGACCCACAGTAGAGGAATGGTGAGAGATTACAAAGGAATTTTATCAAATGGAGACATTAATGTAAATAATAATGTCTAGACAAGCTATATTTCAATGGAGATGGCTAAAAGGGATCCTGTATATAGGATTAGTAAATGCCCTCTTTGTACTGTGACTTTTAGTAGTTGTGCTGGGTACCAATTTAGTTGGACTACCCTAAGATCTTTGAATTAATTGTTTTATGGTCTGTGTGGCCTGATTCTGCTGTACACCAGCACTCTGTATTGGTACAGTTTATATTCGAATATTATGCTGTTGACAGATGCATTTTTTGACGTTTCTAGCATCATGGGTATATCTGCCACGACTGATTCGACAACAGAGAAGGATAAAAAAGGGGGATCCTCCCATGACCATATTCTTGCATGCTTTACAAGCACCAGGCAGAAATGTGACACATCCAGGGCTTACTGTTATCTGGTATGCCATTATAGATCGAGGGAGCCCTCCTGACCAATCAGGTTAATGCATACCAGTCATTTTGGCTCTGAGCAGAGTTTGATTTTAAGCTCGGTAGCTTTGTACAGCTACACTCTACTATCTATATGATTTTTACCAGCTGAATGAACTTCATTTTAAATGTAATGTACGTTAACTTTGCTGGCTCTAGTTCTGATGAACTGTATATTTAAAGAGACAGACAAGACAAGAGACAGCTAGAAGGGGAGGACGGGGGAAGGGGGGAAGGTGGTCACCTTAAATGCTAGAAGCTGGGGAAATAAAATGATGGAGTTACAGACCTTCATGGTGGGGGGTAGTGGACATGGCAGCCATCATGGAAACACGGGCCACCCAACACCATGACTGGGACCTGATGGTACCAGGGTACAGGATATTCCGCAGGGATAGGATAAAAGGGAGAGGGTGGTGATGTTATACATGAGGAAAGGACTGAAGTGTGTAATAGAGAGAGGAGGGCAGTACAGAATCCTTATGGTTGCTAATCCAGGAATCCAAGAATAGGACTCTCCGGATGGGAGTGGTGTACAGGCCGCCCTCCCAGATAGAGGAGTTGGAGAGGGATATAGCAGAACAGATTAGAAGGACATGCAAGAAAGGAAATGTGGTGGTCATAGGGGACTTCAACCTACCAGGAGTAGATTGGGGTACCCCAGCCACAGGCAACAGATGGGAGCACATACTGCTGGATGCTTTCCAGAACAGCTTCCAAGAACAGATGGTCAGTGAACCAACCAGGGGGAGAGCACCCTGGACCTTGAGCTGACTAATGGGGATTATGTGAGGGATCTGAGGGTGGATGAACCACTGGGTGGGAGTGACCACTGTTCAGTATGATTCACACTGAAGATGGGTAAAGAGGGAGCAGTATCCAACACGAAGGTGCTGGACTTCAGGAGGGCCGACTTTGCGAGGATGGGGGCGGTAGTAAGAAGGTACCTAGTCAGAATCCAGCCTAGTATGGACACTAACCAGAGATGGAAGCTCATAAAGATGGGAATAATAGAGGCAACCAAATCCTGCAGCAGGGCTCAGAGTAAGAAGTCTAGGGTGAAAAAGCCAAGCTGGATGAGCAGAGATATTATGGAACAGGTAAGGAGGAAAAGAAAGGCCTTTAGGAAATACAAGAAAATAGGGAGGGGGCGTGGCCAGCAGCCGACAGGAGAGGACACTCCTTAATTTGCTCCAGGCTCAGGCGGGTGCAAAAACTTAATAAAATACTATTTTTACTTCAACTGTCCAGTTTTAACTGTGAGACTTTAAGGCTAAAGTTACCCTGATTCTACTGGCGAATTTTCAGATGATTTTCATGATGGGTAGAACCAAAACAGACTCTTCTAAAGACGGCGCTAAGGGGAAAGGCCCCGCTCCTACTACTAGTGGAGCTCCGAGCAATGTGGCAGTGAGCAGGAAGCCTGGAGACTTAGAAACCACAGTTAATGCAATTCTCCAAGTCATACAACAAATAGATATGAAGCTAGAAACACAAAACTCCAGGCTCACTCAGGTGGAGACTAAAATGCTTGCACTAGAAACAAATCAGACTGAGCTTACAACTTCAGTTTCTAAGGCTACAACTGTGACCGATGGAGTTCTCAAGGAGAACAAACTGCTTCGCTCCCGACTAGAATTCCTCAAGAACAATGTCCGTGCCTGTAACCTCTAATTTTTGGGGATCCCCGAAGGAGTAGAAGGTGCAAACCTGGCAGATTACATACACCAACTTCTGCAGGACTCAATAATACAGTAGATTATCCTGACAGAACAACAGTTAAACATACCGTTTTGCTAACTACTTACATAGGATGTAATAGTTAACTATTTAAAGGCAATGTGGTTCAAATTAAAATCAAAACTTGAAGCACTGTGTGTTTACAGCATAAATTAAAAAATGTTTCAATGTGTGGGCACATCTGATGGCGAAGTGGAGTGAGTTCAACTCCATCTTCTGCCTGGTTGTGCTGTATATTAGTTAGAAATGTTTTAATAGTTGCCTGAGAGCAAATATTAAGTGGCATCTCTGTCATTTGCCTGAAAAGGAATAATTCTCAGTTTAGTTTTTTTAACACGGACTCCTGGGTCACAATGGCCTTTCTGCAAAGAAGGGACTCTCTGGACTTTTATAGAAATCATTTAGGTATGGTTGTCCATGGTCTTGCTGTATAAGGCTTTTCTTTATCAGATATGTTTGTAACAATTCAATATGTACCCCTCTCTGCTGTAAAAATGAAAGAAGGGCTAAGATTTACCTATCATAATGTTTCTGAAATGAAATCCTATACCTAATCAAACTAGGCATTTTGTATGTTTCTTAACTAAATGTACAAAAATAAAGTATAAAAAAAAGAAAAGAAAACAGGGAGGGGGGAGGACAGTGAGGATTACCTGAAAGTAGCAAGGGAGGTGACAAGGGCAGTAAGAGCAGCAAAGGTGTCAGAGGAGCTCAGGCTGGCGCAAGGCATTAAGAAGGGGGAGAAGGACTTCTTCAAGTACATCAGGGAGAAAAGGAACTGCAAGGAACAGATAGTGAAGATTAGGACAGAAGGGGGATGGGTGGAAATGTGGGCAGAAAAGGCCAAAGTACTTAAAGTCTACTTCTGCTCGGTATTTACTAAGGAGAAAGGGGGGAGATACCCAAGGGGGGAGGGCAGGAACAGAGGGGGAAGAGGTGACAGGCAGGGTAATCACATAGAGTAGAGTGTTGGAGGGATTGAGGGCACTGAAGGTGGACAAGGTGCCAGGGCCAGATGGCGTCCACCCCAGGGTACTTAAAGAACTGGCAGAGGTCCTAGTGGGGTCCTTGGCAGACCTGTTCAGTACCTCATTGGATGCGGGATGTGTACTTCAGGATTGGAGGATGGCGCACATGGTACCTCTCCATAAGAGTGGCCCCAAGGATGAACCGGGGAACTATAGGCCTGTGAACATCACATCCATAGTGGGGAAGCTGATGGAGACAATCCTGAAGGAGAGGCTGGTGGCTCTTCTGGAGGCCAGTAGGGATGCATGACAACAGACAGCATGGCTTTGTCACTGGCAGATCCTGTCAGACCAACCTGGTAGCATACTATGACTGGGTAACTAGACAGTTGGACAGGGGCCATGCAGTAGATGTCCTGTATCTGGACTTCAGCAAGGTATTCGACTCTGTGCCACATGGGAGACTAGGAAGTAAGCTGGAAGGCACAGGAGTGGGTGCCAAGATGGTGGGATGGGTAAGGAACTGGCTAAGTGGAAGGCAACAGAGGATGATGGTGGGTGGGGAGCTCTCATCCCCAAGGGAGGTGACAAGCAGCATTCCATGGGGCTCAGTGCTGGGACCAGCGCTATTTGGGATATTCATTGCTGACATTTCAGTCAGTGTCAATAGCAAGATTAGCTTGTTTGCTGATGACACCACGATAGGAGCGGTGGTGGATGACCAAGAGGGATGGCAGGGGTTTCAGGAGGATCTGGCAAAACTGGAGACCTGGTCGGACACCTGGCAGCTGGGGTTCAATGCCAGAAAGTGCAAGGTGATGCATTTTGGGGAAAAGAACCCAAAAAGGAGCTACCAGTTGGGTGCCGTGACTGAGGAAGAAAAGGATCTGGGGGTAAGCATAACGGGCCAATGAACAACTCAGCACAATGTAGGAAAGCAGCCACAAAGGCCAATAAGATGCTGGGTTGTATTGCCAGCAGTATAACCTCAAGGAGGGGGGATATTATTCTGCCATTGTATAGATCGCTGGTAAGACCACACTTGGAATACTGCATGCAGTACGGCAACCATACCTGAAGAAAGACATTAAGTTGCTGAAGGGGGTGCAATGCAGGGCAACAAAGATGATCCAGGATCTGGGGGATCTACCATATGAGAGCAGACTGAGGGAATTGAACATGTACTCACTGGAGGAGAGGAGGGACAGGGGAGATATGATTGAAACCTTCAAGTACATGACAGGCATAAACAGAACTGGGAAGGGGGGATACTCAAGGCCATGCTATGAGACTGGAGGGAGAAAGGTTCAGGGGGGAGATGAAAAGACACTTTTTTATGGAGAGGGTAGTGGCCAAGTGGAACTCATTGCTGGCAAAAGTGGTTTCCTGCAGAACAGTGAACTGCTTCGAAAGGGGCTGGGACAGGGTAAAGGAAAGGGTTAAGGGAAGGGGAAGGGAGGGAGGGGCAGCTGCTGAATGGGGGGACTAGCTGCAAAACTGAGCAGACTAGATAGACATTTGAGCCTTTATCTGCTGACAGATTTTGTATGTTCGTAACTTATGTGGACTGGAAGGTTTTTATTTCTCATAATCATTAGGCATTAATATGCCATATGCAAAAGCTATTGCTCTGTTGTATTTTGTATGCATCAAGTAAATGTTGGACTGTTTTCAACCTTCTTAAAAAATTTTAAAATCTGGAGTGGGATAAGTTATTTCTGAGAGCTGCAACCAATCATCTGATGTTCTTATTGTCTTTCCTAAGTATATGAAGTAATTAACACATACTTGAGTGCTAGGCTCACCTTCAGGAGTTGGAGGATGGAGTCTCCTGTTTTGCTCACAGTGTTTTCCCATCTGGGACCTGTGCACAGAGTTAGCATTTTTTTCTGGGAGCTGGGATTTTTTTTTTATCAATTTATGTTTTTATGTAAAAGCTATAAATAAAAGTTAAAAAAGGGAAGTAAGTATAGCGAGATGCTACCACTGAATAGTGGAAGGGCTGTCCTGATGGGCAACAAGCCTTCTTCCATCCTTTTTTTCATATGTTCATAAACAGTTTCAAATAATTCAAATAGCAGAGTTACAGGGTGAAGCTGTTTGGCCATTGAACAATGCTAAAGAACCAAGGGCTCCCTGGTAGAGTGTTTTAATCCTAACTGCCAGTTGGAATATTCACCTCCCTGTGTTCCAGTGATGATGTCACTGCTGTGTGTGTGTGTGTGTGTGTGTGTGTGTGTGTGTGTGTGTGTGTGTGTGTGTAAAACAGAAATTATATCTAGCATGTAGTGGTAATCAACCAAGGTCCCTGTAAACAGTACTTAGCAATGGCGTACACATCGGGAGGAAGGCGTTCAAGATAAACCATGTAAACTGGTTATAGAGAACCTCTAGTCTCTTTAGGCTTTCTTACATGGCCACATTTACACTGCAGTAACCCAAGCTCTCAGGTTGCTGTGGTGCAAATGTGGCCATGTGGATACTTACCTGATCACAGTACGTCCATCCTCGCCCCACTTCTGCAGCCCCTGCATGGCTGGGAATGCATTCTGGAGTGAGCAGTGTAAGCAGCCGTGTGGATTGACTGTACCACTCATCACAAAGCACCCAGCTAGTGCCCCCATGCAACCAACCATGCCCCCAGTGCTCATGGCCCCTCCGCAGCACAGCTTGCATTGGTACTGCGAGGGGCCATCTAAACACGATCAGGGTGAGAGGTCTCGGCAGCACCTGAGCAGACCAACACATATGTTGGGTGACAGACATGCAAACAGACCTTTAAGAAAAGCTAGAGATGCATTTGTAAAAGTCCTATCTGCATAATCAAAATGGGAAATGATGACTGCCTTTATAATTTGATATTTGACATCATAAATATTACATTTTTTACAGGACTTTCGTGCTTCAACCACCCAAGGTGTGACGTTCTCTCAGCATGACACACACCCTCTTCATGTGTAACCCCTACGGGGCGCTTTCCCAAGGGCTACTACCCCTGCCTGCTCTGACGCTAACAGGTTGAGGGGCCTGGATCCGATGCCGGGTGCCTCCACTCAGAGGTTGGGGTTGTTACAGTCTAATCTGACCAGGTCACAGCCCTCTGGGCCACTGCGACCCTCCTTTCTTCCCACTAATGGCCCACCCAGGTAAACCCCAATGTCCCAAATGCACACCCTTACCTCCAGACTGGAACCAGTCCGCTTGCTCTGGGGACCCCCTTAAAAGTAAGACGCTGTTATACAATAATCACAGTACAGTAATTCACCATAAACACAGTTCAGCCAGTGTTCCTTTGCAAAACAACCAATCTGATTTATTTAGGGGACGATAACAAGGACTGGGGCAATCAGGTTAATTAGCTTACCACTCTAATATATATATATATATATATCTAGGGCACTGTGCACAGACCTAACCTATAAGTCAATGTCTCAGGGTACCCAGGCAGTAAAAAAGGCTAGCCTCTCGATGCAGCTGGTTGGGGCCCTGACACAGCAACAAATATTTGATTCCTATGATGATTAAATAGAGCCAGCCGGCTCAGTTACTGTAGCCAGTATAGAAGCCAGAAGATCTTGCCCTTACTAGGAACACTTGACAGGGAGCTACCCTCATTTAGAACTCACGACTCCAGTAGAAAGAGCGCTGTCACACCACTCGCAGGACCGGGCCTGGAATTCAGACACTTCTCCACACATTTATATGAAAAGGTAGAAGGGTACCATACCAGGCAGCTGCTGTATACCTCCCGATTGCTTTCACTGTACACACCGGGCCAAGTGACGCAGCTTCTTTGTCCTGACAGACCGAGCGCGATTAAAGCAGGTTCTCCAGTCGTCTACAGCGTGAGCTTGGTAGGTAGCTGCGCCCTTGCACAGCCTCCTCTGACCGCTGCCTAGTGGATTTAGTCCAGTTCTTGCTGGCATTTACAACCACTGATTTCTGGCGGTCCACACGCGCTTCCCGCGCTAAAACTCCACAGCGCAGAAGCCCAGAGCTCCTTCCTCCTTCACGACCACAGCATCTCTGCTTCTTGGCAGTTAGGGTAAGCCTCACAATTCGGATGCCACCCAATCCCATAGGTAGGCTACTGATGCCAGTCACTCACTTCTCCCCCCATTGGTGCAGAAAAGGTGCCAAGGTCCAGACTACACTTCCCAGAATTACTGACTGTATTCCCTATGGCCAGCCGGCTCCAGCATGAGTCCTGATCCTGGTTGGTCAAAAAAGATCTCCATTTTAGTGTTCCCCCATTTCCCATTGACCCATCACACAGGCCCAGGTCCAAAATGGAGGGGCCAAACACGCAAAGTCCCAGCTGCAAGAAAAACAGGTTAGAAAACACTGTAACTTCACTAACACTCTAAATATTTACAGCCACATGGTTACGTCTATCAACAGGGCTCCCTTGGTGCTCACAGCGACTATAAGATTGGGAGCAATCTCACCGCAACTCGGGCGGGATTCGAGCAGGGAAACCCCAGTCCTCCTTGTACAAGCCACTGCAGCCTATGAGCAGGCAGCTCTTAAAGAGACAGTACTGGAGGCTTTAAAAGCGCTCACAATGCCCACAGTTAACGGCACCTCGCCGAACCCCAGTTAACCCGGGAGCCTTTAGACAAGCTCCGGGAAGGTTTCCAGGAACCCCCATTTGCAGAGGGGTTACACATGCATTGCTGCTTAATTGTTTACAGGACTTTCAAACCACCCCCTTCACTACTCGCTTTTGCGGATACAGTGTCCATTGCACAGCAGTTATTAATTTTGGAATTGTCCCAGCCTCCAGTCCCACCTTTTCCCTCAGAAGAATGCAAAGAAACACTTTGACGATGGTGGTGGTGCTGTGACAATTCCCTTATGACAGCAAGAATTTAACTGATTCCCTGCAAATTTTTTTCTCCCTCCCTTCAGATGAAGCAGCTGTGTATGTGAGGGGTGAGGACTGTGACAGGTCCCTGGAGCATGACAACATGTAATTTATTTATTATTTATTTCATTTTTGTTAACCAAATAGGTGCACTAGACAAATAAATGCCTAATTTCAGGCACAACCTGGGAAGTTACAAAAGGTCAGAGATGACAACAACAGGTACGTACAAAACAAAGGTACTTAAAAAAGGTAATCAGACTAAATACACAGAATATGAGACACTGGAGATGCTGACAAATATGTGAGCAGCAAACCTGTCATAAATGGCTTAACTATCAAAACACTACAAAGCAAACCACTGTAGCGAACATAGCAAAACAAAATGTTATGAACTTATAGTAATACTTTATATAACACACAGACCAAATCAAATAAGTAAAATAGGCACAAGAACATACAGATGACTTCAGGAGGTGACTGTGGTATCTCTTTTTGAAGGAGGACACAGTCTGACACAAATGTCGATAAGTCGGTGTGGAATTCCATAGCCTAGGGGCAACAGCAGAGAATGCAATATTCCCCATAGGCGTTCTAGTTCTGGGTACCATCAGCAGGTCTGGATTAGTGGATCTTAGCAGATAGGCACCAGTGGGGGACTGGAGAAGCATTGTGAGTGACTGGGGGGACAACAGGTTCCCTGTTGATCCCTTTCTCCCTTTAGCAGGAGCTGTTGTAGGGAGAGGGAATGATGTGACAGGTCCCCAGGGGTTAGGGATTTTATTTTCTATTTCAGCCCCTTCCACCAGCCCCCTTCCCCAGCTCCATCACTTACCTTCTCTGTGACTTACCCCATCCTCTTTTTCCCATACGGCTTACCCCCATGGTGGGACTCTTTTATCATTGCTGGCCAGGCCTCCTGAGTCACTTCACAGCCTATTTTCCAGGGCAGGCACCAAAGTCAACAGTGTAGGGCCTACGGGGCGAGACCATATCATCCTGCTGTAGAAGGGCTGTTTTTTTTTCAATTACTCCCAACCCTGAAGGATGTGACATGCATGGACATCAAGGCAGGCCGATACTAAAGAGCACGCTGGCCCTGCTGACATCAGCGACAGCATCCTCGCCAATGAACATTCCACTGCACTGCCATCCATGGTCACCATGGTGGCAGTATTGAGACAGAGTGCACTCACTCTGCCTCCCTACCTGGAAGACAGCATCCTATAGGATGTCCAATCCTTCCAGCCCACAGTTGGCCAGTCCCATGCTTACACCTCAACTTGGCTCACCAGCGTTGTGAGCAGCAGACTGCACTGTGTCAGTGGACCAGTCCCAGTTGGGAACAATTTAAACAGAGCCCTCACACAATTCCCCCTCTACAGAGGAAGGGGAGTGTGATAGGTTATGGATGACATCCAAAATGTATTTATGTATGTTCCCTAATGACTCCTCTCTCCCTTTACAGTGTGATCATGTTGGAGTGGGGTTCCATGACAGGTAATGGAAAACAGTAAAAATGTAAGTTAATGGCTATCCAGTTGCTCAGTGGGTTGTATGTTTTACTCCAGTGTTGGCACCACGGGTTTGTAGGTGGACTTAGGAGGTGGCCGAGTGACTCGGGGTGGGGGGGCTGGGAAAGTGCTGCAGCATTGCAGTGCTCCCAGCTGGAGTGAGTTGGCACCAACTTCCGTGGCAGTGACCCTTGCAGTGGGTCAGGGTGCTTGCCTCCCCCACAGGGGGAAGT
The DNA here is from genome assembly GCA_016271365.2 of Neoceratodus forsteri. Lineage (NCBI taxonomy): Eukaryota > Metazoa > Chordata > Ceratodontiformes > Ceratodontidae > Neoceratodus > Neoceratodus forsteri. The sequence goes on along the minus strand of CM028137.1, from coordinate 821,088,728 downwards.
TGTATGTGTGCCAGGCCTGTTGAGACACAGGCTGGCATCATGCAGGTGGTATGAGGGACAAATATCATAGGGTACATCCCTATATGCCTCGAGCTGTCTAATTGATGGTCACTGACACTCCTGAGCCCCATCTTGCAGAGAACTCTGCTGATCAGGAGAGTTGGAGGAGTGGCTGACAAGGCCGGTACAGACCAGACTGGAGGAGCAGGTCAACAGTTTTTGAGTGAAAAGCTTTTTATAACTACAGGTCCCCTGGGCAGGTCTTCTCTCCTTTCAACACGTCATGGAAGGTGATAAAAATGCAATTATTCAGGCTGCCTAACAGCTTCTTATCCATCAAAGGGAGCACTTATTTGGGGGGTACTATGGCAGTGAGGATTCAGTTAGGTCCTTTACCATCTACTGTCCTGTTTAATGGAACAGAGTTGTGTGTGAAAATCTGTGTGTATAAGGGGCAGGGCTGTGACAGGTCTCCAGACGATGAATAAAATGTAATTAATCAGTCCCCGTTGCTCCTCTCCATTTTGAGAGAAAGGTTGGGAGCCATGAAAACTCTCATAGGCTGGGACAGTTGCAAATTATTTAGTCTTGTGTCATCAGGAATCACACATTCCCCTTCAGCAGGTACAGTCGAGGATCGTGACAAGTCCCAGAGGTTGGGGAAATTTCAACTTTTTTAGTCTTGCACCATCAGTGCTCACTCTTCTCCCTTCAGAGGGAAATATTGTTAGTCCTGTCCTTCGACGGGTTCCATAAACCAGTAAAATGTCAAATTATTCAGTCCCATGTCTTTGGGACTCATCACTTTCAGAGGGAACAATTGAGGACAGGACTGGTTTTAAAGCTAATGGCATCCACACAGAAATACTTGCGGTGCACCTTTCAATGCTTTTACCACCCCTCTCCTTCCTTCTGCCTCAACCCACATCCATAAAGTGTTAACAGTTCTATAAATACAAGGGTGACAACAACAGTTTTGTGTTTTTATATTGAAAACTTTTGCATTTCAAGCTGATCTCTGCTCATACTGTAGTGTGCCTCTTCTATGCTGGCGCCCCAAGCAGCCCCTAGGTTTGCTTGTGTCTAACGCTGCCTCTGACTGAGTAGCTGTGACAGGTCACAGAGGTGAGGCCTGGATACTTTTGATAAAACAAGCCCCATGTCATCTGGTCTCCTCTCCCTTCCTTAGGAGCAGTTTTGGTGTGTGACTTGGGGATGGGGGGGTAGGCCATGAAACAAATCTAGTTACTTAGTTCATTGCAATAGACACTGCACCCACAAAAGTGTGCAGTGGGGAAGTGGAGGGAGCCTGAAAGCCCTGTAAACCATGTAATATTTAAAAATGAAAGTCTTCACCAGCCAGACTGTACTCTGAAAACTGGAGTTGCTGGTAGTTGAACTGTCAGAACAAAAGACTACAATTTCAGCCTTAACGCTGCTTTTGTAATATATTTCTGTCAGGCAAAACAATACTCCTGATTACCTCTCTGCTTTGTAATACCTAACACTGTACTAAAATAACAGTATAAAAAATGAAAAAACAACAGTAAGGGTACTTAGAATTGTGTGACAGTGATGCACATGATGTGTACAAATAAAGTTAGAGAATTTTGCCTCTGGGAACAACTTCCTTTTTTTTCCTTGTATAAAAACACTTTTCTGTATGTCTTGGACTTAAAAAATGGAGTAAAGCTTTGTTCCTCCTCCTCCATTTGGCAGTCTTTTCAAAACAAGAATGTGTCCAAAGTCCATTGTTGCTTTCCTGATTCAGATATCAAAACTGGTGTGGAGTTTACAGCAGCTGGAATTAGCAAATTCTGAACTTTTGGACACACCCAGCCTACATTATACTGATAATGATGCCACTACTTATGATATCACAACTAATGAATGTGTTGACACCGATGGACACCCGAATCCGAGGGAGTAGCAATCCCCCCCAATTTAGCTCACCCACCCAAAAGGTGGGTCCTTTTTAGGCATGTACCTCAAGTTCATATTTTATTCAAAATGCTGTATAGATTAATAACTTCTGACAGTATAGTCTCATATGAGGAAGAAACACAGTTCCATAACAGCAGTTACTAGATAGACATTTTAAAGTTTCTTTGAACATTAGGATTTACCATTATGGAGGCAAAACCATTTGTATTTATTTATGATCTCCATTCTGTGTAGGCGCTCTGAGCCCTGGATGGGTGCCTTTTATAAGTGCAATAAACCAACTTGTCAGTCCCAGGATACACAACGTTTAGACAGGATAGAGGGAAAGGGAAAGGGGGAAACATAGTCCTATGTGTCAATGAGGGCCTAGAGGCTGTGGAGGACAAACACATCAGGGGAGGCAAAAGAAGAAAAAGAGTCACTGCAGGTTCACCTCATGGTGCCCTCAGGAAAGAAAAAGACAGGTGGGGGTGATCTAAAGACCACCATGACATGGGGTAGAGAGAGAGAGAGAGAGAGAGATAGGGAGCTCGTAGGAGAGCTGGCAAGAGGAGTCATGAAAGGGAAGAGTGGTTGTGGGTGATCTGAACCTGCTGGATATCAACTGGGACTTTCCAGCTGCCAGGTGCACCATAAGTCAGGTCCTGTTGGATACACTGCGAGACTGCCTGTTGGTGCAGCTGGTTAAGGAACTCACTAGACAGGTGGCCATTCTCAGTTTGGTGCTCACTAAATCTGAGGTGGTGAATGGAGTGAAGGTAGCGCAGCCACTGGGGTTCAACAGCTATAACTCCATTTGGTTCAGGCTGGCCCTCAGGACCAAAGTGCCCCTATCAAAAACTGAAGTCCTAGATTTCAGAAAAGCAGACATAGCTGGATGAGGGAGATAGTGTGCAATAAATTGACCTGGATGGACAGCATCGGAGGTGTAGAGGAAATATTGGGGGGTGGGCAATCAAAGACGTTCCCTGGTGTTTAAAATGTCCATTTTGCTGATGCATCTGAAAAAGTTTTCAAGACGGTTTACTGACACAAGTACATTCTTAAATATAGGAAGCATTATTAGAATAATGATTTATCCTATTATATTATGTCCAACTAAGATTATATATGGGATGGCAGTGAGGAAATTAGCTCCCACAATTGCAGTCACTAGCATCATTCAAGATGCTTTACATGCATGTCTGTCTGTGGTTACTCTGTTTCATACACATATATATATATATATATTTTTTTTTTTAACTTACTGTACTTTGTATTCCTTGCTGCCCGACCAGTCCCCATCAGTCCAGCTGTCCCATCCAACCCTGTCATCTGCCATCTCTGGACCTACCTTTCCCTCACAGTTCCCCATTAATTTTTTTTTTTGTTGTTAAAATGTTTCACCAGGAAGCGCATGGCGACAATGTTGCTCGTGCCACGTGTGACCTGGGGGTAGGGGAACATAAGGATAGTATACAGAGATCTGGTACACAGTACAGATATACAATTTGATTACGGTACATTCAATAAAGTGAGCAGACTATACAGAAGTACTGAAAAGGAGGAATGCTAACAGGTATGAACTAGATGGATACAATGCTAAGTCTTGAACTACAACCATATGAACATACGAATGTGCCAGCAGAAACAGAACATCCGGTCTATCTAAGTCTGCTCGAGTGTGCAGCTAGCACCCCTAGTCTGCAGCTGCCCCACCCCTCCCCTTTGTCATCCCACTGCCACCCCCACTTCCACCACCCTCACTCTCCCCTGTTCCCTGTCCCATGCCCTTTTAAAGCTGTTCACAGATTTACAAGATACTACCCATTCTGGTAGTGCCTTCCATTTTTCTACCACCCTCTCTGTGAAATAGTGTCTCCTCATTTCCCTCCTGAATCTTCCCCTCTCTATTCTTAGCCCCTGCCTCCTGGTGTCCCTCCCCCTTCTTAGCTTAAAGATTCATCTGCCCCATCCTTTTTGATCCCCCTCAGATACTTGAATGTTTCTGTCACGTCCCCCCCCGTCCCTTCTATCCTCCAGGGTGTACATATTCAGGTCTTCCAAACTGCTCTCGTAGTCTCTCCCTTCCATTCCACATATCATCTTTGTTGCCCTCCTCTGCACCCCTTCCAGTAGCCTGATATCACGCTTTAGGTATGGCCTCCAAAACTGCATACAATACTCTAAGTGCGGCCTTACCAGCGACCTGTAGAAGGGCAATATCACCTCTCTTCACCTGGACGAAACTCCCCCTCGCTATGCACCCCAGCATTTTGTTCACTTTTGCAGCCACTCTCCTGCACTGGGCAGTGTTGTTCATGGTCCCTGTTATCATTACCCCTAGGTCCTTCTCCTCCTCAGTGATCCCCAGCTTAATCCCCCCAGCCAGTATTCTCTCCTTGGGTTCTTCGCCCCGAAGTGTATAACCTTACACTTCTTTGCATTGAACCCCAGCTGTCACCTCTCTGACCACTCCTCTAACTTGCTTAGGTCTCCCTGCAGCTGCTTCCATCCCTCCCCTCCATCCACCACTGCTCCGATTTTGGTGTCTTCAGCAAACAGACTTACCTTGCTCACCACCCTATGTGCAATGTCCAATATGAAGAGCCCAAATAATACTGGTCCCAGCACAGAGCCCTGTTGCACCCCACTCATCACCAGCCTTGGAGCTGAGAGCTCCCCTCTCACCACCACCCCTTGTAGCCTCCCACTCAGCCAGCTTGTAATCCAGTTCGTCATTTTTGCCCCTACCCCTACACTAGTTAGCTTCCCCCAAGTCACCCATGAGGTACCAGATCGAAGGTCTGCTGAAGTCCAAGTAAAAAACATCCACCGCATGACCCTTATCCAGCTCACCTGTCACCCAGCCACAATATTGTATCAGGTTGGTTTGACAAGATTTCCCTGAAATGAACCCATGCTGCCTCACGTCCTGGAGGCCACTGTCCTCCAGGTACAACACCAGTCTTTCCTTTAGTATCGTTTCCATGAGTTTGCACGCTATGGAGGTGAGACTTACCAGACAATAATTACCCGATTCATCCCTTGGCCCGCTCTTGTGTAATGGTACTACATGTGCCATCATCCAGTCCAGTGGCACACATCCCGACTCCAGTGAGGTACTGTACAGATCCGCCAATGGCTCCACCAACACCTCCGCCATTTCCCTCAGCACCCTGGGGTGCATACCATCCAGCCCTGGTGCCGTGTCTACCCTCAGTGCCCTCAGTCTCTCTAGGACTCTACCTCCCTCAATCCTTCCATCTGTCTCCCCCATCCCCCATCCCCCACCTTCCCAACCCATGGTGGTAGTGGTCTCCCTTTTTCTTCCATAAACACTGAGCAAAAGGATTCATTCAGTACTTCTGCCTGCTCCTCCCCCTTATCCATCCACTCCCCACCCCTTTTTATCCTCATTATTGTCTCCTTGCACTTCCTTTTCTTCCTGATGTATCTGAAAAAGTATTTCTCCTCTCCCCCCCCCCATTAATTCCCTGCACTAATCTCAGCTCCCTCTGGGCCTTGGCTTCTCTCACTTTTCTGGTCACCTCCCTGGACCATCTTGCATACTCCTCCCTGTCCACTTGCTTCCCCATCCTCCTATACCTCTGGTGTGCCTCTCGTTTTGCCCTCACCACCTACTCTACCTCACTGTTCAACCAGCATGGTTTTGTTGTTCTGCTCCTCTTACTCTGTGTCTTGGTGCAGGCTTCTGTTGCCTCTGTAATCCCCCATTTAATAATATCCTATTTCTGCTCCATGTCCATCTCCTGCCTTAAGCCCTCCAGTTTCCCTTTCAGTATTTTCTGCATCCTCCCAAAGTCCATCCCCCTGAAGTTTACCACCCGAGTAACTGACTTCTCTGGCTCCCCACACATCGTGATATTAAACCACACCATTTGGTGATCGCTGTTGGCTAATGAGTCCTTCAACTTTATTTCTCTTACTGACTCCCCATTCAACGATACCAGATCTAAAGTGTTCTTTAGCCAAGTAGGTACACTAACCAACTGTGTCAGGAGACCCTCCTGGATCACATCCAGGAGCACTTGCTCCCTAGTACTGGAGGTGACCGGCATGCTCCAGTCAACCTCCAGCAAGTTGAAATCCCCCACGATGACCACCTTCCCTTTTCTACATACCTTTCTGATTTGTCCTGCTAATTCCCTGTCAAGCTCCTCAGACTAGGACGGTGGCCAGTTTACCACCCCAAACCTCAGTTTCCTACCCCTTGAGTCTAGGAGTTGCAGCCAGATTGCCTCTATTCTCCTTTTTTCCCCCCTCATCCCTTGTGCATTTGAACCCATCCCTCACATAGACTGCCACCCCACCCCACCCTGCTATAGTCCTTCCTGTATAATTTATATCCTGAGATTGCCAGATCCCAGTCCCAGTGCTCAGTTGCCCATTGTTTCTGTGACAGCTGCAATATCCACCCTCCACACTGCTAAGAGTGCCTGTAGCTCAGCTGATTTGTTGCCTAAGCTTCTTGCATTCAGCAAGACCACCCTCCATCCTGCCCCCTTCCCTTCACCGGCCTCCATCTACTCCCTTCTACTCCCTCCCTTTTCGGCCATCCCGAGTCCTTCCATTGCTAGCCTGGGGGTAGGCTGTGACTCCACTCTATCGGATCCCTGCCTACCTGCTGTCCACTTGCCACCCCCCCATCTAGTTTAAATCCACCTTTGTCGCAATATACCTCCCCAGTCTTTGCTTTAATACCTCCTTCCCCTCCCCACTCAGGTGCAGCCTATCCTTGCAAACAGATTGTTATTATCCCAGGTACTACCCCAGCCGCCCACAACCCCATACCCCTTAGTTCAACACTATTCTACCAACCTTGTGTTCAACTCCCTAATCCTCTCCTTTCTCACTGTGCTTATGCAGGGTACTGGGAGCGCCTCGGAGAAGGCCACAGACTGCCCAGTCTCCTTGCACAATCTACCCACTTCCTCAATCCTCTCCCTTTTTACCTCCACCATTTCCCCCGCTAGGTCATTTGTCCCCACATGTAACACAATGTGTGGTTTCCTCCTACCCCTCCTTACACACCTTAGGATTGCCTGTCCTGCCTTGTCTGCCTTCAATCCTGGTATAGACTCCACCCATATCCGACTGTGCCTCTCCCCCTTGCTGCCCCATCTCATCTCCTTGAGTATGGAGTCCCCCAACACCAGTACACCCCCCTTCTCTTTCTTTGTGCCCGTCGCCACTCCCCCACCCAGGTTCTCGTTCCTGGGGCCACTCAAGATGGTGCTTTTATGACTTCCGGTGAGCGCACTGAATGAATGGCTGCCTAATCCAGACACTCCAGTCTGCCGTGAACCAAATCCACCTCAATCCTTAAGTTATTGGAACCATCCAACGATTAAATCTGCAGCGATAAAAGCTACGATGACCTCCAGGCACAAACATAAGGAGAAAACAAGCGTGCAGCAGGTAAAACAACATAAAACATTGTTGGACTTTGCCCAGCAGGCCGCGGCCTATGCATCGCCCGCCTCACCGAAACAGGGAACCAACATGGAGGAGATGGAGGAACAAGAATATATTATAACCTCTAAACAGTTTTGTGATACCCTCCAAAAGATGAATGCCACACTAGAGAGACTAGAGGCAAATGTTAATGAGGACTGGGAAAAAATAGAACTCACTGCACAGAAGGTAGAACAGATGGAAAGAGTGCTGAATGACTATACAACAACAACGGATGTGCACAGTGCTGCTTTACTAGACCTGCATAAGAGAAGGTTGCTATTGGAAGTGAGACTAGATGAACTGGAAAATCGGAATAGGTGAAATAATGTCCGCATTCACGGACTACCAGAAGGGACAGAAACAGGTCCAGTGCCACAATTCATGGAGTCTTTTCTGCAAGAGATCCTGGGCTGGCCAGCAGATAAGCCACTTAATATTATTCGTGCCCATCGCTCGCTGACACCTAAGCCGCGGGACCCGAAAGCCCATCCCAGGTCCCTGGTAATGGCATTCTTGGACTTTCGCACAAAGGAGGAGATTTTGAGGAGAGCATGGTCCAAAAAAGAGATACTATTTGGGGACACTCGCCTCTATTTTGAATAGGACTGCTCCCCTCAGCTTTTAGTTCAACGTAGAAAATTATTACCAGTGGTGCGCTAATTGCAGCAAAAGGGAGTTAAAGCAGTCATAGAGTATCCTGCACAGCTTAAAGTGATTACTGAGAACAAAATCAAATGATTTACAGACCTACAAGCTGCTCAAAAGTTTCTGACCTCAATGGGGATAGAGATTCCAAGTGGTACATCGCAGCAGAGGGAGCCCCTGCTTGAAAGGGCCTGGCACCAAGGTGGAACTAAAAGAAAGGAGCTGCACAACCGTCCGGGGAGTTCTGCTATGTGAGACTCACTTACTGTGCGAGGAGAAGCGACCATTGCGGGGCCTGCACGAGAAGTTGAGCAAAATGAAGAAACTGGAGAAGCTTTGGAGCAGAATATCCTGGCAACAGAATTAGTGACTTGAAAGATGGTGGACTTTGGGCTGATGCCTGAGTGTGAGTGACTTTTAGGAGAGGCAAAGGGGGGATAATGGTCTGAATCAAATGTATGATATAAAGGGGGAGGGGGGTTCTCACCCTTCACTTAATATTTAAAAGGTGGATTAAAAGAAGACCCTTAACAGATCCTGACGCTCGGGCCCAATTTGAGCAGGGAAAGCCTGGGGACCAGAATGAGATGGGGGATGTAATATTGTGAAAGGGAAGGAGTATCGGCAGGCTAAAAGTCACCAGAACTGCAAATCGATAAACTGGAAGGTAGATCTTCTAGAGGTAGGGATGGAAGGGGGTTGGGAGAGGGAAGGGAGGAAGGGGAAAAGGGAAAGGTGGATTACAAGGGATGGCATATAAAGGAAGGGTTAACATGACAAGAGAACCATAAATATTATGTGCTGGTCCCCAAGGGACCACATGGCCCAGATAATAACCAAAAGGAGAAACTTATGTGAGCAAATCAGAGGGTCCGGGGTAGGCTTAATCTTGGAGTGATAAGGGTAAAGTAAAACAAGAGCATCGAAAACTCAGAACATGGAAAGGAGGGGGGACGGGGGAAGGGTAAAAAGGGGGAAGAAAAGGGAATTATAAAACTAGACCCTAAGCTTAGAGAGGAGGTGGGGAATTAGCCCCTCAGAACAGTAAGAAGGCTTCGAGCAAGAGAGGTATCAAAGGGGAAAACAAACCTGGATTATTGAAGGCTATGGTGGGGGGGGGGAGATGTTAACCGGTGAGACCAGGCACCTCTTTTATTTTGGTTTTTTCTCTTGAAAAGGAATTCCATTTTCATATTGGGGCTCGGAAAACAGCTCACAAAGTGCCTGGAACACACAGCTATGGTGCTTAAGATCTGCCCTTCTGGTGAAGGGGCTGCTATTAGCCCATAGCCAGGCGGAAGGCCCATAGTGTTGTGGTCATCCAGCCATGCCTCCAGCATCAGGGGGTTTGCAGAGGGTGGCAAGGAGGGCAATTACATCTTGAAGTCAAGGAGGTTGATTAAGGTAATATTGGTTATTGTTTTGAAGTTGGGTTACAAAAAAGATCATCTGTTTAATGAAACAAGGTTATATGTTAGAAACAATGCACAGATTTAATACAAGATGTGTTCTAGATGTGTGTCCCCATCCCCGGAAGACCGCCAGGAATGTGTACTTAACTCAAGGGATTGAGAATGGCTGATTTAAAGATTGTTTCCCTAAATGTGAGGGGTATTAACAACCCGGTGAAATGGGCCAAAATATTGCAAGACCTAAAGAGACGAGGAGCCATGGTGGCCTTCCTCCAGGAAACACATCTGACAGCCCAAGAGCATTTGAAATTGAAAAGAACCTGGGTAGGAAGTGTATACGCCTCACATCATACGGATAGACTGCATCGTAGGGGAGTGGCAATTCTGATAAAAATAGATGTCCCCCTAATAATTTCAAAAGTCAAAACAGACACAGAAGGTAGATTTGTGCAGATACAGGGGAGCTATAGAGGGCAAAATTGCACCTTCGAAAACATATATGCACCAAACGAAGACGCTCCAAGGTTGGCATTCTTAGAGACAATAATAAAAGAAATGGTTACAGATGCACAAAGTATGGTAATCATTGGGGGAGACTTCAATGAAGTCATTAATCTGGGAGTAGATAGATCAGGGAAGACCTCAAGAGGGGCAACACAAACCGGGAAACTAGTTCTCAGACTAGGTCAGGAACTGGGGCTAACGGAGTGTTGGAGGTTCTTGCACCCCAGAGGGCAAGACTAAACCTACTACTCCCCATGACACAGAGCTTACTCCAGGATAGATTACTTTTTGATCTCTACCACTTGGGTGCAAAAAGTAGAACACTGTTGCATAGGACCAATAGTTATTTCTGACCACGCGCCAGTCTTCCTTAGTGTCTCTATGGCTCAGATAGTGAAACAATCCTGTTGGAGGCTTAATGTGAGCCTTCTCACCAGGGAAGACTTTAAAGAATTAATAGAGAACAAAATTCAACAGTTTGAGTTGGAAAACCCGAAAGGGGACACGAAGGAGGGAATGAGATGGGACACCCTTAAATGTAGTCTTAGGGGGGAGATTATAAAATATGCTTCCAAAATTAAAGAGAGAGAATTCAACAGAGGGTACAACTTGAACAGAAGATTCTTCAGCTTGAATCTACCCACCAGGTGAGCCAAGATTCCAAAGTCAAGCAAGAGCTTGATAAGGCCAGACATGAATTAAAATAGATTCTGGACACCCAAATTGAAGGGCAACTGTGGTACTCTAGACAAAAATACTATGAACATGGCAACAGGGCCGGGTTACTCTTAACATGGCAACTTAGACAGGAAAGGGCAAGCAGAGCAGTGATTCGTCTGCAGGGGGAAGACAACGGACAGGCCACCACCTCTCCGGTGGAAATTGTTCGGAGATTTGAAAAATATTACACAAACTTATATAGAGCGGACACCTTTTCAGGACACAGGAAAGTGGTAGAATCCTTTTTAAATGGTCTTAAATTACCTACTTTGGCAGACCCAGTGAAGAAGGAGCTCAATGCCCAAATCACAACCCAGGAAATTATAAATAAAATTAAAAAACTAAAAAACGGTAAAGCGCCAGGGCCAGACAGGTTTTGGGCTGAGTTTTATAAAGCGTTTAGGTCTCAGGTAGTGGGCCTGTTAGTGGCCACCTGCAATGAGATACTGGTGGAGGGGGAACCGGTTCCACCATCCTGGAACTTGGCCCAAATTTCAGTAATTCCAAAACCGGGCAAGAATCCGGAATTATGCAGTTCATACCGCCCGATATCCCTGTTACTGGTGGACTTAAAAATCTTTACAGGTATCTTGGTAGATAGGTTGCAGAGCTGCATCTCCACTCTGGTCCACCCGAACCAGACAGGATTTATCTCAGGAAGATACCTACAAGACAATATACAACATCTTTTGAATATCTTCACATCCCAGAGGGTCTCAGTGGCCCTAAAGTTAGCAATCAGCATGGATGCTGAGAAGGCCTTTGACAGGGTGGACTGGCACTTTATGTCATCCACCCTGTCAGGGTTCGGGCTGGGAGAACATTTTGTGTCAGCCATTGCTGCACTGTACCTCAGACCTGAAGCCAGGCTTAGGGTGAAAGGCATGCTCTCGAACCATCTGCCCCTTATGAGAGGCACCAGATAGGAATGCCCCTTATCACCACTAATATTTGCCCTCTCTCCGGAACCGTTGGCAATCTGGATACGGGGCAACCCACATATCAAAGGTATTTGGGCAGGGGGAGTGGAGCATAAAACAGCGCTCTATGCAGATGACTCCCTTTTTTTCCTTGTGGGATCCACAGAGCTCCCTGCCACATCTTCTAGAAGCTTTAGAAAAATTCGCTCCCTAGCAGGTATAAGATCAACCTAACTAAGTCAGAGGGGTGGTGGTGAGTGGCACTTCCCAAGTATTAGACAGTTACGAGAAGCTTTCCCATTTACTTGGGCCAAGAAAAACACATTTAAATATTTGGGAATACAGGTTTCGGTGGACACGTCCAAGTTATACCGTAACAATCTTCTTAAATTGCTTCAGGTCCTGAGATCAGATGTTGCCAGATGGAAACTCCTGCCCCACTCTCTTCATGGCAAAATACAGATTATCAAAATGAATGTTCTGCCCAGACTATTACTGCTGTTCCAGACACTCCTGATCCCCATACCATCACAGTTTTGGACGCAACTTACAAAATAAATCTCTAAATTTATATGGGGAGGGGCACGTCCAAGGATAGCACTTGGTACCTTGATGAAACCAAGGGAGATGAGAGGTTTAGGTCTGCCACATATGGCAGACCTAAACATGATACATGATACATGACAACATGATACATATCATTATTACCTGGCTGCACAGGGAGCACAGCTAGTCACATGGGCTAAACAACGTACCAGGTCCGGGTGGTATCTCATCGAAAATTAATCAATCCCTAACAGCAAAATATGGACATACCCAACCTGCCAGGGTGACCCACATAATTGGCGGTTAATTTCTAATCCTTGGGTAAAACAATCCTCATAAACTCTCCTTAAACTTTGGAAAAAAACAAACACCCTGAATACCCTGGGACCCTTGCCTTTAATCAGACATATGTCAAACTTTGTTCCTCCGAGGTTGGATCAAGGATATGTCTTCTGGGATCATAAGGGCTTAACCACCTTCAGACAACTGGTAGATAGAGGGTCTTGTTTAGCATATGCCACACTTCAGGAATGCTTTATATTACATAGGGAAGATTTTTACAGATATCTTCAGACCCGGCACTTTATTAATACAGGAGAAAACTTCCAAAAAATTATGATGGCCTTAACTCCCCTTGGGGAATTCTGGTGGGATTCTAGAAGAATTAAAGATAAATTACCCTACCTCTCCATCCTGTATAAGATACTCATGGAAGAGGCAGTATAGTACAGTGGTTTAAGGCTCTGAGCTGCAAATCTGGTGACATCCAGCAGACCAGACCTGGGTTTGAATCCCACAGCTTCCACTTGCATACTGTGTGACCCTGAGCAAGTCACTTAACCTCCTTGTGCTCCCAGGTCGCTCCTGTAAAAAAGCTTTCAGCTTAGTGTGCTATACCTGGTTAAACAACTAAATAAAAAGAAAGAAAAAGAAGGAAACCCCGGTGTTAGAAGTAATTAGAAAGAAGTGGGGGATAGAATCCAGGGGGACAATTCATAAGGGAGACTGGGAACGTCGCTTCCAGAGAGGATGGCAGGTAACCTCAGCCATGACATGGCATGAATTTAACTGGAAAATTCTGACCCGCTACTTTGGCTCCCCAATGATTACCAAATACTATAATCCCCAGGAATCATCTGCCTGTTTGCGTACATGCGGGGAAACACAAAGTACGCATTACCATATATTCTGGGGATGTGCAAAAATACAGAGATTTTGGTCTCAGATCCGGGGGTTATGACCCAAATGGGGGGATTGTCCATACCACACACGTTTCAGGACTTAGTCCTGGGATCACAACCCTTTCTTCTCAAAAAGGAGGAGGGATGCCATTCCAGATACTACGCTCGCAGCACTAAAATGCATTACCATTAAATGGTTAAAACAGGAACCACCAACCTTTCAGCAATGGACCTCCAAAGTGGAGGAAATGGAAAGATTAGAAAACATAACTTACACTATCCAGCTAAGGAAGGACAAATTTCTAGAAATCTGGGGACCTTGGTATTGCTGGAAAGAGGGGTTGGGTGAGGATATGAGGATAGGAGAGGGAGACACAAGAGGAGAGGAGGAAGGATAAACAACAGAGGAGAGGAAAGAGAGATGACACAAAAGCTGAAGGGAGAGGCGAATAGCTGGAGGATAATGAGATATTGGGATAGGAAGGTCTTCCTGGGAAATAGGGATGGGGGCACACACATGTATATGTATAGGTACATTTTTAATATAGAACTAAAACACCAGTTACAGTGCATTGGTTGGAAATAATGACGTTGATTTGGTTATAAATGTTTTGATTAAAAGGTTAGATAAAAAGTAAGGGAAGCATGATAAGATATGCAGTTAATTAAGGAAGTAGAATTCCCACGAAGGAAATGAAAACATTAAGATGGAGGAAGAGAAGAAGATTTGAAACCAGAGAGCCTAAGGCTTGATAATGTGTACCCATAATTTGATTCTACTACCGGATGTGAGAAAATGGTACCATATATTAAATATATAAAAGTTAGAATGATAGAAGATTAGAGTATAGAAAAGAATGAATAAGAATGGAATGTAATTAATGTATAGATGTTCTTAATAAGATGTCATATGGAAATGGATGTAATATTGATAAGGATATGAATAAAACAGCAGAAGTTAAAAAAAAAAAAAGATGTTGCTTTTACCATTTGCCCCAGTGTCTTCCCCCCTCAACTGAGACCCCTCCCCTCCTCCTGTTTGACTGCCAACCTCTCTCTCCCTCCTCAAATCTCTGAGTATTATCCTTCCCCACCACGCCTTGCTCAATCTCTCCACTAGTAATGCCCCTTGCTCTCTCCTCTTTGTGAGTACTATCCCTTATGCAATCTCCTCCTGCGTCCTCTTTCCCATGTGCTGCTAGTACAGCAAACATGTTCCCTACCCTCTTTGCCGTATTATGTGTTTTCTCCTCCCACCTGCCTACTGCTGCTCCTCTTTTTCTAGGTCCTACTAGAGTTCACCCTTCATCATCTAACTTCCTGTCTAGTTTGCCCCCTCCCTTGACCCACTGTTCCTTCTCTCTGGCACCCTCACAATACTCTCAGATGTTGGCACTCCTCCCAACGCAATCCTCCACTCATCCCTCCACCTCCCCAGCTCCTTGCCAAGCCACTGAACCTCTTCCTCGAGCCTCCTTAGCCTGTGGCATATTGGGCACCCTCCCAGCCTCCACAGTATGTTCATCCACATTGCTGCCCCACAACCATTGTACCCTACAATCCTACCCATGGTCCATACTACCTATACAGAACAGTGAAGTACAGTTTCTCTGTATTGATTGTAGTTGTTACAAACACAATATAGACAGCTATGATAGCACAAATATATTGGCAGACACTTGGTGGGATATAGCTTTGTAGTTAGAAAATGGCTGGATAGAATACAAAGAGGTTGAACTAGGGCAAGACTGTGAGGAGAGACACAGACAGAACAAAATTTGCAAGGTGTAACAAAAGTGCAAGGTTGACTATAAGTGCATTAGAGATTAGGAGTTAGTCAATAACTATGGCTAGGAAGGAGTGGGGGTGGTGGGTAGGCGGGGGGCATATAGAGCACGTGGGGGTGGAAGGGGGGATTTGGAGGAAGGGAAGGCAAGGGGTGAAGGAGAAGGGCCTGCCAAGGCCTGACCTCTCCAGAATGCTGGGTATCCTGTCTGCACCAGGCGGAGGTCAAGCATGAACAGGAGGGAAGCAGGTTGTAGGCACTGGGAGTTAGAGCACATCAGGAAGGAAGAGAAGGGTCTGCCAGGGCCTGACACCTCCAGTATGCTGTGGAGTCTGCCTCCACAAAGCAAAAGTAGAGCACAACCGGAGGGAAGCAGGTTGTAGGCAGCAGAGGTAGAGCACAACAAGAGGGAAGTAAGCAGCAATGGGGAGTAGGCTTCAGAAGGACCGAGAGAGAGAGAGAGAGAGAGAGAGAGAGAGAGAGGTGGGAGAGAAGAGGGGCTGACACCCAGCTCTTTCAGAAAAGAATGGGGTGGGAGTAAGAAGCGAGGAAGGTGTTTGCCTAGGTTCTGGACCCCTCCAGGATGCACAGAACCCTGCCAGGAGCCTAGGTCAAGCAACGGTGAGTGGGTATTGAGGGTAAACTGGTGTACAGAGGAGGGAATGGGAGGGTGGGAGTAAAGTGGAAAGGAAGGGGTGTTGGGGGGAGGATGTAGGGGAGAGTTTTGCAGGAAAGAGGTTGACGTGAAGCTGAAGCAGGCTCATAGGGGAACAAGTTAAGGAGGATTGTAGCAGGAGCAGCTAGCATAGAGAAAGTTATCTAAGGCAGAGGCAAGGGAGCGAGAGGAGGAGGAATGTCATATTTGAGGTGGGAGAGAGTTCCAGATTTTGGAGAAGCCTGATTGGCCGATGAGGGTGGTATGAGGGGGGACTAGCAGGGTGTGGGTGTCAGAGGATCTGAGGGAGTGGGAAGAAGGCGGGGGGGGAGAGAGGGAGCATGAGAGGTAGGATGGAAGTACACCAAGCCAAAGTTTGGAAGTAAGCTTAGCACAGTGAGCCAGGTGTCTGTTAGCAAGTGGGGGGGGGGACAGGGCATGGTAAAGGTCACAATGATGGGTTCGAGATGGGGCATCAAGAATGAATCAACAGAAGCAGCTGGAAAGAGAGTCTAGACTGGTAAGGGAAGATATGGGAGTGGCACCATAGACTACATCACAGTAGTCAAAAATGGGAAGGACCATCTTCTGGACAAGTCCTCGCCAGGCCGTAGGAGGGATGCAACTACAGTTCCTGTAAAGGGCTCCAAGCTTGGGGTGCAGTTTTTTCAGAATGGCATCACTGTGGCCAGAGAAGCTGAGGTGTTGGTCCAGCCAAACACCAAGGTATATGAAAGAGGGTGTGTTCTCAAGGATGGTCCCATCAAGGGTGTGGAAAGAGGGTAAGTGGTGGAGCCTAGAGAGTCTCTGCCTAGTGCCGAAGGTCATAGAGACTGTCTTTTTGGCATTTAGGAATAGTTGATGTGTGGAAAACCAGAGCTGAACCTGGTGGAAGTCATGCTGTAGAGTCGTTGCTACATCAATGGTGGTTTTGCCAGAGGAGAACAAGATGGTGTCATCAGCATACATATGGATAGAAGAGGAGGGGCAGCAGATTGAGAGAAAGTCATTTAGGAAGATGGAGAAAAGGATGGGGTCGAGCGCAGATCCCTGTGGGACTCCTGTGGAGATTGGGAGGGGTGGAGAGATTGTGTTCTGAATCCTGACTGGTTGTGTTCTGCCTGTGAGGTAAGCTCTAAATCGGGTAAGAGCAGAAGTAGACAAACCAGCAGCTGTAAGGGAGTCAAGAAGGAGGGTATGGGAGACTGTGTCAAAAGCCTTGGCGAGGTTGACAAAAGATGGTAGAGGTGATGAGGCCATTGTCCATCCCAGTAAGGATGGAGTCAGTGAGCCTAAGGAGGGAGGTGGTAGTGGAGTGGTTTTCCCAAAAACCATATTGGAATGGGGTGAAGAAGGAGGAGTTCTCAAGAAAAGAGGTCAGCTGAGAGAGGACCAGGTGTTCTTGGAGCTTAGCAAGGGCGGGGAGGAGGGAGATTGGGCGATAGTTGGCAGAGGAGAAAAGATTGCCACCCTTAGGGAGAGGGAGGACCACCACATGTTTCCAGGGTGTAGGGTGTATAAAGGAGTGATTTAGAATTAGAGAGAGAGAGAGAGAGAGAGAGAGGGTAGGCAATAGCTGGGGCTGAGAGGTAGAGAAGTTTAGGGTCAAGGTCATCCGAAGATGAGCCTTTGGAGGGATTTAGAGAGAGGAAAGGAGGGCTGTTAGTGTCTCCTCAGGGTAGATAGAACAGAATGAGAAAGGGGGGAAGGTATGGGGAGGCTGATGGTAGGAGAGGGAGAATGAGTGGAGGAGAGGCTTGAAGGGAGGGATTTTAGAAGGGTTGAGGCACAGGAGGTGTAGTAGGAGTTGAACTCCTGAGCCACTATGCAAGTTTCAGACTCTAGTGTGTTGTTTATATGAAACACGGGGGAGGGGGGGAGAATAGTGAGTGGACTACTTTCCAAAATTTGGAGGGGGCATTTATGTTATTGAGGAAAGAGGATTTAAAATATTCAGACTTGGCAAGTCACTGCCCCCTCCATCTCCGAAGCTCCAACTATATCGTGCTTCAAAACTTCCTTATGGAACCACCTTGTTAACACCCAAAGCTGTAATTGCCACTAGTCAAAGCCGTACTCAATACTTATGACAAAGCTTACTACTAAGCTGCTAAGGACAACATAACTCTGGTATTGTTTGCATCAATCCTACCTGTACCAGCTTGTTTGTATCTATGTCTTAAGTTACTGTTATACTGTTATACTGTGTATTTTCGTTTGTCTTACTGTGACAAGGTACCTTTGTAAATGAGCCTATGGCTCAAAGGTTTTCCAAACCGCTGTTTAAATAAATAAAATAAATAAATAAGTCTGATTGCTTTAGTACAAGTGTTTCCTGGCTTACGAGTTAGTAAAGGCTGATGGAAGCTGAGAGGCCTTGTGTTTCCTCCACACTTCATCGCACTCCCTGAGGCAGGTCATCAATTCAGGGGTGATCCAGGGATTAAGCGCCCCTCGAGGAAAGGCTGCAAAGATGTTAGCCCTTATTCCCCTGGGCAGAGTTTAGCATCATTTGTCATGAAAAGAACCCAGTCTGCGGTGCGGAACTTGTGGTGGATGGCGAATGGCATCCTGCTTCAGTCAGGTGTTTTCCATTTCTCTACCCTGCCCCCTGATGTTCGGAAAGCCTTCACCAATAAGTAGCATTGTACCACTGACATCCCCCTCTCAATCCTTGGCTCCAGTCGCATCACCACCTGTGGTCACCCAACTGGTGGTGTTGAAGCAGAGACCATACTCCCTCCCCGTAGGAGGCAAGCATCCAAGGGACACTCAGCCATCCTCCCTCTCACTGGCCCTCCAATGACCCAGGATCATTCATGAACCTTGGTTGTCGGCATCACAGGCAGTAGTGCTACAGCAGCGCTGGTGGGCTGGCCAATGTTTCTTTTATATTAATGCCCTTTTCATTCTGCATGTACTACTGAATTGTTTGAATAGCTTTCTGACAGGTTTGTAATGGGGGGGGGGGAATTTTCAATAATATTTGCTGAGCCAACCACATCTGAAACTGCAGCTTTGAAAGCAGATATAACCAAATGAAGCAAGGCAATTCCTGTATTTCTTTCTTTTGCTACATTCACAACCATAGTATACATATATCAAAAAGGTTTTATGAAAATTACATGGGACTGAAATGATTTTATGCATAAAAACATACAAATATTTCCCCCATTTGTAGGAATGCTAGTTCAAGAGGGTTTCCTAGTATTTGTAATTTACTTTTTATTTTTGCATTTGTGGAAAAAAATGAAATAAACAGCATAAAAATGATGTATCCTTGTTTCATTGTTTCTTTCACTCTCATGCTGACAACTAAAATATTGTTATAATTATATAAAACAATGTGGCATCTCACAGATTTTTTCCATAAACAGGGATTAAGTCTCACCATGTAACTTAAAAACGAGCATGGCAACCCATGTTTTTTGTAGTGGATTTTAAAGGTTTAGATGACCATCACATACTGGGCAAACATATGCATTTGACATGGGGTTGCTGAAACACCAGGGAGCGTCCTTAAAGGGACCATTCTCAAGGCAACAGAGCTGTGCACAAGAATTGTTATAAAATGAATCAGTTGCAAGAGACCAATATGGTTCTCAGAAAGGGTCAGAGAAGCAATGAAGGCCAAGAAAAAGGCTTTCACCAGGTACAAAGGAAAACAAAGAAGTAGGAACTGGGAGAGTACCAAATAAAACAAAATCTGGTCAGATCCACAACGGCTGCATAATGAAGTTAATGAAGTTGTGTGGAATTTTTAAGGAGGTATGGAGAAACAACACAATAATTTGTAAGTAGTAAGATTTGTTTTAGTTTCTGTTCAAAGGAAGGCATACACATTATTAGGAAAATATACGGAGATGTACATTTCAATGGAAGGAAAAGGAAGCAATATAGGTTTACAAAAGAACCTCAGAGCAAATGCCACTGATGTATGTGTTATCCCAGATGATATTGGCTGGACAGCCAAATGTTAAAGAAAACACAATTGCACATACCACAATAATGCAGAGCATCATGGGAAACATATGCAAATCCCCATGATGGTACAAAAGGTGGCAGTACATGAAAAAGTAATGGCTGGCATATGTTCATCCTTGGGATTATTTACAGTTTTGGGGTTTTTTTTTGTTTTTGTTTTAGAGAAACAGGGGTTTTGTCCATGAGGTGATGTAAGTTATATTTAAGTAATGTGTTGATGTCAGGAAGTCAGGTGTAATGAAGGACTGTTAGCAGAGAAAATGTGATAGTAACTTTCAGAGGGTGTCACTTTTGATAATGGCAAGGTAGTTATGCTTGTGATAATGGGAATATTAGGAAAGTATGAGGTCTATGCAGAAGAAGAGTACAAATATGCACAGTTTCATAAGTATGTGCTCAGAGTGCAGGCAAATGTGATATGAAGGTTTGTTTTAGAAATCGTTTAACTTAAAGGCACTAAACCTATTCAAATGCACAAAACACAAGACTTTATTCTCTTCACACATTACTGTAAAATACAGAATACATACCTGGTACAATGAAGTCCCCCTGACCGTTACCTCCATTCCCAGACTAGGCCCTCCAAAACAGCCCTCAAGAACCACATTATCTCCACCCGCCCCTGCCACTGCCCCTACTAACATATAGATATCGGCCACAGGTGGTAAATCTCTGAACTAAAGATATCCTTGACCTGCTTCTGCCACCATGTATTCTGACAACGCTGATTTTCAGGCTGCTCTAACCACCTACCAGCATTTTAGGCCTAGCATATATTTGATGATTGTACTACTCGCTGAATTGCTTAAGCTCCCTACAAGACTGTATAGCTACCAAATCTGTATAGGTCTAGCAGCAATATCCACCTGCCGCACTTATAGTACTCTGCCTATAGGCAACACATAATGTATATACCCTGTTGTCTCTGTCTGCCTCCACCCATATGTAACTATGTATAATGTCTGCCTCTTGTTATGTTTTGTTTCTGACATGGAGCCTTTGGAAATGAGTCTCTGACTCAAAGGTTGTAATCCGATTGTTTAAATAAATCAATAAATAAACTTCAGGTTCCAGAATGGCCAAGAAACAACTGTTAGACTTCATTCTTGTATGCCTCTGTCACGCCCACTTCTCATGCAAACAATCAATGAGACAAACCCTTTTGTTTCTGTGCTATTCACTCTTGCATCAGAGAGACATCAATCTTACAGAACTGCTAAAAAAACAAATTTATCAAGACTGGATTTCTGAATTAAAACCTGTTGTTTACAGTACCTACGTAAATAATAGTTTACTGGCTACAAACGATGCTACAGACATGACAATAACAAAATTATCCTGTGTACAGTGTTTCCTGATAAATGTAACTACTTAGGCAAAACATAGTAGCTCAAAGGCTCAAAGGTCCTAGGCATTGGCGTTAGACCCCCCAAGCCCACATTGCCAGACACCTGGTTGTATCTCAATTTAAAGAGCATAAGTTCAAGCTCCTTCATGTCTGTTCATTGTGTTCTTCCATCAGCAAGGAGGCTTTACTCTGATGGAGTTTCAAGGCCCCCCGAGCCTCTTGGTAGCCTTCATTATAGGGACCTGGGTGTTCTTCCTGCCGCCAGTAGTAGAAGCCGGCTGTCACTGTCCTTTGTGATGCTTTTAATGCTTGTTTTCTACTTCAACAGTGGCACACATATATTTAATATAATTAAGTATTAAGGAAAGTTTACAAAATGTTTACATTACAGGTATGCATTTGTATCTTTTTCAGAAGCATTAGGCATGTTAGACCTTTCATACATTGAAATTAATTAAACAAAGACTCATTTTTATACTCAACTAGAGTAAATCGTAAACTTCAGCTGTGTTTTTTTTCTTTTCTTGCATACTACTTTACAAGTAAATATAAATAATGCTCATGTCCATATGGACATTATCTACTGCACCATCTTCTAAGACAAGTGAAGTCACATAGAGGACTGATATAATCTTTTTTACTTGACTGTTCAAAAATAAACAACAACAGCATTATAAAACCACATTATTGTTGATGAGTTATTTGGAGCACAGAGTTAAAGTGATTGAAAAATAAAAGGAAAAGCCAAATGATGTTAACATGTCATTTTAAGCATGTTATTGAAAATTGAATAGTTTATTTTTGCAAATTTAACCTTATCAGGTAAATGCTGATTTTTTTTCTGTTCGAGGTATGCCTCCCCCCCCTTCCTTCCTTCCTTCCTTCTTCCTAGTAGTTCTTAGAACATGTGTAGTTTTGGTCTTGTTAGGCGTGCAAGAAACTTGGAATTTGGCTACATCAGTAAACGCATTTAACATTTCTAACTTCAGGACATGATTTAGTGCTTGAACTCCTTTTTATACATATGGTAATCATAAAGTTGTCCTTGCCTCTGTGCACCTTTCTGACTCTTTTCATAGCCATTGAGTTTCCATAATGTTCAGGCATTTTTACCTAGTGGTAAACTTTTATCAAAGGCTGGCCGGAATGTTTCTATCATGTGTATTCCATACTGGTGCATCTAGTCAGAAACAATAGCATGTTTTAGACTGATAGCACTGTTGATGTAGCTTCAATATATGAAAATGGAAATCAAGCAACCTTTTGATAGGAAGACAAGCATGAAGATGAGAAAGTAACCAGAAACAAATTGTGCCTCCGCCACATTTTAGGAAGATCAATCTTAGCACAAGGAAAATAACACAATAAAGCAGGTTTTTAAAGTAATATCTATTACGTTAAATATAAGGCTTTCTTTTTACTCAGTCCTGTCAATTGAAAGAAGCATGACAGTCTTTAAATGTAGGAAGATGCAGACTGTCAAATAAGGACACTAACAGAGTGTCAGACAGTAATGTGTCATCGCTGTCTTATGCTACACAGAGGCCAGCTTTGACAGTGGCATATAGCCCTACATAATGATCTAAAAAGAGATAAAAACCTAGATAAAATGTACAAATGTCACATTATTAGTTATGTGTGTGTGTGTGTGTGTGTGTGTGTGCATCTTAAATCAGAAAAAAACACAGACGTGCTACACTTCAAGTTGACAAGGTTGTATTCTTGATATTGCGAATTAAATCACCCCTCACAATTGAGATAGGTTTTGAGTTTTTTCTCCAATGGTGATTTTGAAGTGGTATCATTAATTTCAGCTGTTTAGTGATCCAATTCAATTGGCATGAGCAGCAGCCATAACCCCTATTTAAACTTGCACACAGGATATTCAGATATATAACTATATTATATTATTATTGATATTTATATGGCTATATAGAAAGAGAGAGAGACTAACTGGAGACCGAGTCCACCAACAAACTTTGTCTTGTGCACAGTTCTCCAATAAGTTGGCCTACAGAAGTATCATACTGATTCTGTCATAATATAATTTTATGCAGTTGAAATGTTCTCTACTGCACAAAAAAATGAAGAATACAAATTATGACTCATGCATTTCACTTATATTCCCTCATGTTTAGTTTGCAAAGGATGAATACCTGCACCAAAAATACCGTTACAAAATCAACATGATCACAGTTGTAATGTATATCTGCAATTGAGTATTATTAGCCTGCACTTTCTTTTATAGTTATTTAAGAAAGGAAATCTTACTAAGTCAGAATAGTATTTTCAATAAAGTGCATAGTTTGCAGGATAGTGTATGGAATTTTCCTTACCCAAAATTGACATTTCAAATGTTTGCACACCAGGACATTCTCAAATGAGACTGAATTCTCCAGTTCACAAGAGGCCTGGAGAAAGCAGGCAGGCAGCTACAAGTTCCTTCAGTTTCCCATAACACAACTTTAAAACATGTTTCATGAAAGTAAATATTAATATCAAACTGTACCAATAATAGAAATATGAGACACCTATAACAGTTGCTAATAAATGCAACATTTATGATCACAGATTAATAAAACAATGACTTAATTCACTAAAGTTATTTGTTACCAGCATCACAAGCATAACTAATATTTTTTTTTGGGGGGGGAGGGAGGATTGTAGGAGTCAATACTTGTCAAGTTACAATTTTAGTAAGAAATCCAGTATTACAGTTGCTGCTACTACAGTAAGAGTTAGAATGCCACAAAACCTCTATTTAAAGTTATCTGCATCATCTAAATGTTGATGTGGGGGAACGTAACAGAGGTGAAGGTTTTCTAATACTATTTTTTTTTAAGCATGGGGAACTAACGTGTGTGTATATATATATATATATATATATATATATATATACAGAATACATGATGGCAACGTGTGGTATACAATGAAATAATACAATCGAGGGGGTGGAACAAGCCATAAAGCCACAAGGCTAAAGGGAGAGTGACTTTGATGAGCTTGTTCAGCCCTGAGATGGTATTAATTCATGAGTATGCTGGACTATGCTATCTTTTATTTTATATAATACATTAGGTTGGACAGTTTTTGCTGCGTCCTATATTTTGCCATAGTGTTGGAGGGGTGGGAGGTGTAGGGTGGCTGTTACATGCCTTCTTAAGAGGCTTGTTACATGTGTTACTAAGATTGTTAGTAGTATGTTGGGTAGTAATGTGTCATTATGGTGTTACTAACACATTAATATAGTGGTAGTACATATATAATATTTATGTATAGTGCTTGTTAGGTATTAATATGCTATTATGGTGTTAGTAACACAGTAATACAGTGTAATTAGCTAATTGATTACCATAATAGGGTAATTGGCTACCATCATATAAGGGAAAATATTTTATGGCACACACACACACAAACACACACACAACATTCATCAGGCACGTATTAGTTACAGGACCAGAAACATTTAATGGTGTGTATTCCAAAACTTCATATTTCTATATCAGATGTTGCAGGATTATAAATTAAACTATATCATTATTGTCAATCTCAGCATATACCTCATAAAATAAACACTATAGAGTAATGATTTGATTTGCGAGGGGGCTCTGAGCATTGGAAGACAAAATGAGCAAGGGTCAGTTCAAAACAGCATATACATTTATTAACACAGGGACTGGATATTGAGGAATGTGAACCTTTTCCCTGCCCCTGAAAGAGTTATTTAACTGTAACAGCATAGTTTTAAGTGTAGGATAACGATTAAGTATACTGAAGTGTATATAAATTAATTTACTGAAAAGAATCTAATTAAAATGGTATACAATGCAGAGAGATGGAAATCCAGCCCCCATTTACTACATCCACAAAATGCACTTACTGTGGTTTAGGAATTCTCTCTGCTTTTCTAGCTTATTTGGTTCTTCATTTTTGCTACTAAAGATTTTTTAATCATTATATGTGGTCATCCGCCAGGCAGGGGTTCATACTTTGTCTGCTCTCAGATTAACAAAATAATTTACCACTTAAGACCATCCATCGCTTAAAAAAAAAAAACTCTGCCAGAAGTGGTTGTGTTTTCTGAATTTTTTTTTAATGTATGTTCTGTGGCAGCTTTCTGGTTTGTGTTTTAGCAGATGCTGAATGCTATACAGACAGCACATCAATCAATCAATTAATCACTTTATTTAACCAGGCATCTGATAAGTACTGCAAAGGTTACAACCTGAAGTATATAGCTGTTTTGTTTCTCATGTGAAAGTCGTTAACTACATTCTAAATAGTTTAAGAAACCACCGAAACCTGGAGCATTCGACTTTCAGCAGAGTGTTTATGAGGAATTATACAATCCTACACATTACAATTAGCACCAATAATGACGTGTGCCTGTAATAACAGTTTACATACCAATCCTAATAAATATGCCAGGTTTCCTATTAAGTTTATCAATTGTATATTAAATAAATAGCATTTTAGGGCAGTTACTTTGGTACAAATGTGGTGACTCTGGCTGGGCTAGTCAGAAGAAATATGAAACATTTCAAAATTTTGAGGCCAGTCAGGGAAGAGCCTTTGCCTAGGTGCTGTGCACGGTAGATTTAGAATGGTAAGGTACTTATCTAGTTGAGACTTTTACTAACATACTAAAATGCCAGCAGAATAGGCCTAATGGTCTTTCGCGTCTGCTGGTTTGGTCAGATCCCACCCTGGGAGCTGACCTTGCTGCACTCCTCGCCTTCTCTGGCTTCTCCCTTCCCAATTCCGGATATTCTCGCTGCATTGCGTTTTGCTTCCAGAACCCTTCCCCTGTACCTGTCCCACCCCCTCTTGAACCCCTCCACCGTCTCTGCCTCCACCAGCCCCCTAGGCAGCACATTCCATGGCTCCACCACCCTCTCAGTGAAGTAGCACCTCCTCCTTTCTCCCCTGAATCTTTCCCCCTCCAGCTTCCACCCATGCCGTCTAGTGGCCCCCTCCTCCTTCCTTCGAAGCACCCTGACTGCTCCTTCCCTATTAACCCCCTTCGTGTACCTGAAGACCTCTATCATGTCCCCCCGCTCCTTTCTCTCTTCCAATGTGTATTTATTTAGCTCATCGAGCCTCTCCTCATAGGTCCTGTCCCCCAAGCCCTAAATCATTTTGCTTGCCCTCCTCTGGACCATCTCCAGGAGTTTAATGTCCCTCTTTAAGTGGCCTCCAAACTGCATGCAGTACTCGGTCAAGCCTCACCAAGCAGTTATACAGAGGAGTATCTACTTCTCTTCTGGAGGTGATCCCTAGCGATGCATCCCAGCATCCTGTTGGCCTTGGCTGCTGCCCTCCTACAAGTCTCCGAGTTGTTCATCTTGACATCCACCACCACCCCCAGGTCCCTTTCAGCCATCGAGACTTGTAGCATTTCAGCCCCAGGGTGTACACTTGGCCCGAGTTTCTGGCCCCCAGGTGCAGTACCTTGCATTTCCCTGCATTGAACCTCAGCTTCCTCTTTCTAGACCATATTTCCAGAGCCTCCAGGTCCCCCTGTAGGGCCACCCTCCCTTTCTCCCCATCCACCACCGTCCCCAGTTTTGAGTCATCCACAAAGAGACTCATCTCACTCCTGATACCTGTCCTTATGTCAGAGATGTAGGCGTTGAACAGGAGGGGCCCAAGGACTGATCCCTGTGGGACCCCACCAATAACCCTCCTTGGGGATGAGACTATCCCGCCAACTATGACCCTCTGGGTCTGGTCCTGGAGCCAATTGCCTATCCTAGAAAGACGTCCACTGGTCTACCCAGGTCCAAGGCACTCGTCACCCAGTCATAGAAGTCCACAAGGTTTGTCTGACACAATTTCCCCGGGACGAATCCATGCTGTCTATCGTCCAGGCACCCTGACTTTTCCAGGTCCCCCCCTAGCCTCCCCTTGACAATGCAGTCCATCACCTTGCCCACCACCAATGTCAGGCTGACAGGCCTGTAGTTCTCTGCCACCTCCCTTGATCCCCCCTTGTGGATAGGCACTATATGCGCCACCTTCCACTCCTGGGGCACCCACCAAGTCCTCAGAGAGATGGTGACAAGCTCCGCCAGGGGTTTCGCCAGGACATCCACAAGTTCCTTCAGCACTCTGGGATGTAATTTATCTGGCCCTGGTGCTTTCTCCATCTTAAGTGACCGGAGGGCTTCTGTCACTCTCTCTGCTGTGATTTCCACTTCTGCTACCTCTTCTCCCTGCTTAGCCTTCCCCCCTTCTGCCAGTGATGCCTCCCCCTCTCCCCAGACCAGCCGATCGGTAAGGGTCCCCCCCTCCTCAGTATCACTGTCTCCTCCCATGTATGATGCAGCACCCCCATTTTCCTTGGTGAAAACTGAGGTAAAGTACTAATTTAGTACCTCAGCCTGCTCCCCTGGGTCTTGTGCCCATCTCTCCCCTGTTTTAATCCTGCTAATCTGCCCCTTCACCCTTCGTTTTTCCCCAATGTATCTAAAGAACCCCTTGTTCTCTCTCCTAATTTCCCTGGCCAGGTTCTGCTCCTTCCTTGCCTTAGCCGCCCTCACCACCCTAGTGGCCCTTCTAGACATCAGCTCATACTCCCCTCGATCCCTTTCACTCCTTGAGCACTTGAACTGCCTATAGGCTGCCTTCTTTCCCCGCACCACCTCCTGGACCTCCCTGGTCCACCAGCAGGGTTTTCAGGTCCTACCGCATTTTCGTCTTACTCTTGCACAGGTGCTGGTAGCATCCTGCACCCCTCTCCTGATGACTTCCCACCTACTATCAGCGTCCATGCCTGACCCAATCACATCCAAATGCTTCTTAAGGATCCTTCCCATTTCCTTAAAATCCACCCCCCTGAAGTCAGTTACCTCTGTCTTTGTGCAGCCTTCTACCCCTCCTTGGCCCAGGCAGAACCAGACCGTGGCATGGTCACTCCCAGCCAATGGGTCCCTTACCCCCAGGCCCCCAATCTGGTCACTGTCTGCCAGGACCACATCCAGTACCCACGCCTCTTTGGTCAGTTCCCCCACCTACTGAGTTAGGAATGCATCTTGAAAGACATCCAACAACCTCTGTTCCCTGGCCACTGAGGATGTCATAGTCTCCCAGTCTGTTCCTGGCATGTTTAAGTCCCCCAACACCACCACCCTTCCCCTGCCCAATCTGCAGTGTCTCCCAACATCTGACACCAGGCTCTCCTCCAACTCCTCCGCCAGTGCAGGGGGTCTATACACCACTCCTATTTTTACTCTCTTGCCCACCCCTTGTTATCAAGGTGACCCAAATCGCCTCCACGGTTCCCTCTGCCTCCTCTACTCCCCCTATGCCAGTGCAGTTTTTGACTATCATTGCTACCTCTCCTCCCCTTCCCTCCCCCCTGTCCTTCCTGAACATAGTGTAACCCTCCAGGTTCAGGTCCCAGTCATGTCCTGCGGTGGCCCAGGTCTCAGTGACCGCTGCCACATCCACTGCTCCCTCAGTTAGCATCACCTGGAGCTCAGGCATTTTATTGCCCAAGCTCCTGGCATTTAGAAGGGCTACCTTTCACCCTTTCCCTATACTTCCATTTCCCCTGCTCGTGTTCCCATGGGGATTCTGTTTTCCCCTGGTCTGCACTTTACCAGTCTGCCTTTTCCCGCATTCCTCCAGCTCCCCAGGGGGGTGGAGGCAGAGACCCTCCTTTATCGGACCCCCCTCGACAGCCTTTTCTCCTATCCCAAATGACACAAATGACAAATGTTGCAAAATAGATTGACCTCCCTGAGATGGGAAGAACCTGGCTACATGGGCCTGTACCCGTCATCCTTTTTCAATACATCTTAAACAAGAGGATCCGGGGGAGTAGTTCAGATTCAATACACATAATAAGTTTGGGAGTCTTATTTCCATTTGAAAACAGTTCCATTTGCAATCATAACAGCCTTGCATGCTGATGGATACAGAATGCCGTGCATTCAGAATAAAAGTCGCAGTAGTTATTTTGTTTACTAAACGTTGTCTCAAATCTATCTTTTTTGTAAGACCCTTTTCTTTGGGTGTTATTAATATGATGACCTTATATCCTCCTATGCAATGAGTTATACACACGGATACCAAGAATGTTGCAAGAGCCTGAACTCCTTATGCGTCCGTGCGCAACACTTCGGCACTAGCCTGTTTATCTGCTGCCCAAAGCAGAGTTTCCCATCTTTGCAATTACACAATTTGTGTCTTGCACACATTTTGCACAACCTCTGTCTAGCACTAGACAGGAACAGTCATATGGCATGATAGTATATATATATATATATATATATATATTTGTATATATATATATATATATATATATATAGTTCCTCTCTGTATCCAGGTTTGTGTACTGCAGTCAGAAGCAAGAGGCTTAGGAGAGCAGAGAAAAACACACAAGTTTGTGCCTCTGTCAGTTGTGTGCTTGGGCTGGTTGCGTTGCCTAAGAACTGTCCCCCCCCCCAAGGAATTCTGTATTGTACAGGAAAATTAAGCAGTCTATAGCACAAAAGGCTGCCATAAAAGTACTGATTAAATATGAGTTTAGAGGAATTCACCACCATAAAAATAATACAGTTCAGTGGGGAGATGCATACAAATATTTACATGAACCCAGGTGTACCTATGTTCATGCTGAGGAGGTCTGTGGCATATCAAAATGGGGGGCACTGCTAAAAAGGTTAGCTGATGCTTGGGGATATAGAAACATAGACTTTGACAGTACATAAGGATTGCTTGTTCTGTCCAATCTGCCCATTTATCCCTTACTACACTATTACCGCAGACCGTAGGTAGAGCAACGGGATGTGATTATTTAATCAGCAGCCTGTGATGCTCTGATCAAAATATGGCAGGTTATTTTGTTTATCTTCACTGAGGGTGCATGGCTGTCAGGTCAGGCCGGTTTGCCTAAGAACTGACAGATAGCTCCAGCTCTCTACTTTTACAGCGTGTGCATGCCTCCTGGAATTTTAAAGCAACATTGCCCTCTTCAAGGACGTAACAGAGGTACACTTGGAAAAGGGATGCCTGTACAAGGGTGTCACAAGATAGATCCAGTATGTGTGGGGATTGCACTAACTAGCATACAGTACACATACACCCACCCCCTCTTCATTAGCCCTTGATGACCGTCTGTTATTTATTTACTCAGCTGTGCAATATTTGTGTGTAAAGCACCCTGTCTAATGCGAAGTGACAGCTTCTTAAAGGGTTCATGTCCGGGGGATTGGAGGGGTAGTTTTGCTTTCTTGAGGAATAAATGAAAACAACATATGGGTAAGTTTGTTATTGCTGAAAAAACAATCTTACTGCACATTCCAGGGGCTGGTTCAGCTAGGCAGGACCAGTGGCTGGTACCCACTGTTATCTTGCTAGTTTCACTCACCCTTCACTTGTCAATCCCGGGCAGAAAGGGTTAATGCTGGATTGCGGTCCCCAGCTCATGTCTGTCACTGGTACTGTAGCTTTGCTAGAAGAAGCCTTAAGTGGTAGTATGCTGGAGTTAAAAAATGAGGGTTGCAGTAAAAACAGTAATTTAAGCACACTAAAAAGTTTGTGATGTTGCCGTGCTTGAGACTGATGTGCTGTATAATTTAAAACTTCTTTTTATATGTCTACACATTTGGATCACAGACTTGAAAAATCAGCAAAATAAAATTCCTTTGTTTTGTTTTTTTACAAATATGGTTTTACTACTATCAAACACTTTGAATTGCATCAAGTTCAAAGTATCCCTAATTTAAAAGTCAATTAGCACTTTAAACTTTAGTCAGTGACAACAGAAAAAAAAGACCCAAGTCCATCCAAGTTGCCCAGAATTAAATCCTGCAGACTAACCAGTCCAGTGTGGATCAATTTAAGCACTGTAGCTTTAAATTGCTTATAGGAAATCTCATTTTCTTACCCAAACAGTCTCCTCTTGCATGTGTGAGAGTAAGATTTAATGAGAAGGAAGTGTGAGAGTGGGTGGTTTGTGGCTGCTCTCCCTTTGAGAGGTAGCCTGCAGTGAAACAGTACAGGATGAGATTCCTGTATAAATTCATTTTTCAGGCTCCTCTCATCTTCACATTTCACTCTCTACTCTTTATGTTCATATCGAGGGAATGGGGATTAAAAAAAAAAAAGCAAACGGAGACCAAAAATGAACCAGGACTTTATTCTGCAAACTAATTGGAGCTTTTTCTCTGATTTTTTTTTCTCCATGAAAGGCAGAGGCAGAGAGAGAGTGTCCCACAACAAATCGTGCAATTACTGACTGATACTGTACCACCACAACCTTTCAGGACACCAGCAACACTAGTAGTGCTGCCTACTGCAGGGCTAGGACATTTCTTCTCTCCACCTTGTTCTAAGAGTTTATACACTTCCAGCCAGCCAGTCTGCCCGCTGGTGTTACCTTGTCTTCAGGCTGTGAGCCCTCCCTGTTTCAGTAATAATAGTATAGGAAGGGTAATAATTACCAGGTATACCGCCAGCGGAGGACATTGCCACAGGCTCCACCCAAGTGCCGCCATAAAAAACAAGGCCAGCACGGGGTGGGAACCAGAAAAAAAGGTGGATCTTTAGGAGCTGCTCTGGTGGAGGTGGGGGTGGATCTTACCAAAAAGAAAACAACTAATGCTTCCTCCCATTACTCATGTTCCAGTTCTTGTACCTCCCAATTAAGAAAGAAAATACCACCCTGAAACCACTGACTAAGATGAAAGTGCGTATATTTGAAGGCAGAAAGCATTTCTTGGAGGAGGGTCAGGCAGAGGAGACTATTTACACCTTCAGCCAGTTCCACGGATGGAAAACATGGCATCAGCCCTTTTGTACATGCAAAACGTCTGCAGTGCTCTGCCCATGCAGCCATAAAAATCGGGAATCAGAGAGGACAGCATGTGAGACAAAGGCAGCTGGAGCTACATATTGTTGGGGGGTCAAAGGTGGGGAAAAACAATTCTTCAGAGAAAGCAGGGAGTATTGTTAGGTTACAAGAGCGTACTAGAGGAAGATGAATAAAAAGCAACCATTCTTAATCATTACTTCTGCTCTGTCTTCACAAGGGAAAACAGTGGGCCCCTACCTGAAAGTTGCATCAAGGCAGCTGTCAGGAGCATTCCTGAAATGGGGCAGCCAGTATTTACCAGAGAAAGGGTCCAAAAGGGATTTGAAGCCCCAAAGGTACATAAAACCCCAGGGCTGGATGGGATGCACTCGAGGGTGCTCAAGGAATTGGCTGCAGAACTAACTGATCCTCTAGTAGGGTTATTCAGTAGCTCAGTCTAGACAGGGGTAGTTCTGAAAGACTGGAGGGTTGCAGACGTATTTCCTCTACACAAGGGGGGGGGGAGACAAGGAGCAACCAGGAAATTACAGACCTATAGAAAACAACAAACCAGGCCATCAACAGCTTATCTGTGTGGTATAAAGCCACTTGCTGACCAACGAAGAAACAAAATAGTTCACTGTATTCAAGTTAATACTAATACCCTTAGTGTCCCCAACACTGAGCACTGCAGCAGAGGAAAGGGACCTGGGAGTCATCATACTAACATATACTAACATACTAAAAGGCAGCAGAATAGGCCTGATGGTCTTTCGTGTCTGCTTGGTAGTCAGCCCCTATTGGGTGCTCGCTCTCCCACCCCCCAGCCCCTGAGAGGGTAATCCTCGACTTCAGTTTACCCATGCACCTGTCCCACCCCCCCTCTTGAAGCCTTCTACTGTGCCCTCCTCCACCAGACTCCCGGCAGTGCATTCCACGATCCCACCACCTCTCAGTGAAGCAATGCTTTCTATGTTCTCCCTGTAATTTCCCCCCTCCAGCTTCCATTCATGCCCCCTGGTTGTGCCCCCTTTCTTTAGCCTGAACATTTCTTGGGCTCTGCCCTTGTTTATCCCTTTCACATTTTTGAAGACCCCTGTCATGTCCCCCCTGTCTCTCCTCTCCTCCAGTGAGTACAGCCCAAGTTCTTCCAGCCTTTTCTCATAGGTCCTTTCACTCATGCCCTGAACCATCCTGGTCACCCTCCTCTGGACCCTCTCAGCAGTGCTATATCCTTCTTGAGGTGAGGTCTCCAGAACTGCATGCAGTACTTGAGATGTGGCCTGACCAAGGCATTATACAGAGGAAGGATCACCTCCCTCCTCCTGGACATAATTCCCCAGGCTATGCAGCCCAGAATCTTGTTTGCTTTTGCCACAGCTCTTCTGCAGTTTCCAGTATTATTTATTTTGATGCCTACCACCACCCCCAGGTCCCTTTCACTTGATGTGGTTTGCAGTAAGACCCCCAGGGTGTATACATGACCTGGGTTTCTGACCCCCAGATGCAGCACCCTACACTTCCCTGGATTAAACCTCCGTCCCCACATCTTTGACCACCCCTTCAGGGTATCTAGGTCCCTCTGGACTGTGTCTCTCACTTCATTCCCTTCCACCAGTGCTCCCAGTTTTGAGTCGTCCGCAAAGAGGCTCATCCTACTCCTAACCCCCTTCCCATATTGGAGACATAGGCATTGAACAGGAGTGGCCCTAGTATTAAACCTTGGGGAACCCCACTGAGGATCTACCTAGGGAAGGAGACTATCCCACCAACCACTACCCTCTGTGTTCACCCCGTTAGCAAATTATCTACCCATCTAAGCAATTGTCCTCATGTATAACTCCCTCAAACAAACAAGCCAGTGTAAGACCTATGGTAAGGCTAACAGGATGCTGGAGTGTATTAGAAGGGGTACCGGGAAAAGGAAAAGCAGGGTACTACCACCTCTATATAGCTCATCTAAGAGGCCAGTCTGGAATACTGTGCTTAGTAGTAGTAGTAGTAGTAGTAGTAGAAAAAATCTTTCTTTTTATACAGGATAAGCTGGAATAAAACTGTACCTAAGGAATGACAGGGCAGGCTGGAGACAGTGCAATGCAGGGTGACCAAGATGATTCAGGGCCAACAGGGCAGATCTTATGAAGATCATCTGAAGGCACTGAACATGTACTCACCGAAGACCAGATGAGAGAGGGGAATATGATAAAGATCGTCACGTTCCTGAAGGGAAAAATCAAGATAAACTGCTGGGAACTATTTAGCGGGGGCAGGGGCACAGACTCAAGACCTCAAGGTCACGAGTGAAAACTGGTGGAAGGAAGGCTTAAGAGGGATGTGAGAAAATTCTGTTTTAGGGAAAGGGTGGTGGAGCCGTGGAACAGTCAGCCAGCAGAGGTGGTGAGCATTAAGGCTGTAAATGGTTTGAAGCATGGCTGGGACAGAGTGAAGGGTTTGGTGGTTGCTCAGGTCAGGAGTAGTACGGAGGGAGTGGAGGGGTGGTCTGGAAGCAATAAAACCCCATATGGACAATATACCCCGGGGTAGATAGGGAACTCCAGTCAGACTAGATAGACCTTTGGTCTTTTTCTGCCATCTATGTTTCTATCAAACTTTCTTCCATAACTTCCTTCCTAAATCTCTCAAATTTCTATAAAACATCAGGTTGTTAGTCTGATTTCTGTTACACAAGACAAAGTAGGGATGACCACTGTAACTGTACTGGTTTTTCATAAAACATTCTTAAAAAGCTGGCAAAAGTTTTGGCCCTCCAAATGGAATTGGCAGAGTTTGAGGAGGCATTCGACTACCAGGAGAACTACCATTGACGCCTTAATCTTCGATTAAGGGGGCTGCCGGAGGGACGAGAGGGGATCAGTGCTTTGGATTTCTGTGTTGGGGTGCTACCAGAATTATTGGGCCTTCAGTCTGTGAAGGGGTGCATTAAAATAGAGTGCGCTCATCGGGCTGTGATGCCCTGACCGCCCGCAGACCAACCTCTGAGGCAGGCGATCATGAGGTTTCATAATTTCCAAGATCGGGAGGAAATCGTGAAAGCCTATAGAGAAAAAGGCATTTTGGTTTACGAGGGTCATCGGCTCTTCCTCTCACAGGATTACTCTGCCCGACTACTTAAAAGGTGGAAAATGTTTAATGGGCTAATGCAACAGCTTCGGGATATTAAAGTTGAGAATTTCCTGGTATATCCCGTGACCTTGAAAATTAAACATGATGGGGCAACCTTTTCATTTTGGGAAGTCGACAAGGCAGAACAGTTTGTTCGTTCTCTGATGCAGAAGCTGAGCTGAATGGAGAGACTGAGGAATCTGGTAATACCCCCCTTATTCTCAATGCCAGCACCGTGAGGAG
Organism: Neoceratodus forsteri; assembly: GCA_016271365.2. NCBI lineage: Eukaryota > Metazoa > Chordata > Ceratodontiformes > Ceratodontidae > Neoceratodus > Neoceratodus forsteri. The sequence continues at coordinate 821,053,456 of CM028137.1, read as the reverse complement.
ACTTAATTGTTTTGAATGTTAAGCAGCTTGCCTCTTTGGGAACTGGCTGAAGGGAACCTATTGTTCTGCTTGTTCTACGATGCTGCGCAGTGAGGTACTGTAAAATGAGGTCTAATGCTTAAAGCCTGTGAGTAGGACAGTTCCGAACCATTGCTGCAGTGCGTATGACCTGAGTTAATTACAGGAAGCCTGTCTGAGGAGTGGCGTGAAAGATTTCGATTTGGACTAAGTGTGAGATGCAGCCTTGAAAAGCAAGGACTGGCCACTGTTTAAGTAAAGGTATGAGGGCTGGTGAGAAGAGGGGCTTGGAGCTCACTGCAGCCTAACTCTGGTGGAAGGCCCTCCTTGCAGTTTAAAGGAGGATGCCCAGAAGGAAATGGGGAATGTGGCAGGCTTTCTCTGGCTATAGGCCTGAATGCCTTTCCCCCAGGCTGTTGTTTTGTATTCTGTCTCCCTTTTTCTTTTTTTTGTTCTTCTTTTTCGGATCTGCGCTTGGAAGAGGTGGCCCTTTGGGAGATTAGTGAGAGGGATCTAGTGAGAGTGCTAGTTCGGGACTGAGAGGGGACCACTCCGTATCTATGGGGGATTTCTTGGAAGCAAGCAGATAACAGGGGAAGGGCCTGGGAAGAGATTGTGGGTAAGGAAGTGGACACAAGTTACGGGGCTCATGTAAAGAGAAGAGGGGGATTTGGTTGGGAGGCTGCATGCACAGTTGATGGGGGGGATCTATTCGGACAAGTTGATCAGGCTTCAAGGGGTATTAGAATGTTCATCTGGGGAAATAGGGGGGCAAATCTGAAAACAAGTAATGGAGCACTGGGGGAAGATCTATGGGGGCAAGTGAACAAGGTATGATGAAGTGTACATCGGCTGTGGGGGGGAGGTGCAAACGTCAGAAATGGGAATATGTTTGACACTCGCGCCTGGGAGGCAATTAGTGTCGCAAAGGGGGAAAGAGTAGAAAGAAACTCGGTGGGACAGACTGATAAAGGCCTATCAGGCTAAGATTAAGGGAGGAAAGCTTAGTGGTTGCAGAGGAGAGATGTGAAAGAGGAAAGAAGGGGGAGGGAGAAGATACCAAAGCAATGCAAGAGGTGAAAATTATTTTAAGGCACATCAAAGGGGGATTACAGTTGGGGAGGGAGGGTGGGGACGAGAGAAGGTCTGTTGGGGAGAGATTTATGATTAGTCATGGGATAGGGAAGGGGAGATATGAAGGGACATATCAGAAATGCCAACAAGGGAGGGAAGGGGAACAGTTGTGGGTTTTACAATTGACTGTTATAGTTGTTGTTGTTACTACTTATATGTGTTTTGGTGCAATCATTAGAGTGTGTAATGGGTTAAATCCACAAGGAGTATGGGACATGGAATGGTACAGGGACTACTGGAGGCATGTCAACTGGCCAAGACGGCCCTTGTATAATAATGGTGGGATATATATGAAGGGCTAAGCGTATAATAATGGATAAGACACAAAGCCTTAATGTTATGTCCTGGAATGTAAGAGGAATATTAAATCCAGTTAAAAGAACATCACTGCTGATGGCACTGAAAAAGGTAGGGGCGCAGGTAGCTCTCATACAGGAAACACACCTGACTGATACGGAACATGCCAAACTGGCACAGAATTGGGTGGGGAGGTGTTACGCGACATCCTTCTCGGCACACAAGAGAGGAGTGACTACATTGGTGCATAAGGCCCTCCTCTTAGAAGTCACTAGGGTGGTTAGAAACCCTAAGGAGGTATGATATGTATTTACTTCAGGAGAAATAAAAGGGGAGCAGGTGACTTTTGGGTGTATTTATGCCCCTGAGGTATATGATCCGCAATTTTATACGTCCCTGCTGGATTTACTAATAAAAGAACAATTTCCAGGGTTAATTTTGAGAGGTGACTTAAACTGGACAATGGATCCGAACATGGATCATTCTGAGGGGAAGAGGGGGAAAGAATCAGCAGTTATGCAACAATGGCAGGTGGGCATGGCGGACCTGGACCTGGTGGATGCCTGGCGTACTGCTAACCCAGGAGGGAAAGAACATACCATTTACTCAAATCCACATAATACGTCATCTCGCCTTGACTATATCTACCTGACTAGGGGGCAGTATGGGCGAATTCAGGACATACTGCATAGCACTATACATGTATCAGATCAGGCGATGGTTATTATGAAGCTGCAAAGTAGGGAGAAGCAGAAAAGCCCTCCTCCATGGAAATTTCCAGCATATATGGTTAAAAGTACAGAATTTAAAGAGTACTTAGCAGAACAGTGGAAATATTATATTGAGACAAATGACACGGCAGAGGTGTCTAAGGCCACTTTGTGGGAGGCGAATAAGGCCTTCATGAGAGGGGATAATCATAGAATATATGGCTAGTATTAAAAGGCAAAGGCAAGAGAAGTGACTAGAGCTTGAGAGGAAGCTAAAGGATTTGGAGAAGAAAGTTGCAGGTGGAGAACAGGGACAGGTTGTTTGGCTCCTGGGGACAGTAAGAGAGGCCTTGAATGCTCTCCTCAGGACAGAAGCAGGGAGGGTTTGGTTTTTTAATAAACACCAAATATTTGAGTGGGGGAACAAACCTGGCCTGATGTTAGTAAGACTCATGAAGGGAGGCCATGGCCTAACTCGAATTACAGGGGTGAAGGATGGAAACAGGGTTCTACATAAGGACACGAAGAGAATAAAGGAAAGCTTCCAGGTATTCTATCAACAGCTATACCAGGCAGAGCATTTGGGTAAGGGAAAGCAGATGATGGAGTTTTTAGATAAAGTGCAACTGCCAGTGGCCACGCAGGCTCAGAGGGAACAATTGAGTCAGCCAATCACTAAAGTAGAAGTACTGAGCACCATACAGAAGCTGCAAGGGGGTAAGGCTAGTGGTCCGTATGGATTCCTGGCAGAATATTATAAATTAATGGGAGGACAGATAGGGGAGTTGCTCTGTGGGGTTTTTCAACAGGAAAGGGAGATGGGGGAAGTCAATCTGCCCAATACCTGCTATGATGCCACTATATGTCTAATACACAAGGTGGGAAAGGATGTAAAGCAGTGTGCCTCTTATAGGTCTATTTCCCTGCTCAACTGCGACATAAAAATATTAGCAAAGGTCCTGGCTTCCAGGCTTGAAGATGTACTCCTGGGGTTAGTTCACCCAGACCAAACCGGGTTCATTAAGGGCCAACAATCATATCATAATAAGCGGTGGTTACCCAACATCATATGGAGAGTGAATCAGGGGAAAGAGGAAATAGGCATTATTTCAATGGATGCCGAAAAAGCATTTGATAAAGTAGAATGGGGGTACCTATTTGAGGTAATGTCCCAGTTTGGTCTGGGTGAGTCATATATTGGGTGGGTGAGGGCTATGTATGTGGCGCCTCGGGCCCAAGTGATGGTAAATGGGACCCTCTGAGAGAGATTTAATCTAGAACGGGGTACAAGGCAGGGTTGCCCTCTCTCTCTCCTTCTGTTTGCAATGACAATTGAGCCACTAGCAGTGGTGATACGTGGCTGTGGGGAGATTACGAGGGTAGAGGGGATGCGAAGGTCACAGCATAAACTTGCTCATTATGCAGACGACATGCTCCTGTTCCTCAAAAACCCACGACAGTCTGTGCCTCCTTTGCTGTCCCTAGTGGAAGAGTTTGGTGCCTTCTCTGGTTATAAGATTAACCTGGGGAAATCGGAGATAATGTGCTATCCAGGAACAGGGAACAAAGCGGAACAATGGGTGTTGAAGCCGGTTGGGGCTAGCTTTACCTATTTGGGCGTCCAGGTGGGATGGGCACTGGGTTCCCTGTATAGGCTAAATTATACCGCCCTGCTGAAAGTGTTAGAAGCAGACCTTAGGAGATGGGCACAGCTGCTGATTTCGTGGCTGGGTAGGGTGAACCTTGTCAAGATGAATATCCTGCCACGGATCCTGTACCCGCTACAGATGTTACATGTGGGATTGATGAAGGGGGATATTAAAAAGACAGAGAAGGCATTCTCCACCTTTATATGGAGGGGAAAACATCCATGGATCAGTTTACAGAGGCTGAAGGTGGAAAGAGATAAGGGGGCCCGAATTTCCCTGATATGGGTAATTATTTTTTGGCAATACAACAAAGATATATAGCAGATTGGGTGCACCAACCCAAGGTGGCTAGTTGGGTGGACTTAGAGCAGAAGGGGGTCCAGGGAAGACTTACAGCATATCTACACAGCAGGGGGGGGCAGAGTGTATAAAACTGGGGGAAGTGGTAACCCACTAGTGGAGCAAGTTCTAATAGCCTGGGGACAGCTCAGGAGACAGGGATGGATACAGAGGGGAGAAACCTTGTTGTTGCCAGTGGCGGGTAATCCCTTTTTTCTTACCAGGGCTAGAGGATATGGGTTTCCAGCAATGGGAACAGAAAGAAATCTGAAGTCTAGGGAATCTCTTGGTGCAAGGTCAGTTTTGCACATTTAAGAATAGGCAGGATACATTGGGCGTGGAAGGACGACATATGTTTCGATACCTAGAGGTGAGGGCATTTATGGGTAGCCTTGCAAGGGAAGAGAGGGGAGGGTGCAAGCTGGACTGCGTAGAGAGTCTGGTCTATCAGGCTCAGACTGATCCCAAAGGTTTTTTTTTTTTAAACTTTCTTTATTTAGTGAAATTTATTGGGCCTAGGCCCATGCAACATACACATACATCAAACAACCAACAATCATACAAATTGATTCACTTCTAATGCTATCACTGGCAGGGAAGTCCTATGGCAAAGCGAATGTACAGTATACAGTGTAATTTATGCTGAAACAAAATAAAATATCCAGAGTATCCATCTAGATGCATCCTCTAAGTATCCCCAGAATACATTTCCAACTTGTATCCCGAAGGATGCCCCTCTCAAGATAGGGGGGATCGGCTGGGAGGAGAGGGAGGAGAGGGGACGAAGCACAGGGGCCCATCAAAATGTGTACTAAGAGTCTCAATGTTTTGTCAGCTTCTGCCCTATTAAACCCTAACCTGGGCCTTCACTTGCCCCTACTCAGGGAACAAACTCCGGCCTCTTCACTGCCATGTAAAGAACCCACCGCCTCCACAAAATCTCAAAGGCAGGGACCCTTTTATTAAGCTTGGCTGTTATTGATTCCAATCTATACACATCTATCATACGTTCCTGCCACATGTTTAGGGTGATCCTCTTAGAGGATAACCAATTACTTGTAATCACTTTTTGGGCCACAAGAAAAGAAATTTTCAAAAAGTTAACCGTCGGGGGTCTCAGAGTTCCCTAGGCAGCTCTAAGAAAAAATAACAGAGAGGGGACACCTTCAGTTCAGGGTCTATGATTGCCCTTAGAGCCCACTGAAGACTTTGTTTAAAGGGGGTTAACTTGGGGCAATCCCACAATAAATGAGCTAAAGATGCAGGTGCATACTCGCAACTCCTCCAGCACACTGCAGAGATAGAAACATGGAATCTTGCCTGAATAGCTGGGGATCGAAAATAACGGGCAAGAATCTTCCAAGAGAACTCCTGCCAGCTCCCTGATGAAATACGCCAGGGAACCCTCCTTTGAGTCCATACCCAGAAGTCCTCAGGAATCAGGACTCCCAAGTCCCTTTCCCAAGCTATTTTTATGTGTGCGGAGGAGTCCCCCTTCCAAGATAAGAGTGCCCGGTATAACTTGGATATTATATGAGACCTAATCGGGTCCCTTTCTATTGCCTTTTTAAGAAAATATGCAATTTGTGGAGACGAAGAGTCCCCCAACTTAAATTGTATCATAAGATTGCTAATATAATTTCTTATTTGAAAATATCTAAATCTATCTTTCCAACTGATTCCATATTTATCAACCAGTGAATCAAATGGTAGAATCGTATTTCCATCCAGGAAATGCCAGATCAAGTGTAAACCCCTTTCCTCCCATCTCTTAAAGCCTCCATCCTATCTGTTAGGTGGGAAAGAGTTCAAGTATGGGACCGAAGTCAACAGACAGCTCCAGCTCTTAGCATCTTTATCTCCTAGAACACCATGCCACACACTCAGGGTGGAAGCTGTATAGGGGTTCTCTTCCTGATTTAAACTTGATCTCCCTCTTTGCCTTAATAGCATATCATTCATATTTTTAAATGATGTGGCCTCCCCTATTTGCACGTCTTTCCACTTGGCTGAGTACGCTTGGTCCAACCAGCAGATGGCAGTACATAACTGGGCTGCACAGTGATATAGTTTAAAATTTGGCAGTGCTAAACCCCCCTCCGCCTTTGGGATCTGGAGTACTGAGAGGCGAACCCTAGGTTTTTGTGGGCCCCAAATGAAGCGTGACACTGTTCTACTTAAGGAATGAAAAAATGCCTCCGGGACAAGGATAGGGAGAGTCTGAACCAAATATAAGAATTGAGGGAGTATTATCATTTTTATCCCCTCCACCTTCTGAACCATAGGCATAGCGACAGGAGCCCATCTATCCAGCTCTAACTTAATTTTCCTCAACATTGGCACAAAATTGAGGGGATACAGCTGGTCCGCCTGACCACTTAATTGGACCCCTAGGTACTTGATCTGAGAAGTGTCCCATCTGAAAGGGAACTCCCTTCGAATCCGCTCTGAGGGATCGTAGTGTGATTTCAAGACCTCTGTTTTATTCATATTGATTTTGTAGCTGGCCAGGAGACTAAATTCCGATAACCTCGCCCATAAGGGTTCTAGCGTATATTCTGGGTCTCTAAGATAAACCAGCAGGTCATCGGCATATAGTGCCAACTTATGCGTCCCCCCCCCCCAGATCCCAACCCCTCACTAGTTCATCCCTCCTTAGGGCTTGGGCCAAAGGCTCCAAGTACAACGCAAAAAGTAGGGCGGAGAGGGGGCATCCCTGTCTTGTACCTCTATGCAGGTCTATTGGAGGGGAGACTCTTCCATTAATCTTTATGTATGCTTTCGGTTTGGTATGTATGTTATGTATAACTCAGGTGAATGATTCTGAAAATCCAAAAGCGCCCAGAGCCAAACCCAGGAATTTCCATGCCACTCGGTCGAAGGCCTTCTCCACGTCCAGACTTAATATCAGGCTGGGGGCCCCCGACCGGGCGGCATGGTGTAAAATTTGTAGCGATCTTTTAATATTGTCCTGGGTCTGCCTACCAGAGATAAACCCAGCCTGATCCCCATTGATCAATTCCGGTAAGGTCACTGCCAGGCATCTTGCCAATATTGAAGTAAACAACTTATAATCAATATTTAAGACTGAAATGGGGCGAAAAGCATTACATTGTGTGGTATCTTTCCCAGGTTTAGGGACACTAGAGATGACCGCATAGTTCCATGACTCTGGGATTGGCTCCCCCGAATGCACCACCTTACATGCCTCCAACAGGGGATCCTTGATTTCCTGAATAAAGAATTTAAAAAACTCAGGAGTGTATCCATCTGGGCCAGGAGATTTTTTTGCTTTCAGTCTTTTAATCGCAGAGGTCAGTTCTGAAATGGATAAGGGGGAGTCAAGAGCCTCTGTCATTTCCCTTGTTAAGTTCGGTAGATTTAATTTGGTCAAATAGGTGTTAATTTGCCCTTCATCTGGGCTTTGCTCTGAGGCATACAACCTCGAGTAAAAATCCCTTGATCCATTTAGAATTTTTCCTGGGGTTTTTAATAGTTGACCTGACATAGGGTCTCTAAATCGAATGATCATGGATTTAGCGGTATGTTGTCTTAGACGATGTGCTAAGAGGCGAGATGCTCTAGGACCTGTTTCAAAATATTTTTGCCGCAGGCACTGTAGGGCCTGTTCTGTCTTAATATCTATTAGCTTTTGAATTTTTTGTTTGACTATTTGGATGTCCGGGGATATAGAATTGTCTCCCTCCGTTAATCTCCCCTGTAGCGTCAATAGTTGATTCTGAAGCTCTGCCATCTGCTGATTTTGTTGTCTTCTAAGATGTGCAGCAAACTTGATACAGTCCCCTCTGAATACAGCCTTCACTGTGTCCCAGAATATACTGCTCGGCACCTGAGGTGTCCTGTTGTCTTTTTGGATTTGTATTAACCTCTTTTTGGCCATATCAGTGAACTCTTTTAAGTTTAAAAAATAATTATTAAACTTCCAAAGGGACTGGCCCTTTTTCGCTTTCCAGTGCAACCGCAGCAGCACCTGAGAATGATCAGAGAGTACCGAGGGAATGTATTTGCATTCAACAACCTGATCCTGATGTTCTCCAGAGATCAATATGTAATCTATTCTAGCAAAGGAGCCGTGTGGATAGGAGTAGTGTGTATACTCCCGTTTGTTCTTATTGAGCGCTCTCCAGGTATCCACCAGGAAAGTACCCCTCAGATGTTCCCTAATAAACCGACTAGCTGGACTCTGACGAAACGCTTTAACATTGGATGTGTCTTTCTGGTCCCACACTTGGTTTAAATCTCCTCCCACTATTAATAAGCCTCTTTGTTGCTCAGTTATTTTTTGCAATAGGAGATGTAATGTTTCCTCAGTGGAGCCTGGTGGTGCACAAAGAGAGGCCAACGTGACTGGGGTTCCCTCTAATTTCCCTGAGACAATAACCAATCGCCCCTCTGGATCCACGTAGCTGGCTAGCTTTTGAAACTGTGCCCCTCTGGGAATCAACACTGCAATGCCTCTTCTTTTCCCTTTCCCATATGAGGCAGCTATTACCTGCTCGAACCCGAATTTCCCTAGTTTCTGATGTTCAGATTTACTTAAGTGGGTTTCTTGTAATAAAACAATTGAGGGTTTTTGTCTTTTTATCATAGACAAGACCTTGTGTCTTTTCACTGGGTTGATTAGCCCATTAACATTGTGAGAAAGAATTCTCAAACTGGTGCTATCAGCCATCTATGGGCCAGAGACAGAAACTCTTTTGGTAGATAAGCCTCTCCTCTGCCTCTCTCCTCCTCCACAGATCATTCCTCCCCCCCCCACTCCCGCCACCCCTGGATGCTATAACAGACTCTGCTTTTAACATGTTGTACAATTGTAAAGTGCCAGTGAAAGATTCTAAATACAGCCAAAACCTTCCATATAACATAGACTAAGACAACACGAACATTATCTTTCCTAGGTGCAGGCGCCAACTGGGTAGTCCTCCCCCATAGGTCATAACTATTTACAGAAGTGCTCCCAAGGCAGGAGAACAGTGTTCTCTGTTCTCTATCAGTCCGAGTTGTCACAACTCGGGTGGGAGGTAAAGGTGCCCCTAATGGGGCACATTCCCCCTGGACCTCAAATTTCAAAGGTCCTAGCCCGATGTCTGGGCAAAACATCGCCTGCAGAGTACCTGGTGTTATAGAGGGTTCCCCCAGCATCAGGATGCTCATCTGGCTAAGATCAAGGATGCGTCTGGTGCTAGGATGTCCCCCCCCCTTCTCATTTCCCTATCAATACCCAATACTGCGATCCCATTTTTCTTCTGGCTTTGAGGCCTCTGGGGAGAATTTGCCCCCCATCCTGATCAATTTGGGTTAATGTTGCCTTACAGCGCCGCTCGGATGCGTCAGGACGTTTCCCCCATACTGCTAGCTGAACCATCGGGGGATAGGGCATCAGAGTTAAATCTCTGGCTAGAGAACCAGCAAGGGTCGTCCCCTAAGGTGACTCCCGATATGTCTACTCCTCCGTCCCTTCCTGACTGTTAGGGCAAATCCTCTAAGTCTGGAACAAACCACCCTCAGCACCAACCTCCATCCAGGAGTATAGGGCCCCCCCGATGGTCTCAAACCCAGAGTTGATTTCACTAGCCTGAAAGAGAGCGAGACGACATTGGCTGTTCTCCCCCTGTTCTTATCCTTGATTTCTCCACCTAGTAGAGGCAAACCACCAACCCCATATTAACTGCGGCTTCGATTCATACGGACGGCAGCACCGAGATGCCACCGTGGGACATGTAAAACCATCCCCTCCTGATCCACGTTGCCCAGCGAAACATCCAATTCTACTATAAAGTGGGTTAGTACCCCCCCAAGGAGAGATCACCATGACATCATACCCCCAGGCAACCCCCTGGTCCCGATCCATGTGATACCAGCATATCTATTTACAAATATAGAGCCGCCCGAGGAAGTATCTATCCAGAAGTTCCCCCCTTCCCTCCAGGCAGTGTGACTGCTTATATACCCCCTCTTTCAGTTTACCCTCCTTTGTCCCCCCTACTTGTGGAGAAACGCCCCAATATTAGCGGGCTCTATGTTGTTATCATTTGCTTTGTAAGGCCCCCAAACAGACCCAGCTCCGCAGCAATTAACGGTCACCTTACCCCCCCATATCTTTAGTTTGTTATCAACAAAGGCCTTCATCTCACGTTCAGTTAAGGAATTCAGGATGTCCCATCAAATCAAAATCAAACGTTAGACACATTGGGGTCCCCATCCATTCGCAGAGATGACCCCAGGCGAAGTAGGGACTTCATAAATACTGTCCTGAACCCAATCTTCCGTGTTCTCCTTTCAGGTATCCTCCAAACTTTCAGTTGGCTGCCCCTCTGAAGATTGAGGGTGCGAAAGTCTATGTAGTACTTCTCTGATCTCCTGAAGTGTAGAAGCCGCTGTTCGCCCACCCAGTCGGTTGGATCGCCGGGGCCTAATCGATTGCCATGGAAGCTGGAGGGCAGGTTGGTGTTCTTTATGAAGTGAGGCCTCCACAATTTCATGTCCTTTATCCTTCAGCGCCCGAAGAGCCTCCTCATAATTGTGGTATAGTTCTACACCTGAATCCCACCATACTCGCAGGCGAGAAGGGTAGGGGGTTTGGAATTTTATATTTAATGCTTTTAGTTTCCACAATATCGGAAAGTAGGCCATGCACTGCAGCAGAATTGAGGGGGGTAGTCTTGATCAGAAGAGAGACGTGCACCATTATATTCAACCTTTCTCTGTTTCCAGGCCGTTCATAAAATCTGCTCTTTCTCCCTGAAGCTTGCAAATTTTGCTACGATCAATCGGGGCCTGGCATTCGGTGAGATTGGTTTAGGTACTAACGCTTTATGTGCCCTTTCAATTCTGAAATGGAAGGATGGTGGGAGGTCTAAAACGTGCCGGAGTAAGTCCTCTAAGAATTCGTGCATCTCCCCGACCTCCAATGCTTCAGGTAAGCCATAAATTCTTAAATTATCTCTACGGGAGCGAGCCTCGAGGTCTAGACATTTGGCAGCCATCTGTTCTTGTTGGGATATTATAAATTCTATCGCTCGAGAAACTTGAACAAGATTGTCTTCCGCAGTTGAAATGCGCTCTTCCAAGGAGGTCACTCTTTTCTCCAGCCCCCTTTAGATCGGAGTGCAATCTGGTAAATTCTTGCTTTGTTTCCGATCGAAATTGTTTGATTTCAGAAAGAAGGGTTTCAAACCTGGAGCGAGAAAGTGTGTCTAGCTCCGTCTCGGTGTCTCCTCCCGCCATGCTTGAAGGCGACTCTCTGCCACTATTTGCTGAGCTGGCTGGGCTCAATCCTCCGCAATCAGCCTTCATTTTCCAGTTTGTGGAGTGGGATCTTTTCCTGGTTGAGTTTTCACTTGCATTTCTTTGCGTTTTGTACCAAATTGGTTTAACTAGGCTGTGTGGAAACAATTTGAATGATCTGAGAGAAGGGGAGCCACTCGATTAAGCCACCATGCCGCTGGTGACGTCACCGGAAGTCCGATCCCAAAGGTTTTATTGGGAAAGCGGCGAGGAGGGGGAAATAGAGACTCCCAGATAGGACAGTTAAAACAAGACAACTATGGGAACAGGATTTGGGGAGGGTTATTACTGAGGAGAACTGGAGGACAATGCTTCCAATGCACTTAGGGATCATGGCCTATAACAGATATAAAGAGGCATACTATTGTTTGTTCTGGCTAGTCACTGTATACAAAATACATGGGTCTCCGATGTGAAGCCCATGGTTCAGGTTTGGAGACAGATGATAATACAAACCTTGGGAGTGGAGAAGCTGACGCATGTACTGTGGGGACAAGAGGAAGTCTCTAGTAGAAGTTGGGCCCTCTTCTTGGCCTCACTTAGTTTAGAGAAAGGGAAGGAATAGATAACTAAGCCCAGCTGCGGGAGGTGTATGGAGTGTCTGGTACTGATAAATTTAAGGGGGTCTTATCAATGAACATCATCAAGCTATGTCTCCATGCCTGAATATACTAATTTGGAGAGATGAACTTGGTAATATGTACACATGATTGCACCTGTTTTAATGTTCTAATGATTTAGTGTTTTTAATGTTTTCATGTCTGTCTGTCTGTATGTTGTATGATGTTTGTCAGCAAATAACAAAACTAATAAAGATATTATTCAAACAAAAAAAAGCTGGCAAAAATAATTTCAATCGTCTGAATAAGGCACACTTCAGTATGTAGTCTTTTCCTGAATGTGGTGATCCAGAAGCAAATGATTTGATACCTTTTAATGGACCAACATAGATGTAACAACAAGAACAAAGTGCTCTAGCTTTCGGACCAACCAGTCCTTCTTCAGAATGTGGTGGACACTCATCAAGGCACTGTAAAACCATGTTAAGTCTTAGCTCAGATTGTCCAGTGCTCTCTGGATTCGGGTGAGTTTCCTAGCTCCCTGAAGGTGGGGGTGGTGATACCCCTCCTGAAGAAAGCTTCTTTAGACCTGGATAACCTAGCAAACTACAGGCCTATCTCTAACCTCCCTTTTGTGGGGAAGGTTATTGAGAAAGTTGTGGCAGCTCAACTGGATAACCATTTAACCATCCATAATTTATATGAACCTCTCCAATCAGGTTTTCATAAGAGGCATAGTACTGAGACTGCTCTGGTTCGGGTGCTCAGTGATCTCCTGATGACGAGAGATCAGAGACACTGTTCCATCTTGGTTCTCCTTGATTTATCATCAGCTTTTGATACTGTGGATCATGGGGTTCTGCTCGAATGTCTGAGGTCCGTCTGTGGGCTGTCTGGTACAGTTCTCAGATGGTTTACATCCTTCCTCACTGGTAGACTGCAGAGAGTTGTCTCAGGTATATTTTCTTCGGGGGTTTTCTCTCTGCCTTGGGGGGTACCTGAGGGTTCGGTGCAGTCCCCCATGTTATTCGCTGTATATATGCTGCCCCTCAGAGACATCGTAAGACGGTATGGGCTGAGCTTTCACTGCTATGCTGATGATACCCAGCTCTACCTGTCTTTTGCCCCCCGACCAGGTTAGTGCCATCTCAGTATTGAACAGCTGCCCCATAGAAATCCAAGACTGGATGAGTACCGGTGGTTTAAAGTTAAACCCAGGAAAGACTGAGGTTTTGGTAGTGGACCTGGGTCATAGAGCAGAGGAGTTGAGGACCAAGCTCCCCTCTGGCTTCGTCTGGGGGGCTCAAATTCTCACCTCTGAACAGGTGCGTAACCTAGGAGTGGTGCTTGACGATGGTCTGACCCTTCATCATCAGGTGTCAGCAGTCATCAAGCTGGCCTTTTATCATCTTAGGAACACTGCTAGGATTAGGCACCTTGTTCCATCCTGGGGTTGATATCCGCTGCTTGCAGCTAATGCAGAATGCGGCAGCATGTTTGTTGACTGAGGCATCCAGAATAACTCATATTGCCCTGTGCTGCACAGTCTGCACTGGCTGCCTATTCAGTGGTGGATCACCTTTAATGTAGGTCTACTGACTTACAAAGCCCTACACGGACAGGGTCCTGATTACTTGAAAGAGCTCCTGGTTCCCTACACCCCTCTGTGACAGCTCCGCTCGGCTGACGAGGGGTTGCTAGAGATTCCGAGGGTAAGTTTAAAGTCATCTGGTGCACGTGCTTTTGGGTTTGTGGCACCTACCTTCTGGAATTCTCTGCCACGTCAGTTTCGGGAGTAAAGGACGGTGGGGTGCTTCAAGCAGGCTCGCAAGACTTTTTTGTGGGGAAAGCCTACTCTGTATTTTCTTGATTTTATTGTATTTATTGTATTCTGATTTTATTTTGAATGTACAGCGCTTTATGTGAAAGACGCTATAATAAATACATTTTATTATATATTATTATTATTATTATTATTAAGCCTTCAGATGTAAAAACACAGCAAAACATTTTTTTTTCCAAAAGTCAGTAACTCTGCTCGGCAACAATAATTGTTCTTAAAAATCAGATTTTCAGAAATCTAACCATAGTGGATCATTTTAAGTGTAAATGTACCATAGTGGATCATTTTAAGTATAAACTTGGTAATGTACCTCTTATCCAGAATGGAACTCATACTGACCTGAACTTAAACTTGCTGGGACTTAGTGGGCAATGGGAGGGAGGAAGAGGGTGATCTCGGCAGAGGGTGGGCTAACTCAGAAGCCAATTCTGGCACCATTTGCAGAGCGAGGGGAGAATGTAACTGTAGTCATTCATTTGGGCAGCTGTGGTCCTGTTTAAATCTCCGAGCAGGACAAGCGACTCCTCACATCAGTGCCATGAAGTAGGAGTGTGTCGTCTGTTGAGGAGCCCTTCAGGGCATCCGTAGGGCAGGCTGGAGCTCTGCAGGGAACTCTAACAGGTTGGACCAGGGATCAACATCAAGGTAGGTGAGGAGGTAGTGGGTAGGGACATAAAGAGTGATGGGAGGAACAGAGAGGAGGTAAGGGGAGAGAGGGTGAACACTCTAGCCAGGGTAGGCCTGCAGGTCAATAAATAATGTATTTAGTTAGTTTTTGTTGACCAAATAGGTGCACTAGGCAATCAAATGCCTATTTTCAGGCACAACTTTGGAAAGGCAGGCAGTATAGCACAGTGGTTTAAGGCTGTGAGCTGCAAACCTGGAGACCTGGATTTGAATCCCACAGCCCCCACTTGCATACTGTGTGACCCTGAGCAAGTCACTTCACTTCCCTGTGCTTCCAGGTCGCACCTGTAAACAAGCTTTCAGCTTAGTGTGTCTCTCTCCTGGTTAAACAACTAAAAAAACTAAAATAAAAAAAATTACATACAAAGGTGTTTTACAACAATGTATACAAGGTAGGCAAACAGAGTAACAAAGATGGTAATACAGTACAGCATCCAAGTACAGTAGGGCTAGCTCCTCCACATCGAACCGCTCATGGTTTGAATCCCCTCCAGGCATCAGCTGCCCACCTGCTTCCCACAGCCTAAGGGGAACCTTGTGTCCTGAATGGGCTAGCTCCTTCACATCGAACTGCTCACAGTTCAAATCCCCTCGAGGCATCAGCCACCTGCCTTCTCCACACAGCCTAAGGTATGGTGCAGTTTGAAAAAAGGCACCCTCCTATTGACTGGTGCTTAAACTGAAGTTGCTTTACTGGTCCTGGAGCCAGCTTAACAGACTACCTCTCCAACTGAGCGATACCCTCGGACTGTTCCTATTATTATTCCATTACCCTGGGAAAAATCCTTAAACAAGGTTAAGAGCTGGATTACTAAGGTTGCTATCTATCCAGTTTTTGACTGGATAATCCGGTTTTTAAGGTCCTTATCAGGTCATCCGGTTTTGATTAAATGCAGTCCAGTTTTTGAGCCATTTTGAGTGCTCATATACTCTTAAAACTGATGTAGCAAATCATTCAGTGTTTTGGCCGCATTGCATGTCCAGATTACAAAGGAGTTCTGATGGCACAGTCATTCAGACCTGCCTTTGTTTCTAAAACTAGTCTGTCTGGGAGGTGCAAAGTATGGCCATTAAGGTCATTAGCTGTAAATTAACCTAATCTTTTCCACTCTGAATTTTAAGTATGGTCTTTTACTGCTATGACAGGAAACAGCTTGTACACCTTTATGTGCTCTCAATTGTGTTTATTTTTGTTTGTCCTATATTGTGGTATGTTTTAGACCCATTTTTGTTAAAGTAATATTCTAGCTTTTATTGCCTTTATCGCTACATTTGCTTTCATTTTTTGTATTACCTGAACATTCCATGATATTAGCTACACTTTTACAGGTCATTCAGATTAGTAGCATGGAATGGTGTGTCTGAAATCGTGGAATGCCTAAGAAATATGACAAGAAACAGCAGTAGCTGCTGAGGTAAAGGGGAACACAGTGCAGTATTAAGGGTACCACAAGCATCAATAATTAAGTTATCAAAAATTGGTCAAAGCATCATAATACATGACTGACATGGAAAGGAAAATGGGAGAGTGTTTAACAGATGGTGGAGCAATAAGCTGTGGATGAGCTTGGCACATCCAGCAGACCTGAGTTTGATTCCAACAGCCTCCACTTACATACTGTGTGACCCTGAGCAAGTCACTTAACCTTCCTGTGCTCCTGGGTCACGCCTGTAAAATGGACTATGTGGCCTATGGGAGTTAACCTGGTTGCCAAAGAATAAAAATAAATAACTGAATAAAAAAATAAATAACAGTATAAAAATGATTTCCTATCACTAGTAATGTCTATTTCCAACAATACAAATGGCTTTGGAGGAGGAGCGATACACTCGCCAGTCATAAAAAGGGGGTGGAGCCAGAGGCAGAGTTTGGGGGTGTGGTTTAGCATCTGGTTTTTACCTCATCCAAAGGTGGTGACCCTATGGATTACTGCAGCTCTTTTTCTGGGTGATTTTTGATTTTTAGAGTGTTCACTGTTTGTTTACTTGAACTGCAGCTTAGAGTGTAATTTAAACAGTAACCATAGGTGCCAGAACGGGGGGGCCACTAGGGCCATGGCCCTACCACTTTCATAAGTGGCCCTATCACTTTTTGCTATCATGGTAATATATTTAATAGGGGAAATTTACCCCTTACGTTATTGGCCCTACCACTTTTCAAACCGTTCTGGCACCACTGACTGTAACTGCAACTTAGAGTGCAATTTAACTGTAATACTGTGTTTTTTCAGGTCCGTTTGCCCCTGCTGAACTGGGGTCTGACTCCTCCCCCCACAAAAGCAGCCAGCTGCTCCCAGCCCGCATCTCCCATCTGCCAATCACCAATTGCCTTTTTTTTGTCTACTCTTCCATTTGCAGGTTACCACTGTTCCTCGCTAGAGGCTGCCTTCTTCCTTTCTTGTTTTTAATTCCTTATCTCCTCTTTTCAGGTTCTTGGCTGTGCTTTCTACTCTCTGGTATGCCCTAATTAGTTTTTACCTACTCTTCAGCTCTTTCAAAACTTGTTTCCCTGCTCTGAGGACCAACAATGTCTCCCACTTCCACTGGATTATTGCAATGCCTTATTGTACTCACCATTATCGCCTCCTTGGGCCCCTGTAATGAACCCATCAAATCTACTTAAGCTACCCATGAGGCAGTAGTTCTAAATGTAGATGGAACAGTTACTGCTTCCTACCCTGATGAAACCCACAACCTCCATCAATCACCCTCTATGATCACAGGCCTGGAATACCCATCCAAGGATCCCTCCATGGTATCACTCCTCAGTGGTTTTGTAATCCACGTTGGTACCACGAAAGCCCATATGCCCAGTAAAAGATAGCAGTCTCTACTAAATAAACTTATATTGGAACAACTTCTTCACCTACTACTTTTACTCCTACTTCTGATGTCTGGTAATGTGCACCCCAGCCCTGGCCCACTACATGACCCCAACACTCGACCACGAAAAACCACAGGACTTGTGCTTGCTTCTCTAAACATCTGCAGCCTCCTCCTCAAAATGGATTGCCTGAAGGTATAGGTCTCTCGTCATAACTCAGACGTGCTATCTGTCATGGAAACCTGGTTATCTCCAAAGATACCAGACACTGCCATTGCTCTTCCTGGTTATACCTTGTACAGAAAGAACTGACACTTGAAAAGAGGTGGGAGCTGTGTCATCTACACTAAAGACTCTCTCCGGGAACATGTCTTAACCCCCCCCCCCGTGTAGCAGTGACAGCCTGCAAGCTCTGGCCATTAGACTGCTTTTAGGGGCACACAGTAGAGTGCTTATGCTGCTCTCAGTACATATTCCACCAAAACTAACCATGACCAGTGTCAGCAACCTGCTGGATTACATCAGTACTTATAGAAACATAGAAACATAGACTTTGACGGCACATAAGGACCGCTTGGCCCACCTAGTCTGCCCATTTCCCTACCTAGAGGATAAGCTGCAGATCCTATTTAACCAACAGCCTATTTCTTCCTACCCCCCTACAAAAACTGCCTTATGTCTGTCCCATGCATTCTTGAATTCTTCCACAGTTTTAGACCCCACAACCTCCTCAGGAAGGCTGTTCCATGTGTCCACCATCCTCTCTGTGAAAAAATACTTCCTCACATTGTCCCTGAGCCATCCCCCCTCTGTCTTCGAATTGTGTCCCCTTGTTCTTGCACATCTCTTTTTCTGAAAGATGCTACCCTCTTGGACTTTGTTGATTCCACTGAGGTACTTAAATGTTTCCATCATTCCCCCCTCTACCTCCTTTCCTCAAGGGTATACATATTAAGCTCCTTTAGCCTCTCCTCGTATGGCTTCTCTTGCAGACCCTGCACCATTTTAGTTGCCTCCTCTGAATTGCCTCCATCCTGTCTATGTCCTTGCAGAGATGGGGTCTCAGAACTGGGACGCAGTACTCCAGATGGGGTCTCACCAACTGTCTGTACAGGGGGATAACAACTTCCTGTTTTCTGCTGGTGATGCCTCTCCCTATACATCCCAGTATCCCCCGCCCTCCCTACCGCCTTCTCACATTGCTTGCCAACCTTAAGGTCATCTGATATGATTACCCCCAGGTCCCTTTCCATTTTTGTTGTTGTTACTACCTCCCCACATTGTGTAATCTTCCCCTGGGTTTTTGTTTCCCAGGTGCATTACTTTGCACTTATTTGCACTGAATCCAAGCTGCCATACTTCTGACCATTCCTCCAACCTTGCCAAGTCCCTTCTCATCCTTTCCACGCCTCCTTGTGTATCAACCCTGTTGCAGATCTTTGTGTCATCTGCAAAGAGGCATACTTTTCATTCCAGTCCCTCTGCAATGTCACTTATAAAGACATTAAAAAGGACTGGACCCAGTACTGAACCCTGTGGTACCCCACTAGTAACCCCTCTTTCTTCAGAGTGGACTCCATTTACAATTACCTTCTGTGTCCTGTTGTTCAGCCAATGTTTTACCCAGGCTACCACCTTGGGACCCACTCCAAGGCTGGTTAATTTGACTACTAATATTTTGTGTGGGACTGTGTCAAATGCCTTGCTAAAGTCTAGGTAGGCCATGTCCACAGCCCCTCCCTGGTCTACTACTTTGGTCACCCAGTCAAAGAAATCAATTAGATTCATCTGACATGACCTTCCTGCTGCCAACCCATGCTGCCTTGGGTCCTGTGTCCCACTGGCCTCTAGGTACTCAACAATTCATTCCTTCAGAAGTGATTCCATCACTTTCCCTACCACAAAGGTCAAACTGACAGGTCTGTAGTTTCCTGCCTCTGTCTTGCTCTCACTTTTGTGAAGGGGAATCACATCAGCCTTCTTCCAGTCCTTAGATACCACACCATCCTCCCATGATTTGTTATAAAGGGTAGTCAGTGGTGTCACTAGTGCTCTGCTTAATTCTTTTAGAATTCTGGGGTGAATTCCATCTGGCCCCATTGCTTTGTTCACCTTCAGTTTTAGGAGTTCTTTCAGAACCCTTTCTTCTGTGAAAGGACTGGGATTGACCCCCCTCGCCAGAGTGCTTCTATTAATTGGATTATGCACCTCTCCCACTTCCTCTTTTGTGAATACTGAACAGAAGTATTCATTCAGTATCCCTGCTTTTTCACTGTCACTCTCTGCCCACCCACCATCCATTCTATTCAGGCTCACTATCCCTCCCTTTGTCTTTCTACGCTCCCTGATATACCTATAAAAGGTTTTATCCCCCTTCTTAACTGAGTTGGCTGGCTATCTTTTCCTCAGTTTGTGCCTTTGCTATTCTGACTACCCTCCCTGCTTCCTTCTGCCTTAACCGGTACAGTTCTCTGTCCTGCTCCTTCAGTGTTTCCTTATACTTCCTAAATGCTATCTTTTTCTCCCTAACTTTCACCGCCACTTCTTTTGAGAACCATAGTGGCTTTTTCTTTCATTTTGATTTGTTTATTTGCTTCACACAAAGGCTTGTTGCTTCTGTGATGGCAGTTTTGATATTTCACCATTGTTGCTCCACCCCTCCTTCTAGCCTGATTGCTAGTGCTTTTCTAAGGCACTCTCTCATCTTGCCAAAGTCAGCCCTCCTGAAGTCCAGTATCCTCATTTTTGTGTGGCTTGACTCTGTAGCTGAGTTTATCATGAACCACACTGTTTGGTGGTCACTTGTTCCCAAATGGCTACCCACTTCTAGATCTGAGATCCTCTCACTGTCCCCATTTGAGAGTATGAGGTCTAAGATTGCTTCCTCATGAGTAGGTTCCAAAACTAGCTGTCTGAGGCATGCCACCTGAAGGGCATCAAGAATGGCCCTGCTTTTGGATGTGGCTGCCGCAAAGGTGCTCCAGTTAACATCTGGTATATTAAGGTCCCCCATCAACAGTATCTCCCCTTTCTCGGCCATCCTAAGTATGCCTTCTATCATATCCGTGTCCATTCCCACCCCTGACATGGGGGTCTGTATACAACCCCTGTGCGGATTGTGGTGCCACTTCCAGTCTCTAAGGTGACCCACAGTGCCTCCTCTCCTCCCTGTTTACTCTTTTGTTCAGTTGCTTTTATCCCTTCCCTTACATAAAGAGCTACCCCCCCTTCTGCCCTCCCTGTCTCTCCTGTAGGTTGTGTACCCTGGTATGTTAACATCCCAGTCATAGTTCTCTGTGTACCATGTTTCTGTGACTGCTACGATATCCAGGCATCCCTCTTCCATCAAGGCCATCAGTTCAGGGAGCTTGGTGCCCAGACTACAGGCGTTGGTACTCATTACCCTCCATTTCTTGATGGTCTTACCCCTTTTTGCCCCATTCCTGTCCTTATTGCATTTGTCAATTTCTCCATTTACCCCTGTGCTTCTCCCTACTGACATCTGTGCGTTGGTGTCTACCTCACTTAGTACCCTGATTTTTTGGGGGGCTAGGATTTCCATGCTTCTTTCCAGTGCCTCCCCCCTTGGCTAGTTTAAATGCTTGTCAATGAAGTATTTAAACCTATCACCTAGGATCCTGGTTCCCCTCCTGGACAGATGCAGACCATCACACTAGTATAGGTCTGCATCTGTCCAGGTTGACCCCCAGTCCCCAAAGAAGCCAAATCCCTGAGCTCTGCACCAATTTTTCAACCACTGATTGAATCCCATGGTGTGGAGCATCCTAGCCTCATCCGTGCCATAGACAGGCAGCACATCCGAGAAGGTTACCGTGTGTGCTATTTGTCTAAGGCCCCTTCCCATCTCCAAAAATGCTTCTTGCACTGCTCTGATCCCTTTCTTAGCCAGGTCACTTGTCCCTAGGTGGACAATGACATCCAGCTCCCTCTCTGTGCAGCTGCTCCTGTGATCCTGAGGATTCGCTCCCTGTCCCTCCAAGCCATGGCGCCAGGCAGGCACCTTACCTCCCCCTCCCCTTCCTCCCCAGTTCTACCTTCCTAACAATAGAGTCCCCCACCAGGAGTTGTTTCCTTCCTGTGGGGTCCCATGCCACCCTCCTGTGGGTCTCCTTTGTGAAGGTTCCAGCATCCTCCTTGGTCTCCACTGTGGGTGCCTTCATAGGGGAACCACACTTTTCCAGAACGGCATAGAAATTGTGGAGAGGTACAACTGGAGGGATGCGCCTCTGTTCCACCACCCTCACCCTTCCTGAGCCCACTGTGGTCCAACCACTCCTCTTTCTTGGCAACCGCTGAGGCAACGGCAGTGACTCTGGTGGTCCCTGGGTGGGAGAAGAGGTCCCACAAATCCTGGCCAACTCAGCCTGGAGATGAGCAACCTCCTCACTCAGCCCAGAGAGATGCCTGCAAATGGGACAACACTGCATCCTCCAGAACTTCTTCCGGAAGACTACTGCTCCACAGCCACTGCACTGCACCACTCCCATCATGTCTTTTTTCTGGCCCCTAACTGTTGTTTGGAATACTTACTCTTTCCTCTGTTTGTTTATTTTCTTTTTTTTTTCCTTCCCCTACTTACTTACTGCCTCTGTGCCCTTTTAGCTCCTGATCTTCCTGTTCTAAGACAAGAAGTTCCTATATTTTTCAATAGTCTCTTACTTGCTCAGAGTTGGACCTCCAGCAGCTTGGGGGGGACGGAGAGCTACTCTTGCCCTTCTAGGATGGTGAGTCTTTGGTGGCTCTGTGATCAGTCACTTCCTGCTCCCAAACAGGAAGTTCCTGTTGTCAGTTAAATCCTGGGCCTATAAAAGTAGAACTGGTTTAGGGTGGGGGGGTGTAGGGGAGGGAAGGAGGGCAATATAGTCCCAGTAGAGAAGTTTTAGTTATACCAGTAGCTCCTTCCTCCTGGTGTTCTGTCTGTTCTCCGGTAGAAGCTATCTAGGGCAGTGCTTAAATCTGGTCTAAACACAGAAATTGTTCTGTTAGGTGACTTTAATATAAAGTGGCTCTCACCTGCCTCTACCTCTATCAAGGAGACCCTATCTGCTATCCATTTCTCCCAAATGGTGGAGACTTCGACACGAGTCAACTACAAGACTGGCACCAGCACACTGCTGGACTGGGTGCTCACCAACTGCCCTGCTCATATCTCCAATCTCACTGTTCTCCCCGACTCTTTGAGTGACCACTCCCCTGTCAAATGCAAGTGGAACAACAACTACTGCAAACCTCCCACCAGAACTATAAAAAAACAGCTGCTACTAAAAGGTCACCTCCCACAACTAAAGCCAGACCTAAAACTCCTTAACTGGACGGACCTCCATAAAATCAATGATTTGGACACTGCACTTGACCGCTTTGTGTCAAAATTTAATGCTGTCTGTGACAAACATGTACCAGTTACCACAAGAAAATTTAAAGGGCCTTTTAACCCTTGGATCACCCCTGAACTCCTGGAGCAACTTGCCTTAAGAGATCATACCTGGCAAATAGCATGAGCGCAGGGGACTACAGCAAACATTCAATGATATAAAAAGGCCCACAATGACTGTACGAAAGCTATCTGCCATGCAAAAAGTACATATTACAAAGAAGCCCTCACTAATTTATGGAACAGCAGCACGTCTTTCTAGGCCAACCTTAATGACATCACAGGGAAAGACCCCAAAACTTCCCCGCTATGCTTTCTATTGAGGGGGTTCCAACCCTGGACCCTCTGCTTATTGCCAACTCACTGAATCATGCTTTCAATGATCTCAGTAGTGTGCTCCCCAGGAACTTCTTCAATACTCCCAACCCAAGGGACAATACGAGGTCGTCTGCTCTACCACCTAATCAGCTGCTATTCCGCTTCAAAATGGTCTCTGAAGCAGATGCTAGGAAATACCTTGAAAAGGTTCTCGGAAAGTCAAGGCACAGTGGGGACTCCTTGGACCTCAAATTTTTTCACTTGGCACTGGATGAAATACTTGGACCACTAACCAGAATACTTAACCTAGCCCTCTTCCACTCTCAGTTCCCCCAAAGATGGAAGTCTGCTACAGTAACCCTCATACACAAAAGTGGGGACAGGTCCTTACATAATAACTACAGACCAATTTCCATAATCCCACTGCTCTCCAAGGCTCTCAAGCAGATTGTGGCTGACCAGATGGTGGAATACTTTAATCAATACCAACTCCTATGCCCAGAGCAACATGGGTTCTAGTGCGGCCATAGTACCATCATGGCCCTACTTGAATTTATTGAATTCATAGATAACACCTTAGACCAAGACCACCTTGTAGGGGCAGCCTTCACTGACCTATCAAAGGCATTTGATATGGTTCATCATGCGCTCCTCCTTGAGCAGCTATTTGACATTGGACTCGCACCTGAAACTGTGAACTGATTTAGCAGTTACATGAGCGGCAGCTCCCTGCAACTCTGGATTGGGGAAGTCCTATCAGACAGCTGACCTGTCAGATCTGGTGTACCGCAATGGTCCATTCTGGGACCATTGCTGTTCAGTGTTTTCTTAAATAATCTCCCAGACTCCTGCCATTGCCACATGCTCCTATATGCTGATGACATGGTCATTTTTACCAGCAACCTGCACCCTGAACTCCTTGAAACAGATCTTCAAAATGGTTTCGCATCTGTGGAAAAATGGTTTAAAGAGCAAAGACTGGTCATGAACTATAAAAAAACAAAGACCATGCTGTACTTCACAGCCCAAAACAAGCTAAAAAGCTACCCCCTGGCAATAACGAATGACAACAGTGACACACTGGAGCTCGTCCCACATTTCAAATACCTGGAGGTTACAACAGACTCCTCTCTGTCCTTCTCCCAGCATATCGATATCACTGCAAGAGCTATTAATAATACCAGAATTGGGATCCTCTGCCACCACAGGCATTGTCTTACCCATGAAGCATTAAACCTGGCAATCAGCAACTCAGTTGTCTCCCTCATAGACTATGAACTGGCCATATATGGTTCTGCTACCAGCACGGTGCTCCTATGGATTTAAGTTGCCTTAAACAAAGCCTGCCGCCTACTCACAAATGCACCAAGACCCCCACACACCTGTGAACTTTATGCCTGGGCTGGCTGGCTTCAACTGAATGACAGAATCAGGTATCAAACCTGCCTGCTCGCCAAAGCAGTCACATTAAATCTGCTTTGAACAGGGGTGCAGAACCTGCTGTCACTGCCTATGAATACCAGACAAACCAGAAGCTCTGCCACTCAAATTTTCCAAGTGCCCAAATGCCGCACTACCATGGCACAGCGTGCATTCTCACACCATGCACCCCTCTGAGTAAACGCACTGCCCCCGACATCTCTGGCTCCACAACGATTGGTTCTTTAAACATAGACTGTGCCAGCACCTCATTGATATGAGTAACTGCAAGTGCCCACCCAAGGCTCTGCACACAGCAACAATCTGCCTCTAGCACTTATCTTTGCCTCTGTCATGACAGGATTGTTAAACTGCAGCACTTTGCCCACCTCCCTACCCCTCCCTGGCTCTGCCCCTTGCCCCCTGACCTATTCCTACCATATCCTCCTCCCTCCCTGCCCTCTGTGCTCTGCTCACCTAGCCCTCCCACTCCCAATGTATCTTTCCCTATCCTATCTGCTTATCACCTTGACATGGGCATACATTGTACAATGCCTCAGCATACCTACTGCTTTATGTTTGAATTTCTGTAACCTCCATGTATATTTTTCTCAGTATTTGTATATTTGTCTGCAGTATTATACCTTGTTGTCTAGTATATCTGATGTGAAATCTATCGAGCAGCTACTCACAGGTATTATCCAAAATCTCATTAAAAAAATAAATAAACATAGGTATGACAGCCTGATAATACAATAAAAAGTATAATACAAACACAATTGCAATTCAAGGGCAGGAACACCTGGACAACATGAGGAGATATTCATGGTACATTTTATGAAACAACTCTGCTGAAGAACAAAGATGGATCTCAGAGGGAATGGAATTCCACAGTAAACAAAGGTCAAAAAGTAAGTGGGAAATGTTGAAGTACCCTACCTGGGGTAGGCCTGTGGGACAGTAAATAAGTGGGAAAGGTTATAACACCCTATCTGGGGTAGGCCTGTAAAGTAGTCCAGAGGTGCAGGAAAAGGGTAAGTATAAAGGAGCTCTAACAAGCAGTGGGCAGATAAGGCACAGTAAGAAGGAAAATACTTGTAAGAGGTAGGATTTAAACAAGAGGGAGAAAAAAGCCTGAATAGGACACAGGTGCTCACAGTCAAAGCAAGCAACATAGGCACATATGGTAGATCAGGCGCTCATGAATGAAAGGTGCTAAAGGCTGAAGCTGATTAACAAACTGCTAGTGCAGTGTTTAGTGTGGTGACCAGAACAAATTATGCCTTACGCGTTTTGAATCATGTGATTATTCATCAGAGACATTGTGCTGAGAGCTCTGGTAGTGTCATATGAGACTACACTATTTCCAAGGCTAGGGCTCTCAATATGAAGTGGCAATACAAAATGCTATACAACATGCAAAAACACAGAAAGTGCTATACAATAAAGTGCAAATCCTGAAAGTGACAGTGCTACTGATTAAAAACAATCTAAGTTCACAACTGATTTTTTTGGGTTAATCACATCCATGTTGGGAAACACTGTTTAAACTCCTTGGGTGATTTCTGATTGGCTGACAATAACTGGTGACATTTCTTTTTTTCTTTCAACAGGAGGTAGGTTCAGGAGAGATGTGAGGAAGTACTACTTTATGGAAAGGGTGATGGAACCTTGGAACAGTCTGTCAGCTGAAGTGGTAGGTGCGAAAACAGTCAGGGGGTTCAAGCAGGGCTGGAACATAATGAATGGAATAGTATTTACTGGAGGCAACAGAACTAAGGAGGAGAATAGAGAGAGGAGGGCGAGGGTTAGTACCCTGGAGGAACAGTAGGTTCCAGGGATTATAGGGAACTTGAGCAGACTGGATGAACTGCTGGTCTTTTTCTGCAGTCATTGTCTATGTTTCTTTCAATCTGAAGCAAAAAACTTTCTTTTGCTCTGTACTGTGTGAATTAGTATATATTTGAGTGTCCTTCTATGAATAATACTTTTCTATTTCTCCCATTTTTCTGGTGCAAGTTGGCTCAGACTCAGTATGACACCTCTGAAGAAGGATCACATGACCTGAAACACGTACGGTGTAGCTTTTTTTCATTCTGATCACTGCAATAAATGCTGCACTGGCATTTTGTAAATCAGCTCCAGCCTTTGGTGCCTTTTGTTGAGTGGTTTAGTTTAGTTTAGTTTAGTTTAGTTTAGTTTAGCTTATTGTTCTAGGAATTACTACCTTTGAGCCAGAGGCTCTTTTACAAAGGTTCCACGTCAATTAGGTACAGTACAAAAGGTTACATAGATAACACAACAATTTGTGCTGTGTCAAGAGCAAGAAAACATATACAAATACATATCAAATCACTTGTGCAAAAGGACATGAGATATCAATAATCACATTATTATTACAAGAAAGAGGTCATGCCAGATTAGGAGAAACAAGTAGGGAAAAGTCCAGAACAGAGGTTAAGTGAAAGGTGTGGGAGCAGACAATAGCAGGAAAAGGTTTCCCAAACATGTCTTTGTCAAATAACGGAACAGGGTGGGTAGTGAGAAAATAGGAGGTTTAATCGGGCAGTCACAGGAGCTGGAGGTGGCAAGGTGAGAGAAAAGCCTTGATTTGAAAATACCTAGAGAGGTGGAGGCAGTAATATGAGTGCTGAGGGCATTTAGCCAGCTGGGGGCACAATAGGCAAATGATCTTTGTCCCTGAGAAGTCCGGCATCGGGGGACTTGGAGAGGCTGGTGTTCTGATCTTCTGGTAAAACGGGTGCTAGTGCTCGGGCATAACAGGTCTTGGATACAGGGTGGAGTGAGGCCCAGAGTGGATTTTTTCGCCATCAGGCAGGTAAGGTACTTTATCCGGTTTGAGAGTTGCAACCAACCTGAGTCAGCATAGAGTTCACATGTGTGGGTACGTCGATGTGCACCAGTGAGCAGCCGACAGGCCTTATTTAGGGATGTTGTAATGCGACTAAGTGCTGTAGTAGTGGCAGATCCGTATATAACTAAGCCATAGTCAACAACTGAGATGATAGAAGATTGGATGGCAATCCTCAGTGCAGAATGGGTAAGAAGCTGTCGGTTCCGATACAGAATCCCAATTGCTGATTAATAGTTTTGCTGTACTATCAATGTGAGTTGCAAGGTTAGGCCTTGATCAAAGTTGATTCCAAGATATTTGAAATTGGCACTTGTTCAAGGGTATTTCCCAGGTGTGTATTAATGGTGAGTGGGCTTGCCATTTCTTGTTTTTGGGTTAGAGAAGAGCATGGATTTAGTTTTTTGTGGTTTAGAACCAGCTTATGTTCAAGGAACCACATCTCAGCTTTGGAAAAAGCATGCTGAAGGTTGAGGGCGAGTCGGATCTTTGGAGTGGCAAGAATCACGCATCATCGGCATAGAGGATTAATTGTTCAGGGCAGGATTTGGGGAGGGAGTTTAGGAAAAGGCTGAAAAGGAGGGGGCCCAGGATGGATCCCTGGGGAACTCCTGAGTGAACTGGTTTTGAGTCTGAGAGAACTCCAGCTACTTTTACAGGTTGAGAGCGCTGAGCAAGGTAATTTTTTTACCCAGTCACCAGGACCCTGAGAGAGCCCTAGGGATAGAAGTTGTTTGATAAGTAGGCCATGGTGAACTGTATCAAATGCCTTGGTTAAGTCAATGTAGACTGCTCCAGTTAGGTTTCCTTTGTCCATGGTATTGTGGATTGCTCCTGAGAATTGAAGTAGGGCAGTCGATGTGCTGTGCCCTTTCCTAAATCCATGCTGCTGAGTGCATAGGATGTTGTGCTTTTCCAGGTAGTCTGAAAGTTGGTCCGCCACCAAGCGTTCAAGGGCCTTAGAGAGAGGTGGTAGTATTGATATCGGGCGATAGTTACCAGGCAGTGACATATCACCACTTTTGTGCACCGGAGTGACAACTGCAGCCTTCCATTTCCTAGGGAATTGGCTGTAGCAGAGGGAGAGATTGAACATTTTTGTGAGGGGGAGCAGTACTTCCTCCAGAGTGAGGGACAGAAGTTTAAGGTCAATAGTGTCGCTGCTTGCTCGGGGACTTAGAAATGGCCTTCTTTACATATTTATAGACTTCATGTGCCTTTACTAGTTTGAAATGGAAGGGTGGTTTGGTTGGAGAGGCAGTAGTAGAAGTAGAAATTGGAGGGTCAGCATCAGTAAAGAAATCAGATGAGAGGACACCACTAAGGTCCGTGAAGGTATCATTTAGGGTGTTTGCAATGATCTCTGGGTCTAATGTAGTGGTTCCATCACATTCATTATTGTAGGAGAGGATTTGGACTGCTGACCCATGATATTCTTTATGTTGTCCCAGAAGGATTTCCCTCGCCCCAGGAGTTGGAGAGGGCATTCTTGAAGTAGGAGCCATCAAGCGGATCTGTTTAGTACAGTGGTTGACAGCCTGTTTATACTTTTGAATGTCCGACAGAGTGCCAGTAGCTCTTGCAGTGGCCCAGAGGTGATCCCTACTTTGAGTTGTGCCAATAGCTTTGCCGTGGAGCCAGGGATTTGTGAGTGCTTTGATTTTATGCTTTTTACTGGTGCATAGGTGTCACAGGCAGTGTTGAAAGTAGTAATAAAGTAATCAAGGGCTAGGTCAACATCCTGAGTTTTGTAAATCAGGGACCAGTCTATCTGCCTAAGACAGGTCTTGAGATGAGTAAGGTTGCCATAGGTAGGACTCTGCTATAGATGGTTTTTGGAGGCGGCTTACGAAACTTATTTGTCCAGGTACATATTATTGAGAGTGATCACTGAGCGAGTCAGGAGAACACTTACATTGGTTATACGGTAGGGCGGCTGGTAAGGATCCAGTCAATGAGGATGCTGGTCCCTGATTTGTAGTTTTTCTGGTAGGGGAATTTACCACTTGTGTTAAATTTGCTGCTAGGATGGCATCTTTGTTTGACCCTGCATCAGGAGCAAGCCGATTTATATTAAAGTCCCCAAGGGAAGAGTTGAAGCGTCAGAGGTTGTGTGCTTACGCTTTTCGAGGACAGCCTGTAGGCGGAATCAGGATGTTTTGGTGGGATATAGACAGCAGCAATCGTGAGGACTTTGTTTTGGGCACCAAGTAGTATCTTGATAGGAAGGAGTTGCACTGAGGTTTCTGTGGTGGGATAAGAACCAGGAGACAGGTGAGGTAGTCCTTTGTGTAGATTGCACATCCACCACCCTTTTGAGGTCCTATCCAGCCTGAATATCTTGTAGCCTTGTATAGAGATGGCATGATCCGGAGTATTAGGTGTCAGCCAAGTTTCGATGATGGCAAGGATATCCGGGTTATGTTGGCTGGCAAAGATTTGAAGGAGGCCAGTTTTGGGAGGAGACTGCAGATGTTTAGGTAGCAATTTTGAGCCCCCATTTTGGCAGGCTTTGTAGTACTGTAGGAGACAGGGCCAGGATTTGAGTGGACACTTCCTGATATCAAGAGGAGGAAGAGTAGGAGTTTAAGAGACAGTTGCTGTACTTTGTAGTCAATTGAATTACACTTCTGAGGCTTATGTGGCTTGGACCAGTGCAGGCGTCTAGGGACCCAGAGCAAGGAGATTGTTAGTAATAGAGGATGAGATGCCCATTTATCCTTGTTGTAGCTTGTCAGTTGCACCCAGTCACTTGCAGATAGGTACCTGGTGGTAAGTCAAAAGCCAAAAGAATGATCAACAGCTGAGGTCCAGAGTCACTGAAATGTTAAAATTCCTGAAGGTGATTAACTTTGCCTGCTCATATGCAGGATGTGAAATCCTTTTGTCTGTATGCTTCTTTGTCATTCAAACAGGTTGCTGAAAAGCCCACATACAGATCATGGAGCAGGTCAGACGAAAATGTGGATTCCAGCAGGATCCAGAGTCACCAAGTTTGTCAGATGTAGTTGCTTCACTTGTGTTTTGCTTGGGATAGCTTCCAAAAAGTTGATTTTAAAATGAAAATAAAGATACCTGATGATGATTTTTTGCAGAAATCCAGTCCAGGAGACTTTCACGGATGTAGTGAGCAAGGATGGTATAGTTACCACAAGCAAAAAAACATGTAAATCCACAAAAACTAAGCTACAGACACAGACAAACACAAGCAGCCACCACACAGACCCAGGGGGAGTGGTGAATGCTAAATCTACCTTGTGTACCTTCAAACACGAGGGGAAGCAGGGTATTTATTTATTTTAAAATTGGTGACCATGAAAGGCAAACTGAGCCAAGGCTCATTTCTATTTGCAACCTAGGGGAAGGGAACAGGGGATGCAAAATACATAGTAATTATACAGTTCGGTTACAATAGTTCACAGTCAGAGAGCACCGTTTAAAACAGGAGTAAGTGCAAAAATGAGCTAGCAACAAAATCTTGCATACCTTCAATGGGGTAGGAGACAAATGCAGGGGAAGCAGTCAGGTGGAGGTAATCAGGAGCAGGGGGGGGAGGGAGGCAGTTTCAGCTGGTAGCTAAGGGAGGCAGAGAGGCAGAGCTGGTTCCAGAGTGAAAGGAGATGATAGGAAAAGGCTGACTGCCCAGCTGAGGAGCGTGGATGAGGAATGGCAAAGGAGCGGGGATCCTTGCAGTGAGCGGAGCAGGAGGCAGAGAGGATGGGAGAGGAATGAGGAGAGAGATGTGAGAAGGGACCCAAATCAGTATTTGAATATGCACTTCTTCAAACAATGGCTCCCGAGTATGTGGTGTCTCCAAGTACAGCCTCAAGAATCCATACCAAAAACTTGTGTACTCACCAGCTCACAGATTATCAAATAGACATTAATCTATGCCCATGAAATTTTATTGTAGAAAAATGCTAAAAGCAGACTAATCAACAGAACACAGACCTCCCCACATTTTGACATGGTTTCACACTTCTTGCTCTTTATCAGGGCTACTCTACTGAGCACCTGGTAGTCATTTATAATGTAATGTTTAAAGATACAGTACATAAAAAATCAACTTTGGCTGGGGCTCCATTCCCACCAAACCTACTCTGTGCAATATGCAGTAAATACAATAAGGTGCATTGTATCAAAAATAAGTGCAAAAAAGCAGAGAAATAAAAACTTAAGATGGGAAGGTGGGGTAGAAGGTTGTTGGAAGGAACAAAAAGCTGAAACAAGGAATGACAAATACTTGGACAAATAAAGGGGGGGAGGGGAGTGTGCAGTAACACGTGTGTGCATACCCATATTAAATACATAGAACAATAAATGAACATACAAAAACTGTTAGCCTAAAAACTGGACATGAATTTCTATAATTAAACACTCAAGAGAGGGATTTAAGTCCATATTGGCAAAAATTAATCTTCAGGAAAGAGAGCCAGTTGAAGCATAGAAACATAGACTTTGACGACAAATAAGGACTGCTTGGCCCCACCTAGTCTGCCCATTTCCCTACCTAGAGGATAAGCTGCAGATCCTATTTAACCAACAGCCTATTTCTTCCTACCCCCCACAAAATTGCCTTATGTCTGTCCCATGCATTCTTGAATTCTCCCACAGTTTTAGACCCTACAACCTCCTCAGGAAGGCTGTTCCATGCATCCACCACCTTCTCTGTGAAAAAATACTTCCTCACATTGCCCCTGAGCCATCCCCCCTCTATCTTCAAATTGTGTCCCCTTGTTCTTGCACATCTCTTTTTCTGAAAGATGCTACCCTCTTGGACTTTGTTGATTCCACTGAGGTACTTAAACGTTTCTATCATGTCCCCCCCTTCCTCCTTTCCTCAAGGGTATACATATTAAGCTTCTTTAGTCTCTGCTCGTATGGCTTCTCTTGCAGACCCTGCACCAGAGACAGCGCTAGATAGGGCAAAAAGGGAAAAAGTTGCAGCTTGCCCAGAAATGACCCACTTTACACAGGACAGTGGGTCCAAAGTGGTGCACCTGTCTCTAACAATAGCTGAAAGATGGAAAACTAAACAATAGAAAAGTATTTTCACTCAACAAATTTAAGCTTCTGTACTAATGAAATTTCTACTTACGATTAGGTTTGGACCCAGTTGTTTCTCATTTTGACCCACATTTTTTACACCTATGGGTCTAATTTGACCCATGTTTTAAAACCCCTAGCGCTGTCACTGCCCTGCACCATTTTAGTTGCCCTCCTCTGAACTGTCTCCATCCTGTCTATGTCCTTGCAGAGATAGGGTCTCCAGAACTGGACGCAGTACTCCAGATGGGGTCTCACCAACTGTCTGTACAGGGGGATAACAACTTCCTGTTTTCTGCTGGTGATACCTTTCCCTATACATCCCAGTATACCCCCAGCCCTCCCTACCACCTTCTCGCATTGCTTACCAACCTTAAGGTCATCTGATATGATTACCCCTAGGTCTCTTTCTATTTTTGTTGTTGTTACTACCTCCCCCACATTGTGTAATCTTCCCCTGGAATTTTGTTTCCCAGGTGCATTACTTTGCACTTCTTTGCATTGAATCCAAGCTGTCATACTTCTGACCATTCCTCCAACCTTGCCAAGTCCCTTTTCATCCTTTCCATGCCTCCTTGTGTGTAAATCCTGTTGCAGATCTTCATGTCATCTGCAAAGAGGCATACTTTTCATTCCAGTCCCTCTGCAATGTCACTTATAAAGACATTAAAAAGGACTGGACCCAGTACTGAACCCTGTGGTACCCCACTAGTAACCCCTCTTTCTTCAGAGTGGACTCCATTTACAATTATCTTCTGTGTCCTGTTGTTCAGCCAATGTTTACCCAGGCTACCACCTTGGGACCCACTCCAAGGCTGGTTAATTTGACTACTAATCTTTTGTGTGACTGTGTCAAATGCCTTACTAAAGTCTAGTAGGCCATGTCCACAGCCCCTCCCTGGTCTACTACTTTGGTCACCCAGTCAAAGAAATCTATTAGATTTGTCTGACATGACCTTCCCATCATGAATCCATGCTGCCTTGGGTCCCTGTGCCCCACTGGCCTCTAGGTACTCAACAATTCTTTCCTTCAGAAGTGATTCTATCACTTTCCCTACCACAGAGGTCAAACTGACAGGTCTGTAGTTTCCTGCCTCCGTCTTGGTCCCACTTTTGTGAAGGGGAATCACATCCGCCTTCTTCCAGTCCTCAGGTACCACACCATCCTCCCATGATTTGTTAAAAATCATAGTCAGTGGTGTCACTAGTGTCACTAGTTTTCTGCTTAATTCTTTTAGAATTCTGGGGTGAATTCCATCTGGCCCCATTGCTTTGTCCACCTTCAGTTTTAGGAGTTCTTTCAGAACCCTTTCTTAAGTGAAAGGACTGGGATCAACCCCCCTCTCCAGTGTGCTTCTGTTAATTGGATTAGGCACCTCCCCATGTCCTCTTTTGTGAATACTGAACAGAAGTATTCATTCAGTATCCCTGCATTTTCACTGTCTCTCTCTGCCCACCCACCATCCATTCTATTCAGCCTCACTATCCCTCCCTTTGTCTTTCTACGCTCCCTGATATACCTATAAAAGGTTTTATCCCCCTTCTTAACCGAGTTGGCTATCTTTTCCTCAGTTTGTGCCTTTGCTATTCTGACTACCCTCCCTCCCTTCTTCCTTCTGCTTTAACTGGTACAGTTCTCTGTCCTGCTCCTTCTGTGTTTCCTTATACTTCCTAAATGCTCTCTTTTTCTCCCTAACCTTCACCGCCACCTCTTTTGAGAACCATAGTGGCTTTTTCTTTTGTTTTGATTTGTTTATTTGCTTGACACAAAGGCTTGTTGCCTCTGTGATGGCAGTTTTGATATTTGCCCATTGTTGCTCCACCCCTCCTTCTAGCCTGTTTGCTAGTGCTTTTCTGAGGCATTCTCCCATCTTGCCAAAGTCAGCCCTCTGAAGTCCAGAACCCTCACTTTTGTATGGCTTGACTCTGTAGCAGAGTCTATAAGTGAACCACACTGTTTGGTGGTCACTTGTTCCCAAATGGCTACCACTTCTAGATCTGAGATCCTCTCACTGTCCCCATTTGAGAGTACGAGGTCTAAGATTGCTCCCTCATGAGTGGGTTCCAAAACTAGCTGTTTGAGGCATGCCACCTGAAGGGCATCAAGAATGGCCCTGCTTTTGGATGTGGCTGCCGCAAAGGTGCTCCAGTTAACATCTGGCATGCTAAGGTCCCCCATCAACAGTATCTCCCCTTTCTCTGCCATCCTAAGTATGCTTCTATCATATCCTTGTCCATTCCCTCCCCCTGACATGGGGGTCTATATACAACCCCTATGCGGATTGTGGTGCCATTTCCAGTCTCTAAGGTGACCCACAGTGCCTCCTCTCCTCCCTGTTTACTCTTTTGTTCAGTTGCTTTTATCCCTTCCCTTACATAGAGAGCTACTCCCCCCCCTTCTGCCCTCCCTGTCTCTCCTGTAGGTTGTGTACCCTGGTATGTTAACATCCTAGTCACGGTTCTCTGTGTACCATGTTTCTGTGACTGCTACAATATCCAGGCATCCCTCTTCCATCAAGGCCACCAATTCAGGGAGCTTATTGCCCAGACTATGAGCGTTGGTACTCATTACCCTCCATTTCTTGATGGCCTTACCCCTTTTTGCCCCACCCCTGTCCTTATTGCATTTGTCACTTTCTCCATTTACCCCTGCGCTTCTCCCTATTGACATCTCTATGTTGGTGTCTACCTCACTTAGTACCCTGATATTTTGGTGGGGGGGGCTAGTATTTCCCTGCTCCTTTCCAGTGCCTTCCCCCTTGGCTAGTTTAAATACTTGTCAATGAAGTATTTAAACCTATCACCTAGGATCCTGGTTCCCCTCCTGGACAGATGCAGAGCATCATGCCAGTATAGGCCTGCATCCCTCCAGGTGGACCCCCAGTCTCCAATGAAGCCAAATCCCTGAGCTCTGCACCAATTTTTCAACCACTGATTGAATCCCATGGTGTGGAGCATCCAAGCCCTCATCCGTACTACATAGACAGGCAGCACATCCAGAAGGTTACCGTGTGTGCTATTTGTCTAAGGCCCCTTCCCATCTCCACAAACACTTCTTGCACTGTTCTGATCCCTTTCTTAGCCAGGTCATTTGTCCCTAGGTGGACAATGACATCCAGCTCACTCCCCTGTGCAGCAGCTCCTGCAATCCTGAGGATTCGCTCCCTGTCTCTCCAAGCCATGACACCAGGCAGGCACCTTACCTCCCTCTCCCCTTTCTCCCCCAGTTCTACCTTCCTAGCAATGGAGTCCCCCTCCAGGAGTTGTTTCCTTCCCCTGTGGGGTCCCATTCCACCCTCCTTTGGGTCTCCTTTGTGGAGGTTCCCAGCATCCTCCTTGGTCTCCACTGTGGGTGCCTTCATAGGGGAACCACACTTTTCCAGAACGGCATAGAAATTGTGGAGAGGTGCAACTGGAGGGATGAGCCTCTGTTCCACCACCCTCACTCTCCCTGAGCCCACTGTGGTCCAACCACTCCTCTTTCTTGGCAACCTCTGAGGCAACGGCAGTGACCCTGGTGGTCCCTGGGTGGGAGAGGAGGTCCCACAAATCCTGGCCAACTCAGCCTAGAGATGAGCAACCTCCTCCCTCAGCCCAGAGAGTTGTCTGCAGACGGGACAACACTGCATCCTCCAAAACATCTCCCAGAAGACTGCTGCTCCACAGCCACTGCACTACACCACTCCCATTATGTCTTTTTTTCTGGCCTCTTAGCTGTTATTTGGAATACTTACTCTTTCCTCTGTTTGTTTATTTCTTTTTTTTTCTTCTCTCCCTACTTACTTACTTACTGTCTCTCTGCACCCTTTTATCTCCTGATCTTCCTGTTCTGAGACAAGAAGTTCCTATATTTGTCAGTAGTCTCCTTACTTGCTCAGAGTCAGACCTCCAGCAGCTAGAGGGGGATGGAGAGCTACTCTTGCCCTTCAAGGATGGTGAGTCTTTGGTGGTTCTGTGATCACTCACTTCCTGCTCCCAAACAGGAAGTTCCTGTTGTCAGTTAAATCCTTTGCCTATAAATGTAGAACTGATTGGGGGGGTGTAGGGGAAGGAAAGAGGGCAATATAGTCCCAGTAGAGAAGTTTTACTTATACCAGTAACTCCTTCCTCCTGGAGTTCTGTATGTCCTCTGGCAGAAGCTATCTAGGGCAGTATTTATATCTGGTCTTAACCTGGCTCCTTCTAGCTAAGCCACTCCCCCTGCTTTGCAAATCTTTCTACAGTTAGTTAATTTCACAGATAACAATTCCCATCTGACACCTGTGACAAGCACCTAGATAAGTACACAGATAACAGATAACAATTTACTTCAACTACCTCTGACAAACACACCAACTCCTTTTTTTTCGCTTTTTACCCTTAATTGAAGGTCCCAGTACAAGAGATCTAGTTCTTATTCCCAGTAGAGAAGTTTTAGTTATACCAGTAGCTCCTTCCTCCTGGAGTTCTGTCTGTCCTCAATTCATTTAATCCTGGCTTGTTTAAGGAGTCCAGAGTGTATCACCAAAAACAATTCTTCTTCAATAATTTTTTACCCAGCTCTCCACCTCAGGGGTCTGTATTTACTTCCTCCAAGCCCTGAAAGAAGAAAACATGTCCATTGTTATGATTCATGAGTTGACATGCAAGGGACATTGGTTTTATTTCTTTTTTCAATGGCTCTTCTGTGCTTCCCCTTACTCTGTTTGTAACATTTTTAATTGTCTTTCCCTCATAAAATGTCCCACAATTACAGGTAGCCAAGTACACAACAGCTTCAGTGCCACATGTCGCTAAATCTCTTTTTTCAAAGTTTTTTTCTGTGCTTCCACCAGAAAGCGTTTTCGTTTTATTAATGTACCTATAAATGTTACAGTTCCCACATGGAAAAGTTTCACCTTGTAATGTCCTTCTCCCCATTTGATGTAGCCACACCATGGTAACTGCTGATAACAATGTCTCCGATATTGTCCATTCTATACATCACCTTGAAGCCATTTGTTTGTGACATCTTTTGGTTTATCATCTAATTCCAGTATGTGTCAATGTTTTTGGATTATATTTTGTACTAGGTGTGACTGAGGGGAATAAGTGGTAAAGAAGTTCAGTTTTGGATTCATAACTGAAGCTCTTTCTTCTTTGCTTTGATAGAGCATCGTTTCTCTTTTTAATATAAAATTGACCAATTCAGTATGAAATTATATTTAAAGGGTATGTTACACCAGGTAGGTTATACAGAAGAGTATTCCTGTTGCGTCCATTATGTTGTAACAACTGTGGTCAAACATCAAATTTAATGCTGTCCCTTTGGCACAGTGGTTGGATTTCCACATGCGATGCCAGTGACCCGGGTTCGGGAGCGGACTCAGGACATTGGAGGGCTGGCCGGGGGAAAGTGACTTGAGCATCCCACGACAGCTTGCCCTCTCAGGGGAAGGGGGGGCAATGCCTGCAACTTGTCTGACCCTGAGTGGAGGCTTGGGGTAATACAAGCCCCATAGGGGAAGGGCGGCCAGATCACGCTGTGGAAGTTGGAGCATGCACCTTGACATCATGGTCTACACAGCATAGGGGAGGAAATGGAGGATAACACCTTCCAGGACCGGGAAGATGGGCTACTTGGAGCATGCTTCTGATGTGCCCCCGCTCACCCTGCCGCCTCCAGACTGATGAAACAGTGAGTAGCTCGGGGTGTTGGGCCATACCTCATCCCCACCCAGGGGGTAATCTGAGGCTCCATGGGAGACACGGAGGTGGACGTGGGTAGAGCAGGAGGCAGGAGGATGATTCCTTGGTGGCCCCGAAAGGTCGGGGCTGGCAGGACGAGGGGGAGAATAAACTGCAGTTTAAAAAAAACAAAAAAAAACATCAAATTTAACTCACCAATTGTGGGATTGTAAATATATAAATAAATGGTGGCAATTTAATGATAGAGAAGTTAGGCACTTTAATATTTGGAAGCTGGAAGACTTAAATATAAGTATAATCTTCCTTTTTGGCAATACAATCTGGACTCCTTGAACAAGCTGGAATTAAATGAAGAGTTTCAATTGGCTCCCTTTCTTGATCACTGATTTTTTGAAACTATGGGCTTCAGTGTCTCTCTGAGTGTTTGATTATAGATATTTATGTCCAATTTTTAGGATAAGTTTCTGTATACTCATTTATTGTTTCATGTATAATATGGATATGCACACGTTACCCCAGCTGAAAAGATGATCATTTAACAATGATGTGTCATGAATGACTATTATCAATTATGTTCAAAGATCATGTTCAAACTTCAAAAGCCATAATTGTGATCATAATAACAATGATTAAAAAATGAACATTAAATGGCTGCCAAGCAAAAAACATAATGTTATGGAAATAATGAGTGTGCTTAACGATGATCTCATATTGTCATGATTTTTTCATGATTGCCCATGGTCAAGATTACTACAATAAATTAAGTAAGCAATAATACCAGACAAGGTGGGCATTACTGGGAAATACCGGACCACCCAGGGGCGCAATGAGGCCTGACGCCACAGGCAGAGGTCCTTATAGCCCCTGGAAGGTCCAGTATTTCCCAATAATGCCCACCCTGGAGGGTATTATTGCGCTTAGAAAATGGCCCATCGGAGAATATTACTCTGTGAAGGGGCACTTGGGACTGGATCTTATTTTTAGCTGGGCATCTATTGAAAAATAAATGTCCAGCTTGGAGCCTGTCTCAGCCAATCAGGTTTAAGAATTGATTGTTACCATTTTCTAAAAGAAAAATAATGTAGCTTTCTTCTATACTCACAGAATGCATCTTGCCTTCTAATTACCAATGTTCATTAGAATGATCAGTTGTGACACATCTACACAAACACATTGCTTTCAATTATACTTACTCTGACTCCTCATTTTATGAATGAATTCATTCACATATCTGGACTGAGTAGTACGGTATGGGTTGCACGCCCATTGGCTCATGCTGTGAACCAATGGGCGTGCAGCCCCACTGAGCAGTCAGTCGGCAGCGGGCGGCAGGCAGGTGGGTGCTGCCGCCCGGTTGACGGGGGAGCGGGCGGCCCAGTGGGCGGTGTGGGGAGGGGGGTACACTAGACCACCAGGGTAGTAGGAGTATGTTATGAGATACAGATGCCCACGATCAGGCAGCGACGTCCACTGGACCACCAGGATATTGGACGTGGGGGTTATATTACTGATGCCCGTGATCGGGGCATAGAGGTCCACTGGACCACCAGGGATATTGGACGGGGGGGGGTTTCTTTTACACGAATGCCCGCGATCGGTCTGCAGGGGCATCAGTCCCCGATGGCTGCTGCCTGGCAGGACGCCAGGCGCAAGTCGTCAGGGATCTGTGCACCTGCATTCTAATGGCATGCAAATTGGGCCATAATGAGATGCAAATGGCCCCCTGTGCGCCTTGCATAAATTATGGCCCTATTTGCATGTCCCCTTTTGAATATCGCAGGTGCTGTGCATGGCGCAATGGCACTTGCGCTAGCGCATCTCCATGCTCCACTCTAGCCACTTGCACCGGCGCAGTGCCACTGCGCCATGCACAGTGGGGGTGGCCAGGGTGCGATATTCAAAGCTGCTGTGCCATAGCGCAGCTCTGTTGAATATCGCCCAGGCCACACCCCTGCACAACAAAGTTGAGCTGCGCCCAGGCTTGCACCACAGCCTGGCGCAGTTTGAATATCCGGGCCACTATACCTAACATCTCATGTACTTTTCCTAAAGGGATTAGAACTTAACTTCAGATTATTTACATTATAATGTGCTTCTGCTGATATATTTCCTTTTCATATAGGTTTTTCTACTCTGTCTCCCCAGCTACTCCCTTCTGATCGACCCCCCCCAGCCCCATCACCCAGCTCCTGTGGGGCTTATCTTACACTGGTGTCCTCTCCCACAGGACTGTGGTATGTGTCCAGCCACTGGTGCGGGGCCTTCCAGGAGTCAGTCGTCATCCTGTCACCAGGGGGGCCTCCAATTTTCTCTCCATTACTCCCTGAGGCCTTGGAAATGCACAGTCATGCATGTACACCAGAACCAACAACAGTCCCGCTCCACCCACCCAGCTTAGCACCAGCCCCCTGTTTGCCTGACACAACCATAGAGCCTCCACTCAGTGGCAGCCAAGATTCGGGAAGGCCTACCTCCCCAATTCGGGAGAGAAGAGCTGCCGTTTGCCACTCTATCCACTCCCAGGTGGCCGCCCACGCTGACCCCCAGCAACCAGCACTCGTTCCCGAACATGGGTCGCCGGCATGATGAGAGGTAAGGCATCCAGGGTCTCAGTCCTCTACACCACTGGACCGGCTATACTTCTGCTATTTGACATTTATTGTTTATATTAGTAACAGAACTTTGTTAAGTATCACTAATGTGACTTACTGTTGCATAATTAAGCAATAAGGCATGACAAGGTGTGTGTTATCGTGTAATAACGTCACTCCTGGGTTGGGTTGACGCTTTCACCACCCCAAGAGTGATGTTATTATACAATAACATACACCCTGGAGTGCCTTATTGCAATTATACAATGGCTTGATGTTATAAAAAATATTAAAAAAAATGCTTTTAGTAGAATTTTTTTTGTTTAACTCTGTGTATTAATATTTCTTATTAAACAATCAACCACAAACAATACATCGTAGCGCATACAACATCCATATCTGATTTCCTCCATAACATGTAAAAGAAAACACTATATTATCTTAAGAGTAAAATTTATATAAACTATGTACATGGGTCCCTACATACTACATACTGCTTTAAATTAATTTACACATCTGTACTCTACTCTCATTTAAAGAAGAGTTCATTGCCCCTAGTTACTATATGCTTTAAGCTATCCAAGCATCATCCTGCATTCATAGTCATCAATTCTGCAGCTGTTAGTATACTCATAAAAGGCACCCACTGAGTCATGAATTTATGCACCCGGTCCTGCAGCTGGTACGTTCTCTGCTCCAAGGCGAGGGCCCTTATGGATAGGGTGCTCCACTGTGCAGCTGTGGGAGTCTCCCCTGATACCCAGGTATTCAGAATGACCTGTCTGGCCTGCACCAGCAGTATCCTGACCCATCTCTGATACAGTGACCACTGCTCAGCCTCCTCCTCTGTTACTCCAAATAGCAGGCTAAGGGGCGAGACCAGTATCACCAAGCCCAACATGGCACTCAGCTGCTGCCCTATCACCTCCCAGTATCCTCGGACACATGGGCAGTCCCAAAAGGAATGTAAGTAGGTGTCTGTGTGCTCCTTACACCTTCCACACGTCTCTGACACCTCCGGTGGAATCTGTAAGTCACAACTGGAGGGTAATAAAGCCTATGCACAAATTTATAGGTACTTTCCTTATATTTATTGCAAGGCAATAAACCTATATGTGATTCCAGTATGAGGCCCCAATTCCCCTCCGATATACCAACACCCATGTCTCTTTCCCATAAGTTACGTGTCTTGTCAGTCATACCTCTCATGTTCCGCCTTAGGAGGCATGCAACATTCCTCAATATCCCTCTGGAATCCTTCCTTGCCTTGCATATTATCCCCTTCACCTGCTCCAGCGGTGTAGTTCCCGTACACTGCCTCCATACCTCCTTACAGAGATTTCTGACCTGAAAGAATCTAAAGAGATGGCTGCCTGGAACTCTTACATTCTCCCTGATCTCCTGGAAGGAGGCCAAAATCCCCCTACTATTCATATCTCCTATACACTGCACCCCCTTTCTTTCCCACTCCAGGAAGGCTGTATCCTCTATACTTGGCCTTAAAAAAGGGATTCCTGGCAATGAGTATTAGCAAGGTCTCCTGTTCTTTGCTCCCCAGCACTCCCTTTATATTCGCCCAGCTATCTATCAACCATATAACCAGAGGGTTTGGGTGCCCCCAGGGAAGCGTATATACCTTCTGGCCTCCTCTAGTCAGATAGGCAGTCAAGCTGCCACCCACCCCTCCTCCTCTAGGTCCAGCCAACTGGCGGTGCCTGCTCCGGAGACCCAGTCCTTTATTATACATGTCTGTGATGCCAAGAAGTACTGCTTCAAATCTGGGAAGTTCAGCCCCCCCCCCCATTATTCATCTTTAGTCTCCCCAAAGTGACCCGCGCCCATTTCCCTTGCCACAGGAACGAACCCCTTTTCCACTTTTTTTATGTCCTTTTTGTTAAGGCCCATAGGAAGCATCTGGATCAAGTAAAGAATCCTGGGCAGTATATTCATCTTAATTAGATTTATGCGCCCTATCCATGACAGAGGCAAAGACCGCCATCTCCGTAGTTCCTCTATCAGGGTCTTGATCATGGGTGTATAATTCAGCTGCTATAAATTCACTATTCTTTTCCCTATAGTCAGTCCAAGATACTTGAAAGAGGTGGACACCACCCGCAGGCCCCAGCCACTCCCTCCTGGTCCCATCCCCTCCATTACCCACGTAAAGAGCCTCCAATTTATCTAAATTAATCTTGTAAACCAAGAGCTCAGCAAAGCTTGAAATGATTCTCAGAAGGGGTGGTACCGATTCCTCTGGGTTCCTCAGGTACAGGATCATGTCATCCGCATATAGTGACAATTTATGCTGAACTTCTCCCCCTCCCCTTTACTCCCCTGATACTAGGATGCTGTCTAATTGCAATAGCCAGTGGCTCTATTGCCAGGGCGAATAGGAGGGGTGATAGTGGACACCCCTGCCTCATGACCCTATACAGGGGGAAATCTTTCAGATATCTTATCAACAATCAATATTGAAGCCTGGGGGGAGGCGTATAGGGCCCTCACCATTCCCACAAATTCCTTCCCAAATCCAAATCTGTCCAGTACCTCAAATAGGTACCCCCACTCAATACGATCAAACATCTTCTCAGCATCTAAAGATATAATCGCTGTGAGTCCTGGTAACTGTGAGGAGCACTGTATCACGTTGAGAACCTTCCTCATATTGTGGTACGAGTGTCGCCCCTGGATAAACCCATCTGGTCCATGTGAGTCAAGGTCGGGAGAAGTCCATCCAGCCAGGATGCCAGGACCTTGGCATAGATTTTTGCGTCAGCATTTAAGAGTGATATAGGCCTATACGATGCACAACTCTGCGGGTCCCTCCCGGGCTTTGGTATGATGCATATAGTTGCCTCACCCATTGTGGGAGGCAGGGGCTTTCCCTCTTTTGGCTCTTTAAATAGTACCCAAAGATGATCTATCATCCCTCGACCCACCATCTTGTAAAATTCAGCAGGTAGCCCATCAGAGCCATTCGCCTTCCCTGATTTCAGACTGGTAATGGCTCTACTGATTTCCTCCCTGGAGATCTCCTTTCTTGGCATTTCCTTTAGTGGCTCCGGTACTGATGGTACCTTAACCCCGTCTAAAAACTCTTTCGCCCAATCTTTCATGTCGTCGCATTCTGCCTGGTACAGGGCTTGGTAGAATTGACTAAAGCACTTCCTGATGATTTGTGGATCCTTATGTAGAGTCCCCTGGTGATCCCTAATCTATTTATTCTCATACACCCTCTCCTTCCTTTGATCAGGTTCACCAGCAACAGCCCTGGTTTGTTGCCCCATTCATAGAACTTATGTTTCCATAAGAAGAACTGCGCTCGTGCCTCCTCCATCAACAGACTATTCAGGGCTTCTCTGCTAGCTGCCAGCAGGTGGAATGCCTCCCCGCCACCTTACACTCAAGATTCCTCACTTGCAGCCACAACTCCTCCTGTTTCTGAAGTTTCCCTTTTTTGTATTGTGTCACATACCCAATTATAGTCCCTCTAGGATACACCTTCCCTGCGACCCAGAACATTTGCATAGATGGTGCTGTGTCCTTATTCAGTGAAGTGTACAAAGCCAGCTGATCCTGAAGGAAGGTTTTAAACTCCTTGGAGCCAAGTAAGTAGGAGGGGAAGCGCCATGAAGTGCCTCGTGACTGCTACATAGATACATAGATACATCTCCAGGGCAGCAATCACCATTGCATGGTCAGA
The DNA here is from genome assembly GCA_016271365.2 of Neoceratodus forsteri. Lineage (NCBI taxonomy): Eukaryota > Metazoa > Chordata > Ceratodontiformes > Ceratodontidae > Neoceratodus > Neoceratodus forsteri. The sequence continues at coordinate 821,009,079 of CM028137.1, read as the reverse complement.
GATGCAGATGGGTCCATGCTTAACAACCGCCAATTTTAGGGTACCACTCCCCCTCCAATATATATATGATCCAGTCTAGACCATGTCTTGTGTGGACTGGAGAAAAAAGTATACGCCCTTTCTTTGGGGTTTGCTGCTCTCCACGCATCCAACATATCCAAATCCACCAGGCCCTCCTTCCATTTCCTTGTGCACACTCTCCCTCGCCCTTTCCCTTCTGAGTGGTCCAAACATGCATCTGGGGTGCAGTTAAAGTCTCCCCCCATCACTAAGCCCTTGAACTGCTGCTTGACCAGCAGGTCCAACATGCTGTGGTAGAAGGCCGGGTCAAAAACAGCAGGCACATAGACGCTCCCAAAAGTGATGGGTACTTCATATAACGTCCCTGCCACAAAAATATATCTTCCCTCCTTTCCATCCTGCACAATTCTGGAAAGTTTAAAGGGAAATCTCCTATGCAATAATACTGCCGCCCCCCTTTTATGAGAGGAAAAAGAGGCAGCATAGCAGGCTCCCATCCAGTTACGCACCAATTTCTGGTGTTCTGTCGGCATCAAGTGAGTTTCCTGAAGCAACGCAACATGGGTGCCCACTCTTTCCAAGGCCGTCAGAACAGAGGTTCTCTTGATTGGAGAGGAGAAGCCTCTCACATTCCAAGACACAATATTCACCTTCTCTTTGTCAGCCATCACTAAGGTAATCCTTCCTTAGCAGTTCCTCCCCCTCCCATACATCCACCACTCTCCACACAGGACCCCAGAGCTCCTCCATACATGTTTTATAGCATGCTTCGGACCCTTGGTTGTAGCAGTAACACTTAAAATAAACATGCAACTTATAAACATATACACCTATAACCACTGAACTATATACACTCACTCCTCTCTCATCCCCCCCACCACAACATACAACATTCCAAAACAGAATAGGTACATCCCACTTGTAGGAAAAAACTTTTAGCTGAAGGTTTGGTCTGAAATAACCAATCTCTGCTCCCAGTCCATCACATCCCAGATTCTCTTTCCGGTAATCTTTCTTTTTTGAGTCCTCCCCATTCTCCCGCATGAGTTTGCCTATTAACAGTCTATCATACCAGCAGTGACTGAGCCCATTTCCTCTCCCCGAGGAGGCAGGTAGTTCTCCTCATCAAAATACTCCCTCTATCACCATTCTCATATCAGCATTCATCCATTATCTTCTCCCCTTCCCTTTTCCCTGTCCTTGCACCAGTTAAACAGTATATACCCTTGTAGGGAAGAACAGCTGCATGGCAGGCCCCGCGATTCAAATCCAACGCCCGGGCCTATCACATGCTGCTACTCACAGGTCATGGAGTCCACACTGCCGTGTAGTTCATCCTCGCAGGACACTTCTCCACTCTCCTTGTCCACGTCCCAATGTCCATGTAGCCTGTCAGGTGTCACAGGTCACTAGCCTTTGAGCTGTTCATGAGGGATACCCTTCTTTATTGCCAGTCACGTCTAGGGAGTATCACAAAGTTAATCACGGGCCACCCTCCTCATATGACAGTGGTTCCTCAGGCACTGAAACAAATGGCTCACTGCTGAGAGGCCTCTTTTGTTCTTATCAGCTAATGTACTACCTTGCGTGGGCATCCAGGAGAGAATAAACAAAGAGTTTAGAATTAGCCATCTCCTCGCATGCAGGATACACTCCACCAACACACTCATCCTAACTTCTTCTTTAGCTCCGCTACAAATGTAGTCACCTTGTCCACCTCCCAGAAGCTGTAGGAAGCACTCTCATGTCTAATCCAGAGTGTCGCAGGGAAGAGCATGTACCATTCCACTTTCAGGCGCTGACATTCAGTGATCACCTTATTGAATGCCCGCCTCTTCTTCCCTATTCTTGGAGAGTGGTCCTGCGAGAGGTACAACTTAACTCCTTCATGCTTCAGCTCTGTCACTCCACGGTAGGCATTCCACATCTCCTGCCTGTCCTGGAAGTTATGGAATTAGAAAATTACTTGTCGGGGATATTGCCCTTCCAGCGGCCGAGGTAGCACTGCCCGATGCATGCACTCCAATTTGTATCTCCCCCCCTTTCGGCTTGAGGCCCAGTAAGGCCGGCAACATTACGGCACAGAATTCCAAAATACTCTTCCCTTCTTTTCTTTCTGGGAGGCTCCTGAGACGCAAATTAGAGTGCCTGTGATAGTTTTCTTGACAGTCCAGGGCCTCCCAAAGCTCCAAAACCTCTTTTTCTGGTTCCCAAATGCATCTGGGGAGAGGGTCCAGAAAGTCCTCCACAGCCAAGATACAGCCCTCTGCCTCTTCAATTCGCTCTTGCTGCTGAGCGAGATGGGTGTCAATTGCCGCCAGCGTCCAATCGATTTTCTCTTCTACCCTGGTTAGCTACATTGTGAGCACATCCACTAGCTGCTCTCATAGCTCTCAGTCGATAGCAGACATCTCTGCAGCCGAAAATGATATAGGCCCTGACGCACTGGCCTGAGGCGCCACTGTTTGCTTCTTAGGGTTCTTAGCCTCCGAGCGCTCCGATTTGCCACCCGCTGTTGTTATACATTTGACCATCTCCCCAGCACACAGTCGCTTAAATATTTTTATATTCTTTTCCATCTGGATTACACAATTCTGATGGACTGGGGACCAGAGTTTGTCAGAGACACATCTCTACGCCATTAAGCGGTCACAAGACCTTTAGTAGATTTTTAATGAGGCAGCATATCTTTGTTTCTGAAAAGAAAAGCAAACAATCTAGTTGCAAATCAACACAGTAATGTTATACTGAGATATCATCACTGTCTCAGGCACACACTGACCAATCAGAGTCCAGGACATTTTCTTGTCATTGTATAATACAGTACATAATCATCAATGATAATCTCTTGATCATCCCCAGATCATCAAAAAACATCATGTTGATTTAAGCTTACAAAAATAATCAATAATCATCAGCTGGTAATTTAAAAGTTTCATGTTCGATGATTAAATCATGATCTAGATGATGATCTTAGATCATGATCTGCCTTGATTATCATATGGCAACATCTGATGATTAAAAAGGATCAGTCATGACTGACCTTCAAAATAAATGACTGATGAATTGCCAATTCGCCTGGGATTACACACTGCCCCTCTCCCCCCCCCTTTTATTTGCCCTAGTATTTGTCATTCCTTGTTTCAGCCTTTGTTCCTTCCCACCCAACCCCTTCTTTCCCATCTTAGGTTTCTATTTCGCTGCTTTTTGCACTTATTTTTGCTACAATGCACCTTAATGTATTTAGTAAATATTGCACAGAGTGTGTCCGGTTGGAATGGAGCACCATCCAAAGTGGATTTTTTATATACTGTATCTTTAAGCATTACATTATAAATGACTACCAGGTGTTCACTAGAGTAGCCTTGTTAAAACGTGCAAAGTGCAAAACCTGGCATGATGTGGGTAGATCTGGGATCACTAGATCAGTCCTTTTTTCAGCATTTTTCTAAATAAAATGTCATGGACATGAATTAATGTCTGGTAATCTATGAGCTGGTGAATGCGCAAGTTTTTGGTATGAATGCAGTATCTGGTTATCAATGAGGCACAGTGGTTCTGGTAACTTGAGGGTAGAGGAAGAATGGATAAGGAGGAGGAGAGTGAGCAATGGTGAATACAAGAGGGGGGGTTAGTAGCAAAGCAGCAGAAGGAGCTACATAGGATGTCCAGTCTGGCCAGGGACGTGGAGGGAGTGGTACCACAGACCACATCCATATAGTCAAAGACTGGGTGCACCATTTTGGTGACAAGCTCATGGTATGCCAGCGGAAACAGACAGTCTTTATTGCAGTACAAGGCACCAAGTTTTGGGCAGAGCTTGGGGTGGATGGTGTCAATGTGGGCCGAGAAGTCAAGCTTGCTTTCCAGCCACACACCAAGGTCTTTGAAGGATTGAGCCACTTCTAGAGGGTGCCATCCAAGGTGGAGAAGATATAGAGTTGGGATTCTGGCCAATTTTAGGCTGGTGCCAACAGTCAAGGATACAGTTTTTATTTTTGTGTTGGCCAATAGTTGGTTTGATTAGAACAAGTGCAGAACATTGTGGAAGTTTTGCTAGAGCAGACCTTCCATGGCTGTAGTAGAGAAACTGGAGATGTAGATGACTGCCATCTACTTACATGTGTAGATGCGAGCTGTCACAAGCCATGGATAGGTTGTTAAGGAAGATGGAAAACAGGATAGGCCCCAGGATGGAGCCCTGTGAGACCCACCACCTGGATGGGAAGTGGAGTTGACATGGTACCACCAACTTGTACTGGCTGCAGACAGTCTGAGAGGTAAGAACTGAACCAGTCAACAGCAGGAGTTGAGAGGTCAGCACAACTTAGCTTATTCAAGAGGAGTGGGTGGGACACCAAGTCAAAGGCCTTGACCAGGTCAATGAAAATGGCAGCTGTGATGTGCCACTTATCCATCCCTGAGAAGACAGAGTCAATTACATGCAGCAGGGAGGAGACAGTGGAGTGATGCTTCCAGAAGCCAGAGTGGAATGATGAGAGGAAATCACTGGAGGATAGGAAATCAGAGAGTCTAGTGTAGACAAGAATCTCCTGTAGCTTAACAAGGGAAGGGAGGAGGGAGATTGACTGGAAGGTACTCGGTGAGCAAAGGTCGCCCCACTAGTGGAGTAGAAGGACTTTGGCCAACTTCCAGGACTGAGGGACAGCACTGAGGGAGAAAGAGAGGTAGAATAGGTGAGTCAGAGGACATGCTATGGCAGGAGTGGATATATGGAATAGTTTAGGATCAAGTCTGTCAGGGATGGATTTGCACAGGTTGAGGGAGTAAAGGACAGTCAGGGTTTCCTGAGTAGTAGTAACAAGGGGAAAAAGGAACCAGTGGAGGGGAGCGGAGACAGAATATGAGGACAGGTGGAGGAGGCTGGAGGATGAGTGGAAGGAGAGCACAAGAGGTGAAGAACTCATTGAAGTGAGCAGTAACAAAGGAGGGCGTGGACACTAGTGAACCCTTTACCAGAAGGATCAGAGGGGTGGACTGGGTAGGAGTGTCAAAAAGGGAGTGAATTACCTTCCAGAATTTTGAGGGGACGTTAATGTTGTTCTGAAGGCTGGCCTTCAAATACTGCAATTTTGCAGCCTGGACGGACAGTCTTTGTGCAGAAGTTCCTGATAGTGTTGTATGCAAGGAGGTCAGAAAAGGAGTGAGATAATTTGAAAGTGACCAGGCAAGATCATGGGACTTGCACTGAGCAATGATTTCAGGGGTGATCCAGGGGGGATGTTGAGTTTTGACCCTGGTTTATCTGAGCAGGGCATGCTTGTCCCAGCCTGTGGAGAATTTGGAATGAAACATGGAGAGGGCAACAAGGTCCTTCGACAAGGGGTGATGAGATCAAAGCTCCATAGGAGTGGGACCAATGCAAAATAGGAGAGGGAACATGTGGTGGGATATATAGCAAAGTATGGGAACAGGGTGGTGGTAGGGGTGTGGCTTGAGAACTGCAGGGGGTGTGGTACAGCAGTATTCATGGGGACACCTGGGAGAAGGGGATGCTTAGCCTGCAGGAGACTAGGGCTTATGATGGCAGAAGTGCATTAGCTCAGGGCAGAACTATGCAGGCTGAGGGATGCACAGGGGTCTCAGTGCCCTGGACTCCACTGCTGCAAAGGGCACAAAGGTTCAAGAAGATAGGCTAGAACAGGATATGGGAAAGGGAATTGGAGTATGGATAGTATGCAGCCCCTAGGGGTGGCAGTGCAGAACTGCTACCAGGTCCTGGGGTCCCTTGAAAGGGACATGGCCCATGTATGCCTAAGAGGTAAGGAGGGGGAGGCAGACTTGGAGGATGGCTGAGTAATAATGGGAAGGGTAGTACAGATCAGGGCAAGGAAGCACTAGGGCAGGAGGAGGGTATGGGAGTCAATGGACTCAAGGTATGCAAAGGAATGGGGAAGGAAGAAAACAGGGGAAAAGGGAAGCATATACAGAAGGGGAGGAGGCAAGGGGGGGTGATAGGAAATGGGATGACCAGACAGAGGGGGTAAAGGGACACAGGAGTAAAAGGGTTGGGGAACGATGCAGGAGGAGAAAGAGTAAACTTGTAGGGCACAAGAGAACATAATGGGGAGACTGGGAGCAAAAAAAGGATGCGAGGAGGAGGAGGAGGAGGAGAAGGGGTGGGCAAGAGTAGAGAGTGCAGCAGGGCATGGGAAGGGGACAGGGAGAGAAGGCGTAGTAAAGGATACGGTACGGGAAAGGGAGGGGGAGAAGGGAAACCAGGACAGGCAGATGGGCAGTCCTGGCGGTATAAAGTGGAAGTGAGGACAGCCTGCCTCCAAAAAATGGTGGAAAGAGGAGATAAGGTAAAAACATATCAGCCTGATGCAAGAGGCTGGGGTAAGGAAAAGGGAAGGGGGCTGTCCTAGGCTAAGTCAAAGGGTAAGGGGGCTGGGGAAGGCAGGTTAGTGCTCCATAATAAGTTGGGGAGAGGGGCCTCGAATGGAATAGAGGGTAGTAGAGATCGTAGTAGGGAATTCTACAGCAGGGGAATGGAGTCACCATGGAAAAAGACCAGAGAAGTGTGGTTTGCCTTGCTATGTGATGGCTGACAAAAACTCACCTATGGTACCCTTGCATTCCCAAGTGGAGGGAGGAACCCAATGTAGCCATCTATCTGGGCACAATGACCTGGCAGGTTGCAGAGTGGAGTTGATTCAAGCCAGGTTCAGGTTGTTTGGAGAAAAACTGAGGGAGAGGACATCAATGGTTGCATTCTCAGAAGTGCTGCTGGTTACCAGAGCCAGTACAGATAGGAAACAGAGAATCTCCGACTTCAATAGATGGCTCAAGGAGTGGTGTAGAGATGAAAGCTTTGGCTTCATAGGGGACCAGTGAGGAGAAAACCCTGTACTTGTCAGAAAGACTGCACCTACGCAGAGGGGTGCTGGGATACTAAAAGACAGGCTAGAAAATTCATAAAGCAAAATTTAAACTAAAGGAGGGGTGACTACTATGAGGCAAGGAATCCCACGTCTTCCCATGAAGTAGGTTGGTCCCCCCAGATATGGACGAAGCGGAAGGGAGGATCCCGGGATGTAACTTTTGGAAGAGAGGAGGGGTCAAAAAGATAGGTAATGAGAAGGATGGGGAGAGGGAGAGGAGGTATTAGGAGGTACGACGGTAACCTCAGGTAGGCCTAGCATGTAGGAATTTGGGTCAGTGACTGAGGGATGAGGAAACAACACAGGAAGGAAGGTGGAAAAGGGAAAACAGGCATTATGGGGTGGTTTAAATCAATGCAAGGTGCCTATTGGGGAACAAGATGGATCACCTCCAGGCTTTGTTGACAGAGAGCCGTTTGGACTTGGTGGCAATTACTGACACCTAGGTGTCCTTTAACCATGACTTGGATCTATCCATCCCATGGTTCACCCTCCATAGGAAGGCTAGAGTAGGGGGAAGGGAGAGGAAGGGCGGCCCTATACAGTATGTTAGGGAAGGGATTACAGCCCCCTAGGGAGGATATGGAGGTGGGGGGTACAGAGATAAGCTGGGTATAGGCCCAAATAGTAGCAGGACAAAGGATAAAGTTGGGGTGGTATACAGACCTCCAAATCTGATCAAAAGGAAGCCTCAGGAGCTGGGAAAGGCGATTATTTATTTCATTTTTATTTACCAGGTGGGAACGCTAGACAATAACAGTTGCCTATTTTCAGGCACAGCCTGGGAGAGTACAACACAAGATCAATATCAACATAAGAACAATACAATAGAGGAAGTGAAAAATTGGTTTGAACAGAACACAAGATATGGTACAACACTGAAACGATAAAATGCTAACAACAACTGTATTACAAGAAAAGGTATGAAAAAGCAAGGTTCATAAAGTACATTAGGCAGAGAGTACTACCAACTAAATCATATCATAGAATACATGTTCATTTTAAATACTGCAAATAAAGGAAAGACACAGAGTAGATAGGGGAACCCCCAGTTAGGCCTAAGGACAGGAACATACTGTAGCCTGGGAGAGGTAAGAGTGATATGCCTTTTCAAAGAGATATACAGACTCACATTGGCAGGGATAGAGTTCCAGACAGAAGGGGCAGCAAAGGAAAAGGACAGTTTACTAAAATTGGTCTTAAGATTTATCCAAGGTGGTGTTATCCAAGATTTCAATAAATAAATAAAAAAAGATTTAGGTACAGGCAAGGAGCCCAGAACTTTGGATCTAAGTGGGTAAGTGCAATTGTTAGACTTTAGAAGTGTGGACAGGGTCATGGCGAACTGCCTGTTAACTACAGAGAAAGTTAGACTTCATAGGGCAAATGTCCGCAGTTCAGAGGAGGGGAGAGCCACCCTAACCTAGTATATAGATCACAGTGATGAGAGAATCCATTTGTAGCCAGACCAAATCTGCAGATACTATGGTAAGCTACATATCATCATTGAAGGGTAGTTTTAGAGGCAGAGTGATAGGCCACCATCCCGTATATCAGGAAGGCTGCATTGCAGGGAATGATTGTAGTAGTGGGTAACTTCAACCTACTGGATATAGACTGGAGTATCTCAAAAGCCAGCAGCAGCAGAAGCCAGTCACTCCTGGACCCAGTTCAAAATGGGTTCTTAACCCAGGAGGGGAGTGAGCTGACCAGGGATTTGGCAGCCTGGGACTTTGTACTGACAAATGGCAACTATGCCAGGGACATCAGTGTAGCTGAACCTCTGGGTAGCAGTGTTCGCCAGTCAGTGTAGTTTCAGCTAGAGTTCCAAAGTAACAGCACTTCCCAAGATCAGCAAAAAATTCACAGCAGATTGTGTGCCAACAAGTTGTTGATTTATTTTTCACCAAAGTAGTGAGCCCCTGGCGCCTAGGCAAACTGCCTTCCAAGGGGGCATTAACCATACAATTTCTCAGTGCCTTTTAAATGTTACACTGTATGACATCATAGGATCATGTGACTATTCCAACACCAGAACATTAAATATTACAAGAATGTAAGAAACTTCTGTATACAAAAAACTGGAATGTTACTTTTATTCACATATATGTTGGAGTGTAAGCCCCCAAAGGAGGGGCTTATGCTCCCATTTTAGAGCATCCTCCCCCAAGCTAGGGATTTTATTAGTGCCTGGGGGATATTGGCTGCTGGACACCCCAAGGTGGCAGCAGAGAGCAGGTTTAGGGAGGTATGTAAGGGAGCAGACAGGAAGTTCGGGGCTTTTTCCAGCCCAGGCATTAGGCCTGGGGCTGGAGGAGCAGAGCAGGCGGTCAGGAAAGGGAGCTCAGCAGTCCAGGTGGGCCAGTGGGGGCCCCCCCGTAAGTGTAGACAGGGTGGCTTTCACAGCAATGTGGCATCAAGGAGCTGGGGAAGGAAGCTCCACAGGGGCAGGATGGTTAGCCAGCTCCTGCTTCATTGGGGACAGGGAAATGTAGGTGGCTACAGGGGGGCCAGGATAGGCAGGAGCCCAAAGAGATCCCATGGAAGTGATTTCCTAGGTTGTTAGGGTTGTGGGGACAGTGGCAGGGTCCTCAAAGGGGGGAAGCCAGTGGCAGCAGCTCTTCCCCATACTCGGTGTGGCAAGGTGGCCTGGGGGGCAGATGGAGCCAAGAGGTCCCTTCACCCATGTATGGGGCCTGCTTGGAGGGGCAGGTCCTGGGGCGCCAGCATTAAAGGGATGGGCGGGTCACAGGTCGTAGGACAGGCCTTGGAGGGAGACGCCTGGCTGGAGCTTAATGCAAGCCCAGCATGTATGGAGAGGGATGTGGGCCTGGGTATGGACCCCCTGAAAAGGTCAGCTGGAAGTGGAACAAGTGAGCATGGCACTATCTGTTCAGGTGGGATGTTCGGAGGAGCCTGGGCAGTGGCAGTGCCCAGGGGCTCTCCCATGGCAGGGCAGCCAGTAGCAGGGGGCTTGAGTACTGGAGCAGGACCAGGTTTGAGGGCCGCTGCACCAGCGGAGCCATACAGAGGAAAGGCTGAGCTGAAAGGAAGGAAACATGGAAACATAGAATTTGATGGCAGATAAGGACCGCTTGGCCCACCTAGTCTTCTCATTTCCCTACCTAACGGATAAGCTGTAGATTCTGATTAACCAACAGCCTACTTCCTCCTACCTCCCACTAGAATTGCTTTATGTCTGTTCCTTGCATTCTTGAATTCCCCCACTGTTTTTGACTCTACGACCTCCTCAGGAAGGCCATTCCATGCATCTACAACCCTCTCTGTAAAGAAATACTTCCTCACATTACCTCTGAGCCATCCCCCCCTTTATCTTCAAATTGTGCCCCCTTGTTCTTGCACATCTCTTTTTCTGAAAGATGCTACCTTCTTGGACTTTGTTGATTCCCTTGAGGTATTTGAAAGTTTCTATCATGTCCCCTCTCCTTCTTTCCTCGAGGCTATACATCTTAAGCTCCTTTAGTCTTTATTCATATGTCTTCTGGTGCAGACCCTGCACCATTTTGGTTGCCCTCCTCTGGACAGCCTCCACCCTGTCTATGTCTTTGCAGAGGTGGGGTCTCCAGAACTGTACACAGTACTCCAGATGTGGTCTTACCAACTGTCTGTACAGAGGGCCAACAACTTCATGTTTTCTACTGGTGATGCCTCTCCCTGTGCATCCCAGTATCCCCTGAGCCCTCCTTACTGCCTTCTCACATTACTGGCCCACCTTTAGTTCATCTGATATGACTACTCCCAGGCCCCTTTCCATTTCTGTTGTTGTCAGTATCTCACCCCCCCCCCCCCATTTGTGTACTCTTCCCTGGGTTTTTGTTTTCCAGGTGCATTACTTGCACTTCTTTTGCTGAATCTAAGCTGCCATACATTTGACCATTTCTCCAACCTTGCCAAGCCCCTTTTCATCCTTTCCACCCCACCTTGCATATCAACCCCGTTGCAGATCTTTGTGTCATCTGCAAAAAGACATACTTTCCCTTCCAGTCCCTCTGCAATGTCACTTATAAAGATATTAAAAAGGACCGGCCCCAGTTCTGAACCCTGCGTTACCCCACTGATAACCTCCCTTTCTTCACTGTGGACTCCATTTACTATTACCCGCTGTGTCCTGTTGTCTAGCCAGTGTTTTACCCAGGCTACTAACCTGGGACCCACTCCCAGGCTGGCTAATTTGTTTATTAATCTTTTGTGCAGAACTGTGTCAAATGCCTTGCTAAAGTCTAGGTAGGCCATGTCCACAGCCCCTTCTTGGTCTACTACTTTGGTCACTCAGTCAAAGAAATCAATTAGATTTGTCTGACATGAACTTCCTGCTGTGAATCCCTGCTGCCTTGGGTCCTATGCCCCACTGGCATCTACTGTAGGTACTCAACAGTTCTTTCCTTCAGAAGTGATTCCATCATTTTTTCTACCACTGAGGTCAAACTGACAGGTCGGTAGTTTCCTGTCTCTATCTTGCTCCCACTTTTGTGAAGGGGAATCACATCCACCCTCCTCCAGTCCTCCGGTACCACACCATCCTCCCATGATTTATTAAAAAGGATAGTCAGTGGTGTTACTAGTTCTTCCCTTAGTTCTTTTAGAATTCTGGGGTGAATCCCATCAGGCCCCATTGCTTTATCCACCTTCAGTTTTAAGAGTTCTTTCAGAACCCTTTCTTTTGTGAAAGGACTAATATCAACCCCTCTTTCCAGAGTGCTTCTATTGACTGGATTAGGTATCTCCCCCTGCTTTTCCATTGTAAATACTGAGCAGAAGTATTCATTCACTATCCCTGCTTTTTCATTGTCGTTCTCTGCCCAACCACCTTCCTCTTTATTCAGCCTCAGTATCCCTGCCTTAGTCTTTCTTTGCTCCCTAATGTACCTATAAAAGGTTTCAGCCCCCTTTTTAACCAGGTTATATATCTTTTCCTCGGTTTGAGCCTTTGCTATTCTGATTGCCTTCCCCACTTCCTTCTGCTTTAACTGGTACAGTTCTCTGTCCTGCTCCTTCTATGTTTCCTTATACTTCCTGAATGCTATCTTTTTCTCCCTTACCTTCTCCACCAATTCTTTTGAGAACCATAGTGTTTTTTTCTTTCATTTTGATTTGTTTATTTGCTTCACACAAAGGCTTGTTGCCTTTGTGACTGCCTTTTTGCTAGTGCTTTTCTGAGGCACTCTCCCATTTTGACAAAATCAGCCCTCCTGAAGTCCAGTACCTTCACTTTTGCACGGCTTGACTCTGCAGCTAAGTTTATCGTGAACCACACTGTTTGGTGGTCACTTGTTCCCAGATGGCTACCCACTTCAAGATCGGAGATCCTCTCTCTGTCCCCATTTCAGAGTACCAGGTCTAAGATTGCTCCTTCCCGAGTGGGTTTCAAAACTAGTTGTCTGAGGCATGCCCCCTATAGGGCATTGAGAATGGCCCTGCTCTTGGATGTGGCTGCAAAAAAGGTGCTCCAGTTAACATCTGGCATATTCATGTCCCCCATCAGCAATATCTCCCCTTTCTCTGCCATCCCAAGGATGCCTTCTGTCATTTTCTTGTCCATTTCCTCCCTCTGAGATGTGGGTCTATATACAACCCCTGTGCAGATTGTGGTGCCATTTCCAGTCTCCAGGGTGACCCACAGTGCCTCCTCTCCTCCCTGTTTACCCTTTAGTTCTATTGCTTTGAACCCTTCCCTTACATAGACAGCTTCTCCTCATCCTCTTCTTCCCTCTGTCCCTCCTGCAGATTGTGTACCCTGGTATGCTGACATCTCAGTCATGGTTCTCTGTGTACCATGTTTCTGTGACTGCCACAATATTCAGGCATCCCTCTTCCATCAAGGCCACCATTTTGGGGAGCTTTTTGACTAGACTACGGGCATTGGTAATCATTACCTTCCCTTTTTTATGGCTTTATTGCTTTTTGCCCCATTCCTGTCCTTACTGCCTTTGTCTTTTTCTCCATTTACCCTTGCCCTTCTCCCTATCAACTGCTCTATCTTGGTGTTTACCTCACTAACTACCCTGATTTTTTTGGGGGGGCTAGGATTTCTCTTCTCCTTTTCATTGCTTCCCCCATGGCTAGTTTAAATGCTTGCCAATGAAGCATTTAAACCTATCACCTAGGATCCTGGTTCCCCTCCTGGATAAATGCAGACCATCACTCCTGTCTAGGCCTGCATCCCGGGAAAGTTCTGTGAGTTTGAGAGCACCAGCAGGATTAGGTTCCCATTGCTTTACACCAAGATTGAGTGGGTTACAGGGCCTAGGTCAAAGGACAAAAATCCTGGTACCCCTTGAGATTTGGGCCAAGGCCCAGAGGTCAGGTGGGGGAAGCAGCACACTTTCCTTCACCGGAGATAGGGCATCAACCAGTGCCAGAGTGTCCAGAGTGGGTAACCCAGAATAAGGAGAAAAGGTTTGGCTTTATAAACGTTCCCCTGCCTAATGTGTAGATCAGAGAGCCAGAAGCCTGTGGATTTCTAAGTCGAGAAGTGCCTTGGGTAAAACATCCACCTGCCACTGCTTTAAGGACTAGCCCCCCCTCCTTATAAGTTCCAGGGGTAGGGCCAAATAGGTTCTCTTATTTACTGAAACTGTACTACTATGAGCCTTACTTTACTTTGTTATTTATTCTCCCTCAACTACTGCCACCATGTATTGCAAAATGTAACAACTGTAACCTTTCACTATGTATTACCTGCTCTTGTTATGTTCTTGTTATTTTGATGTTTCTACTTTGTGCTGCCTTACATGGCCCGGGTCATGCCTAAAAACGGTCCCTGGGATCAGTGCACCTACCCAGTTAACAAAGTCATAAATAAATAAACATCCAAGTAGATAGAAGTGGAAAATCCTTGCTTGCACTGCCTGTAAACCATCGTTTGTTTCTCTAAATGTCCAGCCAAAGTGTTTTCTTTACAAAGATTCAGATAGCCCCATGGAGCTGCTTTATTTATTTAGATGAAGGATGTGGTCCCCTGCACTGCTGGAATCATTTGTGATGCAGGAGCTAAATAAATAAGCTAGCTGGGAAGAGGTTGGTAGTGATGTGCCTTATTTAAGCTGGAAGGGGGAGCTAATGAAATGGAAATGTTCCTCCCTGCTTTGTGTCTAATTTATTTCATAAGCTTTGATTCCAGATGAATGTTTCATCATGCCTTAGACGGGAAGGAGGTTGCAACATGAAGATCTGGGTCCGGTGTCAGCATTTGGGGAGAATCCAGATTTCAGTTGGTGAGATTGAGAGTGTATGGGTGCATGAAGATGCCAGTAAAGTGGGTCCACAGTTTTCCTTCCTTGTTTTGGGAGTACACTAGCTCGGTGTTAGCGCTTGTTGTAGCCCCTCCTAATGCCCCCTGGACCAACTGCAACAGAATTTATGCCCCTAGACGGGGGGGGGGTGTTACACCATTCTTAATCTTAATTTCATAAGCAATTTAGTCTCTCTGCTGCTGACAAAAGGGTGGGCAGAAAAGAACAAAAAGTGGTTAAAGCACAAAATGAAATGAAAGACACTCTATTCCATGAATTACATCAAACTTTGACTCCTTATATAGCTGCAGGGATCTGCTTAGAAAGGGATCTGACCTGCAAATTTAAACTTAGACTATATAATTCATAGATAGAGCTGGCCCCTAGTACAGCAAACAGTTTAAACCTTGCAGATAGAAAAGTATAGAAGATGGTAGGAGGTAGAGGTTGAATCCATGGCCATCCATTCCTGAAATATAGGGAGAGCGTGACAACTCCGACAAAAAGAAAGAATATATATATAGTATTATTAAAACTGTAATTCCACAGTAAATAATTTCATCATTTGTCAAGTGCAAAATACATCGTTGATCTCATACACACATCCTGCAGTAAAATTTGGGGGTGTGGGGGGAAACTTTTGTGTGTGTAGGGTGTTGGTGGAAATGAGAGAAAATTTATTGTTACTGCAGAGTAGGGAATTACTATTTCTTGGATTTCAAAAATGGTTTTAAGTCCCATCTTTCATTTAGACCTTTAAGTCTCACAGTGTCTGGTTTAAAAATCCAGAAACATTCTCGTTGTATTAATAGGTTTTGTCTATCATCACCTCTCACAGGATTTTCTACCCATTCCAGCCCCATGAATTTAAAACTGCTTGGATCTGAATTGTGCACTTGTAGAAAGTGTCTTCCTAGTGCAGTATCCATCCTTTTGTTTGTAATTGAGTGTATGTGTTCTTGGATGTGCTCTTTCAGTGTTCTAGCTATTTTCGCTATGTAAAAAAGGTTACAACTGCACCACAAAATCTAGACAACAAACGTTGTAGTACACATGATGAAATCACCAATTTCAATTCTAACACCATTGGGTAAAAACAGCTCTTTCCCAGTTTGCATATGTTGGTCATTGTTACATTTTTTGCATCTGTGGACCCCTTTTGGCTTAGCTGGAAGCCAAGTTCTACCTGAAGTGTCCTTTTCATGAAACTGACTATGAATCAATTTATCAGGTAGGCTTGCAGTTTTTCTGAAGGTAATTCTAGGTATATCCTGAACCACTTCTTTAAGACGTGTCCCCATTGAGAATGTCCCAGCTTCTCCAAATAATGTTCCCTACTTGTCCTGACACAATGTTATGTTCTAATGAAAATGTGATTGGGCCCTTTAAGGCATTCTCTTCCTTGACTTTCCTTCTTCTTGTAATAATTCTTTTTGTGTTTTATTTTTCACTTTTTCCATTGATTCTCTCACTATAGCATCAGTGTATCCCTGTTCTCTGAATCTTTCCAAACGTTCCCCTGCCTGATATGTAAACTCCTCATTATTTGTGCAATTTCGCCCACACAAAAAAGTTTCCCCCAACCCCAACTTTACTGCAGGATATGAGTATGAGATTAGCAATGTATTTTGCACTTGACTGATGATTAAATGATTTACTGTGGAATTACTGTTTTAATAATATTTATTTATTTATTTATTTATTGAAGGCACACTGAGCAACAAGTTGTTCATCTCCCAGTGCAACCTGGGAGGAAGAGGGGGTGCAGTGAGGAAAAACAGTAAATTACAATAGACAGTAAATTACAATAAACAGTAATTGCAATCAGGGTACATGAGACATGAGTTACATACAGTGAATAAAAACAGTGGGCAAATAACAAATAGCAATATAGTGAATCAGGTAAGTATCTATAACGGTGAGAAATAACTGAAAGGAACAAGTTACATATAGATAGTGTAGAGAAATTAGACAATGGTAAGTGTTTTCCCTTTTGTCAGTACCTCAAGTGCAAGGGGAAGGGGCTGGAGCAGGTAGGTAGTAAGTGTCGTATTGATAAGGGCAAGGGGGGGCATTGAGGGAAGCCGAATCCTTGGGTCCCTCCAGGATGTTGAGAATCCTGCAAGGGGTCAGGGACTGCTTGAGGCGGAGAGGGTAACTAAGGGGAGAGAAGGAAAAGGGGGAGGAAGTAAGTGCAATGGGAAGAAGGGGGTCAGGAAGGGGGTCCTCCAGGATGCTGAGAACCCTGCGAGGGGAGGAGGTCCTCCAGGATGCTGGGAATTCTCTAGATGGCTGCAGGAGAAGGAACAAAAGGGAGGGTAGGGCTAGTTGGTAGAATTGTTACAGGATACTAATGGGCAAAGGGTGGGGGGAGCATGACGAAGTAGTGAAGGGGGTAGGAGGGGGAGGAAAAGAGAGGGATGGAGGAGGGAGAGCTGAGCCCAGAAAGAGGACCCCTTCAGGATGCTGAGAACCCTGCAAGGGGGCATGGGAGGCTATAAGAAATCATAGAGGGGGAAGGTAGGCAAGGGGTTGATTATGATTTGGGTACGTCAGACCTGTGCAAGAACATAGGTTGAGGGGGGTCATGGCAAAAGCAGCTGGAAGATAGGTAATTGTGAAGGGCTTAGCTGATAGAGTTGACAGAGGAGAAGTGATGGACTTGGGGAGGAAGGGAGTTCCAGATTTTGGGGAGGCAGTAAGAGACGCTAGTTTGTCCAATAAGGGTAGACCGCCGAAGGATCAATAAAGAACAAGAGTCAGTGGATCTAAGGGAATGAGAGGGAGGGGGAGGATGATGGAAGAGGGGGAGAGGTATGAAGGGAGTTCACCCAACTAGTGTTTGGAGGTGAATTTTGTGCAGGGGGATAGGCGTCTATTTGTTAGAGAGGGGAAGGACAGAGCATGGTATAGATCGCAATGATGAGTGCAAGCAAGGGCATCCAGGGCAAAGTAGCAGAAAGAGTGGAATAGGGTGTCCAATCTGGTTAGGGAGGATTTGGGATCAGCACCATAGACTACATTGCAGTAGTCAAAAATGGGAAGGATTATCTTCTAGACAAGTTCGCACCTGGCCGCAGGAGGGATGCTACTGTGGTTCCTGTAGAGGGCACCAAATCTGGGGCGCAGTTTTTTCAGGATGGCATCAATATGACCAGAGAAGCTGAGGTGTTGATCAAGCCAAACCCCAAGATATCTAAAGGAGGAAGTGTCCTCCAATGTGGTCCCATAAAGGGTGTGGAAGGAGGGGGATATTGGGGAGCCTACAGAGTCTCTGTCTAGTGCCAAAGGTCATGGAGGCTATCTTCTTGGTGTTAAGGAAGAGGTGATGGTTAGAAAACCAGAGCTGAATTTTATTAAAATTGTGCTGTAAGCTGGTTGTAAGCTCAGCAGGACTTAAGCCGGATGTATATAGGATGGTATCATCGGCATACATGTGGATGGAGGTGGAGGTGGAGGAGGAACAGACTGAGGGAAGGTCATTTAGGAAGATTAAGAATAGCAGAGAGCCAAGTATCGAGCCCTGAGGGACTCCTGTGGTGATCTGGGGGGGGGGGAGTAGGTGACACCAGACATTCTTACTGATTGAGTTCTACCAGTGAGTTAGGCCCTGAACCAGTTAGTGGCAGAAGAAGATAGGCCTGCTCTTGAAAGAGTCCAGGAGGATGGAGTAGGAGACTGCATCAAAAGCTTTGGCAAGATTGACAAAAAATAGCTGAGGTGATAAGGCCATTGTCCATCCCAGTAAGAATGGAGTCAGTGAGCCTGAGCAGGTTGGTGGTGGTGGAGTGTTTTTTCCTGAAACCAGATTGGAAAGGGGTGAAGTAGGAAGAATCAGATAGGAGGTAAACTGGGTAAGAACCAGGTGTTCTTGGAGTTTAGCATGGGTAGAGAGGAGGGAGATGGGGTGGTAGTTGCTAAGGGAAGAGTGGTGCCCACCTTTAGGTAAGGGGAGGATGACTGCATGCTTCCAAGAGGAAGAGACTGTGCCTGAAGTGAAGGAGAGGTTTAGGATGAGGGAGACAGGGTAGGCAATGGCAGGAGCAGAGAGAGAGAGAGAGAGAAAGGAGCTTGGGATCCAGGTCATCAGGGGAGGAACCTTCTGAAGGGTTGACTGTAAGCAGGGCATTTAGAGCATCATCAGTGGTGATGGTACAGATGGAGAAGGAGGGGAGGGGGGATGAGGGGGGTAAGTGGGTAGGAGGTGGTATCTGGGGGAGAGAAGGATGGGAGTGACTTTAGAAGCTCAGCGGTACATGTGGTGTAGTAGGAGTTACATTCCGCTGCCACCGTGTTCGGGTCGGCCACTAGAGTGTTGTTTATCCTAAGGACTGGGGGAGGAAGGTGGGATAACAGAGTGCAAAGGGCATGGACTTCCTTCCAGAATTCAGAAGGAGTTTTTATGTGTGTGAGGAAGGCCGAATTAAAGTATTCGGACTTGGCTAATCTCATAGCTTTAGTGCAGATGTTTCATAGCTGGCAGTATGCTGCAAGGTCACTGGGGGTCTGGGTTGATTTGTGAAGCTTTCAGGCATGATCCCAATCCCTGTGGCAGGCGAGAAGTTCAGGAGTGATCCAGGGTAGATGATTTCCCCAGACTCTGAAGGTTTTTAGTGGGGCAAAAGCATCCCAAATATTTAGAAATGTGCCTTTGAAATAAATGACGGCCTGGTCCACCGAGGAAGTGGAGGTCAGGTGTGACCAGTCGGAGAGGGCGAGGCTGCGCAGAAGGGGTTCTAGGCTTAGTGAGTTAAAGGAGTGTAGTTACAGGGGTTTATGTGGGGATTTAGGCCTGTGGACTTTTCTGTCTATGAAAATTGGGTTATGGTCACTGAGGGCATCGGGAAGGATACCGGATTTAATTATTCTGTGTGGGTGGGAGGTGACTGCCTAGTCGATCAGGGAGTGGTTTTGAGTCTTGTGGTTTGGGCGGGTGGGTTCTGAGATCAGCTGGGTGAGGTTTAGGGCTCCAGTTTCGTTGTGTGTTTTGGCAGATTTGGGGGATAGCTAGTTTAAATTGAAGTCCCCCAGAATGAATAGTTCTCTGGAGTGGGAGAGGGCAGAGATTAAGGTGATTAATTCAAGTGCAATGCTTGGCTGAATGTTAGGGCAGCAGTTGATACCAACTATGAAAATAGGAATGGTGAAGGGCATGGTCACTTGGATGGTTAATGCAACATGGATCACTGGATTGGAGGTAGAGTGTATTGCAGAACATTGTAGGGTGGTGAGTATATACATGGCCATGCCACCACCCCTTTCAACCCGGTCTTTCCTTTGGATGCAGTAGCCTGAATCGTCGCCTTTAGCCATGTTTATGTAACAATTGGCATGTCAGGTTTTAAATTGATCGCCATAATTTGAAGGAGGTAAATTTTTAGGTTCAGACTGCAGATGTTTACGTGTAGGACCTTAAGACCTTTAGGGAGGATGGAGGAGGCAGAGGGAGAGGGGACAGATGCAGTGGGAGCTTTGAGAGGAGGGGGCAATGGGGTCTGGGTTGGGGTGTACATAACCTGAAGATAGCAGGAGCAGGGCAATGATGAAGAAGTGAATCTTTGGCATTTAGATTGCTTATGAGTGGGTGAGAACGATTCATTTGGCATGGGTGGGCAGGGAGGAGGGCGAAGATAACGTGAGATGAAGAAAGGCAAGATTAGCAGACTCAGGGAAGAGGGAGGCCTGGGGGAGGATAGGAAAATGTGGCCAGTGAACGAGGGGGGGTAGGAGTGATGTTGAGGATGAAAATAGGAGCCTGAAGATATGGGGTTTGGGCTGATGTCAGGTTTATAGGATCAGAGGGGTACTGTGTAAGGAAAGGGAGTAGGGCAAGGGTGAGGAACAGAAATAGGGAGAAGGAGGAGGAGGAGAGGGAGAGATACATTTCAAAGGATGAGGAGGCTGGGGTTAGGCCAAGCCTGAATAGTTGGAGAGCAGTGAGACACTATTGTAAGTAAGACTAGCAAATATAATTATAGTAAAGCTGATTTTGATAGTATCAGAACATATTTCAAAAATTGGAACTGGGTAGAGGAATTTCATAACAAAACACTCGACTCCATGTGGGATCTCCTGGTGGGTGGGTAAAATAACGTTAGCCACCCAAGCCTTTACTCCCTTAATAAAAAATGGATGGCACTGCCAAGATTAAACCTAAACGGATGTCAAAATCTATACGGAATCTGATAAAGAAAAAGAATAGGGCCTTTTATAAGGCTAAAAGATCGGGAAACAATATTTGCTGAAAAATATATAAGAACCTTTTAAAAAAATCAAAAAAATGTATTAAAGAAGCCAAATTAAAATATGAGTTAAGCTTAGCAACTAGAGTCCAGGATAATTATAAATCATTTTACGCATGTATCAATGACAAAAAGGGAACCTGTCGACCTATTGGCCCACTACATGCAATGGATGGTAGTACAGTTACTGACCAGTCTCTCCTAGCCCAAATATATAATGATTTCTTTATATCAGTCTTCAATAATAAATCCTCCCCTAAATTAGAGCATTCACAAACTGGATGAGAAGTACAATCACTGATAACAACTGAGGACATACTTAAAAGGCTGCATAAATTAGATCAGAATAAATCCCAAGGTCCGGATGGATTACACCCAAGAATAATCAAGGAATTGGCAGACCACTTGGCTGGACCCCTGACAGTTATTTTTCAAACATCATTAAAGAAAGGACTAGTTTTGGAGGCATGGAAACAAGCAAGAGTGGTTCCTATTTACAAGAAAGGGAGTAGACATGAGGTGTCCAATTATAGACCAATTAGCTTGACGTCTGTCTTAGGAAAAATCTTCGAGGGCATTTTAAAAGACTATATTGTAGACCATGCCAAAAAAACAGACTTGGCAGATCCAGTACAGCATGGATTTACCACCGGAAGGTCCTGTCAGACCAATCTGTTGGAATTTTATGGAAAGGTCAGCAGGGCTATGGGTGAGGGACAACCTGTGGATGTGGTGTATCTGGACTTCTCGAAAGCTTTCGATAAGGTTCCCCATGGAGAACTGATTGAAGCATTAATACTACAGGACCTACCAGGAAAAATAACAAAATGGGTAGAAGCATGGCTTACCTCTAGAAAGCAATCAGTAAATGTAAATGGGACAAATTCAACATGGGCTGAGGTGACTAGTGGGGTGCCCCAGGGCTCTGTCTTGGGGCCCTGCTTGTTCAATATATATATTGCCTCAATGAGAGTTAATAATTGAGTCTGGGTCTCTAAGCCTGCAGATGATACCAGGATTGGGTTTCCCATAAATAACCAAATGATGCCTCAAACTACAAGAAGCACTAAATATACTGGAGTCTTGGGCTTTAGATAAAAACTGTTTTCAGTGTGGATAAATGTTGTGTCATGCATCTTGGGAAGGCAAATAAACAGATACCATATATACTTGGAGGACAAATATTAAATACTGTGGAACAACAGAGTGACTTGGGCATTATGGTTACGAACAATCTATCATCCAAAACACATTGCAATTCAGTTATTAAAAAATCAAGTGGGATTCTACATTGCATAAATAAACATATTACATCTAGAAGTAGAAATGTCCTTTTGCCTCTTTATGCATCATTGGTGAGGCTGCATCTGGATTACTGTAGTTCTGGTCACCCAGTGGAAAAACCGAGATAATAGCACTAGAGAGAGTCCAGAGAAAAGCCACCCAAAATATACAGGAGGCTAAAGGTCTAGACTATCAAAAGAGGCTAAATATACTGGGTTTATATTCCTTGGAATATAGGCGTTTAAGGGGAGATATGTGTTTGATCTATAAAGCAACTATTGATCCAGACCTATAGGAACTACTAGGTTTGAGATATAGGGAATTGTCATATAATACCAGATCACATCCTCTACAACTATATGTGGAATGTCCAAAAACTAGGAAAAGAAAATCCTGGCTCACATTGAGAGTCGCCAACATTTGGAATAAATTGCCAGTAGAGGTGGTAGCTAGTGATACTGTAAATATATTCAAAAATAAACTAGATAGCTTCCTACTTAAGCATAATATCCAGGGCTATTAATAAAATGGTGAGCAAAAGGACTAACGTCTATATAGCTCTGTACTTACCTATGAGACCTATAAAGTAAGTGGATTTGTTGATTGGAAGGAGAGGGAGGAGAGTAGTAGTTTGTAGTAGTTTGCTATAGTTTTTCCATGTACTCTATGGAGAGGTTACAATGGTAGGTTTTGGTATTTAGCCCTCTAGTCAATAGAGACTATAACTTGCAGAGGGGGAAGCAGGTACTTCGGATCGCTGGAGGGCTTGGTAGCATGAAGCGCCCTTGTTCAGGGCCTCCTCTGGAGAGAGAGAGAGAGAGAGTAAGTATAGAAATTAGGAGGGATTTTAAATCGTAGGGCAGGGTGGGCTGGAGCTGCATCTGAGAGCACAGCAGGAGCTGGGGGCAGGCAAGTCCAGGGAGAAAATTAGCAGGACAATGGGTACGCTGATCAGGGGCGTTTACAGGGCTCTTTAGCCAAAAGAGGTGAAAAGGAGTAATTGCAGGGGGGTTGAGACAGGGGGGCTGGGGAAGCCCCAGAGGCAGTGGCAGGCAGAAAGATTAGAGAAGAAGCAGAGATAGAAAACAGGGCAGAATACTTTCTTAATACAACTTTAAGGCACTCTAACTAATACTATATATATTCTTTCTTTTTGTCAGAGTTGTCACGCTTTCCCTATATTTCAGGAATGGATGGCCATGGATTCAACCTCTACCTCCTACCATCTTCTATACTTTTCTATCTGCAAGGTTTAGACTGTTTGCTGTACTAGGGGCCAGCTCAATCTATGAATTATATAGTCTAAGTTTAAATTTGCAGGTCAGATCCCATTCTAAGCAGATCCCTGCAGCTATATAAGGAGTCAAAGTTTGATGTAATTCATGGAATAGAGTGTCTGTCATTTCATTTTGTGCTTTAACCACTTTTTGTTCTTTTCTGCCCACCCTTTTGTCAGCAGCAGATAGACTAAATTGCTTATGAAATTAAGATTAAGAATGACAACATATAAGTGATGTAAATGTAACATTCCATGTTTTTGTATATAAACGTTTTTTACATTCTTGTAATGTTTAATGTTCTGGTGTTGGAATAGTCACATGATCCTATGATGTCATACTGTGTAACATTTAAAAGGCACTGAGAAATTGTATGGTTAAGGACCCCTTGGAATGCAGTTTGCCGAGGCGCTTGGGGTTCACTACTTTGGTGAAAAATAAATCAACAACTTGTTGGCACACAATCTGCTGTGAATTTTTTCCTGATCTTGGGAAGCACTGTTACTTTGGAACTCTACGGTTGTTTTGGGCTGGCTGCTCACTACAGCGCACCACTCCCTGAACTGAGGGCAGGTTACCAAACCTTTTCAAATCGTGTGGTTTCAGCTTGATATGGGAAAGGAAGTCCAGAACACTAAAACACATGTTCTGGACTTCAAAAAGATGAACTGCACCAAAATGAGAGCACTGGGTAAGCACTTAGCTGAGCTCAAAGGGGCAGGGGTAGAAGAAAAATCTGGCATCATCAGGAAGTGGAACCATGAAGCCACCAACACCTGTTTGAAGCAGCAGGGTAAAAAGAACAAGCACAGGAAACCCCTCTGGTTCACAGGGGAGGTAACAAGTGCAGTAAGGGAGAAAAGGGATGAGTGGTAGGACAAAGGGAACTACCTGGACTGCACAAACTCAAGTCAGTAAGTAGGGAAGTGAGAAAAGCTAAAGCAGGAGCGGAGTCACAGGTAGCTTGAGGGAGTGAAGGAAGCGACTACCTTTTTAGTTTATCCGAGGTGCAGGGGGGGGGTGAGACAAAGGAAGGTATTGTGAAACTGAGACAAAGGGCTGAGTGGGTGGAGGACAATAGAGGAAAGAAGGAAGTAACAAAGGTTCTCAGAAACGCTGCAACTTGGCTGACTGGCAGCATTCCTACAGCCTTACATTAATCTCTGTTACACTGTCACATACAGCCTGATCACTATGGTGCATGAATTATTCCTATTAGCGTTCCATTCTCCAGCACCGCTGAATGCCTGGAATGACGCATTCTGATTCTGAACCAGCATTCTTAAACAGTTGGTAGATGAACTATTTTATTAAAAATCTCCCCCTGAATGAGGAAAACATTCAAAAGGTATACTTCTATTTCTTTTGAAATCAGGTTTTTTAATAGCAATAAGGCACTCCCAGGAGTTAGATTAAAAATCAGTCACCCCCTGGGGCAATATGACTGCACCTTGTGCCACATTACGCCCCTAGGGGGTGATTAACAGACTGTTAATCTAACCGCTGGTCATGCCTTATTGCTTAATTGAACAAATACTTCTGCTCAGTATTCACCAAGGAGAAGGATGCATATGGAGGGGGGTACAAATGTGCAAGGAGCTGATCACAGCTGATGGGGTCCTCAAGGGATTTATGGCCTTCAAGGTAGCTAAATCGCACAGGCCAAATGGTATGCACCCAAGGGACTAAAAGAGTTGGCAGCAGTACTGGCAGTCCCACTCTTCAACCTGTTCAGTAGCTCCCTAGACTCAGGCATAGTGCTACAAGAGTGGAGAACCACAGACATAGTGCCCCAGCACATGGGTGGGGCAAGAGACAAGCCGTGGAACTATAGACCAGTCTGCTTGACATCAGTTACTGGCAAGCTGATGGGTACTATTCTTTTTTTTAACATTATTTTCACTTGATGCAAAAATACAACTTTAGCTCATGTTAGGCATTAGACAAATACAAGGCTGGGATACCACATCAAGTTTCCTACACAAGTTGATATACATTTCAGTAAGCATTGGGAGTAATACAGGGTAGTCATGAGAAAGTGAAAATGCCAGCCTCTTCAGCAGCTTGGTCATAAGCTGAATGGGAGAACAAACAGGGATAGAAAGCAGTCTACTTCTACTGCTATTTAAACATTTAACTGAAAGGGAAATTATGGCCTAAAAACAGATGCATCCACATCTTTCCCAACATTTGCCTACTAGTAAAACAACTTAGGAGACACAGGCCAGGATATTCAAAAGTCCTGGGATGCACGGCGGATCTAGATGCGCAGCCCAAATAAATGGGCCAGTGCAAAATACAGATATATTCAAACAAGATGCGCAATCCCAACAGATCATGCATCCTGTCTTAATATAGCCACCGATGTGGGCGGTGGTAGACGATGCACCAACACATCCTGGGGGATGGGCCGAATACCGGGAATGTTGATGCCTGGGATGCGCAGGTCCCAAATTGTCGATATTCAGGCTACACCCTTGTGTGCTGGACTGTTAGACACCTTTCCTATCTCCTTTTCTTCTAACTTAAACAAACGTCTGCTGCACAACAGTACCCCTAATGCTATACTTTTATTCTGTTCCACTACCCTAGGTAGGCCACCTAGTGTAGTACTTACCTATCTCCTTTATTTTCCTGCTATTCCATATATCTATGCTTCTTCCTGTTCTGTCCATTGAGTCCTCCTAAGTAGTAAAGTGTAAAAACACCTTGGAAGGTGTCTGGCAACTGGTATGAAGTTAGAAGTGCCTTCAGGCATAAAGAAAAGAAAAGAGAAAAGAATGTTAAGTGATGCCCCCAAGATAACTGGGGTTGGAAATCAGCATATGTTTATATTAATGAATGTGTTTTATTTATTTATTGAAATGTTTCACCAGGAAGGCACACTGAGCAACAAGTCACTCGTCTCCCAGTGCGACCTGAGGGGAAGGGGTACAACTGGAATGAGACATTATAGATTCAAGTTATAAGATCAACATTAACATGCAGTTGTAAGGAAGGTGTTACAAATAGTGTTACAACAGTGTTGCGCATAACATGTAGAAAGAGTGGACAGTAATAAGTGCCGGGTTAATAAGTAAACAAGTGCTACATGAAAGAAAAGGGGGAAAGGGGAGGAAGGGGTGAGGTGGGGGAGGGGAAGAGTCGTGTCCCTTGAGACCCCTTCAGGTTGCGAGGAACCCTGCAAGGGGATTGAGGGGACCAGAGAGAAGGGGAAAAGGCAGTGTCCCAGAGATACCTCTTTAAAATGGTGGGGGAAGGGACTAGATGAGAGATACAAGCCCCTTGGGGAGTAGGAGAGGGACCCGTGGAGAGCATTCAGGGTCCTTTACATTCTGTGAGAGATCAAGGGAGGCCAGTAAGGGGCAGCAATTAGGGAGAAGGGGAGAAGGGCTAGAGGGGGTGGGTGTTGCACAGGGTAAATGAAGGTGAGGTGGGGGTTGGGTTTGTCTAGGGCTTATAGGAGGGAATTATGGAGGGACATGGCAGGGGCAGCTAGGTGCAAGGTAATGATTGAGGGCAGCTTCCCGGCCAAATGCCCTTTGAGGTAACCATTGCCTCAGTGCTTGCGCACAGAGGTTCTTTGTCTTTTAACTTGTTTTTTGTTTTAATTGGTTTCACCACAACATAACCCAGATAGACCATCTTAGGGCAGCTGGTTCATTCCACTGGGGTGTCAAACAGACTAGGCACACTGATGAGTCCTGGTAGGAAGAAACAAGTGTCTATGTCATCTGTTGGCATCCTTTGCAAACTGTGTGAGAGGCCTTTCGGCACTAGCATTTCTGCTTAAAGTTGAAACAGCATAATATTCTGTTGTGATTTGCATATGCAGCCCATGATGCTTTGCATTGTGGGGGCATGTGTGATTTTGTATTTCTTTTTAACCAAGATAGTTTTTCTTTTGTAAAAGAGTTAAGAGGCTAATTAGGTGATCCCACCAAAGAGTATAAAGCTTCTCTCCTGAGAGCAAAGTTCAGCTCAGCCTTGGGAAAGGACATATGAGAACCTGTGCCAGATTCTGGTCTGAGGAGACATGCAGTGTAAGGTGGACCTAGAAGACACTAGGGATCCACTCTGTGTGCAGTACTAAAGAAATAAGTACTGTTTTTGTTGAAAGAATTGTCCTTTTTATGTTTGCTTGCACACATGCGTAAGAAACATATTGTGGCAGCTTGCTGTAGCAGCGACTTCAAGTTCAAGTTCAAGTTTATTGCAGGAAAACTCCATTGAGCAAGCTCATTCACAAGGAGGACTTGTGGAGGTGCGGCAGTGTTGTGGCGAATGCCAGCTGTCCATTTTGGGGCTGGTCTCTGTGGTGCCAATAGAGGAGCACACTGTTCATGACAGAAGTATTGTAGCCTGCCACCAACTTGAAAGAAACTTGCCACTGCAATCAGGAAGCACCCCATCATTAACAATCAGCAGTTTTTGGTGCTGGGGCGGTCCCTGATTCCAGCGGCGAATCACAGTTTGCCTTGGCTGGTGTCCCATTTCAATAAACATGGCAGCGGCTGTCGCCGTCCGCCTCTCACAGTCCCCATGAAGCCGACGGGGTGCCCAATCCCCCTGTCAGCATGCCACCTCCCAAGTTCATTTGCTGACAGGGGAGCCCAATCCCCATCGGCATAATGTTCCATTTGTTTTAAAAACATGGCAGCTATCACTGTCCACCTCTCACAGGCCCCATGAAAGCTGAGGGGGTGCCCAATCCCCCTGTTGGCATGCCCCCCCAAAGTTCATTTGCCGATGGGGTAGCCCAATCCCCATCAGCATAATGCCTCCCCCCATGTTGTTGCCGGTATGCCCAATCCCCTCGCTCATGCACCCCCCCAAACACTCTGTATGTGCCAACGGGGTGCCCAATCCTATCGACTACAGATCTCCCCGCAAGAAACAATGAGGTGGCACGTTGGGAGCCCACCATAGTATGCTAAACCAGCGTAAATAAAACCTTCCCTCATTGTTTGGTATTTTTTTAAACCTGTAAACAATAAAACGGTCCCTCGCTGCCAGTGGTGCAACCTTCCCCAACCTGCACCCACCCTCTGCGTACTCAACCTCCCCATACTTACCTCCCAAACCCGGCCCGACAATCTTTGGTGGACCAGGAACATGTCTGCACTCTTCAAAGCTGACCGCGAACTGAAGAAATACCAGTAAGCTGTATAAAGGCATAAATGTTTTTTTTCCAACTTATGTGCGTATCTCGGCCATTTTTCCAAATTTTGCCACCAAATTTCCAACATGGTGTTCTTGGGACCCCATCTCATGAATTCAATGACTGTCAGCTGGC
Organism: Neoceratodus forsteri; assembly: GCA_016271365.2. Classification (NCBI taxonomy): domain Eukaryota; kingdom Metazoa; phylum Chordata; order Ceratodontiformes; family Ceratodontidae; genus Neoceratodus; species Neoceratodus forsteri. Next base: position 820,980,801 of record CM028137.1, on the reverse strand, counting down.
TATTCGGTCCCGAAAGGTGATTTCGCAGTCACTGCATGGAATCACCTTTCGGGACTGATTAACGAAACAACAGTGTCACTGCTCATGAGGTGGGCTCCCAAAAAGCCTATGCTGCAAATCTGGTGAAAAAAATTTCAAAAATCCCTGTGTTACGAGCATGCATTGCGACATTTCCACACACACTCATAACTTCGTGAATTTGTAATATTTTCACTCCAGATTTTCAACACTGGCCTTTTTTACATCTCCTTATGAACAATACAGCTGTCATTTTTCACATCCTGGCTAAAATGTGTTTTCACACTTCCGACACAGAATTGCGCGGTCGCTGTGGGAAATCAGTGTTCGGACAGATTAAGAAAATCATGGTGACACTGTTCGTGAGCGGAGGTCCCAAAATGCCTATGTTGAAAATTTGGTGACAAAAGTCCATAAAATGACTATGTTACGAGCGTGTGTTGTACAGTTTCCATGCACACTCGTAACTTCAAGAATTTGTAATATCTACACTCAAGATTTTCAACATTGTCAATTTTGCACACCTCCTTATGAACAGTACAGCTGTCATTTTTCACATCCTGCCCGAAATGTGTTTTTGAGCATCTGGCGCACAATTACACGGTCGCTGTGGGACATCAACTTTCAGGACAGCTTAGGAAAATCATAGTGACAGTGTTCATGAGCAGAGATCACAAAATGCCTATGTTGAAAATTTGGTGAAATAATTTCACTAAATGACTGTGTGATGAGCATGAGTTGCACAGTTTCCACGTACGATCGTAAGTTCGAGCATTTTTAATATTTTCACTCCAGATTTTTAACACTTCCATCTCTTCATGCCTCCCTATGAATGGTACAGCTGTAATTGTTCACATCCTGCCTGAATTGTGTTTTTGCACACCTGGTGCAAAATGTCGTGGTCACTGTGAGAAATCAATGTTTGGGACAGATTAACAAAATCTCAGTGCCACTGTTCATGAGAAGAGGTCCCAAATGCTTTTCGTGAGCTGGGTGTCACAAAAAGGCCATGCTGAAAATTCGTAGTGCAAATACCAACAAACGCCCGGGGCGTTAGGGTTTCTAACCATAACGTCCCACCCTGTACAGACTGACAGGCGTCAGGGGTGTGCCTTTGGATTGCCAGCTGTAATGCTAATGCCATTCCACCCCCACCCCTACCCTGAAGCCAGTGACAGGCATCGAGGTGTCCCTTGGACTCTTCGGCTCCAGAGTTCACCCCATTCTCCAATGCTGCACCCATTTCAGCGTATGTCCTTATGAAATGGGGCGACTATAAAGTCGGACACCCTAAGGCACACCTCAACACTTGTCGGTGTCTACAGGATAGGGTGAGGTGAAATGCCATGAGCATTATGGACGACAACCCAAAGGCACACCCCAATGCCTGTCTGTCTCTCCAGGGTGGAGGTGGGGTTGGTGTGAATTCAATGCGTCACTGCCACTCCTATTCTGCATCTGTCTGACTCCTACACATCCAATGTTAATATCAGCATGCAAACATTCGGCATTGACAAAGTAAGGATTAAGCCACGAGAAAGGATGGGTCTATCTGGAATTAATCCATGGTTGGTTGGGGTTGACGACGAGTCGGCTGTCTAGAGTGTGTCCAACCACCCAACCATGGATTAATTCCACTGTAGACCCATCCTTTCTCATGGCTCAATCCGCTTGTAACATGGCAATGATTATATGACTAATAGTCTCTGAATAAATGAGTACAGTTAGACTGATTTACTTTCAGAATGCCGTATATTGAGCTGTTAAACATGGTGTACATACAGTTCAAAACAATTAGAACACACCTATTGGAAATATCATGGCTGCTATTTCACTTTTGTTAAAATAACTTTCATTACAAGGTTTAAGCTTTCTAACATCAAAACATATATGACAACTTTTCAAAAACTTGCAATTCACTTTCTATTCTAGGTGCTCTGATTTTCCTCTGTGTGCATTACAAGATATGGGCTGCACTGCATGATGGGAGTGTGCTATGGTACATTATGGTATTATACAGTGACGAGAAAAAATCCTGGACTCTGATTGGTCAGTCTGGGGCTGGATCCGTGATGTTATCCCAGTACAACATCACGGGTCTAGTCTCAGCCTCACTGTGAACCTGTAGATGATTTTTTTGGAGCTAGAGCTCTTTTTTTGCATCTCCTCTTAAGAAACAAAAATATTTTTCCACACTAATAAAAACATTCTTTAAAATAATTTTTTATTTTATATATAATAACGAACCATTGTATAACAGCAATAATGCCTCCAGGGTGAGTGTTGTGTTGAGATAACGTCATGCCTCAGTTGTTTGACGCACTCGGCCTGCGGCCTCGTGCCCAACCACCTGAGACATGACGTTATCCCAGCACGACACACACCCTGTTAGGCATTATTGCTTAATTAGACCATGGTTGCTGATGTATCACATGGTGTGTTTCCGCCTATCTTACTCTTTCATTTTCTCTCATTTTTTTTTTGCCTGTTACAATGCTTTTCAAGTTTAGGAATATGGTACTGGAACAGTTTGTTGCTTCACTCAGTAGTTCAATTCTGAGGTTTCTATGTCATTTAAGTAGTATTTCAAGAGCACGTGACACACCTTGTAAAGCTTTGGAAATAATACAGTCTTTTAGTTGCAGTTCCTTTATTTCACATTTTGATCTTACCCTTATATGTTATCACTAACAAAATTTGTAGGAAAGCACAATCCTTGACCGTTGGATTTCATATGTTCCTCTTGCTTCCTTCCATATGTGATGTCATAATCTTCTGTTTGTGGCACTATAATCATCTCCACGGCAGTCAACTGTGACTAATAAATAGTGGATCATGTCATCATGTGTAGACAGGCAGCAAAAGCAGATGGAGACTGACAAAGATCCTGCTTCTACACAAATTTCTGCAGTAATAAAGATTAGGGCAAGATGAATACAGAAAAGGTGTGGAATTTGATCAGAAGTGTGCGTACTTTACATTTTTAATGTTTTCACAGATGTCAAAAGCTCTTTAAAAGACTGCTGTTTTCGTCATTTAGGGTATGTGATCTTCAACACTGTGATCATGATACAGATAATGTCTTAGTTTGTCAGGGTAGATAGGGGCCAAAGAAATGTGCGAGCGTGGTAAGGGTTATATGAGGGACATTGTTATTTTTTATTATGCTTTGGTAACTGGGTAAGGCCCACTAGGCGCAAGTGCCTGTTTTCAGGGGTGACCAGGAGTAGTGGGGAGGTTAAGTGACTTGCTCAGAGTCATACAATATGCAAGTGGAGGTTGTGGGAATCAAACCCACAAACCTAGGTCTGCTGTATGTACCAGGCTCATTCATAGCTTGTTAGTCTAACATCTAGGCTATACTGACAGATATGAAATGAATGCTATTTTTATGAAACTGCTCCTATCCACAATGTACTCATTTCAAGCTCTGCATGAAACACAGGCATTCCTAAGCAAACGTTTTCACTATCACAATATGCTTACATAGTTATACTATATCAAATGTTGCACTTGATAAGTTGCTAGATGCTATGACAGTTTGACAGATGTACAATTATTGCAGGTGTTTTTGATACCCTTTTGTTTCTATTTGCATTGTGAAGTGCTGACATTCTGGAGAACACTTCTGATCATGATTTCTTGGAGAAATGAGTGTCACAGCAGGGCTACCTACTACCGTTATATGTATTACTGACTTGCTTTTCCAGTGTCTTGCCTTTAGAACGTCGATATTGAAGGCTGTCCTGTACCGTGGTTCTCAGCCAAGATCTTCCGCTGTCTCAAAGCTCAGGATTCCACTTGGCACCTTCAAAAGGCATGGCTCCCTGCACAACTTAACAAGGTACAAACACCTTTTGTAACATATGAAGAAGCCAGCAGAAGAAGGTCATTTGGTCTATCAAGTCTATCTGCTCGTATTGCAGGGTCCACAGCTTGAGCTAATGTTCCCGCCCCCCCTCCCCACTCCTCCTATCCTCCTTACCCATGAGCCTTACCTTCCCCCATGCATATTCCAGCCTCTCTTAAAGCTGCCCACTGTCTTCAATGAGATGATGTCTTCCAGCAGCACATGCCAAGTGTCCACCACCACCCTCTCTGTGAAGAAATGCTTCCTGACCTCCCTCCTAAATCTCCCACCCTCCAGCTTAAGACTGTGCCCCCTCATGTTATGGTTGCCTCTCAGCTTAAAGAGACTCTCCTTTTTAACCTTATTTGTCTCTTTCAATTACTTGAAGGTCCCAATCATGTTCCCTCTCTCTCTCTCTCTCTCTCTCTCCTGCCTTCCACGGAGTACATTTTCAGTGCCTGAAACCTCTCCTTGTATGCATTACCCTGCTGACCGGCTATCATCTCTGTAGCCCTCCTCTGGACCTTCTCCAGCAGGTTAATGTCCTTTCTGAAGTGTGGGCACCAGTCCTGAACTCCATACTCTAGATGTGGCCTTACCAGTGACCTGTACAAGGGCAGTATAACCTCCTCTCTCCTACTACTGATCCCCCTAGATATGCATCCCAGCATCTTGTTTGCCTTTGCTGCTGCTTTATTGCACTGCGTGGAATGCTTCAGGTCACTAGTGATCATCACTCCCAGGTCCTTCTCCTCCTCTGATGCAGATACTCAGACTCCACCCAAGTAGTACTCTATCCTAGGATTCTTTGCTCCAATATGCATAACTTTGCATTTCTTGGCATTGAAGCCAAGCTGCTAGATCCTGGACCACCTCCCCAGCTTTTCCAGATCTTCCTGTAGGTCCTGTATCCTTTCAGCTGTGTTCACTCTCCCACAGAGCTTGGTGTCATCTGCGAATAGGCACATTTTGCCCTTATTGCCATCCCCAATGTCATTGATGAAGACATTGAACAACACCGACCCCAGCACTGAGCCCTGTGGGACCTCACTGGTTACCTCTCTGGTGCCAGATAACTCTCCCCCCACAACCACCCTCTGGGTTCTGTCCCTCAGCCAGTTTTCCACCCATCTGGCCATCTTTTCCCCAACCCCAAGATCCACCAACTTCCTGATCAACATTTTATGGGCACAAAGTCAGGGCCTTGCTGAAATCAGGATAGAGGATGTTTACCACTTGGCCCCTGTCTACTGTCTTAGTGACACAGTCAAAGAAGTCAGTCAGATTTGACACGATCTTCCCCCCCCATGAACCCATGATGCCTCTCATCCTGGAGACCATGCTCCTCTAGATATTCCACCAACCTTTCCTTTAGTATGGTTTCCATGAGCTTGCCCAGAATGGAGGTCAGACTGACTGGTCTGTAATTCCCTGGGTCATCCTTGGGACCACTTTTGTGGAGGGGCACTACATGTACTGTTCTCCAGTCCTGCGGTACCATGCCTGACTCTAGTGAACTATTAAATAGGTCTGCCAGTGGCCCTGCCAGCTCCTCAGCCACTTCCTTTAGTAGTCTTGGATGTACTTTGTCAGGCATGGTGATTTGTCCACCTTCAATGCCAGTAGCCCCTCCCTCACTCTATCCTCCTCTATCACTACATCTGTGTTACCCTCCCTGCCTGCTCCTCTTTTCCCTCTTGAAGGCACTGGTCCATCCTTCTCCCTGGTGAAGACGGAACAGAAGTATTCATTTAGTATCTTTGCTTTCCCCCATTATCTTCCACCCATTCCACACCTACTAGGCTGCCCATATAAGAATATTTTTGTAACAACCCCCTTCTTGCAGTTGGGGGGGTTGTTAGTAGCCATGACTAGCAGCGGAAGGGGTGCCTTGGCACTACCCTCACAGGAAAACCCAGTGTGGGTGGAACTTATGCAGTACAATATACAGGCAGGGAGCCATTGGGACACCATGGTTCGGATAAAGAGGCGAGGGAACTTAAAGAGTTGGGTTGGTGTAAGTAGGAGGCCATATCCCAAGTGCTCCACCCATGGTAGAGCCTCTGAGCAGCAACAGGGAAAGGTAGGCCCACTCTATGCATGGATGCCTACTGAGGGAAGCTGCAGGCATTGCCAGCAGGTACCTGGGTGCCAGGGTCCATTTCTGTGTCTGGGGCATTGGGCACAAGCTGTCTTTCACCAGGTGGTTGGCTGCAGGACTTGGGTCAGATGCACAAGGGATCCTGTTTCTCACTCCCACCTGGCAGTGGGCGTGCCATGCCCCCTCAGTGCCTGGGGGTACCACGAGTGTAAGGATACCTACTTGTGACTCAGGATGCATCTGGAATGAGGCAGTACACTGCTCAGTATGCCATCCTGGTAAAACTTTTAAATAAATAAATAAGGAGGCAAGGTGCACTGGTGGAACCCTGGATGTCATCAGGGAGAACCTCAGACATCCAGGATGTTTTCTGCCCCGCCAGTATGGGCTGGACAAGGGAGTTGGGTGACTAGGGGGTCAGTAGATGACTCCTAAGTGGATGACCCTTCCTCCATCAGCTGTAACCTGCACCCATAGGGATTGTACCATGTTCCTATCACCTGACTCATTATCCTTCATCACTCTGTCACCTTCCCTGATGCACAGTGCAACACTCCCTCCTCTCCCAGTTACAGAATAATGCGTAGCCTGGAATTGTGAGGTCCCACTTGTTAGGTGATACCCATCTTTCTGTCTCTGCCATTATATCTGGATTGCCACATGCTGCCTTTCCCAAAGCTTGTCCTTTTGTTATCACTTCTTCTGGCATTTAACACACCACCCTCCTTGAACCCTGTCGGCTGTCCTTCTCCGTCCATTGCCCATATCTGCTTAGCTTGTTCTCTTTGATAAACCTGTAACCAAACCTTCCTCCCCCAGTCAGTTTTTTGTACTCACTTTCAGGTTTGGCATCCTGCCCTATACTCCTTTTGTGTTGTTCTCACCTTCCTGAATGCCCTCCTAGTCAAGAGAGTTCTAGCTGCTGTAGAAGGCCTTCTTGTTTAAATAGGCCATTGTCTCACCAAAATGGTGTTAATGTGCCTCAGTGTCTAAATCAGTAGTTTTTAAAAAAAATGACATAGAGTACTTTATTAAATGAGAACCCTTGAAGAGCCAGCCTGCATTTAGCAAGCTTTAAAGTCCTAAGCCGCTGCTTCACCCTAAGACAGCATCCCAACAATACTTAAGTGATTAAGTAGAATTAGGGACTACAGTTTGGCTGACAGGTATCCATTTATTCAGTCAATAGTCTGTTATGATATAATGCTAGGATTATAATCAAAAATCCACTCATGGGGGCCACCCTAGTGGCCCCGTGGCAGTGTGTCATGATGCCATGCAGGTAACCCTAGTTCAGGATCAGACTCGGGTAGCCGGGTAGGGAGGCAGCCATGACTGAAGTCGCTATCATGTAGCAGTGTGCCTCTGTTGGGGTTGATTTACAGTGCATTTCACCATCACAGCAACATCTGCAACTGGCCCAAGGAACTTGCTCTTGTCGAAGGGATGTTCTGTGAGTGCGTGAGGCCATGAGGAAGGCTTTGCCCACATGAGGGGAGAGGGGATGAGCTATTCGGGGAGACAAAAAAACAGTTTCTGTCTATATAATAGTTGGCACACTCGGCCCCATGCCTGGGGAACCAGACTCTATTCCCGGATCTGGACTGCGTGGGGGGGGCAACAGACCTCACCACGGAGTGAAGAATCGTGCAGGATAATGAGGATGCCAGGTTAGTAGTGATGAGGCTGGGTGATAACAATAGACTAAACAGGGTACATTTCTGAAGTCTGAGGGCAGCTGGGCTGGGAGTACAAGCATCTCACCATCTCTATGATGAGAGAAAAAAAAGGAATATACTCACAAGCTGCCTCAAATGTTGGCATGAGGCTGCATGTGTTGAGTACACATAGCCTACACTCTTGGACCTGAGGATATTAACATCATAGATGGGTGGGCTAGGGTCTTGGTTAGATTAGATGTCTTCACACTTTAGGAGCCAGAGTCATAACTTTATTTTCAGGACAGAACCATTTCTTTTTGTTTTGTTTTTTAAACAATTTATTTATTTATATCACAGAGCATGATCACAGGAATAATTGTATGTATAGAGTAGGTATCATGTTGTATACTGTACAGCTATTATAACAGTATTTAGACAGAATATACATTATACTTTAGTGGAACTGAGTATATTATTCAAGCAATCAATCAATCAAGTCTTTATTTAACCAGGCATTCATCATTGAGCAGAAGCTCATTTGCAAGATGGACCTGGGTGGAGCATGAACAATTGTATATACAGGTCAACACAGGTATTTACAAGGCAATACAGATAATACTGTTTACAGAGAGGAAGAAAAAGAAGTTCATACGTACATAGAATTATACAGATATTGTACAGATTGCAGGGTATTTACATACATAGAAGTGTCTATAGGAAGATAAAGCAGGTTATCTAAGGTTGCAGGAGGAAGTAATGGAAGAAAGAAAAAAAATAAAATAAAAATATACACCAGGTAGAGGCGAAGGTAGCGGGGAAGGAGGGAGGTAGGGGGAGAAAGGCTAGGAGGGCACGGTGCACAGAGAGGAGTTGGTAAATTGGGATGTAGAGAAGGTGGATGGAGAAAAGGAGTATGTGTGAGCCCCGGGATTGAATGCTATAAAGTACGAGGCATGGTAGGATGTCACAACCCAGGGGTAGTGAGCTCCTATCCGAGGTTGGGACAGGAAGGATAATGGGATGGACAGGTCTAGTGTTGATAAGACAGGGATAAGACAGAGAACAATTAGGCTTGTGAGGAGCAAGCTTGGGGGTCAGTACCTAAAATTGGGTCTAGGCGTGGCTATAGACCAGACCAGACACCAGTACTGGGTCTGAGTGGGTGAAGCAGTTACATACTTCTCTGATTGTATGGAAATAAAGCGTCTTGAAGGCATTTATTCTGATTAGAGTGCTTAATTTGAGGGTTTTCTGTAGATCGTTCCATAAGGTAGGTAGCACGAAGCTTATGGCTGAGTAACTTCTTAATGTGTATTTCCCAATTATACTCAGGGGAAGACAGTAGGAGATATAGTAAGGCAGCTTATTAGAGATGGCTCTATAGGTCCAGACAGCGGCATTTCTGTGGTGCCTGAACTTTAGTGATGTCCACCCCACTGCCGCATATAGGGTGCAGTGATGTGTGTCAAAGGGAAGTCCCGTTATAAACCTCAGTGCTCGATGGTAGAGTGTGTCCAGTTTAGCCATGTAAGAGTTGGGACAGTGGCTGTAAAGGAAATCAGCGTAATCAACCAATGATAGGAAAATGGATTGGACCAGTTGTTTCTTGGCATCTCTGGTGAGAAATTGGTTGATTCTAAAAAACAGGCCATTTGATAATGTTTATCTAACAGAATTTGAGTCCAACCTTGATATACTGTACAGAGATAGTGAGGAAATACACGTTTCTTGGTACAGAACTACCCTTACTTCATTGGGGAGCTAGGAAAAATCAAGGGAGAACTCTGTAGGATATATGTCAAAGCCCCTATATTAACTAGGAAGTATTAGGTCTCCAACAGTTAGCAAGCTGACTACAGATATAAGGGAGGTGGGAGGGCTGGCCGGCACCCTTGAGACCCAGTAGCAGAGGTCTTTTCAATTGAGAGGGCAGACCTATGGCAGCTGGTCTGGCCTTATTTGAGCAACGTGAAGAAACCAAATGTTCCAGTGGTTCATTAATTCTAGGATTTTATTTTGTAACCTAGCTGTCATATGCTCCAATTTATATACTTCGTATATTGTATCTTCCCAAGCTGTTATGGTGGGAGGTTCGGGGCGAAGCCAGAGACGTGTGATACATTTCTTGGCCGTACCCAGCAGAATATTAAGTAAATAGATTAGGTGTGGGTTTTTAAAGTGACCTGAGTAATGAAGTAGAATCCCAACAGCTGGGGTAAAATCTCCCAAAGATGGGAACAAGTTAAGTATTCTATTCCCTATCAGGGACCAGTATGATGTAAGTATTGGACAAAACCAAAAAATGTGGGCATGTGTGGCTACTTTGCAACCACATTGCCTCCAACAGGAAGAGTCTCCACCAGCCAAAAACTTGGCAGAGATTTGAGGAGTGTGAAAGAATCTAGAGACGATCTTCCAGGAAAACTCCCTCCATGTGTATGAGTTTAGGTTTTATGCTGTCTCCTCCAAATCTGGAGCCAGTCCTCCTGGGATAATGTCATCTGAAGCTCAGCCTCCCACTGGAACTTCACCAGATCCATGGCCAGTGAATAGGCACCCTGCAGAACTTTATCTATATACGACAGACCAGATGGGTACAGTCTCCTCCCCTAGCAATCTGGACCAATAAAGGACAGATAGGTGGGACCTCTTGTGTAGTGACATCTAAACCTATTTTAGTTTCCAAAAAATGATGGATCTGTAAAAATCTAAAGTCTAACTTGCTCAGAGAGAACTCCTGTTTAATCTGGTCAAGTTACTTAAAGATGTCATTGTCGTAGAACTGGTATGTGTGTTTTAGACCTTTGTGTGCCCAGGCCTGAAAGGTGGTGTCTGGGCATGCTGGGATCCATGATAGATCATCAGCAGGAATACCTATCCAAGAAGACAGGAACTTATTAGACAATTGAGCAAGTAATCTCAGCCAACTGTGGAGTAAGTCCTTTGTGAATCTAGAACTCCATCGCATCTGAGATATATTATTTGGTTGGAACACTCGGGAATAATTTAAGGGGCAATCTGCCATATCTCTTTCCACTGCAAGCCACGGAGGGGCTTGATTGGAAGGTAGAAACCAAAATGTCATATGTAGAAGTAGGGTGGCCAGCAAATAATTATAAATGCGGGGAGGACCAGTCCACCCATCTCTTTAGGGTGCTGAAGCTTGCTAAGTGCTATTCTGGGCTGTTGATTTGCCCATAAAAACTTATATTTCTATCCCAGGCCTGAATATCCCCTATTTTAAGAGAGAGTGGAATGTTTTGCATTAGGTATAATATGTTCGGGCAAAGAGTTCATCTGAATAGACTGAACCCGGCCAACAAGGAAAGAGGAAGAGGAGTCCACCTGGTCAAGTCTGATTTTATCTTGGACAAGATCGAGGTAGAGTTCAGAGAGTAGAGTTCTGAAATATTCTTGGGTATTTTGATTCCCAGGTATGTTATGTGAAACTTATCCCATCTATAAGGGTACCTCTGAACTAGATCAGGAGGTGGGGGGGGCTGTACTAGTAGGGCCTATGATTTATTTGGATTTATAGTATAACCCGAAAGAGTCTCTATTTCTTTTAAGAGTGTAGTTAGAGTTTGTAAAGATTCAACTGGACGTGTAATGTGGAAAAAGAAGATCATCAGCATAGTATGCTATTTTATGATGGAAAGATTCTGATGTCGTATATACATGAAGATTGGGAGATTATCTAAGAAGTTGGGCTATGGGTTCCACAAAGAGGGCAAATAAGTAAGGGGACAGGGAACAGCCCTGACTAGTGCCCCTAAACAGGGGGAAACTATCAGAATGGGAACCGTTCAGGCATATGACCACCTCCAGACCTGAGTATATACCGCCTATGGCTGTCAAAAATAGCTCAGGAAAATTAAATTTTTTAAGGGTGGCTTGAAGAAAGTCCCACAAGACCATGTCGAAGGCTTTTTGAGCATCAAGACTAAGTATTAAGAGGGGAGCTTTTGTGGATTGGGCATGGTCAATAAGCTATAAGGTGCATTTTATATTATCTGTTGTCTGTCTACCTTTAATAAATCCTGATTGATCCGGATGTATCAGAGAGGGAAGAATGGAATCCAGTCTATGGGCTAAAATACTTGTGTAAATCTTGTAATCTTTTTTTTTTTTAAACTTTGTGTTTATTGCTTTAAGTAATAAAAACAATACATACATTTCCTCATACAAGGCCTTTGCTTATTTGCATAATCAAGACAGTTGATATTTCCTTGTAATCTGGTACAATAGGAAGTGAGGGTTATCTGATATAATGTCCATAAAGATAGTCCCATAATGCCAGCCATCTCAATAGCTTCTGGAATAGCCATCTTAGGTAGTATCAGCAGGAATAAACTGCTGCAATCTTTGATTGCTATTTATCCATGTATAAATGTGGAATTAAAAGGTAAAATTATGCTTTGCAGATCAATTACTACAATTACACAGTAGGAAACCCTGTTCCATAACTACAGCATCCCAAAACAGTAGGCAAAAGAGAGACAAAATATCATCTCAATATCAAAATACATACCCTCAAAAAATTAACATTTAAACATGGCCTACAGGACTGTTCTTAAAACTTTAAAGTCCGAATAAAGAGGTGTCTCTCTAAAGAGAGGAGAAGACCACTGCACAGACAGTCCCTGAAGCCCAGGTCACAACACTGAAAGCCAAATCGCCATGTCTCACCAGGTTGATTCAGTCATTATCCGAATCCTCCTCAACTGTAATTCTGGCTGCATTCACTTGAAACTCCATTTCTATCTTCTCCATCCATCGTCCTGCATCCTTAGGATCATTAAACTGCCAGCTCTTTCCCCCATATATTATCCACAATCGAGATGGTAAAAGGAATGAGTGCACTATTCCCAGTGCCCGGAGCCTCTGTCTGACTCCATCGAACTGTCTGCAACGAGCTCTTGTTTGATGAGAGAGATCTGGAAATATTTTTACATCATGTCCCTCAATGTTGATTGGATATACTGATCTTGCTGCAGATAGTAAGAGGTCCTGAATCTCTACTCCTGCCATACGCACTAGGACAGTGCGTGGTTGGTCTGTGGCTGATGGTCTAATCCTGGTGTTGACTCTGTATGCCCGCTTAAGGGCAGCCCATTCAAAAGTTTCTGGGACCGGGATAGTTTCTGACATCCATTTTACCAGAAAGTTCAGGAGGTTAGCACCTGCAGTCCCCTCCGGAACACCAACCAGTCTTAAGTTACCAGCGTGGGTCTCATTCTCCAGGGCCTCTAATCGACCTCGCAATTGAGTGTTTTCCTTAGTCAGGGAGGTAACGGTTGCCAGCATGGAAATGGAACGTTTCTCTGTTTCAGCAACAACACCAGTAAGATCCTTTATGGCCACATCGTGCATCTCAAGTTTAGCTAATGTGCGCTCCATTTTACTGTCCATAGACTTAACTGCTGTCAGAATTTGTTGCCAAGGTGGAGCTTGTGATCCTTCCATCTCAGGCCCAACCTCGTGGGTTGCAGTTTCTTCTCGGGCCTGCCCCTGTTTGCCTCCGGGACGTTTAGATGCTCCAGAGCCTGTTGATTTTGGTTTCCCCATGGTGAGTGTAGGTTTGTTGGAAAGCTAAAAACCTCCCAAGAATAATCCACAAACTTTTATTTTGCTTTTTTGCCTTTTTTTAAGAATAATAGGGTTTTTCCCCTGTTCTGATGCAGAGCTGATCTATAAAGCATCCTGCTGGGAGATTGGCTCTCTACCACCCCCTAAATCTTGTAATCTTGATTGAGGACTGATATAGGGTGGTAGGACTCACAGAGATGGAGGGTTTCTGGGGTTTCAATACTACCGAGATTGTAGCTTGTTTCCATGATATAGGGAACGAAGAAGAAATATGGCCGGCCTGTAAAGCTTGCAGGAGGGGGGTTTGTATTAAGTTTCAGGCTCCTTTATAGAACTCTGATCTGAATCCATCTGGGTCAGGAGCTTTGCCATTTTTAAGCCCTTTGATAGTTTGTTGAAGCTCTATTTCAGAGATCAGGGCAGCTAACTGAGTCTGTTGGGAGGCCGAAAGGGTCGGTAGATGAATCTAAGAGAGGAAGTCTGGTATTTTATTTGGGGCTAGTTCCATCGGTGAGGAATACAAGGACTGGTAGTATTTTTTAAAAGCCTCCAGGATATGTTGAGTGGAGTACCACATCTGTCCTAGTGTGGGATCTTTAATTTTAGAGATGGTGCATTGTTGTATTTGTTTTCTAAGTCAGTAAGAAAGAAGTTTAGAAGCTCGGGGTCCACCTTCGTAATACCGCTGCCTTAACCAGGCCAAGGCCTGTTCAGTTTTGGCTGTCAGTATTCACTGGATCTCAATTTGTGTCTGAGAAATTAGGGGAAGAAGGTCAATATCTCCTTGCATATGGGCCTCCTGAAGAAAGGTAAGCTTCTTCTGTAAAGCCTGAAGGGTTGCTTCGGCTTGTTTTTATCTATGGGTAGCGTAGGCTATAATATGGCCCCTGAGGACCACTTTGATCGTATCCCATAGAGTCTGAGGAGACACCTGGGTGGAGGCATTATCTCGAATGATTTCCGGGATCTTAGCTTCCTGTAGTTCTTTAAATTCTCTATCTCTCAGAAGTGTTGGGTTAAATTTCCATTTGGTATTCCTCCTCTCCTTTCGGACATCAAGCACCAGAACAATAGGAGAGTGGTCAGATAAGCAAATTTTGAGAATATCCACTGACCTAACCTGATCTAGAAATTCTCGGCCAATACAAAAATAGTCAAGTCTGGAGTACTGTTTAAAAGCATTAGAATAATTGGTAAATTTCCATTGTGACGGATTGAGTTGTCTCCATACAGCCACCAGGCCAACATCTTGGAGTAAGCATCGAAGATGTTATTGTCCTGAGGACTGTGGGGATGGACAGACTGTGGAAGAGTCAAGTGAAGGACTGAGGTAGCAATTAAGGTCCCCTCCAAGTATCAGAATGCCTTGAAGCCTCTCTAGAATAACATCTATTAGCTGCTGAATGGTAGACACATCTGAGCCTGGGGGAATGTAGGTACTGCATAAAGTCAAAATTTATTGATTTAATTTAACTACAGCTAACGCAAGTCTGCCCTCTTTATCTGAGAACCGATCAAGAATTTGTAATTGAGAATGTCTCGGGATTAGGATCACCGGCCCTCTCCATCTGCCCCTCCGATAAGAGGATTCGATCACATCAGAAAATCCAAACTTAAGTAATTTCAGATGCTCCTCTGAAGAGAGATGAGTCTCTTGGAGTAAAAGTACGTCTGGATTTAGTTTTTTAAGTGCTCGGATTGTGCGGTGTCTCTTTATGGGGCCGGCCAGCCCATTAACATTATGGGAAATAAGTTTAAAGGTTCCCTGCATTTCAAGTTGTATTAAAGTTCCATACAAGGCCCCCTGGGAACCAGACAACCCCAAATATTGAAACATCATACATTTGAATTTCCTGAAATAAAGAAAATCTGCTTACTGAGCACATTACAATGTCTTGATGCTCTGTGGACAGAATAAAATACAGAAAAGTAATATATATTACAATAGGAATTATAGGGGAACTAATGGGCCAACTGGGTTTGTTTAAGATAATAATTACAAAAAGGATTAACGCTGCATAGAGATTTATGCAAGTAGAAACTATGAACAAGTCCCCAAAAATGGGGATACTTTTGACTTCCAACAAAATGCAGTCACATGGAGCGTGTATTGGGGACAGATCAATTGATCGTCCAAAAGTGGACACCCATTCAACTAGGTGAGATGAGGTCCTGGGGAAACCATCGCCCCTAATATTAGGGAGGGAATGGGTTAAGAAAAGTAAAAATAATAATCTGGGGAGACAAGAAATTATGAATGGGGTTAATGGGGAAGTAGTGGGGGTTGGAGAAAAAAAGTGCAGCTCCATGGGAACCAGGTAGTCAGGCAGCATAGAGGGCTAGTAGCCCGGACCCCTGATAAATTAGATAGTAGAGGGGGAGATAGGATCTATATTATTAGAGGTTGACCTAAGGGTATACTGTGTATTCCTCTGGAATAGGTAAGAATTGGTAAGGCGAGCACCAGGCTCAAAGGGCACCTCCTTGAAAACTGCCCGCCCTCCAAACCATATATGATATGCACAGTGTCAAAAATTGTAGTCCCCATAGGTTGCCTCTCGACATGCTTTAGTCTAGAGCTTATTAAAGTGTGGGCTATTAATCCAGGAATGGTGGAGGGCGTACTGCCCAGATTAAGTTATGCCTGGGAGAATTGTTGAGGCTAAGTGAGCCTCTGCGAGGAAGAGAGGGCTTCAGGGGCCCTGGACTACAACCTCGGGGCAGAGAGGGAGAGGGAGAAGGGGCATCTTGGGGAGTAGGGAGCCCAGGGACAAACCAGGGATGGACCGTTATCTAAATCTAATGACACCTTTTTTGCTCAGTCAGCATTAAACCCGGTTTAGATAAAATCCAGGTTTACCTGGAGAGGCCTGCCGTCAATGGGGGGGGGGGGAGAGATGAGGAGGACTACCTATAAAGTCCATTATATAATCGTTCTGGCAGTCCTGGGTGGGGTGGGGTCCATACGCTGAACAGAGAGATCGCGTGTCACCCCCATATCAGACCGGTCTTAAGTTGTTTATTTAGAGATCCCATTATGTTTAAACTACTTTTATGTCGGATGGTCCGTCAAGACCAAAAGAACCCCAAGTTTGCACCCTATTTAATGGGAGTTATCAGAAGGTCCGCCATGGTAGTGGACTGCAGAGGTGTAATCCCCCACCCAGGGGGGAGTCCCCCGGCACGGCCAGGTGAGAGACGTCCGGCCAGGGCCCAGAGGGGAAAACCCACACGCCCCTATTTAACCATTTATTTTTGTGATCAAAGGGAGAAAGCTAGGCCAAGTGGTAGAGGTAAGAATGGTGACTAGTTAAGTGTACAGTGCAGTAGTCCCTCATTATAAAGAACACACCTGGAGCTGAGCATTTTGTTCAGTATAAGAAGGGTTCACTATAGGGCAGTTGTCATTGCATTTAGTGGGCTCTGTGAAGCTAGTGACTAGTGCAGTGGTAGTGCAGTGTTGTTGATGAGTGTGGACACACTAAACGTTACACAGAACAGGGCTGATTCATTTCTTTTTTATTGAAAATTCTATTTGAAATATTTTAAAAATAGTTAAAATGCAGCGCATAGAACTTGCATCATAGCAGGCGCCCCCATTTCAGTTGGTCCATTACCAATATTTCTGTACCATATTAAAGGCTTTCTTTTTTTTTTTTCTTGTTGTTTGGGACATTGCAGCACATTAGGACACCACACAGCAGGAGAACACAGTAGAATGCAGGAGACAGAGTGGAAATGGGTGAGCTCAAGCAGGGATCAGGCAGGGATTCAGAGATGGGTAAATTAGCTCCTTTTAAAGCAGCCTCATAAGTGTCAGTGGTGCTAATTAGGGGCCAGTGTTGCTGTTCATTATACCCAGGATTTGTTGTAACAGGGTTCATTACAATGAGGGACTACTGTATTAGGCAGTGCAAGTGCTGCTTTTTCGAGCAATGAGGTATGTGTCAGATGCAGTAGGAGGTTTGAGTTGTTGAGATGCCTTGTAACCCCGTTAGCAGAATCTGTACAGTGCAGGCCTTTGTCTTCTAAGGATTTCCAGGAGTGTGTGTTGTGCAGTACATTAGTGGGCCATGGGCATCATTCTAGTGTGGAGCACAAAATAAGCACCCCTAACTACAGCTGGTGGTTAATACGGACACTTGGGGTGACATCATGGGAGTTGTGCCAGCTATAATGACCTTAGGAGTAAGGGACCCCATTATGGAGGTATAGTACTCATACAGTGCGATGCAGTATTCACAGCAGTAATGTTGACAGCAATTATAATGATCTAGGTTAATTTTAAAATATTTTAATGGATACTGTACAAGTTAACAGGCTTTCAGAATGGACCAGATTGAGTGTTATAACTCTCTAGGTATTAGTTTATAGAGCTGTGTGATATAGTTGTATGAGGGGAAACAACATGTAGCATAGAGCAGTACTTAAAAACACGTTTGTTGATGTGAAGTGGAGTTGATGATCACAGTGGAGTACAACTGTGCAGCCTCTCTAGTGCCAAATCTCAGACTCGCACCTCCTGCTATGGGCCCCTCACATTAGGGGACCACTCATGCAGGGACTGCTAGTAAGGCTACCAGTATGATACAGATTCTGGTCCTGCACCAGATGCAGGCTGCCTCCCAACTGGAGGGGTCTCCCTAAAGCAACTGCATGGGCACCTAGATTGGAATGGTGCTCCTCTGCTGTTTTTGATGGTTCCACCCTCAGAACACGCTAGCATTATGGCACCAAGCCATTAGGGCACCAGTTGGCAATGTCGCTGCACCCCTCCCCGTGGGGGACTGTACCCCCGCCACCCCCAACTATAGATACCAATTCAGGGGTTGGGGAACCTCAGGGAGGGGGCAGTGAATCCTGATTTTGGCACCCTGATGCCGTCACTCTGAATGTCTGCAGTGGTTTTTGACAACAAAGGGAGCCCTTGTGGCTTTTCTTGGGTCTGACTGGCCCTGCTTCATTCAGAGTCACTGCTGATCTGATAATGCATTCAGCATTGTATTGGCAGGACTCCTCTCCCAAAATTTAGAACTTTTTCTGCAGTATCAAGTCCTGTATCCCTCAACCTGCTCACCAAGAGATTCTTGTAAAAATGATCCTCCTAGCATTTGACTATGAAGGCGTATGTGTGTCTGTGTAGTACTGCCCACAGTTCCTTCTTGGTCAGGCTGGGCCCCCCCATTCCACATTTCTGTCATTTTTGCCCTTGACTGCCCTCCATGCACTCACTGCTGCTCCCTTTACTACTTCCTCTCACTCCACTCAAGAACAGATGCCACTCTCACAGCATCTCCTCCATCTCTAAACTCTTGTTTGTGTTCTTTCCCCTGCTACCTGGCACACCAAAAGTCAGGAGTGTTGGGGGACATTCAGCCCCCCCCAGGACAGAGAGAAGGAATGTTAAGCAAAAACATGCTTGGGGTATAAGGGATGGGGGGGGAAATTGGTGGAAGGGACTTTCCACAAACTCCAGAAGCCTGGGGAATAAGATGGTAGATTTAGAAGCATTAATGGAGGGGGAGGTATTAAATATTGTAGCCATAACTGAGACCTGGTAGTCTGAGCAACATGACTGGGAAGTGGGGGTCCCTGGGTACAGGTTATTCAGGAGGGCTAGGATCGGTAGGAAGGGGGGAGGAGTAGAGCTATACGTCGGGGAGGGAATCAAGGTCACGGAAGGGATGGAAGAGCAGGGAGAAGTGGAAAGCATATGGGCCATGCTGGAGAGGAAGGCTGGAACAGCATTAAGACTAAGGGTGGTTTACAGACCCCCCATGCAGAGTGAGGAAATGGACATGCAAAAAACACAGCAGGTGAACGCACATCAGTCTCCGTAAAGATACTACAGCCAGGAACAGTCACTGAACACAGAGAGGTAAAAAAGCTGTGCACACACCATTGAATTAAGAAACTAGAAGGTATTGTATTTTATAGCAAACTGCAAAAACATGGCAGATATCTGGGCTAACACCCTTATAAAATAATACCTTCTATTTTCTCAATTCAATGCTGTATGCACAGCTTTATTACCTCTCTATGTTCAGGAAACAGACATGCAGATGCTGCGGGAGGTTCAAAGAATGGCTCGGATGGGGGAGGTTCTGCTGGTGGGAGATCTAAACCTCCCAGATATAGACTGGGATGTCCCATTGGCATGGTCGGCTATGAGTGGGGAGATTCTAGGGTCACTACAGGGTGCCTTCCTGAAGCAGCTGGTCAGAGAGCCCACAAGAGAGGGAAACATACTCGACGTGGTCCTAACCAATGGAGATATCGTGGAGGGAGTGAGGGTGGGGGCCAGCCTAGGAGACAGTAATCACAGCACAGTGGGCTTCAAAGTCAGAGTAGGGTATGAGGTTAGACAAATCACCATGAAGGTCCTAGACTTCAGGTGGGTAGATTTTCCCAGAATGAGGGAGATATTCCTGGAGGAAGTGGGAGAATGGGAGTGGATGGAGGGAGAGGTGGAAGAACTATGGAAAAAGATCAAGGGAGGCTCCTTACAGTGACAGAGGGATGTGTAAGGAGGGTGAGGGAGAACAAAAGAAGGAGGAGGAGGCCACTGTAGTTCAATAAGGAAGTGAGGAAGGGCAATAGGGGAGAAGAAAGGGGCATTCAGGGAATATAAAAGGATGCAGGGGGGAGGGAGGATAGGGAAATTTACAAAGAGGAGCTGAGGGTGGCAGGGCAAAGGATTAGGAAGGCTAAAGCAGAAACAGAGGAGAGAATTGCTAGGCAGGCCAAATGGGGGGGACAAGATGCTTTTTCCCTACATAGGGGAAAGGTAAGGCAGGGGATAGTAAGGATTAAGGGGGAGATGGGATTGCAGGTGGAAGGGAATTTTGAGAAAGCTGAGGTGCTGAATGGATACTTTAGCTCGGTTTTCACAACAGAGGGGGGAGGAAGGAGACCAGTGCTAAGAGAGAAAGGAAAGGGGAGAGGGGGGTGGATCCTAGCCCAATCAGTGTGGAAAAGGTAAGGGAGGAATTAGGTAAGCTGAGGGCGAACAAGGCCATGGGCCCTGATAGTCTACACCCTAGGGTGTTCAGGGAATTAAGGGGGAGGGGGTTCTGGTGGAGCCACTGGTGGGGTTATATAACTTGTCCCTGGATACAGGGTGGGTACCAGAGGACTGGAAGAAGGCAGACGTAGTGCCACTTCATAAAAGTGGCAGCACGGAGGAGGCGTGCAATTATTGCTCTGTCAGGTGCACATCGGTGGTGGGTAAAGTAATGGGGATAAAATTGAAACAGAGGGTGGTTAGCTATTTGTGAAGGGGGGAAGCTGCAGGACATTTGGCAGCATGGCTTCACCTGGGGTCAGTCATGTCAGATGAACCTGATCGAATTCTTCGATGTTTTGATGAGGGTGGTTGATCAGTGTGGGGCAATGGATGTGGCCTACCTGGACTTCGGGAAGGCCTTCGACACGGTGCCCCACAAAAGACTGGTTAATAAGTTGGGGAGCCTAGGAGTGGGGCAGAAAATAACAAGATGGGTGGAGAGCTGGCTGATGGGTAGAAGCCAAAGGGTGGTGGTCAATGGGGTGCACTCTGGGGAGACGGGTGACAAGTGGAGTCCCCCAGGGGTCAATGTTGGCTCCCATTCTGTTTAACATCTTTGTCAGCAACATAGTAGAGGGGCTTCAGGGTAAGGTCTGTCTTTTCATGGACGACACAAAACTCAGCAACAGGGTGGACTCCCCGGTGGGGGTGGAGGCAATGAAGAATGATCTAAGATTACTGGAAGAGTGGTAGGAAACATGGCAGCTAAAATTCAATGCCAGGAAATGCACAGTGATGCACTTAGGGAGGAGGAATCTAAATACCACATGCATACGGAGGGAGGGGAGTTAATGGCTGCACCAGGCAGGAGAAGGATCTAGGAGTTACAATCACTGATGGTCTTAGGGTGGGGACCCAGTGCAGCAAAGCAGTGGGCAAAGCTAACAGGATGCTGGCATGCATAAGGAGAGAGATAGCAGCAGAAGGAGGGAGGTGCAGTGCTACTCTACAGTTCTGTGGTTAGGCCACACCTGGAGTATGGGGTACAGTTCTGGTGGCCCCATCTACAAAAAGACATAGATGGCATGGAAATCTATGGGACACTATACGGAAAACTCTGAAGCTTGCAACCCCCGTGAAGTTGAGCTTCTTCAAAGCCTCGTACCTATGCTCGTTTAAGGAGACCTATAATTGTTTCCACTGATGGCACTTATTTTGGGACTTTGACTAATTTTTCCTTGGCTGTTCTCTTTACTTTTAGCCTTACTCCCTGATTAACCTCAAACTTAATGCTTCCCTTTACCCTAAACTCCCTGGCTACCCTCTGTTTCTCGGCTCCTTGCTGTTACTTCCCTCCTGTCTATATCCTGCTGATGTGTGGCATATCTGTATATATTGTACATAGGTTCTTTTTTCTATGGTTATGTAGCTATGAGTGCTGTATTGAATGTCCTTTTATCGTAATGTTTCCTCATCATTTGTACATAGAGGATTATTTATCCTTGTATGTACTCATTTTGTTTTTATTTGTTACTATACATATTCTTCATTGTACTCATTCCTTTGTTGTTGTAACTGTCCAGGTCCATCTTGCAAATTAGTTTTTCTTAGTGGTGTTTCATCTGGTAAAACAAAGATTGATTGACTGATTGACTGATTGATTTATTGGTTGCAGAGGAGGGCCACTAAAATGGTATGTGGGCTAAGTGGGAAAACATATGACAAGAGGTTGAAGGGGCTGGATTTGCATCCTCTGGAGACAAGAAGGGAGAGAGGGGACATGATTGAAATGTTCAAATATGTGAAGGGGATCAATAAAGTGGGGGAGAGCTTATTTTCAGGGAAGGTAGATACAAGAACTTAAGAGCATGGATTGAAAGTGGAGTGGGGAGGTTATGGGGAAACGTTAGGAAGTATTACTTCACGGACAGAGTGGTTGAGCCATGGAACGGTCTGCCGGAGGAGGAGGTGGTGGTGAGGGCCAGTACAGTGGAGGGTTTCAAGAAGGCCTGAGACAAACAAAAGGGGTTGGTCAAGAGGAGGGGGGAATCTTGGAGGGGGGGACAAGTAGAGGGAAGGAATGGGCATACTCAATGGGCTAGGAAGGTCCTTTTCTGCCGACACGTCTATGAATCTATATGTCTATGAATCACAGCTCTCTTATGTCTTGTTCCTTGCTGCAGCCACCTCAGAATGACTGACCACCACTTGCGTCTCTCTACATTGTGCTAAAACCAATGCTGAGTAGGTTGCTTTTCCCATCAGCTGCCTAGCTGTCCCCTCTGCCTCCTCCCACTTTTCTCTGAAATCTATTTCTGTGATTACGCCACCCACTTAACTCTCCTTTCACCTTACTCTCCACTCTCCACTGTTCACTTCCTTCATCTCCTTCCCCCTTCCCCCCTTCTCTTCCACTCTAGATTTAACACACTCAGCCCCAGAACTCACATGTATCGGATGAGATGTTAAACCGAGGTCCCATCTGCCTGGATTGGTGGTAGTTCAGGTGGATGTTAAAGATCCCATGGCACTTGTCAAAAAAGAGTAGGGGTAGTTTTATTGAAGAAAAGCATAACATCACAAATATTAAATACAGACATGATATCAAACAAAAAAATTAATCACATTTAGGTTTTCTCTTTTTTTCTTAAAAGACATATAAAAGTAACATTTAGAACAAATTAAATTTCCTTTTTATACCAAAATAAAATTTTGCCAAAAAAAATTAACTTTAGAAATGGAGAATTTATCCAAATTCTAACTTTCACAGCAGCTAAACCATTTTCAATTTGTACAAACATAGTGCTAGACAAAATTGTTTGATGCTGAAAATAAATTGACAGCGTGCTTGCCAAAGATAACATTGAATGAAGGCAAAGAAAACATTGAGAGTGCTTCTATGGTATTTTCGACATATCCCAGTATAATCACCTAAAACTATGGTCTGATAAGTAACATTAACTAAAAAAGGGAGGTTCCAATGTATAGCAGCGTCCTGCCAAAAATTTTGACTAAAAGGACATGTGACAAAAAAAATGGACCATAGTTTCTTTGCAATTGATACAGGTCGGCCTTAAACAAAATTTTTCCGTAGTAGGTTTATATTTTAAATTACCTCGAACCCCTAACCTACCTTGTATTGATAGCCATACAATATCCCATATATGTGGGGGAATCCTAAAATCTGTCAATTTCCTAAGAGTAAAAACCTGTTTCGAGGGCATACATTCTGGAAATTGAGGGACACATTTTTGTACATCAAATACGATAAATCTATAAAAGGTCTTCCTGGAAAGAGAAAGCAAATGTGGGAACGATATTTTCCATTGCTGTAATTTTTTAAAAGTAACTGTACCATAAGATGGCAAAGAATCTGATAATAATTTAGGGGGTAGCTGTGTCCATTTATTCAGATATGTGGACCATAAAGATTTAGACCAAACCTGCCAAGACATGGTAGTAGCAGACCAAAAAAGAAAAGAGTTAAAACAAAACAAAGAGTGGTAAAACACAATGGGATTGATCATATTGAGTCCACTTTGTTAATGGGAAGATAAGTTATATTTCTACTTACTGGGTTTAGTCTATTGCCCCACAACATTTGAAAAAAATACTTAATAATTTCTGTTCTAAATGAAAGGGAGGCGGAAATACATAACTTAAATATAAAAAAAACGGCAACAAGAATTTTTTTATAATTGCGACCCTTTTTTTCCCCCCAAATTTCCATCCTTTCCATCGATGAATTTAAAATTCTCCTATATATAATTGTTTTTCCCAATTATAGGTGGCCAAATTCCCTGCTCCAAACCAGATGCCCAAAATCTTATGAGGAGAGTCAGCTACTGGAATACCTGCAATTTCAGGGGGGTGTGGAGGCTCAGACTGTAATATAAAAATAAAACTCTTATGCATATTAAGCTGAGCTCCAGATAATTCCTCAAAAATAGAAAAAATGTGTAATGTGTTACATAAGGATGGAACATCACTTAGTAATAAGGTTATATCATCCACATAAGCAGTTATTTTCTCTATTTGGTAGAGTAGAGGAAAGAAATTCTAATAATATTTGTGTCCCAGATAATCTGCCTAATGACGGGTCTAAAACGAAAGCATATAAAAGTGGGCTCAAAGGACATCCCTGACGCACTCCAATTGATATAGGTATCTCTGTGCCAAAATCATTAACCATAAGGAATACAACAAGCATTCTTATATAAATTGGCTATCCGTTAATTAAACGGTTTTGGAATGCCATATCTCAAAAGTACCGAAAATAAGTAATCATGTCTAACCCTGTCAAAAGCCTTAGCCTGATCTAAAGCAACAACATATCCAGATATTTGTCCCTTATTATTAAGTTCAAAAATCTCTCAAAAGATATAAATTATGCTGAATGCGCCGATGCTGAATGGCACATGTTTGAGCAGGGTGAATGAGATATTCAGCTACTGTTAATAATCTATTATTAAGAATTTTGGTCAGGATTTTATAGTCACTGTTTAGCAAACTCAAAGGCCTCCAATTAGATAACATAGTTTTATCCCCGATTTATATAAAAAGAAAAGTAATGAAGTACTAAAATCAGAGAATGCCTTTGATGAAAATAATAAGAAATTAAATACTAGTGGTAAAAAATGAATCATGTGTGGCAAAAAAAGTTTATAAAATTCATTAGGGATACCATCCCATCCTGGTGAAGTACCCTTACTTAATTGGGTTATAGCTTGTTCTACTTCCTGAGAAGAAATAGGTTGCATTAATGAAATCTTTTGAGAAATTGATAATTGTGGCAACGGAGGAAACTAGAAAATCAAACAGAGTATGTGGATATCTATCTTGAAAGGAGGCTGCAGTATATTCCTGGACCAAAGTCAATTTGTCCATCTCTTTAGTGAGCAGAAGGCCCGTAGATGAAACTAGTTGTGACATAATGGTGCTATCTATCCTTTGTTTACAGGCCATAAAGGGATCAGATGCTGGTGTATTTTAATACCATATTTGAATTCTAATTCTAAAGATTTAGCTCTATCATATTGATAATTTTCATCCTCTCTTTTAAAGCCTTAATTTGGGGAAGCAAATCACGGGCATTCTCAGAGAAAGAAGACATCAATTTATATAATTGGTTGCGAGTAAGCAAATATCGTATATATTTAGAATTGGCTTTAGTTTTACCAAAAGAGAGAAAAAATTGTTTTAATTCTTGTTTTGTCTCCATCCACCAATCTATAAGATCTGAGTAAGCACAAAGAACAGACTCCCTATATGCAAAAATCAGATCTATCTGAGAGTATAAAGAGGGAGTATCAAAAAAAGACATATTCAGTCTCCATCTATTGTATTTAGAAGATATTTTAGGTGGAAGGGAATGTAAACTAAATGAACAAAAAATATATTGTGGTCAGAAAATTCTGAAGGCTCAGATTTACAAAAAAAAGGATGTAAATGTTTAGAAAAGAAAAACATATCAATCCTTGTAGCATAAATAAACCGATGATATGTAGCACCAGGTCCTTTAGGGTTTAATGCACGGAAGGCATCCTGCATACTAGAATCTACAAAATTTGTTTTAGAGCATTAGTATCACAATATATTTTCTTTGGGGTTGTCCCATAAAGGAACATCTAAGGTACAATTAAAGTCTCCTCCCCAAATCACATGCTTTCTAGTAAAAAAGAAAGGTTTAATATCCTCAAATAATGTAATTCTGGTAGATTTTGTTTAGGGCATAAAGGTTAATGAGATGGAAAAATTCCTATAGAACCGCTCCAAAATTAAGGCTCTACCAGGGCATACATCTATTAATCGAGTAATATGAATATTAGTAGATTTAAAAGGATGCCAATTCCATCTACGGGTTCCAGTCCAAAGGACCAAAATGAAGGACCCCAATGCCACCGCTTTTAATATACTGTTTACCTCAGTTAATGAAGAGAGGCGGCATTCTTGAATAAAATAATATCTACAGGAAGGGTTGCAAAAACGCAAACACAGAGATTTGTTTTTATATGTTTTCAGACTGCAAACATTAAAAGATAGCAGTAGCAAGAGGCCATAGGGAAATATTTTTCAGCTAAGTCCCCTTTTAGACCATTACTTGTTTTTCTTTTTACCTTTTTCCTTTCTTGTCTTTCATCAATTCCGCTGATTTGCTCTCTTCATCTTCCTGATCTGCTCTGACCTATGGGATGTATCAGACTCTAAGTCTGAATCCCCTATGTCTTCTTGTAAGGGCAGAAAAATATTAGAAACTGGAACAGGGCACGAGGTTGGTGGTTTTAAAGAAGATCTTGTAACTCTTTGATTTTTAACAGTCTCAAAAGTGGGGGCATTATGGGCCTATCAGATGCACACTCCAATTCAGAGGTCTGGGAAATATTGGGTGTAGGATGTGGAGTATCCACTAAAGATACAATTTTTGGTGTAGGATCAGATGCCTGTATTTTATCTTGGGCTTGTAAGACTAAATTATCATGATCCCATCCTTCGGTCCTGTTTCTTTTTGCCCATGGACATTGATGAAAAGCATGTCCTTTTTCATCGCATAAATTGCATTGAAAAATATTCTGACATAAGTCCATCGAATGTCCATACCCCCCACACAGAGAACACTTCATTACGTCACAAGAACTACTAATATGTGTACGAGATCCACATTTATAACAGGCTCTGGGCTGACCGCTGTAAAAACATACCCCCCTGTCTTTTCCTAGAAAAAAACTGTTTGGGATGTGGATTATATCAGAGTTTACTTGAAAAAGCTTAACTTTAAACTTCCAACTCCTGTCCAAATGCCCTCTAGATCTAATAAAGCCTCAGGAGGCCCAAGAATGTCACAGCGTTTCTGCAGCCAGTGGTAAATATCACTGACATTAACTCCCTCATTTCTAAACATAATAGTAACATATCGTATCTGTGGTCTAGTTAGAGGAATAGCTATAAATGGAAGCATAAAGGTGGATTTCAGCGCAGAATATTTTTCCCAAAATCTTTCCAAATTCTGGTTGGTTCTAAAACTTATATCAAACGAATCCTCCCCTGAAACATGGATAACTGCAAACAAATCTGATGGTGAAAAAGACATAGATCCCCTAAGTAAAGTGTTACAGATATAATATCTATCTGGATGAGTTTTTAAACCTCCTTTATATTTCAAACGAACCGCGTTCCTCCTGGGAGCCTGTTCCAATTTGTTTTTGAACAGGTCTGCCATAGGGACGCGTGGGTGATTTTTAGGATCCTTGCATGGTTTAAAAGAATTACCGTCTACAGACAAACTTTTATGTTTCTCTCCCCCCTCAAAAGATGTACTGGGGCTACAAGTATCCCCAGCATCTTTAACTACTGAATGTGCACTTATAATGCCAGAATTAGTAGTAGCCAAATTGTCAGTACCTGAGCCCAGGGCGGTGGCATGCTTTGGTGAGAAGAAAGAATCCAGTTTCCAAGCAGGGTCAGGCGTCCATGTTCCTAAAGAGGTTTGTGTCCAACCAGCATTCCGAAGAGAGTCTTCTTCAGACCAATCTTTTATTTCTGTTGAGTCCTGCATTTTTAGTTCAAATCTTTGTTTTAGGAGTTGCGACGTTGTAGAAACTGTCTGTGGTGGAGCGCGGGACTCCTGCTCTGTCGGACCTTCCGCTGGTAAATCCGGAAACGTGCTATGCCGAAATTCGTCCGTTTTGTGCAAAAGGATATCAGAATTCCTTTGATGAGACTCCGTCGTAGCAAAAGTTGAAAATTTGGATGCCTATAATGTGGACTCCCGAATCGGTAATGAACCGATCAACTCTGGTACATCCGACGTCTTCTCCAGGTCTGTTGCAAACTGATGTGGCCATGTATTCATTTTTCCTACCTCGCATTCAAAAGTACTGCTAGCGGGAGCGTCCACACTAGCGTCCATCTCCTCGTATTGTTGCAGAGCTTCTGCCATAGTGAGTTGTGCCTCAGCCCTCTGCTGGCCACAGAGCGCCAGCAGAGTAGGGGCAATTTTATTGAAATAAACACATAACAAAAGATATCATCAAATAAATACAACAAATAACTACAACCAAATAAGGAACAAAAACAAATCCATACATTCTTTAAAAATAAAGGAGATGAGAAGAAAACACATAATCCCACCACCACCAATCTTCCCCCCTTATAATATAAGCTTTAAACAATACCTTCATAATATTATTATCTTAACAAAAAAAAACTAAACACAGCTTAAACGGCCTTTCCTATTATTCTAAACATGAAAAACCCTTCAAGTACAAAACCCCAACCCATTACTAATAAACCTCCTTATAAACTTTTGCTAGAGAAACACCATCAATTTTTTTTTTTTTTTAAGGAATAGGAGAAGAAAAACTAATTAATACCTATTTATTATTTATATTTAATTATTGTCAGAACCCTTCCACCAAAATCTAACTTTCTTCCCATTATACAACTGTAAATCTAAAATAAACACTTTATTCAAGATATTGGTCACATACTCCCTGAACCCTGTACAGTGGGTTTCTTTTGATATAAAACCATTGACACCTTGTTTGCCATAGGCAATATCTTAAACTAGCAAAGAAACACGCAAAGTCCCTTTTTCTTACCTTTGTAATGAAGGGGAAAAGTCCCACTACCAAAATGTCATAATTTAGCTTAGTCATCCAAGGAAAATTCCAAACTCAGCCAAATATTCCATAATTTAGATGAAACAGAGCACTGTAGAAGAAAATGTTCCATTGTTTCCTCCTGGTTAATGCAATTTAAATATGGACATAGCCTCTCTTCTTTTGCTTTGTATTTTGCCGGTCCCCTAACATTTAGTTTCCCGTGTAACATAAGCCATTGATTTTCCCACATGTAATCTGGTAACCTAGGATTATTTAGTTCTTCCAAAACATCATTGTTTCGGTCTATAGAACAGTTTTTAAAACAGAGTACTGATGAATAATTCAAGGCCATCAGTTCCTTGTATAATAACTTCGAGGAACTTCTTATAATTTGAATTTTAGTTACCTTCCATTTATATAGTTTCTGTGCCGCTGGCTTAAAATAATATGGTAACGATAAATGAGAGGATACTTTTGGTGCACAATGCAACCAGGCTGTGTAATAGCGCTTCAATAAACTTTAAAAAAAAAGGCCATCCTGACCACTTGCCCCACTTAAATCATTTTTTAAAGAGCGTGAAAAAAAAATTGAAAAACAAAAAAACACCGGATCCACCATTCCCAGACCATCCCTTTTCTTCTCCAAATAAGTATAACATCTTTTAACCGGGTTCAATCTGTTACCCCAAAGTAACTGAAAACAGATGCTATAAAGTCTGGTTTCAAATTGAAGTGGTAATGGGTAGACTGCAGCAATATATTGTAAGCTTGGCAAGATAAGTTGTTTTAAAACCTGAATTCTTTTAAATTTTGTGAATTTAAATCTTTTCCATCTGTTGACTTTAGCCTCAATTTTATCCAAAACTATTTTCCAATTTTCCTCTGGACAATTCTGAGGACCAAACATCACCCCCAGAATTGTTAAAGGTTCCGAAGCTATTATAATTGAATTCCATGGAACTGGGTCTTGATGAGACATACCCAGTAATAAACCTTTAGTTTTATTAAAGTTAATCTTAGCATTAGCTAAATAAGCATATTCCTCACATTTTGCAAAGAACACTTTTATTTGAGAAATATTAGAAAAAAACAGACATACATCATCTGCATATGCTTGAATATTGATGAAAGACTTTGTCCCAGGAACACTCACCCCTTGCCACAAAGGAGTCAAGCTTACCATTCTCAATAGAGGTTCCAGAGAAAATTGTACAGCAGCGGGCTTAATGGACAACCCTGTCTTACTCCACAATTTACATTAAAACCCCTTCCCAATTCCCCTTTAATATATGGGAACACCTGCGACGAACCATATAAACTTTTAATTAAATTTAATAAGCCCTTCGGGACCTTAAAAAATTCTAGGTAGTAAACAAAAATACATGGCTCACTCTATCAAGGCTTTTTCTAAATCCAACGTTAATAAAATTCCTTTCTCCCCTAAATCATTAATTTTTTCAATTATATCTCTAATCATACACAGCACTGACTGAATATTCCTCTTAGGGATACCGCAGTGCTGTACCTGTGTAAAACTGTATTCTGCTACAACTTTGAGTCTATTATTAATCAAAGTCATAAGAATTTTATAATCGGAGTTTAGCAATGTGATAGGCCTCCAATTTTGGAACTCACCCTTATCCCCTGACTTAAATATATAAATTTGTAATCCGTCAGTAAAGTTAATTAGGCTCACCCCTTCTTTCAAGAAATAATTGAAAACTAATGTTAAACAATTTACAACTTCCAACTGAAAAGTTTTATAAAATAGATTAGAAAGACCATCTAAGACAGGGGCCACATTAGGTTTAAGGGAAATAATGACTTCTTTAATCTCCTCATGAGTAAAGGGTTGCTTAATTTTTTTAAAGGTCTCCGACTCCAGATCATTCACTATAGGCAGGCCTAGAAAATTCTTAATTTGACTTAAAGAAGGGGTCTCCCGGGCTTCTAAATTCCTGAAATGTTTGTTAATAATTTCCCCGATAGCCTTAACTGAAAAAACTTTCTCATTTCCCTGATTTAAAAAATCCAAAGAAACATGCTCTTTTATGAATTTACACAATTCAAAGGGGTCTCCAAACACTGCTTTATTTGTATGATTAGACAAAATGGCCTGTAGTGTTTTTGATCTGTCATATTGTAAAACTTTCATTTTTGATTTAATTTCTGCTATCTGAGATGAAAAATCATCCCCCGAGGTATTAGCTCTTGTGAGTAGTAATTGTAACTGGTTTCTTAGTTTTAAGTAGTCAAAAAAACTATTTTTCTGACGTATCTTCCCATGTTTTTTAAACCAAAAAATACAGTCCTCTTTAGTTTCCTGCCACCATATTCCTAAATCCTGATACAGAAAACTGACTGACAATCTGGCCTGTAATATTAGCTTAATAGAATTATGTACCATTCTTTCCTGTAAAATAGTGGTGTTTAATTTCCACCTATTCCTCTGTCTCCCATCGCCCTCTACGATACCTATTTTAACCATTAATAATGCATGATCAGAAAATTCCACCGGAATTACCTAGGGACTATCAGTCAAAATCTTATTGGAAATAAAAAGGTAATCTATAGTGTAACCTTTCCCCTTTTTAAAAAACTTACCCTTAGGTCCAGTAGACCTTTTATCAATACAGGAAATTAAGTTTGCTGTTTTTATAATTTCTCTTAAACATACTGTATCACAGTAGATTTTTTTACCTTTCTCTGACCCTTTCCCTACCTCTCCTATACCACAATTAAAATCCCCTTCCCAAAAGATGGGGATTGTTGTAACCAAAAAAGGTTGGATTTCTTTCTTACATGTTACCCTCCCTGCCTTAGTTTGGGGATTATAACTATTAATTAAACGCAGGGTTTGAGAACACCAATTACCCTCTACAATTAGTGTTCTTCCTGGACACAAATCTATTAGTTTATGCAAAACAAAATCATAAGTATTAAATAGAATACCCACCCCATCTGCTCTCTCTTCACCGAATGACCAAAAGGAAGGCCCCATGGCCAATCTTTAGAGAAGGTAGTACACTGGTTTTTAGAAAACATCCATGTTTCTTGTAAGAAACACACCGAAATTTTTAAGTCATGAATTAGATGAAACACTGCTTGCCTTTTCTGAGCCTTTAAAAGGCTATGAGTGTTCAAAGTGGCCCATGTCAAAATTATTTCAGTAATCAAACTACCTATTATTTTTTCCTTCTTTTTTTTTCCCTTTATAATCCTCTCTAGGGGGCGCTAGGCCCTCTTGAACTGAAACCTGAGAGTCCATCTCCCCCATATCCACCTCCGAATCTCCCCAAAATAAGGCTGCATAAGAATTTTTAGATTCTATAATTTCTGGTTCTGGGGGTAACTGTGTTTTGATAGTCCTACTTGACCTTCTAGGGGCCAATGGAGGATGCAAAGGTGGATCCAAACTAATTATTGATTCATTATTTGGTACTGAATAACATACTGGCTGCATCAGTTCCTGTACGCCTTTTACCAATTCCTTTTCCTGAAAAATAGTTGTCCCACTTACCTCACCACTATTCCCTACCCCAACCAGGGGGTCTACAGTGCTCTGTGGTACCAAGAAGGATTTTGCCAACATTTCCCCTGTCTCCTGTGATTCTCTAGCATCTTGAGCTTTTTGAATGATCAAATCTAAATTACCGCACTCATTCTTGTTCTGTGCAGCCCATGGACAATCCCGAAACGCATGATTCTGTTCCTCACACAGATCACATTTAATTGCATTTGTACAGAACATGGCAACATGCCCCACTTCTCCACAGTTATCATACTTGGGCTGGTCACATGCACTGGACAAATGCGTTCTTGCACCACACCTATAGCAAGCCCTAGGCTGTCCACTATAAAAAATAACTCCCCTGTCTCTACCCAATAAAAAAGAGTTCGGAATATGCTCAACTCCTGTTGCTGTTTGACGTAATTTTACTTTAAATTTCCACCCACCTGTCCAGAACTGCTCCGAATCTAATATTGGTTCTGGGTCACTCTGGACTTCACATTTCTGTGATAACAAAAACACAATATCTTCAACATGTACCCCTTCATTCCTGAACATTACTGTTACATATTTAATTAGTGGTTTGGATAGAGGGATAACTAAAAAAGGGGACCATAATGGTGAAAATTTTACCTGATTATATCTTTCCCAAAAAAGCTCCAACAAAGCAGGAGAACGAAAGCTAACATCGAAATTATCCTCCCCTGATATATTAATGAAGGCAAAGACATCCCGAGGGGAAAATTTTAAGGACTCCTTTAATAATGATTTCCCTACAAAATATCTGTTAGGTCTTTCCTTTAAACCCCCTTTATATCTAATACGGATGGCATTCCTTCGGGGTGCAGCTTCCCTCTTACACTGAGAAAATAAACTGGACATAAGGGGTTTCTCAGTTACAGGCCTAGCCCCTTCATTTTTTGTCATCGAGTTTTCATTTATTAAAGCAGTCCCACCTTCCTGATTAGCTCCCTTATCCCCCTTTTCACCCCTCTCATTTCTAACAGAAGTATATTTAGAATTCAACTTTTCCCCACCAGGATGCCACTCTGGCCCGGATTTATTTAAATCTAAAGATTTGTCCCAGGCTGAATCCGGTGTCCAAACCCCCTGATCTAATTTTTTCCACCCTGCTGCTATCAAAGCTGCTTTTGGGGACCAGTTCTCATCATGTTTTAACTGTTGCATATTAGCAAATGTTATTTCCTTTTTAGTCCCATTTATATCAGCACCCTCAGTCACATTTGATTCTTTAAGTCTGTGCTGTTCCTTGATGTTTTTATTGAAGAAAAAATCTGTAACCCCCTCCTGAGATCCAGTCAATGTTTGATAAACTACTGGGGCCACAGGATCAACTCCCACTGATTCTACATTTGAGGGTTTAAAGACGAACCCCGATTCTTTATTTATTTGAAATGTGGGGAAGGCTACTTTAACATTACAAGTGCTTACAGCCCCTT
Source organism: Neoceratodus forsteri (assembly GCA_016271365.2). NCBI lineage: Eukaryota > Metazoa > Chordata > Ceratodontiformes > Ceratodontidae > Neoceratodus > Neoceratodus forsteri. The sequence continues at coordinate 820,947,005 of CM028137.1, read as the reverse complement.
TCAGTGACTCACTATTTGTTCCGACTACCTAGTCGATTCTTTTAAGGTCCAAATTCAATAACTGCGCTTCTCGTCGACTTCTTGCCACTTCCTCGATCTTCTTTTTTATCTCCACCATTTCTTCTTTCAACTGAAGATCTCCAAATGCCTCCACAGACGCCCAAACAAGCGCAGATAAATGCTCCACTTCTTTCCATTTGCAACCTTCTTCCGCCTTCCCATGCTCCTGTACGATTTCACCAGCCGGAATTAAAGGCGCCTTGCACAATTTCACACAAGCCAAGGGATTCTCCACTAATAGAGCCAATCGAGAATGCCCTAATTCTTCTTCCAGACCTCCTTTTCTTAATACATCCAACGTCGTTTCTGCGTCGTGAAAAACCTCCGCAACCTCCACCTCCATACTCGAATTAGGTTCCACCTCCGTTCTCCATTTCAAAGTGCACTCCGGATAACCAGCCGACACAACCTCCTCCTTCCCTTCCAAAGCTGAAGTGGCCATGACAATTCCACACGCTCCCCTGCTGGCCATCGCGCGCCAGCGGAGTAGGGGAATTTCCCTGGTGTCCTGGCCAAATTTCTCCCATTCACTAAAAATACCACCAACCACTTAATCTGGTTCAGTTTCAGTTGCTTACCATCTGTATCCCCCTTCCCCCGGTCGCTCCTGAAAAAGGGACTTCTAGGCCCAGTGGGCTTACCGGGTCAACAAAATTCAATAAAAATAAATAAATATGTTCTATGTTTAACCTTATTCACAATGGCCACTCGAGGCGGAGTGAATGTACTTTTCCTTGCCATTGGGCTTTGCTGATACCTTACTGTAATTTTTGCTCATGCCCTTTTACTCTTCCCAGACTCCACCAACATATTTACATTGCATGGGTAGAAATTAAGAAAAAAGTGGTACTTAGTAGAGTACAATAATGTCGGTTTTGGTGTTCCGCACAGAAATCTGGTCTTCTACCAATGTTGTTCAGCAGTCCTTATAGTATTCCTAAGCTCCTGAAGTCCATCAGGGCTCTGGTAAGAAGTTCATTTTATTATTACTCTTTGGTAATCAGGTAAGACCCTGTAGGTACAAGTGCCTGTTTTCAAACATAAGAAAATATTGCATTAGCAACATGCAGAAGGACTGGAGGGAAGGTGTGCCTATTTGAAGATGACAGAAAAATCTACAACAGAATAGAAATACCGGGGGAGGGGGGGTTTGAAAGAATGGGAGGATCTAAAGAAGTTAGAAGAATGGTCACAAGTTTGGCAGCTAACATTCACAGCAAGAAAAAGTGCAAAATCATAGGGCACAAAAACTCGGGGACAATGTACCAACTCGGGGGGGGGGGAGTATTAGCAGTCACAAAACAGGAAAGAGACTTGGGGGTAATAATTTCTGATGACCTGAAGGTAGCTAAACCATGAGACAAGGCGGTGGGAAAGGCTAGCTGAATGCTTGGATGCATAGGGAGAGGTATCACCAGCAGAAAGAGGGAGGTAATAATACCCCTGTATAGATAGCTGGTGAGAGCCCACCTAGAGTACTGTGTACAGTTCTGAAGGCCCCATCTCTGAAAGGACATATCTACGATAGAGGTGGTGTAAAGAAGGGAAACCAAAATGGTGCAGGGCCTGCATCAGAAGCCCTACGAAGAAAGGCTTAAGGATTTAAATATGTACCTCCTAGAAGACAGGAGGGAACGGGGGATGTAACAGACATTTAAGTACCTCACAGGAATAAACAAGGTACAGGAAGGGAGCATTTTCCAAAGAAAAAGATGCTGAAGGACAAGGGGTCACAATATGAAGCTGGGGGGGGGTGAGACTGAGAGGAAACATGAGGAAGTACTTGTTCACAGAAACATATAAATTGTTGGCAGATAAGGACCACTAGGCCCATCCAGTCTGCCTGTAAACCCTACACTTGTATGCAGCCTCTGACCCTATCTCGTTAGTGGTTTTTCATCACTCCCTCTCACCTCAAGGTTCCCTTGTGCTTGTCCCAGGTATGTTTAAAATCTCCTACTGTGCTCACTCCCACCACTTCTTGTGACAGACCATTCCATGTGTCCACCACTCTTTCTGTGAAGAAAATGTTTCTCACATTTCCTCTTAGTCTACCCCCCTCCAGTTTCATATCATGTCCCCTCATTCTCATACTCCTTCTACATTGGAAGAGGTCTTCCCACTGCACCTTGTTCATGCCTCTGAGGTACTTGAAAGTTTCTGTCATGTCCCCCCACTCCCTCCTTTCCTCCAGTGAGTACATATTGAGGTCCTTTAGTCTCTCTTCATACAGTATGTTTTGTGGTGTAAGCCCTGTACCACCTTGGTCACCCTTTTCTGGCCCGCCTCCACTCTGTCAATGTCCTTGCGCAGGTGTGGCCTCCAGAATGGCACGCAGTACTCTGGGTGAGACCTTACCAGTGTTTTATACAACGGCATCACCACCTCCTGCTAGTGATCTCTCTGTCTATGCACCTCAGCATGCCACTAGCTCTCCCACAGCCATTGTGCTCTGCTTTGACACCTTTAGGTCAGCAGAAATGATAACCCCTAGGTCCTTTTCCTCTTTGGTGATTGTCGGCACCTCACCTCCCATCCTGTAGTTGTCCCCAGGGTTCCCTGTTCCCAGGTGCATCATTTTGCACTTCTTTGCATTGAACCTCAGTTGCCACACCTCTGACCACTTTTCCAGAGAGGGTGGTGGACACTTGGAACAGCCTCACAGTGGAAGTGGTTGGGGCTAGAATGGTCACAGGATTCAAGAATGCATGGGATAGACACAAGAGAATCTTAGAAGCAAGAGGTGAGTGTAAGCCGGAGTCCAAGTAGAGTCTCCGGGTGGCACTATAGGTAAGGAATTTAGGGCAGACTAGGTGGGTCAAGTGGTCCTTATCTGCCGACAACTTCTATGTTTCCATGTTTCAGGGGCAACCTGGTAGCACTGGAGAGGTTAAGTGACATGTTCAGACTCACACAGTATACAAGTGGAGGTTGTGGGAATCAAACCCAGGTCTGCTGGATGTACCAAGCTCATTCTCAGCTCGTTACTCTAACCTCTAGGCTATATTTTAGGGCCCTGGACTCACTATTGCACAGACAGTAGCTCCCAAGAAATTCCCTGTAGGTCCTTCTCCATTTGCTTTAGCCAAGTAGTGTGCATGTATGGTATGAAGTACCAAAGTGCAGAAAAAAAGTACTGCGATTTACTTTTTGCCACAGTTGTGGAAAAAAATGACTGCAGTCGGTAGAAAAATTAGTAACCATGATTGCAGAAAAAGTGCCAGAAAATTAAATGGTAATTCCAGTGGAGCACTACTACAATACTTTTGGTGCTCTGTGGAAAAATATTGGTGTGCCAATTAAGGTGAAATACCATTATTTTCAAGCCCTGCATCACTTGTGGCTCCCTTAGTGCATTGCTGCTGGACTTGTGCTTTTTTTAAACAGTGCCTCTTTTGAACCACTTTTAGTGTTTTTTGTATTCTTATATATTTTTGTATATTTGTATGTTTTACGACAGGTTGCACCTGTATTGTATGCACCTTATTGTACTGTACATTTATTTTAATGAGGCAAGGTGCTCAACCCAGTGCCGTGAAGTTTTTAAATATCCATTTTACTAAAGTTGGTGAAAAATCACCATTAACTGCTGACATCTTATCAGCTAAGGTTTATGCAAGAAATGAGATATGACAGAGGGTAATTATATTATGTTAATCTACTGAGTGTTGGGTTGGAGTCCCAAGCCCTTCAGGATTGGGACTTCAACCAACACAAGGTACATTACAAAGCATAATCCCCCTGATGGGATTGCCTTATTCCACTTTTAAAATGTTTAGTAATGTTGTTTTTTTAGCAGTGTAATAGTGTTGTAGTTTGGTGCTGTATTCTTAAATGGTTGCCTTTAACGTACTAGCAACATTAGACAGGCGGCAGGGATTAGGTTGCAGTTGACATGCTGCACTAGTTGGGTATGGTTGCACCACAAGGGAGTGGGTTATTATGTTGTGTTATTGTTTTTTTTTTACTTATCTACCCGTGTTTCCCCCTGTGATCTGTGAGGCTAAGCTGGAAGCGTGGACTGTGCTTCCTGTTCTTTCCATATGATCGAAGTCTGATCTGGTAGCCAAGGATATTGATTAGATGTCATGTGACCTCATTCAGGTGCACTGCTGGGCAGCTGAAATTCAAACAAGGAGAGAGTTTGAGCTGTCATTGTTGGTAGGTATGTGGACATTTTATTATGTTTGCTTCCACGCGAGCAAGAAACATATTGAGATAGTAGAGCATTGCAGCGGTGTGGCAGTGTTGTGGCCAATGCAGCAGACGCTTTACCAATTAATGCTAAAGCTGCCAATGATGGCAGTTTCAAAGCGAGCGCCTCACTTGAAAGAAATCTGCCACTTCAATCAGGGGCAGTTTCGTCATTGCAGCGGAAGTCCCCCCTCCCTCTCAACCAGGCACACAGCAGGACAACAAATTTAAATGTTAGCTCCCTCCCACTGCTGCTTCCCACCCACACCCTCCATTCTCCATCCACTGCCGACATCGAGGTGCTCAATCTCCATGTCAGCATGTATCCCTCCTCCCCCCATTAATGTGGCACACTGGGAGCCCACCCCAGTGTGCCATAACAATACTTCTTTGATGTTTCCGCACCAGGATGCCCACCCTGGGGTCAGATGCACTGCCCCCATTCCCTCTTTAGTTTCGCACCTCGGGTGCCCAATCCCCAGGTCAGCATTGATCCCCAGTACTCTGTCATACTGGGAGCCCACTCCAGTGTGCCGAAATACATTCTGTTAATATTTCACCTGTAAAAAATATTTTTTTAAAGTCTGAAAAAAAAAGAAAACGGTCCCTCGTCGTTCCCACCAGCCCCCCTACCTCTGCGTCCCCTACCTCCCTGCACCCCTCCACCCATACTTACCTCTGCAGGTCAGAAGCAGCGATCTTCTGTGGACTGCAAACATGTCTACACTCTTCAAAGACCAACCAGGAACTGAAGAAATGACAATGAGCCCTATAATGGCAGTCAATGGGGGGTTTTCAACTTGGGTTAATATCTCAGCCAATTTTTGGAGTTTTGGTCCCAAATTTTCAACATGGGGTTCTTAGGACCCCGCCTCATGAACACTGGCACTGTCATTTCATTTCTTGGTCCTGAAAGGTGATTTTGCGGTCAGTGCACAGAATCACCTTTCTGGACCAATAAACGAAACGACAGTGCCAACGTTCATGAGGTGGGGTCCCAAAAAGCCCTTGTTGCAAATTTGGTGAAAAAACTCCAAAAAATGACTGCGTTACAAGCATCCGTTGTGCAGTTTCTACCCACACTCGTAACTTCATCATCAGTTTGCAATATTTTCACTCCAAATTTCCAACGCTGCCATTTTTTCACACCCCCTTATGAACAGTTCAGCTGTCATTTTGCACATCCTTCCCAAAGTGATTTTTGCACCTGTGATGCCGAATGGTGCGATCACTGTACAAAATCAACTTTAGGGACAGATTAAAAAATCACAGTGCCACTGCTCATGAGGGGAGGTCCCAAAAAGGCTATGCTGAAAACATGGTGAAAACATTCCAAAAAAATGACTGCGTTACGAGTCTGCATTGCACAGTTTCTACGCACACTCGTAACGTCACCACTTTTTCATATTTTCACTCCAGATTTTCAACATTGCCATTTCTTCACACCTCCTCTTGAACAGTACAGTTATCATTTTCACATCCTGCCCAAAATGTGATTTTGCACCTACGGCGCCAAATGTGCACTCGCTGTGCAAAATCACCTTTTGAATTTGAGTAACAAAATGATACTGCCACTGTTCATGAGGTGGGGTCCCAAGAAACCCATGCTGAAAATTTGGAGCAAAAATACCAACAAACACCTGGGGCATTAGGATTTGCAACCGTAACGCCCACCCTATACAGTCTGACAGGCCTTGGGGGTGTGACTTGGGGTCGTCAGCTGTAACGCTCATGCCATTCCACCCCACCCCCACCCTGCAGCCACTGACAGGCATCGAAGTGTGTCTTGGGGTCTTCGACCCTAACGTTCACCCTATTCTCCTATATTGCATCCATCTCAGCTTGTTTCCTTGTGGAATGGGGTAAGCATAAGGGCCAAAGACCTCAAGGCACACTGCGATATCTGTCGGTTTCTGCAGGGTGGGGTGAGGTGGAATGGCATGAGTGTTATGGCCGATGACCCAAAGGCACATCACCAACGCCTGTCAGCCTCTGCAGGGTGGGGGTAGGGGTTGGCATCAGTTCAATACTTCACTGACATTCCTATTATGCATCTCTCTTAACTCCTGCACTACCAATGCCACTACCAGCAAGCAAACATTCAGCACTGACAAATGCTTGTATTATTTTAGTTTATTATTTTTGTTCTGAACATTTTATGGAAGAAATAAAATGATAAACACTTCCAGCATTTTTTATGCACTAAAGTGACTGGTCTGCCCGTTTTGTTATCCTGACTACCCACACCCTACGACATTCAGCCCGAATATGCAAATGGGTCATCAGGCATGCAAGGTGCAAATGGGCCATCTGCATGCCCATTATGGCCCCATTTGCATGTATTAACATGGCTACGCCCGTAAAGTTGTGCTGGACCAGCCTGCTCCCCCAGCCCCGGTCCCCAATGCCAAGGAATAATGCCACAACAACTCTTCCCATTGTAGACCTCTCCATGCCTGGAACTCTGTCAGGACACGTGCACCCCATACTCCTGTTTCCACAGTGTAGGTACTCCTCCCCTGCCCACCCTCAACCTGAGTGTCAACATCCCACAACCTCCCCATAGGGAAGTGTCCACCCACCCTCCCATCACACAAGGATCCCACCTGAATGTCATCAGTAGTGCAGAATGCCTCAACCCAGTCCTGATCCAATGCCTGTAAGATTCAACATTGCCCACCAGCATTTTCCATAATGCAGTAGTTTCACCCCTCACCTCATGAGGCATGACACTCTCCGCATCCCCTGGCACTTCATTAGATTGACACACAGTTCTTCCTTCACACACAGCCAAAGCTCTGATTGAGCAGTCACAGAACGTCACTGTACTGACTACACGCTCAACCAATGGCGCATAGTCTGAACAGTATCGTTGCTGGACTATTCAGTCAGCGGCTGGCCATAGTGGTGAAAGGAGGGCTGTGCCAGTCACTGGCATGGGAAATGTGGGGAGTGGGAGGGTGTCATGCCTCATGGGGTGGGGGGCCACTGCACTATGGAAAAATCTCAGCAGGCAATGCTGAATCTTACAGGGTGCTGGATCAGGACTGGGCTGAGGCATTCTACACTATTGATGACATTTGGGTGGGATCCTTGTGCGATGAGGGATCAGGGTACTGGGGTGGGGGGCCACGGCTGTGATTAATAGGGGTGTGTGGCATGCATAATCCCTGACCTCTGTTCCCATATATCAGGGACACAGCAGACACACATCTGGGACACTGACCCCATAACAGGCCACATCCGATATCATGGTACCATGCATTTGGGACACTGACAGCCTGCAGGGATTGCTATGGAATGCAGTTACTGCTGCACAGCAGGCCTGTATTGTTACAGTTTGCATTGGTTTGTGCTTACAGGCCCCACCGGTCTGTCATGCACACACATGTGTTGCGTGGGGCAGAGGAACATTTCAGCCAACATCAGGGATGTCCCTGCCATACAGAGACAGTTGAGAGGTATGGGATCATGGGTTACTGGGCTGGGTGGGGGGAGTGCTACACTATGGTGAAGGGGGGGTGCCTGTCATGTTAGAGATGGGCACTGAGTGGGGGGTACCCTGCGCTATGGCACAGGAGTTGCTTCCGCCCAAACATGGACATCGGGGACCAGGGCAGAGGGGTGTACTGGGCTGCAGGGGCTGGCAGGCTGGTGTGCTGCTGTGTGCAGTATCACAGCCTGCCTGTGGATGGCCAGCAGGTAGGCATGGTTTTTTCCATGCCTAACTTTGTGCAGCTCGTCTCTTGCACTTGGGCAGCCCAACTCCGCTGAATATCCTGTTGAGCAGGATATTCATGGGCACGCCTCCTCAACCTGGGCTGCATGCATTATCTTTGGGCCTTTGCCCATCTCAAGTTGGGTGGCTCATCTCCCTCCTTTGAATATGGGAGTTTGGAGCAATTTCTGAGATGTGTGGCTCATCTCTGTTTGTGCAAGAAATGCACCACTCATCTCTTTTGAAAATGTGGGCCACAGTGCACAGCAACCTGCATTGCCAATGTGGGACTTCTACAGGGCATATTACTGCAGTGCCCCTGTTCCCAGCAACTGGAGCTGATAAAAAATCAATACAATTTTTTTTCTATTTATTTGGTTTTTGTTGACCAGGAAAGGAGGGCTAGGCATTTCTGCCTATTTCCAGCCTTGGTCCAGGGGGAGTAGGAGACAGAAAATGAATACCAACTGAAATTGAACCAGATTAACCTGTTGGTAGTATTTTTTAGTGAATGAGGGAGATCTGGCCAGAACCCCAGGAAAATTCCCCTACTCTTCGAGAAGTGCCATGTCATCTATAACGTCCACCTGAACAACCACCAGAACAGGCAGGCAGAACCACGGTTTAATGTCTCATCTGAAAGACAGCATATCAGGAGTGCATCACCCCCCCAATGATGCACTACTGTATCAGTACTGGGATTTTACCTCTTGTTCCTGGTGTAGGGCTAGAACCCACAGTCTTCTGATCTTACAACCTCAGATGCGAGTGTGCAACCTGATGAGCAACTGATATGCCTGAGTTGCATGAGGGATATAAACAGAATGCATACAGTTTGGGTAAGCTCAAAAACTGCAATTTGCACCGACGATGTGGTTGGCACCATTTTATTTATTTATTTGCTTTTGGTAACCGGGTGAGTACATTAAGCATAAGGATGCCTATTTTCAGGCACAACCCGGGAGGATACAAATTGAATACAATTAACAACAACAGGGTGACACAGCACGTAACATAGGTGAATACAAAGTGAAGGAGTCAGAAATACAATAGTGAATCAGTGAAGTACATAGCTGTAACAGGTCAATATTTAAACATTACATTGGGATATTAGAGAAAACGAGTGCAAGAAATACAGGGTTGTAAAGTACTGCATACTGTAAGTGCTGTTGCAAGGACTATGCACCTAGAAAGTGAGGAGGAGGAGGAAGGGGACAGGGAGGTGGAGAGGGTGAGAGGTTACAAATGGGGGAGGATGAAAGCAGGAGGAGGAAGGGTAGAAGGTGGAGTGTAGTATAGTGAGGATAAGAGCTGGGGAGGTAAAAAAACTTAAGGTGGCTAGAAGCATACGAAGGGATTTGATGCTTGTAAATATTCACAGTGGAGGTTCTTGAAACTCACATGGGTAGATGCTGAGCATATGGCTTGAGGGATAGAATTCCAATACTTGGGGGCAGCATAAGAGAAAGCACATGCACCCATAGCAGTTTTACATTGAGGGATATAGAGAGGAGCTGGTCATTCAATCAGAGCCCAAACGAGGGGGTTTGAGAGTGTAACAAGGAGGCAAGGGATTGGGGGAGGCCTGTTCTCATTATACCGTCGATGAGAGAGCCATAGGACCGGAGTCGGCGAGCAGCAGGGCTGGGCCACTTTTGGTCGGCATAGAGCTGACAGTGGTGTTTATACCTTGGTGAGGCCGAGGCGTAGCGGCAAATGTTATTATAGGTAGTGTCCCACTTATGGAGAGAGGTCTTAGTGGCACCTAGGTAGATAGCTGAGCAATTGGCCATGGACAGGAGCAGGAGGCCTTGTGCCAAAGCAAGCCTAGCTGATGGGGTGAGGGCATAACTGGCGCAGTATGCCCCCCCAATTTTCACATTGACAGATTTGCAGGTAGCAGTAATATGAAAGTCAAAATTCAGGGATTCGTCGAGAAAAATGCCCAAGTATTTGAAGGAGCTGGTGTTAGCTAATGGGGGGCCATCAGCAAAGGATATTAAGAGGGGGTTGTTAATCCCTTTTAGTCTAACAGGACAGCCAAAGAGCATTGAATGTGTTTTGCTTATATTTAGCACAAGGTTATTCCCAGTGAGCCTGGTTTGAATACCTCAGAAGTCAGAGGCTAGGGAGTTGTTTAGGTCTGAGACATCTCTCACACTGTGGTAGATGACAAGGTCATCTACATAAAGCAGGGAAGAGCAGGTAGATGCTTATGATGGAAGGTCATTTATAAAAATAGTGAAGAGCAAAGGGCCTATCATGAATCCCTGAGGAACACATATATGCATGGATGTAAGATCAGACATGGCTGAGTTGAAAACTACAATCTGCTTTCTGTCAGTAAGATAACTGCTGAACCAGGCAACCGTCTCTGCAGAGAAACCAAGGGAGCTGAGTTTTGTAAGGAGAAGGGAATGGTTAACCAGGTCAAAATCCTTGGTTAGATCAATGAAGATAGCACCTATCAAGAGACCTGACTCCATGGCAGTATAGATGGCGTTTGTTAGTTTTAGGAGGGCAGTAGAGGTGCTATGGCCTTTGTGGAAGTCACGCTGGGAATCAGAGAGGAGGTTATGTTTCAGTAGGTATGCTATAGTCTGGGTTGCTGTAGTGTAGTGTAACATTTCACATTTCACAACATTTAACATAAAATGTCCTTTCATAACCTTCTTTAGGAAGGTGTGCAACAAAGAGCCTTCTTTAGGATGGAGTGCACTTGTTAAGAAATGCAGTAAACACTTATGAGGTTGTGCAAGAAATGTAGCAATATCTATGTTTTGAGTGAAATTCACCACACCCTAAGATTAATATGTTATTTTGTTTTATGATTGGCTTATAAAGGGGTGTTGCCATTTTCAAGATAACAATTCTTTATATAAACACTGTATGTAAATTAAATGAGTAGCACCACTATTGATGAAATGAACATGCATGTGAAGATGAATAACCACATTAAACTCTTAAAAGAAATCTGAAGGCTCGAGTGAAATTCTTCTGCAAACACAACACAACCTTGCAATTGGTGCCGTGACTCGGATGTCTGAAGACAGTCTATATGGTTGCTGATGACATCAAATGAACCAAAGGGGCCATGCTGCAGGTAATGCAGAATGCCTTACTGCACCTGACCTGATCAATCAAGTACAGAAGGGAGTCGAAAAGGGACTCAGTAGGACTGATGTGAAGTCAGACATGATTTGCCAGTCACAAGATAGACGTAAGTATGGATACCATTTTACGTAAATTTTTAGAAACATATTTAAAGAAAGGTCCGTACCACTCTCTTGAACAACAGGAAGATGTGCACTTATGTTACTAGGCAATGTAAGGACAGAAATGAAACAGTTAAAATAGATAGAACTAAGCCAACATCTGTCAAATGTATGTACAGTATCAGTGTGAAATAACAGATAGGATGTGTAACATGAAGAGGCAGATGTTAGAAAATGAAGAGAAATGTGATGAAGGTTTAGCCCTTCAAGAAAAAGAAATTACAAAAATGTATTGCTGATACTAAAGGCATGAAGGAGAAGGTAGAAAAAGAGATGCAAAAATGTGCCACAGAAGCAAAGGAGAATATAAATTAAGTGTGGCACAAGGGGAGGTTTGTGGGTTAAAAATTAAGAATAATTAGTTAGAAGAGAATCTCAAATTTGTAAATAAACAAAGTCAGGCTCAAATTAATGAGTTGGCTAGGCAATTACAGCTGTTCCCTGCTACTCACTTTAGGAGAAGCACTACATTTGATCATAGTATACCATATCTTGTTATGTAGTGCCCAAGGTCACGCTGTTCTCAGTATTTCTGTTATTACTTACTTGAAGAATGTTTAGAAAATAATTGCAAAAACATTACTGTATTCAGTAATGAATGTTATGGTTTCATGATATCAGCTTCATTAACTATAATGATGCCGGAGTGAAGACTGTCTTTTACTCACTTGGCTTTGTTCACTTGAAGCCCATTATTGTTTTCTTTAGTTGAGAGACTCTCAGTTTCTTTATTCCAGATTAACCTTCGACAGTGGTATAGTGTTGTAAGATATGTTTTTGAATGTGCCGTTCTGGATTTTGATGTGTGAAAATATTTAAAGTTGGGAAACGCTGTGCCTAATTCAGCATATGCTATGTCTGTTTGTCACTGTTACACTTTATCAGAATCTTTAACTGTGTTTTCTGAAGCTACCCTGATTTATTTTTTATGTTTCATCCAATGACATGTTCTGGTTTTGAAATGTTGGCTCATTGTCTGCAAACTGCAGTTGCAGATGTGGTGGGCATGCAGCACTGGAAGGGGCATGTGGATGGGGGGGCTCCCTTGGGCAATTACATAGGAAATAAATAGATTAGATCATGCCAATCAGGAGCATGCCCAGGACCTCAAATATAAGGAACAGTCCTTGTATACATTACAAGCAGAAGCACAGCTGCAGTGCCAAATCTCCTTAGAGTTAAGGCAGAATAACTACCTCCTTTTATCTAATTGAGTGTTCAACCGAGCAAAAAGCTGCCAAAACAGTAATAAAAATATGATAATTTTCACCTTGTTGAAATTAGTGACCTTTTGCAACACAACTTGACCTTCCATGTTTAATATAAGTTGAGCACATTATTTTGTCAGGATTTAATATATTTGTGATTCTAGATTTTTGAATGTTTTTCATTAGTAGTTTTTTTTTATAAGGAGCCATATTATTTTCAGGTCCTGCTGTATTTAAAGCTGTATAAGTGAACTTTTTCACTCTGACATGGAAAATGTGATTTACTGTCTAAAAATAGAAAATAAGTAATCAAGATTTATTTAAATCTCACATGTCAACTAGCTTAAAAATAAGTTTTTTCTATGATTTTTTTCTTGTAACATCTTTTTATGGTTCTTAAACAAGCACTAATGACGGCTCATGCTCTCATTAGCCCTTCTGAGTCATCAGATTTTGTTATACAGGTACATGCGACTGATCAAGTAATCAATGCAGTACTGTTACAAAAGAGATCAGGGAATTTACGTCCAATAGAATACTTTTCCCGGGTATTAACTCCAGTATAGAAAACATATGTGTAAAACAAAACGTATATTGGGCAATACCAGCTACTGAACATATTGTGGGGTTTAATCACATTGTTTTGCAAACCTCACATACACTTGTAAATTTTCTCTTAGAAAGGGATGTAAGGGGAGTATCCTCTCAGAGACTGGTGAAATGGGCATTGGCCCTACAAGGGAAAAATATCACTGTGGAAAAATGTACCTCCCCCATGTTAGTAGAGTTAATGACATGGGAGGGAGATGCGCATGACTGTGGGGAAGTCATGGGTATTGAATATAAATCAATTTTTGCTGCTGAACCTAATTTTAAGGGTATTAATGTGTATGTGGATGGCTTCCACTTTTGGGATGATGGCCATTTCCATACAGGATATGCTATTTGGACCCTGGAACAAATCAGGAGATATTAGTACACTGTCCATCCTCATTCTCCAACCCTTGAGCGAATTAGAGCAGTCCATTGGAGCTATTATGACATATCCACAGGAAGTCATTAATATCTTTTCAGACTGTGCTTTTGTTGTCAATTCCTTGTTAGATTTTCTTCCTATTTGGACAAAAAGAGGAATGTGAACAGCCACCAGTGAACCCGTGGCTTTTGCCCCATATTACAACATATATAGGAGCTCAAATGCCACTGAAAATTGCAATTTGTAAAGTTTGAGCTCACCAAAAAGATCCAATGGATATCCACAAATTAAATAATAATCTGGTGGATAACTTGGCTAAAATAGCTGCAAAACAATCAAACTTATGGATAGACCCTCTAGGAGGTGATTCTATACAATTGTGGGAAGCTGAAGAGTATGATAAAAATCATCCAAAATGGATATCAGCACTATCACAAGTCCCTAGTTTGGCACGAATCCAAGATACTGATGCTTGGCTCCTTGGTTGTCAGAACCAATAAAAAGATACAGGACAGTGTACCACCAAACATGTTACCATATGGCAAGATATGGTAATATGAAAATGACAACCAGGGTTTAGAAAGTGGATCCCACCCACTTCATTTAGAAAAGATATTATCATGGACAATCATTGTATTGGAGGTCATTGTGAACTCCACAAAATATATAAAATGTTGGCACAAAAATATTGGTGGCCAAAAATAGGAAAAGATGTCAAACAATGTCTGGAGGCTTGTTTCATCTGTGCACAGATGAATCCTCCAGTGCCTGGTAAAAGGGTTCCATTAGGGCGGATCCCCCTGGTGGATGGTCCTTTGTCCATCTTACAAATTTATTACATGGGTCTCTTGCCTACTGCAAAAGGGGGGGTTCTGATATTTACTAGTCATTGTTGATATATTTTCCAAATGGGTAGCAGCACTACCAGTTAGAAATGATAGCACACAAGCTACTGCAAAAGCATTATGGGAACAAGTGTTCTCATGTTGGGGCTTTCCCAGAGTCCTTGAAAGTGATAGAAGGCCTCACTTTACAGCAAAACTAATGACAGCCTTGTGTGATATCTTAGGTATCACTCAGCACTTGCATTTACCCTACCATCCACAATCTTCAGGAATGGTAGAAAGGTTAAATCGCACTCTAAAAAATGCACTGAAAAAGGCAGTGCTGGATACTGGTAAAGGGTGGGTGACACACTTACCAGAAATCCTAATGGGTATTAAAGGTACAAAAACAAGAGTACTGGCTATAACCCATACCAATTGATGACTGGATGGGATATGTGGCTGTCTTATCCATCAGATCCAGATTTTTCTACACCTGTGCTACGCCGTACCAAAACTGATGTGTTTTTGCAACAGTTGCAAAAGCAATTCAATTTGTATTTACCCCATGCTGCCAGAAACATAGTACAGACTCATTGGAAAAACAAACAGAAACATGATGAAAAAGTGACACCATCCATTGAAAGGGGTCATCACGTCATGATTAAAAATTTTGGTCAAAAGGAGCCATGGGACACTAACTGGATGGGGCCCTATACGGTTATTGATGTATTGGAGCCATGGGTCATTTTGGTCCATCGAATCCGACAAGACCAAATGAGTCCATGTGGACTAATGTAAATTGTATCAGATGTTAAATGATGACAACTGATACTGTTCTGTTTCTCTCAATAGGTGAAGTACAATGATATTTCCTGTATTTATACTATGTAGTACTTTATTGATCCTGGTAACTTAGAACATAAATGGATGTCCAGGGCATATTTGGAACAGTTTATACAACAAAATATATGGCAAAAATCGTACTGTGTGGGGTATCCCTGTACTATTAGGAGAATGACATGAACACACTGGATATCTTCTTATCAAATAGTACTTTATTTACTATGGACAATGTCAAAATGCGACATGGGGATGCTCGCTAAAAGCCTGGCCTGGCACGGCGATGTGTGTGGTCAACACAATGGCCCAAAAGGGGATCTACGTCCATTCTACCTTAGGTGATATGACCAATTTAACGAAAAAGGAACAAAACTCGTTGTGAATGAAATTAAAGGACATGTTGCAATATCTATCTAATATAACATTGTTAAATACATCTTATCATGGATCACAACGTAATATGTGGCATTTTTTATATAATATGGCTATTGTAGTGACCTATACAGTAGGGTTAAAGCGATTTTTCACAATATTGCCATTAACAAATGAATATCCTTTGTTAACATTGAGATATACTGCCACTGCACGATGACCTGGAATGGCCTGCAATGTAACTTTAACTAGGAAATCTGCTGTATGGGATTTACCATACCAAAAACAAGGTATATCAGGGCAAAAATTCTTGCCCCCATCAGATGGTATCATTTTGACACAAAATGTATATCCTTTGTGTTATCCATGTAAGTTAGAGTATTATAATATTTTGCTACATTTGCCTTTTCCATGATTACTGCTTCCATGCAGGGATTGGGCTTTGGTAGTAGTGTGGCAACAGCATTATAATAATACTTTAAATCAATACTATGATAGGCACAAAATGTGGTCATTTAGAATTCCTGCAGAAGCATCAATAAACTTATTTCATCGTAAAAGAGACATGTGGGGCTGGTTAGGCTCAGGATTAGGAATTGCTAATGGTATTGATTCTATGGTTTTAAAAAGTCATATTCTTTCTTTAGAAATGACTTTAAAGAACATGGCTACTGGACCATTATCAGCTACTGTGAGATTAGCAGCTGATAATGAAGAAATTGATTGGTTTGCATTTAGAGAAACCATACAGAATTTTCAAATTATTGCTAAAATAGTAAGGCTTTTAAATAATTCACTTTCTAATATGTTTAATGACAGCTATATAAAACTGGCTTGCTCTCAATTAGCTGCTGAAGCACATGCTTATCTAGTTAATGAACTGAATAGAATTGAGACCAATAGAGTACCCTTAGGAATTTGTAAAACCAATGTGACTATATTATTGGATCATCCCACTGTAATTTTACCACCCTTAGTTTGATAAAAGTATGGAATTCACCAAATCAGTATGCACATGTGCTGCGACATGCGATTCCCATACTAGTGATAATACCTGTATGTTTGAACCACCGAAAATATCGTGGCAAATCAATAAATTGGGAGTATTAATACATGACCAGATCATGAGACTCCAAATACCAGGTGATACTATTATCACAGTACACAATGAATATGTTGTCTTACCTAAGCAACAGTGTGTACAAGAACATGAAACCCTGATATGTGGGGAAGAGGTATCAGCTGCCCCATGGTTTCCTGATCAATGTAAATTTACCCTCACATCTGCAAATGAATACCGCCAAGCTATGAGATGGAACCAATCATAGTGTGTAATCACAGGTAAACCTTGGAATGTATGGGGGTGTAGTGACAAGACCTGATTGGTTGCAAACTGGAACCTCTGGGAACGTCCTGCCTATAGCCAAATGAAAGTTACCCATATTGATGGTTCCAGTATGGCCTTAGACTTACTCACTGATTTGGCCATTCCACCTTATCTTGTATTACTTGGTATTACTTGGTATGAAAGAACAGAAGAAGGCCAGAGCCCATTGAGACTGTTCCCCACACTGTGTGGGACATTATTTATATATTATCCCTCAACCAAACAACTAATTTGTTTTTAAAGACAGTGGCACTAGTTGCCTCTACCAATTCTTGTGGCAAGGTGTTCCATACAATGGATGCTCATATTGGAAAAAAAGTTTCCCCTTTTGCTGGTTTTATAAGTTTTTACTTCAAGCTGTTTATTATGCAGTCTCAGAACATGTCCCCTTTTTGGAGAGTGTTAGACCACATTTTTCCATTAGATCTGGTGAATTTATTAAATTAAAAACCATAAGCATATCACCTTTTAATCTTCTAGTTTGAAGAGAGAAGAGACCAGATAGTTTTTAATCTGTTCTGATAATCCAAGTTTGTTAATCTTGGAATCATTCTAGTTACTCTCCTTTGAACCTGTTCAAGAATTGCTATGTCTTTTTGGTTTGAATTCCAGAAAGGGAGCCATAGTCTAGATACAGTCTAATGTATGCCCTATACAATGGAATAAGGCATTGTTCAGTGCAATTAACAAAAGTGCGTTTTATTTGCCTCAAAAGTCTGTTGGTCATGCAAGCAGTTCTAACACAGTGATCATTTGATGTAAGTTTATTATTAACATATATCCCTAAATCTTTTTCACAATTTGATGAGTGAAGTGGTAGTCCATTTATATAATATATTGTTTTTGGATTATTTACACCGAAATGCACGACTAAACATTTGTATTGATTAAACTGCATATGGTTTTCATTTGCCCAAAGTGTAAATTTTTCCAAATCCTTCTTTAATGCAGAAATATTTTCTTGATTATTAACCTTGCCCCCCAATTTAGTATCTTCTGCAAATTTAACCATGAAGTTATTTGGACCTGTTTGTAAATCACTGATAAAGAGATTAAACAATGTTAGACCCAAGACCGACCCCTGTGGTATACCACTTGTCACACTACCCGAATCAGACAAGATATCATTAATTCTGACTCTCTGAGAATGATTTGTCAACCAGTTTAAAATCCAGTTGACAATATCAGGTGACAAACCTAAACTGAGCATTTTAGTAATGAATTTTTCATGAGAGACTTTATCGAAAGCTCTACTAAAGTCCAAAAGAATTACATCAGTAGGGATACCCACATCTAGTAGAGTACTTATATTAGTGTTAAAAGATATCAGATTGGTGGTGCAGGAATACTTGGGAGTAAACCCATGCTGATTTGAATCATAAATTCCTAATTTTTTACAATCCTGATCTTTTAGAGACTTCATTACTCGTTCCATTAATTTACCAGCCACTGAGGTCAGGCTAATTGGACGATAATTTTGCACAGAACCTCTATTGCCTTTTTTAAATGTGGGAGTAACTATTGCTGAATGCCAATCATTTGGTACAATGCTTTCTTGTAAGGATTTGTTGAAGATAATTGACAAAGGTATAGAAATATTTGTAGAGGTTTCGATCAGAAACCATGGATGAATACCATCTGGGCTCGGACTAGTATTTTTTTTTTAGTTTTTTGATAGCCTGTATAATGTCAGTTGGATAGAACCTATGATAATCTACATGGTGAACTTTAAATGTACTAATAGGTGATTTTTGAGAGAAGACAGAACAAAAGTACTTATTAAAGGGATTTGAGGTTTCTATATCAGATAGAGAAGAGCCATTGGTTATAATGGGACCAATGGTCCTTGAAACACCTTTTTTACTATTTATATAGGAGAAAAGAGATTTGTGACAGTCTTTTGTGTGAGCTAGTTTAAATTCTAGCTTATTTTTTGCCAATTTAATAGAATCTTTTACGTTTTTCACTGATAGTCTGTATTTATGTAACAGAGTAGTTTTAAATGGGACAGAACTATTCTTAAGTTTCCTAAAAAGTTTAATTTTTATTTTAATCTGATTTTTAATTGTCTTGTTGAACCGAGGGGGAATTTTTCCTTTATTATTACATTTCCTCTTAGATGGAATAAAGGTATTTTCCAAATAATGTACAATGTTTTTAAAAAAGTCCCAAGCTTGCTGTGTTGTACAATTAAGAAGATTAGATTCCCAGTTTATGTTTTGTAAGTATTCATTGATTTTAGAAAAATTTGCTTTATTATAATTTTTATACAGTATAACTTCCTTTGTGTAGTTTTAAACTGTTGAATTTCAAAAAAGAATAGATGAATAATCACCGGTCCCAAGTGGATCCCAAATTTGTAAATTGCTAATTTGTTGCTCTCTGTTAGTAAATAATAGATCCAAAATATTAGGACCTTGAGCGGGTTCAGTAACAAGTTGTTGTAATCCAGTGCTAACTACCACATCTATTAGTCCTTTCTCGGCATAGGACTGTCCTGAGAATGAGTCCCAGTTAATATGAGGGAGGTTAAAGTCACCAAATATTACAGTATCTTGAGATTCTGAAAAATGTGTAATTTCTTTAAACATATCAGTTGTGTAATCTGAATTTGCAGATGGAGGTCGATAGATGTTACCAATAGTTATATAGGACTGCTCCTTCAATAAGATTTTAACCCATATACGTTCCAAAGGAAAGGGAGAACATACTTCAAAAGAAGGAATATCATTTCGTATGTACATATAAACTCCACTGCCTTGCTTATCTAATCTGTTTTTATGACATAACTTATAACCTGGAATTTCTCTGGACCAAATTGAGGATGCGTCCCACCAAGTTTCAGTTACTCCCACCACACCTATATTTAAAGTTTTACATTTGGCTTCTAGTTCTGCTAATCTGAGTTGGTTTAAAGATCTTGCATTCAAAGCTAGGAATTTACATTTAGTTGCAATAATATTTTGGTAAGTGTTCAGAGACTTGGGAATAGACCCATTCTCCCCCATTGTTTTTAGTTTAAACAATGATTTATGATTTTAGTGATACTTTTCCCCCTTAGTGTACTACCCCTATGACTGAGATGTAAGTCGTCCCAGCAAAATAAGGAAGAACAATCTGAAAATGATTCCCAGTGGGTAATACACGGTATATCCTGCTCAAAACATCACTTTACCAGCCATTCATTTAGGGCTTTGATTTTCTGCATCATGGTAGATGTTACTCTCGGGACAGGTAGAATTTTAGATATACATACACAGCATCCCCTATCAAGTAACAGGTTACATAATGCCACATAGTCTTGTTGTAACTGATTAAATGGGGTGTTGTTTATATCATTAACACCAGCATGTATGATAACCAGTGGATTTCCCCTGCATTTTGTAAAATTTTAGGCATCATGGAGGTAATGTCAGATACCCTGGCCCCACGGAAGCTAGAAAAAGTGCGGTTGCTCTTGTCACTATTGCATACCGCCCTGTCAATGTGCTTAATGATTGAATCTCCCAGGACTAACACTTGTTTTGAGACAGTAGGGGTACAAGAATCAGAAACAGGTGATTATTTAACACACTCTGGAGCAATTAAATTAATAGGTATTGATTTGGTAGCTTGAGACTTACTAGGACAAATATTCATGGACATTAACTCCTGATTGAAAAGTGTTTTTAAACCATTATTATCAACAGAGGGTGATGCACAGGATAAATCATGTAGCACTTCATTATTTGATACAGTCAATTGCTCAAACCTATTATGAGTTTCAATAGGGGCGCTACTATGTATTTGACCGCCCCTCCTTTTTTTAAGAGGCTTTGTGACAATGGTCCAGTCGTCATTATCATGAGAAGAGGGCGGATAATCATCCGCCTTATAAGAGGGGGCAGAGGCAACAGGTATACTAGTACTAGTCATTACAATTTTCTCCTCATCAGGAGGCATAGAAATGCTACCTAAATGTGAAGGAAATTATTCATTAGAATGAAGTTGTTTATCCATAAGATCAATGTAACTTTCCAATTCCCTAATATCAGTAGAAACTGGTTTAATATTAAGCAGAAATGCTATCTCTGCTTCAAGAGTAGTAATCAGATGGCAATTAGCACATACATACTTACTCCCATACTTGTCCTCACTATACATCAAACATTGCATACACTTACTAAGTTCTTTTTCCATTATTAAAGGTGTATATTTACTAAGTAGAGGATATGCTAAAATTATCTTATCCAAGTTTGTCTAATGCCAGCAGTTTCAGCGTGCCCAGCGGACATAGCAGACACACGCAAACGCGCATGTCTCTGCGCATGTCTCTGCACGTGGCCCCGCACACACTCGCCCCGCTCACTAGAGGGGCAGGTTTTAAGCCAAAAAACTGGAAGTAAGCGTCCATTCACTTCCGGTTTCAGCGTGAAGTAAAAATAACAATATTTACTTAAATTCAGCAAGATTCTGTGAGTTGAAGGTTTACAAGCCCTTAAAAGGGCAAGAGAACCTCCAGGCAACAGTGCTTTTAACAGAGAGATGTTGTTTTGGGGTAGGAGGTATACTAGCTTATTGCTAGTCCTCCAGGTTCCCACAATGCTCTGCTATTCACTGAAGAGTCAGTTACAAGCAAATGGTACCACACAGGGTTGACAAAAGCAATGTTTCTCTATGATCCTTCCCTTCCCTTCCTACTGCCAAACAGGAAGTTCCTGTTGACAGTCAAATCCAGTGGCTATAAAAGTAGAACTGGCTTAGGGTGGATTGATAAAATGACAATTGCTGCCTTGTTGTATCGTCAACAAAATGAAGGACTTATTTTCTCACAAAAGGCCTCTGCTAGAGAGGTAGAGAAGCAGTCATCTTATATCCCTATTATATCCTGGTGGGCTTGGGGCTTGGCTGTTTTGGGTACTAGTCAAACCCTTATAGTGGTAGTATGCAGTATTGCAGTAATCTGTGTTCTTGTTATTGTACAAGTGTTATTGTGTCGTAAAATGAAACCCATGATTCATCAAATACAAATGTTACAATGGCAACAACGTATCGTGTGATCTCCAATTACAGAGAGTCACAAAGGGGGACTGTAGTATAACATTTCACATTTCACAACATTGAACATAAAATGCCCTTTCATAACCTTCTTTAGGAAGGTGTGCAACAAAGAACCTTCTTTAGGTGAAGTGCACTTGTTAAGAAATGCAGTAAACACCTATGAGGTTGTGCAAGAAATGTAGCAATATCTATGTTTTGAGTGAAATTCACCACACCCTAAGATTAATATGTTATTTTGTTTTATGATTGGCTTATAAAGGGGTGTTGGCATTTTTCAAGATAACAATTATTTATATAAACACTGTATGTAAATTAAATGAGTAGCACCACTATTGATGAAATGAACATGCATGTGAAGATGAATAACCGTAATAAAGTCTTAGAAGAAATCTGAAGGCTTGGGTGAAATTCTTTTGCAAACACAACGCAACCTTACAATGGCCATTAGTTTTTCCAGGATTTTACTTAGCACAGATAGGATGGCTATGGGTCGATAGTTGGACATGGTCTTGGGATCTCCTTTTTTAAGAATAGGGGTGAGTCTGGCTATTTTCCAGATGTCAGGAACAGTGCTGTGGCAGAGCGACAGGTTAAAGATTTTGGCTAAGGGGGGAAGCTATAAGAGGAGCAGCAACTTTGAGAAGATGGGTCTCCAAGCCATCAGCACCAGTGCTGGTAGAGTCAGAGATGGCGAGTAACTATTTTAGGACTTCAGCTCTTGAGATGGACCGAAACTGAAAGGATGGGTGACAGAGCAAGGATTCCGTATCCACTGAGGTGACAGTAGGGTAGGCGGAGGAGAAGGAGGTAGAGTAGCTAGATAAGTCTGAGAAGTGGCTATTAAGGAGTTAGCAATGGTCACCGGGTTATTACAGTGCACGCCATTTTGTAGCATGTCATTATTATTGGTCATATGGTTCGCTCCAAGGAGACTTTTAATAGCAGACCAGAATTTCTTGGAGTCACCTGCAGCTTTTGTTAATAGACCTTTACAGAATGAGCTTTTGGCTAATCGAGTGTACCTTTTACAGGCATTTCTCCTGGCCCTATAGTCATTGTAATCTGCCAGAAGACCAGAGGCCTTAAAATGCTGCCAGCTTTGGTCCCTTGCTCAGAACTGTGTAAGGAGATCTTTGGTGAGCCACTTAGTTTGTGTACCACGTATGCGTCGGGTGACATGAGGAGCGTGGAGGTCCTGTAGACTCCCGAATGTCATGAGGAAGTAATCAAGGGCAGACTGAGCATTGGTGGCGGTAAAGATAGGAGACCAGTCAATTAATGAGAGATCGTTCATAAACTGAGCCTGATTAAAGCTGGCCAGATTACAGAAGGTGATAAGTTTAGGAGGCGGAGATGGTTGTTTAGTGGCACTCCAGATACAGAAAATTGGGGAGTGATCGCTTATAGCGTCAGGAAGGGTACCCGCAGTGGTTATGCAATCAAGATGGTTCGTGAGGGCCCAGTCAATTAGAGTGCTGGATCAGGGAAGGGGCAAGACCCTAGTAGGATCTGAGATTAGTTGGTGTAAGTCATGGCCTTATACCAAGGTGTGAAAGGACTGACTTGCTTTACCAGTCTAGTTGAGGTTCAGATCCCCCAATATAAGGACCTCTTTGTATCCAATAACTAGGTCAACCATAGTGACAGCATAGCATTCCTAGCCTTGGCTCCTTCTCCTTTAGCAAGATCATGTACCCACGTAGACACAACTCAAAAGGTAATATTAAAACATGGCATTTCTATGAAATCTATGCAGTACTTTGAAGTCTGTGTGTGCTAGACAAGGTGCAGTTCAGATAGCAAGTTCAACAGTCAGGCATTGTGGTGACAGTCTTTTGAAACAAACTAATATCAAACTCACTTTTCCCTGGAGCTCTCTTCTTCCATTTGGGGATCACTGTCTATGTCTCTTCAAGCCACGAACTCAGCTTCAGTTCATTCCAGCCAGTGACCAGCATCCCTGTGGTTGGAATACTACCAAGTCTTTCCAGCATACATGATGTGGAGGAGGACAGGCAGAAGAAATGAGTGCACCGCCCCAAGGGCCCGGAGCCACTCCTATGCAGCTCCAGCATTTTGGGCAGTTAACCCTGGCAGCACACAAACAGCATACTAATCTCTTCACTAGCAACATCAGCAACTCAGCCATGTGTCATTGCCTCTTTATACAACTTGCTATTCTCAAACTCCCATCTCCAGAAGGAAGGCAATTGCCCTTATTGGCAAATTAAATTCCCAGACAAATATAGTGAAAGCTTGGGGGAGATCTTTAAACATGTATAATAACAAATTGAGGCTGACACAATTCAAAATTCTCAGTAACATTTACTTCATGGCACTAAATTCGCGAAATCAGACAAACTTCAATCTGACGTATGCACAAGATGTGGCAAGGCCAGAGCTACCTTCCTCCAAATCTTCTAGGAATGCAAGCTAGTCTGTCCCCTCTGGGAAAGCATACATGATAAGGCTGATCCTTGTCTTAGCCTGGAAGATCTTTTTACCAAAGAAATTTGTATACTGGGCAACTTTATACACATTAAGGTCAAAGAAAGGAAAGTTAACATAGCAACAATCACTGCCTCAGTCAAAAAAGTTATCCTGAGGCACTGGCTTGACCAAGACTCAGTTTCATATGGCGGCGAGTGATATCAGGAACTGCTGTCAAACCTACAAACAGAAAAAAAATTATAGCAAGTGCAAATCTGTATCTTACAAGATGTCAGTTATGCTGGTACTCTAAGTTTTATGGCATTATCTGCCCTGTATCAACGTGGGTATATATATCCAGGTTGCACTAGTGAATATACCACAATGTATGTATTTGATGACGTTGTCTTACTGTTACAGTAATGTAACCCCTAGGTGGCGCTATCCCAAGGGCTACTACCCCTGCCTGCTTGGCTAGTTGCAGGTTAAGGGGACTAGGTTCTGATACGGGTGCCTCCACCCGGAGGTCAGAGTTGGTAGTGGTCAAGCTGACCTGGGCACAACCCTCCAGGACACTGTAACCCCCCTTTTCTCCTTCTAGTGACCTGAACAATACACAATAATCACTTTCACAATGACCCTTATTCACCATGCAATTACCCACACTGTTTGCACTTACCACCAGGGCTGGTTCCTCTAGCTTGACCCTGGGGACCCCCTGTAAAACGAGGTTAAGCACAGCAAATAACAACAGTACAATACTCTTGGCACAAACTAGAACCACAGTCAGGTTAAATGCAAACCAAGTTAAATCTGATTTATTCAGGGGACTTAAACAAGAGAGGGGCGTAATCAGGTTGATTTGCTTAAAAGCTATATTAATGAGACAGTTATGCATGCAGTTCAGAGTCCCTACACAGTCACACACTCTGGGTACCCAGGTAGGAAAACGGTGGGCTAGCCAGAAACATTGCAGTTGGTTGTTCCCCTATGATGGAAGAAAGCACAACACACACTATTTGTTATCCAGAGCCGGAGGGCTCAGTTCATGAAAGGAAAGGCAACAAGACAATCAGAAGACAACACTTTTAGATTTAGCTGTTGTTGCAGGGAGCAACCCTGATGTTTGCTCACAATACCCAATACTGGACACAGGCAGGATGAAATCGAGACTGCAGGCTGTTGAGCTGGAGTGGCCGTAGAAGCAGGGCCCACACGAATCACCGAGGCGTCATTTCTGTTCAAGGCATTGAGCAGGGGGCTGATCCCCAGGCCAGTCTCTCATCGATGACTTTATCTGCATAGCAGGTATTCTGGTTGGGCCAGTGTAGCAGGGCCCAGGCAAATGGAAATGGATATGGATTCAGTCCATGGAGCTGGATACAGCCTCCAGCAAGCAAAACACAGTTCAGACACACAGTGGGTAATCAAATCACGACCCACTATAAGCACACAGCACATTCACATCTAAGGAAATTCCACTGTACCAGGCAAATGGCTCTCCAGTCACAATTACAGAGTCTCAGCACAATCCGGGAGTTCAGAGGTAGCTGGAAGTCTTGACAGGCTGATCACATTCAGCAAAGCTTCGGTCTTCTTCAGGTTAAAGCCTGGTCACAATTCAGTGACTTAATTCGCTCTCCAAATTCGGATTCAGTCCAAACAAAACACAAGTTCCCTCTCAGGAACAGCAGGCAAGCATGCAGGCCAAACTCAGGCCTTTCCACAGTTCTCCTACGCGAATCCACTATGGATTGCTGGTCGAACTATCTCAGGCTGTTACTTCATCACTTCCCAACTCAGATCTAATTGAAACTGCAAGCAGTGTGGGACTTTCCTCAAGATCCAAAAGGTTCAGTTGACTGATTTGTCTGTCAAGTCACAACAAGGGCTCCCCCTCCAGGTTATTTTAGATGCCAAAAGCCCAAAACTACAATCCCTACAAGTTTTGGCCCCACCAAGCCCCTGTAGGCAGGCTCCATTTTAGAGTCCCAAATGTACTGATTGGCCCATTCTGCAGTTCAGGACCGAGATGATGGAAACAAACAGAACTGTCTATGCTGCAAAGAAGGCAGGTGAGAACAAACTGCAATATTATTACTACTCTAACAAATGATCAGCAAACAAGTACATCTTCTAACAGAGATCCCTCTCAGATGAATTATGACTGTAATCCAGGCAGCTCTTAAAGAGACAGTACACAGAGGCTATACAGGCACTCTCTGGCAATACATTTAAACTGCTAAAATGCAGAACACCAGCCTGGCAGTGAGCACTTAGGCAGGTAGGGGGGGTTACACCCTTCTCTGCCTGGAGAAAACTTGGTGTCTTAGTCAAGTCTGTTTCATCACAATATCAAAAATACAATATAAACAACATATATATATATATATATATCATTAGCTTGTTACATCACTATACCTTTCAATATGCTTTGCATTACTACATCCATATTGACAATACTTAAGCATGTTTCATACCGCTAATGCTGAGTCCACTATGATTAACACATTAGTAACATCACAATACTGCTTCAGGTAATAACTTCCTGTACATTAAACAATGTAGGAAGGGGCCCTTCCCTATTAGCTAACTTGGTGCTGGATTGGACAGGGGCACCATACGGAGAAGGAAGAACAATCAACCTGGAACTGGCCATTAAGCTCAGTTTGGGTAGTGAGCTCTGAGAAATATAAACACCTTTGTGAACCACATTGAGAGGGAAATCCACTGGCCTCCCGGGAGAATCATAACTGAAGTGCAATACTGGCTTGACAGCTCAGTCAGTCTTTCTGGGGGGAACAGCCACAGTCTCTGTACTTTCAGCACTAACTTTGGAGCTTTCGTCATTCGTGAGAGGTGCCTCTGCACCGATAGGAATGTCCAAACTGGGAGCACTATCAGTACCTTGCTCTGTAGGCTCTGTTTCCACAACACTCTGCTCATTTAGAGAAGGTTCTGGCACAATTAGGCTTTGTGGCATTGAAGGAGGGCTGTCAGCACTCTCATATTGTTGTTCAAGTTCTGTTGTGTCACCAGAGAGACTCAAACCATCAGCCCCTTCTTCGGGCAAGTCACATAGTTGTACTAAACACAGGGAGTCCGCAGCCTCAGACGTGATACTTTGCACCTCACTTTCAGGGAGCATTGGCTCCAAAGACGAAGCTGGGGGGGCTAGGCAGTCCAGAAGGCCCAGCTTCATCCCCACAATTAGTCACAGGGTTACGTCGAAACAGTTGACTCAATTCATAGGAGGGGTAATAGGCATTGTCACACTCACTATCGTCAGAGGTGGACTGACAGTTACTATCATTCTGGGCCTGCTGCAGGGGAAACCTTAACTCTGCAACTACTGGGGTAGGTTGACTGTCTCTTTTTTGCAGCAGCACAAGTCACCGGCCCAGGGGAGGCAATGTCTGCTGGCTCAACTTCAATAATAATTTGGCCGATAGGCAGCAAGTGGTTACGGTGCATGGTCTTGACAGCTTTGGAGTTATTCTCTGGGCATACCTTATATACTGGTAGATCATCCAACTTTCCAACTACTACATGAGGAAGATGGTGCCACCTATCAGCAATTTTGTGCTTGCCATGTAGTCCCAAATTGCGTAACAACACACGGTCTCTGGGCCGTAGCTCTTGAGCATTTACTTTCTTGTCGTGCCTCTCTTTGTTGGCAAGATTTCTTTTAGCGGCCATTGTCTGGGCCAGTTGATTTGCATGGTTCAATTGAGCTTTCAGTTTCTGTACATACTGCAGGTAGTTTTCAGCTTGGACCCCATCTGGAGAGACCCCAAAACAGACATCAACTGGCAGGCTGGCCTCCCTCCCAAACATGAGGCGGTAGGGGGAGAACCCAGTAGCATCATTTTTGGTGCAATTGTACGCGTGTACTAAGGTGCTAATCTGCTGGCTCCACTTATGCTTGTCTTTTGGGTAGATGGTGCCCAGCATGTCTAGAAGCGTGCAGTTAAAATGTTCTGGCTGAGGGTCTCCCTGCGGGTGATAAGGGGTGGTTCATGAATTCTGCACTCCCCACAGAGAGAGCATTTCTTTGATTAGCCGACTTTCAAAGTCTCTGCCTTGGTCAGAGTGGATCTGCTGAGGGGCACCATAGTGGATGAAGACATTTTCCACTAGCACCTTGGCCACGGTAGAGGTTTTTTGATCTTTAGTTGGAAAAGCTTGTGCATAACATGTGAAATGAACCGTAACCACTAACACATTGCCAATATTCCGTTGATCAGGTTCTAACCACCACCATCCGCCGCTCTGTCCCACTAGTTCATACTCGGACCTCTGGGAAAACCTCTCTTGTTATCCCCAGAGCTAGGACCTCTCACGGCCAAAGAGCCTTCAGCTTTAGAGCCCCCTCCTGGTTCAACACACTGCCCCCCTCCATCTCCGAAGCTCCAACTATATTATGCTTCAAAACATCCTTACGGAACCACCTTGTTAACACCCGAAGCTGTAATTGCCACTAGTCAAAGCCGTACTCAATACTAATGACAAAGCTTACTACTAAGCTGCTAAGGACAACATAACTCTGGTATTGTTTGCATCAATCCTACCTGTACCAGCTTGTTTGTATCTATGTCTTAAGTTACTGTTATACTGTGTTATACTGTTATACTGTGTATTTTCGTTTGTCTTACTGTGACAAGGTACCTTTGTAAATGAGCCTATGGCTCAAAGGTTTTCCAAACTGCTGTCTAAATAAATAAATAAAATAAATAAACACAAAAAATCTATGCAGACCAGTTCCATGGGGGCGCTGGTAGTGATATTGACAAGGGGGTGCAGCCCTCTGAGGCAGGGCTTTTCTTTGGAGGCAACGACTACAGGTCTTTACATGGTGCTCATCATCGGTTTCCATCTTGGGCCAGTAGAATCGAGATTGTACCAGGTCGAGAATCCTGTCAATACCGAGGTGCCCCATGTGATTGTGGAGGGACCTCAGTACCAAGTGTTTAAAGGCCATGGGCAGGACCAATTATTGCTTGTCTACTTGACCACTATGATCCACTATCTCTCTGTATAACAACTGATTGAGTAACTTCAACCTGGGGCCTTCTTTAAACAATAGGGCAGTTCGCAAGTCAGGGGAACGCAACTTAAAAACACAGAAACGTAGAATTTGACAGCAGATAAGTACTGCTTGGCCCACCCAGTCTGCCCATTTCCCTACCTGATGGATAAGCTGCAGATTCTAGTTAATCAACAGCTTACTTCCTCCTGCCCCCACTAGAACTGCCTTATGCCTGTCCCATGCATTCTTGAATTCTCCCACTGTTCCTGACTCCACAACCTCCTCAGGAAGGCTGTTCCATGCATCCACAACTCTGTGTGAAAAAATACTTTCTAACATTACCTCTGAGCTGTCCCCCCTCTATCTTCAAATTGTGCCCCCTTGTTCTTGCACATATCTTCTTCTGAAAGATACTACCCTCTTGTACCTTGTTAATTCCCTTGAGATACTTGAAAGTTTCTATCATGTCCCCCACCTCCTTTCCTCAAGGGTATGCATATTAAGCTGCTTTAGTCTCTCCTCGTATGTCTTCTGGTGCAGACCTTGCACCATTTTGGTTACCCTCCTCTAAACAGCCTCCACTTTGTCTATGTCTTTGCGGAGATGGGGTCTCCAGAATTGCACTCAATACTCCAGATGGGGTCTCACTGTCTGTAGAGAGGGATAACAACTTCCTGTTTTCTACTGGTGATGCCTCTCCCTCTGCATCCCAGTATCCCCCCAGCCCTCCTTACTCCCTTCTCACATTGCTTGCCCACCTTTAGGTCATCTGATATAATTACTCCTAGGTCTCTTTAGATTTTTGTTGTTGTTATTAACTCACCCCCCATTGTGTACTCTTCCCCTGGGTTTTTGTTTCCCAGCTGCATTACCTTACACTTCTTTGCACTGAATCTGAGCTGCCACGTATTTGACCATTCCTCCAACCTTGCCAAGTCCCTTTTCATTCTTTCCACCCCACCTTGTGTATCAACCCTGTTGCAGATTTTAGATACATCTTTCCCTGCACGTAGGGCATGAAGTGCGGGTTGAATCATAGGATCTTGGGATTGAGCCCACTGAATACTGTCATTGTCAAGTTGAGGTAGTGTACTGATATCTAGAGCAGAGAAATGGTAATAGGCAGCTGGTATGCAGGTATCAGGAGGGCCCAAGCAATCTACTAGACAGTCCACTGTATCTGCAGACATCTGTTCACCTTTGTCAAACTTTTGGCACAATGCTCGGATGTCAGGTTCAGACAACCTGACCCAATCACTCTTGGAGACTGGCCTTCGTGACAGGGCGTCAGCATCAATATGGTTCAGTCCTGGCCTGTATTCAACAGCATAATCATAGGTTTATAAAGCAGTGAGCCACTGGTGCCCAGTGGCATCCAGCTTTGCTGAAGTCTGTACATAGGTTAATGGGTTATTGTTGGTATTCACCAGTATCTGTGCCCCATAGAGGTACTCATGAAAGTGGTCAACAATGGCCCATTTTAGGGGAAGGAACTCCAGCTTGTGCACAGGATAGTTTCATTCTGACGGGGTCAAGCTCCTGCTGACAAAAGCCACTGGTCTCAAACCACCATCATGGTCTTGATACAGCACAGCTCTTAGGCCCTGCAGACTAGCATCTGTATGCAGCACATAGGGCTTGGTAGGGTCAGCATAGGCGAGGATGGGGGCATGGGTGAGCTGGTATATGACTTTGTGGAAGGCTGCTTCACATTTGAGTGTCCAGCGGAGCCTAAAAGGTTCACCTGTTCTGAAGTATACTTTCTCAGGTTCTTTGACAGCCCCTTACTTGTATTTATGGTTGGTAGGGGGTAACCCTGGGTGAGATTCAGGAGCGGGTGAATCACCTTGGAGTAGTCTTTTATGAACCTGCAGTAGTAGCCACAGAACTCCAGGAAACGTTGTAGTTCTTTCAAGTTATGGGGCTGGGGCCAAGTAGTCAGTGACTCAACCTTACTGGGATCGGTCTGTATCTCTTCTGCAGATACTATGTGCCCCAAATACTTCACAGAGGTTTGAAAAAACTGGCACTTGTCAATGGATAGCTTGAGGCGAAAGTCTTCCAGTTAGTCTAGGACTTTAACAGTCAGGTTTCATGCTCCTCTAATGTGTGTCCGAACACAATGACATCATCTAGGTACACTAGGCATTCCAGCAATTTTATATCTCCCACTGCACGTTCCATCAGTTGCTGAAAGATGGCTGGGGCACCCAAAATCCCCTGTGGCATTCTCAGGAATTCATAGAACCCCAAAGGACAGATGAAGGCGGTTTTCTCATGGTCCTCCATGGCCATCAGAATCTAGTAATATCCACTGCGAAGATCCAATACTGAGAACCATTTGCTCCCATTCAAGCAATCCAGTGCATCTTGTATATGGGGCATGGTGTATTGATCAGGGACGGTCCACCGGTTCAGGGTTCGATAATCAACACACATCCTCACCGGCCCATTCTTCTTATGCACAACCACAATGAGAGAGGCATGTGGGCACCTTGATTCCTGTATCATGCCAGCGGTGAGCATTTCCTGCAGGTGTCTCCTCACATCATCTGTGTCCACTGGAGCGAGACATCGGGCTCTCTCTCGAAATGGCCAGTCATCATACAGGCATATATGATGCTCTGCACCCTGGACACACCCCACATCCCATTCTTTTAATGAAAACACTTGGTCTCTCTGGGCGAGTTTCTTGCTAATCCTAGCCTTCCATTCAGCTGGCAGTGGGGAATCA
This sequence comes from Neoceratodus forsteri, assembly GCA_016271365.2. Classification (NCBI taxonomy): domain Eukaryota; kingdom Metazoa; phylum Chordata; order Ceratodontiformes; family Ceratodontidae; genus Neoceratodus; species Neoceratodus forsteri. Next base: position 820,914,915 of record CM028137.1, on the reverse strand, counting down.
CCAAAGTCAAATAAGTCCAGGGTCACTCCCTCCTTTTGGCCAGAGTACTTGTCATTGGATAATACTGCAGTGTCTGCACAGTGTACTGTAGCTAGAGTGCACCCTCTGTTCACCCTGACATCCCGATCTGACACATTTTGAATCTGGGCCATCACTCATCATGCACAGGCATGGGCATGGGCAAGCAAGATGCTGGGTTTAACCAATAGTCCTTCTGGCAACATTCCATCACCTGATGCATCCAACATTACTATTTTGTTCCTTACATTTCTCTTTAGGTGGACTTAGCCATGGATTGTGCACTGGGTATTGGGGGCTAATACCAAGGAATCAGGTTCTTTTTTCCACACTGTCCCCACTGGTTCATCTGGGTCCTCCTCATGGGGTTTCTGTTGTAAGTCATATGCCCTTTTTATTAAGGCTGGAATTCTTAGGGCCCATCCAGTTAGTTGCTCTTGTTTCTCATGGCAATGTTGTGCTAGTCTCCCAATCATGCGGGTTTTTGTTCCAATTAACAGGGGAACCCCATCATACAGTCCGGTGGAGGTGGGACACACTAGGGCCAGTGTCTCTACTTGCTCCTCTACACCAGTTACAGTTGCAGGAAAAGACAACCAGAGGTGGACATATCCTGGATAGGGATAAGACTCATCGCTCAGCCCCCACACATGTAGGCCTTCCAGGGATTGTAATGGCACATCAGATAAGTGTTTGTCATACCAGTCCTGAAATACAATGGTCACTTGCGACCCACTGTCAAGCACTGCCCAAGTAGGAATACCATTCACAGCCACAGTAGTCTTCATAGAAGGGCCCACTATTTTGGACCAGTCTGGAGGGACAACAGCAGGGGCCCTGGGCAGACGATTTAGCCACAGAGGGGTTTAAGTTAGGATGGTCGAAGCCTTCACTGCAGTCATTTCGTGTATCCTTTGACCACTGACTCGTTTTCCAAAGCTCTCCTTGAAGCCGGTTCACCACTTTCTCTAAGTCCTTCTGAGACCAGCATTCCCTCTTCATATGGCCATCTTTGCCGCAATTGTGACAAATGACAAGCTCTCAGGGCATCCTTGGGGAGAACATAGCAGGGGATACTGGAGCATCGATGGGAGATTGTGATCTGACTTTGGCCGGTAGTGTACCATGTCTCAAAAGTTCCTTTAGGGTGGCAGTCAGTTCCTTAAGCTCAGCCAAGAAGCCATCCTCAGTAGAGGATGCTTGAGGGTGCACCCCCAACCCCATAACAGTCACGTCCTGAAAGGGGCCAGGGTCTCTGTCAGCAGGGGATACCTCAGTGAATGCACCCGGTTGTACTTTTCTGACTTCCTTCAGCAACTCCTCTCCCCACCGTTTAGCCCACAGCGGGACACTCGTAGTGGTCTCCATTTCGGAAGGGTCTTCCAGTGCCATGATCACTTGGGCTGCACTCACCCCATAATTACAATCTCCTCTTCACCTTCTACCTCCTGGAGTTCTTTTATCATGTCACAGTAGTCAGGTGGGTTATCTCTCCTGTCCTGGAGCCTTAACTGGATGATCTGTAGTTTAGAATGCTTGGCATGTTGAAGTATGTGCCCCAATCTCACACAGTTCAAATCACTGGCTGCTACCCCACCTTTCCGGTAAGCTTTCTGCAGAGCTCTTTCTAGGTGAGTAACATACACAGACAAACTTTCCCCCTTCCATTGTTTGGTACCTTGGAATTTCCACATCAAAGTCTCCCCTGACTCAGTGCTCTCAAAATTGCCTTTGAGTACAGATAGGTACTTCTGAGCAGATGCATCAGGGTCCGTGGACCTGAAAAAATTTAATGGCTTCAAGGGTGGGACCCCTCAAACTTTCTATGATTCTTTTCCGCTTCTCAGCCTCCGCACACTGACACTCAGGTACCAAGGGGGCAACATAGTCGATCCAGGTCTCCCAGTCATCCTCCCCCTGGGGGGGTGGGGAGGGTGCCAGAGAAGATTCTCAGCCTTCGGTAGCAGTCGTGACTATTGGCGGGTACAGATATAGGGGCCAGCATTGGCATAGGCTCATAAGGTGGGGCAGTAACAGGTTCTGGAGTGGGAGAGAGTGTTGGGGAAGGAACACCCCCAGGTGGCAGGAATAGTTTCTTAAAGTCCTCTACTGTTTTTCCCTTCCTCCAGCAACAACTTAGCAAATTTCTCCTCAAAAGTCTCAGATAATGGTGGGAGCTCATCCTACCCAGGGTCTTTACTGTCTTTTGTTATCAAACTCCAGGCGGCTAGGACCTCTTCTGAGGCAACAGCCTGTGGCACTTTAGAGCTGTCCATGAGGTCACTACACTCTACCAAGGCTATGAAAGTTTGGGCGATTAAATCAGCCTGTCAACCCACCACCACAGGGTTTTTTAAACATTCAACTTTGGAGAGTGCTCCCTCTACAGTGTCCTTACTGGTGCCCAGGGGAATATCCAGTACAAGCAGAGCATTTTGAAGGTCGATATCCTGCCCAGTACACCACCCCGCCAACCGGTGTACAGCCATTTCTACTGGGGTAGCCATTAATGTTTAACAATAATTCGTCATTTTTGGCCACTAGAAGGCACAAAATCCCCATGGTGGGCCTCCAAGATGTAACCCCTAGGTGGCGCTATCCCAAGGGCTACTACCCCTGCCTGCTTGGCTAACTGCAGGTTAAGGGGCCTAGGTTCTGATACGGGCGCCTCCACCAGAGGTCAGGGTTCGTAGTGGTCAAGCTGACCTGGGCACAGCCCTCTGGGACACTGTAACCCCCCTTTTCTCTTTCTAGTGGCCTGAACAGTACACAAAAATCACTTTCACAATGACCCTTATTCACCATGCAATTACCCACACTGTTTGCACTTACCACCAGGTCTGGTTCTTCTAGCTTGACCCTGGGGACCCCCTGTAAAACAAGGTTAAGCACAGCAAATAACAACAGTACAATATTCTTGGCACAAACTGGAACCACAGTCAGGTTAAATGCAAACAAAGTTAAATCTGATTTATTCAGGGGACTTGAACAAGGGAGGGGCATAATCAGGTTGATTTGCTTAAAAGTTATATTAATGAGACAGTTATGCATGCAGTTCAGAGTCCCTACACAGTCACACACTCTGGGTACCCAGGTAGGAAAACGGTGGGCTAGCCAGAAACGTTGCAGCTGGTTGGGGCCCTATGATGGAAAAAAGCAACATGCACAACACACACTATTTGTAATCTGGAGCCGGAGGGCTCAGTTCATGAAAGAAAAGGCAACATGACAATCGGATGACAACACTTTTAGATTTAGCTGTTGTTGCAGGGAGCTACCCTGATGTTTACTCACGATACCCAATACTGGACACAGGCAGGGTGAAATCGAGAGTGTAGGCTGTTGAGCTGGAGTGCCCGGAGAAGCAGGGCCCACACGAATCACCGAGGCATCATTCCTGTTCAAGGAGTTGAGCAGGGGGCTGATCCCCAGGCCGGTCTCTCATCAATGACTTTCTCTACGTAGCAGGTATTCTGGCTGGGCCAGTGCAGCACGGCCCAGGCAAACGGAAATGGATACAGATTCAGTCTGTGGAGCTGGATACAGCCTCCAGCAAGCAAAACACCATTCAGACACACAGTGGGGAACAAAAATCACAACCCGCTATAAGCACACAGCACATTCACATGTAAGGAAATTCCACTGTACCAGGCAAATGGCTCTCTGGTCGCAATTACAGAGTCTCGGCACAATCCAGGAGTACGGAGATAGCTGGAAGTCTTGACAGGCTGATCGCATTCAGCAAATCTTCAGTCTTCTTCAGGATAAAGCCTGGTCACAATTCAGTGACTTAATTCGCTCTCCAAGTTCAGATTCAGTCCGAAAAAAAACACAAGTCCCCTCTCAGGAACAGCAGGCAGGCATGCAGGCCAAATTCAGGCCTTTCCACAGTTCTCCCATGAGAATCAACTATGGATTGCTGCTCAAACTATCTCGAGCTGTTACTTCTTCACTTCCCAACTCAGATCTAACTGAAACTGCAAGCAGTGTGGGACTTTCCCCAAGGTCCAAATGGTTTGGTTGGCTGATCTGTCTGTCAGTCACAACAAGGGCTCCTCCTCCAGGTTATTTTAGGCGCCAAAAGCTCAAAACTACAATTCCTACAAGTTTTGGCCCCACCAAGCCAAGTAGGCAGGCTCCATTTTAGGGTCCCAAATGTACTGATTGGCCCATTCTGCAGTCCAGGACCAAGTTGATGGAAACAAACAGAACTGTCTATGCTGCAAAGAAGGCAGGTTAGAACAAACTGCAATATTATTACTACTCTAACAAATGATCAGCAAACAAGTACATCTTCTAACAGAGATACCTCTCAGATGAATTATGACTACAACCCAGGCAGCTCTTAAAGAGACAGTACACAGAGGCTATACAGGCTCTCTCTGGCAATACAGTGCATTTAAACTGTTAAAACGCAGAACACCAGCTTGGCAGTGACCACTTAGGCAAGTTCAAGGAAGACTTTTCGGAACCCCCATTTGTAGGGGGGTTACAGTAATATGTTATCTGACAAACCTCCCACGTAAATAGCTGGGGGCATGTATGCAATGTACTGTACATGGCATACTGTTGTCCATGTCTGTAATATGTCGAAATCAATAAAGCACATTGAATTAAAAAAAAAATCTACTTTCTTTCAGGGTGCATGAGTTTGGAATGAAAGATCGGAATATACTTTAACATCTGCCCCCTCGATTGTTATCGAGTATGCTGCTCGAGTTGCTGACAGCACCATGTCCTGGATTTCTGCTCCAGAGGTTTGCAGGAGCACTGTAAGTGGTTGGTTTGTGTTTTGCTGCACCACCCCCGGACCAACCATGTATGCTTTACAAAATGCATGGTGCTCAGATTCCTTCAGTATCTGCAAGGTGTTGAGAATCCAGGTAGTAATAAAATGAAGTAAGTTCAATCACTCCACTTCCTTGAGGACCCTGACCAGCCTCACGTTTCCAGCATGGACCTCATTTTCCAAGGCCTTCATACGGACCTGCATTTGGGTGTTTCCCCCTCACAACAGTTAGCTGCCTTTGTGAGGATGGAAGTTGTGCATTTCTCTGAGTCAGTAACCAAAGTAGTCAGTTCTTTAAGTTGTTGGTCATGAGCTTCAGTCTGGTGAGGGTATGCTCCATTTTGGAGTCCATGGCCCACATAGACTACAACAGTGTCTGTTAGGGCAGTTCCCCGAAGGTAGACAAGCTGTTGGCACTAGCGCTGTAGGGAAGATTGCCCACTTTGCAGTTGTTTGGCTAGCTTTTGAGGTAGAGATTCACAAAGATGTGACAATAACTCCCCACATGGTTAAGCATGAGCTCTTTATGAATAGTGTCAGGCAACTAGCAACTCATTAAACACAATGGACACAAGCATGACACTGAAACATGGACCTTGCAGTTAGTCAGATTTTACTTAGAATAAACTAACAGAGTACAGAGAAAGATAAGATATTAAAGATTAGCACACAGCATCACAGTTAACAGAATGAGTCCTGAAATCATACCCTTCCTGATGCCAGTTTGTTCCTGGAGAGGGGGAAAGAAAGGGAGAGTTCAAAAACTCTGTTCCAGTCTCTGTGACAGGAAGCTCCTGCAACTCTTGAGGACCGACCTTTTCTTAAATCTGTTGTAGCAGTTCTTCTGTTTCTTTGCCTAATCTATCCTTTACAATTTCTAGTCCATAAGATTGGCCAGCTATGGGCATCCCCTTCCCTTTCTTGACTATACAATAGTGTTATCTCTAATTTTCCTTTCCCCTCTCAGGTCCTCGTACAGGGAGGTTATTGTTGTGACCTCCAAGTGTATGTAAAACAGGTTGTGTTTATTGTTGTTGGATTTAGTATGTAATAGCACTATGTCATAAAAAACCTTGATGTATGTGTCTTATATTTATGAAACCTGTAAATGTTGAAAATACCATGGCTCTAGATTTTTTTGATAATGGTAAAAAGTACTAGGTGACTATTACAGAAATTAAGTTAGTTGTGCTGTTTAAAATGCTTGTAAATTGCTGTAAACTGAACAAGTCTAAATGCCATGGTGATTTGCATATATCCTATGATGCTTTGCATTATGGAAGTAGGTATGATGTATTTCTTTGAAACTTGATTTATTGCCAGTGCCCTTAGGGGTAACCTTTCTTTCAGTGATTCTGCATTGAGGTTCTTTGTCTATAGCTTGTTTTTTAATTTTGCTTTTTGGGCCTCCACTACCCAAGCAAACGGGGCCCACATAGGGGTGGAGGTTGCATCTCAACTGGTAAGTTAGATCAGAGATCAGTGTCAGTAGGTGCTGGCTATGTGCAGAGAAAGGACATACATAGTCTGTTGCTGCAAACTGATGCACTGAAGAAGGAATATGGCATTGCAGAAGATTATTTCCTGCATTTTGAATAAACATCACACAGAGATTGTGTGTTGAACCTGAAGTTCGGTGTCTGGTCCATCTGTTATCCCACAACCCTCTCCACAGACTCTACTATCTCAAAAGTTCATCCAGGTATCTTCTCTTTTAATTCTATCTTCTCCTTCTTGGGCAAGCAAAAGTCTGGCTCAAGACATAGGTATTTACACAAAGTCCAAAAATAAGTCCAAAGTCTCATGTTTGATTCTTGCCTATCAACTCCATTAAATCAGCCCAGGTTCTACTTCCACATTTTCCCGCAGCTGGCAGTTCATGCTGGCTCAAGAATTATAACTCAGGGGCAAGAACTTGAACTTTGGCAATCACAAGTCTTTGCACTGTTACTGTGTGTGGATCTTGGCAGTATAATGCTCTGTCAGTTTCCTTGCACCTTCCCTGGAAGCAGGTGCAGTGTACAGCTTAGCTGGGAGATAGCTCAAAGGCTGGCTCGCCTCGGGTTTGGCTTTTTTCTCAGATCATCCTGGCTACCATAAGATGGCAGACATCAAAATGGCTTCTGTTTCAGGTTTGTTCAGATCCCTCCTCATTCACCACAGTTCATGAGACCTCTGCGAGATCTGGGTTTGAATCCAGCTTCCATACTCTAGAGGCATGTTTTTTATCTCCTGGCTGGGGGAAGCGCTCTTGAACCACCTCTATTTCACCTATCCATGAGTGGCTAGCATAGGAAGATCTATGATGTCAGGACTTGCTGATCAATTAAACAATAGTTCATATTTAGTGAAAATACACAGCAGACCATTTGCTTACCTATACTGCAAAGGACTGCATTTCCATATCTGCACAGCACACATCTGTTCATTCTCCCTGGTTAAAGGGGAGCTGGCCATCTGCCTTTCCTCTGCTTATCTTGCCCTTGAAAGTACTGAAACTCACTGTCTTATTTCTAATGTACTGTAAAAACTGTTTTTAATTTCTAGCTCATTTGACCATTCTTCAGTATAAAAACTAACGTCAACTCCTAGTGTACTTGGCCATTCTTAGGGCCCAACAAGTAAAAGGCCTACATGCCCTGTTTAATATAAGCATTGGCAATGTCCATGTTACATGTTGCATACAGATCAACATTTGAGAAGTCCTCCTTACAGCCCTACCCAAGATTTCACTGGCCTTGCCCTGCTGCTGTTCTGGAGCATTTCACTGTTGAGTTTTCAGATGAACCACACTTTATTTTGGTATCTCTTTAATCCCCTTGCTTTAAGGAAGTTGATTCTGTAAGTTAGAATATGCAGTTAGGAAAATTAATTTGATAAAATTGCAAAATGTTAAGCTATGATGGAGAGCCCATGGGGTATGCCCACCCAACAGCAACACCAACACAGTGACCTACCAACCCGTTGACAAAATCGACAGACTGCCGACAGGTTGCTGTGTTGGTGCGCCCGACACAGGGGCACACTGTCTCCCAGTCCTGCACCCCCTCCCTGAGTCAACTCTGACTGGAGTTGAGAATCATAAATATGGGGGGTGTGGGGGGGAGAGCCCCCTGCATGGGGGGTTCAGGAGGCAAAGCCCCCGATAAAAAAAATGGACCGGGAGACACACAGGAATTATGTCAACTGCAACTTGCGGTAGACATAATTCCTGTCGACGAGATGCCGGTCAACAAAACTGTTGTCGAACTGGCATCGTAGATCCAGCACATGGAAGCCAGAAGATGGGTTCTCTAGCGCCCTAACGGAAACCATTATAAGGGAAAGGTCGGTCGTTTCTTGAGGCAAATGGGCTCCAAGATGACAGGCAGCATGAGTTTGTGGCAGGGGAGGTCTTGTCAAATGAAACTGATTGTTTTGACTAGGTGACAAAGGCAGTGGATAATGGCCAGGCACTACACATACTATACCTGGATTCAGCAAGGTGGCCAAGGCCTTTGACTCTGTCCCTTATAAAGGACTGATCAAGAAGTTGGCTGACCAAAGGGTGGGATGCAGTATGTCTAGATGAGTAGTATATTGATTCAGAGGGAGAACCCAGTGGGTAGTGGTGGTGGTGGTGGTGGCTAGGTGGAACACTCACAGATAAGGGAAGTTAATAGTGGATTACCACAGGGGTCAGTGCTCAGGCCAGTGCTGATCAATGTGTTCATTAATGACAGTGGGGACAGCATTAACGGCAAAGTTTACCTTTTCACAGATGACACCAAGTTCTGTGGAGAAAGAGCACAGCAAGGTCAGGGACCTGAGCAAAGACCAAGAAAAGTCAGAGAAATGTCTGGAATCTGGGTTCAATACCAAAAAGTGCAAAGTCATGCACGTGGGGAGAAACAACCCAGGGGTGGGGTATAAGTTGGGGAGATAACTGTCACAGTGTCTGAACAGGAGAAATACATGAAAAGAACAGTTATGTACTTACCATAACAGTAGATCTTCGAGAAAATTTCCTCCATTATGCCACACTTTTGGAACTACAGCTGTCAGGCACTAGGAAAACACAGACACCTTTGCTAGCCGGGGTCTGCCACAACAACGTCCAGCATCAGCATCTGTATAAACATGGGTGGCCCCACCTCTCTTCGGTTCCCCGATGGAGATTAGACTTGGAGAACCTCCACCCATGGGGAACCAGGAGATTAGATCAGTACCAGGCATACAGGCGGAGGCATGGAGCTGGATATATGATTGTAACCCCCCCCGCACCCCCCTCCTTCTGTCTAGGGGTTTCCAGATGTTAGATGGGAGGCAGTATATGCAGTGGTTTAAGGCTCTGAGCTGCAAATCTGGTGACATCCAGCAGACCAGACCTGGGTTTGAATCCCACAGCTTCCACTTGCATACAGTGTGACCCTAAGCAAGTCACTTAACTTCCCTGTGCTCCCAGGTCGCACCTGTAAAAAAGCTTCCAGCTTAGTGTGCTACTCCGGGTTAAACAAATAAAAAAAAAAAATAAGGAGGGGGTACAGTGGCACACAAGAAACTCACACAGAAGATCCCCTGACCCAGCTGCAGAAAATAAAGTAGAAAACAATGGGCCTACCTCGAGCTGTCTTCTGTCAGTGAAATACACTTTAATAGCGGCACTTCAACCTTCATTTCAAATCTATGGCAGCACCATTTTTTTCACTCGAGCTGTGAAGCCCATCAACCCTGAGGACTGAGACGCAAGGGGATGATCAAAGGCACACGAGAAAATAACTCCTGAAAAAAGGGAAATTTGCTTCGGGGGTTATTCTAATTCATTTCAGCTATTTACAGACAAGATGAACTCCAGTATATTCCTTAATAAAATTATTTTAGTTCTCCTGTGCCCAAATGATTTAGAGGGTCCCAGGGGTCCATCACTTCTTCATGCTTTAAACACCTGCTCCATGGGGCATAAACTTAAGCGTGCAATACCAGTAAACTGGGCCTTCTTTAAGGCTCTGCTCCTTCTTAAGTTCAGTGAATACTGTGACTGCTTTAACTAGCCGAGCCCTGTATCTTGAACCTTGTATACTACTTGTACATTGTCCGACCCTTGTACACCTTCAACATGTTGCGCCCTACAAGTCTTCCTTTGTCCACCCCGTTGCCAGCCCAGTCCCCTCCTCTTCTTAAACACCCTATTGTCCTCCGTTTACTACCTCCTCCCTTGACTTCCCCTCATCTCTGACATCTTAGCCCTCACCTTGTCCTATCCTTCACACCTCCCCCCCTTGACTTCCCCTTGCCTGACACCCAGATACCCTGTCTATCCCACGTCCTGTTGCGACTGGGCAGGTATTGTTTAGATTGTAAATGCTGATTTGTATTATTCTGTGAATATTTTTTGTTCTTGCCCTATCAATGTTGTATTTGAGTTTTGAGGTCTACTGTACTGCTAGCTACATTGTATACATTGTTATTTATGCCTAGCTCGTATTTGCACTACATGGACTATTGTCTCATTGTATTGTAGCAACATTTAGCTTATGTGTTTTTGTTATAACCTACCCAGGTCCACCTTGCAAATGAGTCTGTCTTGATGGTGTTTCACCTGGCAAAATAAAGATGACTGATTGATTGATAAACTATATTACATGGGCTGGCAACCAAACAGAAGGAGACAGATTTTATAGACAGTACACACAACACAAGGCTCACTATAACTTTCGACAACTCGGATGATATGCCCGGAACATGGACTTTAAATCCCCACAGGAGCACAGAGCTCCAGAAACCTCTGGCACTGATTTACTCTTTTACTCCCTTTACTCCTTGGTCAGGCATCTCCTTCCAAGTAGAGAAGAGAGCAGCCTCTCCCAACCTGGTCCTCAAAACCAATCAATAAGCACCGGTTCCATGGCAGAATATCGACAACGATGTTGTCGACATCCTGCACAGTGACGGGAACAGTGCTGACAGTCAACTGTTCCGGCAGGAATGGGAGTGTTTTTTGTGGGGGGCTTTGCCCCTCACACCCCCCATCTCTAAATAACCTACTCTCAGTTGTAGTTGGTTCAGGGTTGGGGCGCAACACCTGGAAAGAGAGCAGCAGTGTAAAGCGAGACCATCACAGCGACCTGGAGAGATTTGTCGCTGTGGTGGTCTTCACTATAAAATTGTCATTGTGGTGGTGTGCTACCATAAGCACCCTATGGGGAACCCAGGAATTTTCCTCCCCTGACCAGGCCACACTTGGGACTTCGAGCCTGAAATCTCTCTAGACAATCACAACTTGTGCAGCCCTATAATTTCTCACCTGGAAAAAGAACCACAGCCATACAGGCGAAAGACCTGCTCATAAATGGAGGCCCTGGGGCCTGCCCCAGACACGGGCATGGCAGAACCACAGCGTACCCAGACTGCAACCACATTCCAAGCTACCACTACTTTGAGCTGTCCTGCCACACAGGAGAACCCAGGCCCTGCCACAGCCCAGGACCCCCCTGAACAACTTGAGGAAACACTCTGGTTCCACACTCCCTGGGTGCCCCTTAAATGGACAGAAAGGATGGCAACCCAGGCCTTTAAAGTGTCCCATCTACCATACTCCAGAGCTTGATTTAATTATCAGGCCGGCCATCCAGAGCCTGTCCAAATGACCTGTGGCCTGCCCAAACAATCTTATGAACGGTGCCCCAGGACCTGCCCCTCCAAGCAGGCCCCTAAACGAGTGGACACTCTCCTGCACCCCCTCAACAACCTGGATCTCGGCAACCCAGAACACCTCCGACATGGGAAAAAAGGTTGGCATCCTTCCTAAGGCCCTATAACTCCCTCCTAGTGGGCACTCTCACCACCCTGACCTGGGAGACCCATATTCCCAACGAAGCCACCAGGCTATCTAGCCCTCCTCCCTCGGAGCACCCTTTAATTGCCGGAGTATGTCACTGCACCCACGATCCTGTCTACTCACTTGGGGGGGCCCTTTTCAGGCCCAACCCCGACCGCCGAACTCCTGCCTTGCCTGCCTCTCCTTCCACTCTTCCCCCAGCCTCCCTCTCTCAACTTCCTGTCTCTGGCCTATCTATATCCCCCTCAAAAAACTACTCTCTGCTGCCACCACGTGGCGATCAGCAGAAATTGCGTCCCAACACTAAAACATTCCTTAACTTGCTGGTAGGCAATTAGCAGAGGAAGGGGTCTCTAAAGGGAGCATAAGGCCTTCTCAAAAGAGAGGTGACTTACATGATGCATGGATTAGGTTCAGGCACAATATCTGAGGTAACCCTTACTGAATCAGAGGAGGGGGATGGAGGGATGGATGGCATGGCCTAGTGGGGGAGATTCTCTCGAAGATCTACTGTTGCTGTAAGGACATAATCGTTCTATCTTCTTCGAGCATATCTGCTCCATTAGGGTTACCTTTGGAATGATTCCCATGCAGTCCCAAATAACAACTGGGAGGCAGTGACAGTCTGATATATATTCAGGACAGCAGACCCTGCAGTACAGCAAGCCAAAAGCTAGCATGTCTACGAGAGACTATGTCCAGACTGTAATGTTTCGTGAAGGTGTGGACAGTGCTCCATGTGGCATCAGCACAAATGTCAGCAGCAGGAACATTTCTGAAACAAGCAACAGAAGTGTCCATTCCCCTTGTGGAGTGATCACAAACCGCACCAGGAAGTTCCTTACCATACTCCTTATAACAGAATGCAATACAATGTGCCAGCCATTGGGACAGGCACTGTTTAGACACAGGGGCACCCTCTTTCCCAGGGGCAAGCAAAATAAAAAGCTGGGAGGACTTTTTGCAGTCCTTGGTGTGATTCACATAGTATCTGAGTATTCTATGCACATCTAAAGTATGGAGCAGTGCCTCACCCTGATTGGCATGTTCAAGGTAATAAACAGGAAGGTGTATCATTTGATTCAGTGTAAATTCAGATACCACCTTCAGTAGAAACTTAGGATTTGTATGCAAAGAAACTGTGGAAAATCAAATAAGGAGGCTCATGCGTTAGAGACTGAAGCTCTGAAATCCTTCAAGCAGAAGTGACTGCAACTAAAAATAATGTTTGCCATGACAGGAAATGTAAGCCACAACTCACAGCTGGCTCAAGATAAGCCAATGTCAGTTTCTGGAGCACAAACTTCATCTCCCAAGGCAGGACTGGACTGTGGATAAGTAGGTTTTATATGCAGAATGCCTCTCAGAAAAGTATAGGATACCTCTAATTGGGCCACCGTACAACCCTCAATACTAAACGTACCTTAAGTAAGGAAAACTGTAGACCAGAGTCTGACAGAGATAGCAAGTATTCCAACACAGCATTTGTAGAAACATAGAATGTGACCCAGTCTGCCCATTTTTTTTTCTTTTTAACTTTTTTGGGGGGGGTGCTGTAGACCCATACTTGATCTATGGTGCATTCTCTTCCTCCCTTCCTTACCTCTACTATTTTCCTTCCAGGCATTTTTGAACCCCGCCACTGTTTTCACCCCACTACCTCTGCTAGAAAGAAGTTCCTGGTATCTGACACCCTTTTTGTGAAGAATTACTTTCTCACATCCCTCCTGAATTTAACCCGCTCCAGCTTCATAGCATGCCCCCTTGTTCTAGAGCATCTTTTTCTCTGAAAGCTACCCCTTCTTGTACCTTATTAACCCCCATTAGGTATTTAAAGATTTCTATCACATCTTCACTCTCCCTTCTCTCCTTCAGGATGTACATATTTAGCTCCTTTAGCCTTTTCTCATAGGGCTTTTGATGCAGTCCCTTCACCATTTTGGCAGCCCTCCTCTGGCCCACCTCCACTCTGTCTGTGTCCTTCCTGAGATGTGGTCCCTAGAACTGGAAACAGAGTATCCCTTCCTATGCATCCCAGCTTCCCACTAGCCCTTCTGACTGCCTTGTCACACTGTATGGCCACCTTCAGGTCATCTGATATGATTACCCCTAGGTCTCTTTCCTGCTTGGTCTTTCCATTACTCCACCTATTTTATACTCCGCTTCTTGTTGTTTTTGTTTGGTCCAGGTGCATTATTTTGCACTTTTTTGCATTACAAGCCAGCTACCATACCCTTGACAACTTTTCCAGTCTTTTCAGATCCTTGCCCACCCTTTCCACCCCCTCCCCCGGAGTGTCCACTCTGTTGCAGAGTTTAGTGTCATCCGCACAGAGGCAGACCTTCCCTTCCAGTTCCTCCATTATGTCACTTACAAAGACATTGAAGAGGACTGGTCCCAATACTGATCCCCAAGGTACCCCGCTGGTCATCCTCCTTGCCTTGGAGTACACTTCATTTACCACTACCCTCTGTGTCCTATCCACTAACCAGTTTCTTATTCAGGTTGCCACCTTATCCACCCCCAAGTTACCTAACTTGCTTACCAGTCTCCTATGTGAAACAGTGTTGAAAGCCTTACTGAAATCCAGGTAGGCCACATGCACCACTCCTCCCTGATCCAGTTTCCTGGTCAGCCAGTCAAAGACATCTATCAGATTTTTGGGCATGGGGGCACTGTGGAGCCCGAGCAAGATGGTCACAGGGGTTTAGAGCTCTGAGATTCACTTAGTAGGAAACTATATAAAACTTTAAAACCCTCCAGGGTAACCTCTGCCTCAGTGCATTAGCTCAGGGGTTCTTTTGTAATTCTCTTCTTCCTCTACTATTGGCTCCCCATGACCCAAACTAGTAAGACCTCCTTTAAGTAAAGCTGGCTGGCTAACCCTCCCTGTGCTGAGAGACAGGTATGGCACACTGATGAGTTCAAATACGTGTCTGTGTCTTTTGTTCTCAACCTTTGCTAATTGTATTGTGAAGTACTCTGGTACCATACAATTCTGCTTAAGTTTGAGCCAGTCCAAATTCTTTCATGAGGATTTGCATATGCTTCCCATGAAGCTTTGCATTATAGGGGTATGTGCAACTGTGTTTTTCTTTAAAATTCGGCTGTATGACCAATATCCTCCAGGGTAACCCCTGCCTCAGTGCATTTTCTCTGGGGTTCTTCTGTAGTTCTTTTCTTTCTCTACTATGGGCTCCCTATGACCTAAACTAGTAAGACCTCCTTTAAAGCTGACTGGCTCCCTCTCCCTGTGCTGAGAGATAGATATGACACACTGATGAGTCCAAATATGTGTCTGTTGTTCTTGGTTTTTGCTGATTGTAGTGTGACGCACTCTGGCACTATGCAATGCTGCTTAAAGTTGAAGTAGTCCAAATTGTTTAATGGGCATTTGCATGTGCTTCCCATGATGCTTTGCAGTATTGGGGTATGTGTAACTGTGTTTTTCTTTTATATAAAACTTTGACTTCCAGTTTATTTTTCTTACTAATACCAACAATGGGAATCCAAAGAAAAAGAAGTCCATGCCAGACGGAGCTAAGGGCAGACAAACAGCGGAAGCTCCCGCCACGCAATCTGCCCCTGGCTGCTCAACTGATTCTCTAGAGGACCTAGCCAAAGAGACTTTACAAATCCTGGGGATGAAACTCAATCGGCTCATCCAGTCAGTGTCCGGGCTTTCTAACAAATTTGACACCCTGACTAACAAAGTGGTCTGCCTGAAAACCTTGTTTGACTCTCTTAAAAAAGCATCTGTGGAGGCCATGAAATGGGTGGATGCAGCTCTGAGGACAGCGGCTACCCTGACTAAGGAGAACACCCACCTTTGCCCCAGGTTGGAGACTTTGGAGAATCAGGCCGGATTGGCCAATCTCCATGTTGTTGGACTGCCAGAGGGCTGTGAAGGGGATCATCTCTCACTTTTCATGCTGGACTGGTTTGCTTAACAGCTTGGTGAAGCCTACACCAGTCACCTGATCCAGCTTTAGAAAGCCTATTGGGTGACCCCTCCCTCCCCGGGCTGGCATGACAACCCGGAAGCTCTCTATTTTTCTAGTCACTGATGGTGTGGGCAGCAGGGATTTCATTTTGGCACTAGCCCAAAGATCGGGACCTCTGCTTCAAGATGGTCAGCCCATTTGTTTATATCCTGACCTCAGCTACACCATGAGGCAGAAGAAGAAGAAGCAGTTTGATGGTGTAAGAGCCATGCACCGGTCAGTGAAGTTCACTCATGGAGTTCTCTTTCCAGCTCAGCTTCATATTGTGTATCAGGGGAAGATATTTATCTTTTCTGATTCAGCAGAGGCCCTTAAGTGGGCTCAGAAACATGCTCCACAGAAAAGAAGCCGTGATGAACCCCGACGGCTCCCACTCTACAGAGGAGGAACTTTAACCTGATTAATCTGCTCAATTCTCGACCTTAGTTTTATTTTTTATTTTAGTTTTTGTTGACCGGGTAAGTGCACTAGACAAATCCTGCCTATTTTCAGGAGCAACCTGGGGGATAGAGATGAATGCCAACTGACCTTGAACAGATTAAGCTGTTGGTGGTATTTTAGTGAATGAGGGAAATTTGGCCAGGACACCGGGGAAATTACCCTACTCTTTTCGATAAGTGCCATGGGATCTTTAACATCCACCTGAGCTACCACCAATCCAAGCAGATAGGACCTCGGTTTAACGTCTCATCCGAAAGATGGTACCTCAGAAGTGCAGCACACCTCTCATGCTGCACTACAGTGTCAGTACTGGGATATTAACCCAAGTGCCAAATGTGGGATTTGAACCCACTTCCCTCTGATCTCCCGGCCTCAGAGTCAAGTGTGCTACCTACTGAGACACTGACACTGCTTCTGTATGGTGGGTAATTGTCTTATTTCCCTGGTGAGACTCTTCGAGTTGGTTCATTTTTTATGCCTGGACAGAATACTATCATATTCAGGGATAGCATATCACTGTACTATCTACAGTTGTAGACATTGCAGTACTTTTCAAACAGGAGACTTTGTTATGTCATTTTATTATATGCTGTCTCCAGGGATCGTTAAGGAGGCTGCAGGTTAAACATTTTGATGTTAAAATCCTAGTTAACCTAGTTGTTAGCTATCTGTTACTAATTGCATTATAAGCACCATAGTAAGGATCCATTTATTCTGATGCTCACCCCTTGAGTAGTTTCTCAGCTATCTTAGCACGGGTTGACATGCATCAGCATGGATGTTTTCTTTCCCTCCATTTTTTTTGGGGGGAGAGTCATTTTGCACCATTAACCGAGGACTTCTATGAACTTTTTCCATGTTGCTCATGGTCTCCTTTGCAGCAAATTAATGTGGACATTTTAAAAGTGCTCATTTAATCTTTTGTTTTACCCACTCATGTCATATCTTAATAACGTTTGACAGATAGGTTTCTATGTATTAAGAGGAGTGGTGCCCTCAGCGGTTGAAATATTTATGTACGTCTTATGTCCAGTACCAGCTTTATGTCTGTTTTATTTTTAAAAGCAATAAGCATAAAGTGAAAAAAAAAGATTTGTTTGGCATGACCTTTCCCCTGTGAAACCATACTGCCTTGGGTCCTTGGGCCATTGGATACAAGATATTCCACAATCCTTTCCTTTAATAGTGTTTTCATCGACTTACCCACCACTCATGTCAGGCTGATAGGCCTGTAGTTGCCCACCTCTTCCTTGCTACAACTTTTGTGAATGGGACTACTTCTGCCATTCTCCAGTCCTCTGAGACCATGCCAGTCACCAGTGATGTGTTGAAAAGGTCTGCCAGAGGTGTAGCTTCCTGAGCTCCCTCAGCACCCTTGGATATATTCTGCCTGCCCCCGTAGCTTTGTCTACCTTCAGGTTAGTGAGTGCTCTCCTGACTCTCTCCACAGAAAACAGACTAGTGTCCATTTCCCTCCCATCAAAACTCCTGGCGCCTTTTTGTGGTCCCTCCCCTTCCTCTTCTACTGCGAACACTAACCCGAAGTACTTGTTCCAGATGTTTGCTTTTTTCCTTGATCTGCCTCTGTACAGTCATTCCCTCCCTCCCTAACCATACAATCCCTCTCTTTGCCTTCTCTTTTCACTAACATACCTAAAAAACGTCTTGCCCCCTTTTGATACACCCTGAGCTATTCCTTCCTCAGTTTGTGCCTTTGTGTTC
The DNA here is from genome assembly GCA_016271365.2 of Neoceratodus forsteri. Taxonomy (NCBI): domain Eukaryota; kingdom Metazoa; phylum Chordata; order Ceratodontiformes; family Ceratodontidae; genus Neoceratodus; species Neoceratodus forsteri. The sequence continues at coordinate 820,897,124 of CM028137.1, read as the reverse complement.
CTTATTGCTTTGCATGCCTCTCTTTTAGCTTTTACCTCTTCCACTACCTCTTTCGAGAACCACTGTGGTCTCTTTCTATTACTTTTGCTTACTTGACTAAGTGCAGACTAAGCCCCGCTGGGCTGAAGCCCCTAACCTGTGGTGCATGGCAGGGAAGACTGCCCAGCCATGCTGTCTTTACCACGCCAGCCCCGGAGCCCTTCTCCTAGACTAAGTCCCACTGGGCAGAAGCCCCTAGTCTGTGGTCCACAGCAGGGAAGACCACCCAGCCACGCCGCCTTTCCCACGCCGGCCCCAGAGCCCTTCTCCTAGACAAAGCCCCACTGGGCTAAAGCCCCTAGCCTGTGGTCTGTGGCAGGGAAGACCACCCAGCCCTGCTGCCTTTCCCACGCCGTCCCTGCAGCCCTTTTCCTCGGTGAGGTAATGGAGGACAGGTGTGACAACACCTTGGAAGTCCCATTGGCTGCTTTGTCCAGGACCAGGTGCCCGATTGGCTAAAGGCGGATGGTGCTGCTCTCTGATTGAAGCGCCCTCTCTTCGGCTTCTGGGATCGGGGAAAAACTGCTTTTTCAGCTTTTTGCCGTACCTGGGGTACTGCCACCACAAGAATTTTGCTGGATTGTTAATTTATGTACTAAAGATACCACCTTGCTGTTTCTCAAAGGTGTAAATTTTATTGCTGAGCTTTGGGCTGGTTTTCTTTGGGGCATCTGAAATGTGTAAAAGTGTTACAGCTCTTCACTGAATTTGTTTTTCTGGTTACTAAATTACAAATTTCTCCCCTCCGAGCCTTGATTTAAATATTTATTGCATCAGGGCAATAATTCTTGTCACCATTCTAACAGCCCACTCTGGCTGTAGGCTGCCTACCCCCCAACCTCTGCCATTAACTTGTTTAATTCTTTCATCCTAGCTCCACACCTACCGATTACCCTTTGCTCTGCTGGCACCTAATCTATCCCTGTCTGTTGCTTTGTCTCCCTACAGTCTAAGCCCTGCTGGGCTGAAGCCCCTAGCCTGTGGTTCGTGGCAGGGAAGACTGCCCGGCCGCGCCGCCTTTCCCACACCAGCCCCAGAGCCCTTCTCCTAGGTGAGGTAACTGAGGACAACCGGGACAACACCTCTGAAGTCCCTTTGGCTGCTTTGTCCAGGACCCGGAGCACGATTGGCTAAAGGCGGACAGTGCTGCTCTCTGATTGGAGCATCCTCTCATCAGCTTCTCAGATTGGGAAGAAGCTGCTTTTTCAGCTTTTTGCCATTGCTGGGGTACTGCCACCACAAGAATTTTCTCCTACCCACGGCACTCATTAAATACACCTTCTCCCCTCCCACTTTTCAGACCCTCTGCTTATTGGGCTCAGTCTCCCATTTCCTCATTCACCAGTGGATCTGCTCACGTCATGCTGAGTCCCTGCTCGTTGGTCACTGCTTCCCCTAGCTGTCATTGACAATTGGATTTGCTCTGTTACTAAATATGCCAGGCTGCACCTCTGCCTGATCCCTGGCTATAAGACTTGATTGTATGCCTCTCCACCTTGCCCAGTCCTGGGTAGACTATAGCATAGAATTTTATAGCATCCCACACATTCCCCATCCCTTACAACTTAACCCTTCCTGATCTTTAACCTACTGAATAAGCTTGCACTAGCAGCTCCCCTAAAACAGACCGCTCATTACGTGAGTCATACCCATCGGGCGTGGACTGTACTCTCTGGCACATTGTGTATACTAGGTCAGCGCACAGCACCCTGCACTATAATGCCATTGACATGTGTCATGCAGTTGTTTCCTCCCAGTGATTGTTTGCTCCATAGCAACTTTGCCTATTCAGCTGGAACCAGATACTTCCTTGGATTACACAAACATCTCCAACTATGACTCGTTGAATTCCTTGTGCCCCTTGCCTCCTTCTTTTTTGGCCATGTGTACAACTAACTGTTGTTATGGATTATTCCCCCCCCCCCCCCAATGTGGCACATTTCCTTGTTTCTCCTACATTCTCAGCACGGCATTCTCTCCTGCTCATGCACATGGTCAATAACTGGTTTCCGGTCAGGACGCTAGTATATGCTCTCCTGGGATCAAACAAAGCACATCATACAGATTCAGCACCCATCTCTAACCTTGATTACAACAGAGGCTGGACACGTCCCTTTAGGCTATTGCTAAATACCTTAAAAAAATGCTCCTGCTGCTCCTTCTTTGTGCCGGCAATACTGAACTTAACCCCAGATCTACAAACCCTATTCCCTCACCTTCGGATCTCCTAATGCTAAAAGACATGTCCTTCTTGCATACCAATGCCTGCAGCCTCTTGAAAAAAACTTGATGCCATACAGGCCTGGATCTACTATCTCAAACCAAAAGTCTTTGTAGTTACAGAAACCTAGCTGAGGGCTTCCACCCAGGACCATACCATTAATATTCCCAGCTATAATACCTTCCGAGCGGACCCTCTGGGGGGGGCTATTTATGTGCAGGACAAATATACTGTCTCCATGGTAGTTGCTTCCTCTGTTCCCAAGGAATTTGAGTGCCTAACTCTAAAGATTCAGCTCTCTAAATCTATGTCTATGTCTATTATAGCTTGTTATAGACCTCCTTCAGCAGGGCTATTGGTTATGAACCATCTGCATGACCTGTTATCCCGGACTACCTCAGAATTCATCATTTTGGGTGATCTTAATTTAGATTAGCTGTCTAGCTCCTCCAAGCCTCTAAAAGACCTTTGTAACACCTACGGACTCAGTCAACTTATTATGGGAGCCACACGTCCAAACTCCAAAAACCCGGAACGTAGTACCCTACTGGATATTGTACTCGTGAACAAACCTCACCTCTATGCTCATTCTGGCATTTTATTCAATGACCTCAGTGATCATTATCTTAGTCAGGTCATTCCCCAAATCCTCCTTGCACTCCAGGTTTACATACAAAGAAGTAACAGGAACTTTAATGCCACCACCTTCCTCTCTGATTTATAGAACGCCAACTGGCAAAACTTCTACTTGGCCTCTACAGTCGATGAAGCCTTTGAGCTCTTTCACAGTATCCTGCTTGATAACATTAAGAAACATGCGCCTCTGATTAAAATCTGTACAAAAAAAGAGATCTTGCCCATGGCTCACCTCTGACTTAAAGGAAGTCTTATTTACTAGAGATGCCTTGTGGAAAAAAAGCAAGAAAAACTAAGACCCTGGGGGACTGTGCCGCTTTCGGAGCAGTGAGAAACCTCAGCACCAAACTAATCAGATCCAAAGAGACTAGCTACTTCCAGTGTCAATTAGAAGCATCTTCTAAATCCTCTTCCAAATTTTGGAGAACACTTAAGGATCTGGAAGGACATAGCCCTGCAAATTCTCCATTGTCTAAAATTTGCTCAGAGGGGGGGGTTGAATTTACTGAAAAACACAACATACTTAACTACTTAACAATCACTTCACAATGGCAGGATTGGCCTTTGACACATCACCAGCAAGCGTCCTTCGGGATCAGTCACAGTATCTGAATCTTCCTTGCTCCACCCCTGCATCAGCCTTACACCATGATGCCTCTTCAGTAACTTTTTCATTCAGCCAGGTGTCCGTAAAGAATGTGGAAGACCTCACCTGGAATTGGATGTGAGGAAAAGTGCAAGAGTGGATCTTATAGAACCTTTCTTTTTAAAATGTGGCTATTATGTGCTATCCCCCCTCCCAATCACTCATCTATTCAATTTATCCTTGTCCCAGGGTGTCCTACCTACTAACTGGAAGGTGGCACATGTCATACCATTGTTTAAATCTGGTAGCAGGAGTGACTTAAACAATTATCGCCCTATTTCACTGCTTCCAATCCTATCCAAATTACTGGAAAAAGTAGTCAACATACAGATTAGGAATTTCCTGGAAACCAATAATCTCCTCAATCCAATCCAATCCAGGATTAGGCCAAAACACAGCACTATCTCAGCGCTGGACAAAGTCTCCAATGACTGGTTATTTATTTATTTATTAGCTTTTGGTAACCGAGTAAGTGCATTAGGCAATATCCCTGCCTATTTTCAAGCACGACCTGGGAGAGTACAAGATACAATCAAACAAAACTTAGAATACATTCAGTCATTGAATACAGTACATATCCATGCAGGGACAGTCAGAGAAATTATCCATACAACAGTATCCATCCGTGCAGGGATGAAAAAGACAGGTAAATGAATCATACTGCAGTTAACCATCCTAACAGGGATGAAACGGCCCGGCAAAGACAGGCCAGGAGGTTCACTCGCAGTTCTGAGAGCAATAGTTCTAGGCAGGCAAGAATAGGAAGAGAGGGTCAAGCGAGGTTTGTCTCATTCTCTTTTGCTCCCTGTTTCTGCTGTTTTTCCTGCCTGGAGCTAGATAAGGGTAGCTTCTCTGTCTCAGAGCAAGAAGATGGTATGGCGCTGAAGAAACATGAATGCAGACAAAGTTGTCCAATTTCTATAGTTCTTCTCTTTATTGTATAAAAATGGCAATGAACTCAACGTTTCACCTATGAAATAGGCTTTTTCAAGAGTTGCCTTTCTAAAAAACATACAAATAAGACAAATTTAAAAAAATACTGTCTGCAACCAGTTCTATATTTAAACCCAAAAATAAAAAAACAGATAAGTAAAAACATAATGAATCCCAAAGGTGTTACTCACAAAATTTGATTTTTCCAGGTACAAATAGTCTTTTAAAAGTGACTTGACTTCCTATGACGAAACTTCTGTAGAAAGCAAAATCATATCTCACAGTAATTTTTTATTTTTTATATGCCAGTTTATACCTTATAGTGCTCCCCAACACCAATCCTTCACCATATTTGTGATAAATATATCCAATTCAGGGTTGTTTAGTTACCCGTTCAAATCCTGTATTATGTAGCCATAAGCATGTCTCAATCTCTTGGCAGCCTTCAACATGATGTACTTACAGTATTTCAACAAATTTGTTGTCCCTCAGGTTCTTTGCTAATTCAACACAATGTAATGAAATCCCTTTTCTACCATTTCGTTCTAATGTTATATCACAAAACTTGACATAATGGTCAAAAGGACCTTATCTATCAGCAGATATGAGGCAATCATTTCTTTTAGCTACCTACTATCTTTTTTAAATTAAGCTACACCATTTCAAGAAAAAACAGCATTGTCATCTCTACTGCCTAGCTTAATTGGCATGTTATTCAAAATAGGACCTTATGTATCAATATATGTTGTTAAAAAATCCATTTCAGTCAGATAACTATTTTCTTTCTCAAACTGAGGAATATATATATCCGGACAGTCAGAAAGGAGCTGAAATTCCATCATATTTACAGTTCATAAACTGACATGATCTTATATTAGTCTGAATGCACTAATTATTCTCAATAGTATTATCGCCAGACATCTCGTTTAGTTTGCCCTGTTCAATCAATTCTTCAGACATTTAAAATGCTGAGCAAATATCATCATGCATTTTTACGACAAAAACTCGCATCTGCATATTTAGAAAACTATTCTGACGATTATTTCACTTATTCCTTAAGTTTGCTCTTTACTTTAACAAGTCAGAAGAATGGATATAAATTTATTTTATTTTATCTTATTCTGCTATAAATGTAATGTGGTTCAGGATTATTTGAATTTTGAACTTAAACACTGTAATAGTGATGATGATGTTGTTTTCTTTGAGTTGGTGTGTCTCAATTTGAAAAAGAAAATAGTTATCTGACTGAAATGGATTTTTTAACAACATATATTGATACATAAGGTCCTATTTTGAATATCATGCCAATTAAGCTAGGCAGTAGAGATGACAATGCTGTTTTTTCTTGAAATGGTGTAGCTTAATTTAAAAAAGATAATGGGTAGCTAAAAGAAATGATTGAATCATATCTGCTGATAGATAAGGTCCTTTTGAACATTATGTCAAGTTTTGTGATATAACATTAGAACAAAATGGTAGAAAAGGGATTTCATTACATTGTGTTGAATTTTAGCAAAGAACCTGAGGGACAACAAATCTGCTGAAATAAGTACATCATGTTGAAAGCTGCCAAGAGATTGAGACATGCTTATGGCTACATAATACAGGATTTGAACGGGTAACTAAACAACCCTGAATTGGATATATTTATCACAAATATGGTGAAGGATTGGTGTTGGGGAGCACTCTAAAGTATAAACTGGCATATAAAAATTAAAAAATTACTGTGAGATATGATTTTGCTTTCTACAGAAGTTTCATCATAGGAAGTCAAGTCACTTTTAAAAGACAATATTTGTACCTGAAAAAATTATATTTTGTGAGTAACACCTTTGGGATTCATGCTGTTTTAACTTGTCTGTTTTTTATTTTTGGGTTTAAATATAGAACTGGTTGCAAACAGTAATTTTTAAAATTAGTCTTATTTGTATATTTTTTAGAAAGGCAACTCTTGAAAAAGTCTATTTCGTAGGTGAAATGTTGAGTTCATTGCCATTTTTATACAATAAAGAGAAGAACTATAGAAATTGGACAACTTTGTCTGCATTCATGTTTCTTCAGCGCCATACCATCTTCTTGCTCTGAGACAGAGAAGCTACTCCTATCTTCTGATACATCGGTATAGGCTTCTTGGATAAAGTATCAAAAAAACCTTTTACAAGAACAGTTCATTACCTGTGGACATTCCTTTCCTTTTCACTTTTCCTTTTCCTTTCTCCACTATTTCATATGGAGCTAGATAACCCTCTCTTCCTCTAGGCTACAGGATTGACCTTATCTACACCCACTCTGGTACCCTTCCAACTGAGCTTGTCTATACTCCCCCATTCTCCTATGGGGGGTGGCTGGCAACACCCAAAGAACCATGATAGGGTAGTGTATGTTCACCTGTTCCCATTCTCAACACTGGCTCATTGGCGGTTCACCTTCAGGGGTGGTGATTGGCTTACCAAGCCTGGCAAGCCTTATAGACATACTAGGACCAGGATTCTTAAACTAACTATCACTGCTCTATCAAAGATATTACTTCTGTTACTGTTATGCTAGGGTAACATTGAGCTAAACTCTGGTCCTATCGCTACCATTACATCCCCCTTGGATGCTGCTCATCTTAAAGGCATGAGTTTTTGGCATGTTAATGACTGTAGCCTCCTAAAAAAGTTCTCCATGATTCAGACATGGGTCAGCCATACTCAGCCAGATGTTCTGGTAATTTTCAAATCTTGGCTTAGGCCAGCCTCTCAGGACAGGGAGATTAGTATTCCTTCCTACCAGTTATTCAGAATGGACAGGCCTACTAGGGGAGCTGGTGTGGCAATGTACATTAAGAAAAGGTTTACAACATCCAGCCTGGATTCTACTTCTGTCAAAAGTGGATTTGAGTGTTTGATCCTGAAGATGTATTTATCTACTTCCCTTGCCCTCAGAGTGATTGGTTGCTATAGACCCCCATCTGCTGGTACACTCCTTCTTACACATCTTGGCTGTATTATAGAGAAAGAGAACTTTGAAACTATCATCCTATGGGACCTTAATTTCGACTGGTTATCGAAGTCTGCTTCACCCTTAAACACTTTCTGCGATTCCCATGGGTTGGTGCAACTAATTCACAAACCTACACAGACAAACAAAAAGGATATGAGCAACAGCACACTGCTGGATGTTATTTTGGTCAATAAGCCTCATCTCTTCTCACATGCTGGAATTTTCTTTGCAGATTTCAGTGACCATTGCTTCATTGCTGACATCAGATCACTGCATCATACAGGACCTACAGCTAAATTTCTTACAAAAAGGTCCCATTGTAACTCTGATGTGGCTTCCTATGTCTATGAGTTGGAACACTCGCCACATTGGCAAGACTTCTACTTGGCTAACACTGTTAACTCGGCATATGATATTTTCCATTATATACTTGTTGGGGCCCTAAATATGTATGCCCCATGGTAAAAATTTGTGTAAAAAACAAAACATGTCATTGGTTCTCTGCCAAGTTGAAAGCTGCATTGCTTGGTAGGGATAAGTTATGGAAAAAAACTCGACGGACTAAGCTTGACTCTAGACTGGTGTCAATTCAAAAGGGCATGCAATGCTTGTATGAAAATGGTCAGGGATGCTAAGGCAGCATTTTATCTTACCAAATTGGATTCTGCAGCAAAGTGCTCCTCCAAATTCTGGAGGACGATCAAGGACATGTCCGGATATATGCCTGGTAATTCTTTGCCACCTAAGAGTACAACTGGGAGTACTACTATCAATGATAAACCGGGAATCCTAGATGCATTTAACAATCATTTTGCCACAGCTGGTCTTGCTTTTGACAATTCCTCTGCATCTCTGGTCCACTCCCAATTAAGTGTCCCATGATCAGACTCTTCTGCCCCAGTACCTGGCTTCTCATTCCACCTGGTCTCTCTGAAAGAAGTTGAAGACCTCATGCTCCAATTGAATATTAAGAAAAGTGCTGGTGCTGATTCTTTGGATCCTTATTTCCTTAAAATCACCTATTATGTCCTAGCTGTTCCTATCACCCACTTATTTAACTTATCATTGTCCCAAGGGCTTATTCCCCAGATCTGAAAAATTGCTCAGGTCATCCCCTTGTGTAAATCAGGGAATCCCTGCAACCTTAACAATTATAGACCAATTTCCCTCCTCCCAACTTTGTCGAAACTTCTGGAAAAGATTGTCAGCAACCAACTAAGGGACCACCTCGAATCCAATAACCTACTAAACCCTATGCAATCTGGCTTTAGAACTAAACACAGCACTATTTTGGCCCTTGCCAAAGTAACAAATGATTGATACAGAGAACTGGACAGCAGAAACATTGCCTGTGCTGTATTTCTAGACCTTAGTAAGGCTTTTGATACAGTGGATCATAGCCTGCTTCTCTCTTCTCTGAAGAGTTTAGGCCTGGACTCAGTTTCTTTGCATTGCTTTACTGAGTACCTTGTAGGACGGCGTCAACAAATTAAGGCTGAGGGTGAGCTATCCCCACTCAAACCTCCACTGAGGGGAGTGCCGCAAGGATCCATACTTGGTCCCTTACTATTCGCTATCTATGTTAATAACATTGATGAGAATATTAACAAGGCCAACATAGACCTGTTTGCTGATGACACGGTTGTATATATAAGTCGTCCGACACCTAAAGTCACTTGTGCTGACCTCCAGAAGGAATTTAACCAGCTCCAGAACCAGCTGCTCCATAAAAAAAACTTCTTCTAAAGGCTAAAAAACAAAAGCAATGTTGTTCTTGCCCTATAGCCATGTGATGAATCCGGCCAGCTCTGGAGCACTACCTCAGATTATCACAATTCTTGGAGAGAAACTGGAGTTGGTCTCAAAGTTTAAATACCTAGGTGTGTGGTTAGACCATAATCTATCAGTCACTGAGCATGTCGAGGACCTTGTAAAGAAGTTAAGGCAGAGGCTGAGGCTATTCTTTAGAATTAACCAGTTTCTTTCTAGAGATGCAAAAGTGCGCCTTGTCCAAACTACTTTTCTTTCACTGATCGATTATGCAGATTTCCTTTGTAGTCAACATCCCAAAGCCTCGCTTGTAAAGTTGGATATGCTTTACCACAGGGCCATCTGGTTTATTACTGGTCTCCCCATCTCTACCCATCATTGTTCCTTGTACAAAGTCATAGGGTGGTCCTCTCTTATGTTTAGGCATAATGGAAATGTAGTCCTTTGGACTTATAGAGTCTTCTTGAAGCGGTTTCCACAATAGGTTCATAGGTGGGTATGAGTTTGAGGGACAGGCCCATTATTGAACTCACCATCATTAATCTAATGATGGTAATGAAATTTATTTTCCCCCCATAAACAAATCATGTTCATGTTTGAAAGTGTCAATACTCTGATTCAGAACTACATGAGCTGGAAGGAAATTCCACATGTTTGGCACTCTTTGAGTTACAAACTGCTTCCTTCGAGTAGTTCTACAAGTTTCTGCATGTAGTCTAAGATTATGTGACCTAGTACTTTTAATTGTCAGTTGTTTCATTAAACAATTTGTTTCTAGAAGCAGTTCATCATTACAAGATTTATAAGCCCAACACATATCACCCTTGAAAAACCTATATTCCTGTGAGTAAAGTCCTAAATTCCTAAGCCTGTCCCCATAGTGAAGGTGTGCTGCCTTAGTTACAGATTTAGTCATCCTATGCTGTATCGATTCGTAGGTTTTAAAATCTCCAATTGCAGTAGGGGAGCAAAATGGGCCACCATACTCCATATGTGTTCTCAAGAAAGATATATAATAGACTGTCTCCCACTAAGTGAGCCAGGGACGTATGCCCTAAGAAGCGTATCCTACGTCACATTATGTATCCCCAAGGCTTCCTCTCACTATAGCAGAGTGGCCATTAGTTTCTTTTTGCCAACATTGTGGAATAAAGTACAAAAATTATTGAAATTATGCTGCCTCCACAGTATGAATGCCTTTAAATCTCTATATGCCCGGTATGTGTGTGAGCCATGCAATTGCTACCCCAGCCCCTAATTTTAGTCTGAAGCATCAGGCTGATGCCTTCTGTGCGTAGTTGAATTTATGATCGCTTGTAACCTTTGGTGACCTTAACTTTGTGAGTGTCTTATACTTTAAAAGACTTTCCCCTCTAGAAATCCCTGTAGGGTTATTATCTCTTCATGGCTTTCATGGCTGCTACACCTTACTCACCCTGCTGTCTTTTACATATTGCTTAATCTGTGGCTCTTATTCCCCTACCCTGTACCATTTAACTGCCCTATTTCATCTTCGTATTCCCTTTTCACTGCATTCCATTCTTACTATCTCTTTCCTGTGTCCCCTAACTCTCTTCCCTGCCATAGAGCTGGCTCCCTGCCCCTTGCGGGGAGAAATGTGGATACTGGGTGGTTGTCACTTCCATAGCTGCCACCTGAGACACCCAGACCAGACTCCTTACTAGCGAGGTGTGGCATTGCTGATACCCAATTGGAACATGAGCACTTTTCTGCTCTGGCATCTGATTGGCTCCTGTGTCTCCCTCAATACTAAGCTAAAGTCTGATCTTCTGTCTAAAACTTGCACAAAAAAGAGCTGTACTTACTTATTGCCTAACAGTTATGACCTCTATTTTTTCCTGTTTAGCATGTCAAGAGTTAGGACTCTGTTTGATTACACTCCTTTCTGAATTTCTGTGGTTGGGTCAGTCTTTAGGCATCAAGGAATACCCAACTCTGTTGTTCTGCTGTTTTGGTTCTCCCACTGATTCATATGTTCCATCATCCGTGGCCCAGTACTCAATACCAACCCCTTCCTCCATCCCCTGCCAAGGATATGCTCTCCACGGGCTCCCTGCCCATACACAGGGGAAACCTGGGCACTGGGCGGTTGGTGATGCCTCTACTACCACCTGAGAACTTAAACTTGGACTCTCCATTAGCAAAGCATGGCATTAGCAGCCATCCAATTGGAACGTGAGTGCTCTTTGGCGTTGGCTTCTGATTGGTTCCTGCAGTCGGCTTCTGTGCCCATTCTAAACCAAGCATAAATCTGATTTCCATACTGAAATTTGCCAAAAAAGAGCTGTAGTTACTTTTCTCCTTGACTGTTAAAACCTTTATCCTTCTGTTTAGAGTGTTACATCTGGGAATACTGTGTGATTACACTACTTTTGAAATTCTGTGCTTGCATCAGCTAAATACATGAGCAGTCGATCACTTCTCCCTACTGAAGTTCCTGCTAAACCTCATCTTATGTCCTCCTTAAATATTACAGAAGCACTCTGAACTGATATGACTGATGTAACATTGAGTACTTATTTGCATTAATTGTTTTTTACTTGTTATTTGGCTGTATTGTAACTATCTCTATATGCATTGTACCATTTGACCCAGAGCTAACCAGGTCCATCTGGTAAATGAGCTTGCTCAACGATGTTCACTTGGCTAAATAAAGATTTTGATTGATTGATTGATTGATTGGTTAAGTACAGTCACAAGTATCAAGAGCATAAAGGTAGGAAAAAAGTGCAGTCTTGAAGGAGGAGTGACATAAGGGGCACTTCAAGTTGGGCGGAAAGGAGTTCCAAAATCTGGGGGCAAAGTGAGAGAAAGTCTGCTCCCCGATTTTGTTGAGCAGTGTGGGACTGAGAACAATGGAGAGTTAGAAGAACACAGAGGGCAGGAGTGGACCACAGGGGTAAGCATGGCCCCAAGACAGGCAGAGCGAGGGTTTCTAGTCATGGAGTCAATAAAGCAACCCAGGGAGTAGTGGTGAAGGGACTTGGGAGGCAGCCAGTGTAGGGCAGAGTAAAGGAGGCAAAGTAAGGCGAGGGGCCGATAGGGCAAATTTGCAGATGTTGTTGTAAGTGATGTCCCATTTATGAAGGATACCAGCATTGGCATCTGAAAGGACTGGGAGGGCATACTGAAGTCTAGGGAGTAATACTCCTCTAGCTACGGAGATCCCAGCAGCAGGGGATAGGAAGTATGGTATGGTAGGCAGCACCAATCTTGGTGTTGATGGATCTGCATACCTTGTTAACTTCCCTGGATGTGAAAAGGCATGTCTACACTTTGTTACTAGATCTGAACAAAGCATTCAACATGGTTGACCATGATCTGCTCCTTACTATTCTCGGAAACCTTGGACTTGACAGTCCAGCATTATCATGGTTTACAAGCTATCTTACAGATCGATAGCAGTAAGTCAAGGTGGGTGGGGACTCCTCCCCTCCAAAACCCCTATTAAGAGGAGTACTGCATGGATAAATTTTAGGCTCCTTGCTATTCGCTATCTACATAAACAATATCGATATTGGGATCAAATCTGCTAATATACATCTCTTTGTCAATGATACGGTCCTGTACCCAGGAAGACCCACCCCTGAATTATCATCCATGGACTTGCAAACTAACTTCAACACCCTACAAAATAACCTCATGTCCCTAAAGTTGCTACTGAATGCAAAGAAAACCAAAGCAATCCTATTTTTGCCTCCAGCAAGTGCACTAAAAGTTCACACCCCTTCAACGGTACCACAGATTCTTACTTTAATAGGGGAATCCTTGGAGTTAGTGACTAAATTCAAGTATCTGGGTATGTGGTTTGACCAAAAACTATCCTTCGGTGAGAACGTGGATGAACTGGCTAGGAAACTGAATACGAGACTCGACTTATTCTTTAAAATAAAGAACTTACTCATGAAGCAAAGGTTAGGCTAGTCCTATCAACATTTTTACCTCTATTGGACTATGCTGACCTCATTTACGGGCAGTGCTCTCCCTCCACGTTATCCAAATTGGACACACTGTATCACTGGGTGATTAGATTTATCACTGGAGCACCATACCGCACTCATCACTGCATACTCTATACTATGATGGGGTGGCCTTCGCTTAGCCTCCGACATCACATGAATGCAGAGCTCTGGACATATAGAGCTATCACCATAAGCTCCCTCAGTATATTTCCAACTGTTTGCCTGTCTCCCCAGTGAGCTGCTATGCTTTGAGGAGTCTCTCATGCATTTCCTTGGTAATCCCAAAGGTCAGGACTCACCTTGGGGCTGCAGCCATTAGCCATGCTCTCCTTGTAATCTGGAATAACATCCAAAAGTCAATAAAACTCATATCACTGGTAAGCATGATGCTATTCCAGGCATTACTACAATGTAAACTCTCTAAATCATGTGAATGCCAAACTTAAGTGCAACTCCGTCCTGAACTCTGGAAGTACTGCATGGATGTGCCCTCTCACCGCATAGCTCTTTACCCACCCTTCATCCCCTTCTAGAGTCTATCCAGGGCTCCTCTTTATGTACCGTCCTCCTGACCCTAGTGTTCTCCAGTCCGCCCTTCATCCCTCTTATCCTGTCAACCCAGGTCCCTACCCTAGCACTCCTTCTCATTATCACTCCCCACTACCTCCTTCCCTACTATTTACCCTTGCACCTAGTGTGCAATATGTGCTTCTGTACCACAACTGCCTAGTTAACTCCTTGTATCTCCTATCATTGCCCACTGCTGTGTTGAGGAAAATGTCAATGTCAATGAAAATTATACTGCTTGCCAATGATCACTGTACTTGTATATATTTTTCTTCTAATGTGCTTATATCCATTATTTCTTTGTACTTGTATTACATGTATTGCCCTGCTGACCATCCCAGGTCTACCTTGTAAACGAGCTTGTCTCAATGGTGTCTCGCCTGGTAAAATAAAGATAATTGATTGACTTGCTTGGCACAGGTTTGTTGCCTTCACTATGCCCTCTTTTAGTTTGGATCACTTTTCCTCCACCCCCCCGTCATCTCCCCCAGCCCCTGCTAGGTCATTCCTGAGGCATTCACCCATCAGAGTAAAATAAGCTCTTCTGAAGTCTAAGACTCTCGCCATTGTGTGGTTGGTTTCTGCAGCTGTTATGTTGAACCACTCTGTACAATGATCCCAGATAGCTTTCCACCTTTACGTCTGCAACACTGTCCCCGTTAGTAAGCACCAGGTCTAGTATTACCCCATCATGAGTGGGTTCACTGACTAGTTACCTTAGGAATGCCTCCTGCAGGGAGTCTAGGATTTCCCTGCTTCTAGCTGAAGCTGCAGCAGGGAGGCTTCAAGCTACATCTGACAGACTGAAGTCCCACACCAGCAACACCTCCCTCTTTTCTACCATTTTGCCAACTGCTTCTAACATTACCTGATCTAAGTCATCCCCCCATGCTGGAGGCCTATAGATCACGTCTGTCCAAATAGTGACTCCATTTCTTGACTCGGGTGACCCACAGCACCTCTGCCCCACCCCAAATTCCCAGTATTTCCATTGTTTTTATGCTTTCTTTCACATAAATCACCACTCCTCCTTTCCTTCCCTTCCTATGCTATCCCTTCTGTACATCATGTAGCCTGGTATGACCATGTCCCAGTCATGGCTGCCAGTGTACCATGACTCAGTAATGACCATAATATCTAGATCGGCCTCCCCCATGATGGCCTTTAGGTCTGGGATCTTTATTTAGGACATGTAAATGGGTCCAGAACTCTGGAAGCAGCCCACAAAGTGAACAACCTCCATTTCAAGGAATAAATGTGTCTGGTAGAAGGCTTTCTAGCAGCAGTCAGTACATCAGCAACCTTAGGGAATACCCCAAAATGTGCAATATCTATGTCTTCAGAAGCCATGCATACAGATGTAGGGATTTCAGGTCTGGATGGAGCAGGGATCCTTTGTCCTGTGACAACAGATCCTGAAGCAGAGGTACGGGGCAGGAGGCTCCACTGCCATCTGTTGTAGGAATGGAAACCATATCTGGCAAGGCCATAATGGAGCAATGAAGATAGAGTGGCACTCTCCATCACCAACTTTAGCAGCACCCTCTGCATTAGTGGAAATGGAAGAAATGCATATATGAATTTCTTTTTTGAAGAGAAGGACAACGCATCTTACCAGAAAACTCTAGGCCCTGGAGCAAGCAAGCAGAAATGTTCCAGTTTTGCATTGTAAGAAGTTACGAAAAGGTCCAACTGTGGACAACTCCAACTTGCAAAGAGGTCATCTACCATGGAGGGCATCAATTCCCATTCATGAATCTTGGACTGTGACCTATCTGCTAAGATGGTTGGAGACCTGAGAGATGTCCAGCTGACAACTGTAGGCCAAGGAACAGAGCCCAGTACCATACTCTCATTGCTTCCAGGCACAGGGGATAGGCATGAGTACCCATTGTCTGTTGATGTAATACAACACACTGGCATTGTCCATCTGTAGTAACAGAGGACCAGGACACAGATGTCCCTGAAATGCCTGGAGGCTGTACAAGACAACTCCCATCACCAGGACATTTATATGTAACCTGGCCTCCAGCTCGGTCCATGGGCCCTACGTCTTGTAAGGGCCAACATGAGCACCCCAGCCAGAGCCAGTGGCATCCATGGTGAGGATTTGTACAGGAGCATGTACAAGAAATGGAATGCTCTTTAATAGGTTTCCACAATCCATCCACCACAGCAATGCATTGTGAGGTGGGGACATGATGAGAACCATTTGGTCCAGTTCATCCGTCAGCTGATCCCAGTGGACCCTGAGTGTTCATGGAGGGATTCTATGTAGGTGGGCCAGTGACACCATCATAATGGTTGCAACCATGAGACCCAAGAGATGTAACATTGTTGTCACAGAGATATAGTGACTCCTGTATATCAACTGTGCTTGGCAATCAGATTTTCTGCTTTGTCCTGTAGCAGGAAAACACAACCCTTATCGGTGTTCAAGATTGCTCCTATGTACTGCAGTCTTTGGCAAGGAATCATCACAGATTTTGGCACTTTTACTGTGACCCCCAAGTCCTCAAGCAACTGCCTTGTTCGAGACAAGGTATGCAGAACAGCTTACCTGGAGCTGGCATTCAGAAGCCAGTTATCCAGATAAACACATACAGGCCTTCCCTGCAAAGGGCTGCTGCCATTACTGCCTATAATTGTCAGATCCATGGTGCAGAAGACAAGTCAAAGGGCAATACTCTGAATTGGTAATGTTCCCCCTCAAGCACATAGCGGGAGTATTGCCTGTGGGATTTTCTGATCTTGAGATGAAGGTATGCATCCTCCATATATAGGGAACAAATCCAGCTGCCTGTGTGCAGAAGAGGAATTAGAGCTTGCAGGAAAACCATTCAAAACTTGTATTCTATGTAGGTGTTGAGATCCCTGAGATACAACACAAGATGCAGATCCCCAGTCCATTTTGTAACTAGAAAGTATCTGGAATAGAACTGTTTGATTCTCTGTTGAGGAGGAACAGGTTTTATAGAACATTTTTGGAATAATGATTGAACTTCTTCCTTCAGAAGGGACAAATGGCATGGAGGATAACAGGAAGGAGGGTGGAGGGGTTCTAGCAGCTCCAGAGCATGGCCCCTTGCAATTATCTCCAGAACCCACTCGTCCGTTGTAATCTCCTGCCATTCTTTGAGATGCAGGGAGAGTCTGCACCCCACAAGCACCCCTGGAGGTAATAGTGGAGGTGGGGCTGTCTCTGGAAGACAGTCATGCAGAATCAGTGGTGGCAGTGCTACCAGTACTAACTACCTTTGGTGCCTTTGTATGGGCACCTGATGGAGGAGCCCTGGCAAGAGGCCACCTCCTCTGCCACAGCCTAGCTGACAGTAGGCATGGCTGCGTCTGGCAGCAGGTTGATGAAAGCATCCCCTCCCATGATCCTGGCAGGAATGGGATTCATGGATTTGACAGACCTCAGAGTCATTTTTGAGGTCTGCAGGCTCTTAAGGCCTCTTCAGCATCATAACCAAACAGTTTTACCCCCCAAAAGGGGCATTTAAAATTGTTTGTTGCACATCATTGGCAAAACCATTAACTCTGAGCCAAGAATATCTTCTCATACAAATGCCATAAGCAGCAGCATCAGATACATCATGGGAGTAAGAAATGCTTGCCAACCTCTGCCCCAGAACTTAAGGTTTTAAATAACTCACTCTTTGCAGAGCCATCCGGCAAAGCCTGGGCTGCAGTTTCTGCAGCGTTCCACAAACTGTTCTGATATTTTATCATATGGGCCTGATAGTTTGCAATCCTAAGGCTCTGCGAGGCAGAGGCATATGTATACTTGCCCATCACATCCAGCCTCCTAGATTCTTTATCAGGAGGCAAAGTACTCATGCCATAATGAATACAGTGGCACCTTCTGACTGGCTGACATAAGGCTTAGTAGAGGAAGCAGGATACTGCTTAACAGCCTTTCTGGAAACTGTGGCAGTGAGTTTGGTCTGTACTATGCAGCAAAGG
Organism: Neoceratodus forsteri; assembly: GCA_016271365.2. Lineage (NCBI taxonomy): Eukaryota > Metazoa > Chordata > Ceratodontiformes > Ceratodontidae > Neoceratodus > Neoceratodus forsteri. The sequence goes on along the minus strand of CM028137.1, from coordinate 820,879,375 downwards.
TAGCATCCTCTAATGCAGGGTATATAGGTGAAATTATCATGGAGGGTGTGCAAGGGATCTCCAAAAATTCTATCAGATTTCTTTTTGTGGAATCTTCCTCTTCCACAGCAAAGCTCATGGCAATTTGCATTTGCTGCATCATGTCTTGAAAAGTAGGATCCTCAGGAGGAGACCTCAGGGTGTAAACCACTGAGTCCTCATTGCAGGATGAGAGGGTAGAACTACAGCATTGTGCTACATATTGTTCTCCATCATATTCCACCTCTAAATCCTCCTCTAATAACTTGAGGTCAGGATTATATTCAACCTCTTCATTGATGTCTCTATCGATGATGGGTGCCACAGAATGCACTGGTGGCACCAGCAGCAGCTGAGAGGAAGGAATCTGCAACATGCTAGTAGAGGCCATCGATGAATTGGTGGAATAACTGCCTGTAGTAGTAGTACAGGCAGAATGCGGCTGACCATTTTTGAGCATGACGCCAGCACAGCCTGAGAGTTGATGGTGACCTGTAAAGGGGCCAGGACTACTTGCCTTGGCCTGATGACAGTGGCGTCGTACCATTCATAGTAGGTATGGTAGAGCTTAAACCAAGACCTGACCTTGGAGTCTCATCGACGGGCGGGAGGGGCTGTCGTCAATGTCACTAGAGCAGGCGATAAGGCAATAGAGTTACCTTGTGTCAATGGTGACTGGGACCTTGCTGGCGAAGCAGATCTCTTTTTTCTCTCTGTTTGTGCTTATGACCCAACAATGAGGAGGGCCATGATGTTAACTGTTCCCTGTTCCGGTCCTTCATGTTTGGCAGCAGTTTCTCAGCCAACAGTGAGGGAGACACAGATTTTGGACCTTGTTCCTCCTCCATGGCTTTTATAGTTCTAAGGAGAAGGAATTTTGTTGAGCTTTCTTGTGGCTTCGTCTTGTAGCCTGGTTGAAACTGTGGCAAATCTCACAAGTCTACAAGTTGTGAGACAGACCCAAGCAGCACACACAGACTGTGTGTGTATCTCCTTTGTAAATTTTCTCTCCACACTTACAGCACTGAAATAAAGAATCTTTCAACCTCAGTGGCATGCAGAGATGATGAAATAAACTGTTAAATAAAGTAAAAGAATAAACAGCAACGACTAGCAGGTCCAACAAGGATGATCAAGAACAGGAAAACAACGGAGGAGTGATGGGGCCACCCACTTTTATACAGGCAGTGATGCAGGATGTAGTCGTGGATGCCCCTGGCTAGCAAAAGTTTCTGTCTAGTCCTAGTGCCTGACAGTTATAGAGTTTCAAAGGTGTGGCCCAATGGAGGAGATAGGCTTGACGAAGATACTACATACTTACCATAATTTTTGATGTCCCAGAATATCTTCAACGCTGATTCTCACTAACAGGTCTGGGGGCAGAGGCACTAGGACCCCATGGGAGCACATTTTTTGTGCAGGAAGGGAGCTGATGGCAATTACTGATGGCACCTGCGCACCTCACGTCGTGTCACACAGGCCCACAATAACCAAGTCTGACTCCCTCACACACCTCAGTGGTTCCTTTGCCAGGAGAGAAACAAAGCAGAGAGAAAATAAAAGATAGGATGAGATACTTTCTAGCCCAGAGGGATAGGGAAAGGATATAGGAAATAAAATAAACAACCAAAATAAAACCCAACTACCAGCACAGTACCTAAGAGTTGGGCCTACTAGGTGGGACCAAATAGAGCCAGAGTTTGATATCACTAGCCAGACAGGAGGTGGATGGTGATAGGGGAAAAAAGATAGGTCAGCAGTCCTGAGCATGTGGCTCTGGCAGATGCAAAAAGGGGACATCCAGCACTGAGCCCCCTTGCAAATAAGTTGGCAAAAGGAAAAATGACATAAAGACTCCCAAAAAGGAATAACTCCATGTGCCCAAATAATGACTGAGTGAACTCAAGAGTAGGCTCATATCCCTGTTTCCTCTATGACAGATAGGAGAAAGTGAAGATTAAGGGCATGTGGGGTTGCAGGACTTGCAGTCCTATTGAGTCAACAATGGTGGTCTCATCTGGCATCCCCAGGGGTACTGTGCCTAGGCCCAAAAGCACAAAGAGATGTAACAATGGGTATACCAACCAAAATGTTTTAGTAACATGATGGAAAAAAGATTAAAATAGACTCGCTTCTCCCTGCAACCACAGGGATGTACTGTGTGATGCTAGTGTGAAGCTAGGTGGGATAGTGCCCAGGGCACATGTTACATCTATTAAAGAATAGGGATATACCCTTGAGGGGATATACCCTGGGCAGGAAGAAAGGGGACAAAATAAATGGAGGGAAGGGGTTACCTACCTACCTACCCAAGAAAGGTCATTTTTTTTGTCTTTGTTCTTTTGGTTGGCAGGAGGCCCACATAGGATCCTCATTCACATTTTGTTGTTGCTGTTGTAGGTGGTGGTGAGAGTTGGCGCAAGGATGCTCAACTCTCATTTGTATTTTTGTATAATAAAAAACAGAAGGCAACCCTTGTAAAGGGTGTGGCAGAAGAGAAGCCCACCAATTAGGAGAAAAAGGCTGCCAGCACCCACAGGGTAAGCTGCCCAGAGGCCCTGGCTGTGCTGGGGATGGGGGGACGGACGTGTGAATCAATTGCTGAAGATAGTCTGGAAGATCAACAATTACGGTAAATACATCATTTTCTTATCTTCCAAGTGTAACTCCTAGGTGGCGCTATCCCAAGGGCTACTACCCCTGCCTGCTTGGCTAGTAGCAGGTTAAGGGGCCTGGGTAATGAAATGGGTGCCTCCACCTGGAGGTCAGGGTTGTTAGTGGTCAAGCTAACCTGGACACAGCCCTCCGGGACACTGTAACCTCCCTCTTTCCTTTCTAGTGGCCTGAACAATATACAATAATTATTTTCACAATGACCCTTATTCACCAGGCAATTTCCCACACTGTTTGCACTTACCACCAGGGCTGGTTCCTGTAGCTTGACCCTGAGGGCCGCCTGTAAAACAAGGTTAAGCACAGCAAATAGCAACAGTACAATACTTTTGACACAAACTGGAACCACAGTCAGGTTAAATGCAAACAAAGTTAAATCTGATTTATTCAGGGGATTTGAACATGGGAGGGGTGTAATCAGGTTGATTTGCTTAAAGGGGAAGTCTACCATAGTTTCACACCAATATTTTCCCAGCTTCTTATGTGTTACTGTTGTGTGCCTCCTCCAGTTGTCATCAGTCCTATTGCTGTTCAACTCTAGATTATAAATAAAAATATACAGCCCCCAGAAGTTATCAATGTGTTTGTCCTCCATTTTACCATCAATGTTGCTGGAGGATGATGTCATCAGAGCAACAGATAATGGTGCTGCACTAAATGCAGTTCCACCAGTAAACCACACCCCCAGTGTTTGGTTCTCCACTTGAGTAATGGAGGAACCCTTTAAGTGTTGTGCACATCCTGAAGTGCAGGTGTAATAGGGACTAGGACATGTGAGTGTGATGCAGCACTGACTTGAGGTACATACAGTATTCATATAAGGAAGTGCCTGTATGTGCTGTGTTACTGTTTCTGTTAGCAAAAACAGTTTACCCAATAAATGACTCTGGGTGCAACAAGAGCTATAAGTGGTATTATTCAGCTGTTGTATTATGTTGTATGTGTGTTAGCATTCTCTGTTTTGATTGACACCAGCAGTGAGAAACAATCTTGCAAATATGCCCCTTTCCCTTTGTAACTAGGCAGTCAGTGATTGGATGATGGCTGTAAGGCAATAAAGAATTCAGCTATAACAAGGAATAGGTTACCAGGAAAGCATCAGCTGCAGCATATGGAAGAACGGTAATCTAGTGGTTAAAGCACAGGCACACGCACTGGGGAACTCTGGTTCAAATCCTACTAGAGTCCCTTACTCTCTAACCCTTAAGAAGTTCCCCTAACCTCCCTTGAAACTGTGATGGCCCCTCAGGTCCATGACTTTAAAAGTGCCCCAGTTCCCATTATAAATCATTAGCAGTGAAGTGAGAGCTACAGCACTTCTCTTTCAAGGTACTAAGGATAAGCTGTGGCAACCCCCCACACATACACTTTGTAATGCCAGCATTGAAGTAGGATGTCCCTCACATATCAGATGCTATACCTCAGCTATTGTAGGTAAAGAAACTAATCAGTCTCAGTGTTTGTAGTGCTTTGTATTTGCTTAGCTCACTCCTCCCATGCCATATGCATTCTGTGCCTTGGTATGTCCAGTCAGAAACTTAGATTTAAAGAGCATTTGAAATGCAAAACAATGCACTTTATAAAGTAAATGATCTAGCTCTCCACTTTCAGGCTGCCGAAAGGGATGTGTATAATTCAGTCTTTTGTGATCCTTTGGTAAACTGCCCAGGCACACCTTGTAATAAATCTTCTCAAGGGTGTTCACTTGGTTCAATACAGAGTGACTGATTGACTGCTCGACTGATTGATTGGTTGATGGACTGATTCAGTCTATTGCTCTCTGCAACATGTTACAACCGCCTCACAGAGAGAAATGAACAGTACACAGAAACAGATTTTGTTTCCTATGAATGAAATACTATTAGATGTATTATTTGCCCTACACATACAGTATTAAGGCTACAAGTACTACTCCCTGTGTGAGCTGCATGACAGAACTGCCTAAAGCCATTGCAAACTTAAACTAAAATCAGGATAGACAGCATTGATACTCTTATGTTTTGTTCTGCACTGTTGCTGCAGTGACATCAAGGAATGGGAGGGGCTGTATTACAAGTGACTCATTTGCATGTAAATGGAGGCTTGCTTGACATTTTACTACCTTGTGTCAGAGCCTCAAACTCTAGCTATGAGTTGCAACAGAAGAAATGGCTGATCTCTTATTGACATATGTACAGTACTTGATGTAATGTATAATAAATACGTCAGACATAGCCAAATCATAAATATACAGAAGTCGTCTCCTTTAAAAGCTATATTAATCAGACAGTTATGCATGCAGTTCAGAGTCCCTACACAATCACACACTCTGGGTACCCAGGTAGGAAAACAGTGGACCAGCCAGGAATGTTGCAGCTGGTTGGGGCCCTGTGATGGAAGAAAGCAACATGCACAACACACACTATTTGTAATTCAGAGCCGGAGGGCTCAGTTTGTCAAAGAAAAGGTAACAAGACAATCAGATGACAACACTTTTAGATTTAGCTGTTGTTGCAGGGAGCTACCCTGATGTTTACTCACGATACCCAATATTGGACACAGGCAGGACAAAATTGAGACTGCAGGCTGTTAAGCTGGAGTGCCCGGAGAAGCAGGGCCCACATGAATCACTGAGGCATCGTTCCTGTTCAAGGCATTGAGCAGGAGGCTGATCCCCAGGCCAGTCTCTCGTTGATGACTTTCTCTGCGTAGCAGGTTTTCTGGCTGGGCCAGTGTAGCAGGGCCCAGGCAATTGGAAATGGGTATGGATTCAGTCTGTGGTGCTGGATACAGCCTCCAGCAAGCAAAACACAGTTTCGACACACAGTAGGGAATCAAATCACGACCTACTATAAGCACACAGCACATTCACATGTAAGGAAATTCCACTGTACCAGGCAAATGACTCCCCGTTCACAATTACAGAGTCCCGGCACAATTTGGGAGTTCAGAGGTAGCTGAAAGTCCTGACAGGTCGATCGCATTCAGCAAATCTTCGGTCTTCTTCAGGTTAAAGCCCGGTCACAATTCAGTGGCTTAATTCGCTCTCAAAATTCGGATTCAGTCCAGAAAAAAAAAACACAAGTTCCCTCTCAGGAACAGCAGGCAGGCATGCAGGCCCAACTCAGGCTTTTCCAGAGTTCTCCCACACAAATCCACTATGGATTGCTGCTCGAACTATCTCGAGGTGTTACTTCTTCACGTCCCAACTCAGATCTCACTGAAACTGCAAGCAGTGTGGGACTTTCCCCAAGATCCAAAAGGTTCGGTTGGCTGATCTGTCTGTCTGTCAGTCACAACAAGGGCTCCCCCTCCAGGTTATTTTAGGTGCCAAAAGCCCAAAACTAAAATTCGTACAAGTTTTGGCCCCACCAAACCCCTGTAGGCAGGCTCCATTTTAGAGACCCAAATGTACTGATTGGCCCATTCTGCAATCCAGGACCAAAATGATGGAAACAAACAGAACTGTCCATGCTGCAAAGAAGGCAGGTTAGAACAAACTGCAATATTATTACTACTCTAACAAATGAACAGCAAACAAGTACGTCTTCTAACAGAGATCCCTCTCAGATGAATTATGACTGCAATCCAGGCAGCTCTTAAAGAGACAGTACACAGAGGCTATACAGGCACTCTCTGGCAATACATTTAAACTGCTAAAACGCAGAACACCAGCCTGACAGTGAGCATTTAGGCAAGCTCAAGGAAGACTTTTCAGGAACCCCCATTTGTAGGGGGGGTTATACAAGAATCAGACTTCACCACTGATTCCCACTAATAGGTCCAAGTACCTCACTTCCCTAAATTAGGGAGGAGCTGGTTCACCCTGAAGGTAAGAACTACCCTAAGCCCTCTGTAAGAGGTAAAACACCTGAGAACAGGGGCTTCTAAAGGGTCTGGCAAGACCCGAAGCTGGTTAGGGTCAGACAGAGGCTCCTGTGTCACAGGAGCAAAAGCGTGCCCCAATAGCTCTCATCTGAACCTACAGAAAAAGAAATGAGCCCCCTGGAATTATGAGTTAAGCACCTGTCACCAGGCCAGTCTTGAGAGGTGAAGCAAGGACATCCACCTAATACAGACTACAGTTCCCACCAGCCTGGAGGCCACCTCATTGGCATGGTACAATGTTCTTGATTGGTGCCTCGCTAATTCCAGGCCCTTGGCAGAAAGACATGTGGCTTGCCCAATTAACTCACAGCTAGGAGCCATGCTAGCTGCACCCACCCTGATGTTCTGCAATGCACATCATGGTGCGAGCTGAGGTGAAAACCTCCCTACCTTGGCATCTGCCTGAGCAGAGTCAGCCTCAGGAGGTCAGTCATGCACTGGGCATTTAAGCCCTGTCAGGGTCTGCAAGACCTCAGTGCCCAAGCTGGGGTGAGGTACTGCCTCTGCAGAGCCCTCAGGTACACAGTACCAAAACTGGATGCCCCTGGGGACCGCAGGGCATGAAAAGGGATGTCTCCAGACTGTGTTTGAAGATTTCTTGAAGGCTCTAGGCTAAGCAGGGATGAATGAAGAGTCATCACTGAAATCTCCTGGGAGTCCCAGCTGCAAGGACATGTAACTGGAAAGGGAGCCCATATCCAGTGCCCACAACATGTCTGCAAGGAATCTCTGGTACAGGGAGTACACAGACATCGAAGACACAGGCAAGGAGGATTTTGTGTCCTCAGAGGGGGACTCTGATGGAGCGGAGGCGCTGGGCACATATAGGGGTGCACCAGGGGAACAGGTTGAAACTGAACCCTGTCAGTGTCTATGGAACTGGTGTAAGGCACCAGCCATCCCTCTGTACTGATTCCAGGTGTGACTCCAGAGGGCCCATGATCCCTGGAAGCTTGTGCAAAGGTGGCGGAGGTCAGAGAGGGAAATGAGAGACAGGGACTGCAGGGCCTCTGCCTGGGCTGCCGGGATGCACAGAGTACCTCGCCCGAGGGGAGAGCTTGGCAGGACCACCCAAACAGGACTGACACTTGAAGTTCGTACAAATGAATGTATTTATAATTGTAAATAGTGTGTTTAAGTGTGAAAGATCAGACTTGTATGACTATATAATTTATCGTAATTTTAATAAGTGTTGTATTGTATTAGATAATTTTGTATATAACATTATTGTTGTTACCCTCTCCCCAGGCATGGCTGAAAATGGGCTTTTGGCCAGTCCACCTTCCTGGTAAATGGAATAAATAAATAAATAAAAACCTACAAAAGAGGAGCAACCCAATTGGCGCCGATGGAGGAATTCCCGCAGGTGAGGAGATCAAAGACATACAATCCCCTCAGGGCAGCTCTGATCCTCTCCAGTGATGGGTGCAGCAAATGGGTCTGGGGAGAACTCCAACTCCTGGCTGTCATCTGATTGCAAGCCAGTGCCACCTCCGGCACCAGGCCAAGGGACGATAACTGGCCTGTAGATGGGTGCCACTGCTGTTGCTGTACTCTGTGCCGTGCCCAGCACTGGGTGCAGTGTCAACCCTGGGGCCATCCCCACTCCTGGTGCTGCAAGTAGCATCAGGGATGGTATACGGGGTGACACAGGCACTGGCACCGCATCCTGGTCCAGGATTGACACCATAGCCAGTGCCACGTTCATCGCTGTACTCTGTGCCAGTGCCACTAGAGCTGCTGGGTAAGAGACCATCACCGTGGCTAACTGATGCCGCATGCCCCTGTACTATCTCCTGACACCAGGAATGGTGTCAGGTTTTGACCCGATGTTGTGGCTGACACCACCCCACTCTTAGACAGGGTATCAGGAGCTGGGGTAGCACAAAGCCACAACACCAAGGTGTCCACCAAGGAAGACAGAGTGTGTAGCTTCAGCCGCACCACTGTGGATGTCTGCTGTCCAGGACAGACAGACTTGGGGGGTGCATAGCCAACTGCCCAGCAGCCAGCTGTCCACCACACCCACTCACTCACAGGGCCTCTGACACCTTGGTGAGGTGATGTCTAGGAGGACCCTGAGCTGCCTGCAAAACTAGGAATTGGCTGACCCCACTTCACTGTGCAGATTTCATAGGTATGCTGGTCCACTGAGAAGCAGGCACTGCAGCAATGGGTTTCCCACAGGGGCAACAATGCTTGATGGGAGGCTGCTAGTGTTCTTGGACTTCTTGGCCACCTTCTTCTCGTTCTCAGGTGTCGGCATCATGGAAAACAAAAAAAGAGAAAGTTAGTAGGCACCGCAACAAAAAACTGAGTGGTGACACAGACAGAAATATGGCAGTGTCAATGAACTGAGGTGCTGTTGCTCTCATGGTGCATACTCGATGCGGGAAGAACAGAACTGAGGTGCATGAAGGAGCAGGTGTTGGTTATTGGCTGATATGCATGGCACCATGTGAGGTGTGTAGGCATCATCAGTACCTGATGTTGGCTCATTGTCTGCAAAAAATGTGCTCCCATGGGGTCCTAGTGCCTCTAGCCCCAGGCCCATTAGTTGGAATTAATTGTGAAGACTGATTCTTGGAAGATTAGAGGATTGCAGTTACTAACACCCTGAAGCTCTCTGTGCAATGTAGTAAGGCAGCAGTAAAGGCTAACAGGATACCGGCAGTTCCAGCCTACCTAGGACTGGGAGTGAGACTGCCCTGTGAACTTTTCATCAATACTGACAACCCACATCCTTGTAATTGGCAGCAGGAGCTGTCTTTGCTGTGCTAGGACTGCAGCCAATCAGCACGTGTAGGCACTCGAGGGAAGGAGGGACTTCCTCTGTTTGCCCTGATTGCTGACCAGGATTGCCAAGGAGCCATGCGGTTGCACCGCCATTCCATCCCACTCAGGGTTGTGAGCCAGACTGCTCTTTGGGGCTAACCCGAGAACTTTTTTTTTTTTTTTTTAGTCTTTGGTAACCGGGTCAGGCCCACTAGGCACAAGTGCCAGTTTTCAGGGGTGACCTGGGAGCACTGGGTGGTTAAGTGACTTGCTCAGAGTCACACAGTATGCAAGTGGAGGTTGTGAGAATCAAACTCAGTTCTGGTCTGCTGGATGTACCAAGCTTGTTCACACCTCGTTCCTCTAACTTCTAGGCTATACTGCCAGCCAATACTGCCGATACCAACAGCCCACATCCTTGTAATTAGCAGCAGGAGCCACTTTTTCTGTGCCAGGACTGTAGCCAATCAGAGCACATAGCGCTAGAGGGACTTTGTCTATTCATAATCCATTGGCTAGCCAGAGGTCCCAGTGTGAGTGGATCAGCAGGTGTGGAAATCCTCAAGGATGTCACTGGGGGGGTGAACTCTGCCCAACTTTACCCTGCAGTCTGTAAATACTGTTTCCACTCTGTGTTGATGAGGAAGGAAAGAACTTTAATTGAACACAAATGTACCTGTTCTGCATTAATACTATAGTTATTCACAAAGCTTATCTTTATCCGTAATCTAGGGTATTGTTCAGGGGCTGCACTGCTCTGAATGGTATAATATTTAGTAGTATTGTATTTGTTCTGAGCACTAGGCTACGTTTTGTGAAGTATACTGTTGCTGTGCTCTGTTGCTCTTCCTGTAGCTTTAGTAACCTCAGGTAGTACTGTTTTGACTCCATTTGTTTCCTTTACTTGTATTTGAACAATGCCTCCCCATTCCCTCCATTCCCACTGCTCTTGCTCATTCCTGTTCCTTCTCTCCCTTTCCCTCCCAGTGTGCAACAGGTGTAGCACCTTCCCACTATCTCCTGGCGTCATTGCCTTCCCTTCCCAACTCTTACCCCTTTGAGTGTTCCCTCTCTCAATCGCGATGCCTTGTAGTGCTCTATCTTTCCACTCTCCATTGCTCGAGGACTGTGTGGCTCTTCACCCCCGCTGCTCAGAACCTTCCAACAAGTTTTCATTGCTTTTCTTCTCAACCTTTCAGGTAATGTAGAACTTAATCCTGGTCCCTTTCCAGCACCACTGTCCCGTCTTTGCCTAAGGGTCTTCGCATTCACCACCTCAGTGTGAAGAGTCTGCTTCCTAAGATAGACCAACTTAGGCTGTGGGTACTGCAATCTAACCCAAATGTCCTGGTCATAACTGAATCCTGACATCTCTGTCCCTAGTTACGCAATTTTTAGGCAAGACAGTGATAAATGAGGAGGTAGTGTGCTAGTATATTTCTTTTGTAATATTTTCTGTGATGTTGTCTTCCGTACTGACATACTTTCCTCCCATGAACATCTCTTTTGTAAACCCTCCTTCCACTTCTCCCTTCCCATCTTCATCTGCAGTATTCATCTTCCCTAAAGCTAAACCTGACCCTGCCCCTTCCCTTCTCTCATCCCTGCTTACTCATACCTCTGCTGGTGAACTTAATATCCTGGGGGATTTCAACCTAAACTGGTCCTCTCATACCCACAAACTCCTCATCCAAAAGATTGAGACAATCTCACACAGTTAATTTTGGCTACATGACAATTCATCACTGTCATTTCATTCTGCCACTTCTTCATCTGGACTATTTGCTCTGACATCAATTGGCTCCCACATCAATTCATCCCCGGACAATTCGCCCCCAGTGTAAATAAATAAACTCCAGGTTGGCACAACTCACCCATCAGATGAGGCAATGTGCTTGAGGGTTGTGGGAGTGGAAGTCATACTGTATTGTTGTTGGAGTACAGTACAATATGTAGTGGGAGCAAATTGTCTGGGGACAAACTGATGTGTGAGCTGACTGACACTAGAGCTAATAGTCTGCGGTGAGTTGTCGTAGAGCGAATTGACCAGGACTAATTGACATGTTCCCACTAATTTGAGATGGTCAGACCCTACCTGTCACAATCCTCATTTGTCCAACCATTTCCTTATGACTGGGTCCTCTCCACTCACCCTTACAAAATTCATGCTGCTGGTATCCTCCCGTACTGTATCAGTGAGCACTGTTTGGTCTACTGTGTTCAGAAAAATTTACTGTCCAAAAATTCCTCTATGTTACATCTGGGCTTGGTTGTTCAGCTCCTCCAAGCTGGACACCCTGCATGCTAACCTGAGGTCCTCCATCTGTGTTCCATTTGTTTACTGCTTGGACATAAATGTTGCCCTTTCTCTTCCAGTCTAACTTCTCTTATATCTGGGATAATCACGCTGTCCCTGAAAAGGTCTCGAGTATGAGGTGCTCCACTCACCTCCTCTGGATAACCTCTGAATTCACCTCTCTTTTTAGGACTTGTGAATCAGCCAAACCCACCACAGGTCCACTGGTTTCCAAGCAGATTGGTTGAGGTACAAACTATGGAATACTTGTATGATGGCCCTGCATGAGGCAAAAGCAAATTATTTTGCCACCATCCTTCAGAACAATATTAATTCCCAGATAAATTATGGAGGGGTCATCCACTCTATTTGTAACCCTCCTCCTAGGTATCAGCCCCCACTCTCAAGCCCCGCACCCCCCTCCCCGTAGTCTGTTCTAACCCTGCTGAGGTGGCTGCCACTTTCAACACTTCATAACTTGGGCCTCTTCTCCCTCTTGCTTCATTAATTCCCATACCCCCACTTCCCCTCTACTACCTTCTCTTTTTCTCCAGTTACAGTCATTGAGGTACTGTCTGCTCTGCTCTTCCTCAACCCCTCCAAAGGCTATAGCCCTGATGGCCTTGACCCCCAAACTTCTTCACCTTTCCACCCCAGCTATAGCTGCTCCCCCTCTCGCTGCTTCTAAATCTCTCCTTTCAGATTGGTTCAGCTCCCCAATGTTGGAAACAGGCTATAAGTCCTCCCTCTTCACAACAGTGGTGACACTTGAGCCCTGGGAACTACTGCCCTATTTTTCTTCTCCCATCTCTAGCCAAACTTCAAGAAAAATGTGTCCTCTCCCAACCTTCCAACTTTGATTCCTCATCTTTTCCATCTCCTTTCCAGGCTGGCTTCTGGAAATCTCACGCCACAATTTTCTCTCTACTCTGTCTCACTGATTTGATCCTTAATGGGATGGATAAGGGACATATTTCTGCTGCCATTTTTATTGATCTGGCAAAGGCCTTTGGCTCAGAAGCACACCCTTTACTTTTGGATAATTTAAAGTGTGCCTGATTGTCAGTCTCTGTGCTTGACTGGTTTCGATGCCAGTCTGTCTAGGTAGAGAAGTCCCTCCCCCACCTCCCCATTAACTCTGATGTACCACAAGACTCCATTTTAGGGCCAATACTCCTCCAGTCTTCTTAATGACCTCCCCTCTGCCTGTCTCAACAAACATTCATGTGTATGCATGGTACTCTATGCCTCCACAGCATCTGCCCACCTTTTGTAGCAGGTCTTATAGCAGGATTTGATAGTGTCCAGTGCTGGTTCTGTGCTAACCAACTCTAACTGAATGCCAAGCAAACTGTCACCATGAAATACCTAGGTGTGTGGCTAAGAAGTTACACCCTAAATTAGGAGCTCTTTACAGGAACAAATCCTATCTTCCACTCCCCATCCAGTGGGAGATCATGGTTAAGATGATCATACCTCTGGTTATGCACATGTGGTCTATGGTGGGGCTCCTAAATCTTCCTTAGCCAGACTGGGCCACTCCTTTCATTTCATCTGTCGCTTTGCCACTAACTCCCCTTACCCATCACTGTACCCTTTACCACCTCCTCTCCCTTCCCTCTCACCACCTCTCCTATGGTGCTTCATCTCTAAATTCTGGTTTTCTTCACTTTCCTCAAACCTCTCTGACTTGCTCTGTCTCTCTGCGCCCCCCCCACTCTATACGCTCCTCCAGCTTTCACTCTTTTTTTACTTAACGCTTCTCCTCATCAGCAGAACAACTCTCTTTCTCAGGTCGCCTGCCCTCACTCTAGAACTCACTTCCTCTCTCTATCTGTTTAGCCCCCCCTTACCGCTCTCTCAAACTACTTCTGCTGTTTCACTTTGCTTCCCCTTGTACCAGTTCCTTACCATACTGTTTCTGAACCCTTAAGAACCATGCCTCTGGGCTCCCTTAGTTAACATTAGTTAAGTTATTGCAATCTGATTTGCACCTTATGTTTAGTTCTTAGTCTTTGGCCCTATCATTGTCACTGTGTACATTAATTTAGCTCTAGGGCTTCACTGCAGTACTGTATCATGTTTATCTTATTGATCTTTGTACCAACAATTCTCAGGACCTTGCTGATTTACTCACTGTCTGTGTACCATATGTTCCCTATCCCCCTGGACTGCACTTGGGAACCAGCTCTGGCTCAGTGTGCCTTTCCCGGCTACTAATTTCCAAACAAATAACAAGTAGAGTATTTACAAGCAGAAAAAAGGAGCTCATACTACCTTAGTTCATATCTATTGTGCGGCCGCACCTGGAGTACTACATACAATTTAGGAGCCCCTTGCACAAAAAACAACAAGAAGTGTGGGGGGGGGGGCACTGTGGAGCCCAAGCAAGATAGTCGCAAGGAATAGCAGCTCTGTGTAGTAACATCTTTAATTACGCTTGAAACTTCATGTTTTTGGGAGAACTGACAGCTTATTTTGATACTATCTGGTGTCGTAAGATTTTCTTTCAGAAATGGTAAAGTCTCAAAAAGAAAAGCAGCAAAATAAAGGAGCTAAAAGTAAAAAATCCTTCAGAACCACTGTACATGAGATCGGCCGCAGGTAAAGAACCATTCATGGTGGACCCTGCAGAGGAAGAAACCCTTCAGAGTGTAGGACTTAAACTCAACAAGCTAATTTTTGCAGTAACTGGACTTGTCGATCAGTTTGACACCTTGACAAATCGTGTGGTGGTTTTGGAGACATGGTTCGATTCCCTGAAAACGGAGACTCTGGAAGCCACTAAGCATTCTGATGCGGCGATGGAGGCAGTGTCAAATATTATAAAGGAAAATCATTTGCGCTTCCGCATCGAATCCCTTGAAAACCAAGCATGTTCAGCTAACATTCGTATGACTGGTATGCCGGATGGGTCGGAAGGTGACCATCTACTACTTTTTCTAAAAGAATGGCTGGAACAACAGCTTGGGGAGGAAGCAAAAAGCCATCAACTGGTGCTGCAGAAAGCATACAGGGTTACTACTTGAGGAAAGCAAGGCAATCCAGAGGCACTGCGTGTCATTGTGGCTACTACTGACAGCGTGGGCACCAGAGATTTTATCCTAGCACTTGCAAGAAAGGCTAGGACTTTGCTACATGCTGGACAGCAAATTTACATTTATCTGGACCTTAGCTTTGCTACAAGACAAAAGAAAAAGCATTTTGACAGAGTCCGAGCTATGTTGAGGGAGGCAGACATCCAGCAAGGAATGGTGTTTCCTGTCTGCCTCTGCATAGTTTACCAGAGTATGGTCTGTATTTTTACTGACCCAACAGACGTCCTGAAATGGGCACAAAGACATGTTAGATGTTCCTCGGCTCAAGCCGAAGACCAGGACTCTGATAATGAGAACCTTACTTGATTTCTTTGGCCCTCCACTGCAGCCTTCAGCTCAGTACTTTCCCCTTTCTACACTGAGTTGTTTGACTCAGCAGGCTGTTCCTTTCTCATTTTTGTGTATTATTAATTAATTGAGTAATGGATGTTGTTCCAGTTGAACAGCCAAATCCAAAGGACTTCAGAGACCTACTACTTACCATACACTGTTGGTATTATTCACTCCTTCCCCTGGTTTGGGAGGGGTGTTCATATGCTGTTCAGTTTTCAACCTTTTAGTACTGTTATTAGCTGTGCCACTGTGGCTGACTGTTTAAAATGTTTCTCTCATTTAATGATTTAAACTGCTCCTAGTAAGCACTCTATAATTACTGGCCACAATTTTTTTCCATAGAGAAAGCCAGATATAATTTGCCATTATAACCAGCCGAGCTGGTTATAACGGCAAACACGCACCAGCTTTCTCTCTAGAGAAGCGCGAGACACAAACACCTGCAGAGCAAATGAAAGAATTCAGCCACTCACGCTTCATCAGAAGCTGGTGTTCTCTCAGTTCTGTTGTTGTTCTCCGTGACACTAAACAAATACTCAACTGCTAGAGATCTTCATGCTGTGGTGATCATAGTTATCTGCTTCCTGTGGAGATCTGGGTGTTGCGTTGTCAGAGGAAAGTGTTAGGCTAGCGTGGGTTAGGGAGCGTGTAAAATGTGTGGCAAATTATAAAAAATAAAGTAATGGGGAGGTGATTATTTACTCTAATTTTACAAACACCCTTGGTGTGGGATGCCTAAATAAACCACTCGGGCTTCGCCTTCAGGGTTTATGTGGCATCCCACACCTCGGGTGTGTGTAAAATTCTCATTGTAACCACCTCCCCATACATTATGGAGCTCAAACTCCTCTGTTTCCACAGATATTGTGGACAACTGCATTTTGCATGGCATAATTTTTTTTCCTCCATGGGTTGGAAGACTTAGACTTTGATGGACTTTAATGTTTTACTTACTGTTATAAGCCATGCCGCTCATGGACTCCTTAACACAGCAAATTTAATTTGATGAACTGTATTAGAGATATCATTGACTATTGCCCCTCAAAGATGTATCTTATGACATACAACAAAGTAATTTTGTGTATATTAAGAGGAGTGGTGCCCTCCGTGCAGTCCTATAAAAGTTTTTTTTATGCTCTTTGTCTGAAATCTATACTGTGTGTACACTGTTAAACCCATAAACAAAAACTGAAAAAAGGAAAAAGGCAAGTGGTGGAATGAAGGGCCACAGAAATGATTTAGGGACAGCAAGTGCTCTCATATGAACAGAGTGTGGAAAATCTGAATATGTACTCACAGCAAGACTCAAGGGAATGAGGGGAAAATATAGAGACTTTTAAGTACCTCAAGTGTATCATCAAAGCAGACTTCAGTGCATGCTTCAGGACCAGCAAAAAACCAAAAAGAAAGTTACATACTTAGCGTTAACTGTTGATATTCCAGATCAAAGTAGACTTCAGTGCATTCTTCAGGACTAGCAAAAAACCAAAAAGAAAGTTACATACTTAGCGTTAACTGTTGATATTCCAGACTATCTTCATCACTGATTACCACTTATGGGTCTGGGCTGGAGGCACTAGGACCCCACAGGTACAAAGCTTTTGCCAGTGGGTCAGCCATGGCTGTTGAGCATGGTGCCTGCACACCCCCAACGCAGTGTCACATGACAGCCAATAACCATAGCTGGCTCTTTCATTAACCTCAGTTCTGTTTGTCAGGAGAGAAACAGGTGGGGAAACATAGGGGTACAAGAAGTTTCCTAGCCCAAAGGAACAGAGAAAGAATATGGGAACTATAAATAAACAACAAAATAAACTGAACTACAAACCTTGAGATCGAGAAACAGGGCACATTAGGTGGCACAAAGGGATAGTTGAGTACAGAGCTAGAGCGTCACACCACTAGTCAGACAGGATGTTGCTAGTGATCTCAAAGGCAGCAGCCCTGAAGTATGTGGTTCTGGCAAAAGGCAAGAATCCCTTATAACTGAGATGGCATAATAAGCCAAACAGAACTGAAACCCATAGACTCCTGGAAAAATAACCTCATGCTACCAGATAGGGGACTGATTAGATAAACAGTCAGTATATCCCTTTTCACTCTTGCTACAGAAGAAAAGGGGATTTCTAGGTGCATGTGGAGTTGTTGGACCAAAGTATCCAAAGGAGTCGAGGTGTGCTCATCTCCTCAGGCATTTCTAAGGGTAGTGGCTTCACAGCCCAGCTAGCAAAATGGGAGAAAAGGGAGTATACCAACCAAAAACAGTCTGATGTAGTCAGAAGAAGATATGAGACATATGAGAGTAAATGACCTGCTTCTCCTGCAACCACAGGGATGAACCCTGTATAAGAGGCAGTGTACTTGTCCCAGTCCAGTGCATAGCACCTCCCACAGGTAATGCAACTGCCAAGTGGCATTAGAAGGGATAGTGCCCAGATGCACAGTTGCATTTAGCAAGTTAACAGGGCTATACCCCAGAAGGGTATATAACCTAGGCAGAGAGAAGGCAAAAAAGAAATTAAGGAAGGGAGTGAACTTCCATAAGAACCCTCACTACTGTTTTTTACATTTTATTTTTCTGGGGGGAAGGGCCCAACATAGAGCCCCCAATCCCCTTTTTATAGGTTTTTTTTTTTAAAAAAACATTCCAAGAGAATGCAGGAGGAATGAGGCACGCTGGCACTAGATTATGCCAGCCAGTACAACCAGGGTGAGCATCTGAGACCCTGGCACTGCTAGAGTGGGTGATGGTGGGCGGGTGTTGTGTCATCGAGGCACAGGTCAGGAAGCATGGAAAACCAGGAGCAGTTACAAAATTTGCAAGTAGCGTTTTATTATTATCAATAACAGTAAAATAAAAATTGTTAAGTATAACTATTTACAAAGGCAATACAAACAGAGAAAACCAAGTTCTTCCTCTCAGATTATCTCTAATTCCAATTTTCAGTCTCTCCCCAGCAAAAGATTGCTGCTCTTTTTATAAGTCTTTGCTGGGTAATTAACTTCTGCAACCTCAGCTTGTTAACAGACATCTTGTTCCTCATAAAATGTATAGAACTTTGTCAATTTCCTTGCAGGTGCAACAAAATCAAACATGGTGTCCAAGAACTGCCCTCCTGTTGACAGTTTTGCAAACAAGCCTGAGGAACTCAGACTGTATCTCAGAGTTAGCCTCCTGGGTTCCAAATAGCTTTTCCTTGCTATCATTTCAACAATATAACTATACACATTTTTAAACCAAGGGATCCTAGTTTCACATAAATATTCACATATATTTTATAACCACAGATATGCAAGGGGAAAGAAAAGACAGACACAGCAAGTGAAGGCAGAGAGATAGCAAGAGGCAGAGAATCGCAAGACCATCTGAGTGATCAGTTCCTAGGTCTCACGAGAACATTTGGTTGTGCAACCAGTCAAACAAGAGACAGAAAAGGTGAGGATAGACCAGATCCTTGCTTTTAACTCTTTCTGCATAACAAATAGGACATGGCCTTATTCAACCCTATCACATGTTGGTAATCAATGGTGAAGATATTCTGGAAGATCAACAATTAAGTATGCAATTTCCATATTTTCCAAGACTCAGTCTTCACCATTTTGATTCCCACTTACTGGTCCCAGTACCAAGCTGTCCCTTCTTCTGAGGGAGAAGGAAGGTGGCTCACCCCAAAGGTAACAGATACCCCCTGCCCTCTGCATGGGGAAAAATAGCTGTGGGCAGGGGCTTATTACAGGTCTGGCGAGATCTAAAACTGGTTAGGGCTAGGCAGGGGCTCCTGTGGCACAGGAGCAGGAAGGCACCCCAACAGTTGCCACCTAACCCTGGTGGAGAAGAAATTAGCCCTCTGGGGCTGGCAGTATAGCATGGAGGTTAGAGTAACAAGCTGTGAATGAGCTTGGTACATCTAGAATACCTGCGTTTAATTCCCACAACCTCCACTTGCATATTGTGCGACTTTGAGCAAGTCACTTAACCTCCCCAGTGCTTCCAGATCACCCCTGAAAACAGGCACTTGTGCCTAGTGGGCCTTACCCAGTTACCAAAAACTAAAATAAAAAATAAATTAAATAAATAAATGCAAGTTTAGTACCTTATACTGGGCCAAAGGTGCCAGTAGGGAAAGGCAAAGCCATGCCATCTGCCTGAGGTAGACTGTGGTTCCTGCTAGCCTGGAGGCCACCTCACTGGTATCATATGATGCCCTTGACTGGTGCTGAGCTATCTCCAGGCCCTGAGCAGGAAGGCCAATGGCTTGCTTGACTAACTCAGTCTGAGGCATGACAACTAAAAGCTGACCTTCCTGCAACCGTCGGCGATGATTGAAGGCTGCCTGAGGTTCCTGGTGAGCAGATATGCACATGAGGGTGCTTGGTGAGGTAAACATCTTTCTGCCAAAGGCATCCATCTGAGAAGAATCTGCCTGTGGAGGTTGATCATGTGTGGAGCAGCAAGGCCCCAGTTGGGTCTGTAGTACTTCCAACCCTGAAGAGGGGTGAAGTTCCACACCAGCAGACCCTGTGGGTGTGCAACACTGCAGAAGGAGGTCCCTGGGGGCTGATGGACATGAGAAGGTACTCCAGACTGCCCTTGATGCCTCCCCAAAGGCTCTGGGCCACAAAGGGGTGACAGATATGTCATCTTTGGGAGCCCTAAGAATTCCCAATGACAAAGCAACAGGATCGCAGCTTGACTAAGAACCAAGGTTAAGTGCCTGGAGCATCTCCACCAAGAATCACTGCTACAGAGTACTCCGCAGCCAAGGACAGGTAGGAAGATGACTTATTGTCCTTTGAGGACATCAATGGGGATGACGCCCTGACCCCAGAGACTGTTGGTGCCAGGGAGAAGGGCTTGAACTGGGCCTTGTCAGAGTACCTAAGACAGCCATCTAAGGCACTAACAAACTCTCTGTGTTACTCCCTTGTTAGTGGCTCCTCAGGGCCTTTGAATGTGGGCAACCTCTCTAAAAAGCAGTGAGGTCCCAGAGGGAGACGAGACTCAGGGTCTCAAAGGACTCTATCTGGGCTGTGGGACTGTGCAGGGAACCTCATCTGAGGGGAGGGCCTGGCAGAGATGCCCAAAAGGATAGCACCACATAAGAGCCTGTATTATTGAGCGCATCAATATGAGCGACTCAATAACACCGCTCCCATGTAGCGAGAGTAGTGAAAAGGAGCTGTTCATACTGAAAGCGAGTGTAGCATTCAGGTGTACGCACTACACTCATGAGAAATGAGGAGAAAAGGATTATTTGGCCAAAGCTTGCTGAGCTGACCATGTGGTGTAGTGGTTGAGCCACTGTCCCTGGAAACTGAGGTGCTGGGTTCAGATCCCAGTGTGGATACTGATTTTGCTTCCAGTGGAGGGGCGTTTGGGGGGGCAAAGCCACCCACATAAACAATGAATTATTGTATATTCTTAGAGGACCATCGCTGTTTGCGGTGGTCTCTCTAATGGGAAGTCGCCCTTTTGTCGTGGGCGATTATTTCCTTGCACTACTAAGCGGCACGATAAAGAACTCGCCCTTATCACATAAAACCACCTGAAAGAGGTTCTCCCATATCAGGAGTGACCTGATCAGTGCCCATGGGGGAACCCCAGATGAGGAGAGAGGAACAGTACAGTCCACATAAGGCAGCATCGATCCTCACTGGTGGTAGTGTCATCCAGGGGCTCCAGGGAGAACTCCACCTCTGGGCCACCATTAAACTATGAGCAGGCGCCGGGCTCAGGGTCAACGATGTCCTTGGAGACAGGTTCATCCCTGTTGTTGTGGCTGGCTTAATGTCGGCTTCAGTGTTGACTGTAGAGTCATCCCCATGTCCCACAAGTGGCACCAGGGTTAGGGACAACATCAGGGATGATAAAGTCACCGGCATTGTGCCCAGTGCCTAGTCCAGGATTGGCATTGTGGCTGTCATCATCCTTCTCCCCCTTGGTGTCACTAGCAGCACCGGAGGAAATGACAGCCTCCACCTCGGCAACAAGATGAACAACAGCCCCCACCAGAGGAAATGACAGCCTCCACCTCAGCAACAAGATGAACAACAGCCCCGGTGCCAGTCCCTCCTCTGACAATGCGAAATGTGTCAGAGGGGGGCCTGTCATCGTTTCTGGCACTGCCTGACTTGTCACCACAGCACAGGCAACACCAGAAGACATCACAAAAATGTTCACTAGTGTAGACCAAACGTATAGCTTTGGCTTTACCACTGGGGACCTCTGCTGCCCAGGGAAGACTTGGGGGGGGGGCACTGCCGGCCACCCAGAAGGAGCTGGCTGTCTACCAGACCCACCCACTAGGGCCTCCAACACCTCAACATGTGAGGCCAAGGAGGACCCTGTGCTTCCTTAGAACCAGAGGTCCCAGGAAGAGGCCCATGGGAAAGGCCTAGTGTCTGTGCCTTGGCCGCATATGTGCAGTGTTTATCTCCAAAGGTGGGGATTGGATGACACTACCACATTGTATGGATCTCTTGGGTATGGTGGTCCACAGAGAATCAGGTGTTGCACACATACATGTTGTGCTCTGGGCCAAGGCAGGCTTCATAGCACTGATGATGGTTTGTTGTAGTCATGGGCTTCCCACAGGGGCACCGATGTATAATGGGAGGCTACCAGACTTCTTTTGATGACTTAGCCCCTTCTCTGACTTCAGCACTGTGGAAAGAAAGAAAGTAAACAGTAAAGGGACCACAAAGGTATTTCGTGCAGTGACGCACTTGAAAAAAGTAGCAACAAATAACACTGAGGCACTGACAGTCCCACAGTGTGCACTCAGCGGGAAAACAGAACTGAGGTGCGTGAGGGAGCCAGCAACTGTTATTGGCTGGAATGCATCACCACGTGGGGAGTGTTCAGCCGTCCTGCTCAATAGCTAACACCAGCTCCTTCCCTGCAACACATTTGCTCCCACAGCATCCTAGTGCCTCTGGCCCCAGACTCGTAAGTGGGAATCAATGGTGAAGACTGATTCTTGGAAGACTGACTACATTGCCAGAAGTACTGACCTGAGCTCTTTGAGGTTTATGCGCAGAGTTTCCCGAGCGCTCCAAATATCACTTACTGTGAGGTCCTCTTGGTGGGCACCCCACCCTAGGAGACAAGTGTCTGTTGTTAGGACCTTAGTAGGAGATTTATTGAGGAAGGGAATGCCCTTTCTGAGGTTGTTTTTCCCCTTCCACCACTCCAGTGCCAGTACAAAACTTTTTGTGACTGGCACCAGCTTGGACAGAGGGTCTAACCTTTGGGACCAGTAGGCCCTTAAGTGGTACTAAATGTCCCTCATTTGAAACCTGGCCCATGACATCGTGGCTGTGGATGATGCCATGTGGCTTAGTAGCTGCAGAAAATCCCTTGCAGGCCTTGAATGTCCCAGTGTGTGGAAGGAAGGCATTTCCCTGCAGGGTATCTAGCTCTGCTCCTGTGAAGTCCAGGACCTGTATTAGTACTATCTAGGACTTCTGCAGATTTATTAGAAATACTAGGTTCTCCAAGGCACTTCTTACCATCTGGATGAAGTGCCCTGCCTCCTGTGCTGCTTTCCTGAGACTAGCCAGTCATCCAGATAAGGAGAAAACACCACACTTGGTCTTCTCAGGTGAGCTGCCACCATAGCTAGGCACTTTGCAAATACCCTTGGTGCTAATGTGGGACCAAAAAAAGGGCCACAAACTGGTACTTTCCCAGCCTGAATTTGAGATATTTTCTGTGGCTGGGTCTGACTGGAACGTGGATGT
Organism: Neoceratodus forsteri; assembly: GCA_016271365.2. NCBI lineage: Eukaryota > Metazoa > Chordata > Ceratodontiformes > Ceratodontidae > Neoceratodus > Neoceratodus forsteri. The sequence continues at coordinate 820,856,572 of CM028137.1, read as the reverse complement.
AAGCATCCTTCAGATCCAGTGTCCCCAACCAATCTCCTGACTGTAGGCAAGGTATCACTGTGCTGGTGGGGAGATCTGGATGTGCTATTAATGAAATTAATCTTTTTGACCAATGTTAACCAAGTCTGGGTTTGATTCCACACTAGTGTCTGTTAGCCCACTCCTCTATGCTTCCTGTGTGGTAATTTTTTTCCCCATTCCTGGAATTAGTGGGTCAGCCTTCCTCACATTGGCAATGGTTGACTGGCAACCTGGGCAAAACTGTCAGTGGTTTTGTATGGCTGTTGCTTAGGGGCTGGTGCTACAGCATGCTTGGAGCCCCACCGTCCTCTACCTCTATAGTACCCTCTCTGAGACTGGTGAACATAGACAGTGCAGGGTCCTGGATAGTAACCCCTGCCTCCCGTTCCATAAGGCCTACAGAAAGCAAAGACCTTGTCTTTCTCAGTGGAAAACTTTTAAAAAATGTTTTTATATGTAGTTTATGCTCCTCTGGCTGGGGCAGGCAAGGGCTTCCTTCAACCCTGCCCCGCCAACCCTCACCATCCATTGCCTCCCCTAAACGTCTCCTGACTGTGGGAGTGGGTGGAGGATTGGTGGGCAGAGCATCGTGAATGTCTGCCCCACCATTTTCTCCTGATTGCCCTTGCTGAAGCACACACGTCAGCATGGGCACACTACAGGATCTCACAGCACCACCCACTTCAGCCCTCCACCTGATGGCAGTCATTCAGTGGAGCCAGCAGTCCTTAAACCCTGGGAGAGGACAGGAGAGCAGTCCCTCAGATGCAGAATCTTCTCCCCCCTGGCCAGTCCCCAGTGATCTGTGCTCATTTCTAAAAATATAGGTTGCCGGCATGGAGCGAGGTGTGGCATCCAAGGCCTCAACCCTCAGCGCCACCAGGCTGGCTCTCAGTGGAATTCTTAACAATGGTTTTGTATTCACCCAGTTTTTTCATGCACGCCTCTGTTTTGTCACCGAATAGGGAATTTCTCTAAAAGGGAAAAATCAATAGCTTTAGTCTGAGTGTCCTGGGTAAGTATGGCGGCCCTTAGCCAGGCAAACCTCCTCAGCACCACTGCATGAGCCAAGACCTGAGAAGTAGTCATTGATGTCTACAGCCATGTGAAACTGGTATTTAGTGGCATCTAGGGCTGACTGCTGTGGCAGTCAGGCCCTGTGCCACTTCACTATCCACCTTATCATTCACAGCCAGAACTGCATTCCACAGTGCCTTCTGGTAGGAACATAGAAAGGATCAGACAAGAAGAGGCAAAAAAGCCCATCTAGCTTGTCCGCCATATATCTACAAGAGTATTCACTGACACCCATTTTTAGTAGATATTTGTCTAGTTCTGACTTAAAACTATTGACAGTTTTACATTCCACCACTTCTGTTGGCAAGTCATTCCATATTCCCGTCACTCTCTGCTAGAACCATGACTTCCTCCTTTCAGTTTTAAATTGCTTGGTACTGAACTGTATTGGCCAAATAAGCTACCTGTCTAAGGAGCGGGGAAGCTGTTGTGTCATAATATCCAGTTTCCTGGAATCCTTTTCACGAGGCTGTGCAGAGAGAGGCATTTTGGCCTTCTCACATGCAGCTGCCTGTATCACTCCTTCATGATCAGGGTGGGCATACAAGTATTCTTCTCCCTGCCTGTCCACTGATATTTTTATTCAGTTTTCATATCAACACCAGCCAGCAGCTGAATTAGGTGCTGACATAAATTTTTGATTTGGCCTTTTTGAGGGACTTGTGAATGGGGACCAATAGTCCCCTTGTAGGGGCCAGTGCCATCATATCCATGAACTCCACTTCCTTTTCAGTTTCATGAGAGATGTTCATGATGTTCATCACTTGTTTGATGAATGAAGTGTAAGAGGTATAATCCTCAGTAGGTCTGGGAGGGGAACCAAACTCCTGGTCTCGGGAACCATTGGGTTTTGTGGGTTAACCGTCTTCTTCCTCATAATACACATCTCCCTCCTCTACAGGTAAGTGGTCTGGAACAAGAGTCGGGAAGGGGGCACATTAAATAAATTTCCACTAGCCTGGAAAAACTGCCATACCTTTGTCATGTCCTCTGTTGAGGATATTTGATTCTGCTCCACTGCCTTCTTTTCCTTCACAGTAGTGCCAGGTATATGGTTTTCTTACTGTTTTTCTTGGCAGGCACTTGGTCCAGCATCTGCTCTTAGGGTTTTTTATTTTAATTTTTGCCATCACTGGAATTAGGGTTCTGCTTCTGGGGTCTTTCCCATCTTTTCCAAGCTCTTCTGATGGCTGAGCAGCTTTATCTTTTTTGTCTGTCCCCTCTGACAAGGACTGCTGCTTATGAGGAGAACAACCTTCGGATGCATGCTTTCCACCACCACTGGCAGGTCCCTCTGAGCATTTATTGTGCTTTGGGGAAAGAGGCAGACTAAGAAGCCATAAACGCTTCTCTTTTCAAAGCCCTTTTGTTTTGAGTATTAGGACAAAGCCTTTTGCAAAGTTCACAATTAATAAAATCATGATCTGGACCCAGGCATTTCAAACAAATCTTGTGGCAATCTGCTCTTGCCAGGAGCAGGAAACACTTTATACAATTTTTAAAAGCTGTGGGTTCTATTCTCTTTTTAGTTCCATCAGTCATGCCAAACACCGACAAAACCTGTAGAATTAAATATATGGCTCCCAGTCACAAAATGAATAAAACAAAAATATTTTAATTAAAAACTGTTTTTAAAATTAATAAAAATGTTTTAAAGTTTTTTTCTTTAATATAAATACAAAATGCGGACTGTTCCCTCAGATGGGAACTGTGTTGTAAAGCGGCTTCTCTTTAACAACAACAAAAATGGAAAGGGACCTGGGGGTAATCATTATCAGATGACCTTAAGGTTAGCAAGCAATGTGAGAAGGCAGTAGGGAGGGCTGGGAGGATATTGGGATGTATAGGGAGAGGCATCACCAGCAGAAAACAGGAAGTTGTTATCCCTCTGTACAGACAGTTGGTGGGACCCCATCTGAAGTACTGCGTCTAGTTCTGGAGACCCCATCTCCGCAAGAACATAGACAGGATGGAGGCAGTCCAGAGGAGGGCAACTAAAATGGTGCAGGGTCTGCAAGAGAAGCCATATGAGGAGAGACTAAAGGAGCTAAATATATATACCCTTGAGGAAAGGAGGGAAAGGGGGTACATGATAGAAACTTTTAAGTACTTCAGTGGAATCAACAAAGTCCAAGAGGGTAGCATCTTTTAGAAAAAGAGATGTGCAAGAACAAGGGGACACAATTTGAAGATAAAGGAGGGACTGCTCTGGGGCAATGTGAAGAAGTATTTTTTCTCAGAGAGGATGGTGGGCGTTGTGACTCCAGGTCAATGCAGTAGTGGAATATAAAAAGTGTGTGCTGACTTTCAGGTAGTAGCCCTACAGATCTGTATGAGAATGCCCCTAGAGGCAGCCACCAAGGCAATAGTATATCTAGTGGAATGAGCCCTGTGCCCTGCAGAAGGCTCCCAACCAGTCAACCTATAGCAGAGGTTGATGCAAAAAGTAATCCACCTTGAAATCTTCTGCTTTGCTGCCAGTCTGCCAGATGCGGCTTCAGTGTAGGGGACAAACAAATGGTGAGTCTGTCCCTGAACTCTAGCTATGCACTCCACATAATAGGACAGTGCCCTCCACAGGTCCAGAGTATGGAGCCTGTGGTTGACCTCCGAAGATGGGCTGGTGAAATAAACTGGTAAGTTAATCACATGGTTATGGTGAAGCTCCAACACCACCTTTGAGAGGAACGTGGGCTGGGGTGAAGGATGACTTTGTCCCTGTGGAAGACCAGATAGGGAGAGTCCATTGAGAGTGTTTGGAGCTCCCCAATCCTTCTGGCTGACATAATGGTCACCAGAATGGCTGTCTTCCATGACAAGTGTGACATTTCACACCTAGGCATTGGCTCAAAAGGGCTGCCCATGAGCATTGCCAAAACCAGCAGTAAGTCCCACAGTGGAGGTGATACATGCACAGGAGGGGACAAGTGTTCCAGGGACTTGAAAAAGAACCTGACCACCTTCTCCTGGGCCACCATCAGCTTACCAGCCCATGCCCAGTAAGCAGAGATGTCTGTCAGGTAAACCTTAAGGGTCATCATCTGCAGTCACTGCTGGGAAAGTAGTCTAGAATGCTAGCCACAGGACAAGCAAGGGGATCCAGTCCCATGCCCCTACACCAAATGGCAAATCTTGTTCATTTGAAGGTATACCATCTGTGAGCTAACTCTTTCCTGGAGGCTTCCTCAATGTGGAGGACATCCTCCAAGAGACCCAAGGCCTGGAACTCTAGCTGCTCAGGAACCAGGCTGTGAGGTGCAAGGACTGAAGGTCTGGGTGCAGGACTGTCTCATGTAGTTTGGTCAGCAGGTCTGGGTGGAGAGGCAGTTGTGATGGAGGCCTGCTGCTGAGGGTGAGAAGATCCAGGTACCAGGACTCCCATGGCCACTCTGGAGCTATCAGGATCATCCATGTCTTGTCTTTCTGGGCCTTTACCACTGCTTTGGTGGACCAGGGGAAAGGGAGGAAAGGTATACACAAGGCCTGGAGTCCAGAGCCTTGCGAAGACATCCCCAGCAATGTTCTGGGCTGTGGGGGTGGGTACACAATAGCCTCAGTCTGACATTCCATAGCTGTTCTACGCCCTTTGGCACTCGTCCCTGGGATCTTCAACTTACAGGCCTATACAAGTAAAGCGTGTTCAACTCAGAGGAAGTTTCACAAACTCAGCAACAAGCAGTTAAAGGAATATCTGTGAAGACTGGCCTTACTGTTGCTGCTGTCTTCTGGCAATATTCACCCCAACCTTGGCCCTTCACAACTTATGGCTTACCCAGAGTCATCTACTGGGTTACTTAAAATTGCCTCACTTAATATATGCAGCCTCCTCCCCAAAATGGACGTACTGAATGCATGGATCTTACAATATAACCCAGACATCCTCTCAGTCATAGAAACATGGCTTTCTCCAAAGTAGTGGATGATTCAATTGCCATCCCAGGCTACACAGTCTTTAGACAGGATTGTCTCTCCAAGTGTGGGGGAGGTTGTGCGATCTACCTCCGAAACAATCTTCAAGGTCTCGTCCTAACTCTGCCCAAAACTGATGACCATATGCAAGCCTTTGACATAAAAGTGCTTCTAGGTGCACACAATAAATCCCTTACTATGTTTTCAATCTATATTTCTCCCAGACAGACGGCCTCCTGCTTTGATTCACTCCTGGAGTGTTTTGGCTCCCTGAGTCTTAATTCGGAAATTATCATGTTAAGAGATTTCAATATCAATTGGTTCTCTCCTGACACAAGCCCTTTCAAAGATGCAGTTTCATCAGTTCACCTCATCCAGCTAGTCAAGTCCCCCACTAGAATCAACTATAAAACTGGGACAGGTACCTTACTGGACTGGGTACTCTCTAACCACCCTGATCATATATCGGACACAACCGTACTCGCAGATGCCTTCAGTGACCACTCCACAGTCTTGTTTCATTGGGCAAAAAAATTCTCTAAACCACCCGCTAAAACAATTATCACCAGGGTACTCATCCGTGGGCATCTTGAATCACTAAAAGCTGACCTGCGTAATCAGGACTGGTCAATGGTTTACACAATTAACAACACTGACATTGCCCTCAACCAATTCATTCTTCAGTTCAACGCTATATGTGATAGGCACACCCCCATAAAAAGCGTAAAGTCAAAGGCTGATGTAATCCCTGGTTTTCTTCGGACCTTTTTGAGCTTCTGAATGCCAGGGACCTTCTATGGTGCAAGTCTAGGTCTCTGGGTAACCAGGCCGTCATCCAGAGGTACAAAGTGGCTAGAAACAATTGCATGAGGGCTATTTGTGCAGCTAAAAATCAATATTATAAGGAAGTGCTCTCTCTAACCTGGGATGATGGCAGAAAATTTTGGACTAACCTTAAAGAGGTCACTGGGAGAGACCTCAGATCTGCCCCTACCATGCCTAACATTGATGGTGTACCCTCACTAGCCCCAGACTTATTGCTAGCACTTTTAATAATGCCTTCATGGACCTGAGTGGTGTCCTGCCACCTGGCTACTTCTCTCACCCCGTCTCAAGTGACTACTCTGGGAAAGAGACTCGGCACCCTTCTCATCCTCCTTTCTACTCCAAAACCCTCTCAGCCCATGAAGCCAGGAATTACCTACTCAAGGTATTATGGAAATCAAGATTTAGTGGTGACAATTACCACCATTGGCCTAGCTCGTGACAGCGTAGCCTGGTTTGAAAGTTACCTGCACAACTGTACACAGCAGGTGAAGATTGGTAACACCCTCTCGGATAGCAGACCTGTCCTATCTGGAGTTCCTCAAGGGTCCATCTTGAGCCCTCTTTTATTTAGCATTTTCCTCAACAACCTTCCTTACTCCTGTCAGGGTCACATCCTTTTATAAGCTAATGATGCTGTCCTGTTTACCAGTGATCCAGACCTAAGGTTCTTGAATCTAGGCTACAGAGTAATTTTGTAGTTGTAGAAAGATGGTTCCATAAGCACAAGTTAGTTCTGAATTCTAACTAGATTAAAAACTGTGCTGTTCTCCAGCTCCCAAAATAGGCACAAAACTACCTCTTTCTATCACCAATGAAGGTGGGCTTTCCCCTGGAGCTAGTTCAGCTCTTTAAATATCTAGGGATTATTGTTGACAGTACGATGACCTATGCCTATCACATTGACAACATTGTTAAGGCTGTTAACACCCGCATTGGGCTACTTTAGAGGCATAAGCAATGTTTGACCCCAGAGGCTCTTAACCTGGCCATTCAAAGCTCTCTTGTCTTGCTTATTGATTACGGCTTGCCAATCTATGGATCAGCTACTGAAACAACTCTTCGCCGCATCATAGTTGCACTCAACAAAGCATGCCAGCTCCTTACCAGCTCAGCCCATCTGTTTCATACCTGCGACATAGACGCTCAGGCTAACTGGCTCCAATTCAAAGGTAGACTCATGTACCAAACGTGTTTACTGTCCAAAAAAAGTAAGCTTAGGCAAAATGCCCCCAAGAGTGCAAAAGCTTATTACTCTCACTATCAACCGTCATTGCACCAGAAGCTCTACTAGCCAGATTTTTAATATACCCCGCTGTGGCACTTCTCTGGGACAGAGGTCCTTTTTCTACTGTGCCCCTCTATGGATGAACTTGCTGCACCATGACATCACTTCAGCATCAACCTTGGGTTCCTTCAAGGTTAAACTTGAGCAACAGCTAGTTGCTGATGCCAGTTGTGACTGCTTCCAATAACCTTCCTTCTTGTGACCAGCACTTATTCTAACCTTATGCTATCCTGGCCATATGCATAACTGTTCTCAGCATGTAAATAACTGTTCTAAGTTGCTAATCATTCTCCTTCTCATTTCCTCTTGATCCCTTCCACGCTTTCCCCTCACCCCTCTATGGCTTTCCCCCTATCCCCCCCTCCCCCCGGTTATATCTCCTGAGCTTCCTTGCTCACTTTAAAATACCTTGTCCCATACCTTCTCACCTCTGACGAGGCCCCTGGGCTGATGCCATCCTTTACCTTGTTGATTATTAGATATTAGGCTGAGTCTGTTCTCATTTTCCTATAAAGGGTCGTATCATAAGACCCCAGCCCCTCTAATATGACCCTTTGAATTCCAGGTTTTAATCAAATATGCACCATGGCATACATTGTACAATGCCACACGTAATGGAACTTCTCTAGTTATACACTTTGGAAAAACCCTTGTATAATTCCCTGTTTTGTTTGTTCTCCGTCTCATACTTTTCCAATAAGTATTGTTCATCTGACGTGGAACCTATGAAATGAGCTTGTTCTCAAAGATATTATCCGAAATTTCAATAAATAAATAAAAATTCTCATGGGAGGCTAACAGGTTCCCCAAGAGTGTGCCCCACAGACAGAACAGGTGGTTTACCATTTCCTGATTCAGGGACCACTCATGCTACATCACTCCTACTTGGCTGAGGGCGTCCACCAGCTGACTATTCTCTCCTGCTACCTGGATTGACAGGAGATCTGCAACCACACTGCCCACAAGGGACCAGGTGTGGAGTGCCTCCCCACATAGGGGAAGGGAGTGAGTTCTGCCTTGTCTGTTCAGGTAGAACACAGTCGTGGTGTTGTCTGTCTGGATCTGCACAACCTGACCCCTGACTAGTGGAACAAATTCCATCAGAGCTAAGTGCACTGCACAGAGCTCCAGCAGGTTCTGTGGTGACAAGACTCCCTAGGTGACCAGAACCCTTGGGGTCTGTGGTCTCCCAGGTGTGTTCCCCATCTCACCAGAGACACGTCCATCGTGAGCAAGACGGTCGGTTCCGGTGGACAAATAGGATTCCCTCCTCCAGGTGTACTGTGACTAGCCACCACTGGATGGCATCCCATATTGGCTGGGCCACTATGACCAGCTGGTCCAAGTGGCCTAGGCACTGGGACCACTGATAGCCCAGCTCCCACTGAAGGTGGCACATCCTCTAGTGGGCCCAATGGACTGTGCTGGTGCAGGATGCCATGTACCCTAATAGCCTCAGGAAATCCTGGGCAGGACATGAGTGCCCAACCTGAAATGATCAGACAAAGGAGGTAAAATCCAGTGACTGGTCCGCAGGGAGTCTAGTTCTGTCTCAATGAACTTGATCACCTGCTTCGGTATCAGTTCTAACTTGTCTGGGTTGACCAGTAGGCCCAAATCTCGACATGTCTGGAGAGCCAGATCTGTGTCTCTCGATCCATGGCCTCTCTGGATGGATGAGCCAACAGCCAGTCATCAGGTAGGGATTCACTCTGACCACAAGGCATGACAAGTGGGCCACCACCACTGCCATGGATTTATTGTAGACCCTGGGTGCTCAGGACAGGCTGAATGACATGATCTGGAACTGGTACAAGATCCCTTCCACACAGAACCAGAGGTCCAGGGTGCAGAACCACACGTTCTATGCCAGAGACAAAATACTCTGGTTCAGAGTGACCATCCTGACCTTGCATTTCCACATAAACTGGTTGAGATTATGCAAATCCAGTATGATGCCCTAGCCCCCTGTCCATTTCAGGACCAGGAAGTACCTGGACAGGTAACCTTGACTGACTAGGGCATCTGGAACATGGGCTATCACCCCTTTCAAAGAAGCTGAGTGACATTCACCCTTAGGGTGGACAGTGTGTCCTGAGACACCCTGGACTCTTGAGGCACATGGAGGCAGTAAGGTGGGAGAGCCCTCAATGTCTAGAGAAAATCCTCTGCCCACTACGTCCAACACCCTCTTGTCTGTTGTGATAGTGAACCAACATGGTAAGAAGTGACTTAGCTGGCCTCCGACAGGGAGAGCAGTCAGGGACAGGACAGGTGGAAGGATAATGCCCCCAATCCATCACTGGGCAGCTTTTCTGGGGGCACTGGCAGCTGCTGAAAGAGGGCACCACTACCCTTCCCCCCCTTTTATACCTTAGTCCCTGGACGTCTGCGTGGGGTGCCAGACCTGGAACTGCCTCTGCTTGGGCTGCTGCTTGGGAGGCTGTGACTGAAAGGACTGGTATCGGAAAGCCAGTTGCTTAAGCTTCTTTTTCTGATCCTTCGGGGACGAAGTCACAGAATCCAGGGTAGCACTGAACTTCTCAATTTGGATGAGATGACTTTCCACCCCAGGGATGAAAAGGCCCAGAAAAGGGACATCAGTCAGCTTATGCTGGGTGTCTACCATGAAAGTGGATAAATGCAGCCAGGCCCTGCGACACAGTGAGACAGTCATTGCTACAGCATAGCTGCAAGAAGTGCCCACATCCAAGGCTGTCTGGAGCTGGTGTTTAGTCAGTCATTGACCCTGGTCTCTGATGAGCTTCACAGCCAACTGTTGCTCAGCAGGGAGGTAAGGGAAGGCAACATCAAAAATTACCATCAGGGAGTGCTGAAATGTAGCCATCATCATGGGACAGCTAGCCTGCAGGAGACCTAGAGATACAGTTGTGTACACTTTTTTAGTGGCATGGTCAAGCTTACGAGACTTCTTGTCTGGACACTTGTCCATGACCCCCTGGTGTCCTGATTTATGGAACACTGAATGAGTGACCAGATCCTCCTCAAAGGTATGGTCCGAAAAGCCTGAAAGGGAGCCTATGCGGACCACAGACTTATGGACCATAGGGGCAGAGGGTGTTGGGCAGCATGCTGCCAAAGCTCATGTCTGGTTCCAGAATGGCCTCAGCCACAGGGAAGGCAATCCTCAGGGATTCATCCTAATCCAGAATGTCCTTGAGAGGGTACTTAGGCCTCTTCTGGATTGGCACTAGTGGGACTGACATGGGCTCCAAGATGAGTTGCAAAAGCACCCCGAAGGACACCGGGCCATGTTCAGTGGAAAGGTCCACAACCAAACTGTGGTACAAGAGTGGAATCTCAGAGGAGACCATGGATTCATAATCTGAGTTGACCAATAACTCCTCCAAAATAGCCCTAGGTCGCTTCTCGCCATGGACCTCCAGGGACTCTTCACCTGGAATGATCCCCACAAGCAGCCAGCCTAGCAAACTGGTAGCCAAGCAGCTGGCATCCTTGGTGGGGCACCCATCTTTGGCTGTGGTGGTGGCAGCTCCATCCAAAGAGGTGAAGCAGCTGTGGGCTGCAGCTCCGTGGTGTGGACTGGCTAGGATGTCACTGGCGGCAGCCAGGAAACCAAAGGTCAGGGAGGCAGAGCCCTACTCTGTCCCACAATGGCTCACTGTTGCCGGAGGAGTTCCTCATAGCACCAGCACATCTTATGACGGTGCCTCTCCTCATCTGAGAATGAGGAGGTTGAGGAATGTCAATGACACCTCCCGGTCGAGCTAGTGCACCTTGACTGCGACCTTGACCATCGACTGGCTGGTCAACAGTGAGAGGAATCTTCTGGTAAGTTGCTGTAGTCCATGTGCCTGCCCAGGTTAAGCAACACAGGTACTGAAGACGCGACCCTGGGTGGAGCCTGATCCCACGGTGGAACAGATGTGGACACTGATTGGACCACATCCTCCTGGGTGAGGGTCAGGAGCACTGGGATCTGTAAGATTGAATCCTTGACCTTGTCTGATAGCTGGTCAACAGACTCAAGAAAAATCTCAGCAGCCTGTTCAACCAGAGTCAAATTCAACTGGCTTGACAGGGGAACTCAAGAGTCCTTGACCCCCCACCCAGCTGAGGGGTGCTCGACAGCTGTCGAGCATTCGGGTGAGTCGAGGGACAGGAAGGACCTTGATCATCCCCAATCCCACGACTGGCACTGATGGCCCTTGCTTTTAGCACTGGGGTGGGGGAGCAGGGCTGTCCCCAAGGTCAGGAGAGCCAAACACATTTCATAAAATTCTTTTGTGAAAGACCCTTTGCTGGCCTCAGGGAACAGTGCTGAGACAGAGGAGGTGCCCGCCACAGCAGCCACTGCTTCCCCCTCAAGGGCTACAAGATACTGAGTTGACCAGGCTGCAGCCAAGGCATTCTTGTTGCACTTAGGGTGGCCCTTTGGATCCTGCTCCAAAGACTGACCGGAGACTCGGGAAGTATACTTCTGCAAAGGCCACACCCGGCCACGTCATACTACCTGCACATGCAGTGCACACGTGTCATGCGGATCAGTGACCGACATCTTCTGCTGGCACCTAATGCAGAATTTGAAGCCTTGTTTTCTATTGGTCCATTGTTGGTTAAGAGACAGAGTTAAGGGAACTGCACAACAAGTACTTAGAAATATTGAAACCTTTGACTATTAACGTCTGCCTATGATGCAGATGATGTATGCAGAAGCTGCAAAGGAGGTGACCTGTTCTTCCAGCAGAAAGAAGGATCAGACATAAAAGCCCACGCCACCCAGCTTTGACAGTAAGCACAACTTAGAGGTCCTGGGGGAACATCACCTGCAGGTGAGAACTGCAGGAGCTGACAGGGAGACCGCCAGCAATAAGAAGTTTTTACCAGGTCTGCACTCCTTAATTCCAGGACATTTCTGCAATTCTTTTGCTGTGGGACATTGTGTTTAAATAACTGCCTGCACCTGAGACTTTATCTGCTATTCCGGTGATTGAGGGGGTCCAGCGGTGGACCAGTCGAGTAACCAGTTTCCAGGGCAGGGGCACTGTATTATGTAAAAGCCCGTGCTGCCTGACTTTGCCAGTAAGCATAATTTGGAGGCCCCGGGGGAACATCAGCTGCAGGTGAGAGCTGCAGGAGCCGACAGTGAGACCGTCAGCAATAAAATAGTTTTTACCAGGTCTGCACTCCTTAATTCTGGGACATTACTGCAATTCTTTTACTGTGGGACATTGTGTTGAATTAACTGCCTGCACCTGAGACTTTATCTGCTATTCCGGTAATTGAGTGGGTCCGGTGGCAGACCAGTCGAGTAACCGGTTTCGGAAGCACTGTATCATATAAAAGCCCACACCACCCACAGGTGCAAGCACCATGGTGCGAGCGGACTGAGTGGCGCGAGTGCCACTTGGAGAGAGAAAATGTGGTAGGAAGTAGTTAGTAAGTTGAATGTGTTTTATTTTTTTTGTGTAATCTTTTTTCCCCTCCGTCGTGCACTGGGACCTGCTCCTCCTTCAAGCCACCTAGTACCACCAGCGACCCCTTCCTGCAATTCCCCCAGAGCTGCCTACCTCATATTTGTAGCCTTCCTTCAGGTTAGCCTGGCATATCCCTTTGCCGGGAGGGTCCCCCTCCTTCGCGAGGGAATGCACCAGCTGGGGGACTCCAGCACACTATTTTCTTTCTTGCCTGGGTGCTGCTGAGGTGGATGTTACTCTGCCAGGATTGTTCAAGGGCATCGTCAGGGACGGCTGCCATCATCCAGCCAATCTTAGTGCAGTTTCCGCTTTTCTGTGGTGTTCCCCTTAGAGCGATCCCTCTGCTGTGCTCCCAGTCTCCACCGTGAGCCACTGCAGAGTGACCATGCATCCCCAACCCACCCCAGGGGAGGAGAGAAACTCAATCCTACCCCTTCCCCTGCCAACCCCCAGTGCCCGAGTCCATTCCCGAACCCAGGTCACCAGTGTGGTTCGAGGTGTGGCATCTAGCACCTCAGCCCTCTGCACCACTGGGCCAGCATTGAATGTGTTTTAATAGTAGTTAGCGGTTTGAAACTTTGATAGTTTGTATTTTTAATGACGGTTTAGAAATACAGGATGTATTTAGTAAATATGGGGGGTGACTATGCTTGGAATCTTATTTGGTGCTTTCGGGGGAACAAAGGTCAAGAATTAATGATAAAAATAAAGAATGGAACATCGAAGCACTAAGGGGTATGTCACAGTTAGAAGAAACTCCCACAGTTAGAAGATGTAATTCATTTATGAATAAATGGAAAATGACTATTAGGTCATTTTGTTTTAAACAAAGGTTTACCTTAGGGGGAGGAAAGGGTAAAGAAATGTGATGTTAGATGTTCCTATTAGATCAGAGTGGAGATACAGAAACTAATCTGGGGCAAGAAAAAGGTAGTGGGTTAGTAGTAATTCATGAAAATGTGCAGAGTCTAGTAAACAAAATAGATGAATATAGGGTATGGATGGAAGAAGAAAAACCAGATATTTTGGCAATTTCTGAAACTTGGTTACATCAGGGAATTTCAGATAATGAAATTCAATGAAGAGGATATTCACAGCAAAGAGCAGACAGAGAAAGGAGGGGAGGGGGTAATGCTCTATATTAAGGCTACATTGGGTACTTATAGAACTATATTATCTGAGTCAATAAAGGGAATTGAAAGTTTGGTGGTGGAATTGTTAACATTAAAAACTATGATTGGAGTTTTTTATACACCACCAAAAAGTTTATCAGAAATTCTATCAGATAAAATTCAGGGGCAAAAGGCAATCCTAACAGGTGATTTTAATGCTGATTGGTCCCAAGATAGAGGTTTAAAGTTAAAATCAAGTTTTGAAACCTTAGGGCTAGAACATATCATCCTAAGTCCAACTAAATGTTCTAAATATAAAACAACAGGTTCAATTCTAGATTTGGTTTTTGTTTCCCAGGAAATAAAAGTATTCGCTTGGGAAATAATGCCTATGCATACAGGTGACCATAATCCTATTAAGTGTAGATTAGATATTCAAATTTCAACAAAAACAATATTAAAATCTTTCTGGATCACAGACTTTAAGAACTTTAAAATCAAAGCTTTTAGGGATAGCCTAATGAACCTTAGGTGGGATAGAATAATGTTAATCCCTGAAATTAATCTTGCAGTTGAAGAATTTACCAAAAATCTGAATGAAATAATCCAGCAACATGCTCCAAAAATCCAAAAAAAAGGAGAAAACAAGACCCTTTATGGCTAACAGATAAGTTAAAAACTCATTTGAGAATAAGAAACTGATTGTGGAAAAAAGCACAGAAAACAAAAATAGAAGAGGACTGGAATCAATTTAAACTTTCGAGAAAACAATGTAAAAAAGAAGTTAAAAAGGCTAAAAGAAGCTATTTTATAAAGAATATTAGTGCAGCAACAGATCCTAAAACATTCTGGAAATGTGTAGCAAAATTACTAAATCCTATAGGAACCAGGACCCCAATAACAATTTTGAATAACAAGATTTTGGTGGAGGACCCAGTGGAAGCATCAAGATTACTTAACTCTTATTATTCAGAATTACCAGATTTAAATTTAAGTAAACCAAAGCAGAGGACTTTAGATATTTCTATATCTCAGTTATTGAAAGATGAATCTAATAGTGAACAACTGAATAGAGTTACATTTAGACAAATTAAGGTTAAAGATGTAGAAAATGAAATGCGTAGGTTAGATGGCTCTAAAACAGGAGGGAAAGATGGAACTGAAGGTTTAAAAAAAAAATAGCTGCAGTTATACTGGCTCCCATGGTAGCCTATCTCTTTAACTGGAGTTTGTATGAATCTACGGTTCCTGATATATGGAAAGTGAGGAAAATCATTCTGATCCATAAGGGTGGAGATAATATAACTCCTTCAAACTATAGGCCAATAACCTTGTTACCTATATTATCTAAACTACTAGAAAAACAAGTTCATAGGCAGCTCTATGGATACTTGGAACAAAATAAAAAGCTTACCGATTGTCAATATGGATTTAAAGAGGGCAGGCCCACGAGCACCGCCCTAGTAGATTTTCATGACTTGGTATCATCTTTTTTGAACCAGTGCATGAAGGTCAGGGTGGTGTTCATGGACCTGAGTAAAGTATTTGATTTGGTGGAACATCCAATAATGCTGAAGAGGTTATATGATATAGGGGTACATGAACAATCTTTATATTGGTTTAAATCATACTTTTCTAACAGACAGCAGTGTGCTACATGTGGATCCATAGACTCAGATTTGATTGAGATAAACAGAGGTGTTCCACAAGGTTTGATTTTAGGTCCTTTGATGTTTAATATTTATGTAAATGATCTTCCAACGGTTATAAATAATAGTAAAGTCAGATTATACGCAAACAATGCTATATTAGTGGCAGCAGCTGAAAGTTACAATTTCTTAGAACACAAACTCCAGCAAGATTTAGGGAGTATGGAGAATTGGTTTAGAGATTCAGGTCTTTTATTAAATGGTAAAAAAACTCGAAGTATGATTTTTTCAGTTGGAGCGTCTATAAAGAGTTCTGACCTGAAACTTAGGTCAGTGGATGGAATCCCTATAAAAAGTGTTAAAAATGATAAGTACTTGGGGTCTTGGTTGACCAATTGTGATCATATTAACCAGCAGGTTAAACGAGTTAATTAGAGGCTGGGAGCATTAAGACAAGTATCGAAGTGTCTGGAAATAGAAGCAAGAAAGAAAATAGTGGGACAATTGCTGCTACCAGTGCTGGAATATGGTGTCTTATTGTATATGAATTTGACTAAAAAATCCCTAAATAAAGTAAACCAAACTTATTATAGATTAGCCAAATTTATAACAAAAAGAAAATATGGTTCCCACCATCGTGATCTTTACAGCGAGTTAAATTGGCTACAACCAGAGAACAAGAGAATGTATCTATGGCTTCTATAGTCTCATAAATTGATTTACACTAAGGGAATCCATCCACTTGCTCAATATGTAACATTAGACCCCCCTAGTAAGAGAACTTTGATATTAAGGAATTTTAGAATTCCAGTGGTAAGATCCCAGACTAGATTAAGACACTCTACATTGCAAAATTGTTTAGTAACTCATTGGAATACATTACCACAAGAGCTAAGCTCTTTGATAAGTTTACCCAAGTTTAAGAATGCCCTGTATAAATACTTGACATCTATTTGCACATGCTATGTATAATTGTATTAGTTTAATGTAAGTTTTGTCTTAAGTTATTTGTGTGTTAGTTATGTAATCATTGTGCGTATTCGTGTGTAACACAGGACATTGTTGCAAATGGGGGTGATACTCTAATCAATTTGTATCCTGTATGAAAAATACATTTTAAACAAAACAAACATTATGGGGCAGAGTCGGGGATATATTGCCCAAGTGGTGGGAGGAGCTTAGTTTCAGTGGAACTGCCAGAATGTGGATGGGAACCATATTCATGCCCCTAGAACTAACTTCTACAACAAAATAACATACAATAGTAATAAAAATACAAAAGTTGTGAAGACCAGAAAGCTGGAGATGACTTGTGGGCAACTGCTCTCCTCAAGGTGAGAAACAAATCTGATTTAAGCCAGCACAGAGAGTGTAACGACAGTGCAGAGTTTGAACCTGTATTCCACATTCTGCCATTTGCATAAAGTTCTATCTCCATGCAGCACACTTATGAGGACTAATACTATTTGTAAGGCATAACTGATGGATTCCTGTTGTCTGACTTCCTTGTATGGCTTGCCTCTATGGAGGAGCGTAACATTTCCATCTGGAACTGACAAGTACTTGATTCTTTTGCCAAAGTATCTGAGAAATAGGAAGACTGAATTCCCATCATCTTAGGAATAGTGAAGAAAATGAAGTATAGGTCTGAGCCCTAATGCTGGGGGTAGATTGGTTGGATTACTTCAGTGCCCCTTAGATGGCTGATAGTAGCATGAATCGTTCAGACCTTGGCCAGATTGTCATAATTGCAGGAAGAATTCCTGGCTTGGAGGATTTCAAAACCAATCATGGTAGATGTATAAAAACCCACCGACCTGACGTAACTTCCACCCACTGATCTGCAAATGGCAACAGTCCTGCCCCAAGGTGGGTGCCATGGACCGGGAATGGCCCAAACCTAGTATGACTTTTTCTTATGATCTTTACTGTTCTGGCAGATTACTTTGCCTTGCCTTCTTCTGATGTAGTCAGATGACCATTTGTTATATAAGCTTTGCATCTTGTCTTATGATGTCCAGGGTGGAACCGTTATGTATCAGGATTCATAATAAACATATCTCTTTGAAGCAGATTTCTTTCTGGCACTAGATCCATGTATGTACCCCAGGACTTGGGCCACACAATGTAGTATGCTTGCCATCCACTGTCAACTGCCGATCCTGGGTCAGGATTGGCAGTTTGCAAAACTGGTGCCTCTTGCTCTGTGTGTTCTCATGCAGAGGTCATAATGGCTACTGCCTCATGTGCCCTGCTAAGCATGATGTGAGGCAAGGTAAGCTTTGAGCCTCTTGTGAATCAGAGCAGGGAATCTCTATCATGAGGAGGCATCAGAAACCAGCCAGTGGAGAAAGTAGCCTCTGATGCAATAATTCACAATGTGGAGGCTTGTATTTTGGCTACCTACTACTGCTTGCCTGATGGTCCACATGAAAATCCTGAGAAGGTCCCCTGCCTTGATGAGAGCTTTTCAATTATCGGGTGCCTCTTGTGAGTCTATTACTAGAGAGAGATTTGAATTTGTTATGTGCTTTCCCAGAGAAAAGGGTGGGAGGTGCTCCGTGGCCTAGGGGAACTTGGATTCTGTCAGTGAGGAAGTTCCCTGTTCAGTCAAGTCTGAGGTGCAACCTAATGAGCATTGGGTCCCTCTATTTTGAAGAATGCTGTATTACAAGATGGGCAATGGGAGCTGACCACGGTGGAGCAGAGCCTAGACAGGCATCTGCTGCCAGATGATACCATGTATTGGATGATGAAGCCTTAGGTCTGGGTCAAGATGAATATCTCAGCCATAATACCACTATAGTGGAGGAGAGGAGCAGTAGGCTTCCCTATGGATTAGAGTTAAGAAGGATGGGATTAGTGTGGGAGCCCTGTTAGCTGATCCAAGGTTCCTGTACAGTAATGGCAAAACTCTCTGTCTAGATTGACCTCCTTTGACACCAAGCGCCTCTCCCATTGTGCTTCCTTT
The DNA here is from genome assembly GCA_016271365.2 of Neoceratodus forsteri. Lineage (NCBI taxonomy): Eukaryota > Metazoa > Chordata > Ceratodontiformes > Ceratodontidae > Neoceratodus > Neoceratodus forsteri. The sequence goes on along the minus strand of CM028137.1, from coordinate 820,838,261 downwards.
AGCTCCAGATTCTGGCTTGGCTACCTTGCCTTCCTCCTCTTGTCACCCCCCCACCCCATGTACTTCCTTTGTAACACAGATCCTCGCTCCCTTTCCTTCTCTCCCATGAAATCCACTGCAAGCCAAGCTGCCTTCTTCTTCTTCTTTTTCTTCCCTGAACTGTGGTGCTCTCTTTCCTCCTGCTATCTGCTCAACCTGATCCCTCTACTCCTTTAAATGCCTCTTTCTTTTTCCTTTTACTTTTATTGGTTTTCAGTCATACAAAATGTACAAAAGAACAAGATTCTTGGCTTCAGGTGTAGGAATTGATTACAAAGAACACAGCATGCCATACTTAAGATTTAAGGCCACTCTTCATCTTTTGTTACTACTACTGGGGGGTCATGCAAGATATTTAAAGGGCACAGGATTCATTGCTGAACTCCCATATCTTATTCTTTGATGCTCTGAACAGCTGCAGCCTGATTCTAGCACATGCTACCACACTTGGGGATAATTATCGTCTTTCGCCCCAAAAAATATTCGGTCCCTTGTCCACCCAAGATCTCCCTCTGTCCCAACCTCCAGGACCCTCCAAGTTATGCCCCTGCTACTATATTCCTCCTCTTGCACTTAGTACAATGGCAGCTTTTCTCCTCCATATGTCCCCGCGTTTGGGGGCAAAAATCACTTTGTCACCTTTCATACGGTCCTCCACCCTCAAAAACCACTGCCCCAAATTTCTCACCACTAAACTGACACCCTTAGAACAAGTAAGCAGCTTTAAATACCAAGGGATCACACTAGACCCTGCCCTCAACTTTAACCTCCATATCCAGCACCTATCTAATGCTCTTAGCTCCAGACTAGGTGTTCTCTACAGGTACAAACACTGCCTCACTAAAGAAGCACTACAACTCACCATAAACTTCTCTATCCTCTCCCTGCTGGACTACGGTATCCTCGCCTACAGTGCGGCAGCTTCTACAGCCCTTAATCGTCTCCGGCTGGTGCTTAACAAAGCCTGCCGGCTCCTCATAGGATGTGACCGGCTCACACACACATGCTCCCTCTACAGCACAGCAAACTGGCAAAACCTTGACAATAGAATTAGGTATCACACCTGCCTAATGACAAAAAAAATTGTCCTTGGCCTCACCCCCACCCTAAGCCAATTTATCCTCACAACATCACCAGGCAGAACAACCCACAGCTCGGACAAACCGCTGCTATGGGTACCACGTGGCTGTACCGCCCAATTCCAGTGGACTTTCTGCTACAAAGCTCCAACCTGGACGAATGCCCACCCCAGCCCAATTGCAGCGGAAACCAGGCTCGGCCCCTTCAAAACCGGACTAAGGAATCACCTACAAGCCTCAAACCCATGTGACTGCAACTGACCCTCACCCCCCCAATTTCGCTGACCCACGGTAGCATAATGGCCCAAACAGCCCAAATACCACTTTGACAAGCAGCCACCAAGGAAACTCTCTGCTCCTCGAATGGCTGTGCGACTCTGGTGCTAAAACATCCATACCCTAGAAGGGTAGCTCACCCATTCAAACAAATATACCACCATGTGTTGATAAGAAAATTTGTTTTCCACTACTGTGTATGATCCTTGTTAGGTTGTAACATCATGTAAAACCTGTATTGTATCCCTGTTCTTTATGGATGACGTGGAACCTTTGTAAATGAGTCTTTGACTCAAAGGTCTTTCTGATTATCTCAAATAAAATAAAAAAATAAAAATAAAAAAAAATTATTTTGAACACGGCAATAGCATAACAGTATGGTGCAAATTTGAACACCACTACTTCAATAATTGAATAAAGAAATGAAAATTACATACTCACCGTAATTCTTGATCTTCTAGGACTATCTTCATCATTGATTCCCACTAATGGGTCTGAGCTAGAGGTGCTAGGACCCTGTGGGAGCAGAACTTTTCAGCAGCTTTGGCTCTGAGGTATGCTGTGCACACAAATGGCACCACAAGACTGGCTCGGGTCACATGGCTTACCTCAGCACCATCCCTCAACAGCCTTAGTACCTTTTTTGCCAAGGAGGTGAAGTGTAACCTAACAAGTACTTATGCACTTAACCTAAGGACACAAGCGCTAGCCCTGCTGAGCCAAAGGGTCAATAAACCAAAAACACAGTGTCTTCACAGCCCAAACCAAGAACAAGGGCTGAAGACTAACAAACAGACTGGAATGAGCCTAGGGGATGGCAGGTGGGCATGCAAATAAATGTTGAAGATATTCCTAGAAGAACAAGAATTGTTGTGAGTGCATAATTTTCATGTCTTCCACAAATCAATCTTCACCACTGATTCACACTAATGGGTCAGAGTAACAAGCTCAGATGAAAATTCCCCAGACTAGGGCAGTAGGAGCTAAGGCTTACTCAGGACAGAAGTCCATTTTGGATAGTCTGGCCAAAGGAGGCATTCTGCCTGGCATAGACGTGTAAGGCATAGTGCTTAACAGAATTGTGCACTTTGCTCCAAGTTGCAACTCTGCAATTATCCCTGATAGATACAGAGCAAATCTCTGCCAGGGACATGGCAACCACTCTGGTAGAGTGGGCATGTACCTGATCTTCCAACTTGATCTGCACTATGGCATAGTAGTGGCATAGACAGTTCACAGCCAGGCAGAAATGCTCTTGATTGTAACAGGCTGTCCTTTATGATAGAGCTGAAGGAGACAAAGAGAGGTTTGGATCGTCTGAAGTCCTTTGTACTGTCCAAGTAAAAGTTAAGGACTCTTTAATATCCAGAGAATTGAGAATATGCTCTCCTTCATTCTGGAAGTTGGCAAAGTAGATAGGCAGTACTATTGACTGATTCAGATGGAACTTTGACAACACATTTGGTAGGTATTTAGAGTGTGTGCGGAGAACTACCTTGTCCTTTTGGAAAACCATATGTGGGGGGAGGGACTAAGGCATGGATTTTAGACACTCTGCAAGCAGAAATGATGGCTACTAGAAAAGCTGCTTTCCAAGTTAAGAACTTCAGCTCACATGTTGCAAGAGGCTCAAAGGGCTTTTGGGTGAGTATGTGCAGCACAAGATTTACATCCTAGGTAGCCACCAGCTTCTGGATGGGGAGCCTTGTGTGTAAAATGCCCTTAAGGAACCTCTTGAAGAGTGGCAGCTGTGCCACGTAGAAGATACCAACAGGCTCATGGTATGCAGAAATAGCACACAAGTGGGCCCCAACAGTGGAATACTGCAAGCCAGCATCAGAAAGGTCCAGCAAGTACTCCAGAATCTTGTCAGGTAGGTATCAAAAGTAGTCCATGTGGGTTTTGAAGCACCAAACTGAAAATCTTTTCCACTTGGCTGTGTAAGTCTTCCAGTTGAAACGTTTACAGGCAGCCAGCAGTATTTGAGAAGTTCTTGGCGATATCTTGTACCTGTTCACTTCTGTTTCTTCAGGGGACAGGCCTGAAGGTGAAGGAAACATAGGTTGGGATGGAACAGGTGACCCGGAGTCAGTAAGTCCATCCTGAATGGGAGGATCCTCAGTGTGCTAATAGATGAAACCATATCTGTTGAGGCCAGCAGGGCACTATTAGAATTATCTTGCCCCTGTGTGCCTCCAGTTTCAGCAGTACCTTCTGCATTAGAGGGACTGGAGCAAATGCATACAGAAAGATTTTGCCACTGCAATCTGAATGCATCCTGTCAGAAAATGCCATGTCATAGAATTCTGGAGCAAAATCGAGGCAGTTTAGCATTGAGTGGGGACACAAAAAGGTCCACATCTGGTGTTTCCCACTTGTCAAACAGTGATCTCATAATGTTTGGCACTAGTGACCACTAGTGAGGACTGGCATCTGTTCGGCTGAGTTTGTCTGCCAGAGTATTTTGTACTACTAGAAGGTAACCTGCTTGGAGCAGGATCCCCTGTTTCAGGCACCATTCTCACACTCTAATCGCCTCCCTGCAGAGAGAGTAAGAGTGTACTTCTCCTGCTTGGTTGTTTATGTAATACATAACAGATTTGTCCATCTGGAGGAGGACTATTTTGTAGCTGACAAGATCCACTAGGGCTAGCAGGCCATACAACACTGCTCTCATTTCCAACATGTTGATGTGGAGGTAAGTCTCTGAGGGGTTCCAGACACCTTTTGTTTGGAGACCCTGACAGTGAAAACCCCATCCAATCAGGGAGGCATCCGTGTGGGAGTCACCTGACACTCTGGTTGGGAGAAGGGAAAGCCCTGGAAGAGATTGTCCTCCTCTGTTCACCATTCACGTGACCGCATTTGAGCATGTGATGATGCTTGTGACCACTATGAACTGAACATCCACTGAGTCATTCTCATGTACAGCCATGCCAGGGGTACTGTGAATAGTGAGGAGGCAATCAGACCTAGCAGGCATTGCATGGAGTGAGCTTGTGTGGATTTGCACTCCATTATGTAGCATGCCATCTGCAGGAACGGCTGCCTCCTGCTCTCTGGAAGGAAGGCACGGACCATGGTTGTATCCAGAAGAGATTCTATGAACAGCAGCTGCTATAAAGGTCAAAGCTGAGACTTCTCTAAGTTCAGTAGAACCCCCACAGAGATAAGGAATCAAGAATCTGGGGCCACTGCTTGTTCGTCTCCTGTCTAGGTGAGCTGGTTATCAGCCAGTCATCCAGATTAGGGTAAACCTGGAGTCCCAGTTATTTTAGATGTGCTGCGAATACAGTGAAGCACTTTGTAAAGGCTCGAGATGCTGAGGATAAAACCCTGAACTGATGATGCTGGCCCAGCACAACGAATCAAAGGTATCTGTGGTGGCCAGGGTGCACTAGCATATGCTGGTAACCAATCCTGAGGATTCAGAAAGGGAAGCAGAGATCTCAGAAAGACCATTTTGAATTTCTTTCGATCCATGAACTTGTTCAGATTTCTGAGGTCGAGAATGGGACGCATGCCCCCAATTTCTCTGGAACTAGGAAGTACTGGGAATAGAAGCCTGTGTTTCATCCTGATTCTGGCACTGCCTCCACTGCCCTGTGGTCAGAAGGTCTGCAATCTCCTGTGCAAGCTCTGACATATGGGCTGATGAGAGGTTGCCTTCTGGGTGGATAGTCCGGAGGGCTTTCTGCAAAGTTCAGGGAATACCCTTCTTGGATGATCTGGAGGACCCACTTGCCTGTCACGATGGACTCCCATTGACAGTAAAAATGGAGTCAGGTGTCCCTACTGGGGAGGAAAGGTCTACCTTTGGCAGTTGAGGCAGGACTGGGGCTGAAGCTTCAGATGGTGACACTAGGCACTTTCAGCATTTGTGTCTTCGGCTGCACCTTCTTTCGAGGTTGGGGAGACTGAGGTTTCTTTTGGGCTTCCCTACCTTTTCCCCAAAAGGACTGCCTGTTCTGAAAGAAACCTCATCCTTTCCCTCTCTGAGGGTTAGCAGGAGCTGGTCTGGAAGTCTTTATGGTTGTTCTAGTTCTCTGAGACACCTCAAGAGATTTCTCTACCTGCTCTCCAAATGGGTAAATACCATTGAAGGGAAATGAAAATTACTTACTCATCGTAATTCTTGATCTTCTAGGAATATCTTCACCACTGCATCACACTAATGGGTCTTAACTGGAGGTACTAGGACCCTGCAGGAGCCAGAACTTTGCAGGAGAGTTGAGGCCGAGGCAAGCTGTGCAAATGCACAGCATTGTGAGAGTGGCTCATGGTGCCAGGCTTACCTCAACACCAGCCCTAAGTGGCTTCAGTACTTACAGAGGCGGTGCAGCATAATGTAACTAGTACTTAGGCATAAAACCTAAGGGCATGAGAAAGCCTTGGTGACCCATGTAAGAAGGGTTAACAAAACAATAACACATTGTCTTCACAGCCCAAACCAAGAACAAGGGATGAAGACCAGTAAAGAGACTAGGGCAGGCCCAGGGGATGGCAGGTGGGCATGTGAATCAATGGTGAAGATATTCCTAGAAGATCAAGAATTACAGCAAGTAAGTACTTTTCATATCTTCCATGAATCAGTCTTCACCATTGATTCACACTAATGGGTCAGAATATCAAACTTGGATAAAAAACCCTGGAACTAGGGTGGTAGGAGCCAAGGGCTCACTCAGGACAGAAGTCCATTCATAATAGTCCTACCGAAGGTGGCATACTGCCTGGCATGGACATCCAGAACAGTGCTTAACAAAAGTGTGCACTGTGCTCCAGGTTGCAGCTCTGTAGGTATCACTGATAGGCACATAGAGAATCTCTGCCAGGGACATGACAACTGCTCTAGTGGAGTGGGTATGTACTTGACTTTCCAGCTTCACTGCGCCATGGCATAGGATCAGCATAGAGAGCTAACAATCCAGGCAGAACTGCACTTGACTGTAACAGGCTGTCCCTTTTGACTGGGATCGAAGGAGACAAGTAGCTGTTTGGATAGTTTGAAGTCCTTAGTTCTGTCTAGATAAAACGTAAAGGCCCTCTGAGCATCCAGAGAATGGAAAGTGCACTCTCCTTCATTCTGGAAGTTGGCAAAGTAGGTCAGCAGCACAAGTGGCTAATTCAGATGGAACTCCAGTACCACTTTATGAAGGAAAGAACAGTTACGTACTCAATGTAACAGCAGATCTTCAAGAGAATCTCTTTCATCAGGCTACACCTATGGAGCTATAATCCATCAGGTACTAGGACCACACAGAAACTTTTCCATGCAGTCCACTATGGGCCATCCACGAAGACTTCAGACATCAGCTCTCCCATATAAATGTGAGTGGCCCCTTCCCTCATCAGTTCCCTGCCAGAGACCATGCTCGGAGGACCTTCCTGTTGGGAACCAGGAGAGAACCTAGGGCTCTGCTGACCAGGTGAGGCAGAGAACAGCAGATAGACCCTCATGGAGAAAGAGATAGCACTCACCAGAGTCTCAGAATCCGACATGGGTAAGGAGGGTGGGATGGCATGGCCTGATGAGATTCTCTCAAACATCTACTGTTACAGTGAGTACAGAACTGTTCTATCTTCTTCAAGGATATCTTTCTATCAGGCCACACCCATGGAATGAGTACCAAGCAGTACTGACCATAAACAGTCTGGGTTGCAGGTGTGGCAAGATAGGCCTATATCCTTTATTAATGTTCCTATTGTATGTGCTGTAATGTACTTTAGAGTTAAGACAGTCAACTCTAAAGTACATTACAGCACATAAAACAGGAACATTAATAAAGGATATAGGCCTATCTCACCACATCCCTCCCTCCTAAAACAGAACCTGGGGGAAACACCCCTATTGGAAGCAGTCCTTCCCAGTTCTGTTATAGATCCAGTATGTGAGATAGGCTGTTTGCATTCCCATTCTTAGACCCAGGACTATGCAAAATCTCCATGTCATAAGCCTGCAAGGCAATACTCCATCTCAAAAGTTTTCCATTTGTTTTCCCCATTTGACCCAACCATACTAACAGGTTGTGGTCCATTTGGAACTTAAAATGCCTCCCATAAAGATACGGTTCCAGTTTTTTTAATGCCCAAACTAAGACGAGACATTCCTTTTCTACTGTTGCATAGGCTTTCTCCCGTGGAAGCAGCTTCTTGCTTAAGTATACAATGGGGTGCTCTTTCCCTATTTGGATACTTGGCTGAGGACTGCCTCTATTCCCACATCTGAGGTGTCCGTCTGTACCACAAATGGTCTGTTGTAGTCTGGGCTAGCCAGCACTGGGGCCGTGCACGGCAAGGTTTTCAGCTGGGTGAAGGCCTGCTCACAATCTGCATCCCATTTTACCCTCCTAGGTTTATTCCTTGTCAACAATCCAGATAAAGGAGCAGCCAGGGAGGTGTAGTTGGTAAAATTTTCTATAATACCCTGCTGTCCCAAAAAAGCTCCTGACTTGTCTCCAGTGCTTAATTTGTGCCGGTGCTAGCCGTGGCTCAGCCCCGGTACCTATTTTCATTCCGGGGCTGAGCCCCGGCACCTCTCACACAGTCATACTGCACTAATATTTAATTTAATGACTGTTATTAGCACGGCCAGCCAGCTGCTTTGTTTGTGCTGCTGCTGATGCTGCCGCGGGCGCCTGCGCAGATCAGAGATCATCGATAGATTCGGATGATGGATCGGATCATCAGTCAGTCACTCCTGTCTGTCCTGTCCCGTCGCACTTGCAGCAGGCTGCTGCAGCAGATGGTACGGTAGGAGTAGGACCGGAACGGAAACAGAAGGAAGCTCAGCTCACCCCCAATGCAGTGCTTCATTCTCAGAAAGCCAAAGCCCTTACTTTTAAACCGACATTTTTTTTAAAAGGACAGTCAGTCACAGATGATCCACGGTGGACTACGACCTTGATGAGTAATCTGGGGAGATTCAAGAACTATAGGCATTATGCTCTCCCTCTGTGTTACACATACAGACAGATACACACACACGCTAACGATTTGTACTACAAACCTTGCAAACTGTTGTGAAAAAAAACGGCAATGGACGTCCCCTGGTGCTAAGTGGATAGATCCACCAATGATGCCCGTGTGCCTCTCTTCCCCTCTCCCACTCTAACAGCTCTCCCCCAACTTCAGCTTTTCCTTTGCAAGAAGGAAAAGGGTGCTAAAAATAGCTCACACAAGACTTGAAGCAAACTGGCATGGATGGCACATCTATACATTTGCTGGATTTACACCCGTGTGTTATTTGTGAGATTTTATTCTGTAATATTTCTTTTCTTTTCATTTTTAGAAAGGCTAAGAGACTTGGTATGTAATTGCATACAAACTGTCTTGCCCAGCCTAACATGTGAACCATTCTTCCAGAAGAAAAAAGGCAGATGCACTGTAGCCCAAAGATAAAAGGGGAAGCTTTTCAGAAGTCAAGCCCATTTGCTTGCAAAACTGCTTCCCTTTGAGATCACAGCATTTCCAAAGGTTCAAGTAAACAAACGAGATGTGCCATTGCCCATTTCACCACTGTTTGACATCTAGCACATCATGTATTTAAATGAGACACACCTGTGAACCTACCAAAGTTCAACCTAGCGAACTTTGACCGTTCAACCACAGAGAATGTGAACAAAATGAAATTATGTACCAGTGGCATCCTCGCTTAGTTTGTTCAGGCTGCAGCCGCTGCAGCCTGAACAAACTAAGCGAGGATGCCACTGGTACATAATTTCATTTTGTTCACATTCTCTGCGTTACTTAGGCAGTCTCTGAATAATCACCCTCACGCCCTCACCCTCTCAGGTCTCACTCAGTCTCAGCCCTTTGCAGCCACTGTGTGCTTGCTTGCAGTATTTATCCTCCAGCCTTCAAGTCTGTATTAAAGAACTAAGTCAGTCACCTGATAATCTGCCGGTGTTACAGGCTGTAAAACACCTGATCAATTGTTCTGTTGTCAGGTGGTGCTGGTGCATCATGTCTCTGTGTTGTTGCTGCCAAGCCTCGCCCTGCCTCAGCCTGCCAATCATAGCATCAGGAATGATTAACGTCGTTAATCATGTACATGGGGGAGTGACTAAGTCAGTCAGTGCAGTCTTCACGCTCAGTCAAGTCACGTCACTGTTTCTGGCTCAGACTGTAGCAGTACAAACAATTTGTGGCAAATTGGCAATATAAAACGTTTGAAATGTGAAATGTCTCAAGTCTCATCATGTCTGTGAAAATCACTGAAATGTGTCTCTTGTTGTGAGATTGAGATCGATCATCAGGGATAGGGTTTAAAATAAACCGTTTCATTTTGTGGTACTAGTAGAGGGAGGAGGCAGGGGCGTGTGACTGTGGGTTTCGACCTTGGGAGAGACTGTGCAGCGAGCCGGCGGGGAAAGGAAAGGGCCAAGGGAAAAGTTGGCAGTGTCTAAAGAGCCTGAGTGAGGAGGCGATTCAAGCAAGCCAGAGACTAGAGGTAGAGAAAATTTAAGGCAGGGAGAGCGCGAGTGACCGACCGTTTCGGGAGTACATTCTGGCAGGCTAGGGAGAGCCTGTGGGGACAATTCTGATTCGAAAATCAAGCCAGAGACAGCAAAATTTGGGGTGAAGGCAAGCAAGCTCAGCCCAGACAATTTACTTTGGCAGTAGTAGTTACTAGTTAGTAATTAGGGCCCCTGGACTTCTGGTCAGAACAGACTGGGAAGCAAGCAGCCTGTGCTTCATGCAGACTTTTTTCAATAGTTAAGTAGTTGAGAGTGAGACTTAGTAAGGCAAATAAATTTCAAATCTTGGCTCAGTCAGCTGGCTCTTCAAAATAAAAAAAATAGCGAAGCAGACAGTTGAGACAGATTGCATTTAGGTTTTGTTTTTGCAGCCTGAGAGCCTGAGTTCCAGTCCAGACAGACTGAGAGCTATGTGTATTTGGAGTTGGTAAATTCAACCATCAGTCTGAGTGTCAGGGTTTGGGTTTGACTGATTATTTACTTAAAATTTTTCCTGCTAGTTCTAATCTCCTATCTCCACAATCTAAAAAAAAAATAAACCCCTCTAACCCTACCTTCCAGCCAGGAGAGTGGTCTGGACCGACTGGGTTTGAATCCTGCAATCTTAAAACTGTCCTGAGTACTGTACTGGGTTCTTCTCAATCTTCTGCAGCTACTGGTTCCACCAAAAAAAATTAAATAACAGTAAAACCAGGAAAGCAGAGAAGAGGAGCTATGCAACCATAGTAGACTAGGTTAAATTCACAGAAGCTTCACCTATGCAGCACATATGACATACATAACTGTGTGACAGACAGACAGACAGTGTCTTTGAAGGGACTTTTGTAAAAAAAAGGCTAATACAGGCAGAGGAGCACGTGTGCGGACTGCAAGCTTGGTTTGATTCTCACAAGTTCCACTTACATATAGCACATTACTGTGCGTGACAGTAACTGTCTTTGTCTCTTTCAAGGGCTGGGGCTTGAATAAAAAAAGGCTAATACAGGCAGAGGAGCACGCTATGCGGACTGCAAACTTAGTTTGATTCTCACAAGTTCACTTACACATAGCACATTACTGTGCTGACAGTAACTGTCTTTGTCTCTTTCAAGGGCTGGGGTTTGAACAAAAAGGCTAATACAGGCAGAGGAGCACGGTAGCGGATCATGAGCTTGGTTTGATTCTCACAAGTTCCACTTACATATAGCACATTACTGTGCTTGACAGTAACTGTCTTTGTCTCTTTCAAGGGGCTGGGGCTTGAATAAAAAAAAGGTTAACTAAGATAGGCAGAGGAGCAGGTTAGATCTCTATTCATTTTGGAGACAGGCAGACGGCTGACACATAAATCCAAAAAAAATGTCTCATGGTCAAAAGAAAATATGGTCGTATTTTTTTAAGCCAGGAGGTAGTATGAATGAGGGTGAGCCAGTGACTAAGAGGAAGAAAAAGGAGAGTGATAAAAACTACAGAAAAGAATCTGAAGATGTATCAGGTGCCACTGTTACATGTGTCAGCAGTGCTACAAAAGAAAAGCAAGTTCATGATTATGAAGGGAATAGTGTTGTTGAAAACAGTTGTGCCAATAGTGACTCTGAATCACAGAGCTCTGGTAGTGAAGATGAATTACCTGAACAAGCTGTGGCTCACAGCAAACATTTACTTCCTGCAGGATAGACGTGTGAACAAAAACATTTTTTTTCAGAGCAAATACCGGTGGTTAGTCATCAACGGATCAAATCTCGGTTGCAGTGTGTGTCAGCAAGTCAGTAACTTGGGTCCTGAAAAATCTGCTGGAATGAACCTGGCTAAAGAATGGATCGAAACCTGTGTTACTTCATACTGTACCAATAAAGCAAAGCAACAGAAATCACTACAGAAAAAGATAGGAGAACATGCACAAACTAAGTCACATGTCGCGGCTTCTCGCATTCTTGAGCAGTCAAAAAAAGATGCATTGCTGCAATTAGCTGCAAATGCACAGTCTGCTCAAATTGCTACTACGGCCAGAATCTTCAGAACTGCTTATAAAGAAGCGAAGCGAAACTGCCCGTCATATGGTTTTGAAGTAGAAATAGACTGTCAGCAGTTGAATGGACTGGACATGGGGAGGATTTTGCATTCCAATGTGGCATGTTCTAACATTCAACATCACATTTCGTCTGAGATGAAGAAAAAGTTGTTTGCCCAAATCACAGCGATTGCTCCTAAAGTGAGTCTTTTACTTGATGAAGCTACTGCTTTAAACAAGAAGAGCGCTTTAATTGTGTACATGCGACTGATGTTACCTGGCATGGAGTCTCCTGCTAATTTATTTGTGGACCTTGTGGAGCTGCAGGATCTGACTGCCGAGGGAATAGTGAACAGTTTATTGTCTGCGCTGAAAAAAATTAACATAAATGAAAACTTTCTTGCCAAGTGCCTGGTAGCGGTTGCTTGCGATGGAGCTTCAGTGATGTTTGGATGCAATACAGGTGCCGTGAAGCGGTTGCAAGACATGTTTCCAAATATCATAGCATGGCACTGCTCTGCTCATCGCCTAGAGCTTGCAGTCAGTGATGTCATGAAAGATGTTGGAGCTACTAATCACTTTAAAAGTTTGCTAGACAAGCTATATTCTCTTTATAGCACATCTGGGAAAAATAGGTTAGAGCTGAAGGAATGCGCTGAAGCACTTGACATTCAGCTTTGCAAGATAGGTAGAGTGTTAGACACCCGGTGGGTTGTGTTGAGCTTTAGAACAGTAGAGGCTGTTAGGAATGCTTACCCTGCTCTCTATAAGCACTTCACATCTGCAGCTAATGACATTTCTCGTGACAGAACAACACGCAAAACCTACTCTGGTCTAAGCAAACGGTTGTTGTCTATTCAGTTTGTCAGCAACCTTGGAATTATGTATGATGCCCTACAGGAGTTGTCAGAGTTATCTCTTGAATTGCAACATCGCGATTGTACAATTGTTGATGCACACCGAGCTATCTGCCGCCAAATAGCGGTATTCGACGAATGGTAGAAAAACAAGGCAAATTTTGTCACAGTGTGAGAAAGCCATAGAAGAAAGGATGTTTCAGGGTGTCCTATTGCATGAAGAAAATGTTTGCGACAAGAAGATTCACCCAGGACAATTTTTCCACGGTTTAGAACAATTTACGAAACGTATGCTGTCTACAGGAGGCACCACTGGTGACAAGACTGGATATGAGAATCTGATCACCGGAATGAAAGTGCTATATAAGCAGTACTGGCCCGATGAGCTACCTACACTGTAAGGAGAAAGTGAGATTGAATCTCTTTGCAGAAGATTTGATATTGGTACTACTCGTGAAACCATTCGGGCATACAGGGTGTACAAGGAGTCAGGTGGTAAAGAAATTCAGGAGCAGTATAAGTACCTCTTGACAGCCGTGAGCACTATTGCTGTCTCCAGTGCCGAGTGTGAGTGAGGCTTTTCCCAAATGAACCTCATATGCACATCAACACGAGCATCAGTGCTTATTGAAACTATTTCATCATTACTATTCCTCAATCTAGTTGGCCCACCATTGAAGAAATTCAATCCCATCCCTTATGTTCGCTCATGGCTTGCCAAAGGGCACAGATCAGCCAGTGAAACACAAAGTAAGGAAAGAAAACACAAGGATAGCCAGAGAAATATGGAAATTCTGTGGTCTTTTCTCGATATGTAGAGAACAAACCAAACCAAACTCAGAATTTCTTTCTGCAACCTACAAAACTGGTGTAGCAACATGGATGCTTACTTAATGGTATTTGTAGCTTAATACAGAAACTGTATTTTGGCTAGCAGCAGCTGAAACAGTGCGTTATATACTCTTTTCTTTGTGCTATACTTCCACCATGCATTACCACACACACATCAAATTACTGTAACATTTTGTGCAAGCATCCATCATAAAGTAATGGTGGCCTAGCTACCACCACCATCGATTACATCATGATGGATACTTGCACAAAATATTATAGTAACCTTTGTTAAGAACATTGTTACATTAGTGTCTCTTACCTGGTCAATCCAAGCTGGGATTAGCTATTCATCAAAACTGAGTCTGTTCCTGAGGAATGCCTGCAAAGGAAAACAAGAAATTTAAACAGGACACAAAGAAACAAGGGTTGGATTTAAACCACATGTAAATCATCAGATTAAAAAGTTTTATACTTATCTGATAAGGCAATTAAGACATGTCAAGACCTATAAAATAAAAGAGAGGTAACTAAATAAAATCTTCTAGAAAAATATTTTTTTTAAAAAAAGGCAGATGGTGCAATGCTAGACATTTTAATATCCTGTTCTGATGAGGGCCTCCAGAAACACTTGGGTTTTAGATGGTCTGTTTTGAGTATTGTGGCTTTTATTGAAGATAGAACACACTTCTGCTACAGTTTCCCTAGTACCTCCATGTTGTTGCTTAATAAGGTGGCGAGTCTCAATATCCTGACTCCATCAGATGATAAAAATGTTCCCCTAGGAGTCCAGGGGCATCCCTTGACTTATAGGAGACATTTTCATCTGGATGGAGTCAAAATAATGAAGTTCCTCCTCCTGTAATGCAACAACCTACTATGTCATCTGTAGCAGCAACTTTGCTTGCTTATGCCCAGTATAGTATGGTGTGTGCTGCGGTGGCCTGGGGTTCGATAAGTATTAGACCATGTCAACGTCATATTATAAAATGTTCTTACTTCAGCAGCTAACTCCCATTCTAACAAATTAATTGCAGGAGCATAGTTAATGTTATAGGTAGGCCAGAAGCTCGTGGGTTTTGGATGCTCTGTGGTGAGTTTGGGGGCTTTTATTGAAGATAAAGAACACTTCTGTTACAGGTTCCCTAATAGGGAACCAGTTACAGAAGTGTGCTTTATCTTCAATAAGGGAACACGTAACAGAAGTGTGTTTTATCTTCAATTAAAGCCCCAAAGCTCACCACAGCGCTTCTAAAACCCAACAGTTTCTGGGGCCTTCCGTACCCCACACCCCTGGCCTTTGGATCACAGTACCTTGCCATAGCTTCTACATGCCCATGATCCTTTAGCTATAAAAACCTTTTCATGCTTCAGTTTAATTGGTTCTTCTATTACTTGTACCATGCTAGATGTTATGTGGTACATTTTGTTGCTTAGTAAGGTCAGCCACAGTCTCCAATACTATAACTCCAAGTATAAAGGGCAAGATGCTGTGAAATGACCCAACGGCCATGGGTCTGGGGACCAGTAGGCACCCAGAAGCTCTTGGGTTTCAGATGCTCTGTGGTGAGTGTTGCTGGTTATATATTAGCAGATAAAACACATTTCTATTCTTTGTCCCCAAAAAAATTCTTCCCTTGGATTCAGGGGTAGGGAACCTGGCACAGAATAGAAATGTGTTTTATCTGCAATATAACCATCAAACTCACCATAGCATCTAAAACAAGAGCTTGTAAACCACTGACCCTGATTCCTAGCCTTTAATTCACAGCATCTTGCCCTTGATACAAGCCACAGTCCTTACCAGTGGTCAGCCAGACTCTCAATAATTGACTCTACCCCCAAAACAATTCTTACCCAGATTCAGGGGTATCGAACCAGACACAGAAATGTGTTTTATCTGGAATATAAATATAACCCCCCAAATTCATTACAGAGCATCTAAAACCAAAGAGCTTCTGGAGGCCTACCGGCCCCCAGACCCCTGGCATTGGAGCCAATTCACAGTATCTTGCCATTGCATTATACTTATACATGCCCAGCCATGATCCTTTATCAGTGCCCCGTCAACCAGGCTCTCCAACCTGACTCCACCCCAAAAAAAAAATTCTTCCCGTGGATTCAGGGGCAGGGAGCCTGATATAGAAATGTGTTTTATCTGCAATATAAGCCCCAAAACACACCACAGAGCATCTAAAAACCCATAGCTTCTGGGGACATGGCGGCCCCCAGACCCCTGGCTTTTGGTGTTTGGACTCAGAGCCCTGGCATCTCTTTCTTTACAAATTAAGCACTGCTTGTCTCTGGGTTTCAGGCGTGGGCCATACTGCAATTGCCTCTATTTTTACTTGGTTTGGGCAGAGTTAGCCTCACCCCACCACATGTCCCAAATAAGTGACTTCTGCCATGGCCACCTGGCACTCTTCTGCCTTAATAGTCAGACCTGCGGCCTGTATTTGGCCAAACACCTCCCTCAGGTGTATCAGGTGTTTCTCCCAGCTATTGTTGAAGATAACAATTTCGTCTAGGTAGGCAACTGCAAAGTCCTCTGTATCCTGTAACACCTGATTTACGGTTTTATGTGATAACAGCGACTCCTAATGAGCACCAACCACAAACAGCAGACAAGAACCGCCCAACAAAGGGCAATGGACACTAGAGCGACCGTCGCAGATAGCGATGGTCACTTACTGCATTTGAAAAAAAGAAAAGATATGTATTTTTATGCATGGGGCAATGCCCCCCGCGCCTCCCAAAATAAAGATAATCAACTCCATGGGGGGGGAGGGGGAGGACTTAGGGGAAAACATAAAGATTTAAAAAAATATATATTTCCTTTCTGGCCACAAGACCCGAACCTGGGTCGCTCGCTTCAGGGGTGGGTAGTGTATACCACCACGATACATGGCCTGCTCAGCATTGCTAGCCCAACCATCATGCTATATCCTGCTGTAGCGAGTGTATCTCCCTGCTACACTCGCTCTACAGGATATAGCAACTTCTTTCACCACTCACTTTACTTCCAAGTGTTATTAATGAGTCACTCATGTTGAATCGGTCAATAATAGATGCTCATATAGGGTGTTACCCTGATTTACTAACCAGTGGAATGTAACAGGGGCATTCTTCATCCAAAATGGCATGACCTTGACCTCGAACAGGCCAACTGGTGTGATGAACGTAGACCTTTCCCTAGCCCTGTCTGCCAGTTTCATCAGCCAGTACCCCTTTGTCAGGTCTACTGTAGTCAAATATGTCACCCCTCTGTTTGTCAAGCAGTTCGTCTGTGCATGGCATTGGGTGAGCATCAGATTTCATGATGGTGTTAAGCCCATGATAATCTATGCAGAACTGTGTAGCCCCATCCAGTTTTGGTACAAGGACTAAAGGTGAGGCCCAGGGGCTGTGGGATTTCTGGATCACCCCTAGATCCAGCATCTCCTCCACCTTCCTCCTAATGTCCTTGAGGTCTGCTTCTGACACCAGGTAAGCTGTCCTGCGTATGGGTGCTTGGGTCCCTGTGTCTACATCATGCACCACTAGCAGTGTCCATCCAGACTTTGCCGTAAATAAAGGGGCAAAGTCTCGCAAAACAATCCTCAGTTCTTGGGCCTGTCCAGGTGTCAACTGGGGTGACAGCATGATGGTCTCCACAGATGACGTCTGCTTGCTTTCAGCTAACAAGTCGAGAAACATAGAAACATAGACTTCGGCGGCAGATAAGGACCACTTAGCTCACCCAGTCTGCTTATTTCCCTACCTATTGTATAAGCTGCAGATCCTAGTTAACCAACAGCCTACTTCTTCCTAACCCCCATCAGAATTGCCTTATGTCTGTCCCATGCATTCATGAATTTCCCCAGTTTTTGACCCCACGACCTCCTCAGGAAGGCCGTTCCATGTGTCCACCTGCCTCTCCATGAAAAAATACTTCCTCACGTTGCCCCTGAGTTGTCTGCCCTCTATTTTCAAATTGTGCCCCCTTGTTCTTGCACATCTCTTTTTCTGAAAGATGCTACTCTCTTGGACTTTGCTGATTCCCTTGAGGTACTTGAAAGTTTCTGTCAGGTCCCCCCCTCTCCCTCCTTTCCTTTAGGGTATACATATTAAGCTCCTTTAGTCTCTCTTTGTGTGGCTTCTGGAGCAGACCCTGCATCATTTTATTTGCTCTCCTCTGAACTGTCTCCATCCTATGTTCTTGCGGAGATGGGGTCTCCAGAACTGCAAGCAGTACTCCAGATAGGGTCTCACCAACTGTCTGTACAGAGGGATAACAACTTCCTGTTTTCTACTGGTGATGCCTCTCCCTATACATCCTAGTACCACCCCCCAGCTCTCCTTACTGCCTTCTCACAGTGCTTGCTTACCTTTAGGTCATCTGATATGACTGCCCCCAGGTCCCTTTCCATTTTTGTTGTTGTTAGTACCTCCCCCCCATTGTGTACTCTTCCCCTGGGTTTTTGTTTCTCAGGTGCATTACTTTGCACTTCTTTGCATTGAATTTAAGCTGTCATACTTTTGACCATTCCTCCAGCCTTGCCTAGTCACCTCTCATCCTTTCCGCCCCCCTTTGTATATCAACCCTATTGTAGCTCTTTGTGTCATCTGCCAAGAGGCATACTTTTCCTTCCAGTCCTCTGCAATGTCACTTATAAAGACATTAAAAGGGACCATTCCCACAGCCAGCTCATCGGCGCAGCAGTTGGATTTCCACTTGCGATGCCAGTGACCCGGGTTCGGGAACGACTCGGGTCACTGGAGAGCCGGCCAGGGGGGAAGGCTTGAGCATCCCATGATAATCGATATTTAATTCTGTTGTCAAATATATGTCATTCATAACATTAAAATAAAAGAGCATGTTCCCTCTTTGTATTCTCAGCTCCATACTATGCAAATTTAAATGTTTTAATCTTGAAGTATATGGTAAATCTCTAAGGGTCCTAATAGACTTGGTATATCTGCGTTGGACACTTTCTACCCTGTTAATGTCCTTCATCATGCGTGGGCTCCAGATCTGGGTTGCATAATCCAACTGTGGTTTTACATTCGACAAAAATAAGGGCATCAACACCTCCCTACTTCTACTTCTAATATTTCTTTTGATAGCACCAGTTGTCCTGTTGGCTTTAGCTACTACATTTGTGCAATGTTCTTTAAAATTTAAGTTATTATTGACTAAAACCCCCAGCTCTCTTTCTACTGTTTTTGATTGTATTACTTGATCTTGTAATATGTATTGTGTCTCTGGGTTCTTTTTTGAAATTAATTTTTATTAAATTTATTACACTCACTTGTCAGTATTATTATTTATCCAGTCAGAATACATTGTTTCTGGAAACAAGATTGAGTTTAAAATCTTAACAGTAATGCTTTGAGGTAAGTCTGTCAATATATTGTTGTTTTATCCAGGGTACAAACTTTTTCCTTACATAAAGTCTATACTTTATTCTTACAGTCCACATTAGTTGAATATTCTGTTCTATTGAGATTCCACAACTCCAGAATTGTTTATTTCCCCTAATAGGTCCCATGTTTTTATTTTAATATCTTATCCATTTCCACAATTATTCCTCAATCCCCCCCAAAAAATTTATCCCCATCATATTTAGATCCCCCTCAAGGAACAAAATCCTAGTCTACTGAGGACTGGTAAATAGCCCAGTTCCACCATTTCCTCATGTAAGTTGGTCCTTTATGTTGGAGTCTGGAGTTGAGGCTCTCTGTATAATATATCTGTTTCATTATGCCTCTCCATTCTGTTATTGTGGGAATCTTGTCCGTCATCCATCTTCTGGTCACCGTTTTCCTAGCTGCCAGCAAAAAGATTGGGAGAAGTGTTTTTTGCCAGGGTGGAGAGTGATCAGGGTATACAGATAAGACCTGTTCTGCTGTAAGCTCAATATTTGTGTCCAAGCATTTTGAAATTTCTAACTGAAGTGAAATCCAAAATGGCATTAGGTTTGGACATTGTCAAAAGATATGGCCTAATGTTGCATGCCTACAGCCACAACTGCGCCAGCACCAGTCATGTCTATCAGGTAAGTAATGGCTAAGAACTGCAGGGGAATGAAAATATCTCATCCGACACTTCCAAGCAAAGTCTCTCCACATAGGAGAGGTGGTTATTTTGATTGCTGGAATAGTTGCCTATAGCCAAATCTCCAGAGGGATCTCTAAGTCGAGATCCCTATTCCACTCCTCCTGTATATTTTTTGTGTTTGCTGCCGAAGCCTCCCTTAAAGTTTTATACAAGTTACCTATTATAGGGCCCTCCACCCGACCCTGTATTGCTGTCATCAAATATTTTAACAATCCAGTAATTGGTATCAGCAGAACAGGGTGGATGTATGGATTTCATAAAATATGATTATGAACCTGTAAGTAAAGAAAATGTTCCAAATTACGTAGAGAAAAATGGGTTTTTAAAGAGTCAAAAGAACTTATACTTGAGGTGATAGAAACCAGAGAGTCCCAGTTGCCTCCATCTTTTAAAGGAAAGATCAGAAAGGTTTGGTAAAAAGACTCATCCTCAGAGATCAATTTGCAGTTTTCATAGGTGGAACGTATTCATTTAGTCCCTCTCATTCTCTTCCATATTTGGTAAGTGTGGGCTGTTATCTTAGTAAATGCACCTTCCAGGGATGCTGACATTCCTTTGCCAACCATATCAGGATCGTTCGTAGGAACACCGCTTTAGCATCTAAGGAGAGATCTGGGAGAGCCACACCGCCCTGTGCCAGGGATAGTTTGAGGATGGCCAGTTTAAATTCTTGGGTGACCCTGACCCCAAATAAAATTAGATATTAACTTATCCCAGGATTTGAGATAAAAGGAAGAAGGAAAGCTGGGTAAATTTTGCATAAGGTACAAGAGTCGCGGCAGTATGTTCATTTTGATTGTGGCAATTCTCTGATGGAAGTTAAAGACTATTGGTGTACATCTGGTCAGATCTGTTTGAATTTTGAGGGTTAAGGGTTCAAGGTTCACCAGTTCAAGGACTTCTTGGTTAATAGGTATGTGAATACCAAGATATTTTATTTTTGTAGCTAACCATTTAAATGGGTATGTTTGTTTTAGGGTCACTGGGGGAGTAAAGTTGTAAATCAAAATTTCTGTCTTAGCATCATTTAATTTAAAGCCCATAAGTCTCTCAAATTTCTTTAATAAGTTCCAGGCTGCAGGGATTGAGGTTTCTGGTGACATTAAAGAAAGCATGACATCATCCACAAATAAGCTTATTTTGTATTCATGTTGGGCAATGGGTATTCCCTCTATCTCTGAAGCCCTTCTCATTGCTTGGACTAGTGGCTCCACATATAGGGCAAAAAAGCTGGGGAGAGGGGGCAGCCTTGGCGGGTGCCACGGCCCACCAGGTTTGGAGGACAGATATTCCCATTGAACCTTAGATAAGCTTTAGGGGATGTGTATAAATTTTGTAGGCAGTCAATAAAGGTTGTCGGTAGATGAAATGTCCGCAGGGTATCCCAGAGAAATATCCAGGACACCCTGTCAAATGCCTTTTCAGCATCCAGACTAATAAAGACTGAGAGAATCCATCTTTTAATAATGTATTCTTGCAGTATCTGGATTTTACGAATATTGTCTGAACTTGTGCGACCCTTTATAAAACCGGATTGGTCTGAGTTTATAATATGAGAGAGTAATTTTTCCAGTCTGCTTGCCCAAATTGAAGTAAATATCTTATAATCAAAGTTTAGAATGTAAATGGGTCGGTATGATGTGGGATTTGTTGGGTCTTTATCAGGTTTTAGTATTGGGACTAAAGTGGCATAACTCCATGAAGGCAGGGGAGAGGAGTCACCCTTAGCTATTTCATCATATAAGGAGTGTAGACTGGGAAGAAGGGTAATTGAAAATGTGTTGTACCATTCTGAAATAAACCCATCCGGGCCTGGGCAGCGAGACGATTTAAGTTTCTGGATAGCTTCCATAATTTCAGGTTTGGAAATCCTTGCCACCAATGTCAGGGCCTGAGTCTTGTCCAGGAAGGGTAACCTTAATTTAGTAAGGAAAGAAGCACTATTCTCTCTAGGTGTTCCCAACTCCTCCAAGTACAGTTTTGAGAAATATTCTGAAAAAGTATGGTTTATATGAGATTCAGTATGGTCAATTTGACCAGTTTGGGTATTCCTAGTTTTTAAGATAGTAGAAGTACCCTTCCTAGAACGTAGACTATATGCCAATTTTCTGGTTCCCTGAGGGCCCCCGCATGAACTGTATGATACAGGTAAATCAGTTGCTGTTGTATTTTATCCATAATTTTCTGGAGGTTCTTTTTAGTGCCCCTTATTTTGGAGAGAAGTTTGTGGTCTCAGTTTCTAAATAACAGTTGGTAACTTAGTAGTTCTTCGGATAATTTCTGATATTTAGCCTCCCTTTCCCTATTTTTACTAGTAGTATAGGCTATCACTTCCCCACGAATAGTGGCTTTTAGTGCATCCCATAAAATTGCTTTTGTTGGGTTGGATTTGATATTCTCCGCTAAAAATTGTGGAATTCATTTTTTAATCATATCCTGAAATTCCCCGTCTTGTAGTAGTATGAGGTTCATTCTCCACAAAGTTTTCTTGGTGGTTCTCCCTATGTCTAATTTTACGATTAGGGGATGGTGATCTGATATTAATTTCGGTCCAATGGTAATATCTTATATTTTGGAATAATGCTCACACGTGGTGAAAAAGTAATCCAAGCGGGAATAAAAGTGAAATCTGGGAGAATAATAAGTGCATCCTGGGGAGGAGTGGAAAGTTCTATGCCAGATATCCACCACTCCCAGATGATCTAGAATCTAAGTTGTTTTGCTGTCTTATTTAGTCTATGCTTGTGTGGATTAGAGCAATCTAGTTGTGGGGAGAGGGTCACATTAAAGTCCCCTCCCAGGATTAATCGTCCTTGCAGATGATCGAGAAGGTGAGATATACATTTTTTAAAGTCCTGAATATGAGATTGAGGGGGAAAATAGACATTACCAATAGTAACCTGTTGCCCATAAAGAAGGCCCTGTAGTATAACATATCATCCTTGGCTATCTATGTAGGACTTAGTTATTTCGAGAGGGGTGTCAGAAGAAACCAGTTTGGCTACTCCCCTTTTCCTTCCTCTAGGGTAGGATGATACATATACCCCATATCGTTTGTCCCAATTCAACTTTCGGTGTTCCAGGTTCGTCATATGGGTTTCCTGGAGGAGATACAGGGAGGATTTATTTCTCTTTACTTATTGGATGACGCGGTATCTTTTAATTGGGTCATGTAGACCGTTAATGTTTTGAGAGTATATCTGTATCGGATTAGTAGCCATTTTTCAATTTGTAATTTTTACTTTTTTCCCCCAGGTACAACTGGCGAGTCAT
Organism: Neoceratodus forsteri; assembly: GCA_016271365.2. NCBI lineage: Eukaryota > Metazoa > Chordata > Ceratodontiformes > Ceratodontidae > Neoceratodus > Neoceratodus forsteri. Next base: position 820,815,339 of record CM028137.1, on the reverse strand, counting down.
CCCTCCGATCACTCTCCACCTCCACAAGGGAAGGAAAAGGAAGGGGAAAACTATCCTCATAATTGCTGTTGCTCCTTGTCCCAATAAAACAATTTTCTGTTTCTTTGTGTTTGTTATTTTTCTCCCCCTAACCCCAACATTCTTAAACCAAAAACTTATACAAACACTTATCAAACATCCCATAACAGCTCCCCCCCACCACCCTTTGTTATTGCTTTGCTGGAGTCCTGCTTGGATATATAGCAATTTATCTTCCCTCCCCATTTTTTAAGTAAGGTACACTTTCCTGACCAGCTGGTCTGTAACAATCTCCAACTGTTCCTGAGTATGTAGTGATAATAACTTTCACATACCTTTACTCTGGAATCCCAGCTATAACTTATATACAAATTGACTCTCACATGGGAGGTGCTTCTAGTAAGCACACTCATCTGGCTCTTGTCCAGTGGCCTCGTGAGGCCTAGAGAAGAGTTCAGGGGTGTCAGGCCGCTCGTCCAGGAATTAATCTGGAGAAGCAGAAGTAACACCCCATATAAGGGTAGCGGTGACTCTTGCTCACCCTTCGTATGGTTCCACATGTGAAGCAGTTACTAAACCATCAGCAAGCCTCTCAGCTCCCATTTTTGTAAAATGGTCGATCTTCCACTTAATACTGAGCATTAGTATCTACGATCTGTCTCTATGAAGATCCGTCCCTCCCCCCTGCCCCTCCCTCCCTGTCTATCTTATGAGAGAGCTAAGAACTAACCCCCATATTGAAAGGGTTGGAGTTGTTCCCAAACCCCTCCTCAGAGCTTCCCCAGAGGTTCAGAGCATTACAACAGCAAAATCCATAGGTCTCCCATGCCCAACTATTAAGGAGAGGGGGGAGGGGAGCCCAGGGTTCCAATTTTTTATTAAAAGCTCTGGTGAAACATCTTGTATGGGGTAATGAAAGATTGATCTACCCAGTATATGAATAAATAAGTAACTTGTTTTTTTATCCCCCTCATCTGTCTCCACTCCCCCTACCAAGATATCTCAGCTCAATTTGTTTAATGTCCCAAAAGTATAATCATTTTATAACTCTGAAGTCTGAGCTCAAAACTCCCCCTGTTCAACAGTCTCATGAAGGAGGTCTGCCATGTTCAGTTCAAAATTGTTTTAATAAACTACTCTTGATTCAGCTGGAGAGTTTGTTAGTGGATCATAATCATATACTGTAGTCCAACATGAATTCTGTATAGACTGTTGCCGAGTGCTGCTGACTGTATTCCGCTTTATGTTTCATACCTGGAACACCCCCCCCCCGTACGGCCTGGATCTCTCCCACCTTATTCTTGGCAGGATAATGGTTGAGAGACACTAGGAAACCAGGGTAAGACTGCCCCCATCCGGAGGAGGGAGCCATAGCCGTAGAAAACAATAACCTCCCCCAGCCTGGACTAGCCCCTGCCATCCTGGGAGATAAGAAGGTTCCAATTGACAACATGGTATCACCTTGCCAAGGGTAAAAAAAAAAAGTGTAAATTTTATTCTACAAAATTAGTAGTTGTCAGAACCCTTTTAGAGGTGCCCCCCCAACCTTCCAGAGCCAGCAATTCCCCCACTCCTCTTCCCCAGCCCTTCCCCACTGAAATCAGCAGGAACAATAGGAACCAAGTAATTAAACAAAATTGCCAACCTCTACAGTTCTTCAGGTGCCCAGGGTTGGACTCCTGTAGGACTTCAGACACTGTAGCATCTCGGTCAAAAGCAGACTGTCTGTGTGAGGGTTATCTGTTGTCTCCTGAGGGCCCTGGGCAGAATGAGATTTCACTGCATCTAGTGTTTTATTATTAATAATTCCTAGTGTTGTTGAATCCTCGGCCACCTCCAGCGCTGTATAATATGTCTTCTGACCAGAAGGCAAGTTCACCACCAGTTTAGCCAGGTATGGTGTCCGGAATCAGAATTTCTGTGTTCTCAGTGCTGGAAACAGAGGGTTGTAATCTCTCCTCTGTCTTTGCGTGTAAGGCGCATAATCGTTGTCGAACAACAGCCTGCTCTGGCCAAGTATCTTATCATACGAGAGGAGGCTGAGGGAGTTGAACATGTACTCACTGGAGGAGAGGAGGGACAGGGGGAACATGATTGAAACCTTTAAGTACATGAAAGGAATAAACAAGACAGGTACAGAGGGGCTGTTCAAAGTAAGGGAGGGGAGGGACACCAAGGACCATGATATGAGACTGGAGGGAGGAAGGTTCAGGAGGGAGATGAGGAGACACTTTTTTACAGAGGGGGTGGTGGCTGGGTGGAAAGCATTACCTGCAGAAGTGGTATGCAGTAGAACAGTGGACTGCTTCAAAAAGGAATGGTACAGGACAAGGGGGAGGATCAATGAAGGGGAAGGGTGGAAGGGAGGGGCAGCTGTAGAATAAGGGGTGCACATTCGAGCAGACTTGATAGACCTCTAGGCCTTTATCTGCTGGCAAATTTTGTATGTTTGTAAGCATCACCCGGCCCTTTTGCCATGCCTTACGTAGTAAGGTTTCTTTGGTCTGGTAGCCAAGCAGCCTTAGTACAAATGATCGAGGTGTTGCCGCTGGGCAAGATGGTTTAGGGCCGAGAGCCCTATACGCCCTCTCGATGTCCAGTTGGAAGGTAGGTTCAAGATCCAATACCAGCCGTATGAGGTAATTGGCAAATGCTAATGTAGCCCCCCTCTCCTCTCCCGCAGGAATCCCAAAATGCGCAAGTTTTGGCGTCTGCCACGATTTCTAGCATCCTCCTGGTGGGCCGCGATCCTAAGTTGTTCGGAAGCCAGAGTATTCAGCTGTGCCTCGAGGTTATCTAGTCGGTCCACATTTTTGGAGATTTGGTGGTCTGCTTCCGTGACCTTTGTTTGTAATGAGCTCAGTTCAGTTCTTAGACCTTGCATGGTTTCTCTTACTTCACCTCTGAAGTTGGCTATAGCTCTCAGTATGGTCTCCGCATTGCCCTCCATCAAGGATTTTTTTTGTTTAGTTGAGGAGAATACTGCCTCCCGGATGATTCACGTTAGGCCTTAGGTAAGCTCGAATCGTCAGAGGTGAAGTAGTTGCCGTCTGCCGGGCCTGAAAAAGCTTGAAATCTGTTCTTGAGTGTGGGGTTTGACATCTCCAGTTGTTATTCTCTATTTTCTTTTTTTTTTTTTTGATAAGAATCAAGTGTTTTGAAGGTTTAGCGATTCAGTTTGAATTAATAGGAACAGAGACCACGCCTAGTGCATTATTGTTCAGCCCATGCCAGAACTGGAAGCCTCCGTGTCTCTGGGTTCTGATTACCCATATGCAAGACACTACATTTGTCTGTGTTCACAGTCATTCCCCATTTACTTGCCCATTTGGCTACTGAATCTATGTCTGCCTGGACTGACGTGGTCTGATCCATTGTCTTACATGGCCCTCCCAATTTAGCGTCATCTGCATACTTTATTATGTAATTTTGAACATTTTCTTCTAAATCTGCAAAAAAGAGTTGGAAAATTACTGGTCCCAGCACCAACCCCTGTGGCACTCCACTGGTCACCCTCCCCACCGCTGACAAATGTCCCCTTATAGTAACCCTCTGGGTTCTAAAATTGAGCCACTCATTCATCCAAGAAATTATATGTGTGTCAATTCCATATTTATTAAGTTTTTCGGTTACTGCCCAATGTGGAACAGAATCAAATGCTCTGCTAAAGCACAACAACAAGACATCCATTGGCTTACCTTTGTCTAAATGATGACTTATACTGTATAGTCATAAAAACAAACAAGATTACTTGTGCATGATCTTCCATGCCTGAAACCATGTTGTTTACTATCAAATGTTGGTATTTTATCTAGATGAGTGACAATTTTTTTCTTTTATTATATGTTCCCAAGATTTTACAAGGTACAGAGGTAAGGCTTATAGGCCTATAGTTTCCTATATTCATTTTGCAGCCCTTTTTATAAATTGGTGTGACCTTAGCTACTTTCCATTCATTAGGAATGATACCTGAATTTAATTCTCAAAAAGTATTTTTAATGGAACACTGATACTGTTTTTCATTCATTTGAACACAGCAGGGGTAATATTGTCTAAACCTGGTGCACTATGATGTTTTAGTCGATCTATCTGTGTAATATCTTCTAGTGCGATTTCATGTTTACCATTTATAGTGTTCTTTTAATTAATATGTATATCTGTTTTTGGTGGGTTATAAATCGAACAGAAATAAGAGTTAAATTTATCCGCCATGCTACATGGGTCAGTTATTAGCTCATTTACCACTATAGTTGTTAATTCTAAATTTGTTTTCTATAATGAGTACTGTAGACATAAAATTGTTTACTGTTTGTTTTATTTGCAGATTTAGCAAGTTTTTGCTCAGACCTCTATTTTGCTTTATTTATTTGTTTTTGAATATTTTTAAAGGTTTGCCAGTTATCACTAGTACTATTTTGTTTATAAATTCTGTACACTTTTTCTTTTTTATTATTAAGATGCCTTTATGAAGCCATTTAGGTTTTCTCCCTTTATTATTATATTTTGTAACACGTTTTACATGTTTTTGAACAACAGAATGTATGGTAGTCCTAATTTATTCCCATCCTTCATTCAATATTTTATATTCCAATACTAAATTCCAGTCAATATTGTTAATATCCTCATTAATTCCCGTAACATTTGTGGTCTTGTATAAATACATTTCTGTACATCCCTTCTGGCATCTATTGCTATTAACTGCTGAAAAGGTGACACATGCATGATCACTATTACCCAGAGGTGCCGTAACTTCACAGTTATTTATTTGTATATTTTCCAAACTGATTACTAAGTCCATGATATTTCCTAGTCTAGTTGGTGATTTAACATGTTGGATTAAATTATTTTCAGCACTTATTTCCAAAAAGGATTTACTCTGTTTACATGTAGCCATACCGTTAATCCAATTTCTATCTGGGTAACTGAAATCTCCCGCCAGTATTATATTTTTTGTTTCCATGGCTCTGATTATTTATGCCAATATTTCTTGATTTATATTTTCAGGTGTGTTTGGCTGCCTATAGCATAATCCTAAAATGTGGTCTTCCCCAGAGGCACCTTGCATTTTTAACCACAATGTTTCTGTTGAAGTTGTATTTGTCTTGATCTTCAATGAAATAACTATTATATTAAATTGCTGTTTTACGTAAATTACAATTCCACCTCCATTCTTGCTTTTCCTGTCCAACCTTATGGTTTGATAACCTGGTATGTTTTTATTCCATGTATCATTTTCCCCCCACCAGGTTTCAGTTAACACTGCTATGTCGATTTTTTCTGTTTGGAGTCTGTTTTGCAGTTCATCCATTTTATTATTGAGGCTCCTTGCATTACATAGTAAATATTTAATAGGTTCGTTATTTATAACCTGTTTTAGTTTTGTCTTTTTGTGTGTTTTTTTACTACTATAACCTATTCTCCCCATCTGTATAGGTTTAAATGTACTGCTTCCATTTTTGGTTTTATTAAATTTCCCAAGACTTTGGCACCTTCAGTATTTAAATGTAATCCATCTCTACTACACAGGTAGCTATTTCCGTAGAACTGATCCCACGACTCTATGAAAAGGAAACCTTCATTATTACACCAGTTGTTAAGTCTTGTATGTATTCTAGGGTTACCAACTGTCTTGTGTTTTGCAGGACAGTCCTGATTTGGGCAACTGTGTCCTGCAAAAAAACATGAAAAATATGACATGTCCTGACTTCATAGCAGAAAAAATATTTTCTAACTTTCCACTGAATGCTGCAGAAAACCATAATACCATAACTAAAATACATTAAAATGATATGAAACCATAGAAGCAACCAAGAAACTACAATACTTAGCCTTAATTCTGATTATATAGAGAAAACAAGTCTGTTGCACTAGTCAAGGTTACGTACTGTCCTGTAAAAAATCATGATTCAGTAAGAAATGTCCCACTTTGGGCTTCTTAAAAGGTAGTAACCCTAATGTATTCTTTTAATAGTCTGATTCTCTCAGATACTGCTCCTGGCACAGGCAGGATTCCCGAAATGACTACTTCTGCACCTTTATGTTTGATTTCCTTTGCTATGTTAATTAACTTGTAACAAATATCCTTTTCATGTTGAAATCCAACATCACTGGTTCCCACGTGGATAGTAACAATCTGGTTGTTTGATTCTTTCACAGTTTGTGGTATGACCTTCTGTACGTCTGCAGTTTTTGCTCCGGGACAACATAACAACATCATTTTTTTCCTTGTTAGGATTACACACCACTGAATCAAATTTCTTAATAATTAAATCCCCCAAGACTATCATTTCCACATTTTCAGTTTCTACTTGTTAGGTTTCTAATTCCATGCTTTGGTTCTCTGCTAAGGGATTATATCTATTTTGTATTACAATCTCGTTAGAGCTAATCGCCCTTCTCCCCTTTTTTATAGATTGACCTCATTTGATTGTATACCACTCTGTATTATTGGTGTTCGGAGAATCTTTACTTTTTTTAATGACAGTTTGTGTCTAGCTGATCGATTTGCTGCTTCTCATGTTCATTTTTTTATGCTAATGTTAGAGTTGGATGTTGTTGGTATTGTTTGCTTGTCTATATTAATTCCATGACTATGCTCCAAGTTTAAGACTTCTCTTAGGTTTTTCAACTCATTCAGGGCACTATTTAATCTATAGTGATCTGTATCATGTTCCAAACATCTATTGCATTCCAACATTCCTGTTATTGCCTTTGACATTTCCATATACATTTTACACTTTGTACAACACATCAACATTCCTTCCTGGCACATATGTTGCAATGTGATATTTTCAGTATCCATGTTTTTAATTTACAGTTTGTTTACAATCTGTGTATAACATGACTTAGTTAGCACTGATACTTTTTACAGAACCAATGTTTTACCTTTCTGTTTGTAAGGGCCTTCACAACCTCCACACCCTCAGACACACGCAACATGCCTGTCTTGGTGTGTGTCTCCGTGCACAGCGATGAGCACACCCCACCTGTTGTCTAGCCAATTTTTTATCCAGGCTACCACCCTGGGACCCACTTCCAGGCTGGCTAATTTGTTTAGTAATCTTTTGTGTGGGACTGTGTCAACTGCCTTGCTAAATTCTAGGTAGGCCATGTCCACAACCCCTCCCTGGTATACTACTTTGGTCACCCAGTCAAAGAAATCTATTAGATTCATCTGACATGATCTTCCCGCTGTGAATCCATGCTGCCTTGGGTCCTGTGCCCCACTGGCCTCTAGGTACTCAAAAATTATTTCTTTCAGAAGTGATTCCATCATTTTCCCTACCACTGAGGTCAAACTAACAGGTCTGTAGTTTCCTGCCTCTGCTTTGCTCCCACTTTTGTGAAGGGGAATCACTTCCGCCCTCCTCCAGTCCTCAGGTACACCATCCTCCCATGATTTGTTAAAAAGGGTAGTCAGTGGTGTCACTAGTTCTCCCTTTAGTTCTTTTAGAATTCTGGGGTGAATCCCATCAGGTCCCATTGTTTTGTCCACCTTCAGTTTCAGGATTTCTTTCAGAATCCTTTCTTCTGTGAATGGACTGGTATCAACCACCTTATCCAGAGTGCTTCTACTGACTGGATTAGGTGCCTCCCCCCCTCTTCTTTTGTGAATACTGAGTATTTGTTCAGTATCCCTGCTTTTTCATTGTCACCCTCTGCCCTCCCACCCTTCCCTTTACTAAGCCTCACTATCTCTCTCTCTTGGTCTTTCTTCGCTCCCTAATGTACCTATAGAAGGTTTTAGCCCCTTCTTAACTGAGTTGGCTATCTTTTCCTCGGTTTGGGCCTTTGCTATTCTGACTGCCTTCCCCGCTTCCTTCTGCTTCAACTGGTACTCTCTCTCCTGCTTCTTCTGTGTTTCCTTATACTTCCTGAATGCTATATTTTTCGCCATAACCTTCCCCGCCACCTCTTTTGAGAACCATAGTGTTTTTTTTCCTTTGTTCTGATTCGTTTATTTGCTTCACAAAAAGACTTGTTGCCTCTGTGATGGCAGTTTTGATGTTTCCCCATTGTTCCTCCACCCCTCCTTCTTGCCCGTTTGCTTGTGCTTTTCTGAGGCACGCTCCCATTTTGGTAGTCAGCCCTCCTAAAGTCCAGTATCCTCACATTTGTATGGCTTGACTCTATGGCTGTGTTTATCGTGAACCACACTGTTTGGTGGTCACTTGTTCCCAGATGGCTACCCACTTCTAAATCTAAGATCCTCTCTCAGTCTCCATTTGAGAGTACCAGGTCTAAGATTGCTCACTCTCGAGTGGGTTCTAACACTAGCTGTCTGAGCCATGCCCCCTATAGGGCATCAAGAATGACTCTGCCCTTGTATGTGGCTGCAGAAAAGGTGCTCCAGTTAACATCTGGCAGATTCAGGTCCCCCATCAACAATATCGCCCCTTTTTCTACCATCCTAAGGATGCCTTCTATCATTTCCTTGCCCATTTCCTCCCCAAGACAGGGATCTGTATACAACTCCCATGCGGATTGTGGTGCCATTTCCTGTCTCCAGGGTGACTCTCAGTAGCTCCTCTCCTCCCAGTTTACCTTTTAGTTCCGTTGCTTTGATCCCTTCTCTTATGTAAAGAGCTACTCCTCCTCTTCTTCTTCTACCCTCCCTGTCTGTCCTGTAGATTGTGTACCCTGATATGTTGACATCCCAGTTATGGTTCTCTGTGTACCATGTGTCTGTGACTGCCACGATATCCAAGCTTCCTTCTTCCATCAAGGCCACTAGTTCAGGGAGCTTGTCACCCAAACTATGGGTGTTGGTACTCATTGCCCTCCATTTTTTGATGGCCTTACCCCTTTTAGCCCTGTTCCTGTCCTTACTGCCTTTTCCTGTGTCGGGTACTGTGGATATTGAGGGGTTCAAGGAAAGTACCCAGTTGGGCCCGAAGGAGGAACAAAGGCCCCCAATGGAGGGGGGTGCCAAAGGGCTGCTGGAAAGCAGGTCTGGCGATGGGGTAGGCAAAGGAGCCGAAGGTCCCACAGGAGAAGGGTACATGCTGCCCCTGAAAAGGTCCGGCAAAGGATCCTGCGAAAGGTGAGGATCCGTCAGTGGGAGAGAGCCTGGCAAGGGGGGGAGATCTAGTAAATCCCCCGTCGACAGGTTGGGTAGATTATCCGATGGGAGGGTAGTCCCGAGTAGGTAGCATAAAGGTAGCAAATCCCTGAAGGGAGAACCCTGAGGGGATGAAGAGGGACCTGCGAGCTCTCTTTGCCCGGTGTTGGGGTCTACAAGGGAGTGCGATGGGAGAGAGGTGGCATCCACGCAATCAGCGGAGGAGCCATCGATCGACTTACTGGGCACAGCCAGGCTGACAGAAGCTGGAAGTCTGGGGTCAGGCTGATCGGCCTAGGATGGGTACCTGGCGGCAGAGCCGGAAAGTGACTTAGCGGTGGATCTCAAAGCAGGAGACTCATAAGGAATCTCCAAAGAGGCAACCCCCAACTGCTCGCTAACCTTGACGTGGGGGAGGAAGAGGGTGTCCAGTCCGCCGAAGCGGAAGAAGGCCCTACAGGTGGGGTACTCACGGAGGTGGAGGGCCCACCCTGCTTGGTTTCAGCTGTCTGGCAGGACTTCCCTTAAGGAGAATGGCTCCGCTCCCTTCGTCTTTCCTTGTCCTTCTTTTTCTTCTCCAGGACTGATGATGACGATCTTTCCCTCAGCTGCTGGAGCTCTTTTGCCATTGATGCCAGTCTCTGGGTGAACAAATGGGCATCAAGGGTCCTCTTGTGACAGATGCCCATGGCCTGGTTGAAGCCCTGGCACATGGTGCACTCGGTGGAGTTGTGCTTAGGCCCCAGGCAGAGGATACACTAGGAATGATCGTCCCCATGTGGAATCTGCGTGTCGCATTTGGAGCACTTCTTCTTGGGCCAAGTAGATGACATACACCGTAATGGTCATGAAAGAAATAGCAGATTAGAAATATTCGCTAAAGAAAATGGTGGGTGACTAAAAGCTGTTCTACCGCATTTGTCAAACACTACCATGTGATGGTGGGAAAGAACTGGGAGGGCAGGTGGGGGAACGCCCCTTTTACAGTCATGCTGATATCCATCACCTGATGATGGGGGCGGTCCCCACCGATGATTGCTAGCTACAAGTTTGCTGTGCGGTCCTGATGCCAGGGGGTGCAGTCCCATATGTGAAGACCTACTGCAGGAACCCTCTCGAAGTAAGATCAGTAGTTTCGAGTCCCCTTAACTCTGTACTATGTTCAGGTTTGAATCCCACCACAGCCACTGGCAGCCTCTTGCCTAAGTAGTTCTGTAGGATAGCTGAGCGGTCACTATCATCGTTATCAAGGCACACGGTCTTTTACAAAACCCTTCTGCTAAAATGTTAGCTCACACAATCAGACCCCAGGCAGAGTTGATAAGAAAATCATAAAAGTTTATTTAAATACAAACAACACTGTAAATTCTACAATTTGGAAGATCTTTGAACTGCAGACAATACCAAAAATAACACTGTATGGTTTACAGAAAACACTACATACTGTTATTCTAAACTATACCTTATTCCGGAAAAGTATCCTTTTTGAGAATAACCTTCTTTCTGTGCAGTTGAAGAAAAGTTATTTGGAAAACACAAGATGTGTTGGAATTAAAAATCAGTCTCTGATATGTCCTTTTTCAAAACTCTGGGTATATTCTTGAAGAGTGAAGTCCTTGTTCCCAAATTCTGACTTAAAATCAGTATTTCCGTTTAGCATGTGAAAAATCAATTTCCACAAAAATACAGGTCTTGTTCTATTGGATAGTCCAGGACTTATCATATGCTTCAACACAGGTATATAAACATAGAAACATAGACTTTGACGGCAGATAAGGACCACTTGGCCCATCTAGTCTGCCCATTTCCCTACCTACAGGATAGGCCACAGATCCTAGTTAACCAACAGCCTATTTCTTCCTATCCACCACAAGAATTGCCTTATGTCTGTCCAATGCATTCTTGAATTCTCCCACAGTTTTAGACCCCACAACCTCCTCAGGAAGGCTGTTCCATGCATCCACTACCCTCTCTGTGAAATAATACTTCCTCACATTGCCCCTGACCGCCCTCCTTCTATCTTTAAATTGTGTCCCCTTGTTCTTGCAAGTCTCTTTTTCTGAAAGATGCTACCCTCTTGGACTTTGTTGATTCCACTGAGGTACTTAAAAGTTTCTATCATGTCCCCCCTCTCCCTTCTTTCCTCAAGGGTATACATATTAAGCTCCTTTAGTCTCTCTTCATACGGCTTCTCTTGCAGACCCTGCACCATTTTAGTTGCCCTCCTCTGGACTACCTCTATCCTGTCTATGTCCTTGCGGAGATGGGGTCTCCAGAACTGGACACAGTACTCCAGATGGGGTCTCACCAACTGTCTGTACAGAGGGATAACAACTTCCTGTTTTCTGCTGCTGATGCCTCTCCCTATACATCCCAGTATACCCCCAGCCCTCCCTACTGCCTTCTCACATTGCTTGCTAACCTTAAGGTCATCTGATATGATTACCCCCAGGTCCCTTTCCTTTTTTGTTGTTGTTACTACCTCCCCACCCATTGTGTATTCTTCCCCTGGGTTCTTGTTTCCCAGGTGCATTATTTGCACTTCTTTGCATTGAATCCTAGCTGCCATACTTCTGACCATTCCTCCAACCTTGCCAAGTCCCTTTTCATCCTTTCCACACCTCCTTGTGTATCAATTTAACAGCTTAAGTTCTCACTGTTCTGAGACCCTCCAAGTCCTCAGGCTATTGACGCCAAGCTAAACTGCACTGATGTTCAAAATGTGTGCCTGACAAATACAGTTTGAATGGTTATTTTCAGGCCACACCCACCACTTTTGGGATATAGAGTCTGGGGTGCAACAGTTTCACCTCATCCTGCAGGTGTCACTTTGGTTCCATGTCTAACCCCTGTAACATCTGGTTTCTGCATTTCTGTTCTGGTTGACCTTAAGCTGGCCTCCTGCTTGCCTTTTCCTGTTACTGGAAACTAAATACCCAGTTTTTCTAAGAGTTATGACTTTTAGGGTCATAAACCTGTCTGTCCCTTACCTAGAGTAGAAAAGTGGTAGTTTTATGTTGTGTGGAGATGCAAAAAAGTCCAACTCATGACAACCCATCTGTCAAACAGGTCTTCCACTGCTGAGGTCAGCAGTTCCCAATCATGCATTTTGGACTGTGACCAGCTTAGCCTGTCTGCCAAGACGTTTTGGGTGTCTGGAACATGTACTGCTGACAGTTCTAGACCATGTTCTAGAGCCCAATACCATACTCTGATTGGTTCCCTGCACGGGGTAAGAATGAGTTTCCTGGCCGGCTCGTCGGCACAGCAGTTGGATTTCCATTTGCGATGCCAGCAACCTGGGTTCAGGATCAGATCCGGGTCATTGGAGGGCCAGCCAGGGGAAGGAGGATCGAGCATCCCAAGGTCTGCTTTCCTTCTCCGGTGGGAGGGTTGGGAGTACATCTGGTGCTTGACGGACCCCTGGCAGAGGCCAGGAGTACTGCAGCAACAGGTGTCTGAGAGTTCAGGGAGGCGGGGCAGATGCTGAACATTACTGCAGATCCCCACCCCCAGAAAACACAAAAGAAAAACATCCCCGGTTGCTCTGGATGACGCCACCCCGATGCCTGGCCACCATGGATCTCCGCCGCTCCGCTTACTGACTGATTATGACTCCACAGGTGCCACCATAGGCCCCGAACCCCACCCTGGGGGGGGGACAGGCAGGTCATGGTGCTGTGGTCCCAACCTGGGAGGTAAGCCAGGGAGTATCGGTGGCAGAAGGTAGTCATTGGAGAGTGAGGCAGGTGAATGGAGTGGGGCTGATGGAAGAGTGACCGGGGACAAAAAGTACACTAAAAAAAAAAAAGAGAAAGAATTTCCCCTTGTTTGTTGATATTATGCGTTCACAATAACAGAACAGTTTCAATGGCTCCTTAGTCAACATACACGCTGTCAAAAATCACTTATGAATGTGATTACTAACTATAGGGAGAAAAATAAAATCGGCTACTGTAATAGCGTCATTTTTGTGCATGGTCCGAGAAGTATGGTTGGGGTGGGAAAAGAACTGAGGAGGGAAAGGGACGCCCATGTCTATATGGGAGAGCAGATGTCTGATTTTGTTGTGGGTGGCCCCTAGTGGATTTCTTGCAAAGTTTCCATGTAGTCCTACTGCCTGGCAGCTTACAGTTCTATTGGTGTGGCCTGATGAAAGATATCCTCAAAGAAGATCTTAGGGTGTGTGTGGAGAACTGCCTTGTCCTTGTGGAAAACAGTATACAAGGGATCTGCGACCAAGGCATGGATTTCAGACACTCAGCAAGCAGGAGAAATGGCCGCTAGAAAAACTACTTTCCAAGTTAAAAACTTCAGCTCAAATGCCTCAAAGGACTCACAAGGTCTGGAGGACAGCATATCCAGCACAAGGTAGATATCCTAGGCAGCCAACAGCTTCCAAATGGGAGACTCTGTGTGCAAGATGACCTTAAGGAACCTCCTAAATAGTGGCCGCTGTGCCAGGTAGAGGGTACTGATGGGCTTGTGGTATGCAGGAACAGCACACAAGTGGACCTAAACTGTGGACTACTGTAGGCCAGGAGCAGAAAGGTCCAGCAAGTACTCCAGAACCATGTGAACTTGGCACCCAATGGGGTCCATGCGAGTTTTGAAGCATCAGATGGAAAATCTTTCCCATATGGCTGTGTAAGCCTTCCCAGTGGCAGGTTTATGGTATGGGCAGCAAAAAGTATTTCAGAGACCTTCTGAGATACCTTGTACCTGTTCACTTCTCTGTCTTCAGGAGCCATGCCTGAAGGTGAAGGGAGTGCAGGTTGGGATGGACTAGGTGACCCTGAGTCAGTAGGTCAATCCTGACTGCAAGGATCCTCAGTTGTTGACAGCCTGTTCAACAGAGGAAACCGTATCTATCGAGGTCAGCAGGGGGCAATCAGAATCATCTTGCCCCCATGCACCTCCAGTTTGAGCAATACCCTCTGTATTAGGGGAGATTGGAGGGAATGCATACAGAAAATGAAGGTTACTCACTTGTAACTGTAGTTCTTGAAATGGTATATGGTGCACATCCTCACTCTGGCAGTCTTGCTTTCCATTTAAATCTTGCATGATGTCTTTAAGCTAAGCACCTCCCACACACACAGTTGGTATACTCCTCAGCTCCACCCCATGACATCAGATCTTGCATGCTGGAAGTAGGGATTCTTGTGCCACTTGCCAAGGGAGGTCGGGTGGGTTGGTGTGGATGTGCACCATATACCACTCCTAGAAAGTACAGTTACATAAGAACTTACCATAACAGTAGATCTTTGAGAAGAGCTCTTGCAGCAGGCAAGCTCTTGTGGGGTCTCTGGCGGGAGAACTGAGGTAAGTCTGAGGGACCGCCCCCTTTATAGGATAGGCAGGCGTCAGCGTGCTGGCGTTGCGAAACGATCCTGTTATAGTTTGCTACCTGGATGTTTTCCATGTGGTCCTGGCACCTGGCAGCTTCAGTCCTACCAGTGTTGCCTGCTGCAAGAACCCCCTTGAAGTAAGATCCATGGTTATGGGTAACCCTGATTTGGAGGGGCATGGATATTGTGCACTATCCACACTCTGGCAGACTCCTAGCAGTTTTCTGAGAGGACGGGAAAAGGCGCACACCTTTACTTGACAGACACTCGAGAACTGCGGTCCCAAAAGCAGCATCCTGGTGTGACTAAAGGTCGATGCTGTAATGGGAGATAAAGGTGTGTGCTGACTTCCAGGTAGCAGCCCTGTAGATTTCCTGGAGAGGGACATCCCTGGAAGCAGCCACCGAGGCAGCAGTACGTCTGGTTGAAAGAGCGCTAAGCCCAATGGGAGACTCCCTACCAGTCAACCTTTAACAGAGGTTGATGCAGGAAACTATCTACTTGCAAATCGTCCACTTGGCTGATGGTCTGCCAGGTGTGACTTTAGCATGTTTCACAAAGAGCTAGTGAACCTCTCCCTGAACTCCAGCCATGCACACCTTATAATAAGTTAGCACCTGCCTCAGGTCCAGTGAGTGGAGCCTGTGCTCGGCCTCCAAGGTTAGGTTGAAGTACACCAGGAGATTCGTCACCTGATTATGGTCAACTCCAAACCAACCTTCAGGAGGAACTTCAGGTGGGGTGGAGGACTACCTTATCCCTGTGGAACACCAGGTGCAGAGACTCAACAGAGAGTACCTGGAACTCACTGATCCTTCTGGCAGATGTGATAGCCACCAAGAACGTGGTCTTCCATGACAGGTCACAACTATGCATAGGCTCAGACAACTTCCCCACGAGCACTACCAGCACCAGCAACAAGTCACAAAGTATTGGTGGTTCACACACGCATGGGAACAGGTGTTCAAGACCTTTGAGGAAGCACCTGACCACCTTCTCCTGTGCCACTGTGGGCATACCACCCATGTCTGGTATGCAGAGACTGCTGCCAGGTGCACCTTGAGGGTGTCGACCTCAGTCCCGACTGAGAAAGGGACCACTGGTAGTCCAGGATGCTAGCCAAAGGGCAGGCCAGGAGGTCATGCTCCCTGCCCTGGTACCAAATGGAAAACCATTTCCATTTGAAGGCATAGCAGTGGTGGGTTGACTCTTTCTGGGAAGCCCCCCCCCAACATGGAGCCCATCTACTGAAAGGCCCAGTGCCTGAAACTCTAGCTGCTCAAACAACAAGCTGTGAGGTGCAAGGATTGAAGATTTAGGTGCAGGATCTTCCCCTTGTGACAAGAAAGCAGATCCAGGCACAGAAGCAACCGCCACAGAGGTCTGCCACTGTGTCTGAGGAGATCCAGGTACCAAAACTGGCAGGGCCATTCCGGGGCTACCAGGATCATCACCTTGCCCCTGTGCACCCTGACCAATACCTTGAGCATCAGGGGAAAGGGAGGGAAGGCACAGAGGAGGACTGGGGTCCAGGACCTTGCAAAGGCATCCCCCAGCAGTGTTCTGCACTGTAGGGGGGCAAGCACAGAACAGCCTCAGCTTTATGTTCTCCTAGGAGGCAAACAGGTTGACCAGAGGAGTGCACCACAGGGAGAACAGGTGGTTCACCACCTCCTGATGCAGCGACCACTCATGTGACACCTCACCCACCCGGCTGAGGGCATCTGCCATTTGGTTGGAGGCTCCTGCTACATTGATCACCAGGAGACCCACACCCAAGCTGTGCATGAGGGTCCAGGTGCAGAGAGCCACCTGACACAGATGAAGGGAGTGTGTGCCGTCCTGCTTGTTCAGGTAATACATGGTACTGGTGTTGTTCATCTAGACTTGCATGACCTGACCGCAGTCATAAGGAGTGAATTCCTTCAGAGTTAGATGCACTGCACAGAGCTGAAGCAGGTTGATGTAGTGTCAGGACTCTTTGGGGAACCAGAACCCAAGGGTCCTGTGGTTCCCCCAGGTGCACTCCCCATCCAACCAGAGGTGCGCTGGTTGTCAGGTTGACCTTTGACTCTGGATGAAGAAACGGGAACCCTTCCTCCAGATGTTTTGGGATGAGCCACCACTGGATGGCATCCTACGTCGACTGTGTCACTGTGACCAGCTAGTCCAGGTGACCTAGGTGCTAAGACCACTAGCGGTCCAGCTCCCACTGTAGGTGGTGCATCCACCAGCAAGTCATTCTGACCATGCTGGTGCAGGATGCCAAGTACCCCAGGAAGTCCCAGGCAGGGCCTGAGTGCCCAACCTGAGGTGATCAGGCAAAGGAGAAAAGATCTGATGCCTTGCCTGCAGGGAGTCGGGCTTTGGACTGAATGGAGTCTAGCTCATCCCTGGTGAAGTGAATTACCTGCGAGTGGTTGAGTTCAGACTTGGCCGGGTCTCTGCAGGTCTAGAGGGCTAGGTCCCTGGACTGCTCCACAGCCTCCTTGGATGGTCCAGCCATCAGCAAGTTGTCCATGTAGGGGTAGACACTGACCTTTTGGGACCTCAGGAATGCTGTCACCACTGCTACACACTTGGTGAAGACCCTGGGAACTGAATCAAGGCCAAAAGGCATGACCTAGAACTCATAGAGAACCCCCTCTATGTGGAACTGGAGGTACCACCAGTGGGACAGGCAGACTGGAATGAAGAAGACGGCATCCTGGAGGTCAGAAGTTCAGGGAGCAGAACCACATGCCTACTCCAGAGGTAGAATTATTTGGTTCAGAGTGACTATCCTGAAAGAACAGTTATGTACTTACCGTAATAATAGATCTTTGAGAGAATCTCTTTCATCAGGCCACGCCTTTGGAACTATAGCCGCCAGGTATTAGAACTACACGGAAACTTTTTTTGCAAGCAGTTCACTATAGGCCACCAATGACGACGTACTACGTCAACATTTCCCATATAAATGTGGGGCGGATCCTTCTCTCCTCAGTTCCCCACCGGAGAGCATGATCAGAGGATTTCCCTCTAGGGAACCAGGAGAGAGCTTATGGTTCCAGCTAACAGGTGTAGCTGGAAAATGGAAATTACGTACCTACCATAATCCTTGATCTTCTTAGATGAAGTCTTCACCATTCACTTACACTAATGCGACTACAACGGAGGCATTAGGACCCAGCGGGAGCCAAAAATCTTCAGGAGGACAGTCACCGAGATAGGACCATGCATGTACGGCACCATGAAACTGACTCATGCCCATATAGGCTATCTTGGCGTCAACCCTCCAACCGCCTCAGCACCTTTTTGACTGAGGAGGTGCAGCGTAACTAACCTAGGAAACTGCTAACATGGGCATAAGATAGCCCAGATGACCCGTGTAAGAAGGGTCAACTCAACAATGTCTTCACAGCCCAAGTCAACGAGGGACCGAAGACCAGAAAATTAAAATTACGCACCTACTGTAATTCCTGATCTTTCTGTGTAACTTCACCATTCATCACCTTTGTGTAATGTGGCCGGAGGTCACGACCCCATGGGAGCTTTTTTTGGGGATGGGCAGAGTCGATGCACCATCAGCGCCGCCCTTGAGGCCGATGCACTGCTTGGGGCTCGCAGATTGGCCATTAGATGTCGTCAACCCCGCCCTCCCGCCAGTTCTGAGTTGCCGTAGAGTAAGAAAGTTTGGGAGGAAGGGACAGATAAAGGAAAAGATATACAAACTAAAAGAGGAATAAATGAATGAGAGGACAGAAAGAGAGCTTGAAATCTAAGGGGATTGGGAAGGGGCCCCATTCTCTGGAAGTAGAAGGGGGGGAGGGAAGAATTAGAAGTAAGGATGTGGGGGGTGGAACGTACCCTGAAGCCTTGACCTGTCTCCAGATTGGATAGGAACTGTGGAGGAGTAGCCAGAAGGCTATACTGCCAGAATTCAAGGCACAGAATCACTGGCAAGAACTCCAACATAAGCAGAAGTGGCTATTCTGGAAGAAAAGTCAGGATACAGGGCTTTACCACCCCCCAAAACCAAATTTGGTGGTAAGAAACAAGTTTCTTAAATTAATTTGAGGACTGAGTCCCTAAGGACAAGAACAAGGGAGAATAGCGGAGGAAGAGAGAGAGAGAGAGAAAGAAAAGAAGAGAGTGCAACCACCAACCCCCACCCCACAGGGGTGGAGCCAAGGCACTGAGGAAAGAAGTGCCCTCCCTCCTAATCACTCTCCCCTTGACAGAATGTAAAAAATTCCCTTGTGTGCCCAAGGTCACCCAGCTCCTGACCAATGGAAAGGAAGTGGGAAAAAGGAAGGCACACAGAGGGAGGAGGACCCAGAGACTGAGGCCCCAGGGGGATGGAGGGTGGGATTGTGATGAATGGTGAAGATACACAGAAAGATCAGGAATTATGGTAGGTAAGTAATTTTCATATCTTATCTGTGTCAATCTTCACCGTTCATCACCTTTGGATGAGTACCGAGCCCCCCCCGAAGGGGGGGCCCTGGACCCTAAAAGACTAAGTCCCTTAGCTCTCAGTGGGTGGCACACAGGGGGAGATAAAACCTTCATAGGTCTGGAGAGGCCCGAGACTGGGGAGAGTGAGACAGGGATCCCCCCCAGAGGAGGTAGGAAGATGCCCCAACAGATGCCGCCTCACCCTACAGAAGAAAAGATGGGTTCTCTGGTATATGGAGGAAATCACCCTATGCTGGGCCAAGGGTAACAACCAGGAGAGATGTAGCCATGCTGTCCACCTAGTGCAGATCGCTGTCCCCATAACCCTGGAAGCTACCTTGTTGGCATCGTAAGATGCCCTAGTTTGGTGCCTTGATAGCTCCAGGCCACGTGCAGAGAGTGCAATGGCTTGTCTGGTTACCTCCGAATCAGGCATAGAGGCTAGGAGTTGACCCAGCCTTGACCACAGGAACTTATCATAGGTAGCATAGTGGGCCTGATGTGCTGAAATTGACTGCAGCAACCGTGCCGAGTAGAAGGACCTCCTTCCCCAGAAGTCAAAATCCATGGAACCTGCATCTAAGGGCTGGTCACGGTGAAGGGCACGAAGCCCATTGGGAGTGTCCAGCTGCGTCAGTCCTGACTGAGGATGAGGCAAACTATCTGGAGACTCTGGAGGGGGGCACAATACCTCTGGTGGAGATCCCTAGGGGCTGGGACTCCGAAAAAGGGTCTCTGCCAGAAACACAATGATGCCTCCTGAAAGAGAGCAGGCCAGGGGGTCATCACAAGGGTCTCTGCACTGAAATCGACTAGAAAGGCATGCGCCCAGTGCTCCGGATTGTGCTGAGTGGGTGGGGTGACAGGCAGGTCTTCCAACATCCTCACAAGGAAACGCTGATATTCAGCGAGATCAGCAGCAGGGGAGATGTGGTCAGAGGGCTCCTCTACTCCCGAAGATGACCTCATAGATTCAGTGGCTGGTTGCTCAGGGGTAGGTATGAACACCTGCCTGTCCATGGCCCTGACATATGAAGGGAAATGAGCAGCCACAGCCCTGAATTGCTGCCAGGACAGAGGTCCGCTAGGGCCAAGAATGCCTGGGAGAGCAGAAGAAGGTAACAGAGGAGTGGGGATGAGACCAACCGCAGAAGGCAACCATCCTCTGACCGGGCAAAAAGGTGCACCAGGGGCCCCAAGAGTAGAAGGGGCTCTGGAAGACCCTACAGCCGACAGCTGATCAACCCTACCAGAACTGCCTAGGCTGTGCCCTGAAGATTCCCCCATGAGGTAACTGGGACTGTGAACTTCTAAAAGGATGGTCCCTACCCTCCAAAGACCAGGGCCCTCTCAAGGAGACCGAGAGAGAAGGACGAGGGCCCATGCTTCAACTCCTTCCCGAAACCGGGAGGGTCCAAGAAAAGGGTCGTCACATCGAACCCCAACCCCTCAATCCCTCAGAGTCCAAAAGAGCCCTCCTCCTCCTTGCAGAGACCAGCCTAGGCAGTTGACACCCCTGGTCAGTCCACGAATGGACCACCCAGGGAGTAGCACCCTCCCCTCCTGTGGGTGCTCTGATTGGCCCTAAAGTTGGGCGATCCAGGCACACCACCTGAGGGGGTACCACAACTGAGGGGGCAGAAAGCCCTCCAAGCCAAGGCTGCAGAGCAATAATGGCCTGCACCACTGCCTGCTGGTCAGCACCCCTGACCCTGGACACAGGGACAACTGCCCGCTCCTCAGAAGGGAGTTGGCCCCGGTCAGTCAAGGAAACTACCAGGGTGCCCATGTGGGCCGCCAACTCCAAAGAGTCGGACAGTCTGTCCAAATCAGACTCCGACTCTGTCTCCAAGGAGGTAGAGACCGAGGTCCGATGCCAGACAGTACATGGGTGTCTGCTGCCATCCGGACCGGGCGGAGGTACCAGTCCAGGTGTCTGCACCAGAGCCGGCACTGATGTCTCCGACAACACCGCAAATGGTGCCTGAAGAAGACATGGCATCGAGGGCGGTAGCAGAAGCAGCGTCAATGCCTGCCATGGCACTGTACCGACCCGCGGTGCATAGGTGGCACCTGGGGTCAGGGAGACGGTGCCGATGGACAGCTCTGACAGCTTCCTCGGTGCCACTACTGGCACAGAGGATGACGACACCCCCACGGCACCATGTCGTCACTTGGCACCGCAAGCGGCACCAGAGCTAGACATGCTCCATCCTCAGACTTGCCACCACAGACAGCATCGTAGAACTTCCCATAGTGCTGTCAGCATCATTGGCGCCGCAGACGGCATCGAAAGTAGAGATGGTACTGAGCAACAGACTGGCACCTACCACGGCACCATCGGAGCTGCGAACGATGCCAAGGCACAAAGGGCGGTGCGGACTCGGGCATTCCAGCCCGAGGTAATGAAACCGGGAGCCTTCGACCCGAAGGGGCGAATGCCAGTGTGGTGTCTTCCGTCCGCTTCCTGGGGAACAGACTGGGCTTCCTGCACGACAGGAGGAGCTTCTGCAATGGCGAGGCTACTAGGAGCAGAAGCTCCCTCCTTCACAGTCTGTACAGAACCAGGAGGGGACCCGGAGGAAAGGCCAAGAGACTGTGGCTTTGCCAGAGGAGTGCGCGCCCATCCCCTGAAAGTTGGCTGAGCTCGTCCAACTTTCAACAAGCATTGCTCGATGACACAATGGTCCATAGAGAAGCAGGAGTCACACGAATCCATGTTGTGAAGCGGGCCAAGACATGCGAGGCAACGGTTATGTTGGTTGGTGATGGAGTATTTACAGCTGCACAGACACCATCGCATAGGGGGCCGTCCTGTCCTCAAAGATTCCTTGTCCCCCAATGAGACATGACCTATGGTAAAACAAGCTAAACAAGACTTGACATCGCTGAGAAAATAAAGAAAAGGAACAGTCTTACCAGTGGTGTTGAGTGAAGGCAATAACGGAACAAGCAGGAGACGAAAAGGTTTCGGCATTGACCAGATTTCGGCATCGATTTAAGGCTTGGAAGAAGTAGGCCTCTTGTGCAGTTTCAGCAGCTCCTCACAAGATGCGACCTCTACAGCGGGAGATGAAGAACTGGTGGGAGGGCGGGGTCAACGGCACCTAATGGCCAACCAGCGAGCCACATAGTTGCGCGTTATTCGAGGGCACCGCCGATGATGCATCGACTCCGCCCATGAAAAAAAGCTCCCACAGGGTCGTGACCTCTGGCTACATTATCCAAAGGTGATGAATGGTGAAGATTGACACAGATAAGATCAGGATGCGTGAGCGTGGGGAATGGTGGGTGGGTGGGTGTGTGAATGAATGGTGAAGACTTCGTCCAAGAAGATCAAGAATTATGGTAGGTACGTAATTTCCATATCTTCCTGGACTAAAGGTCTTCACCATTTATTCACACTAACGGGAGAGTACCGAGCTGAAAAACCAATCCCCCGAGCAGGGCAGCAGGAGACAGAGCTCACTCAGGACAGAAGTCCATTAAGGATTGTCCTGCTGAAGGAAGTGTGCTGTCTGGCATGGACAGATAGAGTGTAGTGCTTCACAAAGGTATGTACCAAGCTCCAAGTCGCCACTTTGCAAATATCTGCAATGGGTACATTACGAATCTCCACCAGGGATGCTGCAACCACTCTGGTAGAGTGGGCGTAAACCCAGCATTCCAACTTGACCTGCGCCATCGAGTAGCACTGACGAAGACACGCCACCAACCATTCAGAAATGCATCTAATGGCAATAGGCTGACCCAGTCAGGCCATGCTGAAAGATACAAAAAGTTGCTTGGATTTACAAATCTCTTTGGTTCTGTTGATACATAATCGCAGAACTCTTTTGACATCAAAGAGTGAAGGGTGCATTCCCCTTCAGTCTGGAAGTTGGCAAAATAAGAAGGAAGAACCAATGACTGGTTAAGGTGAAATTCCAAAACCACCTTGGGTAGGAACTTAGGGTGAGTAGTATAAGGAGGGTCCATGGCCAAGGCATGTATTTCAGAGACTCTGCAACCAGAAGTAATGGCCACCAGGAAGGCAGCATTCTAGGTCACGAACTTCAAATCATAGGTGGCTAGAGGCTCAAAGGGCTTATGCATAAGCATGTCTAGCATGAGGTTGATATCCCACGCGGCCACTGGTTTTCTGACCCGAGGTCTAGTGTGTAGGATGCCTTTGAGGAATCTCTTGACTAGAGGTAACTGAGCCAGTGACATGCTCTGCACTGGCTCATGGTAAGCGGAAATCATGCAGAGGTGTACACCTTCACTGTCGAGTATTGTAGTCTTGCATTTCACAGGTCTAAGAGGTACTCCAACACTTTATTTGGTGGGCAACACAATGGGTCCAGGATGGCGTTTGCACACTAAATGGAAAACCGCTTCCACTTCACCATGTAAGTTTTCCTAGTGGAGGGCTTACATGCTGCTAAGATGATTTCTGAGGTTCTTTGAAAGACCTTAAACCTACCCATTTCTATCTCCTCAGGAGCCAGATGTGGAGATGAAGGGAGCGCAGGTTGGGATGGACCACAGGTCCCTGTGTCAGTAGGTCCGTTCATAGAGGATATTGTCTTGGAGGGACTTCCGACAACCTGTTGATCAATGGAAACCACATCTGCCGAGGCCAGTATGGGGTAATGAGAATCATCCTGCTCCCCCGTGCCTCCAGTTTGAGCAGCATCCTCTGAATTAATGGAAAAGGAGGAAATGCATACAGAAAGCGTCTTGTCCACCGCAGTCTGAATGCATCCTGACAGAAAATACCAGGTTCTGGATTTCTGGAGCAGAATCGAAGCAGTTTTACATTTAGTGGGGATGCAAAAAGGTCCAGGTCTGGACTGCCCCACTCGTCGAATAGTGATTACATGATGTCTGTAGTGAGCAACCATTCATGTGGATCCGTCTCCATTCTGCTGAGGCAATCCGCCTGGTCATTCTGGGTTCCTCACAGGTAGACTGCCTGAATCAGCTCTCATCTCCAAGACATTTATGTGTAGATGAGATTCCCCCTGGGTCCACAGTATGTGAGTGTGGAGGTCTTGACAGTGAGCTCCTCAAGCGATCAGAGATGCATCCATGATGATGGTGATCTGAGATTCCAGTGGGGAAAAGGAGTAGACCTTGAAGAAGTCTGCCTCCCTGTGTCCACCATGCAAGCGATCTTGTCAGAGGCTCCGTCACTTTTATGTGGAAGGAGTGCAGATGCGTGGTCAGTGACCACTGTGTTCTGAGCATCCACGTGTGGTCTTCATGTGCAGCCAGGCTAGAGGCACCATGAAGACAGATGATGCCATGAGGCCCAACATCCACCGCATCAAGAGGGCCCGAGCAGAGTTGTTCCCTCTGATGTAGTGAACCATCTGGAAAAGGTCATTTCTTTTTTTTTTTATTTATTATTTTGGTTCTGGCTCCCCTTAACTCAGACCCTCACCCACCCAGCCCCATGCCCAGGCTTGCCCCCCGTGGCAGGGCAGCCGAGGGATCCCCTCCAACAGACACATGTGGGCGAGCCGGCTTACCCGGCTGGGGCCAGAGGAGCGGGACCCCCCCCCAGCGGACATCAGAAGCAGAGAGTGGCCGAGCAGGCAAGTCATCAGGGAGGAGTCTTTTTTCAAATGCTGGATCCCTTAATGGTGGGGACATGCAATGATGTCCAGCATCCGCCTTCCCCCCAAACATACTTGGCGCCGGTTGTGGCGGTATCCCCAGCCTCCGCTAAGGGTTTGTGATGTGCAGGACACTCTTCCCATCCCTCCCCCTGGGAGAAGGAAAGCAGTCCCCTAGGTCGCTCGATCCTTCTCCCCAGTCAGCCCTCCAACTTCTGGGTCTGTTCTTGAACCCGAGTCGTCAACGTTGCAAGCAGAAATCCAACCGCTGTGCTGATGGGCCAGCAGAGAATGTCATTTCTCCTGTCCTCTGGAAGGAAAGTCCTTGCCCTGGAGGTGTCCAGGTGGGCTCCTATGAAGAGGAGCTGATGGAAGGGCTGAAGCTGAGATTTTGCCAGATTCAGTAGCACCCCCAGTTCATGATTTTTTTTATTTATTTTTAATTTCTTTCTCAGAATTACAGTACCTTTGAGCCCAGGGCTCATTTACAAAGGTTCCACATCAAGGATACAAAAATTATGAGACAAGAAAAACACGCTCAGTAACAATAGGTACAAAGGAGTCAAATTGAGAAGCAGCAAATCTAAGTATAATACATTGGGTCATAATAAATAATCTGAGAGAGAAAAACAGTAAGAAACACTCAGTAGCTGCCAGGAAAAGGCTTTGTCATAGAATATAAATGTGTGGGGAGAAAAGAGGGTAAGAGAGGGGGAGGGTAGAGAGAATGGAGGGAGGAAGATAGGATGAGGGAAAGGGGGGAGATCACTAGAGCTCAGTGAGCGCAGAGGGATGAGGAAGGGGCGGGGGGGATGACAGGAGGGAGGAGGACAAAACAAGGGAAGAAGTATTGAAGAGGGAGAGTGGGACAAGGGAGCCAGGTAAAGAGGACTAATATAGGGTGATAGGGTTAGGGGAGAAGGGGGGAAGAGCAGTAGAGCTTAGTGAGCACAGTCACATTGGTTAAGAGAGGTGGAGTACTGGGGCGGCTTGGTTTTGAAAGGACCTTGCTTTAATTCTGAGGCAACCTCCGGTGGAAGAGCATTAAGCCAGGTAGGAGCTCTGAAAATGAAAGAACGCTGGACTAGGGAGGTGCTGCATAGTGGGTCAAGGAAGGGTTGCTTGGTTGCACAACTGGTGAGCCACAGGTTGGTGGCTTGCTGAAGTAGTGCCTGGGAAGCAAGGGGAGTGAGGTTAAGGCTGATCTTAGCAAAGAGACAGGTTTGATACATGAACCTGCCCATAAGTTGTAGCCAGCCAGTCTGAGCATAGAGCTCACAAGTATGGGTATGCTTGTGTGCACCAGTGATAAGCCGACAACAACTGTTGAGTGCCACCATAAGACAATTAAGGGTGGTGTCAGTGGCTGACCCATAAATAAGTCAACAGTCAATGACAGACAGGATGGAGCTTGTTATCTCAGTGTGTAGCACTTCAGTGGTGAGGGAATGGCCGGGCCAGTAGGACCCTAAGATTGGCATTTATGACTTTAGCGAGGAGGTTGACGTGGAGTTGGTATGTAAGTGAGCTATCTAGAGTTACACGTAGGTATCTGAAGTCACTGACCTGGTTTAACGGGAGATTTTGTTCGTTATAAATAGTAAGAGAAGCAGATCTGAACTTATTATGGGTGCCAGAGAACAACATGGCCTCGGTTTTCTTGTAGTTCATTAATAATTTATAATGAAGAAACCAGGTTTCAACCAAGGAAAAATTGGACTGCAGGTCAGCAGTGAGAGGAAGTAGTTCAACGTGGGCTGAAAAGATGACTGCATCATCAGCGTAGAGGATCATGTGGTTGCTTTAGGCCTTAAGGAGGTTGTTGATGAACAGGCTGAAAAGTAATGAGCCAAGAATGGAGCCTTGAGGGACTCCAGAGTGTACAGGGAGGTTACAGTAAAGGGTATCACATATCTTGACTCGTTGCATTCTATCCATGAGGTACCTGCCAAGTTAGCTAATGACCTCTTGTGAGAGTCCTAGAGAGGGAGTGGAGTAGGAGCTGGTGGTTGACAGTGTCAAATGCCTTGGTGAGGTCTACGTAAATGGCACCCAGTAAATGACCCTGGTCAAGCACCTTATGGATATGATTGGTGTATTCAAGGAGGGCAGTGGTTGTGCTGTGTGTTTTGTGGAAACTGTGTTGCTGGGGGCATTGGACACAGTATTTATCCAGATAGTCAGAGAGTTGGTCAGACAATGTGCTCCAAAACTTTGGAGAGTGGAGGGATGATAGATATTGGACGGTAATTGGAAAGTAGGGACCTGTCACCACTTTTCCACATTGTACAGGCATCACAATGGCGGCCTTCCATAGGTGGGAGAACTGTCTTAGGGTGAGAGAGAGAGGTTAGACAGTTTAGTGAGTGGGACTAGAACTGCATTAAGTGTGAGGTGTTGGAGTTTTAGATCAAGGGAGTCCCCACTAAACCTTCCTTTGCCAAGGACCTTGAGTAGATAACACCGGGTTTTGGCAGAGGAAACTCACCTGAAGTAAAAGCCCCCATGGAACTGAGGAACTGAGAAGCTGTAGCGACTGCTTCCTGCTTCTCCTGTCTGGATAGGCTCGCTAGGAGCCAGCTGTCCAGGTAAGGGCAGACTTGAATGCTGAGTTTTCTGAGGTGCGCCACGAGAACTGCGAAGCACTCTGTAAAGACTACAGGCACCGAGGGAAGCCCAAAGGGCAGGACTCTGAACTGGTAGTGCTGACCCACAGCCACAAAATGGAGGTATTTGTGGTGACTTGGGTGCACGGAGATGTGCTGGTAAGTGTTCTGCATATCCAGGGATGTCAGCCAGTCGTACTGATGAATCAGTGGTACTTTAGTACCATTCCTAGGGAGAGTATCTTGAACTTTTCTCTGAACAGGTTATTTAACTTTCTGAGGTCGAGAACTGTGCGCATGCCGCCTGCTTTCTTTGGAATCAGGAAGTAATGGGAGTAGAACCCCGTGTTCTGTTTTGTCTGTGGAACCACTTCTACTGCCCTTTTTTCAGAAGACCCTGTATCTCGGAAGTAAGAAGGTCTAACTGAGCAATAGACATACTGTGCTGCCGCTTGGGGGGATCGCTGCGAAACTGAGAGAGTATCCCTCTCATATAATCTTGAGGACCCATTTGTCCATTGTGATGGATTTCCACTGATTATAAAACTGAGTCAGACAGCCTCCCACTGCCATAGTGGTGTCCACCTCGGGGAGCTGAGCTGGGACCTGGGCCGGGTTTTCAGAGGGTGGCACTGGGCACTTTTGGGCCCTGTGCTGTTTGCTGCATTTTCTTTTGCAGCTGAGGAGTTTGGTTTCTATTAAAGGCTCCACGGCCTTTACCTTAAAGGGACTGCCTGTTACGAAACTGTCAATGGTTCCCACCCCTTTGAGGGGCCGCAGGAGCCGGCCTTGTTGTTTTAATGGCAGTCCTGGTTTTCTGAGCAGCCTCTAATGCTTGTTCCACTTGAGGGCTGAACAGATAAGCCCCATCAAAGGGGACATTCATCACCTGTTGCTGAGCCTCGAGAGAGAAGCCTGACATTCTGAGCCAGGAGTGTCACCTGATGCAGATACCCGCAGCCACTGCCCATGCTGTAGCATCATAGGCGTCCATGGCAGCTTTCAACTGATGGTTGTTGCATCCTATGCACCTGCAATCAGTTGGAGAAGCTCCAAATTGACCTCCAACTCTGGAAGGGTCTCGACTACCTCCTTAAGGGAGTTCCACAAGGTGAACTCGTATTGAGAGAAATTACCCCGATAGCTAGCAATACGCGTCCCTAAGGTTGCTGCGGCTGCGAAAACACACTTTCCTAAGGTGTCAACCTTGCAAGACTCCTTATCGATAGGTTGTGCCGAGGTCTCCTGAGGGAGGATAACCTTATTATTCTCTGCAAATACCACCAAGGCATCCACAAAAGACTGCGATGCCAAGAAGGGTCTTTCCTTAGGTGGAGCATATTTGCTGCTCATGGACTTTGCCATAGACGGGAAAAGCACCTTTTTGGCCCACACCATCTCTGACAGGGTTTTAAAGGATGGAGGGGACAAGGGGCATGAAGTCCGTAGGAATGAGAGGAACGTGAAGGTGTTGAAGGTGCAGAAGCTACCCTCGGTCCACCACAGAGGTCTGAAGAACCAGGGTCAACCCTATGTTCCTGAGAAGGGACTGGAAAGATAGATCATCCACTAAGGACTCAGCTGAGATGGAAGGCTTGCGTTCCAGATTGTTACCTGAGTCATCTCCTGTGCTGTCGGACAGAATCAGATCAGGATTAGACTCAATGTCGTCGTCCTCCAGCCCTGAGACGTCAGGGACAAATCCTGCTAAACCGAGGCCTGGTCCATTCAAGGGGTACACGGGAGTTGCTGGAACTTGTATCGGCGTCAAAGAAGTTGGCACCGAATGACACAACACTGAGGCAGATGCCGCAAGCGGCACCAACAAACCCCCCAACGCCGCAACTGTCACCAAAGAGGCCCATGGCGCCAAAGGGCACGATGCTGCATGCGGCGCCGATGACCCGGGACCCCTGTCAGACCTAAATGAAAAGGGGGAGGAAAATGGTACCTGTGCCAGCCCTTGCATGGAGATTTGATGAGGGGGGTAGGCACGTGGAACCGGCGCTGGAGGCATTGGTACTGGTGAGAGAGAAATCTCTGTTTCCGGCACCAAATGCACATCTTGCCCCAACCGCCCCGGCCTTGGCCCAGAAGCACCAAGACCCTGGAACCGGGTCCACAAGCAAGGTCAGACAAGACAGGCGCTGTACCCACTGCTCCAAAAGAGCGGCCCAGTGGTGAAACTGACAACTGGAAACCCCATCAGAGGACAGAGAGGGGTTCCAATGTTGAGAATCCCAGGCACTAAAAACAGAGACCATTGGGGCCCCCGGAGGGGTTGGGGTGGTGCTGTTCTCTACCACCGGGGACCTCTTAGCAGACCTACCAGAGGATGACCTCAAATGATACAGTCTTTTCTTCCTCCTATGGGAAGAACAGCTCAAGGTTGAGTGGCGCTGGGTCTCAGACCGAGATCAGGAATGGGCCCGCTTCTTTTTGTGCTTTTGAGAGGACTGCCCTTCCTCCTGAGCACCAGACTACTTGTGGTTGGACCATCCCTCCGCAAAGGGCGGTGGACCCAACACAGCCCCTGTACAGAAGGACCTTCCAGCGTAGTCTCCCTACTGTCAATACCATCCATGGTCGACTCCATCGATAACAGGCTGAGGGCTGTTTTCTTTCTTCTTCTTCAGATTTTTTTTTTTTTACTAACAAAAAATATAGTACCAAATAATACTAATAATAGTAATACTAAACTAACTGAGCGACTATATGCTGCTGTCGTATAGACAAGAAATTTGACTCCCGGCGGGCGAGCGATATCACTGAAGCGCACTCGATGGCAGGAAAAAAGGAACTGAGGTTGTTGGGAGACGTTGATGCCGAAATAGCCTATATGGGTACGGGGCAGTCTTGTGGTGCCACACATGCACCCTCCTGAAGATTTTTGGCTCCTGCTGGGTCCTAGTGCCTCTGGTGTAATCCCATTAGTGTGAATGAATGAAGTCTTTTAGTCCAGGAAGATTGGCAGGTAGACCATCCTGGAGAAAGAGACAGGAGTTATAGAACTCTGTGTCTGAGGGGGATGGAGGGTGGGACGGCATGGCCTTATGAAAGAGGTTCTCTCAAAGATCTACTGTTATGGTAAGTACGAAACTGTTCTGTCTTCTTTGAGGATATCGCTTTCATCAGGTCACACCTATGGAACGAGTACCAAGCAGTACTGGCAACCAAACAGTCTGGGTGGCTGAAGAGTCTGGGCCTATGATAGGAGGCCCTGAAGTGCAGCTAAGCCAGAACCTTCCCTTTTCCCAGAAGCAATGTCCAGACTGTAGTGTTTAGTGAAGGTGTGGACAGTACTCCAGGTTGCAGCAGCACAAATCTCGGCAGCAGACATATTCTTAAAAGGGGCAACAGATGTAACCATGCCTCTGGTAGAATGGCCATGAACAACATCAGGAAGTTCTATACCATACTTCCTGTAGCAAAAAGTAATTGGTCAACCATCTGGACAGACTGCTTAGGAACTGGCATGCCCTCTTTCCCAAGGGCAAAGGAAACAAAAAGCTGCGAGGACTTCCTGCAGTCCTTCGTGTGGTGTGTACAGTACCTGTGTATTCTATGTACATCTAAAGTATGGAACAATGCTTCCCCTGGATTGGCATACTCAGGAAAATAAACTGGCAGGTGGATAGTTTGATTAAGGGTAAACTCAGACACCACCTTAGGAAGAAACTTGGGACTGGTTTGTAATGTAAAGACACCCTGTCTACATGGAAAATCAAATAAGGCTCAGACATTAGAGCCTGAACTTCTGAAATCCGTCAAGCAGAAGTAATAGCAATTAAAAATAATTTATTTATTGAAAAGTTTCACCAGGTAAGGCACACTGAACAACAATTTGCTTGTCTCCCGGTGCAACCTAGGGGAGAGGGTAGTGGGAGTTACATAGTAAGATATTCTACAAGAATAATACACAGCATAACGTATACAGCAAAGTATTACAAAGTAGGTAGATTACAACATTTTTGGTGATCTTATGAATGAATGACCTATAGAGTATAACAGTACAAATGCTCAGAAAGCATACATGAAAGCAATTTCCAGATAGGACATTTGTCACTTTAGCAGTAACAGTTTGTATGAATTATAGGGATATATACAAACAAAGGAAGTTACACGGCACTTTAGCCTAAGGGTAGGAGAGGTGTATCAGTGAGAATAGAGAACACTAAAGCCTACATGTAAAGACTAGAGTAAAAATTACATGTAGGGAGATAGCAGAAGAACAGAGTCTGCTGGTAGAGCCTGTCGGAACTCACAGGCTCCGAGGCAGATCCAGACAACAGAATACAGTTTGCATCAACATAAAACAAGGAGCAAGATTAAATGCTTATAGGTATAAGGGCTACGAGTAGGTCATGCTTAAACATGCGGGGCAGCAGACAAGGTGTAGGACCAGGAGGGGTGGGGAGTTAGGGGCAGGTGCAATTAATAGAAAGGAAATTATGTAGTGCTTTATATAGTGAGCCGGGTGAGGAAGAAAATACAGGTTACTCACCTGTAACAGGAGTTCTAGGAATGGTATATGTTGTTCATCCACACTGTCTGGCAGGTATCCTTGCCGCTTTAAATCTTGCCGGAAGGTCTTCAAACTGGCTCCTCCCACCCACCCGGGTGGTAAAACTCTCGGCTCCGCCCCATGACGCCAGATCTGGCCCGCTGGAAGCTCAGGTTGTGCGTCGAAGCCGGGGAGGTCGGGTGGGTCATGTGGATGAACAACATATACCATTCCTAGAACTCCTGTTACAGGTGAGTAACCTGTATTTCTAGGGACATGGATATGTTGTTCATCCACACTGTCTGGCAGACTCCTAGCAGTTCTCCGGAGGAGGAGGGAGGCAGGCGCACACCCCTACTTAGGAATAGAGACTGGGAGCAGGCCCCAAACCAGCATCCCGGCGTGACTCAAGGTCGATGGGTAATGGGTAATAAAGGTGTGTGCTGACTTCCAGGTAGCAGCCCTGCAGATTTCCTGGATAGGGACGTCCCTGGAAGCAGCCACCGATGCAGCAGTATGTGACGGTAGAATGAGCTCTTATCCCTCTGGGAGGCTCCATGCCCTCCAACTTATAGCAGAGATCTATGCAGGAGGTGACCCACCTGCCTATCGTCCACTTGGCTGCAGGTCTGCCAGGTGCGGCTTCAGCGTAGGTGACAAACAGCTGGTGAACCTCTCCCTGAATTTCAGCCGTGCGCTCCTTATAATAAGCGAGCGCCCTTCTAGGGTCCAAAGTATGGAGCCTGTATTCGGCCTCCGAGGTGTGATTGGGGTAGAACACCGGCAGAGTCAACACCTGGTTAAGGTGAAACTCCGACACCACCTTCGGAAGGAATTTCGGGTGGGGGTACAGGACAACCTTGTCCCTGTGGAAGACCAGGTAAGGAGACTCAATGCAGAGCGCCTGGAGTTCTCCCATCCTTCTGGCTGACGTGATAGCCACCAAGAAGGCGGTCTTCCACGACAGGTGAGAGAGTTCACACCTGTGCATTGGTTCGAATGGCTTGCCCATGAGCTTTGCCAGTACCAGCAGTAAATCCCACGGAGGTGGAGGTTCTCGCCCGGAGGAAATGTGATCAAGGCCTTTGAAAAAGCCAGACCACCTTCTCTCTGCGCACCGACTGCTCCCGGCCCGCGCCCAGTAAGCAGAGATGGCTGTAGGTGCACCTTAGGGTCGTCGACCTAAGCCCCTTGACTAGAAAGGACCATAAATAGTCCAAAATGCTTGCCAAGGAACAGGAGGAAGGGTCCAAGCCCTTACCCTGACACCAAATGGAAAACCTCTTCCATTTGAAGGCATAGCATTCCTGGTCGACTTTCCTTACGGGCGTCTCAACAACATTGAGGACGTATCGTAGCAGGAAGACCCAAGGCCTGGAACTCTAGCCGCTCAGGAACCAGGCCGTCAGGTGCAGGGATTGAAGGTCCGGATGGAACACCTTCCCCTGATTGACTGAGAGCAGGTCCGGGCGAGCTGGAAGCTGCCTCGGGAGCCTAGAGCTGAGGCTGAGGAGATCTGGGTACCAGAACTGGCGGGGCCAGTCTGAGGCTATCAGAATCACCTGTGCCTTGTCCCTCCTTGCCTTGAGAAGCACCTTGTGAATCAAGAGAAATGGGGGAAAGGCGTAAAAGAGGCCCGGGGTCCACAGCCTCGAGAAGGCATCCCCCTGCAGCGAGCCCTGCTGAGGGGGGCGGGCATGAAACAGCCTCAGCTTCGCATTCTCCCTGGAGGCAAACAGGTCCACCTGAGGTGTGCCCCAGTGGGAGAACAGATCTTGTACTACCTCCGGCAGGAGAGACCACTCGTGAGATGCAGCCCCTATCCGGCTCAGGGCATCGGCCAGGGTGTTGGAGGCTCCTGCCACATGAATGGCTAGGAGATCGCCTCCAGGCTGCTGCGGTGACCAAATGGAGAGCTTCCTTGTATAGAAGCATGGAGTGCGCCCCCCTGGCGGTTCAGGTAGTACATGGTCGTGGTATTGTCCATCTGGACTTGGACCACTTGACCCGGAGAAACGGAACAAAGGCGGTGAGCTAGGCGGACCGCCGAGCTCCAGCAGGTTGATGTGGCATCGACTCCCGCTGGGGACCAGAGGCCATGCACTGTGTTCCCAGATGGGCACCCCAACCCATCAGAGAGGCATCGGTCGATAGAGACCGTCGGCTTGGAGGCGGACAAGCGGGATGCCCTCCTGCAGATGAGATGGAGCGGTCCACCACTGGAGAGCGTTCCACATCTCCTGGGTCACCATCACTAGCTGGTCCAATGGATCGCAGCATTGTGACCACTGGCTGGCCAGTCCCCACTGAAGGGGGCGCATGTGCCAGCGTGCCCAACGGACCACG
This sequence comes from Neoceratodus forsteri, assembly GCA_016271365.2. NCBI lineage: Eukaryota > Metazoa > Chordata > Ceratodontiformes > Ceratodontidae > Neoceratodus > Neoceratodus forsteri. The sequence goes on along the minus strand of CM028137.1, from coordinate 820,781,410 downwards.
CTGGTACAGGCCGCCATGAGACCCAGGAGGCGCAGGAAGTCCTGGGCAGGGCGCAATTGCCCAACCAGAAATGATTGGGCAAAGGAGGTAAGAACCTCGGCCCTGTCCGCCGGGAGCCGTGCTCTGGCTCGAAGAGAGTCGAGCTCTGCCCCGATAAACAGAATCACCTGCTTCAGCTCGAGTTCCGACTTGGCCTCGTTGATGAGAAGGCTGACTTGAGAGCAAACCTGGAGGGCCAGATCTCTGGACCGCTCCACCTCCTGTCTGGAGGGGGCTGCTATCAGCCAATCGTCCAGGTAAGGGTACACCCGGACCCTCGGCGCCCGAGAAGCTGTCACCACTGCAATGCATTTGGTGAAGACCCTGGGAGCTGGAGACAGGCTGAAGGGCATGGCTTGGAACTCGAAGAGGGATCCCTCCATTCGAAAGCAAAGGAATCTCCGATGTGACAGACGGATAGGGACGTGAAAGAACGCGTCCTGCAGGTCCAGAGAGCAGAACCACATGCCGTGTTCCAGAGATGGTATTATCTGCGCCACAGTGACCATCCTGAAGGTTCGAGACCTTAGGAACTTGTTCAGGTCGTGTATGTCGAGAATGGGGCGCCAGCCCCCCCGTCCGTTGAACCAGGAAGTACCTGGACATGAACCCGGGTCTGAAGGGGTCCTCTACCTCCTGATCACCTCCTTTGGAGGAGAGGCGATGTCGGCTCGACAAGCTGACAGTGAGCTTGGACCCGAAGCCCCCAGTCTTGACGGCTCTGAAGGCGGGGGCCTGCTTCCGAATTCTAGAGGCAGGCCTTTTCCACCACCTCAGTACCCACCTGTCCGTGGTAATAGTGGACCAGGTGGAAAGAATGTCGGAGCTGTTCCCCACAGGGGAACCAGGGGTGAGTGGACGGGGATGGGCGACACCCTCAGCCCGTCACTGGGCAAGCTTGGAGGAGGGACGGCCGAGGACCTCCTGGGCCTTTACCTCCTGCTTCCTGTTGGAGGGAAGCGGCGGCAGGTTTGGGATGCAAGCCTGCCTAGCCCTGACGTTTACTGGGCCAGGCGCTGGGGCAGAAGGACAAGGAGCTTAGGCTGTGGCTTGGCCTTTGTCCTTCTGAGCAGAAGAGACCCGAGTCCAAGGTAGCATTGGACTCTCGATCCTCTGCAGGTGACCTTCCACCCCAGGGCCGAAGAGGTCAGTCCCCAAAAAGGGAACATCCGCCAACTTGTGCTGGGTATCCGAGGTAAAGGTGGATATCCTCAGCCAAGCCCGACAACGCATGGCCACTGCGGCCGCCACAGACCTGGCACATGAGTCCCCGATGTCTAAAGCAGTCTGGAGCTGCTGTTTGGCCACTGCCCTGCCCTGGTCCCGCACCTGCCTGACCGTAGTCTGCAGATCCGTGGGAAGATGAGGGACGACCTCATCCAGGGAGCCCAACAGGGCATGAAATAAATGTGCCATGAGGACGGCCGAACTGGCCTGATAAAGGCCGAGAGAGGACGCAGCATAGACTTTTCACCCGGCATAATCCAATTTCTTGGATTCCTTGTCGGGAGGTTTGTCCACATCCCTGGCGTTCCCGGCGCGCCGGAAAACGCTGTCGGTAACCAACCCCTCAGCAGAGGGTGTTCCAAAACCAGACAGGAACCGGTAGGACCGCATACTTCCTGGCCATCCTGGCCGAAGGCGCAGGGCAGGAAGCAGGGCGCTGCCAAAGCTCCAAGGCCGGACCCACTATGGCCTCGGCCACCGGAAAGGCCTCCGTAGGGGAATCCCCTCGGTCCAGAATCTCCGTGAGGGGATACCTGGCCCGTTTAGAAACGGGTTCAAGCTTCATCCCGGTGGACTCCGAGATGAGCCGAAGCAACCCTAGGAAGGACGAAGGGCTATCGTCCACTGACTGTCCTCCTGAGGACTCCAAGTCCATGCGCTTGGAGAAAAGGGAGGAATCATCCTCAGACTCGGAAGAGTCCTCGAAGAGCTGCCTCGGGCCTGAGCCACCCTCCACCTGCCAAGGTCTATCGGGAGTGAGGGTGACAGACAGCCTATGGGGCAAACCCCGAGCCGACCGAGAACTTTTGGTCGGAGCCCCAACTAATGGCTGTGGAGGTGGAGGGTCCACCAGAATCGGTGGGGCAGCTGGAATTGGCCGAACAACCGGCCTGGGAACAGGCTCCTCGGCTACAACAAGGGGTTGTTTCTGCCGCTCCGGTGACAGCCACTTAATGGCCGGGGAAGACGACTGGGTCGGCTTATTCCCGGTCAGAAGAAGCTCTTGCCACATGAGTTCCTCATACCTCCGACGCAACTTGTGCCGAAGCCTCCCCTCGTCCGAGGAGGAGGAAGAGGAAGAGCGGTACCGCTTACCGCTGTGCGAGACCGAGACCGCCTATGACAGTGGGATCGGCTGGACCCGAGGATGTCCGAGACCGAGACCGAGAATCTGGGCTGGGCCGAGGAGCGGCGTGGGAGGTGTCAGATCAGCACTCCTCGGTTGAGGACAATTCCACCGAAGGCTCCGGAACCGGGAGCATAGACGAGCCGACGGGATCCTCAACTCCCACCGGGGGAACCAGGGAGAGGGGAGTCTCAGCTTCTCCAGCCGACAACCCGTCTAACGGGTCAAGAAAAATCTCGACCGCGTCGACGGGAGTCTCGGTCAACTGGCCTGATGTGGACACCGTGAAGCCAGTGGCCGAAGCTGAGGGGTCGACCAAAGTCGACTGTCGACAAGAAGGGGAGGGGGATCTTTCCCGCTCCCAAGAGCGTCGACAGTGAGACTTACTTTTGCTCTTTTTGGACCGGGAAAAAGGTCTAGAAGAAGCTGGACCCTCACCTTTCATAGAGAGGGTCAGACAGAGCTCCAAAGGAAGCAATCTGAGGCACCGAGAGAGGCGGGACAAATGCCGTGACGAGGTAGAAGCGCCGCCGCCTCCTCTGTGCGATCATCTGCTTGAGCTGATCCGCCAAGCCCGCCGCCATGGACACCGCCAACTGGGCCGCTTTAGATTTAACCGGAGGAAATCTTTTCTCGGGACGCCCCAGTTGTAAACGGGCAGCACGGTCTTCGAGGACGTAGGCTGAAAAGGAAGAGCACAGGTCGCAGGCCTGCGGTTTGTGCTCAAGGCCCAAGCAGTAGACGCACGTGGAGTGCGGATCCGTCCGAGACATCTTCTGCCCGCAAGGGCATCTCCGGAAACCGGGAGTCGATTTGTCCATCGCAGCCGCGAGGGAGAGAAGACCGAAGTCTTTTTAGCAAAACTTTATTTTTTTTTTTTATTTTCGAAGATTCGAAGAATTAGGAACCAGTCTTATACGCAGAGCGTTAAGGAGGGAACCTGAGCTTCCAAGCGGTAAGGAAGATCTGGCGTCATGGGGCGGAGCCGAGAGTTTTACCACCCAGGTGGGTGGGAGAAGCCAGCTTGAAGACCTTCCGGCAAGATTTAAAGCGGCAAGGATACCTGCCAGACAGTGTGGATGAACAACATATCCATGTCCCTAGAAATCGGATTTGCGTAGGAAGCTAGTTCCACAATTTTGGGAGACGGTAGGAAAAAGAAGACTGGCCAATTGAAGTGGATCTTTGGTGAACTGACAGGGTTCTGTGGCCATGGGATCTGAGACGGTGAGAGGGAGTGGGTGGAGGGGAAAGGGAGGAGGTAAGGAGGGAGAGTGCCAAGCCAGAAGTTTGAGACAAACTTTGCACAGTGATGCAGCTGCCTATTAGCTATAGATGGGAAAGTCAAAGCATGGTAAGGGTGACAGTGATGGGTTAGGGGAGGCGCAGCAAGGGCAAAGCAGAAGAAGGAGTTGAAAAGGATATCCAAACTAGCTAAAGAGGTGGCGGGAGCAGAGCAATAGATGACATTGTAGTCATTGCTTAATGCATCGCATAATGCTTTCCAAGAAAGACAGTGTAGGCCACAAGTCGCAGCCGGCTCAAAAGGAGCCAAAATAAGCTTTTCAAATACAAAATTCAGATTCCAAACCGGGACTGGATTGAGGATAGGAGGCTTTAAGTGCAGTGTGCCTCTCAAGAATGTACAGGCCACCTCCAACTGAATGACCATCAATAGGCACATGGAAAGCTGAAATGACTGCCAAGTGCACTTTGATAGAAGAGTACTGCAGGCCTGCACCTGATAAGGACAGAAAATACTCCAGAACCTGGTTTACCGGATATGTAAATGGATCCAGTTGATGAGAAGCAGCCCACAAAGCAAACAGCTTCCACTTCTTGGAATACTTGGCTCTGGTAGGTGGTTTTCTGGCAGTCACCAGAACATCAGCCACCTTTTGAGACACCCCAAACCTAACAATGGCTATGTCTTCAGGAGTCATGCATGGAGATGGAGTGATCTGAGGTCCAGATGGACCAAGGTTCTCTGTTTCTGTGACAGCAAGCCCTTGCACTGAGACAGAGGTACTGGTGGTTCCTCTGCCAACTGCTGCAGTAAGGGGAACCAGATCTGATGAGGCCAAAGAGGAGCAATGAGTACTAGGGTTGCTCCCTCCATTTGGAGCTTAACACCCTCTGGATTAGAGGGTAGCGAAAAAATGCATGAAGAAACCCCCCTTCCAAGGGAGGGACAATGTGTCTTGCCAGAAAACTTCAGGCCCTGGAATGAGCAAGCAGAAAATCAGCAGTTTTGCATTGTGTGGGGAAGCAAAAAGGTCCAACTCTGGACAACTCCACCTGTTGAGCAGGTCTTCCGCTACTGAGGTCAGCATTTCCCACTTGTGCATTCTGGATTGCGACCTGCTTAGCCTGTCCACCAAGATGTTTTGGATGCCTGGAACTCGAACGTCTGACAGTTCTAGACTGTGTTTTAGAGCCCAATACCAAACTCTCATCGCTTCTTTGCATAGGGGCAGGAGTGAGTTCCCCCTTGCTTGTTTATGTAGTGCACCATGCTGATGTTGTCTGTTTGCACCAGATGATGTCCCGGGCACAGATAGGTCTGGAAGGCTTGCAGACCATACAGAACAGCCCGCATTTCTAGGATGTTTATGTGGAGGGGTACTCTCCACTGTCACCTATGTTCCCTGTGTCTGATGAGGCCTCAGATTAGCCTCCGAAGCCCATCCCTGAGGCATCTGTCATAAGGATCTGATATGGGGAAGGGATCAGGAAAGGATCCTCTTCAGCAAATGATCGGGTTCCACCACCACTGAAGCACCTTCTGGACAGGAGATGTTACTAAAAGCTTCTGTCCTAGATCATCGTTGCATTGGTCCCATCGGACCCTTAATGTCCATTGGGGAATCCTCATGTGCAGTCTGGGCAGTGGTACTGTGACCATGGCTGCTGCCATCAGGCCCAACAGTCTCATGAATGTCCTGGCTGTGACATACCTATTGTCATATTCCATCTGGGCCTGTGCAGTCAGGCATTCGGCACTGTGCTGTGGCAGGAAGACCAAGCCTTGGACTGTGTCCAGGACTGCCCCTATGTACTGCAGGCACTAACAAGGGGTCAGGACTAAATTCGGCACACTGACCGTGATTCCTAGGGCATCGAACAACTGTCTGGTGCAGGCTAGAGTCTGGTAAAGCTGCTGTTTGGAATGAGCTTTGAGCAGCCTGTCTTCCAGATAGGGGAATACATATAGTCTCACTCTCCTGAGGCCTGCAGTCACTACTGCTAAGTACTTGGTAAAGACCTGTGGCGCAGATGATAAACCAAAGGGCAATACTCTGAACTGGTAATGTTCCCACTGGAAGAGGAACGTGAGGTACTTCCTGTGAAGGGGACAGATCTTTTTTTTTTTAATATATAGATTTTTTTGCATTTTTATCCCCATTTTTCACTTGTTCCCATTTTCGGCCGGGCGCACGCATGTGGAGGCATGCACATGCCACAGCTCAAGACACCCTCCTGCAACTTGCCACTCCCTCCTGCCTATGCTAGCCACCGGAGCTCAACCTGGTGACAGCAGAACTACTGGGGGGGGGAGCGACAACCACCCCAAGAGAGGAGAGGAGAGCTGCCCTATGGCTGCTCAATCTTGCTCTGACCCACCCCCCTCTGTGCTGGCTCCCTGATGAAGGGGACAGATCTTGATATGCAGGTAAGCATCTTGCATGTTTAGGGAACAGATCCAGTCTCCTCCTTGTAGTAGTGGCAACAGGCCTTGAAGAGTGATCATTCAGGACTTGTACGAATAAAGAGGTTCAGATTTCTTAAGTCCAGAATGGGCCTCAGTTTCCCTGTATATTTGGGGACTAGGAAGTAGTGAGGCTAGAACCTCCTGTTCCTTTGTTCCCAAAGAACTGGCTCAATAATCTCCACATAAATAGAATAAAATGGATAGAATCATGGCTGAATCAGAGGACACAAAGGGTGATAATAAAGGAATATACATCAGACAGTGGTCAAATTACAAGCAGAGTCCCCCAGGGATCAGTCCTGGGACCTACACTGTTTAACATTATGATACCCACTCTCCAAACAACAGGTCAAGTGTGGATCGTATGCAGATGACTGCAAACTGGGGGGAATGATAAAGACTACTGAAGATGCTAAAATATTACAACAAAACTTGAATAGATTTATTACATGGACTAATTATAATAAAATGTTTTTCAATATGGGAAAATGCAAAGTTATGCATATAGGTAAAAATAATCCCATGTATGTATACACAATGGAAAACACAATTTCTCAGTTTGTAAAGGAAGAAAAAGACCTGGGGTACTTATTACTAATAATTTCTCCTTTGATAAACACACATTCAAGACAGTTAAGATATATCACAAGATACTTGGGTGTATTTTGGGGAATATTAAGAGCAGAGAAAGTGGAGTTATTATACCATTGTATACTGCCCTGGTTAGACCACATTTAGAATATTGAATGCAATTTTCTGCCCCTCAAAATATAAGATCACAAAAGATAATAGAATCCAGAGAAAAGTAACAAGAAAGATACAATCTATTAAGAATCTGGGATACAAGGAAAGACTTCAAAGCTTAAACTTGTATTCGATGGAATACAGAAGGCTTAGAGGAGATCTCCATCTCAGTTATAGGACTAAGAATGATCCACCTCTGAGGGAAACACTTGGATTAAAGTTGAAATTACAGGTGTAATAACTACTAGGTCCCATAAATATAAGCTACAGGGTGTCAACAATAAAACAGTTAAAAGAAGTAAATTTTATACATAAAGGGTGGTGACCAAATGAAATGAATTACCGAAGGAAATAGTGGAAAGTACAAATATGACAGTTTTTAAAAAGTATCTGGATGAATATATGGGTGATAAGAAATATGAATACCACCTCTGAACAGGTGGCAAGTTCAAAAAAGGGCCTTGGCTCACTGAACTTGAATCCCCTCCTATGAATAACCCTTTTCCACATTAGAGTGTGTACTTCCTCTAGCAGCAACAGTATGTGATCTTGAGGCTAGGCTGAAGGGGATAGTACATGGTCTGGAGGTCGTTCCAGAAGCTCTAGAGCCTGGCCCTGTTTTGTTATCTGCAGGACCCACACCTCTGATGTGACCTTCCTCCACTAGTCCAGTTGGAAGGAAAGGCGACCCCTACTACCACCTCCAAAGGTACTGGTGGGTGGGGGCCTTGCAACGAGTCATGCAGATGCAGAGCCTGCAGCTGCAGCCACAGATCCAGCTCTAGGGGCTTTTGAATGGGCACCTGGGGTTGGTCCTGGGGCAGGCAGAGCTGATCCTTCTCTACTTTTACTTTGTCTGACGAAATGGCACCCTCTGCCTATTTTTGGTTGTGTACGGTAGAGGGAGTGTATTGATTTTAAAGTCCTGCCCGAAGCCTGTAGGTTTGAGAGGATATCCTGAATGTCTGCTCTGAACAGCTTGTATGCTCCGAATGGAACATTTAGGATGTTTTGTTGCACATGATTGGCAAATCCTGCCACCCTCAATCAAGAGTACCTCCTCAAGCAGACACCAGAAGCTGCTGCTCTAGCAGAGGCATCAGAAATATCATAATAATAATAAGTTTTATTTATAAAGCGCAATTCACAAGTATCAAAGTGCTCTGACAGTAAATGACACAATTAAAATAAAACGAAACCATAAATAATTAAAATTCAGTTAATAACAGCTAAAATCATCCATATCAAGTTAAAAGAGCAAGACTAAATAAATAGGAATTCAGTGCGGCTTTAAAGCTCTCCACCATCATGCACTCCCAAACCAGATGAGGTAGAGAATTCCACAGGGAAGGAGCTACATAAGAAAATGATCATGCACCAGATGTCTTCAGCCGAATCCTGGGAATCTCTAGCAATCCCTCGGTGGAGTGGAGTGGTCAGGAGGGGCAATAGGAGTGCAGAAGCTCTTGCAGGTAGTACGGTCTCTTGATCTAGCCATATTACACCTATGCTGCGAGGGCTTTATAGGTCAGCAAGCCGACCTTGAAGGTGATCCTCCACCGAACTGGTAGCCAATGCAGCTCGTGCAGCATAGTTGTAATATGGCTAGATCAAGAGAGCCCAGTTAGTAACCTGGCTGCCACATTCTGCACTAGCTGCAGATGCCAGATGTCAGCCCCCAGTAGCCATAGGTGCAGGGAGTTGCAGTAATCCAGAAGGGAGGTCACAAAGGCATGGACCAATGTCGGTAGATCATCGGGCGAAACCAGGTGTTTAATCTAGTGATATTCCTCAGATGGTAGAATGAGGTCTGGATAATGGACAAAACCGGAAATTTCAGGGTCAGCCCCTCGTCAAGAATAATTCCCAGACTCCGCACCCGTTCAGAAGTCCTCAGCTGGCAGCCTTCCAGCGCAGGACCAGTTGCCTGCCCTGCGAAGACCCTTCTACTAGATGACCTGGGTTCACAACCAACACTTCAGTCTTGTCAGAATTCAGCTTCAACCAGTTGGCATTCATCCAATCTTGGATCTCAGATAGGCAGTTGTTAAATACCGAGACCACTGTATCCTGTTCAGGTACAAAGGACATGTACAGCTGAGTGTCATCTACATAGCAGTGAACACTCAGCCTGTACCACCTTACAATGTCCCCCAGCAGCAACATGTACATCGCACACAACATGAGAGACAGCACTGAACCCTGCGGGACCCCACATGGCAGGGAGAATGTGTCAGAGGAATATATCCCTGACACTTCTCTCTGAAACATGCCAGTGAGGAAGGACTGAAACCATCTGAGGACTGCACCCGACAGTCCACAGACTGACCCAACCTGAAGCTCCTGAGACTTACCAGTTATGTCACCCCTGCTCTAATCCAGCTCCATGACCGTCTCCTCTTCCCCTCCCCATATTTTTCCTTCTCTTTGTAAATAACTTCTTGACTACTGGCTCTCTTCCTTCTCGAACCTTGTTGCTGACCATCCACTGTTGTTGTGCCAATTACCACACCTGACCTTCCGTCAGTCTTTCTTGTTATGTTTGAACATTCCTCACATTTCTCTCTATATAACCTTACTATCTTATTAACCCTTTCACTCCACAGGTCGGGTCTGTGGTTTCTGCACTTATTATATAGCTTACTGCCATTATCTGTATAATGCTTGCCATTATTTTTTGTTGTTTCTACCCATTGTATTTTTGTAGCACTGCTGTACTGTTCCTCTATTTGTATTATTGTACCCATGTTGCTGTTGTTCAACTGTTCTCTTTTTGTTGTACTCTCCCGGGTTGTGCCTGAAAATAGTCATTTTATGGCTAGTGCACCTACCTGGTTAACAAAAACGAAATAAATAAAAATAACCGCAGGTGCTCCAGCAATATTCCATGGTCCACGGTGTCAAATGCCATGGAAAGATCAAGGAGGACCAAGCTGGAACGGCTCCTCTGATCTCTCGCTATAAGGAGGTCACTGAGCACCCGAATAAGAGCAGTCTCAGTTCGGACTGGAAGGGATCATAGTTGTCATGGATGGCAAGACTGTCCTCCAGCTGCAGCTCGACCACCTTTTCAATAACCTTCCCCACAAAGGGAAGGTTAGAGACCTGCCTGTAGTTAGCGAGACAATCCGGATCAAGAGAAGGTTTCTTGAGGAGCAGAGTCACCGCCACCTCCTTCAGGGAGTCAGGAAACTCCCTGGTATCTAACAAACACCGGACAATCTCAGCTAGGACCGGGCCGATAACCTCCACACATCCCACAAGGAGACAGTTTGGGCCTGGGTCCAAACCACAGCAGGTTGGCCACATATTCAGGATGACCATCATAAAATCCAAGATTGCCATCTGATCAAAAGCTGACAAACCAGCTTGAGGTGTTGCGACCTCCCACCGATCACCGCCACCCCCACTGGAGCAGGCTGAGCTGATCTCTGACCTGAAGTCAGCAATCTTATCTGCAAAGAAGCGAGCAAACTTGTCACATTTCTCCTGTGACAAAGCTCTCCATAACTGCAGATAGGCTGGATTGCACAGTCTGTGCACAGTTCTGAAGAGCTGCTCTGGTCGATTCCGTGCGCCCGTAATCTCCCCAGACAGGAACTCTGCCTTATTATGTGTCATCAATCTAAGCTTGTCAGCATCAAGGCCAGATTTCCACCAGCAACATTCCAACCTTCACCCAGCTCTCCTCATCTCCCTCAAGGGCCCCATCAAACCATGGGAACCGAGGAAGGAGATAGAGTGGGCGAACATGGACTGGAGCTATGGAGTCCAGAGCTGCCACCACGGCCTTGTTATAGCCCTGCAGTAGATTCTCTGAATCCGAGCTGGCACTCGGAAATCCCGATAGGTCCAGCACCACCATCAGGCTATCTAGGGTCAAACCCCTTAATTGATGGTACCGGACCATCTCCAAAGGGGCAGGCCTATAAGGGGGTGCCTGGACACTGAACCTGATAGTGCAATGGTCAGACCATCCAACCGGTTCCACCACCAGGTCGGCACTCTCCATACCCAGTAGGAAGACCAGATCCAATGAGTGACCCTATGTATGGGTTGCAGAGGAAACCACCTGTGTGAAGCCCAACGAATACATCAGTTGGAGAAAGTCTTGCCCAAAGTGCTAGAGTTCGTTGCTGATCGTGGTGTTGAAGTCACCCTGCACCATCAGTCTGGGGGACTCCAACACCGTGCTGACAAAGAAGTCTGCGACTTCCTGCAAAAACTGCTTCCCATCCTCAGGTGGATGGTAGATGAGAAGAATTTTGCACCCTACACCTGCGCCCAAGATACACTCAAAGGATCGGGTCTCCCCCACCAGTACATCTACCAGTCCCAATTCCATTCTAAAACAAATAGCAACACCCCCGCCCCTACGATCCAACCTCGAGTGGCGTATCATCAAGAACCTGGCCGGAACCACCACCTCCAGAACTGGGCCAACACTCTCATCCAGCCAGGTCTCGTGATTCAAGCCAGATCCGTTGACCCAAAAAGATCGGCAGTCGCTGCTGTCTTGTTCTTAATGGACCTGGCATTGCACAACACTGCCCAGGTCGGACGGGACTCTGAGGTTGACCATAACACATGCCCACTCAACGTGGAGCCCTTGGGAATGGGGACCAGACATGGAGGACCCCTCTCCAGTCTCCATTTCACCTCAGGGCATCTTCTTGCCCCACCACCAATATCCAGCTACCCTGGTCCTCTCCCCCGAGGTCCTGCCCCCCCACCTACTATCCCCAATTCCTGACAATGACCATAAATGTCAGCAGGCAAAGGAGGACAGTTAAAGGGGTGGAGGCCCTGGAGCTCGACGCAGGTGTAGCGCCTGACCGGGAGAGCCACCTGCCAACACATAATCTCCTACCAACCCAGATAGCCGACCCACCACTAACTTAATAATAAACAAAATAAATTATCCCCGCACCCCACAAATGACTAAGTCCTACCCAACAAACTCAAAACAATTCCACTAACCCATATCCACCCCACAATCACACTACTAAATCCCAACTCAACCAAATAAACACAATAAAATTAGTACTTAAGAGTCCAAAATAGTAAACGGTGGAAAGCCAGTGTCCAGATGCAAGAAGCACACCAGAACTTCAAAAAGAGTGTCCTTAATGTGAGTGAGGCTCTCACCCTCACCCAGTCCTTGTAATCACAGTCCAAGAATTGCTCTTCTCTCCTGCCAGCAGCAATACAGATATTAATATAGTGCGAAACAGTCTTTGGAGGTACTCTCACTATCTCCCAAATGAGTGTCCAGAGTTCTACCGAAATAAAAATGAGCCACCAAACAGTAACCTATAATATGGGCCAAATCTTCTCCATCAATCCACACCTCTTTGCACGAATCACCCCATCGTCACCTAAGGGCTGCATAATAACACCCCCCCAGGGCAGCAGACTGGCACTGCCAGCAAACCAGAAACTCATAGGTCCCTGCGGAAAGCCCACTGGCTCTTGCCTCTGTGAACCCTAAGGCTCCACGAAGGTGCACACCACCCTCTGGTGCCCCCCTAGTCCCTGGCCGGTCCAGGCCACTGTCCCCAGGTTCAATGCTACGGCTTCAAGCAGCGAGTATTGCCTCTCTCTTTTCCCCTGGAGCAGCAACCAGTAGCGGCAGGCCAAAAACAGGCTGCCCAGGATAGGGGGCAACTGGAAACTTAGCTGCCCACCAGCGGTCAAAGTCCCCCCAGCCCTTAACAGTCTCAGCAAGTCAACCCTCTGTTCAGAACCCCCAATGCTGTCCCCAGAAGCCCATCACAACCTGCGCCCCCGAAGGGTCAGAAGCAGCAGATACCTGAATTTCCAGGGAGAAAATAACGGGCTGAAGCAAGATCCACCTTGCTGTTCAGATGCTGGTTGTGCTCTCACCATGTCAGCAGCCGATTTGCTCCATAGCTGCCGCCTCAGCAGCAGACACCTCCGTTCAGCTTACTCCAACCTCTGTCAAATCTTCACTCCGATAGCCCCAATCAACAATCGGCTAGGAATCCAGGCCACAAATCCAATAGCTCCCAGCAAAACTCCACAGCTCTCAGCTATGGTAGGAGAGCCAGTCACAGTTTCCCAGCAGAACAGTCTGCCGTTACTTAAAAATGAAAAAAATGGAAAAACACTAAATGCTCCCGCTTTCGAGCCTTCACGCTGCAGGAGCAAATAAACAGAGCTACAAGGGGAAAAGATTGCTAGAAATACTTCATGAAGTTAGCTAGTAGTTTGGCGTCCCAAGAATGTCATACCCAAAAAAGCGTCAAACAAAATCCCTAACCACAGCCCTGAAAAATAAACACTTGCCTCGCTACCTGTCTCACTATATGCCCTATCTAAGAACGAAGCTATAAAACTAAGAAAACAAGTGAAAAACAAAAATAAGCAAAAACAAATAAAAAAAAAAAAAGAGGATGGCTCAGCTAAAGCTCAGGCAGCTCACACACAGCCACCACCTTAACTGATGTTTACCGACATCTACCCCTGCATGGCGGGCCTTTAGCAGCTCCTGCTTTGGAGTACCCTCTGGAAGGGCTTGGGCCACTGCTTTGGCCTTACTCCAGAGGGTATTTCAGTGTTTTATCATATTGGCCTGATAATTTGCTATCCTCAGACCCAAGGTAGCAGAAGTGAAGGTCCTCTTCCCCAGGACATCTAGTCTCCTGAACTCCCTGTCAGGAGAGAGAGAACTGAGGTGTTTAGAAACAGAGAAAGGGATGGCAAATGGGGACCAAAGGTCCAATCTAGTCTGCCCAGATCCTACCCCCCACTCAGATACTTTTTGTCACTATCCCCTTGTGCCTATTCCAAGCTGATTTAAATCCCCATACTGTTTCGGATTCAATGACTTTGGCACTTTAGACCTATCACAAGCTGCATTTATCAGGTTGGCCTGCAAAAAAGAGCTTGCCTGAGGGGGCCTGGTACAGTTTATCTGCCTTCCTAGGAATGTCAATAATCATATTAGGCCTGTGCCAGGCAGCCAGGGTGGCATCCTCTAGGGCATGCAACAGAGGAGGAATCACAATAGGTGGGGAATCAGGTGGTTCTAAAAATTCCACCAAATTCCTTTTGGTGATGTCTTCCTCAACAGATTCAAACCCCATGGCAGACTGGAGTTGCTGCATCATGGAGATGAATGAAGGATATTTGGAAGGGGACCTCAGGGTGTACACAATAGAGTCCTCACTCCCTGTGGAGATAGTGGAGCTAGACCTCTCATAAGAGCTCTCCACATATTCTTCCTTCTCCTCCTCTTGCATTATGAGGTCATGGTTATATTCCTGATCCTCATCGACAGCTTCTATAGGCCTCAAGGAAGGAAAAGGAGAGGTCATCGATGCACTAGAAGGCAATGGGCACTTTGACTGAACAGACGTCGGTGGTGAGCTTGCCAGGGGTGCCCCATCAATGTTGCTTCTGTGGCAGGAGGAGGAGGCAGCAGGCACTGCAGCATATTCACGAAGGAAGAAAGCATGGCCTGAAAGTTGGTGCTTGTCTTAACTATAAGTGTGCTCTGGGATGTTGACAAGGGAGGTGCTGTCCCTGAAGTCGACACCCCTTCACCAGCTGTACTAGGCCTGGCGGTACTCACAGCCTGTCTTGACCTGGAGGAACTGGAGGTCCGGATGGCTGGTGGCCTTGTCACCGATGCTGTCGACGGCGCTGTGGCGGTCACGCTGGATTGAAGGGGAGACCAAGATTGTACCAGGGAGGATTTCTCCTTGCTCCTTTCTCTCTCTCCTGGTGCTTATCCTTATGTTGCTCGGTGGTTTTCTCTTGGAACTTCGAAGAGCAGCCCGGCAAGTGGGCCAGCGATGCTGCAGAACTCTTTTCCTGGAGCTCTTTCTCCATCCTGGTTACCTGCTGTTTCAGAAGGTGGGTTTCCAGGACATTTTTCCTGTGTTGCTGGGTAGCTGTATTACACTTGAGGTAATAAGTTCTCAGGCCTTAAAGTTATGGGCTGTGCTGAGACAGCACATGCAGATGTCATGCAGGTCCCCCAAGTAAATCTTTTCACCACATTTGCAGTATCTAAAGAGCTTAGCGAGTTCTTCAGATGACATACACGATGACGATGATCACTTTAAAAAAGTGATAACGAACTACAGAAATTCCCAAAGCACTAACTAGCAGTTGACTGTAGCAGCGGCGTCTCCGTGAAGGGTCCTGTAAGTCCGGCTGATGGCGGTAAAAAAAATGAGGAAGGAAGGGGCCACTCATGTTTATATGGTAAGTGCCGCTGTAGGACGTTGTCATGGGCAGCCCCTAGTGGACTGCTTGTAAAAAAGTTTTTGTGTGGTTCTGGTGCCTGGCAGCTATAGTTCCATAGGTGTGACCTGATGAAAGAGATGTCCTTGAGGAAGATCTTGTGCTTCCTCAGAAACTGGTTCCGATCGTGAAGATTCAGTATGGGGCACTAGTCCACCCCCCCAGATCCGTTTCAGAACCAGGAAGTACCTGAACACGAAACCCTGACCTGCCATGGAGTCTGGGACACGGGCTATGGCTTCTTTCTGAAGGAGCTGAGCAATGTCCTCCCCAAAGGTGAACAGCGTGTCCTGTATCAGCACACACTCCTTGGTGCGTGGGGTCAGTACAGTGGGACAGCCTCGAAGCCTAGAGGCAACCCTCTGCCCACCATGTCTAGCACCCATCTTTCCGAGGTAATAATGGATCAGTTGTGTCAGAGATGGCAAACCTGCCCCCCCCACAGGAAGCTGTGGCAAGGACTGGGCAGGCGGGAGGTAGACATCTGACCTGTCACTGGGCAGCCTTAGAAGGGGCACTGGTGAGCCAGCCTGGTGGCGCTGGACACCACACCTCACGCCATGCTGGCGACCCAGGTTCGGGAGCGAGCCCGGGACGTCGGAGGTCAGCAGGGGAGAGAGAGGATTGAGTGTCCAGAGGATTGTTCTCCTCTCTCTCTCTCTGGAGGGTTCTTGGGCCTGCTCAGCATCCTAGTGACCCCTGATGGAGATCGGGGGCAGCACAGGCATGCCAGCCAGTGTAAAAGGGGGGAGGAGTGCGGCAGGCATCAACAGGATAGCCGTGCGCGGACGCCATTGCATGCCGCACTCCCACAGGGAAAAATAATAAAAAAAATCTCCTCCAAGGATCATAGAGAGGATGGGGGCTCCAGGGGCAGGACTCACATCCCACCACCAGTCCATCTCCTTGGGGGACTCCTGGCCAACCCAGTACACCCAGGTAAGATCTCTCTAATATCAGAAAGGCCATTAAGGGAGAACGGACCCATCCCGGGGCGTGATCCAGGAGGCTAGGTCTGCCTAGGGTGTCGGGGGAGTACCTTCGAGACCAGGGTTCAGGCAGGGAGTATCAGTCCTTGCTGTGTGTGCACCCCGGAAGGATGCCCGGCCTAGGAGGAGCATAAATAAAGTCAACAAAAAAAAAAGAAGGGGCACTGGCACCTGCTTCTGGAGGGGCACCAATACCCCTACCCCTGCTTTTTTTGGAGCCCTGACCAGCAAACTTGGTTATGGGCCACCAAAGCTGAGCTTGCTCCTCTGGGCACTGCTGCTTTGGCTGCTGTGACTGAAAATGAAAAGGTTTCTTTCTGGCTTCTGCCCTTTGTGGTCCTTCTGTGAGAAAGTCACAGAATCTAAGGTGGTGCTGGACTTCTCAATCTGAGTGAGATGCCCCTCTACCCCTGCACCAAAAAGGTCGGTGTCCAAGAAAAGAACATCGCCAGTTTGTGCTGCATGTCCACTGTGAAGGTGGAGATCTGCAACCAGGCCCTGCGACATCGTCCCAGCCGCTGCCAGGGAATGGGCACAAGAGTCACCGGTGTTCAAGGCCTTCTGTAGCTGGTGTTTAGCCAGTGCTTGACCATGGTCTGCAAGCTGGCAGATAGGTGAGGGAGGACATGGTTTAAAACCTCCATATGAGAGTGACTGAAGTTGGCCATCATCAGGGCGTAGCGCGCCTGACAGAAGCTCAGGGAGGATGCAGCATACACCTTTTTCACTGCACGGTTGAGTTTGTTGGACTCCTTATATCAGGGGGATTGTTCACATCCCCAACATTGTCGATTTTCCAGAAAACAGTCTGCCAGCAAACCCTCAGCCGAGGGGTGGTCAGAAAAACTGGGTAAGGTGCCCAAGGCAAAAAATAAGCGGGTTCGCATTGCAATTTGAGACCCAAGATTGGGCAAAAGTGAGTCAAACTGGACAATAATTAGCAGTCATTGTTAATCATTGTCAACTGGCCCTGGGTCCTTTAAAAATGCCCTTTTGGGCCTTGTCTCTTAAATCTTTTTTTTACAAAGTATGTTTTTTTTCCCTCCACCCCCGTGCCCTGCCCTATTTATTCTGACTGGCCAGCAGACTGTGGTGCTCCTGCTCCCCTCCCAACCCGGTCTCTGCGCGGGAGAAATGTTAGAGCATCCTCTTGGAGCGTCACCTCAGGGAAAAGCAAGCAGGTCCAGGAGCTCCAGCTGGAGCAAAAGGTAAGTTCCAGTTTCTTTTCTTTTAAATTTTGTTTTTTTCATCGTTGGTGGTGTCCGGTAATTGAATTTGATGTTTTTGTTGTCTTTTCTTGCAGGGCAGACAGAGGAGGAGTGATCAGAGGGCATGGGCTGCACGGAGGAGCTGCAGGGGAGCAGAGGAGGCAGAGGCCGTGAAATGAATGGGACCAGAGACCAGGCTGCCTTCTGGTGGTGAGGCATGCAGATTTGGCAGACCAACTGGAGCAGCGAGCAGCAGAGGATCAGGAATTTAACAACAAAAAAAAAGTGAAAACTTTTCATTTATATGGCCAGGGAGCCTGGAGGAATTAACTCAACGGGGGGTGTGGAGGGCAGTAAGCAAGACTGTGGGGGAATGGCTGCATGAAGGCGGGCACGTCATGGCAAGGATTCAGGCCTGACTTAGTAACTAAACACTGGGGGGGGGAGTAGAACTTGGGCATCTAAACAACTTTCTTTTTTTTTTTTAAATATCTTCTTTATTTAGATTTCATAACTTATTTACATACAAATCAACCAGATCAGAGAGGTTAAATACATTTAAAACCATCGCAATACACTCAGCTTGGGTACAGTCTTTAGAACTGTAATTACAGCTGCTGTGTTTTTATCAGGCGAAGCCCAAGGGGGGCAGGGATCCATGTACAGTTCTCTTACCTCCCCATGTCATGGCTTGATTCCAAGTCTTCTTCTGTGGTGGCGTTCACGGAACCTTCAGGGTTTTATGAATAGCAAGATCTGCTGGATTCCAGGAAGCTACCTTCTGCATGCCATAATGTCAGGCTGTTACAAGTGGGAGTATAGCCCCACACAGAGGTTTCCATTACCTGAGGGTGTGCCCCCGAGTAGCGGACCCCAGGGCCCAATGTTCATCTGTCCCTCGTCCCCCTAACACAGACTCGCAGGGAGAGGGGGGCCCCATTTTTCATAGGTCACAACTCTAGGGCGTGAAGGTGGGGTCTTTTAACATGTAGTATATTTGCCACCTGATCCATCTGCTGGTAAATTTTTCTTTTTGGTCATTTAGACTGTGTGTTATTTTTTCCATAACATAAATCTGTCTGGTAGTTTCCCACCAATCCTGGATTGTAGGGATCTTTGGTGTCAACCACAGCTTGGTGATAGTTTTCTTTGCTGCGGCAAGGAGTATCAGAAGCAAATATCTAGTGACTGGGCCGGAAAGGTGTTTAGGTAGCACAGAGAATAAAAACAACTCCATAGATAGGTGAAACTGGGGGTCTAACAACTCCCAAAGGTGGGTCTGCAGGTGTGTGAAATATGGTTGTAGAGCCGGACAGCTCCACATTATGTGTGTGTGATCTGCCCTGTCCCGACCACAAAGGCGCCAACAGCTAGATGGGTAGTTAGTTTTAAAATGACTGGTTATCACGGGAGTTCTGAAGTACCGGATTAGGCATTTCCATGCGTATTCCCGCCAGACATGTGAACTTGAGAGTCTTGCTGTAAATCTCCAGGCTCTCTGCCAGTCCTCAGGGGTTATCTGATAGCCAGATTCCCTGATCCATTGCTCCCTTACTTTCCCTATTTGGGCGTCACTATGCAAGTTTAAGGCCTGATAGTACTGAGAGATCAAATGGCCTCGGTTTGGGGCCCCATTAAGGACCATTTGTTTCTGTATTAATAATGGGTGTCGCTCTTGTTCCCACATCTCACAGGGCAGGCCGTTCACGTAGTGTCGGATCTGCAGGTATCGAAAAAAGTCTCGATGTGGTAGATTGTACTTTCTTTGGATTTCCGTGTATGGCCACATGACCCCTTGGGAGACTATCTGTGTAAGGTATTTCAGCCCGCTCACCTCCCATTGCCGGAAACCGATGTCCAAGTTATTTGGCCCGAAATCGCCCAGACTAGGGATTGGGCATATGAGAGGTAGAAAAGGCCCCAGTTGGTAGATTTTCCTAACACCCTGCCATCCCCGCAGTAATGCCGCTATCCAAGGGTTCATGTGGTTATGTGGGGTTCCGATCATTGTAGGGTGATAAATGATTCGGTAGAAGGTGTAATCATCCGTCAGTGCTCGCTGTATGTCCAGCCAATGTGGGGAGTTTCCTTGGTTTTGTCTGGACATCATGTACATCACACAAATGGCCTGCTGGTAAAGCCTCAGGTCTGGAAGGCCCAAGCCACCTCTGTCCCAAGGCAGCGTAAGAATTTTCAGGCGGACCCGTGGCTTACTGCTGGCCCAAATGAATTTAGAGATGTGGCGGTTTATTTCTTTGTATGTCATTGATGGTAGGTGAATAGGGATGTTTTGGAATAAATACAGGGCTCTTGGTAGGACAATCAATCTGACTAGGTCGATCCTCCGGGCCAGGCCTAAAGGGAGCGTCGACCAAGAGGCCCAGGTCATTCTTCACCTGTAGCATAAAAGGAGAGTAGTTATGCTTATAGTAATCCCGAGGGTTCTTAGGGATGGAGATACCAAGGTACCTTAATTTATCCAGGTTCCATCTACCCGGAACAACAGCTTGCACTCTTGGCGAGGGGGCATAGTGAAAGGTAAGCAATTCGGTTTTGGTGAGATTCAATTTGTATCCCGAGACCAATCCAAAATCTTCTAAAGTTTGTTTAATTATAGGGAGGGATTGTTCAGGGTTACACAGATAAAGAAGGATGTCATCCGCGTATAGGGCTATTTTATGCTCGACACCCCCTAATTCCACCCCCTCTATTCTCCTGTCCTCCCTTATCTTCTGAGCTAACGGCTCGATAAAGGCCGCAAACAGAAGAGGGGAAAAAAAGGGCACCCCTGCCTTGTCTCCCTGTGCAGAGGGAAATAGGCCGAGTGATGTCCGTTTATTTTAACACAGGCCTGTGGGGAGGCGTAAATATTTTTAAGTACCGCAAGTAAGGCGGGGGGGGGGAAACCAAATTTATGTAAGGTTGCGTATAGAAATGGCCATGCAACCCTGTCAAATGCCTTTTCGGCATCTAGACTGGCCAGCAGGGTTGGAATTCCTGAGCTTTGTACATGGTGGACAAGGTGAATAGTCCGCCTAATACTGTCGGTGGTGTGGGACCGGACGAAACCCGTTTGGTCTTTATGGATCAGTAGTGGGAGTACCTGGTCCACCCTATGGGTTATTATGCTCATTAATAATTTATAGTCTTGATTAAGTACTGAGATGGGCCTGTAAGAGGTACAAAATTGTGGATCCTTATTGGCTTTAGGGATTACCGAAATCGAGGCATATGACCAGGATGGGGGGGCGTCCCTCTCCAACACAGCGTTAAAAACGCCCAGAGATTAGAAGAGATCTGTGGCCTGACTACTTTATAAAATTCCGCACCATATCCGTCAGGGCCGGGAGCTTTCAATTATTTGGCATTTCCGATTGCTTGACATAGCTCATTCTCGGAAATCGGAGCAACCAGGGCTTCGCCCTGTTCCTCTGTGAGTCGCGGTAGGGCAATCAACTGAAGGAATTCAGATATATGGAGTGGCCAAACTTTCAGGGGTGTATAGTGACTTATAATATGCAGTAAAAGCCTCCGCAATGTCATGCATCCTAGTGAGACGATGACCCCGACTAGGATGGTACACTGACATGATTGTGGCGGCCTTTTTTTGTTTTCGGATTTGATATGCTAGCAACCGCGTTGCTCTCGGGCCCACCTCGTAGAACTTCTGGTGCAAAAAGGTTAGAGCAATCTCTGTTTGCTGATACATAAGTCGGTCCAGCTCATATCTGGTTTGCTGCAGCTGGGGGGAGAACCGATAAGTCCCCCTGCTTGTGTGCCATCTGCAGGAAATGGAGGGCATCCTCCAGTCTAAGCCTTTGCGCTTTGCGCTGTCTTTCCTGTTCCACAGTGTATTTTATTATATGGCCCCTAAGCACAGACTTAACCGTGTCCCAGTGGATTGAGGGATGGGAGTCCGCGACTGGATTATCAGTTTTTATCTCTTGGATTTTCTCTGCGAGAAATTCCCCAAATTGTTTAGAGCGCAGATAGTATGGATTAAGCCGCCAGAGTGTCTTTTTGGGCTGAAGGTCAAAGTCCCACAGGGAAAACTGAGGGGTATGGTCAGAAAGGGAGATATCCCCAATCTGCACTTCATGCAGCAAACCCAGGTTTTCAACCTGTGTATATACCTGATCAATCCTGGAGTATGTGTGGTGCATTGGGGAATAGTAGGTATAATTCCGAGATTGCGGATGGAGCCTCCTCCACACATCACACCAACCTGCCTCTCCTACAAATTTCTTAAAGTATCTTTGGGTTGCTGACATTTTGGGAGGCCTGATATTATAAGAGTCCAAATTAGGGTCGACGGTAAGATTAAAATCCCTGGCCATCATGAGCACCCCCTTGGTCTTCTGTACAATCCTATCCAGCATGGGTTTCATTTGTGATTTCAAGGTACTCGGGGGAAAATATACATTTACCAAGGTTACTAATTTATTGTTTACTGTGCCCTGCACTAGTATCATACGGCCCTCTGGGTCCTCCCAGGTGTACTCCGCTCTAAAAGGAAGGCTAGGGGAGATAATTATAGCAACTCCCCTCCGCCTGCCCGACCTGGCCGAGGAGAAGAAGGTCTGGCCCCTGCTCAGTTTAGCCAGTTTTGTATGTTCGGTGTGAGTCATATGGGTCTCCTGTAAGTACGTTAAATCCGCCTTAGAGCGTTTAACAAAGGACAGAGTTCTAGATCGTTTTATAGGTGAAACCAAACCATTAACATTGAGGGACAATAGTTTAACTTTGGGAGAACTCATCACAGCTCATAGGTAAGTGAGGTGTGATCCTTGCTCGCCCACCCCCCAGGGGCCCCGGGTACGCCACTCCCAGCCCACACCCTCGCTGCACACCATGACTCAGACCTGGTGATTGTGACACAACAAT
The DNA here is from genome assembly GCA_016271365.2 of Neoceratodus forsteri. Classification (NCBI taxonomy): domain Eukaryota; kingdom Metazoa; phylum Chordata; order Ceratodontiformes; family Ceratodontidae; genus Neoceratodus; species Neoceratodus forsteri. Next base: position 820,759,207 of record CM028137.1, on the reverse strand, counting down.
AACTACTAAACAACAAATGGTAACTGTAAATGACAACACATAACACACAACAACCATTTAACATTCCAATCATTCTTAACTAACAACTAGTACTTCCACAGATCAGAAAGCCTGATCTAGTGGTAAGGAAACCCCTACCAGTTGCCCAGAGCCCTGGGCTTTAGCACTTTGTGCCAAGGGAAAGGGAAAGTGGAATAGGTGACTGGTATAGGTGCCACATGGCTCCCCTATGATCCCTCTTATAGTAGGGTGAGAGAGGGAATATTCTTTTAGGAAAGAGAGATCCATCCCAGGGCTTATAGGAGAGGTCGGCCAGAGTTCCCCTAATTCCACATTGATGAGAAAGACTCGGCCCCCCTCCCATTCCAGCAAGGGTTATAGGGTGCTCCAGCACAGTATAATAGTGCACGCAGGGCCAGAGGTGACCCAGGTCAGGAAGGGCATGCGTTATTCCTCTATTGCCCCCCGGCCCAGCCATCACCCTCCAAATCACCCACTGGACCTTATAAGGTCTGTCAGATGAGGGCATTTATCTTCCCCTTGCTGCCTAGAGAGGGCCGGCCGAGTCCACCGCATCTCTCACTCTCCGGATGTAAGGGCGGAGAGGGGGTGTGACCGCCAGACAGTCCATGGGTTCCCCTCGGTTGTGACCTGGAAACCCGGGGCCTCCCCCCCGGGGGCCCAGACCCCCACCGGGGACTTCAGGTCCAGACGAGGTGAGCAGTCCCGAACCCGGTCGCCTCCTAATGGATGCGGAGAGGAACCGGCACGCAAGGCCCCAGATTCCGGGAATGGGCATTCTAGATCGCCCCCCCCAGGAGTGCCCACATCTCCCCACCATCTCCCCATCGAGAATTCCCCTTATTTCCACCGGGAGAGGAGAGGAGAGTCCCACAAACTATTCCTATTCGGGGGGGGGCACCTCCCCAACCTCCGGTGGGTGCAGGTGGGGGAGGGAGGACGATCACCGCCCCTCAATGGCAGCGTAGCCTGACCATCACCATAGCCCATTCCTCAACCCACCCTCCTTCTCCCCATGTCCCAAGTAGGTAACCATAGAGGCCTTGTAACAAATGTTTGTTTGTCCTTTATACTTAATAGCAGTTCAAAGTCCATAGATGCAATATCTGCTGTATCATTATTCCCAGGTGCCTCTTAGCCCTCCTCATTTTACTTCCCCTTCCCTCCCCTGTGCTCCCAAGTCACCGGACCATTTTGCTCTGCAGCTCCTCGAACATGGCCATCTTAATCTGGAAAGGTCCCTCCGGCCTTCAAGAGGGGGTCTCGCAACTGTAACGGTCCACCTTAACAGAATGACGGCATCCCTCCAGGAGCCAGTCCTCACTCCCAAGCCCGCCACCCCTTCCATTCCCCCCCCCGGCAGCCCCAGCCCCCAACCCAACCTCCCCATCCCCTCGAACCATGCATTCCCAAAAGGCCTCGGTTCTGGTCCAGAGCAACTTCTACCCCTCAGTACTTGATTAGACCCTGGGTCAGGAGGGGGCCACTAACAGGGCAGATCCCACCTCCCTCCCTCCCGCCCTCCCGCCTCTGCCTCTCCATCTTAGGGTCAGCAGACACTCAACTTCCAGGATCCCTTCAGGCCAGAGCCAGGCCCGATGACTAGAAGCCCCTCTTCCCCTCCCTGTACCTCAACCCCCATCTCCTCACCCCGGACTATCGTGCACAGTAGCGTTAGTTTATTGCTGCCTTGCCGCTAGATTTCTCCCCCCGGGGCCAGTGTTTAAAGATAAAAGTACTTGCGGCAATTTCAGGTGTTCGTGTCAGTCCTCAGCTGTCGCTGCTTCTCTGTGGCCGACTGAGACGCTCATAGGGAGCCCACAATCTTTTGGAGGGCCTCCAGGCCCTGCCTGCGCCATGCGTTCCTCTAGCCACTGCTCCACATCTTCTGGGCTAGCTTAGAGGCAACCGAGGGCTCCCTGCTGGTATTGATTTGGGCGACTTCCAAGTTCCTATTTTGGAACTCCGTCGCCACCTCTTCGGCTGTCTCGAACGTGTGGGTGCCATCGGGGAAAAGGATTACCATCTTGGAAGGGTATAGTGTGCGAAACTTGATTCCCGCCAACTTCAGAGCCTTCATTGCAGGAGCGTAGGCTCGTCTTCGTGCCATGATTTCCGAAGCGTAATCGTTATCGAAAAACAAGCGCTGCTCTTCTAGGAGTACTTTCCCCAGCCTCCAGGCTGTGTGTAAGACAGCTTCCTTCTCCTGATACCTGAGGAATCGAATCAAGATGGTACGGGGGCGGGAGCCCGGCGGGGGTTTTGGTCCCAGGGTGCGATGCACTCTCTTGAGCTCCAGAGTGACTGAATCTGGCAAGTGAAGCAGCTCTTTCAGTAGCCTTTGTATAAATGGGATCATTTCCAGGCCTTCCGAGCCCTCCGGGACCCCCGACAGCCTCAGGTTATTCCTCCTACTCCAACACTCTGCGTCCTCCGGCCTGTAAAGCTTTCAGCTCTCAGTGAAGCTGCACTACAGCATGCTCCACATCCACCATCCGATCCTCCATTGCTGCAATGCAGGCCTCCCCGCTCTCCTGGCGCTGCTCCAATTTACCGATGTCTGTGCGCAACGCCGTTGCTGTGTATTTCATTTCTTTTCTGAAATCTCTTAATTCGGCCAATATCTGGGCCATTTGTTTCTGTAGGATGATGTGTGGGGCCTGGTCTGGTCGTGCGTTGCTCCGGCGCAAGGAACTTGAGGCCCGGGAGTCTTCACTGCCTGACCCCTCATCGCCGGATTTCTCCTCTTTTTGATGTGCCAGCAGAGAAAATTTTGCTTCCTCCCACTTCCTGGGCATTCTTGGAACCCTCCGGGTGAGTTATTTAGACGATGGCTAGGGATTTGCGGAATTAGGAGAGCAGTTAGTGGGATCTCTCAGGGGAGCCACTAAGACTAGGCAGCCATAGTATCGGTGACGTCACCAGAAGTCCCTAAACAACTTTCGTGCCCTGCAGTTTCAAGTGTGCAAAACTGAACCAGTCTGGTTAAAACAGTCATTCCCTGCTTTTTGTGCCCAGCCCTTATTGCCAGTGATGATGGGGGGGGAATATAAAAGAAACTGTGCTATTACAAGTGGACATTTTGGGAAAAGAAAACAGAAGAAAATTGTTCCCTGGTTTATTTTTCAGAATTCCATGAAGGGGAGAGGAAAGAAAAGTACAACTTTGTGACAACTAAGTTATGTACCCTTCTTCAGCAGAGATGAAGGGAAAAAGTACAGTTATGTAAGAACTTACCATAACAGTAGTTCTTTGAGAGAAGCTCTTGCAGCAGGCTACACCACAAGGACTATGCCACCAAGTACTAGGATCCCACGGAAAAATTCTTAGCTAGCAGTACCCAGCGGTCCCCTGCCAGTCCCCAGTTCTCCCGCTGGAGACCCAGCTGACAAATCATAGAGAACCAAGGATACTGGAATACCCTGCCTAGGGTAAAGAAAGAAGAACAAGGTACCGGGGGAAGGAGGGAGGGAAATAACACCTGCTACAAGTGCTCCTCACAAAGATCTACTGTTACAGTAAGAGGGGCTTAGTCAGAGTTAAAGTAGCAAGCAGAGTTTTATTTTCTCAGAAGAAGCCAGAAAGGGGAAGGAAGGAAACATATTCAATTCAGTGCTTTAGAGGAACTGGTAATTGCTATTTTTCTTTTAAACTTAGATTGTGGGCTTTTAGTGACATTATACTTTCTTTGTTGTCTTTACTTATAATTGTTTTTGGGCTGTTGAAAATTTAAAACATAGTGGTGGTGTAATTCTGTGCTGTCTTTAATTGCTGCAAATTTTCTTCCCCCCCCTTCCCCCAACTCTTAATTATATGCCCTGTTAAATCTGATTGACAGGAGCTAAACACAGGGTATAGTAAGGGGTGTGAAGTAGGAGGGGCATAAGGGGGAAGAAGCCCACCCTCAGCACGACAAGTGTTTTGACTCATTTATTTATTTATTGGTTTCTTTTTCTTTAAAAAAAAATCTGAGGATCAGTGGCAGTATTTTTAGTACAGTAAATTAATAAAAAGGGAACTAGGAGAGCTTCAGTAGCAGACAAGTAGTGGAATTGCAGTATAATGTGGGGAGTGGTGCAGTGCAGTGGCTGTGGGGCAGCCATATTCAGGTAGACCTTCTGGACACTGAGGTGCTGCCCTATCTGCATGCATCTCTCTGGACTGTGGGATGAGGTAGCCAGACTCAGAGCGGAAGTAAACTGGGTCAGGAGTACCATCACCCCTATCCAGGGACCACCCAGTCCAATGCAACTGCCTCAAAGGATGCCGAGAACGAGGAGCACTTGGATGACAGTGGGCTCAGGAGGGTTAGAGCAGTCAGGCAGAGGCACATCCCAGATCCTATTCCTCAAGAACTCATATGCCACACTGGCAAATGAGGACAACCAAATAGAGGTACCCAGAGAAGTAGAAGCAAAGGATATGGAGGTTAGCCAAGGAGGTGACCTCAGTGGGGAAAGCAGTGGACCCCAGAGGAGGAGGAGGAAGCGAATCCTGGTGGGGGACTCCATCATAAGAGGGATCCAGCTAGGAACACAGAAGGGGGAGGACAGAGAGGTGAGGTGCCTACCAGGTGCCACGGCATGGAGGGATGGAAGGAAGATCCTGGGGATCACTGGGAAGGCAAGATGGGAGAGTGAGCTGGATGTCATTATCCACCTAGGTACTAATGAACTGGCAAATGGGGAGCCAAAGGAAGTTCAGGAAGAGTTTAGGAAACTGGGGAGGGGTCTCAAGCAAGTAGCTACTTCTGTCACTTTCTCAGAAGTACTACCTGTGAGAGGCAAGGAGAGCATAGGAGTGCATGCACCAGGAACTTTAACTCATGGTTGAAGAACTGGTGCTGTGAGGAAGGGTTTGGATTCATTGCTGACTGAGGACCCACCTGGAGAGATGGAGGTTTGTTCAAGCCTGACCGTGCATCCATCCTGACGGGAATCAAGCACTAATGATAAGTTTAAATGCTACATTGACAAGCATTTAAACTAGCAAAGGGGTGGCAGGCCAGCAAGGAGGGTACCTACTTGCTCACCCCACAGCCAGCAGTGGAACCAGTGAACCAGAGGAGTGGCTATCTCTGCAAAGCAGTGTGCAAAAGATGGAGATTAGTGCCCAAGAGGTGGATAAGCAGAAAAGGGGCAAAATTCAGCAGAAGGGCAGACAGCAAGGAGAACCAGGGATAAATGACAACCAAGGAAGGGGCTGGAGTAGAACAGTGAAACAGTCTAGGGAGGTCAAATCATGGAAAGCCATGTGTGCAAATGCCAGGAGCCTTAGCAACAAGATGGAAGATCTGGAGGCTGTCATGGTACAGTCAGACCTGGACATTGTGGCCATTACTGAAACCTGGTAATGATAACCACGACTGGGAGATGGCATACCTGGCTACAACATATTCAGAAGAGACAAAGCAGGCAGGAAGGGAGGAGGAGGAGTGGCACTGTATGTGAAAAATGACATAAGGGCCACAGAGATCCAGGATGAACAAAATGGGGAAGAGATACTGTGGGTTAAGCCGGAAAGGAAAATGGGGACAGCCATCCGCACAGGTGTGGTCTATAGACCACCAGGCCAGGAGGAAGAAACAGATAGGGAGCTGATGCTAGCCATCCAAAGGATGGCAGACAAGTGAGGTAGTACTGGTTGGAGACTTCAGTATTCCAGATGTGGACTGGAGCATCCCAGCAGCAGCATCAACTAGGAGCAGATTTATCCTGGACTCCTTCAGGTGCCTTCCTCAAGCAACTGGTCATGGAACCAACTCGGCAGAAGGCAATACTGGACATTGTGCTCACAAACAGGGACAGTGTGATGGGGGTAACAGTGGGAAGCACCTGGGAAACAGTGACCACCAGTCATTGTGGTTTGAAATCACAGAAAGAGCAGAACCAAACCACACAAAACACGTATCCTGGATTTTAGGGGGGCAGACTTTGGGAAAATGGGGAGATACTTGAAAGAGGCATTAAGGGGAATGGGACAGGAATCAGGGGTTGAGGAACAGTGGGCAGTATTTAAAATGGGGATTACAAGAACAACAGAATTATGCATTAAGCAGGTTAGCAAGAGGAAAAGGAAGAGGAGACCATTATGGTTTTCCAAAGAGGTAGCAAAGAAAGTGAAAGCCAAAAAGATTGCATTCAGGCAATACAAAAAGACACAGGCAGAAGGGGATAGGGAGATGTACCAGGAGAAGCAAAGGGAGGCAGGGAGGTCAGTAAGGGAAGCCAAAGCTCAGACAGAAGAACACATTGCAAAATCAGTGGGTAGAGGGGACAAAACCTTTTACAGGTACATAAGTGAAAAAAGAAAGACAAAGGGAGGGATAGTGAGACTGAAGGGGGAGGATGGGGCTGCATGGAGGATGACAACAGTAAAGCTGACATATTGAACAGGTATTTCTGCTCAGTCTTTACTGAGGAAGAGAGAGGGTAATGGGTCTGAAGGAGTACAAGGGTGAGAATGGTGCAGAAATGGACACAAGTCCCTTTACACAAGAAAGGGTCCTGAAGGAACTGGAAGTAATAAGAGTTGATAAAGCAATGGGGCCAGATGGGTGCACCCCAGGGTCCTTAAAGAACTAAGAGAGGTGGTGGCTGAACCTCTGGCTATCCTGTTTAGCCCATCACTGGAAACAGGGAGGTACCCAAAGACTGGAGGACAGCAGATGTAGTCCCCTTATACAAAAAGTGGGAACAAAGAGGAAGCAGGGAACTACAGACCAGTCAGCCTCACCTCGGTAGTGGGAAGATCATGGAAGCACTACTGAAGGAGAGATTGGTGGAACATCTGGTTGTCAATGGACTACAGGACCCAAGGCAGCATGGCTTCACCAGGGGAGGTCATGTCAGACCAACCTCGTTGAATTTTTGACTGGGTGACTAGGGAGGTGGATCAGGGAGGGCAGTGGACATGGCCTATCTGGACTTCAGCAAGGCCTTTGACACTGTGCACATTGAAGACTATTACACAAACTGGGAATATGGGTGTGGGCAGGACAATAGTGTGGTGGGTAGGTAACTGGCTGGGTGGCAGGACACAGAGGGTGGTGGTAAATGGCTGTCACTCCACAGAGGGAAGAGTGACCAGTGGGGTACCACAGGGATCAGTGCTGGGACCGGTCCTATTCAACATCTTCATCAGTGACATTCTGGGACCTAGAAGGCAGAATTATACTGTTCGCTGATGACACAAAGCTCTGTAACAGAGTAGACACACCAGAGGGTGTAGACAGAATGAGAAGCGACCTGCAGAAACTTGAAGAATGGTCAGGGTTTGGCAGTTGAAATTCAATGCAAAGAAGTGCAAGATAATGCATATGGGGCACAAAAACCCTGGCACAATATATCAGTTGGGGGGTGAGGATATAGCATGCACCAAGCAGGAAAGAGATCTTGGGGTTGTCATCTCTGATGACCTCAAGGTAGGGAAACAGTGTGACAAGGCAGCAGGTAAAGCAAATAGGATGCTGGGATGTATAGGCAGGGGCACTCAGCAGGAAAGGAGGTCATAATTCCGCTATACAAGACACTAGTGAGGCTCCCACCTGGAGTACAGTGTACAGTTCTGGAGACCATACCTACGTAAGGACATAGACAGGGTAGAGAAGGTTCAGAGGAGGGCAACAAAGATGGTGCATGGATTGCATCACAAGTCCTATGAAGACAGGTTGAAGGAACTGAACATGTACTCCCTGGAGAAGAGGAGGGAGAGAGGGGATATGATAGAGACATACAAGTATCTTACAGGGAGGAACAGGGTGCAGGAAAACACTATTGTTAAGCGAAAAAGATGTTTCAGGACTAGAGGGCATGGGATGAAGTTGGAGGGAGGACGATTCAGAGGAAACATGAGAAAGAATTTCTTCACAGAACAGGTGGTGGACAAGTGGAACACCCTGCCAGAGGAAGTGGTGGGGGCTGAAACAATCACGGGATTTAAGAATGCATGGGATAGACATAAAGGAATTCTAGAGGTCAGGGGTAAGGGGAAATAGACTTCTAGGAAAACAAACTGAACTTACAAGCTCAAATGGGCAGACTAGGTGGGCCATAGGCCCTTATCTGCCGACACTGTCTATGTATCTATGTAACTATGTATCTATGATTGTCCTGCCAAAGGACTGATGCTGTCTGGCATGGACATCCAAAGCATAGTGCTTTACAAACATGTGCACAGAGCTCCAAGTGGCTGCACTGCAGATGTCTGCAATAGGCACTATTTCAAATTTCTGCCAGAGATGCTGTGACTGCCCTGGTAGAATGAGCACACACTCTGCCTTCCAGCTTAACTTGTGCCATGGAGTAGCACTGGTGAAGACATGCCACTAGCCACGCCGAAATACCTCTGATAGCAACAGGCTGACCCAGCCAGGCCATGCTGAAAGAGACAAACAGTTGTTTTGATGTGCGGATTTCTTTAGTTCTGTCTAAATAGAACCGCAAAGCTCTCTTAACATTCAGAGAATGTAGGGTACGCTCCCCTTCATTCTGGAAGTTCACAAAGTAGGTCGGAAGTAAGGGCTGGTTCAGATGGAATTCTCAGACCACTTTAGGGAGAAATGTAGGATGACTCCACAGAACCACCTTGTCTTTATGAAATACAGTATACAGGGCGGGGGTCTATGACCAAAGCATGTATTTCAGACACTTTGAGAACGGAGGTAATGGCTACAAGGAAGGTGGTCTTCCAGGTCAGAAATATCAGCTCACAAGTTTCTATGGGATCGAAAGGTTTATGGGTGAGCATGTCTAGTACAAGATTAATGTCCCAGGTGACTACCTAGTGTGTAGTATGCCCTTAAGGGCCCTCTTGACCAAAGGTAACTGAGCCAGAGAGACACAGAGTGTACGGGCTCGTGGTATGCTGAGATTGCGCAAAGATGAACCTTTATGGTTGAGCACTGCAGACCTGTATTTGAAAGGTCCAGAAAATACTCCAGGACTTTGTTTGGTGGGCAGGAAAAAGGGTCCCAAGGGGACTTTGCGCACCAGATGGAGTGGAGAACCACTTCTACTTAGCCATGTAAGTTTTTCTAGTAGCTGGCTTGTGTGCTGCTAACAGAATATCTGAGACCCTATGTGAAACATCAGACCTACTCATCTCTATCTCTTCTGGAGCCAGGCGTGGAGGTGAAGGGATCTCAGGTTGGAATGGACCACTGGGCCCTGGGTCAGCAGGTTCATTTGAAGTGGAAGCTGTCTCAGAGAACTTTCCGATAAACTGTTGATTAATGGGAACCAGATCTGACGAGGCCAGAATGGGGCGATAAGGATCATTCTGCCCCCGTGCCTCCAGTTTGAGCAGCACCCTCTGAACTAAGGGAAGAGGAGGAAATGTGTACAGAAAGCGTCTTGTTCACTGTAGTCTGAATGCATCCTGACAGAAATGCCAGGTTCTGGATTTCTGGAGCAGAATAGAGGCAGTTTTGCGTTGAGTGGGGATGAAAAAAGGTCCAGGTTCAGAGTTCCCCACTCTTCGAAGAGCGACCGCATGATGTTTGTGTTGAGAGACCACTCGTGAGGATCTGTTTCCGTTCTGCTGAGATGATTCGCCAGATCATTCTGCACTCCCGGAATGTACATTGCTTGGATCAGAGCTTTGTGCTCTAGGCACCACTCCCACACTCTCATCACTTCCCTGCATAAGGGGTAAGAGTGTGCTCCACCCTGTTTGTTGTAGTACATCACTGCTTTGTTGTCTGTTTGAAGAAGAATGATCTTGTGACAGAGAATGTCCTTCAGAGCTCGGACTGCATACAGGATGGCTCTCATTTCTACAACATTTATGTGGAGTTGAGACTCGTCCTGATTCCACTGACCTTGGGTGTGGAGATCTTGACAGTGAGCTCCCCATCTGAGTAGGGATGCATCCGTGGTGATGGAGATCTGAGATTCCAGAGGGGCAAAGGGAAACCCCCTTCCAGAAGATTGTCCTCTTGAGTCCACCGAGTGACCATTTTAGATGTTCCGTCACCTTGATGTGAAAGGACTGAGGATGTGTGGTCGGGGACCACTGAGTGCTGAGCATCCACTGAGTAGTCCTCATGTGCAGATGAGCCAGAGGCACAGTGAACACTGAGGATGCCATGAGACCCAGCATCTGCTGCATAGAGAGAGCACGGCCATCTGAAGGATGTTGTTCCTTTTGTCCTCCGGAAGAAAAACTTTTGCACTGGAGGTATTCAGAAGGGCCCCTATGAAGAGGAGCCATTGGGAGGGCTGTAGCTGCAATTTTCCCAAATTTAACAGAACTCCCATGGACGTGAGGAATTCGGAAGTCGTAGCCATGGCTTCCTGAGTCTCTTGACACTGTTAGACTATGCGGACTTCCTTTACAGTCAAGGCCCTGCCTCAGCACTGCCCAAACGGGACACGCTTTATCATAGAGCCTTAAGGTTCATTACTGGCTTCCCCTTCGATACACATCACTGCTTCCTATATGCCGTTGTGGGATGGATATCCCTCAGATATAGAAGACAGAGAAACATTGCCATTTGGATATTCAGAGCTATTTCTAAGAAGCTGCCACCATATGTCTTGGACTGTCTGCCCCAATCAGGGAAGATTATTATGCATTGATGAGTGCCTCCTATATCTCCTTTGTCATACCAAAGGTCAGATCGTGCTTTGGTAGGTCATCCCTAAGCTGCACGTTACCCTCACTCTGGAATAAGCTGCAAAAATCGTTTAAGTTGGTCCACCCTATCAAACTATCATTCAAAACTCTATGCTCATTCTTTCAAAGAATCCTGTGAGTGTTTTACCTGACCCCACCATATTTTTTGAATTGAGCCTCCCACTTCAGTTGTCTGACTCTTCTACTCTAGTTATCCCTAACCCTTAGTCTTTCTATTTTCATATCCCCTCCAGCACCTTGACCTTGCACCCTATGGCACTTCTCAAGTGGTCTTAGCAGTTCTTTGAGATCAGGGGCCCCTTATGGCTTCCACCGCCCATTTGACCTTCTCCCTTCTACCCTACCATCTACCTTCTCCCTTACAGGCATCTGCCCCTTCCTCTCTCTAGGGATCTATCCCACTGCTTTCTACCTAACCTAAAGAGCCTCTCTTTGCACCCTGTAAACTCCTTTCATCTTGTATTTCTTTTGCCCTTCTTACAGTGCAGTGAATCTTTTATTTATATTTTGTAGATATTTTGAACATTTATCTTACCAAGAATTAGTACCGTTATCCTTGTGTTCATTGTTCTTCCTCAATGTATATTTTAACTTAACTTGTATTATGTTGTGCTGTGTTTGTAACCTGTATCTATGTCCAGGTCCAGCTCAAAAATGAACATTGCTCAACGGTGATCACCTGGTTAAATAAAGATTTGATTGACTGACTGATTGACTGGAGGGGCTTGCTAGAAGCCAGTCATCCAGACATGGGAACACTTGAATTCCAAGCTTCCTGAGATGCACTGCGAGAACTGCAAAGCACTTTGTAAAGACTTGCGGCGCCGAGGATAGCCCAAAGGGCAGGACTCTGAATTGGCAGTATTGACCCAGTGCCACAAATCTGAGGTATTTGTGGTGGTTTGGGTGTATGAGAACATGCTGGTAGGCATCCTGCATGTCTATCAATCAATCAATCAATCAATATCTTTATTTATCCAGCGGGCACCATTGAGCAAGCTCATTTACAAGGTGGACCTGCGGTCCTACAGTAATAATACAGAAAGACAAGTTACAATAGTACAAACAGTAAAAATAGTTGCTATTATAGCAAAAATGCACATTTACAAGTAATATACATTGAACATAGAACTACAAGGAGTCGTGGATAATGAACTTGTGCTGGATCCAAGCCCAAAAACTGTGCATTTTGTAGTGGGAAATGTTAGAGAGAGGGTAGGCATACCAGATAGAAGATATCAAGCACATAATGTAGGGAGAGGTGGGGAATAGGGGCACAAGCAAAGAGGACCCAATTGTTAGAGCAGAGTGAGGGACTGGGAGAGCGCAGAATCGTACAAAAGGCGACAAAGCGATTTTTGCCCCAAAAAGCGGCAACATATGGAGGAGAAAAGCTGCCGTTGTACTAAGTGCAAGAGGAGGAATATAGTAGCAGTGCATAACTGGGAGGGTCCTGAAGGATGGGGCAGAGGGAGGTGTTAGATGGATGAGGGACCGAATATTTTTTGGGGTGAAAGACGATAATTATCCCCAAGTGCGGTAGCATGTGCTAGAATCAGGCTGCAGCAGTTCAGAGTGTCAAAGAATAAGATATGGGAGTTCGTCAATAAATCCTGTGGATCTGTTGGTGGGCATGCTAGAGGCAGAGGCACACATTTCAGCTGGGGGGCCGCCGTTTGCAGGCCGCCGTTTGAGGCAGGGAGGTTAGTTAGTGTCTAGTAAAGCAGTTGCAAATTTCCATAATGCCATCACGGTAAAGCCTTTTGAACAAAAGGGTACTTACTGGGTTTTTCAGCCTAAGTATTTTTTGGGTTTTATTCCATATTGCTGGGAGTGCGAATCCAAAGGTGGCTCTCCTGACTTGTGTGAGTGCCCTGGGTATATTTAGCAGGAGTTGTAAGCAGCTTCTAAGGGAATAATTCCTGGGCACAATCGGAGACAGACAGTCGACGATGTATTGAGGGAGTTTGCCACTGAGGGTTCTAAGTGTCCAGAGTGCTGAATTAAAGTTGCGCCTATAGTGAAGAGAGGTCCAGCCCGTGGCGGCATACAGTGCGTAATGATGGGTAGAGAAGGGGAGGTCAGTGATGAAGCGTATAGCTCTGTGGTAGAGCATATCCAATTTTCCAAGATAGGAAGCCGCACAGCTACTGTATATGAAGTCTGCGTAGTCAATTAAGGACAGGAACGTGGCTTGGACTAGTCGTTTCTTTGCGTCTGCTGTAAGAAGTCTTCTTATCCTATAAAAAAGGCCAAGTCTTTGCCTTAATTTTTTCAGCAAGTCTTCCAGGTGGTCAGTGAAGGAGAGTTTACAGTCGATCCAGACCCCAAGATATCTTAATTTCGGAATGTACTCTAAGCACTCTCCCAGCATCATGGTTATTGGGGGGAGGGAGTCAGTAGCACTTGTGTAGTTTGCAGGTGAAAATAACATGGCTTTAGTTTTCTTAGTGTTTAATAGCAGTTTTTTATTGATTAGTTGGAGTTGCAGTAGGTTGAAATCTTTTTGTAGGTCAGTACAAGCTTCTTTTGGTGTGGGACGACTCAGGTACAGCACTGTGTCATCCGCGAATAAGTGAATACTTGCATCCTTGATTCCCTCATCAGTGTTGTTGATATACACTGCGAAGAGGAGGGAACCTAATATGGATCCCTGAGGGACACCTCTTTGTAAGAGTTTTAGGGCAGATAGTTCGCCATCCGCTTTCACCTGCTGGTATCTGTCAGATATTCAGAGAACCAGTTTAGAGAAGTAGCATCCAATCTTCGTGTTTTCAGTGAGTCGAGGAGCAGGTCGTGGTCGACTGTGTCGAATGCTTTGCTGAGGTCAAGAAACACAGCACATACTGACTTTTTATGCTCCAACTCCAGTTGCCAGATGTTAATTACTTTAGGTAATGCCGAGACTGTACTGTGGTTGGCTCTGAATCTGGATTGAAGAGGGTTTAGTAATTTTTCTCTGTCGATGAAGGATCTAAGTTGGCCCTTTACTATTTTTTCCAGTAGCTTCATGAGTGTGGGTAGGAGAGAAATTGGCCTATAGTTATTAAGGTTGCAAGGGTCTCCAGATTTAAATAGCGGGATAAGGTGTGCAATCTTCCATATTTGAGGGAGGGTACCTTGTGTTAGGGACAGGTTGAATAAATTAGTAATAGGCACTGCCAATACGTGGCATGCTATCTTTAGGAAGCATGGTTCAAGTGCATCCGTGCCAGCACTTTTCTTAGTATCCAGGTGGAGAATCAAGTCTTCCACTTCCTTGAGGGAAACCGATGACAATGAGAAATGTTGACTAATGGAGCCAACATTTGGTGGGGTCATGCCAAGTTGGGTGCGCAGGCTACATGCAGGTGAGTTATTGAAGGCTAAGCCTGCTGTGGCGAAGTGCATGTTGAATGCCTGCAGTATGTCTTTTTTGTCACCGATTACTGTATTGTCAGAGATCATTTTTGTAGGGAGCATATTTTGTGACGTGGCTCCCGCCAGTTCTTTGATTGTGGACAACTGGCTGCAGTATCTAGTTCTGCTTGGTAATAGCAGGATTTAGCTTCCCTAATCAGTTTGGTGCAGCGATTTCTGGCTGTTCTAAAGAGGCACCAATCTTCCTCTTTTTGGGATTTGCAGGCAGTTTTCCAGAGTTTATCCCTGGACAGTAGTGCAGTCTTGAGATCTTGAGTGAACCAACGACATTTCCTAGCCTTTATGCGTATTTTTGACAGAGGTGCATGTAGATTCATGGCGTAGGCAATGATTTCATGTAGTATAGAATATGCAGTTTCCACGGTTTTAGCAAGGTAAAAACTCTGCTACAAGGGGGAGTTTTTTAGGTCAACTAGGTATGCCTTTGGGTCGAATGACCTGGTTGATCTTTTGGTGGAGAATTTGGTGGCAGTTGGCACATTGTTGGCTGCCCAAACTCCAGCTATTACGCAATGGTCACTAATATCCGCATCAAAGGTTCCAACGTAGAAGAAGGAATGGGGTTTATTCACAAGCAGGACATCCAGAAGGGTACTTTTGGCTGTATTCTTTTTGTTGATACGGGTGGGCTCTTCGTTGAGTAGGGTGAAACCAAGGGAGTCGTAGAAAGATTTAAACGGGTGACCGGCTTCCGACAGCCAATCGTAGTTTAGATCCCCGAGGACAATTGTTTCCAGTGGGCTAGTGTCCAAGGTAGTTGTAAGATAGGACAAGAGCTGAGTACCGGCAGATGGTGGTCTCTAGCATCCAATGACTCGGAGTGCTAACGATGGGGATAGGTCGATTTTTATGTCCAGGCACTCAAATCCCACTACCAGTGAGTTAGAATTAAGTGTTGATGCCACAAATCTATCTTTGATGTAGATGGCGACCCCACCTCCTCTGGATTGTCTATCGCATCTAAAGATCTGGTAGTTAGGTATATTAATCATGCTATTTGGCATAGAGATCTGAAGCCAGGATTCTGAGATAACAAGCACATCTGGCATTGTATGGGCGGTCCAAGCCTGGATAAGGGTGAATTTTTTCAGCAGGCTACACACGTTAATGTGCATAAAACTAATATCTTTAAGCGATAGTGACTCAGAGGGGGAGGTAAGTTTATTTATAAGCCCTGGATTAATCTCAACATTGCCAGAGCAGAGTAAGAGGAGAAGTAGCAATTTTTTCAGGGATTCAAGTGAAAGACAATGAGCACGAGGCTTTTTCCAGCTTGGCATGTAGGAAGAACCGGGGTGCCAAGCTTTGTTTTTTAATTTATGCAAGCCTAAGGACACTGAGGCTAATACTCTGGCTGTGTAACACCAGTGGGAGTACTCGAATTAATTATAGATAAGGAAGGAGGCGTAGACAAACCTGCAATAGTTGCTCTTCGAGGAAGGTAGTCCACCTCGATCAGTTGGCAAGTAGCCTTGGCATAACATGTGATGGGTAGAGTCAGACTGGGCCAGCAGTCTTCAGGATGAGGATGTGGTGTACCCCCAGTCTCAAATTATTTGGATAATAAGCCAGCAAGGGGTATGATATGCAGTGCAGTCAGGAGGAGGAATTGCCACAAGGCTGCCATAATTGCAGTTGTTGGGTAAATAAGGGAATTTTGATAACAAGGGTAGCTCGCTGGCTGCTGGTTGCAGGTTTCTTCTGGTGGAACCCTGGTAGTAACAAATTGTTTTAGTAAGAAAGAGAAGGCAGGAGATCCATCAGGGATGAGAGTGGGCAGTGCTAATGGGTCTATATAATAGCACAAAGGAGGGGGGATGAGCGGGTGGGCGAAAAATTGAGGCTTTGCCGTACCTCTCAAGCAGTGGAGTCTGATGAAGAGGTCTCGGGTGGTGGCTTCGGAAGTGCCGACTGCCCGGTGTCCGCGGTCCACGCGGAGGGCGTCTGAGCTGGGATCCCTAGTGGGTTCTCGGCTAGAGAGAGGAGAGAAGAGCTCAAATTAATAGTGGGGCAACACAAAGGCTAGCAGTCCGAGCAAAAATAGCTCAATTAGCAACTGAAAAGCCTGCGATTTCCTTGGCGCCTTGCAGTCTGGAGAAAGCAACAAAGTCACAAAGGGGCTGTAACACTTGGTTGCTGGGAAAATGTTTAGACAATAAACACAGTTTTTTAGCAAATCAGTCACAGTTCAGTAATTTGTAGTACAATTTTCAAGTAAAACAGTGCCTTAGCAAGACAGGATATGCTAGTCAGCAAGACAGGATATGCTAGTCAGCAATAAGCAAACCTAAAGTACCAAAATGGTATGCCTCAGCAAGACAGAATGAGATAAAGCTGCTAGCAGCCTTAGTTGCAAAAAGGGGATGGGAGGAATTACAGTTGGTGACAGTAAGTAACCAATAAATTGAAACATCAGATAGGAGTGGGCAGAGACTGTGTGAATTTAAAGGAGGCCTGGGAGGGGGAAGGGGGGTTGGACGAAAAATCAAGGGGAAGTTTGCAGAGCTAATACTGATTCATTGCACATACAGTTGGAGAGAAACTGCAGCTGGGGGGAATGGGAAGTTACCTTACACATGCTGAGCAGAACAGGCTAAATTAAAAAATATAAATTAGAAGCCGAGTACAGGGATGCAGGCTTACATTAAGCCACACGTCCCGGGTGCTCCTGTCTCAGGTGAGTGAGACCAGCCAACCAGGGAGCTCTACACAGGCGTGGAGCCAATAGCGCTACCCTGAGAAGGCGCTGAAGTTGAAAACAGCAAATTGCAAGTGATGATCCGGTTCAGCGTTCACACAGCCCAGAGAAACTGTGGCAATTTTTCCAGCGTCATACCTTATCTATCTCTTTGGGGGGTAGGTGGATAAGGCTCCTTGCACCGTAGAGGTGCTATGGCTGGATCGTGACTGCTGCCCGAGGGGGCAAATGGCACCTGTAAGGAAGGAGACAGCAGATTAAATAGGAGCAGATGGGGTGGGTGGGTCTAAACAGAGACACACAAAGAAAGCTGAGCACCAATTTGAAAGACAAGTCAGGGGGCAGTCTCTGACAGAGGCAAGGTGCCAGCTAACTCGGGAATCCAAAACAAGCACAAAAGAACAGACTGATGGGGGAGGGCAGGAGGAACAGAACAGAGACAGAGGAGGACAGGGGGACAAAGGAAGATGATTAAGAATGAAAGTCAAGTGCAGGAGCCTTAGGCTCAAGACAGAGACTATACAGATTTTACGATTCACTGAATTTTCTAAGTCCATAGCAGTAAGCATGTAAACCCAGTACAGTCTTAAATAGGATTAAAAAAATATATATTAACAAAGCCAGTAAAACTTTTTTTTTACAAACTCAGTTCAAGGCAGTGTACAGAGTGAAAGCTTAACTAGGGAAAATATCAAGGGGAAGTTTGCAGAGCTAGCACTGAATCAGTGCACATACAGTTGGAGAGAAACTGCAGCGCGGGGGGAATGGTAAGTTACTTTACACAGGCCGAGCAGAATAGGCTAAATTAAAATATATAAATGAGAAGCTGAGTACAGGGATGCAGGCTTAAATTAAGCCACACGTCTCGGGTGCTCCTGTCTCAAGTGAGTGAGACCAGCCAATCAGGGAGCTCTATACAGATGTGGCGCCAATAGCGCTACCCTGAGAAGGTGCTGAAATAGAAAACAGCAAATTGCAAGTGATGATCCGGTTCAGTGTTCACACAGCCCAGAGAAATCGTGTCAATTTTTCCAGCGTCGTACCTTATCTATCTCTTTGGGGGGTAGGTGGATCAGGCTCCTTGCACCGTAGAGGTGTTATGGCTGGATCGTGACCACTGCCCAAGGGGGCAAGTGGCACCTTATCTATCTCTTTGGGGGGTAGGTGGACCAGGCTTCTTGCACCATAGAGGTGCTATGGCTGGATCGTGACTGCTGCCCGAGGGAGCAAGTGGCACCTTATCTATCTCTTTGGGGGGTAGGTGGATCAGGCTTCTTGCACTGTAGAGGTGCTATGGCTGGATCAGGACCGCTGCCCGAGGGGGCAAGTGGCACACAAGTGACGTCTAGGGAGGCCAGCCAGTCGTTCTGATGAATCAGAGGTAATACGAAGCCGAGAGACATCATCTTATTTTATTTATTTATTTATTGGAACATCAGTTTAACAACCTTTGAGCCAGAGGCTCATTTACAAAGGTACCTCGTCACAGTGAGGACAAAACAGTGCAGGAAAACAAACAACCAAGCAGACAAAAACATCTGAGAACAATTAGGAAGCAGCCAGAAAATGCAGGCGTTTGTCAAACACAGTATACAAACAGGCTTACATGTGCACTTTACAGAGTAGTAGACAATATACAGTAGTTACATGGAGATTGATTCAGTGGGAAGAATAAAGGTAAGGCTGGGTGGAAGACATCAGAAGAGGAGCGTGGGGAAGATGGTAGCAAGTAAAGGTAGAGCTGGACAGAAGGTCAGAGAGCGGCTCAGTGAGCCTTGTCTGGGAGGATAGGAGTAGGCTTAGAGGCAGGTACAGCTGCGTGTTGAGAGCAGGTAATTTCTAAGACTAGTTTTGAAGTACGATAACAAGGCGGCATCAGTGACTCCGGCAGGGAGGGCGTTATACCAACAGGGGGCTCTGTAGGGGTAAGCCCTTTGACCTTGCGAGGTTCTAGCCCTTGGTATAACCAGTGCAGTTTTGCAGGATATGCGGGTATGCACTGTAGGGTTAGCATGGTGGATAGTGGTTGGCAGACCCGGTGGGGATAGCCCAAGGAGAGATTTTTTTTGTTAGGAGGCAGGTTTGGTATTTGAGGCGCTCATCTAGGTTGAGTAGATTAGCCATGGTGTAAAGATGGCAAGTGTGGGTTAGATTAGGAGCCCCAGTTATGAGCCTGCAGGCCTTGTTTAAGGTGAGGCGGATCTTGTTCAGGGCAGTCTGGTCTGCTGCACTACACAGGTAGGCCATAGTCTACCAGAGATAGAACAGAGGATGTGACTGCAAGTCGGAGGGCATCCGTGGGGAGGCAGTTTTTGTGACGATAGAGGATACCCAGCCGAGAGTTAGAGGCTGAGGCAAGGGCAGAGATGTGGGCATGAAAAGAGAGGGCAGGGTCAAAGGTTATACCTAGGTATTTATAAGAGTGAACCAGCTCAATAGGGAGTTTAGAGGTGGAGTGGACTGCTAGAGGATAGTTACTGGATTTATTTTGGGGGTGGGCAAAGAGCATGGTTTTGGTTTTCTTTAGATTAATTACGAGCCTGTGCTCAGTAAACCAGGCTTCCGACACATTGTAGGATTCCTGCAGAGAATCCTGAAGTGAGATGGGATTACGGTCGGAGGCAAAGAGTACAGCATCATCTGCGTGAAGAAGGATTTTTTCCAGTGCATACACTGGGCAGGGAGTTGAGAAAAGGGAAAGAGCAAGGGCTCAAGAATAGAGCCCTGAGGGACTCGAGCGGATAGGCAGGTGCTAGAAAGTTTCCCGTCTGATTTTCACACATTGTGAGCGGCCAACAAGTAGCTGGAGCACCAGGAAACAGGCCCAGTGTCAAAGCCTAGTGACTAAGGGTAGCTAGCAGGAGGGGTGGGAGACAGTATCAAAGGCTTTGATAAGTCAATGAACACTGTATCTGCTAGGGAGCCAGAGTCCAGTGAGGTGTGAAGAAAGTTAGAGAACTCCAGAGGGCAGTATTGGTGCTGTGGCCTGCTCTGAAACCATGTTGTTCTGGGCAGAGGATGTTATATTTATTGAGGTATTCAGAGATTTGGGTGGCCACAATTTTTCAAGGCCTTAGAGAGAGGAGAGAGGATTGAGATAGGTCGATAATTGCTAGGGAGGGTCCTATCACCACCCTTGTGTATTGGGGTGACAGTAGCTATCTTCCAGGCAGAGGGGAATTGCCCTAGGCAGAGGGATTTATTAAAGAGGCTGGTGATTGGTGAGAGAACCAGATCCAGAACCTGACGGAGAAGACTGGGATCAAGGGAGTCATTGCCAATTGTGCTACTCTTTAAGGCTTTGAGTAAGTAAGGTCTGACTTCCTGGGCAGTGACTCGGTGCAAGTAGAACAAGGGGTGTGGGAGAATAGGGACAGACCTGGAGGGAGGAGAAGCGAAGAAATTATCAGGGAGCACCGGGCTAAGGTCTGTGAAAGAATTGTTGAGGTGGTTGGCAATAACGACAGGGTCTGAGAAGACCGAACCATTAATGTTGATAAGCGAAGGTGGGGGGGAACGCGTGCCACCATTCAGCTGCTTAATGTTGTCCCAGAACTTCTCCTTGTAAAGGAGTTTGTTTAACTTCCTTAGATCAAGAATAGGGTGCCTGTTTTCTTTGGAACTAGGAATTAATGGGAGTAGAAAATGGAAATTACATACCTACCATAATTATTGATCTTCTTGGACGAAGTCTCCACCACTCATTCACACTAATGGGATCTACGCTGGAGGTGCTAGGACCAATGGGAGCAAACTTTTCAAGGGGGTCGGTGTCAGGAGATGGAGCCACAAGGAGGCGGCACCACCTAACCATGGTTTCAGGTAGAAGACTACCGTGCGTGCCGCCTCCAACTGCCTCAGTACCCTCTTTTTCTGAGGAGGCAGTGTAACTAACCGAGAAGTTCAACTAACAAAATTGGACATAAGATAGTCCAAATGACCCGTGTAAGAAGGGTCAACAATAGAGTCTTTACAGCCCAACCATTGAGGGAGTGAAGACCAAAAACAGAGACGTGAGCTCGGGGGATAGCAGGTGGGCGGGTGAATGAGTGGTGGAGACTTCACCCAAGAACATCAAGAATTATGGTAGGTACGTAATTTCCATATCTTCCTGGACACAAAGTCTCCACCACTCATTCATACTAATTGGAGAGTACCGAGCTAACAAACCCCGAGACAGGAGGCAGGAGCAACTAAGAGCTCACATACTTAGGACAGACGTCCGTTAAGAATAGTCCTACCAAACGACAGATGTCATCTGGCATGGACATCTAAAACATAGTGTTTAACAAAAGTATGCACTGAGCTCCACGTAGCCGCACTGCAAATGTCTGCAATGGACACGTTGAGGATTTCCACCAGAGATGCCGCAACTGCTCTAGTAGAGTGAGCGTACAGTCTGCCTTCTAGCTTAACCTGTGCCACAGAATAGCAGTGGTGGAGGCATGCTACCAGCCATGCTGAAATGCACCCAATAGCGATAGGTTGACCCAGCCAGGTCTCGCTGAAGGAAACAAACAGTTGTTGAGCCTTGCAAATACCTTTTGTTCTATCCAGATAGAATCGCTGTGCTCTCTTAACATCCAAAGAATGCAGGGTACATTTGCCTTCATTCTGGAAGTTATCAAAGTAGGTAGGTAGGACTAAAGGCTGGTTTAAATGAAATTCTGAGACAACATTGGGAAGAAACGTAGGGCGAGTCCAAAGAACTACTTTGCCCTTGTGAAATACAGTGTATGGTGGGTCTGTGACCAGAGCATGTATTTCAGAAACTCTATGGGCCGAAGTGATGGCCACTAGGAAGGCCGTTTTCCAAGTGAGGAACTTCAACTCGCAGGTAGCTAGAGGCTCGAAAGGTTTCCGAGTGAGCATGTCTAGCACAAGGTTAATGTCCCAGACTGCGACTGGAAGTCTCATAGGAGGTCTGGTATGCAGAATGCCCTTAAGAAACCTCTTAATTATAGGCAACTGAGTCAGAGACAAGGAATGTACTGGCTCATGATAAGCTGAAATGGCACAGAGATGAACTTTGACTGTAGAGTACTGCAGACCTGAATTTGAGAGGTCTAAAAGGTACTCCAAGACTTTATTTGGTGGGCAGAAAAAAGGGTTCGAAGAGGATTTTGCACACCAGAGAGGGAAACGCTTCCATTTGGCTGTGTAGGTTTTTCTAGTGGCTGGTTTACACGCAGCCAAGAGCATATCTGAAACCCTATGGGAAACACTGAACCTATTCACCTCTATCTCTTCAGGAGCCAAGCGTGAAGGTGAAGTGCCTTCAGATTGGGATGGACCACAGGCCCCTGGATCAGAAGGATCATCTGAAGGGGAAGTGCCTTTGGGAGGGTTGCTGACAGACTGTTGAGCAGTGGGAACCATATCTTTCGAGGCCAGAAGGGAGCAATGAGAATCATTTTGTCTCCCCGAGACTCAAATTTGAGAAGCACCCTGTGAATTAGAAGAGGAGGAGGAAAGGTGTATAGAAGGTGTTTTGTCCACTGCAGCCTGAACGCATCCTGGATTTCTGGAGCAGAGGAGAGGCAGTTTTGCATTGAGTGAGGATGCAAAAAGGTCCAGGTCTGGAGTTTCCCACTCTTTGAAGAGTGACTGAGCGATGGTTGAGTCGAGAGACCACTCGTGAGGATCTATCTCTGTTCTGCTGAGACGGTCTGCCAGTTCGTTCTGCATGCCTGGTAAGTAAACCACGTGGATTAGAGCCTTATGTTCCAGGCACCATTTCCACACTCTCATAGCTTCTGTGCATAATGGGTAAGAGTGTGCACCACCCTGTTTGTTGATGTAATACTGTACATCACTGCTTTATTGTCCGTTTGAAGGAGAATGTTCTTGTGACAGAGCATGTCCTTCAAGGCCCGGACTGCATAGAGGACGGCTCTCATTTCCAGGACATTTATGTGGAGCCGGGACTCGTCCTGAGTCCACGTACCTTGGGTGTGGAGCTTCTGGTAGTGAGCTCCCCACCCCATCAGGGATGCATCGGTGGTAATGGAGATCTGATGATCCAGAGGGACAATGGGATACCCTTCCAGAAGGTTGTTCTCCTGTGACCACCAGGTGAGTGACCTCTTTAGAGGTTCTGTCACCTTGATGGGAAAGGACTGAGGGTGAGTGGTTGGGGACCACTGAGTACTGAGCATCCACTGAGAGGTTCTCACGTGGAGATGAGCTAGAGGTACAGTGAACACCGAGGATTCCATGAGACCCAGCATCTGTTGCATCGAGATAGCTCGTAATGAGCTGTTTTCTCTGATGTATCAGGCCATCTGTAGGATATCACTCCTTCTGTCCTCTGGAAGAAAAGCTTTCGCACAGGAGGTATCCAAAAGAGTTCCTATGAAAAGGAGTTTCTGGGAGGCTGCAACTGCATTTGTTCATGTTGCGAGGACTCCATAGATGTGAGGAAGTCTGAAGCTTTGGCTATGGTGTCCAGAGTTCTCTGCCTGGAAGGGCTTGCTAGAAGCCAGTCATCCAGGTATGGAAACACTTGAATTCTGATTTTCCTGAGATGTGCTGCAAGAATTGCACAACACTTTGTAAAAACTCGCTGCGCCGAGGATAGCCCAAAGAGCAGGACTCTGAACTGATAATGTTGACCTAACGCTACAAACTTCAGGTATTTGTGGTGGTGCTTTGGGTGTATAAGAATGTGTTGGTAGGCATCCTACACATTCAAGGAGGCTAGCCAATCGTGTTGATGAATCAAAGGTAGAAGGGTACCTAGCGATATCTTGAACTTTTCCTTGTGAAGGAATTTGTTTAACTTTCCGAGATCCAGAATGGGGTGCATGCCTCCAGTTTTCTTCGGAACTAGAAAGTAATGGGAGTAGAAACCTGTATTTTGTTGGTCCAGCAGAACTACTTCTACTGCCCTGTTGTTCAGAAGGCCTTGCACCTCGAAAGCAAGAAGGTCTGACTGTACTGCCGACAGTCTGGGCTGTCGTTTGGGGGATGATCGGGAGGGGGTTCTGAAAGATTGAGTGAATATCCCTCACGGATTATCCAGAGGACCCATTTGTCTGATGTTATAGACTTCCACCAGTCATAGAACTGAGCCAGACGTCCTCCCACTGCTGAGGAAGAGTCCCCCTCAGGCAGCTGAGGTGGAACCTGGGCCGAGTACTCAGAAGGTGGCACTGGGCACTTTGGGGGCTTGTGCCTTCTGCTGCATTTTCCTTTGTGGCTGTGGGGTGTGGCTTTTGTTAAAGTCCCCCTGCCTTTGCCCCAAAAGGACTGACAGTTGTGAAATTGATGCTTATTGGCACCCCCCCCCGATGGGGTGCAGGTCGAGCTATCTTAATGGCTGACCTAGTCTTCTGCGTGGCTTCCAGAGCTTGTTCCACCTGGGGTCCGAACAGATACATACCATCGAAGGGTAAGGCCATTACCTGCTGCTGGGCATCACTCATGAAGCCCGAAGTATGTAGCTAAGAGTGGTGACGGGTACAAATACCCGCCACCGCTGCTCGAGGAGCAGTATCGAAAGCATCCATTGCAGCTTTAACCTGTTGGTTATTGGACTCGATGCCCTTGGTTATGGTGTGAAGTAGCTCTGAATTAGTTTCCGACTCGGGCAGAGCTTCTACCATTTGCTTGAGCGAATACCAAAGGACATACTCATATTGAGAAAAATAGCCCTGGTAGCTGGCAATACGCATACCTAAGGTGGAGGCAGCAAAGACTCTCTTACCTAAGGTGTCTATCTTATGAGATTCTTTATTGATAGGCCGGGCTGAGGATGCCTGAAGAAGGACGGCCTTGTCATTCTCTGCTAAGACTACAATGGGATCAGCAAAAGCTTGTGAGGCCAATATGGGTCGATCCTTGGGAGCAGAGTACTTCCCATCTATGGACTTAGCCACGGAGGGGATGAGAGCAGGATTGTTCCACACCATCTGAGAAAGGGTCTCAAAAGATGGTTGTACTGGAGGAGTTAAATCCAAAGGGATCTCTGGGACATGTAGGTATTAGAGTCTTAAAAGCTTCCCAGGATCGATTTCAGTAGTCTGGAGAGAAAGAGTGGAATTTAACTTTTTCAGCAGAGACTTAAAGGAAAGGTCTTCGACCACTGGCTCTGCAGCAGGATTAACTCCTGCTCCTTCAACATCATCACCCAGACGAAGATCTGGGTCAGGCTCAAAATCATCTCCTGACAGGTCCAGGGAGGACTATATGGACAGGAAAGGAGTGAAAATCAGAATGGAAATTAGAAGAGGAAGGAATCGGAGTCAAAAAGCCCCGGAGGCTGGATGGCGCCACATCAAGCATCGGCGCCAATGAAGAACACAGCGCCAAACCCAAGGAAGTCACTGCCATCGGAAGCAGCCCAGCACATGGCGCCGATAGAGCCCCTGACGCTGCCAACATAGCCTTTGGCAACACAGACAGTGCCGACAGAGCCCCTGACGCTGTGGATGGCACCGACAGAGCCATCAGCACCACGGATGGCACTGGCATAGCCCCTGGCACCGCAGACAGCGCTGACAGAGCCCTCGGTGCTGTGGATGGCTCTGAGAGTGTTTCAAGGTTCTGAAAATTGCAATTTGAAGGAAAATTGACAGGAGATAGAGGCATCAGTGTGGACCCTTGTGCCGCAGCCATGTGAGGGGGAGAAAACACCTGGGCACGGAGTCGACATCAAAGAAGGCGCCACGTGACTAAGAAGGTCCAACCACCCTACCTGGTCCCTCAAGTGGCCTGAAGGCCCCGGAGTGACCGGGCCAGGCAGCTGAGCCAAACTCCGAGCCCATTGCTCCATAAGAGCAGCCCACTGGTGAAACTGTTCATCGGAGGCCCGTCCAATAGGCGGGGGCAGGCTCCGATGTCAAAGAGGTCGGGCACTGGAGCCAGAAACTGGCGACTCCGAGAGGGGAGGAGACCGGTGCCTAGCCCCAATGACTGACCGTCGATGCACAGACATACCAGAAGGTGACCTCAAGCGATGCCTTCTCTTTCTCGACTTGTGCGCCGGAGAAGAACTCGAGGCCGAATGGTGCCGCGAATGGGACCATTTCCTTTTATGTTTTTGGGGGGACCACCCATCTCCCTGAGCACTGGACTGCCCATTTTCAGACCCACCCTCTGCGGAGGGCAGCGGACTGAACCCAGCCCGACTGACTGAACAGCTTTCATACAAAGTCTCCCTACCGTCACCTGACTCACTCATGCTCGACTCCATCAATGGAGGGCTCAAGACTTCATTATTAATCAATGAATTTAATTCAAATCTACTTGGTACTTTCAAAGATAAATTATAAAACAATAAACTGAAAACTATGCTGCTAGTGTGAAGTTTGACTCCCGGTGGGTGAGCGATGTCATCACTGAAGTATACTCGACGGTGGAGAAAAAAAAAGAACTGAGGTGGTTGGAGGGTCGATGCTGAGGTAGTCTTTAATGCATGAGCCATGGCCTGTGGTGCCGCTTCCTTGCGGCTCCATCTCTGGCACTGACCCTCTCGAGAAGTTTGCTTCTGCTGAGTCCTAGCACCTCCAGTGAAGATCCCATTAGTGTGAATGAGTGGTGGAGACTTTATGTCCTGGAAGATTCTGCATTTCGCTGACCCAGTGGAAAGAAGAGTTACGTAAGAAATGTAAATTATGTACCTACCGTAATTCTTGATCTTCTTGGACGACGTCCCCACCACTCATTCACACTAATGGGAGTACACGGGAGGCGCTAGGACCCAGCAGGAGCAAACTTTTTCAGGAGGGCTGGTGCCTGAGATGGAGCCATGAGTGGCACTGCGAGCCCGGCGCATGCAGTAATGACTACCTCGGCATCGACCCTTCAGCCTCCTCAATATCTTTTTTTTCCGAGGAGGTGCAGCGTAACTAACCTAAAAATTGGACATAAGATAGTCCGAATGACCCATGTAAGAAGTGTCAACAACAAAGTCTTCACAGCTGAGCCATTGAGGGAGTGAAGACCACAAACAGAGAAGTGAGCTCAGGGGATGGTGGGTGGGCGTGAGAATGAGTGGTGGAGACTTTGTCCAAGAAGATCAACAATTACGGTAGGTACATAATTTCCATATCTTTCTGGACATAAAGTCTCCAACACTCATTCACATTAATGGGAAACTACTGAGACAAATAATCCCCCGAGACAGGCGGCAGGAGATAAAGAGCTCACATGCTTAGGACAGAAGCCCATTAAGAATGGTCCTGCCAAATGACTGATGTCGTCTGGCATGGACATCCAAGGCGTAGTGCTTAACGAATGTATGCACGGAGCTCCAGGTAGCTGCATTGCAAATATCTGCAATGGGCACGTTACAGATTTCCACCAGAGATGCTGCGACTGCTCTGGTAGAGTAAGCATACACTCTGCTTTCCAGCTTGACCTGTGCCATAGAATAGCAGTGGCGAAGGCATGCCACCAGCCACGCTGAAATGCACCTGATAGTAACAGGTTGACCCAGCCAGGTCGAGCTGAAGGAAACAAACAGTTGTTGAGCCATAAGAATTTCCTTTGTTCAATCTAGATAGAACCGCAATGCTCTCTTTACATCCAGTGAATGAAAGGTATGCGCTCCTTCATTCTGGAAGTTCGCAAAGTAGGTAGGAAGGACTAAAGGTTGGTTTAGATGGAATTCTGAGACAACCGTAGGGAGAAACTTAGGATGAGTCCTAAGAACTAGTTTCTCCTTGTGAAATACAGCATACGGGGGGTCTGTGACCAGTGTGTGTATTTCAGAAACTCTATGGGCCGAAGTAATGGCCACCAGGAAGGCTGTTTTCCAAGTGAGGAACTTCAACACGCAAGTAGCTAGAGGCTCGAAAGGTTTAAGAGTGAGCATGTCTAGCACAATGTTAATGTCCCAAGCTACAACTGAACGTCTAATAGGAGGTCTAGTATGCAGAATACCTTTAAGAAACCTCTTCACTACAGGCAACTGAGCCAGTGACATGGAAAGTATCGGCTTATGATATGCCGAAATGGGATAAAGATAAACTTTGACTATGAAGTACTGCAGACCTGTGTTTGAGAGGTTTAAGAGATGCTCCAAGACTTTATTCGGTGGGCAGGAAAAAGGATTCCAAGAGGAGTTTGCACACCAGATAGAGAAACGCTTACATTTAGCTGTGTAGGTTTTTCTAGTAACCAGCTTATGCGCAGCCAAAAGAATATCTGAAACTCTACAAGAAATATTGAACCTATGCACTTCTATCTCTTCAGGAGCCAAGCGTGAAGGTGAAGCAACCTCAGGTTGGGATGGACCACAGGACCGTGGGTCAGGTTCATCTGAAGGGGAAGCATTTTCAGGGGGGGTTTCAGACAGCTTGTTGAGTAGCAGAAACCATATCTGCCGAGGCCAGAAGGGGGCAATGAGAATCATTCTGCCCCCCGGGACTCCAATTTGAGCAGTATCCTCTGAATTAGCGGAAGAGGAGGAAATGCATATAGAAAGTGTTTTGTCCACTGCAGCCTTAATGTATCCTGACAAAAAAATGCCAGGGTCCTGGATTTCTGGAGCAGAAGAGAAGCAGTTTTGCATTGAGTGGGGACGCAAAAAGGTCCAAGTCTGGAGTTCCCCACTCTTTGATGAGTGACTGAACGACGGTTGAGTCGCGAGACCACTCGTGAGGATTCGCCTCCATTCTGCTGAGACAGTCTGCCAGCTCGTTTTGTACTCCTGGCAGGTAAACCACCTGAATCAGAGCCCTGTGCTCCAGGCACCATTCCCACACTCTCATTGCTTTCCTGCATAATGGGTAAGAGTGTGCACCACCCTGTTTGTTGATGTAGTACATCACTGCCTTGTTGTCCATTTGAATGAGAATGTTCTTGTTGACAGAGTATGTCCTTCAAAGCTCGGACTACAAAGAGAACAGCTCTCATTTCCAGGACGTTTATGTGAAGTTGAGACTCGTCCTGAGTCCACGTACCCTGGATGTGGAGATCCCAGTAATGAGCTCCCCAACCCATCAGGGACGCATCCATGGTAATGGAGATCTGATGATCCAGAGGGACAAAGGGATATTGTTTCAGATGGTTGTCCTCCTGAGACCACCAGGTGAGCGACCTCTTCAGAGGTTCTGTCACCTTGATGAGAAAGGACTGAGGGTGAGTGGTTGGGGACCACCGAGCACTGACCATCCATGTGAACACGAGCCAAGGGTACAGTGAACACTGAGGATGCCATGAGGCCCAGCATCCATTGCATTGAGAGAGCTTGAACCAAACCGTGTTCTCCGATGTATCGGGCCATCTGTAAGATATCGCTCCTTCTGTCCTCTGGAAGAAAAGCCTTCACACAGGAGGTTTCCAGAAGAGTTCCTATGAAGAGGATCTTCTGGGACAGCTGCAACTGCGACTTGTTGAGGTTCAGCAGGACTTCCATGGACGTTAGGAAGTCTGAGGCTGTGGCCACAGCCTCCAGAGTCTCTTGCCTGGAGGGACTTGCTAGAAGCCAGTCTTTTTTGTATCAGGGGCTGGAGGTGTGGACTGGTCCTCGCTGGGACCCCCTCCTTTCCCACACAGACTGGTGTTGCTCTCCCACGGAACTCCTGCCACAGAGGAGTCGTACGGCGGAGAGAGAGCGAGCGAGAGATGGAGAAAAAGGGTGCCAATTTTAAACTGCTGGCACAGTTTAAATAGCAGGGCTTCAGCCCAGGATTGCAGTGGGACTTTTTGTATCGGGGACTGGAGGTGTGGACTGGTCCTCACTGGGACCCCCTCCTTTCCCACACAGACTGGTGTTGCTCTCCTGCGGGGCTCCTGCCACAGAGAAGTCAGACCATGAAGAGAGAGAGAGAGAGAGAGAGAGCGAGCAAGAGACGGAGAAAAAGGGCGCCAATTTTAAACTGCTGGTGCAGTTTAAATAGCAGGGCTTCAGCCCAGGATCACAGTGGGACTTTTTGTATCGGAGGCTGGAGGTGTGGACTGGTCCTTGTTGGGACCCCCTCCTTCCCCACACGGACTGGTGTTGCTTTCCCGCGGGGCTCCTGCCACAGAGAAGTCAGACCGTGAAGAGAGAGAGAGAGAGCGAGCAAGAGACGGAGAAAAAGGGCGCCAATTTTAAACTGCTGGTGCAGTTTAAATAGCAGGGCTTCAACCCAGGATCGCAATGGGACTTTTTGTGTCTGGGATGGAGGTGTGGACTGGTCTTCGCTGGGACCCCCTCCTTCCCCACATGGACTGGTGTTGCTCTCCCGCGGGGCTCCTGCCACAGAGAAGTCGGACCGCAGAGAGAACGAGTGACAGACGGAGTAAAAAAGAAAGGAGGAAAGAAATTCTGGCCCCCACCCACCCTGTTCCTCCTCCCTATAATGCTCACAAGCCCTCCCTTAATGTTTCAGGGACCCTATTGGGTGATTGGGAGTGGCTAAAAACAACAAACTGTTTCTTGTCATTTGTCTGCTTTCACTACATTGCATGTGGCTTGCTCTTTGTTCTGCTTATACTTTCCTGTACCATATGATTATTGAATGCTTCTGCCTCACTTTAAAATTACCTAGAACTGCTACTTCGGGAATTAGCCCGGCTAATAATGGCAATAAGTTAGTGTTCTCCAGGTTTCATGTGATTATTGAATGCTTCTGCCTACTCTTTAAAATTACCCAGAACTGTTACTTCGGGTGTTAGCCCAGCTAATAATAGCAATAAGTTGGTGTTCTCCAGGTTTCATGTTATAAATACCCTAGCAGCTCAGTACCTGCAAGGGATGTTGCTTTGAATGTTTGCTGGACTATCTAGGTAAAAGTTAGGGTTCTCAGGTTTCCTATTTGCCCTTACCTGTCAGTATCACTGGGGTGAGTGCTTTGCAATTAAGTCCAGGTCATTGTTTGTCTGTCTACGCTGTAAGCCTACACTCTCAGACAGATCCTGTCCGCACTAGCTGAACTTGCACACTAAGAACTCTGGTCTCTCCCCTCTCAAGCTGACCCACCAGTCACGGCTGTCTCCTTAAGTTGGGTGTCACTAGTCGCCGCTGTGGAAAAAGGGGAAATGGACACTCCAAGGCCTATCAGGAATGGTGTCCTGCTCTTCTTGCCTTGTACTGTCCTCTCCGTTGGTCTCCTTGTCAGCCTCTTTTTTACCCCAAAGGTCATAGACTCTTCTCAGTCGCATGGGGTCCACTGGGGAACTACTGTCCCACACAAGGGGTTTGATTTCACCTTCTCTAACCTTCTAGCTCAAGATAGACTGCCTCCCTGGCCTGCCTGCTGTCTTGACCTCAGATGCCTTCTGGGCACTGCCTTGGTGAGAAGACGTCTATCACGAAGGCCCTCGCCCAGTGGTACCCCTCCCCCATAAGGTTTCTCCTCTGGCTCTTCATTGTGATACTGACCCTTGCGGGTGACATCAAGCTAAACCCTGGTCCCACAGATCAGACCTCCTCAATCCCTGAATGTTGGAAATTAGGAAAGGGGCTGAAAATTGTTCACCTTAAATTTTGTAGTCTACTACCCAACAATGATGAACTATCTGCCTGGGTCATCCACTGTAAGCTTGACATACTAGGCATTACAGAGTCCTGACTGAATCCCTCAATTCCTGACTCGGCCTGCGCACTTCCTGGCTATGAGTTTATTAGACAAGATCGGCCGGGGAAAAAAGCGAGGGGGTGGTATCCTAATTTACTGTAAGAGTCACCTTAGTGCATCTGCGGTAATCCATCAGCAGTCCTCTCTGTCTACCTGCGAGCTGCTACACACAGTACTGCTGCTTGCAAATACAAAGAAGCTGCATGTTGTATGCACATATAATCCCCCCAAGGGTGGTCTGCCTGGACTTACCCACCTCCTGGATACCATTGGTCCTTCTGTTGGGGATAATGAACTTTTGATCCTAGGAGATGTGAACTTAAACTGGACAGGAGGTAACTCCAAGCAGTTTGAACCTCTGTTGGAGAGTCTTTCCCTGACTCAGCTTATCCAGGAGCCCACTAGATGGGCTGCTAAAGGTGGCACTAGCTCTCTACTGGACTGGGTCCTATCTAACCACCCACATAGGATCAGCTCAGCTGGAACCCTACCTGACGCCATCTCAGATCACACCCCGGTGTTTTGAGTGTGGAAGGTCCCCTTCCCAAAAATTCCCCACAAAATTATTCATGTTAGGGATTTCTCTAAGTTTGATCTGGGGTCTTTTCATGATGATCTGAGGACCACTGACTGGGCAGGAGTGCTCAGTGCCCATGACCCATCCACATCTGTCTCCCAGTTTCTCACTGTTTTCGGCACCCTGCAGGACAAACATGTCCCCCTTATTAGATGGAGAGTGAGGGGGACTGCCACAAAATAACTGCATGGGAGCCTCCTAGCCCTTATGAGTGCAAGGGACAAGTGTTGGGCTCACTTCAAACGCTCGTTGGATCAGTCCATCTTCCAACAGTATAGGAAGCTCAGAAATGAATGCACAAGGGAAATCACAGAGTTTGGAACTGTCTGATTTTGAAAGCAGCACATGGGAAGTCAAAGAGTTTGGAACTCTGATTTTGAAAGCAGCACAAGGGAAATCACAGAGTTTGGAACTCAGTGCTTTGGCTTCTCAGAAGGAACTAGAAGGGGGACAAGATCAGATCTACAGTACAGTAGCTTCTTGTTGTTTTACATTGTTTCTTGTGGATTCTACTTGGTAGAAGGTTATCTTTTCTTTCTTACTACTAAGGCCAGCAGGGTATTGTTTGGGGCTGTTGGATTTTGAAACCTGTTTTGGTAGCTATAAGTGGGCTCATTTGTTTGATTCTCTGTGGCAGGCTGCATTTGTAGAGACCTATTTCTTCTGTTTTAAAACATAATTGGTGTGATTTAACTGGGTCTGTTTCTTTGAATTGGAGACATATATCTTCTAATTCCAAGCCTATTTTGATGTGTTGTTGAAGCTGTTTGAATTTGCAGTCCTGTTTCTTTGGGTAGTAAACCTATTTTGGGGGCTTTGAGTAGAATTGTGATTCATTGTTGCTGGCTTCACTAGCTGCAAAGTTTGAGTGCAGAGTGGGGAAGGGTGCTAATGGTCTGACCAGAGGCCTCAGCTACCTGATTGTTTCTGGAAGACTTGGGCTGGTCCCACCCTTGGTCCATTATTTCCTTTATACCAGGGGTTCTGACATCACTTCCTCAAACAGGCAAAGGATATGCACCTGTCATAGCAAAAGCAGACATCCAGGAAAGGAACAGCAGCAAGTGAAGAGGTGACTGCTCTCTCAGTGGAAGGTAAGGGAAGTAAATGCAAATCTAGGAGCTTTCATTATACTTCTTCTATTGATATTGCATTGGGGAAAGGAGGAGTAGAGTTTGAAGAAGGTTGTGCAATGGCTACTTAAAGTCTGTTTTGAGTGTGGATAGGAAGGATAGGAATATAAAAGCAGTTGCTCAATATATCTAAACGTGTGCAACAAAGGAGGTAAGGGAAATAAAGAAAATGTTTTGCACTGATAGAGGAGGGAGAGGGAGACTTGGGGGAGTGTTTGGTATCCTGCATTTAGAAGGGTGGGGGGCGGCAGGCAACCCAGCAATGGGTAGGGTGGTAGGCTGCAACAATCGTGTGCACCAATCTTCTAAAAATTGCCTGGAGTGTGGAGGATGTTTAGTGTGCAGCTACATAGAAAAACTTAGAAAGGAGATTGAGGGTCTGCAGGAAGAACTAAGACAGGCAAGGCAGATTGGGGTGGGTTTAGCCCAGTACTGAAGGGAGGAAGAAGGGGAGATGAGGGAGGCAATTTAGCCAACAGTGGTGAGGAGAGGGTCAGAAGAAGGGAAGCAGAGACAAAGGGCCCAGGCCAGGAAGAACAATTGCCGGGAAACCAGGTCAGAGACAAAAGACAAATGGAAAGAGGAGATAGGGACTTGTGAGGGAGGCGAAGAAGTGGCAAAAGTCATGGAGTGGAAAGGAGAGAACAGGTTACTATGAAGAGAGAGGGAGCGGCATTTGTGAAGGGCCTTCAGAAAATAGTTGTGCACTGCTAGAGAAGAAGAAGGTGGAGGAGGAATGAAATTAGAGGAGTAATTGATAAATGCCTGGACCAAGCTGGAGCAGGGAAGTTCTGCTGGGAGAATTGCAACAGGGGTAAAGGGAAATAATGTGCAGGAGGAAGAAGAGGAGCTGGAAATGAGAGAGGAGATGAATGGAAGCAAGCAGGGAGTAAGAGGGTGGAATCTTAGTGCTGGGGACTCAATACTAAGAGGAGTTAGGTGGGGTAGCAAGGGGAGAGGCATAGTCGCATTTGGGTGGAGGCCATGCCAGGAATGACAGCAGAAAGGGTGGGACAGTCTGTTCTGAAATATGCTAGAAGGGGTAGGAAGCCTCATTTAATTATACATCTTGGGACAAATGACCTGGCTGACAAGACAGTAGATACAGTCCAGAGGAGGTTTGAGGAACTAGCACAATTATGTGAGGGGCAGGAAGATCAGTAACTTTTTCAGAGATACTTCCGTACAAAGGCAAGCACAACAAGAAAGCTGAGAATAGAGGAATTTAACGGATGGCTAAGAACCTGGTGTTGTGCTAAAGGGTATGGGCTGTTGGGGGGGGTGGAGAGGGACCTGGGAGGACAGTAGTCTCTATGCCAAGGACAGACTACACTTGAGTGAGGAGGGAAAGTGTTGAAACAGAGGATGGAGGAGTACATAGAGGAAGTTGGGAATTTGAACTAGGAGTGGGGGGTGGCAGTTGGGGAAGAGATATGCAGAGACCACAGGTTGGGAAACCATATGAGCTTACCCCCAAAACAGTGACAAAGGAAAAATGGCAAGTACTGTTGGTGATGCTAGGAAAGGAGGGCAGGATGGGAGGGGGCAAAGGGTGGAAGGTGGTTACCCTTAATGCTAGGAGCCTTGGGAGGAAAACTGCAGAGTTACAGGTTCTCATGGCAGAGGGAGAGGTGGACATTGCAGTCATCACGGAAACATGGGCCACCCAATAGAATGACTGGGACCTGTCTGTACCAGGGTACAGATTATTTTGTAGGGACAGGGTGATTGGAAAAGGGGGAGGATGGCACTATATGTGAAGGAAGGACTGAAGTGTGTAAGGGAGGAAGGGGAGGAGGGTAGTACGGAGTCACTTTGGATGCAAATCCAGGATTCCAAGAATAGGATTCTTAGAATGGGAGTGGTGTACAGGCCACCATCTCAGATGGAGGAGTTAGACAGGAACTAGCGGACAGATCAGGAGGACCTCAAAGAAGGGTAGTGTGGTGATTGTGGGGACTTCAACATGCCAGGAGTGGACTGGAGCACCCCAACAACCAGGAACAGAAGGAGCAGGTACTGCTGGATGCCTTCCAGGACAGCTTCCTGCTGCAAATGGTCAGTGAACCAACCAAGTTAGGAAATACCCTTGACCTTGTGCTGGCAAATGGGGACTTTGCGAGAGAACTTACAGTGGAGGAACTCCTGTCAGGGAGTGACCACCACTCAGTATGGCTCACATTGGATATGGGCAAGGAAGGAGTGGAATCTGGCACAATAGTGCTGGACTTCAGGAGGGCCGACTTTGGGAGGATGGGGAAGTGGTAAAAGGGTACCTGGCCAGAATTCAATCTAGTATGGACACTAACCAGAGGTGGGAGCTCATAAAGCTGGGGATAGTGGAGGCAACCAAAACCTGCTGCAAAGCCCAGAGCAAGAAGGCTAGGGCTAAGAAACCGATCTGGTTGCGCAAGGAGGTCATGGAAAAGGTAAGGAGGAAAAGAGCTGCCTTTAGGAAGTACAAGAAAACAGGGAGGGGGAGGACAGGGAGGAGTACTTGACAGAATCGAAGGAGGTGACAAGGGCAGTAAGGGGAGACAAAGCATCTACGGAACTCAGGCTGGCACAAGGCATTAAGAAGGGGGAGAAGGACTTCTTTAAGTACATCAGGGAGAAAAGGAGCTGTAAGGACCACATAGTAAGGATTAGGAAGGAGGGGGTTGGTGGAAGCAGGGTGCGATAAGGCGGAAGCACTAAATGAGTACTTCTGCTCAGTATTTACTAAAGAGAAGAGGGGGGTGACACCCAAGGTGGGAGAAATGGCAGAAGCAGGGGGAAGTGGTGACAGATGGGGAAATCATGGAGAGCAGAGTTCGAGAGGGTTTGAAGGCACTGAGGGTGGTCAAAGCGCCAGGCCCGGATGGCATCCACCCCAGGGTACTGAAGGAGCTGGCAGAGGTCCTTGCAGGACCTTGGCAGACCTATTTAATGCCTCACTACATTCGGGTGTGTACCTCAGGACTGGAGGGTGGCTCATGTGGTGCCCCTCCACAAGAGTGGCCCCAAGGATGAACCGGGAAACTACAGACCAGTGAGCCTCACATCCATCGTGGGTAAGCTAATGGAGACTATCCTGAAGGAGAGGCTGGTGGCCCTCCTAGAGGCCAAAGGACTACAGGACAGCAGACAGCATGGCTTCATATGTGGCAGATCCTGCCAAACAACCTGGTCAAGTTCTATGACTGGGTAACTAGGCAACTGGACAGGGGCCATGCAGTGGATGTCCTGTATCTGGACTTCAGTAAGGCATTCGACTCAGTGCCACATGGAAGGCTGGGAAGGAAGTTAGTAGGCACAGGGGTGGGTGCAAAGCAGGTGAGATGGGTAGGAAACTGGCTGCAGGGAAGGCAACAGAGGGTGGTGGTGGTGGGGAGCTCTCACACCCAAGGGCAGTGACGAGCGGTGTTCCACAGGGCTCAGTGTTGGGACCAGTGTTGTTTGGGATATTCATTGCAGACATATCATGGGACATCAAGAGCAAGATCAGTCTGTTTGCTGATGATACCAAGGTAGGCGCGGTGGTGGATGACCTAGGAGGATGGCAGGGGTTGCAGGATGATCTGGCAAAGCTTGAAACCTGGTCAGACACCTGGCAACTGGGCTTTAAAGCCAAAAAGTGCAAGGTGCTGCATTTTGGGATGAAGAACCCAAGGAGGAGTTACCAGCTAGGGGGAGTGCAGCTAGCCCAGACAGAGGAGGAGAAGGATCTGGGTGTGCCTACAATAAGGTCAATGAACAACTCGGCACAATGTAGGAAGGCAGCACAGGCCAACAAAATGCTGGGTTGTATTGCAAGGGTATATCCTGAGGAGGGATGAGGTGATTCTGCCACTGTATAGGTCTAGTTAGTTAGACCACCTGGAGTACTGGTGCTAGTATTGGCGTCCGGATCTGAAGAGGGACATTAGTTACTGGAGGGGTGTGCAGTAGAGCGACAAAGATGATCAAGGGGCTGGGGACTTACTCATATACGAGGAGGTTGAAGGAGTTGAACATGTACTCACTGGAGGAGAGGAGAGACAGGGTGACATGATTGAAACCTTTAAATACATGAAAGGAATAAACAAGACGGGTACAGAGGGCTGTTCAAAGTAAGGGAGGGAGGGTCACCAGGGGCCATGATATGAGACTGGAGCGAGGAAGGTTCAGGAGGAGATGAGGAGACACTTTTACAGAGACGGTGGTGGCTGGGTGGAATGCGTTACCTGCTGAAGTGGTATGCAATAGAAGAGTGGACTGCTTCAAACGAGGATGGGACAGGACAAGGGGGAGGGTTAATGAAGGGGAAGGGTGGAAGGGAGGGGCAGCTGCAGAATAAGGGGCGCTAGCTGCACATTTGAGCAGACTTGATAGACCTCTAGGCCTTTATCTGCTGGCAAATTTCGTATGTTCGTATGTTCGAAAAAATGCCATCAGGGCAACAAAAAGTGAATATTGTAAATCTGCCCTGATCAGCTCTGTTAAGGACGGAGGAACATAAAAAACGTAGTCAGCGGCTCCTCCAATTTGGGTTTTTCTGATACGATCATTGGAGGGTCAGGTTGTAATAATCCACTCACGATTGCTAATGCTTTAAATTCCCACTTTTCGGACTTGTCCATGCTTACCTCCTTTTTCCCTGCTGTAGGGGATATTAGAGGCCCCTTGGCCGCTGTCCCTCAGGAGGCTCACTCCTCTCGTCCATTATTTTCTCTCAGGGCTGTGTCTGTCAAGGAGACGCAGAGACTTCTCTCTGGTCTCTCCCCACACTTCAACGCTGGCCATGATAACATGGAGTCCAAGCTTCTGAACCTGGGTACTCCCTACATTGCCATCCCAGTGGCACATATCTTCAATCTGTCCCTTGCCACTGGTGTTATTCCTGGTATTTGGAAAGTAGCAAGCATTGTCCCTGTTCTGAAGCAAGGTAACCCCAAAGTTCTGGACACTTATTGTCCAATTGCCATCCTGTCGGCCATTAGTAAACTCTTAGAGAAAATTGTGGCTGAACAGCTTACAGAGTATATTCAGACTCATCAGTTGCTGTCCCCTGCACAGCATGGATATCGAAAAGGGTACGGCACGACCACTGCCCTTGTCTCTGTTTCTTCCAGCATCAGGGCGGCCATGGAGCAGGGCAAACTCTCTGGGGCTATATTCATTGACTTATCCAAGGCCTTTGACCTTGTAGACCATGCATTACTCTGCTCACAGATGCGGTCCTTAGGCCTGTCCCCCCCTGCCTTGAGTTGGCTGAGAAACTACCTCCAGGGCAGAACACAGCAGACTAAATTCAACAAGGTCCTCTCTGACCCCACTCCGGTGACCTCTGGTGTCCCACAGGTATCAGTTTTGGGGCCCCTTCTCTTTTCTGCATTTGTTAACCTCCCTGCTGCTGCCTCCAACTGTAGTGCCACCCTTTATGCAGATGATCTTGTCATCCTTGCACATACTCAAGACACTGGGGTTCTTAACCTTCAGCTGAGTGAGGCCTTTAAGAATACTCAAGCCTGGGTAACATCCCACAAGCTGGTCCTCAATCTGAAAAAAACTCAGGCCATGCTCTTTGGGTCAGCAACCAAGATCAAGGCCTCCCCTGTCCCTCTATGTGTCGGTGGTGTGGATGGCTCTCCCTTCCTAACCACAGTTTCAATAAAATACCTTGGGGTTACACTTGACCCCCAACTCAACCTGGGGAGTCACATAGACATAGAATTTGACGGCAGATAAGGACCGCTTGGCCCACCCAGTCTGTCCATTTCCCTACCTAATGGATAAGCTGCAGATCCTAGTTAACCAGCAGCCTACTTCTTTCTACCCCCAACCCCTAGAATTGCCTTATGACTGTCCCATGCAAGCTTGAATTCAACCACTGTTTTTGACATCCTAAATGTTTGTAGAACCGTAAACTGCAAACTGGGTCTTGCCTACAGGGCAAAGAAAAACTTGATGTCTGCAGCTCACTTGGCACTGGCCAGAGGTGTGCTGCTCCCTTTACTAAGCTATGGCCTTCTCCTGTTCACTGGCACCTCCAAGGTCCACCTTGCCAGGTGGAACACGACGTATAACAGCATCTGTCGCTTTGCCCTGGCTGTCCCACATCTCACCCACCATTGCAAATTATACAACAAACTAAGCTGGCTTTCCCCAGCCAATCACTTGAAATACGGGTTGGGCTGCTTCGTAGGAAAGGTGCTCAGAACTGGCACCCTATCGGGGCTTGCACAGCTTCTCCTGCCTGCTGTATCCTCCTCCTCCTACTCCTGCAGGTCTCAGGGTCCGGCAGTGCTCAAAGTTCCATATACTTGAACCCTAATGGGGGATAGGGACTTTACTACATGTACTCAGAGGCTATGGAACTCCCTTCCTGACCATGTACATCCCCCCCTCCCAACTGTGTCTCTGGAATTCCCTGTGGGAGCACTTGAACTGTCCTCGGTGTGTGGGTGTCCCAAGCCGCCCTAACCAGGTCTCCAAATTGGTCCCTTTCGATCCACTGCCTACTGTCCTTTAATCTCTGGGTAGCATGTGATTGATCACCATCTGCTTATGAATTAAGTGGCCCTGGTAAATAGGGTCACTTATGCAATGTAATTACCATTGAATGTGTTAGTCTATTTATTCTGTATGTATATGTATATTTTACCTATTACTGCTCACTGTATACTATCTATGTTTATCTTGCTCTCTTGTAACTCTGTACATTGCCCCTCTTGTTGTTATGTACCTTGTTTGAACCTGTATTTCCATTGTACTCTCCAGGGTCGTACCTGAAAATAGGCATACAGATTGTCTAGTGTACCTACCTGGTCAACAAAAGCTAAATAAATAATAAATAAATTAATCCAGATATGGGAACACTTGCATTCCGATTTTCCTGAGGTGCACCGTGAGAACTGCACAACACTTTGTAAAAACTTGAGGCGCCGAGGATAGCCCAAAGGACAGGACTCTGAACTGATAGTGTTGATCCAATGCCACAAACCTTAGGTATTTGTGGTGCTTTGGGTGTATGAGAATGCGTTGGTAGGCATCCTGCATGTCCAGGGAGGCTAACCAATCGTGCCGATGAATCAAAGGTAGCAGGGTACCGAGGGATATCATCTTGAACTTCTCCTTGTGTAGGAACTTGTTTAACTTTCTGAGATCCAGAATGTGGCACATGCCGCAAGTTTTCTTTGGGACCAGAAAGTAATGGAAGTAGAAACCTGTGTTTCATTGATCCAGCGGAACTACTTCTACTGCCCTGTTGTTCAGAAGGCCTTGTACCTTGGAAGC
Source organism: Neoceratodus forsteri (assembly GCA_016271365.2). Taxonomy (NCBI): domain Eukaryota; kingdom Metazoa; phylum Chordata; order Ceratodontiformes; family Ceratodontidae; genus Neoceratodus; species Neoceratodus forsteri. The sequence goes on along the minus strand of CM028137.1, from coordinate 820,718,953 downwards.
AAGATGGTCCAACTGTGCCGCCGACTGCCTGGGCTGTCGTTTGGGAGGATCATCTAGAGGGGTTTCCAAAAAATTGAGAGTACCACTCGCGGATTATCCTGAGGACCCATTTGTCTGATGTTACAGATTTCCATTAGTTGTAGAACCGAGTCAGACATTCTCCCACTGCTGAGGAGTTCTCCTTGGGCAGCTGAGGTGGGACCTGAGCCAGAAACTCAGAAGGTGACACTGGGCGCTTTTGGGCCTTGTGCCTTCTGTTGCACTTTCTTTTGCAGCTGAGGGTTCTGGTTTCTGTTAAAACCTCCTCTGCCTTTGCCCCGAAAGGACTGATGGTTGTGAAACTGGCGTTTGTTCCCACCCCCTCAGGAGGAGGCGGGTGTAGGTCTGGCTGTCTTAATGGCAGACCTAGTCTTCAGTGTGGCCTCTAGTGCTTGCTCCACGTGAGCTCTGAACAGATACATACCGTTGTAAGGCCATGACTTGCTGCTGGGCGTCATTCGTGAAGCCCGAAGTATGCAGCCAAGAGTGGTAATGGGTGTAGATGCCAGCCGCCGCCCGGGAAGCGGTATCAAAGGCATCCATTGCAGCTTTAACCTGTTGGTTATTGGACTCAATACCCCTAGTTATGGTTTGAAGTAGCTCTGAGTTAACCTCCAATTAGGGCAGAGCTTCTACCATTGCTTTGAGCGAATGCCAAAGAACATACTCATATTGAGAAAAATAGCCCTGGTAGCTGGCAATGCACATGCCCAGGGTTGAGGCAGCAAAGACTCTCTTACCTAAGGTGTCTATCTTGTGAGATTTTTTGTTTATAGGATGGGCTGTAGATTCCTGAGGGAGGACAGCCTTATCATTCTCTGCCAGGACCACTATGGCATCAGCAAAGGCTTGTGAGGCCAAGATGGGGCGATCCTTGGGAGGGGCATATTTCCTGTCTATGGACTTGGCCACAGAAGGAGTAAGAGCCAGATTCTTCCACACCACTTGTGAAAGGGTCTCGAAAGAGGGCTACACCAGAGGGGTTAAATCCAAAGGGATTTCCGGGACTTGAAGATATTGGAGATGCAGAAGTTTCCCAGGATCAATTTCTGTGGTCTGGAGAGAAAGGGTAGAATTTAAATTCTTGAGCAGTGACTTAACGCAAAGGTCCTCAATAACAGGTTCTGCAGGAGGATTGATCCCTGCCTCCAGGGCAGTGTCAGCATCAACATCATCACCCAGTCTAAGATCTGAATCAGGCTCAAAATCATCTCCTGACAGTCCAGGGATGACTGCATAGACAGGAACAGAGTGAAAACCAGGAGAAAGAATCAAGGGTCAAAAACCTCTGGAAACTAGACGGTGCCACATCCATCCCCGGTGCTGAAGAAAACAGCGCCGAGAACAAAGAAGGAACTGTCACAGAAAATAGCGTTGCAGACAGTGCTGACAAACAGCGTGACACCGCACCCAGTGCCGATGCCACCCCCAGCGCCGATGGATAGCGTGGCACCGACACCAGCCCCGATGCCGAGGACGGCGCTGAGAGCCCGCGGTGCTGCAGATGGCGCCGACAGCACTCGCAGCACTGCAAGGGACTTCGGCGCCAGAGAAGCCGGCACCGCAGATGACGGCAACATCACAGAAGTCTGAGAACTGCGATTTGAAGTTACAGGATGAAAAATGGCAGGAGATAAGGGCATCAGTTTTTAGACCCCTGTGCCGTAGCCATGTGAGGGGGAATAGACACCAGAGCACGAAATTGACGGCACCGAAGAAGGCACCGCACGACTAGGAAGACCTAACTGCCCTGCCTGCCATTCTGGAACTGAAGGGCTCAAAGGCCCTGGTGTCGACTGGCTGGTTCGGGCAATCAGGCCAACCTCTGAGCCCACTGCTCCATAAGAGCAGCCCACTGGTGAAACTGCTCATCGGAAGCTCCCCCAACAGGCGTAGAGGAGCTCCGGTGTTGAGGTCGGCCACCAGAGACAAACTGGCGACTCAGACAGAGGTGGAGACCGGCACCTGGCCCTACTAACCAACCGTCTACGGGCAGATGTACCAGAGGACGACCTTGAGTGATGCTGTTTCTTCTTCAACCTGCGTCCTGAAGAAGAAATTGAAGCCGAACGGTGCCGAGAATGGGACTGTTTCTTTTTATGCTTTCGGGGAGACTGCCCATCTCTCTGAGCATTGGACTGTCCATTGTCAGACCCCCCCTCCAGGGAGGGCGGTGGACCAGACCCCACCCCGCTGACTGAACAGCTTCCATACGAAGTTTTCCTACCGTCACCTGCCCCACTCATGGTCAACTCCATTAATGGAGGGCTGAAGACTTCTCTCTTGTATAAGTAGAATTTATTAAATAAAATCGGTACTTATCGGAGATAAAATACAAAACAAACTGAAAACTAAGCTGCTAGTTTGAAGTTTGACTCCTGGAGGGTGACGTCGTCACTGAAGCACACTCATGGCAGGAAAAAAGGAATTGAGGCAGTTGGAGGGTCGACGCCGAGATAGTTATTACTGCATGTGCCAGGCCTGCGGTGCCGCTCCTCGCGGCTCCATCTCAGATGCTGGCCCTCCTGAAAAAGTTTGCTCCATTGGGTCCTAGCATCCAGTGTACTCCCATTAGTGTGAATGAGTGGTGGAGACTTTATGTCCAGGAAGATCTTACCGTAACAGTAGATCTTCAAGAGAGGCTCTTGCAGTAAGTATTCACAAATAGGACTAAGCCACCAGGTGTCAGGACCCCATGGAAAAATCTCTAGCTAGCAGTCTCTGGCTGGGGACCGCTCCCACATCAGCTGACTGGCATCGGCCTACGTCACTATAAAGGCGCGGTCTCCCACACCTGCCTTCCAGTTCTTTCCCGCCAGAGGCCGGAAGGGCATGACAGGAGAGAAGAGGATATGCCCCCTAAGAAGAAGAGAAGAAACTCAAGGAGACAGAGGGATGAAAGGTAATACCTATTGCAAGAGCCTCTCTCGAAGATCTACTGTTATGGTAAGTTCTCACATAACTGTTCTATCTTACTTCGAGATGGCTCTTGCAGTAGGTATTCACAAACAAGACTGAATCTCAAGCATTCTGAGACAATGCTGAGAAAGGGAGGAGGAAAGATCATCCACAGTAAACTGGAAAGGCTAAATAGGGATTCACACCAGAAGTCCCTGCAAGATAGCCAATCCGAAGCTTGCTCTACGGCGAGAGGCCACGTCCAAACTGTAATGTTTCGTGAAGATATGGATAGAAGTCCAAGTGGTGGCTGCACAGATTTCTGCAGCTGACATATTTCTGAAACAAGCAGCAGAGGCAGCAACTCCCCTTGTGGAGTGGCCTCTGACTTGACCCGGAAGGGTCTTGTATTTGTCATAACAGAAAGTAATGCAATTTGCTAACCACTTAGAGAGGCACTGCTTGGAAATAGCATTGCCTTCTCTCTTGTGCATAAAGAAAATGAAAAGTTGATCCGTTTTTCTGAAATCTTTTGTTCTGTTAGTGTAGTATCTCAGAATCCTATGAACATCCAATGTATGCAGAAGGTACTGTCCGTGATTTGAGTGCTCTGGAAAAAAGATTGGGAGCTCAATGGATTGATTTAGTGTGGATTCAGGGACCACTTTTGGAAGAAACTTAGGGTTTGAATGCATGGCCACCCGTTCCCTGTGGAAAATCAAGTAAAGGATCTTACACATCAGGGCTTGAAACTCGGAGATCCTCCGAGCCGAGGTGATGGCCACAAGAAAAAGTGTCTTCCAGGAGACAAATTTTAGATCCGCAACTGCTGCCGGTTCAAAGGGAGGCAGCGTGAGTTTCTCCAAAATAAAATTCAGATCCCATGGGGGAGCAGGATTACGGATCAGGGGTCTTAAGTGAAGAACCTCTTAAAGGAAAGTCTTGGAGACCTCCAATTGAGCAACTATCTTGTCCCCCAAGGGAATGTGGTAGGCCAAAATGGCAGCCATATGAACCTTCAAAGAGGAGTAACTAAAGCCCAGATCATAGAGGTGCCTCAGGTAACCCAGGATTCTGGTTGCAGGGCATGAAAAAGTTTCCAGATCCTTGGAACCTGTCCAAATGGAAAATCGCTTCCACTTCATGGCGTAGGTAGACCTGGTGGAAGGCTTTCTGGCCTCCACCAAAATGTCTGCCACTAGAGGTGAAACGCCGAAGCGAGCCATAGCTACGTCCGCAGGAGCCAAGCATGAAGGTGGACTGATTTGAGTCTGGATGGACCAGGGTCCCCTGATCCTGGGTCAGCAATTCCTGTGACAAAGGTAGTGGAAGAGGAGGATCATCTGAAAACTGTTGCAGAAGGGAGAAGCAAACTTGCCTTGGCCAGAAGGGAGCGATGACAATCATTCACGCCCCTTCTGCCCGAAGTTTGTTCAGTACCCTCGGAATCAAAGGAATGGCGGGGGGGAGGCACAGATGAAATCTGCCTTTCCAGCACTGAGAGAGCACGTCCTGCCAAAAAACATCTCACCCTGGAGCGAGTAAGCAGAAGGCAGGAAGCTTGGCGTTGTCGGGGGAGGTGAATAGGTCCACCTGAGGAGTCCCCCAGTGCTCAAAGATATCATTTATGACCTCTTGCTTGAGTTTCGACTCATGAGACTTGGCTGATGACCAACCAGAGTATCTGCCAGGGTGTTTTGCACACCTGGCACGTGGACTGCCATCAGATGCATGTTGTTCTGAGATGCCCAATACCAGACTCTCATTGCTTCCCGACACAGGGAATAGGAACGAGTTACTCCCCGTTTGTTGAGATACTAGACTACACACACGTTGCCTGATTGGATCAGAAGGTGACTGGGAAGAATGAAGGGAAGAAGAGCCTGTAGGGCATACAGAACAGCCCTCATCATGAGAACACTGATGTGTAACCTCTTCTCGAAGTGAGACCAGGTTCCCTGAGTTTTTTGAGACCCTAGGTGGGCTCCCCAACCTGCACCTGATGTGTCCGTGTCAGAGTCTGGGTGGGATGATCAGTGCAGAAAGAGACCCCAGGCTGAGGTTATTCTTAACCGTCCACCACTGCAATTCCCTGATCATTGGGTCCGACACTAGGACCTCGTGATTCAGATCATCCTGGGACTGTTCTCATTGAGAATGGAGAGTCCACTGCGAGACTCTCATATGGACTCATGCCAGAGGAACAGTTGGGATGGCTGCCACCATGAGCCCGAGAAGCTGAAGGACCTTCTGGGCCCCGACTCGTCTGAGGCAGGACAGAAGGCGAGCTTGGGTTAGGAGCATCTCGATTCTGTCCAAGGACAGAACGGCCCTGCCTAGGGTTGTGTCCAACACTGCCCCAATGAACTGCGGCCATTGACAAGGGACCAAATGGAACTTGGTTTGGTTGACCGTGATACCCAGGCTGGAAAAGACCTCCAGGGTAAGGGGAAAGGGAGCATTTGAGGTCCTCCCCGGATGGAGCCACTAGGAGCCAGTCATCCAGGTAAGGGAAAACTTGAACTCCTTGGGTACACAGGAAGGCTGCCACTACCGGGGGGAGCCAAGGAAAGGCCAAATCGGAGGGCCCTGAACTGGTAGTGTGCCCCCTGGAAACAAAAATGGAGGTACTTGCGATGGGAAGGGCGTATGGGAATATGCAGGTAGGCATCCTGCATATCCAGGGTGCATAGCCACAGTCCTGACCGGAGCAGGGGAAGAAGACTCTGCAGAGAGAGCATTCAGAATCTTTTGTACTCCACATACTGATTTAGAGAACTGAGATCCAGGATAGGTCTCAGGTCACCTGTTTTATTTGGTACTAGGAAGAAGTGTGAATAGTAACCTGTCCCCTGGTAGGGGGAGGATACAGGTTCTAGCGCTGCCTTTCTGAGAAGGGAGCTGATCTTCTCGAGCACCAGTGGTATGTGAAGAGGGGAGTACGACATTGGAGAAGGTGGTCTGTGAGGTGGTTTTTGGGTAAACTCTATTGAGTGTCCCATCGACACCAACTGTAGAACCCATGCATCAGTAGTTATTCTCTCCCAGCCCGGCAGATGGGAGAAAAATCTTCCCCCTACTGGTTCCTCTAGAGATACCAGAGGAAGAGGGAGAGGCAGGGAGTCAGGAGGAAGAGGGCAGAGTGGTGGCTGGGAGTCTTACGAGACTTACTTGGGGGAGCTTTGGCCGCTGACGTGGCTCAGCATTTGTTAGAATGCTTAGTCTGCATCTGCTTCTGTTGTTGGCGGTTTTGGCACTGAAAGGGACGCTTCTGGCCCTGAGAGGATTTGTATATGGTCTGGACCAACTTTAATGCCAAACCCTTCTCTTGTAATTTGGTGATGATGTCTTTAACATCACCTCTGAACGAAACTGATTGCCGAAAAAGGGCATCGTGTACAGCCATCTGTACCCCAGGGGCCAAACCTGAAATACGAAGTCAGGGATGACGACGTAAACTTACGGCAAAAGCTGAGCTTTGACCTGCAGTGTCCACTGCATCGTAAGTGGCACGCAGCATGTGCTTACAGGCCAAATGAGCAGAACGGACCAGATCTCCCAGTTCCTGCTTCGTCTGGGAATCTGGGAGAGAGTCCAGTTTTGATTCCACCTGTCTCAGAACAGACTTCTGGTAGACCCCCAAATGTCCCACATAATTAAGGGCTCTCAAACCCAGGGTAGAAGATGCATAAATCTTCTTGCCATATTGGTCCAGAAGACTGGATTCTTTGTCAGGGGAGATGAGCTAAGGTGCTTAGGGTTGGCAGTTCTGTCATGGGCAGCACTAATGACAGCCAAATCTGCCTTAGGGTGAAGACTAAGAAAGTCTTTGCCCTCAGGAGCCTGGTAAAGCCTATCTGCCTTGCGAGAAAGAAGAGCTAATGAGGAAGGTTGCTTCCAAATCGAGGAAACAAGACCCTCATGAGGCTCAATCCAGGGAGGAATCAGTGTAGAAGTTTCAGGAAGATCCAGGTGAAATGGAAATCACGTACCTACCTTAATTCTTAATCTTCTTGGATGAAGTCTCCACCACTCATTCACACTAATGGGAGTATGCTGGAGGAGCTAGGACCCAGCGGGAGCCAAACTTTTTCAGGAGGGCCGGCGCAAAAATGGAGCCTCGAGGAAGCAGCACCACGAGCCAGGTTCGCATGGTATAAACTACAGTGGCGTGAAAAAGTATTTGCCCCCTTCCTGATTTTCTCTATTATTGCATATTTGTCACACTGGATGTTTTCAGGTCTTTAGACAAAATATAATATTAGATAAAGGGAACCTGAGTGAACAAATAACACTTTTTTTTTTAACTTATTTCATTTATTTAATGAAAAAGTTAACCAACACCAACAGGCACTGTATGAAAAGTAATTGCCCCTAGTTAAATCAACCCAATTAAAGGGATAATTAGAGTCAGCTGATTGAACACAGCCAGGCTTGATTACAGCCAGCCCTGCTCAATATAAATCTCACTTATTTTGACCCTTACCATCAGAGTCACGTTGCCAGCACAAAGATTCAACAAGCACATTATGCCATGATCAAAGGAAGTTCTGAAAAGATCAGAAAAATTTGTTGCCCTCTATCAGTCTGGAAAGGGTTACAAAGCTATTTCTAAGGCTCTGGGACTCCATCGAACCACAGTGAGAGCCATAATTCCAAATGGAGAACACTTGGAAGAGTAGTGAATCTTCCCAGGAGTGGGCGGCCTGCCAAAATTACTCCAAGGGCGAGCGAAATCATTCAGGAAGTCTCAAAGATCCTAAACAACATCCAAAGAACTGCAGGCTTCTCTTGCCTCAGCTAAGGTCAGTGTTCACGACTCCACAATCAGAAAGAGACTGGGCAAAATGGGCTTCATGTGAGAGTAGCAAGGAAACCACTGCTAAACTAAGAAGAACATAAATGCTCGTCTCTCATTTGCCAAGAAGCACCTGGATGATCCACAAGCCTTTTGGGAAAATGTTCTATGGACAGATGAGTCCAAAGTGGAACTTTTGGATGACATGGATCCCATAATGTCTCAGTAAAGCAAACACAGCATTCCACAGTAAGAACACCATACCAACAGTCAAACATGGTGGTGGTAGTGTGATGGTGTGGGGATGCTTTGCTGCCTAAGGACCTGGATGACTTGCTATAATTAAAGAAACCATGAATTCTGCTCTGTACCAGAAAATTCTTAAGGAGAATGTCCGGTCATCCTTCCGTCAGCTGAAGCTGAAGTGAGTTGGGCCATGCAGCAAGACAATGATCCAAAACACAAAGCAAGTCCACATCAGAATGGCTAAAGAAGTAAAATTAAAGTTTTGGAGTGGCCTAGTCAAAGTCCAGACTTAAACCCAATAGAGATGCTGTGGCAGGACCTAAAACGAGCAGGTCATGCTCGAAAACCTACCAAATGTTACTGAATTAAAGCAGTTCTGCGAGGAAGAGTGGGTTAAAATTCCTCCACAGCGATGTGAAAGACTGATTTTGAATTATAGGAAGTGTTTGGTTGCAGTCATTGCAGCTAAATGTGGCATAACCAGTTATTAAGTGTAAGGGGGCAATTACTTTTTCACACAGTGCCAGTTGGTGTTGGTTAACTTTTTTTCATTAAATAAGTGAAATAAAAAAAAAAACAAGTGTTATTTGTTCACTCAGGTTCCCTTTATCTAATATTACATTTTCTCTAAAGACCTGAAAACATCCAGTGTGACAAATATGCAATAATAGAGAAAATCAGGAAGGGGGCAAATACTTTTTCACGCCACTGTATATCTGTGTCAACCCTCCAAACGCCTCAATACCTTTTTTTCCGAGGAGGTGCAACGTAACTAACCTAGAGAGGAGTAACCTAAAAATTGGACATAAGATAGTCCGAATGACCCGTATAAGAAGGGTCAAATAACCAAGTCTTCACAGTCCAATGATTGAAGGAGTGAAGACTATAAACAGAGAAGTGAGCTTGGGGGATGACGGGCATATGAATAAGTGGTGGAGACTTTGTCCAAGATCGAGAATTACAGTAGCTACATAATTTCCATATCTTCCTGGACATAAAGTCTCCACCACTCATTCACTCTAATGGGAGAGTACTGAGCTAAAATCCCCGAGACGGGCAGCAGAGAGGAGCTCACTTTTTAGGACAGAAGTCCCTTAAGAACTGTCCTGCCAAAGGACTGATGCTGTCTGGCATGGATGTCCAAGGTGTAGTGCTTAACAAAAGTGTGCACGGAGCTCCAGGTAGCCACATTGCAGATGTCTGAAATGGAAACATTGCGCATTTCTGCCAGCGATGCCTCGACTGCTCTGGTGGAATGAGCATACACTCTGCATTCCAGCTTGACCTGTGCAATGAAGTAATAGTGGTAAAGGCATGCCACCAACCACGCTGAAATGCACCTGATAGCAACAGGCTAACCCAGCCGGGTCGTGCTGAAGGAGACAGATAGTTGCTGAGCCTTGTGAATTTCTTCTGTTCTATCCAGATAGAACCGCAAAGCTCTCTTTACATCCAGATAATGAAGGGTATGCTCTCCCTCATTCTGGGAGTTAGCAAAGTAGGTAGGAAGGACTAAAGGTTGATTCAGATGAAATTCTGAGACAACTTTAGGAAGGAACTTAGGATGAGTCCTAAGAACTACTTTGTCCTTGTGAAATACAGTATACGGGGGGTCTGTGACCAAGGTGTGTATTTCTGATACCCTACAAGCAGAAGTAATGGCCACCAGGAATGCCGTCTTCCAAGTGAGGAATTTCAACTAGCAAGTAGCTAGAGGCTCGAAAGGTTTATGAGTCAGCATGTCTAGCACAAGGTTAATGTCCCAGAGGCTGCAACTGGATGTCTAATAAGAGGTCTGGTATGCAGAATGCCTTTAAGAAACCTCTTAACTACAGGTAACTGAGTCAGCAACATGGAAAGTACTGGCTCATGACATGCAGAAATTGCACAAAGATGAACTTTGACTGTAGAGTATTGCAGACCTGAGTTTAAGATGTCTAGGAAATACTTTATTCGGCAGGCAGAAAAAAGGATTCCAAGAGGATTTTGCACACCAGATAGAGAAACGCTTCCATTTAGCTGTGTAGGTTTTTCTGGTAGCTGGCTTGCGTGCATCTAAAAGGATATCTGAAATTCTACGAGAAACATTTAACCTGTTCACTTCTATCTCCTCAGGAGCCAGGCGTGGAGGTGAAGAGACCTCAGGTTGGAATGAACTACCGGGCCCTGGGTCAGAAGGTTCGTCTGAAGGGGAAGCAGTTTCGGAGAGGTTTCCGACAGCCTGTTGATCAGAGGAAACTAGATCTGATGAGGCCAGAACGGGACAATGAGAATCATTATGCCCCTAAGCCTCCAATTTGAGTAGTACTCTCTGAAGTAGGGGAAGAGGAGGGAATGCGTAAAGAAAGTGTTTTGTCCACTGCAGCCTGAATGCATCCTGACAAAAAATGCCAGATCCTGGATTTCTGGAGCAGAAGAGAGGCAGTTTTGCGTTGTGTGGGGACGCAAAAATGTCCAGGTCCAGAGTTCCCCATTCTTCAAAGAGTGATTGAACGACGGTTAAATCGAGAGACCACTCATGAGAATCTGCCTCCGTCCTGCTGATACAGTCCGCCAGTTCATTTTGTACTCCTGGTAGATAAATATAGGTTACTCACCTGTAACAGGAGTTCCAGAAGTGGCATATGTTGTTCATCCACACTGTCTGGCAGGTTCCTTGCCGCTTTAAATGTTGCCAGAAGGTCTTCAAGCTGGCTCCTCCCACCCACCCGGGTGGTAAAACCCTCAGCTCCACCCCATGATGCCAGATCTAGCCCGCTGGATGCCAGGTTGTGCGTCGAAGGCGGGGAGGTTGGGTGGGCCGTGTGGATGAACAACATATACCACTCCTAGAACTCCTGTTACAGGTGAGTAACCTGTATTTCTAGGGACGTGGATATGTTGTTCAATCCACACTGTCTGGCAGACTCCTAGCAGTTCTCTGGGAGGAGGGAGGCAAGGCGTGCACCCCCCTACTTAGGGAGTAAGGACTGGAGAACCGAGGTCCCAAAACCAGCATCCTGGCGTGACTCTAGGTCAATGTGGTAATGGGAAATGAAGGTGTGTGCTGACTTCCCGGTAGAAGCCTTGCAGATTTCCTGGATAGGGATGTCCCTAGAAGCAGCCACCGAAGCAGCGGTATGGCGGGTAGAATGAGCTCTTATCCCTTTGGGAGGCTCCATGCCCACCAACCTATAGCAGAGATCTATGCAGGAGGTGACCCACCTGCTTATCGTCCGCTTGGCTGCAGGTCTGTCAGGTGAGGCTTCAGCGTAGGTGACAAACAGCTGGCGAACCTCTCCCCGAACTTCAGCAGTTCACTCCTTATAATGAGAACGCTCTTCTAGGGTCCAAAGTATGGAGCCTATGTTCGGCCTCCAAGGTGTGACTGGGGTAGAACACTGGCAGAGTCAACACCTGGTTAAGGTGAAACTCCGACACCACCTTTAGAAGAAATTTCGGGTGGGGGCGAAGGACAACCTTGTCCCTGTGGAAGACCAGATAAGGAGACTCAATGGAAAGCGCCTAGAGCTCTCCCATCCTTCTGGCTGATGTAATAGCCACCAAGAAGGTGGTCTTCCACGACAGGTGGGAGATATCGCACCTGTGCATCGGTTTGAATGGCTTGCCCATGAGCTTAGCAAATACCAGCAGTAGATCCCACAGAGGTGGAGGTTCTCACACCAGAGGGGATATGTGATCAAGACCTTTGAAAAAGCGCCCGACCACCTTCTCCTGCACCACCGACTGCTTGCCAGCCTGCACCCGGTAAGCAGAGATGGCTACCAGGTGCACCTTAAGGGTCGTTGACCAAAGCCCTAGCTGGGAAAGGGACCACAGGCAGTCCAGAATGTTAGCCAAGGAACAGGAAGAAGGGTCCAACTCCTTGTCCTGACACCAAATGGAGAATCTCTTCCATTTGAAGGCATAGCATTTTCTGGTTGACTCCTTACGGGATGCCTCAATGACATTGAGGACCTCGTCGGAAAGACCCAAGGCCTGGAACTCTAGCCGCTCAGTAACCAGGCTGTCAGGTGCTGGGATTGAAGGTCCGGGTGGACAACCTTCCCCTTGTCAACTGAGAGCAGGTCTGGGCGGGCAGGAAGCCACCTTGGGAGCTTGGAGCTGAGGAGATCTGGGTACCAGAACTGGTGAGGCCAGTCTGGGGCTACCAGAATCACCTGCGCCTTGTCCCTCTTCACCTTGAGAAGCACCTTGTGGATCAAGGGAAATGGAGGGAAGGCGTACAAGAGGCCCGGAGTCCATGGCCTCGAGAAGGCATCCACCTGCAGCGAGCCCTGCTGAGGTGGGCGGGCATGAAACAGCCTCAGCTTTGCATTCTCCCTGGAGGCAAACAGGTCCACCTGAGGGTAGCCCCAATAGGAGAACAGGTCTTGTACTACCTCCGGCAGGAGAGACCACTCATGAGAAGCAGCGCCTATCTGGCTGAGGGCATTGGCCAGACTGTTGGAGGCTCCTGCCACATGAATGGCTAGGAGATCCACCTCCAGGCTGATCACAAGAGACCAGATGCGGAGAGCCTCCTTGCACAGAGGCAAGGAGTGCGTCCCGCCCTGACGGCTGACATAGTACATGGTCGTGGTGTTGTCTGTCTGGACCTGAACCACCTAACCCTGTCCAGACTGAGCGAAGGTGGTGAGGGCTAGTCGAACCGCTCGAAACTCCAGCAGGTTGATGTGGCACCGAGACTCCTGAGGGGACCAGAGGTCATGGGCTCTGAGCTCCCCCAGATGGGCACCCCAACCCATCAGAGAGGTATCGGTCATTAGAGTGACCGTCGGCTCGGGGCGGATGAATGGGATACCCTCCTGCAGGTGAGCTGGGATGAGCCACCACTGCAGGCCATCCCACATCTCCTGGGTCACTGTCACCGGCTGGTCCAGAGGACTGGAGCACTGTGACCACTGGCTGGCCAGCCCCCATTGCAGAGGACACATATGCCAGCAGGCCCAACAGACCATGCTGGTGTGCAGGCTGCCATGAGGCCCAGAAGTCCCGGGCACGGTGCAATTGCCCAACCAGAAATGACTGGGCAAAGGAGGAAAGGACCTTGGCCCTGTCCGCCGGGAGCCGGGCTCTGGCTCGAAGAGAGTCGAGCTCTGCCCTAATGAACTGAATCACCTGCAATAGCACAAGTTCCGACTTGGCCTCGTTGATGAGGAGGCCAATCTGAGAGCAGACCTGGAGGGCCAGATCCCTGGACCGCTCCACCTCCAACCTGGAGGGGGCTGCAATCAGCCAGTCATACAGTTAAGGGTAGACCCGGACCCCTCGGCGCCGCAGGAATGCTGTCACCAGTGCCATGCATTTGGTGAAGACCCTGGGAGCTGGAGAGAGGCCGAAGAGCATGGCCCAGAACTTGTAGAGAGATCCCTCTGCTCGGAAGTGGAGGAATTGCTGATGAGATGGATGGATTGAGACGTGAAAGAACGTGTTCTGAAGGTCCAGAGAACAGAACCACGCGCCTGGTTCTAAGGATGGAATGATCTGAGCCAGAGTGACCATCCTGAAGGTGCGAGGCCTTAGGAACTTGTTCAGGTCATGCAGGTCGAGAATGGTGCGCCAGCCCCCCCGTCCGTTTTGGGACTGGGAAGTACTTGGACACAAACCCTGGGTCTGGAGGGGGTTCCACCACCTCGCTGATCACCTCCTTCTGGAGGAGCAAGGCAATGTCAGCTGGGCGAGCTGACAGAGGCTGCGGAACCCGTAGCCCCAGGTGTGGCAACGGCTCAATGGGGAGGGGGAACTGCTTGAATTCTAGAGGCAGACCCCTGCCGACCACTTCTAGCACCCAGCGGTCCGTGGTGATAGTGGACCAGGCGGAAAGGAAGTGGCAGAGCCGTCCCCCCATGGGGGGAACCCGGGTAGGAGTGATGAGGTTGGGGGCGACACCCCTCAACCAGTCACTGGGCAGGCTTGGAGGAAGGGCCTGCTGAGGGACCTCCTGGACCCTTGCCTCCAGGCTTCCTATTAGAGGAAGCGGCAGACTTGGACTTAGGGTGCCAAGTGTGAGCCTGCTGGCCCTGATGCTGGTGTTGCTGGGCTGGATGTGCCGCAGGAGCGGAAGGGCGAAAGGGCTTACACTGCTGTGAGTGGCCTTTGTCCTTCTGGGCAGATGTGACCGAGTCCAAGGTGGCATTGCACTTCTCGATCCTCTGGAGATGGCCTTCCACTCCAGGCCCGAACAAGTCAGTGCCCAGGAAGAGAACTTCTGCCAGCTTGTGCTGGGTGTCTGCCTTGAAGGTGGAGATCCACAGCCATGCTCTGCGGCCCATGGCCACTGAGGCTGCTACTGACCAGGAACAAGAGTCACCAATGTCTAAAGAAGTTTGCAGCTGTTGTTTAGCCACAATCTTCCCTGATCCTGCACCTGCTTGACCATCGTCTGAAGGTCAGCCGGGAGATGAGGAATCACCTCATCCAGGGAGCCCATAAGGGTGTGTGAGAAATGTGCCATCAGAATGGCCGAGCTAGCCTGACGAAGGCCTAGGGAGGAAGCACTGTAAACCTGGAACGCTGGAAAACACTATCGGCCACTAACCCCTCCACAGAGGGGTGCTCCGAGAAACTGGAGAGTGAACCGGTGAGGACCGCGTACTTTCGGGCCACCACGTGACAAGATGCTGGCTGCTGCCAAAACCCCAGGACCGGGCCAACAATGGCTTGCCACTCGAAAGGGCCTCCGTAGGGGAATCCCCCAGTCCGCATTCTGTAAGGGAATACTTGGCTCTGCTTTTGGACGAGTTCGAGCTGCATCCCAGTAGACTCTGAGATGAGTCGAAGCATACCCAGAAATGAGGATGGGCTCTCGTCCACCGACTGGCCTCCTGCAGACTCCAGGTCAATTGTCCTGGAGAACAGGGAGGAGTCATCATCAGACTCTGAGGAGTCTGTGAACAGCTGCCGAGCGCCTGAGCCATCCTCCATCTGCTGAGGTCGATCGGAAGTGAGGGTGACCGACAACCTATGTGGCAAGCCTTGACCAGACAGAGAACCCTTGGTCGGGGCCTCGGTCTTCGGTTGTGGAAGCGGAGGTTCCACCACAGTGGGTGGAGCAGCCAGTTTCAGCCAAACAACTGGCGCCGGGGGCAGCTCCTCGACTACCACAAGGGGTTGTTTCAGCTGCTCTGGCGACAGCCACTTAATGGCCGGAGAAGGCGATGGAGTCGGCTTGTTATCGGACAGTAAAAGTTGCTGCCACATCAAGTTCTCGTAGCGCCGGCGCAACTTGCGTGGAGCCTATCCTCCGAAGAGGACGAGCGGCGACGCTGCATTCTATGGTGCCGAGACCGAGACCACCAATGTCGGTGGGACCGGCTGGACCTGTAAGAGGACTGAGACCTTCGGGGATTCCGAGGGTGGGTCAAAGAGGGAACGGAGGGGGGACTTCGGCACAGGCAAGTCCTCGGTAATCACCGGGGGAACCGGTGAAGAAGGGTTGTCGGCATCTCCAGGTGACAAACCGTCCGACAGGTTGAGAAACATCTTGACCACGTCGACGGATGTCTCGGCCGGCTGACCTGATGGAAACACCATGAAGCCAGCGGCCGCAGCCTCGACTGAAGTCGAGAGTCGACGGTCCGGTGAAAGGGATCTCTCCCGCTCCCACGAACGTCGACTGTGGGACTTACCTTTAGAGTCCTTCTTTCTGGACCAACTGGAATGTCCTGACAGCCCTTCTCCCTTCGTTGAGAGGGAGTGACAAAGCTCCTTAAAAGAAGCAGTGTAGGAGGAGCCCAAGGAGAGTGGGATAAATGCTGCGGCTGAGGAAGAAGAAGCAGCCTGGGCCACCTCCTCCTCAAGGGCGATCATCTGCTCCAACTGCTCCGTGGAGCCCGCTGCTGTGGACACCGCCCAACAGGCCTCCTTAGACTTGACCAGCGGGTATCATTTCTCAGGGCTCCCAAGAAGTAGTCTGGCAGCACGGTCCTCCAAGACCGAAGCCGAGAAGGACTTGCACAATTCGCAAGCCTGCGAATCGTGGTCCAGCCCCAGGCAGTAGACGCATGTGGAGTGCGGATCGGTCTGGAACATCTTCTGCCCACCTGGGCACCGACGGAAGCCAGGAGTCGATTTGTCCATCACAGCTGTGAGGGAAGACAAAGACCGGAGTCTTGTAAATTTTAAAATTAGTTTCAGAAATTCCAAAGAGTGTGGATCCAGGCCTAAAACGCAGAGTGCAAAGGAGGGATCCTGAGCTTCCAAGTGGTAAGGAAGATCTGGTGTCACGGGGCGGAGCCGAGGGTTTTACCACCCGAGTGGGTTGGAGGAGCCAGCGTGAAGACCTTCCGGCAACATTTAAAGTGGCAAGGAACCTGCCAGACAGTGTGGATTGACAACATATCCACGTCCCCAGAAACCACCTGAATTAGAGCCTTGTGTTTCAGGCACCATTCCCAGACTCTCATAGCCTCACTGCATAATGGGTAAGAGTGTGAACCGCCCTGTTTGTTGATGTAATACACCATTGCCTTGTCTGTTTGAAAGAGAATGGTCTTGTGACAGAGTATGTCCTTCAAAGCCTGGACTGCATAGAGGACGGCCCTCCTTTCCAGAACATTTATGTGGAGTTGAGATTCATCCTGAGTCCACGTGCCCTGGGTGTGGAGATCCTGGTAGTGAGCTCCCCAACACATGAAATAAGGGCACCATCCACTGTTTAAAATTCCACAACTGCATTTTATTGCTGAGACACAAAGGCAAAATACAAAACCTGCGGTCAAGTGCCACATAGGTGCTACACAATCCAGAAGGCCTGACCGGTTTCGTGATGCGTACTTCCTCAGGGACGGCCTTGCACCTCAAGTGAATTACTTGAATACAACATTATTGAAAGAGACAGTAACATCGCAATAAAAAAGTTAATGTGAAAATAATAATAACAACACAATAGAGGCACAAGGACAATATTCTGATGCTATGAGGGGTTATTCAAGCCATTACTTAGTAATATTTATTTGTTATTGTAAACGGCAAATTATAACTTATTTTATTTAATTCAAGTACCCCAAAATTATTATTAACATCAGAAAGGCCGTAGTCTCCAGCATTTATAGGTCATGCCAGCACCTCAATAATCCTAAATATAGTAGGCATCATGACAATCTTACATAATTTTATAATGTGTCTATTCTTTTCTTTCAAGAGGCCCACACATAGGGTGCATAATGCATGTCAAAAACAATAATGAAAGACACGTTGCATGCTTTATGCCACATTCCTCTTAGTAGTGGCATCACTCTGCCTTAGAATGTGCTGACATGAAGGATAAAAGGGAGAACCAACTAAACAAGAGAATCAATTCATTTTTAGAAAAACTTTTTCCATTGCACTTTTCAGTTTGCAAATTCTGGCTACACTGAAAAAGCGACAGAAGAGGGCCTTACTTCTAATATATAAAGCAGTTCAGACAAAAGCAGTTCTAAAGCTTATTTCTTACAGCCCTTTTTTGAAAGTTTAAGGTAGGAGAAAGATCAAAACGGTCATTCAGGCCTGGGGCAAAGATCGCCACAAGTCGGAAGGTTTAATAGGCTTCTTTGCATAATAACAAATTTTCAAGGCCACCGCCTCTGACCCCAAGTTTAACCTTTTCAATACCTTCGAAGCTAAAAAAAAAGAAAATGTGTACCTGTGAATGTACTCTCATGTTTGGCTAAAGCATTTTAAAGGTCCCCCTGTTGTATATCACTAAGGTGCTCGCACACTCTGTTTAAGGGTGCGAGACGTTTTCCCTACATAAAAGGAATTACAGACACACGTAGCTAGTGTTTTTCAAAGGGGTTAGAACCCATCTGACCACTTGGTCTATTCTGTGCAACCTGTGGTCAGAAAGAACAGGTTACTCACCTGTAACAGTAGTTCTAGGAGTGGTATATGTTGTTCATCCACACTCACTGGCATTGTCCCTTTCCTCTTTAAATCTGCCGGAAGTCTTCAAGCTGGCTCCTTCCACCCACCCGGGTGGTATATGTCTCGGCTCCACCCCATGACGCCAGATCTTAGCCCACTGGAAGCCAGGTTATGTGCGTCCACAGCCAGGGAGGTCGGGTGGGTCTATGTGGATGAACAACATATACCACTCCTAGAACTACTGCTACAGGTGAGTAACCTGTTCTTCTAGGAGCGTGGATATGCT
The DNA here is from genome assembly GCA_016271365.2 of Neoceratodus forsteri. Lineage (NCBI taxonomy): Eukaryota > Metazoa > Chordata > Ceratodontiformes > Ceratodontidae > Neoceratodus > Neoceratodus forsteri. The sequence goes on along the minus strand of CM028137.1, from coordinate 820,700,837 downwards.
GTTCATCCACACTCATTGGCAGACTCCTAGCAGTTCTCCAGGAGGAGGGAGGCAAGGTGTACACCCCCTACTTAGGGAACAGAGATAGGAGAACGGAGGCCCCAAAACCAGCATCCTGGCGTGACTCAAGGTCGATGTGGTAGTGGGTAATGAAGGTGTTTTCTGACTTCCAGGTAGCAACCCGACAGATTTCCTGGATAGGGATATCCCTGGAAACAGCCACCGATGCAGCAGTATGGTGGGTAGAATGAGCTCTTATCCCTCTGGGTGGCTCCTTGCCAGCCAAATCATTGCACAGACCTAGGCATGATGTAATCCATCTTGCAATGGTCTGTTTGGCTGCAGGTCTGCCAGAAGCGGCTTCAGTGTAGGTGACAAACAGCTGGCGAACCTCTCTGTGAATTTCCACCATCCTCTCCTTATAATAGGAGAGGGCACGTCTCAGGTCCAAAGTATGGAGCCTGTACTCGGTGTCCGAGGTGTAATTAGGGTAGGGTAGTCAACACATGGTTAAGGTGAAACTCTGACACCACCTTTGGAAGGAATTTCAGGTGAGGGTGCAGGACAACTTTGTGTCTGTAAAAGACCAGATAAGGGGAGTCCACCGAAAGTGCCTGGAGTTCCCTTGTCCTTCTGGCTGACGTGATAGCTACCAGTACATGAGTTCGAATGGCTTGCCCATGAGCTTTGCCATAACCAGCAATAGATCCCACAGAGGTGGAAGTTCACACACCGGAGGGGATATGTGATCCAGGCCTTTGAAAAAATGCCCGACCACTGTCTCCTGTGCCAATGTCTGCTGAGAGGCCCGCGCCCGGTAAGCAGAAATGGCTGTCAGGCTGTAAGAGTCGATGACCGTAGACCCCCTTTGGAGAGAGACTAAAGGTAGTCGAGAATGTTAGCCACAGAACAGAATAAGGGGTCCAGACCCTTACCCTGACACCAAATGGAAAATCTTTTCTATTTGAAGGCATAACATTTCCTGGTCGATTCCTTTCTAGATGCCTCCACTAAGGTGTAGACATCTTCGGAAAGACCCAAAGCCTGGAACTCTAGCTGCTCAGGTACCAGGCTGTGAGGTGCAGGGACTGAAGATCCGGATGGAAGACCTTCCCCTGGTTGACAGATATCAGGTCTGGGCGTGTACAAAGTTGCTCCGTGGGGCCTGCAGCTGAGGCTGAGATCATCTGGATGCCAGAACTGGCACGGCCAGTCTGGGGCTACCAGAATCACCTTCGCCTTGTCCCTCCTCACCTTGAGTAACACCTTGTGGATCAAGGGAAATGGAGGGAAGGTGTAGAGGAGGCCTGGAGTCCACGGCCTCGAGAAGACATCCCCCTGCAGCGAGCCCTGCTGGGGGGCAGGCGGGCATGATACAGCCTCAGCTTGGTGTTTTCCCTGGAAGGAAACAGGTCCATTATCGGTTTGCCCCAATGGGAGAACAGGCTGTAAGCTACCTCTGAATGGAGAGACCACTCATGGGATGTCTGGCCTAAGCGGCCTGAGAGAATCCGCCAGCTGGTTCGAGGCTCCTGCCACATGGATGGCTAGGAGATCCCCCTCCAACCGGCTCACGAGAGTCCAGATGCAGATCACCTCCTTGCACAGAAGATGGGAGTGCGAGCCACCCTGTTTGTTGAGGTAGTACATGGTTGTGGTGTTGTCCGTCTGGACTTGAACCACTTGACCCCGGAGCTGAGGAGCAAAAGCTGACAGTGCCAGTCTGACTGCTCTGAGCTCCAACAGGTTGATATGGCATCGGGACTCATTGGGGGTCCAGAACCCATGGGCCCTGTTGTCCCCATGTGGGCTCCCCAGACCATGAGAGAGGCATCAGTTGTGAAGACGACTGTCGGCTCGAGGCGGACAAACGGGATCCCTTCCTGCAACCGGTCTGGGACGGTCCACCATTGGACAGCGTCCCACATCTTCTGGGTTACAGTGACCAGCTGGTTGAAGTGACCATGGTGCTGAGTCCACTGGGCGGCCAGCTCCCATTGGAGGGGGTGCATGTGCAATCGGGCCCAATGGACCACTGAGGTGCATGCTGCCATGTAACCCAGAAGGCGCAAAAAGGCCCGGGCAGGGCTTAAGTGCCCAACCAGAAATGATTGGGCAAAGATGAAAGAACCACCACCCTGTCCACCGGGATCCAAGCTCTGGCTTGACAAGAGTCAAGCTCTGCCCCGATGAAGCCCATCACCTGGGAAGGCACAAGTTCCGACTTGGCCTCATTGATCAAGAGGCTGAGTTGGGAGTAGGTTTGAAGGGCCAAATCTCTGGATCATTCCACCTCCTGTTGGGTGGAACCTGCTAGGGAGCCAATCGTTGAGGTAGGAGTAAATTCTGACCCCTCGATAACGGAGATGGGCTGCCACCACTACTATGCATTTGGTGAAGACCTGTGGGGCCGATGACAGGCACAGAACTAATACAGGGTCCCTTCGACCCTGAAGCAGAGAAACTGCTGATGGGATGGACAGATTGGGACGTGAAAGAATGCGTCCTGCAGATCCAGTGAACAGAACCACATGTTTCGCTCCAGAGATGGTATGATCTAGGACAGAATGACCATCTGAAAGGTACGAGACCTGAGAAACTGATTCAGGTCGTGGAGATCTAGAATGGGGCACCAACCCCCGTCCGCTTGGGCACCAGGAAGTACCTGGAGACAAAGCATGGGACTGCTGGAGGATCCTCCATGGGGGGCTACTGCCTCCTTGTGGAGGAGCTGAGCCACGTCGTCTCTAAGAGCCGACTGGGTGGATGTGGAAATCCGTCCCTCCCGAGAGGCGTCGGCTCGGCTGGGAGGGTACTGCTCAAACTCTAGAGGCAGTCCCCAACCTACAACTTCAAGAAACCACCTGTCCAAAGTGATAACGGACCAGGTGGAAAGAAAGTGGCAGAGCCGACCCTCCATGGGAGGGCCCAGAGCTGGAGTGACGGAGATAGGGGAGGCAACCCCCATCCTGTCACTGGGCAGGCTTATAGGAGGAGGATGAAGCTCCAGGACCTGAGCCCCAGCCTCCTTTGTGGGCCTGCTGGAGTCCAGGCTTGGGCCGAGGGCACCAAGCTTGAGCCTGCTGCTGATGCTGCTGTTGTTGACCTCCTTCATCGGAGGGCTGCCGAACTGTAGGGGAAGAGTGCCGAAAAGGATTCTTCTTCTTCTTCTTCTGCTGGTTCTTGCCCGAAGAACCCTTGGCAGAAGTGGCATTGGACTGCTCTATACGCTGTAGGTGACCGGCCACTCCTGGACCGAACAAGTCGGTCCCAAGGAAAGACACTTCAGCAAACTTATGCTGAGTATCCACCAGTAAGGAGAAGAGCCTCTCAGTCATGCCCTGCGGTGAGAGGCCACTGCGGCAGCCATGGATTGGGCACAAAAATCTCCAATGTCCAAGGCCGCCTGAAGCTGCTGTTTGGCAACAGCACGGCCCTGGTGCCAGACTTCTTTGACCGTGGTCTGCATGTCCGTGGAGAGATGAAGGAGGACTTCATCCAATGACCTGAGAAGGGCATGAGAGAAGTGTGCCATGATGACAGCCAAGCTGGCCTGACGAAGGCCCAAGGAAAAGGCCGTATGGAACTGAGACCTCTCTCGGTCCCAAGATCACCTTCGAGACGAAGAAGATTCTTTTTCTCTCTTTCAAGAGCAGGAGAAGTGCGAGCCCATGGACGCCGCACCCCGGGTGGGGAGAGACTGGCACAACTACTTGAACAAACCTGTAAAGGTGGAGCCTAGGTTCAGTGGGACGAAGAAGCTTCAACTGGCCGAAGCACGAGCGGCTTCTTCCTTGAACACCTACATGCATTCCAGCTGCTCAGCGGAGCCCGCAGCTGTGGAAACTGCCCACCTCTCCTCCTTGGACTTCACCGGAGGGTTCCTTTTCTCCGGTTTCCCCAGTTTCAGATGTGCCCTGTGGTCGTCCAGGATGTTGGGATGGAAGGCCAAGCAGTAACTGCAGGGCAAGGTGTCATTGCCGACACCCAGGCAGTAGACACACGAAAGATGGGGATCGGTGCGCAACATTTTTTGGCCGCAAGGACATCGGCGAAATCCCGGGGAAGATTTTTCCTCCATGATCGATGCTGCAAAAGCGCGATCGCTAACTTGAATGAGTTTTAATTTTGGTAAAACTGAAGATTTGAAAGCCAGGAGCTACAAAGTGCAAGCGCACGAGTGAGGTAACCTGCATCTTCCAGCGGAAAGGAAGATCTGGTCTCATGGGGTGAAGCCGAGATATATACCACCCATGTGGGTGGGAGGAGCCAGCTGGAAGACTTCTGGCAGATTTAAAGAGGAAAGGGACAATGCCAATGAGTGTGGATGAACAACATAGCCATGCTCCTAGAAATCGCAAAATTGGCTCCCTCCACCTCCTAGGGGTTGTTTTCACTACGGCCATTATAAGTTTTATGACGTGATAGAGAAAACTCAGTGTTTCACATCAGTTAACACTGATGTAGTTTTTGAAATATGGGAATTTATAACTTGTTCCACTACCTCTGTGATTTACCTAGCTATGTGTGTCTGTAATTCCTTTTACGTAGGGAAAACAAACTTACATCCTTAAACAGGGAGTGTGCAAGCACCTTAATGATATAAGACGGGGGGGAACTTAAAAATGCTTTAGCCAAACATGTGAGTAAATCCACAGGTACACATTTATTTTTAGATTCGCAGGTACTGAAAGGGTTAAACTTGGGTTCAGAGGCGTGACCTTGAAAATTTGTTACGATGTAAAGAAGCCAATTGGACCTTCTGACTTGGGGCTATCTTTACCCCAGGCTTGAATGACCGTTTTGATCTTTCTCCCTACCTTAAATGTTCAAAAAAGGGCTATAAGAAATTAGCTTTAGAACTGATTTTGTCTGAATTGCTTTATATATTAGAAGTAAGGCTCTCTTCTGTTGCTTTTTCAGTGTAGCCAGAATTTGCAAACTGAAAAGTGCAATGGAAAAAGTGTTTTTTTTAAATGAATTGCTTCTCTTGTTTAGTTGGTTCTCCCTTTTATCCTTCATGTCAGCACATTCTAAGGCAGAGTGATGCCACTACTAAGAGGAATGTGGCATAAAGCATGCAACGTGCCTTTCATTATTGTTTTTGACATATATTATACATCCTATGTGTGGGCCTCTTGAAAGAAAAGAATAGAAACATTATAAAATTATATAAGAGTGTCATGATGCCTACTATATTTAGGATTATTGAGGTGCTGGCATGACCTATAAATGCTGGAGACTACGGCCTTTCTGATGTTAATAATGTGGGGTACTTAAATAAAATAAATTATAATTTGCCATTTACAATAACAAATAAGAAATATTACTAAGTAATGGCTTGAATAACCTCTCATAGCATCGGAATATTGTCCTTGTACCTCTATTGCGTTATTTTATTTTCACATAAACTTTTTATTGAGATGTTACTGTCTCTTTAAATAATGTTGTATTTAAATCATTCACTTGAGGTGTAAGGCCGTCCCTGAGGAAGTGTGCATGCACAAAACTGGTCTTGGCCTTCTGAAGTGTGTAGCACTTGGCTACGAGTTTTGTATTTTGCCTTTGTGTCTCAGCAGTAAAACGCAGTCGTGGAATTTTAAACTGGGGATGGTGCCCTTATTTCGTGTGTTGAGCAATTCTAAGTTTGAGAAGCACATCAGCGAGTGGAGTCTGCTTCCTTGTTGCTTCACTAGTGAGCTCCCCAACCCATCAGGGATGCATCTGTGGTAATGGAGGTCTAATGATCCACAGGGGTGAAGAGATATCCTTTCAGAAGGTTGTATTCCTGAGACCACCAGGTGAGGGACCATTTCAGAGGCTCTGTCACCTTGATGAGAAAGGACCGAGGATGAGTGGTTGGGGATCACTGAGTACTGAGCATCCACAGAAAGGTTCTCATGTGGAGATGAGCCAAGGGCACAGTGAACACCAAGGATGCCATGAGACCCAGCATCCACTGCATCGAGAGAGCTGGAACTGAGCTGTTCTCTGATGAAGCAGGCCATCGGTAGAATATCGCTCCTTCTGCTCTCTGGGAGGAAGGCTTTTGCGCAGGAAGTGTCTAGAAGAGCTTCTGGGAGGGCTGCAACTGCAACTTTTTCAGGTTTAGTAGGACTCCCATGGATGTGAGGAAATCTGAGGACGTGGCCACAGCCTCCAGAGTCTCTTGTCTGGAGGGACTTGCAAGAAGCCAGTTGTCCAGATATGGGAATACTTGAATTCTGATTTTCCTTAAATGCGCCGCGAGAACTGCACAACTCTTTGTAAGAACTCGAGGCGCCGAGGATAGCCCAAACAGCAGGACTCTGAATTGTTAGTGTTGTCCCAACGCCATGAACCTTAGGTATTTGTGGTGTTTTGGGTGTATGAGAATGTGTTTGTAGGTGTCCTGCATGTCCAGGGAGGCTAGTCAATCGTGTTGATGAATCAAAGGCAGCAGGGTACAAAGTGATATCATCCTGAACTTTTCCTTGTAGAGGAATTTGTAACTTTCTGAGATAGAGAATAGGGCACATGCTGCTAGTTTTCTTTGTAACCAGAAAGGACTGACGGTTGTGAAACTGACGCTTGTTCCCACCTCCTCGAGAGGGAACGGGTGGGAGACTAGCTGTTTTAATGGCAAACCTAGTCTTCTGAGTAGCCTCTAGTGCTTGCTCTACCTGAGGCCCACAGATGCATACTGTCGAAGGGTAAGGCCATGACTGCTTGTTGGGCATAATTCGTAAAGCCTGAAGTACGCAGCTAGGAATGGTGACTGGTGCAAATGCCAGTCGCCGCTCTGGCAGCAGCATCGAAAGCATCCATTGCAGCTTTAATCTGTTGATTATTGGACTCGATACCTCTAGTTATGGTCTGTAATAGCTCTGAGTTAACCTCCAACTCGGACAGAGAATCTACTGTTGCTTTGAGAGAATGCCAAACATACTCATACTGAGAAAAATAACACAGATAGCTAGCGATACGCATGCCCAGAGTTGAGGCAGCAAAGACTCGCTTACCCAAGGTGTCGACCTTGTGATATTCTTTGTTTATCGGACGGACTGTGGATTCCTGAGGAAGGACAGCCTTATCATTCTCTGCCAGGACCACTATGGCATCAGCAAAGGCCTGTGAGGCCAAGATGGGGCGATCCTTGGGAGGGGCATATTTCCCATCTATGAACTTGGCTACAGAGGGAATAAGAGCTGGATTCTTCTACACCAATAGTTCTCAGACTTTGTCAGGGTGAGCCTCCTCCAAGCCATAGAAAAGATCTTGAGCCTCCCCCAAATACTGAAATAATCTTGGGCCTCCCTATAGAAAAGCAACATATTTTGCACAGTGTGACGCTTGGCCAGCTGGTTATGATTGTTCTATGATATTTGTAATATAAAAATATAGTGTGTGATTGTCAGTGCTTCCATGAGCGTCCCCCCGCCCACAGGTTTCAGTTACAGTCAAGTGACCTGAAACCAGGAGGTAATTAAAAGACTAGAGAGACTTAATTAAGGGTCTCCTGTAATTAGAACTGACCCAGCTGCCAGGATATAGGGATCATAAACTTTTATGACGTTTTAGAGGCAAAAACATTTTTTATACCATGGTGTGAAAAGTCATAAAAATCCTTTGATGTGCCCTGGGAAGAGGAACTGCTCGAGATCAAAGAGGGGATGTTAATTAAGGAGTTATATTGGGAAATTAGTTTTTGCTGAAGTCACAGTTTTTAAAATATCTCCTGACAGGAAGATCACTGTTTGAATAATTTTTATATTCTAAAAGGAGGAGCTAGATGGCATAATAGAAGGGGTTGGAAACAGAGTTTAAACTGTATTCTGTGTTTCAACTGAGTGACATTTTCTTCTTGGGCTCTTAAGAAACAAGATCCAACTTAAGCACTGTAAAGAGGTAATACAATAGATAGGAAAAGTCTAACTGTATGTTGGTAGGAGTTTGTAGTTTGCTTTTCTTTTCTTTTAAGTGATTGTACATTTTTTTTATATAGTGTTCTGTGTTTACATTTAACATATTTTTATCCATTTTTTTAGTAAACCTTTTATTCCAAAGACTGCCTGGGTGTGCCTTCGGAGCAATTTTTGCATGTGACGTATAGAGGGTTAAAACTGACAAAAACTGTTCATAAGCTTGATGGTGTTACCAAACTGGGAAAAGGTAAGTACATACCTAAGGTCTTTTATAGAGTTTTAAGGGTTCATTTTGGATACCTGGTTAGGCAAAAGATATCTGGCATCCCCCCCCCCCAAAGAGCAGATTATCTGAGCTTGAACATCTGGGTACGCTAGCATAAGGTTCACAGTTTGAATCCCCCAGAACTTGAGACTAAAGGTGATTCGGACCCACAAGCAAACAGGACGGTTACCTTGTCTGTTACCTGTTCACAATACTGCGCTCCGAGGTTGGCACTATGGGAGAAGAGGGCCTGACCTGCTGAGTGCGTTTGTGTCACACTGTATGTCAGGATTAAAGTGAAACTCCTTTAAGCAGTTGGCTCTCATTTGATTCAGTTTATTGCAAATTCCCCACAGCCAGCCAACTTGCTCCACAATTTTGACTCTCATGCTATTGATACCCCTTGTTGCAATACTTTCATGAATCAGAGCACCTTGTTTGTGTGTTTCCCGTGTATCTGACATGACCTACCTACATACCTTTGTCTCTCACCTGCTGGCCTACTCTTAAGCAACTTGTTGTCAGGGATCCTTTTGCTCCCTCCTGCTCCTAGTACCATATTTTGGTTGTTCTGCCACCAGACTAATTAGTCAATTGTTACCCCTCATTATTTGTTCATTGTGCCTATTTGTTTACACTGTTGTTCATTTTGTACTGCTTGACTATTTTGCAGTTACCTATTGAATTATATTTACACTATCCTTCCCTGGGTACCCCTAAAATAAGCCTTTGCTCAGTGGACCTTTTCTGGTCACCGATATGTAAATAATTACATGCACCTACTATTATCCTTTCTGTTTGCCTCACCCCTTAACACAAAATATCTAAAACTCAGCATTCAAATATAGTACTTTTTCAGGCTTGACTGAGCCTCTCCTGGAACAGGCTGGGGCCTCCCTAGGGAGACTGGCCTCACCATTTGAGAAACCCTGTTCTACACCATCTGGGAAAGTCTCTCGAAAGAGGGCTGTACCGGAGGGGTTAAATACATAGGGATTTCTGGAACATGCAGGTACTGGAGGCGCAGAAGCTTCCCAGGATCGATTTCCATGATCTGAAGAGAAAAAGCAGAATTTAAATTCTTGAGCAGAGACTAGAAGAAAAGGTCTTCCACCACAGGTTCTGCCAGAGGACTGATCACTGCCCCCAGGGCAGAATCTGCATCAACATCATCACCTAGCTGGAGATCAGGACCAGGCTCAATATCATCTCCTGACAGTCCGCGGGGGGACTACTAGAGACAGGAAAGGAATGAAAACCAGGAGGAAGAAGATCAGGAGAAGACAGAATCAGAATCAAAAACCTCTGGAAACTATGCAGCGCCATCTACACCCCGGCACGAAGAGAGAGTGCGAGAACGAAACGACGCGACACAGAAAACAGCGCTGCGCATGGTGCCGACAGGGAGCGTGGCACCGTACATGGTGCCAACACCACCCCCCGGTGCCAAGGATGACGGCGACGGGGTATGCGGCACCGCAGATGGTGCCAACCCACACGCAGAACCAAAAAGGACCTCGGCGCTGGAGATGGAGAAGCTGGCACCGCCACAGAAGTCTGAAAACTGCAATCTGAAGGTAAAGAATAAAAAATGGCAGGAGATAAAGGCATCGGTGTACACCCCTGGGTCGCAGCCACGTGAGTGAGATAGACACTGGAGCGCAGAGTCAACGACACTGAAGAAGGCGCCGTGCGACCATAAATTCCTAACCACCTCGCCTGCCGATCCGAAACAGACAGGCCCAAAGACCCCGGTGATGGACTGGCCGGTTTGGGCAGTTGGGACAACCTCCAAGCCCACTGCTCCAAAAGAGCGGCCCAACGGTGAAACTGCTCATCAGAAGATCCTCCAATAGGCGGTGAGGGGCTCCGATGTCAAAGAAGCTGGCGGTCAGAGACAGAAACTGGAGACTCCGGAAGAGGTGGAGACCAGCCCCTGACCTGAACAACCGACTGTCTATGCGCAGATGTACAAGAGGGCGACCTCGAGTGATGCCGTTTCTTCTTCAACTGGTGGGGTCAAGAAGTCGAGGCTTAACAGTGCCGTGAATGGACCCGTTGTTTTTTATGCTTGGGGACCATCCTCCCCCCCCGAGCACTGGACCGTCCATCATCAGATTCCCCCTCCAGAGAGGATGGCGGACTAGACCCGGCCCAGCTGACTGAACAGCTTTCATATGAAGTCTCCCTGCCGTCACCTACCCCACTCATGGTCGACTCCGACAATGGAGGGCTGAAGATTTCTTCTTGTACAAATGTAATTGGTACTTTTTGTGATAATACACAAAATAATAAAACTGAAAACTAAGCTGCTAGTTTGAAGCTTGACTCCCGGCAAGTGAGCGACATCATCACCGAAACACACTCGGCGGTAAAAAAGGAACTGAGGCGGTTGGAGGGTCAACACTGAGATTGTCTATACTGCGCAAGCATGGCTTACGGTGCTGCTTCCCCGCGGCTCCATCTCTGCACCGGCCCTCCTGAAAAAGTTTGGCTCCCGCTAGGTATTAGCGCCTCCAGCATACTCCCATTAGTGTGAATGAGTGGTGGAGACTTTATGTCATAGAAACACAGATTTTGATGGCAGATAAGGACCGCTTGGCCCACCTAGTCTGCCCATTTCTCTACCTATAGGATAAGCCGCAGATCCTAGTTAACCAACAGCCTATTTCTTCCTACCCCCCACAAGAATTGCCTTATGCCTGTCCCATGTATTCTTGAATTCTCCCCCAGTTTTAGACCCCACAACCTCCTCAGGAAGGCTGTTCCATGCATCCACTACCCTTTCTGTGAAAAAATACTTCCTCACATTGCCCCTGAACCGTCCCCCCTCTATCTTTAAATTGTGTCCTCTTGTTCTTGCATGCATACATGTTCGTTGCGGCGACTCCTGGGCATCAGGGGTGACACCAGTGCCTGATGCGGGGTTGCAGGCTGTGTGATCGTCGGATGAGCCAATGATTGGCTTAGCAGCCTTGTCCAGGCAGGCAACAGCAGAGCCGGCACTGGGCACCCAACTTATCAGACCCACTCGCATCGGTAGGCCCAGTAATAGAAGCGTCCGTAATGGGAGGGAGGCCTCTTGCCTGGAGGCTCCCGGGCGGGGAGGGGGCATGCACGCCTGGTAACCACCAAGGCGGCTGTCGGACAGAGATATCCCCTGGTGGGGAAGATACTTGTAGGGCCGCGACTCCAGCTGAAGTTATGGGGGCTGTGGATGACGAATCCTGGTCCCTATGTTTTTCCTTGTCCCTTTTCTTCTTATGGTGGCCTTCGGGGGAAGTCGACGTCTGCCGGAGTTTCTTAAATTCTTTTTCCATGGAGGCCATCTTTTTCTTTAAAGTGTGGGCTTCCAGGGACTGCTGTCACCTCTTGCAGGTGACTGAACTGAACTTCTGGCAGTAGTCACACTCCTCCATGGGGTGATTCGGACCTAGGCAGAAGAGACACAAGGAGTGGCCGTCCTTGTGAGGGAGCTGGGATCCACATGACTCGCACTTGTTTTTATGCGATTCGGAGGGCATCTAGGACAACATACACAGCTGGATAAAGAGAACAATTTAGAGAAAAAACTGGCAAGTTTTGTAGAAAAAAGGAAGCGATACTCATCCAAAATGGTAGTAGAAGTAGGGCTGTTCTTTTCAAGGTACTTTCGAAGCCAACGGCAGGAAAGGACTTGGGGGCGGCGTGGGGACCATCCCTTTATACTGACGTAGGCTGATGCCGGTCAACTGATGTGGGGGCAGTCCCCCACCAGAGACTGCTACCTAGAGATTTTTCAGTGGGGTCCTGACGCCTGGTGGCGTAGTCCTATTTGTGAATACCTACTGCAAGAGCCCTTTCGAAGTAAGATCTACTTCTACTGCCCTGTTGTTCAGAAGGCCTTGAATCTCAGAAGCAATAAGGTCTGGCTGAGAAACAGACAGCTTGGGCTGTCGTTTGGGTGGGTGTCCCGGAGGGGTTTCTGAAAGGCTTAGAGAGTATCCTTCGCAGATTATCCTGAATACCCACTTGTCTGATGTGACTGACTTCCATTGGTTGTAAAACTGAGTCAGACGCCCTCCTACTGCCAAGGAAGAGTCCCTCTTGGACAGCTGAGGTGGGACTTGGGCCGGAATCTCAGAGGGTGGCACTAGGCACTTTGGGGCCCTGTGCCTTCTGCTGCGTTTTCTTTTGTGGCGGGGGGGCTTGATTTCTGTTGAAGCCCTTTGCCTTTACCACGAAAGGACTGACGGTTATGAAACTGCTGCTGGTTCCCACTCTGTTGAGGGCCTGCAGATGGCATCTGGTCATTTTGATAGCCATTCTTATTTTCTGTGTGGTTTCTAGTGCTTGCTCGACCTGAGGACCAAACAGATATGTACCATCAAAAGGTAAACTCATAACTGTCTGCTGGGCATCATTTGTGAATCCCGACGTGCATAACCAAGAGTGACGTCGGGTGCATATACCGGCTGCTGCTGCTCTGGAAGCAGTGTCAAAGGTATCCATAGCGGCTTTAAGCTGCTGCTTATTGTATTCAATGCCTCTAGCAATGGTCTCAAGAAGCTCTGTGCTAACGTTCGAATCTGGAAGAGCTTCTACAGTGCCCTTGAGCAAATGCCACAGGGTATACTCATACTGACAGAAATAACCCTGGTAGCTTGCAATGCGCATACCTTGGGTGGAGACAGCAAAGCCTTGCTTCTTCAAAGTGCCAATTTTGTGTGAATCCTTGTTTACTGGGTGTGCTGTTGCTGTAGATTTTTGAGGAAGAACGGCTTTGTCATTCTGTGCCAGGACAACTATGGCATCAGCAAAGGCTTGCAAGGCCAGAATAGAATGGATCCTTGGGGAGGGAGGCGTATTTCCTATCTATGGACTTGGCCACAGAGGGAATAAGCGCTGGATTATCCCACACCATTTGAGAGAGAGTCTCAAAGGAGGGTTGCAAGGGAGGAGTCAATTCCTCAGGAATATCCGGAACGTGCAGATACTGCAGACGTAGTAGCTTCCCAGGATCAATCTCCGAAGTCTGGAGAGTGAATGGTATTCATGTTCTTAAGCAGAGACTTAAAGGAAAGGTCTTCGACCAAAGGCTCTGCTGGAAAAGAAAACTTATTCCCCACCCCCAGAGAGGAATCGTCATCAAAGTCATTACCCAATCGAAGATCAGGATCAGGCTCAATATCATCTCCTACTAGTCCTGGAGGAACAGAGTAAATAGCAAAGGGAGGAAATACAGGAGGAGGAGCTCCGTGAATTGGAGTAGAGAACCCGTGCCCCTAAGCGGCACCGGAGGCACCCCTGCACCGCAGTGGCACCAGACACAGGCAGCGCCACACCCGACGCCCGCAGGACCAGACCCCCAACAACCCACTCGGGAGGAAGAACAGAGAAATTCAGCAGGAGAAAGTGGTAACTGTGTTGTCCCCTGCACCACAACCATATGAAGGGGGAAGCACCAGAGCGCGGCATCAACGGCACCGAAGAAGGCGCCGCGTGACTAGGTAGCCCCAACTGCCCTGCCCACAAGTCTGAAACCGGAAGGCCCAAAGGCCTTGGAGACGGACTCGCCGGCTCCGGCAGACGGGACAACTGCTGAACCCATTGCTCCATAAGAGCGGCCCAATAATGAAACTGCTCACCGAAAGACCCCCAGGAGGTGGGGAGGGACTCTGGAGTTGAGGATGCTGGTCACTAGGAACAGAGGCTGTAGGAGACCCTGGAGTCGAACCCCTGTCCCCAGCCAACAATTGACGCACAGATGTACCAGAGAGCGACCTTGAGCGGTACCGTTTCTTCTTTGACCGGGAGGCTGAAGAACTCAAGGCCAAGTTCTCGACGAAGATTGAAAATGGGACTGCTTCTTTTTGTGCTTTCAGGAGGACCGCCCCTCCCCCCGGAGCACTGGACTGCCCGTGGTCAGACACCCCCCCCTCCGCAGAGGGTGGTGGACCAGACCCAGCCCTGCTGAAAACATAGCTTTCATGCAAAGTCTCCCTACCGTCCCCTGCCCCACTCATAGTTGACTCCGTCAAAGGAGGGCTGAAGTCTTCTTTACTCAAAATTACTTATTTATTAGAGAATTAGAAAATAAATAAACCGAACAATGCTAAAAATAATTAAGCTGCTGTCATATAGACCGAAGACCCACCGGGCGAGGTCATTGTCACTGAAGCGCAGTCGACAGCGGGGGAAAAAAGGAACTTAGGCGGTTGGAGTGTTGACGCCGAGGTAGCTCATACGGGCGCGAGCTGGCTTGCAATGCCGCTCGGCCCTACCTAGGCGCCGGCCCTCCTGAAAATATTTGGCTCCTGCTGGGTCCTAGTGCCACTGGCGTAGTCTCATTAGTGTGAATGAGTAGTGGAGACTTTATATCCAGGAAGATCACCACTGATGGAATGACCCTTAAACAAGTCCAGTAAGAGTTTGTTGTACTTACTGTAGCAGAAGGGGATGCAATGGACTGACCATTTGGACAGAGTCTGCTTTGCCATAGGTGCCACCAGGGTTCTCGGGGCAAAGGAAACAAAAAGTTGGTCAGATCTTCTGAAAGTCTAAGTATGGTTAATGTAGTACCTAAGCACTCTACATCTAGAGTGTGAAGGACAGCTTCCCCTCAATTAGTGTGCTCCGGATTATAAACCGGAAGGTTGATGACAAGTGTAAACTGGGACACCACCTTAGGTAGGAACTTAGGATTAGCCCTCAAGGACACGCTGTCCTTGTGGAAAACTTAATATGGCTCTTTAGCTATCAGAGCCTGAAGCTTGGAAATCCTCCTTGCAGAAGTGACGGCAACTAAAAACAACACTTTCCATGACAGAAAAGGTAGCTCGCAATCCGCGGCTGGTTCAAAGGGAGGGAACATAAGTTCTTCTAACAAAAACAAAAGATCCCAAAGATGGATGGGGTCCCTAATGGGAGGTTTAAGATGAAGCATTCCTCTCAAAAATGTTCGGGCCAGATCAGTCTGGGCAACATATTTGCCATCCACCGGCACATGATAGGCAGAGATTGCTGACAGGTGTACCTTGAAGGAGGAGTATCGGAGGCCTGAGTCTGACAGGGAGAGGAGATACTTGAGGACAGCATTTAGAGGGCACAGAAGAGGGTCCAGACCCCCACTGGAGGCCCACAAGCAAAAGAGCTTCCACTTCATGGCGTAGGTAGCTCTAGTGGAAGGTTTCCTAGCTGCAACCAAGACCCCACCCACTCTGGGAGATACTCCAAAACATGCAGTGGCTACATCTGCAGGTGCCAGGCATGCAGATGTAGGGACCGGAGGTCTGAATGAACCAACCTACCCTGCTCTTGTGACAGTACTTGGGAGGATATGGGCAGGGGAAATGGAGGTTCCACTGCCAGCTGCTGCAGTAGTGGGAACCATATCTGACGAGGCCAAAGCAGAGCTACAAGAATCATCTCCACTCCTTCCACTTGGACTTTGAGTAGAACTCTGCAGGAGAGGAAAGGAAGAGAAGGCATACAGAAACCTCCCTGTCTAACAAAGGGACAATGCGTCTCGCCAGAAAACACCAGGCCCGTGATCGAGCGAGCAGAAACTGGGCAGTTTTGCGTTGCACAGGGATGCGAAGAGGTCCAGCTCTGAACGACCCCATCTTTGGAAGAGGTCATCCGCTACAGACTGCAGGAGTTCCCATTCATGAGTCTTTGACAGAGGCCAGCTTAAGGCATTGGCCAAGGCATTTTGGAGCCCTGGAACATGCACTGTGGTGAGCAACAGGCCATGGTCTAAAGCCCAGAACCACACTCTCATAGCTTCCTGGCAAAGAGGATAGGAGTGAGTTCCCCTGCTTGTTGATGTAGTAAACAACAGACGTGTCTGTCTGCACCAACAGGGGGCCTGGACGAAGATCCAGGAGAAACGCCTGTAGAGTGTACAGAACCACCCTCATCTCCAGAATACTGATGTGGAGGGTCAGTTCTAGAGAAGACCATGCACTTAAGAGTCTGATGGTTCTGAAAATGAGCTACACAACCCAGGCCCGAGGCATCGGTTGTGAGAACCTGTAAGGGGGGTTTCTCTGTGAGAAGAGACTCCGGACTTTAGATTCTGTGGAGACAACAACAAAGAGAGAGTCTGCATCACTGCTTTGGTGATCAAGACCTGCTGGTCGAGATCATCCTCCCTCTGATCCCATTGCAATCGGAGAGTCCACTGAGGGACCCTCATAAACAGATGAGCTGAGGGAACGGTCACTATGGCCGCGGCCATATGGCCTAGGAGCATGGTCCGAGCTGGGATCTGGTGAGCAGCTGAAACTTTGTGGGCCAAAGAGCAAAGGCATACTGCCCTGTCTGGTGGGAGGAAGGCCTTCCCTTGCTCCGTGTCTAGTACTGCCCCTATGCATTGTAACCTCTGACATGGTGTCTGGAATGCCTTGGCAATGTTTAGGGTGATCCCAGGGAGCTGAAAAGGCTGAAGGTGTCCTCTAAAGCTGCCAAAAACCGACCCCTTGTGGCGGCGGTCAGAAGCCAATCGTCAAGGTAGGGATAAACAAAGTGTCCCTGTCTCCTTAGAGCTGCTGCCACCACTGCTAGGCACTTTGTGAACATGCACGGTGCCGAGGAAAGAACGAAGGGCAGGGCCTGAAACTGGAAATGCCTTCCCTGAAAGGAGAACCTCAGGAACTTCCTGTGAGCTGGAAGCACCAGAATATGGAGGTAGGCATCTTGCATGTCCAGGGAGCAGAACCAGTCCCCTTGATGCAACATGGGAAGAATGCCCAGCAAGGTGACCATACTGAATCTCTTGTACTCTTCTGTTCAAGAGGTTCAGATCCAGAATCAGGTGCAGATCTCCTGTCTTCCTGGGAACCAAGAAGAAACGGGAGTAGAACCCTTTCCCCCACTGTGGAGCTGGAACAGGTTCTATTGTCTTCTTGTCTAGGAGAGACTGTACGTCCTTCCAAATGAACTTGGCGCGGGAGGGGGAGTAGGTTGTTTGGACTGGGAGACTGTCCGAGGGCATTTGCAGAAATTTCAGCGCATGACCCCACTCTATCAACTACAGGACCCACGCATCGTTGGTGACGGAGGTGCACCTGTCGAAGTAAAGCGAGAACCGACCCCCTACAACCTCTGCCCTGGACTCTGCATGGGGCCAGGCAAGGAGTCAAGCCTGGGAGCCTGGGGTGGGCAGGGAGATGTGGGAGGGTTTGGTGTTCCTAGGTCCACGTGCTCCACCGGGTTGAAAGGGAACTTTACGGTGAAAGTTGCCTCTCTGTTGCTGTCCTTCAGGCTTCTGCCCTCCCTGGTGACAAAACTGGCAACGTCTGCCAGAGGTCTGCTCAGATCTGTACAACCGATGCACAGACTGGATGGCCTTACCAGAGTCCTGGAGGTTCGAGATCAATGTCCGGACCGAACAGCATGGACCCATGGAATGGGGCATCAATGATGGCATCCTGAAGGTCCTGCCTAAATCCAGACATTCAGAGCCAAGTGTGCCTCTGCATACATACCCCTGTGGCTGCTGTGTTCGCCAAATCATAGGATGACCTCAAGACGTGTTTCCCCACGTGCAGACTGGACTGGAACATGTCTAAGAGCTCTGTTTTGTGGTCAGAATCGGACTGCCTTGTTCCAGAGGGATTTCTGGTACTGCACCATGTGCGCCAAAAAGTTGAGTGAATGAATAGTGCAGGTGGCTGGAGTGTAGACTTTTCTGCTGAACTGGTCCAGTCATTTGGATTCCTTGTCTGGCGACAGGGAGCTCATGTGCCGGGGCTGTTTTGTCCTGCCGTGGGCAGCCATCAGCATGACAGAGGTCTGCCTTGGGCTGTTCCCCAAGGAACAGCTCATTTGTTGGGGTACGATACAGCCTGTCCACTTTCTTAGATACAGCGGGGGCCGTCAAAGGGTACCTCTAGGCTAGCCTGGTAGCGTCCAGAAAGGGGGCTAACAAGGGTGGGACAACTAACAGCTTGGCTGGTGGTGAACTTGGCTGGCTGACACTTCTCCCTGCTGCCCACCCTGAACCAGGAAACAGCCCCCATGGACGCTCCATGGCTTAGCCGGTGGTGAACTTAGCCGACTGACACTTCTCCCTGCCCGCTCCAAACCAGGTACGCTGCCTGAGGGTCTTACTAGCTCGACTCCTAACCGGGACATCCACAGGCTGCTTCGTGGCTGAGTGCAGCTCTCCATTGGCTGGAATCACACTTCTGCTTCTACCTGATTGGATCCCCTCCATTTCTGCTTGCCAGCATTCTCTGGCGCTTGATTTTAAACTGTGCCATGTTGTGGGGCATTTTGGCTTGTCCTGTGCTTAGCTCTAAATTTGAAATTTGCTGATTTTATTGTTTCTGCTTTACCTGCCTCTTAATTTGTGTCTCTTCTTAACTAGCAGTAATTTCCCTAGCTGTTAATTTGTATCTCTTCTTAACTAGTAGCAATTTCCCTGTTAATTTGTCTCTTCTTAACTAGTAGCAATTTCCCTAGCTGTTAATTTGCAAGTTTTCTGGCTCTGCTTTACTTGCCTCTAATTTAGTATTTTTTTTTTTTTTTTTTAAATTGAAAGCAATCCTAAATTGCAAAGTGCTATCATTAGTTTTGTAGAGTGCTAAGGCTTAAAACTTTATAACCCCCTGGTTCTTTCCTCTGCATCCCTAAGCATTTCCCCTATCTCTTTCTAAACCCGCCTGCCCTGGTTTTAGATTCTTATCTTGTATCGGGCATGTTTAACTTCCCTATCTCTCCACTTCTAGTGCCCATCAACCTCTTTCAACCATTTTTTTTTCTACCCTCACTGCATAGTCTTAGCTCTTCTATCAGCACCACCCTTCCCCTCATTTCTTGGGTTCCCTCTAAGCTAAACCCTCGCTGGAAAGACTGGCACCGTAACCTGAGGCGCCTCAACTCTCTGTCCCAACTGTTGAATCCTTCTATCCCAACCATTTTTCTCGCTAATGGCCTCTCTTTTTGTCTCTCACTAGTCCAACCTCCCACTTTAGCTGTCCTGTTTTTATCTTTCCTTAACTAACCCCTTTTCTTTCTGTTTCTTCCCTTTCAGAAAACTGCCCCCACGGACGTTTCACGGCAGAGGTCAACCTTAACTTTTTTTTTGCACTAGCCAGCCGGGCAAGTTGATTCAAAACTGCAGTAGCCCATAGATTTTTTTTTTTTTTATTTTATTTAAACAGCAGTTTGGAAAACCTTTGAGCCATAGGCTCATTTACAAAGGTACCTTGTCACAGTAAGACAAACCAAAATACACAGTATAGCAGTACAACACATAAGTATAACAGTAAAATTAAGACATAGATACAAACAAGCTGGTACAGGTAGGATGGATGCAAACAATACCAGAGTTATATGCGTCCTTAGCTTAGTAATAAGCTTGTCATAGAAGTAGTCTGACTTTGACTAGTGGCAGTTACAGCATCAGGTGTTAATAAGGTGGTTACGTAAGGAAGTTTTTGAAGCACGATATAGTTGGAGCTTCGGAGATGGAGGGGGGCAGTGTGTTGAACCAGGAGGGGGCCCTAAAGCTGAAGGCTCTTTGGCCATGAGAGGTCCTAGCTCTAGGGATAACAAGAGAGGTTTTCCCAGAGGTCCGAGTATGAACTAGTGGAACAGAGCGGCGTATGGTGGTGGTCAATCCTGGTGGGGAAAGCCCAAGGAGGGTCTTTTTTGTAAGGGTACAGGTAAGATATTTGAGGCGCTGGTCGAGATCAAGTACCAGCGCTTTAGCATACAGTAGACAGGTGTGTGTCATCCTAGGTGCTCCAGTAATTAACCTGCAGGCCTTATTCAGAGTAGTGCAAATTTTATGGAGTGCGGTATGATCAGCAGCACCATACACCGGCAGTCCATAGTCCACTAGGGACAGGATAGAGGAGGGGGGAGGCAGTGTTTATACCGATGTAAGATGCCCAATTGGATATTAGTGGCAGTGGCTAGGGCAGCAATCTGTCCATGGAAGGAGAGGGAGGGGTCAAAATGGATCCCTAGGTATTTATAGGAGCAAACTTGTTCGAGTGGGAATGAGGACCCAGAGTGAATGAGGAGTTTGAAGTTGCAGGACTTGTTTTGGGGATGAGTGAAGAACATGGTTTTGTTTTTAAGATTTATCACCAATCTATGTTCCTTGAACCAGCCCTCGGCTTCAGTGAAGGACTTCTGCAGCGAGTCCTGGAGGGCAGTAGAGTTACGACTTGGGGCAAAGATGACTGCATCATCAGCGTACAATAGAATGTTCCCCGCAAGAGCGTGGAAGGTGTTAAGGTAAAGGCAGAATAGTAAGGGGCCCAGAATGGAGCCCTGGGGAACCCCAGAAAAGATGGGACAGATGTCTGAGTAGGTCCCATTAATTTTTACACGCTCTGAGCGGTCAGACAGATAACTGGTGCACCAGGAGATAGGCCCAGCAGCAAAACCAGAGAGACTAAGGGCATCAAGAAGGAGGGGGTGGGAGACAGTGTCGAAAGCTTTCGAGAGGTCAATGAAGACAGCACCAGCCAGAGAACCAGTGTCTAAGGAGGAGTGGAGAAAGTTGGAGAACTCTAGGAGGGCTGTGTTGGTACTGTGGCCCGCTCGGAAGCCATGCTGCTCAGGACAAAGGGCATTGTAGGTGGAGAGGTAGTCAGAGATTTGAGAGGCCACCACTTTTTCCAAGGCCTTGGAGAGAGGAGAGAGAATGGAGATCGGTCGATAGTTACCAGTCACAGTCCTATCACCACCACCTTTAAAGATAGGGGTGACAGTGGCGACTTTCCAGGCAGTTGGAACCTTCCCCAGGCAAAGAGAGTGGTTGATGAGGCATGTGATCGGGGTAAGGACTGTGTCTAAGACCAGCCGTAGGATACATGGATCCAGGGTGTCACTGCCTGTACTATTACTCTTGAGGGCAGTGACAAGGTGCGGCCTAAGTTCTTGGGCAGAAACACAGGAGGAGAAAATAGGGGCGGAAAGATTTACGGCAGGTGCTGGGAGGAGGGTCAAAAATTTGTAGGGAGGATAGGGCTAAGGTCAGTGAATGAGGTGTTGAGGTGGTTGGCTATGAGGGCTGGGTCTGAGGAGATCACACCATTAATGTTGATCTGGGTGGGTGGGGGAGTGTGCACTCCTATTTAACTGTTTAATGTTATCCAGAAGGTTCTGGGATTCCCCATGAGGCAGTGAGGAGGACCGACAGTGCTCAGACTTGGCTTTTCTGATGGCTCCAGCACTTGTTTCGGGCGGCAGCATATAACCGCCTGTCATTGGGCCGGCCAGTCTCAATGGCACGGTGCCATAGGTTGTCCCTATGTTTGAGCTGGTGGATCAAAGCTAGGGTAACCCAGGGGGCATTCTTCCTTTTAGAACGGCGGGTCAACACTGGGGCAAAGATATCACAGGCATTATTAAAAGTTTGGGTAAAGAAGGAGAGAGCTGTGTCGATGTCAGGAGTTACCTGTATAGGAGACCAGTCAATTTGGGACAGAAGCTCCTTAAGTTTTATCAGTCCACCAGGTATTAGACGCCGCCGGCATGTGGACTGTGCTATGGGTTTGGGGACTGAGGTTGACCAGTGGAATAGAATGGGGGAGTGATCGCTGAGAGAGTCTGGGAGGACTTGTACATTGGGGATCAGATTAGGGCGGTTGGTGAGTACCACATCAAGCAGGGTACTGGAGCCTCTCTTGGGGTTAGTCCTGGTAGGGTGGGTAACTAGTTGCGTTAGGTCTATTGCAGAAAAGGAGTCTCGGGTAGAGGAGGAGGAGGGGCTGAGCCAGTTGACATTTAAGTCACCCACCAGAATTTGATCAGCGGAAGGAGGTAGAGAGGTAAGGTATTCTGTAAGAGAGGCAATGGCCTGCGTTTGGTCCCTGGGGGGCACGTATGCAGTAGTCAGATAAAGGGGTCCCTTTAAAGGGTCAGGGGTTAGTTTCAGCGTAAGCGCCTGGGCCCTGGAGTCAAGGATGGGAGTGGGCAGGGCTAGTACGGGGAGTTGCGCTAGCCCTCAATTATAATGGTACATTTTGATCACTTGTACAGGAAATAATGCAAGCCAAGAAATACTCTGATTATTGCACATTTATCCTGCTCTCACATTGCTTCCAGCTCCCCAGCAGAAAAAAAAAAAGACTGCATTGCCATCTCACACAGTGAGCCCCCCCATTGTTTTGTACCATGGCCTCCTCTCTTCCTCTTTCTGACCCCCCCCCCCAAAACAAAGAATATCACAACAGCAAATGTTCAAGCAGTCCTACTGTAGCTCTGTACACACAACAGCTGACATCATCATGCACATCACCACACTGTCACCACCACTCACAGGACAAAGAACAGAGTCAGGCAGAGAAAGACACTCAGTCACCACCCTATAGTTAACTGGAGGCCTGCTGAGCCAGGAGCACATCTAAGATTTATTTGGGGTGGGGGCTACACAAACCTAAGGGGCTTGGGGAAATGGAAAACTATGACATTTTCATTTTTAAAAGCATTGATTTTAATATACTCTGCCCCAAATAATAGCAGATTTTTCTTTGACATTGTCCTTTTATCAGCCCAGGGGAAACAGTACACAGGCATAATGCTATACTTTCTCTGTTTCTATACAGGATGATCCATGTAGCCCAGGAATGCCTATTTTAAGCTTTCAAATTATGTATTTTTATAAGGTTTATTTTTGTACCATACATGATACAAAGCTTTGTCTTCAGGATGGAAGGACATACTGGGTGGATTCAGGGTGGGACCATATGTATCGTGATGGCTGGTATGGTCCATTTATAAGAGCTGGGGACCCCCTACACTTGCCAGTAATGGCAGCTGTGGATCTGTGGATGGTCATTTCAGAGTCTGGTCTGCAGTGGTGTCCAGGGAAAGAAATGAAAATTACATACCTACCATAATTGTTGAACTTTCTGTGTATCTTCACCATTCATCACTAGTGGGTATAGCGCGGAGCCAGGACCCTTGGAGACTTTTTCTATATGGGAGTTGACGCAAGGCCTGTGTTGCTCGCTTTGATAGTCTACGTGGCGCAGAGGCTGGCCGACATTCGCCATTGACTCCACCCAGCCCCAGTTCTGAGACGCCGGAGAGTGTAAGGAAAGGGAGGTGGGGAAGGGCAAGGGAGCCCAAGGGATAGATAAAAGGAAAGGATATATACTGTATAAACTAAAAGGAGAAATAAACAACGGAGGAGACAGGAGGGAGAAACCAGATATGGGAAACTGGGGAAAAGGAAGGGGCTCCAATCTCTGGAAGGAGGAGAAAGAAAAGGGATGGAGGGGGGAGGAAAAAAAAAAAAAAAAGAGGACCACACCCCCAAAGACTATCCTGAATCCAAGGATTTGAAAAGAATGACAGACAATAATCTGCACTACCAAGGTTAATAGCTGCCGGGAGGCAAAGCCTGAACTATTAAGCAGCATTTGTCCGGGGCAACTTAGGGGGTGTCTCGTAATCCTCCCCCGAAATAGGGGAAAAACTAAACTGCCAGGAGGACATTAAAAGGGTCTAACTCAAGGATACACCAGAGAGTTTTGAGTTAATAAAGAAAAATGAGGGGGGGGGGCCCATCCCTCAACTCATTGGGGTAATCGGAACCAGAAGATGCCCTGGGGCAAAATGGACTCTGGAACGAGGTCATTCTTGTCTGGTCTCCATACCCAAGAGCACCACCAATGATGACGGGCAATTGGTCCGCGCAGCTTCAGTGGCCCGTCCAACCCAGGCGGTGTTGTGCAATGCCAGATCCATAAGGAATAAGACTGCAGATCTTGTTGGGTCGGTTGATCTGGCATGCATTACTGAGACCTGGCTGGATGAGAATGTGGGTCCGATTTTGGAAGCAGCAGTTCCAGCTGGGTACTCTGTGTTACACCGCCTGAGGTTGGACCGCAGGGGGGGGGTCTGTTTCAAGATCGAACTGGGCCTCACAAGTGTACCAGTTGAGGGGGGGCTGAGTCCTTTGAGTGTACTGTACTGGCAGGTGTGGGTTGCAGAATTGCTCTCATCTATCGTCCACCAGGTGATGAGAAGCATTTTCTGCAGGAAGTAGCAGACTTCGTCATCGATATGGCGTTTGAGTCACCCAGGCTGATGGTCCTGGATGACTTGAATGCCTGGGCTGATGACGAATCCTCGCAGTTTGGACAATACTTCCTCCAACTAATGACATCTTTGGGCCTCACACAAGTGATTACTTCTGCCACTCATAAGGGTGGTCACTCTTTGGACTTGAGTCTTCCTCCTGGCAATCGAAGCCTTCGACTTGGGGGTGGAACTGTCGGTTGGTCTGATCATTACACTGTGGGGTTCAGTTTTTGCACCCCCCCTTGTAGGCCTACCCCTGTGGAGATGGTCAGGTACCGCTCTTTGCGAGATGTTAGCTCTGCGGGCCTGGCAGCTATGCTCGACCCATCAGAGTTTTCTGGAGTGAGCAATGATCCTGATGCCTTGGTGTTGGCCTATAACAGGGCCATTTCCATGGCTCTAGATCCAATTGCTCATGTCTGAGTTCGTCCTCTCCCCCTTCGCCCTCGGTCTCCATGGTTTGATGGGACCTTGAGGGAGATGCAGCGACAAGGACGAAGATTAGAGCATTGCTGGCGGAGATCTGCCCCCAATGCCGACCATCTTAGATTGATGGAACATTATCATCTGTTATCATTCCATAATCTCCCATAAGAAGGCAGAGTTCCTGT
The DNA here is from genome assembly GCA_016271365.2 of Neoceratodus forsteri. Lineage (NCBI taxonomy): Eukaryota > Metazoa > Chordata > Ceratodontiformes > Ceratodontidae > Neoceratodus > Neoceratodus forsteri. The sequence continues at coordinate 820,676,022 of CM028137.1, read as the reverse complement.
ACGTGGAGATTGCGGCTGCTCAGAACCGACCAGCTCAGCTTTTTTGAACTGTTGACAGACTGTGCAACCCAGCCTGTCTACAGGTTTGGAAAGCTTTTTCACAAGTGGAGTGTGATGAGCTTGCTCGCTTCTTTGCGGCTAGGGTGGCCGACATCAGGACAGCACTCCAGTCTGCATCCTCAATGGTAGAAGCTGTAGATCTGCGTTTGGCTGCAGCCTCTGGTCTCTCCTGGAATTCCTTTGACTGGTCTGAATTCATTGATGTCATGAGGATTGTCCAGAGTATGCGCTCTACATGCTGTAGTTTGGACCCGGGCCCGACTTCCCTGATAAAGGGTTGTCATGATATCAGCCAAGTCCTAGCATGGATAGTCTGGTGCTCCTTGGATATGGGTGAGTTTCCTAGCTCCCTGAAGGAGGCGGTGGAGATGCCCCTCCTGAAGAAAGCTTCCCTGGACCAAGACTGCCATGCTAACTACAAGCCAGTCTCTAACCTTCCCTTTGTAGAGAAGGTTATTAAGAAAGTAGTGGCTGTGCAATTGGAGAACAAATTAACCATCCGTGACATCTATGAACCACTCCAGCCTGGTTTTCAAAAGAGGCATAGTACCGAGACAGCACTGGTTCGGGTGCTCAATGATGATCTGATGGCTAAAGATCAGAAGAGCCGTCCCATCTTGGTTCTTCTTGATCTCTCTTTAGCCTTTGACACTGTGGATCATGGGGTACTTCTCAAGCGCCTGGAGTTCATCTCTGGCCTGCCAGCTAGTCCTTAGCCGGTTCAGATCTTTCCTCACAGACAGAACTCAGAGGGTGGTGTCTGGGATTAATTCTTCCCGCCCAGTCTCTCTATCATGTGGTGTTCCCCAGGGCTCTGTGTTGTCCACCATGTTGTTCGCAGTGTATATGCTGCCCCTTGGAGACATTGTAAGAAGGTATGGGCTGAGGTTTAATTGATATGCAAATGATACCCAGCTCTACCTATCTTTTGCACCTGACCAGGATAGAGCTCTCTTGGTCTTTAATAGCTGCCTCACTGAAATCCAGTGCTGGATGAATTCATGCTGGCTGAAGTTGAACTCTGAGAAGACTGAGGTAATGGTTGTGGACCCGGGTTGCAGGGTACAATGGACGGAAGCTGGCTTATCCTCGGGTTGATTTCTTGGGGGTGTCCAGCTCCCTACCTCTGAACAGGTACGGAACCTGGGGGGTGATTTTTGACAATGAGATGACGCTGCGTTTGCAGGTGTCAGCAGTTGTCAAACTATCCTTTTACCATCTTAGGAACATCGCCAGGATTAAGCACCTTGTTCCACCCAGCGATCTGCCTACACTGATCCACGCTTTTGTGACCTCACATCTTGATTAGCAACTCCCTTATCTAGGGCTTTGCTGGGGTTGATATTCGCCGCTTGTAGCTGGTGAAGACCGCTCTGGCCCGGTTATTGATGGGTACTTCCTGTGCCTGTCATATTTCTCCGGTTCTGCACTGGCTGCCAGTACAGTGGCGGGTCACCTTTAAAGTTGGTCTTTTGACTTACAAAGCCCTACATGGAAAGGGCCCAGACTACTTGAAAGAGCTTCTGGTGCCCTACTGCTCTAAGCGATCTCTCCGCTAAGTGGATGAGGGGTGGCTAGAGATTCCGAAGGTTTCTTTAAAATCTTCAGGGGCTCGTGCTTTTATTTATGCTGCCCCTACCCCCTTGAATTCTCTACCCCATCCGCTTCATCAGTGTGCATCCGTGGAAGAATTTAAAAAGGCCTTAAAGACCTATTTATGATCTAAGATTTATCCTGATTAATTATTGGGATGTTATGAGCTCGGATTTATGTTTTATTTGTTTTATCTGTAATCATTGTAAGGCACCTTGATTTTGAGGAAGGCGCGATACAAGAACAGGTTACTCACCTGCAACAGTAGTTCTAGGAGTGGTATACGTTGTTCATCCACACTGTTTGGCACGTCCCTTTCCCCTTTAAATCTTGCCAGAAGTCTTCAAGCTGGCTCCTCCCACCCACCTGGGTGGTATAAACCTCGGCTCTGCCCCATGACACCAGATCTTAGCCCGCTGGAAGCCAGGTTGTGCACCTAAAGCCGGGGAGGTCGGCTGGGTGCGTGTGGATGAACATATACCACTCCTAGAACTACCGTTACAGGTGAGTAACCTGTTCTTCTAGGAGCATTGATATGTTGTTCATCAACACTGTTTGGCAGACTCCAAGCAGTTCTCCGGGAGGAGGGAGGCAAGGCGCACACCCCCTACTTGGGAAATAAGGATTGGAGAACCAAGGCCCCAAAACCAGCATCCCGCCATGACTCAAGGTCGATGTGGTAGTGGGTAATGAAGGTGTTTGCTGACTTTCAGGTAGCAGCCCGACAGATTTCCTGGATAGGGATGTCCCTGGAAGCAGCCACTGATGCAGCAGTATGGTGGGTAGAATGAGCCCTTATCCTTCTGGGAGGCTCCTTGCCCGCCCGCCCACTCAGCAAAGACCTATGCATGATGTAATCCACCTTGCATTGTTCCATTTGGCTGCAGGTCTGCCAGAAGCGGCTTCAGCGTAGGTGACAAACAGCTAGTGAACCTCTCCACGAATTTCCACCAGTCACTCCTTATAATAAGAGAGAGCACATCTCAGGTCCAAGGTATGGAGCCTGTACTCGGTGTCTGGGGTGCAATTAGGGTAGTATACCGGCAGAGTCAACACCTGTTTTAAGGTGAAACTCTGATACCACCCTGGGAAGAAATTTTGGGTGGGGGCGCAGGACAACTTTGTTCCTGTGAAAGACCAGATAAGGGGAGTTCACTGACAGTGCCTGGAGCTCCCCTGTCCTTCTGGCTGACGTGATAGCCACCAGGAAGGCCATCTTTCACAAGTGTGAGTGCACACTTGTGCATAGGTTCAAATGGCTTGCCCATGAGCTTTGCCAAAACCAGCAACAGATCCCATGGAGGTGGAGGTTCAAGCACCGGAGGGGATATGTGATTTAGGCCTTTGAAGAAGCACCTGACCACTGTCTCCTGCACCAATGTTGGCTGACCGGCCCGTGCCCGGTAAGAAGAAATGGCTGCCAGGTGCACCCTAAAGGTCGATGATCACAGACCCCCATTGGAGAGAGACCAAAGGTAGTCAAGAATGTTAGCCACAGAGCAGGATAAGGGGTCCAGACTCTTACGCTGACACCAAATGGAAAATCTCTTCCATTTGAAGGCATAACATTTCCTGGTCAATTCCTCACAAGATGCCTCCACCACAGTGTAGACATCCTCGAAAAGACCTAGAGCCTGGAACTCTAGCCGCTCAGGTACCAGGCTGTGAGGTGCAGGGATTGAAGGTCCGGATGGAATACCTTCCTCTGGTTCAGTGAGATCAGGTCCGGGCATGTACAAAGCCGCTCCAGGGGACTGCAGCTGAGGCTGAGGAGATCTGCATACCAGAACTGGCGTGGCCAATCTGGTGCTACCAGAATCTCCTTCATCTTGTACCTTCCCACCTTGAGTAGCACCTTGTGGATCAAGGGAAATGAAGGGAAGGCGTAGATGAGGCCTGGGTCCATGGCCTCGAGAAGGCAGCCCCCTGCAGTGAGCCCTGCTGAGGGGGGCAGGCATGGTACAGCCTCAGCTTTTTGTTTTCCCTGGAGGCAAACAGGTCCACCAACAGTTTGCCCCAGCGGGAGAACAGGCTGTAAGCTACCTCTGGATGGAGAGACCACTCGTGGGATGTCTGGCCTATGTGGCTGAGAGCATCCGCAAGCTGGTTTGAGACTCCTGCCACATGAATGGCTAGGAGATCTGTCTCCAGCCGACTTACGAGGGTCCAGATACAGAGCGCCTCCTTGCACAGCAGATGGGAGTGCGTGCCGCCTTGTTTGTTGAGGTAGTACTTGGTCATGGTATTGTCCGTCTGGACTTGAACCACTTGACCCCAAAGCTGAGGAGCAAAAGCTGACAGTGCCAGTCTGACTGCTCTGAGCTCTAACAGGTTGATGTGGCATTGGGACCCCAGAACTCATGGGCCCTGTTGTCCCCCATGTGGGCTCCTCAGCCCATGAGAGGCGCACTGGTAGTAAGGACGACCGTCGGCTCAGGGCGGACAAACGGGATCCCTTCCTGCAACCGTTCTGGGGTGGTCCACCACTGGAGAGCATCCCACATCTTCTGGGTTACAGTGATCAGCTGGTCGAAATGACTGTGGCACTGAGTTCACTGAGCGACCAGCTCCCATTGAAGGGGGTGCATGTGCCACCTGGCCCAATGGACCAGAGAGATGCATGCCGCCATGTAACCCAGAGGGCACAGAAAGTCCCAGGCAGAGCGCAAATGCCCAGCCAGAAATGATTGGGCAAAGGAGGAGAATCTCCGCCCTGTCCGCCGGGAGCCGAGCTCTAGCTTGACAAGAGTCGAGCTCTGCCCCAATAAAGCCCATCACCTGAGCAGGCATGAGTTCCAACATGGCCTCGTTGATCAGGAGGCTGAGTTGGGAGCAGGTTTGGACAGCCAGATCCCTGGACCTCTCCACCTCCTGAAGGGAGGATCCTGCCAAGAGCTAGTCATCCAGATAAAGGTAGATACGTACCCCTCTATGCCGAAGGTGGGCTGTCACCACTACAATGCACTTGGCGAAGACCCGAGGGGCCGATGACAGGCCGAACGGCAGCTGGCTTGGAACTCGACAGGGTCCTCTTGAATTCTGAAGGCGGAACCGCTTGATGGGACGGATTGATTGGACGCGAAAGAAGGCATCCTGCAGATCCAGTGAACAGAACCACATGTTTCTCTCCAGGGATGGTATGATCTGGTTCAGAGTTACCATCCAGAAAGCGTGAGACCTGAGATATTGATTCAGGTCGTGGAGATAGATATAGGATGGGGCGCCAACCAATGTTCCCTCTAATTTTTAGTCTCTGTGGGTGGGCAACTGATCTGTGTGTGCGGCACTTTGTGCAAAAAAATTGATTCATGTGCACAAATTGGGTGGCCCAAACAAGTGTTATATTTTATTGCCAGTAAACAGTAGAAAATATAACCAAACACTGAAATACTCAATGCAAAGTATAAATATACATTCTAACACAGGCCGAAGCTTGGATGTGCATTGTGCGCCATAACAGTATGAACTGGAAACATGAGTAAACTATGTACATTTTAAAGAGTCTTGCATGCATCTAAAAGGGGTGTTGCTGATGATGCATTGCTAAGAAATCAACATTCACTGTTTTTCTCTCCTGTCTTTCCCATTCTTCCAGTGGACTTATATTTCATTAAGATTCATTTTTCCACCAGATGTTAAAAACAATTTTGTTCGCATCAGCATATCTAAATGGCTTTCTTCCAAGCGGTTTCTTTGTTTGCTCTTAATGCAGTTCATGAAGCTGAAGCCTCTTTCATGGTCAGCACTAGAAACTTGGAATGTAGTAGTAGTAGTACAATTTATTGTTCCGCATAAAGTAGTTATATTTTAAAATCAGGACAAAATACATAGCAAATATAAACAGACAGTAAATCAACAAGGAACTTAAATATATTTACAGTGCAGTTCAATTTAACAGAGTATCTTTTCACATAAAAAACCTCCACAGAACTTCTAGTCCCCCTAATAAACTTTACAAATGAGTTGGAATGAAGAATCTTGCAAAGATCTCTTCCATGTTCTTCTCTTTCATAGTAAACAAATATTTCAAAAGATCCTCCAGGGGGAGGCCGAGATCCCCCAGCAGTTTTTTTTAGTTGATTTGTGCCTAGGACACAAGAGTACCACATGTTTGAGATCATCTATAGTCTCCACTCCACATTTACAATATGGAAAATGTACCCCCTCTGTTTTGTCTGAAATTAATGCATTGAGCATTATAGTTTTCAGTTCCAAATCTTGTATAGATTCTTTTTTGTTTAGGACAGGTTAAAAAAGAGAGATATGGCTCATATCCCCATGAAATCTTTACTTTTTTATAAAATCCATATAACTTAAGCTTGGAGAGTTGAACACAGAAATAATTTATGTTTTAAATCAATAAGCCTTAATTTGACATCCTGCCTAATCTTCTCAAATGGTCTCATGTAAATTTTATACAAGAGGTGGCCCAATTCAGCCAGCATTATTGTTTCCTTAATAAGTTGAACAAAGAGATGTACATATCCCATGCTGGCAAATTTGATGGCTTCTACTACACACATTTTGGGATATCTTTGTAGGGGCAAAAGAAAAAGTTTCAATAGAAAGAGAGTCTGTCATTCACAGATGAGAGAAGTCAAGGAATTTGTCCTACCTCCAAGGCTAGAATACAGCTTGGAGTTCCATTTAAAAATATTAAGATGTCTCTATAGAGTTTATTCAGAATTATTTCTAATTCTCTAACCTTAGTATAACCCCAAATTTCAGAGTCATATAACATGATCATTCTTATTTTGGCATTAACAACTCTTAATACCCCACTCACCGATGACTTCTCCATCTTGCTGTTAAATATTTTTAGGGCATTTACAGAAGATCCCATTTTAAATTGAATAGCGTCCAAATGTTTGGTCCAAGATAGGCTATAGGCAAATAGGCACCTAAATAGTCATAACACTTAACAGTGTCTATATGGTTACCGTTTAGCCTAAAGCCTACCGTATTCTTGGTTTGAGAGCCAAAAACTACAATGTTGGTCTTGCCAAGATTGACTTTTAGTTTCCTCTGAGAACAGAGAGATTTAAAGTGAGCCAGTTTTCTTTTAAGACCTAGGACTGAAGTAGAGAGCAAGACTAAATTGTCTGCATATGCTAAACATTCAATCCTTTGATCATTAATTTTTGCAGTATGGAAATCTGGGTTACCTAGATGATCCAAGACTGTATTAATGTAGATGTTAAATAGAGTTGGGGCCAAAATACACCCCTGTCTGTCCCCCACATTTGTCTCAAATCTATCAGTTAGATGACCATATTGATTATACTGAACCCTTGCCCACATATTTTCATAGAGTCTATTAATAACATCAAGAAGTGAGGCCTCCAACTTCAGATCCCTTAATGTAACCCAAAGGATTTTTCTACTAATGCTGTCAAAAGCCGAGGAGAAGTCCACAAAACAGCAAAATAATGTTTTTTTTTCTCACTTTAATATACTTCCAGATCAGGTGCTGAAGCACATAATAGTGTTGTACTGTAGAACAGTCCTTCAAGAAACCGTTCTCTGTCTCATTCAATACTGAGTTCTCCTTGACCCATGACAGCAATCTGTCCAAAATTATTCTAGACAAAATCTTCTGTGAAACATCTATCAAACGAATAGGCCTATACATGTTTGGGTCAATCAGATCCTCTTTTTTAAAAATTGGGAAGATAACACTACCTGCCCAACTGGCAGGGTAAGAGCACACCTGAACCAGGCCATTAAACCATAAAAGAAGAAAAGGAATCCATCAGTTGGTAAAATCCTTATAGAGATCACCCAGGACCCCATCTGGCCCTGATGCTTTATTTGCCTTAAGGCCAATCAGTGGCATCCAGATTTCATCCTCTGTGATCAAGACAGGTCTTGGAAAAATGTCATCCTCCTGTATTTTGAAAGTATCAGGTGTCTAGTGCTCTTCAAGAGAATAATAGAGCTTGGAGAAATGAGATGCCCAGACTTCAGGTGCAATATAGGCTTCAATCTTATTGGCATATTATATCCCTGGTCAACAGTATTCCAAAATCGCCTTCCATCCCTATCCAAAACAGCCTGCCTCAGTTTTTCCCCAAAATCCCTGAGTATGTTTATGTCTCTCCCATTCAAGAATTTTCCTATAATTTTCTCTTTCAGTCCTTAGCAATTTAAAATCTGCTGCAGACTTATTTCTTTTCCTTTTAAGCTGTCTTAGTTTTCCTCCAAACTCTTTCTTTGCCTGTAGGCATACCAAATTAAACTAAGACTTTTTATAAAGGGATCTAGGATGGTACGTTGGTTTACATCTAGGTCCAAGTAAAGATTGAATAGTTTCCCAATTCTCCAAAATATTAGAGGCCTTACTTTTGTCCAGGACCAACTCGTGAATATTACCTAAGACTCCTGTACTAACAATTTCTTTGAAACTAGCTTAATGAATCAGCTCCCATCCAATCCTTCTCTTGTTTATGACTTCCCGACTCTCTTCCTGTTGTGCCTCACTCCTTAAAGTCCCAAAAGGGCATTTGATGTTAATTACAATGGCACAGAGTGCTGATTCCAGTCTATTCATGAGCTCTAACTTTTGGATCAGCTTTACTGCTTCCAAATCGGTCCAGCTTGATTAGGGGTTGAAGAGCCAGCTGGTCCTCTACATAGTAAGGATCAGACTAGATCGACCCGAGTTCTACCATTTAAAATACAGAAATTTCTACTGGCTAAGCCCGCTAGCAATTTCTTACCTCTGAGGTTAGATTTTAGATCCTCAGCAGTCCTAGTATATGAGATATTTGGATTAATTATAGATATGTATGGGTCATATCTGAATATACATCCTCCAAGAAATGAGAAGGAATTCTGGCATTAAAGTCTCCCAAAATAATTATAGGACAAGGTATACTCTTATCTGATGATTCGTCAAGTGCAATTTTCAGATCCTGTATGTAAAGGTCAGCGGGATCAGTAGCTCTGTTGCGATAGGGCAAGTATATATTGCAAAGAATGATCTTCTCTTTTCCAATGCTACTCATTAGAGCCAAAATACCCTCTGACTTAGTAGGAATGTTAATGATCTGAAAATTTAGCAAAGTTTTGATGAAAAAGGAAATACCCCCTTTAAACCTTCCAAACTTTATCTTTAGTTGCTGGCAGAGTAAAGATAGAATATCCAGCCAATTTGGGAGTTGCATGTTCTGTACACCATCTTTCTTGCAGTCTAATATCCAGAAATCTCACTACTTCAGGGCCAATTATTTTAAGATGGATGCCCTCAATATTCCGTGAAAGTATAGAAAGGGCATCCACATCTCGATCCCCAGCTCCCTTATCCCAATATAGCTGGCATTCAGAGTTCATTTGTTTGATATTATCTACAGGCTGCATTTGTCAGGCTGAATTAATAACTGTTAGCTACGAGTAGGTATTAGGGTCAATCAGGTTTCCAAAGTCAATCGGGGTTATCGGTCTCTAAGATTGATTCTGGACTATCCTTAGTCTGTTTAAACCATGAAAAGACTTCACCCAAGTCTAACATGTTAACTAAATGTATTTCCAAACAATCCAGCTTGCTGGCCAGAGATTTCAAGCTGCTAGTTGTATAAGGATTTTTAAATGTAATATCAATCTGTGTTGTGGGCTCAGGGTCTCCATATACCTTTATGGACTCCACCATGTTTCTGGAGATATAAAATCCTAATGCTCTTTCCAAGAGCAGCAACAAATCTTCCCTAACTTTCCTATGAGAATCTTTGAATGAAACCTTCCACCCAAAGATAGTTATGGTCTTACTCAGCTATACTTCTCTCTGCTTCAGTACGTTATCCTCTATCACTACCAAGATTTTTCTCTGTGCTATCGTATCCTTCTCACTCTGCACCTCCCTATGGAGAATCTCTCCTGGGGAAGGATAAGACTGTGTAGGAACATCTATAGATGATAGCTTCATGTTTAGCTTGGAATGTAGCACATTCATCAATAAGTTTAGCCACCATGCTGTACTGCACATTAGTCAAGGGAAAGTGGATCATGTCAGTAAAGGATTTTAATGATCCTACCTTTATTTTTTTCAGCAACTATAAATCTGAAGTCATTGTACTGGCTAACAATTTCTGTCTGTTCCACTGATGAAAATAAATAGTCCTGATATTTGCTGTACAGTCTCTCAATATTTGATAAGTCAAACTCAAAGCTGCAATGTGGCATTGCTGAAAAATCAAAGGCAGATTAGTCAGAAAGTTCACCTGCAGGAAATCAGCTGTCCAGATGGTCACATTACAGGCCAATGAATTGTAAAATTGCTGTTGTGCTTACTTCAGCTGTGCAATTAGCCAACAGCAGTTTTACTGGTGGGCTCCAGTAGACAGTTTCACCCAGGTACTGGCTTCTGATCTTTTTTATTTTTGCCCTAGCAATCTGTACTGCTTCAGCTTGTTAGACCACTTTCTGAAACATCTTAGACAACTCTGCCAACTCCAAAAGTATGTTATTAAATACTGTTATGGCAATGTGGTATTCAGGGTTGGACAGCTTCTTAAAGCAGTACTTAGCAATGGGATCTTTGATGGATGCATGCAAAACTGTACGTGATGTCATTTACCCTAGGTATGGTTTACAATAACTATGCTGGGTATTGTCAAGCTCAGTGGGGGGTTTTAATATGTATTTTTGCAATGTAGTGAGTAATTCAGTGTGATATGAGAGGAGATGCATTTAGGAGACTGTAATTCTCTTCCATTCTGGATCCATACTAAGAGCAGTCTGAATTTATGAAATTAAATGAAAAGGACACTTGTTGCACTGCTATTTATTATTGTACATTTTAGAATTACTATCCCCATGTAGCCAACATGGGCAACCTTTCACAAGCACTGATTAATTGAATCTCAAATGTGTGTATAATGTGAGACCTTGTTTTAAAGAGAAGCACAATCTCATCTCTCTAAACTTATGTACAGTCTTGTACTGATAAAAAAATGAACATGCTTTCAATGGTGAGGCTTTAATCCATTATAAACATATTTTGTATGTGAGATGCTGCTTGGGGAGGAGGCAGATTACACTGAAGTTGTGAAACTTTAAAATTGAAATAATATAATATACACCCTATGTCAGAGAATCTCTCACATTGCTTTGTTGGGGGGAAATCTACCAAACAAATAAAACATGCCATTTCTGTGAACAGCAGGGGAGTACTGTTCATTATCAAGTACTGTCATACTGAAAAGAGGAGTCAAGCCAAAAACATTGCTGTAACTGCAAAGCCGATTGATAGGAATTTTGCAGAGTGGTTCCATTGTTCTATAATCAGAACAAGAGTGAGATGTGTGGCTTGTTAATGAGGTGTGGCCTCAGAATGTTTCTTTCCAATTCACTTTCATGTCCTGCTGTCCGAGTCTTAAATCTGAGTGATGACTGTAGTCACTACTTCATGAACATGAGGGTCTCTGTCAGCTGCTTTGTGCGCTACTACTAAAGCTGTGTGTGGGTTATTTCTGACTGCTGTGCAGGCGCACATGCGCACGCCTTAGAGGGAACATAGGCGCCAACCCTCCATCCGATTGGGCACCAGGAAGTACCTGGACATGAAGCCTGGGTCTGTAGGAGGATCTGGCACTGGAGCTACTGCCTCCTTGTGGAGGAGCTGAGCTATGTCGTCTCGAAGAGCCGACTGAGTGCAAGCTAAGAGCCTTTCCTCCTGAGGGGCTTGGCTGGGAGGGTACTGCTCAAACTCTAGAGGCAGTCCCTGACTGACCACTTCGAGAACCCACTTGTCTGAAGTGATATCGGACCAGGTGGAATGAAAGTGGTGGAGCTGGCCCCCATGGGAGGACCTAGAGCTGGCGTGATGGGTGTAGGGTGGCAACCCCCAACCCGTCACTGAGCAGGCTTAGAAGAGGAGCAGGATCCTGGACCTGCACCACTGCCTCCTTTATGGGACTGTTGAGGACCCTGCTTGGGCCATGGGTGCCAAGTTTGAGCCTGTTGCTACTGCTGGCCTCCTTGATAGGAGGGCTGCCTGACCACAGGGGAAAGAATGCCAAAATGGCTTCTTCTTTCTTTTCTGCTGGTTCTTGCCCGAAGAACCTTTTGCAGAGGTACCATCCAAGGTGGCAATGGACTGCTCAATACGCTGAAGGTGACCGGCCACTCCTGTACCAAGGAAAGAATGCGTGTGTCACATGCTCGGGATTGCTGACAGGGACCAGGGTAAGATAGAGCTCGTCCAACATTCTCACGAGGAAGTGCTGATAGGAAGAAAGAACAGACACTGGGGAGATGTGGAAAGATAATTCTCCTCCCTCCAAGGAGGAGGAAGAAGATGCGGGTGAGCTCCGAGGTTCAGGGTCCGGCTGCACAGAACACCTGCTGGTCCAGGGGATGGAGACAGGTAGGGAAATGTGCAGCGGAACCTCTGAACTGTTCCCAGGTAAGAGGTCCCCTAGGACCGGGAATGCCTGGGATAGCAGGGGATGGAGACGGAGGCTTGGGGGGGAAAGCTCCCAGCAGGAGAATGGTCTCTGTCAGGGCAGGGGGGCCAATAGGATACTCCCCACAAGGAGGGAGACCAGAAGGTCCCAGCAGCTAACAGCTGTTCAACTGGATCGGAACAGTCAGAGCTGTGCCCATGGGAAGAAATCTCCCCATGAGGTGACTGGGACCGTGCGAGTCCAGATAGACGGCCCCTCACCTCCGAAGTTGAAGTCCCTCTCAAGGTCCGATCCAGGGAAGAAGCGAGGGTCTGCACTGCGGCTCCTCCCAGAACCTGTCCAGGCTCTGGTGAAGGCACACTGCACCACACCCTTACTCCTCAACCCTTCAGAGTCGGAAACGGACCTCATCCTCATAGCCACCAGCCTAGGCAGCTGACAACTCCAGGCAGCCTCCGAGGAGTCCACCCAGGGAACAGTACCCTTCCCTTCCTGGTGTGCCCCAGGCTGTCCCAAACTTGGGACTGTCCAAACACATCAGGGAACGGGGTGCCCCAACCGGAGGAGAAGCTGTGCCAGAGGCCCCAGGTTGCACAGCAGTGGCCACAGGGACCACTGCTGGCTGGTCAGTACCACTGACCCTAGAGCCTACCAGCAAAGACTAACCCCCAGAGGAAGACTAAGCGGGGGCCGAGGTGCTGGAAACTGAGGGAGCAGAGGATTCCGAAGAATCTGGGAGTCAATCTGGATCAGACCCAGAGTCCCCCTCCAAGGAGGTAGACTCCGAGGTCCGATGCCAGACTACCCCTCGATCTCCCCCAGTTCCTGGACCACGAGTTGGACCACCTTCCACCCCGGCACCGCAGACGCACCGCGCCCGATGCAGCCACCCTCCCCGGTGCTGCGAACGGCACCAGAGTCGGGAGTGCCGGAAGAACCAAGGTCGGCACCGCCCCATCCCTGGTGCTGGATCCAGTCCCAGCGTCACACACGGTGCCAGAAAACGAAACAGGCTCAGAAACCACCGAAGCACCACCCCTGGCGCCAACATCCCCAGCGCCGCCCTCCAAGCCATGAGCGGCACCGCCAGACGACGCAGAGGACGGTGCCGGTCCGGAACATGACACTGAGGGAGCCTTCACCTCTGAAGAGGCAACTGCCATAGCGGTGTCTCCTGTCTGTCCCCCAAGAGGGACAAACTGGGCCTCCTGAACCGCGGAAGGAGCCTCCACCGCGGCAAGGCTGAGAGGCAGAGGCCCCCTCCTCCACGGGCCATATAGGACCGGGAGGGGACCCGGAGGATGGGCAGAGAATCCTCACCTTGGCCTGTCGATTGCAAGCCCGTCCCCCGAAAGTCGGCAACACATGTCCGACTTTAAATGCGCAGATCTCAAGAACTCGATGGTCCATAGAGAAACAGGCATCGCAGTTGTCCATGTCATGAGTCGGGCCGAGGCAACGGTCATGCTGGTCCATCACAGAATAAAGGCAGCCACAGGGGCACTGACGCATAGGAGGCCACCCTGCTTTCGACGATATTTTGCCCTCGGGACGAGACATGACCGTATGGCAAACTATAACACAAAACAATACTCAACACCGCTTAAAAGTAATGAAACGTTCTTACCGGCAGAAGCGACATCGAGCAGGGCGAAACAGAACCAGGACACACACACACGGCCGATGAACTAGGCCACACATGCAGTTTTGCTAGCACAGTCTCCACACGGGGTCTACACTCCAACAGTGGGAGTAGAAGAACTGGGGCTGGGGCTTGAGTGGGTCGACGGTAGATAACGGTAACCCACACGTAGTACGTCAGCCTCAAGGGTGGCGCTGGCCCTGCGTCGACTCTGCCCATTGGGGGGGGAATCTCCTGCGGGGTCCTAGCTTCGGCACTATACCCACCAGTGATGAATGGTGAAGACTGACACAGATAAGATCAGAGTTAAGAGATTTGGAGGGGAGAAGGAAGTTATGGTGAGGCTGGGATAAAATCCACCACCTGCAGGACCGACCCTGTATATCTCCTCGCATTTTGTCATTGAAATGTTGGATACAGGCACTCAAAATGTAGGGAAATGAGGGGCACTGGTCTTAATAATATGGGACAAATTGTTAGAGACACATTAAAAAAAAACTGAAAGCTAGTGACTTAACAGCACTTTACCCTTAATCACACCCTGGACACTAACTGACAGCCCTAATAGTGGAGTGATAATGACTCACATTGAGTCTTTTGTGGGATCCCCTTCTTGAACTGCCAGATAACTGCTGCTCTTAATGAGCTGTTAATCACACCAGGCCATCTGGAACATTAAGAGATATTAGGACGAGGACTAGAGCCTGCTAAAGTAGAGACTTTTTTTTAACTTCATTAGCAGCCATGAAAACTGCACTAGTCAAGAGGGACAAGTAGAGAGTTAGCGGCATTAGCCCTGGTCAATTTGCACTAGGGGTTGGGCTAGTAAAACAATGTTAAGATTGACCCCTGCTCTATGGCTTGGCCGGTGGTGAACTTAACCGGCTGACACTTCTCCCTGCCCGCCCCAGGTACACTGCTTGAGGGTCCTACTAGCCTGGCTCCTAACCAAGACATCCAGAGACTGCTTCTTTCCTTGAGTGCGGCTCTCCATTGGCTGGAACCACACTTCTGCTTCTACCCGATTGGATTCCCCTCTGTTTCTGCTTGCCAACATTCTCTGGCGCTTGATTTTAAACTATGCCATCTTGCTGGGCATTTTAGCTTGTCCTGTGCTTAGCTCTAAATTTGTCCTGCCCGCCCTCCCTCTCCAACCCTGACCGCTATTAAATACCACACCTTCCCCACAAGGCACCGCCCTCAGGCTCCTCTCTTCCATCTCTTATTTCTGTTCTCCCCTTAAGAGTGACCCATCTTGATCCTTTACACTCGGCCCTCTGCTGTCTACTCTGCTCTTCTCACTACCTAATCTGCTCCTCTACTCTTCTACCTTTTAAGTCTGGTCTCTGCTACTCTTGAGATTGCCCACTACCCCCCCTAGAACTGACCTCTCTGCCTGCCCTTTATACTTTTGGCTCATCTGTTTTAACCGTCTTAATTTTGCTAGTTGTTGCATATCTCGTCCCCCTCTACCACTGACGCTTGCATAATAACTTATTCCCCCCTCCTCTTTAGCAACCCCTAACACCTGCTGCAGCAACACTGTTCTACCTATTCACTAAACCTCTACTTTTCGTTATTTCCCCTGAACCTTTACAGTAGCCTCCCCCACTCTCACTTCACATTTACATTACACCCCATAAAGTCATTCCATCCAGCACATTATACTTTAACTTTTGCATCTCTGAGCGCATAAGAATCTGAATTGGTGAAAGAAAGAATTGGTGGAACATCTGGTTGTCAATGGACTACAGAACCCAAGGCAGCATGGTTTCACCAGGGGGAGGTCATGTCAGACCAACCTCGTTGAATTTTTTGACTGGCTGACTAGGGAGGTGGATCAAGGGAGGGCAGTGGACACGGCCTATCTGGACTTCAGCAAGGCCTCTGACACTGTGCCACATAGAAGACTATTACACAAACTGGGGAATATGGGTGGGCAGGACAGTAGTGTGGTGGGTAGGTAACTGGCTGGGTGGCAGGACACAGAGGGTGGTGGTAAATGGCTGTCACTCCACAGAGGGAAGAGTGACCAGTGGGGTACCACAGGGATCAGTGCTGGACGGTCCTATTCAACATCTTCATCAGTGACATTAGCAGGACCTAGAAGGCAGAATTTCACTGTTCATGATGACACAAAGCTCTGTAACAGAGTAGACACACCAGAGGGTGTAGACAGAATGAGAAGGACCTGCAGAAACTTGAAGAATGGTCAGGGGTTTGGCAGTTGAAATTCAATGCAAAGAAGTGCAAGATAATGCATATGGGCACAAAAACCTGGCACAATATATCAGTTGGGGGTGAGGATATAGCATGCACCAAGCAGGAAAGGGATCTTGTGGCTATCATCTCTGATGACCTCAAGGTAGGGAAACAGTGTGACAAGGCAGCAGGTAAAGCAAATAGGATGCTGGGATGCATAGGCAGGGGCATCACCAGCAGGAAAAGGGAGGTCATAATTCCACTATACAAGACACTAGTGAGGCCCCACCTGGAGTACAGTGTACAGTTCTGGAGACCTTACCTACATAAGGACATAGGGTAGAGAAGGTTCAGAGGGCAACAAAGATGGTGCATGGATTGCATCACAAGTCCTATGAGGACAGGTTGAAGGAACTGAACATGTACTCCCTGGAGGAGAGAGGGGATATGATCAGAGACATACAAGTATCTTACAGGGAGGAACAGGGTGCAGGAATACACTATTTTTAAGTGAAAAAGATGTTCCAGGACTAGAGGGCATGGGATGAAGTTGGAAGGAGGACGAGTCAGAGGAAGCGTGAGGAAGAATTTTTTCACAGAACGGGTGGTGGACAAGTGGAACACCCTGCCAGAGGAAGTGGTGGGGGCTGAAACAATCACGGGATTTAAGAATGCATGGGATAGATATAAAGGAATTCTGGAGGTCAGGGGTTAGGGGCAACAGACTTCTAGGAAAACAAATTGAACTTACAAGCTCAAATTGGCAGACTGGGTGGGCCATAGGCCCTTATCTGCAGACACTGTCTATGTATCTATGCCCCCTTGAGTGC
The DNA here is from genome assembly GCA_016271365.2 of Neoceratodus forsteri. Taxonomy (NCBI): domain Eukaryota; kingdom Metazoa; phylum Chordata; order Ceratodontiformes; family Ceratodontidae; genus Neoceratodus; species Neoceratodus forsteri. The sequence goes on along the minus strand of CM028137.1, from coordinate 820,659,292 downwards.
TCCAATTTCTTACTATTACTCTCTCCTGTCTGCAACACCCATCCCTATAAACTCTCCAGGTGGCAACAACTCAAGGTCAACAAACTCCTTACCCGTTATCTTCTTAGGACTGTCTTGCTCTTGCTACTTATCTCAGGAAATGTCCACCCCGACCATGGTCCCCAAAAGTAACACTTAATCACCCTCAAAACTCTCCAAGTTCCCCCACCTTAGCCTCCATTAATACTCGAAGCCTGCTTCCAAAGATTGATGAACTCCAAGCTTGGGTCTCACAGCATAAACTGGACATCCTAGCTCTCAGTGAAACCTGGCTATCCCCCAAAGTTCCTGACAATGTGTTAAGAAATCCCTGGCTATGTCCTCTTCAGACTTGACCGTACTGGCAAGCATGGTGGTGGCTGTGCCATTTATCTAGCGGATATCCTTACGGGCCAGGTCTTCTCAACACCAACACCTGCCAGCAAACCTCAAATGCTTACAATCAAAATTATCCTTGGTCAACACAGAAAAGCCCTCACCATTATATCTTGTCTATACCCCCCCCCCAAAGTGACCAGGCCTCCGGTATTCAAATGGTTACTGAATACCTCGACAATCTCCTGCATCGTACTGAGACAGTGGTTCTAGGGGACTTTAATGTAAACTGAATTGCCACTGAAGCTGAACCATATAAAGATGCCCTTACCTAAATTGACATCACACAAATGGTTACCTCGCCAACTCGAATGAACTACAGATCTGGATCTAGCTCCCTCCTGGACTGGATTCTCACCACTCACCCTAGTAGAATCAATAATGTTAGAGTCCTTTCCGACTCCTTAAGCGATCATTCCCCTGTTCTCTGCCAGTGGTCTAACAAGGCACCCAAACCCAATTCTAATTTCACCTACCATCGTATCCTAAAAAAAGGGAAGCTCCCACAATTTTTCTATGCACTCTCCTTGATTGACTGGTTCCCCCTTAACACCATGATCTGCATTGACCAGGCACTAAACTTTTTCATTCTGCAATTCAATGTGGTGTGCGACCAATTTGCGCACCCCCCCAGGAAAATAAAACCTAGGGGAGTGTCTAACCCATGGATCTCCCCTGCCCTACTAATGATGATGAAGAATTGGGATAATCTTTGGCACTGTGCTATGGACTCGGGCCTCCACTCTAATCTACAGTGGTATAAAACTGCCAGAAACCAGTGTATCCAAGTGGTATGGAGAGCCAAGCAGGATTACTACAAAGGTGTACTAACTAACTGCTGGGGTAATAGCAAATAATTCTGGGATAATATAAAAAGCCTAACAGGTAAAGGTAGTAAATCCCCCCCCCCCACTATAATGGAGGTAAATGGCACTCTAACTCAACACCCCAAATTAGTTGCTGACTCCCTTAATACAGTCTTTATCGATCTCAGTGGGGTACTACCACCTGACTTCTTTACCAGTTCCACCTTGCCTTGCAACATTGCAAAATCTACACCTCCCCCTAAAACTCCCCCCTTCTATTTCAGAAGTATATCCTGTTCCGGCCCTGTGGCGCAGAGGGTTGAGGCACTGGACGCCACACCTTGGTCCACGTCAGGGACCCGGGTTCGGAACGAGCCCGGATTGTTGGGGGTCGGCAGTGGAGAACTGGGATCAAGAGTCCGACGACTGCTCTCCCAGTCCTGGGGGAAAGGGTGGGTTCCACATCATGCTCTGGCGGTCCCTGGGGATGCCCTGTGGTATCTGAACGTCTTGGGGTGTTCGAGCTGAGCGGATGTCTGCACGTTGGTGCATGGACGTTACTGCACATCCATGCTTCCACTGGGAGAAAAACAGAAAAAGGCTGGGCGCGACCAAGCAGCTTGATGGCCGCGATCTGCCGTGCGTGGAGGACTGTCGTGGAATCGTGCTGGGGGGGGGCTGGCTGGCAGGGATGGGGAGCCCTCCAGTGGGTCGGCCACCACCCCATCATGCAAGTGAGCCTGCTGGTCTCCCCACTGGCAGGGCCAGTAGCTGAATGCCCCTACCGGCAGGCGCATAAAGTTGCGATAAAAAAAGAAAAGAATCCTGTTCCAAAGCTCGTAGATTCCTGCTAAAAGTGTAAGGCAAATCCAGGTCAAGCAGCAACACCCTTGATCTAAACCTTCTCTACCTCGCCCCTGAAGCTGTCTTAGCCCCCTCTCACCAAACTCCTAAACCTCTCACACTCTCTCAGGCAGTTCCCCCAGTCTTGGAAATCTGCCATAGTAGTGCCTGTGCACAAATGTGGTGACCATACCCAACATTCCAATTACCGGCCAATCTCAATCCTCGCCCCGCTTTCTCCAGCTGCAAATCCCTGTGGTCCAGAAATGAGCTACAGATTTGGTCTTGGGTGATGTCTCAGTTCTACTGCCCCTAGGACTTCGCTCTGCTCAGAGGAAGAAGCCTCGACACAGGTTGAACAAAAGAAGTCAGCAATGGTAGACTGGAGCCTTGTCTGACACTTCTTATGCTCGAAGGGCCTTAAATCTGGTTTCTTTCTGCACAACTGGGATGCCTTGATGAGGTAGCATTTGTCCAAACACCAAGAGTTATCTTGTCAAAAGAAAAAAATTACTCACCTTAGTAATGTTGTTTCTTCTAATGGAGTCTTGCTATATTATGACATATGCAGCGAGTCCCAACCTTTGAACTGCTCCGGAGGTGAGAGAGTTAACTTTCCATGCCAGGCATGGAACGCAGAGCTCAAGCTCGGTTGAAACTCTGTCTGTTGTTCTTCAAACTCAAACCGTCAGATCTTTACAAGCTAAACTCACTGAGGTCCTGTGTGGAAGCTGTAAACCTACACTAGCCAACTGGCTGCTAAACATAAAAACACATTTTTTGGTCCCAAAACAAAGACTCAAGTCAGGAGACCCAAAAAATAAAACACAACACCAAGTCACCCCAAAGAAAGAGGGGTGAAAACAACAAGGTGGGCATCTAAGTGCCAACACTGCACTGCCCACATCCCAAAAACTGAGGTTCTGAGAGGGGCAGGCAGGGGGGGAGGTCATAATATAGCAAGACTCCATTAGAAGAAGCAACATTACTAAGGTGAGTAATTTTTTCTTCAAACAACATGAAGTCTTGCTATATTATGACATATGCAGACTACACAGCAGTACCTCCATGGAGGGGGGGGCAGAACCTACTTAGGAAATAGGCTCTGAAGCACAGCTGTGCCAAACCTAGCATCACTCTAGCCTGGATGTCCAGGAGTAATGCTTGGTAAAAGTGTGAACTGTTTTCCAGGTAGCTGCTTGACATATCTCTAGAATAGGATGTCCCTGGCAGCAGCCAGGAAGCAGCTGTACCTCCAGAGTGAGCCCTCAGGCCTGAGGGAGGAACCCACCCAGCTTTTCATAACAGAATTGATACAAGAGACAATCCACCTGGCAATGGATCTTTTACTGGCAGGTTTCCTTTACCAACCTCACCATAAGTGAGGAACAGTTGAGGAGTCAAACCTGTGACCCTTTGTACGCTCTATGTAGTAACTAAGGGCCCTCTTCACATCTAAGCTGTGCAGCCTCCTCTCGCCAGAGGAGGAATGGTCAGTGAAGTACACTGGAAGAGATATAGATTGATGAAGGTGGAAATCTGAAACCACCTTAGGCAAGAACTTCCTGTTAGTCCTGAGGACCACCTTATCTCTATGAAAGGAGATAAAGTCAGGCTCCACTGACAAAGCTTGTAATGCACTTATGCGTCTGGCAGAAGTGATGGCTACCAGAAACACAGTCTTCCAGGTCAAGAACTTCAGCTCTGCTGAAGACAAAGGCTCAAAGGGGGGTTGCATAAGATGAGCAATGCAAACGTTAAGATCCCAGGCAGGGGCAGGGTCCCTGAATGGAGGGTTGGTGTGAAGCAATCCCTTAAAAAACTTGGAAAATACAGGATGAGCTGAAAGAAAAGGGGGTTTACCTGCTGAAATAAAAGCAGACACAGCTGACAAATGTACTTTCAGGGTAGCTGATCTAAGCCCCAAGGTATTTAAATGGACCATATAATCCAGGACTGTGGGTAAATCAGCAGATTCTGGGGAAATAAGCTTCCCAGAGCACCATATGGAAAACCTCTTCCATTTGGAATTATAGGTAGCCCTGGTGGAAGGCTTTCTAGAAGCCTTTAGTATATCCATTACACCTTGGGAGAGGTGTAGATCAGCAAACTCTAACTCTTCAAGAGCCAGGCCTTGAGATTGAGAGATTTGAGGTTCGGGTACCAAACCCTCCCCTGAGCACAGGTTAACAGGTTGTGATTCCTGGGAAGACACAGGGGAAGATGGACTGCTAAGGACAGTAGGAGTGGATACCAGGGTTGTCTGGCCCAATCTGGAGCAATCAGGATCATCTTGCAGGATTGAGATCTGGTTTTGACTAACACTTTGAACAGGAGAGGGAAGGGGGGGGAAAAGCATAGAGAAACTTCCCTTCCCAATTGAGAACTAAGGCATCCAGAGGGACTGAGCCCAACACTGGGGGCCTGCAGCAAAAAAGGAGAAGTTGGTGATTGTCTGGGGCTGCAAAAAGATCTATCTGCGGGGTGCCCCATCTGGCAAATATCACCTCCAGGACCAGGGGGTCCAGTGACCATTCGTGATGGCCCTGGGAAATCCTGCTGAGAGCATCTGCCAGGACATTGTCCTTGCCTGGGAGGTGAACTGCTGTAAGGGAGGTGTTCAGGGAGTAAGCCAGAGACCACAACTTCATTGCTTCGGTGCACAAGGCCGTAGACCGAGTGCCCCCTTGCTTGTTGATGTGCCACATTGTGGTGGTGGTGTCTGTTCTGACGTGCACAACTTTGTTCTGAACAGATTTGGAAAAAACTTGAAGAGCTAGAAAAACTGCTCTGAGTTCCAACAGGTGGATGTGAAGCAGAGATTCCTGAGGGGACCACAATCCCTGGGTAGTGAGGTCGCCCATGTGAGCTCCCCACCCCAAGAGGGATGCATCTGTAGTAAGGATTAAGGAGTGAGACTGAGTGACAAAGAGAACCCCTTGTCTCAGATTGCTCTGATCCTGCCACCACTGCAGGGCCTGGATCAGGGTTCGAGTTACTGGGATCAATTTGGTTAGAGGGTCTTTCCTTTGAGACCAAAAGGCTCTCAAATGGAACTGGATGTCCCTCATCTGAAATCTTGCTCCCTGCACTACTGCTGTAGAAGCAGCCATGTGCCCCAGGAGCTGCAGAAAATGCCTTGTTGGTCGAGAGACCTGCAGGGTGAAGGAGGAGGCCAGAGAGACCAGGGTCCTTGCCCTGTCCAAAGGAAGGAAGGCTCTGGCTTCCTCTGTGTTCAGCTCTGAGCCTATGAAGGTGAGGAGCTGGACAGGTTCTAGAACTGACTTTGAAAGATTCAGAAGGAAACCTAGAGAGGTGAGCAATTGCTGAGTTATCTGTAAATGTAACTTGACTTGGTCTGGAGACTGGCCTACTATGAGCCAGTCGTCCAGGTAAGGGAAGATGGCAATTTTTTGCCTTCTTAGGGCAGCAACTGCTACTGCCAGGCATTTTGTGAATACCCTGGAGCAGAGGTGAGGCCAAAGGGCATTGCTCTGAACTGGTAATGGCCTGAGGGCAGCTCGAACCTGAGGTACTTTCGATGGGAGCTTCTGATGAGAATATGGAAGTAGGCATCCTTGAGGTCCAGGGACGCTAGCCAGTCCCTTGGCCTTAGAGAGGGTAGAATAATTCCCAGAGTCACCATTTTGAATTTTGGTTTTAAAAGGTGCTTGTTTAAATATCTTGAGATCCAGGATGGGCCGCCATTCTCCTGTTGTTTTGGGGGGTAAGGAAGTATCTGGAGTACAACCCTTTGCCCTGGTGTAGGGGTGGAACCCTTTCCACAGCTCTGAGAGCCAGGAGGAAGAGACCTCTGCCTCTAGGGCAAGTGCCCTGATGGATTTGCAGGTGGAAAGGAATCTGGTTCTCATCTTTGGAAATTTTTGAAGCTGAGAACCAGTCCCTGGCTTACTACTTCCAGGACCCACTTGTCTGATGTTACAGACTTCAGTCCTGGACAAAGTAAGCCAGCCTGCCTCCCCACGGTAGCTGAGAATCGCCCTGGCAACCCCATCAGGTGCCTGCTTGGCAGGGGCTTTGGGCTGAGGGGTGGAAGCAGGCCTGCTTGTACCCCGCCTGCCTCTCCCTCTGAAGAACCCCCTCTGGGCATAGGCAGAAAAGGAGGCCTGGGCTTGGTAAAAAGGCCTATGAAAAGGCCTGCCCCTGCCCCTGGAAAGCTGCCTTTGAGGAGTGGCCTGCCTTTCCTTTGCCTGTGCACTCCTATAGGTGGTCCTATACTCATCCATTTTCTTCATGTAATTCTCCGTCTGCTCCCCAGAGAATTACCCACAACAGGAAAATCCATGGCCTTAGTCTGGGTATCCTGTGACAGGCTAGTACATCTGAGCCAAGCCATTCTGCGAAGTGCCACAGATGTAGCCATGACTCTTGATGACACATCATTAGAGTCCACTGCAGCATGGAATTGCACCTTGGATGCCTCAATACCATCAGCAGCCACCTGCTCCAGCTCCTTGGCAAGCTGGCCAGGGACCCGTTTTGCTAGAGCCATAACAGTATCCCATCTGGATTTCTGATATCTAGCAACATAAGCCATATAATTTGCCTGTCTGAGTCCCAAGGATGCTGCCATGTACTGTTTCTTTGCCATGGCATCAATCCTCCTGGAGTCCTTGTCCGGGTGTGAAGCCAAGGGAATATTTGCCTTGTCACAGGCTGCAGCCTGCACTACCCCAACATGGCTGCATTGTTGTGAAGGAACTCCATATCAGAGCCTGACAATGTGTACCTCTTGTCCATTCTCTTATCAACAGGAGGTATAGTGTGAGGAGTTTTTAGAATTTTAACTGTCTGTTTCCCAAAAGATTTATGCAAGGGAATAGATAGCCTCCTTGACTCTGGGATATCCATCATTTCCACATAGTCAGGCTCCTCTTGATCATCCACAGCTTCTTCCATAGGAAGCTGGAGGGTTTCAGCCACTTTCTTATAAAACATAAAATGAGAAGGGACTCAGAAAGCCTAGGAGGAGACACTCCTGAAGGTCTGTCTGGGGAGATGTCCGGGTCAATGGGCACATCCAGACTTTCATATCCACATTCACTCTCCTCATACTCCTCTTCCCCCTCCTCCGGTTCATAATATTCCTCTACACCATACTCTTGAACCGGTGGAACCGGCCGCTTACCTGATGGTGCCGGTTCGGTCGGAACCGGGGAAAGTGACTGGACAATTTTAATTGCTTTGGCTATTTCTTCACCGGTTGGAGAGGAAAGTTTTGGCTCCACACCAGCTGATTTCCTAGTCCTTTTTGCTGGAACCGACTCCTCGGAGTCGGATCTCCTTTTGCCCGAGGAAGTCTCGCCCTGGTCAGAGGGCACTCCCTCCAGTTCAGTTGGAACCGAACCGGGCTGGCCATCCGGTTCAGCGGACTTTTTGGCCTCCCTTTCCCTGAGCCTACCAACTCTCTTTTCTGGGGTAGCTGCAGGAAAATTTTTACAAATCTGGCAGTCTGCATTGAGGTGGTCAAACCCCAGACAATAAACACAGGTGGTGTGGGGGTCAGCCTTGACAAAGACTTCCCCACAGACACTGCAGTGTTGAAACCCAGTGGGCCCGGTTTTTCTTTTGGGTTTCTCAGACATACTGCCAGTCCTAACCAAACTTACCCGTTTATGGCAATCCGCCAGGTAAGACCCCCTTATCTGTTCCCAACCGTGTCACGGGTCGTGGAAAAAACCATAATAAAATCCGTTTTTTTTTAGAACCGATAAGAACCGGTACCCACACTCTAAATGACAGATAAATATATTTTAAACCACTTTATCGGTTCAAACCGAACCGATAAACTGTTTACAAGTTCCACACAGAATAGAAATCAATGTAAAACCTATCTAGTACTCTCAATACCACAGACAGAGTCTGAACCTGGTCTAATAAATTTCTCAAGCCACCCCCCAAAGTTATAACAAGCAGAGTACTGCCTTATGGGAATCTTATCAAGTTGAAAACCCATCTCCTACAACAGGACTGGACGCCAATCCTTGAATCAACTGATATTAATACCGCACTAGAATACTTCATTAAATCTTTCAACTCTGCATGCGACTTATACGCCCCAGTAAAAAAACGTAAAATCAAAGCGCTATCAAATCCATGGATTACTGCCAAACTACTTGCCGAGCTCAAGGTTCGGGACCACCTCTGGGCAGTTGCCAGAGACACAGGCTCACCTCATGATACCCTAAAATACAAGCAGGCACGAAACAGATGTACCTCACAAATTAGGCAAATGAAGAGCGCCTATTTCAAAAATGCCCTTGAATCCACCTGGGGTGATGGAAGAGCTTTTTGGGACAACATCCGAAACATAATGGGTAAACAATCAAAATCGTCACCTACCATTATGAAAGTTGATGGATCCACCACTCTTGACCCAAAGTCTATTGCAGATGCGCTTAATAAGACATTCACAGACCTTAGTGGGGTCCTCCCCCCAGATTTCTTCTCGGACTTACCTGTGCCTAGCCTAGTATCACAAAACACCCCTCGTGACAAACCACAATTTTACTTCAAGAAAATCAAAGTGCACACACACAAGTACATAAGAAAGGCCTGCTCCAAATCCAGAACAAGTAGTGACACGCTAGATCTAAAAATCCTGTCTCTCACCCTGGATGAAGTAATTCACCCCCTTGCAAAAATTCTTAATCTGTCACTTTGCCAAAGTCAATTTCCCAACAAATGGAAATCTGCCATAGTTACGCCAGTGCACAAAGGTGGGGACAAAACCTCAACAGGAAACTATCGACCAATATCAATACTCCCTCCCCTCTCCAAAGCACTTGAACGAATAGTGGCAGACCAACTCTCTGATTACCTGGACAAATACAATCTACTCTGTAATCAACAGCACGGCTTTAGGAAAGGACATAGTACAACAGCAGCCTTACTTGATTTCTCTGAAGAAGTCCACTCAGCCCTGGACAAAGGGTGCCAAACAGGTGCAGTCTTTATCGATCTCACAAAAGCTTTCACAGTCCATCATGGCCTACTTACCTCCCTACTTTCTAGCCTAGGCCTGGTCAAGGTCCTTGTGCTTGGGTAAAAAGTTACCTGTCCAATCGGTCACAGGCTGTAAAATCTCTAATGAACTCTGACTTCAAACCAGTTCTCTCGGGTGTACCACAGGGATCAATTCTTGGACCGCCTCCTCTTTAGCCTGTTCCTTAACTCCTCCCAGATATCTGCCAGGAGAAAATAATCTTATACGCTGATGATGCTGTAATTCTCTTCCCACAAGGATCCAAACTCCTGAAAAGCCTGCAACTTGCTTTCTCTAGTGTTGAAAGGTGGTTCCTGGATAGTAAACTTGTGCTAAACCACAATAAAACAAAAGCCATGCTCTTCTCCAATCACCAAAACAAAATAGGCATACTCCACTCACCATACAAACCTCTGCAGAATTACACTGGACCAAGTAAATACTTTCAAATACCTTGCATCACTTTTGACCAAGGGCTCACCTTTGCAACCCACATTGACAACACTGCGAAAACAGTGAACCAACGCTTGGAATACTGTTCCGTAAATCACAATTTCTAAATCAAGCGCATTGAGAATAGCTATACAGAGTTCCATAATCTCAATCATTGACTATGGCCTTATTATTTATGGCTCAGCTACCTCCACTGCTCTAAGGCGATCTCAATCACTCTAAATTAAAGGCCTGCCGGCTCCTCATGGGGCTCAAAGACTGACTCACACGTGTGATCTGTACTATGAATCAGGCTGGTTGAACCTATCAAATTGTCTTATTTATCTCACCTGCACAATGGCAAAAAATCTATCTTGGGACTGACTCCATTATGTATTCAAACCTACTCCAACTGAATCCTGGCTCACGACCTCCACCAGATCTGAACGCCAACCTTTCCTGGTTCCGAGATGCCAGACTGCACAGGGACAAAGATCTTTCGTGATACAGGGCCCCGACATGGTTCAATGCGCTTAGTCCACCTACTCTATCCTCAATCTCGCTTGAAGCTTTCAAATCCATGCTCTATGCCCACCTCACCACCACTAGCAACTGTGACTGCGCTAGATAAAGACTACCTCCTCATGTCCATCCTCACATCTGAGGCCTCTCCTCCTGACTAATGAACCCTCTGGTACCTCTACTACTTCCTGTCTCCCACCAAAACTCACCCCCTTTTTCCTGTCCCTCTCTCTTACTCTCCTGCTCACCACCTTTCCCTCCTCTCTAGCCTCCTTTTGGCGCCTAATGATCACCCTCTCCCTGGAAGTTTCCTTAACCTCGAAATTGTCTACTCGCTTGAACCTGTTATAGCTTGTTTTTCTATTAAACTTAAAAACGTTACTGCCTTAAACTGTTAATAGCAAATTTATGATATAACTCTCCTGCCTAGTTTTACCTGTAATGTGTATCGTGCTTTGTTAAATGTTCTTTGTGACGTGGAACCTTTGTAAAAGAGCCCTGGCTCAAAGGTATTAATTCCTAGACTAATAAACTAAAAAAAAAAAACCTAAAGAACCGACCGGTTGCGGTTTAATTTCGGTCGAAAACCGAGAAAAACAATACTTTAACCAACAAAATGAACTGAGCAGAAGGAGAAATCTCCGGAGCGACTGTTCAGTGAGGCGGAGTAAAGAATCTGACGGTTTGAGTTTGAAGAACAACAGACAGAGTTTCAACCGAGCTCGAGCTCTGTGTTCCATGCCTGGCATGGAAAGTTAACTCTTTCACCTCCGGAGCAGTTCGAAGGTTGGGACTCACTGCATATGTCATAATACAGCAAGACTTCATGTCGTTTGAAAATGTAATTTTGTGCCTTTGATGTAGCAGCAAACAGTTCCAACTCAGGAATAGAGGGTCCATGGGGTATACAGGCTCCTGTTGTGTCACCAATAAATACTGCAGTGCACAAAGGCCTGCCTTAGACCTGCCATGTGTGTGCGCGCATGCCCAATGGCTACAGCGCAATGTAAACCTGTTGGCCAAAGATAACATACTGCTGTATGACAAAACTGTCTGAACTTTGCATAGTGCCAGTCACAAGGTGCTATGAAGTGATCCAAGTCATTTCTTTTCCCATCCTATACCTTGTGTCCCACTTCTGGGCAAACAAATCTTTCATTTTTCTACCAAGATATCTTTAAGCATTAGTAGTCCGTTGCCCTCATCACCAGTTTGGTGAATCTAGCACCACTATTGGTGTCCAGTGGAACCTCCTCCAGCCCCATTCCCCCACGACTGACTTTTGCTGTTTTGACCAGTCCTCAGTCAGCGTCAGTGGCTCAGTAGGTAGCACACTCGCCTCTGAGGCCGGGAGATCAGAGGGCTGTGGGTTCAGTTCCCACATCTGGCACTTGGGTTAATATCCCAGTACTGACACTGTAGTGCAGCATGAGATGGGTGCTGCACTTCCGAGGTCCCATCTGCCTGGATTGGTGGTAGTTCAGGTGGATGTTAAAGATCCCATGGCACTTATCAAAAAGAGTAGGGGAATTTCCCCGGTGTCCTGGCGAAATTTCCCTCATTCACTAAAAATATCACCAACAGCTTAATCAGGTTCAAGGTCAGTTGGCATTCATCTGTATCCCCCTCCCCCGGGTTGTGCCTGAAAATAGGCAGGATTTGTCTAGTGCACTTACCCGGTCAACAAAAACTAAATAAAAAAAAATTTTCATGTGCTACAGCTCCACACCACCTGGAGCAGAATTCCAACATCCTGTACCATTTCAAAAACAGGGAAAGCCTTATAAGGAGTCATATTATAAATAAACAAAACACACAGCTAGACCAGAAATTATTTAATATCGTAATATATTCTGTAACAAAAGAAAAAACATTCGGACAGGACTGCTTTTGTGCAGTTTCATACAAAATGGTGTAGCAGGATACCCAGCTTTCAAAGTTGGTTTTGCACTGACTGGGATGGTAATGTATGTTTTTTTGTCACGCACAAACCCAGCGATGGTACAACAGAGTGAAATGGAAACTAAAAACAGCTCCCCCTCCACATACAGGCCCGCAGGACAGCAGCTAGAGATCATAGTTGGGATTCTTTCTCAAGATGACAAATCCTTCTAGGATGGGGGTTACTGGGATGTACTCCTCGGTCGCCAGTTCTGCTCTCTCTCCGTGAGCCAGTAACACTGGAGTGGTGTGTGTCTGAAAACCGGTGATGGTTTTGGGTTTCCCAGCCTGGCCGACCACATCCACAGCCTGCAGGAGGAGAAGAGGAAAGAGTTACACATGCACACACTGCCAGCAACAGCATCTATCCCTTATGCACACATAGAGCATGTCCTGTTTCTCAACTGAGGTGCAACACATCATTTTGAGTGGGTGGTCCTGCTTCTAACTAGTTCTGCAGATGGCAGAGTCTGATGGGCCAAGGAGATAATGCAAATTTGTTCAGGGTCACGCAGCTCCAGGTCCTTTGTATTATGTGTACTGCTTGGGAGATGGGGACTGGAACCAGGATCCCAGCCCTTTGCTCTACCCATTAGTCCAACCTGCTTGAGAGATGGGATTGGAAAGTACAGTTACATAAGAACATACCGTAACAGTAGATCTTCGAGAGAGGCTCTTGCAGTAGGTAATTACATAGAGGACTGATGCCGGCAGGCGTCAGAACCCCATGGAAAAATTTCTAGCTAGCAGTCTCTGGCAGGGGACCGCCCCCACGTCAGGTGACCGACGTCATGCAACGTCAGTATAAAGGGGCTGTCCCCCACGCCTGCCTTCCAGTTCTTTCCCGCCAAAGGCCAAAAGGCGAGACGAGAGAGAAGTGGATATTTCCCATCCTGGAAAAGGAGCTGGAAAAGCTTAGGGGATGGAGGGCGGGAAGGTATTACCTGCAAGAGCCTCTCTCTAGAAGATCTACTGTTCACGTAAGTTGATTACGTAACTGTACTATCTTACTCGAGAGGTTTTTTTTTTTAAACTTTCTCTTTATTCTCCCTACCCACAGCGCCCCACTCTTCAGGAGAGACACGTATGGCCTTATCAGTCCCCGCTCTCTTACCTGGAGCCTGGCGTGGTCCATCCCTCATGTAGCCTTGGTTATACCCCCAGGCGGGGTATGAGGTGGGGGCCCTTACACCCAGAGGCCCTTCCTGTTTTCATCGAGATGCCGTCACCAGGGCAGGTATGGGCACTGGGGATCGGGGCCGTTGTGCTCTGTCTACCGGCGGCGCTGCAGGATGTTTTCCCTGTTTCTTGGCGTGCTGTGTGTCCTGACGTCAAGGCGCTGAGCACCGTCCAGCACGCCACCCTTCTCACTGGCTTAGGCTTGCCATACCTCGGGTCTCCACCAGAGGTCAGACATGCAGCGTCCTGGATCCCCCCGGAGAAGGCGAGCTGCCCTTAGGACGCCAAGCTCCTCCCCGCACGCCCTCCAGCTCCCAGGCTCGCTCCTGAACCCTGGTCGCTGGTGTCGCAAGGGAAATCCAACCGCTGTGCCGGCGGGCCGGCTCAAGAGGGCTCTTGCAGTAGGTAATTACATATAGGACTGAGTCCCAAGCAGTCCGGAACAAGGAGAAGCAAACCGGAGAGGAAAACTACTCAGAAGTAGACACTCTGGCTGTGAAGGCCTTAAGAAAGAAGACCCTGCAGAACAGCCAACCCGAAGCCTGCTCTACGGTGACAGGCAATGTCCAAACTGTAGTGTTTTGTAAAGGTATGGACAGAAGTCCAAGTTGCAGCTGCACAAATGTCAGCCGCTGACACGTTCTTGAAACAAGCCGCAGAGGCGACCCCTCTGGTGGAGTGGCCTGTGACTTGACCCGGCAGGGTCTTGTGGTACTTGTCATAAAAGAAAGTGATACAATGAGCCAACCATTTAGACAGGCACTGCTTGGAAACAGCATTGCCTTCTCTTTTCTTTTATGAGCAAGAGAGACAAACAGTTAATCAGTCTTTCTGAGATCCCTCGTCTTACTGGTGTAGTATCTCAGAATCCGGTGGACATCCAGAGTATGCAGGAGGTACTCCCCTTGATTGGAGTGCTGCGTAAAGAAAGCAGGTAACTCAATGGATTGATTCACTGTAGATTCCACTACCACCTTGGGGAGAAGCTTAGGGTTGGTACGCAGATCCACACGTTCCTTGTGGAAAATCAAATACGGGATTTTGCACATGAGGGCCTGGAGCTCTAAAATCTTTCGAGGAGAAGTAATGGCCAGGAGGAGGAGAGTCTTCCATGAGAGGAACTTAAGGTCTGTGGAGGCTGCCGTCTCGAAAGGAGGCAGAGTAAGCTTCTTGAGAATAAAATTCAGATCCCAAGGAGGGGCAGGAACCTGGATAGGGGGTCTCAAGTGGAGGACTCCTCTAAGGAAGGTCTTAGAGACCTCCAGCTGAGCAAATGTCCTGTCTGCAAAAGGGACGTGGTAGGCCGAAATGGCCACCATGTGAACCTGCAGGGAAGAGTGACTGAGACCCAGATCGAAGAGGTGCCGCAAGTAATCCAGAAGCCGCCCAACAGAGCATGACAAAGGCTCGAAATCTTTGGAGGTGGCCCAGATAGTGAAACGTTTCCATTTCATGGCATAAGTAGATCTAGTGGAGGGTTTCCTGGCCTCCACCAGAATCTCAGCTACTCGGGGTGGGGCCCCGGATCGGGCTTCAGCTACGTCTGCAGGAGCCACGGCAACTGAAGGGACTTGAGGTTCGGATGGACAAGGTCCCTGATCCTGGGTCAGTAAAAGGCGATAGAGGAAGAAGAGGTTTCTCGGAGTACTGTTGCAGAAGAGAGAACCAAACTTGTCTATGCCAGAAAGGAGCAATCAGAATAATTGAGCTCCTTCTGAACCGAGTTTCTGTAGGACCTCGGAATCAAGGGATTGGGGGAAAAGTAAGACTAATCTTCCTTCCAGTCTAGAGACACAGCTGCCTCCAAAAATGCTGCTGTGCCCTAGAGGAGCGAGAAGAAATCGGAAGTTTTATGCTAGGAGGAGATGCTAACAGGTCTACTGTGTGTGGTGCTGTGGTCCCCAACATAGGAAGATATCGCCTGTTACCTCTCGATCCAGTTCCCATTCGTGAGTTAGAGCCGACGCACTCGACTGAGCTGGTTCGCCAACATGTTCTCGACCCCAGGACGTGAACTGCTGTTAGTGAAGGTTGTGCTGCATTGCCAAATCCCAAACCCGCACTGCCTCCCTGCAAAGAGGGTAAGAACGAGTTCTTTCCTGTTTTGACTGTACCAGCCCACACACGTTTGTCCGTCTGGACAGCCAGATGCCTAGGAAGCAGATGCAAATGCAGAGCCTGAAGAGCGTATGGCACAGCCCGCAGCTCAAGCACATTGATGTGGAGAGATCTCTCAAGCTGGGATCAGGAGCCCTGGGTCCTGGGAGGCCTGAGGTGGGCTCCTCAACCCTCGCCCGAGGCGTCCGTAGTCAGCATCTGGGAGGGGGGAGAAAGACAGAAGGGAACTCCCCGGCCAAGGTTCTCGAACCATCCACCATTGCAGGTCCTGAACCATAGGAGTGGAGACCAGAACGAGTTGATCTAGGTCGTCCACCAACTGATCCCACTGATACCGAAGCATCCACTGAAAGATTCTCATGTGAAGCCAAGCGCGAGGGACTATGAATCGCAGCCGCCATGAGCCCGAAGAGGCGAAGGACCGACCTTGCGCTGACCTGCCAGCGGCTGGACAGCAGGCTGACCCGAGCCTGGAGTGTGGCTGCCCTGTCCAGTGGCAGGAAAGCCGTGCCAGAGGTTGTGTCCAGGATTGCCCCGATAAACTGGACCCTCTAGGATGGGATCAAGTGGGACTTGGTCTGGTTGACGGTAATACCTAGGGCAGGCAAAAACCTGCAGGGTAAGGAAAGGACGCGGAGTTCCTCCTGGACGAGATCCGGCCTGGAGCCAATCGTCCAGGTACGGGAAAACCTGCACCCCCTGGTGCGCAGGAAGACCGCTACCACTGAAAGACATCTGGTAAACACTCGGGGTGCCGAGGAGAGACCAAATGGGAGGGCCCTGAAGTGGTAGTGGTCCCCCTGGAATGCAAAATGTAGGTATTTGCAGTTGGGAAGGGCAGATAGGGATATGCAGGTAAGCATCCTGCATATCCAGAGTGCACAGCCACTGTCCTGGCCGAAGAAGGGGCAGAAGGCCCTGCAGACAGAGCATCCTGAACCTTTTGTACTCCAAGAACAAGTTCAGGGAGCTGAGGTCAAGAATCGGCCTCACATCTCCTGACTTCTTTGGGACCAGGAAGAAATGGAAGCAGTATCCCGTCCCCTGAAGGTGGGAAGGAACGGGCTCTATCGCCTCCTTCAAGAGAAGAGCGGCTATTTCCTCCTGGAACCAAAAGATGATGTTCTGGGAGTAAGACGATCGGGGTTCAAGAAACTCTATTGAGTGTCCTTCTGCAATCAGCTGGAGCACCCAAGTGTCTGAAGTGATCCTCTCCACCCGGTAGGTGGAGGAGAACCTCCTCCCACCGGTTCCTCTGGAAGGTCTAGAGGCTGTGGGAGAGAAAGGAGTCAGGTGTGTGAGGCAGTATCACGCTGAAGCCCCTGCTGCTTTTTGGGTGGGATGGGGGCTTACAGCCAGAGGGGCCCATCGTTTATTGGCCCGCTTTCCCTGAGGTTTCACCTTTTGCCGATTACGTCTGCGAAAGGGATGACGCTGTGTCTGAGGGGGTTTGTACATGGAGTCAACTGACTTCAGTGCAGTCCCCTTCTCCTGCAGATCGGTGATGATGTCTTTGACAGCGCCACCGAACAGCACCGAACCCCTGAAGGTGCGTCCTGGATAGCAGACTGCACCTCTATCACCAATCCTGACACACGGAACCAGGCATGATGCCGCAACCACACAACGAAAGCTGAACTCCTACCAGTGGCGTCCACTGCATCGTACGTGGCATGGAGAATGTGCCGACTGGCCGAACATGCAGAATGGACTAGACCGGCCACTTCCTGCTTCGTCTGAGAGTCAGGAAGGGAGTCCAACTTAGATTCCACCTCACTAACAATCGCCTTCTGGTAATCCCCCATATGAGAGACATCATTCAGGGCCCTGATACCTAGAGTGGAAGAAGTGTAGACCTTCTTTCCGTACTGGTCCAGAAGGCGAGATTCGTTGTCAGGTGGCGACGAGCTCAAGTGCTTTGGGTTAGCCGTCTGACCGTGAGCGGCGCTAATCACGACCAAATCAGTTCGAGGGTGAGAATTAAGGGAGTCGATACCCTTGGGAGCCTGATAAAGTCTATCTGATTTCCTAGGAAGAGGGGCTATGGCAGACGGTTGCTTCCAAATAGTGGAAACAAGGTCGGCATGAGGCTCAATCCAGGGTGGCACTAAAGTCAGAGTAGGCTTGGGCAGATCCAAGCGCACGAGTTTCTTACGCTGTGGATCTGGCTCCATGGAATGCCACTGGTGGACCTCCTGGATTTTGCGCAACTCCATGAAAGAAGGATCCTCCGAAGGAGACTTCGGAGGAGTCCTAGGCCTCGGCTTATCTGGAGAGTGGGGCTCGTCGTCCAGGTCGGAACAACCATCGGAGTCGTCAGAGGTTTCCGAAGAGGAAGAAGACTCCTCCTCCCGATGTAGGGGAGGAACGGACCCCTTAGGAAGCCCTCGGGAAGCGATCCTACCCTGCCCTGGAACCGGAGGCTCACCTCTGCTATCCGGGTGGGAGGAGTCTCCGACTCTGACGTAGGGGGACCGAAACCGGCACCGTCGTCGGAATATGGCTCTTTACCTACCTGGTGAGCTGACCCTTGGCCTCAGCCCACCAGGAGGCCAGAGTCTCCTTGAGATCCACCGGCGGCTGAGGAAGTGGTGGAGGAGGAGGGAGGTATGGATATTGGGCATATCTGTACTGCGCGTATCCATACCCCGTCAGCGGTAAACCCGGTGTCAGGTAGTGAGGCACCGTGTACTGCGGCATCGGATAGGCCAGCGTCGGGTACTGGGGTGCCGGATACTGGACCCAAGTATGACGGGCGGGAAAAGATGGAGTTGGATACCCAGGGACCGGGGGCTGCGGGGCAGATGGCTGGGAAGGCGCCCAGCAGGCGGGCCTGGGACAGGGAGGCCTGGCGGGCAGCAGGCTAAATCGCAGGCGGCGCATCCGGAGGGGGATGTAGCCCGGCGACAGGAGAGCTGGCGTCCAAGGAACCAACGTCAGGTCGTCCGGCCTAGCGGGAGGGAGACCTGACGGGAGCATGCTAGGATCCCCGGTACTGCCCAGAGAAGGTGGGGAAAAATCCCCGGGGTCAGGCTGAGGAGACGCTGGGACCTCGGAATGCAGCAAAGGCTGCGGGGAGCCGGGGACTTACTGGTGGAGTCCGGGCAGACGTTGCAGGAGCAGTCATCCGACTTGGCGGAACTGTCGCCCAAGGCAAGTCGCGATGGGAGAGCGGTCTGGTCAGCCAGAACAGGGGCCGTGCGCTGCCCCAAAGGATCGAGCGACTTAGCGGCCTTCTCCGGACGGGCGTCAGAGGAGCTGATGTCCGGCTTACCAGAGCCACTCACACCAGTAGGCCGCACCCGGAGGTACCCGAAGAGCCAGAGCGCGAGCCAGATGGGTGGGCCGATGTCTTGAAACCTCCAAGATGGCCATTGCGGAGCAGTTCTCCGGGGACACTTACCTTTAAGACGGTGACTCCAGCCGAAGTCGAGGTCGAGGATGAGGAGTCCTGGTGCTTCTCCTTATCTTTCTTTTTATGGTGGCTCTCAGGGGAATTTGAGGCCTGACCAAGCTTTTTCAGCTCCTTCTCCATGGAGGTCATCATCTTTTTAAGGATGTGGGCCTCCAGGGACTGCTGCCTCCGTCTGCGGGTGGTGGCACTGAATTTCAGGCAATGCTGGCACTTCTCCACAGGGTGATCCGGGCCCAGACAGAAGAGGCACTGGGAGTGACCGTCCTTGTGTGGGAGTTGGGCGCTGCACGAGTCGCACTTATTCTTGTGCTCGGAGGGTGTAGGGGACAACATACACCACAGAAAAAGATGACTAATATTCTAATAAATCGAGAAAAAAACAACGGTAGAACTGCCGACGACAGACTGACGAGCAGTGAACTTTACTGTGAGGCACTTCCATGAGCTAACGGCGGGAAAAAAACAGGAAGGCGGGTGTGGAGGACCGCCCCTTTATATTGATGTTGCACAACGGTCACCTGACGTGGGGCAGTCCCCATCGCCCGAGACTGCTAGCTAGAAATTTTTCCGTGGGGTCCTGACGCCTGCTGGCATCAGTCCTATGTGTAATTATCTACTGCTAGAGCCCTCTCTAAGTAAGATCTAGGATTACAGCCCTTTGCTCTAACCATTAGACCACACTGCCTGGGTGCTGTAACTGGAACCAGGGAGCTTGATTTTCAAACCGGCCCTTCGATTGATGCAAGCTGTGCCAAACAGCAGCTTGCAATGAATGCTGCAACGCCTGGGACTCAGCACCCAATTCTTGTACAGGCAGGGTTCCGGTGCCAAATTCCCCCAGTTTGCCGCAACCACTCCTGTGTGCCAAACAAAAGGCGCATGGAAGGGGACTGATGAAAACTGTGGCATGAGCCAGAGGCACTTCAACGAATGACAGGGACCCAGCAGAGCAGTGGGGCCGGACAACAAATCATTGATCGTGTGGGTCGGTGATGGGCTGCACAGCACAGTGACTGTGCTAGAGACTACCATGACAGGACCAGGAGTGACGGGTGGTCACCAGTACAGGCGCTGTGTTGGAGGGGTGACAGAGGACATCAACCACAGCAGTGGCAGGCATGTTGCCCAACTGGCCTGAAGGACAGGTAAGCAGGTACTGCGACAACAGCAACTGCAGGGCCACTTTGGCACACACTCGACAACAGTGTCCTGTTGCAGGTCAAGAACATGGCACACGCAAGCAATAAGACACAACGGGGTGTGGGTTATGGCCTGATAAGCACACGCCCCAGGTGTGTTATGAGGCACAAGGCGCTATGCCTGAGGCTTTAGCACCAAGGAAGTGCCTTATCAGGCCATAACCCACACCTCGGAGTGTGTTACTGTGCTTATAACCCCCGCAACTGTTTAAGGAAAAAATATGCTACAAAAAAAATTTTTTTTTTTTTTTTTAGCTGAGGGTTTAATAGTTGAAGCACTAAAATAGTCCCCTACTAAGGTCATTTACTGAAGTGTTTCATTATTAGCTGTACAGGGCTCCATGTGAATTTGTCAGGTTATGTGCATGTCTCTTCTGCTTTTTCGAACATCATACTCCCGTCACATTGATTTTGTTCTGTATAGGGAGGCAATATAGCACAGTGGTTTATGGCTCTGAGCTGCAAATCTGGAGACCTGGGTTTGAAGCCCACAGCTCCCACTTGCATATACTGTGTGACCCTGAGCAAGTCACTTAACTTCCCTGTGCTCCCAGGTTGCACCTGTAAAAAAAGCTTTCGGCTTATTGTGTCTCACCTGGTTAAACAATTTAAAAAAAAAAAAAAAAAATGTACAAATGTTTACAGGGTCCCTTCCTTTGTCCGAGACCGTCCACTTTGACTTGACAGCGAGTGTGTCCTACTGCAGCCACAATAGTTAGCACTTTTTAGTGCTTTCAAAATCTCATTTCTTAGTTTGGGCAGTCAGTCATAATACAAATTTTTTAATTATTTATTTTATGAGTTGAACATAGAAATACTGCCAGAGAACTGGAATGTGCTGTCTCATTTTCTGCATCAGTAAGGGCGCAGCGATGGTGCATCTGAAGCACAAATTCAAAGTAAAGACGCATGGTTCACTCTCTTCACTGCGGTCGGCTTTTAACACTGGAGAGGTCAGAATTCACTTTAAAAATAAATTTTCTGTGAAATTGGCGGTTACTGAGAGACCGTGTGTGTGTGTCTGTGGTGGGGGACAGTGTCGTTCCCTGCACTGCTAGCGGAGCAGCACTGGTAGATCTGTGGTGCAATTTCAAAGCCATAGCACATGGTTCACTCTCCATTGCGGTCGGTTTTTAATACTGGAGAAATCAGACTTTACTTTAGAAAAATATCATTGAAATTGGTGTTTACCAAGAGACTGTGTGTGTGGTGGTGTGCAGCTGCTCGGCTAGGGTGCTAATGGTACGCTGGCACGGTGACTTTACCAGAGGATGGCACATGGATAGGTTTCTGTTGTGGGGTTCAGGTTAGTACAGATAGTGCTGGCTGTAATGTTACGTCCTGATAAGCACACGGCTGAAAACCTGTGTTAGCCAATCAGAGATCAGGATATTTTGTGCCCATTTTATAAGGCAGCAGACCGGATACTTTCCACAGCTGACAACTGTCCTTGTGTGCCAAGGGCATCTCCGACCACGTGCTATCTTAGGGTCACCAGCTGTTCTGGCATACATGATGTGTGCCACCTGCCTGTCCCATCTCTATTTGCTGGCATCGATAAATTCCCCCAACCAAGTGCAAGTACTGGTACATGCTCACCCAGTGTGCCAGGGGTGGCCGTCCTGTGTTATACGGTGTCACTGGCTGTCCAGCAGCTAGGGATGGTGACAGCGCACTGTGCTGTTAGACCAGCTCTGGCTGGTCTAAGCACAGAGGGGGCCGGCAAGGTTGCAAAATCCTGCTTATGAGGATGTGGCAGCTTGTGTCTGTCACAAGTTCCCTTCTGCCTTGGCACAGCTTACGGCTCTGCCCAAGCCTGCCTGGTGCAGGCTGTCCCGCAAAGGACGCAGGCTTGCTTCAAAAACTGGGACTGATGCAAGGTCCAATGCACTGTCCCCTTGAGTCTCTTTTTTTTGGGGTGGGGGTGGGGGATTGTTTTACACAAACACCTTGCACCAGTCCTTTACTCTAACCATTAGATAGCACACTGCCTGGGAGCTGTGACTGGAAAGTACAGTTACGTAAGAACTTACCGTAACAGTAGATCTTCGAGAACAGCTCTTGCAGCAGGTTACACCATTAGGACTGAAGCTGGCAGGCGTCAGAACCCCACGGAAATCTTCTAGCTAGCAGTCTTCAGCAGGGACCGCCTCCGATGTTGGTCCCGCCCCCGACGTCAGGCGTAGTACATAAGGAGGCGGTCCCGCCAGAATCCCCAGTTCTCCCACCAGAGACTTCCGACCGCTGGGATGACATCAGAAGTGGAGACCGAGGATCCGCCATCAGAGGTACAATGTAGAGTGACTTCCTGCCGAAGCCTGGTTAGGCCTCACCTCCTCCAAGGGGGAATGGTGGGCGGGAAGGTACCTGCTGCAAGAGCTGTTCTCGAAGATCTACTGTTACGGTAAGTTCTTACGTAACTGTACTATCTTACTTCGAGATACAGCTCTTGCAGCAGGTTACACCATTAGGACTGATTCCCAAGCAATGGCGCCTAGAGACGCTCTAGGGAGGAGGCATAAAACAGAGATCCTGAAAAATCCTGAATCTAGGACAGGAGACCCTGCAGAATGGCGAGGCCGAAACCTGCTCTCCGCCGTGAGGCGATGACGAGGCTATAGTGCCTAATGAAGGTGTGCACTGAGTTCCATGTGGCTGCGGCACAAATGGCTGAGATGGAGACGTTCCGAAGCGCTGCGAAGGAAGTAGCCACCCCCCTAGTCGAGTGGCCCCTGACTGTGCCCGGAAGGGGCTTCTGTCTGTTGTTGTAGCAAAAAGAAATGCACTGGATAAGCCAGCGAGAAAGAGTCTGTTTTGAGACTGGTTGGCCCAACATCCTCTCAGCAAAGGAAATAAACAGCTGTTCGGATTTGCGATGCTGTTTGGTCCTGGTCAAGTAGTATCTTAAGGAGCGGTGAACATCTAGGGTGTGAAGCAGTGCCTCTCCTCTGTTGGTGTACCTGGGGAAGTACACCGGCAAATCGATGTCCTGATTAAGGGTAAGGGCTGAGACCAACTTAGGCAGGAATTTAGGATTTGTCCTCAGGGACACTCTGTCCTGGTGGAAAATTAAATAAGGTTCCTTATACATGAGGGCATGTAGCTCAGAGATTCTCCTTGCTGACGCTGCAGCAACCAAAAATAGCGTTTTCCACGACAGAAAACGTAGCTCGCAATCTGCGGCAGGTTCAAAAAGGGGCAGTGTGAGCTGCTCCAGGACAAAGAGTAGGTCCCAAGGAGGGACGGGATCCTTAATGGGTGGTCTAAGGTGTAGCACCCCCCTCAAAAAGTCACGAGAGGCATCGAGTTGTGCCACTGTGCATTGGCCTATCGGGTAGTGGTAGGCTGAAATCGTACAGAGGTGAACCTTAATTGAGGAGTAGGCAAGGCCTGAGTGAAAGAGGGAAAGCAGGTATTCTAGAACTGATTTTTCTGGGCATTCTAAAGGGGAGAGACCACGTGCCTGAGACCACAGGCAAAACAGATGCCATTTCATGGCGTACGTCACATGCGTTGCTGGCTTTCTGGCAGCAGAAAGGACTTCTGCCACCTCTTGCGAGACCCTGTGTTGCAGAATGGCTATTTCTCGAGGAGCCAGGCATGCAGGTTCAGTGAGCGCAAGTCCGGGTGGACTAGCGAACCCTCCTCTTGAGACAGCAGATGGGAGCTGATGGGCAACGGAAGTGGAGGTTCCCGGGACAATTGCGTCAGCATGGGGAACCGAATCTGTCTGGGCCAGAAAGGCACTACCAAGATCATTGTTGCGTGCTCCCTGCGAAGTTTGAGAAGGATTCTCTGGATCAACGGGAAGGGAGGGAAAGCGTTGAGGAATCTGCCCGCCCAGGAGAGGGACACCGCCTCGCCCAAAACACCAGACCCTGGATCTAGCAAGCAAAAATTGGGCAGTTTTGCGTTGGATGGGGAAGCGAACAAGTCCAATTCTGGAGTGCCCCATCGAAGAAACAGATCCTCTGCCACCTCCTGAAGAAGCTCCCACTCGTGGACTCTGGCCTGGGATCGACTCAGGCCGTCTGCGACTGTGTTGTCCACTCCGGGAACATGAACTGTAATCAGGCTCGCGCCATGTCGAATTACCCATTCCCACACTCTCATAGCTTCCCTGCAGAGGGGATAGGAGTGTGTGCCTCCTTGTTTGTTGAGGTAATACATCACCGCCGTATTGTCTGTTTGAAGCAGAAGAGTACTCCGTGGAATTTCTGACTGGAAGGCTTGCAGGGCATACAGGACCGCCCTCATCTCCAGAATATTGATGTGGAGGTGAGCTTCCTGAGGGGTCCACATTCCCTGAGACCTCACCCCGTTCAGGTGTGCCCCCCACCCCAGCCCTGAGGCGTCTGTGGAGAGGATTACCTCCGGGGACGGCGCTACAAATGGGACACCCACGGAGAGTGTTCCTGGGTCTAGCCACCATTGCCAGTCCTGAATCATGGCCCTCATGATTCTGACTGGCTGCTGCATATGGTCTTGCCTCTGATCCCATTGCACTTTGAGCATCCACTGGGTTACCTGCATGTGGAGCCTTGCCATCGGGACGGTTGGAATGGCCGCAGCCATATGTCCGAGCAGGCGAAGGACCAGTCTGGAGGGGACGGTCTTCTTTGCCGAAAGGTCCCTGATGAGGGACCCGATGCGTTCTGCTCTGTCCTTGGGAAGAAAAGTTTTCCCTTGGACGGTGTCCAGAACTGCGCCTATGAACTGCAGCTTCTGGGACGCTACCAGGAGAGACTTCTCGTAATTGATAAGTATGCCCAGTGACTGAAAAAGAGCTTGGGTGTTCTGGATAGCCAACAACAGCGCCTCTCGGGAGGCGGCCATGAGAAGCCAATCATCCAGGTACGGGAACACGTAGTGGCCCTGTCTCCTTAGAGACGCTGCCACAACTGCCATGCACTTGGTAAAGACCCTGGGGGCCGATGACAGTCCGAAAGGAAGCGCCCGGAACTGAAAGAGGTGGCCGAGAAACTCGAAGCGCAGGAACCTCCTGTGCGCTTGAGCAATGGGGATGTTCAGGTAAGCGTCCTGCATGTCCAGTGACGCTAGAAATGCGTCCTTCTTCAGCATGGGAATAAGACCCTGGAGGGTCACCATGCGAAACTTTTTGTAGGCGACTGACATGTTGAGGTCGCTGAGGTCCAATATTGGACGGAGGTCCCGGTTTCTTTGGAACCAGGAAGAAGTGGGAATAGTAGCCTGCTCCCCTCTGGTTCTCCGGGACGTACTCCACTGCTCCTTTTTGCAGAAGCGTGAGTACTTCTTGCCTGATAAGCAATCTGTGCTGACCAGAGTAGTGGGAGAGCAGAGGAGGCCTTGTGGGTGACTTGTCTATGAACTCTATAAAGTGGCCTTTTTTGACCAACTGGAGTACCCACCAGTCGGTGGTGATAGACTGCCACCCTGGTAGGTGGTTCGCAATACGACCCCCGACCTTGGTGTCCCGTTGATCCTGAGGGGCGGGGGCCGGGAAGGAGTCATGCTGTGGCGGCTGAGGGTCCTGCAGGTTGGGCCGACTTGGCGGGACGTTGGCCTCTACCTGAGGACGACTTCCCCTGGGCTTTCCGGGGCAAGGAGCCCCTCTGTTGCGGGCCGGAACGGGACTGCGGTCTCTGAGTCCGGCCGCGAAAACGGCTCTGGTTCCTATGAAAGGAACTGGGCCTGGATCTGTACATAGCCTGGACAGATCTCATGGCCTTCCCGGCCTCCTGAAGCTTGGTGAGGACCTTCTCCGAGGACTCACCAAAGAGAACTTCGCCATGGAATGGGGCGTCCAGTATGTTCTTCTGGACGTCCAGGGTGAATCCGGAGACACAGAGCCATGAGCATCTCCGGAGGCATACGCCTGAGGCTGCCGCTCTGGCCAAGGAGTCCGCGGAGTCATACGCGGCTCGAAGCACCTGGGTTCCCACGTCTGAACCCGTGCGGAGGAGCTGAAGCAGTTCTTCCTTCTGCTCACCTTTCGGTATCTTTTCTGCCAGCTCTAGTCTGTGCTCCCACAAGGCGTTCTGAAACTGGACCATGTGGGTGAGATAATTGAGAGACCTAATGGCGCAAGTTGCAGCTGCGACGTGCGCCTGCCCATCGCGTCCAATTGCTTGGACTCCGGGTCCGGTGGCAGGGTGCTCAGATGTTGAGGCCTCTGGGACCGGTCATGTGAGGCTGTGATGACCAGGGAATCGGCCAGAGGATGAGATGCCAAGTACTGGTCCTCCCTAGGGGCCTTGTACAGGCGGTCAGCCTTCTTCGGCATCGCCGGGAGCGAATGTGGACGTTTCCACGCTGCCTTGGTGACGTCCACGAAGGTGTCCACCAAGGGTGGTACCACCACAGGCTTTGGGTCCTTTTGCTGAAGATAACGCGAAAGGCATAGCCTCTCGGGGTCAAGCTCTTCTGCGTCCCAGCCCATATTCTCTTGAATATGCCTCATAATCTCTAAGAATGATGGGTCATCCGGAGGAGATCTTGGGAGCTCACGTGGGTCCGGAGAGGGGACGCTGATGGGAGAAGGGGATCTGGATCTACCTGAGAAGTTCGATCTCCAGTCCTCCGTCGAAGGCGAGTAGCGGCGTCTTCTGGGTCTCTTGGGGCTGGGTGACCCTGAAGAAGATCTGGACGGAGGTCTCCTCTTATCCGATGGTCTGCCCCTAGGAGATTCAACAGGATCCTGGGGGGAAGGTACTCGGCCTGCTGCCCCGGATGGGGTGGGAGGTGCTGGGGCCGGTGGAGTCACGGGTGGAGGAGGAGGAGGAGGAGGTGTGGGAACCACCGCCTTTTTAATGGTGTCCCACCAAAAAGTAAACAACTTGTTCACCTCGGCAATATTGAGGCCAGATGACGGGCTGGGCGCCGGTGGTCGGTCGTCGAGTCCCGGCGTCGGCCCCCCAGGCATCTCTGGTTCAGGAGAGGGTTCCCTCGGGGGCTCAACAGGACCAGGTTCGCCCGCCTGGTCCTCTGGTTGTGTCGACTCCTCCTCTGTGAGCGCCTCCTGGCCGACGTCGGTAGGTGGCGTAGGGGGTTCCTCTATCTGCTGGGACGGGTGTCGGTCCCCCAGCCGGGCGTCCCGCGTTGAGAAGGCCTGGCCGGCGACGGGCGCCTGGCTACGTCGCCGGGTACGGGACCGGTGTGCTGGCTGACGCCGGGTGGGGCCAACGCCGGGTCCGACGTCCCGCTGAGCCGGCGTCAGCTCCTTGGTTTTCTGCTGGGGAGGAGGCAAGGAGACCGACCGGATGTCGGGGGCCGGACTTGTGGTGATGGCAGTCCCCTGACCTCGGCGAGGCCTTGGATGATGAAGAAAAAGGCCTGGAGGTCATAACAGGCTGCAGAGTGGAGGAACCGGAGGAAGACTTAACCGCGACCGGGGGAGACTGACAGCGGGCCCGTGAAGGCGAGCGGTCGGACTGGGAGCCGGAGCTGCGGGAGTCGGAAGCCCCAGAAGGGATTTAGATCTCACCTCTCCTGTGTTTTCGAGGTGCCGCGGGCTTTCGAAGATTCCCTTGAGGCAGGATCATGGCCTTCAATCTCTCTTCCAGAAGGTAAGCTTGAGGGTCTTTCTGACGACGGACCCGGGTCCGACTGTTAAAGCCTTGACAAAAAGAGCAGGCCCGGGTGTCGTGGTCTGGGCCTAAGCACCGCACGCAGGCCGAGTGTGGGTCTTTAAAGGGAATTTGCTTCCCGCAGGCACACTTAGACGGATGGCCCTCAGCGGATGTTGGTGAGGATATCAGATGGCAGACGATTTGCAGAAATTTAAGTTTCTTGTCGAAGAAATGGGAAAAGAACTTTTCCACGCGTCGAGCGCTAGACACTGACCGGAGGGTCGAGACATGCAAGTCGACAGCGGGAAAGAACTGGGGATTCTGGCGGGACCGCCTCCTTATGTACTACGCCTGACGTCGGGGGCGGGACCGATGTCGGAGGCGGTCCCCGCTGAAGACTGCTAGCTAGAAGATTTCTGTGGGGTCCTGACGCCTGCCAGCTTCAGTCCTAATGGTGTAACCTGCTGCAAGAGCAGTATCTCAAGTAAGATCCTGAATCTCCTTGCTCGTAGCCCTTTGCTCTAACCATTAGACCACACTGCCTGGGAGCTGGGACTGGCACAAGAATCTCCTGGTTCTTAGTATTTTGCATTAACCATTCATCCCAACTACCTGGGAGCTGGGATGAGAACCAGGATCTCCTGGCTCACAGCCCTTTGCTCCAACCATTAGCCCACCCAGAAAGAGACTGGAGTCGCTTATCATGCTGTGTTTTGATCTTATTATTAGCCATCAGTGCTTGCTACAAGTCTGTTTTCCTTAAAGCAGATTCTCTCCTGGTGGATAGAATATCTCAAGTTCAAGTTTATTTGTTCAATCATAAAAATAAATAATTACAAAAGAGCATATGTTGGTTACAATAATTAACTAAATACATATATGATCAATAAATATGACATCACATCACATGATTAATTAAAAAGGGTATTCAACAAAACATAAAATTACCATTCAGTTCTATAGAGGTGACTCAATATATGCAGTGACATTCCTTAAAGAGCTAGTGTAGTGCCTAAAATTAAATATTTATTTTTAAAAGCAGTCAACTATTACCTTTTATATCGGAAGTACTTTTTATTTTCCCTGTGGTTAATTATAAGATTTCTTACCTGATGTTAGTAGGTGTGATGTGTGGAACAGCCTGGCAGCTGACATATCTAGTTCTAGTCCCCCCTACTACATCATCAGCATGGCGACCTCACTGACTGACATCTCAGCTACTCAGGAAGAGCTACTCAGTAGCTGCCATGGTCAGTTATCTGTGATGTCACAGTCAGTGAGGTCACAGAGCTGATGATGTAGTGGGGGGAATAAAACTAAAGATGTCTGCTGCCAGGCAGGGTGCTATTCCACACATCCAGCATAATACTTTCACATAGAAAACTTTCTCAAGAGCAAACAGAAAAAGAAAAACACTTCAGAAATAAAAAGTTACAACTTACTACTATTTTTTTTATCCCCCTTATTTATCCGCCACTGTGGCACTACTGGCAGGGGCATCCAGCTGCCGGATCCCACTGCCCCGGAGAGCAGCAGGATCACTCGCATGACGGGAGACCGGTGCAGCCACTCCTCAACCCACTGGAGGGCCTCCCATGCCTCTCTGATCTGGGCTGAGACCAGACCCACAAGTGCTATTCCACAACAGTCCTCCGGGGCAGCGTGCAGCGCGGCCACCAAGCTACTTCGGTCGCGCTCAACCATTTTTCCTATTTTCTCCCTGGAGCCGGCAGTGCAATGATGTTCTGCATGTAGGCCGAAGTCTTGCCATGCTCCCCCCTCATCTAAGCCCCGCAACTTGTGCTGCAACTGACCACTGCCAGGCGCCGCTATAGCACGATGAGCATCCCCTACCCACCCCAGAGGGAGGACAGCAGTCCTTGGGACGCTCAATCCACCCTCTCCCCTGCTGAACCCTGGCGGCCTGAGTCCGTTCCTGAACCCAGGTTGCTGGCGTGGAGAGAGATGTGGCGTCCAGCGCCTCAACCTTCAGTGCCACTGGGCCAACACAACTTTCTACTTCTTAAAATTTTTACCATCTTTGTCTGCTGTTTTTGATTCTACTAGCTCTTTAAGATCACTTAATTATATTACTGGGTTGTTAATTTAGTAACCATTCTTTTTCTCACTTTACTAATTGTTAGGAAGAAATCTGAATCTGTTTAGAGTCCAGTCGTCTTCTGTCATAAAAAGTATTGTTCTAGCTACAGACTTCTCTAATTCTTCCAAGATACTATATAAGGACCGAGCCAATAACTCCCAGCTTTATTATACCAGAAGTAGTACCAAATAACATGAGCCTGGTTGACAGAGATACACTCTCATTTCTCTTTTTGGTACTCCTATTGAAAAGATTATAAACTAAATAACATGTCAGCATTTAATCTATCGGTATCAGCGTTGCCCGTGTGCAGCACATCCCACCTGGTGCCGCGTGCCAACCAATAACCAAGGACAACACCCTCATGCATAGAAACATAGAACTTGATGGCAGATAAGGACTGCTTGACCCACCTCGTCTACCCATTTCCCTACACAATGGATAACCTGCAGATCCCAGTTAGCCAACAGCCTACTTCCTTCTACCCCCCACTAGAATTGCCTTATGTCTGTGCCATGCATTCTTGAATTCCCCCACTGTTTTTGACTCTACGATCTCCTCAGGAAGGCCGTTCCATGCATCTACAACCCTCTCTGTGGATAAACACTTCCTAACATTACCTCTGAGCCGTCCCCCCCTTGTTCTTGCACATCTCTTTTTCTGAAAGATGCTACCCGGTTCTGCTCACCAGCAGAGACATGAAAATTACATAAGCTCTATAATTACTGATCTTCCAGGAGTATCTTCCCCACTGATTCTCACTAGTAGGTCCTAGCTGGAGGCACTAGGACCCAGAACCTTTCAGGAGGCCTGGTGCCAAGGCAAGCTGCATGCATGCATGGCATCGTGAGACTGGCTCCCGGCACAGGCTTACTTCAACACCAGCCCTCTACCACCTCAATGCCTTTTTTTTTTTTTTTTTTTTTTAACCTGAGGAAGTGCAGCATAACCTAACAAGCACTTATGCACTTAACCTAAGGGCATAAGACAGCTCTTGTGACTTGTGCAAGAGGGATAAACATAATACAGTGTCTTCACAGCCCAAACCAAATACAAGGAGTGAACACCAAAGAAATATACTAGAGTAAGCCTGGGGGATGGTGGATGGACATGTGAATCAATGGTGAAGATATTATTAGAAGATCAAGAATTACGACGAGCACGTAATTTTTTTTTATCCTCCAGGAATCTATCATCACCACTGACTCCCACTAGTGGGTCACGGTACCAAGCTCAGACAAACTCTCCCAGACTAGGACGGTAGGAGCCAAGAGCTCACTCAGGATAATAATCCATTCAGGACCGTCCTGCCAAAGGTGGCATGCTGCCTGGCATGAACATCCAGGGCACAGGGCTTAACAAAAGGATGCACTGTGCTCCATGCTGCTGATATCACCGATGGGTACAAAGCAAATCTGCCAGGGACATGGCAAATGCTCTGGTGGAGTGGGCATGTACCTGGCCCTCCAGCTTGACCTGAGCCATGGCACAACAGTGGTGCAGACAGCTCAAAGTCCAGGCAGAAGTACATGACTGAAACAGGCTGAACCTTCTGACTGGGATCGAAGAAGACAAACAGCTGTTTAGATTGCATGAAGTCCTTAGTTCTATCTGGGTAAAATGTGAGGACTCTAACATCCGGAGAATGGAGAGTGTGCTCTGTTTCGTTCTGGAAGCTGGCCAAGTAGGTAGATGGCACTAGTGGCTGGTTAAGACGAACTCTGACACCACCTACTGTAGGAACTTGGGGTATGTGGAGAACTACCTTGTCCTTATGTAGTAGTAAGAAAATATTTTTATTTATACTTGTATGAAGAAAGAAACAAAGGATATACTCGATTGAGCCTAGGCTCATTTACAACAAGGTCCTTAATGAAGCAACATTGTTACAAGTAAGAGATGTTACAGAGATTTACAATACATACAACCAAACAATACAGTCTATAGAGGATCTGTGACCAAAGCATGGATTTCAAATGCTCAGTGAGCAAAGGTGATGGCCTCTAGAAATGCTGCTTTCCAGGTTAAGAACTTCAGCTCACATGTTGTAAGGGGTCAAAGGGTTTGTGAGTGAGCATATCCAGTGTAAGGCTGATATCCCAGGTAGCCACTGGCTTCCTGATGGGGAGGTCTTGTGTGTAATATGCCCTTAAGGAATCTCTTGAACAGCGACAGCTGTGCCAGGTAGAGGATCCCAATGGGCCTGTGGTATGCAGATACAGCAAACAGATGAACCCTTACTGTGGAATACTGCAAGCCAGTATCAGAAAGATCCTTGTCAGGTGGTGGTGGTGGTTAGTAGCAGTAGTAGTATTTGTTTATGGCGCCCTTCCTTGGAGGCTCAGGGTGCCATTACATACAGTAGAGCCTAAT
Source organism: Neoceratodus forsteri (assembly GCA_016271365.2). NCBI lineage: Eukaryota > Metazoa > Chordata > Ceratodontiformes > Ceratodontidae > Neoceratodus > Neoceratodus forsteri. The sequence continues at coordinate 820,627,393 of CM028137.1, read as the reverse complement.
TCTAAAGATAATTAAAACTGTAACATATTAAACTACATAATATAAAACAGCTAACCAATGAATAATTAACTAAAAAGGTAACATGTTAAGCAACCACCCCGAATGCCTGCTGAAATAATTACGTTTTCAGGCCCCTTTTAAAGGCCTTCACCGACGGGGACCCCTTCAAAGCACCTGGCAGGGAGTTCCAGAGGACTGGGCTTGCCACTTCAAATGCCCAGTCCCCCCAACGTCTTCAACCCTGACCATGGGACTTCCAGGAGGCCCCCCTCAGCAGATCAAAGTGGGCAAGAGGACATATAAGGATGTGGGTGTTCAGCCAGGTAGCCCTGGCCCAGTCTGTGTAGGGCCTTATAGGTCAAAAGATCCAGTTTAAAAGAGATATGCCATTTGACTGGCAGCCAGTGCAGATTACACAAGGTAGGCACCCAAAAAGGTCCATGTGGGTTTTGGAGCACCAAATGGAAAATCCTTTCCACTTGGCTGTGTAAGTTTTCCTAGCACAAGGCTTACGAGTGACCACTCTCTGAGATACCTTGTACCTGTTCACTTCTATCTCTTCAGGATCCAGGCCTGAAGATGAAGTGCTGGTTGGGATGGATCAGATGACCCCGAGTCAGAAAGTCCGTCCTCAATGGAAGAACCATCAGTTTGCCGACTGACAGTCTGTTCAGAGAAAACCACATCTGTCAAGGCCAGCAGGGGGCAACTAGTATCATCTTGCCTCCGTGTGCCTCTAGTCTGAGCAGTACCCTCTGCACTAGAGGGCGTTGTGGGAATACACACAAACAGATTTTGCCATTGCAGTCTGAATGCATCCTGACAGAAAACACCACGTCCTGGATTTCTGGAGCAGAACTGAGGCAGTCTGGCATTGAGCGGGAACATAAAAAGGACCACATCTGGGATACCCCACTGTAACAGCCATCTCAAGATGTCTGGACTGTGTCTGGAACTAGTAACCACTCATGGGGATTGGCCTCTGTTTGCCTGAGTTTGTCTGCTGGAGTGTTTTGGACTCCTGGCAGGCAAATGGCTTGGAGCAGGATCCCCTGCTCTAGGCACCATTCCCACATTCTCACTGCATCCCTGCAGAAAAGGCAAAGAGTGCACACCTCCCTGTTTGCTGATGTAGTACATGATAAGACTTGTCTGTCTGGAGGAGGACTGTTTTATGACTGACCAGGTCCACTAGGGCTCTCAGGTCATAAAAAACAGCTTGCAACTCCAACACACTGATGTGGAGATGCATCTCTGATGGGTCCCAGACATCTTGTGTTTGCATGCCCCGACGGTGAGCTCCCCAACCCAGCAAGGAGGCATCCGTGGTGAGAGTCACCCGAGGCTCTGGTGGTCTGAGAAGATTAGTTCCTGAACACCTGGTCTGAGACCAGTTTCTCTTTTTACCTGGTCTCAGAGCAGATCTGTAGGTAAAAAGAGAAACTGCCACAGCTCATCTTGGCACCAGACCTCTTGAAAATCTCTGGGTCCTAGCACCTCCAGCTAAGACCTAGTAGTGGAAATCGGTAGTGAAGATTGATTCCTGTAAGATACAAAGTGGAGGGAAAATAAAGAGACCAGAGACTTTCTAACCCAAAGGGATAGTAAAAGGATATAGGATATAAAATAAACAGAACCAGACTACCAATTTAGAGACCAAGGATTGTGCCTACAGGGTGTCACATGCACAGAGGGTCTAAAAAAAAGAGCCAGGGCCTCTTATCACTAGCCAGACAGAGTATGGGTAGTGATAGGAAGAAAGAGGGCAGAAACCCTGAGCAAAAGGTTCTGGCAGAGTAGAAGAGGGGGTAACCAACTGGGACCTCGCACAGCTGAGATGGCAAAAAAAGCCAAACAACATCTGACTTCCAAAAAGGTAATAACTCAGTGCCACAGGATAGGGCGAGTAAACTTGATAGTGAACCCCTAAATAAAAATTACATACCAACAGTAATTCTTATCTTTTTGGAATAATTTCACCATTTTCTGAGCCTGAGGCGCTAGGACCCTGTGGCAGCCAGAACTAATCAGAAGGGCTTGCGCAAAGGTAAGCTGTGTGCATGTGTGGTGCCACGAGGGGGAACCACCTCAGTACTTTTTTTTTTTTTTTTTAACCAAGGAGGTAGTGCATTACCCAACTAACATATGAACTAACCTAAGGGCATAAGATAGCCCTGATGACCCGTGTTAAGAAGGGTCAAACACAAAACAAAAAGTGTCTTCACAAACCAAGAACAAGGGGTGAAGACAAATAAACAGGTAGAATGACACCGATGGATGGTGGGTGGCTGTATGAATCAATGGTGAAGATACTCCTAGAAGATCAAGAATTAAGCAGAGTACATCATTTTTTATATCTTCCAGGAATCCATCTTCACCATTGATTCACATCAATGATTTAGTACCAAGTTCAGAAGAAAGTCTTCCAGGACAGGGTGGTAGGAGCCAAAGCTCACTCAGGAGATAAGTCCATTCAGGGTGGCCCTCCCAAAGAAGGCACGTTGCCTGGCATGGATATCCAGAGCATAATACTTGACAAAGGTGTGCACTGAGCTTCTGATGGCAGCTCTGCAAATATCACCAACAGGTACACAGCAAATCTCTGCCAGGGACGTAGCAATCATTCTGGTGGAGTGGGCACATACCTGGTCTTCCAGCTTGACATGTGCCATAGCACAGCAGTGACCAAGGCAGCTGACAATCCAAGCACAAATGCATTTGACTATAACAGGCTGTCCCCTCCAATTAGGAACAAAGGAAATACATTAGTTTTGGGTTAACCGAAGAGTTTGGATCCAGGCCCAAAACGCAGAGCGCAAAGGAGGGAAAGTACAGTTACGTAAGAACTTACCGTAACAGTAGATCTTCGAGAACAGCTCTTGCAGCAGGTTACACCATTAGGACTGAAGCTGGCAGGCGTCAGGACCCCATGGAAAAATTCTAGCTAGCTATCTTCAGCGGGGACCTCCCCCGACGTCGGTCCCGCCTCCGTCAGACGTAGTACATAAGGGGGCGGTCCCGCCCGATTCCCCAGTTCTCCCGCCGGAGACTTCCGGCCACAGGCTGACATCGAAATGGGAGACTGAGGATCCACCGTCAGACGTCAAAGGGAAAAATCCTGACAGTAAAGGCGAAAGCCATGCCTCCTCCAAGGGGGAAGGTGGGTGGGAAGGTACCTGCTGCAAGAGCTGTTCTCGAAGATCTACTGTTACGGTAAGTTCTTACGTAACTGTACTATCTTACTGAGACACAGCTCTGCAGCAGGTTACACCATTAGGACTGATTCCCAAGCAGTAACGCTGCCAACATTCTGGGAGGAGGAAACTAGGAAAACATTCCAGGTCCTGAATCTAGGACAGGAGACCTTGTAGAACCGCCAGGTCAGGTTTATTTTCGCCGAGAGGCGTGTCCAGGCTATAATGCCTGATAAATGTATGCACAGAGCTCCAAGTAGCTGCAGCACATATGGCAGAAGTGGAGACGCTTCGGAGTGCTGCAAAGGAGGTGGCCACACCCCTAGTAGAATGACCCGGACTGTACCCGGAGGGGCTTTGTTTGATATCATAACAGAATGAAATACACTGGCCAAGCCAGCGAGACAGGGACTGTTTGGATACAGGATGGCCCATCATCCTTTCAGAAAAGGACACAAAAAGTTGCTCAGAACTACGAAGTAGTTTAGTTCTGTTGAGGTAATACCTTAAGCTGCGGTGAGCATCCAGGGTGTGGAGCAGAGCCTCTCCTCTATTGGAGTAGTTCGGGAAGTAGACCGGCAGGTCAATATCCTGATTGAAAGTGAGTGTAGAGACCACCTTAGGCAAAAATTTTGGATTCGTCCTCAGGGATAGTCTGTCCCGGTGGAAAACTAAATAAGGCTCTTTGCACAGGAGAGCGTGAAGCTCAGAAATTCTTCTCGCTGAGGTAACAGCAACCAAAAATAGCGTTTTCCACGACAGAAAACGCAGCTCGCAATCCGCGGCAGGCTCGAAGGGGGGAAGCATGAGTTGTTCCAGGACAAAGAGCAAATCCCATGGAGGCACTGGGTCCTTAATGGGTGGCCTAAGGTGTAACACCCCTCTCAAAAATTCCCGAGAGGCATCTAATTGTGCCACTGTACGATGTCCCACCGGAAGGTGGTAGGCAGAGATGGCACAGAGGTGCACCTTGATAGAGGAGTAGACTAGACCCGAACGGAAAAGGGAGAGCAGGTAGTCCAACACCACTCCCACCGGGCAACCTAAAGGGGAAGAATCGTGTGCTCGCGACCATAAACAAAAACGGCGCCATTTCATGGCGTACGTCGCATGTGTTGCCGGCTTTCTGGCTGCAGAAAGAACTTCCGCAACCTCTTGCGAGACCCCGTGACGCAAGATGGCTATGTCTCTAGGAGCCATGCATGCAGGTTCAGTGAGCGTAAGTCCGGTGGACCAGTGAACCTTCCTCCTGAGACAAGAGATGGGAGCTGAACGGCAACGGGAGCGGAGGTTCCCGGGATAGCTGAATTAGCAAGGGGAACCAGATCTGTCTGGGCCAGAAAGGGGCCACTAGGATCATTGTTGCATGCTCCCTGCACAGTTTGAGAAGAACTCTCTGGATCAACGGGAAGGGACGGAAAGCGTAGAGGAATCTGTCCGCCCAGGAGAGGGACAACGCGTCTCGCCAGATAACACCAGGCCCTGGATCTAGCGAGCAGAAATTGGGCAGTTTTGCGTTGGATGGGGATGCGAACAAGTCCAACTCTGGAGTTCCCCATCGAAGAAACAGATCCTCTGCTACCTCTTAAGAAGTTCCCACTGTGGACTCTGGCCTGGGAGCGACTCAGGCCGTCCTGCAATCGTGTTGTCCACCCCGGAACATGTACAGTGATCAGATTCGCGCTGCGGTCGGATTACACAATCCCACACCCTATGGCTTCCCTGCAAAGGGGTAAGAGTGCGCCCTTGTTTGTTGAGGTAATACATCACCGCCGCTTTGTCTGTCTGAAGCAGGAGAGTACTCGGCGGATTTCTGACTGAAAGGCCTGCAGGGCATAAAGGACCGCCCTCATCTCTAGGACGTTGATATGGAGATGAGCCTCCAGAGGGGTCCACGCATTCTGGGACTTCACCCCGTCCAGGTGTGCCCCCACCTCAGACTGAGGCGCCTGTGGTGAGGATTACCTCCGGGACGGCGCTACAAACGGGACGACCGTGCAGAGCGACCCTGGGTCTAGCCACCACTGCCAGTCTCGAATCACGGTGTTCGTGATTCTGACCGGATGCTGCACGTGGTCTTGCCTTTGATCCCATTGCACCTTGAGCATCCACTGAGTTACCCACATGTGGAGCCTTGCGAAAGGGACGGTAGAAATGGCCGCAGCCATGTGTCCGAGCAAGCGAAGGACCGACCTGGCAGGGACGGTCTTGTTCGATGATAACTCCCTGATGAGGGATCTGATGCGCCTCCGCCTGTCGCCTGGAAGAAAAGCTCTTCCCGAATGGTGTCCAGTACTGCGCCTATAAATTGGAGCTTCATGACGGAACCAGAGAGACTTCTTGTGGTTGATTAAGATGCCCAGAGATCGAACAGGACCTGGGTGCTCTGGATCGCATATAACAACGCCTCTGAGGCGGCTATGAGAAGCCAATCGCTCCAGGTATGGGAACACATAATGGCCCTGTCTCCTTAGAGACGCTGCCACGACTGCCATGCATTTGGTAAAGACCCTGGGTGCGGATGACAGTCCGAATGGAAGGGCTCGGAATTGAAGGTGGTGGTCGAGAAACTTGAAGCGCAGGAACCTCTTGTGCGCCTGAGCTATAGGGATGTGCAGGTATGCGTCCTGCATGCCTAGAGACGCTAAGAAGGCGTTTGCTTCAGCATAGGAATAAGACCCGAAGAGTCACCATGCGGAATCTCTTGTAGGCTACCGGCAACGTTGAGGTCACTGAGGTCCAGAATCGGACGGAGGTCCCCTGTTTCTTTGGAACCAGGAAGAAGTGGGAATAGTATCCTTGTCCTCTGGTTCTCCGGATGTACTCTATCGCCTCCTTTGCAAGAGCGCGAGTACTTTGCCAGATCAGAGACTTGTGCTGACCCGGATACCGGAGAGCAAAGGAGGCCTCGAGGGTGGCTTCCTGCGAATTCTATAGTGGCCTCTTCCGACCAATTGTAGAACCCACCTGTCGGTGGTTATAGCCTGCCATCCCGCAGGAAAGCTGAATGCGCACTCCACCATGATTTCCATTGATCCTGAGGGCGGGGCCGGAAAGGAGTCAGGCTGTGGCGGCTGAGGGTCCCGCTGGCTGGCTGGTTAAGTACGCTGGCTTCGCCTGCAGGCTGTTTCCTGGCTCTGCGGAAGTCGGAGTCCCTCTGTTGTGGAGCCGGGCGGACTGTTGCCTCTGCGTCCGTCCACTAAATCGGCTTTGGTTCCTGCGAAGGAACTAAGCTTGGGTCGGTACATGGCCTGAACCGACCTCACCGCCTTCCCGACCTCTTGAAGTTTGGTAATAATCTTCTCTGAGGGCTTACCAAACAAGACTTCTCCCTCGAATGGAGCGTCCATGATATTCTTCTGGACGTCCGGGGTAAAGCCGGAGACGCGCAACCAGGAGTGTCTCCAGATGCATACGCCTGAAGCTGCTGCTCGGGCCGAGGAGTCCGCGGAGTCATACGCGGCTCGTAGCACTTGGGTTCCCACGTCCGAACCCGGACGGAGGAGCTGAAGCATCTCCTCCTTCTGCTCACCTTCGCAGTTTTTCAGCCGCATCCAGACCCTGTTCCCACAAGGCATTTTGGAACTGCACCCCGTGGTTAAGTGATTAGATCTGATGGCGCGGGTAGCGGAAGCGCACATGCGCCACCCATAGCGCTCCAACTGTTTGGACTCTGGGTCCGTGGCAGGGTGCTCAGATGTTGCGGTCTCTAGGACCGGTCATGTGAGGCTGTAATGACCAGAGAGTCGGCCTGAGGCTGCTGAGTCAAGTACTGGTCTTCTCTAGGAGCCTTGTACAAGCGATCAGCTTTCTTCGGCATCGCCGGGAGTGAATGTGGATGCTTCCACGCTGCCTTGGTGACGTCCACGAAAGTGTCTACCAAGGGTGGCACCACCACAGGCTTGGGGTCCTTCTACGAAAATACTTGGCAAGGCGTAGCCCTGGGTCTAGCTCTTCCGCATCCCATCCCATGTTCTCTTGGATGTGTCTCCTATATCCGAGAACGAAGGGTCATCCGGAGGAGACTTCAGCATCTCGCGTGGATCCGGAGAAGGGATGGAGAGGAGATGGGGATCTGGATGTTGAGAACTCTGATCCTGTGTCCTCCGTCAAGGCGATCGTCAGGCTCTTCTGGTCTCTTGGGGCTGGGTGACCAGAAGAGGATTTGGACGGAGGTCTCCGTTTGTCTGGTCTCCCCCTGGGAGGTGTTCTGTGCTCCCGGGGAGGAGGTAATCGGCCTGCCGAACCCGATGGCGAGGGGGGTGCAGGAACCGGAGGAGTAATCGGCGTCGGAGGAAGAGGAGTGGGAACCATGTCCTTCTTTATGGTGTCCCACCAGTAAGTGAACAGCTCCTTCACATCTACCATAGAAAGGCCAGACGACGGTCTGGGCGCCGGTGGACGGTCGTCTGGTCCCGGCGTCGGCTCCACAGGGGGCTCAGGTAACGGTGAGGGTTCCCTGGGCGTCTCGACAGGACCGTGGTCGCCCGTCTGGTCCTCGGGCTGAGTCAATTCCTCCTCGGTTATGGTCTCCTGACTGACGTCGGTCGGAGGCGTCGGGGGTTCTCTTCTCGATAGGAGCGGGCGCCGGTCCCCCTATCGGCGTCTGATGAGATGTTGGCCTGGCCGGCGACGGTCGTCTGGCCGAGGCGGCTCAGGGATCTATGGCGAAGAGGACGCAGACGGACGTATCGGGCGTCGGGTCCCAGCAGGTCTCTCAGGAGAGGTAAGCTCCAAGGTCTTGGCGAGGAGGCAAGGAAGCCGACCTGACGTTGGGTTCAGAAGGGCGGGAACCCGACTTATGATGATGGCTATGGATCCCCAGACTTGACCAAGGCCCTGGAGGACGAGGACGGCCTGGCAGTCTTGGCCTGAGAAGAGGAAGACTTCTAACCGCAGCAGGGGAGGCTGAGAGCTGGCCCTGAGGGGAGCGGTCGGACCTGGAACCGGGCTGCGTGAGTCTGAGGCCCGGAAGGGCCTTCTCCCTCGTTTTCAGCGTGCTTGTGGGTCTTTGAAGAGTCCCCTTGGAAGACATGGTCTTTAGCTTTTCTTCCAGCAAAAAAGCCTGAAGGGCCTTCTGGCGACGGATCCGGGTTCTGCTATTAAACCCCTGGCAGAAGGAGCAGACCCGGGTATCGTGGTCTGGGCCTAGGCACCGGATGCAGGCCGCGTGAGGGTCTTTGAAGGGGATCTGTTTCCCACAAGCACACTTGGAGGAGTGACCGGAGGTTGGAGAGGACATCAGAGAAAACTTGCTTGAAGAAACCGAATTTCCGTGGGAAAGAACTTAACCAGCGGCGTCGTAGCTAGAGCTGAACTGAAGGGTCAAGACATGCAGAGTGGCGGCGGGAAAGAACTACAGAGAATCGGGCGGGACCGCCCCCTTATGTACTACGCCTGACGTCGGAGGCGGGACCGACGTCGGGGGCTGTCCCCGCTGAAGATAGCTAGCTAGAATTTTTCCGTGGGGTCCTGACGCCTGCCGACTTCAGTCCTAATGGTGTAACCTGCTGCAAGAGCTGTGTCTCGAAGTAAGATCCTGAGCTTCCTAGCGGTAAGGAAGATCTGGCGTCATGGGGCGGAGCCGAGAGTTTTACCACCCGGGTTGGTGGGAGGAGCCAGCTTGAAGACCTTCTGGCAAGATTTAAAGCGGCAAGGCACCTGCCAGTAAGTGTGGATTGAACAACTTATCCAGGTCCCTAGAAAGAGCTGTTTAGACTGCTAGAAGTCCTTAGTTCTGTCTAGAAAAAACTTTGGGGCTCTTCTAACATCCAGAGAATGAAGAATGCAATCCTCTTTGTTTTAAAAGTAGGAAAGTATGTAGGCAGCACAACAGGCTGATTTAAGTGAAACTCCGACACCATCTTGGGTGAAAACCTCAGTGTGTGCGAAGGACCCATCTGTCTGTGGAAAACAGTACACAGAGGATCTATGACCAAAGCATGAATCTCTGAAGCTCTGCAGACAGAGGTGATGGCCACTAGAAAAGCCATTTACCAGTTTTTTTTTTCCCTTGAATCCTATTTATCCTTCGTTGCCAGCTCCCCGAGGCAGCTCTCAGGCGGCCCACTTGACTCCTGCCTCCACTGCCCGCCTGAACTCCCCCCCCCCCGAGCAAGGAATAAGGTACTGGGTCTTCTCTCTCCCGCCTTGCGGGAGGAGGCAAGGACCACGGAGAGTCATGTAGGGGTTTGGAGCTGGCACTGGGCATGTGGTCTTCGGCCACAAGAGTCCGCCATCGCCTCCTCAGTAGTTGGGTGTTTTCAATTTTCTGTTACCCCCTTCCCAATGCAGGATGTGCAGTGCTGTACAGTGTGCGGCGTTAAGACGGCTGCCTGATGTCGTCCCCTTCCTGGTCCCCGACTGCAGTACACCCAGTCTCCACTGGGCGCCACTAGTGTCGCGGGACATGGACTGCTCTCCTCACCTGGAAGGGAGGGGAGTCTATCAGACACTCAATCCTCTCCTTCCCCAGCCGACCTCCGGCTCCCCGGGCTCGTTCCCGAACCTGGGTTGTTGGCATGATGCGAGGTAAAGTGGATGCCTCAGCCCTCAGTGCCGGCTCCATTTATCATGTTAGGAACCTCAGGTCACATGTACCCATGGGCTCAGAGCGCTTATGAGTGAGCATGTCCAATACAAGGTTAATATCCCAGGTGGCGGCTGGCCTGGTGGCACTGAGGGTGGAGGTGCTGTACACCACACCTCGCGCCACGCTGGCGACCTGAGTTTGGGAACTGAATTGGATCGCTGGGGAAGGAGATGACTGAGCATCCGGAGAATGGCTCTCCTCTCTTGGGGTGGGTAGTGGGAGTTGCGCTACTCACCAGTGGCCCAGTGGAGACTAGGGGCACTGCATCTAGCGCTGTAGTAGGGGTGGAGGCGGTTGCACACGTCCCTACGCGAGTGCGAGACCCACCAAACGACCGCACCCGGGGGACAAAAAGGCCAGAACCCCCCCACCAGCTTCCTGGATAGGCGATGGCACCCTCCAGGGCCCCCACCTTCACACGCCCAACGTCGGGCTCAATCCTCTGGCTCTCCCAATCCCCCCGGCCTGCCTTGGTCCATCAAAGGTTGCGTTCTAAAAAAAAAAATAAAATATCCCAAGTGGCTACAGGCTTCCCTGACTGGAGGCCTTGTGTGCACGATGCCCTTCAAGAACCTCCTGAAAAGGGGCAGCTGGGCTACAGAGAGGTTCTCTACTGGCTCATGGTACACTGAAACAGTGCAGGAGTGGACCTTAACTATAGAGGTACTGCAAGCCTGCATCAGAGTGGTCCAACAAATACTCCAAAAACCTTGTCCGGTGGACACCAGAAATGGTCCATTTGAGATCTGGAATACCATAAGGAAAAGCATTTCCACTCAGCTATGTTGAGGTTTTCCTGATGGAAGGCTTACGAGCAGCCAAAAGAATCTCAGACTCTCTGAAATACCCTATACCACCTGTTCACCTCAATCTCTTCAGGAGCCAGGCCTGAAGGGAGTGCAGACTGGGATGGACCAGAGTCCCCTGTGTCAGAAGGACCCTCCTGAGAGGACGGGCCCTCATAGTATTGACAAAGTCTGTTGAACAGAGGAAACCATATCTATGGTGGCCAACATTGGGTGACCGGAATCATTTTGCACCCGTGTACCTCTAGCTTGAGCAGTACCCTCTGAACCAGAGGGACTGGGGGAAATGCGTACAGAAAAAGATTTGTCCACTGCAGCCTGGCATTGAGTGAGGATGCAAAAGGTCCACATCTGGGGTTCCTCATTCATCAAACAGCGACTGCGCGATGTCTGGTGCTAGTGACCAGTTATGAGGATCGGCCTCTGTTTCACTGAGCCTGTCTGCCAGAACGTTCTGAGCTCCTGGTAAGTAGACTGCCTGGATCAGAACATCTTATTCCAGACACCATTCCCACACTCTCATCACTTCCCTGCAGAGAGGGTAAAAGTGTACTCCCCCAAGCTTGCTGACATAGTACATGACAGACTTGTCTATCTGAAGGTTTACTACCTTTTGGATGATGAGGTCCAAAACAGCAAGCAGTGCACAGAGAACTGCTCTCATTTCCAACACATTTTTGTGGAGATGGGACTCTACAGGACTCCAAACTCCTTGAGTGTGGTGCCCCAGACAACAGGCTCCCCATGCCAGCAGAGACGCATCTGTGGTTGAGACTTGACCTGAGGCTCTGGCTGAGAGAAGGGGAGACCCTGCAGGAGGTTGTCGTCCTGCATCCACGATGCAAGAGAGTGAGGCAAAGGCTTTGCCAACCTGATGGGGAAGACTGAGGATGTAATGCTGGCAACCACTGTGTGTCAAGCATCCAGTGGGTTGTAATCATGTGCAGTCATGCCAGAGGCACTGTGAACACACCGGAGGCAGTCAGGCCTAGCATGCACTGCATGGAGTGTGCCTGAACTGACTTATGCTCTATTATGTAATGTGCCATCTGAAGGACTGCTTTTCTTCTGTCTTCTGGAATGAAGGCTCAGGCTCTGGTGGTGTCCAGAAGGGCCCCTATGAAGAGGAGCTGCTGAGAGGGCTGAGTCTATGAATTCTCAAGATTCAAAAGGACTCCCATGAAGGTAAGCAACTGAGAGGCTGCCGTCACTACTCATTCCATCTCCTGCTAGGGCGGACTGGCTAGGAGCCAGATGTCTAGGTAACAGATGATCTGGAGCCTGAGTTTTCTTAGATGAGCCGTAAGAACAGCAAAGCACTTTGTAAAGATTTGAGGTGCCAAGGACAGCCCAAAGGGCAGGACCCAAAACTGATAATGCGGACTCAGTATAATGAAATGGAGAAATCTGTGGTTGCTGGGGTGGACTAGGATATGCTGGTAAGCATACTGCATATCCAGAGAGGCTAACCAATCCAGAGGCTTGAGGAGTGGTAGCAAGGTTCCCAGAGAGATCATTCTAAACTTTTCTCACTCCATGAACTTGTTCAGGTTTCTGCGATCGAGAAGGGGCACATGCCCCCTGACTTCTTCGGAACCAGGGAGTAATGGGAATACAACCTTGTGCTGTGCTCCGCCCCAGCACTACTTCACTGTCCTATTGTTTATAAGGCCTACAATCTCCTTCGCCAGAAATTCTGATACGTGGGCTGAAAGAAGGGGTTGCTTTTTTAGATGGATAATCTGGAGGGATTTCTGTAAAATGCAGGGAGTAGCTCTCTCTGATAATCCTGAGCACCCACTTGTCCATCGTAATGGATTCCCACTGACAGTAAAACTGAGTCAGGTACCCCACTTACTGGACAGGAAAGGTCTTCCTTGGGCTGTTGAGAGAGGGCCAGGACTTCAGAGAGTGGCACTAAGTGCTTTTGGGGCCTGTACCTTTGGCTGTGCTTTCCTTTGTGGCTGGGGAGGCTGAGACTTGATTTGGGCTCCCTTGCCTTTGTCTCGAAAGGACTCATTATGGTAGAAGCCTCATCACTTCCCCCTTTGGGGATAGGAGGGGGCAGACCTGGAGGTCTTGATGGCCATTCTAGTTTTCTGGAAGTGCTTAAGAGACTGTTCTACCTGCTGTCCAAACCGGTAAGAACTATTAAAGGGAACATTCATAACCTGTTGGATATCGTTGGGGAAGCAAGATGTCTGAAGCCAGGAATGTCTTCTAATACAAATCCCTGCAGCAGCAGAGCGTAAGGCAGTGTCAAAGGCATCCATAGTTGCCTTGAGTTGATGACTGTTAGACTCAGTACCATTACTAACAGTCTGGAGACTCTTCCATTTGGTCTTGGATTCAGGCAGAGATTCTGCTAGAGACTTAAAGGAGAACTGTGCTGAACCTGTAAGTCATTTTTCCCAGTAGAAGCTGCTTTTAAGTACTGGTCAAAATTCTGTTATTGTTCTATCTATACAGGCCTTTTGGTAACCTCAGTGGGTGTTTCTGATTTGCACTCTGGTGTTGAGAGCCATTTTACAACTGTATGATGTAGTTTACGTCCCTCTCAGCCACAGAGTTCTATAGCAGAATAAGGATGCATTATGCCAACAACAGAAGAGTAGAACAGGGACATACAGTAAAATACATCATACAGTTCTAAATTGGTTCTTAACCAGCAGCATGTAAATCAGAAACAATATGATTTCTAAATTCCTGGATAGCTACAGCAACAACAGAATTTGAACTAGTATTTAGAAGCAGCTTTTACTGGAAAAAATTACTTGTAGATTCAGCGCAGTTCTCCTTTAAGAGAGGTCCAAAGGGCACACTCATGATAGCTGGCTATCCTCATGCTAATGGTAGCAGCAGCAAAAGCCCTTTTCCCCACAGTGTATATTTTGCGCAATACCTTATTAGTACAGTGCGCAGTCACTTCCTGAGGAAGAATGGTTTTGTTGTTCTCAGCTAAAATGACAATATTGTCAGCAATAGGCTGAGAAGCAAGGATAGGCCTTTCCTTAGGGGCAGTGTACTTATGGTCTATTTGCCTACAGAGGGAATAGACGGACACAGGCCTATTCCATACTGTGTCCGCAAGAGACTCAGACACAGGGGGCACAGGACGTATGAGACTGACTAGCATGGTGGAAACGCTGAACCACTCCACATGGAGACATTCACACAAGTCCACAGCTGAAGGTTCAAAAGCAAGCGTAACATGCATGTTACGGAGAAGATCCTGAAAAGAAAGGTCCTCCTGGGGAGCAGAAGGACCTAGATTTGAAGTGCCCAGCTTACAAAAAAAATCAGCGCCACCCTCAGACAGGGTAAGACTCATCCCCCTCCAGGTCCTTCTCGGTGAGATGGTCTGGAAGAGGGGTTGGCAGTAGCTTCCTTAACCCAGGCCTAGGAATAGACAACACCGGTGACACTGGCACAAGCAGAAGAGGAGCTGGTGACACAGATGGGACTGGGTCCAGCACAGAGGGCCTTCTCAGTGCTGGAAATGGTGCCAAGCCAGGCTCCAAGAGACCTGAAATTGGTGCACAGGGTCCAACAGGCACTGGAGTGACTGGCACAGGTACTGGGGCCAGTCCCAAAGCAGTGACACTGAACAGGGGTGCAGCCAGTGGAACAGGCATCAGCAACCCAGTCACCGGCAAGGACCTGGAAGCCACTAACGGATCCAAATACTCTACCCAGCCAAAAGGCCCCAGCTGTGGCTCCAATGCCCCTAGCCCCAAAGGGCCTGGGGCTGACTCTGCATGAAATGGCAAATAAAGCCAGATGCTGTACCCACTGCTCCAAAAGAGTTGCCCAGTGGTGAAACTGCCCACCGGAGTCCACACACGTATACAGGGAGGGACTCCGGGCCCATGACCTCGACCTCTTATGAGCAGAGTCCATCAGCGATACCGAAAGTTTTGGGGAAGGCCTTCTGCTCCAAGACGCCGAGGACCTCATGGCTGACTTCACGGTGGGCGACCTGGAGTGGATCTTTATAGGATCCGACTTGTTGTTGAAAGATGCAGTCCCAAACTCAAAATCCGACAGTGGTATTTTGCCAGCACTCCTATGCTGGGGTTTGTTTCCTGCACCCCCCACCTTAAATATTTGGGGAAGGGCAAAATCCCACTGTTGCTACTTTGAGTTTCGGGACTGTGGCGTCGGGCTAAAGCGTGTCGGGCGAACGTGTTCGGGATCTTGTAGTGATGCCCCGGAGCAGAACCTTTTCTTACCCTACTGACGGGAAGAGGAAGAACTTGAGGCTGAGTGGTGCAGGGTCCCTGACTGGGATTGGGAATGGGCCCACTTCTTTTTGTGTGTACAGAAGAGCTGTCCTCCCTCCGAAACACAGGACTGCTCATCATCAGTCCCTTCCCCACAGGGGGGAGTGGACTGGACATGGAAGCAGCATGCCTGAAAAGGCTCCCTACCGTCATCGCCACTGTCCATGGCTAACGACCATTGTTCAGCAAGACTAAGAGAGACTGACAAAAATTTGTGTAAAAGCTCTAAACTGAAACAAAAATAAACACTAGACCTGAATGTTGCTGCCATACAGACATGAAATTCTGACTCCTGGTGGGCGAGCGACATGATCACTGAAGCGTACCAAAGGGCAAGAGAAAAAAGGAACTGAAGTGGTTGGGAGCTGGTGCCCAGGCAAGCCCGTGCCGCGAGCTCCCACTCATGGTGCCACACATGCGCACAGATTACCTTGGCGCCAGCCCTCCTGAAAAGTTCTGGCTCCCGCAAGGTCCTAGCGCCTCCGGCTCAGAACCCATTGGTGTGAATCAATGGCGAAGACTGATTCCTGGAAGATCCCTGCATTCTCTAGAGAAAAAGGGAAATAGCATAGGAGTTGTAGGACTAGCAGACCTGGACAGTAAAGATGTGGGTATCTCCTCTGGCATGCTCCAGATGTAGTGGCAACACCAATGCACAGAGAAGAGAAGGGATACCAAACAAAAAATCTGAACATGAGGAAGAACGTGCCCTACCTCTCTTCACAACCACAGGGATGTTCACTGCGTATGGCTAGTACATTTTTCCAGGCAACTGCATTGCACCCCTTCATAAACAGTGGATCTGCTCAGCGGAGTTAGACTGGCTAGAGCCAGAGGCACAGAACGCATATAGCAACGAACAGGGAAAATATCCCAAGCAGGGAGGAGGGTGAAAAGATTGATGGAAGGTGGCCATCTACCCAACTCCATGAAAGGAAAAAATGAAAAAGCTCTTATTTTTTGTTGGCAGGGGGAGTCAGAGGGCCACCCACTCCATTTTGTTTTGTTGCTAAGGGCCCATGTTTTTTAAAAACAAACAAACAAAAAAGTCACTACCTTTAAGGGCCACAGCAGAGAAGAGAGGTAATAAAAATGAAAATGACGTACTTATCGTAATTCTTGATCTTTATGTGTATCTTAACCATTCATCACTGGTGGGTTCTGGTTGGAGGAACAGGACCCTGAGGGAGCAATTTATTTTTCAGGAAGAAGAACTGGTGCCGGCACCGTGCTGCCCTCGAGGCAGACGTACAACATGGCGCTCGAGGGATGGCCAGTAAACGACACCGACTCCTCCCTCACCTCAGTTCTGTGTAAGTTGGAGAGTGCAAGGAAAAAGAAATAGAGAAAAGAAGAGGGCAGGCAAGGGAGCCCAAGAGCAAAAGGAAAGGATATAAACAGAAAGATATAATGCGGAGAGGGAGAGGACAGAATAACCCTAGGGGTCTGGAACAGAGGGTCCCATCCTCTGGGCAAGCGAGCATAGGTGAGAGAAAGGAGATAGAAAAGGGAGGAAGAGAAAAAAATAAAAGGAGACAGGAGACTTCCTCTGACTCCTCCCAGAGGGGTATCAAGAGGCCACGTGGATGAGAAAGAACCCTCAGTTCAGCCAAATCCAAGCAAGGAATTACTCCCTCCAGACAATTTAAGCACCTCCTGAGGTGGAGCGCCTTCACTTGAGAAAAGAGGGAGACTGATTGCTGTGCCAAGTAGTTAGAGAGGCAGTAACCTGGCTAAGTCTTCTCCCCTTACACCTGACACAGAGGAGTAGGGGGTCTCCCACTCCTGTTCCAAAAGTGTTAGGGCAGGGACAGAACCGCCCTGGGGCAGAGTCCCTCCTATTCCCTCGAGAAAGTCCTCCCAGAGGAACACCTCACTCCACCCACACTGGGAGGGAGGACATGAAGGAGGGTCGCTGCCCAGAACCAGCCATTACTGAAGGTAGCAGTGTAGGAAGAATACCTACGGACAGAGAGAGAGAGGTCCCTAGAGCTCTCAGAGTTCCTATAACCCAGATGAAGGCCTCCTCACCCCCTTGACAGGGAGTGGAAAGAACCGGGTCTCAAAGAACCCAGGTCTCCTGAGAGGAGACCCACACCCGGGTCCCAGGAAGAGGGCCCCAGGAAGCCCCCTCCTAAGGGAAAGCAGCTCTACTTGCCCCCCAACAAGGACAGGACCCCTCCTCAAAAAGAGGAGCAGGGAATCCTAAGGTACCAGTAGGACAGGCCCACAATAGCTCCAACTTGGGAAGAAACAAGCAGGGGGGAGGCACAGCCCAGAGTCTGAGGCCCAAGAGGGGAAAGTGGGAGGGATGCAGTAATGAATGGTGAAGATACACAGAAAGATCAAGAATTACGGTAGGCTGAAGATACCAGGAAAAAGGACTGCTGGGTGACTGGACTTCTCTAGCTGCTGGAGGTCTGCCTCTGAGCAAGTAAGTGGTCTACTAAGAAATATAGGATATTCTTGTCTCAGAACAGGACAATCAGGAGCTTAAAGGGCACACAGGCAGAAAGTAAGGAGAGAGAGAAAAAAAAAACAGAGGAAAGAGTAAGGATTGCAAACAGTTAAGGGGCCAGAAATAAGACATGATTGAGTGGTGCAGTGCAGTGGCTGTGGAGCAGCAGTCTTCCGGGAGACGCTCTGGAGGATGCGGTTGTCCCATCTGCAGGCACCTCTGGGCTGAGGGAGGAGGCTGCTCATCTCCAGGCTGAGTTGGCCAGGATTTGGGACCTCCTCCATCCAGGGACCACCAGTGCCACTGCCGCTGTCTCAGAGGTTGCCAAGAAAGAGGAGCGTTGGACCACAGTGGCTCAGGGAGGTGAGGGTGGTGGAACAGAGGTGCATCCCACCAGCTGTACCTCCACAATCCTATGCCATTCTGAAAAGTGTGGTCTTCTATGGAGGCACCCGCAGTGAGACCACGGAGGATGCTGGAACCTCCACAAAGGAGACTCAGGAGGTGGGCAGGGACCCTGCAGGGAAGGAAACAACCCTGGTGGGGACCCAATTATTAGGAAGGTAGAACTGGGGAGGAAAGGGAGGAGGTGGGTTGCTGCCTGGTGCTGCCATGGCTTGGAGGGACAGGGAGGCGAATCCTCAGGATTGCGGAGCAGCTGCACAGGGAGGGAGCTGGATGTCATTGTCCACCTAGGGACAAATGACCTGGCTAGAAAGGGATTAGAAGTGCAGGAAGAGTTTATGGAATTGGGGAGGGCCTTGAGTCAAGTAGCACGCCGCGTAACCTTCTCGGAGGTGCTGCCCATCTATGGCATAGAGAGGCTAGGTGTTCCGCACTAAGGGATTCAATCAGTGGTTGAAAACTGGGTGGAGCCAGGGATTTGGCTTCATTGGTGATCGGGTCCACCTGGAGTGATGCAAGCCTATACTGGCATGATGGGCTGCATCTGTCCAGGAGGGAACCAGGATCCTAGGTGACAGGTTTAAATGCTTCATTGGCAAGCTTTTTAAACCAGCCGGGGCACTGGAAGGAGCAGGAATCCTAGCCTCCAAATAATCACGGTAGTAAGTGCGCAAACACCAACATAGAGTTGTCGATAGGGGAAGGGCAGGTAAATGGAGAAAGTGACAAAGGCAAGAAGGACAGGGATGGGGCAAAGGGAGTAAGGCCATCAGGAAATGGAGGGTAATGAGTACCAATGCCCGTAGTCTGGGCAACAAGCTCCTGAGCTGGTGGCCTGATGGAAGAGGGATGCCTGATATCGTAAAGAAGTCACAGAAACATGGTACACAGAGAACCATGACTGGGATGTTAACATACCAGGGTACATAACCTACAGGAGAGACAGGCAGGGGAGAAGAGGGGGAGGAGTAGCTCTCTATGTAAAGGAAGTGATAAAAGCAACTGAACAAAAGAGTAAACAGGGAGGAGAGAAGGCACTGTGGGTCACCTTGGAGACTGGAAAGGGCACCACAATCTGCACAGGGGTTGTGTACAGACCCCCATGTCAGGGGAAGGGAATGGACAAGGATATGACAGAAGGCATTCTTAGAATGGCAGAGAAAGGGGAGATACTGTTGATGGGAGACCTGGATATGCCAGATGTTAACTGGAGCACATTGCTGCAGCCACATCCAAGAGCAGGGCCATTCTTGATGCCCTACAGGTGGCAGGCATTAGACAGCTGGTTTCAGAACCCACTGTGAGGGAGCAATCTTAGACCGTCTCCTCAAACGGGGCAGTGAGAGGATCTCAGATCTAGAAGTGGGTTGCCATCTGGGGACAAGTGACCATCAGTGTGGTTCACGCAACTCAACTACAGAGTCAAGCCATACAAAAGTGAGGGTATTAGACTTTGGAGGGCTGACTTTGGCAAGATGGGAGAGTGCCTCAGAAAAGCACTAGCAAACAGGCTAGAAGGAGGTGTGGAGCAACGATGGGGAATCATCAAAACTGCCATCACAGAGGCAACAAGCCTTTGTGTGAAGCAAATAAACAAATCAAACGAAAGAAAAAGCCACTATGGTTCTCAAAAGAGGTGGCTGTGAAAGTCAGGAAGAAAAAGATAGCATTCCGGAGTATAAGAGAACACAGAAGGAGCAGGACAGAGAGCTGTACCAGTTAAGGAAGCAGGAGGGAAGTCAGAATAGCAAAGGCCCAAACTGAGGAAAAGATAGCCAACTCAGTTAAGAAGGGGATAAAACCTTTATAGGTACATCAGCGAGCTTGAGAAAGACAAAGGAGGGATAGTGAGGCTGAATAGAATGAACGGTGGGTGGGCAGAGGGGGACAGTGAAAAAGCAGGGATACTGAAAGAATATTTCTGCTCAGTATTCACAAAAGAGGAGGGGGAAGTGCCTAATCCAATTAACAGAAGCACTCTTGATAGGGGGTCGATCCCAGTCCTTTCACAGAAGAAAGGGTTCTGCAAGAACTCCTAAAACTGAAGGTGGACAAAGCAATGGGTCCTGATTGAATTCACCCCAGAATTCAGGGAGGAACTAGTGAAACCACTGGCTACTCTTTTTAATAAATCATGGGAGGATGGTGTGGTACCCGAGGACTGGAGAAAGGCGGATGTGATTCCCCTTCACAAAAGTGGGACCAAGACAGAGGCAGGAAACTACAGACCTGTCAGTCTGACCTCTGTGGTAGGGAAAGTGATGGAGTCACTTCTGAAGGAAAGAATAGTTGAGTACCTAGAGGCCAGTGGAGCACAGGACCCAAGGCAGCATGGGTTCACAGTGGGAAGGTCATGTCAGACGAATCTAATAGATTTCTTTGACTGGGTGACCAAAGTAGTAGAACCAGGGAGGGCTGTGGACATGGCCTACCTAGACTTTAGCAAGGCATTTGACACAGTCCCACACAAAAGATTAATAGTCAAATTAACCAGCTTGGAGTGGGTCCCAGGGTGGTAGCCTGGGTAAAACATTGGCTGCACAACAGGACACAGAAGGTAATTAGAATGAAGTCCCTCTGAAGAAAGAGGGGTTACTAGTGGGTACCGCAGGGTTCAGAGATCCAGTCCTTTTAATGTCTTCATCAGTGACATTGCAGAGGGACTGGAAGGAAAAGTATGCCTTTTGCAGATGACACAAAGATCTGCAACAGGGTTGATACACAAGGAGGTGGAAAGGATGAAAAGGGACTTGGCAAGGTTGGAGGAATGGTCAGAAGTATGGCAGCTAGGATTCAATGCAAAGAAGTGCAAAATAATGCACCTGGGAAACAAGAACCCAGGGGAAGAATACACAATGGGTGGGGAGGTAGTAACAAAAACAAAAAAGGAAAGAGACCTGGGGGTAATCATATCAGATGACCTTAAGGTTAGCAAGCAATGTGAGAAGGCAGTAGGGAGGGCTGGGGGTATACTGGGATGTATAGGGAGAGGCATCAGCAGCAGAAAACAGGAAGTTGTTATCCCTCTGTACAGACAGTTGGTGAGACCCCATCTGGAGTACTGTGTCCAGTTCTGGAGACCCCATCTCCGAAGGACACAGACAGGATAGAGGTAGTCCAGAGGAGGGCAACTAAAATGGTGCAGGGTCTGCAAGAGAAGTCGATGAGGAGAGACTAAAGGAACTTAATATGTATACCCTTGAGGAAAGAAGGGAGAGGGGGACATGATAGAAACTTTTAAGTACCTCAGTGGAATCAACAAAGTCCAAGAGGGTAGCATCTTTCAGAAAAAGAGACTTGCAAGAACAAGGGACACAATTTAAAGATAGAAGGAGGCGGTTCAGGGGCAATGTGAGGAAGTATTATTTCACAGAGAGGGTAGTGGATGCATGGAACAAGCTTTCCTGAGGAGGTTGAGGGGTCTAAAACTGTGGGAGAATTCAAGAATGCATGGGACAGACATAAGGCAATTCTTGTGGGGGGTTGGAAGAAATAGGCTGTTGGTTAACTAGGATCTGCGGCCTATCCTGTAGGTAGGGAAATGGGCAGACTAGATGGGCCAAGCGGTCCTTATCTGCCGTCAAAGTCTATGTTCTATGTATATAATGTTCATATCTTATCTGTGACAATCTTCACCATTCATCACTGGTGGGTGATTACCAAGCCAACTGAAGGGGACCTGGTACCTCTCTGAGGGAGAGACTTCCCTCAGCCTCCTGTATGGAAGACACAGGAGGAGGAGGAGGAGACCCTCACAGGCCGAGTTAGGCCTGTGACTGGTCAGGGTGAGGCGGGGTCTCCCTATGCCTGGGAGATGGAAGTCGCCCCTGAAGATCCTGTCTCACCCTGCTATAAAAATAGGTGGGTCCCGTGGAAAGAAGAGGCAATCACCCTACGCCGGACCAAGGGTGACAACTGGGAAAGGTGAAACTATGCCATCTGCCTGATGCAGATCGCTGTCCCCGCCAACCTGGACGCCACCTCACTGGTATCATATGATGCCCTTGCTTGGTGCCTCACAAGCTCCAGGCCATGTGCGGAGAGGGCAATGGCTCACCTAGTTGCCTCCATATCAGGCATAGATGCTAGGATTTGTCCCAGTAAGGACTATAAGTGCCTACTGTAGGCAGCATGGTGGGCCTGATGTGCTGCAATGGAAAGCGAGAGGCATGCTGAGGAGAAGACTCTCCTCCCCAACAGTCTAATTCCACAGAATCTGCCTCTGGAGGTCGGTCGTGATTCAGGGTTCTATGCCCGGAAGGAGTATCCAGGAGTGTCACTCCCGAAGCGGGGTGAGGTAGGACTCCTGGAGATCCTTTGGGTGTGCAATACCTGTGCCGACAGTACATTGAGGCTGGGAAGGGGACTGATGGGCGCTGCCAGGTACGAAACTACGCTTCCTGGAAGGGGGTAGGCCAGGCGTGCACCACCAGGTTATCCGAACTGAACTTGTTTAGGAAAGCATGCATCGCCCGTTCAGGACTGCATCTTGCTACTCTGGAAATATGGAGCTTGTTGACCAATCCCAAAAGGAAACGCTGATAGGAGGTCTGGTCAGCATCTGAGGACAGGTGGATGGTGGGATCCTCTTCCTCGGGTGAGGAAGACGAAGAGGCCAATGAGTCAGAGTCCGGCTGCATAGGGGAGACAGGTGAAAAACCTGCTCATCTATGGCTCTGACATAGTGAGGGAAATCAGCAGCTGAGGCTCTGAACTGCTCCCAGGTCATAGGCCCTGCAGGACCTGAGTGGCCTGTGAAGAGAGATGGAGGAGGGACAGGTAAAGGGGACAAACGCCTCTGGGAAAGAGGACACCTTCTGCCAAGGCTAAGAGACCGCGCAGGTGATACAGCCCCCCTGGAAGGGTCTAGCAGTCAGAACAGCCACTGACCGTTCAACCATCTTGAAACCATCAGGACTGAGCCCTGAAGGGGAATCCCCCCAACCCCCATGGAGGTGACCAGGGCCACATGGGTCCAGAAAGGTGGCCCCTAGCCTCCTGCAACAAGATCTCCCCTTGGGACTCCTAAGGGGAGAAGGCAGGCTCGGTGCTGCAGCTCCTTCTCGAGCCCCGGAGGGCTACTAAGGAAGATTGCTGCCCCTCCAGTCTCTGAGAGGGACCTCTTCCTCAAAACCAACCGGAGAGGCTGTACCTCACTCACCAGCAGCCAGTGAGGGAACCCCTTTCTCTAGCCCCAGATGACTGGGCGGCTCCGGGAATGGAGCCAGCTTGGTCATCAGGCCCTCGATCCCTCCTAATATGGAGTTCCCACCAATGCCGGAAGGCTCCCAGGTGCTGCAAGCGGCATTGAGGCCGGCACCGGTTAGAACTAGCTCCAAAGGGAGAGGAGGCTGGGAAGGCGCAGAAGTGCTGGGCGGAGGAGAGCTCCGATACTCTGAGGAATTGGGCAGCCAGTCCAGATCTGCCTCCAAATCGTCCTCCGAGGAAGAGTGGATCCAAAGGACCTCCAGAAGGGCTACCCCCAAGGCCCTCCTACTCCTGGTGCTGCTTGAGACGGCCCAGCACCGCCCCGATCACCGGAGCCATGAGGGACTCTGGGAGCTGGGGCAGCACCGAGAGGCGGCAACGAGGGAACCACCGGGCCGACACCAGGGGAGCCTTCACCGAGGAGGTAACTGCCAAGACGGTGCTCTCAGCCCGGCCCTGCACCTGAGGGGGGTTGGTCGACAAGGGCATTCGGTGGCGAGGCTTGAAGAGGCGGAGACCCCTCCTCTGCGGCACGTATAGAACTGGGAGGGGATCTGGAGGAAGGGTCGAGGGATCTGTGTCTGACATTCCGAGTGTGCAGCTGTCCTCCAAATGTGTCATGCAGCCGACTTTAAACATGCGACTTTCGAGGACTCTGCAGTCCATGGAGAAACAGGCATCGCAATGGTCCATGTCATGGTCTGGGCCCAGGCACGTCAAGCAACAATGTCGGTCCGTAACGGAACATAACCGCTGTAGGATACTGATGCATTTTTTTGGGGCGCTGAAGATTTTTCTTGTCCCAGGACAAGACATGATCGGATGAAAAAGTAACTAAAACACAGGAAAAGAGCTTGGTGCCGATAAAAAAGGAAGGACCTTACTGGCTTCAATGTCCCAGAGTCGAACAGGCACCAAGACACAGTAACAGCATACAGAACTAAGGCTTTGGTCAACGGAAACGGACTAGGCCGTGATGTTGCAGTAGAAACTTGCCTGCCCACGAGGTCGCTGTTCACTTGACGGTGGGAGAAGCAGAACTGAGGTGAGGGAAGAGTTGGCGCCGTTTACTGGCCATCCCTCGAGCGCCACGTTGCATGTGCTGGCTCCTCCCTTTGGAAAAAATAATTGCTCCTGCAGGCTCCTGTTCCTCCGGCCAGAACCCACCAGTGATAAATGGTGAAGACTGACACAGATAAGATCTACCAGCACCCACAGGGTGAGCTGCCAGAGGCCCTGGCTCACAACTGAGAGGGGAATGGAGGGTGGCCATCTGAATCCATGGTGAAGATATTCAGGAAGATCAACAGTGACTACGTGATATTCATATCTTCCCTGAATCACTCTTCACCACTGATTCATACGTATGGGTCTGAATACCAAGCTTTCCAGTTAGGGAGGAGCTGGCTTACCTTAAGGGGAACAGTTGCACTCAGCATGGGGGTGAACACCCGAGGGCAGAGACTCTTCACAGGCCTGATGAGGACCGAGAACGTTGCGTCAGTCAGGAGGTAGTAACATCCCCCAAGTTCCTGTCTGACTCTGTGGAAGAAAAACTGAATCCCTTGGAAAGTAGTTATGAAAGAACTTACCGTCACAGTAGATATTCAAGAGGAGCTCTTGCAGCAGGCTACACCATAAGGACTGAAGCCGGCAGGCGCCAGGACCCCATGGAAAACTTCTAGCTAGTAGTCTATAGCGGGGGACCACCCCCTGGCGTCACCCCGTCCCCAACGTCGGCCAATGGTATAAAAAAAGGGGGGGGGGGGGGAGAATCACCCAGCCCAACCTCAGTTTTCCCGCTGGAGACCCTGGCAAACTCAGAGATGGAGAACTGAGGAGGTTCTTCTAAAATAAGGAAATGAAAATACCCAATGATGGAGAAACAGTCACTAGGGGGAATGTGGGAAGGAAAGCCGGGCCTGCTGCAAGAGCTCCTGTCAAAGATCTACTGTTACAGTAAGTTCTTGTGTCACTGTACTATCTCACTTCGAGGGTAGCTCTTGCAGAAGGCTACACCATAAGGACCGAGTCCCAAGCAGTGGAAGGACTAACCCCCGTCAACGGAAGGAGGTAAAACTCTGCAGAAAATACTCACGAGAGCAGGCCTTGCAGGATAGCGAGGCCAAAGTCTGTTCTAGGACGAGAGGCAACGTCCAGACTGTAATGCCGAATGAAGGTGTGGACAGAACTCCAAGTGGCAGCTGTGCAAATATCAGCTGCAGACACATTCTTAATGGATGCAAAGGAAGCAGCCATACTCTGGTAGAAAGGACTTTGACTGGGCCCGGCCAATGCTTATTATACTTGAGGCAGCAGTAAACAATAGACAGTTGATTAACCAATTAGACAAAGTTTGCTTAGAAACAGGAGCAGCTTCTGTCCTCTGGGTGAATGAAAAACAACTGGTCAGACTTTCTGACAGCGCAGGCATGATCTAAATAGAAATGAGGCACCCGGTGAATATCCAGTGTATGAAGTAGAGCCTCCCCCATGGTTAGAATACTCTGGGTAGTAAACCGGAAGGTGGATGTCCTGATTCTGTGTAAACTGAGACACCACTCTGGGCAAAAAATGAAAATTACGTACCTACCGTAATACCTGATCTTTCTGTGCATCTTCACCGTTCATCACCTTTGGGTAATGTGGCCGGAGATCACAACCCCGCAGGAATTTTATTTTATTTTTTTTGATTGACGGAGTTGACGCACCGTCGGTGCCGCCCTCGAGGCCGACGCACTGCAGGGCGCCCGCGGGTTGGCAGTTAGGTGTCGTCGATCCCGCCCTCCTGCCAGTTCTGAGTCGCCGTAGAGGAAGAAAGGGTTGGGAGGGACAAGGAAGTCCAAGGGACAGACAAAGAAAAAGATAAACAAACTAAAAGAGAAATAAACGATAGAGAGGACAGAAGGAGAGTTAGAAATTTAAGGGGATTGGGGAGGGGCCCCAATCTCTGGAAGCAGAAAAAGAGGGAGGGAAAAATTAGAAATAGGGAGGGGAGGACATACCCTGAACCTTTGACCTGCCTCCAGATTCTATAGGAACTGCAAAGGAATAGCCAGAAGGCTGCACTGCCAGAATTCAAGGCACAGAATCACCAGCAATAAACTCCGACATAAGCAGAAGCGGCTATTTTGTTAGAAAAGGCAGGATACAGGGCTGTTCTCCCTCTGAAACTAAATATGGAGGTAAGAAACAAAGTCCCTAAGGACAAGAATGGAGTAAGATAGAGGAAGAGACAGAGAGAAAAGAAGAGAGGGGCAACCAACTCCCACCCCAAAGGGGTTGAGCAGCAGCACTGAGGAGAGAAATGCCCCCTCCCCGATCCCTCTCTCCTCTTGTCAGGAGTAAAAATCCCCCTGTATGCCCAAGGTCACCCCGCTCCTGACCACTGGAGAGGAAGGGGTGAAAAACAGGGGCACAAAGAGGGAGGGGGACCCAGAGACTGAGGCCCCAGGGGGATGGAGGGTGGGAATGTGATGAATGGTGAAGATACAGAGAAAGATCAGTAACTATGGTAGGTACGTAATTTTCACATCTTATCTGTGTCAATCTTCACCATTCATCACCTTTAGTGGTACTGAGCGCCCACGGGCCCCGTTAAAGGACTGAATCCTTAGCTCTCAGTGGGTGACACACTGGGAGGAAGAACCTCACAGGACTGGAGAGGCCCGAGACTGGGCAGAGTGAGACGGGGACACCCCCAGAGGGGGCAGGAGGCTGCCCCGACAGACGCCGCATCACTCTCTGGGAGAAAAGATGGGTTCTCCGGTATGCGGAGGAAATCGCCCTATGCTGGGCCAAGGGTGACAACCGGGAAAGATGCAGCCATGCTGTCCGCCTAGTGTAGATTGCTGTCCCTAGGACCCTGGAAGCTACCTCGTTGGCGTCGTAAGATGCCCTCACTTAGTGCCTTGCTAGCTCCAGGCCACGTGCAGAGAGTGCAATGGCTTGTCTGGTTACCTCCGAATCAGGCATAGAGGCTAGGAGTTGACCCAGCCTGGACCACAGAAACCTATCATAGGTAGCATAGTGGGCCTGATGTGCAGAAACTGAAAGAAGCAACCGTTCCGAGTAGAAAGTCCTCCTCTCCCAGAAGTCAAAATCCACAGAATCTGCATTTGGGGCCGATCACGGTGGAGGGCGCGAAGCCCATTCGGGAGTGTCCAGCTGCGTCAGTCCTGACTGAGGATGAGGCAAACTATCTGGAGACTCTGGAGGGGGACACAATACCTCTGGCAGAGATCCCTAGGGGCTGGGACTCTGGAAAAGGGACTTTTCCAGAAACGCAACGACGCCTCCTGGAAGGGAGCATGCCGGGGGCACCACAAGGGTGTCTGCACTGAAATCACCTAGGAAGGTGCGCGTCGAATGCTCCAGATTGTACTGAGTGTGTGGGGTGACAAGCAGGTCCTCAATCATCCTCACGAGGAAACGCTGATACTCCGCGAGATCAGCAGCAGGGGAAATGTGGACACAGGGTTCCTCTCTTCTCGAAGAGCAGGAGGCGGAGGACCTCGGAGATTCAGAGGCCGGCTGCTCGAGGTGGGGTGGAACACCTGCCAGTCCATGGCCCTGACACATGAAGGGAAATGAGCAGCCACAGCCCTGAATTGCTCCCAGCACAGAGGTCCGCTAGGACCAAGAATGCCTGGGAGAGCAGAAGATGACAGAGGAGTGGGGACAAAGCCAACGACAGGAATAGACTGTCCTCTGTCTGGGCGACAGAGCACACCTGGAGCCCCAAGGAAAGAGGGAGCTCTGGAAAACTCAACAGCTGATCAACCATGCTGGAACTGCCTAGGCTGCTCCTTGAAGATCCCCCCCCCCGTGAGGTGACCAGGACCGTGGAATTCAAAAAGGATGGTCCCCTTCCTCCAAAGAACAGGGCCCTCTCGAGGAGACCAAGAAGGAAGGGCGGGGGTCCGCGCTAAGACTCCCTCCCAAACCCGGGTGGGTCCCGGACAAGGGCCGCTGCACAGCACCCTGACCCCTCGGAGTCCGAAAGAGCCCTCCTCCTGGCAAACACCAGTCTAGGCAGCTGACAACTCTGGTCAGTCCCTGAGGGGACTATCCAGGGAGTAGCACCCTCCCCTCTCGTTGGTGCTCCGATCGGCCTCAAAGTTGGGCGATCCAGGCACACCACCTGAGGGGGTACCACAACTGAGGGGGAAGAAAACCCCTCCGAGACCAGACTGCAGAGCAATAGTGGCCTGCACCACTACCTGCTGGCCAGCACCCCTGACCCTAGACTCTGTGATAACTGCCCGCTCCTCAGAGGGAGGCTGACTCCGGTCAGCCGAGGAAACTACCAGGGTGTCCAAATGGGCCGCCAACTCCAAAGAGATGGACAGCTGGTCGGAACCAGAGTCTGAGTCCGCCTCTGAGGAGGTAGAGACCGAAGTCTGATGCCAGACTCTATGCGGATGCCCGCTGACATCCCGACCGGGCGGAGGTACCAGTCCAGGTGTCTGCACCAGAGCCAGCACTGAACTCTCCAACGGCACTACGAATGTTGCCCGAATACACGGTGCTGAGAGCAGCAGCAGAAACTGAGTCAATGCCTGCCACGTTGCCATCCTGACCCATGGCGCCAAGAACGGCACCGAAGTCAGGGACAGAGCTGACGACGGCACAGACAGCTCTGTCAAGGCTGATAGCTCCCACGGCGCAGTGTCCTCACTCAGCACTGCAAGTGGCACCAGAGCTAGACACGGAGCCAGTCCCAGTCTCGGCGCCGAGGCAGGAAACGGTCAGACATGGTGCCGAGTGGTGGACCGGCGCCAACCATGGTGCCATCAGGGCCCACAGCGCCGAGGCCCAAGATGACACCAACGGATGGTGCCGACCCAGGCTTCCCAGCCCAAGGAAACGACACCGGGGGAGCCTTCGACCCCGAAGGGGCGAGTGCCAGAGTGGTGCCTCCCGCTTGGGCCTCCTGCAACGTGGAAGGAGCTTCTGCAATGGCGAGGCTACTAGGAGCAGAAGCCCCATCCTCCACGGTCTGTACAGAACCAGGAGGGACCCGGAGGAATGACCGCGGCTTGGCCCGATGACTGTGCACCCATCCTCCGGAAATCGGCGGAGCTTGTCCAAATTTCCACACACGTTGCTCAATGACACAGAGGTCCATGGAAAAGCAGGCATCGCACTACTGCATTTCGTGAAGCGGGCCAAGATACACGAGGCAGCGATCATGCTGGTTGGTGACGGAGTACCTGCGGCTGCACGGGCACCGACGCATAGGAGGCAGCCTCGTCTTTAACGATTTCTTGCCCCCAACCGAGACATGATCCATGGCAAAACAAGTTAAACAAAAGATTCAACGTCGCTGACAAATAAAGAAAAGGAACAGTCTTGCCACAGCTGCGTCGAGCGGTGGCGAAGCGGAATCGGCAGGAATATCTGTTGGCATCAGAGAATTATTTTCGGTGTTGATGACAAAGACAAACTAGGCCTCTTGATTGTAGCTCCTCATGAGGTGCGACCCCTATGGCAGGAGATGAAGAATTGGGAGGGTTGGGTCGATGACACCAAACGGCCATCCTGCAAGCACCCCGTAGTGTGCCGACCTCTAGGGCGGCACCGACAGTGCGTCGACTCTGTCCCTCCAAAAAAAGCTCCCACAGGGTCGTGACCTCCAGCCACATTACCCAAAGATGAATGGTGAAGATTGACACAGACAAGATCTTAGGATTTGTCCACACGGACGCCCTATCCTTGTGGAAAACTAAATAAGGCTCTTTACACATCAGAGCCTGAAGCTCAGAAATCCTTCAAGCTGATGTAACGGCAACTAAAGACAACGCTTTCCACGACAGAAAGTGTAGCTTGCAACTTGCGGCAAGTTCAAAGGGAGGCAACCTAAGTTTTTCCAAAATAAATAAAAGGTCCCATGGGGGAAAAGGGTTCCTGATGGGAGGTTTGAGATGAAGAATACCCCGTAAGAAAGTGTAGGAAAGGTCCAGCTGGGCAAGGGTCTTGCCCTCTAAAGGTGCATGATACGCAAAGATGGCTGATAAATGCATCTTAATGGAGGAGACGCTCAGCCTTGAATCTGATACAGAAAGGAGGTACTCCAATACAGAGATGGTGAGCAGAGGTCCAAATGCAGAACCGCTTCCACTTCATTCCATAAGTGTCCCTGGTGGAAGGCTTCCTTGCGACCACAAGACATCTGCCACTATGAGGGAAACCCCAAACCAAGCAACTGCTAGGTCTGCAAGAGCCATGTGTGCAGGTGCAGTGACCTGAGGTCCGGATGGACCAGTGTGCCCTGCTCCTGGGAGAGCAAGTCTGAACTCAGGGGCAAGGGGATCGGGGGTTTCACTGCCAGCTGCTGAAGTAGTGGGAACCAAATCTGACATGGTCAGTAGGGAACGGCCAGGATCATCTCTGCTCCCTCCAACTACAATCTGAGAAGGAGACTCTGCAGTAATGTAAAGGGAGGGAAGGCATAACGAAACCTCCCTGTCCTAGAGAGGGAAGAGACGGACAATGCGTCTCACCAGAAAACACCAGGCCTTGGATCTTGCGAACACAAACTGGGCAGTTCTGTGTTGAGTGGGGATACGAAGAGGTCCAACTCGGGGCCAGCCCCACCTGTCAAACAGCTCTTCGGCCACAGACTGAAGAAGTTCCCATTCGTGTGCCTTGGACCGAGACCAGCTTAAACTGTCAGCCAAGGTGTTTTCAATGCCTGGGACATGCACGGCAGTGTGTTCCAGAAGATGCTCGATGGCTCAACACCAGACTCTCTTGGCCTCCCAGCAGAGGGAGTAATAGCGAGTCTCCCCCCGCCGCTTGTTTATGTGCAAGACCGCCGACATATTGTCCGTCTGAATGAGAAGAGGGCCCGGGAGCACATTTGTCTGGAATGCCTGCAGGGCACAGAGAATCGCCCGCATCGCCAATATGTTGATATGGAGATGTTGCTCTTGGGGGAGATCAAGTTCCCAGAGTCTGATGGCCTGCCAGATGGGCACCCCAGCCCTGGCTGGACACGTCCGTGGTCAGAATCTCTCAAGGAGACTCTTGTCAAATGTGGACCCTTGTGGAAAGATTGGATGGGTTCAACCACCATGACAGTCTGGTGCACTGTAGTGGAGACTGTCATGAGCTGCACCAATTCGTTCATGCGTTGATCTCATTGGACTCGGAGGGTCCACTGGGAAATCCTCATGTGCAGGGGTAATCGTGAAAAAGTGGCGGTCGACTAAAGCAGAAGGCATCCATGGAGCCGATGTGCATGGGTCAATGGTGGGAAAACAACAGAGGCTGGGCTGGGGGACCTCCCCTTGTATACCACTGGCCGATGTCGGGGGGCAGTCCCCTGCTATAGACTGATAGCTAGAAGTTTTCCATGGGGTCCTGGCACCTGTTGGCTTCAGTCCTCATGGTGTAGCCTGCTGCAAGAGCTACCCTCGAAGTGAGATCTGTGAGTTTAGCACCTTATACTAGGCCAGAGGTGCCCATCAAGAAGAGGTGAAGCCACACCGTCCGCTGAATGCAGACTCCAGTTCCCACCAGCCTGAAGGACAGCTCATTGGTGTCATGAGATGCCCTTGTCCAGTGTCTCATGAAATCCAGGCCCTTGGCAGAAGAGTAAATGACTTGCCCAACTAACTTTGTTTGCAGTATGGAAGCTAGGAGCTGTCCCAACTGTGGCCACAGATGCTTGTTATAAACTGCGAGATGAGCCTGATGTGCCGAGATGCACAGCACAATGTGTGCAGAGGTTTTTCATTTCACAGTTTTTTTCATATCTAGGATCCTAACCCAGTAGCTGAGAGAATGCAGGAAAGAACATGGAGATGCAACTGCAGGAGAACACTAGTGTATGTGGGGGGCATTGCCCCTGCACCCACCAATGCAGTGGCCTTCACTCCCCCGCACCTCCCTCAGTCTATGGAAGCATCCTTAGGGCAGCAGCAACCACCACATGTATGGCATCAGGAGGGCAGGGGCACTCATATGACCCCCCCTGCTCTCATGTCCCACTCGCCCAAATAAGAGTCACCCTTTTGCTGTTGCCCAAATGCATTCGCCGTTATTATGGTGCTCATATCACCCCACACCCTCATGGGCAGAAGACTGGTGCCAAGAATGATTCCATGTCCTCTGAGGAGGACGTGGACGGTGAAGAGGTACTGGACCTGGAAGTGCGTGGCAGCTACGGGCCAAGTAGGAACTGGGCACATTCGGCACCAGTAAGGTACAGCATACCAGTCACACTTTCATGCTGATCCCCAGGTGATGAGCCAGAGAGGAATCATAATATCTGGGAGTTTAGGCAGGAATGGCATAGTCCTTGGAAGGTGAGGACAGCCAGGGGATCTAAGGGTTATGTCCAAGCTGCAGGACTTCAGCAGACCTCACCCTAGAAGAGGGCAGCTGACCTACAGAAGAGGAATGACATGATGGTACCTGCAGGGGTAGACCCCCCCCCCCCAGGCGAGGAGAGCAAAGCCATTCAGTCCTCTTGGAGGAGCTTGGGTCCTCACCAGACAGGCTCAGCCATAGGACCAGGAGGGAATACCGCAACCTGGTCAGCCTCTGGCACTGAACTCAGGGTAAAAAAATAATCCTGTCACATGACTCCTCAAGGCCCCATGCCCGGTGCCATCCTCAGAAGTAGATTTGGCACCAGGAGCAGCACTCCCACATAGCTCCGTCCCTGATGCTGACACCACAAGTGGTTTCAGAAGCTGGCCCGGTACCGTTAGCGGCACTGGAAATACAGGTTACTCACCTGTAACAGGAGTTCTAGGAATGGTATATGTTGTTCATCCACACTCATTGGCAGGTATCCTTGCCGCTTTAAATCTTGCCGGAAGGTCTTCAAGCTTGCTCCTCCCACCCACCGGGTGGTATAACTCCTCGGCCCGCCCCATGACGCCAGATCTGGCTGCTGGAAGCTCACAGCGTCAAGCCGGGAGAAACGGAAATGGTAGGATGAACAATACATACCATTCCTAGAACTCCTGTTACAGGTGAGTAACCTGTATTTCTAGGACATGGATATGTTGTTCATCCACACTCATTGGCAGACTCCTAGCAGTTCTCCGGGAGGAGGAGGCAAGACACACACCCCAATACTTACTTGGGAAAGAGAGACTGAGAACCGAGGCCCCAAAACCAGCATCCCGGCGTGACTCAAGGTCGATGTGGTAATGGGTAATGAAGGTGTTTGCTGACTTCCAGGTAGCAGCCCTGCAGATTTCCTGGATAGGGACGCCCCTGGAAGCAGCCACCGTTGCAGCAGTATGGCGGGTAGAATGAGCTCTTATCCCTCTGGGAGGCTCCATGCCCGCCAACTTATAGCAGAGATCTATGCAGGAAGTGACCCACCTGCTTATCGTCCGCTTGGCTGCAGGTCTGCCAGATGCGGCTTCAGCGTAGGTGACAAACAGCTGGCGAACCTCTCCCAATTTCAGCCGTATGGCTCTTTGTAATAGGCGAGCCCTCTAGGGTCCAAGTATGGAGCCTATATTCGCCTCCGAGGTGTGATTGGGGTAGAACACCGCAGAGTCAACACCTGGTTAAGGTGAAATCCGACACCACCTTCGGAAGGAATTTCGGTGGGGGCGAGGACAACCTTGTCCCTGTGGAAGACCAGGTAAGGAGACCGATGGAAGCGCCTGGAGCTCTCCCATCCTTCTGGCTGACGTGATAGCCACCAAGAAGGCGGTCTTCCACAATGACAGAGAGAGAGCACACCTGTGCATAGGTTCAATGGCTTGCCCATGAGCTTTGCCAGTACTCAGCAGTAGATCCCACAGAGGTGGGAGTTCTCGACTGGAGGGAAATGTGATCAAGGCCTTTGAAAAGCGCCAGACCACCTTCTCCTGCGCCATCGACTGCTTCCTGCCCGCTCCGGTAAGCAGAGATGGCTGCCAGGTGCACCCTTAGGGTCGCCGACCTAAGCCCTTGATTAGAAAGGGACCATAAATAGTCCAAGATGCTTGCCAAGGAACAGGAGGAAGGGTCCAAGCCCTTGCCCTGACACCAAATGGAAAACCTTTTCCATTTGAAGGCATAGCATTTTCTGGTCGACTCCTTACGGGACGCCTCAACTACATTGAGGACCTCGTCCGGAAAGACCCAAGGCCTGGAACTCTAGCCACCAGGAACCAGGCGTCAGGTGCAGGGATTGAAGGTCCGATGGAACACCTTCCCTGATTGACTGAGAGCAGGTCCGGGCGAGCTGGAAGCTGCCCGAGTCCTGGAGCTGAGACTGAGGAGATCTGGTACCAGAACTGGCGAGGCCAGTCTGGGGCTATCAGAATCACCTGCGCCTTGTCCCTCCTCCTTTGAGAAGCACCTTGTGGATCAAGGGAAATAGGGAAAGGCGAAAAGAGGCCCGGGGTCCACTGCCTCGAGAAGGCATCCCCTGCAGCGAGCCCTGCTGAGGGGGCGGCATGGAACAGTCTCAGCCTGGCTCTCCCTGGAGGCTAACAGGTCCACCTGAGGTGTGCCCCAATGGGAGAACAGATGCTGACTACCTCCGGCAGGAGAGACCACTCGTGGGATGCAGCCCCTATCCGCTCAGGGCATCGGCCAGGGTGTTGGAGGCTCCTGCCACATGAATGGCTAGGAGATCCGCCTCCAGGCTGCGACGAGTGACCAAATGCGGAGAGCTTCCTTGCATAGAAGCATGGAGCGCTGTCCCTCCTGGCGGTTTAGATAGAACATGGTCGTGGTATTGTCCGCCTGACTCGGACCACTTGACCCCGGAGGAACGGAGCAAAGGCGGTGAGAGCTAGGCGGACCGGGCTCGAGCTCCAGGTTGATGTGGCATCAGGGACTTCCCGCTGGGACCAGAGGCTGCTGAGCCCGGTGTTCCCCAGATGGGCACCCCGACCCAGAGAGGCATCGGTCGATAGAGAGACAGTCGGCTCGGGCGGACGAACGGATGCCCTCCTGCAAATGATCTGGAACGTCCACCACTGGAGAGCTGCCCACATCCCCTGTGTCACCGGCTGCTGGTCCACAGGATCGCAGCGCTTGACCACTGGCTGGCCAGTCCCCATTGAAGGACGAGTTCCAGCGGGCCCAACGGACCACGCTGGTGCAGGCTGCCATGAGACCCAGGAGGCGCAGGAAGTCCCGGCAGGGGTGCAATTGCCCAACCAGAAATGATCGGGCAAAGGAGGAAAGAACCCCGGCCCTGTCCGCTGAGCCGCGCTCTGGCTCAAGAGAGTCGAAGCTGCGCCGCTGAATAGAATCACCTGCTTTGGCTTGAGTTCGACTTGGCCCGTGGATAAGGAGGCCCAGTTGAGAGCAGACCTGGAGGGCCAGATCTCTGACCACTCCGCCTCCTTCCTGGAGGAGCTGCTATCAGCCAGTCGTCCAGGTAAGGGTACACCCGACCTCGTGCCGCAGGAATGCTGTCACCACTGCCATGCATTTGGTGAAGACCCTGGGAGCTGGAGACAAGTCAAGGGCATGGCTTGAACTCGGAAGGGATCCTTCCGCTTGAAGAAGGAATCTCTGGTGAGACGGACGGATAGGGACGTGAAAAAACGCGCCCTGCAAGTCCAGAGAGCAGAACCACACACCGCTGCTCCAAGGATGGTATTATCTGAGCCAGAGTGACCATCCTGAAGGTTCGAGACCTTAGGAACTTGTTTAGGTCGTAGGTCGAGAATGGGGCACCAGCCCTCGTCTGCTTTGGAACCAGGAAGTACCTGACACAAACCCTGGTCTGAAGGAGGGTCCGCCACCTCTCTTATCACCTCCTTCTGGAGGAGGAGAACAATGTCGGCTCGACGAGCCGCCAGTGAGGCTGGGGACCCCGAAGCCCCCCGAGGGGCGACGGCTCTGAAGGGTGGTGCCTGCTCGAATTCCAGAGGCAGGCCTCTTCCCACCACCTCCAAGACCCACCTGTCCGTGGTAACAGCGGACCAGGCGGAACGGAAGTGCCGGAGCCGTTCCCCCACGGGGGGACCCAGGGGTAAGGTGACGGGAATGGGGGCGACACCCCTCAGCCCGTCACTGGGCAGGCTTGGAGGAGGGACCGCTGAGGGACCTCCTGGGCTTTTCTCCCTGCCTCCTGTTAGAGGAAGCCGGGGCTTGGTTTGGGATGCCAAGGCCGAGCCTGCTGGCCCTGGACGTTGCTGGGCCGGGCGCTACCGGGGCACAGAAGGATGAAAGGGCTTAGGCTGTGGGTTTGCGGCCTTTGTCCTTCTGAGCGGAAGAGACCGAGTCACGTAGCATTGGACTTCTCGATCCTCTGCAGGTGACCTTTCACCCCAGGGTCAAGAGGTCAGTCCCCAAAAGGAACATCCGCCAACTTGTGCTGGGTATCCGAGCAAAGGTGGATATCCTCAGCGCCAGCCTGACGACGATAGCCACTGCGGCCGCCACCGATCTGGCACATGAGTCCCTATATCCAAAGCAGTCTGAGCTGCTGTTTGGCCACTGCCCTGTTTGTCCCGCATCTGCTTAACCGTAGTCTGCAGATTGGCGGAAGATGAGGGATGACTCATCCAGGGAGCCCAACAGGCATGAGAAAATGTGCCATGAGGACGGCCGAACTGGCCTCGACGGCCGACGAGAGGGACGTAACGTAGACTTTTCGCCCGACATAGACCAATTTCTTGGACTCCTTGTCAGGAGGTTTGTCCACATCCCTGGCGTTGCCGGCGCGCCGGAAAACGCTGTCGGTAACCAACCCCTCAGCAGAGGGGTGTTCCGAAAAACCGGACAAGGAACTGGTAGGGACCGCATACTTCCTGGCCATCCTGGCCGAAGGCGCAGGGCAGGAAGCAGGGCGCTGCCAAAGCTCCAGTGCCGGACCCACTATGGCCTCGGCCACCGGAAAGGCCTCCGCCGAGAATCCTCGGTCCAGAATCTCCGTGAGGGGATACCTGGCCCATTTGGAACGGGTTCGAGCCCATCCCGTGGACTCCGAGATGAGCCAAGCAGTCCCAGGAAGGACGACGGCTATCGCCCATTGACTGACCTCCTGAAGACTCCAAGTCCAGTCGCTTGAGAAAAAGGAGGAATCATCTCGACTCGAAGAGTCCTCAAGAGCTGCCTCTGGCCTGAGCCACCTTCACCTGCCGAGGTCGGTCGGGAGTGAGGTAACTGACAGCCGATGGGGTAGACCCTTAGCCGACCAGAATCCTTGGTCGGAGCCCACTGGTGGCTGTGGAGGCGGAGGTTCCACCGGAATCGGGTGGAGTAGCTGGTTTTGGCCGAACAACCGCCTGGGTATAGCCCTGGATAAGTCGAGGGTTGTGTCGTCCGCCCGTGACAGCCACTTAATGGCCGGAAGGCGATGGGGTCTGCTTACTCCGACCAGGAGCTGTTGCAACATAAGGTCCTCGCATCGGCCGACGATTTACGCTGAAGCCTCCCTCGTCCGAGGAGGAGGACGAGGACGCGAGCGACGTCGCTTTCATCAGCGGTGCCAGACCGAGACCGCTTCTATGACGGTGGATCGGCTGGATCACAGAGGTCCGAGACCGAGTCCCGGAATTTCCGAGGTCGGTGCAGGGAGGTGTCGGCCGGAACCGGGCGCCTTCCGCTCGGATGGTCCATCCGAGGGCTCCGAACCGGAGGCACAGGCGAGCCCACGGATCCTCAACTCTCCCGGGGAACCGGGAGAGGGAATCTGCTGCTAAAGGCGATAGCCCGCCCAACGGGTCGAGAAAAATTCGATTGCCGGTGGGAGTCTCGGTCAACTGACCTGACGGGACACCGTGGAGGCCAGTGGTCAGCCGAGCGGGTCGACGGCCGACGGCGCACTTGACTCGGGAGGGACCTTTTCCCGCCCCAAGAGCGCCGACGGAGGGACTCACTGTCCTTCTTTTGACCGAGAATAAGGTCCAGCAGACGAGGCCCTTCTCCTTAGTGGAGAGGGGAGACAAAGCTCCTTAAAAGAAGCCGTGTAGGAAGAACCCAGAGAGAGCGGGATAAATGCCGCGGCCGAGGAAGATACGCCCGCTACCGCCCTCTTCGAGGGCGATCATCCGCCGAGCTGATCCGCCGACCCGCTGACACCGCCAACCGGCCTCCTTGACTTCACCGAGGGAACGCTCGGGACGGCCCAGTTGCAATCGGGCAGCACGGTCTTCGAGGACGTAGGCCGAGAAAGATGAGCACAGGTCGCAAGCCTGCGGGTCGTGCTCAAGGCCTAAGCAGTAGACACATGTGGAGTGTGGATCCGTCCGAGACATCTTCTGCCCGCATGGGCATCTCCGAAACGGGAGTCGATTTGTCCATCGTGAGCCACTAGGGATCAAGACTGAAGTCTTTTTCGCAAAATTTATTTTAAATCCGCAAACGGAGAAATAGGAACCAGTCTCAAACGCAGAGCGTTAAGGAGGGAACCTGAGCTTCCAAGCGGTAAGGAAGATCTGGCGTCATGGGGCGGAGCCGAGAGTTATACCACCCGGGTGGGTGGGAGGAGCAAGCTTGAAGACCTTCCGGCAAGATTTAAAGCGGCAAGGATACCTGCCAATGAGTGTGGATGAACAACATATCCATGTCCCTAGAACTGGGGACATACTTAGGGACGGCATCATCAACAGCAGCAACCCCGGTGCTGGGTCCAAGACCGACACCAGGGCTGTGTCTGTTGTGGGGCCTGGCGTCACCCTCATCCTTGGAGCCATGAGGGTTACTCAAGTCAGACAGCAACACCCGATTCTCTGCAACAAAGCACTGCCCAGCCCCGGTTCCTCTCCCAGCACTGTGAATGGTACCAGAACAGGGCCCAGCGTTGGCTGGTACTGCCCTTCTTACCGATACCACGAGCAGTGCCAGGAGCTAAGGCGGCACCAGGACATAACACTGAGGTGTCCTCCGGTGCAGACAAGAGCATATAGCTTATAGCTTTGGCCTTATCGCTGGGGACATCTGTTACCCACGGCAAGTGAATGGTTTGTGTGTGTGTGTGTGTGTGTGTGTGTGTGTGGGCTCAGTTGGTCGCCCAGGAGCTGAGGGTCCACAAGACCCACCCCCTAGGGTCTTCAATGCCTTGGCAAGGTCAGGGAGAGTTCTCTGCTTCCATGGTACCAGTGGCACTGGGAAGAGATACATAGACAGTGTCGGCAGATAAGGGCCTACGGCCCACCCAGTCTGCCCATTTGAGCTTGTAAGTTCACTTTATGTTTTCCTAGAAGTCTGTTGCCCCTCACCCCGACCTCCAGAATTCCTTTATGTCTAGCCCATGCATTCTTAAATCCCGTGATTATTTCAGCCCCCATCACTTCCTCTGGCAGGATGTTTCACTTGTCCACCACCCGTTCTGTGAAGAAATTCTTTCTCACGTTTCCTCGGAATCGTCCTCCCACCAACTTCATCCCATGCCCTCTAGTCTTGGAAATACAGGTTACTCACCTGTAACAGGAGTTCTAGGAATGGTATATGTTGTTCATCCACACTATCTGGCAGGTTCCTTGCCGCTTTAAATCTTTCCGGAAGGTCTTCAAGCTGGCTCCTCCCACCCAACCGGGTGGTAAAACTCTCGGCTCAACCATGACACCAGATCTAGCCGCTGGAAGCAGGTTGACTGCGTTGAAGCAGAGGCGAGTAG
This sequence comes from Neoceratodus forsteri, assembly GCA_016271365.2. Classification (NCBI taxonomy): domain Eukaryota; kingdom Metazoa; phylum Chordata; order Ceratodontiformes; family Ceratodontidae; genus Neoceratodus; species Neoceratodus forsteri. The sequence goes on along the minus strand of CM028137.1, from coordinate 820,587,904 downwards.
GTGCGTGTGGATGAACAACATATACCATTCCTAGAACTCCTGAGTAATATATCTGTATTTCTAGGACATGGATATGTTGTTCATCCACACTATCTGGCAGACTCCTAGCAGTTCTCCGGGAGGAGGGAGGCAAGGCGCACACCCCCTACTTAGGGAATAAAGACTGGAGAACCGAGGCCCCGACCAACATCCCGGCGTGACCCAAGGTCGATGTGGTCGGGGGTAAAAACGGTATATGCCAGCTTCCAGGTAGGAGCCCTACGGATATCCTGGACAGGGGTATCCTCGGAAGCAGCCACCGATGCAGCGGAAGGGCGGGTAAAATGAGCACTTATCCCTCTGGGAGACTCCATGCCCGCCCACCTATAGCGGAGATCTATGCAGGAGGTGACCCACCCACTCATCGTCCGCTTGGCTGCAGGTCTGCCAGGTGCGGCTTCAGCGTAGATGACAAACAGCTGGCGAACGTCTCCCGAACTTCAGCCCTACGCTCCCTAGGAAGGCGAGCGCTAAATTAGGGTCCCAATGGATCCTATATGCGGCCTCCGAGGTGTGAATGGGGTTGAACCCCGGCAGAGACAATACCCTGTTAGGGAAAAACTCTGCCACCGCCTACGGAAGGAACTTCGGGTGGGGCACAGGACAACCTTGTCCCTATGGAAGACCAGATAGGGAGACTCAAAGGAGTGCCTGGAGCTCTCCCAGCCTTCTGGTTGGCGTGTTAGCCCCCAAGAAGGTGTTCTTCCAGAACAGGTGGGGAATTCGCACCCGTGCATAGGTTTGAACGGCTTGCCCGTGAGCTAAGCCCATGCCAGCGTAAGATCCCACAGAGATGGGGATACTCTCCCCGGAGGGGAAGTGTGATCAAGGCCTTGGAAAGCACCAGACCACCTTTCCTGCGCCACCGACTACCTTCCGGCCTGCGCCCGGAAGACAGGGGTGGCTATCAGGAGCACCTTAAGTGTCGTCGACCAAAGCCCTTGCTCAAGAGGAAGAACGGACCACAGGTAGTCCGGAATGCTCGACCGAGGAACAGGAGAGGGGACCAGGCCCTATCCTAACACCAAATGGAGAACTCTTCCATTTGAAGGCGAGTATATCTGGTCGACTCCTGGCAGGACGCCCAACAACGCCGAGGACCTTGCCGGAAGACCCAAGGCCTGGCCACTCAGCTGACAGGGACCAGGCCGCCAGGTGCAGGGATTGAAGGTCTGATCGGAATACCTTCCCTAATAACAGAGATCAGGACCGCGTGGCTGGAAGCCAGAGCCTGGGGCTGTGACTGAGAAGAGCTGGATACCAGAGCTGGCAAAACCAGTCTGGGCTACCAGAATCACCTGCGCCTAGTACCTCCTTGCCTTGCCTGTAGGTCAAGGGAAATGGGGAGAGGCGTGAGAAGAGGTCTGGAGTCCTGTCTCAAAGGCATCCCCCACAGCAAACCCTTGCTGAGGGGGAGGGCATGAGACAGTCTCGGCCTCGTATTCTCCCTGGAGGGAAAAAAAAAGGGTCCGCCCGAGGCGTGACCTAGAGGGAGAAAGATCTTGTGCTACCTCCGGCAGGGAAGACCACTCGTGAGGCGCAGCCCTTATCCAGCTTAGGGCATCAGCCAGGGTGCTGGAGGCTCCTGCCATCGAAATGGCTAGGAAATCACCTCCCGGCTGCGCGCAAGACCCAATGCGGAGAACCTCCTTATGCAATGGCAAGGGGCTCATCCGACCCTGGCAGGTTAGGTAGCACATGGTTGTGGTATTGTCCGCCTGGAGCTAAACCACTAAACCCAGCACAGACAGAGCGAACGGTGCGAGCTAAGCGGACCGCCTGGAGCTCCAGCAGGTTGGAATGACATCGGGACTCCCGAGAGGACCAGAGGCGGTGCACTCTGTATTCCCCTTGATGGGCACCCCCACCCATCAGAGATGCATCGGTCGGAGAAGACCGTCGACTCTGGGCGGACGAACGGGATGTTCTCCTGCAGATGAGCTGGAACGGTCCGGAGGAGAGCGCTCCCCAACCCCTGGGCTGTTGTCACGGACTGGTCCAAAGGATCGCAGCATTGTGACCGCTGGCTGGCCAGCCCCCATTAAGGGGACGCATGGACCGGCAGGTCCAAACAGACCACGCTGGTGCAGGCCGCCGCAAGGCCCAGGAGGTGCAGGAAGTCCCGGGCAGGGCGCAATTGTCCAGTCAGACATGACTAGGTAAGGGAGGAAGAACCTCGGCCCTGTCACGGCGGAGCCGAGCTCAGACTCAAGAGTCAAGCTTCGTCCTGAAGAAAGGATCACCCGCTTAGACACGAGTTCCAACATGGCTCCATTAGAGAGGAGACCGGTCTGAGAGCAACCTAGAGGGCCAGAACTCTGGACCGTCCCCCTCCGCCCTGGAGGGGTTGCAGTCAGGCAGCCATCTGGGTGGGGGTACACCCGGACCCTTCGGTGCCGCAGGAATGCTGTTGAGAAGAGACCGAAGGGCATGGCCTGGAACTCGTAAAGAGATCCCCCGCTTTAGAAAAGGAGGCGTCTCCCAAGAAACGGACGGATCGAAGTGTAAAATACGTCCTGGAGGTTCAGGAAATAGAGCCACACGCCTCGTTCCAAGGATGGGATATCTGAGTCAGAGTGACCATCCCGTAGTGCAGGTCAAGGATGGGGCACAAGTCCCCCGTCCGTTTGGGGACCAGGAATACCTGGACACAAACCCAGGGTCTGGAGGAGGATCCGCCACCTTCCTGATCACCTCTATCTCGAGGGGCAGAGCAAGTCGGCTCGGCGGGCCGACAGCGAGGCTGCGGACCCCATGGCCCCCCCGTGGGGCAACGGCTCGAAAGGGTGAGGCCTGCTCGCAATCCAGAGGCAGGACCTTCCCTAGCACCTCCGACACCCAGCGGTCCGTGAAAGCGGACCAGGCGGAGGAGGGGTGGAGCCGTCTCCCCATGGGGGGACCTGGGTAGGGATGATGAGGCTGGAGATGGCGCCCCTCAGCCCGTCACTGAGCAGGCTTGGAGGAGGGACTGGCCGAGGGAGCTCCTGAGCCTTTACCTCCCTGCTTCTCCTTGGAGGAAGCCGCTGGCTTGGGGTCAGGATGCCCAGCACGAGCCTGCTGACCCTCATGCTGGTGTTGATGGGCCAGTCGAGCCGCAGGGGCCGAGGGACAAAGGGCTTCTTTAGCAGGCTGCCGGGCGCCCTTGTCCCTCTGGGCAGGGTGACCGAGTCCAGAGTGGCAATGGACTTCTCAGTCCCCTGGAGGTGTCCCTCCACCCAGGGCCGAAGAGGTCAGTCCCCAAGAAGGGATGTCCGCCAACTTGTGCTGGGTATCCGCTGAGAAAGAGGATATCTCAGCCACGCCTCATGCACATGGCCACCGTGGCACGCCACCGACCTGGCACAGGAATCACCTAAGTCCAGAGCAGGCAGAAGCTGCTGCTTCGCCACCGCCCTACCCTGGTCCTGCATCCGCCGGACCGTGGTCCGCAGGTCAGCCGGGAGATGAGGGAGCACCTCATCCAGGGAGCCTAAAGGGGCGTGGGAAAAATGTGCCATCAGTGCGGCCGAGTTGGCCTGTCGGAGGCCTAGGGAGGACGCGGCGTAAACCTTGCGCCCGACATAGTCCATCCATTTGGACTCTTTGTCGGGGGGCCTATCCACATCCCGAGCATTCACAGAACGCTGGAAGACATTATCGGTAACTAACCCCTCAGCGGAGGGGTGCTCCAAAACTGGGCAAGAACCGACACGGACAGAGTACTTCCTGGCCGTCCTGGCTGAGGGCGCAGGGCAGGAAGTAGGCCGCTGCCAGAGCTCTAAGGCCGGGCGGACAATGGCCTCGGCCACCGGGAAGGCCTCCGAGGGTGAACCCCCTCGGTCTAGAATCTCCGTCAGGGGATAAGAGACCCATTTGGACACGGGTTCAAGCTACATCCCGGTGAACTCCGAGATGAGCTGAAGCAGACCCAGAAAGGACGATGGGCTGTCATCCACAAGAGTGGTCCGGAGAGGACCTCGGGCCCTCCAGACTGGGGAACATGGAGGAGTCGTCGGACTCTGAAGGGTCTGCAAAGAGCTGCCTCAGGCCTGAGCCACTCTTCACCCGCTGAGGGCAGGCAGAAGTGAGGGTGACAGACAACCTGCGGGACAGGTCGTGACCCGACCGAGGTTCCACCGAAATCGGTGGGGCAGCAAGGTTCGGACGAACAACCGGCCCTGAAGTGGGCACCTCGACTGCAGCGAGTGGCTGTGTCGGCCGTTCGGGCGGCAGCTGCTTGCTGGATGGGGAATGAATCGGAGTCGATTTATTCCTGGACAATAACAACTGCTGCTACATGAACTCCTCGTAACGTCGACGCCATCTGCATCGAAGCCACTCCTCATCTGAGGAGGGAGACGAGGAGGAACGGTAATGCCACTTAACTCGGTGCCCCGACCGAGACAGCCGAAGTCGGCAGGAGCGGCTTGACCGAGAAGAGGACCAAGACCGAGACCCAGATCCTCGGGGAAACCGAGGGTGGGTCCGGGAAGGAGCGGGGGACACCCGCTCTTCCCTCGGCCCAGACAAAAAGACCGAGGCCTGTCGCCCCGAAGGTGCAGGCAGAACCTCGGCCTCCACTGGGGAAACCAGCGAAGGGTTGACGAGCTCCTGCAGTAGACCGCCCGGGTGACGGGTCGAGAGAAGACTCGACAACGTCGACGGGAGTCATGGCCGGCTGGCCTGACGGGGACACCGTGAAGCCAGCGGCCTGAGCCGCAACCTTGACCGAAGTCGAAAGTCGGCAGACAGGGGAAGAGGACCTCTCCCACTCCCGCAAGCGCCGACGATGGGACTTACCCTGCGACTCCTTTGACCTGGGCCGAGAGGCAGGTCCAGAAGGCCCCTCTCCCTTCGAGGAAAGGGACTGACGAAGCTCCTTGAACGAAGCTGAATGAGAGGAACTCAAAGAGAGCGGATAAGCGCCGCAACTGGGGGACAGCCTTGGTCGCCGCCTCCTCCATGGAGGAAGAGAGTCGAGCTGCTCAGCCGAGACAGCCGACGCGGACACCGCCCGCGAGGAAAAATTCCAGGTCGCCCGAGCCCCAAACGGGCCGCACGATCCTCCAGGACGCTGGTCAAAAGGGCACAGCAAAATTCGTGAACTTGTGGATCATGGTCCAAGTCGAGGCGGTAAACGCACGTGGAGTGCGGGTCCGTCCTGGAGGTATTCCCCGGGTGCCTCCGAGAGCCGGGAAATGAAATATCCATCGCAGCAGCGAGGGAAGAAGACCGAAGTTTTAGAAAACGTCCAAACTAAATTCAGAGAAACCGAAAAATCAGGAACCAGTCGAAAACGCAGAGCGCTAAGGCGGGAACTTGAGCTTCCAAGCGGTAAGGAAGATCTGGCATCACGGGGCGGAGCAGAGAGTTTTACCACCCGGGTGGGTGGAAGGAGCCAGCTTGAAGACCTTCCGGCAAGATTTAAAGCGGCAAGGAACCTGCCAGGTAGCGTGGATGAACAACATGTCCATGTCCCTAGAACATCTATTTTGCTTAAAATAGTGTATTCCTGTACCCTGTTCCTCCCTATAAGATACTTGTATGTCTCTTATCATATCTCCCCTCTCTCCCGCCTCTCCTCCAGGGAGTACATATTCAAGTCCTTCAACCTGTCCTCATAAGACTTGTGATGCACTCCACGTACCATCTTTGCTGCCCTACTCTGAACCTTCTCTACCCTGTCTATGTCCTTACATAGATAAGGTCTCCAGAACTGTCCGCTGTCTAGATCCAGGGGAAAGGCTCAATGTCCTGAACTTGGCAACAGGACTTTCTGGCGTGCCTCAAAAGATGAGGATCAGACAACCCAGCTTCAGTGTGGAGTTCAACAGTACAGAGAGGCACTGGAAAACAAGCATTGCAGGAATCCGTATCCCATTCAAGGCCAAGATGGGTGCAGCAAACCTAATATTGATCATTCATGACAACTGATTTAACATACTAAAATGCCAGCAGAATAGGCTTAACGGTCTTTCGTGTCTGCTCGTTTGGTCAGCCCCCACCCTGGGAGCTGACCTTGCTGCCCTCTTGCCTTCTCTGGCTTCTCCCTTCCCAGTCCCGGATATTCTCGCTGCACAGGACTTTGCTTCCAGAATCCTTCCCCTGTACCTGTCCCACCCCTCCTGAACCCCTCCACTGTCTCTGCCTCCACCAGCCCCTGGGCAGCGCATTCCATGGCTCCACCTCCCTCTCAGTGAATAGCACCTCTTCTTTCTCTCCTGAATCTTTCCCTCCAGCTTCCACCCATGCCTCCAGTTGCCCCCCCATCCTTCGCGAGCACCCTGACTGCTCCTCCCTATTTACCCCCTTCGTGTACCTGAAGACCTCTATCACGTCCCCCCCAGTCCCTTCTCTCTTCCAATGTGTACATATTTAGCTCTTCGGCCTCTCCCCATAGGTCCTGTCCTCCAAGCCCAGATCATTTTGATTGCCCTCCTCTGGACCCTCTCCAGGAGTTCGATGTCCCTCTAAGTGTGGCCTCCAAAACTGCATGCAGTACTCGAGGTGCGGCCTCACCGAGCAGTTATACAGAGGGAGTATCACTTCCCTCCTTCTAGTGATGCATCCCAACATCCCGTTGGCCTTGGCCACTGCCCTCCTACAAGTCTCAGAGTTGTTCATCTTGATATCCACCACCACCACCCCAGGTCCCTCTCAGCCATTGAGACTTGTAGCATTTCCCTTCCCAGGGTGTACACTTGGTCCGGGTTTCTGGCTCCCAGGTACAGTAACTTGCATTTCCCTGCATTGAACCTCAGCTTCCACTTTCTAGACCACCTTTTCAGAGCTTCCAGGTCCCCCTGTAGGGCCACCCTTCCCTCCTCCCCATCCACCACCATCCCCAGTTTTAAGTCATCCGCAAAGAGACTCATCTCACTCCTGATACCCTTCCTTATGTCAGAGACATAGGCGTTGAACAGGAGGGGCCCAAGGACTGATCACTGAGGGACCCCACTAATGACCCTCCTTGGGGATGAGACTATCCCGCAAACCACAATCTTCTGGGTCTGGTCCTGGAGCCAATTTCCTACCCATCTGGTCATCTGGTTCCCCACCTCCATTTCTAACAGCTTATCCAACAGGTCCCCGTGAGGAACAGAGTCAAACGCCTTGCTGAAGTCAAGAAAGAACGTCCACCGGTCTACCCAGGTCCAAGGCACTTGTCACCCAGTCACAGAACTCCACAAAGTTTGTCTGACACGATTTCCCTGGGACGAATCCGTGCTGCCTATCGTCCAGGCACCCAGACTTTTCCAGGTCCCCCCAGCCTCTCCTTGACAATGCCCTCCATCACGTTGCCTACCACTGATGTCAGGCTGACAGGCCTGTAGTTCTCTGCCACCTCCCTTGATCCCCCCTTGTGGACAGGCACTATATGCACCACCTTCCAGTCCTGGGGCACCCACCCTGTCCTCAGAGAGATGGTGAAAAGCTCCGCTAGGCGTTTCACCAGGACATCCGCCAGTTCCATCAGCACTCTGGGATGTAATTTATCCGGCCCCGGTGCTTTCTCTGTCTGAAGGGGCCTGAGGGCTTCCTTGACTCACTCTGCCATGATTCCCGCCTTCGCTACCTTGTCCCCCTGCTTTGCCTTCCCCCTCCTGCCAGTGATGGTCCCCCTCTCCCCAGACCCGCCGATCGGTAAGGGCCCCCCCCCCAGTTTCACCATCTCCTCCCATGTACGATGCAGCCCCCCCATTTTCCTTCGTGAAAACTGAGGCAAAGTGCTCATTTAGTACCTCAGCCTGCTCCCCCGGGTCTTGTGCCCATCTCTCCCGTTTTAATCCTGCTAATCTGCCCCTTCACTCTCCGCTTTTCCCCAATGTATCTAAAGAACCCCCTGTTCCCTCTCCTAATTTCCCTGGCCGGGTTCTGCTCCTTCCTTGCCTTAACCGCCCTCACCACCTTAGTGGCCCATTCTGGCCATCAGCTCGAATTCCCCTCGATCCCTTTCACTCCTTGAGCACTTGAAATGCCTATAGCCGCCTTCTTTCCCCTCACCACCTCCTGAACCTCCCTGGTCCACCAGCAGGGTTTATGGGCCCCACCACATTTTCGTCTTACTCTTGTACAGGCGCTGGTAGCATCCTGCACCCCCGATGATTTCCACCTACTGTCAGCATCCATGTTTGGCCCAATCCCATCCAAATGCTTCTTAAGATCCTTCCCATTTCCTTGAAATCCACCCCCTGAAGTCAGTTACCTCCATCTTTTGTGCAGCCTTCTACCCCTTCTAGGTCCAGGCAGAACCAGACCGTGACATGGTCGCTCCCCAATGGGTCCCTTACCTCCAGGCCCCCAATCTGGTCACTGTCTGCCAGACCACATCCAGTATCCGCACCTCCCTGGTCGGTTCCCCCACCTGCTGAGTTAGGAATGCATCCTGAAAGACATCCAACCTCTGTTCCCTGGCCACCAAGGATGTCAGTCTCCCATTCCATTCCTGGCATGTTTAAGTCCCCCAACACCGACACCTTTCCCCTGCCCAAACTACAGTGTCTCCCCACATCTGCTACCAGACTCTCTTCCAGCTCCTCTGCCAGCATGGGCAGTCTATACACCACTCCTATTTTTACTCTCTTGCGCCCCCTCCCCCTGTTATGAAAGTGACCCAAATCGCCTCCACAGTTCCCTCCACTCCTCCTATGCCAATACAGTTTTTGACCATTACTGCTACCCCTCCTCCTCTTCCCTCCCCCCTGTCCTTCCTGAACATGGTATAACTCTCCAGGTTCAGGTCCTAGTCGTGCCCTGCGGTGGCCCAGGTTTCAGTGACCGCTGCCACATCCACCTCTTCTTCAGTTAGCATCACCTGGAGCTCATGCATTTTATTGCCCAAGCTCCTGGCATTTAGCATGACTACCTTCCACCCTTTCCGTATACTTCCATTTCCCCTGCTCGCGTTCCCATGGGGATTCCGTCTTCCCCGTGAGCATCTTACCAGTCGGCCTTTTCCTGCATTCCTCCAGCTCCTGGGACACCAGATTCTCCCTTTATCGGACCCCTCTCGACAGCCTTTTCTCCCATCCCCCTTCACAAGTTTAAACCCCACCTTTCACCAACGAACCCTCTATTTTCAATTTAAGGCTTTCCCTCCCTTCCAAACTGAGATGGAGCCTATCTCTAGCATATAGCCCCTTATCCTCCCAGGTCTCCCCCAATCCCCCATCAACCCATACCCTCTGGCCTCACACCACTCCCTGAGCCACTGGTTTATCTCCCTAATCTTCCTCTTGTGTTCCCCGCTAGCCCTTGGCACCGGCAGGATTTCCGAGAAGGAAATCGTGCTTCCTATGTCATGGCAGACCCTGGCAAGCTCCCTGAACCTTGCCTGTATCTCTAGCTCACTATTTCATTCAATGTCATTGGTACCCAGGTGGAACAGTATGTTCGGGGAACCTCCACAATCCTTTGCCAGCTGATATACCTCATGCTTTGCCCTGTGAACCTTTAGTCCAGGGAAGCATTTTGTTCTAACCAGGCAGGCTTCCCCCTCCCTATCCCATTTGATACCCCTGATCATGGACTCACCCAACAGGAGCACTCTGACCACCCCTTTTCCTCCATCCCCCCCCCCTTCCATGTCCCTCATCCTTTCTACTGGCCCCTCCCTCAGCCGGCTCCTTGCTCCTCCCCTATCTGGGACCCACCTGCTCCCCTCCGATCCTATGCCTCTTCTCCTCCGAGTATCTTTCTGTACCCGCTGCCCCCGGTCCCCCATCTGCTATACTTGCCTGGCTTGTCCTCCCTTCCTTCCCGTCTCCGTTCAGCCCCTCCTTGCCTGTCATGCTCCAGTGGCCTAAACCCTCAGCTCCCTTTGCTGTATCCTCCTTGTACTTCTGGTCCCTCTCCTTGCCCTTTCCTCCCTCTACCCTCTTTTCCTCCTACTCTGATCACCCGCTTCCCCCCATTTTCCCGCGTTCCAAGTTCTGTCCTGTTCTTCCTGCTATCCGGCCCCTGCCTCCTGCCCCCCCCACTCCCTTTCCATCTCTAACAGCCCCTGTCATGGCTACATCACCCCCATCATCCTCAAGCAGAAGAGAACTGAAGTGGTTACTGAGCTTAAGGTCTGATCCACCTCCCCCCATTGCTTCCTTCTGTCCAGCCCCAGCCATCTGCCTACTACCTTGAGAATGTCCTCCCTTTGGCCCCCCCTCTGTGAGGGTCCCCAGATACCTGCCTGCTTCCTTGGTAGTGTCCTCCTTTTGGGCCCCCTCTGTCAGGGTCCCTATGTGACCCCAGAGTACTCTCCTGCACTCCTTTCCCTATGCCCCCGGCCCTAGTGCTTTGTGCAACCCCATGGGACAGCCCCAGCCCTATTCCCCAACCATACCTCCCCTCTCCCTCCAGCTGTCTCCTAATCCCCTCAACCTCCTCCCTTAGCTGTGCCAGCTGGTAGCACACTGGGCAACCACCGAACTTCCAAGTCCAGTCCAGTATCATGGCTGCCCCACACCCTGTGCACCCCAGCACCCTCCTAAAGATGACGGCCCTAATGACGTGTGGTCCCATCCCCCTTCAAGCAGGTTTCCTTGGGTGATCCACCAGGTTCCCCACTAGTCCAAGATACACCCCTACCCACTAATCAGATCACCCACTAATCCTAGATACAGTTCCACAGTAAACAGGTACCCCTGTTACTAGGTGCAGTACTACACAGTAAACTTGTAGAGGAAGTGTACAACTCCCTAAGCTCCTCTCTCTCCCAGCCTTTAAACCCAACCCCCAGTGGCTAGAACTACATGAGCTGCACCTGAAGCCTTTTCCTCCAATTGCAGGGCAGGTGTTCCCTTATAAATGAGCAGAGCTCCGGGGAGGGAGGGGATTAGGGCCTACACCAGACTCTCATGAGAGTGTATCAGCCCTGTGTCTGCCCCTCACTGCACCTTCAAACACTACTAGCTAAGAAAATCTTGCCTCCAGCTAGACGCTTATTCCCCCTTCACTAACTGAAGACTGACTCAGCTGGCAGTCACACATTGCATTCAAACAGCACTAATCCCCTGTAATATGATGCCTGCACTTACAGGCCAGATAGCAACTTTTAAACACACACACAAACACCAAATTGTCTGTTTGAATCCCTTCTTCCTGCCCAAACTAAATGCAAACTCAATAAAAGGCTGCCCAAACTACATGAAAAAGCACAATAAATGGCAGTGAAGACCAGCCCTCAAATACAATTACAAACACACAGAATACCAGCTAAGAAAATCTTTCAAGTCTTCTTATTCTCCCAGCCTCCAGCTAGAAGCTTATTCCCCCTTCACTAACTGAAGACTGAAGATCTCCCATAGGAACACTGACACAAAACACGTCTTTTCTGTCCCCCTCACTCTTTGTCTTGGACCTGGACATCGGGAACAAAATAATTAAATGTAGTCGAAGTCACAACCACACTCAGCAGGTAAGGCCCTCTGCTCCCACAGTGCCAACCTCCGAGCGCAATCTTGTGAACAGTTAACAGAACAGGGTAACCCTCCTGTCTGTTTTGTGGGGTTCGAATCAAACTTTGGTCACAAGTTCTGGAGGGATTCAAACTGTGAACCTCTTGCTAGTGTACCCAATGTATAGGCTCAGATAATTCTGCTCTTTGGGGGGGGGGCAGCTATCTTTCACCTACTGGCACCTAACCAGGTGTACAAAATGAACCTTTAAAACTCTATTAAAGACCTCAGAATAAATTCTTACCTTTTCCCAGTTTGGTATTACCAATAGCTTTGCCCAGTGTCAACTTTAACCATATGTGCTTCACTTGACTAATAAAAGAATTTCAAAGGCACACCAAATAGTCTCTAAAAATGAGCTGTTTACTTAAAAATAGATAAAAATGTAAAATGTAAATACAGAACCATCTATCACAAAACATACAAATCACTTAAACAAAATATGTTTAGAAGTGCAGACAAAATCTCCTACCACAGTACACTTTAGAATTCTTTTCTAATGTATACTTATCTCCTAACAGTGCCTGATGTTGCTTTTCTCAGAGTCCAAACATGTGTGTGTTAGTGGAAAACAGAATACTGTTTTAAAACTGGCTTTGCCAACCTCTTTGCATGAGGTCACCTAGCTCCTCCCTGTCAGAATATAAAAAATTATACGCCCAGGATGTCTTATCAATCAGGATGTAAATTAATTGACATTCAGCAAATCTCATTTCACAAATTATGACACTCTTTAAATAACATCCCCTCTCTGATCTCAAGTAGCTCTTCTTACCAGGACACAGAATTTTTTATGACTTCACACTAAAGCGTCATAACCTGCTCTCTTCCTCTAAACGTTATAAAAGTTTATGATTTCCCATCCTAGCAGCTGGCAAGCTACAATTAAGCTAGATAAACAGGAGATCCTAATTTAGGTCTCTTCTAGCCTGTAATTATCTCCTGGCCTTCCAGGTAACACCTTGTAGCTAAAACCTGGGGGGAGGGTCATCCCACAGGCTGTCTCAGCATCTCTCATGACAGACATTCAGTAACACATTTTATATTACAAAAATTATACAGCGATCAGAACCAGCTGTCCAAGTGTCACAGTCGACAACAGAAAAGAAAGTAGACAGCTGAACTGAGGCTCTGCTACCACAGCATGCACTCGTTGGCAGGAAGAACAGAACTCAGGTGCGTGAGGAAGTCGTCGATAGTTACTGGCTGGTGCATGGGACGTGCTGCATGCGAGTGATGCAGATACCTGATGTCCGCCTCCCTCCCTAGAGGAAACAAGCTCCCGCAGAGTCCTGGTGCCTCCAGCCCTATGACCATATGTATGAATCAATGGTGAAGACCTATTCAGGGAAGATCTGTCAAAACTTATTTTAATGAAACCAGTGAACTGTTCCTTATCATACCATTAACGTTTCTGTGTGATTCCTTAGGAAGACAGATGGCTACTAGGTCGAATGATAAAAGTGTTATATGGAGAGTCACTGCACTTAAATACTTGGGTGAATGGTTGGACCACTACCTCTCATTAGATTTTCATGTGGAACATCCTCAAAAGTAGGTAATATACTATAATAGGGAATAAGCAAAAGTACGGAGGCAGTATAGTGCAGTGGTCTAAGGCTCTGAGCTGCAAATCTGGTGACATCCAGCAGACCAGACCTGGGTTTGAATCCCACAGCTTCCACTTGCATACTGTGTGACCCTGAGCAAGTCACTTAACCTCCTTGTGCTTCCAGGTTGCTCCTGTAAAAAAGCTTTCAGCTTAGTGTGCTATACCTGGTTAAACAACAAAATAAAAAAAGAAAAAAGTACCCGGCACTCACCTCATGTACAGTAATTGCAACTGTCTAAATCCACCTAATAGAAGACTCCTCATGAAGCAATTTCTCTCATTCTCCCTGAATATGTTGACATTTTTTGGTCAGCCATCAAAATCACTGCTGTAAAAGCACACACCCCTCACTGCACCTAAACTTATCCGTCACTAGCAGACAGGCACCTGCACCTCTGTACCCCTCACAGTCTACAAGTGTGCAAATAGTAGCCACCCCATGTACCTCCGCAGCCTTCTGAACAGGACGATGTGTGTTGATAAACCAAGTTCTCAGGTAAGAAACTTCTCTAAGTCAATACTGTCAATGGAGGTATCGGGAGAAAAAGCTTTATCCTGTGTTCCTGCCTGGAACTCGAGAGGAGAATAAACAGCGTTGTATGTCCCACTGTGTTTTAAGTGTACACTATATATCGGCAAAATGCACAACCAGTGTGTTCTGCCATAAAGGTGTTCCGATTCCCTCTGACCTTGAGAGCGAAGCTTGAGAGGTCCATGGTAATCAGAACCCCCGAGGTAGCAGAACACGCTGGTTCTACATAAAGTTGCTCATCCTGTATTTTTTATAGTGTATAGTAATATGTGAAATGTGCACGTGTCAATTCCTTTCACTGTCAAAACGAAACTGACTTGTGCAGTCTCTAGAAGTTTCAGAATGCTGCTGTACCACAGAAGGGTGCATTCACATTCCATGACCTTTGAACAGCAGTACAACGGCATTTTGATAGGGATGGAATTCTATGCAGAACAATGCTCTACTATACACTATAATCTACAGCCCATGATTATCGGCTATTCTTATTCATCACACAGCTTGTCAGCTTAGTACTGGAATGCCTCAGGTACACACTGGTCTTACTTTCCCTTCGATCCTCTACTGATAAGTTTACCCTGCTATAATAAAGGCAACTAACTTTATGGTGTTTACCGGGAAAAAATTATAAAAAAAATCCCAGAACTTGACTGAGTGCACACTTGAATTGTATGGATTCTGCCATAAAATATTTCCTGCACTATTTCCAGTTTGGTTTATTTAATTTGCTATATATTTCATACTTATACAGAGCTTAAAAAGGCAAGGTCCATATGCTTGCCATTTTTTAAGAATATCCCATTAGACTATTATTTATTAAGTAATTATCCAAATCTTTCTTAAAGACTTCAATATCACTACTAACAATTATTTCCACTGGTAGTTTATTCCAGATCCTAGGCGCTCTTACTGTCAACCAGTGCTTCCTTTTATTTGAACGGAATTCATCTGTTTTTATCTGAAGTGGATGTGCTCTAGTATTATGATTATGATTTCCAGATCAAGCTGTTCCCATAATACTGGATCATTTAGAGCCCTGTAAATTAAACACATATCCCCCCTTTATCTTCTAAACTCCAGAGAGTATAACCCCAGTGTACTAAGCCTCTGGTTATAGTCCATCCCCTGTACTTCCTTAATTTTATGGGTAGCTCTTCCCTTGACCCTCTCAATCGGGTTATATCCCCTTTTAAATGGGGACCACAACTGGGAGCAATATTCCAAATGTGACGCATTCAAAGATGTATATAATGCAAAAGAACACCCCATCTCTACTTTTAATATGTTTATTAATACAATATTGTATGCTACCAGCTTTTTTTATTATCCGATTATAATGGGGTGTAAAATTCAAATTATTACTAATTTTTATTCCCAAATCACATTCCTCTGAGGTCTCTGAGTAATTTACCTTCCATATTATAATCATGTAGGGTATTGTATTTCCCCAAATGCATCACACTGCACTTGTCCACATTGAAAAATGAACCATGATTGTGTGCCCAATTTTCCAACTCACCTAGGGCTGATTGTAATGAATCTACATCCTTATTAAAATTAACCACCCTACCTAGTCTGGTATCGTCTGCAAATTTTGAAAACCAAATATCAAGAGAGGCCTTCATTGTCCCTATATAGGCATTAAACAGGCAGGGGCCCAATACCGAACCCTGCGGCACTCCACTAGTCACTCTCAGCCAGTTGGAAAATTCTCCTCTTATACAAACTCTCTGACTAGTACCTGTCAACCAGGATTTTATCCAACAAATGATATTATGGTTAATTCCGATATTGACCAGAGTTTCAAGTAATTTGACATGGGGTACCTTGTCAAATGCTTTGGCAAAATCCAAGAAGATCACATCCATGGAACTACCCCCATCTAATGCCTGGTTTACTTTCCCATAAAATTCCAATAGATTTGTTTGACAAGACCTCCCCTTAACAAAGCCATGCTGTGCATAGTCAACATTACCGATCTTATATTGGTGCTCCGTAATAAAATCCTTAATAAATCCTTCCAGTACCTTTCCCAGAACAGAGGTAAGGCTACCAGGTCTATAATTTTTAACCTCTTGTTTGGGGCCTTTCTTGTGTATATGTATCACATTTGCTTGTTTCCAATCTTTCGGGACCTCTCCATCTATTAATGATTTCTGAAATAATACTGTAACTGGGCCAGCAACTTGTTCATTCAAATCCTTGAGTACTCTAGGATGTATCCCATCTGGGCTCTGTGCCTTATTCTGATCGAGTTTTTGGAGTCTTATCGTAACTTCTTGACTGTCCAAAATTACCCCCCGGGTCATCATTGGGTATACCACAATTAATCCCTGATAATGATTTTCCCAGATTGAAAACTGAAGCAAAGTATATATTACTTAGTTCCGCCATTCCTAAATTATCAGCAACTATGTTCCCCTCAGCATCCAATAAAGGACCTATCTTTTTTGATTCACCCTTTTTATTGTTAATATATTGATAAAAGGATTTATAATTGTCCTTAACCTTAGTAGCTAACATAATTTCATATTTACTTTTTGCTACTTCTATACTTTTTTTGGTGGACTTTAAACACCTTTTATAGTCAGCCCAGCTATCAACATCGCCTCTTATTTTAGCCCGTCTAAAGGTTTTTTTTCCTTTATTTCTTTTTTGATTGCCGATGTCATTCAAGGGGGGAGGTGCTTTTTAGTTGTATTATATTTAATCCTGGTTGGTACAAATTTTTGAGTTAAGCTAATGATTTTAGTTTTAAGAATATCCCACATCTTCGATATCGATGCTCCTTCAAACTCTACTTCCCAATTCCAATTTGCCAGATCTCTATGCATACCCATTATATTGGCCTTATCGTATCTATATATTATGGTGCTGCCCAAATTTTGACTCAATGCCCCTATATAATCAAATCTTACCATTAAATGGTCACTAGATCCCAAAGGCGGCAGTACAGAGCAGTTATTTATCTTTTCTCCCATATTACTTAAAATCAAATCAAGCATATGGTTATCTCGAGTATATATGATTTTTTTTCATTCTATATATTTAATAGCGTAGTACAGTAGAATCCCCTTAAAAATCTAGAGATTAGCAATCAGTGGTGCAATCCCGCAATCCACAGTTTTGAAAGTGGAATTTGTGCCTACTTTGTCCATAGTAAATCAGTGCACCCAACCGTAATATGTGTAATGTTAGCTGTGTTGTTTGAGGAATAGTACAAGACGATGTAGCACATCGTGAGATACTGTCACACCCTTGGTGGTTATCATGCTATAATATTGATTACAAAATGGCCTTGAAAACTACACTTGATTGGTTGAGACTGATCACATGACAGTGCATCAAAATCACAAATGCCTCGGGCTTCTTCATCCCTACGGTACACAATTTAGCTCTACTGCACACCCTGTCATGGGTTATTGTCCGTTACGCTGATTCCTGTACAGTGTTATTTGTACTTGTGGTTGTTTTATGTGATACTTGTTTTGCTGTGAAAATTACCTGCTGCATGTAGTCCTGTAAACTCCTGTTCCCCCCAACCCAATCGCATCTGGAAATGAGGGTTACTCCACTGTAACCACAGTTCTAGGAGTAGTATATAGTGCAGATCCACACTTAGGCAGTCTTCCTTTCCCTTTAAATCCCACTGGAACTTCAAGCTAAGATCCTCCCATCCACCCGGGTGGTGTCCTCCTCAGCTCTGCCCTGTGATGTCAGATCCTGCACGCTGGAAGCAGGGATAAGTGTGCCACTTGCCAGGGGAAGTGGAGTGGGTTTTGTGGCTGTGCACCATATACCACTCTTAGAAATGAAAATTACGTATCTACCGTAATTCTTGATCTTCCTATGTATCTTCACCATTCATCACTGGTGGCTTTAAGCCGGAGGTGCTAGGACCCTGTGGAAAGCTTTTTAGCTTTAAAAAAGCTTTCTATCTGGAGGAGGGGCAGATGTCAGGAATGGCGCCGCCCTCTACGCCGACGTATCGCATGGCGCTCACAGGTTCGCTAGTAACACACAGCTCTTCCAACCCCTCAATTCTGCTCGTCGGAGAGGAAAACCATTTTTTTTTTTATTTTATTTATTTAGATTCTGGTAACTGGGTAAGCCCACTGAGACCAGAGGTCCCTTTTCCAGGGGTGACCAGGGATTAGATACATGCAGCAGAGACTACATACAGTACAGACAGAGAAAATGAGAGGAGGATGGGGCAAGGGAGCCCAAGAGATAGGAAAAGGAAAGGATATAAACTGAAAAAGCAAATAAGCCGGCCACATGAGGAGGGGTAGGAATCTAACAGGGTCTGGAAGATGGACCCCAACCACCAGGCAGGCCATGGGAGGCTAGGAGAAGGGGTGGAGTAGGAGGGGAAAAAAAAGATCAAGAAGAAGGAAGGAAAGAAGGAGAGAGAGCTGGAGAGAGTGAAGGAGAAGAGGAACATCCCCTCCAGAGTGTCCAAAGTTCCGTCCTGGCTGACCAAAGGGAGGACCCTAAATGTCCCTGTCACCCTTGCCTTGTGTGTGTGTTTTTTTTTTTTGTTTGTTTTTTTAAGGAGCTTGATGCCAAACGAACTAACCTGAAGAGCTGCAGATTCAGGAAACCTGAAATCTATTGAGAAACATAGAAGTTGATGGCAGATAAGGACCGTAAAGCCCATCCAGTCTGCCCATTTTTTTCTACCTTATGAATGTGCCATAGGTCTGTAATCTGTCAATGGCCTATTCAAACTCATCTGCATTGCTCCCTTATGCCTATCCCATGCCTGTTTGAAGCCCTGCACTGTATTCATATCCACCACTTCCTGAGGTAGGCCGTTCCATGCATCCACTATCCTTTCTGTGAAAAAGAACTTCCTCACATTACCCCTTAATCGGCCTCCCTCTAATCTTATGCTGTGTCCTCTTGTCCTGCTTTTTTCTTATACTGAAACATGTCAGACTCTTACCTTGTTAATGCCCTTAAGATGTTTGAATGTTTCGATCATATCACCTCACTCACTCCTTTGCTCTAGGGTATACATATTGAGCTCTGTTAATCTGTCCTCATATGTTTTCTGATGCAGTCCCTGTATCATTTTGGTTACCCTTCTCTGGACTGCCTCCATTTGTTAATGTCCTTGTGCAGATGCGGCCTCCAGTACTGCACACAGTACTCCAGACGGAGCCTAACCAGTGTCTTGTAGAGAGGGAATTTTACCTCCCTCTTACGACTTGTGATACCTCCACTAATACACCCCTACATCCCTCTAGCCTCATCTACCTCTTTAGTGGTCTGCTTGGATGATTTCAGGTCATCTGTGATGATGATGCCCAAGTCTCTCTCTTCCCTTGTGATTGCCAGCAACTCCCCTCCCAACCTATAGGTGGCTTCAGGGTTTCTCTTCCCTATGTGCATGATCTTGCACTTCTTTGAGTTAAAACTCCAGTTGCCACTCTTCCGACCATTTTGCCAGTTTATCCAGCTCTATTCTCATTCTGCCCACCCCATCTGGATCATCTACTCTGTTGCAGATCTTGGTGTTATCTGCAAACAGACAAACCTTACCTTCCAGTCCATCTGCTATGTCACTGATGAAGATACTGAAGAGGACTGGCCGCAGGATTGATCCCTGTGGTACCCCACTTGTGACTTGCATCGCTTCTGATTGTATACCGTTTGCCACCACTCTCTGTTTTCTGCCCGCCAACCAGTTTGCCACCCAGTTGACCAACTTCTGACCCACCCTGAGCCTATCCAGTTTATTAACCAATCTTCTAAGTGGAACAGTATCAAAAGCTTTACTGAAGTCAAGGTAGGCAGCATCAACTGCACCCCCCTGGTCCACCACTCTGGTAACCCAGTCAAAGAAATATATGAGATTAGTTTGACAGGACCTTCCTGTTGTAAACCCATGCTGTCTTGGATCCTGCGCTCCTATGGATTCCAGGTGTTACACTATCCTTTCCTTAAGGTGTACCTCCATAATCTTGTCCACCAGTGAGGTAAGACTGACTGATCTGTAGTTCCCTGCCTCCTTCCTGCTGCCACCCTTATGAAGCGGGATCACATGAGCCCTTCTCTAATCTTCTGGGACCTCCCGTGTGCTCAGAGACTCACTAAACAGTTCTGCTAATGGCTCTGCTAGTGCCACCCTTAGCTCCTTTAGTACCCTGGGATGTATGTCATCAGGTCCCATTGCCTTGTCCACCCTGAGCTTAGCAAGCTCTTGTAGGACCCCTTCTTTTGTGAAGGGACTAGTGCACACTTGCCTCCCCTGTGTCCATGGTGCTGAGCTGTGGGCCCTGCCCTAACTTCTCCTCAGTAAATATTGAGCAGAAGTATCTATTTAGGATAGATGCTTTTCCTTGGTCCTCCTCCACACACTCCCCTAATCCCCTTTGATTTTAGCAATACCCCCTCTGGACTTTCTCCTTTCACTAATGTATCTCTAGAAAGTCTTTTCCCCTTCTTTCACTGTTCATGCTAGTGTTTCCTTGGTTTGGGCCTTTGCCTGCCTTACTGCCTTCCCTTAGGGAAGTGTGATATGCCTCCCTATCTTCGTCCCGCTGCATTCCCTTATATTTCCTGATGTCCAGCCTTTTGGCGCTGACCTTTTCTGCTAGCGTATTTGAGAACCAAAGTGATTTCCTCCTCCTTCTGCTCTTGCTTTTCTCTCTAATACAATGGGATGTTGCTTCAAGTACTACATCCTTAATGCTTGCCCACTTTGCCTGTACCCCCTCACCTGTATTTGTTCTTGCTAGGGCTAGCTTAACTCTGCTGGCCATCTTATCAAAGTCAGCTCTTCTGAAGTCCCATATTTTTGTCTTGGAATGGGATGATTTATTTCTAGTGGCCAAACTGAACCATACCATGTGATGGTCACTGGCCTCCAGGTGACCTTCTACCTGGAGATCTGTGATTCTTTCCCCATTAGTCAGTAGTAGATCTAGGATAGCCCTGTCTCTTGTGGGTTGTTGTACCAGTCGTTTGAGGTCCTTCCCTGCAGGGAATCCACTATGTGTCTAGTTCTGGCGGATGTTCCTGCTGGCACTGACCAAATCAGTATCTGGCATGTTGACGTCTCCCATTATCAGAACCTCCCCTTTAGCTGTCATGTTCTGTATATCTTCTAACAGTAATGCGCCTATGTCCTCCCCCTGGCCTGGACACCTGTAGACAACCCCAGTTTGTATGGCTGTACCATTTCCTGTTTCCAAGGAGACCCATATTTCTTCTGGCTCCTTATGTATTCTGAATTTCTGTAGCTTTGATATTTTCATTGATATAAAGGGCCACTCCCCCCCACACACTTTTGTACACTGGTCTCTTCTGAACAGTACACAGCCGGGTACTTTAGTCTCCCAAGTGTAGCTCCTAGTGAACCATGTCTACTTAATGGCTACTACGTCCAGTTTAGCCTCTGTCATTGTTGCCTGCAGGTCTAGGATCTTATTTCCCCAGACTGTGGGCATTTGTGTACATGATTTTCCAGTGGCCAGATTTCGGTGTGTTATTTGTTGGGCGAGGTCCGGCGTTGCCCCTGCACGTCGTATGGGGAGCTGGACCTTTTTCCTTACCTGGTGATGCAAATGAACTACAAACATGCTAACTCCTGTTTGATGACTAGCTGGGCGGAGGTGTGTTCTTCCCGTCTGATGTATCGGGTGCTACACCCCTCTCCCCATTTGCTAGTTTAAATATTCTGCAAAGACGTCAAACTTCTGCCCCAATGCACGGACTTCCTCCTTAGTCAGATGCAGTCCATCAAATTTAAAGAACTTTTGCTTCCCCAACTGTTGCCAATTATCGAGGCATAGAAGGATTTAAGACCTCACAGGAGAGAGCCTCCAAGGACAGTCAAGGTCATGACAGACCAGGTGCAACCCCAAGGTCTGCCAGAGAAGAGGGACTATACGCTCTCAACCCGCTCTCTCTCCTTGCAACAAGAGGTGGGGGACAGGACCCACCTCAGGACAATATCCCCTTGGAGGAGTCCAAAAGGAAGGGAGGTCCCAGGGCGAAGAAACAGTTGTTGGCCTCTATGCCCAGCACCACCAGTGGTGGTTAGACAAGGATGATGACCTCTAGAATAGGTTCAGGACTGTTACCTGTGAGGGTTAAAGGTGAGCCAGTTAGGGCTTCATGAAAAAGGAAGAGGTCCCCGGAGCCTCTGTGACGGTGATGTGGACTCAATCAGAGAGTTTGTACACATTGTTTTAGTGAAGAGAAGCCTGTTAGAAACAGGATCATCTAGGTCCAGAGAGTCCCCAAAGTGATGAATGAAGAAGATACACAGAAAGATCAAGTATTATGGTAAGTATGTAATTTTCATATCTTACCTGTGTCAATCTTCACCATTCATCACTGGTGGGCGAGTACCAAGCACCACGGAGTGACAATGGCACCTCCCTGAAGGCTAGGTTTAGCCTTCAGCCTCTTGTGGGGGACTTAACAAGAGGGGGCCCATCCTGGGTCTGGTGCGACCTGCAGGAGAGGGAGGGCACCCTGACCGTTCTCGCCTGGCCATGCGGGAGAAAAAAACAGGCCCCCTGGAATGGCGAGGCAGTCACCCTATGCTGGGCCAGGGGTGACAAATCGAAACAGGTGGAGCCACGCCATCCGCCTAATGCAGACTGCTGATCCCACAATCCTAGAGACTACTGCTTTGGTGTAATAAGATGCCCGTGCTTGGTGTCTTGCCAGCTCCTGGCCTCGAGTGGAAAGGGCAATGGCTCATCTGGTTGACTTGCTATCATGCATGGCTGCCAGGATCTGACCCAGTGTAGCTCACAGGCGCCTTTCATAGGTCACCATGTGTGCCTGATGTGCTAGGGTGGAGAGTAAGAAGTGCGCCGAAGAGAAAACTCTTCAGCCTTGGCAATCAAACTCCGCAGAGTCCGTCTCTGGAGGGCGGTCTCTTAACAGGCGCAGACACTCAGAAGTGGTATCCAGCCACTCCAAGCTTGACTCGGGGTGGAGCATAGATCCTGGAGACCAGGAGGGAGCATAATACCTGCGCTGACAGTCCCGCGGGGCTGGAGAAGAGGAAGCGGGAAGCTACCATGTGCTGTGAGACTCCTCAAAGAAGGGACGAGGCCATGGAGGGATCACCACTGATTCTTGGCTGTACTCCCCAAGGAACACCAACGTCTCACATGCAGGATTGCGTTAGGTGGAAGAAGAAAGATGGAGCTTCTCCAGCATCGTCACCAGGGACCACTGATACTCCATGAAGTCAGCAGAGTGGTGAGAGAGGGAGTCCTTTTTCTTGGAAGAAGTAGTTGACGACGTGGAGGGACTCTGCATAGGGTGCGAAGAAATTGAAGGAGGAGATGTAAACACCATCTTGTCAATGGCCCTAAAATAAAGAGGGACAGCACTTGCTATCGCCCTATACTGCTCCCAAGTGAGGGGCCCCAAGGGACAGGAAAGATCCGGGAGAAGACGTAGAGAGGAAGGAGGGTGGGAAGAATGGATCTGGGAGACTGAAGCTCCTCTGCCAGGGCTGTGGGCACAAGATGGGGATCCTTCCCTAGTGAGGGGGCTGTGCTGCCCAGCCACTGCCTGCTGCTCAATCCTCTCCAAGCCAGCAGAGTGAAGCCCTAGGGGAGAAGACCCCTGGTGAGGAGTCCGGAGCCGTACAGACCCAGAAGGGTGGTCCCCGTCCCCACCAACAGCAGGACTCCGACCCCTAGATGAGGAGCTTGGCCCAGCACTCTGACTCTGCCCTGGGGTGGCTGGAGTCACCGGGGCAGAACTGGACGCTGACTGGGCCCCCACTTCCCCAACCCAGAGGACTAAGATCTGCCGTTTAAGAGAGGTCCTACCTTGGGGACTGCTCTGAGGGAAGGGGGAAGTGAAAAATTGGCACCCGGCTCAGCCTCCAACTCCCTCTTGGACCTTGTGTTGGCATCGATAGCCGGCGCGGTGCTGGAGATGGGATCCCCAATAGGGATAGCCCCAGCGGTCCTCTGTCCTCCGAAGTGGTACCGACTGCAGCACAGACATCAGCTGTGGCACCGACCATGGCACCATCACCAAAAGCAGCACAGACATTGACGCCAACTAGGACGGCACCAACTACAGCACCAACCCCAGCATCATCACCAAGTGTGGCGCCGCAAGCAGTGCAGTCACCTACGATGGCGCCGGAGATGGCACCAGAGATCTCCATGGCACCAACAGAGGGTAGGGTGGTGTCACGCACTGTGTCAACCATAGGAACTGAATCCAAAATAGAAGACCTCCTGCTGAGTCAGGGGAGCTTCTGCTGCTCCAGGGAACTCGGCTGCCAATCTGGTTGTCCTGGTCATCCTCTGAATCCAAGGAGGAGATCATGGCTACCCCCAGAGAGGAAACACTGGACATTTTACCCATCTTGACACCGATCACAGTGTCGGGAGGGGACTCTGCTGCAACAGCAGTGCCACCTCACTCACCGGCGTTGGTGCCAGGAACTGAGGCCACATCACCTGTAGCCCCCTAAGGAACCAGCGATGCAGGCCTCGTGTATAGCTGAGACCTTGACACCAGGGTTGGCCGGCTCCCCAAAGAGGAACCAGGCCGCGAGTGGTCCACGACCGGTCCCCCAGAGGAGGCCGACCATCCCAGAATGCTCGATCAAGCCTCCAGTCTCAGCGAGACCAGAGTCAATGGAGACCTGTTGCCCCCCCGGTGGATATAGCAGCCTGCAACCTTCCCAGACTGCTCGATCAAGCCTCCAGTCTCAGCAAGACCAGAGTCAATGGAGGCCTGTTGCCCCCCGGTGGATATAGCAGCGGGGGCAGCCCGGGGGAAGGCACAAAAATGAGAGAGCGTGAAGAACCATAGCTGGGACACACCTGAAAATAGGCACTTGGCTGTCTAGTGTGCTTACCTGGCTAACAAAAGCAAATAAATAAATAGCCATCCAAAATAAATGATGAAAAGAAAAAAGAAGGGGGTTGGGGAGAGATAAGACCTGCCCCATCAAAATGGGGGAACAAGGCTCCCCAAGACCCCTTATAGGGGACTTCCCCGAATACTTCAGGCACCACAGAGAAGAGGGACTGAAACTAACAACAAAGGGGAAGGGGGCATCAACCCCCCTCACTCATCATGCCCTGGCCTCCAAGCTGGAGAAGGGGAGCTATAACTGGGGTTGAGAGGAGGTGGAAGGCACCGACAGCTCAGTTGCCTCAGTCCAATGAGCTTTGTGGGCTGGGGCAGTCAGACTGAAGAAGTGCAGCATTTGCTCCACGGCCTGGCAGGCAGTGGGGTCACTGCACTGAGCGACATAAAGATGGATGCTGTGTCCTGCCCTGCTGGCTACGAGACCCAGTATGGAGGACTGTGCCAGACTCCTGTAAAGAGGAGAGCAACTCCTGGACGTCCTCACCAAACAGTAAAGGGCCCTGGAATGGGGCATCTATGATGGCAGCCTGAACTTCCTGGGCGAAATCTGACAGACTCAGTCAAGCATGACGTCTGAGGCACATGGCACACACTGTGCAACGAGCAGAAGCGTTCACCGTGTGATAGGAAGCGTGGAGAGCATGAAAACCCATACTGGAGGCAGAACCCAGTAGCTGCTCCAGTTAAGTCCTAGCCGGAGACTCTGGCAGTGACTGGACTATGTCCCCTGCTTGCTTGAAAAGAGACTACTGGTGCACTAACATGTGCTAGATAGTTTGGGGCATGCAAGGCCAGGGTAGAGGAGGCATAGACCCTGCGTCCTAGAACATCCAAGTGCTTGGACTCCCTATCTGGAGGGAAGTCCCTCTGGTGTCTTAACTCCCAGGGATTCCTCCTAGGCCCCAATAAGACCGAGGGGTTGGCCTGAGGATGGGTATTAAAGTGAGGCTGTTCGTTGGGCAGTGGTATTAGTTGGTCGGCCTTCCTGGGTACAGAAGGGACTGATGCTGGTTATTGCCAGACGGTACAGGAGACATCATCGTGAGGAACAACTAAAGGTGGAATAACCACAGATGTGACCTCCGGGAGGCATAAGTGCTCCGCCAGACGGCGACGTTGAGGATCCTGTTCCTCAGTACGCTACTCCTGGGAGTTTTGGATACGTTTCTTTATATCCAAAAAGGAAGAGTCCTCAGGAGGAGATTTAGGAGTATCCCTGATCCACACTTCCCCGGGGGACGGGATGGGGGGAGGGGGAGAGGATAGGGGACTCAAAATAGTCTAACACTATGTCCACTGATTCCTGCGATTCCGAAATGGCGCACTGGGGCGGTGACAGGCTGGAGCCCACAACAATTCCAGCATCTAGCCAGCTGTCCTCTGAAGGAGGGGCACCCTCTACATCTGGCAAAGGGGAATCTCGTGCCCAGGACAGGCTGACATTGGGATCGCCTGGGCTAGTGTCTAGTGCTGAGCAGACTCCCACCATGTGCTAAGAAAGGCACTGTAGTCAGCCGGCATTCAATAAAGAATCATCGGGTGAAAAGAACAGCCCAACGCCAGGGTAATGTGTCAAGAGACCGCACATAGAACCTGACAACAATCCCGATGGACCAGCTGCACACCCGCAAGGTGCCGTCTGGAGGTTCAAGTCCTGAGTCAGAACAGACAGTGGTTGCTGGTCAGTTAATGGCCTGGGAGGTCCAGGTTCTGAGGCACTGCCTGTCTGACCGAGGAGAGGTCCGCAGGCGGAACAGCAGATTCTGAGGCACTGCCTGTGTGACCAAGGAGAGGTCCATAGGCAGAACAGTAGGTTGCTCCTGGTCCGCGGAAGGAGGACCAGCAGAATCCAATGGAGAGTGGCCCGGCGCTGGTTCCAAGGGAGGAGGACTGCTGCATGGTGGCCCTGCCAGCGCCTGGTGGGAAGGGCCCAGCTGAGGAACCACCGGCAGCGGCTGAGAAGCCGAAGGTGCCTGAGGTGGGGACCCCAAGGGCGCAGGTTGAGGCCCTGCAGGAGCTGTCGTCAGTCCGAAGGACCATAGTTGGGCCCCAAACGGGTCCAGCGAAGACTGTGGAAGAGCTGGCACCTGGAGACCTGGCCTGGCCACCTGGCCGAGAACCCTGTTGGTGAAAGGGCCTGAGCATCAGGGGCAGCGAGATGGAGGAAGAGTCCCCCGAACCCGCAGAAGTGCCACCCACCACAAAAATCAAGGTAGGGGTGTGTGGCCAGAGGCAGCCCAGAGGGAAGGAGGGTTGGTGTGACCCAATATCGTCTGCGACTCCAGAGTGGACTGCTAGCAGTCCCGATGCTTCTTCGGAGCGAAGTCCTCAGCAGATGTCTTTGCTAGAGGAGATGGGCCTCCAAAACCTTCTGGCGTCGTTTTCGCATGAACTTATTAAACTTCTGGCATGCGTGGCAGTCTTTGGTATCATGGTCCGGGCCTAGGTAGCTGATGCAGGCAGTGTGGCCATCCTTTTCAGGAATCTGTTTGCTGCACGCACACGTAGACTTGCAGGGATCCGCAGAGGAGGTCGGAGAAGACATGCAGCCAAAAATAAAGACAAAGTAAAATCAACTAAAAAAATAAAGTTAGAGGAAATGGCAGTTGACTGGAGTAGTGTTCCACAAGGTCCGAAAAGCGCAGGTCGACGGCGTGAAAAGAAATGAGATGGGCGTGGGGGACCAACCCTCTTATACCATAGGCGGATGCTGGTGTGCCGACATCAGGGAGCAGGCCCCTGTTGTAAACTGCTAGAAGTTTTCCATGTGGTCCTGGCACCTCGCGGCTAAGTCCGAATGGTGTTGCCTACTGCAAGAGCACCCTCGAAGTAGGATCAGGTGATCCACCACCTCCTAGTGGAGAGAACACTCTTGACACACCTTGCCCATTCAAATGAGGGTGTCTGCCAGCCAGCTGGAGGTTTAGGCCACAGGAATCATGAGGAGATCGGCACCCAAGCTGCACACGGGGGTCCAGGTGCGGAGAGCAGAGGGAGATAAGAGAGATTTGGGGGGAGGGAGGCACTGCCCAGCGCCTGGCCACAGGCAGGTAGGGTGGATTGTGCGTAGTGATGAATGGTGAAGATACTTCCGAAGATCAAGAATTACAGTGAGTATATAATTTTCTTATTGTCCCCAAGTCAGTCTTCACCACTCATCATGCTTAGGTGCCAAGCTGGCAAACCCTGAGGGAGGAAAGAATTCCCTCAGCCTCCCATGGAGGAAACACAAGGAGGGTCCCTTACAGGCCTAGCAAAGCCTGCGAATGGTCAGTGGAAAGTGGAGGCTAGTGATCTGTGGGAGACGGATGGCACCCCTGCAACTCACGCCTTGCCCTCCGGGAGAAAAAAAATTGTCCCCCAGAAAGGTGAGGACAGCACCCTACACTGGGCCAAGGGTGACAACCTCAATAGATGAAGCCATGCTGTCTACCTTATGTAGACTGATGTTCCTACCAGCCTGAAAGCCACCTCATTAGCATCATATACTGCCCTGGAGAGGTGTCTTGCCAGCTCCAGGTACCGCGCAGAAAGGCTAATGGCCTGCTGGGTTTCCTCACAATCAGGCATTGCAGCTCAGAGCTGACCTAGCAGCGTCCAGAGGTGCCTGACGTAGGCTACCTGGTGTGCCTGATGAACCGTGATACACAAAAGAAGGCGTGCCGCCAAAAACACTCGTCTTCCCCAGCAGCCAAACTCAGCAGAGTCAGACTCTGGGGGGCAGTCATGCCAGGGGTGACTCTACTTGGATAGGGTATTCAGGAGCTCTACTCCTGAGGGGTGAGACATGGCACCTGCATATCCCACAGCAGTGTGATACCTGTGCATGCAGTCCCTATAAGCAGGAGCTGGGGCAGCAGGATGTTGCCAGACAGCATACGAGACCTCCGCGAATGGCCAAGGCCAGGGAGGTATGACCAAGTGGTCAGCACTGTATTCTCCAAGGAATGACAGTATCATACGGGCAGGGTTGTGTCTGCTGAACTGGGAAATGTGCCGCTCCTCCAACATCTCCGCCACGAACCGCAGATATGACGTGAAGTCCGCATCAGCAGAGTAGTGAAGGGAGGCATCCTTTTCCTTGGTGGAGGAAGTGGAAGATTCAGAGGAGCTGGTCTCAGAGGGGGGCAGTGCTGGGTTTGAGGTCTAAAGATGTCTCGTTAAGTGCCCTCAATTACCTGGGAAATGGGGCTGCCAACCCCCTGAACTCGTCCCAGGTCATGGGCCCCCTCAGGCCAAAGAGACTGGGAAGAAGGGGGTGGAGACAGAAGACAGAAAGTGGGAGCAGCCTGGCAAACCAGGGGAGGTCCTCTGCAAGGGCTGCGAGAACGTGCAGGAGACCCATCCCAAAGGGGGGCCTGCCTATCCCGCCCACCTCAGGACACTTAACAGCAGTAGGGTGGGGGGGGGACCACCAGGTGAGGAGCATGGAGCCATACAGAGCCCAATGGGAGGCCCCTGTTCCCACTAACTGCAGAACTCCCTCTAAGCGGAGGAGAAGACAAGGCAGCATCAGCCCTATGGCTCCTTCCTGAGCCCAAAGAGGCTCCACGGGAGGACCGTGGCACTGAACGAGCCCTGCCAACCCCTAGCTCAGAAGACGGAGATCTGCCCCTCATTGGAGGTCTAAAGGACGAATCTGGGCTAGCAGAAGAAGAAGGTCCAGTCGCCGAGAACGCAACTATAGACCCCCTCAGCACCATCCCCAGTGGCTGAGGTCACCCCCATCTGTAAGGGAACAGAGGAGGCAGACTCAGCACAGGAGATGGCACAAACCCCAGCCCCAGCACCGCCATCTCAGGAGTGCAGCATTTGGCACCGAGAGAGTCCTTGGCTCCGGAAACGGCTCCGGAGGGCGGCACTGCTGGGGGATCCCGCAGGCTGCAGAACCACCAAAGGCCTTGGGGTGACATAGGAAGTCTCCAGGGACAACTCAGAGTTGGGCAGCCAGATGGGGTCATCCCAATCCTCACCCTCCAAAGTGGAGAACAAGACCAGGGAGATCTCCAGGCTGTCCACTACCCCCCCCCCCGATCCTAGGCCCTCTGGCACAGATAGTGGCATTGGAGGGGAGCCCAGGTGCACAGCTGGTGCCGTCCTGCTCATTGGTGCCGGAGTCAGTGTGGGGAGCTGAAACCGCGCCAGGAAGTGGTACCAAGGGGACCACTGAAGCAGGCCCAGTGTATAGCTGTGGCACCACACCTGGGGTCGTCAGAGTCTCCGAGGAGACACCGGACTGCGAGGGATGCTCAGTGGCCCCCACCCCCAGAGGATGACTGCCCCACCAACCCCTTGCTGAGACCCCTTGTTTCAGCAAGATTTGAAACAGAGGGAGTCTTCTCTCCACTGGCCCTTATTAAGCCAGGGAGGGGCTCGGGGTTGATCCCAGAGACCTTGTTTTGGCATCCCAGGTGCGATGCTGACCACCGAAGGTTAGGGGGTCTCTCCCCAACCTTGCCACGTGTATAAATCTGATAATCCATTGAGAAACAGGCGTTGCCACTCGTCCATCACGTGGCAGGGACCCAAAATGGAAATTACATACTTACCTTAACTATTGATCTTCTTGGACAGTCTCCATCACTCACTCACACTAGTGGGATAGTGCCGGAGGCACTAGGACCAAGCGGGAGCCGAAAATGTTCTGAAGGGTCGGTGCTGAGACAGGACCATACATGACCCTCCAACCGCCTCAGTACCTTTTCAACCGAGGAGGTGCAGTGTAACGAATGAGAATAACTCGTTCTGAGTTTCTGGGCCTGAGAGGGCCCAGATGGCCTTTGCAAGAAAGGTCAAAGAACAATGTCTGAACCAAAGGACCATGAAGACCAGGAAAGAAAATGAGTGAACCCAGGGGATGGTGGGTGGGCGTATGAATGAGTGATGGAGACTGTCCAAGAAGATCAATAATTACGGTAAGTACGTAATTTCCATATCTTCCTGGACTAAGTCTCCATCACTCATTCACACTAGTGGGAGAGTACCGAGCTAAAACCAACAACCCTGAGTAGGGTGGAAGGAGATAGGGTTCACTCAGAAAGGACAGCAAAGGACTGTCCTGCTAATAAAAAGAGCTGTCTTGTAAAGAGCAACTAGAACATAGTGCCTACAAGATAAGCGCTTGAGATGACTGCAATGGACACAAAATGAAAGTCTGCCAGGAAGCCGCAACAACATACATGTGATATGTACAACTTGTTTATGAGGGAGATTTGGGTGAAATTAGGAGGGAGATTGCACTGCCAACTTGCTTAAGAGGGAGATTTGGGTCAAATTAGGAGGGAGATGCCATAACGTCACGAGTTTTTCCTTAAACGGTGTCAAAAAAATAAGAAAAAAGTCATTACAAAAAGTTAATGTATTCCATTTTGTCAAGTATAAGCACTAAAAAGAATAAACTAGTTATATAACATCCTCAGATACATTGTTCATCACTAATTTATTTTTTATGTATCTCTATCTGATCAAAAACATGGTTATTTTGGACAGAATTTTATTTCCCAGGAGGGAGGGAGTTCAGTCAAAAAAAAAAAAAAGGAGTCTCCTGCATAAAGAGGGAGATCACATGTACGCAACCACTCTAGGAGAGCAGTAAGAACCTGGCCTCACAATTTGGTCTAGGACCAAAATTAATAGTGTCAAAGACATGTACTAATGTAACGTAAAGGGACCTCAGGAACTGAAAGAGTCTGAGGTAAAGTCTACTGGTTCAGGGTAGAGCAGAAAGTGCTGATGGAAACCCCCTCTATCAAGTATGGCTGACCTGTGAACAACAGGTCCAGGAGCACTTGAACCCCTTACTTGGTGAGCAAGGGGGTCCAGGTGGAGTTAGCCCATCAAGGAGAATGGTCTCCACTTAGTCACAGAAACCTTCCTGATGGAAGGCCAAGCACGACTTAGAAGCCTCTCGTAGTGGTCTAGTAGAACCAGATCCTATCCACTGCATATTCCAAAGGAATCATCCTGCCCCTGTGTGTACAGCTGCAGTAGCAGTCTCTGAACTTAGGGAAGAAAGCAAAAAGTGTACAGGAGGATGTGTCCACTGTGGAAAAAAACATTCCGATAGAAAAAAAAAACCGGCTGGATTTCTAAGGCAAAGAGAGGCAGATGTGCATCGAGGAGGGACACAGCAGAATCAAGTTAGGGCAAACCCATTTGTTGAAGTGACTGATTTTCCATCACAGGCTCTGATGATAGAGAGGACATGCCCTTCAGTATATAAAATGAGTCGTCTGCTGTATTACTGACCAGAAGAAAAGGGAAGAAAAAATTACTCACCTTAGTAAAGTTGTTTCTTCTGATGGAGTCTTGCTATATTCTGACTACTGCAGTTAGGTCCTGCCTTTCAAATGCCCCAGAGAACAAAGAGTTAAACTTTCCATGGCCAGCATGGAATGTTCACCGCGAGCTCGGATGAAGCCCCTGTCTGCTGTTGTTTAAACTCCAACCATCAGATCTTTACGAGCAATACTTCCTAGAAGTTCTGTGTGGAAACTGTAAAACTCACACTAGCCAACGGCAACTAAATTTATATAAAAGTTTTTTTTTTTGCTTTCAAAGCAAAGACTCAAGTCAGGAAACCCAAAAAAACAAAACATCCCAAAACGCAACACTCACCCAAAAGAAAGGAGGGTGAAAAAGGGACACCCCTAGGATGCCAACACTGCTCCTGCCCACCCACATCCCAAAAACCAGGTTCTGAGAGGGGAGGCAGGGGGAGGTCAGAATACAGCAAGACTCCATTAGAAGAAACAACATTACTAAGGTGAGTAATTTTTTCTTCAAACAACATGAAGTCTTGCTGTATTCTGACTATTGCAGACTACCAAGCAGTACCTCCATGGAGGAGGGACAGAACCTACTTTGGAAACAGGCTCTGAAGTACTGCTGTGCTAAACCGAGCATCACTCCTAGCCTGGATATCCAGAGAGTAATGCTTGGTGAACGATTGACTGTTTTCCAGGTGGCTACTTGACAAATTTCTAAGATAGGAATATCCTGGCAGCAGCCAGGAAGCAGCTGTACCTCTAGTAGAGTGAGCCCTCAGGCCTGAGGGTGGAGTTCACCCAGTTTTTCATAGCAGAATTGTATACAAGAAACAATCCACCTGGCAATAGATCTCTTTGTGGCAGGTTTGCCTTACCAACCTCCATATGTGAGGAACAATTGAGGGACTCAAACCTGTGACCCTTGGTGCGCTCTATGTAGTAGCTGAGGGCCCTTTTAACATCCAAGCTGTGCAGCCTCTCTCTAGAGGAGGAATGGTCATGAAGAAAACAGGGAGAGACATAGACTAGTTAAGGTGGAAATCTGAAACCACCTTAGGCAAAAACTTCCTGTTAGTTCTTAGGACCACTTCATCTCTATGGAAAGAGATGAAATCAGGCTCCACTGACAGGGCTTGCAAGTCACTGATACGCCTGGCAGAGGTAATGGATACCAAAAACACAGTTTTCCAAGTCAAGTACTTAAGCTCTGCAGAGGACAAAGGCTCAAAGGGTGGTTGCACAAGCTGAGCAATGCAAACATTAAGGTCCCAAGCAGGAGCAGGGTCTCTAAAGGGGGGATTAGTGTGCAGCAATCCCTTGAAGAACTTACAAAACACAGGATGGGCTGACAGAGGAGAGGGCTTGCCTACTGACAAGAAGGCAGAAACAGCTGCCAAATGCACTTTAAGTGTGGCTGGCCTAAGGCCTAGGCCATTGAGATGGACCATATAGTCCAGAACCGTAGGCAACTCAGCAGATTCTGGAGAAATATCCCTATTAAAACACCAAATAGTGAACCTTTTCCATTTGGAATTGTAAGTCTTTCTAGCGGAAGGCTTTCGAGAAGCCTTAAGGATATCCAGAACCCCTTGAGAAAGATGCAGATCAGCAAACTCCTAACTCTTCAAGAGCCATGCCTTGAGATTGAGAGACCTGTGGTTTGGGTACCAAATCCTCCCGAGAGGATGTCAACAGGTTGTAATTCCTGGGAAGAGACAGGGGAAGGTGGACTGCTAAGGGCAGCAACAGTGGATACCAGGGCTGTCTGGCCCAGTCTGGAGCAATCAGAGTCACTTTGCATGGTTGTGACCTTATCTTGACTAGCACCTTGAACAGGAGAGGGAAAGCATACAGAAATTTCCCTTCCCAATTCCATATCAGAGCATCCAGGGGAACCGAAACCAAGACTGGGGGTTTGCAACAAAAGAGTGGAAGCTGGTGATTGTCTGGGGCTGCAGAAAAATATATCTGTGGAGTGCCCCATCTCGAGAAAATCACTTTCACAACTAGGGGATCTAGGGTCAATTTGTGATGCCCCCGTGATATCCTGCTGAGAGCATCTGCTAGGACATTGTCCTTCCCTGGGAGGTGAAATGCTATCAGAGAGGTTTGCAGGGAATAGGCCAGGGACCACAACTTCATTGCTTCTGTGCACAAGGCCGTAGACCGAGTGCCTCCTTGCCTGTTGATGTACCACATTGTGGTGGTGGTGTCTGTTCTGATCTGGACCACCTTGTTCTGAACAGATCTGGAAAAGGCTTGCAGTGCTAGAAGCACTGCTCTGAGTTCCAAGAGACTGATGTGAAGCAGAGATTCTTGAGGTGACCACAGCCCTTGGGTGGTAAGATCCCCCAGGTGGGCTCCCCCAGCCCAGCAGGGAGGCATCTGTGGTGAGTATCACTGAATGAGACTGAGTGACAAAAGGAACTCCTTGTCTCAAATTGTCCTGATCCTGCCACCACTGCAAAGCCTGGATCAGGGTTCGAGTCACTGGGACTAGTTTGGTAAGGGAATCCTTTCTTTGGGACCAGAAGTCTCTTAAGTGGAACTGAATGTCCCTCATCTGGAATCTTGCTCCCTGGACCACTGCTGTGGAGGCTGCCATGTGGCCCAGAAGCTGAAGGAAATGCCTTGCTGGTCGAGACACCTGTAGGGTGAAAGAAGAGGCCAGTTCCATAAGGGTCCTTGCCCTGTCCAGGGGAAGGAAGGCTCTTGCCCTTACTGTATCCAGCTCCGCCCCTATGAAGGTGAGGAGCTGTACTGGCTCAAGAACTGACTCTGGAAGGTTGAGGAGGAATCCTAAGGAAGTGAGCACTTGCTGAGTTATTTGCAAATGTGACTTGACTTGGTCTGGAGACTGACCTATGAGCCAGTCGTCCAAGTATGGGAAGATGGAGATATTTTTTCTCCTTAGGAAAGCAACCACTACTGCCAGGCACTTTGTGAAAACCCTTGGGGCTGATGTTAGGCCAAAGGGCATTGCTCTGAATTGATAGAGGCCTGAGGGCAACTCGAACCTGAGGTACTTTCTATGGGAGCACCTGACGGGAATGTGAAAATAGGCGTCTTTGAGGTCCAGGGAGGCTAGCCAGTCACCTGGCCTTAGAGAGGGCAGGAATATTCCCCGAGTCACCATTTTGAATTTTGGTTTTAAAAGGTGCTTGTTCAGATATCTTAGGTCCAGGATGGGCCGCCATTCTCCTGTCTTTTTGGGGGTTAGGAAGTACCTGGAGTACAATCCTTTGCCCTTGTGTAGGGAGGGAACCCTCTCTATGGCTCTGAGAGTCAGGAGGGAAGAAACCTCTGCCTCTAGGGCAAGGGTCTCTGATGGATTTGCAGGTGGAAAGGATCTGGTTCTCATCTTGGGAAATTTTTTGAAGCTGAGAACCAGTCCCTGGCTTACTACTTCCAAGGCCCACTTGCCCGATGTCAGAGACTTCCAGTCCTAGACAAAGTAAGCCAGCCTGCCCCCTACAGGTACTGGAGAATCAGCCCGGGCAGACCCATCAGGGTGTCTGCTTATACCCAGTCTGCCTCTCCCTCTGAAGAACCCCCTCTGAGCATAAGAAGAGGAGAAGGCCTGGGCTTGGGAAAAAGGCCTTTGAAAAGGCCTGCCCCTGCCCCTGGACTGCTGCCTTTGAGGAGTGGCTTGCCTTTCTTTGGCCTGTGCACTCCTGTATGTGGTCCTGTAATCGTCCATCTTTTTCATGTAGTTCTCTGTCTGCTCCCCAAACAGAGAATTACCAATGACAGGGAAATCCATGGCCTTAGCCTGGGTATTCTGTGATAGGCTAGTACATCTGAGCCAAGCCATCCTCCGAAGGGCCACAGATGTAGCCATGACTCTAGATGAAACATCATTGGAGTCCACAGCAGCATGAATTGCACCTTGGATGCCTCACTCCCATCTGCAGCCACCTGCTCCAGCTCCTTGGCAAGCTGGTCAGGGGCCTGTTTAGCCACAGCCAGCACAGTGTCCCATCTGGACCTCTGGTATCTAGCTGTGCAGGCCATATAGTTAGCCTGCCTGAGTCCCAAAGATGCTGCTATGTACTGTTTCTTTGCCATGGCATCAATCCTCCTGGAGTTCTTATCTGGGGTGTGTGATGCCAAGGGGATGCTTGCCTTATCACAGGCAGCAGCCTGCACTACCCCAACATGGCTGCATTGCTGAGAAAGGAACTCTGTGTCTCAGCCTGAAAGAGTGTACCTCTTGTCCATTTGTCTGTCCACAGGAGGTATGGAGTTAGGAGTCTTAAGAATTATATTTGTCTGTTTCCCAAAAGATTTATGGAGGGGAACAGACAGTCTCCTGGACTCTGGGATGTCCATCATTTCAACAAAATCAGGCTCCTCCTGATCCTCTACTGCTTCTTCCATTGGAAGCTGGAGGGTTTCAGCCACTTTTTTGTGAAACAAAGTGGGAAGGGTTCTCAGAAAGCCTAGGAGGAGAAACACCTGAAGGTCCGTCTGGGGAGATGTCTGGGTCAATAGGCACATCCAGACTTTCATAATCACCATCATCATCCTCATACTCTCCCTCCTCCTCATCCGGTTCATAAAATTCTTCTGAGGTGTAATCTGGAACCAGGGGAACCGACCGAACCGAACCCCTGCCAGATGGTGCCGGTTCGGCCAGAACCGAAGTAAGCGATTGCACTATTCTTATAGCCTTGGCCATCTCATCAGCGGTCTGAGTATGAATTTCTGGATCTGAACCGGACAATTTATCTTTTCCTTTTCTTTTAACAGGAACCGACTCCTCAGAATCGGCCCTCCTCTTGCCCGAAGAAGTATCACCCTGGTCAGAGGGCACTCCTTCTGGTTCGGTCGGAACCGAACCAGGCTGGCCATCCGGGTCAGCGGACTTCTCGGCCTCCCTTTCCCTCAGTCTACCTACTCTCTTATCCAGGGTAGCTTTGGGAAAATTCTTACAAATCTGGCAGTCTGAATCGAGGTGGTCAAACTCCAGACAATAAACACAGGTGGTGTGGGCATCAGCTTTAGCAAAGGCTTCCCGACACACACTGCAGTGTTGAAACCCAGTGGGCCCTTTTTTTCCTTGGGTTTCTCAGACATGGCCAATCCTATCCAAAACTTACCCTTTTTTTGGCAATCCGCCAGGCAAGACTCCCTTATCGGTTCCTGACCGTGTTACGGGTCTTGGAAAAAAAACGTAATAAAATCTGTTTTTTTAGAACCGATACGGACCGGTTACCACACTCTAAGTAAATTCACAAATTTATTTATTTATTTTTTTTACCTAAACCGATCGGTTCAGCTGAACCGATTCGATATTTACAAGTTCCACACAGAAACTAAATGCAAAACCTATCTAGTACTCACGGTACCACAGACAGAGACTTAAATCGACAGATTCAGTAGGAGAAATTCGGTAGAAACTGAGCGAAAAACGACACTTTAACTGACTTTTTCGAACCGAGCAAAGGAGAAATCTCCAGAGCAACTGTTCAGTGAGGCAGAGTAAAGAATCTGACGGTTGGAGTTTAAACAACAGCAGACAGGGGCTTCAACCGAGCTCGTGGTGAACATTCCATGCTGGCCATGGAAAGTTTAACTCTTTGTTCTCCGCGGCAGTTGAAAGGCAGGACCTAACTGCAATAGTCAGAATACAGCAAGACTTCATGTTGTTTGAAAGACCCATCTAGATGCACTTCTACCCTAGAAAGACCTCTAAGAGAGATCTAGGTCAGAGCCACTAGAGACTCCACCATCAGGAAGGATGTCGAGGAGCTTGGTACCACGTAGGGCTGAGAAAGTGCTGAGCAGAATGAGATTCCATTGACAGAGCAGTACATCAGAGTTCCATCAGCAGAAAACTGCTGGATGACACAAGATCCTACATAGACCGCCACTCACTAGCACCAGTACAGCACCAGCATCACTCGTGACACAGGAGGGCACCAAGCAGTGCTTATGCCAACCTGGGCGATTCCCGAGGGCAGCCGCGGCAGTACCTGCAGGCACCCCTGGCACCCACGGTACCCTGGCACCCATGGCAAGAATGGCACCCGAGGGCACCAGTGGCACCCATGGGTACCTGTGGTGCCACCCACGGGTGCCACCCATGGTGCTCATGGCACCAGTGGTACCCATGGCACCACACAGAGCGATGGCACCGACCCACGGCGCCGACTAAGGCACGGCGCCGACCAAGGCACCGAGGCTCTGCGTTGACCAAAGTGCCGAGCTACAGCGCTGACGGAAAATGCCAATGGAAATCCTGAGAAGGGGAGAAGGAAAAAGGTGGTGCCCGTGCTGGCCCCTGCATGGAAAAGGGAGAGGGGGGTAGGCACGAGGGGTCGACATGATGGCAAAGGCACCAAGAGGGCACCTCGCCCATCGTGATCCAATCGACCCGGCCCCTGTCCAACGGCTCAGAGGCCCAGAGGTCCCGAAATCAGGAGCAGAGCCAGGAAAAACTGAAAAGTCGAACCCCCTGCTCCATAGGAGTGGCCCAGAGGTGAAACTGCCCACTGGAGCTCCAACGAGGACAGAGATGGAGCTTGGAGTCGAGAATGCAACCGTTAGGAGCGGGGCCAAGGGGAACCCACCAAAATCGGTTCAGGCCCAACGCCCCTCCCGACGAACAATCCTTGTGCAGACGTACCAATGGGCAACCTCGGGTGGCACAGATTCTTCTTCCCCCAATGAGGAAGAAGAGCTCGAGGTTAGTGGAGTCGGATCCCGAACCGCTTAGATTTGTGTTTCAAGGACTGTCCTCCCCCAAGCACAGGACTGTCCATAGTTGGACCCCCGGTTAATTAAGAGTGGCGGACCAGACACAGCCCCTCTGCCATAAAAACTTTCAAACGAAGTTCTCCTACCGTCACCACTACCGTCTAAGGACGACTCCGTTGATGGCAGGAAATAATTTTTTTTTCTTCTTCTTCATAATCTTCTACTTAAAATATTAAATTAAACGTTAAAGCTGCTGTCGTATAGACGAAAACTTAGACTCTGGCAGATGGGCGACGTCGACATCCAAGCACACTCGACGACGTGAGAAAAGGAACTGAGGCAGTTGGAGGGTCGATGCCGAGACAGCCTACACAAGCGCGAGCTAGTCTCGCAGTGCCACGCATGCGTGGTCCTGTCTCGGCGCCGACCCTTCAGAAAATTTTAGGCTCCCACTTGGTCCTAGCGCCTCTGACGCTATCCCACTAGTGTGAATGAGTGATGGAGACTTAGACCAGGAAGATTAAGAAAAACAGTGGTCGTGGGGGTTACACATGGTGTAGAGTTGCCACGGGGGCACCGACGTATGGGGGCAACTCCCACTTTCTTATAGGATTTTTCAGGCCCCGGACCCGATGTCGCCGCTGACAGAAAGAAAAACGAAAGGGGGAAAAAAATTCTCGACGCCACAAAAAAAATGTAAAAATAAAGAAAATAAAATCGCTGCCAAAAACAGTACCAGACTTATAGCGTCAACTATGACATTGAACTGAGTCGTTAAAGTTGAATGGTGCTGAGTGGGCCAAGATGGAGCAGAGCTGACCCAGATTCTGTGAAACTTCCCTCACTGAGATCTTTCTTCGATGGTGGAAAAAACAGAACTGAGAAGCTGGGAAGAGTTGGCGTCTGTTACTGGTTGCTCCATGAGTGTTACGCAACACGTTAGCCTTGTGGGTGGCACCATCTCTGACGTCAGCTCCCCCAGCACTAAAAATTTCCTAAAGAGACAAGCTCCCGGGATCAGAGTCCAGCCTTTCGGTCTAGGCCTAAGTGTGATGAATGGTGAAGACTGACTTGGGGGAAGATCTTGCGCCACCTCAGGAGTGACTGAGATAGTGGAGACCCAATATGGGGCGCCAGCCACACATCCATTTGGGAACCAGAAAGTATCTGGAAATGAAGCCCTGACTGGCCAGGGTGTCTGTGACATGGGCTACAGCGCCTCTTGGAAGGAGCTTAGTGATAGCCTCCCGAAGGGTGGACAGCATGTCTGGAGACACCATGGCCTCCTGTGGGACATGGGCTCAATAGGGCAGGAGAGCCTCAAAGTCTAGAGGCAGACTGTGAAACACCATGTCAAGCACATGTCCGATGTGATGACAGACAAGGCATGCCAGAAATGGTGAAGCCAACCCCCCACGGGAACCCAAACCTGATGCAGGGCGGGCAGGAGGGAGACAACCTGTGACCTGCCACTGAGCAGGCTTGGTGGGAGGCTCTGGCACCATCTGCCGGAGGAGAGCTGCTACCTCAACCATCGGACTCCTAAGCCATAGGTGGCGGGCTTAGGTCACCATACCTGGGACTGCCCCAATCGGGGCTGTGGCAGCTTGGACTGTGGTGCCAGGCAGGGCAGAAATACAGGTCACTCATCTGTAACACGAGTTCTAGGAGTGGTATATGTTGTTCATCCACACTTCTTGGCAGGTACCTTGCCGCTTGAAGATGTGCCGGAAAGTCTTCAGGTTGGTTCCTCCCACCCACCAAGGAGGTAAAACCCTTGGCTCCACCCTAATACACCAGATCTAGGCTGCTGGAAGCCAGGATGCGCGTCGAAGCCGGGGAGGTCGGGTGGATGAACAACATATACCACTCCTAGAAGTCCTGTTACAGGTGAGTAACCTGTATTTCTAAGGACGTAGATATGTTGTTCAATCCACACTTCTTGGCAGACTCCAAGCAGTTTTCCGGGAGGAGGGAGGCAAGGCACGCACCCCCTTATACTTACTTGGGGAATAAGGACTGGAGAACCAAGGTCCTAAAACCAGCATCCCGGCGTGACTCTAGGTCAGTGTGGTAATGGGAAATAAACGTGTGTGCTGACTTTCAGGTAGCAGCCCTGCAGATTTCCTGGATAGGGATGTCCCTAGAAGCAGCGCTATGGCGGGTTGAATTAGCAC
Source organism: Neoceratodus forsteri (assembly GCA_016271365.2). Classification (NCBI taxonomy): domain Eukaryota; kingdom Metazoa; phylum Chordata; order Ceratodontiformes; family Ceratodontidae; genus Neoceratodus; species Neoceratodus forsteri. Next base: position 820,547,267 of record CM028137.1, on the reverse strand, counting down.
TTATCCCTCTGGGTGGCTCCATGCCCACCAACCTACAGCAGAGATCTATGCAGGAGGTGACCCACCTGCTTATCATCCACTTGGCTGCAGGTCTGCCAGGTGCGGCTTCAGCGTAGGTGACAAACAGCTGGCGAACTTCTCCCTGAACTTCAGCCATCTGCTCTTTATAATAAGTAAGGGCTCTTCTAGGGTCCAGAGTATGGAGCCTATATTCGGCCTCTAAAGTGTGATTGGGGTAGAACACCGGCAGAGTCAACACCTGATTCAGGTGAAACTCCGACATCACTTTCAGAAGGAATTTTGGGTGGGGGCAAAGGACAACCTCGTCCCCGTGGAAGACCAGATATGGAGACTCTATGGAAAGCGCCTGGAGCTCTTCCATCCTTCTGGCTGACGTGCTAGCTACCAAGAAGGCGGTCTTCCACGACAGGTGGGAGATATCGCACCTGTACATTGGTTCGAATGGCTTGTCCATGAGCTTGGCCAATACCAGCAGTAGATCCCACGGAGGTGGAGGTTCTCACACCGGAGGGGATATGTGATCTAAGCCTTTGAAAAAACACCAGACCACCTTCTTCTGAGCCACCGACTGCTTGCCTTCCCGCGCCCGGTAAGCAGAGATGGCAGCCAGGTGCACCCTAAGGGTCGTCGACCAAAGCTCTAGCTGAGAAAGGGACCACAAGTAGTCCAAAATGCTAGCCAACGGGCAGGATGAAGGGTCCAACCCATTGCCCTGACACCAAATGGAGAATCTCTTCCATTTAAAGGCATAACATTTTCTGGTCAACTCCTTACGGGACGCCTCAATGACATTGAGGACCTCATTGGAAAGACCCAAGGCCTGGGACTCTAGATGCTCAGGAACCAGGCTGTCAGGTGCAGGGATTGAAGGTCCGGATAGAATGCTTTCCCCTTGCTGGCTGAGATCAGGTCCAGGCGGGCTGGAAGCCGCCTCGGGAGCCTGGAGCTGAGGCTGAGGAGATCTGGATACCGGAACTGGCGAGGCCCGTCTGGTGCTACCAGAATCACCTGCGCCTTGTCCCTCCTCACCTTGAGAAGCACCTTGTGGATCAAGGGAAATGGAGGGAAGGCGTAGAAGAGGCCCAGGGTCCATGACCTCGAGAAGGCATCCCCCTGCAGTGAGCCTTGCTGAGGGGGTGGGCATGAAACAGCCTCAACTTCACGTTCTTCCTGGAGGCAAACAGGTCCAGCTGAGGGGTGCCCTAATGAGAGAACAGGTCTTGAACTACCTCCAGCAGGAGAGACCACTCGTGAGATGCAGCGCCTATCCGGCTGAGGGCATCGGCCAGACTGTTCGAGGCTCCTGCCACATGGATGGCTAGGAGATTCACCTCCAGGCTGATCACGAGAGACCAAATACGGAGAGCTTCCTTGCACAGGGGCAAGGAGTGTGTCCTGCACCGACGGTTGAGATAGTACATGGTCATGGTGTTGTCCGTCAGGACCTGAACCACTTGACCCCGTACAAATGGAGCTAAGGCGGTGAGGGCTAACTGCACTACTCGAAGCTTCAGCAGGTTGATGTGGCATCGGGACTCCTGAGGCCGTGGGTCCTGAGCTCCCCCAGATGGGCACCTCAACCCATCAAGGAGGTGTCAGTCATAAGAATGACCGTCGGCTCGGGGCGGTCAAGAGCCACCACTGCAGGCCGTCTCACATCTTCTGGGTCACGGTTACTGGTTGGTCCAGAGGACCGGAGTGCTGAGACCACTGGCGGTCCAGCCCCAATTGCAGGGAGCGCTTATGCCAGTGGGCCCAACGGACCATGCTGGTGCAGGCTGCCATGAGACCCAGAAGGCACAGGAAGTCCCAGGCAGGGCACAATTGCCCAACCCGAAATCACTGGGCAAAGGAGGAAAGGACCTTAGCCCTGTCCACTGGGAGCTGGGCTCTGGCTCGAAGGGGGTCAAGCTCCGGCCCGATGACCTGAATCTCTTGCGATGGCAAGAGTTCGATTTGGCCTCATTGATCAGGAGGCCAAGTTGGGAGCAGACCTGGAGTGCCAGATCTCTGGACCGCTCCACCTCCAACCTGGAGGGGGCTGCTATCAGCCAGTTGTCCAGGTAAGGGTACACCCGGACCCTTTGGCGCCGCAGGAATGCTGTCACCACTGCCATGCATTTGGTCAAGACCCTGGGAGCTGGAGAGAGGCCGAAGGGCATGGCCTGGAACTCAAAAGAATTCCTCCACGCTGAAGCAGAGGAATCGCCGATGAGACGGACGGATTGGGACGTGAAGGAACGCATCCTGGAGATCCAGAGAACAAAACCACACGCCTAGTTCCAAGGATGGTATGACCTGAGCCAGAGTGACCATCCTGAAGGTGCATGGCCTAAGGAACTTGTTCAGGTCGTGCAGATCGAGAATGGGGCGCCAGCTCTCTGTACGTTTTGGGACCAGGAAGTACCTGGACACAAACCCTGGGCATGGAGGAGGATCCGCCACCCTGCTGACCACCCCCTTTTGGAGGAGCAGAGTTATGTCAGCTCGACGAGCCAACAGAGAGGCTGCAGAACCGGTAGCCTCCACCGAGGGGCGCTGGCTCAGAAGGGAAGCGTCTTCTCGAATTCCAGAGGCAGACCCCTGCTGACCACTTGCAACATCCAACCATCCATGGTTATAGCGACCAGGTGGAAAGGAAGTGGCTGGAGTCGTTTCACGGGGACCTAGGAAGGAGGACGAGGTTGGAAGCGCACCCTCAACCCGCCACTGGCAGGCTTGGAGGAAGGCCGGCCGAGGAGCCACCTGGAACCTTCTCTCAAGACTTCCTGTTGGAGGAAGCAGCAGGCTTGGCCTTGGGGCACCAAGTGTGAGCCTGCTAGCCCTGCTGCTGGGCCGGTTCGGAGCAGGGGCAAAAGGGCTCACGCTGTTGCTGGTGACCTTTGTCCTTCTGGGCAGACGTGACAGAGTCCATGGTGGCATTGGACTTCTCGATCCGCTGGAGGTGGCCCTCCACCCTGGGCCCGAACAAGTTGATGCCCAAAAAGGGGACATGTGCCAGCTTGTGCTGGGTATCTGCCCTGAAGGTTGAGATCCGCAGCCAAGCTCTGCGGCGCATGGCTACTGCGGCCGCTACTGACCAGGCACAAGAGTCTCCGATGTCCAGAGCAGTCTAGAGCTGTTGCTTGACCACTGCCCTTCCCTGATCCCGCACCTGACAGTCCCTTGAAGGTCAGCCGGGAGATGAGGAAGCACCTCATCCAGGGAGCTCAAAAGGGCGTGTGAAAAGTGTGCCATCAGTAGAGCCGAGCTAGCCTGTCGAAGGCCTAGGGAGGCGGCAGAATAAACTTTGCGCCCAGAGTAGTCCAGCTTTTTGGACTCCTTGTCTGGGGGCTTCTCTATGTCCCTGGCGTTTTCGGAGCCAGAAAACGCTATCTGTCACCAGCCCTTCACCCGAGAGGTGCTCTGAAAAACCGTAGAGGGAACCGGTCAGGACTGCATAATTGCAGGCCATCCTGGCCGAAGGCGCAGGACAGGAGGCAGGCCACTGCCACAACTCCAAGGTTGGACCAACAGTGGCCTTGGCCACAGGAAAGGCCTCCGTAGGGGAATCTCCTCGGTCCAAAATCTCTGTGAGGGGATATCTGGCCCGTTTCGCACGGGTTCGAGCTGTATCCCAGTAGATTCTGAGATGACCTGAAGAATACCGAGGAACAAGGATGGGCTCTCGTCCACCGACAGACCCCTGGAGGATTCTAGGTCGAGAGGCCTGGAATACAGAGAGGAGTCGTCCGACTCCGAGGAGTCCGCAACAGCTGCTGACCATCTGAGCCACTCTCCACTCGCAGAGGCTAATCGGGGGTGAGGGTGAAGGACAACCTTTGGGGAAAACCCTGACCCAACTGAGAATCCTTGGCCGGGGCTCCAGTCTTCGGCAGAGGTTCCACCACAATGGGTGGAGCAGTTGGTTTCGGCTGAGCAATCCACGCCGGAGTCGGCTCCTCGACCAAGGAACCGAGGGCAGGAGATAGCTTCCGCCGCTCGGATGACAGTCACTTTATTGCCGGGGAAGATCGGCTTGTTGCTGGCCAATAAGAGCTGCTGCCACATCACATCCTCATAGCGCCGACGCAACTTGCGTCGGAGCCTCTTCCTTCAAGGAGGATGAGCGGCGACGCCACTTTCCGTGATGTCGGGACCAAGAGCGCCTGTGGGACTTGCCCAACACGGAAGAGGACCGACACTGTCGGGGTCGCAGACGGTGGGTCGAAAAAGGGGCGAGGAAGACCCGCACATCCTCCGGTTCGGGGTTCCTGACCGGGGACTTCGGCTCAGGAGGCCAAGGCGAGGCCAAGGCAAGTCCTCGGTAGGCACTGGGGAACCAGTGAAGGAGGGCTGTTGGCCTCTCCAGTCGACAGCCTGTCTAACAGGTCAAGGAAGATCTCGACCGCATCGATGGGAGTCTCAGTTGGTTGGCCTGATGGGGACAATGAGAAGCCAGCGGCCCAGGCTGCAACTTTCACCAAAGTTGACAGAGGATGGTCCAGGAAGTGAGATCTCTCCTGCTCCCACGAACATAGATGGTGGGACTTACCTTTCGGGTCCTTCTTTTTCAACCGAGAGAAGCGAGTCCCTAAAGGCCCCTCTCCCTTGGTGGAGAGGGACTGGCAAAGCTCCCGAAAGAAAGCAGTGTAGGATGAGCCCAAGGAGAGCGGTATAAATGCTGATGCCGAGGATAATGAAGCCGCGGGCCGCCTCCATCTCGAGGGCGATTAACTGATCCAGCTGCTCTACGGAGCCCGCCGCTGCAGGCACCGGCCAACGGGCCTCCTTCTACTTCACCGGCGGAAATAGTTTTTCTGGATGCCCCAGACGGACTCAGGCAGAGCGATCTTCGAGAACCGATGACGAAAAGAACTTGCAGAGATCGCAAGCCTGCGGATCGTGGCCAAGACCAAGGCAGTAGACGCATGTGGCGTGTGGGTCGGTTCGAGACATCTTCTGCCTGCAAGGGCACAGAGGGAGGCCAGGAGTAGATTTAGAGCCGCGAAAGAAGGTGAAGACTGAAGTCTCAAACTTCAAAACAATTTTCGGTAAAACCGAAGGTTTAGGATCCAGGCATAGAAAACGCAAGACGCTAAGGAGGGAACCTGAGCTTCCAAATGGTAAGGAAGATCTGGCGTCATGGAGAGGAGCCGAGGGTTTTTACCACCCGGGCGAGTAAGAGGAGCCAGCTTGAAGAGTTTCCGGCACATCTTAAAGCAGCAAGGTACCTGCCAAGAAGTTTGGATTGAACAAGATATCCACGTCCCTACAAACTGAAGCACCAGTTGGGGCTTGTGGCAGCCCGGACTGTGGTGCCGGGTAGGGCCCAAACTGAAAGCTTCTTTTTCTGTTTCAGGCCCTTAGGGTCCTTCTAAGAGGACACAACTGAATCCAAGGTGGCACTGGATTTCTCAATTCTAGTGAGATGGCCATCCACCCACTGACCAAACGGGTTGGTACCCAAGAAGGGGACATCCGCCGGCTTATGTTTGGTGTCTGCCGGAAAGGTGGAGATCCTTAACCAAACCCAAGTCCGCATGGTGACTGCAGCAGCCACGGACCGGGCACAGGAGTCGCTGATGTCCTAGGTCGTCTGGGGCTGGTGCTTGACAACCGAACATCCCTGGCCCCAGACCATCTTAACCACCAACTGTAGATCTGCAAGGAGGCGTGGAAGAACCTGGCCCAGGACACCCATGAAGGCATGGGTTAAGCTGGCCATCATGACAGCGCAGCTTGCCTGTCAAAGGCCAAGGGAGGAGGTGACGCAGACCATATTCGCTGCACGGCCCAGCTGCTTCGACTCCTTGTTGGGAGGTTTGTCGACATACCTGACACTGCCCATCTCCCAGAAAACAGAATCCACCACCGAAGGACGGTCGGTGAAGCCGGGAAGAGACCCAGTGGGCACCGCATATTGATGGACCATACAGGCTGAAGGCACCAGGCTAGAGGCTGGATGCTACCAAAACTCCAGAGTGGGACCAAGAATGGCTTCCGCCACAGGGAAGGCAGCCCCCGGGGAGTCATCCCTGTCAAGGATTTCTGTCATGGGGTATTTGGCCCACTTTTGGACAGACTCCAACAGAATCCCCACAGATTCGGAGATGAGGTGGTGCAAGGCTCCAAAGGAGACCGGCCTATGCTTGGTGGTGAACTCTTCGGTTGACTCTCAACTGAAGCCTGGAGTCCGAATGGAATGCATGGGGGAGTCCTCAGAGTCTCAGGATTCCTCGAACACTGCTCTCGACCCAGGCTCCCTGTGGACCACTCAGGGCTCATCCGAATGAGTGACCTTGACAGACAGCTGACCAGGGAGACCAGGAGTGGGTCAGACAGCCTTGGACGGGGCCCCAGGCAAGGGCTCCACCCGAATAGGAGGAGAAGCTGGCATTTGCTCAGCTGGGGGAACCAGAATGGGCTGCAGTGATGGTGAACAGAGGAGTGCCGGAGGCTGCAGCGTGGCATGTCCGTGGTCAGGGATCCACTGTTGCCACATCAACTCCTCGTAACGATGCAACACTTTGTGACGGAGCCAGTCTTCATCCAAAGATGAGGATGAAGAGAAGCATCGACTGTGCTGCTTGACTGACGGCTGAGAGTGGGAATGCTGAGATTCCCAAGATTTCGATCTAGAATGGGGCAGAGTCCTCAACTGATGACGATTGGGGAGGAGAGGTGAGGGAGGGGACCATGTGCTTATCATGGACCAGAGCCTGCAGAACCCCCGAAGGGTTAATCTCCTGAGGGGAGACAGCTGGATTGGCTGGTTTGTCTGGCCCCTCTTAAGAGAAGGCAGAGGAGATCAGAGTCCTAGAAAGCAAGTTATCCCCACTGTCCTCTGACAATGGGTTGACCGGGTCAAGAAAAATCTCACCCGGCTGGTCGGCCTGCATCTCATCAGGCAAGCTCGACAGAGACACTGAGGAGCCATGGGCCTGGACAGTAACTCCAGGAGGGTCGGCTGAAGCCATTGGCTTGACAGCTGTTGATCTAGTTGCAGAATCCCGGGGGCAGGAAGAGCAAATCTGCTCCTGGTCCCACAACCTGTGACGGGTCCTCTTAGATTTCGAGGACTTGATAATTTTGACCCTCGGGAACGGCCCTCCCCAAGGGTCGGAAGAGAAAGGCACAAGTCCTGAAACTTTCCGGTAAATGATGCTCCCAATCCCACTGGGAGCAACACAGAGACTGAAGTAGCACCCGATGTGGCCTGGGCTGATGCCTCTTCAAGTGCAAGCTGCAACACCGAGCCCATTGCCGACAAAATGGTCCTGTGGGTATCCTTGGACCAGACCGGCAGGTCCCATTCATCCAGGCAGCCCAATAAAAGGTGGGTGTAATGGTCCTCTAACGTTGAGGGCTGCAAGGACTGGCATAAGCTGCAAGCCTGTGGATCATGCTGAGTCCCCAGGCAATATACACGAGGCATGAGGGTAAGTGTGCAAAATGTTCTGGTTATTAGCGGCGCACCACTTGAACCCAGGTCTGGACTTCTTTCTGGTCATCGCGCTTCATCGAACCGTAAGGAGGGTAGAAACTACAGAGGAAAAAGGTGCCTGAAAACACTAGAAAAATCAGCCTACACCGCATGCAGGAGCTGCGAAGGAGGAGACCCGATTCTTCCAGTGAAAAGGAAGATCTGACACCATGTGGCGGAGCCGAGGATGATACCACCCAGGTGGGTGGGAGGAGCTTAGCTTGAGATGTTTTGGCAAGATTTAAAGGGAAAGGAAGACTGCCTAAGTGTAGATAGTGCACCATATCCATGCCCCTAGAAAATGAAAATTACATACTCACCAAAATTCTTGATCTTTCAGAATATCTTCACCATTCACCACTGGTGGGTCTACGCCGGACGCACCAGGACACTGTGCGAGCGTATGCCTTTAAAAGATGTGGAGGCAAGCCAGCCCAGTGGCGTGGAAGGCTGAGGCATCCGTGCCTTACCTTCCGCCATGCCAGGGACTTATGTTCACTGTGCGTGCGGGCTGCTGGGGGTTGGCTGGAGAGGGAGAGGATCAAGTGTCCGGAGGACTGCTCTCCTCTCCTCTCCCGGGGAGGGAGGACTGGTGCTCCTACCGAACGGCTGTCCCTGGGTGGAGACCCGAGGGTAGTGCTGGTCTGATGGGCGCCAGAGAAGGAGGGTGCCAGAGACTTCCACAGGTATGCACGCGCTCTACGGGGTTAACGCCTGGCTTTGTGCACCCCAGCAATGGGTACGGGAACTGGGAAGAAAATGGAGGAAAAACACCCTGGGCTGCGGGTGACGGCCGATCCTCCACAGGCTCTGCACCCGGTGACTGGCACCGTCGCAACTCTGAGGAAGAGGGCGGAGGCTGAAGTCCAGGAGATGCCCGTGGGGGGTTGTTGGTCTGAAGGGACAGCTAGGGGAGATAAGGCACATTAACTGTATATCGAAAAAAAAGAAAAAACTTTAGAGGCAGGGGCCACCACTGGAGATGATCGCCCATGAGACGGACTTATGACATGGCGCTTGTGGACTGGCCAGTAACCGACACCGGTCCCTTTGCCTTCTCGGTTCTGTCTGCCTAGGAGAGGAAGAAAGGGTAAGAAAAACAGAAGGGTTGGGGAAAGGGACAGACAAAAGGATATAGGATATAAAAGGAACAAATGGATAAAAACTGACTAAAGATGATGATGATTTTGGTAGGAGGGTTTTAAAGTGGCCAAGGATGACCAGGACAGCTTGGCCGGACGGGGGGGCGCCCCACAAAAAAACCAAAACAAACGTAGGGACTCCAAATTCTTCATAGAAAAACAGGAGTGTCAGAACAGCTGGCTTGCTCTCAGCCATAGTAAAGACATAGCTGACGCTCTCTGAGGCTAGCTGACTTCTAAACAGAAAGCATGGTCCACGAAAATGTCAAGGACCAGCTAGAGGAGTGGACTGCAAGGAAAGGAGTACCTCCCTGAAGCTCAGAAACAGGAGAAAAACCCTATGAACCATTGGAAAAAAAACAAAACATGGCCATCTACAGTTGTCCATCCGAGGTAACAAGAACCATAATAGGTTAAGGATTAGGAGTCCCATATGACCAAAACGTAATATGGGAGAAGGCAAGTCTCCAATTTCGAAGGTCTGGAGTTGACCCAGTCTCAACAGTGCCCTAGAAGGTTCAGTTTCTAAGACAAGGAGATATAAGAAGTTTGAATAGAAAGCCTTTCGAGCCTCTGGCTACTTGCGAGTTGAAATTCCTCACTTGGAAAATGGCCTTCCTGGTGGCCATTACTTCGGCCCTTAGAGTTTCTGAAACACATGCACTGGTCACAGACCCCCCCAATCTATACACTGTATTTCACAAGGACAAAGTAGTTCTTCGGACTCATTCTAAGTTTCTCCCTAAGGATGTCTCACAATTCCATCTAAACCAACCTTTAGTCCTGCCTACCTAGCGAACTTCCAGAATGAAGGGGCGCATACCCTTCATTTGCTTGATGTTAAGAGAGTGTTGCAGTTCTATCTAGATAGAACGAAAGAAATTTGCAAGGCTCAACAACTGTGTTTCCATCAGCGAGACCCGGCTGGGTAAACCTGTCGCTATCAGATGCATTTCAGCATGGCTGGTTGCATGCCTTCGCCACTGCTATTCTATGGCACAGGTCAAGCTGGAAGGCAGAGTGTACGCTCACTCTAGAAGAGCAGTCGCGGCATCTCTGGCGGAAATCAGAACGCTGCCCATTGCAGATATTTGCAATGTAGTTACCAGGAGCTCCGTGCATACTTTCGTTAAGCACTACGCCTTGGATGTCCATGCCAAATGATATCTGTCGTTTGGCAGGACCATTCTTAACGGGCTTCTGTCCTAAGCACGTGAGCTCTTTATCTCTTGCTGCCCGTCTTGGGGGGATTGTTAGCTCAGTACTCTCCCATTAGTGTGAATGAGTGGTGGAGACTTTATGTTCAGGAAGATATGGAAATTATGTAACTACCGTAATTCTTGATCTTCTTGGACGAAATCTCCACCACTCATTCACATGCCCACCCACCATCCCCCCAAGCTCACTTCTCTGTTTATGGCCTTCACTCCCTCAGTGGCTGAGCTGTGAAGACTTTATTGTTGACCCTTCTTACACGGGTCATTCGGACTATCTTATGTCTGATTTTTAGGTTAGTTCTTCAAGGGTTAGTTACGCTGCACCTCCTCCGGAAAAAAGGTACTGAGGCAGTTGGAGGGTCGACGCTGAGATAGTCATTACTGCACGAGCCGGGGCTCACGGTGCCGCTTCCTCGTGGCTCCATCTCGAGTGCCGGCCCTCCTGAAAAAGTTTGCTCCCACTGGGTCCTAGCGCCTCCGGTGAACTCCCATTAGTGTGAATGAGTGGTGGAGACTTTATGTCCAGGAAGACCTGACCCTATCTATCTGGTACCTGCTCAGGTAGTGCTTATATAAATGCCTACCTAAGTCAGGTGACTTGGCATCATCAAATATTAAACCATACTTTCAATCCCAACATTAATAGATTTACACAGGCTGAACACATACATATTAATAACCCCCGGAAGTCCAGGTCAGTGAAAATAATCTCCATTTGGCAATATTCTCAAACATAATTCTTTCCAAACAAATGATTGACAGATTGTATACTATAAACTCGGGCCACAAGGGGCCGCTATCCCCCTACAGAGTTGCTCAGAACAGAGGGAGAGTTCACAGGGAACAGACCTCTGGTGAATCTGCTGTAGACCAAAAATTACAGCAGCAAAAAGACACAGAAGAAAACAAAAGGGGGAATTCTTTGAAGCAGCAGATGTATGCACCAACTTACTGCCTCTACAGTCTATGAGATGGACCATTTTACAAGTATCCCTTTTATTTTTATTTTTTAGGAAGTTTGGGTAATTGTCCTGGTGAAATAAACGTTCCCCAGAAAGGACTCATGTTACAGCATGCTAAAATGTCCTTCTTTAGCGTGGAGACCAGGCTAAAAGGCATATAAAGGCAGAAAAAACAACAATACTAATGTTGCTATGTGAGCCGTTGGCTGAAATTTCAAGCAGACGGCTGCCACTTTTGCTTTCAGCTTGGGAGACTCAATTTTGGGAGTCTCCCAACGGGGAAAACTGAACAGTACTAGTGCTTCCTTATGTGAAGCAAGTAGTCACAACAGCACCCATTAACAGGAGTTAGAATTTAAGCAAATAATAGCCGCAGTGCTACGAATGTCTTGTACTTCACAAAACTTCTGGTTGTGCGAACATTTGTACCACTAAGTGCGCTTCTGATGAAACTAAGGATTCAAAGGCGCTTACTAATAATAACCTGCAGACACAACTGGTCTGCATTTAAGGACTGAAACCATCCTTTTTCCAAACATACAAATGTCCTAGTCCTCCATCCAAGACCCAGTCATTGCATGATTGCAGGTCTGCTGGATGTATCAAAATATATTATATTATTAGAAAACAATAATAGTGAAGCAGCACAGGAGGGGAAAGGGTAATGTCGCTGGCTTAACTCGAATCAGTAATGTAGTTTCTCCTGCCATATCAAACATATTAGTGTTTTATACTGTTTGACTTCTACACAACTACATTCCAGGTCTCCTTGCCTACACCGTTCTTCTTAGGACCCAGGGAAATGAAGAGAAAATACAGATGGGGACCTGGGGGTGGCCTGCCTCCATACAGAAAAACAAAAGGGACAGCCGTAGTAGAGAGAAAAATACAGGTTACTCACCGGTAACAGGAGTTCTAGGAATGGTATATGTTGTTCATCCACACTCATTGGCAGGTATCCTTGCCGCTTTAAATCCTGCGGAAGGTCTTCAAGCTTGCTCCTCCCACCCACCGGGTGGTATAACTCGGCTCCGCCCATGGCCTTAGATCTGGCCCGCTGGAAGCTCAGGTTGCAAGCCGGGCTGAGAACGGAATGGTAGGGATGAAAATATATACCATTCCTAGAACTCCTGTTACAGGTGAGTAACCTGCATTTCTAGGGACATGGATATGTTGTTCATCCACACTCATTGGCAGACTCCTAGCAGTTCTCCGGGAGGAGGGAGGCAAGACGACACCCCTAATACTTACTTGGGAAAGAGAGACTGAGAACCGAGGCCCCAAAACCAGCATCCCGCGTGACTCAAGGTCGATGTGGTAGTGGGTAATGAAGGTGTTGCTGACTTCCAGGTAGCAGCCCTGCAGATTTCCTGGATAGGGACGCCCTGGAAGCAGCCACCGTTGCAGCAGTATGGCGGGTAGAATGAGCTCTTATCCCTCTGGGAGGCTCCATGCCCGCCAACTTATAGCAGAGATCTATGCAGGAGGTTACCCACCTGCTTATCGTCCGCTTGGCTGCAGGTCTGCCAGATGCGGCTTCAGCGTAGGGTGACAAACAGCTGGCGTAACCTCTCCCGAATTTCCAGCCGTACGCTCCTTATAATAAGCGAGCGCCTTCTAGGGTCCAGAGTATGGAGCCTATATTCGCCTCCCGAGGTGTGATTGGGGTAGAACACGGCAGAGTCAACACCTGGTTAGGTGAAACTCCGACACCACCTTCGGAAGGAATTTCGGGTGGGCGAGGACAACCTGTCCCTGTGGAAGACCAGGTAAGGAGACTCGATGGAGCGCCTGGAGCTCTCCCATCCTTCTGGCTGGACGTGATAGCCACCAAGAAGGCGGTCTTCCACGACAGGTGAGAGAGAGCACACCTGTGCATAGGTTCGAATGGCTTGCCCATGAGCTTTGCCAGTACCAGCAGTAGATCCCACGGAGGTGGGGTTCCGCACTGGAGGGAAATGTGATCAAGGCCTTTGAAAAAGCGCAGACCACCTTCTCCTGCGCCACCGATCGCTTCCCGCCCGCGCTGCGTGCTAGAGATGGCTGCCAGGTGCACCCTTTAGGTCAGTCAGACCTAAGCCCTTGACTAGAAAGGGACCATAATAGTCCAAGATGCTTGCCAAGGAACAGGAGGAAGGGTCCAAGCCCTTGTTCTGACACCAAATGGAAAACCTTTTCCATTTGAAGGCATAGCATTTTCTGGTCGACTCCTACGGGACGCCTCAACTACATTGAGGACCTCGTCGGAAAGACCCAAGGCCTGGAACTCTAGCCGCTCAGGAACCAGGCCGTCAGGTGCAGGGATTGAAGGTCCGATGGAACACCTTCCCTGATTGACTGAGAGCAGGTCCGGCGAGCTGGAAGCTGCCGCTGAGTCCTGGAGCTGAGACTGAGGAGATCTGGGTACCAGAACTGGCGAGGCCAGTCTGGGCTATCAGAATCACCTGCGCCTTGTCCCTCCTCGCCTTGAGAAGCACCTTGTGGATCAAGGGAAATGGGAGAAAGGCGAAGAGGCCCGGGTCCATTGCCTCGAGAAGGCATCCCCTGCAGCGAGCCTGCTGAGGGGCGGGCATGGAACAGACTCAGCAAGGTTCTCCATGGAGGCAAACAGGTCCACCTGAGGTGTGCCCCAAAGGAGAACAGATGCTGTACTACCTCCGGCAGGAGAGACCACTGGGATGCAGCCCCTATCCGCTCAGGGCATCGGCCAGGGTGTTGGAGGCTCCGCCACGTGAATGGCTAGGGAGATCCGCCTCCAGGCTGCGACGAGTGACCAAATGCGGAGAGCTTCCTTGCATGAAGCATGGAGCGCGCCCCGCCCTGGCGGTTTAGATAGTACATGGTCGTGGTATTGTCCGTCTGACTCGGACCACTTGACCCCGGAGGAACGGAGCAAAGGCGGTGAGAGCTAGGCGGACCGCCGAGCTCCAGCAGGTTGATGTGGCATCGACTCTCGCTGGGACCAGAGGCCATGAGCCCGGTGTTCCCCAGATGGGCACCCCAACCCATCAGAGAGGCATCGGTCGATAGAGAGACCGCCGGCTCGGGCGGACGAACGGATGCCCTCCTGCAAATGATCTGAACGGTCCACCACTGGAGAGCGCTCCACATCCCTGTGTCACCGACTACAAGCTGGTCCAAGGGACGAGCGCCAGACCACTGGCTGGCCAGTCCCCACTGAAGGGGACGATGTTCCAGCGGGCCCAACGGACCACGCGGTGCAGGCCGCCATGAGACCCAGGAGGCGAGAAGTCCCGGCAGGGCGAATTGCCCAACCAGAAATGATCGGGCAAAGGAGGAAAGAACCTCGGCCCTGTCCGCGGGAGCCGCGCCTGGCTCGGAGAGAGTCGAGCTGCGCCTGATGAATAGAATCACCTGCTTCGCTCGAGTTCCGACTTGGCCTCGCTTGATAAGGAGGCCCAGTTGAGAGCAGACCTGGAGGGCCAGATCTCTGGACCACCCGCCTCCTTCCTGGAGGGAGCTGCTATCAGCCAGTCGTCCAGGTAAGGGTACACCCGACCCTCGGCCCACAGAGGGAATGCTGTCACCACTGCCATGCATTTGGTGAAGACCCTGGAGCTGGAGACAAGCCTGAGGGCATGGCTTGGAACTCGAAGAGGGATCCTTCCGCTCCGGAAGCGAAGGAATCTCTGGTGGGATTCAGACCGGATAGGGGCGTGAAAAAACGCTGGCCCTGCAAGTCCAGAGAGCAGAACCAGCACGCTGCTCCAAGGATGGTATTATCTGAGCCAGAGTGACCATCCTGAAGGTTCGAGACCTTAGGAACTTGTTTAGGTCGTGTAGGTCGAGAATGGGGCGCCAGCCCCCGTCTGCTTCGGAACCAGGAAGTACCTGGACACAAACCCTGGGTCTGAAGGAGGGTCCACCACCTCTTACCACCTCCTTCTGGAGGAGGAGAGTGTCGGCCTCGACGAGCCACCAGTGAGGCTGGGGATCCTGCAAGCCCCGAGGCGGCACGGCCTGAAGGGTGGTGCCTGCTCGAATTCCAGAGGCAGGCCTCTTCCCACCACCTCCAAGACCCACCTGTCCGTGGTAACAGTGGACCAGGCGGAACGGAAGTGCCGGGAGCCTGCCTCCACGGGGACCTAGGGGGCAAGGTGGACGGGATGGGGCGACACCCTCAGCCCGTCACTGGGCAGGCTTGGAGGAGGGACCGCCGAGGGACCTCCTGGGCCCTTCCTCCCTGCCTCCTGTTAGAGGAAGCCGGGCGGCTTGGGTTTGGGATGCCAGGGCCGTAGCCTGCTGGCCTGACGCTGTTGGCCGGGCGCTCCGGGGCACAGAAGGACGAAAGGGCTTAGGCTGTGGTTCTGTGCCTTGTCCTTCTGAGCGGAAGAGACCGAGTCCAAGGTGGCATTGGACTTCTCGATCCTCTGCAGGTGACCTTCCACCCCAGGGTCGAAGAGGTCAGTCCCAAAAGGGAACATCCGCCAACTTGTGCTGGTATCCGAAGTAAAGGTGGATATCCTCAGCCAAGCCCTGACCACGCATAAGCCACTGCGTCGCCACCGATCTGGCACATGAGTCCCCTATATCCAAAGCAGTCTGGAGCTGCTGTTTGGCCACGTTCTGGTCCCGCACCTGCTTAACCGTAGTCTGCAGATCGGGCGGAAGATGAGGATGACCTCATCCAGGGACCCAACAGGGCATGAGAAAAATGTGCATGAGGACGGCCGAACTGGCCTGGACGAAGGCCGAGAGAGGACGGCATAGTGACTTTCGCCCGACATAGTCCAATTCTCTTGGACTCCTTGTCAGGAGGTTTGTCCACATCCCTGGCGTCGGCTACCGAAAACGCTGTCGGTAACCAACCCCTCAGCAGAGGGTGTTCCAAAACCGGACAAGGAACCGGGGACCGTGATACTTCCTGGCCATCCTGGCCGAAGGCGCAGGGCAGGAAGCAGGGCGCTGCCAAAGCTCCAGTGCCGGACCCACTATGGCCTCAGCCACCGGAAAGGCCTCGTCGGAGAATCCCCGGTCCAGAATCTCCGTGAGGGATACCTGGCCCGCTTGGAAACGGGTTCGGAGCCCATCCCGTAGACCCGAGATGAGCCGAAGCAGTCCTAGGAAGGACGACGGGCTATCGTCCATTGACTGACCTCCTGAAGACCCAAGTCCAGTCGCTTGAGAAAAAGGAGGAATCATCTTCGGACTCGGAAGAGTCCTCGAAGAGCTGCCTCTGGCCTGAGCCACCTTCACCTGCCGAGGTCGGTCGGGAGAGGGTAACTGACAGCCGATGGGGTAGACCCTTGGCCGACCGAGAATCCTTGGTCGGAGCCCCAATTGGTGGCTGTGGAGGCGGAGGTTCCACCGGAATCGGTGGAGCAGCTGGTTTTGGCCGAACAACCGGCCTGGGTATAGGCTCCTCGGATAAGTCGAGGGTTGTGCCGCCGCTCCGTGACAGCGATAATGGCCGGAAGGCGACGGGTCGGCTTATTCCCGCCAGGAGGAGCTGTTGCAACATAAGGTCCTCGCACTGCCGACGTAATTTACGCCAAGCCCTCATCCGAGGAGGAGGACGAGGATGAGCGGGCGACGCCGCTTATCACAGGTGCCGAGACCGAGACCGCCTATGACGGTGGGATCGGCTGGACCGCTGGAGGTCCAGAGTCCCGGAATTTCGCAGGTCGGTGCGGGGAGGTGTCGGCCGGAACCGGCACTCCCTTCGGCTCGGATGGTCCATCCGAGGGCTCCGGAACCGGAGGCACAGGCGAGCCCACGGGATCCTCAACTCCTCCCGGGGGAACCGGGGAGAGGGGAATCTCAGCTGCTAAAGGCGACAGCCCGTCCAATGGGTCGAGAAAAATCTTGACTTCATCGGTGGGAGTCTCGGTCAACTGACCTGACGGGGACACCGTGAGGCCAGTGGCCGAGGCCGAGCGGTCGACCGAAGCCGACGGTCGACGGCCCGGGGAGAGGGACCTTTCCCGCTCCCAAGAGCGTCGACGGAGGACTTACCTCGTCCTCTTTTGGACCGAGAATAAGGTCCAGCAGACGCAGGCCCTTCTCCTTTAGTGGAGAGGGACAGACAAAGCTCCTTAAAAGAAGCCGTGTAGGAAGAACCCAGAGAGAGCGGGATAAATGCCGCGGCCGAGGAAGATACGGCCCGCTCCGCCTCCTCTTCGAGGGCGACCATCCGCTCGAGCTGATCCGCCGAGCACGCCGCCGCGGACACCGCCAACCGGGCCTCCTTGGACTTCACCGGAGGGAAACGCTTCTCCGGACGGCCCAGTTGCAATCGGGCAGCACGGTCTTCGAGGACGTAGGCCGAGAAAGATGAGCACAGGTCGCAAGCCTGCGGGTCGTGCTCAAGGCCTAAGCAGTAGACACACGTGGAGTGTGGATCCGCCGAGACATCTTCTGCCCGCATGGGCATCTCCGAAACTGGGAGTCGATCTGTCCATCGTGAGCCGGAGGGATAGAAGACTGAAGTCTTTTGCAAAATTTATTTTTAAATCCGCAAACGGAGAAATAGGAACAGTCACAAACGCAGAGCGTTAAGAGGGAACCTGAGCTTCCAAGCGGTAAGGAAGATCTGGCGTCATGGGGCGGAGCCGAGAGTTATACCACCCGGGTGGGTGGGAGGAGCAAGCTTGAAGACCTTCCGGCAAGATTTAAAGCGGCAAGGATACCTGCCAATGAGTGTGGATGAACAACATATCCATGTCCCTAGAAATGAAAATTACGTACCTACTATAATTTTTTTTTTTACTTTTCTCTTTATGCCCCCTTCTTCACTGCGCTGAATTCCTTTCTTCGGGGATCTCCTAGGCTGTAGTTTCCCGTAGTCCCACCCCAGGTACCTCCCTCCGGGTGCTTGGCTAGCCTTCCCCATCCTGCCGGGGTTTACCCCCCCAGGCGGGGAGGAGGGGGAACCCCTAGATAGTCCCCCTCTCACACCTAGAGACTGTGTCGGAAGGCCTCGCGAGCCCCATCTGTGGAGCCTGGTTAAGGGTTTTCTCGGGACAGCCGGGTCCCATCTACAGGAGCTCAGCGCAGGGTTCTTTTTCCGCTTTTCTCTGGTCCCTACCCCTCGGATGTCTGCACGCAAGGGGGGGCCAAGGAGTGACGCACGCCTCAACGTGCTTACGCTCCGGCTCCTGGCAGACGTCCGCCCTCCCCTTGTATGCTGTCTCACTGCACCTCCACCCATGGTCACCCAGGTGGCGGTATCGCAGCGGGACTCCCATGCCCACCCCTCCCGGAGGAGGAGAGCAGCCCCTGGGCGCTCAATCCTCCTCCCCCGGCCGGCCCTCCAACCACCTGAGTCCGTTCCCGAACCTGGGTCGCTGGCACCGCAAGTGGTAACTCTACCGCTGCGCCAGCAACGTACCTACTATAATTCTTGATCTTCTCTTGTATCTTCATTATTCATTACTGACTGGGTTAGTGCCAGAGGTGCGCACCCGCTACGGGAGGTTTTTTTTTGAGTCGCTCCAACGGCACCACTCTCTGAGAGCGGCGCACTGTATCGCGCGAGGGTGGCCGTTAGGTGTCAGCAGACCCTCCTCCATCTCAGTTCTGGTAGCCGGAGAGGCGAAAACAAAGGGTAAGGAAAAAAGGAGAGCGAGGCAAGAGAGCCAAGGGACAGAAAAAGGAAAAGATATAAACTGAAAAAGGAATAAGCCGATAGAGGACAGACAGAGGAGAGAGAATTCCTACCCTAAGGGACCGCAGGGCCTCCTTTCCGGGGTGGCCCTAGAAGAGGAACAGATAGAGAGAAAAAGAAAAGAAGAAGAATAAGGAGAAGAAAAGAAGGCGTGTTGAGAAGGGAGAACAGTGCCCATAGAGGCATTGGTTGAGAGGCTTATAAGCTCGAGACTAAAACAAGGGAGCAAGAATCCCCGCTGATAGGACTGAGAGAGGGTTCAACTGAACCGCCTGCACAGATCGGACATAAAGGGCAGATTCTCTAATCTCTCAACATGCCAAGTCCCTACATCCTAGCTGAGAGCTCACAGACTGCCCGGGCAGAAAATCTGTTCCAGAAAGAGAGTGCCCACCTAGGAAGGGGAATATGCCCCTTAGCACCCTGTTAAGTGCTAACACAGAAGTGTATGGGGAAGAATTATGCCATACAGAAGGCAGCTTTGTATGAAAGGATAGAGTGGGAACTCAGACTCCCTTAAGGCAAGGCAAGAGCCACCGCTCAAGGCTAAGAAGTGCCAAATGCACCAGCCAGAAAGAGCTGAATAACAACACCTGCCAGAGGGAATCTAAATTTCCTTGAGGCCGAGCCAGGGCACGGTCTCAAACTGTGAACTACGTAACGTGATCAAGGTGCCCAGAGGTCGCACCCTAGGGGCAGTTAGAGTTCCCTCAGAATAGGTAAAAACACAGACCCTGCTCGTTCCTCTTTACCTTGAGGAAAAAAGATCCAAAGGGAGGGAGAGGAACGAGACGGGAGGGGGAGACGCCACAGTAGGAGGCCACTGAAGGGAAGGTGGGCGGGTATCAGTAATGAATGGTGAAGATACAAGAGAAGATCAAGAATTACGGTAGGTACGTAATTTTCATATCTTCCCTTGTCAATCTTCACCATTCATTACTGCTTGGGTGAGTACCAAGCCCCCCCCCCCAAAAAAAAAGGGGTGGGGGTAGAAACCCTGAGGGAGCAAGACCCCCAGCCTCCTGTTGGTGAGAAACAGAAGGAGAAGACTCTGGGTTAATCAAGAGAGAAGCCTATGGGGGAGAAGAGCTAGGAGGTGCCCCCCAAGGATGGGGAGACGGAGGCAGCCCCTGCAGAAGTCTCCTAGTTCTGGAGGAAAAGAGACGGGTCCCCCGGAAAGCGGAGTGAAACACCCTACGCCGGGCCAGGGGTGACAACCTTGATAGACAAAGCCATGTTGTCCGTCTAATACAGATCGCTGTCCCTGCAAGCCACCTCACTGGCATCATAAGATGCCCTTGTTTGGTGTCTTGCCAGCTCCAGGCCTATAGCAGAGAGGGCAATAGCTTGTCTGGTTTGCTCCGTATCAGGCACTGATGCTAAGATTTGGGAAAGCATCGACCACAAATGCCTACTGTAGGCAGCGTGATGGGCCTGATGACATGCAATGCAAGACATCGCACGAGAGGAAGAGAACACTCTTCGCCCCCACCGGTCGAACTGTAGAGAATCCGAGTCCGGTGGACGGTCGTGCGCCAGGCGGCGGCACCCAGAGGGAGTCTCTAGGTATGCCAAACCCGAGGGTGGGTTGGGGGAGAGTACCTAGGGATTCCGAAGGGGCACAATACCTACGAAGACAGTCTGCCGGGGCTAGAGAAAGGGCGGCTGGCCACTGCCAGGAACGGATAGATGCCTCCTGGAAGGGAATAGGCCAGGATAGTACCACCAAGTGCTGGGCACTGAATTCGCCAAGGAATTCCCGCATCTCCCATTCAGTATTGTCTCGCCTAACATAGGAAATTCGAAGATCCCTCACCATCCTCGAAAGGAATCGCTGATATTCAGTGAAATCAGCATCGGAGGAGAGATGAGCAGTGGGTTCCTCAGAGGAGGGAGACGAGGATGATGGAGAGCTCAAGTGTCCAGAGGACTCCTGCGGCGGTGGGGATAGGCGAAAAACTCACTCATTCATGCACCTAACATATGAGGGGAAGGCCGCTGCAGAACCTCTGAACGCCTCCCAGGATAACGGGCCCGTGGGACCGACATGGCCTGGAAGAGCGGGGGGTGGCTGCAGAGGAATGGGAGATGGGCACCTACGGAGAGGCAACTGTCCTCTGCTAGGGCTCTGGAATCCGGGGAACGGAGCCCGAGCTGGCGGGATCCCAGACAACAGACCAGGTAGCAAAATGGAACCCTGGGGATGCGTAGCCTGGAAGAGCCCAGAAGGGGATCCTCCCCTATGATGAACCTGGGACTGCATGGATCCAGAAGGGCAGCCCACAGCAACGCACCAGAGGGGTCCCCGGGGTCCAAAAGGGAAAGACTGGGCCCAGCGCTACGGCTCCGAGCCACACCTCGAGGGGTGGCAGGCAGAGACCGAGACGCCTGAACCCTGTCCCTCGACCCCTCGGACTACGAGAATGCCCTCCTCCTTGACCCCAGCGACCTCCCACCCCGAGGGGGTGCAGCAGCACCAGGGTCGGTAGCTGCCACGACCCCCCCAGGAGGGAGAGCCTCCTCCACCCCCCCCGCCTGTCGCCCCAGGGACCCCAGACCACCCCAGCCTGGGGTCCTTAGGGAGGACGCAGCGGACAGAGGAATAGGCGCGCTGGGCCGCCTAGCACCTCGTGCCACCGGGGACCCTGACTCCGAAGAGTCAGGTTGCAAGGACGGGTCCACGTCTGAATCATCAGCCTCCGAGGAGGAAGAGATCAGCTGGACCACAATACTAGCAACCCCAGGGGTGCCCGGTGAAACAGCGCTGCGGACGGTGCCGGATGACCCCGGACCCCCCCGTGACACCTAAGCCCGGCCCCGGCTCCCCAACAGTGCCAGCCAGACCCATGGCACCACCATCAGCACCAGGACCCCATTCAGCACCGCCAGAAGAGCGAACCGGGCCCGCGGTGCTGAAGGCCAACACGGCGCCGTCTCGATCACCAGTGCCGAGAGCGGCGCTGGGATCCGAAACGGCGCCGGAAAGCGGCGTTGAGGGTCCACCGATGCTGGACCCAGCAGGCATGGGCCTCAACACTGGGGGAGCCTGCACCTCCGAGCAGGTGACTGCCGAGGTGGTGTCCCCGCCGCGGCCCCGTGGGGACCTCGGCATTCCTCCGATACCACAAAAGAAGCTTCCTCTTCGGCAAGAGAAGATGAGGAAGCCTCCTCCTCTACAGACCGTATAGGCCCGAGAGGGGACCCGGAGGAAGGGCCTAGAGACCTTACCTGGGAATCCCTGGAGCGGCGACGTCCCCCAAAGGTCGGCGGGGCCTTGCCGATCTTGAATGCGTGGACTTCTAGGACGCGACGGTCCATGGAGAAACAGGTGTCGCACGCATCCATATCGTGGTTGGGTCCCAGGCAACGAAGACAAACATCATGCCGATCCGTGACGGAAAAATGCCGGCCACAGGAGCACCGACGCATAGGGGCGCGGCCCGCCTTCGACTTACATTTTGCCCCGAACCTGACATGATGCGAAAAAAATTATAACACAGCAAAAGCTCTTGACGCCATCCAAGAAACTATAAAAAAAAAAGTCTTACCGGGTTTTGACGGCGTCGAGAGAAGTTCGAGAAGGAGTCTGGATTGAATCCGGCTTAACTGTCACTAACCGCTGTAGCAGGTGCAGACTTGACGGCAGGAGAAACAGAACTGAGATGGAGGAGGAGTTCGCGGCACCTAATGGCTACCTTGCGCATGACGAAGTGCGGCCACTTTAGGGCGGCGCTCGCGGAGCCGACAAAAACACAACTCCTCAGAAGGGTAATGCGGCCCGCACTAACCCAAGCAGTAATGAATGGTGAAGATTGACAAGGGAAGATTAGTGGCTGCAACCAAGAGAAGAAAGTAGATAGGTCCAAAACTAAAGTGGCAGGGACTGACCCTGTCACAATCACCTTATCCCTGTGGAAGGAGATGTAATTCACATCTGCGCACAGGGCTGTAGCTCACTTACTCGCCTAGCTGAAGTAATAGCTACCAAGAAGACAGTCTTCCAGGTAACATATTTTAGGTCTGCAGTTGTCACAGGTTCAAAGGGGGATTCTATGAGCCTGGCAATACAAATGTTTAAGTTCCAAGATGGGACTGGTTCCCTAAGGGGAGGGTGGAGGTGAAGGAATCCTTTAAAGAACTTCCTGAAGACAGGGTGAGATGCCATAGACATGTCCTTCCCAGCTGAACTGTAAGCTGAAATGGCAGCTAGGTGTACCTTTAAGGTAGAAGGCCAAAGGCCAAGTGAGTCAAGTTATCCAGAAGGACAGGTAACCTGGCCCAAGAGGGAGTAACACTTCTGTGTTCACACCAGCTTGAAAACCTCTTCCATTTAGAAGCATACGTTTTCCTGGTTGAGGGGTTCCGGGAAACCCTGAGTACACTGAGGACTTCTTCAGAGAGCTGCAGACTGGCAAACTTTTAAGTCTTCAAGGCGAAACTTTAAAGCGGAGAGATCTGAGACTGGGATACAGTACTCTGCCCTGCGAGGATTTCAGGAGATTGTGCCTCTGAGGGAGGTGAATTGGCTGTGACATGGTTAGGGCTAGCAGGAGGGAGCACCATGGCTGTCTTGCCCAATCTGGTGCCACCAGAATCATTGTTGCTAGTTGTGATCTGAGTTTTATGAGAACTCTAAGCAACAGAGGGAAAGGGAGGAAGGTATACAGGAATGTCCCTGACCAATCTAGTTCTAAGGCATCTACTGGCACCATCCAGAGCCGGAGGTCTGCAACACAACTGTGGCAGCTGATGGTTGTCCAAGGAGGCAAAGAGATCAATCTCTGTTGTGCCCCATCTTCTGAATACTGATACCAATACTTGTGAGTTCAGGGACCACTCCTGGTGGTTCCGACTGATTCTGCTGAGGCAGTCTGCCAGAATGTTGTCCTTTCCTGGCAGATGAATTGCAGACAGAGACACCCGCAAGGAGTAAGTGAGGTGCCAGACCTTCATAGCCTCTGTGCACAGTAAGGTTGACTTGATGCCTCCCTGTTTGTTGATGTAATACATGGTGGTAGTGTTGTCTGTTCTGACTTGTACTACTATGCCCCTGACCAGAGGTGCACATGACTGCAGAGCCAGGTAAACCGCCCTGAGATCTAGGAGGTTGATATGCAGAAGTGACTCCTGGGGGACCATGTACCACTGGCCGTTGGGCCATCCATTTGTGTCCCCCAGTCTAAGAGAGAAGCATATGTGGTAAGTACAGCAGAGGGAACTTCCTGCCAAAAAGGGATTCCCTCCTTGAGGTTTTCTCCATTCTGCCACCATTGCAGGGTAAAGACTAGGATTTTTGTGACACGCACTAGCTTGGCAAGAGGGTCTCTCCTTTGGGACCAATGAGCCCTTAAATGGAACTGAATGTCCCACATCTGAAACCTGGACCCAGGTACCACGGCTGTGGCTGCTGCCAAGTGGCCCAGGAGCTGCAGGAAGTGCCTTGCTGGCCTGGGTCTGTTCAGTTTAAAAGAGCTTGCCAGCTCTGCCCCTATGAATTCCACGGTCTGAACATAGATACATAGTGTTGGCAGATAAGGGCCTACAGCCCACCTAGTCTGCCCATTTGAGCTTGTAAGTTTACTTTATGTTTTCCTAGAAGTCTGTTGCCCCTTAACGCTGACCTCCAGAATTCCTTTATGTCTATCCCATGCATTCTTAAATCTTGTGATTGTTTCAGCCCCCACCACTTCCTCTGGCAGGGTGTTCCACTTGTCCACCACCCGTTCTGTGAAGAAATTCTTCATCACGTTTCCTATGAATCGTCCTCCCTCCAACGTCATCCCATGCCCTCTAGTCCTGGAAAGTACAGTTATGCAAGAACTTATTGTAACAGTAGATCTTCGAGAAATAGAAATTACGTACCTACCGTAATTATGATCTTTCTGTGTATCTTCACCATTCATCACAGATGGGTACTGGCCGGAGATCAGGACCCCGCGGGAGCTTTTTTTTTTTTTAAAAAAAGGATAGGCGGAGCCAACGCAGCATCGGTGCCGCCCTCGAGGCAGACGTACTACGTGGCGCTCGAGGATTAGCCGTCCAGCTGTGTCGACTCCGCATGCCTACCAGTTTTGAGTCGACGGAGAGGTAAGAGGAAGGGATGGAGGGTGGGACAAGAGTCCAAGGGACAGAAAAGGAAGAGAAACTGAACTAAAAGGAGAAATAACGACTGAGAGGACAGCATAGAGGAAGTAAAACTAAGGGATTGGGTAGGGGCCCCAATCTCTGGAAAAGGAAGGGGAGAGAGAATTAGGAGAAAGTGAGAGGTAATAAGGATCCAGGACCCTTGTCCGTCACCAGACTGTATAGGAACTGCAAGGAGTGGCAAAGCTCACCTGCCAGAATTCAAGGCACAGAATAACTGGCAATACCCCAAAGCAGAGTCGGCTATTCTGGAGAAGGACAGGGTACAGGGACTCAGTACTCTCTCTGTAAAGATATTAAAAAAAAAAAAAAGGTTTTTTTTTTTTTTTTAAATAGATGGATAACAGAAGGAGGGCAACCACCAGTTCTCACCCCGCAGGGGTGAGGATAAGTAGTACAGAAGAAGTGCCACTCTAACTGTACCCCTTGGGGAAGAAAAATTACCCCTGTGTGTCCCAACTTTACCCCCGCTTGAAAAGAGAGGGGTAGGCACAGAGGGAGGAGGATCCAGAGACTGGAGCCCCAGGGGATGAGCGAGGATTATGATGAATGGTGAAGATACAGAAAGCATCATAATTACGGTAGGTACATAATTTCTATATCTTATCTGTGCTTCGACCTTCACCATTCATCGCCAGATGGTGAGTACCAAGCCTCAAGGGGGTTGATTAATTGCACCCTAAGGACAGTGTGTCTCTTAGCCCCTCAGTGGGTGACACACTATGGGAACCTTCTGGGCCTGAGGAGGCCCGAGAGTGGGAGAGCGAGACTGGGTCCCCCGAGGGAAGGAATTTGCCCGACAAACGCCGCCCCGCCCTACGGGAAAAGAGATAGGTTCCCTGGTGAGCGGAGCAAATCTCCCTACGCCGGGCCAAGGGTGACAACCGGGAAAGGCGAAGCCACGCCGATCTCCTGGTGCAGATCGCTGTCCCTGCTACCCTGGTAGCTACCTCATTGGCGTCGTAAGATGCCCTTGCTTGGTGCCTTGCTAGCTCCAGGCCACGTGCAGAGTGTGCGATGGCTTGCCTGGTTTGCTCCAAGTCAGGCAAAGCAGCTAGGATCTGACCTAGCGCTGACCACAAGAACCTGTTGTAGGCTGCATAGTGGGCCTGATGAGTGGAGATGGAGAGAAGCAACCATACCGAGTAGAAAGTCCTCCTCCCCCAGAAATCATAATCCGAAGAGTCCTGATCTGGGGGCCGGTCATGGTGGAGGGCGCGAAGCCCGTCAGGAGTGTCCAGGTGCATCAATCCGGACTGTGGATGAGGCATAGAACCTGGAGACTCTGGGAGGCGCACATATCGCTGAGGTCCCTAGGGGCAGGAACTCCGGAGAAGGGCCTCTGCCAGAAACGCATGGACCCTCCCCGAAGGGAGCAGGGCCAGGGCGGCTCCACAAGGGTGGCCACACCGAAACGCTTCTAGAAAGGCGTGCGCGCATGCTCAGGATTGCTCATGGAGAGGGGAGAGAGGTGAAGGTCCTCCAGCATCCTCACGAGGAAACGCTGATACTCAGAGAGATCAGCGGCAGGAGAGATATGGACAGACTGTTCCTCTCCCCCTGAAGAGGAGGTCACCATGCGCTCTGAGAGTGGCTGCTCGGGGAGGTTGAAAACCTGGCTGTCCATGGCCCTAACGAGGCAGGGAACCGAGCAGCTATCAGCTTGAACTGTTCCCAGGTGAGAGGACCGCTAGGGACCAAGAATACCTGGGAACACTGGAGAAGGCGCAGGGGAGGAGGCAGAGCCGAGAGAGGAAGTCGGCTGACCTCTGCCAGGGCTAGGGAGCGGACCATGGACCCCCGCGGAGGGTGTCCTGGAAGACTCCGCAGCTAACAGCTGTACAACCACGTTGGTACTGCCTAGGCTGCGCCCAGAAGAATCCACCAAGTGAGGCGACCGGGGCCGTATAGGTCCAGAAGGACGGTCCCCTGCCTCCAATGAATGGGACTCCCTCAAGGAACCAGAAGAGGAAGGGCGGAAGTCCGTGCTTCGGCTTCGTCCAGGGCCCGGGTGGGTCCCAGAGAAAGGTCGACGCACCGACCCCACACCCCTCGACCCCTCGGAGTCCTAGTCCTCGGAAGGGCCAGCCTAGGAAGCTGGCAGCTCTGAGCTGCCCCTGAAGGGGAGACCCAGGGAGCGGCACCTTCC
Source organism: Neoceratodus forsteri (assembly GCA_016271365.2). NCBI lineage: Eukaryota > Metazoa > Chordata > Ceratodontiformes > Ceratodontidae > Neoceratodus > Neoceratodus forsteri. The sequence continues at coordinate 820,520,540 of CM028137.1, read as the reverse complement.
CCTCCTGTGGGCTTCCCGATAGGCCCCAAAGTTGGGCGATCAAGACACACCACCGGAGAGGGTACCACCGCCGAGGGGTCAAGGAACCCACCAAGGCCAGGTTGCATGGCAATGGTAGCACGCACCACAGCCTGCTGGTCAGTACCACTCACTCTAACCTCGGGGGGAACCAGACACACCTCAGAAGGGGGCTGACTGAGACCCGTCGTGGAGACCACCGGCTCGTCCTCTGCAGACAACCCCGAAGGGTGTGACTGCTCGCTCGACTCCGAGCCCGACTCTGAAGAGGTAGAGTCTGAGGCCCTAAGCCAGACGGTAGGAGGGCGACCTTACCAAAGGGCCCAGAAGTCCAAGCAGTGGGCAAGGCGGCACCTGCACCCTCCACAGCCCCGTAAGCGACGCTAGCAGAAGGCGGCAGGGCAGCACGGGCCAAAGGTCCCGAACTAGGGCCCGCTGCAGCACCGTCAAGTCCACCGGCACCAGGGGCGGTACCAGTAACAGAGACAGCGCAGACAGAAACCCCAGCCACAGCCTCGGCGCCGCCGCCAGCCCTTCGGCGGCGCGAGCGGCACCGAGGACCGAAGCGGCGCCGATGACCCCAATGGCGGACTTGGCGCCGAACACGGCATCACAGACTCTCGAGCGCCGTGAGCGGCATCGTGAGCATTCAACGGCGCTGAGTACGCACCGACGGACGACCAATGGCGTCCACCGGTGCCGTGCTCAACCTCGGCACCGAGGCAAGACATGGCGAAAGGCGACACCGATTCCAGGGTCATGGCGCTGCGAGCAGGGTCGGCACCGCGAATGGCGCCGACAAGGCCCATGGCGCCGCCATCATCGGCGCCGCGAACGGCGCCAACAGCACCGAGCGACAGCGTCGACCCGGGCCTTCCGGACCACCGGAGCGACACCGTGGGAGCCTTCACCCCCAAAGGGGTGACTGCCATAGCGGCGCCTCCCGCCCGCCTCCCGGAGGAAGTGGAACGGGCCTCCTGCGCCGCGGAAGGAGCCTCGGCCAAGGCTAGGCTACGAGAGGCCGAGGCTCCCTCCTCCTCGGTCCGTACAGAACCGGGAGGGGAACCGGAGGAAAGGCCGAGAGAGCGCGGCTTGGCCCGACGAGTGCAAGACCTACTCCTGAAAGTCGGTGGAGCTCGCCCTACTTTAAACGCGCGCTGTTCGAGGACGCGGCGGTCCATGGAGAAGCAGGCGTTGCACGAATCCATGTCGTGAAGCGGGCCAAGACACGAGAGACACCGGTCATGCTGGTCGGTAATGGAGTACTTGTGGCCGCACGGGCACCGACGCATGGGGGGCCACCCCGCCTTAGACGACTTCTTGCCCTCCAACACGACATGACCTACGGAAAACACCAAAACAGACTCGACGTCATTAACTGTAAAATAAATGGAAAGATCTTACCAGCGACGCGAGTAGGGCAGACTAGAACTAGCAGGAACCGACGGACTGTCGACTTACAAAAGGCTAAGGCCTAAAACTTGAAAAACTCTTCAAAGGCTTCCCACGAGGTGACCCTCGGCGGGCGGAGGCGAAGAACTGGCAGGCGGAGTCGACACACAGCTAACGGCTAATCCCAGCCACGTAGCACGCTTCGGCCCGAGGGCAGCACGATACTGCGTCGGCCCGCCTATCCTTAAAAATAAAAAAAGGTTCCAAGGGGTCCTGATCTCCGGCCAGTACCCATCTGTGATGAATGGTGAAGACTGACACAGATAAGATCAGCTCTTGCAGCAGGTTATACCATTAGGACTGAAGCCAGCAGGCGCCAGGACCCCACGGAAATTTTCTAGCTAGCAGTCTTCAGCGGGGACCGCCTCTGATGTCGGTCCCGCCCCCGACGTCGGGCACAGTACATAAGGAGGCGGTCCCCCCATAATCCTCAGTTCTCCCGCCGGAGACTCCTGGCTGCTGGATGACATCAGAAGAGGAGACTGAGGATCCGCCACCAGATGGCAAAGACTATTGAACAGTAATGTCCCATCCCATTAGATGGGTGCTTGACTACGACCTACCTCCAAAAAGGGGGATGGTGGGCGGGAAGGTACCTGCTGCAAGAGCTGTTCTCAAAGATCTACTGTTATGGTAAGTTCTTACGTAACTGTACTCTCTTACTTCGAGATACTGTACAGCTCTTGCAGCAAGTCACATCATTAGGACTGATTTCCAGGCAGTAGTGGCAATCATGCACCACCGGGAGAAGGAAAGACAGAGACCTCGATATTACTCGAGCCTAGGACAGAAGTCCCTGAAGGACGGCTAGACCGAACCCCGCTCTTCACCTCGATGCAATGTCTAGGCTGTAATGCCTGATAAAGGTATGCACAGAGCTCCAAGTAGCTGCAGCGCAAATAGCTGAGGTGGAGACATTCTTTAACGCCGCAAAGGAAGTAGCCACCCCTCTTGTGGAATGACCCTTGACCATGCCCGGTAAGGGTTTATTGCGCTTGTCATAACAAAAAGTGATGCAGTGGATGAGCCATCTAGAGAGTGACTGTTTGGAGACAGGAGCTCCTATCATTCTGTGAGCGAAGGAGATGAAAAGTTGGTCCAAATTCTGGAGCTGTTTGGTTCTGGTCAGGTAGTATCTGAGGCACCGATGCACATCAAGAGTGTGCAGAAAGGCTTCTCCTCGATTAGAGTACCTTGGGAAATACACTGGTAGATCAATATCCTGATTAAGGGTGAGAGCTGAAACCACCTTAGGCAAAAGCTTTGAGTTTGTCCTTAGGGATACCCTGTCCTGGTGGAAAACCAAATAAGGCTCTTTGCACATAAGAGTATGCAATTCCGAGATCCTTCTAGCAGAAGTATCAGCAACTAAAAATAACGTTTTCCAAGACGGAAAACGTAGCTCGCAATCTGCGGCTGGTTCAACGGGTGGCAGCGTAAGCTGCTCCAGGACAAAAGGTAAGTCCCAAGGAGGGACTGGATCTTTGATGGGAGGCCTAAGGTGGAGGACACCCTTTAAAAAGGCATGAGTAGTGTCCAGCTGGACCACGGTCCGATGGCCTACAGGGGCATGGTAAGCAGAAATTGCACAAAGGTGCACTTTAATCGAGGAGTGAGCCAGTCCGGAGTGGAAGAGGGAAAGCAGGTAGTCCAGAACCAGCTTTTCTGGACAGTCTAACGGCGGAAAGCCACGCGCTTGAGCCCACAAACAGAATCTATGCCATTTCATAAGTTGCGTGGGTAGCCGGTTTTCTGGCGGCAGAGAGTATGACTGCCACTTCTTGCGAGACCCCATATCGCATCATAGCTACGTCTCTAGGAGCCAAGCGTGCAGGTTCAATGAGCGTAAGTCTGGATGGACCAATGAACCCGCCTCCTGAGACAATAGAGGGGAGCTGATTGGCAAAGGAACTGGAGGTTCCCGGGATAGCTGGTGCAAAAGAGGGAACCAAATCTGTCTGGGCCAGGAGGGTGCAATCAGAATGAGTGTCACTTGCTCCCTGCGAAGTTTTAACAGAACTCTCTGGATCAATGGGAAAGGAGGGAAGGCATAGAGGAATCTGCCCGCCCAGGAGAGGGACAGCGCGTCTCGCCAGAAAACACCAGGCCCTGGATCTAGCGAGCAAAAATTGGGCAGTTCTGCATTGAATGGGGACGCGAAAAGGTCCAACTCTGGAGTGCCCCATCTGTGAAACAGATCCTCTGCCACCTCCTGCAGAAGTTCCCACTCGTGGACTCTGGCCTGAGAGTGGCTCAGACTGTCTGTGATGGTGTTGTCCACTCCCGGGACATGTACTGCAATTAGGTTTGCGCTGTGTTGCAATATCCACTCCCACACTCTCATGGCCTCCCTGCAAAGCAGGTAGCAGTGAGTGCCTCCTTGTTTGTTGCGGTACTACATCACCGCGGTATTGTCTGTTTGTAACAGAAGTGTACCCGGTGGAATCTCCGACTGGAAGGCTTGCAGAGCGTAAAGGACTGCCTTCATTTCCAAAATGCTGATGTGGAGATGAGACTCCTGGGCTGTCCACAGGCCCTGAGACCGAACACCGTCCAGATGTGCTCCCCAACCGAGCCCTGAGGCATCTGTGGAGAGGGTCACAGTCGGAGACGGCACTGTGAAGGGAACCTCCGCAGACAGGTTCCCTAGATTTAGCCACCATTGCCAATCCCGAATTATGGCTTTCGTGATTCGGATTAGATGCTGCAGATGGTCTTGCCTTTGGTCCCATTGCACCCGTAGCATCCACTGGGTTACCCGCATGAGGAGACGTGCCAGCGGGACTGACGCAATGGCTGCAGCCATGTGTCCGAGCAGGCGAAGGACCAGTCTGGCTGGGATAGTCTTCTTCATCAACAAATCCCTGATGAGGGATCTGATGTCTTCCGCTCTGTCCGAGGGAAGAAACGCTTTCCCTCTGACGGTGTCCAGAACTGCTCCTATAAACTGCAGTTTCTGGGATGGCACCAGGAGCGACTTCTCATAGTTGATGAGCATACCCAGTGATTGAAAAAGGGACTGGGTGCAGTGAATAGCCGTCATCAGTGCCTCCCTGGAGGGTGCCATGAGAAGCCAGTCATCCAGGTGTGGGAACACGTAGTGGCCTTGTCTCCTCAGAGATGCCGCTACGACCGCCATGCACTTCGTGAATACGCGAGGTGCCGATGACAGCCCGAAGGGAAGAGCTCGGAACTGATAATGGCGGCTCTGAAACTTAAAGCGCAGGAACCTCCGGTGCGCTTGAGCAATTGGAATATGCAGGTAGGCGTCCTGCATGTCCAAAGAGGCCAGAAAGGCGTCCTGCTTCAGCATGGGAATTAGACCTGGAAGGGTCACCATGCGAAGCGTTTGTAAACGACCAAAAGGTTGAGGTTGCTGAGGTCCAGTATTGGATGGAGGTCCACTGTTATTTTTGGAACCAGGAAGAAGAGAGAATAGTACCCTAGTCCTCTCTGGGACGTGCTCTAAGGCTTCCTTTTCTAGAAGCGCGAGGACTTCCTGCTGTATGAGCAGGGCATGCTGACCCGAATATCGGGAGAGCAGGGGAGGTCTTGTAGGTGGACTGCCTCCAAATTCTATATAACGGCTTTTTTTGACCAGCTGCAGAACCCACCTGTCAGTGGTGATCGATTGCCACCCTGGCAAGTGGCATGCGATGCGAACCCCGACTTTCTTTTCCCGTTGATCCTGAGGGGCGGGGATTGGGAAGGAGTCATGCTGTGGCAGCGTTTGATCCAGCAGGCTGGGCCGACTTTGCAAATCATTGGCCTCTGCCTGGGGATGACTTGGCCTGGGCCTTGCGGGTGAAAGTGCCCCTCTGCTGTTGGCTGGAACGTTGCTGTTGCCTTTGTAGCTGGCCACGGAAACGGCTCTGGTTCCTACAAAAGGAACTAGGCCGAGACCTGTACATAGCTTGTACTGATCGGACTGCCTTCCCTGTGTCCTGAAGTTTGGTGATTACTCTCTCGGAGGATTCACCAAATAGGACCTCGCCGATATAAGGGACGTCTAAGATGTTCTTCTGGACATCTGGGGTAAAGCCAGAGACATGGAGCCAAGAGTGTCTCCGGAGACACACATCTGAGGCTGCAGCTCTGGCTGAAGAGTCCGCAGAATCGTATGCGGCTCTAAGCACTTGGGTCCCCACATCTGAATCCGTCCGGAGGAGGTTCAAGAGCTCCTCCTTGTGGTCGCCATCAGGCATCTTCTCGACCAGGTCCTGTCCCTGCTCCCACAGTGCGTTCTGGAATTGAACCATGTGGGTGAGGTAATTCAGTGACCTGATGGCGCAAGTCGCGGCGGCGATTGCGCGCCTACCCAGGACATCCAATTGCTTGGATTCCTGGTCCGGTGGCTGTGTGCTCAAATGCTGAGGTCTTGGAGACCGGTCATGCGAAGCAGTGATGACCAGGGAGTCAGCCAGAGGATGGTTAGCCAGATACTGGTCCTCCCTAGGGGCCTTGTATAGGCAGTCAGCCTTCTTCGGCACTGCGGGAGTGGAGTGCGGACGTTTCCAGGTGGCCTTGGTGACGTCCGCAAAGGTATCCACCAAGGGCGGCACTATCACAGGCTTCGGGTCTTTCTGCTGAAGGTAGTGAGCAAGGCGTTGTCTCTCGGGGTCGAGCTCTTCAGCATTCCACCCCATGTTCTCCTGGATGTGCCTCATGATCTCCGCGAAAGAGGGATCATCTGGAGGAGACCTGGGTAGGTCGTGTGGGTCCGGAGAGGGAATGCTGATAGGAGAAGGTGATCTGGAGCACTCTGAGGTGTCAGATCTGGAATCCTCCCCAGACGGAGTGTACCGGCGTCGTCAGGGTCTCTTGGGGCTGGGTGACCCTGAGGGGGATCTAGAGGGAGGTCTTCTCCTTTCTGAAGATCTGCCCCGAGGAGGTGGTGTCTGCTCCTTGGGGGTTGGCGATCGTCTTATGGGCCCCTTAAGTGGAGGAGGGGGCGTAGGCGGTGAAGGAGTAGGTGGAGGCAGAGTCAGAGTAGGAGGAGGACGTGTGGTGACCACATCTTTTTTGATGGTGTCCCACCAGAAGGTAAAAAGTTCTTTTACCTCTGCCAGATTCATACCTGATGATGGGCCTGTCGCTGGGGTCGGGCATCGGGTCCCCGTGGGAGCTCGGTGTCTCCAGTGTCGCCCGCCTGGTCCTCAGGCTGTGTGGCGTCCTCCTCAGATGAATCCTTCTGACTGGCGTCCGCTGGCGACGGTGGTGCAGTCCTCTTCTCAGGAGTAGCCGACGTTGGTCCCCTAGCCGACGTCCTCGGAGGCGAATGCCTGGCCGGCTCCTGGGAGCGTCGGTGGTGTCTGGCCAACGTCGGGTCCGACGTCCGTTTGAGGGACATCAGATCCTTGGTCTTATGAGGAACCAGATCTGATCCACGCGGAGGCTGGGAAACTGACCTGGCGTCGGTGTCCCGCCGGCAGGAAGAAGATTTATGGCGCTCCCCGGACTTTGACGAGGCCTTAGATGGAGTGGAAGAGGCAAACGGCCTGGAAGTCTTCAGGGGCTGTAGAGAAGAGGAGCCGCTGGAAGATCTGACCTGAACCGGGGGAGGTTGCGACCGAGCCCTGGAGGGAGAGTGGTCCGATTTCGAGCCGGAGCCTCGGGAGTCCGAGGCCCTCGCAGGAGACTTGGATCTTTTCTTTTCCCGGTGCTTGTCCCGGTGCTTGTGGGTTTTACCTGACGACTCCCCCCGGGAGGAATGTTCCTTATCCATAATTTTCAGTTTCTCCTCCAAGAGAAACGCTTGAAGGGCCTTCTGGCGGCGGATCCTGGAGCAACTGTTGAAGCCCTGGCAGAAGAAGCAGGCCTTGGTATCGTGTTCCGGGCCTAGGCAGCGTACGCAGGCCGAATGTGGATCATTAAAGGGGATCTGTCTGCCACAGGCACACTTCGTATGGTGACCCTCTACAGAAGTTGTTGGAGAGGACATCAGTTGATACAAAGTCGAAAGGCAGACAAAAATCATTGTAGTTCTAATGGTCGTCGCACGGTAGAAAAGGAGACCGATACTGGCGGGCGTCGACAGCGGAAAAGAACTGAGGATTATGGGGACCGCGTCCTTATGTACTACGCCTGATGTCGGGGAGACTGACGTCGGAGGTGGTCCCGCTGAAGACTGCTAGCTAGAAAATTTCCGCGGGATCCTGGCGCCTGCCGGCTTCAGTCCTAATGGTGTAACCTGCTGCAAGAGCTGTATCTCAAAGTAAGATCACGTGGTGCATGGCACAGACTCTCAAAAAAAAAAAAAAGCTCCCGTAGCGGGTGCGTGCATCCGGCTTACACCCAGCCGTAATGAATGGTGAAGATTGTGGGGACAGCAGTCTATATCAGACGGATGGCATGGCTTTATCTATCTGATTGTCACCCCTGGCCCAGCGTAGGGTGATCTGCTCCGCCTTCTGGAGGACCCACCTTTTCTCCTGCAGGGCTAGGAAGCTTCTTCAGGGGCTTCCTTCAACCCCTCGTCTCCAGGGAACACCTTCTAGCTCTCCTCAGCCTTAGACTTGTCAGTCTAATACTGCTAGGGTCTCCTCCTCTGCTCTGATGGGCTCCACCCTAGGATCCTTATCTCCACCCCGGCTATAGCCTCCATCCTAAACCTCTCCCGCTCCAGCTCCACTGTCCCTAAAGCTTGGAAATTTGCCAAGGTGCTACTTCTTCACAAAGGGGGCAACCCTTCCAGCCCCAGGAAATGAAAATTACGTACCTACCGTAATTCTTGATCTTCTTGGACGAGTCTCCACCACTCATTCACACTAGTGGGATTAGCGCCGGAGGCACTAGGACCCATCGGGAGCAAACTTTTTGCTGGAGGGTCGGCGCGAGAGATGGCGCCGCGAGGCACGGCGCCGCGAGCAGCGGCTCGAGCGGTAATGACTATCTCCGCGACGACCCTCCAACCGCCTCAGTACCTTTTTTACCAAGGAGGTGCAGCGCAACTAACGTAAAGAGTAAATGTAACCTTAAAAAACGGACATAAGATAGTCCGTACGACCCGTGAAAGAAGGGTCAACAAAGAAGTCTTCACGGCCTAAAGATTTGAGGGAGTGAAGACCAACACAGCGGTGAGCTCGGAGGATGGAGGGTGGGCGTGTGAATGAGTGGTGGAGACTCGTCCAAGAAGATCAAGAATTACGGTAGGTACGTAATTTTCATATCTTCCTGGACATAAGTCTCCACCACTCATTCACACTAGTGGAGAGTACCAAGCTGATAATCCCCAAAAGGGCGGCAGGAGAGTCAGAGCTCACGTCGACTAAGACAGAAGTCCACTGAGGATAGTTCTGCCGAATGCGAATGACGCCTGGCATGAACATCCAGTGCATAGTGCTTAACGGAGTATGCACTGAGCTCCAGGTGGCGTGGCGCTGGAGATATCTGCAATTGAACATTGTGAATTTCCGCAAGGGATGCCGCGACCGCCCTAGTAGAGTGAGGGTACACTCTACCTTCTAATTTAACTTGAGCCATGGAATAGCAATGTCGAAGGCATGCCACTAACCACGATGAGATGCATCTGATAGCGACAGGTTGACCCAGCTGGGTGTCGCTGAAAGAAACAAACAGTTGCAGAGTCTTGCGAGCATCCTTGGTTCTATCTAAATAGAACCGCAAGGCTCTCTTAACATCCAAGGAATGAAGAGCTCGTTCCCCTTCATTTTGGAAATTAGCGAAGTAAGCGGGAAGTACCAGAGGTTGGTTTAGATGGAATTCTGACACAACCTTGGGAAGAAATTTAGGATGAGTACGGAGAACTACTTTGTCTTTATGGAATACTGTATACGGAGGGTCCGTAACCAGGGCATGTATCTCAGAGACCCTGTGGGCTGAGGTAATGGCCACCAGGAAGGAAGTCTTCCAGGTAAGAAATTTTAGCTCACAGGTAGCTAGGGGTTCGAAAGGCTTCCGAGTGAGCATGTCCAGCACCAGGTTAATGTCCCAGGTTGCAACCGGACGCTTAACAGGGGGTCTGGTATGAAGAATCCCCTTAAGAAATCTCTTCACCATAGGTAACTGAGCCAGAGTCAAGGAAGAAACCGCTCATGGAACGCTGAGATGGCACTAAGGTGAACTTTAACTGTGGAGTACTGGAGACCTGAGTTTGATAGGTCCAAAAGATACTCCAGAACCTTGTCAGGAGGACAGGAAAAGGATTCCAAGAGGACCTCGAGACACCAGAGAGAAAACGCTTCCATTTGAAGCGTGACGCTGGGTGGCTGGCTTCCCGAGCAGCCAGAAGGATGTCTGAGACTCTACGAGAGACGTTGAACCGATTCACTTCTATCTCTTCAGGAGCCAAGCATGAAGGTGAAGTGATTTCAGGTTGGGATGGACCAACGAACCCTGAGTCAAAAGATTGATTTGCAAGGAAGTGGTCTCGAGAGGCTGCCAACATACTGTTGAGCAGAGGAAACTATAGTTGTCGAGGCCAGGAGGGAGCAATGAGAATCATCTTGGTCCCCTGAGACTCGAACTTGAGGAGTACTCTCTGGATTAGAGAAAGCGGTGGAAAGGCGTAAAGAAAGTGTTTTGTCCACCGCAGCCTGAATGCATCCTGACAGAAAATGCCAGGCCCTGGATTTCTGGAGCAGAAGAGAGGCAGTTTTGCGTTGAGTGGGGATGCAAAAAGGTCCAGGTCTGGAGTCCCCCACTCTTTGAAGAGAGACTGAGCTATGGCTGGATCGAGAGACCACTCGTGAGGGTCTGCCTCCGTTCTGCTGAGGTGATCTGCAAGGTCATTTTGTATACCTGGCAGATAAACCGCTTGAATCAGAGACTTGTGCTCCAAGCACCACTCCCACACCCTCATTGCTTCCCTGCAAAGGGGATAAGAATGAGCACCGCCTTGCTTGTTGATGTAATACATCACAGCTTTGTTGTCCGTTTGAAGGAGAATGTTCTTGTGATAAAGGACATCCCTCAGAGCTCGGATCGCATAGAGGACCGCTCTCATCTCCAGGACATTTATGTGGAGATGAGTTTCAACTGAGTCCATACACCTTGAGTGTGGAGGAGTGACAGTGAGCTCCCCATCCCATTAGCGATGCGTCTGTGGTGATGGAGATCTGATGATCCGGGGGGGCAAAGGGGAATCCTTCCAGGAGATTGCTCTCTTGAGACCACCAGGTGAGAGACCTTCGAAGGGGCGCTGTCACCTTGATGGGATAAGACTGGGGGTGAGAGGTCGGAGACCACTGAGTGGAGAGCATCCATTGGGTGGTTCTCATGTGCAACCGGGCCAAGGGTACAGTGAACACCGAGGACGCCATGAGACCCAACATGCGTTGCATCGAGAGAGCTGTAACCGATTGGTTCTCCCCGATGTAACGGGCCATCCGAAGGATGTAGAGTCTTCTGTCCTCTGGAAGGAAAGCCTTCACGGAAGAGGTGTCTAGAAGTGTCCCTATGAAAAGGAGCTCTGGGAGGCTGCAGTTGAGATTTTTTCAAATTCAGCAGAACTCCCATGGACGTGAGAAGACGAGAAGTCGTATGCACGGCTTCCAAAGTCCCTTGGCTGGAAGGGCTTGCTAGAAGCCAATCGTCCAGGTAGGGAAACACTCGGAGTCCGATCTTCCTGAGATGCGCCGCGAGAACTGCACAACACTTTGTAAAAACTCACGGCGCCGAGGATAGCCCAAAGGGCAGGACTCTGAACTGATAATGCTGACCCAAAGCTACAAACCTGAGGAACTTATGTGGGCCGGGTGGACGGGATATGCTGCTAATCCTGCATATCCAGAGAGGCCAGCCAGTCATGCTGATGCAGCAAGGGTAACAGGGTACCTAGGAAATCATTTTGAATTTCTCCTGGGAGAAATTTGTTTAGCTTCTGAGGTCTAGAATGGGCGCATCCCCAGATTTCTTTGGAACCAGAAAGTAAAGGAGTAGAACCCTGTGTTTCAGAGATGCGGGGCACCAGTTCTATTGCCCTGTTGTTCAGAAGGCCCTGGATCTCGGCGGTGAGGAGGTCTGACTGAGAAGCCGACAACCTGGGTTGTCGTCTGGGAGGACAATTCGGGGGGGTTTCCAAGAAATTGAGAGAATAACCCTCGCGAATTATCCGAAGGACCCATTTGTCCGAAGTTATGGACTTCCACTGGTTGTAGAAGTACATCAGACGACCTCCCACCGGAGGAGAAAGTTCCACCTCGGGCAGAGAGGATGGAACTTGGGCCATCAATTCATAAGGTGGCGCTGGGGGCTTTAGGCCCCTGCGCTTTCTGCTGCGCCTTCTTTTGAGGTTGGGCAGGTTGGCTTTTATGGAAGCTTCCCCTGCCTCTGCCTCGAAAGGGCTGACGACTATGAAACTGACGTCTGTTCACATGCCCCCGAGAGGGGGTAGGCGGAGGTCTGGCCAATTTAATGGCCGATCTAGTCTTCTGAGTGGCCTCTAAGGCTTGCTCCACCTGAGGGCCAAAAAGATAGGAGCCATCAAAAGGCAGCGCCATTACATGCTGCTGAGCATCATTCGTGAAGCCAGAAGTACGCAGCCAGGAATGGCGCCGGGTACAAATCCCTGCGGCTGCTGAGCGAGAAGCAGTGTCGAAAGCGTCCACGGCGGCTTTGACCTGTTGGTTATTGGACTCAATACCTCTAATAACGGTCAGAAGAAGCTCTGACTTGGAGTCCGAATCTGGAAGAGCTTCAACCATTCTTTTCACAGAGTGCCACAGGATATACTCATACTGAGAAAAATAGCCTTGATAACTGGCAATACGCATACTTAGAGTGGAGGCACAAAGACTCTCTTACCTAATGTATCAATCTTACGAGACTCTTTGTTAATAGGTCGAGCTGTAGTAGTTTGAGGAAGAACGACCTTGTCATTCTCTTCCAGGACTACAATAGGATCCGCAAAGGCTTGGGATGCCAAAATGGGACGATCCTTGGGAGCTGAATACTTCTTATCAATGGATTTAGCCACTGAGGGAATAAGAGCAGGATTATTCCATACCATTTGAGACAGCGTCTCGAAGGAAGGCTGGATCGGAGGAGTCAAATCCGTAGGGATCTCCGAAGCATGAAGATACTGGAGTCTTAATATCTTCCCAGGATCGATGTCTGTAGTCTGGAGAGAAAGAGTGGATCTCAGGTTCTTCAACAGAGACTTAAAGGACAGGTCCTCGACCACAGGCTCTGTAGCAAAGAAAGATCCTGTTTCCTCCACTTCATCACCCAACCGAAGGTCTGGGTCAGGCTCAACATCATCTCCTGAGGGTCCAGAAAGGACTGGACAGGAAAGGAGTGAAAATTAGGAGAGGAGGAAATAGCAGAAAAACAAGGAGAGTCCCCGAGGGCTCCCGGCGCCGAGACGGCAAAACGGGTTGAAAACAGCACCGAGGAGGCGCACGGCGCTGAAGGCACTGGCACCACCACGCTCGGCGGCGCGCGGGCGCACCGTCGAGCCGGACGGCGCCGCCGACCACGTGGCACCGCTGAGATCACGCTGGCGCCATGACGGCGCCGAGACCCAGCAGCACCGAAAACGCGCCTGCTAAGCCAGCAGACCTTCGCGAAGGCGCCGGAAGAGCCCCAGGAACCTGGAAAGCTAGAGAAGGAAAAAAACCAGGAGATAAAGGCATCGGTGAGGCCCCCTGCGCCGCAGCCATGTGAGGGGGAACACCTAAGCACGGAGTCGCTGGCACCGAAGAAGGCGCCACGCGACTAGGAATGTCCAACCGCCCTACCTGATCGCCGGAGGGGCCCGAGGGCTCCGAGGCAACCGCGCCAGGCAGAAGAACCAACCTCCGAGCCCATTGCTCCATAAGAGCGGCCCACTGATGAAACTGCTCATCTGGAGTCCTACCTATAGGCGGGGAAGGGCTCCGATGTCGAGGACGACGATTACCAGAAGTTGGCGACTCCGAAGAAGGAGGAGAAGAAGGAGCAACTAGCAACGATAACCGAGCGTCAACGCGCAGACATACCAGAGGGCGACCTCGAGTGATGCCTTCTCTTTTTTGACCTGTGGGCCGAAGAAGAGCTCGAGGCCGAACGGTGCCGAGAATACGACCGTTTATTTTTATGCCGCGTGGGACCGCCCATCCCGGCATCGGACTGACCGCTGTCGGAACCCGCTTGGAGAAGGAGCTGACCGGACCCAGCCCGGCTGACTGAACAGCTTTCATACTAAGTCTCCCTACCGCACCTGACCTGCTCATGGTCGACTGTCCAGTAGGCCGAGACTTCTTCAAGTAAAAATTTAAATATTCAAAATTTGACGAAAATAGAATAAAATTAGTGATACTACTATTGTGATAAAGTTACAAAAAACAAACTGAAAACTATGCGCTAGTTTGAAGTTTGACTCGATTCAGGCGAGCGTCGTCACTGAGCGCACTCACGGCGGGAAAAAAAGAACTGAGAGCGGTTGGAGGGTCATGCGGAGATAGTCATTACCGCCGAGCCGCTGCTGGCGCGCCGTGCCCGTGAGGCGCTCATCTCTCTGCCGACCCTCCAGCAAAAAGTTTGCTCCCGATGGGTCCTAGTGCCTCCGGCGCTAATCCCACTAGTGTGAATGAGTGGTGGAGACTTATGTCCAGGAAGATCTACAGGCCCATATCACTCCTTCCTTCCCTTGCCAAACTAATGTTGTCTCTCATACACACTAGGCTTTCTGAATAGCTTTCCTCTAACAACACTCGACCATCTCTTCCCTAATGCAGGTCACAGACTCCATTTTCTCTGCTATGGATCAGAGTCATATTACCGCCGCCATCCTCATAGACCTGGCTAAGTCGGCCTTTGATCCCGACTTCCACCCCCTACTGCTATACAAACTAAACCCCCATTCTTCTGCAGGCCAGTCAGCTTTCTCCTATCGTCTTCCCCTTCTCTTGAACAAACAACTCTGAACTTCGCCCATTCCCCTCTGGCACATCCTTCAAAAGACCCCTCAGACTTCTCCCCTCTCCACAGTGTTCATACTCCTCCTCCTTTCTACGACCAGCTTAAGTCCAAACACCCAGCTACCTACGCATACTTCTCCTAAGGTTTCCCTTGTATTACTCTAATCTTACTACACTTACTTCCCCAAGCTTTGTGGTGGTTTTGCTTGCACTTACCACTGTTCTCAAAATATTCTTAGCTACTTAATTATTTCTATTGTACCTAACCATATCTGCTATCTTTGCATTGATACTTGGATGTCTATTATATTGTCATTTTGTTGTATGTATACTGTCTATTTTATTGTAATTGGTTTTGTTTACTGTGTACATTTCCACTGATTGTAAATAAGTACTCCCATGTTTCCCCCACCACTGTGTCACACCTGGAAATGAGCTCCGGCTCAGTGTGCCTTTCTCGATTTGCCAGAAATTTTAAATAAACTACATAAAAAAAGATGACTAAGAATTACGGTAGGTATGTAGTTTCCATATCTTCCTGGACTTAAGTCTCATAATTTATTCACACTTCTAGGTTAGAGTACCAAGCTAAACCAATCCACTGAGCAGGGCAGCAGGAGACAGGGCTAACTCTGGACAGAATTCCTTTAAAGACTGTCCTGCTAAAGGAAGCATGCTGTCTGGCATGGACATTCAGAGCAAAGTGTTACACAAAGGTGTGCACTGAGCTCCAAGTAGCCGCTTTACAAATCTCAGTATGGGCAACCAAGTGCATCTCTGCCAGGGATGCAGCAACCACTCTCGTTGAGTGGGCGCGTGCCTGGCCTTCCAACTTCACCTGCGCCAAAGAATAACAATGGCGAAGGCATGCCACTACCCATGCAGAAACGCATCTGTTGGATGGCTGACCCAGCCAGGATGCACTGAAAGATACAAAGAGTTGCTTCACTTTACGGATTTCCCCCGTCCTATCTATGCAGAATCGTAGGGCTCTCTTTTTCCATCCACTGTCTATCCTCCGTGGCAGGCGGTGGCTTGTGTCAGGCATCCAACACCGGACATCCACAGTCATTCAGGCACCTCCTTTACTGCCCGGTCGAACCATCTGAGCAGATGCAGGAGGCTTCATCCAGCCACGGTCCCTCAATTTTTCATTTTCTCCCCTGCTTCCCGGAGTCCCCAGACAAAGTCGGCGTGCGCGTGGCGGCGCACATGCATGCCTTGGCTCAGAACACCTCCACTCTGCCCACCCATGGCCTAGCGCCGGTCTCTGGCCCTGCCTGCACCACCAGCATGCCTTCATGTGGTGGCGGTAAAAGGCTGGGAGAGAGAACCTCCCCTACCCAGACAAGGAAAGCTGCCAGTGGCTGCTCGATCCTCACTCAGCACCCCCAGCATCCTGTGCTCATTCACGATCAAAGGTCGCCAGTGTGGTGAGAGGCAAGGTGTCCAGCGCCACAGCCCTTTACGCCACTGGGCCAGCTCTGTAGGGATCTCTTGACAGCCAGGGAATGAAGGGTACGTTCCCCTTCATTTTGGAAGTTAGCAAAGGAAGTAGGCAGAACCAAGGGCTGGTTGAGGTGAAACTCTGAGACCACCTTGGGGTGAGCACCGAGAACCACCTTGACTTTGTAAAAGATGGTGTATGGTGGGTCTGTGACCAGGGCATGTATTTCAGAGACTCTACGAGCAGAAGTGATGGCCACCAGGAAGGCAGTCTTCCAGGTCAGGAACTTCAATTCACACGTGGCTAGGGGCTCAAAAGGTTTACTAGTGTGCATATCCAGCATGAAGTCAACATCCCAGGCAGGCACCGGCTTCCTAACCAGAGGCCTTGTGTGTAGAATGCCTTTGAGGAATCTCTTGAACAAAGGCAGCTGAGCCAGAGACACATTCTGGACTGGCTCGTGATAGGCAGAAAGCGTGCATAGGTGTACCTTGACCATAGAATACTGCAGTTCTGCATCTGAAAGGTCTAACAGGTACCCCAGCACTTTATTCTGTGGGCATCGGAATGGATCCAGAGGGATCTTAGCACACCATAGTGAGAAACACTTCTATTTAGCGGTATAAGTCTTCCTGGTGGATGGGCTAACATGTTGCCAAGAGAATCTGTGAGATTCTCTGGGAAACCCTGAACCTCCCCCACTTCGATCTCCTCAGGAGCTAGGCATGGAGACGGAGAGTGTAGACTGGAATGAACCAGGGATCTGTGTCAGGAGGTCTGTCCGTAGAGGTAGTTGCCTCCGACAACTTGCTGATTAATGGAAACCAGATATATCGAGGCCAGTATGGTGCAATTAGGATCATTTTGACCCCCTGTGCCTCTAGTCTGAGCAGCACCCTCCGAACTAGGGGTAGTGGGGGAAATGCATACAGAAAGCATCTTGTCCACTGCAGTCTGAATGCATCTTGACAGAAAACACCAGGTTCTGGATTTCTGGAGCAGAATAGAGGCAGTTTTGTGTTGAGTGGGTATGCAAAAAGGTCCACATCCAGACTGCACCACTTGTCGAAGAGTGACTGAATGACGTCTGGTGCAAGTGGCCACCTGTGAGAATCTGCCAGATTGTTCTGAATCCCTGGCAGACAGACTGCCTGAATCAGAGCACTGTGTGTTCAAGGCACCATTCCCATACCCTCATGGCTTCTCTGCGTAAGGGGGTAGGAGTGGGCTCCCCCGTTTGTTGATGTAATACATCATCGCCTTGTTGTCCATCTGAAACAGGATCACTTTGTGACAGAGTACATCCCTTCAGGGCTCGAACACCATACAGGACCGCTCTCATCTCCAGAACACTGATGTGCAGATGAGACTACTCCTGAGTCCATGTTCCCGGAGTGTGGAACTCCAGGCAGTAAGCCCCCCCAGCCAATCAGAGATGTATCCATGGTGATGGTAATCGGAGACTCTGAAGAGGCAAAGGGCAAACCTTGTTGAAGGTGGTCTTCCTGGATCCACCACGCAAGTGCTGCCTCTGAGTTCCTTTTTCTTTTCTGTACATAAATGTTACTGTTTAAGTTGTGGCCTTGTTAAACGGCTTACTGATTGTTTGTAACACTGTCTACTATGTTTTTGTACTTAATGACGTGGAACCTTTGTAAAAGAGCCTTGACTCAAAGGTATTAATTCCTAGAACAATAAACTTCAACCTCGATGGGGTAAGACTGTGGATGTGTTGTCGGGGACCACTGTGTGCCGAACATCCACTGAGTGGTCCTTATGTGTAATTGAGTCAGAGGCACCGTGAACACGGAGGAAGCCATGAGATCCAACATCCATTGCAAAGAGTGAGCTCGCACAGGGTTGTTCTCTCTGATGAAGCGAACCATCTGGAGGATGTCGTTCCTCCTGTCCTGCGGGAGGAAGACCCTCGCTTTGGAAGAGTCAAGGAGTGCCCCTATGAAGAGTAGCTGTTGGGAGGCCTGGAGTTTCTACTTTTCCAGGTTCAGAATAACCCCCATGGAGGTGAGGAACTGAGACGATGTGGAGACTGCCTCCTGTGTCTCCTGCCTTGACGGGCTTGCCAAAAGCCAGCTGTCCAGGTATAGAAAGACTTGAATGCAGAACTTTTGGAGTTGTGCAGCGAGAATTGCAAAACACTTTGTAAAGACTCGAGGCGCCAAGGAAAGCCCAAAGGGCAGGACTCAGAATTGGTACTGGTGACCCAAGGCCACAATGTGGAGGTACTTGAGGTGAACTGGGTGCACCGGAATGTGCCGGTAGGCATCTTACATGTCCAGGGATGCCAACCAGTTATACTGATGGAGTGGTAGATTTCCTAGGGAGATCATCTTGAACTTCTCCCTGAACAAGAACTTGTTTAACTTTCTGAGGTAGAGAATTGGGCGCACGCCACCCGTTTTCTTTGGAACCAGAAAGCAATGGGAGTAGAAACCAGTGTTCCTCTCTGCCCAGGGAACCACTTCGACTGCTCTGTTTCTGAGAAAGCCCTGTATCTCGGAAGTGAGAAAGTCCGACTGAGCGGCAGCCAGACTGTGCTGTCGCTTGGGTGGAAGATCTGGAGGGACCTCCGCAAAATTCAGGGAGTAACCCTCCTGAACAATCCGGAGGACCCATTTGTCCGAGGTGATGGCTTTCCACTGATTGTAGAACTGAGTCAGACAACCTCCCACTACCTCGGAGATGTCCACCTCAGGCAGCTGAGGTGGGACTGGGGACAGATTTTTAGAGGGTTACATTGGGCGCTTTCAGGCCCCATGCCTTGTGCTGCGTTTTCTTTTGTGGCTGAGGAGTCCTCTGCCTCTACCTCGAAAGGACTGCTTGTCACAAAATTGTTGATGGTTTCCGCTCCTTTATGGAGCAGGAGTTGGGCCTGCTGGCTAATGGCATCATAGTCCTGTCTGAGCGGCCTCCAGTGCTTGCTTAACTTGAGGCCCAAACAGATAAGCACCAAACGGGACATTCATGACCCGTTGTTGGGCATCAGAAGAAAATCCTGATGTTCTGAGCCAGAAATTCCGCCTGATACAAATTCCAGCAGTGGCGGCCCTAGCAGCAGTGTCACAGGCACACATAGAAGCTTTCAGCTGATGACTGTTGGATTCTGTGCCCCTCGTAATAGTTTGCAGAAGTTCCATGATAGAGTTGGACTCCGGGAGATTCTCAACCACTGACTTAAGAGAGTTCCAAAGCACATATTCATATTGGGAGAAGTGCCACTGATAACTGACAATATGCATGCTCAGAGTAGCGGCTGCAAAAGCCAGTTTCCCCAAGGTGTCAATTTTGCGAGATTCCTTATTGATAGGGCGAGCAGATGCCTCCTGAGGGAGAACAACTTTGTCGTTCTCTGCAAGGACCACCAAAGCACCTGCAATGAGTTGTGATGCCAAGGAAGGCCTGTCCTTGGGGGGTATACTTCTTGTCTATGGACTTGGCCACAGAAGGAATCAGAGCCGGCCTCACTCACACAGCCTGAGACAAGGGCTCAAAGGGGGGGGGGGGAGAGAGACTGGAGGCGTAAGACTCATAGGGACACTGGGAATATGGAGTAACTCACGGCACAAAAGACCACCTGGATCCACAGCAGAAGTCTGTAGGGCAAAGGTCATCCCCATGTTCTTGGGGAGAGACTGACAAGAAAGATCTTTGACTAATGTCTCAGCTGAGACAGAAGGCTTCTCACCAAGGTACGAGTCATCTTTGCCGTTGTCAGACAAAATCAGTTCATGGTCAGACTTATTGTTCTCTACCTCGACCCAGCAGAAATCAGGCCCCAAGAGGTGAAGCCAGGGGTAGAAAGACACTAGAACCGACAACGGTGTCTATGACCTCCGTGCTGCACATGGCACCGGAGGAGTCGGCGTCAATGGACACAGAACCAGTGTCAGAGAACCACCACCAGACCCAGAAAGAGAGGAGGAGGGAAGCGGTTCTTGTGCCGTCCCCTGCGAAGAGTCAAGGTGGGGGGGGGAGGCATGTGGAATGGGTGTTAATGGCATCGGTACCGGCGTGGGTGGGAATGTCCGCTGCAGATACTGAATGCACGTGTCATCCTGAATGCCCCGACCAGAGCCCAATGGCATCTAGGCCCCAGAACCTGGTCCAACGGAAGAGGCAGTTGAGAAGGACGCTGTACCCACTGCTCCATAAGAGCGGCCTAGTGATGAAATTGCTCACTGGAAACCCTGCATGAGGACAGAGAGGGGCTCTGGCATTGAGAGTCCCGGCTGTTAAGAGCGGAGGTCACCAGGGACCAGGAGGAGTTGGAGTGTGCCTGACACTCTCCACAACCGAAGACTCCCTCGCAGACGTACCAAGGGGCGGCCTCAAGTGGTACCATCTCTTCTTCCTCAGTCGGAAAGAAGAATTTGAGGTAGAATGGTGCCCGTTCCCCGACAGACTGGGATCAGGCTCGCTTCTTTCTGTGCTTACGAAAGGACTGCCCTCCCTCTTGACCACCGGACTGCCCGTGGTCGGACCCCCCTCCGGAAAGGGGAGCGGACCAGACACAGCCCCACTGCCAGAACAGCTTTCCAGCGAAGTCTCCCTACAGTCATCAAGACCGTCCATGGTAGGGATGCCACAATAACACGCTATATCATGATAATTACCACTGACGATAACTTATTGTTGCATAAAAACATTATCGTGGTTATCGTGCAGCACAATATACCGCGATATACAATGGTAAAGCACCTCAGATTGCTTTACCAACAGCGCATCCCTTTCCTGGTGCAACCATAGTTCCTGATTCCCCACCATCCTCCTATCAGATTTTTTGTATTTTTTCTTAAAATAAGAAATGCAGTGCTGGCCATGTGGCATGGAGTTTTGAGGGCCTGAGCACCTCACCTGTCGCCATGCTGGTAAACCAGGTTCAGAAATAGACCTGGGTTGTACGAGGGCTGACTGCATGAAGCACTGAGCATCCCCTGATGACTCCCCTTTTTCATTCTGACATTTTTTTATCCCTCTGGGTAGCCCCTGACAGGAGCTGTGGCCTCCCCTCATGAGGAGATTAACCCCTCCAGCTCCTGACATCCCCATATTGCCAGCCCCAGTCAGTCCCCCACGGATTGCCCCCCGTAGCAGGGCCAGGAGAGGTGGGGGGGGGGGTTGGCACTCCCCCCAAAGACCCAATCCAGATCGCTGGGACTGAATGTCGCAGATGCCGGGAGCCATCACTGAGCCTGCCAGCGCTTCATTTTTCCTGTTTTCTCCCGTCCCCCCCTCCTTCTGATGTCATGACATTGGTGTGTGTCTCCCAACCAGTACTGCCCTCCAGCCATTGCCAGAGGGCAGTCAACGAGCGGGATAACATGTTCTCCCTCCCCTGAGAGAAGATAGCAGTACTCTCTATGCTCGATCCTCTCTCGCCCTGCTGACCCGAGCTCGTTCCCGAACCCGGGTTGCCGGTGTGGAGCAAGGTGTGGCGTCCATCATCTCAACCCTCCGCACCACCGGGCCGGCAATGGCTCTCCTTCTGTGAGGAGAGGGGACAGAGCAATTCATTGCATGACTGCAATCTCGAGAAGGCTGGATGATGCAGCAGTAACAGCCTTCTAACTGGGTTCAGGGGTCGAGTATGTATGTCACATACTCGCACCATTGCATGTGTGCCAGCCCAAGGGATGGGAAAAAGAAATGGGGGGGGGGGGTGTATGTGCACCAGTCGACTTACTTAGATAAAACTGGCAGATAAGGACTGCTTGGCCTATCTAGTCTGCCCACTTTCCCTACCTAATGTGACATCGCAGACCCTACTTGATCTCCAGCTTTACCCTCCCTTTCCTAATCAGTAAGGTTCTCTTATGCCTGTCCTATGTGTTCTTGAATCCCGTTACTGTTTTTGCCCCGACCACTTCCACTGGGAGGCTTTTCCAGGTATTCGCCACTCTTTCTGTGAAGAAGTACTTCCTCACATTTCTCCTGAATCTACCCCCTCCAGCATCAGAGCATGACCCCTTTTTCTTGAGCACCTTTTTTTCTTAAAAATGCTTCCCTCTTGTACTCTATTTGTACCCATGAGGTATTTGAAAGTCTCTATCATATCCCCCTCTTTTCTCCAGAGTGTACATATTGAGGTCCTTTAGCCTCCCCTCATAGGGCTTTTGATGCAGGCCCTGCATCATTTTAGTTGCCCTCCTCCTGACTGCCTCTACTCTACATCCTTCTGGAGATGTGGTCTCCAGAACTGAACACAGTACTCTAGGTGAGGTCTCACCAATGATTTATACTGCGGTATCACCACCACCTCCCTCTTTCTGCTGGTGATACCCCTTCCTATGCACCCTAGCATCCCACTAGCTCTCCCCCACTGCCTTGTCACACTGTTTGGCCACCTTTAGGTTGTCATATATGATTACCCCAGGTCTCTTTCCTGCTTGGTGGTCATCTGTACCACTAACCCCCCCATCTTGTATTTCACCCTGGGTTTCTTTGCCCCAAGTGCATGATTTTGTGCTTCTTAGCATACAATCTAGTTGCCACACTTTTGACCACTATTAATTTTTTTCCATACACACACCTGCCCCCGGAGAGTATACCCTACTGCAGATCTTTGTGTCATCTGCAAAAAGGCATACCTTCCCTACTAGCCCCTCTGCAATGATGCTAATAAGACATTAAAAAGAGGACCAGTCACAGTACTGATCCTTGTTGCACCCCACTGGTCACCCTCTCTTCCTCAGAGTGAGCTCCGTTTACCACCACTCTGTTGTCTATCCCCCGACCACTTTCTTACCCAGTTTACTACCTTTGGACCTATTCCCAAGCTGCCCAGCTTTTTTATGAGTCTCCTATGTGGAATTGTGTTGGAGGCCTTACTGAAATCTAGGCAGGCTACATCCAAGGCTCCACCCTGATCTAACAAAAGTAACAAGGCTTGTGCTACTTTAACACGGACTCCGATCTGTACTACAAGTTGGGTTAAAATCATAAAAGTAAGTTTTAAAATGCCACCCAGTAGACTTACATGCAGCATGCGCATCTCCGCACTAGGCAAATGATGGTCTCACAAAACAAGGAAGCACGGGGATGGCACTGGCGATCCGGAAGTGTAAGGATTGATGGGCTAACCCCCTAGGGGAAAATATGATCCCTTCCCTTCCTTAGGGGGCTAAGGAGAAAAATGTTCAGCTACTATGGAGGAACTCCCAGTCAGGTAAGGGAGTCTCCTGATGATTTTGCAGGCAAGGAGAAAGTCCAGGAAAGGTGCTCTTTAAACAAGCAAGTAAAAATATCTGCTCATTCACATTTTAACATGTATTGTACTCTGTGGGTATAACACATGTATTAACTGTGTATTTTAATTTTTATGTAAAAAATGCAAGCAATTTTATAGAAACACAGAAACAGACTCTGACGGCAGATAAGGACCGCTTGGCCCACCCAGTCTGCCCATTTCCCTACCTACTGGATAAGCTGCAGATCCTAGCTAACCAACAGCTTACTTTCTACTACCCCCACCAGAATTGCCTTATGTCTGTCCCATGCATTCTTGAATTCCGCCATAGTTTTTGACCCCACAACCTCCTCAGTAAGGCCGTTCCATGCATCCACCACCTGCTCCGTATAAAGTTCAGAGATTTTATTGTGAAAAAATTAATTTTTTTTTTTTTTTTTTTTTACATATTTTATACTCTGCATTATTTTACAACAAAGGCTTCAAAATAATGTGCATAAATGCATAGCATTGCTTGAAAGAGAGTCAAATATGTAAATTATGTAAAAAAATAGAATTTAAATAGTTTTGCTAACACTGTTGTACAAGTGGCAAAATTATCACAATAACAAGGTTATTGCGATAATTTCATCACGGTTACTGAATCGTCAAAAGGTTATTATCGTGACACCCCTAGTCCATGGTAGACTCCGACGATGGCAGAGCTGTGAGAAAACCTTTTTCTTTTTTAAAGAACAATAAGAATAACAAATAGTAAAATTAACTGAACGACTAAATGCTGCTGTCGTACAGACATGAAGAACTGACTCCTGACGGGTGAGTGCCATCATCACTGAAGCACATTCGACGGCAGGAAAAAAGGAATGAGGCAGTTGGAGGGTTGACGCCAAGGCAGCCTATACAGGTGTGAGCTGACCGGCCCTTCTGAAGATTTTTGGCTCCCGCAGGCTCCTAGCACCTCCAGCTAGAACCCAGAAGTGTGAATAAATGGTAAAGACTTGAGTCCAGGAAGATCACCCGATTCTTGATAGGAAAGGAACAGCAAAAAAAGATTTTAAACGAAAAAATATATAGCGTTACAGTCCCTGAGAAAAGAACCAGAACACTACTGTTTAAAAGTAAAAAATGTTGTGGAAAACCCACTGAGGTAACGGTTCCTAAAAAAGTAAGGAATAGGGGCAGCAATCGAAAATAGAAAACTAAAATGTTTACCAAAATGGAAAACAATGTTAATACACGTAGAGGAGAGCTCTCCGAGGCATTTATCTAGGCAGGCGGAGAAATGAAACTGGGCATTTCTCAGAATGCAGCAGTTACTAGGGGCAGCAGTTTGAAACTGGCATGAGCCAGTGAGGGTTCCATCATTTACATACATTCCATTCTCTCTGGGGCAATTCAACACAGGAGGCTGACTGCAATAGTTTAAGCATACTGAGGGATACCTGGGGATTAAGAGAAAGAGAGGTGTAACAGGCCACTGACACAACTGTGGAGGTGGAATACAAGGGGAAGAAGCTGAACTAGCAAGAAAAGTGGGCTATAATTCCAAAATTCTTAGCCCCTAGAGCGCCATCTCCCCCTGCAAGGTCTTGTCCCAAGAGGGATGAGAAAAGGCTATCAAACAGCAAAAATTAAAAATTACTCACCTTAGTAATGTTTCTTCTAACGGAGTCTTGCTGTATTCTGACTATTTCAGTTAGCTCCAGCCTTTAAACTGCCCCGGAGAACAAAGGGTTAACTTTCTATGCAGTGCATAGAATGCTGAGCTCGAGCTCGGTTGAGATCTCTGTTTGTATCCCTTACTCAACCGTCAGATTCTTATGAGCAAAAACTCACTAACTATCCTATGTGGAAATTGTAAAATTTTTTACTAGCCAAGTGGCAACAAGGAGTTTTGGATTCCCAAAAAAGACTCAAGCCAGGAAACCAAAAACCCATACAAATAAAGGATAACAATAACAACAAAAACACCCAAACAAAAAGGGGAGGGTGTGCAAGAGGCACTTCTGGGGTGCAACACTGCACCTGCCCACCCACTTCCCAAAAACAGGTTCTGAGAGGGGAGGCAGGGAGGGAAGTCAGAATACAGCAAGACTCCATTAGAAGAAACATAATTACTAAGGTGAGTAATTTTTTCTTCAAACAACATGAAGTCTTGCTGTATTCTGACTACTGCAGACTATCAAGCAGTACCTCCATGGAAGAGGGACAGAACCTACTTTAGGAATAGGCTCTTAAGTACTGCTGTGCCAAACCGAGCATCACTCTTAGCCTGGATATCCAGAGAGTAATGCTTGGTAAAGGTATGGACTGTTTTCCAGGTGGCTGCTTGACAAATTTTTAAGAGAGGGATATCTCTGGCAGCAGCTAGGGAAGCAGCTGTACCTCTTGTAGAGTGAGCCCTCAGGCCTGAGAGTGGAATCTTTCCTAGATTCTCATAGCAGAATTGTATACAATCCACCTGGCAATAGTTCTCTTAGTGGCAGGTTTGCTCTTTCCCACTTCCCCATAAGTGAGGAATAACTGCAGGGAATCAAACCTGTGACCCTTGGTACGCTCTATGTAGTAGCTAAGGGCTCTTTTAACATCCAGACTGTGTAGCCTCCTCTCTCCTAAGGAAGAATGATCAGTGAAGAAGACAGGGAGAGACATGGACTGATTCAAGTGGAAGTCTGAAACCACTTTGGGCAAGAACCTCCTACTGGTTCTAAGGACCACTTTCTCTCTATGAAAAGAGATAAAATCAGGTTCCACTGACAGGGTTTTCAGTTCACTGATAAGTCTGGCAGAGGTAATGGCTACCAAAAACACAGTTTTCCAAGTCAAGTACTTAAGCTCTGCTGAGGACATAGGCTCAAAAGGAGGAGCATAAGTTGAGCAATGCAAACATTTAAGTCCTAGGCAGGGGCAGGATCCCTAAAGGGAGGATTGGTATGAAGCAATCCCTTGAAAAATTTACAGAACACAGGATGAGATGATAGTGAGGAAGACTTTCCCACTGACCAAAAACCAGACACAGCTGACAAGTGTACCTTGAGAGTAGCTGGTCTGAGGCCAAGGCCATTAAGATGGGCCATATAATCCAGAACTATAGACAATTCAGCTGTGTCTGGAGGAATATGCTTCTTGGAAAACCAAATGCTGAATCTTTTCCATTTGGAGTTGTAAGTCTTTCTGGTGGAAGGCTTTCAAGAAACTCTGAGAATATCCAGGATCCCCTGAGACAGATGCAAATCTGCATACTCTAACTCTTCAAGAGCCATGCCTTGAGATTGAGAGACCAAAGACTGGGGTACCAAATCCTCCCCTGTGGGGAGGTTAACAGGTTGTAATTCCGGGGAAGAGACAGGGGAAGATGGATTGTTAGAGACAGCAACAGGAGGTACCAATGCTGTCTGGCCCAGTCTGGAGCAATCGGAATCACTTTGCAAGGTTGTGACCTTATCTTGACTAGGACTTTGAACAGTAGAGGAAGGGGAGGGAAGGCATACAGAAATTTCCCTTCCCAGTTCAAAATCAGAGCATCCAGAGGGACTGAACCCAAGACTGGGGGTCTGCAGCAAAACAGAGGAAGTTGGTGATTGTCTGGAGCTGCAAAGAGATCTATTTCTGGAGTGCCCCACCTTGAAAAAATCACTTTCAAAAACCAGAGGGTCCAGGGACCAGGGACCATTCGTGATGGCCCTGGGAGATCCAGCTCAGTGCATCTGCCAGCACATTGTCCTTTCCTGGAAGGTGGACTGCTATCAGAGAGGTCTGCAGGGAATAAGCCAGGGACCACAATTTCATGGCTTCCATGCACAAGGCCGTGGACCCGAGTGCCTACCTGCTTGTTGAAGTATCACATGATGGTGGTGTTGTCTGTTCTGACCTGAACCACCTTGTTCTGCACCAACTGAGAGAAGGCTTGCAGGGCCAGAAAAACTGCCCTGAGTTCCAGGAGATTGAGATGAAGGAGGGACTCCTGAGGGGACAACAGTCCTTGGGCTGTGAGATCCACCAGATGAGCTCCCCACCCCAAGAGAAGCATCCGTGGTAAGGACCACTGAATGAGACTGAGTGACAAAAGGGACCCCTTGCCTTAAACTGTCCTGATCCTGCCACCACTGAAGAGCTTGGATCAGTGTCCGAGTCACTGGAATCAGTTTGGTAAGAGGGTCCTTCCTTTGGGACCAAAAAGCCCTCAGATGGAACTGACTGTCCCTCATCTGAAATCCTGCCCCTTGGACCACTGCTGCAGAAGCTGCCATGTGGCCCAAGAGCTGAAGGAAGTGCCTTGCTGGTCGGGACACCTGAAGGCTGAAGGACGAAGCCAGTTCTATAACAACTCTTGCCATTTACAGGGGAAGAAAGGCTCTTGCTTTGACAGTATCTAGCTCTGCCCCTATAAAGGTAAGAAGCTGAACTGGTTCGAGAACTAATTTGGGGAGGTTGAGAAGAAAACCCAGAGAAGTGAACACTTGCAGGTCTGACTTGACTTGGTCTGGAGACTGAGCCAATCGTCCAGGTATGGAAAAATGGAAATCTTTTGCCTTCTTAGAAAGGCAACTACTACTGCCAGGCACTTTGTGAAGACCCTTGGAGCTGATGTTAGGCCAAAGGGTATTGCTTTGAACTGACAATGGCCTGAAGGCAACTTGAACCTGAGGTACTTTCTATGGGAGCACCTGATAGGAATATGAAAGTAGGCATCTTTGAGGTCCTGGGAAACTAGCCAGTCCCCTGGCCTTAGAGAGGGAAGAATTATTCCCAGTCACCATCTTGAACTTTGATTTTAAAAGATGTTTGTTCAGGTATCTTAGATCTAGGATGGGTCGCCACTCCCCTGTCTTTTTTGGGGGTAAGAAAGTTTCTGGAGTACAGACCTTTGCCCCAGTGTAGGGTAGAAACTCTCTATATGGCTCTTAAAGCCAGAAGAGATGAAACCTCTGCCTCCAGGGCAAGGGTCTAGGAGAGACCTGCAGGTGGAAAAGATCTGGTTCTCATCTTTGGAAATTTGTTGAAGCTGAGAACCAGTCCTGCTTACTACTTCCAGGACCCACTTGTCTGATGTAATAGACATCCAGTCCTGGACATAGTAAGCCAGCCTGCCCCCTACAGGGATAGAAGAGTCAACCTGGGCAGACCCATCAGGGTGTCTGCTTGGCAGGGGCCTTAGGCTGAGGAGTGGATACAGCCCTGCTCATCCCCCTTCTGCCTCTCCCTCTGAAGAACCCTGTCTGTGAAAAGGGAGATGAGGCCTGTGCTTGGTAAAAAGGCCTATTAAAAGGCCAGTCCCTGCCCCTAGATTGCTGCCTTTGAGGAGTTGCTTGCCTCTCCTTGGCCTGAGCACTCCTATAATTGGTCCTGTACTCATCCATTTTCTTCATGTAATTCACTGGCTGCTCCCCAAACAGAGAATTACCCACCACAGGAAAATCCATGGCCTTAGCCTGGGTGTCCTGTGAGAGGCTAGTACATCTGAGCCAAGCCATCCTCCGAAGAGCCACAGATGTAGCCATGACTCTTGATGACACATCATTGGAGTCCACAGCAGCATGAAACTGTACCTTCAATGCCTCAGTCCCATCAGCAGCCACCTCCTCCAGCTCTTTGGCCGGCTGGAGGGAGGCCTGTTTAGCCAGTGCCAGTAGAGTGTCCCACCTGGACTTCTGGTACCTGGCTGTATAGGCCATATAGTTCACCTGCCTGAGTCCCAAGGAAGATGCCATGTACTGCTTCTTTGCCATAGCATCCATCTTCCTGGAGTCTTTGTGTAGGGGGTGTGAAGCCAAGGGAATATTTGCCTTGTCACAGGCAGCAGCCGCACAACCCCAACATGGCTCAATCGTTGGTATAAAAACTCCATAACTGAGACTGATAGTGTATACCTCTTGTCAATCCTTCTGTCAAGGAGGAGGTACAGAGCTGGGAGACTTTAGGATTTTTTGTGTCTGCTTCCCAAAGGATTTGTGAAGGGGAATAGAAAGTCTCCTGGACTCTGGGATGTCCAACATTTCCACATAATCAGGCTCCTCTTGATCCTCCGTTGCCTCCTCCATAGGAAGCTGGAGGGTTTCAGCCACTTTTCTGTAAAACAGATAGTGGGAAGGGGACTCAGAAAGCCCAGGAGGGGAAACACCAGAAGGTCCGTCTGGGGAGATGTCCGGTTCCACAGGCACATCCAGACTTTGACCATCATCTTCAAACTCCCCCCCAAACTGCGGTTCATAAAAGTCTTCAGAGGTATAATCTTGAACTGGGGGAACCGACCAAACCAAATGCCTGCCAAAAGGTGCCGGATCGGTCGGAACCGGGCAAAGTGATTCCACAATCCAAATTGCTCTGGCTATTTCCTCGGCAGTTGGAACATGAACCTCTGGATCTGAACCGGTCGATTTTTCTTTGCGTTTCCTTTTTGTAGGAACCGACCCCTCAGGATTGGCTCTCCTCTTACCTGAAGAAGTATCGCCCTAGTCAGAGGGCACTCCTCCTGGTTCGGTCGGAACCGAACCAGGCTGGCCATCCGGGTCAGCGGACTTCTCGGCCTCCTTTTCCCTAAGCCTACCTAATCTCAAGGGTAGATTGGGGAAATTTTTTTTTACAAATTTGGCAGTCTGTATCGAGGTGTTCAAACCCCAGACAATAAACACAGATGGTGTGGAGATCGGCCTTAGCAAAGACCTCCCCATATTCACTGCAGTGTTGAAACCCAGTGGGCCTGATTTTTTTCTTGGGTTTCTCAGACATGGCCAACCTAACCCTGTGCCCTACCCTACCCCACCTAAAAACTTCATAGTTACCTCCCTAGGGGAACCCTTGGAAGTCGTACCTAAATTTAAATATCTAGGTATGTGGATAGACAACAAGCGTTCCTTCACCGACCACATCGAGGATCTATCAAAGAGGCTTAAAGCACGCTTGGGTTTCTTCTTTAGAAATAGGACCCTCTTTTCTCTTGCAACCATAAAGACTTGTCCAAGCAACATTAGTTCCTTGCTTGACTACGGAGACATTATCTTTATCTCCTCCCCAACCTTGAGCCTATCTAAACTGGACGTACTCTATTACCGTGCTCTTCGCTTCACTACTAACTCTGCGTACAGGACCCACCACTGTGATCTTTATGCAGCAGTTGGGTGGACCACTCTTGCCACCAGACGCCTCC
The DNA here is from genome assembly GCA_016271365.2 of Neoceratodus forsteri. Lineage (NCBI taxonomy): Eukaryota > Metazoa > Chordata > Ceratodontiformes > Ceratodontidae > Neoceratodus > Neoceratodus forsteri. The sequence continues at coordinate 820,490,412 of CM028137.1, read as the reverse complement.
TGCATGCTGGCATTTGGACCCTCAAATTACTACTCCACAAACTGCCTGTCTATTTAACGTCTCTCATGCACATCTCGCATAGCGCCTACTCCCTAAGGAAATCCAACCTTATCCTACTGGATGTTCCCAGGACACGCACTACAGCTGGCCAAGAGAGCTGTCTCATACGCCTCCCCAAACATTTGGAACTAACTACAAGCCATGCTGAAGCTAACCAGCATCGTATCAATTAACTCCTACAAAACACTAGCTATCTCTAAATTAAAGACATGTGTAGGTGCTACTAGGCCCCCCAACACCAAGTCAACTTCCTAGGTACCAACTGACTCTCTACTTATTAAGCTGAAATGTGTTGCATAATTTAGGGCAAGGTTAAAGCTGGAATGTACTGCATATATAGCATAAGGACTTCTATTGTGTATACCTCTTGTATTATATGTTTTTTCTTTGTTGTTCTACATTTTATATTTCCTGTCTATGTAATTGCGAACTGTATGTGTATGTGCCTCAGGACCTCCTTGTGAATGAGCTTGCTCAACGGAATCTTTCCTGCAATAAACTTGAACTAACCAAACTTACCCTTTTTATGGCAACCGCCAGGCAAGACTCCCTTATCGGTTCCTAACCATGTCACGGGTATTGTAAAAAGACGTTCAAAACACTTTTTTTTGTTTTTTCCAAGAACCGATAAGGACCGGTAACACCACACTAATGTAAAACACAAGAATTCACTACAAGTGATTGGTTCAGCCGGCCCGATCTAACACTTTACAATTTCCACACAGAAAATCAGACAAAACCTATCTAGTACTCACGGTACCGCAGACAGAGACTGAACAGACTGTGCGGAATAATTTCAGTTTAAAACAGACACTTTAACCGACTTTCAAACCGTGCTGAAGGAGAAACCTCCGGAGCGACTGTTCAGTGAGGCGGAGTAAAGAATCTGATGGTTGAGTTTCAAAGGGATGCAGACAGAGACCTCAACTGAGCTCGAGCTCAGCATTCTGTGCACTGCATAGAAAGTTAACCCTTTGTTCTCCGGGGCAGTTTAAAGGCTGGATCTAACTGCAATAGTCAGAATACAGCAAGACTTCATGTTGTTTGAAAAGTACAGTTACGCAAGAACTTACTGTAACAGTAGATCTTCGAAAAAAGCTCCTGCAGCAGGCAACACCAGTAAGACTAAGCTGCCAGGCGCTAGGACCCCATGGAAAATTTCTAGTTAGCAATATACAGTGGGGGACCAACCCCGATGTCGGCATATGGTATAAAAGGGGCGGTCCCCCAGTCCTACCTCAGTTCTCCTGCCAGAGACCCAGCAAGCATAAGTAGGAGATCGAGAAGGGTCTTAAGAAAAGCCAACAAACACAGGAGGGAGGGAGAGCAGCACCTGCTGCAGGAGCTTCTCTCAAAGATCTACTGTTACGGTAAGTTCTTATGTAACTGTACTATCTTACTTCGAGGATAGCTCCTGCAGCAGTCAACACCGACAGGACTGAGTTCCAAGCAGTGCCAGGAAACCACCCCTGTTAAAAGGAAGGAGGAAATACAGCGGAGTCAATCCTTCAAGAAAGGAGACCCTGCAGGACCACAAGGCCAAAGCCTGTCCTGCATCTGGAAGCAATGTCCAAACTGTAATGCTTGATGAAAGTGTGGATGGAACTCCAAGTGACAGCTGCGCAAATATCTGCCACCAAAACCCTCCACAGCGAAGTAAAGGAGGCAGACACTCCCCTTATGAAATGGCCTTTAACCTGGCCCGGTGAAGGCTTGTATTTCTGATAGCAGAAAACAATGCAGTTAACCAACCATTTGGATAATGTCTGCTTAGAAACTGGAGCCCCTAAAGTCTTTGGGGCAAATGAAACAAACGACTGATCAGATTTTCTGATAGACTGGGTGCGGTTCTGATAACAACAAAGCACCCTATGGACATCTAGAGCATGAAGTAAAGCCTCCCCTCGATTTGAGTACTCTGGCTACTAAACCAGCAAGTGGATGTTCTGGTTCAGCATAAATTCGGACACCACCTTAGGCAGAAACTTAGGATTTGTCCATAAGGACACCTTGTCCTTGTGGAAAACTGAATAAGGCTCTTCACACATCAGAGCCTGAACCTTGGAAATCCTTTAAGCTGAAGCAACAGCAACTAAAAACAACGCTTTCCATGACAGAAAGTGTAGGTTGCAATCTGCGGCTGGTTCAAAACGAGGCAAATTAAGTTTCTCTAACATAAACAGAAGCTCCCATGGAGGGACAGGGTCCTGAACAGGAGGTTTTAGCTGTAGAATGCCCCCGTAAAAAGGTATGAGACAGGTCCAGCTGGGCAAAGGTCTTGCTCTCAATAGGTGCATGATACATAGAGCTGGCAGACAAATGCACCTTAATGGAGGAGTAACCCAGACCTGAATCTGACAGAGAAAGAAGGTACTCCAAAACCGAGGTCACTGGACAGGTGAAGGGTTAAAGGGAACAGGCAGAAGCCCACAGACAGAACCGTTTCCACTGCATAGCACAAGTAGCTTGGGTGGAAGGTTTCCTAGCAGCCATGAGAACCTCTGCCACCCTAGAGGAAACCCCAAAATGGGTGACCGCTAAGTCTACAGGAGCCATGCATTCAGAAGCAGTGACCTGAGATCTGGATGGACTAAGGTGCCCTTGTCCTGGGAGAGCAAGTGCGAGCTTAAGGGCAGGGGGACTGGAGGCTCTGCTGCCAATTGCTGGAGTAGGGGAAACCACATCTGCCGTCGCCAACGAGGAGCAATGAGAATCATGTCCTCTCCTTCCGCATGCAGCTTAAAAAGAACCCTCTGCAACAGTGGAAAGGGAGGAAAGGTGTAGAGAAACCTTCCTGTCCAGCAGAGGGACAATGCATCTCGCCAGAAAACACCAGGCCCTGGATCGGGTGAGCAGAAACTGGGCAGTCTGGCGTTGAGTGGGGATGCAAAAAGGACCAACTCTGGATGTCCTCACTTGTCGAAGAGGTCATCTGCAACTGCTCCCACTCATGAGCCTTGGACTGAGACCGGCTTAGGCTGTCGGCCAAGGAGTTTTGGACACCAGGAACATGGACGGCTGTCAGTTCCATACCGTGATTTATGGCCCAGTACTAGACTCTCATGGCCTCTCTGCAAAGGGGATACGAGAGCGTGCCCCCGTTTGTTGATGTAGAAGACCACGGACATGTTGTCCATCTGTATCAACAGGGAGCCTGGAGGGAGATCCGGCTGAAAAGCATGCATGGCGTAAAGGATCGCTCTTATCTTCAACACACTGATGTGGAGATCTTGCTCCAGTGGGGAAAACACCCCTTGAGTCTGCTTGTCTACCAGGTGGACTCCCTAGCCCAGGCCCGATGCATCTGTGGTCAGAATTCGACATGGTGAATCCCTGTAAAAGGGGACCCCGCTGACGAGGTTGGGCAGTTCGAGCCACCATCTTAGCGTCTGCCAAACTGCCTCTGAAACAAGTACCTGCTGATACAGGTCGTCTGAGCGCTGGTCCCACTGAATCCAGAGGGTCCAATGGGGTACCCTCATATGAAGGTGCACCAGAGGGACTGTGGGTATAGCAGTCACCATGTGGCCCAGAAATCTGAGGCAGGTCCTGGCTGGAATACAGGGAGACAAGGAGACTAGGTGGGCTAGGAGTTGTAGCCTTTCTGCCCTGTCCTCCGGTAGAAAGGCCTTTCCCCTGTTCGGTGTCCAGAATGGCTCCTATGTACTGCAGTCTTCGGCTGGCTCACAGAAATGACTTTGGGAGATTCAGAGTAACACCCAGAGTCCTGAAGAGCGTAAAGGTGTCTGCTAGAATCGTTAGCAGCTGGTCCCTTGTGGAAGCCACCAGCAGCCAGTCGTCTCGGTAAGGAAAGATGTAGTGTCCTCTCCTTCCAAGGGCTGCAGCCACCACCGCTAGGTATTTGGTAAAAATGCGAGGAAACAAGGACAGTCTGAAGGGAAGGGCCAGGAATGGGTAGTGGGACTCCTGGAAGTGGAACTGCAGGAAACATCTGTGGGGCTGAAAAACCTGAATATGCAGATATGTGTCTTGCATGTTCAGAGAGCAAAGCCAATCCCCCCGGTGGAGGAGGGGTAGTAGGCCTGGAAGGGTGACCATTCTGAACTGTTTGTACTCCACAAACTTGTTCAGCTGACTCAGGTCCAAAATTGGCCGTAGGTCCTGTTTTCTTGGGGATAAGGAAAAAGTGCAAGTAACTGGAGGCAGTATAGCACAGTGGTTTAAGGCTCTGAGCTGCAAACCTGGAGACCTGAGTTTGAATCCCACAGCCCCCACTTGCATACTGTGTGACCCTGAGCAAGTCACTTAACTTCCTTGTGCTCCCAGGTCACACCTGTAAACAAGCCTTCAGCTTAGTCTCTCTCCTGGTTAAAAAAAAAAAAAAAAAAAAAAAAGCTCTTTCCCCTCTGTTCCCAGAGAAACAAGTTCTGTTTATTTTTATTTTAGTCTTTGGTAACCGGGTAAGGCTTTATCTATGGCTTTTCTGGACAGCAGAGACTGGCTCTCCTCTCGACTGAGGCTGAGATGAAAGGGAGGGTAATGAGAAGACACAGGGGGATTGTCCGGTATGACCTCGGTGAACTCCAGAATGTGGTCCTTTTCAATAAGCTGTAGTACCCACTGGTCTGATGTGGTGCTTCTCCACCCTTCGAGGCAGAGGGAGAAGCAACCCCTACAGACTCCCCCAAATGCTCTGCTGGAGGAGAGGGGTCGGGCAAGGAGTCAGGAAAATGCACTAGGAGTAGGAAGGGAATGCTGGGAGGTATTAGAGGATCTAGGACCGAAGCCTCCTTCTGGCTGAGAGGTAGCCTTCCTCCTGAAGGTTCCTCTGGGCTGCTGGCCTTGGGACTACTGACCCTTAAGGCGTTGAAAAGGCTGATGCAGATGCTTGGAGGGGACTGGTTCCGATCTGTACATTCTGTAGACAGACTAGACCGCTTTCCCTGAATCCTGGAGCCCCAGGATGATCTTCTCGATGGGTTCCCCAAAAAGCACCGAACCTTGAAAGGGAGTATCTAAAATGCCCTCCTGCAGGTCCTGATGGAAGCTGGAAACTCTAAGCCAAGAGTATCGGCACAAACATATACCCATCACTGCAGCTCTAGCAGAAGTGTCAGTGGCATTGTAAGCACACCACAAGACATGCTTTCCTACGTCAGCCCGACTGGAGGATATCCAGCAACTCGGAGGTCTGAGGTGATTCGGATCGACTTTTGGCCATCTCGAGGGCTTTCTTCCACAAGGTGTTCTGGTATTTCACCACGTGAGCTAAGAAATTGAGAGAGCGGATGCTGCACGTGGCTGAAGAATATACACTGCGACCCATTTGGTCCAGCCATTTGAACTCCTTCTCCGGGGGCTGGGAACTAAGATGTTGGGGCTGTTGGACCTTCCATGGGCTGAAGTTAAGATCATGAAATCGGCCCTAGGATACTCTGCCAAGAAAGATTAGTTCTTAGGAGCTTTAGAGCCTATCAGACTTTTTAGGAACAGCAGGAGCTGAAGAGAGGTGCTTCCATGCCAACATAGTCGCATCTTGGTAGAAAGGAGCGGGGGGTCAGGACTACAGGTCTGGGGTCCTGCAGCTCCAGATGCTCGGCTAGCCGGCACCGTTCTGGGTCTAGGTCCTCAGTATCCCAATCGCTGAGTAACTGGATGTGCCACATGACGTCCATGAATGTGGGATCATCAGGAGGGGACCGAGGCATATGGACTGGAGCGGGTGAAAACCCATCCTCCCCAGATTCAGAATCATAAGAGGAGCTCCTGCTACAACTCCTAGAATCCAAGGACCAGGAAGAGGACCTGTGACACCGATGGTCTGGAGAGCTGCGTTGACGCGCAGAAGTAGATCTGAAAGAGGAGCGCCTTTTCTTACCCCTGGGGGACCTGGTGTCCTTTGGCTCCGGTTGAGGCATGGTCCTCGGCGGAGGGATCTACTCCCCAGGTGGAGATGCAGAAGCCCTTGGCTGTGGCTCTGGAGAGGGTGTCTTGGGCCCAGTAGGCAGTAAGTCTCTCCTGACGGTGTTCCACCATGAGTCAAAGAGAGCCCCTACTTCCAACAAAGAGATCAGTGTGGTCCCTAGAGCCGGAAGAGGATTTCCTGATGGGCCTTGCGGCGGATTAGAGAGTGGTGCTGGGCCTGAAGGGCCTTGAAGGGTCGCATGGTGGGTATCTGGCGTCAGGTTGCTGGGTGTCTGACCGACAGGCGTCTGGTCTATAGGCAGCTGCTCTTCGGACGTCGGCCCCACAGGGGTTGAAGGACTGGCCGGCGAAGACCAAGAATCTGGTGACTTGGAGGAAACCACCTAGTTCGAGTCCAGGGGAGCTGGAGTCGAACTGGCAGACGCCTGCTGTATCCGGACCGGGGTACCGGCCGGTGTCAGCTGAGGTGGCATCCGCTTAGGGGAGTGAACGTCTGACTTATGGTCATGCTCCTGGTGCCGAGAAGTGCAGATGGACCCTGATGTCTGGTCTGATGGAGCCGACACCCCAGCCAGGCAGGCGGAGGGTAAAGACCCTGTGCCCGAAACAGAAGCACCGGCTTGGCCTCCTGGTTTAGGTCCCATAAGGTGAACATAAGACCTAAAGCACAGGGGAGTAAGAGGCAAAGAAGGCCCTTGCCCCAAAGACCCCTGCTGGACGTCAGCACGAGAGAGTGTGTGTGTGTGTGGGGGGGCCTAACCAACGGCAACCCGGAGGAAGTGAGGGCGGCTGGGGGGCCGAGTCTGACCTCTTGTGGGAGGAGGAATTTTAGTCGGTCACCGCATGGTGCGGGGACCGAGGACACGAGCTCAAATGGGACCTCTCCTGGCCCTTATCCCGGTGAGAGTGCTTCCCGTGGGACTTCTCCCTGTGGTTGCCTGAGGAGGGCAAGGTCCCTGTGGCTTTGGAGGAACTAGCTGAAGATTTCATGGTGGCCAATTGCTGCTCGAGCAGAAAGCTCTTGAGGGCCTTCAGGCAGTGGATCCTAGTCCTGCTGTTGAAGCTCCAGCAGTGTTTGCAGGCCTCAGTGTCGTGGTTAGGGCCCAGGCAAAACAGGCAGGCTGAATGGCCACTGGAGTGAGGAATTTGCTTGCTGCAGGCACACTTGTTAGTCCGCTGCTCTGGAGATGAAGATGGTGATGATGAAGAAGGCATGCAGAAATAACTTTTACACTGGAAAAGTGAAAAATAAAAAAGGCGCAAGTAAATGCAAAAGTGGTGTTGACTGTGAGGAGAAGGCGTCCGTGGAGCTGATGTGCACTGGTCGACAGTGGGAAAAGAACTGAGGGAGGACTGGGGGACCAACCCTTTTATACCAAAGGCCGATGTCGGGGTGGGCCTATGTCAAGGGTGCAGTCCCCCACTGTATACTGCCAGCTAGAAGTTTTCCGTGGGGTCCTAGTGCCTGTCGGCTTAGTCCTAATAGTGTTGCCTGCTGCAGGAGCTATCCTCGAAGTAAGATCTATAGATCACCTTCACGTAAAGGGTGGAGGAGGGTGGGGAGAAACAAAGGCTGGAACAGCCCACCTGGAATAAAAAGGTTCTCTCTTTCTCTTTACTCTTTTTTTTTCTGGAAAGGAAAGAGGGTAAAAACATGGACCCAGTAAGAAACTTTCCAAAAACATTTTGTGTGTGTGTGTTTTTTTTTTTTTTAACAAAGGGAAAGCTAATGAAAAGGGTTAGGGGAGAATCGCCCTTAAGACAAAAGTCCCCTTCCTTTTTTTTTTTGGTCTATTTTTCTGAGGGGCAACACAGGGATGTGTAGAAGGAACACGTCCTCAAAGAAGTTGGCCTCTTAATACCTCCCCCCTTTTTTGTTTTTACAAAAAAAAGAGGATAAGGCTGAAAGGAAAGGAAAGGGAAGGAGGAAGACTGCCCAGAAGCCTGTCCATTGCGGGGCAAGGTGAGCGGGTTGCAGTGATGAATGGTGAAGATATTCTGAAAGATCAAGAATTACGTTGAGTACTTTTTTTTTTTTTTTTTTTTATCCCTGGCACCCCACTCCATGAAAGGACTCAGCCCCGCCAGCTCACACCCCCCATGCCCAGGTTGCAGGTGGGGCCGTTAGAGCAGCGCCCTCTCCCCATGGTAATGTGCCTGGCTCCTCCCCAGCGTGAGGCCACAGGAGCAGGATCCCACCCGGCGGACACTGTTGGCAGTAGGGGCGGCGGAGTGGGGCTTCAGCCTCGGGACCAGTATTTTTGTGTGCGGCTGTACCTGGGGGCAGGGACATGCAATGATGACCCACCTCGCCCCCCACAGGTTACAGCACTGGCACAATGGATCCCCCAGCCTCCACCAGGAATCTGTGACGTGCTGGACACACTACCCCCCCCCCCCCGAGAAGGAGAGCAGTCCCTAGGACGCTCAATCCTTCTCCCAGCCAGACCTCCGAAGTCCTGAGTCTGTTTCTGAAACCAGGTCGTCGGTGTCGCAGACGGACGCACTGCATCTGCGTTGGCGGGCCAGCTGAGTATGTAATTTTCATATCTTCCAAGAATCAATCTTCATTCATCACTGGTAGGTCTGAGTACCAATCCACCACCAAATGGTGGTGCTGGCAAACCCTGAAGGAAATGGTTGTTCCCTCAACCTGCTGTGGGGGGAAGACACAGAAAGGCAGGGGCCTCTCATGGGCCTGGAAAGGCCAGAGACTGGTCAGGGGAAGCTCCCATGGCCTGGAAGCAGGAATGCACCCCACAAGCGCATGCCTAGCCCTACGGGAGAAGTGGGCCCACTGGTTAACGTGAGGCAATCACCCTATGCCGGGCCAAGGGTGACAACTGTTAGACACAGCCATGCTGTACACCTAATGCAGACTGCAGTTTCCACTAGTCTGGAGGCTACCTCGCTGGCGTCGTAGGACACCCTTGCCTGGTGTCTCAACAGCTCCAGACCTTGAGCAGAAAGGCATATGGCCTGTCTGGTTGCCTCACAATCTGGCAGAGACACTATGAGCTGAGCAAGCATAACCCACAGGTGCCTACCATGGGATACCTGCTGTGCCTGGTGTGCAGCAATGCATAACATGGTGTATGCCGCAGAGAAAACCCTACAACCCCTAATGTCAAACTCAGCTGAGTCAGACTCTGGGGGACGGTTGCACACTGGGTGTCTATGCCAGAGGTAATGTCCAGGAGCTGGACCCCAGAAGAGGGGTTGAGCATGGCTCTTGGAGATCCCAGGGGCATGCAATACCTGCACTGGGCGTCCCTCGGGGCTGGAGAGGGAGCAGAGAGATGGAGCTAGATGTCTCTTGATGCCTCTGCAAATGGCTGAGGCCATGGAGGTATGACTGTGGAGTCATGATTGTACTCCTCAAGGAAGGACAACATCAGATGTGCAGGACTGCGGCCAGAAAAGTGGGACAGTTGCAACTCCCTCATCTCTGAAAGGAACTGCTGATAATGAGTGTAGTCAGCATCAGAGGAGAGGTGGACAGAAGAGTCCTCTTCCTCAGTGGAGGAAGACGAAGGAGGAAAAGAGCTGGACTTGGGGTGGTGGTTCTTGGGTTTCAGGCCGAAAGACAGTCTGGTCCATTGCCCTCAGGTAGATTGGGAAGGCACATGCCGAAGCCCTGGATTGCTCCCAGGTCAGGGGTCCCGTAGGATCAAAAATGCCCGGGGGGAGGAGGGACAGGCAGAGGAGGAGGTGGGTCATGAAAGATCAGGCCAGATCCTCTGCCAGGGCTATGAGACCGAACAGGTGACCTACCCTGAGGCGGGGGGGGGAGTGGGGGCGTGCATCTTGTCCACCTGGAACGCCCAGCGTGAGAGGGGCGATCTGGGTGGCGCCCTTGGGGGCGACCCCCAGGTGGGGATATCGGAGCTGTAGAGGTCCCACAAGGCAGCCCCTATCCCCACCTACAGCATGCCCAGACGGTTCCGGGGGGGCAGCATGCCCATGTCCCAGTTAGTGAGTATAACAGTGAAGGAGTGGAACCAGTAACTGACATCTAGAGCGTCAGCAGGACTTTGACGGTTGACTAAGGTAAGGGACCTCTGCACTACTGTGCAACAGTCACAGCTAGGAAGGGCAGAAGGTAAAAGGTAGGCCACAACAGGGAACAGGAGCAACACCTTATCTAGGGTAGGAGTATAAAGAGATTTAAACAAGGCATAGGGGAACACAAATAGAAACAAAACAAAAACGACAGAAAAAAGAGAGAAAACTAGAAACACCGTATCAGGAGTAAGGGTACAAAAGTATTTCCAGGTAACAAGGAAGAACAGAAATTGAGAATTCTGGGAGTGGTAGTTTTCAGAGAGATCTACTGGAGACTGTGATGCTGCCCCACCTGCAAGAACCTCTCTGAGTTGAGGGCAGAGGTTGCTAGACTACAGAGCGAGTAGGCTAGGATTTAGGGGATCTCTTCCTCCATCCAGGGGCCATCAAGTATGCCATAGCTACCTCAGAGAATGCCAGCAAGGAGAAACAGCTGGGGTGGTAGGACAGAAGCACATTCCTTAATCATTACCACTACGAAACTCCTACGCTGCTCTGGTGGGGTGGAACTACCGGGAGGATGCACCTGCGCTAGTGACCAGGGAGGATGTAGGGGCCCCTCCACTGTGGAGACCCGAAGGAGGGTGGTAGAGGACCCCAGAGGAGGAGGAAGCAACTTCTGGTGGAGGGCTTGATTGTAAGGGGGACAGATTTGGGAACAGGAAGGGTTGGGGGGGTGGAAGACAGGTTAGGTGCCTACGTGGTGCCACGGCCCTGAGGGATGGGAAGCAGATCCTGAGGATCGCTAGGGCAGCAGGCCGGGAGCGAGAGCTGGATGTCACTGCCCACCTGAGGATTAATTACCCGGCTAGGGACAGGGCTGGGTAGTGCTGGAGGAGTTTAGGGAGCTGGGGAGGGGTCTTAGGTAGCTTGCTCAGTGGCTGTTGCTGAGGTGATGCCTGCTTACGACAAGTGGGAGGAGAGGGCTCTCCAGACTAGGAGTTTCAACTCATGGCTGAAGGAATGGTGCAGAGAGGAATGGTTTGGCTACATTGGAGACTGGGGACCCACCTCGGTGGATAAGGACCTATACAGGGGAGATGGCATGCATCCATCTGGAGTGGACATGCCGTCCCCAGTGGACGGCTTAAAGGCTACATTAATGAACATTTAAACTAGCCGAGGGAGTGGCAGAAGCAATCAGGTAGGCAGAACCTGACCCCATAGGATGAAGTAAAGAGCAAGTAGAATCTGAAGGTGCAACTTAATAAAGGAAGCAAGGTGGTACAGATGAAGGGGAAGGGAATAGGAGTATTACAAAGAGAGGGGGAAGAAAGGAGGGAGGGCAGAAAAGGAAAAAAAGGGGGTATTGAGCAGAGCTGAAACAAAATCTGGAAAGTCACATGTGTAAATGCTAGAATTCTAGGAAATAAGATTCTAGACCTAGAGGTCATCATGGTAGAGGCCAACCAGAATACTGTAGCCATTACAGAGTCATGGTGCACTGAAAACATGACTGGGACATGGTTGTACCAGGATATATTCTGTTCAGGAAGTACCATGTGTGAAGGAAAGGAGGAGATGTGGTGCTTTATGTGAAGGAAAGCATAAAAATGATGGAGATACAGGGAATACAGGGGGAGGCAGAGGTACTGTGGGTCACCCTGGAGATGGGGAGTGGAGCCATTATTCACACTGGAATGACCCACAGACAACCAACACAGAGGGAGGAAATTAGATAAGGTACTGGGAGGAAAGACACTGGCAAAATGGCAGAAAAGGGAGAGGTGCTATTAGTGGGGGAATTCAACCTGCTGGATACAGACTGGAGCCTTCAGCAGAGGCTTCATCTAAAAGCAAGGGACATCCTGGACACTCTGCAGGGGGGCGTTCCTCAGGCAACCATTCTGCAAACCCACTCGTGATGGGGCAATACTGGACCTGGTACCCACTGACAGGGACAGTGCTGTAGACTTCAAGGTGGAAGGCCACCTGGGCATCAGTGATCACCAAATGATGTGGTTCAACAAGGATGGCTGTGGAATCGAACCATACAAAGGTGAAGGTCCTGGACTACAGGAAGGCAGACGTTATAAAGATGGATGAATGCCTCAGGAACAACCTGGCAGAGGGGATGACCTGGAATGGGTGGGGTGGAGGAACAGCAGGCAAAGCTAAAAGGTAGCACAGTAAAGGTAACAAAATTCTGCATCAAAACAAGATCTAGCCAGAGCCGATACAGCTGTGGTGAGCTTAAAGAAGCTCTGAGGAACCAGCGCCATGGACAGAACTGCGCATGCATGGCACTCATTCATGCACAGTTGCGTTGAATGGCATACTGCCATTCCCAAGATGATGGTGCCGACGGAACTGCGTGTGGCGCGCATGCGCAGTTCTAGTACAGAATGTGGGAGTAGCAGCCAAAATAGTGCCGCTGTAGTTCTGGAGCGAGCGACCGTAGCAGACTGTTTCAAGCTCTGTTAGACTGTCGGGAAGGATACTTGAGAGAAGTCTAGCAGGCGTTACGATCGCTCATTTTGAGACACCAAAACGACTCCGCCCACAGCCGTAAAAAGTGGGCAAGAGGAAAGAGAGATACTGATATGGTTCTCAAAAGAGGTGGCTGAAAAGGTAAAGGCTAAAAGGGAAGCATACAGAAGGTATAAGGAAATGCACAGGGAGGAGGACAGAGAGGTGTATCAGGTGAAACAATGGGAAGCAGTAATGAAAGCAAAGGCGAAAACTGAAGAGAGAATAGCCCAGGAGGCAACAAAAGGCCATAAGACATTTTTAAGTGAAAAGAGGAAGGCCAGGGCTGGAATAGTATGGTTAAAAAGGGAATTTTTTTTTGGGGGGGGGGGGGGTGACTGTGCAGAGGGGGCCAGGAAAAGGCAGACATCCTGAACAAATACTTTTGTATAGTGTTCACAGATGAAGAAGGAGAGGGGCCATGAAAAAGTGACAGATTAGAGGACAGAGGCAGACGCTAGTTCTTTTTTGGATGACAGAGTCCTGAGGGGACACTCTACTCTGAAGAAGGACAAAGCAATGAGGCCAGACTGGGTGCAACCAGGGGTACTGAGAGAGCTAAAGGGGGTACAGGGTGCACCTCTGACAGTACTATTTAACTGCCTACTGAATACAGGAGTGGTTCTGGATGACTGGAGGAGGGCAGATATAGTCCCACTTCACAAACGTATGAGCAAAGAGGAGGCTGGTAATTACAGGCCAGTCAGCTTGACATCAGTGGTGAGAAAATGTATGAAATCGCTGGTGAAGGAATGGACTGTGGAATATCTTGAATCCAATGAGTTACAAAACCAGAAGCAGCAGGGGTTCACAGGGAGGTACTGTCTTACCCTCACCCTCCTTTTCCATCCAGCCAACCTCAGATCAGACACATACACTGCTTACACACTAGCACCATGCTTTCTCAGCCACCAGGATCAGAGGCACTGCAAAACTCCCACCAACCCATTCTAGAGGCAAATAGTGTACTGTGGAATGTGTAGTGCTCCTCCTGCTGGATCATATTTTTCTGGCTTTGGGTCACAAATCTGGACTGTTGACACAGCCACCCTGCTATTATCCAAGGAGGTTCTCTGAAGTTCATTCAGTCTTGGTGGAGATAAAGACATCATGACCTGCATGCATTTTCTTACCTGGCCCACCCGCACAGACACTGGCAACGGCCGAAGCTCCTCATCGAATGTGACCAGCATACGGGGCTGCATGGCAGCTACCAACCCATAGAGAACGTAGTGTGATTTGCCCAGGATTACTAGAAGGAAGACAGAAAAATGACAGATCTTAGTGGTGCCTGTAATAGCCAATGAGCTAGTTTTGTACCTCAAGACAGGCTTCCTTGTTTTATTAGTGATAGACTGCAGGCTGGCCCAATTGGGTAGTTATTGAAGGTATCACTGAAAAGTAAACACAGAAAGTTATACAGTGAAAGGTAAAGCTGACTGGAGAGAAGAGCCATGGATGGGGGTAGAAAAACAGGTTACTCACTTGTAACAGTAGTTCTAGGAGTGGTATATGGTGTACATCCACATTTCTGGCAGTGTTCCTTTTCAGGCTTGCAGAAAAGTCTTCAAGCTGGCTCCTCCCACCCACCTGGGTGGTAACTTCCTCGGCACTGCTCTGTGACGTCAGATCTTACCCCTTGGAAGCAAGAATCGGTGTGCCACTTGCCAGGGGAGGTCAGGTGGGTCACTGTGGATGTACACCATATACCACTCCCAGAACTAATGTTACAGGTGAATAACCCGTTTTTCTAGGGATGTGGATGTAGTGTATTTATACACATTTCTGGCAAACTCCTAGCAGTTCTCCGGAAGGAGGAGGCAAGGCGCACACCCCATATTTAGGGGAGATAAACTGGAGAATTGAGGCCCCGAACCAGCTTCCTAGAGCGACTCAAGGTCGATGCGGTAGTGGGAAATGAAGATGTGTGCTGACTTCCAGGTAGCAGCCCTGCAGATTTCCTGAATAGGGACATCTCAGGAAGCAGCCACCGAGACAGCAGTATGATGGATGGAATGAGCCCTTAGCCTCATGGGAGGCTCCCTACCCGCCAGCCTATAGCAGACGTCGATGCAGGATACAATCCACCTGCCAATCATCCACTTAGCTGCCGGTTTGCCAGCTGCAACGTCGGCGTAGGTGACAAATAGCTGGTGAACCTCTCTCTGTACTCCAACTGTGAGCTCCTTACAGCAGGCAAGTGCTCGCCTCAGTTCTAGAGTATGGAGTCTGTGCTCGGCCTCCAAGGTGTGGCTGGTGAAATACACCGGGAGATTGATCACCTGGTTAAGGTGAAACTCAAGACAAAATCTTTGGGAGGAACTTCGGGTTGGGGCAAAGGAAGACTATCTCTGGGGAAGACCAGAGAAGGAGACTCCACAGAGAGCGCCTGGAGCTCACTGATCCTTCTGGCTGACATGACAGCCACCAGGAAGGCGACCTTCCATGACAGGCGAGACATCCCATACCTGTGCACTGGTTCAACTGGTTTGCCCAAAGCTTTGCCAACACCAGCAACAAGTCCCAAGGTGGTGGTGGTGGTTCATGCACAGGAGGGGAAATGTGGTCAACGCTTCTGAAAAAGGGCTAGACCACCTTCTCCTGCACCACTGACGGTATACCACCCCGTGCCTGGTATGCAGAAATGGCTGCCAGGTGCAACTTAAGAGTCAACCAAAGGCCCGACAGGGACCAAAGGTAGTCAATAATGTTAGCCAGTGGACAAGATAAGGACTCAAGCCCCTAGCCCTGGCACCAAATGGAGAACCTCTTCCATTTGAAGGCATAGCATTTTCAGGTCAACTCCTTCTGGGATGCCTCGAACATAGTGAAGGCATCTTTGGAGAGACCCAGAGCCTGTAACTCTAGCCGCTCAGGAACCAGGCTGTCAGCTGCAGGGACTGAAGGTCCAGATGGAGTACGGTCCCCTGATTGCAAAACAGCAGGTCTGGGAGGAGAGGAAGATGCCACGGGAGTCTGCTGCTGAGGAGATCGGGGTACCAGAACTGGTGGGGCCAGTCCGTAGTCACCAGTATCATCCGTGCATTGTCCCTCCTAGCCTTGATCAGCACTTTGTGGATCAGAGGAAATGGAGGGAAGACAGAGAGGCCTGGGGTCCAGGGCCTTGAGAAGGCATCCCCCTGCAGTGTTCCCTGTTGAGGGGGGCGGCCACAAAACAGACTCAGTTTGCGTTCTCCCTGGAGGCGAACAGATCCACCAGAGGGGTGCCCCATCGGTAGGAAAGGCTGTGTACTACCTCTGGATGGAGAGACCATTCGTGAGACGCCTTGTCCATGCAGCTGAGGGCGTACACCAGCTGGCTGGAGACACCGGCCACATGGATGGCCAGGAGATCGGCGGCAAGGCTGAGCATGAGGGTCCAGATGTGAAGAGCTTCCCTGCACAGAGGAAGGGAGTGCATCCCACCCTGTTTGTTGAGATAGTACATGGTCGAGGTGTTGTCAGTCTGGACTTGAACCCAAATGTGTGACGCAAAAGCTCACGGTGCAAGCCATACTGCCTGAAGCTCCAGCAGGTTGATACGGCATGGGACTCCTCGGATGTTCAGAGTCCATGGACTCTGTGGTCCCCCAGGTGGGTACCCCAGCCCAAGCCCATCAGGGAGGCATTGGTTGTCAAGATGATCGTCAGCTCTGTGCAGAAAAATGGGATCCCTTCCTCCAGATGTTCTGGGACCAACCACCACTGGAGGGCACCCCACGTCACCTCACGACAGTTCTGGAGGCCGTATCTCAATGTCCACCAATGTCATGTACCAAGATGGCGGCTGAGCTGAGCCAGCACACTGATTTTACTGCTTGTCGTTTTCTTCGTCTATAATTCGTTTATATTTGATTAATTTTAAAGAAATGTAGCCCTTTTGAGTTTTTTTTTGTATGCTTCTGTTATGCGGATTAGTCCAATTACAGCCGCGTGAAGTTAAAATAATTTTTTTTTTGTTCGGTCATCCGATTAGCGTCTTCTGAGTGTTTTGGAGTGGCTAAGAGCGTTTTCTACTGTTGGAGCCTTTTTATTGTGGTATTGCCCCTGGAATTGGAACCCTGCACACATACCTTTGGAGTCCTGCATCTACTCGAACTAGCTCCGTGGCGTCTGCCGTTGTCACGACTTTGGATCCTGCTATTTTCCACTGTTACGCCTCCTGGCTGTGTTGTGAGAGGCTGTGGAGTTAAGGATCGCTGGAAGAGCTTCGGAAGCCAGGATTGCAGGAACCTGCTGCAGGTTCCTGCCGGTGAGTGAGTGCGTGACTCTGGATGGCGAGTGGTGCCTGAATTTGCGGCGTAGAAAAGTTATGCACTGTGTACTGTGATACTGTGAAGGAGCTCTATTTGGATGTTGATGCACCGACATGGTGTTGCCCCCAGTGACTCTGTTTGTTTGATTTTTGGGAGTCTGGTCGCAGCGTGACGACTAAAGGAGGATCTATAGTTTGCTGCTGAATATTAGGTTGTGCAGCTGGGGACTGGAAAAAGCACTTTGTTTGTTGGCTGTTCCCTTGGAAGTGTTGAGTTGCAGGATTGAAAGAAGAAGAAAGACTTAAGGAACTAGCCTAGTTGTTCCTAAGGTGGGTGCGGGGTGCTGCCGTTTGTACCTGGGGGGCTGGGAGCACCTGCGGAGGATTGTGGTGTGTCTTGGGGCTCCGGGGGATGCTGGAATAACCTGGCAGAGGCGGGCTATGTCTAGCATCCCATGGGAAGACAGCATCCATTTCCGCACCCTCCTGCGGTCTCCACTGGGTGAAGAGTGCCCTCCTGGGCGGTTCCTGTGCATAGCGAAGATATTGACTTCGCAACAGTACTAACTTTGTTATATGGGGCTTATGATCAGACTTTACTAAGTTTACGGACTTTTAGGCAGGGTTTTAAATTGTGTTTATATGTGGATTTTATGTTTATATATAGCGAGAGTGTTAATATTTTTGGGTAGGGGAGTCTTATTTTATTTGTTTTGTTTATTTTATTTTGTTTTTGTTTATTATTTTATCTTACTTATTAAATATATGATCTTGTATGGGTCTTGATTTGATTATATGATTTTTATTTTATTTTTAGGTTATTATATTAATTAAGATAGGTTGTTTTGCCATCAATAATGTGTTTGATGGGGCTTAAGACGGTCAGGCGCTATTCTCCCACTCTGCTCCGGGACCTCCGTCCCTTTTATTGTTCTCGATTATCCGATATTGCCTTTAACAATGCCGGAGAGCTGGGATATTGAGAAGGCATTTAGGGAATGGATGGGCTGGGCAGAGTGGGAGAATGGAGAGGGGTGGGCGGATAGGGATAGTTGGGACAAGGAGACGCCCTGGGGCGAAATGGAGTCAGGAGAGGGGTCCTCCTTGCCTGATTTCCATACCCAAGGGCTCCACAGACTGTGGGCAGGTACTGCGATCCTCTCCGAAAACTCATCCAACTCGAACGGTGTTATGTAATACCAGGTCGATTAGGAACAAGACTGCTATTATTGCAGATCTTGTTGCAACATCTGACCTGGCATGTATTACCGAGACCTGGCTGGATGAAAATGCAGGTCCTATCTTAGACTCTGCTGCTCCAGCTGGGTTCTCGGTAATGCACCGTCCGAGATTGGATCGTAGGGGCGGGGGAGTGGCCATCTTCTTTAGATCAGAGCTGAGTCTTGTGGAGGTGCCAGTGGGTAACACCAGATCCTTTGAGTGTATCCTGGCAGCAGGTGCAGAGCTCAGGATTCTCCTCATTTACCGTCCACCCAGTGATGGTGGTGAATTCCTGAAGGAGTTCGCGGACTTCATCGTTGACATGGCACTGGAGTCGCCTAGATGGCTAATTCTGGGTGACTTCAATGCCTGGGTCGACGATGAACTCTCGCACTTTGGAAAGAACTTCCTCCAACTTATGTTTATGTTGGGCCTGTCACAGGTAGTTACCTCTGCTACCCATATAGGTGGACACTCATTGGACCTGGTGTTCCTACTGGATTTGGATGTTTCACATTTGGAGGTGGAACCAAATGCGTGGACAGACCATCACACCATAAGATTCAGTTTTGGGGCACCCCCTAATAGGCCTGTCCCTACGGAGATGGTCCAGTATCGCCCCTTAAGGGGAGTAAATCCAGAGGGCCTAATGGTGGTACTGGACCTATCGGGTGTTTCGGATGAGAGCATGGGTCCAGGGGACATGGTTATTGCCTATAACAAGGCGGTGACCGGGGCCCTGGATCGAATTGCTCCTGTTCGTGTTCGCCCACTCACTCAGCGCCCAAAGACTCCCTGGTTTGATGAGTCTTTGAAGGAGCTGAGGAGAGTGGGGCGAAGGCTAGAGAGAGCATGGCGGAAATCTTGCCTGGATGCCGACAAACTTAGATTGATGGATCATTATGTTATCTATTAATCGGCAATATCCCGTAAGAAGTCAGAATTCCTGTCCAGGAGATTGCTGCTCAAGAAAACGACCGAGCTCAACTCTTTCGGACTGTTGACAGATTGTGCAATCCACTCTGTCTACAGTCTGGAAAGATTTTCTAAATAAAGTGTGATGAGCTTGCTCGATTTTTACGCTGATAAGATTGCGGCATTAGGGCGGATCTCTGCCAAGCTCACTCTACAAGGGCTTGCTGTGATCGTGAGGGAAGCAAACACCTGTGTCACCTGGTCTGACTTTGGTAGGCCGGAATTCATGGACATTATGAGGATTGTCCAGACTGTACGTCCAACAGTTGTAGTTTGATCCGGCCCTCCGCCACTTTTATTGGGTTGCGTGAATATTATCTGTCCGACCATTGCTGAAATCGTCTGGAAATCTTTGGAGCAGGGATCTTTCCTGAACCCTTAAAGGAAGTGCGGTTCGACCACTCCTAAAAAACCTTCACTGAATCCGGACTGTCCAGCTAACTACAGACCTATCTCTAACCTGCCCTTCTTGGGTAAGGTTATTGAAAAGGTGGTTGCACTGCAACTGGGCGACCATCTTACAAATCATAATGTCTATGATACTCTTCAATGGGATTTAGGAAAAGACATAGTACTGAGACTGCTCTTGTCCGGGTTCTAAATGATCTCCTGATAGCTAGGGATCAAAAGGCTTGTACTATTCTAGTCCTTCTTGATCTCTGCAGCTTTGACACTGTGGACCATGGTGTGCTTCTGGAGCCGCGGTTCCATTGTGGACTGTCTGGTACGGTTCTACAATGGTTTCAATCTTTTCTCACAGGGGCGGAGACATAGGGTTATCACTGGAATTTATTCCTCTGATGCTGTCTCTTTGCCCTGTGTGGTTCCCTGAGGTTCCATTTGGCACCCATGTTGTTCACTGTCTACATGCCATTGGGAGACATTATTAGGCAATATGGCTTGGGTTTCACTGCTATGCAGATGACACCCAGCTATATTTGTCCTTTAGCCCCGGCAAGAAGATGCAGTCTCTAAACTTAACAACTGTCTATCCGAGATCAGTGATTGGATGAGTGCCAGCTGGCTAAGGTTAAACCCGGATAAGACTGAGGTGTTGGTGGTGGACCCAGGTCGTGGTGGAGATTGCAGGGCTGGTCTTCCTTGGGCATATGGATCGATGGAGCCCAGCTCTCGAACCTCAGACCGGGTGCGTAACCTGGGCGTTATTATTGACGACAGTTTGACGCTGAAATTCCAGGTGTCATCTGCCGTCAAATCCTCTTTTTACCATCTGAGGAATATTGCTCGGGTGAAACACCTTGTTCCTCCGGCTGACCTCCCGACATTAGTCCATGCCTTTGTTACTTCTCGCCTTGACTACTGCAATGCCCTGTACCTAGGGCTGCCGGGGGTTGATATCCGCCGCTTGCAGCTGGTGCAGAACGCTGCAGCCAGGCTTTTGACGGGGACATCTATAAGGAATCATATTACGCCTGTGCTGCGCGAACTGCACTGGCTGCCGGTTCAGTGGCGGATCACCTTTAAGGTCGGTTTACTGACCTATAAAGCCCTACACGAACAGGGACCGCGATATCTTCAAGATCTGCTTGTTCCCTACCGTCCCTCCGCTCACTCCGCTCCACCGGCGAGGACTGCTAGAGGATTCCCAGGGTTCGTTTAAAACATCCGGGCA
Source organism: Neoceratodus forsteri (assembly GCA_016271365.2). Lineage (NCBI taxonomy): Eukaryota > Metazoa > Chordata > Ceratodontiformes > Ceratodontidae > Neoceratodus > Neoceratodus forsteri. The sequence goes on along the minus strand of CM028137.1, from coordinate 820,469,848 downwards.
CGGCGTTTTCTTATGCTGCCCTACCCTGTGGAACTCTCTACCTCGTCGGATACGAAGCTGCCTGTCCGTTGAAAGCTTTAAGTCAGAACTGAAAACCTATTTATTTCAAAAGGCGTATGGGGAGTAGTTATTGCACTGTATTGAAATTATATTTTATTGTTGTTTGTTATGCTGTATGTATGTTTTATATGTATTTAACTGTTTTATTGTACAGCGCTTTGATTTCGAAAAGCGCTTAAAAATAAACTTTTACTTACTTACATCAGCTGGTCAAAGTGGCCCTTGCACTGAGACCACTGGCGGGCAAGCTCCCACTGCAGAGAGCGTATTCTCCACTGGGCTCAAAGGACCATGTAGGTGCATGCCACCACTTATCTCAGGAGGCGCAGGAAGTCTCAAGTAGGGGGCGACTGCCCAACCCGAAATGAAAGGGCAAAGAAGAGAGCCTCCACTTAGTCCACCAGAAGTCTAGCACTGGCTCTGCCCCAATGAAGTGTAACACCTGCGAAGGTATGAGTTTTGACTTGGCCTTGTTAACCAGGAGGCCAAGGGACAAGAATGCCTGGAGGGTCAGATCCCTGGACCGCTCCACCTCCTCCCTGGAGGGACCCGCTATGAGCCAGTCGACCAGGTAGGGGTATACCCGGACCCCTCGGTGCCTCAGATAGGCTGCCACCGGTGCAATATATTTGGTGAAGACCCTGGGAGCCAAGGAGAGGCTGAAGGGCATAGCCTGGAAAGTACAGTTACGCAAGAACTTACCGTAACAGTAGATCTTTGAGAGAGGCTCTTGCAGTAGGTATTCACATATAGGACTGACCCGCCAGGCATCAGGACCCCACGGAAACATTTCTAGCTAGCAGTCTCTGGCCAGGGACTGCCCCCACATCAGGTGACCGGCATCATACGACGTCAGTATAAAGGGGCGGTCCCCCACGTCCTCCTTCCAGTTCTTTCCCGCCAAGAGCCAAAAGAGGCAAGACGAGAGAGAAGAGGATATTCCCCCCATGGAAATGGGGCCAAAAAAGCTTAGGGGGATGGAGGGCGATACCTACTGCAAGAGCCTCTCTCGAAGATCTACTGTTATGGTAAGTTCTTATGTAACTGTACTATCTTACTGGCTCTTGCAGTAGGTATTCACACATAGGACTGAGTCCCAAGCAGTCTGAAACAAGGAAAAGCACTTGGGAGGAGGATTGTCATGCATAGCATGGAACCTCAGGCTGAAAAGGGTCTCATGAAAGAAGATCTTGTAGCAAAGCCAACCCAAAGCCTGCTCTACGGCAAGAGGCAATGTCCAAACTGTAGTGTTTCATAAAGGTATGGGCAGAAGTCCAAGTTGCGGCTGCACAGATGTCTACCGCCAACACATTCTTGAAACAAACCGTAGAGGCAGCTACTCCTCTGGTGGAGTGACCTCTGACTTGACCCGGCAGGGTTTTGCTGTACTTATTGTAACAGGAAATGATACAATGAGCCAACCATTTTGATAGGCATTGCCTAGAAACAGCACTGCCTTCTCTTTAAGAGACAAAAAATTGATCAGTTTTCCTGAGATCCATAGTCCAAGTGGTATAGTATCAGTATTCTGTGAACATCCAAATATGCAAGAGGTACTCCCCTTGATTGGAGTGTTGCGTAAAGAAAGCAGGTAGCTCAATAGATTGATTCAGCGTAGATACAGCCACCACCTTAGGGAGAAACTTGGGGTTGGCAGACTTGGTGCGTAGAGCTACATGTTCCTTGTGAAAAAAAAATAAAAGTATGGGATTTTGCACATCAAGGCCTGAAGCTCAGAAATACACCGAGCAGAAGTAATGTCCACTAGGAAGAGTGTCTTCCAAGAAAGGAACGTTAAATCTGCTGTAGCTGCTGGCTCGAAGGGAGGCAGGGTAAGCTTCTCCAGAATGAAATTCAAGTTCCAAGGAGGAGCAGGAATGTGGATGGGGGGAAGGGGTCTCAAATGGGAGAACCCCTCTGAGGAAGGTTTTGGAGACTTCCAACTGAGCAAAAGTCCTGTCCCCGAAGGGAATATTGTAGGCTGAAATAGCGGCAATGTGGACCTTTAATGAGGAATGGCTGAGACCCAGATCGAAGAGGTGACACATGTAGTCCAGGACTTTATTGGTTGGGCATGAGAAAAGTTTGAAGTCTTTTGAAGTAGCCCAAATAGAAAACTGTTTCCACTTCACGGCGTAGGTGGACCTGGTGGAAGGCTTTCTGGCCTCTACCAAGATGTCTGCTATGAGAGGAGAAACTCCGGAGCGGCCTTTTGTTACGCCTGCAGGCACCACGCATGTAAATGAAGGGATCTGATACCTGGATGAACAAGGGTCCCCTGATCCTCCGTCAACAACTGTTGCAACAGAGGAAGAGGAAGTGGAGGTTCCTCTGAAAACTGTTGCAGAAGACAGAACCAAACTTGCCTGGGACAGAAGGGAACAATGAGAATCATTCGAGCTCCCTCTGATCAGAGTTTGTTCAGGACCCTCGGAATTAAGGGAATAGGAGGGAAGGCATAAATAAATCTGTCCCGCCAAGTGAGAGACAGAGCGTCCCGCCAAAAAATGTCTCACCCTGGAACGAGTGAGCAGAAGGCATGAAGTTTTGCATTTTGGGAAGAAGCGAAGAGGTCTATCTGAGGTGTTCCCCATCGCTGAAAGATGTCGTTTACGACTTCTTGATCCATTTCCCATTCGTGGGACCTGGCTGAGGACCGACTTGAGTTTGTCCGCCAATGTGTTTCACTCCCGGAACGTGAACCAGTCAAGTGAAGGTGATGCTGGGATGCCCAAAGCCAGACTCTCATCGCTTCCCGGCAGAGGGTAGGAACGTGTTCCTCCCTGCTTTTTGAGATACCAGACTACACACATGTTGTCTGAGGAGATGACCGGGAAGGATAAGGGAGTGTAGAGCCTGACGGGCATAAAGGACTGCTCTCAGTTCAAGCACATTTGTGTGCAGGTTTTGTTCGAACTTGGACCAGCTGCCCTGAGTCCTGAGACCCTAGATGGGCTCCCCAGCCTTCTCCAGACGCATCTGTCGTCAACATCTTTGGGGGATGTTTGATACTGAAGTGAACTCCCAAGCATAGGTTCTCCTGCACCATCCATCATTATAAGTTTCCGATCATGGGATCGGAAACTAGTACATCTTGGTCTAGATTGTCCAGGATCTGGTCCCATTGTGACCGAAGTGTCCACTGAGAAATCCTCATACGGAGCCGAACGAGTGGGACTGTCGGAATGGCAGCCGCCATTAGCCCAAGCAGGCGAAGGACTGACTTGGCTCCGACCCTCCTGGGACTGGACAGAAGATGGGCCCCGAGTCTGAAGGGTGTCTACACCCTGTCCGGAGGCAAAAAGGCTTTGACGATGGTCATGTCCAGAATTGCCCCTATAAACTGGAGGCGCTGGCAAGGGACCAAATGGGACTTTGCCCGGTTGATGGTGATACGGGAGTGCAGGAGTTGCTCCCTGGACATGGCTGCCAGGAGCCAATCGTCCAGGTACGGGAATACCTGAACTCCCTGGGTACGCAGGTGAGCCATTACCACAGACAGGCATTTGGTAAATACTCGGGGAGCCGAGAAAAGACCAAATCAGAGGGCCTTGAATTGGTAGTTGTCCCCCTGAAAGCGCATAGCCACTGTCCCTGCTGAAGAAGTGGTAGAAGGCTCTGCAAAAAAAAAAAAGCATTCTGAAGCGTTTGTACTCCACGAACATGTTCAGGGAGATGAGGTCTAGGATAGGCCTCACATCTCCAGTCTTCTTTGGAACTAGGAAGAAATGGGAATAGTAACCTGTCCCCCAAAGATGGTTGGGGACTGGTTCTATCGCCACCTTCAAGGGAAAGGAGATTATTTCCTCTAGGACCAGAGGAAGATGTTGCGGGGAGAAAGACGACTGGGGGGGGGGTCTTCTGGGTGGTTTCTGTAGAAACTCTATTTTAGACTGTTCTGCTGATATCAACTGGCGCACGCAAGCATCTGACGTTACCCTCTCCCAACCCAGAAGATGGAAGGAGAATCTCTCCTCTACCGGTTCCTCTGGATCCTCCAGAGGCAATGGGGGAGGTAGGGAGTCGGGAGGTGTGGGGCAGCGCAGCAGCCGAGGCTCCCGTGGCTTTTTTGCTTTGGGGGCGGGGTCTTGGTTGCTGGAGGGGCCCACTGTTTGTCCTGTGGTTTTTGTCTGTCGGTTTTGCCTATGAAAAGGACGTCACTACCCCAGAGGGGGCCTGTACATAGAGTTAGACTTGAGTGCAGTGCCCTTCTCTTGCAGTTCGGTAATGATGTCCTTGACATCACACCCGAACAACACTGAACCCCTGAAAGGAGCATCCTGGATAGCGGATTGCACTTCAGGGACCCAACCTGACATGCAGAGCCAGGCATGATGCCGTACGTCTACGGCAAAAGCCGAACTACTTCTAGCTGTGTCCACTGCGTCATAAGTGGCACAAAGCATGCGCTGACTGGCCGAACGAGCAGAACGGACAAGATCCGCCACTTCCTGCTTAGTCTGAGACTCAGGAAGGGAGTCTAATTTAGATTCCACCTGACTAAGGATGGTCTTCTGGAAATTCCCCATAGGTGCCACATAGTCCAGAGCCCTAATACCCAGGATAGAAGAGGAACAGATCTTCTTCCCGTAATGGTCCAGAAGCCGGGATTCCTTATCAGGCGGAGACAAGCTGAGGTGTTTGGGATTTGTGGAGCGGCGCTGATGATGGCGGAGTCCGCCTGGGGTGGAGGTTAAGGAATTCTACACCCGCAGGAGCCTGATATAGCCTGTCCACCTTCCTCAGAAGGGGGCTAATGCAGAAGGTTGTTTCCAAATGTAGGAAACAAGATCCACGCGAGGCTCTATCCAGGGTGGAATCAGCGTTGGAGCGGTCTCGGGCAGATCCAGATGAGCATCGAGTTTCTTATGCTGTGGGTCTGGCTCCAGTGATTGCCACTGATGGACTTTCCTCCATAACTTCAGAAAGGAGGATCCTTCAGAGGAGACTTCGGAGGAGTCCTCTGCCTGGGGTGATCTGGAGTATACGGCTCGTCTTCGGGATCAGAGCGTCCCGTCTTGGAGTCCGAGTCAGACGTATCTGATGAGGAGGAAGACACCTCCCTATGAGGGGGAGGAATGGCCTGAGTTCCCTGGGGCGCGTATCCTCCCCTCCTCGGGCACCAGAGGGCTCTCCTCTGGTGTCGGGGGGAGGTCTCCGTCTCAGTAAGGATTCTGTACAGGGTCTGGCGTCGGTACACACCTCTCGACCTCACGAGTGAGCTGAGCCTTGGCCTCAGCCCACCAGGAAGCCAGTGTCTCCTTCAGATCCGCCAGTGGCTGGGGAGTGGGTGGCAGAGGTGGAGGAGGAGGAGGGTGATACGGATATTGAGGATATCCGTAGGAGGAGTATCCGTAACCTGATGGCATGTAGCCCGGCTTTGGGTACTGGGGCACCAGATACTGTGGTGTCAGGTACTGAGGCACCGGATACTGCGGAGTTGGGTATTGTGGCACCAGATATTGCGGTGTCGAATACCCAGGTGCCCGGGGCTCTGATGGAGCAGAAGAGACTGGCAGAGGCCCAGCTGGCAGGCAGGTGGTGGTAACGCTGGCCCCATAGGAGTCTGGCCCGGCATGGGTACGCCTTCGACAGGGTCCGAATGACCTGATGGTAAGTGGACGCCAGATGGCATCAGGTATGCCAGCATTGGGACCAGCGTCTGAGGGCCCGGCGTCAGGGTATCAGGTCCTGAAGGAAGGTTCCCTAACGGCAGCGTCTCAGTATCCCCCGTGACAACTGGGGAAGGAGGATTATAATCCCCAAGGGTCAGCTGAGGAGACGCAGGGACCTCAGAAGGCAATTTAGCAATATGCGGAGAGTCTGGGATGCCAGACTTTTCCGTAGGGTCCGGCGCAGGCTTCTTGGTCGGGCGAGCGTCAGTGGAACTGGTGTCTGATTTATCAGAGTCCCTACCTGAGGAAGGCCACGCTGGAGATGCGGCCTTGTCAGGCAGAGGTTTGGCTGGGCACTCCCCCGAAGGGGTGAGCGGCTTAGCAGCCTTGTCTGGGTGGGCATCGGTGGGACTGACGTCCAACTTACCTGTTCCGCTCTGACCTGAAGGCTGCGTGGTAGAAGCAGCCTTCACGGGAGTGGAGGCCTTCTTTCCTCCGGAGGCTCCTGAAGGGCCCAAGCATGAACCAAGACAGGAGGGGCGACACCTTCTTGGTCACCACCAAGATGGCAATTGTGGAATGATCCCCCGGAGGGGACGTCACCTTAAGTGCAGAGTCGCAGCTGCTGTGGAAGCAGTTTCCCGCTCCCGGTGCTTGTCCTTGCCACACTTTTTCTTGGAACCTTCAGGGAAAGTGGACGCATGCCTAAGTTTCTTTAGCTCTTTTTCCATGGAGGCCATTATTTTCTTTAGCATATGGGCTTCCAGGGACTGCTGCCTTCTTTTGCGGGTAGCAGTTAAATTTCTGGCAGTGCTGGCACTTCTCCACGGGGTGGTCTGGGCCCAGACAGAAGAGGCACAAGGAGTGTCCGTCCTTGTGTGGAAGTTGGGAACCATACGAGTCGCACTTATTCTTATGCAATTCGGAGGACATCGAGGACGACATACACAGCGAATCGTGAGATAAATTCGAAAAAAAAAAAAAACCCAGAGAAAATAGGTTGAAAAGTTTGAAAACTAATGGACCGATGGAAGACTGACGAGCGTTGTTTCTAACGTGAGGAACTTTCACAAGCTGACGGTGGGAAAGAAATGGAAGACGGGCGTGGGGGACCGCCCCTTTATACTGACGTTGTATGACACCAGTCACCTGACGTGGGGGCGGTCCCCTGCCAGAGACCGCTAGCTAGACATTTTTCTGTGGGGTCCTGATGCCTGGCAGGTGAGTCCTATATGTGAATACCTACTGCAAGAGTCCTCCCGAAGTAACATCTCATAGAGAATACCCTCCTCATGGAACAGGATGAACAGTCAGTGGGGCGGAGGGATTGGGACATGGAAGAACACATCCTGAAGATCCAGCGAGTAAATATGGAAATTATCTACCTACCGTAATTCTTCATCTTCTTGGAAGAGACTCCACTACTCATTCACACTAATGGGCTCTGCGCCGAAGACACTAGGACCCAGCAGGAGCAAACATTTTTGCTGGAGGGTCGGTGCCAGAGATGCAGCCGCGAGGAGCGGCACCGCGAGCCCCAGCTCGTGCGGTAATGACTATCTCGGCGTCGACCCTCCAACCACCTCAGTACCTTTTTTTCCCGAGGAGGTGCAGCGCAACTAACCTAGAAGGACAGCCTAATCAAAAACCGAACATAAGATAGTCCGGGCGACCCGTATAAGAAGGGTCAACAAAGAAGTCTTCACAGCCTAAAGATTGAGGGAGTGAAGACCAACAGCAACGGTGAGCTTGGGGGATGGTGGGTGGGCATCTGAACGAGTGGTGGAGACTCATCCAAGAATTACAATTACGGTAGGTACGTAATTTCTATATCTTCCTGGACATAAAGTCTCCACCACTCATTCACACTAATGGGAGAGTACCGAGCTAATAATCCCCCGAGAGGGCGGCAGGAGAGACCAAGAGCTCACAGTTTTAGGACAGGAGTCCATTAAAGATGGTTCTGCCAAAAGAAAGATGTCATCTGGCATGGACATCCAGGGCATAGTGTTTGACGACAGTATGCACTAAGCTCCAGGTGGCCGCACTGCAAATATCTGCAATGGGCACATTGCGGATTTCTGCTAGAGATGCCGCGACCGCTCTAATAGAGTGAGCGTACACTCTGCCCTCCAGTTTAAGCTGCTCCATGGAATAACAGTGGTGAAGGCATGCCACCAGCCATGCTGAAATACATCTGATAGTGACAGGCTGACCCAGCCGGGTCTTGCGGAAGGAAAAAAACAGTTGTTGAGCTTTGCGAAAGCCTTTTGTTCTATCTAGATAGAAACGCAAAGCTCTTTTGACGTCCAAGGAATGAAGAGAATGCTCTCCTTCATTTTGGAAGTTCACAAAGTAAGTAGGAAGAACCAAAGGTTGGTTCAGATGGAATTCTGAAACAACCTTAGGGAGAAACTTAGGATGGGTCCTAAAAACTACTTTCTCTTTATGAAACACAGTATACAGAGGGTCTGTGACCAAGGCATGTATCTCAGAGACCCTGTGGGCCAAGGTAATGGCCACTAGGAGGGCTGTTTTCCAAGTGAGAAATTTTAACTCACAGGTGGCTAGAGGCTCGAAAGGTTTTTGAGTGAGCATGTCTAGCACCAGATTAATGTCCCAGGCTGCAAATGGACATCTTATAGGAGGTCTGGTATGCAGGATTCCCTTAAGAAACCTCTTAACCACAGGTAACTGAGCCAGTGACAAGGAAAGTACTGTCTCATGATAAGCTGAAATGGCACAAAGGTGAACCTTAACTGTAGAGTATTGCAGATCTGAATTTGAGAGGTCTAAAAGGTACTCTAGAACTTTATCTGGTAAGCAAGAAAAATGATTCATAGAGGATTTTGCACACCAGAGAGAAAAACACTTCCATTTGGCTGTGTAAGTTTTCCTAGTGGCTGACTTGCATGCAGCCAGAAGAATATCTGAAACCCTGCCAGAGACATTGAACCTGTTCACTTCTATCTCTTCAGGAGCCAAGCGTGAAGGTGGAGTGACCTCAGATTGGGATGGACCACAGGCCCCTGTCAGAAGGTTCGTCTGAAGGGGAAGCGGTTTTGGAGGAGTTTCCAACATACTGTTGAGTAGTGGAAACCATATCTGCCAAGGCCAGAAGGGAGCAATGAGGATAATTTTGTCCCCGTGACTCGAATTTGAGAAGTACTCTTTGGATTAGAGGAAGAGGCGGAAAGGCGTATAGAAAGCGTTTTGTCCACTGCAGCCTGAACGCATCCTGACAGAAAATGCCAGGCCCTGGATTTCTGGAGCAGGAGAGAGGCAGTTTTGTGTTGAGTGGGGATGCAAAAAGGTTCAGGTATGGAGTTCCCCACTCTGCGAATAGTGACTGAGCTATGGCTGAGTCGAGAGACCATTCGTGAGGATCTGTCTCTGTTCTGCTGCGACGGTCTGCCAGTTCGTTCTGCACCCCCCGGCAGGTAGACTGCATGAATCCGAGCCTCGTGCTCCACAAGCACCATTCCCACACCCTCATCGCTTCCCTGCATAACAGGTAAGAGTGAGCCACACCTTGCTTGTTGATGTAATTCATCACGGCTTTGTTGTCCGTTTGAAGGAAAATGTTCTTGTGACAGAATATCCTTCAAAGCCCGGACTGCATAAAGGACAGCTCTCATTTCTAAGACATTTATGTGAAGCTGGGACTCATCCTGAGTCCACGTACCTTGAGTGTGGAGAGTCTGACAGTGAGCTCCCCACCCCATCAGTGACGCGTCCATGGTAATGGAAATCTGATGATCCAGAGGAGCAATGGGGTATCCTTCCAGAAGATTGTCCTCTTGTGACCGCCAGGTGAGTGATCTCTTCAGAGGTTCTGTCACCTTGATGAGAAAGGACTGAGGGTGAGTGGTCAGGGACAACTGAGTACTGAGCATCCATTGAGAGGTTCTCATGTGGAGGCGTGCTAGGGGTACAGTGAACACAGAGGATGCCGTGAGACCTAGCATCCGTTGCATCGAGTGAGCTGTCACCGAGCTGCTTTCTCCGATGTATCTGGCCATCTGAAGGATATCGCTCCTTCTGTCCTCTGGAAGAAATGCTTTCGCACAGGTGGTGTCCAGGAGAGTTCCTATGAAAAGGAGCCTCTAAGAGGGCTGCAGCTGCGATTTTTTGAGGTTTAGTAGGACTCCCATAGACGTGAGAAAGCATGAAGCCGTGGCTACGGCATCTAGAGTTCCCTGCCTGGAAGGACTTGCCAGAAGCCAATCGTCCAGATATGGGAACACTTGTATTCCGACTTTTCTGAGATGCGCTGAGAGAATTGCACAACACTTTGTAAAAACTCACGGTGCAGAGGATAGCCCAAAGGGCAGGACTCTGAACTGAAAATGCTGTCCCAAAGCCACGAACCTTAAGTATTCGTGATGCTTTGGGTGAATAGGAATGTGCTGGTAAGCATTCTGCATGTCCAGGGAGGCTAACCAGTCGTGTTGATGAAGCAAAGATAACAGGGTTCCTAGCGATATCATCTTGAATTTCTGTTTGGGTAGGAATTAGTTTAATTTTCTGAGGTACAAAATGGGATGCATGCCCCCGGTTTTCTTTGGAGCCAGAAAGTCATGGGAGTAGAACCCTGTGTTCTGTTGATCCAGTGGAACTACTTCCACTGCCCTGTTGTTCAGAAGGCCTTGCATCTCGGAGGTGAGAAGTTCTGACTGCAAAACTGACAGCATGGGCTGTCGTCTGGGGGAATGATCCGGAGGGGTATCCAAAAGATTGAGGGAACACCCCTCGCGGATTATCCGGAGGACCCATTTGTCCGAGGTTATGGACTTCCATTGATTGTAGAAGTGAGTCAGATGACTTCCCACCGCTGAGGAAGAGTCCCCCTCGGGCAGCTGAGTTGGGAATTGGGCCAACAACTCAGAAGGTGGCACTAGGTGCTTTGGGTCCTTGCGCCTTCTGCTGCGTTTGTTTATTTGTAAAATCAGTTTACAACCTTTGAGCCAGAGGCTCGTTTCCAAAGGTACTTCGTCACATAAAGACATACATTGTGTTTTTGGTTACATAGCGTAGGTTTGCAAAACAATAGGCGTTCAACAGAGCATCACGTCATTGTGGTCAGACAAATACACTTGAGTTACAGGTACATGTAAGTTGAGAACAGGTTAACACAAGTTGGTATCAATAGTGAGCAATCTAGTAGGTAAACACTGAAACAGCTGGTACTGGCCAGGTTAAACATAAGCATGGTGTACAGGGAAGTGGTGGTGGGGATGGCTAGGTGGAGAGCCGCCTGGAGGGCGTTGTCAATAGAAGTAGAGGTGGAGGCAGCTTTCAGAGACAGGAGCAGTTACGAGTGTTGATGATGTGGTTTCGAAGGGTGGTTTTGAACTTAGAGATGGTGGTGGCATTGGAGATGGGGGCAGGGAGAGAGTTAAACCAGGTTGAGGCTCTATAGAAGGAGGACCTCTGGCCACGGCTGGTTCTTGATCTGGGGACCATTAGAGTGGTCTTGTTGGAAGACCGTGTTGCAATAGTGGGAGGGCTCTGGTGGATGGATGCCGTTACCCCAGGGGGGGACAGCCCGAGTAGGGTTTTTTTTGTGAGGAGACAGGTTTGGTATTGGAGCCGTTCATCCAGGGTAAGCAATTTGGCCTCAACATACAGCTGACAGGTGTGAGTGAGCCTGGGGGCACCAGTAATCAATCTGCAGGCTTTGTTCAGGGTTAAGTGAATTTTTTTGAGTGCAGTGGTGTCGGCAGCACCATACACTGGTAGGCCATAGTCTACAAGGGACAGAACGGATGATGTAACAGCGAGCCGGAGAGCATTTGGGGGAAGGCAGGTTCTATGGCGGAAGCGAATGCCCAGCCGTATGTTAGTGGCGGATGTTAGGGCTTCGATGTGGTTGTGAAATGTGAGGGCTGAGTCGAAGGTAACCCCAAGGTATTTGTAGGAGCAGACTTGTTCCAGTGGCTGATTGGTACTTGGAAGGATATAGAGTGGGTGGTTGCTAGCTTTGTTTTGGAGGTGGGAAAAGAGCATAGCTTTGGTCTTTTTAAGATTGATGACGAGTCTGCGCGCCTTAAACCAGGCTTGCACTGTTGAAAGACTGCTGTAGGGTGTCCTGGAGGGAGATGGGATTGCGGTGGGTGGCAAAAAGGACAGCACCATCTGCATACAGTAGAATTTTGCCAGGGCAAGCACTGGGCAGGGTGTTCAGATAGAGCGAGAAGAGAAGGGGGCCCAGGATGGAGCCTTGGGGGACCCCAGAGTGAATGGGACGGGTATCGGAGAGTGTGCTATTGATTTTTACACACTGCAATCGAGCGTCAAGATAGCTTGTGCACCATGCTAAGGGGCCAGCCGAGAGACCAGTGTGGCAGAGTGCATTCAGCAGAAGTGGATGGGAGATGGTGTCGAAGGCCTTTGAGAGGTCTATGAACACTGCACCAGCTAGGGAGCTGGTATCCAAGAAGGAGTGTAGGAAGTTGGAGAATTCAATTAGGGCAGTGCTGGTACTGTGACCAGCATGGAAGCCATGTTGCTCTGGGCATAAGATGTTATGCTTAGCCAGATAATCAGTGATTTGAATGGCCACCACTTTCTCCAGGGCTTTAGAGATGGGGGAGGATGGAGATTGGCGGTAGTTGATGGCGATGACCTGTCCCCCTTTGTGAATTGGTGTGATAATGGCTGTTTTCCACGCTGTGAAATTGTCCCAGGCAGAGTGACTGGTTAAGTAGGCTGGTGAGTGGGGCAAGGACTTCATCTAGCACCAGCCTGAGGATACTGAGTCCAGTGAGTCATTGCGGGACTGTTGCCATTCAAAGCTTTGACTAGGATGGATCTGGCTTCCCGGGTAGAAATCTTGCGCGAGGTGGAAGCTGGGCGCTGGAGGATAGGGGAGGTTGGTTGGGGAAGGATCAAGAAATTACTAGGGAGGACTGAGCTAAGGTCAGTAAGCGGTGTTGAACCAGTTAGCTATGGTGGCAGGCTCGGTGGTGGTAGTGCCATTTCTAGTGAGCTGGGATGGGGTAGGGGTGAGCTTTTCCATTAAGTTGCTTAATATTATCCCAGAAAGTCCGGGCCGAGCCCCAGGAGGAGGTAAGGGAGGCCTGGTAATGGTCGGCCTTGGCTTTCCTGATGGCCCATGAGCACTTATTCTGGGCTGCACTGTAAGCCTGACTATCAGACAGACGACCCGTTTCAGTGGCAAGGTGCCAGAGGTTATCCCGATTCCTTAGTAACTGTAGAAGGGCTGGGCTAACCCAGGGTGCATTCTGTTTTTTGGACCGGATTTTGGTGAGGGGCGCAAAGAGATCACAGGCCATGTTGAAGGAGTGAGTGAAGAAGGCGAGGGCAGTGCCAATGTCAGTAGCATGATGAATGGGGGACCAGTTTATCTGGGTGAGGAATACTTTAAGTTTTTTCAGCCCACCAGGGCGGAGGCGCCTGCGGAGGGTGGTCTGGGCTTTGGGTTTGGGATTGGAGACAGCCCAATAAAATAGGATAGGAGAGTGGTCACTTAGGGAGTCTGGGAGGACCTGGATGTTTTGGATTTTGTAAGATTCGGTTAGTTATAATAACATCCAGAAGGGTGCTGGTACCTCTTTAGGGATTATTCTTGTGGGCTGAGTGACGAGTTGCGTCAGGTCTTGGGCGGCAAATGAGTCTCTGATCGCAGATGAGGAGGTACTGAGCCAATTTACATTAAGGTCCCCAACTAGGATTTGCTCTGCCTTATGGTGGAGGGTTGCCAGGTAGTCCGTTAAAGATACCAGGGCGGGTGCTGGTTCTTTGGAGGACACGTGGCTGTGGTGAGATAGAGGGCTCCTAGAGGTCCGGGGTGAGTTTGAGGGTAAGAGCCTGGGCCCCATTTACAAGGGCAGGGGTGGGAGTGCGTGTCAAGTATTGTGTCATAGTGTAGATTACTGAGCCACCCCCTCGCTTGTTAACTCGGTCCTCCCGGTATAAGGTATAGCCTGGGAGGAAACAAATGAGTCAGGGGTGGATTGGACAGCCATGTTTCAACCAGGGCTATGATGTCTGGTTGATGAGCAAAGCCCAGCACTGTAGGGTGTCAAATTTCTTCAACAGGCTGCAAATGTTCATGGAGGCTACCTGAAGACCAATGGGCTGGGTGGGTGGGAGGAGGGCCTGGGTTGGGATGTATGTTCCCTGTTGGGAGTAGAAGGAGGAGAAGTGCTCTGGTCAGAGGGTGCCAGATGGAGAGTTCTGCCGGGAGTGATAGGATGAGGAAGAGGATTTAGTAGAACAGGGGTGGGTAGTGCAGCACAGGCAGAGAAGGCTTGTGTGATCAGAGGCGCAAGGGAGCTGGGGAGGAAAGGTAATGTCTGGATGGGGGTGGGGAGGAGGACATATGGGATGTGTGGAGGAGGAGGAGGGGAGGAGCAGCAGTGGTAGAGGAGGAGGGAAGACAGGAGGGTAGGTAGGAACACTGGAATAGAGGGCTGAGGGTTAATAGGGACAATAGGGTTGGTGGAAGGCAAAAAGGAGGAGGAGGAGGAGAAGAGAGCTGGCGAGCAGAGGGGTGCACATGCATAGTTGGTAAGGGTGGGAGCTGAAGTGAAGAGCAGAATGGGGTACTAGGATGATAGGGGGAGATAGTAGTGAAGGTCACTTCTAAGCCTAGTTGCTGCTATGGCGTTGTGGCAGGGTTGGTGCCTGAAATGCACAGGGTAGTAGGTTCAAGTCTTGACCAGGGTAGCAGGAAGGAGCCCAGCCAGTGGCTGTAGCAGCAAGGAGTTGGGTTCAAGGTCGCTGGCACTCAGATAACACTTTAGCAGTGTCTGAGGGGTTAGGCGTTTTTAGAGTTTGAAATCCTGCAGTAATAATGAACGGGTGTGCTAGCTAAGTGGTGGGACTGCTGACTTTGGAAGTGAGGGTGGGGTTCAAGCCTGCAAGGCAGCAAAGGAGAGTGGTAAACTTATATTTTTGAAAGGGGTAAAGAAGTTAAAAGGCTTAGAAAGTAGGAATAAAATAGGTAGGCAATGTGGTCCAGAGGCGAGCTGCTGACTCTGACTACAAGTACTGGTTTGAGCACAGTTTTCTTTTTGAGGCTGGGGATTGTTTTTATTAAAACCTCCTCTGTCTTTGCCTTGAAAGGACTAATGGTTATGAAACTGGCATTTAACACCCCTCGGGGACGGAGGAGGTCTAGCCAATTTAATGGCTGACTAGTCTTCCTGTGGCCTCTAGAGCCTGGGTTCTACTCTTGAAGGTCAAGAGAGACACACCATCGAAAGGTAACGCCATTACCTATTGCTGGGCATCATTCGTGAAACCTGAAGTGTGTAGCCAGGAATGACGGTGGGTACAAATGCCTGCCGTCGGCGCTCCGGAGGCAGTATCGAAGGCGTCCATAGCTGCTTTAACCTGCTGGTTGTTGGACTCGATACCCCTGGTTATGGTTTGAAGAAGCTCTGAATTAGTGTCCGACTCCGGTAGAGCTTCAACCATTTTTTTGAGTGAATGCAAAAGGATATACTCATATTGAGAGAAACAGCCTTGGTAGCTGGCAATACTCATACCTTGGATGGGAGCAGCAAAGACTCTCTTACCTAAAGTGTCTATCTTACGAGATTCTCTGTTAATAGGTCGAACTGTAGTAGTCTGGGGAAGGACAACCTTATCATTCTCTGCCAAGACTACAATAGGATCCGCAAAGGCTTGGGATGCCAAAATTGGTTGATCCTTGGGAGCAGTGTATTTCCTATCTATGGACTTAGCCACAGAACGAATAACAGCAGGATTATTCCATACCATTTGAGAAAGCGTCTCAAAGGAGGGCTGTACCGGAGGAGTCAAATCCATAAGGATCTCCGGAACATGGAGATATTGGAGTCTGAACAGTTTCCCAGGATCGATAACTGTAGTTTGGAGAGAAAGAGTGGAATTCAAGTTTTTCAGCAGAGACTTAAATGACAGGTCCTCAACCACAGGCTCTGCAGCAGGAAAAGATCCTGCTTCTTCCACATCATTACCCAGCCGAAGGTCTGGGTCAGGCTCAATGTCATCTGACTGCCCAGGAGGGACTGTATGAACAGGAAAGGAGTGAAAATCAGAAGGAAATGAGGAAGGAAAAAGATTCAAAGAAGAGGAGCCCTGAAGACTGGATGATGCCCTAACAGGTCTCGGCGCCGAAGAAGAGCATGGTGCCGGGGAGCCCCACAGCATTGAAGACGGCCCCGAGAGGCCGCATGGTGCCGAGGACGTCACCGAGAAGCCACATGGCACCAGGACACAGCTGAGAAGCCGCACGGTGCCAAGGATGGTGCCGACAAGCGCCGCCCCAGAAACTCCGCCAACACATGCACCGGTGCCGAAGACGGCGCCGAAGGGTAGCACGACGCCAAGGGCGCCGAAACATCCCAAGACTCAAAAACAGGATTTGAAGAGAAAGAAGGTGAATACAGGAGATAGAGGCATCGTGTGGCCCCCGCGCCGCAGCCGTAACGGGGAAAACACTAAGTGCGGAGTCGACAGCACCAAGATGGCGCAGGGGCCCAACCGCCTACCTGATCTCCCAAAAAGCCCGAAGGCCCCTGAGCGACCGGGCCAGGCAGCTGGACCAACCTCCGAGGCCACTGCTCCATAAGAGCAGCCCACTGATTAAACTGTTATCTGAAGACCTACCAGAGGGCGGGGTAGGGCTCCGATGTCGAAGAGGTCGGCTACCAGAAACAGAAACTGGCGACTCCTAAGAAAGAGACAGACAACTAGCCCCAATAACTAGCCGTCTATGCGCAGACATATCGGAGGGCGACGAGTGATGCCTTCTCTTTTTTGAACTGTGGGCCGAAGAGCTTGAGGCTGAACGGTGCCGAGAATACGACCGTTTACTTTTATGCTTTCGAGGGGACTGCCCACCTCCTCGGGTACTGGACTGTCCATTGTCAGACCCCCCTCTGGAGAAGGCGGCGAACCGGACCCAACCCGGCTGACTGAACAGCTTTCATACGAAGTCTCCCTACCGTCACCTGACCCGCTCATGGTCGACTCGGTCAATGTAGGCTGAGACTTCTTTGCTAAATAAGAATAAATAAACTAAGTGATACTTTATTCGAGATATTACTACAAAACAATAAAACTGAAAGACTATGCTGCTAGTTTGAAGTTTGACTCCCGGCGGGCGAGCGACGTAGTCACTGAAGTGCACTCGACGGTGGGAAAAAAGGAACTGAGGCAGTTGGAGGGTCGACGCCGAGACAGTCATTACTGCATGAGCTGGGGTTTGCGGTGCCGCTCCTCACGGCTCCATCTCTGGCGCCAACCCTCCAGCAAAAAAGTTTGCTCCCACTGGGTCCTAGTGCCTCCGGCACAGATCCCATTAGTGTGAATGAGTGGTGGAGACTTTATGTCCAGGAAGATCCAATGTTCTGCTCTAGAGATGGTATGAGCTGAGACAGAGTGACCATCCTGAAAGTACGCGGCAGAGGGAATTTGTTCAGGTCATGCAGATCTAAGATGGGGCACTAGCCCCTCCCCCCGGGCACCACAAAGTATCTGGACACATACCCTGGGTGTACAGGAGGATCCGAGACAGGAGCCATGACCTCCTTCTGGAGGAGCTGGGCAATGTCTTCCCAAAGGGCTGACAGAATGCTGGTGGACACCATGTCCTCCCATGGTGCACAGGCTTGGCAAGGCGGGTAAGCCCAGAATCTCACCCCCCAAATTCAATTCAATTATTTTTATACTTGGAAGTATGTGAGCAAAAATGCCCATTTTCCCAAATTTTCAGTGGTACAGAAAATTGATAATACAGAGAAAGAGGTAAAACAAAATTTTCAAAATTGTATGGTATTTACAATAGAACGGTGTATATGACAGGATCATCTAGAGTAGAAAAAAAAAATACAGAGCACACAATAAAAGAGCCAAAAAACAGATACAAATAAATTCTAAGGCAATTCAAGGGTTGGTGGACATTCAGGGGGGTAGCAATCTGGGGTAGGCACAAGTGGAGAATTGGAAGTGGTGGTCTTTGAGGGAGGAGGTGAATGAGCCAACTGAACCACAGGTCTGAGGTTCAGGGGGTAGTTTATTGAAAAATGTATGGCCCTTGTATGTGACGGAGTTCTGTGCATGCTTGGTGCGGTAAAAAGGGAGTGTCGAAGATATGACAGGCGGACCCTCATGTACTGCGCTTGGGGACCGATAAGGGGAAAAGGGAATTAACGCTGACTGGCAGCAGGTTAGGGTGAACTTTGTGTAGGAAAGAGAGCATTTTAAGTTGGCACCTGCCTTCAAGGGTGAGCCAGTTGAGGGAGACATAGAGGGTACAGCGATGGGTCATTCAGGGGAGGACAGTCACGAAGCGTGCAATATTATTGTATGTAGTCCTGAGTTTGAAGAAAAGGGGGGATGTGTTTGGGGGAGCAGACAACAGAGCTATAATCAAGGAGGGGCAGGAGAAGGGTGCTGGCAAGGTGTAGTCTGGAGATGGGGATAAGGAACTTTCTGATTCTCTAGAAGAGATCTAGCCTCAAATGGATTTTCTTGATGAGGTTCGTAATATGGTTACTGTAGGTCAGGTGAGGGTCTAAGGTATCTGAATTTGTAGACTTGTTCTATGATGTTACCAAGATTGTCGGAGAGGGATCTGTCCGTGACTGGGGCTTTCCTTGGACCAGAGAAGATCATAAACTTGGTCTTCCTGGAGTTGAGAACCATGCCTTTGGCAAAGAACCAAGTGTGCAGCTTGCTGAAGTCACCTGCAAGTTACTGAATACTGTATCCAGGTTAATGTCACTGCAGTAGAGGCCTGCGTTGTCAGTGTAAAGGACTAGTTGGGTGGTTTGGCAGATGGAAGGGATGTTATTGATGAAGAGTGAGAACAGAAGCAGGCCCAGGATGAAGCCCTGGGGTACTCCATTTTTAATTGGACATTCAGCAGAAAAATGTCTGTTAACATTAATTTTCTGTGATCTGCCTGAGAGGTAGCTTCCAACCCATTTGACAACATTTTCAGATATGTGCAAGCCCTTAAGGGTGTCAAGGAGAAGCCCATAGTTGACCAGGTTGAATGCCTTGGTGAGGTCCACAAAGACAGAGCCTGTGTACTGGCCCTTATCGCTTGCCTTGAGGCTATCACTGATGAACCTGACCAGGGTGGTTTTGGTGTTATTTCTAGATCTAAAACCATGCTGGGCAACAGAGAGCAAGTTATGACGGTCGAGGAAGGTGGTGAGCTGGGTATGAACAACTTTTTCAATGATTTTGGACAGAGGAGGAGATAGGTTGGTAATTCCCTACTTCATTCCTTGACCCAGACTTGAACAAAGGTTTGACGGTGGCGGTTTTCCAGGTGCTAGGGAACTGGCTGGAGCGGTTAAGAATGTTGGTGATGGGGACTGCTAATGAATTAATGGGCAGTTTAAAGATTTTAAAGTCAACGGTCCACCCCTGTGCTGGGTTTAGGATTGTTACTTTGGATGAGCTTTATGGTATCCGAGGGTTTTAGGACCCTAAAATAGAATCTGGGGCTGGGCTCGGATGTAGTAATGGGGCAGGTGGGGTAGGGGGTGGATGGGGGGGGAGGAAGGGGAATTTAATATACTTTATTAAATTTTCATCAAGTACAAACAATTTACCAATGTAACATCAAGCCTAACACGGTCAACAATGCAACAATATCACAACTGGAAATGCCAAGAATTCTAGAGGCAGACCCCGACCGACCACCTTGAGGATCCACCTGTCAGTGGTAATAGTGGACCAGGTGGAAAGGAAGTGGCGGAGCCGGCCTCCCACCGGAGGACCCAGAGGAGTCAGGATGGGCATGGGGGAGGCACCCCCATCCTGTCACTGGGCAGGCTTTGAGGCGGAGCAGGAACTGGCTAAGGAACCAGTGGGACCTCAACCTCCTTGTTTCCAGATGACCAAAGCAACCAATTTCGGCCAGGAATGCCAAGCCTGGGCTAGCTTGGCTGCAAGAGCAGAGATGGGCTGAAAGGGATTCTTTTGAGCCTAAGAGCCCCTGGGATCCCTCTGGGTGGAGGTAACAAAGTCCAGGATGGCACTGGACTGCTCAGTGTGAGCAAGGTGTCCCTTCCACTCTGGCCTGAACAAGCTGGTGCCCAGGAAGGAGACACCTGCCAACTTGTGCTGGGTATCTGTTGTAAAGGTAGAGATCCTCAGCCAAGTCCTGCGGTGCATGGCCTCTGCGGCGGCCACAGACTGGGCACACAAGTCGCTGATGTCCATGGCCATCTGGAGCTGCTGCTTAGCCACCGCTCGGCCCTGATCCCAGACCTGCTTAACTGTGGTCTGCAAGTCCACCAAAAGTTGGGGAAACACCTCATTAAGGGTGCCCAAGAGGGCATGAGCAAAGTGGGCCATTAAAAGGGTCGAACTTGCTTGCCGAGGGAAGAGGCCACGTAGACCTTCTTAGCCATATGCTCCAATTTCTTGGATTCCTTGTCAGGAGGTTTATCCACGTCCCCGACATTGCCTGCATGCTGCAAGACCGAGTCGGCAACCAGGCCCTCAGCTGAGGGATGTTCGGCAAAACCAACAGGGAACCGGTATGGACCACATACTTGAGGGCCACCCATGCAGACAATGCAGGGCAAGAGGCAGGGTGCTACCAAAGCTCCAGAGCGGGACCAAGAATGGCCTCGGTGACTGGGAAGGACTCCCCAGGGGAGTCACCCCGGTTGAGAATCTCGGTCAGGGGGTATTTAGCCCGTTTCTGAATGGGCTCCATCCGACTACCATAGACTCAGAAATTAAATGGAGAAGGCCCATGAAAGAAGTGGGATCATGCTCCGTCGACAAATCCTCTCCTGACTCGATATCCAATGGACAGGAGTGTAGGGTGGAGCCCTCAGACTCAGGATTCATTGAATAAAGGTTGACCGCCAGAGCCCCTGCTGACCCTATGGGGTCTGTTGGGAGTAACAGACAGCTGATGAAGAAGCCCTGGAGAGTTACGGGCATCCTTAGGATGAGGGCCCTCCGGCTGTTTAGGTGGCAGCTCTACCTGAATAGGCGGAAAGGCTGGAATAGGCAGAGCTGAGTTAGACTGAGGCCTTGGTGGCGAGAGCCACGTGATAGCCAGAGTGGAGGCTGGAATTGGCTTAACCCCAGTGAACAAGAGCGGATGCCACAAAAGCTCCTCGTAGTGCCGACGCATACTGCAGTGGAGCCTCTCCTCATCCGAGGAGGAAGGGGAGGAGGAGTAGCAGTGATGCTGCTTGCCCAAATGCTGAGAGCGGGAATGCCTATGCTGGCATGGGCTGCTTGACCCGGGGCTTTGGGATCGGGACCGCCGATGGTGGGTCTCAGAGGAAGCCGACAAAAGCTGAGGATCTTCCAGGATCACCGGATCCTGAGGAGTAGGGCTAGGATCAGCACGCTGGTCCAACCCACCCTGGAAAGTAATAAGCAGGACTGGAGTCCTGGAGAGGGAGGTATCTGCCTCATCTGGTGACAAGTTTGAGAAAAATCTCAACAGGTTGGTCAACTGGCGTCTTGACCAACTGGCCTGACCGGGGGGGGGGCGACTGTGGTGCTAGTAGCCAGGGCCGAAGGTTTGACTGTAGTCAATACCTCCAGAGAAGTGCGGGAATCCGAGGACCGAGAGCACTCGCGATCCAGCGATCGACAGCGAAACATCTTTTTACATTCTTTATTAGATGAGTTAGTGCACATAGAGGGGCTCTGCCTAAAGGTGGGAAGGGACTGGCACAAATCACGAAATGCCCCTGTAAAGATGTGGTCTAAAAAAAGCGGCATAAAAGCCAAAGCCGAAGAGGCATGCTCCGCGGCTTGAGCCACAGCCGTTTCAAAAGTCACAAGCTGTTCAGCAGACACCGCAGCTGTGGAGACCGCCCAACTGGCATCTTTCGATTTAACGGGAGGCTCTAGTTCACCAGAGCACCCTAGAAGAAGCCGAGCGTGCCAGTCTTAAAAAGTTGAAGGATGCAAGGTGCGACAAAGGCCACATGTTTCAGGACTGTGTTCGTGGCCTAGGCAGTAGACGCACGTGGTGTGCGGGTCCATCCAGGACATCTTCTGCCCACACATGTACTGCTTGGATCCCGTGCTGACTGTGTCGTTCATAACGGAGATGTTGAAAAAATTGCCTGAAGGCGAAGAATTTCACAAATTCCCTAAGTTTGAAAGCAAAGGGCCTACTCGGTGCGAAGCACGGCAAGGAGGAACAGGTTACTCACATGTAACACTAGTTCTAGGACTGGTATATGTTGTTCATCCACACTGTTTGGCATTGTCCCTTTCCTCTTTAAATCTGCTGGAAGTCTTCAAGCTGGCTCCAACTCACCGGGTGGTATATACCTCTGCTCCGCCCCATGGCCAAATCTTAGCCGCTCGAATGCAAGGTTGTGTGCGTCCGCAGTCGTGGAGGTCGGGTGGGTCTGTGTGGATGAACAACATATACCACTCCTAGAACTACTGCTACAGGTGAGCAACCTGTTCTTCTAGGAGCATGGATATGTTGTTCATCTACACTGTTTGGCAGACTCCTAGCAGTTCTCTGGGAGGAGGGAGGCAAGGTGCACATCCCCCTACTTAGGGAACAGAGACTGAAGAACAGAGGCCCCAAAACCAGCATCCCAGCGTGACTCAAGGTTGATGTGGTAGTGGGTAGTAAAGGTGTTTGCTGACTTCCAGGTAGCAGCCCAACAGATTTCCTGGATAGGGATGTCCCTGGAAGCAGCCACAGATGCAGCAGTATGGCAGGTAGAATGAGCTCTTATCCCTCTGGGAGGCTCCTTGCCTGCCAACTCATAGCACAGATCTATACATGATATAATCCATCTTGCGACAGTCCATTTGGCTGCAGGTCTGCTAGATGCGGCTTCAGAGTAGGTGACAAACAGCTGGTGAACCTCTCCGCGAATTTCCGCCGTCCCTCTCCTTATAACAGGAGACAGCATGTCTCAGGTCCAAAGTATGGAGCCTGTACTCTGCGTCTGAGGTGTAATTAGGGTAGTATACCAGCAGAGTCAACACCTGGTTATGGTGAAACTCTGACGCCACCTGCGGAAGGAATATCGGGTGGGGGTGCACGACAACTTTGTCCCTGTGAAAGACCAGATAAGGGGAGTTCACCAACAGCGCCTGGAGGTCCCCTGTCGTCCTGGCTAACGCGATAGCCACCAGGAAGGCCATCTTCCACAAGTGTGACAGCTCACACTTGTGCATGTGTTCGAAGCTAGCCCATGAGCTTTGCCAAAACCGGCAACAGATCCCACGGAGGTGGAGGTTCACGCACCGGAGGGAATATGTGATCCAGGCCTTTCAAAAAGCGCCCAACCACTGTCTCCTGTGCCAATGTTAGCTGAACGGCCTGCGCCCAGTAAGCAGAAATGGCTGCCAGGTGCACCCTAAGGGTCGATGACCGAAGACCCCCCCTTTGGAAAGAGACCAAAGGCAGTAGAGAATGTCAGCCACAGAACAGGACAAGGGCTCCAGACCCTTTCCCTGACACCAAATGGAGAATCTTTTCCATTTGAAGGCATAACATTTCCTGGTCGATTCCTTTCTGGATGCCTCTATCACGGTACAGACATCTTCGGAAAGACCCAAAGCCTGGAACTCTAGCCGCTCAGGTACCAGGCTGTGAGGTGCAGGAATTGAAGGTCCGGATGGAAGACCTTCCCCTGGTTCAGAGATATCAGGTCTGGGCGTGTACAAAGCCGCTCTGGGGGCTTGCAGCTGAGGCCGAGGAGATCCGAGTACCAGAACTGGCGCTGCCAGTCTAGGGTTACCAGAATCACCTTCGCCTTGTCCCTCCTAACCTTGAGTATACCTTGTGGATCAAGGGAAATGCAGGGAAGGTGTAGAGGAGGCCTGGGGTCCACAGCCTCGAGAAGGCATCCCCCTGAAGCGAGCCCTGCTGAGGGGGGCCGGCATGATACAGCCTCAGCTTGGTGTTTTCCCTGGAGGCAAACAGGTCCACCAACGTTTTGCTCCAATGGGAGAACAGGCTGTAAGCTACCTCTGGATGGAGAGACCACTCTTGGGATGTCTGGCCTATACGGCTGAGAGCATCCGCCAGCTGGTTCGAGGCTCCTGCCACATGGATGGCTAGGAGATCCACCTTCAACCGGCTTACGAGGGTCCAGATGCGAAGCGCCTCCTTACACAGCAGACGGGAGTGCGTGTCGCCCTGTTTGTTGAAGGTAGTACATGGTCATGGTATTGTACGTCTGGACTTGAACCATTTGACCCCGGAGCTGAGAAGATAAAGCTGACAGTGTCAGTCTGACTGCTCTGAGCTCCAACAGGCTGATGCGGCATTGGGATTCCTCGGGGGTCCAGAACCCGTGAGCCCCATTGTCCCCATGTGGGCTCCCCAGCCCATGAGAGAGGCTTCGGTCGGGAGGATGACCATCGGCTCGGGGCAGACAAACCGGATCCCTTCCTGCAACCCATCTGGGGTGGTCCACCATTGGAGAGCGTCCCACATCTTCTGGGTTACAGTGACCAACTGGTCTAAATTACCGTGACGCTGAGTCCACTGGGCGGCCAGCTCCCATTGGAGGGGGCGCATGTGCCACCGGGCCCAACGGACCACTACGGTGCACGGCGCCATGTAACCTAGAAGGCACAGAAAGTCCCGGGCAGGGTGCAAGTGCCCAACCAGAAATGATTGGGCAAAGGAGGAAAGAACCTCTGCTTTATCCGCTGGGAGCTGAGCTCTGGCTTGACAGGAGTCGAGCTCTGCCCCGGTGAAGCCCATCACCTGAGAGGGCACGAGTTCCAACTTGGCCTCGTTGATCAGGAGGCCGAGCTGGGAGCAGATTTGGAGGGCCAGATCCCTGGACCTCTCCACCTCCTGAAAGGAGGAACCTACCAAGAGCCAGTCGTCAAGATAAGGGTAGATTCTCATCGACACCGAAGGTGGGCTGCCACCACTGCAATGCATTTGGTGAAGACCCGAGGGGCCGATGACAGGCCGAACGGCATGGCTCGGAACTCGTACAGGGTCTCTTCGACCCTGAAGTGGAGGAACCGTTGATGGGACGGAAGGATTGGGATGTGAAAGAACGCGTCCTGTAGATCCAGTGAACAGAACCACATGTTTCGCTCCAGGGATGGTATGATCTGGTTCAGAGTGACCATTCGAAAGGTGCGGGACCCGAGATATTGATTCAGGTCGTGGAGATCTAGGATGGGGCGCCAACCCCCAGTCCGGTTGGGCAACAGGAAGTACCTGGAAACAAGCCTGGGTCTGTCGGAGGATCCGGCAATGGAGCTACTGCCTCCTTGTGGAGGAGCTGAGCCATGTCATTCTCAAACAGCTGACTGAATGTCTACGGAGATCCGTTCCTCCCAAGGGGTGCGGACTCAGCTGGGAGGGTACTGCTCGAACTCTAGAGGCAGTCCCCGACAGACGACTTGGAGAACCCACCTGTCCGAAGTGATAGCAGACCAGGTGGAAAGAAACTGGCGGAGCCGATCCCCGACAGGAGGACCCAGAGCTGGCGTGAGGGAGATAGGAGTGGCAATCCCCAACCAGTCACTGAGTAGGCTTGGAACAGGAGGCTCCAGGACCTGCGACTCGGCCTCCTTTATGGGGCTGCTGAGGGCCCTGCTTGGGCCGCGGGCACCAAGCCTGAGCCTGCTGCTGACCTCCTTGATAGGAGGGCTGCCTGACCGCAGGGGAAGAGTGCCGACATGACTTCTTTCTCTTCTGCTGGTTCTTGCCCGAAGAACCTTTGGCAGAAGTAGCATCCAAGGTGGCACTGGACTGCTCTATACACTGAAGGTGACCTGCCACTCCTGGACTGAACAAGTCGGTACCCAGGAAGGGCATATCAGCAAGCTTATGCTGAGTATCCGCCGGAAAGGAGGAAAGCCTCAGCCAAGCCCTGCGGCGAAAGGCCACTGTGGCTGCCAATGAGCAGGCACAAGAATCCCCTATATCCAAGGCTGTCTGAAGCTGCTGTTTGGCGACAGCATGACCTTGGTCACGGACTTGCTTGACGGTAGTCTGCATGTCCAGTGGAAGATGAGGGAGGACCTCGTCCAATGACCCTAAGAGGGCATGGGAGAAGTGTGCCATAATAACAGCCGAGCTGGCCTGACGAAGGCCCAGAGAAGAGGCAGCGTAGACCTTGCGGGCAGAGTGGTCCATATATTTGGACTCCTTGTCCAGGGATTGGTCAGTATTGGCTGAACTACCCGTACGCCTTAACACCGAGGCGGTCACCAGGCTCTCGGCCGAAGGGTGTTCAGTGAACCCCGCAAGGGACTCCATGGGCACCGCGTACTTGCGGGCCATGCGGACGGATGGTGCTGGGCAGGAGGCATGGCACTGCCAAAGTTCAAGGGCCAGGCCAATGATGGCCTCAGCCACTGGAAAGGCCTCTGTCGGGGTATCCCCTCTTTTGAGAATATCAGTAAGAGGGTACTCTGTCTTTTTCTCAATGGGCTCCAGGGGCATTCCGGTGGAGTCGGAGATAAAGCAGAGGATGCCCTGGAAGGAGGAAGGGCCTTTCTCCAACCCTGTGCCAACCATCGACTCATCATCCCCGGGATGCGAGTGCAAGCCGGTGACGTCAGAGTCTGAGGAGCCATGGTAGAGCGGTTCTATCGCCTAAGTCACCCCTCGACAGAAAGGGCGGGTCCGGGGTGACTTATCGACAGACGTCAGGGAAGCCCGGTGTCTTGTCGGTCCTCTTTCGAGGGCGCCCCTCCCTCAGGTTGTTTAGGCAGTGGTTCCACCAGGACTGGTGGAGAGACCAGAATAGGCAGAGTGCGAAGACAGACCGGCACCACGGGCGGAGGAACCTGTGGCTTCGGTTCCGGAGGGGTCGGTGTCAGCCTAGGAGGCGAGAGCCAAGTTATGGCCAGGGTGGGTGGCAGAGCCGGCTTCTGCCTGGTCAAAATCAGCTGTTGCCACGTGAGGTCTTCATAGCAAAGACGGAGTTTCCGCCGGAGCCTCTCCTTGTCTGAGGAGGATGAGGATCTGTGGCAACGCCTCTTAAGAGCACTTGTGGCTCTTTCTTGGCCGTCTTGGTCGATTAGGAGACATTGGGGTCAGTGGAAACAGAGGGTACGGAACTGGGTCCTTGATGGAGACACCAGCAGGCTGGGTCTCCTCATCAGGAAAGACAAGGACCGGAGTCCTTTCCAAGGAGTCATCAGGCATAACTGGTGACAAGGGGTCGAGAATACCTCGACCCTGCCGGCTACTTCCTCGTCCCCTTGCCAGACAGAAGATCCAGAAGCCAGCGTGCCAGGATGCGATCTCGACCGAAGTCGAGACCGCGTTCTCTGGGGCTCTGACCTCCCCCGGTCCCAGGAACGTCTTTGTCGAGACGAAGACACGGAGTCCTTCTCTCTCTTCCAAAAGCGGGAGGAGTGCAAGCCCGAGAGTGCCTCACCCTGTGTGGGGAGAGACTGGCACAACTCCTTGAAGGAGCCCGTAAAGTTGGAGCCAAGGTTCAGGGGAACAAAGAAGCTTCGATTGGCTGAAGCTCGAGCTGCTTCCTCCTCAAATGCTTTAATTTGTTCCAGCTGTTCGGCGGATCCCTCGGCCGCAGAAACCGTCCACCTCGCCTCCTTCGATTTCACCAGCGGGTTCCTGTTCTCTGGTCTCCCCAGCTTCAAACGTGCCTTGCGGTCATCCAAGACATTGGGATAGAAGGCCAGGCAAAAACTACACGACGAGGTGTCATGT
The DNA here is from genome assembly GCA_016271365.2 of Neoceratodus forsteri. Lineage (NCBI taxonomy): Eukaryota > Metazoa > Chordata > Ceratodontiformes > Ceratodontidae > Neoceratodus > Neoceratodus forsteri. Next base: position 820,442,527 of record CM028137.1, on the reverse strand, counting down.
CCGATACCTAGGCAGTAAACACACATTAGGTGGGGTTGGTGCGCGACATCTTCTGGCCGCAGGGGCACCAGCGAAATCCAGGGGAAGATTTTTCCTCCATGTCAGATGCAGTGAAAGCGCAATCGCTAAGTTGAACGAGTTTAAGAATAATTTTCCGTGAAAATCGACAAGTAGAATCCAGGGCCTTAGATATGCTTTTAGAGCATGAGGGAACCTGCATCTTCCAGTGGAAAGGAAGATCTGGTGTCATGGGGCAGAGCCCAGGTATATACCACCCAGGTGGGCGAGAGGAGCCAGCTTGAAGACTTCCGGCAAGATTTAAAGTGGAAGGGAACATGCCAAGAAGTGTGGAGGAAAGTACAGTTACGTAAGAACTTACTGTAACAGTAGATCTTCGAGAACAGCTCTTGCAGCAGGTAACACCATTAGGACTGAAGCCGGCAGGCGTCAGGACCCCACAGAAATTTTCTAGCTAGCAGTCTTCAGTGGGGACCGCCTCCGACGTCGGTCCTGCCCCCGACGTCAGACGTAGTACATAAGGAGGTGGTCCCGCCAGATTCCCCAGTTCTCCCGCCGGAGACTCCCAGCCATAGGATGACATCAGAAGGGGAGACCGAGGATCCGCCATCAGAAGGAAGAGAGCAAAAGCTCCTGCCAAGGCCTGTAGGCCATACCTCCAAGGGGAATGGTGGATTGGAGACTGCTGCAAGAGCTGTTCTCAAGATCACCTGTTACGTAAGTTCTTATGTAACTGTACTATCTTACTTGAGATACAGCTCTGCAGCAGGTAACACCATTAGGACTGATTCCCAAGCAACAGCACCTGTAAGCATTCTGGGAGGAGGGAAATTAGAGAGATCTTGAACAAGTCCTGACTCTAGGACAGGAGACCCTTAGAACGCTAGTATTGAAACCGCTCTCCGTGATGTAATATCCAAGCTATAGTGCCTAATAAATGTATGCACAGAGCTCCAAGTAGCTGCAGCACAAATGGCCGAGGTGGAGACGTTACGCAGTGCTGCAAAGGAGGTAGCCACCCCTCTTGTCGAGTGGCCCCGGACTGTACCCGGGAGGGGCTTATGCTTGTTGTTGTAGCAAAAAGAAATACACTGGAAAAGCCAGCGAGAAAGGTCTGCTTTGAGACTGGTTGGCCCAGCATCCTCTCAGTGCAGGAAACAAATAGTTGCTCCGACTTGCGAAGCTGTTTAGTTCTATTCAGGTAGAACCTTAAGGAGTGGTGAACCTCCAGGGTGTGAAGCAGCCCCTCTTCTCTATTAAGAGTACTTGGGGAAATACACAGGCAAATCGATGTCCTGGTTGAGAGTGAGGGCAGAGACCACCTTAGGCAGGAATTTAGGATTCGTCCTCAGAGACACTCTGTCCTGGTGAAAAATTAGATAAGGCTCCTTGCACATGAGAGCGTGAAGCTCAGAAACTCTCCTTGCTGACGTGACAGCAACTAAAAATAACGCTTTCACGACAGAAAAACGCAGCTCTCGCAATCTGCGGCAGGTTCAAAGGGGGAAGCATGAGTTGTTCCAGGACAAAGAGTAGGTCCCAAGGAGGAACGGGATCCTTGATGGGTGGCCTAAGATGAACACCCTCTCAGGAAGTCTCGAGAGCACTGCTGTGCCACTGTGCGCTGTCCCAGCGGGACGTGATATGCAGAGATCGCGCAGAGGTGCACTTTAATGGAGGAGTAGGCGGGGCCCGAATGGAATAGGGAAAGAAGGTATTCCAGCACTCCTTTCACCGGGCATTCTAAACGGGAAAGGCCGTGTGCCTGCGACCATAAGCAAAAACGGCGCCATTTCATGGCGTACGTTGCACGTGTTGCCGGCTTTCTGGCCGCGGAAAGGACTTCCGCCACCTCTTGCGAGACCCCATATCGCATAATGGCTATGTCTCTAGGAACCATGCATGCAGGTTCAGTGAGCGTAAGTCCGGGTGGACTAGTGAACCCTCCTCCTGAGACAATAGGTGGGAGCTGAAAGGCAATGGAACTGGAGGTTCCCGGGACAATTGCGTCAGCATGGGGAACCAGATCTGCCTGGGCCAGAAAGGCGCTACCAGGATCATTGTTGCGTGCTCCCTGCGCAGTTTGAGAAGAACTCTCTGGATCAACGGGAAGGGAGGGAAAGTGTAGAGGAGTCTGTCCGCCCAGGAGAGGGACAACGCGTCTCGCCAGAAAACACCAGGCCCTGGATCTAGCGAGCAAAAATTGGGCAGTTTTGCGTTGGATGGGGAAGCGAATAAGTCCAACTCTGGAGTGCCCCATCGACGGAACAGATCCTCTGCTACCTCCTGAAGAAGTTCCCACTCGTGGACTCAGGCCTGGAAACAACTCAGGCCGTCCGCGATTGTGTTGTCCACTCCGGGAACGTGAACTGCAATCAGGCTCGCGCCGTGTCGGATTACCCAATCCCACACCCTCATAGCTTCCCTGCAGAGAGGGTAAGAGTGTGCGCCTCCTTGTTTGTTGAGGTAATACATCACCGCCGTGTTGTCTGTCTGAAGCAGAAGGGTACTCAATGGTATTTCTGACTGAAAGGCCTGCAGGGCGTAAAGGACCGCCCTCATCTCCAGCACATTGATGTGGAGGTGAGCTTCCGGAGGGGTCTATGTTCCCTGGGACCTCACCCCGTTCAGGTGCGCTCCCCATCCCAGCCCTGAGGCGTCTGTGGAGAGGATTGCCTTCGGGGACGGCGCGGTAAATGGGACACCCGCAGAAAATGTCCCCTGGTCTAGCCACCATTGCCAGTCTCGAATCACGGCGTTCGTGATTCTGACCGGATGCAGCATATGGTCTTGCCTTTGGTCCCACTGCACCTTGAGCATCCACCGAGTTACCCGCATGTGGAGCCTTGCCAAAGGGACGGTTGGAATGGCCGCAGCCATGTGTCCGAGCAAGTGAAGGACCAACCTGGCGGGGACGGTCTTTTTCGCTGAAAGATCCCTGATGAGGGATCTGATGTGTTCCGCTCTTTCGTCGGGAAGAAAGGCTTTCCTTGACGGTGTCCAGAACTGTCCTATGAACTGCAGCTTCTGGGACGGTACTAGAGAGACTTCAGAGTTGATAAGAATCCTCAGAGACTGGAACAGATCCTGGGTGCTCTGAATAGCCATCAACAGTGCCTCTTTGAGGCGGCCATGAGAAGCCAGTCGTCCAGGTGACGGAACACGTAGTGGCACTGTCTCTCAGAGACGCGCCACGACTGCCATACACTGGTAAAGACCCTGGGGTCAAGACAGTCCGAACGGAAGGGCCCGGAACTGAAAGTGGTGGCGAGAAACTCAAGCGAGGAACCTCCTGTGCGCTTGAGCTACTGGGATGTGCAGGTAGGCATCCCAGCATGTCCAGGGACGCTAAGAAGGCCCTTTTTCAGCATGGGAATGAGTCCTTGAGGGTCACCATGCGAAAATATGTAGGCTAATCGGCTATGTTGAGGTCGCTGAGGTCCAGGATTGGACGGAGGTCCCCTTGTTTTCTTCGGAACCAGAAAAGTGTGAATAGTATCCCGATCCTATCTGGCTCTCTGGGACATACTCCACCGCCTCCCTTTGCAGGAGCGTGAGTACCTCTTGCCTGATGAGTGATCTGTGCTGACCCGAGTAAGGGAGAGCAGAGGAGGCCTTGTGGGTGGCTTGTCCACCTAATTCTATAAAGTGGCCTCTTTCGACCAACTGAAGGACCCACCTGTCGGTGGTTATGGACTGCCACCCTGGCAGGTGGTCCGCAATGCGGCCCCCGACCTTGGTGTCCCGTTGATCCTGAGGGGCAGGGGCCGGGAAGGAGTCATGCTGTGGCGGCTGAGGGTCCAGCAGGCTGGGTCGACTTAGCTGGTCATTGACCTCGGCCCGCTGATGACTTCCCCTGGGCTCTACGGGAGAAGGAGCCCCTCTGTTGTGGACCGGCGCCGGACTGCTGTCTCTGCATCCGGCCTTGAAAACGGCTGTGGTTCCTACGAAAGGAACTAAGCTTGGGTCTGTACATGGCCTGGACAGACCGTACCGCCTTCCCAGCCTCCTGAAGCTAGGTGAGGACCTTCTCCGAGGACTCACCAAAAAGAACTTCTCCATGAAATGAGGCGTCCAGGATGTTCTTCTGAACATCCGGTGTGAATCCGGAAACACGGAGCCATGAGTGTCTCCAGAGGCATACGCCTGAAGCTGCCGCTCTGACCGAGGAGTCCGCGGAATCATACATGGCTCGCAGCACCTGGGTTCCCACATCCGAACCCGTACGAAGTAGCTGTAGCAACTCCTCCTTCTGCTCACCTTCTGGCATCTTTCCGCCAGATCCAGTCCCTGCTCCCCAAGGCGTTTGAAACTGCACCATGTGGGTCAAGTAGTCTAGGGATCTGATGTCGCTGGTAGCGGAGGCATACGTGCGCCTGCCCATAACGTCCAGCTGTTTGGACTCTGGGTCCGGTGGCAGGGTGCTCAAATGTTGCGGCCTCTGGGACCGGTCATGAGAGGCTGTAATAACCAGAGAATCGGCCAGAGGATGTGATGCCAAGTACTGGTCCTCCCTAGGGGCCTTGTACAGGCGGTCAAGCTTTCTTCGGCATCGCCAGAAGAGAGTGTGAACGTTTCCACGCTGCCTTGGTGAAGTCCACGAAAGTGTCCACCAAGGGTGGCACCACCACAGGCTTAGGATCTTTTTGCCGAAGATATCTGGCAAGGCGTAATCTCTCAGGGTCTAGTTCCTCTGCGTCCCAGCCCATGTTCTCCTGGATATGTCTCATAATCTCCGAGAACGATGGGTCATCCGGAGGAGATCTTGGGAGCTCACGTGGGTCTGGAGAAGGGACGTTGATCGGAGAGGGGGATCTGGATCCATCCGAGAAGTCCGATCCCGTGTCCTCCGTCGAAGGCGAATGGCGGCGTCTTCTGGGTCTCTTGGGGCTGGGTGACCCTGAAGAAGATCTGGACGGAGGTCTCCTATTTCGTGATCTACCCCTAGGAGGGTCCGTAGGCTCCTGGGGAAAGTATCAGCCCGCATCCCTGGGTGAGGTAGGGGGTGCGGGGGACGGTGGAGTAGTAGGAGGAGGAGGAGGTGGTGGTTGTGTGGGAACCATATCCCTTTTTATGGTGTCCCACCAGGAAGAAAACAACTCCTTGACCTCGGATATGCTGAGGCCCGAGGATGGACCGGGCGCCGCTGGCCGGTCGTCAGGTTCCGGCGTCGGCTCCTCAGGGATCTCAGGTTCCGGCGAGGGTTCTCTGGGGGGTATGACAGGACCGGGTTCGCCCGTCTGGTCCTCTGGCTGGGTCAGCTCCTCCTCCTCCGTGATCGCCTCTTGACCGACGTCGGTGGGAGGCGAGGGGGTCCTCTTCTTGGTAGATGTGGATGTCGGTCCCCCGGCCGGCGTCTGTGGAGGCGAAGGCCTGACTGGCGACGGGTGTCTGGCGGTCGTCGGTGCTCGGGACTGATGGTGTTTGGCCGACGTCGGAGGGGCCGGCGTTGGGGCAGACGATCTCTTGAGAGAAGTCAGTTCTTTGGTCTTCCGCTGGGGAGGAGGAGGCAAAGAGACTGACCTGGCGTCGGGTTCCGAATGGCGGGAACCGAACTTGTGATGGTGGTGACGGTCCCCTGACCTCGACAGGGCCTTGGTGGCTGACGACGAAGAAGGTCTGGAGGTCTTGGCTTGCGAAAGAGAAGAGGAACCCGAGGAGGTCTTCACCGCTGCAGGGGGAGGCTGAGAGCGGGCCCGGGAGGGGGAGCGGTTGGACCGGGAGCCGGAGCTACGGGAGTCAGAGGCCCTAGACGGGGACCTGGATCTCACTCTCTCCCTATGCTTCTTATGTCTCCGGGCCTTGTCGGAAGATCTCCCTTGAGGCTGCGCCCATGGCTTTAATCTTCTCCTCGAGCAGGAAAGCCTGAAGGGCCTTCTGGCGACAGATCCGGGACCGGCTGTTGAATCCCTGGCAGAAGGAACAGGCCCGGGTGTCGTGGTCTGGGCCTAGGCACCGGACGCAGGCCGAATGCGGGTCTTTGAACGGGATTGCTTCCCACAGGCGCACTTCGAAGGATGGCCTTCAACGGAGGTTGGAGAGGACATCAGATAGAAACTGAGCCGAAAAAACTAACTTTTTCCCGAAAGAAGAACTTAACCAGGCGTCACGCGCTAGAAACGAATCAAAGGGTTGAGACATGCAAGTCGACGGCAGGAAAGAACTGGGGAATCTGGCGGGACCGCCTCCTTATGTACTACGTCTGACGTCAGGGGCGGGACCGACGTCGGAGGCGGTCCCCGCTGAAGACTGCTAGCTAGAAGATTTCCGTGGGGTCCTGACGCCTGCCGGCTTCAGTCCTAATGGTGTTACCTGCTGCAAGAGCTGTATCTTGAAGTAAGATCAACATATCTATGCTCCTAGAATGAGGATTACTCACCTGTAACTGTAGTTCTAGGAGTGGTATATGGTGCACATCCACATTTCTGGCAGTTTTCTTTTCAAGGGTTAACTTGCCGGATATCTTTAAAATAAAGCTCCTCCTACTCACCTGGCTGCCATACTCTTAGCTCTGCTCTGTGACATCAGATCTTGCATGCTGGAAGCAGGAATGCTTGTGCCACTTGCCAGGGGAGGTCGGGTGGGTTGTGTGGATGTGCACCATATACCACTTCTAGAACTATGGTTACAGATGAGTATTCCACATTTCTAGGGACATGGATATGGTCCACTTAACCACACTTCTGGTAGACTCCTAGCAGTTCTCTGGGAGGAGAGGGCAAAGCATACACCCCTACTTGGCAGAGACTGGAGAACTGAGGTCACAAAAGCAACATCCCGCTGTGACTAAAGGTTGATGCTGTAATGGTAGATGAAGGCGTGTGCTGACTTTCAGATAGCAGCTCTACAGATCCCCTTCATGGGTGTATCCCTGGAAGCAGTCACTGAGGCAGTGATACGTCTGGTGGAATGAGCCCTTAGCTCTACAGGAAGCTCCCTACCAGCCAACCCTATAGCAGAGGTCCATGCAGGAGACTATCCACCCAGGTGTGGCTTCAGTGTATGTCACAAACAGCTGGCAAAGCTCTCCCCAAACTCCAGCCATGTGCTCCTTATAGCAAGAGTGTGCTCACCTCAAGTCCAATGAGTGGAACCTGCGCTCAACCTCTGAGATTAAGCTGGTGAAGTACACCAAGAGATTCATCACCTGATTAAAGCTGAACTCTGCAACAATGTTTGGGAGGAACTTCAGGTGGGGGCAGAGGACTACCTTGTCCTTATGGAACACCAAGAATGAAGACTCCACGGAGAGCGCCTGGCACTGATTCTTCTGGTGGAGGTGACAACCACCAAGAAGGCGGTCTTCTACGACAGGTGTGACATCTCACACCTGTGCACTGGCTGAAACGATTTGCCCATGAGCACTGCCAACACCAGCAACAAGTCCCAAGGTGGTGGTGGGTCACGTACCAGCAGGGACAGGTGGTCAAAGCCTTTGAAGAAGCATCCAACCACCTTCTCCTGTGCCACTGTTGGCAGGTTCACCATGCAGGTCATCGACCTCAGTCTCAACTGGGAAGGGGACCACAAGTAGTCCAGAATGCTACCCAAAGGGTAGGCCTGGGGGTCAAGCTACCTGCCCGGCACCAAATGGAAAATCTTTTCCATTTAGAAGGCACAGCACTGGTGGGTCGACTCTTTGGGAAGCCTCCACAAAATGGAGCACATCTGCTTAAAGACCCAAAGCCTGCAACTCTAGCTGCTCAGGAACCAGGCTGTGATGTGCAAGGATTGAATATCTGGGTGCATGATCTTCCCCTTGCGACAAGAGAGCAGATCTGGGCACAGAGGCTACCGCCACTGAGTCCTGCTGCGGAGGCAGAGAAGATCCAGGTACCAGTACTTGCGGGGCCAGTCTGAGGCTACCAGGATCATACGTACCTTGTCCCTCCACACCTTGACTAACACTTTGGGGATCAGGGTAAGGGAAGGAAGGCGTAGAGGAGGCCTGGGTTCCAGTTCCTCCTGAAGGCATCATCCCCCATCACTGTCCAGCACTATGGGGGGCAGGCACAGAACAGATTCAGCTTTATGTTCTCCCAGGAGGCAAAGAGATCGGCCAGAGGAGCGCACCACAAGGAGAAGTACAGTTACGTAAGAACTTACCATAACAGTAGATCTTCGAGAGGAGCTCTTGCAGCAGGTAACACCTTTAGGACTGAAGCAGGCAGGCTCCAGGACCCCACAGAAACTTTCTAGCTAGCAATACCAGGCAGGGGACCGCCCCCTATGCCAGCCTGCCCCCGACTTCATGTACAGTATAAAAGGGGCGGTCCCCCAGGCCATCCCCAGTTCAACTGCGGGAGACCGGCTAGAGATAAAAAAACAAAGGAGAACTGAGGAACGAAGATATCTGAGATGGAGAAGAAATTACTAGGGGAAGGAGGGTGGGAAAGAAAAATAGCACCTGCTGCAAGAGCTCTTCTCGAAGATCTACTGTTATGGTAAGTTCTTCCGTAACTGTACTATCTTACTTCAAGATTCGCTCTTGCAGCAGGTAACACCTTTAGGACAGAGTCCCAAGCAGTAAAGGAGAAATCCTTAGCAGAAAGGTTGAGGAAGGAGCTCCTCAAAGAAAATTTAAGACAGAAGGCCTTGAAGGACTGCGAGTATGAAGCCAGCTCTGTGCCATGAAGCAATGTCAAGACTGAAGTATTTTACAAAGGTGTGGACAGAACTCCACATAGCAGCCGCACAAATGTCTGAGGCAGAGACGTTTCTCAGTGAGGCGAAGGAAGCCGCCATGCACCTGGTAGTGACCCTTAACGGAGCCCATTAAGGGTTTGTCGTACTTATTGTAGCAGAACAACCAACCAAACGTGGATAAACACTGTTTAGAAACTGCAGCCCCTGTCATCCAGGGGGGGCGAAAGACACAAATAACTGTTCAGACTGATGAACAGAACGGGTGCTGTCCACATAGTAACAGAGCACCCTGTGCACATCCAGAGTATGTAAAAGAGCCTCCCCTCGGTTTGAGTACTCTGGGTAGTAAACCGGCAGGTGGATATCTTGATTCAAGGTAAACTCTGAGCCCACCTTCGGTAAGAACTTAGGATTAGTTCGTAAGGACACACTGTCCTTATGGAAAACCAAATAAGGCTCCTTACACATCAGGGTCTGAAGCTTGGGAAATCCTTCGAGCAGAAATAATGGCAACTAAAAATAATGCTTTCCATGACAGAAAGCGGAGCTTGCAACTCGCGGCAGGTTCAAAGGAAGGCAGAGTTAGTTTCTCTAACACAAATAAAAGATTCCAAGGCGGGATGGGAGGCTTCAAATGAAGTATGCCCTGCAAAAAGGTGTGGGGAAGGTCCAGCTGGGCAACAGACTTACTCTCAATAGCCACATGGTATGTGGAAATGGCAGACAGGAGTACCTTAAGAGAGGAGTAGCATAGTCCTGCATCTGAAAGAGAGAGGAGGTACTCCAAAACCAGTTCACTGAGCAAGTGAAGGGATCCAAGCTCTGTGCAGTGGCCCAAATGAAGAACCGCTTCCACTCATAGCGTAGGTCGCCCTAGTGGAGAGTTTCCTTGCTGCCACTAGTTCTGCTACCCTTGCAGAAAAGTACAGTTACCTAAGAACTTATTGTGACAGCAGATCTTCCAGAGGAGCTCTTGCAGCAGGTAACACCATTAAGACTATGCTGTCAGGCACTAGGACCCCACTGAAAGATTTCTAGCTAGCAGTCTAAAACGGGAGACGGCCCCCTGACATCCTGCGTGGTATAAAGGAGCAGTCCCCCAGCACCACTTCAGTTCACCCACCGGAGACCCATCTGGCATTCAGGATGGGGAACTGAGGAGAATCTCCATGCCTCAGAGAGAAGTACATTTACATAACCCCGGGGCAGGTGGGGGATCCACCTGCGCAAGAGCTCCTCTTGAAGATCTACTTTATGGTAAGTTCTAATGTAACTGTACTATACGACTTCGAGAGGGAGGTCTTGCAGCAGGTAACACCATTATGAGAGAGAGTCCCAAGCAGTACTAGAAATGACCCGGGTCAGAAGCATGGCGAACTATGATAAACAGTGTCCTAAGCACTCCTTAAGAGAGTAGTTCCTGGAGGACAGCAAGGTCCAAACCTGCTCCCCTTCTGGAAGCAATGCCCAGACTGTAGTGCCTAATGAAGGTGTAGACCGAACTCCAAGTAGCAGCTGCACAGAGATCCACTGCAGAAACATTTCTGAGGGACGCAAAGGAGGCTGAGAGACCTCTGGTGGAATGACCCTTGACTGGTCCCAGCAAGGGTTTGTTGTACTCTTGGTAACAGAATGCAATGCAATTGACCAACCAATTGGCCAATATCTGCTTGGTCACTGAAGCCCCTAACATTCTTTGGGTGAAGGAGACAAGCAACCGGTCTGTCTTTCTAGATAAGCGAGTATGGTATATATAGTAACAAAGGATTCTATGCACATCCAGAGTATGTAACAAGGCTTAACCTTTGTTCAACTACTCTGGGTAGTAAACCAGTAGTTGAATGTCCTGATTTAAAGTGCATTTGAACACAACTTTTGGAAGGAACTTGGAATTTGTACATAGGGCAACTATGTCCCTGGTGAAAACAAGATAAGGTTCTTTAAAGATCAGAGCCTGTAGCTTGGAAATCCTTCGAGTGGAAGTAATGGCAACTCAAAACGCTTTCCAGTAAAGAAAGCATAGCTCGCAACTTGCGGCTGGCTCAAAGGGAAGCAACGTACATTTTTCCAACATAAAAAGAAGATCCCACAGAGGGACAGGATCCCTCCTGGGAGGTCTGATGTGCAAGATACCCCGTAAGAAGGTCTTGCACAAATCCAACTGTGCCGGAGCTTTCTCATCCATTGGCACATGGTAAGCTGACAGCACGGAAAGATGCACCTTAACGGATGAGTAGCTCAGTCCCCCGTTTGATCGGGGAAAGAAGGTACTCCAGCACAGATTCCACTGAACAGTGGAAAGGGTTCAAGGAACAGTGGGATGCCCATAAGCAGAAAGAACAGGTTACTCACCTGTAACAGTAGTTCTAGGAGTGGTATATGTTGTTCATTCACACTGTTTGGCCTGTCCTTTTCCCCTTTAAATCTTGCCGGAACTCTTCAAGCTGGCTCCTCCCACCCACCCAGGTGGTATAAACCTCGGCTCCGCCCCATGACGCCAGACCTTAGCCCGCTGGAAGCCAGGTTGTGCGCCTAAAGCCGGGGAGGTCGAGTGGGTGCATATGGATGAACAACATATACCACTCCTAGAACTACTGTTACAGGTGAGTAAGCGGTTCTTCTAGGAACGTGGACATGTTGTTCATCCACACTGTTTGGCTGACTCCAAGCAGCTCTCTGGGAGGAGGGAGGCAAGGTGCACACCCCCTACTTGGGAAATAAAGATTGGAGAACAGAGGCCCCAAAGCCATCATCCTGGCGAGACTCAAGGTCGATGTGGTAGTGGGTAATAAAGGTGTTTACTGACTTCCAGGTAGCAGCCCGACAGATTTCCTGGATAGGGATGTCCCTGGAAGCAGCCACCGATGAAGCGGTATGGCGGGTAGAATGAGCTCTTATCCCTCTGAGAGGCTCCTTGCCCACCAACTCATAGCACAGATCTATGCATGATGTAATCCATCTTGCAATGGTCTGTTTGGCTGCAGGTCTGCTAGAAGCGGCTTCAGCGTAGGTGACAAACAGCTGGCGAACCTCTCCGCGAATTTCCACCGTTCGTTCCTTATAATAGGAGAGTGCACGTCTCAGGTCCAAGGTATGGCACCTGTACTCGGCGTCCAAGGTGTAGTTAGGGTAGTATAAAGGCAGAGTCAATACCTGGTTAAGGTGAAATTCTGATACCACCTTCGGAAGGAATTTCGGGTGGGGCGCAGGACAACTTTGTCCATGTGAAAGACCAGACAAGGGGAGTCCACCGACAGCGCCTGGAGCTCCCCTGTCCTTCTGGCTGACGTGACAGCCACCAGGAAGGCCGTCTTCCACAACAAGTGTGAGAGTGCACACTTGTGCGTAGGTTCGAATGGCTTGCCCATGAGCTCCGCCAAAACCAGCAACAGATCCCGTGGAGGTGGAGGTTCACGCACCGGAAGGGATATGTGATCCAGGCCTTTGAAGAAGAGCCTGACCACTGTCTCCTGCACCAATGTTGGCTGACCGGCCCGTGCCCGGTAAGCAGAAATGGCTGCCAGGTGCACCCTAAGGGTCAATGACCGCAGATCCCCTTTGGAGAGAGACCAAAGGTAGTCGACAGTGTTAGCCACAGAGCAGGATAAGGGCTCCAGACTCCAAATGGAAAATCTCTTCCATTTGAAGGCATAACATTACCTGGTCGATTCCTTACGAGATGCCTCCAACACAGTGTAGACATCCTTGGAAAGACCCAGAGCCTGGAACTCTAGCCGCTCAGGTACCAGGCTGTGAGGTCCAGATGGAATACCTTCCCTTGGTTCAGTGATATCAGGTCCAGGCGTGTACAAAGTTGCTCTGGGGGCCTGCAGCTGAGGCTGAGGACATCTGGATACCAGAACTGGTGTGGCCAATCTGGGGCTACCAGGATTACCTTTGCCTTGTCCCTCCTCACCTTGAGTAGCACCTTGTGGATCAAAGGAAATGGAGGGAAAGCGTAGAGCAGGTCTGGGGTCCACGGCCTTGAGAAGGCATCCCCCTGCAGCGAGCCCTGCTGAGGGGGGCAGGCATGGTACAGCCTCAGCTTGGTGTGTTCCCTGGAGGCAAACAGGTCCACCAGCGGTTTGCCCCAGCAGAAGAACAGACTGTAGGTTACCTCTGGATGGACAGACCACTCGTGGGATGTCTGGCCTACACGGCTGAGAGCATCTGCCAGCTGGTTTGAGACTCCTGCAATATGAATGGCTAGGAGATCTGACTCCAGCCGGCTTACAAGGGTCCCGATTAGGAGCGCCTCCTTGCACAGCAGACGGGAGTGTGTGCCGCCATGTTTGTTGAGGTAGTACATGGTTGTGATATTGTCCGTCTGGACTTGAACCACCTGACCCCAGAACTGAGGAGCGAAAGCTGACAGTGCCAGTCTGACTGCTCAGAGCTGCAACAGGTTGAGGTGTCATTGGGACTCCTCCGGGGTCCAGAACCCATGGGCCCTGTTGTCCCCCATGTGGGCTTCCCAGCCCATGAGAGAGGCATCGGTCGTAAGAACGACCGTCGGCTAGGGGCGGACAAACTGAATCCCTTCCTGCAACCGTTCTGGGGAGGTCCACCATTGGAGCGCATCCCACATCTTCTGGGTTACAGTGATCAGCTGGTTGAAATGACTGTGGCGCTGAGTCCACTGGGCGGCCAGCTCCCACTGGAGAAAGCGCATGTGCCACCTGGCCCAATGGACCACTGAGGTGCACACCACCATGTAACCCAGAAGGCAAAGAAAGTCCCGGGCAGGACGCAAGTGCCCAACCAGAAATGATCGGGCAAAGGTGGAGAGAACCTCCGCCCTGTCCGCAGGGAGCCGAGCTCTGGCTTGACATGAGTCGAGCTCTGCCCCGATGAAGCCCATCACCGGAGCAGGCATGAGTTCCGACTTGGCCTCGATCAGGAGGCCGAGGTGGGATCAGGTTTGAAGAGCCAGATCCCTGGATCTCTCCACCTCCTGAAGGGAAGATCCTGCCAAGAGCCAGTCGTTGAGGTAAGGGTAGATACGTACTCCTCGACGCCGAAGATGGGCTGCACCACTGCAATGCACTTGGTGAAAACCCGAGGGGCCGATGACAGGCCGAAAGGCATGGCTTGGAACTCGAACAAGGTCCCTTTGACCCTGAAGCGGAGGAACCGCTGATGGGACAGACTGATTGGGACATGAAAGAAGGCATCCTGTAGATCCAGTGAACAGAACCACGTTTTGCTCCAGGGATGGTATGAAAAAATTACTCATCTTAGTAATTATGTTTCTTCTAGTGGAGTCTTGCTGTATTCTGACTATTGCAGTTAGGTCCTGCCTTTCAACTGCCCCGGAGAACAAAGGGTTAACTTTTCTAAGCCTTGCATAGAACGTTCATCACGAGCTCGGTTGAAGCCCCTGTCTGTTGTTGTTCAAACTGCAACCATCAGATCTTTACGAGCAAAAACTCACTAGGTGTTGTGTGGAAACTAACATTTTTACTAGCCAACTGGCAAATATATAATGTTTTTGGTTCTCAAAGGAAGACTCAAATTAGGAAACCCAAAAACACATCCAAAACACAACATTCCACCCAAAGAAAAAGAGGGTGTAAAATGGACACCCCTAGGGTGCCAACACTGCTCCTGCCACCCACATCCCAAAAACTAGGTTCTGAGAGGGGAGGCGGGGGGCAGAATACAGCAAGACTCCACTAGAAGAAACATAATTACTAAGGTGAGTAATTTTTTCTTCAAACAACATGAAATCTTGCTGTATTCTGACTATTGCAGACTACCAAGCAGTACCTCCATGGAGGAGGGACAGAACCTACTTTGGAAATAGGCTCTGAAGTACTGCTGTGCCAAACCGAGCATCACTCCTAGCCTGGATATCCAGAGAGTAATGCTTGGTGAAAGTATGGACTGTTTTCCAGGTGGCTGCTTGACAAATTTCTAAGAGAGGAATATCCCTGGCAGCAGCAAGGGAAGCAGCTGTACCTTTTGTGGAATGAGCCCTCAGGCCTGAGGGTGGAGTTCTACTCAGTTTTTCATAGCAGAAATGTATACAAGAAACAATCCACCTGGCAACTGATCTCTTAGTGGCAGGTTTGCCCTTACCAACTTCTCCATAAGTGAGGAACAACTGGAGGGATTCAAACCTGTGACCCTTGGTACGCTCTATGTAATAGCTAAGGGCTCTTTTAACATCCAAACTGTGTAGCCTCCTCTCTCCCGAGGAGGAATGGTCAGTGAAGAAAACAGGGAGAGATATAGACTGGTTGAGGTGGAAATCTGAAACCACTTTAGGCAAGAACTTTCTGTTAGTTCTAAGGACCACTTTATCTCTGTGAAAAGAGATGAAATCAGATTCCACTGACAGGGCTTGCAATTCACTGATACGTCTGGCAGAAGTAATGGCTACCAAAAACACAGTTTTCCAAGTCAAGTACTTAAGCTCTGCTGAGGACAAAGGCTCAAAGGGGTTGCATAAGCTGAGCAATGCAAACATTAAGGTCCCAAGCAGGAGCAGGATCCCTAAAGAGGGAATTGGTGTGAAGCAATCCCCTGAAAAACTTACAGAATACAGGATGGGATGACAGAGAGGAAGACTTGCCTACTGACAGGAAAGCAGAAACAGCTGCCAAGTGTACCTTGGAGGTAGCTGGTCTGAGACCTTGCCATTAAGGTGGACCATATAAACCAGAACCGTAAGCAATTCAGCAGAGTCTGGAGAAATATTCTTCTTAGAACACCAAATGCTGAATCTTTTCCATTTGGAGTTGTAAGTCTTTCTGGTGGAAAGCTTTCGAGAAGCCTTGAGGATATCCAGAACCCCTTGGGAAAGATGCAGATCTGCAAACTCTAACTCTTCAAGAGCCAAGCCTTGAGATTGAGAGACTGAAGATTCGGGTACCAAATCCTCCCCTGAGAGGATGTTAACAGGTTGCAATTCCTGGAAAGAGACAGGGGAATATGGACTGTTAGGGACAGCAACAAGGGATACCATGGCTGTCTGGCCCAGTCTGGAGCAATCAGAATCACTTTGCATGGTTGTGACCTTATCTTGACTAACACTCTGAACAGGAGAGGGAAGGGGAAAAGCATACAGAAATTTCCCTTCCCAGTTCAGAATCAGAGCATCCAGGGGGACTGAGCCCAAGTTGGGGTCTGCAACAAAAAAAAGGAAGTTGGTGATTGTCTGGGGCTGCAAAAAGATCAATCTCTGGAGTGCCCCATCTTGAGAAAATCACTTTCAACACCAGAGGATCTAGGGCCCATTCGTGATGGCCCTGGGATATTCTGCTCAGTGCATCTGCTAGGACATTGTCCTTCCCTGGGAGGTGAACTGCTGTCAGAGAGGTCTGCAGGGAATAGGCCAGGGACCACAACTTCATTGCTTCTGTGCACAAGGCCAGAGACCGAGTGCCTCCTTGCTTGTTGATGTACCACATGGTGGTGGTGGTGTCTGTTCTGACCTGAACCACCTTGCTCTGTACAGATTTGGAAAAAGCTTGCAGTGCTAGAAACACTGCTCCGAGTTCCAAGAGATTGATGTGAAGCAGAGATTCCTGAGGTGACCACAGTCCCTGGGTGGTAAGATCCCCCAAATGGGCTCCCCAGTCCAGCAGGGAAGCATCTGTGGTGAGGATCACTGAATGAGACTGAGTGACAAATGGAACTCCTTGTCTCAAATTGTCCTGATCCTGCCACCATTGCAAGGCTTGGATCAGGGTTCGAGTCACTGGAATTAGTTTGGTAAGGGAATCCTTTCTTTGGGACCAAAAGGCTCTTAAGTGGAACTGAATGTCCCTCATTTGGAATCTTGCTCCCTGGACCACTGCTGTGGAAGCTGCCATGTGGCCCAGCAGCTGAAGGAAATGCCTTGCTGGTCGAGACACCTGAAGGGTGAATGAAGAGGCCAGTTCCATAAGGGTCCTTGCCCTTTCCAGGGGAAGGAAGGCTCTTGCCTTTACTGTATCCAGTTCTGCACCTATGAAGGTGAGGAGCTGCACTGGTTCGAGAACTGACTTTGGTAGGTTGAGAAGGAATCCTAAAAGTGAGCACTTGCTGGGTCACTTGCAGATGTGACTTGACTTGGTCTGGAGACTGACCTACTATGAGCCAGTCGCCCAAGTATGGGAAATGGAAATCTTTTGTCTCTTAGAAAGCAACAACTACTGCCAGGCACTTTGTGAAGACCCTTGGGCTGATGTTACGCCAAAGGGCACTTGCTCTGAATTGATAGTGGCCTGAGGGCAACTCGAACCTGAGGTACTTTCTGTGGGAGCACCTGATGGGAATGTGAAAGTAGGCATCTTTGAGGTCCAGGGAGGCTAGCCAGTCCCCTGGCCTTAGAGAGGGAAGGATAATTCCCAGAGTTACCATTTTGAACTTTGGCTTTAAAAGATGTTTGTTCAGATATCTTAGGTCCAGGATGGGTTGCCACTCTCCTGTCTTTTTGGGGGTTAGGAAGTACCTGGAGTACAATCCTTTGCCCCTGTGTAGGGTGGGAACTCTATAGCTCTGAGAGCTAGGAGAGAAGAAACCTCTGCCTCTAGGGCAAGGGTCTCAGAGATTTGCAGGTGGAAAAGATCTGGCTCTCATCTTGGGAAATTTGTTGAAGCTGAGAACCAGTCCCTGGCTTACTACTTCCAGGACCCACTTGTCTGATGTAAGAGACATCCAGTCCTGGACAAAGTAAGCCAGCCTGCCCCCTACTGGTATAGGAGAATCGACCCAGGCAGACCCATCAGGGTGTCTGCTTGGCAGGGGCTTTAGGCTGAGGGGTGGATGCAGGCCTGCTCATCCCCTTTGCCTCTCCTCTAAAGAACCCCTCTGCTGAAAGAAGAGAGAGGCCTGAGCTTGGTAAAAAGGCCTTGGAAAGGCCTGCCCTGCCCTGCTGCCTTTGAGGAGTTGCTTGCCTTTCTTTGGCCTGAGCACTCCTGTAAGTGGTCCTGTATTCGTCCATTTTCTTCATGTAATTCTCTGCTCCCCAGAGAATTACCAACTACAGGAAAATCCATGGCCTTAGCCTGGGTATCCTGTGAGAGGCTAGTACACCTGAGCCAAGCCATTCTCCGAAGAGCCACAGATGTAGCCATGACTCTTGATGACACATCATTGGAGTCCACAGCAGCATGAAACTGTACATTTGATGCCTCAATCCCATCTGCAGCCACCTGCTCCAGCTCCTTGGCAAGCTGGGCGGGAGCCTGTTTAGCCAGTGCCAGTACAGTGTCCCACCTGGACTTCTGGTACCTGGCTGTATAGGCCATATAATTAGCCTGCCTGAGTCCCAAAGATGCTGCCATGTTTTGTTTCTTTGCCATGGCATCAATCTTCCTGGAGTCCTTGTCTGGGAGGTGTGATGCCAAGGGAATGTTTGCCTTATCACAGGCAGCAGCCTGTGCAACCCCAACATGGCTGCATTGCTGAAAAAGGAACTCCGTGTCTGAGCCTGAGAGAGTGTACCTCTTGTCCATTCTTCTGTCCTCAGGAGGTATAGAATTAGGAGACTTAAGAATTTTTTGTGTCCGTTTCCCAAAAGATTTGTGGAGGGGAATAGACAGTCTCCTGTACTCTGGGAAGTCCATCATCTTAACATGATCAGGCTCTTCCTGATCCTCTACTGCCTCCTCCACAGGAAGCTGGAGGGTATCAACCACCTTTCTGTAGAACATGTAGCGTGAAGGGGACTCAGAAAGCCTAGGAGGAGAAACAGCTGAAGGTCTGTCTGGGGAGATGTCCGGGTCAATAGGCACATCCAGACTTCACCATCACCATAATCATCCTCATACTCTTCCTCCTCCTCAAACTCCGGTTCATAAAATTCTTCCAAGGTATAATCTGGAACCGGGGGAACCGACTGAACCGAGCCCCTGCCAGATGCTGCCGATTCGGTCGGAACCGAACTAAGCGATTGCACAATCCTAATCGCTTTGGCTATCTCATCGGCGGTCGGAGTATAAGATTCTGGGTCCGAACCGGTCGATTTGTATTTTCTTTTTCGTCTGAACCGATTCCTCTGAATCTGTTCTCCTTTTGCCCGAAGTATCGCCCTGGTCAGAGGGCACTCCTTCTGGTTCGGTCGGAACTGAACCGGGCTGGCCATCCGTGTCAGCGGACTTCTCGGCCTCCCTTTCCCTCAGTCTACCTAATCTCTTTTCCAGGGTAGATTTGGGAAAATTCTTGCAAATTTGGCAGTCTGAACCGAGGTGGTCAAACCCCAGACAATAAACACAGGTGGTGTGGGGATCAGCCTTAGCAAAGACCTCCCCACACACACTGCAGTGTTGAAACCCAGTGGGCCGGTTTTTTTCTTGGGTTTCTCAGGCATGGCCAACCTAACCAAAACTTACCCTTTTTTCGGCAATCGCCAGGCAAGACTCCCCTATTGGTTCCTGACGGTGTCACGGGTCTTGGAAAAAAACGTACTTAAAACCAGTTTTTTTTAGAACCGATACGGACCGGTAACCACACACTAAAGTAAAGCACAAGTTTTACCTCAAAATGATCGGTTCAGCCGAACCGATCCACAGTTTACAAGTTCCACACAGAAAACAGAACAAAAACCTATTTAGTACTCAAGGTACCACAGACAGAGACTTGAACTGACTATGCGGAAACAACAGTTTGGTAGAAACTGACCGAAAACCGACACTTCAACCGACTTTTGAACCGAGCAGCAGGAGAAATCTCCGGAGCAACTGTTCAATGAGGCGGAGTAAAGAATCTGACAGTTGCAGTTTGAACGACAACAGACAGGGGCTTCAACCGAGCTCGTGATGAACGTTCTATGCAAGGCATAGAAAAGTTAACCCTTTGTTCTCCGGGGCAGTTGAAAGGCAGGACCTAACTGCAATAGTCAGAATACAGCAAGACTTCATGTCGTTTGAAGATCTGGTTCAGAGTTACCATCTGGAAGGTGCGAGACCCAATATACTGATTCAGGTCGTGGAGATCTAGGATGGAGTGCCAACCCCCCCCCCCCATCCACTTGGGCACCAGGAAGTACCTGGACACGAAGCCTGGGTCTGTAGGAGGATCCGGAACTGGAGTTACCGCCTCCTTGCGGAGGAGCTGAGCTATGTTGTCTAGAAGAGCCGACTGAGTGCAAGCTGACATCCTTTCCTCCCGAGGGGCGTGGGCTCAGTCGAGAGGATACTGCTCAAACTCTAGAGGCAGTCCCTGACTGACCACTTCGAGAACCCACCTGTCCGAAGTGATATCGGACCAAGCGGAATGAAAGTGGTGGAGCCGGCCCCCCACGGGAGGACCCAGGGTTGGCGTGACGGGTGTAGGGGTGACAACCCCCAACCCGTCACTGATCAGGCTAAGAGGAGAAGGAGGAACCTGGACCTGCACCTCGGCCTCCTTTACGAGGCTGTTGAGGACCCTGCTTGGGCCGTGGGCGCTAAGCTTGAGCCTGCTGCTGCTGCTGGCCTCCTTGATAGGAGGACTGCCTGACCGCAGGGGAAGAATGCCGAAATGGCTTCTTTCTTTTCTGCTGGTTCTTGCCCAAAGAACCTTCTGCAGAGGTAGCATCCAAGGTGGCACTGGACTGCTCAATACGCTGAAGGTGACCGACCACTCCTGGACCGAGTAAGTCAGTACCAAGGAAAGGAATGTCAGCTAACTTGTGCTGGGTATCCACCGGGAAGGAGGACAGCCTCAGCCAGGCCCTGCGGTGAGTGGCCACTGCGGCTGCTAAAGAGTAGGCACAAGAATCCCTGATGTCTAAGGCAGTCTGTAGCTGCTGTTTTGCAACAGCACGGCCCTGATCACGGACTTGCTTGACCGTGGTCTGAATGTCTGCTGGGAGATGAGGGAGGACTCCGTTTAATGACCCAAGGAGGGCATGAGAGAAGTGTGCTATATTGACAGCCGAACTGGCCTGATGAAGGCCTAAGGAAGAGGCCACGTATTGCGGGCAGAGTGGTCTGTATTTTTGGACTCCTTGTCCAATGGTCGGTCTGTGTCGGCTGAGCTACCAGTACATCTAAACACAGAAGCGGTAACCAGGCTCTCGACCGAAGGATGTTCTGTGAATCCCGGCAGGGACCCCATGGGCACTGCATACTTGCGGGCCATGGGGCAGACGGTGCTGGGCAGGAAGCTGGACGCTGCCAGAGCTCAAGGGCCGGGCCAGTGATGACTTCGGCCACTGGAAAGGCCTCCGTTGGGGTATCCCCCCTTTTTAGTATGTCTGTAAGGGGTACTCTGCCTTTTCTGGATAGACTCGGGGCATTCCGTGGATCAGAGATCAGGCAGAGAATGCCCTGAAAGGAGGAAGGACCGCCTCTAAACCTGCTAAGGAGGACTCATCATCCCAGGATGTGAGTGTAGTACTTTGACATCCGAATCAAGAGTCGCTGGTACAACGGTCTCCGCCCACGCCCTCTTGACTCCGGGGCGGTTGGGGTAACCGTGATGGACAGACATTGAGGAAGCCCGGTGTCTGTACGGTCCTCTTTTGAGGAAGCCCCTTCCTGAGGCTGCTTAGGCGGTGGTTCCACCAGCATCTGTGGAGAGACCGAGATGGGCCGAGCTGGGATACGGAAGGCTTCGGTTCCGGAGGGGTCAGCGTTGGCCCAGGAGGCGGTAGCCAAGTGATGGCTGGGGTGGACAGTAGAGCTGGCTTCTGCCCGCTCAAAATCAGCTGTTGCCACATAAGATCCTCATAGCGTCGACGGAGTTTCCGTTGAAGCCTCTCCTCGTCCGAGGAGGATGAGGATGTTCAGCGATGCCTCTTTTTAGAGTGCTTGTGACTCTTTCGGTCGTTTGACCGAGGGGGTTCTGGACCTCGATCGAGATCGGGCTGGCTGACTCGGTTGATCGGGAGACACCGGGGTCGGTGAAAACAGAGGGTTCGGAACAGTTTCCTCGATGGTGACACCAGCGGGCTGGGTCCCTTCATCAGGAAAGGCAAGGACCGGAGTCCTTTCTAAAGGATCGTCGACCGGAGTCGGTGAAATAGGGTCGATCAGGTCGAGAGATATCTCAACCTCTTGGCCACTTCCTCGACCTCTTGGCCAGACGGAAGATCCGTGAAGCTGGCAGCCGAGGATGTGATCTCGACCGAGGTCGAGACCGTGTGTTCCTGGGACTTGGACCTTTCTCGGTCTGAAGAACATCTCCATTTAGACAAAGACTTAGGGTCCTTTCTCCCTCTTCCGAGGGCGGGAGGAGTGCGAGCCCGAAGGCGCCTCGCCCCTGGTGGGGAGAGACTGGCACAGCTCCTTGAAGGAGCCTGAACAGGTGGAACCGAGGTTCAGAGGAACAAAAAAGCTCAGAGTGGCCGAAGCTTGAGCCGCTTCCTCCTTGAAAGCCTTCATCTGCTCCAACTGTTCGGCGGATCCCACAGTCGCGGAAACCGCCCACCTCGCCTCCTTCGATTTCACCGGTGAGTTCCTTTTTTCCGGTCTCAATTTTAGATGCACCAAGCAGTCGTTCAGGACGTTGGGATAGAAGGCCAGGCAGAATGTGCAGGTGGAGGTGTTATGTCCGACACCAAGGCAGTAGACGCACGTTAGGTGGGGATCGGTGCGCAACATCTTCTGGCCGCAGGAGCACCAGCGAAATCTGGGAGCAGATTTATCCTCCATGTCCGATGCGCTACTATCGGAATTGACAACTCGAAAGAGTTTTTAAGGCAAGTTGTGGTAAAAACCGACGTTTTAAATCTAGGGCCGACAAACTGCTGTGAAGCACGAGAGAACCTATATCTTCCAGCGGAAAGGAAGATCTGGCATCATGGGGTGCAGCCGAGGTTTATACCACCCAGGTGGGTGGGAGGAGCCAGCCTGAAGACTTCTGGCAAGATCTAAAGGGGAAAGGGACATGCCAAACAGTGTGGATTAACATATCCACGTTCCTAGAATGTTTCCATTTCATGGCGTACGTTGCTCTGGTCGAGGGCTTTCTCGCTGCCATGAGAATGTCTGCCTCTTTAGAGGACACTCCAGATCTGTCCCTGATATTAGGTCTGCAGGAGCCATGCATGCAGATGCAGAGACTGAAGATTCGGGTGTACTAGGGTTCCCTGCTCCTGGGAGAACAAGCGAATGGATAGGGGTAACAGGACCAGGTGGGTCACATGCCAACTACTGGAGCAACAGAAACCAGATCTGACAAGGCCAGAAGGGCGCTACAAGAATCATGCACTCTCTGGAGGAGCTGAAAGGGAGGAAAGGTGTACAGGAACCTCCAACCAAGAGAAGGACAATGCATTGTGCCAGAAAACACCAGGCCCTGGATCTAGTGAGCAGAAATTGGGCAGTCTGGCATTGTGTGGGGATGCAAAGAGGTCCTGTTCTGGCTGACCACACTCAAGAGGTCATCTATGACCTCTTGCAGTAGCTCCCATTCATGACTCAGAGACTGAGAGTGGCTTAGGCTATCTGTGAAGATGATGTGAATCCCTGGACTGCGAACCGCTGTTATGTCCAGGTTGTGATCCATTGCCAAACTCTCATGATCTCTCTGCACAGGGGGTAAGAATGTGTGCCCCCTTTCTTGTTGACATAGAAGACTACTGGAGTGTTATCTGACTGGACTAACAGAAGACGTGGCATTAGCACTGACTGGAAGACCTGCAGGGCATACAAGACGGCCCTCATTTCCAGCACGTTGATGTGGAGATTGTGTTCCATGGAGGTCCAAGTGCCCCTTGTTTGGTGGGATGCCAGATGCGCCCCCCAGCCCCGAGGCGTCCGTAGTTGGGACCTGCTGAGGACTGAGATGTTGAAAGAGAACCCCAATGTCCAGTCGAGAAGGGGTGATCCACCATTCCAGAGTATGATGTACCGCTTTGGAGATTCTAACCAGTTGATCGAGATCGTCCATGCGTTGGTCCCATTGAACCCTGAGGTTCCACTGCATGACCCTTATGTGCAGGCGGGCAAGAGGAAACATGGTAATGGCTGCAGCCATGGGGCCTAAAAGCTGCAGTACCACTCGGGCTGGGATTGGATTTGTAGAGACAACTCTCCCAGCAATTGCCCTTAACTTGTCTGCTCAGTCCAGGGGAAGAAAGGCTCTTCCCTGGACGGTGTCCAAGACCACCCATATGTACTACAGCCTTTGGGTAAGCCAGGGGAATGACTTGGGGAGGTTCAGAGTGACCCCAACTCTTGGAACAGATGGAAGGTCTCCTATGTTGAACGACAGAGCTGTTCTTCCGTAGAGGCTGTAAGAAGCCAGTCGCCCAGATAGCGGTAAACATAATGACCCCTCCTCCTAAGAGTTGCTGCCATGACTGCCAGGCACTTGGTGAAGACCCTCGGTGCCGACGAAAGGCCGAATGGCAGTGTTCTGAACTGACAGTGTTCTTCCTGGAAGGTGACGTGGAGATACTTTCTGTGGGACGGCAGGATCTTTATGTGCATATAGGCATCCTGCATGTCCAAGGAGCAGAGCCAATCCCCTTGGCAGATCATGGGCAGCAGACCAGTTAAAGTCACCATCCTGAACCTTATGTATTGGATAAAGTTGTTCAGTTGGCTCAGATCCAGGATGGGACGGAGGTCCCCGGTCTTCTTCGGCACAAGGAAGAAATGGTAGTATCCTCTTCCTCTGTGATCTGGAGGTACCACCTGAATCGCTCTCTTTTCCAAGAGGGCTTGACTTTATTTATTTATTTATTTATTTACTTACAAGTTTAACCAGGAAGGCATACTGAGCAGGGTTGCTCGATTCCAGATGCGACCTGGGGTTTTCTGCCTTTATGAGAGCCACTTGGGATGGGGAGAAGTGGGTGGGGACAGGTGGGTTGTCCGGTTGAATCTGTGTGAACTCCAGGGCATACCCTCTTTCTATTACCTGAAGGACCCACTGATGCATGGTAATACTGGACCATCCGGTTAAGGTAAAGGGAGAATCTCCCGCCTACTGCCTCCCCCTGAAACTCTGCCAGAGGTGGGGGGGCAGGCAGGGAGTCATGCTAAGGTGGAGGGGGTAGGCAGGGCAGCTCTGGCATTTTTTGCACTTTTAGGTCCCTGAAGGCAGGGGAGGGCCCCTTCACTTGAAACCTCCTTTTGGTTGCTAATGCCTTCCCTGTTGGCCCTGGTTTTTGCGAAAGGGGTGGCATCTGGTAGTTGCTGGTTCCGATTTATACATTCTGTGAATGTCGGAAACCACCTTACTGGAGTCCAGTGATCAGTTTCTCGGTATCTGGACCAAAGAGAACTGATCCCTGAAAGGGTGCATTTAGGATTACATCCTGCAGGTCCTGCCGGAATCACAAGACCTGAATCCAGGCATGGTGTCTCATGCACACCTCTGTGGCAGCTGCCCTGGCAGCCGTATCTGCAGAGTCATATGAGCTTCTTAAAACATGCTTGCCAATGTCAATGCTGGACTGAATGACTGCCATGAGCTTGGATTTGCTGTCAGAATCAGGATGAGCCTTGGCTAAGTCCAAGGCCTTATTCCACAAAGACTTTTGGTACATCAACATGTGTGCCAAAACACTGAGTGACCTGACTGTGCAAGTGGCCGAGGAGTACACTTTGTGGCCCATCTGGTCCAGTTTCTTGGATTCAGGAACCAGTGGCTGGGAGCTGATATGTTTTGGTTGCTGTGCCCTGCCATGAGCAGCTGTCAGCACCATGGAGTCTGCCTTTTGGTTGCTCACTCAGATGAGACGCTCCTTTTGGTGTATTGTATAGGCAGTCTGCCTTCCCGGGGACAGCCGAAGTGGTGGAAGGGTGCTTCCAGGCTAGTTTTGTGATGTCCTGGAATAGCTCCACTAGTGGAAGGATGATCAATGGTTTTGGATTGTTTGCCCCCTAAGAACTTTGCCAGGTGAAGGAGTTTGTGGTCAAGTTTCTCCATGTCCCACTGGTTAAGATACTGGATGTGCTGCATCACATCCAAAAGGAAGGGTCATCTGGGGGAGACCTAGGAGGGTCCCTCTTATGGTCCAGAGAGGGTAGAGGCAGCTCGTCCTCGGATGAGTAGTAGGAAGAAGCGTCCCCCTGCATCATCGTCTGAGGACGAATGTGGATGTCCCTTGGATGAGGGTATGGACGACGGGTGTCGACCATGGCCGCTAGGTGTTGGAGATCCCTGGTCATTATCTTCTGACGACGGGCGGTCTGGCGTTAGAGGCGGTCTAGGAGGTCTCTGGGGGAAAAGGGCTCCCTGGGTGGAGCCGGAGAGACCTCTAGGGCCAGGGACTGCTCTGTTGGCCTAGGCAGCAGATCCCTTTGTGGCATTCCACCATAAATTAAACAAAGCTCCTACCTCTGCCAAGGGGCGCCAGGCGTGCTGGCAGCAGGGTAAAGAGCGTTCAAACCCCTGCGGCCTCTTACAGGTCATCCGGTGTACCAATCTTGCTGTCAGACGCTCGGACCGGTGGCACTGATTCTTCTGGGGTAGTGTCCCTCGGAGGTCGGACAACGGGCTCCTTGAGAGGAGGTGGGGACAAAGGGTTCAAACCTCGTTCCAAAGACCTGGGCGTCTGGTCCTCAGGCGCGTGACCAATCGCCTGGTCCGACGTCTGGTCCTTCAGAGCAGACAGCTGTTTAGGAGGGGGCGTCTGGTCCGATTTGGATGCTGAATCAGAAGGCCCCGAGGTCTGGCATCCCTCCGAAGCGGTCAACGCCCTGTCACGAGGTGGCAGGTGCTTCTGATGGTGCTCTAATTCCTGGCATCCGGTGGTGTCGCCTGACCCTTTTGACCTGCTGGACGACGCAGAGGCTTTGCGGGTGGTAGACTCCTACTTACCACCCGAAGAAGATGCCTGTCTGTTTGACTTAGACAGAAGCGACTGCGTGGACACGGGGGTGGGGGGGGTGTACGGCGACGAACATTTATGCCCAGAAGACTCCCTGCCATGCGTATGGGAAGAGGCAGGAATCTTCTTCACTATTACCCTGGGAAGAGTCAAAGGGTGGATTCGACCCTACCGCCAGAGGCAGAGGCGGTCTTGTGGGAGGACCTGGGGCGGGATTCTGATCTGGCTCGATCTTTGACCCTATGATGGTGCTTCCCACCTGATTTCTTCTCTCTGGAGGAGAAATCCCTGGCTAAGGAAGAAGAACTGTGTCCCGAATGGGTCCTCCGCATGGCACTTGCTGTTCCAGGAGATCTGCTTTCAATGTCTTGAGGCAGCGGATTCTTGTTTTCTTACTAAACTTCTAGCAATGTGGGCAGTCGTCCGGCTTGTGGCCCGGGCCTAAGGAGACAAGGCAGGCCAAATGGCAGTCTCTAGCCGGGATCTGCTTGCCGCACGTGCACTTAGGCTTCCGCCACTGTGTGGATGAAGAAGACATGAACAAAATAAGAAAAGTGGCGAGGAGAAAAAATGCTAACCAGTGGTACTGCGTGAAGCGCAAAGATGGCGATCGATTGTGAGAGAGGCGTCGATGGAGCCAATATTAGGGGGTCGACGGTGGGAAAAGAACTAAGGTGGTGCTGGGGGACCGCTCCCTTTATACCACGTGGGACATCGGGGAAGGGCCAATGTCACGGGCGGTCCCCCGCCTTGGACTGCTAGCTAGAAATTTTTCCACGGAGTCCCAGTGCCTAGTGGCATATTCCTAATGGTGTTATCTGCTACAAGAGCTCCCTTTTGAAGTAAGATCTCCGAATCTGGAGACGGCAAGGTCTGCAGGAGCCACGCATGAAGATGCAGAGATCAGAATGGACCAGTGAGCCCTGCTCCTAGGACAGCAAGTCTGACCTGAAGGGCAGGGACACCAGGGGTTCCACCGCCAGCTGCTGCAAAAGGGGGAATCAGATCTAGTGAGGCCAAAATGGAGCTACCAGGATCATTTCTGCTCCTTCCAACTGCAATATGATGAGTACCCGTTGCAGAAGGGGTAAGAGAGGGAACCCATAGAGAAACCACCTCGTCCAGGAGAGGGACAATGCGCATTGTCTTGGCAAGAAACACCAGGCCCTGGATCTAGTGAGCAAAAACTGGGCAGCTTTGAGTTGGATGGGGAGGCAAACAGATCCATTTCTGGTCAACACCATTGGATGAAGAGATCTTCTGCCACTGCAGGAAGCAGCTCCCAATCATGGGCCTTGGACAGAGTCCGATAGACTGTAGGCCAGACAGCTGTGAAATGGAAATTACGTACTTACCGTAATTATTGATCTTCTTGGACAGTCTCCATCACTCATTCACACTAGTGGGATAGCGCCGGAGGCGATAGGATAGCGGGGAGCCAAAAATTTTCTGAAGGTCATGCTAAAGGATCAAGACATGCGGCACTGCGAGGCTGACTCGCGCCTGTGTAGGCTATCTAGCCGACCCTCCAACCGCCTCAGTACCTTTCTACTTGAGGTGCAGCGTAACTAATGAGAATAACTCATTCTGAGTTTCTGGGCCTGAGAGGGCCCAGATGGCCTTTGTAAGAAAGGTCAAAGAACAATGTCTTCACAGTCCGAACCATAGGCCATGAAGACCAGGAAAGAAAAATGAGTGAACCCAGGGGATGGTGGGTGGGCATGTGAATGAGTGATGGAGACTGTCCAAGAAGATCAATAATTACAGTAAGTACGTAATTTCCATATCTTCCTGGACTAAGTCTCCATCACTCATTCACACTAGTGGGAGAGTACCAAGCTAAAACCCACAACTCTAAGTAGCGTGGTAGGAGATAGGGTTCACCCAGAAAGGACGGCCAAGGACTGTCCTGTTAATAAAAAGAGCCGTCTTGTAAAGAGCATCCAGAACATGATGCTTATAAGATAAGCGCTCGAGTTGTAATGCACCACTTTGCAGACGACTGCAACGGGCACAAAATGAAACTCTGCCAGGAAGCTGCAACCACTCAGAGAGCAGCGAAAACCCGGACTCACAATTTGGTATAGGACCAAAACTAATAGTGTCAAAGACATGTACTAATCTAATGTAAAGGACCTCAGGAACTGCAAGAGCTGGAGGTAAAGTCTACAGGTTCAGGGTAGACCGAAAAGTGGAGACGGAACCTCCACTACCAAGTATGGCTGACCTGCGAACAACAGGTCCAGTAGCACTTGAACCCCTTACTTGGTGAGCAAAAGAAGGTCCAGGTCGGGTTAGCTCTTCAAGGAAAATGGTTTTTACTAAGTCACTGAAAACTTCCTGATGGAAGGCTAAGCACAACTTAGAAGCCTCTTGTGGCGGTCTAGTAGAATCAAATCCTAGTCACTGCATATTCCAAAAGGGAATCATCCTGCCCCTGTGTGTATAACTGTAGCAGCAGTCTCTGAACTCAGGGAAGAAAGGAAAAAGTGTACAGGAGAATATGTCCACTGTGGAAAAAAACATTTCGACAGAAAAAAACAGAGGCTGGATTTGTAAGGCAAATAGAGGCAGATATGCATCGAGGAGGGACACAGCAGGACCAAGTTACGGCTAACCCATTCGTTGATGTGACTGAATAGCGGCACAAGTGGCTCAATGTGGTGAGACACTACTTACTCCAGCTTCCCTGAAGGGAGTAGGAAGGACTCTAGTTTGCTTTGTTGAAAAAAACAATCACCACCACTCCGTCACGCAGTCAGAGAGGATAGCTTCGAGTGCTACTGGCACGGAACTAGTGCATAGGAACCGAAGGTGTGAATATTTGATAAGCTACCTCAGAAAAAAAAACCTACTTGACCTATGGTCAAGAAAGGAGCATGTCGTCTGTTAAGTTGAAGCAAGCATGGAAGTAGGAATCTAAGTTCCGACTCGCTGAAGAGTCACTTCTGTTGCTGCGAGGCTCTGATCAAGAGAAGAAAGCCTGATTAAAAAACAAACAGGGACTAGCAGACTGGTTAGATGCCTAGGTTTTGGAAATATCTCGAATAAGAGAAAATTCTCTAGAAAAAGAGGTGAGCTATACCACCGCTGGATCGGACTGCCCCAGGGGTAGAAGAAATTAGGTACTCTTTACTGAAGTTTAGAGACGACCGCCTCAGTGTTGAGGCGGAATCTGACCAGATCCAAAGTGTGGTATTGGGAAATTCCAACTAGGCCCTGTGCTGTGATAATTCTGACCCCCTTTTTTTTTTTATATTAAATTATCATTAGTCCAAGCCCGACAAAGTTGCTGGCTGCTATTTGGCAAGGATTGCCTGATACAGAAATGACAAGAATGTCATCCCTCTGAGGAGCAGGAGGAGCCCAAGGATCCATAACTGAACTCTTGAGTGGACTAATAATAGCTAGACAGATGTTAACCACCTGTGCTGAAGCAGACACCAGAGGGGCAGCATCAAAAGAGGGCTGTATACCCCTATCAAGGGAGCGGAACAGTCTGTGCGGCTCCTGACCACTGAATTAGAATGTTCCACACAGTGTAATTGTCTTGACGACTGAAAGAGTCTAGACGCAGAGATATGTGGTCCACAGATCCAGTCTGAACACTATGGTGGACCCCACAAATGAGGAACTACTGAAGAGAGCTTCCATCACAGACTCTGATGATAGAGAGAGCATGTCTTTCAGTATATAAAATGAGTCATCCGCTGTATCACTGACCAGAAGGACAGGGAGAGGCTCATCTAGATGCCCTTCTACTGCAGAAGGACCCCAAAAAGAGGTCTAGGTCAGAGCCACTAGAGACTCCGCCACCAGGAAGGGTGTCGAGTAGCTTGGCACCACGTAGGGAGCTGAGAAAGTGCTTAGAGGAATGAGAGATTCTGCTGACAGAACAGAAGAGTCCCATCAGCGGAAAACCGCTGGAAGATGAGACCCGGTGCAGATCGCCACCCACTAAGATGCGTGGAAAAATAATCCGCAGAACAGGACTTCATTCCACGGAAACATCCCGCCCACACGTCCTGCGGAAGAGAGGTCTGCAAACTGAGATCTCTCCCTAGTTCTGTCAGACAGTACCAACTGGCACCCCTGCAGCACCAGCATCACTCGTGGCACAGGAGGGCACCAAGCAGTACCTATGCCAACCTGGGGGACACCTGAGGGCACCCACGGTGGAACCCGCAGGTATGCTTGGCACCCATGGCACCCATGGTACCATGGCACCCAAGGCACCCATGGTACCATGGCACCCTAAAACCCATGGCACCCATGAGGCACTTATGGCACCCATGCCACCCGAGGCTGCCAGCTCCGCACGGCTACCTCATGGTGCCTGAAACACCCACGGGCATCTGTGGCACCGTGAGACACCCACAGCACCTTCGGCACCAGCAGAGGCAACAATGGCACCCACAGTGCGAGCACGGCACAGAGCATGAAGCCAAGTCGCGATTGCCGAACTCACGGCGTGACCAAACACCAGCTGCGCCGCCTATGGCACAATGCCGAACCAGTGGCGGCGCGGACCTGCGATTACGGTCTTCGAACTGGTATGGGCAGCCCCAGGAAAACACATGGGAAAAGCCAATGGAAAGATGGGGAGAATGAAGAATGGGTGCCCATGCGCGGCCCAAGCATGGAAAAGAAGAGGGTGAGGCGCGAGGGGTTGACACGATCGTGAAGAGCACCAAGAGGGCTGCAGCTCATTCTGATCAATTGACCGCTCGGTCCAAGCAGCTCCGAGGTCCGGAGGCCCCAGAACAGGAACACAACCAGGAAAAAAGGAAAGTCAAACCCCCTGCTCCACAGGAGCGGCCCAGAGGTGAAACTGCTCACCGGAACTCCAACGAGGACAGAGATGGAGTCCGGAGTCGAGTATGCGACCCGTTAGGAGCGGGGCCAAGGGGAACCCACGAAAGTCGGTTCAGATCTATGCCCCTACTGGCAGACAATCACCGTGCAGGCGATACTCAACGGGCATCCTCAGTAGCACGATTCTTCTCCCAATCGAAAAGAGAAGAGCTCGAGGCTAGCGGAGCGAGATCCCAGCACCGCCAGATTCGTGTTTCCCGTGACTGCCCGCCCAAGCACAGGACTGTCCGGGGAGTCAGACCCTCCCCTCAACATTTATGGGTGGCGGACCGGGCACAGCCCCTCTGCCATAACAACTTTCAAACGAAGTCTTCCTACTGTCATCGCTACCGTCTAAGGACAACTCCGTTGATGGCAGGAAAGAATTTATTTTTCTTCATAATTAAACAGTTAAATTAAACACTAAAAGCTGTTGTCATATAGACGAAAACTTTGACTCCGGCAGACAAGTGACGTCGACATCCAAGCGCACTCGACGGCGGGAGAAAAGGAACTGAGGCGCTTGGCGGGTCGACGCCCAGATAGCTACAGGCGCAAGTCAAGTCCGCTGCAGCCGCATGCGGTCCCACCAGTCCGACCCTTCAGAAAATTTTTGGCTCCCGCTTGGTCCTAGCGTCTCCGGCGCTATCCCACTGGTGTAAATGAGTGATGGAGACTTAGTCCAGGAAGATTGTCTGGAATGTGGACTGCCGAAAGTTCTAGTTGGTGTTTCACTGCTCAAGTCCACACTCGCATGGCTTCTCTGTAAAGAGGATAAGAGTGTGACATCCCGCTTGTTTATGTAAAATACCACTAACATGTTGGCTGTTTGTATTAGCAGGGGATTAGTAAAAAGCACTCTCTGGAAGGCTTGTAGAGCATAAAGAACTGCTCTCATCTCCAGAATGTAGATGTGGAGATGAAGCTTTTGCTGGGCCCAGGAACCTTGAGTCTGGTGAGTGCTCAGATGAGCCCCACAACCCCGACCCGAGGCATTCGTGGTCAGGATCTGGGTGGGAGACTTCTTCCTGAAAAGAACCCCTTCGGAAAGCTGGGGTATCCAGCCACCATTCCAGGGACTGCTTGACAGGGCTGGATACCAGGACCGGCTTGATCCAGGTTGTCTGACCTCTGATCCCACTGGACCCAAAGGTTCCACTGGATCACCCTCATGTACAGGCGGGGCATAGGGATTGTGGCGATGGCCGCTACCATATGTCCCAATAGTCTTAGGACTGTCCTGGCTGGAACTTGATGAGATGAAAGCAGCTGCCGAGCAAGAGACTGAAGGCGCTCTACTCTGTCCTGGGGAAGAAAGGCTTTGCCTTGGGCAGTGTCCAGGATTGCTCCTATGTATTGAAGCTGCTGACTTGGTCAGAGGGAGGAGGTTCAAAGTGATCCCCAGGTCCTGAAATAGGGTAAACATGACTCGAAGGGTTCCCATGAGCCGGTCCTGAGAGGGAGCTGTGAGAAGCCAATCGTCGAGGTAGGGGAAGAAGAAGTGTCCCTACCTCCTGAGACTTGCTACTACTACAGCCAAGCACTTGGTGAAGACCCTTGGTGCTGATGACAGACTGAAGGGCAAGGCCCTGAACTGATAGTGATGGCCCTGAAAACGAAAGTGCAGGAATCGCCTGTAAGGCTGACAAATCAGAATGTAGAGTCCCACATATCCAGTGAGCATAACCAGTCCCCATGGTGAAGTAACGGAAGGAGACCTATCAAGGTCACCATTCTGGACTTTTTGTATTCTTATGTACTGGTTTAGATGGCATAAAACCAAGATGGGACGGAGAACCCTCATTTTCTTTGGCACAAGATAAAAATGGGAGTAAAACCCTGTCCCTCTTTGCTCTGGAGGAACTGGTTCAATGGCCCTCTTCTGAAGGAGAGTCTGGATTTCCTCTGCTATAAGGGCACTGTGGGCCTGAGAGTACTGGGACTGTACTAGAGGGTTGTCTGGAAGGACCTCCGTGAATTCGAGAGTGTGACCCCTCTCGATGAGCTGTAGGACCCAGTGGTCTGAGATGATCTGATGCCACCCTGCGGTGTGCAAGGAAAACCACCCCCTACCAGTTCCCCAGATGACTCTGCTGAAGGAGGAGGGTCGGGCAGCAAATCATGTGGAACAGCCGAGGAGGGGCAGAGCCGGCCGAGAGGTCTGAGGGGCCTGTACGGCAGAACCTCTGGCGGCAGGAATAGAGGCATTGCGCCTGAAGCCAGCCCGCTGCTGCTGGCCTCAAAATGGCTGTTGACTCTGCCTATGAAAGGACTGCTTGGGCTGTGGTTTGGGTCTGTACTGATCTGACAGCTTTGCCCGCTTCCTGTAATCGGGTAATATTATGGGTATCTTCGCCGAACAAGACCGACCCTCTGAAGGGGCATCCATAAACTTGGACTGGACGTCCTGGGCAAACCCAGAGACTCTCAGCCAAGAGTAATGGCGGATGAACACTGCCGAAGCTGTGGCTCTGCCCGCCGCATCCGTGTTGTACAAAGTCTGCAGGATGTGATTACCAATGTCCGAGCTGGCTTCATAATAGCCATGAGCTCTGCCCATCTGGGTGAGTCCAGAATTGTCTGCATGAATTAAAGTGCCTTGTCCCAGAGGGCATTCTGGTACTGTACCATGTGGGCAAGGAAGTTCTGCGATTTGATGGCACAGGAGGAGGAGAAGAAAACCTTCCTAGCCAGACAGTTGAACTGTTTTGAGTCCTTGTCTGGCGGCTGTGTACTGAGATGCCGCAGATGTCTGGACCTGTGGGTAGGTGACATGAAGTACCACAAGTCTGCCTCCGGTTGTTCTCCATAGTAGAGGTCGTGCCGGGGGACGGTATACAACCGGTCCGACTTTTTGGCGATGGCAGGGGTAGAGAAGAGATGCATCCAGGCAAGTCTGTTGGTGTCCGTGTACGAATCTACCATTGGGAGGGCATCCTTCTTCCTTAGGAATGGGCAGACTAGGTGGGCCAAGCGGTCCTTATCTGTCGTCAAAGTCTATGTTTCTAGGAAGGCAGGCAGCCTTTTCCGCTCTGGGTCAAGGTTCTCCGAATCCCAGCCATTCAACTGCTGAATGTGAAGCATCACATCCGTGAATGAAGGATTATCAGGCGGGGAACGTGGAGTGCCCTTCCTGACATCAAGGTAAGACAGAGGATCCGAGTCCACATAGTCAGAGGAGGAGTGGCAATCCAATTCAAAGTCCTCCAAATTCAGGAAGGTGAAGGCAATTTTCAGGGCCTGCACTGTCATAGTGAAGGCAGGACCTTGTCTGGCGTCAGCTTGTTGGGAGGCGGAGAAGCTGGGGGACCCGTGGATTTAGCAGGCGTCGGCACTTGGGGAGCCATTTTGTCAGGAGCCTGGGGAGCTTCTTTTTCCTTGTCCTTGAAGAAGGACTACCAGGCCTCAAATAACTCATTTAGTCCTGACAGGGAGATAAGGTCTGTCCGGCGTCAGGTCGGCTGGTGCAGAGGGGCCCAGTGTCTGGTCATCTGGCTAAGGTAACCCTGGCATCAGGGTAGTCAGATCCATGCCATCAGGTGTCGGGGGAGTCTGGCCCTGTTCATCTGGCATCGGGGCTGGAGTACCCTCACGCATTGCAGGAACCTGATCCAACGTCAGACTTTCAGTCGTCGGGTCCCTGGGTGTCGGTTTGCAAGGAGTGCCGTCAACTGGTGGTTGTGGGGGCTGGGTAAGAGAACTCGCTGGCAGATGCCTAGGCGGAGTCACCTGAGAAGAAGGCATTGCTCCTGAGCAGGACGTGTGTCCATGACTCCCGGCAGGAGAGGACAACTGTTCCTGGTGTCGCTTTGCAGCATTGGCCCCTGACTCAGCAGATACCCTGGCCAGGAGGGCTACAGACAGTGGTCTGCCACCCGGGGAACCACCGGCCAAGCCGCCAGATTTAGAGCCCCCAGGGGTGATGGGCTAAAGTTTGAGCAGCTGACAGCTGTGGGAGGACTTCCCACGCCCTGAAGAGCCTTCTCCCAAGATAGAGATGAGGGAGGGAGGCTTCTTTACCGGGAGCCCGGAGGATGAGGAGGTCGCTGACTTCTGTGTTGGGGACCAAGTGCAGCCTTCTGCCCAGGATTTCTCCTTGTCCCAGTGACTGTTTGCTGCTTGATTTCTTCTCCTTGTGGGAGAAGAGGACGAGATTTTGTGGTGAGGTTCCTTCTCCATGGTCGGCCTGGTGGCACAGAGGGTTGAGGCACTGGAGGCATTACCTCTTGCCACACCAGCAACCTGTGTTTCGGAAATGAGCACGGGCAATCGGAGGTTGGCATGGGGGAAGAAAGAAGTGCAGGATTGAGCTGCCAATAGGCAGCTCTCCTATCCAGGGAGGGATTTGTGTTCACCAGAGCTCTTGACTGCCTTGCGGTGGAGGACAGGAGGCAATGCAAGCCGAGGGAGCCAGGGCGCTAGGCCAGTAGGGTGGGAGGAAGGGACAGTCACAGGAGCAAGAGGGCGCATGTGTGCCTCCACGCACATGTGCCTCTCTGTCTGGGGTCCAGGGAGAAAAAGTGGAACAATCGAGGGCCACGGCAGGATGAAGCCTCCGGGGGTCTGCTGGGAGACGCAAAGCGTTCTAAGATCCCAAATGACCCCGGAAGGATTGGCAGATGATTAGCTGCAGCCTGCCGACGGAGGATAAAAACCTATATGGGAAAAAAAAGTTCCTTCTCTATGGCAGATGTATGGAAATTACGTACCTGTCGTAATTCTTGATCTTCTTGGATGGAGACTCCACCACTCACTCATACTAATGGGGGAGTACGCCCGAGCGCTAGGACCCAGCGGGAGAAACTTTTTCATGCCGGCCGGGTGCCTGAGATGGAGCTGCTGAGGAAGCGGCATCATGAGTCTGCAAGGCAAGTGTAACGATTATCTCAGCCGACCCTCCAACCGCCTCAGTACCTTTTTCCGAGGAGGTGCAGCATAACTAACCTACAAAGGACTAACCTAAAAATCGTACATAAGATAGTCCGAATGACCAGTGTAAGAAGGGTCAACAACAAAGTCTCCACAGCTCAGCCACTGAGGGAGTGAAGACCATAAACAGAGAAGTGAGCCCAGGGGATGGTGGGTGGGCATGTCAATGAGCGGTGGAGACTCCGTCCAAGAAGATCCAAGAATTATGGCAGGTACGTAATTTCCATATCTTCTTGGACATAAAGTCTCCACCACTCACTCACTCACACTAATGGGAGAGTACCGAGCTAAATAATCCTCCGAGACGTGCGGCAGGAGATGAAGAGCTCACGTGCTTAGGACAGAAGTCTGTTAAGAATGGTCCTGCCAAATGACAGATGTCTGGCATGGATATCCAAGGCGTAGTACTTAATGAATGTACCCACGAAGCTCCAGGTAGCCACATTGCAAATATCTGCAATGGGCATATTACGGATTTCTGTCAGAGATGCCACGACTGCTTTGGTAGAGTGAGCGTACACTCTGCCTTCTAGCTTGACCTGTGCCACAGAATAGCAGTGGTGAAAGCATGCCACCAGCCATGCTGAAATGCACCTGATAGCAACAGGTTGACCTAGCCGGGTCTCGCTGAAGGAAACAGTTTTTGAGCCTTGTGAATTTCCTTCGTTCTATATAGAGCGAACCTTAATGCTCTCTTAACATCCAGCCAATGAAGGGTACACTCCCCTTCATTCTGGAAGTTTGCAAAGTAGGTAGGAAGGACTAAAGGCTGGTTTAGATGGATTTCTGAGACGACCTTAGAAAGAAACTTAGGATGAGTCCTAAGAACTACTTTGTCCTTGTGAAATACAGTGTGCCGAGTGTAATGGCCACCAGGAAGGCAGTTTCCAAGTGAGGAACTTCAACTGCAAGTAGCTAGAGGCTCGAAGATTTCTCAGTGAGCATGACTAGCACAATGTTAATGTCCCAGGCTGCAACTGGACGTCTAAATAGGAGGTCTAATATGCAGAATACCCCTAACAAAGCTCTTAACTATGGGCAACTGAGCCAGTGACATGGAGAGTACTGGCTCATGATATGCCGAAATGGCACAAAGATGAACTTCAGCTGTGGAGTACTGCAGATCTGTGTGAGTGGTCCAAGAGATACTCTAAGACTTTATTCAGTGGGCAGGAAAAAGGATTCCAAGAGGATTCTGCACACCAGATAGAGAAAAGCTTCCATTTAGCTGTAGAAACAAATGATTTGATACCTTTTATTGGACCAACATGGATGTTACAGAAAAAAACAAAGTGCTTTAGCTTTCGAACCAACCAGGTCCTTCTTCAGAAGCTTTGTGGCAGTTTTTTCAAATATCCCATACTATTAACACCAGATTATATAGAAAAAGCAGAAATAATTCTCATTGGTTTAACATATACATTTAAACATAATAGAAGATTACGTCGAGAAGCTAATTAACACCAGTATGCCTTTAACTGAGGAGCCTCAGAAGGGCAAAGGTTATCAAAATTCTCTACAGCCAAGAGTTCTTGTCACATAAATTTTAAATGTCTCAGTATGCCAAGAAAGCATTCTAGTGATTAAAAAAAAAAAACCTTGGAGTAGCATTCTCTCTAATACATGTAAGATGAGCTCACAACTTACATTCCAATTGTCCTGTATATTAAAGGACAGATAATGAAAACAAAATCCTGAAATTAGGTATAACTGCAAGTTGAAAGCAAACCTCAAATTAACCTACACATATAAACATGATGCATGAAAGTATCATTTGTAAGTGAAGTGCAAAATAAATAAATAAAAATACTTGTCAAGGACCCCAAGAAAACAAGACCATGAGCCTGATAAATGCAGATTTCAACACAGAGTCTGTGTATAACAAAATGACAGAATCAGTCTAAGCAATCTAAATGAAAACCCAAAGGAATTACACCTTTAATGAACCCCCAAGTAAATGAGATATGCATCTTAATATGAGCAGTTAAAAATGTGACAGTGTGAAATCCACCACTGACAACTAATAGAAGGAAATAAATGCACACTATATGTGAAAACTAAGTGTTCTAGCCACATAACAACTGCCCCATGCCGCTCCACCCACATATGTGTGTACATACACCACCCACACTTCCACACACACACACACACACACACACACACACACACACACACACACACACTGCACACCCACACAACCACAACACACAACAAATATAGAAACACATTCCACACACCACACCACACTCATTACAACAAACAAAACACACACACCATACCCACAACACACAAAACACACACATACATACATAGAGTATACACACACACACACTCAACGCACTCACCACAGTGTTGGGTGAAAAGTCAACAATGTAGATAACCATAAACTTACAAAATCAAAGGCCAGCTGAAGAACTAAACTGTTTATGTCCATCTTTTAAAGTAAAGGTCTGTGTAAGTTTAAGTGGAATAATGTGTCATGTACCTAACATCAATATTCAATCCATCCACCCACCATATTGAGGAAGTAAATAAGTCCTAATTTCAGAAGCCCGTCTCTGTTGTGTACTATTGAAATGTCCTTTTAAGACCATCACAGACATATCTGAGGTTAGTGGTCATCCTGGGAGAAGTGCTGAGCTACTGGTTTCTCAATCATCTTGTGATTAATAGAATGTCTGTGTAGATTCATTCTGATGCGGAGTTGTTGGCTTGTCTCCCCACATAACCTGTGTGAGGACATTTCTTGCATTGGATAAAATAGACCACATTACTTGATGTACATGTATAATTCCCCTGTATCCTGAATAGTCTGTTTTGTGATGTAACACACAGTCTGAAGTGGAAATGAGGTTACATGTCTTACATAGTGCGTTGATGACAGGGTCGTGTACCATATGATGTCATGGTAGTCTGTTCGGTTCAAGTTGACTCTAATAATCAGGTTGGCTAAATTAGGTGGTTGTTTAAAGATAGTAGTGGTAGTTCTTGAAAAATACCGTTAAGGGTTTCATCCTCACTAATTATTGGATGGAATCCTTAGTAATCTTACGTGGGAGTTCAAGGTCAGGATGGTATGTGACTACTAAGGGTATTCTGTTGGTAGTCATCCGTTCTCTTATATTGCAGCAGTTGTTCTCTTGGGACCTGCGTTGCCGTTCCACTGCTCTGTCAATTTCCCTGGATGAGTGTCCCTGCTCAATAAGGTGTTTTCAACATCGCCAGATGTGTGCTCTGTCTTCCTCATTTGAACAGAAGGCGGTGATACCAAGTGTTTGACCATATATAACAGATTTCTTTGTGTGGCTCAGGCGATTACTTTTCTTGTGTAAGTATCTCTGTCTGTCTGTTGGTTTCCTGTAAAGACAGGTATGTAGGGTACCATCCTTAATAGTGACAGTGGTATCCAGAAAATGTACACTTGTGGCAGAATATTCTAGGGAAAGCTTTATAGTTGGGTGGAGGTTATTAAGTTCTTGGTGAAAATCTTTAAGTGTGTCAGTGCCCTCTGTCCAAATTATAAACAAATCATCAATGTAACGGAAATAAGCGAGTGGTTTATGTGTACAGTGCCTTAGAAAATCCTCCTCCAAATTCGCCATAAAAAGATTAGCATACTGAGGAGCCATCCTGGTTCCCATTGCGGTTCCCATAGTTTGAACATAATGTTTACCATTAAAGCTGAAGTTGTTAGAATGAATTCACACAGACATTCTATTAATCACAAGATGATTGAGAAACCAGTAGCCCAGCACTTCTCCCAGGATGACCACTCAACCTCAGATATGTCTGTGATGGTCTTAAAAGTACATTTCAATAGTACACAACAGAGACGGGCTTCTGAAATTAAGACTTATTTTACTTCTCAATATGGTGGCGGATGGATTGAATATTGATGTTGGGTACATGACACATTATTCCACTTAAACTTACACAGACCTTTACTTTAAAAGATGGACATAAACAGTTTAGTTCTTCAGCGGGCCTTTGATTTTGTAAGTTTATGGTTATCTACATTGTTGACTTTTCACCTTAACACTGTGGTGAGTGCGTTTGAGTGTGTGTGTGTGTGTGTGTATACATATGTATGTATGTATGTGTGTGTTGTGTTTTTGTGTGTTGTGGGTATGGTGTGTATGTGTGTTTTGTTTGTTGTACGTGGTGTGGTGTGGTGTGTGTGGAATGTGTTGCTATATTTGTTGTGTGTTGTGGTTGTGTGGGGTGTGCAGGTGTGTGTGTGTGTGGAAGTGTGGTGTGGTGTATGTACACACATATGTGTGGGTGGGCGTGGCATGGGGCAGTTGTTATGTGGCTAGAACATAGTTTTCACATATAGTGTGCATTTATTTCCTTCTATTAGTTGTCAGTGGGTGGATTTCACACTGTACATTTTAACTGCTCATATTAAGATGCATATCTCATTTACTTGGGGGTTCATTAAAGGTGCAATTCCTTTGGGTTTTCATTTAGATTGCTTAGACTGATTCTGTGCATTTTTGTTATACACAGACTCTGTTGAAATCTGCATTTATCAGGCTCATGGTCTCATTTTCTTGGGGGTCCTTGACAAGTATTTATTTATTTTGCACTTACACTTACAAATGATACTTTCATGCATCATGTTTATATGTGTAGGTTAATTTGAGGCTTGCTTTCAACTTGCAGTTATACCTAATTTCAGGATTTTGTCTTTCATTATCTGTCCTTTAATATACCAGGACAATTGGAATGTAAGTTGTGAGCTCATCTTACATGTATTAGAGAGAATGCTACTCCAAGGTTTTTTTTTTTGTTTTTTTTTTTAATCACTAGAATGCTTTCTTGGCATACTGAGACATTTAAAATTTATGTGACAAGAACTCTCTGGCTAGAGAATTCTTGATAACCTTTGCCCTTCTGAGGCTCCTCAGTTAAAGGCATACTGGTGTTAATTAGCTTCTCTGTAATCTTCTATTATGTTTTAAATGTATATATTAAACCAATAGAATTATTTCTGCTTTTCTATATAATCTGGTGTTAATAGTATGGATATTTGAAAAACTACCTACAAAAGCTTCTGAAGAAGGACCTGGTTGGTTCAAACTAAAGCACTTTGTTTTTTCTGTAACATCCATGTTGGTCCAATAAAAGGTATCAAATCATTTGTTTCTGGATCTGTTTTAAAGGACCAATACGACACCTACAACATTTTTTTGCATCATGGAAGATACCGAAATCAGCATAGGACATGGCAGTTGCATAACATCAAGAAGAAACTAGCACAGCTAGACAGTGACATCTACTTTTTTATCCCAATGCAAAGGAATAACATTATCCCTAAAGGTCTAACTATTTGGAATCCACTGAGAAACACAGATAATTCTACATATGCTGAACAACTTTGTCGAGGACCTCTGAGAATTGAGAAATCACAGAATCCACAGCTCATATGCCAAAAAGCATTTTGAAGAAACAGTTTAATGAAATAGCTACCACACTGGAGAGGATGTCTGGTGAGCCTATTCGAACATCTTGCATGAGATAGACATGAACTACCAAGAACCTTGAGAAAAGCCATGCTCATTAAAAACAGGAAGTTAGATGCCCTTCAACACCATACTTCCTAACAACCATGAAGAACAGAACAGAGTGACTGAACAACTAAGCCACACAGATGGGCACCTTTCAGTTGTTAATTTGTCCACCACACACTGACTACTGGGGAATTAAATGTACTTTCTAAGGCCTCAATTTCTGCCCAACTAAACCACTGGACAGAATACAGTTTGTGGTGAAATGGAGAATACTTCCATGAATTGAGACTCAGGAATTTTTCATGGCAGAGAAGACATC
Organism: Neoceratodus forsteri; assembly: GCA_016271365.2. Taxonomy (NCBI): domain Eukaryota; kingdom Metazoa; phylum Chordata; order Ceratodontiformes; family Ceratodontidae; genus Neoceratodus; species Neoceratodus forsteri. Next base: position 820,400,547 of record CM028137.1, on the reverse strand, counting down.
ACAGACAGGAAGAAATCACAAACAGTAAAACTACCATGGATAAGAAAAAGAAACCATGAGTTTACCCCATCAAGTGGCCGTGACAAGAAACTGGACAAATACATTAATTGCTTTATGAAGTTACTGGTGAGATTCTTAATAAGCAGAAACAGGCCATACTAACCTCTCTCCATTGGAGCGGAGGCTATACAAACACTAAAATCAAAACCATAACATTGTCATAAAAAAGCTGATAAAGGCTCGGCAGTGGTGATATTGAATCGGAAGATTACATTACGAAGCGAACCGCAGCTAAGTGACCTTACCTACTACAAAGTACTGGAAGTGACCCAACTACAGAATATAAAGAGACTACAGAAGTTAATTAAAACATTTCCAGAGCATGACCAAGACAAACTAAAGGACCTCGTCCCAGTGAACCTAAGCCAGGGACATTCTACATGCTTCCTAAAATACATAAGCCTGGTAATCCTGGTAGACCCATAGTCTCTGCAATGGCACCCTGACAGAGGGATATCAGGGTTTGTAGAAGCTATTTTCAAACCGCTGGTTATACAAAGGATAGTTACATCAAGGACACTACTCACTTCCTACATAAACTTTCTGGTTTAAGGACTTACCACCTGATACCCTTTTAGCCACGATGGATGTAACCTCCTCTACCTAATATTCCACACACAGATGGCATTTCAGCCTGCCTCAAATACCTGCATGACAAAGAATTGGACCTAACATTGACCCTGAGTTGTGGGTAAACTCACTGAAATTCATTCGACACATAACTTCAGCTTTAATGGTAAACATTATGTTCAAACTATGGAACACAATGGGAACCAGGATGCTCCTCAGTATGCTAATCTTTTATAAGCGAATTGGAGGAGGATTTTCTAAGGCACTGTACACATAAACCACTTGCTTATTTCCGTTACATTGATGATTTGTTTATAATTTGGACAGAGGGCACTGACACATAAAGATTTTCACAGGAACAATAACCTCCACCCAACTATAAAGCTTTCCTAGAATATTCTGCCACAAGTGTGCATTTTCTGGATACCACTGTCACTATTAAGGATGGTACCTACATACCCTGTCTTTACAGGAAACCAACAGACAGACAGAGATACTTACACAAGAAAAGTAATCACCCGAGCCACACAAATAAATCTGTTATATATAGTCAAGCACTTGGTATCACCCCTCTGTTCAAATGAGGAAGACGAGACACACATCTGGCGATGTTGAAAACACCTTTATTGAGCAGGACACTCATCCAGAGAAATTGACAGAGCAGTGGAACATGCAACACAGGTCCCAAGAGAACAGCTGCTGCAATATAAGGAAACGGATGACTACCAACAGAATACCCTTAGTAGTCACATACCATCCTGACCTTGAACTCCTACGTAGATTACTAAGGATCTCCATCCAATAATTAGTGAGGATGAAACCCATAACGGTATTTTCAAGAACTACCACTACTATCTTTTAAACAACCACCTAATTTAGCCAACCTGATTATAGAGTCAACTTGAACCGAACAGAATACCATGACATCATATGGTACACGACCCTGTCATCACGCACATGTAACCTCATTTCCACTTCAGACTGTGTGGTTACATCACAAAACAGACTATTCAGGATACAGAATTATACATACATCAAGTAATGTGGTCTATTTTATCCAATGCAAGAAATGTCCTCGCACTGGTTATGTGGGAGACAAGCCAACAACTCCACACTAAATGAATTCACACGACATTCTATTAATCACAAGATGATTGAGAAACCAGTAGCCCAGCACTTCTCCCAGGATGACCACTCAACCTCAGATATGTCTGTGATGGTCTTAAAGGACATTTCAATAGTACACAACAGAGGCAGGCTTCTGAAATTAGACTTATTTTACTTCTCAATATGGTGGCGGATGGATTGAATATTGATGTTGGGGACATGACACATTATTCCACTTAAACTTACACAGACCTTTACTTTAAAAGATGGACATAAACAGTTTAGTTCTTCAGCAGGCCTTTGATTTTGTAAGTTTATGGTTATCTACATTGTTGACTTTTCACCTTAACACTGTGGTGAGTGCGTTTGAGTGTGTGTGTGTGTGTATACTTATGTATGTATGTGTGTTTTGTTTTTGTGTGTTGTGTGTATGTGTGTTTTGTTTATTGTACGTGGTGTGGTGTGGTGTGGTGTGTGTGGAATGTGTTTGCTATATTTGTTGTGTGTTGTGGTTGTGTGGGGTGTGCAGGTGTGTGTGTGTGTGTGGAAGTGTGGTGTGGTGTATGTACACACATATGTGTGGGTGGAGCGTGGCATGGGGCAGTTGTTATGTGGCTAGAACACTTAGTTTTCACATATAGTGTGCATTTATTTCCTTCTATTAGTTGTCAGTGGGTGGATTTCACACTGTCACATTTTAACTGCTCATATTAAGATGCATATCTCATTTACTTGGGGGTTCATTAAAGGTGTAATTCCTTTGGGTTTTCATTTAGATTGCTTAGACTGATTCTGTGCATTTGTTATACACAGACTCTGTGTTGAAATCTGCATTTATCAGGCTCATGGTCTTGTTTTCTTGGGGTCCTTGACAAGTATTTTTATTTATTTATTTTGCACTACACTACATGATACTTTCATGCATCATGTTTATATGTGTAGGTTAATTTGAGAGCTTAGCTTTCAACTTGCAGTTATACCTAATTTCAAGTTTTGTCTTTCATTATCTGTCCTTTAATATACCAGGACAATTGGAATGTAAGTTGTGAGCTCATCTTACATGTATTAGAGAATCTACTCCAAGGTTTTTTTTTTTTTTTTATCACTAGAATGCTTTCTTGGCATACTGAGACATTTAAAATTTATGTGACAAGAACTCTCTGGCTGTAGAATTCTTGATAACCTTTACCCTTCTGAGGCTCCTCAGTTAAAGGCATACTGGTGTTAATTAGCTTCTCTGGCGTAATCTTCTATTATGTTTTAAATGTATATATTAAACCAATGAGAATTATTTCTGCTTTCTATATAATCTGGTGTTAATAGTATGGATATTTGAAAAAACTGCCACAAAGCTTCTGAAGAAGGACCTGGTTGGTTTGAAAGCTAAAGCACTTTGTTTTTTTCTGTAAGATCCATGTTGGTCCAATAAAAAGGTATCAAATCATTTGTTTCTGGATCTGTTTTTAAAAGGACCAATACGGCACCTACAACATTTTTTTTCCATTTAGCTGTGTAGTTTCTAGTGGTCGGCTTACGCACAGCCAAAAGAATATCTGAAACTCTACAAGAAACATTGAACCTATTCACCTCTTTCTCTTCACAAGCCAAGCGTGAAGATGAAGCGACCTCAGGTTGGGATGGACCACAGGACCCTGGGTCAGAAAGTTCATCTGAAGGGGAAGCGTTTTCGTGGGGGGGGTCCCAATAGTCTGTTGAGTAGCGGGAACCATATCTGCCGAGGCCAGAAGGGGCCAGTGAGAATCATTTTGTCCCCCTGGGACTCCAATTTGATACAGTACCCTCTGAATTAGGGAAGAGGAGGAAAAGCGTATAGAAAGCGTTTGTCCACCGCAGCCTGAACGCATCCTGACAAAAAAAGCCAGGTCCTGGATTTCTGGAGCAGAAGAGAGGCAGTTTTGCATTGAGTGGGGATGCAAAAAGGTCCAGGTCAGGAGTTTCCCACTCTTTGAAGAGTGGCTGAACAACTTAAGTCGAGAGACCACTCATGAGGATCCGCCTCTGTTCTAATAGACTGTCTGTCAGCTTGTTTTGTACTCCTGGCAGGTAAACCACCTGAATCAGAGTCTTGTGCTCCAGGCACCATTCCCACACTCATTGCTTCCCGGCTTAATGGGTAAGAGTGTGCACCGCCCTGTTTGTTGATGTAGTACATCACTGCCTTGTGTCCGTTTGAAGGAGAATGTTCTAGTGACAGAGCCTGTCCTTCAAAGCTTGGACTGCATAGAGGATGGCTCTCATTTCCAGGATGTTTATGTGAAGTTGAGACTTGTCCTGAGTCCACGTACCCTGGGTGTGGAGATCCCGGTAGTGAGCTCCCCAACCCATCAGAGATGCATCCGTGGTAATGTAGATCTGATGATCCAGAGGGGCGAAAGGATATCCTTCCAGAAGGTTGTCTTCCTGAGACCACCAGGTGAGCGACCTCTTCAGAGGTTCTGTCACCTTGATGAGAAAGGACTGAGGGTGAGTGGTTGGGGACCACTGAGCATCCACTGAGAGGTTCTCATGTGAAGATGGGCCAAGGGTACAGCGAACACCGAGGATGCTATGAGGCCCAGCATCCATTGCATTGAGATAGCTCAAACTGAGCTGTGTCCTCTGATGTATTGGGCCATCTGTAAGATATCACTCCTTCTGTCCTCTGGAAGAAAAGCCTTCACACAGGAGGTGTCCAGAAGAGTTCCTATGAAGGGGAGTTTCTGGGAGGGCTGCAACTGTGACTTGAGGTTCAGCAGGACTCCCACGGATGTGAGGAAGTCTGAGGCTGTGGTCATGGCCTCCAGAGTCTCTTGCCTGGAAGGGCTTGCTAGAAGCCAGTCGTCCAGATATGGGAACACTTGTATTCCGATTTTCCTGAGGTGTGCCATGGGAATTGCACAACACTTTGTAAAAACTCGAGGCACCGAAGACAGTCCAAAGGGCAGGACTCTGAACTGATAGTGCTGACCCAACGCCACGAACCTTAGGTATTTGTGGTGCTTTGGGTGTACAAGAATGTGTTGGTAGGAATCCTGCTTGTCCAGGGAGGCTAGCCAATCTTGTCGATGAATCAAAGGCAGCAGGGTACTGAGTGATATCATCTTGAACTTCTTGTGAAGGAACTTGTTTAACTTTCTGAGATCCAGAATGGGGCGCATGCCGCCAGTTTTCTTTGGGACCAGAAAGTAATGGGAGTAGAAACCTGTGTTTCGTTGATCCAGTTGAACTACTTCTACTGCCCTGTTGTTCAGAAGGCCTTGTACCTCAGAAGCAAGAAGGTCTGTCTGCGCCAACAGCCTCAGCTGCCGTGTGGGAGGATGATCCGGAGGGGTTTCTGAAAGACAGAGTACACCCCTCGCGGATTACCCTGAGGACCCATTTGTCTGTTACAGATTTCCACTGGTTGTAGAACTGAGTCAGACATCCTCCCACTGCTGAGCAGGAGTCCCCCTCGGGTAGCTGAGGTGGGACCTGGGCGCTTTTGGGTCTTGTGCCTTCTGCTGCGCTTTCTTTTGCGGCTGAGGGTTCTGGTTTCTGTTAAAACCTCCTCTTCCTTTGCCCCAAAAGGACTGACAGTTGTGAAACTGGCACTTGTTCCCACCCCTTCAGGAGGGGGCAGGTGTAGATCTGGCTGTCTTAATGGTAGACCTAGTCTTCCGTGTGGCCTCTAGTGCTTGCTCCATGTGAGGTCCGAACAGATACATACCGTCGAAAGGCAAGGCCGTGACTTGCTACTGGGCATCACTCATGAAGCCCGAAGTATGCAGCCAAGAGTGGAGACGGGTGCAGATGCCAGCTGCCACCCAGGAAGCGGTAACGAAGGCGTCCATTGCAGCTTTAACCTGTTGATTATTGGACTTGATACAGTACAGTTATGCAAGAACTTACTGTAAGAGTAGATCTTCGAGAGGAGCTCTTGCAGGAGGCTATAACATTCAGGACTATGCCGCAGGCACTAGGACCCTCTGGAAACGTTTTCAGCCAGCAGTATACAGCAGGGACCACCCCCGGCGCAGACCCCGGCCCGTTGGCCCTGGTACAAAAGGGGGTGGACCCAGCTCCACCTCAGTTCTCCCGCCAAGGCCCTCAAACAAGCCCTGACAAGAGAAGGAGACGAAGCAGATAGAGGAGATGTAAATGAAGATGGATCTGCACATCTCGAGGGGGAAGGCGGGTGAGAAAGTAACACCTGCTGCAAGAGCTCCTCTCAAAGATCTACAGTTACGGTAAGTTCTTACGTAACTGTACTATCTTACTTCCGAGTGGGAGCTCTTGCAGCAGGCTATAACATTCAGGCCTGAACACCAAGCAGTCCACGGCAAAGATGTAGACGACCCCGGGAGGTGGAATATGCTGACTCCAGAGGCCTCAGGACAAAAGTCCTTGCAAAACAGCCAGGTCGAAGCCGGCTCGGCGTCTGGAGACGATATCCAAGCTGTAATGCTTGACAAAGGTATGCACCGAATTCCAGGTAGCGGCCACACATATGTCCCTGATAGAGACAATTTTCAAGGTGGCGAATGAAGCAGACACTCCTCTGGTGGAGTGACCCCTAACCGGGCCCGGTTGGGGCTTATTGTGTTTTTCATAGCAGAAGAAAACGCAGTGGACTATCCACTTTGATATCGTTTGTTTGGTCACCGGTTTCCCAAGCATTGTGGCACAAAGGCCACAAAATTTGCTCCAATTGATAGTGCATAGCCGTCCGCTTGAGGTAATACCTCAGAGTCCTGTGGACATCCAGTGTGTGAAGGAGAGCCTCCCCTCTATTAGATGGGGAAGGAAAATAAACTGGAAGGTCAACCAACTGGTTGAGGGTCAACTCCGAGACCACTTTCGGAAGGAACTTAGGATTTGTTCTAAGGGAAACGCTTTCCCTGTGGAAAACCAAATACGGCTCTTTACACATCAGAGCCTGAAGCTCAGAAACTCTTCGAGCTGAGGTAACAGCAACCAAAAAACAAACCTTCAAAGAAAGAAAACGCAGCTCACAATTCGCTGCCGGCTCAAAGGGAGGTAGGCTGAGCTTCTCCAACACAAAAAGGAGATCCTAGGGTAGGACAGGGTCCCGAAGGAGGTCTCATATGCAAAATTCCTCTTAAAAAGGTGCGAGCAACATCCAATTGTGCCAACGTCTTATCTCCAATGACAGCATGATAGGTGGAGACGGCCCACATATGCACCTTGATAGAGGAGTAACTCAGGCCATTTTGATACAAGTAGAGGAGATGCTGCAACTCTGAGTTCACTGGACAAGTGACGGGGTACAAATGCTGTGACGAGGCCCATAAACAAAAACGTTCCACTTCATAGCATGAGCGGATGGAGGGCTTTCTCGGCTAAACTAGGACTGCCGCCACTTCCGGGGAAACCCCGTATCTGTGTTGAGCTACGTCTGAAGGAGCCAAGCATGTAGGTGCAAGGAACAAAGGTCTGGATGGACCAGCGACCCCTGTTCCTGGCACAGCAACTGCGAGCATATGGGCAGCGGAATTGGAGGCTCCATGGATAACCGCTGCAGGAGTGGGAACCAAATCTGCCGAGGCCATCGGGGGGTGCTACGAGAATCATTCGGGCCCCTTCTGCCTGTAACTTTAGAAGGACTCTCTGAATGAGAGGGAAGGTCGGGAAGGCATAGAAAAACCTCCCTGCCCAGCAAAGGGATAACGCGTCTGGCCAGAAAACTACAGGCGCATGCTCTTGCGAGCAAAACACTGGCAGTTTGGGGCTGCGTGGTAACGTAAAGACGTCCAGCTCTGGATGACCCCACTTGTTGAAGAGCTGATCTGCCACGGACTGTAGCAACTCCCACTCATGTGCTCTGGATCGAGACCTGCTTAGGCTGTCGGCCAGATCGTTGAGGACGCCTGGAAACATGCACTACAAACAGCAGAATGCGCCACTCCAGCACCCAGTACCAAACTCTCATCACCTCCCTGCAAAGAGGATACAAATGAGTACCCCCTTGCTTGCTGATGTAGAAGACGACCGCCATATTGTCTGTTTGAACCAGAAGAGAGCCTGGCACCACGTCCTCTTGAAAGGCCTGTAAGGCATAGAGAACCGCTCATATCTCCAGTACATTGATGTGAAGAGATCATTCCTCGGGTGACCAAACCTCTTGCGTTTGATGAGCACCCAGGTGCGCCCCCCACCCCAGCTCTGATGCATCTGTTGTAAGTGTCTAACCTGGTGGCTCCGGACGAAAGTTGACCCCTTTCTCCAAGTTCTGGGGGTCCATCCACCAAAGCAAAGTTTTCCTGACTGGTTCGGTGATCCTGACCATGAAGTCCAGATTGTCAAAGCCTTGGTCCCAAAGTACCCTGAGCATCCATTGTGGGATCCGCATGTGGAGGCGGGCCAGGGGAGTGACAGGAATGGCCGCCGCCATGTGCCCCAGTAGCCTGAGAAAGTTCCGTGCTGGAACTTGAGTTATTGAGATCTCTACGGCAATCTCTTGCAGGCGAGCGCCCCTGTCCTGGGGGAGGAAAGCCATGCCCTGGATAGAATCCAGGACCGCTCCAATGAAGACGAGCTTTTGACTGGGCTCTGGGGACGATTTTCATAGATTCAGGGTGATCCCCCAGCTCTCGGAAGAGAGTATAGGTGTCTCCGAGGGTGTGAAGTAGGCCTGCCTTTGACAGGGCTATAAGTAGCCAATCATCTAGGTATGGGAAATCGTAGTGTCCCATGCGCCTTAGAGCCACAGCCACCACGGCCAAGCATTTTGTAAAGACTCGCAGAGCGGAAGAGAGGCCAAACGGAAGAAGTCGAAACTGGCAGTGCTCCCCTTGGAAGTGGAACCTCAGAAACTTCCTGTGGGGAGGGAAGACCCCGATATGCATATATGCATCTTGCATGTCTAGGGAGCAGAGCCAGTCTCCTTGGTACAGCACAGGAAGTAGACCTGGGAGGGTCACCATCCTGAACCTTTTCTACTCTATAGAGAGATTGCGAGAACTGAGGTCCAGAATGGGACGAAGATACTGTGTCTTTTTTGGGATCAGGAAGAAGTGGAAGTAAAACCCCTTTCCCCGCTGATGCAAGGGGACTACCTCTATTGTCCTTTTCTGCAAGAGGGTCTGAATCTCTCCTTCTATAAGTGGGATGTGAGAAGGAGGATAACGGGAGTACTTTGGTGGAGTATTTGGGGGAAACTCAGTGAACTCCAGTGTGTGTCTCCTCCTAATGATATCTAGGACCCATTGGTCCGCAGTAATCTACTTCCAGCCTTCGAGATGAAGGGAGAAGCGGCCCCTGACTGTCTCCCCTGAGTCTTCCTGTGGAAAGGGGGGGGCGGAAGGGAGTCACTGGGCTGAGCCGGGTGTAGGCAGAGAGGTCTGGGAGGACTTGGGCCCACAGGTAGGAGCGCCTCTAGGCTGCTGGTTACTGGATCTCCTACGGAAGCCGCCTCTCTGCCCCTGCTGATTACCACGGGCATGACCTTGGCCACCTGAGGGCTTACGAAATGGCCACTTCCATTGCCTGCACTGGTTGAAGCGGTACATCTGACAGACTGACCAGATACACTTGCCCATCTCGTGGAGACGAGAAATCAAAGCTTCTGTCTCCTGCCCAAATAGCACGGTACCCTGGAAAGGTAAATCCTTGGTACCGGCCTGCAGATCCTGGTGAAAGCCAGAGACTCTCAACCAGGCGTGGCGCCATAGGCACACCATGGAAGTGGCTGCCATATCTGCAGTGTCATACGAAGCTCTCAGGACATGGAAGCCTACGTCTGAGCCCGATTTCATGATGTCTAGAAGCTCTGTCTTCTAATCAGAATCTGGCATGGCCTTCAAAAGCTCTTGTCCTCTCCCCCATAGCGCATTCTGGTACTGGACCATATGCATCAGGAAGTTGAGGGACCATATGGAACAGGTGGAGGCAGAATAAACCTTCTTGCCCACCTGGTCCAAATAGCGAGACTCCAGGTAAGGAGGCTGTGAGCTAAGGTGTTTCAGCTGCCTGGATTTATCATGGGCAGCCGTGATCACCGAGGAGTCCGCCTGAGAGTGTTCTGCTAGGAAAGCTTCTGCCCTCGGGGCTTTGTACAGCCTATCCGACTTCTTAGGAACAGCCGGAACGGAAGCTGGATGTTTCCAGGTAGTCGGCGTGAGGTCCTGGAAAGTATCCACTAAAGGAGGGACCACCAGTGGTTTCGGCTCCTTCTGCCTCAGGCGTTCTGGATCCAGGTCCTCCGTCTCCCACTCGTTGGAAGCCTGTATATGCCTCATGACGTCCTCTAATGGAGTCTTGCTGTATTCTGACAAATTGCAGTGAGGTCCAACCTTCGAACTGCCCCGGAGATGAAAGAGTTAACTTTCCATGCCAGGCATGGAACGCTGAGCTCGAGCTCGGTTGAGACTCTGTCTGTTGCTGTTTGAACTCAAACCGTCAGATCTTTACGAGCTAAACTCACGGAGTGTCCTGTGTGGAAGCTGTAAACCTACACTAGCCAAATGGCTACTAAATATATAAACAGATTTTTTTGGTCCCAAAACAAAGACTTAAGTCAGGAAACCCCCCCAAAAAATGAAACAAACACAACACCCATTCACCCAAAGAAAAAGGGGTGATAAATAAAAGGTGGGGCACCACTTGAGTGCCAACACTGCTACTGCCCACCCACATCCCAAAACAAAGGTTCTGAGAGGGAAGGCGGGGGAGGTCAGAATACAGCAAGACTCCATTAGAAGAAACAACATTACTAAGGTGAGTAATTTTTTCTTCAAACAACATGAAGTCTTGCTGTATTCTGACAAATTGCAGACTACTAAGCAGTACCTCCATGGAGGAGGGACAGAACCTACCTAGGAAATAGGCTCTGAAGCACTGCTGTGCCAAACCGAGCATCACTCCTAGCCTGGATGCCCAGAGAGTAATGCTTTGTAAAAGTGCGAACTGTTTTCCAGGTAGCTGCCTGACATATCTCTAAGATAGGTATATCCCTGGCAGCAGCCAGGGAAGCAGCTGTACCTCTGGTAGAATGAGCCCTCAGGCCTGAGGGTGGAGTCCTGCCTAGCTTTTCATAGCAAAATTGAATGCAAGAGACAATCCACCTGGCAACAGATCTCTTAGTGGCAGGTTTTCCCTTACCCACCTCACCATAAGTGAGGAACAGTTGGAGGGAGTCAAACCTGTGACCCTTGGTACACTCTATGTAGTAGCTAAGGGCCCTTTTCACATCCAAACTGTGCAGCTTCCTCTCACCAGGGGAGGAATGGTCAGTGAAGAAAACAGGAAGAGACAGACTGGTTAAGGTGGAAGTCTGAAACCACCTTAGGTAAAAACTTCCTGTTAGTCCTGAGGACCACCTTATTTCTATGGAAAGAGATAAAATCAGGCTCCACTGACAGGGCTTGTAACTCGCTTATGCACCTGGCAGAAGTGACAGCCACCAAGAAAACAGTTTTCCAAGTCAAGTACTTAAGCTCTGCTGAGGACAAAGGCTCAAAAGGGGGTTGCATAAACTGAGCAATGCAAACATTAAGGTCCCAAACAGGGGCAGGGTCCCTGAATGGTGGATTGGTATGAAGCAATCCCTTGAAAAATTTAAGAGAATACAGGATGAGCTGAAAGGGAAGAAGGCTTACCTGCTGAAAGGAAAGCAGAGACAGCTGCCAGGTGCACTCTTGGTGTAGCTGGTCTGAGTCCCAAGCTATTAAGATAAACCATATAGTCAAGGACTCTGGGCAGGCCAGCAGACTCTGGAGAAACATGCTTCCCAGAGCACCATATGGAGAATCTTTTCCATTTGGAGTTATAAGTGCTTCTGGTGGAAGGCTTCCCAGAAGCCTTTAGGATATCCATAACACCTTGAGAGAGGTGTAAATCAGCAAACTCTAACTCTTCAAGAGCCAGGCCTTGAGATTGAGAGATTTGAGATTCGGATACCAAACCCTCCCCTGAGCACAGGTTAACAGGTTGTAATTCCTGGGAAGAAACAGGGGAAGGTGGACGGCCAAGGACAACAGGAGAGGGTACTAGGGCTGTCTGGCCCAGTCTGGAGCAATCAGAATCACCTTGCAGGGCTGAGACCTGATTTTGACTAACACCTTGAACAGGAGAGGGAAGGGGGGAAAGGCATACAGGAACTTCCCTTCCCAATTGAGAACTAGGGCATCCAGGGGGACTGAGCCCAACACTGGAGGCCTGCAGCAAAAGAGGGGAAGTTGGTGATTGTCTGGGGTTGCAAAAAGATCTATCTGTGGGGTGCCCCATCTGGAGAATATCACCTTCAAAACCAGGGGATCCACAGACCATTCGTGATGGTCCTGAGATATCCTGCTGAGAGCATCTGCCAGGACGTTGTCCTTGCCCGGGAGGTGTACTGCTGTAAGAGAGGTGTTCAGGGAATAGGCCAGAGACCATAACTTCATTGCTTCTGTGCACAAGGCCGTATACCGAGTGCCCCCTTGCTTGTTGATATACCACATTGTGGTGGTATTGTCTGTCCTGATCTGAACTACTTTGTTCTGAACAGACTTGGAAAAAACCTGAAGTACTAGAAACACTGCTCTGAGATTGATGTGAAGCAGAGATTCCTGAGGAGACCACAACCCTTGGGTGGTCAGGTCTCCCAGGTGAGCTCCCCACCCCAAGAGGGAGGCATCTGTAGTAAGGATTAGAGAGCGAGACTGAGTGACAAAAGGAACTCCCTGTCTTAGACTGTCCTGATCCCGCCACCACTGCAATGCCTGGATCAGGGTTCGAGTCACTGGGATCAGTTTGGTAAGAGGATCCTTTTTCTGAGACCAAAAGGCTCTCAAGTGGAACTGAATGTCCCTCATCTGAAATCTTGCTCCCTGCACCACTGCTGTAGAAGCAGCCATGTGCCCCAGGAGCTGTAGAAAATGCCTTGCTGGTCGAGACACCTGTAGGGTGAATGAAGAGGCCAGTGAAATAAGGGTCCTTGCCCTGTCCAGGGGAAGGAAGGCTCTTGCCTTTACTGTATCTAGCTCTGCGCCTGTGAAGGTGAGGAGCTGTACAGGCTGAGTTATCTGTAGGTGTAACTTGACTTGGTCTGGGGACTGGCCCACTATAAGCCAGTCATCCAGGGATGGGAAGATGGAAATCCTTTTCCTTCTTAGGAAGGCAACTACTACTGCCAGGCATTTTGTGAACACCCTTGGAGCAGAGGTTAGGCCGAAGGGCATTCCTCTGAATTGGTAATGGCCTGAGGGCAGCTCGAACCTGAGGTATTTTCGATAGGAGCCTCTGATGAGAATATGGAAATAGGCATCCTTGAGGTCCAGGGAGACTAGCCAGTCCCCTGGCCTTAGAGAGGGTAGAATTATTCCCAGAGTCACCATTTTGAACTTTGGCTTTAAAAGGTGCTTGTTTAAATATCTGAGATCCAGGATGGGCCTCCATTCTCCTGTCTTTTGGGGGTGAGGAAGTACCTGGAGTACAATCCTTTCCCTTTATGTAGGGGCGGAACCCTTTCTATAGCTCTGAGAGCCAAGAGGGAAGAGACCTCTGCCTCTAGGGCAAGTGCCTCTGAAGGATTTGCAGGTGGGAAGGATCTGGTTCTCATCTTTGGAAATTTTTTGAAGCTGAGAACCAGTCCCTGGCTTACTACTTCCAGGACCCATTTGTCTGATGTTAAAGACATCCAGTCCTGGACAAAATAAGCCAGCCTGCCCCCTACAGGTGGTGGAGAATCGGCCTTGGCAAACCCATCAGGGTGCCTGTTTTGCAGAGGCTTTAGGCTGAGGGGTGGAAGCAGGCCTGCTTGTACCCCATCTGCCTCTCCCTCTAAAGAACTCCCTCTGAGCATAAGCAGAAGAGGAGGCCTGGGCTTGGTAAAAAGGCCTATGAAAAGGCCTGCCCCTGCCCCTGGGATGCTGCCTCTGAGGAGTGGCTTGACTTTCCTTGGCCTGAGCACTCCTATAGGTGGTCCTGTACTCATCCATTTTCTTCATGTAGTTCTCTGTTTGCTCCCCAAACAGAGAATTACCCACAACAGGAAAATCCATGGCCTTAGCCTAGGTATCCTGAGACAGGCTAGTACATCTGAGCCAAGCCATCCTACAAAGGGCCACAGATGTAGCCATGACTCTAGATGAAACATCATTGGAGTCCACAGCAGCATGGAATTGCACCTTGGATGCCTCAATACCATCCGCAGCTACCTGCTCCAGCTCCTTGGCAAGCTGACCAGGGACCTGTTTAGCTAAAGCCATTACAGTGTCCCATCTAGAGTTCTGCTATCTAGCTGTATAGGCCATATAATTGGCCTGCCTGAGTCCCAAGGATGCTGCCATGTACCGTTTCTTTGCCATGGCATCAATCCTCTTGGAGTCCTTATCTGGGGGGTGTGAAGCCAAGGGTATATTTGCCTTATCACAGGCAGCAGCCTGCACTACCCCAACATGGCTGCATAGCTGGGTAAGGAACTCTGTATCTGAGCCTGAGAGAGTATACCTCTTTGTCCATTCTCTTATCCACAGGAGGTATAGAATTAGGAGTCTTTAAAATTGTTATTGTCTGTTTCCCAAAAGACTTATGAAGGGGAATAGACAGCCTCCTGGACTCTGGGATATCCGTCATTTCAACATAGTCAGGCTCCTCCTGGTCATCCACAGCTTCATCCATAGGAAGCTGAAGAGTTTCAGCCACTTTCTTGTAAAACACGAAATGGGAGGGGGACTCAGAAAGCTTAGGAAGAGACACTCCTGAAGGTCTGTCTGGGGAGATGTCCGGGTCAATGGGCACATCCAGACTTTCATAATCACACTCACTTTCCTCATACTCTCCTTCCTCCTCCTCCGGTTCATAACATTCCTCTAAATCATAATCCGGAACCGGTGGAACCGACCGAACCGAGTGCCTTCCTAATGGTGCCGGTTCGGTCGGAACCGGGGATAGCGACTGAACAATTGTTATCGCTCTGGCTATTTCATCAGCGGTCGGAGAAAGAACTTTTGGATCCGCACCGGCTGATTTATCCCTTTTTGACCTCTTAACCAGAACTGACTCCTCGGAATCGGTTCTCCTTTTGCCCGAAGAAGTTTCGCATTGGTCAGAGGGCACTCCTTCTGGTTCGGTTGGAACCGAACTGGGCTGGCCATCCGGGTCAGTGGACTTTTTGGCCTCCCTTTCCCTGAGCCTACCAACTCTTTTTTCCAGGGTAGCTGCAGGAAAATTTTTACAAATCTGGCAGTCTGAATCGAGGTGGTCAAACCCCAGACAATAAACACAGGTGGTGTGGGGATCAGCCTTAGCAAAGACTTCCCCACACACACTACAGTGTTGAAACCCAGTGGGCCCGGTTTTTCTTTTGGGTTTCTCAGAGATGGCCAGTCCTAACAAAAACTTACCCTTTTTTGGCAATCCGCCCAGGCAAGACACCCTTATCTCGGTTCCTGACCGGTATTTTGGTCGTGGAAAAAACGTAATAAAATCCGTTTTTTTCAGAACCGATAAGAACCGTAACCACACTCTAAAAGCAGAAATAAAGATTTTAAAACAACCTGATAGGTTCAAACTGAACCGATCCCACGTTTACAAGTTCCACAAAGAAGAATAACAAAAATAAACCTATCTAGTACTCACTAATACCACAGACAGAGACTGAACCGACAGGTTACGGTTTAAATTCGGTCGAAAACCGAGAAAAACGGTACTTTAACCGACAAACTGAACCGAGCAAAGAAGAAATCTCCAGAGCGACTGTTCAGTGAGGCGGAGTAAAGAATCTGACGGTTTGAGTTCAAACAGCAACAGACAGAGTCTCAACCGAGCTCGAGCTCAGCGTTCCATGCCTGGCATGGAAAGTTAACTCTTTCATCTCCGGGGCAGTTCGAAGGTTGGACCTCACTGCAATTTGTCAGAATACAGCAAGACTTCATGCTGTTTGAAGGCTGGATCATCTGGAGGCGAGCGAGGCTGGTCCTTCTCTCCCGGGGACCGCTGCAAGCTGAGAGAGGAAGACGACGAAGATGAGGATGAGGGAGATCGACTATAAGATCTAGAATAGTCTGACCTCTCCTTATGACAAGACTCCCTCTGTCGTCAGTAACTGGGGGACTGATGTCGGTCCGAAGACAGACTCCAGTCCTGAGACCAGCGACGGAGCAGAGACAGACGTCGGGAGCGCTCTCGTCTAGAAAACCGAGAAGGGCTCAGAGAGCGTGACCTAGACTGACGACGGTCTCCAGAGTCCTTGGAGTGTCATCTGTGGTCTCCAGACCGGGTGCGGGAACGAGCCCTAGAAGGAGGTGTAGGCGGTCGCTCTGGGGACTTCCCATGGGAAGGCTCACCTCCCGGCTGTGGTTTGCCCACTGGGTCGGTACTGGTGTCTGGGCGGCAACTTGGGGGTTCTACTTCTACAAAAGGAAAACAGCTCCTGCATGCGCTCCTTCAGAAAAGTTTGGCCACCGCTCAGAAAGGGAGTATCCGATGTTGGCTCGTGAAGGAGAGTCCTCCTGGGGCCCGGGGTGGAGGACTTGGGCGACGGGACGTCGGCTCTTCCACGCCAATCCTCACCCTTGCCCCTTCAACTGGCGTCAGTGGTGGTGCCGCGGGGCACCAGTGTTTTCCTTGGGCTCAGTACTGCGCCTTTTAGCAAGCGACGCCGTGCCTTGGGAGGTGGGCCGCAGCATTCACCTCCAAGGGCTATGGTAACTCCTTAGCGGGTTACCTTCGACTTGGCCGCTTTTTTTCCGAAGGGCCAGCCTTGGACTGTGATGATTTGGGACGCTCTCCTGATCCCGAACGGCGGGCCTTCTTGGGAGAGGGTCGTGAGCGAGACCAGGACCGCAACTGGGACCGGTGCCAGGACCGACTATGGTCTTTCCCGTGATGCTTAGATTTTTCTTTGCGTTTCCCCTCGGAGGAGTGCAGATCCATCTTCTCCAGAAGAAAAGCCTTCAGGGCCTTCAGGCGACAGATGCGGGTCTGGCCCGAGGCAGACAACGCAGCTTCTATGGCCGTCTTTGGCTGGGATCTGCCTCCCACACCCGCACTTGTTTTGGTGGTGTTCAGACGAGGCCGACGACAGTGAAGACATCCGTCGGAGCACTTCAAAAAATGTCAGAAATGGTGAAACGTCGGTAAAACTAGAAAAAAACGTTAAAAACGGTAAGAAAAAGCGGGTTTTCGGAAATTTCTTGCTGTTCCTGGCAAGCTGATGGTAGATCTCTCTTCACGTGTGGGACACAGCGGGAAAAGAACTGATGTGAAGCTGGGTCCGCACCCTTTTGAACCAGGGCAGACGTCTGGGGCGGTCCCTGCTGTATACTGTTGGCTGAAAATGTTTCCGGAGGGTCCTAGTGCCTGCGGCATAGTCCTGAATGTTACAGCCTGCTGCAAGAGCTCCCACTCGAAGTAAGATCCCTAGTTATGGTTTGAAGTAGCTCAGAGTTAGCCTCCGATTCAGGCAGAGCGTCTACCATTGCGTTGAGCAAATGCCAAAGAACATACTCATATTGAGAAAAATAGCCCTGGTAGCTCGCAATGTGCATGCCCAGGGTTGAGGCAGCAAAGACCCTCTTTCCTAAGGTGCCAATCTTGCGAGATTCTTTCTTTATAGGACGGGCTGTAGACTCCTGAGGGAGGACAGCCATATTCTCTGCCAGGACCACTATAGCATCAGCAAAGGCTTGTGAGGCCAAGATGGGGGCGATCCTTGGGAGGGGCATATTTCCCATCTATGGACTTGGCCACAGAAGGAATAAGAGCCAGATTCTTCCACACCATCTGTGAAAGGGTCTCGAAAGAGGGCTGTACATGAGTGGTTAAATCCATAGGGATTTCCGGGACATGAAGATATTGGAGACGCAGAAGCTTCCCAGGATAGATTTCTGTGGTCTGGAGAGAAAGGGTAGAATTTAAATTCTTGAGCAGAGACGTAAAGGAAAGGTCCTTAATAACAGGCTCTGCAGGAGTACTGATCCCTGCCCCCAGGACAATGTCAGCATCAACATCATCACCCAGTCTAAGATCTGGATCGGGCTCAAAATCATCTCCTGATAGTCCAGGGGGGACTGTATAGACCGGAATGGAGTGAAATCAAGGAGGAAGAAGAGAAGGAGAAAGAATCGGAGTTGAAAACCTCTGGAAACTAGACGGTGCCACACCCATCCTTGGCGCCATAGAAAAAAACGGCGCAAAGAACAAACTGTCATAGAAAATTGCGTCACACACGGCACTGACAAGGAGCGAGACACCGCACCCGACGCCACCCCTGGTGCCGGAGGCACCGACTGATAGTGTGTGGCAGGCATGGCGGCACTGCTGCCAGCCCCAACGTAGACGGCACCAACAGCTCTTGCAGCACCGCAAGGGACCTCAGCACCAGAGAAGTTGGCACCGCAGATGACAGCAACACTGCAGAAGTCCGAGAACTGTGATTTGAAGTTACAGGATGAAAAATGGCAGGAGATAAGGGCATCGGTGTAGACCCCTGCGCTGCAGCCGTGTGAGGGTGACAGACACCAGAGCGCAGAGTCGATGCACCAAAGAAGGCGCTGCGCGACTAGGAAGACCTAACCGCCCCGCCTGCCACTCCGGAACCGAAGGGCCTGAAGGCCTAGGTGTCAAACTGGCCGGTTCAAGCAATCGGGCCAAACTCCGAGCCCACTGCTCCATAACAGCAGCCCACTGGTGAAACTGCTCATCTGAAGCTCCCCCAATAGGCGGAGAGGGGCTCTGGTGTCGAAGAGGTCTGCCATCAGAGAAAGAAACTGGAGAGTCTGACAGAGATGGAGATCGGCGCCTGGCCTTAATAACCGACCGTCTACGCGCAGACGTACCAGAGAGTGACCTCGAATGATGCAGTTTCCTCTTCGACCTGTGTGCCAAAGAAGAACTCAAGGCCTAACGGTGCCAAGAATGGGACCATTTCTTTTTATGCTTTCAGGTAGACCGCTCAACTCCCTGAGCATTGAATCATCCGTTGTCAGACCGCCCACCCCCCCTACCAGGGAGGGTGGCGGACTAGACCCGGTCCCACTGACTGAGTAGCTTTCATACGAAGTGTCCCTAGGGTCACCTGCTCCACTCATGGTCAACTCCGTTAATGGTGGGCTGAAGACTTCTCTCTTGTAAGAAGAATTTATTAAATATAATCTGTACTTATCGAAGATAAAATACAAAACAATAAACTGAAAACTAAGCTGCTAGCTTGAAGTTCGACTCCCCCGGCGGACAAGTGACGCTGTCATTGAAGCACACACATTACTGCACGCGCCGGGCTCGCGGTGCCACTTCCTTACGGCTCCACCTCAGGCGCTGGCTCTCCTAAAACAGTTTGCTCCCACTGGGTCCTAGCACCTCCGGCGTACTCCCCATTAGTGTGAATGAGTGGTGGAAACTTTATGTCCTGGAAGATCTGCTGCTTTAGCAGGAAAGCTACGAGTCTTCTCGCGCCAAAGTCTCGTGCGCTGGGTGAAGTCGTCGCAATGCTGGCAGGCCTCGATTTTGTGGTCTGGATCTAGGCAGAGCAGGCAGGCTGAATGGCCGTCTTTATGTGGGATCTGCTTGCTGTACGCACACTCTGAGGGGCGCCTCTCGATGGAAGATGTGGGAGACGAAGACGACATGCACGAGGACTGTTAATCGTTGAAAAAGTGAATAAAATTGGGCGCTGAAAACGAGATCAAAATGGTGGTCAACTAGCTGAAGACATCCGCGGAAGTGAAACCTGCGCAGCTGATGGCGGGAAAAGAACTGGGGATGGGCTGGAGGACCGCCCCTTTCATACTGTACGTGACGTCGGTGGCAGGCCGACGTTGGGGACGGTCGCCCGCCTAGTACTGCTATCTAGAAAATTTCTGTGGGGTGCTGGCGCCTGCCAGCTTCAGTCCTAAAGGTGTTACCTGCTGTGAAAGCGAATCTCGAACTAAGATCAGGTGGTTCACCACCTCCCGATACAGGGGCCACTCGTGTGACCACCCGGCTGAGGGCGCCTGCTAGCTGGTTGGAGGCTCCTGCTACATGGATCACCAGGAGATCAGCATCCAAGCTGTGCATGAGGGTCCAGGTACGGAGAGCCTCCCAACAGAGATAAAGGTAATGCGTGCCACCCTTCTTGTTCAAGTAATACATGGTCGTGGTATTGTCCTGTCTGGACCTGCATGACCTGAACCTGGACAAATGGGGCGAATTGTCAGAGCAAGTTGCACTGCACAGAGCTCCAGCAAGCTGATGTGGTGATGGGACTCCCTTGGGGGTCCAGAACCCATGGGTCCTGTGGTTCACCAGGTGTGCGACCCATTCCATCAGAGAAGCGCTGGTTGTCAAGGTGACTGTTGGCTCTGGGCAGCAAATGGGACACCTTCCTCCAGATGAGCCACCACTGGAAGGCATCCTACACTGGCTGGGTCACTGTGACTGGCTGGTCCAAATGACCTAGGCACTGAGACCACTGGTGGCCCAGCTCCCACTGCAGGTGAAGCATCCAACAGCGTGCCCGTCTGACAACACTGGTGCAGGATGCCATGCACTCCGGCAGCTGCAGGAAGTCTTGGGCAGGGCACAAGCACCCAACCTGAAATGATCAGGCAAAGGAGGTAAGGTAAGATCTGATGCCCAGTCCACAGGGAGTCAGGCCTTGGCCCGAAGGGAGACTAGCTCAGCCCCAATGAAGTGAATCACCTGCAAGGGATTGAGACAGGATTTGGCCGGGTTGACCAGAAGGCCCAAGCCTCAGCAGGTCTGGAGGGCCAGGTTCCTGGACAGCTCCACAGCTTTCCTGGAGAGCCGGCTATCAGCCAGTCATCCAGCTAGGGGTACACTCTGACCCCTCTGCGCCTCAGGAATATGGCCACCACTGCCACGCACTTGGTGAAGACACTGGGGATGATGAGAGGTTGAAAGGCATAACCTGGAACTGGTAAAGAATCCCGTCTGTGTGGAACCGGGGGTTGTTGGATGTCTTTCAAGACGCGTTCCTAACTCAGCAGGTGAGGGAACCGACCAGGGAGGCACGGGTACTGGATGTGGTCCTGGCAGACAGTGACCAGATTGAGGGCCTGGAGGTAAGGGACCCATTGGCGGGGAGTGACCATGCCACGGTCTGGTTCTGCCTGGACCTAGGAGGGATAGAAGGCTGCAAAGACGGAAGTAACTCGACTTCAGGGGCGGATTTTAAGGAAATGGGAAGGATCCTAAGGAGCATTTGATGGGATTGGTCAGACATGGACGCTGATAGTAGGTGGGAAATCATCAGGAGAGGGGTGCAGGATGCTACCAGCACCTGTGCAAGAGTAAGACGAAAATGCGGTGGGGCCCAAAATCCTGTTGGTGGACCAGGAGGTCCAGGAGGTGGTGGGGAAAGAAAGCAGCCTATAAGCAATTCAAGTGCTCAAGGAGTGAAAGGGATCGAGGGAGCACGAGCTGATGGCTAGAAGGGCCACTAGAGTGGTGAGGGCGGCTAAGGCAAGGAAGGAGCAGAACCTGGCCAGGGAAATTAGGAGAGGGAACAAGGGTTCTTTAGATACATTGGGAAAAACGAAGGGTGAAGGGCAGATCAGCAGGATTAAATCAGGGAGAGATGGGTACAAGACCCGGGGAGCAGGCTGAGGTACTAAATGAGTACTTCACCCAGTTTTCACCAGGGAAATGGGGTGCTGCATCACATGGGAGAAGACAGAGATACTGAGGAGGGGGGACCCCACCGATCGGGCAGGTCTGGGGAGAGGGGAGGCATCACTGGCAGGTGGGGGGAAGGCTAAGCAGGGAGAAGGGGTACCGGAAGTGGAAATCACAGCAGAGAGAGTGAGGGAAGCCCTCAGCTCCCTTAAGATGGAGAAAGCACCGGGGCCGGATAAATTAGATCCCAGAGTGCTGAAGGAACTTGCAGATGTCCTGGCAAAACCCCTGGCAGAGCTTTTCACCATCTCTCTGAGGACAGGGTGGGTGCCCCAAGACTGGAAGGTGGCGCATATAGTGCCTATTCACAAGGGGGGATCAAGGGAGGTGGCAGGGAACTACAGGCCTGTCAGCCTGACCTCGGTGGTGGGCAAGGTGATGGAGGGCATTGTCAAGGAGAGGCCAGGGGGGGACCTGGATAAGTCAGGGTGCCTGGACGATAGACAGCATGGATTCATCCCGGGGAAATCGTGTCAGACAAACCTGGTGGAGTTCTATGACTGCGTGACAAGTGCCTTGGACCTGGGTAGACCAGTGGATGTCCTCTTTCTAGACTTCAGCAAGGCATTTGACTCTGTTCCTCACGTGGGCCCGTTGGATAAGCTGGGAGAAATGGGGTGGGGAACCAGATGATCAGATGGATAGCAATTGGCTCCAGGACGGACCCAGAGGTAGTAGTTGGGGATAGTCTCATCCCCAAGGAGGTCATAGTGGGGTCCCACAAGGATCAGTCCTGGGCCCCTTCTGTTCAACGCCACATATCGGACATAAGGACAGGAATCAGGAGTGAGATGAGTCTCTTTGCAGATGACTCAAACTGGGGCGGTGGTGGATGGGAGGAGGGAGGGTGGCCCTACAGGGGACCTGGAGGCTCTGGAAAGATGGTCTAGAAGTGGAAGCTGAGGTTCAATGCAGGAAATGCAAGGTACTCCACCTGGGGGCCAGAAACCCAGGCCAAGTGTACACCCTGGGGGAATGCTACAAGTCTCGATGGCTGAGAGGGACCTGGGGGTGGTGGCGGATGTCAAGATGAACAACTCTGAGACTTGTAGGAGGGCAGCAGCCAAGGCCAACAGGATGCTGGGATGCATCGCTAGGGGGATCACCTCCAGAAGGAGGGAAGTGATACTCCCTCTGTATAACTGCTTGGTGAGGCCGCACCTTGAGTACTGCGTGCAGTTTTGGAGGCCACACTTAAAGAGGGACATTAACCTCCTGGAGAGGGTCCAGAGAGGGCAAACAAAATGATTTGGGGCTTGGGGACAGGACCTATGAGGAGAGGCTCAAGAGCTAAATATGTACACATTGGAAGAGAGAAGGGACCAGAGGGGACATGATAGAGGTCTTTAGGTACATGAAGAGGGTAAATAGGGGAGGAACAGTCGGGGGTGCTAAGGAAGGAGGAAGGGCCACTAGAGGGCATGGCTGGAAGCTGGAGGGGAAGATTCAGGGGAGAAAGGAGGAGGTGCTACTTCACTGAGAGGGTGGTGGAGCATGGAATGCACTGCCTAGGGGCTGGTGGAGGCAGAGACAGTGGAGGGGTTCAAGAGGGGGTGGGACAGGTACAGGGGAAGGGTTCTGGAAGCAAAATCCAATGCAGCAAGAATATCCGGAACTGGGAAGGGAGAAGCCAGAGAAGGCGAGGGGGGCAGCAAGGTCAGCACCCAGGTTGGGGACTGACCAAACGAGCAGACACGAAAGACCGTTAGGCCTATTCTGCTGGCATTTTAGTATGTTAGTATGTTAGTACCACCAGTGGGATGGACGGACTGGAATGTGAAAGAAGGCATCCTGAAGGTCCTGGGAGCAGAACCACATGCCCTGCTCCAGAGATGGTGTCTGGTTTAGAGTGACCATACTGAACTTGCACTTCCTAAGTAACTGGTTCATACCATGAAGCTCTAGTATGGGTCACCCCCCCCAATCTATTTTGGAATCAGGAAGTACCTGGACACAAAATCCTGACTTGCCATGAAGTCTGGGACACGGACTATGGCTCCTTTCTCGAGAAGCTGAGCAACATCCACTCTGAGGGTGGACAGCGTGTCCTGCGACACCAAGGACTCCCTTGGTGTGTGGGGCTGGTCAGGCGGAAGAGCTTCAAAACTGAGAGGCAACCCTCCGCCTACCACTTCTGCCACCCATCTATCTGAAGAAATGATGGGCCGGTTGTGCCAGAAATGGCAAAGCCAACCTCACACAGGGTGCTGAGGCAAGGAATGGATGGACGGGAGGTAAACACCACCCCATGATCCATCACTGGGCAGCTTTGGAGAGGGCACCTGCTGTGAAAGAAGAACCACTAGTGCTACCACCGCCCTTTTTGGGGCCCTGACTGGAAACCACATCTGTCGAGGCCAGAAAAGAGAAATGAGGATCATTTTGTCCCCCTGGGATTCGAACTTGAGAAGTACCCTCTGGACTGCCCCTACTGGTGCTGCTGTGACTGAAAGGTCTGAAAATGAAAGGCTTCTTTTTCTGTTTCTGCCCCTTTCTGGTCCTTCTCAGGAAATCTACAGAGAATTGGGGGCTGGGCTTCTCAATCCTCGTGAGATGCCCTCCACCCTGGGCCAAAGAGGGGAACATCAACCAATTTATGCTGGGTATCTGCCATGGAGGAAATCCACAATCAGGCCCTGCAACGCATCGTGATGGACGCTGCCATGGAATGGGTGCAAGAGTCACCGATATCCAAGGCCGTCTTGAGTTGGTGTTGAGCCAGCACTTGACCCTGGTCTCTGACCATTTTCACCAGCATCTGCAGAGCAGCAGGTAGGCAAGGGAGGATAAAGCCTAGCACTCCCATCAGGGAGCGACCAAAGCTAGCCATCTTATCAGGGCATAGCTCACCTGATGGAGACCCAGGGAGGATGCAGCATACACCCTTTTTGCTGCGTGGTCAAGCTTTTTGGACTCCTTGTCTGGGGGCATGTCCATGTCCCCAACATTGTTTATTTATTTAATACTCTTTAGGATTTACAACTTTTGAGTCAGAGACTCATTTGCAAAGGCTCCACGTCAAAAGACAATACAGACATACAATATACAGTCACAGCAAATAAAGGGTTACAGGCAGCAATGGCTCACAGTTTGCAGGTTTTCATGAAGGCAAAATCAGCCACCAATCCCTCAGCTGAAGGGTGGTCTGAGAAACCTGAGGAGGTACCCATAGGGACTGCATACTTGTGGTCCCATACAAGCTAAGGGCAGAGCCCTGTGTTTTCTGCGATTGCAGCAGTGGCCGCAGAATTCAGGGCTGACCGCAGAAATCGTGCTTGCCGCAGAAATAAGGAAAACCAGCCATACAGTCACAGAAATGCTAACTATGCTTTGCGATCACACAAGGCAAGGGTATAGCTACTGATACGTTATGTATGCCATGGCATTTGTGAGCATTAGAAGGGGCAGCAAACTGATGTCCACTACAAAGCTGAAAACCTAGTGGCCACATGGCATCTTGACTTGTACCAACTCTTGTTACATAATTTCATCCATCCATTCTTGTGTGTGTGTGTGTGTGTGTGTGTGTGTGTGTGTGTGTGTGTTTGGCAGCTGAAGCAAGAGTAGCAGAGCTTGATTAGGACCACAGCAGTTATGATTTGCTGCTGTGTAGGTGTGGCTAGCTCAGCCATGTTAATTTTCCATTGTGAGGCTGCTCATGAGGCATACTGAATCCTTGGAAAATGAATCTGGAAGGAAGAAATGGAAATTACGTACCTACCGTAATTCTTGATCTTCTTGGACGAGTCTCCACCACTCATTCACACTAATGGGATCTGTGCCGGAGGCACTAGGACCCATCGGGAGCAAACATTTTTGTTAGAAGGTCGACGCTTGAGATGGAGCTGCGAGGAGCGGCACCACGAGCCTCAGCTTGTGCGGTAATGAATATCTCGGCGACGACCTTCCAACCGCCTCAGTACCTTTTTTTCAGAGGAGGTGCAGCGTAACTAACCTAGAAGGATAGCCTAACCAAAAACCCGACATAAGATAGTCTTTAAGACCGTATAAGAAGGGTTAACAAAGAAGTCTTCACAGCCTAAAGATTGAGAGAGTGAAGACCAACAACAGAGGTGAGCTCGGGGGATGGAGGGTGGGCGTGTGAATGAGTGGTGGAGAGTCATCCAAGAAGATCAAGAATTACGGTAGGTATGTCATTTCCATAGCTTCCTGGACATAAGTCTCTACCACTCATTCACACTAATGGGAGAGTACCGAGCTAATAATCCCCCGAGAGGGCGGCAGGAGAGACCAAGAGCTCACAGTTTTAGGACAGGAGTCCATTAAGGATGGTTCTGCCAAAGGAAAGATGTCGTCTGGCATGGACATCCAGGGCATAGTGTTTAACGAAAGTATGCACTGAGCTCCAGGTAACCGCATTGCAAATATCTGCAATGGGCACATTGCAGATTTCTGCCAGAGAAGCTGCGACCGCTCTAGTAGAGTGAGTGTACACTCTGCCCTCCAGTTTAACCTGTGCCATGGAATAGCAGTGGTGAAGGCATGCCACCAGCCATGCTGAGATGTATCTGATAGCGACAGGCTGACCCAGCCGGGTCTCGCTGAAGGAAACAAATAGTTGCTGAGCTTTACGAAAGTCTTTTGTTCTATCTAGACAGAAACGCAAAGCTCTCTTGACATCCAAGGAATTAAGAGAACGTTCTCCTTCATTTTGGAAGTTCTCGAAGTAAGAAGGAAGGACCAAAGGTTGGTTTAGATGGAATTCCGAAACAACCTTAGGGAGAAACTTAGGATGGGTTCTAAGGACTACTTTGTCTTTATGGAACATAGTATACGGAGGGTCTGTGACCAAGGCATGCATCTCAGAGACCCTGCGGGCTGAGGTAATGGCCACCAGGAAGGCCGTTTTCCAGGTGAGAAATTTTAGCTCACAGGTAGCTAGATGTTCGAAAGGTTTTCGAGTGAGCATGTCTAGCACAAGATTAATGTCCCAAGCTGTGACTGAACGTCTTACAGGAGGTCTGATATGTAGAATTCCCTTAAGAAACCTCAACCACAGGTAACTGAGCCAGTGACAAGGAAAGTACTGGCTCATGATAAGCTGAAATGGCACAAAGGTGAACCTTGACTGTAGAGTACTGCAGACCTGAATTTGAGAGGTCTAGGAGGTACTCCAAAATTTTACCTGGTGGGCAGGAAAAAGGATTTAAGGAGGATTGCACACACCAGAGCGAGAAACACTTCCATTTGGCTGTGCAAGTTTTCCTAGTGGCTGGCTTATGCGCAGCCAGAAGAATATCTGAAACCCTGCGAGAGACATTGAACCTGTTCACTTCTCTCTCTTCAGGAGCCAAGCGTGAAGGTGAAGCGACTTCAGGTTGAGATGGACAACAGGCCCCTGAGTCAAGAGGTTCGTCTGAAGGGGAAGTGGTTTTGGCGGAGCTGCCGACATACTGTTGAGTAGTGGAAACCACATCTGTCGAGGCCAGAAGAGAGAAATGAGGATCATTTTGTCCCCTGGGATTCAAACTTGAGAAGTACCCTCTGAATTAGAGGAAGAGGCGGAAAGGTGTATAGAAAGCATTTTGTCCACTGCAGCCTGAACGCATCCTGACAGAAAATGCCAGGCCCTGGATTTCTGGAGCAGAAGAGAGGCAGTTTTGTGTTGAGTGGGGATGCAAAAAGGTCCAGGTCTAGAGTTCCCCACTCTGCAAATATTGACTGAACTACGGCTGAGTCGAGAGAACATTCATGAGGATCTGTCTCTGTTCTACTGAGGCGATCTGCCAGTTCGTTCTGCACTCCTGGCAGGTAGACCGCTTGAACTAGAGACTTGTGCTGCAAGCACCATTCCCACACTCTCATCACTTCTCTGCATAAGGGGTAAGAGTGAGCACCACCTTATCTGTTGATGTAATACATCTCTGCTTTGTTGTCCGTTTGAAGGAGAATGTTCTTGTGACAGAGAATGTCTTTCAAAGCCCGGACTGCATAAAGGACAGCTCTCATTTCTAAGACATTTATGTGAAACTGGGACTCGACCTGAGTCCACGTACTTTGAGTGTGAAGAGCCTGACAGTGAGCTCCCCACCCCATCAGGGATGCGTTTGTGGTAATGGAAATCTGATGTTCCAGAGCAGCAAAGGGATACCCTTCTAGAAGATTGTTCTCTTGCAACCAGGTGCATGATCTCTTTAGAGGTTCCGTCACCTTGATGAGAAAGGACTGTGGGTGAGTGGTTGAGGACCACTGAGTACTGAGCATCCACTGAGAAGTTCTCATGTGAAGGTGTGCTAGGGGTACAGTGAACACCGAGGATGCCATGAGACCTAGCATCCATTGCATTGCGAGAGCCGGAACCGAGTTGATCTCCCCGATGTGACGGGCCATCTGAAGGATATCGCTCCTCCTGTCCTCTGGAAGAAAAGCCCTCACACAGGTGTCCAGAAGAGTTCCTATAAAAAGGAGACTCTGGGAGGGCTAAAGATTTGATTTTTTGAGGTTTAGCAGGACTCCCATGGACGTGAGAAAGCGTGAAGCCATGGCTATGGCTTCCAGAGTTCCCTGCCTGGAAGGACTTGCCAGAAGCCAATTGTCCAGATAAGGGATCACCTGTATTCCGATCTTTCTGAGATGCGCTGCGAGAACTACACACTTTGTAAAAACTCGTGGCGCCGAGGATAGCCCAAAGGGCAGGACTCTGAACTGATAATGCTGACCCAGAGCCACGAACCTTAGGAATTTGTGATGCTTTGGGTGAATAGAAATGTGCTGGTAAGCATCCTGCATGTCTAGGGAGGCTAACCAGTCGTGTTGATGAAGCAAAGGTAACAGGGTTCCTAGTGATATCATTTTAAATTTCTCCTCGGGTAGAAATTTGTTTAGTTTTCTGAGGTCCAAAATGGGGCGCATGCCCCCGGTTTTCTTTGGAAACACAAAGTAATGGGAGTAGAACCCTGTGTTCCGTTGATGCAGCGGAACTACTTCCACTGCCCTGTTGTTCAGAAGGCCCTGTATCTTGGCGGCGAGAAGATCCGACTGAAGGGTTGACAGCTTGGGCTGTTGTCTGGGGGGACGATCTGGAGGGGTCTCCACAAGATTAAGTGAATACCCTTCGCAGATTATCCTGAGGACCCATTTGCCTGAGGTTATGGACTTCCATTGATTGTAGAAGTGCATCAGATGACCTCCCACTGCTGAGGAAAAGTCCACCTCGGGCAGCTGAGGTGGGACTTGGGCCAACAACTCAGAAGGCGGCATTGGGTGCTTTGGATCCTTGCGCCTTCTTTTGCGTTTTCTTTTGAGGCTGGGTGGGCTTGGTTTTTATGAAAACTTCCCCTGCCTTTGCCTCGAAAGGACTGACGGTTATGAAACTAGCGTTTATTAATATCCCCTCGAGAGGGGACAGGAGGAGGTCGAGCCAACTTAATGGTTGACCTAGTCTTTTGTGTAGCTTCTAGAGCCTGTTCCACTTGAGGGCCGAAGAGATACACACAATCAAAAGGCAACGCCATTACCTGCTGCTGTGCGTCATTCGTGAAACCTGAAGTGCGCAGCCAGGAATGACGGTGGGTACAAATGCCCGCCGCCACCGCTTAGGAAGCAGTATCGAAAGCATCCATAGCTGCTTTAACCTGCTGGTTGTTGGATTCAATACCCCTGGTAATGGTTTGAAGAAGCTCTGACTTTGTGTCCGATTCCGGTAGAGCTTCAACTGTTTGAGTGAGTGCCAAAGGATATACTCATATTGAGAGAAATAGCCTTGGTAGCTGGCAATACGCATACCCAGGGTGGAAGCAGCAAAGACTCTCTTACCTAAAGTGTCTATCTTGAGAGATTCTTTGTTAATAGGTCAAGCTGTAGTAGTCTGGGGAAGGACGACCTTATCATTCTCTGCCAAGACTACAATAGGATCCGTAAAGGATTGGGACGCCAAAATGGGTCGATCCTAGGGGGCTGAGTATTTCCTATCAATGGATTAGCCACTGAAGGAATGAGAGCAGGATTATTCCATACCATTTGAGACAATGTCTCAAAGGAGGGCTGTACCGGAGGAGTCAAATCCGTAGGGATCTCCAAAACATGGAGGTACTGGAGTCTTAATTTCCCAGGACTGATGTCTGTAGCTTGGAGAGAAAGAGTGGAAATCAAGTTTTTCAGCAGAGACTTAAAGGACAGGTCCTCGACCACAGGCTCTGCAGCAGGAATAGAGCCTGTTCCTTCCACTTCATCACCCAGCCTAAGGTCTGGGTCAGGCTCAATGTCATCTTCTGACAGTCCAGGAGGGACTGCATGGACAGGAAAGGAGTGAAACTCAGAGGGAAATGAGGAAGGAAAAGGGTTAAAGGAGGAGTCCTGAAGGGTGGACGACACCCTAACAACCCCGATGCCGCAGAAAGCATGGCGCCAAAAGAGCATGGCACCAAGACGGTTACGAAAGTATCGGCACCAATGAGCCACGTGGCACAAGAGATGGCACCGCAACGCTTACACGGTGCCAAAGAAGGGCACGGGCGCCAAGAAACCTCAACGTGCCAGGACGGCGCCGACAGACGCACCAGCGCCTAAGACGGCGCCGAGCATGCCATCGACGCAGAGGGCGTCGAAAACACCCCAAGACTCTGAAAAACAGGATTTGAGGAGAAAGGAGGAAGAAGAGCAGGAGATAAAGGCAACGGTGTGGCCCCCTGCACTGCAGCCATATTGCGGGGGGGAGACACCTAAGCGCGGAGTCGATGGCACTGAAGACAGTGCCACGTGACTAGGGAGGCTCAACCGCCCTACCTGATCTCCCAAGAAGCCCGAAGGCCCCTGAGTGACCGGGCCAGGCAGCTGGACCAACCTCCGAGCCCATTGCTCCATAAAAGCAGCCCACTGATGAAACTGCTCATCTGAAGACCTACCAGAGGGCGGGGTGGGGCTCCGACGTTGAAGACATCAGCTACCAGAAACACAGGCTGGCGACTCAAGGAGAAAGAGACAGCAACTGGCTCAATAACTGACTGTCTCGCACAGACATATCAGAGGGCGACCTCGAGGCGAACGGCAGAGAATACAACTGTTTACTTATGCTTTTGAGGGGACCGCCTACCGGCATTGACTGACGTTGTCAGACCCCCGGAGAAGGTGGCGGACCGACCCAGCCCGCCTGACTGAACAGCTTTCATACCAAGTCTCCCAACCGTCACCTGACCCGCTCATGGTCGACTCCGTCAAAGTAGGCTGAGACTTCTTTGTAAATAAGAATAAACTAAGCGATACTTATTCGAGATATTACTACGAAACAACAAAACTGAAAACTATGCTGCTAGTTTGAAGTTTGACTCCCGGCGGGCGAGTGACGTCATCACTGAAGTGCACTCGACGGCGGGGAAAAAAGGAACTGAGGCGGTTGGAAGGTCGATGCCAGGATATTCATTAGCGCATCGAAGCTGAGGCTTGGCGGTGTTGCTCCTCGCGCTCCATCTCAGGCGCCCACCTTCTAACAAAATATTTGTTCCTCGATGGGTCCTAGTGCCTCCGGCACAGATCCCATTAGTGTGAAAGAGTGGTGGAGACTTATGTCCAGGAAGATCTGGAAGGTGAGCAGTGGTCAAGAAGTGAGAAGATTCAGAAGTGGAATCGATCTTGGTGTGGTGACACGTATCGGAGGAGGAGCTGATTGCAGAAACGTAAGGCTGGCAGCAGACTGAGCAGAAGACTCGGTCCCTACCAGTGGACATCGATCACAGTTTTGATTTGTAGGCTGTAGCTCTGACTTGACCCGGTAGGGTCTTGTTGTACTTGTCATAACAGAAAGTGATGCAATGGGCCAACCATTTTGATAGGCATTGCTTAGAAACAGCATTGCCTTCTCTTTTGTGAGCAAAAGAGACGAACAACTGATCGGTCTTTCTGAGATCCTTCGTCCTATCGGTGTAGTATCTCAGAATCCTGTGAACATTCATGGTGTGGAGCAAGTATTCTCCTTGGTTGGAGTACTGCGAGAAAAAGGCAGGTAATTCAATTGACTGATTTAAGGTAGATTCCGCTACCACCTTCAGGAGGAACTTAGGATTCGTGCGAAGAGCAACCCGTTCTTTGTGAAAAATCAGATAAGGGATTTTGCACATCAGGGCCTGAAGCTCGGAAATTTGGCGTAGCGGGCAGCCATCAAGAAGAGCTGTCTTCCACGATAAAAACTTCAAGTTCATGGAAGCCGTAGGGCACAAAGGGAGGCAGAGTAAGTTTCTCGAGGACAAAGTTTAAGTCCCAAGGGGAGCTGGAGTCCGGACAGGGGGCCTAAGATGAAGGACCCCTCTGAGAAAGGTTTTGGATACCTCCAGTTGGGCAAATGCCTTATCAGTGAAAGGGAAACGGTAGGCTGAAATAGCCGCCATATGGACTTTCAGAGAGGAGTGACTGAGACCCAGGTCGAAAAGATGACGCATGTAATCAAGGAGAATGGTCACAGGACAGGAAAAGGGCTCCACATTCCTGGACGCAGCCCAGATGGGAAAATCTTTTCCATTTCATGGCGTAGGTGGATCTAGTGGAGGGTTTTCTAGCCTCCACAAGGATCACGACCACCTTAGGAGAAACGCCAAAGCGAGATCGAGTTAGGTCTGCAGGAGCCATGCATGAAGTTGGAGGGATTTGAGTCCCAGATGGACCAGGGTCTCCTGATCCTGGGTCAGCAATCCTGGAGATAAAGGAAGAGGAAGAGGAGGAACCTCTGAGTATTGTTGTAGAAGAGAGAGAACCAGATTTGCCTGGGCCAGAAAGGAGCGATCAGAATCATTCTCGCTCCTTCCAAAGCCAGTTTCTGCAGCACACGAGGGACCAGAGGAATTGGGGGAAAAGCATAGAAGAATCTGTCCTTCCAAATTAGAGATAGAGCGTCGCTCCAGAAAGTGTCTTGCTCGGGAGCGAGTAAGCAAAAGATTGGAAGCTTTGCGTCTTGGGAGGAGGCGAACAGATCTATCTGAGGAGTCCCCCAAACCAGGAAGATGCTTTTTAGGACTTTTTCGTCCAGTTCCCACTAGTGTGGTAGAGCCGACGAGCGACTTAGCCTGTCTGCCAGGACATTGTCGACTCCCGGAACATGGATCGCCGTGAGGTGAAGGTTGTGAAGAGTTGCCCATTCCTAAACCCTCATCGCTTCCCTGCACAGCGGGTAGGACCGCGTCCCTCCCTGCTTGTTGATGTACCACACCACGCACATGTTGTCCGTTTGGACAGCAAGGTGGCTGGGAAGGATGTATTGGTGAAGGGCCTGAAGTGCATACAGCACTGCTCGAAGCTCGAGCACGTTGATGTGGAGAGCTAACTCAGAGTTTGACCATAGGCCCTGGGTTCGATGAGGACCCAAGTGGGCTTCCCAACCTTCGCCTGAAGCATCCGTGGTCAGAGTCTGATCGGGGGGAGGATGAAAAAAGGGGACCCCCCGGAATAGGTTCTCTCGAACCATCCACCATTGCAAGTCTCTTACCATCGGCGAGGAGATCAGAACCAGCTGATCTAGGTCATCTACTCGTTGATCCCACTGAGAGCGGAGAGTCCACTGAGAGATTCTCATGTGGAGGTGCGCGCGCGGAACCGTCGGGATGGCCGCCGCCAAGAGCCCCAGTAGACGGAGCACCAACCTCGCCGGAACCCTCCTGTATTCCGATAGAAGGGACATCTGGGACTGGAGGGAGGCCCCCCTGTCCGGAGGCAGGAAGGCCCTGCACATTGTCGTATCGAGGATTGCCCTGATGAACTGGAGTCTCTGAGAAGGATCCAGGTAAGACTTGGAATGGTTGATGGTGATACCCAGGCCAGAGAAAACCTGCTGGGTGAGGGAGAGGAAATGCAGGAGTTCCTCCCTGGATGGGGCCACTAGGAGCCAGTCGTCCAGGTAGGGAAAAACCTGAACTCCCAAAGTACGTAGGTGGGCTGCTACCACCGCCAGGCATTTGGTAAAGACTCGGGGAGCTGAGGAAGAAAGACCAAGGAGCACCGGGATGGTGATGGTCCCCTGAAACGCAAACCTGAGGTACGTCTGAGAGAGGAGTGATGGGGATATGCAGGCACGCATCCTGCATATCCAGTGCACAAAGCCATTGGCCCGGCGAAGCAGGGGCAAGAGAGTTTGAAGGGAGAGCATCCTGAACCTCTTGTATTCACATATAGGTTCAGGAGCCGAGATCGAGAATGGGTCTGAGATCTCCGCTTCTTTGGTACAAGGAAGAAATGGAATAGTAACCGTCCCGTGGAGGTGAGGGGCGGGCTCTATAGCCTGCTTCACGAGGAAGCAGAGATTTCTTCCTGACTAAAGGAAGATGGTCCCTTGAGTAAGAGGGTCCAGAGGGGGTGGCGTGGAGGTTTCTGCAGAAACTCTATGGAGTGCCCCTCTCTATGATCTGAAGCACCCATGAATCCGATGTTATCCTCTCCCAGCCCGGAAGGTGGAGGGAGAATCTCCCTCCTACCAGTTCCTACGGGGTGTCCGGAGACGGTGGGAGAGGGAAGGAGTCAGGTGGTGTGAGGCAGTGCCGCAGCTGGGGTACCCGTTGCTTTTTTGGGCGGCGGGGGCCTGGCAGCTGTGGGGGCCAGACGTTCAGTGGCCCGCCTTCCCTGAGGTTTCGCTTGGGGCTGGCTGTGTCTGCAAAAGGGACGGCGCTGAGGGGGATGGGGACGGTACATTGAATCAACAGATTAAAGGGCCATCCCCTTCTCCTACAAATCAGTGATGATGTCCTTGACATCACCACCGAAAAGCACAGAACCCCTGAAAGGTGCTTCTTGGATTGCTGACTGCACCTCCGGGACCAGACCTGACACATGGAGCCATGCATGGCGGTGAGCATGAGCTCCGTCTCAGCGGTGCCCACTACGCCGTAGGTCATCCCCACTCAGAATATGATGACTGGCCGAACGAGCAGAATGGACCAGGTCGGCTAACTCCTGCTTGACTTGGGAGTCAGGCAAGGAGTCGATCTTAGATTCCACCTGGGTAAGGACCGCCTTCTGGTAATCCCCCATATGTGCTACATAATTTAGGGCCCTAATCCCCAATGTGGAAGAAGCATAGATCTTCCTTCCATACTGATCCAGAAGGTGGGATTCCTTATCCGGGGGAGACGAGCTCAAATGTTTCGGGCTGACCGGCCGTGAGCGGCGCTAATCACAACAGAGTCCGCACGGGGGTGAGAGTCTAAAAAGTCCACACCCTCCAGAGCCTGGTATAGCCTGTTGGACTTCCGAGGAAGTGGAGCTAAAGCCGACGGTTGTTTCCAAATAGTGGAAACAAGGTGGGCATGAGGCTCAATCCAGGGTGGCACTAGAGTAGGAGCCGTAAGGGGCAAGTCCAGATGCTCGGTGAGTTTAACCCATTGAGGATCTGGCTCTAAGGAATGCCACTGATGGACTTCCTGGATCTTCCTGAGCAACTCCGTGAAGGAAGGATCCTCTGGAGGAGACTTCGGAGGAGTCCTTGGCCGGGGCTTGGATTGAGAGCGCGGCTCGTCGTCTTTCTCGGAACACCCATAGGAGGCGTCCGAGGAGTCCGAGAGAGAAAAAGAGGAAGAATTGAAGCAGAGTAGGACTCCTGACTGCTAGGGGAGGAACGGGTTCCTTGGGGGATCCCCAAGCAGTGTCCTGCCCCTCCTGGATCCCGAGGCAGAGCCGGGAATCCGGAAGCAGAGGGAGTGTGCCGTCTGGGGCGTACGGGAGCCGAGGGTGGCACCGTCGCTGTAAGAGGCTCTCGACTTCCATGGTGAGCTGAGCCTTGGCCTCAGCCCACCAGGAGGCCGAGTCTCCTGGAGATCCACCGGCCGCCTAGGGGGCCGTGGAGGAGGAGGAGCGGGATAGTTGTATGGATGAAATCCATAAGGAGAGTATCCATAACTGGCTGCGGGAATACCGGAGCAGGGTACTGCGGCGTCGGTGCCAGGTACTGTGGACCTGGGAAAACCGGCGTCGGATAGGACGGCGGATACCCAGGCGTCGGAGCTGCGGAGCAGACAGCCCCGGCGGGAACTCACGGGCGGATCAACGGTGATAGGCCCATGGGGTGAGGGCCTGATGGAAGAGGAATATCCCCCGCCGGCGTCGGAGGGGCCGGTGTCGGAGCCGGCGTCAGATCTGGCTCTGTAGGAAGAGGATCGGACGGTGGCCCAGGATCCCGAGCCTCATCCGGGGACGGAGGAGAAAAATCCCCGGGGTCAGGCAGGAGGGACTCTGGCTCCCCTGACGGCAGCGATGGCTGTGGGGAGCCTGGGACGACAGACGAAGCAGGGTCTGCCATAGGCTCCGAGGCCCGGCGCACGTCGGAGGAGCCCACGTGTGACTTAAGGGCCGAGTCGGTGGGCACGCGAGGAGCAGCGTCCAACTGAGTCTCTCTGTCCGGAGGCGGACGAGAAATGAGGAGGCCGGTCCGGCGGGGACACACCGTCGCCCGCCCGAAGTCAGGCGTCTGCAACCTTCTCCCAGCGGACGCCGGAGGAGCCGGCGTCGGCTTATGGGAGGTGCCGCGCAGTGGGCCGCAAGCCTGCAGCGGTGTGGGGCTGGAGCCTCCTTTGCCCCGAGAGGCACCTGGCGGGCTCGAACCACGAACCTGGCGGGCAGGCCGGCGCCTCCTCCAAAGCCTTGAGGCTGTCGGTCAGGCGATCCCTGGAGGGATGTTACCTTGCCGCGACTCGGCCGGAGTCGCTGGGAGAGGTCTTCTCCCGGTGCCTTTCCTTGTCCCGATTCTTATGACCTTCAGGGAGGTCGCGCCTGCGAAGTTTCTTCAACTCCTTCTCCATCGCGGACATCTTTTCTTGAGGAGATGGGCTTGAGAGACTGCTGGGCGTCGTCTGGGTGGCAGTTGAAATGAAGCAGTCACCCGGACACTTGTCGACCGCGTGGTCGGGGCCTAGAACAGAAAAGAGCAGAGGGAGTGACCGTCTTTGTGAGGCAGTTGGGCGCCGCACGAGTCGCACTTATTTTTTGAAGGGGACGACATATACCGACGTTCACCTGACGATAGAAAATGCAAAATACCAAATACTGAAAACTTTTCGGAAAAACCGACGAAGTAACAGGACTGAGCGATAGGAACTTCACCGCGAGGCGCAGCACGAGCTGACGGCAGGAAAGAACTGGAAGGCGGGCGTCCGGGACCGCCCCTTTATACCGATGTCGTCTGACGTGGGGGTGGTCCCTCGCCAGGGACTGCTAGCTAGAAATTTTT
The DNA here is from genome assembly GCA_016271365.2 of Neoceratodus forsteri. Classification (NCBI taxonomy): domain Eukaryota; kingdom Metazoa; phylum Chordata; order Ceratodontiformes; family Ceratodontidae; genus Neoceratodus; species Neoceratodus forsteri. The sequence goes on along the minus strand of CM028137.1, from coordinate 820,364,054 downwards.
CCGTTGGGTTCTGCCGCCGGCCAGCGTCAGTCCTATATGTAATTACCTACTGCAAGAGCCCTCTCGAAGTAAGATCTACTGTTACAGGTGAGTAACCTGTTTTTCTAGGACTGTGGATATGTTGCTTATCCACACTTATTGGAAGACTCCTAGAAGTTCTCCGGGAGGAGGGAGGCAAGGAGCACCCCCCGACTGATACTCACTTGGGAAACAGAAATTGGAGAACTGAGGCTCCCAAACCAGCATCCCGGCATGACTCAAGGTCGATGTGGTAATGGGTAATGAAGGTGTTTGCTGACTTCCAGCTAGCAACCCGACAGATTTCCTGGATAGGGATGTCCCTGAAAGCAGCCATCGATGCAGTGGTATGACAGGTAGAATGGGATCTTATCCCTCTGGGAGGCCCCATGCCCGCCAACTCATAACACAGACGTATGCAAGATGTAATCCACCTTGCAATGGTCCATTTTGCTGCAGGTCTGCCAGAAGTGGCTTCAGCGTAGGTGACAAACAGCTGGCGAACCTCTTCCCGAATTTCCGCTGTCCTCTTCTTGTAATAGGAGAGGGCTTGTCTCAGTTCCAGGGTATGGAGCCTGTATTTGGCTTCCGAGGTGTAATTAGAGTAGTATAAGGGCACAGTTAACACCTGGTTAAGGTGAGACTCTGACACCACCTTCAGAAGGAATTTTGGGTGGGGCGCAGGACAATCTTGTCCCTGTGGAAGACCAGATAAGGGGAGTCCACCGAACGCACCTGGAGCTCCCCTGTCCTTCTGGGAGACGTGATAGCCACCAGGAAGGCAGTCTTCCATGACAACTGTGACAACGCACACTTGTGCATTGGTTCGAATGGGTTGCCCATGAGCTTTGCCAGTACCAGCAGTAGATCCCACGGAGATGGAGGTTCACGCACCGGAGGGGATATGTGATCTAAGACTTTGAAAAAGTGCCCGACCACCATCTCCTGCGCCAAACGCTGCTGACCGCCCCAGTGGGCGGAGCCAGGTTTGGGATAGTTTGTGAGCCGGGGGCTGTCAATCATGGGCTCCACAATAGGCACTAAAGAGTGAATAAAGATGGTGGTGGGGCAGCCAGGAGTGGCGACCCCCCAAAGCCCCTCTAGCTCCACCACTGACCGCCCATGCCCGTAAGGCAGAGATGGCTGCCAGGTGCACCCTGAGGGTCGATGATCTAAGACCCCCTTTGGACAGAGACCAAAGGTAGTAGAGAATGTTAGCCACTGGACAGGACAGAGGGTCCAGGCCTTTGCCCTGACACCAAATGGAAAACTTTTTCCATTTGAAGGCATAACATTTCCTGGTCGATTCCTTTCTGGATGCCTGCACCATGGTGACAACATCCTTGGAAAAACCCAAAGCCTAGAACTCTAGCCGTTCAGGTACCAGGCTGTGAGGTGCAGGGATTGACGGTCCGGATAGTATACCTTCCCCTGATTGAGAGAGATCAGATCCGGGCGTGCCAGAAGCCGCTCTGGGGGCCTGCAGCTGAAGCGGAGGAGATCGGGATACCAGAACTGGCGTGGTCAGTCTGGGGTTACCAGAATCACTTTCGCCTTGTCCCTCCTCACCTTGAGTAGCACCTTGTGGCTCAAGGGAAATGGAGGGAAGGTGTAGGAGAGACCTGGGGTCCACGGCCCCGAGAAGACATCCCCCAGCAGCGAGCCCTGCTGAAAGGGGTGGGCATGAAACAGACTCAGTTTGGTGTTTTCCCTGAAGGCAAACAGGTCCACCATCGGTTAGCCCCAGTGGGAGAACAGGCTGTAAGCTACCTCTGGATGGAGAGACCACTCATGGGATGCCTTGCATAAGCAGCTGAGAGCATCGGCCAGATGGTTTGAGGCTCCTGCCACATGAATGGCTAGGAGATACGCCTCCAGACAGCTAACGAGGGTCCAGATGCAGAGTGCCTCACTGCAAAGAAGACGGGAGTGCATGCCGCCCTGTTTGTTGAGGTTGTACATGGTTGTGGTATTGTCCGTCTGGACTTGGACCACTTGACCAAAGAGCTGAGGAGTGAAAGCTGACAGTGCCAGTCTGCCTGATCTGAGCTCCAACAGGTTGATGTGGTATCCGGACTCCTCGGGGGTCCAGAACCCATGGGCCCTTTTGTCCCCATGTGGGCTCCCCAGCCCACGAGAGAGGCATCGGTCGTGAGGATGGCCGCTGGCTCTGGGTAGACAAAACGGGATCCCTTTCTGCAACCGGTCCGAGGCGGACCACCACTGGAGAGCGTCCTACATCTTCTGGGTTACAGTGATCAGCTGGTCGAAATGACCGTGGCGCTGAGACCACTGGATGACCAGCTCCCATTGAAGGGGGCGCATGTGCCACCAGGCCTAATGGACCACAGAGGTGCATGCCACCATGTAACCCAGAAGGTGCAGAAAGTCCCAGGCAGGGAGCAATTGCCCAACCAGAAGTGATTGGGCAAAGGAGGAAGAGAGCAACTCTGCCCTGTCTGACGGGAGCCGAGCTCTGGCTTGACGAGAGTCAAGCTCTGCCCTGATGAAGCACATCACCTGAGAAAGTATGAGTTCCGACTTGGCCTTGTTGATCAAGAGGCCAAGATGGGAGCAGGTCTGGAGGGCCAGGTCCCTGGACCTCTCTACCTCCTGCTGGGTGAGATCTGCTAAGAGCCAATCATCGAGGTAGGGTAAATTCCGACCCCCCCAATGCCCGAGATGGGCTGCCACCACTGCGATACATTTGGTGAAGACCCGTGGGGCCGATGACAGGCCAAACGGCATGGCTCGGAACTCGTATAGGGTCCCTTCATCTCTGAAGTGGAGGAACCGCCAATGAGACGGATGGATTGGGATGTGAAAGAACGCATCCTGCAGATCCAGTGAACAGAACCACATGTTTCGCTCCAAGGATGGTATGATCTGGGACAGAGTGACCATCCGAAAGGTGCGTGACCTGAGATACTGATTCAGGTCATGCAGATCTAGAATGTGGCACCAGCCACCCGTCCACTTGGGCACCAGGAAGTACCTGGAGACAAAGCCTAGGTCTGCTGGAGAATCCACCACTGGAGCTACTGCCTCCTTGAGGAGGAGCTGAGTGATGTTGTCTTGGAGAGCCGACCGAGTATGGACAGATACTCTTTCCTCCCAAGGGTGCGGGCTCGGCTTGGAGGGTGCTGCTCGAATTCCAGAGGCAGTCCCTGACCAACCACTTCCAAAACCCACCTGTCCGGCGTGAGAACGGAACAGGCAGAAAGAAAGTGGCAGAGCTGGCACAATGGGAGAGGGGGTGGCAGCCCTCGCCCTGTCACTGAGCAGGCTTGGAAGACAAGGATCCAGGACCGGAATGTCTGCCTCCTTTACGGGCCTGGGAGGGGCAGGGGCACCAAGCTTGAGCCTGCTGCTGCTGGCCTCCTTGAAAGGAGGATTGTTGAGCCGCATGGGAAGAGTGCCAAAAAGGCTTCTTCTTCTGAGGTTTCTTGCTCAAAGAACCTTTAGCAGATGTAGCGTCCAAAGTGGAATTGGACTGCTCAATACACTGAAGGTGACTAGCCACACCTGGGCTGAAAAGGTCGGTGCCCAGGAAAGGCACATCAGCTAGCTTGTGCTGAGTATCTGCTGGAAAGGAGCAGAGTCTTGGCCAAGCTCTGCGATGAGAGGCAACTGTCGTTGCCATCAAGTGGGCACAAGAATCCCCAATGTCCAGGGCTGTCTGAAGCTGCTGTTTGGCAACAGCTTGGCCATGATCCTGGACCTGCCTAACCATGGTCTGCATGTCTGCGGGGAGGTGTGGGAGGTCTTCATCCAAAGACCCCAAGAAGGCATGGGAGAAGTGTGCCATGATGACGGCCGAACTTGCCTGATAAAGGTCCAAAGATGAAGCCGGATAGACCATTCGAGCCAAATGATCCAAGAGTTTAGATTCTTTTTTCGCGAGGCTGGTCACTGTCGGCAGAACTTGCAGTATGCCTGAACACAGAGGCGGTCACCAGGCTCTCGGCCGAGGGGTGCTCTGTGAACCCCGCAAGGGACCCATTGGGAACTGCATACTTGTGGGTAATGCAGGCAGATGGAGCTGGACAGGAGGCAGGGCGCTGCCAAAGTTCTAAGGCCGGGCCAACTATGGCCTTGGCCACAGGAAAGGCCTCCATCGGGGTATCCCCTCTCTTGAGGATATCCGTGAGAGGGTTTTCCGTCTTTTTCTGGATAGGTTCCGGGGGCATCCCTGTAGACTCAGATGAGGCGAAGAATGTCCTGAAAGGACGAAAGACCTTCCTCCGTCTCAATCCCACCAGCTGATTCATCATCCCCAGGATGAGAATGTAGTCTGGTCTCATCCGAATCAGAGGAATCCGGATACAACGGTCGACCGTCCAGGTCACCTTCGACCCTCCAAGGGCAGTCTGGGGTGACAGTGACCAGAAGACATCAGAGAAGCCCGGTGTCTGGTCTGTCTTCCTTAGGAGTCCCTCCCACAGGCTGCTTGGGCGGTGGTTCCACCACGATTGGTGGAGAGACCGGTTTAGGCCGAACCAGAGGTTTCGCCAGTTCTGCGGGCAGAGGAGGTGACTTAATCGGCTCCGAAGGAGTCTGCTTCGGCCTGGGAGGCGAAAACCAAGTAATGGCTGAGGTAGAAGCCGGGGTCGGCTTGTGACCGGACAAAATCAGCTGTTGCCACCGAGGTCCTCGTAGCGCCGATAGAGTTTCTGCCGGAGCCTCTCCTCATCCGAGGACGACGAGTACGACCGATGGAGTCGCCTCTTTTTTGAGCGCTTGTAGCTCTTCCTCGGCCTGTCGGTCGAGGGGGTCCTAGACCTCAATCGAACAGGCTGATTCGGTTGCTCGGGAGACACCAGCAGGACCAGTGATTTCCCAGGGTTGGGGACCACTTCCTCGATGGGATTCCCAGCAGTCTGGGTCTCCTCGTCTGGGAAAGAAAGGATGAAGTCCGATTGAGAGAATCATTGACCAGAGTCGACGACAATGGATCGATGATTATTTCAACCTCGTCGACTGGCCAGACGGCAAAGCCGATAAGCCAGCAGATGAAGAGGCAATTTCGACCGAGGTTGAGACTGCCGGTTCCTGGGACAGAGATCTGTCCCAATCCCAAGGACATCTTCACCGAAATGAAGACTATCCTGGGTCCTTTTCCCACTTACGGTACTGAAAGGACTGCGTGCCCACAGGACCCTCTCCCTTAGTCGGAAGAGAGTGGCACAACTCTCAGAAGGAACCCGAGAAGGTGGAGCCCAGGTTGAGTGGAACGAAGAAGCTCTGAGAGGAAGCTTCCTCCTCGAAGGCTTGCATGCATTCCAATTGCTCAGTGGATCCTACGGCCGTGGAAACAGCCCACCGAGCCTCCTTTGATTTCACCGGAGGGTTCAGTTTTTCCGGCCTCCCCAACTTCAGGCGTGCGAGATGGTTGTTGAGAACGTTAGGGTGAAATGTAAGGCAAAAATTGCACTTCGAGGTGTCATGGTCGACACCCAAGCAATAGATGCACGCGGTGTGGGGATCGGTGCGTGACATTTTCTGGCCGCATGAACACCAGCGAAATCTCGGGGGAGACTTGTCTTCCATAACCGAAGATAAGCAGTCGCGATCGCTAATGCGAACTAGACGAATTTTTGGAATAACCGAAAGTTTTGAACCCAGGGCCTACAAAATGCGGGAGTACGAAGGAGGCAACCTGAATCTTCTTATGGAAAGAAAGCTCTGACATCATGGGGCGGAGCCAAGGGTTATACAACCCAGGTGGGTGGGAGGAGCCAGCCTGAAGACTTCCGGCGATCCTTACAGGGGAAAGCGACATGCCAATTAAGTGTGGATGAACATCATATCCACGATCTTAGAACAAACATTTATCCAGCTCAGCCCCTACAGTTAAAGATTTCAATAAGTCTGCTTTAGCTTAGCCCCCAGGAAGGGCCTATGCAGCAGACTTGGCACTCCTCCAGAGGGTGTTCTTGTATTTTATCATATGGGCCTGGTAGTTGCAATACGCAGGCCTAGTCAGGCAGAGGCATAAGTAAGCTTTCCCATAATATCCAACCTTCTGGATTCCTTGTCAGAAGGCAGGAAACCCATATGTTGGGTACCCTGGATCAGTCATGGGCAGCTGTAATGACTACAGTCTCAGTTTCTGGCTGGTTAGCTAAAAAAGGCTTGTGAGATGGTGCAAGATACATCTTGGCTGCCCTCTCTGGGACTGCTGGTGTAGCACTGGGCCTGTACCAAGCAGCATAAGTGGCATCCACCAGGGCTGGACAGAGTGGAGGGGGATTCTGGCATCTCCAAAAACGCCAACAAATTTCTCTTTGTGGAGTCCTCTTCTGGAATGAATCCCATAACTGCCTGCATTTTTTGCATCATGGTATGAAAAGAGGGATAGCTCTGGTTGTGACCTTGGGGTACTGACCACGGATTCCTCACTGTAGGAGAACTGTGTGGGACTAGTACCAGGAAAACAGTGGTCCTCAGGAGAGGAAGTGATGGCGAAGGCTCAGTTGTTTCAAAAGGCCTATAGGGTGGCCCATCGAGAATGACCAGACACTCCTGAAGCATCTCGAACGGTTACAGATGGTGCAGGCACCCGTGATTCCCTGTTGGCACTGGCACGATTGAGGGGACTCCTTCTGCAAGATGGTCAGCGGGTTACATTATACCCAGACTTCAGTTATGCCACTCGACAGAAGAAAAAAAGATATGACGGAGTTCGGGCTATGTTGCGAGAGGCATCGATTCCTCATGGTATGATTTTTCCAGCAAGACTCAGAATCGCCTACAAGAGGAAGATCTTTCTATTTTACAACCCAAATTATGCTAAGAAGTGGGCCCAGAAATATCTTAAGAGTACATATTACTGATTCGGATGAGCATTCGTCGGATGAAGACATACTCTGAGCTAAAAAATTGATATTTCGGTTGGGGTGGGAGTTGGGGGGTATTTTGGCCAGGCAGTCTTTCTACTTTTTGACTTTAGTTTATTGCCTTTAGGTAATATTTCCAGTGCCTGCTATTTACCCAGACTGATTATATCCCAGTCGTCTAGGAACTACTGAGTTTGCTTAGTTTACTCTGTTTAACAGCTGAAACATCCTAGGAACAGTTTTGAATGCTTCACTATGGATCTCTATGTTGAAATGCTAGCTTCATATTTTCAATATTAGCTCATTCTTATTATCAATGCTGAAAAGGCTGCAAATGTTGTACTTCGGATCTCTTGATAGCTGCTGAAACTTAATTTGTGCATCAGTTAACCTAATTTAGCAAAATTAGCTCACAAGAAAAAATTACTCACCTTAGTAATGTTGTTTCTTCTAATGGAGTCTTGCTGTATTCTGACTATTGCAGTTAGGTCCTGCCTTTCAACTGCCCCGGAGAACAAAGAGTTAACTTTCCATGGCCAGCATGGAACGTTCAGGGCGAGCTCGGTTGAAGCACCTGTCTGCTGCTGTTTAAACTCCAACCGTCAGATCTTTACGAGCAACACTCACTAGAAGTTGTGTGGAAACTGTAAAACTCACACTAGCCAACTGGCAACTAAATTTATTAAAAAGGGGTTTCTTGGTTTCAAAGCAAAGACTCAAGTCAGGAAACCCAAAAAACAAAACACAACACACACCCAAAATAAAGGAGGGTGAAAAAGGGGCACCTCTAGGGTTCCAACACTGCTCCTGCCCACCTACATCCCAAAAATCAGGTTCTGAGAGGGGAAGCGGAGGGAAGGTCAGAATACAGCAAGACTCCATTCGAAGAAACATAATTACTAAGGTGAGTAATTTTTTCTTCAAACAACATGAAGTCTTGCTGTATTCTGACTATTGCAGATTACCAAGCAGTACCTCCATGGAGGAGGGACAGAACCTACTTTGGGAATAGGCTCAAAAGTACTGCTGTGCCAAACCGAGCATCACTCCTAGGCTGGATATCCAGAGAGTAATGCTTGGTGAATGTATGGACTGTTTTCCAGGTGGCTGCTTGACAAATTTCTAAGATAGGAATATCCCTGGCAGCAGCCAGGAAGCATCTGTACCTCTAGTAGAATGAGCCCTCAGGCCTGAGGGGTGGGTTCTCACCAGTTTTTATAGCAGAATTGTATACAAGAGACAATCCACCTGGCAATAGATCTTTAGTGGCAGGTTTGCCTTACCACCTCTCCATATGTGAGGAACAACTGAGGGACTCAAACCTGTGACCCTTTGGCACGCCTATGGGTAGCTGAGGGCCCTTGTAACATCCAGGCTGTATAGCCTCCTCTCTCCGGAGAAGGAATGGTCAGTGAAGAAAACAGGGAGAGACAGACTGATTAAGGTGGAAATCTGAAACCACCTTAGGCAAAAACTTCATGTTAGTTCTTAGGACCACTTCATCTCTATGGAAAGAGATGAAATCAGGCTGCACTGACAGGGCTTGCAAGTCACTGATACGCCTGGCAGAGGTAATGGCTACCAAAAACACAGTTTTCCAAGTTAAGTACTTAAGCTCTGCTGAGGACAAAGGCTGAAATGGTGGTTGCATAAGCTGAGCAATGCAAACATTAAGTCCCAAGCAGGAGCAGGGTCCCTAAAGGGGGGATTGCTGTGCAGCAATCCCTTGAAGAACTTACAAAACACAGGATGGGCTGACAGAGGAGAGGACTTGCCTACTGACAAGAAGGCCAAAACAGCTGCCAGATGCACTTTAAGTGTAGCTGGCCTAAGTCCCAAGCCATTAAGATGAACCATATAGTCCAGGACTGAAGGCAACCCAGCAGATTCTGGAGAAATATGCTTCTTAGAGCACCAAACAGTGAACCTTTTCCATTTGGAGTTGAAAGTCTTTCTGGTGGAAGGCTTTCGAGAAGCCTTAAGGATATCCAGAACCCCTTGAGAAAGGTGTAGATCAGCAAACTCTAACTCTTCAAGAGCCATGCCTTGAGATTGAGAGATTTGAGGTTCGGATACCAAATCCTCCCCTGAGAGGATGTCAACAGGTTTTAATTCCTGGGAGGAGACAGGAGAAGGTGGACTGCTAAGGACAGCAACAGTGGGTACCAGGGCTGTCTGGCCCAGTCTGGAGCAATCAGAATCACTTTGCATGGTTGAGACCTGATCTTGACTAACACTCTGAACAGGAGAGGGAAGTGGGAGCATACAGGAATTTCCCTTCCCAATTCAGAATCAGAGCATCCAGGGGGACTGAGCCCAAGACTGGGGTCTGCAGCAAAAGACAGGAAGTTGGTGATTGTCTGGGGCTGCAAAAAGATCTATCTGTGGAGTGCCCCATCTCGAGAAAATCACTTTCAAAACTAGGGGATCTAGGGTCCATTCGTGATGGCCCTGGAATATCCTGCTGAGAGCATCTGCTAGGACATTGTCCTTCCCTGGGAGGTGAAATGCTATCAGAGAGGTTCGCAGGGAATAGGCTAGAGACCACAACTTCATTGCTGCTGTGCATAAGGCCGTAGACTGAGTGCCTCCTTGCTTGTTGATGTACCACATTGTGGTGGTATTGTCTGTTCTGATCTGGACCACCTTGTTCTGTACGGATTTGGAAAAGGCTTGCAGTGCCAGAAACACTGCTCTGAGTTCCAAGAGACTGATGTAAAGCAGAGATTCTTGAGGTGACCACAGCCCTTGGGTGGTAAGATCCCCCAAGTGGGCTCCCCAGCCCAGCAGGGAGGCATCTGTAGTGAGTATCACTGAATGAGACTGAGTGACAAAAGGAACTCCCTGTCTAAATTGTCCTGATCCTGCCACCACTGCAAAGCCTGGATCGGGGTTCAAGTCACTGGGACTAGTTTGATAAGGGAATCCTTTCTTTGGGATCAGAAGGCTCTTAAATGGAACTGAGTGTCCATCATCTGGAATCTTGCCCCCTGGACCACTGCTGTAGAGGCTGCCATGTGGCCCAGGAGCTGCAGGAAACGCCTTGCTGGTCGAGACACCTGAAGGGTGAATGAAGAGGCCAGTTCTATAAGGGTCCTTGCCCTGTCCGGGGAAGGAAGGCTCTTGCCCTTATTTTATCCAGCTCTGCCCCTATAAAGGTGAGGAGCTGTACTGGCTCGAGAACTGACTTTGGAAGGTTGAGGAGGAATCCTAAGGAAGTGAGCACTTGCTGAATTATTTACAGATGTGACTTGACTTGGTCTGGAGACTGACCCACTATGAGCCAGTCGTCCAAGTATGTAAAGATGGAGATCTTTTTTCTCCTTAGGAAAGCAACCACTACTGCCAGGCACTTTGTGAACACCCTTGGGGCTGATGTTAGGCCAAAGGGCATTGCTCTGAATTGACAGTGGCCTGAGGGCAACTCGAACCTGAGGTACTTTCTGTGGGAGCACCTGATGGGAATGTGAAAATAGGCATCTTTTTGAGGTCCAGGGAGGCTAGCCAGTCCCCTGGCCTTAGAGAGGGCAGAATTATTCCCAGAGTCACCATTTTGAATTTTGGTTTTAAAAGGTGCTTGTTCAGATATCTTAAATCCAGGATGGGCCGCCATTCTCCTGTTTTTGTTGGGGGTTAGGAAGTACCTGGAGTACAATCCTTTGCCCCTGTGTAGGGTAGGAACCCTTTCTATGGCTCTGAGAGCCAGGAGGGAAGAAACCTCTGCCTCTAGGGCAAGGGTCTCTGATGGATTTGCAGGTGGAAAGGATCTGGTTCTCATCTTGGGAAATTTTTTGAAGCTGAGAACCAGTCCCTGGCTTACTACTTCCAGGACCCACTCGTCTGATGTCAGAGATTCCCAGTCCCTGGACAAAGTAAGCCAGCCTGCCCCCCTACAGGTATTGAAGAATCGGCCTGGGCAGACCCATCAGGGTGTCTGCTTAGCAGGGACTTTAGGCTGAGGGGTGGAAGCATGCCTGCTCATTCCCAGCTGCCTCTCCTTCTGAACAACCCCCCTCTGAGCATAAGCAGAAGAGGAGGCCTGGGCTTGGTAAAAAGGTCTTTGAAAGTCCTGCCCCTGGAATGCTGTCTTTCAGGAGTGGCTTGCCTTTCTTTGGCCTGAGCACTCCTGTAGGTGGTCCTGTACTCGTCCATCTTTTTCATGTAGTTCTCTGTCTGCTCCCCAAACAGAGAATTACCAATGACAGGGAAATCCATGGCCTTAGCCTGGGTATCCTGTGATAGGCTAGTACATCTGAGCCAAGCCATCCTCCGAAGGGCCACAGATGTAGCCGTGACTCTAGATGAAACATCACTGGAGTCCACAGCAGCATGAAACTGCACCTTGGATGCCTCAATCCCATCTGCAGCCACCTGTTTCAGCTCCTTGACAAGCTGGTCAGAGACCTGTTTAGCCAGAGCCAGCACAGTGTCCCACCTGGACTTCTGGTATCTAGCTGTGTAAGCCATATAGTTAGCCTGCCTGAGTCCCAAAGATGCTGCCATGTACTGCTTCTTTGCCATGGCATCAATCCCCCTGGAGTCCTTATCTGGGGGGTGTGATGCCAAGGGTATATCTGCCTTATCACGAGCAGCAGCCTGCACTACCCCAACGTGGCTGCATTGCTGGGAAAGGAACTCCGTGTCCGAGCCTGTAAAGGTATACCTCTTGTCCATTCGTCTGTCCACAGGAGGTATGGAATTAGGAGTCTTTAGAATTTTAAATGTCTGTTTCCCAAAAGATTTATGGAGGGGAATAGACAATCTCCTGCACTCTGGGATGTCCATCATCTCAACAAAATCAGGCTCCTCCTGATCCTCTACTGCTTCTTCCATTGGAAGCTGGAGGGTTTCAGCCACTTTCTTCTAAAACAAAGTGGGAAGGGGACTCTGAAAGCCTAGGAGGAGAAACACCTTAAGGTCTGTCTGGGGAGATGTCCGGGTCAACAGGCACATCCAGACTTTCATAATCACCATCATCATTATCCTCGTACTCTCCTTCCTCCTCCTCCGGTTCATAAAATTCTTCTAAAGTATAATCCGGAACCGGGGGAACCGACCAAACCGAGCCCCTGCCAGATGGTGCCGGTTCGGCCGGAACCGAGTTAGCGACTGAACTATACTTATCGCTTTGGCTATTTCATCAGCGGTCGGAGAAAGAATTTGTGGATCCGAACCGGATGATTTTTCTCTTCTCTTTCTTTTAACCGGAACCGACTCCTCAGAATTGGCTCTCCTTTTGCCCGAAGAAGTTTCACCTTGGTCAGAGGGCACTCCTTCTGGTTTGGTCGGAACCGAACCGGGCTGGCCATCCTGGTCAGTGGACTTCTCAGCCTCCCTTTCCCTCAGTCTACCTACTCTCTTATCTAGGGTAGCTTTGGGAAAACATTTACAAATTTGGCAGTCTGACTCGAGGTGGTCAAACCCCAGACAATAAACAGAGGTGGTGTGGGGATCAGCCTTAGCAAAGGCTTCCCCACACACACTACAGTGTTGAAACCCAGTGGGCCCGGTTTTTTTCTTGGGTTTCTCAGACATGGCCAATCCTATCCAAAACTTACCCTTTTCTCGGCAATCATGCAGGCAAGACACCTATCGGTTCCTGACCGTGTTCTGGGTCTTGGAAAAAACACTAATTAAATCCGTTTTTTTTTAGAACCGATACGGACCGGTTACCACACTCTAATAAATTCAAAACCTTTTTAAGACCAATCTGATCGGTTCAAACCGAACCGATCCAATATTTACAAGTTCCACACAGAAACTAAATGCAAAACCTATCTAGTACTCACGGTACCACAAACAGAGACTTAAAACAGACAGGTTCAGTAGCAGAAATTCGGTAGAAACCGAGCGAAAAAATGACACTTTAACTGACTTTTTTGAACCGAGCAAAGGAGAAATCTCCGGAGCAACTGTTCAGCGAGGCGGAGTAAAGAATCTGATGGTTGGAGTTTAAACAACAGCAGACAGGGGCTTCAACCGAGCTCGCCCTGAACGTTCCATGCTGGCCATGGAAAGTTAACTCTTTGTTCTCCGGGGCAGTTGAAAGGCAGGACCTAACTGCAATAGTCAGAATACAGCAAGACTTCATGTTGTTTGAACTGTATGTACCCACTCATTCTAATTCACACAAATGTGTGTAAACCTGTGGTTTAGCATGGTATTCTTTTCTTTTTTCCCCTCCTTTTAGGTAGGGACAACTTGGACACTGAGACTTTGTGTAATGTATACCATGCAACTCCTGGGCTCACTGCACAGGCATACGTTTTCTCTCAGACTATGTTAACTACTAGGTTGCCTCCCAAAGACGTATCTTATAGCACTGATGATTAGCCGCGTGTATTAAAAGGAGTGGCGCCCTCACGGATTATAAAAGTGTACTGTATATCTGTGCTAGTACTCTCAAACTGTATGTTTGTTTTTTAAATAATACACAAAGTAAAAAAAAAAAAAGGAAAATAGTGGTCCTCATTATAACCCTCCTCTTCCTCATAATCATTTTCCATTATGAGGTTTGGGTTGTATTCCACCTTGTCGTCGTCTCCTTCAACAACAGGGATGGAGGAGCATGCCAGCAGCTAAGAAGGCCCCTTCGGGACAGAACTGTGCTGCAGCGGTGGAGTCTGAGTGTTCCAGACTTCCGTCGCTGTTAGTACAGGCTGGCCAGGCAGGCCTGGGAGGAGGCAGCGTATTATTTCAGAAAATGATACCGAGTCTCGACGATGCCTGTACCAGGGTTCGCGACTGTAGAAGTCTATGGCAGGCTCAGACCTGGTGACAACACAGTGTCATACTGCCCACTTAAGATGATGATAAGGAAGTACCTGTTGGCTACATGGGTGACCTAGAGCATGTCATGGAGGTCTTGTTCTTATCCTTGTGGCTGCCCAACAATGATTTCTCTTTGGATTTCGAAGACTGCAATATGGATGGGGCAGGTAACGTGGATTTTTCTTGGGAGTTGTTTTTCCATTGCTGCTAAAGTTTACTGAAGTAAAAACCTTTCTAGTGCCGCTTTTCTGTGTCACCTGGTAGCAGACTTAAAGCCTTTACAGAGTTCACGTAATTTCACATTGTGGGAAAGGCCTAAACAGCAGACGCACACTTCGTGGGTATCATCTTTGTAAATCTTCTCTCCACAATCACAGTGCTGGAATAGAGTTGACGGTTCTTTCAGCAGCATGCATTAACCGAAAAATCAATAAAACAGTGATACTCTTCTAAAAAAAAATAATGATGACGGCTAAAAGAAATAATTACTCACCATAGCAATCTTGTTTCTTCGAAGGGAATCTTACTGTATTCTGACTTATGCAGTATGGTCTCACCATGGGACTGCCCCGGAGCCAAAATGGTTAATAGAACCTATGCAAATGATGGAATGCTAGGCTCAAGCTCGGTTTTCAAACCACTGTCTCTGGTAAACAGTTCTAAACTGTCAGATTCTTATGAAGCATTCACCAAAACTTATCTAACTAAGCACTATTACTATTGACAACTAATCCCCTTTTTAATAAACATTTTTGTCCCCTTAAAGGTTTGAAATGGCACCACTAAGACTCAAGTCACAGATGCCCAACAGAAAAAACATGCCCACAGGTTTGCAACACACTAGTACAGCTGGAGTGCAGTGACCCTAGGTTCATAGAAGGGGAGGAAGGAAGGGTGCTCAGTAAGATTCCCTTGGAAGAAACATTATTACTATGGTAATTTTTTCTTCAAACCCCAGGAAATCTTACTGTATTCTGACTTATGCAGACTATCCAAGCAGTACCTCTGGAGGTGGACAAGAACCTACCTAGGAAACAGGTTCTGCAGGACTGCTGTGCCAAACCTGGCATCCCCTCTGGCCTGGACATCCAAATAATAATGTTTGGGGAGGGTATGGACCATTTCCCCAGTAGCTGCTTTACATATATCAGTTAGAAAAATATCCCTAGCAGCTGCTAAAGAGGCTGCTGTGCCCCTAGTCGAATGGGCCTTGAGGCCTGCAGGTGGCTGCTTGCCCACTTTGTTGTAGCAGAACTGAATACGGGCCTTGGCCAGTCCAGTGGCGCCGAGGGCTGAGGCGATGGATGCCTTACCTCACGGCACGCCAGCGACCTGGGTTCGGGAATGAGCCCGGGCCGTCGGAGGTCGGCCGGGAGGGGGCAGAGCTGGATGGCGCTGCAGACAAGCAAGCTCTCCTCTCCGGGGAGGTGCAAGGGGCTTCCTCTGGCTGATGGCTGCCACTTGGTTGGGGCAGCATGGGCCAGGAGAAGCCAGGCACTAAGCCTGGGGTGGAAGGAAAGGGGCTGTTACCAGGGCCGTGGGACTAATGCGTGCCTCCACATGCATGCGTACCCACTCCTGGGGTAAAAACGGAGGAAAAAGCCGGTGGCAGGATGGCGACCAACTCCCTTCAGGCTCTGCTCCAGGGTCAAGGAAGAGCAACCCCAGGTAATTCCGGGGTAATGGAGCTGGGGCGGTCAGATAGGGGCGGCGACAAAAAATGTTAAATGATTAAAAAAAAAAAAAAAGAAGTGAATACAAGCCACAATCCATCTTACATTGTATCTTTTCGTGGCTGGTTTCCCTTTTTCCACCTCTCCATAAGTGAGGAAGAGCAGAGTTTGATTCTGTCTACGAGTCTTGGTGTGGTCAAGATAATAGCCAATTGACCCTTTTACATCTAGGTTATGTAATCAGCGTTCACCTGGAGTAGAGTGATTGGTGAAAAAACAGGTAGTGTGAGGGACTGGTTAAGGTGGAACTCTGATACCACCTTAGGTAGGAATTTTCTATTAGTCCTCAGGACAACTTTGTTTCTATGGACGGCAATGTAACCAGGCTCTGTAGACAAGGCCTGAAGCTCACCGATCCTTCTGGCAGAAGTCATGGCAACTAGAAATACTGTCTTCCAAGTCACATACTTGAGGTCTTCCAAAGACATGGGTTCGAAGGGAGGCTGCATAAGCTGGGCAATGCAAATGCTGAGGTCCCACATAGGGGTTGGTTCCTTATGTGGAGGATGCAAATGCAGCAGTCCCTTAAACATTTTTTTTTTTAAATACTGGGTTAGAGGCTAGGGAAAACTTCTTACCTGTAGACAGATAAGCTGAGACAGCTGCCAAGGGCACCCTCAAGGTAGAGGCCCTTAAACCAGAAGAATGGAGATGTGCTAAATAATCCAGAACTATAGGCAAACTGAATTGGTTATGATCCAGGCCCTTGCCTTGGCACCAAATGAAGTATCTTTTCCATCTGGAAGAATAAGTCTTTCTTAGTGGAAGACTTTCTGGAAACCCTGAGTATTTTCATGACCCCTTCTGACAAATGCAAATCTGCATATTCTAAGTCTTCTGGAGCCAGGCCTTGAGCCTGAGGGATTGCAGGCTGGGGTACATAATCCTGCAGTGAGAGGATGACAGTAGATTGTGTCTCCTGGGGAGGCTGATTGGTTTGACTACTGACATTGATAACACCATGGGGTACCAGGGCTGCCTGGCCCAATCTGGGGCAATGAGAATCACTGTTGCTGGCTGGGCTCAGAGTCTGTTCAAGACCCTTAGCAATAGGGGAAAAGGAAGGAATGCGTACAGAAACCTCCCTGTCCAGTCCTGCAGCACTGCATCCAGGTGAATTGTGCCCTTGATGGGGGGGGGGTCTGCAGCAGAACTGAGGTAACTGATGATTGCGTGGAGCTGCAAACAAATCCACTTTTGAGGTGCCCCACCTCCTGAAGATGGTCTCTAGGACCTACCTATTCAATGACCACTCGTGGTGGTTCTGATTTATTCTGCTGAGAGCATCCACCAGAACACTGTCCTTCCCTGGAAGATGGACAGCTGAAATGGAAACTTCCAGGGAATATGCCGAAGTCCAGATTTTCATAGCCTCTGTGCACAGAGGAGTCGACCTTGTGCCCCCTTGCTTGTTTATGTAGTACATGGTTGTATTATCTGTTCTGACCTGAACCACCTTGCCTTTTACTTGAGGGGGACCCAGAGACTGAGCCCCAAGGGGATGGAGGGTGGGACTGTGATGAATGGTGAAGATACACAGAAGGATCAGAATTACAGTAGGTACGTAATTTCTGTATCTTATCTGTGTCAGTCTTCACCATTCATCACCTTTAGGTGAGTGCTGAGCTCCCCCGAAGGGGGTTTTAAACCCTAAGGGACTGAATCCCTTAGCTCTCAGTGGGTGACACACTAACAGGGAGAACCTTCAGGGCCTGGAGAGGCCAGTGTGTGGGGAGAGTGAGACGGGGACCCCCCCCGGAGGGGGTAGAAAGTTGGCCCGACAGACACCGTCTCACTCTACGGGAGAAAAGACAGGTTCTCTGATGGGCGGAGTTAATCACCCTACGCCGGGCCAAGGGTGACAACTGAGAAAGACGCAGCCATGCCGTCCACCTAGTGCCGATCGCTGTCCCTGCGACCCTGGTAGCTACCTCACTGGCGTCATATGATGCTCTTGCTTGATGCCTTGCTAGCTCCAGGCCACGTGCAGAGAGTGCAGTGGCTTGTCTGGTTTGGTCAGTGTCAGGCATGGAGGCTAGGAGCTGATCCAGCCTGGACCACAAGAACCTGTCATAGATTGCATAGTGGGCCTGATGTGCTGCAACAGAGAGCAGCAACCGTGCCGAGTAGAAGGTCCTCCTCCCCCAGAAGTTAAAATCCGAGGAATCTTGATCTGGGGGGCCGGTCACGGTGCAGGGCGCAAAGTCCATCAGGAGTGTCCAGTTGCGCCAATCCTGACTGAGGATGAGGCATAGAACCTGGAGACTCGGTTGGGGGGCAGGGGAGAACACAATACCACTGGCAGAGATCCCATGGGGCAGAAACTCCAGAAAAGGTTCTCTGCCAGGAACACAACAAAGCCTCCTGAAAGGGAGCAGGCCAGGGGCGCACCACAAGGGTGTCCTCACTGAAATCGCCTAGAAAGGCGTGCGGCAAGTGCTCTGGATTGTGGTGAGTGGAAGAGGTAATGTGCAGATCCTCCAACATCCTCACGAGGGATTGCTGATACTCGGCAAGATCAGCAGCTGGAGAGGTGCGGACAGACAGCTCCTCTACCCCAGAAGAGGGGGATGAAGAGTCAGAGGACCTCAAAGGTTCAGAAGCTGTCTGCTCGGGGGAGGTTGAAAAAACCTTTCTGTCCATTGCCCTAACATAAGAGGAAAACTGAGCAGCCTGAGCTCTGAACTGCTCCCAGGAGAGAGGCCCGCTAGGACCACGAATGCCTGGGAGCGCAGGAGAATGTGGCAGAGGAATAGGGGCAGAACCGACAATGGGGATTGGTTGACCTCCGCCTGGGCTAGGGAGCACACCAGGAGCCCTAGGGGAAGAAGGCGCTCCGGAAGACTCCACAGGTAGCAGCTGAACAACCAAACTGGTACTGCCTAGGCTGTGCCCTGAAGAATCCCCCCTGCGAGGTGACCGGGGCCATGTAGGTCCAGAAGGACGGTCCCCTACCTCCAAAGAAAGGGGCCCTTTGAAGGAAACTGAGGGAGAAGAGCGGAGATCTGCACTACGGCTTCTCCCAGAGCCTGGGTGAATTCCAGAAAAAGGCCGCCGCATAAACCCCATGCCCCTCCACCACTCGGAATCCGAGAGCACCCTCCTCCTCGAGACAGCCAGCCTAGGCAGCTGACAGCCCTGGTCGGCCCTGAAGGGGCTATCCAGGAAGCAGCACCCTCCCCTCCCATGGATGCTCTGATCGGCCTCAAAGTTGCGTGATCCAGGCACACCACATGAGGGGGTACCACCGCTGAGGGGCCAGAGAACCCTCCGAGGCCAGGCTGCAGGGCAATGGTGGCCTGCACCACTGCCTGCTGGTCAGAACCCCTGACCCTGGCCCCGGCAGACACTGTCCACTCCTCAGAGGGGGTCTGACTTCGGTCTGTCAAGGACACTACCAGAGTGTCCACACCAGCAGCCAACTCCAGGAAGCCAGACTGCCCATCTGACTCAGAGTCAGACTCTTCCTCCGAAGAGGTGGAGATCGAAGTCCTGTGCCAAACAGTGTGCAGACGCCCGCTGCCATCCCTAGTGAACAGGGCATCAGGAACAGAGACTGCGCCAGAGTCGAAGCCGGTGCCCCCCCTCCACACTGCGAACGGTGCCAGAAGAGGACACTGCCCCAACAAGGGCGGCAGCCTCGGAGCCAGAGCCTGTCATGGTGCCATCCTGACACATGGCGCCGTAAGCGGCACTGAGACCAGCAATGACGCCGACGATGGCTCCGACCACACTCTCGGCGCCAAGACATCCCAAGGCACCCCAAGCAACCCCCATGGTGCCGCAAACAGTGCGGACAGCAGCAATGACGCTGAGCGATGGACCAGCACCGACGATGGTGTCATCAGGGCCCACAGCGCCGCGAACGGCGCCGAGGTTCAAGATGGTGTTGACAGACGGCGTCGAGGATGGCACCGACCCAGGCCTTCCGAGCTGTGGGTGAGACACCAGGGGAGCCTTCGCACCCGAAGGGGCGAGTACCAAAGTGGCACCTCCCCTCTGTCCCCCGGGGGGACAGACCGGGCCTCATGCACTGCGGGAGGGGCTTCTGCCATGACTAGGATAGAAGAGGCAGAAGCCCCCTCCTCCTCGGTCCATATAGAACCGGGAGGGAACCTAGAAGAAAGGCTGAGAGACCGCGGCTTGGCCCAACGAGTGCGCGCCTGACTCCCGAAAGTCGGCGGAGCTTGCCCCAGTTTCCACGTGCGTTGGCTCGACGACCCGGAGGTCCATGGAGAAACAGGCCTCGCACGAATCCATGTTGTGATGTGGGCCAAGACACGTGAGGCAACGGTTATGCTGGTCAGTGACAGAGTACTTATGGGCACAAGGGCACCGTCGCATGGGGGGGGTCCTCCCATCTTGGAAGCCTTCTTGCCCTCCGACCTAGACATGACCTATGAAAAAGAAATGCCAAACTAGACTCTACATCGCAGAAACAAAATAAAATAATGGAACAATCTTACCGGGCGACGTCGAGGAGGTGAACAGAACCGGCAGGAGATAGGGACCCAACGGAGTCGATAAATAGTCGAGACGGAGTCAAGAAATTAACTGCGCACAAGGTAGGTCTTAAACTTCTTCGCTGCAAGCGTCCCATGAGGTGACCGACGGCGGGAGATGAAGAACTGGCGGGAGGACGGAGTCGACAACACCTAATGGCCAACTGCGAGCATGCGTAGTGTGTCGGCCTCAAGGGCCAGGCGCCGATAGTGCCGCCTCCACCCATGCCCCCAAAAAAAGTAAAAAGGCTCCTCATGGTCATGACCTCGCCAAGTTCCCAAAGGTGATTAATGGTGAATACTTGACACAGATAAGATTCTCTTTTTTGAAGCCAGTGAGCTCTCAGTTGGAACTGAATGTCCCTCATTTAGAACCTGGCTCCTGACACTGTTGCTATGGACACTGCCATGTGATCTAGCAGTTGCAGAAAATGCCTTGCCAGCTTTGGGACATGCAGCTTGAAGGAATTTTCTACTTGAATCACGTTGTCCACTCTGTCTTGGGGGAGGAAAAGCCCTTTCCTTGAGTGTGTCCAACTCTGCTCCTATGGATTTGAGCAGCTGAACTGGTTCCAGCACAGACATTTTTAGGTTCACCAGAAACCCCAATGAATGCAGGGTACCTTGTGTGAGTGCCAGTGCCTCTTTCACCTGCTGATATGACTGACCCACTATCAGCCAGTCGTCCAGGTAGGGAAATACCGTTACTCCTTGCCTCCTTAGGTGTGCCACGACCACAGTTAGGTACTTTGTGAACACCCCTGTAGCAGAAGTTAGGCCAAAGGGCATTGCCTTGAATTGGTAATGACCTGATGGCAGTCTGAACCTGAGGTGCTTTCTGTGTGACCGCCTTATAGGGATCTGAAAATAGGCATCCTTTAGGTCTGGGGATGCTAGCCAGTCTCCCTGCCTTAGGACTGGTAGAATGACTGAGTCACCATCTTGAATATTGGTTTTGACAAATGTTTGTTTAGGTGTCTGAGATCCAAAACGGGTCATCACTCCACTGTTTTCTTTATTGTGAGGAAGTATGCTGAGTATAGGCCTTTTTCCCTCTGGTCTGGAAGGACTGGCTCTATTGCCTCCTGAAACAGGAGACTTGAAACTTCCTCTTCCAGCAAGATTGTTTCTGATGGGGAGAATGGTTTGAAGGCCCTTGACCTTAGCCTTGGCATGAGCTTCAAGCGGAGTACAAGACCCTGGCCCACTACCTCCAGGACCTATTTGTCTGTGGTGATATTTTCCCCACTCCTGGAGGTAGTGGGCCAGCCTGCCTCCTACTGGTACTGGGGAGGTGACCTGAGCAGACACCTCAGGGTGTCCTGCTTAGTCTGTGCTGCTGGCTGGACACGGGGGCTAGTACGGCCACTGCCCCTTCTGCCCCTGGAACTGGGGGAAAGCTTAAGGCTGGAAGAAAGGCCTATAATGAGCTCTGCCCTTGCCACCTCTACTCTGGTGCTTTGAGGGGGGTTAATGCTCTTTCTCTACTTTGCAGCACTCTTGTAGGCCGACTTATAGTCATCTATTTTCTTCATGTATGCCTCTGTTCACCAAACAGAGACATAGAGTCACAAGGGAAGTCCATAGCTTTTGTTTGTGTATCCTGGGTCAGATTGGTAGTTCTGAGCCAGGCAAACCTCCTTAGGGACACTGATGCTGCCATGTGTCTGGATGCAGTATCATTTGAGTCCACTGCAATTCTGAACTGCGTTTTTGCAGCCTCAGTCCCTCTCTTTGAAGCATTCTCTAGGTCAGCTGCCAAGGGGGATGGAACCGATTTGGTTATTTCCATGACTGTGGACCAAAGGTTCTTCTGGTACCTGGCAACATATGACATGTAGGTAGCCTGCCTAACTGACAGGGAAGATGCCAGGTACACTTTTTTTTTTTTTTGCAATGGAGTCCACCCTCCTGGAATCTTTGTCTGGAGGGTGAGAGGCCAGGAGGATGCCAGCTTTGTCACAAGTTGCAGCCTGCACTACCCCCTCACGACTAGGGTGCCCAAAAAGGAACTCAGCACCACTTCTGGCAACCCAGTACTTCTTGTCCGCCTTCTTTTCTGTATGGGGCACAGAGGTGAGTGTCTGCAAGACTTTAAATGTCCGTTTCTTAAGGAATTTATGGAGTGGCAGCAATAACCTCTTTGGTGCTGGCATATCCATCATTTCCCTGTAATCCTCTTCCTCTTCCTCTTCCATCCTCTGTGGATTCTTGGGTAGGGATGTCAAGGGTCTGAGCTATTTGCTTCATAAAAGAAAAATATGAAGTGAAGTCCTCAGTTCCCTTATCAGGGGAATCTGGTCTATGAGGATCTGGGGAAACCTCTGGATCAATTGGTTCCCCAAAGTCCTCGTCCTCATCTTCTGCAAAACGTTCTCCACTAAGGTCTGTTAAACCGGGGACCTAGGTTAATCCAGGAGCATGAGCAGTTACTGGTTACATAGAAACATAGAAACATAGAATTTGACGGCAGATAAGGACCGCTTGGCCCACCCAGTCTGCCCATTTCCATACCTACTGGATAAGCTGCAGATCCTAGTTAACCAGCAGCCTACTTCTTCCTACCCCCACCCCCCAGAACTGCCTTATGACTATCCCATGCATGCTTGAATTCCACCACTGATTTTGACTCCACAACCTCCTCCGGAAGGCCGTTCCATGCATCCACAACCCTCTCTGTAAAAAAATACTTCTAAATTACCTCTGAGCCGCCTCTATCTTCAAATTGTGCCTCTTGTTCTTGCACACCCTTTTTTGAAAGATGCTACCTCTTGGACTTTGTTGATTCCCTTGAGGTACTTGAACGTTTCTATCATGTCCCCTCCTTCTTTCCCGAGGCTATACATATTAAGCTCCTTAAGTCTCTTCATATGTCTTCCGGTGCAGACCCTGCACCATTTTAGTTGCCCTCCTCTGACAGCTTCCATCCTGTCTATGTCTTTATGGAGATTGGGTCTCCAGAACTGCACACAGTACTCCAGATGGGGTCTCACCAGCTGTCTGTACAGAGGGATAATAACTTCCTGTTTTCTACTGGTGATGCCTCTCCCTATGCATCCCAGTATCCCCCCAGCCCTCCTTGCTGCCCTCTCACATTGCTTGCCCGCCTTTAGGTCATCTGATATGACTACCCCCAGGTCCCTTTCCATTTTTGTTGTTGTTAGTATCTCACCCCCCATTGTGTACTCTTCCCCTGGGTTTTTGTTTCCCAGGTGCATTACCTTGCACTTCTTAGCATTGAATCTAAGCTGCCATACATTTGACCATTCCTCTAACCTTGCCAAATCCCTTCTCATCCTTTCCACCCCACCCTGAGCATCAACTCTGTTGCAGATCTTAGTGTCATCTGCAAAGAGACATATTTTCCTTCCAGTCCTTCTGCAATGTCGCTATAAAGACATTGAAGAGGACTGTCCTAATACTGAACTCCAGCGGTACCCCACTAGTAACCCTCCTTTCTTCTGAGTGACTCCATTTACTATTACTCTCTGTGTCCTATTCTCCAGCCAGTTCTTTACCCAGGCTGTCATCTTGGGACCCACTCCCAGGCTGGCTAACTTGTATATTAATCTTTTGTGGGACTGTGTCAAATGCCTTGCTAAAGTCTAGGTAGGCCATGTCCATAGCCCCTCCCTGATCTACTACTTTGGTCACCCAGTCAAAGAAATCTATCAGATTCTGCTCATATGACCTTCCCGCTGTGAATCCATGCTGCCTAGGGTCCTGTGCCCCTCTGGCCTCTAGATACTCGACAATTCTTTCCTTTAGAAGTGATTCCATCATTTTCCCTATCACTGAGGTTAAACTAACAGGTCTATAGTTTCCTGCTTCTGCCTTGCTCCCACTTTTGTGAAAGGGAATCACATCTGCCCTCCTCCAGTCCTCGGGTACCACCCCATCCTCCCATGATTTGTTAAAAAGGGTAGTCAGTGGTGTCACTAGTTCTACCCTTAGTTCTTTTAGAATTCTGGGATGAATCCCATCAGGCCCCATTGCTTTGTCCACCTTCAGTTTTAAGAGTTCTTTCAGAACCCTTTGTTCTGTAAATAGGCCGGTATCAACTTCTGTATCCAGAGTGTTACTACTGTTTGTTTTATGTACCTCCCCCTCTTCCTTTGTAAATACTGAGCAAAAATATTTGTTTAGTATCTCTGCCTTTTCACAGTCTCCCTCTGCCCACCCTCCCTCCCTTTATTAAGCCTCACTATCCTCCCTTGGTCTTCCTTCGCTCCTGATGTACCTATAAAAGGTTTTATCCTCTTAACTGAGTTGGCTATCTTTTCTCGGTTTGGGCCTTTGCTGTTCCGACTGCCTTCTCAGCCTCCTTTTGCTTTAACTGATACAGTTCTCTGTCCTGCTCCTTCTAGATTCCTTGTACTTCCTGAATGCTTTCTTTCTCTTGAACCTTCACTGCCACTTCCTTTGAGAACCATAGTGGTTTCTTACATCGTCTTGTTTTGTTTATTTGCTTCACACAAAGGCTTGTTACCTCTGTGATGGCAGTTTTTATTATTCCCCATTGTTCTTCCACCCCTCCTTCCTGCCCATTTGCTAGTGCCTTCCTTAGGCACTCACCCATTTTGGCAAAGTCAGCCCTCCTAAAGTCCAGTACTTTAGTCTTTGTATGGCTTGACTCTATTGCTGTGTTTATTGTGAACCATACTGTTCGATGGTCGCTAGTTCCCAGATGGCTACCCACTTCTACATCTGTAATCCTCTCACCATCTCCATTTGAGAGAATCAAGTCTAATATTGCTCCCTCTCGAGTGGGCTCCAGTACTAGTTGTCTAAGGCATGCCCCCTGTAGGGCATCTAGAATAACCCCACTCTTGAAGTGGCAGCTGCAACTGCACTCCAGTTAACATCTGCATATTCAGATCACCCATCAGCAATATCTCCCCTTTTCTGCCATTCTAAGTATACTTTCTATCATTTCCCTGTCCATTTCCTCCCCCTGAGAAGAGGTCTCATACAACCCTTGCGTGTTGTGGTGCCATTGCCTGTCTCAAATTTACCCACAGTGCTTCTTCTCCTCCTGTGTACCTTTTTGTTCTGTTGCTTTTATTCCTCTCATGTAAAGAACTACTCCTCCTCCTTTACCCTCCCTGTCCCTCCTGTACACAGTGTATCCTGGTATGTTTATGTCCCAGTCATGGTTTTGTGTGTACCATGTTTCTGTGACTGCCACGATATCAGATGTTCTTCCTCCATCAAGGCCACTAATTCAGGAAGCTTGTTACCCAGACTACGGGCATTAGTACTCATTGCTCTCCATTTTTGATGGCTTTACCTTCCAGTGCAGCATCCCCACTGACCGTTCTACCTCTGTCTTTTTCTCATTTAGTACCCTGTTTTGTAGGGAGAGGCTGGGATTTTCCTGCTGCTTGTCAGTGCCTCCTTTGACTAGTTTAAAAGCTTGCCAATGAAGCATTTAAACCGATTGCTCAAAAGACTTGTTCCTTCCTGGACAGATGCAGACCATCCTGCTAGTATAGGCTGGTGTCCTCCAGGTGGAACCCAGTCCCCAATGAAGCTAAATCCCTGTGCTCCGCATCATTTTTCAACCATTCATTAAACTGCATGGTGCCAATTACCTCGATCCCATGCTTTTGACAGGCAGCACCTCTGAGAAGGATACTGTGAAGTACCTGCCTTAGGTCCCTCCCCAACTCTGCAATGTCCTCCTGCACTGCTCTAATCTCATGATGAGCCAGTCATTTGTCCCTAGGTGGACAATTACGCCCAGCTCGGAATCCCTTGCAGCTGTTCTCGTGATCCTGAGGATGCGCTTCCTGTCCCTCCAAGCCATGGCACCAGGCAGGCACCTTACCTCATTTTTCTCATCTCCCCCCAGTTCTATACCCCTAATAATTGAGTCCCCCACCAGGTTGCGGTTGCTTTTCAACCGGAACTTGCAGAGATTGTATAATGCGAATCACGATAGCGATGTATTCTGCAGACAGAGCCACTAGTTTCTTCGATTGCTTCTCTTCCTGTTTTTTGGCTTTGAAAAGCGCTTAAAAATAAATTTTTACTTACTTACTTACCCGCAATGGCCGGTTCAGCAGCCGTGTCTGCGGTTCTTTTCTTTGTTGAGCTATCGCCCCTTTCAGAGGGTAGCTCCTCAAGTTCATTCTGAGGAGGAACCGATTTTTCAACGGCTGGGTCAGCAGCCTTCTGAGATATTTTTTCCTGCGGTCTCTTCAATAGTCTCTCAACCGTAGACTGAGGAAATTGTCTGCAGATCTCACAATCTGTCTTGAGGTGTTCAAACCCCAGACAGAAGACACAGACTAAATGTGGATCTGCCTTAGCAAAAGCTTCCCTGTACTCGGTACAGTGCTGGAAACCTGTAGGTCCCATTCTCTTCTTGGCTTTCTGTGACATAACCCAAAACAAAAAACAACTGTAAGGATTCACTCTACATTTAAAAATTTTTTTTTTTTTTTTTTGTCGGTTATGCTAACTGCTAGAAACCAGGCGTTACCCCAGTCAAATATCAACTAAAAATCGAATATACTCGAGTCGGTATAATACAATTTAAATAAGGTAACTAAACTAAAAGAAATTTAAAAGGAAAAACCAAGGGAGAACCCGGTTTCCTTTTGGTTAACAACCAATAGGAAAAAAAGGGTTACTTACCCCTCCAACACTAAAATCTAAAATTCTACCTGACAACCAAGGACAGTGCTCTAAATACCGAATAAAACAACTTTCACTAGGTAAAACCGAGAAAAATAAAGAATTTCAAGCGATGAAAGGAGAGCTCTCCGGAGACATCTTATTGAAGCAAGCACAGTAAAGAATCTGACGGTTTAGAATTGTTTACCAGGGAGACTGGTTTGAAAACAGAGCTCGAGCCAAGCATTCCAACATTTGCATAGATTCTATTAACCATCTGGCTCCGGGACAGTCCTATGGTAAGACAACAAAATGTAAGTAACGTGCGCTCTGGGAGTTTGGTGGTACTCGAGCAGAGTTTGCCAACTCACTTAAACAAAAAGAGTAAGGCTCAGCACACAAATAACTAGAAAGTACCAGTGCAAATTTATTTTTGGCAGAACACCTGTTCAGACCAAGCCCTGCGCTTCAACCCTCAAGTAGGTCTTCCTTAGGGGCATATTTACAATACCCACAAACGTGACCTCATTTATACAATCAGATTACAAATAATTAAAGCAGTGTAACAAAATTTAAATAAAAACACATACAATTCATTAAACATATTAACAAAAATCTCAATACCTTAAGTCTATATACCGTACTTTCCTTAAATTGTTCAAAATTTATTAAATAAGCATTCTTTTTCTTGTAATAACAGTAATAGCTCACTTTCATCAGGTAAAAAGTTATTAGTCTTGATTTCATTTACTACCAAACTACCTTTACCTTTTGTGTTATTCAATTACGTATTAGCTACGCTTCTGTAAGACATACCTCTGTATGTCCATGCTTCAGTTTTGTACATTTGTATGTTTGCTGGATTGTTGCACAGGCTGCAAAATTGTATTTTTATATAGTTTGGCTTAATGCTCACCAAATGTCCTCTCCCCCAGGACACACGTGGAATCGAGCAGTACTCTGCTCAGTGTGCCTTCCTGGTAAAATGTTTAAATAAATAAATACACTAATATGGTAATGTGATGCACGGAAGGTCAATTTATATTGCCAAGGGTCATTTCTTTTTAGATTTTTTATAGAATTCATGCTTTGACAAGTTTCCTTTAACGCTTATTAATGCTGAACTTCCACTCAAAGAAAGGGTTTTAAGAAGTTGGGAAAGGGAAAGAAAATAAAAGATGTAATACTAAGAAACATTTTCTTTTTACTGTAAAGGAAATATTAACAGTAATTCGTATGCTGAGCCTTATTCTTTTCTTTCTATGGTGAAACCATACTGCATAAGTCAGAATACAGCAAAATTTCCTGGCGTTTGAAGCAGACGTCTCCATAAGTAGGTCCGACAAGTATGTGTGATAGCAGGAAAAGAACTGAGAAGAGATGGGGCCACCCACCTTTATGCAGATGTTAACGCACAACGTCATCGTGAGTGGCCCCTGGCTGATGCAGGTATAGTTCCAAAGGAGTGGCATGATGAAAGAGACATCCTTGAAGAAGATCCTATTTTTCTAGAGGTGTGGATATGGTTCACTTATCCACACGATGGCAGATTTAACAGCAGTTTTGCGGGAGGAGGGGGAAAGGCGCGCAACCTTTCTTGGCAAAGAGATTGGAGAACTGCGGTCCCATATGCAGCATCTCAGCAAGACTCAAGGTTGATGCTGTAATGAGAGATGAAGGTATGTGCTGACTTCCAGGTGGAAGTCCCGTAGATCTCATGAACAGGGGTGTCCATGAAAGTAGCCACCACGGTTTATCTGGTGAAGTGAGTGACACAAGGTGTGGGTTTTGATAATTCCAAAGAAGCAGAGACCAGAAACAGGAAATCAAGTTCTGACCTCAAAAGATCTTGAGGGCTATTTATTTGATAATCAAATCATGAGCTTCAAAGAAGAAAAAAAACAACACACTTTGATATGAAAATACAAAAGAAATCCTAGCTCACCATGAGCTTTTAGGAAACAATTCTCACATAGGGTGGAAAAGACTTAGCTCAAGTTCCCACCAACATCTGTGTAAAGTCACCAAAGAAAGAGATACTCTCTCCCCAACGTGTCTGTTGTAAATGAGCACTGAAGCTCTTTAAATATTCCTCTGACCAGGTACAATTCATCAGCTGACTAGTTTGATCCTCCCCTATTCTAAAAGCATTAACATAACCTACTCTAATACAATATGTTGGGGGGATCAAACATAGCCATTTCTTGAATAATAAAGTTTAATGAAGCAAGAACTTTGAAATATTCCTTTATTATGACTGTTGGATCCTAAAGCACTTGGAAGGACACTACTACTTTATTCAGCTGTGAGCTGTGTGAGAAATTCTATATTGCACTTGATATCTGCAACAACGTGCACTTTTGCTCAATTCTGGTGGAGGTGAAACTAACTACCCTTGGTAATTGCTTTTTATTCACATATTTATTTAGTGTTTAACCAAGAAAGGGTTTGCAAACTCTGTTTATCTTGTGAGTAACTTCAGAAGGATTTAAATACTGCATTTGGGTAGACCCTTGGAGGTAGCTAGATTGTCTACTAGGATTTTCTGACCGTTAAGCTATTTTTAAATTTACAGGTGGCTGAGGAGTTGAAAAACGAGCTTGCAAACTCTGCTTATCTTATCTTGGAAGTAACTTCACAAGGGTTTGAATACTGCATTTTGGTTGTCCCTTGGGGGTAGCTGGATTGACTACTAGGATTTTGGGACAGAAACTATTTTTAAATAATTTACTGGTGCGTAGGAGCTAGTGATAGTTAAACTATTTTTAAATAAGTTACTGTGGTTAAGGAGTTGTCATAGCAAAACCTGCATTGTGAATTGAAACAGACAGCCTCAGGTGCAGGAAATTGTTCATCTCATTGTTTTCAGACCACAAAGTGTTGTATTGGAACAGGAAAGGTTGCATCATAACCATTGTCAACAAATTGCCCTGGGTGGAGATATCCCGATTAGATCAGATTACTATAAATTACTGGTGGCTGCAATATTTAGAGACACAAAGCACATCTTCTTGACCTGGAAGGACACTACTTCTTTATTCAGCTGTGAGCTGTGTGAGAAATTCTATATTGCACTTGATATCTACAACAACGTGCACTTTTGCTCAATTCTGTGGGAGGTGAAACTAACTACCCTTGGTAATTGCTTTTTATTTACATATTTATTTAGTGTTTAACCAGGAAGGGGCTTGCAAACTCTGTTTATCTTGTGAGTAACTTCAGAAGGATTGAAATACTGCATTTGGGTAGACCCTTGGAGGTAGCTAGATTGTCTACTAGAATTTTCTGACAGCTAAACTGTTTTTAAATTTACAGGTGGCTGAGGAGTTGAAAAAGGAGCTTGCAAACTCTGCTTATCTTGGAAGTAACTTCATAAGGGTTTGAATACTGCATTTTGGTTGTCCCTTGGGGGTAGCTGGAATGACTACTAGAATTTTGGGACAGAAACTATTTTTAAATAATTTACTGGTGAGTAGGAGTTTGTGATACTTAAACTATTTTTAAGTAAGTTACTGGAGGTTAGTTGAATTACTATAAAGGGCAGTATTCACCAGGGTGTTGGAGCAGTGGTGTATTTGATTGTTTCTAACAGTCACCTGTGGCTGTGGACTACCCCCCTTCCCCCGTGGCATTTCCTTTAAAGCCAAAGTTCTGATATCACTTCCTCAACAGGTCTTGGGGCAGAACTGTCATATTCTTAATAACCCATCACAGTGCATAAAGGGTAAGTACACACCGCCAAAAAAAAAAAAAAATTTCTATATATTACATATTGTATATTATAAGGGAGAGGGACATGTGGGAAGTGGTGCAATGCACTGGCTGTGGGGCAGCAGTTTTCCGGGAGACATTCTGGAAACTGTGCTGCTGTCCTATTTGCAGGCAACTGTCAGCTCAGAGGGAGGAGACTGCCCACCTCCAGGCTGAACTGGCAAGGACTAAGGAAACCTCCCCCCACCCAAAGAGCACCACTGCCACAACCACTGCCTCAGAGGTTGCCAAGTATGAAGAGCAGTTGGACCACAGTAGGTTCTGGGAGGGTGTGGGTGGTGGAACAGAGGCGAAGGCCCCTAGTTGTACCTCTACACAAATCATACGCCAGTGTGGCAGAGCAAGGTTCCTCTATGATGGCACCCTCAGTGGAGACCAAGAAGAATGCTGAGGACATCCACAAGGGAGACCCACAAAAGGGTGGCAAGGGACACCACAGGGGAAGGAAACAGCTTCTGATAGGGGACTCAATTGTTAGGGGGTAGAACTGGGGAAGGGAGAGGAGAGGAAAGTAAGGTGCCTGCCTGGTGCCATGGCTTGGAGGGACAAGAAGTGAATCCTCACAATTGCAGAAGCAGCATCACAGGAGAGGGAACTAGATATCATTGTCCACCTTGGGACAAATGACCTAGCTAAGCATGGAATCAGTGCAGTGCAGGATGAATTTGTGGAGTTGGGGAGGGGCCTCAGACAGGTAGCAAGCACGGTTACCTTCTCAGAGGTGCTGCCAGTCCATGGCAGGGGTGAGGCTAGGGTACTGCACACCATGCAGTTTAATGAATGGTTGCAAAACTGGTGCAGAGCACAGGGCTTGGGCTTCATTGGGGAGTAGGGGTACACCTGGAGAGATGAAGGTCTATACTGGCACGATGGTCTGCATCTGTCCACGAAGGGAACCAAGCTCCTAAGTGACAGATTTAAATGCTTCCTTGGCAAGCTTTTAAACTAGTCAAGGGGGGAGGTGCTGATAAGAGGCAGGAAATTTCAAGCTTCTCCCCACAAAACATGGCAGGTAGTATGGTAACCACTGAGGTACAGAGCTCAACAGAGGGCAGGACAGGGGTAAATGGAAAAATAGACAAGGGCAATAAGAGCAGGGATGGGGGAAAAAAGGATAAAGCCAACATTAAATGGAGGGCAATGAGTACCAATGCCCGTAGTCTGGGAAACAAGCTTCCTGAGCCAGTAGCCCTGATGGAAGATGAAAAATTGGATATTGTGGCAGTCACAGAAACATGGTACACGGAGAACCATGACTGGGATGTCAACATACCGGGGTACACAGTCTACAGAAAGGGGAGGGAGGGTAAAAGAGGAGGTGGAGTAGCTCTATACGTAAGGGATGGAATCAAAGCTACAGAACTAAAAAGTAAAGGGGGAGGACAAGAGGCACTCTGGGTCACCTTGGAGACAGGGAATGGCATCACAATCCGCACAGGGGTTGTATACAGACCCCCGTCTCAAGGGGAGGAAACGGACAAGAAAATGATGGAGGACCTTCTCAAAATGGCTGAAAAGGGGAAGATACTGTTGATGGGGGACCTGAATATGCCAGATGTTAACTGGATGACATGTACTGCAGCCACATCCAAGAGCAGGGTCATTCTCGATGCCCTGCAGGGGGCAGACCTTAGACAGCTAGTGTTGGAACCCACTTGGGAGGGAGCAATACTAGACCTGGTACTCTCAAATGGAGAGAGGACCACAAATTTAGAAGTCAGAAGACATCTGAGCAGTTGGTGATCCTGCTCGCCTGGGTCAGGGGCTCTCCCCCACCCCCCGGAGGTCGCGAGGGCCGTATCGTCGGCGCACCGGAGGCTCTCCCCACCGAAAGAAACACACAGCAGTTGGTGATCCTGCTCGCCTGGGTCAGGGGTTTCCCACCGGAGGCTGGGTGAAAATAGTATTGTCGGCGCACCGAGGCTCTCCCCACCAAAGAAACACACAGCAGTTGGTGATCCTGCTCGCCTGGGTCAGAGGTTTCCCCACCCTCCGAGGTCGCGAGGGCGATCGTCGGCGCACGGAGGCTCTCCCCACCGAAGAAACACACAGCAGTTGGTGATCCCTACCGCCTGGGTCAGGGCTCCCCCACCCCGGAGGTTGTGAGGGCCGTGCTCGTCGAGCGCACGGAGCTCTCCCCACCGAAAAAACACACAGCAGTTGGTGATCCTGCTCCGCCTGGGTCAGGGGCTCTCCCTCACCCGGAGGTCGCGAGGGGTCGATTGTGGCGCACTGGAGGCTCTCCCCACCGAAAGAAACACACAGAAGTTGGTGATCCTGCTCGCCTGGGTCAGGGGCTCTCCCCACCCCGGAGGTCGCGAGGCCATCGTCTGGCGCACCGGAGGCTCTCCCCCACCGAAAGAAACACACAGCAGTTGGTGATCCTGCTCGCCTGGGTCAGGGGCTCTCCCCCACCCCCCGGAGGTCGCGAGGGCCGTATCGTCGGCGCACCGGAGGCTCTCCCCCACCGAAAGAAACACACAGCAGTTGGTGATCCTGCTCGCCTGGGTCAGGGGCTCTCCCCCACCCCCCGGAGGTCGCGAGGGCCGTATCGTCGGCGCACCGGAGGCTCTCCCCCACCGAAAGAAACACACAGCAGTTGGTGATCCTGCTCGCCTGGGTCAGGGCTCTCCCCACCCCCGGAGGTCGCGAGGGTCAGATCGTCAAGCACTGAGGCTCTCCCCCACCGAAAGAAACACACAGGTAGCCGCATGGGACAGCGCTCCTCGCCGCAACAGTTGAAAACGGAGCTGTAATTTTGGCACCTTTTTTATTTTTCTTCTTCTAAAACTTCAAAATTAGCAAACAAGAAGGATTACAGAAACTTTCAAGTGAAACCGTGCCCTGATCTGTGAAGCTAGAGGGTTGACTGTACCAGGCTACTTTAGAGCAATTCATTTTAACCTCCATTGCGCCTGTATTAATTTTGCCTTTCTTAATTCCTAAACCTTAATTCAAGTTACAGCCAGCCATTACGTTGCTAGATCTGCATGCTTTCTGTCCCCTTGTTTGCTAGCAGCCAATTACAAGATCCTAATTCATACAGTTCTGCCCCTAAAACTGCCTATTTATTGTGTCCTACCTCTCCTTCCTCAGCAGTTGGTGATCCTGCTCGCCTGGGTCAGGGGCTCTCCCCCAACCCCCGGAGGTCGCGAGGGCCGTATCGTCGGCGCACCGGAGGCTCTCCACCCAAAAGAAACACACAGGTAGCCATGGGACAGCGCCCTCGCCGCAACAGTTGAAAACGGAGTTGTCCCCGCAGTCGCTCGCGACTGCTCCCCGCCCGCCCCCAATACCCCCACCCTTTTCCGCTTTAGATTTATAGGCTGAAGCCTCGCGATAGGCGGCGTGGTGTTGTGGATCGTTTTCCCTAACAGCCTTGTTTGCCATCTGCTCGTTATAACGTCTGGCCACTAGAGGGAAACTAAATTTACAGCTTATATTTCTCTACACACCTGTGTCTCCACCCCACCTAGCCTTCCTTTTATCCTCAAATTCTTGCCTCCAGCAGACGTCTGTTGCTGTAGCTATCAATATCTTTTCCTGCCAGCATATTGTTCGTTTCAGACCAACTCTCATCTCAACCTTTGAATTATCCCCCTTCTTTACCATGCCTCTCATTGCTATCATGACTCTTCTACTGGATGCTTCCTCCCTTATGCTACTTTCGGCTCTCTCCTGCCCTGTCGTTCTCTGCTCACCCCAAACGCATTCTCTGTAGACAACTTTAAGTTTTCCAATTTAATCGCTCTTTTCACCACCTCCTATTCCCCTACTGCACTAATCAGCAAGCTGACTGCTCCTGCTAACCAGGCCCCGCCCAGTCAGGACAAATCTCTCCCCAATCGACAATAAGGACTTGTTTAAGGAGATCACCTTGGACTTGCACCCTCTACCTAACACGAGCTGGGGATATTGAGACTAATCCGGTCCGCACAGGTACCTACCCCGATGCTATACCTCCCAAATCCAATGGTCTCACCCTGGCACATATCAATGCTAGAAGCCTCTTAGCCAATCTTGCCGATCTTCAGGCCTGGATGAACATGAACTGCCCGGACATATTAGCAGTCACTGAGACCTGGCTAAAACCCACTGTTCCAGACTCACAGTGCTCCTTTCCCGGGTACAACATGCTCCGAGCTGATCGCCCGGGGACTAAAAAAGGTGGGGGGCTTGCGCTGTACTTCAAATTACATCTTAACGTCACACTCATACAAGACCCCCTTCTGCCAAACTGCGAAGTACTACATACCCTTCTTTTACTTGGAGGTGTAAAGAAACTCCATATCTTCTGCATTTATGTCCCTCCCAAAAACTCCAACCTGGGTCTCTTAGAACTTATGGACAACCTACAATCTGGGACAGGCAATAACAACATTATCTGCCTTGGTGATTTCAACCTAGACTGGTCAGAGAATAACTCAGCCCACCTATCTTCTATCACTAGTAAGGCCAACCTCTCCCAGCTCATTCAGGAACCCACGAGAGTCTCCCGGGGGGGTGCCTGCACCACCCTACTCGATTGGATCCTCACAAACAGGATGGATTATGTGAACACGGCAGGTGTTCTCCCAGACACCATTAGCGACCACTATCCTACTTACTGTATTTGGGATACCGCCACCCCCTCGTTTCCTTATAAAGTCATTTCCTTCCCTGACATATCCCACCTAAGGGCGGACGCTTTCATAACTGACCTTGGCTCTGTTGACTGGTCTCCTTTATACTTAACTGAAGACATAAACCAGGCCACTGACTATTTCAACTCCGTCCTTCTCCCGTTGCAAAACCTTCACATCCCCACCTCTACCCGCAGGGTGGCAGGGAAGGCGACCAAGTGGCTCAAGCGCCCCCTTCTCCAAATGCTGAAACTTAGGGACAAACTTTGGGCTGCGTGGAAGAGCTCTGGTCTACAAGCCGACTTTGAAGCATACAGGGCTTCTCGGAACAACTCCAAAAAACAAATTCGCCTGGCTAAAAGCACCTACTTCAGGACCCTTCTAAAGTCCTCTGGAGACAACCCTAAAACTTACTGGGCACAAATCAAGGAAATTCTTGGTAATAATAAGCCCCAGACTCCTACTGACATGAATATACAGGGCACTCACTGTAATAACCCCCTTACCATTGCCAATGCTTTCAATTCCTACTTCTCCTCACCTCCGCCCAACGCCTCTGACGTAATCCAGGGTGAAAGGTCCGCTCCCTCAACCTCAAGCCCCACTCATCCCTTCTTTACGCTTTCTCCGACCACATACCATGAAGTACATAAACTTCTTAAATCCATTCCAGCCCGGGGGGGCCCTGGCCCTGATGGCATCCATCCGGGCATTCTCCAACAGTTTGCTCCTTGGCTTGCCAAGCCGGTCACCAGACTTTTTAATCTATCTCTCAAGACCTCATCCGTCCCATCAGCCTGGAAAATGTCCAGAACCATCCCTATTCATAAGTCGGGAGACGTCAAACAAATGACCAACTACGTCCCATTTCTCTCCTGCCTGCTCTTAGTAAGGTTCTTGAGAAACTTGTACATCACAACTCTCAGACCACATCGCAAGTTTAATCTCCTCACCCACTGCCAGCATGGGTTTAGGCCTGGTCACAGCACAACCACGGCTCTAACCCAACTTACCAGTGACATAAAAACAACATGGATATCAGTCTACTCACCGGTGCTGTTTTCATTGACCTGTCCAAAGCTTTTGACATGGTTCATCACCAACTCCTGCTGTCAAAGCCTCAGCCACGGGGCCTCCGCCCACCCTTTCTTGGTTCCAAAGCTACCTTAACAATCGCCTCCCAGGCCGTAGCCTTTCATAAGGCTATATCCTCCCCAGACAGATCACCCTGGTGCCTCAGGGATCCATCCTTGGCCCTCTACTCTTCTCCCTTTACCTAAGCGACATTCCCCAATCCTCCTGCCAAAGCCGCATTCTCATGTATGCTGATGATCTGGTTCTCTACTGGCTCCCACTGATCGCAAACATCAACCTCCTCACTCAAAGACCTTCAGGTCCTTCAGCAATGGCTTCAGAACAACCACCAACATCTGAACCTGGATAAAACGCGTGCCATGCTGTTCGGCTCTGCAAAAAAAATTCCCCCCATGGTCCCAAAGCTTCTGATTCGGGGCCCGGATGGCTCTTCGGTCACCATCGCCCTCCTTCAAATACCTTGGGGTCACTCTTGATCCCTCCCTCAACTTTGCTACACACATAAACACAGTCTGCCGTGCCGCCAATATGAAAATTGGTGGGGCCTTCCGAGTGCGACACTCCCTCACCCCATCCGCTAGAATATCCGTAGCAAGGGGGGTGCTTCTCCCGCAGCTCCAATATTGTCTTCCTCTTCTTTACTCAGCTAACCCCAGCATTCTCAGGAGATGGGAGACTACTTATAATAATATCTGCAGATTCGCCTTATCCGCCCCACGCCTCACTCATCACTGCCACCTTTACTCTGGGTTAAACTGGCTGCCACCCAAAGAGCTCAGGGCCTTCTCTCTGGGTTGCTTTATTGACTCCCAAACTAGACCCCTAGACACGGACTCCTGGCCCTCCTGCTTACCCCTGCATCTCAAATTCGCTCACTTAGATCCTCCTCCTCACCCTGCCAACATGTAGACCTTGCACCACAAAATGGGGAACAGGCTTTCGTAGCTACTCGGTTCTGGAACTCTCTCCTACTTCAGGTCAAAACTGCCTCTTCCCACCGGATTTTCAAAACTCGCTTCTCTCACCTCAGCACTTGGTCACTGCCGCTGCTCATAACATTGCCACTGACCACCGTCGGGGCCCTGCCCTCTTACTGCAACATTAAAGCTTTGTTATGAGCATCCTGGAGTATTAAATTGCTGCCATACCTCTATGTATACTGGGTATATTTTGCCTGCAGCCTATTGTTCACCTTAATGTCATTACGTCATTATGTATCACTTTAACTTGTGGCACTTTTGTCTTGTACTTGACTTGATTGTACCTGAAAATGTTTGGTTCTGCTTTAATTTCAATCTTTTTGTCTGTACAGTCTGATGTCATTATGTTACCACTGTACTTTGTGACTCCTTTTGTCTTGTACTCTCCCGGGTCATGCTTGAAAATAGGCAGGATTGTTGCCTAACGCACTTACCCGGTTACCAAAAGCAAATAAATAAATAAATAAATTTGGGAACAAGTGATCACTGCACAGTGTGCTTCACAATAAGCACAACCATGGAGACAAGCCATACAAAAACAAGGATACTGGACTTTAGAAGGGTCGATTTTGGCAAATGGGCGAATACCTGAGGAATGCACTAGCAAATGGCCAAAAAGAAGGAGTGGAAGAACAATGGAGAAAAATCAAAATTGTTATCATAGAGGCAACAGGCCTTTGTGTGAAACAAATAAAGAAAACAAAGCAGAGTAAAAAACCACTACGGTTCTCAAAAGAGGTGGCAGGGAAGATTAAGGAGAAAAAGGCTACATTCAAAACGTATACGGAATCACAGAAGGAGCACGACAGGAAACTGTATCAATTAAAGCAGAAAGAAGTGGGGAAGGCAGAATAGCAAAGGCCCAAACCGAGGAAAACATAGCCAACTCAGGAAGGGGGGGGGGGGGTAAAACCTTCTATAGGTACATCAGGGAGCATAGAGAGGTTAAGGGAGGAATAGTGAAGATTAATAAAGGAGAGGGGAGGTGGGCAGAGGGAGACAGTGAAAAGGCAGAGATACTGAATGAATACTTTTGCTTAGTATTCACAAAAGAAGACGAGGAGGAGTTACCTAAACCAGACAACAGAAGCACTCCAGGTAGTGGGGTTGATACCAGTCCATTTACAGAAGAAAGAGTCCTGAAAGAACTCCTAAAACTCAAGGTGGACAAAGCAATGGGGCCTGACAGAATTCACCCCAGAATCCTAAAAGAACTAAGGGACTAGTGACACCACTGGCCACACTTTTTAACAAATCACGGGAGGATGGGGTGGTACCCGAGGACTGGAGGAGGGCAGATGTGATTCTCCTTCACAAAAATGGGAGCAAGGCAGAAGCAGGAAACTACAGACCTGTAAGTTTGACCTCAGTGGTAGGGAAAATGATGGAATCACTTCTGAAAGAAAGAACTGTTGAGTACCTAGAGGCCAGCGGGGCACAGGACCCAAAGCAGCATGGATTTATAGCAGGAAGGTCATGTCAGATGACTCTAATTGATTTCTTTGACTGGGTGACCAAAGTAATAGACCAGGGAGGGGCTGTGGATATGACCTACCTAGACTTTAGCAAGGCATCTGACACAGTCCCGCACAAAAGACTATCAAGTTAGCCAGCCTGGGAGTGGGTTCCTGGGTAGCAAACTGGCTACACAACAGGACACAGAAGGTAATAGTGAATGGAATACATTCTGAAGAAAGGGGGGTTACTAGTGGAGTGCCTCAGGGCTCAGTACTGGGTGTAGTCCTCTTTAACACCTTTATAGGTGACATTGCAGAGGGTCTGGAGGGAAAGGTATGCCTCTTTGCAGATGACACAAAGATCTGTAACAGAGTTGATACACAAAGGGGGTTAGAAAGGATGAGAAGGGACTTGGCAAGGTTGGAGGAATGGTCAGACATATGGCAACTTAGATTCAATGCAAAGAAGTGCAAAGTAATGCACCTGGGAAACAAAAACCCAGGAGAAGAGTACACAATAGCAGGCGAGGTACTAACAACAACAAAAATGGAAAGGGACTTGGGAGTAGTCATATCAGAGGACCTAAAGGTGGGTAAGCAATGTGAGAAGTCAGTAAGGAGAGCCAGTGGGATACTGGGATGCATAGGACGGGGCATCACAAGTAGAAAAAGGGAAGTGGTTATCCCTCTGTACAGACAGTTGGTGAGACCCCATCTGGAATACTGTGTGCAGTTTTGGAGACCCCGTCTATGCAAGGACATAGACAGGATGGAAGCAGTCCAGAGGAGGGCAACTAAAATGGTGCAGGGTCTGCATCAGAAACCATATGAAGAGAGACTGAGAAAGCTTAATATGTATACCCTTGATGAAAGGAGGGACAGGGGGACATGATAGAAACTTAAGTACTCAAGGGACTCAACAAAGTCCAGGAGGATAGCATCTTTCAGAAAAAGAGATGTGTAAGGACAAGGGGGCACAATATAAAGATAGAGAGGGGATGGCTCAGGGGTAATGTGAGGAAATTTTTTTTTCACGGAGAGGGTGGTGGATGCATGGAACCGCCTTCCTGGGGAGGTTGTTGGGTCTAAAACAGTGGGGGAATTCAAACATGCATGGGACAGACATAAGGCAACTGCAGTGGGGAGGCTGCAGGAAGTAGGCTGTTGGTTAACTAGAATCTGCAGCTTATCCAATAAGAAGGGAAATGGGCAGACTGGGTGGGCCAAGTGGTCCTTATCTGCCGTCAAAGTCTATGTTTCTATGTTTATAATAAGGGTGCCACCCACAAGGTGAAGCCAATTACAAGTTGTACCCTATAGATAAGCTTTGCATTGGGCTACTGCCCTCCTAATGTCAAACCTATCTCCAGGCTTAACACTGGGCTCTAGGTAAGAACTCATTTGAACTGAGTACTATGTGTTGCTAGGACAAGTAAAGAAACAGCAGGGCGAAGCTTTAGTCTAATACCTCGCTACCCTAATCCTTAATTGAAAGACTAAGGATATTTCAGGGCAGGGGGGAAAGTTTAGTCTCCTGAATTTGCATAACATTAAATAATTATTCAGGGAAAGCAGACTACTCACTGAAACCTCAACATTTCTCAGAGCCATGCATTCGGATTGTAAGGGGGAACCCGCGATGCTGTATGGCAACTGCGATGTACACCTAAATAGAACAAGGGCATTCAGACTAACTTTCTTTCTGTCTCTATTCTTTCCAGACCTAGAGGGACAGAATACTGCAAGGGCTTAGACTCTGTTTGAAACGCGAAGCTGCGAGAGCTCGGAGGACTTCCTCGTTCATTTCAGGGCACAGAAATGAGGAAGTTGCTAGAAACAAGCGCGTTTACCAGGATTAACATAGTACAGCGTTCAAGGGGGATTTTTCTTTTTTAAACATACGAATGGGGCGTATTCAAACAACGGCAGGCGTACTGCCGAATCTGTAACGCCAAAGGAAGGTAGCATCCTTGTCCTCAAACCCACAATCTGGTGCTTTACAATATTTACCTAATTTAAAGCACGAATAGCAGGAATTCATTTAAACAGTGCCGAAATGAGATCGGCTGGCAGACGTGCCTTGAAACAAACTAGGGAATACTTTATTTGCAAGGGGGGTGTATAATACTGCTCACAGTTTTTAAACTTGCAGAGGAAAATAACTCACCCCCCAGATCTTGAAGCAAAGGAAAAGGAATACAGCGGGGAAGATACAGTAAGGAATTATGATAGGAGGCCACACTATCGTAATGTGAGAAGGGAAAATAAGAGTCAGCGAAGGAAAGAAAAGACTGCTGCAGCAGAGTAGTTTTATTT
Source organism: Neoceratodus forsteri (assembly GCA_016271365.2). NCBI lineage: Eukaryota > Metazoa > Chordata > Ceratodontiformes > Ceratodontidae > Neoceratodus > Neoceratodus forsteri. The sequence continues at coordinate 820,323,329 of CM028137.1, read as the reverse complement.
CAAGAAGGAAAAGGACATGCCTCAAGATTCTCCCTAACTGACAGCACAAGGCAGCACTGCCACAGTGAGTCCTGAGCCCTATGGGAAGCTCCCTACCAGCCAACCAATATCAGAGGTTGATGCAAGAAGCAATCCACCTGCCAATCACCCAATTAGCTGACTGTCTGCTGGCCCAGCTACAGTGTAGGCAACAAAGAGCTGGTGACCCACACCTCGTACTCCAACCATATGCTCCACATTGCGGAACAGCACCCACCACAGGTCCAAAGAATGGAGTCTGCATTCGGCCACTGAAAAGGGGCTGCTACAGTAAACCAGAAGATTCATCACCCGATTAAAGAGGAACTCCGAGACAACCTTCGGGAGGAACTTTGGGTGGGGGAGAAGGACTACCTTGTCCCTGTGGAAGGCCAGATAAGGAGGCTCCATTGAGGGTACTTGGAGCTCACTAATCTTACTGGTTGATGTGATGGCCACCAAGAAGGCAGTCTTCCACAGCAGGTGTGACATCTCACACCTGTGCACAAGCTTGACAGACTTGCCCATGAGCACTGCCAGTACCAGCAATAAGTCCCAAGGTGATGGTGGCTTATGTACTGTCACAGAGAAGTAGTCAAGACCCTTAAAGATGTGGCCGACCACCTTCTCCTGTGCCACTGTTGGCATAACCAGCCCGCACCGGATATGTGGAGATGGCTTCCAGTTGCACCTTAAGGGTCGAAATGTAGTCCCAACTGGGCAACTGCCAGAGGTGTTCCAAGACGCTAGCCACAGGGCAGGCCAATCGATTAAGCTCCTGGCCCTGACACCAAATGGAAAACCACTTCCATTTGAAGGCATAGCACTAGTGAGTTGACACTTTTTGAGAAGCCTCCACAATGTGGAGGACATTCTCTGAAAGACCCAAAGCCTGAAACTAGCCGACCAGTAACCTGGTTATGATGTGCAGGGATTGAAGGTCTGGGTGCAGGACATTTCCCTGTTGTCTGGTCAGCAGATCCGGTGAAGAGGCAACCACCACAGAGGCCTGCTGCTGAGGTAATCTGGGTACCAGAACTGGCAAGGCCACTCCAGAGTTACAAGGATCATCAACATCTTGTCCCTCCACACCTTGATCACCACCTTGTGAATCAGGGGAATGAAGGAAAGGCATACAGGAGGCCCAGGGTCCAGGGCCTCATGAAGGCATCTCCCACCAGTGTCCCGATCTGTGGAGGGTGGGCACAGAACAGCCTTAGTTTTGTGTTCTCCCAGGAGGCAAACAGGCCACCAGAGGGATGCCCCACAGGGAAAACATTTGGTTCACCACCTCCTGATGCAGGGACCACCCACGTGATGTCTCATTCACCCGGCTGAGAGTGTCTGCCAGCTACTTGTCTGCCCTTGCAACATGAACCACCAGGAGATCTGCACCCGGACTGCGCATAAGGGTCCGGGTATAGAGGGCCTCCTGACACAACGGAAGGAAATGTGAGACACCCTGCTTGTTCAGGTGGAACATGGTCATGGTGTTGTCTGTCTGGACTTCCATGACCTGACCCCTGACTACAGGAGCAAATTCTGTCAGAGCTAGCCACACTGCAAAGAGCTTCAGCAGGTTGATGTAATGGGACTCCCTGGGTGACCATAACCCATGGGTCCTGTGGTCTCCCTGGGAAACAAGAACCCAGGGGAAGAATACACAATGGGTGGGGAGGTAGTAACAACAAAAAAACAGGAAAGGGACCTGGGGGTAATCATATCAGATGACCTTAAGGTTAGCAAGTAATGTGAGCAGGCAGTAGGGAGGGCCGGGGGTATACTGGGATGTATAGGGAGAGGCATCAGCAGCAGAAAATAGAAGTTGTTATCCCTCTGTACAGACAGTTGGTGAGCCCCCATCTGGAATACTGTGTCCAGTTCTGGAGACCCCATCTCCGCAAGGACATAGACAGGATAGAGGCAGTCCAGATGAGGGCAACTAAAATGGTGCAGGGTCTGCAAGAGAAGCTGTATGAGGACAGACTAAAGGAGCTTAATATGTATACCCTTGAGGAAAGAAGGGAGAGGGGGGACATGATAGAAACTTTCAAGTACCTCAAGGGAATCAACAAAGTCCAAGAGGGTAGCATCTTTCAGAAAAAGAGACTTGCAAGAACAAGGGGACACAATTTAAAGATAGAAGGAGGGCGGTTCAGGGGCAATGTGAGGAAGTATTATTTCACAGAGAGGGTAGTGGATGTATGGAACAGCCTTCCTGAGGAAGTTGTGGGGTTTAAAACTGTGGGAGAATTCAAGAATGCATGGGACAGACATAAGGCAATTCTTGTGGGGGGCAGGAAGATATAGGCTGTTGGTTAACTAGGATCTGCGGCCTATCCTGTAGGTAGGGAAATGGGCAGACTAGATGGGCCTAGCGGTCCTTATCTGCCGTCAAAGTCTATGTTTCTATGTTTCTCCCAGGTGCGCTCCCCATCCCACCAGACACGCGGTGAGGGTGATGGTCAGTTCTGGGTGGGCAAACCGGACTTCTTCCTCCAGAAGTTCTGGGATCAGCCACCACTGGATGGCATCCCACATCAGCTGGGTCACTGTGGCTGGCTTGTCCAGGTGTCCTAGGCGTTGGGATCACTGACGGCACAGCACCCACTGCAGGTGCAGCATCCACCAGTGAGCCCACTGGACAATGGTAGTGCAAGATGCTATGTGCCCCAGCAGCCTCAGGAAGTCCTGGGCAGGGCGTGAGTACCCAACCTGAAATGATCCAGCAAAGGAGTTAAGATCTGATGCCAGGTCCACTGGGAGGTGCACTTTAGCCCATAGGGAGTCTAGCTCTGCCCTGATGAATTGAATCACCTGTGAGGCGATCCGTTTGGGACTTGGATGAGTTGATCAAGAGGCCCAAGCCTCGGCAGGTCTGGAGTGCCAGGTCTCTAGACTGTTCCAATGCCTTGTTGGATGGCCCAGCTATAAGCCAGTCATCCAGGAAGGGATGAACCCTGATGTCCTGCCGCTACAGGAAGGCTGCCACCACTGCTATGTACTTGGTGAAGACTCTGGGCGATGAGGAGAGGCCTAATGGCATGACCTGGAACTGACACAGCACCCCTTCTACACAGAACTGGAGGTACCACCACTGGGATGTGGAAAAAACACATCCTGGAGGAACAGGGAGCACAGCCACATGCCCTGCTCCAGAGATGGAATAATCTGGGTCAGCATGACCATCCTGAACCTGCACTTCCTTAGAAACTGGTTCAGACTGTGAGGATCCAGTACAGGGTGCCAGCAGTATAGCCTAGAGGTTAGAGTAATGAGCTTGGTACATCCAGCAGACTGGGTTTGATTCCCACAACCTCCACTTGCATACTATGCAACTCTGAGCAAGTCACTGAACCACCCCCAGTGCTCCCGGGTCACCCCTGAAAACAGGCATTTGTGCTTAGTGGGCCTTACCCAGTTATCAAAGAATAAAACAAATAAAAAAGGCCCCCTGTCTATTTTGGGACCAGGAAGTACCTGGCCACGTAGCCCTGACTTGCCAGGGCATCTGGGACACGGCTACTGCTCCTTTTGCGAGGAGTCGAGCAACATCCTCCCTGCGGGCAAACAGCGTGTCCTGTGACACCAAGGACTCCCTTGGCGTGTCGGATCATGGTAGGGAGGAAGGGTCTTGAAATCAAGACAACCTTCTGCCAACCACCTTGGGAACCCACCTGTCCATAATAAAGACACACTAGTTAGGCCAGAAGTGGCAAAGCTGACCCCCCCTCCCCCCACCAGCAGCCGAGTCAGGTACTGGACAGGCAAGAGGTGAACTCTCCCAACCAGTCACTGGGACGCTTTGGAGGGGGCACTGCCTGCTGAGACTGGAGGGGCACCACTTTCCCTACCCCCACCTTTTCAGGGCCCCTGACTGGAGAACTTGGCCTTGGGGTGCCAGGCTTGGAATTGTCTCAACTGGGGCTGCTGCTGCAGAAACCGCTATAGCTGAAAGGGCTGAAACTGAAAGGCCTTCTTTTGTTTTTGGCCATTTTGGTCCTTCTGGGATGAAGCCACAGGATATAGAAATTACGTACCTACCGTAATTATGATCTTTCTGTGTATCTTCACCATTCATCACAGATGGGTACTGGCCGGAGATCAGGACCCCGCGGGAGCCTTTTTTTTTTTTTTTTTAAAGGATAGGAGTCGACGACGCAGCATCGGCGCCACCCTCGAGGCCGATGTATTACGTGGCGCTCGAGGATTAGCCGTTAGGCTGTGTCGACTCCGCCTGCCTACCAGTTCTGAGTCGCGGAGAGGTAAGAGGAAGGGATGGAGGGTGGGACAAGAGAGTCCAAGGGACAGAAAAAGGAAGAGAAAACTGAACTAAAAGGAGAAATAACGACTGAGAGGACAGCATAGAGGAAGTAAAACTAAGGGGATTGGGTGGGGGCCCCAATCTCTGGAAAAGGAAGGGGGGGAGAGAGAGAGAGAGAGAGAATTTAGGAGAGAGTGAGAGGTAACAAGGACCCAGGACCACACCCCCCTTGTCCGTCACCAGACTGTATAGAAACTGCAAGGAGTGACAAAGCTCACCTGCCAGAATTCAAGGCACAGAATAACTGGCAATACCCCAAAGCAGAGTCGGCTATTCTGGAGAAGGACAGGGTACAGGGACCCAGTACTCTCTCTGTAAAGATATTTGGTGAAAAAAAGGTTCTTTTTTTTTTTTTTTTTTTTTAATTAGATGGATAACAGAAGGAGGGCAACCACCAGTTCTCACCCCGTAGGGGTGAGGATAAGTAGTAGAGAAGAAGTGCCACTCTAACTGTACCCCTTGGGGAAGAAAATTACCCGTGTGTCCCAACTTTACCACGCTCAAAAAGAGGGGTAGGCACAGAGGGAGGAGGATCCAGAGACTGGAGCCCCAGGGGATGAGCAGGAGGATTAGATGAATGGTGAAGATACACAGAAAGATCATAATTACGGTAGGTACGTAATTTCTATATCTTATCTGTGTCAATCTTCACCATTCATCACAGATGGGTGAGTACTAAGCCCTCCAAGGGGCTGATTAATTGCACCCTAAGGGACAGTGTCCCTTAGCCTCAGTGGGAGACACACTAAGGGGGGGAACCTTCTGGGCCTGAGGAGGCCAGAGAGTGGGGAGAGCAAGACGGGGTCCCCTCGGAGGGGGAAGGAATTTGCCCCGACAAACGTCGTCTCGCCCTACGGGAAAAGAGATAGGTTCCCTGGTGAGCGGAGCAAATCACCCTACGCCGGGCCAAGGGTGACAACCGGGAAAGGCGAAGCCACGCCGATCTCCTGGTGCAGATCGCTGTCCCTACTACCCTGGTAGCTACCTCATTGGCGTCGTAAGATGCCCTTGCTTGGTGCCTTGCTAGCTCCAGGCCACGTGCACAGAGTGCGATGGCTTGCCTGGTTTGCTCCGAGTCAGGCAAAGCAGCTAGGATCTGACCTAGCGCTGACCACAAGAACCTGTTGTAGGCTGCATAGTGGGCCTGATAAGCGGAGATGGAGAGAAGCAACCGTGCCGAGTAGAAAGTCCTCCTCCCCCAGAAATCAAAATCTGAAGAGTCCTGATCTGGGGGCCGGTCACGGTGGAGGGCGCGAAACCCGTCAGAAGTGTCCAGGTGCGTCAATCCGGACTGTGGATGAGGCATAGAACCTGGAGACTCTGGGGGAGCGCAATACCTCTGGCTGAGGTCCCTAGGGGTAGGAACTCCAGAGAAGGGCCTCTGCCAGAAACGCATGGACGCCTCCCGAAGGGAAGCAGGCCAGGGCGGCACCACAAGGGTGGCCGCACCGAAATCGCCTAGAAAGGCATGCGCCGCATGCTCAGGATTGCTCATGGAGAGGGGAGAGAGGTGAAGGTCCTCCAGCATCCTCACGAGGAAACGCTGATACTCTGAGAGATCAGTGGCAGGAGAGATATGGACAGACGGTTCCTCTCCCCCTGAAGAGGGGGATGAAGAGCTGGAGGTCACCATGCGCTCTGAGAGTGGCTGCTCGGGGGGAAGTTGAAAAACCTGGCTGTCCATGGCCCTAACGTAGGCAGGGAACCGAGCAGCCACTGCTCTGAACTGTTCCCAGGTGAGAGGACCGCTAGGACCAAGAATACCTGGGAACGCTGGAGAAGGCGACAGAGGGGAAGGGGCAGAGCCGAGAGAGGAAGTCGGCTGACCTCTGCCAGGGCTAGGGAGCGGACCATGGAACCCGCGGAGGGTGTCCTGGAAGACTCCGCAGCCGACAGCTGTACAACCACGTTGGTACTGCCTAGGCTGCGCCCAGAAGAATCCCCCAAGTGAGGCGACCGGGGCGATAGGTCCAGAAGGACGGTCCCCTGCCTCCAAAGAATGGGACTCCCTCAAGGAACCAGAAGGGGAAGGGCGGAAGTCCGCGCTTTGGCTCCGTCCAGGGCCCGGGTGGGTCCCAGAGAAAGGTCGACGCACACCCCACACCCCTCGACCCCTCGGAGTCCGAGAGAGTCCTAGTCCTCGAAAGGGCCAGCCTAGGAAGCTGGCAGCTCTGGGCTGCCCCCGAAGGGGACACCCAGGGAGCAGCACCCTTCCCTCCTGTGGGCTTCCCGACAGGCCCCAAAGTTGGGTGATCGAGACACACCACCGGAGGGGGTACCACCGCCGAGGGGTCAAGGAACCCCCCCAAGGCCAGATTGCATGGCAATGGTGGCACGCACCACAGCCTGCTGGTCAGTACCACTGACCCTAACCTCGGGGGGAACCAGACACACCTCAGAAGGGGGCTGACTGAGACCCGTCGTGGAGACCACTGGCTCGTCCTCCTCTGCAGACAACCCCAAAGGGTGTGACTGCCCGCACGACTCCCAGCCTGACTCCACCTCCGAAGAGGTAGAGTCTGAGGCCCTAAGCCAGACGGTAGGAGGGCGACCTTACCAAAGGGCCCAGAAGTCCAAGCAGTGGCCAAGGCGGCACCTGCACCCTCCACAGCCCCGCAAGCGGCGCTGGCAGAAGGCGGCAGGGCAGCATGGGCCAAAGGTCCCGAACTAGGGCCAGCTGCGGCACCGTCAAGTCCACCAGCACCAGGGGCGGTACCACTAAGAGAAGGCGCCGACAGAAACCCCAGCCACAGCCTCGGCACCACCGCCAGGCCCTTCGGCGCCGTGAGCAGCACCGAGGACCGAAGCAGCGCCGATGACCCCGACGGCGGACTCTGTGCGAACACGGCATCGCCAGACCTCGGCGCCGCTGAGCGCACCGAGAGCACCAACAGCGCCGAGGACGGCACCAACGGACGACTCTGAAGGTCCCACGGCGCGCGTGCTCAACCTCGGAGCAGACATGTGGCGGCGGCGCCAAATCCAGGGTCGCGAGTGCATGAGCAGGGTCAGCACCACAGGCAGCGCGAAGAGGCCCATGGCGCCAAAGGCGAGTTGGCGCCGCCAGGACCCACGGTGCCGCGACGGCGCCGATGGCCCGGCGATGGCGTCGGGGCGGCGTCGACCTGGGCCTTCCGGACTGTGGGAGCGACATCGGGGGCCTTCACCCCAAAGGGTGATTGCCGACATGGCGCCTTCCGCCTGCTCCGGGAGGAAGCGGAACCGGCCTCCGCCCAGCGGAAGGAGCTAGCAAAGGCTAGGCTAAGAGAGGCGAGGCTCCCTCCTCCTCGGTCCGTATAGAACCGGGAGGGACCCGGAGGAAGGCAGAGAAGGCGGCTTGGCCCAATGAGTGCGAGACCTACCAAAGTCGGGCGGAGCTCGCCTCACTTTTAAATGCGGCTGTTCGGCGATCAACGGGCGTCCACGGAGAAGCAGGCACGCACGCAATCCATGTTGTGAAGCGGCCAAGACACGAGAGACACCGGTCATGCTGGTCGGTAACGTGAGTACTTGCGTCGCACGGGCACCGACGCGATGGGGGGTCAGCCTCTACCTTAGACCACTTTCTGCCCTCCCATCATGGCGACATGACCTACGGAAAAAAACACCAAAAACAGACTCGGCGTCAGCATACTGTAAAATAAATGGAAAGATCTTACCAGCAACGTCGAGTAGGGCAGACTAGAACTAGAGGAACCGACGGACTGTCGACAACAAAAGGCTAAGGCCTAAAACTTTGAAAAACTCTTCACAGGCTTCCCACGAGGAGACCTCGATGGCGGGAGACGAAGAACTGGTAGGCAGGCAGAGTCGACACAGCTTAACGGCTAATCCTCGAGCGCCAAGTAGTACGTCGGCCTCAAGGGCGGTGCCGATGCTGCGTCGGCTCTGCCTATCCTTTAAATAAAAAAAAAAAAAAGGCTCCCGTGGGGTCCTGATCTCCGGCCAGTACCCCATCTGTGATGAATGGTGAAGATTGACACAGATAAGATCTAGGATGGCACTGGACTTTTAAATCCTCGCGAGGTGCCCTCCACCCTGGGTCAAAGAGGTTGGTGCTCAAGAAAGGGACATTAGCCAACTTGTTCCAAGTGTCTGCCATGAAGGTGAAGATTCTCAGTGAGGCCCTGCAACACATCGCAATGGCCGCTGCCACAGATGCAGAGCTGCCAATGTTCAAGGCAGTCTGGAGCTGGTGTTTAGCCGGTGCTAGACCGTGGTCTCGGATGACCTTTATCAGAAGCCACTCGCTGGCCAGCAGGTAAGGGAGGACGTCATCGAGCACTTCCCCTCAGGGAGAGACCTGAGTGGGCCATCATCAAGGTGCAGCTCGCCTGACAGAGACCAAGAGTGGATGTGGCACAGACTTTCTTAGCTGTGTGGTCAAGCTTCTTTGACTCCTTGTCAGGGGGGCTTGTCCACGTCCCCAGTATTGCCAGATTTCCGGCAGAAGGATAGTCAGAAAATCTGGACAAGGAGCCAGTAGGGACTGCATCTTTGCAGACCTTAATGGCTGAGGGTACTAGGCAGGAGGCTGGATGCTGCCAAAGCTTCAGAGCTGGTCCCAGAATGGCCTTGGTCATGAGAAAGGCAACCCCGTAGATTCATCCTTATCCAGGATGTCAGTGAAGGGGTATTTAGCCCTCTTCTGAAAGGTCCCCAATGGAACATTCATGGACTCCGACATAAAAGCTGAAGGAGTGCCCCAGAAGACTCTGGCCTGTGGTCTGTGATCAGTTCCTCGATGGATTCCTGGTTGAACATGTGCATTCTCAAAAACTGCATGGATGATGCATCGGAGTCATCCAAGGACCCTTCAAAGATGGCCCATGGCTACTTACTACCATGGACCACCCTGGAATCAGAGTGGGTAATTTCCACTGCCAACTGGCCTGGCAAGCCGGTGACTGAACAGGAGTCTTTCATAGGAACCCCTCCAAAATGGGCTGCTGTGGAGGCGGTTCCACCAACAATGGCGGAAAGACATGTGTTGGGGACGACTGTCTTGGGTGGACTGGCGTGGGCTTGACCGGCATCGGCCAGCTGACCACAGGGGTAGAGCCCTGCCCACCCCTGCCAAAGCCCACTGCTGCCAGAGGAGTTCCTCGTAGCTCCACCGCATCTGCCGGCAGAGCCTGTCCTCATCTGAAGAGGAAGAGGATGATGAGCACGGACAGTGATGCCTCCTGGTCAAGAGGGACTGAGAACACGAGGAGCCCCTAGAATGTCAACCCAGGGGCTGATGTCGAGGAGGAGCAACTAGGTACGTGGTGCAAGAATGAAAATTACGTACCTAACATAATTCTTGATCTTTCTGTGTATCTTCACCATTCATGACTGTTGGGTACTGAGCTGGAGATCAGGACCCTGTGGGAGCTTTTTTTTTTTTGTGTAAGAGGAGGTTCACGCGGACCTGTTGCACTAAGGACGATGTATAGTATTATGTGGCATTTTGCAGGTTGGCCAGTAACAGTCATCAATGCCTGCTCAGCCCCAGTTCTGCATGCAAGAGAAAGAAAATAAGGAGGATTGGGGTGGGGGGCAAGGGAGCCCGAAGGACAAAAAAATGAAAGGATATAAAACTAAAAGGAGGAATATGCCGATGAGAAGACAGGAAATGGGGAAGCCTAAGGGATTGGGGAGGAAGGACCCAATCTCTGGGCAAAAAAGAATGGGTGGGAAAGGAAGGGTAGGAGAGTATAGAAAGAAAGAAGGAAGGTGGTGGTGGAGGAGGAGGAGGAGACACCGCCCCTGAGGCATTGCCCCGAACTGTTTTGAAGAAAGCAGCCACAAGACACAGCCAGAGAAGCCAAGGCTTGGAAAATGGCACTCTTTCAGAGGGCAGAAGCAGGTCAGAGGACTAAGAGTGGGACAGTGTCTCCCACTCCTGCAAACATAACTGATGCAGAAGGATTGCCTAAAAGTTCTCTGGAGAGACACCCCAGAGGATAGAAACTTAATTTAGAGGAGAGGGTACCTCCAGAGGAGGAAATGGAGGGAGAAAAAAAAAAAACAAATTCCCCAGAGGAGAGATGACTGAAAGGGGGTAAGGGGTTGGAAAACTGAGGGAATCACCGGAGTCCCCTGCCACCATCAAAACTCGCACAAGAGGGAGCTGGAAACCAGAAGAGCTACCTAGGTTGAGGGAGAGAGAGCACTCTGGTGATCCTCAACAGTAGAACCCTCCCTGTCTGCCCCCCAGAGGGAGAACCCCTGACCCCAAGAAAGGGGGGGGGTAGAAGGTGCTGGAAAGGGACCAAGGTCCAAGTGGGAGGCAAACAGGGAGAAGGAGAATCACCCAGAGACTGAGGCCTGAGAGGGGAAGGTGGGCGAGATTCAGTGATAAATGGTGAAGATACACATAAAGATCAAGAATTACGGTAGGTACATAATTTTCATATCTTATCTATGTCAATCTTCACCATTCATCACTGTTGGGTGATTACCGAGCCCCCCAAAGAGGGCCCAGAACCTCCCTAAGGGACACTATCCAGTAGCCTCCAGTGGGGGAAAACACGGGAAGAGAGAACCATCGCAGGTCTAGCTAGGCCCGAGACTGGTCTGGGTGAGGCGAGGATCTCCTCGTGGGAGAGGGAAGGCACCCCTGAAGCTCTCGACTCACCCTACAGAAGAAGAGGTGGGTTCTCCGGAGGGCAGAGGCAGTCACCCTACGCTGGGCCGGGGTGACAACCGGTAAAGACGAAGCCACGCCGACTGCCTGATGCAGATCGCTGTCCCCACTATCCTGGAAGCCACCTCACTGGCATCGTACAATGCCCTTGCTTGGTGCCTTGCAAGATCCAGGCCTCACGTCGAGAGGGCAATGGCTTGTCTGGTTGCCTCCGAATCAGGCAGACAGGCTAGGATCTGATCTAGCAATGACCACAAGTGCCTGTTGTAGGCAGCATGGTGGGCCTGATGTGCTGACACACAAAGCAGGAGACATGCTGAGGAGAAGGTTCTCCTGCCTCAGAAATCAAACTCGGCTGACTTGGAGTCAGGGGGTCAGTCACGGCTGTGGCTTCTATGCCCAGAGGGGGTGTCCAGTAGCGTCACACCCGAAGAAGGATGAGGCAGAGTTCCTGGAGACCCCAGGGGGGTGCAATACCGCAGGCGAAGGTCCTTTGGGGCTGAAGGTAGGGAGAAGGGACATCACCAGACCTGGTGTGATGCCTCCCAGAAGGGAATAGGCCAGGAGGGAACCAAAAGGTTGACCGCGCTGGACTCACCTAAGAAGGCACATGCCAACAGGTCGGGATTGCGTTCGCCAAGGGTGGATATGTGGAGCTCGTCGAGCAACCCCGACAGGAAACGCTGATAACTGGAGAGATCAGCTGCTGGGGAAGGGTGGACTGAGGAGGAAGACGAGGGAGCCGATGAGCTTGGAGGGTTATGGTCAGGCTGTACTGGGGAATGGTGGAACATCTGTTTGTCCATGGCTTGTAAATAAGGCAGGGTACAGTGCAGCCATGGCCCTTAACTGTTCCCAGGTAAGGGGCACTGTAGGATGAGAAAGTCCTGGGAGTGAAGGAGAGTTGGCACAGACAAGGGGACCAGGCACCTCCGAGGAGGAGCACGGCCTCTTTGCGGGCAAGGGGATCGGATGGGAGACCTCAAGGGAGGAGTCTGGGTGGTCCCAACAGACAAAGACAGCTCAACCGATCTGGAACAACCAGAGCTGAGCCCAATGGAAGAATTCCACCCGCAAGGCGACTGGGACTACATGAGCCCAAAAGGGTGGCCCCTGACCTCTAGAGAAGCTGTCCCCCTCGGGGGGGGGGGGGGAGACTGGTCTAGTGCTACGGCTCCTCCCCGAACCCCTGAGGGTTCCCAGAGAAGGTCGCCACACTGAATCAAGCCCTTTCAACCCCTCAGACTCTGACAAAGCCCTCTTCCTCAACACCAGCGTAGGCAGCTGGCACCCCATGATCAACTCCTGGGAGACAGTCGGAGGTGGAGCACCCGCCCCTGTCTGGGATGCCCCAGCCCATTCAGAAGTCGGGCTGGCTAGGACTATCGCAGGAGGGGGTACACCTCTGGAGTGGGTAGATGGGTCACCGATTCTGGGTTGCCCTGCAGTGCCCACCTGGGCACCCAACGGCTGGTTAGTGCCACTGACCCCGGTACCAATGGAATCCGTCCAGCTCCCAGGAGGGGGCTGAGTGGGGGCCAAAGCGCTGGACGAAGAGGAATCTCAGGATTCCGAGGAATCCGGGAGCCAGTCTGGGTCAGCCTCAGAGTCATCGTCACCCAAGGAGGCTCAGACCCAGACGACCCCATGATCTCTCTCAGCCACAATACCGTGAACGGCGTTGCAAACTGGTCTTGTGCTGCCCACGGAGCCACCACCATCCCCGGCACCATGAGCAGCGCCAGAGTCAGACAGGGCACTGGAGGCTGGCTCTGCACCACCACCCAGATCCCCAGTGCCGCAAGTGGCACTGGGATAAGGAGTGGCGCCAAGAGGCAGAGCGGAGGACGGTGCCAGCCTGGGCACTCCAGAACACGACACCGGGGGAGCCTTCACCTCTGAGTAGGCGACTGCCAAGATGGTGCCTCCCGTTCGGCCCCCAAGGAGACCAGACTGGGCCTCCTGCACCATGGGAGAGGTTCCCGCCAAGGCAAGGCTAGAAAGGATGGACATCCTCTCCTCCGTGGGCCACACAGTACCCAGAAGAAGGGTAAAGAACCCGGTGTTTTGTTTCCCCAAGTACAAGCCTGTCCCCCGAGAGTCAGCAGCGCATGTCCGGCCTTAAACAAGCGTGATTCTAGGACTCAATGGTCCATGGAGAAACAGGCGTCAAAACAATCTACAGTGCCTTCAGAAAGTATTCACCCCCCCCCCTTGGATTTTGTCACATTTTGTGATGTTGCAAACTCAAATTAAAATACATTTATATGAGATTTTTTTGTCACGTATCTACACAAATTACTCTATAATGTCAAAGTGGAATGAAACTTCTGGAATTTTTTGTACATGTAATTTAAAATAAAAACCTGAAATGTCTTGATTTGATAAGTATTCACCCCCTTTGCTATGACGCTCCAAATTGAGCTCAGGTGCATCCAATTTCCTTGCGATATCACTCAAACTTGAATGGAGTCCACCTGTGGTCAGTTCAAATGGTTGACATGATTTCAGAGGAAATACACCTGTCTGTATAAGGTCCCACTGTTGACAGTGCATGTCAGAGCAGAAACTCTACCATGAAGACCAAGGAGCTGTCTGTAGAACTCCATGATAGAATTGTGAGGAGGCATAGATCTGGGGAGGGGTATAAAAACATTTCTAGGGTGTTGAAAGTTCCCAGGAGCACAGTCAAGTCCATCATTAGGAAATTGAAAGATTACGGAACCACCCAGACTCTTCCTAGAGCAGGCTGTCCTCCCAAACTGAGCAACTGGGCAAGAAGGACCTTGGTCAGGGAAGTGACCAAGAACCCAGTGACCACCCTGACAGAACTACAGAGTTCCATGGCTGATATGGGAGAACCTGTCCAGAGGACAACGATCTCTGCAGCACTTCACAGATGTAGCCTCTATGGGAGAGTGGCTAGATGGAAGCCACTCCTGAGAAAAGGCCACATAATAGCATGCCTGGAGTTTGCAAGAAGGCATGTGGCAGACTCTGAGGCCATGTGGCAAAAGATTCTCTGGTCTGATGAAACAAAAATTTAACTCTTTGGCCTGAATGCAAAGTGCTATGCCTGGTGCAAACCGAACACAGCTCATCACCCGTGTAACACCGTCCCTACCATGAAGCATGGTGGTGGCAGCATCGTGTTATGGGGATGCTTTTCAGCGGCAGGGACTGGGGCACTTGTCAGGATAGCGGGAACAATGAATGGAGCCAAATACAGGCACATCCTTGAGGAGAACCTGCATCAGTCTGCAACAGACCTTGAACTGGGATGAAGATTTACATTCCAACAGGACAATGACCCCAAGCATACTGCCAAAGCAACACTGGAGTGGCTTCAGAACAAGAAGGTGAATGTCCTTGAGTGGCCCAGCCAGAGCCCAGACTTGAATCCCATTGAGAATCTGTGGAAAGACTTGAAGACTGTGGTTCACCAATGCTCCCCATCCAACTTGACAGAGCTTGAGCAAATCTGCAAGGAAGAATTGGCGAAAATCCCCAAATTCCGATGTGCAAAGCTGATACAGACATACCCAAGAAGACTCAAAGCTGTAATTGCTGCCAAAGGCGCTTCTACAAAGTATTGACTCGGGGGTGAATACTTAAGTAAACAAGATATTTCAGTTTTTAATGTTTCATATATTTTTGTTAAACAAAAATATTTTTGCTCCTTTAAATTGTGGAGTATGCTGTGTGAATCAAGGGGGAAAAAATCATTTCAATGCATTAAAAATTCTGGTAGTAACACAACAAAATGTGACAAAATCCAAGGAGGGTGAATACTTTCTGAAGGCACTGTATATTGTGGTTAGGGCCCAAGCAGGTCAAGCACCGGTCATGCTGGTCTGAGATGGAGAAAAGTCAGCCACAGGGACATCGCTGCATTGGAGGCCAGTCCATCACAGAAAATGTCTTCTTGTCCCTTGAACAAGACATGACCGAATGGCAAACACAACAAAATAAGATACTTGGCGGCATCGAATAAAAGGAAAGATCTTCCCAGTGAGATGGCGCAGAGAATGGAGGCAAAGCAGCTGGAGCTGACGGAGCCGACGGACTAGGCCACCGATGCACTTTCGAAGATTCTTATGAGCTTCACACAGGAGGTCCTTATTCGACGGCGGGAGAAGCAGAACTGGGGCTGAGGAGGCATCGACGACGGTTACTGGCCAACCCGCAAGCACTACGTAATACGTTGGCCTTGAGGGCGGCGCCATCCCTACTTTGACTCCTCCTGTCACGAAATAAAAAAAAAGCTCCCGTGGGGTCCTGATCTCCGGCTCAGTTCCCAACAGCGATGAATGGTGATGACTGACACAGATAAGATCACTGGCACTGGTTTTGGCTGCACGACCTTTGGAGGAGGCCGATACCAAGCAGGGACAGCCGGGGATATTGACCCTCCACATACTCCTGGGTGAGGACCGGGATGACTGGGGTCCTGGAGATCGATTTATCATGCCCCCAAGACAGCGATGACACTGAAGTAAAACCTCGACTGCTTTCAAGGCTGGCAAGTTCGATAGAAATTGCTATTAAGCGCTATACAAGCCATCCTCTGCAAGCAGAGCTTGGCTGAAGCCAAGCTGTCCTGCGGTCAGGGGAGTCGAGGAGCAGGAGAAGCATGATTCTGTCTTGGTCCCATGACTGATGGTGGTGTTTCTTTCTTTTGTGCTTCTTACCGTGGCAGGCAGGGCTTTCCCTGAAGGTCTCAAGCGCTTGACACATATCACGGAACTTCCCCATAAATGATGCTCCAATGCTGGCCCGAGCTGGAAGCAATGCTGAGGCTGACAAGGTGCCTGCAGCAACGGAGGCCACCTTGCAACCACCCTTGGTCTGCAGTTTTGGGTCTCAATCGGCTGGCTGAGAAGGCAAGCCTTACTGTCTTCGATGTGAGGATGGAAGCATTGTTTGGCAGACGCCGCAACAAGCAACACTGTGTGTTGTTCCAAGGCGGTACAGGCATAACATGTGTGAGTCCGTCCATGACATCTTCTGCCAGCATGTGATGCACTGTCTAAAGTCAGGCACGTGCTTCGCTTCCTCGTGTGTGTGTGTGTGTGTGTGTAGTGTTTTTTTTTTTTATTGAGTGTACTTTATCGAAATTTATACACAGGACAGTAACAACAATCATTACACACAACACCATCCCCAACTATTTACAATGGAGTGCATAAATCAGAGTATTATACTTGAAGGAGTGCAGTATGCTAGTCAGCTGTTCGGGTAATTACCTATAGACAATCTGGCAAAATTCTGCAAGTCTGGTGCAACATCAATAAATCAAAAGATTAATTATCAACCCCTAGATCCTCAGAGTGTAACTAAGGTATACAGTTTGCCCATTTTTTTTCTCTCACAAGGCAAGTCTAACGTGCATGCTGGCACACATTTTTTCCAGTTCGTAAGTTATCATGCAGCTCACTGTGCCATTCTTGGTATGAGAGTTTATTGGAGTCTGTCTAATGTCTAAGAACTAGTTTTTTGACTGATGCCTCCTTTCTCTTACAGAGACTTGTTGAACATTGCCCACCATGCAGATATCTACTGTGAACAGATCTTGGGAGACCGAGAAGGGGGTCCATTCGTACTTAAGTAGTGGACCAAAGGTTGTGAACTAATTCACACTCCCAAAAGACACGCAACAGTGTACCATTGGCTTTGTTGCATCTAGTACAGTTGCCTGACTGAATTTTGCCAATTTTGAAAAGTTTCACAGCAATAAAATAAAGATAGTTTAAAATGTTAACAAGCATGAGTCTAAGTTTATCATTTTAATGTGTACACAAAAGTCTTTCCAAATTTCTTCCCACCTGCATTATGTCTGGGGCATAACCTCACTCCAGTAGGGGAAGGTGCCATTGCCTTCCCATGGAAATTTGTTTAAGATAATGACTATACAAGTTAGAGATGGCGTAAGGCTGGGTGGCCACTAGTCTAAGGGTGTTTATTAATTCTTGGTGGGGAGATTCCTAGGGGATGGGCCCAAAGTGTTGGGCAAAGGCATGTGTAATCTGCAGGTATTTAAAAATCACCTTGCTGTTAACTCTGCATTGTGCTTGGAAGGAGGCGAAAGAGAGAGGCTCCCCACCAAGTAGGATGTGATTTACTGAAGGGATGTATCGCCCTGCTCATATTGACTGTTTTATAATCTGACTGCCAATCTTAAAGTTTGGATTCTGACATATGGGTTGTATAGTTCTCTTCGTGGAAGGAATGTGCAAAAGACGACAGCTGGTGGTGTACCTCAAGAGAAGTATGGATAGTTGTGTGTTTGAGGTTTGTGGGTAGTTTACTGGGGCTACATGCATCAGGGCCAAGAATGCAACACCTGAGTTGGAGCATAGATCATTTTCTACTGTAGGCCATCGGGGGTGTACCCCAGTGCTTCTAAGACGCGGTCACTGGAGCCCCATCTGAGGTACTTGCTTGTTGGGTGGCAAGATAAATTCAGAAATGGGGAAGGCGAAGAACTCCCTGAATTTTAGGTCTAGCCAGTTTAAGGTATGCTCTTCTGTGGCATTTATCTGCCCATAATAAGGCTAAGATTATGCTATGTATTTTGAAAAAACAGGTGTTAGGCAGCACAATGTTTAGCATGGTAAGGGGATACAAAAGTCTTGGTAGTACATTTATTTTGGTTACTGATAAGTGGGCCCACAATGCTAGGGGTAAAGATTTCCATCTCTGCTGGTCCTGTTTTATAGTGACTACCAGACTATCTAGATTGACCGATTTTAATTTAGAGATGCATCTATCTAGTTGGCCAATGTCTGCTCAGTTATGGCAGTGTTTAAAGGCATTACTTGGATCTTAGCAACGTACAAGTTTGTAATCTGAGAGTGCCCCAAAATCTGCTATCTCATAAAGCTGCAGGAAGAGGTGCATGAGGGTTTACAATATGCAGGAGGATATCATCTGCATAAACTGACAACTTACATGAAGAGTTTCCTAATGAGATCCCTTGTATTTCTGGGTTGTTTTTGCGCTCCACAGTGAGAAGCTCCAGAAACAAGTTAAAGAGCAAGGGTGAGTGGGGACATCCTTGCCGAGTATCCCTCTTCAGTTGTGTTGGGTCTGATATGACACTACTGCATGCAACTCTAGCTAGGGAGCTAGAATATAAGACCTTGAACCAAGTTATAAAGGAATCTAGAAAGTCAAGCTTTCCCAGGGTTGCAAAGAGGAAAGGCCACAATACCCACCTGAAGGCATTCTCCTGCGTCCAGTGACGCCAGAGCCACAAGGGTATCCAGGTTCCCGGACACAGAGAAGATGTGGGAGAGTTTCTGCATGTGGTTTGATGAGACCCTATGTGGCATGAATCCCACTTGTTCAGGGCCCGTTAGGTAACCCCACACTCTATTCACCTTATCAGTTAGAATTTTTGCCATGATTTTGATGTCCTGGTTTATTCAGGAGATGGACCTGTCACTATTCGTATGTGTTGTGTCTTTACCCAGTTTAAACAGAGTGTCAGTGAGGAGAGCTGTGGATAGTGAGTGGTCATGGAGACCCTCTTTGTGTATATGCTCAAAAACCCAGGTGAGTACTGGGGACAGGTCTGACTCAAAGGTTTTGTAAAAACTGGCCAGAAAGCCAGCAGGGCCCTGTCAGAGGGCAAAGATTTAATGACTCGAGAGTTTGGCTGACGTTAGAGGGTAGCCAGGATTTCTTGCTATTTTGTTGTGAGAGCAGGGAGCTGAATAGTACTGAGGTATGCCTCGATGTCTTGGTTTGTGGGTATAGGTTAGAATGCCTGGTATAATTTCTGTTAAAAACTCTGGAATTCCCTAGCTATGTCTCCTTCGTGGGTCTTAAGGGAACCATGTTCATCATATCAAATAGCTGTTATGGTTTGCTAGCTTCCTGCTTTTTAAGTCAAATGGCCATGAGCTTACCTGCTTTCTCACCTTGATCTGTGTATTTGACTTGGGATCTGAAAACAGCATATTTGGCCCTTTGCCTTAATAATCCTTCATATTTTTCTCTAAAAGCTTGTAGATTAATCCAAAATGTTCTATGGTAGTTGGGGAAAGTTTGGCTTCAGAGCACCTTATTTCTTTTAGGAGGTTTAGACTTTTTTTTTCCTGTATTGAAGCAAGTCTCATGAGTTTGCCTCTGATGGTGTACTTGAGGGCACTGAAAAACGAATCCAGGTGCGTGGTCATATCTTCATTCTCCCAGCCGGCCCGGTGGCGCAGAGGGTTGAGACGCTGGATGCCACACCTCGCCCCACGCTGGTGACCCGGGTTCGGGAACGGACTCAGGTTGCCGGGGGTCGGCAGGGGCAGGGAGGGATTGTGAGTCCGTCGGACAGCTCTCCCTCTCCGGGGAAGGGGTTCTCAGGTGTTGGCATTCTGGTGACCTCTGGCAGAGGCTAGGGGGTGGTGTGCTGGTACCTCACTAGGGTGGGTGAGTTGGGGCATGGCGCTGGGAGGGATCGCGTGCGCGCTTCCCCCCCTTGGCGTCACTGCACACCCCTCTCACAAGAAAAATGAGAAAATATGGCACATGGTCGTGGCAGCTTGATGGCCGTCAAGGGACGCATGGCCTTAGGGACACCACTGTGGCTACTGGATCCTAGTTCAGTGGGAGGTGGGACCTCCGTCACTGCACTAGCAGTGGGGGTTCCTGGGGCCGTGACAGAGTGGACAGCAGCTGGATGCCTGGACGGAAGCAGACCGAGGTGCCACCAGGTAAAAGGACTAACAAAATATAAATATATATATATATCTCCATTCTCCCTTATAAAGTTTGCTATAAAACTCTTGTATCCTGGAGGTCAGGTTCTTATCTTTTAAGAGTTGCATATTCGACCTCCAAAGATCTCTATCTGATCCCTGCGCAAAGGCCATCTGGAGCATAATAGGTGACCGGTCTGAGAGGACCCTGTCTCAAATCTGACGATGTATGTTGTGAAGACTGGTACTGATAAGAAATTAGTCTATGCTAGAGATGGAAATTACTTACTCACCATAATTCTTTATCTTCCAGAATATCTTCACCATTCATTACGGACTGGTCTGTGCTGGAGACGCTAGGACCCCGAAGGAGCATATGTCTTTAAATTTCTTGAGCTACAGGACTGTCGGGTACAGCGTCGCCCACGAGGTGGACACATGATGTGGCACTCGTGGGCTGACCAGTAATCAACACCAGCCCCCTGCTCTCCTCAATTCTATTTGCCAGGAGAGGAAACAATGGGCAAGAAAAAAGAAAGGATGGGGCAAGTTTGCCCAAGGGATAGGAAACAGATACAGGATACAAAAAGAACAAAGCAATAAAACTCAGCTACCAGAGAAGAGAAAGAAGAGGTGGGAAGGGAGGGCTTAGGTAGTGGGTTAACTGGACAGAGAGAGAGAGAGAGAGAGAGAGAGAGAGAGTAGCAGGGATCACGATCTCCCAGTAGGAGAGCACTGCTTTCCTAAGAGTTGGCTTCATTGCAACTGCAGTGAAATTTACCTGTGCTCCTTTGTAGATTATATGACTTTCAGGCAAAGTCAAAAGTCTCAGAAATCCCATATACCTAAAGCAAAGGTAAGGAAATTAATCCTCGAGGAAGGTTCCACTTCCCTGTAAGACACAGGGATACTAGTTGAGGTATAAGCCCTGATACTGTGTGCCAGCAAGGCCCTCCACCTACAGATTACACTATGCATGAGATACAATTAACAGAAAGAGATGAATATTGAAAGGGGTCCATACGGGTTTTGGAGCATCAGAAGGAAAATATGTTCTATTTTGCTGTGTATGTCTTTCTAGTGGAAGGTTTACATGCAGCCAAAACTATTTCAGAGACATTCGGAGATACTTTTGTACCTGTTCACTGCTGTCTCTTCATGAGTCAACCCTGAAGGAGAACGGAATGCAGGTTGGGACAGACCAGCTGACTATGAGTCAGCAGTCTGTCCTGAGTGGTAGAGTCCTTGTTTTGGTGACAAACTCTGTTCAACAGAGGAAACCTCATCTGCCAAAGCTAGCAGGGAGCCACTAGACCCATCTTGCCACCCCCAATGTGCCTCCAGCTTAAGTAGCACTCTCTGGATGACAGGGACCAGAGGGAATGCATACAGAAACAGATTTTGCCATGCCAGTCAGAATGCATCCTGACAGAAAAAATGCCATGTCCTTTATTTCTGGAGCAGAATCTAGGCAGTTTGATGTTGAGTGCGGATGCAATAAGGTCCACATCTGGGTTGCTGACTCTTCGAATAACTATCTCATGGCATCGGGAGCTAGTGACCACTAGTGAGGATTGGCCTTTGTTTAACTGAGCTCATCTACCAAAGTGTTCTAGACTCCTGGCAGACAGATTGCTTGAAGAAGGATCCCCTGCTCCAGGCACCATTTCTGCACATTCACTGCCTCCCCGCATAGCGTGTGCTCCTCCCAGTTTGCTGACGTACTTGCCTGTCTAGAGAAGGACTGTTTTGTGGCTAAGTCCATTAAGGCTTTCAAAACATACAAAACTGCTTGCACCTCCAACGCACTTATGTAGAGAGGAGTCTCTGCCAGGTCTCAGATACCCTGTGCCTGAAGGCCCTGGCACTGGGCTCCTCACTCAAACAGGGAGGTACCTGTGGTAAGAACCACCCCAGCACCAGCTGAGAGAAGGTGAAGCCCTGGAGGAGGCTTTCCTCCAACGACCATGACATGAAGGACTTCACCAGAGGTTTGGTCACCTGAATGGGGGTAAGTCTGAGGATGTGATGCTTGTGACCATTGTGCACTGAGCATCCACTGAGTTGTGTGCAGGCGTGCCTGGGGCACTGTTAAGACTGGAGAAGCTATCAGACCCAGTATGCACTGCATGGAATGGGGTTTTATTGCCTTGTGCTCCATGATGTAGCATGCCATCTGTAGGACTGCTCACAGTCTGCATTCTAGAAGTAAGGCCAGGGCCCAGGTTGTGTCCAGTACATCTCCTATGAACTCCTGGGTGGGTTCAAGCTGAGACTTTGAGGAGTACACCAAGACTCCCATGGACATTAGGATCTAACAAGGCAGTAGCCACTGCCCTTCTGGACTCCTGTTTGGATGGTCTTCAGATTACCCAGTCATCCAAATATGGAAAGATGTGGAGTTCCAACTTTCTGAGGTGTGCTCAGAGTACTGTGAAGCATTTTGTAAAGACTCATGGTGCAGAGGAAAGCCCAATGGCCATGAAGGACTCTGAACTGGTAATGCTGTCCCATCACAACGAAACACGGGTTACTCACCAGCAACAGTAGTTCTAGGAGGGGTATATGATGTTCATCCACACTTTCTGGCAGTGTCCTTTCCCTTTAAGATGTGCCGGAAAGTCTTCAAGCTGGCTCCTCTCACCACCCGGGTGGTAACTCCCTCGGCTCCACGCCATGATGCCAGATTTTGCCTGCTGAAAGTAGTGCGTGTTCGACGAAGCTAGGGTGATCAGGTGGGTCCTTGTGGATGATCATCATATACCACTCCTAGAAAGTAGCTACGTAAGACCTAACTGTGGGAAGACCCAGTGGAGGCGTGACAGGCATGAGGGAGGCACCCCTCATCCCATCACTGGGCAGGCTTAGAGGAGGAGGGGGGCCTGGCTGAGAGACCACCAGAGCCTCTCCCTCCTGGCTTACAGACAGCCGAGGCCACTGACTTGGGCCAAGGTCGCCAAGCCTGAGCCTGCTGGATAGCAGGTTGCTGGGCTGGCTTGGCTGCAGG
The DNA here is from genome assembly GCA_016271365.2 of Neoceratodus forsteri. Taxonomy (NCBI): domain Eukaryota; kingdom Metazoa; phylum Chordata; order Ceratodontiformes; family Ceratodontidae; genus Neoceratodus; species Neoceratodus forsteri. Next base: position 820,300,653 of record CM028137.1, on the reverse strand, counting down.
AGTGGAGGTGGACAGAAAGGGCTTTAGTTTTTGATACTGCTTGGAGCCCTTGTGGTCCTTCTGGGCAGATGTTATGGAGTCCAAGGTGGCACTGGACTTCTCTTTGAGTGTGAGGTGACCCTCAACCCCGGGCCCGAACAGGTCAGTGCCCAGAAAAGGGACATCTGCCAGAATGTGCTGAGTGTCCACCGTGAAGGTCGAGACCCTCAGCCAAGCTCTGCAGCACATGGCCACTGAGGCTGCCACGGAGCAGGCACAGGAGTCCCCAATGTCCATGGCAGTCTGGAGCTGTTGCTTGGCCACAGCCAGTCCCTGGTGTCAGACCTGTCTGATCGTGGTCTGAAGGTTCGCAGGCAGATGAGGAAGCACCCCATCTAAGGTGCCCAGCAGGGTGTGGGAGAAATGGGCCATGAGGAGGGCAGAGTTCACCTGGCAGAGGCCAAGCAAGGAGGCAGCATAGATCTTTTTAGCTGCGTGGTCCAACTTCTTGGACTCCTTATCAGGCAGCTTGTCAACATCCCCGGTGTTGCCAGAGTGCTGGAACACAGAGTCGGCCACCAACCCCTTGGCTGAGGGGTGCTCTGTGAATCCTGAAAGGGATCCAGTGGGCACCGCATACTTGCGGGCCATCCGGGCAGAAGGCGCAGGGCGGGAAGTGGGACGCTGCTAGAGCTCCAGGGCAGGCCAAGAATGGTTTCTGCTACTGGGAAAGCCTCAGTCAGACAGTCTCCCCGGTCGAGGATCTTGGTCAACGGGAAACGAGCCAGGTTCTGGATGGGCTCCATCTTCATACCCGTCGACTCAGAGCTCAAAAAGAGGAGGCCCACGAAAGAGGATGGACCTTCGTCCGTCGCGAGATCCCCAACGGACTCCACGTCGACGGACGGGAGTGCAGCGAACCCTCGAACTCTGAAGAGTTGTCAAAGAGTGTTGCTCGCTGAGTCCCACTGACTCGGCGGATCGTCAGGGGTGACTATGACCGGGAAGCCCCTTGGTTGGCCGTGACGCCTTAGTCAGAGCACCAACCATCAGCTGGTTGGGTGGCGGTTCCACCACAATCGGCGGATAAGTCGGAGTCTGCAGAGTCGGGACAGTCTTAATCGGTTCTGTTGGCGGAGTCAGCCTTTCGGGGCAACAGCCAAGTGATGGCCGGTGTAGAAACTGGGGTCGGTCTGGCAACAGTAAACACCAGCTGTTGCCACATCAAGTCCTCGTAGCATAGATGCAACCTGCGCCGAAGCCTCTCCTCACATGAGGAGGACAAGGATGAAGAACAACATCGGCGCCGCTTCCCGTGGTGCTGAGAGTGTAAGTGCCGATAACAGCGGAACCACCTCGACCCAAGGGAAGAGGACCGAGACCTCCGCTGCTGGGGGGACCAGTGCTGGGGCTCGGAGGGAACCCGCGACTGCTGAGGCTCCTCCTGGTCAGGGTCAGGGACGAGATGCAGTGGGTCAGCAAACTGATCCGTCCCTCCAATGGTCTGCATCAGGACCGGGGTCCTAGACAAGGAAGTATCGGCCTCTTTGGTAGATAACTGGTCTGATGCATCGAGAAAAATCTCAGTTGGGGCTTCGACCAGCGTCTCAGCAGACAGGCCCAACGGGGTTACTGTGGAGCCAGCAGCCAAGGCCAAGGATTCGACCATAGTCAAATCCGGAGAAGCGCAGAATCAGAGGCCCTCAACTGAGAGCGCTCCCAATCCCATGAATGACTAGTCTTTTCCATCTTAGATTCTTCTTTAGATTTGGATTTGCTGGTGGGTTCCTGACCGAATGTCAGCAGGGACTGGGACAATTTCTTGAAAGAGCTGTAAAAGTTGAGCCCAGCAGAAGCAGCATGAAGGCAGAAGCAGAGGAGGAATGGGCTGCAGCCTGGGCCGCCTCCTCTTCAAAAGCCGCAAGCTGTTCAGCGGGCCCCACAGCCACAGAGACCACCCAATAGGCATCTATGGATTTGACCGGCGGGTTCCATTGCTCTAGGCGGCCCAGTTTCAGGCGGGCAGCATGGTCCTCCAGGACAGAAGAATGAAATGGTGATCATAGCCGAGCCCCAGGCAGTAGGCGCACAGGACGTGAGGGTTGGTCCTTGACATCTTCTGCTCATAAGGGCACCGGCAGAACCCAGGGGGCGACTTCTCGTCCATTGCGGTCGCAATCGAAGATCAAATTGAAGACTAAACTCATGAGAATTGGTTTGGAAGTAGTTCCAAATAATTTAAGTGCCAGGGCCTACTCAACGTGGGAGCAGTAAGGAGGGAACTTGCCAGGGCCTACTCAACGCGGGAGCAGTAAGGAGGGAACTTGCTTCTTCCAGTGGAAAATAAGATCTGGCATCATGGGGCAGAGCCGATGCAGTTACCACCCGGGTGGGTGGGAGGAGCCAGCTTGAAGACTTTCCCGCACATCTTAGAAGGAAACGACACTGCCAGAAAGTGTGGCTAGAAATGAAAATTACGTACCTACCGTAATTCTGATCTTTCTGTGCATCTTCACAATTCATCACTGTTGGGTATCTGCCGGAGGTCAGGACCCCGCAGGAGTTATTTTTAGGTAGAGTGGAGCCATCGACCATCAGCGCCGCCGAGGCCGACTTGCACTGTGTGGCGCTTGAGGGTTGGCCATTAGGCTGCGTCGACTCCTCCTGCCTACCAGTTCGGAGTCGCCGGAGAGGTAAGAGGAAGGGAGTGGAGGGTGGGACAAGGAAGTCCAAGGGACAGAAAAAGGAAAAGATATATGAACCAAAAGGAGAAATAACGACAGAGGACAGGAAGGGAGAAGAGTTGGCAACTAAAGGGATTGGGAGGGGCCCCAATCTGTGGAAAAGGAAGAGGAGCTGGGGTGGATAAAGAATTTAGGCAGAGAGGGAAGAAGGTCAACACATCCCAGACCCTGGTCCGTCTCCAGATTGCATAGGAACTGCAAGAAGTAGCAAAGGCTTTCTGTCAGAATTCAAGGCACGGAATAACTGGCAAACACTCCAGATGAGCAGAGTCTGCTATTCTGGAAGAAGGATAGGATACAGGAAATTAACACCTTCTCAAGAAAAGATTACTGGTGAAAAAAGGGGAGAACATTTTTTTTTTTTTTTTAATAAACGAGGAGAAAGAGGTTGGACGGGAACAGGGAGAAGGAAAGAAAGGAGGGCAACTGTCAACTCCCACTCCAGAGGGGTGGAGCCAAGGCACTGGAGAAGAAGTGCCCCCCCTGCTGTCCATGCTACCTGGAACATTATCCCCCTCTGTGCCCCCGTTTTACCCCACTCCTAAAAAAGGAGAGGGGAAAGGATGGGCACAGAGAGGGAGGAGGACCCAGAGACTGAGGCCCCAGGGGGACGGAGGGTGGGATCATGATGAATGGTGAAGATGCACAGAAAGATCATAATACGGTAGGTATGTAATTTTCAGATCTTATCTGTGTCAGTCCTCACTATTCATCACTGTTGGATGTAACGAGCCCCCCGCTTTTTTACATCCTAAGGATAAAACTCTTAGCTCTCAGTGGGTGACACACTCAAGAGGGGGAACCTCAGGCCTGGAGAGGCCCGAGAGTGGGGAGAGGAGCGGAGTTCCCGGAAGGGAAGAAGTTGCCCCGACAAGCGCCATCTCGCTCTACGGGAGAAGAGATAGGTTCCCTGGTGAGTGGAGTTAATCACCCTACGCCGGGCCAAGGGTGACAACTGGGAAAGACGCAGCCATGCCGTCCGCCTAGTGCAGATCGCTGTCCCTCCGACCCTGGTAGCTACCACGCTGGCATCATAGGATGCCCTCGCTTGGTGCCTTGCTAGCTCCAGGCCACGCGCAGAGAGTGCAATGGCTTGTCTGGTTTGCTCCGTATCAGGCAATGAGGCTAGGAGCTGACCCAGCCTGGACCACAAGAACATGTCATAGGCTGTATAGTGGGCCTGATGTTCTGCGACAGAGAGCAGCAATCGTGCAGAGTAGAACGTCCTCCTCCCCTAGAAGTCAAAATCCAAGGAATCTTGATCAGGGGGCCAGTCACTGTGCAGGGCACAAAGCCCATCAGGAGTGTCCAGCTGCGTCAATCCTGACAGAGGATGAGGCATGGAACCTGGAGACTCGGGGGTGCAATACTGTTGGCAGAGATCCCTAGGGGGCAGTAACTCCAGAGAAGGGCCTCTGCCAGGAAAGCAATGACGCCTCCCAGTAGGCCAGGGGGGCACCACAAGGGTGTCCTCGCTGAAGTCGCCTAGAAAGGTGTGCGCAGAGTGCTCTGGATTGCTTTGAGTGGGAGGGGTGATGTGCAGGTCCTCCAACATCCTCACGAGGAATCGCTGATACTCCACAAGATCAGCAGCTGGGGAGATGTGGACAGATGGCTCCTCTCCCCCAGAAGAGGAGGAGGAGGAGGAGGAGGAGATGAGGAGCCAGAAGACCTCAAATGCTCAGAGGGTGGCTGCTTGGGGGGGAGGTTGAAAAACCTGTCTGTCCATTGCCCTAATGTATGCAGGGAATCGAGCAGCCACGGCCCTGAACTGCTCTCAGGAGAGAGGCCCGCTAGGAGCAAGGATGCCTGGGAGCGCCGGAGAATGTGGCAGAGGAATAGGGACAAAGCCGACAAAAGAAATTGACTGACCTCTGCCTGGGCTAGGGAGTGCACCAGGAACATCAGAAGATGAAGGTGCTCTGGAAGACTCCGCAGCCGACAGCTGAATAACCATACCGCACAGACCCCATGCCCCTCGACCCCTCGGAATCCAAAAGCGCCCTCCTCCTCAAGAAAGCCAGCCTAGGCAACTGACAGCCCTGGTTGGCCCCAGAAGGAGCTATCCAGGACGCAGCACTCTCCCCTTCCATGGGTGCTCTGATTGGCCCCAAAGTTGGGCGATCTAGGCACACCACCTGAGGGGGTACCACCGCTGAGGGGTCAGAGACCCCCCCCCCCCGAGGCCGGGCTGCACTGCAATGGTGGCTACACTGCTGCCTGCTGGTCAGAACCCTTGACCCAGCCCTGGCAGTCACTGTCCGCTCCTCAGAGGGGGGCTGAGTCCGGCCTGTTGGGGACACTACGAGGGTGCCCATGCCAGCAGCTAACTCCAAGGAGCCAGACTGCCTGTCTGACTCAAGAGTCCGACTTCTCCTCCGAAGAGGTGGAGATCGAAGCCCTGTGCCAAACAGCTGGCGGGCGCCTGCTGCCATCCCGACCAAATAGGGTACCAGAAGCAGAGACCGTACCCGAGTTGGTACCAGCATCCTCCGCAGCACCGCGAACGGTGGTAGAAGAGGACACGGCTCCAACCAGGGCAGCAATCCCAGAGTCAGAACCTGACAGCGCCGTCCTGCCCCACAGTGCCGAGGACAGAAACAGCGCCGACGGCTCTGACAGCGCTCTCGGCGCCAAGGCCAGAGACCCCCACGGTGCTGTGCCCATGCCTGGAACCAGGAACAGCCCTGGAGCTGGACACGGTGCTGTGCTCAACTTCGACGCTGCGGATGGCGCCGAGGTGAGAAAAAGTCAGAGATGGCACCATAGAATCTCCCACAGCGCCACTAGCACCATCGGCTCTGCGAATGGCACAGACAGCAGCCACAGTGCCGAGCGACGGACTGGAACTGCCGCCGACACTGTCAGGACCTGCGGCGCCACGAACGGCGCCGACCCGGGCCTTCTGAGCTGCGGGTCCGACACCAGGGGAGCCTTCACCACTGAAGGGGAGAATGCCAATGCGGTGCCTCCTGCCCGTCCCCGGAGGGAACAGATTGGGCTTCCTGCACCGCAGGAGGAGCCTCGGCCACGGCTAGGCGACAAAGGTAGAGGCACCTTCCTCCTTGGATCATACAGAACCAGGAGGGGAACCCGGAGGAAGGCCAAGAGAATGTGGCTTGGCCCAACGAGTGCGTGCCCGACCCCCAAAAGTCGGCGGACCTCGCCCCACTTTCCACATGCCCTGTTCAATGACCCGGCGGTCCATGGAGAAGCAGGCGTTGCACGAATCCATGTTGTGAAGCAGGCCAAGACACACGAGGCAACAGTGTGCTGGTCGGTGACGGAGAACTTACGGCCACAAGGGCACCGCCGCATTGGGGGCCGTCCCGTCTTCGAAGATTTCTTACCATCCGACCGAGACATGACCTATGAAAAGAAACACCAAAACAAGACTCTACGTCGCAAAATTAAACGAAAGGAACAACCTAACCAGGTGACGTTGAGTAGGCTATCAGAACCTGCAGGAGAACAGACGACAAACCACGGCTTAGAGTCGACAGAGTCAGAAACGAAAAATGGAAATTACGTACCTACCGTAATTCTTGATCTTCTTGGACGAGTCTCCACCACTCATTCACACTAATGGGATCAGCGCCGGAGGCACTAGGACCCATCGGGAGCAAACTTTTTTGCTGGAAGGTCGGCGTCTGAGACGGCGCCGTGAAGAGGGGCACCGCGAGCCTCAGCTCATGCGGTAATGAATATCTCGGCGTCGACCTTCCAACCGCCTCAGTACCTTTTTTCCTGAGGAGGTGCAGCCTAACTAACCTAGAAGGATAGCCTAACCAAAAACCGGACATAAGATAGTTCGGAAGACCCGTATAAGAAGGGTCAACAAAGAAGTCTTCACAGCCTAAAGATTTGAGGGAGTGAAGAGCAACAACAGAGGTGAGCTCGGGGGATGGAGGGTGGGCATGTGAATGAGTGGTGGAGACTCGTCCAAGAAGATCAAGAATTATGGTAGGTACGTGATTTCCATATCTTCCTGGACATAAGTCTCCACCACTCATTCACACTAATGGGAGAGTACCGAGCTAATAATCCCCTGAGAAGGCGGCAGAAGAGACCAAGAGCTCACAGCTTTAGGACAGAAGTCCATTAAGGATGGTTCTGCCAAAGGACAGATGTCGTCTGGCATGGACATCCAGGGCATAGTGTTTAACGAAAGTATGCACTGAGCTCCAGGTAGCCGCAATGCAAATATCTGCAATGGGAACGTTGTGGATTTCTGCCAGAGATGCCGCTACTGCCCTAGGAGAGTGAGTGTACACTCTGCCCTCCAGCTTAACCTGCGCCATGGAATAACAGTGGTGAAGGCATGCCACCAGCCATGCTGAGATACACCTGAGAGCAACAGGTTGACCCAGCCGGGTCTCACTGAAAGAAACAAACAGTTGTTGAGCTTTATGAAAGTCCTTTGTTCTATCTAGATAGAAACGTAAAGCTCTCTTGACATCCAGGGAATGAAGAGAACATTCTCCTTCATTTTGGAAGTCCGCAAAGTAAGAGGAAAGGACTAAAAGTTGGTTTAGACGGAACTCCGAAACAACCTTAGGAAGAAATTTAGGATGGGTTCTAAGGACTACTCTGTCTTTATGGAACACAGTATATGGAGGGTCTGTGACCAAGGCATGTATCTCAGAAACCCTATGGGCTGAGGTAATGGCCACCAGGAAGGCCGTTTTCCCAGGTGAGAAATTTTAGCTCACAGGTAGCCAGAGGTTCGAAAGGCTTTCGAGTGAGCATGTCTAGCACAAGATTAATGTCCCAGACTGCGACTGGACATCTTATAGGAGGTCTGATATGCAGAATTCCCTTAAGAAACCTCTTAACCACAGGTAACTGAGCTAGTGACAAGGAAAGTACCGGCTCATGATAAGCTGAAATGGCACAAAGGTGAACTTTGACTGTTAGAGTACTGCAGACCTGAATTTAAGAGGTCTAAGAGGTACTCCAAAATTTTATCTGGTGGGCAGGAAAAGGGATTTAAAGAGGATTTTGCACACCAGAGTGAAAAACGCTTCCATTTGGCTGTGTAAGTTTTTCTAGTGGCTGGCTTCCGCGCAGCTAAAAGAATATCTGAAACCCTACAAGAGACATTGAACCTGTTCACTTCTATCTTTTCAGGAGCCAATCTTGAAGGTGAAGCAACCTCAAGTAGGGATGAACAACAGGCCCTTGAGTCAAGAGGTTCACCTGAAGTGGGAGTGGTTTCGACGGAGCTGCTGACATACTGTTGAGTAGTGGAAACCACATTTGTCGAGACCAGAAGGGAGAATGAGGATCATTTTGTCCCCCTGGGATTCGAACTTGAGAAGTACCCTCTGAATCAGAGGAAGAGATGGAATGGCGTATAGAAAGCATTTTGTCCACTGCAGCCTGACAGAAAATGCCAGGCCCTGGATTTCTGCAGCAGAAGAGAGGCAGTTTTGTGTTGAGTGGGGATGCAAAACAGTCCGGGTCTGGAGTTCCTCACTCTGCGAATATTGACTGAACTATGGCTGAGTCGAGAGACCATTCGTGAGGATCCGTCTCTGTTCTGCTGAGGCGGTCTGCCAGTTTTTCTGTACTCCTGGCAGGTAGACCGCTTGAATTAGAGACTTGTGCTGCAAGCACCATTCCCACACTCTCATCGCTTCCCTGCATAAGGGGTAAGAGTGAGCACCGCCCTGTTTGTTGATGCAATACATCACTGCTTTGTCGTCCGTTTGAAGGAGAATGCTCTTGTGACAGAGAATGTCCTTCAACGCCCGGACCGCATAAAGGACGGCTCTCATTTCCAAGACATTTATGGAAGCTGGGACTCAACCTGAGTCCACGTACCTGGAGTGTGGAGAGCCTGACAGTGAGCCCCCCACTCCATCAGGGACGCGTCTGTGGTAATGGAAATCTGACGATCCAGAGGAGCAAAGGGATACCTTCTAGGAGATTGTTCTCTTGAGACCCACCAGGTGAGCGACCTCTTTAGAGGTTCTGTCACCTTGATGAGAAAGGACTGCGGGTGAGTGGTTGGGGACCACTGAGTACTGAGCATCCACTGAGAAGTTCTCATGTGAAGGTGTGCTACGGGTACAGTGAACACCGAGGATGCCATGAGACCTAGCATCCGTTGCATTGAGAGAGCCGGAACCGAGTTGATCTCCCCAATGTGACGGGCCATCTGAAGGATATCGCGCCTCCTGTCCTCTGGAAGAAAAGCCTTCGCACAGGAGGTGTCCAGAAGAGTTCCTATAAAAAGGAGTCTCTGGGAGGGCTGCAGCTGCAATTTTTTGAGGTTTAGTAGGACTCCCATGGACGTGAGAAAGCTTGAAGCCGTGGCTATGGCTTCCAGAGTCCCCTGCCTGGAAGGACTTGCCAGAAGCCAATTGTCCAGATAAGGGAACAACTGAATTCCGATCTTTCTGAGATGTGCTGCGAGAACTGCACAACACTTAGTAAAAACTCATGGTGCCGAGGATAGCCCAAAGGGCAGGACTCTGAACTGATAATGCTGTCCCAGAGCTACAAACCTTAGGAATTTGTGATGCTTTAGGTGAATAGAGATGTGCTAGTAAGCATCCTGCATGTCTAGGGAGGCTAGCCAGTCGTGCTGATGAAGCAAAGGTAGCAAGCTTCCTAGTGAAATCATCTTGAATTTCTCCTTGGGCTGAAATTTGTTTAGTTTTCTGAGGTCCAAAATGGGGTGCATGCCCCCGGTTTTCTTTAGAACCAGAAAGTAACGGGAGTAGAACCCTGTGTTCTGTTGATGCAGCGGAACTACTTCTACTGCCCTGTTGTTCAGAAGGCCCTGAATCTCAGAGGCAAGAAGGTCTGACTGAAGGGTTGACAGCCTGGGCTGTCGTTTGGGGGAGGGGGGGACGATCTGGAGGGGTCTCCACAAGACTGAGTGAATATCCCTCTCGGATTATCCAGAGGACCCATTTGTCTGAGGTTATGGACTTCCATTGATTGTAGAAGTGTGTCAGACGATCTACCACCGCTGAGGAAGAGTCCACCTCGGGCAGCTGAGGTGGGACTTGGGCCAAACAACTCAGAAGGTGGCGCAGGGCGCTTTGGATCCTTGCGCCTTCTGTTGCGTTTTCTTTTGAGGCTGGGGGACTTGGTTTTTATGAAAACTTCCTCTGCCTTTGCCTCGAAAGGACTGACAGTTATGGAACTGGCGTTTAACACCCCCTCGAGAGGGGACAGGAGGAGGTTGAGCCAACTTAATGGCTGACCTAGTTTTTTGTGTAGCTTCTAGAGCCTATTCTACTTGAGGGCCAAAGAGATGCACACCATCAAAAGGCAACGCCATTACTGCTGCTGTGCGTCATTCGTGAAACCTGACGTGCACAGCCAGGAATGATGGCGGGTACAAATGCCAGCCACCGCCACTCTGGAAGCAGTATCGAAAGCATCCATAGCCGCTTTAACCTGCTGGTTGTTGGATTCGATACCCCTGGTAATGGTTTGAAGAAGCTCTGACTTTGTATCTGATTCAGGTAGAGCTTCAACCATCTGTTTGAGCGAATGCCAAAGAATATACTCATATTAAGAGAAATAGCCCTGGTAGCTGACAATACGCATACCCAGTGTGGAAGCAGCAAAGACTCTCTTACCTAAAGTGTCTGTCTTATGAGATTCTTTGTTAATAGGTCGAGCTGTAGTAGTTTGGGGGAGGACGACCTTATTCTCTGCCAAAACTACAATAGGATCTGCAAAGGCTTGGGACGCCAAAATGGGTCAATCCTTGGGGGCTGAGTATTTCCTATCTATGGATTTGGCCACCGAAGCAATGAGAACAGGATTACTCCATACCATTTAAGACAGCATCTCAAAGGATGGCTGTACCGGAGGAGTCAAATCCGTAGGTATCTCCGGAACAAGGAGATATTGGAGTCCTAGCAATTTCCCAGGATCGATGTCTGTCATTTAGAGAGAAAGAGCGGAAATCAAGTTTTTCAGCAGAGACTTAAAAGACAGATCCTCGACCATAGGCTCTGCAGCAGGAATAGATCCTGTTTCTTCCACTTCATCGCTCAGCCTAAGGTCTGGGTCAGGCTCAGTGTCATCTCCTGACAGTCCAGGAGGGACTGAATGGACAGGAAAGGAGTGGAAATCAGATGGCAATGAGGAAGGAAAAGGGTTAAAGGAGGAGTCCTGAGAGGTGGACGACACCCTAAGGACCCCCGGCATCGCAGAAAGCACGCTGCACCGATGAGCGATGCTGAGGATAGGTGCCGAAAGCCACACTGCGCCGACAAGGCGCACGGCGCCGACAGGCTGGACAACGCTTCGACGACACATGGCGCTGATGAAGCGCACTGTGCCAAGTAACTCAACCGCATCGGCGCCGAGCATGCCATCGATGCAGAGGGCATCGAAAATACCCCAAGACTCAGAAAAACAGGATTTCAGGAGAAGGGAGGGAGGAGGAGGAAGAAGAAGAGCAGGAGATAGAGGCAACAATGTGGCCCACTGCGCCGCAGCCATATTGGGTGGGGGAGACACCTTAGCGTGGAGTCGACGGCACCGAAGACGGTGCCGCGCGACCAGGGAGGCTCAACTACCCTACCTGGTCTCCCAAGAAGCCCGAAGGCCCTTGAGTGACCGGGCCAGGCAGCTGGACCAACCTCCGAGCTCACTGCTCCATAACAGCAGCCCACTGATGAAACTGCTCATCTGAAGACCTACCAGAGGGCGGGGTAGGGCTCCGATGTCGAAGATGTCAGCTACCAGAAACAGAAGCTGGCTCCGAAGGAGGAGACAGGCAACTAGCTCCAATAACCGACCGTCTATGCTCAGACATATCAGAGGGCGACCTCGAGTGATGCCTTCTCTTTTTTGACCTATAGGCCGAAGAAGAGCTCGAGGCCGAACGGTGCTGAGAATGTGACCGTTTATTTTTATGCTTTCAAGGGGACCGCCCGCCCCCTCGGGCATTGGACTGACCCCCCCCCCCCGGAGAAGGCGGCGGACCGGACCCAGCCCAGCTGACTGAACAGCTTTCATACGAAGTCTACCTACCATCACCTGAACCGCTCATGGTAGACCATGAGTGGAGAGCATCCACTGGGTGGTTCTCATGTGCAACCGGGCCAGGGGTACAGTGAACACCGAGGATGCCATGAGACCCAACATGCGTTGCATGGAGAGAGCCGTAACCGATTGGTTCTCCCCGATGTAACGGGCCATCCAAAGGATGTCGAGTCTTCTGTCCTCTGGAAGGAAAGCCTTCGCGGAAGAGGTGTCTAGGAGCGTCCCTATGAAAAGGAGTCTCTGGGAGGGCTGCAGTTGTGATTTTTCCAAATTCAGCAGAATTCCCATGGATGTAAGAAGACAGAAGTCGCTTGCACGGGCTTCCAAAGTCCCTTGGCTGGAAGGGCTTTAAGAAGCCAATCGCCCAGGTAGGTAAAACACTCGGAGTCCTATCTTCCTGAGATGTGCTGCGAGAACTGCACAACACTTTGTAAAATCATGGCGGAGATAGCCCAAAAGGCAGGACTCTGAACTGATAATGCCGACCCAGAACTACAAACCTGAGGAACTTGTGGTGGGTCGGGTGGATGGGGATATGCTGGTAAGCGTCCTGCATATCCAGGGAGGCCAGCCAGTCGTGCTGATGCAGCAGGGTAACAGGGTACCTAGGAAATCATTTTGAATTTCTCCTGGGGAGAAATTTGTTTAACTTCTGAGGTCTAGAATGGGGCATTCCCCAGATTTCTTTGGAACCAGGAAGTAATGGGAGTAGAACCCTGTGCCCATGAATCTTGAGGCACCAGTTCTATTGCCTTGTTGCTTATAAGGCCCTGGATCTCGGCAGTGAGAAGGTCTGACTGAGAGGCCGACAACCTGGGTTGTCGTCTGGGAGGACAATTCGGGGGGGTTTCCAAAAAATTGAGAGAATAACCCTCGCAAATTATCCGAAGGACCCATTTGTCCGAAGTTATGGACTTCCACTGGTTGTAGAAGTACATCAGACGACCTCCCACCGGAGGAGAAAGTTCCACCTCGGGCAATGTGGATGGAACTTGGGCCAGCAATTCATAAGGTGGCTGGGGGCTTTAGGCCCCTCATGCTTTCTGCTGCTTTCTTTGAGGTTGGGCAGGTTGGCTTTATGGAAGCTTCCCCCCTCTGCCTCGAAAGGACTGACTATGAAACTGACGCTCTATTCACATGCCCCGAGAGGGAGCAGGCGAGGTCTGGCTAACTTAATGGCCGACTCAGTCTTCTGAGTGGCCTCTGAAGCCTTGTTCCACCTGAGGGCGAAAAGAAAGGAGCCATCAAGGGCAGCGCCATTACCTGCTGCTGAGCATCATTCGTGAAGCCAGAAGTACGCAGCCAGGAATGGCGCCAGTACAAATACTCGCGCTGCTGAGCGAGAAGCAGTGTCGAAAGCGCCCATAGCGGCTTTGACCTGTTGGTTATTGGACCAATACCTCTAGTAACGGTGAGAAGAAGCTCTGACTTGAGTCCGAATCCGAAGAGCTTCAACCATTCTTTCAAAGAGTGCCACAGGATATACTCATACTGAGAAAAATAGCCTTGATAACTGGCAACGCATACTTAGAGTGGAGGCAGCAAGACTCTCTTACCTAATGTATCAATCTTACGAGACTCTTTGTTAATAGGTCGAGCTGTAGTAGTTTGAGGAAGAAACGACCTTATCATTCTCTGCCAGGACTACAATAGGATCCTAAAGGCTTGGGATGCCAAAATGGGACGATCCTTGGGAGCTGAATACTTCTTATCAATGGATTTAGCCACTGGGGAATAAGAGCAGGATTATTCCATACCATTTGAGACAGCGTCTCGAAGGAAGAGCTGGATCGAGGAGTCAAATCCGTAGGGATCTCCGAGGCATGAAGGTACTGGAGTCTTAATGTCTTCCCAGGATCGATGTCTGTAGTCTGGAGAGAAAGAGTGGATCTCAGGTTCTTCAACAGAGACTTAAAGGACAGGTCCTCGACCACAGGCTCTGTAGCAAAGAAAGATCCTGTTTCCTCCACTTCATCACCCAACCGAAGGTCTGGGTCAGGCTCAACATCATCTCCTGATGGTCCAGGAAGGACTGTTTGGACAGGAAAGGAGTGAAAATTAGGAGAGGAGGAAATAGCAGAGAAACAAGGAGAGTCCCCGAGGGCCCCCGGCGCCGAGAAGGCAAAACGGGTTGAAAACTGCACCGCAGAGGGGCACGGCGCTGCCGACGGCGCCGCCGAACCAAGTAGCGCCGCCAGATCAAGCGGTGCCGCCAGACCCAATGGCGCCGCAGGCGGCGCCGCAAGACCATGCGGCGCCACAAGGCCCAGCGGCACCAAAAACGGCGCCAACAAGCCGACAGACCCAGCGGAAGGCGCCGAAACGCCCAGGAACCGGGAAAGCTAGAGAAGGAAAAACCAGGAGAAAGGGGCATCGTGTGGCCCCCGCGCCCGCAGCCATGTGGGGACACTGAGCGCTGGAGTCACCGGCACCAAGAAGGTGCCGCGACGACTAGGAAGGTCCAACCGCCCTACCCGACGCCGGAGGAGCCCGGGGTCCCGTGGCAACCAAGCCAGGCAGGAGAACCAACCTCTCTGAGCCCATCGCCCATCAGAGCGCCCACTGATGAAACTGCTCATCTGGAGCCCTACCTATAGGCGGGAGGGGCTCGACACGACGACGATTTATCACCGCAGTTGGCGACCCAAGAAGGAGAACGGCAACCAGCAACGAGAACCCATCGCCGACGCAGAGCATACATGAGAGGGCCACCTCGGTGATGCCTTCTTTGACCTGTGGCCAAGAAGAGCTTCCGAGGTCAACGGTGCCGAGAATGCTACCGCTTATTTTATGCCGACGGGGACCGCCCATCCCCCGGCATCGGACTGACCGCTGTTGGAACCCCGCTGAGGAGAAGGAGGCTGACCGACCCAGCCCGGCTGACTGAACAGCTTTACAATGAAGTCTCCCCACCGCCACCTGACCTGCTCATGGTCGACTCGCCCAGTAGGCGAGACTTCTTCAAGTGTTAAATTTAAATTTAACAAAATAGAATAAATTAAGTGATACTACTATCGTGATAATGTTACAAAAAAAAAAAAAAAATAAACTGAAAACTATGCGCTAGTTTGAAGTTTGACTCCCGACAGGCGAGCAACGTCGTCACTGAAGCGCACTCGACGGCGGGAAAAAAGGAACTGAGGCGGTTGGAGGGTCGTCGTTGAGATAGTCATTGCCGCTCGAGCCGTGCCTCGCGGCGCCATCTCTCGCACCGGCCCTCCAGCAAAAAGTTTGCTCCCGATGGGTCCTAGTGCCTCCGGCGCTAATCCCACTAGTGTGAATGAGTGGTGGAGACTTATGTCCAGGAAGATCAGCTCTTGCAGCAGGTTACACCATTAGGACTGAAGCCGGCAGGTGCCAAGACCCCACGGAAATTTTCTAGCTAGCAGTATTCAGCGGGGACCGCCTCCGACGTCGGTCCCACCCCCGACGTCGGGCGTAGTACATAAGGAGGTGGTCCCCCCATAATCCTCAGTTCTCCCGCCGGAGACTTCCGGCCGCTGGATGACATCAGAAGAGGAGACAGAGGATCCGCCACCAGATGGCAAAGACTAAAGAATAGGAATGTCCCATTCCATAAAATGGGTGCTTGACTACGACCTACCTCCGAAAAGGGGAATGGTGGGCGGGAAGGTACCTGCTGCAAGAGCTGTTCTCGAAGATCTACCATTACGGTAAGTTCTTACGTAACTGTACTATCTTACTTTGAGATACAGCTCTTGCAGCAGGTTAGGACTGATCTCCAAGCAATAGTGGCAATCATGCACCACTGGGAGGAGGAAAGGTAGCGGTCCCGATATTACTCGAGCCTAGGACAGAAGTCCCTGAAGGACGGCTAGACCGAACCCCGCTCTTCACCTCAATGCAATGTCTAGGCTGTAATGCCTGATAAAGGTATGCACAGAGCTCCAAGTAGCTGCAGTGCAAATAGCTGAGGTGGCGACGTTCTTTAACGCCGCAAATGAAGTAGCCACCCCTCTTGTGGAATGACCCTTGACCGCACCCGGTAAGGGTTTATTGCGCTTGTCATAACAGAAAGTGATGCACTGGATGAGCCACCTAGAGAGTGACTGTTTGGATTCAGGAGCTCCTTTCATCCTGTGAGCAAAGGAGATGAAAAGTTGGTCCGACTTTCGGAGCTGTTTGGTTCTGGTCAGGTAGTATCTGGGGCAGCGATGCACATCAAGGGTGTGCAGAAGCGCTTCTCCTCAATTAGTGAACCTTGGGAAATACACTGGTCGATCAATATTCTGATTTAGTGTGAGGGCTGAAACCACCTTAGGCAAAAACTTTGGGTTTGTCCTTAGGGATACCCTGTCCTGGTGGAAAACCAAATAAGGCTCTTTGCACATAAGAGCATGCAATTCCGAGATCCTTCTAGCCGAAGTAACAGCAACTAAAAATAACGTTTTCCAAGACAGAAAATGTAGCTCGCAATCCGAGGCTGGTTCAAAAGGTGGCAGCGTAAGCTGCTCCAGGACAAAAGGTAAGTCCCAAGGAGGGATTGGATCCTTAATGGGCGACCTAAGGTGAAGGACACTCCTTAAGAAGGCATGAGTAGTGTCCAGCTGGACCACCGTCCGATGGCCTACGGGGGCATGATAAGCAGAGATTGCACAGAGGTGCACTTTAATCGAGGAGTAAGCCAGTCCGGAGTGGAAGAGGGAAAGCAGGTAGTCCAGAACCAGCTTTTTGGGACAGTCTAATGGCGAGAAATCGCGCTTGAGCCCACAAACAGAATCTACGCCATTTCATGGCGTACGTTGCGTCAGGTTGCCAGTTTTCTGGCGGCAGAATACGTCTGCCACTTCTTGGAGACCCCGACGCATCATGGCTATGTCTCTACGAGCCAAGCATGCAGGTTCAATGAGCGTAAGTCTGGGTGGACCAATGAACCAGACTCCTGAGACAATAGATGGGAGCTGATTGGTAAAGGAACTGGAGGTTCCCAGGATAGCTGGTGCAGAAGAGGGAACCAAATCTGTCTGGGCCAGAAGGGTGCAATCAAAATGAGCGTCGCTTGCTCCCTGCAAAGTTTTAAGACAACTCTCTGGATCAACAGGAAAGGAGGGAGGGCATAGAGGAATCTGCCCGCCCAGGAGAGGGACAACGCGTCTCAACAGAAAACACCAGGCCCTGGATCTAGCGAGCAAAAACTGGGCAGTTTTGCGTTGGATGGGGACGCGAAAAGGTCCAACTCTGGATTACCACATCTGTGAAACAGATCCTCTGCCACCTTCTGCAGAAGTTCCCACTCGTGGACTCTGGCCTGAGTGTGGCTCAGACTGTCTGCAATGGTACTGTCCACTCCCGGGACATGTACTGCAATTAGGTTTGCACCGTGTTGCAATACCCACTCCCACACTCTCATGGCCTCCCTGCAAAGTGGGTATGAGTGAGTGCCTCCTTGTTTGTTGAGGTAATACATCATCGCGGTATTGTCTGTTTGTAACAGAAGTGTGCCTGGTGGAATCTCCGACTGGAAGGTTTGCAGAGCGTAAAGGACTGCCCTCATTTCCAGAATGTTGATGTGGAGATGAGACTCCTCAGCTGTCCACAGGCCCCGAGACCGAACACCGTCCAGGTGTGCTCCCCACCCGAGCCCTGAGGCGTCTGTGGAGAGGGTCACAGTCGGAGACGGCGTTGTGACGGGAACCCCCGCCGAGAGGTTCCCTGGGTTTAGCCACCATTGCCAATCCCGAATTATGGCATTCGTGATTCGGATTGGATGCTGCAGATGGTCTTGCCTTTGGTCCCATTGCACCCGTAGAATCCACTGGGTTACCCGCATGTGGAGATGTGCCAGTGGGACTGTCGCAATGGCCACAGCCATGTGACTGAGCAGGAGAAGGACCAGTCTGGCTGGGACAGTCTTCTTCACCGACAAGTCACTGATGAGGGATCTGATGTGTTCCGCTCTGTCCGAGGGAAGAAAGGCTTTTCCTCTGACGGTGTCCAGAACTGCTCCTATAAACTGCAGTTTCTGGGACGGCACCAGGAGTGACTTCTCATAGTTGATGAGCATACCCAGTGATTGAAAAAGGGACTGGGTGCAGTGAACAGCCTTCATCAGTGCCTCCCTGGAGGGGGCCATGAGAAGCCAGTCGTCCAGGTATGGGAACACGTAGTGGCCTTGTCTCCTCAGAGATGCCGCTACGACCGCCATGCACTTTGTGAATATGCAAGGTGTCGATGACAGCCCAAAGGGGAGAGCTCGGAACTGATAATGGCGGCTCTGAAACTCAAAGCGCAGGAACCTCCAGTGCACTTGAGCAATCAGAATATGCAGGCAAGCGTCCTGCATGTCCAAAGACGCCAGAAAGGCATCCTGCTTCAGCATGGGAATTAGGCCCGGAAGGGTCACCATGCGGAAGCGTTTGTAAACGACCGAAAGGTTGAGGTCGCTGAGGTCCAGTATTGGACAGAGGTCCCCTGTCTTCTTTGGAACCAGGAAGACGTGAGAATAGCACCCTAGTCCTCTCTGGTTCTCTGGGACGTGCTCTAAGGCTTCCTTTTCCAGAAGCGCAAGCACTTCCTGCTGTATGAGCAGGGCATGCTGACCCGAATATCGGGAGAGCAGGGGAGGTCTTGTAGGTGGACTGCCTACAGATTCTACATAGTGACCTTTTCTGACCAGCTGCAGAACCCACCAGTCAGTGGTGATCGACTGCCACCCTGGCAAGTGGCCTGCGATGCAACCCCCAACTTTCTTTTCCTGTTGATCCTGAAAAGGGGCGGGGGCCGGGAAGGAGTCATGCTGTGGCAGCGTTTGATCCGGCAGGCTGGGCCAACTTTGCAAATCGTTGGCCTCTGCCTGAGGATGACTTGGCCTGGGCCTTGTGGGTGAAAGTGCCTCTCTGCTGTTGGCCAGAACGTGGCTGTTGCCTTTGTAGCCGTCCACGGAAATGGCTCTGGTTCCTACGAAAGGAACTAGGCAGAGACCTGTACATAGCTTGTACAGATCGGACTGCCTTCCCTGTGTCTTGAAGTTTGGTGATTACTCTCTCGGAGGCTTCACCAAATAGGACATCGCCATTATACGGGATGTCTAAGATGTTCTTCTGGATGTCGGGGGTTAAGCCGGAGACACGGAGCCAAGAGTGTCTCCGGATACACACACCTGAGGCTGCAGCTCTGGCTGAAGAGTCCGCAGAATCATATGCGGCTCTGAGCACCTGGGTCCCCACATCCGAACCTGTGCGGAGGAGGTTCAAGAGCTCCTCCTTGTGGTCGCCATCGGGAATCTTCTCGACCAGGTCCTGACCCTGCTCCCACAGTGCGTTCTGGAATTGAACCAAGTGGGTTAGGTAATTCAGCGACCTGATGGCGCAAGTCGCAGCCGCGTACATGCGCCTACCCAGGACATCCAATTGCTTGGATTCCTGGTCTGGTGGCTGTGTGCTCAAATGCTGAGGTCTCCGAGACCGGTCATGCGAAGCATTGATGACCAGGGAGTCAGCCAGAGGATGGTTCGCCAGATACTGGTCCTCCCTAGGGGCCTTGTATAGGCGGTCAGCCTTCTTCAGCACTGCGGGAATGGAGTGAGGACGCTTCCAGGCAGCCTTGGTGACGTCTGCAAAGGTATCCACCAAGGGCGGCACTACCACAGGCTTCGGATCTTTCTGCCGAAGGTAGCGAGCAAGGCGTGGTCTCTCGGGGTCGAGTTCTTCAGCATCCCACCCCATATTCTCCTAGATGTGCCTCATGATCTCCGCGAAAGAGGGATCATTCGGAGGAGACCTTGGTAGGTCGTGTGGGTCTGGAGAGGGAATGTTGATAGGAGAAGGAGATCTGGAGCACCCTGAGGTGTCAGATCTGGAATCCACCCCAGACGGAGTGTACCGGCATCGTCTGGGTCTCTTGGGACTGGGTGACCTGAGGGGGATCTAGAGGGAGGTCTTCTCTTTTCTGAAGGTCTGCCCCGAGGAGGTGGTGTCTGCTCCTTGGGGTTGGTGACCGTCCTACGGGCCCCTTGGGTGGAGGAGGGGGCATAAGCGGTGAAGGAGTAGGTGGAGGCGGAGTAGGAGTAGGAGGAGGAGGACGTGTGGTGACCACATCTTTTTTGATGGTGTCCCACCAGAAGGTAAAAAGTTCCTTTACCTCTGCCAGATTCATACCCGACGGGCCTGGCACCGCTGACCTGTCGCCAGGGTCGGGCGCCGGGTCCGGGTCTCCCGCCCGGGAAGGTTCCGTGGAGCTCGCATCTTCGTGTCGCCCCGCCTGGTCCTCGGGCTGTGTGGCATCCTCCTCAGACAACTCCTCCTGACCAGTGTCCGCCGGCGACGGTGGTGCGGTCCTCTTCTCCAGAGTAGCAGATGTTGGTCCCCTGGCCGACGCCCTTGGAGGCGAACGCCTGGCCAGCGACGGGTGTTTTGGAGTTGCTGGCTCCTGGGAGCGTTGGTGATGCCTGGCCGACGGGTCCGACGTCCGTTTGAGGGACGTCAGGTCCTTGGTCTTATGAGGAACCGGATCTGATCCACGTGGAGGTTGGGAAACTGACCTGGCATCAGTGTCCCGCCAGCAGGAGGAAGATTTATGGCGCTCCCCGGACTTCGACGAGGCCTTAAATGGAGTGGAAGAGGCCAATGGCCTGGAAGTCTTCAAGGGCTGTAGAGAAGAGGAGCCGCTGGAGGATCTGACCTGAACCAGGGGAGGCTGCGACCAAGCCCGGGAGGGAGAACGGTCCAATCTCGAGCCGGAGCTTCGGGAGTCTGAGGCCCCAGCAGGGGACCTGGACCTTTCCTGGTGTTTGTCCCGGTGCTTGTGGGTTTTACCAGACGACTCCCCCCGGGAGGAAGGTTCTTTATTCATGGTTTTCAGTGTCTCCTCCAAGAGAAACGCTTGAAGGGCCTTCTGGCAGCGGATCCTGGTGCGACTGTTGAAGCCCTGGCAGAAGGAGTAGGCCTTGGTGTCGTGTTCCGGGCCTAGGCAGTGCACGCAGGCCGAATGTGGATCCTTGAAGGGGATCTGTTTGCCGCAGGCACACTTTGAATGGTGACCCTCAATAGAAGTTGTTGGAGAGGACATCAGTTGATCCAAAGTCGAAAGAAAGACGAAAATCGTCGTAATTCTAAAGGTCGTCGCACGCTAGAAAAAGAGACAGAGAGGCAGATACTGGCGATGTCGACGGCGGGAAAAGAACTGGGGATTATGAGGGGACCGCCTCCTTAAGTACTACGCCCATCGGGGGCGGGACTGACATTGGAGGCGGTCCCCGCTGAAGACTGCTAGCTAGAAAATTTCCGTGGGGCCGTCACCTGCCGGCTTCAGTCCTAATGGTGTAACCTGCTACAAGAGCTGTATCTCGTAGTAAGATCTTTAGCGATACTTATTTGAGATATTACTACAAAACAATAAAACTGAAAACTATGCTGCTAGTTTGAAGTTTGACTCCCGGCAGGTGAGCGACATCGTCACTGAAGTGCACTCGACAGCGGGGAAAAAAGAAACTGAGGCGGTTGGAAGGTCGACGCCAAGATATTCATTACTGCATGAGCTGAGGCTCACAGTGCCGCTCCTCCTGGCGCCGTCTCAGGCGCCGACCTTCCAGAAAAAAGTTTGCTCTCGATAGGTCCTAGTGCCTCCGGCGCTGATCCCATTAATGTGAATGAGTGGTGGAGACTTATGTCCAGGACGATCTGCATAGCAGAAGGCCTCAAAATCTGTTAGACGCTTCCCACGAGGTGACCTCGACGCCAGGAGATGAAGAACTGGCGGAAGGGCGGAGTAGACAGCACCTAACAGCCAACTTGGGGGTGCTACGCAGCGTGTCGGCCCCATCCAAAAAAAAAAGCTTTTCCAGGTCAGCGACCTCCGGCCAACAACCCAAAGGCGATGAATGGTGAAGATTGACACAGATAAGATCTCATTTTGAATTTTTCTTTTTTTTGTATACTTTATTTTGGTTGGATTCACACAGACATACTACTCCACCACCACGGGGGAGCAGCTCAACCATTTCTTTATACAATTAAATGTAATGGAATGAAGAGAGTCAGTGTGCAAATCAATTAAAAGGTAGAAATTAAGTACACAGAGTTGACTGTGCCACCTAGTCTCATGGCTTTTCATACAAGTACATACTGTACATGCTGCCTAATATCATCCAGTGGCATTTCCCGCCATTCCTGAAGCTATACTGTAAAATTATGGTATTTTCAGACAGTAAAAATACTGTATGTAGGGTTGAACAAAAGTAATAATACCTAAGGACAATGACACTTCAATGTTACACTGTCAATGGGTCTGAATTTAAAATCTGGAATTCTAGAACACTGGGAATCAGTCCTGTGGTAGAGCTTGTTCCATGGAGCCCCATATTTGCTCAATTGGTTCCTGACAGAGTATTGGCTTCTTTCAAGTTTCATTACCTGGAGTAGAGAGGTTACCCAGGCAGCCACTGTAGGCACTTGTTGCAATCTCCAATAGATTGCCAGTTCCCGCATCCCCACCACCAAGCCCAACCTCCATAGTTTGTGTCCTTTTGCTGGTTTCCAGGAGCCTTGGCTCGAAAGCCCTAATAAAATCTCCACTGGGTCCAGACCGGGGGGGGGGGAGTATTTAGAGTACTGGACAAAACTCCGACCACTCCCTCCCAAAATTTCTGTACCTTTGGGCATGCCCATTCCATGTCATAAAAGGTACCCTTCTGTACTTGACATTTATAACAGTATGGGGATTAACTCGAGTCAATTTTGTGAGCAAGTGTGGGGGTATGATACAAATGCATAAAAAAATCATATTGAATCATTCTTAATCTGTTTACTGAGGAATTCAAAATGTTTCTACAAACTAAATTCCAATCGCCCTCTGTAAAAACATCTGGATACAAATTTTGTTCCCATTAAGTTCTCACTCTTTCCAAAGGCGGGGGGGGGGGGGAAGGAGACACCATGCAGCAACATTCTGTAACATCTATTCAAGGGTTTGAAGCCTTGGATGTTAGAATGTTTTATAAAAAGTTCTTCTAGTGGGGATCATCTTAAAACCATTACTTTCGAGTCTTTCTGCAGCTTAGTTTCTATCTTAGCTTTAAGACGGAGGTAAAGAAAATAATATGTGGGTGGTATCTGGTATTTCTGTTGAAGTGTTTTGAATTGACACACCCTCTCTTCCACCAGAAACTGATCCAGTTTAAATAATCCCCATTTTTTCCAAGCCGCTAGGCCCTTTTTCTCATGACCAGATAGTTTTCCTGTCTCTCCAAGCAGCGTTTCCAACCATGTGTCTGGCAACATCCCCTTATATACCCCCACCAAAGCACGTGCCTCCACCCAGGCTCTCCATGTTGATCTGGTGCAAGGGTTTTTAATTTTAGGTTGGTCTATGGACCTAAGATTGTTAACCAGAGTAGAGTAGCACATATTTGTCTCTGATTTAGACTCCATATCTCGCCAGGTGGGGGCTCCCTTGCCCTCTGCCAAGATATCTGGAATATGGGCCAGTTGTGCCGCTATGCAATATAAACGCAGATTAGGGAGGCCCAGACTTCCTGACTGCTCTGTTAGTAAAGTATTTCTTTTTTAATGTGAGGTTTCCTTCCTTCCTTGCCACAACACTACTGAACATGCCCTCCCCATAGCTCTCATATATTTTTTAGGGATACGTATGGGGATGGTTTGGCATTGGTACAGGGCCTTTGGTAGTATGTACATCTTAATTAAGTTTACCCGCCCCAAAAGTGTTAGTGGCAGAGCTTTCCAGTGGGAGCAGTCTGCCTTAATTTTTTGTATGAGGGGTCTATAATTAATTTGGATTATCTGAGAAAGTTTACTGGAGAGGAGTATGCCCAGATATTTGATACGTTTAGCAGGAGCTACCAGGTTCCCTGCAATTGTTATGGATGCTTTCCGATTTCCCAGGGGGAGTCCTTCACTTTTGTCCCAGTTAATTTTGTGACCCGACAATGGGCCATATACCTGGAATATTTTTTCCAGGGCAGGGAGGGCTTCTAGTGGGTTTTCCAAGAACAGCAGAACATCGTCTGCAAACAGAGAGATAAATGAAAATTACGTACCTACCGTAATTATGATCTTTCTGTGCATCTTCACCATTCATCACTATTGGGTACATGGTCAGAGGTCATGACCCCGTGGGAGCCTTTTTTTTGGTAGGGGGAGCCGACGCACCCTCGAGGCCGACACATTGCATGGCGCTTGAGGGGTGGCCATTAGGCGCTGTCGACTCTGCCTGCCTGCCAGTTCTCAGTCGCCGGAGAGGTAAGAGGAAGGGAGTGGAGGGTGGGACAAGGAAGTCCAAGGTATAGAAAAAGGAAAAGATATATGAACTAAAAGGAGAAAAAACGACTGAGAGGACAGAAGACAGAAACTAAGGGGATTGGGAGGGGCCCCAATCTCTGGAAATAGAAGAGGAGGTAGGGTGGGATAGAGAATTTAGGAGAACAGAGGGGAGGTTAAACACATCCCAGACCCTGGTCCATCTCCAGATTACACAGGAACTGCAAGGAGTAGCCAAAGGGTTCTTGTCAGAATTCAAGGCACAGAATGGCTGGCAAAAAAACTCCAGTTGAGCAGAGTCAGCTTTTCTGGAAGAAGGACAGGGTACAGAGAATTAACACCCTCTCAAGGAAAGATTATTGGTGAAAAGGAAAAGTTTTTTTTTTTGTAATAAAAGATAATCCAAGGAGAAGTAAGTTGGACGGGAACAAGGCAGAGGAGAGAATGTCGGGCAGCTGCCAACTCCCAACCCACAGGGGTGGAGCTAACACACAGGAGAAGGAGTGCCCTCCATGCTAACCACTCTCCCCAGAACATTATGCCCCTGTTTTACCCCACTCCTGACAAGAAAGGGGGGGGGAGGAAGGGATGGGCACAGAGAGAGGAAGGAGGACCCAGAGACTGAGGCCCCAGGGAGATGGAGGGTGGGATTGTGACGAAAGACTTAATGAGAAGATACACAGAAAGACTGTACCACGCAGGTACGAATTTTCGTATCTTATCTGTGCTGATCTTCACCATTCATCACTGCTGGTGAGTGCTTGAGCCTCCCCGAAGGGGGGTTTTCTTTTACACCCTAAGGGACAAAGTCCCTTAGCTCTCAGTGGGTGACACACTAAGAGGGAGAACCTTCAGGGCCAGGAGAGGCCCGAGAGTGGTGAGAGTGAGACGGGGACCGCCCAGAGGGGGAAGGAAGTTGCCCCAACAAACGCCGTCTCGCTCTATGGGAGAAAAGGTAGGTTCTCTGGTGAGCGGAGTTAATCACCCTACGCCGGGCGAAGGGTGACAACCAGGAAAGACGCAGCCATGCTGTCTGCCTAGTGCAGATCGCTGTCCCTACGACCCTGGTAGCTACCTCGTTGGCATCATAGGATGCCCTCGCTTGGTGCCTTGCTAGCTCCAGGCCACGCGCAGAGAGTGCAATGGCTTGTCTGGTTTGCTCCGTATCAGGCAACGAGGCTAGGAGTTGACCTAGCCTGGACTACAAGAACCTGATATAGGCTGCATAGTGGGCCTGATGTGCAGAAATGGAAAGCAACAACCGTGCAGAGTATAAAGTCCTCCTACCCCAGAAGTCAAAATCCGAGGAATCTTGATCTGGGGGCCGGTCACGGTGAAGGGCGCGAAGCCCATCAGGAGTATCCAACTGCATCATCCCGGACTGCGGATGAGGCATGGAACCGAGACTGGGCGCATACAAGAATACCTCTGGCTGAGATCCTAGGGGCACGAACTCCAGAGAAGGGCCTCTGCCAGGAGCGCAATGATGCCTCCCAAAAGGGAAACAGACTATGACAGCAGATAAGGACCGCTTGGCCCACCTAGTCTGCCCATTTCCCTACCTAAAGGATAAGCTGCAGATCGTAATTAACCAATAACCTATTTCTTCCTATCCCCTACAAAAATTGCCTTATGTCTGTCCCATGCATTCTTGAATTCTCCCACAGTTTTAGACCCCACAACCTCCTCAGGAAGGCTGTTCCCTGCGTCCACCACCCTCTCTTTGAAAAAATACTTCCTCACATTGCCCCTGAGCCGTACCCCCTCTATCTTCAAATTGTGTCCCCTTGTTCTTGCACATCTCTTTTTCTGAAAGATGCTACCCTCTTGGACTTTGCTGATTCCACTGAGGTACGTAAACGTTTCTATCATGTCCCCCCTCTCCCTCCTTTCCTCAAGGGTATACATGTTAAGCTCCTTTAACCTCTCCTTATATGGCTTCTCTTGCAGACCCTGCACCATTTTAGTTGCCCTCCTCTGAACTGCCTCCATCCTGTCTATCTCCTTGCGGAGATGGGGTCTCCAGAACTGGACGCAGTACTCCAGATGGGGTCTCACCAACTGTTTGTACAGGGGGAGAACAACTTCCTGTTTTCTGCTGGTGATGCCTCTCCTATACATCCAGTATTCCCCATCCTCCCTACCACCTTCTCACATTGCTTGCCACCTTAAGGTCATGTGATATGATTACCCCAGAGATTGCTTTCTATTTTTGTTGTTGTTACTACCTCCCCAATTGTATAATCTTCCCTGGGTTTTGTTTCCCAGGTGCATTACTTTGCACTGAATCCAAGCTGCCATACTTCTGACGATTCCTCCAACCTTGCCACATCCTTTCCATGCCTCCTTGTGTATCAACCCTGTTGCAGATCTTTGTGTCATCTGCAAAGAGGCATACTTTTCCTTCCAGTCCCTCTGCAATGTCACTCCTAAAGACATTAAAAAGGACTGGACCCAGTACTGAACCCTGTGGTACCCCACTAGTAACCCCTCTTTCTTCACAGTGGACTCCATTTACAAGGGAGCAGGCCGGGGGGGGGCACCACAAGGGTGGCCTCGTCAAAATCGCCTAGAAAGGCATGCGCCGAGTGCTCTGGATTGCTAACAGTGGCGGGGGTGAGATGCAAGTCCTCCAACATCCTCACGAGGAAGCGCTAATGCTCAGTGAGATCAGCGGCTGGAGAGATGTGGACAGAAGGTTCCTCTCCCCAGAAGAAGGGGATGAAGAGCTGGAGGGCACCAGCTGCTCAGAGGGCGGCTGTTCTGGGGGAGGTTGAAAAACCTGTCCATTGCCCTAATGTAAGCTGGGAACCGAGCAGCCACAGCCCTGAACTGCTCCCAGGAGAGAGGCCCGCTACGACCAAGGACGCCTGGGAGCGCAGGAGAATGTGGCAGAAGAATGGGGACAGAGCCGAGAAGAGATGTCGGCTGACCTCCGCCTGGGCTAAGGAGTGGACTGGGAGCACCCGCGGAAGAAGGTGCTCCAGAAGACGCCACAGCCGAACAACCATTTTGGTATTGCCTTGACTGCGCCCGAAGAATCCCCCCTGTGAGGCGACTGGAGCCGTATAGGTCCAGAAGGACGGTCCCCTACCTCAAAAGAATGGGGTTCTCTCAAAGAAACCGAGGAGGAAGAGTGGAGAGCTGCACTACGGCTTCTCCCAGAGCCCAGGTGGGCCCCTGAAAAAGGCGGCCGTGCAGACCCCACACCCCTCGACCCCTTGGAGTTCGAAAGAGCACTCCTCCTCAAGAGGGTCAGCCTAGGTAGCTCACAGCCCTGGGCAGCACCCGAAGGAGCTATCCAGGACACAGTACCCTCCCCTCCCACAAGTGCTCTGATCGGCCCCAAAGTTGGGCGATCCAGGCAAACCACAGGCAGGCGTACCACTGCTGAGGAGTCAGTGAACCGACCAAGACCAGGCTGCAGAGCAATGGTGGCCTGCACCACTGCCCGCTGGTCAGCACCCCTGACCCCAATCTCGGTAGCCACCGACCAGACCTCAGAAGGGGGCGGACTCAGGCTTGTCGAGGGTACTACAGGACTGCCCACTCCAACAGTCAACCCCAAAAAGTTAGACTGTCCGTCTGACTCAGAGGCCGCCTCCGTCGAGGTAGAGGCCGAGGCCCTGTGCCAGACCGTAGGAGGGCGTCCACTGCCATCTTTGCCAAAGGGGGTGCCAGAAACCAAAACCATGCCCGAGCCAGTGCCCCCTACAGCACTGAGCGGAATCCACAGGGGGCATGGCTCCAGCCCGAACAGGAGCTCCAGACTCGGGATCAGCCATGGCGCCATCTGGCCCCACGGCGCCGCAAGCAGCACCGAGAGCAGAGACAGTGCAGACGATGGCCTTGATGGCGCAGACATCAGAATCCGACAGCCCCACGGCGCCAAGTACCAAGAACACAGTGCCCTGCTCAAAGACAGACAAAGACGGCGCCGTAGAAACTCCCAAGGCACCGCTAGCAGTATCAGCGCCGCGAACTGCTCCGACAGTAGCCACGGTGCCGTGCGACAAACTGGTGCTGCCGACAGCTCCATCAGGGCCCATGGCGCCAGGAACAGCACTGAGGCCCGCAATGGCGCTGACCGATGGCATTGAGGATGGTGCTAACCTGGCACCGCGAACCGCGGCTTCCAAATACCGGGGAGCCTTCACCCCTGAAGGGCGAATGCCTGCAGAGCCTCCTGCCCGCACCTCGAAAGGAGCGGCAGGCTTCTGCACGCTGGAAGGAGCCTCGCAACGCCAGGCCATTAGTAGCAGAGGTTCTCCTCCTCGGTCTCTGCAGAACCGGAGGGGACCCGAGGAAAGGCTGAGAGTATGTGGCTTGGCCCGAAAAGAAGCGCCCCGACTTCGAAAGTTTCCGTGGAGCTTCACCCCACTTTCCACGCGACGTTGCTCGGATGACCCGGCGTCCATAGAGACACAGCGCCGCATCGAATCCATGTCGTGAAGAAGGCCAAGACACGAAAGGCAACTGTCGTGGTTGGTCGGTGACTGAATATTTTCGGCCGCATGGGCAGTGTCGCATGGGGGTCGAATTCGGCCCTGGAAGTTTTCATGCCCTCCGACCGAGACATGACCTACAGAGAAAAAAAAAAAACACCCAAAACAGACTCTACATTGCCAAGAAATAAAATATATGGAAAGATCCTACCAACGACCTCGAGTACGCAACTAGAACCGGCAGGACACAGCACCGATGGACTGCGGCACAGGAAATAGCGGTGAAAACGAACTGTGTAGGCCTCAAATCAGAGCTTGCTTCCCACGAGGTGACCTCTACGGCGGGAGACAAAAAACTGGCAGGCAGGCGGAGTCGACAGCGCCTAACGGCCAACCCGTGAGCACCACGCAGTGCGTCGGCCTCGAGGGCAGCACCGATGGTGCGTCAATTCCGCCTACCAAAAAAAAAAAAAAAAGAAGAGGAGCTCCCGGGGGGTCACGACTTCCGGCCATGTACCCAACAGTGATGAATGGTGAAGACTGACACAGCTAAGATCATGGTTTCTCCCTATCTTGCATCCCTGTATATGCGGGGAGGCTCGTACTGTGGATGCTGGGGCCTCCATGGTGAGGGCATAGAGCAGGGCTGATAGGGGGCAACCCTGTCTTGTCCCCCTAGACAAAGTGAAAGGCCCTGAATTGGTGTTGCTGGCTAGTATCTGTGCCTGTGGGCTATTATCTAGGGCTCTCAACCAGTTAAGGAAAATGCTCCCCACCCCAAATTTTCGTAGAACAGCAAACATGAATTGCCATTCGACCCTGTCAAAGGCCTTCTCTGCGTCAAGTGCAAGACCACCCCTACCTGGACCCCCCCCCCAGTCCATCTATGTATTATGTTAATAGAGCATCTGAGGTTATGCTTAGCTTGACGACCCTTAACAAAACCCCCCTGGTCAGACTGTATAAGGTCTTGGAGGAGACCTTCCAGTCTTCCTGACAAAATTTTTGCTATTATTGGTTCATTGGTAAATATTCGGAAAGGCCTTTGACTCACAGACTCATTTACAAAGGTTCCACTTCAAACATTAGGGTACAGAGAAAAACATTTGCAAACAGTTGACAGTACAGTACAGAATAAAATGAAGGATTACATTGCATTGCATTACAAGGCAGTCCAGGGTAGTTCAGGAAGAAACCTAGGTCTGTGTAGTGAACGAGCCTCAATTTATCACAGCCACATGGTTGCAGTGAAGACTGTAAACCAGCTGATAGTCAGATTGTGAGTTAGTAAAGATTTTGCACCAGAAAACAGAGAAAGTAATGGGCGCTAATAGGACAGCATTCTGCCAGACTACGTCAGGGGCAGCCACATACGCTAGAGCCTTGGAGGAGTTCCCTTAGCCTCGCTTTAAAAGGACCTAGCTTTGTTTCGTTGGCTATTTAGGTGGGGAGAGAGTTAGTCCAGTTACGGTCTCGGGAGCTGAAGGTCCTTTGAAGCTGGGTGGTATGAGGGTGGGGTACCCATAGAAGTGGCTTGTTTGAGTTTCGCGTTGGTCTGGCTGGGGCTGCTGGGCGAATAAGAGAGGAAAGAGGGAGGGGCCAGACCTAAGAGTATCTTTGTCATTAGGCATGTGTGATACTGGATTCTGCTATCTAAGTTTAGCCATTTTGAGGAGCTGTAGAGCGTACAGGTGTGGGTGAGGCGATCACAGCCTAAGATGAGATGGCAGGCTTTGTTGAGTAGAAGGCAGAGTCTGTTCAGCACGGAGGTGGGGGCAGCACTGTATATGGTAATACCATAGTCAAGGAGAGTGAGGACAGAGGAACTGACAGTGAGCCGTAGGGCCTCCGGGGTGAGGCAATGTTTGTACCTATATAGCACTCCTAATCTGGAGTTTAGGGCCGAGGCAAGGAGGATAATGTGTTGTTGATAGTTGAGGGCCGGGTCTAGAGTGATCCCAAGGTATTTTATGTTGCTAACTTGCTCGAGGGGGTTGTGGTTGACAGTGAGAAATAGGGGACAGAGGTTTTTGTGGGGGTTCTGCGGGTGGGAGAAGATCATGACTTTTGTTTTCTTGTAGTTAATTGTTAGACGTTGAGCACAGAACCAATGCTCTGCTTCGTGGAAGCTATGTTAGAGTGTATAGTGGAGTTTAAGAGGGTCGGAGTCAGAGGCGAATAGTACAGCGTCATCCGACTAGAGGAGCAGGTTTCCTGATATAGCCGACCGGAGGGAGTTTAGATATAGGCTGAAAAGTAGGGGGCCGAGAATCGATCTCTGCGGAACACCAGCGCAGAGTGGGAGGCAAGGGGACAGGACAGTGCCTACCTTGAGCTGTTGGGTTCTGCCCGAGAGGTAGCCGGCGAACCAGTTTAAAGTTTCTTTGGAGAAGCCAATGGAGGAGAGAGTGTTTAGCAGTAGGGCGTGGTTGACAGTGTCAAAAGCTTTAGAGAGGTCCACGAAGACAGCACCTGTGAGGTGGCCGCGATCCAGTGTGGAGTGGGCATGCGAGGTGAAAGTGGGAGGGCGGTGGTGGTGCTATGCCCCTTACGGAAGCCATGTTGTTAGTTGGAGAGAAGACTGTTTTGTGAGGTGTTCAGTGATTTGGTCAGTGACGATATGCTCTAAGGCTTTGGGGGGGCAGAGAATGGATATGGGATGGTAGTTTGAGGAGATGCAGTCCCCACTCTTAAATATAGGGGTAATGTGGGACAGCTTCCAATGGGTGGGAAATTTCCCTTGACAAAGGGAGCAATTTAGGATGTGAGAGAGAGGGTAGAGGACTTCCGGGAAAGTGATTCGGAGTAGTTTCAGGTCAAGGGAATCATTGCCGTTAACCGAGTGGCGAAGGGCTTTGGCTAGGTAGGGTCTGGCGTCCGTGCAGGAGAGAACACGGAGGCGAAAGAGAGGAGCAAGGGGAGGTGGGTGGGCCCGGGCTCGCGGAGGGTCGAAGAAGTTGGGGGATAGAACATGGTTGAGATTTGTGAAAGCGGAGTTTAGGGCTGAGGCTATGCTGAGGGGATCCGTGGTAATGTTACCTTCTATTTCTAATTGGTCTGGGGGCTGGTCTGGGGTTTTACCGTAGAGTTCCTTTTTGTTATTGCAGAATTTGCACCCATCACCCCAGGTAGATGTTAAGGACGCTTTGTAGTAGTTCGCTTTAGCGGTGCGGAGGGCTGACGTGCATTTGTTGCGAATCTCCCTATAGCGTTGCATGTCAGCTGGGCGATTGGATTCATTAGCAATATGCCACAGGGAGTCATGCTGTTGCATTAGTCCCAGGAGGTGATCAGAGAACCAAGGGACCTGGTTTCCTTTGGACATTTTCTTGGTAAGGGGGGCAAAATTATTACAGATTCTATTGAATGTGTGGATAAATAGATCAAGCGCCTGATCGGGGTCTGGGGTGCTTACGAGTTGTGTCCAGTCCCAGTTTCTAAGGTAGGCCTCGAGTTGGGCAAGTTTCCCAGGGCCAAGTTTGCACTGAAAGGTAATTTTGGGGGGTGGTGGGGGTAGGGTTTGGGAACCCTGCAGGACCAATAGCAGAGGGGAATGATCACTTAGAGCGTTGGGGAGTACCTGGGTGTTTGTTATTCTGTGAGGGAGGTTTGTGAAGACCAGATCCAGGAGGGAGGATGTCCCTGTATGGGCATTAACCCTAGTGGGTGAGGTGACAACCTGCGTTAGGTTTAGCGCTGCAGCATCTTCAGTACATGGGGCACAGTTTTCTTTGCCAATCAATTAATGTTGAAGTCACCCATGACTATTTTTTCAAATTGGGAAGGTAGAGTCGCGATATAGTTTAGAACTGCCTGGAAGGCTAGCTTGTGTTCGTTTGGTGGAATGTAGACAATGGTGAGTAGGAGGGGGGCAGTGGACCTGCCTAGAGCTAATTTTAATATTAGAGCCTGAGCCCTTGATGCTAGCTGCGGGGTAGGGAGCATTTGGCCGGACAGCGAGTCTTTGAGGTAGGCTACACAGCAACCACCTTGCTTGCCCATTCTATCGGAGCTTTACAGGATGCATTCAGAGGTTAACAGCAGAGTCTGGCACAGAGGGGGAAAGCCAGGTTCCACTCAAACCGATGATGTCAGGGTGATGCTGGAGTACCCACCTTGGAAATGGTCCCATTTTTTTTTTGGAGGCTGCAGATGTTAAGAGAGGCGATGCGCAAGCCCTTGGAGGGGATGGGCTGGAAGGCAGTAGTCGGGCCAGGGTTGGGGTGGACATTGCCCGTAAGTAGTAGTAGTAGACGAGTGACCCGAGGCAGTAGTTTCTTGTTAGGGGAGATAATTGGTGCTGTTTACGTAGCATATACCCTTTGGCTGGATGGTAGGTGGGTATTGGAAGTTTCAGGGTTTGGGGGGCAGCCAGGAGTAGGAGGAGGTGGGGCAGGGGGATCTGTTGTGGGAGAGCGACTGGGGGGAGGTAGGAGAGAGCAGGGCTGGATGTAGTCCAGTGCCCATACTGATACCAATTGATAGAGAGGAAGACTGTAGGGAGTTTTAAGGTACCGATTTTTGCGGGGGTGTGGGGCGAGGACTGCGGGGTATCTGTCAGCCATCGTGACAACTCCCCATACAGGGGTATGCAAGGGAGGGCAGGGCAGGAGGGAGAGTGCCAGTTGGTTTGCAGATGTAGAACACATGCAGAGTTCCAGTTTGTCTGGAGGGGGAAGGAGAGCAGCGTAGCGATAGAGATGAGAGTGGGCAGAAAGATGATTGACGGGGAAGGTGAAATTTTAGCTTTAATAAGCAGGGAGCGAGAGAGGTAGGAGATTCCGGCTAGATATAGCTAGTGAGAGAGCTCCTAGGGGGTGGTATGACCTCTGGTGGTGAAAGAATATAACCTGCAAATGGAAAAGTTGGCTGATTGGTTAATATGCGAGTGGGAGGGAGTTAGCTGGCCTATATAGTGAAGAGCCCACCAAGGGTGGGGGCAGGGGTGGGGGAGCTGATGCTCTGCGTCGGTAGGGACACAACACAGCGTCCTGTTCTTCAGTTAAGGCCGTCTACCTGCAGTCTGCGCTATGGTTCGGGGGCAGGAGAGGGCAGTCCGATGGTTGTACTCCTGCTTCTAACAATGACCCCAGGCTTGCTGTGGGAAAGAAGAGACAGAAGGTGAGTTTATATACCCATGGAATCCTATCTAACTATAGAGGGGGAGGGTCGGGAGATTTACTGCGGTAGGGGACAAGCAGTAATTCAAGCAATCAGAGTGCTGGATTCAACCTCAGGCAGCGTTGTAAGAGCAGCCAGTATTTGGATTTACAGTGAGCTCAGTGTTTAACATTAAGGCAAATACCTTGGGGGATTGCTGTACGGAGTACTGGTATCCTTAGAGAGCTCAGAAAATTAATAAAGTAACTGAGTACTGGTATCCTGAGTGAGCTCAGAGAATTAATTAAGGTAACTTAGGAAATTGCTGCATAAGGTACCACAGGTTGCTGCACGGAGCACAGGTTACCTGGGAGAGTTCAGAAACTAAATTAAAGGTAACCACGTTATTGCTGCACAAAGTACCATTCTCAGAAATAATTAACCAACACAAAAACTATCTCCACATGTGTGGCGACTGTAAATGCAGGTTTAAAAGCAGACAGAATTTTTAAAAGACAGTCGCTGAGTTTGCAGATTGGTCTGATAGTCCCCTTTTTTAGAATTGAAAAATGGCGCCAAACACACAACACAGCGTTCCTGTTCTTCAGTTAAGGCCATCTACCTGCAGTCCGGGCTTGTGGTTCGTTCTTTAGTTAAGGCTGCCTACCTGCAGTCCGCGCTTGCAGTTTGGGGGGCGCGGGGGAGGGCAGCTCCGATGGTCCCTCGCTACCTCCTGCTTTCTAACAACGACCCCAGGCTTGCTGCAGTCTGCGCTTCTGGTTCATTCTTCAGTTAAGGCCGTCTACCTGTAGTTCACGCTTGCAGTTCGACCGATACAGGGCAATAAGAACCACATTTCATAAGGTCTTTTCCCGGTTTAGGGAGAACAACTGTGGTGGCTAACCTCAGTGAAGGGGATAAAACCCCCTACTCCAGAGACTGGCACATAATCTCTGTTAGAAGCCCACCCACAGTATCCCAAATATGTCTGTAAAATTCTGCAGGAATCCCATCAGGTCCTGGTGCCTTCCCTTTGTTAATCTGCCATATAGCTTTTTTTTTTTATTTAGTTGTTTAGCCAGGAGAGACACACTAAGCTGAATTTCTTTTTTTTTTTTAAACAGGTGTGACCTGGGAGCACAGGGAAGTTAAGTGACTTGCTCAGGGTCACACAGTATACAAGTGGAAGCTGTGGGATTCAAACCCAGGTCTGGTCTGCTGGATGTCACCAGATTTGCAGCTCAGAGCCTTAAACCACTGCGCTATACTGCCTTTAACCTCCACAAGGGTAATAGGTATGCTTAAATTGCTCCTGTTACTTGAGTTCAAGGAGGGCAACTCCACTCTCTCAAGGAAAGCCTCTGGTTTGCCATCTAGTAGGAACTGGGAAGAATACAGTGCATCATAAAATTCTTTAAAGGTGTTATTTATTTCCTTCTGTTCACAAGTGAGACAGCCGTCCACCCTAGCCATTCGGAGGATAGTCCTTTCCGCCTTTTTGTGTTTTACTAGACCCGCTAGCCATTTGCCTGCTCTGTCACCTTCAAAACGTGTGGGATTTAGTGATTAGGAGGTCCCTTTCCAACTTCCGGGATTCTATTTGGTTCAAGGTACCCTTCAGTGATCCAAGTTCCCTGAGTACACTAGATCTGGGGTCAGTCATAGCCACCTTTTCTAGGTTATGAATTTCGTGGACAAGAGTACGCTTTTTTTTTTTTTTTAATAAGC
Organism: Neoceratodus forsteri; assembly: GCA_016271365.2. Lineage (NCBI taxonomy): Eukaryota > Metazoa > Chordata > Ceratodontiformes > Ceratodontidae > Neoceratodus > Neoceratodus forsteri. The sequence continues at coordinate 820,265,400 of CM028137.1, read as the reverse complement.
AGCATATGAGATGGTTTCACCTCTTATGTAAGCTTTTAGGGTGTCCCAGACATAATAAATTGCTCCTGTCATTCGAGTTCAAGGAGGGCAACTCCATTCTCTCAAGGAAAGCCTCTGGTTTGCCATCTAGTAGGAACTGGGAAGAATACAGTGCATCATAAAATTCTTTAAAGGTGTTATTTATTTCCATCTGTTCACAAGTGAGAGAGCCGTCCACCCTAGCCATTCTGAGGATAGTCCTTTCTGCCTTTTTGTGTTTTACTAGACCCGCTAGCCACTTGCTTGCTCTGTCACCTTCAAAATGTGTGTGGGATTTAGTGATTAGGAGGTCCCTTTCCAATTTCCGGGATTCTATTTGATTCAAGGTACCCTTCAGTGATCCAAGTTCCCTGAGTACACTAGATTTGGGGTCAGTCATAGCTGCCTTTTCTAGGTTATGAATTTCGTGGGCAAGGTTATGCTCTCCCTTTTTTTTTTTTTTTTATATAAGCAGTACATGAGATGGTTTCACATCTTATATAAGCTTTATGGGCGTCCCAGATATAATAAATATGTGTCCCTTTATCCTTATTCAGGGCAATAAATCCCTTTACCCTATCAGAGATAAAACCAATATACTGGGGATCTGCTAAAATGATTGGGTCCATTTTTCTCCATGTAGTTTCAAGGGGACTTGGGGAGAGACCCTCAATGCCAACCTCAGGAGAACATGGTCTGAAACCAGTATGGGCCCATAGCTAACCATCATGTCCTCTGTTACCATCATAGCGGGAATGAATATGTAATCTATTGGGGTATAGAGGTGGTGGGCATGGGAATAGAAGTATTCTTTTATACCAGAGTGAGTGCATCTCCATGACTCCACTAGGGCCCTTCCATTAATTAAATCATTTAGTGCTGCCACGCTCTTAGGATAGGGTTTCAGTTTGTTTCTAGAGTGGTCCTGAACTGGATCTAAATAGGTATTAAAATCTCCCCCCATCACAATGTTATCAGGAAATGGGGCTAATGTGACCCCTAAATGGGTTAAAAAAAAAAAAAAAAAAATCAGGGAAGTCGAAGTTGGGTTCATAGACCGATACAAATGTTATACTCTTTCCCCCATGTCCACTTCAGCTATGGCATATCTACCTTGTGGGTCTGCAACCCATTTAAGTGTTTTGTGGGACAGCCTGGGCGGAGCAATACTGGCACCCTTCTCGCCTTGGAGGTGAATGGGGCCGCCAGGAGAACCCCCCCCCCACCAGGACTGAGCCAGCTTATCCGATTTATCTTTACTAAGATGAATTTCCTGCAATAACGCCACATCCTCCCTCTGCTTCTTTATGTATGACCAGACCCTCTCTCTTTTTACCACAGTTTTCAGCCCATTGACATTCCAAGTCAGCACATTTAAGTTTGCCATTTTGTAAAAGTAAAGTTATAAATAACCATTATACAAACGTAGTGCCTTTGTGCAAAATTTCTTCTCGAGATTGTCCAATGAATCCATATTTTTTAACCTTGTTAACATCTTCTAAAGCATACCTACCTAAATCCAAAACTTCCCCATTACCCTCCCTATGAACTTTGATTCCCTCTTTGCTTTTATAATCAATCCCATTTTTAAACTTCCCTACTGCCTTCCCCCCCTTTCCTTCCACCTACCATCCCCTGCTTATTGTGCATTTGCACCGTGAATCTCACCCTCTACTTATCGTGGAAAGAGCCCCTGGATCTACTACACCAAAAGAGGGCATTCCTTATGCGAATAAAAACCTCCTGCTCTATTCAGGCATTATTATGGCTCTGGGGAAGGCCAGAGTCCGGCTCCCCCCGGCTGGCCCCAGGAAGGCGCTCGCTAAATTAAATAGCCTATCACACTGCTACAGTGGAAATATGTGTACAACAGATTCGGGGCAGTGGCAAAAAAGACCCACATTACGCCCTGTGTGGCGCATGCCTCTCAGTCCCCTGCCACTTCAATAGGTCTTCCACAGTTTGTCAACATTGCTGTACCTTTAATCTAAAAATAAATCCCCTTTTGCTGATAAGCGAAATCAGGTCTTCCCTTTGGAGCAGGTGCCTGCAAAGGCTGTGCAGCCTTTGTAAGCTATACGGCCTGTCTTTTACCCATGTAAGCGCGCCCCCCAATCAAACTCTGATAGCCCAATCCCCACACTGGCCTACAACATGTAGGCATGTAACTTCAAACAATTGAAACATCTTAAATTTAACTCTTTCTGGAATAAGCTAAAACATAAACAAACTTCTTGCAGGCTGTAAAATTAGTGTTTTAAAGATCAAACGGGTCAAAAAGTCCCAGCAAGGTTGAAGCCTAGTTATAATGTCCAAAGATTTCTTGAGACCGAGCCTACCGGGGAAACAGGGTGGGAAATCTCCGGGAGCCCTCTAAAACCTGCCCCGATAGGCCTCCACCCATGGAGTTGTGGACTCCAAGGGACCCTTCCCTAAAAAAAAAACCCTCCCCTGAGTTACCTTATAGTTTGGCATCTCACACTGACTATGATATATCAGTTCAGCCATCATTGTTTCCAACCTGTTCATTTTGTTCACATCGCTGCAATCCCTGCACATGTTGCATCGCGCCTCCAGGTCTGTCAACGCACGTTGTCAGCTGCCTGGATATCGGATGATCGGCTTTGCTGGATACGCCATAGTGAAAGGACAGTTAATATCGTGGAGTTTACGCCTTCCGCAAATGTTTGTCTCCTAACTTGAAGTGGCCTGGAGAAGTCCGGGAAGATGCTCACCCTAGAGCCTTGAACCAGTATCGACTCACATTTTCGAGCAGCAGCAAGGACATCCTGGTGATCCTGAAATCGAAGAAATGTCACCAGCATATGGTGTGGTTTTTGCTCCGGAGTCGGTTTTTGTTCAGGTGAGCGATGAGCCCTTGTATTTCTAGGGACACTGCTGCAGGAAGTGCTACGGTTTTTTGCAGCCAATCCTTTATAAAGCTTTTACATTCCCTTCCTTCCAACCCCTCCGGGAGACCCACTAGCCGAATGTTACAATGCCTCTCCCAATTTTCATGATTGTCCACCACCTGTTTCAAAATCTCTATGTCCTTCATAGCTTGTTGCAGCTCTGCTGATATTTAGACTGTTTTATTTTCTTGGGCACTTATTCTGGATTCCGTCTCTGTTATACGGGTTGCATGGCCTCCATTGTCTCCGAGGTAGTATTCACCATTTGCCGCAAATGGTGTATTTGTGCCACCATGTTGTCAAAGCCAGATTGCATCTATGTACCCAGGTCATATTTCAGGTCCCGAAGCATCCTCTCCAGGTTCTGTTAATTAGCTTCAATGACTATATTTGCACTACTTCCCCCGGTCCCTGTGATTCTTGGGCCTGTGGATGAGGGCCTCTCGGTGGTTCTGTAGGCCCAGATGCACTATTGGAGTTAGGAGGCTGATTAAAGTGTAATTTTCCAGTTTCTTCGCAGATTTCGATGTAGGTGGCATTGATGCTGTAATATTCTGGCCCGTGTGAACTTTATGGGTGGAATTAGGGCAGGATGGTGCAGATTTAGAGTAGATCAAGCTGGAGCTTTTCTAGTTCACCTCCATTCAGCTCCCAGGCTTGGCCACGCCCCGTGAATTTTTTTTTTTTTTTTTGTAATTATCTTCTTTATAGTCTTTTCATAACTTATATACATACATGTCATCCAGATCAGCATGGATAACTTCATATGGATATACATTAATTATTACAGTGTAGGTAACTCACTTCAAGTTAGAGGCAGGTATGAGTTTTTTTTTATACTTTTATTTGATTTCAGTCTTAGAACATCACATTATTTTCCTCTTTTTCCATTTTTTCAATGGTATTCAATTTTTCAGATGTTCATTACAAACTGTACTTGTTAAAAAAAAAAACATTGCAATTACATTTGATTACAACTTGACTTTGAAAATAAACAGAAGCAAGTACAACTTTTTGCAGGGTTAACTTATTGCAGGCTGTTACACTTTTCTCTTATTCTTATTGAGGTTTCTTAGCAGTTAGAGGGGGGTTATTACTGCCCTTTCAAGTTACCACTTAAATTCTTGGAGAAAATATAAAATTTTAAAAGTCTACACACTCATTATTGCCTATCCCTCCCTTTTTTTTTTTCTAATGAGCTTTAAGCTAGTTTTTCATGATACAGTTCCCACCTTGTCCACCTTGCTGTGTAGACCTCTGATCGATCCTGGAGACCCATAGATATCTGCTCATTATGCTGAATTTGAAGGATTAATGCCTTCCAGAGAGTCTATTTGGTACCATTTTTTGGTTATTGTTTTGTAGGCAGCAGCTAATAGTATTGCCCAAAGATATTTTTGTGTTTTGTCTATTACCTGTTGTGGCGGGATTCCCAGGATCAAACTTGGGAGGTCAATTCTGTCTTGTATATTTAAAATACCTTTTATATGTTCTTTTATACTTCTCCAAAAACCCTCCAATACAGGACAATCTAGGAATATATGCTTATGAGAGGCACAATTCTTCTCATTTTCTCCAGCACTGGATGAAACTCCCAAGCCTCCCAACACTGTAGCAGAGGGCACTAGGAAATATCTCACCTTCACCTTCCAAACAAATTCACGAAACTGGGGAGGAGGTAGTCGCCAAGTCGCCTTCCAGATCCTCTCACTCTCCATCTGTTATTGGGTGATTAAGCTCCCGCTCCCATTTTGTCTGCACTAGAGCAATGACATGTCTGGCACGGTTTATTAATGACTTAAAAATGACTGTTATTGCCTTCTCACCATATTGAGAGGACCATATTTGCACCCAAGGGGCAACTTCCTCAAATATTGTGACATCCTTTTCTTGTTGCTTATAATGCTTTGTAATGTAGTCCCTTGCCTGGTAATAAAATAATCTGTCCTTTTCTGTCCACCCAAATGTGCTCTGGGCCTCCTCGAAGGATAAAATGATCGCCCCTCTCTGGAGTTGCCATGGGGCTTCTAATCCTTTTTTAATTTGCTTTTTAAACCATTGGTTATTAAATGCTTGATTCGTTATGAACCATTTATACTTCCAGCAAAAATGCTGACATGCTTTATGTTTTATGCCCATCTGCCAGGCTCTAAGAATGCTCGCTGTTGCAGGAGGAACCCACTGTGCCATTGCTCTAAGATGTTGCGGGGAAAAGAGGCAAGATGGGAGAGGGTCCGGCACGTCTCTCTCCAAATCAATTGACTTCCACCTTGCTTGATAAGTTTTGTTTCCCCATAGTATCGCTAACTCATTTGAGAGCTACCCAATATTCCGAAGAGGGAAGGGCTAGCCCTCTCCGATTTTTGGGAGAGTAAGTTTCAGGAGTCCACTCTTGGCCTTTTATAATTCCATAGGTAGCTGTTAATTTTGCCAGGATAAAGTTCCTTAGAAGTAACAGTGCAGGGACACACTGAAATAAGTATAGGAATCTTGGGAGTACATTAATTTTTAGGGCTAGATTCCTCGCATAAAGTGTTGCAGGGAACATGGACCACCTTCTTAAATCATGCTTTATGTTTTGAACTAATGGATCATAGTTGTGAACCGCCAACTCCCTTAAGTTCTTGGGTATTTTGATCCCTAGATATCTTATAGTTTGTTTATCCCATTTAATTGGGAATTTCTTTTTTTGCGACAGAGTCGGGACATAATCAAGAGCTAAGGCTTCTGATTTGTTTACATTGAGGGTGAATCCCGACAAATTAGCAAAACGCTTAAATAATTTAAATAGAACTCCCAATGACATATCTGGATTAGTGATATAGACCAGGATGTGATCTGCGAAAGAGGCCAGTTTTTGGTCCCTTCCCCCCATCTGAACACCCTGTAAGTCAGGGGCCTGCCTCAGGCTTTGGGCCAGTGGCTCTATGTAATAAGCAAAAGGAGGGGGGAAAGGGGGCACCCCTGCCTAGTTCCTCTTTGTAATTGGAATTTTTTTGAAATGTGGCCATTCACTCTTATGTACCCAGTGGGGTTTCTGTAAAATTTAAATGTAACCCCCCTGCAAATGGGGGTTCCCAAAAGACTTCCAGGAGCTTGCTTGAATGCTCCAAGCCTGAATGGTGTTTGGCATTTAAGCCATTTATCAGTGAGTGTTTTTAGAGCCTCTGGTACTGTCTCTTTAAGAGCTGTCTGCTTGCAGACATACTTAGTTTGTATGGGGACTGTGTGCTTCTCTGAGTACCACTCGAGCTGCTGCCATTCACTTCATTTTTGCAGTCACTAGGAGTGCAAAGGAACCTATCTGAAAGATGTAACTGTTTGCCAGAAATTATTTAGAGTAATAATGAAATTACAGTTTGTCTAACCTGTTTCTTTGCGAGTCAGAACTGTGTCTGCTAGTCTCTATTCTAGTTTTGGTCTCTGAATACCAATCAGTGTAAGCAGCTCAACAGCCTTGATTAATCAGAATGCCCTTTACACTCGAGCTACCATGAGAGGATTAGCAGTGACTGAGATGATTAATTGTGCCTTTTTGACCAACAGCAGTAGTCTAGAGTGACACAACCAGTCAAGAACGAGAACTCAGAGGAAGTGCCCAGGTTTTGTCGGGTTGGAGTTTCAGTTGAGCTTTGGCAGGAAGAAGGAAGGAGCCCTGTGCTTTTTCAGTGTGCAGTTTTAGTCAAAAACGTGTGTAAGGCCCAGAGTTCCGTCTGCAGCTTGTGTAACAGCTTGTTAGGACTGAATCATCCCTGTGAAAAGAATCAAAGGATCTCTGAAGAGTAGAAACCAGGCTCACCCTGTAGAAGACTGGAGGAATTGTCGGTAACATGACCTCGGTCTGTCAGGAACTGAATCTGCTGTGTGTTCTCCCGGCATTGTGCAGTAATTGTGATCGGCGATGATGCAGCCTGCCTGGTATAGTGCTTTCTTTATATGGATGTGAAGAGGTTTGTGTACCTCAAGGAGCCTTCCTGACATTGAAGGACCCTATCTTATTTGAGGTCGTGAGTACTAATTCAGGTCTCCCTTGTTGAATTGCCACATTAAATCCTAAATGGAATTACTGTACTGCTGACTGTTTAATTCTTCTTTCTCTGTGAGAGGCCCTACCAGCTGATACGGTTTGACTAGCCTACTAGGCTTGGGTACCCAGGGACAGTAATTGATAGGGATAGGCCTGTGCACAGAGCCATAGGTAGATTATTAGAGTGATAAGCCAATTAACCTGATTTCCATCCTTGTTATATCCCTCAAATAAACCAGAGCTGTTTGTTTCAGCAAAGTTATACTGCCTGAGGTATTTGGTTCATGTTAAGTACTGTACTGTGATTGTTGCACTGTATCTCATTTCACAGAGGTCCCAGTGCTCGAACCAGACCTGGGGGTAAGTGTATACTGTGAAGGTAATTCTGATATATTGTGTGGGGCTACTAGTGGGAAGGGTTACAGTGTCCCAGAGGGCTGTGACCGTTATTTACTATTGCAACCCTGACCTCTGGGTGGAGGCACCCGCCATTGGATCCAGGCCCCTCAACCTGTTAGTGGCAAATCAGGCAAGGGTAGTAGCCCCTTGGATAGCGCCATCTAGGGGTTACATAAAGATAATATCTACCAGTGGGGCGGGAAAGTTATATTCAAGTAGTACTTCTTTTAAGTATCCCCATGACACTTTGTCGAACGCTTTCTCTACGTCGAGACTTAGTAAAATTGTTGAATATGTTGTTCTGTAATACGCTCCATAATGTAGATCAGCTTCTACATTATCCTGGGCTTGGTGTCCGTGATAGCCAATTGATCCATATCTATCAAGGCTGAGGTGTATTTAGCTAGTCTTTGGACAGTATCGTACAAGATCTTATAGTCCGTGGTTTAAAATGGATATGGGGCGTATGAGGAACATTGTGTAGGGTCTTTACCCTCTTTTGGATAACCGAACTATCCTGTCCCAGGATGGAGGGGTCTCTTCGGGAAACTACTGTGGTGAATACCCTTTAAGTAGAGGAGTTAACGCTTGGAGAAAGTTTTGTAAACTCTCCTGGGAGCCCATCGGTTCCCGGCATTTGCCTGTTTTAGAGCCCTATCGTTGTTTTAATTTCATTGGGAAAGATTGGGGTCATTAGGCTTTCCCTTGTTCTCGTGTTAGGTTGGGAGTTTAAGGGCTGCTAGAAATTTCCAGTTTCTCCTTTAGTGGGGGCTAATTTTTCTATATACAGTTCTGAGTAGTATTGACGGAAGGCCTCAGAAATGTTTTGGGTTGTGGTACTAAGAGTTTTTTGAATCGGTGTACAACTTTACAATCGGATTTTGCCTTACGGGCTCTTTAACTGACCTGCTACCATTCTTATGAATCCGGGACCCCCGTCATAATATCTGTGTCGCAGATATACCAGTTTCTGCTCTACCGCATAATCTAATATATTATTGAGCTGCTTCTTGAGCATGTTTAGTTCCTTAGTTCATTTTTCACTTTGCCTCATCTTCTGTTCCTCCTCCATTATTTTTATTTTGTTTTCTAGATTAATCCTCCTCTCCTTGCTTCTTTTTATGCGAAGAGATTGCAATAACCTTCCCCCTCACTATCGCTTTTATTGTGTCCCATAAAGTTGCATCTGTTACTCCCTGGTTATCAATATCTTGGAGTGCCTGGGTTATTGTGTTATTTATCATTTCTTGCGTCTCCTTGTCCCTAATTAGCGACACATTGAGCCTCCAGAACGTTCTTTTTTTGGGGGTTTGTGATTGCACCTTACAAAAAATGGGTGTATGATCTGAAAGTACAAAGTCTCCCTACCAGATTTGAAGGATACTACTCAGTTGCTCTTTCTGTGTTATCAAGTAATCTAAGCAGGAGTATATATCGTGGCGCCTGGGAGTAGAAGGTATGCTCTCGTCCCTGCCCCAGAAGGTGCCTCAGGGGTCTTCAAAGCCCAGCTCCTGCATCAACTTTGCACTTTCCTACCCACTTTGCTTGCTCTGCTTTGTATAGATCCACCGCTTTGCCCCAGTTAAATCAAGATTAAAGTCCCCCCCACATAGCAGCCTATCCTCTGCCCAATCCGCCAGCTTGGTTAAGAATCCTCAGTATATTGCAAATTCCGATGCTGGTGGCATATACACTGAGGCTAGCGTGAGCTGTTGGCCCTCAAGTGAACCCTTAACTAACACGTACCTTCCCTCCTTGTCAATTACTCTGTCTGTAATTTCAAAAGGGGTACCTTTTCTTATTAACACTGCTGTTCCCCTTCGCCTACCTCCCTTGTACGATGAGGCCACCACATGGGAGAAACCAAATTTCGAGTTTTTATGCTCTGCATTGGTAAGGTGGGTCTCCTGCAGCATTAATATATTTCTCTTGCCTTTTCATTAATTGCAGTATCTTTGCTCTCTTAATGGGTTTGTGACACCTGTACATTGTAAGTGCACACTGTCCAGTTCAGCTTCATATCATCCATTTAAAACAAGGTTTTGTTCTACTTATATTTTGCAGGTTTCTCCCCTGGTGGTTACCCCATAACTTCCCCTGCACTGCTATTTTCTTATAGGTTTCTGTCATGCCTACTAAACCTAAGCACCCTGCATTATATAACTCAAACAAGTAGTTACAGCCATTACTAAAATTCTGAAACATTTCAACAATAACTTTCGAACAACTTTTAACTAGAGTTCTTCCAAGGTTGGGGGCTATGTATCGTTACTAGCCCCTATTCACTCCTATTTACTAGGAGAGAGTGGGGGGTAATTTACCCTTCCGTTTCCGGAGGACCCCCCCCAGAGCCCCGCTGTCGTTGGGCTCCTATACGAGGTGCCTAAAAGAGCCTGGAACCCTCGTTTGCTCCATGCCCGGCAGGCCCATGTGAGATCTACTTTAGGCCATGCTGTTTTGCAGAGGAGCGGACGGTCTTAACTACTAAGTCGTGACCCTCTTTTTCAACCACTTCAACCTTTAAATTTTACCTCCCCCTATCGTTTTGATTTGTCTTACATTTTTTGGGGGGGGGGGGAAGGGGAAGGTGAGAGTATGGGAAGGATAGAGGGGTGCAGGGTGGTCCGCAGCTAATTGCTCCCGGCACTCAGAAGCCAGTGCACTAAGTTGCCTCAGACACTTTTCTCCCAAAGTACCAAGGGCACTGCTTAAGACTTTCATTTTTTTTTTTTTCCTTTCCCCCCTCCCCTTTCTCCAAACATCCAATAAAAGATGAAAAAGAACTCCTTTAGTTTTGTTGGTTACAGTCAATCTGGAAGGGGGAAAGGGAATAAGCCAATGTATAGAATACTATATAGTCATATAAGCTCTCCTTTAATGTTCAGTTTTGTTCATTGTGTTCAAGTTAGTATTCCGGTTCCCCAATTTTATATCTTATCTGGGGTAGATATTATATTCATCCTGGATTGCGGTTGTATAGCCGAGACAGCGAGTAGTTCAGGAACAACCATGCTCCTAGTAGAGAATTGTGGCCTCCCTTCACTCATCTCAGGTTGTGGTTTCTCGCTGGGCAAGCTTTCTTTCGAGGAGCTTCTGAATGCTACACAACAGCTCTGTGTGCATCTTCTTATTTATTCCCCCCGTCTTCCTGTCAACCGCACGTCGTTTTCCACATTCCCAGGTTCTTGAATCTTGGTTCCTCCTCTCCTTAACTCCGATGTTATGCTTCCCAAGAGCTTCAAGCGCCTCCTCAGCCGATGCATAAATCTTCGTTCCATCCTCCCAGAAAACCCTCAGCCTCGCTGGATATGGGGTATGAAAACGTATGGATTTTTCTCTGAGGGCTCTGAGGATGGGCCCATATTTAGCTCTTTCCACCTGAACCTCGGTTGGGTAATCATGATCCAGGTAGAGCCTATGCGTTAAATATCGTATGTCCTTTTTTGCCCACGCCAAGTATTTCTTCTTTCACTGAATACTAATTCAATTTAAAATAATAGATCTTGGGCGCGGTCCGGATCAGTAGGTTTTGCCAAAAGCGCATTTATGGGCCTTTCTATATGAAAATCATGGTGGGAGTCAAATCAAGTACGCCCTTCAGAAGATTTTCCAGGGACACCTGGTAAAGGCTACTCAGCATTCTCCTCGGGAGGCCGAGTAGCCTTAAATTGTCTTCGGGAGCTGCCTTCTAGGTCTACACTTAGCTCTTAGGTTTCTCGGTTTCTTGTGTTAGTGTCTGAATTATCTGACATATGTATAGCTGTGTCCTCCGCTTCTGAGAGTTCTCCTCTATTTGGCTTACTCTGGTCTCAAGGTCGATAATTGTAGCTGCACTGCACGAAATTCTTGCTTATTCTCCTTTCTAGATTCGGTTATTTCATGCAGCAGTCGCTCAAATCTGGAAGAGATAGCTGTTCATTCTCCCGTCCCTAGACGTAGTCAGGAGTTCTTTGGCCTTGCGGTGAGGACGTTCTGCTGGAAGGGCCCAACTTAAATCTAGCTGCATCTTTGTTGTTCGCTTTGATTTCCTGCCGGTTTCAGCCTCTATTCAGGCTTTGCGATTGACCCCCTGCATTTTTTGACATTTTTACTTTATTTTTCTTAGATTTTAGGGGGTTTTTCGGGCTTGCCTGGGCTGGAGCTTCACGGATTAACCTTGCATCGGGTCCGTGACGTCACCGGAAGTCGGCAGGTATGAGTTCTAAGGATTAAAAGTCCAGGTTAATCTTGGTTCCAGTGGGAGGCAATCATAAGCAATCCATACTGGCTTAATTAATCAGCAGAAAAATTATTGGGTTTCCAGGTCCTTTGACCATTTTAGTTTCTTCTTAAAATAATCAATCAGTAGACGTTTCCTCTTGGTTACTTTTCTGCACACCCTTTCACATCTATTTCAAACTCACATCCTGGGGGTCCATCCCCCCAACGCATACCCCAAGTGTCCCTCTCGAGCAACCCCAAGAGCGGCAGACCAGGGGCCCCCAGGGTTGACAGCCTCTCACCTCCTCTCCACCCCAATAGGGGGGTGATGGCAAGAGAGACCCCCACATCGGGCTCCCCCCACCCTCATGGCACAAAGGTAGGGTCCTTTAACATATAGTATATCTGCCACCAGGCCCACCTAGTAGTAAACTTTTCTTCTTGGTTATTTAGGCCATGTGTTATTTTTTCCATAGTGTGTATTTGTCTGGTAATATCCCACCATTCTTTTATTGTGGGTATCTTAGGTGTCATCCAATTCTTTGTAATGGATTTCTTTGCCGCTGCTATCAGAATAAGAAGCAGATAGGAGGAAATTGTGTCTCGTAGGCCTCGAGGTAGCACTGAGAACAGAAACACCTCCACTGTCATGTGAAAGTGGGGGTCAAATATCTCACGAAAGTGGGTTTGCAGGAGCATTAGGTAAGGCCTCAGCAGTGGGCATTCCCACATTATGTGGGTATGGTTTGCCTGCTTATTGCCACAAAGGCGCCAGCAAGTTGCCTGAAGCTCTGGTTTATAGTGGCTGGTAATGACTGGGGTTCTAAAGTACCGAATTAGACATTTCCATGTGTATTCTGTCCACATGTGTGAGCTGGTCACCCTGGCCGAACATTTCCAAGCTCGTTGCCACTCCTTAGATGATACTGGGTAGCCGGATTCTTGGTTCCATTGTAGACTGATGTTATCTATACAGGAGAGATTTTGTTCTCTTAAGGCACGATAATATAGTGATATTAGACGGTCTTGCTTTAGTGTTTTATTAAGGACAATTTGGGTCTGCAGCAGCGATGGCCATCGCTCTCGGTCCCAGATCATAGTGGGTAGGCAACTTACGTAGTGTCTAAGCTGCAGATACCTATAAAAGTCCCTATTTGGTAGTTTGAATTTCCCTTGAATTTCCGCATAGGACCACATTGTGTTCTGTGTCATTATTTGTCCCAAATATCTGTCCATTCCTGTCCCATTGCCTGAAGCCATTGTCTAGATTGTTTGGGGGAAAGTTACTCAGGTTCATAATTGGGCAGATGAGCGGCAAGAAAGCGGTCAATTGATAGTTTCGTTTTATGTTCCGCCATTCTCTTATGGAGGCTCTCAACCAGGGATTTGTAAGCTCATCTAAGGAACCATTGTCCATGTGCTGGTACAGGTTCTCACAGTAAGCGCGATCGTCTAACAGGCCTCGCTCAATGTCCAGCCAGTGTGGGATATTTGTTTTTGGTTTGTCTAGCCATCAGACTTGTCATAATTGCTGCCTGCTGATAGAGTTTCAGGTCTAGGAGTCCCATACCTCCCTCATCCCGGGGCAGAGTAAGGATTTTTAAGCGTACCCAGGGCCTCTTATTGTTCCAAATAAACTTGGTAACGTGGTGATTTATTTCTTTAAATGTTGTTAGGGGAAGGTGTATAGGTATATTTTGGAATAAGTATAATGCTCTAGGTAAGACCACCATTCTTATTAAGTCAATCCTCCGTGCCAGCCCCAAGGGGAGAACCGCCCAGGAGGCTAAATCTGCTTCGAGTTGTGTCATAAAGGGGAGCATAGTTGTATTTATAAAATTCCTGGGGGGATTTAGGGATATGCACTCCCAAGTATTTTAACTTCCACAGATCCCATCTACCCGGGATATCTCTCTGGATATTTTGCATTGGGGAGTAATGAAAAGTGAGCATCTCTGTTTTTGTTGGGTTCAATCTGTACCCCAACACCATACCAAAGGAATCCAGTATGCGCTCAATCGTAGGGAGCGATTTTTCTGGATTCTGCAGATACAGGAGAATGTCATCCGCGTATAGGGCTATTCAGTGCTCCCCACTGCTCAGTTTTATCCCTTCCACTCCCAGCGCCTCCCTAATCTTTTGGGACAGTGGTTCTATGAAGGCAGCAAATAAAAGAGGGGAGAAGGGGCAACCCTGCCTTGTCCCTCTGTGCAGGGGGGAAATATGATGAATGGTGGTCATTCACCTTAACACTCGGCTGCGGGAGGCGTAGATATTTTGTAGAACCTTTATTAAAGAGGAGGAGAAGCCAAACTTATGTAGGGTTGCATAAAGAAATGACCAAGCCACCCTGTCAAATGCCTTTTCGGCATCCAGGCTTACAAGTACAGATGGTGTCCCTCCAGTTTGCATCCAATGCACCACATGTAGGGTTCGTCTAATATTGTCCATGGTGTTACGGGACCGGACAAATCCGTCTGGTCCTTGTGGACTAAGAGAGGGAGTACCTGATCTATACGACGGGCCAGTATTGCCATAAATAGCTTATAGTCTTGGCTGAGTACCGATATGGGTCTGTAAGAGGCACAGAACTGTGAGTTTTACCTGGCTTAGGGATTACTGATATCATGGCACAGGACCATGACCGGGGGTCTCTTCCAGTACTGCGTTAAATACAGTAAGCAGGTTGGGGCGAATCTGAGCCTCTACTGCTTTGTAGAATTCCGCCCCATATCCGTCCGGCCCAGGTGACTTCTGTATCTCAGTGTTCGCGATGACAGTCAATATTTCTCCCTCTGTTATCAGGGAGGTCAGTGCAAGGTTCTGGTCTTCCGTCAGCCTCGGGAGGGTGATAGATTGCAGAAATTCTGCTACTTGCTGTGGGGAAGCGGCATATTCTGGGGTGTATAGGGATCTGTAGTACACAGTAAAGGCCTCTGCTATTTCATGCATTTTAGTGAGATCTCTACTTTCAGTGGGACGACATACCGACATAATTGTGCCCATTTTTTTTTGCTTCCTAATTTGGTATGCCAGTAATCGAGAGGCCCTTGGTTCCACTTCATAGTATTTCTGCAGTAGGAATGTCAGGGCTATCTCGGTTTGTTGTTGGATTAATCTGTCTAGCTCAAGCTTCGTTTGTCGTAGCTGGGGGAGCACCGTTGTGTCCCCTTGTTTATGTGCCATTTGTAAGAAATGAAGTGTGTCCTCCAGCTTAAGTTTTTGCGATTTGTGCGGTCTTTCCCTTTCATACATGGCAGGCGTGGTGTCCCCTGCCGGGTTGTCAGTTTTTATCTCTTGTATTTTCTCTATTATGAACTCACGAAACCTCTTGCAGCGTAGGTAGTATGGGTTAAGCATCCAGAGTGTCCGCCTGGGCCTCATCCCTAAGTCCCACGTTGAGATCTGGGGGGCATGGTCCGATAGGGAGAGGTCTCCTATTTGTATATCGTGTATCGACCCCAGGTTTTCTATCTGCGTGTATATCTGGTCGATACGTGAGTACGTTTGGTGTACCGCAGAATAATATGTATAATTTCTAGAGTGGGGATGGAGCTTCCTCCAAGCATCACACCATCCGGCTTCTTGTATAAAATTCTTAAAGTATCTTTGGGTGGTCATCTGTTTGGGTGGTTTTACGTTAGTGGAGTCTAGGTTAGGGTCTATTATAAAGTTAAGGTCTCCCGCCATCATGAGGATTCCCTTTGTTTTTTGGACTATTTTATCCAGTAAGGGTTTAAGATGGGTCACATGGGTACCCGGGGGGAAATACACATTGACTAGGGTTACCGGCTTATCATTTAGTGTACCCTGCACCAATACCATACGACCCTCTCAGTCGGGCCAGGTAAATTCGTGGTTAAATGGGGTGTTAGGGGAGATAATTATTGCTACCACTCTACGTCTCCCTGCCCCTGCAGAGGAACAAAACACCTGTCCTCTGCTCAGTGTGGCAAGCTTCACATATTCCGTCGCTTTCATACGCGTCTCCTGCAGGTATGTCAGGTCCACTTTGGCTCACCTGATAAAAGCCAAGGTTCTGGACCGTTTTATAGGTGATGCCAGGCCATTAATGTTTAGGGAGAGTAATTTCACCTTCGCTGTATCTATTATGTTGAATGTATCCATCTCCCCTGCATAATCCTCCCACCCCACCTTATGGACCCTGGTCTACCGCTCCCGGAGTATACCCCCACCTCACATTTTTGCTTTCATCTGGTGACCATAACATCAACACTTTCAATACACAACAGTACATAACATTATAAAACACTTAACAATACTCTGAAACATTACATTTTTCATAACTTACTAACTGGTACTTCCAAGAGTCAGAAAATCCTGACCCCGTGGTAAGAGATCTTACCAATTGCCCAGTATCCCTGGGGTTTAGCACTATGTGCTATTCGGGAAAGGGTAAAGAGATTAGGTGACGGACCTAAGCTGTACCCTTGATCCCCTGCGTTCCCCCTTTTCACCATGTGGGGAGAGGTATCATCTAAGGGTATTTACCCACCTCAGGTTCCAGTACGCATTATGGTCAGGGTCCGGAGCGAGGGAGAGGACAAGCAGTGGGGACATGCGTTTGTCTCACCACTTGTTTACTCCCCTTCAGCATGGTGGGCTACCATCCGGCCAGTTCCTCCCTCCTAGTAGGGGAGAGTTGTCCAGCCCCCGCACCCCTCACCAGCGGCCCACAAACCGTCAAGCCTCGTGGTCCTATGGATGTTCTAACCCCTCATCTCTCTGCCTGCAGGGCTCTGTAACTGCGCTAGGCAGCGGCCGCCGACCCGGGACAACCAGTTAGTAGCATTGTCTCCAGATTATTTCATGAGACTCTCTACACATGGTTTCCACCAGGAGGGATTCTGGACAGGCTGTGGAAGCGTCCCCCCTCCACTCCATGAGGGGTGTTACTACTCCGTACCAATTTTTATTCCCCCCCCCTTTTTTAACGTTCCTCCAGGGAAGAACTGGTAGGACTCCCCATGCTCGGCTCTTTCCGGCTATGTCCCCATTATCTGGTTAGTTTCTTTAGAGGGTTGGAGTGTTCCATCTCCTAGTTCGCTGTTTGGCATTAGGCACCAACCCACTGTTATCTGGTAGTTTAGATTCATTCAAGCTTTACCTTGTGCCTGTCATTTAGTCATTTTCATGCATTCATTTTATATAGACTCTGACCAACTCTAGTTTCCTGAGGGGCCCCTCCAACTGTTCCAGGTAGGGGCTCCCCAGCCCTCCCCCCTACCCCTCCACAACCAACCCTCCATTTACCATAAAATTTATTCCTTCTCTTTCCCCATACCTTCATCTCCCTCCCACCCCTCCCTCTTTATTGCTTCCTTCAGTCAATTTCCCTTCCCAGTTTATTTCTTTAAGTACATAGACAAGTGAATGCGGTTATCTGCTGATATCAGGGCCATTAGTTGTACGATGCTTCCTCCTGATCTTGTCCATCCACCCCCCACCTCCCCATATCGACCCCATCAAACCCCTGTCTTCCAATCCAACACTAGTTTTCCCATCTTATCCACTCCCAGTGAACAGTTTTAAGGAGAGGTGGGTGGGAAGGGGAAAGGAAAGAACCCCCCAGTCTAGCGGTAAGAGGACGTTCCTCGGCACTCGGAATAGCATAACCTCCTTCCCCACCTCTCCTTTCCCTCCAGTTAATTTCCCTCACCAACGCCTCCCACCCATCCCCGCGCTCAGACCCTCCCGTCCCACGAGCCATCCTCTCCATCCAACAATCCCATCCATTCCACTCCCCCACTTCCCATAGCCAGTATCTCAAGAGTTTCTACCTTCCCATCTTCTTTCAGACCCCCCCCATCCGATATCAGATTAGCAGGCTGCATGTTTCCCGCACTGCCACTAATAGGCAAACCTCCCTCAGTCTCTATACTTGGACATTTTAATTATACTTGCAGCCCCTCATGTGCCCATTCCAGTCTCTGGGTCCCGTTGCTCCTCCGTGCTTGCCTGGGATTCCTTTAAGGCCCTGACTATCCTCCTAATGGCCTCTGCACCCTGTCTTCTTCTTGCTTCTTTCTGGACATTGCTCCACATTTTCTGGGCAATTTTAGAGGCTATTGATGATTCACGTCGCGCTTTAGCAGGCAGTGTATCCATATTCCTCCTTTTGAGTTTAGTAACCACCTCCTCCACTGATTCAAAGGTACGCGCTCCGTCAGGAAACAAAACCGTCATCTTAGCGAGGTACGGTGTACGAAACCTGATGCCTGCTGTTCTTAGGATCTTCATCACGGGGGCACACGCTCGCCTCCGCGCCATTATTACGGGGGCATAATCATTGTCAAAAAAAAGAGGCGTTCAGCTTCATAAAATACTCTCCCCTTCCTCCAGACCATTCTAAGAACTGCTTCTTTGTCCTGAAACCTCAGGAAATTTATTATAATGGTACGAGGTCTTGTGCCCGGAGGCGGCTTCGGTCCCAAGGTGCGATGTGCCCGTTCGAGCTCCAATGACATGCTTTCAGGTAAGGGAAGCAGCTCTTTTAATAGTTTTTGTATGAATGAGAGCATGTCTGCCCCTTCTGACCCTCCGGTATCCAGGACAGCCGCACATTGTTTCTCCGGTTACGGCTTTCTGCGTCTTCAGCCCGGGCTCTTAGCGTGCTGACCTCCTCATGAAGCTGTGCAATGGCGTGTTCTGCATCAGTCAGTCTGCCCTCCGTCGCAGTTGTGCGGGCCTCACTGTTTTCCTGCCGCTGTTCCAACTTCCCCAGATCTGTCCATAGGGCTGTGGCAGTTGATTTCATCTCTTTACGAAGAAATCTCTAATCTCCATCCACATCTGCGCCATTTGCTTCTGCAGAATGATATGAGAAGCTTGCTCAGGCCCTGTATTACTCCGGTGCGAGGAGGTCGAGGCCCTTGAATCCTCGCTCTCCGACCCTTCATCCTGTGATTTTTCTCCGTTCTGCTGGGCAAGGATCGAGTATTTGCCGTCTCCCTTCTTTTTCGGCATTTTATATTTTCCCTCCTGGCTTTACTTTTAATGGATGGCTCTGGATATGGCTCTATAAGAGGGTTGATTGGGGATCGCTCGAGGAGCCTCAGGTTCTAGGCTGCCATTGTCTCGGTGACGTCACCGGAAGTCCCCATTAATTTTTCTTGATCCATGAATTTGCATGCCCCCTGATATTACTTGGTATGAAAAAACAGCAGAAGGCCAGAGCCCATAGAGACTGTTCCCCACACTACGTGGGACAATATTTATCTATTATCCCTCAACCAAACATCTAATTTGTTTTTAAAGACAGTGGCACTAGTTGCCGCTACCAATTCTTGTGGCAAGGTGTTCCATACAATGGATGCTCTTATTGGAAAAAAGTTTCCCCTTTGCTGGTTTTATAAGTTTTACTTCAAGCTGTTTATTATGCAGTCTGGAACATGTCTCCTTTGGAGTGTTAGACCACATTTTCCATTAGATCTGGTGAATTTATTAAATTAAAACCATAAGCATATCACCTCTTAATCTTCTAGTCTGAAGAGAGAAGAGACCAGTAGCTTTTAATCTGTTCTGATAATCCAAGTTTGTTAATCTTGGAATCATTCTGTTACTCTCCTTTGAACCTGTTCAAGAATTGCTATGTCTTTTTTTTTTTGGTTTGGATTCCAGAAAGGGGAGCCATAGTCTAGATACAGTCTAATGTATGCCCTATACAATGGAATAAGGCATTGTTCAGTGCGATTAACAAAAGTGTGTTTTATTTGCCTCAAAAGTCTGTTGGTCATGTAAGCAGTTCTAACACAGTGATCATTTGATGCAAGTTTATTAACATATATCCCTAAATCTTTTTCACAATTTGATGAGTGAAGTGGCAGTCCGTTTGTATAATATACCGTTTTTGGATTATTTAAACCGAAATGCACTACTAAACATTTGTCTTGATTAAACTGCTTATGATTTCATTTGCCCAAAGTGTTAATTTTTCCAAATCCTTCTTTATTGCAGAAATATTTTCTTGATTACTAACCTTGCCCTCCAATTTAGTATCGTCTGCAAATTTAACCATGAAGTTATTTGGCCCTGTTTGTAAATCACTGATAAAGAGATTAAACAATGTTGGTCCCAAGACCCCTGTGGTACACCACTTGTCACACTACCCAAATCATACAAGATATCATTAATTCTGACTCTCTGAGAACGATTTGTCAACCAGTTTAAAGTCCAGTTGACAATATCAGGTGACAAACCTAGATTGTGCATTTTAGTAATGAGTTTTTCATGTGAGACTTTATTGAAAGCTCTACTAAAGTCCAAAAGAATTACATCAGTAGGGATACCTACATCTAGTAGAGTACTTATATTATTGTAAAAAGATATCAGATTGGTGGTGCAGGAATACTTGGGAGTAAACCCATGCTGATTTGAATAATAAATTCTAATTTTTACAATTTTGATCTATTAGAACTTCACTACTCGTTCCATTAATTTACCAGCCACTGAGGTCAGGCTAACTGGAGCGATACTTTTGCACAGAACCTCTATTGCCTTTTTAAATATAGGAGTAACTATTGCTGAATGCCAATCATTTGGTACAATGCTTTCTTGTAAGGATTTGTTGAAGATAATTGAGAAGGTATAAAAATATTTATAGAGGTTTGATCAGAAACCATGGATGAATACCGTCTGGGCCGGACTAGTATTTTTTTAGTTTTCGATAGCCTGTATAATGTCAGTTGGATAGAACCTATGATAATCTACGTGGTGAACTTTAAATGTACTAATAGGTGATTTTTGAGAGAAGACAGAACAAAAGTACTTATTAAAGAGATTCGAGGTTTCTGTATCAAATAGAGAAGAGCCATTGGTTATAATGGGACCAATGGTCCTTGATACACCTTTTTTTACTATTTATATAGGAGAAAAGAGATTAAAATTCTAGCTTATTTTTTGCCAATTTAATAGAATTTTTTTTTTTTTTTAAGTTTTTCACAGATAGTCTGTATTTATGTAATAGAGTAATTTTTTGGAACTAGGAAGCAGTGGAGTAGGACCCTATGTTCTGTTCTGCTTCGGGCACTATTTCCACTGCCCTGTTACTCAGGAGGCCCACAATCTCCAGCACCAAAAAGCTCAGACATGTGAGCTGAAAAAGGAGTCGTCTTCTTTTGGGGGGTTGGGGTGCAATGAAATCCAGGGAATGCCCTTCTCTGATATTCTTGAGGATCCGCTTGTCTATCATGATGGATTCACACTGACTATAAAACACCAGGCCCCTCCCCCCGGGAAAAGTCTGCCTTGAGAAGCTGAGACAGGACCGGGTCCGGAGCTTCAGATATTGGAATTAAATGCTTTCAGTGCCTGTGCCTTCAGCTGCCCTTTCTTTTGAGGCTGCAGAGGCTGGCTTTTATTGTTTGGTGTTCCTCTGCCAAGAAAAGGACTGCTTGTTGTGGAAAGAACCACATCTCCTGTCCCTCTGGGGCTTAAAGGGGACTGGTCTAGAGATCTTAACAGTTGTTCTAGGGACACAGATATGTTGTTCTATCCACACTTACTGGCAGGTTCCTTGTCGCTTTAATTCTTGCCGGAAGGTCTTCAAGATGGCTCCTCCCACCCACCCGGGTGGTAAAACTCTTGGCTCCGCCCCATGACACCAGATCTTCCTTACCGCTTGGAAGCTCAGGTTCCCTCCTTTGTGCTCTGCGTTTTAGGACTGGATCCAAACTCTTCGGTTAAACCGAAATTCATACTTAAATTTACTAGACTTCGGTCTTTCTTCCTTCGTGGCTGCGATGGACAAATCGACTCCCGGATTTCAGCGGTGCCCTTGTGGGCAGAAGATGTCTCGGACCGATCCGCACTCCACGTGCATTTACTGCCTTGGGCTCAGTCACGATCCGGAGGCCTGCGAATTGTGCAAGTCCTTCTCGGTCAACGTTCTCGAAGACCGTGTTGCCAGACTTCAACTTGGGCGCCCCGAGAGATGCATTCCTCTGGTAAAGTCGAAGGAGGCCCGTTGGGCGGTGTCTGGGCGGTGTCCGTGGCAGCGGGCTCGGCTGAGCAACTTGAGCAAATGATCGCCCTCAAGGAGGGAGACGGCCCAGGCTGCATCATCTTCTTCCTCGGTCGCGGCATTTATCCCACTCTCCTTGGGCTCCTACTACTCGGCTTCTTTCAAGGAGCATTGTCAATCCCTCCCTACTAAGGGAGAGGGGCCATCGGGACATTCCTCTCGGTCCAAGAAAAAGGACTCTAAGGGTAAGTCCCACCATCGACGTTTGTGGGAGCAGGAGAGGTCCCCTTCCCCAGACAGTCGACACTAGACTTCGGTCGAGGCTGCGGCTAAGGCCACTGGCTTCACGGTGTCCCAGTCAGGTCAGCCAGCCGAGACACCCGTCGACGCAGTAGAGATTTTTCTTGACCTGTCGGACGGGCTGTCGACTGGAGAAGCCGACAACCCTTCTTCACGGTTCCCCGGTGGAAACAGAGACTTGCCTGTGCCTCCTGTGCGGAGTCCCAGTTAAGGTTCCAGAGCCGATGGAGAGCAGGTTTCCCCGCTCCTCCCAGACCCACCCTCGGAAACACAGGCGGTCTCGGACCTCTTCTCGGTCCAGTCGATGCCGCCGACATCGGCGGTCTCAGTACCGAGGGAAGCGGCGGCGCTGCTCATCCTCCTCCTTGGAGGACAGGCTCCAGCGCAAGTTGCGTCGGCGCTACAAGGATCTGATGTGACAGCAGCTCCTTTTGACCGGGAACAAGCAGACTCTGTCACCTTCCCCAGCCATCACCTGAGTGGCTGAAACAACCCCTCATGGTCATCGAGGAGCAGAAGCCGGCGCCGGTTGTTCGGCCAAAACCAGCTGCACCACCCACTGTGGTGGAACCCCCGCCTCCACAACCAAAAACTGGGGCTCCAACCAAGGATTCTTGGTCGGGTCAGGGGTTGCTCCATCGGTTGTCGGTCACCCTCACTCCCGATCATCCTCAGCAGGTGGAGGGTGGCTCAGGCCCTCGGCAGCTATTTGCAGACTCCTCGGAGTCTGACGATGACTCTTCCCTATTCTCCAGGCCTCTTGACCTGGAGTCCACTGGGGGACAGTCTGTGGATGAGAGCCCATCCTCGTTCATGGTATTGCTTCGGCTCATCTCAGAATCTACTGGGATGAAGCTCGAACCCGTGTCAAAGCGGGCCAGGTATCCCCTCAAGGAGATACTGGACTGAGGGGATTCTCCTACGGAGGCCTTTCCTGTGGCCAAAGCCACTGTTGGCCCAGCCCTGAAGCTATGGCAGCGGCCAGCTCCGTGTCCAACTCCCTTGGCCAGGATGGCCAGGAAGTATGCCGTTCCCACCGGCTCACTCTCCAGATTCTCAGAGCACCCCTCTGCGGAGGGGTTGGTGACCGACAGTGTTTTCCGGTGCTCCGGAAACGCTCGGGACGTGGACAAGCCACCCAATAAAGAGTCCAAGAAACTGGACTACTCCGGGCGTAAAGTCTACGCTGCATCCTCCTTAGGCCTTCGTCAGGCCAGTTCGGCCGTACTGATGGCACACTTTTCCCATGCCCTTCTGGGCTCCCTGGATGAGGTGATTCCTCATCTCCTGGCTGACCTCCAGACTATGGTCAAGCAGGTGTGGGATCAGGGAAGGGCAGTGGCAAAGCAACAGCTCCAAACTGCTCTTGACATTGGAGACTCTTGTGCCCGGTCAGTAGCTGCCGCAGTGGCCATGCGCCACAGAGCTTGGCTGCGGACCTCCACCTTCAATGGCGGATACCCAATACAAGCTGGCAGACGTTCCCTTCCTGGGTACTGACTGGCTCAGCCCCAGGGTGGAGGGTCATTTGCAGAGGATCGAGAAGTCCAATGCCACCTTGGACTCTGTCACGTCTGCCCAGAAGGACAAAGGCCGCCAGCAGCAGTGTAAGCCCTTTTGGTCTTCTGCACATTCGGCCCAGAAACACCAGCATTAGGGCCAGCAGACTCGCACTTGGCACCCCAAAGCCAAGCCTGCAGCTTCCTTCAGCAGGAAGCCGGGAAGGAAAGGCCCAGGAGGTCCCTCGGCCGATCCTTCCTCCAAGCCTGCCCAGTGACGGGTTGAGGGGTGTCGCCCCCAGCCTCGTCACTCCCCCTGGGTCCCCCCGTGGGGGGACGGCTCCGCCACTTCCTTTCCGCCAACTCCGCTATCACCGTGGACTGCTGGGTGTTGGAAGTAGTAGGGAAGGGTCTGCCTCTGGAATTCGAGCAGGCCCCACCCTATCGAGGCGTCGCCCCACAGGGGGCTATGGGGTCCACAACCTCTCTGTTGGCTCATCGAGCCGACTTTGCTCTGCTCCTCCAGAAGGAGGTGATCAGGGAGGTGGCAGATCCTCCACCAGACCCAGGGTTTGTGTCCAGGTATTTCCTGGTCCCGAAACAGACAGGGGTCTGGCGCCCCATTCTAGACCTATACGACCTGAACAAGTTCCTAAGGTCTAGAACCTTCAGGATGGTCACTCTGGCACAGATCATTCCATCCTTGGAACAAGGCATGTGGTTCTGTTCTCTGGACCTCCATGACGCGTTCTTTCACGTCCCAATCCGTCCGTCCCACCAGCAATTCCTCTGCTTTAGAGCGGAGGGGTCCCTTTACGAGTTCCGGGCCATGCCCTTCGGCCTCTCTCCAGCTCCCAGGGTCTTCACCAAATGCATGGCAGTGGTGATAGCATTCCTGCGGCACCGAAGGGTCCGGGTCTACCCTTACCTTGATGACTGGCTGATTGCAGCCCCCTCCAGACTGGAGGTGGAGCGGTCCAGGGATCTGGCCCTCCAGGTCTGCTCTCAGATTGGCCTCATCAACGAGGCCAAGTCGGAGCTCGTGCCAACGCAGGTGATTCAATTAATCGAGGCAGAGCTCGACTCTCTTCGAGCCAGAGCAAGGCTCTCGGCGGACAGGACCAAGGTTCTTTCCTCCTTTGTCCAATCACTTCTGGTTGGGCAATTGTGCCCTGCCCGGGACTTCCTGCGCCTCATGGCGGCCTGCACCAGCGTGGTCCATTGAGCCCACTGGCACATGCGTCCCCTACAACGGGGACTGGCCTAGCCAGTGGCGGTGACCCAGGAGATGTGGAACGCTCTCCAGTGGTGGATCGTTCCAGCTCCTCTGCAGGAGGGCATCCCATTTGTCCGCCCCGAGCCAATGGTCACTAACGACCAACGCCTCTCTGATGGGTTGGGGTACCCATCTGGGGAAGCACAGAGCGCATGGCCTCTGGTCCCTCAGGACTCTCGATGCCACAACCACCTGCTGGAGCTTTGAGTGGTCCGACTAGCCCTCACCGCCTTCGCTCCATTTGTACGGGGTCAACTGGTCCAGGTCCAGACGGACAATACCACGACCATGTCTACCTAAACTGCCAGGGCGGGACACGCTCCTTGACCCTGTGCAAGGAAGCTCTCCGCACTTGGTCCCTTGTGAGTAGACTGGAGGCGGATCTCCTAGCCATCCATGTGACGGGGGCCTCCAACACTCTGGCCGATGCCCTAAGCCGGATAGGTACTGCATCTCACGAGTGGTCTCTCCTGCCGGAGGTAGTTCACGATCTGTTCTCCCACTAGGGCACACCTCAGGTGGACCTGTTTGCCTCCAGGGAGAATGCGAAGCTGAGGCTCTTTCATGCCCGCCCCCTTCAGCATGGCTCGCGGCACGAGGATGCCTTCTTGAGGCCGTGGACCCAGGCCTCTTCTACACCTTTCCCCCATTTCCCTTGATCCACAAGGTGCTTCTCAAGGCGAGGAGGGACAAGGTGCAGGTGAGTCGGGTAGCCCCAGACTGGCCCCGCCAGTTCTGGTATCCAGATCTCCTCAGCCTCAGCTCCAGGCTCGGCGGCTTCCAGCCACCGGACCTGATCTCAGTCAACCAGGGAAAGTTCTCCACCGGACCTTCAATCCCTGCACCTGGCGGCCTGGTTCCTGAGTGGCTAGAGTTCCAGGCCTTGGGTCTTTCGCCGAGGTCCTCAACGTTGTTGAGGCATCCCGTAAGGAGTTGACTAGAAAATGCTACGCTTTCAAATGGAAGAGATTCTCCATTTGGTGTCAGGATAAGGGGTTGGACTCTTCCTCCTGTTCCTTGGCCAGCATTTTGGACTACCTGTGGTCCTCTTCTCAGCTAGGGCTTCGGTCGTCGACCCTTAAGGTGCACCTGGCAGCCACCTCCGCTTACCAGGCGCCGTCCGGGAAGCAGTCGGTGGTACACGAGAAGGTGGTCGGGCGCTTTTTCAAAGGCCTTGATAACATATCCCCTCCGGTGCGAGAACTTCCACCTCCGTGGGATCTACTGCTGGTACTGGCTAAGCTGATGGGCAAGCCACTGGAACCAATGCACAGGTGTGACATCTCTCACCTGTCATGGAGGGCCGCCTTCTTGGTGGCTATCACATCAGCCAGAAGGATGGGAGAGCTCCGGGCACTTTCCATCGAGTCTCCTTATCTGGTCTTCCACAGGGACAAGGTTGTCCTGTGCCTCCACCCGAAATTCCTTCCAAAGGTGGTGTCAGAGTTTCACCTTAACCAGGTGTTGACTCTGCCGGTGTCCTACCCCAATCACACCTCGGAGGTCGAATATAGGCTCCATACTCTGGACCCTAGAAGAATGCTCTCTTATTACAAGAAGCAGATGGCTGAAGTTCGGGAAGAGGTTCGTCAGCTGTTTGTCACCTACGCTGAAGCTGCACCTGGCAGACCTGCAGCCAAGTGGACGATAGGCAGGTGGGTCACCTCCTGCATAGATCTCTGCTACAGGTTGGTGGGCATGGAGCCTCCCAGATGGAAAAGAGCTCATTCTACATGCCATACCACTGCTTCAGTGGCTGCTTCCAGGGACGTCCCTATCCAGGAAATCTGCAGGGCTCCTACCTGGAAGTCAGCACACACCTTCATTACCCACTACCACATTGACCTAGAGTCACGCCAGGATGCTGGTTTTGGCACCTCGGTTCTCCAGTCCTTATTTCCCAAGTAGGGGGTATGCGCCTTGCCTCCCTCCTCCCGGAGAACTGCTAGGAGTCTGCCAGTAAGTGTAGATAGAACAACATATCCATGTCCATAGAAATACAGGTTACTCACCTGTAACAGGAGTTCTAGGAATGGTATATGTTGTTCATCCACACAACCCACCTGACCTCCCAGGCTTCGACGCACAACCTGGCTTCCAGCGGGCTAGATCTGGCATCATGGGGCGGAGCAGAGTGTTTTACCACCCGGGTGGGTGGGAGGAGCCAGCCTGAAGACTTTCCGGCAAGATTTAAAGCGGCAAGGAATCTGCCAGTAAGTGTGGATGAACAACATATACCATTCCTAGAACTCCTGATACAGGTGAGTAACCTGTATTTCTAGATCTAGAGGGAAAAGTGCCAAAGGGCACGTTCATTACCTGTTGCTGGATATCCTGGGAAAATCCAACAGTCTGCAACCAGGAATGCCACCTGATATGGATGCTTGTGGCTGCAGAACAAGATGCAGCATCAAAGGCATTCACAGAGGCTTTGAGCTGGTGACTGCTGGATTCAACACCTTGTATAACAGTCAGCGGCATATCTTGTTTAGCTTCCAAGACTTGAACTTGCTCCAGATGGTATATTCATACTTGGAAAAATGACCCTGTAGCTAGCTATAATCATGCCAAGAGTGGCCAAGGCACAGGCCCACTTCTGTCCATGGTGGCAGTCTTGCGCGACTTGTTTGTGGGATGCACAGTGACCTTCTTGAGTACTAGGACTTTATCATTCTCAGAGAGGATAACAACAGAATCAGCTATAGGTTGAGTGAAATACACAGACTTATTTTTAGAAGCAGTGTATTTCCTGTCTGCCTGTTTGGGGACAGCTGCCACATTAGCAGTTCTCTTCCAAACCACGTCTGACAAGGTCTCTAAACTCCCTGGTCTATGGCTGCTGGCTCGAAATCCAATGCCAAATGTGTATTTCTGAGCAGAGCCTGGAAGAAAGGTCCCCCTGGGAAACAGACATTGAAACTGGGTATGCAACCTCTGCAATATAAAAACAGTCATTGTCCCCACAATCAAAGATAATGAGGTCAGGATAAACAGGTTACTCACCTGTAACAGTAGTTCTAGGAGTGGTATACATTGTTCATCCACACTTACTGGCATGTCCCTTTCCCCTTTAAGGATCGCCAGTAGTCTTCAAGCTTGCTCCTCCCACCCACCCAGGTGGTATAACCCTCGGCTCCGCCCCATGACGCCAGATCTTAGCCCGCTTGAAGCCAGATTTGTGCATCCGCAGCCGGGGAGGTCGGGTGGGTCCGTGTGGATGAACAACATATACCACTCCTAGAACTACTGTTACAGGTGAATAACCTGTTTTTCTAGGATCGTGGATGTAGTGTTCATCCACACTTACTAGCAGACTCCTAGCAGTTCTCTGGGAGGAGGGAGGCAAGGTGCACACCCCCACTGATACTCACTTGGGAAATAGAGATTGGAGAACTGAGGGCCCCAAAACCAGCAACCCGGCATGACTCAAGGTCATTGCGGTAATGGGTAATGAAGGTGTCTGCTGACTTCCAGCTAGCAGTCGACAGATTTCCTGGATAGGGATGTCCCTGGAAGCAGCCACTTATGCAGCGGTATGGCGGACAGAATTAACTCTTATCCCACTGGGAGGCTCCATGCCTGCCAACTCGTAGCACAGACTTATGCAAGATGTAATCCACCTTGCAATAGTCCATTTTGCTGCAGGTCTGCCAGAAGTGGCTTCAGCGTAGGTGACTAACAGCTGGCGAACCTCTCCCTGAATTTCCGCCTTCCTCTCCTTATAATAGGAGAGAGCTCGTCTCAGGTTCAAAGTATGGAGCCTGTACTCTGCCTCAGAGGTGTAATTAACGTAGTATACTAGTAGAGTTAACACATGGTTAAGGTGAAATTCCTGACACCACTGCTGGAAGGAATTTCGGGTGAGGGCGCAGGACAACCTTGTCCCTGTGGAAGACCAGATAAGGGGAGTCCACTGAAAGCGCCTGGAGCTCCCCTGTCCTTCTGGCAGACATGACAGCCACCAGGAAGGCCGTCTTCCACAAGTGTGACAACACACACTTGTGCACTGGTTCGAATGGCTTGCCCATGAGCTTTGCCAGTACCAGCAGGAGATCCCACCGAGGTGGAGGTTCACGTACCGGAGGGGATATGTGATCCAGGCCTTTGAAAATGTGCCCGATCACTGTCTCCTGCGCCATCGGCTGACAAGCCCGCACCCGGTAAGCAGAGATGGCTGCCGGGTGCAACCTAAGGGTCGATGACCGAAGAACCTCTTTGGAGAGAGACCAATGGTAGTAGAGAATGTTAGCCACTGGACAGGACAGAAGGTCCAGGACCTTGCCCTGACACCAAATGGAAAAACCTTTTCAATTTGAAGGCATAACATTTCCTGATTGATTCCTTTCTGGATACCTCCACCACGGTGAGGACATCCTCGGAAAGACTCAAAGCTTGGAACTCTAGCCGCTCAGGTACCAGGCTGTGAGGTGTAGGGATTGAAGGTCCAGATGGTATATCTTTCCCTGACAGAGAGATCAGGTCTGGGCATGCTAGAAGCCACTCCGGGGGCCTGAAGCGGAGGCTGAGGAGATCTGAATACCAGAACTGGCGTGGCCAGTCTGGGGCTACCAGAATCACCTATGCCATGTCCCTCCTCACCTTGAGGAGCACCTTGTGGATCAAGGAAATGGAGGGAAGGCGTAGAAGAGGCCTGGGGTCCATGGCCTCGAGAAGGCATCCCCCCGCAGTGAGCCCTGCTGAGGGGAGCGGGCATGAAACAGCCTCAGGTTGGTGTTTTCCCTGGAGGCAAACAGGTCCACCATTGGTTTGC
Source organism: Neoceratodus forsteri (assembly GCA_016271365.2). Taxonomy (NCBI): domain Eukaryota; kingdom Metazoa; phylum Chordata; order Ceratodontiformes; family Ceratodontidae; genus Neoceratodus; species Neoceratodus forsteri. The sequence continues at coordinate 820,236,016 of CM028137.1, read as the reverse complement.
CCCGTGGGAGAACAGGCTGTAAGCTACCTCTGGATAGAGAGACCACTCGTGGGATGTCTCGCCTAAGCAGCTGAGAGCATCCGCCAGAGGGTTTGAGGCTCCTGCCACGTGAATGACTAGGAGATCCACCTCCAGATGGCTGACGAGGGTCCAGATGCAGAGCGCCTCCCTGCAAAGCAGACGGGAATGCGTGCTGCCCTGTTTGTTGAGGCAGTACATGGTCGTGGTATTGTCTGTCTGGACTTGAACCACTTGACCCCAGAGCGGAGGAGTGAAAGCTGACAGTGCCAGTCTGACTGCTCTGAGCTCCAACAATTTGATGTGGTATCAGGACTCCTCGGGGGTCCAGAACCCATGGGCCCTTTTGTCCCCCATGTGGGCTCCCCAGCTCATGAGAGAAGCATCGGTCGTGAGGATGGCCGTCGGTTCTGGGCGGACAAATGGGATCCCTTCCTGCAACCGGTCTGGGGCGGTCCACCATTACAGTGTCTCCAAATCTTCTGGGTTACAGTGATCAGCAGGTCGAAATGACCGTGGCACTGAGTCCACTGGGCAGCCAGCTCCCATTGGAGGGGGTGAATGTGCCACAGGGCCCAACGTACCACAGAGGTGCATGCCGCCATGTAACCCAGAAGGCACAGAAAGTCCCGAGCAGGACACAATTGCCCAAACAGAAATGATTAGGCAAAGGAGGAGAGAACCTCCGCCCTTGTCCACCAGGAGCTGAGCTCTGGCTTGACGAGAGTCGAGCTCTGCCCTGATGAAGCACATCACCTGAGAAGGCATGAGTTCTGACTTGGTCTTGTTGATTCAAGAGGCCGAGTTGGGAGCAGGTTTGGAGGGCCAGGTCCCTGGACCTCTCCACCTCCTGCTGGGTGAGATCTGCTAAGAGCCAATCGTCGAGGTAGGGGTAAATCCCCCCTCCCTCAAGACGCCTGAGATGGGCTGCCACCATTGGGATGCATTTGATGAAGACCCGTGGGGCCGATGACAGGCTGAATGGCATGGCTCGGAACTCGTATAGGGTCCCTTCTGCTCTGAAGTGGAGGAAACGCCAATGAGACGGACGGATTGGGATGTGAAAGAACGCATCCTGCATATCCAGCGAACAGAACCACATGTTTCGTTCCAAGGATAGTATGATCTGGGACAGAGTGAACATCCGAAAGGTATGTGACCCAAGATACTGATTCAGGTCGTGCAGATCTAGAATGGGGCACCAGCCCCCCATCCGCTTGGGCACCAGGAAGTACATGGAGACAAAGCCTGGGTCTGTTGGAGAGCCGACTTGAGTATGGATGGATACTCTTTCCTCCAAAGGGGCACGGGCTCAGCTTGGAGGGTGCTGCTCGAATTCCAGAGGCAGTCCCTGACCTACCACTTCCAAAGCCCACCTGTCCGTGGTGATAGCGGACCAGGCGGAAAGAAAGTGGCGAAACTGGCCCCCGATGGGAGGATCCAGAGCTGGCGTGGTGGAAGAGGAGGTGGCAGCCCTCGCCCCGTCACTGAGCAGGCTTGGAAGAGGAGGATCCAGGACCCAAACCTCAGCCTCCTTTACGGGCATGGGAGGGCCAAGGCTTGGGCCAGCGGCGCCAAGCTTGAGCCTGCTGCCTCTGTTGCTGCTGCCCTCCTTGAAAGGAGGGTTGCTGTACTGCAGGGGAAGAATGCCAAAAAGGCTTCTTCTGCTGTTTCTTGCTCGAAGAACCTTTAGCAGAAGTAGCATCCAAGGTGGCACTGGACTGCTCAGTACACTGAAGGTGACCAGCCACACCCGGGCCAAAAAGGTCGGTGTCCAGGAAAGGCACATCAGCTAGTTTATGCTGAGTATCTGCCAGGAAAGAAGAGAGTCTCAGCCAAGCCCTGTGACAGAGGCAACTGTGGCTGCCATCGAGCGGGCAAAAGAATCCCCAGTGTCCAGGGCTGTCTGAAGTTGCTGTTTGGCAACAGCCCGTCCCTGATCCTGGACCTGCTTGACCATGGTCTGCATGTCTGTGGGGGTGGGGTGGGGGTGGGAGAACTTCATCCAAAGACCCCAAGAGGGCATGGGAGAAGTGTGCCATGATGACTGCCGAACTTGCCTGATGAAGACCTAAAGATGAGGCCGCACAGACCTTTCGAGCCGAATGATCCAAGAGTTTGGATTCTTTTTTCGGAGGTCGGTCTGTGTCGGCAGGACTGCCAGTATGCCTGAACACAGAGGCGGTCACCAGACTCTCGGCCGAAGGGTGCTCTGTGAACCCCGCAAGGGACCCCATGGGCACCGCATACTTGAGGGCCACGTGGGTAGATGGAGCCGGACGGGAGGCAGGGTGCTGTCAAAGTTCTAAGGCTGGGCCAACTATGGCCTCAGCCACAGAAAAAGATCTCCGTCAGGGTATCCCCTCTCTTGAGAATGTCCGTGAGCGGGTACTCTGCCTTTTTCTAGATAAGTTCCAGGGGAATCCCTGCAGACTCAGAGATGAGGCGAAGAATGTTCTGAAAGGACTGAAGGACCTTCCTCCGTCTCTATCCCACCAGCTGATTCGTCATCCCCAGGATGAGAATGTAGACAGTCTCATCCGAATCTAAGTAATCCGGATGCAACGGTTGACCGCTCAGGTCACCTTCGACCCAACGAGGGCGGACCAGGGTGACAAGTGACTGAGAGACACTGGGGAAGCCCGGTGTCTGGTCCATCTTCCTTAGAAGGAGCCCCTTCCACAGGCTGCTTGGGCGGTGGTTCCACCACGATCGGTGGAGAGACCTGTTAAGGCCAAATCGAAGGTTTCGCCAGCTCCACGGGCGGGGGAGTTGACTTAATCTGCTCCAAAGGAGTCTACTTTGGCCTGGGTGGAGAAAGCCAAGTAATGGCCTGGGTAGAAGCCGGGGTCGGCTTGTGCCCGGACAAAATCGGCTGTTGCCACATGAGGTCTTCGTATCGCCGGAGTTTCCACCGGAGCTTCTCCTCATCCGAGGAGGACAAGGACGACCGATGGCATCACCTCATTTTTGAGTGCTTGTAGCTCTTCCTTGGCCTGTTGGTCGACGGGGTCCTAGACCTCGATCGAAATCAGATGGGCTGATTCGGTCGTTCGGGAGACACCAGTGGGACCAGTGATGTCCCACGGTAGGGGACCACTTCGTCGATGGGATTCCCAGTGGGCTGGGTCTCCTCATTGGGGAAAGAAAGGACCAGAGTCCAATTGAGAGAATAGTCAACCGGAGACGGCGACAATGGGTCGATCAGGTCGATGATTATTTCAACCTCGTCAATTGACACTTCAGTCGACTGGCCAGACGGCAAAGTCAAGACTGCTGGTTCCTGGGACTGAGATCTCTCCCAATCCCAAGAATGTCTTTGCCAAGACGAAGATGATCCCGGGTCCTTTTCTCGCTTATGGGCCCGAGAGGAGTCCGCAAGACTCTCCCCTTAGTTGGGAGAGACTGGCACAGCTCTCGGAAGGAACCAGAGAAGGTGGAACCCAGGTTGAGCGGAACGAAGAAGCTCAGAGAGGAAGATTCCATGGTATGAGCCGCTTCCTCCTCGAAGGCTTGCATGCATTCCAGTTGCTCAGTGGATCCCTTGGCCATGGAAACCGCCCACCGAGCCTCCTTTGATTTCACTGGAGGGTTCTGTTTTTCCAGCCTCCCCAACTTCAGGCATGCAAGATGGTTGTCGAGAATGTTAGGGTGAAATGCAAGACAAAAATCGCACTTCGAAGTGTCATGGTCAACACCCAAGCAATAGACAGACGTGGTGATTGGTGCAAGACATTTTCTGGTCGCACGAACAGTGGCGAAATCTGGGGGAAGACTTGTCTTCCATAATCGAAGATAAGCAGACATGATCGCTAATGCGAACTAGATGAATTTTCGGAATAACCAAAGGTTTTGAAGCCAGGACCTAAAAAATGCGGGACCACTTAGGAGGCGATCTGAATCTTCCAGCGGAAAGGAAGATCTGGCGTCATGGGGCGGAGCCGAGGGTTATACCACCCGGGTGGGTGGGAGGAGCCAGCTTGAAGACTTCCAGCATTCCTTAAAGGGGAAAGGGACATGCCAATAAGTGTGGATGAACAACATATCCAAGATCCTAGAATGGACTCTTCTCCATCTGCAGCCTCTTCACAAAGGAGACAGAAAAGGGAGCGGGTCACAGAGCTGACTATGCAGCACGCAGCTATGGCAACACTTGCTCCAGCCCACTGAGTAAGGCCTCCAGCCTGGCACTGCACGTGACTCACATACACTGTCCATGATCCAGCCAGCAAGGGAGTGACTAACAATGGCACCTTGGCTGTCCCTGTCCCCTGACAGGATGGAGACACCACCACAAGTGGGATAGACATCAGCAGTGCCACTTGTGGCAAGAACCCCAAGGCAGTTGCTGCAGGCGAATGCAAATCTAGGCCCAGAGGTGCCTCCAGCGGCACCAGCCCAGCCAACCCCAAGGGATCAGGGGCCTGTGTCAAAGGCAGTGCCACACGAGCCAGACACTGCAACCACTGCTCCACAAGAGCTGCCCAATGACTGAATTGTCCACCGGTGTCCTCCCTAAAAGACATGGGAAGATTCCAGCTAGAGACAGTGACCCCACAGGCCTGGAAGTCCCTGGTGTTGTTAGAAATGACGGTGGGGACCTCCAGCCGGCAGATGTAGTGTGTCACGCAACAGACTATACAGAGGGCAGCCTTGACTGGTGCAGTTTCTTCCCCCTTCTTACCAGAAGAGAAAGAAGCTGAGTGGTGCCTGAATCCCAACGAAGAGACAGTGTGTGGGATCAGAACTGCTTTTTTTGTGTTTCTGGAAGGGCTGCCTTTTCTCCCAGGCACTGGACTGCCTATTGTCAGAACCCCGCTCTGGATAAAGGGGTTGGCTGGACACAGCCCCTCTTCCGTCCTCCATGGTTGACTATTTACACATGATACAGCTGAGAGAGAAAATATAGCTTACTCACCTGCAACTGTTCTAGGAGTGGTTTACAGGTTACATCCACATTCTGATAGTTCCACGGGAACTGCTGACTTGGACGTCTTGAAACTAATCTCCTTCCATCACCCAGGCAATATATTCCCCGATTCCAGCCTGTGATGTCAGATCTTCGCACCCTGGAAACAGGGATCCGGGTGGCACTTGCCAGAGGAGGCCAGGTGGGATGTGTGGATGTGAACTGTATACTACTCCTAGGAAGACGGGTATGGGTGAGTAAATACATGTTACTCGCCTGTAACAGGAGTTCTAGGAGTGGTATATGCTGTTCATCCACACTGTCTGGCAGGTTCCTTGCCGCTTTAAGATGGGCCGGAAAGTCTTCAAGCTGGCTCCTCCCATCCAGCCGGGTGGTAAAACCCTCGGCATCGCCCCATGATGCCAGATCTAGCCCGCTGGAAGACAGGTTCTGCACTGAAGCCGGGGAGGTCGGGTGGGTTGTGTTAATGAACAACATATACCGCTCCTAGAACTCCTGTTACAGATGAGTAACCTGTATTTCTAGGGACGTGGATATGATGTTCAATCCACACTGTCTGGCAGACTCCTAGCAGTTCTCCAGGAGAAGGGAGGCAAGGCGCGCACCCCCGATACTTACTTGGGGAATAAGGACTGGAGAACCGAGGTCCCAAAACCAGCATCCAGGCCTGACTCTAGGTCAATGTGGTAATGGGAAATAAAGGTGTGTGCTGACTTCCAGGTAGCAGCCCTGCAGATTTCCTGGATAGGGACTTCCCTAGAAGCAGCCACCGAAGCAGCAGTATGGCGGGTTGAATGAGCTCTTATCCCTTTGGGTGACTCCATGCCCCCAACCTACAGTAGAGATCTATGCAGGAGGTGACCCACCTGCTAATCGTCCCCTTGGCTGCAGGTCTGCTAAGTGCGGCTTCAGCGTAGGTGACAAACAGCTGGCGAACCTCTCCCCGAACTTCAGCCGTCCGCTCCTTGTAATAAGAGAGAGCTCTTCTAGGTTCCAAAGTATGGAGCCTATATTCGGCCTCCAAGGTGTGACTGGGGTAGAACACCAGCAGAGTCGTCACCTGGTTAATGTGAAACTCTGACACCACCTTCAGAAGGAATTTTTTTTTTTTTTTATAATAAATTTTTTATTAGGCACGAAGACATTTATACATTATACAAGACATTTTACATAGATATATTCGTTCAGTTTATATAATTATATATTGGACTTTAAAAAAAAAAAAAAACTCTCTCCCAGCATTAGGACTAAGTAATCACATGAACTAGACAAGACTTGTTCTAACATTTCTCCAGTATTGATTTGATTAGCTTCAGGGAACAAAGTCTGAATAAGTGCTTAACTGATACAAAATGGAGAAAATGGATTATGTATCAAATACCCCCACTCTATCCTGTACTCTGGCCGCCATCCTCTCCAATCTATATATCTCTCTTGTCAAGTTTAGCCACTCTCCCTTAGTTAGCAGCTTATTTGTTCCCCATAGTCTGGTTATTACCTTTTTTGCTGCCAATACTAGCAATGTAGTTTGCACGTATACATTCTTCTCTACTGTTAGACCAAATTGGGTAGTAGCTGTCAATATATACCCAGAGGTAAAAAGACCTGAGTTTTCATATATTGCCACCAGCTCCTGCACTACCTCCCCCCAATAAGGACCCAGCATGTTGTAATTCCAAAATATATGAGTCTGGTCTGCATGTACTGCTCCACATCCCCTCCAGCACTTCCCTTAGGATCGCCTGTAAAACTAGCTACCACAGCAGGAGTGCAGAAAAATCTATATCTTAATTTCCATGCAAACTCTTTCCAGCATGGCGATCCCGAGGCCTTAAGCATAAGTGGGGAGGCCATCTTCCAGTTAGTAACCGGTAGGTCAGTCCCCAATTCCAAGGACCAAAAGGCTCTAATTGACTCAGTAGAGTCTTCTGGTTTCTCTCCCAAACTAAGGTAGGCCGGACTGATACCGTGGTCTAGAGTAGTACCTTGTCTCTGTGATAGAAGTAATTTTATTATTAGTGGGGGGTTTTCAGCTACTGCTACCAGTGCTTCCCCCACTGGCCGCAAATAAGATTTTAGCTGCAAATACTTATGAAAGAAGCCTGGGGTATTTTATACTGAGCTGGAGCTGGAGCTGGACAAATGAATAAAGGCCCTGTGGGCCTAATAATTGAAAAATATGTTTGCTATATCTATACCACCGGGTTAAGGATCTATCCAAAGAATTGGGTGAAAAGGCACTGTTCACCGCAAGGGATCTCAGAAAAAGTGCCTCCATGGGCAATAATCATTTATTGAGTACAGTCAGCCACTGCTTAAACACCTCTGCAGTATACTGTGGGAATTTAGAGAGGGGTATGCAACCAGGAGGATGTCCAAAGAGACAATCCGTCAAGTCTTCCATGCCATTCCAAGTCATCTCAAACTGCTTCCAGGGCATAATATAATTGGGGTTCATCCAGGAGAGTAAGATCTTTAATTTAGAAGCTTGGGCATAATTCAGGAGATTCGGTAAATTTAACCCACCTCTGTCTTCTGATAACTAATAGAGAGTACCAAATCCTGGGAGGTTTCCCCTGCCATATAAAGTGAGAGATCAACCTATTCCAAGCTTGAAAAATCTGTGTTGGAAATAAAGGGAGTGTCTGCAGATAGAACAAAATCTGAGGAAATATGTTTTGTTTAAAAATTTCTATTCTAACTAGGAAACTCAATGGTATCTGTGACCATCGTGTGAGGTCCTCAGTTATGTTTTGGGTTACAGGTTAAAAATTTGCAATATCTGCATGTATCTGATTTTTAGTAAGATGGATCCTAAGGTACCGCATCTATTGTTTATACCACTTAAGGCGAAATGCACGTTTTAAAGCGGGGGAAGGGATGTAGTTACACAGAAGTACCTCTGTTTTTTGTTGGTTAATTTTATACCCTGAGATTTTACCATACATCTCCAGTTGTTCCCAGACCCTTGGGATTGATATATCCAGGGAGGACAAAAGTGAGAAGGATGTCGTCCGCAGATAGTGAAATTTTATGGCTTGTGCCTGCCATAGGTATGCCCTCAACCTCCGAGTGAGCTCTAATGGCTTGGGCTAATGGCTCGAGATACAGAGCAAATAACAGGGGTGAGAGGGGGCATCCCTGACGAGTTCCCCTCTGTAGAGGAAAAGGGTCAGAGATAGAGCCATCTAATTTTAAGTAAGCCAGAGGGTGTTTATACATATTTTGCAATTGTATGATCTCCAGGGGAAAGCTAAAACTAGACAAGGTAGCCCACAGAAATGGCCAGGCCACCCTGTCAAATACTTTTTCGGCATCCAATCCAATGAGTGCCAGGGGAATCGAACATGTTGCTGCGTACTCTTTAAGTAGATGTGTTCATCGCACTGCATCGTGAACCTGTGGTCCCTTAATAAAGCTCACCTGATCATGACTGATCAACAAAGGCATGATGTTTTCAAGTCTATGTGCTAGCACAGACATATACATTTTGTAATCAAAATTTAACATTGAAATTGGCCTGTATGGTGAGGGTAGGGTAGGGTTTTTGTTTTGTTTAAGTATGGCAGATATCACTGCGTATTGCCAAGAGGGGGAAGGAATACCTCCTTCCTGTATCTCATGGATAGCCTGGAGTAATGGTGGTAGTATTTCTTCTTTATGAGTTTTATAGAACTCCAATGGATATCCATCTGATCCTGGAGCTCTCTGGGTCTTAGCTCTCTGCAACACTCCCTCTATCTCAATCAAGGTAGTAGGGGCTCTCAAAATGTCTATCTGGGAGGCAGTCAATTTGGGAAGCTTTAAGTTGTTAAGGTATGCCTCTATCTGTTGACTATGGTTTTCAGACTCTGCCCTATATAAATCCCAATAATATTCAGCCATGACTCGTCTAATGATCTTAGGGTGATGTTCTAGCTTCCCCGTTGTAGGGTCTTGCATGGCCATAACACAGGCTCTAGCCTTATGCATTCTAAGTTTACGGGCCAGATTCCTTGATCCTTTAAGGCCCCCCTCATGTGCTGCAAGTCTGAGATAAAAGAGCTGTTGTTCTACTTTCTGATCTAGGTATTTTTGAATTTTTTGTTTTACTGTTAGTAGTCGTACCGTTACAGTTCCATCCCCCTAGGCATATAAAGGCTGCAGTACTTTCAACTCCCCCTGAAACGTAATAAGCTGTGCCTCTCTATTTTTCCTTGATGAATAAGCAATAGTATCCCCACGCAACACTGTCTTAAGGGTATCCCACTGAATCGCTGCCAAAACATCTGGGTCACCATTCTCCCCCAGGATCTGTGGGATCCTGTCTTTAACCATTTGATTAAACTCTGGAGCTCTCAGGTGCATCAAGTTGAAGTGCCAGAAGAACAGGTTACTCACTTGTAACAGTAGTTCTAGGAGTGGTATATGTTGTTCATCCACACTCTACGGCATGTCCCTTTCCCCTTTAAATCTGGCCAGAAAGTCTTCAAGCTGGCTCCTCCCACCCACCCGGGTGGCAAATACCTTGGCTTTGCCCCATGACACCAGATCTTCCTTTCTGCTGGAAGATTCAGGTTCCCTCGTGCTACTTCAGCAGTTGGGAGTTCGAGAATCTCTTCCATTTAAAGGCATAGCATTTTCTGGTCAACTCCTTACGTTGAGGACCTCGTCAGAAAGACCCAAAGCCTGGAACTCTAGCCGCTCAGGAACCAGGCCATCAGGTGCAGGGACTGAAGGTCCAGATGGAGTACCTTCCCCTTGCTGACTGAGATCAGGTCCAGGCGGGCTGGAGGATGCCTCGGGAGCCTGGAGCTGAGGAGATCTGGGTACCAGAACTGGCGAGGTCGATCTGAGGCTACCAGAATCACCTGCGCCTTGTACCTCTTCACCTTGAGAAGCACCTTGTAGATCAAGGGAAATGGAGGGAAGGCGTAGAAGAGGCCCGAGGTCCATGGCCTCGAGAAGGCATCCCCCCTGCAGCGAGCCCTGCTGAGGGGGGCGGGCATGAAACAGCCTCAGCTTCGCGTTCTCCTTGGAGGCGAACAGGTCCACCTGAGGGGTGCCCCAATCGGAGAACAGGTCTTGAACTACCTCCGGCAGGAGAGACCACTCGTGAGATGCAGCGCCTATCCGGCTGAGGGGCAACGGCTCGATAGGGAGGGGTTCGCTCGAATTCCAGAGGCAGACCCCTGACGACCACTTCCAGCACCCAACGGTCCATGGTGATAGCGGACCAGGCGGAAAGGAAGTGGCTGAACCGCTTCCCCACGGGAGGAGTGATGAGGTTGAGGGCAGCACCCCTCAACCCGTCACTGCGCAGGCTTGGAGAAAGGCCCGGCCGAGGAGCCGCCTGGACCTTTCCCTCCAGGCTTCCTGCTGGAGGAAGCAGCAGGCTTGGCATTTGGGCGCAAGAGTGAGCCTGCTGGCCCTGTTGCTGGTGCTGCTGGGCTGGATGTGCTGCAGGGGTGGAAGGGCAAAAAGGGCTTACGCTGCTGCTGGCGGCCTTTGCCCTTCTGCGCAGATGTGACAGAGTTCAAGGTGGCATTGGACTTCTTGATCCTCTGGAGATGGCCCTCCACACTAGGCCCAAACAAGTCAGTGCCCAAGAAGGGGACATCTGCCAGCTTGTGCTGGGTATCCGCCATGAAGGTGGAGATCCACAGCCAAGCTCTGCGATGCATGGCTACTGCGGCCGGTACTGACCGGCCACAAAAGTCTCTGATGTCCAAGGCAGTCTGGAGCTGTTGCTTGGCCACCGCCCTTCCCTGACCCTGCACCTGCTTGACCGTCGTTTGAAGTTCAGCTGGGAGATGAGGAAGCACCTCATCCAGGGAGCCCATAACGGCGTGTGAAGTGTGCCATCAGGAGAGCCGAGCTAGCCTGTCGAAGGCCTGGGGAGGAGGCAGCATAAACTTTGCGCCCGGAGTAGTCCGGCTTTTTGGACTCCTTGTCTGGTGGCTTCTCTACGTCCCTAGCATTTCAGGAGCGCTGGAAGACGCTATTGGTTACCAGCCTTTCAGCCGAGGGATGCTCTGAAAAACCGGAGAGGGAACCAGTGCGGACTGCGTATTTGTGGGCCATCCTGGCTGACGGTGCAGGACAGGATGCAGGCCGCTGCCACAACTCCAAGGCCGGACCAACAATGGCCTCGGCCACAGGGAAGGCCTCCGTGGGGGAATCCCCTCGGTCCAAAATCTCTGTGAGGGTATATCTGGCCTGTTTTTGCACAGATTCGAGCTGCATCCCAGTGGACTCTGAGATGAGCCGAAGGATACCAAGGAATGAGGATGGGCTCTCGTCCACCGACAGACCCCCGAAGGATTCCAGGTCGAGAGGCCTGGAATACAGGTAGGAGTCATCAGACTCCGAGGAGTCCACAAAAAGCTGGCAAGTGCCTGAGCCACCCTCCACTCGACGAGGCCAATCGGAGGTGAGGGTGACAGACAACCTGTGGGGCAAGCCCTGACCCGACGAAGAATCCTTGGTCGGGGCCCCAGTCTTCGGTTGCGGAGGTGGAGGTTAGACCACAATGAGTGGAGCAGCCGGTTTCGGTCGAGCAATCTGTGCTGGAGTCGGCTCCTCGACAAAGGAGCCGATGGCGAGAGGTTGCTTCGGCTGTTCGGGTGACAGCCACTTAATTGCCGGGGAAGGAGATGGAGTTGGCTTGTTGCCAGCCAGTAAGAGCTGCTGCCATATCATGTCCTCATAGCGCCAACGCAACTTGTGCCGGAGCCTATCCTCCGAAGAGGATGATGAGGACAAGCGGCGATGCCGCTTTCCGTGATGCCGGGACGAGACCGCCGATGTCGGCGGGACCTACCCGACACAGAGGACGACCGAGACCATCGGGGTCGCCGATGGTGGGTCGAAGAGGGGGAAACCCACTCATCCCCCGGTTCAGGATCCTTGACCGTGGACTTTGACTCGGGAGGCCGAGGCAAGTCCTTGGTAACCACCGGGGTTACTGCTGAAAGAGGGTTATCGGCTTCTCCAGTCAACAACCCGTCCAATGAGTCAGGAAAAATCTCGACTGCATCGACGGGTTTCTCGGCTGGCTGACCTGATGGGGACACCGAAAAGCCAGCGGCCTTAGCCGCAACCTCGATCGAAGTCGACTGCAGACACTCCGGGGAGTGAGATCTCTCCCGCTCCCACGAACGTTGACGGTGGGACTTACCTTTTGGTTCCTTTTTCTTCATCCTACTGAAGAGAGTCCCTGAGGGCCCTTCTCCCTTGGTGGAGAGGGAGTGACAAAGCTCCTTAAAGGAAGCAGTACAGGAGGAGCTCAAGGAGAGCGGGATAAACGCCGAAGAAGAGGAGGCCTCGGCCTCCTCCTCGAGGGCAATTAACTGCTCCATGGAGCCTGCAGCTGCGGACACCGCCCAACGGGCCTCCTTCGACTTCACCGGCAGAAACAGTTTTTCGGGGCACCCCAGTTGGAGTCAGGCAGATCGGTCTTCCAGAACCGAAGCTGAAAAAGACTTGCAGAGATCGCAGGCCTGCGGATCATGGGCAAGCCCCAGGCAGTAAACGCACGTGACGTGTGGGTCAGTCCGAGACATCTTCTGCCCGCAAGGGCACCGACTGAAGCCAAGAGTAGATTTCCAATCCATCGCAGCCACGAAGGAAGAAGAAGAAGGCTTAAGTCTTGTAAATTTTTGGTAAAACCGAAGGTTTAGGATCCAGGCCTAAAGTCGCAAGAGTGCTAAGGAGGGAACCTGAGCTTCCAAGCGGTAAGGAAGATCTGGCGTCATGGGGCGGAGCAGAGGGTTTTACCACCCGAGTGGGTGGGAGGAGCCAGCTTGAAGACTTTCCAGCCCATCTTAAAGCGGCAAAGAACCTGCCAGACAGTGTGGATTGAACATATCCACGTCCCTAGAACCCATATTTTCAGGAGTATGTCTACAGTTCACTATTCACACTCTGGCAGACTCCTAGCTGTTCTCCCAGAAGGAAGAGCAAGGTGAGCACCCCTACTTGGTGAACACAGATTGCAGATTTAAGGTACCAAAAGCAGCATACTGACAGGACTCTAGGTCAATGCTGTAGTGGGAAATGAAGGTGTGTGCTGACTTCCAGGTAGCAGCCCTACAGAGCTCCTGTATGGGGATGTCTCTGGAAGCAGCCACCAAGGCAGCTGTAGGTCTGGTGAAATGAGCCCTAGTCCCTACAGGAGACACCCTACCAACTGCAGAAGTTGATGCCAGATGTGATCTACTACCTGCCAATCATCTGCTTTGCTGCTGGTCTGCTAGGCACGGCTTCGGCATACGTTACAAACAGCTGAGGAGACTCACCCTGAACTCCAGCCATGGGTGCCTTATAATAAGAGCGCTTTATGTGGGTCCAGAGTATGGAGCATGCTGTTGGCCTCCAAAGATGAGTTGGTAAAGTATACTGGAAGGCTGCATGCTCCTTGACTCAATGTGACCCAAGATGGAAATCTCTCCTCAAACCCTTGCTAAGTTCAGCTTATTACACATCCTGACTGATGCAGTCTCCATTCTGCACCACCTACAGAAACCAGATTGGAGCTGGCCTTGTGGCACGGAGGGCTGAAGCGCCAGACACCACTCGCACCACGCTGGCAACGCAAGTTTGGATGCGGGCTTGAGCTGTTGCATGAGGGTGGTCGTAGGATGAGCATGCGGAGGACTGCTCTCCTCTCCGGGAAGGGAGAGTTTTAGTGCACAGCACTTGCCTGGCCCTTAGCATCAACCAGAAGTGAGAAAGGCCAGGGTGGACAGCACGGGGGATACAGCATCAGCTGCTGAAGCACCACACACGAAAGAATGAGTGGGATGTCTGAGCGGCACTGTACACTGCCATGCTGAGGAAAAAGCAAGAAAAATGATGGGAGGTCCAAGCCGCCATTGACCCTGGCCAGCAGGTAGCTCTGCACCCAGAATACTTGGGCCATGCTGCACTCCCATGCGAGGCAAGTTCCATAGGAAAAACAGGGAAGCAGGGCTGGGGTGGGCGACTTGGGCTCTGAAGAAAAGAGCTATCCCGGTCCCAGAAACTTTTGAATGGGCTGCCCTTAAAAGGGCGTACAGTCTCAACCCCGGATTAGACCATCAGCCACAGACCAACCAAGCACTGTCCTAGTGCGTACAGTGGGAGTAGAGATTCGGGACCTCTTACTATCTGCAGCAAGATAGGTATATCCAATCGACACTGAGGGACATGATGTAAAAATATTTCCACATCTCTCTTATCAAACAAGAGCTCGTCATACACAGTTCGATGGAGTCAGACAGAGGCTCCAGGCACTGGGAATAGTGCACCCATTCCTTTTACTGGCTCGACTGCGGATAATATATGGGGGAAAGAGCTGGCAGTTTAACGATCCTAAGGATGCAGGACGATGGATGGAGAAGATAGAAACGGAGTTTCAAGCGAATGCAGCCAGAATTACAGTTGAGGAGGATTCAGATAATGACTGAATCAACCTGGTTAGACATGGCGATTTGGCTTTCAGTGTTGTGACCTGGGCTTCAGGGATCGTCTGTGCAGTGGTCTTCTCCTCTCTCTGGAGAGATACCTCTTTATTTGGACTTTAAAGTTTTAAGAACAGTCCTAGATACATAGATACATAGACAGTGTCGGCAGATAAGGGCCTATGGCCCACCCAGTCTGCCCATTTGAGCTTGTAAGTTCAGTTTGTTTTCCTAGAAGTCTGTTGCCCCTTACCCCTGACCTCCAGAATTCCTTTATGTCTATCCCATGCATTCTTAAATCCCGTGATTGTTTCAGCCCCCACCACTTCCTCTGGCAGGGTGTTCCACTTGTCCACCACCCGTTCTGTGAAGAAATTCTTTCTCATGTTTCCTCTGAATCGTCCTCCCTCCAACTTCATCCCATGCCCTCTAGTCCTGGAACATCTTTTCGCTTAAAAATAGTGTTTTCCTGCACCCTGTTCTTTCCTGTAAGATACCTGATGTCTCTATCATATCCTCCTCTCCTCTCTCAGGGAGTACATGTTCAGTTCCTTCAACCTGTCTTCATAGGACTTGTGATGCAATCCATGCACCATCTTTGTTGCCCTCCTCTGAACCTTCTCTACCCTGTCTATGTCCTTACGTAGAGTATGGTCTCAGAACTGTACACTGTACTCAGGTGGGGCCTCACTAGTGTCTTGTATAGCGGGTATATCTCCCTTTTCCTGCTGGTGATGCCCCTGCCTACACATCCGAGCATCCTATTTGCTTTACCTGCTGCCTTGTCACACGTTTCCCTACCTTGAGGTCATCAGAGATGATAACCCCAAGATCCCTTTCCTGCTTGGTGCACTATCCTCACCCCCAACTGATATATTGTGCCAGGGTTTTTGTGCCCCATATGCATTATCTTGCACTTCTTTGCATTGAATTTCAACTGCCAAACCCCTGACCATTCTTCAAGTTTCTGCAGGTCGCTTCTCATTCTGTCCACACCCTCTGGTGTGTCTACTCTGTTACAGAGCTTTGTGTCATCAGCGAACAGTGAAATTCTGCCTTCTAGGTCCTGTGCAATGTCACTGATGAAGATGTTGAATAGGACCGGTCCCAGCACTGATCCCTGTGGTACCCCACTGGTCACTCTTCCCTCTGTGGAGTGACAGCCATTTACCACCACCCTCTGTGTCCTGCCACCCAGCCAGTTACCTACCCACCACACTACTGTCCTGCCCACACCCATATTCCCCAGTTTGTGTAATAGTCTTCTATGTGGCACAGTGTCAAAGGCCTTGCTGAAGTCCAGATAAGCCATGTCCACTGCCCTCCCCTGATCCACTTCCTAGTCACCCAGTCAAAAAACTCAACGAGGTTGGTCTGACATGACCTCCCCCTGGTGAAACCATGCTGCCTTGGGTCCTGTAGTCCATTGACAACCAGATGTTCCACCAATCTCTCCTTCAGTAGTGCTTCCATGATCTTCCCCACTACCGAGGTGAGGCTGACTGGTCTGTAGTTCCAACTTTTGTATAAGGGGACTACATCTGCTGTCCTCCAGTCTTTGGGTACCTCCCCTGTTTCCAGTGATCGGCTAAACAGGATAGCCAGAAGTTTAGCCACCACCTCTCTTAGTTCTTTAAGGACCCTGGGAATTTTTCTATCTGGCCCCATTAGCTTTATCAACTCTTATTACTTCCAGTTCCTTCAGGACCCTTTCTCGTAAAGGGACTTGTGTCCATTTCTGCACCATTCTCACCCTTTGTACTCCCTTCAGACCCATTACCCTCCTTCTTGCTCAGTAAAGACTGAGCAGAAATACCTGTTCAATATGTCAGCTTTACTGTTGTCATCCTCCACACGGCACCCATCCTCCCCCTTCAGTCTCACTATCCCTCCCTTTGTCTTTCTTTTTTCGCTTATGTACCTGTAAAAGGTTTTGTCCCCTCTGCCCACTGATTTTGCAATGTGTTCTTCTGTCTGAGCTTTGGCTTCCCTTACTGACCTCCCTTTGCTTCTCCTGGTACTTCTCCCTATCCCTTCTGCCTGTGTCTTTTTGTATTGCCTGAATGCAATCTTTTTGGCTTTCACTTTCTTTGCTACCTCTTTGGAAAACCATAATGGTCTCCTCTTCCTTTTCCTCTTGCTAACCTGCTTAATGCACAATTCTGTTCTTGTAATCCCCATTTTAAATACTGCCCACTGTTCCTCAACCCTGATTCCTGTCCCATTCCCTTAATGCCTCTTTCAAGTATCTCCCCATTTTCCCAAAGTCTGCCCCCTAAAATCCAGGATCGTGTTTGTGTGGTTTGGTTCTGCTCTTTCTGTGATTTCAAACCACAATGACTGGTGGTCACTGTTTCCCAGGTGCTCCCCACTGTTACCCCATCACACTGTCCCTGTTTGTGAGCACAAGGTCCAGTATTGCCTTCTGCCGAGTTGGTTCCATGACCAGTTGCTTGAGGAAGGCACCCTGAAGAGTCCAGGATAAATCTGCTCCTAGTTGAGCTGCTGCTGGGATGCTCCAGTCCACGTCTGGAATATTGAAGTCTCCAACCAGTACTACCTCACCTTGTCTGCCATCCTTTGGATGGCTAGCATCAGCTCCCTATCTGTTTCTTCCTCCTGGGCTGGTGGTCTATAGACCACACCTGTGCGGATGGCTGGCCCCATTTTCCTTTCCAGCTTAACCCACAGTATCTCTCCCTCATTTTGTTCCTTCTGGATCTCTGTGGCCCTTATGTCATTTTTCACATACAGTGCCACTCCTCCTCCCTTCCTGCCTGCTCTGTCTCTTCTGAATATGTTGTAGCCAGGTATGGCCATCTCCCAGTCGTGGTTATCATTACACCAGGTTTCAGTGATGGCTACAATGTCCAGGTCTGACTGCACCATGACAGCCTCCAGATCTTCCATCTTGTTGCTAAGGCTCCTGGCATTTGCACACATGGCTTTCCATGATTTGACCTCCCTAGACTGTTTCACTGTTCTACTCCAGCCCCTTCCTTGGTTGTCATTTATCCCTGGTTCTCCTTGCTGTCTGCCCTTCTGCTGCATTTTGCCACTTTTCTGCTTATCCACCTCTTGGGCACTAATCTCCATCTTTTGCACACTGCTTTGCAGAGATAGCCACTCCTCTGGTTCACTGGTTCCACTGCTAGCTGTGGGGGGTGAGCAAGTAGGTACCCTCCTTGCTGGCCTGCCACCCCTTTGCTAGTTTAAATGCTTGTCAATGTAGCATTTAAACATATCATTAAGTGCTTGGATTCCCTCAGGATGGATGCAGGCCGTCAGGCTTGAACAAACCTCCATCCCTCAGGTGGGTCCCCAGTCACCAATGAATCAAACCCTTTCTCACAGCACCAGTTCTTCAACCATGAGTTAAAGTTCCTGGTGCATGCACTCCTATGCTCTCCTTGCCTCTCACAGGTAGTACTTCTGAGAAGTGACAGAGTAGCTACTTGCTTGAGACCCTCCCAGTTTCCTAAACTCTTCCTGAACTTCCTTTGGCTCCCCATTTGCCAGGTCATTGGTACCTAGGTGGATAATGACATCAGCTCACCCTCCCGTCTTGCCTTCCCAGTGATCCCCAGGATCTTCCTTCCATCCCTCCATGCCATGGCACCTGGTAGGCACCTCACCTCCCTGTCCTCCCCTCCTGTGTTCCTAGCTGGATCCCTCTTATGATGGAGTCCCCACCAGGATTCCCTTCCTTCTCCTCTGGGGTCCACTGCTTTCCCTCAGAGGTCACCTTGGCTAACCTCCATCCTTCCTTCCACTTCTCTGGGTACCTCTATTTGGTTGTCCTCATTTGCCAGTGTGGCATATGAGTTCTTGAGTGGAATAGGATCTGGGATGTGCCTCTGCCTGACCACTCTAACCCTCCCTGAGCCCACTGTCATCCAAGTGCTCCTCGTTCTTGGCATCCTTTGAGGCAGTTGCATTGGACTGGGTGGTCCTGGATAGGGGTGATGGTACTCCTGACCCAGTTTACTTCTGCTCTGAGTCTAGCTACCTCCTCCACATGATCCACAGAGATGCATGCAGATAGGGCAGTACCTCAGTGTCCAGAAGGTCTGCCTGAATATGGCTGCCCCACAGCCACTGCACTGCACCACTCCCCACATTATACTGCAATTCCACTACTTGTCTGACTGAAGCTCTCCTAGTTCCAATTTTATTAATTTACTGTCCTAAAAATCCTGCCACTGATCCTCAGATAATTTTTTTTTTTTTAAGAAAAAGAAACCAATAAATAAATCAAAACACTTGTCGTGCTGAGGGTGGGCTTCTTCCCCCTTATGCCCCTCCTACTTCACACCCCTTACTATACCCTGTGTTTAGCTCCTGTCAATCAGATATAACAGGGCATATAATTAAGAGTTGGGGGAAAGGGGGGGGCGAAAATTTGCAGCAATTAAAGACAGCACAGAATTACACCACCACTATGTTTTAAATTTTCAACAGCCCAAAAACAATTATAAGTAAAGACAACAAGAAAGTATAGTGTCACTAAAAGCCCACAATCTAAGTTTAAAAGAAAAATAGCAATTACCAGTTACTCTAAAGCAATGAATTGAATATGTTTCCTTCCTTCCCCTTCTGGCTTCTTCTGAGAAAATAAACTCTACTTGCTACTTCAACTCTGACTAGAGGCCTGCAGGCCTTGTTTAAATGCTAATTTTTTGAGGGTATATATTTTGATATTGAGACGATATTTTGTCTCTTTTGCCTATTGTTTTATTTAATTTTATTTAGTTTTTGTTGACCGGGTAAGTGCACTAGACAAATCCTGCCTATTTTCAGGCACGACCCGGGGGAGGGGGATACAGATATATGCCAACTGACCTTGAACCAGATTAAGCTGTTGGTGGTATTTTTAGTGAATGAGGGAAATTTGGCCAGGACACCGGGGAAATTCCCTACTCTTTTCGATAAGTGCCATGGGATCTTTAACATACACCTGAACTACCACCAGAACAGGCAGATGGGACCTCGGTTTAACGTCTCATCCGAAAGGCGGCACCTCAGAAGTGCAGCACCCCTCTCATGCTGCACTACACTGTCAGTACTGGGATATTAACCCAAGTGTCAGATGTGGGAACTGAACCCACAGCCCTATGATCTCCCGGCCTCAGAGGTGAGCGTGCTACCTACTGAGCCACTGACACTTTTTCACAAAGTTTTGGGATGCTATAGTTATGGAACAGGGTTTCCTACTGTGTAATTGTAGTAATTGATCTGCAAAGCATAATTTTACCTTTTAATTCCACATTTATACATGGATAAATAGCAATCATCTAAGATTGCAGTAGTTTATTCCTGCTGATACTACCTAAGAAGGATATTCCAGAAGCTACTGAGATGGCTGGCATTATGGGACTATCTTTATGGACACTATATTAGATAACCCTCACTTCCTATTGTACCAGATTACAAGGAAATATCTATGTATATCAACTGTCTTGATTATGCAAATAAGCGAAGGCCTTGTATGAGGAAATGTATGCATTGTTTTTATTACTTAAAGCAATAAACACAAAGTTTAAAAAAAAACCAAAAACACCCTGGCATGATGTCACAAGGCGTGAATTAATTTGGGCCAGGGAGTCCAGTGCAATGGACAGTACCAAATCTTAGACCTCGACCACTGTTTTGCAGCCCTCTGAAAAATCCTCCAACAGACCTGAGCATCCAAAAGACCTAGAAATCCCTCCATATCTAGGTTCTGTTTCACACAATACTGTATAACCTCCACAGCTGAACTACTGATAGGACAATCGAAGCAGCAAAACCAGCCCTCTCTAAGAATACAGCCTAATCCTGCCTGTGAGATGAGGAAAGTGGCAGCCCTTATCAAGCACTACAAAAGACATGGAAGCATAAATGGCCCCTACCGCCACTGCAGTACAAGGGTTCCAGTTCAGCAGCTACAGTGGCGTGAAAAAGTATTTGCCCCCTTCCTGATTTTCTCTGTTATTGCATATTTGTCACACTGGATGTTTTCAGGTCTTTAGAGAAAATGTAATATTAGATAAAGGGAACCTGAGTGAACAAATAACACTTGTTTTTTTTTTTAATTTCACTTATTTAATGAAAAAAAGTTAACCAACACCAACTGGCACTGTGTGAAAAAGTAATTGCCCCCTTACACTTAATAACTGGTTATGCCACATTTAGCTGCAATGACTGCAACCAAACACTTCCTATAATACAATATCAGTCTTTCACATCGCTGTGGAGAATTTTAACCCACTCTTCTCATAGAACTGCTTTAATTCAGTAACATTTGGTAGGTTTTCGAGCATGAACTGCTCGTTTCCAGGTCCTCCACAGCATCTCTATTGGGTTTAAGTCTGGACTTTGACTAGGCCACTCCAAAACTTTAATTTTACTTCTTTTTAGCCATTCTGATGTGGACTTGCTTTGTGTTTTGGATCATTGTCTTGCTGCATGACCCAACTACGCTTCAGCTTCAACTGAGACGGAAGGATGACTGGACATTCTCCTTAAGAATTTTCTGGTACAGAGCAGAATTCATGGTTCCTTTAATTATGGCAAGTCATCCAGGTCCTTAGGCAGCAAGCATCCCCCACCATCACCTACCACCACCATGTTTGACTGTTGGTATGGTGTTCTTACTGTGGAATGCTGTGTGTTTGCTTCTGTGAGACATTATGGGATCCATGTTGTCCAAAAAGTTCCACTTTGGA
The DNA here is from genome assembly GCA_016271365.2 of Neoceratodus forsteri. Taxonomy (NCBI): domain Eukaryota; kingdom Metazoa; phylum Chordata; order Ceratodontiformes; family Ceratodontidae; genus Neoceratodus; species Neoceratodus forsteri. The sequence goes on along the minus strand of CM028137.1, from coordinate 820,214,939 downwards.
CTCATCTGTCCATAGAACATTTCCCAAAAGGCTTGTGGATCATCCAGGTGCTTCTTGGCAAATGAGAGACGAGCATTTATATTTCTTCTTAGTTAGCAGTGGTTTCCGCCTTGCTACTCTCATGAAGCCTATTTTGCCCAGTCTCTTTCTGATTGTGGAGTCATGAACACTGACCTTAGCTGAGGCAAGAGTAGCCTGCAGTTCTTTGGATGTTGTTTTAGGATCCTTTGAGACTTCTTGGATGATTTTACCTCGCCCTTGGAGTAATTTTGGCAAGCCCCCTCCTGGGACGTTCACTACTGTTCAAGTGTTCTCCATTTGGAGATTATGGCTCTCACTGTGGTTTGATGGAGTCCCAGAGCCTTAGAAATAGCTTTGTAACCCTTTCCAGACTGATAGAGGGCAACAATTTTTTCTGATCTTTTCAGGAACTTCCTTTGATCATGGCATAATGTGCTTGTTAAATCTTTGTGCTGCAGCGTGACTCTGATGGTAAGGGCCAAAATAAGTGAGGTTTATATTGAGCAGGGCTGGCTGTAATCAAGCCTGGCTGTGTTCAATCAGCTGACTCTAATTATCCCTTTAATTGGGTTGATTTAACTAGGGGGCAATTACTTTTTCACACAGTGCCAGTTGGTGTTGGTTAACTTTTTTCATTAAATAAATGAAATAAGTAAAAAAAAAAAGTGTTATTTGTTCACTCAGGTTCCCTTTATCTAATATTATATTTTGTCTAAAGACCTGAAAACATCCAGTGTGACAAATATGCAATAATAGAGAAAATCAGGAAGGGGGCAAATACTTTTTCACGCCACTGTAACTAAAGATAGGCAACAAAAAATTACACTAGGCAGCACATTTTAAAAAAACCAAAAACTCTTCAGAGGCATTAAGGGGCAGGATTCTGTTGAAAAGCTGCCAGATAAATCCTTTCAAGAAAAAGAGAAATGGTCCTGGTCTACTAGCCAGGACAGAATATGAAAGATTGAGAGAGCTGGGGAGGGCGTGTTCTAAGACTTCCCTCAAACTGCTACACCCTGTCTCAGCTAGCAGGGGGGATGGCCCATACCATCTGATTGCCCACAGGAGCAGGCACATAAGTCCGTAACACATTTTCAAGTAGAAGACCTTATAGACCTGGAAAAGAACATTTCAAATTCTTTCTAACTGATTTAAGCATTCAGTTTCAGCAAAAGTCAGGCATTAACTGTCAGCAATCCTGCAACAGGGAGGAGGACTTACTGTTTTTGACATCCAGGAATGATACCAAAACGGACAGCAGGCCCGCTACTGCTACCTGGCTCATTAACTGACGGTCACTGTGATATGGGCACAGTGTCAGCGTACCCTTTCCGAGATGAGTTAAGCCCTGTAAAAAATTAAAACAGAAGCTGTAAGCAGTGCTACTGTACACTATTGCATAAAAAAAGAACAGTATGATGGAGATCACTCTTTGGTCTCTGGGCTGGAGGTGCTACGACCAAACAGGAGCAGACGTTTTGCGTGGGTGCCAACGACAGTGTTGGAACCAATGCATGAGCAGCACCGTGCACAGGGGCCAGTAACTGTCATCAATGCCCTAACTGCCTTGGGGTCCTAGTTCCTCTAGCCCAAGAGTAAACAATGGGGTTCTATGAAGAAGACTGATTCTTGGAAGATGAAGCAATGCACTCACATATCTGCAATTGTTCTACAGAGCATGAGGATATTCAATTGAGGGCAGTGACTGATGGCACATTCTGAATACTGGTCACCCCCTTCCAGTGTCTGACTTTTTTTGTTCCCCTCTCCCAGTTTGATGGCTCTCTTTTTCAATTTAATTCATCTGATAACCCAGTGAGTACACAGGGCTTAGCTGCCCTTTTTCAGGAACAACCTGAACTGGGTTGTACAGGATGAGTAAGTATACAAAAAGAGAGCAGTGAAGTTTACATACAATTTGTGGTAAGCAGACATGTATCGTGCATCATCTCTAAAGTATATCACACAGAATAGTGGATGGATGACCTACTGTTTCATCGAGGGAGTTGATGACATCAGAGAGGTCTCCCTGATGTCAGCAACTCCCTCGATGGAAAAACAGCCTTAGTTGTGGATGGTCACCCATCTACTGTTTTATATAGTATATGGTTAGGGCTTATTTACTTTTTTGCGTTTCTTTTTTCCCCCAGTTCTTTGTTACCTCTGCGTTAGTTGCAGTAGCTCCCACTCTTGCCTGCTTCTCCCCTGATACTCACTACGACTTCTTTGCACCCCTGCTCACCCTCATGTTTCCATTTTTCTGGTTTCGGCTTTATGCCTTTTTAAAATGAAATTAAAAAAAAAACTTCTGTGACATGGAGTTGTTTGAGGCTCTTCGTGTCAAATCTAGGAGGGTCCACTGATCGGCGGTCACTAAATCGCACCACCATGTATCCGTCCCCCGTTTGAGCCAGCCGAGTTAGCCAATAACGTGACAGTTCAAGGCTAAAAAGTTGTTGTACTACTGATGTGACATCAGAACGATAGTGCAAGAACTTTGACCTCTGAACCGTCATACAGCGAGATTTGGAAACCATAGTTTTCCATACACAATAAGCCCTAACCATACACTATAATGTTTTTCTATCTGTGGCTGTTTGTTGTGTGAGTAGGTAAGCCATACCAAAGGGTGGGGAACAGTGTATGAAAAGAAAATGTTTCATCCTGCTTCACCGCCAGGAGGGAGGAGTAGTTCATGGAACTCTCAGCAGTGGAACTGAGATGGGAAAATCAATCCTTGGTCTCCTTGGACGATAATTATAAAATGATTTATTCAAACTAAAAAAGAAAGCCTTAGCAGTTTAACTGCTGGACCAGCTTGTCTACCTGTTTTTTGTTTTTTTTTGTTCAGACAATGAGAGTAAGGCAATGGGTGCATCAGAGAATCAAGTTTACTGGAAATTACATCACACTGAAACAATTACAAAATGCATAATCCCAAACACACAAACCTAAAACGGGATGGCAGAAAACGGCCTTCTGGCCCATCAAGTCTGCCAAATCCTACCTATTACTTGTGCGATGGCCTTAGGGACTATCTTTTTCCCTTTTCCCCTCACACCCCCTCCTGCCCTTATCAGGCACTTGTGCCTGTCCCACCATGTCTGAATCTACTGCCTATTGTGGCACAGACCACCTCCCTCCATCAGTTTGTTCCACTTGTCCATCACTATTTCTGTGAAAAAGTCCTTGAGGATATTCCTCCTAAACCCCAGGAAGCTTTAATGGATTCCTAATGTTTGTCCTTAGGGTGAACAATTCATCGCATTTCAGTTTGTTAATCCCACGGAGATATTTTTAAGTTTCTATCATGTCCGCCTTCTCCCTCCTCATCTCCAGAAGTACAGGTTAAGGTCCCTCAGTGTTCCTCATGATCTCTCCCCCAGCCCCTTGAGCATTTTGGTTGCCCTTCTCTACACAGTCTCCACCCTATCACAGTTTTTCCTCAGGTGTGAGCTCCAGAATCTCGCACAGTACTTCAACTGGGGGAGGACTTTGAACTTATACAGGGATCTATAGAGTTGTCTATCACTGCTCTGACCTGATCATCGCTATCTACCCTCCTGCAGATCTTGGTGTCGTCAACAAAGAGAGCGTTCTTCCCTGTACTCCTATTACCTATATCACAAGTGAAAATGTAAGGGGATGGGGTCCAAAACTGAGCCCTGTGGTACTCCGCATGTCACCTCTTTAATCTCTGAGTGTTCCCTATTAACGACTTCCCTCTGCGTTTGACCCTTTGCCAGTTTTACACCCATGTTTTTACTCTTTCCTTGTATCCTGAGATCCCTTCGTTTCTTGACCCGTCTCCTATGGAGGGCCAAGTCAAAGGCCTTACTGAAGTCCAGGTACAGTGGGTCAACTGCCTGTCTATCCAACAATAATGGAGATCATCAGGGAAGCGTGATACGTAGTGGCATTTGGGCATAACCTTCAGGTGTCACGACCCTGGGCAGCAGAGTTTTAACAGTGCACACAGTTGTTTGGTCTATAACCCTATGACCATAAGGTGCATTAAGTCACCAGCTGGGTGGTCTGTGATAAAGCAGCTAAGGATGCATGATATCAAGAGTCATTTTGAACTGGTCTCACACAGTTCATGACTTAGAGAAGAGTTTGTCAAATACACTGCAGTATAATTCCGCACAGCAACTGCCATGGAAGTGAATGAACCCTTGATGTCAATTAATTTATTTGGTATTTAGCATATTTTTTTAATAATCCCCAAAATATAAAATGTGTCACTACCATCTCCCTGCCCATAGGAACAAACACAGAAATACCATATTTGTGACATCTGGGAACAAAGGGTGGGACAAGGACAGTGTGCTGGCACATGGGCTGCAAATACAAGAATATGTCATCCACCTGTAACTGTAGTTCTAGGAGTGGCATATGGTTCACATCCACACTCTGGCCGTTCCTCTGGGACAGTGTTGTTGGCCAGAATGTCTTTAAGCTGAGCTCCTCCCAACACACTGGCAGTATAAACTCTGACTCTATACCATGACGTCAGATCTCGCATGCTGGACGCATGATCAGGTGCTACTTGCCAGCGGAGGTGGGGTAGGTTGTGTAGATGTGAACCATATACCACTTCTAGAACTATGGCTAGAGGTGGGTAATCTATTCTTCTAGAGGCATGGATATGGTTCACTTATCCACACTTTGACAGACTTCTAGCAGTTCTCCAGGAGAAGGGGGCAAGACGCGAGCCCCTAGCTGGCAAACCGAGACTGGAGAATCGAGGTCCCAAAACTCACATTTCAGCTTGACTTAAGTTGATGCAGTAATGGGAAAGGAAGGTAAGTGACTACTTCCAGGTAGCAGCCCTACAGATCTCCTATATGAGGACATCCTTGGAAGCAGCCACCAAGGCAGCGGTATGTCTGGTGGAATGAGCCTGAATCCCTAAGGAAGGCTCTTGACCAGCCAACCTACAGCAGAGGTCAATGCATGATGTGAGCCACCTTGCAATCGTCCACTTTGCTGATGGTCTGCCACGCATGGCTTCAGTGTAGGCGATGAACAGCTGGTGACCCCTGTCCCTGAACTCCAGCTGTACGCTCCACATAGTAGGAGAGCGCTCTCCGTAGGCCCAGAATATTGAGCCTGTGGTCAGCCTCCAAAGATGGGCTGGTAAAATATACCAGTAAGTTAATCACCTTATAAACTCCGATACTACCTTCGGGAGGAACTTTGGTCTGGGGCGAAAGAAGACTTCGTCCCTGTGGAAGGTCAGATAAGAAGAGTCCACCGAGAGTGCCTGGAGCGCCCCAATCCTTCTGGCAGACATAACTGCCACCAGGAAGGCAGTCTTCCAGCACAGGTGTGATGACTCACACCTGTGCATTGGCTTGAAAGGCTTGCCCATGAGCATAGCCCGGACCACGGCAGATGGCATGAACAGACACACCCATACTCATTGAGGTATGTGGAGGCGGTAGGCTGGGAGAGCTTTAAAATCTATAGACAGCCCTCTGCCCACTATCCTGTCCATTGTGATAACAGACCAATGTGGCAAGAAGTGATGTAGTCGACCTCCAACTGGGACAGCAGTTGGGGACAGGACAGTTGGAGGAATGACACCCCACAATCCATCACTGGGCAGCTTCTGTGGAGGCCCTGGCAGCTGCCGCTGGAGAGGCACCACTACACTTGGCCACCCCCCCCCGGACCTTGAGCCCCAGACTTCGGCTTCGGGCACCAGGCCTGAAACTGCCACTGCTGGGTTTGCTGCCAGGGAGGCTGTGACTGAAAGGACTGGTACTTAAAAACTCTTCTTTTTAGTTTTTTTTCTTCTGATCCTTCTGGGATGAGGTCACAGAGTCAAGGGTGGTGTTGGACTTTTCAATCCAGGTGAGATGCCCTTCCATCCCAGGGTCAAATAGGTCAGTGCCCAGGAAAGGGATTTAGGCCAGCTTCTGTTGGGTGTCCACCATCAAGGTGAACAAATGCAGCCAAGCCCCGCGAAACAAGGAGAAAGCTGCTGCCATTTCATGGGCACATGAATCGCCCATGTCAAAGCCTGTCTGGACCTGGTGTTTAGCCACTGATTGACCTAGGTCTCTGATGAGCTCTACCGCTATTTGCTGCTTTGAATGAAGGTGGGGGAGAACTGCGTCAAAAAATTCCCATCCGGAAATAACTATAGTTGGCAATCATGATGGCACAGTTAGCCTGTCTGAGACCCAGAGTGGCTCCAGTGTATATTTTTTCAGCAGCATGGTCATTGTTAAGGGACACCTCGTCCAGATGTTTGTCCATGTCCCCCTGGTGTCGGATTTATGAAACATCAAATCTGTGACCTGACATCTAGCCGAAGGGTGATCCTAAAACCCTGACAGGGAGCTCGCAGGGACCACAATACTTGTGGACCACGCAGGCCAAGGGTGCCAGACATGGTGCTGCCAAAGCTCCAGGGCCAGTCCCAAGATGGCCTCGGCCACTGGGAAGGCAACCACCAGGAATTCATCCTGGTCCAGAATGTCTGTGAGAGGGTACTCAGCCCTTCTCTGGACTGGTTCAAGAGGGATCAATGTGGACTCCAAGACAAGTCGGAGAAACCCACCAAAGGAAACCGAGCTATGTTCAGTGGAAGGCTCCTTATCCAAGCTACAGCTGAAGAGCAGAGTCCCAGAGAAGGCCACGGATTCCTGATCAGAGTCATCTGATGACTCCTTGAAGACATCTCTTGGCTGTTGTTCATCACAGATCTCCAGGGAATCCTCATTGGGTAATCCTAACTGACAACCGGCCTAGCAAGGAGGTGGTCGAATGGCTGCCTCTTTGTTCAGAGTGCCAACTGGCAGCTGGTGGGGTGGTGGCTCCCCCCTAAATTGGCAGAGAAGCAGGTGTGGGGAGCACCTGCAGACCATCGACTGGCAGAACAACTACTGGCAGCTACCAGGGGACCGAAGGTCCTTTTGGTAGAGCCCTGCATTGCAATGGCCCACTGTTGCCAGAGGAATTCCTTGCAGCACTGGTACGTCTTATGCCAGTGCCCCTCCTCACCCGACTACGAAGAGGACAAATAACACTAACAGCGGTGCCTCCTGATCAAGTGGGATCGAGAGCGTGAATGCCTTGACAGCAACCCTGACAGACTGCTCAGCCGATGGTGAGAAGGGTCATCCCGTGGTTGGCCACAGAGAACGTGCCTACAGACATTTAGCAACACAGGCATCAAAGACCTGATCCTGGGCAGAGGCTGGTCCCTAGAAGGATCGACCAGGGTCACCGATGGGTCCACATCCTCGTGATTGAGGCCTGAGAGCACTGAGGTCTGCGAGACCGACTCCTCGGCCTTGTTCGACAACTGTTTGACAGGCTCAAGAAAAATCTCTATGCCTACTCAACCAGCACGATGACTGAGCAGAAGACCTCTTGACCTATCCCTCTGCCGAGGGACGGTAGAGTGGTCAGTTTAGTCAAAGGACTGGGAGGACCCCGATCACTCCTCGTCCCACGAAAGGCATCGGCCACGCTTGGATTTTGAATCATGAAGGACAGGGCTCTCCACCAAGGTCTGGAGGGACAGGCAGATGTCATGGAACTGGCTTGTGAAAGATGCTCCGTCAGTCCCAGGAAACAGTGCCAAGATCGAGGAGGTGCCTGCCCCAACAACCACTGCTTCCACATCAAGGGCTACAAGCTGCGCAGCAGAGGCTTTCTTGTGGCCCTTAGGGTGGTCCTTTGGATCCCGTTCTGAAGGCCGACCCAGCAAGTGTCAGAGCCTTCCTGTCCTCGGGGGACTCAGTAAGCATAGATAAGCACAGGCTGCACCTGGCCACATTATGTTGGCCCCCCTTCCTTACAAGCATGTGTCAAGCGAACTGGTGACAGACATCTTCTGCCAGCACTCAAAAAATAAATTAAAAAATCTGAATCCTGGTTTCTTGTGTTCCATTGTTGATCCGGAGATGGAGACACAAAACTACAAGCAAGACTTCGATAACTTTCAAAAAGAAGAGGATAGCCTATGGCGTGGAAAATCCTAAGCAAGAGTGCAAAGGAGGTGTCCAGTTCTTCCAGTGGAAAGAAAGATCTGAATTCACAGGGCAGAGTCAGAGGTTATACTGCCCAGGTAGTGGGAAGAGCTTAGATTAAAGACATTCTGACCAATAATATTGTTACAGTGGAACTGCCAGAGTGTGGGTAAATAGTGGCGTAGTGGGGGGTGGGCCAGTCAGGCAAATGCCCAACTATCATTTCAGTGGTGACATCTATCAGAAAATTCCCCCAAGGAAGATGGGTAGTTTTGCGTTGCATGGGGAGGCGAACAGATCTATCTCTGGCCGACCTCATCGAAGAAAGAGTTCTTCGACTACCTCTGACTTTAGCTCCCACTAGTGGGCCCTGGCCACTGATCAACTAAGCTTGTCCACCAGGACGTTGGAGACGCCCAGAACATGGACTGCTGTTAAGTAAAGGCTGTGCTGAATTGCCTAGTACCACACCCTCATAGCTTCTCTGCAAAGAGGACAGGACCGGGTTCCTCCCCGTTTGTTTAGGTACCAGAGAGTGGACATGTTGTCCATCTGGACTGAGAGATCCCAGAACCAGAAGCAACTCGAATGCCTGGAGCACATAAAGAACTGCCCTGGTCTCCAGACCACTGATGTGCAGCATCAGCTCCTGGTCGGACCCTTGTGTCTTGTGGGTTCCCAGATGGGCTCCCCAGCCCAGTTCTGAGGCGTCCGTGGTGAGGATTTGGATTGGAACTGCAGGATGGAAAGAATTCCCTTCAATAGGTTTGAGAGATCTTGCCACCAGCGAAGATCTCTCTGAAAGCTGTTGGAGATCCTGACTTTTTGGTTCATGTCGTCCGTCCTCTGATCCCACTGGACTCGAAGAGACCATTGGGTTACCCTCATGTGAAGCCTGGCCATGGGGACTGCTGAAATGGCAGCTGCCATCAGTCCCAATAGACGAAGCACCAAGTGTGCTGGGATCCATCGGGCCTGTGCCATGAGAGTGGCCTGAGAAGCTAATTTAAGAGAAGTTTAAGTAAGAGGCGAAGGAAGCCTCGACAAAATACAACGAGAATGTTGGACTGCTGTTCTGACACAAGGCGAACATTACTGAGGCGATGGCGGGAAAGAACTGGAGAGCGGGCGTGGGACTGTCCCTTTATAGTCGGGCTGACATCATGCTGCCCCGTCGGAGGCGATCCCCGCTGATTGCTATCTACAAGTTTGCCGTGCGGACCCAACGCCAGGGAGTGCAGGCCTACATGTGAAGACCTACTGCAGGAACCCTTGGCCAGTTGAGACTCCTTAGTTGGAGCCCCAGTTGTCGGCTCCATCCTCCGGGGGAGTCAGCGTCGACCGTTCGGGCAAGAGCCACTTAATGACCGGGATAGAAACTGATGTCTGTTTTGGTCCAGTCAAGACCAGCTGCTGCCACACAATCTTCGTAGCGTCAATGCAATTTGCACCAAAGTCTCTCTTCATCTAAGGAGGACGAACAAGAATAGCAATGGCACAACTTTCCGTGATGCCAGGTGCGAGATCGCCGATGATGGTGAGACCTGCCCGAATCGGAAGAGGAAGACCGAGACCTCGATCTCGACCATCAGTGGTGCCGGTGGGGAGCTTCGGCAGGAGCCGGGAAACCCCACAGCTCCTCCTGGCCAGGGTCTGGGACCGACAGGTTCGATTCAGCGGGCTGGGCTGACCCGTCAGAGGTCACTGGAAGGACCGGAATCCTAAAAAGAGAATTATCGGCCACTTCTGATGATGGCCGGTCGACTGGGTTGAGAAATATCTCGGCTGTGTCGATTGGCGCCTCGGCCAACTGGTCCGACAGGGTCACCATGAAACCAGCAGCCATGGCCACCATTTCGACCAAAGTCGAAACCAAAGTCTCCTGAGAACAGGAACATTCCCAATCTCAGGAGCGTCGATGCAGAGTCTTCTTCTTGTCTTTCTTCGACTCCTTCTTGCGAGAGCGCAAACCGTTCAATCCTGAAGGACCCACTCCTTTAGCTGAGAGAGAGTGGCACAGCTCCTTGAAGGAAGCCTAGTAAGTGGAACCCAACTGTAGTGGAACAAAGGCTGAAGCTGAAGAGGGTTGAGCTGCGGCCTGGGCCACCTCCTCCTTGAAGGCCTTGAGCTGTTCAAGCTACTCAGTGGACCCCACAGCCATGGAGACCACCCAATGGGCATCCTTGGACTTGACCGGCGGGTAACACTTCTCTGGTCACCCCAGCCGGAGTTGGGCAGCGCGGTTGTCTAGCACAGTTGGATGAAAGGACTGACAAAAATCACAGGCCGGCGGATCATGATTGTGGCCCAAGCAGTACACGCTCGTGGAGTGGGGATCGGTCTGCGACATCTTCTGTCCACAGGGGCACTGGCAAAACCTGAGAGCGATCGAAGAAAAAACTGAAGTGTAACTCACACGAGTTTTAAAGTAAGTTTAGGAAGCAAATCCGAAAATTCGAGTGCCAGGGCCTACTACATGTGGGAGCAGGAAGAAACCTGAACCTTCCAAGTGGAAAGGAAGAACTGGCGTCTAGGGTGAGCGGGGGTTACCACCTGGGTGGGTGGGAGGGAGGAGACAGCTTGAACATGTTCGGCAAGAATTAAAGGGGAAAGGCATCTGCCAGACAGTATGGATAGATCATCACACATCCCTAAAACTGCCCTCTCCAGTCTGGAGCTGTCAGGATCATCTACGCCTTGTCCTTCTGGGTCCTGACCATTACCCTTGTCGATTAAGGGAAAGGAGGGAAGGCATACACAAGGCACATGGGTGACATCTGATACTTGTTCAACTCACAATGCAAATTTTAAAAGTACTTGGGTGGGTGGGTGGGTGTGTGTGTGTATATATCTCACTTTACATAGAAAATCTTCAATGTTGATAGCACAGTAAAGTAGCACCAATGTGATGCATGTCACAGACTGGTAATATAAATGTTTTTGTACTGCTACAGAAATACTTGACTATAAAAGCACACATTTAAATGTAATCAGTTAGACAAGACACAGTTTTCTCTATCTGCATCACTGATGTTCTATTTTGAAGATACATACATAATGATTTCTACACAACATACTGGTACAATTACCACTTGTTTATATCATGCTGTCTTGTTAGCTATGCAAGATACATATATATACACATTATATCACACCTGCCTGAATTATTTTTAAGTCTTCTTTCTTACTGCAGAGCATCCTGGCTTCCCTGCCACTCCTAAGGCCAGAGCCCAGCTGCAGCCAAACTGGGAGATGGAAGATCCTGCAATTCCTGATGATGATGTTATCACTGAAGATGGCATGTAACAGTTACACAATTTCACCGCATACCGTTACAAATAGCTGTGATATCCTGTGAGCAGAACCATACGTTTTGCTCCAGGAACAGAATGATCTGATTCAGTGACCATCTGGAATTTGCATTTCCATATAAACCTGTTCAGACTGTGCAGATTCAGTATGGGGTGCTAGCCCCCTGTCCGTTTTGGGACCAGGAACTACCTGGACATGTAACTTATAGTGGCCAGGAAGGGGGGGGGGAGAGTGGCCAGAACACAGGCTATGGCCCCTTCTGCATGTAGCTGGTCAATGTCCTCCTGTAGGGCAGACAGCGTGTCCTGCGACACCCCAGACTCCTGAGGTGCATGGAGGCCGAAAGGTGGGACAGCCCTTTTGCCCACTATGTCCAACACCCTCTTGTCCATTGTGATAGTGGACCAACATGGCAAGAAGTGATACAGCTGGCCTCTGACAGGGAGTGCAGACAAGGGCAGGACGGGTGGGGAGATAACACCTGCTGACCCGTCGCTGGGCAGCTTTAGGGGGAAGGGCACCATCGAATGCGGCCAGAAGGGCACCACCATCTCTTCTCCCCCTTCTTAGGACCCTGGCCCCAAGACATGGGCTTGGGGTGCCAGGCATGGTCTTGCCTCTGATGGGGCCATTGCAGAGGAGACTGTGGCTGAAAGAACCGGTACTGGTAATCTTGTTTCTTTGGCTTCTTTTTCAGCTCCTTCTAGGATGATGCCACAGAATCCAGGGTGGCATTGGACTTTTCAATATGGGTGAGATGTCCTCCCACCCCAGGGCCAAATAGATCAAGGCTCAAGCAAGGGACACTGGTCAGTTTGTGCTTGGTATCTGCCATGAAGGTGGACAGATGCAGCCAGGCCCTGTGATGCATGGAGATGGCTGCCGCCATGGCATAGGCACACGTGTTGCCCATGTTCAAGGCCGTTTGGAGCTGGAGTTCAGCCGGCGACTGACCCTGTGACAACTGCTGATCAGCAGGGAAGTGAGGGAGGACTGCATCTAGAAATTGCATCAGGGAGTGACCAAAGTTAGCCATCATCATGGCATAACTAGCTTGATGGGAGACACAAGGACGCCACAGTGCACACAACTTAGTGGCGTGGTCATCTTATGGGACTTCCTGTCCAGAGGCTTGCCCATCTCCTCCTGGTGTCCAGACTTGCAGAAATGGAAATTACGTACTGTATCTTCACCATTTATCAGGTTTGGGTACTTGGCCTGGAGGTCATGACTCCGCGGGAGTTTTTTTTTTTTGATGGGTGGAGTCGACGCACTATCGGCGCCGCCTCGAGGCCAAGTGACTATGTGTGGGAGTGCCGCGGGGCTGGGCTTAATAGGTGTTGTCACGACTCATCCTCCCGCTTAGTTCTGAGTCACCGTAGAGGTGAGGAAAAAAGGGGTGGGAGGGTGGCACATGGAAGTTCAAGGGACAAAGGAAAAGATATATAAACCAAAAGAAATAAATGACTGAGAGGACAGAACTAGTTTGAAAGATTAAGGGGACTGGGTAGGGGCCCCAATCTCTGGAAGCAGAAAAGGAGGAGGGAGGGTTAATGATATTAGAAATAAGGATAAGAATGAGGGGGGGAAACAGGAAAAACATACCCTGGAACCTTGACCTGTCTCCAGATTGTATAGGAACTGCGAAGGAGTAGCCAAGAGGCTAACTGCCAGAATTCAAGGCACAGAATCACTGGTAATAACTCAAACAAAAGCAGAATCGGCTATTCTGGAAGAAAGACAGGATACAGTGCAACCAGGGGTCGGGTTGATGTTATTTTTTTTTTTTTTATTAGTGCGGTGCCTCCATTATGTAACCCACTACCTGGCTTCCTGGGTTCAGGGAGAAAACTGTTGCTCAGCATTTTGGCTAGGTTTGACTTATAGTCAGGGGCACCCAAGTAACTCCAGACACAGGAAGGATCAACTGTAATGTCCAAACCAGGAGTGGGATTCTAGAGTGTGGCTTTTATTCTTAAAACAACAGAACAATAAAGCACAGATGGACCGCCAGGGTGCTACACTCCTGGTAATGCAGATACATGGAGAACAGAACACATCTTCTCACACACTGTAACCCTCAAGTTCTGAAACACACTGGGCTCTCAGCCCGAACTGGTACTCTTCTCTGGATTTCCCTGTGTGGCACATCCGGCCAGCAACTGGACTACTTTCCATATGGCATGGAATATTTATCAGTGGCTCCCTCTACCACCCATGAGCACATACTGGCTCCATAAAGGGAAAATCTTCCATCTAATCCCATGTCTGGGTACTTTCCCTGAACACTGGCCCCGTGTCCGAAGAAAGCTAAAGGTGCCCAAACTAAACTCAGAGAGGTAAATCTGGTTACTCCAGATTGGGGACGACTCCCACCTCTTGCTCCCAAATCTATACCTGGCCATTCATTTGGAATCGAACACCTTTCTTGAAACACACTGTTGTAGAATGCTGTCTTGAAATGCATGTCACATTTAATAATCTATAGTCTCTTGAAAATAGTGTCCTGACTTGTAATGTTCTTTTAAGTGGCTATGTCCATCCCTGTAGACCCCCACCGTACAGATTACATTCTTTTTGTCACACACAACTTTAGTACTGTACTTGGCTGTCCTTCCTTGACCCCACAGTAGCAGATACTAAACACACTGACTGGTGAAAACATAGGCTCTCTGGCAGAGCTGACTCACCTTGGCTTGCAGGTGCCCACAGACTTCTAGAAAAACAAACTACTTCTTGTGCCTCAGCACTTGAAACAACATACAACAGGCAGCTTTCCCTCATCAGCAGGGCCAGGGGATTGCCCCTGAAGTTGTTGGCTTCTCTTCCCATCTCTCCTGGGATGGGGCACTGGAACAAACTGGGGAACGGTCTCTCCCACTAGATCAATTTCTTCTGTGTCTCTATCTAGGGCGAAAACACACACCCTCCATCTCTGGGTAGCTCTATACCAGAGCTTAGCCCTGAGGGGCTGCCAACTGCAGCACACCTCCTGCTTCCACCGAGTCTCCCTGCAGACTGCTACTAACTCTCCTGAAGACGGATTCAAAACCTCCCAATGTTCTAACTCCTTGCTGCACCATTCCAATGTGGCTTATGCTGCTGCGAGAATTCTATATGATGTCATCCCTCCAGCTCAGCTGAGATGGAGGACAGAGTGAGACAGTGTGAAATCCATTTAACTGGAGTGTCACAAGCTGCCTTCCCTGCCTGCCACTACATCTAAGTGGGATTATTGTAACCCCGAGTGACAGGGGGGTTACACAGGGATATCTCCCCCCTCTCAAAAGCAAATTTTAGTGTAAGAAATCTAGTTTCTTAAATTAATTGAGGTTATGTCCAAGGACAAGGAAATCAAAGGACTGACAGGGAGAAGGAAAGAAAGGAGGGCAACTGCCAACCCCTACCTCACCAGGGTGGAGCCGAAGCACTGAAGAAGGAGTGCCCCCCCATCCTGACCAGTCTGCCCCTAAAGAAAATTATCTCCCTAAGTGCCCCAGTTTACCCCACTCCTGACTTAACAGAAAGGAGGGGGGTGAGGATGGCCACAGAGAGGGAGGGGGATCCAGAGACTGAGGCCCCAGGGGGATGGAGGGTGGGACTGTGATGAATGGAGAAGATACACAGAAAGATCAGAATTATGGTAGGTACGTAAGTTCCATATCTTATCTGTGTCAATCTTCACCATTCATCACATTCAGGTGAGTGCCGAGCCCCCCGAAGGGGGCTTCAACCCTAAGGGGCCGAGTCCCTTAGCTCTCAGTGGGTGACACACAGAGTGAGAACCTTTACAGGCCTGGAGGCCAGAGAGTGGGAAGAGTGAGACGGGGACCACCCGGAGGGGGGAGGAAGTTGCCCCGACAGACGCCGTTTCACCCTACGGGAGAAAAGATAGGTTTCTCTGGTGAACAGAGTTAATCACCCAATGCCGGGCCAAGGGTGACAACCGGGAGAGACGCAGCCATGCCATCCACCTAGGTGCAGATCGCTGTCCCTACGACCCTGGTAGCTACCTCACTGGCATCATACTATGCCCTTGCTTGGTGCCTTGCTTGCTCCAGGCCACATGCAGAGCGCGCAATGGCTTGTCTGGTTTCCTCCATGTCAGGCATCGAGGCTAGGAGTTGACCTAGCCTGGACCACAAGAATCTGTCATAGGTTGCACAGTGGGCTTGATGTGCTGCAATAGAGAGCAGCAACCTTGCCAAGTACAACGTCCTCCTCCACCAGAAGTCAAAATCCATGGAAACTTGATCTGGGGGCTGGTCACGGTGAGGGGTGCAAAGCCCATCAGGAGTGTCCAGTTGCGTCAATCCTGACTGAGGATGAGGCATGGAACCTGGAGACTCTGGAGGGGCACAATACCACTGGCAGAGATCCCTAGCGGCTGGAACTTCGGAAAAGGGTCTCTGCCAGGAACGCAACGACACCTCCTAAAAGGGAGCAGGCCAGGGGGGCACCACAAGGGAGTCCGCACTGATATCGCCTAGAAAGGCGTGTGCAGTGTGTTCTGGATTGCGATGAGTGGGTTGGGGGATGTGCAGGTCTTCTAACATCCTCATAACGAATCACTGATACTCAGCAAGATCAGCAGCTGGGGAGATGTGGACAGATGACTCCTCTCCCTCAGAAGAGGGGGATGAAGAGTCAGAGAACCTAGAGTGTTCAGTAGCTGGCTGCTCGGGGAGGTTGAAAAACCTGTCTGTCCATAGCCCTAACGTAGGAGAGAAATTGAGCAGCCACCGCTCTGAACTGCTCCCAGGAGAGAGGACCCCTAGGGCCAACAATACCTGGGAGCGCAGAAGGATGTGGCAGAGGAGTGGGGGCAGAGCAGACAACAGGAATCGATTGACCTCCACCTGGGCCAGGGAGCGCAGCAAGAGCCCTAAGGGAAGAAAGATTTTTCAGTCTAGGTTCACCATCTCCCCTGGATGTGCAGCTCGGGCCTACATTATTGCTACACTCTGGATATTTACCCTATCCCTTATTCTGGCGGGGGATAGTGAGACTAATCCAGGTCACACCCAGGCCACAAATCCCTCCCAGTCTCACCTGTTGCACCGATTGCCCCAGTCTTCTGGCCTCACCTTTGCTCACATTAATACAAGGAGCCTGTTGACCAATTGTCCTGATCTGGTGGCATGGATCAGAGTGAACAACCCTGATATCTTAGCCATATCTGAAACGTGGCTTAAGCCCTCCCTTACCAGTTTCCAGTGCTCCCTTCATGGCTATAAAATGCTTAGGACGGATCGGACCAGTGCTAAGAGAGGCGGAGGCCTGTCACTATACTACAAAGCTCATCTGAACATCACCTTAGTGCAGAATCCCCCTCTCACAAACTGTGAGGTTCTTCATTCCCTCCTACTACTTGGGGGTGTAAAGAAAGAACAGGTTACTCACCTGTAACAGTAGTTCTAGGAGTGGTATATGTTGTTCATCCACACACTCTGGTATGTCCATTTCCCCTTTAAATTCACCGGAAAGTCTTCAAGCTTGCTTCTCCCACTCACTTGGGTGGTAAATACCTCGGCTCCGCCCCATGACACCAGATCTTAGCCTGCTGGAAGCAAGGTGGTGCACCTATAGCCAGGGAGGTCGGGTGGGTGTGTGTGGATGAACAACATAGACCATTCCTAGAATTACTGTTACAGGTGAGTAATCTGTTCTTCTAGAAGTGTGGATATACAGGTTACTCACCTGTAACAGGAGTTCTAGGAGTGGTATATGTTGTTCATCGACACTTACTGGCAGGTTCCCCTGCCACTTTCAATCTTGCCGGAAGGTCTTCAAGCTGGCTCCTCCCACCCACTCGGGTGGTAAAACTCTTGGCTCCGCCCCATGAAGCCAGATCTAGCCGGCTGGAAGCCAGGTTGCGCGTCAAAGCCGGGGAGGTCGGGTGGGCTGTGTGGATGAACAACATATACCACTCCTAGAACTCCTGTTACATGTGAGTAACCTGTATTTCTAGGGACGTGGATATGTTGTTCAATCCACACTTACTGGCAGACTCCTAGCAGTTCTCCGGGAGAAGGGAGGCAAGGCGCGCACCCCCTACTTGGGAAATAAGGACTGGAGAACTAAGGTCCCAAAACCAGCATCCCGGCATGACTCAAGATCAATGTGGTAGCGGGGTAATGAAGGTGTGTGCTGACTTCCAGGTAGCAGCACTGCAGATTTCCTGGATAGGAACGTCCCTGGAAGCAGCGATATGATGGGTAGAATGAGCTCTTAACTCTTTGGGAGGCTCCATGCCTGCCAGCCAATAGCAAAGATCTATGCAGGAGGAGACCCACTTGCCTATCGTCCTCTTGGCAGCAGGTCTGCCAGGTGCGGCTTCAACGTAGGTGACAACCAGCTGGCGAACCTCTCCCCGAACTTCAGCCATCCACTCCTTGTAATGAGAGAGCGCACGTCTAGGGTCCAAAGTATAGAGCCTATATTCGGCCTCCGAGGTGTGACTGGGGTAGAACACCAGCAGAGTCGTCACCTGGTTAAGGTGAAACTCCGACACCACCTTCGTAAAGGAATTTCGGGTTGGGTGCAGAACAACTTTGTACCTGTGGAAGACCAGATAAGGAGACTCAATGGAAAGCACCTGGAGCTCTCCCATCCTTCTGGCTGACGTGACAGCCACCAAGAAGGTGGTCTTCCACGACAGGTGAGAGGTATCACACCTGTGCATCGGTTCAAATGGCTTGCCCATGAGCTTAGCCAGTACCAGCAGTAGATCCCACGGAGGTGGATGTTCTCACACCGGAGGGGATATGTGATCAAGGCCTTTGAAAAAGCGCCCGACCACCTTCTCCTGCGCCACCGACTGCTTGCCGGCCCACGCCCAGTAAGCAGAGATGGCTGCCAGGTGTACCTTAAGGGTCGCTGACTGAAGCCCTAGCTAAGAAAAGGACCACAGGTAGTCCAGAATGCCAGCCAAGGAACAGGAGGAAGGGTCCAACCGCTTATCCTGACACCAAATGGAGAATCTTTTCCATCTGAAGGCATAGCATTTTCTGGTCGACTCCTTATGGGATGCCTCAACAATGCTGAGGACCTTGTCGGAAAGACCCAAGGCCTGGAACTCTAGCCGCTCTGGAACCAGGCCGTCAAGTGTAGGGATTGAAGGTCCGTGGAGTACCTTCCCCTTGTTGACTGAGATCAGGTCCAGGCGGGCTGGAAGCCGCCTCAGGAGACTGGAGCTGAGGCTGAGGAGATCTGGATACCAGAACTGACAGGGCCAGTCTGGGGCTACCAGAATCACCTGCGCCTGTCCCTCTTTGCCTTGAGAAGCACCTTGTGGATCAAGGGAAATGGAGGGAAGGCGCAGAAGAGGCCTGGGGTCCACGGCCTCGAGAAGGCATCCTACTGCAGCAAGCCCTGCTGAGGGGGCCGGGCATGGAACAGCCTAAGCTTCGCATTCTCCCTGGAGGCAAACAGGTCCACCTGAGGAGTGCCCCAGTGGGAGAACAGATCCTGTACTACCTCCGGCAGGAGAGACCACTCGTGAGATGCAGCACCTATCCAGCTTAGGGCATCAGCCAGAGTGTTGGAGGCTCCTGCCACATAGATGGCTAGGAGATCCGCCTCCAGTCTGCTCACGAGAGACCAAGTGCGGAGAGAGTCTCCTTGCACAGAGGCAAGGAGTGCGTCCCGACCAGGCGGTTTAGGTGGTACATGGTCGTGGTGTTGTCTGTCTGGACCTGGACCACTTGACCCCGTACAAACAGAGCGAAGGCAGTGAGGGCTAATCGGACCACGACCGCTTGAAGCTCCAGCAGGCAGATGTGGCATCGAGACGCCTGAGAGGACAAGAGGCCATGCGCTCTGAGCTCCCCCAGATGGGCACCCCAACCCATCAGAGAGGCGGTCATCAGAGTGACCGTCGGCTCTGCGCGGACAAACGGGATACCCTCCTGCAGATGAGTTGGAACGAGCCACCACTGGAGGCTGTTCCACATCTCCCGAGTCACTGTCACTGGCTGGTCCAGAGGACCGGAGCGCTGTGACCATTAGCGGGCTAGCCCCCACTGCAGGGGACGCATGTGCCAGCGGGCCCAACGGACCACGCTGGTGCAGGCCGCCATGAGGCCCATGAGGCACAGGAAGTCCCAGGCAGGGCGCAATTGCCCAACCAGAAATGACTGGGCAAAGGAGGAAAGAACCTCGGCCCTGTCCACCGGGAGCCGTGCTCTGGCTCGAAGAGAGTCGAGCTCTGCCCCGATGAACTGTAGCCAGTAGCCCCCGTGGGGCAACGGCTCGATAGGGTGGGGACTGCTTGAATTCCAGAGGCAGACCCTTTCCTACCACTTCCAGCACCCAGCGGTCCGTGGTGATATCGGACCAGGCAGAAAGGAAGTGGCGGAGCAGTCTCCCCACGGGACCCGGGGAGGAGTGACGAGGTTGGGGGGGCGACACCCCTCAACCTGTCACTGGGCAGGCTTGGAGGAAGGGCCAGCTGAAGAGCCACCTGGACCTTTTCCTCCCAGCTTCCTGCTGGAGAAAGCAGCAGGCTTGGCTTTGGATGCCAAGTGCGAGCCTGCTGGCCCTGATGCTGGTGTTGCTGGGCCGGACGTGCCGCAGGGGCTGAAGGACGAAAGGGCTTACGCTGCTGCTGGCAGCCTTTGTCCTTCTGGGTAGACGTGAGAGTCCAAGGTGGTGCTGGACTTCTCGATCCATTGCAGATGACCCTCCACCCTGGGACCAAACAAGCTGGTACCCAAGAAGGGAACATCTGCCAGTTTGTGCTGGGTATCCGCTGCAAAAGTGGAGATCCGCGGCGCATGGCCACTGTGGCTGCTACTGACCGGGCACACAAGTCAGCAACGTCCAAGGAAGTTTGGAGCTGCTGTTTGGCCACCGCCCTTCCCTGATCCCGCACCTGCTTCACTGTCATTTGAAGGTCAGCCGGGAGATGAGGAATCACCTCATCCAGGGAGCCCAAAAGGGCATGTGAAAAGTGTGCCATCAGAATGGCTGAGCTGACTTGATGAAGGCCTAGGGAGTAAGCAGCATAGATTTTCCGCCTGGAGTAGTCCAGTTTCTTGGACTCCTTATCGGGTGGCTTGTCCACATCCCGAGCGTTCCCGGAACGAAAGAAAACACTGTCAGTCACTAACCCCTCCGCAGAGGGGTGCTCCGAGAAACCGGAGAGTGAACCGGTGAGAACAACATACTTCGGAGCCATCCTGGCTAAAGGTGCTGGACAAGAAGCTGGCCGCTGCCATAGCTCCAGGGCCGGGCCAACAATGGCTTCAGCCATCAGAAAGGCCTCCGTGGGGGAAATCCCCTCGGTTCAGTATCTCCATGAGGGGAAGCTTGGCCTGTTTTGAAACAGGTTTGTGCTTCATCCCAGTGGACTCTGAGATGAGCCGACGCATTCCAAGGAACGAGGATGGACTCTCGTCCACTGACTGACCCCCAGTGGACTCCAGGTCAAGCAGCCTGGAGAACAAGGAGTCGACGTTGTCAGACTCCAAGGAGTCTGCGAACAGCTGCCGAGTGACTGAGCCACCCTCCACCTGCCGAGGTCGATCGGAAGTGAGGGTGACCGACAACCGGTGGGGCAAGTCCTGACCCGACCGAGAATCCTTGGTCAGGGCCCCAGATTTAGGTTGTGGAAGCGGGGATTCCACCACAATGGGTGGCGCAGCCAGTTTTGGCCGAATAACCAGTGCCGGCTTCGGCTCTTCTACTATTACGAGGGGTTGTTTCGGCAGCTCCAGAGACAGCCACTTAATGGCCGGGGAAGGAGATGGAGTCTGCTTATTCCCGGACAAAAGGAGCTGCTGCCACATTAGATCCTCGTAGCGCCGACGCCTATCCTCCGAAGAGGACGATGATGAGGATGAGTGGCGCCACCGCTTTCCATGGTGCTGAGACCGCCGATGTTGGCGGGATCAGCTGGACCTGGAAGAGGTCAGAGACCGAGACCTTCGGGGATTCCGAGGGTGGGTCTGAGAGGGGGCAGGGAAAACCCGCTCCTCCCTCTGTTCAGGGACCTAAACCGGGGACTCTGGCACAGGAGGCACAGGCAAGTCCTCGGTTTCCACCGGGAGAACCGGTGAAGAAGGGTTGTCGGCGTCGACAGACCGTCCAACGGGTAGAGAAAAATCTCCACCGCGTCGATGGGTGTCTCAGCCAGCTGACCTGACGGGGACACTGTGAAGCCAGCGGTCTTAGCTGCAACCTCGACCGAAGTCGACTGTCGACTATCTGGGGAAGGGGACCTCTCCCGCTCCCACGAACGTCGATGGTAGGACTTACCTTTAGAGTCCTTCTTTTGGACTGAGAGGAATGTCCCGAAGGCCCTTCTCCCTTGGTGGAGAGGGACTGACAAAGCTCCTTAAACGAAGCCATGTAGGAGGAGCCCAAGGAGAGCGGGATAAATGCCGCAACCGAGGATGCTGATGCTGCGGCCTGGGCCGCCTCCTCCTCGAGGGCGATCATCTGCTCGAGCTGTCCGGCCGAGCCCGCAGCCGCAGACACCACCCGACGGGCCTCCTTCGACTTGACCGAGGGATAACGTTTCTCGGGGCACCCAAGTTATAATCTGGCAGCACGATCCTCTAAGACGGTAGCTGAAAAGGACCTGCACAAGTCGCAAGCCTGCGAATCGTGGCCAAGCCCCAGGCAGTAAATGCACACGGAGTGCGGATCGGTCCGGGGCATCATCGGCCCACAGGGGCACCGATGAAATCTGGGAGTTGATTTGTCCATCGCAATCACGAGGGAAGATAAAAACCTAAGTCTTGTAAATTTTAAAATTACTTTCGGGTTAACCGAACACACTGGATCCAGGCCTAAAACACAGAGCGCTAAGGAGGGAACCCGAGCTTCCAAGCGGTAAGGAAGATCTGACGTCATGGGGCGGAGCCGAGAGTTTTACCACCCAGGTGGGTGGGAGGAGCCAGCTTGAAGACCTTCCGGCAAGATTCAAAGCGGCAAGGAACCTGCCAGTAAGTGTGGATTGAACAACGTATCCACGTCCCTAGAAATGTTGTTCATCCACACTCTCTGGCAGTTCTCCGGGAGGAGGGAGGCAAGGTGCACACCCCCTATTTAGGAAACAGAGACTGGAGAACCGCAGCCCCAAAACCAGCATCCCGGCGTGACTCAAGGTCGATGTGGTCGTGAGTAATGAAGGTGTTTGCTGACTTCCAGGTAGCAGCCCAACAGATCTCCGGGATAGGGATGTCCCAGGAAGCAGCCACCGATGCAGCTGTACGGCAGGTAGAATGAGCTCTTAACCTTCTGGGAGGCTCTTTGCCCGCCAATTCATAGCACAGACCTATGCATGGTGTAATCCATCTAGCAATGATCTGCTTCACTGCAGGTCTGCCAGCGTAGGTGACAAACAGCTGGCAAACCTCTCCCTGAATTTCTGCCGTCGTCTCCTTATACTAGGAGAGAGCACGTCTGAGGTCCAGAGTATGGAGCCTGTACTCTGCATCTGAGGTATAGTTATGGTAGTATACCGGCAGAGTCAACACCTGGTTAAGGTGAAACTCTGACACCACCTTCGGAAGGAATTTCGGGTGGGAGCGCAGGACAACTTTGTCCCTGTGAAAGACCAGACAAGGGGAGTCCACCGAAAGTGCCTGAAGTTCCCCCATCCTTCTGGCTGACGTGATAGCCACCAGGAAGGCAGTCTTCCACGACAAGTGTTAGAGCTCACATTTGTGCATGGGTTCGAATGGCTTGCCCATGAGCTTTGCCAAAACCAGCAAGAGATCCCACGGAGGTGGAGGTTCACGCACCGGAGGGGATATATGATCCAGGCCTTTGAAAAAGCGCCGACCACTGTCTCCTGTGCCAATGTCGGCTGACCGGCCCGCACCCAGTAAGCAGAAATGGTTGCCAGGTGCACCCTAAGGGTCGATGACCATAGACCCTCTTTGGAGAGAGACCAAAGGTAGTCTAAAATGTCAGCCACAGAGCAGGATAAGGGGTCCAGACTCTTATCCTGACACCAAATGGAAAGTACAGTTACGTAAGAACTTACCGTAACAGTAGATCTTCGAGAGAGGCTCTTGCAGTAGATAATTACATATAGGACTGATGTCGGCAGGTGGCAGGGCCCCACGGAAAAAAGTCTAGCTAGCAGTCTCTGGCAAGGGACCGCCCCCACGTCAGGTGACCGGCGTCAGCAGACGGTATAAAGGGGTGGTCCCTCACGCCCGCCTTCCAGTTCTTTCCCGCCACAGGCCACAATAGACTGGACGAGAGAGAGAAGCGGAGATTTCCCTCACTGGAAAAGGAGCTGAAAAAGCTTAGGGGGATGGAGGCGGAGGAGAGTTTATCTGAAGAGCCTCTCTCGAAGATCTACTGTTACGGTAAGTTCTTACGTAACTGTACCATCTTACCGAGAGGGCTCTTGCAGTAGGTAATTACATAGGGACTGAGTCCCAAGCAGTCTGGAACAAGCAGCAGCACGGGAGGAGGAAAGCTACTCAAAGCAGATCCTCTAGCTGTGAAGGCCTTAAGAAAGGAGGCCTTGCAGAACAGTGAGCCCGAAGCCTGCTCTACGGCGAGAGGCAATATCCGAACTGTAATGTTTTGTAAATGTATGGACAGAAGTCCAAGTGGCGGCAGCACAAATGTCTGCCGCCGACACATTCTTGAAACATGCCACTGAGGCAGCAACCCCTCTGGTGGAGTGACCTCTTATTTGACCCGGAAGGGTCTTGTTGTACTTGTCATAACAGAAGGTGATGCAATGAGCCAACCATTTAGACGGGCATTGCTTGGAAACAGCATTGCCTTCTCTTTTGGGGGCAAAAGAGACAAAAAGTTGATGAGTCTTTCTGAGCTCCTTTGTTCTGTTAGTGTAGTATCTCAGAATGCGGTGAACGGCCATAAAGTAGATACCCCCTGACTGGAGTACTGCGTAAAGAAGGCGGGTAATTCTATGGACTGGTTCAATGTAGATTCTGCTACCACCCTGGGGAGAAACTTAGGATTGGTGCGCAGAGGCACGCGTTCCTTTCTCGGAAATCCTCCGAGTAGAGGTAATGGCCACTAGGAAGAGCGTCTTTCATGAAAGGAACTTCATGTCTGCTGAGGCCACTGGTTCAAAAGGAGGCAAAGTAAGTTTCTCAAGAAGAAAAAGTTCAAATTCCCAAGGAGAGGCGGGAACTCAGATAGGGGGTCTTAAGTGAAGAACCCCTCTGAGGAAAGTCTTAGAGACTTCCAGTTGAGCAAACTTCCTATCTGCGAAGGGAACCTGCTAGGCCAAAATGGCCACCATGTGTACCTTCAGAGATGAGTGACTAAGACCCAGGTCGAAGAGATGGCACAGGTACTCCAGCAGTCGCCCAACTGAGCAGGAGAAAGGCTCGAAGCCTTTTGAAGCAGCCCAGACTGAGAACCATTTCCACTTCATGGCATAAGTAGACCTAGTGGAGGGTTTCCTAGCCCCCACCAAGATCTCAGCCACCTGGGGAGAAACCTCAAAGTGGGCCTGCGCTATGTCTGCAGGAGCCACGCATCCAATTGAAGGGACTTGAGACCTGGATGAACCAGGGTCCCCTGATCCTGGGTCAATAAAATTTGTGACAGCGGAAGAGGAGGCTCCTCTCAGTACTGTTGCAGAAGAGAGAACCAAATTTCCCTGGGCCAGAAAGGAATGATCAGAATCATTCGTGCTCCTTCTGAACCGAGTTTCTGCAAGACACGCGGGATCAGAGGAATTGGTGGGGGGGGGGGGAGGCATAGGCAAATCTGTCCCTCCAATCTAGAGACAGAGCGTCCCTCCAGAAAATGCCTCGCTCTTGAACGAGCAAGCAGAAGTCGGGAAGCTTTGCATTTAGAGGTGAAGCGAACCGGTCCACCTGAGGTGTTCCCCAACATAGGAAGATATCGTCTAGGATCCCCTGATCCAGTTCCCACTAGTGAGCGTGTGCAGACGAGCGACTTAATTTGTCTGCTAAGGAGTTCTCGAACCCCAGAACATGAACTGCCGCGAGGTGAAGGTCGTGTTGTGCTGTTCAATCCCAGACTCTCATCGCTTCCCTGCAAAGAAGGTAGGACAGAGTCCCGCCCTGTTTGTTGATGTACCATACCACACACATACTGTCCGCGTGGACGGCTAGGTGGCCTGGAAGAAGATGCAGGTGGAGGGCCTGGAGAGCATAGAGCACCGCCCGAAGCTCAAGCACATTGATGTGCAGTGATTGTTCAAGCTTGGACCAAGAGCCCTGGGTCCGATGTGGACCGAGATGGGCTCCCCAAACTTCGCCCGAGGCGTCTGTGGTCACAGTCTGGGAGGGAGAAGAAAGGAAGAATGGAACTCCCCGAAGGTTCTCTCAAACCATCCACCATTGCATGTCTCGAATCATGGGAGAGGAGACTAGGACCAATTGGTCCAAGTCATCTACCAACTGGTCCCATTGAGAGCGAAGCGTCCACTGAGAGACCCTCATGTGGAGCCGAGCGCAAGGAAGTGTCGGGATAGCAGCCGCTATAAGCCCAAGGAGATGAAGAACTGACCTTGCACTGACCCACCTGCAGCCAGACAACAAGCTTATCTGAGTCTGGCCGCCCTGTCCGGTAGCAGGAAGGCCCTGCCTAGGGTCGTGTCCAGTATCGCCCCAATAAACTGAAGCCTCTGGGAAGGGATCAAGTGAGACTTGGAATGGTTGATGGTAATACCCAGACAGGCAAAGACCTGCTGAGTGAGGCAGAGGCAGTGCAGGAGTTCCTCCCTGGATGAGGCCGACAGGAGCCAATCGTCCAGGTATGGGAAAACCTGTACCCCCGGGTACGCAGGTAGGCCACCACCACTGCAAAGCATTTGGTAAATACTCGAATGGCCGAGGAGAGGCCAAATGGAAGTGCCTTGAACTGGTAGTGGTCCCCCTGGAAAGTAAAACAGAGATATCCGAGGTGAGACGGGCGGATAGCTATGTACAGGTAAGCGTCCTGCATATCCAGAGCGCACAGCCACTGGCCCGAGTGGAGGAGGGGCAGAAGGCTCTGCACAGAGAGCATCCTGAACCTCTTGTACTCCACGAAAATGTTCAGGGAACTGAGATCTAGAATAGGTCTTACATCTCCTGTCTTCTTCGGGACCAGAAAGAAGTGGGAATAGTAACCCGTTCCTTGCAGAGAGAGGGGGACAGGTTCTATTGCCTCTTTCAGCAAGAGTGCTGAAATTTCTTCCTGAACCAGAAGGTGATGTTTGCGAGAGTCCGACTACCTTGGGGGAGGGTGACGAGGTGGTTTCTGCAAAAACTCTACTGAGTGTCCTTCTGCGATTAGCTGGAGCACCCATGAATCTGATGTTATCCTCTCCCAGCCCGGAAGGTGGAGGGAAAACCTCCCTCCTACCGGTTCTTCCGGGAAGCCCAGAGGTAGTGTTAGAGGGAAGGAGTCAGGTGGTATGGGGCAGCGCCGCAGCTGAAGCTCCAGCTGCTTTTTTGGGCGGGGGGTTGCAGCTGGGCCCCCGACGCTTAGTGGCCCTTCCTGTGGTCTCACTTTGGGCCGATTCTGTCTGCGTGAAGGATGGCGCTGCAATTGATGGGGATGATGCATAGAGTCCACAGACTTTAGTGCTGTCCCTTTCTTCTGCAGGTCAGTGATGATGTCCTTGACATCACCCCCGAACAGCACCGAACCCCGGAAGGGCGCTTCCTGGATAGCGGACTGCATTTCCGGGACCAACCCTGACACTCTGAGCCAAGCGTGACACTGCAGACCTACGGCGAAAGCTGGCTCCTACCAGCAGTGTCCACTGCATCGTAGGTTGCACAAGAATGTGCCGACTGGCCGAACGTGCAGAGCAGACAAGGTCAGCCACTTCCTGCTTGACCTGAGAGTCCAGAAGAGAGTCCAATTTCGATTCCACCTCACTAAGAATCGCCTTTTGGTAATCCCCCATGTGGCCAGCGTAGTTCAGGGCCCTAATACTCAGAGTGGAAGAAGCAAAAATCTTCTTGCCATACTGGTCCAGAAGGCAGGATTCCTTGTCAGGTGGAGATGAGCCAAGATGTCTGGGTTGAGCTGACCGGCCATGAGTGGCGCTAATCATAACAGAGTCAGCACGAGCGTGGGAGTCTAAAAAGTCAACGCCCTCAGGAGCCTGGTATAGCCTATTCGACTTCTGGGGAGTGGGGCTATGGCCGACAGTTGTTTCCATATGGTGGTCATAAGGTCGGCATGAGGCTCGATCCAGGGTGGCACCAAAGTTGTAGCTGTCATGGGCAGATCCAGATGCTCAGCAAGTTTTTTTACGCTGGGGGTCTGGCTCCAAGGATTGCCACTTATGTACTTCCTGGATCTTCCGTAGTAACTCCGTGAAGGAAGGCTGCTCCGGAGGAGACTTCGGAGGAGTACTTGGCCGGGGCTTGGACGGAGAGCGTGGCGAGTCATCTTGCTCAGAACAACCGTCGGAAGCATCCGAGGAAGAAGAAGATGATGAGGGAGCCAGAAGGGGAAGGAAGGAAACATATTCAATTCAGTGCTTTAGAGTAACTGGTAATTGCTATTTTTCTTTTAAACTTAGATTGTGGGCTTTTAGTGACACTGTACTTTCTTTGCTGTCTTGACTTAGAATTGTTTTTGGGCTGTTGAAAATTTAAAACGTAGTGGTGGTGTAATTCTGTGCTGTCTTTAATTGCTGCAAATTTTCGCCCCCCTCCTTCCCCAACTCTTAATTATATGCCCTGTTAAATCTGATTGACAGGAGCTAAACACAGGGTATAGTAAGGGTGTGAAGTAGGAGGGGCATAAGGGGAAGAATCCCACCCTCAGCACAACAAGTGTTTTGACTCATTTATTTATTTATTGGTTTCTTTTCTTTTTTTTTTTTTTTTTAAAGAAAATTATCTGAGGATCAGTGGCAGGATTTTTAGGACAGTAAATTAATAAAAAGGGAACTAGGAGAGCTTCAGTAGCAGACAAGTACTGGAATAGCAGTATAACTGCAGTATAATGTGGGGAGTGGTGCAATGCAGTGGCTGTGGGGCAGCCATATTCAGGCAGACCTTCTGGACACTGAGGTGCTGCCCTATCTGCATGCATCTCTCTGGACCGCGGATGAGGTAGCCAGACTCAGAGCAGAAGTAAACTGGGTCAGGAGTACCATCACCCCTATCCAGAGACCACCCAGTCCAATGCAACTGCCTCAAAGGATGCCAGAACGAGGAGCACTTGGATGACAGGGCCAGGGAGGGTTAGAGCAGTCAGGCAGAGGCACCCCAGATCCTATTCCACTCAAGAACTCATATGCCACACTGGCAAACGAGGACAACCAAATAGAGGTACCCAGAGAAGTGGAAGGAAAGGATGGGAGGTTAGCCAAGGAGGTGACCCCAGCAGGGAAAGCAGTGGACCCCAGAGGAGGAGGAAGCAACCCTGGTGGGGGACTCCATCATAAGAGGGATCCAGCTAGGAACACAGGAGGGGGAGGACAGGAAGTGAGGTGCCTACCAGGTGCCATGGCATGGAGGGATGGAAGGAAGATCCTGGGATCACTGGGAAGGCAAGATGGGAGGGTGAACTGATGTCATTATCCACCTAGGTACCTAATGACCTGGCAAATGGGGAGCCAAAGGAAGTTCAGGAAGAGTTTAGGAAACTGGGAGGGGTCTCAGCAAGTAGCTACTCTGTCACTTTCAGAAGTACTACCTCGTAGAGGCAAGGGAGAGCACTAGGAGGCATGCACCAGGAACTTCAACTCATGGTTGAAGAACTGGTGCTGTGAGGAAGGGTTTGGATTCATTGGTGACTGGGGACCCACCTGGAGGATGGAGGTTTGTTCAAGCCTGACGGCCTGCATCCATCCTGGAGGGGAATCCAAGCACTCGATAAGTTTAAATGCTACATTGACAAGCATTTAAACTAGCAAAGGGGGGGTGGCAGGCCAGCAAGGAGGGTACCTACTTGCTCACCCCCCACAGCTAGCAGTGGAACCAGAGGAGTGGCTATCTCTGCAAAGCAGTGTGGAAAAGATGGAGATTAGCGCCCAAGAGGTGGATAGGCAGAAAAAGGGCAAAATTCAGCAGAAGGGCAGACAGCAAGGAGAACCAGGGATAAAGGACAACCAATGAAGGGGCTGGGGTAGAACAGCTAAACAGTCTAGGGAGGTCAAATCATGGAAAGCCATGTGTGCAAATGCCAGGAGCCTTAGCAACAAGATGGAAGATCTGGAGGCTGTCATGGTGTAGTCAGACCTGGACATTGTGGCCATCACTGAAACCTGGTATAATGATAACCACGACTGGGAGATGGCCATACCTGGCTACAACATATTCAGAAGAGACAGAGCAGGCAGGAAGGGAGGAGGAGTGGCACTGTATGTAAAAATGACATAAGGGCCACAGAGATCCAGAAGGAACAAAATGGGGAGAGATACTGTGGGTTAAGCTGGAAAGGAGAAATGGGACAGCCATCCGCACAGGTGTGGTCTACAGACCACCAGCCCAGGAAGAAGAAACAGATAGGGAGTTGATGCTAGCCATCCAAAGGATGGCAGACAAGGGTGAGGTAGTACTGGTTGAGACTTCAATATTCCAGACGGGACTGGAGCATCCCAGCAGCAGCATCAACTAGGAGCAGATTTATCCTGGACTCCTTCCGGTGCCTTCCTCAAGCAACTGGTCATGGAACCAATTCGTAGAAGGCAATACTGGACCTAGTGCTCACAAACAGGGACAGTGGATGGGGGTAACAGTGGGGAGCACCTGGGAAACAGTGACCACCAGTCATTGTGGTTTGAAATCACAGAAAGAGCAGAACCAAACCACACAAAACACGATCCTGGATTTTAGGGGGCAGACTTTGGGAAAATGGGAGATCTTGAAAGAGGCATTAAGGGAATGGGACAGAATCAGGGGTTGAGGAACAGTGGGCAGTATTTAAAATGGGGATTACAAGAACAACAGAATTATGCATTAAGCAGGTTAGCAAAAGGAAAAGGAAGAGACCACCATTATGGTTTTCCAAAGAGGTAGCAAAGAAAGTGAAAGCCAAAAAGATTGCATTCAGGCAATACAAAAAGACACAGGCAGAAGGGGATAGGGAGAAGTACCAGGAGAAGCAAAGGGAGGCAGGAGGTCAGTAAGGGAAGCCAAAGCTCAGACAGAAGAACACATTGCAAAATCAGTGGGTAGAGGGACAAAACCTTTTACAGGTAAATAAGTGAAAAAGAAAGAAAGGAAGGATAGTGAGACTGAAGGGGAGGATGGGGGTCAGGAGGATGACAACAGTAAAGCTGACATATTGAACAGGTATTTCTGCTCAGTCTTTACTGAGGAAGAGGAGGGTAATGGTTCTGAAGGGAGTACAAGGGGTGAGAATGGTGCAGAAATGAACCCAAGTCCCTTTACACGAGAAAGGGTCCTGAAGGAACTGGAAGTATAAGAGTTGATAAAGCAATGGGGCCAGATGGGGTGCAACCCCAGGGTCTTAGAGAACTAAGAGAGGTGGTGCTGAACCTCTGGCTATCCTGTTTAGCCGATCACTGGAAACAGGGAGGTACCCAAAGACTGGAGGATAGCAGATGTAGTCCCCTACAAAAGCGGAACAAAGAGGAAGCAGGGAACTACAGGCCAGTCAGCCTCACCCGGTAGTGGGGAAGATCATGGAAGCACTACTGAAGGAGAGATTGGTGGAACATCTGGTTGTCAATGGACCACAGGACCCAAGCAGCAAGGTTTCACCAGGGGAGGTCATGTCAGACCAACCTCCTGGAATTTTTGACTGGGTGACTAGGGAGGTGGATCAGGGAGGGCAGTGGACATGGCCTATCTGGACTTCAGCAAGGCCTTTGACACTGTGCCACATAGAAGACTATTACACAAACTGGGGAACATGGGTGTGGGAAGGACAATAGTGTGGTGGTAGGTAACTGGCTGGGTGGCAGGACAGAGGGTGGTGAGAATGACTGTCACTCACCAGGGAAGAGTGACCAGTGGGATACCAATAGGATCAGTAAGTTGGGACCGTCCTATTCAATATCTTCATCAGTGACATTGCACAGGACCTAGAAGGCAGAATTTCACTGTTTGCTGATGACACAAAGCTCTGTAATAGAGTAGACACACCAGAGTGTGTAGACAGAATGAGAAGGACCTGCAGAAACTTGAAGAATGGTCAGAGGTTTGGCAGTTGAAATTCAATGCAAAGAAGTGCAAGATAATGCATATGGCACAAAACACTGGCACAATATATCAGTTGGGGGTGAGGATATAGCATGCACCAAGCAGGAAAGGGATCTTGGGGTTATCATCTCTGATGACCTCAAGGTAGGGAAACAGTGTGACAAGGCAGCAGGTAAAGCAAATAGGATGCTGGGCTGTATAGGCAGGGCATCACCAGCAGGAAAAGGGAGGTCATAATTCCGCTATACAAGACACTAGTGAGGCCCACCTGGAGTACAGTGTACAGTTCTGGAGACCATACCTACATAAGGACATAGACAGGGTAGAGAAGGTTCAGAGGAGGGCAACAAAGATGGTGCATGGATTGCATCACAGGTCCTATGAAGACAGGTTGAAGGAACTGAACATGTACTCCCTGGAGGAGAGGAGGAAGAGAGGGATATGATAGAGACATACAAGCATGACACAGGGAGGAACAGAGTGCAGGAATACACTATTTTAAAGTTAAAAGATGTTCCAGGACTAGAGAGCATGGGATGAAGTTGGAGGGAGGATGATTCAGAGGAAACATGAGAAAGAATTTCTTCACAGAACGGGTGGTGGACAAGTGGAACACCCTGCCAGAGGAAGTGGTGGGGGCTGAAACAACCACGGGATTTAAGAATGTATGGGATAGACATAAAGGAATTCTGGAGGTCAGGGGTAAGGGGCAACAGACTTCTAGGAAAACATAAACTGAACTTACAAGCTCAAATGGGCAGACTGGGTGGGCCATAGGCCCTTATCTGCCGACACTGTCTATGTATCTATGTAGGAAGAGGTAGACTTCCTCTCCCGACGAGGGGGAGGAACAGACCCCTTGGGAATGCTTTGGGGAAGCCCGTCTTGCCCCTCTTTGGACCCAGAGGGTTTAGCCCTGGTGCCCGGAGGTGGGAAGGGAGTGCGTCATCGTGGACGTACAGGAACTGGCACCGGCACCGTCGTCTGAAGATGACTCTCCACCTCTCTGGTGAGCTGAGCCTTGGCCTCAGCCCACCAGGAGGCCAGAGTCTCCTGCAAGTCCACTGGCGGCTGAGGGGGCCGTGGAGGAGGAGGAGGAGGGGGATACGGGAATGGACTATACCCAAAAGGCGCGCATCCACAACCAGGCATTGGGTACTGCGGCGTCGGATATGTCGGCGCCGGGTACTGAGGCGCCAGATACTGCAGTCCCGGTATGGCGGCGTCGGATATGATGGGGCGTGCACCCAGGAGCCAGAGGAGCTGCCTGAGCAGATGGCCCGCTGAGGCTCCTACACGGCGGTTCTGGAGCGGAAGGCCCAACGCTGGGGGAGACATCGGGGGTGGATGTCGCTCGCGCAGCAACACCGGTGTTGGAGCTGGCGTCCGGGGAACCAACATCAGATCGGTCGGACCAGAAGGTGGATGGTCTTCGGAGGTGGAACAGAAACCTCAGCACGCCCGGGATGGGGGAGAGAAATCCTCGAGGTCGGACGGAGGAGACTCAGGATCCCCGGAGGGCAGTGAAGGCTGCGGGGAGCCGGGAACGACGGACGTGTGTGTGTGTGGGGGGGTTCAGCATCTGCTCATCCACTGTGCGGACGTCGGACGAACCGACATGCGGCTTAGCAGCAGTATTCGGGCGGACGCCAGAGGGGCCGGCGTCCGACTTAACGGACTTTTCGCTGGAGGCAGGCCCCGATGTAGGGGCGGCCTGGTCGGGCGGAATGGGAGCCGCGTGCCGGCCCAAATAGTCGGGCGACTTACCGACCTTCTCCAAGCGGGCAGAGGAGCCAACATCCGGCTTATCGGAGCCGCTCACACCAGTAGGTCGCGAAACCTTGGCTTTACTGGGAGCGGAGGCCTCCACAAGCCCGGAGGCACTCGAAGGGCCCGAGCACGAGCCATACGTGGCGGGCCGATGCTGCCTTAGAAGCCTCTAAGGCGGCCGTCGTGGAGCGGTCACCCGGGAAGGGTGTTACCTGTTTCACGGCGACTCCCGACACGGTGGGAGAGGAGCCCTTGTCCCGGTGCCTTTCCTTATCCTTTTTCTTGCAATGGCCTTCAGGGGAAGTCGATGCCTGACGAAGCTTTTTCAGTTCTCTCTCCATGGAGCTCATTTTCTTTTTCAAAATGTGGGCTTCCAGGGACTGCTGCCACCTTCTCTGGGTGGCCGCGTTAAAGCTGAGGCAGTGCTGGCACTTCTCCACTGGATGGTCGGGGCCTAGGAAAAAGTGTCACAGGGAATGGCCGTCCTTGTGCGGAAGTTGGGTGCTGCACGAGTCGCACTTGTTTTTGTGCTCGGAGGGTGTAGGGGACGACATACACCGATGGATACCTGACGAAGGCTAGGAAAAAAAATCGAAAATACTTGGTTAAAATACCGACAGAGGAGCCTGACGAGCAGGGAACTTTCCCGTGACGCGCTGGCATAAGCCAACGGCAGGAAAGAACTGGAAGGTGGGCGTGAGGGACCGCCCCTTTATATCGACATCTCCTGACGCCAGTCACCTGATGTGCGGGCGCTCCCTCGCCAGAGACTGCTAGCTAGAAATTTTTCCGTGGGATTCCTGCCGCCTACCAACGTCAGTCCTATATAAGAGCCCTCTCGAAGTAAGATCACTTTTTCCATTTGAAGGCATAACATCTCCTGGTCAATTCCTTAAGAGATGCCTCCACCACAGTGTAGACATCCTCGGAAAGACCCACAGCCTGGAACTCTAGCGGCTCAGGTACCAGGCTGTGAGGTGCCGGGATTGAAGGTCCGGATAGAAGACCTTCCCCTGGTTCAATATCATCAGGTCCGGGCATGTACAAAGCCACTCTGGGGCCCTGCAGCTGAGGCTGAGGAGATCTGGATACCAGAACTGGCGGGGACAATCTGGGGCTACCAGAATCACCTTTGCCTTGTCCCTCCTCACCTTGAGTAGCACCTTGTGGATCAGGGGAAATGGAGT
Source organism: Neoceratodus forsteri (assembly GCA_016271365.2). NCBI lineage: Eukaryota > Metazoa > Chordata > Ceratodontiformes > Ceratodontidae > Neoceratodus > Neoceratodus forsteri. Next base: position 820,180,565 of record CM028137.1, on the reverse strand, counting down.
GAAGGTGTAGAGGAGGCCTGGGGTCCACGGCCTCAAGAAGGCATCCCCCTGCAGAGAGCCCTGCTGAGGGGGGCGGGCATGATAAAGTCTCAGCTTGGTGTTCTCCCTGGAGGCAAACAGGTCCACCAACCGTTTGCCCCAACGGGAGAACAGATTGTAAGCTACCTCTGGATGGACAGACCACTCGTGGGATGTCTGGCCTATGCGGCTGAGAGCATCTGCCAGTTGGTTCGAGGCTCCTGCCACATGGATGGCAAGGAGATCTGCTTCCAACCGTCTGACAAGGGTCCAGATTCGGACAGCCTCCTTGCATAGCAGACAGGAGCGTGCGCTGCCCTATTTATTGAGGTAGTACATGGTCATGGTATTGTCCATCTGGACTTGAACCACTTGACCCCAGAGCTGAGGAGCGAAAGTTGACAGGGCCAGTCTGACTGCTTTGAGCTCCAACAGGTTGATGTGGCATCGGGACTCCTCAGGGGGCCAGAACCCGTGGGCCCTGTTGTCCCCCATGTGGGCTGCCCAGCCCATGAGAGAAGCATCGGTTGTCAGGACGACTTTCGGCTTGGGGCGGACAAACGGGATTCTTTCCTGCAATCAGTCTGGGGCAGTCCACCATTGGACAGCGTCCCACATCTTCTGGGTTACAGTGATCAGCTGGTCGAAGTGACCATATCGCCAAGTCTACTGGGCGGCCAGCTCCCATTGGATGGAGCACATGTGCCACCTGGCCCAATGGACCACCGGGGTGCACACCGTCATATAGCCCAGAAGGCGCAGAAAGTCCCGGGCAAGGTGCAAGTGCCCAACCAGAAATGATTGGGTAAAGGAGGAGAGAACCTTCGCCCTGTCCGCCGGGAGCCGAGCTCTGCCCTGATAAAGCCCATCACCTGAGAGGGCACGAGTTCCAACTTGGCCTCGTTGATCAGGAGGCCTAGTTGGGAGCAGGTTTGGAGGGCCAGATCCCTGGACCTCTCCACCTCGGGGGGAAACCGCCAGGAGTCGGTCATCGAGATGGAGTATATCCGAACTCCTCGACGCCAAAGATGGGCTGCCACCACTGCAATGCACTTGGTGAAGACCCGAGGGGCCGATGACAGGCCGAACGGCATGGCTCGGAACTCGTACAGGGTCCCTTCGACCCTGAAGCGGAGGAACTGCTGGTGGGACGGACAGATTGGGACGTGAAAGAACGTGTCCTGTAGATCCAGTGAACAGAACCACATGTTTCGCTCCAGAGATGGTATGATCTGGTTCAGAGTTACCAGCTGGAAGGTGCAAGACCCGAGATACTGATTCAGGTCATGGAGATCTAGGATAGGGTGCCAACCCCTCCAATCCGCCTGGGCACCAGGAAGTACCTGGACACGAAGCCTGGGTCTGTAGAAGGATCCGGCACTGGAGCTACCACCTCCTTACAGAGGAGCTGAGCAATGTCGTCCCGAAGGGCCAAGTGAGTGCGAGCTGAGATCCTTTCCTCCCGAGGGGCGCGGACTCGACTGGGAGGGTACTGCTCGAATTCTAGAGGCAGTCCCCGGCCAACCACTTCCAGAACCCACCTGTCCGAAGTGATACCAGACCAGGCGGAAAGAAAGTGACCGAGCCGGCCCCCCACAGGAGGACCCAGAGCTTGCGTGACGGGTGTAAGGGTGGCAACCCCTGACCCGTCACTGAACAGGCTTAGAGGAGGAGGAGGCTCCTAGACCGGCACCTCGTCCTCCTTCACGGGGCTGTTGAGGACCCTGCTTGGGCCTAGGGTGCCAAGCTTGAGTCTGCTGTTGACCTCGATAGGAGGGCTGTCTAACCACAGCGGAAGAGTACTGAAAGGGCTTCTTCTTGTGCTTTTGCTGGTTCTTGCCTGAAGAACCCTTTGCAGAGGTAGCATCCAAGGTGGCACTGGACTGCTCTATACGCTGGAGGTGACCTGCCACTCCCAGACCAAAGAGGTCGGTGCCAAGTAAGGGCACGTCAGCTAACTTGTGCTGAGTATCCGCCGGAAAGGAGGATAACCTCAGCCAGGCCCTGCGCCGAGTGGCCACTGCAGCTGCTAAGGAGCGGGCACAGGAATCTCCAATGTCCAGGGCCGTCTGGAGCTGCTGTTTGGCAAAAGCACGGCCCTGGTCACGGATTTGCTTCAACATGGTCTGCATGTCCGCTGGGAGATGAGGGAGGACTTCATCTAGTGACCCCAAAAGGGCATGAGAGAAGCATGCCATGATCACAGCTGAGCTGGCCTGACGAAGGCCCAAGGATGAGGCCGCATAAACCTTCCGGGCAGAATGGTCCATATTCTTGGACTCCTTGTCTGGAGGGCGGTCAGTGTCAGCTGAGCTACCCATGCGTCTAAACACAGAAGCAGTCACAAGGCTCTTGGCCGAGGGATGCTCTGTGAAACCCGCCAGGGACCCCATGGGTACCGAATACTTGTGGGCCATGCAGGCAGACGGAGCTGGGCAGGAGGCAGGGCACTACCATAGCTCAAGAGCCAGGCGAACAATGGCTTCGGCCACTGGAAAGGCCTCCGTCGGGGTATCCCCCTCATGAGGATATCCGTGAGGGGGCAATTCTGCCTTCTTTTGGTTAGGCTCCAAGGGCATTCCAGTCGATTCAGAAATCAGGCGGAGGATGCCCTGAAAAAGGAAGGACCTTCCTCCAAGCCTGCCACTGATTACTCGTCATCCCCCGGATGAGAGTGCAGACCAGTGGCATCTGAGTCCGAAGAATTGCGATATAAAGGTCTCCCACCTATATCTACCTCGATACGTCGAGGGCGATCGGGGACCACAGTAATGGACAGACGACGGGGGAGGCAGGTGTCTGTCCTATCCTCTTTCGAGGGAGCCCCTCCCTGAGGCTGCTTAGGTGCTGGTTCCACCAAGATCGGTGGGGAGACCGAAACAGGCCGAGCTGGAATACATGCCGGCCCTAAGGGTGGAGGAACTGGGATCTTCGGTTCCTGAGTGTCGGCATCGGCCTAAGAGGCTGGGGCCAAGTAATGGCTGGTGTTGCCGGCGGAACCAACTTCTGGCCGGTCAGAATCAGCTGTTGCCACATGAGATCCTCATAACGTCGACGGAGCTTCTGTCGAAGTCTCTCCTCGTCCGAGGAGGATGAGGATCAGTGGCTACGCCTCTTCCTAGAGTGCTTGTGACCTTTCTTCGGTTTTTCGACCAAAGGGGTCCTGGTCCTCGATCAAGACCGACGAGGTCAGCTCGTTCAATTGGGAGAAGCCGGAGTCGGGAAGAACAGAGGTTCCGGCACCTTTCCCTCGATCGGGACACCCGAGGGCTGGGTCTCCTTGTCGGGGAAGGAAAGGATAAGTGTCCTTTCCAAGGAGTCATCGACCGGAGTCGGCGAAAACGGCTCGATCGGGTAGAGAGAAATCTCGGCTGGTTCAGCCGTTTCCTCGGCCTCAGTACTTTGGCCTGACGGAAGGTCCGAGAAGTCGGCGGCCGCGGAAGCGATCTCGACCGAGACCGCAAGGTCCTGAGAATCGGACCGCTCTCGGTCCCAGGAACATCATCTTTGGGATGAAGAAGACATAGGGTCCTTGTCCCTTTTCCTAGGGCAGGAGAAGTGCGAGCCTGAGGGCGCCTCACCCCTGGTGGGGAGAGACTGGCACAGCTCTAGAAAGGACCCAGTGAAGGTAGAACCCAGGTTGAGCAGCACGAAAAAACTTTGTCTGGCCGAAGCTTGAGCAGCTTCCTCTTCGAAAGCCGCCATCTGATCGAGCTGCTCAGCGGATCCCACAGCCGTGGAAACCGCCCACCTGGCCTCCTTCTATTTCACCGGTGGATTGCAAAGCTCTGGTTTATTCAGTTTTAGGCACGCCTTGTGGTCATCCAGGATGCTGGGGTGGAAGGCCAGACAGATGGTGCAAGAGGTCACGTCATGTACGACACCCAAGCAGTAGACACACGAGAGGTGGGGATCGGTGCACAACATTTTCTGTCCGCAGGGACACCGGCGAAATCCGGGGGACAACTTGTCCTCCATGTCCGATGCGCTCAGATCGGAATTGTAAACTCTGATGAGTTTTAAAGAAAGCAATTGAGGTGAAAACCGTCATTGAGAATCCAGGGCCTACGAACTGCAGAAGTAGCACGAGGGAACCTGAATCTTCCAGCGGAAAGGAAGATCTGGCGTAATGGGGCGGAGCCGAGGTATTTACCACCCGAGTGGGAGGGAGAAGCCAGCTTGAAGACTTCCGGTGAATTTAAAGAGGAAAGGGACATGCCAGAGAGTGTGGATGAACAACATATCCACGCTCCTAGAACTCCGTATCTTCTGTGTATATATATACCACTCAGAAACTCTAGGCTGGGGCTTGGGGAGTTCATGGAATATTTGCTATCTGTGACTGGTAAAAATGACATAATATGTCTCTGGGATTTTAACCTAGATTGGGCCGGACCTAGCTCCCCTCTACTATCCTCCACGATAAGCAAGGCCAATCTCTCTCAGCTTATACAGGAACCCACTAGGATCTGCCATGGTGGCACCTGTGCCACTCTCAGACTGGATCCTGACAAATAGGAAGGAGTTTATTACCTCAGCTGGCGTTCCCCCTGACACCATAAGTGATCACTCCCCTGTCTACTGTATTTGGGATACCTCCTGCCTCTCTTTCCCATCAAAAGAGCTAACTTTCTACAATCTCTCCTACCTAAATACGGATGCCTTCACTCACGATCTTGATCTAGTTGACTGGTCTCCCCTCTACCATACTGACGATGTAAACATCGCTACAGCCTACTTCAACTCTGCCCTACTCGCGCTGCAAAACAGACACATCCCAGTCACCACAAGGAGGGTAAAAGGGAAGGTTACCAAATGGCTCAAGCGCCCCCTGCTCCACCTTCTGAAACTCAGGGATAAACTATGGTCTGCGTGGAAGGCCTCCCATCTACGTACCGACTTTGAAGCCTACAGAGCCTTAGGGAACACATGCAAAAAGAAGATTCGCCTGCCAAAAAGTTCTCGTTACAGGAGTCTCCTAATTTCCTCTGCCTCTAACCCCAAACGGTATTGGTCCCAAATCAAGGAAATACTTGGGAACAACAAGCTTCAGACACCCACAGATATGCATCTAAATAATGCCCACTGTAACCACCCTCTCACCATTGCTAATGCTTTCAACTCCCTCTTCTCCTCGCTACCTAATGCTACCCCCCTCCTGGCTCCATAAAGCCTGGCCTGCAGTTTCCCCCAGTGCTCTCATACACCTTACCCTGGAGCTGGCTCCAGTCACATACCATGAAGTTCTAAAGCTACTCAAAACTATTCCAGCTAGTGGTAGCCCAGGCCCAGATGGTATTTATCCTGGGATACTCAAGAAGTTTTCTGCCTGGCTTGCAGTGCCCATTACCAGGCTTTTCAACCTTTTGTATCAGCAATGCCTCTGTCCCCTTGGTCTGGAAAATGACCAGAACTATTCCCATTTTTAAGAAGGGAGATGATAAACAACTGTCCAACTACCGCCTCATCTCACGGCTCCCAATGCTTAGCAAGCTACTGGAGAAACTAGTCCATCGACAGGTCTCTGAGCACCTTCTTAAGTATAATCTTCAATCCCCTTGTCAACATGGCTTTAGGGCTGGGCACAGCACTACCACTGCACTAACCCAACTTACCAGTGATATCAAAGGTAATATGGACAAGGACCAACTCACGGGAGCAGTGTTCATTAACCTTTCTAAAGCGTTCAACATGGTCCACCACCCGTTTATGCTGACTAAGCTGCAAGCCCTAGAAGCCTCTGTCGCTACCCTATCCTGGTTTGGTAGTTACCTTGATAACCGCACTCAGGCTGTTGCTTTCCATAATGCTCTCTCCTCCCCCATTCCTATCACCCGCGGTGTTCCACACTGGGTTCTCTATTCTTTTCCCTGTTCCTTAATGATATTCCCAGTTCTTCTCATCACAGTAACATTCTCATGTACACTGATGATCATGTGCTCTATTATTCATCCAAATCTTTGGACGACAAACCGCAAACTCTCACATGACTTTCAATCCCTTCAGTCCTGGCTCTTGGATAGCCATCAAATTCTAAACATCGGTAAAACCCAGGCTATGCTCTTTGGATCCTCTAAAAAGGTGCCCTCTGAAGCTCCTAAGCTCCACGTCCACTGCAGTGATGGCACTACAGTCACAAACACCTCTACCTTCAGATACCTAGGTGTTACGCTTGACCCTGCTCTTTTTTTTTGCGGCGCACGTCAATGAGGTTTGTCGAACTGCCAATGCTAAAATAGGAGCTGCCTATCATGTGCTCCACTCACTCACACTGACAGCCAGGCTATCAGCAGCTAGAGGACTACTCTCCCTCAACTCCTTTATGCCCTCCCGGTTCTTTACCCTGCCAATGCCAGTGTGCTCTGCAAGTGGGACACCTCCTACAATAATATCTGTAGGTTCGCCTCATCAGCCCCGCGCCTTACTCACCAGTGCCTACTCTACTCTGGACTAAACTGGTTGTCTCCCAAAGACCTCTGGACATATACCCTTGGGTCTCTTGTTGACTCCCTTACTAGACCACCTCGACCCGCCTCTTTGGCTTTCTTGATTACCCCGGTCTCCCACTCCCGTACCCTTAGGTCGTCTTCCGTCCCAATGCTCTCAGTACGGCCCTGTGTGACCAAAACGGGTGAACAGGCATTCTCACATTTTGCTTCTAAACTCTAGAATTTGCTCTCCCCACAGGTTAAAAACTCCACCTCCCACCTTTCCTTTAAGTGTTCTCTGATCTCTCACCTCTATGCCCTAGGTAACTGTAACTGCTCGTAACTGGGAGCTGGTACAGAGTCTCATGATTTGTAGCTGTCAATGTATAATCTCTCCTCATGGAATATAATTTGTGTGCTTCCGTTTGTCCACTAAGCTTGGCTGAGAATGGATAAGAGCATGCTCCTCCCACTGCCAAAAATACAAGTTACTCACCTGTAACAGGAGTTCTAGGAATGGTATATGTTGTTCATCCACACTTATTGGCAGGTCCCTTGCCGCTTTAAATCTTGCCGGAAGGTCTTCAAGCTGGCTCCTCCCACCCACCCGGGTGGTAAAACTCTCAGCTCCGCCCCATGACGCCAGATCTAGCCCGTTGGAAGCCAGGTTGTGCGTCGAGGCGGGTGGTTGTGTGGATGAACAACATATACCATTCCTAGAACTCCTGTTACAGGTGAGTAACCTGTATTTCTAGGGACATGAATATGTTGTTCATCCACACTTACTGGCAGACTCCTAGCAGTTCTCCGGGAGGAGGGAGGCAAGGCGCACACCCCTACTTAGGCAGAAAGACTGGAGAACCGAGGCCCCACCAGCACTCTCAAGCGCGACCAAGGTCGATGTGGAAGGGGATCGGTAAAGCCTGCTCCGGACAGAAGCCCTGTGGATATCCTGGACCGAGTATCCTGGAAGCAGCCACCGATGCAGCGGAAGGACGGGTAAAATGAGCACTTATCCCTCTGGGAGGCTCCATGCCCGCCCGCCTATAGTGGAGACCTATGCAGGGGTGACCCGCCCGCTCGTCGTCCACTGGGCTGCAAATCTGCCAGATGCGGCTTCAGCGAAGATGATAAACAGCTGGCGAACCTCTCCGAACTTTAGCTTTACGCCCCAAGAGGTGAGCATTAAACTGCTCCTACGGAACCTGAATACGGCCTCCGAGGTGTGAATGGGATAAACCCTGCAGAGGCATACCTCGAAGGGAAGACTCCCCACCGCCTCGGAAGGACTTCGGGTGGGGCGCAGGACAACCTAGTCCCTGTGGAAGACCGGATAGGGAGGTTAAAGGAGCGCCTGGAACTCTTCCCACCTTCTGGATGGCGGAGTGGCCCCAAGAAGGTGTTCTTCCACAACAGGTGGGGGAACTCGCACCTGTGCAAAAGGTTCAGATGGCTTGCTCATGAGCTAAGCCCATACCAGACCACCTTCTCCGCACCACCAGCTGCCTCCCAGCCCGCGCCCGGAAGACAGGGGTGACCCGCAGAAGCACCTAGAGGGTCGTTGGCCGAAGCCCTGGTTTAAGGATGGACCGCAGATGGTCCTGGAATGCTCGCCCAGGGACGGGGGAGGGCAAGGCCCTATCCCATCATCAAAAAGGAGAACTTCTCCCAGAGGACGAGCATCTTGGCCGACTTCTTGGCAGGACGCCTCAAAGGTCGAGGACCTTGCCGAAAGACCCTAGGCCTGGCCCCTAGCCGCACAGGGGTCGGCCTACAGGTGCAGGGATTGAAGGTCCAGATGGATAACCTTCCCTGAAAAGGAAAGACAGGACCGGGCGGACTGAGAGCCGCCTCGGGAGCCTGGGGCTGAGACTGAGGAGCTGGATACCAGAACTGGCAATCCAGTCTGGGGCTACCAGCATCACCTGCGCCAAGTCCTCCTCGCCCTGCCCATAGGTCAAGGGAAATGGGGAGAGCACGGAGGGGCCCGGGGTCCATGGCCTATGGCATCCCGCAGCAGACCTTGCTGAGGGGCGGCAAAAAATAGTCTTGGCCTTGTATTCTCCCGGAGGAAGAGGAGAAGATCCTGTGCTACCTCCAGCAGATGAGACCACTCATGAGGCGCAGCTATGCCCAGCTCAGGGCAGCAGCAGGAATCGGGCTCCTGCCATCAAATGGCTGGGAACCCTCGACATCAAAACACCCATGCGGAGAACCTCCTTGCACCGAGGACAAGGGATCGACCGAACCTGGCGGAGTAGGTAGCACATGGTCTTGGTGTAGTCCTACTTGGACTTAGACCTGTAGACCCCGTACAATCGAAGCGAGCGGTGCAGGCTAAGCAGACCGTCTGTCTCCAGCGAGCAGGAAGGACATCGGGACTCATAAGAGGACCAGAGGCGAAGCACTCTGTATTCCCCAAGATGGGCACCCCACCCATCCGAGAAGCATCGGTCGGAGAAGACCGCTGACTCAGGGCGAACGAGCAGGATGTTCTCCTGCCGAGGTTGGAACGGTCCAAGGGAGCGTGCTCTTAACTCCTGGGTTGTAAGTCACGAACTGGTCCAAGGGACGCAGCGCTGTGACCTCTGGTTGGCCCCTCCCACTAAGGGAAGGCCGCCCTGAGGCCCAGGAGGAGCAGGAGGTCCTGGCAGGACGTAATTTCCCGGCCAACCCGACCGGCAAATGAGGAAGAACCTCAGCCCTGTTCGCCAGGAGCCGAGCTCGGACTCAAAAGTCGAGCTTAGTCCCGAAGAAGCTTCACCGCTAAGGCACAAGTTCTCACTTGGCTCCCGAAAACGGGAGACCAGTCTGCCTTCCGGTGGGGTGACATCTGACCCTTCAGTGCTGCAGAGACTGCTGAGCAAAGAAGTGCTAGGAACTCGTAAGAGATCCCCGCTAGAAGGGAGGAGCCTCCCAAGAAACGGACGGAACGAGGGTAGGTACATCCTGGAGGCCCAGGAAACAGCCACACGCCACGTTCTGAGGATGGGATATCTGAAGCAGAGAGACCATCCAGGCGGCGGAGAATGGGCAAGCTCCCGTCTGCTTGAGACCAGGAATACCTGGACGCGAACCCAGGGTTGAATGGGGATCCACAGCCTTCCTGATCAACTCTAACTAGAGAGCCAGGCATGTCGGACAACAGACACAGGGGCAGTGAATTCAAGATCCCCATGGGCAATGGCTCAAAAGGGGAACCGCTCACAACTTGCGACAGGATCCACCTTAAATACCTCCAGAACGAGGTGCGGAGCCGTCCCCCCATGGGGAAACCTCGGCTGGGACGACGGGGCCGGGGCAATGTCCCTTGGCCCGTCACTGAGCAGGCTTAGAGGGGGAAGGAGCAGAGGAGCCCCTCTGTTTCCTGCCTCCCTGCTTCCTTTTGGAGGAAGACGCTGAACTGGCAACAGGCCGCCCAGCACATGCCTGCTGGCCCTTATGCTGGGCCGGGGGGGGCCCCAGGGCTCAGGGGGCAAAGGGGCTTAAGCAAAGGCTGACGGCTGCCCTTGACCCTCCGGGCGAGAGTGACAGAGTCCGGAGTGGCATCGGACTTCTCGGGCCCATGGATGTATCCCTCCACTCCAGGTCCGAAAAGGTCAGTCCCCAAGAAGGGGATGTCCGCCAACTCATGCTGGGTTTCCAAAGAGAAGGAGGATAACCTCAGCCACGCCCTGCGGTGCATGGCCACTGCAGCCGCCACCGATCTGGCACAGGAGTTGCCTAGATCCAGAGCCGTCTGGAGCTACTGCTTCGCCACCGCCCTACCCTGGTCCTGCACCTGCCGGACAGTGGTCCGCAGGTCACCTGGGAGATGAGTGAGAACCTCGTCCAGGGAGCCCAAAAGGGTGTGGGAGAAATGTGTCATCAGTGCAACCGAGCAGGCCTGACGGAAGCCTAGGGAGGACGCAGCGTAAACCTTATGCCCGACATAGTCCATCCTTCTGGACTCCTTGTCGGGGGGTCTGTCCACATCCCCAGCGTTTCCAAGACACTGGAAGACGTCGTCGGTGATTACCCCTTCAGCCGAGGGGTGCTCCGAGAAACCGGGCAGAGAACCAACAGGGATAGGGTACCTCCAAGCCACCCTGGCCGAAGGCGCAGGGCAGGAAGTAGACCGCCGCCATAGCTCCAAGGCTCTGCCCACGATAGCCTCAGCCACTGGGAAGGCCTCCGAGGAAGAACCCCCTCAATCCAGAATCTCCGTAAGGGGGTAAGGTGCCCGACTGGAGACGGGCTGGAGCTGCATCCCAGTGAATTCTGAAATGAGCTGAAGTAGACCCTTCAAAGACGATGGGCTGTCGTCTACTGGATGTTCCTGGGAAGACCCCTGGTCCTCCCTGTTAGGAAACATGGCAGAGCCTGCTTCAGGCTCCGAAGGATCTGCAAAAAGCTGCCGCAGGCCCAAGGCACTCTTCGTCCGCCAGGGGCGGGCAGGAGCGAGGGGACCGAGTGACCTGAAGGACAGGCCACGGCCTGGCCTGAACTCCGCCAAAGGCGGAGGGGCAGCGAGGATCGGACAAGCAACCGGCCCTGGAGAAGGCTCCTCGACCGATTCGAACGGCTGCCGACCAAGCGGCGGCTGCTTGCTATCCGGAGAATGAATCGGGGTCGATTGAAACCCAAACAACAACTGCTGTCACCACATAAGTTCCTCGTAACACCGACGCCAACGGCATCGAAACCGCTCCTCATCCGAGGAGGGGGACGAGGAAGAACGGCAAAGCCACTTAACTTGGTGCCTCGACCGAGAACGCCGAGATCGGCTAGACCGAGACGTTGACCGAGACCCAAATCCTCGGGGGGACCGAGGGCGGGCCTGGGAAGAAGCGGGGCGCACCCACTCCTCCCTCGGCTCGGAAGAAAGGACCGAGGGCTGTCGACCCGAAGGGGAGGACAGAGCCTCAGCCTCCGCCAAGGGAGGGAAGATGGCACCAGCAGACCCCCCAAAAGACTGGTCGAGAGACTCGACAACATCGACGGGGAACCTGGCCGGCTGACCTGACGGGGATACCTTGAGGCCAGTGGCCGGAGCCGAATCCTCGACCGAAGTTGAGCGTCGGCCGATGAGGGAGGGGGAGAGATCCTGCTCCCACCGACGAAGAGATCCCGCCTGCGGCCCTTTAGCCATAGGCCGAGCGACAGGGCTCCAGGTTCCCTCTCCCTTGGAGGAGAGGGAATGACGAAGCTCCCTGAACAAAGCTGCATGAGATGAATCCAAGGAGAGCGGGATAAGCTCGCGAACGCCGAAGGGGAAGAGACCGCCCTTCCAGCAGGATCAGACTGCAGAAAAACAGTCAGGCGGGACACCACTGGACCGATGGAATCTCCGGAGTGGGGAAAACTAACGATGTCCGAGCCCGAACGGGCCGCTGGCTCCAGAGAGCTGACCTAAAGGGCAGAACAAAAGTTGCAAGCCTGAGGATCGTGATCCAAGTCCAGGCAAAAGACGTGGAGTGCAGTCCTCCGGGAGGAACTAACTCTCTTTGTAATGGAAAGCCATCAGCCAGAGTTTAAGAAGAAAAGATCAAGATTCAAAGGACACAAATAAATTCTAAGACCGAAATTTTCAGGAACCAGTCGAAAACGCAGAGCGCTAAGGAGGGAACCTGAGCTTCCAAGCGGTAAGGAAGATCTGGCGTCATGGGGCGGAGCCGAGAGTTTTACCACCCGGGTGGGTGGGAGGAGCCAGCCTGAAGACCTTCCGGCAAGATTTAAAGTGGCAAGGGACCTGCCAGTAAGTGTGGATGAACAACATATCCATGTCCCTAGAAAAGACCTTTTACATTACACATTTCTGTGTCTGTATAATGTGTCTGCATTATCAACCACCTGATGTATCTCAACCTGTACTATTATAATTTTACCTTGTATTTCTTATTTATTTTTTTGTAACATTTCTTTATGCTCCCCATGGGCCGGGCATCCTTCCAAGGTGCACTCGAGGCTAGAACTGCTGCTCCCTGCAAATCCGATTGGACTCCCCTGACAACCGGGCAACCCTAACGCACCGGTTCACCCACCAGGCCGGGCCCGCTCACCCTCAGCGACCTATCTGTAATTAGAGAGGGCTTACCACAGCTGCCAGGTCGGCCAGGAGTCCATCGGCGATCGGGCTGGCTGTGGGATGCGAGTCCTGACTCTGGTGCCCCCATCATCTCCATGGTCCCAGGCGGGGTTTTTCCGTTATGTTTCCCCTCGGGAGAGCGACATGCAGTGACGTCCGCGCATGGCTCACCTGCTGACGTATGCCGCATCTCCGCCCCTCTCGTTCTGGGTCGCTGGCATGTGCTGCCCCGATCTCCATCGGGGTCGAGAGGGACGACAAGCTGTCCCGGAACCCCACCCAGAGAGAGGGAGAGCAGTCCTCCGGACGCCAATCTTCTCCCTCCTCAGCGAGCTCCCCGCGCCCAGGCCTGCCTCAACCAGGGTCACCGGTGGTGTAAGGTGGGCGTCCAGTGCCTCAACCTTCAGCACCACCGGCCGGCTAGTATTTGTTATTCTTATGTGAATGTTGTTCAACTGTTCATATCTGTATTCTCAATTTTGTACTCTCCCGGGTTGTGCCTGAAAAAAAGGCAGGATTGTTGCCTAGTGCACTTACCCGGTTATCAAAAGCTAATAAATGAAAAAGTAAGACTCCACAGCCGACAGCTGATTAACCAAACTGGAACTGCCTAGGCTGTGCCGTGAAGAATCGCCCCTGTGAGGTGACCGGGGCCGTGAAGGTCCAGAAGGACGGTCCCCTACCTCCAAAGAACGGTGCCCTCTTGAGGAAACTGAAAGGGAAAAGATCTGCATTACGGCTTCTCCCAGAGCCCGGGTGGGTTCCAGAAAAAGGCAGCCGTACGGACCCCAAACCCCTTGGAATCCGAGAGTGCCCTCCTCCTCCTTGAGAGCACCAGCCTAGGCAGCTGGCAGCCCTGGTCAGCCCCCGAAGGAGCTATCCAGGGAGCAGCACTCTCCCCTCCCATGGGTGCTCCGATCGGCCCCAAAGTTGGGCGATCCAGGCACACCACATGACGGGGTACCACCACTGAGGAGTCAGAGAACCCTCCGAGACCAGGCTGTAGAGCAATGGTGGCCTGCACCACTTCTTGCTGGTCAGTACCCCGACCATGGTCCCAGTAGTCACTGTCCGCTCCTCAGAGGGGGGCTGGCTCTGGCCTGTCGAGGACACTACCAAGGTGTCCACGTGAGCAGCTAATTCCATAGAGTCAGATTGCCTGTTTGAATTAGTCAGATACCTCCTCCGAAGAGGTGGAGAGCGAAGTCCTATGCCAAACAGTGCGTGGACGCCCGCTACCATCCCGACTGAAAAGGGCACCAGAAAACGAGACTGCATCAGAGTCAGTGCCGACATCCCCAGCTGCACTGCGAATGGTGCCAGAAGACGACACGGCTTCAACGATGGCAGCAGCCTCAGTGCCGGAGCCTGTCATGGCGCCGAGACCAGAGACAGCACTGAGACCAGAGACAGCGCTGACAATGGCTCCGTCCGTGCTCTTGGCGGCAAGGCTGGAGACCCCCACGGCACCAACCCGGCCTACGGCACGAGTGGCGCTCAGAACAGAAATGGTGCCGACGGCCCCAACCGCACTCAGTGCCGTACTCCAAAACCCCCATGGTGTCGTGTCCATGCTCGGAGCCGTGAGTGGCTCCAGAGCTGGATACGGCGCCATGCTTAACCACGGCGCCAAGAACAGGCCAGGGCGAGAGAGTCAGGGACGGTGCCCTAGAGCCTCCCACAGTGCCGCAATTGGAGCCGACAGCAGCAATGGTGCCGAGTGACAGACCGGCGCCAATGACAGCGCCATCAGAGCCCATGGCACCGTGACCAGTGCCGAGGCCCAAGATGGCACCGACAGATGGCATTGAGGATGGCGCTGACCCAGGCTTTCCGAGCCAAGGGTACGACACCGGGAGACTTCACCCAAAGGGCACTACAAAGCGGTAAGCTCCCCCTGTCCCCGGGAGGGAAACAGATTGGGCCTCTGCACATGGAAGGGCCTCTGCCACGGCTAGGCTACAAGAGGCAGAGGCGCCCCTCCTCCTAAGTCCATTACAGAACTGGGAGGGACCGGAGGAATGGCCGAGGAAGGCGGCTTGGCCCAATGAGCGCGCCTACCGAAAATCAGGCCATCCCACTTTCCACATGCTGCTCGGCACAGCAGTCCATGAAGAGCAGGCTGCCCACCTAATCCATGTCGTGTAGTGGCCAAGACACGGAGACAACGGTCATGCTGGTCTGTGATGGAGTACTTACGGCCACATAGGCACCGACGCATGAGGTCGTCTACTCCGCCCATCCCGAAATAAATAAATAAATGCTCCCGCAGGGTCATGACCTCCAGCCAAGTACCCAAACGTGATGAATGGTAAAGACTGACACAGATAAGATCACTGAATCCATGATCAGTCCCCTCCATAGAGGAGTGGGTCCAAGAACCCAGAAAGGGAGCCAGTAGGTACCACATACTTGTGACCACACAGGCAGAGGGTAGCGGGCAGGATGATGGATGCTACCAAAGCTCCAGGGCCGGTCCCAAAATGGCTTCAGCCACGGGAAAGGCAACCCTGGTGAATCGTCCTGGTTCAGAATGTCTGGGAAAAGGTACTTAGCCCTTTTTTGGACTGGCTCTAATGGGATCGACATGGGCTCAGAGATCAGGCGGAGGAGCGTACCAAAGGACACTGGGTCATGTTCCATGGACAGCTCCTAGACCGATTCTCGGTCGAGGAGGTGAGTCCCAGAGGAGGGCGTGGACTCATGCTCAAAGTCGTCCGAGGACTCCTTGAAAACAACCTTCAACTGCTGCTTGCCACTGACCACCTGGGTATTCTCCACTGGGGTGGTCTGCACAGATAACCAGCCTAGAAAGCTGGTGGCCAAACGGGTGTCCTTGGTTGGAGAGCCCACCTTCAGTTGTGGTGGTGCTGGCTCTACCTGAAGAGGTAGAGAAACAGTTTCAGGAAGCACCTGCATAATGTGGACTGGCTCACTCACAGCAAGGTGACTCAAAATACGGCAAGGACCAGTGCCAAATACTGCAACTGCACTTACACCGTTAGGAATTTGGCTCCTAGGTCTCCACTTCAGAAACAAATATACACAGTGTGTTGTGCACAGAATAAACGTTTTTATTGTTCAATTAATTTATTATTGGATGAAATTATCACGTGTGTGGTTTAAATGTGTAACTCAAACTCTCTTTAAATGGGAGCATTAAAAAGCATACACCTATCCTGCACCTGTTGGCTTTGAAAAAGCATCTAGTGTGATATGAAAATATTCAGCTACAGGAGGGGCAGTCCTTTTATCTTGATGCTGCTGTTTTTTAACAAGAAAGAAGTTTATCCTGTGCACAACACACCGTTTCCGAAATGAAGACTTAGGAGCTGAATTCCCGAGTGTAAGTGTAATGTGGTCCAGAATGGCCACCTCTGACAGCTGCCAGAGGACTGGAGGTCCAGGAGGTAAATCCCTACCCCACCTCACTATGGCCCACTGTTGCCAGAGGAGAGCTCCTTGTAGCATCAGCGCAGTTTGCGATAGTGTCTCTTCTCATTTGAGAATGAGGAGGTCAAGGAGCATCGATAGTTATGCCTCCCAGTTGAGCAGAATCAAGAGGGGGAACACCCTGTCTGAGGGTCTTGACTATGGACCGGACGCTGACGTTGAAGGGAACCTTCCGGATGGCTGTGGTATACCACGTGTCTGCCCACATTAAGCAGCATAAGCGTGGAAGGCTCAGCTGTCTGTGGAGGCCACTCCCACCTAAGGCCAGATGGGGACAATGACAGAACCACATCCCCTTGAGCGAGGACCAGGGGCACCAGGGTTTGAGTGACTGATTCCTCGACCTCATCTGACAACTGGACAACACATTTGAAGAAAATTTCTGTGGCCTGCTCGACCAGAGTCTAAGTCGACTGGCTGGATGGGGAAACAAAAGAGCCTTCAACTTGCCAAACATGTTCCTGAACCGAGGGGCGCTTGGCAATCGTTGAGCAGTCAGGTGAGTCGAGAGACTGGAAGGAACATGATCTCTCCTGGTCCCATGATTGGTGCCACTTGTGGTCAGCAACACAGTAGGCAGGGTTCTCCCCCATAGTCTGGAGGGTCAAACACATGTCTCAGAAGCCTCTGGTGAGTGACTCTCTAATGCCGGTCCCAGCCAGAAGCAGTGCTAAGACCAAGGAGGTGTCCGCCATGGCATACGCTGCTTTCACCTCAAACACCACAAACTGCTGGGCAGACTCACCTGCAGCCAAGGCCTGCTTCTGGCACCTAGGGCAGTCTTTAGGATTCCACTCCAAAGGCCGATCCAGTAAGAGACGGAGCTTCCTGTCCTCGAAGGACTCAGGAAGCATGCTTAGGTAATGGTTGCACCCGGCCATGTCATGTTGCCTGCCCAGGCAGAACACGCACGTGTCATGTGGGTCAATGACGGACATCTTCTGCTAGCACAGAATGCAATACTTGAACCCCGGCATCCGTTGCGCCAAATATCGGTGAAGGGAGTCGAAGGAACCAAGGAAAGAATGCAAAGTAGTTTTGAGAAATCTTAAAGATAAAGTTTGCCTACGGTGCACTAAATTCTAAGACGGAGCTGTGAAGAAGGTGACCTGCTCTTCCAGCGGAACAAAAGATATGCCATCACAGGGCGGAGTCAGGCAGTAATACCACCCAGGTGGTGTGAGAAGCTTCGCTTAAAGACATCAGGCAAACCAGACTGTTCCAGTGGAACTGCCAGAGTGTCGATAGTGAACCATATCCACACCCCTAGAAAAAAAGAAATTCAGAAATACACTTTTTGGCAGTGAGGACTTCGTAATGACTGATATTAAAAACATAGGTTGTAAGTAGCTCTAACAGTGTGGACTGTTCTGACTTGGGACTATTTAGTCATGCAGCTACAAGTTATGACAGAGGCTGTGAAACCAAAAGGCCTACATAGTTACGGCACTATTGACATAATAAAAACAAAACTAAGTACCTGTGCCAGCCTGACCATGAAGAGGTTGTTGGGATCCTTGGCATGGTACTGTGCTAACTGTCGTAACATGGCTGCAAGTCTGGCATTGTTGGTACCTGCAAATCAACAAAGGGGAAGAAATGGGAGATGTTAGCAACGTTGAACTGGACCCATAAGCACACAGGGACTAACAGACATCACAACTGGAGGGGACAAACAGAAGCAAATCATAACTGGCCATTTGGGTTTGTTTATATTAGTAGTGTGCATGAAATCACTACCTGTGTGGGGGGATAGTTTACTCACCTATAACTGTAGTTCTAGGAGTGGTATAAACTTCACTTATCTACACAATGACAGTTCCACCAGAAGTGCTGGTTCATTGGAACGACTAAGCTAAGCTCCTCCCCCCACCTGGGCAGTATATTCTCCAGCTCCACCATGTGATGTCAGATCCTGTACGCTGGAAGCAGGGATCTGTGCGCACTTGCAGGGGAGGTGGTGTGGATGTAACTATATATCACTCCTACAACAGTTATGTACTTACCGTAACAGTATATCTACAAGAGAATCTCCTCCATCAGTCCACGCTTTTGAAATATAGCTGCCAGGCACTAGGACCACACGGAAACTTTTGCTAGCCGGGAGGCTGCCCACGACAATGTCATGCATCCATTTCTATATGAACATGGGCGGCCCCATCGCCACTCAGTTTACTGTCAGAGATTAGACTCTGAGGATCTCCAAACATGGGAAAACCAGGAGATAAGACCAACTTGGGCACAGGGCTGGAGATAATATATTAGGTTCAGCTGCATATCAGATACACCCTCCCTGAAGCAGCAGGAGGAGGAGAGGGAGAGGGAGGGAAGGATGGCATGGACTAATGGAGGAGCTTCTCTTGAAAATCTACTGTTACAGCGGGTACATAACTGTTTGAACTTCTTTGAGAATATTTCCTCTGTTAGTCCACGCTTCTGGAACGAGTCCCAAGCAGTCCGAAACATCAACTGGGAGGTGGATACAGTCCGATATATATTCAGGATAGCAGGTCTTGCAGTACCGCAAGCCTGAAACCAGCACATCTATGAGAGACTATGCCCAGACTGCAATGTTTAGTGTACGTGTGGACACTGTTCCATGTGGCTGCAGTGCAAATGTCAGCCATAGAAACATTTCTGAAACAAGCAACCAAAGTGGCCAATTCTCTGGTGCACTGACCATGAACCACACCAGGAAGTTCCTTACTGTACTTCTTACAACAATTTAATACAATGTGCTAGCCATTTGGACAGGCACTGTTTAGCCATAGGAGCACCCTCTTTCCAAGGGCGAACAAAACAAGAGAGGACAGGACTTTCTGCTGTCCTTGGAGCGATTCACATAAAATCTGACTATTCTATGTACAGCTGAAGTTTGGAGCAATGCCTCACACTGACTGGCATGCTCAGGGTAATAAACAGGAAATACAGGTTACTCACCAGTAACAGGAGTTCTGGGAGTGGTATATGTTGTTCATCCACACTGTCTGGCATGTCCCTTTCCCCTTTAAATTCACCAGAAAGTTTTCAAGCTGGCTCCTCCCACCCAGCCAGGTGGTAAATATCTCTGCTCCGCCCCATGACGCCAGATCTTAGCCCGCTAGAAGCAAGGTGGTGTGCCTAAAGCCGGGGAGCTTGGGTGGGTGCGTGTGGAAGAACAACATATACTACTCCTAGAACTACTGTTACAGGTGAGTAACCTGTTCTAGGAGCGTGGATAGGTTGTTCATCCACACTCTCTGGCAGACTCCAAGCAGTCTCCAAGAGGAGGGAGGCAAGGCGCACACCCCCTATTTAGGAAACAGAGATTGGAGAATCGAGGCCCCAAAACCAGCATCCCGGCATGACTCAAGGTCAATGTGGTAGTGGGTAACAAAGGTGTTTGCTGACTTCCAGGTAGCAGCCCGACAGATCTCCTGGATAGGGATGTCCCTGGAAGCAGCCACCGATGCAGCAGTATGGCAGGTAGAATAGCACAGACCTACGCATGATGTAATCTATCTCGCAATGGCCCGTTTAGCTGCAGGCCTGCCAGAAGCGGCTTCAGCGTAGGTGACAAACTGCTGTCGAACCTCTCCACGAATTTCCGACGTCCTCTCCTTATAATAGGAGAGAGCACATCTCAGGTCCAGAGTATGGAGCTTGTACTCGGCGTCCAAGGTGTAGTTAGGGTAGTATACCAGCAGAGTCAACACCTGGTTAAGGTAAAACTCAGACACCACCTTCAGAAGGAATTTCGGGTTGGGGCGCAGGACATCTTTGTCCCTGAGAAAGACCAGATAAGGGGAATCCACCGAAAGCGCCTGGAGTTCCCTTGTCCTTCTGGCTGATGTGACAGCCACCAGGAAGGCAGTCTTCCACAAGTGTGAGAGCTCACACTTGTACATGGGTTCGAATGGCCTGCCCATGAGCTTTGCCAAAACCAGCCAAAGATTGCATGGAGGTGGAGGTTCACGCACCAGAGGGGGATATATGATCCAGGCCTTTTAAAAAGTGCCCAACCACTGTCTCCTGTGCCAATGTCGGCTGACCAGCCCACGCCCGGTAAGAAGAAATGGCTGCCAGGTGCACCCTAAGGGTCGATGACCGTAGACCCCCTTTGGAGAAAAAGAGAGAGAGAGAGAGACCAAAGGTAGTCTAAAATGTTAGCCACAGAGCAGGATAAGGGGTCCAGACTCTTACCCTGACACCAAATGGAAAACCTTTTCCATTTGAAGGCATAGCATTTTCTGGTCGATTCCTAATGAGATGCCTCCTCCACTGTGTAGACATCCTCGGAAAGACCCAGAGCCTGGAACTCTAGCCGCTCAGGTACCAGGCTGTGAGGTGCAGGGATTGAAGGTCCACATGGAAGACCTTCCCCTGGTTCAACAATATCAGGTCCGGGCGTGTACAAAGCCGCTCCGGGGCCCTGTAGCTGAGGCTGAGGAGATCTGGATATCAGAACTGGCGGGGCCAATCTGGGGCTACCAGAATCACCTTCGCCTTGTCCCTCCTCACCTTAAGAAGCATCTTGCAGATCAAGGGAAATGGAGGAAAGGCGTAGAGGAGGCCTGGGGTCCACGGCCCCAAGAAGGCATCCCCCTGCAGCGAGCCCTGCTCAGGGGGGTGGGCATAGTAAGAGGGAAGAGGAGGAGGAGGCTCCTGAACCAGCACCACTGCCTCCTTTACCGGGCTGTTGGGGACCCTGCTTGGGCCAGCTTGGCATTCTCCCTTGAGGCAAACAGGTCCACCGACGGTTTGCCCCAACGGGAGAACATATCGTAAGCCAACTCTGCATGGAGAGACCACTCGTGGAATGTCTGGCCTAAGTGGCTGAGAGCATCTGCCAGTTGGTTCGAGACTCCTGCGACATGGATGGCAAGGAGATCCGCCTCCAACCGGCTGATGAGGGTCCAGATCCGGAGCGCCTCCTTGCACAGCAGACAAGAGTGCATGCCACCCTGTTTGTTGAGGTAGTACATGGTCGTGGTATTGTCCGTCTGGACTTGAACCACTTGACCCCGGAGCTGAGGAGAGAAAGCTGACAGGGCCAGTCTGACTGCTCTGAGCTCCAACAGGTTGATGTGGCATCAGGACTCCTCATGGTCCAAAACCCATGGGCCCTGTGGTCCCCCATGTGGGCTCCCCAGCCCATGAGAGAGGCATCGATCGTCAGGACGATCGTTGGCTCGGGGCGGACAAACGGGACTCCTTCCTGCAATCGGTCTGGGACGGTCCACCATTGGAGAGCGTCCCACATCTTCTGGGTTACAGTGATCAGCTGGTTGAAGTGACCATATCACTGAATCCACTAGGCGGCCAGCTCCACTGGAGGGGTGCATGTGCCACCTGGCCCAACGGACCGAGGTGCATACCGCCATGTAACCAAGAAGGCGCAGAAAGTCCCAGGCAGGGCGCAAGTGTCCAAACAGAAATGATTGGGCAAAGGAGGCGTGAACCTCCGCACTGTCCACCGGGAGCAGAGCTCTGGCTTGACGAGAGTAGAGCTCTGCCCCGATAAAGCCCATCACCTGAGAGGGCACAAGTTCCGATTTGGCCTCGTTGATTAGGAGGCCTAGATGGGAGCAAGTTCGGAGAGCCAAATCCCTGGACCTCTCCACCTCCTGAAGGGAGGAACCAGCCAGGTGCCAGTCATAGAGATAGGGGTATATTGGTACTCCTCGACGCCAAAGATGGGCTGCCACCACCGCAATGCACTTGGTGAAGACCAGAGGGACTGATGACGGACCGAACGGCATGGCTCGGAACTCGTACAGGGTACCATCAACCCTGAAGCGGAGGAACCGCTGGTGGGACGGACGGATTGGGACGTGAAAGAAAGCGTCCTGTAGATCCAGTGAACAGAACCACGTTTCGCTCCAGGGGTGGTATGATCTGGTTCAGAATTACTATCCGGAAGGTGTGAGACCGGAGATGTTGATTCAGGTTGTGGAGATCTAGGATGGGGCGCCAACCCCCCCTCCGTCCGCTTAGGCACCAGGAAGTACCTGGACACGAACCCTGGGTCTGTAGGAGGATCCGGCACTAGAGTTACCGCCTCCTTGCGGAGGAGCTGAGCAATGTCGTCCCAAAGGGCCGACTGAGTGCGAACTAAGATCCTTTCCTCCCGAGGGGCACGGGCACGGCTGGGAGGATACTGCTCAAATTCTAGAGGCAGACCCTGGCCGACCACTTCCAGAACCCACCTGTCCGAAATGATACCGGACCAGGCAGAAAGAAAGTGGCGGAGCCGGCTCCCCCCCACGGGAGGACCTAGAGCTGGCGCGATGCGTGTAGGAGTGGCAACCCCTGACCAGTCACTGAGCAGGCTTAGAGAAGGAGGAGGCTCCTGAACCAGCACCACTGCCTCCTTTACCGGGCTGTTGGGGACCCTGCTTGAGCCTGTGGCACTGGACTGCTCTATAAGCTGGAGGTGACCTACCACTCCCAGACCAAAGAGATCAGTGCCAAGGAAGGGCACGTCAGCTAACTTGTGTTGAGTATCCACCGGAAAGGAGGATAACCTCAGCCAGGCCCTGCAGTGAGTGGCCAATGCGGCTGCTAAGGAGCGGGCACAGGAATCTCCAATGTCCAGGGCCGTCTGGAGCTGCTGTCTGGCAACAGCACGGCCCCGGTCATAAACCTGCTTCACCGTGGTCTGCACGTCCGATGGGAGATGAGGGAGGACTTCATCTAGTGACCCCAAAAGGGCATGAGAGAAGTGTGCCATGATCACAGCCGAGATGGCCTGACGAAGGCCCAAGGATGAGGCCGCATAAACCTTCCGGGCAAATGGTCCATATTCTTGGGACTCCTTGTCCGGAGGGCGGTCAGTGTCAGCTGAGCTACCCATGCGTCTAAACACAGAAGCAGTCACAAGGCTCTCGGCCGAGGGATGCTCTGTGAAACCCACCAGGGACCCCATGGGTACAGTATACTTGCAGGCCATATGGGCAGATGGAGTTGGGCAGAAGGCAGGGCATTGCCATAGCTCAAAGGCCGGGCCAACAATGGCTTCGGCCACTGGAAAGGCCTCCGTCGGGGTATCCCCCCTCTTGAGGATATCAGTGAGGGGGTATTCCGCCTTCTTTTGCATAGGCTCCAAGGGCATTCCGGTTGATTCGGAAATGAGGCAGAGGATGCCCTGAAAAGAGGAAGGACCTTCCTCCAAGCCTGCCACTGATGACTCGTCATCCCCGGGATGCGAGTGCAGACCAGTGGCATCAGAGTCCGAAGAGTCAGGATATAAAGGTCTCCCGCCTATGTCTCCCTCGGTACACCGAGGGTGATCAGGGACTACAGTATTGGGCAGACGACGGGGGAGGCCGGTGTCTGTCCTATCCTTTTTCCAAGGAGCCCCTTCCTGAGGCTGCTTAGACGGAGGTTCCACCAAAATCGGTGGGGAGACCGAAAGAGGCCGAGCTGGAATGCATGCTGGCCCTAAGGGTGGAGGAACCAGGATCTTCGGTTCCTGAGGGTCGGCATCGGCCTAAGAGGCTACAGCCAAGTAATGGCCAGTGTTGCCAGTGGAGTCGGCTTCTGACCAGTCAGAATTAGCTATTGTCACGAGATCCTCATAACGTCGACGGAGCTTCCGTCGAAGTCTCTCCTCGTCCAAGGAGGATGAGGATCGGTGGCGACGCCTCTTCCTAGAGCGTTTGGGACCTTTCTTCGGTTTTTTTGACCGAAAGGGTCCTGTCCTCGATCAAGACTGACGGGGTTGGCTCGTTCGATCGGGAGAAGCCGGAGTTGGGGAGAACCAAGGTTCCGGCACCTTTCCCTCGATCGAGACACCCGAGGGCTGGGTCTCCTCATCGGGGAAGGAAAGGATAGGTGTCCTTTCCAAGAAGTCAGCGACTGGAGTCAGCGACAACGGCTCGATCTGGTCGAGAGAAATCTTGGCCGGTTCAGCAGTTTCCTTGGCCTCAGTGCCTTGGCCTGACAGAAGGTCTGAGAAGCAGAAGTCGAGACTGCAAGGTCCTGAGAATTGGACCGCTCTTGGTCCCAGGAACATCTTCGGGATGAAGACGACTTAGGGTCCTTGTTCCTTTTCCTAGGGTGGGAGGAGTGCAAGCCCGAGGGTGCCTCATCCCTGATGGGGAGAGACTGGCACAGCTCCCGAAAGGACCCAGTGAAGGTAGAACCCAGGTTAAGCGGCACGAAAAAACTTTGGCTGGCTGAAGCTTGAGCAGCTTCCTCTTCAAAATCTGCCATCTGGTCGAGCTGCTCAGCAGATCCTGCGGCCGCGGAAACCGCCCGCCTGGCCTCCTTCAATTTCACCGGTGGACTGCGAAGCTCTGGTCTCCCCAGTTTTAGGCACGCCTTCAGGACGCTGGGATGGAAGGCCAGACAGATGGTGCAAGAGGTGGTGTCATGTACGACACCCAAGCAGTAGACACACGAGAGGTGGGGATCGGTGGTAACAGGAGCTCTGGGAGTGGTATATGTTCATCCACATTGTCTGGCAGGTTCCTTGCCGCTTTAAAATGGGCCAGAAAGTCTTCAAGTTGGCTCCTCCCACCCACCTGGGTGGTAAAACCCTCGGCTCCGCCCCATGACACCAGATCTAGCCCACTGGAAGCCAGGCTGCACATCGAAGCCGGGGAGGTCGGGTCAGTCGTGAGGATGAACAACATATACCACTCCTAGAACTCCTGTTACAAGTGAGTAACCTGTATTTCTAGGGACGTGGATATGTTGTTCAATCCACACTGTCTGACAGATGCCTAGCAGTTCTCCGGGAGGAGGGAGGCAAGGCGCGCACCCCCTACTTAAGGAATAAGGACTGGAGAACCGAGGTCCCAAAACCAGCATCCCGGTGCGACTATAGGTCAATGTGGTAATGGGAAATAAAGGTGTGTGCTGACTTCCAGGTAGCAGTCCTTCAGATTTCCTGGACAGGGAAGTTCCTAGAAGCAGCCACTGAAGCAGAAGTGTGGCGGGTAGAATGAGTTTTTATCCCTTTGGGTGGCTCCATGCCCGCCAACCTATAGCAGAGATCCATGAAGGAGGTGACCCACCTGCTTATCATCCGCTGGGCTGAAGGTCTGTCATGTGCAGCTTCAGCGTAGGTAACAAACAGCTGGGGAACCTCTCCCCGAACTTCAGCCATCCGCTCCTTATAATAAGTGAGCGCTCTTCTAGGGTCCAAAGTATGGAGCCTATATTTGGCCTCCGAGGTGTGACTGGAGCAGAACATTGGCAGAGTCAACACCTGGTTCAGATGAAACTCAGACACCACCTTAGGAAGGAACTTTGTATGGGGGTGCAGGACAACCTTGTACCTGTGGAAGACCAGATAAGGAGACTTGATGGAAAGCGCCTGGAGCTCTCCCATCCTTCTGGCTGACGTAATAGCCGCCAAGAAGTTGGTCTTCCACGACAGGTGGGAGATGTTACACCTGTGCATCGGTTCGAATGGCTTGCCCATGAGCTTAGCCAATACCAGCAGTAGATCCCACGGAGGTGGAGGTTCTCGCACTGGAGGGGATATGTGACCAAGGCCTTTGGAAAAGCGACCGACCACCTTCTCTTGCACCACTGACTGCTTCCTGGCCTGCGCCTGGTAGGCAGAGATGGTTGCCAGGTGCATCTTAAGGGACGTCGACTGAAGCCCTAGCTGAGAAAGGAACCACAAGTAGTCCAAAATACTAGGCAACAGACAGGAAGAGGGGTCCAACCCCTTGTCCTGACACCAAGTGGAGAATCTCTTCTATTTGAAAGCATAGTATTTTCTGGTCGACTCCATGCGGGACGTCTCAACAACACTGAAGACCTCGACGAAAAGACCCAAGGCCTGGAACTCTAGCCACTCAGGAACCAGGTAGTCAGGTGGAGGGATTGAAGGTCCGGATGGAGAACCTTCCCCTTGTCAACTGAGATCAGGTCCGGACGGGTTGTAAGCCGTCTCAGGAGCCTGGAGCTCAGGCTGAGGAGATCTGGGTACCAGAACTGGAGAGGCCAGCCTGGGGTTACCAGAATCACCTGTACCTGGTCCCTCTTCACTTTGAGAAGCACCTTGTGGATCAAGGGAAATGGAGGAAAGGCACAGAAGAGGCCCGGGGTCCACGGCCTTGAGAACGCATACCCCTGAGGCGAGCCCCGCTGAGGGGGGCCGGCATGAAACAGCCTCAGCTTCGCGTTCTCCCTGGAGACAAACAGGTTCACCTGATGTGTGCCCCAATGGGAAAATAGATCTTGAACTACCTCTGGCAGGAGAGACCACTCGTGATGCTGTGCCTATCCGGCTGAAGGCATCAGCCAGACTGTTCAAAGCTCCTGCCACATGGATAGCTAGAAGATCTGCCTCCAGGCTGATCACGAGAGACCAAATGCGGAGGGCTTCCTTGCAGAAAGGCAAGGAATGCTTCCCGCCCTGTCGGTTGAGATAGTACATGGTCGTGGTGTTGTCCGTCTGGACCTGAACCACCTGACCCCGTACAAATGGAGTGAAGGCGGTGAGGGCTAGTCGAACCGCTCGAAGCTCCAGCAGGTTGATGTGGCATCAAGACTCTAAGGTCTGAGGAGGTCGGCCCGAGCTCCTCAGATGGGCACCCTAACCCATCAAAGAGGTGTCGGTCGTAAGGATGACCGTCAGCTCGGGGCGGACAAACAGGATACCCTTCTGCAGATGAGCTGGGACAAGCCACCACTGCAGGCCGTCCCACATCTTCTGGGTCATGGTTACTGGCTGGTCCAACGGACCAAAGCACTGTGACCATTGGCGGGCCAGCCCCCATTGCAGGGTATGCATATGCCAGGGTCCCAAAGGACCACACTAGTGCAGGCCGCCATGAGGCCCAGAAGGCGCAGGAAGTCCAGGGCAGGATGCAATTGCCCAACCAGAAATGACTGGATAAAGCAGGAAAGGACCTCGGCCCTGTCCACTGGCAGCCGGGCTCTGGCTCGAAGAGAGTCGAGCTCTGCCCCGATTAACTGAATCACCTGCAATGGCATGAGTTCCGATTTGGCCTCGCTGATCAGGAAGCCAATCTGAGAGCAGACCTGGAGGGCCAGATCTCTGGACCGCTCCACCTCCAACCTGGAGGGGGCTGCTATCAGTCAGTCATCCAGGTAAGGTACACCCGACCCCTGGCGTCAGGGAATGCTGTCACCACTGCCATGCATTTGGTGAAGACTCTGGGACCTGGAGAAAGGCTGAAGGGCATGGCCCGGAACTCGTAAAGAGATCCCTCTGCTCTGAAGCGGAGGAATTGCTGATGAGACGGACGGATTGGGATATGAAAAAACACGTCCTGGAGATCCAGAGAGCAAAACCACATGCCTAGTTCCAATGATGGAATGATCTGAGCCAGAGTGACCATCTTGAAGGTGCGCAGCCTTAGGAACGTGTTCAGGTCATGCAGATCAAGAATGGGGCGCCAGACCCAGTCTGCTTTGGGACCAGTAAGTACCTTGACACAAACCCTGAGTTTGGAGGAGGATCCGCCACCTCGCTGATCGCTTCCTTTTGGAGGAGCAGAGCTATATCAGCTCAACGAGCCTACAGAGAGGCTGCGGAACCAGTAGCCCCCACAAGGGGCGACGGCTCGATAGGGAGGGGTCCGCTCGAATTCCAGAGGCAGACAGCTGCCGACCACTTCCAGCACCCAACGTTCCGTGGCGATAGAGGAAAGAAGTGGCAGAGCCATCCGCACATGGGGGTACCCAGGGAGGGAGTGACAAGGTTGGGGGCGGCATCCCTCAACCCGTCACTGGGATGCCTGGAGGAAGGGCCGGCTGAGGGGCCGCCTGGACCCTTCCTTCCAGGCTTCCTTCAGGAGGAAGCGTCAGACTTGGCCTTGGAGCGCCAAGCATGAGCCTGCTGGCCCTGTTGCTGGTGCTGCTGGGCCGGACGTGCTGCAGGGGCGGAAGGGCAAAAGGGCTTACGCTGCTGCTGGCGACCTTTGTCCTTCTGGGCAGATGTGACAGAGTCCAAGGTGGCAATGGACTTCTCGATCCTCTGGAGATGGCCCTCCACACCAGGCCCGAACAAGTCGGTGCCCAGGAAGGGAACGTCTGCCAGCTTGTGCTGGGTATCCGCCGTGAAGGTGGAGATCCGGAGCCAAGCTCTGCAGTGCATGGCTACTGCGGCTGCTACTGACTGGGCACAAGAGTCGCCAATGTCCAAGGCAGTTTGGAGCTGTTTGGCCACCGCCCTTCCCTGATCCCGCACCTGCTTGACAGTCGTTTGAAGGTCAGCCGGGAGATGAGGAAGCACCTCAGAGGGAACCCATAAGGGCTTGTGAAAAATGTGCCATCAGCAAGGCCGCGCTACCCTGTTGAAGACTTAAGGAGGAGGAGGCAGTGTAAACTTTGCGCCCCGAGAAGTCCAGCTTTTTGGACTCCTTCGTCCGGGGGCTTTCACGTCCCTAGCGTTTCCGGAGCGCCGGAAGACGCTTATCCGTTACCAGCACTTCAGCCGAGGGGTGCTCCGAAAAACCGGAGAGGGAACTGGTGGGGACTGCGTTCCTGCAAACCATCCTGGCCGAAGGCGCAGGACAGGATGCAGGCCGCTGCCACAACTCCAGGGCCGGGCCAACAATAGCTTCAGCCACTGGGAAGGCCTCCGTGGGGGAATCCCCTCGGTCCACAATCTCTGAGAGGGGATATCTGGCCCGTTTTAGAACGGGTTTCAGCTACATCCCAGTGGACTCTGAGATGAGCCAAAGAATCCCCGGGAACAAGGATGGGCTCTTGTCCACTGACTAACCCTCGGAAGATTCCAGGTCGAAGGGCCTGGAATACAAGGAGTCGTCGAACTCAGGAGTCCGCAAACAGCTGCCAGGCACCTGAGCCACCCTCCACGTGCCGAAGCTGATCGGGGTGAGGGTCACCAACAACCTGTGGGGCAAGCCCTGACCTGACTGAGAATCCTTGGTCAGGACCCCAGTCTTTGGTTGCGAGGGCGGTGGTTTCACCACAATGGGTGGAGCAACCGGTTTCGGCAGAGCAATCGGTGCTGGAGTCGGCTCCTCGACTAAGGAGCTGATGGCGACAGCTTGCTTCGGTCGTTCGGACGACAGCCACTTAATGGCTGGTGAAGGCGATGGAGTCGGCTTGTTGCCGGTTAGTAAGAGCTGGTGCCACATCATGTCCTCATAGCGCTGACGCAACTTGCGCTGGAGCCTATCCTCCGAAGAGGACTATTAGGACGAGAGGCCATGCCGCTTTCCATGATGCTGAGACCGAGACCGCCGATGTCGGCGGGACCTACCCAACACGGAGGAGGACCGAGACCTTCAGGATCACTGATGGTGGGTCGAAGAGGGGGAAACCTGCTCATCCCTCTGTTCAGGGTCCTTGACTGGGGACTCGGGCACAGGAGGCACGGGAAAGTCCTTGGTAACCACCAGGGGAACCAGTGAAGAAGGGTTGTCGGCTTTTCCAGTTGACAACCCGTCCAACGGGTCGAGAACAATCTCGACTGCATCGATGGGTGTCTCAGCCGGCTGACCTGACAGGGACACCATGAAGTCAGCAGCCTTAGCTGCAATCTCGACTGAAGTCAAAAGCAGACGCTCCGGGGAACAAGATATCTCCCATTCCCACGAACATCGATGGTGGGACTTACCTTTCGGTTCCTTTTTCTTCGACCTACTCTTCTGAGTCCCTGAGGGCCCTTCTCCCTTGGTGGAGAGGGACTGACATAGCTCCTTAAAGGAAGCAGTGTAGGAGGAGCCCAAGGAGAGTGGGATAAATGCTGACACCGAGGAAGTAGAAGACGTGGCCCGGGCTGCCTCCTCCTCGAGGGCGATTAACTGCTCCAGCTGCTCCACAGAGCCCGAAGCTGCAGACGCCGTCCAACAGGCTTTTTTCGACTTCACCAGCAGAAACCGTTTCTCGGGGCAGCCCAGCTGAAGTCGGCCGCGCGGTCTTCTAGAACCGAAGGTGCAAATGACTTGCACAGATCACAGGCCTGCGGATCATGAGCAAGCCCCAGGCAGTAAACGCACATGGTGAGCGGGTCGGTCCGAGACATCATCTGACCGCAAGGGCACCGACAGAAGCCAGGAGTAGATTTTGAATCCATCGCAGCCGCGAGGGAAGTAGAAGACTTAAGTCTTGTAAACTTTAAAATAATTTTCGGAAAAACCGAAGGATTAGGATCCAGGCCTACAAACGCAGAGCGCTGAGGAGGGAACCTAAGCTTCCAAGTGGTAAGGGAGACATGGCTTGGGGCGGAGCCAAGGGTTTTACCACCCCGAGTGGGTGGGAGGAGCCAGCTTGAAGACTTTCCGGCCCATCTTATAGTGGCAAGGAACTTGCCAGACAGTGTGTATTGAACATATCCACATCCCTAGAAAGTGTACCTTTTGATTCAGTACAAATTCTGAACCACCTTCTGTAGAAACTTAAGATTTATATGCAGAGAGACACTGTCTTTGTGGAAAACTGAATAATGAGGTTAATACACTAGAGCCTGCCGCTCTGAATTTCGAGCAGTGATTGCAACTAAAATTAGCATTTTCCATGACAGGAAACGTAGACCACAACTTCCATCCTGCTCCGAAAGCCACATCAGTTTCTCAAGCACATAATTCAAGTCCCAAGACAGGACTGCAGATCGGCGGTTTCGTCTGAAGAATACCTTTCAGACACATACGGGCCACCTGACTGTGCCACCATACAACCATCAATAGGTGCATGAAAAGCTGATATAGAGGCCAAAAGCACCTTAAGTCAGGAATACTGTAGACCAGAGTCTGACAGTTACAACAAGTTTTCCAGCACAGCATTTATCGAACATGTAAATGGGTCCAAATTCCTGGAAGCAGCCCACAGAGTGAACCACTCATTTCAAAGAAAAGGTAGTGTCTGGTAGAAGGCTTTCTAGCTACAATCAGCACATCCACAACTTGCAGGGATACCCCAAAATGTGCAATGGCTGTTTCTTCAGGAGCCATGCATGCAGAAGTAGGGACTTCATGTCTGAATGGACCAGGCCTATGACAACACACCTCATCACAATGATAGGTGGACAGGAGATTCCACTGCCATCTACTGCAAAAGTGGAAACCATGTCTGGCTAGGCCATGCTGTAGCAAAGAAGATGAGAGTAGCACACTCTGTCCACAGCCTGAACAGCACCTTCTGTTATCAGTGAAGTTGGGAAATGTATCTATCAATTTCGTTGTCCAAAAGGAGGACAGCTCATCTCCCCAGAAAACTCCAAGCACTAGAGTGGACAAGCAGAAAACTCAGTGCTGCATTGTGTGGGGACACAAAAAGGTCCCACTCTGGTCGACCCCATCCTGTAAAGAGGTCGGCTGCCACAGAGATCAACAGTTCTCATTTGAGAATCCTGGACTGTGACCTGCTTATCTTGTTAAGATGTTTTGGAGATGTCCGGCTAACAAGACAGAGGTCGTGGGACAGATCCCATTACCACAATCTCACTAACCATGGGACTTGTAGTGTCCACTGAGAGATTCTCAAATAAAGACTGGCCAGTGGAATCATCCCAACAACCACAGCCAGAAGACTTAGAAGACACTTGCATACCAACTGCGCAGTAGGCAACAAGGTTGCCTGCCCTTTCCTGTGGCAGAAAAATACAGGTTACTCACCTGTAATAGGAGTTCTAGGAATGGTATATGTTGTTCATCCACACTTATTGGCAGGCTCCTTGCCGCTTTAAATCTTGCCGGAAGGTCTTCAAGCTGGCTCCTCCCACCCACCCGGGTGGTAAAACTCTTGGCTCCGCCCCATGGCGACAGATCTGGCCCTGGAAGCTCAGGTTGTGCGTCGGCCGGGAGGTCAGGAGTCGTGTGGATGAACAACATATACCATTCCTAGAACTCCTGTTACAGGTGAGTAACCTGTATTTCTAGGGACATGGATATGTTGTTCATCCACACTTATTGGCAGACTCTAGCAGTTCTCCAGGAGGAGGGAGGGGCAGGCGCTTTTATAATACTTACTTGGGAAATAAGGACTGGAGAAACGAGGCCCCAAAACCAGCATCCCGCGTGACTCAAGGTCGATGTGGTAATGGGTAATAAAGGTGTGTGTGACTTCCAGGTAGCAGCCCCAGATTTCTGATAGGGACGCCCTGGAAGCAGCCACCGATGCAGCAGTATGATGGGTAGAATGAGCTCTTATCCTCTGGGAGGCTCCATGCCCGCCAACTCATAGCAGCGATCTATGCAGGAGGTGACCCACCTGCCTATCGTCCGCTTGGCTGCAGGTCTGCCAGATGCGGCTCAGCGTAGGTGACAAACAGACGGGCACAATCCTCTCTGACTTCAGCCGCGGGCCCTTATAATAAGCGAGCCTTCTAGGGTCTAGAGTATGAAGCCTATATTCGCCTCCGAGGTGGACTGGGGTAGAACACCGCAGAGTCAGCACCTGGTTAAGGTGAAACTCCGACACCACCTTCGGAAGGAATTTCGGGTGGGGGCGCAGGACAACCTTGTCCCTGTGGAAGACCAGGTAAGGAGACTCGATGGAAAGCGCCTGGAGCTTTCCCATCCTTCTGGCTGATGTGATAGCCACCAAGAAGGCGGTCTTCCACGACAGGTGACAGAGTTCACACCTGTGCATTGGTTCGAATGGCTTGCCCATGAGCTTTGCCAGTACCAGCGTAGATCCCACGGAGGTGGAGGTTCTCGCACTGAGGAAATGTGATCAAGGCCTTTGAAAAGCGCCTGACCACCTTTCTCTGCGCCATCGACTGCTTCCCGGCCCGCGCCTGTAAGCAGAGATGGCTGCCAGGTGCACCTTTAGGTCACGACTCAAGCCCTTGACTAGAAAGGGACCATAAATAGTCCAAAATGCTTCTACAGAACAGGAGGAAGGGTCCAAGCCCTGCCCTGACACCAAATGGAGAATCTCTTCCATCTGAAGGCGTAACATTTTCTGGTCGACTCACGGGACGCCTCAACTACATTGAGGACCTCGTCGGAAGACCCAAGGCCTGGAACTCTAGCCAGGAACCAGGTCATTAGGTGCAGGGATTGAAGGTCCGATGGAACACCTTCCTGATTGACTGAGAGCAGGTCCGGGCGAGCCGGAAGCTGCCTCGGGAGCCTGGAGCTGAGGCTGAGGAGAGCTGGGTACCAGAACTGGCGGGGCCAGTCTGGGGCTATCAGAATCACCTGCGCCTTGTCCCTCCTTGCTTTGAGAAGCACCTTGTGAATCAAGGGAAATGGGGGAAAGGCGTAGAAGAGGCCCGGGGTCCACAGCCTCGAGAAGGCATCCCCCTGCAGCGAGCCCTGCTGAGGGGGGCCGGCATGAAACAGCCTCAGCTTCGCGTTCTCCCTGGAGGCAAACAGGTCCACCTGAGGTGTGCCCCAGTGGGAGAACAGACCTTGTACTACCGGCAAGAGAGACCACTGTGAGATGCAGCCCTATCCGCCCAGGGCATCGGCCAGGGTGTTGGAGGCTCCTGCCACATGAATGGCTAGAGATCCGCTCCAGACCGCGCACGAGTGACCAAATGCAGACAGCTTCCTTGCATAGAAGCATGGAGCGCGTCCCGCCCTGGCGGTTCAGGTAGTACATGGTCGTGGTATTGTCCGTCTGGACTCGGACCACTTGACCCCGGAGAAACGGAGCAAAGGTGGTGAGAGCTAGGCGAACCACTCAGAGCTCCAGCAGGTTGATGTGGCATCGGGACTCCCCGGGGACCAGAGGCCGTGCACTCGGTGTTCCCCCAGATGGGCACCCCAACCCATCAGAGAGGCATCGGTCGATAGAGAGACCGTCGGTTCAGGGCGGACAAACGGGATGCCCTCCTGCAGATGAGATGGAACAGTCCACATCTCCTGGGTCACTATCACTAGCTGGTCCAATGGATCACAGCGTTGTGACCACTGGCTGGCCAGTCCCCACTGAAGGGGGCGCATGTGCCAGCGGACCCAACAGACCACGCTGGTACAGGCCGCCATGAGACCCAGGAGGCGAGAAGTCCTGGCATGCATTGCCCAACCAGAAATGATTGGGCAAAGGAGGTAAGAACCTCGCCCTGTCCGCCGGAGCCGCGGTTTGGCTCAAGAGAGTCGAGCTCTGCCCCGATGAACAGGATCACCTGCTCGCCTTGAGTTCCACTCTGGCCTCGTTGATGAGAAGGCCGACTAGAGAGCAAACCTGGAGGGCCAGATCTCTGGACCACTCCACCTCCTGTCTGGAGGGGCTGCTATCAGCTAATCGGTCCAGGTAAGGGCACACCGGACCCTCGGCGCAGAGAATGCTGTCACCACTGCCATGCATTTGCTGAAGACCCTGGGAGCTGGAGATGGCCAAGGGCATGCTTGGAACTCGAATAGGATCCTCAGCTCAAGCGTAAGGAATCGCCGATGTACGGACGGATAGGACGTGAAAGAACGCTGCCTGTAGGTCCAGAGCAGAACCACACGCTTGTTCCAGAGATGGTATTATCTGTGCCAGAGTGACCATTCTGAAGGTTCGAGACCTTAGGAACTTGTTCAGGTCATGCAGGTCGAGAATGGGGCGCCAGCCCCGTCCCGCTTCGAACCAGGAAATACCTGGACACGAACCCCAGGTCTGGGGGGTCCTCCACCTCCTTTATCACCTCCTTTTGGAGGAGGAGAGCGATGTCGGCTCGACGGAGCCGCCAGTGAGGTTGCGACCCCGAGGCCCCAGAGGTGTGACGGTCTGAAGGCGGGGCCTGCTCAATTCTAGAGGCAGGCCTTTTCCCACCACCTCAATACCCACCTGTCCGTGGTAACAGCGGACCAGGCGGAAAGGAAGTGTCGGAGCCGTCCCCCCACGGGGGGAACCAGGGGTAAGGTGACGGGGATGGGGGCGACACCCCTCAGCCCGTCACTGGGCAGGCTTGGAGGAGGGACCGGCCGAGGAACCTCCTGGGCCTTTTCCTCCCTGCTTCCTGTTGGAGAAGCCGACGGCTTGGGTTTGGGATGCCAGACGAGCCTGCTGGCCCTGACGCTGTTGGGCCAGGCGTGGCCGCAGGCGCAGAAGGACGAAAGGGCTTAGGCTGTGGCTTCAGCCTTGTCCTTCTGAGCAGAAGAGACCGAGTCCAAGGTAGAATTGGACTTCTCGATCCTCTGCAGGTGACCTTCCACCCCAGGGTCAAGAGGTCAGTCCCAAAAGGAAACATCCGCCAACTTGTGCTGGGTATCCAGGTAAAGGTGGATATCTTCAGCCAAGCCTGACGACGATGGCCACTGCGGCCGCCACCCACCTGGCACATGAGTCCCGATGTCTAAAGCAGTCTGAGCTGCTGTTTGGCCACTGCTCCTGCCCTGGTCCCGCACCTGCCTGACCGTAGTCTGCAGATCCGCGGGAAGATGAGGGACGACCTCATCCAGGGAGCCCAACAGGGCATGAGAAAAATGTGCCATGAGGATGGCCGAACTGGCCTGACAAAGGCCGAGAGAGGACGCAGCATAGACTTTTCGCCCGGCATAATCCAATTTCTTGGATTCCTTGTCGGGAGGTTTGTCCACATCCCTGGCGTTCCCGGCACGCCGGAAAACGCTGTCGGTAACCAACCCCTCAGCAGAGGGGTTCAAAACCGGACAGGGAACCGGGGACCGATACTTCCTGGCCATTCTGGCCGGGCGAGGGCAGGAAGCAGGGCGCTGCCAAAGCTCCAAGGCCGGACCCACTATGGCCTCGCCACCGGAAAGGCCTCCTCAGAGAATCCCTCGGTCCAGAATCTCCGTGAGGGATACCTGGCTCGATTAGGAACGGGCTCGAGCTTCATCCCGTGGACTCCGAGATGAGCCGAAGAATCCTAAGAAGGACGAGGGCTATCGTCCACTGACTGTCCTCCCGAGGACTCCAAGTCCATGTGCTTGGAGAAAAGGGAGGAATCATCCTCGACCCGAAGAGTCCTCAAAGAGCTGCTCGAGCTCTGAGCCACCCCTCCACCTGCCGAGGTTTATCGGAGTGAGGGTGATAGACAGCCTATGGGGCAAACTCACAGTCGATTCGAGAATTTTTGGTCGGAGCCCCAACTAACGGCTGTGGAGGTGGAGGTTCCACCAGAATCGTGGGCAGCTGGAATTGTCAACAACCGCCTGGAAACAGGCCTCGGCCAACGAGGGTTGTTTCGCCGCCTCCAGTGACAGCCACTAATGGCCGGGAAGACTGGGTCGGCTTATTCCCGTCAAAAGGAGCTGTTGCCACATGAGCTTTCATACCCGACGCACTTGCGCCAAGCCTCCCTCGTCCGAGAGGTGAGGAAGAGCGGCGCGGCGCTGGCTGTCGCTGTGCCGACCGCCATGACGGGCGGATCGGCTGACCGCAAGGATGTCCGAGACCGAGAGTCTCGACTAGGCCGAGGAAGGCGAGAGAAGTGTCGGAAATCGCACTTTCGCTTGACGATCCTGCATCAAGGCTCGGAACCGGAGGCACAGTCGAGTCAGACGGATCCTCAACCCCACCGGGGAACCTGGGAGAGGATTCTCAGCTTCCAGCCGATAACCCGCTCTAACTGATCGAGAAATCTCGACCGGCCGACGGGAGTCTCGGTCAACTGGCCTGACGGGACACCGTGAGACCAGTGGCCGAGCTAAGGGGTCGATCAAGTAGACTGTCGATGCGAAGGAGGGGGATCTTTCCCTGGCTCCCAAAAGCGCCGGCGGTGAGACTTACTTCTTGCTCTTTTGGACCTGGAAAAAGGGTCCAGAAGTTGGACCTCACCTTTGTCGAGAGGGTCAGACAAAGCTCCTTGAAAGAAGCCAGCACGAGGCACCGAGAGAGCGGGACAAATGCCGCAGCCGAGGTAGAAGCGCCCGCCGCCTTCCTCTTCGAGGGGCGCATCATCTGCTCGAGCTGATCCACCGAGCCCGCCCGCCGCGACACCGCCTACCGGGCTTTTTCTCATTTCACCGTGAATTACTGGGCGCCCAATTGTAATCGGGCAGCACGGTCTTCAAGGACGAGGCTGAAAGGACGACGCAAGTCCCAGGCCTGTACATCGAGCCAGGCCTGCCAGCAGACGGACGTGAGTGCGGATCCGTCTCTAGACATCTTCTGGTTCGCAAGGGCACCTCCGGAAACCGAGTCGATTTGTCCATCGTGAGCCGTGAGGAAAAGACCAAGTCTTTTAGCAAAAACTTTTGATTTTAACTTCAAAGAATTAGGAACCAGTCTTATACGCAGAGCGTTAAGGAGGGAACCTGAGCTTCAAGGTAAGGAAGATCTTAGCGTCATGGGCGGAGCAAGAGTTTTACCACCCGGGTGGGTGGGAGAAGCCAGCTTGAAGACCTTCCGGCAAGATTTAAAGCGGCAAGGAGCCTGCCAATAAGTGTGGATGAACAACATATCCATGTCCCTAGAAACAACCATTCTTTGCACCTTTTTCCAAAAACTGCTCCTATGTATTGTAGTAGCTGATGGGGGTCATCACAGCCTTTGACACATGTACTGTGACTCCCAAATACTTGTACAAGTGCCTTATCTGAGACATTATGTGTAGGACAGTTTCCTTGGAAGACATTCAACAACCAGTCATCCAGACAGGGAGAGACATACAGGCCTTTGCAGTGAAGGGTTGTTGCCACTGCTGCTCAAGCAGCTGGTAAAGACCAGAGGTGCAGAAGCCAAGCCAAAGGGCAAGACTCTCAACTGGTAATACCACTTTCTAACATAAAGTGGAGGTATTGCCTGGGAGTGTTTCTAATCCTGATATGAAGTTATGCCTCCTTTATGTCCAGGAAACAAAGCCAGTCCCCTGTTCGTAACAGCGGAATGATAGCTTGCAATGTTGTAAGCTCCCTGTTATTGTTTCAGATAAAGGGAAAATCATGAAAATTACATGCCTACTGTAATTCTGATCTTTCTGTGCATCTTCATCATTCATCACCTCTGGGTTAAGTGGGTGGAGGTCACGACCCCGCTGGAGCTCCTTTTTTTTTGAATGGGTGGAGTCGACGTACCATCGGCACCACCCTAGAGGCCGACGCACTGCGTGGCGGTCACGGGTTGGCCGTCAGATGTTGTCAACCCGGCCCTGACACCAGTTCTGAGTCGCCGTAGAGTAAGAATGGCTGGGGGGGGGACAAGGGAGTCCAAGGGACAGATAAAAGAATAGATATACAAACTAAAAGGAGAAATAAACGACAGAGGACAGAAGAAAGCTGGAAATCTAAGGAATTGGAAGGGCCCAATCTCTGGAAGTAGAAGAGGAAGGAAGGAAGGAGGAGGGAGGAATTTAGAAGTAATGATGTTTTGGGAGAGACATACCCTGAAACATTGACCTGTCTCCAGATTTTATAGGAACTGTGAAGGAGTAGCCAGAAGGCTATACTGCCAGAATTCAAGGCACAGAATCACAGGCAATAACTCCAACACAAGCAGAAGCAGCTATTCTGGAAGAAAAGACATGATATAGGGCAATACCCCCCTCCTTGAAATCAAATTTTGGTGTAAGAAAACTAGTTTCTTAAATTAATTTGAGGGTTGAGTCCTAAAGGACAGAAACAAGGGAGAAAGCTGACATGGAGAGAGGGAGAGAGAACAGAAGTGAGGGCAGCCACCAACCCCCACCCCACAGGGGTGGAGCCAAGGCACTGAGAAATGAAGTGCCCTCTATCCTGACCACTCTCCCCCTTAGAATGTAAAACATCCCCCTATCTGCCCAAGGTCACCCCACTCCTGATCAACAGAAAGCAGGGGGGGACAGAGAGGGAGGAGGACCCAGAAACTGAGGCCCCAGGGGGATGGAGGGTGGGATTGTGATGAATGGTGAAGATACACAGAAAGATCAGAATTACGGTAGGTACGTAATTTTCATCCCTTGTCTGTGTCAATCTTCACGATTCATCACCTCTGGGTGAGTGCCGAGCCCCCCCGAAGGGGGCCTGAACTCTAAACGACCAAGTCCCTTAGCTCTCAGTGGATGGCACACCGAGAGAGAGAGAGAACCTTCATGGGTCTGGAGAGGCCAGAGACTGGGAAGAGTGAGATGGGGACCCCCTGGAAGGGATAAGAGGTTACTCCAACAGATGCCGACTCACCCTACGGGAGAAAAGATGGGTTCTCTGGTAAGCGGAGGAAATCACCCTATGCCGAGCCAAGGGTGACAACCGGGAAAGACGCAGCCATGCCGTCCGCCTAGTGCAGATCGCTGTCCCTACGACCCTGGAAGCTACCTCATTGGCATCGTAAGATGCCCTCGCTTGGTGCCTTGCTAGCTCCAGGCCACGTGCAGAGAGTGCAATGACTTGTCTGTTAACCTCCGTATCAGGCATCGAGGCTAGGAGTTGACCTAGCCTGGACCACAGGAACCTATCACAGGTAGTGTAGTGGGCCTGATGTGCAGATATTGAAAGGAGCAACCATGCAGCGTAGAAAGTCCTCCTACACCAGAAGTCAAAATCCATGGAGTCCGCATCTGAGAACCAGTCATGGTGAAGGGCGCGAAGCCCATCAGGAGTGTCCAGTTGCGTCAGTCCTGACCGAGGATGAGGCAAACTACCTGAGACTGGGGAGACTACATCTGGCGGAGATCCCTAGGGCTGGGACCCGAACAGGGTCTCTGCCAGAAATGCAATGATAACTCCCGAAAGGAAGCAGGCCAGGGAGGCACTACAAGAGTGTCCGCACTGAAATCGCCTAAGAAGGCATGCGTCGAGTGCTCCGGATTGTGCTGAGTGGGCGGGGTGATATGCAGGCCCTCCAACATCCTCACGTGGGAACGCTGATACTCCGCGAGAGCAGCAGCAGGGGAGATGTGGACAGATGGTTCCTCTACTCCCACAGAGGAGGATGAAGTAGTGGAGGACCTCAAAGATTCAGTGGCTGGTTGCTCAGAGGGAGGTTGGAAAACCTGCCTGTCCATGGCACTAATGTAAGAGGGGAAATGAGCAGCCAAAGCCCTGAACTGCTCCCAGGAGAGAGGTCCGCTAGGGCCAAGAATGCCTGGGGCAGTAGGAGAAGGTGGCAGAGGAGTTGGGGCAGAGCCGACAACAGGAATAGGCTGTCCTCTGCCTGGGCCAGAGAGCACACCTGGAGCCCCAAGGGAAGAGGGAGCTCCAGAAAACAACAGCCGACAGCTGGTCAACCATACTGGAACTGCCTAGGCTGTGCCCTGAAGATTCCTCCCCGTGAGGTGACAGGGGCTGTGGAACTCCAAAAGGATGGTCCCCTGCCTCCAAAGAACAGGGCCCTCTCAAGGAGACTGAAAAGGAAGGGCGAAGGTCCGCACTACGACTCCTTCTGGAGCCCGGGTGGGTCCCAGAAAAGGGTCGCCGTGTTGAACCCCTACCCCTCGACCCCTCAGAGTTCGATAGAGTCCTTCTCCTAGGAAATGCCAGCCTAGGTAGCTTGCAACTCTGGTCAGTCCCCGAAGGGACTATCCAGGGAGCCAGCACCCTCCTCTCCCATGGGTGCCCCGATCAGCCCCAAAGCTGGGCGATCCATGCACACCACCTGAGGGAGTACCACCACTGAGGGATCAGAAAACCCTCCGAGACCAGGCTGCAGAGCAATAGTGGCCTGCACCACTGCCTGCTGGTCAGCACCCCGACCCTCGACCCGGAAGCAACTGTCTGCTCCTCAGAGGGGGTCTGGTTCCGGTCTGCTGAGGACACTACCAGGGTGTCCACGTGATTGGCCAACTCCAAAGAGTCAGACCGCCTGTCTGACTCAGAGTTCGACTCCTCCGAGGAGGAGGTGGAGACCGAAGTCCAGTGCCAGATGGTACGCGGACACCTGCTGCCATCCCGACTGAATGGGGTACCAGTCCGGGGGACTGCACCAGAGTCTGCGCCGAAGCCCCCAACCGCACTGCGAACGGTACAAGAAGCAGACACAGCACAGACAGCGGCAGCAGTATCGGAGCCGGAGCCTGTCATGGCGCTGCCCCGACCCATGGTGCCGCAAGTGGCGTCTAGGTCAGAGATGGGGCCGACGACAGCCCAGACAGCTATCTCGGCACCGAGAGCAGTAACTCCCATGGCGCCGTGTCCTCACTCGGCACCGCAAGCGGCACCAGAGCTAGACATGGCGCATGCTCAGCTTCGGGCGAGAAACAGTCGAGGACGGCACCGTAGAGCCTCCCACTGCGCAGTCAGCACCATTGGAGCCGCGAATGGCACTGACAGCAGAGACGGCACTGAGCAACGCAGACCACAGCGCCATCAGAGCCCCCGAGGCCCAGGACGGCGCCGACCCAGGCTTCCCAGCCCGAGGAAATGACACCAAGGGCACCTTCACCTCTGAAGGGGCGACTGTCAATGGGGTGCCTCCCGTCCGCCCCCCAAGGGGGACGGACTGGGCCTCCAGCACCATGGAAGGGGCCTTTGCAATGGCGAGGCTACTAGGAGCAGAAGCCCCGCCTCCTCCTCGGTCCATACAGAACTGGGAGGGGACCCAGAGGAAAGGCAGAGAGATTGTGGCTCGGCCAGAAGAGTGCGCGCCCATCCCCGAAAGTCGGCGGAACTCAGCCAACTTTCCATGGGCGTTGTTCGATGACACGAAGGTCCATGGAGAAGCAGGCGTTGCACAAATCCATGTCGTCGAAGCGGACCAAGACATGCGAGGCAACGGTCATGTTGGTCGACGACTGAGTACGACGTACGCATTGCGGGCACAGTTGCATGGGGGGTCATCCCTGCCTTCGAAAATTTCTTGCCCCCCCCCAACTGAGACATGACCTATGGAAAAACAAGCTAAACAAAGACTCGACATCGCTAACAAATAAATAAAAGTAACAGTCTTACCAGTGGCATAGAGTGTTGGCGAAACATTGAACCGGCAGGAAATTAAGGCGATGTCAAATAATCGGCGTCAACGGACTCAGCATCGAGAGAAATTGGAGCCAAAGTCTTTTAAGTAGACAGAAGGCCTCTTGCGCAGCAGAACTTCCCATGAGGTGCGACCTCTATGGCAGGAGACGAAGAACTGGCGGGAGGGGCGGGCCGACGTCACCCTAACGGCCATGCCCAAGGAGCACGCAGTGCTTCGCCTCGAGGGCGCTTAATGGTACGCCGACTCCGCCATCCAAAAAAAAAAAAAAAAAAAGAGTCTCCCACAGGGTCGTGACCTCCGGCCACTTAACCCAGAGGTGATGAATGGTGCAGATTGACACAGATAAGATCTGCCACTTAAAACCTCTCCTTGATGTAATGTTTGGAGTGGAGGTATCCTGCAAACAATCATGCTGAACCAGTTGTGCCAGAGCCACCAATACCTACCATTTTAGCTGCTTCTGTATGGGCACCTAGGGGAAGGCGACCTGGCACGGCGTCCTCTCCGCTACTCTACCTTGCTGACATTAGGTAGGACTACTTCTAGCAGCAGGTCAGTGATAGGAACCCCTCCCATTACCTCTAGCTGGAAAGGTATACTGGGACTTGACAGACCTTGGATTAATGCTGGATGTCTGAAGACCCTTTAGGGCTTCTTCCACATCATAATCAAACAGTTCTGTCCCTCCAAAGGGGGCCTTTAAATTTGCTTGTTGCACATCATTTGAAAAACCAGCAACCCTGAGCCAAGAATATCACCCCATACAAATGCCAGAAGCAGTAGCCCTTGCAGAGGTATCAGAGAACTCACAGGCTGAGCTGAGCAAAATTTGTCAACCTCATCACCAGCCGTTATAGTGTTAAGTAACTCATTCTTGGCACAGCCCTCAGGTAAAGCCTGGGCTGCAGCTTCTGCAGTCTGCACAGGCTATTTTGATATTTGATCATAAATTTGCAGTTCTAAGGCATAGTGGGGGAGAGGCATAAGTACACTTGCCCATCACATCCAGACTCCTAGATTCCTTATCAGGAGGCAACGTACTCATGTGTTTAGGTGTGTAGCCCTATCATGAGCAGCCATTACGGCTACAGAGTCGGTTTCTGACTGGTTAGCATAAGAAGGCTAAGCAGATGGGGCTGGAAACTGCTCATCAGTCCTTCTGGTACTGCAGGCAGTGAGTTTAGACTGCACCATGCAACAAAGATGGCATCCTCTATCTCGTCATCCATGTCCCTATCGATAACGGGAACTGCAGTGTGCCCCGGGGGCACTGGTGGCTTCTGAGAATGAGGATGCTGTACTGTGCTATTAGCATGCATAAATGGTATTTGAGAGCTCTGAGGCCCCATCAACAGGGTAGCTGCCTACATATGTAAGCCAGGCAGAATGCATCATGTCACCTCTGAAAATGACGCCAGCACAAATTGAGAGTTGACGCCAGTACCCTGGACAGGGTGAGGCTACTTGTGTCAATGACAGACCTTGACCCGACAACAATGACACTGTACTGTCCACAGTAGGTACAGCAGTGCCCAAGCCAGACCCAGACCTTGGTGTCTCATCGATGGTTGGGAGGGCTATAGAAAATGCTGCCAGAGCAGTCAATGACTTAGTAGAATTACCTGGTCTTACTGGCAACTGGGACCTCACTAGTGAAGCAGATCTCTCTCTCTCTATGCTTCTACTGGTGGCTCAACAAAGAGGCCACGGTGCCAATTATTCTCAATCCCAGTGGTTCCGCTTTGGTGGCAGTTTCTTGGCTGACAGCAAGGCTGCAACAGCTTTTTGGACCTGGTTTCTTCTCTCTGATTATTAATCTGTAGGAGAAGGTAATTTTTCTAGATCTTTCTTTCGGTGTTGCCTTGTAGCTTCGTTGAAGCTCTGGCAAATCTCACAAATCCTCCCATTGTGGGAAAGGCCCAAGCAGCACACAGTGTGTATCTCTCTGTAAATTTTCTCTCAGCACTTACAAAACCAAAATAAAATGTCTTTCTACTTTGGCAGCATGGAAATCCGACAAAATACACTTCTACGGAAAGCAAAAATAATAAGCAAAAATGGCTAGTGGATGTTTCCTTCAGCAGATCTAATGAGGCTGATTGACAGGAAAAGAACTGAGGAGTGATGGGGCTATCTATGTTTATATGGACATTAATGCAGAACATTGCCAAGGGCAGCCCTCGGCTAGTAAAAGCTCCTATGTCGTCCTAGTGCCTGGCAGCTACAGTTCCAAGGTATGGAGTAATGGAGAAGATATCCTCAAAGATCTATGGTTACAAGTGAGTAACCCAATCTCTAGGAGCATGGCTACAGTTCATTTATCCACACAATGACAGACTTCCAGCAGTTCTTCAGGAGGAGGGGGCAAGGCACACCCCACTAC
Organism: Neoceratodus forsteri; assembly: GCA_016271365.2. NCBI lineage: Eukaryota > Metazoa > Chordata > Ceratodontiformes > Ceratodontidae > Neoceratodus > Neoceratodus forsteri. Next base: position 820,136,551 of record CM028137.1, on the reverse strand, counting down.
TTGGCGAACAGAGACTGAAGAATCGAGGACCTAAAAGCAGCATCCAAACGAGACTTCAGGTTCATGCTGCAATGGGAGATGAAGGTGTGTACTGACTTCCAGGGGGCAGCCCTACAGATCTCCTGAATAGGGATGTCCCTGGAAGCAGCCACCAAGGCAATGGTATATCTGGTTGAATAAGCCACCCCACGGGAGGCTCCATACCAGCCAACCTATTAAAGAGGTTGACATAGAATGTAATCCACCAGCCAATCATCCACTTTGCTGCCAGACTGCCAGGTGTGGCTTCAGCGTATGTCACAAACAGCTGGCCAGCCTTGCCCTGAATTCCATCTATGTAATCCATACAGCAGGAGAATGCCCCTTGCATGTCCAGAGTATGGCACCTGTGGCTGGCCTTTGAAGATGGGTACATAAAATACACTGGAAGGGTTATCACCTGGTTGAGGTGGAACTCCGATACAACCTTGAGGAGGAATTTCGGGAGGCAGTGAAGGACTGCCTTGTCCCTGTGGAAGACCAGATATGGAGACTCCACTGAGAATGGCTGGAGCTTATTAATCCTTCTGGCTGAAATGATGACTACCAAGAAGGCCAACCTCCATGACAGGTGTGACATCTCACACCTGTGCAAAAGTCTCAAAAGGCTTGCCCATGAGCAAAGCCAGTGCTAGCAGTAGTCCTAAGGTGGCTGTGGTTCATGCACCAGAGGTGACAGGTGGTCTAGGCCTTTAAAAAAGAAAATGACCAACCACCTTCTCCTGGGCCTTTAACATACCAGCCTGTGCCCAGTATGCAGAGATGGCTGCCAGGTGCACCTTGATAGTCACTTGCCCCCGTGCCTGGTATGCAGAGATGGCTGCCAGGTGCACCTTGAGGGTCTTTGCTCACTTCCCAAGCTGGGAGAGGGACCAATGGTACTCAAGGATACTAACCACAGGGTAGGCAAGGGGATCAAGCTCCTTCCCCGACATCAAATGGAAACCTTTTCTTTTTAAAGGCACTGCACTGGCAAGGAACTCTTTCCAGGACGCCTCCACAAAACAGAGCACATTCTTTGAAAGACCTAAAACCTTGAACTTTAGCTGCTCAGGAACCAGGCCGTGAGGTGCAGGTGCAGGACCTTCCCATCTATTTGTGGAAAAAAATAAAGGCAGGTAAGCACTCAGGTGGTGGTGCCAATCCAGAAAAGCACTTCAGTGTAGGTCCATGGAGCAGACCACACTCACCCTTCTCAAATCAGGAAGAAGCAGGAAGTCACTCATTCTTTTCAGGTGTGTTTATTCAGCCATCAAAAAGCATGTCATACAGAAAGACCAGTGGTGCTCCTATGAGCACCACACCTTATGTTTCACTCATTGAAAATGAAAATTACGTACCTACCGTAATTGTTGATCTTCTCTTGTACCTTCACCATTCATTACTGCTTGGGCAGTGCCGAGGCGCGACCTGCCACGGAGATTTATTTATTTATTTATTTTTGAGTCGCTCCAACAGCACCGCCCCCAAGAGTGGGACGCGCTGCGTCATGCGCGAGGGGCGGCCGTTAGGTGCCACAGACTCCTCCTCCATTTCAGTTCTGGTAGCTGCAGAGGCAAAAACAAAGGGTAAGGAAAAGGGAGAGCGAGGCAAGAGAGCCGAGGGACAGAAAAAGGAAAGGATATAAACTGAAAAAGGAATAAGCCGGTAGAGGACAGAAAGAAAGAGAGAGAATGCCTACCCTAATGGACCGCAGGTCCTCACTTCTGGGGTGGTTCCAAGGGAGGAACAAATAAAGAGAAAGAGAAAAAGGGGGAAGAAGAAGAAGAAGAAAGGGAAGGAAACAAGAGATGTTGGGAGGGGAGAACACTGCCCATAGATATACTGGTTGAGAGGCATACAAGCTCGGAACCAAAAACAAGGGAGCAAGAATCCCTCCTGATAGGACTGAGAGAAGGTTCGACTGAACCGCTTGTACAGATTAGACACAAAGGGCAGATTCTCTAACCTCCCGTCATCCCAACCCCCTACATTCTAGCTGACAGCTCACAGACTGCCCAGGGAGAAATTCTGTTCTGGAAAGAAAGCGCCCAACTAGGAAAGGGAATAAGCCCTTTTGTACCTTGTTAAGTGCTAACACAGATGTGTGTGGGGAGGGGGTAAGCACTACAGAAGGCAGCTTAGTATAAAAGGATAGAGTGGGAACTCAATCGGACTCCCTGAAGGCAAGGCAGGAACAACAGCTCAAGGTAAATGAAGTGCCAGAAGCACCAACCAGAAGAAGCAGACACAATATTAATTAATAACTGCTAGAGGGAACCTGAAAATTGGGGCCGAGCCATAGAGGGACGGTCTCTTCAGCTCTGAACTGAACAACATGGCTAAGAAGCCAAGAGGTCACCCCTAGGGGCAATCAGAAAGAGTTCCCTCAGGATAGAATAAATCCTACTCGTTCCCCTTTACCTTGAGGAAAAAGGATCCGTCCACAGAAGAACGGAAAATCAAGACAGGGATTTTTTTTTTTGGCTTAATGGCCAACGAGGAAGGGAGAGGAACTAGTAGGGAGGGGGAGACGCCGCAGTAGGAGGCCACTGAGGGGAAGGTGGGAGGGTATCAGTAATGAATGGTGAAGATACAAGAGAAGATCAACAATTACGATAGGTACGTAATTTTCATATCTTCCTTGTCAATCTTCACCCATTCATTACTGCTTGGGTGAGTACCAAGCCCCCCACCCCCCCGGTGGATAATGGAAACCCTGAGGGAACAAGCCCATCAGCCTCCTGCTGGTGGGAAACAGGAGGGGAAGACCCTGGGCTAATCAGACAAGAAGCCTATGGCGGAGAAGAGCTAAGAGGTGTCCCCCAGGGACGGAGGAAGCCCCTGCAGAAGCCTCCTAGCTCTGGAGGAAAAAAGACAGGTCCCCCAGAAAGCGGAGCGAATCACCCTAAGCCGGGCCAGGGGTGATAACCTTGATAGACGAAGCCATGCCGTCCGTCTAATTGAGATCGCTGTCCCTGGAAGCCACTTCGTTGGTGTCGTAAGATGCCCTTGCTTGGTGTCTTGCCAGCTCCAGGCCTATAGCAGAGAAGGCAATGGCCTGTCTAGATTGCTCCAAATCAGGCACTGATGCTAAAAGCTGGGATACCATCGACCATAAATGCTTATTGTAGGCAGCATGGTGCATCTGATGTGAGGCAATGCACAGCATCACACAAGAAGAAGAGAACACCCTTCTCCTCCACCGGTCAAATTGTAAGGAATCTGAATTCGGTGGGCGGTCGTGCGCCAGGCGGGAGTTTCTAGGAATGCCAATCCCGAAAGCAGGTTGGGAAGGGAACCTAGAGACTCCAATGGGGCAGAATACCTCCTCCTGCAGTCTGCTGGGGCTGGAACAGGGATGGCTGGTGACTGCCAGGAACGGATAGACGCCTCCTGGAAAGGAATACGCCAGGACAGTACCACCAAATGCTGGGCACTGAATTCACTGAGGAATTCATGCGTCTCCCGTTCAGTATTGTTGCGCCTAACAAAGGAGATACGAAGATCCCTCACCATCCTCGAAAAGAATCGCTGATATTCAGTGAAATCAGCATCGGAGGAGAAATGAGCAGGGGGTTCCTCTCCCTCCGAGGAGGAAGACGAGGATGATGGGGAGCTCGAATGTCCAGAGGACTCCTGCGGCGGTGGGGATAGGTGAAACACCTGCTTATGCATACATCTAACGTACGAGGGGAAGGCCACTGCAGAGCCTCTGAACGTCTCCCAGGATAATGGGCCCATTTGACCGACATGGCCTGGGAGAGAGGGGGGTGGCTGCAGAGGAACAGGAGAGGGGCACCTATGACAAGGCAGCTGTCCTCTGCTGAGGCTCTGAAATCCGAAAATGGAGCATGAGCTGTCGGGATCCCAGACAACAAACCAGGTCGCAGAACGGAACCCTGGGGATGCGAAGCCTGGAACAGCCTAGTAGGGGATCCTCCCCTGTGACGAACCTGGGGCTGCATAGGTCCAGAAGGGCAGCCCGCAGCAATGACACCAGAAGTGTCCCTGGAGCCCGAGAGGGAAAGATGGGGCCCAGCGCTACAGCTCTTACCCACACCCCGAGGGGTGGCAGGTGAAGACCAAGGCGTCTCAACCCGGTCTCTCAAACCCCCCGGACTCTGAGAACGCCCTCTTCTTCGACCCCAGTGACAACCCACCCCAAGCAGGTGCAGCAGCACCAAGATCGGCCGCTACCACAACCCCCTCAGGAGGATGAGCCCCTTCCCCTGCCTCTACGCCATCCCCCTCCCGGGACCCCAGTTCACCCCCAGCCTGGGAGGACTCAGAAGATGACAGCAGAGGAGACAGAGGAATAGGCAGACTGGGCAGCCTAGCACCTCGTCTCACTGGAGACCCAGACTCCGAAGAGTCAGGGTGCCTGGATGGTCCATGTCCGAATCACCCTCCTCCGAGGAAAAAGGGACCAGCTGGACCTCAATACTGGCCACCCCAGGGGTCTCCAGAGAAATGGCGCCACGAACGACACCGGTGCCAGCTGCAGTGCCAGGCAGCTTCGGCACACCAGATACACCAGAACCCAGCCCTGACTCACCAATGGCAACAGGACCCGAAATGGCGCCGCCAGAATGAGCCAATATGGCACCGCGAACAGCACCGCCCCAATCACCGGCACTGCAAACGGCACCAGGATCCGGAACAGCGCCAGAGAGCAGTGTCGAGGGTCCACCAGGCCCAACAGATCTGGGCCTCGACACTGGGGGAGCCAGCACCTCCAAGAGTGACTGCCGAGGCGGTGTCTCCACCACGGTCCGGGTGGGACTGCAGCGTCTCTCCTCCCCCACACTGCGAAGAGGCCTCCTCCTCGGCAAGACCAGAAATGAGAGACCTCCTCCTCTCCAGACTGTATAGGACTGGGAGGGGACCCAGAGGAAGGGTCTAAAGATCTTACCTGGGAAGCCCTGGAGTGACGCAGCCCCCCCAAAGTCAGCGGAGCTGTCCCGATGTTGAACGCGCAGACTTCTAGGACGTGACGGTCCATCGAGAAACAGGCGTTGCACGAATCCATATCATGGTTGGGTCCCAAGCAGCGAAGACAAACATCATGCCGGTCCATAACGGAAAAATGCCAGCTACAGGAGCACCAACGCATAGGGACACAGCCCGCTTTAGATTTACGCTTTGCTTCCAAACCGGACATGATACGAAAACAATATAAAACAATACAAAGCACAGAAAAAGGCTCTCGGTGCCGTAGAAATAAGAAACGGTCTTACCGGACTGAAAACAGTTCAACGGCGTCGGGAGAAATTGGGAGAAGGAGTCGCAGGAAGGCCTATGATGCAGGTTCACAATCTCACACACGCGGTAGCAGGTGCAGCCTCGACAGCGGGAGAAACAGAACTGAAATGGAGGAGGAGGAGTCTGCAGCATTAACGGCTGCCCCCGCATGAGCGCAGCACGCCGCCTCAGGGCAGCGCCATTGAGCAGACTCCCTCCCCCAAAAAAAATTAAAATCTCCCATAGCGGTGCGCACTCGGCACAACCTAAGCAGTAATGAATGGTGAAGTTTGACAAGGGAAGATCAGGCTTATCAGAGGTGCCTCTGATGGAGCCCGTTTCAATGGGTGAGACGTAAGGCTTGGTGCTCAAAGGAGCACCACTGGTCCTTTTGTATGCCACGCTTTTTGATGGCTGAATAAACACACCTAAAAGGAAACACAGAAACATAGAAGTTGACGGCAGATAAGGACCGCAAGTCCCATCCAGTCTGCTCATTTATTTTTCTACCTTACAAATGTGCCATCGTCCTTTGCTGTCAGTGGCCTATCTATTCATAGTCATCTGTATTGCTACCTTATGCCTATCCCATGCCTGTTTGAAGCCCTGCACTGTACTCATAGCCACCACTTCCTGAGGTAGGCTGTTCCATGCATCAACCACCCTTTCTGTGAAAAAGAACTTCCTCACATTACCCCTTAATTGGGCTCCCTCTAATCTCATGCTGTGTCCTCTTGTCCTATTTTTCTTATACTGAAACATGTTAGACTCTTTCACGTTGTTAATGCCCTTAAGGTGTTTGAATGTTTCGAACATATCACCTCTCTCCCTCCTTTGCTCTAGGGTATACATACTGAGCTCCGTTAATCTGTTCTCATATGTCTTCTGATACAGTCCATGCACCATTTTGGTTACCCGTCTCTGGACTGCCTCAATTTGGTTAATGTCCTTGAGAAGGTGTGGCCTCCAGTACTGCACGCAGTACTCCAGATAGGGCCTAACCAGTGTCTTGTAAATACAGGTTACTCACCTGTAACAGGAGTTCTAGGAATGGTATATGTTGTTCATCCACACTTACTGGCAGGTTCCTTGCCGCTTTAAATCTTGCCGGAAGGTCTTCAAGCTAGCTCCTCCCACCCACCCGGGTGGTAAAACTCTCGGCTCCGCCCCATGACGCCAGATCTAGCCCGCTGGAAGTCAGGTTGGCGTCAAACCGAGGAGGTTGGTGGTCGTGGTGGATGAACATATACCATTCCTAGAACTCCTGTTACAGGTGAGTAACCTGTATTTCTAGGATATGGATATGTTGTTCATCCACACTTATTGGCAGACTCTAGCAGTTCTCCGGGAGGAGGGAGGCAAGGCGACACCCTACTTAGGTATACAGACTGGAGAACCGAGGCCCTGACCTACATCCCGGCATGACCCAAGGTCGATGTGGGAAGGGGAATGGCAGGGCTCAAGCTCCAGGCAGGAGCCCCATGGATCTCCTGGAGAGGAGTAACCTCGAAGCAGCCACCGATGCAGCAGAAGGGTGGGTAAAAGAGCACTTATCCTCTGGGAGGCTCCATGCCCGCCCACCCATAGTGGAGACCTATGCAGGAGGTGACCCACCGTCAGTCCGCTTGGCTGCATATCTGCCAGATGCGGCTTCAGCGAGATGCTGACAAACAGTTGGCGAACCTCTCCCCGAACTTCAGCCCCACGCTCCCTGGGTAGGTGAGTGTTAGATAGGGTCCCATGGATCTTATACACGGCCTCCGAGGCGTGAATCGGGATGAACCCCTGCAGAGACAACACCCGTTTAGGGAAGACTCCGCCATCGCCTATGGAAGGAACTTCGGGTGGGGCGCGGGACAACCTTGTCCCTGTGGAAGACCAGATAGGGAGATACAAAGGAGCGCCTGGAGCTCTCCCCTCCTTCTGGATGGCAGAGTAGCCCCAAGAAGGTGTTCTTCCACAACAGGTGGGGGAACTCGCACCTGTGCAGGGTTCAACAGCTTGCCCGTGAGCTAAGCCCATACCAGCGAAGATCCCACAGAATGGGGATACTCTCCCCCAAAGGGGAGGTGTGATCAAGGCCTAGAAAAGTGCCAGATCACCTTTTCTGCGCCACCGACTGCCTTCCGGCCCACGCCCGGAAGACAGGGGTGACCAACAGAAGCACCCAGAGGGTTGTCGGTCGAAGCCCTGGTTCAAAAGAACGGACCGCAGATGGTCCGGAATGCTTGCCCAGGGAGGGGAGAGGGACCCAGGCCCTATCCCATCATCAAATGGAGAACTCCTCCAATTGAAGGCGAACATGTTTGGCCGACTTCAGCAGGACGCCTCGGAAGCATTGAGGACCTTGCCGAAGGACCCAAGGCCTGGCCCCTAGCCGCACAGGAACCAGGCCTGTCGGTGCAGGGATTGAAGGTCCAAATGAAAAGACCTTCCCCTGAAAGAGAGAGAGAGAGAGAGAGAGAGAGATCAGGACCAGGCGGGCTGGAAGCTGCGTCGGGAGCCTGGGGCTGAGACGGAGGAGAGCTGGATACCAGAGCTGGCAATCCAGTCTGGGGCTACCAGCATCACCTGCGCCTAGTCCCTCCTCGCCTTGTCCGTACGTCAAGGGAAATGGGAGAGAGGTGCGGAAAGGCCCGGGGTCCGCGGCCTCGACGGCATCCCCTACAACAAACCTTGTTGAGGGGGCGGGCATGAAACAGTCTCGGCCTTGTATTCTCCCTGGAGGGAAGGAGGGAGAAGATCCTGTGCTACCTCCAACAGGGGAGACCATTCGTGAGGCGCAGCCTATATCTGGCTTAGGGCATCAGCCAGGGTGCTGGAGGCTCCTGCCATCAAATGGCTGGAAAACCGCCTCCAGCTGCGCGAAAAACCCAATGCGGAGAACCTCCTTACGCCGAGGTAAGGGGCTCGACCGAACCTGGCGGGGTACGTAGCACATGGTCGTGGTGTTGTCCGCCTGGACTAAAACCACTAGACCCCGCACAAACGGAGCGAGCGGTGCAAGCAAAGCGGACCACCAGGAGCTCGAGCGGGTAGGAAAGACATCAGGACTCCCGAGAGGACCAGAGGCGAAGCACTCTGTATTCCCCTAGATGGGCACCCCCACCCATCCGAGAAGCATTGGTCGGAGAAGACCATCGACTCGGGGCGGACGAACAGGATGTTCTCCTGCAGGAGCTGGAACGGTCCGAGGGGGAGCGTTCCCCTAACTCCTGGGCTGCAGTCACGAACTGGTCCGAGGAACGCAGCACTGTGACCGCTGGCTGGCCAGTCCCCTCTAGGGGGATGCATGAACCAGAGGGTCCAACAGACCACGCTGCAGCCGCCGTGAGGCCCAGGAGGTGCAGGAGGTCCCGGCAGGGCACAATTGCCCAGTCAGACCTGACTAGGTAAGGGAGGCAGAACCTCAGCCCTGCCCGCCAGGAGCCGAGCTCGGACTCAAGAGTCGAGCCTCGTCCCGAAGCAGCATCACCCGCTAAGACACGAGTTCCAACGTGGCTCCGGTAAAGGGAGACCAGTCTGAGCCTGGAAGGGTTGTAATCAGGCCGTCATCCGGGTGGGGTTACGCCCGGAACCCTCAATGCCACAGAAGCTGCTGAGCAGAGAACGAAGGGCCTGGCCAGGAACTCGTAAGGAGATCCGAAAGAGAGGAGTCTTCCAAGGAACGGACGGAATGAGGAGGTACGTCCTGGAGGCCCAGGAAAGAAGCCACACGCCTCGTCCTGAGGATGGGATATCTGAGGCAGAGAGACCATCTAGGTGTGCAGAAGGATGGGGCGCAAGCCCCCGTCCGTTTGAGACCAGGAATACCTGGACATGAACCCAGGGTCAGAAGGAGGGTCCGCAACCTTCCTGATCACCTCTAATTTGAGGGCCAGGCAAGTCGGCTCAGCGGGCCGACGAAGAGGCTGTGGACCCAAGATCCCCGTGGGGCAACGGCCTGCAGGGGGAACCTGCTCGCAACCCGCGACAGGACCTACCCTTAGTACCACCCAAGAGGAAGAGGTGCGGAGCCGTCCCCCCACGGGAAACCGGGCAGGGACGACGGGGCCGGGGACAATGCCCCTTAGCCCGTCATTGAGCAGGTTTGGCGGAGGAAGAGGCCGAGGGAGCTCTCGGATCCTTACCTCCCTGCTTCCTTTTGAAGGAAGATGCTGGTCTGCGCCCAGCGCATGCCTGCTGGCCCTCTTAGGCCGGTCCAGCCACAGGGGCCGGGTGGGCAAAGGGGCTTACGCAAAGGCTGCCGGCTGCCCTTGACCCTCCAGGCAGGAGTGACCAAGTCCAGAGTGGCATCGGAATTCTCGGACCCCTGGAGGAGTCCCTCTGCTCCAGGGCCGAAAAGGTCAGTCCCCAAAAAGGGGATGTCTGCTAACTCGTGCTGGGTTTCCAAAGAGAAGGAGGATAACCTCAGCCACGCCCTGCGGCGCATGGCCACCACGGCCACCACCGATCTGGCACAGGAATCGCCCAGATCCAGAACGATCTGGAGCTGCTGCTTCGCCACTGCCCTACCCTGGTCCCGCACCCGTCAGACCATGGTCCACAGGTCGGCCGGGAGATGAGGAAGGACCTCATCCAGGGAGCCCAAGAGGGCATGGAAGAAATGTGCCATCAGTGCCGCCGAGCTGGCCTGACGGAGGCCTAGGGAAGACGCAGCGTAAACCTTGCGCCCGACATAGTCCATCCTTTTGGACTCCTTGTCAGGGGGCCTATCCACATCCCTAGCATTTCCAGAACCTTGGAAAACATTGTCGGTGACTACCCCCAAGGCCGAGGGGTGTTCCGAGAAACGGGGCAGAGAACCGACAGGGACAGGGTACTTCATGGCCAAAGGCGCAGGGCAGGAAGTAGGCCGCCGGAAGAGCTCCAAGGCTGGGCCCATGATTGCCTCAGCCACCGGGAAGGCCTCCGAGGGTGAACCCCCTCGGTCTAGAATCTCCGTAAGGGGCCGGTTTGGAAACGGGCTCGAGCTGCATCCCGGTGAATTCCGAGATGAGCTGGAGCAGACCCATAAAGGACGATGGGCTGTCATCCACAGAATGTTCTGGGAGGACCATAGGGTCCTCCCGTTAGGAAACAGAGGAGCCGATTTGGGGCCCCAAGGGGTCTGCAAAAGCTGCCAAGAGTCTAAGTCATCACTTCGTCACGAGGCTGGGCGGAGTGAGGGAAACAGATAACCTGGGTGGGACAGGTCATGGCCCGCCTGGTTAAACCGAGGATGGTGGGGCAGCAGGATCGATGAGCAACGCCCCGGAGAGGGCACCTCGACTGCTTCGAGTGGCTGTGTCGGCCGACCGGGCGGCGGCTGCTTACTAGCCGTTGAATGAATCGGGGTCAATTGATTCCCGGACAACAACAGCTACTGCCACATAAACTCCTCGTAATGTCGACGCCAACGGCATCGAAGCCACTCCTCATCCGAGGAGGGGGACGAGGAAGAACGGCAAAGCCACTTGACTCGGTGCCCCGACCCAGAACGCCGAGGTCAGCGTGAGCGGCTAGACCGAGACCCGAATCCTCGGGGAAACCGAGGACGGGCCTGGGAAGGAGCAGGGCACGCCCGCTCCCAATTCGGCTCAGAAGAAAAGGCAGAGGACTGTCGACCCGAAGGTACAGGCAGAACCTCAGCCTCCGCCGTGGGAACTGGCGAGGGGATGGCGGCACCAGCAGAAGACAGCCCAGATGACGGGTCGAGAGACTCGACAACGTCGACGGGAGTCCTGGCCGGCTGACCTAACGGGGGTACTGTGAGGCCAGCGGCCAAAGCCGCATCCTCGACCGAAGTCGAACGTCGGCCGGCAGGGGAAGGGGAACTCTCCCGCTCCCTCCGGTGCCGATGAAGGGGCTTAGCCTTATTCCTTGGACTTGGCCGAGGCAGGTCCCAAAGGTCCCTCTCCTTCGACGAAGCTCCTTGAACGAAGCAGTATGAGGAGAACTCAAGGAGAGCGGGATAAGTGCCGCAACCGAGGAAGAGGAGGGCAGCCGCCCCCCTCCTCGGAGGAAAGAAGATCGAGCTGCTCAGCCGAGACAGCCGATGCGGACACTGCCCGAAGAATCTCTGAGAAATTTTCCGAGGCGGGAAAAACTACTGGTCACCTGGACCCCGAACGGGCCCCGCGAACCTCCAGAGAGCTGGCCGAGAGGGCACAACAAAATTCGCAAAGTTGAGGATCGTGATCCAAGTCAAGGCAGTAAACGCACGTGGAGTGCGGGTCTCTCCTGGAGGAAATAACCGGGCGCCTCCCAGAGCCGGAAAACGAATGGGCCATTGCCACAGCGGAGAAGAAAGGATCGAAGTTTCAGAAAACTTTCAATTGATTTCGAAGACCGAAATTTCCAGGAACTAGTCGAAAATGCAGAGCGCTAAGGAGAGAACCTGAGCTTCCAAGCGGTAAGGAAGATCTGGCGTCATGGGGCGGAGCCGAGAGTTTTACCACCCGGGTGGGTGGGAGGAGCCAGCTTGAAGACCTTCCGGCAAGATTTAAAGCGGCAAGGAACCTGCCAATAAGTGTGGATGAACAACATATCCATGTCCCTAGAAAGAGGGATTATTACCTCCCTCTTACGACTTGTGATACCCCTACTAATACACCCTAACATCCCCTAGCCTTACCTACTGCTTTAGAGGTTTGCTTAGATGATTTCAGGTCATCAGTGATGATGATGCCCAAGTCTTTCTCTTCCTTTGTGACTGCCAGCAACTCCCCTCCCAGCCTATAGGTGGCTTCAGAGTTTCTCTTCCCTATGTGCATGATCTTGCACTTCTTTGTATTAAATCACAGTTGCCACTCTTCCAACCATTTTGCTAGTTTATCCAGATCTCTTCTCATTCTGCCCACCCCATCTGGATCATCTACTCTGTTGCAGATCTTGGTGTCATCTGCAAACAGACAAGCCTTACCATCTAGTCCATCTGCAATGTCACTGATGAAGAGTGTCGAACTTCCTGCTTCTTTCTGATTTGAGAGGACTGAGTGTGGTCTACTCCATGGACCTTCCCCTCGAGTCTGGCCAGCAGATTCGGGTGAAGAGGCAACTGCCATGGAGGCCTGCTGTAGAGGCGATCCAGGTACCAGAACTGCCATGACTAGTCCTGGGCTATCAGGATTAGAGCCTTGTCCTTCAGGGCCTTGATCACCAACTTGCGGATCGGGGGAAAGGAGAAAAGATGATAATGAGGCCTGGGGTCCAGGTTCTTGCAAAGGAATCCCCCAGCAGTGCCCCAGACTGTGGCAGGCAGGCACACAACAGCCTCAGCTGCGCTTTCTCCCAGGAGGCAAATGGATCCACCACAGGTGTTCCCCACAGGGAGAACAGGTGGTTCACCACCTCCTGATGCAGGGACCACTTGTGAGACATCTTGCCCACCCGACTGAGAGGGTCTGCAAGCTGAATGTCCGCTCTGGTGACATGGATCACTAGATCTGCACACGAGAAACAGACTGACGGCAGATAAGGACCGCTTGGCCCACCTAGTCTACCCATTTCCCTACCTACAGGATAAGCTGCAGATCCCAGTTAATCAACAGCCTATTTCTTCTTACCCCCCACAAGAATTGCCTTATGTATGTCCCATGTATTCTTGAATTCTCCCACAGTTTTAGACCCCACAACCTCCTCAGGAAGGCTGTTCCATGTGTCCACCACCCTCTCTGTGAAAAAATATGCTCACATTGCCCTGAACCCCCCAATCTTTAAATTGTGTCCCTTGTTCTTGCACATCTCTTTTCTGAAGATGCCACCTTCTTGGACTTTGTCGATTCCACTGAGGTACTTAAACGTTTCTAACATGTACCCCCCTCTCCCTCCTTTCCTCAAGGGTATGCATATTAAGCTCCTTTAGTCTTTCCTTGCATGGCTTCTCTTGCAGACCCTGCACCATTTTAGTTGCCCTCCTCTGGACTGCCTCTATCCTGTCTATGTCCTTGGGGAGATGGGGTCTCCAGAACTGGACGCAGTACTCCAGATGGGGTCTCACTAACTGTCTGTACAGAGGGATAACAACTTCCTGCTTTCTGCTGGTGATGCCTCTCCCTATACATCCCAGTATACCCCCAGCCCTCCGTACTGCCTTTTCACATTGCTTGCTAACCTTAAGGTCATCTGATATGATTACACTCAGGTCCCTTTCTATTTTTGTTATTACCTCGCCCCCCATTGTTTAATCTTCCCCTGGGTTTTTGTTTCCCAGGTGCATTATTTTGCACTTCTTTGCATTAAATTCAAGTTGCCATACTTCAGACCATTCCTCCAACCTTGCCAAGTCCCTTCTCATCCTTTCCATGCCTCCTTGTGCATAAACCCTGCTGCAGATCTTTGTGTCATCTGCAAACAGGCATACTTTTCCTTCCAGTCCCTCTGCAATGTCACTTATAAAGACATTAAAAAGGACTGGACCTGGTACTGACCCCTACGGTACCCCACTAGTAACCCCTCTTTCTTCAGAGTGGACTCCATTTACAATTACCTTCTGTGTCCTGTTGTCCAGCCAATGTTTTACCCAGGCTACCACCCTGGGACCCACTCCCAGGCTGGTTAATTTGACTATTAATCTTTTGTGTGGGACTGTGTCAAATGCCTTGCTAAAGTCTAGGTAGGCCATGTCCACTGCCCTTCCCTGGTCTACTACTTTGGTCACCCAGTAAAAGAAATCAATTAGATTCGTCTGATATGACCTTCCCACTGTGAACCCATCCTGCCTTGGGTCCTGTGCCCTACTGACCTCTAGGTACTCAATTCTTTCCTTCAGAAGTGATTCCATCACTTTCCCTACCACAGAGGTCAAACTGACAGATCTGTAGTTTCCTGTCTCTGTCTTGGTCCCACTTCTGTGAAGGGGAATCTCATCCACCTTCCTCCAGTCCTCAGGTACCACACCATCCTCCCATGATTTTTTAAAAGGGGTAGTCAGTGGTTTCACTAGTTCTCCCCTTAATTCTTTTAGAATTCTAGGGTGAATTCCGTCAGGCCCCATTGCTTTGTCCACCTTCAGTTTTAGGAGTTTTCAGAACCCTTTCTTCTGCGAAAAGACTAGGATCGATCCCCCTATCCAGAGTGCTTCTGTTAATTGGATTAGGCACCCCCCTCCTCCTCTTTTGTGAATACTGAGCAGAAATATTCATTCAGTATCCCTGCTTTTTCACTGTCCCTCTCTGCCCACCCACCGTCCATTCTATTCAGCCTCACTATCCCTCCCCTTGTCTTTCTACGCTCCCTGATGTACCTATAAAAGGTTTTATCCCCTTCTTAACCAAGTTGGCTATCTTTTCCTCAGTTTGGGTCTTTGCTATTCTGATTTGCCTCCCTGCTTCCTTCTGCCTTAAATGGTACAGCTCTCTGTCCTGCTCATTCAGGGTTTCCTTATACTTCCTGAATGCTATCTTTTTCTCCCTGACCTTCCCCGCCACTTCTTTTGAGAACCATAGTGGCTTTTTCTTTCGTTTTGATTTGTTTATTTGCTTCTCACAAAGGCTTGTTGCCTCTGTGATGGCAGTTTTGATGCTTCTCCATTGTTGCTCCACCCCTCCTTCTAGCCTGTTTGCTAGTGCTTTTCTAAGGCACTCTCCCATCTTGCCAAAGTCAGCCCTCCTGAGGTCCACTACCCTCACTTTTGTATGGCTCGACTCTGTAGTGGAGTTTATCGTGAACCACACTGTCTGATGGTCACTTGTTCCCAGATGGCAACCCACTTCTAGATCTGAGATCCTCTCACTGTCCCCATTTGAGAGTACGAGGTCTAAGATTGCTCCCTCATGAGTGGGTTCCGAAACTAGCAGTTCGAGGCATGCCACCTGTAGGGCATCGAGAACGGCCCTGCTTTTGGATGTGGCTGCAGCAAATGTGCTCCAGTTAACATCTGGAGCAATCAGGTCTCCCATCAACAGTACCTCCCCTTTCTCTGCCATCCTAAGAATGCCTTCTGTCATATCCTTGTCCATTCCCTTCCCGACATGGGGATCTGTATACAACCTCTGTGGGATTGTGGTGCCATTTCCAGTCTCCAAGGTGACCCACAGTGCCTCCTCTCCTCCCTGTTTACTCTCTTGTTCAGTTGCTTTTATCCCTTCCTTTACATAGAGAGCTACTGCTCCCACTCTTCTCCCCTCCGTCTCTCCTGTAGGTTATGTACCCTGGTATGTTAACATCCCAGTCATGGTTCTTTGTGTACCATGTTTCTGGGACTGCTATGATATCCAGGTATCCCTCTTCCATCAAGGCCACCAGTTCAGGGAGCTCGTTGCCCAGACTACAGGCATTGGTACTCATTACCCTCCACTTCCTGATGGCCTTACTCCTTTTTGCCCAATCCCTGTCCTTATTGCCTTTGTCACTTTCTCCATTTACCCCTGCCCTTCATCCTATCGACATCTCTATCTTGGTGTTTACCTCACTTACTACCCTGACTTTTTTTTTGGGGGGGGGGCTAGGATTTCCCCTGCTCCTTTCCAGTGCCTCCCCCCTTGTCTAGTGTAAATGCTTGCCAATGAAGCATTTAAACCTGTCACCTAGGATCCTGGTTCCCCTCCTGGACAGATGCAGCCCATCATGCCAGTATAGGCCTGCATCACTCCAGGTGGACCCCCAGTCCCCAATGAAGCCAAATCCCTGAGCTCTGCACCAATGTTTCAACCATTGATTGAATCCCATGGTGTGGAGCACCCTAGCCTCACATACACCATAGACAGGCAGCACCTCCGAGAAGATTACCGTGCATGCTATTGTCTAAGGCCCCTTCCCAACTCCACAAACTCTTCCTGCACTGCTCTGATCCCTTCTTAGCCAGGTCATTTGTCCCTAGGTGGACAATGACATCCAGCTCTCTCCCCCATGCAGCTGCTCCTGTGATCCTGAGGATTCGCTCCCTGTCCCTCCAAGACATGGCGCCAGGCAGGCACCTTACCTCCCTCTCCCCTTCCTCCCCCAGTTCTACCTTCCTAACAATGGAGTCCCCCACCAGGAGCTGTTCCTTCCGCTGTGGGGTCCCATGCCACCCTCCTTTGGGTCTCCTTTATGGAGGTTCCCAGCATCCTCCTCAGTCTCCACTGTGGGTGCCTCCATAGAGGAACCACACTTTTCCAGAACGGCATAGAAATTGTGGAGAAGTACAACTGGAGGGATGCGCCTCTGTTCCGCCACCCTCACACTCCCTGAACCCACTGTGGTCCAACCGCTCCTCTTTCTTGGCAACCTCTGAGGCAACAGCGGTGACCCTGGTGGTCCCTGGGTGGGAGAGGAGGTCCCAAAAATCCTGGCCAACTCAGTCTGGAGATGAGCAACCTCCTCCTTCATCCCAGAGAGGTGCCTGCAGATGGGACAACACAGCATCCTCCAGAATGTCTCCCAGAAGACTGCTGCTCCATAGCCACTGCACTGCACTACTCCCATCATGTGTTATTTCTGGCCCCTTCACAGTTTGGAATCCTTCCTCTTTCATCTATTTTTTTCTTCTTCTCTCCCTACTTACTGCCTCCGTGCCCTTTAAGCTCCTGATTGTCCTGTTCAGAGACAAGAAGATCCTATATTTCTCAGCAGACCCCTTACTTGCTCAGAGGCAGACCTCCAGCTGCTGGGGGCGGAGAGCTACTCTTGCCATTCTAGGATGGTGAGTCTTTGGTGGCTCTGTGATCACTCACTTCCTGCTCCCAAACAGGAAGTTCCTGTTGTCAGTCAAATCCTGTGCCTATAAAAGTAGAACTAGCTTTGCGTGGGAGGGTGGAGGGCAATATAGTCCCAGTAGAGAAGTCCAGTCACACAGCACTCCTTTCTCCTGGTGTTCTCTGCCAAGCCTCTGGCAGAATCTCTCTAGGGCAGTGTTAACATCTAGCTTCCGTCTAGCTAAGCTACTTCCCCTACTTAATAGATCTTTCTACATGTAATTAAACTGCACAGATAAGAAACCCCTTCAGCCACCTGAGATTTACACCTAGATAACTGCTCAGATAACCTCTCCCTTCAGCTAACTCAGACAAACACATTAACTTTTTTTTTGTGTGTGTGTTTTTTTACCCTAAATTGAAGGTCCCAGTAGAAGAGTTCTACTTCTTTAGTCCCAGTAGAGAAGTCCAGTCACACAGCACTCCTTTCTCCTGGTGTTCTCTGCCAAGCCTCTGGCTCCAGGTGCGGAAGGCCTCCAGACACAAAGGAAGGGAGTGCGTGCTGCCATGCCTGTTCAGGTAGAACATGGTCGTGGTGTTGCCTGCCTGGACTTGCACGATCTGACCAGACTAGAAATGCGATTTACATCAGCGCTAGCCGCACTGCATGGAGCTCCAGCAGGCTGATGTGGTGAAGGGACTCCCTGAATGACCAGAACACATGGGCCCTGTGGGCTCCCAGATATGCACTCCACCCCACCAGAGACATGTCCGTTGAGAGACAGATGGCGGTTCTGGGCAGAGAAAAGGGACTCCTTCCTCCAGATGTTCTGGGATCATCCACCACTGGACGGCATCCCACATCAGCTTGGTCACTGTGACTGGCTGGTCCAAGTGTCCTAGGTACTGGGACTGCTAATAGGCCAACTCCCATTGCAGCTGTCTCATCAGCCAGCAGGCCCACTGGACCACAATAGTGCAGGATGCCATGTAGCCCAGCCGCCACAGGAAGTCCCAGGCAGGGTGCTAGTACTCAACCTAAAATGATTGGGCAAAGGAAGTAAGGTCCAGTGCCCAGTCTGCAGGGAGGCAGGCTTGGTCCACAGGGAGTCTAGCTCTGTCCTGATGAGTGAATCACATGTGAGGGGATCAGTTTAGACTTGGCTGGGTTGCCCAAGAGGCATAAGTCACTGCAGGTCTGAAGAGCCAGATCCCTGGACTGCACCATGGCCTTCCTGGAAGGCCTGGCTATCAGCTAGTCATCCAGGTAAGGGTAAAGAAAGGCTGCCAGCATTGCTATGCACTTGATGAAGACCCTGGGCGTGGATCAAAGGCTCTAGGGCATCTGGGACGCAGGCTATAGCTCCATCTGCACAGAGATGAGAAACATCCTCCCTGAGGGCGGACATGTCCTGGAACACCGAGGACTCCCTTGGTGTGTGGGATCAGTAAGGCAGGAGAGCCTCAAAATCGAGAGGCAGCCCTCTGCCTACCCCCAATGTAAGGCCATATTTCTTATATTTTCTTAAGATTCCTCTCACAAATAATGTTAAAAGGAGTTAATTATAGCGGTTGGTATACGAGACTGTCTTCCACATTGGTTGATATCAGTTAATCGCAGCATACGCTTTGCTTTATAATAATGTATTGAGGAAAACAACTATAAATAACCATATTTTTTTATTTTTACAGTTGGAGCACACTGGAGAGTGCAAGAATGCCTGTTCACAATTTGTCAGCTGTACTGGTAAGGCTGTGTAGATTAGCTCCAAAGTCCTCACTGTAATGTATAAATTTGATTTAGCCGATAGAGATGGAATTGAAACCATAGTAACATTTATTAGATACATAGACAGTATCAGCAGTTAAGGGCCTATGGCCCACCCAGTCTGCCCATTTGAGCTTGTAAGTTCAGTTTATGTTTTCCTAGAAGTCTGTTGCCCCTTACCCCTGACCTCCAGAATTCCTTTATGTCTATCCCATGCATTCTTAAATCCTGTGATTGTTTCAGCCCCCACCACTTCCTCTGGCAGGGTGTTCCACTTGTCCACCACCCGTTCTGTGAAGAAATTCTTCCTCACGTTTCCTCTGAATCGTCCTCCCTCCAACTTCATCCCATGCCCTCTAGTCCTGGAACATCTTTTTCGCTTAAAAATAGTGTATTCCTGCACCCTGTTCCTCCCTGTAAGATACTTGTATGTCTCTTATCATATCCCCTCTCTCTCCTCTCCTCCAGGGAGTGCATGTTCAGTTCCTTCAACCTGTCTTCATAGGACTTGTGATGCAATCCATGTACCATCTTTGCTGCCCTCCTCTGAACCTTCTCTACCCTGTCTATATCCTTACGTAGGTAAGGTCTACAGAACTGTACACTGTACTCCAGATGGGGCCTCACTAGTGTCTTGTATGGTGGAATTATAACCTACCTTTTCCTGCTGGTGATGCCCCTGCCTATGCATCCCAGCATCCTATTTGCTTTACCTGCTGCCTTGTCACACTGTTTCCCTACCTTGAGGTCATCGGCGATGATAACCCCAAGATCCCTTTCCTGCTTGGTGCATGCTATATCCTCACCCCCCAACTGATATATTGTGCCAGGGTTTTTGTGCCCCATATGTATTATCTTGCACTAGAGTTATGATCATGTTTATTATGCTTTCCATTAATGTCATGTTTTGGTGCTTTTAACTTGAGATGTGTGTAAAAAGTGACATACATAATGGAAACTTAAAACTGTTTGGTTAAGAGACAAATGAAGAAACAAATGATTTAATTGTATGATTTAAATATTATTTCCTCTATATATCTCTAGACAAGGTATCACATTCTTTCGTATTTATATTTTCATGCTCTTTATGTTTAGAACTAGCCACCTGTTTGAATATTGAAATTAACTGAAGGGTTAAAAATGATGTAAATTGTGATGTCACTAATTCATTGCTGTATATAAGGGGCAGTCTCATACCAGATACCCGCCCCCTGACGAAGCCCTTACGTGGTGAAGCGCTGGGGCATCTGGTACTATGGACCTTTTGTTCTGAGAAAAGGTTACCGTTATCTTTCAAATGGGATACCACCCGGATAAATAAGCACTTCTTTAAGAAAATAGTGTGGACATCCTTCATTGGAGTTATCCACTAACTCCTGGCTCTGGAGTGCTGGTGTTTTGTTGTCTGTGTAAAGCCCTCTGCCTCCCACCTTGAGAACCCAGTTGTCTGTGGTAATGACAGACCAGTGCAGCCAAACATGGTGAAGCAGACTCCCCACAGGGATCTGGGTCAGGGACTAGACAGGTAAGAGGCAGATGTCCCCAGAGTTGTCACTAGGCAGCTCTGGAAGGGCACCACTTCCCCTACCACTGCTTCTTTTTGGATCCTGGCTGGAGAACTTGGTTTTGGGGTGCCAGGCTTGGTATTGCCCCTGCTAGGGCTGCTGCTGCTGCTGCTGAGGCTGCTGTGGTTGAAAGGCCCAAAACAGAAAGACCTGCTTTTTCAGATTTTAGGCCTTCAGGTCCTCCTGGGACAAAAACTATAGTCCACAGTGGTGGTGGACTTTTCAGCCCATGTGAGATGACTGTCCACCCATGGGCCAATGAGGTCAGTGCCCAAGAAAGGGACATCAGCCAGCTTGTGCTGAGTGTCCGCTGTAAAGCATCATGACGATCACTGCCATGGAACAGACACAGGGGTCGCCCTGTCCAAGGCTATCTGGAGCTGGTGTTTAGCCAGCCCTTGACCCTGGTCTCTGACCACTTGCTTGTCCACAGGAAGCCAAAGGAGAACATTATCCAGCACTCCATGCAAGGGGTGACAAAAGAGGGCCGTCATCAAGGCAGAGCTCTTCTGACCCAGCCTAAGGAAGCGGCACAGACCTTCTTGGTCGTATGGTCAAGCTTCTCTGACCTTTGTTGTTTTGCCAAGGGGGTGGGGGGAGACTTGTCCATGTCCACAATGTTTCCAGATTTCTGGAAGACCAAGTCTGAGACCAGTTACTCAGCCAAGGGGTTGGTCTACGAACCCGGACAGAGAACCAGTAGGGAGTATATACTTGTGGCCCATACAGCCTGAGGGGGCCCGGAAGGATACTAGATGCTACATGAGTGCCAGTCCCAAAATGGCCTCTGCCATGGGAAAGGCAACCCCCGAGGTTTGTTCCTATCCAAGGGTTTGTGAAAAGGCACTTGGACCACTGGACCAGAGGGCTGAGGGGCTGGACACCTAACCTCTCACCACACCGGTGACCCATGTTTGGGAACGAGCACGGCTTGCCAGGGGTCAACCTGGGGGGGAGGGAGGCTGGGAGTAGACAGAGCGGCCGTCAGCCAGCTTTCTTCCACCGGATTGGGAAGGTAGGTCTCCCCGGCTCTTGGCAGCCATTTAGTGGAGGCTCGATGGTGGCACTGGGCACGGGGGGTGCTAGGCCAGGTTGGTGGATCAGGGCTGTTGTTGGTGGCGGCAACTTTAAATGGCCAAGGTCCTGGGGAAGGTAAAGGGAGAAGATCGACAGAAAAAACTCCTGGAGGCAGGATGAAGACCGACCCCCCCAAGGCTCTGCACTGGTGGCTTGACACACGTTACAAGTCCTGTGGCAGAGGACACCAGTGTAAGGTAAGTCCCAGAGGAGCCGGGTGATGGGCTGGAGGGAGTCAGTTGGAAGGGAGCCAAGGGAAGAGGAGCATAAAGCATGGGGGGGGGTAACTTCACCCTTTTCTGAACAAGCTCCAGAGGGATGTTCACGGACTTTGACATGCGTCTGAGTAGAGTCCCAAATGACACTAGCCAATGGTTGGTGGTCAAGTCACTGACCGATTCACAGTCGAAGGTATGTGTCTTCGATGACTGCACAGAGTAACAGTAGTCATCTGAAGAGTCATCAAAAATGGTCCTTGGCTGTTTACTGCCAAGAATCAACCTAGAGTCATCTTATTGGGTGATTTCCACTGGGAGTCGGCCTGGCAAGTCAGTCGCAGCACAGGAGTTCTTGGTCGGGGCTCCCCGCAAAGGCTACAGTGGAGGCAGCTCCACCAGTAGGGGGTGGAGAGATGGGTATCAGTGACAACTGTCTCGAGTGAATTGGTGTGGGCTTGACTGGCCAGTTGACCACAGTGTCTGAGGGTAGAACCCTACTCTGCCCTGCCAAGGCTCACTGCTGCCGGAGGGAGTTCATCACAGCGCTGCTGTATACGTCGGTGGAGCCTCTTGACAGCAACGCATCCCTGTAGAGCAGGGCCGAGAGTACAAATGGCAACTCAACCTTGACTGTCAACCTGGGGGCTGACATCAAGAAGAAGCCTCCGGGGTGCCATATAGATAATATACACAGAACAACCTCCAGTGGAGGCTGTTCCCAAGTGGAACTGGCTGTAGACACCGACCGGTCCATGTCCTTCTCGGTGATGACCGGGAACACCAAGGTCTTGGAAACTGACTCCTTGTTGACCTCCTCCAACAACTGGCCAACTGGATCAAAGAATAGCTAAGTCACCTGGTTGGCCGATGCTGAGGTCAACAAGCCCAATGGGGTCACTGTGGAGTTAGTGACCTTGCCATCGACCAATCCTAGTGCGAACAAAACCAGGCGCTCAACAAGCATTGAGCGGTTGGAGAATCTAGATTGTGGGAGTAGCATGACTTCTCTAAGTCCCTCGAACCACGACAGCACTTCTTGTGCTTCTCACCATGTCACCAGGGCTCTCCCCAAAGGTCTGGAGGACCCAACACATTTTCCGACATTCACTGGTAAAGGACACTTCAACGCTGGCCCCTGCCAGGAGCAGCACCGAGGCACACGAGGTGCCTGCCATAGCCTTAGCAGTCACTTCTTCCACGTACATGAGATGAGCTGTGGACCCTGCTGTGAAGGCCACTTTGCAAACCTCAGGTCATAATTTAGGATCTTGATCAGCCAGTTGGCAGACAACTCATGCCTTGCGATCCTCCAGGAAGAAGGGAGCACTGTCTGGCACCAGGCCACAACCAACCAATCAATCAATCAAAAATACAGGTTACTCACCTGTAACTGGAGTTCTAGGAATGGTATATGTTGTTCATCCACACTGTCCGGCAGGTATCCTTGCCGCTTTAAATCTTGCCGGAAGGTCTTCAAGCTGGCTCCTCCCACCCACCCGGGTGGTAAAACTCTCGGCTCCGCCCCATGACGCCAGATCTGGCCCGCTGGAAGCTCAGGTTGTGCGTCGAAGCCGGGAGGTCGGGTATCGTAGGGATGAACAACATACACCATTCCAGAACTCCTGTTACAGGTGAGTAACCTGTATTTTAGGGACATGGATATGTTGTTCATCCACACTGTCTGGCAGACTCCTAGCCGCTCTCCGGGAGGAGGGAGGCAAGGCACTACCCCTACTTAGGGAATAGAGACTGAGAACCGAGGCCCCAAACCAGCATCCCGGCGTGACTCAAGGTCGATGTGGTAATGGGTGATGAAGGTGTGTGCTGACTTCAGGTAGCAGCCCTGCAGATTTCTGGATAGGGACGCCCCTGAAGCAGCACCACGATGCAGCAGTATGGTGGTAGAATGAGCTCTATCCCTCTGGGAGGCTCCATGGCCGCCAACTTATAGCAGAGATCTATGCAGGAGGTGACCCACCTGCCTATCATCCACTTGGCTGCAGGTCTGCCAGGTGCGGCTTCAGCGTGGGTGACAAACAGCTGGCGAACCTCTCCCAATTCCAGCCGCATCCTCCTTATAGTAGGCGAGTGCCCTTCTAGGGTCCAGAGTATGGAGCCTATATTCGGCCCGAGGTGTGATTGGGGTAGAACACCGCAGAGTCAACACCTGGTTAAGGTGAAACTCCACACCACCTTGAAGGAATTTTGGGTGGGGGCGCAGGACAACCTTGTCCCTGTGGAAGACCAGGTAAGGAGACTCTATGCAGAGCGCCTGGAGCTCTCCCATCCTTCTGGCTGACGTGATTGCCAACAAGAAGACAGTCTTCCACGACAGGTGAGAGAGTTCACACCTGTGCACTGGTTCGAATGGCTTGCCCATGAGCTTTGCCAGTACCAGCAGTAGATCCCACGGAGGTGGAGGTTCTCGCACCGGAGGAGAAATGTGATCAAAGCCTTTGAAAAAGCGCCCGACCACCTTCTCCTGCGCCACCGACTGCTTCAAGGCCCGCGCCCGGTAAGCAGAGATGGCTGCCAGGTGCACCTTAAGGGTCGACGACCTAAGCCCTTGCTGAGAAAGGGACCAAAGGTAGTCCAATATGCTCGCCAAGGAACAGGAGGAAGGGTCCAGGCCCTTGCCCTGGCACCAGATGGAAAATCTCTTCCATTTGAAGGCGTAGCATTTTCTGGTTGACTCCTTACGGGACGCCTCAACTACGTTGAGGACCTCATTGGAAAGACCCAAGGCCTGGAACTCTAGCCGCTCAGGAACCAGGCCGTCAGGTGCAGGGATTGAAGGTCCGGATGGAATACCTTCCCCTGATTGACTGAGAGCAGGTTCAGGCAAGCTGGAAGCTGCCTCGGGAACCTGGAGCTGAGGCTGAGGAGATCTGGGTACCAGTACTGGTGGGGCCAGTCTGGGGCTATCAGAATCACCTGCGCCTTGTCCCTCCTTGCTTTGAGAAGCACCTTGCGCATCAAGGGGAACAGGGAAGGTGTAGAAGAGGCCCGGGGTCCACGGCCTCGAGAAGGCATCCCCCTGCAGCAAGCCCTGCTGAGGGGGGCGGGCATGGAACAGCCTCAGCTTCGCATTCTCCCTGGAGGCAAACAGGTCCACCTGAGGCATGCCCCAATGGGAGAATAGATCTTGTACTACCTCCGGCAGGAGAGACCACTGGGACGCTGCCCTATCCGGCTTAGGGCATCGCCAGGGTGTTGGAGGCTCCTGCCATGAATGGCTAGGAGATCTGCTCCAGGCTGCGCACAGTGACCAGATGTGGAGAGCTTCTTGCATAGAAGCATGGAGCACGCCCCGCCTCTGGCGGTTTAGATAGTACATGGTCGTGGTATCGCTGTCTGACCCAGACCACTTGACCTCAAGAAACGGAGCAAAGGCGGTGAGAGCTAGGCGGACCGCCGGAGCTCCAGCAGGTTGATGTGGCATCGACTCCGCTGGGACCAGAGGCCGTGCACTCGGTGTTCCCCAGATGGGCACCCCAACCCATCAGAGACGACGTCGATAGAGAGACCGCCGGCTCGGGCGGACAAACGGGATGCCCTCCTGCAGATGAACTGGAACGGTCCACCACTGGAGAGCTGCTCCACATCCCCTGGGTCACCTTCACTAGCTGGTCCAATGGATCGCAGCGCTAGACCACTGGCTGGCCAGCCCCACTGAAGGGGGTGATGTTCCAGCGGCCCAACGGACCACGCTGGTGCAGGCCTCCATGAGACCCAGGAGGCGAGGAAGTCCCGGTAGGCGAATTGCCCAACCAGAAATGATTGGGCAAAGGAGGAAAGAACCTGGCCCTGTCCACAGGGAGCCGTGCTCTGGCTCAAGAGAGTCGAGCTCTGCCCCGATGAAAAGAATCACCTGCTTCGCTCAAGTTCGACTTGGCCTCGTTGATGAGGAGCGACTGAGAGCAAACCTGGAGGGCCAGATCTCTGGACCGCCCACCTCCTGTCTGAGGAGCTGCTATCAGCCAATTGTCCAGGTAAGGGTAAACCCAGACCCCTTGGCGCCGAGGAATGCTGTCACCACTGCCATGCATTTGTAAAGACCCTGGGAGCTGGAGATAGCCAAGGGCATGGCTTGAACTCGAGGATCCCTCCGCTCAAAGCGAAGGAACCTCTCTGATGTGGACGGATTGATAGGGACTTGAAAGAACGCTGCCTGCAGGTCCAGAGAGCAGAACCACACGCCGTGTTCCAAGGATGGTATTATCTGAGCCAGAGTGACCATCCTGAAGGTTCGAGACCTTAGGAACTTGTTTAGGTCGGAGGCCGAGAATGGGCGCCAGCCCCCGTCCGCTTCGGAACCAGGAAGTACCTGGACATGAACCCTGGTCTGAGGAGGGTCCGCCACCTCTCTGATCACCTCCTTCTCGAGGAGGAGAGCGATGTCGGCTTGGTGAGCCGACAGCGAGGCTTGACCCCGAGGCCCCCGAGGTGCGAGATTGTGTTTGAAGGGTGGGGCCTGCTCAAACTCCAGAGGCAGGCCCTTTCCACCACCTCCAACACCCACTGGTCTGTGGTGATAACGGACCAGGCGGAAAGAAGTGGCGGCCGCCCCACAGGGGGCACCTGGGGTGAGGCGACGGGTTGAGGGCGACACCTCAACCCGGCCACTGGGCAGGCTTGGAGGAAGGACCGCCGAGGGACCTCCAGGGCCTTACCTCCCTGCTTCCTGGAGGAGGAAGCCGAGGGTTTGGGTTTGGGATGCCAAGCTCGAGCCTGCTGGCCCTGACGCTGCTGGGCCGACGTGTCTGCGGCGCAGAGGACCAAAGGGCTTAGGCTGTGGTCTGCGGCCTTGTCCTTCTGTGTGGATGAGACCGAGTCCAGGTAGCACTGGACTTCTCGATCCTCTGCAGGTGACCTTCCACCCCAGGGTCAAGAGGTCGGTCCCCAGGAAGGGGACAGCCGCCAACTTGTGCTGGGTATCCGAGGTGAAGGTGGATATCCTCAGCCAAGCCCGACGGAGCATAGCCACTGCGACCGCTACTGACCTGGCACGAATCACCAATGTCCAGAGCAGTCTGAAGCTGCTGTTTGGCCACTGCCCTGCCCTGGTCCCGCACCTGCCTAACCGTGGTCTACAGGTCCACCGGAAGATGAGGAACTACCTCGTCCAGGGAGCCCAACAGGGCATGAGAGAAATGTGCCATGAGTACGGCCGAACTGGCCTGACGAAGGCCGAGAGGACACGCAGCATAGACTTTGCGCCTGGCATTGTCCAATTTCTTGGACCCTTGTCGGGAGGTTTGTCCATCGCCCTGAGCGCTCGGGCGCGCCAAAAACGCTGTCGGTAACTAGCCCCTCGGCTGAGGGTGTTCCAAAACCGACAAGGAACCGGTAGGGACCGTGATACTCTGGCCATCCTGGTCGAGGGCGGGACAGGAAGCAGGGCGCTGCCAGAGCTCCAAGGCCGGGCCCACTATGGCCTCAGCCACCGGAAAAGCCTCCGTAGGGGAATCTCCTCGGTCCAGTATCTCCGTGAGGGATACCTGGCCCGCTTAGACACAGGTTCGAGCTTCATCCCGGTGGACTCAGAGATGAGCCGAAGCAATCCCAGATAGGATGAAGGGCTATTGTCCATCGACTGACCTCCAGAGGACTCCAAGTCTACTCGCCTGGAGAAAAGGGAGGAATCGCCGTCGGACTCTGAAGAGTCCGCAAAGAGCTGCCTGGCCTGAGCCACCTCCACCTGCCGAGGTCGATCGGAGTGAGGGGACAGACAGCCTATGGGCAGTCCCTGAGCCGACCGAGAATTCTTGGTCGGAGCCCCAAATAACGGCTGTGGAGGCGGAGGTTCCACCGAATCGGTAGAGCAGCTGGTTTGGCGAACAACCGGCATGGAACAGGCTCCTTGGGTAAGTTGAGGGTTGTTTCGGCCGCTCGGTGACATACTTAATGGCCGGGGTACGCGGCCAGCTTGTTCCCGTCAGAAGGAGCTGCTGCCACGAGGTCCCTCGCACTGCCGACTTAATCGCTCATTGGAAGCCTCCCCGTCCGAGGAGGGAGGACGAGCGGTGGCGCCGCCATCGAAGTGCCGAGATCCAAGACCGCCATGACGGGCGGGATTGGCTGGACCGCAAGAAGTCCGGAGACTGAACCTCGCTTTTCCGAGGGCGGTGGGGAGGGGACGGGGAACCGTTCTCCTCGCTTGAGGGTTCGCCGAGGGCTCCGGAACTGGAGGCACTGGCAAGCCCACGGGATCCTCAACTCCCACCGGGGAACCGGAGAGAGGAGTCCGTCATTGGCGACAACCCGCCCAACGGGTCAAGAAAATCTCGACTCAGCCGACGGGAGTCTCGGCCAACTGGCCTGACGGAGACACCATGAGACCAGTGGCCGGCCGAACGATTGACCGTCGATGGCCGACAACTCGGGAGAGGACTCTCTCGCCTCCCAAGAGCGCCGATGGAGGACTTACCTTGTCTTTCTTTTTGGACCGAGAAGAAGGTCCAGCAGAATTGGTCCCTCTCCTTAGTGGAGAGGACAGACAAAGCTCCTTAAAGAAGCTGTATAAGAGGAACCCAGGGAGAGGGATAAATGCTGCAGCCAAGGAAGATGCGCCCGCGCTGTCTCCTTTCGAGGGCGATCATCTGCTCTAGCTGATCCGCCGAGCTCGCTGCCGCAGAGAGACCGCCGACCGGGCCTTTTGACTTTACCGGAGGAAAACGCTTCGGGACGCCCTAGTTGTAAACGGGCAGCACGGGCTCGAGGACGAGGGCTGGAGAAGGAAGAGCACAGGTCGCAAGCCTGTGGGTCGTGCTCAAGGCCTCAAACAGTAGACACACATGGAGTGCAGATCTGTCCGAGACATCTTCTACTCGCAAGGGCATCTCCGAAACTGGGAGTCGACGGTCCATCGCAGTCATGAGGGATAGAAGACCAAGTCTAGAAGTGCAAAACTTTTAAATTCGCAAAACCAAGAATTAGGAACCAGTCTTATACACAAGAGCGTTAAGGAAGGAACCTGAGCCTAAGCCGGTAAGGAAGATTCAAGGCCATGGGCGGAGCCGAGTTTTACCACCCGTGTGGGTGGAGGAGCCAGATTGAAGACCTTCCGGCAAGATTTAAAGCGGCGGGATACCTGCCAGACAGTGTGGATGAACAACATATCCATGTCCCTAGAAATTCTTTTTCACAGAAAGGGTGGTGGATGCATGGAATGGCTTACCACAAGAAGTGGTGGCTATGAATACAGTGCAGGGCTTCAAACAGGCATGGAATAGGCATAAGGGAGCAATACAAATGACTATGAATAGATAGGCCACCGACAGAGCAAAGGCCGATGGCACATTTATAAGGTAGAAAAACAAATGGGCAGACTGGATGGGCCTTGAGGTCCTTATCTGCCGTCAACTTCTATGTTTCTATGTTTCTAGAACCCTACTATAATAATATTAAACTACTGTATACTAAACAATGTTTCTAAGGCAACAATTTAGATACAAACTAAAATGAGTACTTATCCACAGATAAACTTTATTCTGAAGACAGTTCAAGGAGAGCTCTCCGGGACGTCCTTACTAGGCAGGCGAAGTAAAAAATCTGAAGCACTCAGAGTATAGCAGTTGCTAGGGCAGCAGTTTGTAAGTGGCATGAGCCACTTGAGAATTCCATAATTTGCATAAAATTCCATTTCTCCGGGCAGTTCAACACAGGAGGCTGACTGCATTAAGTTTAATCATAATGAGCGATTCCTGGGGTTAGAAGAGACAAACAACTAGTCTGTCTTTCTAGCAGAACTCGTTCTCGAAAAGTAATGACGTAAAATTCTATGTACATCCAGAGTGTGCAACAAAGCTTCTCCTTTATTGGAATGCTCTGGATAATAAACTGGTAGCTGGATGTCCTGGTTCAACGTGAACTGACACTACCTTTGGGAGAAACTTAGGATCTGTCCGCAGGGCCACTTTGTCCCTGTGGAAAATAAGGCAAGGCTCTTTACACATCAAGGCCTGAAATACGGAAATCCTCCAAGCCAAAGTAATGGCAACTCAAAATAACGCCTTCCAAGACAGAAGGCGAAGCTCTCAAGTCGCAACTGGTTCAAAAGGGGGCAGAGTGAGCTTTTCCAAGACAAACAGGAGATCCCATGGTGGTACAGGATCTCTCCTGGGTGGTTTGATGTTCAAGATCCCCCTTAAGAAGGTCTTGCAGATGTCCAGCTGAGCTAGGGTCTTCCCATTCAGTGGTGCGTGGTAAGCTGATACAGCACAGAGGTGTACCTTGATGGATGAGTAGCTACGGTGCAGGTCCTAAAGATGGAGAAGATACTCTAGCACAGATTCCACCGGACAACCCAGGGGTCCAGAGAGCACGGAGCTGCCCACAAGCAGAATCGCTTCCACTTCATGGCGTAGGTCACCCTGGTAGAGGGTTTCCTTGCCGCCACAAGGACCTCTGTTACTCTTTGGGACACCCCGAATCTGTCCTGGGCTAGGATTGCAGGAGCCAAGCATGCAGCAAATGCGTGGAAAGGAGCAATGGGAATGGTGGTTTCCGCTGCTAGTTGCTGCAGCAAAGGAAACCATATCTGTCAGGGCCAGAGTGGAGCTATCAGAATCATTTTGGCCTCCTCCACCTGCAGCTTGAGCAGAACTCTCTCAATCAGCGGAAAGGCGTACAGGAACCTCCCTGCCCAAGAGGGGGACAATGCGTCTTGCCAAAAAACACCAGGCCATGGATCTAGCGAGCAGAAATTGGGCAGTTTGGCATTGCGTTGGGACACAAAAAGGTCCAGTTCTGGCTGGCCCCACCTTTTGAAGAGGTCTTCTGCAACCTTTTGCTGTAATTCCCACTCATGGTTCGGAGACACAGAGCGACTTAGGCTGCCTGTGAGTGTGTTCTGAATGGCTGGAACATGCACCGCCGTGAGATCTAGGTTGTGGTCTACTGCCCAGGACCATACACTCATGGCCTCCCTGCACAGAGGGTAGGAGTGGGTACCCCCCACTTGTTGATGTGAAAGACCACAGGGGTACTGCCTGACTGGACCAAGAGTGGGCCCAGGCTGAGTAAGCGCTGGAATGCGTGAAGGGCATACAGCACCACTCTCATCTCGAGAACGTTTATGTGCAGAGATCTTTCTGTAGTGTCCCAGTAGCCCCTCGTCTGATGGGTACTTAGATGTGCTCCCCACCCTAAACCCGAGGCATCCGTAGTGAGGATTTGGCTTGGGCTGGGGTGTTGGAAGGTCATTCCTACACTTGTGTGCTGGGTTTAGCCACCAGATCAGTGATCGACCAACTGCTGTCGAGACACGAATTAACTGTTCCAGTTCATCCGTACTCTGGTTCTACTGAACTCTGAGGTGCCACTGGAGGACCCTCACATTCAAACGCGCCAACGGGACTGTGGCAATGGCTGCGGCCATGTGTCCTAACAGCTGAAGAACCAGCCTTGCTGAAACTAGGTTGGAATTCTGAACCCTGCAAGCGACTTCTCTTAGCCTCTGTGCCCGAGCTATGGGCAAGAAGGCTACCCCTTATGCAGAATCCAGGACCGCTCCTATGTACTACAGCCTCTAAATGGGCCTTGGGTGCGATCTGGACAAGTTCAAGGTGATATCCAGAGACAAACATCTGGAATGCTTCTTCCAAGGACTTGGTTAATTGGTCCTCTGACTGGGTAGTGAGGAGCCAATCATCCAGGTAGGGGTAAACGAAGTGACCCAGTCTCCTCAGTGCCGCCGTCACTACTGCTAGGCACTTGGTCAAAACCCTCAGAGCTGATGAAAGGCCGAATGGCAGGACCCCGAACTGGTGGTGCTTGCCTTGGAAGATGAAGCGTAAGAACTTCCTGTGGGCCGGCAGTATCTTGACGTGCATGTATGCGTCCTGCATATCCAGGGAGCAGAGCCAGTCTCCTTGATGGAGCACGGGCAACAAGCTCGTCAGTGTTACCATCCTGAATCTCTTGTACTCTATGTGTAATTGTTTAGCTGGCTGAGATCCAGAATGGGGCAGAGGTCTCTCGTTTTCTTTGGAACTAGGAAGATATGGGAGTAAAAACCTTTGCCTTTCTGAGCAAAGGAAACATGAAAATTACGTACCTACCGTAATTCTTGATCTTCTTGGACGAGTCTCCACCACTCATTCACACTATTGGGATCTGCGCCGGAGGCACTAGGACCCATCGGGAGCAAACTTTTTGCTGGAGGGTCGACACCAGAGATGGCGCCGCGAGCACTAGCTCGCGTGGCAATGACTATCTCGGCGTCGACCCTCCAACTGCCTCAGTACCTTTTTTACCAAGGAGGTGCAGCGCAACTAACGTAGAGAGTAACCTAACCTTAAGACCAGACATAAGATAGTCCGGGCGACCCGTGTAAGAAGGGTCAACAAAGAAGTCTTCACAGCCTAAAGATTGAGGGAGTGAAGACCAACAGCGTGAGCTCGGGATGGAGAGGAGGTGAATGAGTGTGGAGACTCCCAAGAAGATCAAGAATTACGGTAGGTACATAATTTTCATATCTTCCTGGACATAAGTCTCCACCACTCATTCACACTATTGGGAGAGTACCGAGCTAATAACTCCGAGAGGGCAGCAGGAAGACCAAGAGCTCACGCTTTCAGGACAGAAGTCCATTAAGGATAGTTCTGAAGGTAGAATGTTGCCTGGCATGAACATCCAGTGCATAATGCTTAACGAAGGTATGCACTGAGCTCCAGGTGGCGGCATTGCAGATGTCTGCAATCAGAACATTGCACTTTCCACTAGGATGCCGCGACCGCTTCTGGTAGAGTGAGCTGAAACCCTACCTTCCAATTTAACCTGTGCCATGGAATAGCAATGTCGAAGACATGCCACTAGCCACGGATGAGATGCATCTGATAGAGACAGGTTGACCCAGCCGGGTCTCGCTTGAAGGAAACAAACAGTTGTTGGCTATAAATCCTTGGTTCTATCTAGATAGAAACGCAAGGCTCTCTTAACATCCAAGGAATGAAGAGATCGTTCCCCTTCATTTTGGAAGTCCGCAAAGTAAGAGGGAAGGACCAAAGGTTGGTTTAGATGGAATTCCGACACAACCTTGGGAAGAAATTTAGGATGAGTGCGAAGAACTACTTTGTCCTTATGGAACACAGTATACGGAGGGTCCGTAACCAGGGCATGTATCTCAGAGACCCTGCGGGCTAAGGTAATGGCCACTAGGAAGGCAGTCTTCCAGGTGAGAAATTTTAGCTCACAGGTAGCCAGAGGTTCGAAAGCTTTCCGAGTGAGCATGTCTAGCACAAGGTTAATGTCCCAGGCTGCAACCGGACGTCTTATAGGGGGTCTGGTATGCAGAATTCCTTTAAGAAATCTCTTAACCATAGGTAACTGAGCCAGAGACAAAGAAGAAAACGGCTCATGATACGTTGAAATGGCACAAAGGTGAACTTTGACTGTAGAGTACTGAAGACCTGAATTTGAGAGGTCCAAAAGGTACTCCAAAACCTTGTCTGGTGGACAGGAAAAGGGATTACAAGAGGACTTTGCACACCAGAGCGAAAAACGCTTCCACTTAGACGTGTAAGTTTTCCGAGTAGCTGGCTTCCGAGCAGCCAGAAGAATGTCTGAAACTCTTCGAGAGACATTGAACCGGTTCACTTCTACCTTCAGAAGCCAAGCGTGAAGGTGAAGTGATCTCAGGTTGGATGGACCACCGGACCCTGAGTCAACAGGTTCATCTGCAGGGAGTGGTCTCGAGGGGCTGCCAACATATTGTTGAGTAGAGGAAACCATAGTTGTCGAGGCCAAGAGGGGCAATGAGAATCATCTTGGTCCTCGGACCAATTTGAGAAGTACTCTGAATTAGAGGAAGAGGCGGAAAGGCGGAAAGAAAGCATTTTGTCCACCGAGCCTGAACGCATCCTGACAGAAAATGCCAGGCCCTGGATTTCTGGAGCAGAAGAGAGGCAGTTTATGCTGAGTGAGGATGCAAAAGGTCCAGGTCTGGAGTTCCACACTTTGAATAGTGATTGAACTATGGTTGAGTCGAGAGACCACCTGTGAGGATCTACCTCTGTTCTGCTGAGACGGTCCGCCAAGTCGCTTTGTACACCTGGCAGGTAGACCGCTTGAATTAGAGATTTGTGTTCCAAGCACCATTCCCACACCCTCATCGCTTCCCTGCATAAGGGTAAGAGTGAGCACCGCCTGCTTGTTGATGTAATACATCACAGCTTTGTTGTCCGCTTGAAGGAGAATGTTCTGTAGACAGAGGATGTCCTTCAAAGCCCGGACCATGATAAAGGACGGCTCTCATCTCTAGGACATTTATGTGAAGCTGGGCCTCGAGTTGAGTCCATACACCTTGAGTGTGGAGAGAGCGACAATGGGCTCCCCATCCTGCTAGCGAGTGCATCTGTGGTGATGGAGATTTGATGATCCAGAGGAGCAAAGGGAAATCCTTCCAGGAGATTGCTTCTTGAGACCACCAGGTGAGAGACCTCTAGTGAGGTTCTGTCACCTTGATGGGATAAGACTGTGGGTGAGTGGTTGGGGACCACTGAGCACTGAGCATCCACTGGGTGGTTCTCATGTAGCCGAGCTGAGGTACAGTGAACACTGAGGATGCCATGAGGCCTAACATACATTGCATTGAGAGAGCTGTAACTGATCTGTTCTCCCCAATGTGACGCCATCTGAAGGATATCGAGCCTTCTGTCCTCTGGAAGGAAAGCCTTCGTGCAAGAGGTGTCCAGTAGAGTCCCTATGAAAAGGAGTCTCTGGGAGGGCTGCAACTGTGACTTCTTTAGATTCAGCAGAACTCCCATGGACGTAAGATGGCAAGAGGCCGTCTGAACGGCTTCCAGGGTCCTCTGTCTGGAAGGGCTTGCTAGCAGCCAGTCGTCCAGGTAGGGAAACACTCGGATTCCGAGCTTCCTGAGATGCGCTGCGAGAACTGCACAACACTTTGTAAAGACTCCGGCGCCGAGGACAACCCAAAGGGCAGGACTCTGAACTGATAGTGTTGACCCAGAGCCACAAACCTCAGGAATTTGTGATGCCTCGGGTGAATAGGAATGTGCTGGAAGCCCCTGCATGTCCAGGAGGCTAGCCAGTCGTGTTGATGAAGCAAAGGTAACAGGGTTCCTAGAGAAATTATTTGAATTTCTCCTGGGGAGAAATTTGTTTAGCTTTGAGGTCTAGAATGGGGCGATACCCCAGACTTCTTGGAACCAGAAAGTAGTGGGAGAGAACCTGTGTTTCGCTGATGCAGAGGCACCAGTTCTACTGCCCTGTTGTTCAGAAGGCCCTGGATCTCGGCAGCGAGAAGGTCTGACTGAAGGATTGACAGCCTGGGTTGTCGTTTGGGAGGACGATTCGGAGGGGTCTCCAGAAAATTGAGAGAATACCCCTCGCAAATTATCAGAAGGACCCATTTGTCTGAGGTTATAGACTTCCACTAGTTGTAGAAGTGCATCAGACGACCTCCCACCGGAGAGGAAAAGTCCACCTCGGGCAGTGGAGATGGAACTTGGGCCGGCAACTCATAAGGTAGCGCTGGGCGCTTTGGGCCTTCTGCGCTTGTTATGTGCCTTCTTTGAGGTTGGGCAGGTTGGTTCTTATGGAAACTTCCTCTGCCCTGCCTCAAAAGGACTGACGCTATCGACATGCCCTCGAGAGGGTAGGAGGGGTCGAGCCAGCTTAATGGCCGACCTAGTCTTCTGAGTAGCCTCTAGAGCTTGCTCTACCTGAGGACCAAAAAGATACGAGCCGTCAAAGGGCAACGCCATCACCTGCTGCTGTGCATCATTCGTGAAGCCCGAAGTACGCAGCCAGGAGTGACGGCGAGTACAAATACCAGCGGCTGCTGAACGACCAGCAGTGTCGAAAGCATCCATGGCTGCTTTGACTTGTTGGTTATTAGATTCAATACCTCTG
Organism: Neoceratodus forsteri; assembly: GCA_016271365.2. Lineage (NCBI taxonomy): Eukaryota > Metazoa > Chordata > Ceratodontiformes > Ceratodontidae > Neoceratodus > Neoceratodus forsteri. Next base: position 820,101,183 of record CM028137.1, on the reverse strand, counting down.
GTAATGGTCAGAAGAAGCTCTGACTTAAGAGTCCGAGTCCGGAAGAGCTTCAACCATTTGCTTGATAGAGTGCCACAGGATATACTCATACTGAGAAAAATAGCCCTGGTAACTGGCAATACGCATACTTAAAGTGGACGCAGCAAAGACTCTCTTACCTAATGTATCAATCTTATGAGACTCTGTTAATAGGTCGAGCTGTAGTAGCTTGAGGAAGAACGACCTTATCATTCTCTGCCAGGACTACAATAGGATCCGCAAAGGCTTGAGATGCCAAAATGGGACGATCCTTGGGGGCTGAATATTTCCTATCAATGGATTTAGCCACCGAAGGGGTAAGAGCAGGATTATTCCATACCATTTGAGACAGTGTCTCGAAGGAAGGTTGAATCGGAGGAGTCAAATCCGTAAGGATCTCCGAAGCATGAAGATATTGGAGTCTTAACCGCTTCCCAGGATCGATGTCTGTAGTCTGGAGAGAAAGAGTGGATCTCAGGTTCTTCAACAGAGACTTAAAGAACAGGTCCTCAACCACAGGCTCTGTAGCAGTGAAAGATCCTGCTTCGTCCACTTCATCACCCAACCGAAGGTCTGGGTCAGGCTCAACGTCATCTCCTGATAGTCCAGGGAGGACTGTTTAGACAGGAAAGGAGTGAAATACAGAAGAGGAAGGAAGAATTGAGAGGAAAGAGGAGTCCTCGAGAGCTCCCGGCGCCGAGGAGGCAAACGGGACCAAAAACGGCGCCGAAGAACAGCGCGGTGCCGAGGACGGCACCGAGAAGGCACACGGCGCCGAAGACGGCGCCGAGAAGGTACACGGTGCCAAAGATGGTGCCGACTAGCCCGCGACGCCATGGACGGCGCCGACAAGCCCCGCAACGCCGCGGATGGCGCCGACAAGCCCCGCGACGCCACGGACGGCGCCGAAAGCATCCCAGGACCCTGAGAAACATGGTTAGAAGGGAAAATAGCAGGAGATAAGGGCATCGGTGTGGCCCCCTGCGCCGCAGCCATGTGAGGGGGGGGACACCCAAGAATGGAGTCGGCACCGAGGAAGGTGCCGTGCGACCAGGAAAGTCCAACCGCCCTACCTGGTCGCCCGACAAGCCCGAAGGCCCACGGGCAACCGAGCCAGGTAGCAGAACCAACCTCCGAGCCCACTGCTCCATAAGAGCGGCCCACTGATGAAACTGCTCATCTGAAGACCTACCAATAGGCGGGGTAGGACTCCGATGCCGAAGACGGCGGCTACCGGAAGCAGAAGTTGGCGACTCCGAAGGAGGAGACCGGCAACTAGCCACGATAACAGAGCGTCGACGCGCAGACATATCAGCGAGCGACCTCGAGTATCTTCTCTTTTTAGACCTGTGGTCAAGAAGAGCTAGAGGCCGAACGGCCGAGAATGCGACCGCTTGTTTTTATGCCTCCGGGGGGACTGCCCATCCCCTGGGCATTGGACTGACTGTTGTCGGACCCCCGTTCGGGAGAAGGAGGCGGACCAGACCCAGCCCGACTGACTGAACAGCTTTCATACGAAGTCTCCCTACCGTCACCTGACCTGCTCATGGTCGACTCCGTCAAGTAGGCCGAGACTTCTTTATTGTATACTAAAATAGAATAAACTTAAGCTATACTATATCGAGATAATACTACAAAAAAATAAACTGAAAACTATGCTGCTAGTTTGAAGTTTGACTCCCGACAGGCGAGCAACGTCGTTACTGAAGCGCACTCGACGGCGGGGAAAAAGGAATGAGGCAGTTGGAGGTCGGCCTTGAGATAGTGCTGTGACTGATGCTTTCATGACACCGTCTGTAGCGCCATCTCTGGTGTCACCCTCCAGCAAAAAGTTTGCTCCCGATGGGTCCTAGTGCCTCCGGCGCAGATCCCAATAGTGTGAATGAGTGGTGGAGACTTATGTCCAGGAAGATCTCCTGGATGGCTCAATTCTCTAGCAAGACCTGAATTTCTGCTCTCAGAAGGAAGGCATGGGAGGGTGAACAGTGGGAAGGGAATGGAGGGTTGTCCGGTGGAATTTGGGTGAATTCTAGGGAGTAGCCTCTCTCCACCATATACAGGACACATTGGTCCAATGTTATACTGGACCATCCTGACAGGTAAAGGGAGAACCTCCCTCCTATCATTTACCCTGTGCTTGCTGCGGAAGAGGGAGGGCTGGTAGGTAATAATGCCGTGGTGGGGGTTGGGCAGGAGGGCTGGGTGCTTTGGGGTGCTTGGGGCCCTGGGCGCCCACACCGCTTGAAGGCTCCCCTTTGCTGAAGTTGCCATTTTCCCTGTTGTCCTTGCTTATGAAAAGGACAACGACTGGTCTGAAGCTCCGACCTGTACATCTTGTGGACCTCAGACACTGCTTTCCTGGAGTCCTGTAGACCGATAATCACTTTCTCTGCCTCTTGCCCAAAAAGGACAGGACCCTGGAAGGGAGCATCCAAGATGGCATCTTGGAGGTCCTGACAAAAACCTGAAACTCTGAGCCAGGCATGCCACTGCATGGAGATACCAGTGGCTGCTGCCCTGGCTGCAGAATCATATTAACATCTGAGGACGTGTTTATCCATTCCCGATTGTAGAACAGCTTGGAGTTCTGCTTGCCCCTCCAAATCCGGCTGAGCTTTGGCCAGGTCCATGGCCTTTGCCCAGAGGGATTTCTGGTACGTCACCAAGTGAGCCAAGAAGTTCAGTGAACAGATTACACCAGTGGCTGATGCGTTAATCCTCCTGCCCATATGGTCAAGCTTCTTGGACTCTCTGTCGGGAGGTTGGGCACTCATTTGCCTTGGCTGCCATGCCCTATCATGGGCTGCTGTTAGTACCATCGAGTCAGCCCTCGGATTTTCCCCTAGGAATGACTCCTCTTTTGGAGTCCTATAAAGTCTGTCTGGCTTTCTTGGCACTGCTGGCGTAGTGGTCGAGTTTTGCCAAGTAAGTCTGGTGACGTCTTAGGAAGGCTCCACTAATGGGGGGATGACCAGAGACTTCGTGTCAGTGGCCCCTAAGAATTCTAAGAATCACCTTTCTGGGTCCCACTCCTCTGCGTCCCATTGGTACAGGGTTTGAATGTGCCGCATGTCGTCTAGGAAAGACAGATCATCCAGTGGGGATCGAGGAGAATTTCTTGGCCCTGGGGAAGGAATAGATAGCTCCTCTCCTGATGAGTAGTCAGAGGAGTCGTCTCCAGTGTCGTCGCCAGTGGACGATGGCGGACGTCCACTGTCGGTGACGTTTCCTGCCCCTGAAACCCGACGGCTGCTGATCTTCGTCCTCTGGCAGCCAGTGGTCCCTAGGGGAAGGAGGAGGGGGCCGCTTGGGTGAAGGGTCCCTAGGCAGTGGTCGATGTACCTATACAGCAGATCTCCTTAAACCGTATTCCTCCAAGAGGTGACTAATGCCCCAACGTCCGCTAAAGGGATTTCCGGGGGTGGGGGCATTGCGTTCGATGGACCTGGCATCGGGTCTGGTGGTCCCTCAGGGGCTGGCGTCCGATCTACAGGCACCTATTCTATAGGTGTCTCTGGCACATGGTCTGGTTCAACCCCTGAGGCAGACTCTTCCTCCAGCTGGTCGTCTGGTTTGTTGGGCAGAGGGGGCCTCGTTTCTTTGGGTGGCTTGTCAGCCGCCTGATCTTTTGGGGCCAATAGCCGCTATTCGACCGGGGATGTCTGGTCATGGTCCAAGACAGTCTCGGATGGACCAGTGGTCTGTCTCCTTATCAGGAGGGGGAGGCATCCGGTGCCTGATGACCTCCCAGCGTCTGGTGGAATCATCTTGCTTCTTGGACTTGTCAGATGAACCACCATGTTTTTGGGCAGTGTCCGAGGACCTGCTCGAGGCAGATGCCTGTCCTTCTTGGGTCAACCTGTGAGAGGAGTTGTGGGGTTGGTGGGCCAAGGGGACTTGGGCGGACAAACGCCCTGTAAAGGAAGACTCCTTACATTTTTGTGGGACAAGGAGGATGTCTTCTTAGAAGTAGGCCCCAAACAGTTTTGGAACGGGGACAGATTCTGGCCTCCCGCCACAGGCAGATGAAGCAGAAGTCGCTTAGGGGGGACTTTGGTTGGGATTCTGACCTAGCCCTTTCTTTCTCTTGATGGTGGTGTTTCCCTCCCGACATTTTCTCCTTGGGGGAAGACTCCCTAGGCGATGAAGAGGAACTATGCCCTGAGTGGGACTTCTGCATGAAAGCCACTTGTTTTTCTAGGAGATAGGCTTTCAGTGTGTTAGCCCGATGAATTGTTGTCTTGTTACTGAACTTCTGGCAGTGTGGGCAATTGTCGAGCCGGTGGTCTGGGCTTAGGCAGATCAAGCAGGCCGAGTGGTCATCTCTCAACGGGATCTGCTTCCCACACAGACACTTCACCTTCCGTCGAACGGTAGGCAATGAAAACATGCAATTCTGTTGAAAAATGGCAATTTTTTAACTAATTGCATGAAGGTGTGAAAAAGGTGGTCGACTGTGACGTCCAAGGATCTGATGTAAGCGGGTCGACGGTGGGAAAAGAACTGAGATGGCGCCAGGGGACTGCCCCCTTTATACCACGTCACAGACTGCTAGCTAGAAGATTTTTTCTGTGGAGTCCTAACGCCTGGCAGCCTTAGTCCTAATGGTATTACCTGCTGCAAGAGCTCCCCCTCGAAGTGAGAGCTGTTGAGTTTCTTCAGTGAAATTTATTCCATTTCTATAAAGCATTCCAAACTGATGGTTTACTACTCCCACCACAGAATCAGTATATTCAGACTACGATAAAGACCTGTCCAGGACCAGGCCAAGATTATGGAAGGACCTGACCAGCTCAATCAGATCAATTTACATGTCATTTTAGACCAAAAAAGGACTAGTTTTTGTTAATGGTTTAGCACAAAATTATAACTAATGAACCAAATTTATATGGGCTTATAACATGGGCACCTATATATCAGTAAAATGATTGGTCAATGTGAATCACCTGACCATTCATTAATTACTGATAAACAGTAGCTGCAAGTGGTGAAAAGGCAACCAAGCAGAACCGGACACATCATACCGAACTAATTCCAAGCTGCAGTAAAAATTCTGAGCAGTAGCCATATTGAAATCGCACTTACCAAGTCTACCCACCCACCAGAAGGACAGTGACAATCACATTAAAAAGTGCTTATTTGCACAATTCAAAGTGACTGAGTAAAATTAGAGAAAAGCATAACACTTGCAGAGCGGTATATCTGTACACACCCCCAGTCGGAGCACTTGTACACTCGTACGATTCAGTTTTTGAGACATCTAAAACAGTGTGAGAAAAGTAGTTACAAGTGCAAAAGCCACACAGGGGAAAGTGTACGTGTACTGGTCACAAAAGTCCGCCCACCCCCGTAGATGCAACATCCTGTCTGTTGTACTACCTTTTGTTTTACCCGTCGATGTTACAGTGCGGTCCCTTCCGTTGCAGTGTGTAACCGTAGCAGCAACGGAAACATGACAAAATGCCAACGAGACACCGAGCGAACACCCATGTACAGACAAGTAATGAGAATCGCAAAAATGTGCCTTAGCTGCTCTTCGGTGCACCGTAAGTCACAACACACTGGAAGCAGTAGCGAGTAGCGCGGTCATGTTTTATCTTTGTCTGTCTCATTCGCATAGATATTGTGTGCAATAGTAGCAGGAAGGGACAGAGCTATGACTGGCAGCGTTATAGTTGTCTGACTTTTAATAATGTGCAACCCAGCGTAGTTTAAGAAGAGCAGACACAATGTAATAAGAGAGAAAAGGCATACAAAGGACAGAATAAGACCATCAGACACAGCACTACCTCACAATGCTATACAGACCACAATAAAGAGTTTGGCACCTCCATGATACCAGTAAGTGGACCGGGTTTACCACAAACCTCAGTAAACTGAACTATTTGTCTGTGGCAGAACACACATGTTTGTGGTACAACTGACCGTAACAGCAGATCTTCGAGAGGAGCTCTTGCAGCAGGCTATAACCATTAGGACTAACGCCGCAGGCCTTAGGACCCACCAGAAAAATCTTAGCTAGCAGTACCCAGCAGGGACCGCCCCCTGATGTCGGCTGCACCCCGACGTCGGTCATGCTACATAAGGAGAAGGACCCCAGCTCCACCCTAGTTCCCCCGCCAAGACCCGCGAACTGACCCCAGCGAGTGAAAGAAGTGAAGCCTGATGATGATGTGCTGAACACCTCACCTGGGGGATGGAGGGCAGCAAAGCAGCGGCTGCTGCAAGAGCTCCTCTCGAAGACCTACTGTTACGGTAAGTTCTTACGTAACTGTACTCTCTTACTTCAAGTGGGAGCTCTTGCAGTAGGCTATAACCATTAGGACTGAATCCCATGCTGTCCCGCGCCAAGGAGGTGCCGAACTCCGGGAGGAGGAAGGATGGAATAATGCTGGCAACACAGCAAATCAGGACAGGAGTCCCTGAAGGACTGCCAAGCCGAAACCGGCACGGCGTCTGGAAGCAATGTCCAGGCTGCAGTGATTCACAGAAGTGTACACAGAATTCCAGGTGGCTGTCACACAGATGTCTCTTATGGAGACATTCTTTAAGGTGGCAAAGAAAGCCGAAACTCCCCTGGTGGAGTGACCCCTAACCGGTCCTGGAAGGGGTTTGTTGTGCTTCTCATGACAAAACACAATAGAGTGGACAAGCCACTTAGAAATAGTTTGGACACCGGTTTGCCCAAGTGTTGTGGCGCTAAGGCCACAAACAGTTGCTCCAATTTACGGTGAGTAGCCACGCGCTTGAGGTAGTACCTCAGTGCCCTGTGAACATCCAGTGTGTGTGTAGGACAGCTTCTCCCCTATCAGAAGGAGAAGAAAAATGAACTGGAAAATCAACCGATTGGTTGAGGGTCAATTCAGACTATTTTATGAAGGAACTTAGGATTTGTTCTAAGGGAAACCCTTTCCCTGTGAAAAACCAAATATACAGGTTACTCACCTGTAACAGGAGTTCTAGGAGTGGTATATGTTGTTCATTCACACTTACTGGCAGGTTCCTTGCCGCTTTAAATGTTGCCGGAAGGTCTTCAAGCTGGCTCCTCCAACCCACCCGGGTGGTAACACTCTCGGCTCCGCCCCATGACGCCAGATCTAGCCCGCTGGAAGCCAGGTTGCGCATCAAGGCCAGGGAGTTTTGTTTTTTTTTACCAATTATTTTACCAGGTGAGACACACTAAGCTGAAAGCTTGTTTGCAGGTGCAACCTGGGAGCACAAGGAAGTTAAGTGACTTGCTCAGGGTCACACAGTATGTACCTAGGGGGCTGTGGGATTCAAACCCAGGTCTCCAGATTTGCAGCTCAGAGCCTTAACCCACAGGTTGGGTGGGTTGTGTGGATGAACATATACCACTCCTAGAACTCCTGTTACAGGTGAGTAACCTGTATTTCTAGGGACGTGGATATGTTGTTCAATCCACACTTACTGGCAGACTCCTAGCAGTTCTTCGGGAGGAGGGAGGCAAGGCGCGCACCCCTACTTAGGGAATAAGGACTGGAGAACCGAGGTCCCAAAACCAGCATCCCGCATGACTCAAGGTCGATGTGGTAATGGGTAATGAAGGTGCTGACTCAGGTAGCAGTCCTGCAGATTTCCTGGATAGGGACGCCCTGGAAGTAGCCACCGAGCAGCGGTATGGCGGGTAGAATGAGCTCTTATCCCTCTGGGAGGCTCCATGCCCGCCAGCCTATAGCAGAGATCTATGCAAGAGGTGACCCACCTGCCTATCGTCCGCTTGGCTGCAGGTCTGCCAGGTGCGGCTTCAGTGTAGGTGACAAACAGCTGGCGAACCTCTCCCCAAACTTCAGCCGCCCGCTCCTTATAATAAGAGAGCGCTCTTCTAGGGTCCAAGGTATGGAGCCTATATTCAGCCTCCGAGATGTGATTGGGGTATAACACCGGCAGAGTCAACACCTGGTTAAGGTGAAACTCTGACACCACCTTCGGAAGGAATTTCGGGTCTGGGCACAGGACAGCCTTGTCCCTGTGGAAGACCAGATAAGAAGACTCAATGGAAAACGCCTGGAGCTCTCCCATCCTTCTGGCTGACGTTATAGCCACCAAGAAGGCGGTCTTCCATGACAGGTGAGAGATGTCACACCTGTGCATTGGTTCAAATGCCGTGCCCATGAGCTTAGCCAATACCAGCAGTAGATCCCACTGAGGTGGAGGTTCTCGCACCGGAAGGGGATATGTGATCAAGGCCTTTGAAAAAGCGCTCAACCACCTTCTCCTGCGCCACCGACTGCTTCCAGGCCCGCACCCGGTAAGCAGAGATGGCTGCCAGGTGCACCTTAAGGGTCGTCGACTGAAGCCCTAGCTGAGAAAGGGGCCATAGGTAGTCCAGAATGCTGGCCAAGGAACAGGAGAAGGGTCCAACCCCTTATCCTGACACCAAATGGAGAATCTCCTCCATTTGAAGGCATAGCATTTTCTGGTCGACTTCTTATGGGATGTCTCAACAACGCTGAGGACCTTGTCGGAAAGACCCAAGGCCTGGAACTCTAGCAGTTCAGGAACCAGGCCGTCAGGTGCAGGGATTGAAGGTCCGGGTGGAATACCTTCCCCTGGTTGACTGAGATCAGGTCCGGGCGGGCTGGAAACTGTCTCGGGAGCCTGGAGCTGAGGCTGAGGAGATCTGGATACCAGAACTGACGGGGCCGGTCTAGGGCTACCAAAATCACCTGCGCCCTTGTCCCTCCTCGCCTTGAGAAGCACCTTGTGGATCAAGGGAAATGGGGAAGGCATAGAAGAGACCTGGGGTTCACGGCCTCGAGAAGACATCCCCCTACAGCGAGCCCTGCTGAGGGGGCGGGTATGAAACAGCCTCAGCTTCGCATTCTCCCTGGAGGCAAACAGGTCCACCTGAGGTGTGCCCCAGTGGGAGAACAGATCGTGTACTATCTCCGGCAGGAGAGACCACTCGTGAGATGCAGCACCTATCCAGCTTAGGGCATCGGCCAGAGTGTTAGAGGCTCCTGCCACATGAATGGCTAGGAGATCTGCCTCCAGTCTGCCCACGAGAGATGAAGTGTGGAAAGGTTCCTTGCACAGAGGCAAGGAGCGTGTCCTGCCCTGGCGGTTTAGGTAATACATGGTTGTGGTGTTGTCCGTCTGGACCTGGACTACTTGACCCCGTGCAAACGGAGCGAAGGTGGTGAGGGCTAGTCGGACCATTCAAAGCTCCAGCAGGTTGATGTGGCATTGAGACTCCTGAGGGGACCAGAGGTCATGAGCTCTGAGCTCCCCCAGATGGGCACCCCAACCCATCGGAGAGGCGTCGGTCGTTAGAGTGACTGTCAGCTCTGGACGGACAAACGGGATACCCTCCTGCAGATGAGTGGGAACAATCCACCACAGGAAAGTGTTCCCCATCTCCTGGGTCACTATCACTGACTAGTCCAGAGGACTGGAGCGTTGAGACCATTGGTGGGCCAGTCCCCACTGCAGGGGATGCATGTGCCAGTGGGCCCAACGGATCACATTGGTACAGGCCGCCATGAAGACCAGGAGGCGCAGGAAGTCCCGGGCAGGGCGCAACTACCCAACCAGAAATGACTGGGCAAAGGAGGAAAGAACCTCAGCCCTGACCGCCTGGAGCCATGCTCTGGCTCGAAAAGAGTCGAGCTCTGCCCCAATTAACTGAATCACCTGTGTTGGTACGAGTTCCGATTTGGCCTTGTTGATGAGGAGGCCAATCCGAGTGCAGACCTGGAGGGCCAGATCCCTGGACCGCTCCACATCCGACTTGGAGGAGGCTGCAATCAGCCAGTCGGCCAGGTAAGGGTACACACGGACCCTTTGGTGCCGCTGGAATTGTGTCACCACTGCCATGCATTTGGTGAAGACCCTGGGAGCTGGAGAGAGGCCGAAGGGCATGGCCCGGAACTCATAAAGGGATCCCTCCGCTCTGAAGTGGAGGAATCGCTGCTGGGACGGACAGATTGGTATGTGAAAACACGTCCTGAAGGTCCAGAGAACAGAACCACATGCCTCGTTCCAAGGATGGGATGATCTGAGCCATGGTGACCATCCTGAAGGTTCTAGACCTTAGGAACTTGTTCAGGTCGTGGAGGTCTAGAATGGGGTGCCAACCCCCCGTCTGTTTTGAGACCAGGAAGTACCTGGACATAAACCCTGGGTCTGGTGGAGGATCCGCCACTTCCCTGATCACCTCCTTCTGGAGGAGCAGCGCAATGTCGGCTCGACGGGCCAACAGAGAGGCTGCAGACCCTGTAGTCCCCCGTGGGGCGACGGCTCGATAGGGTGGGGACTGCTCGAATTCCAGTGGCAGACCCTTTCCTCCCACTTCCAACACCCAGCGGTCCGTGGTGATATTGGACCAGGCAGAAATTAAGTTTGCGGAGCAGTCCCCCCATGGGGGGAAACCCGGGGAGGAGTGACGAGGTTGGGGGCGACACCCCTCAACCCGTCACTAGGCAGGCTTGGAGGAAGGACCGGCAGAGGAGCTTCCCGGACCTTTCCCTCCCGGCTTCCTGTTGGAGGAAGCAGCAGGCTTGGCTTTGGGGTGCCAAGTGCGAGCCTGCTGGCCCTGATGCTGGTATTGATGGGCTAGACTGAAGGTACAAAGGGCTTACGCTGCTGCTGGCGGCCTTTGTCCTTCTGGGCAGACGTGACTGAGTCCAAGGTGGCACTGGACTTCTCGATCCATTGAAGATGCCCCTCCACCCCGGGACTGAACAAGTCGGTACCCAGGAAGGGAACATCTGCCAGCTTGTGCTGGGTATCTGACGTGAAAGTGGAGATCCGCAGCCAAGCTCTGTGGCACATGGCCACTGCGGCCGCTACTGACCGGGCACACGAATCAGCGATGTTCAGGGAGGTCTGGAGCTGCTGTTTGGCTACCGCCCTTCCCTGATCCTGCACCTGCTTTACCGTAGTTTGGAGGTCAGCCGGGAGATGAGGAATCACCTCACCAGGAAGCCCAAAAGGGCGTGTAAAAAGTGTGCCTTCAGGACGGCGGAGCTTGCCTGATGAAGGCCTAGGGAGGAAGCGGTGTAAACTTTCCGCCCAGAGTAGTCCAGCTTCTTGGACTCCTTGTCAGGAGGCTTGTCCATGTCCCTAGTGTTCCCGGAACGCCGGAAAATGCTATCGGTCACGAGCCCCTCCACAGAGGGGTGCTCCGAGAAACTGGAGGGTGAACCGGTGGGGACAGCATACTTCCGAGCCATCCTGGCCGAAAGTGCTGCACAAGAAGTTGGCCGCTGCCATAGCTCCAGGGCTGGGCCAACAATGGCTTCAGCCACCGGGAAGGCCTCCGTGGCGGAATCCCCTCTCAGTATCTCCGTGAGGGGATATTTGGCCCATTTAGAAGTGGGTTCGAGCTTCATCCCAGTGGACTCTGAGATGAGCCGAAGCATTCCCAAAAACGAGGATGGGCTCTCGTTCACTGACTGACCCCCGGTGGACTCCAAGTCAAGCGGCCTGGAGAACAAGGAGTCATCATCATCAGGCTCCGAGGAGTCTGCGAACAGCTGTCGAGAGCCTGAGCCACCCCCCACCTGCCGAGGTCGATCGGGAGTGAGGGTGACAGACAACTGATGGGGCAAGCCCTGACCCCGACCGAGAATTCTTGGTCGGGGCTCCAAATTTTGGTTGTGGAGGCAAGGGTTCCACAACGATGGGTGGCGCAGCCAGTTTTGGCTGAACAACCGGTGCCGACTTCGGCTTCTCGACCACTGTGAGGGGTTGTTTCGGCTGCTCCGGTGACAGCCACTTAATGGCCGGGGAACACGACAAAGTCGGCCTATTCCCGGTCAAAAGGAGCTACTGCCACATTATCTCCTCGTAGCGCCGACGCAATTTGCGTTGGAGCCCATCCTCTGAAGAGGACGAAGATGAGGATGAGCGACGCCGCCGCTTTCCACGGTGCCAAGACCGGGACTGCCAATGTCGGCGTGATCGGCTGGACCGAGATGAGGTCCGAGACCTTCGGTGCTTCTGAGGGTGGGTCTGACTAAGAGGGGGCAAGGGAAACCCGCTCCTCCCTCGGTTCAGGGACCTTAACCGGGGACTCGGCACAGGAGGCACAGGCAAGTCCTCAGTTTCCACCGGGGGAACCGGTGAAGAAGGGTAGTCGGCTTCTCCAGTCGACAGACCGTCCGACGGGTCGAGAAAAATCTTGACCGCGTCGACGGTGTCTTGGCCGGCTGACCGGACTGGGACACCGTGAAGCCAGCGGCCTTAGCCGCAACCTCGACCGAAGTCGAGTGTCGACTCTCCGGGGAAGGGGACCTCTCGCGCTCCCACGAACGTCGACGGTGGGACTTACCCTTGGGGTCCTTCTTTTTGGACCAAGAGGAGTGTCCCGAAGGGCCTTCTCCCTTGGTGGAGAGGGATTGGCAAAGCTCTTTGAAAGAAGCTGTGTAGGAGGATTCCAAGGAGAGCGGGATAAATGCCGCAACCGAGGATAATGATGATGAGGCCTGGGCCTCCTCCTCCTCGAGGACGATCATCTGCTCCAGCTGTTCCACCAAGCCTGCCGCCGGACACCACCCAGCAGGCCTCCTTAGACTTCACCGGAGGATAACGTTTTTCGGGTCGCCCCAACAGTAACCGGGCAGCGCGGTCCTCCAAGACCGAAGCCGAAAAGGATTTGCACAACTCACAAGCCTGTGAGGCATGGCCGAGTCCAAGGCAATAAACGACGGCATGCGGCGGATCAGTCCGGGGACATCTTGTGAGCCACAGGGCACCGAATAAACTGGAGTCATTTTGTCCATCGCAGCCGCGAGGTAAGATACAGACCGAAGTCTTGTAAATCTCAAAATAAGTTTCGGATAAACCGAGGAGTGTGAATCCAGCCTAAAACGCAGAGCGCTAAGGAGGGACCCTGAGCTTCTAAGCGGTAGGGAAGATCTGCCGTCATGGGGCGGAGCCGAGAGTTTTACCACCCAGGTGGGTGGGAGGAGCCAGCTTGAAGACCTTCCGGCAACATTTAAAGTGGCAAGAAACCTGCCAATAAGTGTGGTTTGAACAACATATCCACGTCCCTAGAAAAGGTTCTTTACACATCAGAGCCTGGAGCTTGGAAACTCTTCAAGCTGAGGTAGCAGCAACTAAGAAACAAACCTTCCAGGACTGGTAACACAATCGGCCGCTGATTCAAAAAGGGTGGGAGGGGTGAGCTCTCCAACACAAACAGGAAGTTCCAGGAGGGATAGGATCTCTAATGGGAGGTCTCATATGCAGAATTCCCTGTAAGAATGTGCATGCCACGTCCAGTTGGGCCAAGGTTCTATCCCCCAAGAGGACATGATCTGCAGAAATGGCCCACATGTGCACCTCTATAGAAGAGTAGCTCAAGCCTTGTTGGTATAAGGAGAGGAGATACTGTAATGCAGTGTTCTCCAGGCAGGTAAGGGGGTCCAGACGGTGAGACGACACCCATAAGCAAAAATGCTTCCACTTCATAGTATAAATGGAGCGAGTAGAGGGCTTCCTCGCCGAGACGAGGACATAGGCCACGTCTTGGGAGACCCCATACCTGGATTTTGCTACATCTGCAGGAGCCAAGCATGAAGGTGCAAAGACCTGAGATCTGGATGGACCAGCATGCCTCAATCCTGGACCAGCATGCCTCAATCCTGGAACACTAACTGCGAGCATATTAGCAGCAGAATTGGAGGTTCCGAGGACAACTGCTGAAGTAGTGGGAACCAAATCTGCCGAGGTCACAATGGGGCAACTAAAATCATCTGAGCCCCCTTGGCCAGTATCTTCAATAGTACTTTCTGAATGAGAGGAAAGGGAGGGAAGACATAAAGAAACCTCCCTGCCCAACAAAGGGACAACGCATTTTGCCAGAAAGCACCAGAGCGAGCTCTCGCAAGCAGAAAGTTGGCAGTTTGGTGTTGCGTGGGGATTCAAAGAGGTCCAGCTCTGGACGACCCCATGTGTCGAAGAGCTGGTCCGTTACTGATTGTAGCAACTCCCACTCATGTGCCTTGGACTGAGATCTGCTTAGGCTGTCTGCTAAGTCATTTTGGATGCCTGGAACCTGCACTGTGGACAGAGAGATGTGACGCTTTCAGTGTCCAATACCAGACTCTGATCGCCTCCCTGCATAGGGAGTAGGAGTGCGTTCCCCCTTGCTTGTTGATGTAAAAGACAACCGCCATGTTGTCCGTCTGAACTAGGAGAAAGCCTGGAACAAGGTCCTCTTGAAATGGCATTGAGTGCACCGAGGACCACTCGCATCTCCAGGACACTGATGTGGAGGTCGCGCTCCTCTAGGGACCAGACCCCTTGCGATTGGCGGGCCCCTATGTGCGCCCCCATCCCAAATCTGATGCATCCATCCTTAGGGTCTGATTTGGAGGCTCCTGATGGAAAGGGACCCCTTTCTCTAGATTGAGAGGGTCCAGCCACCAAAGTAGGGCCCTCTTGACTGGCTCTGCGACTCTGACCATGTGGTCTAGTTTGTCGGAGCATTGATCCCACTGCACCCTGAGCATCCATTGTGGGATTCTCATGTGACGGCGGGCCAAAGGAGTGACAGGGATGGCAACCATCATGTGCCCCAGAAGTCTGAGGAAGGTCCTGGCCTGGACCTGAGGGGTTACTAGGACCGATCCAGCTATCTCCCACAGGCGATCGCCCCTCTCTGGAGGTAGAAAAGCCATGCCTTGGACTGAATCCAGGACTGCCCCTATGAAGATGAGTCTTTGGCTGGGCTCTGGGGGAAGACTCTGGAAGGTTCAGGGTGATCCCCACCTCTCGGAACAGAGTATAGGTGTCAGAGCCTGAAGGAGGCGTATCCTTGATGGGGCCGCAAGCAGCCAATCATCGAGGTAAGGAAGACGTAATGTCCCTGGAGCATTAGAGCCGCAGCTACCACTGCCAAACATCTGGTGAAGACTCTAAGAGCGGAGGAAAGGCTGAACGGAAGAACCTGAAACTGATAATGCTCCCCCTGAAAGTGGAACCTCAGGTACTTCACGTGATGGGGAAGACCCCAATGTGCATGTACGCATCTTGCATGTCTAGGGAGCAGAGTCAGTCTCCCTGGTGCAGCAGAGCAATAAGACCTGGAAGGGTCACCATCCTGAACCTTCGGTACTCTATATAGTTGTTTAAGGAGTGAGGTCCAGGAAAAGAGACTTCTGACGATGTCACGGAGCAGCTAGGAGCCTAGATTCAGACGCACAGAATCCAACTATTTCAAAACTCCTCCAAAAACCTTAAAAATCTTCCAAAAATGACTTCAAACCAGGGAGGAGGACGGACAAGTAGACACAGAGACAGAAATAAGGGCAAGGACAAAAACAAATCCCAGGATGGATCGGGAGTGATAGAGGAAAGTCCCAGCAGGTCGGTCTCTCCTGTGAGCTGCCATGCGGCCGACTATGACACAGATGGGGAAAGCGAGCAGTTATCGCGATCCCGATTTGAAATCCTTTTAACAGAAATCCGTGCATCCCGCAGAGAGAACAAGGTTGAATTTAAAGCTGTACAGCAACAACTCTCAACTTTGGAAACACGATCAGGCCAGATGGAGTGAGAGTGGCGGAGAACGAAGAAAGTACAGCCCAACTCTCACACATTGTACACTCCCTGGTGGTTCAGACAGGGAAGCTTCAGGCTAAATGTATTGATCTTGAGGGAAGATCTCACAGAGACAATCTGCATTTATATGGACTGCCTGAAAGGATGCAGTAGGCACAAATGGCATCATTTTTGGAAAACTTACTCAAAGATGTTTTAGAATTACCGGTCACCTACAAGCTACGTACTGAGAGAGCACACCGCTCTCTCTCCAGGCCAGGCCTACAGACCTCAAAGCACATCCGCGATCGACGGTCTTCAAATTAAGCTCTTTTAGCACAAAAGAAGATATTTTGTGACATGCATGGGTCAAAAGGGACGTTTCATACCTAACACACTGGCTCTACTTTGATCATGCTTTCCCTCAGGAGAGTCAGCAACAGTACCTGAAATATCTCCCCATCATCAAAGCCCTGAAAGAAAAGGTAATTCGATTTCATACCCTTATCCAGCCAGGCTTTGGGTTTTCTGGGAGACAGGCCCCAAAATATATTCCACAGTGGAGGAAGCTACAACAGCCCTTTTGGAGAAGCAGATTCAAATTCCAGATACTAGGAACCAAAATGAGGGGCAAAGGGGACAGCAATGGCAGCGCCCAACAGGGAGGAAGCGTCTCGGTCCCAAAATACTGCAACATAATGAGGCCCTACATTGGATGCAGCAACTCATGAGCAAAACGAACGCAGCAGAGGATCAACCTGCCTGAAAGGATCCAAGGAGAATGGGACAATACTGTAAATTCTTCTAACTCACTTGAACTCCTGACTCGCGACCCACACTGAAACTTTTTTTTTTTTTGACTGGGAGCTATGTTAGCGAACTGCAGGGAAAGGGGGACAGGTGAGGGTGGATGAGGATCCTACAGGTTCTGGGCACATACTGGGGTTCACCATTTGTGTTTATCGCTGCATACCCTCCCCCAAAGTAGTCCCTTTAAATAGGGGCCAGTACAAAACCTGTATTTTTTGCTCTTTTCTTTCTCTTCTAATGGAAGTCCTGGTTTCCTTAAAGCCTAAAATGGCTTAAATAAGGGAATTGCTAGTGCCTAGGGAATGGCAAACCTGAAGGCAGGTTAAGGCATGGCTTCTTAGTGGAAAATAGCCATGTCAGCTATCCTATTTAGGCTTGGATTATATTCTGCCTCAACAGAATATATATAAGCAATTTTAGTTGGGAAATAAGTGTGTACAACTACTAGCTTGCTAGAATAATGTCGACTAGTACCTACTGGTACTTTTTTTTTTTCAGAGCATTGTTCCATCTAAAGCTCTGGAGGAGGTCTTCCAGAAATGGAAGCGTAAGCAGACCTCCTCGATCTTCTCGTTATCAAGAGGACACAGAGGCTAATTAAATACATTAGCTTCCAACCTTGGAAGCATACTGTTTATAAAATTTTACATTTTATTCTGTTATATAAAGTTGCCCAGTTGGCAAATTATTGTTCGAGAAAGTTGTTTGGGCAGAAACACTCACGTAGCATGGGACCTGACTGCATTAACCAAAGTGGTCAATGGGGATGTGCATGGGGTTGTTGCCCTGCAGAGGAGGTCTTATCACATTGGGAGAATACTCGAAACAAAAATGGCTTCATAAACCTATACAATATGCACATATAACGTACGTGGAATTACCAATCCAATAAAATGCAGCAAGCTGCTACGATAGTTAGAGAGAGGGAGTGGACATTTTACTTCTCCAAGAAACTCATTTTTCTCAATCTGAACATAAAAATTTTGAGAAGCTTGGGTTCTCCCATGTGGTGACCTCCTCCTATAAGGGAGGCCGTTGAAGGGGCACAGCAATATGGATTAAACAAGGGACTCCATTTCTACTGCAAGAACGTATAGTTGATAAGGAGGGGCGGTATGTGATGCTTATGGGAACTCTGGATGGCCAGCAGGTGTCTTTGCCATCAACCTACTTCCCTCCAGTCACAAACATTTCTTTCTATAAAGCTTTTTTTCTATGCCTAGCACAGTGGGCGGAAGGCCAGGCGATATCAGGAGGTGACCTCAACCTAAATATTTCAGCAGGAATAATGAGTTAGGATAGGAGGATGCCTGGCATCACCTTAAGACTTCTTTCTCTCCTCCTGGGAACATTTGGGAACCGTACAGAAACTATGGTCTGGAAGAAAAAATTACTCACCTTAGTAATGTTGTTTCTTCTAATGGAGTCTTGCTATATTATGACAATTGTAGTATGACCGCAGGTTAGAACTGCTCCGGAGGTGAAATAGTTAACTTTCCATGAAGGCATGGAATCTTGAGCGTGAGCTCTGTTAAGGAAGCTCTGTCTGGTTGCTTTCAAACCTAAACCGTCAGATCTTTACGCGCAAACTCACTAAGGTTCTGTGTGGAAGCTGTAAACCTACACTAGCCAACTGGCTACTAACATAGGAAACACACTTCTTGGTCTCGAAAAAAGACTCAAGTCAAGAGACCCATAAAATTAAATAAAACACAAGTTCACCCTAAGGAAGGGTGAGACAAAAACAACAAAGTGGCAAAAACAGAGTGCCAACACTGTGGTGCCCGGGGCAGGCAGGGAGGGAGGTCATAATATAGCTAGACTCCATTAGAATAAACAACATTACTAAGGTGAGTAATTTTTTCTTCAAACAACATGAAGTCTTGCTATATTATGACAATTGCAGACTACACAGCAGTACCCCCATGGAGGAGGGACAGAACCTACCTAAGGAATAGGCTCTGAAGGACAGCTTTGCCAAACCAAGCATCACTCCGAGACTGGATGTCCAGGGAATAATGCTTGGTAAAAGTGTGAACTGTTTTCCAGGTAGCTGCTTGACATATCTCTAAAATGGGGATGTCTCTAGCCGCAGCCAGAGAAGCAGCTGTACCTTTGGTAGAGTGAGCCCTTACCTTACCCAGCTTTTCATAACAGAATTGGATACAAGAGACAATCCACCTGGCAATGGATCTTTTAGTGGCAGGTTTCCCCTTGCCAACCTCACCATAAGTGAGGAACAGTTGGAGGGAGTCAAACCTGTGACCCTTGGTACGCTCTATGTAGTAACTAAGGGCCCTCTTCACATCTAAGCTGTGCAGCCTCCTCTCACCAGAGGAGGAATGGCCAGTGAAGTAAACAGGGAGAGAAATAGATTAAGGTGGAAATCCGAAACCACCTTAGGCAGGAACTTTCTATTAGTCCGAAGGACTACCTTATCTCTGTGAAAGGAGATAAAGCCTGGCTCCACTGACAATGCTTGTAATTCACTTATGCGTCTGGCAGAGGTGATAGCTACCAGAAACACAGTTTTCCAAGTCAAGAACTTAAGCTCAGCTGAAGACAAGGGCTCAAAGGGAGGTTGCATGAGCTGAGCAATGCAAACATTGAGATCCCAGGCAGGAGCAGGATCCCTGAATGGAGGGTTGGTGTGAAGCAATCCCTTGGAAAACACAGGGTGAGATGACAGAGGAGAGGACTTACCTGCTGAAATAAAGGCAGAGACAGCTGCCAAATGTACCTTCAGAGTAGCTGGTCTCAGCCCCAAAGTGTTTAGATGGACCATGTAATCTAGAACTGTGGGTAAATCAGCTGAGTCTGGGGAAATATTCTTTCCTAACACCATATGGAAAATCTTTTCCATTTGGAGTTGTAGTCAGTCTGGTAGAAGGCTTCCTAGAAGCCTTGAGTATATCCATTACACCTTGAGAGAGGTGTAGGCCAGCAAACTCTAGCTCTTCAAGAACCAGGCCTTGAGATTGAGAGACTTGAGGTTCGGGTACCAAACCCTTCCCTGGGCACAGGTTAACAGATTGTGATTCTTGGGAAGGCACAGGGGAGGATGGACTGCTAAGGACAGGAGGAGAGGGTACCAAGGTTGCCTGGCCCAATCCGGGGCAATCAGAATTACCTTGCAGGATTGGGATCTGATTTTGACTAGCACTTTGAACAGGAGAGGGAAGGGGGGAAAGGCATAGAGAAACTTCCCTTCCCAACTGAGGGCTAAGGCGTCCAGAGGGACTGAGCCCAAGACTGGGGGCCTGCAGCAAAAGAGAGGAAGCTGATGATTGTCTGGAGCTGCAAAGAGATCTATTTGTGGGGTGCCCCATTTGGCAAATACCACTCCCAGAACCAGGGGATCCAGGGACCACTCGTGATGGCCCTGAGAGATCCTGCTGAGAGCATCTGCCAGGACATTGTCATTGCCTGGGAGGTGAACTGCCGTAGGGGAGGTGTTCAGGGAGTAAGCCAGAGACCACAACTTCATGGCTTCGGTGCACAAGGCCGTAGACCGAGTACCCCCCCTTGTTGATATACCACATTGTAGTGGTGTTGTCTGTTCTGACCTGTACAATTTTGTTCTGAACAGATTTGGAGAAAGCTTGAAGTGCTAGAAAAACTGCTCTGAGCTCCAACAGGTTGATGTGGAGCAGAGATTCCTGAGGGGACCACAGTCCCTGGGTGGTGAGGTCGCCCATGTGGGCCCCCCACCCCAAAAGGGATGCATCCGTGGTAAGGATTAATGAGTGAGGCTGAGTGACGAAGGGAACTCCTTGTCTCAGGTTGCTCAGATCTTGCCACCACTGCAGGGCTTGGATCAGGGTTCGAGTTACTGGGATCAATTTGGAAAGAGGATCCTTTCTTTGAGACCAAAAGGCCCTCAAATGGAACTGAATGTCTCTCATCTGAAATCTTGCTCCTTGCACTACTGCTGTGGAAGCAGCCATGTGTCCCAGGAGCTGCAGAAAATGCCTTGCTGGTCGAGAGACCTGCAGGGTGAAAGAGGAGGCCAGGGAGACTAGGGTGTTTGCCCTGTCTAAGGGGAGGAAGGCCCTGGCTTCCTGGGTATTCAGTTCTGCGCCTATGAAGGTTAGGAGCTGGACAGGCTCCAGAACTGACTTTGAGAGATTCAGGAGAAAACCTAGGGAAGTAAGCAGTTGCTGAGTTATCTGAAGATGTAGGTTGACCTGATCTGGGGACTGGCCTACTATGAGCCAATCGTCCAGGTAAGGAAAGATGGCAATCTTTTGCCTTCTTAGGCAAGTTACTGCCAGGCATTTGCCTGAGGGCAGCTCGAACCTGAGGTACTTTCGATGGGAGCTTCTGATGAGAATATGGAAGTAGGCATCCTTGAGGTCCAGGGATGCTAGCCAGTCCCCTGGCCTTAGGGAAGGTAAAATGATCCCCAGAGTCACCATTTTGAACTTTGGTTTTAAAAGGTGCTTGTTTAGGTATCTGAGATCCAGGATGGGCCGCCATTCTCCTGTCTTTTTGGGGTAAGGAAGTACCTGGGTACAAACCTTTGCCCTGATGTAGGGGTGGAACCCTTTCCCACTGACTCAGAAGCGAGGAGGAGTAGAGACCTCTGACTCTAGGCGGGTGCCTCGATGGAGATGCAGGAGGAAAAGATCTGGTTCTGATCTTGAGAAATTTTTGAAGCTGAGAACCAGTCCTGGCTTACTACTTCCAGGACCCACTTGTCTGATGTGAGAGACTTCCAGTCCTGGACAAAGTAAGCCAGCCTGCCCCTATAGGTAGAGAGAGAAGCGGCCCTGGCTACCCCATCAGGGTGCCTGCTTGGCAGGGGCTTTGGGCTGAGGGGTGGAAGCAGGCCTGCTTGAACCCCTTCTGCCCCTTCCTCTAAAGAATCCCCTCTGGGCATAGGAGGAAGAGGAGGCCTGAGCCTGGTAGAAAGGCCTATGAAAAGGCCTGCCTCTGCCCTTGGGAAGCTGCTTCTGAGGAGTGGCCTGCCTTTCCTTGGCCTGTGCACTCCGATAGGTGGTCCTGTATTCATCCATTTTCTTCATGTAATTCTCTGTTTTCTCCCCAAACAGAGAATTGCCAACCACAGGAAAATCCATGGCTTTAGACTGGGTATCCTGTGACAAGGTGATGCATCTGAGCCAAGCCATTCTGCGAAGAGCTACAGAAGTAGCCATGACTCTTGATAATACATCATTAGAGTCCACCGCAGCATGAAATTGCACCTTTGATGCCTCAATACCATCTTTAGCCACCTGTTCCAGCTCCCTGGCAAGCTGGTCAGGGACTTGTTTGGCTAGAGCCAGCACAGTATCCCATCTGGATTTCTGGTATCTGCTAGCGTAAGCCATATAATTTGCTTGTCTGAGTCCCAAGGATGCTGCCATGTACTGTTTCTTTGCCATAGCATCAATCTTCCTGGAATCCTTTTCAGGAGGATGTGAAGCAAAGGGAATATTTGCCTTGTCACAGGCTGCAGCCTGCACTACACTCACATGGCTGCATTGCTGTGTAAGAAATTCTGTGTCAGAACCTGATAAAGTATACCTTCTGTCCATCCTTTTGTCTACAGGAGGTATAGAATGAGGAGTTTTTAAAACTTTTACTGTCTGCTTCCTGAAAGATTTATGAAGGGGAATAGACAGTCTCTTAGACTCTGGAATATCCATCATTTCCACATAATCGGGCTCTTCCTGGTCATCAACAGAGTTGAAGAGTTTCAGAAACCTTCTTATAAAACATGAAGTGAGAAGGGGACTCAGAAAGCCTAGGGGGGGGGAACCCCTAAAGGTCTGTCTGGGGAGGTATCTGGTTCAATAGGAGCCCAGATCTTCCAGACCATATTCACTCTCCTCATAGTCTTCTCTCCCCCACCCCCCACGGTTCATAAAATTCCTCAAAATCATAATCTTGAACCGAGGAACCGTAGAACCGAACGTCTCCAGATGGTGTCGGTTCAGAAACCGGGAAAGAGACTGGACAATTTGGATTGCCTTAGCTATCTCTTCAGCTGTTGGGGAAAAACTTTTCCACAGCAGCAGACTTTCTAGTCCTTTGCAGGAACTGGCCTCAGAGCCAGCTCTTCGCTTGCCTGAGGAAGTATCGCCTGGTCAGAGGGTATTCCTCCGGTTCGTTGGCACCGAACCGGCCGCCATCCGGTCAGCGGACTTTTGGCCTCCTTCCTGAGCCTACCAACTCTCTTCTCAACGGTGGCAGAGGGAAATTCTTGCAAATCTGGCAGTCTGAATCGAGGTGGTCAAACCTCAGGCAATAAACACATGTGGTGTGAGGGTCAGCCTTGGCAAAGGCTTCCCCACAGACATCACAGTGCTGAAACCCAGTGGGCCCGGTTTTCTTTTGGGTTTCTCGGACATTATGCCAGCCTAACCAAAACTTGCCCGTTTATGGCAATCCGCCAAGCAAGACTCTCCATCGGTTCCCAACCGTGTCACGGGCCGTGGAAAAAACCGTAACGAAATCCGTTTTTTTTTTTTTTTAGAACGGATAGGAACCAGGAACCGCACTCTAAAAAAGGACTAGTAGCTCAAAAACACAACCTGATCGGTTCAAACCGAACCGATAAATGTTTTACAAGTTCCACACAGAAATTCGTATGTAAAACTATCTATTACTTACGTTACCACAGACAGAGCTTGAACCGAATGGTTGCGGTTAAAATTAGACGAAAACTGAGTATTTTAAACTTTTTAAACCGAAAATGAACCGAGCAAAAGGAGAAATCTCCGGAGCGACTGTTCAGTGAGGCGGAGTAAAGAATCTGACGGTTTAGGTTTGAAAGCAACCAGACAGAGCTTCCTTAACCGACCTCGCGTTCAAGATTCCATGCCTTCATGGAAAGTTAACTATTTCACCTCCGGAGCAGTTCTAACCTGCAGTCATACTGCAATTGTCACAATATAGCAAGACTTCATGTTTGAAAATCTGTCCTCTCTGACCTCCCCCCCCCCCAGGTCTTTATGAAAATTAAAATGAGCCAGAACAAAAAAAAAAAAACCTTTTGAAGATTAAATGTATCCCTCCTCAGAGAAGAGGAAGTTAAAAAGAAGTGGAGGAGGGATAATGACATAAAAGATACAACGTCACGGCTCAGACATATAAGCTCTGGAAACAGATCAGAAAAGCAGGACCCACTCAAAAAATATATGAATATTGTAAGCTAATATCACAAGATGAAAAATGTACCCCAATTTATATGGACCACGCCTTCACTCGATGGCGTGATACAGATTTATCACACATCTACCAGTTCCTCTCTACAGATGGAATCATTCCATTTGATGGACTTCAATCTTCATTTCCCCTCAAGAACACCGACCGATTTAGATACTTTCAGATTCAAAATCATAGCCTCCGAAACACTATAATTCCTTCCAAATTACCTGTTCCTACCCCTGAATTACTTAAACTCTTTATTGAAGCAACTAAGGGAAATTTGGGAACTCACTTGATAGGCCTTATCCACAGAGAGCTTGAATGGGTTCTCCTTTCCACAACATCCATAATAGCCTCCTGGAATAAAGACCTTCAAATAGAAATTTTGCCTAATCTTGGTCAAGATCCTCTCTAACCAAGATAAAATCCACTTCATCCCTATTGAGGGAGTTTGCATGGAAATGCCATTCTAGATACTTCAGAGCTCAGTCAACATTAATGAAATATCTCCCTGACGAGTTTGGGAAATGTTGGAGGAAATGAGGATGCAGTCGTACCACGCTGGGGCATGTTTTCTGGTCCTGTCCATCCCTTATGCCCTTTTGGCTAACCTTTCAGAATGAACTAACCATTATTTTTACTGAACCAGTGGAACTTACCGCCGAACAGTTTCTAATCGGAGTTTATCCGGACCATGCTCCCCCCTGGGAGCGATCCTTGCTTCCGCTTTGTTTCACAGCAGCCAAGAAGGCAATTACTAGATGTTGGATGAAGACTCAGATCCCAACTGTCCAGAATTGGAGGAAAATAATGTCTGAAATTTATAAAACCGAGACCTTCAATGCTGAACAGCGGGGAGGATCCACATCACGTACGCTGAAATGGAAGGTGTGGATCCAATGTATATCTTCAGAACACCTAGACTTGAGTATATAAAAACTACTTAAAAGAAAAATATCTATAAAATCATATTAACCCTGACTTGTCACTGACCTGAGGCTTTACCTGCTACTAAATTTACTCAATTAATTACTTCTTAAGAATTAGAAAATGCACTTCAGAAATGTCATGAAATGTACTTTATTCAGAAAAAAAATGTTAACAGAACTTCTGTATTATCCATTGTGTATTTATGTGGAAAAATATTTAATAAAAAGAAATAAAAAAAGATACGCTATCCAATTTATGGGATACTATTAAATGCCATTATTCGGGAGATTGATCAGGACTTCTGCCTTAAGAAAAACAAAGGGAAGCTAGGCGACAGCTCTTGAGCATCAAATTAAAGCCCTAGAAAATCAGCAATGCCAAAAGTCTGCAAAGAAAGGAATAAACAGCTTTCCAAACTTAAAAGAACTAAATACAATACTAGATTATGCAGTCGAGCAGAAACTGGTATTTTTAAGGCACAAATATTATGAAGGCGGTCCTAGGTTCTTGAGATTACTTGCAGGAAGATTACGAGCTAACGAGCCAAGGCTGCCATCCCTAGAATTAGAGACCCCCCAATCTAACAAAATGAGATCTACTTTCTCAACCATCTCACAAGCCTTTCTGTCCCATTATAGCCAGTTATACTCCATGGGCACCAGAGTGCCAGAACAGGCGATTACAGAATTCTTGTCCAGACTCCACTTACCCACTCTCTCAGAGCAGCAACAGACCATCCTTACTAAACAACTGACCAATCAAGAGATTCAAGCTACAATTAGGGAACTAAAGACTGGAAAGTGTCCGGGATCTGACGGCCTCCCCAGAGAATTTTATAAAACATTTCAGACTATAGTAACACCTTTACTTGAACGGGTGTATTCCCATATTCCTACCAGTGAAGCGAAGGTTCCCCCCTCCTGGAACGAGGCCATAGTTTCCGTTTTACCCAAGGCAGGCAAGGACCCCACCCAATGCCCATCATATGGGCCCATTTTTGTTCTAAACATGGACTATAAGATATTTACATCTATTCTATCAAACCGACAATACAATTTATTGCTAATATAATACATTTTGGCCAGTGTGGCTTTATCCCTATAAGGCAGGCCCAGGATAATATTAGACGTACCATTTACCTTATAGAACATATCAAAAACAATCTATCCTTCCTTTTATGAGGCTTAGACGCTGAAAAGCATTTGATTTAGGCCCTGGGACTTTTATGGGGTCCTTTCTTCCATTGGCTTCCGACAAAATTTACCGAACCGATTTTAAATTCTATGAAACACCTAGAGGTTATACTAGATCAAATGGATACATATCTAGCAGCTTCCTTTGTTTAGAGCACAGACAGGGATGCCCACTATCCCACTACTTTTTGCGCCTGCATAGAACCACTGGCACAGTATATTAGAGCTCTCCAGAGGTAAAAGGAATACATTTAGCAGATACAGAACATAAGCTATCACCATTTGCGGATGATGTTCTGGTGTATCTGTCCAATCCAGAAAACTCAATGCCACAACTACTTAACAAAATTAGAGTTCTCGAGTTATCGTATATACTCTAAATATTAATATATCTGAAAACTAACTTAATTTCTCTTCCTCCTCCTCCTCCTACGAAATCAATTCAAGATTAAAAGGGACCAACGAAGTTAAAATATCTAAGGATTATCATACCAGAAGATTTGTCAAATCTTTTCCTTAAATTATTCCCCACTAGTTATAAATCTTAAGCAGGATATAAAAAGATGGGAGTCTACTTCCAATGACCCTCTACTCCCGCATTCTCTCCTTAAAGATGAATGTCTTACCTAGAATGCTATATATTTGCCAATGTGTACCTTGTACTGTTTCTCTTAAGGAGATTCTGCCATGGCAAAAATCTTCTTTCTTTCTTTCCTATGGAACAATAAAAAAAACCCAGGGTCTGGCAAGAAAGGCTAGGTCTCCCCAAAGGAGCTAAGAGGAGTAGGTGTTCCCTCTCTGTTGAATTACTGGTTAGCAGCACAAGGCAGAGTCACACTGTTATGGGGGAATGACAATTATCAGGCTCACTGGAAAATAATAGACCTGTCAAGACCACTACCTTCCCCCATCCAGGCATCCCTGTTTACCCACTCCCTATTACAACATGCCAAACGACTGGTCCCATAGGCTACTGCATCTGTATTAGAGGGGTGGCAGAGAAGCATAAATAGTAAAGCTGTTAAGATACAAGTATGGAAATACCAGTTTTTATATTCTCCAATGCCATTTTCTAACCAACACAAGGGCTGGTATACTAAACAGGCAACCTTTGGCTTATATGCCCCATGGAAACTCTTACTGGGGAACACAGTTATAGGTTTTGAGGAAGGGCAGAGGAGATATTATTGGAAGTAGGGAGAAGTTGTACTACTTTCAGATGAAAAGTTATATTAACGAAAACCTTAAGAAACAAGAAAATTAAATACTGTAACTTTGGAGGATCGAACTCCTTATAGCCAAATATGGAAATCCCCACAGGGCGAACAGGCCATCTCTAAACTATATAAATTCCTGACCCTCCTTCTTGCTCACCATGCTGAACCGGTGAAGGCAAGCTGGGAAAAGAAACTTGATATAGCAATAAGTATAAAAGATTGGCCCAAGGTATGGAGAGGGGCATGGATCTACATTCTCCCAGTATGGAGGGACTTTGTATGGAGGGTTCTGCACTACATTTTTTTTAGTCCCGTAGCAGTAGCTCGCAGTGTCCCGTCCCAGTTGCTGGAGAGGGTGCGGTGAACAGGTGGCTACGATAGCCACATTTTTTTTTCTTTTGCCCCAAGCTACATGGCTTTTGGGGCCACATTGACTAACCATATCACATGCCTATTAGGTTTTGAGACCCCACTGTCTGGGGCTAACTGCATTCTGAGTATACCTCCAAGGGGAGTGAGGGGAAAGGACAGTTTATATCTCTGGTCTATTTTATTATGTGCTGCCTAAAAGGTAATTACTAAAAGATGGCTCCAACCTGACACTCCTGAATTGTCTGACTGGAAAACTTTACTTTCAAACATTCAACATAATGAGCAATTGTCTTTTGTCCTACATAATAGAATGGAAGTATTCATTTCTACTGGACCAGGTGGAAATGTATCTGACCCGGTTTAGCATCAAATGAGGAGTCCTTCCAGACTGAATAGGATGAGTAACTTTCGGGTCGGGTTACTTCCCAAAACCCTAAAAGGCCATGATTTAGACATGTAATATAAGAATTACTACTTCCATGCATTTCACTGTGATGAGTTCTTCAGATAAATCAGTTTTTAGAGTTCATGATATTTTAGTTGCCCAATGTTGACTTTTTTTTTTACAGCTTTTCAGAGATTCAATGTGAAGTTGAAATTGCTGTTAACTTAAAAGCTTTCAAACAATATCGCGTACTTAAGTATTTTCAATATACACTTGATCTCTGGATATGTACAATGTTATATTTATCTCCTGAGGAATTGAAATTTGAAGTATTAAAAAAAAAAAAAAAAAAGGATGGACCGAAGAGCTTGCGTCTCTTTTGGAACCAAGGAAAAAATGGGAGTAATATCCCTTTCCTTGCTGCTGCAGAGGAACTGGTTCTATCACCCTTTTTCGCAAGAGGGCCTGAATCTCTCCTTCTATAAGGGGTATGTGAGGAGGAGGATATCTTCAGGACCTTGGTGGAATGTCTGGGGGGGGATTTCAGTGAACTCCAGCTTATGTCCCCTCCTTATAATGTCCAGGACCCACTGGTCTGCTGTAATGGAGCTCCAACCCTTCAGGTGAAGGGAAAAGTGACCCCTACTGCCTCCCCTGGTACCTCCTCCAGAGGAGAAGGGAGTTCGGAAGGGAGTCATTGAGCGGAGCCGGGAGTGGGCAGAGAGGCTTGGGAGGACTTGGGCCTTGAAAAGGAGTGCCTCCAGGTTGCTGGCTTTCCTTTTGAAGCCACCTCTCTGGCCCAGTTGGTTTCCACAGGCTTGAGCACCTGAGGGCTTACGAAAGGGGAGACGTTGCGTGCATTTCTGGTCCCCTCTGTACATCTGCCTGACAGACCAGATGGATCTGCCCGACTCCTGGAGACGAGAGATAAGAGACTGTCTCCTGCCCATAAAGGACAGAACCCTGGAACTGGAGGTCCCGGATTCCGGACTGCAAATCCTGGTGAAAACCTGAGACTCTCAACTAGGCATGGCGCCGGAGGCAGACATCTGCCGCTCTAACTGCCGTATATGCAGTGTCGTACGAGGCACGGAGGACATGCATGCCTACGTCTGAGCGCGATGTCAATATGTTCAGAAGCTCCATTTTTTGCATAGAGTCTGGCAAGGCGTTGGCTAGCTCCTGTCCTCTCTCCCACAGCGCATTCTGGTACTGGACCATATGCGTAAGGAAGTTAAGGGATCTAATGGAGCAGGTCGCGGCAGAGTAGACTTTCTTGCCCACCTGGTCAAAGTAGCGGGATTCTGGGTCAGGAGGCTGGGAGCTGAGGTGCTTAGGCTGCCTAGACTTGTCGTGAGCAGCCGTATGACCGATGAGTCTGCCTGAGGGTGTTCCACCAGGAAAGGCTCATCCTCGGGCTCTATACAGCCTGTCTGACTTCTTCGACTGACGCTAGATGCTTCCAAGTTATCCTAGTAAGGTCTTGGAAGGTGTCCACTAAAGGAGTCACCACCAGAAGCTTGGGCTCCTTCTGCCTCAGGTAACAAGCCAGTCGACAGCGTCCAGATCCAGGTCCTCCGTCTCCCATTCACTGGAGGCCTGGATGTGCCTCATGACATCCATAAAGGCAGATCATCAGGAGGTGAGTGGCTGGTCCTTCTCCGGGAACCCCAACCCCGAGAGGGATGAGGAGGAAGCAGAAGGAGGAGAAGATTACCTGCTACTGGGCCTAGAATAGCCTGGCTGTGTCTAGGACCCCCGCCGAAGTGTCAGTGACTACCTAACCGACATCGGTCCAAGGACAAACGCTGGCTACGGATCGATAACGGAGCAATGACCGACGCTGGCTGGTGACCGCGCCGGAGCGGGCCTGCCTGGGAGAGTGGTATCAGCTCCTGGCTGAGACCGACCAACGACAGCTGCCCGATCAAGAAGGGCACTGACGACAGTCCTCAGACCGAGACCGAGCCTTGAGGCAGCAGCCGCTCGGGGTCTTCTTCAGAGAAGGAGCGGGAAGGCCCTCGGGCTCACAGTTGTCCGGCCAGTCGGAACCAGTGTCGGGTCCGGCTCGTGGAGTCTCCTCCTTTTTTATGACTCCACCAAAAAGAGAAGAGTTCTTGCAGTTCCTCTTTGTTAAAAACAGCAGCCGCTGTTCCCAGAAAGAGACCCAGAGAAGCTGGAGGGTCTGGTAGGGCATGAGTGGGGAAGTCCCCAGAAGAGCCCTGCAGGGTGGAAGACCTGGGGGTCACTGGAACCTTAGTGGGTGCCCCTTTCGCGGGGGTGTCTTCCACCAGAGGAACCTCCACCGATGTCGGTACTGCAGGCCGGGCGCTGGTTTCACAGGGAGGCGGTGCTGGGGTGTCCTTGTCACCTGGCGGCTTGCCCGAACTGGGCAAAGCTGAGGGCTTCTTGGGCAGGATTGAGGCTTGTGCCATAGAGGCCTTGGAGGTCACACACAGCAGCGCCACCTTAGGTGTCACCGTTTTTTCTCCTGATGGTCCCGCCTTGACTGGTGTTTGTTTTTTGGCGGGAGGGCTTGGTTTCTTGGAGTTTTCTTGGTGGTGTTCCCCCGACCCAGAGGAAGAAGCAGCTTTTGGGGGGGGCCTGGACCGATGATGAGACCGGCTATGGTCCTTGTCCTGGGAGCACTTACGGGGGGGCTTGTCCCAGTGTTTGCCCTTGTCCACTGAGGTGTGCAGGACATCCATCTGCTGTTCTAATAGATGGGCTTTTCAGGCGTGAATTCTTGTCCTCCTAGTAAAGCCTCTACAGGTCTTGCAGGCAGCGCTGTTGTGGTCTGGACCCAGGCAGAAGATGCACTTGGAGTGGCAGTCTTTCGATGGTATCTGGCGGCCACAATCGCACTTGTTCCTCTTCGGCCCGGAGGAGAAGGAGACCGATGACAGAGATGACATACACCGTACTGAAGTCGAAAAAGAGATACAATCGATTTTCCGAAAAAAATTCAAATTTTGAGCAGGAACTACTAGATAGCAAAAACTTCCCCAACATGAGCGGGTTGCAGCGGGAAAAGAACTGGGGTGGAGCCGGGGTCCTCCCCCTTATGTAGTGTGACCAACACTGGGGTGGAGCAGATATCGGGGGCGGTCCCTGCTGGGTACTGCAAGCTAAGATTTTTCTGGTGGGTCCCAAGGCCTGCGGCATTAGTCCTAATGGTTATAGCCTGCTGCAAGAGTTCCCACTCTAAGCAAGATCATTAAATAGTCCGCACATTTTTCTCCTGTTATTGCGGTAGTTTTGGTACATTTGCCTCCATATTTGGCTCATATGCAGCAGTAAGAATACTACGATTAGGTGTGTGGTTAGATCACTAGGGTGCGCCAGAGGCACTGTGACCTCGCATCACAACGCACTCCTGGGTGTTGATTAATCCTCAATAACCGCACACCCTGTCGGGGTTACTGCTTACTTAAAATTCACTTGTAGTGGTCCATTAGAGCAGCCAGGTCCATATTCTCAATAAAGACCACAGTGTCATCTGCATATAGGCAAAGCTAGACTTTGATAATACATCATTAGAGTCCACCGCAGCATGAAATTGCACCTTGATGCCTCAATACCATCTTTAGCCACCTGTTCCAGCTCCTGGCAAGCTGGTCAGGGACTTGTTTGGCTAGAGCCAGCACAGTATCCCATCTGGATTTCTGGTATCTGGCAGCGTAAGCCATATAATTTGCTTGTCTGAGTCCCAAGGATGCTGCCATGTACTGTTTCTTTGCCATAGCAACAATCTTCCTGGAATCCTTTTCAGGAGGATGTGAAGCAAAGGGAATATTTGCCTTGTCACAGGCTGCAGCCTGCACTACACTCACATGGCTGCATTGCTGTGTAAGAAATTCTGTGTCAGAACCTGATAAAGTATACCTTCTGTCCATCCTTTTGTCTACAGGAGGTATAGAATGAGGAGTTTTTAAAACTTTTACTGTCTGCTTCCTGAAAGATTTATGAAGGGGAATAGACAGTCTCTTAGACTCTGGAATATCCATCATTTCCACATAATCGGGCTCTTCCTGGTCATCAACAGAGTTGAAGAGTTTCAGAAACCTTCTTATAAAACATGAAGTGAGAAGGGGACTCAGAAAGCCTAGGGGGAACCCCTAAAGGTCTGTCTGGGGAGGTATCTGGTTCAATAGGAGCCTCCAGATCTTCCAGACCATATTCACTCTCCTCATAGTCTTCTCCCCCCCCCCCCCCCCACGGTTCATAAAATTCCTCAAAATCATAATCTTGAACCGGAGGAACCGTGTGAACCGAACGTCTCCCAGATGGTGTCGGTTCAGAAACCGGGGAAAGAGACTGGACAATTTGGATTGCCTTAGCTATCTCTTCAGCTGTTGGGGGAAAAAACTTTTTCCACAGCAGCAGACTTTCTAGTCCTTTGCAGGAACTGGCCTCAGAGCCAGCTCTTCGCTTGCCTGAGGAAGCATCGCCTGGTCAGAGGGCATTCCTCCGGTTCGGTTGGCACCGAACCGGGCCGCCATCCGGGTCAGCGGACTTTTGGCCTCCTTTCCTGAGCCTACCAACTCTCTTCTCAACGGTAGCAGGGAAATTCTTCAAATCTGGCAGTCTGAATCGAGGTGGTCAAACCTCAGGCAATAAACACATGTGGTGTGAGGTCAGCCTGGCAAAGGCTTCCCACAGACATCACAGTGCTGAAACCCAGTGGGCCCGGTTTCTTTTGGGTTTCTCAGACATTATGCCAGCCTTATCAAAACTTGCCCGTTATGGCAATCCGCCAAGCAAGACTCTCCATCGGTTCCCAACCGTGTCACGGGTCGTGGAAAACCGTAACGAACTGCTTTTTTAGAACGGATAGGAACCAGGAACCGCACTCTAAAAAGGACTAGTAGCTCAAAATATAACCTGATCGGTTCAAACCGAACTGATAAATGTTTTACAAGTTCCACACAGAAATTGTGATGTAAAACTATCTATTACTTACGCTACTACAGACAGAGCTTGAACCGAATGGTTATGTTAAAATTAGACTAAAACTGAGTATTTTAAACTTTTAAACCGCGAAATGAACCGAGCAAAAGGAGAAATTCGAGCGACTGTTCAGTGAGGTGAGAAGAATCTGACGGTTTAGGTTTGAAAGCAACCAGACAGAGCTTCCTTAACCGACCTCGCGCTCAAGATTCCATGCCTTCATGGAAAGTTAACTATTTCACCTCCGGAGCAGTTCTAACCTGCAGTCATACTGCAATTGTCATAATATAGCAAGACTTCATGTTTGAAAATCTGTCCTCTGACCTCCCAGGTCTTTATGAAAATTAAAATGAGCCAGAACAAAAAAAAAAAACTTTTTGAAGATTAAATGTATCCCTCCTCAGAGAAGAGGAAGTTAAAAAAGAAGTGGAGGAGGGATAATGACATAAAAGATACAACGTCACGGCTCAGACATATAAGCTCTGGAAACAGATCAGAAAAGCAGGACCCACTCAAAAAATATATGAATATTGTAAGCTAATATCACAAGATGAAAAATGTACCCCAATTTATATGGACCATGCCTTCACTCGATGGCGTGATACAGATTTATCACACATCTACCAGTTCCTCTCTACAGATGGAATCATTCCATTTGATGGACTTCAATCTTCATTTCCCCTCAAGAACACCGACCGATTTAGATACTTTCAGATTCAAAATCATAGCCTCCGAAACACTATAATTCCTTCCAAATTACCTGTTCCTACCCCTGAATTACTTAAACTCTTTATTGAAGCAACTAAGGGAAATTTGGGAACTCACTTGATAGGCCTTATCCACAGAGAGCTTCGGAATGGGTTCTCCCTTTCCACAACATCCATAATAGCCTCCTGGAATAAAGACCTTCAAATAGAAATTTTGCCCGAATCTTGGTCAAGATCCTCTCTAACCAAGATAAAATCCACTTCATCCCCCTATTGGAGGGAGTTTGCATGGAAATGCCATTCTAGATACTTCAGAGCTCAGTCAACATTAATGAAATATCTCCCTGACGAGTTTGGGAAATGTTGGAGGAAATGAGGATGCAGTCGTACCACGCTGGGGCATGTTTTCTGGTCCTGTCCATCCCTTATGCCCTTTTGGCTAACCTTTCAGAATGAACTAACCATTATTTTTACTGAACCAGTGGAACTTACCGACGAACAGTTTCTAATCGGAGTTTATCCGGACCATGCTCCCCCCTGGGAGCGATCCTTGCTTCCGCTTTGTTTCACAGCAGCCAAGAAGGCAATTACTAGATGTTGGATGAAGACTCAGATCCCAACTGTCCAGAATTGGAGGAAAATAATGTCTGAAATTTATAAAACCGAGACCTTCAATGCTTGAATAGCGGGAGGATCCACATCACGACGCTGAAATGGAAGTGTGGATCCAATGTATATCTTCAGAACACCTAGACTTGAGTATATAAAACTACTTAAAAGAAAAATATCTATAAAATCATATTAACCCTGACTTGTCACTGACCTGAGGCTTTACCTGCTACTAAATTGACTCAATTAATTACTTTAAGAATTAGAAAATGCACTTCAGAAATGTCATGAAATGTACTTTATTCAGAAAAATGTTAACAGAACTTGTATTATCCATTGTGTATTTATGTGGAAAATATTTAATAAAAAGAAATAAAAAAAGATACGCTATCCAATTTATGGATACTATTAAATGCCATTATTCGGGGAGATTGATCAGGACTTCTGCCTTTAAGAAAAAACAAGGGAAGCTAGGCGACAGCTCTTGAGCATCAAATTAAAGCCCTAGAAAATCAGCAATGCCAAAAGTCTGCAAAGAAAGGAATAAACAGCTTTCCAAACTTAAAAAAGAACTAAATACAATACTAGATTATGCAGTCGAGCAGAAACTGGTATTTTTAAGGCACAAATATTATGAAGGCGGTCCTAGGTTCTTGAGATTACTTGCAGGAAGATTACGTACGCCGAGCCAAGGCTGCCATCCCTAGAATTAGAGACCCCCAATCTAACAAAATGAGATCTACTTTCTCAACCATCTCACAAGCCTTTCTGTCCCATTATAGCCAGTTATACTCCATGGGCACCAGAGTGCCAGAACAGGCGATTACAGAATTCTTGTCCAGACTCCACTTACCCACTCTCTCAGAGCAGCAACAGACCATCCTTACTAAACAACTGACCAATCAAGAGATTCAAGCTACAATTAGGGAACTAAAGACTGAAAGTGTCCGGATCTGACGGCTCCCCAGAGAATTTTATAAAACATTTCAGACTATAGTAACACCTTTACTTGAACGGGTGTATTCTCATATTCCTACCAGTGAAGCTTAAGGTTCCCTCCTGAACGAGGCTATAGTTTCCGGTTTACCCAAGGCAGGCAAGGACCCCACCCAATGCCCATCATATGGGCCCATTTTTGTTCTAAACATGGACTATAAGATATTTACATCTATTCTATCAAACCGATTAATACAATTTATTGCTAATATAATACATTTTGGCCAGTGTGGCTTTATCCCTATAAGGCAGGCCCAGGATAATATTAGACATACCATTTACCTTATAGAACATATCAAAAAACAATCTATCCCTTCCCTTTTATGAGGCTTAGACGCTGAAAAAGCATTTGATTTGGCGTCCTGGGACTTTTTGCATGGGGTCCTTTCTTCCATTGGCTTCCCGACAAAATTTACCGAACCGATTTTTAAATTCTATGAAACACCTAGAGGTTATACTAGATCAAATGGATACATATCTAGCAGCTTCCTTTGTTTAGAGGCACGAGACAGGGATGCCCACTATCCCCACTACTTTTTGCGCTCTGCATAGAACCACTGGCACAGTATATTAGGAGCTCTCCAGAGGTAAAAGGAATACATTTAGCAGATACAGAACATAAGCTATCACCATTTATGGATGATGTTCTGGTGTATCTGTCCAATCCAGAAAACTCAATGCCACAACTACTTAACAAAATTAGAGTCTCGGAGTTATCGGTATATACTCTAAATATTAATATATCTGAAAACTAACTTAATTTCTCTTCCTCCTCCTCCCTACGAAATCAATTCAAGATTAAAAGGGACCAACGGAAGTTAAAATATCTAAGGATTATCATACCAGAAGATTTGTCAAATCTTTTTCCCTTAAATTATTCCCCACTAGTTATAAATCTTAAGCAGGATATAAAAAGATGGGAGTCTACTTCCAATGACCCTCTACTCCCGCATTCTCTCCTTAAAGATGAATGTCTTACCTAGAATGCTATATATTTGCCAATGTGTACCTTGTACTGTTTCTCTTAAGGAGATTCTGCCATGGCAAAATCTTCTTTCTTTCCTATGGAACAATAAAAAACCCAGGGTCTGGCAAGAAAGGCTAGGTCTCCCAAAGGAGCAGAGGAGTAGGTGTTCTCCTCTGTTGAATTACTGGTTAGCAGCACAAGGCAGAGTCACACTGTTATGGGGAATGACAATTATCAGGCTCACTGGAAAATAATAGACCTGTCAAGACCACTACCTTCCCCCATCCAGGCATCCCTGTTTACCCACTCCCTATTACAACATGCCAAACGACTGGTCCCATAGGCTACTGCATCTGTATTAGAGGGGTGGCAGAGAAGCATAAATAGTAAAGCTGTTAAGATACAAGTATGGAAATACCAGTTTTTATATTCTCCAATGCCATTTTCTAACCAACACAAGGGCTGGTATACTAAACAGGCAACCTTTGGCTTATATGCCCCATGGAAACTCTTACTGGGGAACACAGTTATAGGTTTTGAGGAAGGGCAGAGGAGATATTATTGGGCAGTAGGGGAGAAGTTGTACTACTTTCAGATGAAAAGTTATATTAACGAAAACCTTAAGAAACAAGAAAATTAAATACTGTAACTTTGGAGGATCGAACTCCTTATAGCCAAATATGGAAATCCCCACAGGGCGAACAGGCCATCTCTAAACTATATAAATTCCTGACCCTCCTTCTTGCTCACCATGCTGAACCGGTGAAGGCAAGCTGGGAAAAGAAACTTGATATAGCAATAAGTATAAAAGATTGGCCCAAGGTATGGAGGGCATGGTCTACATTCTCCCAGTATGGAGGGACTTTGTATGGAGGGTTCGCACTACATTTTTTTTAGTCCCGGTAGCAGTAGCTCGAGTGTCCCGTCCAGTTGCTGGAGAGGGTGGTGAACAGGTGGCTCGATAGCCACATTTTTTTCTTTTGCCCAAGCTACATGGCTTTTGGGCCACATTGACTAACCATATCACATGCCTATTAGGTTTTGAGACCCCACTGTCTGGGGCTAACTGCATTCTGAGTATACCTCAAGGGAGTGAGGGAAAGGACAGTTTATATCTCTGGTCTATTTTATTATGTGCTGCCTAAAGGTAATTACTAAAAGATGGCTCCAACCTGACACTCCTGAATTGTCTGACTGGAAAACTTTACTTTCAAACATTCAACATAATGAGCAATTGTCTTTGTCCTACATAATAGAATGGAAGTATTCATTTCTTACTGGACCAGGTGGGAAATGTATCTGACCCGGTTTAGCATCAAATGAGGAGTCCTTCCAGACTGAATAGGATGAGTAACTTTCGGTCGGGTTACTCCCCCAAAACCCTAAAAGGCCATGATTTAGACATGTAATATAAGAATTACTACTTCCATGCATTTCACTGTGATGAGTTCTTCAGATAAATCAGTTTTTAGAGTTCATGATATTTTAGTTGCCCAATGTTGACTTTTTTTTTTTTTTTTACAGCTTTTTCAGAGATTCAATGTGAAGTTGAAATTGCTGTTAACTTAAAAGCTTTCAAACAATATCGCGTACTTAAGTATTTTCAATATACACTTGATCTCTGGATATGTACAATGTTATATTTATCTCCTGAGGAATTGAAATTTGAAGTATTAAAAAAAAAAAAAAAAGGATGGACCGAAGAGCTTGCGTCTCTTTTGGAACCAAGGAAAAAATGGGAGTAATATCCCTTTCCTTGCTGCTGCAGAGGAACTGGTTCTATCACCCTTTTTCGCAAGAGGGCCTGAATCTCTCCTTCTATAAGGGGTATGTGAGGAGGAGGATATCTTCAGGACCTTGGTTGAATGTCTGGGGGGGGGATTTCAGTGAACTCCAGCTTATGTCCCCTCCTTATAATGTCCAGGACCCACTGGTCTGCTGTAATGGAGCTCCAACCCTTCAGGTGAAGGGAAAAGTGACCCCTACTGCCTCCCCTGGTACCTCCTCCAGAGGAGAAGGGAGTTCGGAAGGGAGTCATTGAGCGGAGCCGGGAGGGCAGAGAGGCTTGGGAGGACTTGGGCCTTGAAAAGGAGTGCCCCAGGTTGCTGGCTTTCCTTTGAAGCCACCTCTGGCCCAGTTGGTTTCACAGGCTTGAGCACCTGAGGGCTTACTAAAGGGGAGACGTCGGCATTTCTGGTCCTCTGTACATCTGCCTGACAGACCAGATGGATCTGCCCGACTCCTGGAGACGAGAGATAAGAGACTGTCTCCTGCCCATAAAGGACAGAACCCTGAACTGGAGGTCCCGGATCTGACTGCAAATCCTGGTGAAAACCTGAGACTCTCAACTAGGCATGGCGCCGAGGCAGACATCTGCCGCCTAACTGCCGTGATATGCAGTGTCGACGAGGCACGGAGGACATGCATGCCTACGCCTGAGCTGCGTGTCAATATGTTCAGAAGCTCCATTTTTGCATAGAGTCTGGCAAGGCTATAGCTCCTGTCCTCTCCCACAGCGCATTCTGGTACTGGACCATGCGAGGAGTTAAGGGATCTAATGGAGCAGGTCCTGGCAGAGTAGACTTTCTTGCCCACCTGGTCAAAGTAGCGGATTCTGGGTCAGGAGGCTGGGAGCTGAGGTGCTTAGGCTGCCTAGACTTGTCGTGAGCAGCCGTAATGACCGATGAGTCTGCCTGAGGGTGTTCCACCAGGAAAGGCTCATCCTCGGGCTCTATACAGCCTGTCTGACTTCTTGGGACTGACGCTAGATGCTTCCAAGTTATCCTAGTAAGGTCTTGGAAGGTGTCCACTAAAGAGTCACCACCAGAAGCTTGGGCTCCTTCTGCCTCAGGTAACAAGCCAGTCGACAGCTGCCCAGATCCAGGTCCTCCGCCTCCCATTCACTGGAGGCCTGGATGTGCCTCATGACATCCATAAAGGTCAGATCATCAGGAGGTGAGTGGGGTTGGTCCTCTCTCCGGGAACCCCAACCCCGAGAGGGATGAGGAGGAAGCAGAAGGAGGAGAAGATTACCTGCTACTGGGCCTAGAATAGCCTGGGCTGTGTCTAGGACCCCCGCCGAAAGTGTCAGTGACTACCTAACCGACATCGGTCCAAGGACAAACGCTGGCTACGGATCATAACGGAGCAATGACCGACGCTGGCTGGTGACCGCGCCGGAGCGGCCTGCCTGGGAGAGTGGTATCAGCTCCTGGCTGAGACCGGACCAACGACAGCTGCCCGATCAAGAAGGGCACTGACGACAGTCCTCAGACCGAGACCGAGCCGTTGCAGCAGCAGCCGGGGTCTTCTTCAGAGAAGGAGCGGAAGGCCCTCGGCTCACAGTTGTCCGCCAGTCGGAACCAGTGTCGGGTCCGCTTCCGTGGAGTCTCCTCCTTTTTTATGACTCCACCAAAAAGAGAAGAGTTCTTGCAGTTCCTCTTTGTTAAAAACAGCAGCCGCTGTTCCCAGAAAGAGACCCAGAGAAGCTGGAGGGTCTGGTAGGGCATGAGTGGGGAAGTCCCCAGAAGAGCCCTGCAGGGTGGAAGACCTGGGGGTCACTGGAACCTTAGTGGGTGCCCCTTTCGAGGGGGTGTCTTCCACCAGAGGAACCTCCACCGATGTCGGTACTGCGGCCGGCGCTGGTTTCACAGGAGGCGGTGCTGGGGTGTCCTTGTCACCTGGCGGCTTGCTCGAACTGGGCAAAGCTGAGGGCTTCTTGGGCAGGATTGAGGCTTGTGCCATAGAGGCCTTGAGGTCACACACAGCAGCGCCACCTTAGGTGTCACCGTTTTCCTGATGGTCCCGCCTTGACTGGTGTTTGTTTTTTGCGGAGGGCTTGGTTTCTTGGAGTTTTCTTGGTGGTGTTCCCCCGACCCAGAGGAAGAAGCAGCTTTTGGGGGGGGGCCTGGACCGATGATGAGACCGGCTATGGTCCTTGTCCTGGGAGCACTTACGGGGGGGCTTGTCCCAGTGTTTGCCCTTGTCCACTGAGGTGTGCAGGACATCCATCTGCTGTTCTAATAGATGGGCTTTTAGCGTGAATTCTTGTCCTCCTAGTAAAGCCTCTACAGGTCTTGCAGGCAGCGCTGTTGTGGTCTGGACCCAGGCAGAAGATGCACTTGAGTGGCAGTCTTCGATGGTATCTGGCTGCCACAATCGCACTTGTTCCTCTTCGCCCGGAGGAGAAGGAGACCGATGACAGAGATGACATACACCTGACTGAAGCTCTAAAAAGAGATACAATCGATTTTCCAAAAAATTCAAATTTTGAGCAGGAACTACTAGATAGCAAAACTTCCCAACATGAGCGGGTTGCAGCGGAAAAGAACTGGGTGGAGCCGGGTCCGCCTCATGTAGTGTGACCAACACTGGGTGGAGCAGATATCGGGGCGGTCCCTGCTGGGTACTGCAAGCTAAGATTTTTCTGGTGGGTCCTAAGGCTCAGTGCATTAGTCCTAATGGTTATAGCCTGCTGCAAGAGTTCCCACCTAAGCAAGATCACAAATAGTCCGACATTTTTCTCCTGTTATTGCGGTAGTTTTGGTACATTTGCCTCCATATTTGGCTCATGTTATGGCGCAATAACCCGA
This sequence comes from Neoceratodus forsteri, assembly GCA_016271365.2. Taxonomy (NCBI): domain Eukaryota; kingdom Metazoa; phylum Chordata; order Ceratodontiformes; family Ceratodontidae; genus Neoceratodus; species Neoceratodus forsteri. The sequence continues at coordinate 820,060,772 of CM028137.1, read as the reverse complement.
CAGGGTGTGCGGTTATTGAGGATTAATCAACACCAGGGTGCGCCAGAGGCACTGTGACCTCGTACCTCACAACGCACCCTGGGTGTTGATTAATCCCCAATAACCGCACACCCTGTCGTGGGTTACTGCTTACTTAAAATTCACTTGTAAGTGGTCCATTAGAGCAGCCAGGTCCATATTCTCAATAAAGACCACAGTGTCATCTGCATATAGGGCAAAGCTAGACTCTTGATAATACATCATTAGAGTCCACCGCAGCATGAAATTGCACCTTTGATGCCTCAATACCATCTTTAGCCACCTGTTCCAGCTCCCTGGCAAGCTGGTCAGGGACTTGTTTGGCTAGAGCCAGCACAGTATCCCATCTGGATTTCTGGTATCTGGCAGCGTAAGCCATATAATTTGCTTGTCTGAGTCCCAAGGATGCTGCCATGTACTGTTTTTTCGCATAGCAACAATCTTCCTGGAATCCTTTTCAGGAGGATGTGAAGCAAAGGGAATATTTGCCTTGTCACAGGCTGCAGCCTGCACCACACTCACATGGCTGCATTGCTGTGTAAGAAATTCTGTGTCAGAACCTGATAAAGTATACCTTCTGTCCATCCTTTTGTCTACAGGAGGTATAGAATGAGGAGTTTTTAAAACTTTTACTGTCTGCTTCCTGAAAGATTTATGAAGGGGAATAGACAGTCTCTTAGACTCTGGAATATCCATCATTTCCACATAATCGGGCTCTTCCTGGTCATCAACAGAGTTGAAGAGTTTCAGAAACCTTCTTATAAAACATGAAGTGAGAAGGGGACTCAAAGCCTAGGGGGGGGGAACCCCCTAAAGGTCTGTCTGGGGAGGTATCTGGTTCAATAGGAGCCTCCAGATCTTCCAGACCATATTCACTCTCCTCATAGTCTTCTCTCCCCACCCACCCCCCACGGTTCATAAAATTCCTCAAAATCATAATCTTGAACCGGAGGAACCGTGCGAACCGAACGTCTCCCAGATGGTGTCGGTTCAGAAACCGGGGAAAGAGACTGGACAATTTGGATTGCCTTAGCTATCTCTTCAGCTGTTGGGGGAAAAAACTTTTTCCACAGCAGCAGACTTTCTAGTCCTTTTTGCAGGAACTGGCTCCTCAGAGCCAGCTCTTCGTTTGCCTGAGGAAGTATCGCCCTGGTCAGAGGGCACTCCCTCCGGTTCGGTTGGCACCGAACCGGCCGCCATCCGGTCAGCGGACTTTTTGGCCTCCCTTTCCCTGAGCCTACCAACTCTCTTCTCAACGGTGGCAGCAGGGAAATTCTTGCAAATCTGGCAGTCTGAATCGAGGTGGTCAAACCTCAGGCAATAAACACATGTGGTGTGAGGGTCAGCCTTGGCAAAGGCTTCCCCACAGACATCACAGTGCTGAAACCCAGTGGGCCCGGTTTTCTTTTGGGTTTCTCAGACATTATGCCAGCCTTATCAAAACTTGCCCGTTTATGGCAATCCGCCAAGCAAGACTCTCCATCGGTTCCCAACCGTGTCACGGGCCGTGGAAAAAACCGTAACGAAATCCGTTTTTTTTTTTTTAGAACGGATAGGAACCAGGAACCGCACTCTAAAAAAGGACTAGTAGCTCAAAAACACAACCTGATCGGTTCAAACCGAACCGATAAATGTTTTACAAGTTCCACACAGAAATTCGTATGTAAAACTATCTATTACTTACGTTACCACAGACAGAGCTTGAACCGAATGGTTATGTTAAAATTAGACTAAAACTGAGTATTTTAAACTTTTTAAACCGCGAAAATGAACCGAGCAAAAGGAGAAATCTCCGGAGCGACTGTTCAGTGAGGCGGAGTAAAGAATCTGACGGTTTAGGTTTGAAAGCAACCAGACAGAGCTTCCTTAACCGACCTCGCGCTCAAGATTCCATGCCTTCATGGAAAGTTAACTATTTCACCTCCGGAGCAGTTCTAACCTGCAGTCATACTGCAATTGTCATAATATAGCAAGACTTCATGTTTGAAAATCTGTCCTCTCTGACCTCCCCCCCCCCAGGTCTTTATGAAAATTAAAATGAGCCAGAACAAAAAAAAAAAACCTTTTGAAGATTAAATGTATCCCTCCTCAGAGAAGAGGAAGTTAAAAAAGAAGTGGAGGAGGGATAATGACATAAAAGATACAACGTCACGGCTCAGACATATAAGCTCTGGAAACAGATCAGAAAAGCAGGACCCACTCAAAAATATATGAATATTGTAAGTTAATATCACAAGATGAAAATGTACCCCAATTTATATGGACTATGCTTTCACTGATGGCGTGATACAGATTTATCACACATCTACCAGTTCCTCTCTACAGATGGAATCATTCCATTTGATGGACTTCAATCTTCATTTCCCCTCAAGAACACCGACCGATTTAGATACTTTCAGATTCAAAATCATAGCCTCCGAAACACTATAATTCCTTCCAAATTACCTGTTCCTACCCCTGAATTACTTAAACTCTTTATTGAAGCAACTAAGGGAAATTTGGGAACTCACTTGATAGGCCTTATCCACAGAGAGCTTCGGAATGGGTTCTCCCTTTCCACAACATCCATAATAGCCTCCTGGAATAAAGACCTTCAAATAGAAATTTTGCCCGAATCTTGGTCAAGATCCTCTCTAACCAAGATAAAATCCACTTCATCCCCCTATTGGAGGGAGTTTGCATGGAAATGCCATTCTAGATACTTCAGAGCTCAGTCAACATTAATGAAATATCTCCCTGACGAGTTTGGGAAATGTTGGAGGAAATGAGGATGCAGTCGTACCACGCTGGGGCATGTTTTCTGGTCCTGTCCATCCCTTATGCCCTTTGGCTAACCTTTCAGAATGAACTAACCATTATTTTTACTGAACCAGTGGAACTTACTCAACAGTTTCTAATCGGAGTTTATCCGACCATGCTCCCTGGGAGCGATCCTTGCTTCCGCTTTGTTTCACAGCAGCCAAGAAGGCAATTACTAGATGTTGGATGAAGACTCAGATCCCAACTGTCCAGAATTGGAGGAAAATAATGTCTGAAATTTATAAAACCGAGACCTTCAATGCTGAACAGCGGGAGGATCCACATCACGACGCTGAAATGGAAGTGTGGATCCAATGTATATCTTCAGAACACCTAGACTTGAGTATATAAAAACTACTTAAAAGAAAAATATCTATAAAATCATATTAACCCTGACTTGTCACTGACCTGAGGCTTTACCTGCTACTAAATTGACTCAATTAATTACTTCTTAAGAATTAGAAAATGCACTTCAGAAATGTCATGAAATGTACTTTATTCAGAAAAAAAATGTTAACAGAACTTCTGTATTATCCATTGTGTATTTATGTGGAAAAATATTTAATAAAAAGAAATAAAAAAAAAAGATACGTCATCCAATTTATGGGATACTATTAAATGCCATTATTCGGGGGAGATTGATCAGGACTTCTGCCTTTAAGAAAAAACAAAGGGAAGCTAGGCGTACAGCTCTTGAGCATCAAATTAAAGCCCTAGAAAATCAGCAATGCCAAAAAGTCTGCAAAGAAAGGAATAAACAGCTTTCCAAACTTAAAAAAGAACTAAATACAATACTAGATTATGCAGTCGAGCAGAAACTGGTATTTTTAAGGCACAAATATTATGAAGGCGGTCCTAGGTTCTTGAGATTACTTGCAGGAAGATTACGTAGCCAACGAGCCAAGGCTGCCATCCCTAGAATTAGAGACCCCCCAATCTAACAAAATGAGATCTACTTTCTCAACCATCTCACAAGCCTTTCTGTCCCATTATAGCCAGTTATACTCCATGGGCACCAGAGTGCCAGAACAGGCGATTACAGAATTCTTGTCCAGACTCCACTTACCCACTCTCTCAGAGCAGCAACAGACCATCCTTACTAAACAACTGACCAATCAAGAGATTCAAGCTACAATTAGGGAACTAAAGACTGAAAGTGTCCGGATCTGACGGCCTCCCCAGAGAATTTTATAAAACATTTCAGACTATAGTAACACCTTTACTTGAACGGGTGTATTCCCATATTCCTACCAGTGAAGCGAAGGTTCCCCCCTCCTGGAACGAGGCCATAGTTTCCGTTTTACCCAAGGCAGGCAAGGACCCCACCCAATGCCCATCATATGGGCCCATTTTTGTTCTAAACATGGACTATAAGATATTTACATCTATTCTATCAAACCGATTAATACAATTTATTGCTAATATAATACATTTTGGCCAGTGTGGCTTTATCCCTATAAGGCAGGCCCAGGATAATATTAGACATACCATTTACCTTATAGAACATATCAAAAACAATCTATCCTTCCTTTTATGAGGCTTAGACGCTGAAAAGCATTTGATTTACGGCCCTGGGACTTTTATGGGGTCCTTTCTTCCATTGGCTTCCGACAAAATTTACGAACCGATTTTAAATTCTATGAAACACCTAGAGGTTATACTAGATCAAATGGATACATATCTAGCAGCTTCCTTTGTTTAGAGGCACGAGACAGGGATGCCCACTATCCCCACTACTTTTTATGCCTGCATAGAACCACTGGCACAGTATATTAGAGCTCTCAGAGGTAAAAGGAATACATTTAGCAGATACAGAACATAAGCTATCACCATTTGCGGATGATGTTCTGGTGTATCTGTCCAATCCAGAAAACTCAATGCCACAACTACTTAACAAAATTAGAGTTCTCGGAGTTATCGGTATATACTCTAAATATTAATATATCTGAAAAACTAACTTAATTTCTCTTCCTCCTCCTCCTCCCTACGAAATCAATTCAAGATTAAAAGGGACCAACGGAAGTTAAAATATCTAAGGATTATCATACCAGAAGATTTGTCAAATCTTTTTCCCTTAAATTATTCCCCACTAGTTATAAATCTTAAGCAGGATATAAAAAGATGGGAGTCTACTTCCAATGACCCTCTACTCCCGCATTCTCTCCTTAAAGATGAATGTCTTACCTAGAATGCTATATATTTGCCAATGTGTACCTTGTACTGTTTCTCTTAAGGAGATTCTGCCATGGCAAAATCTTCTTCTTTCTTTCCTATGGAACAATAAAAACCCAGGGTCTGGCAAGAAAGGCTAGGTCTCCCAAAGGAGCTAAGAGGAGTAGGTGTTCTCTCTGTTGAATTACTGGTTAGCAGCACAAGGCAGAGTCACACTGTTATGGGGAATGACAATTATCAGGCTCACTGGAAAATAATAGACCTGTCAAGACCACTACCTTCCCCATCCAGGCATCCCTGTTTACCCACTCCTATTACAACATGCCAAACGACTGGTCCCATAGGCTACTGCATCTGTATTAGAGGGTGCAGAGAAGCATAAATAGTAAAGCTGTTAAGATACAAGTATGGAAATACCAGTTTTTATATTCTCCAATGCCATTTTCTAACCAACACAAGGGCTGGTATACTAAACAGGCAACCTTTGGCTTATATGCCCCATGGAAACTCTTACTGGGGAACACAGTTATAGGTTTTGAGGAAGGGCAGAGGAGATATTATTGGGCAGTAGGGGAGAAGTTGTACTACTTTCAGATGAAAAGTTATATTAACGAAAACCTTAAGAAACAAGAAAATTAAATACTGTAACTTTGGAGGATCGAACTCTTATAGCCAAATATGGAAATCCTTCAGGGCTAACAGGCTATCTCTAAACTATATAAATTCCTGACCTCCTTCTTGCTCACCATGCTGAACCGTGAAGGCAAGCTGGGAAAAGAAACTTGATATAGCAATAAGTATAAAAGATTGGCCCAAGGTATGGAGAGGGCATGGTCTACATTCTCCCCAGTATGGAGGGACTTTGTATGGAGGGTTCGCACTACATTTTTTAGTCCCGTAGCAGTAGCTCAGAGTGTCCCGTCCAGTTGCTGGAGAGGGTAGTGGAACAGGTGGCTACAGATAGCCACATTTTTTTCTTTTGCCCCAAGCTACATGGCTTTTGGGCCACATTGACTAACCATATCACATGCCTATTAGGTTTTGAGACCCCACTGTCTGGGGCTAACTGCATTCTGAGTATACTCCAAGGGAGTGAGGGAAAGGACAGTTTATATCTCTGGTCTATTTTATTATGTGCTGCCTAAAGGTAATTACTAAAAGATGGCTCCAACCTGACACTCCTGAATTGTCTGACTGGAAAACTTTACTTTCAAACATTCAACATAATGAGCAATTGTCTTTTGTCCTACATAATAGAATGGAAGTATTCATTTCTTACTGGACCAGGTGGAATGTATCTGACCCGGTTTAGCATCAAATGAGGAGTCCCTTCCAGACTGAATAGGATGAGTAACTTTCGTGGTCGGTTATCTCCCAAAACCCTAAAAGGCCATGATTTAGACATGTAATATAAGAATTACTACTTCCATGCATTTCACTGTGATGAGTTCTTCAGATAAATCAGTTTTAGAGTTCATGATATTTTAGTTGCCCAATGTTGACTTTTTTTTTTTTACAGCTTTTCAGAGATTCAATGTAGTTGAAATTGCTGTTAACTTAAAAGCTTTCAAACAATATCGCGCACTTAAGTATTTTCAATATACACTTGATCTCTGGATATGTACAATGTTATATTTATCTCCTGAGGAATTGAAATTTGAAGTATTAAAAAAAAAAAAAAGGATGGACGAAGAGCTTATGTCTCTTTTGGAACCAAGGAAAAAATGGGAGTAATATCCCTTTCCTTGCTGCTGCAGAGGAACTGGTTCTATCACCCTTTTTCGCAAGAGGGCCTGAATCTCTCCTTCTATAAGGGGTATGTGAGGAGGAGGATATCTTCAGGACCTTGGTGGAATGTCTGGGGGGGGATTTCAGTGAACTCCAGCTTATGTCCCCTCCTTATAATGTCCAGGACCCACTGGTCTGCTGTAATGGAGCTCCAACCCTTCAGGTGAAGGGAAAAGTGACCCCTACTGCCTCCCCTGGTACCTCCTCCAGAGGAGAAGGGAGTTCGAAGGGAGTCTGAGCTGAGCCGGGAGGGCGAGAGGCTTGGAGGACTTGGGCCTTGAAAAGGAGTGCCTCCAGGTTGCTGGCTTTCCTTTTGAAGCCACCTCTCTGGCCCAGTTGGTTTCCACAGGCTTGAGCACCTGAGGGCTTACGAAAGGGGAGACGTTGCGTGCATTTCTGGTCCCCTCTGTACATCTGCCTGACAGACCAGATGGATCTGCCCGACTCCTGGAGACGAGAGATAAGAGACTGTCTCCTGCCCATAAAGGACAGAACCCTGGAACTGGAGGTCCCGGATTCGGACTGCAAATCCTGGTGAAAACCTGAGACTCTCAACTAGGCATGGCGCGGAGGCAGACATCTGCGCCTAACTGCCGTGATATGCAGTGTCGACGAGGCACGGAGGACATGCATGCCTACGCCTGAGCGCCGGCGTCAATATGTTCAGAAGCTCCATTTTTGCATAGAGTCTGGCATGGCTAGCTCCTGTCCTCTTCCCACAGCGATTCTGGTACTGGACCATGCGAAGAAGTTAAGGGATCTAATGGAGCAGGTCGCGCAGAGTAGACTTTCTTGCCCACCTGGTCAAAGTAGCGGGATTCTGGGTCAGGAGGCTGGGAGCTGAGGTGCTTAGGCTGCCTAGACTTGTCGTGAGCAGCCGTGTGACCGATGAGTCTGCCTGAGGGTGTTCCACCAGGAAAGGCTCATCCTCGGGCTCTATACAGCCTGTCTGACTTCTTCGGACTGACGCTAGATGCTTCCAAGTTATCCTAGTAAGGTCTTGGAAGGTGTCCACTAAAGGAGTCACCACCAGAAGCTTGGGCCCTTCTGCCTCAGGTACAAGCCAGTCGACAGCTGCCCAGATCCAGGTCCTCCGCCTCCCATTCACTGGAGGCCTGGATGTGCCTCATGACATCCATAAAGGTCAGATCATCAGGAGGTGAGTGGGGTTGGTCCTTCTCCGGGAACCCCAACCCCGAGAGGGATGAGGAGGAAGCAGAAGGAGGAGAAGATTACCTGCTACTGGGCCTAGAATAGCCTGGGCTGTGTCTAGGACCCCCGCTCAGTGTCAGTGACTACCTAACCGACATCGGTCCAAGGACAAACGCTGGCTACGGATCGATAACGGAGCAATGACCGACGCTGGCTGGTGACCGGCGTCGGGAGCGGGCCTGCCTGGGAGAGTGGTATCAGCTCCTGGGCTGAGACCGTGACCAACGACAGCTGCCCGATCAAGAAGGGCACTGACGACAGTCCTCAGACCGAGACCGAGCCTTCGAGGCAGCAGCCGCTCGGGGGTCTTCTTCAGAGAAGGAGCGGGAAGGCCCTCGGGCTCACAGTTGTCCGGCCAGTCGGAACCAGTGTCGGGTCCGGCTTCGGGGGAGTCTCCTCCTTTTTTATCTGACTCCACCAAAAGAGAAGAGTTCTTGCAGTTCCTCTTTGTTAAAAACAGCAGCCGCTGTTCCCAGAAAGAGACCCAGAGAAGCTGGAGGGTCTGGTAGGGCATGAGTGGGGAAGTCCCCAGAAGAGCCCTGCAGGGTGGAAGACCTGGGGGTCACTGGAACCTTAGTGGGTGCCCCTTTCGCGGGGGTGTCTTCCACCAGAGGAACCTCCACCGATGTCGGTACTGCGGCCGGCGCTGGTTTCACAGGAGGCGGTGCTGGGGTGTCCTTGTCACCTGGCGGCTTGCCCGAACTGGGCAAAGCTGAGGGCTTCTTGGGCAGGATTGAGGCTTGTGCCATAGAGGCCTTGGAGGTCACACACAGCAGCGCCACCTTAGGTGTCACCGTTTTTTCTCCTGATGGTCCCGCCTTGACTGGTGTTTGTTTTTTGGCGGGAGGGCTTGGTTTCTTGGAGTTTTCTTGGTGGTGTTCCCCCGACCCAGAGGAAGAAGCAGCTTTTGGGGGCCTGGACCGATGATGAGACCGCTATGGTCCTTGTCCTGGGAGCACTACGGGGGTTTGTCCCAGTGTTTGCCCTTGTCCACTGAGGTGTGCAGGACATCCATCTGCTGTTCTAATAGATGGGCTTTTCAGGCGTGAATTCTTGTCCTCCTAGTAAAGCCTCTACAGGTCTTGCAGGCAGCGCTGTTGTGGTCTGGACCCAGGCAGAAGATGCACTTGGAGGCAGTCTTCGATGGTATCTGGCGCCACAATCGCACTTGTTCCTCTTCGCCCGGAGGAGAAGAGACCGATGACAGAGATGACATACACCGACTGAAGTCGAAAAGAGATACAATCGATTTTCCGAAAAAATTCAAATTTTGAGCAGGAACTACTAGATAGCAAAACTTCCCCAACATGAGCGGGTTGCAGCGGAAAAGAACTGGGTGGAGCCGGGTCCGCCTCTTATGTAGTGTGACCAACACTGGGGTGGAGCAGATATCGGGGCGGTCCCTGCTGGGTACTGCAAGCAAGATTTTTCTGGTGGGTCCTAAGGCTCAGTGCATTAGTCCTAATGGTTATAGCCTGCTGCAAGAGTTCCCATCTAAGCAAGATCATTAAATAGTCCGCACATTTTTCTCCTGTTATTGCGGTAGTTTTGGTACATTTGCCTCCATATTTGGCTCATGTTATGGCGCAATAACCCGACAGGGTGTGCGGTTATTGAGGATTAATCAACACCAGGGTGCGCTGTGAGGCACTGTGACCTGGAAGTACCTCTAGCAGCACCTGGTGTTCAATCCCAACTCTTCCATACACACCTTGTCGGTTACTGCTACTTAAAATTCACTTGTAAGTGGTCCATTAGAGCAGCCAGGTCCATATTCTCAATAAAGACCACAGTGTCATCTGCATATAGGGCAAAGCTAGACTCTTGATAATACATCATTAGAGTCCACCGCAGCATGAAATTGCACCTTTGATGCCTCAATACCATCTTTAGCCACCTGTTCCAGCTCCCTGGCAAGCTGGTCAGGGACTTGTTTGGCTAGAGCCAGCACAGTATCCCATCTGGATTTCTGGTATCTGGCAGCGTAAGCCATATAATTTGCTTGTCTGAGTCCCAAGGATGCTGCCATGTACTGTTTCTTTGCCATAGCAACAATCTTCCTGGAATCCTTTTCAGGAGGATGTGAAGCAAAGGGAATATTTGCCTTGTCACAGGCTGCAGCCTGCACTACACTCACATGGCTGCATTGCTGTGTAAGAAATTCTGTGTCAGAACTGATAAAGTATACCTTCTGTCCATCCTTTTGTCTACAGGAGGTATAGAATGAGGAGTTTTTAAAACTTTTACTGTCTGCTTCCTGAAAGATTTATGAAGGGGAATAGACAGTCTCTTAGACTCTGGAATATCCATCATTTCCACATAATCGGGCTCTTCCTGGTCATCAACAGAGTTGAAGAGTTTCAGAAACCTTCTTATAAAACATGAAGTGAGAAGGGACTCAAAGCTCTGGGGGGAACCCCTAAAGGTCTGTCTGGGGAGGTATCTGGTTCAATAGGAGCCTCCAGATCTTCCAGACCATATTCACTCTCCTCATAGTCTTCTCTCCCCACCCCCACCCCCACGGTTCATAAAATTCCTCAAAATCATAATCTTGAACCGGAGGAACCGTGCGAACCGAACGTCTCCCAGATGGTGTCGGTTCAGAAACCGGGGAAAGAGACTGGACAATTTGGATTGCCTTAGCTATCTCTTCAGCTGTTGGGGGAAAAAACTTTTTCCACAGCAGCAGACTTTCTAGTCCTTTTTGCAGGAACTGGCTCCTCAGAGCCAGCTCTTCGTTTGCCTGAGGAAGTATCGCCTGGTCAGAGGGATTCTCTCCGGTTCGGGTTGACATCAACCGGGCCGCCATCCGGTCAGCGGACTTTTGGCCTCCTTTCCTGAGCCTACCAACTCTCTTCTCAACGGTGGCAGCAGGGAAATTCTTGCAAATCTGGCAGTCTGAATCGAGGTGGTCAAACCTCAGGCAATAAACACATGTGGTGTGAGGGTCAGCCTTGGCAAAGGCTTCCCCACAGACATCACAGTGCTGAAACCCAGTGGGCCCGGTTTTCTTTTGGGTTTCTCAGACATTATGCCAGCCTTATCAAAACTTGCCCGTTTATGGCAATCCGCCAAGCAAGACTCTCCATCGGTTCCCAACCGTGTCACGGGCCGTGGAAAAAACCGTAACGAAATCCGTTTTTTTTTTTTTTAGAACGGATAGGAACCAGGAACCGCACTCTAAAAAAGGACTAGTAGCTCAAAAACACAACCTGATCGGTTCAAACCGAACCGATAAATGTTTTACAAGTTCCACACAGAAATTGTGAAAACTATCTATTACTTACGCTACACAGACAGAGCTTGAACCTAATGGTTGATGTTAAAATTAGACTAAAACTGAGTATTTTAAACTTTTTAAACCGCGAAATGAACCGAGCAAAAGGAGAAATCTCGAGCGACTGTTCAGTGAGGCGGAGTAAAGAATCTGACGGTTTAGGTTTGAAAGCAACCAGACAGAGCTTCCTTAACCGACCTTGCGATCAAGATTCCATGCCTTCATGGAAAGTTAACTATTTCACCTCCGGAGCAGTTCTAACCTGCAGTCATACTGCAATTGTCATAATATAGCAAGACTTCATGTTTGAAAATCTGTCCTCTCTGACCTCCCCCCCCCCAGGTCTTTATGAAAATTAAAATGAGCCAGAACAAAAAAAAAAAACCTTTTGAAGATTAAATGTATCCCTCCTCAGAGAAGAGGAAGTTAAAAAAGAAGTGGAGGAGGGATAATGACATAAAAGATACAACGTCACGGCTCAGACATATAAGCTCTGGAAACAGATCAGAAAAGCAGGACCCACTCAAAAAATATATGAATATTGTAAGCTAATATCACAAGATGAAAAATGTACCCCAATTTATATGGACCATGCCTTCACTCGATGGCGTGATACAGATTTATCACACATCTACCAGTTCCTCTCTACAGATGGAATCATTCCATTTGATGGACTTCAATCTTCATTTCCCCTCAAGAACACCGACCGATTTAGATACTTTCAGATTCAAAATCATAGCCTCCGAAACACTATAATTCCTTCCAAATTACCTGTTCCTACCCCTGAATTACTTAAACTCTTTATTGAAGCAACTAAGGGAAATTTGGGAACTCACTTGATAGGCCTTATCCACAGAGAGCTTCGAATGGGTTCTCCTTTCCACAACATCCATAATAGCCTCCTGGAATAAAGACCTTCAAATAGAATTTTGTCTAATCTTGGTCAAGATCCTCTCTAACCAAGATAAAATCCACTTCATCCCCTATTGGAGGGAGTTTGCATGGAAATGCCATTCTAGATACTTCAGAGCTCAGTCAACATTAATGAAATATCTCCCTGACGAGTTTGGGAAATGTTGGAGGAAAGGATGAGTCGTCCTCGCTGGGGCATGTTTTCTGGTCCTGTCCATCCCTTATGCCCTTTTGCTAACCTTTCAGAATGAACTAACCATTATTTTTACTGAACCAGTGGAACTTACCGCCGAACAGTTTCTAATCGGAGTTTATCCGGACCATGCTCCCCCCTGGGAGCGATCCTTGCTTCCGCTTTGTTTCACAGCAGCCAAGAAGGCAATTACTAGATGTTGGATGAAGACTCAGATCCCAACTGTCCAGAATTGGAGGAAAATAATGTCTGAAATTTATAAAACCGAGACCTTCAATGCTGAACAGCGGGGAGGATCCACATCACGTACGCTGAAATGGAAGGTGTGGATCCAATGTATATCTTCAGAACACCTAGACTTGAGTATATAAAAACTACTTAAAAGAAAAATATCTATAAAATCATATTAACCCTGACTTGTCACTGACCTGAGGCTTTACCTGCTACTAAATTGACTCAATTAATTACTTCTTAAGAATTAGAAAATGCACTTCAGAAATGTCATGAAATGTACTTTATTCAGAAAAAAAATGTTAACAGAACTTCTGTATTATCCATTGTGTATTTATGTGGAAAAATATTTAATAAAAAGAAATAAAAAAAAAAGATACGTCATCCAATTTATGGGATACTATTAAATGCCATTATTCGGGGGAGATTGATCAGGACTTCTGCCTTTAAGAAAAAACAAAGGGAAGCTAGGCGTACAGCTCTTGAGCATCAAATTAAAGCCCTAGAAAATCAGCAATGCCAAAAAGTCTGCAAAGAAAGGAATAAACAGCTTTCCAAACTTAAAAAAGAACTAAATACAATACTAGATTATGCAGTCGAGCAGAAACTGGTATTTTTAAGGCACAAATATTATGAAGGCGGTCCTAGGTTCTTGAGATTACTTGCAGGAAGATTACGTAGCCAACGAGCCAAGGCTGCCATCCCTAGAATTAGAGACCCCCCAATCTAACAAAATGAGATCTACTTTCTCAACCATCTCACAAGCCTTTCTGTCCCATTATAGCCAGTTATACTCCATGGGCACCAGAGTGCCAGAACAGGCGATTACAGAATTCTTGTCCAGACTCCACTTACCCACTCTCTCAGAGCAGCAACAGACCATCCTTACTAAACAACTGACCAATCAAGAGATTCAAGCTACAATTAGGGAACTAAAGACTGGAAAGTGTCCGGGATCTGACGGCCTCCCCAGAGAATTTTATAAAACATTTCAGACTATAGTAACACCTTTACTTGAACGGGTGTATTCCCATATTCCTACCAGTGAAGCGAAGGTTCCCCCCTCCTGGAACGAGGCCATAGTTTCCGTTTTACCCAAGGCAGGCAAGGACCCCACCCAATGCCCATCATATGGGCCCATTTTTGTTCTAAACATGGACTATAAGATATTTACATCTATTCTATCAAACCGATTAATACAATTTATTGCTAATATAATACATTTTGGCCAGTGTGGCTTTATCCCTATAAGGCAGGCCCAGGATAATATTAGACATACCATTTACCTTATAGAACATATCAAAAAACAATCTATCCCTTCCTTTTATGAGGCTTAGACGCTGAAAAGCATTTGATTTAAGGCCCTGGGACTTTTTATGTGGTCCTTTCTTCCATTGGCTTCCCGACAAAATTTACCGAACCGATTTTTAAATTCTATGAAACACCTAGAGGTTATACTAGATCAAATGGATACATATCTAGCAGCTTCCTTTGTTTAGAGGCACGAGACAGGGATGCCCACTATCCCCACTACTTTTTGCGCTCTGCATAGAACCACTGGCACAGTATATTAGGAGCTCTCCAGAGGTAAAAGGAATACATTTAGCAGATACAGAACATAAGCTATCACCATTTGCGGATGATGTTCTGGTGTATCTGTCCAATCCAGAAAACTCAATGCCACAACTACTTAACAAAATTAGAGTTCTCGGAGTTATCGGTATATACTCTAAATATTAATATATCTGAAAAACTAACTTAATTTCTCTTCCTCCTCCTCCTCCCTACGAAATCAATTCAAGATTAAAAGGGACCAACGGAAGTTAAAATATCTAAGGATTATCATACCAGAAGATTTGTCAAATCTTTTTCCCTTAAATTATTCCCCACTAGTTATAAATCTTAAGCAGGATATAAAAAGATGGGAGTCTACTTCCAATGACCCTCTACTCCCGCATTCTCTCCTTAAAGATGAATGTCTTACCTAGAATGCTATATATTTGCCAATGTGTACCTTGTACTGTTTCTCTTAAGGAGATTCTGCCATGGCAAAAATCTTCTTTCTTTCTTTCCTATGGAACAATAAAAAAAACCCAGGGTCTGGCAAGAAAGGCTAGGTCTCCCCAAAGGAGCTAAGAGGAGTAGGTGTTCCCTCTCTGTTGAATTACTGGTTAGCAGCACAAGGCAGAGTCACACTGTTATGGGGGAATGACAATTATCAGGCTCACTGGAAAATAATAGACCTGTCAAGACCACTACCTTCCCCCATCCAGGCATCCCTGTTTACCCACTCCCTATTACAACATGCCAAACGACTGGTCCCATAGGCTACTGCATCTGTATTAGAGGGGTGGCAGAGAAGCATAAATAGTAAAGCTGTTAAGATACAAGTATGGAAATACCAGTTTTTATATTCTCCAATGCCATTTTCTAACCAACACAAGGGCTGGTATACTAAACAGGCAACCTTTGGCTTATATGCCCCATGGAAACTCTTACTGGGGAACACAGTTATAGGTTTTGAGGAAGGGCAGAGGAGATATTATTGGGCAGTAGGGGAGAAGTTGTACTACTTTCAGATGAAAAGTTATATTAACGAAAACCTTAAGAAACAAGAAAATTAAATACTGTAACTTTGGAGGATCGAACTCCTTATAGCCAAATATGGAAATCCCCACAGGGCGAACAGGCCATCTCTAAACTATATAAATTCCTGACCCTCCTTCTTGCTCACCATGCTGAACCGGTGAAGGCAAGCTGGGAAAAGGAACTTGATATAGCAATAAGTATAAAAGATTGGCCCAAGGTATGGAGAGGGGCATGGTCTACATTCTCCCCAGTATGGAGGGACTTTGTATGGAGGGTTCGCACTACATTTTTTTTTAGTCCCGGTAGCAGTAGCTCGCAGTGTCCCGTCCAGTTGCTGGAGAGGGTGCGGTGAACAGGTGGCTACGCATAGCCACATTTTTTTCTTTTGCCCCAAGCTACATGGCTTTTGGGCCACATTGACTAACCATATCACATGCCTATTAGGTTTTGAGACCCCACTGTCTGGGGCTAACTGCATTCTGAGTATACCTCCAAGGGGAGTGAGGGGAAAGGACAGTTTATATCTCTGGTCTATTTTATTATGTGCTGCCTAAAAGGTAATTACTAAAAGATGGCTCCAACCTGACACTCCTGAATTGTCTGACTGGAAAACTTTACTTTCAAACATTCAACATAATGAGCAATTGTCTTTTGTCCTACATAATAGAATGGAAGTATTCATTTCTTACTGGACCAGGTGGGAAATGTATCTGACCCGGGTTTAGCATCAAATGAGGAGTCCCTTCCAGACTGAATAGGATGAGTAACTTTCGTGGTCGGGTTACTCCCCCAAAACCCTAAAAGGCCATGATTTAGACATGTAATATAAGAATTACTACTTCCATGCATTTCACTGTGATGAGTTCTTCAGATAAATCAGTTTTAGAGTTCATGATATTTTAGTTGCCCAATGTTGACTTTTTTTTTTTTACAGCTTTTCAGAGATTCAATGTGAAGTTGAAATTGCTGTTAACTTAAAAGCTTTCAAACAATATCGCGTACTTAAGTATTTTCAATATACACTTGATCTCTGGATATGTACAATGTTATAATCTCCTGAGGAATTGAAATTTGAAGTATTAAAAAAAAAAAAAAAAGGATGGACCAAGAGCTTATGCTCCTTTTGGAACCAAGGAAAAATGGGAGTAATATCCTTTCCTTGCTGCTGCAGAGGAACTGGTTCTATCACCCTTTTCGCAAGAGGGCCTGAATCTCTCCTTCTATAAGGGGTATGTGAGGAGGAGGATATCTTCAGGACCTTGGTGGAATGTCTGGGGGGGGGATTTCAGTGAACTCCAGCTTATGTCCCCTCCTTATAATGTCCAGGACCCACTGGTCTGCTGTAATGGAGCTCCAACCCTTCAGGTGAAGGGAAAAGTGACCCCTACTGCCTCCCCTGGTACCTCCTCCAGAGGAGAAGGGAGTTCGGAAGGGAGTCATTGAGCGGAGCCGGGAGTGGGCAGAGAGGCTTGGGAGGACTTGGGCCTTGAAAAGGAGTGCCTCCAGGTTGCTGGCTTTCCTTTTGAAGCCACCTCTCTGGCCCAGTTGGTTTCCACAGGCTTGAGCACCTGAGGGCTTACGAAAGGGGGAGACGCTATGCGCATTTCTGGTCCCTCTGTACATCTGCCTGACAGACCAGATGGATCTGCCCGACTCCTGGAGACGGAGATAAGAGACTGTCTCCTGCCCATAAAGGACAGAACCCTGGAACTGGAGGTCCCGATTCGGACTGCAAATCCTGGTGAAAACCTGAGACTCTCAACTAGGCATGGCGCTGAGGCAGACATCTGCGCTAACTGCCGGAGATATGCAGTGTCGTACGAGGCACGGAGGACATGCATGCCTACGTCTGAGCGCGATGTCAATATGTTCAGAAGCTCCATTTTTTGCATAGAGTCTGGCAAGGCGTTGGCTAGCTCCTGTCCTCTCTCCCACAGCGCATTCTGGTACTGGACCATATGCGTAAGGAAGTTAAGGGATCTAATGGAGCAGGTCGCGGCAGAGTAGACTTTCTTGCCCACCTGGTCAAAGTAGCGGGATTCTGGGTCAGGAGGCTGGGAGCTGAGGTGCTTAGGCTGCCTAGACTTGTCGTGAGCAGCCGTAATGACCGATGAGTCTGCCTGAGGGTGTTCCACCAGGAAAGGCTCATCCCTCGGGGCTCTATACAGCCTGTCTGACTTCTTCGGGACTGACGCTAGATGCTTCCAAGTTATCCTAGTAAGGTCTTGGAAGGTGTCCACTAAAGGAGTCACCACCAGAAGCTTGGGCTCCTTCTGCCTCAGGTAACAAGCCAGTCGACAGCGTTCCAGATCCAGGTCCTCCGTCTCCCATTCACTGGAGGCCTGGATGTGCCTCATGACATCCATAAAGGTCAGATCATCAGGAGGTGAGTGGGGTTGGTCCTTCTCTCCCGGGGAACCCCCAACCCCCGAGAGGGATGAGGAGGAAGCAGAAGGAGGAGAAGATTACCTGCTACTGGGCCTAGAATAGCCTGGGCTGTGTCTAGGACCCCCCCCCGCGAGTGTCAGTGACTACCTAACCGACATCGGTCCAAGGACAAACGCTGGCTACGGGATCGACAACGGAGCAATGACCGACGCTGGCTGGTGACCGGCGTCGGGAGCGGGCCTGCCTGGGAGAGTGGTATCAGCTCCTGGGCTGAGACCGGGACCAACGACAGCTGCCCGATCAAGAAGGGCACTGACGACAGTCCTCAGACCGAGACCGAGCCTTCGAGGCAGCAGCCGCTCGGGGGTCTTCTTCAGAGAAGGAGCGGGAAGGCCCTCGGGCTCACAGTTGTCCGGCCAGTCGGAACCAGTGTCGGGTCCGGCTTCCGTGGAGTCTCCTCCTTTTTTATCTGACTCCACCAAAAAGAGAAGAGTTCTTGCAGTTCCTCTTTGTTAAAAACAGCAGCCGCTGTTCCCAGAAAGAGACCCAGAGAAGCTGGAGGGTCTGGTAGGGCATGAGTGGAAGTCCCAGAAGAGCCCTGCAGGGTGGAAGACCTGGGGGTCACTGGAACCTTAGTGGGTGCCCCTTTCGCGGGGGTGTCTTCCACCAGAGGAACCTCCACCGATGTCGGTACTGCGGCCGGCGCTGGTTTCACAGGAGGCGGTGCTGGGGTGTCCTTGTCACCTGGCGGCTTGCCCGAACTGGGCAAAGCTGAGGGCTTCTTGGGCAGGATTGAGGCTTGTGCCATAGAGGCCTTGGAGGTCACACACAGCAGCGCCACCTTAGGTGTCACCGTTTTTTCTCCTGATGGTCCCGCCTTGACTGGTGTTTGTTTTTTGGCGGGAGGGCTTGGTTTCTTGGAGTTTTCTTGGTGGTGTTCCCCCGACCCAGAGGAAGAAGCAGCTTTTGGGGGGGGCCTGGACCGATGATGAGACCGGCTATGGTCCTTGTCCTGGGAGCACTTACGGGGGGGCTTGTCCCAGTGTTTGCCCTTGTCCACTGAGGTGTGCAGGACATCCATCTGCTGTTCTAATAGATGGGCTTTTCAGGCGTGAATTCTTGTCCTCCTAGTAAAGCCTCTACAGGTCTTGCAGGCAGCGCTGTTGTGGTCTGGACCCAGGCAGAAGATGCACTTGGAGTGGCAGTCTTTCGATGGTATCTGGCGGCCACAATCGCACTTGTTTCTTCGCCCGGAGGAGAAGGAGACCATGACAGAGATGACATACACTGTGCATGAAGTCGAAAAAGAGATACAGTCGATTTTCGAAAAAATTCAAATTTTGAGCAGGAACTACTAGATAGCAAAAACTTCCCCAACATGAGCGGGTTGCAGCGGGAAAAGAACTGGGGTGGAGCCGGGGTCCGCCCCCTTATGTAGTGTGACCAACACTGGGGTGGAGCAGATATCGGGGGCGGTCCCTGCTGGGTACTGCAAGCTAAGATTTTTCTGGTGGGTCCCAAGGCCTGCGGCATTAGTCCTAATGGTTATAGCCTGCTGCAAGAGTTCCCACTCTAAGCAAGATCATTAAATAGTCCGCACATTTTTCTCCTGTTATTGCGGTAGTTTTGGTACATTTGCCTCCATATTTGGCTCATGTTATAGGCGCAATAACCCACGACAGGGTGTGCGGTTATTGGGGATTAATCAACACCCAGGGTGCGCTGTGAGGCACTGTGACCTCGTACCTCACAACGCACCCTGGGTGTTGATTAATCCCCAATAACCGCACACCCTGTCGTGGGTTACTGCTTACTTAAAATTCACTTGTAAGTGGTCCATTAGAGCAGCCAGGTCCATATTCTCAATAAAGACCACAGTGTCATCTGCATATAGGGCAAAGCTAGAGTGCCTACACATTTTAGGCAAACTAAAGAGAGAACCCTGGGGGGCTCCCAGAGTATTGTTCATGTACTGATCCACTGCATGTCTGTCACTGCATTCAAAAGCAACCTTACTAAACTTCTGCTCAACAAACCATAATGCAACTGCTTCTAACTCTCTCCCTTTGTACATAAAGTACAGTTACGTAAGAACTTACCCTAACAGTAGATCTTCGAGAGAGGTTCCTTCAGTGGGTCATCACTTATAGGACTGGCGCCACCTGGCGTCGGGCCGCATGGCAGACCTTTCTAGCAATCCCTGATGGAGGCCCGCCCACCTGACATCACGTGACAGATGTCAGCGTGACTGTATATAGTGGGCGGTCCCCACACCTGCCCTCCAGTTCTTTCCCATCATCGCCTCGTGTCAGTCGCATTACAGACTTCCATACAGCGATCGTCATGAAAGTGTCTTGCGTTGGACTTTCCTTCACTAAAATTCTCTCCTTTTACATTGTTTTCATTGATGTCATCACCCAAGAAGTGCTCATCCTGTGGCACGCAGATTCCACACAAGGACGGTCATCTCAAGTGTGTCCTCTGTTTAGGCCCAGACTATCCTGTCTCCTCCTGCCCGGAGTGCCAGACCTTTAACCAGGCCACTAAGAAAAGGAGACAGCAGGCTTTGTAGGCTCATCTCATGAAAGCCTGCTTGGCTTCTCTAAAGAAGAAGATGGACCATTTGAGAGAGTCCTCTGCAGATAAATCTTCGCCACTGAAGAAACAAAGAGAAGTCTAGGGAGTGGGAGCACTCCACAGACACGCAACCCTCGACGAGCAAGGCCAGCCACCGCCCAGGAAATCGGACGATAAGTCTGGTAAAATTGTAGCAGGTCAGTCCATCGTTGGCTCCTCTGACGATCATACTGTGCCAGCCGATAAGTCAACCCCTGGCTTCTACCGGGACCACGCAGCAGCCAGTAAGTCAGCTCCCCAGCCTGTGGAGACCTGCACAGCACCCATCAATAAGTCGTGCAGGGGCTCCTCCCCTGCCCGCCGACACCACCTGCTAAGACGCCCATCCCTGACGGCTGCTCAGGTGTGGTTCCCCCATCAGGCCTAACAGCACCTCACCTGACGTCTGGCGGAACCAGGGGGAGAAAGCCCCTCTCCCTTCGCTCTTACCCTCCTCATCACCAGCAGGTACTTCTGGCGAACAAAGCAGAGAACCGCTCAATGTAGTCGATTCTGCGGGGTCTACTCCATGCTCTTCTCTTGGGGTCAAAGGGAAGGAGGCTCCTCCTCGGCCAGCTGGCCTTACCGTGGAGGCCCCTCCTCCTCTAGGTGGGATCCCTGTACAGCCAGCCCAAGCTAAGATCCCGCCAGCACACCCGGCGAACCCTGTTCCTATGCTGGATGTCCCGACTACTGTTCTTCAACTGGGACCCAGCGACCGGCCTCAGCCGCTGACTCAGACGCCAGACGTCCCGAAGACGGTTCCTCAGCCAAGACCTATCGATCGGCCTCAGCCACTGGCCCAGATGCCAGATCCGCTCCTGCCATCAGGGACCCTTCGTCCGGTGCAGACGCTGGCATCAGTTCCCCTGACATGGGCTGTCCAGATGCCGGACCCCCAGCCCGTATGTACACCACAGTGGGTCCGATGTGAGTACCCCCGCCGCCAGATCTGAACTGTAACTTCATATCTGTTAATTTATTTGTATTGTTTTAAAACATTACGGTACTATTTCTCAAATTTGTACTGTTTCATGCTCTCTGAATTTCTGTAAAAATGCTGTTTTCTTTTGTTATACCGGACACTTGCGAAAACTGGCAATACTGGTCACATGCCTTTCCAGTACAAAAATAAAATAAATGTGTATATGTATTTCAACCTCATGTGTCTTATTTACAGTTCCTGTGACCTTTTCACACTGTCCTGAGTCACCCCCTGTAAACAGGTATTGTGCCCAATGGGCCTTATCCAGTTACTAAAGAAATAAAAATAAAATGTACTCTGAGAAAGAATTTTTAATCTTCACTTTCAGCACTCTTAACTAAATATTGTTTTACTAAGCCAGCACCAAGCTTGACCAACCAACAGCATTTAAAGTGCTTACGAGTAAGCCATGGCTTTTGATGTACCACTAGTTAATCCCCCATACCTGCAATTTAGCACTACCTCGGGTTCCCTCCTTATTCCTTAACATCTTGCACCACTAGTTAATCCCCCATACCTGCAACTCAGCACTTGCTTGGACCCACCGCTATGCCAGGCTCCTGACATCTCACATGACATGGCCCACCCCTGGGCCAATTCTAGTTGTATTCTCCCTCCTGTATCCTGTCCTCCCTCTGCTACCCCTCTGTCTGTCCTAATGACCTCCTGGTTCATACCCTCCACCCTACCCCTTTCCTTAAGCTTTGCCCGTTTTTAGTAATTTTATGGTGTTTTCCTATTACTTTAGTGTTTACCGCCTTATTACTACTTTTTGTTTAATGCCTACGCTTTATGCCCTTTGCCAACTCATGGGTAATTCAGAATCCTGTATATTTTGTAATATTGCATTTGTCTTTTGTTGTTTAACGTGACGTGGAACCTATGTTATGAGCTGTTCTCAAAGGTTTTAATCCAAGATCCTCAATAAATAAATAAAAAAATCAATATACACCCTCTGCCTAAAGCACCATTAAGACAGCTCAATTAAAACTGTATTTTTGTGTTTTTTCCCCTAAATTCAGGCTGAGCAAAGGTTTGAATACTATATTTAAAACAGTCTACAATTTGATCATGTACACTCAAGTGCCTTGGACAGAGGGGGCAGGACAGAGATCAGTCTAACTGCTCATTTCCAGGAGGCTGCTTCCTATACAAACAGGGACCACCATTGCCTGCTGTGATAAATCAAACCTTGCCGTTCTGAGTCATATTGCATTACTTGGAAGCATGTTCCAAATTTCCACTACTCATTTATTTATTACAGTCAATGTAATTATAAAATCGGTGAGAGACCCCCCCCTCCGCAATTTGATCACATGACCATGCATTATTTCAGCACGACAGCATAGGTCAGAAATACTCAACTTTCTGACCTTAATTACTTAGTTTTTAAAATAAATATCGGAGAAACCATTTTATTATCACAATAAGGCACTCCAGGGAATGTATAACTGTGTGATAAGATCACGTCTTGGGTGCAAAAGGCACTCTGCACTACCTTATACTTCACTTCCCGAGGTATGTGGTTATCCCACAATAATGCACACACTGTAGTGCCTTATTGCCTAAATATGGACACTAAAGTGACAGTCTACACTATAAGAGTGTCACCTGATGTGGTTAACTGCCAACCAAAGGTGCACAATTCAAGCAAAAGACCACACTCCTCAAGAGTGTACAGTCACAGCTGTGCCTATATTAACATATAAATAGCCTAAGATGCAGTGTATTACTTTCGGGGGCTGGGGGTTGTTTCTCAGTTCGACAGCTGACTAGACAAAGAAGTCATGTTTGTTTCACATACCTGGGACTTGCGTATGTTCATAATTTGCTTCCCTGCCTTCACAAACAACACTAATTTCAGATATCTACTTACCACTGCCAACCATTCCCATGGCAAAGATGGAGTTGTAGGAGACCTCGGGGTCGGCATCGTGGGAAAATTTGCTGAGGGTATCTAAAATGTTCAGGCGAGGATTTGATACAGAGATCAGTGCCAATGCCAAGGGGACGGCTCTCCGCAGGGTGGGCTCGACATACCGCAACTGTTGGAAACACCACAAATACTTCACTTTACACTTAAAAGACTAATGGACTAAAATGTGCACATTGAAACCTGCCAGCCCTCCACAGATTCCTAGATTTTAAACATTCAGCCCAAAGCACATCGCCTTAAAGGAGGACAGCACTGAACCCTTTACATATTTTTGTTGTAGAAGCCCTTTTTAAATACTGGTTCACATTCTGTTATTGTTCCATCTTTGCTAGCTGTTTAGGAAACTTAGTGAAAGTGTTTCTGATTTATACATAGGTTTTTGGGACCAGTTTGTAACTGTGTGCTGCAGTTTATGTCCTTGTTCGGCTCTAGCGTTGTTGCCACAATACCTCCATGTTTTACTGTAAAGCTCTGTGGTTGCGAAGGCAATACAGTGACATCATACAGTTCTAAAATGCACATTACCAACAGCATGTAAATCAGAAACATCCACGGAGTTTACTAAAAGAACAGCATAGCTGGGACAACCTGACTGCCTAAAGGAGCAAACACACAACCTGTATTAAAAAGAGCCACAACAGGAGAAAACACCTTCAGCACAATTCTCTTTTAAAGGGGATGGGGACTGTGTGAATGTCCGGCTGCTTATAACATTCCTATTTTCACAAATTACTTCCCCCCAAAAAAACATCCATATTTAACTGTACCTGACTGAAAGTTATTTTTTAAGGGGTTTCCTTTATGGACAACATTCTGTACAGTTCTCTTTATGGTACCATAACAAGGAGTTTTTACTATGTCTCTGTATGGATTCAAGACTCTGATCATGAGCCGTTGGCCTGTCAGGGCAGTGTTCAGAGTTTTGCCTCCATGCAGTGACACAGGCTGAACTCCAAAACGCCTAGTTCATTAAAAGAACTGTACAAAATGTTCTCCATAAAAGGAAAACAATACAAATCACAGCTTTTCACATAACTTGTTCTGGTACAGTTTAATATGGATCATTCTGGGAGGTATGAATATAAATTCTGAAAATTACAAACAGTTACACATTAGACATAATTTCCTGTCCCCTTACATGACTGTTTCTCAAACTCAACTTTACATATTTAAGTACTCAACTGTATCTAGCCCTGCAGTATATGTTAGATTCGGTGCATATACAGCGTGTGTGTGTGTGTGCGTTATTAAATAGATCTCTGAGACCTTAAACTCGGATAATCATGGCTGTCATCCATCACTTTGCACTGCAACAGTTACACAGTGTTTTGATGTATTAATAATCTGGTTACCTACTTGGCAGATACCTATACTCTATTATTTTTATTTATCCCTTGCATAACCTTTTTCAGTTCTTTTCAATGTATTCCCTTCCATACAATTTGGGGACATGTCATGCCACTGTATTATTGTGATATATGTTGTCTGTGTATTGGAAAATAATAAAAAAAAAAAAGATCTTCAAGAATTTGGAAAGTAAGCTAGTGGCATCACGACCTTGTGGGAGACTTTTCAGAACTGAGGCAACCCGCTTCTCCTTATGCTTTATGTATGACACTGGACACCTCAACGTCACCTAGAGAGGGTTACGGCATGGAAAATCAAGCAGCAGCTGCATGGAGAGCCCTTTTGTTGGGGCTTAAGTCATGAGGACTGTGTGTGCAACAGGGGTGCTGATCCAAGGAGACGTGCTGGACAATCTGCTAGGGGACACTACCTCTAGTCACTCCTGTTAATCTTCTGTTATTCTGTGCAGTGTGGAAAAAAAGCAGAAAATTTATTTTTTCACTAGTTCAGAATACTGCAGAATTCATCCAGTGTAAGTGTACTGTTTTCATTTATAGTACATTGCTCTGAGCCTCTGGGGAAGGGAACCTTATGAAATAAACTACACTACTACTACTACTACTACAATATTAGACTACGGGATTAATTGTGGAAAGTGAATTGGGAGTATGCATGGTAAAAGAATGCTGTAACATATTTATCAGATCTGACTAAACACAACATTCTATAGGGGTTTCCATTTTGTATGGGATTATTTCTTAGCCTATGAGATAACATTTCTAATCATAGTACTTCTACCATGGCAGTTGTATGTAACTGTAAAGTTGCAAAACTGTATCATTACCTTTCAAAGGGACTCCTCGGAAAACAATAATTTCAAACTCAGTGTGGTTTTACTCAAAATTGTAATATTCAAAACATTTTAATAAATAAATAAAATCCAGAAAAACCTAACATAATGAGGAGACCAGAAAGCTTGTACAGTATTGTAAAAGCAACTCCTATGCTGTTTCACAACATCCATTTTGTTACACAAGCAGACAAATGAAATCTGATGATGCACTTTGGAAGTTTTGGAGTAAAAAAGTTAAGTCACAGAAACAAATGCAGTTAACGGATGTTCAAGTAATTAAAAAGAAAAAAAAATGCCGCCCCTCCCCAAAATAAAGTTGTTTATCCCAAGCCATCGTCCTTCGCTAGCAGTCGGGTTACTCATGCTGGCAAACTCCCAGCCCCCTATGCCCCTCCTCCCCACTGCTGTAACCAGCGGGAATCCATGGAGCAGGACCCCAGAATGTTAGTTTCAATCACGCTAATGGCTCAAGCTACATGGGTTTTTCATTTCTCTCCACCCTCTCGACCCTCCCACCTCCCGTACGGCACTGGGCAGTGCCCCAACAGGACTTGCAAGCAAAGTCCCTCTGTGGAGGAGGTAAGTTCCCGGGCCCGTACCCTGGTCCTTCATCACTGTGGACTTCCCCTCTGAGGTGGGGTAAGGAGAGCTGGCCAGGCTCCCTCCTAACAATTCGACTGCTGGAGATGGGTGGACAGTTGGCGCATCGGAGCCAGGGAGAGCCAGCACTACCTTACCCTGCTCGCTGGGGACGTTTCTCCCCTTGTTCTGGGAACCCTCCCACAGAGGCATCGGGCTGGGCTCAGTGACGGGTGTGCACACATGAGGTGACATCCCATCAAACAAACTGGCTTCTCCTCCCACCCTCTCTCCCTCCCCGCCAGGTGGCAGTCGCATGGTGGCAGAGGATGCCCGTCCTCCCCAAACGAGGACAGTGTCCCTCAGTTTCTCCTCTAGTGAGTCAGGTTCCTTTCTGAATCTGGGTTGTCAGTATTGTGAGTGGTAGCACTACCACTGCTCCGATGGGCAGGCCCAATCCAGGGCATGTCTGAATTATTTAAAGCAGGAGTGCAATGAAAAAGAATGGTTATCTACCATAACAGTAGATGTTCGAGGGGATCTCCTCCATTGAGCCACATCACAGTAACTGTAAGCAGTTAGTGTCAGGACAAACTGGACATT
The DNA here is from genome assembly GCA_016271365.2 of Neoceratodus forsteri. Classification (NCBI taxonomy): domain Eukaryota; kingdom Metazoa; phylum Chordata; order Ceratodontiformes; family Ceratodontidae; genus Neoceratodus; species Neoceratodus forsteri. Next base: position 820,034,274 of record CM028137.1, on the reverse strand, counting down.
TTTTGTTGGCTGTGGCCACCCACGTCGATGTGCCTCGTCAGCACCTACATAACATGGGTGTCCCCAGCAGGCAACTCAGATGTACGTCTAGCAGACATCATAGCCACTAGAACAGTTTCTTCTACAAGAGGAAGTGCAGCTCACAAGTAGCGGCTGGCTCGAAGGGATATGCAGTCAGGGTCTCTAGGACCAATTAAGGTCCCACTCTGGAACCGGATTGAGGACTGTGGGGTACAACAGTAGAACACCTCTAATGAATCTACGGGAAACCTCCATCTGGGTCACTGTCTTACTTTCTGTGGGGGCATAAAAAGCAGACACTGCGGCCAGGTGAACCTTATTAGAGGAATACCCTACTCCCGAGTCCTTAAAGAATAAGAGGTAATCCAGCTCAGTGGGAACTGGACACAAAAGGATCCAGGGCAAGGGCAGTATGCCAAACTGTAAAACGTTACCATCTCTGCAAGTATGTGTGTCATGTAGACTGCTTTCTAGCTGCCAGTAAAACATCAGCAACTGCTGCGAAGACCCCGAAGTGGGAGATCTCTATGTCCTCTGGAGACATGAGTGGAGGTGCAGTGACAGATCTGGGTGCACTACTGCACTCTGCTCCTGTATTAGAAGGCCAGCTAGGGACTGGTTACACTGTCAGTTGCTGCAGCAGAAAAAAAAAAACATTTGTCTGGGCCGGCAAGGGGTCACCACAGTTGAGGATGGTTTGGCCCACAATAAGACCAAAAGCCTTTTAATTAGAGGGAATGGGGGAAAGTGTACAGAAATCTCCTTTCCAGTAAACACACAATGCGTCTTGCCAGAAAAATTCCAGGCCATGGAGCAAGCAGAAAGTGGCACTTTTGCACTGTACGAGGATGCAAATAGGTCTATGTCTGAAAGACACCATTTTTCGGTTCCATGTTAAAATAGCAACAATATAATAGCGATCGCCATTATAGCGACTGTATAATGGCGATCACATAATGAGCGACTGGTTAAAACGCTGAAACAGAAAATAGCGCCTCCCATAGAAAGGAAAAGTCATGCTCTCCCAAAGCTCAGTTTTCATTAGTTCATAATACCACCTGTTTCAAAACGCCTAAACATTAAATCACAGCACACAATACCTGTAAGGAATGCTCCCAAAGCTCAGTTTTCAAAAGCTACTCGTTCCCTCTTGGTAGCACTTGCTTCCTAGCAACAAGCAACTCGGTCGAGTAAAACTCCAAAACATACAACAGCGCATACCTCTCAACTATCCCTGATTCTGCCTCAAAATTTTACTCTGTCCCTCCTAAAAATTGTGTTGCCATGACCAAACAGCGGGGGTTATAAGCACAAACTAATGTCAAATATTAAAGTTACAGACTCCTTCTTCTTTAGAAAATGCATTTTACACTAAGCCCTTTATTCTACCAGCTTCCTGAGTAGATAACTCCAATTTTGAACAAGTGTCCCTGATTTTGGTCTTTTGTCCCTGATTTTTTTAAGCCTTGTCCCTGATTTATGAGGCAGGAGGTTGAGAGGTATGCAACAGCACCTCCCACTGCAAGGAAAAGTCAGGCTCACTCAAAGTTCGGTTGTCAAAATAGCTCCCAATAGCGCTTACTACAAGTTTTCAAAACGCCTAAACTTTAAATCATAGCACACAATACCTTTAAGGACTGTATAAACTAGCAACAAGCCACCTAGTTACCGTGAAATGAAATCTGAATGAGTCTCCCACAGGAACATGAGCATTTTCTTTTTTCTGTATCCTCAGTAGCTATTGTGAAGGTACTGTGCACCATCAGGAAATGATCAGAGCAAGGAAACGGTAGGAGATTGTGGCTATTGGGAGCTATTGTGAATGCGCTGTTATGCGTGTCACTTTTTTAACATGCTTATCAACGCTATTAATGAAAGTCGCTAGGAAGTGGTAGCTTATTTTCTCGCTATTTTGACAGGCACGATGATTTAGTCACTATTGTTACGGGATACCCATTTTTCACAAAGGCTGTCCATGATGGAGTTTGAGAGTTCCCATTTGTGGCACACTGCATAGGACCGAGTGAGGTGATCTGCCAGCGCATTCAGGGTACTGAGCAGGAACACGGAGGACATAAATATGTTGCGCTCCACCACCCAGTGCCAAACTCATCACCTCTCTGCAGAGTGTGGACAAATGGACTCCACCGTGTCAGTTGATGTAATACATCACTGAAATATTGTTTGTACACACCAGCAGCTAATTCCATGGAAGGAGAGTGGCAATGGCCTGTAAACTACACAGAACAGCCCTCATCTCCAGAGTGTTGCTGTCCTGAACAGTATCCAGAGAGGTTAATCGGCCCAGGGTTCTGAAGTGGCCCAGATGGGCACGCCAAGCTGAGCCCAAGGCATCTACGGTCATCACTATAAGAGGGATGGCCAGAGAAACGGGGATCCTTTCTCTAGATTGGAGCAGTCCAACCAACAGAGCAAGTTTAAAAATAGCAAAATTACCGCGATCACACACTCAGAGGAGTTCGCCACCAAGGTAATACACCTAATAATCTCAAAGTCTCTCCAAAACAGTAGTGCCCTTCCAAAGTAAAGACGGAGATGCAGACTGCAGTGGTCAACTATTGTTGAATTTATTGTCATCTCTTGTGGGAGCCCCAAACAGAGCAGCAGGTGGAGGATTTGCTTGTATTAGACACTCCAACTCATCAGAATGCTGTGCCCACTTTGCCTGGAGGAACCACTGAGTGACTCCCAGTCATGTGTAGGTGAGCTAGCAGGACAGTCAGTATGGCAGCTGCCATCAGGCCTATTAACCTTAGAAGGCATCTGGATGAGACAGTTGCTGGATGATACCAGTTGTATCTGGGCCACCAGTGTTATACCACAGTCACACAACAGAAATGCCCATCCCAGACCAATGTCCAGAACTGCCCCTATGTATCACAACCTCTGGCAAGGGATAAGGACCGACTCTGGTTCGCTGACCAGTATATTCAGTTGGACAAACAACTGTCAGGTCCAAAACAGTGTGCAGACTATCGCTTCCTGACAGAGAGCTTTCAACAGCCAGTCATCTATGCAGGGAAACAGACACCCGCAGCTGCCACCACAGCAAAAACTTTGGTAAAAACACACAGTGCACCACATAAACCAAAGGGCAAGAATTAGTACTGTCAGCCCTGGAGCATTTTAGACAGGCATTTTCTGTGCGACTTTCAGATCTCAACACAAAGGTATGTCTCCTTCATGTCCAGAGCAATCATCTAATCCCTTTTCTAGCAAGAGGGCGAGAAGGGACTGCAGAGAGGCCATTCAAAACTTTTTGTATTCAATGAATAGATTCAGTCCTCAAAGTTCTAGTACAGGCCTTGGATCAAAGGGCCATTTTGGGACAAGTATCAGGAATAACAGTCCTGGTTCTCTCTTGAAAGTGGGACACGTTCCACAGCCCTCTTGCAGAGGAGGGTTTGAAAATCCTCCAGCAAGAGGGCAACACGTCCCGGAGGACATCTGTTAGGCAATGGAGGAATATCTGAAGAAACAGTATGCAGCTCTAGGGTGTGTCCTTGTTGAACCACCCTTCAGGACCCAGACATCCGTAGTGATCACCCTCCACTTTTGTACGAAGAAAGAGTTTTGGCCTCCCTCCAAGAATTCCTGAGGCACTGAGGGCAAAAGTAGAGGACAGGAGTCAGAAAATGCCAGGAGTGCCAGTAATTGTCTGACCTTCTATAAGTTTGCCATGGTCACCAGGAGGCAGGTTTGGAGCTTGGGAAGTGGAAGACTGTGGTTTCTGGGAACCACATCCCTGGCCTCTTGTATAACCACAGCATGGCCAAGGATAGGGCCTGGAAAAAGAACCTCTACCCCGTCCTTGAAGTTTAGGGTTCAAAGAATGCAGGGACATTAAATTCATTTTTGAGGACTGTAAATCCCTCAATGCATTTTATATATCGCTGCCAAATATCGTATTTCCTCGATTAGAAGCCACCCTCAAATATAAGGCACACTGAAAAAAGCAATCTTATAACAGAAGTCGACCTCTATTAAAAGCCATGGCTTTTAATCAGAATTATAAGTCTAATTATTTATTCATGAGCTGAACTAGCTCACCGATTGGCTGCTGTGCTGGTATGAAATCGCTGAGAAATGGCTGGCGTGGCAGCCACACAGCTCTTCGCGCACAGCTGTTTCTGTTCTCAAAGTAGCCGACACAACCATGACAAAAGAGAAGCTAAAAAAGGAAATCACGGCATAAGTTAAGAAAAATGGAAGTACCTCAGGTCCATTTTGACATGTTCTGGGGGAAGTTCCACAAGTAAATGTTGAAAACTTAAAAAGCATTTCACTGATCTCCAGTTAGCACCTCGAATGTGACTGTTCGAACTAAATGAATAATGACTATGCTGGCATTCCTAAATGTGATTTGAAGCCTTTTTTTTACAGCTGTTTAACATATTCAAATTTATTAAAATTTACATTTCACCATTGATGTCTCTGGTGACATCCCTCCATCTGACTGGCAACGCACAGCACGTCTATTTTACATACTCCTACTGCATATTAATGAAGCTGACATTTCACTTAGCGCCAAAGTATTAGCGTGTAGGAATTTCTAAGCAAAAACATTAAAAAAAATAACAGAATTAACCAGATAAATAACATTTAAACAACAAAACATATAGTTTGACCTACACTAGATTTCCTGTTATGTTCCCTGTATGATCCATGCTGTTCTCGTACCGTATTTTACGCTGTTTGTGCCAGTGTCTGGCCCGTGCCGTGCCTGAAAAAGGTCTTCGGATCAGTGCACCAACCTGGTTACCAAATAAATAATACAGAATACAGAAAAACATCACATCTCCCCAAACACAGAAGAGAACGAAAGCAGACCAGCCAGCAGCCTTCAAAACACACAGCAATGTCACCATGCAGTGCTGCAGAGAAACAAAAATAAAGAAAATAAAATCATAGGAAAAAAGCTCCCATAAAATCATTATTGCGAACAGACTTATAATCGCAATAATGACATCAGAGCCGTTCATTTCCTGTTGATTAATGACTGCTGGTGGGTTGTCCTCGGCTGCACCTCGGGCCTTCTCCCCCCCCCAGCCTATTGTTAATCTCCAGGAAATGACCAGCTCTTCGGTCATTATTGCTTAATTAGCGGTGTGATGGTGGCCAGCGTACTACATAGAAACAGTATCTGGTGGGTATGGCCCATTCAGTCTGCCCAAACTGTGCTTGTAACTCAAACATACCCCCTAGCCTCCCACAAAGCAGTTAGCAAGCAGAGAATAAAGAATTACTGAATAACTGTAAGCCAAAGTAGAGAGTAAACAGAGAACACCAGATGCAGAAATCATGTGGCATGCAAATTATGGAGCAGTGACTCAACAGTAATTAATTCAATGCTGTATGTGATCCAATTCAAGTGCTGGTTGTCTGAGTTTGGAGGAGCTGCAGATACCGGTAACTTCCATCTAACTAATCGGTCCCCCGCACCACCCCCCACCACAGGGATAGATACGACCTTAGGCAATATAGAGGGGCTGGAGTGAAGGGTAAGGAAGCAGGAAGGATAGGAGCAGCATGGAGAATGGTGTTGCTAAATGCTAGGAGCCTGGGGAACAAGTTGGCAGAGTTGCAGACACTGATGGCAGAGGGGGGGGTGGACATAGCTGCCATTACTGAGATGTGGGAAACCAAACATCATGACTGGGACCTAACCATCCCAGGGTACAAACTATTCCAGAGGGATTGAGATAAAGGGAAGGCTGGGGGGGAAGGGGGTGTTGCCATTTATGTAAGGGAAGGGATCAGGTGCAATAGGGAGGAAGGGGAGGAGGGCAGGTCAGAAGTAATCTGGCTGCAACTACATGGACAGAAAGGGACCAAGATCTGTCTCAGGGTTGTTTATAGACTTCCGTCCCAGGAGGAGGATACGGACAGGGAACTGGGGGAGCCGATAAGGAGGCAGAGTGGCAAAGGGAGGGAACACAGTGGTGGATGGGGACTTTAATCTACCAGGGGTGGACTGCAGCATCCCAGCAACCACTTGCACCAAGGAGCAGATCCTCCTGGAGGTATTCCAGGATGACTTCCTTACCCAGAGGGTAATGGAGCCTATGAGGGAGGGGAATATACTAAACCTGGTACTGGAAGATGGGGAACAGGTCAGGGATGTAAGGGTGGAGGAACCTCTGGCAAGCAGTGACCACCGCCTAGTGTGGTTCTCCATCAATCTGGGTAGGGAAGTAGCCACTACAAAAACTAGGGTGCTGGACTTCAAAAGGGTGGACTCTGGCAGAATGGGACACATACTGGAAAGTCATATGGCAAGCAACCGCCCAGAAATGGGACACTGAACAAAAATGGGCAGTCATCAAGGCAGGACTGGCTGAAGCCACTAAAACTTGTATCAAGAGCCAGAGCATGAAAGCCAGGACCAAGAAACGAAGATGGATTAATACAGAGGTGGTGGAGAAGGTGAGGGAAAAGAGGAATGCATTTTGGACCTAAAAGAGATCCAACAGGGCAGAAGACAGAAGAATATGTGAAGAAATCCAGAGAAGTGAGAAGAGTGGTACCGGTAAGGGCAGCAAAGGTGGCTAGGGAACTGAGGTTAGCGCAAGGGATCCGAGAAGGAGAAAAGGATTTCTTCAGATATATCAGAAGAGGAACAGCAAGGAAAATTGTTAGGATCAGGAGGGGAAGTGGGTGGGTAGAAAAGGGGGCGGAGCAGGCAGAACTACTTAATGAATACTTCTATTCAGTCTTCACCAAGGAGAGGGATGGGCCGGACCGGAGTGGAAGGGCGAGGTGGGAGAGAAGCAACCATGGATGGGGAAATCACGGTGGAAAGGGTAAGGGAGGGCCTTAAGTCCCTGAAAGTGGACAAGGCACCTGGCCCAGACAGCGTCCACCCCAGGGTGCTGAGAGAGTTGGCAGAGGTCCTGGCAGGGCCACTGGTGAACCTGTCCAATACCTCTCTGAACTCGGGGTGCGTGCCCAGGAACTGGAGGGAAGCACATGTGGTACCTCTCCATAAGGGTGGGCCCAAGAACAAACCGGGTAACTACAGACCGGTGAGCCTTACTGCAGTTGTGGGAAAACTGATGGAGACAATCCTCAAGGAAAGACTGGTGCAATTTCTTGAGGATAACAATCTCCAGGACAGCAGGCAGCATGGGTTTGTCTCGGGCAGATCCTGCAAGACGAACTTGGTTGATTTTTACTACTGGGTTACGAGGGCACTGGATAGGGCACATGCAATGGATGTCCTCTACCTAGATTTCAGCAAGGCCTCTGACTCGGTGCCACATGGTAGGTTGACCTGCAAGTTGAAAAGTCTGGGAGCAGGGAGGAAACTGATCAGATGGGTCGAGAACTGGTTGCAGGGTAGATAGCAGAAGGTAGTAGTGGAGTGGGGAGAGACAGAGCATCTGAACCCATGGCAGTAACAACTGGTGCACCACAGGGTTCAGTACTGGGACCGGTTCTGTTTAACATTTTCATAGCCAACATTGCAGTAGGGATTAAGAGCAAAATCAGTCTCTTCGCAGATTACACAAAGATTTATGCCGAGGTAGATTTGGGGGTGGGGGGGCTAAAGTACTTCAGGAGGATCTGGCAAAACTGGAAGAATGGTCTCACACTTGGCAGCTTGGTTTTAATGCCAAGAAGTGCAAAGAGATGTATTTAAGAGGCAAGAACCCAGGACACAATTACTGGCTGAAAGGTATCCTGTTAAAATCCAAGGAGGAGAAGGAACTGGGAGTGCTGGTAACCGGGGAGATGAACCACTCTGCTCAGTGCAGGAAGGCTGCGGCAAAGGCAAACAGGATGGTAGGGTGCACAGCAAGGGGGATTACTTCTAGGAGTGGAGAGGTCATCTTGCCCCAGTACAGGTCCCTGGTGAGACCACACAGAGTACTGCATGCAATTCTGGTGCCCCTATTTGAAAAAGGACATCAAACTACTGGAGGGGGTACAGCTCAAGACAACAAAAATGATCCTGGGGCTTGGGGACAGATCATACGAGGAGAGACAGAGAGCTCAATATGTATACCCTGGAGGAAAGAAGACAGAGAAGGGATATGACTGAGACCTTCAAGTATCTGAAGGGTTTGAACAGAGTAGACACTAGGTGTATGTTCAATCTGAAGGGCGGAAGGGAAACCAGGGGACACTATGAAGTTAGAAGGGGGCAGGTTCAAGAGGGAACTGAGGAGGCACTATTTCACAAAAAGGGTGGTGACAGGTTGGAAAGCTCTGCCAGAGGAAGTTGTATCGCTGCAGAGTTTTGGGGCTTCAAGAGGGGGTGGGACAGATTCAAGGGGAAGGTACAAGGAGGGAGATGGGGGGCATACGAGGGAGGGGGCAGCTGCAGTCTGATGGACTGAAGTGCTGCACACTCGAGCAGATTAGACAGACCGAATGGCCTGTATCTGCTGGCAATTTTCTATGTTCGTACTGTGAGCATTAGCATTTGAAAATTACAGTTACGTAATAACTTATCCTAACAGTAGATCTTTGAGAGAGGTTCCTGCAGTAGGTCTTCACAGACAGGACTGTGCCTACTGGCGTCAGGACCACACGTCACATTTCTAGCTAGCAATACATAGCAGGGGACCCATGCTCGCCCTCCACTTCTCCCGCCGGAAGATCCCTGTAAGGGTGAAGGAAAAAAGAAGCACAACTCCTAGAGCCCGGAGCTGTTGGTAGCTGCCCTGAAAAGGGATAGGAAACAGGAGCTGGGCAAGGTGGATGTGACCTACTGCAGGAACCTCTCTCAAAGATCTACTGTTACTGTAAGTTCTTACGTAACTAATATCTTACTTCCAGAGGGTTCCTGCAGTAGATCTTCACAGACAGGACTGAATACCAAGCAGTCAAGAAAAAGAAAGTCGGAGACTGATGTCCGGGAGGCGGAAATGTCTACCAACTAGAAAGCCTGTTAGGATAAGAGGCCTTGCAGGACAGCAAGTCTAAAACTGACCTTACACCTAGAGGCAATGTCCAGATTGTAATGCTTGGTGAAAGCATGGACCGAAGACCAAGTGGCCATGGCACAGATATTGGAAGCAGACACATTCCGTAAAAAGGCAGTCAAAGCGGTAATGCCACAAGTCGAGTGGCCTTTCACTTCCCCCGGAAGGGGTTTCTCGTACTTCTGATAGATGAACGAGATGCAATTAGCCAACCATCTGGACAGGCCCCGTACCCTTACGTCTGGGTGTGAAAGCAACAAACTGGTCAGACTTGCGCACCTCCTTGGTCCGAGAGATATAGTATCTCAAGATCCTGTGCACATCCAATATGTGCAAAAGGTATTCCCCCTGTTGGAATATTCAGGAAAATAAACCGGCAGTTGAACATCTTGGTTCAACTTAAGTTCCAATAGCACTTTCGGTAGAAAAGAAGGGTTAGTCCACAGAGCCACCCGGTCTCTGTGGAAAATTAAATAAGACTCCTTGCAAACAAGGGTCTGAAGCTCTGAAATCCTTTGAGCTGAGGCAATAGCAACTAAAAAGAGTGCTTTCCAGGACAAATAGAGTATGTTGCAACTTGCTGCCAGCTCAAACGGGGGCAAAGTAAGTTTCTCTAAAATAAAATTCAAGTCCCGGGGGAACCAGACTACGGACCAGAGGTTTTAAGTGGAGGATCCCCTTGAGAAAGGTTTTTGAGATCTCCAAATGCACGAGGGTTTTGCCATCCACCAGAAGGTGATAGGCGGAAACCGCTGTAAGATGGACCTTCAGGGATGAGTAACTGAGACATGAATCAGACAAGTGCAAGAGGTACTCAAGGACCTGTGGTGCCGAGCAAGAAAAGGGGTCCAGGCCCTTGGCCGTGGCCCAAATAGCGAATCTCTTCCACTTCATGGCATACATAGATCTAGTGGACAGTTTTCTGGCCTCCACTAAGATTTGGGAAACTCGCAAGGAGACGCCAAATCGTGAGACTGCTACATCCAAAGGTGCTACGAATGCAAGTGGAGAGACTTGAGGCTTGGACGCACCAGGCTGCCCTGCTCCTGTGACAGAAGGTCGTGGAGGAGAGGAAGAGGTACTGGAGGTTCCAATGCCAGCTGCTTTAGCAGGGGGAACCAGATCTGCCGAGACCAGATGGGAGCTATGAGAATCATGTGAGCGCCCTCTGCTTGAAGTTTCAGCAGTACCTTCTGCAGAACTGGAAAGCGTACAGAAACCTCCCTGTCCAACAAAGAGAGTGCGCGTCTCGCCAGAAAACACCAAGCCCGGGAACGAGCGAGCAAAAGCTGGGTAGTTTTGCACTGGATGGGGCGGCAAATAGATCTATTTCTGGCCGACCCCACTGATCAAAAAGATCATCCACTACCTCCTGCTTTTGTTCCCACTCGTGTGCCCGTGCAATGGTGCAGCTGAGACTGTCCGCCAGGACGCTGTGAACTCCCGGGACATGGACTGCTGTCAGAGATAGGCCATGCTGGACTGCCCAGTACCACACCCGCAGAGGGGGTACGATCGGATGCTAACTGTTTATGTACCAGATTGTGGCAGTGCTGTCAGTCTGGATTACGAGTGTTCCCGGCTGTAAGAGGGTCTGCAACGCCTGGAGAGCGTAGAGAACAACTCTCTTCTCTAGAATGTTTATGTGTAAGTGTTCCTCTTATGGGGACCTGTTGTCGAGGCACAGGTCAGGAAGCATAAAGAAAACCCAGGAGCAGTTGTAAAATTCACCAAAACTTTATTTATAGTAGCAGTAATATAAAACAAGAAACATTCATATTAACTATGTACAGAAGCAAAATAAAATAAAATCTTTCTTATAATCTACCTTGTTCTTCCAAAACAAATCTCTCTCTCTAAGCAACTGCAGTTTCGCTATTTTATGTATTTTCAACCCCCATCCTTAGCAAACATCCTGTCACTGTAAGTTTCAGGAGCTGCTAGAACACTGCTTCTTGAGGCCCCTTTTTTGCAAAAGGCTCAGCATTGCACTCAAGTGACTTCTAGAGTTTACAATCATCTGAAATTATAAATATATGTATTTCAACAGTAACACGATAGCATTTTACAAACAAAGGGGATCCCAATATCAGTTATATTTCATACATTGATTTGCACATATTTTCACAATGGCCGATATAGATATGCAAGGAAGAAAAACAGACAGCAAGGGAAAACTGAGAGACAAAGAGCGGCAAAGAATTGTGAGACTGTTCCGGGTGATGAAGTCCGACATCTCACAGGAAAATATAGTTGCGCAACCAGATAGAGAAACAGACAGGAAAGGAAAGATCCTTGCATTTAAACACTATCTCTACAACAAATGGGACAGGGTCCTATTCTACCCTGTCACAGGACCATCTCAAGTTCGATGGTCTCCTAGGTGGGCTCCCCAACCTTGATCTGAGGCGTCTGTGTTGAAGGTCATGGAAGGGGATGGGGATGAAAGGGGGCCCTCCTGAGGAGAGGTTGGACGGCTCCTGCAAGCAGAGAAGATCCCTCTTCATACTGCTGGAGACCAGTACCCTGTGGTCTAGGTCACCCAAGCGCTGGTCCCACTGGACTCAGAGGGTCCACTGGGTCACCTTAATATGCAGTCTGGCCAATTCAACTGTGGGAATGGCAGCCACCATTAATCCCAAAAGGCGGAGGACGGAGTGGGCTGTGGTCGAAAGAGAGATTGACAAAGACGAAACTTGCTGAACCAGAGTTTCCGCCCTGTCCAAAGGTAACAAGGCCCTGCACCATATCCAGAACCGTTTCCATGAATTGGGAGATGCTGAGAGGGTGAAAGCTGAGACTTGGGATACTTTACAGTGATGCCAAGCTGGGAAAAGAGGTCCAGGGTGGTGGAGGTAGACTCCATCAGACTGTCCTGAGACGGGCTGACAACAGCCAGTCGCCCAGGTATGGGAACCCATAAATCCCCTTGCAGTGCGGCACTTGGTAAAAACAGACATGCCAAGAACGCCAAAGGAGGGCCTTGATTGAAAATGGTTCCCCTGGAAGGTGAACCAAAGTAAACAGCAATGGCTTGTAGAATAGGGATGCAGGTAAGCATCCTGCAGGTCCAGTGAACACAGCCACTGGTTCTGCTGGAGCAGGGGTAAGAGTCCCTGGTGGGTTAGCATGCGGAACCTCTTGTATTCCACAAAGAGGTTGAGCAGGCTGAGGTCCAGGATGGGCCTCAGATCACCAGTTTTTTTGGCACCAGGAGAAAATCTGAGTAATACCCCCTACACCTGCCTGCCTGAGAGGAACCGGCTCTATGGCTGATTTTGCTAATAAAGCCTGAATTTCCTGCTGAATGAGGTGCAGATGGCCTGACGGGTAGTGAGAACTGCCTGAAGGATTGTCCGGAGGTCTATCCAGGAACTCGATTGAGTACCCTCTTTTGATCAATTGGAGGACCCAAGCATCTACAGTTATCACCTCCCACCTCCCACCCGTTTAGGTGGAGGGCGAACCATGCCCCCACCAGCTCCACTGGAAGAACGGGAGGAGGTAGAGGGGATCCCCTCGAGTCAGGAGGCGGAGGGGAGGGCTGCTTTACTGCCTCCGGCGGCCTTTTGGGCTTTTGCCCGTGGGGTCTGGGCATCACAACCACTGGCGCAGTGCTTTCCCTGACGTCTGGTCTGGTCCTGTCTATTCCACCTTTTCTGCGGGTGACAGTATAGCGCAGTGGTCTAAGGCTCTGAGCTGCAAATCTGGTGACATCCAGCAGGCCAGACCTGGGTTTGAATCCCACAGCTTCCACTTGCATACTGTGTGACTCTGAGCAAGTCACTTAACCTCCTTGTGCTCCCAGGTTGCTCCTGTAAAAAAGCTTTCAGCTTAGTGTGCTATACCTGGTTAAACAACTAAAAAAAAATTAAAAAAAATTAAAAAAAAAAGGTTGCTTGGGTTTGGGGCCGGAGCAGTACATGGAGCTGATGTCCCGTAGGGATCTGCCGCTCTCCTGTAGCTCTGTAATTATATCTTTTGTGTCGCCGCCGAACAGGACAGAGCCCCTGAAGGGGGCATCCAAGAGAGTGGCTTGGACATCTTGTGCCAGTCCCGCAAGACGGAGCCATGCCAGATGTCTCAGGCAAATGCCTGATGCTGTATCAGTCCACTGAGTTGTAGGTGGCATGCAATGCGTGGCAGCAGGAAGACTTGTTAAGTCTCACCTTGTCCAACAGCTTGTTCCAGAGTTCCTCATCCGGGATAGACTGTAGCTCTTTCTCTAGGTCCGTCAAGGTTGACTTCTGGAAAGAGATCATGTGGGCTACGTAATTAAGAGACCTGATAGCGCAGGTGGAACAAGCATAGACCTTGCGGCCGTATTGGTCCCTCTGCTTGGACTCTGTCTGGAGGTGAGGCACTCAGATGCTTTGGCTGAGCCAGCCTATCGTGGGCCACTGTGATTACTATCAAATCGGCCTTAGGTTGACTTGTGAGGTGGCAGGCCCCTTCTGGGAGATGACGGGTCCTGTTGGCCTTTTTAGAGCCCGCAGGAACTGAAGATGGTTGTTGCCATATTGTGGACGTTAGGTCCTCGTATGGCCGCGTCCAAGGTGGGATGGGTAGAGGGACTGCATTGGTCAAATCCAGGTGCTCCGCTAGCCTCTTCCTTTTAGGATCCATCTCCTGGTATGCCCAGCCGCAAGCCTGCTAGATGAATCTAAGGAGCTCCGCAAATGACAGGTCTGCCAGCGGAGATTTGGGAGACTCCTTGGGTTGTGGTTCCCAAGGAAAATGAGGCTCTGAGTGAGCTGCAGAGTCACAGTCTGTATCAGAGTCGTAAGACTGCATGAGAGGAACTGGTCTGCTAGGTAGAAAGACTATATCTGGAACCTCATCCGTGATCCCAACATCCAAGAGGGCCTCAGCTGGACACCTGCTAGAGTCCCTGTCTGACAACCGATGGTCGACAGGGGGGATGGGCTCCTAGGAACTGCCCTGGGGGTCGAGGTGGAACCCATGACCGGATGCAGGTGTCCCAGCTCCTGCAGGAGATACAATCTGGCGTCCTTCCACCATGCCAGAATTGTCCCCTGTGGCTCCAGCTGAGGAGGAGGAGGAGGAGGAAGTGGTGGCGGTGGAGGCTGATAGCCTGGAAACTCTGAGGAAGAATATGGGGGTAACCAGGAGCCTGGTACCAATAGAGGAAAGGCTGATGATGGCACCCCTGGTACATATGGCCCAATGTTTGGTACCCTGATGTCGGAACATGCGACGGCCCCCCTAGCACCGGGTGAAAGGGGAACTGTGGCGGCAGGTAGCCAGGATTCATGCCTGTAGGACCGGATAGCGGAGGGGCTGAAGGCCCAGAAAGAAGCGGGGTGCTGGGACCGCTAGGAATACATGGGTCTGTCAGCAAGCCTGGGTTCCCAGCTGGAACCCCGTAAGGGCCAGGTGGGGGCTCCGGCATTGGAACTAAAGATCCAGAGGCCATCCCCAAGTCAGAAGGGATGTAGGAGGGAGAGTGGCCTGGCATTGGGGGCCTAAGAGAACCCGATGTCTGATCCGAGAAAGCCAAGGGGTAAAGGAATAGAGACCTCAGTTGACGGGCCCGCTGGAGAAGCAGGAAGCTCAGAAAGAAGGTCAGACGTAGGAGAAGGAATCCCCTGGCCAGAACCACTCATGTCCCGAGGTCGGGCTGAGTCAGAGAGTCCTGGGAGGGAGAACCCTCACAGGATGAGAGGGTGCCTGGAAGCTGGCTCTGCTCAATTTCGGGTACGACAGACAGCTTCGGCTGAGCGGTTTTTGGGCAGGACGGTGACCAACTGACTGGCCTCGACCGAGCAGAGATCAGAGGAGCCAGCGTCCGACTCATTGGTCGCGGTCAAGCAGGTAGCAGCAGAGCTGAAGTCCAGCTTATCAACAGAGGCCATGCACACTGCGGCCGAGCTGGAGGGTGACTAATCTGCCCGAGAGATGTCGACAGGCCTTGAAGCAAGATCCTCCTGGGAGAAACACCGCTGTCACCCTCTGACTAAGGCAGGAAGGGGAGCGGTTGGCGACCGATCTGCTGGGATGGACAGACAGTGAGGAGGAGGAGTACTCACTGAGGCAGACGCCGCACCTAAAGCAGCGTCGACTACCTGGCGATGCTGGGTAGAAGGGGACCAATCCCAGTCCTTTTTCTTACGCTCAGAGGTGGGTGAAGAGGAATGTTCCGGCAGCTCCTGAAGCTCCTTTTACATAGATGCTAGGCATTTTTTTCAGCAGTTGGGCATGGGGGGCTTTCTGGTGCCTGATGCACATGGCCTTGTTGAAGAACTGGCAGATGTCGCAGTTCTCAACTCAGTGTTTTATGGCCTAAGCAGAGGTCGCAGCAGGAGTGATCATCCCTGTGCGGAATCTGAGCACCGCACTGTGAGCACTACTTGGTACCACGCAATTGAGAAGACATGCATTAAAAACTAAAAAAAAGTCAAAATAAAGAACAAGAAATACAAGGTCCGATGTATCCAGGTTGATGGCGGGAAAGAACTGGAGGGCGGGCGTGGGGACCGCCCCCTATATACTGTCACACTGACGTCCCATCATGTGACGCAGGGGGCGGTCCCCCACTATGTACTGCTAGCTAGAAATCTGCTGTGCGGTCCTGATGCCAGGGAGTGCAGTCCTATCTGTCAAGACCTACTGCAGGAACCCTCTCGAAGTAAGATTCCTGTGTTCCTGGTTTCTTTTTTTTTTACATCCAGCATACAATTTGCTGATGATTGGACAGTGATCAAGAGATGGTGATTTAAAGAGAAGCCACCCTCTAATACCAGACACCCTCAAACAGAATATAACTTAAAACAGCTCGATGAAAATACAGCAACTGCTTTCCTCTAAAGGGAGCATTTAGCACAGATTGCTGTACATCACAGGCAAAATCAGCCATCCTTAGCCAAGAGTAGCAGTGAAGGCAGATTCCAGAGGCAGCAGCCCTGGCAGCAAAGTCTGAGGCATCATATGTAGTCTGTGTGACAGAAATGGGAAGGAAAGAGTTAATGGTTTGGATTCTGTAGATGCCTTATTTTTTTAGCAGTGTGGAAAAAATACACTGAGGCTGAAATCCTCCAGCAGCAACCAGCTTGTGGAATTCCTAGCTGCTAGATAAGAGCTGGGTCATAAATCTCGAGTGGACATCTCCAGACACACACAGACCTTGCAGACACGGACACAGGGCAGTTTGAATGGATTGGATCATTCAAATATAAACTTAGGGTGAAAAGGAATATAATTGGTCACCAATAGGTGTTCACTCTGATTGGGACAATTAAATACATACATGTTAGTTGGTTGGTGCATTTAAGGGGAATAGGAATGACCTAGTCTCCATAGACTATATAAGCTTCTGTAAGACAGAGAACTCGCTCTCTTGCCCTGGAAGCTGTGAGGAAACATAAACTTGGAGCCTACCTGGTATGTCCGTGGGAGCTGGCAGTTAGAACAGGGTCCAGTGTCTCTGTAAGGACAGGGAAGGGTAAGTTTAGTGATAGTATATTTCAGTAATAGCCTTCTTCTTTGCCATCTGTTGTTTAAAAACATTTGTTTACTTTTCCTGTATAAGTGTTATTCTCTTGTGTTGTAAATACATTTCCTGTAAATGCTCATTGCACTTTCTGTTAAGTAAACGCTATTTATTTGCTCAACAGTTGTGTCTCTGATGTCATTTTTCTAAGGTAAGATTTGGTTTTCCACTGGCTAGGGTAAACTCTATGTAGCATCCGCCACCTGAAAGAGACACACTACCAGACTTTAACTTGTGCAATTGCACGTTGTGATTATTCAAGTTTGTACACTTGAAAGAGGTGCCGGAAGGAAAGTCCGGCTGGTGGCAGCGAATACCCGAGGACACACACCTCTCTAAAAGCTGTTTCAGCCCAGAGGGAGAGGTGGGTTGTCACAGTCTGGAGCAGGTGCTTTCCAGCTTCCTGTCCATTAGCAATAGTCTACTGGGCCAGTAATCTGTCTTGGCCTTCTGGCATTTTACCAACCAAGAAGGTCAAAGTCTTCCACAAGCAACTCTGATATTTTATCATGTAAGCCAGATAATTTGCTATCCTTATAGTAAAGTTGTGAGCTGTACCTCTGGGCTTCATAGCCCACTGCCCTGGGGCGCTGATAGCCCCTGTATGTTAGCATTTTAATTTTTAATTCACTCTGTAAGGAAGAAGTGGGATCAGAATGCTGGTTTAACAGCCAGTTAGCTGATTCCTTTCCACTTCCAGTCCGTCTGCTCTGCCCCCTCATGCTCCTTCAGACTGACGTGCTCCCATACAAACATTAGCTTAATATTTAGAACAATTTTACAGAATTTTATACTTTTGAGAATGAAGCCATCGCCTACTAATATTAGTTGAGCAATGGCTTTCATTTTTCTCAAAAGGTTAAAGTTCTATAAAATTGTTCTAAAAATGAGCTTCAGACTTGTATGAGGCACGTCCCCGTGCTCTCCCTGGTTAAACGTCACAATACGGGGGGAGCGTGGGGGCAGAGCAGGTGGACCGGGAAGTGGAAAGGGATTGGCTGGCTGGCCGTTTGCTCAGCATTACGATCCCTTCCCTTCCTTACAGGAGTGAATTAAAAATTAAAATTTTAACATGCAGGGACTATCAATGCCCCAGGGCAGCAGCCTATGAAGCCCAAAACTGTTTTTAAAAATGTCACACCTTCTCTTTAAGCCAAGGGAAGTAGAAGCAAAAGTATTCTGTCACATCACATTCAGCTTCCTCAACTCCTTATCATAAGGAAGAGAACTCATGTGCTTGGGTACTTTGGCAATATCATGAGTTGCTATTATCACCACTGAATCGTTTTCAGGCCAGGATGAATAACATGGCTTTGCAGTGGGGGATGGATATTGTTCATCAGCCTTTCTGGGAACTGTTGGAAACTGAACAGGCCTGTGCCAGGCAGCCCAAGTGGCATCTTCTAATGCAGAATGTACAGGAGAAATAATAACTATGGGAGAGGATGAGACCACCAAAAACCCAAGAGATCTCTGCTGGAGAAATCCTACTCTTTTGCTTGAAACCCCAATGTAGCCTGTGCCTGATTAAGGAATACCTGAAATGAGGCATCCCCAGGTGGAGACCTACGGAGTATTTTTTCACACACTCCTCTGAGCAGGGATAAAGAGTAGAGCTTGAGCCTACCACATCAATTGCTTCCTCTTTATCAGTGCCTCCTCCTCTTCAATATACTCTGGATTATATTCCAGTTCATTGTCAACCATTATTGACAGTCGACAAGACAATGGAAGAGTTACCACTGAAGTAAGTCCCATAGATGGAGGCCATTCACAGCCCGGCATGACCGGGGGGGGGGGGGTCAAGAACCAAAACAGACAGTAGGGTCAACAATGGTACAGCCAAGAGTGCCAGAGGTGACTGTGACAGGTGCTGAAATAGCTACATTGTTTGAAACAGGAGCTGTATGTTGACTGGCCACAAAGGGGTCCATCAATAGACTGTGCTCTGAGGCATGGGATGCAAATCCCCCGGCAGAGCAAGTAGCCAGCGCTAGACCCCCCAACCTTGGCATATCTGAGAGACGGCCAGGGGAGGGTCCCGGAAGGACACAGCCAGAGCCTGGCATCTCATCTTTTTCTGACTTACCTCTTCTTAGAAGCAAAAGTGAACAGTCCGGGGAAGCAGCCTTACCCTAACACTGCTTCTCGTCCTCAGAGTGGCAGTGTTTCTCTGCTGTCTTCGAGGATATGTCCTTTTTCATTGACGAGACGCCAACGGACACCGCTGACCTCAGGGAATAGCAAACTAGGAACAGAAGAGACGGACTATGGGGAAGCAGCCTTCACTGCAAAATGTTTCCATTTCCTTCAGCTTTAGATTCACTTCCAAAGCCTTCTTGCAATGTCTCCTGGCTGCCTAGTTAAAGTTCTGGCAAACCAAGCAGGCTTTAATGTTTTGTTTTTTTTTAAACTTTTTTTTATTCATTTTTCAATGAGATCAGAAAAAGCTATACAGACAGTGGAGCAGGGTTACAACAGCTCTCATAGCATAGGTGTAGTACAGATATGTTAGCTTCAGTAAATATTAACCAACTGTCTTGTTGAGTCATCTTGTGGGGTATTTCCTAAATATACAGGTTACTCACCTGTAACAGGAGTTCTAGGAATGGTATATGTTGTTCATCCTCATTGTCTGGCAGCTTCCTTGCCGCTTTAATTCTTGCCGGAAGGTCTTCAAGGTGGCTCCTCCCACCCACCCGGGTGGTAAAACCCTCGGCTCCGCTCCATGACACCAGATCTAGCCTGCTGGAAGCCAGGGAGGTCAGGTGGGTCGTGTGGATGAACAACATACTGTATACCACTCCTGGAACTCCTGTTACAGATGAGTAACCTGTATTTCTAGGGACATGGATATGTTGTTCAATCCACACTGTCTAGCAGACTCCTAGCAGCTCTCCAGAAGGAGGGAGGCAGGGCGCACACCCCCTACCTGGGAAATAAGGACTGGCGAAACAAGGTCCCAAAACCAGCATCCAAGCAGGACTCTAGGTCAATGTGGTATTGGGAAATAAGAAAAAATTACTCACCTTAGTAATTATGTTTCTTCTAATAGAGTCTTGCTGTATTTTGACTATTGCAGTTAGCCCCAGCCTTTAAACTGCCTCGGAGAACAAAGGGTTAACTTTCTATGCAGAGCATAGAATGCTGAGCTCGAGCTCAGTTGAGGTCTCTGTCCGGAGCCCTTTGAAATCCAACAGTCAGATTCTTACGAGCAAAAACTCACTTACTATTCTATGTGGAAATTGTAAAATTTTTACTAGCCAACTGTCAACAAAAAGCTTTGTATCCCCAAAGGAAGACTCAAGTCAGGAACCCCAAAACAAAAACCCCATCCAATTAAGAATAAGGATAAAACAAACACCCAAACCAAAAGAAGAGGGTGTAAAAGGAGCACCCCTGAGATGCAACACGGCACCTACCCACCCACTTCCCAAAAACAGGTTCTGAGAGGGGAGGCAGGGAAGGAGGTCAGAATACAGCAACACTCCATTAGAAGAAACATAATTACTAAGGTGAGTAATTTTTTCTTCAAACAACGTGAAGTCTTGCTGTATTCTGACTATTGCAGACTACCAAGCAGTACCTCCATGGAGGAGGGACAGAACCTACTTTGGGAATAGGATCTGAAGTACTGCTGTGCTGAACAGAGCATCACTCCTAGCCTGGATATCCAGAGAGTAATGCTTGGTAAAGGTATGGACTGTTTTCCAGATGGTTGCTTGAAAAATTTCTAAGAGGAATATCCCTGGCAGCAGCCAGAGAAGCAGCTGAACCTCTGATGGTGTGAGCCCTCAGGCCTGAGGGTGGAATTTTTCCTAGCTTTCATAGCAGAATTGTATACAAGATACAATCCACCTGGTAATAGTTCTCTTGGTGGCAGGTTGCCCTTCCTAAATCTCTATAAGTGAGGAACAGCTGAGGAATCAAACCTGTGACCCTTGGTACGCTCTATATAGTAGCTAAGAGCCCTTTTAACATCTAAACCGTGTAGCCTCCTCTCTCCTGAAGAGGAATGATCAGTGAAGAAAACAGGAAGAGAGACAGACTGGTTCAGGTGAAAATCTGAAACCACTTTGGGCAAGAACTTTCTATTGGTTCTAATGACCACTTTATCCCTATGAAAGGAGATAAAATTAGGTTCCACTGACAGGGCTTGCGAGTTCACTGATATGGCTGGCAGAGGTAATGGATACTAAAAACACAGTTTTCCAAGTCAAGTACTTAAGCTCTACTGAGGACATAGGCTCAAAGGGAGGTTGCATCAATTGAGCAATACAAACATTTAAATCCCAGGCAGGAGCAGGGTCTCTGAATGGAGGACTGGTATGAAGCACTCCTTTGAAAAAATTTACAGAACACAGGATGAGATGATAGTGAGGAAGATTTCCCCACTGACAGAAAAGCAGAGACAGCTGACAAGTGAACTTAGAGAGTA
Source organism: Neoceratodus forsteri (assembly GCA_016271365.2). Lineage (NCBI taxonomy): Eukaryota > Metazoa > Chordata > Ceratodontiformes > Ceratodontidae > Neoceratodus > Neoceratodus forsteri. The sequence goes on along the minus strand of CM028137.1, from coordinate 820,013,354 downwards.
GCTGGTCTGAGGCCTAGGCCATTAAGATGGACCATATAATCCAGAACTGTTGGCAATTCAGCAGTGTCTGGGGAAATATGCTGCTCAGAACACCAAATGCTTGAATCTTTTCCATTTGGAGTTATAGGTCTTTCTAGTGGCGGGCTTTCGAGAGGCTTTGAGGATGTCCAGAAACCTCTGAGACAGACGCAAGTCTGCATACTCTAACTCTTCAACAGCCATGCCTTGAGATTGAGAGACTGAAGACTGGGGTACCAAATCCTCCCCTGACAGGAGGTTACCAGGTTGTAATTCCTGGGAAGAGACAGGGGAAGATGGACTGCTAGGGACAGTAACAGGGGGTACCAAGGCTGTCTGGCCCAATCTGGAGCAATCAGAATCACTTTGCAAGGTTGTGACTTTATCTCGACTAAAACTTTGAACAGTAGAGGAAAGGGAGGGAAAGCATACAGAAATTTTCCTTCCCAGTTCAGAATCAGAGCATCCAGAGGGACTGTGCCCAAGACTGGGGGTCTGCAACAAAAGAGAGGAAGCTGGTGATTGTCTGGGGCTGCAAAGATATCCATCTCTGGAGTGTCCCACCTTGAAAAAATCACCTTCAAGACCACAGGGTCCAGGGACCATTCGTGATGGCCCTGTGAAATCCTGCTCAGAGCATCTGCTAGCACATTGTCCTTCCCCAGAAGGTGGACTGCTATCAGAGAGGTTTGCAGGGAATAAGCCAGGGACCACAACTTTATGGCTTCTGTGCACAAGGCCGTAGACCATGTGCCTCCCTGCATGTTGATGTACCACATGATGGTGGTGGTGTTGTCTGTTCTGACTTGAACCACCTTGTTCTGCACTGACAGAGAGAAAGCTTGCAGGGCCAGAAAAACTGCCCTGAGCTCCAGGAGATTGATATGGAGAAGAGATTCCTGAGGGGACCACAGTCCCTGGGCAGTGAGGGCCCCCAGATGGGCTCCCCAGCCCAGGAGGGAAGCATCTGTGGTAAGGACCACTGAATGAGACTGAGTGGCAAATGGGACCCCTCTTGCCTTAAATTGTCCTGATCCTGCCACCACTGAAGGGCTTGGATCAGGGTCCGGGTCACTGGGATCAGTTTGGTAAGGGAATCCTTCTTTTGGGACCAAAAGGCCCTCAGATGGAACCGAATGACCCTCATCTGGAATCTTGCCCCTTGGACCACTGCTGTAGAGGCTGCCATGTGGCCCAACAGCTGGAGGAAATGCCTTGCTGGTTGAGACATCTGAAGGCTGAAGGAAGAAGCCAGTTCTATAAGAACTCTTGCCCTTTCCAGGGGAAGAAAGCTCTTGCTTTGACAGCATCCAGCTCTGCCCCTATAAAGGTAAGGAGCTGCACTGGCTCGAGAACTGACTTGGGAAAATTGAGAAATCCTAGAGAAGTAAGCACTTGCTGGGTCATTTGCAGGTCTGACTTGACTTGGTCTGGGGACTGGCCCACTATGGGCCAGTTGTCCAGATATGGAAAAATGGAAATCTTTTGCCTCCTTAGAAAGGCAACTACTACTGCCAGGCACTTTGTGAAGACCCTTGGGGCTGAAGTTAGGCCAAAGGGCATTGCTCTGAACTGACAGTGGCCTGAGGGCAACTTGAACCTGAGGTACTTTCTGTGGGAGCACCTGATGGGAATGTGAAAATAGGCATCTTTGAGGTCCAGGGAGGCTAGCCAGTCCTCTGGCCTTACAGAGGGAAGGATTATTCCCAGAGTTACCATCTTGAACTTTGGTTTTAAAAGATGTTTGTTTAGGTATCTTAGGTCTAGGATGGGTCGCCACTCCCCTGACTTTTCTGGGGTAAGGAAGTACCTGGAGTACAGACCTTTGCCCCAGTGTAGGGTAGGTACTCTCTCTATGGCTCTTAAAGCCAGCAGAGATGAAACCTCTGCCTCTAGGGCAAGGGTTTCTGAGAGACCTGCAGGTGGAAAAGATCTGGCTCTCATCTTCGGAAATGTTTTGAAGCCGAGAACCAGTCCCTGGCCTACTACTTCCAGGACCCACTTGTCTGATGTAATAGACATCCAGTCCTGGACGCAGTAAGCCAGCCTGCCCCCCACTGGAATAAGAGAGTCAACCCGGGCAGGACCATCAGGGTGTCTGCTTGGCAGGGGCCTTAGGCTGAGGAGTGGATGCAGTCCTGCTCATCCCCCTTCTGCCTATCCCTCTGAAGAACCCCCTCTGTGAAAAGGAAGAGGAGGCCTGTGGCTGGTAGAAGGGCCTATGAAAAGGCCAGCCCCTGCCCCTAGACTGCTGCCTTTGAGGAGTTGCCTGCCTCTCTTTGGCCTGAGCACTCCTGTAAGTGGTCCTGTACTCATCCATTTTCTTCATGTAATTCTCTGTCTGCTCCCCAAACAGAGAATTACCCACTACAGGAAAATCCATGGCCTTAGCCTGGATAACCTGTGAAAGGCTAGTACATCTGAGCCAAGCCATTCTCCGAAGAGCCACAGATGTCGCCAAGACTCTTGATGACACATCACTGGAGTCCACAGCAGCATGAAACTGAACTTTTGATGCCTCAATCCTATCTGCAGCCACCGCCTCCAGCTCCTTGGCTAGCTGGGGGGAAGTGTGTTTAGCTAGTGCCAGTACAGTGTCCCACCTGGACTTCTGGTACCTGGCTGTATAGGCCATATAATTCGCCTGCCTGAGTCCCAAGGAAGATGCCATGTACTATTTTTTCGCCATGGCATCAATCTTCCTGGAGAATTTATCTGGGGGTGTGAAGCCAAGGGAATGTTTGCCTTGTCACAGGCAGCAGCCTGCACTACCCCAACATGGCTGCATTGCTGGTATAAAAACTCCATATCTGAGCCTGCTGGTGTGTACCTCTTGTCCATCCTTCTGTCAACATGGGGTACAGAATTGGGAGACTAAGATTTTTTGAGTGTTTCCCAAAGGATTTGTGAAGGGGAATAGTCTCCTGGGCTCTGGGATGTCCATCATTTCCACATAATCAGGCTCCTCCTGATCCTCCATTGCCTCCTCCATAGGAAGCTGGAGGGTTTCAGCCACTTTTCTATAAAACATAAAATGGGAAGGGGACTCAGAAAGCCTAGGAGGGGATACACCAGAAGATCGGTCATGGGAGATGTCTGGTTCCACAGGCACATCCAGACTTTCATCATCATCACCATCATCTTCAAACTCCCCCTCCTCCAAAAACTTCGGTTCATAAAAATCTTCAGGGGTATAATCTTGAACTGGGGGAACTGACCGAACCCCTGCAAAAAGGTGCTGGATCGGTCGGAACTGGGCGAAGCAATTCCACAATTTGAATCGCTCAGGCTATTTCCTTGGCGTTCCGAACATGAACCTCTGGATCCGAACCGGTCGATTTTTCTTTGCGTTTTCTTTTTGTAGGAACTGACTCCTCAGGATCGGCTCGCCTCCTGCCCGAAGAAGTATCGCCCTGGTCAGAGGGCACTCATTCTGGTTTGGTCGGAACCGAACCTGGCTGGCCATCCGGGTCAGCAGACTTCTCGCCCTCCTTTTCCCTCAGTCTACCTAGTCTCTTTTCAAGGGTAGATTTAGGAACATTTTTTACAAATTTGGCAGTCTGAATCGAGGTGTTCAAACCCCAGACAATAAACACAGGTGGTGTGGGGGTCAGCCTTAGCAAAGACCTCCTCTCACACACTGCGGTGTTAAAACACAGTGGACCCATTTTTTTTCTTGGGTTTCTCAGACACGGCCAACCTAACCAAACTTACCCTTTTTATGGCAACCGCCAGGCAAGACTCCCTTATCAGTTCCTAACCGTGTCATGGGTATTGGAAAAAAAACGTTCACACTTTTTTTTTTTTTTTTTAAGAACCAATAAGAACCGGTAACCACACTCTAAAGCAAAACGCAAGGATTCAATACAAATGATTGGTTCAGCTGAACCGATCTAACACTTTACAATTTCCACACAGAAACAGAACAAAACCTATCTAGTACTCACAGTACCACAGACAGAGACTGAACCGACTATGTGGAAAATAAATTCGGTTAAAACCGACAACTTAACCAAGACTTTAACCGACTTTCGAACCGAGCTAAAGGAGAAATCTCCGGAGCAACTGATCAGTGAGGTGGAGTAAAGAATCTGACGATTGGATTTCAAAGGGCTCCAGACAGAGTCCTCAACCGAGCTCGAGCTCAGCATTCTATGCTCTGCATAGAAAGTTAACCCTTTGTTCTCCGGGGCAGTTTAAAGGCTGGGGCTAACTGCAATAGTCAGAATACAGCAAGACTTCATGTTGTTTGAAAGGTGTGTGCTGACTTCCAGGTAGCAGCCCTGCAAATTTCCTGGATAGGGACGTCCCTAGAAGCAGCCACCGAAGCAACGGTATGGTGGGTTGAATGAGTTCTTATCCCTTTGGGTGGCTCCATGCCCACCAACCTATAGCAGAGATCTATGAGGGAGGTAACCAACCTGCTTATCGTCCACTTGGCTGCAGGTCTGCCAGGTGCAGCTTCAATGTAAGCGAAACAACTGGAAACCTCTCCCCAAACTTCAGCCGTCCGACGCTTATAATAAGTGAGCACCCTTCTACGGTCCAAAAGTATGGAGCCTATATTCGGCCTCCAAGGTCTGATTGGTGCAGAACACTGGCAGAGTCAACACCTGGTTAAGGTGAAACTCTGACACCACCTTCAGAAGGAACTTCAGGTGGGGGCGAAGGACAACTTTGTCCCTATGGAAGACCAGGTAGGGAGATTCGATGGAAAGCGCCTGGAGCTCTCCCAATCTTCTGGCTGACGCAACAGCCACCAAGGAGGCGGTCTTCCATGACAGGTGAGAGATGTCACACCTGTGCATCGGTTCGAATGGCTTGCCCATGAGCTTAGCCAATACCAGCAGTAGATCCCATGGAGGTGGAGGTTCTCGCACCGGAGGGGATATGTGGTCCAGGCCTTTGAAAAACCGCCCAACCACCTTCTCCTGTGCCACCGACTGCTTGCCAGCCCACGCCCGGTAAGCAGAGATGGCTGCCAGGTGCACCTTAAGGGTCGTCGACCGAAGCCCTAGCTGAGAAAGGGACCACAGGGTAGTCCAAAATACTAGCCAATGGACAGGAAGGAGGGTCCAAACCCTTGACTTGACACCAAATGGAGAATCTCTTCCATTTGAAGGCATAGCATTTTCTGGTCGACTCCTTACGGGACGCCTCAACGACGTTGAGGACCTCGTCGGAAAGACCAAAGGCCTAGAACTCTAGTCACTCAGGAACCAGGCCATCAGGTGCAGGGATTGAAGGTCCAGATGGAGAACCTTCCCCTTGTTGACTGAGATCAGGTCCGGGCAAGCTGGAAGCTGCCTCGGAAGCCTGGATCTGAGGCTGAGGAGATCTGGGTACCAGAACTGGTGAGGCCAGTCTGGGGCTACCAGAATCACCTACGCCCTCTTCGCCTTGAGAAGCACCTTGTGGATCGAGGGAAGGCCTTGATAAGGCACCCCCTGCAGCGAGCCCTGTTGAGGGGGGAGGGCATCAAACAGCCTCAGCTTCGCATTCTCCCTGGAGGAGAACAGGTCCACCTGAGGGGTGCCCCAATGGGAGAACAGGTCTTGCACTACCTCCGGCAGGAGAGACCACTCGTGAGATACAGCGCCTATCCGGCTGAGGGCATCGACCAGACTGTTGGAAGCTCCTGCCAGATGGATGGCTAGGAGATCCGTCACCAGGCTGATCAGGAGAGACCAAATGGGGAGAGCTTCCTTGCACAGAGGCAAGGGGTGCATCCCACCCTGACGGTTGAGATAGTACATGGTCGTGGTGTTGTCCGTCTGGACCTGAAACACCTGACCCCGTACAAACAGAGCGAAGCCGGTGAGGGCTAGTCAGACTGCTCAAAGCTCCAGCAGGTTGATGTGACATCAAGACTCCCAAGGGGACCAGAGGCCGTGGGCCCGGAATTCCCCCAGATGGGCACACCAACTCAGAGAGGCGTCGGTCGTAAGAGTGACTGTCAGCTCGGGGCAGACCAATGGGATACCCTCCTACAGATGAGCTGGGACGAGTCACTACTGCAGACCATCCCACATCTTCTGGGTCACGGTCACTGACTGGTCCAAGGGACCGGAACGCTGTGACCACTGGCGGGCTAGCCCCCATTGCAGGGGGCGCATATGCCAGCGGGCTCAACGGACCATGCTGGTGCAGGCTGCCATGAGGCCCAGAAGGCACAGGAAGTCCCGGGCAGGGCGCAACTGCCCAACCAGAAATGATTGGACAAAGGATGAAAGGATCTTGGCCTGTCCCGATGAACGGAATCACCTGCAATGACACGAGTTCCAATTTGGCCTCGTTGATCAGGAGGCCAATTTGAGAGCAGACCTGGTGGGGGCTGCAATCAGCCAGTCGTCCAGGTTAGGGTACACCCGGATCCCTCGGCGCCACAGGAATGCTGTCACTACTGCCATGCATTTGGTGAAGACCCTGGGAGCTGGAGATAGGCCGAAGGCCATGGCCCAGAACTTGAAAAGTGATCCCTCTGCTCTGAAGCAGAGGAACTGCTGATGAGACGGACAGATTGGGACATGAAAAAACAACGCATCCTGCAGATCCAGAGGGCAAAACCACACGTCTAGTTCCAAGGATGGAATGATCTGAGCCACAGTGACCATCCTGAAGGTGCGCAGCCTTAGGAACTTGTTCAGGTCGTGCAGATCGAGAATGGGGCACCAGCCCCCCGTCCGCTTTGGGACCAGGAAGTACCTGGAAACAAACCCCAGGTTTGGAGGAGGATCCGCCTCCTGGCTGATTACCTCCTTCTAGAGGAGAATAGCAATGTCGGCTCGATAGAGCTGACAGAAGCGCTGCGAAGTCCTGAGCCCCCCGTGGGGCGCGACTGCTCGACAGGAAGTGGACTACTCGAATTCCAGAAGCAGACCCCTGCAGACCACTTCCAGCACCCAACGGTCTGTGGTGATAGCGGACCAGGTGGAAAGGAAGTGGTGGAGCCGCCCCCCCCAACCAGGGGATCCTGGGGAGGAGTGATGAGGCTGGGGGCGACACCCCTCAACCCGTCACTGGGCAGGCTTGGAGGAAGAGCCGTCCGAAGGGCCGCCTGGACCCTTCCCTCCAGGCTTCCTACTGGAGGAAACGGCAGACTTGGCCTTAGGGTGCCAAGCGTGAGCCTGCTGGCCCTGTTGCTGGTGCTGCTGGCCTGGACGTGCCACAGGGGCGAAAGGGATTACACTGCTGCTGGCGGCCTTTGTCCTTCTGGGCAGACGTGACCAAGTCCTAGGTGGCACTGGACTTCTTGATTCTCTGGAGATGGCCTTCCACCCCCAGCCTGAACAAGTCGGTGCCCAGGGAAGGAACGTCTGCCAGCTTGTGCTGGGTATCCCCCATGAAGGTGGAGATCCACAGCCAAGCTTTGCAGCGCATGGCTACTGACCGGGCACAAGAGTCTCCAATATCCAAAGCAGTTTGGAGCTGTTATTTGGCCACCGCCCTTCCCTGATCCCACACCTGCTTGACCGTAGTCTGAAGGTCAGCCAGGAGATGAGGAATCACCTCATCCAGGGAACCCATAAGGGCATGTGAAAAATGTGCTATCAGCATGGCCGGGCTAGCCTGTCTAAGATCTAGGGAGGAAGCAGCGTAAACCTTTCGGCCCAAGTGGTCCAGCTTTTTGGACTTCTTGTTGGGCAGTTTGTCCACATCCCTAAAGTTTCCGGAATGCCAGAACACACCATCGGTTACCAGCACCTGTGAAGAGGGGTGCTCCAAAAAATCAGAGAGGGAACCGGTGAGGACTGCATATTTGCAAGCCTCCTGGCCAAAGGCGCAGGACAGGATGCAGGCTGCTGCCACAACTCCAGGGCCTGGCCAGCAATGACTTCGGCCACAGGGAAGGCCTCCGTGGGGGAATCCCTTCGGTCCAGTATCTCCGTGACGGGATATCTGGCCCGTTTTTGTACGGGTTCGAGCTGCATCCCAGTGGACTCTGAGATGTGCCAAAGGATTCCTAGGAACGAGGATGGGCTCTCATCCACCGACTGACCCCTGGTAGATTCCAGGTCAAGAAGCCTGGAGTACAAGGAGTCGTCTGACTCCAAGGAGTCTGTGAACAGCTGCCAAGTGCCTGAGCCACGCTCTACTTGCAGAGGCCAATCGGGGGCGAGGGTGACCAACAACCTGTGGGACAAGCTCTGACCTGACCGAGAATCCTTGGTCAGGGCCCCAGTCTTAGGTTGAGGAGGCGGTGGTTCCACCACAATGGGTGGAGCAGCTGGTTTCGGCCGAGCAACCGGTACCGGAGTCGGCTCCTCGACTATAACGAGGGGTTGCTTTGGTCATTCAGGCGACAACCACTTAGTGGCCGGCGAAGGTAATGGAGTCTGCTTATTACTGGCTAACAAGAGTTGTTGCCACATCATGTCCTCATAGCGCCAACGCAACTTGCGCCGGAGCCTATCCTCTGAAAAGGCCGATGAGGACAAGTGGTGAGAAAAAATTACTCACCTTAGTAATGTTGTTTCTTCTAATGGAGTCTTACTGTATTCTGACAAATTGCAGTGAGGTCCAACCTTCGAATTGCCCAGGAGATGAGAGTTAACTTTCCACGCCGAGCATGGAACGCTGAGCTCGAGCTTGGTTGAGACTCTGTCTGTTGCTGTCTGAACTCAAACCGTCAGATCTTTACGAGCTAAACTCACTGAGTGGCCTGTGTGGAAGCTGTAAACCTACACTAGCCAAATGGCTACTAAATATATAAACAGATTTTTTGGTCCCAAAACAAAGACTCAAGTCAGGAAACCCCAAAAAATGAAACAAACAACACCCATTCACCCAAAGAAAAAGGGGTGATAAATAAAAGGTGGGGCACCACTTGAGTGCCAACACTGCTACTGCCCACCCACATCCCAAAACAAAGGTTCTGAGAGGGAAAGGCAGGCAGGGGGGAGGTCAGAATACAGCAAGACTCCATTAGAAGAAACAACATTACTAAGGTGAGTAATTTTTTCTTCAAACAACAAGAAGTCTTGCTGTATTCTGACAAATAGCAGACTACCATGCAGTACCTCCATGGAGGAGGGACAGAACCTACTTAGGAAATCGGCTCTGAAGCATTGCTGTGCTAAACCGAGCATCACTCCTAGCCTGGATGTCCAGAGAGTAATGCTTTGTAGAAGTGTGAACTGTTTTCCAGGTAGCTGCTTGACATATCTCTAAGATAGGAATATCCCTGGCAGCAGCCAGGGAAGCAGCTGTACCTCTGGTAGAGTGAGCCCTCAGGCCTGAGGGTGGAGTCCTGCCTAGCTTTTCATAGCAAAACTGAATGCAAGAGACAATCCACCTGGCAATGGATCTCTTAGTGGCAGATTTTCCCTTACCCACCTCACCATAAGTGAGGAACAGCTGGAGGGAGTCAAACCTGTGACCCTTGGTACGCTCTATGTAATAGCTAAGGGCCCTTTTCACATCCAAACTGTGCAGCCTCCTCTCACCAGTGGAGGAATGGTCAGTGAAGAAAACAGGAAGAGATATAGACTGGTTAAGGTGGAAGTCTGAAACCACCTTAGATTAAAAACTTCCTGTTAGTCCTGAGGACCACCTTATCTCTATGGAAAGAGATAAAATCAGGCTCCACTGACAGGGCTTGTAACTTCGCTTATGCGCCTGGCAGAAGTGATGGCCACCAAGAAAACAGTTTTCCAAGTCAAGTACTTAAGCTCTGCTGAGAACAAAGGCCTCGGAAGGGTTGCATAAGTTGAGCAATGCAAACATTAAGGTCCCAAACAGGGCAGGGTCCCTGAATGGTGGATTGGTATGAAGCAACTTGAAAACTTAAGAGAATACAGGATGAGCTGAAAGGGAAGAAGGCTTACCTGCTGAAAGGAAAGCAGAGACAGCTGCCAGGTGCACTCTTAGTGTAGCTGGTCTGAGTCCCAAGCTATTAAGATAAACCATATAGTCAAGGACTGTGGGCAGGCCAGCAGACTCTGGAGAAACATGCTTCCCAGAGCACCATATGGAGAATCTTTTCCATTTGGTGTTGTAAGTGCTTCTGGTGGAAGGCTTCCGAGAAGCCTTTAAGATATCCATAACACTCTGAGAGAGGTGTAAATCAGCAAACTCTAACTCTTCAAGAGCCAGGCCTTGAGATTCGGATACCAAACCCTCCCCTGAGCACAGGTTAACAGGTTGTAATTCCTGGGAAGAAACCAGGGAAGGTGGACTGCTAAGGACAACAGGAGAGGGTACCAGGGCTGTCTGGCCCAGTCTGGAGCAATCAGAATCACCTTGCAGGACTGAGACCTGATTTTGACTAACATCTTGAACAGGAGAGGGAAGGGGAGAAAGGCATACAGGAACTTCCCTTCCCAATTGAGAACTAAGGCATCCAGGGGGACTGAGCCCAACACTGGGGACCTGCAGCAAAAGAGTGGAAGTTGGTGATTGTCTGGGGCTGCAAAAAGGTCTATCTGTGGGGTGCCCCATCTGGAGAAGATCGCCTTCAGAACCAGGGGATCCAGGGACCATTCGTGATGGCCCTGAGATATCCTGCTGAGAGCATCTGCCAGGACATTGTCCTTGCCTGGGAGGTGTACTGCTGTAAGAGAGGTGTTCAGGGAATAGGCCAGAGACCATAACTTCATTGTTTCTGCACAAGGCCGTAGACCGAGTGCCCCCTTGCTTGTTGATATACCACATTGTGGTGGTATTGTCTGTCCTGATCTGAACTACTTTGTTCTGAACAGACTTGGAAAAAACCTGAAGTGCTAGAAACACTGCTCCGAGTTCTAATAGTCTGATGTGAAGCAGAGATTCCTGAGGAGACCACAACCCTTGGGTGGTCAGGTCTCCCAAGTGAGCTCCCCACCCCAAGAGGGAGGCATCTGTAGTAAGGATTAGAGAGTGAGACTGAGTGACAAAAGGAACTCCTGTCTTAGATTGTCCTGATCCTGCCACCACTGCAATGCCTGGATCAGGGTTCGAGTCACTGGGATCAGTTTGGTCAGAGGATCCTTTTTCTGAGACCAAAAGGCTCTCAAGTGGAACTGAATGTCCCTCATCTGAAATCTTCCTCCTTGCACCACTGCTGTAGAAGCAGCCATGTGCCCCAGGAGCTGCAGAAAATGCCTTGCTGGTCGAGACACCTGTAGGGTTAATGAAGAGGCCAGTGAAATAAGGGTCCTTGCTCTGTCCAGGGGAAGGAAGGCTCTTGCCTTTACTGTATCTAGCTCTGCGCCTATGAAGGTGAGGAACTGTACAGGCTCTAGAACTGACTTTGAAAAATTCAGAAGGAAACCTAGAGAAGTAAGCAGTTGCAGAGTTATCTGTAGGTGTAACTTGACTTGGTCTGGGGACTGACCTACTATGAGACCGTCATCCAGGTATGGGAAGATGGAAATCCTTTTCCTGCTTAGGAAGGCAACTACTACAGCCAGGCATTTTGTGAACACCCTTGGAGCAGAGGTTAGGCCGAAAGGTATTGCTCTGAATTGGTAATGGCCTGAGGGCAGCTCGAACCGGAGGTATTAATGGGAGCTCTGATGAGAATATGGAAATAGGCATCCTTGAGCTCCAGGAGACTAGCCAGTCCCCTGGCCTTAGAGAGGGTAGAATCATTCCCAGAGTCACCATTTTGAACTTTGGCTTTAAAAGGTGCTTGTTTAAATATCTGAGATCCAGGATGGGCCGCCATTCTCCTGTCTTTTTGGGGGTGAGGAAGTACCTGGAGTACAATCCTTTCCCTTTGTGTAGGGTGGAACTCTTTTATAGCTCTGAGAGCCAAGAGGGAAGAGACCTCTGCCTCTAGGGCAAGTGCCTCTGAAGGATTTGCAGGTGGAAGGGATCTGGTTCTCATCTTTGGAAATTTTTTGAAGCCGAGAACCAGTCCCTGGCTTACTACTTCCAGGACCCATTTGTCTGATGTTAAAGACATCCAGTCCTGGACAAAGTAAGCCAGCCTGCCCTCTACAGGTGATGGAGAATCGGCCCTGGCAAACCCATCAGGGTGCCTGTTTGGCAGAGGCTTTAGGCTGAGGGGTGGAAGCAGGCCTGCTTGTACCCAGTCTGCCTCTCCCTCTGAAGAACCCCCTCCGAGCATAAGTAGAAGAGGAGGCCTGGGCTTGGTAGAAAGGCCTATGAAAAGGCCTGTCCCTGCACCTGGGATGCTGCCTCTGAGGAGTGGCTTGCCTTTCTTTGGCCTGAGCACTCCTATAGGTGGTCCTGTACTCATCCATTTTCTTCATGTAGTTCTCTGTTTGCTCCCCAAACAGAGAATTACCCACAACAGGAAAATCCATGGCCTTAGTCTGGGTATCCCGAGACAGGCTAGTACATCTGAGCCAAGCCATCCTACGAAGGGCCACAGATGTAGCCATGACTCTAGATGAAACATCATTGGAGTTCACTGCAGCATGGAATTGCACCTTGGATGCCTCAATACCATCCGTAGCTGCCTGCTCCAGTTCCTTGGCAAGCTGGCCAGGGACCTGTTTAGCTAAAGCCATTACAGTGTCCCATCTAGATTTCTGATATCTAGCTATATAGGCCATATAATTGGTATGCCTGAGTCTCAAGGATGCTGCCATGTACTGTTTCTTTGCCATGGCATCAATCCTCCTGGAGTCCTTATCTGGGGGGTGTGAAGCCAAGGGTATATTTGCCTTATCACAGGCTGCAGCCTGCACTACCCCAACATGGCTGCATTGCTGGGTAAGGAACTCCGTATCTGAGCCTGAGAGAGTATACCTCTTGTTCATTCTCTTATCCACAGGAGGTATAGAATTAGGAGTCTTTAAAATTGTTATTGTCTGTTTCCCAAAAGACTTATGAAGGGGAATAGACAGCCTCCTGGACTCTGGGATATCCATCATTTCAACATAGTCAGGCTCCTCCTGGTCATCCACAGCTTCTTCCACAGGAAGCTAAAGAGTTTCAGCCACTTTCTTGTAAAACATGAAATGGGAGGGGGACTCAAAGCCTAGGAGGAGACACTCCTTGAAGGTCTGTCTGGGGAGATGTCCGGGTCAATGGGCACATCCAGACTTTCATAATCACACTCACTTTCCTCATATCTCTTCCTCCTCCTCCGGTTCATAAAATTCCTCTAAATCATAATCCGAACCGTGGAACTGACCGAACCGGCCTTTCACTAATGGTGCGGTTCGGTCGGAACCGGGATAGTGACTAAACAATTTTATTGCTTTGGCTATTTCATCAGCGTCGGAGAAAGAACTTTGGATCCGCACCGCTGATTTATCCTTCTTGATCTCTTAACGGAACCGACTCCTCGGAATTGGTTCTCCTTTTGCCGAAAAGTTGCTAGCCCTGGTCAGAGGCACTCCTTCTGATTCGGTTGAACCGAACCGGGCTGGCCATCCAGGTCAGCGGACTTTTGGCCTCCCTTTCCTGGAGCCTACCAACTCTTTTTCCAGGGTAGCTGCAGGAAAATTTTTTACAAATCTGGCAGTCTGAATCGAGGTGGTCAAACCCCAGACAATAACACAGGTGGTGTGGGATCAGCCTAAGTAAAGACTTCCCACACACACTACAGTGTTGGAATCCAGTGGGCCGGTTTTTCTTTGGGTTTCTCAGACATGGCCAGTCCTAACAAAAACTTACCCTTTCTTCGGCAATCCGCCAGGCAAGACACCCTTATCGGTTCCTGACCGTGATACGGGTCGTGGAAAAAAACGTAATAAAATCCATTTTTTTTTAGAATCGATAAGAACCAGTAACCACACTCAAACCAGAAATAAAGATTTTAAAACAACCTGATCGGTTCAAATCGAACCCGATCCCATGTTTACAAGTTCCACACAGAATAATAACAAAAATAAACCTATCTAGTACTCACGAATACCACAGACAGAGACTGAACCGATAGGTTACAGTTTAAATTCGGTCGAAAACCGAGAAAACGGTACTTTAACCGACAAATTGAACCGAGCAAAGGAGAAATCTCCGGAGCGACTGTTCAGTGAGGCAGAGTAAAGAATCTGACGGTTTGAGTTCAAACAGCAACAGGCAGAGTCTCAACCGAGCTCAAGCTCAGCGTTCCATGCCTGGCATGGAAAGTTAACTCTTTCATCTCCGGGGCAGTTCGAAGGTTGGACCTCACTGCAATTTGTCAGAATACAGCAAGACTTCATGTTGTTTGAATGCTGCTTTCTGTGATGCCAGGACTGAGACCGCCAACGTCGGCGGGACGTACCCGACACGGAGGAGGACAGAGACCTTCGGGGTCGCTGATGGTGGATCAAGAGGGGGTGGGGGAAACCCGCTCAGCCCTCGGTTCAGGGTCCTTGGCCAGGGACTTCAGCACAGGCGGTACGGACAAGTCCTCAGCAACCACCGGGGGAACCGGTGAAGAAGGGTTGTCGGCTCCTCCAGTCGACAACTCGTCCAACAGGTCAAGAAAAATCTCGACCGCATCGATGGGTGTCTCAGCCGGCTGACCTGACGGGGACACCGTCAAGATAGCGGCCTTAGCCGCAACCTCAACCGAAGTAGGGAGCCAACAGTCTGGGGAAGGAGATCGCTCCCACTCCCACAAACGTAGACGGTGGGACTTACCTTTTGGTTCCTTTTTCTTCGACCTACTCATGTGAGTCCCCAAGGGTCCTTCTTTGGTGGAAAGGGACTGACAAAGCTCCTTGAAAGAAGCAGTGTAGGAGGGGCCAAGGGCCGGAGATAGTCGTAGCCGAGCAGGAAGAATACGGCCTGGGCCGGCCTCCTCCTCGAGGGCCATCAACCATCCAGCTGTTCGCGGAGCCCGCAGCAGCCGACACTGCCCAACGGGCCACCACTTCACCGGCAGATACAGTTTCGGGCGCCTCGTTGAAGTCGGCAGCGTCTTCCAGAATCAAGCTGTGAATGACTGCAGAGATTGCAGGCCTGCGGATCATGTGCAAGACCCAGGCAGTAGACTCACGTGGAGTGTGGGTCGGTCCTAGACATTTTCTGCCCACAAGGGCACAGACAGAAGTCGGGAGTGGATTTATCCATCGCAGCAGCAAGCAAAGATGATCACGCAAGTCTAGTAAACTTTAAAATAATTTTCGGAAATTCTGAAAGATTAGGATCCAGTCCTACAATGCAGAGCGCTAAGGAGGGAACCTGAGCTTCCAAGCAGTAAGGAAGATCTGGCATCATGGGGCACATCCAAGGGTTTTACCACCCAGGTGGGTGGGAGGAGCCAGTTTGAAGACCTTCCGGCAAGAATTAAAGCGGCAAGGAACCTGCCAGACAGTGTGGATTGAACATATCCACTTCCCTAGAAATAAGAATCCAATACAATATTTAGGTTGACTAGCCGCGTTAAACTTGTGGGAGAAAACAAGGTTAGGTGAATAGATAAACCACGGCTCCATAGCTATTATTCCCACATAATAACATGTCTTGTAAAAGGAAGTGAGTAATCACCCCTCCACTATAACATCCATTGCCTTATCAAACATCATATGCAATATTTATCAAAGTGGAGAAACAGGTAGAGATCTAGCATAATACTATGGTAGCATTCCATTCAGGGCAGCTTGTCTACCAATATGACTACCACCGACATTGTACAATGATTACAGACTTTTAGGAAACTGTTTGCAACCCATGGAGCACCACACAGGCAGCTCCCTTCAAATGAATCAAATTTTGACTTTCAATTTTAGCCCATTCATGTGTAGCCAGGAACGGTCAAAAGGTCGGCTTGAAACAAAAGCCCCAAAATTATTTAAGAACTGTTATTTGACCAAAGATACTTATAGAACTGGGCTAAAAAGTCTCTGTGTCGATCAACTTCAAGGCAGTTCTGAAAAACAGCTCAGTAGAACACAGCAAACATTTTACCAGTCCTCTGTTAATACCCTTCGTCTTCAGAATCAGATGGCAGTCCATAATTCTCTGGGGTTGCTTCTTGAACTCACTTGCTATCGCCTCGACTCTCTTCCTGGCTTCTTGTGGGTCATTACACCGGTATGTCTTTCCGCCATATGTAAGATGCAGTTGAGTCGGAGCTAGTAGGGAGTGGGCCACCCCCAGGCCCTGCAGCTGTTTTCTCAATGGACTGAAGAGCTTTCTCCTCAACCTTGTTGCAAAGGACCAGTCAGGAAAAGTTTTTATTTCTTGCCCCTCCATGGTGACTGGGTAGGTTGCTCTTGCCCACTGCAGCATTCGGTCTTTTGTGGCTACACCATCAGCGATCAACATGATGGTGCGTGGTGCTTTCTGCTGCATTTGGGCCTTCTGAAAATTGATCCTGAATGTTTGTTTTAGAGAGTCCCATCGATTGCCATTCCGGGGGTAAACTGCCCACCTGCCACTGCTTGAGGTATGTCAGCAGATCAGCTCCTTCCGTGCCCTCAGCAACCCCCACTAGCCGCAAGTTCATTGCCTTGGCCGAGTTTTCCATCGACTCCATGCAGGCTTTCAGGTAGTTAATTTCTGTCGTCTACTTCGCAAATGCTGCTTGGGATCTCTGGAAACGATCATCTGCCTACTGTGAGATTTTGGATGCCGTTTCTATTTTGCCATCTTGAGCCCCCAAGTGCTCAAGAACCCTTTCCAATCCATGGTCTATTTCTTGCACTGTATTAAGGACCACTTTCCATGGTGGTGCATCCTTCTCTCCGCTCGAGCCCACGGCCTGCTCTGGCCCTCCATGCTGGACCTGTACAGGTTGAGGGGTTGATTTTGGACTTGATCCAGCTGCTGCTCCTTTCTGCTTACCCATGTCGTTTCTGGTATCGTTGCCTTCAGCATGTAGCCTGTCGAAATATTTTACTTAAATTCCATTTTAAACAGTACGGTTCTTTTTTTTTTATATTAGATATGCAGAGCTTCTTGGTGATGCTTCCAGTCACTAACGTGGCTCTCTAGCACCCACCAGGCTTTAATGTTATGATCTTTGCAGAATCGATGGATACACATGGAGTGGTCGTCTTTATAAACTAGAATGTTACTGCAACAGTGGAACACCGGTTCCTTTTCTGTTGGTGGCAGCATAAAAGGAAAGTTTAAGGAACCTTTCCAAGTTCAACGGCATTCTTTAGCAGTGGTGGACTGATGTGCGATTGACGGCTGCAGAAAGAACCGAGGCATGCTGGGGATAGCCATGTTATACAGGCGCCAACGAGGCATATCAATGTGTGCGGCCCCAACCAGCAAAACATTTCTGGGTGGTCCTGACACTGACTGCTTACAGTTCCATGATGTGGCTCAATGGAGTGAGATACCCTCGAAGAAGACACGTTCTTCCAAAAAAGATGCCTTCAGCTACAATTAACATATTAATATACCTGTCAAATCACGAATGCGTACCTACATAATTCTTGATCTTCCTGTGTATCTTCACCATTCATCACTGGTGGGTGTGGCTGGGCGCCAGCACCCTCGCGGTAACTTTACCCGGGAGGGAGCAGCTCCATTGGCACCCCTGAGGCCAACACACAGGGTGGCTCTCACGGGAAGGCCAGTAATGGCCATTGGCTCCTCCACCTCAGTTCTGCACACCGGAGAGACAGAAGGAAAAAAGCTAGAGAAAAAACAAGGGCAGGGCAGGGGAGCTCGAGGGACAGGAAAAGCAATGGATATAAACTGAAAAAGCAATAGGCTGGCCAGAGGACAGAGTAGGAGGAGTACTTGGATGACATGGACAGAGAGGCCCCAGCCCCTGGATGACCAAAAGCCAAGACAGAAGAAAAGAAAAGAAAACAATTAGGATGAAAATAGTGGGGGAGAGGAGAGATGGAAGGAGGGACCCGATTAACCCTTACTCCATGATCACTCAGAGCACATAGGAGACTGGGAGATGACTTCCAAGAGGTGAGCAGCCAGGTGACCTGCAGATAGCTACAGAGGGTTAGTAACCTGGGTTTAAGTTCCCCGAAGGGTCAGTGCTCGACCAGGAGTAGAGAAGGTCCCTGCCCTCTCCCTCCATCCCCCCCAATCGAGCAGAAAAACCAACCCTGGTTGGAGTCCACAACCCCTTCCCCAGCCCATCTAGAAGAGAGGAAGAACTACAGAGTTTAGGGTGGGGGGATGAGGATCTGACCCATTCAAATACCTCCCTCCGAGAAACGAGGGAGATCAAAAGGGAGCAAGGAAGAATAGAAGGGGAAAAAGGGGAAGTCCCTGCTGGCCCCATTCCCTCCCTCTACCCCAGGGGGCATTGAGGAGCCCGCAAATCCAACCGGGCGTAGAGACCTCCCCCAGGACAGAGAAAGAGGGGCCCACCTGGAGTCTCCCCGCAAATTCTAAGAAAAAACCCTACTGGCCCTCCTCCCAACTGGGCCCCCTTGTTGCCTCTTAGGAGCGAGGGAAAGCCCCTAGGACTGAAGAGAAAACAACCTTAGAGATTCCCAGAGAGCAGGGCAAGCAGGGAGGAGGAAAGCCCAGGAACTGGGGCCTCCTGAGGGGAAGGTGGGTGGGATTCAGTGATGAATGGTGAAGATACACAGGATCATCAAGAATTATGGTAGGTACTTAATTTTCATACCTTCCCTGTGTCAGTCTTCACTATTCATCATTGGTGGGTGAGTACCGAGCCCCCCAAAGGGGGTTCAGCACTTCCCTGAGAGACACATGTCCCTCAGCCTTCCGTGGGGGAAAAACACAGCAGGAGGAGACCCATGCCAGACCAGTTAGGTCTGTGACTGGTCAAGGCGAGGTGGGGGTCCCCCGTTTCCTGCGGGAAGGAAGGCGCCCCTGCAAATCCCGCCTCACCCGCAGGAGAAAAGGCCGGTCCCCCGGAACACAGAGACAATCACCTTATGCTGGGCCAGGGGTGATAGCCTTGATAGGCGAAGCCACGCTGTCCACCTGATGCGGATCACTATTCCCACTAGTCTTGAAGTGACCTCACTGGCACCATAACATGTCCTTGCTTGGTGCATTACTAACTCCAGGCCTATCGTGGAGAGGGCTGTGGCCTGCCTGGCTGCCTCCAAATCAGGCAACGATAACAACACCTGACCTAGCATCGCCCACAGATGCCTGTTATAGGCAGCATAGTGTGCCCGATGAGATGCAATAGAAATGGTTACCCGCGCTGAGGAGAAAACTCTCCGCATTGTATTTGCCCAAAAGGGTGCGAGTCGTACGCTCGATATTGCATCTCACCACACTGGAAATGTGCAGGTCCTCGACCAACCTTGCGAGGAAGTGCTGATACTCAATCCATCAGTGGAGGACAAGTGGCTAGAGGTCTCCTCTCCCTTGATGGGGGAAGATGAGGAGGCAGAAGAACCTGTGGATTCAGACTCCAGCTGCGGTTGGGGAAAACATCCGGAAGATCTGCTTGTCTATGGCCCTGACATATCTTGGGAAGTCTGGAGCCTGAGATCCGAACTGTTCCCAGGTCAAGGGCCCCGAAGGACCCACATGGCCTGGGAGAGAGGGACTGGACGCAGAGGCAAGGGGGAAAACCTTTTACAGTAAGTAAAATGTCTCTGTCAGGGCTAGGCAACCTAGGAGGCAATCCCGGACTATGAAAGGATCTGTAGCTCGGGTCAGTCAAAGGCCGCTCAACCAGCCCAAAGCAGTCAGAACTGAGCCCCGTAGGGGAAGCACCTCCTATGAGGGGATCGGGACTGCATGTGCCCAGAAGGGTGGTCCTCAACCCCACCCAGCAAGGATTCCCTCAAAGGAAATGAGGGAGAGAATTTGAGCTCAGCACTGCAACTCCTCCCCACGCCCCGAAGCACTGCACAGGAGCACTGCAGCCCCTCACCCCAACCCCGACGACTCAGAGGAAGACCTCTTCCTCACACCCTGTGCTTTGGCCCCACCCAATTCTACAGACTCCCCAAGCAGAGTAACAGAAGAGGGAGTTCCAGTCCTAGCATCAAGAAAAGGGACGGTACCAGGGACTGCAGCCGACCCCACCTCCGACACCCGGACCACTGCTCCCTCTGCCCCGGAACCGCTGCCCTGCATTGTGCTCCAGGCACCACACTCGGCGGGAAGCCAGCGCCAAGGAAGGGGCACATGGGCCCCGGAGGGCCCACCGACTCAGAGGAGTCAGGCTGCCAGTACGGATTGGCCTCTTGATCATCTGGCTCTGGAGAAGAGGCGATTCAAATGACCTCCAGATGGGCGACCCTGTGGGCTCTCCCACCCTCAGCACCATGAACGGCATCATGGGCGGACCCAGCACCCCCCGCAGCGGCGTCTTGATAACTGGAACTGCGAACGGACCCAGGATCTGAGGTGGCGCCAGTGGGAAGTGCCAAGGAACATCCCGTGCTGGACCCAGCAACCGTGGGCTCAGACACTGGGGTAGCCTGCACCTCCGAGCAGGTGACTGCCAGGGCAATGCTCCTGGGCCAGCTCCGAATGGAACTAGACCAGCCTTCTGGCACCATGGAAGAGGCCTCCTCCGTGGCAAGGCTAGATGAGGAGGCGGCCCCCTCCTCACCGGACCGTATAGGCCCAGGAAGGAACCCAAAGAAAGGGCGAAGAGACCTGCGCTTGGACCGACTACAGTGACGCCACCCCCCGAAAGTCAGCGGAGCCTTGCCGAATTTAAACGTGCGGTACTCAAGAACATGGTGGTCCATTGAGAAGCAGGCATCTCAGTGACCCATATTAAGCTGAGGTCCAAGGAAGGTGAGGCAAACATCATGTCGGTCCATCACAGAAATCTGCCGGCCACAGGAGCACGGACGCATAGGAGGCTGGCCCACTTTGGAAGATCGCTTTTGTCCCCCAATCCTGGCTTGATGCTATGGAAAAAAAAAAACAATAATCAGACATGACTCGGCACAGTTTAAAATAAAACACGGAAAGATCTTACCAGTCTTCAATAAATGGCACAGAGTGCTGAATGGCAAAACCAAGGTGTCGAGTTGAACTGTCGACGGCAACAAAATATGGCTCAGAGTTGAGGTGCGGTGTCGCGCTGAAAACTAGGCCCCAGTATACTCTGGCTTCTGTAGCAGGCGAGGTGCTGGCTCGACGGTGGGAAAAGCAGAACTAAGGTGGAGGAGAAACAATGGCTGTCTGGCCATCCTGTGACAACCATGCAGTCTTGACCTCGTGGTGGTGCTGATAGCGTAGCTCCTCCCTTAGAAGAAAAGAAAAAAAAAAAAAAAGGATTCCGTGGCAACATACCCACCAAAAGCAAATGATGAAGACTGACACAGGGAAGATCTACTTTTATAGGTACCTCATAGGCTGTGTACCGAGATTTTTTTTTTTTTTTTATTCTCGTGATCTCAACCCTTGCCAGGTCTACAGTGCTATTTTTATGACAAATGTGGCAGCCATTTTTTCTACCCTAGAAAAAATTACACTAAAACCTATAGAAAATACTCAGATTTTGGTGGAATGTGAAGAATGTACCAACAAATATAATGGAAGATGGCAGGAATATTTTAGTGAAAAAAAAACAGCGGCAAGTTTTTGCCCAATTTCGTTGCACCACTGCTTAACAGCAGGTGCCTATTAAGGATGTACATCAAACAGCTGGTGACACGTTTAGGAAAACTTTAACAAAATATAATATTTAGACACAATTCAGCTTGCATTTCCAATTAGTTCTGTATTCCTCCTCCCCATTATTTATTACGGAGGTCAACTGTATGAAAACAGGATCTTTTCTCCTGCAGAGTTCTTCTATTCCTGCTGCTGTCTCCCTACCTGGAGTCATAATGCACTACTTGTGGCTTCACAGTTACTCCCATGGGAAAAGATTGTGATGTCACAACAGAGGATTTGGACTTAAAGTAGGGAGTAAGATGTAGAGGCAGATAGATCTAAAGGAACTCGTTAAGGGATAACTATCTCATATTCATTCAAATTTCCTAGCAATAAATAATGGGGAGGAGAAATATACTAACTATAAATGGAATGCAAGCAGACTTGTACCTAATTATTATGCTCATTAAAGTTTTCTTTGAGGAGTCGGTAGCTCTCTGAAGGAGGAACGTTTCGGGCCTTGAAATACATCAGTAATCATTCTATTGCCTTTTCTTTATATAATTTGTCCAACTACTAGAAAAAAAAAGAATCCAATGAAATCCCTGTATTATGAACTCAAAAAATCTGTACTGGCGAGGCTGCCACTGTCTGGGAAACTGCAAATCTGTTTTCCAATTTCTGGAGAGAAGTAAAACATTCTTGGACTAAAATATTATAGATTTAAAGGTGATAGGAAATCGTTTTTATGTCTCTAGGTGCCCGACTGTTGTCTTTTTAGTGTCTATCCAATATTCTGATAAGTTTTTGCCCTTTGTTAAATTAATAATGAAATTGTGTTGCCTTTGTAACTACCTTGAATCCTTCTCTCAGCAGCTGCTGTTCTCTTTTCATACTGCCTGAACATTCTACATCAATAATGCCATTTCAGGCCATTCAGACGAATAGCATGGAATAGTGTTATTGATATCATAGAATGTCTCAGAAACATGAAAAAAATAGTAGCTGGTGAGGAGAGTGCAACGCTATGTAGATCTGAGGGCACCCAGAGCTAGATCATTTATCAAAAATTGGTCAACACATATCATACCTGGCATGGAAAAGAAGATGGAAGGGCATTGTGAGCGGAAGTGCTAACAATGCGCCAATGGGCCGCCGTATCAATTTCTTTTGATAAGGCAGAAAAATACATGCAGTTCCTCACTGATGTACAGTGGTGGGTTCCTAAGTATTTGCAAATTTCTGACATCACAATTTCTGACATCACTTACCATAGTAATCTTGTTTCTTCCCAGGTATTCTCCAATATTCATAACTCTTGCAGTCAGCCTTCAAGATAGAACTGCCCGGAGACAGAATGTGTGCTAATGATGGAATCATCATTGGCTCATGCCACTTTTCAAATGCCACCCTTATCAACTGCCAATGTTCTAATGCTTCAGAGTTCATGGAGAGCCTGCAAGGACAGGACCCATCAAGAGCTACAGCTATCTAATAATGATAATAATCAAAAGTAACAATAAAACAACCCAACAAACCCCCCAAATGGAGGAAGAAAACACCCCCCTTCATAGAATCACCTGAAGAAAGGGAAAACCAATGCCCCACAGGGTTCAAATACAGATATGCCAGTGTGTGGCACTCTCACACATAGTTAATCAACTTGGAGTGCAGAGGCCACTGGTTCTAGAAGGGGATGCAGGGTGGGTGAGTTATGAATACTGGAAAATACCTTGGAAGAAACAAGATTACTATGGTAAGTAATTTTTTCTTCTCACCCCAGGAATTCTCCAATATTCCTAACTCTTGTAGACTACAAAGCAGTACCTTTGGAGGTGGGCACAGAACCTACTTTGGAAACAGACTCTGCAGGACTGCTGTGCCAAACCGGGCATCACTTCTGGACTGTGTGTCCAGGTTGTAATGCTTAGTAAAGGTGCGTACTGTTCTCCAGATAGCTGCTTTACAAATCTCCACTAATGGAACATCCCTGGGAGTCACTATAGTAGCAGCTGTGTCCATTGTGGAATGGTCCCTCAGCCCTGTGGGGGGGCTCTTTTCCAGCTTTGGAGTAGCAAAACTGAATGCACTGAACTATCCAGTGAGAAATGGACCTTGTAGATGCTGGATTTCCTTTTCCTACATCCCCATACGTCAGGAACAGCTGTTTTCAGTCCTGTCTGTGGTCCTTAGTAGCTGTCAAGTAGTAACTAAGGGCTTGTTTGACATCCAGACTGTGAAGTCTACACTCACCTGAACCAGAATGTTCAGTGAAAAAGACTGGTAGAGTAATGGACTGGTTTAAATGGAAATCAGAAACCACCTTGGGAAGAAATGTCCTGTTTGTTCGTAGGACTACCTTGTCTCTACGGAATGAAATGTAATCCTGATCAATGCACAAAGCCTGATGTTCACTGATCCTTCTGGCAGAGGTTACTGCCACTAGGAAAACTGTTTTCCATGTGACACATTCCAAATGAGCTGAGGCCACAGGCTCAAATGGGGGACCCATGAGCTTGGCTATACAGACATTCAAGTCCCAAGCTGGCACCAGTTCCCTGCTGGGGGGGCAGATGGGCCAGATCTTTGAAAAAAATCTCTTAAAGATAGGACTGGATGCCAAGGAGGCACCTTTCCTAGCTGAAATGTAGACAGACACTGAAGCTAGGTGGACCTTCAAAGTTGTGGGCTGCAAGCCCAAGGAATGTAAATGGGTAAGATAGTCCAGTAAGGCTGGAATCCCAGCCTTTGCTGGTACCACATCATTGGTGGAACACCAAATAGAAAACCTTTTCCATTTTGAAGCATAGGTTTTCTTAGTAGATGGCTTTCTGTAACCCCTTAAAAACATTCAGAGAACTGAGAGATGCAAGCCCACACACTCCAAGTCCTCAACAGCCATGCCTCGAGTCTGAGGTTCGGGTACAGGATCCTCCCTTGAATGGAAGTTAAGAGGCTGTACCTCAGAGGAAGGTGCATCAGTTTAGCTACAGACATGGAGAGCAGCAGAGAGTACCATGGCTGCCTGGGCCAATCTGGTGCTATGAAGATCATTGGTGCTGGTTGGGATCTGAGTTTGATCAAAACCCTGAGTGCCAAAGGAAAAGGAGGGAAGGCATACAGGTGCATGCCTGACCAATCCAAGACCAGAGCATCCAGGGGGATTGTCCCCTGGGCTGGTGACCTGCAATAGTACTTTGGCAGGTGGTGGTTCCTGTGGGATGCAGAGAGATCCATCTCTGGAGTACCCGACCTTTTGAAAACTGCTTCCAGCACCTGCCAGTTGAGAGCCCATTCATGATGGGCCTGGTTGATTCGACCGAAGGCATCTGCCAGAGTGTTGTCCTTCCTTGGTAAATGGATGGCCTGAAGGGAAGCTCCCGAGGAGTATGCCAAGCTCCATATTTTCATGGCCTCTGTGCACAGAGAGCTTGACCTTGTCCCTCACTGCTTATTTATGTAATTCATTGTGGTGGTAATGTCTGTTCTGATCTGTACCACTCTTCCCCGCACTAGTGGGGCGAAGTCCTGCAGGGCCAGCAACACTGCCCTGAGTTCCAGTAGACTGATATGCTGGAGTGACTCTACACTTGACCATGTACCGTGGGTGGTGTGATCCTCCGGATGGGCACCCCACCCTAGCAGTGATGCACCTGTTGTGAGAACCACTGATGGGAACTCTTGTTGAAAAGGAACCCTTTCCCTTTGGTTGGCTTCCTCTGTCCACCACTGGAGGGCCTGTAGTAAAGTTTCTGTTACTGGAATAAGTTTTGAGAGAGAGAGGTCCCTTCTTTGGCACCAATGTGCCCTGAGATGGAACTGTATGTCCCTCATCTGTAACCTGGACCCCAAGACTGTGCCCGTGGCTGCAGCCATATGTCCCAGTAACTGAAGAAACTGCCTTGCATTTTTTTGTCTGGTTCAAGCTGAAGGAGCCCGCAGTCTGAACAATGTATCTTATCCCGTCCAGAGGCAGGTAGGCCCTGCCTTTCAGGGTATTCAACTCTGCCCCTATGAACTGTAGTACCTGTGCAGGTAGGAGAGACTTTTTGAGATTTACTAGAAACCCTAAGGACTCAGAGGCCCTGGGTGAGCTACAAATGTTCCCATACCTGTTGTGGTGAGTTTCCTACCACCAAACAATCATCTAGACATGGGAATACTGTGACACCCAACCTTCGCTGGTGTGCCACCACTACTGCCAAGCACTTTGTGAACACTCTTGGGGCCGAAGTGAAGCCGAATGGCAGTGCTAAAACTGGTAGTGACCTGAAGGGAGTCTGAACCAGAGATATTTTCTGTGAGACTCCCTTATGGGGATATGGAAATAGGCATCTTTTAGGTTCAGGGATGCCAACCAAGCTCCTTTTTGGGGTGTTGGCAGAATCACTGCCATGGTTACCATTATGAACTTTGGCTTTGTCAAATGCTTAACAGTCTGAGGTCTAGGATAGACCACCACTCACCATTTTTCTTTGTTGTGAGAATGTACCTTGAATAAAAACCCTTTCCCTTTTGCTGTGGAGGAACAGGTTCCACTGCTTTTGACGGCAGCGGGTTCTGAACCTCCTTTTCCAGTAATTTCCTTTCTGCTATGGAAGCAGGTTTGAATACTCTGGATCTCAGGCTTGCGAAGGATTTGAAGCTTAGGGACAAACCCTGATTCACTACTTCCAGGACCCACTTGTCTGTGGTGATGTTCTTCCAAGCCTGAAGGTAATGAGCCAGTAGGCCCCCTACTGGTCGTGGTGAGGCAGCCTTGACAATGGAGTCAGGTACTTTATTTTGCCTGAGGTTGAGCCTGGCCAGCCTGGTAACCTCACCTAGATCCCCTTCTGCCTCCGAAGTACCCTGTTTGTTGAGGGTACTGCTGGTATTGTGGAACAGCCTGGGCCTGGTAAAAAGGGCCTGCTGTAGGGAGATCTACCCCCACCTCCCCTTCCATAAGGCCTGGTGGAAGGAGACTGCCTTTCTTTACAAGAGTTGCTCTAGTAGGTAGCTTTGTATTTGACCACCTTTTTCATATAAGCCTCTGTCTTGTTCCCAGAGAGAATTATTTTCTATGGGGAAATCCACAGCTTTAGCCTGGGTGTCCTGAGTGAGGTTTGTGGCCCTGAACCATGCAAACCTCTTCAAACATACTGAATCTTCCATCCATCTGGCAGCAGTGTCATTTGAATCTGCTGCCATTTGGAACTGGTACTTGGCCACCTCCAACCCATACCTGGCAGTCTCGGCCAAATCCTCTAAGAGGCCAGGCTGGGCTTTCTTGGACATATCCAGAACAGACTGCCACAGTGTCTTCTAACACTGTGCAGCATATGCCTGGTAGCTGGCCTATCTGATAGCAAAGGAGGCAGACAGATATCCTTTTCTGACCATGCTATCCATCTTTCTGGAGCCCTTTTCAGGAGGATGGAAGGCTAAAGCCACTTTTGCTCTGTCACAGGTTGCAGTTTGTACCACTCCCTGATGGCCAAGATGGGTGAATAAAAATTCAGCACCCTCCCTATCCAGCTGGTATTTCTTCTCCAACCTTTTGTTCACAGAGGAAATAGAATGAGGAGTTTGCAAGACTTTAAAAACATCCTTTTTGAAGAATTTGTATATAGGGAGCAGCAGCTTTTTGGTAGGTGTGAGTCCCATCATTTCTAGGTACTCTGCCTTCTCTTCATCTTCCACAGCCTCACTGGTAGTAATATCCAGTGCATCCACCACCTTTCTGATGAAAGAAAAATGAGATGAGAAATCTTCTGTTGTTCTAGGAGGGGAACCAAATTCCTGTTACTGGATATACTGGACAAAAGAAGGCCATCTCGGCCCATCGAGATTGTCCCCTACAATAGTGGGTCAATTTCCTTCATGTGTTTGTTAACCATGTATCTAAGCTTTTTTTTTTTTAAAAGATTCAAGGGTTTTTGAATTTACCAAATACTCGGGAAGTGAATTCCAGATCTGAGGTACCCTAACACTGAAGAAGTTTTTTCTTAAATTTGTATTTACCCGTTCTACAGTTAGTTGTTTATTATGTAATCTACCCACAATGCGTTTATTTGCATATGTCAGTCCGCATAGTTTCATCTGAATTGGGCATTTTAAAATATTAAATAAAAGTAAAAGGTCACCTCTCAATCTTCTTCTTTCCAAGGAGTGTAGTCCTGTTTTAATTAATCTGGTATCATAAGAGTCTTTTTAATCTAGGTATCATCCTAGTCAATCTTCTTAGGACTTGTTCCACTTTAAAGATATCCTTCTTGAGATAAGGGCTCCAATATGGAGAACCATAGTCAAGATGGGGTCCAACATGTGATCTATACAAAGTGACCAAGCATTGTTCAGATTTGTTTACAAAAGTTTTATTTATCTGCCTCAGCATAGTGTTTGCTGTATTTGCCACTCTGTTGCAGTGTAAATTGGCAGATAATTTAGTGTTAATCATAATCCCCAGGTCTCTTTCACATTCAGAACTTTTAATTAGCTTATTATTTAACCGATAAACATTTTTTTGGGTTATTTTTTCCAAAGTGTAATACCACACACTTGTCGGTGTTAAAGTCCATAGAGTTTCTTTTAGCACATGTTTCTATAGTTTGAAGATCTTTCTGGAGAATTTCACTATTTAAAGCTGTGTCCACCCTTCCTCCCAGTTTGGTATCATCCGCAAACTTAGTTAAAAAGTTGCTGGAAGTGATGAATAGGTCCCCAATAAATAAGTTAAACAGGGTGGGACCCAGGACCGACCCTTGAGGGACACCACTAGCAACCCTACCAGGTATAGACATTGAATTGTTAACCCTAACAGCCTGAGTTCTATCATATAACCATTGTGATACCCAATTTATCAAGTAATCTGAAAGACCGAGTTTGCACATTTTCTCAATTAACAATGAATGGGGTACTTTATCAAAGGCTTTGCTATAGTCCAGAAGGATAACATCTTATGGAATGTGATTATCCAATAACCTACTAGTGTTATTATAGAAGGAGATCAAGTTTGTTGTACAGGATGATCCTGTTTTGAAGCCATGTTGCGTTAAGCCCTGAATCCCCAGTAAGTGTATTTCAGAATCAATATAGGATTTAACTATTCTTTCCATGGCCTTTCCAACTAATGATGTAAAACTAATTGGCCTATAGTTATGAACCCTAGATTTATTCCCCTTTTTTAAAATTGGGATAACAGTTGCAATACGCCAGTCCTTTGGTACACAACCCTCTTTCAGGGATTTGTTGAATATCAAGGTTAACGGAAGAGTGACTGATTCAATGGTTTCTTTCAATAACCTAGCATTAATATTGTCAGGTCCTGAGCTGGTAGAATTTTTTAGTAAAGAAAGAGCGTTTCTTACTTCCTGCTCATTAATAATTGGGAGTATGTGGGTTTGTTTACCCCTTGGATAATAACTGTCATTATTAAAGAATTCTGAAGAAAAATAATCATTAAATATGTTAGCAATATTTTGATCATCAGTAATAGATATCCCATTGTGTGTAATTGATCCTATTTACTTGAGTCACCTTTTTTGCTATTTATACATGAATGAAATGACTTTTTATTAGTTTTTGAGTGAGCCAAAGTAAATTCTAGTTTAGTTTTTGCTTGTTTAATTAGTTTTTTTAAGAAAGATACTGAATTTTTATATTTAACCCTTATACCCGGAGAACCACTTATTTTTAATTTTTTAAAGAGACGCTTTTAATTTGATTTGTCTAGAAATACTTTTGTTAAACCAAAGAGGTATTTTTCCTTTTTTATTATATTTGTTTTTCAAGGGTACATAAGACTGTTCCAGTTGATATATAGTTTGTTTAAATATATCCTAAGCTTCAGAAGTGCTTTTATTCAGAAACTTCTTAATCCAATTTGTTTGGTGCAATACATGATTAATTTGTTTAAAATTTGCTTTATTGTAATTTTTTTGTAAAGTTCCTGTGTTAGTTTTGCTTTTAGTGATCCTAAAATTAAACAATATTACATTATGGTCACTATTACCAATCGGGAAAGTAATATGTATGTCTGACACTAGATTCCCTGAGTTAGTCAGAATAAGGTCTAGTATACTATTTCCTCTAGTAGGAAGTTTAATTAATTGTTCAAGTCCATGTTCGATACACAGGTTTATTAATTCTTTTTCTTGAGAATTTACTCCAGTAGAGCTTTCCCAGTTTATTCCAGGCATGTTAAAATCACCCAGTATTAACACATTATTATTTTCAGAAATGTCATTAATTTGATTAATTAGTTTATTGGTATATTCAAAATCAGATGATGGGGTCTATAACATACTCCTATAATTAGTTTCGGCTGTCCTTTAAATAGTATTTGCACCCACAGAGTTTCCAAGTCAGAGTTTTGTGTTACTTCTGTTGATAGTATATCGTTATGTACGAATAAGCATACTCCACCTCCAATTTTATCCACCCTATCCTTGTGATATAATTTGTAACCTGGTAACTCCTTGACCCATTTAGAAGCAGGGTTCCACCATGTCTCAGTTACAGCAATAATACCAGTGTCCAATAATTTACATTTGCATTCCAGTTCTGCCATATTCAAATTGTTTAAGGATCTAGCATTAAAACTCAAGATTTTACAGTATTTAGTCATTGATTTTACTGTAGTGGTCTTAGTTGTTTTCAGAGAATTTAGACCAGTCCAATTCTCCCCCACAGAAACTAGTTTAAATTGTTTATTTCAGCTGCAATTTTTTTCCCTAGTATAGAACTAGCCCTTCTACTCAGGTGGAGTCCATCCCAATAAAAAAGTGAATCTCTTGCACAAAAATCTTCCCAGTGATGTATACATTTAATCCCATGCCTTAAACACCACTGTCTTAGACAATTGTTTGCTTTCTTAATTTTGTTTGTAATGGCAATGGAAGCCCTGGGTACTGGTAATATCTCTGAGAAGCAGACTGAACATCCTTTCTCCACCAGTAGATTATTTAGTGCCACATAGCTCTCTTCTATTGTATTACTGTCTGATTTGAGCACATCGTTTACCCCTGCGTATATTATCACTAATGGATTTTGACCTGATTGAGACAGAATAGGATTTAGCATGTCAGCTATTTTGGCCCCTCTGAAGCTTGAACAAGTTCTATTAGCCTTATCAGGGTTGCAAACGGCTCTATCTATGTGCTTAATTACTGAATCACCTAGCACATAGATTTGTCTCCATGTAACATCCTGAGGTAGAGTGGTTTAATTCCATCATATTTTCAGTACCAAGGATTAGAGGATGATTATCAATGGATTGTTGTGGATTAAGAATTGTAGGGCTAGAACTATCAATATTAAATTAGGGTTTCCTGGGTAATTAGATCAGTTACAATATTCCCTGTATCCAATTGAGATGCATCTAAAAGTAAAGAAGGTGGTGAATTATTATCAACATTGGATAATATCTGGAAACGATTTGTAATTGGTATTTCAAACTTGTTTGCCTTGCGTCCTTTTTTAATTACTCTACCTGAGGTGACATTAGCCCAATCCTGCTCTTCAGTAATCTCAAGGGAGACTTCTGGTTCAATAACTTCCTCCTCCTCCTCATAGTACACCACCACTAAATGCTCATGGGCTGAGGACCGTGTAGAAAGGGTAATTTGCCTGGTAAGGGCTTGTCCCGGAGTAGGGGGGACAGAGACCGGTGCCAACCCCTGCAAATCTTGTATGACCTTAAAAGTCTGAGCAAGCTACTCAGGTGAAGGTATTATTGCAGACACAGTAGAAGTTCCCTTGGACCGACTGGCAGGGGGTTTAATGTGTTCAGTTTTTTTAGATTTCTTCAGAGGAACCAGGGAGTCAGCCGGTTCTGCGGGTCTTCTGCCCTGGACATCCTTATCAGGGGTGGTCTGAGCAAGTTCTGCGGTTTCACATGCTTGTTTAGAGGGTGTCTGGTGGTCAGAGACAGAGGTATCCTTTTGTAATTTTTTTCCGCAACCTTTCCAGACGTTTTTCCACCGTCTTAGTAGGGAAGGTTTTACAGATGTCACAATCAGCAGAAAAATTATCCTGGCCAAGGCAGACAACAAAGAATGGTTGTCTGCCTTGGCGAAGCCTTCCCCACACTAGGTA
Source organism: Neoceratodus forsteri (assembly GCA_016271365.2). NCBI lineage: Eukaryota > Metazoa > Chordata > Ceratodontiformes > Ceratodontidae > Neoceratodus > Neoceratodus forsteri. Next base: position 819,981,896 of record CM028137.1, on the reverse strand, counting down.
CAATTCTTGAAACCAGGTTCACCAGTTTTCTGCTTAGGTTTGTCTGACATAATGAAAACCATTAGAAAAATAGAAACCGCAAAAAGATTTTTAAAATTAAAGTGTTTTTAGCGGTTTGAGGTTGGTTCAGGAACCGACAAAAGCTCTGACAGGAACTGGGAACCGGTAACTTGAGAACCAAGGTTATCGGTTACCTTCACAAATTTAGCGGTCAATTCTAAAAAAAAAAAAAAAAAATAAACTAAATAAAAAAAAATAACTGGAGGTTTACCTTAAAAAAAAAACTCTGGAACTGACACAAAAGCTCGGTTTCTCCTGGGTTATCCCAAACAGGGAGAAACCGAGAAAATAACAAAGAAACCCTAAACTAACTAACGGTTAACAATTAAACTGAAGATAAAGGCAACAAATGAAAAAAATTAAGAAAAATACTTACGTTTTTTGAAATCAGCACGACAGGAATGACTGGTGAGGAGGACTCAGAGGAATCTGCACTTGTCAGGCGGAGAATTAGATCTGAAGTGTTAGAATACTGGCAGTTGATAAGGGCAGCATTTGAAAAGTGGCATGAGCCAATGAAGAGTCAATCATCAGCATACATTCCATCTCAGGGCAGTTCCATCTTAAATGCTGACTGCAAGGGTTAAGAATATTGGCGAATTCCTAGGGTGAGAATTCTATTTTTTATTAGCACTGTGAAACGCAAAGGTGAAAACCCACTCGTTTCACTGCACAAATATTTTATTCCAAACGCAGAAAGTAATTCCTAACACATCAAAACACAATAAATAGTTGTCTATCAGATGTTAACACATGCTCTTTAAACTGGCGCACATAGCCTGTACATTGGGCAGAGCATCCTGGTGTCATAGCATTATTTTGTACAACTGCCATGAAATCTCTTCTGCAGTTCTTGAGACTGTGAAAAAAAAAGCAGTGTTGGACCCAAATACGCTGTAGCTGATCATATTTAAAGAGATGACATATTGTGTTTTCTATCATCTGTGGAGCGATGACGGAACTGAACGCAAGATGCTCTCAACTTACTCACCAGGTGTCCGAATGTCCGCAAAGCCATTTCTGAGCCAATCTCCTCACCCATTGCGATGAGAGCGATACCCAGCACTGCTACTCCCTAGAAGACAAACATAAGCGGATTTGAAATCAAGAGACCCCTACAGACTCATCTATTGTAGTAGAACAGTTGACTTGACACAAGAGAGGAGAGTTCGTAGAAGAAACCTACAGTTTTAACTAGATTGGGGGGGGCCAGGAGCTTAGCAAGTAAGATGGTGGACTTGGAGGCCATCATGGGGGATGAAGAACTACATACAGTAGCTATAAGCGAGACCTGGTGGATAGAGCTGCACACCTGGGAAACGACTATCCCAGGTTAGACTATTCAGAAGGGACAGGGAGGGTTGGGGGTGCTTTATACATCAGGGAAGGCATAAGTGTAACTGAAGGACAAGAGGAGGACGGGGAGACTGAGCTACTGTGGGTAACGCTAGGCAGGAGGACAGGAGAATCCTTGTGACTGGGGGTGGTATACAGGCCACCTACGCTAGAGGAGGAGGGCAATCAACAGTTAATTCAGGCAGTCACAAGGCTGGCCCTAAAAGGAGAACTACTACTGGTAGGGGACCTAAACCTCCCAGATGTACCGTCAAGGAGCTGGGAGATACTAGCTGCACTGCAGGGGGTACTCCCTCAACAGCTAGTCAGGGAGCCAACAAGGGGCAACAACCTGCTGGATGTGGTCCTGACAAATGGCGTGTGTGTGGAGGAGGTGCAGGTGGGAGAAGCCTTGGGCAACAACAACCACAGCACGGTAAGGTTCGGGGTCAGAGCAGGGAGGGAGACACGTAAAAGCAGTACTACAGTCATGGACTTCAGATGCACATACTTTGCAAGATGAGAAGGATAGTAAGGAAGACAATGGAGGGCACAGAGAATACAGGGGCAGTGGAGGAGTTATGGGAGGCCATCAAGGGAAGGGTATTTCAAGCCATAGAAATGTGCACAAAAAAAATTAGGAAGAGCAAGAGGGTGAGGAGACCGCTTTGGTTTACAAAGGAGGTTGCGGTGGCAGTCAAGGAAAGGAGGAGGGCTTTCAGAAAATTTAAGAGGACACTGAAGATGAGAAAGAGTATAGGGAAAAGATGAGTCTGGCAGAGAAGAAGATCAGAAGGGCAAAAGCAGAGACAGAGGAAAACAGTAAAAAAGGCCAAAAGGGGTGATAAAACCTTTTTCAGATATGTGAAGGAGAGGAGAAGGGCAAGGCAGGGGATTACTAGGCTGAGGGAGGAATAAAATTGAAAAGGGACTGTGAAAAAGCAGAGTTATTAAATAGGTACTTTAGCTCGGTATTCACGGAGAAGGACGACAGTAGGGGACCTGAGCTAAAGTCAAAGGGGAAGGAGGGCAAATGGGTAGATATGAGCACATCCTCTGTGGATAGGGTTAGGGCAGAGCTAGATAGACTGAGGGTGGACAAGGCAATGGGGCCTGATGGGTTACACCCCAGGGTGATCAGGGAATTGAAGGAGGAGTTGGACACACCCTTGACAAGGCTCTTCAATTTGTCCCTGGATATGGGGAGAGTGCCTGCATACTACAAGAGGGTGGACGTACTGCCTTTACACAAGGGAGGTAGTAAGGAGGTGAAGGGGAACTACCGACCTGTCAGCCTCACATCAGTGGTGGGGAAGGTAATGGAGGCATTAATCAAGGAGAGAGCGGTGGATTACCAGGAGGACAGCGGCATGTAGGACTGCAGACAGACAGCATGGCTTCACAAAGGGGAATTCTTGCCAGACAAACCTAATTCAGTTCTTTGATTGGGTGACTCAAGTGACTGAATGGGGGAATGCGGACATGGTATATCTGGACTTCAGTAAGGCCCTTGACATCGTCCACAGGAGGCTGGTGAGCAAGATGGAAGGCCTGGGGTTGGGTGGGAAAATAACAAGCTGGATGAAGGCCTGGCTGGCAGGAAGAACTGAGAAGGTGGAGCTAAATGGGATACACTCCAGGACTGTGAAGATGAAGAGAGGAGTGCCGCAGGGGTCAGTTTTGGGTCAATTTCTCTTCAACATCTACATCAGTGATATTGCGGAGCATTTGAGGGGGAGGGTGTGCCTATTTGCTGATGATACGGAAATAAGCAATAGGGTGGGGGGGTGGAGGACATGAGGGAGGACTTAAAGACACTTGAAAAATGGTCAGAGATGTGGCAGTTCAAATTTAATGCCAAGAAGTGCACTGTGATGCACCTGGGGAGTAGGAACAAAAGAGCAGGGTACACCCTAGGAGGGAAGGAAATTAAAGCAACAAGAGAGGGATCTGGGGATCATAGTCTCCTTGAACCTTAAGGTAGGAATCCAATGTAGCTGGGTGGTGGGAAAGGATAATGGAATGTTGGCATGTATAGGCAGTGGCATTACTAGCAGAAAGGAGGAGGTAATAATGCCCCTTTATAAAGCCATGGTGAGGCCACACCTGGAGTATAAGGTTCAGTTCTGGAGGCCACATCTCCACAAGGATATAGATACACTGGAGAGGGTTCAGAGAAGGGCAACCAAGATGATGCAGGGTATGCAGGGAAAGTCATACGAGCAGAGGCGTAAGGAGCTGGATCTGTACACGCTGGAGACAAGGAGGGAAAGGGGAGACATGACTGAAACTTTTAAATATGCAAAGGGGCTCAATAAAGTGGGAGAAGGGGGTTTACCTAAGAGGAAGGAGGGGGGTCAGAACTAGAGGGAACAGCATCAGACTGCAAGGAAAAAAATACAAGGGCAATGTGAGAGGGTGTTTCTTCATGGAGAGGGTGGTGGAGCCCTGGAAGAGACTACCAGACAGAGTGGTGGGGGCTAAACCAGTGGAAGAATTCAAGAGGGCACAGGACAAGCATATGGGACTGAGTATTGGGGGGAGGGCAGGGGCTGGCAAGGAGAGGGAGGTGTAGGGGGAAAAAAAAGGGCAGACAAGATGGGCTGGTATGGTCCTTTTCTGCCGTCAACTTTCTATGATTCTATGAGAGCTGGTCAGGCACAAGTTTTACTGTATGTCAAAAGATCCTGACATTGTACAGAAAAGGGGAGCCTAGTGTTGCTGGGAACAAGACATGATTCAGCACCCCTCCCCCCCAACTGCAGAGAGACTTATCACCTCTGCGATACCTCCTCACTCCACCAGCCCAGCAAGTGACAGAAAGTACAGTTACGTAAGAACTTACCGTAACAGTAGATCTTCGAGAACAGCTCTTGCAGCAGGTAACACCATTAGGACTGAAGCCAGCAGGTGTCAGGACCCCACGGAATTCTTCTAGCTAGCTATCTTCAGCGGGGACCGCCGACGTCGGTCCTGCCTCCGTCAGGCGTAGTACATAAGTGGGAGGTCCCGCCAGATTCCCCAGTTCTCTCGCCGGAGACTTCCGGCCGCAGGACGACATCAGAATGGGAGACCAAGGATCCACCATCCGAAGACAAAAGGGCGTAAGCCCCTGCCAAAGGCTCGGAAAGCCATGCCTCCTCCAAGGGGGAAGGTGGGCAGGAAGGTACCTGCTGCAAGAGCTGTTCTCGAAGATCTACTGTTACGGTAAGTTCTTACGTAACTGTACTATCTTACTTCGAGATACAGCTCTTGCAGCAGGTAACACCATTAGGACTGATTTCCAAGCAATAACGCTTGTAAGCATTCTGGGAGGAGGAAACTAGGAAAATCCATACCAAGTCCTGACTCTAGGACAGGAGACCCTGTAGCACGCCAGGCGAAACAGCTCTTCACCGTGAAGCAATGTCAGGCCTATAATGCCTGATAAAAGTATGCACAGAGCTCCAAGTGGCTGCAGCACAAATGGCAGAGGAGGAGCGTTCAAAGTGCTGCAAAGGTAGCCACCCCTAGTGGAATGGCCCCGGACTGTACCCGGGAGGGGTTTCTGCTTTGTATCATAGCAGTATGATATACACTGGACAAGCCAGCGAGAAAGGGACTGCTTCGATACTGGTTGGCCCATCATCCTCTCAGCGAAGGAAACGAAGAGTTGCTCCGACTTGCGAAGCTGTTTAGTCCTGTTCAGGTAATACCTCAGACAGCGGTAAACATCCGGGGTGTGGAGCAGCGCTTCTCCTCTATCAGAATATTTAGGGAAATATACAGGTAGGTCAATGTCCTGATTGAGAGTGAGTGCAGAGACCACCTTAGGCAAGAACTTAGGATTCGTCCTCAGGGACACTCTGTCCTGGTGGAAAATCAAATAAGGTTCCTTACGTATGAGAGCATGAAGCTCAGAAATTCTCCTTGCTGACATAACAGCAACTAAAAATAACGTTTTCCATGACAGGAAACGCAGCTCGCAATCCGCGGCAGGTTCAAAAGGGGGAAGCATGAGTTGTTCCAGGACAAAGAGTAAATCCCATGGAGGAACAGGGTCCTTAATGGGTGGCCTAAGGTGTAACACCCCTCTCAGAAAGTCTCGAGAGGCGTCAAGTTGTGCCACTATGTGCTGTCCCACCGGGAAGTGGTAAGCAGAAATAGCGCAGAGGTGCACCTTAATAGAGGAGTAGGCAAGACCCGAATGGAAAAGGAAGAGCAGGTATTCTAACACCACTTTCACGGGCAACCTAGAGGGGAAAGGCCGCGTGCTTGCGACCACAAGCAAAAACGGCGCCATTTCATGGCGTACGTCGCATGCGTTGCCGGCTTTCTGGCCGCGGAAAGAACTTCCGACACCTCTTGCGAGACCCCATGTCACAAAATGGCTATGTCTCTAGGAGCCATGCATGCAAGTTCAGTGAACGTAAGTCCGGGTGGACCAGTGAACCTTCCTCCTGAGACAAGAGATGGGAGCTGAAGGGCAACGGGACCGGAGGTTCCCAGAACAGCTCTTGTGAGCAAGGAACCAGATCTGCCTGGGCCAGAAAGGGGCTACCAGGATCAATGTGCGTGCTCCTGCGCAGTTTGAGAAGAACTCTCTGGATCAACGGGAAGGGAGGGAAGGCGTAGAGGAATCTGTTCGCCCAGGAGAGGGACAACGCGTCTCGCCAGAAAACACCAGGCCCTGGATCTAGCGAGCAGAAATTGGGCAGTTTTGCGTTGGATGGGGAAGCGAATAAGTCCAGTTCTGGAGTGCCCCATCGAAGAAACAGATCCTCTGCAACCCCTTGAAGAAGTTCCCCACCATGGACCCTGGCCTGGGAGCGACTCAGGCCGTCTCGTTGTGTTGTCCACTTCGGGAACGTGAATGCAATCAGATTCGCACGTGTTGGATTACCAATCCCACACTCTCATCGCTTCCTGCAAGGGGTAAGAGTGTGCCTCCTTGTTTGTTGAGGTAATACATCACCACCGTTGTCTGTTTGGATCATAAGAGTAATCAGCGGGATCTCTGACTGGAAGGCCTGCAGGGCATAAAGGACCGCCCTCATCTCCAAAATGTTGATGTGAGATGAGCTTCTTGAGGTCCACGTTCCTGGGACCTCACCCGTTCAGGTGTGCTCCCACCCCAGCCCTGAGGCATCTGAAAGGATCGCCTCCAGGGCGCGGCGCTGAGAAAGGGACACCCGCAGAGGCGCTCCTGGGTCTAGCCACCACTGCCAGTCTCGAATCACGGCATTTGTGATTCTGACCGATGCTGCATGTGGTCTTGCCTTTGGTCCCATTGCACCTGAGCATCCACTGAGTTACCCGCATGTGGAGCCTTGCCAAAGGATGGTCGAATGGCCGCAGCCATGTGTCCGAGCAGACGAAGGACCAGCCTAGCAGGGACAGTCTTCTTCGCTGAGAGATCCCTGATGAGGGATCTGATGCGTTCCTCTCTGTCGTCGAAGAAATGCTCTCCCCTGAACGGTGTCCAGAACTGCGCCTATGAACTGCAGCTTCTGCAATGGTACAAGGAGAGACTTCTCGTAATTGATTATGATGCCCAGAGACCGAAACAGAGCCTGGGTGCTCTGGATAGGCATCAACAACGCCTCTCTGGAGGCGGCCATGAGAAGCCAATCGTCCAAGTACGGAAACACATAGTGGCCCTGTCTCCTTAGAGACGCTGCCACGACTGCCATGCATTTGGTAAAGACCCTGGGGGCCGATGACAGTCCGAACGGAAGAGCTCGGAAGTGGTGGCCGAGGAACTCGAAGCGCAGGAACCTCCTGTGCACTTGAGCTACGGGGATATGCAGGTATGCGTCCTGCATGTCCAGGGACGCTAAGAAGGCGTCCTTCTTTAGCATGGGAATAAGACCCTGCAGAGTCACCATGCAAAATAGTTTGTAGGCGACCAACATATTGAGGTCGCTGAGGTCCACGATTGGACGGAGGTCACCTGTTTTCTTCGGAACCAGAAAGAAGTGGGAATAGTATCCGCACCCTCTCTGGTTCTCTGGGACATACTCTACCGCTCCCTTTTGCAGGAGCGCAAGTATTTCTTGCCTGATAAGCAATTTGTGCTGACCCGAGTAATGGGAGAGCAGAGGAGGCCTCGAGGGTGGTTTGTCTGCGAATTCCATAAAGTGGCCTTTTTCGACCAACTGAAGAACCCACCTGTCGGTGGTTATGGACTGCCATCTTGGCAGGTAATGCACAATACAACCCCCGACCTTGATGTCCCGTTGATCCTGAGGGGCGGGGGCTGGGAAGGAGTCAGGCTGTGGCGGCGGAGGGGCCCGAGGGCTGAGCCAGCTTAGCTGGATGCTGACTTCGGCCCACGGGCGGTCTTCCCTGGGCTCTGCGGGAACCGGAGCCCCTCTGTTGTGGACCGGTGTGGGACTGTTGTCTCTGTGTCAGTCCACGAAAATGGCTTCGATTCCAATGAAAGGAACTGAGCCTCGGTCGGTACATTGCCTTGACCGACCTCACCGCCTTCCTGGCCTCTTGGAGCTTGGTGAGAACCTTCTCAGAGGGTTCACCAAAGAGAACTTCTCCTTCGGAAGAGGCGTCCATGATGTTCTTCTGGACGTCCGGGGTAAATCCAGAGACACGGAGCCATACGCCTGAAGCTGCCGCTCTGGCCGAGGAGTCCGCGGAATCATACGCAGCTCGCAGCACCTGGGTTCCCACGTCCAAACCCATACGGAGGAGCTGCAACATCTCCTCCTTCTGCTCACCTTCTGGCAATTTCTCCGCCAGATCCAATCCCTGGTCCCACAAGGCATTTTGGAACTGCACCATGTGGGTCAAGTAGTTCAGGGATCTGATGGCACAAGTAGCGGAAGCATACGTGCGCCTGCCCATAGCGTCCAGCTGTTTGGACTCTGGGTCCGGTGGCAGTGTGCTCAAATGTTGCGGTCTCTGGGATAGGTCATGAGAGGCTGTTATGACCAGAGAGTCGGCCAGAGGATGTTGAGCCAAGTACTGGTACTCCCTAGGAGCCTTGTACAGGCGGTCAGCTTTCTTCGGCATTGCCGGGAGCGAGTGTGGACGCTTCCACGCTGCCCTGGTGATGTCCACAAAAGTGTCCACCAAGGGTGGTACCACCACAGGCTTAGGATCCTTCTGCCGAAGATACCTAACGAGGCGTAGTCTCGCGGGGGTCTAATTCTTCCGCACCCCAGCCCATGTTCTCTTGGATGTGTCTCATGATCTCTGAGAACGATGGGTCATCCGGAGGAGATCTAGGAAGCTCACGTGGGTCCGGAGAGGGGATGTGGAGGGGAGAGGGGGATCTGGATCCTGCCGAGAACTCCGATCCCGTATCCTCCGTCGAAGGCGAATGACAGCATCTTCTGGGTCTCTTAGGACTGGGTGACCCTGAAGAAGATCTAGACGGAGGTCTCCTTTTATCTGATCTCCCCCTTGGAGGGTCCGTAGGCTCCTGGGGGAGAGGTATTCGGCCTGCTGCCCCGGATGGAGAAGGGGTCGCAGGTGGCGGAGGAAGAGGAGGTGGTGTGGGAACCATATCCCTTTTAATGGTATCCCACCAGGAAGTAAAGAGCTCCTTAACCTCAGAAATGGAAAGGCCTGACGACGGACCAGGTGCCGGGTGGCCGGGCGTCGGCTCCTCAGGGGCCTCAGGTTGTGGGAAGGGTTCCCTGGGAGGTGCGACAGGACCGGGTTCGCCCGTCTGGTCCTCGGGCTGCGTCAACTCCTCCTCCGTGATAGTCTCCTGACCGACGTCGGTAGGAGGCGTCGGGGTCCTCTTCTCTACACGTACAGATGCGGACGTTGGCCCCCCTGCCGACGACCGAGAGGGCAAAGGCCTGACCGGCGATGGGCATCTGGCAGTCGACGGCTCCTGGGACCTGTGATGAGTGGCCGACGTTGGGTCCGACGGCTTCTTAAGAGAGGTAAGCTCCTTGGTCTTCTGCTGGGGAGGAGGAGGCAAAAGGAGGCAGACCTGACGTCGGGTTCGGAATGGCGGGAACCCGACTTGTGGTGATGACGACGGTCCCTAGACCTAACCAGGGCTTTGGAAGAAGATGACAAAGAGGGCCTGGAGGTCTTGGCCTGTGAGGAGGAAGAGGAGCCCGAAGGTTTCTTCACCGCAGCGGGGGGAGGCTGAGAACGGGCCCGGGAGGGCGAACGGTCGGACCGGGAGCCGGAACTACGGGAGTCAGAGGCCCTAGACGGGGACTTGGATGGAACCCTCTCCCTGTGCTTTTCAGAGTGTTTCCGGGCCTTCTCTGCTGAATCCCCCCTTGGAGGTGTCCATGGCCTTAATCTTCTCCTCGAGCAGGAATGCCTGCAGGGCCTTCTGGCGACGGACCCGGGTCCGGCTGTTGAACCCCTGGCAGAAAGTGCAGGACTGGGTGTCGTGGTCTGGGCCTAGGCACCGGACACAGGCCGAATGAGAGTCCTTGAACGGGATTTGCTTCCCACAGGCACACTTTGAGGGATGGCCTTCAACGGAGGTTGGAGAGGACATCAGACAGCAACTGAGCCGAAGAAATGACGTTTTCCGAAGGAAAGAACTTAACACGTCGTCGGCAGCGCTTTAAACGATCCGAGAAGGTCGAGAACATACAAGTCAGCAGCGGGGAAAGAACTGGGGAAACTGGCGGGACCGCCCCTTATGTACTACGCCGGACGCCGGAGGCGGGCCTGACGTCGGGTGCGGTCCCCGCTGAAGATAGCTAGCTAGAAGAATTCCGTGAGGTCCTGACGCCTGCCGGCTTCAGTCCTAATGGTGTTACCTGCTGCAAGAGCTGTATCTCGAAGTAAGATCCAATGCTATTCCCAAACTTGGATTTCCGTATGGCAGAGAACAAGCTTCCTCCAAGCCACGAGGCCAGTATGGCAGAGTGACATATAAAAGTTTTTCTCCCATCCAACCGTCTCCGCCAGCTTACTTTGTTCATGCCTGCCCCAAGCGCTGACCCCTATCCCGGCGCGAGGTCAGGCTTCCCAACCCTGCGTGAACATAATCTAGTTCTGTTGGAACAGGACAGGATAGCCGTGTGTGGGCATGCAGGTGACTGATGTCATCCTACCGTTCAGACAGTTCCTTGCTCCCCCAGAAGGAAGTGCAGATGTCCAATGTCATCATGAGGCACGCCATGTGTTCAGGCCTCCAAGCCACCAGTAGGGGTTAGGCATTCTAGGTTCCACCCCCCCCCCCAAACACCCGGAGATCAGTCCCATGGATGCTCAATCCTCCTCCTCCAGGCTGACCCTCAGACACCCGATTTCACTTCCAAACCCGGATAGTCAGCGCCACAAGTGGTAACGCTGTCGCTGTGCCACTGGGCCGGCTATTTAAAGAGGTTCATGAATGGTACAAAGGAACAGAGAAACCCCTCTGACTTGCCTGACATATGGGATTTTGCTCAACTGTACAGAGGGACAACATGGTTCCATAAATATGAATTATATCTAGCGCTGGAATTATGTTCTTTGGGGGGAGGGGGGGTTAGGTGACACGGTTGGGCAAGACCCTGTTCCATTTTTTATGCAAGGAGTTAAAAGCAAGCATCTATTTTGTCCTCTCCTGGTCCGCCTCTTGTCTGTCTCTTGCCTGCCTGATTGCACAACCAACTTTTTCTTGTGGCACCTAGGAAATGACCGCTCTGATGGTCCCACAATTTCCCCCGTTAACTGCCCTTCCTTCAATTGCAATTTCTATTTCTATTTCTTCCTCTCTTTGCTTCTCTGTGGTCAAAAAAAATACGTAAATTTTTATGTGAAACTGGGATCTCTTAGTTTAAAATGTGTATAATTATACTGCTGAAATGGCTGCAGAAAGCTAGTTGGGTTTATTAGAAAAGATAAACTGGAACACAGTGGGTTGACACTGAGATGCATTTTGACCTCCACAAGCTTGTTTACAGAACTGTCAACAAGAAACTAGCTCTGGGATAAAATTTATTATTTTGCTGCACCTGTTAAGACTAGATGTGCTCTTCAGGCTGACCTCAGGAAAGAAAATGACAAAAGTGTTGATAAGTTTTGTGAAAAACAGGAGATGTAACTTACAACAGGATTCAGGGTATGAACTGCCAGACAAAAACATCTTATGAACAGAGCAATGCTTTTCGAGACATGGAGGCTAAGATGGAGGATATTTTTGTTTGTACTACCCTTTATGAAGAGTTGTCCTGTACAATTTTGTGTTTTTCTATTTAATAGTTATTGATAATAATAAAATGTTACTTGCAAATTTTATAGATTCTCCTCGTCTGCCTATGCTTCCCGGTATGCCTCAGATGGGCTTGACCCCCACAGCTTACAAGTGATCCCTGTATCACTCTAATCACTGACACCAACTTATAATGGAAAAGGGGTTGTGCATCTTTTAAAACAAGGAACCCACTGGGTCACAGCCATCCCCTTAGTTCGTGAAGTGCAATATCAACTGATTACATCACAGCATAAACAGTTCTCTCCCTGAATTTCATCTTCTGCTTACAAACAGGCCTCCATGCACAAACATACGAGTATAAAAGAGGTCTCAGGCCAAAAAGGTGGGCATCTGTGTTTCATCACAAGGGTATTAATGTTACTGTTAGAAGAGCACCAATGATTATAGAGCAATCAGAACCTGTCATAGAACCTCTCATCCAAGGTTTGGAAAGATTTTCAGACTGTAGGTGTTGATCTCATGTCAAACATTTTCACCTTTGTTAGAAGGATTCTTTCTAACTAAAAATGTTCCAGTTCTGTCCCTACCACCTCAGGTGTTGTACTGCTGTTCTGTCCCATCTCCTTCATGACCATTTCTGCTCCTCCTGCTTCTGGGGCTGCCCCAGCTGTTCTGCCGTGCTTCCATCATGCTGCAGTTCTACGCTACCATTTTTGGTACTGCCTGGCATCCATCATGCCCCAGTTCTGGCACTGTGATGCTATTTTTACCCCAACCTCCTTTATACTCCTGTTCTGCACTGCCATCTCAGGTGCTGCACTGCTGCTCTCTCCTGCATCCATCGTGCCCAGGTTCTGCCCTACCAACTCCGGTGATGCAGTGCTGTTCTGCCCTGCATCTATCATGCCCAAAGTCTGCCCCCACCACCACTGGCAATGCCCTGCTGTTCTTCCCTGCCTCTATCATACACCGGTTCTGCCTGACCACCCATGGTGCTGCTCTGCTGTTCTGCACCCACCTGGTGAGCTCCCATGTCTGGCGGGCTCTCTTTCTTCTCTTTGTCTTTCTTGTCCTTCTTGTCTTTCTCTTCCTCCTTGTCTTTTGTGTCATAGTGTTCACTGCAGATGTGGAGCAATTGTTGCACTTTCAGCACATTGCCGGAACCTGCAGTACAAAGGATTAAACGCACACAGTTGAAACCAGCTTAATCTTCACTCTGCTAGAACAGTCAGTGGTGATGAAATAGGTCAGGAACCACCACCTCCCAAACTGCCTATACTTAAAATCTGTATATCAGTCCTTATTTGGATAGTGTTCTTCCTTCATTAAAAACTAAGCAGCCCCCCCAAAAACAGATATCCAATTTAACAACTCCTCCTGAAATCAAGGGTTACATATGTATCAGTGCCAGACAACACTGTCTGAAGCAAGACCGGCCTGATGTTAGCATGGAGCAGTATTTTAAAAGGAGAACGTACCCGTGCAGAGGTCACATAGCATTAAAGCCCTTAAAAAGCTCTTTCAAATGAGGTAATGGTCTTATCTGTAGGTACCATCAACCAACAAATATCCATGTCTAAGTATGCTTTATATTAAGTCAAGGCAGCCGAACCTTAAGACAGAAAATACAGATTACTCACCTGTAACAGGAGTTCTAGGAGTGGTATATGTTCTTCATCCACACTTACTGGCAGGTTCCTTGCCGCTTTAAATCTTGCCGGAAGGTCTTCAAGCTGGCTCTTCCCACCCACATGGGTGGTAAAATTCTCGGCTCCGCCCCATGACGCCAGATCTAGCCCGCTGGAAGCCAGGTTGCGCGTCTAAGCCAGGGAGGTCGGGTGAGTTGTGTGGATGAACAACATAAGCAGTTCTCTGGGAGGAGGGAGGCAAGGCGCACACCCCCTACTTGGGAAATAAGGACTGGAGAACCGAGGTCCCAAAACCAGCATCCCGGCATGACTCAAAGTCGATGTGGTAGTGGGTAATGAAGATGTGTGCTGACTTCCAGGTAGCAGCCCTGCAGATATCCTGGATAGGGACGTCACTGGAAGCAGCCACCGAAGCAGCGGTATGGCGGGTAGAATGAGCTCTTATCCCTTTGGGAGGCACCATGCCCGCCAACCTATAGCAGAGATCTATGCAGGAGGAGACCCACCTGCCTATCGTCCACTTGGCTGCAGGTCTGCCAGGTGCGGCTTCAGTGTAGGTGACAAACAGCTGGCGAACCTCTTCCCGAACTTCAGCCGTTCAGGCTACCAGAATCACCAGCGTCTTGTCCCTCCTCGACTTGAGAAGCACCTTGTGGATCAAGGGAAATGGGCGAAAGGCGTAGAAGAGGCCGGGGTCCACGGTCTTGAGAAGGCATCCCCCTGCAGTGAGCCCTGCTTGGGGGCGGTATGAAACAGCCTCAGCTTCGCATTCTCCCTGGAGGCAAACAGGTCCACCTGAGGAGTGCCCCAGTGGGAGAAGAGATCGTGTACTACCTCCGGCAGGAGAGACCACTTGTGAGATGCAGCACCTATCCGGCTTAGGGCATCGGCCAAAGTGTTGGAGGCTCCCACCACATGGATGGCTAGGAGATCTGCCTCCAGTCTGCTCACGAGAGACCAAATGCGGAGAGCTTCCTTGCACAGAGGCAAGGAGCGTGTCCAGCCCTGGTAGTTTAGGCAGTACATGGTCGTGGTGTTGTCCGTCTGGACCTGGACCACTTGACCTCGTACAAACAGAGCGAAGGTGGTGAGGGCTAGTCGGACCGCTCGAAGCTCCAGCAGGTTGATGTGGCATCGAGACTCCTGAGGGGACCAGAGGAAATGCGCTCTGAGCTCCTCCAGATGGGCACCCTAACCCAGCAGAGAGGCGTCAGTCGTTAGAGTGACCATCAGCTCTGGGCGGACAAACGGGATACCCTCCTGCAGATGAGCCAGAACGATCCACCACTGGAGAGCGTTCCCCATCTCCTGGGTCACCATCACTGGCTGGTCCAGAGGACTGGAGCGCTGTGACCACTGGCGGACCAGTCCCCACTGCAGGGGACGCATGTGCCAGCGGGCCCAATGGACCACGCTGGTGCAGGCCGCCATGGGGCCCAGGAGGCGCATGAAGTCCCAGGCAGGGTGCAACTGCCGAACCAGAAATGATTGGGCAAAGGAGGAAAGAACCTCGATCCTGTCCACCGGGAGCTGTGCTCTGGCTCAAGAGTCTCGAGCTCTGCCCGATGAACTGAATCACCCATGCCATATCAGTTCCATGGCCTCATTGATGAGGAGGCCAATCTGAGAGCAGACCAGGAGGGCCAGATCCCTGGACCACTCCACCTCCGGCTTGGAGGAGGCTGCAATCAGCCAGTCATCCAGGTAAGGGTACACCCGGACCCTTCGGCGCCGCAGGAATGCTGTCACCACTGTCATGCATTTGGTGAAGACAAACTTTCCACCCGGAGTAGTCCAACTTCTTGGACTCCTTGTCGGGAGGCTTGTCCACATCCCGAGCCTTCCCGGAACGCCGGAAAATGCTGTTGTTCACGAGCCCCTCTGCAGAGAAGTGCTCCGAGAAACCAGAGAGTGAACCGGTGGGAACTTCATACTTCCAAGCCATCCTGGGCGAAAGTGCTGGACAAGAAGCTGGCCGCTGCCATAGCTCCAGGGCCGGGCCAACAATGGCTTCGGCCACCGGAAAAGCCTCCATGGGGGAATCCCCTTGGTCCAGTATCTCCATGAGAGGATACTTGGCCCGTTTTGAAACAGGTTCGAACTTCATCCCAGTGGACTCTGAGATGAACTGAAGTATTCCAAGAAACGAAGATGGGCTCTCATCCATGACTGACCCCCAGTGGATTCCAAGTCAAGCGGCCTGGAGAACAAGGAGTCATCATCATCAGACTCCGAGAAGTCTGCGATCAGCTGCCGAGTGCCCGAGCCACCCTCCACCTGCCGAGGTCGATCGGGAGTGAGGGTGACCGGCAACCTATGGGGCAAACCCTGACCCGACCGAGAATCCTTGGTCAGGGCCCCAATCTTCGGTTGTGGAGGCGGAGGTTCCACCACAATGGGTGGCGCAGACAGTTTCAGCTGAACAAACGGTGTCGGCTTAGGCTCCTCTACCACTACGAGGGGTTGTTTCGGCCGCTCCGGTGACAGCCACTTAATTGCCAGGGAAGGCAACAGAGTCGGCTTATTCTCAGTCAAAGGAGCTGCTGCCATTAGATCCTCACAGCACTAGCGCAATTTGGCTGGGCCTATCCTCCGAAGAGGACGAAGATGAGGATGAGCGGCGCTGCCGCTTTCCACGGTGCCAAGACAGAGACCGCCGATGGCGGGATCGGCTGGACCAGGAAGAGGTCCAAGACTGAGACATTTGGTGTTTCCGAGGGTGGGTCTGAGAGGGGGCAGGAGAAAACCTTTCCTCCCTCGGTTTAGGGACCTTAACCGGGGACTCCAGCACAGGCAAGTCCTCGGTTTCCACCGAGGGAACCAGTGAAGAAGGGTTGTCGGCTTCTCCAGTCGACAGCACGTCCGACGGGTCGAGAAAAATCTCGACTGCGTCAATGGGTATCTCGGTCGCTTTACCTGACGGGGACACCGTGAAGCCAGCAGCCTTAGTCGCAACCTCGACTGAAGTAGAGTGTCGACTATCCGGGGAAGGGGACTTCTCCTGCTCCTACGAACGTCGACGGTGGGACTTACCTTTGGGGTCCTTTTTAGACAGAGAGGAATGTCCTGAAGGCCCTTCTCCCTTGGTGGAGAGGGACTGGCAAAGCTCCTTGAAAGAAGCTGTGTAGGAGGAGCCCAAGGAAAGCAGGATAAATGCCATGACCGAGGATGATGATGACGCGGCCAGGGCCGCCTCCTCCTCAAGGGGGATCATCTGCTCCAGCTGTTCAGTCGGAGCCATGACATGCAGCCAAACGGGCCTCCTTCGACTTAACGGAGGATAACTTTTCTTGGTCACCCCAACAGCAATCGGGCAGCGCGATCCTCCAAGACCGAAGCCGAAAAGGATTTGCACAACTCACAAGTCTGTGAGTCATGGCCGAGTCCAAGGCAATAAACAAACAGAGTGCAGGTCGGTCCAGGACATCATCTGCCAGCAGGGGCAAAGATGAAATCTGGGAGGAGATTTGTCCATCGCAGCTGTGAGGGAAGATAAAGATTGAAGTTTTGTAAATTTTAAAATAAGTTTTGGATTAACTGAAGAGTTTGGATCCAGGTTTAAAACGCAGAGTGCAAAGGATGGAACCCGAGCTTCCAAGCGGTAAGGAAGATCTGGCGTCATGGGGCGGAGCCGAGAGTTTTACCACCCGGGCAGGTGGGAGGAGTCAGTTTGAAGACCTTCCAGCAAGATTTATAGCGGCAAGGAACCTGCCAGTAAGTGTGGATTGAACACATTCACGTCCCTAGAACTGATGTCCGTTGTGCAAGCTAAGCTGTGTGTTGAGCACAGCTTCCCAAACGGTGACATCCCTTTCCTCAAGTCTCAATGATATGGCTGTGATTTTGAGGATGATTTATATATGGTTATCTCCAGAATGCGGACACCTACAGGCAAGCCCAGTATCTTACTTAAAAGAGCTAGTTATGGACTTCCAGATATTGAGGGCCACTGCACACCTCTGTTCCCCTTCAAACCTTTCGCTCCAGATGTTGGAGAGTTCTAGCTATATGAAGTACTGAGTCTGTACCTTCATTCCCCCTAACCACTACCACAGTGCAAAAACTGACTCTCCAGATGTGCTAATCAGAATTTGGAACATCATTAATGCTTTGTGATCTAAACGGCTGAGCCGAAACTGTAAGTACTGGAGCCTATGGTCTCAAAGTGCAGCAGGAGATAGTCTACAAGACTTGTGTAGGGGAAAAAAGTGGATTGACCTTGCTATCCACTTTTCTGTAACTTGGCAGCCTAAAACAGACTAATTTTCAACAGGATTGCTGGGATGCATTTGGTGACTAAAGGCAACAGAATGGATTTGGGCTGGAGATGAGCTGCAACATGTTCCCCTTTAACCAAAACCTAAGAGGAAAATGTTTTCTACAA
The DNA here is from genome assembly GCA_016271365.2 of Neoceratodus forsteri. NCBI lineage: Eukaryota > Metazoa > Chordata > Ceratodontiformes > Ceratodontidae > Neoceratodus > Neoceratodus forsteri. The sequence continues at coordinate 819,964,345 of CM028137.1, read as the reverse complement.
GACCCTTGTACACAAGCTACCGTGTTGAGGTGGAGAGAGGTTATTAAACTGGGTATATGAGCTCAAACTGGCTCGTTTCTGCTTGCTGGCCTGCAAACACGATTTTGTTCTGGCTGTGATAGATCATTCCTACAGACTCTGGGTGAAGAAAGGGCTTACTGCTACATGGCAATTCTTTGAAAAGGAGACTACGTACTTTCCTAGACTCGAGACAAAAGGAGGCTTTAACCAAAACATTTTTGCAAGCCCGTGGTTTTCTATTGTCAGAACATCAAATGTGGCATTAAACATGACAAGCCTGTCTTCTTTTGCAGCACTGACTTCATTTACTAAAGGAGAAGGGGAGGTTTTATTCAATCTCTGATATTCATAGAATATTGAGAACCCCTGACTCAATCAGATACATCAGTGGTGACTTCTAAGTGGGAAACAGAAAACAAAGATTTATCCCAAGTAAGAAATGGCTGCAGATCTGTCAGTTCCAACACACTAATGGTTCCCATGCCTGGTGCAATGACAGTGAAGAAAAAAATTACTAACCACAATAATATTGTTTCTTCCAAGAGATCTCCCAGTGTGATTAGACATACAGTATGCAGTCAGCCCAGACTCTCTTACTGCCTCAGAGCTGTAGTGATGTAATGTGGAATGTATGCAAATAGAATGTTATTCAAACTACTGCCTCTAGGTGGACTGTGTTCCATCCAGTCAGATACATTTTTGTAGCTGAAAAATACTAGACTATCAGAATCAGACAACTCATTCAAAAACAAAACAATAATACCCACACCCTGGTGTAGAGGAAGGGTTTCCAAACAGGATAAAAAGAACACAGAGGGAGAACTAGGCCCCCTAGTCATCTCTGTGTGCATCAAAAAACAGTAAGTCAAGCCAAGGATTAATGGCAACATTAAAGATCAAATTAATCGTTTTTTTCCATATTTTTAATAAAAGCTTAAATTCACATGAATTCAAGTCCCTGTGTCTTGATTAGTGTTTCCTGAAAATGTCATGCTGTTTGGTTTTGTGGTTTTCTTTAAATCAGCATCTGTTAATGCGCTCTGCAGTAACTGAAAACAGTGAACATTTTTCTGTTCCTATCAGTGAGGCCTGCAGTGATGACATCATTTTGGTCTAGCCTGCTGTTCAGCAGTTAAGTCCCTGACTGACTGAAGCAGCTTTTGCACCTCCCAGTCAGAGCAGTCTGTAGAGCTAATTGTTTTCACTCCAAGTTTGTTACCAACCATCTGGCTTGTGTTTAGATAGATTAGCTTAAAATCTATCATTCTGGTCTCACAAAAAGTTGATCATTTGAGTTTCAGTGCTAAACTGAAGTGGTATGAATGTTTGTGAGAAATCATCTTGTCTGTATTACGGCTGTCTGTTCTTTCTCATCAAAACTCTGCAGAGTTTTCTGGCTATATAACACAGGGCTGTTTAATGGATATAAAATTAATCTAAATGTTATTTATTCATAGAAGTAGTGTGTCTTTGATTTAGCCCCCATAAATAGGTTCATGTGAGAACAATTTCGCTTTTATGTCAGATTCACAAACAGGTGTCTGCCCCACACTGCTATTTCAGGAACATGTACTATATTAACTCAAAAAATTCAGTTCTTTGAGGGGTTCTGTGTGACAATACATCATGTACGTATATAACTAGAAACACTATATGGCATCCTGATGCTACTATCGCTTGCACCATTTTAGGCTGCTGCACCCCACTGCCCACTGTCTTCTCCACACAGTTGAAGCTGCTGCAACTTGCTGCCTCCTGCACAAACAGTTCAGGCTGCTGCACCCTGCTTCCCTCTGTTCCCCACCCCCACAGTCAGGGACAGTGCACCCTGTTGCCCCCTGTTCCTGTCTCCACTGTCAGGGCTGCTGTGCTCTGCTATGCCCTAGAGTCCCAGGTTCACTGCCTTCATAGTTGGGGCTGCTGCACCACGCTGCCCCAGGCCACCAAAGGTGGGGCTTTTGCTGCACCCTGCTACCTACTTCCATTGCCCCAAATGGGCAGGGCTGCTGTACCACATGCACCCCATCTCACAGTCAGGGCTGCTGTACCCTGATGCCCCACTGTGTTCCGCCCCACAATCAAGGCTTCTGCACCATACTGTCCTCTGTCCCCTGCCACACCACAGAGCCTCTTGCCTCCACAGTTAGGGTTGCTGTACCATGTTGCTTCCTGCCACCAGAGTCAGATTCTTTGGTACACTGCCCAAACTGCTCGAAAGAAAAAACAAAAAATACTTTATCTTGTGTTATAGGGTGGAAGATAGAGAGTAGCAGGGTGCAGCAGCCTTAACTGTTCAGGGAGGCATCAGGGTACAGCAGCTCAAACTGTGGGACAGGATGCAGCAGACACACCTGCTTGGGACAAGGAACATGGGCAGCAGGGTGTAGCAAAGGATCCGACTCTGGTGGCTGGGGGGGCAACAGAGAGAAACTGCCCCAACTGTGGTGGCAGGGGACAGTGTGCAGCACATGCCCTGCCTTGTCTCGTCTTATGGCAAGTGGCAGCATGGTGCAGCAGCCCTAACTGTGGAGGTGGAAGATCTGGGACTCTAGGGCATAGCAGAGCACAGCAGCCCCAACTGAGGAGATGGGAACAAGGGGCAACAGGGTGCATTGGCACGGACTGTGGGGGACAGAGGGAAGCAGTGTGCAGCAGCCTCAACTGTTTGTGCAGGAGGCAGCAGGGTGCAGCAGCCATGACTGTGTAGGAGGCAGCAGGGTGCAGCAGCCATGACTGTGCGGAGAAGACAGTGGGCATCAGGGTGCAGCAATCTCAAATAGGGGCAGGAAACAGGGAGCTTATGGGGCAGGAGAAAGGTGGTAAAAAGGTGCTGCTGCCTCAACTGTCAGGCAGGAGAAAGGGGCATCAGGATTCCATATAGTATTTCTAGTTATATACATATATGATGCATTTTCACACAGAAACCCTCAAAGAACTGAATTTTGTGAGTTCATACAGTACATGTTCCTGAAATAGTGTGTGGCAGACACCCGTTTGTCAATCTGACATAAAAACAAAATTGTTCTCACATGAACCTATTTATGGAGGCTACATCAAAGACATACTACTTCTTTGAGTTAACACAATTTAGATTTATTTTATTTCCATTAAACAACCCTGTGTTATAGTGCCAGAAAACAATACAGTTTTGATGAGAAAGAACTGACAACTGTGATACAGACAAGGTGATTTCTCAGAAAAGTACAGTTATGTATGAACTTCTAACAGAAGATCTTCGAGAGAAGCTCTTGCAGAAGGCTATTACAATTAGGACTATGCCGCAGGCACTGGGACCCATTGGAAACCTTTAGCTAGTAGTCTCCAGCAGGGACTACCCCCCCCCCCCGACGCCGGCTGAGCCCCGTCAGCTGATGGTATATCGGGGGCCGTCCACAGCCCCACCTCAGTTCACCTGCCAAAGACCTGTTGGTAAGGTCAGCAGAAGGACCAGGCAGAAGCTTGCCATAAATCAAGATGCAAAACAGCTCACCAGGGGGAAGGAGGGAGGGAAAGCAGCGCCTGCTGCAAAAGCTCCTCTTGAATATCTACTGTTATTGAAAGTTCTTACGTAACTGTACCATCTTTCTTCAAGCGAGAGCTCTTGCAACAGGCGATTACAATTAGGACTGAATCCCAAGCAGTCCCAAAAAAAGGAACAGGAAACTGGGAGGCAGCTGTAAGCAACAGTGCTAGAAAAGGGCACCTTTAAGGTAGGAGGCCCTGAGGGTTGAGGCACTGGACGCCACACCTCGTGCCACACCAGTGACCTGGGTTCAAGAATGAGCCTGGGTCGTCGGGGGTCAGCAGGGGAGGGAGAGGATCAAGCGTCCGATGGGCTGCTCTCCTCTCCCGGGGTCGGATCCAGGGCTTACTTGGTGCAGCTGGGGACCTCTGGTGGAGACCACCGGTACCACCAGCACTGAGCTGTAGTAAGAGGGGTGGAGTGGCAGCGGAGGTCAGTGACTGAGATCGAGCAGATGTCACAGCACGTCCGCACTCCGGGGGAAAAACTACAGAAGGAAAAATCCCTTTTCTCAGGGATCGGCGAAGGCACCTCTGCCCCACAGGCCACACTTCCAATTAGTGGGCACTCTGCTCTCTAGGCCGATCACCCAGTGAGATATACTAGAGTATAGACACAGCGCCCTGGGAGGACCCACCTTGGGGGGTTCAGAGCTGGTGGGGGTCCGTCTGGGTGGTGCGAGGAGAAGAAAGTGTCTCAGGTGGGAGGTAGAGCCTGGGAGGTGCAGGCTGCTGGAGAGTTCCCTGAAGGATAGTGCACAAAAAGATAGGAGGCCCTGAAGGACCGCTAAGCCGAAGCCTGCCTTTTGCCTAGAAGCAACATCCAGGCTGTAGTGCTTGACGAAAGTATGCACCAAGCACCAGATAGCCTCTGCAAAGGTGTCTCCGATGGAGACATTTCACAAGGATGCAAAGGAAGTAGCCACTCCCCTGAAATAATGACCCCTAACTGAGCCCAGTAGTTGTTTGTAGTACTCACTGTAACAGAAAACAATACAATTGACCAGCAACTTTGATAGTGTCTGCTTAGACACTGGAGCACCTTGGCAGTGAGGGGCCAAGGCCACAAACAACTGCTCCATCTTATGGTGTGGAGCAGTGCGTTTTAAATAGTACCTTAGAACCCTGTGAACATCCAAAGTATGCAGGAGCGCTTCCCCTCTGTGCGAGTGATCCAGGTAGTATACCGGAAGGTTGATGGCCTGATTCAACATAAGTTAAAACACCAGTTTAGGTAAAAACTTAGGATTAATTCATAAGGAAACCCGGTCCCTGTGAAAAATTCATTTCTCGCTGCTACGAGAATGTCCGCCACCTCCTGGGAGACCCCAAACCTGGATTTGACTAAGTCTGTAGGAGCAAAACATGAAGATGCAGGGACTTGAGGTCCAGGTGGACCAATGTTCCTTGATCCTGAGACAGCAAGTGCGAGCTCAACGGCAGCTGTATTGGAGGTTCCACTGCCAGCTGCTGAAGTCTGGAGAACCAAATCTGCCGAGGCCAGAATGGAGCGATGAGGATCATCTCTGCCCCCTTGGCCAGTAGTTTCAGAAGAACTCTCTGAAGCATTGGAAAGAGAAGGAGGTGTACAGAAACCTCCCTGTCCAACAGAGGGACAAAGTGCCTGGCCAGAAAACACCAGGTGCGAGCTCTCGCGAGCAGAAACTGGGCAGTTTGGCGTTGAGTGGAGACGCAAACAGATCCAATTTTGGGTGGCCCCACCTGTCGAATAGCTGATCTGCTACCAACTGGAGGAGCTTCCATTCGTGAGCCTTGGACCGAGACAGGCTTAGGCTGTTGAAAAAGACATTCTGGACACCTAGGACATGAACAGCAGTGAGGTCTAGGCAGTGTTCCAGTACCCAATACCAGGCCCTCTCCGCCTCCTGGCATAGAAGGTAGGAATGTGTGCCCCTGGCTTGACGACGTAACACACTACCAATGTGTTATCCATCTGGATGAGAAGAAAGACTGGCGAAAGGTCCATCTGACATGCCCGCAAGGCGTTCAGGAAAGCTTGCATCTCGAGAATGTTGATATGGAGCTGTTGCTTGTCTGGAGACCATGTTTCCTGGGATTGTCCGTCTCCCAGATGAACGCCCCAACCGAGACAGGACGCATCTGTCGTTAGAATCCGTCTCGGGGGCTCCTGCCGAAAGGGCACCCTTGTTCCAGGTTAGAGGGGTCCAACCACCAAGAAAGAGTCATCCTTATTGGGTCGGAGACCCTGATTGTCCGGTCCAGGTCATCTGACCTTTGGTCCCACTGCACCCTGGGGATCCATTATGGGACTCTCATGTGGAGGTGAGCCGAAGGAACTGTGGGGATGGCCACCACCATATGCTCCCAGAAGTCTGAGGAAGGTCCTTGCTAGGACCTATGGAGCCATGAATACCGTCCGGGCTACACCCCTCAGATGACCCGCCCCCCGTCCTGTGGGAGGAAGGCCATGCCCTGAACTGTGTCTAGGACCATTCTGATAAATAGGAATCACTGGCTGAGCTCTGGGAAAGACTCTGGAAGGTTCAGGGGGGTTCCCAGCTCTCGGAAGAGTGTAAAGGTATCTCCAATAGTGGGAAGTAGCTGAGCCCTGGAAGTGCTGCAAGGAGCCAGTCATCTAGGTAACAGAAGATGTAATGGCCCTGGCATCTGAGAGTCGCAGCCACCACTGCTGGGCACTTGGTGAAGACTCGAGGAGCGGAGAGGCTGAATGGCAAGGCTCGGAACTGATAATGTCTCCCCTGAAAGTGGAAAGTACAGTTACGTAAGAACTTGCCGTAACAGTAGATCTTCGAGAACAGCTCTTGCAGCAGGTTACACCATTAGGAGTGAAGCCGGCAGGCGCCAGGACCCCATGGAAATTTTCTAGCTAGCAGTATTCAGCGGGGACTGCTTCCGATGTCGGTCCCGTCCCTGACGTCAGGCATAGTACATAAGGAGGCGGTTCCCCAGAAACCCCGAGATCTTCCCTTGTCAATCTTCACCATTCATTACTGCTTGAGTTCAGTGCGGGCTTGCATTACCCTTCTGAGACTTTTTTTGGGTATGCCCAGCGGCACTCCTCAAACGACGCCCTGCATCGCGAGGGCAGCCGTTAGTGCCGCAGACTCCTCCTCTATCTCACTTCTGTTTCTCTCTCCGTCGAGGCTGCACCTGCGCGCGGTAGTTGAAGTTAGGCCTTCTGCGTCATTCAAGCCAGTCTCCTCCTCTTACTTCTCTCGACGCCGTCACCCGGTAAGACCGTTCTGTTTATTTCTACTTTCAATGGCGCCGAGAGCTTTTTGCTATTTTTAGTCTAATTTTTTTCACATCATGTCAGGTTCGGGGGCAAAACCTAAGTCAAAGGTGGGCCGTGCCCCTATGCGTCGGTGCTCCTGTGGCCGGCATTTTTCCGTCACGGATCGGCATGGTGTTTGTCTTCGTTGCCTGGGACCCAACCACGATATGGATGCGTGCAACGCCTGTTTCTCCATGGATCGTCGCGTCCTAGAAGTCTGCACGTTCAAGATCGGCAAGGCCCCACCGACTTTCAGGGGACGGCGTCGCTCCAGGGATTCCCAGGTAAGGTCTCTAGGCCCTTCCTCCAAGTCCCCTCTCAGGCCTATAAGGTCCGTAGAAGAGGAGGCTTCCTCATCTTCTCTTGCCGAAGAGGAAGCTTCTTTCGCAGTGTCGGAGGAACGTCGAGGTCCCTCCCGGGGCCGTGGCGGGGACACCACCTTGGCAGTCTCCGAGCCCAGTGTCGAGGCCCACACCTGCTGGGCCAGGCATCGGTGGACCCTCGACACCGCTTTCCGGCGCCGGTTCGGATCCCGGCGGTGGTCGAGATATGCTGATGGCGCCATTTGCGCTTCGGTGCCGCGGCCGGTTAAGCTCTCCTGGCGGTGCCGAGTGGGGTCCTGGCGCCTATGGCGGTGCCGTGGGTCTGGCCGGCGCTGTTGGGGAACCGGGGCCAGGCTTAGCTGTCGCGGGGGGTTTGAGGTCGTCCAGCGCCGCCTCCGGCACCGGCGCCGTTTCACCAAGGGACCCGGGGTTGCTAGTATTGTGGTCCAGCTGATCTTTTCCTCTTCGGAGGCTGATGATTCAGACGTGGACCCGTCCTGGCAACCTGACTCTTTGGAGTCAGGGTCCCCGGTGGCACCAGGTGCTAGGCAGCCCAGCGAGCCTATTCCTCTGTCCCCGCTGCCGTCCTCCCCTGAGGCCCCCAGGGCTGGGGTGGTCTGGGGTCCCTGAGGCGATGGATGGGCGGAGGTGAAGGAGGGCTCTCCCACCTGGGGGCTTGTGGCAGCTACCGACCTGGTGCTGCTGCACCCCTCGGGGTGGGAGGTGCGCTGAGGTCGGGAGGAGGGCGTTCTCGGAGTCCGATGGGCAGGGTTCAGGCGGCTCGGTCTCTGCCTGCCAACCCCTCGGGGTGTGGCTCGGAGCCGTAGCGCTGGGCCCAGTCTTTCCCTTTTGGACCCCAGGGTCCCCGCTGGTGGCGTTGCTGTGGGCTGCCCTTCTGGATCCATGCAGTCCCAGGTTGCATGGGAGGATCCCCTTCTGGGCTCTTCCAGGCCGCATCCCCAGGGGTACCGTTTGCGACCTGATCTGTTGTCGGGATCCCGCCAGCTCGGGCTCCGTTCCCAGTTCAGAGCCCTAGCAGAGGACAGTTGCCTCTTAGTAGGTGCCCATCTCCCATTCCTCTGCAGCCACCCCCGCTCTCCCAGGCCATGCTCGGTCCCACAGGCCCGTTATCCTGGAGGTGTTCAGAGGTTCTCGTGCCTTCCTTATATGTTAGGTGCATGAATGAGCGGGTTTTTCGCTATCCCCACTGCCGCAAGAGTCCTCTGGACACTCAAGCTCTCCATCATCCTCGTCTCCTCCTCTGAGGAGAGAACCCCTGCTCATCTCTCCTCCGATGCTGATTTCACTGAATATCAGCGATTCCTTTCGAGGATGGTGAGGGATCTTCGAATTTCCTATGTTAGGCGAGACAATACTGAACGGGAGACACGTGAATTCCTTGGCGAATTCAGTGCCCAGCACTTGGTGGTACTAGCCTGGTCTATTTCCTTCCAGGAGGCGTCTATCCGTTCCTGGCAGTCGCCAGCCGCCCTTTCTCGAGCCCCGGCAGACTGCCAACGTAGGTATTGTGCCCCTTCAGAATCCCTAGGTACTCTCCCCAACCCACCCTCGGGTTTGGCATACCTAGAGACTCCTTCTGGGCGCCGCAGCCTGGCGCACGACCATCCATCGGACTCTCTACAGTTCGACCGGTGGGGGCGAAGAGTGTTCTCTTCCTCTAGTGCAATGTCTTGCATTGCATCTCATCAGGCCCATCACACTGCCTACAGTAGGCATTTGTGGTTGATGCTTTCCCAAATCTTAGCATCAATGCCTGATACGGAGCAAACCAGACAAGCTATTGCCCTCTCTGCTATAGGCCTGGAGCTGGCAAGACAGCAAGCAATGGCATCTTATGACGCCAATGAGGTGGCTTGCAGGGACAGCGATCTGTATTAGATGGGCGGCATGGCTACGTCTATCAAGGTTGTCACCCTGGCCCAGCATAGGGTGATTTGCTCTGCTTTCCGGGGCCAGGCTCTTTTCCTCAGAGCTAGGAGACTACTGCAGGGCTTCCTCTGTCTCCCGTCCTCGGAGGCACCTCTAGTTCTTCTCCCCCAGGCTTCTCTCTTGATTAGCCATGGGGTCTTCCTTCTGTTTCTCACCAACAGGAGGCTGGGGTCTTGTTCCTCAGGGTTTCTACCCCCTCTTTTGGGGGGTGAGGCTTAGTACTCACCCAAGCAGTAATGGATGGTGAGATGTGACAAGTAGAGAAGTACGAGTACCTACGTGGTGCCAGTCTTCTCTTGTATCTTCACCATTCGTACAATACCCACCACCTTCCCTCAGTGGCCTCCTACTGGCGTGCTCCCCTACAGTCTGTTCCTCTCCTTCCTTTGGCCTTTATGCAAAAAAAAAAAAAAAAAAAACTTTGTGTTCCATTCTTGGTGAATGGATCTTTTTCCTCAAGGTAAAGAGGACGAAGCACGGTCTGTATTTCACCTATTCTGAGGAACTCTTTCTGACTGCCCTAAAGTGCGACCTCTAGGTACCTTGATCATGTTACGCAGTTCACAGCTTAAGAGACCATGCCCTGGCTCGGCCTCAACAGAAATTTAGATTTCCCCTGGCAGGTATTATTCAGCTCATTCTAGCTGGTGCATTTGCACTTCTCAGCCTTAAGCGACTGCTCTTGCCTTGCCTTAGGGAGTCTGATTGAGTTCCCACTCTATCCTTTCATACAAAGCTGCCTTCAGTAAGGCATAATCTTTCCCCACACACTTCTGTGTTAGCACTTAACAGGGTGCTAAGGGGCATAATCCCCTTCCTGGGTGGGCGCTCTCTTCCGGAACAGATTTCTGCCCTTGCAGTCTATGAGCTCTCAGCTAGGATGTAGGGACTTGGCATGTTGAGAGATCAGAGAATCTGCCCTTGTGTCTGATCTGTGCAGGTGGTTCGGTTGAACCTTCTCTCAGTCCTATCAACAGGGATTCTTGCTCCCTTGTTTTTGTCTCGAGCTTACAAGCCTCTCAACCAATGCTCGATGGGCACTGTTCTCCCTCTCAACATGCTTTCTTTTCTTCTTCTTTTCTCTTTCTCTCTCTCTGTTCCTCCCCTAGAGCCGCCCTGGAAAGGAGACCCTGTGGTCCCTTAGGGTAGGAATTCTCTCTCCTCTGTCTGTTCTCTACCGGCTTATGCCTTTTTCAGTTTATATCCTTTCCTTTTTCTGTCCCTCGGCTCTCTTGCCTCGCTCTCCCTTTTTCCTTACCCTTTGTTTTCGCCTCTCCGGCTACCAGAACTGAGATAGAGGAGGAGTCTGCGGCACCTAAGGCCGTCCCTCACGCATGACGTCGTGCGTCGCTCTCGAGGGCAGCGCCATTGAAGCGACTCCAAAAAAAAAAAAAAGTCCCGTAGCGGGTATGCGACTCCGACACTAACGCAAGCAGTAATGAATGGTGAAGATACAAGAGAAGATCAAGAATTACGGTAGGTACATAATTTTCATTTCTCCCGCTGGAGACTCCCGGCTGCTGGATGACATCAGAAGAGGAAACTGAGGATCCGCCATCCAATGGCAATCAGAAAGAGGCTGTGAACGCCTTGTCCTAGGAGAAGGAAGTTGAAACCAGAATCTACCTCCAGCAGGGATGGTGGGAGGGAAAGTACCTGCTGCAAGAGCTGTTCGCGAAGATCTACTGTTACATTAAGTTCTTACGTAACTGTACTATCTTTCTTCGAGAAACAGCTCTTGCAGCAGGTTACACCATTAGGACTGATTCCTAAGCAATCCTGGAAATCCCACACCATTGGGAGGAGGCAAGGTAGAAATCCTTGAATGACATCGAGCCTAGACCAGAAGTCCCTGAAGGACTGCTAGACCAAAACCTGCTCTTCGCCTCGATGCAATGTCCAGGCTGTAATGCCTGATGAAAGTGTGTACGGAGCTCCAAGTAGCTACAGCACAAATAGCTGAGGTGGATACATTCTCTAAAGCCACAAAAGAGATAGCCACCCCTCTGGTGGAATGACCCTTAACCGCGCCCGGTAAGGGTTCGTTCCGCTTCTGGTAACAGAACGTAATACACTGAATGAGCCACCTGGACAATGACTGTTTTGAAACAGGAGCTCCCCATCATCCTGTGGGCAAAGGAGACAGAAAGTTGGTCCGATTTTCGGTGGTGTCTGGTTCTGGTCAGGTAGTATCTGAGATACCTATGCACATCTGAAGTGTGCAGAAGGGCTTCTCCTCGATTAGAGTACTTAGGGAAACACACTGGTAGATTGATATCCTGATTAAGGGTGAGAGCTGAGATCACCTTAGGCAGAAATTTAGGATTAGTCCGTAGGGATACCCTGTCTTGCTGGAAAACCAAATAAGGCTCTTTGCACATAAGTGCATGGAGTTCAGAAATTCTTCTGACCGAGGTGACGGCAACTAAAAACAGTGTCTTCCAAGGAGAAGACGTAGCTCGCAATCCGTGGCTGGTTCAAAGGGAGGCAGCGTAAGCTGCCCCAAGACGAAGGGTAGATCCCATGGCAGAATTGAATCCTTAATCGGGGGCCTAAGTTGGAGGACACCACTCAGGAAGTCACGTGTCGTGTCCAACTGAGCTATAGTACGTTGGCCTATAGGGACGTAATAAGCTAAGATGGCACAGAGGTGTACCTTAATCAAGGAGTAAGCCAAGCCTGACTGGAAAAAGGGACAGTAGGTAGTCCAAAACCAACTCCTCTGGACAATCCAAAGGCGAAAAACCACGCGCTTGAGCCCACAAACAAAACCTGCGCCACTTCATGGCATAAGTCGCATGGGTAGCCGGTTTCCTAGCAGCAGCAAGAATGTCTACTACCTCTTGCGAGACCCCGTGTCGCATTATGGCTATGTCTCTAGGAGCCAAGGGTGCAGGTTCAGGGAACGTAGATCTGGGTGGACCAAGGAACCTGCCTCCAGAGACAGCAAGTGGGAGCTGATTGGCAGAGGCACTGGAGGTTCCCGGGACAGCTGATGGAAAAAGAGGGAACCAGATCTGCCTGGGCCAAAACGGTGCGATAATTATCAGCGTCGCTTGCTCTCTGCGAAGTTTCAGAAGAACCCTCTGGATCAACGGAAAAGGGGGAAGGCATAGTGGAATCTGCCCGTCCAGGACAGGGACAACGCGTCTCACCAGAAAACACCAGGCCCTGGATCTAGCAAGCAAAACTGGGCAGTTTCGTTGGATGGGAGCGAAAGGTCCAATTCTGAGTACCCCATCTGCAAAACAGATCCTCTCCTACCTCCTGAAGTAGTTCCCATTTGTGGACTCTGGCCTGAGGCGGCTCAGGCGTCTGCGATGACACTGTCCACTCCTGGAACATGAACGGCAATGAGGCTTGTGCCGTGCTGCAAGACCCAATCCCACACTCTCATGGCCACCCTGCAAAGCGGGTATGAATGGGTGCCTCCTTGTTTGTTGAGGTAATATATCACCGCAGAATTGTCCGTTTGTAACAGAAGTGTACCCGGTGGGATCTCCGACTGGAAGGCCTGCAGGGCGTAAAGAACTGCCCTCATTTCTAGGATATTTATGTGGACATAAGTCTCTTGGTCTGTCGACAGGCCCTGAGACTGAACACCGTCGAAGTGTGCTCCCCAACCGAGCCCTGAGGCGTCCGCGGAGAGTGTCACAGTCGGAGACAGTGCAATGAAGGGGACTCCCGCTGAAAGATTCCTCGAATCCAGCCACCATTGCCAATCTCAGACTACGGCCTTCGTGATCCGGACTGGATGCTGCAGATGGTCTTGCATTTGATCCCATTGGACCCTTAACATCCACTGGGTTACCCGCATATGGAGACGGGCTAGTGGTACTGTTGCAATGGCCGCAGCCATGATGAGGGATCTGATGTGTTCCACTCTGTCCGGGGGAAGAAAAGCTTTCCCCTGGACGGTGTCCAGAACTGCACCTATGAAGTGCAGAGTCTGGGATGGAACCAGGCGTGACTTCGCGTGATTGATGATGATGCCCAACATCTTGAACAGAGACTGAGTGCAGTGAATAGCGGACATCAGGGCCTCCCGGAAGGGCGCCATGAAGCCAGTTGTCCAGGTAGGGGAACACGTAGTGGCCTTGTCTCCTCAGAGATGCCACTACGACCACCATGAACTTCGTAAACACCCGAGGTGTCAATGACAGTCCAAAGGGAAGGGCTCGGAACTGATAATGGCGACCCTGAAACTCAAAGCGCAGAAACTTCATGTGCGCTTGGGCAATAGGTATATGCAGGTAGGCATCCTGCATGTCCAGGGACACTAGGAAGGCGTCCTGCGTGAGCATGGGAATCAGACCTGGGAGGGTCACCATGCAGAAGCGTTTGTACAGGACAGAGTCGTTGAGGTCACTGAGGTCCAGTATCGGACAAAGGTCCCCTGTTTTCTTTGAAACCAGAAAGAAGTGAGAATAATATCCTAGACCCCTCTGGTCCCGTGGTACGTACTCTATAGCTACCTTTCCCAGAAGTGCGAGCACCTCCTGCTGTATGAGCAGGGCATGCTGACCCGAGTAACGGGAGAGCAGGGGAGGTCTTGCCGGTGGGTGGTCGAGAAACTCTATGAAGTGGCCTTTCTTGACCAACTGAAGAACCCACCTGTCGGTGGTGATTGACTGCCACCCTGAAAAGTGGTGAGCGATGCGACCCCCGACCTTTTGTGCCTGTTGATCAGGAGGAGAGGCGGAGGCTGGGAAGGAGTCATACTGTGGCAGCACTGGTCCCTGCAGGATGGGCCGGTTTCATGTAACGGCCTCTGCCTGGGGACGACTTGGCCTGGGGCTTTACGCTGAAAAGTGCCCCTTTGTGCTGGCCGGAACATGGCTGCTGCCTCTGTTGCTGGCTGCAAAAACAGCTCTGGTTCCTGCGAAAGGAACCAGGCCTGGATCTGTACATATCGGACTGCCTTTCCCAGAGTCCTGGAGTTTGGTGATGACCTTCTCCGAGGATTCACCAAAGAGTACTTCGCCGTTATATTGGACGTCAAGAATATTCTTCTGTACGTCCGGTGTGAAGCCGGAGACACGGAGCCAAGAGTGTCTCCGGAGACAAACGCCTGAAGCTGCAGCACTGGCAGATGAGTCCACAGAATCGTATGCGGCTCAAAGCACTTGGGTACCCACATCTGACCCTGTGTGAAGAAGATTGCGGAGCTCCACCTTCTGATCGCCATCTGGAAGCTTATCGACCACGTCCTGACCCTGTTCCCACAGGGCATTCTGAAACTGTACCATGTGGGTGAGGTAGTTCAGAGACCTGATGGCGCATGTAGCAGCCGCGTACGTGCGCGCCTCCCCAGGGCATCCAGTTGCTTGGATTCCTGGTCTGGTGGCTGTGTGCTCATATGCTGTGGTCTTTGAGACTGGTCATGCGATGCCATGATGACCAGGAAGTCTGCCAGAGGTTGTTGGGCCAAGTACTGGTCCTCTCTCGGGGCCTTGTACAGGTGGTCAGCCTTCTTCGGCACTGCGGGAGTGGGGTGCGGACGCTTCCACGCAGCCTTGGTGACGTCCGCGAAAGTGTCTACCAAGGGTGCTACTACCACAAGCTTTGGGTCTTTCTGCCGAAGACAGCGGGCAAGGCGCAGTCGTTCAGGGTCAAGGTCTTCAGCATCCCACCCCATGTTGTCCTGGATGTGCCTCATGATCTCAGCGAAAGAGGGATCATCCAGAGGAGACCTGGGGAGGTCATGTGGGTCAAGAGAGGAGATGCTGAGTGGAGAAAGAGATCTGGAGTAGTCCGAGGTGTCTGATCTGGAGTCCTCCCCCGGAGTGCATCAACGCGCTCTGGGTCGCTTGGGACTGGGAGACCCTGATAGAGATCTTGAGGAAGGCCTTCTCCTGTCTTTGGATCTGCCCCAGGAGGTGGAGTCTGCTCCTTGGGGGTTGGTGGTCGTCCTGCTGGCCCCGTAGGTGGAGGAGGGGGCGTAGGAGGCGAAGGAGTAGGAGGAGCAGGTTTAACAGGGACCACATCCTTTCGGATGGTGTCCCACCAAAAAGTAAAGAGCTCCTTTACTTCTTCAATATTCATGCCCGACGACGGGCCTGGTGCCGGTGGTCTGTCACCGGGTCCCTGGGTTCCGGGAAGATTCCCATGGAAGCCCGGCATCCTCGGTGTCGCTCACCTGGTCTTCGGTCAGTGTGGTGTTCTCCTCAGTCGATTCCCTGTGACAAGTGTCCGCCCGGTGAGCGGAGAGAGACAGTCTTCCGCTCCGGAAAGTACAATCCGACATCGGTCTCCTGGTCGACGCCTTCGGATCCGGTGAATGCTCGGCCAGCGACTGGTGTCTGGCTGGTGTCGTTGGTTCCTGCGAGCGCCTGGCCGACTTCAGATGCTTAGCCGACGTCCGGTCTGACGACCATTTCAGGGACGTCAAGTCCTTGTTCTTTCTAGGAGCTGGATCAGGACCTCTGGGAGGTTGGGAAGCCGACCTGGAGTCGGTGTCCCGTCGGGTGGAAGATGATGATTTATGGCGCTCGGAAGACTTGGAAGAGGCCTTAGACAGAGTGGAGAAAGCCGAGGGCCTTGAAGTCTTAATAGGCTGGAGCGAGGAAGAGCCGCTTGAAGCCCGGACTATAACCGGGGGCTGCGACCGAGCCCTGGAGGGAGAGCGGTCCAATCTGGTGGAGCCTGAGCTGCGGGAGTCCGAGGCCTGGTTCAGGAATCTGGACCTTACTTTCTCCCGGTGCTTGTCCCAGTGCTTATGGCCCTTAGAATACAATTCTCCCCTGGAGGAAGGTTCTTGGTCCATCCTTTTTAATTTTTCTTCAAGAAGATACGCCTGGAGTGCCTTCTGACGGTGGATCCTGGTGTGGCTATTGAACCCTTGGCAAAAAGTGCAGGTCTTGGTATCGTGTTTTGGGCATAGGCACATCCATGGAGAGTGAGGATCCTGAAAGGGATCTGTTTGCGGGCAAACTGCCAGTGACCCCAAGTGAAGGAGTTGGAGAGGACATCAGTTAGAAAAACGCAGAAGTTCTGTAGTCATCGTACGCTAGGTAGAGACCGAGAGGCCAATGCTGATGAGTCGACAGTGGGAAAAGAATTGAGGATTCTGGGGGACCGCCTCCTTAAGTACTACGCCTGACGTCGGGGGCAGGACAGACGTCTGAGGCGGTCCCGGCTGAATATTGCTAGCTAGAAAATTTCCGTGGGGTCCTGGCGCCTGCCGGCTTCAGTCCTAATGGTGTAATCTGCTGCAAGAGCGGTTTCAGTAAGATCCTCAGGAACTTCTGATGGGAGGGAAGATCCTTATGTGCATGTAGGCGTCCTGCATATCCAGGAGCACTGCCCTACGCTGGGGGGTCTGTAGCGAGTCATTGGGTAGATCCGGAACCAGTAGAGAGGGCTGGGAGGACTTGGGGGCCTCTAGAGGAGAAGTTTCCAGAAGCTTGGGTTGGTGTCTTTCTCTTAAAGCCACCTCTCTGCGGAAATTGGCTGTGGGTATTTTGCCCTGAGGGCTTACAAAAGGCCGCTTGTAGAAAGGTTTCTGGCCCGCCTTATACACTTTTCGGACAGACCAGATGGCCTTCCCAGAATCTTGGAGGTGAGAGATGCGTTTCTCCGTGTCCTCCCCAAACAGGACGGAACCCTGGAATGGAAGGTCCAGGATCCCGGACTGCACATCCTGGGAGAAACCTGAGACTCTAAGCCAGGTGTGGCTTCTAAAGCAAATGCCGGAAGCCGCCGCCCTCAAGCCCATGTCTGCAGTGTCATACGAAGCCCTCAGGACATGAGTGCCTGTGTCCAAACCTAACTTTGGGATGTCCAGAAGTTCGATCTTTTGTGCAGAGTCTGGCAAGGCCAGAGCCACTTCTGAGCCCTTCTCCCACATGACATTCTGGTACTGTACCATATGCATGAAGAAGTTCAAGGATCAGACAGAGCAGGTGGAGGCAGAATAGACCTTCTTGCCCACCTGATCCAAAAATCTGGACTCAACATCAGGAGGCTGGGAACTGAGGTGTTTAGGCTTCTTAGATTTATCGTGAGCAGCCGTAATCACCATTAAGTCCGCCTCAGGGTGTTCCACCAGGAAAGGCTCCTCCCTCGGGGCTCAATACAGCCTATCCAATTTCTTGGAGACCGCCAGAGTGGTGGAGGAACACTTCCAAGTGATCAGAGGAAGATCCTGGAAAGTTTCCACAAGAGGAGGAATGACCAAAGGCTTTGGCTCCTTCTGCCTCAGGTACTTTGCCAACCTCCGGCGCTCTGGATCCAGATCCTCCCTCTCCCATCCGTTGGGAGGACTGGATGTGCCTCATGACATCCAACATAAAGGTCGGATCGTCAGGAGGAGATCTGGGAGTGTCCTTCACATCCGGGGACACTGGCCTTTCTCCTGAGAGAGAACGGTCGGACCCAGAAGAACTGGGATGTGAACCGTGGCCTCCGGAGGAGGAGGAGGAGGCTGATCTGGAATAAGATAGGGACCTGCTCCTCTCATAAGAACGTCGCCTAGTGGTAGACCAATGACGGCTATGGGACCGGTGATGGCTGGTAGCACGCCGAACGGCTTTCTGACCGGCGTCAGATATCTGACCGCCTTCTACTAAGAGAGCGACGGTGAGTAGTACTAGGAGACCTGAAGCGTCATCAGTGCCAATGTTCCTTGTGTAAGGTCCAGCCACGGGTATCTGCTGGAGTATGTGACCATGACTTATGCTTGGGTTTAGGTGAGGACCCTTTAGGCACAGGAGAGGAAGGCTTTTCATCCCGGCTTTTGTCCTTCTCTTCCTCCTGGGTCGGAGTTAGATCCGGCTGCGGAGGAAGCAGATCTGACCCCAACAGAACTGAAAGAGTTCTGTGAGCTGTTTCTTAGAAAACTGTGAAGCTGCAGATCCCGCCGGGTGGTGAGGTTTGTCCAGTGTCGAAGGAGCTATAGGTGAGATGGGTAGGTCCCTGGGAGAGGACCCATCCTCCTGGTCCTCAGGTGTAGAGGCCCTATGGACCAGTGAACGTTCGGTGTCCGGTAACGCCTTGGCCGACATTCGTCCTTTCTCCTGCACCGTCGACGGTTTAGAGCCATCCGGCCTGGAAACAGTGATCAGTTTGGACTTAGAAGGTTGAGCCGTTGAGGAGCGGTGAGCCGAAGCCGGCTTGGAACCCGACTCCCATTTCCTGTGCTAGGAGGTCTTGTCCGGAGCCCCAGGAAAGACAAGGTCAGGACCTTATGCGACGGGACCAAAGTCCCCGTGGAAGTAGTAGTTGAGGTCCCGCCTCCCAAGATGGAGGGTGGCCGCAAGGGTAATGCCTTCATCTTCGGAGTAGAAGAGGCTGGTGGGGAGACCGGGCCCCGTTTACCACTGCCCGATGTCGGTGGCTTGGCGGAAATGGAAGAGTCTTGCCGCCCTGTAGAGTGTTGTGAATGGTAGGAAGAATGGCCCGAACCTCCCGAGTTGGACCTGGAAGAGGTCTTTTTCTTGTGCAGTGACCAGGAGTGCAAACGCCCCCTTAGATCGGCCCCGGTCCTTTTCGTGGGACTTGCGTTGGTCCAAGTCCTGTTTCTTCTCCTTGTGTCTTGTGGATTGGGAGGAGGAAGAGGATTTTTCCACTGGTGATCTTTGCATCACGGCCACCTGCTGCTTTCAAAAGATGTGCCTTAAGAGCCTTGAGGCGGCAAATTCTGGTCCTACCTGTAAAGCCACTGTCGTGGTTGGGCCCTAGGCAAAAGACACAGGCCTCGTGTTTGTCTTTCGTCGGTATCTGGCGGCTACAGGCACACTTTGTTGTCTTCTTGTCAGTCGAGGAGACCGAAGACTGTAAGATTGACATGCAGTGTGGACGAATTAAGCGAAAAGCGGACTTTGACAAAAAAATAATAAACTTCACTAGAAACTACTGTAAAGTTCTAAAGGCAACCGAAGAGCCAATGGAAGCGGGTCTGCAGCAGGAAAAGAACAGAGGTGTGCTGGGGACCGCCCCCTGATATACCACTGGCCGACGTCAGGGCAGAGCCAGCGCTGGTCCCCGCTGGAGACTGCTAGCTAAAGGTTTCCGATGAGTCCTAGTGCCTGTGGCATAGTCCTAACTGTAATAGCCTGCTGCAAGAGCTCCCACTCAAAGTAAGATAATTCATACCACTTCAGCACTGAAACTCAAATGATCAACTTTTCATTAGAACAGAATGATAGATTTTAAGCTAATCTATCCAAACCAAATGTAACAAACTCGGAGGGAAAACAATCAGCTCTACAGACTGCTCTGACTGAGAAGTGCAACAGCTTCTTCAGTCAATCAGGGACTTAACTAATGAAGCAGCAGGATAAACCAAAATGGTGTAATCACTACGCAAGCCTCACTGATAGGGTCAGAAAAATCTTCACAGTTTTTAGTTACTACAGAGCACATTAACAGATGCTGATTTAAAGAAACCACAAAACCAAACATCATGACTTTTTCAGGAAACACTAATCATGACAGTGACTTGAATTCATGTGAATTCAAACTTTTATAAAAAAAATGGAAAAAAAACAGTTAATTTGATCTTTATACCCTATTAAAGTATTGCTGAACCTGATCAAGGTTTGTAAGGGGAGGTAGGGTGGGAGGTCTAATCTTACTGGGCGATCCCTTGGAAGAACCATATTACTGTGGTAATTTTTTCTTCAAACCCCAGGAATCTCCCAGTATGACTAGACAAATGTAGACTACCAAGCAGTGCCTTGGGAGGAGGGTACAGAACCTACTTAGGAAAAAGGTTCTGCAATACTGCAGTGCCAAACTTTGCATCACTTCTGGACTGGATGTCCAGGCAATAGTGCTTTGTGAAGGTGTGGACTGTACTCCAGGTAGCCGCTTTACAGATTCCTAGCAAGGGGATGTCCCTTACAGCTGCGAGAGAAGCAGCAGTTCCACGGGTAGAATGTGCCCTGAGGCCCCGTGGTGGCTGTCTTACTGTAACAGAAAATGGATGCAGGATACTATCCAACGTGCAACTGATCTCTTTGAGGAAGGCCTACCTTTTCCTCCCTCACTACAGATGACAAACAATTTTGAGTGGGAATCCCTGAGGTCCCTAGTACAACTGGTATAGTAGCCGAGGGACCTCTTTACATCCAGACTATGAAGCTTCAAGTCCCCTGAAATGGATTTGGCTGTGAAAAATAAAGGAAGAGTGATGGGATCTTGGAGTTATCATCTCTGATGACCTCAAGGCAGGGAAACAGTGTGACAAGGCAGCAGGTAAAGCAAATAGGATGCTGGGATGCATAGGCAGGGGCATCACCAGCAGGAAAAGGGAGGTCATAATTCCACTATACAAGACACTAGTGAGGCCGCACCTGGAGTACACTGTGCAGTTCTGGAGACCTTACCTACATAAGGACATAGACAGGGTAGAGAAGGTTCAGAGGAGGGCAACAAAGATGGTGCATGGATTGCATCACAAGTCCTATGAGGACAGGTTGAAGGCACTGAACATGTACTCCCTGGAGGAGAGGAGGAAGAGAGGGGATATGATAGAGACATACAAGTATCTTACAGGGAGGAACAGGGTGCAGGAATGCACTATTTTAGCGAAAAGATGTTCCAGGACTAGAGGCATGGGATGAAGTTGGAGGGAGGGACGATTCAGAGAAATGTGAGGAAGAATTTCTTCACAGAGCGGGTGGTGGACAAGTGGAACACCCTGCCAGAGGAAGTGGTGGGGGCTGGAAACAATCACGGGATTTAAGAATGCATGGGATAGACATAAAGGAATTCTGGAGGTCAGGGGTAAGGGGCAACAGACTTCCTGGAAAACATAAACTGAACTTACAAACTTAAATGGGCAGACTGGGTGGGCCATAGGCCCTTATCTGCCGACACTGTCTATGTATCTATGTATCTATGGATTAATTCAAATGAAACTGTGATACCAATTTGGGAAGAAATTTCCTGTTGGACCACTTTTGTCCTTATGGAAGATGACATAATTAGGATCAGTGCATTGAGCTTGGAGCTCACACACACACTCTTCTTGCTGAAGTAATTGCCACCATGAAGACTGTTTTCCAGGCGACACATTTCGGGTCAGCCGTAGTCACTGGCTCAAAGTGGGGTTCCATGAGTTTGGCTATGCACAAATTCAGGTCCCAAGGAAGGACTGGTTCCCTAACAGGAGGAAAACATATGACAAGCCTTTGAAAAACTTTCTAAAAATAGGGTGTGAAGCTATTGTTCTTGAGCACCTGCAGATAAGTAAGCAGAGACTGCTGCCAAATGAATCTTGAGGGTTGTAGGCCTAAGGCCTACATGTGTACTAAGTAGTCAAGCAATAGGTAAACCTGCCTTAAAAGGATCAACATACTTAGACTTGGGCCCCACTCCCCCAAACTATGCAGGAGTGGATAAGAATAATAAATACGATCTCTGAACTAGAGGAACTCACTTACAAAATTAATAACCAAACTCCCACTTATCTGAACAGATGGACAAGGTGGGAGATTTGGTGTTCCTCTAAGGACATAATGCCCGGGAGATCTTAAAAAAGAGGAGAGGGAGGATATAGGAGAGGCCTCAGGTGATCCAACTTGGCCTGGGGGAGGCTGGGAGGGGAGATGGAAGAAGTATAATAGAACAGAATATAAATAAAAAAGAAGACCACCACATTGTTTTAGATAATATTGTGGACATTAATGAAATGTTGAGATAACAGAGATAGGAGTAATGGAAATCTCTGAATATGAAATGATCTATGGAGATATGTAAGGTCACTAATAGAATGTATAAAAATGATGTACCTGCCTGAATTAATAAACTTAAATTAAAAAAAAAAAAATTTAGACTTTAATTTATTTATTTAAGGTATCAGAATTGCAAACCTTTGAGTCAGAGACTCATTTACAAAGGCTCCACGTCAAAGTACATAGGACAGTGCAGACAAACATACAACAAAGATACAATGACAACAAGACACAGTAGTGGTGAAGAACTCCGATACAAAGTAGTAGCTAAGATTATCAATACAAATTACTTAAGTTTAGTAGCAGTTGTAGAGAAGTCTTATACATGGTATAGCTAGTTATCTTAACAGTTTTCTCAGAGATAACTACCACTTGAGAAGAAGTAATAAAACTAATTGAACAAAGGTGGGACTCGGGGGGGGGGGTGGCATAACACATGTCTTTGCCTGGTGAGGGTACCACCAGATGGAAAATCTTTTCCATTTTGAAGTGCAAGTTGTTCTGGTTGAAGTTTTCCTGGAAACTTTCAGGACCCTAAGGGCCTCTTCTGACAGTTTAAATTGAGTAAATTCTAGCCCCTCAAGAACCAGGCCTTGAGGTGAAGGAATACTAGCGGACCCTGAACGGCTGTTAGAAGACTATATCTTTGGCTGGCCCACCAGCGCAGTGGTTAGATTTCTGCTTGTGACGCCAGCGACCCAGGTTTGGGAATAAACTCAGGAGTCGGAGGGCCGGCTGGGGGAAAGGGATCGAGCATCCTGAGGACTGCTCTCCTTCTCCGTGAAGGGGAGAAGGGAGGGGCGGAGAAGAGTGTCCGGCACTTGACAGACCCCTGGCAGAGGCTGGGGGCACCCATGCGACGGCACCAATGCGTTTTTGGGGCTGGGCGTCACTGCATCCCGGCTCCCAAGGCAGCAAACATGCTCTGGCATGGCGGCCGTTCCGCTCCACCAACCAACCACTGCCTATGACACCCATGAGGACACTCTCATGGCCCCACCCTGAGGGTAATCGGGAGGCTGCCCACAATGTCCGTTGGGTGGGAAGCCCCTCAGCCCCGCCCTAGGTGGTAAGCCTGGGCATAGAAGCGGCGGGTGGACAAGTCCAATGACAAGAGAGGGGGTCAGACCCCCCCCTCAAAAAAAAGAAGACTATTTCTGGGGGAGCTGGATGGGTTGCTTGGTAGACAGGGTGGGTATTAGATGGTACCATGGCTGCCTGGCCCAGTGTGGAGCAACCAGAATCATGGCTGCAGACTAACTCCTGAGCTTGAGAAGTACTCTAAACATCAGTGGAAATGGTAGAAAATCATATAGCAATTTCCCTGTCCAATCCAGGACTAATGCCTCCATAAGCACTGTGCCCAATGAGGGGGCCAGCAGAAATAAAGAGGAAGCTGATGGTTTTCTTTTGAGGCAAATAGATCTATTTGTGGAGTGCCCCAACATCTGAAAACCATGTCTAACACTTGTTTAAAGTTCATTTGTGATGTTCCTGACCGATTCTGCTCAGTGAATCTGCCAGTGTATTGTCCTTCCCTTGAAGATAAGTTGCAGATGCATGCACCTCCAGACAATATGCTAGGGCCCAGATTTTCATGGCTTCTGTGCACAGCCCAGAGGATCTTGCACCCCCTGCTTGCTGATGTACCACATGGTGGTTGTATTGTCTGTCCTGACCTGCACTGATTGACCCCTCAACTGAGGAGCAAAGGCCTTTAGGGAGAGAAAAACTGCTCATCTCTAAGAGGTTGATATGCAACTTGGATTCCTCAGGAGACCAAGTCTCACTGATTGTGAAGTCACCTCTGTGTGCACCCCACCGTAGGAGGGAGGCATCTGTTAGAACCACGGTGTGGTGCTGTTGCTGAAAAGGTATTCCTTGCCTGAGGTTGTCCCTTTCTTTCCACCACTGCACAGCCAGGAGAAGAGTTCTTGTTACTGGCACAAGCTTTGAAAGAGGATCCTTTCTTTGGGACCAATGGGACCTTAAGTGGTATTAGATGTCCCTCATCTGAAACCTGACACCACTGTGGTAGTTGATGCCATGTGTCTCAGTAAAGCTAGAACTGCCTTGCAGTCCTGGGCTGAACCTAGACAAGGGAGTTTGCTAGGGTTAGCAAGTTTGTTAACCTCTCCTGAGGGAGGAATGCCTTGCCCTGGAGAGTATTCAGTTCTGCTCCAATGAATTCCAGCAACTGAACTGGTTCCATCCGAGACTTCTGAATACTGATGAGGAAGCTCAAAGATTCTAGAATGCTTTGGGTGACCCTGATGGAGTCCTTTACCTGTTGATATGACTCTTTCCATGACTAGCCAGTCATCCAGGTAAGGGAATACCATGATTCACTGCCACCTGAGATAGGCTGCCACCACTGCTACACACACTGCGAAAACTCTTGGGGCAGAGGTGAGCCTAAAGGGGAGTGCTGAGAACTGGTAGTGCCCTGAGGGCAAAGTGAACCTTTAGTATTTTCTGTGGCAAGGCCTGATTTGAATGTGAAAGTAGGCATCTTTCAGATCCAGAGATGCCAGTTAATTTCCTTTCTTTAGAGGTGGGAAAACAATGGCAAGTGTTGCCATTTTGAACTTGAACTTTGCAAAGTGTTTGTTCGGGAATCTGAGGTCTAGGATTGGCCGCTAATCCCGTTCTTCTTGGTCATGAAGAATCTGGAGGACATTCCCTTCCCCCTTTGGAAGAGAGAGAGTGGCTCTCTTGCTCTGGCTTGCAGAAGCTTTTTTACCTCCAATTCCAGCAGAATTGTCTCTGCAGGAGTTGAAGGCTGGAACACTCTGACCATGAAGCTTTGGAAACCGCTTGAAATGTAGACAGAGATCCTGACTCACTACCTCCAGGACCCACTTGTCTGTGGTGATGTTTGTCCAGTCCTAGAGGTAATGAGGCAGCATGCCCCCTACTGGAAGAAGGGTGGCAGACTGTTTTAGGCAGTCAGGGGTTCTGTCCAGGCTGAGGTCTGGGAGCTGGGGATGAAGGAGCCCACCTATAAGGCCTCCTGCCCCTGTAGTAGCCTCTGGCATGAGTATAATCTAAAGGCATGGAGACTGGCGCATAAGCTCAGTGGTGATATCCCCTACCTCCTCCTTTCCGTTGATGTAAAAGAAGTGAAGGTTCTTTCTTTTGTGGAATTACTTCTACAGGGTTTTTTTTGTTGTTTTTTTAAAACTCTTCCACCTTTTCATGTATGCCTCAGTCTTGTCACCAAAAGGGAACTGTTTTCACAAGGAAAATCCATGGCCTTTTAACTAAGACTGGTTGTTATGAGACAGGCAAACCTCCTCAGAGACACTGATACGGCCAACAGCCTGGATGCAGTGTGTTTACATCCATAGCCATGTGGAATTGGTATTTGGTGGCAAACAATGCCGTCCTGGCAGTGTCCGTCAGATCATGTGACACATCACCTGGCACTCTGTCAGTTACTGCTAGTACAGAGTTTCTGATATTGTTCAGCATATGCCATACAAACTGCCTGTCTGAGGAGAAGGGAGGAGGCTAAGTAACCCTTCTTCCCCCATGGTGTCAATTTTCTTTGAATCTTTATCGGGGGGGGGGGGATGAGATGAGAGAGGGACTTTAGCTTTATTACAGGCTGCAGTCTATACCATGCCCTCACGGTCTGGGTGAGAGTACAAATATTCAGCAGCAGACCTATCTTCTTATTTTTTTCAACCTTTTTGTCCATCCGGGGACAGAGGAAGGTGTCAGTAGAATTTTTAGAGTGGCTTTTTTAACAGAATTATGGGTAGGAAGGAAATCTCTCTTTGTGGAAACCAGACCCACCATATCTAGAAATTCTGCCGCCTCCTCATCTTCAATAGACTCTTGAGAGGGGAGGCCTAAAGTGTAAGCCATCTGTCTGACAAAAGCAAAATGGGATGAAAAATCACCATGCCCATGAGAAGGGGTACCAAAATCTTGTTCTGGGGATATCTTAGGCTCAGTAGGTCCCCCAAAACTGGGTCCTCCTCTACCTCCTCAAAATAAACTTCCTGATCTTGGTCTGTGGGGACCAGTGGTGGGCCTTGATCCGGTGAACCCAGGACAGAACCTGTAATTTGTATGCCCGAATAACCTGCAGGACTTTAGCAATGTCCTCAGCAGACGGCATTTTATTTTTGTCTGCTGGGAGCTCCTTTGTTTCTTCAGCAGGATGCACAGCAACATGTTTTTCTTTACGTTTCGTTTTAGCAGGCACAGAATATGAAGCCTGCTCGGTGGCTCTTTTGTGTTTACTGTGATCAGATCCCTTATCAGAACATTTAGGGTCTGAGGAATCTTTTGAAGGTCTCTCCCTGGTTTTATTATGAGAAGAAGAGGAGGCCTCTTCAGGGTGCTTAGGTGACACTGAGGTGGGAGCAGAAGCCATTTCTTCTAATTTTTTGGCACTTTTCTTAATGGTTTTAGGACAAAACTTACTGCACATCTCACAGTTAGAAAAAATATGACTGGGACGGGGACCCAGGCACTCCAAACACAAACTGTGGTGATCAGCCTTTTGGAAACACTTTAAACAGTTTTTAAAACCTGTCCTCTTTTTTAGTTTGACATTCCAGAGGTCAACAGACAAAGAAAACCCCAGAAAAGGGAAAAAACAACAACTGCAGTTGGCTCCCTGAGGAGAAAAAGAACCACGATTAAATAAAACTTATATTTGTAACAAACAAGGTCTGTTCCTGTAAGAAAGGGGATCGAATGCAAATTGGGAAAAATGCTCCTAAAATAAGTAAAACTGAGGAACTTTAAGCCAAATTTGTCAAGTTAAATATTGGTCAGGAACTGCTAAAACAGCAACAAAATTGAGAAGGCCTTGGTTCCTGGGAACCAAAACAGAACTTTCAGGAACGGAAAAAATCCCCCAAATAACACTAACTATAAAAAACACTAACTAGAGGCAGAAAAATGAACAAAATAGTGTAATAACCTTTTTAACAAAAACAAAACTTGCAGCAAAGTTGAGGAAAGCTCTTTGGCGCTTCTAGTTGTCTGAATGGAGAAAATAAATCTCGACTGTTGGATGGAACACAGTCCACCTAGGGGCAGCAGTCTGAATAAGTCTAGTTCCACTATTTGCATAGATTCCACATTACATCTCTACAGCTCCGGGGCAGTCAGAGATTCTGGGCTGACTGCATATGTTTAATCATACTGGGAGATTCCTGGGGTTTGAAATGGGCAATTTCCTACCAGTGGTTAGTACCTCATACACAAACTGACACAAATGGATATAAACGGATCAAAGTACAGTTACGTAAGAACTTACCCTAACAGTAGATCTTTGAGAGAGGCTCGCAGTAGGTAAGTACATACAGGACTGATGCGGCGGGCGTCAGGATCCAACAGAAAAATTTCTAGCTAGCAGTCTCATGGGACCGCCTATCGCCAGTTGACAGAACGCTGCGCGGCGCCAGTATAAAGGGGCGGTCCCCCACGCCCACCTTCCAGTTCTTTCCCACCAAAGGCCAAAAGGCAAGACAAGAGAGAAGCAGATATTTCCCTCCTGGAAAAGGAGCTGAAAAAGCTTAAGGGAATGGAGGGCGGGAAGGTATTACCTACTGCAAGAGCCTCTCTCGAAGATCTACTGTTACGGTAAGTTCTTGTAACTGTACTCTTGCGCCGAGAGGGCTCTTGCAGTAGGTAATTACATATAGGACTGAGTCCCAAGCAGTCTGGAACAAGGAGAAGCAAACGGGAGGAGGAAAGCTACTCAGAAGTAGACCCTATGGTTGTGAAGGAATTAAGAAAGGAGGCCTTGCAAAACAGCCAGTTCGAAGCCTGTTCTAAGGCGAGAGGCAATGTCCAAACTGTAATGTTTCGTAAAGGTATGGACAGAAGTCCAAGTGGAGGCTGCACAAATGCCAGCTGCTGACACGTTCATGAAACAAGCTGCAGAGGCAGCGACCCCTCTGGTGGACTGGCCTCTAACTTGACCTGGCAGGGTCGTCTTGTACTTCTCATAACAGAAAGTGATACAATGAGCCAACCATTTCGATAGGCATTGCTTACAGACTGCACTGCCTTCTCTTTTATCTTTTTTCTTCTACAGGCCCCCCTCTGCAGGCCTCAAACTCCTATCCCACCTAGGATCTATACTTAATCTGGGCCCTGAAGACACCATCATCTTAGGAGACATGAACTTGAATTGGCTGACTAATGCATCTGCACCCCTGGTAACCTTCTGTGACACCTATGGATTCTCTCAATTAATCAAAAAACCAACAAGGATCAACCCAAAGAATATTCTCAACAGCACACTCCTGGATATTATGTTTGGTAAATAAGCCTCATCATTATCCCTATGCAGGAGTACTATTCAGTGACATAAGTGACCACTGTCCCATAGCTGCCATTAGATCAACAATCAAGCCACCCAATCTGCAAAATTCCTCCCACGAAGGTCAAAAGAACTTTAATATTTCAGGATATCTCCATGATCTGTGCCACACCACACGTTGGAAAGAATTCTATCTCACAGCCTCAATAGAGACATCTTCAAATCTTAAATGATATAATCTACAAGTGCCCTCAATTCAGCATGCACTCACCAGTGTCAGAACCAAACGCAAAATCCTGTCGCTGGTTCTCTGCCGACCTTAAATCAGCACTGCTTGCCAGAGACAAACTCTGGAAAGGGCAAGAAAACAAAGGACCCAAATGACTGGCTTCAATTCAGAAAAGCCAGAAACTCCTACACAAAACAAGTAAGAAATGCCAAGGCAGCCTTCTACACAGCTGAACTAGATGCCTCCTATCACAACCCTTCAGGTTCTGAGGGTACATAAAAGGGCATCCTAGGTCAAACTTCTACCCTGTCTTACCACCCAAAATTCAATTAAATAGTATTGAAATCACCGACAAACAAAATATCTTGAATGCCTTTAATGATCATTTCACTACAGCTGGCCTGGCTTTAGACTCTCTCCTGCAAACCTATTAAGATCATCACTAAACCTACAATCTACTGAGGACAAAGGTTGCTTCCACATTCTCATTCAAATTAATATTCTTCAAAGTAGAAGACCTTCTACTCCAGCTAGATACCACCAAAAGTGCAGGTGCAGACTCCTGGATCCCTACTTTCTAAAAGTAGCAATGCATGCCTTAACCGCCCCCCTCACCCACCTCTTCAATCTATCACTTGCCACTGGTTCTATCCCCTCAATATGGAAAACAGCTCAAGTGTTTCCATTACTTAAGGCAGGTGATCCCATGGACCTCAATAATTATAGGCCCATCTCCATCTTACCAGTACTATCCAAGATGCTTGAGAAGCTGGTAAACTCTCAGTTAACTGCCTACCTTGATACCAACAATCTCCTAAATCCAGCTCAATCTGGGTTTAGATCTATGCATAGCACCATCTCTGCACTAGCAAAAGTCACAAATGACTGGCAGACTGCCCTAGACAAAAAGAATAATACCTGTGCTGTGTTTCTGGATCTAAGCAAAGCCTTTGACACTGTGGATCATGATCTTCTAATCTCCCCTCTGAACTCCATAGGCCTTGACTCTCTCTCTTAAATGGTTCAGATGCTATCTCTCCGGAAGATTACAACTGGTAAAAAATGAAGGTGATCTATCTACCTCTAAACCACTCCTAAGAGGTGTACCGCAAGGCTCCATCCTGGGTCCCATCCTTT
Organism: Neoceratodus forsteri; assembly: GCA_016271365.2. Classification (NCBI taxonomy): domain Eukaryota; kingdom Metazoa; phylum Chordata; order Ceratodontiformes; family Ceratodontidae; genus Neoceratodus; species Neoceratodus forsteri. The sequence goes on along the minus strand of CM028137.1, from coordinate 819,934,914 downwards.
TGCCATTTACATCAATAACAATATTGATTCCAATCTCTCACTATCTAATATCCACCTTTTTGCAGATGACACTGTACTATCGTGAGCAATCCCTCACCATCAAAAGCCTGTGAGCTCCTACAGTCTGAATTCTCCTCCTTCAGCACAACCTATTAGAAAAGAAATTATTACTAAATGCCAAGAAAACCAAAGCTATGTTCTTTGCCACCAAGAACTGTTCTTCCACTATTCCATCATTCACCCTCCCACAACTCTCTACCATCCTTGGTGAAAATCTGGAATATGTAGACAAATTCAAATATCTAGGAGTATGGATAGACAATAAACTAGACTATACTACCCACATTGAAGAGCTCCTGAAAAGCTAAGACAAAGACTTGGTCTTTTCTATAGGATCAAACACTACCTGACAAAGATTCCAAACAAAGATTAATCCTAGCATCATTCCTGTCCCTCATTGATTATGCTGACTTCTCTATGGTCATTGCTCCCTCTCCCATCTAAACAAATTAGACACCCTGTATCATAGAGCTATTAGATTCATTACTGACCTTCCTCTAGCACCCATCATTGCTCTCCCTACAATGCAGTCAGTTGGACATCCCTGCAACATAGAAGAAAAAAAATGCTGCTATCTGGATCTACAAAGCTCTGACAAACAAACTCCTTTACATCTCAGACTGCTTCTTCAACGGATCACATCAGGCCCTACACCTTGAGGATCAACAAATGATCCTGCTGAAGATTCCTATCACCTGCACCGGTATGGAAGAGCTGCAATCAGTTATTCCCTGGCACTTATCTGGAATTCTATTCAAAAGTCATTGAAAATGGATACACTGATTCCTCTTACATCCTTCAAAAGCTGTACACCAGCCTAATCCCAGATTAGTGCAACTGCTTCCACAAGGCCTAGTCCTCCACACCCACCCTCCACCCCTCTCTCCTCCACCCCCCTCTTTTAAAGCTCATCCATATTCTTCTATCATTCCTTTGGTCCTTTCCCCATCAAACCTCATACATATACCCACCCTTGTGCCATTATCCAACCTTATCCCTAATAAACTGTTTGTTTCTCTCCTTTATTAGGTTTTAGGTTTACTGTCCTTTGCCTTGTATATATGTAAATATGTGTACATCTATCTCACTCATAAATGATTGTATTTGTGCTTATTCAATATCATGTTTTTGTATACAATCTGTAACCTTTTTTGTTATGACCACTCAGGTCCATCTTGTAAATGAGCTATGCTCAATGATGTTCGCCTGAATAAATAAAGATTTTGATTGATTGATTGATTGATTATGGCCAAAAGAGACGAACAGTTGATCAGTCTTTCTGAGATCCTTCGTCCTGTTGGTGTAGTATCTCAGAATTCGGTGAACATCCAAAGTATGCAGGAGGTACTTTCCTTGGTTGGAGTGCTGCATAAAAAAGGCAGGCAACTCTATGGATTGATTCAGCATCAATTCCGCTACCACCTTAAGGAGAAACTTAGGGTTGGTACGAAGAGCCACATGTTCCTTGTGAAAAATCAAATACAGGATTTTTCACATCAGGGCCTGAAGCTCGGAAATCCGTCGAGCAGAAGTAATGGCCACTAGGAAGAGAGTCTTCCAGGCAAGGAACTTTAGGTCCACTGAGGCTGCCGGCTCGAAAGGAAGCAAAGTAATTTTCTCTAACATTAAACTCAGATCCCAAGGAGGGGCAGGAACCCGGACAGCGGGTCGAAAGTGAAGGACCCCTCTCAAAAGGGTCTTAAGAGACCTCCAGCTGAGCAAACATTCTGTCTGCTAAGATAAGAGGACGATAGGCCAAAATGGTCGCCATGTGACCCTTTAAGGATGAATGGCTGAGACCCAGCTCGAAGAGGTGTCGCAGGTAATCCAGAAGTCGGTCAACAGAGCACGAGAAGGGCTCGACATCATTGGAGGCAGCCCAAATAGAGAACCACTTCCATTTCATGGCATAAGCAGATGTGATTGAGGGTTTCCTGGCCTCCACCAGAATCTCAGCTACTCGGGGGATGACCCCAAACTGGGCTTGAGCCACGTCTGCAGGAGCTACGCATGCAACTAGAGGGACCCGAGGCCTGGATGGACCAGGGACCCCTGATCCTGGGTCAGCAAAGACAGCGACAGAGGAAGAGGAGGTTCCTCTGAGTACTGTTGCAGAAGAGAGAACCAAACTTGCCAGGGCCAGAAAAGAGCAATCAGAATCATTTGAGCTCCTTCCGAACAGAGTTTCTGCAACACCCTCATAATCAGTGGAATCGGGAGGAAGGCAGAGACGAATCTGCCCTTCCAGTCTAGAAACAGTCTCTCTCTCCAAAAAACGCCGTGCCCTGGAGCAAGCGAGCAGAAGATGGTAAGTTGTGTGTTTTGGGGTGAAGCAAATAGGTCTACCTGTGGAGTTCCCCATCGTAGGAAGATGTCGTCTACGACCCCCTGATCCAGTTCCTATTCGTGAGCTAGAGCAAATGACCGGCTTAGCCTGTCTGCCAGCGTGTTCTCGATCCCCGGGACATGAGATGCCGTGAGGTGAAGGTTGTGCTGTACTGCCCAATCCCAGACTCGCATCACCTCTTGGCAAAGGGGGTAGGAGCGAGTTTCTCCCTGTTTGTTGATGTACCAGACCACACACATATTGTCCATCTGTACAGCTAGGTGACCGGGAGACAGATACAGATGCAGAGTCTGAAGAGCATACAGTATTGCCCTTAGTTCGAGCACACTGATGTGAAGAGACTTCTCGAGCTTGGACAAGGGGCCCTGGGTCCTGTGAGGACCGAGATGGGCTCCCCAACCCTCGCTGGAGGCGTCCGTAGTCAATGTCTGCGAGGGGGAGAGAGAGAGAGAGAGAGACTGAAGGGAACTCCCCGGCAGAGGTTCTCCTGAACCATCCACCACTGCAAGTCCCGAGCCATGGGAGTGGAGACCAGGACAAGTTGATCTAGGTCATCCACCAGCTGATCCCATTGAGACCGAAGCGTCCACTGAGAGATTCTCATGTGGAGCCGAGTGCAATGGACTGTCGGAATCGCAGCCATTAGCCCAAGGAGGCGAAGGACTGACCTGGTGCTGACCCGCTTGCGGCTGGACAACAGGCTGACCTGGGCCTGGAGAGTGGCCGTCCAGTCCGGTGGCAGGAAGCACTGCCAGAGGTCATGTCCAGGATCGCCCCGATAAACTGAAGCCTCTGGGACGGGATCAGATGGGACTTGGCTTGGTTGATGGTAATACTCTGGCAGGCAAAGACCTGCTGGGTAAGGGGAAAGGAAGCGCAGGAGTTCCTCCCTGGACGGGGCTGCCAGGAGCCAATCGTCCAGGTATGGGAAAACCTGCTCCCCCTGGGTACATAGGTAGGCCGCTACCACCAAAAGGCATTTGGTGAACACCCAGGGCGCCGAGGAGAGACCAAACGGGAGGGCCTTGAACTGGTAGTGGTCCCCCTGGAATGCAAAATGCAGGTATTTGCGGTGGAAGGGTGGATAGGGATATGCAGGTAGGCATCCTGCATATCCAAAGCGCACAGCCACTGTCCCGGCCAAAGAAGGGGCAAGAGGCTCTGCAATGAGAGCACCCTGAACATCTTGTACTCTACGAACAAGTTCAGGGAGCTGAAGTCAAGAATTGGTCTCGCATCCCATTTTCTTCTGGACCAGGAAGAAATGGGAATAGCATCCCATTCCCTGAAGAGGAATGGGGACGAGTTCTATCGCCTCCTTCAGCCTAAGTGCTGAAATCTCTTCCTGGACCAGAAGATGATGTTCCCGAGAGTATGACGACCTTGGGGGAGGGTGTCGAGGGGGTTTCTGAAGAAACTCTATTGAGTGTCCTTCTGCGATCAGCTGGAGCACCCAGGAATCTGAAAGTTATCCTCTCCCAACCCGGGAGGTGCAGGGAAAACCTCCCTCCTACCGGTTCCTCTGGGAGACCCAGAGGCTGTGGGAGAAGAAAGGAGTCAGGTGGTGTGGGGCAGCGTCACGGCTGAAGTACCCGCTGCTTTTTTGGGCAGAGGGGGCTTGGCAGCCGGAGGGGCCCGGTGTTTAGTAGCCCGATTTCCCTGGGGTTTCGCCTTTTGCCGATTCCGCCTGCGAAAGGGACAGTGTTGCGTTTGATGGGGATTATACATGCAGTCCCCAGACTTCAGTGCAGTCCCCCTTCTCCTGCAGATCGATGATAATGTCTTTGACATCACCACCGAAAGCACCGAACCCCGGAAGGGCGCTTCATGAATAGCGGACTGCACTTCCGGGACCAACCCTGACGCACGGAGTCAGGCATGATGCCGTAAGCCTACGGTGAAAGCGAAGCTTCTACCAGCAGTGTCCACTGCATCGTAAGTAGCACAAAGCATGTGCAGACTGGCCGAACGTGCAGAGCAGACGAGGTCAGCCACTTCCTGTTTAACTTGAGAGTCCAGAAGGGAGTCCAATTTGGATTCTACCTCACTAAGAATCGCCTTCTGGTAATCCCCCATGTGACCGACATAATTTAGGTCCCTAATACCCAGAGTGGAAGAAGCATATATCTTCTTCCCGTACTGGTCCAGAAGACAGGATTCTTTGTCAGGTGGAGATGAGCTCAGATGTTTCGGTTTAGCTGTCTGGCCATGAGTGGCGCTAATCACGACCAAATCAGCTCGAGGGTGAAAATCTAGAAAGTCAACACCCTCAGGAGCCTGATATAGCCTGTTCGACTTCCGAGGAAGTGGAGTTAAAGCAGACGGTTGCTTCCAAATAGTGGAAACAAGGTCGGCATGAGGCTCAGTCCAGGGTGGCACCAATGTAAGAGCCGTCTCGGGCAGGTCCAGATGCTCAGTGAGTTTCTTATGCTGTGGATCCAGCTCCAAGGAATGACACTTGTGAACCTCCTGGATTTTGCGTAGCAACTCCGTAAAGGAAGGATCCTCCAGAGAAGACTTCGGAGGAGTCCTAGGCCTGGGCTTAGATGGAGAGCGTGGCTCATCATCCGACTCAGAGCAACCGGAGTTGTCCAAGGTGCCCAAGGAGGAAGAGGATGAAGAGGAAGACTCCCTCTCCCAGCGTGGAGGAGGAACGGACCCCTTGGAAGGTCCTCGGGGAAGCATATCCTGCCCCGTCCTGTAACCAGAGGGCTCACCCCTGGTGTCCAGAGGTGGGGAGGGAGTCGGTCGTCGCGGACATATGGGAACCGGAATCGGCACAGTCATCGTGAAATGACTCTCCACCTCTCTGGTGAGCTGAGCCTTGGCCTCAGCCCACCAGGAGGCCAGAGACTCCAAGTCCACCGGCGGCTGATGGGGCGGTGGAGGAGGAGGAGGGGGATACAGGTACTGATTGTACCCATAAGGTGCGTATCCATAACCAGATGGCGGGAAACCCAGCATCGGGTATTGAGGCACCAGGTACTGCGGCGTCGGGTACTGGGGCAGATACTGCGGAGCCGGTTAAGACGGCATCTGATACGACGGTGCGGATACCCAGGAACCAGGGGGTCTGCTGGAGACGGCCCAGCCGAAGAGCCCACAAGCAGGCCTGGAGCAGGAGGCCCGGTGGGCGGCAAGACCGGCATTGGAGCTGGCGTCCAGGGAACCGACGTCAGGTCAGTCAGCCCAGCAGATGGACGGCCTGACGGGGGTGCAGCAGGAACCTCAGCATTGCCCGGGGATGGAGGAGAAAAATCCCCGGGATCATGCTGAGGAGACCCAGGGTCCCCAGAGGGCAGTGAAAGCTGCAGGGAGCCGGGAACGGCGGACGTGAGTGGACGTTACCTGTAGCATGGCAACTCCCGAAGACACGGTGGATGAGGAGCCCTTATCCCGGTGCTTCTCCTTGCCTTTCTTCTTACGATGGCCTTCGGGGGAAGTGGACGCCTGCCGGAGCTTTTTTAACTCCTTCTCCATGGAGGATATTTTCTTCTTTAGCATGTGGGCCTCCAGGGACTGCTGCCTCTGTTTGTGGGTGGTGGCATTGAATTTAAGGCAGTGCTGGCACTACTACACCTGATGATCCGGGCCTAGACAGAAGAGGCACTGGGAATGGCCGTCTTTGTGCAGGAGTTGGGCACCCCATGAGTTGCACTTATTTTTGTGCTCAGAAGGTGTAGGGGACGACATATACCGCCGAATGCCTGACAATTTTAGTCGAGGAATCGAAAAAGATGGTAAAACTACCAATCAGAGAGAGCCGAGCGCTGAATCCTACTGCGTGAGTCGCTGACATGAGCCACCGTGGAAAGAACTGGAAGGCAGGCGTGGGGGACCGCCCCTTAATACTGACACAGCATGACATCGGTCACCTGACGTGGGGCGGTCCCCCACCAGAGACTGCTAGCTAGAAATTTTTCCGTTGGGTCCTGACGCCGGCATCAGTCCTAGATGTAATTACCTACTGCAAGAGCCCTCTCGAAGTAAGATCTACCTTTTCCATATGGAGACAATGACATATGCTTTGAGCCTTAAAAAGGACAGATGCTATATGTGATGGCACCCATGGATATTTTATTACAATGCTAACAGGATGGACATGTCATCATAAATGTGATGGTTAGAACTAGACCACAGCTGGTTTTCTATATATTTTTTCCTGTGCTTGATCATCATCATCATCATCATCATCATCATCATCATCATCATCATCATCATCATCATCATCATCATCATCATCATCATCATGATTTATGCTGCTTAGAGCAACCTGTATGTTATTCACAGTCTATTACAAGCACTAGTGTTCGGTCTTCTGTGCACTTGTTCAGTACATGAATGATACTTGAGTATAAAAATGCAGCTGGATCAACACACACGTGCAATCATTCAGCCCCTGCATCAACTTGCAGACCCTTCACACTAGCTCCTAGGCCCCCTTCAATAGTATCCTCGCCACTCATGTTCCACCTAGACCCCTCGCTCCTGGGGCTACCTTGATAAGGCACCCACCACCCATGATTCCAAACCGTAGCTTAAGAGACGGCTTTGACAGGCTAATCACTATCCATGTTCCAAATCTTAGCTTCAGGATTTCCTTCAACAGGCAGCTGCCATTTAGGTTTCCAGGCCTTAGCTTCAGGGACTCCTTTGACAGGCTGCCCACCATTCAGGTTTCCAGACATCAGCTTAAGACAATTCTTCGATGGGCTAACCACAATCCATGTTTCTAGACGTCAGCTTCAGGGAGCTCCTCCAATAGGCTAACCCGAGTCCATGTTTCCAAACCATAGATCCTAGGGCTTCTTCAAGAGGCTGCCCACCATTCATGCTTCTAGACCTTAGCTTTGGGGACTCCTTTGACAGGCTGTTGACCATACATGTTTCCAGACCTTAGCTCCTAGTGCTGCTTTGAGAGGATTCCCACCACTCAAGTTTTCAGACCTCAGCTTCAGGGGCTCCTTCAATGGGCTAACCACAATACATGTTTTCAGACCTTCAGTATAGGGACTACTATGACAGGTTTCCATCATTCATGTTTTCATATTCTGGTTTCTGCAGCTCCTTCAAATAGGCTGCCAACATTCTTGTTTCAAGACCAAAGCTTCAAGGATTCCTTTCAGAGGCTGCCCACCATTCATTTTCCGGACATCAGTTTCAGATATTCCTTCAAAATGCTGCCCAGCATTCAAGTTAACAGTCCTTAGCTTCAGGGACTCATTCAACAGGATGCCCATCATTCAAGTTTCCAGTCCTTCGTTCCTGGGACTACTTCAGTAGGCTACCCACCATTCATGTTTCCAGACCTCAGCTCCTGGAACTCCTCTGACTGGCTGCCTACCATTCATGTTTCCAGATCTTCGCTTCAGGGACCCTTTTGACAGGCAGCACTGCCACCATTTATGCTTTCAGACCTCAGCTTCAGGGACTCCAACAAGCTGCCCACCATTCATGATTCCAGAACTTAGCTCTTGGGGCTCCTTCGGCAGGCTGTCTACCATTCATTTCACGACCTTAGCTTCGGTGACTCCGACAGGTTGACCACCATTCAAGTTTCCAGATCTTAGCTTCAGGGGCTCCTTTGATAGAAACACAGACTTTGAAGGCAGATAAGGACCGCTTGGCCCATCCAGTTTGCCCATTTCCCTACCTACAGGATAGGCCACAGATCCTAGTTAACCAACAGCCTATTTCTTCCTACCCCCCACTAGAACTGCCCTATGTCTGTCCCATGCATTCTTGAATTTTCCCCAGTTTTGGACCCCATAACCTCCTCAGGAAGGCTGTTCCATGCATCCACTACCCTCTCTATGAAAAAATACTTCCTCACATTGCCCCAGAACCGCCCCTCCCCCCATTTTTAAATTGTGTCCCCTTGTTCTTGTACGTCTTTTTCTGAAAGATGCTACCCTCTTGGACTTTGTGGATTCCTCGAGTACTTAAAGTTTCTATCATTTCCCCCTCCCCTTCTTTCCTCAAGGGCATATACATAAGCTCCTTTAGTGTCTCCTTGTACGGCTTCTCTTGCAGACCCTGCACCATTTTAGTTGCCCTCCTCTGGAATGCCTCTATCCTGTCTATGTCCTTGCGGAGATTGGGTCTCCAGAACTGGACACAGTACTCCAGATGGGGTCTCACCAACTGTCTGTACAGAGGGATAACAACTTTCTGTTTTTTGCTGGTGATGCCTCTCCCTATGCATCCCAGTATACCCCCAGCCCTTCCTACTGCCTTCTCACATTGCTTGCTAACCTTAAGGTCATCTGATATGATTATCCCCAGGTCCTTTTCCTTTTCTGTTGTTGTTACTACCTCCCCCCATTGTGTAACCTTCCCCTGGGTTCTTGTTTCCCAGGTGCATTATTTTGCACTTCTTTGCATTGAATCCTAGCTGCTATACTTCTGACCATTCCTCCAACCTTGCCAAGTCCCTTCTCATCCTTTCCACGCCTCCTTGTGTATCAACCCTGTTGCAGATCTTTGTGTCATCTGCAAAGAGGCATACTTTTCCTACCAGTCCCTCTGCAATGTCACTTATAAAGACATTAAAAAGGACTGGACCCAGTACTGAACCCTGCGGTACCTCACTAGTAACCCCTCTTTCTTCAGGGTGGACTCTTTTACAATTACCTTCTGTGCCCTGTTGTCCAGCCAATATTTTACCCAGGCTACCACCCTGGGACCCACTCCCAGGCTGGTTAATTTGACTATTAATCTTTTGTGTGGGACTGTGTCAAATGCCTTGCTAAAGTCTAGGTAGGCCATGTCCACAGTCCCTCCCTGGTCTACTACTTTGGTCACCCAGTCAAAGAAATCTATTAGATTCATCTGACATGACCTTCCCGCAGTGAACCCATGCTGCCTTGGATCCTGTGCCCCACTGGCCTCAAGGTACTCAACAATTCTTTCCTTCAGAAGTGACTCCATCACTTTACCTACCACAGAGGTCAAACTGACAGGTCTGTAGTTTCTTGCCTCTATCTTGGTCCCACTTTTGTGAAGGGGAATCACATCCGCCTTCCTCCAGTCCTCTGGTACCACACCATCCTCCCATGATTTATTAAAAAGAGTAGTGAGTGATTTCACTAGTTCCCACCTTAATTCTTTTAGAATTCTGGGGTGAATTCCATCAGGCCCCATTGCTTTGTCCACCTTCAGTTTTAGGAGTTCTTGCAGAACCCTTTCTTCTGTGAAAGGGCTGGGATTGACCCCCCTATCAAGAGTGCTTCTGTTAGTTGGATTAGGCTCTTCCCCCTCCTCTTTTGTGAATACTGAGCAGAAATATTCGTTTCTGTATCCCTGCTTTTTCACTGTCCCCCTCTGCCCACCCGCCATTCATTCTATTCAGCCTCACTATCCCTCCTTTTTGTCTTCTCGCTCGCCTGATGTACCTGTAAAGGTTTTATCCCCTTCTTAACAGAGTTGGCTATCTTTTCCTCAGTTTGGGCCTTTGCTATTCTGACTTCCCTCCTGCTTCCTTCTGCCTTAACTGGTACAGCTCTCTGTCCTGCTCCTTTGTGTTTCCTTATACTTCCTAAATGCTATCTTTTCTCCCGACTTTCCCAGCCACCTCTTTTGAGAACCATAGTGACTTTTCTTTCGTTTGATTTGTTTATTTGCTTCACACAAAGGCTTGCTGCCTCTGTGATGGCAGTTTTGATGATTCTCCATTGTTGCTCCACCCCTCCTTCTAGCCTGCTTGCTAGTGCTTTTCTTGAGGCACTCTCCCATCTTGCCAAAGTCAGCCCTCCTGAAGTCCAGTACCCTCACTTTTGTATGGCTTGAATCTGTAGCTGAGTTTAACGTGAACCACACTGTTTGATGGTCACTTGTTCCTAGATGGCAACCCACTTCTAGATCCGAGATCCTCTCACTGTCCCATTTGAGATACAAGGTCCAGGTTGCTCCCTCACGAGTGGGTTCTGAAACTAGCTGTCTGAGGCCCTGCCACCTGTAGGGCATTGAGAATATGCCCTGCTCTTGGATGTGACTGCAGCAAATGTGCTCAGTTAACATCTGGCATATTCAGGTCTCCATCAACAGTATCTCCATTCTCTGCCATCCTAAGAATGCCTTCCATCATATCCTGTCCATTCCCTTCCCGACATGGGGTCTGTACACAACCCCTGTGTGGATTGTGGTGCCCTTTCTAGTCTCAAGGTGACCCACAGTGCCTTCTCTCCTCCTTGTTTACTCTTTTGTTCAGTTGCTTTTATCCCTTCCTTTACATGAGAGCTCTCCTCCCCTCTTCTCTCCTGCCTGTCTCTCTCCAGGTTATATAGCCTGGTATGTTAACATCCCAGTCATGGTTCTCTGTGTACCATGTTTCTGTGACTGCTTACGATATCCAGGCATCCTCTTCCATCAAGGCCACCAGCTCAGGGAGCTTGCTGCCCAGACTACGGGCATTGGTACTCATACCCTCCATTTCCTGATGGCCTTACTCCTTTTGCCCCATCCCGTCCTTCCTGCCTTTGTAACTTTCTCATTACCCCCTGGCTACTCCCTATACATACCTCTATGTTGGTGTTTACCGTGCCTACCGTGATTTTTTTTCTGGGGGCTAGGATTTCCTGCTCTTTTCAGTGTCCCCTTGGCTGGTTTAGTAACGCCAGTAAGCATTTAAACCTATCACCTAGGATCCTGGTTCCCTCCTGGACAGATGCAGCCCATCATGCCAGTATGAAACACATCACTCCAGGTGGACCCCTCAGTCCCCAATGAAGCCAAATCCTGAGCTCTGCACCAGTTTTCAGCCACTGATTGATCCCACAGTGCAGAACACTTAGCCTCTCCTATCACATACATGTGCACCACCTCTGAGAAGGCTATCATGTGGCTCTTGTCTAAGGCCCCTCCCCAATTCCACAAACTCTTCCTGCACTGCTCTAATCCCTTTCTTAGCCAGGTCATTTGTCCCTAGGTGGACAATGACATCAACTCCCTCCTGTGCAGCTGCTCAGGCAGTCCTGAGGATTCGCTCCCTGTCCTCTCAAGCCATGGCGCCAGGCAGACTGCCACCTCCCTCTCCCTTCCTCCCCAGTTCTACCTTCCTAACAATGGAGTCCCCCACCAGGAGTTGTTTCCTTCCCCTGTGGGGTCCCATGCCACCCTCCTGTGGGTCTCCTTTGTGGAGGTTCCCAGCATCCTCCTTGGTCTCCACTGTGGGTGCCTCCATAGAGGAACCACACTTTGCCAGCCAGAATGGCATAGGAATTGTGGAGAGGTACAACTGGAGGGATGCACCTCTGTTCCACCACCCTCACCCTCCCTGAGCCCACTGTGGTCCAACCACTCCTCTTTCTTGGCAACCTCTGAGGCAACGGCAGTGGCACCGGTGGTCCCTGGATGGAGGAGGAGGTCCCACAAATCCTGGCCAGCTCAGCCTGGAGATGAGCAACCTCCTCCCTCAGCCCAGAGAGGTGCCTGCAGATGGGACAACACCGAATCCTCCAGAACATCCCCCTGAAGACTGCTGCTCCACAGCCACTGCACTGCACCACTCCCATGTCTTATTTCTGGCCCCTTAACTGTTGTTTGGAATCCTTACTCTTTCCTCTGTTTTTTTCTCTTTCTCTTCTCTCTCTACTTACTTTCTGCCTCTGTGTCCTTTAAGCTCCTGACTGTCCTGTTCTGTGACAATATCCTATATTTCTCAGCAGACCCCTTACTTGCTCAGAGGCAGGCCTCCAGCAGCTAGAGGGGCCCAGAGAGCTACTCTTGCCCTTCTAGGATGGTGGGTCTTTGGTGGCTCTGTGATCACTCACTTCCTGCTCCCAAACAGGAAGTTCCTGTTGTCAGTCAAATCCTGTGCCTATAAAAGTACAACTAGCTTTGGGTGGCAGGGTGGGCAATATAGTCCCAGTAGAGAAGTCCAGTCACACAGCACTCCTTCCTCCTGGTGTCTTCTGCCAAGCTACTAACAGAATCTTTCTAAGGCAGTCTTTAAATTTAGCTTCCTTCTAGCTAAGCCACTCCCCCTACTTACTAGATCTTTCTACAAGTAATTTAAACTGCACAGCTATCAAGCCCTTTCAATCACCTGAGATTTACACCTAGATAACTGTTCAGATAACCATTCAGTTCAGTTAACTCAGACAAACACACTATTTTTTTTTTTTGTTTTGTTAGGCTGGCAATATTCATGCTTCCAGATCTTTGCCCCAAGCCTCATATACGCTGCCCCCAACTATGCCTGCAGATTAATTTCATTTGCTCTTTACATAAGGTTCCCACCAACCAAGCCTCTGTGCCTTTCCCTTTAGCTCCTGAGGCAGTATAGCAGAGTAGGTTAAGGCTCTGAGCTGCAGATCTGGAGACCGGAATTTGAATCCTACAGCCAGGGCTGCAGCTATGAATCCTGGGGCCCCGGACAGGTCACTTGGAATGGGCCCCCGTTTCCCAAACCAGCTAATCACAGAGGTAATGCCAGCTCCTCATTAGGGCCTCCACAGCTCGGGGCCTGGACAACTCCCACTTACCCCCTCCCATTACTGCGGCCTGCCCACAGCAGCCTAAGGTACAAGCTCTGTGTGATCCTGAGCAAGTCACTTAACATGCCTGTGCTAGCGTCGCATCGGGAAACAAGCTTCAGCTTGGTGTGCTACTCCTGGTTAAACAATGTTCCCTTTCCCTGCGGCTTCTTCATTAGGGTGGCCACCATCCTCCTCTAAACTGCAATACAGCTCCAGTCGCAGCACTTGCCAGAGTTCATAACGCAGGAAACGGCAACATATGGCAGCAAGCACCTCTAAATGCAAAAATTATTTAAGTAAAAACCTCATATAAAACAGTATGCCCTTGACAGAGAGTGAGCTGGTTTACTGAAGGCCCCTACCAGTTTCTGGTATAAGCTCTCCCAGAGGAAGAGCTCATGATCAAAACTGGTTAAGAGTCTTCAGTGAACCTGCTCACTCTCTGTCAAAGACATGTTTTATGCGAGTTACTTACTCTATTAAATCTTTTTTACATTTACAGGTGTCTGGAGCAGTTTTCTGCAACTGCCTGTCCACTCATGGGCCTCCTTCAATATAGTTCCCAGCTTCTGTATTTGCATTCTTCTGTTAAGTCTAGAACCATCTTTGATTGTGCTTCACACCCAGTATGCAACTATTTAAAAGACTTCTGCTTCAGTCATGCCTGTTTTTAATCCTGTAACTCCTAGAATTAATTATTTGCATGTTCTACGTGAACTTCTTCATATGCCTCTTAAGAAAAGAAATGCAGCTTTGGCTGTTATTGTTCTGTGCTGTCTTTTGCTGTTTGGACTGTATTTCTGAAACTCTTTCAATAAAAAAAGTTTAATGTTAAAAAGCAAGAAAGTATGTCCGTAGCCATGTTAGTCATTAAAAAACTGGATTTAAGGCCAATACTTTTAAAAGTGTAACATCTGGGTATAACATCTCAGTTGGTCCATCCATCTATCGGCTGAGACATTAAACTGAGATCCATTCTGTTTTTTCTGGTGGTTGTCAGGTAAACATCAAAGATCCCATGGCACTTCTTGAAAAATTTATGTGAATTTCTCCGGCGTTCTGGCCAAATTTCCCCCATTCACTAAAAATACCAAATACCAACAACCTTAATCCTGGTCAATTTCTACTGATTTGTATCTGTAACCCCAAAAGAGGCTAAAGACAGGCTGTGCTGTCTAGTCCTCCTTTCCCTGTCAACAAAAACTAACTAAATAAATGCAAGGTATCACAATCTTCAACAAAGCCTCACTGAGGTACGTAGTAATCTCTACATAAATTAAAAAAATACAGATACAAACCTGCATACGCACAGATATCCACCAGCGTATTGGCAAAACTTCGGAAGGGCTCTGGCACTACTTGCAGGGCTGCCAGGATGGCCTCAATGGCTTCCCCTTTCCCTGTGTGGGGGGACAAGCAAGAGCTATTAAACATTTATGGGCGAGCTCTAACAAACACTATGCCTAGTTTAACCTTTTTATTTTTTTTAACCCTCCTTTGTCTTTGTTCTCCAAAAGCAATAAGCTTCGATGAGTGTCCATACTCGAATTGGGTGTGGTGGCAGACAAGATGGACCAAATGCCCTTCAGCCACCACAAGACTTTTTTTTTTTTTTTTTTTTTAAGAGCTGTCAAAAACCAACCCATGGATGTGTCCTGCATAAAACCTTAAATCCTTTCAGGCTGAGCATTTCCATTCACCCTTATGGTACTGCCATCTTGAAATAAGAGCAAGGCTCAGCCCAGATTCTGTTTTTGTTTTGGGGTCACATGCCTCACCTCCAAGTCTCCCCAAAATAATGATCCAAGTAACATGAAACTGGATCTGTGCCTCATGGTTATGAGATGTGGGAGACAGTTGCCTTGGAGACTGCACCATGTCAGACTCATATCTATGCCAATTGGGTGCCACAAAGTGGTGCATTTTAGTCCTCGCCCCCTGGAAAGGGAGTGTATGGACTATAGGATACATCTGCACTCAATTAGCTCAGTGAGTGAAAGACGTGGGGTCTCACATATGTCCAGGTCTCCCACGAGGAAGTTTTATGAAATGCCATAAGGCCAGACCCACCTTGTGGTTTTTCTACTCGACTTGTATTCTAGGAGGGAGGAATAACTGTCCCACATTATACCTCACCAAACTGATGTGTCTATACCATTTGACTATCTCAGTTTAGAAGGGTGTCCCATATTTTACCTACTACTTAGAACCTTTCTGTATATACCTCGCAAATGTCCCACATTACAAAGGACGTCACTCATTTTTACCCCTCAGAACCCCTCTGTCCATACCCCTAAACTGTCCCACATTAGCAGCAGCATCATTCAGAACCCCTATGTCCATACTGCTCAAATGTCCCACATTAGGACATACGTCCCTCATTTTCCCCTTAGAACCCCTTTGTCCACAACCTTAAGTTGTCCCACATTAGGATATTCCTCACTTTACCCCTCAAAACCCCTCTGTTCAGATCTCTCAGCTGGCCTACATTAGCAGGGGGACACCTTGTTTTACCGCGCAGAATCCTACTGTCTATATCTCTTATGTGCTGTGCCTTAGGAGGGATGTCTCTCGTTTTACAGCTCTGAGCCCCTCTGTCCATACCTCTGAACTGCCCCAAAATCAAAGAGACAGTCCTCATTTCATATCTCTCAATGGTCCCAAATTAGGAATGTGCTTCATGTTACTATAACTTGGGGTCTCAAATGGGGTATACTGCAGCACTTTACTCCAGGCCAATTTCAAAACATAAGTAGGAAATAAACAATAGGGTATGCCTCATGTAAGGAACATGACAGGGGGGCATTAAATAGCTGGTATAGCATAGCAAAACACTAAGCAAAACACGGGGTAATGCTAACCATTTTCAGTAATGCTTAGCAGTGGACTGCTAAGCATTTTTTGAATGAGCCCATGACACAGTATACATTAATAAAGCTATATAATTTTTTTAAATTTCACTTATCAGTCTGTGCCAAGTGCTATGCATTTTCTCAACTGATTAGCACTTTCACGTTTCAAACTGCTAATCAGTTTTTTCAGCTTGTTTAAAACCTTGCATCATATGTTAATGTACTGACTGGTGGGTGTAAGCCTGAGGTGAAGCAGTGAAAGTACAGTTACGCAAGAACTTACCCTAACAGTAGATCTTCGAGAGAAGCTCTTGCAGCAGATAACACATGTAGGACTGACACCACCTGGCAGCAGATCTTGGCAATTCTTTTCTCCAGCAGTACCGACTTGGGACCGCCCACCCGATGTCGGCTCCACCCCCAACGTCACCCAGTATAAAGGCAGGAGGCGGTCTCCATGTGCTCCAGTTCTTGTACAGGCCAAAAGCAGATAGCTGTGGCTATAACAAACTCCATAGAAAAACAAGGGCAAACAACTAAGCCCACAACTGAAAACTTGAAAGGTGGCTCAGAAGAGACTTATTCCCAGGAGAAGGAGGAAGGAAAAATAATACCTGCTACAAGAGTTTCTCTCGAAGATAGTACAGTTACATAAGAACTTACCGCAACAGCACATCTTCGAGAGAGGCTCTTGCAGTTGGTAATTACATATAGGACTGATGCCGGCCGGCGTCAGGACCCAACGGAAAAATTTCTAGCTAGCAGTCTCTGGCGGGGAACTGCCCCCACGTCAGGTGACCGACGTCATGCGGCGTCAGTATAAAGGGGTGATCCCCGACACCCGCCTTCCAGTTCTTTCCCGCCAGAGGCCAAAAGGCAAGACGAGAGAGAAGCAGATATTTCCCCTCCTGGAAAAGGAGCTAAAAAAGCTTAGGGGGATGGAGGGCGGGAAGGTATTACGTACTGCAAGAGCCTCTCTCGAAGATCTACTGTTATGGTAAGTTCTTACGTAACTGTACTATCTTACTTCGAGAGGGCTCTTGCAGTAGGTAATTACATACAGAACTGAGTCCCAAGCAGTCTGGAACAAGGAAAAGCAAACGGGAGGAGGAAAGCTACTCAGAAGTAGATCCTCTGGTTGTGAAGGCCTTAGGAAAGGAGGCCTTGCAAAACAGCCAGCCCGAAGCCTGCTCTACGGCGAGAGGCAATGTCCAAACTCTAATGTTTCATAAAGGTATGGACAGAAGTCCAAGTGGAGGCTGCACAAATGTCAGCCGCTGATACGTTCTTGAAACAAGCCGCAGAGGCAGCGACCCCTCTGGTGGCGAGGTCTCTAACTTGACCTGGCAGGGTCTTGTTGTACTTGTCATAACAGAAAGTGATACAATGAGCCAACCATTTGGATAGGCATTGCTTAGAAACAGCATTGCCTTCTCTTTTATGAGCAAACGAGACGAACAGTTGATCAGTCTTTCTGAGATCCTTCGTCCTGTTGGTGTAGTATCTCAGAATTTGGTGAACATCCAAAGTATGTAGGAGGTACTCTCCTTAATTGGAGTGCTGCGTAAAAAAGGCAGGCAACTCTATAGACTGATTCAGCGTCGATTCCGCTACCACCTTAGGAAGAAACTTAGGGTTAGTACACAGGCCACACATTCCTTGTGAAAAATCAAATATGGGATTTTACACATCAGGGCCTGAAGCTCGGAAATCTGTCGAGCAGAAGTAATGGCCACTAGGAAGAGAGTTTTCCAAGAAAGGAACTTTAGGTCCACTGAGGCTGCCGGCTCGAAAGGAGGCAGAGTAAGCTTCTCTAAAATGAAATTCAGATCCCAAGGAGGGGCAGGAACCCGTATAGGGGGTTGTAAGTGAAGGACCCCTCTCAAAAAGGTCTTGGAGACCTACAGCTGTGCAAACGTTCCGTCTGCAAAGGGGACATGATAGGCAGAAATGGCCACCATGTGAACCTTTAAGGATGAATGGCTGAAACCCAGATCGAAGAGGTGTCACAGGTAATCCAGAAGTCGGTCGACAGAGCACGAGAAGGGCTCGACATCGTTGGAGGCAGCCCAAATAGAGAACCGCTTCCATTTCATGGCATAAGTAAATCTGGTTGAGGGTTTCCTTTCACCAGAATCTCAGCTACCGGGGCGCGAATTGGCTTCAGCTACGTATGCAGGAGCCACGCATACAACTGAAGGGAATTGAGGCCTGGATGGACCAGGGTCCCCTGATCTGGGGTCAGCAAAAATAGCGACAGAGGAAGAAGAGGTTCCACTGAGTACTGTTGCAGAAGAGAGAACCAAACTTTCCTAGGCCAGAAAGGAGCGATCAGAATCATTCGAGCTCCTTCCGAACCGAGTTTCTGCAAGACCCTCATAATCAGTGGAATCGGGGGGGGAAGGCATAGACGAATCTGCCCTTCCAGTCTAGAGACAGAGCGTCTCTCCAAAAAATGCCATGCCCTGGAGCGAGTGAGTAGAAGACGGGAAATTTCGTGGTTTGAGGGGAAGCAAACAGGTCTACCTGTGGAGTTCCCCAGTGCAGGAAGATGTCGTCTACGACCCCCTGATCCAGTTCCCATTCGTGAGCTAGAGCAGATGACTGGCTTAGCCTGTCTGCCAGCGTGTTCTCAACCCCCGGGACACGAGATGCCGTGAGGTGAATGTTGTGCTGCACTGCCCAATACCAGACTCACATCGCCTCTCTGCAAAGGAGGGTAGGAACAAGTTCCTCCCCGTTTGTTGATGTACCAGACCACACACATATTGTCTGTCTGTACAGCTAGGTGACGAGGAGACAGATGCAGAGCGTGCAGAGCATAAAGTACTGTCATTAGTTCGAGCACATTGATGTGAAGAGACTTCTCGAGCTTGGACCAGGAACCCTGGGTCCTGTGAGGACCGAGATGGGCTCCCCAACCCTCGCCGGAGGCGACCGTAGTCAACGTCTGCAAGAAGGGAGGGAGACCGAAGGGAGCTCCCCGGCAGAGGTTCTCCTGAACCATCCACCACTGCAAGCCCCGAGCCATGGGAGTGGAGACCAGGACAAGTTGATCTAGGTCGTCCACCAGCTGATCCCATTGAGACCAAAGCGTCCACTGAGAGATTCTCATGTGGAGCCGAGCACGAGGGACTGTTGGAATCGCAGCCGCCATTAGCCCGAGTATCGAAGGACTGACCTGGCGCTGACCCGTCAGCAGCTGGACAACAGGCTGACCTAGGCCTGGAGAGTGGCCGCCCTGTCTGGTGGCAGGAAGGCCCTGCCAGATGTCATCTCCAGGATCGTCCTGATAAACTGGAACCTCTGGGATGGGATCAGATGGGACTTGGCTTGGTTGATGGTAATACCCAGGCAGGCAAAGACCTGCTAGGTAAGAGAAAGGAAGCGCATTAGTTCCTCCCTGGACGGGGCCGCCAGAAGCCAATCATGCTGGTATGGGAAAACTTGCACCCCTGGGTATGCAGGTAGGCTGCTACCACTGAAAGGCATTTGGTGAACACCCGGGACGCTGAGGAAAGACCAGATGAGAGGGCCTTGAACTGGTAGTGGTCCCCCTGGAAAGCAAAATGCAGGTATTTGCGGTGGGAAGGGCAGATAGGGATATGCAGGTAGGCATCCTGCATATCCAATGCACACAGCCACTGTCCCGGCCGGAGAAGGGGCAAGAGGCTCTGCAGTGAGAGCATCCTGAATCTCTTGCACTCCTCGAACAAGTTCAGGGAGCCAAGGCTGAGAATCGGCCTCACGTCCCGTTTTCTTCAGGACCAGGAAGAAATGGGAATAGTACCCCATTCCCTGAAGAGGAATGGGGACGGGTTCTATCGCCTCCTTCAGCAAAAGTGCTGAAATCTCTCCCTGGTCCAGAAGATGATGTTCCTGAGAATACAATGACCTTGGGGGAGGGTGTCGAGGGGTTTCTGAAGAAATTCTATTGAGTGTCCTTCTGCAATCAGCTGGAACACCCAGGAATCTGAAGTTATCTTCTCCCAACCCGGGAGGTGAAGGGAAAACCTCCCTCCTACCGGTTCCTCTGGAAGGCCCAGAGGCTGTGGGAGAGGAAAGGAGTCAGGTGGAGTGGGGCAGCGTCGTGGCTGAAGCACCCGCTGTTTTTTTAGGGTGGAGGGGGCTTGGCAGCTGGAGGGGCCAGTCATTTATTGGCCCTCTTTCCCTGGGGTTTCGCCTTTTGCCGATTCCGCCTGCAAAAAGGACGGCACTACGTTTGGGGGGGTGGTATATGGAGTCCACAGACTTCAGTGCAGTCTCCGTCTCCTGCAGATCGGTGATAATGTCCTTGACATCACCACCGAACCCCGGAAGGGCGCTCCCTGAATAGCGGACTGCTCTTCCGGGACCAACCCTGACACACAGAGCCAGGCATGACACTGTAAGCCTACGGCGAAAGTGGAGCTCCTACCAGCAGTGTCCACTGCATCGTATGTAGCACGAAGCATGTGCTGACTGGCCGAACATGCAGAGCGGATGAGGTCAGCCACTTCCTGTTTGACTTGAAAGTCAGGAAGGGAGTCCAATTTGGATTCCACCTCACTAAGAATCGCCTTCTGTCAATCCCCCATGTGACCGACATAATTTAGGGCCCTAATTCCCAGAGTGGAAGAAGCAAAGATCTTCTTCCCATACTGGTCCAGAAGACGGGATTCTTTGTCAGGTGGAGATTAGCTCAGATGTTTCAGGTTAGCTGTCCATCCATGAGAGGTGCTAATCATGACCAAATCCGCTCGAGGGTGAGAATTTAGAAAGTCAACAACCTGGGGAGCCTGATATAGCCTGTTTGACTTCCACAGAAGCGGGGCTAAAGCCGACGGTTGCTTCCAAATAGTGGAAACAAGAACAGCATGAGGCTCAATCCAGGGTGGCATCAAGGTAGGAGCTGTCTCGGGCAGGTCCAGATGCTCAGCAAGTTTCTTACGCTGTGGATCCGGCTCCAAGAAATGCCACTTCTGAACCTCCTGGATTTTGTGCAGCAACTCCGTAAAGGAAGGAGACTTCAGAGGAGTCCTACGCCTGGGCTTAGACGGAGAGCGTGGCTCATCATCTGGCTCGGAGCAACCGTCTGAGTCATCTGAGGTGTCCGAGGAGGAAGAAGATGAAGAAGACGACTCCCTTTCCTGGTGTGGGGGAGGAAAGGACCTCTTGGAAGGTCCTCAGGGAAGCGTATCCTGCCCCGCCCTGGAACCAAAGGGCTCACCCCTGGTGTCCAGAGGTGGGGAGGGAGTCTGCCACCGCGGACGTACAGGAGCTGGAATCGGCACCATCGTCGTGAAGAAAAAATTACTCACCTTAGTAATGTTGTTTCTTCTAATGGAGTCTTGCTGTATTATGACAGATGCAGTTTGTCCCACCATTAGAACTGCTCCGGAGGTGAAAGAGTTAACTTCCATGCAGTGCATGGAACTTAGAGCGCGAGCTTGGTTAGAGAAGCTCTGTTAGGGTGGTTTCAAACCGAAACCGTCAGATCTTTACAAGCAAAGCTCACTAAGGCTCTGTGTGGAAGCTGTAACCTACACTAGCCAACTGGCTACTAAAATATTCACACATTTTCCTGGTCCCAACACCAAGACTCAAGTCAGGGGACCAGAAAAATAAGATAAAATAACTAAATAAAACACAACACCCAAACATAAAAGGGGGCATCAATAAGTGCCAACAGTGGACTGCCCACCCCATACCCGAAGTAGAAGTTCTGAGAGGGGCAGGCTGGGGGGGGAGGTCATAATATAGCAAGACTCCATTAGAATAAACAACATTACTAAGGTGAGTAATTTTTTTCTTCAAACAACATGAAGTCTTGCTATATTATAACAGATGCAGACTACACAGCAGTACCTCCATGGAGGAGGGACAGAACCTACTTAGGGAATAGGCTCTGAAGCACGGCTGTGCCAAACCGAGCATCCCTCCTGGCCTGGATATCCAGGGAGCAATGCTTGGTGAAAGTGTGTACTGTTTTCCAAGTAGCTGCTTGACATATCTCCAAGATAGGGATGTCTCTAGCAGCAGCTAGAGATGCAGCTGTACCTCTGGTAGAGTGAGCCCTCAGGCCTGAGGGGGGAACCTTACCCAGTTTTTGATAGCAAAATTGGATACAAGAGACAATCCACCTGGCAATGGATCTCTTAGTGGCAGGTCTCCCTTTCCCAACCTCACCATAAGTGAGAAATAGTTGGAGGGAGTCAAACCTGTGACCCTTGGTACGCTCTATGTAGTAACTTAGGGCCCTCTTAACATCTAAGCTGCGCAATGCAAACATTAAGATCCCAAGCAGGGGCAGGGTCCCTGAATGGAGGGTTGGTATGAAGCAATCCCTTAAAAAACTTGGAAAATACAGGGTGAGCAGAAAGAGAAGAGGGCTTCCCTGTTGAAATGAAAGCAGAGACAGCTGCCAAATGCACTTTCAGGGTAGCTGGTCTCAGTCCCAGGAATTAAGATGGACCATATAATCCAATACAGTGGGTAAATCAGCAGATTCCGGAAATATGCTTCCCAGAACACCATATGGAAAATCTTTTCCACTTGGAGTTATAGGTAGCCCTGGTGGAAGGCTTCCTAGAAGCTTTCAAGATTTCGAGAACACTTTGAGAAAGTTGTAGATCAGCAAACTCTAACTCCTCAAGAGCCAGGCCTTGAGGCTGAGGGATTTGAGATTCGGATACCAGACTCTCCCCCGAGCACAGGTTAACAGATTGTGGTTCCTGGGGAGGCAAAGGGGAAGATGGACTGCTAAGGACAGAAGGAGTGGGTACCAGGGCTGCCTGGCCCAATCTGGAGCAATCAGGATCATCTTGCAGGGCTGAGACCTGATTTTGACTAGCACCTTGAACAGGAGAGGGAAGGGGAGGCATAGAGAAACTTCCTTCCCAATCGAGGAGAAAAGCATCCAGGGGACTGAGCCCAACACTGGGGCCTGCAACAAAAAGTGGAAGTTGATGACTGTCTGGGGCTGCAAAGATCTATCCAGGGTGCCCATCTGGCAAAAACTATCCCCAGTACTAGGGGATCCAGTGACCATTCGTGATGGCCCTGGGAAATCCTGCTGAGAGCATCTGCCAGGACATTGTCCTTGCCTGGGAGGTGAACTGCTATGAGGGAAGTGTTCAGAGAATAAGCCAGAGACCACAACTTCATCGCCTCGGTGCACAAGGCCGAAGACCGAGTGCCCCCTTGTTTGTTGATGTACCACATTGTAGTGGTGTTGTCTGTTCTGACCTGTACCACCTTGTTCTGAACAGATGCAGAAAAAACCTGAAGTGCTAGAAAAACAGCTCTGAGTTCCAACAGATTGATGTGGAGCAGAGATTCCTGAGGGGACCATAACCCCTGGGTGGAGAGGTCGCCCATGTGAGCTCCCCATCCCAAGAGGGACGCATCTGTAGTAAGGGTCAAGGAGTGGGACAGAGGGATGAAAGGCACCCCTTGTCTCAGATTGCTCTGATCCTGCTACCACTGAAGGGCCTGGATCAGGGTTCGAGTCACTGGGATTAACTTGGATAGGGGATCTCTTCTTTGAGACCAGAAGGCTCTCAAATGGAACTGAATGTCCCTCATCTGAAATCTTGCTCCTTGCACTACAGCTGTGGAAGCAGCCATGTGCCCTAGGAGCTGCAGTAATGCCTTGCTGGTCGAGACCTGCAGAGTGAAGGACGAGGCCAGGGCCACCAAGGTCCTTACCCTTTCTAGGGAAGGAAGGCTCTGGCCTGCTTTGTGTCCAGTTCTGCGCCTATAAAGGTGAGTACCTGGACAGGTTCCAGAACTGACTTTGGAAGATTGAGAAGAAAGCCCAGAGAGTAAGCAGCTGCTGGGTAACTAGCAGGTGTGATTTGACCTGGTCTGGAGACTGACCCACAATGAGCCAGTCGTCCAGGTAGGGAAAGATGGCAATCTTTTGCCTTCTTAGATGAGCAACTGCTACTGCCAGACATTTTGTGAACACCCTTGGGGCAGAGGCAAGGCCGAAGGGCATTGCTCTGAACTGATAATGGCCTGAGGGCAGTTCGAATCTGAGGTACTTTCGATGGGAGCTTCTGATAAGAACATGGAAGTAGGCATCCTTGAGGTCCAGGGAAGCTAGCCAGTCCCCTGGCCTTAGGGAGGGTAAAATCATTCCCAGAGTCACCATTTTGAATTTTGGTTTTAAAAGGTGCTTGTTCAGATATCTTAGGTCCAGGATAGGCCGCCACTCTCCTGTCTTTTTTGGGGTAAGGAAGTACCTGGAGTACAGACCCTTGCCCTGGTGTAGGGGAGAAACCCTTTCTACAGCTCTGAGAGCCAGGAGGGTTGAGACTTCTGTTTCCAAAGCAAGAGTCTCTAAAGGGTTTGCAGGTGGAAAAGATCTGGCTCTCATCTTTGGAAATTTTTTGAAGCTGAGAACCAGACCCTGGCTCACTACTTCCAGGACCCACCTGTCTGATATTAAAGACTCCCAGTCCTGGACGAAGTAAGCCAGCCTGCACCCTACAGGTAATGGAGAGCCGACCCTGGGCATCCCATCAGGGTGCCTGCTTGGCAGGGGTTTTAGGCTGAGGGGTAGGAGCAGGCCTGCTCGTACCCCATCTGCCTCTCCCTCTGAAGAACCCCCTCTGAACATAGGCTGAAGAGGAGGCCTGGGTCTGGTAAAAAGGCCTGTGAAAAGGCCTGCCCCTACCCCTGGGGGGGCTGCCTCTGAGGAGTGGCTTGCCATTCCTTGGCTTGTACACTCCTGTAAGTGGTTCTATATTCATCCATTTTCTTCATATAATTCTCTGTCTGCTCCCCAAACAGAGAATTTCCCACCACAGGAAAATCCATAGCCTTAGACTGGGTATCCTGTGACAAAGTAGTGCACCTGAGCCAGGCCAATCTACGCAAAGCCACAGATGTAACCATGACTCTAGAGGATACATCATTAGAATCCACTGCAGCATGGAATTGCACCTTAGATGCCTCAATACCATCAAAAGCCACCTGCTCCAGCTCCTTTGCAAGCTGGCCAGGTGCCTGTTTGGCTAAGGCCATGACAGTATCCCATCTAGATTTTTGGTATCTTGCAACATAAGCCATATAGTTTGCTTGTCTGAGTCCCAAGGACGCTGCCATGTATTGTTTTTTGGCCATGGCATCCATCTTCCTGGAGTCCTTGTCAGGAGGATGTGAAGCCAGGGGAATATTAGCTTTATCACAGGCTGCAGCCTGAACTACCCCAACATGACTGCATTGCTGTGAAAGAAATTCTGTATCAGGACCTGACAAAGTGTACCTCCTGTCCATCTTTTTATCTACAGGAGGCACAGAATTAGGAGCTTTTAAAATTTTTATTGTTTGTTTCCTAAAAGATTTATGTAAAGGGATGGACAATCTCCTGGACTCTGGGATATCCATCATCTCTACAAAGTCAGGCTCCTCTTGCTCATCCAAAGCCGCCTCTAAAGGAAGCTGGAGGGTTTCAGCAACTTTTTTATAAAACAAAAAATGAGAAGGGGACTCAGCAAGCCTAGGGGGAGATTCACCTGAAGGTCTGTCTGGGGAGATGTCCGGTTCAATGGGCACATCCAGACTTTCAAAGTCACATTCACACTGATCATAATCATCCTCCCCCTCCTCTGGTTCATAAAACTCTTCTATATCATATTCTTGAACCGGTGGAACCGACCGAACCAACCTTTTGCCAGATAGTGGTGGTTTGGAGGGAACCAGGGACAGTGACTGGACAATCTGTATTGCCCTGGCTATCTCTGCAGCAGTTGGAGAAGGGATTTTGGACTCCACACCTGCTGACTTTCTAGTTCTCTTTGCTGGAACTGGCTCCTCAGAGTCAGCTTTACATTTGCCCGAGGAAGTCTGGCCCTGGTCAGAGGGCACCTCTCCTCGGTTGGCACCGAACCGGGCTGGCCATCCGGGTCAGCGGACTTTTTGGCCTCGCGCCCTGAGCCTACCAACTCTCTTATCTAGGGTAGCTGCAGGGAAATTCTTGCAAATCTGGCAGTCTGCATTGAGGTGGTCAAACCACAGACAATAAACACATGTGGTGTGTGGGTCAGCCTTGGCAAAGGCTTCCCCACAGACACTACAGTGTTGAAACCCAGTGGGCCCGGTTTTTCTTTTGGGTTTCTCAGACATAATGCCAGCCTAACCAAAAACTTGCCCTTTTAATAGCAGTGCCAGGCAAGACACCCTTATCGGTTCCCAACCATGTCACGGGTCGTGGAAAAAACCGTAATGAAATCCGTTTTTTTTAGAACCGATAAGAACTGGGAACCGCACTCTAACAAGCCTTAAAAGGCTTCTAAACAAAGTTTAAATACAATTCGATCGGTTCAAACCGAACCGATAAACATTTACAAGTTCCACACAGAAAACCTATCTATTACTTACAATACCATAGACAGAGCTTGAACCGATCGGTTTGCGGTTAAAATAAATAATATCGCGGTTGAATTTAACCGAGAAAAGACACTTTAAACCGAGGAAATGAACAGAGCAGCAGGAGAAATCTCCGGAGCGACTGTTCAGTGAGGCGGAGTAAAGAATGACGGTTTCGGTTTGAAACCACCCTAACAGAGCTTCTCTAACCGAGCTCGCGCTCCAAGTTCCATGCACTGCATGGAAGTTAACTCTTTCACCTCCGGAGCAGTTCTAATGGTGGGACAAACTGCATCTGTCATAATATAGCAAG
Organism: Neoceratodus forsteri; assembly: GCA_016271365.2. Classification (NCBI taxonomy): domain Eukaryota; kingdom Metazoa; phylum Chordata; order Ceratodontiformes; family Ceratodontidae; genus Neoceratodus; species Neoceratodus forsteri. Next base: position 819,908,508 of record CM028137.1, on the reverse strand, counting down.
ACTTCATGTTGTTTGAAACGACTCTCCACCTCTCTGGTGAGCTGAGCCTCCTTCAAGTCCACCAGCGGCTGAGGGGGTGGTGGAGGAGGAGGGGGATACGGGTATTGACTGTACCCATAAGGTGCGTATCCATAACCAGACGGCGGGAAACCCAGCAGACGCCGACTTATCGGACCCATCACCCAAGGCAGGTAGCGAAGGAGGAGCAGCCTCGTCGGGCGGAAGAGGGGCCGTGCGCCGCCTCAAAGGGTCAGGCGATTTCACTGACCATCTCCGCAGGCGCCAGAGGAGCAGACATCCAGCTTACCGAGCCGCTGAATCAGTAGGCCGCATGGTGGCGGCTTTACTCAGATCCGGGCTCCAATAGCCGGAGGCACCGAAGGGCCCGAGCGCAAGCCAGACGGCGGAGACACCACCTTGAAGAATCCAAGGTGGCTGCCGCAGAGCGGTCCGGAGGGGACGTTACCTGTAGCACGGCGACCTCAAGACGCCGTGGATGAGGAGCCCTATCCTGGTGCTTCTCGCTTTCTTCTTACGATGGCCTTCGGGGGAAGTGGACACCTGCCGGAGCTTTTTTAACTCCCTCTCCATGGAGGACATTTTCTTCTTTAGTATGTGGGCCTCCAGGGACTGCTGCCTCCTTCTCCGGGTGGTGGCGTTGAATTTAAGGCAGTGCTGGCACTTCTCCACCTGATGATCCGGGTCTAGACAGAAGAGGCACTGGGAATGGCCGTCCTTGTGCGGGAGTTGGCCGCCGCACGAGTCGCACTTATTTTTGTGCTCTGAAGGTATAGGGGATGACATACACCAACGAATGCCTGACGATTCAGTCGAAGAATCGAAAAAGACAGTAAAAACTACCGACAGAGCTGACGAGCACTGAACTTTCCCACGAGGTGCTGACACGAGCTAATGGCGGGAAAGAACTGGAAAGCAGGCATGGGGGATCACCCCTTTATACTGACGCCGCATGACGTCGGTCACCTGACGTGGGGGCGGTCCCCCGCCAGAGACCGCTAGCTAGAAATTTTTCCGTTGGGTCCAGATGCCAGCCAGCATCAGTCCTATATGTAATTACCTACTGCAAGAGCCCTCTCGAAGTAAGATCTACTGTTATGGTACATTCTTATGTAACTGTACTATCTTACTTCGACAGGAAGCTTTTACAGCAGGAAACACATGTAGGACTGATTCCCAAACAGTATAAAACTAAAGACAACCCTTGGGAGGGGGAAATTTAAAAACAGACAGACACGTCAAGAAAGAGACCTCTCAGGCCCTGGAGAACTGCAAGGCCAAAACCTGCTAGATGCCTGGAAACAATATCCAGGCTGTAGTGTCCGACGAATGTGTGAACAAAGTGCCAAGTGGCGGCAGCACAAATGTCAGCCACCGACACTCTCTTGAGTGCTGCAAATGAAGTAGCAACAGCTCTGGCAGAATGCGCCCTGACCGCACCTGGAAGGGTTTTCTCACCCTTCTCATAACAGAAGGATATGCAGCTGACCAACCAACGCGAAAACGTTAGTTTGGTAACCGGGCACCCCAAGTACATGTCCGCAAAGGACACAAAAAGTTGATCTGACTGCCTGGCCTCCTTAGTTCTGGACAGGTAACAGTGCAAAGCTCTATGCACATCTAAAGTGTGCAGAAGCACCTCACCCCTGTTGGGAGTGCTCCAGGTAATAAACCAGAAGTTGAACCGACTGATTAAGTGTAAGCTCCGAGACCACCTTTGGGAAGGAATTTTGGATTGGTGCGAAGATCCATCCTATCTTTATGAAAAATCAGACAGTATTCCTTACACATCAAAGCATGAAGCTCAGAAATGCATCTAGCAGAGGTGACTGCTAATAAAAAACAGTGTTTTCCAGGAGAAGTAACGAAGCTCACACCTCATGGCCGGTTCAAATGGGGGAAGTGTAAGCCTTTCCAGAACAGTAAATTCCAAGGAGGAACAAGGATCCCGAATAGGGAGACAGAGATGCAGGATCCCCCTAAGGAATGTTTTAACCACTTCCAATTGAGCCACTGTCCTGTCATGGACGCAATGGTGATAGGTAGAAACAGCAGCCAGGTGTACTTTTATGGAGGAGTAACTTAGACCTGACTCCGAAAGGGATAAAACATATTCTAAGATTGAGTTAACCGGACAGACCAGAGGGTCCAATCTCCTGGCTGTGGCCCATAGACAAAAACGTTTCCATTTCATGGCCTAAGTGGCCCTGGTAGTGGGCTTCCGCACCTCAACCAAGATTTGAGCCACCTCAAAATTCACTCCACTCTACTCCAAATCTGAATTTTGCGAGGTCCTGATGAGCCAGGCATGCAGGTGAAGGGAGCATAAATTGGGATGGACCAACACTCCCTGTTCCTGCGTGACTAGCTGACCTGAAAGTGGAAGGGGCCACGGAGGCTCCACCATCAGACACTTGAGCAGTGGGAACCAAATCTGTCTGGGTCACAGAGGGGCTATCAGGATCATGACTATCCTCTCTGATTGGGCTTTGAGGAGTACCCGCTGCAAGAGGGGGAAGGGAGGAAATGCATAAAGGAACCTCCCTTTCCAGGATAAGAGCTATGTGACTTGCCAAAAAGCTCCAGGCTTGGGACCAAGCGAGCAAAAATAGGGCAGTTTTACGTTGCATTGAGATGCAAAATGTCCAACTCTGGCATCCCCCATCTGGTGAATACTGTGTCTCCTACAGACTGCAGCAGGGACCACTTGTGAGTTAATGGTCTGGCTCGGCTGACAGCGTCGGAAACCACGTTCAGAGAACCTGGAACATGGACTGCCGATAGATTGAGCTGATGCCTCATCGTCCAGTCCCACACTCTCATGGCTTCCCGACACAGGGGGGTAAGAGTGTGTGCCGCCTTGCTTGCTGATGTAGAACACCACGGAGGTGTTGTCAGTCTGAACTCAAAGGTGACCAGGAATTAAGAATGGACTCAGCGCCTGTAGAGAGTACAGGACAGCTCTTAGCTCGATCACATTGATATGCAGGTTCTCCTATAATGGGGACCACAGTCCTGTGGATCCCCAGATGAGCCCCCCATCCTGTCCCGGACACATCTGTAGTGAGAGTCTGGGTAGGTGTGTCTGGCTGAAAGGGGAGGCCTCTGCATAGATTCTGAGAGGACCCCCACCAGTGGAGCTCTCGACGAATTGGTTCTGTAATCCTGATAGACAAATCCAAGTCATCCCTGGTTTTCGTCCACTGAATGGTGCGCATTCGCAGCCTGGCGACGGGGACCAAAACTATGACGGCTGCCATATGCCCCAGAAGCCGAAGGATGGATCAGGCCAGGATGACAGATGCTGAACAGGTTTGGATTGCCAGCACCCTGAGATGCTCTACTTTGTCGGAAGGTAGGAAGGCCTTCCCCAAGGAGGTACCAGTAGGGCTCCTATGAATTATAACCGCTGAGAGGGAAGGAGCTGTGACTTCTCTGAGCTGATGGTGATTCCCCAGATGCTGACAGAGGGAGAGTGTGTCCAGGATGGTCTCCCAGAGACGAGACCTGGTGGGGGCCAACAAAAGCCAATCGTCTAGATAAGGAAACAGGAAATGACCGTCTCTGCACAATGCTGCTTCAACAACAGCAATGCATTTTGTGAAGACCCTGGGGACAGAGGAAAGGCCGAAAGGAAAACCTCGACTTGGAAGGACTGACGTTCGAACCCGAATCTCAGGAATCTCCAATGATTTTTGCAGATGGGGATGTGCAGGTATGCATCCTGCATGTCCAGGGCAGCCATCCAATCCCTTACCGAAATGAAAGGAAGGAGATTTGGAAGGGAGACTATTCGGAATCTCCCGTAGGAAACCCACCGACTCAGGTCACAGAGATCCAGGATGGGTCCCAAGTCCCCCATCTTTTTGGGTACCAGGAAGACTTCGGAGAAAACCCAGAGTCTATCCCCAAGACCACCTTGAAAATGAGCTTGCTCAATGGTGTTTATGCCTGGTTAAATGAAGTGATTGATTGATCGCTCTGTGCCTCCGGTACGCTTTCTATTAGCGTCCTTGGCCAGAAGAGACTGAATCTCCTATCTGATGGGAGCTCTGTGGTCTCTCGGGTAATGAGAAGGGGGCCGGAGGTCTGTCCGGGGGCAGTGATTCGAACTCCACAATGTGAAGGACCCACTGGTCGGAAGTCACTTCTCTCCAAGCTTGGGAGTAGAGAGAAAAGTAACCTCCCTCCGGCTCTCCTGACGACAGGTCTTTTTTGGGGGTGTCACTTGGATAGTCAGGCTGAGAGCCGGGAGGGAGGCAGCGGCAGGTCGTCCTAGCCTGTCTAGAGGAGGTGAGGCAGAACCTCTGGACCCACCTCTTCTATCAAAGCCTCCCCACTGCGGAGACTGAACCGGGGCTGCTGAGGCTGATGTCCCCTCTGCCCGCAGCGGGCCAGCAAGCTCCTGTTTCAGGTGGTACACGGACTGCATGGAGCGGATGGCCTTTCTGGAGTCCTGCAGTTTAACAATGACCTTCTCTATGTCTTCACCGAAGAGCACAGAGCCTCTAAAAGGGGCATACAGAAGGGTCATCTGAACCTCTGTGTCGAACCCTGAAACCGGAAGCCAGGAGCGACGCCGAAGACAAATTACAGATGCTGCCGCCCTCGCTGAGGTGTCCACAGAGTCGTATGCTGCTTGGGGGATGTGGGTACCCACATCCGAGCCCATCTGCAAAAGCTTTGCAAGTTCTGCCTTTTGAGGGCAGTCGGGCATGCCTTGCAGGATGTCCAGTCCTTGGTCCCAAAGGGCATTCTGCAACTGGACCACGTGCGTCAAAAAACTGAGGCTGCGTATGCTGCAAGTGGCAGAGGAGTACACCCTACAACCTAAGGAATCCAGCTGCTTAGACTCCCTGTCTGGCGACTGGGTACTTTGGTCTTTGTGAACTATCATCTGCAGCTGATACGACCACGGAATCAGCTGTGGGATGTTCGGCTAAGTAGGAATGGTCCTTGGGGGGCCCAGTAGAAAAGATTTGCCTTTTTGGAAACCGCAGAGGATGTGTGTGGACGCTTCCAAGTGGCAAGTGTGACATCTTGGAAAGTGTCCAATAATGGGGGGATAACCACCAGCTTGGGGTCCTTTTGGCAAAAATACTTTGCCAGGCACAAGCGTTTGGGATCCAGGGTCTCTGTATCCCATCCCATATTCTCCTGGATATGCCTCATGATCTCCACAAAGCTGGGGTCATCTGGAGGAGATTTTGGTTGATCCTCTGTCTCTCCAGGAAGTGAATCAGGGTCAGAATCTGGGAAAGAAGGTTCTGATCTCCTATAGTCCTCCAAGGAAGAGGAGCGGCGCCTCCTCTTCTTGTGTCTAGGTCTTCTGGGCGAAGGAGAACGGGAGGAGGAAGGAGATCTGGTTCTCCTACCTTTAGCCTTAGGCTTCCTGGGGCTGGTGGGAGTTTTATCATCATCATTCCCAGATAGAACAGCGGTTTCCGCGACATCTGGGTTAGGGATGATGGGAGGAGGCTTAGGAGTGGGAGCAGGAGGGGATACTAAATCCTGCTTCACTGTATCCCACCAATGGCTGAAGAGCTGCTTGACCTGTGACATACCCAATTCTGGTGATGGCGGTCGGCCTTCGCCCAAACTGGCATCAGTCTAATGGGTGACAATGGTGGTATCTCTGTGGTACTGTCGTCAGGGTCAGATGTCGGGTGAACCGGCATACGGTCCCAAAGAGAGATGTCAGGGCTGCTGACAGGAGGCGTCAGAGGGACCAACGACGGCGGAGGTTCTGTGGACGGCTTAGCCGGCATCGGAGGAGGAACCGTGGTATATTTCTCCGGCATCGGGCCAGAGGCGGGATCTGACTGGCATCCCTTGGTAGAAGAATGGGGATGTCGGAATGAGAAGAGGCCTTGGCCAGCCTTTCAGACGCTTTGTGGGGCTTGTTAGAGGGGCATCAGTCGGCATCCGGAGGCCGACTCTGGTCAGATTTGTGTTTTGGTGGCAGGGACGAAGCCCTGGAGGAAGAATGCCCCACGGCCTGTTTAGACTCCCTGGGATCAGCAGAAGCATATCGGGAGGTGGACTTACTTTTTGCCGCTGCGGAACTGGCGTCCGAGGGCCTCTTAGCCGCTGTGGAACCGGAGTCAGAGGGCCTTTTTGCCGCTGCAGAACTGGAGCCCAGGGCCTTTTTGCTGCTGCAGAACCGGAGTCAGAGGGCCTGATTTTGGTAGGTTGAAGAGCAGCACCCTTGGAAAGAGAAGCTGAGGCGGGAGGCTTGAGGGAGGTAAGTCGGGTCTTGTGATCGAAAGAGCCAGAGTGACCAGTGAAATGGGAGTGGAAGACCTGGGTCTGGAGGGTGATCGATCCCTATACCAGTGGTGGCACTTCTTTCCGTGTTTTTTCTTAGCTGGAGAAGGGGAACATGATTACCTCCCGGAAGACGACTCTTGCTGCATCTGGGCCAAACGTTGATGGGCTAGAAAAGCCTGGAGAGATTTTTTGTCTCAGAATCCTAGTCTGGCTGTTGAAGGCCTGGCAGTGGGTACAGGCGCCGGCGTCATGGTCTGGGCCCAGGCAAAAAAAGGCAGGCCGAGTGACCATCTTTGGAAGGGATCTGCTTCCCACAAGAGCACTTATTATGGTGCCCGGTCAGTGGAGTTGACATACGTTGAAGAACAGCTGTAGCGAAACAGAGAATTTCAAGGTCTAAAGTGGACGGAACTAGCCAGAGAGCTGAGAGCTAACCAACGCGTGCCGCAGCGGGAAAGAACTGGAGCACGTGGGGATTGCCTCCTGCCTTTATATTGGGTGATGAGGGTGGAGCTGATGACTGGTGGGCAGTCCCACATCGGTACTGCTAGAGAAAAGAATTGCTGACATCTGCCGCAAGGTGGCGTCAGTCCTACATGTGTTGCCTGCTGCAAAGAGCTTCTTCTCAAAGTAAGATCTTAAATTACCAGGAAGTAGATGGGACAGCAGAAGGCCCATTATGAAATGTCTTATTCCACTTATAAAATGGCAAAAATTTTTTATAAAAACGCCATGATAACGGCAAATAAGCACTACTTTAAAGGGGACTACTCAGCTCCACAGGAGAAATACCGACTGACCCTGAAGTTCTGACTCAGCAATCCGCAATGTTATATAATTTTTCAAGGCACTTATTTAATTGCAGTTTAATTTATATCTGGTTGATCCTGTGACAAACGCCCCCCCCCCCCCCAAAATAAATATGTTACTATTTATCAAGAGTCCTCCATGGCCAGTGCCCTGAAAATATGGCTGATGGACTACGCCATAGGGACTTCTATGTGTCAGCACCTCTATTAACTAAATACTAATGTTATAGACTGCATGTATGAGCTTATTCTACCGCAGCCAGCCCTCTGATGACACGAATGATGGGGGACATCTATGTGTCAGCACCTCTATTAACTGAATGCTAATGTTACAGAGCACATGACTGCGCTTATTCTACCACCACCAATTGTGGCACTGCATGATCATGCTTATTCTACTGGTGCCGCTCGCAGTACAGTAAGTGTGATCATGCATCCTGTCCTCCGGTCGCCCGTGAATCACGAAGGGCTGAATTTCCAGCAGCCCTCCCTGCACACACTGAAGCCAGCCTTCCCGGAGAGGTCGCGAGGGGCTCCATAAGCTGCCCTCCCTCACAAGAAGTCCTCCGGTCACCCGTGAATCATGAAGGGCTGAATTTCCAGCAGCCCTCCCTGCACACACTGAAGCCAGCCTTCCCGGAGAGGTCGCGAGGGGCTCCATAAGCTGCCCTCCCTCACAAGAAGTCCTCCAGTCGCCCGTGAATCACGAAGGCTGAATTTCCAGCAGCCCTCCTGCACACACTGAAGCCAAGTGCAGAGCGGACTTGCGGCGCATCGCACTCAGCCTGCCTTCCTTTAACCACAGTTTGACTCCAGCACAGTTTGGTCCCCGCACATTGTGAAGATTGTTTTATTTTATTTCTGTATTGCTTAAGTTCTGCTACCTTTCCCACGTTTGTGTAACTCAGTTGTATGGGGTTTTTACTCTAGGGCTACTCTGTTGTAAACTAAAACCTTGCTGTACAGAACCGCAGAATTTTAGGCGCCAAACCGTCATTTTCAAAAAAAAAAAAAAAAGTGGGGCTTCCTAAAGCAAATGCATTGCCTTTAACTGATGAAGTTCTGAACTGCAGAGTGTTTAGCCTGCTTCTCCAATCAGTATTCATGAGGCATTCTTAATCCCATTAGTTTACTGTTGTACCTCCCTCAGCCTACCTTTTATATTATTCCTCTCCCTTGTCCACAGCCTTCCCGGAGAGGTCGCGAGGGGCTCCATAAGCTGCCCTCCCTCACAAGAAGTCCTCCGGTCGCCCGTGAATCACGAAGGGCTGAATTTCCAGCAGCCCTCCCTGCACACACTGAAGCCAGGTACGAACAGACTTGCGGCGCATCGCACTCAGCCTGCCTTCCCTTTAACCACAGTTTGACTCCAGCACAGTTTGGTCCCCGCCGGCGCTCTGCGCCGGCTCCCCACCACCACCCTTGGTCGACATCTGATCTTATAGTCTAGACCACGTGCGGTGTTAAACCAATCAGCCCACTTTGCCATTTGCAGCTTATACTGCAGCACCACCAGAGGGCTCCCTCTCTTTTCATTCATCTCAGACCTACATCTCGACAATATGAACACCTTCTATTGTATCTTACTTCTTATTTTAATATTGATATTTGCTTCTCACTCCCTGCTTACCCTTTGGTTGCCTAAACCTACCTGGGACCCCATTGCTTGCCCCTCTACCTATCTCTCTGGTAACACAGCAGGGTCAAAGCACCTACAACCGTGCTCATTAGCCTTTCACAGCCAAAATTGTACCCCTAGTTTTAGCTGCACCATAAATGGCACCTGGCTTGCCCCTTCACCCTCCCCCTGCAGACTCCCACCATCTAGCACATACCCTTCAATACATCTAGCTATCTTAACGCACCTGATATCCACCCTCCCCATACCTACAAGTCCTGCCAAATCGCCCACCTATCCGGGTACCTGCTGCAATACAAACAAGCTGCTTAGGATGTTCGCTCTCCGGCATACTCTGCTTCTCCTCCTCCTAATATCCGGCAATATCCATCCCAACCCAGGTCCTCCCATGCCTAGTTGCATTAAGAAGGGCGCACATAATGGCCTTTTCCTGGCCTCCCTCAATATCTGCAGTCTACCAAAAAAATTTACCCTGCTGCAGGCTTGGCTTGCACAATACCCCATAGACATCCTTACCTTATCAGAAACCTGGCTCTCAAAAAATGTCCCTGATGCCTCGGTCTCCCTCAGGGACTTTACCTTTTTCAGGGCTGATAGGATAGGCAAAAGGGGTGGGGGATGTGCCATATATGCTAAACCATCCCTCCAGCCTCTCTTAGTCCCACTTCCCAAGCCTGAACATGGAGCTCAGGCCATTACCATCAAAATTGCCCTTGGTACTCCTGGTAAACCACTCTATATTATGGCAGTTTACATCCCCCCAGCAAACCAAAGCTAGCGTTTGATTCCATCCTATCTGCAATCACATATCTTCCCAAAAGTGAACTGGTTATTATGGGTGATTTTAATGTGAACTGGCAGTCTGCTGTCGGCTTCCTACAAAGAGGCAGCTCGTGCCTATGACCTTACCCAAGTAGTACCGACACCCACTAGGCAGGATCCTCGGACAGGCTCCTCCACTCTTATAGACCTTATCTTTAGAAACCTCCCAAACCACCTCTCCAATGTCAGTGTGCTTCCTGATGTACTTAGCGACCACTCCCCTGTCATATGCCGGTGGACAAATAAAAATACTCCTAACAGACCTAAAACTTCCCTCCAAAGGCACCTCAAAAAAGATGCCCTCTCTCGCCTCAGTGTACCTGCACCTGTGACTGGGATACAGTCCACACTGCCCAATCTTTAGACGCTGCGCTCACTGCATTTATTACTATTTTCAATGCTGCCTGTGACATATTTGCCCCCTACACAAAAAAGATAATAAAAACCTGGGACACCCCTTGGATAACCCAGTCCCTTTTACAACTTATGCATCATAGGGATAACCTCTGGCACAGGGCCCTATCTTCCCAGCTGCCCCATGATAGACAGCTCTACAGAGAGGCAAGAAATAAATGCACGAGGGCTATCCGGCAAGCCAAGGCCACTTACTATCATCAAGCTTTTACCGCTACTTGGAGCTCTGGGAAATCTTTCTGGAACAATGTCAAGGAACTCTGTGGAAAACCACTAACACAGAACCAACCCAGCTCTTAGTGAAGGGTACCTCTCTCTTGACCCCACCGCCATATCCAATACCTAAACACCACTTTCTCTGACCTTAGTCATGTCCTCCTATAAACTTCTTTGACCTCATTTCCACACACCTACTGATACACCTTGTCCCCTACACACCCTCCTTTCAGGCTGCTGGGTCACCTGCAATGAGGCAAGCGCTACCTCTTAAAGCCCTTCATAACTCGCGTTATAGCAGTGACTCCCTTGACCTGAAAATTCTTCGACTTACCCTTAATGAGACTCTGCCACATCTCACCAAACTCCTCAACTTCTCGCCTCAGCCAAGTCCCTACACTATGGAAAAGGGTATTATCACACCATCCAAAAAAGGTGATCCAACAACCCCAGGCAACTATAGGCCCATTACGATCCTTCCTCCCTCTCAAAGCACTAGAAAGAATTGTGTCTGACCAACTTACGGAATACCTAGACAAATATGGACTTCTCTGCCATGAGCAACATGGTTTCAGAAAAGGGCACAGTACTACCACGGCACTACTAGAATTTACATCTTACATTCATGAAGCTCTTGAACAGGGGTCAGCAGTTGGGGCAATCTATGTTGATTTGACCAAGGCATTTGACACTGTCAATCATGAGCTTCTACTCCGTGCCCTTGCGTCCCTCCATATTGCTCCTGAAACTATCTCCTGGTTCAAAAACTATCTGACCGACAGAACACAGCAAGTAAAATTTGTAACACACTCTCCTCCAAACAACCAGTTCGTTCTGGCGTCCCTCAAGGGTCAATACTAGGCCCTCTACTGTTCCTCTCTTCCTGAACTCACTCCCCAAGCCTGCAGTGGAAAGCTACTGCTATATGCTGATGATGCAGTGTTATATTGGAAGCACACCAACCTCATCCAACTCCAAAGTGCCCTTCAAGGCTGTTTTAGGGAGCTTGAACACTGGTTCTCTGACCATCAGCTAATACTTAACTATGACAAAACTAAATCCATGATGTTTGCCCATCGACAAACCCCCTCAGTAACTCCCAGCTATCTATCTCAAACTTACAGGGTACCCACATTGAACAGGTCACTCATTTTAAATATCTAGGCATCACTCTGGACACATCCCTTACATACCATCATCATATTAAACTTCTCTCCTCCTCAGTAAATACCCGACTTGGCATTCTTTACAGGCACAAACACTGCCTTACCCCACAGGCACTACGGTTAGCCGTTACAAGCTCAGTCCTCTCATTGGTCGATTATGGAATAACCATTTACGGCGCTGCTGACAAATCTGCTCTAAGCAGCATCAATATAGCACTCAACAAAGCCTGCCGCATGGTCACTAACAGCAATAGACAAACTCACACTTGTTTGCTCTATTATCGTGCAGACTGGCTAACCCTAGAAGGGAGGCTTAAGTACCAAACCTGCCTCCAAGCCAAAAGATCCTTATGAAACGAACACCAATTGGACTCCACCAACTCATCCGCCCAGCCCATCATAGGGGCACCTCTAGACGACTTGCTGGTACCTCCTATACAGTCCCCCACTGTAGGACATCTCTAGGGCAAAGATCCTTCCGGTATCGAGCTCCACTCTGGCTAAACAATCTACCATCCTCCGTCTTACTTGCCCCTAATCTAAGTCTATTCAAAGCTGGGATAAACAAGTTTCTTCTTAACTCCGAGACCTGTATCTGTTCTCCCTCTTTCCCCTTAGGTGGTCGGTCACTGGGGCCACCTCACCGTTAGGAGCATCTCCATCCTCAGATATTTGCTGAGACTAGGCAACACCTTATACGGTGATTGTTTGAACCATTGTAATGTCCTGTTTGTGAAATTTCTGTACAACCTGTTTCTCTGTTGTACTCTCTAGTACAACTGACGTGTAGCCTTACTAATGCTATGATATTAACTTTTTTTGTCGAAATGTAATATCTCTGTTTTGATCTATGTAATGTTGTTTTGAAACTGACATGTAGCCTTGCTTGTGCTATGATTTTGAACATTTTGTTAAAATGTAATGTCTCTGTCTTGAAAATCTTTTGTACAATCAGTCTTGTCCTAATGTTCTGGCGTGATTGACGTGGAGCCTTTGCGAAGGAGTCCTTGACTCAAAGGTTGTAATTCCGAAATTTTCAATAAACAAATAAACAAACATTAGTATTCAGTTAATAGTGATGCTGATACATAGATGTGCCCCACCCTCCCCCCGGAGCAGTCAGTCTCATCACCAGAGGGTTGGCTGCAGCAGAGTAAGCATGATCATGCGCTCTGTAACACTAGCATTCATAGAAGTGCCGGCACACAGACTACCTCCACGGCATAGCCAGTCAGTCACATCATCAGAGGGCTGGCCATGGTGGACTCTGGATAAACAGTACACAGTCATGGCTGGGAGGGGAGGGTCCCAGGATCAACCAGATAATAAATTAAACTGCAACTAAGTAAGTGCCTTAAAAAAAACTACTTAATGTTGCAGACTGCTAAGGCAGGACAACTAGGCCCCTCGGTATTTCTCCTGGGGAGCCAAGTAGTCCCCTTTAAATAAGTCCTGTAGGAGCTAAGAAAAAATTACTCACCTTAGTAATTAAGTTTATTCAAATGGAGTCTTGCTGTATTCTGACAATTGCAGTGATTCCCAACCTTTGAACTGCCCCAGAGAACAAAGAGTTAACTTTCTATGCAGGGCACAGAATACTGAGCTTGAGCTCGGTTGAAGTCTCTGTCTGGAGTGATTCAAACCTAAACCATCAGATTCTTAAGAGCCCAACTAAACTAAAAATTCTATGTGGAAATTGAACAAATTCTACTAGCCAACTGGCTGAAAAAAGTTTTGGATTCCCAAGGAAGACTCAAGTCAGGAAACCCCCCAAAAAATCTACTATAAATAACAAAAATAAGCACCCAAACAAAAAAGGAGGAGGGTGCAAACAAAAGACACCCCTGGGGTGCAACACTGCACCTGCCCACCCAATTCCCAAAAACAGGTTCTGAGAGGGGAGGCAGGGAGGGAGGTCAGAATACAGCAAGACTCCATTAGAAGAAACATAAATACTAAGGTGAGTAATTTTTTCTTCAAACAACATGAAGTCTTGCTGTATCTGACAATTGCAGACTACCAAGCAGTACCTCCAAGGAGGAGGGACAGAACCTACTTTGGGAATAGGCTCTGAAGTACTGCTGTGCCAAACCGAGCATCACTCCTAGCCTGGATACCCAGAGAGTAATGCTTGGTAAAGGTTTGCACTGTTTTCCAGGTGGTTGCTTGACAAATTTCTAAGAGAGGGATATCCCTGGCAGCAGCCAGGGAAGCAGCCGTACCTCTTGTGGAATGAGCCCTCAGGCCTGAGGGTGGAGTTTTTCCAGTTTTTCATAGCAGAATTGTATACAAGACACAATCCACCTGGCAACAGATCTTTTGGTGGCAGGTTTGCCCTTTCCCACTTCTCCATAAGTAAGGAACAACTGGAGGGAGTCAAACCTGTGACCCATGGCACGCTCTATGTAGTAACTAAGGGCTCTTTTTACATCTAAACTGTGTAGCCTCCTCTCTCCTGAGGAAGAATGATCAGTGAAGAAAACAGGGAGAGACAGACTGGTTTAAATGGAAGTGTGAAACCACTTTGGGCAAGAACCTTCTACTGGTTCTAAGGACCACTTTATCCCTGTGAAATGAGAAAATCAGGTTCCACCGACAGGGCTTGCAACTCACTGATATGCCTAGCAAAGGTAATGGCTACCAGGAACACAGTTTTCCAAGTCAAGTACTTAAGTTCTGCTGAAGACATAGGCTCAAAGGAGGGTTGCATACGTTGAGCAATGCAAACATTCAAATCCCAGGCAGGAGCAGGATATCTAAAAGGAGGATTGGTGTGAAGCAATCCTTTAAAAAAATTACGGAACACAGGATGGGAAGATAGTGAGGAAGACTTCCCCACAGACAAAAACACAGAAACAGCTGACAACTGTACTTTGAGAGTAGCTGGTCTGAGGCCTAGGCCATTAAGATGGACCATATAATCCAGGACCGTAGGCAATCCAGCAGTGTCTGGAGAAATATGCTTCTTAGAACACCAAATGCTGAATCTTTTCCATTTGGAGTTATAAGTCTTTCTGGTGGACGGTTTTCGAGAAGCCTTGAGGATATCCAGAACCCCTTGAGAAAGATGCAGATCTGCAAACTCTAACTCTTCAAGAGCCATGCTTTGAGATTGAGAGACTGAAGATTGGGGTACGAAATCCTTCCCTGAGAGGATGTTAACAGGTTGAAATTCCCGGGAAGAGACAGGGGAAGATGGACTGCTAGGGACAGTAACAGGGGGTACCAGGGCTGTCTGGCCCAATCTGGAGCAATCAGAATCGCCTTGCAAGGCTGAGACCTTATTTTTACCAAAACTTTGAACAGGAGTAGGAAGGGGGAAAAGCACACAGTAACTTCCTTTCCCAATTCAGGATCAGTGCATCCAGAGGGACTGAGCCCAGGGCTGGAGGTCTGCAACAAAAGAGAGGGAGTTGGTGATTGTCTGGGGCTGCAAAGAGATCTATCTCTGGAGTGCCACACCTTGAAAAAATCACTTTCAACACCTGAGGGTCCAGGGACCATTCGTGATGGCCCTGAGAAATCCTGCTCAATGCACCTGCTAGCACATTGTCCTTGCCTGGAAGATGAACTGCTACAAGAAAGGTTTGCAGGGAATAAGCCAGGGACCACAACTGCATGGCTTCTGTGCACAAGGCCGTGGACTGAGTGCCTCCCTGCTTGTTGATGTACCACATGGTGGTGGTGTTGTCTGTTCTGACTTGAACCACCTTGTTCTGTACTGACTGTGAGAAAGCTTTTAGAGCCAGAAAAACTGCTCTGAGCTCTAGAAGACTGATGTGGAGAAGGAATTCTTGGGGGGGGAGACCACAGTCCCTGGGCAATAAGGGACCCCAGATGGGCTCCCCAGCCCAGGAGAGAAGCATCCATGGTGAGGACCACTGAACAAGGCTGAGTAATAAAAGGGACACCTTGTCTGAAATTGTCCTGATCCTGCCACCAGTGGAGGGCTTGGATCAAGGTCAGGGTCACTGGGATCAGTTTGGTAAGGGAATCCTTCCTCTGAGACCAGAAAGCTCTCAGGTGGAACTGAATATCCCTCATCTGGAATCTTGCCCCTTGGACCACTGCTGTTGAAGCGGACATGTGACCCAAAGGCTGGAAGAAATGCCTTGGTGGTCGAGATACCCAAAGGCTGAAGGAAGAAGCTAGTTCCATAAGTACCCTTGCCCTTTCTAGAGGAAGAAAGGCTCTTGCTCTAAGTGTGTCCAGTTCTGCCCCTATAAAGGTAAGAAGCTGGACTGGTTCAAGAACTGACTTGGGAAGGTTGAGAAGAAATCCTAGAGAAGTGAGCACTTGCTGGGTCACTTGCAGATGAGACTTGACTTGGTCTGGAGACTGACCCACTATTAGCCAATCGTCCAGATATGGAAAAATGGAAATCTTTTGCCTTCTTAGAAAGGCAACTACTACTGCCAGGCACTCTGTAAAAACCCTTGCGGCTGAGGTTAGGCCAAAGGGCACTGCTCTGAACTGATAATGGCCTGAGGGCAACTCGAACCTGAGGTATTTTCTGTGGGAGCACCTGATGGGAATGTGAAAGTAGGCATCTTTGAGGTCCAGGGAGGCTAGCCAGTCCCCTGGCCTTAGAGAGGGAAGGATTATTCCCAGAGTTATCATCTTGAACTTCGGTTTTAAAAGATGTTTGTTTAGATATCTTAGGTCTAGGATGGGTCGCCACTCCCGTCTTTTTGGGGGTCAGGAAGTACCTGGAGTACAGTCCTTTACCCCAGTGTAGGGTAAGTACTCTCTCTATGGCTCTTAAAGCTAGAAGAGAAGAAACCTCTGCCTCTAGGGCAAGGGTTTCCGAGAAATTTGCAGGTGGAAAAGATCTGGCTCTCATCTTTGGAAATTTTTTGAAGCAGAGAACCAGTCTCTGGCTTACTACTTCCAGGACCCACTTGTCTGATGTAACAGACATCCAATCCTGGACGAAGTAAGCCAGCCTGCCCCCTACTGGAATAGAAGAGTTGACCCGGGCAGACCCATCAGGGTGTCTGCTTGGCAGGGGCTTTAGGCTGAGGAGTGGATGCAGCCCTGCTCATCCCTCTTCTGCCTGTCCCTCTGAAGAACCCCCTCTGAGAAAAGGAAGAAGAGGCCTGTGCTTGGTAAAAAGGCCTTTGAAAAGGCCTGTCTCTGCCCCTGCCCCTAGACTGCTGCCTTTGAGGAGTTGCCTGCCTTTCCTTGGCCTGAGCACTCCTGTAAGTGGTCCTGTACTCATCCATTTCCTTCATGTAATTCTGTGTCTGTTCCCCAAACAGAGAATTACCCACTACAGGAAAATCCATGGCCTTAGCCTGGGTGTCCAGCAAGAGGCTAGTACATCTGAGCCAAGCCATCCTCCGAAGAGCCACAGATGTAGCCATGACTCTTGATGACACATCATTCGCATTCACAGCAACACGAAACTGAACCTTAGATGCCTCAATCCCATCTGCAGCCACCACCTCCAGCTCCTTGGCTAGCTGGGTGGAGGCCTGTTTAGCCAGTGCCAGTACAGTGTCCCACCTGGACTTCTGGTACCTGGCTGTACAGGCCATGTAATTCGCCTACCCGAGTCCCAAAGAAGATGCCATGTACTGCTCCTTTGCCATGGCATCAATCTTCCTGGAGCCCTTGTCAGAGGGGTGTGTAGCCAAGGGAATATTTGCCTTGTCACAGGCAGCAGCCTGCACTACCCCAACATGGCTGCATTGCTGATATAAGAACTCCGTGTCTGAGCCTGAAAGTGTATACCTCTTGTCCATTCTTCTATCCACAGGAGGTATAGTGTTAGGAGACTTTAGGATTTTTTGTGTCGGTTTCCCAAAAAGATTTATGGAGGGGAACAGACAGTCTCCTGGACTCTGGGATGTCCATCATCTCTACATAATCAGGCTCCTCTTGATCTTCCACAGCCTCCTCCATAGGAAGCTGGAGGGTTTCAGCCACCTTTTTGTAAAACAAAGTGAGAAGGGGACTCAGAAAGCCTAGGAGGGGAAACACCTGAAGGTCTGTCTGGGGAGTCGTCCGGTTCCACAGGCACATCCAGACCCTCACTTATATCATCATCCTCAAATTCCCCTTCCACTTCAAATTCCGGTTCATAAAAATCTTCAAGGGCATAATCTTGAAATGGGGGAACTAACCAAACCGAACCCCTGCCAGAAGGAGCCGGATTGGTCAGAACCGGACGGAGCGATTCCACAATCTGAATTGCCCTGGCTATCTCTTCGTCGGTCAGAACGTGAACCTCTGGATCCAAACCGGTCGATTTATCTTTGCGTTTTCTTTTTGTCTGAACCGATCCCTCAGAATCAGCTCTCTTTTTGCCCGAAGAAGTATCGCCCTGGTCAGAGGGCACTCCTTCTGGTTTGGTCGAAACCGAACCAGGCTGGCCATCCGGGTCAGCGGACTTCTCGGCCTCCTTTTCCCTCAGTCTACCTAATCTCTTCTCAAGGGTAGATTTGGGAAAGTTTTTACATATTTGGCAGTCTGAATCGAGGTGGTCAAACCCCAGACAATAAACACAGGTGGTGTGGGGATCGGCCTTTGCAAAGACCTCCCCACATTCACTGCAGTGTTGATACCCAGTGGGCCCGGTTTTTTTCTTGGGTTTCTCAGACATGGCCAACCTAACCAAACTTGCCCCTTTTTTCAGCAACCTCCAGGCAAGACTCCCTTATCGATTCCTAACCACGTCACGGGTGTGGGAAAAAAAAAACATTTAAAACACTTTTTTTTTTTTTTAGAACCGATAACCACATACTAAGTAAACACATAAATTTCACTATCAAATGGCTGGTTCAGCTGAACCGAGCCGCGCTTTTACAAGTTCCACACAGAAAAACTGAACAGTTCCTATCTAGTACTCACGGCACCACAGACAGAGACTGAACTGACTATGCAGAAACTTTTTCGGTTTAAAAACCGACAAAAACTGAAACTTTAACCGACTTTCGAACCGAGCTGAAGGAGAAATCTCCGGAGCGACCGTTCAGTGAAGCGGAGTAAAGAATCTGACGGTTTAGGTTTGAATCACTCTAGACAGAGACTTCAACCGAGCTCGAACTCCGCATTCTATGCCCTGCATAGAAAGTTAACTCTTCGTTCTCTGGGGCAATTCAACGGTTGGGAATCACTGCAATTGTCAGAATACAGCAAGACTTCATGTTGTTTGAATAAACTGATCTGAAATCACAGTGTTTAATACTTGTGTGATCATTCACTTTTCCTTCCAATGTTCACTTTCCAACTCTGAAACTTCACACTTGGCCTCATATCATCTCCCTTCTCTTGTCCTCCTTACCTCCACTTCTGCTGCTGGTCTGCTGGATGAAAAAATTCTGGCCTGCCTCTGGTCGCCACCATAAAGCCCCCAGGCTAGGTTCCATCCAATGTGAGGGTAAACTTGGAGGAAGACAATGAGCCAGCAAGGTACTTGGACAGACATACTAATGCTGTCTCCATGTGTAATATGAGGCCTAAGGGCCAGAACAAGAACTGCCTCCACAGTCCAGACCTTACACCCAAATCCCCACTTTGTGTCGACTGTCACTGCATCCTTCCCTTGGTCACTGGGAGCATCTGCATAGCAGTTGCACAGATCTCACCTCCTGAGGTATTGCATGTCGCACGTGGGCTGCACTAAGCCTTCACTGGCCCAGTTGGTGTCCCGAGTATATTTTTAGACAGATACTTTCTTACCAAGGTGGTTTAGTCCCAGACCAAGGGGCAGCCATCTAGCATAAGTATCCTTGAGTTCTTGCTCTGATTTCTCCATGATGGTTTGCAAAATGGTCGAGGTCACATCTCCATTGCAGGAGCCAACTGCTATCATCCCACAGGCTAAGGCAGTCACACCCATCACCTGAAAAAAGAGTCGGGGAGAGAAAAAAAAATTACATACCTTAGTAATCTTGTCTCTTCCCAGTGATGCTCAGATATTCATAACTTTATGCAGTAAGCCTGAGGGGTTGGATTGTCAGGAGAGAGATGGAACACGTGCAAATGATGGAACACCGCATGTGAGCATCTTTCAAACTGTCTCTACCAACTGCCTGTGTTCTAACCTCTTCAGATTTGTATGGAGCCTGGAAAGTCAGGCTTTAGGTAATAAGTATAATCATTTTAATTATTAAAATTGGGGTTACCCAGAATTTAAAATTTGGATTATAATCAACCTCCAAAGGGAAGAACAATATAAATTAGCAAAGATTTCTGAACAAAATATCAGTGAAAACTCTAAAAGAGAAAATACAATGAACTCTACTTAAAACTGTTACCAGGTGCAGAGAAATAGAAATTACGTACCTACCGTAATTCTTGATCTTCTTGGACGAAGTCTCCACCACTCATTCACACCGATGGGATCTACGCTGGAGGCGCTAGGACCCAGCAGGAGCAACTTTTCTGCAGGAGGGCCAGCGCCATGAGCCTGAGCTCGTGCGGCAATGACTATCTTGGCGTCTACCCTCCAACCGCCTCAGTACCTTTTTTCCCCCCCAAGGAGGTGCAGCGTAACTAACCTAGACGGATAGCCTAGCAAAAAAACCAAAACAAACATGGACACAAGATAGTCCGGACGACATGTATAAGAAGGGTCAACGAAGAAGTCTTCACAGCCTAAAGACTGAGGGAGTGAAGACCAACAACAGAGGTGAGCTCGGGGGATGGTGGGCGGGAGTGTGAATGAGTGGTGGAGACTTCGTCCAAGAAGATCAAGAATTACAGTAGGTACGTAATTTCCAAATCTTCCTGGACAAAGTCTCCACCACTCATTCACACTGATGGGAGAGTACCGAGCTAATAATCCCCCGAGAGGGCAGCAAGAGAGACCAAGGGCTCATAATTTTAGGACAGAGGTCCATTCAGGATGGTTCTGCCAAATGAGAGCTGTCGCCTGGCATGAACATCCAGGACATAGTGCTTGACGAAAGAATGCACTGAGCTCCAGGTAGCCACATTACAAATATCTGCAATAGGCACGTTGCGGATATCCGCCAGGGATGCCGCAACTGCTCTAGTAGAGTGAGCATACACACTGCCCTCCAGCTTAACCTGCGCCATGGAATAACAGTGGCGAAGACATGCCACCAGCCATGCTGAAATGCATAAGATAGTGACAGGCTGACCCAGCTGGGTCTCGCTGAAGGAAACAAACAGTTGTTAAGCTTTGCAAATTTCTTTTGTTCTATCTAAATAGAAACGCAGAGCTCTTTTGACATCCAAAGAATGAAGGGTACACTCTCCCTCTTTCTGGAAGTTCGTAAAGTAAGCAGGTAGGACTAAAGGTTGGTTTAGATGCAATTCTGAAACAACCTTAGGGAGAAACATAGAATGGGTCCTAAGAACTACTTTGTCCTTATGAAACACAGTATACGGAGGGTCTGTGACCAAGGCATGTATTTCAGAGATCCTGCGGGCTGAGGTAATGGCCAACAGAAGCCCGTTTTCCCAAGCGAGAAATTTCAGCTCACAGGTAGCTGGGGCTCGAAAGGCTTTCGGGTGAGCATGTCTAGTACAATATTAATGTCCCAGGCTGCGACTGGACGTCTGATAGGAGGTCTGGTATGCAGAATACCCTTAAGAAACCTCTTAACTATAAGTAACTGAGCCAGTGACAAGGAAAGTATTGGCTCATGATAGGCTGATATGGCACAAAGGTGAACTTTGACTGTAGAGTATTGTAGACCTGAATTTGAGAGGTCTAAAAGGTAATCTAGAATGTTATTTGGTGGGCAGGAAAAAGGATTCAAAGAGGATCTTACACACCAGAGAGAAAAATGCTTCCATTTTGCTGTGCAAGTTTTTCTAGTGGCTGGCTTACGAGCAGCCAAAAGAATATCGCGAGAGAAATTGAACCCGTTTACTTCCATCTCTTCAGGAGCCAAGCGTGTAGGTGAAGCGACCTCAGATTGCGATGGACCACAGGCCTGAGTCACAAGTTTCGTCTGAAGGGGAAGGGGTTTTCAAAAGACATTGAGTAACAGAAACCACATCTGTTGAGGCCAACAGGGAGCAATGAGGGTCATTTTGTCCCCCTGGGACTCGAACTTGAGAAGCACCTTCTGAATTAGAGGAAGAGGAGGAAAGGCATATAGAAAGCATTTTGTCCACTGCAGACTGAGCACATCCTGACAGAAAATGCCAGGCCCTGGATTTCTGAAGCAGAAGAGAGGCAGTTTTGTGTCGCATGGGGATGCAAAAAGGTCCAGGTCTGGAGTTCCCCACTCTGCGAATAGTGATTGAACTCCGGTTGAGTCTAGAGACCACTTGTGAGGATCTGTCTCTGTTCTGCTGAGATGGTCTGCCAGTTCGTTCTGCACTCCTGGCAGGTAGACCGCCTGAATTAGAGCCTTGTGCTCTAGACACCATTCCCACACTCTCACGGCTTCCCTGCATAAAGGGTAAGAGTGTGCACCGTCCTGCTTGTTGATGTAATGGATCACTGCTTTGTCGTCTGTTTGAAGGAGAATGTTCTTGTGACAGAGAATGTCCTTCAAAGCCCGGACTGCATAAAGGATGGCTCTCATTTCTAAGACATTTATGTGAAGCTGGGACTCGTCCAGAGTCCACGTACCTTGGGTGTGGAGATTCTGATAGTGAGCTCCCCACCCCATCAGGGACACATCCGTAGTAACTGAAATCTGATGATCCAGGGGAGCAAAAGGATACCTTTCCATAGAAACATAGACTTTGAAGGCAGATAAGGACCGCTTGGCCCATCTACTCTGCCCACTTCCCTACCTACAGGATAGGCCGCAGATCCTAGTTAACCAGCAGCCTATTTCTTCCTACCCCCCACAATAATTGCCTTGTCTGTCCCATGCATTCTTGAATTCTCCCACAGTTTTAGACCCTACAACCTCCTCAGGAAGGCTGTTCCATGCATCCACTACCCTCTCTGTGAAAAAATACTTCCTCACATTGCCCCTGAACTGCCCCCTCTATCTTTAAATTGTGTCCCCTTGTTCTTACACGTCTCTTTTTCTGAAAGATGCTACCCCTCCTGGACTTTGTTGATTCCACTGAGGTACTTAAAAGTTTCTATCATGTCCTCCCTCTCCCTTCTTTCCTCAAGGGTATACATATTAAGCTCCTTAAGTCTCTCCTCGTACAGCTTCTCTTGCAGACCCTGCACCATTTTAGTTGCCCTCCTGTGGATTGCCTCTATCCTGTCTATGTCCTTCCGGAGATAGGGTCTCAAGAACTGGACGCAGTACTCCAGATGGGGGTCTCACCAACTGTCTGCACAGCGGGATAACAACTTCCTGTTTTCTGCTGGTGATGCCTCTCCCTATGCATCCCAGTATACCCCCAGCCCTCCCTACTGCCTTCTCACACTGCTTGCTAACCTAAGGTCATCTGATATGATCACCTCAGGTCCCTTTCCTTTTGTTGTTGTTACTATTTCCACAACCACTGTGCATTCTTCCCTGGGTTCTTGTTTCCCAGGTGCATTATTTTGCACTTCTTTCATTGAATCCAAGCTGCCATACTTCTGACCATTCCTCCAACCTTACCAAGTCCCTTCTCATCCTATCCACGCCTCCTTGTGCATCAACCCTGTTGCAGATCTTTGTGTCATCTGCAAAGAGGCATACTTTTCCTTCCAGTCCCTCTGCAATGTCACTTATAAAGACATTAAAAAGGACTGGACCCAGTACTGAACCTTGTGGTGCCCCACTAGTAACCCCTCTTTCTTCAGAGTGGACTCCATTTACAATTACCTTCTGTGTCCTGTTGTCCAGCCAATGTTTTACCCACGCTACCACCCTAGGACCCACTCCCAGGCTGGTTAATTTGACTATTAATCTTTTGTGTGGGCCTGTGTCAAATGCCTTGCTAAAGTCTAGGTAGGCCATGTCCACAGCCCCTCCCTTGTCTACTACTTTGGTCGCCCAGTCAAAGAAATCTATTAGATTCGTCTGACATGACCTTCCCGCTTTGAACCCATGCTGCCTTGGGTCCTGTGCCCCACTGGCCTCTAGGTACTCAACAATTCTTTCCTTCAAGTGATTCCATCACTTTCCCTACCATGAGGTCAAACTGACAGGTCTGTAGTTTCCTGCCTCTGTCTTGGTCCCACTTTTGTGAGAGGAATCACATCCGCCTTCCTCCAGTCCTCGGGTACCACCATCCTCCCATGATTTATTAAAGAGCAGCCAGTGGTTTCACTAGTTCCCCCTTAATTCTTTTAGAATTCTGGGGTGAATTCCATCAGGCCCCATTGTTTTTCCACCTTCAGTTTTAGGAGTTCTTGCAGAACCCTTTCTTCTGTGAAAGGACTGGGATTGACCCCCCTATCAAGAGTGTTTCTGTTAATTGGATTAGACACTTCCCCCTCCTCTTTTGTGAATACTGAGCAGAAATATTCATTCAGTATCCCTGCTTTTTCATTGTCCCCCTCTGCCCACCCGCCGTTCATTCTATTCAGCCTCACTATCCCTCCCTTTGTCTTTCTACACTTGCTGATGTATCTATAAAAGGTTTTATCCCCCTTCTTAACAGAGTTGGCTATCTTTTCCTCAGTCTGGGCCTTTGCTATTCTGACTTCCCTCCCTGCTTCCTTCTGCCTTAACTGGTACAGCTCTCTGTCCTGCTCCCTCTGTGTTTCCTTATACTTCCGGAATGCTATCTTTTTCTCCCTGACTTTCACAGCTACCTCTTATGAGAACCACAGTGGCTTTTTCTTTCGTTTTGATTTGTTTATTTGCTTCACACAAAGGCTTGTTGCCTCTGTGATGGCAGTTTTGATAATTCCCCATTGTTGCTTCAGCCCTCCTTCTAGCCTGTTTGCTAGTGCTTTTCTGAGGCACTCTCCCATCTTGCCAAAGTCAGCCCTCCTGAAGTCCAGTACCCTCACTTTTGTATGGCTTGACTCTGTAGCTGAGTTTAACGTGAACCACACTGTTTGATGGTCACTTGTTCCCAGATGGCAACCCACTTCTAGATCTGAGATCCTCTCACTGCCCCCATTTGAGAGTACAAGGTCTAAGATTGCTCCATCACGAGTGGGTTCAAACTAGCTGTCTGAGGCCTGCCACCTGTAGGGCATTGAGAATGGCCCTGCTCTTGGATGTGGCTGCAGCAAATGTGCTCCAGTTAACATCTGGCATATTCAAGTCTCCCATCAACAGTATCTCCCCATTCTCTGCCATCCTAAGAATGCCTTCCATCATATCCTTGTCCATTCCCTCCCCCTGACATGGGGGTCTGTACACAACCCCTGTGAGGACTGTGGTGCCCTTTCCAGTCTCCAAAGTGACCCACAGTGCCTCCTCTCCTCCCTGTTTACTCTTTTGCTCAGTTGCTTTTATCCCTTTCCTTTACATAGAGAACTACTCCTCCCCCTCTTCTCCTCTGCCTGTCTCTCCTGTAAGTTATGTACCCTGGTATGTTAACATCCCAGTCATGGTTTTCTGTGTACCATGTTTCTGTGACTGCTACGATATCCAGGCATCCCTCTTCTATCAAGGCCACCAGCTCAGGGAGCTTGTTGCCCAGACTACGGGTGTTGGTACTCATTACCCTCCATTTCCTGATGGCCTTACTCCTTTTTTGCCCCATCCCTGTCCTTCTTGCCTTTGTCACTTTCCCCATTTACCCCTGCCCTTCTCCATATTGACACCTCTATGTTGGTGTTTACCGCTTACTACCGTGATTTTTTTTTTGGGGGGGGGGGCGCTAGGATTTCCCTGCTCCTTTCCAGTGCCTCCCCTGTTGACTAGTTTAAATGCTTGACAATGAAGCATTTAAACCTATCACCTAGGATCCTGGTTCCCCTCCTGGACAGATGCAGCCCATCATGCCAGTATAGGCTTGCATCACTCCAGATGGACGCCCAATTTCCAATGAAGCCAAATCCCTGAGCTCCGCACCAGTTTTTCAACCACTGATTGAATCCCATGGTGCCGAACACCCTAGCCTCTCCTACGCCATAGATGTGCAGCACCTCCGAGAAGGTTACCATGCGTGCTACTTGTCTAAGGCCCCTCCCCAATTCCACAAACTCTTCCTGCACTGCTCTAATCCCTTTCTTAGCCAGGTCATTTGTCCCTAGGTGGACAATGACATCCAGCTCCCTCCCCTGTGCAGTTGCTCTGGCAATCCTGAGGATTCGCTCCCTGTCCCTACAAGCCATGGTGCCAGGCAGGCACCTTACCTCCCTCTCCTCTTCTTCCCCCAGTTCTACCTTCCTAACAATGGAGTCCCCCATCAGGAGTTGTTTCCTTCACCTGCGGGGTCCCCTGCCACCCTCCTGTGGGTCTCCTTTGTGGAGGTTCCCAGCATCCTCCTTGGTCTCCGCTGCGGGTGCCTCCATAGAGAAACCACACTTTGCCAGAATGGCATAGGAATTGTGGAGAGGTACAACTGGAGGGATGCGCCTCTGTTCCACCACCCTCACCCTTACTGAGCCCACTGTGGTCCAACCGCTCCTCTTTCTTGGCAACCTCTGAGGCAAAGGCAGTGGCACTGGTGGTCCCTGGATGGAAAAGGAGGTCCCACAAATCCTGGCCAACTCAGCCTGGAGATGAGCAACCTCCTCCAGAAGATTGTCCTCTTGAGACCACCAGGTGAGTGACCTCTTCAGAGGTTCTGCCACCCTGATGAGAAAGGACTGAGGGTGAGTGGTTGGGGACCACTGGGTACTGAGCATCCATTGAGAGGTTCTCATGTGGAGGCATGCTAGGGGTACAGTGAACACCACGGATGCCATGAGACCCAGCATCCATTGCACTGAGATAGTTCGAACTGAGCTGTTCCCTCTGATGTATCGGGCCATCTGTAAGATATCACTCCTTCTGTCCTCTGGTAGAAAAGCTTTCGCACAGGAGGCATCCAGAAGAGTACCCATGAAAAGGAGCTTCTAGGAGGGCTGTAACTGCAACTTCCTGAGATTTAGCAGGACTCCCATGGACATGAGAAAGTCCGAGGCCATGGCTACAGCGTAGAGAGTTCCTTGCTTGGAAGAGCTTGCTAGAAGCCAGTCATCCAGATATGGGAACACCTGAATTCCGATCTTTCTGAGGTGCGCTGCGAGAATTGCACAACACTTTGTAAAGACTCGTGGCGCTGAGGATACTCTGAACTGAAAATGCTGGCCCAAAGCCACAAACCATAGGTATTTGCGATGCTTTGGTGGATGGGAATATGTTGGTAAGCATCCTGTATGTACAGGGAGGCTAGCGAGTCATGCTGATGAAGCAAAGGCAACAGTATTCCTAGCGAAATCAATCTGAACTTTTCCTTGGGGAGAAATTTGTTCAATTGTCTGAGTCCCAAAATGGGGTGCATGCCCCCCGTTTTCTTTGGAACCAGAAAGTAATGGGAGTAGAACCCTTTGTTCCGTTGATCCAGCAGAACGATTTCTACTGCCCTGTTCAGAAAGCCTTGTATCTCGGAAGCGAAAAGCTCTGACTGAAAAACTGACAGCCTGGGCTGTCGTTTGGGGGGATGATCCAGAGGGGCCTCTAAAAGACTGAGGGAATACCCCTTGCGGATTATTCGGAGGACCCATCTTGTCTGATGTTATGGACTTCCACCGGCTGTAAAATTGAGTCAGACAACCTCCCACCGCTGAGAAAGAGTCCCCGTCGGGCAGCTGAGGTGGGACTTGGGCCAGAAACTCAGAAAGCAGCACTGGGCACTTTGGGCCCTGGTGCTTTCTGTTGTGTTTTCTTTTGCGGTTTCGGGGGGGGGGCCCTTGATTTTTATTAAACCCCCCCCCTTTGCCTTGAAAGGACTGACGGTTGTGAAACTGGCGCTTATTAACACCCACAAGAAGAGAGGAGGAACAGGTCGAGCCAATTTAATGGCAGACCTGGTCTTTGTGTGGCCTTACTGCTTGCTCTACTTGAGGACTGAAGACATATATACCGAAGGGTAATGCCATGACCTGTTGCTGGGCATCTTGCGTGAAAACCGAAGTGCGCAGCCAAGAGTGATGGCGGGAACAAATGCTCGCTGCTGCCGCTCCGGAGGCAGTATCAAAAGCGTACATAGCTGCTTTAACCTGCTGGTTGTTGGACTCTATACCCCTGGTTATGGTTTTAAGAAGCTCTGAATTAATGTCAGACTCTGGTAGAGCTTCTACCATTTGTCTGAGTGAATGCCAAAGAACATACTCATATTGAGAGAAATAACCCTGGTAGTTGGCAATACGCATACCAAGGGTGGATGAAGCAAAGACTCTCTTACCTAAAGTATCTTACGAGAGTCTTTGTTTATAGGTCAGGCTGTAGTAGCCTGAGGAAGGACGACCTTATTCTCTGCCAAGACCACAATAAGATCTGCAAAGGCTTGGTAGGCCAAAATGGGTCGATCCTTGGGAGCAGCGTACTTTCTATCTATGGACTTCGACACAAAAGGAATGAGAGTGGGATTATTCCATACCATCTGAGAAAGCTTCTCAAAGGAAGGCTGTACTGGAGGAGTTAAATCCATAGAGATCTCCGGGACATGAAGGTATTGGAGCCTTAAAAGCTTCCCAGGATCAATATCTGTAGTCTGGAGAGAAAGAGTGGAATTCAAATTTTTCAGCGGAGACTTAAATGAGAGGTCCTCGACCACAGGTTCTGCAACAGTATTAGGCCCTGTTCCTTCCACATCATCACCCAGCCTACGGTCTGGGTCAGGCTCAATATCATCTCCTGACAGCCCAGGAGGGACTGCATGGACAGGAAAGGAGTGAAAATCAGCAGGAAAAGAGGAAGGAAAAGGGTTCGGGGTCGAGGAGCCCTGAAGACTGGAAGACACCACCCTAAGCCTCAGCACCGAGAAAGAGCATGGCGCTGCCTGACCCCGCACCGCATGTGGCGCCGACACACTGCACGGCACCGAGCAACCCATAGACGCCTAAGGAGCCGAAACCAACACAGGGCTCTGAAAACTAGGATTTGAGGAGAAAGAAGGAAGAATACCAGGAGATACAGGCATCAGTGTGACCCCCTGTGCCGCAGCCATGTGAGGGGGGAAAAAACATCTGAGCGCAGAGTCGATGGCACTGAAGAAGGCACTGCCCGACTAGGGAGGCCCAACTGCCCTACCCCATCCCCCAAAGCTGGAGTGACCGGGCCAGGCAGCTGTACCAACCTCCAAGCCCACCGCTCCATCAGAGTGGCCCACTGATGAAACTGCTCATCTGAAGCCCTACCAGAAGGAGAGGAAGGGCTCCAATGTCGAAGAGGTCAGTGACCAGAAACAGAAACCGGCGACTCCAGAGGAGGAGGAGACTGGCAACTGACCCCAATGACTGACCGTCGAAGCGCAGACATACCAGAGGGCGACCTCGAGTGATGCCTTCTCTTTTGTGACCTGTAGGCCAAAGAAGAGCTCGAGGCCAAACGGCACCAAGAATGCAACCATTTTCTTTTGTGCTTCCGGGGGGACTGCCCCTCCCCCCGGGCACTGGACCGTCCGTTGTCAGACCCCCCCCCCCCAGAGAGGGTGGTGGACCGGACCCAGCCCGGCTGACTGAACAGCTTTCATACGAAGTCTCCCTACCATCACCTGACCCGCTCATGGTCGACTCCATCAATTTAGGCTGAGATTTCCTTCTAAAATAAGAACAATTTATAGAAAGCGGTACTTATTCGAGATACTGTATATTACAAAATAATAAACTGAAAACTATGCTGCTAGTTTGAAGTTTGACTCCAGGCGGGCAAGCAACGTCGTCACTGTAGTGCACTCGATGGCAGGAAAAAAGGAACTGAGGTGGTTGGAGGGTCGATGCCAAGATAGTCAGTGCCGCATGATCAGAGGCTCGCGGCTCCATCTCTGGCGCCGGCCCTCCTGCAAAAAGTTTGCTCCCGCTGGGTCCTAGCACCTCCGGCGTAGATCCCATCAGTGTGAATGAGTGGTGTTCAGGAAGATCATGCACTGTAAGGTATAATGTGATTTGGTGGCATCAGCATGCAGAGTGCAGAGGCTAAAGTTCTGGAAGGGGAGGAAGGAAGGGACGTTACGAATATCTGCACAACACTGGGAAGAAATAAGATTACTATGGTAAGTAATTTTTTCTTCTAACCCCAGTAATGTTCAGTATATTACAAACTTTATGCAGACTACCAAGCAGTACCACAGGAGGTGGGCACAGAACTTACTTTGGAAACAGACTTTGCAGGACTGCTGTGCCAAACCTAGCATCACTTCTGGACGGAATATCCAGGTTGTAGTGCTTTGTAAAGGTGTGTACGGTTTTCCAGGTAGCTGCTTTACAAATGTCCATTAATGGAACATCCCTGGCAGCTGCTAGGGTAGCAGCTGTTCCTCTCACAGAGTGTGTCCTCAATCCTGTTGGGGGCTCCCTACCTGCTTTAGTGTAGCAGAAATGAATACACTGGACTATCCATCGAGAGATGGACAGGAACCCTGGTTTTCCATTTTTAACGGTAACACCAGTTACAATCACGGAATCCTGCTTGGTATGCGGATTTTGAATTCTTGTACCGGTGCCTCACGGAAATTGCATGTCACTGCACAGAATCTCTAAGATTTCAGTATCTTTTTAATTTTTTTTTATTTTCTCTTTCTATGTCCCCTTCTCACAGCATCGGTATCCCCTAGCTTCACTCCCAGATAATGCTCAGGAGCTCCTGTGGGCCTGCCCCTATCCTGCCCGGGTTTTACCCCCCCAGGTGGGAAGGGAGGGGACCCTAGGTCACCCCTCCACACTCCCTTGGTGTGTGTCAGGCAGCCCAGTGGGTCCCTCATGGAGCCTGGTTATGAAGTCTGGGACACCTGGGTCCCTTCTGCCAGTGGCCGATGTGGGGTGACTGTTCCTGGCTTTCTGGTCTCTTTCCCGGAGGGCACCAACACTAGAGATCCAAGGAGGTAGGTCACATAGAGACATGCCACTGCTCCAGATCCTGGCTAGCGTCCTCCCCTCCTGATCACTCTGCAGCACCATTGCACCGCCACTTGTCACACCGGTGGTGGTAAAGAAGCAAGACCTGCAGCCCACCCTCCCCGGAGGAGGAGGAGGAGAGCAGTCCCCCAGGTGCTATATCCTACTCCCCTGGCCAGACCTCCAGCAACCCGAGTTTGCTTCTGACCCTGGGTCACTGGCATTGCAAGCAATAGTGCTACTGCAGCGCCAGCGGGCTGACCCCGATTTCAGCATCTTACAATAAATGCTGCTGTGTTTTGCATTCTTTCTGCTTTGCTGCATTTAGAAACAGTAAGGAAATCACCTGCACTGCTTTGTTGTAATCAGCCATTCAGTTTAACCACCCATGCCTAGCGGTTAGAGTAACAAATTGTGATTGAACTGGGTCCATCCAGCAGACTTGGGTTTGAGTCCCACAACCTCCACTTGCATCCAAGCAAGTCACTTAACCTCTCAAGTGCTTCTAGGTCACTCCTTAAAACAGACAGTTCTGCCTAGTGGGCCTTACCTGCTTTACAAAGAAATATAAAAGAAAAATACCAATATATGTTTACTACATCATAGAATAGTAGTCAGGGTACCATGTAATTTACTTGAGTTTTACTTGGGTTGCAATGATTTTGTATATGTAAAGATAATTTTAGTCAGGTTTTTATTGTATTCTTTGCATATAAGCATCTAGGTTGTAGATTGCTAAACGCAGGATCACTGTTACCAACTAACTTATTCAAGTTTATAATCAGTAGGGTCATCCAAAATCCTCAGTTGTTTGAATGAAAACTAGTCTGAATGAAAGTGTGTTCACAAAGAAGACACTGCCTTACTACTTATGAAAAGACTTCACGGTTAGCACCCCATTTAGGTGAATTGGATCATTTGCACCTTTTCTCCCACCTGTTGGTTCTGTCTCTGTGACAACAAAATGTTTTCTGATAGACTGCTTCAACAAAAAGCAAATGTTAAGTATTTAAGAGTACTTAAGGTAAGACCCCATGATGCTGGTGGGCAGAGTAGTGCTCAATTCACATCTGAACAAAGACATGAAAACTGGGAGACATCCTTTTCATGGACACCAAGTAGAAAAAAAAGCACCCACATGTCTGGGAGATGCATGAATCCATTTGAAAGTTCTCCACTAATCACTTGTGGATTTTTTAGGTGAAAACACTTTATTTCAAAGAAGCAAATTCAAGCAGTTTTTTTTTGCTCCTACCCCTGGCCATTCACTCCTTCAGGCCTGTCAAGCCCCCTACCACCGCTGTTGAGGTCTGACCCATATCCACGACCCTTACTGCTGTGCTACCCAGGTAACCCAAAGTAACCCTTCATTGAGTGAGCTCCTACCCTGTGGAGGCTACCAGGAGAGAAGAGTTGCCCCAAAGAGCTTCCTGTGTATCCTGGCATGTTGGGGTCAGAACGGACACATGTCTGGGGCTTCTGGTGTATGCCAGAACCAGCAGCCTTGATGGGCCAGCAGGTGTTTTCCCATTTTCTTGGGAGCGTGACAGGCTACATGATGTCAAGGCACAAGCCGACATCTGTCACACTCCTCCCGCAGTGAGGACTGACGTGTTGTCGTGCCTCTGGCCTCCACCATGGGCCAGCAAATGTTGAGTCATGAACCCACTCTCCCTCTCAGGAGAAGGGGAGTGGTCGTTGGACACTCAAGCCTTCACCCACCAGCTGGCCCACCAACACCCAAGTCTGTTCCCTAACCCTGGTCAGTGGTATCACAGGCAGATATCCAATTCAGGCAGTTAAATTATAGAGAGGAAAAAACAAAGGTAGTCCACCTTAGCGGTGATTGTTCAGATTAATTCACATCTGAGTTCTAACAAGCAAAGAGACCAAGTCATTTGTAACTTATGCATGTGGGGTATGAGTGTTGCAAGGGGATCATAGTGCTGTCACTACTACCATCACCCCAGAGGGATGTGGACTGCATTGTTGCTACTGCCTTCACACTGAAGGGGTGGGGGCTGTAGTGCTTCAGCCATCACCACTGGTGGATGGGGTATGTAGGCCTGCTGCTGTTCCACCTGAGGGATGGGGGCCATAGTGCTGATACTGCCATCACACATGAGGAATGATGACCATAGTACTGCTGCCATCACACCTAAGGGATGGGGGTCATAGTGCTGCTGCTTCTGTCACACCAGAGGGATGGGGGCCGTAGTGCTGCTTCCATCACACCTTAGGAGACGGGGGGCTGTAGTGTTGCTGCTGCCATCACATCTTGTACCTAAAATAACTTTAAATTGGTACAAGGATGGAAGGATGTGTAATAGTGGAGGTCAAAATTGCTAAAATGCATGCTAGCAGAGTTAAAAATTGTTAATTAAAGTACAGAAAACTAAACACCAGTAAAACCGGATTTTGGCTTAGCGGACACCGGTGACAATACCGTTTTTTACAATGTGCAAAGTGGAATATGCCCTTTCTCAATCCCGGTAAACCAGTGTCCCTGGAGATGGACCTTTTTGGGGCTGGGTTGCCTTTTCCTACATCTCCAAATTTTAGGAATAACTGCTTTCTATCCTGCCTATGGTCTTTAGGGGCTTCCATGTAATAGCTGAGAGCCCTTTTTACATCCAGACTATGCAGTCTTCTTTCGCCAGAGCTGGCATGGTGTGTGAAAAAGCCAGGAAGAGTGATGGACTGGTTCAGATGAAAATCTAAAACCACCCTGGGGAGAAAATACAGGTTACTCACCTGTAACAGGAGTTCTAGGAATGGTATATGTTGTTCATCCACACTTATTGGCAGGTTCCTTGCCGCTTTAAATCTTGCCGGAAGGTCTTCAAGCTGGCTCCTCCCACCCACCCGGGTGGTAAAACTCTCGGCTCCGCCCCATGACGCCAGATCTGGCCCGCTGGAAGCTCAGGTTGTGCGTCGAAGCCGGGAAGGAGAGTCGGGTAGTGTGGATGAACAACATATACCACTCCTAGAACTCCTGTTACAGGTGAGTAACCTGTATTTCTAGGGACATGGATATGTTGTTCATCACACTTATTGGCAGACTCCTAGCAGTTCTCCGGGAGGAGGGCAAGAGTGCACACCCCTACTTAGGAAATAAAGACTAGAGAACCGAGGCCCCAAACCAGCATCCGGCGTGACTCAAGGTCGATGTGGTAATGGGTAATAAAGGTGTGTGCTGACTTCCAGGTAGCAGCCCTGCAGATTTCCTGGATAGGGACATCCCTGGAAGCAGCCACCGATGCAGCAGTATGACGGGTAGAATGAGCTCTTATCACTCTGGCAGGCTCCATGCCCGCCAACTTATAGCAGCGATCTATGCAGGAGGTGACCCACCTGCCTATCGTCCGCTTGGCTGCAGGTCTGCCAGATGCGGCTTCAGCGTAGGTGACAAACAGCTGGCGAACCTCTCCCAATTTCGACTGCGCTCCCTTATAATCGAAGCGCCCTTCTAGGAGTCCAGAGTATGGAGCCTATATTCGACCTCCGAGGTGTGATTGGGGTAGAACACCGGCAGAGTCAGCACCTGGTTAAGGTGAAACTCCGACACCACCTTCGGAAGGAATTTCAGGGTAGGAGCAACAACCTTGCCCTGTGGAAGACCAGGTATGAGACTCATGCAAAGCGCCTGAGCTCTCCCATCCTTCTGGCTGACGGATAGCCACCAAGAAGCGGTCTTCCACGACAGGTGAGAGAGTTCACACATGTGCATTGGTCTGGATGGCTGGGCCCATGAGCTTGCCAAGGTACCACCAGCAGGAGATCCTACTTGAGGTGGAGGTTCTCGCATCGAGGGGAAATGTGATCAAGGCCTTTGAAAAAGCGCCCGACCACCTTTCTCCTGCGCCCACCGACTGCTTCCGGCCCGCGCCTGGTAAGCAGAGATGGCTGCCAGGTGCACCTTTAAGGTCACGACCTAAGCCCCTTGACTAGAAAGGGACCATAAATAGTCCAAAATGCTTGCCACAGAACAGGAGGAAGGGTCCAAGCCCTTGCTCTGACACCAAATGGAGAATCTCTTCCATTTGAAGGCGTAGCATTTTCTGGTCGACTCCTTACGGGACGCCTCAACAACATTGAGGACCTCGTCGGAAAGACCCAAGGCCTGGAACTCTAGCCGCTCAGGAACCAGGCCGTCAGGTGCAGGGATTGAAGGTCCGGATGGAACATCTTCCCCTGACTGACTGAAAGCAGGTCCGGGCGAGCTGGAAGCTGCCTCGGGAGCCTGGAGCTGAGGCTGAGGAGATCTGGGTACCAGAACTGGCGGGCCAGTCTGGGGCTATCAGGATCACCTCGCGCCTGTCCTCCTTGCTTTGAGAAGCACCTTGTGAATCAAGGGAAATGGGGGAAAGGCGTAGAAGAGGCCCGGGGTCCCCACAGCCTCGAGAAGGCATCCCTGCAGCGAGCCCTGCTGAGGGGGTCAGGCATGAAACAGCCTCAGCTTCGCATTCTCCCTGGAGGCAAACAGGTCCACCTGATGTGTGCCCCAGTGGGAGAACAGATCTTGTACTACCTCCGGCAGGAGAGACCACTCGTGAGATGCAGCCCCTATCCGCCCAGGGCATCGGCCAGGGTGTTGGAGGCTCCTGCCACATGAATGGCTAGGAGATCCGCCTCCAGGCTGCGCATGAGTGACCAAATGCAGAGAGCTTCCTTGCATAGAAGCATGGAGCGCGTCCCGCCCTGGAGGTTCAGGTAGTACATGGTCATGGTATTGTCCATCTGGACTCGGACCACTTGACCCCGGAGAAACGGAGCAAAGGCGGTGAGAGCTAGGCGGATCGCTCGGAGCTCCAGCAGGTTGATGTGGCATCGGGACTCCCGCGGGGACTAGAGGCCGTGACACTCGGTGTTCCCCCAGATGGGCACCCCAACCCATCAGGAGAGGAGTCGGTCGATAGAGAGACCGTCGGCCAGAGGCGGACAAACGGGATGCCCTCCTGCAGATGGAATGGAGCGGTCCACCACTGGAGAGCGCTCCACATCTCCTGGGTCACTATCACTAGCTGGTCCAAGGATCGCAGCGTCAGGACCACTGGCTGGCCAGTCCCCACTGAAGGGCGCATGTGCCAGCGGGCCCAACGGACCACGCTGGTACAGGCCGCCATGAGACCCAGAGGCGCAGGAAGTCCCGGGCAGGGCGCGATTGCCCAACCAGAAATGACTGGGCAAAGGAGGTAAGAACCTCGGCCCTGTCCGCCGGGAGCCATGCTCTGGCTCGAAGAGAGTCGAGCTCTGCCCCGATGAACAGGATCACCTGCTTCGGCTCGAGTTCCAACTTGGCCTCGTTGATGAGAAGGCCAACTCGAGTGCAAACCTGGAGGGCCAGATCTCTGGACCGCTCCACCTCCCGTCTGGAGGAGGCTGCTATCAGCCAATTCGTCCAGGTGAGGTACACCGGACCCTCGGCCCAGCAGGGCAATGTCACCACTGCCATGCATTTGGTGAAGACCCTGGGAGCTGGAGAGAAGCCAAGGGCATGGCTCAGAACTGAAGAGGGATCCCTCCGCCGAAAGCGGAGGAATCTCCGATGTGACTGACAGATAGGGAAGTGAAAGAACGCGTCCTGTAGGTCCAGAGAGCAGAACCACACGCCGTGTTCCAAAGATGGTATTATCTGCGCCAGAGTGACCATCCTGAAGGTTCGAGACCTTAGGAACTTGTTCAGGTCGTGTAGGTCGAGAATGAGGCGCCAGCCCCCTGTCCGTTTCGGAACCAGGAAATACCTGGACACGAACCCCGGGTCTGAAGGAGGGTCCTCCACCTCCGTGATCACCTCCTTTTGGAGGAGGAGAGCGATGTCGGCTCGGCGAGCCGCCAGTGAGGCTGCGGACCCCGAGGCCCCCCGAGGTGCGAAGGCTCTGAAGGGCGGGGCCTGCTCGAATTCCAGAGGTAGGCCTTTTCTCACCACCTCCAGTACCCACCTGCCCCTGGTAACAGCGGACCAGGCGGAAAGGAAGTGTCTGAGCCGTCCCTCCATGGGGGGAACCAGGGGTGAGGTGACAGGGATGAGGGCGACACCCCTCAGCCCGTCACTGGGCAGGCTTGGAGGAGGGACCGGCCGAGGGACCTCCTGGGCCTTTACCTCCCTGCTTCCTGTTGGAGGAAGCCGACGGCCTGGGCTTGGGATACCAAGGTCGAGCCTGCTGGGCCCTGACGCTGTTGCTGGCCGGGCCACAGGCGAGAAGGACCGAAAGGGCTTAGGCTGTGGCTTGTGGCCTTTGTCCCTTCTGAGTGGAAAGACAAAGTCCAAGGTAGCACTGGACTTCTCGATCCTCTGCAGGTGACCTTCCACCAGGGCCAAGAGGTCAGTCCTCAAAAGGGAACATCCGCCAACTTGTGCTGGGTATCCGAGGTAAAGGTGGATATCCTCAGCCAAACCCGACGACGCATGGCCACTGCGGCCGCCACAGACCTGGCACATGAGTCCCCGATCTCTAACGCAGTCTGGAGCTGCTGTTTACCCACTGCCCTACCCTGGTCCCGCACCTGCCTGACCGTAGTCTGCAGATCTGCGGGAAGATGAGGGACAACCTCATCCAGGGAGCCCAACAGAGCGTGAGAAAAATGTGCCATGAGGACGGCCGAACTGGCCTGACGAAGGCCGAGAGAGGACGCAGCATAGACTTTTCGCCCGGCATAATCCAATTTCTTGGATTCCTTGTCGGGAGGTTTGTCCACATCCCTGGCGTTCCCGGCACGCCGGAAAACGCTGTCGGTAACCAACCCCTCAGCCGAGGGGTGTTCCGAAAAACCGGACAGGGAACCGGTAGGGACTGCATACTTCCTGGCCAACCTGGCCGAAGGCGCAGGGCAGGAAGCAGGACGCTGCCAAAGTTCCAAGGCCGGACCCACTATGGCTTCGGCCACCGGAAAGGCCTCCGTAGGAGAATCCCCTCGGTCCAGAATCTCCGTGAGGGGATACCTGGCCCGTTTAGAAACTGGTTCGAGCTTCATCCCGGTGGACTCCGAGATGAGTCGAAGCAACCCTAAGAAGGACGAAGGGCTATCGTCCATTGACTGCCCTCCCGAGGACTCCAAGTCGATGCGCTTGGAGAAGAGGGAGGAACCATCATCGGACTCAGAAGAGTCCTCAAAGAGCTGCCTCGGGCCTGAGCCACCCTCCACCTGCCGAGGTTTATCGGGAGTGAGGGTGACAGACAGCCTATGGGGCAAACCCAAAGCCGACCGAGAATTTTTGGTCGGAGCCCCAACTAATGGCTGTGGAGGCGGAGGTTCCACCAGAATCGGTGGGGCAGCTGGAATTGGCCGAACAACCGGCCTGAGAACAGGCTCCTCGACTACAACGAGGGGTTGTTTCAGCTGCTCCAGTGACAGCCACTTAATGGCCGGGGAAGACGACTGGGTCGGCTTATTCCCGGTCAAAAGGAGCTATTGCCACATAAGTTCCTCGTACCTCCGACGCAACTTGCGCCGAAGCCTCCCCTCGTCCGAGGAAGAGGAAGAGCGGCGGTGCCGCTTGCCGTGGTGCCGAGACCGAGACCGCCTATGACGGCGGGATCGGTTGGACCGCGAGGATGTCCGAGACCGAGACCCTCGACTAGGCCGAGGAAGGCGAGGAGAAGTGTCGGAAATCGGCACTCCCCTCGGCTCGGACGATCCCACCGAAGGCTCCGGAACCGGAGGCACAGACGAGCCGACGGGATCCTCAACTCCCACCGGGGAACCGGGAGAGGGATTCTCAGCTTCTCCAGCCGACAACTCGTCTAACGGGGCGAGAAAAATCTCGACCGCGTCGACAGGAGTCTCGGTCAACTGGCCTGACGGGGACACCGTGAAGCCAGTGGCCGAAGCTGAGGGGTCGACCGAAGTAGACTGTCGACAAGGGGAAGGGGATCTTTCCCACTCTCAAGAGCGTCGATGGAGAGACTTACTTCTGCTCTTTTTGGACCTGGAAAAAGGTCCCGAAGAAGTTGGATCCTCACCTTTGGTCGAGAGGGTCAGACAAACCGCCTTAAAAGAAGCCGAGTACGAGGCACCGAGAGAGAGTGGGACAAATGCCGCAATCAAGGTAGAAGCGGCCCGTGCCGCCTCCTCTTCGAGGGTGATCATCTGCTCTAGCTGATCCACCGAGCCCGCCGCCGCGGACACCACCAATCGGGCCTCTTTAGATTTCACCGGTGGAATTCTTTTCTCGGGGCGCCTCAGTTGTAATCGGGCAGCACGGTCTTCAAGGATGTAGGCCGAAAATGAAGAGCACAAGTCACAGGCCTGCGGGTCGTGCTCAAGGCCCAGGCAGTAGAGGCACGTGGAGTGCGAATCCGTCCTAGACATCTTCTGCCCGCAAGGGCACCTCCGAAAACCGGGAGACGATTTGTCCATCGCAGCCGTGAGGAGAAGACAACCGAAGTCTTTTAGCAAAAAAAAATTTTTAATTTCGAACTTTTCAAAGAATTAGGAACCAGTCTTAATCGCAACGCGTTAAGGAGGGAACCTGAGCTTCCAAGCGGTAAGGAAGATCTGGCGTCATGGGCGGAGCCAAGAGTTTTACCACCGGGTGGGTGGGAGGAGCCAACTTGAAGACCTTCCGCAAGATTTAAAGCGCAAGGAACCTGCCAATAAGTGTGGATGAACAACATATCCATGTCCCTAGAAATACAGGTTACTCACCTGTAACAGGAGTTCTAGGAATGGTACATGTTAAGGACGTGGGAAAAGTGTGCCATCAGTACAGCCGAACTGGCCTGACGAAGGCCTAAGGAGGACGCAGCATAAACTTTACGCCCCGAATAGTCCAGTTTCTTGGACTCTTTATCCGGTGGCTTGTCAACGTCCCGAGCGTTTCCGGAGCGCCGGAAAACACTTTCGGTCTTCAACTCCTCCGCAGAGGGGTGTTCTGAGAATCCGGAGAGTGAGCCAGTGGGACCTGCATACTTCCTGGCCATCCTGGCCGAGGGAGCTGGACAAGAAGTCGGCCGCTGCCATAGCTCCAGGGCCGGGCTAACAATGGCTCCGGCCACAGGAAAGACCTCCATAGGAGAATCCCCTCGGTCCAGTATCTCCGAGAGGGGATACTTGGCCCGCTCTGACACGGGTTCGAGCTTCATCCCAGTAGATTCCGAGATGAGTTGAAGTAATCCCACGAACGAGGATGGGCTCTCGTCCACCGACCGTCTCCCAGAGGACTCCAGGTCGAGAGGCCTGGAGAACAGGGAAGAGTCATCGTCAGACTCCGAGGAGTCTGCAAACAGCTGCCAAGGGCCTGAGAAACCCTCCACCTGCCGAGGGCGATCGGGAGTGAGGGTGACCGACAACCGATGGGGCAACCCATGACCCGACCAAGAAACCTTGGTTGGGGCCCCAGTTTTTGGTTGTGGAGGCAGAGGTTCCACCATGATGGGTGGTACAGCTGGTTTCGGCTGAACAACCGGCGCCAGCTTCAGCTCCTCGATGACCACGAGGGGTTGTTTCGGCCGCTCAGGTGACAGCCACTTAATGGCCAGGGAAGGCGATGGAGTTGGCTTGCTCCTGGACAAAAGGAGCTGCTGCCACATAAGATCCTCGTAGCGCCGCCGCAACTTGTGCCAGAGCCTATCCTCCAAGGAGGACGATGACGAGGATGAGCGGCACTGCCGCTTCCCTCGGTGCCGAGACAGAGACCACCAATGTAAGCGGGATCGGCTGGACCGAGAGGAGGTCTGGGAGGGAGCGGGGGAAACCTGTTCCTCCCCCAGCTCAGGGACCTTAATGGGGAACTCCGGCACAAGAGGCACGGGCAAGTCCTCGGTTTCCACCGGGGGAACCGGTGAAGATGAGTTGTCAGCTTCTCCAGTCAACAGCCCATCCGATGGGTCGAGAAAAATCTCGACTGCATCGACGGGTGTCTCGGCCGGCTGACCTGATGGGGACACTGAAGCCAGCAGCCTTAGCTGCAACTTCGACCGAAGTACAGTGTCGACTATCCGGGGAAGGGGACCTCTCCCGCTCCCACGAACGTCAACAGTGAGACTTCCCTTTAGAGTCCTTTTTCATGGACTGAGAAGAGTGTCCCAATGGCCCTTCTCCTTTAGTAGAGAGGGACTGACAAAGCTCCTTAAAAGAAGCTGAATAGGAGGAGCCCAAGGAGAGCGGGATAAATGCCGCAACCGAGGAAGCAGAAGATGCGGCCTGAGCCGCCTCCTCCTCGAGGGCAATCATTTGCTAGAGTTGCTCAGCCAAGCCCGCTGCCAGACACCGCCCAACGGGCCTCCTTCAACTTAACCAGAGGAATAAGTCTCTCGGGGCGCCCAAGTTGAAGCCTGGCAGCACAGTCTTCGAGAACGTTGGCCGAGAAAAACTTGCACATTTCGCAGGCCTGCGGATCATGTTCGAGGCCAAGGCAGTAAACGCACATGGAGTGCGGATCGGTCAGAGACATCTTCTGCCCACAAGGGCACCGCCAAAATCCAGTAGTCGATTTGTCCATCGCAGCCGCGAGGGAAAAGGAAGACCGAAGTCTTTTAAACTTTAAAATGAGTTTCGGATTAACCAACGCGTTAGGATCCAGGCCTAAAACGCAGAGCGCTAAGGAGGGAACCTGAGCTTCCAAGCGGTAAGGAAGATCTGGTGTCATGGGGTGCAGCCGAGAGTTTTACCACCAGGGTAGGTGGGAGAAGCCAGCCTGAAGACCTTCCGGCAAGATCAAATGGCAAGGAACCTGCCAGTAAGTGTGGATAGAACAACATATCCATGTCCCTAGAACTTTCTATTCGTTCTGAGGACTACCTTATCTCTATGAAATGAGATATAGTCCTGATCGAAAGAGAGAGCCTGGGGCTCACCAATTCTTCTTGCAGAAGTTATTGCTACTAGAAAAACTGTTTGCCATGTGACATTTTAGATAAGCTGTAGCCATGGGCTCAAAGGGAGGACCCATGAGTTTAGCTATACACACACTGAGGTCCCATGCTGGCACTGATGCCTTGTGAGGGGGATGCAAGTAAATCAAGCCTTTAAAGAACCTTCTGAAAATGGGTTCTGATGCCATAGTTACCTTTGCACCAGCAGAAAGGTAAGCGGACACTGCTGCAAGATGAACTTTTAAAGAACTGGGTTGTAAGCCCCGAGAATGCAAATGAGTAAGATGGTCTGGGACTATTGGGACTCCAGCCTGAGCTGGCACTAAGTCTCTAGCTGAACACCAGAGGGAAAATCTTTTCCATTTGGAAGAATAGGTTTTCTTAGTGGAACCTTTTAATACATTTAACACTGCTTCAGAGAGGTTTAAATGAGCATAAGCTAGGCCTTGAGATTTGGATACACTAAGGTTCCCTGATTGGAAGTCAAGAGATTGTGCCTCTGAGGAAGATGCATCGGTTTAGTGATAGACATGAAGAGTAGAAGAGAGTACCATGGCTGCCTGGGCCAGTCTGGAGCTATCAAGATCAGAGAAGCTGAGTGGGATTTGAGCTTCAGTAATACCCTGAAAACCACAGGGAAAGGGGGGGGAAGGCATACAGGTACCTCCCCGACCAATCTAGAGTCAGAACATCCAGAGGAAGTGTGCCCTGATCTGGTGGTCTGCAGGAGTACTGTGGCAGGTGGTAGTTCTGGTGGGATGCAAACAAGTCCATCTCTGGAATGCCCCACCTCCTGAAAATAACCTGTACCACCGGTCTGTTCAGGGACCATTCATGATGGGCCTGGTTGATTAGAATCAAGGCATCTGCCAGAGTGTTGTCCTTCCCTGGCAAGTGGATTGCCTGCAGGGATACTCCCAAGAAGTAAACCAGAGTCCAGATTTTCATGGCTTTTGTGCAGAGGCGGCCTGACCTGGTGCCTCCCTGTTTGTTTATGTAATACATTGTGGTGGTATTGTCTGTTCTGATCTGTACCACCTTGCCCTGTACTAGAAAAGAGAAAGCTTTTAGAGAGAGCAACACTGCTCTGAGTCCTAACAAGTTTATGTGCTGAAGGGACTCTACAGCTGATCAGGTGCCCTGGGTTGTGTGATCCCCTAAATGGGCACCCCAGCCCAGGAGGGATGCATCTGTTGTGAGAACTGAGGGGTACTCTTTCAGAAATGGAATCCCTGGTGTTCAGTTGGATTCCTTTTTCCACCACAGGAGGGCCTGTAACAAGGACCTTGTTACTGGAATGAGCTTTGAAAAAGGGTCTTTCTTTGACTTCAGTGAGACCCAAGATGAAAATGGATGTCTCATACAAAACCTGGCGCCGTGCACTGTGCCTGTGGAGGCAGCCATGTGGGCCAGTAGTTGCAGTAACTGTCTTGCAGTTTTTGGTTTGTGTAATCTGAAGGAATTTGCTACTGACTGAAGACTTTTTACCCTGTTCAGAGGCAGGAAGGCTCTACCCTGTAGAGTGTTTATTTCTGCCCCCTATGAACTGCAATATTTGTGCAGGTATGAGGACTGACTTCTTTTTGTTGATAATGAAACACAGAGACCCCAGGTGGTCTTGGGTGACTTTCAGGGAAATCTTGACTTGGTCTGGTGATTTCCCTACCACCAGCTAGTCATCCAGATACAGAAAAACAGTTACTCCCTGCTTTCGAAGATGTGCCACTACAGCTGCTAGGCACTTTGTAAATACCCTTGGGACTGAAGAAAGGCCAAAAAGCAGGGCTGAAAACTGGTAATGGCCTGATAGGAGTCTGAATCTTGGGTATTTTCTGAAAGATTCCTTTATGGGGATGTGGAAATCGGTGTCTTTCAAGTCCAGTGATGCCAGCCAGTCCCCTCTTTTTGGATTGTTGGCAATATTCAGGCCAAAGTTACCATTTTGAACTTTGTTTTTTTCAGGTGGTTGTTTAAAGCTCTGAGATCCAATACTGGCCGCCACTCCCCATTTTTCTTTGTTGTTAGGAAGTATCTGGAGTAAAAACCCTTTCCTCTCAGGGTGGTGGGAAGTGGTTCTACTGCTCTGAGCTGTAGCAGGTTTCGAACCTCTGCTTCTAGCAGTGTTTTTTCTGCTAGGAAAGGCTAGCTGAAAACCCTGGTCTTTTGAGGAGGAAAGTTTTGAAATCCAGAGACAGACCTTGACCCACAACCTCCAGGACCCACTTGTCTGTGGTGATGTTTAACCAAGCCTGGAGGAAGTGGGACAGTCTTGCCTCCAACAGGCGGCCTGAGCCTCAGGGGTTCTGCTTGGATTGGGGCTGAGGCTGGGCCTGAGACCCTCACCTGGAGCCCCTTCTACCCTACCCTATCCCTGGAGTATCCCTGTTGTGGATACTGCTGGTATTGGGGCAAAGCTACTGGCTGGAAGAAGGGCCTGGTATTAAAAGACCTGCCTCTGCCCTCCCCCCCCTTTCCATACGGCCTGGTGGATAAAGAAGCTCTCTCTTTGGCACAGTTGCTCCGGTAAGTGGCGTTATACTCATCCACCTTCTTCATGTAGTCAACAGTGGACTCCCCAAAAAGAGAATTTCCCTCCAAAGGAAAATCCAATGCCTTGGACTGGGTATCCACAGTAAAGTTTGTGGCCCTGAGCCAGGCAAACCTCCTCTGCTCCACCGTGTTTGCCATCCATCTGGCTGCATTGTCACTGGTATCAGCAGTCATTTGGAACTGATACTTAGCCGCCTCTAGCCCAAACCTGGCGGTTTCAGCCAGGTCGTCTGACAAGGGTGGGAGGGCTTTTTGGGACATAGCCATCACAGACTGCCACAGTGACTTCTGGTACTGGGCATCATAAGCCTGGAGGTTAGCCTGTCGAATGGCCGGGGAGGCCGATAAATAGCCTTTCTTGGCCATACTATCTTTTTCTGGAATCCTTGTCCAGAGGGTGTGAGGACAAAGGGACCCTGGCTTTATTACAAGCTGCCTGCTGTATTACCCCTTGGTGATCTGGATGGGAAAAAAGGAATTCAGTTCTTTCCCTATCCAACTGGTATTTCTTATCCATTCTCCTGTCGAGGGGAGGAATGGAGTTTGGTGTCTGCAGGAGCTTCAAGGTAGCTTTCTTGAAGAACTGTACATGGGGAGGTGGAGGTTTTTGTGGGTATTAACCCCATCATCTACATATATTCTACCTCCTCCTCATCCTCAATCTGCTCAGTTGTGAAGATGTCTAGTGCATCTGTCATTCTCCTGACAAATGTAAAATGTGAGGAGAAATCCTCAGACACCCTTGAGGGAGAACCAAATTCCTGTTCAGGGGACACTTCTGGTTCTATAATCTCTTCCT
Source organism: Neoceratodus forsteri (assembly GCA_016271365.2). Classification (NCBI taxonomy): domain Eukaryota; kingdom Metazoa; phylum Chordata; order Ceratodontiformes; family Ceratodontidae; genus Neoceratodus; species Neoceratodus forsteri. Next base: position 819,864,156 of record CM028137.1, on the reverse strand, counting down.
CCTCACTAAAATCACCACCATCATAAAGCTGTTCCTCTTGAACAGAGGGTTGCACTTTACTGCCAGCCTAGGTACCCTGAGCAGGGGCAGAAGGCTGTTGAGGAGGAGGAGGATATTTTGCAGGGTCTGAATTATTTAAAATGCCTGGGCAATCTCCTGGGCCAAAGGCATAGTCAGACCAGATGCAGAAGTCCCTGGTTTAGAGGGCGAGGGTTCTTCATGCTTTAGCTGCCTTGATTTTTTTGATGGAACCGGGGAGCCAGCCAGTTCAGTTACCCTTTTTGTCCCTTTTTCGCCTGTCTCAGGGGCAGGGGAAGTTATGATTATTATTTATTTATTTTTTTTTTTTTAATACTTGCTTTATTAGTGATCCAATGCAGAGCTATATCAATCTTCCTGCATACATCTAAAATTAAGTATGTTTTACAGAATTATCAAATTTTTAAGGAAAATTAAAAACAAAAAGATAATAAGTAGCAGTCCTTCATATCTCTATAAGTATTAGAATAATGATTTTAAATCATCCACCATTTCTATAAAAACCATGTACAATAACAATTACCAGGTTAATACAAACATAACTTGAATTCATCCTACCAATCTTTTATATCGGTCAGATTTATCATGGGAAACCCCACCTGAGCAAGATCAAGCCCTCCCAGCAACCCAGTCAGTTATTATCCTTTGTTTACACAAATATAGTTCCAGTAGGCTCCCCACACTTCACTTTGGAGGCTTCTGTCCCTCATCTCCCCTAGGTCCGCAATTCTTTTCCCCTCATATAAAAGCCACCTTGTCCATCTATTCTGATAAACATGGTCCAGCTGCCTGAGAGAAAAAGTCATTTTCTCCATACCCATTATAATATCTATTATTTTGACCCCACTCCTTTAGATCAGGACTGCCACTTACTAGCCACCTCTTAGTGATAGATTTCAATGCTGCAATTATTAGGATTGACCATGAATATTTAGCTTCTCTCCCCTTTATTTCCCCGAGGGATAATACCCAAAACCATACGTTCGGGTCCCAAAGGTGCATGAACCTCGAACAGACCAGAAACATGTCGCCGAACCCCCTCCCAGAAGGAACGGACTTCCGGGCAGGTCCAGAAGACATGTGCCTGGGATGCATGTCCCTCTCCGCATTGCCGCCAGCATTCTGAGCCCGGCCCTGAGCTGGAATGACCGAGTTGGGCAGGAACCAGAAAGAAGCGAGTCCTTACTTTCCAACCAAACTCCTCCCAGGTTGGAGAGGACGCAGTACTCCAAGTGCTCCTCCTAACCTGGGACCACTGCAAGTCTGTAAGAGAAAGGTCCAGGTCTCTCTCCCATCGATTCTTAATATGCTGTGAGGAGACATTCGGGTCATTTATGTAATTACTATACAACATTGTAATCACATGTTTAGTATCTGTTGCGCTCCAGATACAGTATGTTGGAACGGTAATTCCCTTATGTCCTGTCCATTTTCCATAGTTCTCTTCCTCAATTGGTCATTTATATTGTCCCTTAACTGGTAGTATCTTATTTGGTCTTGTGAGCTTATATCAAATTTTAATTGTAACATCTCGAAAGACATTAACGTGGAACCATGGAATAACTGGTACAGGGAGTGTAGTCCCTTTTTTGCCTGTCTCAGAAACCAATCATCTATTTGTGCCGGGGCAAAATTAGGGTCATAGGCCCACCATTGGAATTTCCATATTTGTTGTTTCCTATTACCTCTGGTAGTGCCCCTCTTCCAAACTTCAAGAACCGCCGCCGTCCCTGAATAGGTCATGGCTCCCAGGGACTTCCTATCTCCAAACAAGGCCGCTTGTAGGGGGACCTCTCTGGTTTCTGCTAAGTCTATCTGTTTCCAGTGGGAAGTATATTCTCGGTTGCCCCACAGTAGTGCAGTCCTCATCTGGGATGCTATCCAGTACCCCTGTAAATGAGGGAAGGCCAGGGCCCCCTTTGTTCTTGGGAAGGAATAAGGGTTTTTTTTTTCACCCTTGGACACATTGCTCCCCACATGAATTTAATAAACATATTTTGCCAGGACTAGAGATCTTTCTGTGACACAACACAGGGGACACCTTGAAATAAATAAAATAGCCTAGGTAAGGCATTCATCTTTAGCTCTTGATTTTTTACATATATAGTTAGGGGAAGCAACAACCACCTTTTAAAATCTGCTTTTATTGCTGCACTAATGGGGGATAATTTAAATCAAATAAGTTAGCCATGGCTTTTCCTATCTTGATCCCAAGATATTTGAGAGCTTCCATATCCCACTTCATTGGGAATTTCTGCCTATTCTCCGGTGACGGAGTGTAAAAAAAAACAAAACCTGAGAACCTCAGTTTTACTTTTATTTGAAGTGTAACCCGAAAATAGGAAGAACTCTTCTATTTGCTTAAATACTTCTCGTAGTGAATTATCCGGTTCTGACAAGTAGAAGCGCATTTGTCGAAACAAGAGCATACCAAACTGTTTAAATTTGGGTTTGGGGAAATGGTGGCATCTTAAAAAAAAAAAAAAAAAAAGCGGCAGAAGGAGGGGTCAGTAGTCCTAATTACAGCCAAAACCCATTTTGAAAAAAATTGATAATTCAGATAAAGATGGTTGCTACACTTAAATGAAAGGAAGGTTGAGGGGAACAGTGAACTGGACCGACGGAGAAAGAAAAAGAACCAGTTCAGCGGTTCAGTAACCGAAATTTATTGGTTACAAATGAAACTTAAAACAATGTTTTTTTAACTACTGAAAAAGGTTCTTTAATCAGAGAACCCCTGATTTTAACTGAAAACTAACCCAGTTTCCTCACAGTTATCCAAACCGAGAGAAACCGGGAAAAAAATAATTTTTAACCGTAAACAAAATTAAATAACGAAAACAATTAGTAAAGGCAGTATATGAAAACATAATACACTTATTTAGATAGTTTGAAGTTTTCTTCATGCAGGAGAAAGTGGACAAACGAAACTCCGAGTGACCAGGCGGAGAGAAAAATCTGAAGAGGTCAGAACACAGGCAGTTGGTATAGGCAGTGTCTGAAAGATGCTCACATGCAAAGTGTTCCATCATTTGCATGTGTTCCATCTCTCCGGGCAGTCCAACCCCTCAGGCTTACTGCATAAAGTTAGGAATATACTGAGCATTACTGGGGTTAGAAAGAGACTGTTTAAATAATGCATAAAAACAAATAAGAAAATATGGACCTGACCCAAGAAAAATAGATTGCCCTGCCAATTATTATTTAAACTTCTGAGAAAACTGCAGGCAACACACAGCTGACAGCAATGATTTTTCTCTTTATCATGGTTACTCCAGCCATTACATTTTATAAAATGACAACTTATTTCTCTCACACTCCAATGCAACATCAATACCAGGTGTCCAATGGCCCGCCCTTTTTTCTCCCCATCCTGTACCAAATATCTCTACTACGTACTGCCCTCCCCGAACACCCAAACCACCACCCAGTCCAATGCTTACAGCCTGTACAAACCCACTGCTCACCTCCTCCGATGGCCACTGTCAACTCATATAAACTACTGTATTAACATATGAGCAGATAGATCAGTATAGCATCACTGAGAATCATACAAAGTGTTGGAACTACAGCAATATATCAGCCGGTATTAATCCAGATACACAGCAGCTGGCTGAGTATAGTATTCTGCGAGAGTCAGATGGTGGCCAGCCAAAGAGGTATGTAAATGATTTGCACAAGTTGCTGGCATGGGATAGTGTGGGGGTGCCACTAGACATCAGGGACAATCTGCAAGGGGATAGAGAGGGAGGTGGGTGTCACTGGACACCAGGGAGCACGCTGAAGGGACAGGAGAGAGGGAGAAGTGCCACTGGACCCCAGGGAGTACTTGTAAAGAGATGGGAGAGATGGACAGTGGTACCACAGGACACCAGGGAGTAACAATGTGGAGGGGTGCCCCTAGACGCCAGAGAGTTCATGGAAGGGTGAGTAAGGGGGTGCTGGGCATTTGACTGACTCCTTGCAGTAGCTGGGGAAAAGCAGCCTGGGACAGCATGTCAGTGGGGTGTGTGAGAGACGTTGACATGCGGGAGTGTGTGGCGTGCATCATGGCGTCACTGCACTTCATGCCTCCCAAGGGATATAAAGGAGGAAAAAGCCGACAGCAGGATGGCACTGAGCACCTATTCCTGACCAGCTGGGCACCCTGTCCAGAACTGGTTCCAGACCATGGGGGTGGGAATCCCTCAAGAAAGGTTGCAGTCAGTAAGTCCTGGTGGACGTCTGGGTGACAGGGCTGGGGTGCTCAGCAGAATGAAGACAACCAGCAGAGAAGAAAGAGAATATGAAAAAAAAAAAAGGGGGGACATTACTGGGCATCAGAGAATGCTTTGAAAGGGGGGGATGACATGGACAGCAGGGGTTTTCTTGGGAATGGATTTTGGGGGGGATACACTGAACACCATGCAGTGTCTGGCATCAGGAGAAAGCTTGGGGTGGGTGTAAAGGGGAATGATGATGTCCTTGCCCTTACCACTTACATACAGTAAGAGGCATTTCAAGTGAATCCTTTACTGTATGCAACTTATTCCAGGTTGCGCCTGAAAAAGGGATGCAAGTCTCAGTGGTGCCTACCCGGTTAACAAAATCCAGTAAATAAAAATAAGAAACTCCAATTGGGTGTTGGCTCCATCCATGGGTAGGCAGAAAGGTATGTCAGTCTTCCCCTCTCAGCTGGGACAGACTGAACAGTCTGAGAGCACATGGACACACCCCCAACAACACAGCCTTTTGTCACTGCTCTGGCCAAGATGACAGACTAAACATTGAACCCCAAAACTGTGAAGTAGCCAACAAAACAGAGAATATAGTGCGCTACTGAAATAATCCCAGACCAGGGGAACTATATACAAACAAGGATCAAAATATAAAAGTACAGCACTTTAAGTGGAGGGCCTGCCTGCCCATGGATGGAGCCTACACATAACCAGAATATTTTTCTTTTTTTTTCCCGAACTCTGTTTTTGCCTCCCAGCCTGTGGAACTCTCTCGGGCATCCTGCATTGCCCCCGACTCTACCTATGTGCCCGAGAGGACTCCTGAATCCTGGCACCAGCCCGGCTATCCCTCTGGCTCTGAGCCCCCCCCCCCCCGAGGTAGGGCCGTCCTATCCACCCAGGGCACTCTATCTGTAAATTCGGGAAGGGCTGGGCTCGGCCCAGGTAAGGAGTACAGTCGGGTGGATGCAGGTGCCGTCGCCTATCCACAAGCTGGGGTATTTTTCCTGTTTTACCCCTCGTTATGCCCTCTCCCTCCCTGGAGAAGTGCCGACATGCAATGACGCCAGGGAAAGTCTTGCCGTGACTCCGCAACCCTCTATTTTGGCCCCTAAAGCATTGCAGTACCTCCGGTCTCCACGGTGCCCTGATGCCAGGCATAGTCCCTAGCCCCCACGAGGAAGGAGAGCTGTCCTCCGGACGCCAACTCTTCCTTCTCCCTGCCGACTCCGCGATCCAGGCTCGCCAAGGCAGTGCTAGGTGTAGCGCCCAGTGCCTCAACGCCACTGGGCCGGCTACACACAACCAGAATTACCGGTAAGGAAATTATAATCCCCCTTTGTGTGTCAGCTCCTATGGACAGGCAGATAGGTACCTGCCCTAATAAGCAGTCCCTAGTCGGAAAAGTCAGTGCTCTATTAAAGAGCTTAGTACCTGGCTGCTGAAAGCATCAGCAGCAGAGCTAAGCATGTCTAGGCAATAATACCAACTAAAGGTATTGACCAAGGCCCACGTAGCAGCCTTGCAGATGTCCTCCAGGGAGGTCAAGGCTCACTTGGCACAGGAGGCAGCCACTGCTCTAGTGGAGTGCGTTATGATCCCCGATAGGGCAAAAAGTCCTCTAAACGAATAGGCTGGCCAGATGGCTGCACAGAACCACCAGGTTAAGGTGTGCTTGGCTGGAATTCACCCCCCACACCAAGGATGCAACAAAGCAAAAGTCTGTTTTACAGAAAGGCTGAGTCGTCATCAAGAAGATGCTGAAGGCCTTCTTGACATCAAGTAGTGAAAGCACCTTTCTTCAGAATTCTTTATGTCTGGGAAAAGTGAAGGCAAGACAATCTCCTGCTGCCGGGTGAGTGTTGAAGCTACCCTGGGAGTGAACAAAGGGACCGTCTGGAGAACCACTTCTTCACGATGGAAGACCAGATATGCTTACTTGTGGGATAAAGCATGCATATCCCTTATTCCTCTAGCCGAGCATATGGCTACGAGGAATAGCACCTTGAGGGAGATAAGCCATGGGGTGGCCTCTGAGGGGTTCGAAGGGGGGATCCAGTAAGGCTTCCAGAATGACATTCAGCTTCCAGGGGAAACCACCTGCCTAATGGGGTGGGGGTGAATTTTGTGACATGCCTTAATGAAGCGGATCACATTAGTGCCATGCAAGCTTACAATAGCTTAAGAAGTGTCCCCTCCAAGGGGATCCCATTGAGTGTTGCTGCAGAGTGTTGCTTTCATTAAGAAAGATATGCTGCTGCCAAGGCTCGGCTGTTGCAAATAGCTCCTTGCTTCTAGCTGAGAATGTCTCCAACCAGAGGGAGGAGTGCTGAGCAGGCACGCATGCCAAAATGTGAGGAGAAAGGGGAGCAGCATGGCTGCTCGCAAGCTGTCCGCTGGCTGCTATTGCACATGTGCGGCCATGCATAATATGGCTATTGCAAGATAACTGCCATGCTGTCAAGGTCGAGAAATGAAGAGCTTGCCTTTCCCTTAGTGGCACAGCTACGCAGCCCTTGACGCCCCTGGAACCCAACCCCCACAGCTGCACTGGTCACAGCGACAGGAATCTGGGGTACTCTCTCTGCCATCCCAATATAATAAAGTGCAGCTTTGTCCTACCTGCTGCTGCATCAAAAAAATGCCAGGCACAGAGGTACTGGGACTGCTACAGTTCTGTGGAAACTGCAGTCCTAGGCTCATCTAACAACATCCCCAGCAGCACTCCAGATTGGCATCCTTGCTGGAGATACTCCTGTGCTGCTAGGGCATCCAATACCGTTTAAAGAAAAAAAAAAATACCCTGCAAAAGGCAGGGGCTGTCACCAGTTAGGACAGATAAAACAGACTTAGGGCTACAGGATTGGTGGTGTGTCCATGGGAGGCAGTATAGCGCAGTGGTTTAAGGCTCTGAGCTGCAGATCTGGAGACCTGGGTTTGAATCCCACAGCCCCCACTTGCATACTGTGTGACCTTGAGCAAGTCACTTAACTTCCGTGTTCCCAGGTCGCACCAGTAAACAAGTTTTCAACTTAGTGTGCCACTCCTGGTTAAACAATTGAAGAAAAAAAAAATGCTCTCAGACTAGTCACGCTCTCCTAGCTGAGAGGGAAGACAGCCTGTACCTTACTGCCTGCCCACAGGAGCCAACAAACAAAACAAAACTTAACTAGCATTTCATTATTTTAGCTAAACAACAATAACAAAAATCGGTGGATGTTTTTTTTGTTTGTTGTGGCCTAAGATACAAGTCAGCTGATATTTCATGTAAGTAAAAAGCCATGACAGAGAGTGCATTATAGGATTTGAATGCACACGTCAGTGATATGGTGAAGCACAAGGGTGACTGTCAAGTGTCCTTACGCCCCTGAGAAGTGCATTGAAAAAAAAAAAAAATCAGAATATACACACTGGAGTGCCTTATTACACTTATAAAATGGCTCATTTGTACAAGTATGTTGTTTTTGGGAGGAAATGAGATTCAACATCAGACCATGTGTTTATAGAGTTTTAATGAATTGTCAGATGATGCCTCTCGACCAATGAAGCTTCTTTACTTTTTCTTGTCATTATTATAAATCAAAAGGGTGTGGCCACACTTCACTGCCCACACACTGCCAGTTTCCTGGAGACAGGAAATTCATCATAAGTTCTCAAGCTAAGCTTCTCCCACCACCGGGGTGGTATATCCTCCGGCTCCACCCCATGATGTCAGATCTTTCCTTTTGCCTGAAGGGACAGATGCTATTCACAGCTCTGCAGCACTGAAGGACTTTGAGTTTTCAAACAGCGTTTGGTAAATTCTTTGACTTTTCAAGTCTTATTTGAGTTTTCATTACTCCATTCGTCTTCTGGTTACATTTCGTGTCGAAGATGGAGAGCAAGAAGCCAGTACCATGTAAGCCCAAATTGTAAATGGGTTACTTTTAGGCCTCCTCCCATTTCAGTCACCCAGATAACTGGGCCACAACAACTGCATCTTCTCTGTTGGCCTCCACTCCATGACTTCTCACACAATTGAGTCTGTGCTTCGCAACTCTTTAGAAGGCTGACTAATTGCAGTTCAAGGAGGAGGCTTTCTGGATGTTCAAGCTGGGGGTAATGCAATACCCAGCTTGAAAGACAGATTTGAATTAGTCCGTTTTGGACCAATACATTATTCACTGCAGCTGGTGGTGGGCAGTAGCTTTACAGCATTTGTAGCTAGGTATTTCATTATCTAGTCTTCATCAGCATATGTAGGCTTAGTGCAACTGAGTTATAAGACTCTATGCCAATTTTATCCCTGATAAATCTTTTTTTTTGTTCTTTTCTAAGGCACAGGAGGTATCCATTGGCATCTCAAGTCAGGACTGTATTCTCCAAAGAAGAAAAAAATTAATTTTAAATGCCGATTATTGTTTTATTAGATTTTCAGAGTTTCCTTTGCACTTGCACCACTATATATTGTCACTCGTTAGGTTTTCCGATGTACGTTACTGGAGAAACTTACTGAATGTTTGTAATATGTTTAGTACTATCAGTTTTCATCAAGGCTGCAAAGCATATAAAGGATATCTGCGGTAAGGATCATAATCCTCACCCTAATCAGACAGAGGTCGATAGGTGCCTGTCTTCTGACCCTTCTCTTATTGTCACAGCTTTTAACCATGCTTTCACTAATCTCTCATGTCCTCCCTCCTAACTTCTTACACCCACCCGCCCCCTCCTACCTCCAAACCACTCCTGCCGCCCCTCCTTTCTACCTTCAATGCGTCTCCCCTGTGTCTGCCAGATCTTACCTAGAAAAAGCCCTAAGCAATGCCCATTACAGTAGTGACTCGTTAGACCTGAGGCTCCTCCGGCCCACTCTTCATAAGTTCTACACCCCCTCACCCACATTCTCAACCGCTCCCTCTGCCAAGGGAAATTCCCCTCACAATTGAAATCTGCCTCCATTACCCCGATATTTAAATGCAGACATCGTACCTCCACCAACAACTACCGTGCCATCTCAGTCCTCCCCCTGCCCATCGAAGGCACTTGAACGTATAGTCTCCAACCAGCTCACTGACCACCTTAACAATCATGACCTACTCAGTAAACAGCAACATGGCTATCGCAAAGGGCACAGTACCACAACAGCCTTCCTGGAGTTCACCACACATGTACACTCCGCCTTAGACAGAGGACACATCACGGGTGCGGTCTTTGTAGACCACTCCAAGGCATTTGACACAGTCAACCACTCCCTCCTACTAAACACACACTCCAACACCAGCTTCTCTCAGGACACCCTAGGCTGGTTCACTGACTACCTATCAGACCGGTTCCAACAGGTCAAAATTGGCACCACCTTATCTAGCAGACTGCCTGTCCACACTGGTGTTCCGCAGGAGTCCATCCTCTGCTCTCTCCTGTTCAGTCTCTTCCTTAACTCCCTACCTTCATCTTGCTCTGGCAATCTATTAATGTATGCAGACGATGCAGTCTCACACTCCTCCAATCCAGACCCCACTCAGCTCCACAATTCCCTCCAGTCCTCCTCCTCTTCTGATCCTGAAACATGGTTCTACATGTATCGTCTTATTCTAAACTACAAGAAGACTAAAGTCATGTTCTTCTCACACCCTCTGAACTCCCGGAAGGTGCTCTGCTCCCAAATTTTAACTGCCAATCGGACCCCCCCTCGAGCAAGTGGATACCTTTAAATATCTGAGCCTCACTCTAGACCCATCCCTTAACTTCCACCAGCACATACATAATCTGTCCACCGCCCTGAATGTCCAACTCAGAATTCTCCATCGCTTCAAACACTGACTCCTGAAGCTCTTCGGCTCGCTGTCTTCTCCTCTATCCTCTCTCCCCTTGACTATGGTATTCTTATCTAAGGAGCTGCCAACACCTCGGCCCTAGGCAGAATCAGTAACTCCTTGAACAAAGCATGCCGCCTCATCCTTGGCTGCGATCGGCTCACCCATACGAAAAAAATTACTCACTTTAGTAATTATGTTTCTTCTAATGGAGTCTTGCTGTATTCTGACAATTGCAGTGATTCCCAACCTTTGAACTGCCCCAGAGAACAAAGTTAACTTTCTATGCAGGGCATAGAATGCTGAGCTTGAGCTCGGTTGAAGTCTCTTGTCTGGAGTGATACAAACCTAAACCATCAGATTCTTACGAGCCCAACTAAACTAAAAATTCTATGTGGAAATTGTAAAAATTCTTACTAGCCAATTGGCTGAAAAAAGTTTTGGATTCCCAAGTTAGACTCAAGTCAGGAAACCCAAAAACCAATCTACTATAAATAACAATAATAAATCAGCACCCAAACAAAAAGGAGGAGGGTGCAAACAAAAAACACCTCTGGGGTGCAACACTGCACCTGCCTACCCACTTCCCAAAAACAGGTTCTGAGAGGGGAGGCAGGGAGGTCAGAATACAGCAAGACTCCATTAGAAGAAACATAATTACTTAGATGAGTAATTTTTTTCTTCGAACAACATAAAGTCTTGCTGTATTCTAACAGTACAGACTTCAAGCAGTACCTCAAGGAGAGGACAGAACCTACTTTGAGGAATAGGCTCTGCAGTACTGCTGTGCAAAACGAACATCACTCCTAGCCTGGATATCCAGAGGTAATGCTTGGTAAAGGTATGGACTGTTTTCCAGGTGGCTGCTTGACAAATTTCTAAGAGAGGGACATCCCTGGCAGCAGCCAGGGAAGCAGCTGTACCTCTTATGGAATGAGCCCTCAGGCTTGAGGGTGGAGTTTTTCTTAGCAGAACTGAATACAAGACACAATCCACCTGGCAACAGATCTTTTGGTGGCAGGTTTGTCCTTTCCCACTTCTCCATAAGTGAGGAACAACTGGAGGGAGTCAAACCTGTGACCCTTGGTACGCTCTATGTAGTAACTAAGGGCCCTTTTGACATCTAAACTGTGTAGCCTCCTCTCTCCTGAGGAAGAATGATCAGTGAAGAAAACAGGGAGAGACATAGACTGGTTTAAATGGAAGTCTGAAACCACTTTGGGCAAGAACCTTCTATTGGTCCTAAGGACCACTTTATCCCTGTGAAATAAGATAAAATCAGGTTCCACTGACAGGGCTTGCAACTCACTGATACGCCTGGCAGAGGTAATGGCTACCAGGAACATAGTTTTCCAAGTCAAGTACTTAAGTTCTGCTGAAGACATAGGCTCAAAGGGGGGTTGCATAAATTGAGCAATGCAAACATTCAAATCCCAGGCAGGAGCAGGGCCTCTAAAAGGAGGACTGGTGTGAAGCAATCCTTTAAAAAATTTACAGAACACAGGATGGGAAGATAGTGAGGAAGACTTCCCCGCAGACAAAAACGCAGAAAACAGCTGACAAGTGTACTTTGAGAGTAGCTGGTCTGAGGCCTAGGCTACTAAGATGGACCATATAATCCAGAACCGTAGGCAATCCAGCAGTGTCTGGAAAAAAATGCTTCTTAGAACACCAAATGCTGAATCTTTTCCATTTGGAGTTGCAAGTCTTTCTGGTGGAGGGCTTTTGAGAAGCCTTGGGGATATCCAGAACCCCTTGGGAAAGATGCAGATCTGCAAACTCTAACTCTTCGGCCATGCTTTGAGATTGAGAGACTGAAGATTGGGGTACCAAATCCATCCCTGAGAGGATGTTAACAAGTTGTAATTCCTGGGAAGAGACAGGGGAAGATGGACTCCTAGGGACAGTAACAGGGGGTACCAGGGCTGTCTGGCCCAATCTGGGGCAATCAGAATCACCTTGCAAGGTTGAGACCTTATTTTTACCAAAACATTGAACAGGAGTGGGAAGGGGCATACAGAAACTTCCTTCCCAATTCAGGATCAAGGCGTCCAGAGGGACTGAGCCCAAGACTGGAGGTCTACAACAAAAGAGAGGGAGTTGGTAATTGTCTGGGGCTGCAAAGAGATCCATCTCTGGAGTGCCCCACCTTGAAAAAATCACTTTCAAACACCTGAGGGTCCAGGGACCATTCATGATGGCCCTGAGAAACCCTGCTCAGTGTGTCTGCTAGCACATTGTCCTTGCCTGGAAGATGAACTGCTACAAGTGAGGTTTGCAGGGAATAAGCCAGGGACCACAACTGCATGGCTTCTGTGTACAAGGCCGTGGATCGAGTGCCTCCCTGCTTGTTGATGTACCACATGGTGGTGGTGTTGTCTGTTTTGACTTGAACCACCTTGTTCTGTATTGAATGTGAGAAAGCTTTTAGGCCCAAAAAAACTGCTCTGAGCTGTAGAAGATTGATGTGGAGAAGGGATTCTTGGGGGGACCACAGTCCCTGGGCAGTAAGGGACCCCAGATGGGCTCCCCAGCCCAATAGAGAAGCATCCATAGTGAGGACCACTGAACAAGACTGAGTAACAAAAGGAACACCTTGTCTTAAATTGTCCTGATCCTGCCACCAGTGGAGGGCTTGGATCAAGGTCAGTCACTGGGATCAGTTTGGTAAGGGAATCCTTCCTCTGAGACCAGAAAGCTCTCAGGTGGAACTGAATATCCCTCATCTGGAATCTTGCCCCTTGGACCACTGCTGTTGAAGCTGACATGTGGCCCAACAGCTGGAAGAAATGCCTTGGTGGTCGAGATACCTGAAGGCTGAAGGAAGAAGCTAGTTCCATAAGAACCCTTGCCCTTTCTAGAGGAAGAAAAGGCTCTTGCTTTGAGTATGTCCAGTTCTGCCCCTATAAAAGTAAGAAGCTGGACTGGTTCGAGAACCGACTTGGGAAGGTTGAGAAGAAAACCTAGAGAAGTGAGCACTTGCTGGGTCACTTGCAGGTCAGACTTGACCTCGTCTGGAGACTGACCCACTATTAGCCAATCGTCCAGATATGGAAAAATGGAAATCTTTTGCCTTCTTAGAAAGGCAGCTACTACTGCCAGGCACTTTGTGAAAACCCTTGGGGCTGAGGTTAGGCCAAAGGGCATTGTTCTGAACTGATAGTGGCCTGAGGGCAACTCGAACTTGAGGTACTTTCTGTGGGAGCACCTGATGTGAATGTGAAAGTAGGCATCTTTGAGGTCCAGGGAGGCTAGCTAGTCCCCTGGCCTTAGAGAGGGAAGGATTATTCCCAGAGTTATCATCTTGAACTTCGGTTTCAAAAGATGTTTGTTTAGATATCTTAGGTCTAGGATGGGTCGCCACTCCCCTGTCTTTGTGCGGGTCAGAAAGTACCTGTAGTACAGTCCTTTGCCCCAGTGTAGTGTAGGTACTCTCTCTATGGCTCTTAAAGCTAGGAGAGAAGAAATCTCTGCCTCTAGGGCAAGGGTTTCCGAGAGATTTGCAGGTGGAAAAGATCTGGCTCTCATCTTTGGAAATTTTTTGAAGCCGAGAACCAGTCCCTGGCTTACTACTTTCATGACCCACTTGTCTGATGCAACAGACATCCAGTCTTGGACAAAGTAAGCCAGCCTGCCCCCTACTGGAATAGGAGAGTCGACCTGGGCAGGCCCATCAGGGTGTCTGCTTGGCAGGGGCTTTAGGTTGAGGAGTGGATGCAGCCCTGCTCATCCCCCTTCTGCTTCTCCCTCTGAAGAACCACCTCTGAGAAAAGGAAGAAGAAGGGGCCTGTGCTTGGTAAAAAGGCCTTTGAAAAGGCCTGCCCCAAGACTGCTGCCTTTGAGGAGTTGCCTGCCTTTCCTTGACCTGAGCACTCCTGTAAGTGGTCCTGTACTCATCCATTTTCTTCATGTAATTCTCGGTCTGCTCCCCAAACAGAGAATTACCCACTACAGGAAAATCCACGGCCTTAGCCTGGGTGTCCTGCGAGAGGCTAGTACATCTGAGCCAAGCCATCCTCTAAAGAGCCACAGATGTAGCCATGACTCTTGATGATGCATCATTAGAGTCATCAAGAGTCCACAGCAGCATGAAACTGAACCTTAGATGCCTCAATCCCATCTGCAGCCACCGCCTCCAGCTCCTTGGCTAGCTGGGGGGAGGCCTGTTTAGCCAGTCCCAGTACAGTGTCCCACCTGGACTTCTGGTACCTGGCTGTATAGGCCATGTAATTCGCCTGCCTGAGTCCCAAAGAAGATGCCATGTACTGCTTCTTTGCCATGGCATTGATCTTCTTGGAGTCCTTGTCAGGGGTGTGTGAAGCCAAGGGAATATTTGCCTTGTCACAGGCAGCAGTCTGCACTACCCCAACATGGCTGCACTGCTGATATAAGAACTCCATGTCTGAGCCTGAAAGTGTAGACCTCTTGTCCATTCTTCTATCCACAGGAGGTATAGTGTTAGGAGACTAAGATTTTTTGTGTCCATTTCCCAAAAGATTTTTGGAGGGGAATGACAGTCTCCTGGACTCTGGGATGTCCATCATCTCTACATAATCAGGCTCCTCTTGATCTTCCACAGCCTCTTCCATAGTAAGCTGGAGGGTTTCAGCCACCTTTCTGTAAAACAAAGTGGGAAGGGGACTCAGAAAGCCTAGAAGGAGAAACACCTGAAGGTCGGTCTGGGGAGACGTCCGGTTGCACAGGAACATCCAGACCCTCACTTACATTATCATCCTCAAATTTCCCTTCCTCTTCAAATTCCGATTCATAAAAATCTTCAAGGGCATAATCTTGAAACAGGGGAACCAACCAAACCGATCCCCTGCCAGAAGGAGCCGGATCGGTCGGAACCGGACGGGGCAATTCCACAATCTGAATCGCCCTAGCTATCTCTTCGGTGGTCGGAACATGAACCTCTGGATCCAAACCGGTCGATTTATCTTTGCATTTTCTTTTTGTCAGAACCAATCCCTCAGAATCGGTTCTCCTTTTGCCCGAAGAAATATCGCCCTGGTCAGATGGCACTCCTAGTTCGGTCGAAACCGAACCGGGCTGGCCATCCGGGTCAGCGGACTTCTCGGCCTCCCTTTCCCCTCAGTCTACCTAATCTCTTCTTAAGGGTAGATTTGGGAAAGTTTTTACATGTTGGCAGTCTGAATCGAGGTGGTCAAACCCCAGACAATAAACACAGGTGGTGTGGGGATCGGCCTTAGCAAAGACCTCCCCACACTCACTGCAGTGTTGAAACCCAGTGGGCCCAGTTTTTTTCTTGGGTTTCTCAGACATGGCCAACCTAACCAAACGTACCCTTTTTTCGGCACCTGCCAGGCAAAACTCCCTTATCGGTTCCTAACCATGTCACGGGTGTTGGAAAAAAACATTTAAAAGATTTTTTTTTTTTTTTTTTTAGAACCGATAAGAACCGGTAATCACACACTAAGTAAACACACAAATTTCACTATCAAATGGCCAGTTCAGATGAAGCGAGACGCACTTTTACAAGTTCCACACAGAAAAACAAAACAATTCCTATCTAGGACTTACTGCACCACAGACAGAGACTGAACAGACTATGCGGATAACTTTTTCGGTTTAAAAAACCAACGAAAACTGAAACTTAAACGACTTTCGAACCGAGCTGAAGGAGAAATCTCTGGAACGACCGATCAGTGAGGCGTAGTAAAGAATCTGACGGTTTAGGTTTGAATCACTCCAGACAGAGACTTCAACGAGCTCGAGCTCAGCTTTCTATGCCCTGCATAGAAAGTTAACTTTTTGTTCTCCGGGCAGTTCAAAGGTTTGGAATCACTGCAACTGTCAGAATACCGCAAGACTTCATGTTTGAAAAGCTCTCGATATAATTCCACCAACTGGTTGAACCTCGACAACAGAATCCGGTTCCACACATGCCTCATGGCCAAAAAGATTGCCCTGGGACTCTCCCCATCTGGCCTCACCTCTATAATCCAACCGGTCCACATTCCTAGAAACACCCGTAGCTCGAGCAAGCAGCTCCTATCAGTCTCCAGGTGCCGAACCTCCCAATTCCAGAGGTCCTTCAGCTACAGGGCCTCCTCCTGGGTGAACAGCCTGCCCAGCGCACTCACTAATGAAAACAGAATTGGCCCCTTCAAAACCCTGCTCAGAGACCATCTCCAGTCCTCCAACCCCTGCGACTGTTTCTACCCTGACCCTGTCTACCCCGGGCCTCTGGCCAGCCCTCTCTCCTCCCTCTTTTTTTCCGCACCTACCAGAGTTACCTGCCCAGCTCTAAATCTAGAGCCTTAATCTAAGCTACTTAAACCTATCCCAATATGCCTTAGGATCTGACTGCAAGCCTTATATTATCTTCCCCGTAATTAGCCTGTATGAATCCTGCTCTTGAATTTGTGATCACTGCTGTAATGTTCTACTTTATGTGACGTGGAGCCTTTGTAAATGAGTCTTGTACTCAAAGGTATTTTCCGAATATGCAATAAATAAATAAATAAATGTTTTTGGGTGTTTCTTTCAATTGTGTTTTTTTTTTTTTTTAAACAAGTTTTCACAAGGTGGCAGTTATCTTTTTCTAAAGTGCCAAGCCTATGGAGCAAAACATTGGGACTGTTCCTGTGAGGTCTCTGTTAGTGCAGCTTTTAAACACGTTACGGTAAATCCTATAACATTTTTGACCAACATAATGGGTTGTTCTACGTCTGCTTAGTGTCCAGCTTTATGTCCTGACACCCCCTCCCCCCAATGTTGTAACTGAGCACTCTTACCTCAATGCTGGATTTCGAGTCTGCCATCACAGGAAGCAGCAAGGTGAGGACATCCTCACGGTTCGATCCAGCATAGGCCAAACCCAACCTAAAACAAGATACAAGACACAGAATATAAAAAGCATTCAAATGATGGGAACTCCAAACTGCTTGGTTTCTCTGTTAGAAAAACAACTTGTACAAGCCAGCCTGTTGGTGCTATGGTAGTAGCATTAGTGTCTGTGACACCTGCAACCTGTGTTCAGAAGCAAGCTTGGGTTGCTGGTGGCTAGCCGGGGAAAGAAGGAACACCTTGAATGACTCCACTTTTGTGGCGGGTGGATGCTGTACTCTGCACAGCGACCAACACCCAGTGGAGTCTAAATGGTGTCACATCTGGGGACACCAGATGCTAACATGTAGCACACATGAATGTCACTGCACAGTTCACTTCATGGGGGAGACAAATTGGAGGAGAAAAAAAAAACAAACTATCAGTCAAACCAATGCTGGTACCACTTGCAGGCTCACACATTACTGAAGGGCACTCCACCCACCACCTTAATGGTCCTGCGCAAGTCCAGGAAAAGTAGGGTGCCTTCAAGGAGGGTCTGCCAACAGACAGTTAAAATCATAAGAAACAACGTCAGCACTAAGTTCTAGGAGCTCAGTTCATGCCTGTGAACAGGAAGTACAGTTACGCAAGAACTTACCGTAACAGAAGATCTTTGAGAGGCGCTCTTGCAGCAGGCAATAACCATAAGGATTGAGCCACCATGCGCTAGGACCACACAAAAAACTTCTAGCTAGCAGTATAGAGTGGGGGACCGCCCCCGACGTTTGCGTGCCAGCATCAGTCAACAGTATAAAAGGGGTGCTATCCCCAGCCCATCCCCAGTTCTCCCGCTGGAGACCCCAGCGTGTACAGAAAGAGGAGAACCGAAGAGGTCCCTCATAAACAAGGAAAGCAGAAAAAGCTGCAATGGAGAAACAGCAGTCAGGGGGAAGGAGGGAGGGAATACTGTGCCTTCTGCAAGAGCTCCTCTCGAAGAGCTACTGTTACGGAAAGTTCTACATAACTACTATCTTTACTTCGAGGGGCTCTTGCAGCAGGCAATAACCATAAGGACTGAATTCCAAGCAATAAAGGAACAGACTAAGTCAGATGGGAGGAGAAGGACAGTAGCAGTCATAGGAATATTAGAATAAGAGGCCCTGGAGGACTGCAAGGTTGAAACTGTCTCTATGCCTGGAGACAATGTCCAAACTGTAATGCTTGATAAAGGTCTGGACAGAACTCCCAAGTGGCGGCTGCTCAAATGTCTGCAGCAGACACATTCCTAGAAGAGGCAGCGATGCCCCTGGTAGAGTGGCCTTCGAACTGGCCTGGCAAAGGCTTGTCTCACTTGTGGTAGCAATAAACAATGCAATTAGTTAACCACTTAGATGAACACTGTTTGGAAACATGAGCCCCTTCTTTCCTTGGGGAAAACAAAACAAAATGGTCAGATTTTCTGAAAGGGCAGATGCGGCCCAGATAAAATCGATGAACATCTCGAGTATGAAGTAAAGCCTCCTCCTGATTTGAATACTCAGGAAAATAAACGTAGATTGATTCAAAGTAAACTCAGAAACCACCTCAGCCAAAAACTTAGGACTGGTCCGCAAGTCAGACTCTCTACACATCAGAGCCTGAAGCTCAGAAATCCTCTGTAAGTAATGGCAACTAAAAACAACGCTTTCCACGACAGAAAGCGCAGTTCGTGGCAGGTTCAAAGGAAGGAAGAGTGAGTTTCTCCAAAAAAACAGGTTACTAACCCGTAACAGTAGTCCTAGGAGTGGTATATGTTGTTCATCCACACCTGTTGGCATGTCCCTTTCCCTTTTAAATCTTGCCAGGTCTTCAAGCTGGCTCCTCCCACCCACCCAGGTGGTATAACCCTCATCTCCGCCCCATGATGCCAGATCTTAGCCCGCTGGAAGACAGGTTGTGCGTCGCAGCTGGGGAGGTTTGGTGGGTCAGTGTGGATGAACAACATATACCGTTCCTAGAACTACTGTTACAGGTGAGTAACCTGGTTTTCTAGAGATGTGGATGTGTTGTTCTTATCCACACTTGCTGGCAGTTCTCCGGGAGCAGGGAAGCAAGGTGCACACTCCCTACTTTAGGAACAGAGACTGCAGAACTGAGGCCCCGAAACCAGCATCCCGACGTGATTCAAGGTCGATGTGGTAATGGATGATGAAGGTGTCTGCTGTCTTCCAGGTTGCAGCCCGGCAGATTTCCTGGATAGTGATGTCCCTGGAAGCAGCCACCGACGCAGCGGTATTGCAGGTGGAATGAGCTCTTATCCCTCTGGGAGGCTCCTTGCCCGCCAACCTATAGCAGAGATTAATGCATGATGTAATCCATCTGCCAATCGTCCGCTTTGCTGCAGGTCTGCCAGGTGCGGCTTCAGTGTAGGTGACAAACAGCTGGCGAACCTCTCCCCGAACTTCCGCCATCCTCTCCTTATAGTAGGAGAGAGCATGTCTCAGGTCCACAGTATGAAGCCTGTACTCTGCATCCGAGATGTAGTTCGGGTAGAACACAGGCAGAGTCACACCTGATTAAGGTGAAACTCTGACACCACCTTCGGAAGGAATTTCAGGTGGGAACGCAGAACAACCTTGTCCCTGTGGAAGACCAGATAAGGAGACTCCACTGAAAGCACCTGGAGCTCCGCAGTCCTTCTGGCGGACATGATAGCCACCAGGAAGGCCATCTTCCATGACAAGTATGACACCTCACACTTTTGCACTGGTTCGAATTACTTGCCCATGAGCTTTGCCAAAACCAGCAGTAAATCCCATGGAGGCGGGGGTTCACACACTGGAGGAGATATGTGATGGAGGCCTTTGAAAAAGTGCCAGTCCACCTTCTCCTGACTGGCCCATGCCCGGTAAGCAGAGACAGCTGCCAGATGCACCTTAAGGGTCGAAGACCGAAGACCTCCTTTGAACAGAGACCAAAGGTAGTCTAAAATGCTCGCCACAGGACAGAGGGTCCAGGCCCTTGTCCTGGCACCAAATGGAAAACCTTTTCCATCTGAAAGCGTAGCACTTTCTGGTCGACTCCTTTCTGGATGCTTCAACTATTGTGAGTACATCCTCAGAGAGACCAAAGCCTGGAACTCTAGCCGCTCAGGTACCAGGCTGTCAGGTGCATGGATTGAAGGTCCGGATGGAATACCTTCCTCTGATTGACTGGAATCAGGTCCAGGTGTGCTGGAAGATGCCTCAGGAGCCTGTTGCTGAGGCTGAGGAGACTGGATACCAGAACTGGCAGGGCCAGTCTGGGGCTACCAGGATCACCTACACCATGTCCCTCCTCACTTTAAGAAGCACCCTGTGGATCAAGGGAAATGGAGGGAAGCACAGAATAGGCCTGGGGTCCATGGCCTCGAGAAGGCATCCCCCTGCAGCGATCCCTGCTGAGGGGTGCAGGCATGAAATAGCCTCAACTTGGTGTTTTCCTTGGAGGCAAACAGGCCCACCATCAGTTTGCCCCAGTGGGAGAGCAGGCTGTAAGCTACCTCTGGATGTAGAGACCACTCATGGGATGTCTCGCCTATATGGCTGAGAGAATCGGTCAGATTATTTGAGGCTCCTGCCACATGGAGGCTAGGAGATCTGCCTCCAGTTGGCTCATGAGTGTCCAGATGCGGAGCACTTCCCTGCACAACAGCCAGGAGTGTGTGCCACCCTGCTTGTTGAGGTAGTACACTGTCGTGTATTGTTCGTCTGGACTTGAACCACTTGACCCCGAAGCTGCTGAGCGAATGCTGACAATGCCAGTCTGACCGCTCTGAGCTCCAACAGGTTGATATGGTATCAGGATACCTTGGGGGTCCAGAACCTGTGGGCCCTGGTTGTTCCCCATGTGGGCCTCCCAGCCAGTGAGAGAAACACTGGTCGTGAGGACGACCGTCTGCTCAGGGCAGACAAACGGGATCCCTTCCTGCAACCAGTCTAGGACAGTCCACCTCTGAAGAGTGTCCCACATCTTCTGGGTCACAGTGATCAGCTCGTCGAAATTACCCAGGCACTGAGTCCACTGGGTGACCAGCTCCCAAAGAAGGGGGCGCATATGCCACTGGTCCCAACAGACCACGGTGGTGCAGGCCACCATGTAGTCCAGAAGGCGCAGAAAGTCCTGGGCAGGGCGCAAGTGCCCAACCAGAAATGATTGGGCAAAGGAGGAGAGACCCTCCGCCCTGTCTGCCGGGAGCCGAGCTCTGCCCCGATGAAGCAGATCACCTGAGAAGGCACGAGCTCCAACTTGGCCTCGTTGATCAGGAGGCCAAGTTGAGAGCAGGTCTGGAGGGCCAGATCCCTGGACCTCTCCACCTGTTGCAGGGTGGAACCTTCCAAGAGCCAATTGCTGAGGTAGGGGTACAATCTGACCCCTCAACGCCTGAGATGGGATGCCACCACTGCAATATATTCTGTGAAGACCCTTGGGGCCAATGGCAGGCCGAATGGCATGGCTCGGAACTCGTACAGGGTTCCCTCTGCTCTGGAACCGCTGGTGTGACAGACGGATCGGGACATGAAAGAACGTGTCCTGGAGATCCAGTGAGCAGAATCACATGTTTTGCTCCAGGGATGGTAAATCTGGGACAGAGTTACCATCCTGAAGGTGTGTGGCCTGAGATACTGATTCAGGTTGTGAAGATCTAGAATGGGGTGCCAGCCCCCCATCCACTTCAGGACCAGGAGTACCTAGAAATGAACCCTGGGTTAACTGGAGGATCTGCCACTTGAGCCACTGCCTCCTTGAGGAGGAGCTGGGCTATGTCGTCTCTCAAAGCTGAATGAGTGTGGGCTGATTTTCCCTATCCCATCACTGAGCAGGCTTGGAGGAAGAGGGTCCAGGGCCTGAAACCCAACCTCCCTGTCTGCGGGCCGGTGGAGGCCCAGACTTGGACCGAGGGCGCCAAGCCTGTGCCTGCTGTTGCTGCCAGCCATGAAAGGAGCAGGGTGCCAAAAAGGCTTTTTCTTTTTCTGCTGCTTCTTGGAGCCAGGGGCGCTTTGAGCAGAAGTGGCTGAGTCCAAGGTGGCACTGGACTGCTCGATTTGCTGAAGATGACCATCCACACCTGGGCCAAAGAGATCAATACCCAGGAAAGGAACATCAGTGAGTTTGTGCTGGGTGTCCGCCATGAAGGTGGAAAGCCTCAGCCAAGCCCTGTGGCGTGAGGCAACCGTGGCTGCCACCGAATGGGCTTAAGAGTCCCCAAGGTCCAAAGCTGTCTAAAGCTGCTACCTGGCAACAGCACAGCCCTGGTCCCTGCTTGACTGTAATCTGAAGGTCCGCGGGGAGGTGCAGGAGAACTTCATCTAAGGAGCTCAACAGAGCATGAGAGAAGTGTGCCAAGATGACGGCTGAGCTCACCAGACGGAGCTCTAAAGAAGAGGCTGCATAGACTTTCCTGGTCATGTGGTCCAGTTTCCTGGACTCCTTGTCAGGAGGTCTATCAGTGTCAGCAGAGCTGCCTGTGCGTCTGAACACTGAGGCAGTCACCAACCCCTCGGCCAAGGGGTGTTCAGTGAACATTGAGAGGGACCCAATGGGCACTGCATACTTGCGGGCCATCCGGGCACACGGCGCTGGGCAGAAGGCAAGATGCTGCCAGAGCTCCAAGGCCAGGCCAACAATGGCTTCGGCCACAGGAAAGGCTTCCGGGGGTGTATTCACTCTTTTAAGAATATCTGTAAGAGAGTACTCTGCCCTTTTCTGGACAGGCTCCAGGGGCATTCCCGTGGATTCTGAGATAAGACTGAGAATCCCTTGAAAAGACGAAGGGCCCTCCTCCATAGACAGTCTACCAACAGACTCATCATCCCGCAGGTGAGAGTGTAAGTTGGTGTCTTCCGTATCTTAAGAATCCGGATAGATGGTTGGCCACAAAGGTCCCCTTCAACACGCCTGGGGCGATCAGGCGTAAGGGTGAAAGACAACCTACGTGGGAGTCCCAGAACCGTCTGAGAATCCTTCATAGGAGCCCCTCCCAAAGGCTGTTTATGCCGCGGCTCCACCACAAATCGGCGGAGAGACAGATTTTGGCAGAACCGGAGTGGGTTTGGCCGGCTCCATGGGCGGGGGAACCGATATGACCGGTTCCAAAGGAATCTGCTTCGGCCTAGGAGGCGAAAGCCAAGTAATGGCCGGAGCAGAAACCATGGCCAGCTTCTGTCTGGACAGAATCAGCTGCTGCTACAGCAAATCCTCGTAGCGTCAGAGTTTCTGCTGAAACCTCCCCTCATCCGAGGACGACGAGGATGACTGATGGCAGTGCCTCTTTTTAGAGCGATTATGTGCCTTCCTCGGTCTGTCATTGAGAGGGTCCTAGATGTCTACCTCGATCAGACTAGCCGATTCCGTCACTCAGGAGACACCAGGGGAACCAGTGATTTACCCAGATCAGGGACCAGTTGCTCGATGGGATTCCCAGCTGGCTGGGTGTCCTTATCAGGAAGAGACAGGACCAGAGTCCTAGTCAAAGAGAGTTGTTGGCCTCGGGTGACAACAGGTCAATGGGATCAAGAATGATCTCAACCTCATCGATCAAGACCTCGGTCAACTGGCCAGACAGCAGGGCCAAGAAGCCAGCAGCCGAGGAAGCAATTTCGACCAAAGTCAATACTGCCGGCTCCTGGGACCGAGATCACTCACGATCCCAAAAGCATCTTCACCAAGATGAAGAATATTTCGGATCCTTTACCCTTTTACGGGACCAAGAGGAATGAAAGCCCGCAGGTCCCTCGCCTTTAGTGGGGAAGGACTGACACAGCTCTCGGAAGGAACCTGAAAACATGGAGCCCAGGTTGTGGGTAACAAAACAACAGAGAAGAGGATTCCGGGCCTGCACCGCTTCTTGCTTGAAGGCCTGCATGTGTTTCAGCTACTCGGCGGACCCCGCAGCCACAGAAACCACCCACCGGGCCTCTTTGGATTTCACCAGAGGATTCCGCTTCTCAGGCCTGCTCAACATAAGGCGTGCGTGACGATCACTGAGGATGTTCGGGTGGAACGAGAGACATCTTACAGTCTGGGTGTCATGGGCAACACCCAGGCAGTAGACACACGCGGTATGCGGATCGGTGCACAACATTTTTTGGCTGCACGGGTACCGGTGAAATCCGGGGAAAGATTAATCTTCCATGACCAAATAACAGAGCACAGTCGCTAGCTCGAGCTAGCCTAATTTTCGGAATAACCAAAGAGTTAGAAGCCAGGGCCTACAAAAAGCAATTGCAAAGAGGAGGCAACCTGAATCTTATAGCGGAAAGGAAGATCTGGCATCATGGGGTGGAGCCAAGGGTTATACCACCCGGGTGGGTGGACGGAGCCAGCTTGAAGACCTTCCAGCAAGATTTAAAGGGGAAAGGGACATGCCAACAAGTGTGGATAAGAACAACATATCCACATCCCTAGAATAAACAAATGCCATGATGGGACAGGGTCCCCAATGGGAAGATTCAAATGAAGGATGCCCCGGAGGAAGGTTCGGGACAGATCCAGTTGAACAATATTTTTGCCGTCAACAGGTGCATGGTAAGCAGAGATGACGGAAAGGTGCACCTTGATAGAGTAGTATCCCAGACCAGAGTCAGAAAGAGAAAGGAGGTATTCCAGGATGAGATTTATTGGGCAGATGAAGGGATACAAATGCCAGGTAGTAAACCAGATGCAGAATCGCGTCCACTTCATAGCACAAGTGGCCTTGGTGGAGGGTTTCTTTGCAGTCACCAGAATATCTGCCACCCTAGAGGAAACCCCAAATTGTGCGATGACTAAGTCTGAAAGAGCCATGCATGCAGATGGAGACTTGACAGCCGGGTGGATCAGAGCACCCTGGTGCTGGGAGAGCAGGTCAGAGCAAAGAGGAGGTTCCACTGCCAACTGTTGCAGCAATAGGAACCCTATCTGTTGCAGCCAGTAAGGGGCTATCCGAATCATGTCTGCCCCCCTCTGATTGCAGCTTGAGAACTCTCTGCAGGAGCAGAAAGGGAGGAAAGGCATACAGAAGCCTCCCTGTCCAGGAGAGGGACAACATGTCTCACCAGAAAACACCAGGCCATGGATCGAGCAAGCAGAAATTGGGCAGTTTTGCGTTGAGTGGGGACGCAGAGAGGTCTAACTTGGGATGACACCACCTGTCAAAGAGACCCCTGACTATGGAGGATAGGAGCTCCCACTCATATGTTTTCGACCTGGAATGACTTAGGCTGTCGGTCAGGATGTTTTGGACACCTGGAACATGAACTGCCGTTAGCACCAGGTTGTGTTCTATGGCCCAGTGCCAGACTCATATGGCCTCTCTGCATAGGGGGTACGAATGAGTCGCCCTTGCTTGCTGATATAACAGACTACCGACATGTCGTTCATCTGAATCAAGACAGAAACCAGAAGGAGAGAAGTCTGAAAGGCAAGGAGGATTGCCCGCATCTCGAGCACACTGATGTGGAGATGTTGTTCCTGCTGCGACTAGGTTCCCTGGGTCTGCCAGTCTGCCAAGTGAATGCTCCTGCCCAGACAGGACGCGTCTGTTGTGAGAATCGGAGTAGGAGATTCCACCCGGAAAGGGACCCTCAGAGGAGGTTGGAGGGGTTCGCCCACCAAGAAATGCTGCCAGACTGAACAGCTCACCTCAGGGGACTCCAGGATTCACAGAGGGGCTGTAAGAGGCCTCAGAATCCCCTTCCCCACAGAAATGCAGCAGACTGACGAGCTCACATCAGGGGACTCCAGGATTCACAGAGGGGCTGTAAGAGGTAAAGCCTCTCTCCTTCTAGCTTGCTTTCTGCAGGGATGTTGGACTACTGGGGTTCTATTTCCTGTCCCCTGCACAGCGACTGATAGTTTCTGCAGTCAGTTATTTGGACAATTGTGTGCTGGGAAGTGGGGTTTTGCCTTGTGTTACTTTAAGGGAGTTCTGTATTGCATTCTCGTTAGCGACTACTGATCTAATGCCTGCAAGTACTGTGTTTGCTGTTAACTGTAGCCTGTATTGCTGGAATTAAACCTCTTACCTGTTTAGATCTGTTCAGGGCTCTGGCATTTCTCTGCCATTCTGGTGCATGCACACTAGTCTCCTGTGTCCCGACTCTGTCCCAAGAGTTGGCACATGCACAGTAAGGCCCTGTCCTGAAAGAGCTACCCGATGCATACTAATGTGAATCCTCTGTTTCCTCTTCCCTTATAGGCCTCAGAATCCCCCATCCTCCCTCCTCCCTACAGAAACGCTACAGACTGAAGAGCTCACATCAGAGGATTCACAGAGGGGCTCTAAGAGGTAAAGCATCTCTCCTTCCAACTTGCTTTCTGAAGGGGTGTTAGCCGTCGCTCTACATTTATTGCTGCATACTGGTCATGTGACCGTCAACCGTGCCCTCTCTGTCCCTCCTCAGTTACCAGTGGGGTCCCCCAGGGGTCCGGGCCTTGACCCAGCTCTGTTTTTCCTATTCATTAACGAACTGCCCTCTGTCACAACCCATGGGCACCCCACCCTATACTCGGATGATCTTGTCGTACTGACCAGTTCCCCAGCGATTAGTGCCATCAACTCCAGGCTAAACTCTGACTTCAAACTCATCCAAAACTGGCTGGAGGGCCACAAGCTGACCAACTTGGAAAAGACCCAGGCCATGCTATTTGGCTCCGCAGCAAAAATCAACTCCTGCCCTACTCCCTTAACCATCTTTGGAACCAATGGCACCCTCCTGCAGACCGTGGACTCCATCAAGTATCTAGGAGTTAACCATGACCCACTACTGGATCTCACTGCGCATCTTAGGAACATAAGTAAGGCCACAAATGGCAAGCTTGGACTTGCCTACAGAGCCAAAAGCTGCTTCACCCCGGCTGCACAGCTTGCCCTAGCCAGGGGGATACTTCTTCTCATGCTCTGCTATGGACTCGCAGCCTTTGCCCCATCCCGAAAACTAGTCTAGCAAAATGGGACACTGCCTACAACAACATATGCCGCTTTGCACCCTCTGCCCCTCACCTTACGCATCGCTGTGAGCTCTACTCACAGCTTGGGTGGCTCCCCTCTGAAAAGCACCGTGCCTCTGCTCTGGGTAACCTTGTAGATAACAGTCAGAACGGCCACTCCTTCTGCTCTTGCCCTTCCCCTCAAACATGCATCGCCAACCTATAACTTAAGATCCAACACTGCACTGATCACGAGCCCAAGACCTGCACCTGTGACGGGAGCGGGCCTCTCTGCCCATGCACCTAGACTGTGGAACTCCCTTCCTGTCTCAGTTCGTGCCTCTCCCTCCCATTCCTGCTTCAAGGCATCCCTCTGGAGCTTCCTCAAATCAGCTTCTCACTGTCTATGTGCGATACAGACCTCAGTGGAGACTCTCCCCTCCTTATTCCTCAACCTGAGAGTGACGCCCTGACTGCTGTTGATACCGGCGGCAGTTGAAATTTTTGATGAAAATCTGCACAAAGCACTTCTGTCTGAAAGGGGGGGGGGGCCTGTTATTACTATTATAACTGTACCTATATGTATCTTAGCTAACACTGATGTTACTCCACACCTTGATGTTACTTTTCTGCTTATTCGTTGTGTTATGATTCTGTGTTGCTATCACCTACATAACCATGTATGCCTGTTGGCCTTTATGCTGTATCACCTACCTGTACCTACGTGATCGTTGCCTGAGGCATCTGTATGTTACCTTGTCTCTGTTTGATGCATTGTATGTACCTTGTAACCCTCCCGGGTCCACCTGAAAATAGGCACTTGGCTGTCTAGTGTGCTTACCTGGTAAACAAGAGCAAATAAATAAATATGACCACACCTTCTGCACTCTAAATGTCCACCTTCCCATTTGCAGCTTATATTTTCTGACAACTAGGAGTCGCTGCAGTGCCCTCCCTAGCCCCTATTTTTGCCTTCCTCACACCACTCTGTTTACCCTCCTAATCTCCACTCCTCCTCACTTTCCTACTACTATACCCCTACTTTAGCCCTTTTTTCCGTTACTGTCCCCTTGTAGGTCTCGAACCCTGGACCCTCTGCACCAAAGTCGGCAGCACCACCGTTAAGTCAATGGGTCAGGCTAATTTCTTTCAGTTTTTTAACACTCTTAAACCCTTCAGCTCCCCCCCCCTTGTGCTCATTATGACCCAGCTTACTACTACCAGCTCTGCCATGTGGCTTGCACTGCTAACACTAGCCCCCCTCATTTTGCTAGGGGATGCTCCACATGTCTCCCAACTTTGTGAATCAGAACCGCCTCTCATCAGGCTTCTCACCTTAGCCACCCCCAACTCTACCAGTGTGGCACCCCACTCACTCTACCAATGGACCATGCTCCCCCACCCACATCTCCCCCTATTGGCGCTGCCATGGTATGGCAGTGGACGCTACTCTGCCTTGCCTCTCCCTCTCCTCCTCTATGGGACCACCCATCACCATGCGCTGCTCTTCCCCCTCCCTACTGGTGCCTAAGCTGGTAAAGAAGTGACTAAAACTGGCATCCTTGCGCATCCTCCTGCTCCTCCTCTCGGGAGACATCCACCCCAACCCAGGATCTGCCCAACACCCTCTCCCAAGGTTACTGCTCCTAAGGATCTAATAGTTGCCTCCTCAAAAAATTTGACTCTTTTCAGGGCTGGGCTGCCCAGAATTGTCCTGATGTCATCTCAGTTGCTGAAACTTGGCTCATGACCTTCTCACGACTCCGGTCTCACTCCCTGGTTTACTCTATATAGTGCTGACAGAACCTCTACAAAACGGGGTGGATGTGCACTGTACGTCCAGGACTCATTACAGTGTCTCGCCCTCCCTTCCCCGACCCTTGAACATGGGGCCCAGGCTCTCACTCTGAAAACCACTCTTGCACCTAACAGAGCACCTCGTTCCTCTCCTCTCCTCCATATACATTCCTCCCTGAAATCAGAAGTGTGTCTTCCACTCTGTTCTCACCCACATTCAGACACTCCCTGACAGGGCTGAAACTATTGCCCTTGGGGATTTTAATATAAATTGGCTAGCTGACACATCGCCTCCCAAAAGGGATGCTGCAGCCTCTCAAAACCTGTCCCAACTTGTGACTACTGCCACTAGAATCAATCAGAAGACTGGTACTGCCACCTTCCTTGATATTGTGCTCACCAATGCACTCCACAAAGCAACACAGATCAGGGTACTACCCAATGCCCTGAGTGACCACTCCCCGGTACTTCGTCACTGGTCATATATTGTTAGAAAGCCCCCCCCCCCCAAAAAAAAACTGTCCTCCAACGCCACCTCAAACCCAGCAAACTCCAGTCCCTTAGACAGTGTCTCTTAGCTAGTGACTGGTCCCCCATCAAAACTGCATTGAACATTGACTCTGCCCTCAACCACTTCATCGACATCTTCAACTCTGCCTGTGACTGGTATGCACCCCTAAGCAAAAAGATAGTTAAAGGGGTTGACACACCTTGGATGTCATAAGTCCTGCTGGACCAGATGCGCGAATGTGAATCTATGGCACACTGCTCTGGATACTGGTAAACCCGCTGATAGGCAGCCCTGCCAAAAAGTGTGTAATAAATGTACTTGGAATATTTGTACGGCAAAAGCTGAGTATTACCAAACCTCACTCACTGCCACATGGGGCTTGGGGCGCAAATTCTGGGACTCCCTCAAACAGCTCAGTGGCAAAGCCCCCACTGCACCTCCCTCCCAACTCTGGGCCAATGGGTCTATCACCACAGACCCTGCCCTGAGTGCAAATACGTTTAATGGCTCCTTCTCCGGCCTTAGTAGTGTTCTCCCCCCTCCCCAATTTCTTCTTCCCCACCACCATCTTGCCCCCCGTTCCGCTTTAAAACAATATCTCAGCGCGAAGCTGCCCCCTTCTAATCAAGGCCCTCAGCAAATCGTTTCAGCAACAACACACTAGATCTTAAACTGCTTAGGCTCACCTTTAACTAAGTTCCCCCCCCCATGCTTCTGAACCGCTCCCTATCGCTGGGCCTGTTTCTCACTAAATGAAAATCTGCCCTTATCACACCCATCCTTAAAAATGGTGACCACACTCTATCTGGGAACTACCGCCCCATCTCAATCCTGCCTTCCCTCTCCAAAACCTTGGAGAAGATTGTGGCCACCCAGCTTACGGACTACCTTTACAAATATAGCCTCCTGTGTCCAGAGCAGCATGGCTTCCGCCATAACCACAGTACCACCTCTGCCGTTTTGGAGTTTACAAATGTCCTCCACACATCTCTTGACACCGGCCACATTGCTGGTGCTGTTTTTATAGACCTTTCCAAGGCATTTGATATGGTGTACCACACACTACTCCTGGATTCTCTCACACAAATAGGCCTGTCTCCAGAGACCACCTTCTGGGTTTTGCCAGCTATCTGTCTGAGAGAACCCAGACAGTCAGGCTTGGCCAAACCCTGTCTCCCCCCCAAGTCAGGTCGGGGGCCCTGCAGGACTCTATTCTTGGCTCCCTACTTTCCTCCCTGTTTCTCAACTCCCTGCCAAGGACTGCCCTGGGAAACTACTCCTGTATGTGGACGATGCAGTCCTCTACAGCTTCTACACCGATCCCACAGCCCTCTGTTCTGCACTCCAAAAATCTTTCACGGAAGCGGAATTCTGGTTCATTTGACATTGACTAGTCTTAAATTACAAAAAAAAAAAACCCACAAAATCCATGGTGTTTGCACACTCCCAAAACAAGAACATAGGACAACCCCTGCTCATATTGAACTCTCTAAATGACTCCCTTGAGCAGGTTACCTCGTTCGAATACCCAGGTTATCACCCTACAATCTGGGCTCACTTACCATGACCACATCCGAAAACTGAGCACAGCTGTCATGTGCGTTATTACTTCACCAGTACAAGCACTGCCTCCTACCAGAAGCTCTCCACCTAGCCATCTCGGCATCAATACTATCACTCATAGACCACGGAATCATTATTTATGGGGCAGCGGACAACATGCACCTCAACAAAATTAGGCTGCACCCTTTACGCCTCAACCAACTGGCTAAACTTTGATGGGAGGCTCAAATATCAGCCCTGCCTCTTTGCTAAAAAAAATAGCAGCAGGGCTACTCCCACCTGCTCTCACCCCCCTACTCCAGGTACCATTGTCCACCTCCCTCACTCTGCAATCGGTGACAACCCACTTCAGGGTACCTCGCTGCAAGACCACCTTGGGTCAAAGCACTTTTAGGTACCTGGCCCCTAGCTGGCTTAACTCCCTCCTGAACTTCCTCCTCACAGAACCCAAACTTGGACAGTTCAAGTCCCAGCTAAGAGACCTAATCTCTCATGACTCTGTCTGTGACTGTCCTTGATTTCTAGCCCTACCCACACCCCACCCCACGACTATGGACTTAACTCTGTTCCAGCTGCCCCAGGGCATGCCTATATTTGACAATGGACACCTCAGTCCAGCTTAGGCCTGCAAATAACCACCAGGGCATGGCTGGCGCCACCGCCCTGCAGTGTATGTTTCTGTTACCTGCTACCGTCTGTACTATGTACCTATGCTTGGCAACACTCTGTATCTTTGTATTACCAGCTGCTTTACTTTGTTACCTGTAACCATTTCTGTAACTATTGTGTCTAACTGTTGCTATTGTCCCCAATGAAGTGCAACCTTTGTAAAGGGGTCTTTGACTCACAGGTACATTATCCGATATCTTCAATAAATAAATAAATAAGACTGTTTGCTGCACAAGGTTGGAAACTAGGACTCCCTGTTCCAAACAGTCTTGTGCATTGGTCCCACTGAACCTGTAGGGTCCACTGCGGCACCCTCATGTACAGGCGGGCAAGTGGAACAATGACAATAGCTGCCGTCATGTGTCCCAAGAGCCTGAGGAATGACCTGGCTGGGACTTGTTGCGACGAGGCCACCAAGTGGGCCTGTGCTCTCAAGCATTCTGCTCTGTCTGGAGGAAGGAAGGCCTTGCCCCCAGCTGAGTCTAGGACTGCCCCTATAAACTGTAGTCTTTGACTTGGTAAGAGGGAGAACATGGAAAGATTCAGGGTGATTCCAAGCATTCAAAACAAATTGAAGGTAATCTCCATTGTTTGGAGAAGCTGGCCTCTGGAGGGGGCTGTGAGAAGCCAACCGTCGAGGCAGGGAAAGATGCACAAACCCCGTCTCCTGAGGGCCACAGTCACCACTGCCAGGCACTTGATGAAGACCTGATGTGCCGAAGAGAAGGGCCCTGAACTGGAAATGGTTCCCCTGGAAGCAAAGGCGTAGGGACCTCCTGTGAGGCCGGAACACTTGGATGTAGAGGTAGGCATCCTGCATATCCAGGGAGCAGAGCCAATCTGCATTATCAAAGTGGGGTAGAAGACCCTGAAGGGTAACCATCCTGAAGTGTTTGTATTCTATAAACAGATTCAGGTGGTTGAGATCCAAGAGTGGTGTCACGTCGCCGGTCTTCTTTTTGGACCAGGAAGAAATGGCAATAGAAACCCTTTCCCCGTTGTTTTGCGGAAAGAGGTTCTATGGCTTTTTTGCTCAGCAGTGCCTGAATCTCCTCCTGGACAAGGGCAATATGGTATGGAGGATAGTGGGAGTGCAAGAGAGGGCTGTCCAGGGGCATCTCTTGGAACTCGAGGGTATGCCCCCTTTCTACCAGCTGAAGCACCCACTGGTCCGAGGTGATTCTGTGCCAACTATCTAGGTAAAGGGAGAAGCAACACCCCCACCACCTCCCCCAAGGACTCTGCCAGGGGAAGGGGGTTGGGCAAGGAGTCATGCAGAAGAACCTGGGATGGGCAGGGTGGCAGGGGAGGCTCTAGGGGGTGAGGCTGCTGTTTCCTGGGAGGGAGCCTTATGTTTGATGGCTCCTCCGGGCTGCTGTCCCTGGGACTGCTGGTGTTGGTCCCTCCGAAAGGACTGATGCTGCTGGGGCTTAGGCTGAGACCGGTAAAGTGAGCATATCATCTTCAGGGCCTGGCCAGATTCCTGCAGGCAGGATATAATGCTCTGGACATCCTCCCCAAAGTGTACTGGCCCCCTGAAAGGAGCGTCAAGGATTTTGGTCTGCACATCTGAGGAAAAGCCAGAAACCCCAAGCCAGTAATGGTGACAGATGCAAATGACTGTGGCCGCTGCCCGTCTGGTCAGGTATGCTGTATCATAGGATGCCCTTAGTACACGATTCCCAATGTCGGACCCTGACTTCAGAAGCTGAGTTAACTGACACTTAGTGGCATCACCTGGCAGGGTTTGCACCAATTCCAGAGCCTTGTCCCACAAGGCATTCTGGTATTGTACAATGTGGGCTAGGAAGTTTAATTTATTTATTTTATTTATTAAATTTTGTTAAAATCAGGTAAGTCCGCTAGGCCCCGGAGGTCCCTTCTTCAGAGGCGACCCGGAGTTAGTTACATAAAAGCAGAGCGGGTACAATCCAAGTATACACAGTGGTTACACAGAGCAGTGCAGGTACAAGCAAAGTATACATAGCTGTGCTGAACATACAGAATATTTCGACAAGGTACAGCAATCATTGAATGGGGGTAACTTTTGACAATACGACAGAGGCAGCAGTTAGAGTAGGCAGAGCTATTGCATCAGCACCCCGATCAGTGCAGGACAACAGAGAACAGGTTACAGTATAGCTAACAAATTGACAGAGGAGAGAGCGACTATTTACAGAAATGGGACACCAGCTCAAGGGTGGCAAGTATGTGTCAGTTAGATTAGACATTCCCTTGACATGCAATGGGGGCATATTTAGGCTAATCTACAGGACAGGTACAGGAGCTTAGTTTCCGGTGGTAAGTGCGTAGGCTTGCCTGAAAGGTTATTAGTGATGGGGTTTCTTGGAGTTGACTCGGGAGCTTGTTCCACAGTGTGGGGGCTATGTGAGCAAAGGATTTATTGCCCGTTGCAGATCTGGACCTGGGCAGTTTTAGCAGTGTTTTACCAGAGGTCCGGAGGGGCCGGCTGGGCCACTTTGGGGCAAGTGGTCCAATTAGCCCTGCAGGAGGATCAGCAGAGAGGAGCTTATAAGCCCAACTTAACAGGGGTTACTGTAGCCTAAGGTTCAGTGAGGGCCATTTGAGGGTGGCAAGGGCCTTGCAGTGGTGGGTCCTTGGGCAGACACTTGATGGCGAATCAGGCGACTGTGGTACAGTGTCTGTAGTTGGCCTTGTTCGAGTTTTGCTATCCTGAGTAGGACAGGGGCTATGTAGGTAAGGGTTGGTAGGAGGACACACTGGGCTATTGCCAGTCTTGTTTCAGGTATCATATTTGCACTAAGTCTGTAGAGCAGCCCTAGTTTTTGGAGGATATTCTTTGTCATCAGGTCTACGCAAGTCTTTAGTGCGAGTCCCTGGTCCCGTGTAAGACCCAGATATTTGATGGATTGGGCCACTTCGATAGTGGCGCCCGATGTGGTGACCAAAGGCAGAAGATGTTCCCAGGAGGGATCTAGGGATTTAGGGCCTAATAGCAGAGCTCTGGTCTTGCAAGGGTTGAGGACCAGGCAATTCTCAATCAGCCACTCTTCAGCCGGGGAGAAGCAAGACTGGAGCAGGGGTCCCAGGACATCCCGGTGCGGTTCCATTCTGTAGAGTACAGCATCATCGCCGTACTGCACCACAGAGCTGCCACCACAGTGGAGGTCATTAACGAACAGGGAGAACAGAAGCGGGCCAAGGATGGAGCCTTGAGGCACCCCTTCATTTAATGGTAGCGGGTCAGAGGTGGCACATCTCCACTTGACCTGTTGGGTTTGGTCAGTTAGGTAGTTATGGAACCAATTCAGAGAGTGTTGGTCCAGTTGAAATGTGCTCAGCTTGGATAGCAACAGAGGGTGGTCGACCAGGTCGAATGCCTTAGTTAGGTCTATGAAGACAGCCCCCGTGGGGATGCCTTTGTCCAAGGCAGCTAGGACGTCAGAGGTGAGCCTGATTAGGGCAGTGTCCATCCCGTGCTTGTGGCAGAAACCGTGCTGCGCAGGTGCCAGAACCTGGTTGCCTTCCAGGTAGTCCTGCAGCTGGCCATAAACCAGCCGCTCCTGGATCTTTGCCAGGTGGCAGAGAATGGAGATGGGTCTGTAGTGGTCAATATCATCTCTGGAACCACCCTTATGGATTTGGACCACATGGGCCCGTTTCCATATTTTGGGGACAGTTCCCTCCAAGAGGGATCTATTTATTAATGTGATGACTGGTAGGGCTGTAGCGGGGGCGGCAGCTTTGAGCAGTCGTGAATCCAGTCCATCAGGTCCTGAAGATCCCGTGAGTTTTAGGGATTGTAGGAGGGGGTAGCACGTCTGACTCTTACAATCCTTAGGTGGAAGTGGGGGTGGGGTCGGAGGGTCTTGTGTTTCGGTGACAGGTGGACTTGGGAGACTGTGAGGGCGGTTGCTTCTGAAAGTGCCCAGGTTAGCGAAGAAGCTGTTGAAGGCTACAGCGGCCTCTCCACCACCGTTTAGGGTTGTGCCGTTGTGGGTAATGTTACCAGGCTGAGGTTTGTTTGAGCCTTTTAATAGGGAGTTGATACATGTCCAGAAGGACTTGGGGTCTGCCAGGGTATCCCACTGGAGAGTTCTGATACCAGTTCAAGGACTGAACAGCCAAAGTGGCTGAGGTGTACACCTTCTTGCCCCAGAAATCCACCTGACGAGACTCCTTGCCTGGAAGGTGCATACCAATGTGTCTAGGTTTCTCAGTACGTCATGAGCAGCATTCATGACTACTGAGTCGGCTATGGGGTGCTCCCCATAAAAGGGCTTGTCCATAGAGGCACAGTAAAGCCTGCCCGCCTTCTTGGGTTGGGCCGGGTGGAGGACAGGTGGTTCAAGGCAGCCTTGTTGACATCCTCAAAAAATTCAATCAGGGGAAGTATGACCGTAGGCAGAGTATCCTTCTGATGGAGGAAGGTCGCCAGTCGTCGACATTCTGGGTCGAGTTTCTCGAAGTCCCAGCCCATGAGGGACTGAATGCGTCTCTTGACGTCCATGAAAGCTGGATCGTCATGAGGGGATCTGAGGTATCCCTAGGCTCCTCTGGCTCCGAGGGTAATCTGGAATCCTTAGTCTTCTCGGAAGAAGAGGAGGAGGAATCCCACCCAGATGGATCAGATTCTGGGACTGGCATCGGTGGACTGCGATCCTTCTTATGCTGCTCCTTGCCACAGGCAGACCAGGAAGTAGAAGGAAGGACCGGACCAGTGAGAGCGAAGGTTCCTTCGGAGGCAGGGTAGGAGGCCTTTTCCGGGGCTCCTTACTCTGCATGAACTCCCGCCAGACTGTGAACACTGTGGTGTAGTCCAAGGGGGGTGAGAGTAGAGGTGGCGATGGGTGGGAAAGTGTAGGATGCCCCGGCATCGGTCCCCGAGACTTCTCAGGATCTGGTGTCAGTCCCTGAGGAATAGAATGATCGGATGACCGCTCCTAAAGGGAAGGGCTAGCCGTTGTCGGTGTAGCAGGCGTTGGCTGCGACCATCCCGGAGTAACCAGCGTCGGCTGAGGTTTAACCGTCAACGGTGAAGGTATCGACGGGGTCAGTGCCAGTGTGGCTGGCATCTGCTGCGAAGAATGGGGCTGATGCTGGTCAATCAACACAGCCTGCACAGGAGTAACCTGTGTAGGGGAGGAAGTCCCCGCCTGAGACAGTGGCATTGCGCTAGAGGAAGACGCAAGCACATGCTCCGGGTGTCGCTTGGAGGCAATCCCAGAATGCGGAACAGACACAGATAATGCCAAGACCGGAGGGGCGGAGGGCTGAGACCCACCATCTGAAAAGCCAGTTGAGCCACCTGGCTGAGAACCCGCAGAGAAAAGGGGCCCAAGCTTCAGGGGCTTTGGGGCTGGGGATGACATCTAAAGTCCAGAAGAGCCTTCGCCCGAGATAGTGATGAGGGCGGGAGGCAAAGACACAGGCAGCCTGGAGGGAGAGAGGGCTGCCAATGAAGGAGGTATCGACCTCCAGCGGGAGGAAGATCCAGAAGTGGCCACCGACTTGTGCGGTGACTTGGAGCAGAAAGACGACCAGGGCCGATCCCTATCCTTGTCTTGGTGCTTGTGCTTCCCGCTCGACTTTTTTCTCTTTATACAAAGAAGAAGCCGAAGCCCCAGAGGCTGGGAAGGAAGAAGAGCTTTTGCCCTGGAACTCCTTCTACATCTGCTACAGAAGAAGGCCTGAAGGGTCTTTGGAGTGGCATCTCCGTGTGGCCTGGTTAAACTCCTGGCAGTGCTGGCAGGCCTCAGTGTCATGGTTAGGGCCTAGGAAGAGCAAGCACGAGGAGTGGCCATCCTTGGCAGGGATCTGCTTGCCACAGGCACACTTCGTTCACCGGTCAGAAGACGTTACCAGAGAAGAAGACGACATAAAGGAATATGAAGAAAATGAAAACTAAACTGTAAATTATGAAAATAAATCGCGGTCAAAAAAGCAATGAAAATGGCAGTCAGCTAGAAGGACAAGTCTGTGGAGATCCGAACTGCATGGGTCTATGATGGGAAAAGAACTGGGGATAGGCTAGAATTTTTCCGTGTGGTCCCAGCATCTGGCAGCTCAGTCCTTATGGTTACTGCCTGCTACAAGTGTCCCTTCAAAGTAAGATCTGGACAGGTCTTCATACTGTTATGTGGAGTGATAGCCAACTATTCTTTCACATGCACCAGGGCCCCGGATAACACTGGCAGCTAAGAATACTTTACTCCCTATTCTGCTTTTTTTTTTTTTTTTATAAATACAGATTTGCATCCTCCCATGTTCAGGGGCAGCTACTCAGCCTTGTCTCTGCTTCCCCGAGCACCCCTCTCCCAGGACACACCTTCAATCTGGTTAATCCCACAGATTTGCTTCTCATGACAGGGTCGGAGGGAGGAGGGCCGTGCCCCCCCCCCCCCCCAAATGCCTTAATCTAATGTAGTTCAAGGCAGGCTTCCTGGGCGTGCCAGGCTAGGGACGAGCAGGCACGGCTTCATGAAGTCCCTGATGTTCTTTCCCTGGTTATCTCCCCGTCCCTTGCCATATAGAGTTAGGCAAGCATGTGGAGCCATACATGCCAGATGTATACCTTGCACCCTCCCATTCTTGCTGCCCATGTTGCACTGCCACCAGGCCTCCACCTGGTGTCAGTCTAAGGCCAGGCCAACATAATTCCCCAGCCCAAGAGAGCAGCCCTCCGGATGTTCGATCCTCCTCTCCTGGTGACCTGGATCCATCCCAAACCTGGGCTGCCGTCGTGGCAGGAGGTAAGGCACCAGTGCCTCAGCCCTCCACACCACCGAGCCGGCCCTTTGGCCCCTATACTTCAAATTAGGAGAGTAAAATATAATTTGGATGAGTAAAAGCACTTCGAACCTGGAAAAAGAGTGCTCCTTTTTAAGCACCAGCGGTGTTATTGAACCCTGATTTGTGGGGCATGGAGCATTTCCAACTGTTGTGCTAAGTATCACTTCTTGGCAAACCTTTAAGAGTATCCCCCCCACCACCACCAAATCTACTGTTTATATTCTTTCTCTCTCTGACCTCCCCTAATCTGGACTGCGCCCCTCCCCAAAAATCCTTCGGTCTTAGCTTCACTGAGGTGTCCTCTGCCACAGCACCTGGTTGAAGGTGCCCAGTCACCGTTGCAGGGCCTGCAGGGGATTGGGCCATCATCCAGCTGTGGTCGGAAGTGTTTTCTTCCATTCATCCCCTGGGGCCACATGTGAGCAGTGACGAAATGTGTATGCCCCATCTCCACAGAGACGACCCCGATGCCTGTGTGTGGAACTCTTCCCCATGCAGTCCCCCTGTGCTGCAACCCAGATTCATCCAGGTGGATGCATTCACCCCCACTCTCAGAGAGATGAAAACTAAGAGATGATTCAATCCTCCCTCCCTCCCCCGGCCAGCCTCCACGTGACCAGAACTTGTTCCCGAATCCAGGCTGCTGGTGTAGCAGAAGGTAGTTCTACTGTTGTCCTAGCCAGCTGGCCCTTCAAAACTATTTCTTAAAAATGGTGAATAAAATAGACCCTTCCTCACCTTATCTGGAGCACTGCATATTGTCGGACATCATTTGCAGAGATCAAATTAATTTTACAGAGTGGGTACAGTGACCCAAAAATACATACATACATACAGAAATGAAATAAATCACAGCTGGTTTCACCACGGCTCAGAGCTTGCATGCAGTTTATGCAGCACAAAATACAGAAGAAAGTTAGACAACTGATAGACCTTTTTTTTTTTTAAACTGGATTTTTTTGTGTGTTCATTATTAAAATACAGGAATTGGTGCAGGCAGTACCAAGCCCCAAAACTTGCTTATGCATAATTAGTTCCAGGACATAGCGTCATGAAATCTCAGGCATTATGTTTGTGCAGCAAAAACTGCATTCCTCCCCCAAAAAAAACTCAGTCACATAGTATAGTGGCAGACTGAACTGCAAGGGTTGTGGATTTGGGCAGAGGCAGGTGAGCTGCAGATGGAGGGCTATGAGGGAGGGATTGCTTAATTCGCAGGCGAGAACGCTCTTCAGTATAACCCCCCCCCCCCAAAGTCCAGAAGTCCGCGACCACGTCCAGCAAAATCACTGCAGAGCGATCAGAGGATGGCTGGAGAGGTGGGGGTTGGGGATCTGGAGCCTGAGCCGGCTACGTGAACTTTTTTCCACTTACAGTCGTTTCTATCCAGGGTCAGTGCAGGCAAGCTCTCTCAGCTCCTGTCCCCATCCCCTCCCGCCGACCCCAAATCCCCCACTGGAAGGGGAGGGCCGTCCTCCCCCCTGCCCAGTGACAAACATCCAGACTGGGTAGGTGGCTGGCTAACGGAACAGGGCGGAGACGGACAAGATAAGCTTTATTTAGCCCGCACCAACCATTTTCCACTTTTCTCCCGTCCCCTTGTTGCGACACCATGTATGTGCACGCATGGATGCACACACGCCTATGGAGCTGCAACCCCTCCTTCTGTGTTGCTCACACTCCAGCGCCATCACCCAGCCTCCACCTGTGGGCAGCCACGGGCTGAGATGCCAAACCGCCCATTCCCCGGGAGACGAGAAAGCTGTCCTCCGGATGCTCAATCCTCTCCCTCCCCAGCCTACCCCTGATGACCCAGGAAAAGGTAAGGCACAGGGCGCCTCTGCCTCTTCACCACCAGGCCGGGCAGCTAAGTGAACTTTTGATTTACAAAAAAAAAAATACGACCAAAAACAAAAACTCGCTGATTAAGTGTGGTGGTGGGTAGTGGCAGACTGAAATCCAAGGGCTGTGGGCTGGTGATTTGGCCAGAGGGAGGCGAGCTGCAGAGGAAGGGCTTTGAGGGAGGGACTGCTTGAGCCACTGGTGAGAACACCAAGAACATGTGGCTCAAAGAACCCAATAGGGGCCTGGTAGTTCCTATAAAATATTCACAACCCCTTGCAACTCCAAAGCAGGAGCATGGTGTTGCCCTAAGTTGTGTCTGTGGCCAGATGGGATAAGAAAGGTTAAGGGGAAGAGTAAGCAGGCGTCCAATAAAGGTAGTAGATGTTCCTATCTCGGGACAGTCTCCAGAGCAGGCAGTTGGTGGTAGCAGGGGTATTAGGGGATCTCATACACTCCCTACCTAGGGTCAGCCTACAGGGTGATTAGCAGGTGGGATAAAGGCAATATTTGGGGATCTCAGTTACTCCCCCATCTAGGGACAGCCTACAGAAGAGTTAGAAGGCAGGAAATCTTGCAGTAACTTCTGCTGGAAGTAGTGGCCAGTGACAGTATGAATAGCTTTACATCCAAACTGGATGTACACCTGATTAAAAATAACATAATGGGATACTACTAATATAGCGACTTAAAAGGGACTTCGGTCTGATCAAAGCTCTGTAATGCCTATGAAACCTATATCACATTTTTAACTGCCTTTTTAGTTTGTTTTTAAGAAGTCTGGCTTTCTTATCTTTTACTTTATGAAGTGAAGTGTATGAAATAGGGAAGTATAGAATCTTTTTTGCACTTCTGAGCGAGCATTTATGAGAGTCCATGATTTTTTTCGAGGTTGTTTTAGTGGTTTACCAAAGTCGTACTGTCCTGTTCTGGAGCTTATTCAGCTCAAGACCTGGGTGCAATCATTGGACCATTTCCAAACCAGACTGGATTAAGGTTCGTCCACGAACTTGGAGTCTGGGACTGCACAGGAAAAGTAAGTAATTTCTCCCCTGTCCTGTTGCTTGCTGCCAGCAAGCCGGTTTATCTTTTTCATTTAGAAAACCCAGGAGGGAGGTTTTTCTTTGTCCTGCAGCTAGAAAAAAGGGGGCTATTGCTGCTGTTTTATTAAGGCATTAAGATTTGGGGTTTGCTACATAGTGCAGGAGGAAGAATTCTAACAGGAATTTTAACGGGATATTGAACAAGGGCAATATTTGTTAACTTCATTATTATTTCTACTACAATACTTTGGGAACTTGAGCTTTGTTGTCTTTCTTTTTGTCCAGTACCTTGCTCCATTTTCTTCATTTTTTGAAGTACCAGTTAAAGTATCTGATTTACGAAAACTGTCATTTGGACACACGACTGGTTTTGTTTTCCTGATGGCACTGACTTTTCCTTGTCTGAATTCTACTGATTTAAAGACGGCGGTGACTGAAGTAGAATCTTTGAACGTCCTGCCAATCCTGCCATCCGAGTACTCGGCCCCCTTGTTACCAGGGCTTGTGGAAGTAAAGGATTGTGTACTGTGGAAAACCAGTTTATTGACCTTTTAGAGCTGGAAAGTCATTGGATTAGTAGCTCTCTTACGTTTATAATCTAGTTAGCCCAAGTCCCTATTCATTTAAGGACTTCTTGACCTCTGACCTTACTGGGCTGTTTTGGAATACTTTTGAATTGTGAACATTAGTTCCTTATATGGACTCGGGTTCAATAGAAGAAGCTCATAAACCATAATACACTGAGATGATATGGACTATCATTTTTCTGATTGAAGTCTGTAAATTTTTCCTCTTTCTGTATTTCTGTACCGCTCATTTCCTACTTGGTAGTAATTATAAATTTTTATTGTAAGTTGGTTACTATTGAAAATGTTTACTATAAAGATGACTGCAACCACTCGTAGCAAAAAATCAAGTAAAGAAGAACTAGTGATGAGTGAATGTTTACAGAGGAAAATTCAGCCTGGGGGGACCTTAAAAGGTCCCCTCTCTTTGAAAACTCTTGCAATGAAAGCCCTTGGTAAAATGCAAAATAAACCCTGCAATCGCAATCACATGGGTAAATACAGAAGTAAACTTCATAAGAATAATAGGAAAATTAAAAATAAGCTCATTGGAAGGAAAGATTTAGAAACACAGCTAGCATCTACCCCTAATGGGAACATTTTTACGTTTTTTGGTACATCTAATTTGAATACAAAATCTAATATCTCCCATATTGTTACTGACCATAATCCTGACCATGACCTTGATATGAATAATCGCTTGGAGGAAATGGAGGAGAATGTAAATGCAACTATTACATAAGTGTTAACTCCGATTAGATCGGTTTCAAGGGGAAAGGGACATGAAACAGGGTATTTAGAGGATACAAAAATTGACTTTACTGATATCTTCCATAATCTTTCCATATTGGATATAGAAGTTAGAGGCTTGAGAGTATCTCCAAGAGCACATCTCAGTGGAGATGAAGAATGTAGATCAGCTGACCAGAATTTAGTGAAAGACTGTCACTGAACTGGTAATTGAGAAATGGATGACAGAGAGGACTGGTGAAGGAAAAATCTAACCTAACAAGACTGATGAGGATAAACCATTAGAGGAGACAAATGAAAATGGTTACAGGACAAATCATAATTATAGCTCATGGACAATGAGTCCAGAGAGCGCTTGAAAATGCCCAATTTAGAGGGCATAACTAAAGATGTGATCACTGTATTAAGAGACCCATTTAATTCTAATGTATTCCTGTTTAAGCAGCTGCTTAATACAAAAGCAAGATCTCTCATTTATAAAAAGGGGCATGTTTAGAAAATAAACATAAATTAAACATAATTGAGCAGGGCACCCATGACACAAACCCTTTACCAACTTAGTGGGAGAAAATTCAGTCCCTGGACAGGGTGCTACTAGTTTCACTTTGGGTGACATCTTAAACGTTGATTCACCATTAGAGTAGGGTATTATCAGTCTAGAGGTCTCAGATCAGTCACCAGAAACAACAGGTAATACCTCACAGCCTAATGCTCGGAGTTATTTATCTGAGTGCATTATGCTACCTGATAAAACCCTAAGACAGAATAGCATATGCAAAGAACTGGCAGAGAAATTTCCCTCTCTATGGCAAAAAGGAGATGCTCAAGAGGCCGTTGGGGAAATTTTAAAGGATAATAATGGATGTTGTGGAGTCGAGACTCGAAGGAAAAAATCAAATATTGCTAGGGCGGTCTCATGTGAACTGAACACTAAAAATATTCATGTGGAAATCCCAAAAGAAAATGAGCAGGTAAATATTGTCACTTCCTTGTTACATGAAGTCAAGGAAGGTACTGAAGAAAAACTTACTTACCATAGTAAAGTACAGTTACGTAAGAACTTACTGTGACAGCAGATCTTCGAGAACAGCTCTTGCAGCAGGTTACACCATTAGGACTGAAGCCAGCAGGCACCAGGACCCCACGGAAATTTTCTAGCTAGCAGTATTCAGCGGGGACCACCTCTGACGTCGGTCCCGCCCTCGACGTCAGGCATAGTACATAAGGAGGCGGTCCCCCAGAATCCCCAGTTCTCCTGCCGGAGACTCCCGGCCGCTGGATGACATCAGAAGAGGAGACTGAGGATCCGCCATCAAATGGCAATCAGAGTGATGCTGAAAATAACTGATCCTAAGAGAAGGATATTGGAACTAGAATCTACCTCCAGCGGGGATGGAGGGAAGGAAAGTACCTGCTGCAAGAGCTGTTCTCGAAGATCTACTGTTACGGTAAGTTCTTACGTAACTGTACTATCTTACTTCGAGAAACAGCTCTTGCAGCAGGTTACACCATTAGGACTGATTCCCAAGCAATAATGGAAATCCCATAGCACTGGGAGGAGGGAAGGTAGAAATCCTTAATAGAACCTAAACCTAGGACAGAAGTCTTTGTAGGACTGCTAGACCAAAAGAAAAAATTACTCACCTTAGTAATGTTGTTTCTTCTAATGGAGTCTTGCTATATTCTGACATATGCAGTGAGTCCCAACCTTCGAACTGCTCCGGAGGTGAAAGAGTTAACTTTCCATGCCA
Organism: Neoceratodus forsteri; assembly: GCA_016271365.2. Lineage (NCBI taxonomy): Eukaryota > Metazoa > Chordata > Ceratodontiformes > Ceratodontidae > Neoceratodus > Neoceratodus forsteri. The sequence continues at coordinate 819,820,120 of CM028137.1, read as the reverse complement.
GGCATGGAACGCTGAGCTCGAGCTCGGTTGAAACTCTGTCTGTTGTTCTTCAAACTCAAACCGTCAGATCTTCACGAGCTAAACTCACTGAGGTCCTGTGTGGAAGCTGTAAACCTACACTAGCCAACTGGCTACTAAACATAAGAACACATTTTTTGGTCCCAAAACTAAGACTCAAGTCAGGAGACCCAAAAAATGAAAAACACAACACCAAGTCACCCCAAGAAAGGAGGGGTGAAAAACAACGTGGGCACCTACTAAGTGCCAACACTGCACTGCCCACCCACATCACAAAAACAGAGGTTCTGAGAGGGGCAGGCGGGGAGGTCAGAATATAGCAAGACTCCATTAGAAGAAACAACATTACTAAGGTGAGTAATTTTTTCTTCAAACAACATGAAGTCTTGTTATATTCTGACATATGCATACTACACAGCAGTACCTCCATGGAGGAGGGACAGAACCTACTTAGGAAATAGGCTCTGAAGCACAGCTGTGCCAAACCGAGCATCACTCCTAGCCTGGATGTCCAGGGAGTAATGCTTGGTAAAAGTGTGAACTGTTTTCCAGGTAGCTGCTTGACATATCTCTAGAATAGGGACGTCCCTGGCAGCAGCCAGGGAAGCAGCTGTACCTCTGGTAGAGTGAGCCCTCAGGCCTGAGGGAGGAACCTTACCCAGTTTTTCATAGCAAAATTGGATACAAGAGACAATCCACCTGGCAATGGATCTTTTAGTGGCAGGTTTCCCTTTACCAACCTCACCATAAGTGAGGAACAGTTGGAGGGAGTCAAACCTGTGACCCTTGGTACGCTCTAAGTAGTAACTAAGGGCTCTCTTCACATCTAAGCTGTGCAGCCTCCTCTCACCAGAGGAAGAATGGTCAGTGAAGTACACTGGAAGAGATATAGATTGATTAAGGTGGAAATCTGAAACCACCTTAGGCAAGAACTTCCTGTTAGTCCTGAGGACCACCTTATCTCTATGAAAGGAGATAAAATCAGGCTCCACTGACAAAGCTTGTAATTCACTTATGCGTCTGGCAGAAGTGATGGCTACCAGAAACACAGTCTTCCAAGTCAAGTACTTAAGCTCTGCTGAAGACAAGAGCAAAGGGGTTGCATAAGCTGAGCAATGCAAACATTAAGATCCCAGGCGGGGCAGGGTCCCTGAATGGAGGGTTGGTGAAGCAATCCTTGAAAAACTTGGAGAATACAGGGTGAGCTGAAAGAAAAAGGACTTACCTGCTGAAATAAAGCAGACACAGCTGCCAGATGCACTTTTAGGGTAGCTGGTCTCAGCCAAGGTATTTAAATGGACCATATAATCCAGGACTGTGGGTAAATCAGCAGATTCTGGGGAAATATGCTTTCAGAGTACCATATGGAAAACCTCTTCCATTTGGAATTATAAGTAGCCCTGGTGGAAGGTTTTCTAGAAGCCTTCAGGATATCCATTACACCTTGGGAGAGGTGTAAATCAGCAAACTAACTCTTCAAGAGCCAGGCCTTGAGATTGAGAGATTTGAGGCTCGGGTACCAAACCCTCCCCTGAGCACAAGTTAACAGGTTGTGATTCCTGGGAAGACACAGGGGAAGATGGACTGCTAAGGACAGTAGGAGTGGATACCAGGGTTGTCTGGCCCAATCTGGAGCAATCAGGATCATCTTGCAGGGTTGAGATCTGATTTTGACTAGCACTTTGAACAGGAGAGGGAAGGGGGAAAGCATAGAGAAACTTCCCTTCCCAATTGAGAACCAAGGCATCCAGAGGGACTGAGCCCAACACTGGGGGCCTGCAGCAAAAAAGGGGAAGTTGGTGATTGTCTAGGGCTGCAAAAAGATCTATCTGCAGGGTGCCCCATCTGGCAAATATCACCTCCAAGACCAGGGGGCCCAGTGCCTATTCATGATGGCCCTGGGAAATCCTGCTGAGAGCATCTGCCAGGACACTGTCCTTGCCTGGGAGGTGAACTGCCGTAAGGGAGGTGTTCAGGGAGTAAGCCAGAGACCACAACTTCATTGCTTCGGTGCACAAGGCCGTAGACCGAGTGCCCCCTTGCTTGTTGATATACCACATTGTGGGGGTGTTGTCTGTTCTGACCTGTACAACTTTGTTCTGAACAGATTTGGAAAAAGCTTGAAGTGCTAGAAAACTGCTCTGAGTTCCAACAGATTGATGTGGAGCAGAGATTCCTGGGGGACCATAACCCCTGGTAGTGAGGTGCCATGTGAGCTCCCACCCCAAGAGGAATGCATCTGTAGTAAGGATTAAGGAGTGAGACTGAGTGACAAAAGGAACCCCTTGTCTCAGATTGCTCTGATCCTGCCACCATTGTAAGGCCTGGATCAGGGTTCGAGTAACTGGGATCAATTTGGTTAGAGGGTCTTTCCTTTGAGACCAAAAGGCTCTCAAATGGAACTGAATCTCCCTCATCTGAAATCTTGCTCCCTGCACTACTGCTGTAGAAGCAGCCATGTGCCCCAGGAGCTGCAGAAAATGCGTTGCTGGTCGAGACACCTGCAGGGTGAATGAGGAGGCAGAGAGACCAGGGTCCTTGCCCTGTCCAAAGGAAGGAAGGCTCTGGCTTTCTCTGTGTTCAGCTCTGCGCCTATGAAGGTGAGGAGCTGGACAGGCTCTAGAACTAACTTTGAAAGATTCAGAAGGAAACCTAGAGAGGTGAGCAGTTGCTGAGTTATCTGTAGGTGTAATCTGACTTGGTCTGGGGACTGGCCTACTATGAGCCAGTCGTCCAGGTAAGGGAAGATGGCAATTTTTTGCCTTCTTAGAGAAGCTACTGCCAGGCATTTTGTGAATACCCTTGGGGCAGAGGTGAGGCCAAAGGGCATTGCTCTGAATTGGTAATGGCCTGAGGGCAGCTCGAACCTGAGGTACTTTCGATGGGAGCTTCTGATGAGAATATGGAAGTAGGCATCCTTGAGGTTCAGGGACGCCAGCCAGTCCCCTGGCCTTAGAGAGGGTAGAATAATTCCCAGAGTCAACATTTTGAATTTTGGTTTTAAAAGGTGCTTGTTTAAGTATCTGAGATCCAGGATGGGCCGCCATTCTCCTGTCTTTTTTGGGGTAAGGAAGTACCTGGAGTACAACCCTTTGCCCTGGTGTAGGAGTGGAACCCTTTCCACAGCTCTGAGAGCCAGGAGGGAAGAGACCTCTGCCTCTAGGGCAAGTGCCTCTGGTGGATTTGCAGGTGGAAAGGATCTGGTTCTCATCTTTGGAAATCTTTTGAAGCTGAGAACCAGTCCCTGGCTTACTACTTCCAGGACCCACTTGTCTGATGTCAGAGACTCCCAGTCCTGGACAAAGTAAGCCAGCCTGCCCCCTACAGATAGCTGAGAATCGGCCCTGGCAACCCCATCAGGGTGCCTGCTTGGCAGGGGCTTTGGGCTGAGGGGTGGAAGCAGGCCTGCTTGTACCCCATCTGCCTCTCCCTCTAAAGAACCCCCTCTGGGCATAAGCAGAAGAGGAGGCCTGGGCTTGGTAAAAAGGCCTATGAAAAGGTCTGCCCCTGCCCCTGGGAAGCTGCCTTTGAGGAGTGGCCTGCCTTTCCTTGGCCTATGCACTCCTATAGGTGGTCCTATACTCATACATTTTCTTCATGTAATTCTCCGTCTGCTCCCCAAACAGGGAATTACCCACAACAGGAAAATCCATGGCCTTAGTCTGGGTATCCTGTGACAGGCTAGTACATCTGAGCCAAGCCATTCTGCGAAGTGCCACAGATGTAGCCATGACTCTTGACACATCATTTGAGTCCACTAAAGCATGGAATTGCACCTTGGATGCCTCAGTACCATCAGCAGCCACCTGCTCCAGCTCCTTGGCAAGCTGGCCAGGGACCTGTTTTGCTAGAGCCATAACAGTATCCCATCTGGATTTCTGATATCTAGCAACATAAGCCATATAATTTGCCTGTCTGAGTCCCAAGGATGCTGCCATGTACTGTTTCTTTGCCATGGCATCAATCCTCCTGGAGTCCTTGTCCGGGGGGTGTGAAGCCAAGGGAATATTTGCCTTGTCACAGGCTGCAGCCTGCACTACCCCAACATGGGTGCATTGTTGTATAAGGAACTCCGTATCAGAGCCTGACAATGTGTACCTCTTGTCCATTCTCTTATCCACAGGAGGTATGGTGTGAGGAGTTTTTAGACTTTTAAATGTCTGTTTCCCAAAAGATTTATGCAAGGGAATAGACAGTCTCCTAGACTCTGGGATATCCATCATTTCCATATAGTCAGGCTCCTCTTGATCATCCACAGCTTCCTCCATAGGGAGCTGGAGGGTTTCAGCCACTTTTTTATAAAACATAAAATGAGAAGGGGACTCAGAAAGTCTAGGAGGAGACACTCCTGAAGGTCTGTCTGGGGAGATGTCCGGGTCAATGGGCACATCCAGACTTTCAAATCCACATTCACTCTCCTCATACTCCTCTTCCCCCTCCTCCGGTTCATAATATTCCTCTAAATCATACTCTTGAACCGGAGGAACCGGCCGAACCAGGTGCTTACCTGATGGTGCCGGTTCGGTCGGAACCGGGGAAGGCGACTAGACAATTTTAATCGCTTTGGCTATTTCTTCAGTGGTTGGAGAGGAATGTTTTGGCTCCACACCAGCTGATTTCCTAGTCCTTTTTGCTGGAACCGACTCCTCAGAGTCGGCTCTCCTATTGCCCAAAGAAGTCTCGCCCTAGTCAGAGGGCACTCCCTCTGGTTCGGTTGGAACCGAACCGGGCTGGCCATCCGGTTCAGCGGACTTTTTGGCCTCCCTTTCCCTGAGCCTACCAACTCTCTTTTCCAGGGTAGCTGCAGGAAAAGTTTTACAAATCTGGCAGTCTGCATTGAAGTGGTCAAACCCCAGACAATAAACACAGGTGGTGTGGGGTCAGCCTTGGCAAAGACTTCCCACACACACTGCAGTGTTGAAACCCAGTGGGCCCGGTTTTTCTTTTGGGTTTCTCAGACATAGTGCCAGTCCTAACCAAACTTACCCGTTTATGGCAATCCGCCAGGTAAGACCCTCTTATCGGTTCCCAACCGTGTCACGGGTCGTGGAAAAAATCGTAATAAAATCCGTTTTTTAAGAACCAGTAACCACACTCTAAATCACAGATTAATATATTTTAAACAACCTGATCGGTTCAAACCGAACCGATAAACCGTTTACAAGTTCCACACAGAAGAGAATTAATGTAAAACCTATCTAGTACTCACAAATACCACAGACAGAGCCTGAACCGACCGGTTACAGTTTAAATTCGGTCGAAAACAGAGAAAAACAATACTTTAACCGACAAAATGAACCGAGCAGAAGGAGAAATCTCCGGAGCGACTGTTCAGTGAGGCGGAGTAAAGAATCTGACGGTTTGAGTTTGAAGAACAACAGACAGAGTTTCAACCTAGCTCGAGCTCAGCGTTCCATGCCTGGCATGGAAAGTTAACTCTTACCTCCGGAGCAGTTCGAAGGTTGGGACTCACTGCATATGTCAGAATATAGCAAGACTTCAAGTTGTTTGGACCTGCTCTTCGCCTCGATGCAACATCCAGGCTATAATGCCTGATGAAAGTGTGCACGGTGCTCCAAGTAGCTGCAGCACAGATGGCTGAGGTGGACACGTTCTTTAGGGTCGCAAAAGAGGTAGCCATCCCTCCCTTGTGTAATGACCCTTAACCGCACCTGGTAAGGGTTTGTTGCACTTCTGGTAACAGAATGTGATACAGTGAATGAGCCACCTGGACAGCGACTCTTTGGAAACAGGAGCTCCCATCATCCTGTGGGCAAAGGAGACAAAAAGCTGGTCCAATTTTCGGTGGTGTTTGGTTCTGGTTAGGTAGTATCGAAGGCACCTATGCACATCTAAAGTGTGCAACATGGCCTCTCCTTGATTAGAATACTTGGGGAAGTACACTGGTAGATCAGTGTGATGATTAAGGGTGACAGCGGAGACCACCTTAGGCAGAAACTTAGGATTAGTCCACAGGGCTACCCTGTCTTGGTGAAAAACCAAATAAGGTTCTTTGTGCACAAGTGCATGAAGCTCAGAAATTCTTCTGACCGAGGTAATGGCAACTAAAAACAACGTCTTCCATGTAAGGAGACGTAGCTCGCAATCCGCGGCTGGCTCAAAGGGTGGCAGTGTAAGCTGCTCCAGGACAAAGGGTAAATCCCATGGTGGAATCGGATCCTTAATTGGAGGTCTAAGGTGGAGAACACCTCTCAGGAAGGCTCGTGCCGTGTCCAACTGAGATATGGTGCGTTGGCCTATAGGAGTGTGATAGGCTGAGATGGCACAGAGGTGTACTTTAATAGAGGAGAAGGCCAAGCTTGTCTGAAAAAGGGACAGGAGGTAGTCCAAGACCAACCTTTCCGGACAATCCATAGGCAAAAAAACACGTGCTTGAACCCATAGACAAAATCTGCACCATTTCATGGCGTAAGTAGCATGGGTAGCCGGTTTCCTAGCAGCAGCATCAAGAAGGTCTGCTACCTCTTGCGAGACCCTGTATCGCATCATGGCTATGTCTCTAGGAGCCAAGCGTGCAGGTTCAGCGAACGAAGGTCCGGATGAACCAAGGAACCTGCCTCCTGAGACAGCAAGTGAGAGTTGATTGGCAGAGGCACTGGAGGTTCCCAGGACAGCTGATGTAGTAGAGGGAACCAGATCTGCCTGGGCCAAAACGGCGCAATAAGTATCAGCGTCGCTTGCTCTCTGTGAAGTTTCAGAAGGACCCTCTGGATCAATGGAAAGGAGGGAAAGGCATAGAGGAATCTGCCCTCCCAGGAGAGGGACAACGCATCTCGCCAGAAAACACCAGGCCCTGGATCTAGCAAGCAAAAATTGGGCAGTTTTGCGTTGGATGGGGACGCGAAAAGGTCCAACTCTGGTGTACCCCATCTGCGAAACAGATCCTCTAGTACCTCCTGAAGTAGTTCCCATTCGTGGACTCTGGCCTGAGAGTGGCTCAGGCTGTCTGCAATGACGTTTTCCACTCCTGGGACATGAACAGCAATGAGGTTTGCGCCGTGCTGTAAAACCCAATCCCACACCCTCATGGCCTCCCTGCAAAGCGGGTAGGAATGGGTGCCTCCTTGTTTGTTGAGGTAATATATCACCGCAGAATTGCCTGTTTGTAACAGCAGAGCACCCGGTGGAATCTCCAACTGGAAGGCCTGCAGGACGTAAAGAACTGCTCTAATTTCCAGGATATTTATGTGGAGATGAGTCTCTTGGGCTGTCCACAGGCCCTGAGACCGGACACTGTTGATGTGTGCTCCCCATCCGAGCCCTGAGGCATCTGTGGAGAGTGTCACAAATAGAAACGGCGCAATGAAGGGGACTCCTGCCGATAGATTCTTTGAATCTAGCCACCATTGCTAATCCCGGATTACGGCCTTCGTGATCTGGATTGGGAGCTGCAGATGGTCTTGCTTTTGATCCCACTGGACCCGTAACATCCACTGGGTCACCCACACGTGGAGACGGGCTAGCGGGACTGTTGCAATGGCCGCACCCTTGTGTCCGAGCAGGCAAAGGACCAGTCTTCTTCACCAAAATGTCCCTGATAAGGGATCTGATGTGCTCCACTCTGTCCTGGGGTAGAAAAGCTTTCCCCTGGACAGTGTCTAGAACTGCGCCTATGGACTGTAGAATCTGTGACGGAACCAGGCGTGACTTCTCGACTGATAAGGATGCCCAACGTCTCGATCAGAGACTGAGTACAATGAATGGCAGACATCAGGGCTCCCGAGAGGGCACCATGAGAAGCCAGTCATCCAGGTAGGGGAACACGTAGTGGTCTTGTCTCCTCAGAGTCGCCGCTACGACCGCCATGCACTTCATGAATACCCAAGGAGCCGATGACAGTCCGAAGGGTAGGGCTCAGAACTGATAATGGTGACCCTGAAACTCGAGGCGCAAAAACTTCCTGTGCGCTTGAGCGATGGGTATATGCAGGTAAGCATCCTGCATGTCCAAGGACACTTGAAAAACGCCCTGCTTGAGCATGGGAATCAGGCCTGGGAGGGTCACCATGCGGACGTGTTTGTACAGGACCGACTCATTGAGGTTGCTGAGGTCCAGTATCGGACGGAGGTCCCATGTTTTCTTGGGAACCAGAAAGAAGTGAGAATAATAACCTGCACCTCTCTAGTTCCGTGGTACGTGCTCTGTAACTTCTTTTCTGAGAAGCACGAGCACCTCCTGCTGTATGTGCAGGGTATGCTGACCCGAGTAACGGGAAAGCAGGGGAGGTCTTGCCGGTGGGTGGTCGAGGAATTCTATAAAGTGGCCTTTCTTGACCAACTGGAGAACCCACCGGTCGGTAATCGACTGCCACCCTAAAAAGTGGCGAGCGATGTGACCCCCGACCTTTTGTGCCCGTTGACCCAGAGGAGGGGTTGGAGCCGGGAAGAAGTCATGCTGCGGCAGCACTGGTCCGTGCAGGCTGGGCCAGTTTAGTGTAGCGCCGGCCTCTGCCTGGGGATGACTTAGACTGGGTTTTACTTGAAAACTGCCCTTTTGTTGCTGGCCGGAACGTGGCTGCTGCCTTTGTTGCCGGTTGCAAAAACGGCTCTGGTTCCTACGAAAGAAACCAGGCCTGGATCTGTACATGGCCTGTACAGACCTGACTGCCTTCCCAGTGTCCTGGAGTTTGGCGATAACCTTCTCTGAGGGTTCACCAAAAAGTACTTCACCATTGTCGGGGACGTCAAGAATGTTCTTCTGTACGTCCGGGGTTAAACCGGAGACACGGAGCCAAGAGTCTCTCTGGACACAGATGCCTGAAGCTGCAGCTCTGGCAGACGAGTCCGTAGAATTGTAGGCGGCTCGTAGCACTGGGGTACCCACATCAGACCCTGTGCGGAAAAGGTTTAGGAGCTTCGCCTTCTGATTGCCATCCGGAAGTTTATCAACCAGGTCCTGGTCCTGTTCCCACAGGGCGTTCTGAAACTGTACCATGTGAGATAGGTAGTTCAGGGACCTGATGGAGCATGTAGCAGCCGCATACATGTGCCTCCCCAGGGCATCCAGCTGTTTGGATTCTTGGTCCGGTGGCTGTGTGCTCATGTGCTGCGGTCTTTGGGACTGGTCATGCGAGGCCATAATGACCAGGAAGTCAGCCAGAGGTTGTTGAGCCAAGTACTGGTCCTCTTTCGGGGCCTTGTACAGGCGGTCAGCTTTCTTCGGCACAGCGGGAGTGGAGTGCGGACGCTTCCACACAGCCTTGGTGACGTCCACGAAGGTGTCCACCAAGGGTGGTACTACCACAGACTGAGTCTTTCTGCCGAAGATAACGGACAAGCGCTGTCTTTCAGGGTCGAGGTCTTCAGCATCCCATCCCATGTTGTCCTGGATGTGCCTCATGATCTCAGAGAAAGAAGGATCATCCGGAGGAGACCTGGGTAGGTCATGTGGGTCAGGTGATGGAATGCTGAGTGGAGGAGCAGATCTGGAATATTCCAAGGTATCCGATCTGGAGTCTCCCCTGACTGAGAGAACTGACGACATCTGGGTCGATTGGGGCTGGGAGACCCTGATGGAAATCTTGAGGGAGGCCTTCTCCGATCCTTGGATCTACCCCTAGGAGGTGGAGTCTGCTCCTTAGGGGTTGGTGGTCGTATTGCTGGCCCCTTTGGTGAAGGAGGGGGCATAAGAGGTGAAGGAGTAGGAGGAGGAGGTTTCACAGGGCCCATATCCTCTCAGATGGTGTCCCACCAGAAAGCAAAGAGATCCTTTACCTCTTGTAGATTCATGCCCGGCGCCGGTGGTCTGTCGCCGGGGTCGGGCGTCTGGTCCACGGGTGTCTCCGGAGTGGGCGAAGGTTCCCTCTGAAGCCCGGCATCCTCTGTGTCACCCGCCTGGTCTTCGGGCAGTGCCGTGTCCTCCTCCATGGAATCCCGGTGACTGGGGGGTGGTCTTCGGCTCTGGTGAATGAGGGGCCGACATTGGTCACTTGGCCGACATCTTCGGGTCTGGCGAATGCCCGGCCAGTGTCTGGTGCCTGGCTGGTGTCCGCGGCTCCGGCGAACACCTGGCCAACTTCGGATGCTTGGCCGACGTCAGGTCCGTCATCCGCTTTAGGGATGTCAGGTCTTTCGTCTTCCTGGGTGGTGGGTCCAGACCTCTAAGAGGCTGAGGGACCGATCTGGAGTTGGGGGTCCCGATGTCGGGTCGATGAGGAAGAGTTGTGGCATTCGGAAGACTTGGAAGAGGCCCAAGAGGAAGTGGAGGAAGCTGAGGGCCTAGAAGTCTTGATAGGCTGAAGAGTCAAAGAACCGCCTGAAGCCTGGACTTTGACCAGAGGGGGCTGAGAACGAGCCCTGGAGGGACAGCGGTCAGATCTGGTGGAGCCTGAGCTATGGGAGTCCGAGACCCGGTTCGGGGATCTGGACCTTGCTTTCTCCCGGTGTTTATGGGCCTTGGAAGAAGAATCACCCCTGGAGGAAGGTTCTTTGTCCATCCTGTTAAGTTTTTCTTCCAGCAGAAATGCCTTCTGATGGCGGATCCTGGTGCAGCTGTTGAACCCTTGGCAAAAGGTGCAGGCCTTGGTGTCGTGGTCTGGGCCTAAGCACTGCACACGGGAGGAATGAGGATCCTTGAAAGGGATCTGTTTTCCGCAGACACACTCTGAAAGGTGTCCCTCAAGTGAAGGAGTTGGAGAGGACATTAGTTTTGAAGAAACTCGAAGTTCCAAGTCATCGTGCACTAGACAGGGACAGAGAGGCTGATGCTGGCGAGTCGACGGCGGGGAAAAGAGCTGGGGATTCTGGGGGACCGCCTCCTTATGTACTATGCCTGACGTCGGGGGCGGGACCGACATCAGAGGCGGTCCCTGCTGAATACTGCTAGCTAGAAAATTTCCGCGGGCTCCTGGTGCCTGCCGGCTTCAGTCCTAATGGTGTAACCTGGTGCAAGAGCGGTTTCTCGAAGTACGATTCTTTTTTTCTTCCCAGTGATGCTCAGATATTCATAACTTTGTGCAGTGAGCCTGGAGGGTTGGACTGCCCGGAGAGATGGAACACATGCAAATGATGGAATTCTTTGCACGTGAGCATCTTTCAAATACTGCCTCTACCAACTGTAGTGTTCTAACCTCTTTAGATTTGTAAGAAGCCTGGAAGTCAGGCATCAGGAAAAAATCCAACAGTTAATTTTTTTTTTTTTTTTTTAGGGTTACCCTAATAAAGAGAATTAACCAAAAAACCCTCCTAAGGAGGAACTATATCAAATAAACAATGGTGTTCACCAAACAGCATGAGAAAACTATTAAGAGAAACAGAAAAAACTGTTTAAATTCTACTCGGTATAGAGAAATGCACCAAGAAAGGTATGGCAATGTGGCACTAGCATGCGGAGTGCAGAGGCTGAAGTTCTGGAAGGGAGGATGGGAGGGAGTTATGAATATCGAAGAATCACTGGGAAGAAAGAAGATTACTATGGTAAGTAATGTTTTCTTCTTCTAACCCCAGTAATGCTCAGGATATTCATAACTTTGTGCAGACTACCAAGCAGTACCACTGGAGGTGGGCACAGAACTTATTTTGGAAACAGACTTTGCATGACTGCTGTGCCAAACCTGGCATCACTTCTGGACAAAATATCCAAGCTGTAATGCTTTGTAAAGGTGTGTACCAATTTCCAGGTAGCTGCTTTACAAATATCCACTAATGGAACCTCCCTAGCAGCTGCAAAACTAGCAGCTATTCCTCTTGTCGAGTGTGCCCTCAGCCCAGCTGGGAACCCCCTACCTGCTTTAGTGTAGCAGAATTGAATACACTGGACAATCCATCGAGAAACGGATCTTTTTGAGGCTGGTTTGCCCATTCCGACATCCCCATCTGTAAGGAAAAGTTGTTTGTCTTGCCTATGGCCCTTTGTAGCTGTCATGTAATAGCCGAGAGCTCTTTTCACATCCAGACTGTGGAGTCTTCTTTCACCAGAGCTCGCATGGTCTGTGAAAAAGACAGGCAGAGTGTGACTGATTCAGATGGAAATCTGAAACTACCTTGGGAAGGAATTGTCGGTTTGTTCTGAGGACTACCTTATCTGTGAAAGGAGATGTAGTCCTGGTCAACACAGAGAGCCTGGAGCTCGCTGATTCTTCTTGCTGAGGTAACTGCTACCAGAAAAACTGTTTTCCAGGTAACATACTTTAGATGGGCTGTAGCCATGGGCTCGAAAGGAGCCCCCATTAATTTGCCTATACATATATTAAGATCCCAAGCAGGCACTGGTGCCCTGTGAGGAGGATGCAAATGCATCAGGCCTTTAAAAAACCTTTTGAAAATGGGATCTGATGCTACTGACACCCTTGTCCTAGCAGAAAGATATGCAGACACTGCTGCAAGATATACCTTTAGAGAACTGGGTTGTGGACCTTGTGAATGTAACTGACTCAGATAATCAAATACCACTGAGACTCCTGCATCATTTGGGGGTGAAATTCCTACCAGAGCACCAAAATGAAAATCTCTTCCACTTAGAAGAATATGTTTTCTTAGTGGAGGGCTTCCTATAACCTTTCAAGATAGTTAATACAGCTTCAGAAAGGTTTAAGTCTGCATACTCTAATTCCTCAAGAGCCATGCCTTGAGGTGGAGGGACTTGAGATTTGGGTACAACAATGTTCCCTGATTGGAGGTCAGGAGATTGTGCCTGAGAGGCAAACTTACTGGTTTGCTCACAGACATGGAGAGCGGAAGAGAGTACCATGGCTGCCTGGGCCAATCTGGAGCTATCAAGATCAAAGAAGCTGAGAGGGATTTGAGCTTCAGTAGTACTCTGAAAACAAGAGGAAAAGGGGGAAAGGCATAAAGGAACTTGCCTGACCAGTCCAGCACCAGGGCATCCAGAGGGATTGTGCCCTGCAGCAATACTGAGGCAACTGGTGGTTCTGGTGGGATGCGAACAAGTCTATCTCTGGAGTGCCCCACCTCCTGAAAATTACCTGTACCACCTGCTTGTTCAGTGTCCATTCATGATGGGACTGGTTGATTCGACTCAGTGAGTCTGCCAAGGTACTGTCCTTTTCTGGTAGATGGATTGCTTGCAAGGACACCTTTAGGGAATACGCCAGAGTCCAAATTTTCATGGCTTCTGTGCATAGGGTCCTGATCTGGAGCCTCCCTGCTTATCTATGTAGGACATAGTGGTGGTATTGTCTGTTCTGACCTGTACCACCTTGCCCATCACCAGTGTAGAGAAAACTTTTAGTGACAGCCACACTGCTCTGAGTTCCAGCAAGTTTATATGCTGAAGGGACTCTGCTTCTGCCCAGGTACCCTGAGTTGTGTGCTCCCCCAGATGGGCGCCCCAGCCGAGAAGGGATGCATCTGTTGTGAGAAGGAGCGAAGGATTCTCCTGATGAAAAGGGACTCCTTGCCTTAGATTGGATTCCTTTTTCCCACCACAAAAGGGCTTGTAACAGTGCCCTTGTCACTGAAATAAGTTTTGAAAAGGGGTCTTTTTTCTGACTCCAATGATTCCTGAGATGAATCTGGATGTCTCTCATGTGAAACCTGGAACCTTGCACTGTGCCTGTGGATGCAGCCATATGACACAAGAGCTACAGGAATTGCCTGTTTTTTTTTTGCCTGTGCAATCTGAAGGAATTTGCTATGGACTGAAGGTTTTGCACCCTGTCCAGTTGTAAAAAGGCCCTGGCCTGTAGAGTCCTGATCTCTGCCCCTATGAACTGTAAAATCTGTGTAGGGGTTAAGACAGATTTTTCCTGGTTTATTATGAAGCCCAAGGACTCCAAAAGATCCTGAGTGAGCTTTAGGGAAGTTCTGACTTATTCTGGTGATTTGCCCACCACCAGCCAGTCGTCCAGATATGGGAAGACAGTCAATCCTTGTCTTCGAAGAAATGCCACCACAGCTGCTAGGCTGTCTGTAAAAACCCTAAGTGCCGAGGAAAGGTCGAAGGGCAGGGTTGCAAAATGATAATGACCTGATGGGAGTCTGAATCTGAGATATTGATTATTTTATGGGGATATGAAAATAGGCGTCTTACAAGTCCAGAGATGCCAGCCAGTCACCTTTTTGGATCATTGGCAAAATCCGAGCCAAAGTTACCATTATGAACTTTTTTTTTTCAGGTGCTTGTTTAAAGCTCTGAGATCCAAAATTGGCTGCCACTCCTCATTTTTCTTTGTTGTTAGGAAGTATCTAGAGTAAAAACCTCTGCCTCTCAGGGTTGTAGGATCTGGTTCCACTGCTCTGAGCTGTAGCAGCTTTTGAACCTCTGCCTCTAGCAGTGAAGTTTCTGCTAGGGAAGGAGAGATGAAAACCCTGGACTTTTTTAGAGGAAGAAATTTGAAGTCCAGAGACAAACCTTTGCCCACTACCTCCAACACCCACTTGACTGTGGTGATGGTTGACCAAAGATGGAGGAAATGGGACAGTCTGCCTCCGACAGGTAGGGAGGAAGTGGCCTGCATCTCAGGGGTTCTGTGTAGGCTGGGGCAGAGGTTGTCTCTGAGACCCTCGCCTAGCGCCCCTCCTACCCCTACCCATAGAGTAGCCCTGTTGGGGGTACTGCTGGTACTGAGGCACGGCTACTGGCTGGAAAAAAGGTCTTGTTATGAAAGACCGACCTCTTGCCCCTCCTTCCATAGGGCCTGGTGGATGAAGAAGCTCTGTCCCTGGCAGAGTTGCTTCTATAAGTTACTTTCTAGTCATCCACCTTTTTCATACAGGCCACCGTGGATTCCCCAAAAACAGAATTTCCTTCTAATGGAAAATCCAGGGCCTTCGATTGGGTATCCCGAGTGAGGTTTGTAGCCCTAAGCCAAGCAAACCTCCTCTGAGCCACTGTGTTAGCCATCCATGTGGCTGCAGTGTCATTCGAATCAGCAGCCATCTGGAACTGGTACTTAAGACGCCTCCAGCCCAAACCTGGCAGTTTCAGCCAGGTTATCTGATAAGGGTGAGGAGGCTTTCATGGACATTGCCAGAAACGACTGCCACAGGTATTTCTGATACTGGGCAGCACAGGCCTGGAAGGTAGCCTGTCTCATGGCCAGTGAGGCTGACAAATAGTCTTTTTTGGCCATACTGTCCACAATTTTCTGGAGTCCTTGTCCGGTGAATATGAGGACAGAGGGACTTTAGCCTTATCACAGGCTGCCTGTTGTATTACCCCTTGGTGATCTGGATGAGAGAAGAGGAAGTCAGCTCCCGCTCTATCCAACTGGTACTTCTTGTCTATTCTCCTGTCGATGGGAGTAACAGAATTAGGGGTCTGCAGGAGCTTCAGAGCATCCTTCTTAAAAAATTTATATACTGGGAGGAGGAGGGCCTTTGTGGGCATTAAACCCATCATATTAAGGTACTCAATTTCCTCCTCATCCTCCACTTGCTCTGTTGTGGCGATATCTAGGGTGTCTGCCATTTTCCTTACAAAGGAAAAGTGGGAGGAAAAATCCTCAGACACCCTGGGAGGTGAGCCAAAATCCTGCTCAGGGGACACCTCTGGAGGGATAGGTTTGTCCTCCTCCTCATAAGGCTCATCATCCTCTTCAAAAAATAGTTGCTCCGGTACAGAGGGCAACACAGTATAAGCAACCTGGGGACCCTGTGAAGGGGCAGGAGGCTGAGGGATGATGCTCTGCAAAGCCTGAATAATTTCTGAATGCCTGAGCTATCTCTTGAGCTGAAGGCATTGCAGGCACCTGCGCAGAGGTCCCTGGATTAACAGGAGAGGGTTCTGCATGTTTAAGTTTCTTTACCTTTTTTGAGGGAACCGGAGAGTCAGCTGGTTCTTTTCCTCTTTTTGGCCCTTTTTCGCTCGTATCAGGGGCAGGGGTAGTAGCACTTGTGGGTTCAGCCACAACAGACTGGGGTGTCAGCTGGTCAGAGACTGAGGGACCCCTAGGAAACTTTTATTGAGTTGCTCAAGCACTTTTCCATAATTTTATCTGGAAAGTTTGCATATTTCATTCCTGTCCAGATAAACAAACCCAGACAAGCTACACATAAGGGTGCTTGTCTGCCTTAGCAAACACATCTCCACACTTTAAACGGTTTTAAACCCGGCTCCCAGTTCTGTTTTTAGGTTTCTCTGCCATGGTGAAAGCCAAAGAGAAACCACCAACCGCTTAAACAATAAAGACTGTTATGTTATTTAAAGTGTTTTTTTTTTTTATGCTCGTTCGAACCGAACCGGAGATGAAAATGAACCAGATCAGTGGTTCTGTAACCAATAAAACGATTACAAATAAACTTTGTGAGGACCAAAATTTAGCGAAAATAAAATAGGTTCTTTAGTCAGAGAACCTAAATAACCTAAACTAACTCTGATCCCTCATGGTTATGCCGAACCGCGAGGAACCAAGAAAACAACTTTTTAATAATAAACTAGATCTAAACTGACAATCAGTAGAGGCAGTAAAAGAAATTAAATATACTAATGGTTTTTGAAGATTATTTATCTTTAAAGAAAAAGGGCAACAGAGACTCCGAGCGACCAGACTTTCAGACGGAGAGAAAAATCTACAGAGGTTAGAACACTACAGTTGGTAGAGGCAGTATTTGAAAGATGCTCACGTACAAAGAATTCCATCATTTGCATGTGTTCCATCTCTCCGGGCAGTCCAACCCTCCAGGCTCACTGCACAAAGTTATGAATATCCTGAGCATTACTGGGGTTAGAATGACAACTTATTTAGCATCAAAGAAACAGTCAATAAAGACAAATCAAAAGAAAAGAAAGGGGATAGTTAGGGGTTCAAACCAGAACAAGAGCTGAAGGAAACATAAGAAAGGAAATAACAGAAAGGCAGATAAACAGGAAAAAGCGAAAGTTGAGGTTATGGCCGATAAGGAAATCAGGGAAAAAGAAATCATATTGTTATTTCTAACCCTGAATCACTGGTGATCAAGGAGAATAAAAATCAGGATCTCAGCATACAGGAAAGTGACTCTCCAAATAGTTCTGGGAATAAGGAGAATGAGTAGTTTAAAAATATTCTTGTTAAAAACACTAGGCACTGATTTTACCATTATACAGAGCGACATGTATTCCAAATGAAACTGAGTATAAACTGACAGGGTTGATAACTGACTTGTTAATCACCCTAATGGATGAATGTAGACAGGTGAGAGAGACCATTAGTATAATCAGGCCTATATTTGAGTCCGAACTTGTGCTGTTGGTCACTGACCAGTTTTACTTTCTAAATGCTGTTGTACATGGAGCCAAGGATTTAGATAGGATGGGAATCTCAGTACGGGAGATGACCATATTGAATGAACTTTTTCCAGAATTTTACTCAAGCAATGGTAAAGCAATAACTCAGTCAGAAAGAACAGGTTACATCTTCCGGTTCCGGCACGGCGCTGTACAGAGCTTGAACGGTGAACTCCGAGCTGATCTGCAATCAAACCCTCTAAAATAAAGAAAATAAAGCCTAAATCGTTTAAATGGCATCCAGAGGGTTACAAAAAGAAAAGGGATCATGAAATAGATCACAGCAAGCGAGAGGAGAATGAGAGAATAATGAATCCAGACATGCCTCTCCAGCACGAGGCCCAGCTACACAGCGATCACAAGCAATGGAGCAAACATACGATACAGATGGAGAGGGATCATCTATCCAGAAATCGTTTTGAATCTTTAATGAAAGAAGTAAAAGATATGCATTCAGAAAACAAGTCGGAATTCAAACAGTTAAATATAAAGCTTACCCAAATCGAAAACCAAATACTAGAAGTTGAAGAAAGAATCTCCACTACAGAAGATGGGCTACAACATATAGGGAAAACAGTGTCAGCCCTCTGTATGCATGCCATTCACATGGAAAGAAAATGTTTAGATTTGGAAGGTAGATCTAGACGTGATAACCTAAGGCTCTATGGTCTTCTGGAAGGAACAGAAGAAGGAAACGTGACGGAATTCTTAACCAACTTACTCAGAGATGTACTAAATCTACCTCAAGAGTATAAAGTTAAAATAGAAAGAGCTCACAGAGCTCTCATCCCCAAATCTAAAGATCTGACATCCAGACCTCGTTCTATTATAACATTTCATAGCTACAAAATGAAAGAAGATATTCTCAAAAGAGCGTGGCAGCAAAAAGAAGTTAAATATTTAGCAGCACGTCTTTTCTTCGACCAAGACTATCCACCAGACATACAAAAATCACAGGAATATCTTCCTATAATTAAAACTCTCCGCTCACAAAATATGAGGATCCAAACGCCATTTCCAGCTAGAATGCAAGTTTTCTGGAAAAAAGGCCCAGAGGTGTATAACAGCCCACAAGCAGTTCGGGAGGCAGCATTAAAAAGAGGCCTAGAGATTCCAGAACCACAGAGATACGCTAATCCGAAACGGAGAGATCAGGAATGGCAAACGTCCACCGCAAAGAAGAATAAACTTTTAACATCCCACTATAGCACCGACAATATCAAATACCTGCAAGATCTTCTTAAAAAAAATCCCGGGGGTATCGGAACAAGATCTGATGATCATGGAGGGCTGAATATTTTTCAGGGCTCAGTGTCTTCCTTGCTTGCTTTCGCTCACCAGGAGCTCCAGTACTTAGGACTGTACATGCTAGGCCTGTGATTCTTCCACCCCAACCAGTGCGGATGGCTCATCGGTTTCGGGAGTACCAGCTATTGAACGTAGAAATAAACCAAACTGATTTATGAGAACAAACATACGTGCTGGTACCTTCTCCCTTAGGAAATATGACCACGTGTACGACTGAATGTGATTTTAAACTTTCACGATTCAAGCCGTTTTGTCCTTGCCTACATCAGGGTCATTTTCCTTTTTATATTTTTTGGTGATGGAAATAGTTTCAGACCTATCCCAAATATTTTTGGACCCTAAAACAGACAGTAGAAGGACAAGTATTGTGGGGAGATTTATCCCCCTTTTTTATTTGATTGTAAGTTACTTTCCTACCTCTCTCATGATTCAAAAGGGTTTTATACACCAGACCAAATAAGAATACCTTTGGGTGGTATATTGGTTTTATTTTTTTTTTGGGGGGGGGGGGAGATAGAGTATCTGCTTGTTTGGGTTATGTAAATAGATACTACCTCACTGAATACCGGACCAAGGGAAGCCTCGAGCTAGTGGGTCTGAAAATAATTAGTTGCAGTAGTAAATACTGCAAACCCACATTAGAGATTTCCTCCTCTCTACCTTATACAAACTTCCCTATAATTAGAGAATATAATATATTTTGATTCATTTTAATGCAGATTAGCTCACAGTTCATAATTTTTGTACAGACAGCCTTAATGGTTGGGCCAGTTTCTATCTTGACCCAAGAAGATATCCTCCACCCAAGGAGGAATAACCCTTTCTTGCACCCGCCTACCCTGTTATCAAGGTGGGTACAGAGGTGTCTCTGTTTAGCAGACCTCCTACCTTGGAAGCATAAAGATGTAAATAAGATTTCTTTTTTTTAAATTTGAATTTATTGACAACCATCAGGTACAGTTGTTGGAGGTAGGCCAGACATTACAAGTTGTATTTTACATGAATGGAATATATCAAGTTTGGTACATATTAAAATCCCTCTTTTATAATATCTTGAAAAGAGGTATAGTTCAGGACAATACATTTCTGAGTCAAGGACATTAAAAACATTGAAAAATCACTCAAGCATGTTGTGCTCTGTTTTTAACCTATTGGTCCATATTCCATGCCCTCTGGCAACACTCAGCTGTGGTCAATAAGTCCGCTATATTCAAACAGTTATTGTAGGCTGGGGGTGGGACTTCAGGCAGTCGGGTTAGGACTCATGGCAGCAACTGTTTCCCGCCAGATCGCCCATCTCGTCCACCTCCGAACAAATATTGTTATCTTATGGTTTATCTTGTAAGTTATTTCTTCCATTTCTGCAATTTCTTGAACTAATTGTATCCGGGTAGCCATAGTAGGGCAGACATTTTTCAGCCATAGCCTGGTAATGTTTTTATGTGCTGCCACAAGGAGGATGGCCCAAAGGTATACATTATCCGCTCCAATCAAGTTTTGGGGAGGCTCTCCAAGTACAAGACAGGGCCAGTCTAGGGGGGCATCCAAGGCAAACATTTTAACAAGTGCCCTAGAAATATCACTCCAGAAAGGCCCAAGCCGAGAACACGACCAGAAGATGTATAAGTAGTTTGCCCTTGTCTCCCCGCACATTTTCCCACTCGAGGAGTCCCTTTCAGGATCTCTTTTACTCAATGAGAGGGGAGAGAGGAAGTATCGTATCCTCACCTTCCAGCTATATTCCTGCCAGAGGGGAGAGCAGGTGGTGCCAGCTGTCAACTTGAATATGGAGTCCCAATTAATTTGTCGTAAATCATTTCCCCCCTCCTCTCTCCATCTACACTTGACTTTATTAAAATGGTCCCTCTTCAGAGCCATAAGGGATTTATAGAGTGTGGAGATAAGACCTGAGGTTTTCTGAGCGGTTAAGATTGCATAGAGGCTTTCCACCAGAGGGGCTACTGTGACAGGTTGGGGGTCTGCCCTACGATAGATACATTATATATATATATATATATATATATATATATATATATATATATATATATATATAGTCTCTAACCTGCAAATACCAATAGTAGTCCGTATTTCGGAGATCAAAGTCATTCTTGAGGTGGCGAAGTCTATCACCTCATTCCCTACCATATAGTGCTTAATATAGATCAAGCCCTTCCTCTTCCAGGCTCTGAAAGTGTGGTCTAGTAGGGATGGGGCAAAGGTTGTATCCCAAGAGGGCCTGTGCAGTGGCCAAAGTGAGGGTCTTATTTTATATTTTTGCCAGGCTCTACGTGTTGCCCTTATAGTGTCCCTTACTGACATGGGGGAGATAATCCTGTCAATTTTAGTTTGTATAGACGAACACTCAATAGTGGGCCATGTTCTTCTTCCTCCAACCTCTCCATTTCCTTCCAATTGGCAACATATGTGGGAGTGGACCACTGTAGTGCTCTTTTGATTTGTGTGGCAAGATAATAATCTTCGAGGTCGGGGAGGGCTCTACCCCCTTTAACTGTACTCAGGTATAGAGTATGGGCATTTACCCTAGGTCTCTTGTTGTTTCAAATGAACTTTATGATTATCCTTTGCCAGTCCTGAAAACATTTTTTTGGTATGAATACTGGTAAACATTGAAATAGGTGTAAGTACCTTGGAAGGACATTCATAGTGATAGTGTGTATTCTTGAGTATAAAATGGGAGGTTTATAAGGGCCCATTTATCTAGGTCTTACTTTATCTGGTTGAAAAGTAGGACATAATTGGCTTTAAAAAGGTGGGTGTTATGTCTGGTCAGCCAGGTGCCTAGATATCTAATTTTGTCAGCTGTCCACTTGAGAGGGAGAAATTCGGACATTTTATGGGAAGGTGTGTAATAAAAGGATAACACCTCAGTTTTAGTCATATTTAGGGTGTATCCTGAGTGTCTACCAAATTCTGACATAATTGACCAGACCTGCGGTATTGAGGTCTCCGGCTGAGACACACAAAGTAGTACGTCATCTGCGTATAGAGATATTTTCCGTTGTTGACCTCCCACGTCTATCCCCTGTACCCTCTGAGTGGCACGTATTGCCTCAGCTAATGGTTCTATATATAGGGCGAATAATAAAGGAGACAGGGGGCACCCCTGTCTAGTACCTCTGCCCAAGGTGAATCTCCTAGAGATTCCCCCGTTAATTCTGACGTATGCTTGAAGGCCGGTATAGAGGGCCTTAACACTGTCATTGAAAGTTTGAGGGAACCCCATCCGTTCCAAGACTAGGAATAAAAATGGCCAAGAGACCTTGTCAAAAGCCTTTTCGGCATCCAAACTCATGAGGGAGGCAGGCAGGGAGTCGCGTGCGAGGAATGACATCAATTGTACTGATCGCTGACCTGACAGCATCTGGGGCCTGTCGGCCAGGAACAAAGCCTGATTGGTCTGGATTGATAAGGTCTGGGAGTATAGAGTTCAGCCTGGCCACCAGTATGGCAGTAAAGATCTTGTAATCGGAGTTTAGGAGCGAAATTGGCCTGTATGATTCACATCGGGTGGGGTCCTTGTTTTCTTTGGGTATGACCGAAATTGTGGCATATTGCCAGGAAGGGGGGACCGGGTTCGCTTCTTGCCAAACTGGTGAGAAGACTTCAGCCAGCAAGGGGACGGTTTCTGGGGCGAAGGTTTTGTAGAATTCTGCTCCAAAACCATCTGGGCCGGGGCATTTCCCTTCCTTCAGGTCTTTTATAACTTTCAGGATTTCTACTTGTGTGATTGGCTTAAGGCCTGACTATTTTCCTGGGTAAGCATGGGGAGTGGTAAGTTCCCGAGGTATTCCCTACTAGCCTAGGTGGGCGGTTGATCCTGGGGGGTATAGAACTTGGCATAATAAGAGACAAAAGCCTCAGTGATTTGTTCAGTTTTAGTGGTTAGGCGGCCAGTATTGGGGCAGGTGATTTTAGTTATTGTAGCTCTGGCTTTAAACTGTCGTAAACGTGATGCGAGAAGTCTAGTGCCCCTGGGGCCCCCCTCGTAATATTTTTGTTTGAGAAAAAGAGATTTTTCTCTATTTCCTCCCTCTGTGATTTTTGGATTTGGGCCCTTAAGGATCTAAGCTCTGAGTCCCTTTCTTTTTCCCACCCAGATTTTTGTAGGGACTCTAGTTCTGCTAGCCTTACAAGGAGACTCTGTTGTCTCATTGAGCGCTCTTTCTTCTTTTGAGCAGATATGCGTATAAACTGACCCCTAACTGTAGCCTTCATTGTGTCCCATATAATTTGTGGGGTTAACCCCGGAGTAGAGTTTTCCATTATTGTGTTCATGATATGTTGTTTAATTTTACTTACTACCTCTTTGTCTCTGAGTAGGGATGTGTTAAGTCTCCAGTGGGTTGTTTTCTTCGGGATTAATAAGGCAACTGCTAGGAATATTGGACTATGGTCTGATATGGCAGATGTGCCCGCCCACATAGAAGGAAGAGTAAAATATTATCTCTAAAGGTAAAAAAATGTCAAGTCTGGAGAACACCTTGAACCTAGGTGAATAACACGTGTACTCCCTCGTTCTGGGGTGTCTTACCCTCCATACATCCACTAGTCCCACCCGGTTCAGAAATTGCCTAATTGTCTTTACCCTACGGTGGTCCGGGTTCTGAGTACCTGAAGTGGTGTCCAGGTTCCTGTCCCAGATTAAGTTCCAGCCCCCCCCCCCAATGATCAGGAGGCCTCTGGATCTTTCAGTCACTAGTTGGGCAAGGGAGACAAAAAAGGTTGTGGGAGTACCAAGAGGGGCATACACACTGACCAGTGTCACTGGGGTATCCGGTACATTACCTATCACCAAAATGTATCTGGCTCCAGGGTCTGAGATAGTTTCCTCGTGTTCGAATGGGAAGGATGCCGAAAGCAAAATGGCTACCCCTCTTTTGCGCCCTGCATTCAAAGACTAGGAGTACAGGTGTGGATAGGACTTAGTCTTCAGCTTTAAGGTCTCTGCAGGTGAAAGGTGGGTCTCCTGCAGGAAGTTTATCTCACAGTTTTGTTTAATAATATATTTCTGTATTTGTTTTCTCTTCCCTGGCTTGGAGCAGCAATTAATATTATAGGAAAACACCTTTACATTATGGCTAGTCATTTATATTTTCCATGAAAAGTCTTTTACTGGCACGGGGGGAAACATGCACCAATTTGTCTGGCAGTATTACTTTCTCTCTAGCAATTAGGTACCCAGCTAACTTAATCAACAACATCAACTTCATCAACTTGAAACTTTTGAACAGTAAACCAAATTTCCGACCATATGTCAGGTTTGTGTGCTTAGGGCAATCCTCTAGTGAGGGCCTGAGCTTAGTAATGAATAGGGGCAGCGGGCCATTTAAGACACACCTTCCCCTATTGAAATTGGGTAGACTTCCAAGGGGGGCTGGTGATAAACTCCCAGCCAAAGGGCCGCTATGAGCGCGACTACTCGAAAGGAGCACCAAGGTGGTGGTGTGCTACCTTCCTGTTCCAGGGGGAAATCCCCTACTGGGAACGCCCTAGGGGTCAGCAGGACACATGGTCTAGCCCTGGTCCTCTCACCTCCTAGATCTTTGCAGATCAGTACTAGAATCTGTGATGTCATCCGCTTAGTATATTCTAGTAATTTCTTTTACTAATGTCTGGGGGTTATTTCCTCTGATGTGCATAAATCGATTATTTATGATTAACCTGAGGTAACAGAACTATATCGGTTCTGGCTCTGCTAACAGTGCCATATCAGAATAAAATTCTCAAAACAACTCAGATTTAAATAGCTGCAACTCTCCCTTTAAAAAACAGAATGTCAGCCGAGTATTACTTCATCTAACAAAGTTCAGGTCTGTGATTTAGACGCTTAACATTTTAACTTTAGTTTAGCAACCTCCCTCCCTCCACGAATTTAAATGAGCAGTTCTCTATGCGACTGATGAAAAGGCTCGTCGATGGTCAGTGCCAGTTCCCAGAGAACCGAGTTACTCATCAGAGTAGCTCTCAAGTGCCTGTTCCAAGACCTCTAGGTAATTCAGGTCTTGTGAACCTATTCCAACCAGTGCCGGGGAACTCCACAAATCTGTTACCTTATCTGTCTTTCTCATCATCAGCGGAGCCATAAGGTCAGGCTGCATCAAAAGAGCCACGGAAGGAGAAATGCTAGTTCTTTGGAGGGAATCGGGAGGGGGGGGTAAGTAGTGTTCAACGGTGGTTGTTCAGCTGCTGGCAAGTGAGGGCAAGCTGTTCGGACCCGAGGTAGGCAGCCGGGGGGGGGCCCAAGAAAGAAGAATCAGGAAGGGGCTCCTCCCGTCAGCACGTCTCAAGTGTCCACAGTGGACTCATTCGATGCGGGACCCTGATCTTCCATCTGAAGGTGGGCAGCTTTCTTATTCAGCATGGCAGGGTCTCCCAGATGCCTTATAAGGGAAGATATATCCGCTCGTAGATTTGTAGACATGCTTCCCTGTGACGCGTTTCCCCGAGGGGCTCCCTTCTGTGCCACGCTCCAAGCCGAAGTAAGCAAATCTTTTTCTAATTTCTCTTTTGTCAGGGACGGTACCGCTATTCCCAGCGTTTCCAGGAAGGGAGCTGCAGCTAACAAATCTTGAAATATCCTTGAATCTTTATAAGTGACGATCTTGAGTCGTGCAGGGTATAGGATCTGTGCCTTGATATCACGGGCACGGAGTTGCCTCATAATCGGCCACAGTGACTTTCTGGCGGCGTCCTGAACAGCCGTAGTGTGGTCGTTATCTATGCTAGTTTGGTGGCCTTCGTATAGGAGTGTCCCTTGTTTCCATGCAGGTCTAAGTATCTATTCATTTACTTGGTAGGTAGTGAATCTTGCCACAATGGATCTGGGTCTCGCATCTGGATTTTTAGGCCGAGGGGCTAGTGATCTGTGAGCCCGGTCCATCTCGAGGTCAAGATTTTGCAGGAGGGGTAGGATTTGTCTGAGGACTTTTTGCACAAATAAAATTACACTCTGGTGTTTGTCCTCCGAGCCTTCGGGAATCCCATACACTCTGATGTTTTGCCTCCTTCCTCTGGCCTCCAGATCGTCTAGTTTGAGTGTAAGCTCACGGTCCCTTGCCAGCAAATAGAGAAGCAGTCTGTCGTGTTGGTCCGATTGTTCGACCACTTGATTCAGGCACAGTTCAAGCTGCTCCGTTTTGTGATCCACCTTAGTTAGGTCTGTTCTAAATTCGGTCAAGGTCTGATCTATTTTCGCTACTGTGCGCGCCGTTTGCATTATAATTGCAGTGAGGTTTGTTGGTAGCGCTTCAGCAGAGGCCTCCGAGGGTTGAAGGCCTTCCATCGCATCTCTCTCCTGCGGGTCACATTGTGGCTCTCCCTGCATCATTTCTTTTAGTTTTTGCATAGGTGTAGACGGAGGTTTACCCACTCTGTTTCTCTTCGGTTTAAATGGAGAAGACATGTTTCAAATTAGGTGATGTGGATGGATTTGATTCCGGAGGGAGACAGAGCCACGGAATTAGGCAGCCATTACCCTGCTGACGTCACCGGAAGTCCATAAATAAGATTTCAAACAACATGAAGTCTTGCTGTATTCTGACAAATTGCAGTGAGGTCCAACCTTTGAACTGCCCCGGAGATGAAAGAGTTAACTTTCCATGCCAGGCATGGAACGCTGAGCTCGAGCCCGGTTGAGACTGTCTGTTGCTGTTTGAACACAAACCGTCAGATTCTTTACTCCGCCTCACTGAACAGTCACTCCGGAGATTTCTCCTTTGCTCGGTTCAATCTGTCGGTTAAAGTACAGTTTTTTTCTCGGTTTTCAACCGAATTTAAACCGCAACCTATCGGTTCAGTCTCTGTCTGTGGTATTCGTGAGTACTAGATAGGTTTATATTGTTTTTCTATTCTGTGTGGAACTTAGAAGGTGTCATCGGTTCGGTTTGAACCGATCAGGTTGTTTAAAAATCTTTACTTCTACTTTTAGAGTGTGGTTACCGGTTCTTAAAAAAAAAAAAAAAAACGGATTTTATTACGTTTTTTTCCCCGACCCATAATACGGTCAGGAACCAATAAGAGTGTCTTGCCTGGTGGATTGCCATAAAAAGGGAAAGTTTTGTTTAGGACTGGCCATGTCTGAGAAACCCAAAAGAAAAACCGGGCCCACTGGGTTTCAACACTGTAGTGCGTGTGGGGAAGTCTTTGCTAAGGCTGACCACCTGTGTTTATTGTCTGGGGTTTGACCACCTCGATTCAGACTGCCAGATTTGTAAAAATTTTCCTGCAGCTACCCTAGAAAAGAGAGTTGGTAGGCTCAGGGAAAGGGAGGCCAAAAAGTCTGCTGACCCGGATGGCCAGCCCGGTTCGGTTCAAACCGAACCAGAAGGAGTGCCCTCTGACCAGGGCGAAACTTCTTTGGGCAAAAGGAGAACAGATTCAGAGGAGTCGGTTCCAGATAAGAGAACAAGAAGGGATAAATCAGCCTGTGTGGATCCAAATGTTTCTTCTCCAACCGCTGATAAATCAGTCAAAGCGATAAAAATTGTTCAGTCACTATCCCCGGTTCCGACCGAACCGGCACCATCAGGAAGGCGCTCGGTTCGGCTGGTTCCACCGGTTCCGGATTATGATTTGGAGGAATTTTATGAACTGGAGGAGGAGGAAGGAGAGTATGAGGAAAGTGAATGTGATTATGAAAGTCTGGATGTGCCCATTGACCCGGACATCTCCCCAGACAGACATTCAGGAGTGTCTCCTCCTAGGCTTTCTGAGTCCCCCTCCCATTTGATGTTTTACAAGAAAGTGGCTGAAACCCTTCGGCTTCCTATGGAAGAAGCTGTGGATGACCAGGAGGAGCCTGACTATGTTGAAATGATGGATATCCCAGAGTCCAGGAGGCTGTCTATTCACCTTCACAAGTCTTTTGGGAAACAGACAAAGATTTTAAAGACTCCTAATTCTATACCTCCTGTGGATAAGAGAATGGACAAGAGGTATACTCTTTCAGGCTCGGCTACAGAGTTCCTTACCCAGCAATGCAGCCATGTTGGGGTAGTGCAGGCTACTGCCTGTGATAAGGCAAATATACCCTTGGCTTCACACCCCCCAGATAAGGACTCTAGGAGGATTGATGCCATGGCAAAGAAACAGTACATGGCAGCATCCTTGGGACTCAGGCAGGCCAATTATATGGCCTATACAGCTAGATATCAGAAATCTAGATGGGACACTGTAATGGCTTTAGCTAAACAGGTCCCTGGCCAGCTTGCCAAAGAGCTGGAGCAGGTAGCTGCGGATGGTATTGAGGCATCCAAGGTGCAATTCCATGCTGCAGTGGACTCCAATGATGTTTCATCTAGAGTCATGGCTACATCTGTGGCCCTTCGCAGGATGGCTTGGCTCAGATGTACTAGCCTGTCTCAGGATACCCAGACTAAGGCCATGGATTTTCCTGTTGTGGGTAATTCTCTGTTGGGGAGCAAACAGAGAACTAAATGAAGAAAATGGATGAATACAGGACCACCTATAGGAGTGCTCAGGCCAAGGAAAGTCAAGCCGCTCCTCAGAGGCAGCATCCCAGGGGCAGGCCTTTTCATAGGCCTTTCTACCAAGCCCAGGCCTCCTCTTCTGCTTATGCTCAGAGGGGGTTCTTTAGAGGGAGAGGCAGACGGGGTATAAGCAGGCCTGCTTCCACCCCTCAGCCTAAACCCCCTGCCAAACAGGTACCCTGATGGGTTTGCCAGGGCCGATTCTCCACCACCTGTAAGGGGCAGGCTGGCTTACTTTGTCCAGGACTGGATGTCTAACATCAGACAAATGGGTCCTGGAAGTAGTAAGCCAGGGACTGGTTCTCAGCTTCAAAAAATTTCCAAAGATGAGAACCAGATCCTTTCTACCTGCAAATCCTTCAGAGGCACTTGCCCTAGAGGCAGAGGTCTCTTCCCTCTTGGCTCTCAGAGCTGTGGAAAGGGTTCCACCCCTACACAAAGGGAAAGGATTGTACTCCAGGTACTTCCTCACCCCCAAAAAGACAGAAGAATGGTGGCCCATCCTGGATCTCAGATATTTAAACAAGCACCTTTTAAAGCCAAAGTTCAAAATGGTGACTCTGGGAATAATTCTACCCTCTCTAAGGCCAGGGGACTGGCTAGTCTCCCTGGACCTCAAGGATACCTATTTCCATATTCTCATCAGAAGCTCCTACCGAAAATACCTCAGGTTCAAGCTGCCCTCAGGCCATTACCAATTCAGAGCAATGCCCTTCGGCCTAACCTCTGCTCCAAGGGTGTTCACAAAATGCCTGGCAGTAGTAGTTGCTTTCCTAAGAAGGAAAAGGATTTCCATCTTCCCATACCTGGACGACTGGCTCATAGTAGGCCAGTCCCCAGACCAAGTCAAGTCACACCTGCAGATAGCTCAGCAACTGCTCACTTCTCTAGGTTTCCATCTGAATCTTTCAAAGTCAGTTCTAGAGCCTGTACAGCTCCTCACCTTCATAGGCACAGAGCTAGATACAGAAAAGGCAAGAGCCTTGCTTCCCCTGGACAGGGCAAGGACCCTTATCACACTGGCCTCTTCATTCACACTACAGGTGTCTCGACCAGCAAGGCATTTTCTGCAGCTCCTGGGGCACGTGGCTGCTTCTTCAGCAGTGGTGCAGGGAGCAAGATTTCAGATAAGGGACATTCAGTTCCACTTGAGAGCCTTTTGGTCTCAGAAAAAGGATCCTCTGACCAAACTGATCCCAGTGACTCGAACCCTGATCCAGGCTTTGCAATGGTGGCAGAATCAGGACAATCTAAGACAGGGAGTTCCCTTTGTCACTCAGTCTCACTCTTTAATCCTTACTACAGATGCCTCCCTCTTGGAGTGGGGGGCCCACTTGGGAGACCTGACCACCCAAGGGTTGTGGTCTCCTCAGGAATCTCTGCTTCAAATCAATCTCTTAGAACTCAGAGCAGTCTTTCTAGGACTTCAAGCTTTTTCCAAGCCTGCTCAGAACAAAGTAGTTCAGATCAGGACAGACAATACCACCACAATGTGGTATATCAACAAGCAAGGGGGCACTCGGTCTACGGCCTTGTGCACAGAAGCAATGAAGTTGTGGCCTCTGGCCTATTCCCTGAACACCTCTCTTACAGCAGTACACCACCCAGGCAAGGACAATGTCCTGGCAGATGCCCTCAGCAGGATATCTCAGGGCCATCACAAATGGTCACTGGATCCCCTGGTTATCAAGGTGATCTTCTCCAGATGGGGCACCCCACAGATAGATCTTTTTGCAGCCCCAGACAATCACCAACTTCCCCTCTTCTGCTGCAGGCCCCCAGTGCTGGGCTCAGTCCCCCTGGACACCCTGGTTCTCAATTGGGAAGGGAAGTTCCTGTATGCTTTCCCCCCTTCCCTCTCCTGTTCAAGGTGCTAGTCAAATCAGGTCTCAACCCTGCAAGGTGATTTTGATTGCTCCAGACTGGGCCAGACAGCCCTGGTACCCTCTCCTGTTGTCCTTAGCAGTCCACCTTCCCTTGTCTCTTCACAGGAATTACAACCTGTTAACCTGTGCTCAGGGGAGGGTTTGGTACCCGAATCTCAAATCTCTCAATCTCAAGGCCTGGCTCTTGAAGAGTTAGAGTTTGCTGATTTACACCTCTCTCAAGGTGTTATGGATATCCTAAAGGCTTCTAGGAAGCCTTCCACCAGAACCACTTATAATTCCAAATGGAAAAGATTTTCCATATGGTGCTCTGGGAAGCATATTTCTCCAGAGTCTGCT
Source organism: Neoceratodus forsteri (assembly GCA_016271365.2). Lineage (NCBI taxonomy): Eukaryota > Metazoa > Chordata > Ceratodontiformes > Ceratodontidae > Neoceratodus > Neoceratodus forsteri. Next base: position 819,789,873 of record CM028137.1, on the reverse strand, counting down.
GGCCTACCCACAGTCCTTGACTATATGGTTCATCTGAATAGCTTGGGACTCAGACCAGCTACACTAAGAGTGCATCTGGCAGCTGTGTCTGCTTTTCTTTCAGCAGGTAAGCCTTTTTCCCTTTTAGCTCATCCTGTATTCTCCAAGTTTTTCAAGGGATTGCTTCATACCAATCTGCCATTCAGGGACCCTGCCCCTGCTTGGGACCTTAATGTTTGCACTGCTCAGCTTATGCAACCCCCTTTTGAGCCCTTGTCCTCAACAGAGCTTAAGTACTTGACTTGAAAAACTGTTTTCTTGGCGGCCATCACTTCTGACAGGCGCATAAGCGAGTTACAAGCCCTGTCAGTGGAGCCTGATTTTATCCCTTTCCATAGAGATAAGGTGGTCCTCAGGACTAACAGGAAGTTTTTACCCAACATGGTTTCAGACTTCCACCTTAACCAATCTATGTCTCTTCCTGTGTTCTTCACTGACCATTCCTCCTCTGGTGAGAGGAGGCTGCACAGTTTGGATGTGAAAAGAGCCCTTAGCTACTACATAGGCTGCACCAAGGGTCACAGGTTTGACTCCTCCAACTGTTCCTCACTTATGGTGAGGTTGGTAAAGGAAAACCTGCCACTAAAAGATCCATTGCCAGGTGGATTGTCTCTTGCATTCAATTTTGCTATGAAAAACTAGGTAGGATTCCACCCTCAGGTCTGAGGGCTCACTCTACCAGAGGTACAGCTGCTTCCCCAGCTGCTGCCAGGGATATTACTATCTTAGAGATATGTCAAGCAGCTCCCTGGAAAACAGTTCACACTTTTACCAAGCATTACTCTCTGGATATCCAGGCTAGGAGTGATGCTCGGTTTGGCACAGCAGTGCTTCAGAGCCTATTTCCTAAGTAGGTTCTGTCCCTCCTCCATGGAGGTACTGCTTGGTAGTCTGCAATTTGTCAGAATACGGCAAGACTTCATGTTGTTTGAAGAAAAAATTACTCACCTTATTAATGTTGTTTCTTCTAATGGAGTCTTGCTGTATTCTGACCTCCCCCCCCCGCCTTCCCCCTCTCAGAACCTTGGTTTTGGGATGTGGATGGGCAGTAGCAGTGTTGGCACTCAGGAGGTGCCCCACCTTTTTTATTATCACCCCTTTTTCTTTGGGTGAGTGGGTGTTGTGTTTATTTCATTTTTTGGGGTTTCCTGACTTGAGTCTTTGTTTTGGGACCAAAGAATCTGTTTATTATATTTACTGTAGTAGCTAGATGGCTAGTGTAGGTTTACAGCTTCCACACAGGCCACTCAGTGAGTTTAGCTTGTAAAGATCTGACGGTTTGAGTTCAAACAGCAACAGACAGTCTCAACCGTGCTCGAGCTCAGCGTTCCATGCCTGGCATGGAAAGTTAACTCTCATCTCCGGGGCAGTTCGAAGGTTGGACCTCACTGCAATTTGTCAGAATACAGCAAGACTCCATTAGAAGAAACAACATTACTAAGGTGAGTAAATACAGGTTACTCACCTGTAACAGGAGTTCTAGGAATGGTATATGTTGTTCATCCACACTGTCTGGCAGGTATCCTTACCACTTTAAATCTTGCCGGAAGGTCTTCAAGCTGGCTCCTCCCACCCACCCGGGTGGTAAAACTCTCAGCTCCGCCCGACGCCAGATCTGGCCCACTGGAAGCTCAGGTTGTGCGTCGAAGCCGGGGAAGTCGGGTGGGTCGTGTGGATGAACAACATATACCATTCCTAGAACTCCTGTTACAGATGAGTAACCTGTATTTCTAGGGACATGGATATGTTGTTCATCCACACTGTCTGGCAGACTCCTAGCAGATCTCCGGGAGGAGGGAGGCAGCACACCCCCTACTTAGGAATAGAGACTGGAGAACCGAGGCCCCAAACCAGCATCCCGCGTGACTCAAGGTCGATGTGGTAATGGGTGATGAAGGTGTGTGCTGACTTCCAGGTAGCAGCCCTGCAGATTTCCTGGATAGGGACGTCCCTGGAAGCAGCCACCGATGCAGCAGTATGGCGGGTAGAATGAGCTTTTATCCCTCTGGGAGGCTCCATGCCCGCCAACTTATAGCAGTGATCTATGTAGGAGGTGACCCACCTGCCTATCGTCCACTTGGCTGCAGGTCTGCCAGGTGCGACTTCAGTGTAGGTGACAAAGCTGGCGAACCTCTCCCCGAATTTCAGCAGTGCGCTCCTTATAATAAGCGAGCGCCCTTCTAGGGTCCAGAGTATGGAGCCTATATTCGGCCTCCGAGGTGTGATTGGGGTAGAACACCGGCAGAGTCAACACCTGGTTAAGGTGAAACTCCGACAGCACCTTCAGAAGGAATTTCGGGTTGGGGCGCAGGACAACCTTGTCCCTGTGGAAGACCAGGTAAGGAGACTCGATGCAGAGCGCCTGGAGCTCTCCCATCCTTCTGGCTGATGTGATAGCCACCAAGAAGGCGGTCTTCCATGACAGGTGAGAGAGTTCACACCTGTGCATTGGTTCAATGGCTTGCCCATGAGCTTTGCCAGTACCAGCAGTAGAGCCCACAGAGGTGGAGGCCTGCACCGGAGGGAAATGTGATCATGCCTTGAAAAAGCGCCAGACCGCCTCCTCACAGTGCCATCGACTGCTTCCCGCCCACGCCCGGGCAGAGATGGCTGCCAGGTGCACCTTAAGGGTCGCCGTCCAAGCCCTTGCTGAGAAAGGGACCAAAGGTAGTCCAATATGCTTGCGCAGGAACAGGAGGAAGGGTCCAGGCCCTTGTCCTGCCACCAAATGGAAAATCTCTTCCATTTGAAGGCGTAGCATTTTCTGGTCGACTCCTTGGGACACCTCAACTACGCTTGAGGACCTCGCAGAAAGACCCAAGGCCTGGAACTCTAGCCGCTCAGGAACCAAGCCGTCAGGTGCAGGGATTGAAGGTCCGGATGGAATACCTTCCCCGATTGACAGAGCAGGTCCGGGCGAGCTGGAAGCTGCCTCGGGAGCCTGGAGTTGAGGCTGAGGAGATCTGGGTACCAGTACTGGCGGGGCCAGTCTGGGGCTATCAGAATCACCTGCGCCTTGTCCCTCCTTGCTTTGAGAAGCACTTTGTGCATCAAGGGAAACGAGGGAAAGGTGTAGAAGAGGCCTGGGGTCCACAGCCTCGAGAAGGCATCCCCCTGCAGTGAGCCCTGCTGAGGGGGGCCGGCATGGAACAGCCTCAGCTTCGCATTCTCCCTGGAGGCAAACAGGTCCACCTGAGGTGTGCCCCAATGGGAGAATAGATCTGTACTACCGCAGGAAAGACCACTGTGGGACGAGCCCCATCCAGCTTAGGGCATCGGCCAGGGTGTTGGAGGCTCCCGCCACATGAATGCTAGGAGATCCGCCTCCAGGCTGCGCGAGCGAGTGACCAGATCACGGGAGGCTTCCTTGCATAGAAGCATGGAGCGCATCCCGCCTGGCGATTTAGATAGTACATGGTTTAGTGTTGTCCGCCTGGACCCGGACCACTTGACCCTAAGAAATGGAGCAAGGCGGTGAGAGCTAGGCGGACTGCTCAGAGCTCCAGCAGGTTGATGTGGCATCGGGACTCCGCAGGGACCAGAGGCCATGCACTCGGTGTTCCCCAGATGGGCACCCAGCAGCGATCCACATCCCCGGGTCACTGTCACTAGCTGGTCCAATGGATCTAACGTTGGACCACTGGCTGGCCAGCCCCATTGAAAGGACATGATGTTCCAGCAGGCCTAAAGGACCACGCTGGTACAGGCCGCCATGAGACCCAGGAGGCGCAGGAAGTCCCGGTAGGGCAGTATGCCCAACCAGAAATGACTGGGCAAAGGAGGAAAGAACCTGCTCTGTCTGCCGGGAGCCGTGTTTGCTCAAGAGAGTCGAGCCTGCCCCGATGAAAAGAATCACCTGCTTCGCTCGAGTTCTGATTTGGCCTCGTTGATGAGGAGGCCAACCTGAGAGCAAACCTGAGGGGCATGATTCTTGACCGGCCCACCTCCTGTCTGGAGGGGGCTACATCACAATCGTCCAGGTAAGGTAAACCGGACCCTCGGCGCCACAGGGAATGCTGTCACCACTGCCAGGCATTTGGTGAAGACCCCGGAGCTGGAGATAAGCCAAGGGCATGGCTTGAACTCAGAGGGATCCTCTCCGCCGAAAGCGGAGGAACCTTCGATGGGACAGAAGATAGGACGGAAATAATGCGTCCTGTAGGTCACAGAGAGCAGAACCACACTACCGTGTTCCAAGGATGGCATTATCTGTTTTGAGTGACCATCCTGAAGGTTCGAGACCTTAGGAACTTGTTTAGGTCGGTAGGTCAAGAATGGGGCGCCAGCCCCCCATCCGCTTTCTGGAACCAGGAAGTACGGACACTTAACTCGGTTTGAGGGAGGGTCCGTCACCTTCTTATCACCTCCTTCTCGAGGAGGAGAGTGATGTCGGCTCGGTGAGCTGACAGCGAGGCTTGACCCCAGGCCCCAGTCTGCGACGTCTGAAGGGCGGGCCTACTCGAACTCCAGAGGCAGGCCCTTTCCTACCACTCTCTAACACCCACCGTCTGTGGTAATAGCAGACCAGGCGGAAAGGAAGAACCGGAGCTGTCCCCCCATGGGGGGAACCTGGGGTGAGGTGACGAGGTTGGGGGCGACACCCCTCAATCCGTCACTGTGCAGGCTTGGAGGAGGGACCGGCCGAGGGACCACCTGGGCCTTTACCTCCCTACTTCCTGGAGGAGGAAGTCGGGCTTGGGTTTGGGATGCCAAGCCGAGCCTGCTGGCCCTGGTATTGCTGGGCCGGACGTGCCGGGGGCAAGACGGACGAAAGGGCTTGGGCTGTGCCCGCGGCCCTTGTCCCTCTGAGCGATGAGACCAGTCCAAGGTGGCATTGGACTTTTCGATCCTCTGAGGTGGCCTTCCACCCAGGGTCAAGAGGTCGGTCCCCAGGAAGGGACATCCGCCAATTTGTGCTGGGTATCCGCTCAGAAGGTGGATATCCTCAGCCATGCCCGAGCGGCGACATAGCCACCGGGCGGCCACAACTGACCTGGCGATGAGTCTCCAATGTTCAGAGCAGTCTGAAGTTGCTGCTTGGCCACTGCCCTGCCCTGGTCCCGCACCTGCCTAACCGTAGTCTGCAGGTCAGCCGGGAGATGAGGGACTACCTGCTCAGGGAGCCCAACAGGGCATGGGAGAAATGTGCCATAAGCACGGCGAGCTTGCCTGACGAGGCCAGGAGACGAGCGAGACTTTTCGCCCGCATAGTCCAATTTCTGGACTCTTGTCGGAGGTTTATCCACGCCTTCAGCGCTTCGCACGCCGGAAAACGCCAGTCAGTAACTAACCCCTCGGCTGAGGGATGTTCCAAGAAACCGGACAGGGAACCGGTTAGGACCGCATACTTCCTGGCCAAAGGCGCAGGAGGTGGCCAACCTGCCTATCGTCTGCTTGGCTGCAGGTCTGCCAGGTGCGACTTCAGCATAGGTGACAAACAGCTGGCGAACCTCTCCCCAAACTTCAGCCATCTGCTCCTTATAATAAGCGAGCACCCTTCTAAGGTCCAAAGTATGGAGCCTATATTCGGCCTCCGAGGTGTGACTGGGGTAGAGCACCGGCAGAGTCAACACCTGGTTAAGGTGAAACTCCGACACCACCTTCGGAAGGAATTTCGGGTGGAGGCGCAGGACAACCTTCTCCCTGTGGAAGACCAGATAAGGAGACTCGATGGAAAGCGTCTGGAGCGCTCCCATCCTTCTGGCTGACGTAATAGCCACCAAGAAGGCGGTCTTCCACGACAGGTGGGAGATATCGCACATGTGCATCGGTTCGAATGGCTTGCCCACGAGCTTAGCCAATATCAGCAGTGGATCCCACGGAGATGGAGGTTCTCGCACCGGATGGGACATGTGATCGAGGCCTTTGAAAAAGCGCCTGAACACCTTTTCCTGTGCCACTGGCTGCTTCCCGGCCCCCGCCTGGTAAGCAGAGATGGATGCCAGGTGCAACTTAAGGGTCGTCGACCGAAGCCCTAGCTGAGAAAGGGACCATAGGTAGTCCAGAATGCTGGCCAAGGAACAGGAGGAAGGGTCCAACCCCTTATCCTGACACCAAATGGAGAATCTCTTCCATTTGTAGGCATAGCATTTTCTGGTCAACTCCTTATGGGATGCCTCAACAACGTTGAGGACCTCGTCAGAAAGACCCAAGGCCTGGAACTCTAGCCACTCAGGAACAAGGCCATCAGGTGCAGGGATTGAAGGTCTGTGTGGAGTACCTTCCCCTGGTTGACTGAGATCAGGTCCGGACGGGCTGAAAGCCGTCTCGGGAGCCTGGAGCGGAGGATGAGGAGATCTGGATACCAGAACTGACGGGACCAGTCTGGGGCTACCAGAATCACCTGCGCCTTGCCCCTCCTGGCCTTGAGAAGCACCTTGTGGATCAAGGGAAATGGGGGAAAGGCATAGAAGAGGCCTGGGGTCCACGGCTCAGAAGGCACCCCCTGAAGCGAGCCCTGCTGGGGCGGGCGTGAAACAGCCTCATCTTCACATTCTCCCTTGAGGCAAACAGATCCACCTGAGGTGTGCCCCAGTGGGAAAATAGATAGTGTACTACCTCCGGCAGGAGAGACCACTCGTGAGATGCAGCACCTATCCAACTTAGGGCATTGGCCAGAGTGTTGGAGGCTCCTGCCACATGAATGGCTAGGAGATCCGCCTCTAGACTGCTCACGAGAGAGACCAAGAGCGGAAAGCTTCCTTGCACAGAGGCAAGGAGTGCGTCCCACCCTGGCGGTTTAGGTAGTACATGGTCGTGGTGTTGTCCATCTGGACCTGGACCACTTGACCCCGTGCAAACGAGGCGAAGGCGGTGAGGGTTAGTCGGACCGCTCTAAGCTCCAGCAGGTTGATGTGGCATCGAGACTCCTGAGGGAACCAGAGGCCATGTGCTTTTAGCTCCCCCAGATGGGCACTCCAACCCATCAGAGAAGTGTCGGTCGTTAGAGTGACCGTCGGCTCTGGGTGGACAAACGGGATACCCTCCTGCAGATGAGCTGGAACGATCCACCTCTGGAAAGCATTCCCCATCTCCTGGGTCACTATCACTGGCTGGTCCAGAGGACTAGAGCACTGTGACCACTGGCGGGCCAGTCCCCATTGCAGGGGACGCATGTGCTAGCGGGCCCAATGGACCATGCTGGTGCAGGCCGCCATGATGCCCAGGAGGCACAGGAAGTCCCGGGCAGGGTGCAACTGCCCAACCAGAAATGATTGGACAAAGGAGGAAAGAACCTCGACCCTGTCCGTCAGGAGCTGTGCTCTGGCACGAAGAGAGATGAGCTCTGCCCCAACAAACTGAATCACCGGTACTGGCACGAGTTCTGATTTGGCCTCGTTGATGAGGAGGCCAATCTGAGAGCAGATCTGGAGGGTCACATCTCTGGACCGCTCCACTCAGCCAATCGCCCAGGTAAGGGTACACCCGAACCCTTCTGCACTGCAAGAATGCTGTCACCACTGACATGCATTTGGTGAAGACCCTGGGAGCTGGAGAGAGGCTGAAGGGCATGGCCCGGAACTCGAAAAGGGATCCCTCCGCTCTGAAGCGGAGGAACTGCTGGTAGGACGGACGGATTGGGACGAGTAACAATGCGTCCTGAAGGTCTAGAGAATAGAACCACATGCCTCGTTCCAAGGATGGGATGATCTGAGCCAGAGTGACCATCCTGAAAGTTCAAGACCTTAGGAACTTGTTCAGATCGTGAAGGTCTAGAATGGGGTGCCAGCCCCATGTCCGTTTTGGGACCAGGAAGTACCTGGACACAAACCCTGGGTCTGGTGGAGGATCCTCCACCTCCCTGATCACCTCCTTCTGGAGGAGCAGGGCAATGTCAGCTCGACAGGCTGACAGAGAGGCTGCGGACCCCATAGCCCCTCGTGGGGCGACTGCTTGATAGGGTGGGGACTGCTTGAATTCCAGAGGCAGACCCTTTCCTACCACTTCCAGCACCCAGCAGTCCATGGTGATATCAGACCAGACGGAAAGGAAGTGGTGGAGCCGTCCCCCCACGGGGGGAACCTGGGGAGGACTGACAAGGCTGGGGGCAACACCCCTCAACCAGTCACTGGGCAGGCTTGGAGGAAGGACCAGCCGAGGAGCCTGCTGGACCTTTCCCTCCTGGCTTCCTGTTGGAGGAAGCAGCATGCTTGGCTTTGGGGTGCCAAGTGCGAGCCTACTGGCCCTGATGCTGGTGTTGCTGGGCCGGATGTGCCGCAGGGGCTGAAGGATGAAAGTGCTTACGCTGCTGCTGGTGGCCTTTGTCCTTCTGGGCAGACGTGACAGAGTCCAAGGTAGCACTGGACTTCTCAATCCGCTGAAGATGCCCCTCAACCCCGGGACCGAACAAGTCTGTACCCAGGAAGGGAAGATCTGCCAGCTTGTGCTTAGTATCTGCCGTGAAGGTGGAGATCCGCAGCCAAGCTCTGCGGCGCATGGCCACTGCAGCCACTACTGACCGGGCACACGAGTCAGCAATATCCAAGGAAGTCTGGAGCTGCTGTTTGGCCACCGCCCTACCCTGATCCCGCACCTGCTTGACCGTAGTTTGGAGGTCGGCCGGGAGATGAGGAATCACCTCATCCAGGGAGCCCAAAAGGGTGTGTGAAAAGTGTGCCATCAGGACGGCCAAGCTGGCCTGACAAAGGCCTAGGGAGGAAGCAGCATAAACTTTCTGTTCGTAGTAGTCCAACCTTTGGACTCTTTGTCGGAGGCTTGCCCATGTCCCGAGCGTTCCCGGATTGTCGGAAAACGATGTCAGTCACGAGCCCCTCCGCAGAGGGGTGCTTCGAGAAACCAAAGAGTGAACCGGTGGGAACTGCATACTTCTGAGCCATCCTGGCCAAAGATGCTGGACAAGAAGCTGGCCGTTGCCATAGCTCCAGGGCCGGGCCAACAATGGCTTCAGCCACCGGAAAGGCCTCCGTGGGGAAATCCCCTTGGTCCAGTATCTCCGTGAGAGGACACTTGGCCCGTTTTGAAATGGGTTCGAGCTTCATCCCAGTGGACTCTGAGATGAGCCGAAGCATTCCAAGAAACGAGGATGGGCTCTCGTCCACCGACTAACCCCCAGTGGACTCTAAGTCAAGCGGCCTGGAGAACAAAGAGTCGTCATCAGACTCTGGGGAGTCTGAGAACAGCTACCGAGCGCCTGAGCCACCCTCCACCTGCCAAGGTCGATCAGGAGTGAGGGTGACCGACAACCTATGGGGCAAACCCTGACCCGACCGAGAATCCTTGATCGGAGCCCCAGTCTTCGGTTCTGGAGGAGGAGGTTCCATCACAATGGTGGCGAGCCGGTTTCAGCCGAACAACCGTACCGGCTTTCGCTCCTTGACCACTACGAGGGGTTGTTTCGGCCACTCCGGTGACAGCCACTTAATGGCTGGGGAAGGCGACGGAGTTGGCTTATTCCCAGTCAGAAGGAGCTGCTGCCACATTAGATCCTCATAGCGCCAACGCAATTTGTGCCGAAGGCTATCCTCCGAAGACGAAGATGAGCGGCGCAGCCGCTTTCCACGGTGCAGAGACCGAGACCACCAATGTCGGCGGGATCGGCTGGACTGGTAAGAGGTCCAAGACCGAGACCTTCGGTGTTTCCGAGGGTGGGTCTGAGAGGGGGGCGAGGGAAACCCACTCCTCCCTCGGTTCAGGGACCTTAACCGGGGACTCCGGCAAAGGAGGCACAGGCAAGTCCTCGGTTTCCAACAGGGGAACTGGTGAAGAAGGGTTGTCGGCTTCTCCGGTTGACAGCCCGTCCGACAGGTTGAGAAAAATCTTGACTGCGTCAACAGGGTGTCTCGGCCGGCTGACCCGACGGGGACACCGAGATGCCAGCGGCCTTAGCCGCAACCTCGACCGAAGTCGATTGCCTACTATCCGGGGAAGGGGACCTCTCCCGCTCCTACGAACGTCAACGGTGGGACTTACCCTTGGGGTCCTTCTTTTTGGACCGAGAGGAATGTCCCGAAGGCCCTTCTCCCTTGGTGGAGAGGGATTGGCAAAGCTCCTTAAAAGAAGCTGTGAAGGAGGAGCCCAAGGAGAGCGGAATAAATGCAGCAACCGAGGATGATGATGATGCGGCCTGGGCCGCCTCCTCAAGGGCGATCATCTGCTCCAGCTGTTCAGCCGAGCCCACAGCCGCGGACACTGCCCAACGGGCCTCCTTCGACTTAACCGGAGGATAACGTTTCTCGGGTCGCCCCAACAGCAATCAGGCAGCGTGGTCCTCCAAGACCGAAGCCGAAAAGGATTTGAACAACTCACAAGTCTGTGAGTCATGGTAGAGTCCAAGGTAATAAACGCACGTGGAGTGAGGATCGGTCTGGGACATCATCTGCCCACAGGGGCACCGACGAAATCCGGGAGTCAATTTGTCCATCGCAGCCACGAGAGAAGATAAAGACCCAAGTCTTGTAAATTTTAAAAATAAGTTTTGGATTAACTGAAGAGTTTGGATCCAGGCCTAAAACGCAGAGTGCAAAGGAAGGAACCTGAGCTTCCAAGCGGTAAGGAAGTTCTAGCGTCATGGGGCGGAGCAGAGAGTTTTACCACCCGGGTGGGTGGGAGGACCCAGCTTGAAGACCTTCCGGCAAGATTTAAAGCGGCAAGGAACCTGCCAGTAAGTGTAGATGAACAACATATCCACGTCCCTAGAACAACAATTACTTAGAGCATGTGCTACAGACATTTGTCACTGACATTTTTTTTTTTTTTTTTACATTATTTACAGTAAATTACTATTTACTTTTTATATTGAACCACTTGCCCAATTCATTCGACAGGATAAAAATCTTCATGGATTGCAAATGGGAGGAACAGAACATAAAATTTCCCTGTTCACAGATAATGTCTTAATTTACCTTTCTAATCCAGACATTTCTCTCTCAATATTATTTCAAATACTAAAGTTTTTCTCCCATCTTTCAGGATACTCCTTAAGTACCTCGAAAACAGAGGTACTAGCTTTCAATTACACTCCAACTGCACATACTGAAAGTTTGTATAAAATTTAAATGGGGGCTAACTGATAAAATATTTAGGTATTAGGATTCCAAAAGATTTAAAACACCTATTTGAAACTAATTATTCCCCATTAATGAAGGCACTTGGCATAGACATAAGAAGATGGTCTATTCTTCCCTTATCGTTCTATTCTAGAGCTCAATCCATCAAAATGGATGCTTTGCCAAGACTTCTCTATCTCTTTCAGTGTGTCCCGTGCTTAGTTCCGGTTAAGACATTCTCACAATGGCAAGGTACTCTGCTGCGTTACTTGTGGGCAGGTAGGAAATCAAGGCTTAAACATCTATTAATGCAGCCCAAGGAGAGAGGGGGAATAGCTTTTCCAAATTTGCATTTCTATTGGAATGCATCGCAGATGAGACTCGCACTCCTGTGGGGGAACTCTGCCTACTCGACACACTGGAAGCAGATAGACCTTTCCAGATCCCACTCACTCTCTCCAGCTGCAGCCCTATTTTCTGGCTATTGTATGAGAGAACAGTTATCCCTAATGCCAGATTGTACCATTTCGATCCTGGAAGGATGGAGGAGAGAGTACTCTCTGAGATGTAACATGAGTACTAAATGGAAATATACATGGTTTTTAGCAGAACCAGATTTTCCCCCAGCGAAAATATCAGCCTGGTATAGGAATCAAATGCTTAAAGGCCTAACAGCACCATGGCAATCAATCAGGCAGAATGCCTTCTGAGGAGGCCCAGATAATGTTCTCCTGGACCCCTAAGGATTTAATTTTTTATTTGCAAATTAGGGACTTTATCAATTACCAACTTCGGAATCAGTCTACTAAATACCCAATTGGGGAAGATTCCTCACCCTTTATCCAAATTTGGACTACTGTGGAGAGTGACCATGCAATTTCTAAATTATACAAGTTCTTGCAAGGGCAACAGGCGTATGTATCTGACCCTTTAAGAGCCAGGTGGGAAAAAGACCTTAACGCTCTGATACCACAAACAATCTGGCCTAAGATATGGCGTCTGACTTGGGTTACAACAATGTCCCCAGGATGGCAAGAATATGTATGGAAAATTCGTACCCGCTACTTCCCAGTGCCCCAGTTCCTTGCCAAATGGAAACTGGGTGTCCCACTGCATTGTTGGAGGTTGTGTAACAATAAAGAAGCCACTCATGCTCATATCTTCCTTTCATGTCCAAAAATACAATTTTTCTGGGGATCTGTGTCCCAGTAGGTGGCTAGTATTCTCAATATTCAGAATCATTTCAAACCAGAAAACCATTTATTGGGCATCCCCACAGGGATCTAAAGGGGAAGGATGTTCTCTATCTATGGTACATATTTTTGGCGGCTGCCTATAAGACTATAACAAACAAGCATTTGTCAATGCTAAATGTTGCTTGCTTGCTTGTATGTGCTGTTTAGGCATTTGGAAGTGATAGTTCCATGCCTTCCTCCCAAGACACCCACTGTGTCCTTCCATTCAGTATTCAAAGAAGAGTGGGAGGGGCAAGGGTAACAGCAGTTGCCAAGGGGGTGAAGAGGTGGACAATAGTCCATTCAAAGGCAACAGAGTCCTGCAGGAGCTCACTAAATTGAAGGTGGACAAAGCGATGGAACCAGATGGCATACGTCCAAGGATATTAAGAGAACTGCGAAGGGAGATAGCAGTACCTTTGGCAGCCACGTTCACGGAGTCATTCAACACGAGTGAATTGGAGGAGGGCACATGTGGTCCCTCTACACAAGTCTGGCAGCAGGGAGGAGGCAGGGAGCAATAGGCCATTCAGCCTCACCTCAGTAGTGGGGAAGATCATGGAGACACTGCTTAAAGAAAGGATAGTGGGTCATCTAGAAGCCATCGGAGCCCAGGACCATAGACAACATGGATTCACAGTGGGGACATCATGTCAGACAAATCTGGTTGATTTCTTTGACTGGGTGACAAAGGAAGTGAATCAGGGTGGGGCAGTGGACAACAGTTACCTTGATTTCAGCAAAGCCTTTGACACCATCCCATATAGGAGGCTGATAAACTAGCTGGGTAGTCTGGGCATGGGGGAAAGGGTGGTAAACTGGGTTAGAAACTGGCTAACAGACAGGAGGCAGAGAGTGGTGGTAAATGGTGTGCAGTCTAGGGAGAGGGGGTGACCAGTGGGGTGCTGCAGGGATCGGTCCTGGGGCCAGTCCTGTTCAATGTCTTTATTAGTAACACTTTAGAATGTCTGAAGGGAATTTTTTCACCAAATTTTCAACATAGCCATTTTAAGACCTCTGCTCATGAACAGTGTCACTGTGATTTTCTTAATCTGTCCCAAACATTGACTGCGCACACCGAATGCGCCACTGTGCGCTACATGCACGGAAACACATTTTGGGCGACGTGAAAAATGACAGCTGCACTGCTCATAAGGAGGTGGTGAAAATGGCAATGTTGAAAATCTGGAGTGCAAATATTAAAATTTATGTATCTCTACAGCGCAAGGGTGAGAACTGCGCAACGCACACTTGTAAAATAGTAATTTTTGGAATTTTCTCACTAAACTTGCAACATAGGCTTTTTGAGAGCCCACCTTATGAACACTGGCACTGTTGTTTCGTTAATCGGTACCAAAAGGTGATTTTGCGCAGTGACCGCAAAATCATCCTTCGGCCCAATTAACGCCATGACAGTGACAGAATTCATGAGGAGGCGTCCCAAAAGCCCCATGCTGAAAATTTGTGCCAAAATTCAAAAATGCCTGAGATATGCAGCAAAGTTGAAAAACCCTATCTATCCCATTATACAGCTTACGGCATTTCCTCAGTTCATGGTCGGCTTTGAAGAGTGCAGACGTAGCCTGGCACATCAAGATCGTCGTGCCGAGCTCCGAGGAGTGGGGGTGGGGGGGTGGGGAGGCAGGGTGCGAGTGGATGGGTGTGGTTGTGGGAGGGGCAGGGAGAAGCGCAGAGGGACAGTTTTGCATTTATATATATATATATTTTTTTAATAAGACAACGAGGGGCGTTTGCCACGCTGGGGTGGGCTCCCAGTGTGGCAGCTGGAAGCTTTGGGTGGGGGAGTGGGCCGAAGGGGATTGGGCACCCGGCCATAACACATTTTGCCACACTGGGGTGGCTCACCAGCTGGCACCTGGATGCTCTGGGGGCGTGGAGCCGACGGGGAACTGGGCACCCCAGGCCATAAAAATTTTGCCACATTTTGGGTGGGCTCCCAGCGAGGCACCTGGAAGCTTTGGGGGCATAGAGCAGACGGGGATTGGGCACCCCAGGCCATAAAAATTTTGCCACACTCGGGTGGGCTCCCAGCGAGGCACCTGGAAGCTTTGGGGGGCATAGAGCCGACGGGGGATTGGGCACCACTGTCGGCCATACAGCGTGTGCATGGGGGGGAAGGGGAAGGTGCATGAGCATGCAGTGTGCATGCGTGTGTGTGTGTGGTGGGGGGAGCTCTGCTCACTGAAGCGGAGCTCTCCCTTTCAACTGTATGACCACTGCATTTTCAACTGCTGTCACAGACAGCTGCAGCAGTGACTGGGGAACTTGGGGCCGCGCCTGCAAACACACTGACTGAATTGGAAGACGAGTGCCACACCTCCGAAAACTCGGATGATGGCACTATGTTTCTTGCACATGCGTGCAAGCAACATGAAAAATGGTTGCAGCCTGACCCTCCAGTGTTGGAAGATTGGGCCAAAATGATAAATCTCATACAAAATAATGAAAAATTGTCACAGTCTGCGTAACAAAAATGTGGCCTATCAGAACCGATGGACCAGGTGGGATCTGAGAACTATAACATTCCCCCCCACCCACATCTCAATAGTTAGTAATCCCCAGCAAGATATTTTTGAGATGTAAAACCTGACTATACTCACTGGAGGATACATAGAACCTAAAAGGTATAAAATTCAAATATAAGTAAACCTTTAGAAATAAAATATTGGAATACATCACTCTCTTATACAAGTAAAGTCTAATGTAAACAGAATACGCTGACAAAGGTTTTTTTTTTTTTTTTAATTGTAACAGGTTTTTAGTTGGTCATAGGACTGTTTTTTTTAGTTAACAGTTATGGAGAATCAACTCCAGATTTCAGTGCTTTATAAAACAGAAGTTTTATTTTTACATATAAAATGTATTTGCAATTAGATAGTCAACAAGGACTGTAGAAGTGGATAAAATACAAAGTTTGTACATCTTTAGCAGTATCCCACAGAAAATATCTTTGTAAGAACTGTATAAATGCATTTATGTTGACTCTGCTGTGATGTAAACAAATTGCAATGCCTTTTTATGTATTTTAAAAGAAAAAGGAAAAACTCTCAAAAATGAAGTATAAAAAAAAGAAAGAACAGGTTACTCACCTGTAAGAGTAGTTCTAGGAGTGGTATATGTTGTTCATCCACCCTCTCTGGCATGTCCATTTCCCCTTTAAATCTCGCCAGAAAGTCTTCAACCTGGCTCCTCCCACCCACCCGGGTGGTAAACACCTCAGCTCCACCCCATGACGCCAGAGCTTAGCCCGCTGGAAGCAAGGTGATGTGTCTAAAGTTGGGGAGGTCGGGTGGGTGCGTGTGGATGAACAACATATACCACTCCTAGAACTACTGTTAACAGGTGAGTAACCTGTTCTTCTAGGAGCGTGGATATGTTGTTCATCCACACTCTCTGGCAGACTCCAAGCAGTTCTCCATGAGGAGGGAGGTAAGGCGCACACCCCCTATTTAGGAAACACAGATTGGAGAACCGAGGCCCCAAAACCAGCATCCCAGCATGACTCAAGGTCGATGTGGTAGTGGGTAATGAAGGTGTTTGCTGACTTCCAGGTAGCAGCCCGACAGATCTCCTGGATAGGGATGTCCCTGGAAGCAGCCACAGATGCAGCTGTATGGCGGGTAGAATGTGCTCTTAGCCCTCCGGGAGGCTCCTTGCCCGCCAACTCATAGCACAGACCTATGCATGATGTGATCCATCTTGCAATGGTCCATTTGGCTGCAGGTCTGCCAGGTGCGGCTTCAGTGTAGGTGACAAACAGCTGGCAAACCTCTCCCCGGATTTTCGCCGTGCTCTCCTTATAATAGGAGAGCGCAGGTCTGAGGTCCAGAGTATGGAGCCTGTACTCGGCGTCCGAGGTGTAGTTAGGGTAGTATATAGGCAGAGTCAACACCTGGTTAAGGTGAAACTCTGACACCACCTTCGGAAGGAATTTTGGGTGGGGACGCAGGACAACATTGTCCCTGTGAAAGACCAGATAAGGGGAGTCCACCGAAAGCACCTTGAACTACCCTGACCATCTGGCTGACGTGATAGCCACCAGGAAGGCCATCTTCCACAAGTGTGAGAGCTCACACTTGTGCATGGGTTCGAATGGCTTGCCCATGAGCTTTGCCAAAACCAGCAAGAGATCCCACGGAGGCGGAGGTTCACGCACCGGAGGGGATATTTGATCCAGACCTTTGAAAAAGCACCTGACCACAGTCTCCGGTGCCAATGTCAGCTGACCGGCCCGCGCCTGGTAAGCAGAGATGGCTGCCAAGTGCACCCGAAGGGTCGATGACCGTAGACCCCCTTTGGAGAGAGACCAAAGGTAGTCTAGAATGTTAGCCACTGAGCAGGATAAGGGGTCCAGACTCTTACCCTGACACCAAATGGAAAACCTTTTCCATTTGAATGCATAACAGTTCCTGGTTGATTCCTTATGAGATGCCTCCACCACAGTGTAGACATCCTCGGAAAGACCCAGAGCCTGCAACTCTAGCCGCTCAGGTACCAGGCTGTGAGGTGCAGGGATTGAAGGTCCAGATGGAATACCTTCCCCTGGTTCAATGATCTCAGGTCCGGGCGTGTACAAAGCCGAACCGGGGCCCTGCAGCTAAGGCTTAGGAGATCTGGATACCAGAACTGGCGGGGCCAATCTGGGGCTACCAGAATCACCTTCACCTTGTCCCTTCTCACCTTGAGTAGCACCTTGTGGATCAAGGGAAATGGAGGGAAGGCATAGAGGAGGCCTGGGGTCCACAGCCTCGAGAAGGCATCCCCCTGCAGCGAGCCCTGCTGAGGGAGACAGGCATGGTATAGGCTCAGCTTGGTGTTCTCCCTTGAGGCAAACAGGTCCACCAACGGTTTGCCCCAACGGGAGAACAGACTGTAAGCTACCTCTGGATAAAGAGACCACTCGTAGGATGTCTGGCCTAAGCGGCTGAGAGCATCCACCAGTTGGTTTGAGACTCCTGCCACATGGATGGCAAGGAGATCCGACTCCAACTGGCTGACAAGGGTCCAGATTCAGAGCGCCTCCTTGCACAGCAGACAGGAGTGCGTGCTGCCCTGTTTGTTGAGGTAGTACATGGTCGTGGTATTGTCCATCTGGACTTGAACCACTTGACCCTAAAGCTAAGGAGCAAAAGCTGACAGGGCCAGTCTGACTGCTCTGAGCTCCAACAGGTTGATATGGCATCGGGACTCCTTGGGGGGTCCAAAACCCGTGGACCCTGCTGTCCCCCATGTGGGCTCCCCAGCCCATGAGAGAAGCATCGGTCGTCAGGATGACCGTCAGCTATGGGCGGACAAATGGGATTTCTTCCTGCAACCGGTCTGGGATGGTCCACCATTGGAGAGCGTCCCACATCTTCTGGGTTACAGTGATCAGCTGGTCGAAGTGACCATATCGCTGAGTCCATTGGGCGGCCAGCTCCCACTGGAGGGGGCGCATGTGCCACCTGGCCCAACGGACCACCGAGGTGCACACTTCCACGTAGCCCAGAAGGCGCATAAAGTCCCAGGCAGGGCGCAAGTGCCCAACCAGAAATGATTGGGCAAAGGAGGACAGAACCTCCGCCCTGTCCACCGGGAGTCAAGCTCTGGCTTGACGAGAGTTGAGCTCTGCCCTGATAAAGCCCATCACCTGAGAGGGCATGAGTTCCAACTTGGCCTCGTTGATAAGGAGGCTGAGTTGGGAGCAGGTTCAGAGGACCAGATCCCTGGACCTCTCCACCTCCTGAAAGGAGGAACCCGCCAAGAGCCAGTCGTCGAGACAGAGGTATATCCGAATTCCTCGACGCCGAAGATGGGCTGCCACCACTGCAATGCACTTGGTGAAGACCCATGGGGCCAATGACAGGCCGAACAGCATGGCTCAGAACTCGTACAGGGTCCCTTCAACCCTGAAGCTGAGGAACCACTGGTGGGACGGACGGATTGGGAAGTTAAAGAACGCATCCTGCAGATCCAGTGAACAGAACCACATGTTTCACTCCAGAGATGGTATGATCTGGTTCAGAGTTACCATCCAGGAGTTGCAAGACCTGAGATATTGATTCAGGTCGTGGAGATCTAGGATATGGTGCCAACCCCCCATCTGATTGGGCACCAGGAAGTACCTGGACACAAAGCCTGGGTCTGTAGGAGGATCCGGCACTGGAGCTACCGCCTCCTTGCAGAGGAGCTGAGCAATGTCGTTCCGAAGGGCCAACTGAGTGTGAGCCGAGATCCTTTCCTTCCAAGGGGCGCTGGCTTGGCTGGGAGGGTTCTGCTCGAATTCCAGAGGCAGTACCTGGCTGACCACTTCCAGAACCCACCTGTCTGAAGTGATAAAGGACCAGGCGGGAAGAAAGTGACAGAGCCGGAACCCCACGGGAGGACCCAGAGCTGGCGTGACGGGTGTAGGGGGTGGCAACCCCCAACCCATCACTGAGCAGGCTTAGAGGAGGAGGAGGAGGCTCTTGGACCAGCACCTCTGCCTCCTTTACGGGGCTGCTGGGGACCTTGCTTCGGCCTAGGGCGCCAAGCTTGAGCCTGCTGCTGCTGTTGGCCTCCTTGAAAGGAGGGCTGCCTGACCGCAGGGGGAAAGTGCCGAAAAGGCTTCTTCTTGCGCTTCTGCTGGTTCCTGCCCGAAGAACCCTTCGCAGAGGTAGCATCCAAGGTGGCATTGGACTGCTCTATTCACTGGAGGTGACCTGCCACTCCCGGACCTAAGAGGTTATGCCTAGGAAGGGCACGTCAGCTAACTTGTGCTCAGTATCCGCCGGAAAGGAGGATAACCTCAGCCAGGCCCTGCGCCAAGTGGCCACTGCGGCTGCTAAGGAGCGGGCACAGGAATTTCCAATGTCACCTGGAGCTGCTGTTTTGCAACAGCACGGCCCTGGTCACGGACTTACTTCACAGTGGTCTGCATGTCTGCTGGGAGATGAGGGATGACTTCATCTAATGATCCCAGGAGGGCATGAGAGAAGTGTGCCATGATCACAGCCTAGCTGGCCTGACGAAGGCCCAAGGATGAGGCTGCATAAACCTTCCGGGCAGAACGGTCCATATTCTTGGACTCCTTGTCCAGAGGGCGGTTAGTGTCAGCTAAGTTACCTGTGCGTCTAAACACAGAAGCAATCACAAGGCTCTCGGCCAAGGGATGCTCTGTGAAACCCGCCAGGGACCCCATGGGTACCATATACTTGCGGGCCATGTGGGCAGACGGAGCTGGACAGAAGGCAGGGCGCTGCCATAGCTCAAGGGCCAGACCAACAATTGCTTCAACCACTGGAAAGGCCTCCATCAGGGTATCCCCCCTCTTGAGGATATCCGTGAGGGGGTATTCCGCCTTTTTTTGGATAGGCTCCAAGGGCTTTCCGGTCGAATCGGAAATCAGGCGGAGGATGCCCTGAAAAGAGGAAGGACCTTCCTCCAAGCCTGCCACTGATGACTCATCATCCCCCGAATGCTAGTGCAAACCAGTGGCATCCAAGTCCGAAGAGTCGGGATATAAAAGGTCTCCCACCTATGCCTCCCTCGATACGCCAAGGGTGATCGGGGATAACAGTGATGGACAGATGACGGGGGATTCCGGTGTCTGTCGGGTCCTCTTTCGAGGGAGCCCCTCCCTGAGGCTGCTTAGGCGGTGGTTCCACCAATATCGGTGGGGAGACCGAAATAGGCCGAACTGGAATATATGCCAGCCCTACAGGTGGGGGAACCGAGGCCTTCGGTTCCGAAGGGGTCGGCCTCAGAGGCTGGGGCCAAGACAGCTTTTGACTGGTCAGAATCAGCTGTTGCCACGCGAGATCCTCATAACGTCGACGGAGCTTCCGTTGTAGTCTCTCCTCATCCGAGGAGGATGAGAATCAGTGGTGATGCCTCTTCCTGGAGTGCTTGTGACTTTTCTTTGGTTTTTCAACCGAAGGGGTCCTGGTCCTCTATCGAGACCGACAGGGTCGGCTTGTTCAATCAGGAGAAGCTGGAGTCGGAGAGAACAGAGGTTCCGGCACCTTTCCCTCGATCGGGGATACCAGAGGGCAGGGTCTCCTCGTTGGGGAAGGAAAGGAAAGGTGTCCTTTCCAAGGAGATAGCAATCTGAGTCTGCGACAAAGGCTTGATTGGGTCGAGAGCTATCTCGGTCGGTTCAGCCGTTTCCTCTGCCTCGGTGCCTTGGCCTGACCAGGTCCGAAAGTCATGGCGGGCAAGGAAGCGATCTCGACCGAGGTCAAGACCGCAAGTTCCTGAGAGTCAGACTTCTCTCTGTCCCAGGAATGTCTCCTTCTGGAGGAAGAAGACTTGGGGTCCTTGTCCCTCTTCCTAGGGCGGGAGGAGTGCGAGCCCGAGGACGCCTCACCCCTGGTGGGGAGAGACTAGTACAACTCCCAAAAGGACCCAGTAAAGGTAGAGCCAAGGTTCAGAGACATGAAGAAACTTCAGCTAGCCAAAGCTTGAGCAGCTTCCTCTTCGAAAGCCACCATCTGATCGAGCTGCTCGGCGGATCCCATGGCCGCAGAAACCGCACACCTGGCCTCCTTCGATTTCATCGGTGGATTGAGAAGCTCCGGTCTCCCCAGTTTTAGGCGCGCCTTGTGGTCATCCAGGACGTTGGGATGGAAGGCCAGACAGATGGTGCAAGAGGTGATGTCATGTACGACACCTAAGCAGTAGACACACGAGAGGTGGGGATCTGTGCGCAGCATTTTCTGGCCGCAGGGACACCGGCGAAATCCGGGGGACGATTTGTCCTCCATGTCCGATGCACTAGGATCGGAATCATAAACTCTGAGTTTTAGAGAAAGCATTTGCGGTGACAAACGACGTTGAGAATCCAGGGACTACGAACTGCTGAAGTAGCATGAGGGAACCTGAATCTTCCAGTGGAAAGGAAGATCTAGCGCATGGGGCAGAGCCGAGGTATTTACCACCTGGGTGGGTGGGTGGAGGAGCCAGCTTGAAGACTTTCCAACAAGATTTAAAGGGGAAAGGGACATGCCAGAGAGTGTGGATGAACAATATATCCACGCTCCTAGAACATATATTTCCATTTTCGGACTGAAACATCTGCGTAATGAAAATAAATACAATTTAAGGGGTAAATTGATCGATTTTCTGAATGCATGTTTGGAATCACATGTCAGCAGCCTTCATATTGGTAAAGTCTGGAGACAAGAATATGATGGGCAGATCGTGTTCTGGGTCAAGCAAGAAAATGTTGTAAGGGAAATAATGAAGAAACAGCATACTTTAGATGAATTAGGTATCCATGTCTGGATTGAAGATGACAAGGGGGAAACTAGATAGCATTCATCCAAGTACTCAGTTCAAGGGGCTTAAATAGGAAATTTTGATTGAAACATCCAATAGGTATGAGATTCTTGCCCCATCAGAACAATGACTAGAGTTTGAGAGGGGGAGGCCACAGGGACTCAATATTAGATCATCAATCACAAAAGATCAATATTCTTCATCTAGGGTTAGAAGGTTCAATGATAATGGAGACCAGTTCAATATTTTATCATGGAACCCCTCTGGATTGGGGGAAAGCTCGGAGATTCAGAAACCATTAAATACCTGAAACATTTTCACCTTATTTGCATGCAGGAGACATGGGCCTTTGGTAATTTTCATTTGGACAGTTATATGACATAAAATAAAAAGGCAAAGAAAGTTACAAAACTCAGAAGGGGGGGTTGGGGGTCTTGCTATTCTTATTAAGCTAGACACTGATATTAGAACGAGGAACTCAGTAGCTCCAGTAGTAATCTGCAAATGGTTAAACTTATTGACAGGGAGAATGAGCTCTGGTTATTAATGTTTACTCAAACCCCTCTGAGAGTAAATACGGGGACTCTGATTACCTTAAAATTTTGGATGACCTAATAGTCAGTATTCAAAATGATTGCTCGGAAGGTAGGTTAATAGTCGTGGGAGATTTTAATGCCAGATTAGGAAATCTACAAGGCCATTCAGAAGATACTACTGATGTCCTGACTTTAACTGATCAAAAAAATGTGAGCTATGTAAGAGCAGCTACAGACTTAATAATTAACAAAAGGGGACTTGATTTACATAGGACCCTCATTAACAGAATCTTTGCCTTTTAAATGGAATAACTGTTTCAGATTTGGATGGGGAATATTCATTTTTGGGAGGAAACGGGTCTTTAACCATAGATTACATATGGGTAAATATAAACCTGATTGATCAATGTCTCTCCTTACACCTTAAGTAAGACCAGAAAGCCTGCACTCTGCATTAGAACCAAGGGTAAAAATGAGAGAATCTACTCAAAAAAAAAAAAAAAAGACAGAAGCATTACCTATACAACTGAAAAGAAAGGGCATCAAGTGGAAAATGATTGAGGTCCAGAACCTTGAGGCCATATTGCAAAATAAGGGGATTTTGAGTAAACTATAAGACTCTGTGGACAATGTACCCGATAAAATTATATTCAGATAGTATTAGGTTATTAGTTCAATAGCATTCATAATAACAAGAGATTAGGGAAAAGAAAAAGGAAGGTCAATCTTGGTTTAACAAAGAATGTAAGTTAGCTAGGAAAGACCTAAATAAACAATTTAGGATTTTAAAACAAAGACCTAATGAGAACAATAATAAATCAAATAAGGAAGGAGTATAGAAAAATGTTAGTAACAAGGGAAATTATGTTAAACAATTATGGTTAGATCGCCAAAGGGCAGTCCTGTTAAAGGATAATAAATTATTCTGGTATATCGTAAATTATGGTATGAAAAGCGATAACCAGATCGAAGCATGTATTGAACCAAATAACTGGGTAACTCACTTTAAACAATTATTTTCTAGAGATTACCCTGAATATTTTGCCTGAATGACTGAAACTAAGCCCAGAGAACGATGTATAAACCCAATAATGAGATAACAATAATAGAAATTGAAAATGCTATGAACTTGTTTAAAAGAAGAAAGGCCCTGGGCCCTGATGGAGTTCCATTAGATATAATCAGAATCAAGCAATATTGGATGCCCTTATGTAAACTGTTTAATCATACTTGGACAACAGGTGTTATACCAAAAAGCTGGAATTTAAATATTATCGTGCCAATTTTCAAAAGGGGGGACAGAAAGGATCCACGTTGTTATAGACATGTGAGCCTCCTTGACACAGTAGGGAAGCGATTTGCAAGAATTTTAAGTAACAGGTTGTCTAATTGGACTGAGTCTAATAATATAATTGATGAAGCTCAAGCAGGATTCAGAAAGAGTCATTCGACGACTGCCCAAAGTTTTACCTTGGTACATCTTATATACAAATACAAAGTGGTTAAACAAAAGATTTACTGCCCCTTTATTGACCGAAAATCAGCCTTTGATAAGGTCAATGGAAATTTTCTTTGGGAAAGACTCCATGAATTAGGGGTTGAGCCCCCTTTACTGGAAATGATTTGCATAATGCACCAGGATAATTTTACTAGTGTATGGTGTAACAGAGGAGAGTTAAGCTGCTGGTTTAGATCCAATATAGGGGTTAAACAGGGCTGCTCATTGCCCCCATTATTTAATCTGTTCTTCTGCACCATATTAAAAAAATTGTAAAATGAAGATTTTCATATGCCAAGGATTGGAGTTAGACCATTACCATATTTGGCATATGCGGATGATGTGGCCCTATTATCAACTAGTCATTTGGGCACGTTAAAGAGCTTGGATACATTTTATACAAAATGTCACAGTGCAGATCTGCAGATTAATTACAGCAAGACCAAAATGTTGGTATTTGGGGGCAACAGAAATGACTATAAATATTTCACGAATAACCACAAACTTGAAATTGTAACAGAATTTTGTTACTCAGGATTAATATTTAATCAAAGTGGAACCTGGGGTGCACATCTAAGGGGAACCAAATTGAGGGCTGAAAATTTTTTCCTGGCTCTTTTGTCTTTCTTTTTCAGATATGGAGGGAAATCTATAAAAAGCAATGCATCGGTAACAGATGGCAAGAGTAAAACTCAACTCCTATATGGAGCTGAAATGTTGGAGACTAATATTAATGCTAATATGAGTTTGGGTCCCTGCTTGAATAAACTTTATAAAAAAAATGTTGGGGCTTTGCCCCTTCAGCATTAGTGAGGGCAGAGCTTGGCCAAGTTTCCGTAGAATGTTATAATTAAACAAAGGATAGTAAATTATTGGCTAAAGGTATTCAGGATGCATATGGGTAGACTCCCACATCTTTGTCTTGATGAGGGTATTACATATTTACAGTCACATGTAATTTTTCCATGCATGAGGGTTGTGGAAGACTTAAACCACTTGGTCTGTTACAAATTATTCCTGATAGCCTTAGATACCTTCCAGTTCAGAGTAGACAAAAGAGATAGTACACTCTAGAATTAGAGATATGTACATACAAAAATATCTAGAGGCTTATAGACTATCGAAAGCATGCCAGTAGCTCGCCAAAAATAAGAGATCTCACAAATTAGAAAAATATTTAAATACTCTACAGAATCCAAGAAAGGATAATGCTCACAAGATTTCGATTTGAATGTTTTTCAAGTAATCTGAAGAAGGGGCAATTTAAAAAGAGGGGAGGTAAGGATTTATTGTGCAGATGTGGAATAGGTCAAGACAATTTACTTCATTTGGCCATTTTATGTCCCTTATATGAAAAAAATTGACGCTTCTTACTGGAAAATATATTAAAACAATTATCTTATCAGCTTGAACATTTACTAACATATCTATTAAAAGCGCAGAACACAAGAGTGTTGATCCCTGTGACCTCACTCTTCAACTTTATAGAATCAAGAGGACTTCATTTGAAGCCCTGACTTGGGTGGATTAGATACCTATAGAAGAAATGCTTGATTGCTATATCTTATGGATCCCTAATTGTATTTCCTGATGTTACTGACCACTATTGTTTAATTTTGTGATTTTTTGGTAAAACACAGTTAATCTTTTTTTCTGAGGTCATATATAATACTCCTGTTATACTCTTTTTGCTGTTGACATCATACCTGAAGCATTGGTTTATTGCACTCTATATATCTGATCACATAATTAGATAAAAACGGTTGTGATTGTTTACTTACCTGTGGAACACTAAAAAAAAAAAAAGTCTTTGCCATCTCTCTGGGTAATAAGCTACTATGAATTTTCCTTGCAATACTTTCTGAAATTCTGCACTATGGAATGTTATTTATTATTTATGCACCGAATACTACAATCAACATATTGCTGTTTTAAATAAGAACTGTAATTTTTTTTTTTCTTTTTTGTAATGGTCTTAATGACCAATCAATAAACTAACTATATAAATGCCCTGGAGATGAGGGCCATCATGTGCAACCTCCAGATATTTCAGAATCATCTTTGTCCCAGTCCTGTGCTAATCTCGACGGACAACACCAGTGTGATACATTACATCAACAAACAAGTGGGAACTCACTCCTATCCCTTATGCAGGGAAATAGTGAGAGTATGGTACTGGGCTCTGTCCCACGGCCTACAACTATTAGCTGTACATCTCCCAGGTCTCCAAAACTTCTTGGCAGACAGGCTAAGCAGGTCACAGTCCGGGATTAACGAATGGAAACTGCTGACCACTTTGGTAAATGACCTCTTCGCAAGATGGAGTCATCCAGACTTGGACATTCCTGCATCCCTACACAATGCAAAACTGCCACGTTTCTGCTCGCTCGCGCCAGGGCATGGAGTTTTTTGGCGAGATACATTGTCCCTCTCTTGGAAAGGGACATTTCTATATGCACTCCACCAAATCCTCTAATACAGAGGGTTCTGCCCAAGCTGTGAGTGAAGACTGCCACTCATCCTCATTGCTCCATTATGGCCTCACCAGAAGTGACTTTCATTTCAGCAACAGATGGCAGTGGATCCTCCTGTCCCTTTGCCTCTGTGTCAGGTCTGCTGTCACAGGACACAGGGTCTCTGCTGTATCCAGACCTGAGGTCCCAACATCTGCATGCATGGCTCCTGAAAACCTATCCATTGTATGCTTTCCTTGAAATTGAAGCATTTCACCTTGCAGGCTGCTTCCACCAATGTGCGTCCTATTACATGTCCTGTGAATGCTGTGTTGGAACGCTTGCTGTCCTTGTCTGTCACTGGCCTACAGCATTCCTCACTTAAGGTTTATTTGGCCACTATATCGGCTTTCCATACCCCCTACTGATGGTCATACAGTTGCCCAATTAGTGGTATCCCCTATGTTTCTGAGGTATTCTACATATGAAACCTCCTATCCATAATCCAGTCCCACCCTGGAACTTTAATTTTGCACTTGAGAAATTAACGCTGGCTCCTTTTGAGCCAGCTGTGAGTTAAGACCTACATTTCCCATCATTGAAAATGTTATTTTTAGTTGCAGTGACGTATGCTCCAAGAATTTCCGAGCTTCAGGCTCTAATGCGTGAGCCTCCTTATTTGATTTGTCAGTTTCTTTGCATACAAATCCTACATTTCTGCCAAAGGTGGTTATCTGAATTTATAGTGAATCAAACGAGACACCTTGCTGTTTATTACCCTGAGCATACCGTTCAAGGTGAGGTACTGCTTCACACTTTGGATCTACATAAAATAATAGTATGTTACTAACACCAAGGACTGCAGAAAGTCCTCTCAGCTTTTTGTTTCGTTTGCCCCTTTGTTTAAACAGTGCACATCCTAATGGCTGGCACATTGTTTTATGTTCTGTTATAGGAAGTACGGTAAGGAACTTCTGGTCTTTGTGGTCACTCCACAAGAGGCATGGCCACTTCTGTTGCCGGTTTCAAAAATGTCCCTGCTGCTGACATATGTGCTGCAGCCACATGGAGAACAGTCTACACATTCATTAACCATTACAGTCTGAAAAATAGTCTCTCATAGACGTGCTGGCTTGGGCTTGCTGTACTGCAACATCTTCTGTCTTGAATATATATCAGACTGTACCATCCTCCCACTTCTGCTTGGTACTGCTTGGTAATAGTAGTGTTACGTAAGAACTTACCGTAACAGTAGATCTTCGAGAACAGCTCTTGCAGCAGGTTACACCATTAGGACTGAAGCTGGCAGGGGTCAGGACCCCACGGAAATCTTCTGGCTAGCAGTCTTCAGCGGGTCCCGCCCCCGATGTCAAGCGTAGTACATAAGGAGGCGGTCCCGACAGAATCCCCAGTTCTCCCGCCAGAGACTTCCGGCCGCTGGATGACATCAGAAGTGGAGACCGAGGATCCGCCATCAGAGGTATAATGTAGAGTGACTTCCTGCCGAAGCCTGGTTAGGCCTCACCTCCTCCAAGGGGGAATGGTGGGTGGGAAGGTACCTGTTGCAAGAGCTGTTCTCGAAGATCTACTGTTACGGTAAGTTCTTACATAACTGTACTATCTTACTTCAAGATACAGCTCTTGCAGCAGGTTACACCATTAGGACTGATTCCCAAGCAATGGCGCCTAGAGACGCTCTAGGGAGGAGGCATAAAACAGAGATCCTGAAAAATCCTGAATCTAAGACAGGAGACCCTGCAGAACGGCGAGGCCGAAACCTGCTCTCCGCCGTGAGGCGATATCGAGCTATAGTGCCTAATGAAGGTGTGCACTGAGCTCCATGTGGCCGGCACAAATGGCCGAGATGGAGACGCCCGCAGCGCCAGAAGGAAGGTAGCCACCTCCCTAGTCGAAAGTGGCTCTCCGACTGTGCCCGAAGGGCTTCTGTTTGTTGTTGTAGCAAAAGAAATGCATTGGACAAGCCAGCGAGAAAGAGTCCATTTTGAGACTGGTTGGCCCAATATCCTCTCAGCAAAGGAAATAAACAGCTGTTCGGTTGCGATGCTGTTTGGTCTGGTCAAGTAGTATCTTAAGGAGGCGGTGAACATCTAGGGTGTAAAGCAGTGCCTCTCCTCTGTTGGTGTACCTGAGAAGTACACCGGCAAATCGATGTCCTGATTAAGGAGTAGGGCTGAGACCACCTTAGGCAGGAATTTAGGATTCGTCCTCAGGGACACACTGTCCTGGTGGAAAATTAAATAAGGTTCCTTACACATGAGGACATGTAGCTCAGAGATTCTCCTTGTTGACGTAACAGCAACCAAAAATAGCGTTTTCAAGCCGGCCCGGTGGCGCTGAGGGTTGAGGTGCTGGATGCCACACCTCACGCCACGCCGGCGACCCGTGTTCGGGAACGGGCATGGGTTGCCGTGGGTCGGCGGGGAGGAGATGGACTGAGCGTCCAAGGGACTGCTCTCCATCTCCGGGAGGGGGGATTCGGGCAGCGGTGCTTGCCTGGCCTAAGCGGAGGCTGGGGGTTGACAGCACGTGGCTGCAAGCTATGGGGGGGGATGGCAGACGCCTATTGGGGCACGCACGGGAGCAGCGGCACTCAGTCACCGGGCGCCATTGCACACCATGACCCGCCGGGAGGAAAACAGTGGAAAAGAGAGAGCCCGCAATATGAAGTTGTTCCCCGCGGCGCCGTTCCTGGAAGGGCATCTCCCTGGCATGGATCTGTTGGGGTGGGTTGAGTCACTCCCCACCACCCTGCCGTGAAGGGTAAGTCGCGGGATGCATAAGGGAGGGGGTCTGATGTTCAGGGATGGCGCTGGGGGAACAACGGATGGCGGGGGTTGCAGCTGGAGCTCTGGAGGAGAGAAATAATACAAAAAAAAAAAATAGCGCTTTCCACGACAGAAAACGTAGCTCGTAATCTGCAGCAGGTTCAAAAGGGGGCAATGTAAGCTGCTCCAGGACAAAGAGTAGGTCCCAAGGAGGGACAGGATCCTTAATGGGTGGTCTAAGGTGTAGCACCCCCCTCAAAAAGTCACGAGAGGCATCGAGTTGTGCCACTGTGCGTTGGCCTATCGGGTAGTGGTAGGCTGAAATCGCACAGAGGTGAACCTTAATTGAGGAGTAGGCAAGGCCTGAGTGAAAGAGGGAAAGCAGGTATTCTAGAACTGATTTTTCTGGGCATTCTAAAGGGGAGAGACCACGTGCCAGAGACCACAGGCAAAACCGACGCCATTTCATGGCGTACGTCACATGCGCTGTCGGTTTTCTGGCAAAGCAGAGTGACTGCCACTCTGCAAGCACCCCGTGTCGCAGAATGGCTATGTCTCGAGGAGCCAGGCATGCAGGTTCAGTGAGCGCAAGTCCGGGTGGACTAGCGAACCCTCCTCTTGAGACAGCAGATGGGAGCTGATGGGCAACGGAAGTGGAGGTTCCCGGGACAATTGCGTCAGCATGGGGAACCAAATCTGTCTGGGCTAGAAAGGCACTACCAAGATCATTGCTGCGTGCTCCCTGCGAAGTTTGAGAAGGATTCTCTGGATCAATGGGAAGGGAGGGAAAGCACAGAAGAATCTGCCCGCCCAGGAGAGGGACAACGCATCTCACCAAAAAACACCAGGCCCTGGATCTAGCGAGCAAAAATTGGGCAGTTTTGCGTCGGATGGGGAAGCAAACAAGTCCAATTCTGGAGTGCCCCATCGAAGAAACAGATCCTCTGCTACCTCCTGAAGAAGCTCCCACTCGTGGACTCTGGTCTGGGATCGACTCAGACCGTCTGTGACCGTGCTGTCCACTCCGGGAACATGAACTGTAAGCAGGCTCGCGCCGTGTCGAATTACCCATTCCCACACTCTCATAGCTTCCCTGCAGAGGGGATAGGAGTGTGTGCCTCCTTGTTTGTTGAGGTAATACATCACCGCCGTATTGTCTGTTTGAAGCAGAAGAGTACTCGGTGGAATTTCTGACTGGAAGGCTTGCAGGGCATACAGGACCGCCCTCATCTCCAGAATACTGATGTGGAGGTGAGCTTCCTGAGGGGTCCACGTTCCCTGAGACCTCATCCTGTTCAGGTGTGCCCCCCACCCCAGCCCTGAGGAGTCTGTGGAGAGGATTACCTCCGGGGACGGCGCTACAAATGGGACACCCACGGAGAGTGTCCCTGGGTCTAGCCACCATTGCCAGTCCCGAATCACAGCCCTCGTGATTCTGACTGGCTGCTGCATATGGTCTTGCCTCTGATCCCACTGCACTCTGAGCATCCACTGGGTTACCAGCATGTGGAGCCTTGCCATCGGGACGGTTGGAATGGCCGCAGCCATATGTCCGAGCAGGCGAAGGACCAGTCTGGCGGGGACGGTCTTCTTTGCCGAAAGGTCCCTGATGAGGGACCTGATGCGCTCCGCCTCTGTCCTCGGAAGAAAAGCTTTCCCTTGACGGTGTCCAGAACTGGCGCCTATGAACTGCAGCTTCTGGGACGGTACCAGGAGAGACTTCTCGAATTGATAAGTATGCCCAGCTTACTGAAAAAGAGCTTCATGTTCTGGAGAGCTAACAACAGCGCCTCCGGAGGCGCTATGAGAAGCCAATCGTCCAGGTATCGGAACACGAGGTCCCTGTCTCCTTAGAGACGCTGCCATGACTGCCATGCACTTGGTAAAGACCCTGGGGGCCAATGACAGTCCAAAAGGAAGCACCCAGAACTGAAAGTGGTGGTCGAGAAACCTCAAGCGAGGAACCTCCTGTGCGCTTGAGCAAGGGGGATGTGCAGGTAAGCCAGCCCCATGTCCAGTGATTTTCAGAAATGCGCCCTTCTTCAGCATGGGAATAAGACCGGAGGGTCACCATGCAAAGAGTTTGTAGGCAATGTTATGTTGAGGTCGCTGAGGTCCAATATTGGACGGAGGTCCCGTTTGCTTTGGAACCAGGAAGAAGTGGGAATAGTAGCCTGCTCCTGTCTGGTTTTCCAGGACGTACTCCACTGCTCCTTTTTGCAGAAGCACGAGTACTTCTTGCCTGATAAGCAATCTGTGCTGACCTGAGTAGCGGGAGAGCAGAGGAGGCCTTGTGGGTGGCTTGTCTATGAACTCTATAAAGTGGCCTTTTTTGACAAATTGCAGTACCCACCGGTCGGTGGTGATAGACTGCCACCCTGGCAGGTGGTCCGCAATACGACCCCGACCTTGGTGCGTCCCGCTGATCCTGAGGGGCGGGGCCGAAGGAGTCATGCTGGTGGCGGCTGAGGGTCCTGCAGGTTAAGCCGACTTGGCGGAACGTTGGCCTCTACCTGAGGACGACTTCCCCTGGGCTTTCCGGGAGAAGGAGCCTCTCTGTTGCGGGCCGGAACGGGACTGCTGTCTCTGAGTCCGGCCGCTAAAACGGCTCTGGTTCCTACGAAAGGAACCGGGCCTGGATCTGTACATAGCCTGGACAGATCTCACGGCCTTCCCAGCCTCCTGAAGCTTGGTGAGGACCTTCTCTGAGGACTCACCAAAGAGAACTTCGCCAGGAATGGGGCGCCCAGTATGTCTTCTGGACGTCCGGGTGAATTCGAGACACGGAGCCATGAGTGTCTCCGAGGCATACGCCTGAAGCTGCCGCCTGGCCGAGGAGTCCGCTGGAGTCACACGCCCCAAGCACCTGTTCCTATGTCTGAACCTGCGCGGAGGAGCTGAAGCAGTTCTTCCTTCTGCTCACCTTCCGCATCTTTTCTGCCAGCTCTAGTCCCTGCTCCCACAAGGCGCTCTGAAACTGGACCATGTGGGTGAGATAATTGAGGGACCTAATGGCGCAGGTTGCAGCTGCGTACGTGCGCCTGCCCATCGCGTCCAATTGCTTGGACTCCGGGTCCGGTGGCAGGGTGCCCAGATGTTGCAGCCTCTGGGACCAGTCATGTGAGGCTGTGATGACCAGGGAATGGCCAGAAGATGAGATGCCAAGTACTGGTCCTCCCCTAGGGGCCTTGTACAGGCGGTCAGTCTTCTTCGGCATTGCCGGGAGCGAATGTGGACGTTTCCACGCTGCCTTGGTGACATCCACGAAGGTGTCCACCAAGGGTGGTACCACCACAGGCTTTGGGTCCTTTTGCCGAAGATAACGCGCAAGGCATAGCCTCTCAGGGTCAAGCTCTTCCGCGTCCCAGCCCATATTCTCTTGAATATGCCTCATAATCTCTGAGAACGATGGGTCATCCGGAGGAGATCTTGGGAGCTCACGTGGGTCTGGAGAGGGGACGCTGATGGGAGAATGGGATCTGGATCTACCTGAGAAGTCCGATCCCAAGTCCTCCGTCGAAGGCGAGTAGCGGCATCTTCTGGGGCTGGGTGACCCTGAAGAAGATCTGGACGGAGATCTCCTCTTATCCGATGGTCTGCCCCTAGGAGATTCAACAGGATTCTGGGGGGAAGGTACTCGGCCTGCTGCCCCGGATGGGGTGGGGGGCGCTGGGGCCGGTGGAGTCACGGGTGGAGGAAGAGGAGGTGGTGTGGGAACCACGTCCTTTTTAATGGTGTACCACCAAAAAGTGAACAACTCCTTCACCTCGGCAATATTGAGGCCCGACGACGGGCCGGGCGCCTGTGGGTCGGCCGCCGGGTCCCGGGCCGGCCCCCAGGGTCTCTGGGTTCAGGAGAGGTTCCTGGGGCTCGACAGGACCGGGTTCACGCACCTGGTCCTCGCCGGGCTGTGTCGACTCCTCCTCCGTGAGCGCCCTGGCCGACATCGGTAGGTGGCGAGGGGTCTCTTCTGCTGGGACGGGCGCGGTCCCACGCGCCCGTGGTGGGAGAAGGCCTGGACGGCAACGGGCGTCTGGCTGTCGTCGGGTCCCGGGACCGGTGGTGCTTGGTAGACGTCGGGTCCGACGTACGCTTGAGCGATGTCAGCTCCTTGGTTTTCCGCTGGGGGGGGGGAGGAGGCAAGGAGACCGACCGGACGTCGGGGGCCGAGTGGCAGGAGCCGGACTTGTGGTGATGGCGGTCCCCTGACCTCGGCGAGGCCTTGGACGATGAAGAAGGAGGCCTGGAGGTCATAACAGGCTGCAGAGTGGAAGAACCGGAGGAAGACCTGACCGTGACCGGGGGAGGCTGAGAGCGGGCCAGGGAAGGCGAGCAGTCGGACCGGGAGCCGGAGCTGCAGGAGTCGGAAGCCCTAGAAGGGGATTTAGATCTTACCCTCTCCCTGTGTTTTTCGAGGTGCCGGCTGGCTTTCTCGGAAGATTCCCCCTTGGAGGCAGGATCCATGGCCTTCAATCTCTCTTCCAGAACGTAAGCTTGGAGGGCCTTCTGACGACGGATCTGGGTCCGACTGTTAAAGCCTTGACAAAAGGAGCAGGCCCGGGTGTCGTGGTCCGAGCCTAAGCACCGCACGCAGGCCGACCGTGGGTCTTTAAAAGGAATTTGCTTCCCGCAGGCACACTTAGACGGATGGCCCTCCGCGGATGTTGGTGAGGACATCAGATGGCAGACGATTTGTAGAAATTGAAGTTTCTTGTCGAAGAAACAGGAAAAGAACTTTTCCAGGCGTCGCGTGCTAGACACTGACCGGAGGGTCGAGACATGCAAGTCGACGGCGGGAAAGAACTGGGGATTCTGGCAGGACCGCCTCCTTATGTACTACGCCCGATGACGGGGCGGGACCGACATCGGAGGCGGTCCCTGCTGAAGACTGCTAGCTAGAAGATTTCTGTGGGGTCCTGACGCCTGCCGGCTTCAGTCCTAATGGTGTAACCTGCTGCAAGAGCTGTATCTCGAAGTAAGATCGTTCATTAATAGTGTCAGTGGCTCAGTAGGTAGCACACTCGCCTCTGAGGCCGGGAGATCAGAGGGCTGTGGGTTCAGTTCCCATATCTGGCACTTGGGTTAATATCCCAGTACTGACACTGTAGTGCAGCATGAGAAGGGTGCTGCACTTCTGAGGTGCCGTCCTTTCCGGATGAGACGTTAAACCGAGATCCCATCTGCCTGGACTGGTGGTAGTTCAGGTGGATGTTAAAGATCCCATGACACTTATCGAAAAACAGTAGGGGAATTTTCCCGGCATCCTGGCCAAATTTCCCTCATTCACTAAAAATACCACCAACACTTAATCTGGTTCAAGGTCAGTTGGCATTCATCTGTATGTCATCTGTATTCATCAGGTGTCAGCGTGGCTCAGTTGGTAGCACATCCGCCTCTGAACCAGAAGGTTGTGGGTTCTCGTCCCACACTAGGATGTACTTGCACCTAAAAATCACTGGCATCTGAGTGCAGTATTGGGGGGTGCTGTAGTGCTGGGGTGTGCCGTCCTTCGGATGAGACGTTAAACCGAGGTCCCTTCTGCCCATCCTGGTGTTGTCCTGGTGGGTGTCCAGGTGGAAGTAAAAGAACCCAGGGTACTCTTCGTAGAGAGCAGGGAACATTCCCAGTGTCCTGGCCAACATTCCCCTTCCCATAAACTGGTTCATGCAATTATACAGGCTGTGTGTGGGTGATGATGTGTGATATGGCCGCCACCACACATTCAGTCACTTCACTACCAGTCTAGCATTGCTTGTAAAGCCCTTTGGGATACTGTGTATGAAAAGCGCTATATAAATAATTCTCCTTTTGTATTCCCCTCCCCCAGGTTGTGCCTGAAAAT
Source organism: Neoceratodus forsteri (assembly GCA_016271365.2). Taxonomy (NCBI): domain Eukaryota; kingdom Metazoa; phylum Chordata; order Ceratodontiformes; family Ceratodontidae; genus Neoceratodus; species Neoceratodus forsteri. The sequence continues at coordinate 819,755,220 of CM028137.1, read as the reverse complement.
CCTGGAAGATGATATAACTGTTACGTAAGAACTCACCGTAACATCAGATCTTTGAGAAAATCTGCTCCATTAGGCCATTCTGTACCCTCCCTCCCTTCAGCCTTTTGCTTTCAGTGAGGGTTATAAATCAGATGCTGTGCCTAAATCCTACTACACGCAGCCTTTATCCACTCCATGCCTTTCCTTGTATGCCTGATGCTGGTCTCAACAGCTTGTTCTCCACAGCTGGAGGTCATGAGAAACTAATCTCTGGCAGGGAACTGAGGTGTGATGGAGTCGGCCACACTTTATATACACACAGACGTAGCAGGTCACTGTGGGTGACCCCAGCTAGCAAAAGTTTCCATGTGGTCCTAGCACTGACACCTACAGTTCCAAATGTGTGGCCTAATGGAGGAGATTCTCTTTAAGATCTACTGTTACGGTAAGTTCTTATTAACTGTTCTTTCTTAGGTAACTGTTCTATCTTCATCAAGGATATCTCCTCCATTATGCTACACCTTTTGAACGACTCCCAAGCAGTACAAAGCAACAGAGAGGATGGCATACTCTGATATATAATCAAGAAAAAATTAAAAAGGCCTTGCAATACAGCAAGCCCAAAACCAGCACTTCTACGAGAGACCATGTCCGGACTGTAATGTTTAATGAAAGTGTGAACAGTGCTCCATGTGGCTGCAGCACATATCGGCAGCACGGATATTATTGAAATAAGCAACAGAAGTTGCCATACCCTCTGTGGAGTGACCATGACACCACCAGGAAGTTTCCTACTGTACTTCCTATAACAAAACGTAATACAATGTGCCAGCTATTTGGACAGGCATTGTTTAGACACAGAAGCACCCCCCTTTCCCAGGGGCGAATGAAACAAAAAGCTAAAGAAAAGTAAAATGACAAACAGCAACAGATTAGTTGATGGTGTTTCTTGTAATAGGTCTGACAGGGATGATCAACGACTAGAGAAAGAACCGAGGAGTGATGGGGCTGTCCACATTATATACTCGTAGATGCTGCCTGTCATTCTTGGCAGCCCCTGGCTATCAAAAATTTCTGAGAGGTCCTGACACTGACGTCTTATAGTTCCAAAGGTGTGGCCTAATGGAAAAGATATCGTCAATGAAGATTCTATGTCCCTCACAGTTTACTTACAGCTGAGGCTCGTTTTGGACTGGAATACAGAATACCCCATCTCCCCTGTAAGTATGTTGCTATGGAAATTACTCAATGTAAAAAGTAGATTACTACAACTTTAGCTCCTGAGTAAGCCGCAGATATACGTAAACTAAGGGCACAAAGCTCCAGTTTTCATGTAAATACCTTCACAATGAAGCATGCATTGGCTTGAAATTCAAGTGTTTTTGAGATGCCAGTGCAATACAGTTCCGCTGACAAACACAGAATCTGTCGGCGGAAAAGAACCGTCTGGCCCTCCCAGTCTGCCCGAATGTTCCCTGGCTAATCTGCCTCCTGCAGATCCAATCTAGTCTCCAGAGACCCTCTCACCTCCCTGTCTCTTCTACTATACCGCTGTGTCCACCCCATGCATGCTTCAAGCCCCCCACTGTTTTAGCCTCCACTATTTCTGCTCGCAGTCTCTTCCAAGTGTCTATCATCCTTTCGGTGAAGAAGTATCTCCTCCTGTCTCTCTTGAACTCCCCGCCCCCCCCTTGCATGCCCCGAGGTCCTGGTGCTCTTACTCATTTAAAAGAGACTCCCTCAACACCCTGTTTATTCCTGTGAAGTACTTTAGGTCTCTTATGTCACCCCTCTCCTCCCTTTCAGGGTGTACTTGTTGAGATCCGCAATCTTTTCTAATAGGGCTTTTCGTGCAAACCCTGCACTATTTCACTTGCCCTCCTCTGGACTGCTCTGTCTTTTCTGAGATGTAGTCTCCAAAATTGGACACAGTACTCCAGGTGGGGTCTCACCAGCAAGCAATACTATGGCAACACCTCCTCTCTCCCACACTTCAGATGCCCCTCCTTATGCACCCCAGCACCCTGCCAGTGCTATCCATTGCTCTGTCACATTGCTCTATCACCCTGAGGTCCTCAGAAATGATAACCCCAACGTCCCGTTCCTGTTTAGTGACTGTCAGTACCTCCATCCAATCCTGTACTCAACATCCATGTTTTTATGCCCCAAGTTCATGATTTTGCACTTTTTGGCACTAAACCCAGCTGCCATGCCTTGGACTGCTCCTGGAGTTTCCCTAGATCCCTGCGCATTCTCTCCACCCCTCTGATAGTTTTATTTTCAAGTGGTCAAACCCCAACATCACTGCAACCTGAAAACTGTGTGTGTGTGCAAGCCTCGCGAATTCCACATGAAGTCGAGCATTTGACGAGGAGGTGGAGCATTCAGCTTCCAGGGGGAAAGTATGTGGGCTGCTTAGCATTAGTACACCCCATTCTGGCCAAACATGGAGCAACATTAGTGTAAGGAAGAGGGCTACCTAAACTCCCAGCTGAAAGAAGTGTGCAGCAGCAACCCCAGACATCGAAGTGGGGGATGGGAAACCCAATGGCGTAAATGCCTAAAACAAAAATACAGACAGCCACCTGGTAAACTGGTTAGCACCCCCTTCTCCAAAACCCAAGAAGAGTTTCTTACCCAAAGATGGCACCAATCCTCATAGTATTGCTGTTGTGTAGTACGTAGTCTGAAAGGAGAGCCAGTGCCGGATCACACTCATTCCTCACCCCTGAGTTAACGATACCACAAGCTAAAAGTGCACCAGACTGCAGGAAAGAAAGGAAAAACTCTGGTTACCATCCAGCTCTACTCTCCTTTTACCATTACTACCGAACTGCTGTAGCACCAACGCCCCATTCCCATAGTTCCATATCTCATACTCTGGACGTGTTCAGTACTGCAGATGAAGAACACTGTGTTACATCAGAAGAATCTTGTAAGAATGGATACTAAATTTAGCAATGTCGTAAATGAATCTGCCTTTTACTTTTTTCAGATCAGTATTTAGTGCTCCAGATTTGTGAACGTACAAGAGAGAAAATAATTAGATTATGATGACTGGAAAGGAAGGCTAGACAATACTGTCTATCTAAAGCCTGTCGAGGGTGGGAATAGGGTCTAATACAGATGAAAACTAACTGAAGCTGAATCAGATTAAGCTGTTGGTGGTCCTTTTAGTGACTGAGGGAAATAACAGCAGGACACAGAAGAAATTTCGCTGCTCTTCTCGACAAATGTCGTGGGATCTTTAACATCCAACTGAACATCCACCAGAAGAGGCAGATGGCACCTCCCTCGGTTTAACATCTCATCCAAAGGATGTACACCTCGACAGTACAGCATCCCCTATGATTGCACTTAGGTGCCAGTGTTCATGGTACAAGTCCAATCCCAGTTTGGGACTGGAACCTATGACCATCTGGCCCGGAGGCAGATGTGCTACCAACTGAGCCAACCTTATGAACAGGTTATCTGCATGTAACCCCTAGTTCTACTACTAGTATTTAGTTCACATCCATGCTTAAGGCAGTCTTGCACTGAGCATGTTCAGTCACTGGAAACAGTCTTTGAGCTCAACTCCTACCAACCATGTGGTCCTCAGTCCAGCTCTACTGCCCTCAGATCTGCACATAGAAAAAAAGTACCTAAAGTAAGCCTTACCAAGGGACAGTTGTGTGGATCCGAAATCGATACCAGTAGCAAAACTATGGTTACAACTTTTTTTTTTTTTTTTTTTTTTTTAAGGCACCCTCTGCTCAGGATTCCACCCCCCACACCACACCACAAGACACACCCTCTGCTTCTGTCAGATTCACCTGTACTGCTGGCCATGATGTTGGTGCTCTGAATAAAGTGCATACAAGCTCCAGTTAGGCCTCAGCAAATGTCATTTATACTAAATTTTTATTTTGTAGTTTGTGTGGTTTAAATGCCCGATCAGTTCACACTCCTGCAACCAAGATTTTCATACCCTGCCCACCTCTTGACTGGGGTTATGACCCTGAATCTTGCCAACTGGCACTTTATGGGGAGTTCAAACCACACTTCGGAAATACCTTGCTGCATGCAGCCTAGTACCAACTTTCTCACGTGCTCACTGCAGACCACTTAAACACACAGGTGTGGCTGCCATTTGTCCAGGAGAGTGAAAATGAGTAGCGACCTTAGAAGATGAGGGTAAGCAAAGGCAGGAAGGCAAGCTGGTAAAGTCGCCACGGTCCACCTCCACCACATCTCTGAAAGAGAGGACACTGGCAGCACTGCGCGCTGTAATGTCAGTCAGGAGGAGTGAAAGGACTGGGCACACATTCACAGCTAGATGAATAAGTATTTGGAGGGAGGAAAAGTGATAGGTAATATACAGTATGTGCTGGCTGGCTGGCGGGAAGCTGTATGCGCCAAGGAGACAGCAGAAGCCGTAAGGCAGCAGGATATTCCCCTTTGCCTTTGTAGTACTTCATGGTGTGGCTTCTGTGAACAATGAGTTATTGTAACAGTGGTTTATAGCAAGTTTGTGTCTTGTTGGGGCCAGGGAATGGAAACCTAACTGCTCAGGCTCTAGGACCATCATGCTCGGAGTTTGAGAAAGTGCATACAGCCTTCAGATAGTACAGTTACACAAGAACTTACCGTAACAGTAGATCCTGGCGAGAAGCTCTTGCAGCAGGTGACACAATAAGGACTGTAGCTGCAGGACCCACGAAAACTTTAGCTAGTAGTCTCGGCAGGACAGCCGCGCCTGTCACATATGGTATAAAGGAGGGTGATCCCTGGCGTTCCTCAGTTCTCCCGCCAGAGACCCTGGCATCAATGATGGAAGGTGAGCAGGAACAGAGAACCGAGGCAAATACAGAAGAAGGCAACTGGAACGTTGCCAATGCAAACCATGTGCAGTAGAGAGCCGCTAGGGGGAAGGTGGGCAGGAAGCCTTACCTACTGCAAGAGCTTCTCTCGAAGATCTACTATTACGGTAAGTTCTTATGTAACTGTACTATCTTACTTCGAGTCCGCTCTTGCAGCAGGTAACACAATAAGGACAGAGCCCCAAGCAGTAAGGAGACCCAGACAAGAACTGGGAGGAGGAGAGATATGAGAGCCAACACAGGAGTGTGCTCAAGTGAGGAGTCCCTGCAGAACAGCGAGGCCGAAGCCCATGTCCAAGCTGTAGTGTCTAACAAATGCATGGACAGAGTTCCATGTGGCTGCTGCACAAATGCCCACTGTAGACACATTTCGAAGAGCGGCAAAAGACATTGCTACTCCCCTCATAGACTGACCCTTCACCGGGCCCGGCAACGGTCTTGATTAATGGTAAACTCAGATACCATCTTCAGTAAAAACTTAGGTCTGGTCCTCAAAGCCACCCGGTCCTTGTGGAAAATCAAATGGGGCTCCTTACATATCAGGGCCTGAAGCTCGGAAATTCTTTGAGCAGAAGTAACCACAACTAAAAATAACACTTTCCAAGAGAGGAAGTGAAGCCCGAGATCCGCAGCTGGTTCAAAAAAGGGGGTAGGGAGAGCTTTTCCAGCATGAAAAGTAGGTCCCAGGGAGGGATGGAGTCTCTAATGGGGGGCATCAAGTGAAGGATACCCCGTAAGAAGGTCCGGGCTACCTCCATCTGAGCCACAGTTCAGCCCTGGACAGAAGTATGATAGACAGAAATGGCCGACAGATGTACTTTAATAGAGGAGTAGCCCAATCCAGAGTCCAAGAGGAACAAGAGACACTCGAGGATAGAGTTCACCAGACAGGCCAAGGGATCCAGGTGGCAGGCAGAAGTGTAGAGGCAGAAGCGCTTCCACTTCATGGCATAAATGGCTCTGGTGGAAGACTTTCTAACTGCAACCAGAACAGTGGCCACCCTGTCAGAGACTACAAAGCGCAACCTGGCTAGGTCCCCAGGAGCCATGTATGGAGCTGCAGTGACCGAGGTTCAGGTGGACCAAGGTCCCCTCGTCCTGCGAGAGCAGGTTAGTGCTCAGAGGCAGAGGACCCAGTGGTTTGGCTGCCAACTGTCGCAGCAATGGAAACCAGATCTGGCGTGGAGATAATGGGGCCACAAGAATTATCTGTGCCCCCTCCGCTTGCAGGTTGAGAAGCACCTTCTGAAGAAGCGGTAATGGATAGAATGCTTAGAGGAACCTCCCCGCTCCAGTAGAGGGAGGACTGTCTCACCAGAAAACTCCATGCCCTGGATCTAGTGAGCAAAAATTGGGCAATTTTGCACTGATAGGGGAGGCAAAGAGGTCCAGCTCTGGCCTGCCCCATCTGTTGAATAGATCATTGGCGACTGATTGCAGAAGGGCACATTTGTATGCTTTGGATCGGGTCCTGCTGAGAGAGTCTGCCAGGGTGTTCTGTACCCCAAGGACGTGAACCGCAGAAATATCCAGGCGGAGGGCAATGGCCATTTCTAGACTCACATGGCTTCTCGGCAGAGGGGGTAAGAGTGCGTGTCCCCTTGCTTGCTGATGTAAAAAAATCACTGCCATGTTGTCCAACTGAATCAGAAGGTGCCCCGGGTGAAGTGCTGAGCTCAGAGCTTGTAAGGCATACAAAACCGCCCTCATCTCCAGGATACCGATGTGGAGCATTTCCTTGGCCACTCGCCAGGTGCCCTGTGTCCGGGAAACATCCAGATGTGCTCCGTAGCCTATGCCCAAGGCATCTGGCGTTAAGACGTGGGTTGGAGTTGGCCTCTGAAAAAGCATCCCCTCCGATAAAGAAAGGGACGTCATCCACCAGCCAAGTTCTCAGCAAAAGGATTCCGAAACGGAAACCGGAAGATCCATGGCATCCCAACGTTGATCCCACTGGACTCAGAGTCCACTGAATCATTCTTATATGCAGTCTGGCTAGTGGGACTGTGATAATGAAGGCGGCCATATGGCCTAGGAGCTGGAGAATCGACCTGACTGGGACCCTTGGGAGGGACGAGACCTGATGGGCCTACCCCCGGAGACGGAAAGCCCGGTCTTCTGGGAGGAAGGCCTTCCCTCTGGTGGTGTCGAGCAGCGCTCCGATAAAATGGAGGGATTGGGACAGAATCAAGGAGGACTTTGCCACATTAATTGTGATCCCTAGTTCTCCGAAGAGAGAACAGGTGGCCTGAATCATGTGCTGCAGCTGTCCTCTGGACGGGGAGCCAATCGTCCAGATAAGGAAAGACATAAAGCCACCTCCTTCAGAGGGTGGCTGCCACCACCGCCAGGCACTTAGTAAAAACCCTTGGTGTCGAGGATGGGCCGAAGGGCAGTGCTCTGAACTGGTAATGTCTTCCCTGAAACTCGAACCGGAGAAACCTCCTGTACGGTTTTGCCACCATTATGTGGAAGTATGCATCCTGCATGTCTAGAGACGCTAACCAGTCCCTTTGATGGATTAAGGGCATGATGCCCTGAAGGGTGACCATCTGGAACAGTTTGTATTCTACAAACTGGTTGAGGTCGCTGAGGTCCAGAATAGGGCACAAGTACCCGGTCTTTTTGGGGACCAGAAAGAAGTAAGAATAGAAGCCTGTGCTCCTCTGAGATGGGGGTACAGGCTCTATGGCCCTTTTTGTCAGGAGCACCTGGATTTCTGCTCGAATGAGCTCTGCATGTGCCTGGGAGCCAGGGCCTGTCCAATGGCTTCTGAAGGAATTCGGATCAAGTGTCCCATGTCGATGAGCTGCAGGACCCACTGGTCAGAGGTGATCTCCCGCCACCCTCTGGTGTAGAGAGAAAAACAGCCTCCAAACACTTCCTCTGTCTCTGTGAAAAGAGGGGGTGGGTTCAGCAAGAAGTCAGGCGGTTGCGGGAGGGCTGCTTGGGCTGATTTAGCTGCCCTGCAGGCAGAGCCCAAGGAGCCACTGGTTCGGCCCTTGCTGCTGAAAATGAGGTTGTCGTCTCCCTCTTCCTCGAAAGCAAAGTTTATGAAAGGGCCTCTGCTTTGGTTTGTATATAGAATGTACCGACCTAATGGTTTTGCCAGAGTCCTGCAATTTGGCGTTCATCTGTTCTGAGTCCTCGCCAAAGAGAACGGAGCCATGGAACGGTGCATTCAAGATATTTATCTGTACATTCTGAGCGAAGCCAAAGACCTTAAGCCACGCGTGCCACCGGACACACATGGCCATGTCAGCCGAGTCGTAGACCAACCAGAGGATGTGTGTACCTACGTCTGAGCCTGTCTGCATCAACTTTTCGAGCTCTAATTTTTGTGGGCAGTCCAGGAGTTCCTTAAGGAAGCAGATTCCCTGCTCCCACAGGGTATTCTAAAACTGCACCATGTGGGTCAGAAAATTCAGACTTCTAGTGGTGCAGGAGGAGGAAGAATAGACCTTCCGCCCCATGGAGTCCAGTTGCTTAGACTCCTTGTCAGGAGGTTGGGTACTAAGGTGCCTCGGCTGCTGTGACCTGTCGTGGGCAGCTGAAATGGCCAGTGGCTGCTCCCTCAAAAGGGTTCTTCTTTTGGGGCCCTATAAAGGTGGTTTGCCTTCTTGGATATGGCTGAGGCTAAACAGGGGCATTTCCAGGCCACCTTGGTGACATCCACGAAGGTGTCGACCAGGGCGGAATGACCACTGGTTTAAGGTCTTTTTGGTGTAGGTATTTCACCAGTCTTATTCTTTCTGGGTCCAGGTCCTCTGTTTCCCAACCCATATTTTCTTGGATGTGTCGCATGATCTCCATAAAGGAGGGCTCATCAGATGGTGACTTAGGGGTATCTCTGGGGTCTAGAGAGGGAAGGCCCCCAATAGAGGAGTGGTCAGGAGAAGATGGGTCGGAGGATTGGCCTGAATCCACCGATGAAGGAGGAGGACTTGGATCTGGTACATTTGCGCTTTGGTCTACCAGTGTCAGGGGAGCCTGAGGAGCTTGGGCTCCTTGACCTGGACCGGCGCTTGCAGGGAGCTTTGCCCCTTGCCTTCACCAGCAGGAGGGGTGGGCTCCTTTCCCGTGTCCTTGTCTAAAGGGGGGGTAGGGGGGCCCCTACACCAGCTGGGGGGACTTCAGTCTGCGGCAGTTTCGGTGGCAACAAGTCTGTGTGCATCGTCTCCCACCAGTATCCAAACAGATCTTTTACCTAGGACAGGTGTCCAGCGTTAGGCCTGACATTGGACCTGCACCTTGGTTTGGCCGAGAGTTGTCTGGCGACGTTGGGGCATTGGATCTAGACCAGATGTTAGTGATCAACGCCTGATTTGAGGCTGTCGTTCACTGGCCCTGGGGAGGGCTAAGTCCTGCCCATTCGTCAGCCGGCAGTGGAGGCAAGAGCGGTGATGTTGGGAACTGTGTCGTCTGTGTCAAAGGACGGGTCACTGGCGGGGCGACGTCGGCCGCCTGTCGTCGGTGGGAGTCACCACCCAACAAAAGATTGGTCGACAAACGTTTGCCCAATGGTTTGGACGTGGTCAACGAATGTTTGTCAGATGGCAGTTTGGATGTCCTAGGAGGCTGAGAGGCTGACCTGCCGGAGGAGTGCTCCGAAGTCTTGCGACTGTCCTGGGGGTCAGCGCTTGACACTGATGCCAAACAGGAGTGGCTTGATGTCTGCTTGGAAAGCTCTAGATGCCGGCCTGTAGACTGAGCAGGCGGGCGGATCTCGAGGCTGCAGGGTGGAGTCTGAGTTGTGGCCTTTCTCTCCCGATTCCCAAACCAGGGCGGGAGGTTTAAGAACTGTCAGCCAACAGGGCGAATGGTCCGCCTGGGAGGCAGAGTCTGATCTGCCCTGGGAGGCAGAGCAGGAGTCGGACGAACGAGATTTGGAGAAGATCTCGCCTTTCTTTTCTCCTTATGCTTCCACAAGGACTTATGGTGAGAAGAACTTCTCCTGGGAGAGGACTCTCTGCACGGCTGCCAGGCATTGTTCAGTTAAGTAGGCCTGAAGAGTCTTCTGGCAGCAGATCCGAGTCCTGCTGTTGAATTTCTGGCAGTGCTGGCAGGCCTGGGTGTCATGGTCTGCACACAGCAAGCAGGCAGAATGGCTGTCCCTGGAAGGCATCTGTTTGCCACACGTAACCCCCCCCCCATAAATGGGGGTTTCTCACAGCCATTTAGGAGCTAAGTGTCCCCCTGGTGGTCAGCGTCCGGCACTTAAAGCCATTTAAATGGCTCTGTGAGTGCTTTTGGAGCCTCCCCGTACTGTCTCTTTAAGAGCTGTCTGCTTGCAGACATACTCATTGCTTATGAAGGGAGCTGTGTGTTCTCCTGCTCGAGTCCCACTCGAGCCGCTGACTAATTGCTCTGGTTTCGTCCGTCGCTGAAGGGGAAAAGTGAGCACTTCCCAGAGAGTGTAATTGTTTGCCTCATGCCTTTAGATGTGTTTGTGGGAATGTAAGCCGTTTAACCTTCCTTTCTTGCAGCTGGACTTTGTGAGATGTGTTCCCCCATTTTGGACCAGGACTGTCTGAAGGGTCCAATAGAGGGTATCTAAAATGGAGTAACTGGCAACTTACCAGGATCAGGACTCTCGATGGAGCCTGCTGACCAATGGGGATACAGCTGGAGGTTCTGGGAAGTGAAGTTCTGGACCATAGCGCTTTTTTTGCACCAATGAGGGGCGAACTTAGTGGCTGGTTTCAGCAGCCTACCAATGGGAGCGGGTGGCGCCCGAACTGAGAGGCTTGCCCCGTACTGTCCAAGGGGCACAGGCGCTGTGGCTGTGAGCAAGTAAGGAGCTCGGGGCTCCTGTGCCATTTCAGCCGGGTCACAGGAAGCGCGTGTAAGGTTGAAGCGCCATGTTTGTAAACGCCAGTACTTCGGGACTAAACTGGCTGAAGTGGTCAGAGGAGGCTAGTGCAGGAGCGCAGCTACCTACCAGGCTCACCCTGTAGAAGACTGGAGAATCTCTTGAATCGCTCCGGTCTGTCAGTAACAGTGAAGCTGCGTCGGTTGGGCCCAGTGTATGGCGGGCAGGTATCGAGGAGGACGGCAGCTGCCTGGTATGGTACCCCTCTGCCTTGCATATAAATGTGTGGAGAAGTGCTTGAAGTACAGGCTCAGTCCTGCAAGTGGTGTGAGAGCGTCCTTTCTGGAGTCGTGAGTACTAAATCAGGGTAGCTCCCTGTCAGATGTTCCTAGTAAGGGCAAGACCTTCTGGTTACTTTGCTGGCCACACTAACTGAGCCTTATGGCTCTATTTAATCTTCGTAGGAATTAACTGCTCATTTGTGTCAGGGCCCCACCCAGCTGCATCGAGGACCTAGCCTTTAGGGCTTGGGCACCCACAGACAGTAACTTATAGGTCAGGCCTGTGCACAGAGCCCTAGGTAGATACTCATATATTGTAGTGGTAAGCTAATCAACCTGATCCCCCCGGTCCTTGTTACCTCCCCTTAAATAAATCAGATTGCTTGTTTTGCAAAGGTACACTGGCTGGTTTGTGTGTTAATGGTGAATTACCGCACTGTGAATATTGTGTAACTGCACCTTACTTTTCAGGGGGTCCCTGGAGCAAGCTGATTTGTTCGAGCCGGGGGTAAGTGCATATGGTAAGGACGCTTGTAATTGAACTGTGTGGGCCACTATGGGGGGTTGCAGCAACCCAGAGGGCTGTGACAAAGTCATCCTTGGCTGTTCTAACTCCGACCTCTGGGTGGAGGCACCCACCAACGGATCTGAGCCCCTCACCCTGTTACATTTAGGGCAGGCAGGGGTAGTAGCCCTTAGGATAGCGCCCCCTTGGGGTTACACACAGGTACACTTCGAGAAGTGCCTTTTTATAGAAGATGTCGGCAAAGACGACATACGGGAGATTGAACCTGAGAAAAAGCAAACTTTTCTGATGGAAAATTAATGAAAAACGGCCCAAAGGGAAGATACAATATGACAGTCGAACTAGCGAAAGGCGATCCGTGGTGCTGATGAACATGAGTCGTTGGCAGGAAAAGAACTGAGGGACACCATGGACTGCCCTCCCTTCATACCATACGTAACGTCGGGGACGGTCCCCGCTGAAGACTGCTAGCTAGAAGTTTTCCGCAGGGTCCTACCACCTGCCAGCTACAGTCCTTATTGTGTTACCTGCTGCAAGAGCTTACTCTCGAAGATAAATCATGTAGTACTTGTTTGTGAGAGTGTGTGTGTGTGTTCTGAGTTATCATCAAGCTGAAATTTTTGTAGCTGCTTTAGCCCGACTGTCCTGGTCTGCTAGCTCATTAGAGAGTTCAGTATTCAAAAATGTGTTATAGCTGGTTAAGTCACAGTGTTTTGGGGAAGTACAATCAAGAAGTAATTGCGTTAACAGATGCTCCCATATGGTGTAACCAAAAAGACAAGGTGGTTGGGGTGATGGTACGACTGATATCCCATTCATGTCAAATGTACTTGAAAAGTACGATCAAAGGTATCCATATAAGTTTGGACAAGTTAGTCCACTGTTTATATTGAATGTAAGTTTATTTGTTGTATTATGTTATTTCAATAAAATGTTTTTCCAAAAAAAAAAAGTAGTAATTGTGCTTCCACTCACCATCATGTCAGTCTACTTCCTATCATTGTCAGAGACAGATAGGCATGAAGCAAGTTGGGCACCAGGGCTGCAGACTTTTTTTTTTTTTTTAAGTTTTGTTTTGGGGGGGTGCTGAGAGAGAGCACTGTCACAGTGAGGCTGCCATCTGTGTTTGCCCAGTGTGCCACATCCTGCTCAACAGTTTAGGAGGGTCCATGCTGGGATTCAGATAACGTACATGAAGCCTGCAGACCAGTACCGTACAACTGTAGCCAGTGGCCAACAAGTGGTTTCTTGGACTACCAGCATTGTTTAAAAACAAGTATGCTTTAGTCTCTAGTTTCAGACATTTGTACTCCTCCGAATTTGTTTTATTCACAAAACTTTGAAAGGAGTACAATAAATTCTGATCTGAAACCTTCAGTGGTACTTTTCTCCATATTTACAGATGTAGGCTGTTTTATAGGTGAGCACTGTAGTGAAACTGCTATGGAAGCTGATGCAGACAAAAATCAGACATGTAGCTGCCATTTTTTCTCTTTGCTTCAGGGCAGAAAACTTTTCAGAGTTCACAGTTTTCAAAACTGTGATCAGGGCTGCAACTATCAAAGCAAAGGTTCTAACTTCTCTGAGGAAGGGGGCAACCCCCCTCCCCAAAACTTATGTAATACCTGTTATCAATTACATGTACCCTGTACCCAATTGTATTTGTCTGACCACAATGTGACGTGGCACCTCTGGTGAATGCCTATTGATTTTTTCAAATCTTTGCTATGTAACCGAAACGCAATGTATGTCTTTATGTGACGAAGTGCCTTTGGAAACGAGCCTCCGGCTCAAAGGCTGTAAACTGATTCTTAACTAAATAAATGAATAAATAAAACATCAGCATGCAACATGCAAGCGGTCGGCAGAGATGATCTAGATAAACGGCGATTTTCTCCATGAATTTTGTTTTATTTTCTGCTTTAAAAAATGTTTTGAACACTCAAGCAATATTTTTGCTGCTTTAGCTATCCCTACACCGACCTGTGGTGCAGGAGCCAATGGGACATCTCCGTTAAGAGCCGAACTACACTACACAGTAATACTTACAGTGTACAAAGTAAACAGACACACAGATACATAGACAGTGTCGGCAGATAAGGGCCTATGGCCCACCCAGTCTGCCCATTTGAGCTTGTAAGTTCAGTTTATGTTTTCCTAGAAGTCTGTTGCCCCTTACCCCTGACCTCCAGAATTCCTTTATGTCTATCCCATGCATTCTTAAATCCTGTGATTGTTTCAGCCCCCACCACTTCCTCTAGCAGGGTGTTCCACTTGTCCACCACCAGTTCTGTGAAGAAATTCTTCCTCACGCTTCCTCTGAATCGCCTCTCCTCCAACTTCATCCCATGCTCTCTAGTCCTGGAACATATTTTCGCTTAAAATAGTGTATTCCTGCACCCTGTTCCTCCCTGTAAGATACGTGTATGTCTCTATCATATCCCCTCTCTTCCTCCTCTCCTCCAGGGAGTACATGTTCAGTTCCTTCAACCTGTCCTCACAGGACTTGTGATGCAATCCATGCACCATCTTTGTTGCCCTCCTCTGAACCTTCTCTACCCTGTCTATGTCCTTACATAGGTATGGCCTCCAGAACTGTACACTGTACTCCAGGTGGGGCCTCACTAGTGTCTTGTATAGTGGAATTATGACCTCCCTTTTCCTGCTGGTGATGCCCCTGCCTCTGCATCCCAGCATCCTATTTGCTTTACCTGCTGCCTTGTAACACTGTTTCCCTACCTTTAGGTCATCAGAGATGATAACCCCAAGATCCCTTTCCTGCTTGGTGCATGCTGTATCCTCACCCCCAACTGATATATTGTGCCAGGGTTTTGTGCCCCATATGCATTATCTTGCACTTCTTTACATTGAATTTCAACTGCCAAACCCCTGACCATTCTTCAAGTTTCTGCAGGTCCCTTCTCATTCTGTCTACACCCTCTGGTGTGTCTACTCTGTTACAGAGCTTTGTGTCATCAGTGAACAGTGAAATTCTGCCTTCTAGGTCCTGCGCAATGTCACTGATGAAGATGTGAACCAACCAGGTTAGGAAATACCCTTGACCTTGTGCTGGCAAATGGGGACTTTGTGAGAGAACTTACAGTGGAGGAACCGCTGTCAGGGAGTGACCACCGCTCAGTATGGCTCACATTGGATATTGGCAAGGAAAGAGTGGAATCTGGCACAATAGTGCTGGACTTCAGGAGGGCCGACTTTGGGAGGATGGGGGAAGTGGTAAAAGGGTACCTGGCCAGAATTCAATCTAGTATGGACACTAAACAGAGGTGGGAGCTCATAAAGCTGGGGATAGTGGAGGCAACCAAAACCTGCTGCAAAGCCCAGAGCAAGAAGGCTAGGGCTAAGAAACCGATCTGGTTGAGCAAGGAGGTCATGGAAAAGGTAAGGAGGAAAGAGCTGCCTTTTAGGAAGTACAAGAAAATAGGGAGGGAGACAGGAGGAGTACTTGACAGAATCGAAGGAGGTGACAAGGGCAGTAAGGGGAGCCAAAGACTCACGAACTCAGGCTGGCACAAGGCATTAAGAAGGGGAGAAGGACTCTTAAGTACATCAGGGAGAAAAGGAGCTGTAAGGACCACATAGCAAGGATTAGGAAGGAGGGGTTGGGTGGAAGCAGGGAGTGATACAGGCAGAAGCACTAAATGAGTACTTCTGCTCAGTATTTACTAAAGAGAAGAGGGGGGTGACACCCAAGGTGGGAGAAATGGCAGAAGCAGGAGGGGAAGTGGTGACAGATGGGGAAATCATGGAGAACAGCGTTCGAGAGGGTTTGAAGGCACTGAGGGTGGACAAGGCGCCAGGCCCAAATGGCATCCACCCCAGGGTACTGAAGGAGCTGGCAGAGGTCCTTGCAGGACCTTTGGCAGACCTATTTAATGCCTCACTACATTCGGGGTGTGTACCTCAGGACTGGAGGATGGCTCATGCGGTGCCCCTCCACAAGAGTGGCCCCAAGGATGAACCGGGAAACTACAGACCAGTGAGCCTCACATCCATCGGGGTAAGCTAATGGAGACTATCCTGAAGGAGAGGCTGGTGGCCCTCCTAGAGGCCAAAGGACTACAGGACAGCAGACAGCATGGCTTCATACGTGGCAGATCCTGCCAAACCAACCTGGTCGAGTTCTATGACTGGGTAACTAGGCAACTGGACAGGGGCCATGCAGTGGATGTCCTGTATCTGGACTTCAGTAAGGCATTCGACTCGGTGCCACATGGAAAGCTGGGAAGGAAGTTAGTAGGCACAGGGGCGGGTGCAAAGCTGGTGAGATGGGTAGGAAACTGGCTGCAGGGAAGGCAACAGAGGGTGGTGGTGGGTCGGGAGCGCTCACACCCAAGGGTAGTGACGAGCGGTGTTCCACAGGGCTCAGTGTTGGGACCAGTGTTGTTTGGGATATTCATTGCAGACATATCAAGAGCAAGATCAGTCTGTTTGCTGATGATACCAAGGTAAGCACGGTGGTGGATGACCTAGGGGGATGGCAGGGGTTGCAGGATGATCTGGCAAAGCTTGAAACCTGGTCAGACACCTGGCAACTGGGCTTTAATGCCAAAAAGTGCAAGGTGCTGCATCTTGGGATGAAGAACCCAAGGAGGAGTTACCAGCTAGGGGGAGTGCAGCTAGCCCAGACAGAGGAGGAGAAGGAGCTGGGTGTGCTCATTACAGGGTCAATGAACAACTCGGCACAATGTAGGAAGGCAACTGCAAAGGCCAACAAAACGCTGGGTTGTATTGCAAGGGGTATATCCTCGAGGAGGTGATTCTGCCACTGTATAGGTCATTAGTTAGACCACACCTGGAGTACTGCGTGCAGTACTGGCGTCCGTATCTGAAGAGGGGACATTAAGTTACTGGAGGGGGTGCCGCGAAGAGCGACAAAGATGATCAAGGGGCTGGGGGACTTATCATACGAGAGGAGGTTGAAGGAGTTGAACACGACTCACTGGAGGAGAGGAGAGGAGACAGGGGTGACATGATTGAAACCTTTAAATACATGAAAGGAATAAACAAGACAGGTACAGAGCGCTGTTCAAGGTAAGGAGGGAGGGCCACCAGGGGCCATGATATGAGACTGGAGCGGAGGTCCAGGAGGGAGATGAGGAGACACTTTTTACAGAGAGGGAGGTGGCTGGGTGGAATGCGTTACCTGCTGAAGTGGTATGCAGTAGAACAGTGGACTGCTTCAAACGAGGATGGGACAGGACAAGGGGGAGGGTTAATGAAGGGGAAGGGGGGAAGGGAGGGGCAGCTGCAGAATAAGGGGTGCTAGCTGCACATTCAAGCAGACTTGATAGACCTATAGGCCTTTATCTGCTGGCAAATTTCGTATGTTCGCATGCTGAATAGGACCGGTCCCAGCACTGATCCCTGTGGTACCCCACTGGTCACTCTTCCCTCTGTGGAGTGACAGCCAAACAGTGTCTCTACACACAGCCACATGGCTGGGAATCACTAGTAGCTTGTTACAACTGCCTACCTATCCTTCTGACAGGGCACTCTTTGATTTGATTTATTGTTAATACTGCAACCATACACAAACAGTGCTGGTTGAAGTTTATACATTTTTCAAAAATACGCATTATACACAAAATCGCATGAACTACAGATTTTCTTATATTACAACAAAGGTCAATACAGCCTAGAGGTTAAAGTAATGAGCTCTGAATTGGCCTGGCACATCCAGCAGACCTCGGTTTGATTCCTACAACCTCTCTGTGCATAGTGTGTGTGACTCTGAAGAAGTCACTTAACCTCCCTAGTGCTCCCAGATCATCCTTGAAAACAGACACTTGTGCACAGTGGGCCTTACCTGATTACCAAAAGAACAAAAGTTAACCAACATGTGTTAGAAATGCAGGCGCAGTTAAACATCTGAGCAAGAGCCCAAGCTTGAAAAGTGAATATATGATTTACAGCTTGTGATTTCTTTTGAAGTATTTGAATAAAAGCTCAGAAGCTACCTGCATACACTTTTAAAGAAATTAATGCATGATCTACAGCTTACAATTTTTGAACTTGGTCTGTTGCACGGGAGCATTCTTAACCCCTCTACATAAAACCAGCTCTAAATGGCTGGCCCGGTGGCGCTGAGGGTTGAGGCGCTGAACGGCACACCTTGCACCATGCCAGCGACCCGGGTTTAGGAGCGGACTCGGGTCACTGGTGGGTCAGCCATGGGGAGACAGGCTGGAGCATTCTACAACAGCTCGCCTTCTCCGTGGAGGGATTTAGCCGATGCCCGACACTTGCATGACTCCAAGCAGAGGCTCAGGGTACTGAAGGCTCCGCCAGGGGAAGGGATGTAGCCACTGTACGGAGTGGATGTCGGCGCCTGGTGCCATGACGTCGGTGGGAAGTCACACTCTGTACGGGGAGGGAGGAAAAGAGCCGCCACTGCTGGGAAGATCGGGAGACCAACCATGCCCAAGATCTGCCTTCGCATAGCGGACCTCAGACCGATGACATGTCGTTACAGGGCGCCTGCGCCTGCCTCGGCCCCAGCCCGGGAGTAACCGCTGGCCTATGGGGCTAGGGGGTCCATTTGGGTAGGGTTACGGGCAGGGATGGTTAATGTCTCTCCTGGAGAATCGGGGTGGCAGGCTGGGAGGGGGGGAACGGTTCTAAGTACCTCTCCAACTGGGGCTTTCACAAACTGCTACAGAGACTCTGTTAAACCCCTGCATATACAATTTGTTACAACAGTTTCTCCAGCTGGAACTGCCAGAGACTTTGCAGTTTTGCAGTGTGGAGACAATTACCTGAACTATTAAGAAGGAACTGTGTTTTACGTTCTAAAGGAACATAGTGGCTACATTTATTTATGCTGATAGAATCGTCCAAATGAAATTAGTATTTGTATTATTTGTACTGAAGGAGCAGCTGAATGGATTTCTGCTACTTACAGCAACATAGCTCTGAATTTCTGCCCCATTTATCAATGTTTTGCACATTGTTTCATGCCGATTTTGCACAAGCTATTTGATGAGGACATGTTTTGACAATTAAAGGATCCGAACTGCTGATGGACAATTTTTGAATTTGCAGAGTTTTTCTGACTTAGATTCAGTCCTTGAGTGCGGGCCATTTTTCTTTATAGGCTTCAGTAACACCAGTTTTTTTTTTTTTTTTTTTATCTTTGGTAAATATTTTAGCTGATGGGGTGTGAGGAAAACTGCAGTCTCCTTTTGCTGTCTTGTGCCTGAGGGCAAGCATTTCTGTATTCTCGAGGGGAAGAAGGCTGAGTGGGAATGACTAAGCCCTCTCATCTAGAAAATGTCATGTTTTATGTGTAAACACAAACCAGATGCTCCCTGTAAAGGTGGATGTCGAGCAGGACATTGAGTGTGTCTGAAATTGCATAACCAGCTCAGACCAACTGTGTCTTAAAACTTGGGCTCACAAATCATAAGAATGCCCAGTGTGCAATGTAAGAGGTGCAGAGCAGATGATGCAGGTGAAGGGGCTGGCCTGGCATGAGCATTTCTGTTCCTGTATTCCCTTATGAAAGTCAGTCACATCTTGGGAACTGATGCCACAACATTGCTGTTAGCTCAGCTATGATGCAACAGATCCCAGTTGGGAGTAAGCTTACACTACCTACTTCAAAATCTAGTTTAGACCTTAGTGAGGTTATTCTGCCTGTATTCCACTTGTTCAAAAGTTCTATTTCCCATTTCTGTAGTAGTATGCTGTATTTCCAAAGACTTTAGTGTATATAATCCTGCATCATATGTAAATACCGCCAAGTAATAAAAATGTTTAATATACTTCATTCTCTTGTGACTGTACTTAAGGGTATAGAGTACCTGGTGTAATTCCAAGTATGGATTCATTTCTGAAAAGACAAGCTTCTAAACATCCAAAGAAAAGTGTCCCAGCTGTGGCTATTGGGGTGGGTCATTTGCCCTTTGGGAAAGGCCACTTATACTAGTCTATGGTTGGTGGTGGGATTGTGACCTAAAGATACCACAAGTAAGAGTCAAGCTGAGTGGTAGCAGCATATTGAGGTAACCATTCATGGGCCAGATGGTCATAAAAAATGGTAGTACGGTGCGGGCTGAGTTCTGGGAGTACCAGTCTGTAACAGCTTCCCTGTCATGCCAATCTGACAGGGATAAAGGAAATATTTGTTTTAGGGGTCGTGCTATAGAAGTAGTAGTACAACTGTTTTAAAAATGAAGCTCAATTTAAACAAAATTAGTTTGTTTTGGAACTGGGAACCCTGCACTGTGAGCCGTTTAAAGCCATGGTTGGGGTTGCTGGATGAAAGCCTGAAGTAGGTGCGTAGCAATGATGGGGCCAAAAAGCCTGATGGAAGAACAAATTCACACCAGGTATTGAAATTAAGTTTTGCAGCCACTTTCCAGCAGGGCTAGTGACTGGGAAAATCCATTAGCCCCACAGACTATTCCACTGACCCAGCTGGTGTACTTATTGAAATGTTACTTTTCCCAGTACAAGCCCACAGGACTACCTAAAGGAAAATCTTACCAGCCTGATACAAAATCTACAAGCATCTGGCTAGTGGGCCACTGTCAATTTTGACCCCCGCACACCCACTCCCCATGGCTGTCTGTTGGCTAAGCTGCCATGCTGTGCCCGTGACTCTGGTTCAGGAGCGGACTCCGACCAAGCGAGGCGGGCAGCATGGCTGGCAGACTGTGCTGCCAACAGCAATGCTTTCCAGTCCAGAGAGGAGATGATGCTGTGTCGGGTGCCACAGCGACCCCTGTGAAGGACCAGAGTTTGACCTCCCCAGGTTGTAGACACAATGTACAGTATGAGGCTACCAGTAGACAGGCAATGCCATCATAAGGATAGAAGTAACAGTCAGAAAAAAAACTTGAAGAAAATCCCAGGTCAGTCTGTAGGACTACTTCAGTACACATGTGCCCCAGTCCATGGAGCGTGCTGCAGAGTTTGGATCTTAGAATGCAAAGCCAGCCACAAGGGTCAGACCATGGAGAACTGGAAGCAGCAAGGTTAGTGGGTGATGGGGCTTGGTTGTCTGTGGCTGGAACGGCTGATGCATGCCAGGGTGGGGGACAATCTTCCCCACTCCAAAATGGCTGGCTGATGTATTTCTTCAAATCTTCAGCAACTCACCTTGATATAATCCTCCGAGGAATACAGGTATTTGTCGATCTGTGTCAAACCTCCATCCACATCCCAAAGGAGGATCATTCCCAGGGAGGCTGCAGCACTCAGCATACCTTAAGAAGGAGAGAGAGAGAGGTACAATAGCATTAGACACCAGAAGAATCTATACCACGCACCAAGAATTGACAAGAACAACTTTTATACTGGTTTGGTCATTCTGGCTCAGAGGCTGAAATCTACACTTAAATGTTCACTGCAGGTCTTTTACTTTGGGAGGGTCCTTCCCCAGTGTCCAGAACAACCTAGTCCTTAGTCAACCACCGGATTTGAGAAGAAAATAGCCCATCTCATTTTTCCTGCCATATCACTACTAACTCATTAAAGGCTGAGATGCAGTAAAGCACAGAGAGGTCAAGTGACCTGTTCAAGGCCACACAATGAATTAATGGTTGTGGCAGGATTGGACCCTTGACCTCCCATTTTACAGTTTTTATTTTTTTTTTTATATATATTTCTTTTTTCCCCGCCTGTTGTCCCACTGGAGTCACACCATCAGGAGTTTCCCATTAAGCCTGTCCCTGCCAGTGCCTTCCTCATCAGTCTCTGGTCCCTCCATCTGGCCTCAGATACCCCCCAGGCGCAGTTAGGGTGGGAGGCAGACACCCGAATCTTACTTGTCACATCAGGGTCCGAAGCTGCAGGCAGGCATCGGCACCCAGCTCGACACTCTGTCTTCCCAGCTCCAGTGGGTTTTTTTCCCACGTTCCTGTGAGACGCTGCGGGCCCACAGATCAAGGCGCCAAGCACCAACATCGGCAACGTCCCTCCCCCTCCTTTCCTCGAAGGAGTAGCCTCTGAGGCTGATTGGTTGCTGGCCTACACCCTCGACCAATCAAGCCGAGACACCAGCTTGCCATCGCGCCCCCAGCCTCTGCCAGGGGTCGCCGCATGAGAAGGCGAGCTGTCAGACGCTCCAGCCTATCTCCCCCCCAGCCAACCCCCGGATGCCTGAGCTCGCTTCCGAACCCGGGTCGCCGGTGTGGTGGGAGGTGTGGCGTCCAGCGCCTCAACCCTCAGTGCCACCATGACCAGCTCCCATTTTACAGTTCTGCTACCTATCCACTAGGCTACAATGCTGCTCAAGCGAAGTCAGTTCTGAAGAATGCAAGGTTTTTGAAACACAATGTTAGACCTTGTCTACACCAGACTTCATAATACTCTAGTGACATCACAATCATTTCCACAGGAACCATGCTGTAAAGTCCCAAATGAGATATCGGATGCAGAAGAATAGACAAGGTGAAGTCTGAGGGACACTAATTCTAGTTTTCAAGCTAATATGAATGGTTATAAAGAAAAAGAGGAGAACTAAACACAAGGAAATAACAAATAAGTTGAAATGTGCCAAACATTACTTCTTTACAAACCATCTCTTGATATTTTAGGGGTTTATGTTAAAGTGTTTAATGGACCAATAATAATTCAATGTAAAAAGCTATGGGAGGGGCCACTGTGTTCCAGCAGCAGCGCATTACACTGCTGTGCAGGCAAACAAATTTCAGATACAGCACATTCTGCCATGGTGCTCCTCGCTGGTTCACGGTACATGTTTCCGGGCGCGGGGAGGAGCACAGGTATGTGAGCCCACTGCAGCAGGTATATGGGCGATACAGGAGGGCACAAGATAAAATTGCAAGCTGGAGGAAAATGGTGTCCAATAGGATGATAGCACCAGTATGATCAGGCCATGTGCCTGCCACCCTCTCTTAAGTCAGACTGTGCTCCAGTGGGGGCAGGCCGTGGCAGACCACAGGGGT
Source organism: Neoceratodus forsteri (assembly GCA_016271365.2). Taxonomy (NCBI): domain Eukaryota; kingdom Metazoa; phylum Chordata; order Ceratodontiformes; family Ceratodontidae; genus Neoceratodus; species Neoceratodus forsteri. Next base: position 819,732,826 of record CM028137.1, on the reverse strand, counting down.
AATGAGAGTAGAGGACAGAGTCTGGTGGCAGTTAGCAAGAGATAACAGTGAGGGTGCTACGCTAGAGAGCACAAACCAAATGAATTACAAACAAAAAAACAAATGAAATGAAAAATCCTTGAAAGACTGGGAATCCCACACAGGAGTCGGTGAGGGTGGGGGCAGGCATGTCACAGAAATTGGGAATCCACACAGGTGTTGTCATGGGGCCAGGTGTGTCACAGAAGTTGGGAATCCCATGCTAGAGTCAATTGGTTGGGGGCCAGCAGGTTTGCCACAGAGGCTGGAAGTCCCATGCTGCAGTCAGCTGGGGACCAAGTGTGTCGCGAAAACTGGGACTCCCATGGAGCTGGATGAAGGTCAGGTGTGTCACGGAAGAAAAAATTAATCATAGTAATTATGTTTCTTCCAGGGGATCGCTCAGTCTGCTTAACTAATGCAGTCAGCCTTCAGTGTTGAACTGCCACGGAGAGAATGGAATGTATGTAAATGATGGAACTCTCATTGGCTCATGCCAGTTTCAAACTGCTGCACTCTGAAGTGCTCAGATTCATTATGAAGCCTAACAAAGTGAAGGCACCCTAACTAACTACTTAACACCCTACCTGCTATGGGGGTCCCCACAGAATGGTCCCTGTAAGAGGGAACAACAATAATAAAACACAACTGGTTGATCCATAGAAACTTAAGAAAAGTAGTGGGACATATAGTGACCAGCAGGGATGCAAGACTACAGATCCCTTTTTTCTGGTTCTGGTAGGGAGGGAGGGTGGGAGCGTAAGCAGACTGAGTGACCCCTGGAAGAAACAATTACTATGGCGGTAATTTTTCATCAAACCCCAGGAATCACTCGGTCTGCTTAACTAATGCAGACTACCAAGCAGTAACTTTGGAGGTAGGGCAGAGAACCTATTTGGGGAAAAAGACTGCAGAACTGTTGTGCCAAACCTGTCAGCATTTCTGGACTGTATATCTAAGCAGCAGTGCTTGGTAAATGTGTGAACAGATTTCCATGTAGCTGCTTTGCAAATTTCCAGTAGGGGTATATCCCTTGCTGCAGCTACAGACAGCTGTGCCCCTGGTAGAATGTGCCCTGAGGCCCAGGGGTGGCTGCTTACCCACTTTGCTGTAACAGAACAGTATGCAGGTTTCTATCCAGCGTGCAATGGTCCTTCTACATGCTGGTTTACTGGTACCCACTTCCTCACAGGTGAGGAATAACTGGGTAACCTCTGGTCTGTAGGACTTGGTCCTATCCAGATAGTGGCAAAGTGCCCTCTTGACATCCAGGCTATGCAATTTCAGCTCCCCTAAGCTGGAGTTGGTAGTGAAAAAGACTGGCAATGTGACAGACAGGTTCAGATGGAAATCTGATACCACTTTAGGAAGGAATTTCCTATTAGTCCTGAGTACCACCTTATCCCTGTGGAAAGAAAGATGGTTCAAATCTGTGCACAAGGCCTGAAGCTTACTTACTCGCCTGGCCAAAGTAATGGCTACTAAGAAAAAAACAGCTTTCCAGGAAACATACTTTAAATCTACAGTTGCCATTTGCTCGAAGGGGGTTTTCCATCAGCCTGGCAATGCAGATGTTAAGATCCCAGGGAGCAGCAGGCCTTTACAGAACTTTCGAAAGACAGGATGATATCCCAGGGATCTGTCTTTACTAGCTCAGATGTAGATGGAGACTGCAGCCAGGTGCACCTTCAAAGTAGAAGGCCTAAGGCCTAGTGAATTTAAATGGGTCAGGTAATCCAAAAGGACAGACACCCCAGCAGTGGCAGGGTGCATATCCTTGTGGCCACGCCATATAGAGAACCTCTTCTATTTGGAAGCAGAAGTTTTCCCGGTTGAGGGTTTACGAGAACCCCTAAAGACAGTGAGGACCTATTCAGATATGTGTAAGTTGGCAAACTCCAAGTCTTCAAGAACCAAGCCCTGAGGCAAAGGGACTTGAGGCTGGGGTACAGTATCCTGCCCAGAGAGGCATTCAGCAGATTGTGCCTCTGAGGGAGGTGGATTGGCTGTGCCACTAACAAGACTAACAGGAGCAAGTACCATGGCTGTCTCGCCCAATCTGCAGCCACCAGGATCATAGCTGCTGGCTGGGACCTGAGTTTTATCAGGACCCTGAGAAAAGGAAGAAAGGCATAAAGAAATCTGCTTGACCAATCCAATGTCAGGGTATCCACTGGCACAGTCCCTTTGGCCGGAGGCCTGCAGAAGAACTGTGGCAGCTGGTGGTTGCCTGGGGAGACAAAGAGATCTATCTCTGGTGTGCCCCACCTTCTAAACACTGGTTGTAGCACCCATGTGTTTATGGACCACCTGTGATGGTTCTGGCTTATCCTGCTTAGGGAGTCTGCCAGAACATTGTCCTTGCCTGGTAGGTGGACGACAGACAGGGACATCTGCAGGGAGTAGGCGAGGCTCCAGACCTTCAAGGCTTCTGTGTATAGTAAGGTTGATCTGATGCTCCCTGCTTGCTGAGGTAAATACATGGCGGTGGTGTTGTCTATTCTGACCTGCACCACTTTGCCGTTTAGTTGAGGTGTAAATGCCTGAAGAGCTGTACACACTGCTCTGAGCACTAACAAGTTGATGTGCAGGAGTGATTCCTGAGGGGACCATGTACCACTGGCTGTGAGGTCAAGCATGTGTACCCCCCACCCCCACCCCAGTAGGGATGCATCTGTCGTGAGAACTAGTGACAGGGTTCTCCTTTCTGAAGGGGGTTACCCCTCTGAGATTTTGTCTGTCCATCCACCACTGCAGTGCCTGTATGAGAGTTTGCTAGACAGGTACCAACTTGGCCAGAGGATCCCTCCTTTGGGACCAGTGAGCCCTTAGGTGGAACTGAATGTCCCTCATCTGAAATCCTGATCCTGGCACTTTGGCTGTGGCCACGGCCATGTGGCCTAGTAGTTGCAGGAAATGTCTGGCTGGCCTGGGCCTGTTCAATATGAAGGTTCCTGCCAGTTGCACAATACTGCTTACCCTGTCTTGAGGGAGGAATGCCCTTCCTTGCAGGGTATCCAGCTTAACCACTATGAAGTCCAACACCTGGACCAGGTCTACCTGTGACTTCTGCGTATTCACCATAGAAACATAGACTTTGACGGCAGATAAGGACCGCTAGGCCCATCTAGTCTGCCCATTTCCCTACCTACAGGATAGGCCGCAGATCCTAGTTAACCAACAGCCTATTTCTTCCTACCCCCCCACAAGAATTGCCTTATGTCTGTCCCATGCATTCTTGAATTCTCCCACAGTTTTAGACCCCACACCTCCTCTGAAGGCTGTTCCATGCATCCACTACCTCTCTGTGAAATAATACTTCCTCACATTGCCCTGAACCGCCTCTCCTTCTATCTTTAAATTGTGTCCCCTTGTTCTTGCAAGTCTCTTTTCTGAAAGATGCTACCTCTTTGACTTTGTTGATTCCACAGAGGTACTTAAAAGTTTCTATCATGTCCCCCTCCCTTCTTTCCTCAAGGGTATACATGTTAAGTTCCTTTAGTCTCTCCTCATATGGCTCCTCTTGCAGACCCTGCACCATTTTAGTTGCCCTCCTCTGGACTGCCTCTATCCTGTCTATGTCCTTGCGGAGATGGAGTCTCCAGAACTGGATGCAGTACTCCAGATGGGGTCTCACCAACTGTCTGTACAGAGAGATAACAACTTCCTGTTTTCTGCTGATGATTCCTCTCCCTATACATCCCAGTATACCCCCAGCCCTCCCTACTGCCTTCTCACATTGCTTGCTAACCTTAAGGTCATCTGATATGATTACCCCCAGGTCCCTTTCCTTTTTTGTTGTTGTTCCTACCTCCCCACCCATTGTGTATTCTTCCCCTGGGTTCTTGTTTCCCAGGTGCATTATTTTGCACTTACCTAAGAAATTCCTGGGAGTTCTGGACTGGAGCCGGAGAATCTCTGGTGTGTTGAGGGGACTGTCCTACAACTAGCCAGTCGTCAGGATAAGGAAAAACTATGACTCCTTGCCTTCTCAGGTGAGCCACTACGACAGCTAGGCACTTTGTGAATGGCCTAACATTAGCCCCATGGGCAAAGAGCATGGCCGTGAACTGGTAGTGACCTAAGGGAAGTCTGAACCTCAAATACTTTCTGTGGCTGGGTCAGATTGGGATGTGGAAATAGGCGTCCTTAAGGTCCAAGGATGCCAGCCAGTCTCCCTGCTGGAAAGTGGGTATAATCATAGCCAGGGTGTTCCTTCTGAACTTTGGCTTTGTCACATGCTTGTTCAGGAGACTGAGCTCTAGTTCACTAAAAATACCACCAACAGCTTAATCTGGTTCAAGGTCAGTTGTCATCTGTATCCCCCTCCCCCGGGTCGTGCCTGAAAATAGGCAGGATTGTCTAGTGCACTTACCCAGTCAACAAAAGGTAAATAAATAAAAACAGTACTGGTCACCAGTCTGTTTTTCCTTTGTGTTAGGGAGTCTCTGCAGTGGAGCCCCTTGCCCCTCTGCAACAGGAGGACAGGTTCCACTGCTGTGATGTGCAATAGCTTGGCAACTTCCGTTTCCAGAAGCACCCTCTCTGATGGGGTTACTGGGGGAAACTGTCTGCTTCTTAGCTTGGTAAGTGTTTTGAAGCTTAGGGCAAGACCTTGGCTCACTACCTCCAGGATCCACTTGTCTGTGGTGATGGAGTGCCAAGCCTGGAGGAAGTGAGCCAGCCTGCAGCCTACTGGTGGGGGAAGGGACCTGCACGAACATGTCAGGGGTTCTGTTTGGGTTGAGCCTAGGCCTGGGGGGCAGGCTCTGCTGTCTAGCTGCCCTTCTGACCCTACCTCTGAAGTACCCCCGGTCTTCTGGTAGTCTGGCATTGCTTGGGCTTGGAAGAAAGTCCTGGAGTAGGAGCTCCTACCCCTACCTCCCCTGGTCTGTGACCTATAGGAAGTGGAGGCCCTATCCTTGGACGCATTACTTATGTAGATGGCCTTATATTCTTCTATTTTTTTCATGCAGGCCTCCTGTTTTGTCCCCAGAAAGAGTGTTATTCTCGCAAGGGAAATCCATAGCCTTAGCTTGGGTATCCTGAGAGAGGTTTGGGGCTCTAAGTCAGGCAAACCTCCTCATGGAGACTGAAAGGGCCATGAGCCTGGCAGCAGTGTCACTGGCATCCACTACCATATGGAACTCATATTTTGTGGCATCTGGTGCTGACCTGGCAGTCTCAGCCAGATCCAATGCCATCTCCCCCTGCATTTTGTCTGACATGGCCAAAACTGTGGTCCACAGGGCTTTTTGATACTGAACTGCATAAGCCATGTATAATTGGCTTGCCTGACAAGGAGTGAAGCTGCCATGCATCCTTTTTTCCCCCCATGGCATCATTTTTTTCTAGAATCTTTGTCAGGAGGGTGGGATGCCGAGGGCACCCTGGCCCTGTCATAGGCAGCCACCTGTACTACTCTCATGATCAGGGTGAGTGAATAAAAGTCAGCGTTAGATCTATCTGATAATTTTTATCCACATTTCTGTCCATCCCTGGCACAGACGTAAGGGTTTGCAGAATTTTTAATACTGCCTTCCTCAGGGGTTTATGGATGGGCAGTAGCAACCTTTTTGTGGGGGTGAGACTCATGTCTAGGAAGTCGGCTTACTCCTCATCCTTCACTGAATCCTGTATGGAGAGGTTGAGGGTATCTACCATCTGCTCTGGACCCCTGGGGAAGAACTGCTCCAGAGAGACTTCTGGGTCTATGGGTTCTCCCTCATGCTCTTCTTTCTCCTCCTCTGGTTCCTCATACAGATAAACCGGTTCCTGAGAAGCTGGAACTGAAGCGAGAACCAGAGTATCCGGTGGAGGAACTAAGGGACCGGCAGCCTGGAGGGCTTGCAAACTTGCAGAGCCTTGGCAGTTTCCTCAGCAGAGGGCATAGCCAGTGTACTCGCTGAGAGCTCCTTTGCTTTTTCAGTAGGAGGTGCAGTGGTATGCTTTTCTTTACGTTTTTTCTTAGCCAGAACCGGTTCCAAGGCTGGTTCCACTGGTCTTTTTGTTTTAGTTGAGTCAGTTTTGTTGGTGGATTTTTCCACCGGTTCCTTGCTCTTATTTTTTAAGACAAAAAAGGTTCCTCTAAAAACTTAAGTGAAGATGCCGAGGTGGCCATCTCCTCCAACTATGTGGCCCTTTTCTTAAGTGTTCTGGGTCAGAAAGTTTTACAGATGTTTTAGTTAACAAAACTATGACTAGTTCCCAGACAGGAAATACACAAATCGTGCCTATCCATTTTGGCAACTAAATGTCCACAACCAGAACATTTTTTAAACCTAGTTGGTCCTGTCAGTTTCTTTTTTGTAGGTGTTTCTGACATTAGTGTCAGGAACAACAAACCTATATTCAAAATGAAAGTACGGTTCCCCAAGTGTGATAAAGCCACTCTTTTTTTTTTTTTTTAAAGCGGTCTTTTTCCCCCAAGGAGGTTATTCAGAGGGAACCGACCGAAGTGCTCGGTTCCTGACAGGAAAGGAACTGGGCGAAAAGTAAATAAACTACAATAAAGAACAAAATGTAATGGTCCTGAAAGGGAACCAAGAATAAATAGTAACTAAACAAAAAAGGTGGTAAAATTTACCACAGAAACACTGGTTCACCACAGTTACGCGGAACCATGAAGTACCACCGTAATGCAAAACAAAACCCTACCAAAACTCCCTTAATACCTGAAATTAGGGCTGCAATCTTAAAATAAAAGTAAAACACTGACATTCTATGTAAATAAAAGATTTATCAAAGCCATGACGCCGGGTGATGGGGGGATCACCTGGGACGCTGGCAACCAAGCCTGGGATGACAGGAGCGGAGGCCGGCAGGGAAGGCTCAAAAGTGTCCCCTGGACACTCTCCTGGGAGGGGGCAAGAATGCACCACCCTTTGGCAGCTCCTGGCGGCTGGTTTCGACATTACGCTTTGCAGTGTAAGTAACCACACGGCGCATGCCCGATCACGCCAGGATGCTGCAGTGTGCATTCCAGTGGGCGGGGGAATAAAAAAAAAAAAGAGAGAAAATGGCCATCTAAACCACCCGGATGATGGTGGTTCACCCTGTCACCACAAAGCCTAGGATGCCCGTGCTGGGCCCTCGCTGCCGCCGGCGAGGACTGAAGAAAGTGCCTATGGGCACCAGACAGTCTCCCCTCCTGATCCCCATCATGGGAGGGGGCACCCCCCCCCCCCGGCGAAGGGATACATCAGGTTAGTCGAGGGGGAGCAGCATGTTATGGAGCAGTGGACAGTGATTGGGAGAAGCAGTGCACAGGGCTTGACTGCCCAAAGGAGTGGGCGACTAGGTTGGTGAGGGAATAAATAGATAATACAAAAAAAAAAAAAAGATTTATCAAAGGAGTTGAGGAGAGCACTCAGAGGCATCTGAACTGGCAGGCGAAGAAATGAATCTGAGCATTTCAGAGTGCAGCAAGTACCAGGGGCAGCAGTTTGAATTTGGCATGAGCCAATGAAAGTCCCATCATTTACATACATTCCATTCTCTCCGTGACAGTTCAACACTGAAGACTGACTGCATTAGTTAAGCAGACAGGGATTCCTGGGGTTTGAAAGAACAGTTCCGTAAGAACTTACGTAACAGTAGATCTTCGCAAGAATCTCCTCCATTAAGTTACACCTCTGGAACTGTAAGCAGTCAGCGTCAAGACAATACGGAAACTTTTTGCTAGCTGGAGGCCGCTCACAATGACGTGCAGTGCTGACACTTATATAACATGGACAGCCCTATCACTCCTCAGTTTCCCTTCCAGAGATTAGCCTCACAGGGCCTCTAATTGTGAGGAACCAGGAGACTGTACCAGTACCGGGTATGCAAGGCGAGGCATGGGACTGGAAACAAGATGCATGGCGTAGGGCTTTAGGCACAGCACCTAATATAACTGTAAAGGAAATCGAAAAGGAGGAAGGAGAGAGGGTACTGCATGGCCTAATGGATACGATTCTCTTGAAGATCAACTGTTACAAGTTCTTACGTAACTGTTCTATCTTCATCGAGAACATCTTCTCCATTAGGCCACACCTTTTGAACAACTTCCAAGCTGTATAAAGCAACGGAGAATATAACACAGTTTATATGTGATTTTTTGAAATAGCAACTAGAGTTGCTAGGAGCACCTATCTCTAACTGCAGTCCTGAGCTTGATAATCGTCCTAAATACACTGGATGTAGCATATTGTTGAAATTATACTATTGCTATATGTGAGCCCTGCTTTGCAGCAGGAAGAGGGCGTGTAGTGCAGCTTGTGTGAACTCCAAATCGCCTTTTATTTGTAATATTTTTAACTGTGGGGGAATATACACTAACATTGATCTCTGCCTTTTTTAGGCTACTCATACTGTTGCATGATGGGCTTTTCTTTAAAAGTCCATTACTGTCTTTGCCTCGCTACAGGACTTCGTTCCCATCCGGGTCCTGGACAGTACTTAAGTCTGTCCAGCGGCGAGCAAGCGCGCGCAGAGACACGTGCATCTGCGCATGGCTGCTGGGACACCGGGGATAAAGGACAGGATCAGTAAGTTTGATAGTTTGGTTTCTTTATTGTCTACCTTTGAATATTTTAAAGTAACTTACACCCCTTTTTTTTTTGTCTGTTTAGTTATTTAACCAGGGGAGACACACTGAGCTAAAAGTGTATTTTTTTTTTTTTTACAGGCGCAACCTGGGAGCACAGGGAAGTTAAGTGACTTGCTCAGGGTCACACAGTATGCAAGTGGAAGCTGTGAGATTCAGACCCAGGTCTGATCTGCCAGATGTCGCCAGATTTGCAGCTCAGAGCCTTAAACCACTGCGCTATACTGCCTCAAACAGTCAAAACATGGACGGTGCAAGCAATTATTGCTCGTCCTGCTTGATGTTTGCTATGGGTCCTCGGAATATTGATTATGTATGCAGTAAATGCTTAATGATTGAAACCCCGCACGAGGAAATTAACCGCTTATTGGCCTCCTCAGTTGTTAGTCCCGAGATTGAGGCATTAGAGGAGTATATTGACTCTATGCTAGGTCAATCTCTATCCTCGAGTCCTTCATTATCTGCTTCATTGCCACTTACTTCAAAGTGTAATGTTCCCAACATTTCTCCATCTCCTGTTTCGCCCTCAGAGGATCTAGGAAATTGGGCTGTAGTAACTAAGGGCAGAACAAAAACGCAAGGGAGGGCAAATAGGTTATAATGAACCACCATTATCCTTATCTAATAAATTTGATGTTCTTAAGCATGATACTGTTGTCTTTCCCCATGTCGATTCTTTAACTGTTACTCAGGGGAGCTTATCAGTTATTAGTCCCCCTCTTAAAAGTACAGTAAGTAAAGCTACAAATTCATTTTCCAAGTTAAAAAATTCCCAACTTAACCTAAGTGATCAAATTAATGGATCTGTTACATCTTTACTCCCTCCTAGTAATATGGATTTCCATCTTCCACCTAAACAAATTTTTGTTACTGATGACTCCATTATCAAGCACTTGGATCGACCTATATGTAATGTGGATAAATTTAATCACACTTGTTCTAGTTTAAGAGGTGCTAGAGTCTCTGACATTACTTCTGTAGCTAAAGATATATTAGTGGGGGCCGGCGGAAATCCATTGTTTGTAATACATGCCGGAACTAATGATGTAAACAGAACCAGCCTCGATGAGCTTAAGCAGGACATCATTGCATTCAATAATGTATTGGCTGAAAAAGACAGCCTTGTATGTTTTTCGGAGATTCTTCCTGTCCCTAGAGCTACTAATGCCATCAATACTAAAATTAAAGCCTTTAATGATTGGCTGAGACAATGGTGCCTCCAGCAGGGCATTTTATGTATTGCACATTGGGAAACTGTTTATCTAAAAAACTCATTGTTTTGCTGGGATGGACTCCATCTTAGTCACAGGGGAAGTACACTACTGGGGAGAAGTGTTAACACAGCCATTAATAAACTTTTAAACTAAGAACTGGGGGTGAGGACAGGAATATGTCCTGTTCTCTAAAAAGGCCTAATACCGATCCCTTTGAGTGCGAGGTTCTTTCTCTTAATGCTGGTTAAAATGGGAGAACTTGAGGCTAAGTGTATTTCGAATAAATACGGACTTATCTCAATTACTGAAACCTGGTGGGACCCTGATACCACCTGGATACGACATCTTCCCAGGTACAAGTTATATCATAAGGATCGACAAGGCGAGGATGGGGGAGGGGTTTGTCTATATGTTAGGGATAATATAGCTTCATTCCAACTTTCCCTTACTAGTAATACTGAATCCATTTGGGTGAATATTCAGTTTAAGGGACAACCCCAACTGTTGGTTGGGACATGCTAGAGGCCCCCCATCATCTAACTTGGACTACTCCTTACGTTTACATAAAGAAATTTCCGATATGGCCTCCAAAGGTAATATCCTTGTTCTGGGAGATTCTAATATGCCCTCTATAAACTGGACTTCCTTAATTGGTAGTACTCAGGCCGAAGAAGATTTAGTTGCGCTCATTGTAGATATGGGCCTTGAACAAATTATAAGTGAACCAACCCCTGGAGACAATATATTGGATTTAGTTATTACTAATATAGGTAGTTCCATATCTATTATTTCAGTTGGCGTCCACTTGGGATCTAGTGACCATTATTCAATTTCTTTTTTCTTGTTATTTTCTCAACATAGCTTGAAATTTTCAGAATTTAAAAACTATAATATTGCTAACTTTAGCACTATTAATTATCAACTAAATTCCATTTATTGGGATGTAATATTATCTCCTCTGTCTCTGAAGGAATCCTGGGAATATTTGAAATCTTCTATTTACTATCTGGAAGATTTATTTGTCCCCACCATAAAAAAGTATAAAAAGAAGGGGAAGATTCCCTTGTGGTTTAATAAAATTAACAAATCCTTAATTAAAAATAAACAAAGGCTTTTTTTCTCGTGTCAAAAGGAGAGAGGAAGAAGCCAAAGAATTATTAATTACCAAATATAGGAAAATTCTAAAACTTTTAAAACAAGCGATCTTACAATCCAAAAATAAACTGGAATTTCGTTTGGCTCATTCCAAAGATAGCTATAAATCACTATTGTCCTATAATAACAATAAGAAAATGAATAGATCTATGGGACCCCCATTTGTAAACAACTCTATTATTGCTACTGACAGGGATATAGCCGATACATTCAATAAACAGTTTTGTTCAGTTTTTACTGAAAAAAGAAGTCCCTAAACTTTTTAAGCAAACAGTCAACAACACTCCCCTCTATACCATTACTGAGGATGACACCCTAGAAGCTATTCTTTCCCTAAATTCTTCCTCTAGCCCAGGACCAGATAATATTAATCCAAGATTTCTACTTGAAACAGCTGCAGCTATCTCCAAACCCCTGACCCTTATTTTTAATAAATCCTTACTTGAAGGAACTATCCCTCACAACTGGGCATCAGCCACAGTTATTCTTATTTTTAAGAAAGGCAACCATTCTAAGCCTGAAAACTACCGTCCGATAAGTTTAACTTCAGTTATAAGCAAACTAATGGAGAGAATTATTAAAATACTGGAAAATTAATCCTTAACAAATAACATATAATACTCAGCATGGATTCATACAAGGGTTTTCTTGTACTACTAACTTAGTAGCCTTTTATAATTATTTAAGTACAGGACTAGATAACGGTATTCCCATGGATGTAATCCTTCTCGACTACAGCAGAGCATTTGATAAAGTCCCCCATGACATCTTGCTTGACAAAATGGTAAAACTGGGATTTTCACAATTTATAATCAATTGGGTATCAGGTTGGTTAAATAACAGACAACAACAAGTCAAAATAAATGGCTTGCTTTCCCAAGTTCAGAACATGACCAGTGGGCTTCCACAGGGTTCTGTGTTGGGACCAACATTGTTTAATATTTTTATTAATGATTTGCAGATAAGCTCCGACAATCTTCTTTCAAAATTCGTGGATGACACTAAGCTAGGAGGGACTGTTTACACAATACTAAATAGGTAATCTATTAATAACAGCTCACAGCCCCGAGGAACGGAGGTCGAGAGGGCGCTCCACAGCCCTCCCCCCCCGGCTCTCTTCCGATACCCGGAACCCCGAGGAGCGGAGGTCGAGAGGGTGCTCCACAGCCCTCACCCCAGCCCATCGCAAGGAGAACTGAACCCAGGGAAAGGCTGCAAGCTCACAGCCCTGAGGAACGGAGGTTGAGAGGGCTATCCACGGCCCTCCCCCACCCCCCCGCTCTCTTCCAATACCCGGACCCCCGAGAAGCGGAGGTCGAGAGGGTGCTCCACAGCCCTCCCCCCAGCCCATCGCAAGGAGGATTGAACCCAGGGAAAGGCTGCAAGCTCACAGTCCCGAGGAACGGAGGTCGAGAGGGCGCTCCACGGCCCTCCCCCACCCCTCCGGCTCTTCCAATACCCGGACCCCCGAGAAGCGGAGGTTGAAAGGGTGCTCCACAGCCCTTCCCCCAGCCCATCGCAAGGAGAATTGAACGCAGGGAAAGGCTGCAAGCTCACAGCCCCGAGGAACAGAGGTCAAGAGGCGCTCCACGGCCCTCCCCACCCCCGGTTCTCTTCCAATACCCGGACCCCTGAGAAGCGGAGGTTTCAGAGGGTGCTCCATGGCCCCTCCCCAGCCCATCACAAGGAGAACTGAACCAGGGAAAGGCTGCAAGCTCACAGCCCAGAGGAACAGAGGTCGAGGGCGCCTTAGGCCCTCCCCACCCTCCCTGCTCTTCATACCTGACCCCGGCTGGAGGCTTCCAGAGGGTGCCCACGCCTCCCCCAGCCCATCGCAAGGAGAATTGAACCCAGGGAAAGGCTGCAAGGTAAATTCTGGACATTCCTACCATTTTGCAGGGACGAGTGCGTTCACTCGGTGCTGCCCTTTGTGCTGCTTGTTCACGTTGGCGCCCTTTTTCAAACGAGGACAAACTGAAGTGGACCAGTAGCGCATGGGGAATAGCCCTCCTGCAGCCCGCACTGCTGCTTCTGTCGGTGTAGACATGGAGATAGTTTTTATTTTTATCCGTTATGCCTAACTTTGCCTAAAATCAGGGGCCTGATACAGATCCCTCAACTGCATAAAGTACTCCCCTTTAAGGCAATACATGCGGTAAAGCCAGGATAAAGTGCCAGCCACTGAGGGGAAACGTGGGGCTTTAAAGTCTGTCTTCACTTAAATTTGGGGTTTGAAGTCGGTCCTCTTTTATTATACTCTGTTGCCTGCTGCCATCTGGGAGGGAAGGAGGGACTGTTTTTAATCACTTGTCGAGCACGGTCTCTAATGTACCTGCTGCCTCTGGGAGGGAGGGACAACCACCTAATTCAGCAGTCTTTTGGGTGTTATGTGGGGATTCTTAGCCTGATTTACTTCCAGTAATTTACTCTGCAAAGCTCGCTTAAAAACCTAGTACTGTGTGCATTGTTTGACTCACACTGCAAAGCGTACTTAACCTGGTGCCTGTGTGCGTTGTTTGGCTGGGATTCCTACAGGATATTAACTGCCTGCACTTGCCATAGCCAGCTGCCCTTACTGAACACCACACACACGTCTACAGACCCTAAGCCTCCACACCTAATCTAGCCCTTCCCTTCCCCCCTCCTGCTAGCCTATTTATTTCAATCCTCTCTCCCTTTGTCTCCAAAGCCCACAGCCCCGAGGAACGGAGGTCGAGAGGCGCCCACAGCCCCACCCCCCGGCTCTCTTCCGATACCTGACCCCGAAAGCCGGAGGTTGAGAGGGTGCTCCATGGCCCTCCCCCCAGCCCATCGCAAGGAGAACTGAACCCAGGGAAAGGCTGCAAGGTAAATTCTGGACATTCCTACCGTTTTGCAGGGACGAGTGCGTTCACTCGGTGCTGCCCTTTGTGCTGCTTGTGCACGTTGGCACCCTTTTTCAAACGAGGACAAACTGAAGTGAACCAGTAGTGCGTGGGGAATAGCCCTCCTGTTGCCCGTGCTGCTGCTTCTGTCGGTGTAGCCCCGCCGAATGCTCTGCGTTCGGCTCCCCACCGCCCCCACCACCACCCTTGGTCGGCTCTGCCTTAAATAGGCTGAAAGTGATCACATGGGCTGAGAATTCCACCACTAGGGGCAGACCTAGCAATCTCAAGCTCCTACCCGAGTGCACAGACTATTGATAAACCAGGAAAAAAAAAAAGTCATACCTCAGCAGGCTTGAGCACAGACCTTATTAAATTCTGGTCACTATAGCCACCCTATATTCCCACCCCCAAGCGCTGCCTGACTACTAAGCCATTGCTGCCCCCTCCACCCCCCCCAATCGGGCCCTCCAGGAATGGAACTGCCACTCCCAAGCAGGATGGCCTCCTACCCCCTCAACTCACCCACCTCATGGCTATCCACCAAGGCTAAATATTGCCCACCTAAACGTCCGCAGTCGCCTACACAACCTTACTGAGCTCGCTGCCTGGGTTGCCCATTACAACCCGGACATACTGGGTATCATAGAAACTTGGCTGAAACCTCACACTCCTGATACTATGTACTCCCTACCAGGGTACAGTCACATTAGAAGTGATCGTGGGGGGAACAAACGCGGTGGTGGGGTGCTACTTTACTATAAAGCGCACCTCAATGTGTCTGCAGTAGATCCCCCTTCCCCACCCACCCCGACATGTGAGTTCCTGCACGCCGTTCTTCTGCTCGGGCTCACCAAGAAAATTCACTTGATCTGCTGCTACAGCCCTCCTAGAGGCGGCATACCTGGGCTCTCCTCTCTCCTGCACAATGTTAGCGAGAGGGTGGGCACAAGTGAAGTCATCATCATAGGCGACTTCAACCTTAAATGGTTAGGTTTAGACTCGAAGTCATATGGGTCACTGCTCTCAGACCTTGCACTGAGCCAGCTTATCACCGAACCCACTAGGCCCTCCCCCCGGGGGGGGGGGGCGCAAAAGGACACTGATCGACTGGGTCCTGACCAATAGACCGGACAGGGTCACATCCTCGGGCATCCTACCTGATGCCATCTCGGACCATTCACCCATCTTTTGTACTTGGGGTATCTCCCAGGCGAAAAATACCTGGTAAAGTGATTCAAATGAGGGACTTCTCAAAATTCCATCTGCCCAACTTCCTTACTGACCTCAGATCGACCGACTGGTCCGGGGTCACCGCCTCACTGGACCCGGATAAAGCACTGGGTGCATTCTTAGCCAAATACATCCCAGTGCAGAACAAACATGCCCCTCTTACGAAAAGGAGAGTGCGGGGCACCGTTACGAAATGGCTTCACGGGGGCCTATTCCCTCTAATGAAGCTCAGGGACAAATGTTGGGGAACCTACAAAGCCTCCCAAAGCCCTGATGACCTCACTGCCTACAGGCACCTCAGAAACACCTGTAAGAAAGCCATCAGATCAGCCAAAAGCGAGTACTGCCGAACCGTCCTACTCGCCTCAGCCAGCAACCCGAGGAGCTTCTGGCAGAACATTAGGAGTGCAGTGGGGAGCTCTGCTCGAGTGCAAGTCACGGACTTACTAATTGACGGGGTTAGCTGCAACAGTCCACGCACTATCGCTAATACCTTTAACGCAATGTTCACTGAACAGCACCCCCCTTCCCTCTGCTCCCGGCGTATCCATGTCCCCAATCGCTCAACCGCCGGAACCCCACTCCGCAAGCACCTCTCAACCCAGACCACAGTCCCGAACCTCCTTCTTCCTTCAACAAGTATGCACCGCTGAGACTCAGAGGCTGCTTGCCAGCCTCTCCCCTCACACTGGCGCAGGGCATGATAACCTGGAGCCCAAACTGCTCAGGTTGGGCGCCCACCTCCTTGCCCCGCCCTTAACACATATCTTCAACTCCTCCTTAACAACCGGTGTCATCCCTGATATCTGGAAAGTAGCCAAGGTTACCCCTGTTCTCAAACATGGTAACCCCAAAGACCCCTCCAACTACCGGCCTATTGCCATTATGTCGGCCGACTCCAAACTCCTAGAGAAAGTTGTGGCCTCTCAGTTAACCGAGTACCTGCAGGTACACAACCTTCTCTCCCGGCCCAGCATGGGTTTAGGAAGGGCACAGTACAGCCACCGCCTCGCTGTAGTCACCTCTGCATATCAGGACAGCTCACAACCAGGGCAACCTCACAGGCGCGCGATCTTCGTGGATCTCTCCAAGGCCTTTGACAGGGCTGATCACTCCCTCCTCAGCTCCACCCTTCTCTCCCTCGGACTCTCTAACCCTGCCTATGCCTGGTTCCTCAATTACCTTAGTGGTAGGAAGCAATACACCAACTTTAACCAGACCCATTCCCATCTCTCATCTGTCGACTGCGGGGTCCCTCAGGGGTCCATCCTCAGTCCGACACTCTTCTCCCTCTTCGTCAATGAACCGCTGTCCGTCCCCACCCATGGGCTAGCCACCTTATACGCAGACGACCTTGTCATCTACATAGTGATCGCGACATTGGCTCCATCAATTCCTTACTAAACTCCGACTTCAAGCGGATCCAATCCTGGCTGGCTGAACACAAGCTCACCACCAACCTTAAGAAAACCCAGGCCATGCTTTTTGACTCCCTGAGCAGAACTAAATCCTGCCCCGCCCCCCTTCTAATCCTTGGGGCCGATGGCTCGCACCTGCAGACAGTTCCGTAGTCAAGTATCTCGGCATCACTCTGGACCCCCAGCTGGACCTCTCCCTATACATCCGAAACATCTGCAAGGCCACAAATGCTAAACTTGGACTCACCTACAAAGCCAAACCTGCCTCACCCCGGCTGCCCGGGTGGCTCTAGCTAGAGGGTTCTCCTCCCTCCCTCTGCTACGGACTGGTGACCTTTGCCCCGTACCAAAATCCATCCTCTTGAAATGGGATATGGCCTACAACAGCATCTGCTGGTTCAGCTTTCTGCCCCTCCCCTCACACACCGGTGCGACCTCTACGCCCGCCTCGAGTGGCTCCCTCCAGAGAAGCACTGCACCTTCGTAGTAGGTAACTTCATAGACAACATCGTCAGATCAGCCACCCCTGCTGCCCTTGCCCTTCCCCTCAACCCTGACCCCTCTACCTACCATCTTGGATCCAGAGCAGCACTCAACCGCCCAGTCCATAGGACACGCACTCTTGCGGGGGAATCGGGCTTTCACCCACTATGCCCCGAAATTGTGGAACTCATTACCAGCCCTAGCACGGTCTACCCCCTCCCATACTGGATTTAAAACTTCCCTTTGGAACTTCCTGAAGGGCCCCTCCATTTGCCCCTGCACCTCATAGTCTTGCCCCACTCTATGCTGACATGGGGGGCCTCTGTGCCCTCCAGGCCCACCGCACTTACTCCCCTGATAACCTGGTCAAGCTTCGACAGACTGGATCACTCTTACTGGTATCGTCTGCTCTCCCTTTGCAGGCAAACTTGACTAACTCACTGCCTATGTATGCCCTAGCTCTTATCTCTCCCAGGTCATCTGTAACCACCCCCGGGCCCATGTGTTTTTTACTGAATGTCACCATGCTGTGTATTCTGATATTTCACTGTATGCAAAAGTTGTATTAGTCACTTCACTGTATGTAAAACTGTACTGTCACTGTACCTGTGAAACTCAAGTCTGTAACTCTCCCAGGTCGCACCCGAAAATAGAATGTCAACACTATGTATTCTGATATTTCACTGTATGGAAAAGTTGTGTTAGTCACTTCACTGTATGTAAAAAATTGTATTGGCACTGTACCTGTAAAAACTCAAGTCTGTAACTCTCCCGGGTCGCACCTGAAAATAGGCACTTGGATGTCTAGTGTGACTTACCCGGTAAACAAAAGCAAATAAATAATTTAAAAACTATTGCAGTATGGTCAGACTAACAAAATGACACTTAATTCAGATAAGTGTCATGTATTATATTTTGGAAAGAATAACCCTAAACAAATGTATTTTTTAAATAATATTCCTCTTCATGTGTCACTAGTTGAGCGTGATATACAGGTTACTCACCTGTAACAGGAGTTCTAGGAATGGTATATGTTGTTCATCCACACTTATTGGCAGGTATCCTTGCCGCTTTAAATCTTCCCGGGAGGTCTTCAAGCTTGCTCCTCCCACCCCACCGGGTGGTATAACTCGGCCCGCCCATGGCGCCAGATCTGGCCGCTGGAAGCTCAGGTTGTGCGTCGCTCGTGGAGGCTCAGGGTCGGGTGGATGAAGCAACAGGCGCATTCCTAGAACTCCTGTTGCTACAGGTGAGTAACCTGTATTTCTAGGGACAGGATATGTTGTTCATCCACACTTATTGGCAGACTCTAGCAGTTCTCCGGGAGGAGGGAGGCAAGACGACACCCCAATACTTACTTGGGAAAGGAGAGACTGGAGAACCGAGGGCCCAAAACCAGCATCCCAGGTGACTCAAGGTCGATGTGGTAATGGGTAATGAAGGTGTTTGCTGACTTCCAGGTAGCAGCCCTGCAGATTTCCTGCATAGGACGTCCCCTGAAAGCAGCCACCGTTGTAGGCAGTATGGCGGTAGAATGAGCTCTTATCCTCTGGGAGGCTCCATGCCCCAACTTACAGCAGAGATCTATGCAGGAGGTTACCCACCTGCTTATCGTCCGCTCAGGCTGCAGGTCTGCCAGATCGCGGCTTCAGCGTAGGTGACAAACAGCTAGGCAACCTCTCCCGAATTTCAGCCGCGCTCCTTATAATAAGCGGCGCCTTCAGGGTCAGAGTATGGAGCCTATATTCGCCTCCCCGAGGTGTGATTGGGGTAGAACACCGCAGAGTCAACACCTGGTTAAGGTGAAACTCACACCACCTTCGAAGGAATTTCGGTGGGAAGCGAGGACAACCCTTGTCCCTGTGGAAGACCAGGTAAGGGAGACCATGGAAAGCGCCTGGAGCTCTCCCATCTTCTGGCTGGACGGATAGCCACCAAGAAGGCGGTCTTCACGACAGGTGAGAGAGAGCACACCTGCATAGGTTCGAATGGCTTGCCCATGAGCTTTGCCAGTACCAGCAGTAGATCCCACTGGAGGTGGGGGTTCCCGACTGAGGGAAATGTGATCAAGGCCTTTGAAAAAGCGCCAGACCACCTTCTCCTGCGCACGACTGCTTCCCGCCCGCGCCGTAAGCAGAGATGGCTGCCAGGTGCAACCCTTAGGGTCGCCGACCTAAGCCCTTGACTGGAAAGGGACCATAAATAGTCCAAGATGCTTGCCAAGGAACAGGAGGAAGGGTCCAAGCCCTTGCCCTGACACCAAATGGAAAACCTTTTCCATTTGAAGGCATAGCATTTTCTGGTCGACTCCTTACGGGACGCCTCAACTACATTGAGGACCTCGTCGGAAAGACCCAAGGCCTGGAACTCTAGCCTAGGAACCAGGCCGCCAGGTGCAGGGATTGAAGGTCCGGATGGAACACCTTCCCTGACTGACTGAGAGGCAGGTCCGGCGAGCTGGAAGCTGCCGCGAATCCTGGAGCTGAGACTGAGGAGATCTGGTACCAGAACTGGCGAGGCCAGTCTGGGCTATCAGATCACCTGCGCCTTGTCCCTCCTCGCCTTTGAGAAGCACCTTGTGGATCAAGGGAAATGGGGAAAGGCGTAAAGAGGTCTCGGTCCACTGCCTCGAGAAGGCATCCCCTGCAGCGAGCCCTGCTGAGGGGGCGGCATGGAACAGACTCAGCTTCGCTCTCCCTGGAGGCAAACAGGTCCACCTGAGGTGTGCCCCAATGGGAGAACAGATGCTGTACTACTCCTGCAGAGACCACTGTGGATGCAGCCCCTATCCGCTCAGGGCATCGGCCAGGGTGTTGGAGGCTCCTGCCACATGAATGGCTAGGAGATCCGCCTCCAGGCTGCGCACGAGTGACCAAATGCGGAGAGCTTCCTTGCATAGAAGCATGGAGCGCGTCCCGCCTTGGCGGTTTAGATAGTACATGGTCGTGGTATTGTCCGTCTGGACTCGGACCACTTGACCCCGGAGGAACGGAGCAAAGGCGGTGAGAGCTAGGCGGACCGCTCGGAGCTCCAGCAGGTTGATGTGGCATCGGGACTCCCGCGGGGACCAGAGGCCATGAGCCCGTGTTCCCCCAGATGGGCACCCCAACCCATCAGAGAGGCATCGGGTCGATAGAGAGACCGTCGCTCGGGCGGACTTAACGGGATGCCCTCCTGCAAATGATCTGGAACGGTCCACCACTGGAGAGCGTTCCACATCCCCTGTGTCACCGACACAAGCTGGTCCAAAGGATCGCAGCGTTGTGACCACTGGCTGGCCAGTCCCCACTGAAGGGGACGCATGCTCCAGCGGGCCCAACGGACCACGCTGGTGCAGGCCGCCATGAGACCCAGGAGGCGCAGGAAGTCCCGGGGAGGCGAATTGCCCAACCAGAAATGATCGGAAAAGGAGGAAAGAACCTGGCCCTGTCCGCCGGAGCCGCGCCTGGCTCAAGAGAGTCGAGCTGCGCCCGATGAATAGAATCACCTGCCTGCTCGAGTTCCACTTGGCCTCGCTGATAAGGAGGCCCAGTTGAGAGCAGACCTGGAGGGCCAGATCTCTGGACCACTCCGCCTCCTTCCTGGAGGGAGCTGCTATCAGCCAGTCGTCCAGGTAAGGGTACACCGGGACCCTCAAGGCCGCAGAATGCTGTCACCACTGCCATGCATTTGGTGAAGACCCTGGGAGCTGAGACAAGCTGAAGGGCATGGCTTGGAATCAAGAGGGATCCTTCCGCTCGAAGCGAAGGAATCTCTGGTGAGATATGATGGATAGGGACGTGAAAAACGCCCCTGCAAGTCCAGAGAGCAGAACCACACGCCGCTCCAAGGATGGTATTATCTGAGCCAGAGTGACCATCCTGAAGGTTCGAGACCTTAGGAACTTGTTTAGGTCGGTAGGGTTGAGAATGGGGCGCCAGCCCCCGCTTCCGGAACCAGGAAGTACCTGGACACAAACCCTGGGTCTGAAGGAGGGTCCACCACCTCTCTTATCACCTCCTTCTGGAGGAGGAGAGCGATGTCGGCTCGACAAGCCGCCAGTGAGGCTGGGGATCCCGAAGCCTCCGAGGCGACGGCTCTGAGGGTGGTGCCTGCTCAGGTCCAGAGGCAGGCCTCTTCCCACCACCTCCAAGACCCACCTGTCCGTGGAAACAGCGGACCAGGCGGAACGAAGTGCCGGGAGCCGTCCTCAATGGGGACCCAGGGTGGGCAGACGGGAATGGGGCGACACCCCTCAGCCCGTCACTGGGCAGGCTTGGAGGAGGGACCGAGGACCTCCTGGGCCTTTTCCTCCTGCCTCCTGTTAGAGGAAGCCGCGGCTTGGGTTTGGGATGCCAAGGCTGGGCCTGCTGGCCCTGACGTTGTTGGGCCGGGCGCCAAAGGCCAGAAGGACGAAAGGGCTTTGGGCTGTGGTTTGCGGCCTTTGTCCTTCTGAGCGGAAGAGACCGAGTCCAAGGTAGCATTGGACTTCTCGATCCTCTGCAGGTGACCTTCCACCCCAGGGCCGAAGAGGTCAGTCCCCAAAAAGGGAACATCCGCCAACTTGTGCTGGGTATCCGAAGTAAAGGTGGATATCCTCAGCCAAGCCCGCCGACGCATAGCCACTGCGGCCACCACCGATCTGGCACATGAGTCCCCTATATCCAAAGCAGTCTGGAGCTGCTGTTTGGCCACTGCCCTGCCCCGTCCCTTACCTGCTTAACCGTAGTCTGCAGATCGGGCGGGAAGATGAGGGATGACTCATCCAGGAGCCCAACAGGGCATGAGAAAATGTGCCATGAGGACGGCCGAACTGGCCTGACGGCGGAGAGGAGGACAGCGAGACTTTTCGCCCGCATAGTCCAATTTCTTGGACTCCTTGTCAGGAGGTTTGTCCACATCCCTGGCATGCCAGCCGCCCGAAAACGCTGTCGGTAACCAACCCTCAGCAGAGGGGTGTTCCAAAACGGACAAGGAACCTAGGGGACCGTATACTTCCTGGCCATCCTGGCCAAGGCGCAGGGCAGGGAAGCAGGCGCTGCCAAAGCTCCAGTGCCGACCCACTATGGCCTCTGCCACGGAAAGGCCTCCGTCGGAGAATCCCCCGTCCAGAATCTCCGTGAGGGGATACCTGGCCTGCTTGGAACGGGTTCGAGCCCATCCCGTGGACCCGAGATGAGCCGAAGCAGTCCTAGGAAGGACGACGGGCTATCGTCCATTGACTGACCTTCCTGAAGACTCCAAGTCCAGTCGCTTGGAGAAAAAGGAGAATCATCTTCGACTCGAAGAGTCCTCAAGAGCTGCCTCTGGCCTGAGCCACCCTTCACCTGCCGAGGTCGGTCGGGAGTGAGGGTAACTGACAGCCGATGGGGTAGACCCCTAGTCGACCGAGAATCCTTGGTCGGAGCCCCAATTGGTGGCTGTGGAGGCGGAGGTTCCACCGGAATCGTGGAGCAGCTGGTTTTGACGAATGACCGCCTGGGTATAGGCTCGGATAAGTCGAGGGGTTGTGTCGGCCGCCCGTGACAGCCACTTAATGGCCGGGAAGGCGACGGGTCGCTTACTCCCGCCACAGGAGGAGCTTGTTAGCAACATAAGGTCCCCACTGGCCGACGACTTAGTTGGAGCCTCCTCATCCGAGGAGGAGGATCGAGGACGAGCGGCGCGACGGCGCAAGCATCATGGTGCCGAGACCGCCTATGACGGTGGACGGGCTGGACTCACAAGAGTCCGAGACCAGAGTCCCGGAATTTCTGAGGTCGGTGGGGAGGTGTCGGCCGAACCGCACTCCCTTCGCTCGGATGGTCCATCCGAGGGCTCGGAACCGAGGCACAGGCGAGCCCACGGATCTCAACCTCCTCCGGGGAACTGGGAGAGGGAATCTCGGCTGCTAAAGGCGACAGCCCGTCCAATGGGTCGAGAAAAATCTCGACTTCATCGGTGGGAGTCTCGGTCAACTGACCTGACGGGAACACCGTGAGGCCAGTGGCGCAGCCGAGCGGTCGACCGAAGCCGACGGTCGACGGCCCGGGGAGAGGGACCTTTCCCGCTCCCAAGAGCGTCGACGGAGGGACTTACCCCTGTCCCTCTTTTTGGACCGAGAATAAGGTCCAGCAGACGCAGGCCCTTCTCCCTTAGTGGAGAGGGACAGACAAAGCTCCTTAAAAGAAGCCGTGTAGGAAGAACCCAGAGAGAGCGGGATAAATGCCGCGGCCGAGGAAGATACGGCCCGCGCCGCCTCCTCTTCGAGGGCGACCATCCGCCGAGCTGATCCGCTGAGCTCGGCCGCTGACACCGCCAACCGGCCTCTTGACTTCACCGAGGAACGCCCGACGGCCCAGTTGGTAACGGGCAGCACGGTCTTCGAGGACGAGGCCGAGAAAGATGAGCACAGGTCGCAAGCCCGCGGTCGTGGCTCAAGGCCTAAGCAGTAGACACACGTGGAGTGTGGATCCGTCCGAGACATCTTCTGCCCGCATGGGCATCTCCGAAATCCGGGAGTCGATTTGTCCATCGCAGCCGCGAGGGATAGAAGACTGAAGTCTTTTTCGCAAAATTTATTTTTAAATCCGCAAACGGAGAAATAGGAACCAGTCTCAAACGCAGAGCGTTAAGGAGGGAACCTGAGCTTCCAAGCGGTAAGGAAGATCTGGCGTCATGGGGCGGAGCCGAGAGTTATACCACCCGGGTGGGTGGGAGGAGCAAGCTTGAAGACCTTCCGGCAAGATTTAAAGCGGCAAGGATACCTGCCAATAAGTGTGGATGAACAACATATCCATGTCCCTAGAACTCGGAATTATTAATAGATTTTCTTCAACTGATCACTGTACCATGATAGCTACAAAATCTAATACACTGCTTACTCGTATCCAACGTTCCTTTGTATCAAGTACTCAGGAATGTATAATTCCATTGTTTAGAGCATATGTAAGCCCCTCATTTAGATTATGGGTCTCCATTTTGGAGTCCCTACTTAAGACAAGATATCGACAGAATTGAAAAAATCCAGAGGAGAGCTACTAAAATGGTTCCATATCTATCTGAATTGGACTACTGGGGCAGACTACAGTAAACTGGGCTACATCCGCTTCAAACTAGACGCACTAGAGGTGATTTACTTCTATTATATAAAATTCAGAATTCCCAGGACCATATGTATCATTGTGGTTGGAACTTCTCTAGTAGAAGGACTACCCCACAGTTCCATAATAAACAAATTAATGTTGCAAAATCCAAAATAAACAAAAGGTTAAATTATTTTACGGTAAGAACTCCTAAAGTCTGGAATTTACTTCAAGAATTGGTGGACTGTAGTTCTATTTCAGCCTATAAATACAGGTTACTCACCTGTAACAGGAGTTCAAGGAATGGTATATGTTGTTCATCCACACTGTCTGGCAGGTTCCTTGCCGCTTTAAATCTTGCCGGAAGGTCTTCAAGCTGGCTCCTCCCACCCACCCGGGTGGTAAAACTCGGCTCCACCCATGGCGCCAGATCTGGCCCGCTGGAAGCTCAGTGTGACAAGGCCGAAGCCAGGGAGGTCGGGGGAATGGTGGATGAACAATATACCATTCCTAGAACTCCTGCTACAGGAGAGTAACCTGTATTTCTAGGGACATGGATATGTTGTTCATCCACACTGTCTGGCAGACTCCTAGCAGTTCTCCGGGAGGAGGGAGGCAAAGCACACCCCTACTTAGGGAATAAAGACTGAGAACCGAGGCCCCAAAACCAGCATCCCGGCGTGACTCAAGGTCGATGTGGTAATGGGTAATAAAGGTGTGTGCTCGACTTCCAGCAGCCCTGCAGATTTCCTGGATAGGGACGTCCCTGGAAGCAGCCACCGATGCAGCAGTATGATGGGTAGAATGAGCTCTTATCCCTCTGGGAGGCTCCATGCCCGCCAACTTGTAGAGAATCTCGCGGAGGTGACCCACCTGCTTATCGTCCACTTGGCTGCAGGTCTGCCAGGTGCGGCTTCAGCATAGGTGACAAACAGCTGGGCGAACCTCTCCCGACTTTCAGCCGTGCGCTCCTTATAATAAGCGAGCGCCCTTCTAGGGTCCAAAGTATGGAGCCTGTATTCGGCCTCCGAGGTGTGATTGGGGTAGAACACCGGCAGAGTCAACACCTGGTTAAGGTGAAACTCCGACATCACATTCGGAAGGAATTTCAGGTGCGGGCGCAGGACAACCTTGTCCCTGTGGAAGACCAGGTAAGGAGACTCAATGCAGAGCGCCTGGAGTTCTCCCATTCTTCTGGCTGACGTGATAGCCACCAAGAAGGCGGTCTTCCACGACAGGTGAGAGTTCACACCTGTGCATTGGTTCGAATGGCTTGCCCATGTGCTTTGCCAGTACCAGCAGTAGATCCCACGGAGGTGGAGGTTCTCGCACCGGAGGGGAAATGTGATCAAGGCCTTTGAAAAAGTGCCAGACCACCTTCTCCTGCGCCACCGACTGCTCCCCCGCCCACGTGAGCAGAGATGGCTGCCAGGTGCACCCTTAGGGTCGTCGACCTAAGCCCTTGACTAGAAAGGGACCATAAATAGTCCAAGATGCTTGCCAAAGGACAGGAGGAAGGGTCCAAGCCCTTGCCCTGACACCAAATGGAAAATCTTTTCCATTTGAAGGCGTAGCATTTTCTGGTCGACTCCTTACGGGACGCCTCAACAACATTGAGGACCTCGTCGGAAAGACCCAAGGCCTGGAACTCTAGCCGCTCAGGAACCAGGCCGTCAGGTGCAGGGATTGAAGGTCCGGATGGAACACCTTCCCTGACTGACTGAGAGGTCTGAGCTGGAAGCTGCCTCGGGGCCTGGAGCTGAGGCTGAGGAGATCTGGGTACCAGAACTAGCGGGCCAGTCTGGGGCTATCAGAATCACCTGCGCCTTGTCCTCCTTGCTTTGAGAAGCACCTTGTGAATCAAGGGAAGCGGGGGAAGCGAGAAGAGGCCCGGGGTCCACTGCCTCGAGAAGGCATCCCCTGCAGCGAGCCTGCTGAGGGGTGGGCATGAAACAGCCTCAGCTTCGTTCTCCCTGGAGACAAACAGGTCCACCTGAGGTGTGCCCCAATGGGAGAACAGATCTTGTACTACCACCGGCAGGAGAGACCACTCGTGAGATGCAGCCCCTATCCGGCTCAGGGCATCGGCCAAGGTGTTGGAGGCTCCTGCCACATGAATGGCTAGGAGATCCGCCTCCAGGCTGCGCACGAATGACCAAATGCAGAGATCTTCCCTGCATAGAAGCATGGAACGCGTCCCGCCCTGGCGGTTTATGTAGTACATGGTCGTGGTATTGTCCGTCTGGACTCGGACCACTTGACCCCGGAGAAACGGAGCAAAGGCGGTGAGAGCTAGGCGGACCGCTCGGAGCTCCAGCAGGTTGATGTGGCATCGGGACTCCCGCGGGGACCAGAAGCCATGCGCTCAGTGTTCCCCCAGATGGGCACCCCAACCCATCAGAGAGGCATTGGTCGATAGAGAGACCGTCGGCTCGGGGCGGACAAACAGGATGCCCTCCTGCCGATGAGATGGAATGGTCCACCACCGGAGAGCGTTCCACATCTCCTGGATCACCATCACTAGCTGGTCCAGTGGATCGCAGCGTTGTGACCACTGGCTGGCCAGTCCCCACTGAAGGGGGCGCATGTGCCAGCGTGCCCAGGCGGGGCTTGCTCGAATTCTAGAGGCAGGCCTTTTCCCACCACCTCTAGTACCCACCTGTCTGTGGTAATAACGGACCAGGCGGAAAGGAAGTGCCGGAGCCATCCCCCCACGGGGGGAACCTGGGGTGAGGTGACGGGTTGGGCGACACCCCTCAGCCCGTCACTGGGCAGGCTTGGAGGAGGAACCGGCCGAGGGACCTCCTAGGCCTTTACCTCCCTGCTTCCTGTTGGAGGAAGCTCCGGGCTTGGGTTTAGGATGCCAAGCCCGAGCCTGCTGGCCCTGACGTTGCTGGGCCGGACGCGCCGCGGGCGCAGAAGGACGAAAGGGCTTGGGCTGTGGTTTGTGGCCTTTGTCCTTCTGAGCGGAAGAGACCGAGTCCAAGGTAGCATTGGACTTCTCGATCCTCTGCAGGTGACCTTCCACCCCAGGGCCGAAGAGGTCAGTCCCCAAAAAGGGAACATTCGCCAACTTGTGCTGGGTATCCAAAGTAAAGGTGGATATCCTCAGCCAAGCCCGACAACGCATAGCCACTCCGGCTGCCACAGACCTGGCAGATGAGTCCCCAATGTCTAAAGCAGTCTGGAGCTGCTGCTTGGCCCCTGCCCTGGTCCCGCACCTGCCTGACCGTGG
The DNA here is from genome assembly GCA_016271365.2 of Neoceratodus forsteri. Lineage (NCBI taxonomy): Eukaryota > Metazoa > Chordata > Ceratodontiformes > Ceratodontidae > Neoceratodus > Neoceratodus forsteri. The sequence goes on along the minus strand of CM028137.1, from coordinate 819,705,576 downwards.
TCTGCAGATCCGCGGGAAGATGAGGGACGACCTCATCCAGGGAGCCCAACAGCGCATGACAAAAATGTGCCATGAGGACGGCCGAACTGGCCTGGCGAAGACCGAGGGAGGACGCAGCATAGACTTTTCACCCAGCATAGTCCAATTTCTTGGACTCCTTGTCGGGAGGTTTGTCCACATCCCTAGCGTTCCCGGCACACCAGAAAACGCTGTCGGTAACCAACCCCTCGGCCGAGGGGTGTTCCGAAAAACCGGACAGGGAACCGGTAGGGACCGCATACTTCCTGGCCATCCTGGCCGAAGGCGCAGGGACAGGAAGCAGGGCGCTGCCAGAGCTCCAAGGCCGGACCCACTATGGCCTCTGCCACCGGAAAGGCCTCCATAGGGGAATCCCCTCGGTCCACAATCTCCGTGAGGGGATACCTGGCCCGTTTAGAAACGGGTTCGAGCTTCATCCCGGTGGACTCCGAGATGAGCCGAAGCAATCCTAGGAAGGACGAAGGGCTATCGTCCACCGACTGTCCTCCTGAGGACTCCAAGTCCATTCGCTTGGAGAAAAGGGAGGAATCATCCTCAGACTCTGAAGAGGATGGGAGGATGAACAGAGACTGGAAAACCGAGATCACAAAAGCAGCATCCCGACAGGACAGGATGTCAATGTTGCAATAGGATCTGAAGGTGTGTACTATGTCCAGGTAGCAGCTGTACAGATTTTCCGGATTGGAACAGCCTTGGAGGTAGCCACAGAGGCAATGGTACATCTGGTGAAATGAGCCCTGAGCCCTATGTGACGCTCCCTATCAGCCAACCTATAGCATAGGGTAATGCAGGATGTGATCCACCTAGCAATCATCCACTTAGCTGCTGCTCTGCCAAGCACGGCTTCAGTGTATGTACCAAACAAAGGGTGACATTCACCCCGAACTCCAGCCATGCACTCCTTGTAATAAGAGAGCACCCTCTACTGATTCACAGTAAGGAGCCTGCAGCTGGACTCCAAAGAAGGGTTTATGAAATATACTGGTAGACTAATCACTTTATTAAGGTCAAACTGTGACACAACCTTCAGGAGAACCTTTGGGTGGAAATGAAGGATGACTTGTCCCTTGTAGAGACCAAGTAAGAAGACTCTACCGAAAGAACCTGGAGCTTCTGGCTGATGTGACAACCACCAAGAAGGCTGTCTTCCACGACAGCTGAGACATCACACACCTGTGCATATGCTCAAATAGCTTGCTCACGAGCACAGCCAGCACCACCAGTAAGTCCCAAGATGGCGGAAGCTCGCCCACCAAAGGTAAGTGGTCCAGGCTTTTAAAAAAAGCACCCTTAAGCACCTTAAGGGTCATCGCTCACATTCCCGATTGACAGAAGGACAAAGTGTAATTGAGGATGCTGAACAGAGAGCAGGCAGGGGAACAAGCTCCTTGCCCTGGCACCAAACGAAAACCTTTTCCATTTAAATGCATAGGATTTGCAAGTCAACTCTCTTCAGGAGGCCTCCACAATGCGGAGCACTTCTTCCTACAGACCCAAGGCCTGGAACTCCAAGCAGTCAAGAACCAGGCCGAAAGGTGCAGAACTGTCCCCTGTTGTCTGGTCAGCAGATCTGGGCAAAGAGTAAAGTGCCACAGAGGCCTGCTGCTGAGGAGATCCAGGTATCAGAACTGCCTGAGATAGGCTGAAGCTATTAGGATCATGCATGACTTGTCTTTCTGGGCCTTGACCACCACCTTATGGATCAACTGTGGTTGGGGGTGGGGGGCACGCAGGCACAAAACAGCCTCAGTTTGGTGTCCTATAAGGAGGCAAGTAGATCCACCAAAGCAGTGCACCACAGGGAGAAGTGGTGGTTGACCACCTCCTGATTCAGGGACCACTCGTGCCACGTCTTTCCTACTCGGCTGAGAGCATCTGCCAGCTGACTGTTCACTCCTGCGACATGGATAGCCAGGAGGTCTGTACCCAGGCTGTGCACAGGGGTCCATGTGTGGAGGTCCTAACGACACAAGAGAAGGAAGTGTGTTATGCCCTGCTAGTTTAGGTAGTACATGGTTGTGGTGTTGTCCATCTGGACCTGCAAGACCTAACCCCTGACTAAAACAGCAAATTCTGCCAGAGCGAGTTGCAATGCACGGGACTCCCATGTGACCAGAACCTGTGCACCCAGTGGTTTCCCAGGTGTGCTCCCTACCCCACCAAAGATGCATCTGTCATAAGCATGACAAGTGGTTCTGGGCAGACAAATGGGATTCCTTCCTCCAGATGTTCTGGGACTAGCCACCACTGGATGGCATCCCACCTTAGCTGGGTCACTGTGACCAGCTGGTCCAAGGGGCTGGGACAACTGACAGCCCAACTTCCACAGCAGGTGGCACATCCACCAGAAGGCCCAAAAGACCATGCTGGTGCAAGACGCCATGTACCCTAGCAACCGCAGGAAATCCTGGGCAGAGTATGAGAGCCCAATTTAAAATGATCAGGCAAAGGAAGTAACAGCCAACGCCCAGCCAGCAGGAAGGTGGGCCTTGGCCCACAGGGAGTCTAGTTCTGCCCCAAGTAACTTGATCACCTGCGAGGGGACAAGTTTGGATTTGTCTGGGTTGACCAACAGGCCCAAGTTGCGACAGGTCTGCAGGGCCAGATCTGTGAATCTCTCAACGGTCTCCTTGGACAGCCCGGCTATCAGTCAGTCATCCAGGCAGGGATACACCCTGATGCCCCTGTGCTGAAGGAAGGCTGCCATCACTGCCTTGCACTTGGTGAAGACTGTGGGCGTGGACAAGTGACTGAAGGACATGACCTGGAGCTGGTACAGTACCCCTTCTGCACAGAAAGTACAGTTACGCAAGAACTTACCGTAACAGTAGATCTTCGAGAACAGCTCTTGCAGCAGGTTACACCATTAGAACTGAAGCCGGCAGGCGTCAGGACCCCACGGAAAAATTCTAGCTAGCTATCTTCAGCGGGGACCGCCCCCGACGTCGGTCCCGCCTCCGACGTCAGGCGTGGTACAAAAGGGGGCGGTCCCGCCAGATTCCCCAGTTCTCCCGCCGGAGACTTCCGGCCGCAGGCTGACATCGAAATGGGAGACCGAGGATTCGCCATCAGAAGACAGAAAGATATAAATCCCTGCTCAGAAAGACTGAGCCATGCCTCCTCCAAGGGGGAAGATGGGCGGGAAGGTACCTGCTGCAAGAGCTGTTCTCGAAGATCTACTGTTACGGTAAGTTCTTACGTAACTGTACTATCTTACTTCGAGACACAGCTCTTGCAGCAGGTTACACCATTAGGACTGATTCCCAAGCAGTAACGCTGCCAGAAATTTCGGGAGGAAGAAAATAGAAAGTACATTCCAGGTCCTGAACCTAGGACAGGAGACCCTGTAGCACCGCAAGGCCGAAACCAGCCCTTCACCAAGAGGCGGCTGTCCAGGCTATAATGCCTGATAAAGGTATGCACAGAGCTCCAAGTGGCTGCAGCACAAATAGCAGAGGTGGAGACGTTTAGTGCTGCAAAGGATGTGGCCACACCCTTAGTAGAATGACCCGGACAGAGCCCGGGAGGCTTTGTTTGATATCATAACAGTATGAAATACACTGGACAAGCCAGCGAGACAGAGACTGTTTGGATACTGATTGGCCCATCATTCTCTCAGAGAAGGAAACAAAAAGCTGTTCAGAACTACGAGAGGGTTTAGTTCTGTTGAGGTAATACCTCAGGTCTGGTGAACATCCAGGGTGTGGAGCAAAGCCTCTCCTCTATTTGAATAACTCGGAAGTAGACCGAAGGTCAATGTCCTGGTTTAGAGAGAGTGAAGAGACCACCTTAGGTAAAACTTAGGATTCGTCCTCAGGGATACTCTGTCCCGTGGAAAACTAAATAAGGCTCTTTGCACATAAGAGCGTGAAGCTCAGAAATTCTTCTCGCTGAAGTAACAGCAACTAAAAATAACGTTTTCCACGACAGAAAATGTCAGCTCAATCCCATGCAGGTTCAAAAGGAGGGAGCGTGAGCTGTTCCAGGACAAAGAGCAGATCCCATGGGGGCACAGGGTCCCTAATGGGAGGCCTAAGGTGTAACACTCCCCTAAGAAATTCCCGAGAGGCATCCAATTGAGCTACTGTACGGTGACCCACCGGGAGGTGATAGGCAGAAATGGCACAGAGATGCACCTTAATAAAGGAGTAGGCTAGGCCTGAATGAAAAAGGGGGGAGGTAATCCAAAACTACTCCCACAGGACAACCTAAAGGGGAAAGATCACGAGCTCGTGACCATAAACAAAAACAGCGCCATTTCAGAACCTCTGCAACCTCTTGCGAGACCCCGTGACACAAGATGGCTATGTCTCTAGGAGCCAAGCATGCAGGTTCAGAGAGCGTAGGTCCGGATGGACTAATGAACCTTTCTCCTGAGACAGGAGGTGGAAGCTGAGCGGCAACGGGAACGGGGGTTCCCGAGACAGTTGCACCAACAAAGGGAACCAGATCTGTCTGGGCCAGAACAGGGCCACCAGGATCATGAGTCTGCGCTCTCCTGCGCAGTTTGAGAAGAACTCTGGATCAACGGGAAAGGGAGGAAGAGAGGAATCTGTTTGCCCAGGAGAGGATAGCGATTTTGCCAGAAAACACCAGGCCCTGGATCTAGCAAGCAAAATTGGGCAGTTTTATGTTGGATGGGGATGCGAACAAGTCTAGTTCTGAATTCCCAATGAAGAAACAGATCCTCTGCTACCTCTTGAAGAAGTTCCCACTCGTGGACTCTGGCCTGGGATCAACTCAGGCCGCCTGCAATTGTGTTGTCCACCCCGGAACATGCACAGTGATCAGATTTGCGCCGTGTCCGATTACCCAATCCCACACCCTCATGGCCTCCCTGCAAAGGGGGTAAGAGTGTGCGCCTCCTTGTTTGTTGAGGTAATACATCACCGCCATGTTGTCTGTCTGCAGCAGGAGAGTACACGGCGGGATTACTGACTGAAAGGCCTGCAGGGCATAGAGAACCGCCCTCATCTCTAGGACATTGATATGGAAATGAGCTTCCAACGGGGTCCACATACCCTGGGACTTTACCCCGTCCAGGTGTGCCCCCCACCCAAGACCTGAGGCGTCCGTGGTGAGGGTTACCTCCAGGGACGGCACTACAAACGGGACGCCCTTGGAGAGCGACCCAGGGGCTAGCCACCACTGCCAGTCTCGGATGACTGAGTTCGTCAAGTGGTCTTGCCTTTGGTCCCATTGTACCTTGAGCATCCACTGGGTTACCCGCATGTGGAGCCTTGCGAAAGGGACAGTAGGAATGGCCGCAGCCATGTGTCCAAGCAAGTGAAGGACCGATCTGGCAGGTATGATCTTGTTCGACGACAAATCCCTTATGAGAGATCTGATGCGCTCCGCTCTGTCGTCCGGAAGAAAAGCTCTTCCCTGAACAGTGTCCAGGACTGCGCCTATAAACTGCAGTTTCTGCGACGGTACCAGGAGAGATTCTGAATTTATGAGAATGCCCAGAGATTGGAACAAGTCCTGGGTGCTCTGAACCATGAAACAACGCCTCTCTGGAGACGCCATGAGAAGCCAGTCGCTGAGGTATCGGGAACACACAGTGGCCCTGTCTCCTCAGAGATGCTGCACGACTGCCATGCACTTGGTAAAGACCCTTGGTGCGGATGACAGTCCCAACGGAAGAGCTCGGAACTGAGGTGGTGGTCGAGAACCAAGCGCAGGAAACTCTGGTGCTTGGTGATATGGGGATATGCAGGTATCGTGCCTGCATGTCTAGAGAGCGCTAAAGGCATCTTGTTTCAGCATGGGAATAAGGCCCAGAAGAGTCACCATGCGAATCTTTGTAGGCGACCGACACATTGAGGTTGCTGAGGTCCAGAATCTGACTGAGGGTCCCTGATTTCTTGGGAACCAGGAAGAAGTGGGAATAATATCCTCGTCCTCTCTGGTTTTCGGGCGTACTCTATCGCTCCTTTTCTTAGGGGCCTTGAGTACCCTTGCCAGATCAAATTTTTGTGCTGACCCGGAAACCGGAGAGCAAAGGAGAGCCTCGAGGTGGCTTTTCAGAATTCTATAGCGGGCCTAGACTGGACTAACTGCAGAACCCACCTGTCGGTGGTAATGGCCTGCCATCCCGGCAGAAAGTTCGAATCGACCCCTGACCATGATTTCCCGTTGATCCTGAGGGGCGGGGGCCGGAAAGGAGTCAGGCTGTGGCGGCAGATGGGCCCGCTGGCTGCGTCGGCCTAGGGGAACGCTGACCTCGGCTAGCGGGCTGTTTTCCCTGGGTTCTACGGAAACCGGAGCCCCTCTGATGTGTAGCAGAGCGGGCTGCTGCCTCTGTGTCCGCTCACGAAAACGGCTTTGGTTCCTACGAAAGGAACCAAGCTTGGGTCAGTACATGGCTTGAACCGACCTTACCGCCTTCCCGGCCTCTTGAAGTTTGGTAATGATCTTCTCGGAAGGATTACCAAATCAAACTTCTCCCTCGAACGGAGCGTCCATAATGTTTTTCTGGACATCCGGGGTAAAGCCGGAGACACGTAACCAGGAGTGTCTCCGGAGGCATACGCCAGAAGCTGCTGCTCGGGCCGATGAGTCCGCGGAGTCGTACGCGGCTCGAAGCACTTGGGTCCCCACGTCTGAACCCGTACGGAGGAGCTGGAGCATCTCCTCCTTCTGCTCACCTTCGGGCAGCTTTTCAGCCGCCTCCAGACCCTGTTCCCACAAAGCGTTCTGGAATTGAACCATGTGGGTCAGGTAGTTCAAGGATCTGACGGCGCAGGTGGCGAGCGTACGTGCGCCTGCCCAATGCGTCCAACTGTTTGGACTCTGGGTCCGGTGGCAGGGTGCTCAAATGTTGCGGCCTCTGTGACCGGTCATGTGAGGCTGTGATGACCAGAGAGTCGGCCTGAGGCTGCTGTGTCAGGTACTGGTCGTCCTTAGGAGCCTTGTACAGACGATCAGCTTTCTTTGGCACCGCCGGGAGCGAATGTGGACGCTTCCACGAAAGTGTCCACAAAGGGTGGTACTACCACAGGCTTGGGGTCCTTCTGCCGAAGATATTTGGCAAGGCGTAACCTTTCGGGGTCTAGTTCTTCTGCATCCCATCCCATGTTCTCCTGGATATGTCGCATATCATCCATGAACGAGGGGTCATCCGGAGGAGATCTCGGTGTCTCACGTGGGTCCGGAGAAGGGATGGAGAGAGGAGATGGGGATCTAGAGGAAAAGTAAACTGATCCCGTGTCCTCCATCGACGGCGAATGTCGATGTCTCCTGGATCTCTTGGGGCTGGGTGATCCAGAAGAGGATTCGACGGAGGTCTCCATTTTTCTGACCTTCCCTGGGAGGATCCAGGCTCCCGGGGAGGTAGTGGCCTGCCGACCCCAAAGGCGAAGGGGCAGTGCAGAGGGAGGAGGTGGGGCCATGTCCCTTTAATGGTGTCCACCAGTAGTGAAGATATCCTTCACTTCCGCTATAGAAAGTCCTGACGACGCCCAGGCGCCGTGGGCAGTCGTCGGGTCCCGGGCCGGCTCCACAGGGCCCGGGAAGGCGAGGGCCCTGGGAGTTTCGGCGGGCCGGGTCGCCTGTCTGGTCCTCGGGCTGTGTTACGTCCTCCTCCGGTCAACGTCTCCTGACCGGCGTCGGTCGAGGCGTGGGAGCCTCTTCTCAGGCGGGCAGGCGCGGTCCCCAACCGGTGTCCGGTGGGATGGTTTATAGCGGCGGCCGTCCGGCCGCGACAGCTCAGGGAGGAATGGACGTACGGCCGGTGCCGGGTCCACAGGTCTCTTCGGTGTGAGCTCCAAAGTTTGCTATGAGGCACAGAAGACGACCGGAGGCGGGAGCCAAAGGGCGGGAACCCGACTTATGATGATGGTGGTGGCGCTCCCGCACTCGCCAAGGCCTTGGAAGAGGAGGGCGGCGGCGGCCTGGCGGACTTGGCCTGAGAAGAAGGCTTTCTTACCGCAGCCGGGGGAGGCTGAGAGCTGGCCCTGGAAGGAGAGCGGTCGGACCGAGAACCGGAGCTGCGGGACTTCGAAGCCCTGGACGGGGACCTGGAAGGGGCCTTCTCCCTTCTTTTCTCCGCGTGCTTGTGGGATTTGGACGAAGATTCCCCCTTGGAGGACATGATCTTCAGTTTTTCCTCCAACAAAAAAGCCTGGAGGGCCTTCTGACGTCGGATCCTTGTTCGGCTGTTAAAGCCCTGGCAAAACGAACAGGCCGGGTATCAGTGGTCTGGGCCCAGGCACCTAACACAGGCCGTGTGGGGTCCTTGAAGGGATCTGTTTCCCGCAAGCACACTTGGAGGGATGACCGGAGGTCAGAGAGGACATCAGCAACAATCTTGCTTGAAGAAAAAAGAATTTCCCGGAGACTCTGAACCACGCGTCGCGTGCTAGACTGGAACCGAAGGGTCAAGACATGCAAGTCGACGGCGGGAAAGAACTGGGGAATCTGGCGGAAAAGAACTGGGGAATCTGGCGGGACCGCCCCCTTTTGTACCACACCTGAAGTCGGAGGCAGGACCGACGTCGGGGGTGGTCCCCGCTGAAGATAGCTAGCTAGAATTTTTCAGTGGGGTCCTGACGCCCGCCGGCTTCAGTTCTAATGGTGTAACCTGCTGCAAGAGCTGTGTCTCGAAGTAAGATCCAGAGGTACCTATGGTGGAATGGGTGGACTGGGTTGTGACAGAATGCGTACTGGGGTCCAAGGAGCAGAACCACAAGCCCTGCTCCAGAAAAGGAATGATTGGATTCAGAGTGACTGTCCTTAACTTGCGCTTCTGTATGAACTGTTTCAGGTCGTCCAGATCCAGTATAGGGTGCTAGCACCCCCAACTGGCCCCCCCCATCCATTGTGGAACCAGAAGTACCTGGACATGTAACTGTGACTGGCCAGGGTGTCAGAGACATGGGCTATGGCTCCTACCACGAGAAGCCAAGCAATGTCCTTCTGAAGGGCGAACAGTGTGTCCTGACACACCCTGGACTCCTGAGAAGCATAGGGTCAGTAAGGTGGGGGAGCTCTGAAATCCAGAGGCAACCCTTTGCCTACCACCTCTAACGCCTACTTGTCCATTGTGATAGTGAACCAACATGGCAAGAAGTGGTACAGTCAACCCCCAATTGGGAGCACAGACAGGGACAGGAGAGGTGGTAGGATGAAACCAAACATGTCACTGTGAGCCTTAGCGGGGGCACCGGCCACTGGGGACAGAGGGGCACCACCACCCCTGTCCCCTCTTCGCTTGGGGTCATGGCCTCCCAACATCGGTTCTGGGCATTAGGCCTGATATTGCCTTTGCTGGGGCTGCTGCCGAGGAGGCTGTAACTGAAAGGACTGGTACTGGAAAGCCTTTTTCTTAGACTTCAGCTTCTTGTATTTCTGGGATGATGGCACAGAGTCAAGGGTGGTGCTGGACTTCTCTATACGTGTGAGATATCCGTCCACACCAGGGCCAAAGAGGTAGGTCCTCAAAAAATAATCAGCCAGCTTATGCTCGGTGTCCACCATAAAAGTGGACAGCTGCAGCCAGGCCTTGTGAAAAATGGAGACTGACACTGCCATGGTACAGGCACAAGAACTGCCTCTGTCCAAGGCCATCTGGAGCTGGTTCTTGGCCAGCAACTGACCTTGGTCCCTGACCAACTTCACCAGCAACTGCTGGTCAGCAGGGAGGTGAGGGAGAAATCTTGTCAAGAACTCCAAATAGGGAGTACCCAAAGTTGGCCATCATGATGGAGTAAACTCATCTAAGGCCCAAAGATGCTGCGATGTACATCTTTTTAGCAGCGTGGTCAATCCTCTTGAACTCCTGGTCTGGAGGTTTGTCCATGTCACCTTGGCCCCTGGATTTATGAAGGCTGAATCAGAGACCAACCCTCTGGCCACGGGTGATCTGACAGTCCCGAAAGGGACCTAGTAGAGACCACACACTTGCTGACCATATGGGTGGAGGACGCTGGGCAAAATGCTGGACACAGCCAAAGCTCCACAGCAGGCCCCACGATGGCTTCAGCCATGGGAAAGGCAACCACCATGATTCATACCTATCCAGGATATCTGTAAAGGAGTACTTTGCAGTCTTGTGGACATGGTCCAGAGGGATATTCACGGACTTCAACGTAAGCCAGAGTAAAGCCCCAAACTACACCGGACCATAGCTGGTGGTCAGCTCCTCGACCAATCCCCGGTCGAAGGTGAAAGTCCTGAAGGACACCATAGATGAACCACTGGAGTCATCCAAGGTCTCCTCAAAAACAGCCTTCACCGTTTCTCTCTGCGGACCATCTGGAAATCATCAGATTGGGTGATCTCCACTGTCAACCAACCTTGCAAGCCAGAGGTGGAGCAGGCCTCCTTGGAAGGGGCACTCACATTCAGAAGTGAAGGCAGCAACTCCACCCTCAGGTGGTGGAAAAGCAATCACAGAAAGCACCTGCAAAGCGTGGACCGGTGAGGTCAGCACTGGCACCTGCAAGGGGATCGATGGACCCTGGGATAAAAAGTCATACCTCGCCCCACTATGGACCACTTGCCAGAAGAGCACCTCATAGCGCCAGTAGATCATCCTCCAGTGCCTCTCCTCGCCAGAGGCCAAAGAGGTCGAGAAGCGTCAGCGATGCCTCCTGGCTGAGTGAGAATGCCCTGATCGAGTAATCGATCTGGACCTTGACTTTCTACCAAATAGCTGACCTCAAGGGGAAGCCTCAGGCAGGTCGTGGCATACCACATGCCTCGCTATATTCAGAAAAAAAGAGGCTTCGAAGGCTCAACAAATGATTGAGGCCTCTCCCAAGATGACCCGGACAGGGACCAGACCACATCCTCTTGCGTGAGGACCAGAAGAATCAGGGTCTGGGAGACAGAGTCCCCGATCTCATCAGACAGCGGTCAAAAGGCTCAAGGAAGATCTAAACAGTCTGCTTAACTGGAGTTGAGGTAAATAAGCCAGACGGGGTTACCGAGGAGCTCTCAACCCTACCCTCGACCGAGAGAGCCTTGACCAAAGTCGAGCAGTCAGGGGAGTCAAGGGATTAGGAGGATCTCGATATCTTCTGCACCTAAGACCAGTGCCAACAACATTTGTGCTTCCTGCTGCAGTGGGACGGGCTCCCCCTCCCCCCAAAGGTTTGGAGGGCCAAGTATATCACACAGAATCACTCTGTGAACAATTCTCTGAAACTGGACTCAGCAGAGTGAAACACCAAGGAGGTGACCACTGCAGTGGCAGCCGCTTCCTCTTCGAAAGATGTAACCTGAGCTGCTGACCTGGCAGCTGCCGAGGCCTGCTGGAAGCTTTAGGACCAGGTCTTCGGATCTCTGAAGTCCAGGTGAGGGTGAGCCAGAGCTTCCGATCCTCATGGGACTCTGGAAGCACTGAAAAGCATAAGACACAATCGGCCATGTATGCTTCCCGCCAGGAAATACAGGCCTGTGTTGTGCAGGTAGGTGACCAACATTTTTTGCAGTACCAAACATAAAACTTGAATCTCTGTGTGCGTGGCTCCATTCTTCAATCTCGCTGAGGGAAATCAAGAACCAGAGAGAAAATACTTTGAAAAACATCAATCGCCAAAGTGCTTGAAACCAAAGCAGGAGATGCTAAGGAGGAGACCGGTCTCTTCCAGCAGAAAGTAAGTTCTGACGTCAGGGGGTGGAGTCAGGGATATACCATCTGGGTGGTGGGAGCTCAGCTTAAAGACGTCCAACGGAAAGCCTGTTCCAGTGGAACTGCCAGAGTATGGATAGTGAACCATATCCACACCCCTAGAATCTCAGGGTGCTATCCACAGAAGTGCCTGCTGCACTCGCAGCTGTAAATCACACAGAAAACTACCATTTAAGCCAAAAGAACAACAACGTTCCTACTTTGTTTGAGATGGGTAGCTAGATGTCTCTAACCAAGTACCACAAAGTGCATGTGGACTATAGCAGCTCTTACCAGGAACTGTAGCCCCAGGGTTCAAATCATGCAAATGGAGTTACACGTGTGCAGGATACAAAATTCAGACTTGTAGACTGATTGCTTTAATATAAAATCCTGTGCTCTGAGTTGGAAGAAAAACAGTGCACTGCCCGAGGAAGGATCACAGTGACAATGGGGGGGTAGCCATCTTTTTTAGAATGGAGTAGGGTATGGTGGAGCACCCTGTGGGTGACACCACATCTTTTGAGTGCATGTCCCTGTGTGTGGGTCCAAGGTCCTCCCTCCTATATTGTCCACCTGGGTGATGGGGGTGGGTTCTGCTGGAGATCGTGGAGTTCATCACTGACTGGGTGATTAGAGTCGCTGAGGTGGATTATCCTCGGTGATTTCAATGCCTGGGCTGACTATGAGCTCCCACATTTTGGTTAGGAGTTCCTTCAGACCATGACAGCTCTGGGCCTGGCACAAGCAGCTGCTGCTGGAACTCACCAACATGGACACACGCTGTACCGGATGTTCCACATGGGGCTTGAAGTGGAGAACCTCAGGACTGATCCAATCAGTTGGCTGAATCATTGCACCATCAGTTTCGAGTTCAGGGCTCCCCTCTGTAGTCTACCCTCTATGGAGGAAGTCAGGTACCGCCCTTTGAGACGGCTGGGCCCCGAAGGACTCTTGGCAGCACTGAACACCTTGGGTATGCCGACGGCTTGTGCTGAGGGTATGGAGGTAGCAGTGGTGGCGTATAATAAGGCCATCAGGGCAGCCTTCAACCTGATCACTCCAGTCTGTGTTCGTCCTCTGCTTTCATGCCTTGGCTTACCATGGTCTGACGGTGAGCTAAGGGCGATGAAGGTTTTGGGACGGAGGTTAGTACAGCATTGGAGGTGGTCCAGGGCCCAGGATGACACACTGGCTTAGAATACTCATTATGGTGAGTATCAAAGGGCAATCGCAGAATTTCTGTCCAGAAAGATTGCAGCTGGGAAGAACTGAGCAGCTTAGTTTTTTCAGGCGGTGGACAGGCTTCTACATCCAACCTGTCTAGCCAGTGAAAGTCATGTCATCTGTGAAATGTGAGGAGTTTGCTTATTTCTTCTCGAACAGGGTATCCTCCATTAGTGCTGGGATCTCTTCTTCCGGACAGTTATCATCCAACAGTGTTGGGAGACTGGCTGTTACAATGGCAGTCAGTGGTCATGGAGTGAGTTTCAGCTAGTGATCTCAAGGCTGCAGCCAACTTACTGTGAGGACTGGACCCTGGCCCAATGTGGCTCTTGGTGGGCTGCACTGAGCAGCTGGGCCCAGTGTTCACTGGAATTATTTGATGTTCTTGTCAGATGGGGTCTTCCCTGACTAACTGAAAAGTGCGCTGGTGAGGCCCCTTTTGAAAAAACGACACTGGATCCAGATGTACTAGCAAACTACCAGCCTGTCTCCAACCTGATTTTTTAAGCAAAGTTAGAGAAGTTTTCTGCATTACAGCTTGAGACTTTCCTGGCCACCTTCGACATGTATGAGCCTCTCCAGTGAGGGTTTTGGTCAAAGTTCACCACTGAGTGCGCTCTGGTCAGGGTGAACAATGATTTGCTCATGGTGAGAGAGGGAGGAAGAGAGGAGAGTTGTCAGTTCTTTTTCTCCTGGATCTCTCCTCAGTGTGACACTGTTGACCATGGGCTGTTATTTGGACCATCTCAGGGAATACGCAGGACTCACTGGCAAAGTCATTAGCTTGCTTGAGTCCTTCCTTACGGGCAGGTCTCAGCAGGTTGTGATGGGTATTTTCTCATCACGCCCAGGGACCAGCACTGTAGGGTACACTCTACAGAGTCCCAAAGGGTCTTAAACGGCAGTTCTTGATTCTTCCACGTGGGTAGATAGCACGTTATTTAAGTGATTTTAGTAACCAAGTACGTCCCCAGGAGATCTAACTAGATGGACCCCAAAAAAGAACCATGTCTATATGCATGTTTAAATCTGCAAAAAGCTCAAGTCCCACAAACAAATGGGAAAGAACATGTTCTTTTTAAGCTCTTCAAAACCCCAAAGTACATTACTGGCCTCTCGAGCCATTTTTTATCTCTGCCCGAAGAGGAACCTTCATCGACCTCAGCCAACTCAGACTCCATGTGGGCAATCCGCTTCTCCGCTTCCCATGCTTCGTTAAACAGGTACTGTTGGTCTTTTCATACGATCCAGAGCTTGGCTGGCGACAACAACTGGTGGGAGATTTTCAGCAGGCGAAGCCGTCCTCTAAGACCGTTGAAGGCCTTGTGCCATTGGCAAGTGCTGTAAGACAGATCCAACAACAGCAGCAGCGAGTCTTCTCCCCATACCTGAGGGCTCTGTGATGTCTTGCAACCTTCAAAACTCTATCTCGATCCCTAATCCAAGTGCAAACTCTTAGAAAAGTCCGAGCAGTTGTAGGGTCGGTGGAGGCACGTCGGGGAGTGATCCGGTAAGCCTTCTCAAGAGACAGTGGGGGATCGGTTTCCTCAACGCCCAAGATAACTAGAAGCATGGATCTAGCAAAGGATAAAGGGTCATCTCCCTCAGCACCTCTCGACAGGCCAACTGCTCATAAATGTCATTCTCTGGTCTGATTTTCCACAGACTCTAAACGCTGACGGAGAAGCATATTCTTCTTCACCAGCTTCACAGTTGCAGCCACAGATTTAAGCACTAAGGCGTCCGTTCTCTGCACTATAACCTCACCGTGCTCCATCTTAGTTACTAGTACTGAAACCCTAGGGGTTAGAGTATCAAATTTTTTGTCTAAGTCCTGCATAGTTTTTACCAATTGGTGTAGGGTGGACTGGATGGAAGTAAGAGATGCCTCCTCAGCTGGCCCAGGAACAGAGTTCGAAGTTGCACCACATTGCACAGGCCTCTCCTCCCAATTCTGTCTTTTGGGAGTAAAGAAATCGCCTGCTGCAGCAGCTGTTCCTTTATTTTTGCCCATCATGGCGCTTCCAGCCAAACAATGTTCTTTCAGATGTTTCAACCAGGATTTGGATGCAAAATAAGTAGTATTTTAGTTTTACAACTAATTTTCTCCCGGGAGCTTGAGCTAAGTGCTGCTTCCTGTTAGGCTGCTCACAGCACCCTCATAGGCCAATCGTTTTGATGAATCAGAGGTAGAAGCATACCGAGCGATATCATCTTGAATTTTTCCTTGAAGAGAAACTGGTTTACCTTCCTGAGGTCTAGAACAGGGAGCATATCACCTGTTTTCTTTGGAACCAGGAAGTAATGGGAGTAGAAACCTGTGTTCCGCTGTTCCCCCAGAACTATGTCTACTGCCCTGCTGTTCAGAAGGCCTTGAATCTCAAAAGCAAGGAGGTCTGATTGAGCTACTTACAGCGTGGCCTGGCATTTGGGTGGATGATCCAGAGCGGTATCCGGAAAATTCAGTGAATAACCCTCGCAAATTATTCTGAGAACCCATTTGTCTGAAGTGACTGACTTCCACGGATTGTAAAATTGAGTCAGACGCCCCCCTACTGCCGAGGAAAAGTCCCCCTCGGACAGCTGAAGAGGGACATGGGCCGGATTTTCCGAAGGTGGCACTAGGCGCTTTTATGCCCTGTGCCTTCTGCTGTGTTTTCTTTTGCGGCTGAGGGGCTTGATATTTGTTGAAGCCCCCTCTGCCTCTGCCACAAAAGGACTGACTGTTATGAAACTGCCAGTGGTTCCCGCCTCATTGAGGGGCAGTAGGAGTCGGCCTGGCAGTTTTGATAGCCGTCCTAGTTTTCTGGGTGGCCTCGAGTGCCTGCTCTACCTGTGGGCCAAACAGATAAGCACCATCAAATGGTAAATTCATGACTCATTGCCGGGCATCATTTGTAAACCCCCGAGGTTCGTAACCACGAATGGCGACGGGTGCATATCCCAGCTGCTGCTGCTCTAGCAGCAGTGTCAAAAGCATCCATAGCAGCCTTAAGTTGCTGATTATTGGACTCAAAACCTCTAGTGATGGTTTAGAGGAGCTGTGAGGTAATGTCCGACTCCGGGAGAGTCTCCACAGTAGCTTTTAGGGAATGCCAGAGGGTATATTCATATTGTGAGAAGTAGCCCTGTCAGCTAGCAATATGTATACCTAGGGTAGCGGGGGAGAAGACTCACTTCCCCAATGCGTCAATCTTACGAAATTCTTTGTTCACTGGATGGGCCGTAGACTGCTGAGGGAGGTGGCCTTGTCATTTTCTGCCAGGATTACTATGGCATCCGTGAAGGCTTGAGAGGCCAGGATTGGTCAATCCTTAGACGGAGTGTACTTCCTGTCCATGGACTTAGGCATGGAAAAAATAAGCGCCGGATTGTCCCACACCATTTGTGAGAGAGTCGCGAAAGAGGGTTGTACCGATGGAGTCAATTCCACAGGGATCTCCGGGACATGCAGCAATTGAAGGTGTAACAACTTCCCCGGATCCACTTCCAAAATCTAGAGAGAGTGTGGAATTCATATTCTTCAGAAGAGACTTAAACAGGTTCTCGACCAGAAGCTCCGCTGAAGTAGAGGGCTTACTCCCCACTCCGAGAGATGAATCTTCATCAAAGCCGTCTCCTAATTGCAGATCAGGATCAGGCTCAATGTCATCTCCTACTCAATCAAATCTTTATTTATCCAGGCGAACACCATTGAGCATAGCTCATTTACAAGATGGACCTGGTTAGCACAGGAACACAGGATATACAATATATGAACGGTCACAACATAACACCTCAGTAATAAACAATAGTGAGATACAATAGTTAAACGTAGTGATAAGTGGAGAACAGTTTGGAAACAGTGGTTCAATTCCTTCGTGGTGTATAATGAGTCTAGTAACAGTAGCTGGAAGTACTAACGAGGCCAATTGTTAGGTAATGGTATATTGCATACAATACCATAAGTAAGACAGACAGGGAGTTTAAAAAAGAAAAAAACATTATAACAGGGTCGGGGGGTGGTAGGCGAGATAGGGTACAGGCAGGGTGGTAGAGGACAGACGAGGGACAGATGAAGCCTTGGAGAGGACAAAGGACAGGAGGGTGGGGAGCACAATTAGGTATTGGAGAAATGTGAAGGAGAGGCCACAAGGTCAGGCGTAGTGGAGAGGACAACGCCATCATGGGACGCTATAACTGCACGGAAGTTTAGGATCGGGGAAGTAGTTGCAAATTTCCTTGACCAAATGGTCATGTGTGTCTACGAGCCCAGGAGGGAAAGTATATAAAGGAAAGGGAGGAAAGACAGCAGGAGGGAGTGCTCCTCAAATCAGAGTCGAGAATCCCAGATTCCCAAGCGGTGCCAGCCCGACAAGCAGCGCTAGTGCCAAGAGCGGTGCCGAGTGTGGCACCGCCAAGACCAAAGTCGAAGGTGGCACTGCAGCTGGCGTCCCGCCAGTGCCCAGAGAGCCAAAACCAACTCTCAGAGCACCCAAGGATGAAGATCTGAAAACATGAGTAGGAGAAAATGGTACAAGTGCTGGCCTCAGCGCTGCAGCCATGTGAGGGGGGAAAAGCAGTGTTGATGGCACCAGAGAAGGGGCTGCGCAACTAGGAAGCCCCAGCCGTCCTATTCACGGGTTCAAAGCCCCTAGGTCCGAAAGCCCCGGGGCTGATTCTGCAGGCTCAGAAAGTCGGGTCAACCACTGAACCCACTGCTCCATAAGAGCAGCCCAATGATTAAACTGCTCACTGGTGGACCTCCCATGGGGCGGGGAGGGACTACGGAGTCGAAGATGCCGGCCACTGGGAACAGAGGCTGCAGATGACCCCGGAGTAGGAGTCTGCCTTCTGTTCCACGTTACAGACAATCGTCGGGCAGACATACCACAGGGCAACACCGAGCAGTACCATTCCTTCGACCGGTAGGATGAAGAAGAGCTCGAGGCTGAGCAGTGCCGGGTTCTCAACGAAGTTCGAGAACAGGCCCGCTTCCTTTTGTGCTTTCGGGAGGACCGACCTTCCTCCCCGAGCACCGGACTGCCAAGTCAGACCCGCTCTCTGTAGAGGGCGCGGACAGGACCCGACCTGCTGGAAAACACAGCTTTCATGTGAAGTCTCCCTACCGTCACTGACCCCGTTCATGGTAGACTCCGAAGGCGGGCTGAAGAGGACTTCTGTGTTCTTTTGAAGAAAATTTTTTTTTTTTTTGTTTAATAAAAAAGTAAAATATTACTACAAATCAAAACTGAATGACTAAAGCTACTGTTGTATAGACGTGAAGATTTGACTCCCAGCGGGTGAACAACGTCGTCAGTGAGGCGCACTCGACGGCAGGGGAAAAGGAACTGAGGCAGTTGGAGGGTCAACGCCAAGGTAGCCTATATGGCATGAACCAGTCTCTCTACTTCTGCGCGGCCCTACCTTGACGCCAGCCCTCCTGAAGATTTTTAGCTCCTAGTGCCTCCGGCGCAGTCCCATTAGTGTGAATGACTGGTGGAGACTTTATGTCCCGGAAGATCAAAATGTTATCTTTAAAATGGTGCATTTCCCCATACCCAGTTGCCACTCTGTTGCTCTGTAATACTAGCGCCTCTTTAATTTTCAAATTGGACGTTTTTGCTGTTGCCATCGTGTTAATATCAATCAATCAATGAAATCTTTATTTATTCAGGCGATCATCATTGAGCAAGGCTCATTTACAAGATGGACCTGATAAGGTCAAGGTTCGAGTTGTTGCACAGCAATTACATCACATACTTATGAGACAGTTATACATACAGAAGAAAGGAAAATGTTATTTATAACACAATAATATACAGAGAATTCACATGTTAAAGCTTGGCTAAGAGAAAGTTAAACTAACATCTACAATATGTACAGTACATATATATCTCAATGAGGATCATGACAGTCACTCACATAATGAGTACAAGGATGCTGAAGGGAATATTGGGTGCCATATACTGGCGGTGTCTGACTGGAAGGAATATGCCATGTGTGATTGGAATATGGTTTTGTGGGATGACTATTCTATCTCTACCGATAGCAGCTGCATTTCTCTGTGAAGAAGGCTGTACAGTGCTGCTTGAAGGATGTAAATGGACAGTTTAAGGTATTTTTGTAGGGTGTTCCATGCTATGGCTAGAGAATAGCTGATTGCTGCCCTCCCTATTTTGGTGCGGACTTTGGGCAATTTGAGCAGGATTATATTGTTGCTTCTTAGGGCATAGGAGCTAGGAGTGGTCAGGTTGAAGCAGTCCAGGATATAGCTTGGGAGTTTTTTTGATAAAGCTCTGTAGACCCATAGAGCTGCATTTCTGCTCCTCCTGACATGAAGGGAAACCCATCCAGTTGCGTCACAGAGAGAACAATGGTGAGTATTATATGGCAGGTCTGTAATGAACCTTATTGCTCTATGATATAAGGTATCCAACTTTTGAAGGTAGGGAGTGGGGCAGTGACTATAGAGGAAGTCTACATAGTCAATGACTAATAGAAAGATGGCCTGGACTAATCTCATCTTTGAATCTCTATTAAGGAAGGGTTTTAATCTGTAGAGGAGGCCAAGCCTTAGGCAAAGCTTTTTCAGCAGTTGTTCTAGATGCTGAGTAAAGTTAAGTCTGTTGTCAATCCACACACCTAGGTATTTGAAATTTTCAACATACTCCAGATTTTCTCCAAGTATAGTGCATAGCTGGGGGAGATTGAAGAGGATGTGTTGGTGGAGTTTTAGGTTGTGAATATCATTGCTTTGGTTTTCTTTGCATTTAGCAGAAGCTTTTTCTCGAGAAGCTGATGTTGTAACAGGGAGAATTCTGCTTGTAGGATTTCATGAGCAACTTTAGGCGAAGGGTTGCTAACATACAGTACAGTGTCATCAGCAAAGAGATGTACTAAGGACTTGGTAAGGGTTGAATCAATTTTATTTATATAAATGGCAAAAAGGATAGGACCCAGAATAGAGCCTTGGGGACTCCTCTTGACAGAGGTCTTAATGGGGATAGGTCACCTTCAGCTTTTACCTGCTGTGATCTACCGGGCGGTAGCATCTGAACCACTAAGGGAGGATGGATCTAGGCCAATGGAGTGTAGGGATGAGTAGCAGTTCATGGTCCACAGTGTCAAATGCTTTGCTCAGGTCCAGGAATACTGCACAGACATTGTTCTTTTTATCAATTCGGTTTGCCAATCATTGGTGACCCTGGCTAATGCAGTGATAGTGCTATGTTTGGCCCTGAATCAGATTGAGCTGGATTTAATAGATTAACATTGTCCAGATATTCCTTTAACTGAATACTCACTAATTTATATATATATATATATATATATATATATATATATATATATATATATATATAACACATACATACATACACACACATATTCCGTAATATATATACACTGCTTTAATCATATATATTTTGACAGTGTGATTTACTGTGTAAAAGTTTGTGAAAATGTTGTTTACTGTAGTCTACGCTCAACTGCAAAACCAATTCCCCAACAGGTCTCGTCAACAAGTCCCTAGCGATACGTGAGGTGCTGGAGGGTGACAAACACAATAAGTAACCCTGTACACAAAAGTTGGGGCAAAGCTGACCCTGGGAATTACAGACAGTCCGAATCTACATCCATTATGGGCAAGATTCTGGAGACAATAACTGAGAAATTGCTGAATTCTAAAAGGACAGTAACTGATGGAGACAAAGCAGCATGGGTTTACGAGGAGCCTACTGTGCCTGACAAACTTTGTAAGACTTTTTCAACTCTGTGACACAATCTGTTGGCACAGGTCAGGCAGCTGACATCCTGTAACTGAATTTCCGTAAAACCTTTCACGCAGTGCCACACGGAGACCCGTGAAGAAAGTGGGTGGGCTTAGGGAAAAGACTCACTGATGGATTGGGAACTGGCTGTCAGAAGGACCCAGGTGGTGGTCCTCAATGGCAAGAGGCAGTCCTCAATGGCAAACATTCAGGGGTGAAACTGGTGACCAGTGAAGGGGTCTGTCTTAGGGCCAGCCCTTTCCAGTATGTACATTAACGGCAGTGGGGTTGGGCTACAAGGAAAAGGTAGTGTATCTGCAGAGGACTGCAAGCTCCACAGGTGGGTGCACAGGGAGGAAGTGATTTAGCTGTATGAAGACAGACACGGTGAGACCAAATGAAAAAATTACTCACCTTAGTAATTATATTTCTTCTAATGGAGTCTTGCTGAATTCTGACAATTGCAGTGATTCCCAACCTTTGAACTGCCCCGGAGAAGTTAGAGTTAACTTTCCATGCAGGGCATGGAACGCTGAGCTCGAGCTCGGTTGAAGTCTCTGTCTGTAGTGCTTTGAACTTAAACCATCAGATTCTTACGAGCCCAACTAAACTAAAATTTCTATGTGGAAATTGTAAAAACTCTATTAGCCAACTGGCTGAAAAGTTTTGGATTCCCAAGGAAGACAAGTCAGGAAACCCAAAAACAAAACCCAATGTACTAAAAACAACAATAATAAATAAGCACCCAAACAAAAAGGGAGGAGGGTGCAAGCAAAAACACCCCTTGGGTGCAACACTGAACCTGCCCACCCACTTCCCAAAAACAGGTTCTGAGAGGGGAGGCAGGGAGGGAGGTCAGAATACAACAAGACTCCATTAGAAGAAACATAATTACTAAGGTGAGTAATTTTTCTTCAAACATGAATCTTGTTGTATTCATTTCAACTCTGAACTACTCAAGCAGTACCTCCAAGGAGGAAGGACAGAACCTACTTTGGGAATAGGCTCTGAAATACTGCTGTGCCAAACCGAGCATCACTCCTAGCCTGGATATCCAGAGAGTAATGCTTGGTAAAGGTATGGCCTGTCTTCCAGGTGGCTGCTTGACAAATTTCTAGGAGAGGGATATCCCTGGCCACAGCCAGGGAAGCAGCTGCACCTCTTGTGGAATGAGCCTTCATGCCTGAGGGTGGAGTTTGTCCCAGTTTTTCATAGCAGAATTGTATACAAGAGACAATCCACCTGGCAATAGATCTTTTAGTGGCAGGTTTGCCCTTCCACTTCTCCATAAGTGAGGAACAACTGGAGAGTCAAACCTGTGACCCTTGGTACGCTCTATGTAGTAACTAAGGGCTCTTTGACATCTAAACTGTGTAGCCTCCTCTCTCCTGAGGAAGAATGATCAGTGAAGAAAACAGGGAGAGACATAGACTGGTTTAAATGGAAGTCTGAAACCACTTTGGGCAAGAACCTTCTATTGGTTCTAAGGACCACTTTATCCCTATGAAAGGAGATACAATCAGGTTCCACTGACAGGGCTTGCAATTCACTGATACGCCTGGCAGAGGTAATGGCTACCAAGAACACAGTTTTCCAAGTCAAGTACTTAAGCTCTGCTGAAGACATAGGCTCAAAGAGAGGATGCATAAGTTGAGCAATGCAAACATTCAAATCCCAGGCAGGGGCAGGGTCTCTAAAAGGGGGATTGGTGTGAAACAATCCTTTAAAAACCTTACAGAACACAGGATGGGAAGATAGTGAGGAAGGCTTCCCCACAGACAAAAATGCAGAAACAGCTGACAAGTGTACATTGAAAGTAGCTGGTCTGAGGCCTAGGCCATTAAGATGGACCATATAATCCAGAACCGTAGGCAATTCAGCAGTGTCTGGAGAAATATGCTTCTTAGAACACCAAATGCTGAATCTTTTCCATTTGGAGTTGTAAGCCTTTCTGGTGGAGGGCTTTCGAGAAGCCTTGAAGATATCCAGAAGCCTTGAAGATATCCAGAACCCCTTGGGAAAGATGCAGATCTGCAAACTCTAACTCTTCAAGAGCCATGCTTTGAGATTCAGAGACTGAAGATTGGGGTACCAAATCCTTCCCTGAGAGGATGTTAACAGGTTGTAATTCCTGGGAAGAGACAGGGGAAGACTGACTGCTAGGGACAGCAACAGGGGATACCAGGGCTGTCTGGCCCAATCTGGAGCAATAAAAATCACCTTGCATGGTTGAGACCTTATTATGAGACCTGTCAGTGTCAGTGGCTCAGTAGGTAGCACACTCACCTCTGAGGCCGGGAGATCAGAGGGATGTGGGTTCAGTTCCCACATCTGGCACTTGGGTTAATGTCCCAGTACTGACACTGTAGTGCAGCATGAGAGGGGTGCTGCACTACTGAGGTGCCGTCTTTCGGATGACACATTAAACCGAGGTCCCATCTGCCTGGATTGGTGGTAGTTCAAGTGGATGTTAAAGATCCCATGGCACTTATTGAAAAGAGTAGGGGAATTTCCCCGGTGTCCTGGCCAAATTTCCCTCTTTCATTAAAAAAATACCACCAACAGCTTAATCTGGTTCAAGGTCAGTTAGCATTCATCTGTATCCCCCTTCCCCGGGTCATGCCTGCAACTAGGCAGGATTTGTCTAGTGCACTTACGCGGTCAACAAAAACTAAATAAAAAATTTTTTTTACCAAAACTTTGAAAAGGAGAGGGAAGGGGGGAAAGGCATACAGAAACTTCCCTTTCCAATTGAGTATCAGGGCGTCCAGAGGGAAAGAACCCAGGACTGGAGGTCTGCAACAAAAGAGAGGGAGCTGGAGATTGTCTGGGGCTGCAAAGAGATCCATCTCTGGACTGCCCCACCTTGAAAAAAATCACTTTCAAAACCTGAGGGTCCAGGGACCATTCGTGATAGCCCTGAGAAATCCTGCTCAGTGCATCTGCTAGCACATTGTCCTTGCCTGGAAGGTGAACTGCTACAAGAGAGGCTTGCAGGGAATAAGCCAGAGACCACAACTTCATGGCTTCTGTGCACAAGGCCGTGGACAGAGTGCCTCCCTGCTTGTTGATGTACCACATGGTGGTAGTGTTGTCTGTTCTGACTTGAACCACCTTGTTCTGATCTGACTGTGAGAATGCTTTTAGAGCCAGAAAATCTGCCCTGAGCTCTAGAAGATTGATGTGGAGAAGGGATTCTTGGGGGAACCACAGGCCCTCGGCAGTAAGGGACCCCAGGTGGGCTCCCCAGCGCAGGAGAGAAGCATCCGTGGTAAGGACCACCGAACAAGGTTGAGCAACAAAAGGAACACCTTGCCTTAAATTGTCCTGATCCTGCCACCAATGGAGGGCCTGGATCAAGGTCAGAGTCACTGGAATCAGTTTAGTAAGGGAATCCTTCCTCTGAGACCAGAAAGCTCTCGGGTGGAATTGAATATCCCTCATCTGGAATCCTGCCCCTTGGACCACTGCTGTTGAAGCTGCCATGTGGCCCAAGAGCTGGAGGAAATGCCTTGCTGGTCGAGATACCTGAAGGCTGGAGGAGGAAGCTAGTTCCATAAGAGCCCTTGCCATTTCTAGAGGAAGAAGAAAAAATTACTCACCTTAGTAATGTTGTTTCTTCTAATGAAGTCTTGCTATATTATAGACATTAGCAGTTTGTTCCAGCTCTAGAACTGCCCCGGAGTGAAATGGTTAAAACCATTCCAAAATAGAATTTTGGCACGAGAGCAGCTCTATTTGTGTAATTTCAAACTTGAACTGTCATATCTTTACGAGCCAAACTCACTAAGGTCTGTGTGGAAGCTGTAACCTACACTAGCCAAATGGCTACCTAAATAATAACAACCACTGATGGTCCCACACCCAAGACTCAAGTCAGGGGACCAGAAATACTAACACCATTCTAATAATATGAAAATGGAACACAAGTATAATAAAACACACACCGCATACACACTACACCCCCAAAGTCCCAAAGGGACAAAATGCTAACAGGACATAAGCAGTGCCCACACTAAGTTGCCCGCACCCCACCAAGTAGAGGTTCTGAGAGGGCAGGTCTATAATAGTAAGACTCCATTAGAAGAAACAACATTACTAAGGTGAGTAATTTTTCTTCAAACAACATGAAGTCTTGCTATATTATAGACATTAACGAAATACACAGCAGTACCTCCATGGAGGAGGGCAGAACCTAATGAAGCAATAGGCTCTGAAGAACAGCTGTGCAAACCGAGCATCTCTCCTGGCCTGGACATCCAGGGAGTAATGCTTGGTAAAGTGTGTACCGTTTTCCAAGTAGCAGCCTGGCAAATCTCTAATAAAGGATATCTCTGGCAGCAGCTAGAGACACAGCTGTACCCCTGGTAGAATGAGCCCTCAAACCGGGGGCTCTGCCCACTTTCTGATGATAAAATTGGATACAAGAGACAATCCACCTGGCTACTGATCTCTTAGTGGCAGGTTTGCCTTTCCAACTTCACCACAGGTAAGGAAAAGTTAGAGGATTCGAACCTGTGACCTTTAGTACGCTCTATATAATAACTAAGAGCTCTCTTAACATCCAGGCTGTGCAACCTCTCTCACCGAAGAGGAGTGACCAGTGAAAATACTGGAAGGAGATAGATTGATTAAGATGGAAATCTGAAACCACCTTAGGCAAAAACTTCCTATTAGTCTAAGGACTACCTTATCCCTGTGGAAAGAAATAAAGTCAGTCTCCACTGACAAGGCTTACCAATTCACTTATCGTCTGGCAGAAGTGATAGCCACTAGAAAACAGTTTTCAAGTTAGGTACTTAAGCTCTGCAGAAGACAGAGGTTCAAAGGGGTTGCATTAACTGGGCAATGCAAACATTAAGGTCCCAAGCAGGGGCGGTTCCGAAAGGGAGGATTAGTATGGAGTAATCCCTTAAAAACTTGGAAAACACAGGATGAGAGAAAGAGGAGATGACTTTCCTGCTGACAGAAAAGCAGACACAGCTGCCAAATGAACTCTCAGGGTAGCTGGTCTGAGACCCAAGGAATTAAGATGTACCATGTAATCTAACAAAATGGGCAATTCAGCAGATTCTCGGAAATATTTTCCCAGCACACCAAATGGAAAACCTTTTCCATTTAGAACTATAAGTAGCCCTAGTGGAAGGCTTTCTGGAAGCCTTTAGGATCTCAAGAACACCCTGAGAGAGTGTAAATCAGCAAACTCTAACTCCTCAAGAGCCAGGCCTTGAGGTTGAGGATTGAGGTCCGGATACCAAACCCTTCCTGGGCACAAGTCAACAGATTGTGATTCCTGGGGAGGCACAGGGGAAGATGGACTGTCAGAGACAGAAGGAGTGGTACTAGGGCTGCCTGGCCCAATCCGGGCAATCAGAATCACCCTGCAAGGCTGAGATCTGATTTTGACTAGTACTTTGAATAGGAGAGGAAAGGGAAAGCATGAGGAACTTCCCTCCCAATCCAGAAGAGGCATCCAGGGAACTAAGCCCAGCACTGGAGGCCTGCAACAGAACAGAGGAAGTTTGTGATTGTCTGGGGCTGCAAAAGAATCTATCTGAGGGATGCCCCACCTGGCAAAACTATCCCCAGCACTTGAGGATCAGGGACCATTCGTGATGGCCCTGGGAAATCCTACTGAGGGCATCCGCTAGGACACTGTCCTTCCCTGGAAGATGAACTGCTATGAGGAAGTGTTCAGGGAATAGGCCAGAGACCACAACTTCATTGCCTCGGTGCACAAGGCCGAAGACCGAGTGCTCCGTTTGTTGATGTACCACATTGTTGTGGTGTTGTCTGTTCTGACTTGTATCACCTTGTCGTGGACAGATGCAGAAAAGCTTGAAGAGCTAAAAGACAGCTCTGAGTTCCAGCAAATTGATGTGGAGCAGAGATTCCTGGGGACCAAACTCCCTGGTGGAAAGGTCGCCCATGTGGGCTCCCAACCCAGAAGGAAGCATCTGTAGTGAGAGTCAAGTCATGAGAAGGGAAATGAAGGGACCCCGCTCTTAAGTGCTCTGATCCTGCCACCACTGGAGGCTAGGATCAAGGTTAGAGTCACTGGGACCAACTTGGAAAGGGGTCTCTTCTCTGAGACAAAAAGGTTCTCAAGTGAAACTGAATGTCTCTCATCTGAAATCTGGCTCCCTGCACAACAGCTGTGGATGCAGCCATGTGCCCCAGGAGCTGCAGAAAGTGTCTTGCTGGTCGAGAGACCTGCAGAGTGAAGGAAGAGGCCAGAGCCACTAAATTCCTTACCTTTTCTGGGGAAGAAAAGCTCTAGCTAGCTTTGTGTCCAATTCTGCCCCTATAAAGGTGAGTACCTGGACTGGTTCCAGAACGGTTTAGCAGAAAACCCAGGAGGTAAGAAGCTGCTGGGTGACCTGCAGGTGAGATTTTACCTGTTCTGGGGACTGGCCTACAATGAGCCAGTCGTCTAGATAGGGAAAAACAGCAATCCTCTGCCTCCTTAAGTGGGCCACTGCCACTGCTGGACACTTTGTGAATACCCTTGGAGCAGAGGTAGGCCGAGCACTGCTCTGAACTGGTAATGACCTGAGGGCAGTTCGAATCTGAGGTACTTTCGATGGGATCTTCTGATTAGGACATGGAAATAGGCATCCTTGAGGTCCAGGGAGGCTAGCCAGTCCCCTGGCCTTAGGGAAGGTAAAATCATTGCCAGAGTTACCATTTTGAACTTTGGTTTCAAAAGATGCTTGTTCAGATATCTGAGATCTAAAATGGGCCGCCATTCTCCTGTCTTTTTTGGGGTAAGGAAGTATCTGGAATACAGACCCCTGCCCTGATGCAGGGGAGGAACCATTCTACTGCTCTGAGAGCTAACAGGGATGAGACCTCTGTTTCCAGAGTGAGGGTCTCTGAAGCACTTGCAGGTAGAAAAGTCTGCTTCTCAACAGGAAACTTTTGAAGCTGAGAGAACCAGACCCTGGCTTACTACTTCCAGAACCCACTTGTCTGAGGTTAAAGAAGCCCAATTCTGACTGAAGTAAGCCAGCCTGCCCCACTGGTACAGGAGAATCGGCCCTGGGCACCCCATCAGGTGCCTGTTTATAGGAGGTTTAGGCTGGGGGTGGGAGCAGGTCTGCCCACTCCTCGTCTGCCCCTGCCTCTGAAAGCCCCTCTGAGCATAGGCAGAGGAGGCCGAGTCTGGTAGAAAGGCCTGTGAAAAGACCTACCCCTACCCTGGGGCATGCCTTTGAGGATGGCTTGCCGCTCCTTAGCCTGGCACTCTTGTAAGTAGTCCTATATTCATCCATCTTCTTCATGTAATTCTCTGTCTGCTCTCCAAACAGAGAATTTCCCACAGAGAAAATCCATAGCCTTAGTCTGGGTATCCTGTGACAAACTAATACACCTGAGCCAGGCCAACCTCTGAAAGCTACAGATGTGGCCATGACCCTAGAGGAAACATCATTAACATCCACAGCAGCATGAAACTGAACCTTAGAGGCTTCAATGCCATCAGCAGCCACCTGTTCTAGTTCACTAGCCAGCTGGCCATGGGCCTGCTTGGCCAATGCATAACAGTATCCCATCTTGATTTCTGATACCTAGCTACATAAGCCATATAATTTGCTTGCCTGAGTCCCAGAGAGCTGCCATATACTGTTTTTTGCCATGGCATCAATCTTCCTGGAATCCTTGTCAGGAGGATGTGAAGCCAAGGAAATAGCTTTATCACAGGCAGCAGCCTGAACTACTAACATGACTGCATTGCTGAAAGGAATTCTGTATCAGGGCCTGACAATGTATACCTTCTGTCCATCTTTTTATCTACAGGAGGCACAGAATTAGGAGCTTTAAAATTTTAATTGTTTGTTTCCTAAAAGACTTATGTAAAGGAATAGACAATCTCCTAGACTCTGGAATATCCATCATTTCTACAAAATCAGGCTCCTCTTGCTCATCCACAGCCTCTTCTAAGGAAGCTGGAGGTTTCAGCAACTTTTTATAAAACATAAAATGAGATGGGGACTCAGACAGCATAGGGGAGATTCTAAAGGTCTGTCTGGGGAGATGTCCGGTTCAATGGGCACACCCAGACCTTCCAGCCACATTCATACTGTTCATAATCCTCCTCCCCTCCTCTGGTTCATAAAATTCCTCAATATCATAATCCTGAACCACTGGGACCGGACAAACCGACCTTTTACCAGATAGTGGTGGTTCGGACGGACCCTGAGACAGTGACTGGACAATTTGTATAGCTTTGCTATCTCTGCAGCAGTTGGAGAAGAATTTTGGACTCCAGACCTGCTGATTTTCTTGTTTTCTTTACTGGAATTGGTTCCTCAGAACCAGCTTTTCTTTTGCCCGAGGAAGTCTGGCCCTGGTCAGAGGGCACTCCCTCTGGTTCGGTTGGCACCGAACCGGGCTGGCCATCCGGGTCAGCGGACTTTTTGGCCTCTCGTTCCCTGAGCCTGCCCAATCTTTTTTCCAGGGTGGCTGCAGGGAAATTCTTACATACCTGGCAGTCTGACTGGAGATGGTCAAACCCCAGACAATAAACACATGTGGTGTGTGGGTCAGCCTTGGCAAAGACTTCACCACAAACATCACAGTGTTGAAACCCAGTGGGCCCAGTTTTTCTTTTGGGTTTCTCAGACATAATGCCAGCCTAACCAAAAACTTGCCCTTTTAACAGCAGCCAGGCAAGACACCCTTATCGGTTCCTAACCGTGTCACGGGTATTGGAAAAAACCGTAATAAATCAGTTTTTTCAGAACCGATAAGAACCGGGAACCGCACTCTAAAATAGTAACTTTTAGTTTTAAATGAGTTTTAAACCCACTGATCGGTTCAAAACCGAACCGATAACTTACAAGTTCCACACAGACAAAACCTTCATTTACTTACGTTTACCACAGATAGAAGCTTGAACCGAGCGGTTTTGCAGTTAAAATAAAACTATTCTCGGTTAAATCCAACGAGAAAACACTATTAAACACGAAAATGAACCAAGCAGAAGGAGAAATCTCCGGGCGACTGTTCACTGAGGCGAGTAAAGAATCTGACAGTTCAAGTTTGAAATGACACAGATAGAGCTGCTCTCGTGCCAAAATTCTATTTTGGAATGGTTTTAACCATTTCACTTCAGGGCAGTTCTAGAGCTGGAACAAACTGCTAATGTCTATAATATAGCAAGACTTCATGTTGTTTGAAAGGCTCTTATTCTGAGTATGTCCAGTTCTGCCCCTATAAAGGCAAGGAGCTGGACTGGTTCGAGAACTGACTTGGGAGGGTTGAGAAGAAATCCTAGGGAAGTGAACACTTGCTGGGTCACTTACAGGTGAGACTTGACTTGGTCTGGAGACTGACCCACTATTAGCCAATCGTCCAGATAAGGAAATATGGAAATCTTTTGCCTTCTTAGAAAGGCAAGTACTACTGCCAGGCACTTTATGAAAACCCTTGGGGCTGAGTTAGGCCAAAGGGCACTGCTCTGAACTGATAGTGGCCTGAGGGCAACTCGAACCTGAGGTACTTTCTGTGGGAGCACCTGATGGGAATGTGAAAATAGGCATCTTTGAGGTCCAGGGAGGCTAGCCAGTCCCCTGGCCTTAAAGGGGGAAGGATTATTCCCAGAGTTATCATCTTGAACTTTGGTTCTAAGATATTTGTTCAGATATCTTCGGTCTAGGATGGGTCGCCACTCCTGTCTTTTTGGGGGTCAGGAAGTACCTGGAGTACAGTCCTTTGCCCCAGTGTAGGGTAGGTACTCTCTCTATAGCTCTTAAAGCTAGGAGAGAAGAAACCTCTGCCTCTAGGGCAAGGGTTTCCGAAAGATTTGCAGGTGGAAAAGATCTGGCTCTCACCTTTGGAAATTTTTTGAAGCTGAGAACCAATCCCTGGCTTACTACCCTGGCTCACTACTTCCAGGACCCACTTGTCTGATGTAACAGACATCCAGTCCTGGACAAAGTAAGCCAGCATGCCCCCTACTGGAATAGAGAGTCGACCCAGGCAGACCCATCAGGGTGTCTGCTTGGCAAGGGCTTTAGGCTGAGGAGTGGATGCAGGCCTGCTCATCCCCCTTCTGCCTCTCCCTCTGAAGAACCCCCTCTGCGAAAAGGAAGAGGAGGCCTGTGCTTGGTAAAAAGGCCTGCCCCTGCCCCTAGACTGCTGCCTTTGAGGAGTTGCCTGCCTTTCCTTGGCCTGAGCACTCCTGTAAGTGGTCCTGTACTCGTCCATTTTCTTCCTGTAATTCTCTGTCCGCTCCCCAAACAGAGAATTACCCACTACAGGAAAATCCATGGCCTTAGCCTGGGTGTCCTCACGAGAGAGCTAGTACATCTGAGTCAAGCCATCCTCCGAGGCCATAGATGTATGCAAGACTCTTGATGACACATCATTAGAGTCCACAGCAGCATGAAACTGAACCTTAGATGCCTCAATCCCATCTGCAGCCACCGCCTCCAGCTCCTTGGCTAGGTGGGGGGAGGCCTGTTTAGCCAGTGCCAGTACAGTGTCCCACCTGGACTTCTGGTACCTGGCTGTATAGGTCATGTAATTCGCCTGCCTGAGTCCCAAAGAAGATGCCATGTACTGCTTCTTTGCCATGGCATCCATCTTCCTGGAGTCCTTGTCAGTGGGGTGTGAAGCCAAGGGAATATTTGCCTTGTCACAGGCAGCAGTCTGCACTACCCCAACATGGCTGCAATGTTGATACAAGAACTCCGTGTCAGAGCCTGAAAGTGTATACCTCTTGTCCATTCTTCTATCCACAGGAGGTACACTGTTAGGAGACTAAGATTCTTTGTGTCCGTTTCCCAAAAGATTTATGGAGGGGAATAGACAGTCTCCTGGACTCTGGGATGTTCATCATCTCTACATAATCAGGCTCCTCTTGATCTTCCACAGCCTCCTCCATAGGAAGTTGGAGGGTTTCAGCCACCTTACTGTAAAATATAAAGTGGGAAGGGGACTCAGAAAGCCTAGGAGGGGAAACACCTGATGGTCTGTCTGGGGAGATGTCCAGTTCCACAGGCACATCCAGACCTTCACTTACATCGTAATCCTCAAATTCCCCTTCCTCTTCAAATTCCGGTTCATAAAAATCTTCAAGGGTATACTCTTGAACCAGGGGAACCAACCGAACCGAACCCCTGCCAGAAGGAGCCGGATCGGTCGGAAACCGGACAGAGCGATTCCACAATCTGAATCGCCCTGGCCATCTCTTTGGCGATCAAAACAAGAACCTCTGGATTCCTCTCCTTTTGCCCGAAGAAGTATCGCCCTGGTCAGAGGGCACTCCTTCTGGTTAGGTCGAAACCAAACCGGGCTGGCCATCCGGGTCAGCGGACTTTTCGGCCTCCTTTTCCCTCAGTCTACCTAATCTATTCTCAAGGGTAGATCTGGGAAAAATTTTTACATATTTGGCAGTCTGAATCGAGGTGGTCAAACCCCAGACAATAAACAGGTGGTGTGGGGATCGGCCTTAGCAAAGACCTCCCCACACTCACTGCAGTGTTGAAACCCAGTGGGCCTGTTTTTTTTCTTGAGTTTCTCAGACATAATAACCTAACAAACTTACGCACTTCGGCAACCACAGGCAAGACTCCCTTATCGGTTCCTAACCGTGTCACAGGTATTGGAAAGAAAACGGTTAAAAACACTTTTTTTTTTTTTTTAAAGAACCGATAACCACACACTAAGTATAATAAAATTCACAATCAAATGGTCGGTTCAGCCGAACCAACCGCACTTTTACAAGTTCCACACAGAAAAATAGAACAATTCCTATCTAGTACTCACAGCATCACAGACAGAGACAGAACCAACTATGCGGATACTTTTTTTCGGTTTAAAACCCATGACAAACTGAAAACTTTAACCAACTTCGAACCGAGCTGAAGGAGAAATCTACGGAGCGACCGTTCAGTGAGGCGGAGTAGAGAATCTGACGGTTTAAGTTCAAAACGCTCCAGACAGACTTCAACCGAGCTCGAGCTCAGCGTTCCATGCCCTGCATGAAAAGTTAACTCTTAGTTCTCCGGTGCAGTTCAAAGGTTGGGAATCACTGCAATTGTCAGAATACAAAAAGATTTCATGTTTGAAAAGCTCTGATCAGAGCCAAAACGTCTGCTAGTGCATTAACCTGATACGAGATATCCAAAGCAGTGCATGGAACCATCAGGCCTCGACAAGGACGTCAACCTCTTGCAAAGGATGGCTCCAAAGCCCACCATAAGGTGTCATATGTGCACCAGAACACTGCTCTGTCACATGCCACAGCGTCTTCCCCCCACCCTCGGAGCATGCAGCCAGCTCACTGAGCTTTCACCCGAACTCTGGTCACTGGCATGGGAAGATAATGTCCCCACTGGGACAATGGCTGCCCTTGCAAACTTCATGGCTTCATATAGTTTTTTTTTTTTGGGGGGGTAGCACATTTTGGCCTTAAATTTACAGCATAGTCTTTTTACGACCCAGCCCCCTTCTGAACACGACAGGTGTCATTTATAAAATACTGGATGAAATGCCATTATGAGCCACTAGTGCAAAAACACATGCTGCCCAGGATTTTGTTCATGAGGTGGTGTGAAAAAATGGCTATGTTGAAAATTTCCTGTTAAAATACTGAGGTTATGAATGAGCGTTGAAAAATTTCCAGCTACTATCATAAATTTGTTTTTTAATACTCTAACCCCAAATTTTCAATATATATATATATATATATTTTTTTTTTTTTTTAAATATTACCATGAACTTAAGTGGAAAATTTCAAATCCCACTCAAAAGGTAATTTAGTGGAGCAACTGCGAAATCACCTTTTGGGCAGGATTTGAAAACTTTAACCTACCTCGTTTATAGGGTGGGGTCCCAAAAAAAGGTCAAGTTGAAAATCTGGGATAAAAATATTAAAATATGATCAAGTTATAAATGCACTGAAATATACTAACCACAATTACTTGATTTTCCCAGTTCAGCTTTGAAAAATGAAGACTCATCTCTGGTCCAGAGAGGATTACGGTGCTGGACCCCCAGGTAGGTAAGAACAGGGTGGGGAAGGGTGAGGGACGGAGTGTGCTGAGTGGGGGGGGGGGATGATTGAGGTGGGAGTCAGGACAGTGGCACAAGACCAATTTATTTCAGGTAAAAAAAAAAAAAAGACTGAGGGATTTTTTTAAATTTATTTCTATTTATCCCTCCTGCATCCCTGCCAAAGCTGCCCCATCAGGAGTCGCCAATGTAGCCCGTCCCTGCCAACATCCTACCTGTCAGCCCGGGTTCCTCCATCCGGCCGCAGATTGCCCCCCCAGGCGGGGTAGGACACCCCAAATCTTGTAATTTCATCAGGTCCCCTGGACTGCAGGCAGTCGTCTGCATATTGGGACCAGGATCGGCGCTCTGTCTTCCCAACTCTGGAGGGGATTTTCCCTGTTTCTGTGAGGACACTGCATGCCCCGATGTCAAGGCACAAGCACAGACGTCTACAGCGTCCTCCCCCTCGATGGCGCAGTCTCTAGAGGCGATTAGTCCACGGGCCTCTCCACCCATGACCAACCAAACCCCCGAGGTGCAGACGGGCTGTCATGCCCCCAGCCTCCACCAGGGGGTCACCACTCGCCGAGTGAGATTCTCACCCTCCCCCCGGAGAAGGCGAGCTGTTGTCAGATGCTCATTTATTCTCCCCCCCGGCCGACCCACGGCAGCCGAGGGATGGTTTCTTTATTACAGGTACAGTACCTACTGACACTGGAGAGGGGGAAGCCCAGTATCTGCTCAGCTTGATATTTATTTAAAAATGAAATACTGTGCAAGCAAGAAAGAACAGCACGGCCCTGTAAGTCGCATCAACGCTTTTCTGAGGCATGGAGGTGGGTCAGTGGGACGGCAGAAGTAACTACAGACAGCAGTGGGGCGCGACTGGAGAGAGAGAGAGAAAGAGTTCAATGGAGCAGGCACCAGGGGTGGGGAGCGAGAATGGCAGCCAGCGTTGGCGCGGGGCCTGAGGAGGGCGGGAGGGGAAAGAAAGTTCAAAGGAGCAGACACCAAACAAAACAAGGACAGCAGCCAGCGTGGGGCGTGGGGGGAGATTAGAGAGACAGTTTTATACAGCAGGCACCAGGGAAGCAATCAGGAGTTGGACAAGTGTCTGGCAGCAGGTGAAACTTTCTTTTCAGTAGAGCGGGCCCGGGAAAGTGATAAGGAAGTGGGTGGGATGTATGACACCGGATGGGACCTCTGTAAAGGGGGAACAAAAAATTCGCTAAGGGGAGAGAGAGACAGAGAGCACACGAGAGAGAGAGGAGGGAAGTGGACCAATTCCTGCACAGAGGAAGTGCTTTAACTCCATTCACCGGGCAGAGTAAAGAGTAAGATGTGTGGTGCATCAGTCCCTTTTTCCTCCTGTTCGCTATATGGCTGCGCATAGCTCTCACTATGCAGCCTTAGAAAGTGGCATGGCATTTAGGAATTAAACATGAACTCACTGGTGTCAAGAAGGGAGTGGTGGTGATATGACAGAAGTATAAATACTGTACATCTGAGGCTACAACACTCTGGACCATACAGAATTGTTCAAAATGAAAAAAAAAATCAATCATTAGGGGCCACAATGGGGGTGGGGGGGGGAGTGACAAGCTGGGTATCAAACTGGTTAAGGAATAGGAGGCAAAGGGTGGGGGTAAATGGTAGCCACTCAGGCAACAGTGACTAGTGGGGTGCCACAGGGCTCAGTGCTGGGACCAGTCCTCTTCAATGTCTTCACAACAGATAATGAGGAGGAGCCGAGGGGAAGACGTGTCTCTCTGCGGATGATACAAAAATCTGCAACAGGGTTGATACTCAGGAACGGGTCGAAAGAATCCACAGGGATCAGAGGAAACTAAAAGGAATGGTCTAGGGGTGGCAGCTACCAAAAAGAGCAAGGTTATGCACTTAGGGTTGCGGAGCTCAGGGGCTATGTATAAGATGGGGGAGTGGAGCTTACAGTCACCAGGCAAGAAAGAGATATAGGGGTCATCATATCCGATGACCTCAAGGTGGCTGGGCAGTGTGACAAAGCAGAGGGAAAGGCTTGCAGGATGCAGGGGTGCACTGCGAGAGGGATTTCTAGCAGGAAGTGGTGCTGCCACTGTATTGCTCACTGGCAAGGCCCCACCTGGAGTTCTGTGTCCAGTTCTAGAAGTTGCACCTCCTCGAGGGCACTGAAAGGGAGAAGGCTGTACAGACGAGGGCAACCAAATGGACAAGAATCCATATGAGGAAACGTAGCAGGAACTCAACATGTACTCTCTAAAAGACAGGAGAGCAAGAGGGGACCCATGAGTGAAACCTACAAGTACTTCATGGGAGTGAACAAAGTTCAAGTGGAGGGTCTAGTTCAGAGAAAGGAAGGCACCAGAAAAAAGGGGCATGCAGCAACTCTAAAGAGCGGGGGGAATTTAGGAGAGATGTGTTAAAATACTTCTTCATGGAAAGGGTGGTGAATGTCTGGAACACCCTGCCACAGGAGGTAGTGGAGCAAAGTCTGTGGAAGCTTCAAGCTCGTGTCAGATAGGCACAGGGGCATATTATGTAGAGGAATGGGGGGAGGGACTGCCACCTATGACCAACTAGGGTCTGTGAAACGGAATAGGCAGGGACAAGGGGCAGACTGGATGGGCCTCAAGGTCCTTTTTTTTTTTTTTTTAATTATAGTTTTTATTATAAAAAACAATTACATATAATTTCTCATGTAAGAAATCACATTATGTAGAATGCATCAAATGTAATAGATGTTTTTTTAACCTAGCCGATCTGAATTTCGGATTTGGGGGTATTCCTTAACTGAAAAGTCCAAGTATAAGTCCATAGATATGCTGCAACCCACAAGACTTATGAGAGGTCAAATCATTAAAAAAGGTAATCCAAACTCGTGCATACAACAACCAGTGTTGCTATGATCCTCACTCAAAAATGTCTTCTCAACAGTAAATCAGCAATCAGTGATTAACTACTTCCAAACCCACAGTAATATTATTACATAGAACTGATTTAGTATTCATAACTGAACAGCAGTACAGTATACACCACCCTGCACTACATGTGGTGTCCACCATTTTAGCTAAAGAGATGAAAACAGCTGCCATTATTTCTTTAGGAGATCAGCATTTCCCCCAACTAATTTTTACATTAGCAACAGTTTTAATGTTTAAGCAAACATCATATCCCCCAAGCTACAAATAGCCAGTTCCCTCAAAACCAGCCCCATCATAACTTTTAACAAGACATTAGAAAGAGTAAGAACTATCGATGGGTTTTAACTTACACGCCCCTCAACAACAAAAGCACTACTGAAAAACCTCAAACAAATGTTCAAGTGCCATCCTCCCAGTCGGACGATTGGGGTTATCTAGTGCAATCGAATTCCCTGAAGAGCACTTCTGCATTCCTCCCGGCCTCTTCAGTGTCGGTATACTTAAAAGTATGGCCCCCCCCATACTGGATCCTCAATCTGGCCAGCATCAGGAGTGAATGGGTTATGCCCATGCTGCGTAGCTTGGCCCAAACCCTGTCAAACTTCTTTCTGCTTGTTCTGGTGGCGAAGGATAAATCCAGAAATAAATGAATTGTAGCTCCCTGAAAGGACAGACAAGAAGCCTCCCTAGCAGCTTGCAGGATCTGATCTCTTACCGTTGGGCTGGATGTCACCAAAAGGATAGTCCAGGGTAAATCCTGTTTAGCTGCACTTACTCTCCTGTTCACTGGTCAAGAAATTGGCTAAATGTAATGCTATAATTGTTAACGCCTGCAATACCACTGTATGTGTATGCTCTATCTCTTAACTCTCCTGGGTCGTCTGTAACCCTCCCCGAGCGGGTGTCTTTTTACTGGTTGCCTTTTTACATTTATTTCTCTATACGACATGTAATACTCTTTGTATATAATACCAATTTGTTACTGTACCTGTTTATCCAAGCTTGTAACTCCCGGGTCGCACCTGAAAATAGGCACTTGGCTGTCTAGTGTGACTTACCCGGTTAACAAAAGCAAATAAATAAATAAATAAATAGCTGTGGACGATGCGATAAGCCTTTAAGAGATTATCCATAGTTAGGGATTCCGAAAGCAGAGCTCCCGGAAACCATTCTCTTACAAATTAGAGCAAGTCCTCCCAGTCAACATTTTCTGGAAGTCCTACCACGCGGACATTTGAGGCCCTCTGTGCATTTTTCAAGGGCCTCGAGATGGTATTTCATCTGGGCAGCTTCCTGTGTAAACTTGCCAGAGGAAGCCAATGCCTTAGTCGACATGGACTCTGCACTGGATGCCTTTTAGCTGCTACATCTATTTTGGCATATTGCTCC
The DNA here is from genome assembly GCA_016271365.2 of Neoceratodus forsteri. NCBI lineage: Eukaryota > Metazoa > Chordata > Ceratodontiformes > Ceratodontidae > Neoceratodus > Neoceratodus forsteri. The sequence goes on along the minus strand of CM028137.1, from coordinate 819,667,630 downwards.
GCAAATTTAGTCAGGATCGATTCTACCTTGACATCTGTGGACTTCTGCAAGGCCTTCCATGGTGGCTCCGACTCAGAGGCGGATTTAGCCATCGCCTCATGTAGCGCTGTCTCCGTCTGCTGGGTTTTCGAGACGGACGGGGGATCTTTGTTAGTGCGGCCCATCGTCAAAAAGAAAGGCATCAATCAACTGCTCATAATTCACCGAGGTCAAATCCAAGGTCAAAAAAGGCACCTTCTACCATTAAATTAGTGTTTTTAACAGTTTTGTTGCTATAGATCAGAGAGCCCTCATTGCATGCATCTAGTCAGCAGGCGTGCGCACACGCACACACACACACACACGCACGTCCTTTTCTAATGAAAAAAATCTAAGTTTCTATGTTAATTTCAGACTAGCATAAAGGAAGTTTGGGGAAGACGTCAGAAAGCATATTTTCTCAGAGGGGGTGGTGGACAAATGGAACACCATGCCCAGTGACGTGGTTAATGCAGGGACCATACATGGTTTCAAAACACAGTGGGACAATTTTAAGGGGGATCATCAACGGGGGAGGGTAACCACTGGAGGAAGAGTACTGTAGGGAGGGGAGTAGTAATGCTGAGAATCACCAGGAAGACCCAACTTGCCCCAGAGCCACACATTTCCTCCACAAAATAACATACCAGCAGCAGAAATACAATTCTTCTAAGGAACTCTGTCTATGCTGCTACCCCGTCAGTGGTAGAGCTAAAACTGTGCAGCTGTTGTAGCCAGAATCCTCATGTCCTCAGGGTTCTTTGCAGAGGTCACTGCTTTGTGCTGTACCACTACCCCACTGGGGGAGTACATTACCTATATGTAATTATACCCCACTGACACCATGGATTGATACAGAAAAGGTAGGGCTTCAGGGGTGATATAATGAACTTAGTCCTCACTTTCTGCTCTAAATGTCTATGTTTCTATGAATTCTAGCTCCATCCTTTACGCGTGCGCCTGTCTGTGTGCCTGCGTGCCTGCCACTGTGCATGTGCCTCTATGCAGGTGCCTGTCTGTTTTGTAGCATCAGATGTTGGGACTCCAACATCCTATGGAAGACTATGCATCGTGCACATTCTTTATGAACATTTACTCTACTGAGTCTGGAACTTCTTGTGCGCATATTAGTCCTCAGGTTTCTATTTCATTGAACAATGGATTAATGCAGTTCCCCGTGACATGAATGCCATAACAGGACAGCCTAAAGATATCCAACAATAATGTCTTTCAGATTATGTATGCTAATAGACTGTTCCAGGCATTTTGTGTATCAACAATTTCATGAAATAATATATATGAGAGAAAAAACATTGCCATGGGACCACCCAATGACACAAGAGGTAGTGTGTCACGCTTATGTGACCCAGGTTTGCAGCAAACCTGGGAGCTAGGTTGGATGGCCGAGGGGATTGGGGTAGAGTTGCCATTCAGCAGCACTCCTAGCTGAGGAGTGACGATGCCAGATTCCTCAGCCACAGCAAACCAGGGCTCGCTGCGTTCACTTGAGGCTTGCCAGGACACCACCTAGCATCAGAGGGAGGTGAAAGCATTTAAAGGGATGGAGAAGCAAAACAAAATGCCAAAATCCATGTACATCAGCTGCCTGTACAATGGCTGCCAGTATTCTAGGGCCCCACTCTGTGTAGATCTCCACAGGGGTCTGACTATGAGGGAGCAGCTAACGGGGCTGGGAAGTCACTTGCAGGAGACAAGAATGTCAGACGAAGGTGACAAGCAAGGGGATAAAAAGCTCTCTGGCACAAAAAAAAAAAAACTCATAAAAATTGCACAGATAAGTGGACAAAAACATACTGAACACCCTGAGAAAGACTACTGAAGAAATTCATACTAAAGTAGTTATTACTCTCACATGAACAAACAGAGCTCAAATAAGATTACATCTGAAGGAAGTTGTCACCAACTGAACAGCACCCCCCCCCAACCCCCACTGGTGTGGGTCTTGAACTCACAACTATGTGGCCCAGATCTGAGTGTGCTACAAGCTTAACCACACTGGCCAATTTTCAAAAACTAGCATTTTTGAACTTCAAGTTGAATCCCAGACCTGGTTCACCCCTTCCCCCCCAAACAACAGCTGTCTCTTACCATGGTCCTTGTTTTTGTACAGCCACTTGTTCCCATCGTCTGTCAGCAGCTTGTCCTGTCCAAAGGCAGCATTCACAAAACCATTCACGAAGGATGAAGCCAAGTTCATACGGGCGGAGTCCACCTGAGAGCCACTGCCACCAAACCCTGATGGGAAATAGAACATATTAACACTGGCAGGAGAAGGAAAAGGGCTAGGACAAGGCTTCAGTAAAAAACTCAGATGCCCCTTAACCACATGACTATGGTTCATTATGGTTAATTACAGAGTACTTCTGGAACCTAACACAAACAGTCAAGTGGAATTGTGCCACACAACTTTCACTGAAGCATTCTACTCAACTGGTATCTCACCTGGTTCTGGAAATGACCAGCAAATACAAAAATAAATACTGGGGGTGGGGAGGGAACATATACAAGGGAATTTAAAAGGAGGAAAAACAAGTTTATTTCAAGAACACAACAATATAGTGGAGGACCTGCTGGCTGGGAGTGATCACCCCTTGGTATGGTTCACGCTCAACATGGGCAGGGAAACTGGAGGTACGGGAACCAGGGTGTTAGACTTCAGGCGAACTTTAAAAGGATGGGAGAAATTCTGGAGAGGTATCTGGTGGGAATTCCTCCACGCTTGGAAGCAAACCAAAAATGGGAAATTATAAAACAAGGGCTGGTAGAGGCTACTGGGTCATGTACTAAGACACACAGCAAGAAGGGAAGGACAAAGAAACCTAGCTGGTTGAATCAAGAGGTCATGGAAGGAGTGAGGGCAAAAATAAAAACAGCATTTGTGAGGTTCAGGAAATCTGGGAGGGGGGGAGGACAAGGAGGTGTATACAAAGAAGTCCAGAGAGGTTACCAGACTAGTCAGAGCAGCCAAGGCTTCCAGAGAGCCGACGATGGCACAGGGCATCAAGGACAGAGAAAAGGACTTCTTCAGATACATAAGGGAGAGAAGGAGCTGCAAGGACCAGATAGTGAGGGTTAGGATGGATGGGGGTGAGTGGAGAAAGGGGAGGAGAAGGCAGAAGCACTAAATGAGTACTTCTGTATTCACGAGGAGAAAGTCGGGCAGCTACCTCAGGGGATGGGGAGGGTGGGCGGGGGAGAGGTGACAGATGTAATAATTGCAGAGGGCACGGTGCTGGAGGGGTTGAAGGCACGGAGGGTGGACAAGGCACCTGGACCAGACGGCATTCACCCTAGGGTGCTTAAAGAGCAGGCAGAGGTCTTGGCGGGGCCACTGACAAACCTGTTCAATACCACCCTGGACACAAGATTCGTACCACATGACTGGAGGATGGCTCACATGGTGCCCATCCACAAAACTGGCCCAAAGGATGAACCAGGCAACTACAGACCAGTGGGCGTTACATCCATTGTGTGAAAGCTCATGGAGACAATCCTGAGAGAGAGGCTGGTGACCTTTTTGGAGGATAATGGTCTCCAGGACGGTCAGCAGCATGCATTTGTCTTGGGCAGATCCTGCCAGACACCTAGCTGAGTACTATGACTGGGTGATGAGGGAACTGGACAAGGGCCATGCAGTGACTGTCCTGTATTTGGACTTCAGCAAGGCCTTTGATTCAGTGCCGCATGGGAGGCTGGGGGGAAAGCTGGAATATGTGGGGGAGGGAACAAAGATGGTGACTTGGTTCACAAACTGGCTGAAGGGGAGGTAGCAATGGGTGGTGGTGGTGGGGGAGACTCTCATTCCCAAGGGCTGTGACGAGCAGGATCCCACAGGGATCGGCACTGGGTCCGGTGCTGTTTGGGATATTCACAAGCAGATATCTCACATGGGATCAGGAGTAAGATCAGTTTGTTCGCCAATGATACCATGATGGGAGCTGTGGTGGACGACACTGAAGGGTGGCGGGGCTGCAGGATGACCTGAATAAACCTGGAGTGGTCGGAAACATGGCAGTTGGGGTTCAATGCCAAGAAATGCAAGGTACTGCACTTCAGAGCTAGGAACTTGCGGAGAAGATATCAGTTGGGTACCACTGAGGATGAGGAAAAGGATCTAGGGGTGCTTATAATGGGGAACATGAGCAACTCAGCTCTGTGAAGGAAGGTGGCAGCAAAAGCGAATAAGATGTTGGGGTGTATAGCGAGGGTAATCTCCTCCAGAAGTAGGGAAGTGATCCTACCACTGTACAGGTCACTGGTCAGGCCACACTTGGAGTACTGCGAGCAGTACTGGCGCCTGTTCCTGAAGAAGGGTGTCAGGTTACTGGAAGGGGTACAGCACAGGTCAACAAAGATGATCCAGGGACTGGAGGGCAAACCCTATGAGGAAAGGCTGAGTGAGGTAAATATGTATTCCCTGGAAGAGAGGAGGGATGGGGGGACATGACTGAGACCTTTAAGTACTTAAAGGGGATAAACAAGAGTAGTACAGTGGATTTTCCAGTTGAGGAGAGGGAGGGACATGAGAGGGCATGGTCTCAGATTGGAGGCGGGAAGATACAGGAGACATTTTTTCATGGAAAAGGGTGATAGCTAAGTGGAACACACTACCCGAGGAGGTGGTATCCTGTAAGACAGTGGGCAGTTTTAAGAGGAGATGGAATAGAGCGGAGGGACTGTGAAAGGGAAGGGAGGGTGGGGCAGCTGCAATGTGAAGGGGCTAGCTGCACAATCGAGCAGACTCAATAGGCCGTGAGGCCTGTTTCAGCTGGCAGTTTCGTATGTTCGTACAGTAGGGAGCTTAAGGAGACTACACACATGCACACAAGTCCAATTATATTAAACTAACAACAGTACTGAGAGGCATCAAGCAGTCCCACGAAGAAGCAGGACCCAGTGAAAATGAGGTGTACCATCTCAGCTTGACTATCATGTGTAAACTGCTTGTAAAGCATTTTGGAATTCAGTGTAAAACTGAAAGCAATACCGTAAATGAAAACTGTATACAATTTCTACAGTCCACACACTACCAGTATTTAATCTATATGCCACTTGCAGAGAGAGGTTCCAAATCAGCCCAGCAAAGTGCCACATGAAGCAACAGGCTTGTTGATCATTGCCAGCCCAGAGGACTACCGCAGCGGTGCACACAATGCACTCACACTCCAACAAAAGTCAGTCATCCACTACAGAACAACAGATGTGACGCACATTACAGTGAAAAGTAACATACTCAAAGAAGCAGAGAAATACAGGCAGTTTGAAAGAAGCAGTATGTAGGAGATACAAAATAAGAAGGCAGATAATTTCCAATTTGTATGCAAATAGCATGTGTATGGGCAAATATCATTTGTGTGTGAAGGAAGGGGTAAACTGCACAGAAAATCTCAACTTGCACTATATTCTGCAGGTCACATCACTACTCAGACCTCACCACAGCCAACTCACGCACACTAAAAGTAACAATCTACACAAGAGTACACGGACTCCAAGAGGCGCTGTAACATATGCCTGACATCGAAAAAGAAAAAGCCAGGTTTATATTCCCTTTAAGTTATCAATGGCACAGAAAGTTGCATTTTAGATCCTGGTCTTCCTATGACGACAAATATTTTCTGGTAAAATGTTCTGCATCTCCTAGGAGAAAATGTTTTTTGTGTTTGTTTTTGCCACAAACAGATGATCACTTTTTTTTTGTTTTGTTTTGGAGGTGAGGAAGACTTGCCGGGAATACCATAACACAGGTTCCATTATACCTGAATGTTACCTTAGACTCTTGAACTGAACAGTGCAAGTGTGGTAGTGGTGGGAGGCATGATGCATCACTGTTTTCAAACCAACATTTCAACTTTACTTTCCTATGCATCATTTCCATACAAAGTAAACAGAGAGAGAGAGTGTGTATGTTAACTTTTTTATAAATATTTATTTATTTGGTAATTTATTCACCCAGGACAGCCCAGGTAAGATGCAACATCTCATTTCTGGTGAAGTCCTGCTTCTACCCATTCCCACAGCTAGGTGGACTGGAGAACTAGGATATTAAGTAACTAGCCCAAGTTCAAACAGTGAGTATTTATCTATAGTGAGGCCTGAACCTGTGATTTCCTGGTTGCAAAGCTAGAGCTCTAACTACCAGACCACACTGCCTCTCATAATGATGCATCATTCCATTCAAGCCAACATTTTAAATTTATTTTCCTAGCCATAACTTCAATACAAAGTAAGCATTGTTGCACAAGATGATCCCATAAGTGAGAAATGCAAGATCACGAAAGCACGAGTATATGGTGGAGGGCTTACATTAAACCCTCTCCACACCCTTCACATTTTCACTGGAAGTTCCAGGGTTGGGGTGGAAGGCAATCCTGCAGCTCTGCTCTGTATCGCTGTTGACGCTGCAAACTGTAGGGCTATGCTCTTCAATATCCCCGACTTGCCCACCAAAGGGTCGCTGCAGGCAGTATCGTGGCTCTCCTCATGGAGTAGCATTCAATGTTATACAGTGCTGAATGACTATCTGAACACCACTTACTGTTGTTTTCTAGATGCGTCTTGTAGATATCATCTGGTACCTTTGGTTCCATAATATCCAACTAGAAGGAAAGAAAAGTAAATTAGGAAATATTCAAGGGATTATTTTCTGGGGGTGATATCTGCTGGTAGTCTGATCAGGCTCTACATTTTATTTTATTATTTAAAAAGGAACTGTCAGCACCAAGGGCCCCACACCTAAGCGTGGGGCTGGTCCCAAGTTGCACTTTATTTTTTAACTGACTGCTTACTGTAGTATAGATTGTCTCAGACTAATTTTATTTAGTTGTAGGCTGACATCTTCTGTTACTGCAAATCCCAGAATCCCCTGCAGCTGACATCAGAGCAGGAGGCTGCAGTGGGAGATTCTATAGCCTGCATTGCACGATACAGCTTCTGTAAGCTCTAGTCTTCTGGTCCTGCTGTTCTCACAGGGGCCAAGTACAGCCCTCTGTGATGGTACCTAGCCCCAGGAACACAGCAGCACCAACAAAACAGAAAAAAAAAGATCAGAGCTTTTATAAACTGTAACATGTACTACAGCCTACTTTAACTTTCCACTGCTGCAGCTCTTCTCTGATGCAGCTGCAGGGCACTCTGGGATTTGTTTCAGAAAATGTCAGCCTGGAAGTAAGCAAAATTAGTCTGGTACAATCTGCTATGATACAGTAACAGTAAGAAAAAAAGTTTTTCCATGCCAAGTACAAACTGGGACCAGCCCCACATTTGGGTGTGCAGTTCTTAGTGCTGACAACTGCCCTGCAAAAATAAGGGTCAGAAGAAGAAGAAAAAATTCAATAATAATACTGTGTAAAGAACCAAACTAAGAATATACTGATAAATTGTACTAGGCCTACAAATGTATGAAAAATATTGGCCTAATTTAATTTTAAAAGTTCTAAGAATGGTGATCAGGTGACGTTCACGAAGGAATGCAAAGGCATGGCTGGATGAAAAGACTGATTCTCAGCAGCACTGACCAGCAGCATGAGTAGCTCTTTAAAGGGGCATAAGAGATCAGTCAGGAGGTCACTGAGGTACTGGGGCCCACTCCATTCAGGGCTGTAAAGGTAAGTATTACATCCTTTGGTCAATCCTGTCTGACAAGCAGTCAGATCAGAGTGCACAGCGAGGGGGTGAGGATTCTGAATGCTGAGCAATAGTCAGAAGTGTCACTATGTTCTGCATGAGCTGCAAACTTTGGACCACGCCACAAGGACTGCCTCTGTGCAGCTCATTCCAGTAGACCAAGCCCAAGAGATAAAAGCCTGCCCTGGTGTTCTCATGTCTCCTGGTTCTAGAAGGGAGCAGTATTACAATGATTACATGGCTACTCCAATTAAATTCTGGGACTGTTGTGCTACTCCAACGTCCCACACTGATCCTGATGCACGTTTACACAGCCTCTCTCAGCGTCGATGCAAGCCACACTAAAGAAAGGTTGTGGGTCCAGGGGGCAGATCAGAGGATGCTTCCTGAAACACACAGGAGTATCTCCTCTCTGCCTGAGCGAGTGGCGTAGCCTGTCCATATGGCTGCTTACACCGCGCTCTGTGGAACACGTTCCCTGGATTGCAGCAGTACAAAGAGCAGTTCAGTGAATGACTTAAGGTGGTCTGGTAAATGTCCACACAGCCGTATTTGCAACTGTAGCAACCCAAGTGGCTGGGCTACTGTGGTGCAGATGCAGCTGTGCAAACTGACCTTTAGAAGGTAAAAGCATCCCTGGAAAACTGCAGGCACCAGAGACTCGTGTATTAGCCCAGCAACAAGGCCTACCGCTAGAATTCAACACCCTTGATGCCTCAAGCTGAACCCCATCCAGGGCATCAAACTTGAGGTTACACCCGAGTGCGGAGACCTGCCGATCAGAGCCCACAAATAACATGTCAGTTTCCTAGGATTCAACCTATTGGAGGCCACTTTGGATCTCAGACAGGTAAGTGCAGTAAACAGAGTATCGATGAGCTCTGCACATTTGCACTAGAAAGGTTCAGACGGGTATCAACAGCATAGCAATGAAGCCAAATGCTGTACTTCCTTATACTATCCCCCAGAGGAAGCGTTACACAGAGAATGCTACTGGGGATCAGCAAGAAAGAACACAACCTATTTTAATCAAGGAATTATTTTTTCAAACTTTTTTCAATTTCAGGAATTTTTATACATAATAAATGCATACAGGAAACAATCTACATGCTGCATTGCTAGAAGATTTAAAATTACACATATATTAATACTGAACATTTACTTCAAGAAAAAGATAGCAATAGGCAAGTCCATCTAGTGAGGGGATCCATAATAAAAAATAAATAAGGTAAGAGTTAGATTTCACATGGAAGATTAAACAATCAATTTTCGGTGGAAGGAGACAAAATGGGGGGGGGGGATTAATTCCATGAAAAATATGGCCCTACTCTCTTGTCTTTGTGTCTTGGAAACTTCCACGAAGACAAGGTTATACCATCTGTATTGTCTGATAACTAAAGATCCAAGTATTAATGCATACTTAATTAATGGATCACGTTTGTTCGCATACAAACAGCCATGTATACAATGCCATAGTACACAAGTGTTAATTATGGCATTTAATACACGGCTCTGTGTGTGTGAGAGAATGTGGCAAAAAAAAAAACACGACCCCTCAATTAAGTAAAACAAAGTATGGGGTGCAGTGTATAAACTCGAATTTTACACACACCATTGTTGTTTGATGGCTGCATAAACTCATCGGGCTTCGCCCTCGGGGTTTATGTGCCATCCAACAACTCAGGTGTGTGTAAAATTCTCGTTACACACTACGCCCCATGCTTTATCCTATATATTATGTACACTGAATGTCTGAATACTAATGCACATGAATGTAAGGAAAATGCCAGAACACACAGCAATGAAACAAATCCACACTAACATAATAACTCTTGCTTTTAGAACTCAAGTATTAATAATGCACATCACCACCTCCGCTAATTACAGTAATCCCTACCCAAGTAAGCTATTCCATATTTTTACAGTAATATACAGAATACTACATTGGGTGGTGTGTATAAAGTACAGTTACATAAGAACTTACCGTAACAGTAGATCTTTGAGAGCTCTTGCAGCAGGCAACACTGTTAGGACTAAACGGCCAGGTGCTAGAACCATACGGAAAGTTTCTAGCTAGCCATCATTAGCGGGGGACTGCCACATCGGCACTCCAATGTCCACCTATGGTATAAAAGGGGTGGTCCCCCAGCCCAACCTCAGTTCTCCCACTGGAGACCCCAGCATACTCAGAAATTGGAGAACTGAGGTGGTTTCTCAAAACCGGGGAAAGCAGAACAGCTGTGATGGAGAAACAGTCCTCAGGGGGATGGAGGGAGGGAATGCAGCGCCTACCGTATGAGCTCCTCTCGAAGACTTACTGTTACAGTAAATTCTTACGTAACTGTACTATCTCACTGCGAGGGGGCTTTTGCAGCAGGTAACACAGTTAGGGCTTAGTCCCAAGCAGTACAGGAACAGACCCGGTCAGCCAGAGGAGGAAGAAGTCAGCAGAAGGCGTCTATCTAGGAAAGGAGGCCTTGGAAGACTGCAAGTCTGAAGCCTGCCCTGCGCCTTTAGGTAATGTCCAAATTGTAGTGCCTAATAACGGTATGGACAGAACTCCAAGTGACGGCCGCACAAATGTCTGCAGCGGACACGTTCTGTAAGGAAGCAACTGAGGCGGCCATGCCTCTGGTAGAATGGCCTTTGACCAGTCCCGGCAAAGGCTCATCGCATTTGCGGTAGCAATAAACAGTGCAGTTGGCTAACCACTTAGACAAACACAGTTTGGAAACAGGAGCCACTTCTCTCCTGGGGGCAAATTAAACAAACTGGTGAGTCTTTCTAACAGTATGGGTGCAATCCAAATAGTAGCGAAGCATCCAATGAACATTTAGAGTATGAAGTAAGGCCTCCTCCCGGTTTAGAATACTCAGGAAAGTAGACAGGAAGGTGGATGGATTGATTAAAGTAAATTGAGAAACCGCCTTAGGCAGAAAAGTATAGTTACATAGGAATTTACTGTAACAGTAGATCTTCGAGAAAAGCTCTTGCAGCAGGTAACACCATTAGGACTATGCCGCAAGGCACTAGGACCCCACGGAAAAATTCTAGCTAGCAGTCTAAGGCAGGGGACCACCCTGACGTCGGCCTCACCCCCAACGTCACCCATGGTATAAAGGGGCAGTCCCCCGGCACCACCTGAGTTCGCCCGCCAGAGACCCGGCTAGCATAAAGGATGGGGAACAGAGGAGGTTCTCATATCCTCCAGAGAAAAACACAGTTACATAACCCCAGAGGCAGGAGGAAGGGAAAGCATACCTGCTGCAAGAGCTCTTCTCAAAAATAGTAGAGTTATGTAAGAACTTACCATAACAGTAGATCTTCGAGAGAGGCTCTTGCAGTAGGTAATTCCATATAGGACTGACATCGGCAGACGGCAGGGCCCCACAGAAACATTTCTAGCTAGCAGTCTCTGGCGAGGGACCGCCCCCACGTCAGGTGACCGCATCAGGAGCGCCGGTATAAGGGCAGGTCCTCCTACTGCCTTCCAGTTCTTTCCCACTACAGGCCACAAGAGACCAGACGAGAGAGAAGCGAGATTTCACTGGAAAAGGAGCTGAAAAGCTTAGGGGATGGAGGGCGGTAAGGTATTACCTACTGCAAGAGCCTCTCTCGAAGATCTACTGTTACGGTAAGTTCTTACATAACTGTACTATCTTACTTCGAGAGGGCTCTTGCAGTAGGTAATTACATATAGGACTGAGTCCCAAGCAGTCTGTAACAAGCAGCAGCACACAGGAAGAGGAAAGCTACTCAAAGCAGATCCTCTAGCTGTGAAAACCTTAAGAAAGAAGGCCTTGCAGAACACCGAGCCCAAAGCCTGCTCTACGGCCAGAGGCAATATCCAAACTGTAATGTTTTGTAAATGTATGAACAGAAGTCCAAGTGGCGGCAGCACAAATGTCCGCCGCTAACACATTCTTGAAACATGCCGCAAAGGCAGCAACCCCTCTAGTGGAGTGACCTTTTATTTGACCCGGAAGGGTCTTGTTGTACTTGTCATAACAGAAGGTGATGCAATGAGCCAACCATTTAGACAGGCATTGCTTGAAAACAGCATTGCCTTCTCTTTTGGGGGCAAATGAGACAAAAAGTTGATCAGTCTTTCTGAGATCCTTTGTTCTGTTAGTGTAGTATCTCAGAATGTGGTGAACGTCCATAGTGTGAAGAAGATACTCCCCCTGACTGGAGTACTGCATAAAGAAGGCGGGTAATTTTATGGACTGGTTCAAAGCAGATTCTGCTACCACCTTGGGGAGAAACTTAGGATTGGTGCTCAGAGCCACGTGTTCCTTGTGAAAAATTAAGTACGGGATTTTACACATCAGGGCCTGAAGCTCGGAAATCCTCTGAGCAGAGGCAATGGCCACTAGGAAGAGCGTCTTACATGAAAGGAACTTCATGTCTGCCGAGGACGCCGGTTCAAAAGGAAGCAAAGTAAGTTTCTCAAGGACGAAGTTCAAATCCCAAGGAGGAGCGGGAACTCAGATAGAAGGTCTCAAGATAAGAACTCCTCTGAGGAAAGTCTTAGAGACTTCCAGTTGAGCAAACATCCTATCTGCGAAGGGAATATGGTAGGCTGAAATGGCTGCCATGTGTACCTTCACAGACGAGTGACTAAGACCCAGGTCGAAGAGGTGGCGCATATACTCCAGCAGTCGCCCAACTGAGCAAGAGAAAGGCTCGAAGCCTTTTGAAGCAGCCAAGATTGAGAACCGTTTCCACTTCATGGCATAAGTAGACCTAGTGGAGGGCTTCCTAGCCTCCACCAAGATCTCAGCCACCTGCGGAGAAACCCCAAAGTGGGCTTGAGCTATGTCTGCAGGAGCCAAGCATGCAGCTGAAGGGAACCGAGACCTGGATGAACCAGAGTCCCCTGATCCTGGGTCAACAGAATCCGCGACAGTGGAAGAGGAAGAGGAGAAGACGGCTCCTCTGAGTATTGTTGCAGTAAAGAGAACCAAACCTGCCTGGGCCAGAAAGAAGCAATCAGAATCATTTGTGCTTCTTCTGAAGCTAGTTTCTGCAAGACACACGGGATCAGAGGAATCGGGGGGGGGGGCATAGACTAATCTGTCCCTCCAATCTAGAGACACAGCGTCTCTCCAGAAAATGCCTCGCTCTTGAACGAGGCAGCAGAAGTCGGGAAGCTTTGCGTTTGGAGGTGAACCGAACAGGTCCACCTGAGGTGTTCCCCAACGTAGGAAGATATCGTCTAGGACCCCCTGATCCAGCTCCCACTCGTGAGCTTGAGCAGACGAGCAACTTAGTTTGTCTGCTAAGGAGTTCTCGATCCCTGGAACATGAATTGCTGTGAGGTGAAGGTTGTGCTGTGCTGCCCAATCCTAGACTCTCATTGCTTCCCTGCAGAGAGGGTAGGACCGAGTCCCGCCCTGTTTGTTGATGTACCATACCACACACATATTGTCCGTCTGGACAGCTAGGTGGCCTGGAAGAAGATGCAGGTGGAGGGCCTGGAGAGCGTACAGCACCGCCCAAAGCTCGAGCACACTGATGTGCAGTAATTGCTCGAGCCTGGACCAAGTGCCCTGGGTTCGATGCGGACCGAGATGGGCTCCCCAACCTTCGCCCGAGGCGTCTGTGGTCAGAGTCTGGGAGGGAGGAGGAAGGAAGAATGGAAATCCCCAAAGAAGGTTCTCTCGAACCATCCACCATTGCAAGTCTCGAATCATGGGAGAGGAGACTAGGACCAAGTGGTCCAAGTCATCTACCAACTGATCCCATTGAGAGTGAAGCATCCACTGAGAGACCCTCATGTGGAGCCGAGCACGAGGGACTGTCAGGATAGCAGTCGCCATAAGCTCAAGGAGGCGAAGAACTGACCTTGCACTGACCCATCTGCGGCCGGACAACAGGCTTATCAGAGTCTGGAGTGTGGCCACCCTGTCCGGAGGCAGAAAGGCCCTGGCTAGGGTCGTGTCCAACAAACTGAAGCCTCTGGGATGGGATCAAGTGAGACTTGGAATGGTTGATGGTAATGCCTAGACAGGCAAAGACCTGCTGGGTGAGGGAGAGGCAGTGCAGGAGTTCCTCCCTGGACGAGGCCGCCAGGAGCCAATCATCCAGGTATGGGAAAACCTGTACCCCCCGGGTATGCAGGTAGGCCACCACCACCGCAAGGCATTTGGTAAAAACTCAAGGGGCCGAGGAGAGGCCAAATGGAAGTGCCTTGAACTGGTAGTGGTCCCCCTGGAAAGCAAAATGAAGATATCTGCGGTGAGATGGGCGAATAGCTACGTGCAGGTAAGTGTCCTGCATATCCAGAGCACACAGCCACTGGCCCGAACGGAGGAGGGGCAGAAGGCTCTGCAGTGAGAGCATCCTGAACCTCTTATACTCCACGAAAAGGTTTAGGAAACTGAGATCTAGAATAGGTCTTACATCTCCTTCCTGGTCCCGAAGAACACAGAAGTGGGAATATTAACCCGTTCCTTGCAAGGGAAGGCGGACAGGTTCTATCGTCTCTTTCAGCAAAAGTGCTGAAATGTCTTCCTGGACCAGAAGATGTTCCCGAGAGTACGACGACCTCGGGGGTGGGAGACGAGGTGGTTTCTGCAGAAACTCTACTGAGTGTCCTTCTGCGATTAGCTGGAGCACCCATGAATCCGATGTTATCCTCTCCCAGCCCAGAAGGTGGAGGGAAAAGCTCCCTCCTACCGGTTCCTAGGGGAAGCCCAGAGGTAGTGGGAGAGGGAAAGAGTCAGGTGGTGTGGGGCAGCGCCGCAGCTGAAGCTCCCGCTGCTTTTTTGGGTGGGGATCCAGACGTTTAGTGGCCCTCTTTCCCTGTGGTCTCACTTTGGGCCGATTCAGTCTCCAAAAGGGATGGCGCTGCGACTGATGGGGATGATACATAGAATCCACAGACTTTAGTGCCGTTCCCTTCTCCTGCAGGTCGGTGATGATGCCCTTGACATCACCCCCGAACAGCACCGAACCCCGGAAGGGTCGCTTCCCGGATAGCGGACTGCACTTCCGGGACCAACCCTGACACTCGGAGCCAAGCGTGACGCCGTAAACCTACGGCAAAAGCTCAGCTCCTCCCAGCAGTGTCCACTGCATTGTAGGTCGCACGAAGAATGTGCCAACTGGCCGAACGAGCAGAGCGGACGAGGTCAGCCACTTCCTGCTTGACCTGAGAGTCAGGAAGGGAGTCCAATTTCTATTCTACCTCACTAAGAATTGCCTTCTGGTAATCCCCCATGTGGCCAATGTAGTTCAGAGCCCTAATACCCAGAGTGAAAAGAGCAAAAATCTTCTTACCATACTGGTCCAGAGGGCGGGATTCCTTGTCAGGTGGAGACAAGCTAAGATGTTTGGGTTGAGCTGACTGGCCATGAACGGCGCTAATCACGACCGAGTCAGCACGAGGGTGGGAGTCTAAAAAATCAACACCCTCTGGAGCCTGGTATAGCCTGTTCGACTTCCTGGGAAGTGGGGCTAAGGTCAACGGCTGTTTCCATATGGTGAAAATAAGGTCGGCATGAGGCTCAATCCAGGGTGGCACCAGAGTAGGAGCTGTCACTGGCAGATCCAGATGCTCAGCGAGTTTTTTTTTTTTTTTTTTTTTACACTGGTGGTCTGGCTCCAAGGATTGCCACTTATGTACTTCCTGATCTTCCGTAGCAACTCCGTAAAGGAAGGATCCTCCGGAAGGGACTTCGGAGGAGTCCTTGACAGGAGCTTGGACAAAGGCGTGGCTCATCGTGCCTCAGAACAACCCGTCAGAAGGATCCGAGGTGTCCAAGAAAGAGACAATGAGGAAGAGGAAGACTCCCTCTCCCGACGAGGGGGAGGAACGGACCCCTTGGGAATCCCTCGAGAAAGCGTGTCCTGCCCCTCTCTGGACCCAGAGGGTTGAGCCCTGGCATCCAGAGGTGGGGAGGGAGTGTGTCATTGCAGACATGCGGGAACAGGTACCAGCACAGTCGTAGGTAGACAACTCTCCACCTCTCTGGTGAGCTGAGCCTTGGCCTCAGCCCACCAGGAGGCCAGAGTCTCCTGCAAGTCCACCAGCGGTGGAGGAGGAGGGGGATACGGGTATGGACTATACCCAAAGGGCGCATATCCATAACCAGATGGCGGGAAGCCCGGCATCGGGTATTGAGGAGCCGAGTACTGCGGCGCCAGATATGTCGGCGCTGGGTACTGAGGCGTTGGATAGTGCAGTCCCAGGTATGGCGGCTTCTGATACAACGGGGCCGGATACCCAGAAGCCGGAGAAGTTGCTTGAGCAGACAGTCAGGCCTGAGGCCCCATGTGCGGTTCTGGAGCAGAAGACCCAGGGGGCGGAGGGCCCGGCGTCAGGGCGACATCGGGGGGGTGGGATGTCGTCCGGCGTCGGAGCCGGCAGCCAAAGAGCCGGCGTCCGGGGAACCGATGTCAGATCAGTCGGACCAGAAGGTGGATGGTCTGACGGAGGTGGACCAGAAGCGTCAGCGTCGCCGAGGATTTGGGGGTCTGCAGGGTCGGGCCGAGGACACTCAGGGTCCCCGGAGTCAGCGAGGCTGCAGGAGCTGGGGAGCAGGCGGACGTCATGCCTTAGCAGGATCAAGTGGACACCGGATGGACCGGCGTCCGACTTAACGGACCCTATGCGGAGCGAAGCCGCGTGGAGGGTGGCCTGGTCAGGCAGAGCGGGGCCGCATGCCACTCCGAGAAGGGTCATGTGACTTACTGACCTTCTCCATGCAGGCGTCGGAGATCGGCGTCCGACTTATCGAGCCGCTTGCACGTACGCCATGAAGCCACGGCTCTACTGGGAGAAGGCCTCCACAAGCCGGGCGCTTGAAGGTCCTGATGTGAGGCCAGACAGGCGGGCAGCGCCGCCTTAGTGGAGCGGTCCAGAGGGGCATTACCTGTTTCGCGGTGACTCATGAGGAAGGCGCAGTGGGAGAGGAGCCCTTGTCCCGGTGCCTTTCCTTATCCTTCTTCTTGCGATGGCTTTCAGGGGAAGTCGACGCCTGCTGAAGCTTTTTCAGTTCTTTCTCCATGGAGCTCATTTTCTTTTTTAAAATGTGGGTTTCCAGGGACTGCTGCCACCTTCTCCGGGTGGCCGCGTTAAAGCTGAGGCAGTGCTGGCACTTCTCTACTGGATGGTCGGAGCCTAGGCAAAAAAAGGCACAGAGAATAGCCATCCTTGTGCGGGAGCTGGGCGCCGCACGAGTCGCACTTGTTTTTGTGCTCGGAGGGTGTAGGAGACTACATACACAGACGGCACGCGGACGCATCGCCAAGAAAAAATCGAAATACTCAGTAAAATCCACCGAAGGAGCCCAACGAGCAGGGAACTTTTCCGCGAGGTGCTGGCATAAGCTAACGGCAGGAATGAACTGGAAGTCGGGCGTGAGGGACCGCCCCTTTATACCGACGTCTCCTGATGCCGGTCACCTGATGTGGGGGCGGTCCCTTGCCAGAGACTGCTAGCTAGAAATGTTTCCGTGGGGTCCTGCTGCCTGCCGATGTCAGAACTATATGTAATTACCTACTGCAAGAGCCCTCTCGAAGTAAGGTCTACTGTTACGGTAAGTTCTTACGTAACTGTACTATCTCACTTTGAGATAGAGCTCTTGCAGCAGGTAACACCATTAGGACTCAGTCCCAAGCAGCAGAAGGATAGAATCCAGGTCAGAAGGGTGGTGGTTATGAAAATTAGTAAAACACTGGTACTCCTACAAGAGTAGTCCCTGGAGGACGGCAGGGCCAAAGCCTGCTCTCCTCTGTGAAGCAATGTCCAGATTGCAGTGTTTTATGAAGATGTGGAATGAACTCCAAGTAGCAGCTGTACTAAGATCTGCTGCTGAGACATTCCTTAGGGATGCAAAGGAAGTGGCAACACCCCAGTGACCTTTAACCGGTTCCGGTAAAGGTTTGCCGTACTTCTGGTAGCAGAAAACTATACAACTGACCAACCATTTGGCCAATGTCTGCTTAGTCACTGGTGCCCCTAACAATTGTTGGGCAAAGGAGACAAACAACTGGTCTGTCTTTCTGGAAGATCCGAGTGCGATATATGTAGAAACGGAGAATTCTGTGAACATCCAGAGTATGCAACAGGGCCTCACCTCTGTTTGAGTTCTCTGGATAGTAAACTAGAAGTTGGATGTCCTGGTTAAGAGTAAACTCAGACACCACCTTTGGGAGAAACTTACGATTGATATTCAGGGATACCCTATCCCTGTGAAAAATCAAATAAGGCTCTTTACACATCAGAGCCTGAAGCTCGGAAATCCTCAGAGCAGAAGTAACTGCAACCAAATACAATGCTTTCCAAGATAGGAGGCGTAGCTCACAACTGGCAGCTGGCTCAAAGAATGGCAACATAAGCTTTTCTAATATAAATAAAAGGTCTCAAGAGGGAATGGGGTCCCGTCTGGGAGGTTTGATCTGCATAATGGCGCACAAAAAGGTCTTGGACAAGCCTAACTGTGCCAGGGTCCTGCCTTCCATAGGTACATGGTAACCTGACAGTGCAGAAAGGTGTACCTTTATGGACGAATAGCTGAGACCCTTGACAGATAGGGAAAGAAGGTACTCCAGTACTGAATGCACCAAGCACGTGAAAAGATCCAGGAAACGGGATGACGCCCACAGACAGAAGCATTTCCATTTGTGGCATATGTGGCCCTAGGCAACAGTTTCCCTGCAGCCACTAGGACCTCCGCTACCCCTGAAGACATCCCATATGTGTCCCTGACTAGGTCTACAGGAGCCATGCATGCAGTTGCAGTGACTTAAGATTTGGGCGTACTACAGTTCCCTGTTCCTGTGAGAGAAAGTGAGGAGACAGGGGCAAGGGAATTGAGGGTTCCGATGCCAACTGTTGGAGCAGCGGGAACCAAATCTGTCGAGGCCAGAATGGTGCTATGAGAATCATGACAGCTCGTTCCACTTGTAGCACAAGTAACACTCTGAAGTAGTAGGAAGCGAGGGGAGGCATATAGGAACCTCCCTGCCCAAGAGAAGGACAACACGTCTCGCCAGAAAACACCAGGCCCTGGATCTAGCAAGCAGAAATTGGGCAGACTGGCATTGAGTGGGGATGCTAATTGGTCCAGTTCTGGAAGGCCCCACCTTTCGAAGAGGTCATCTACTATGTCCTGTAGTAGCTCCCATTCGTGAGCCTGAGACCGACAGTGGCTCTGGCTGTCAGCTAGGGTGTTTTGGACTCCTGGAATGTGAACCACTGAGAGTTCCTGGTTGTGCTCCACTGCCCAGTACTCGACTCTCATGGCTTCTCTGCACAGGGGGTATGAGTGTGTGCCCCCCTGCTTGTTGCTGTAGAAGACCACTGGCACGTTGTCCGACTGGATCAGTAGAGGACCTAGGAGGAGAATTGTCAGGAATGCCTGTAAGGCGTACTGAACAGCTCTCATCTCCAATACGTTTATGTGGAGACTGTGTTCCAAAGAGGTCCAAGTTCCTCTTGCCTGATGGTGCTTTGAGGAGCTAATCCTCTGAGCCAGTGCCCTTAGTCGATCTGCCCTGTCTGAGGGAAGGAAGGCTCTCCCTTGGACAGTGTCTAGGACTGCCCCTATGTACTGTAACCTCTGGGTAGGAAAGGGGGACAAATTGGGAAGGTTTAAGGCAACCCCCCAGACCTTGGAACAGGTTAAAAGCATCTTCCTGAGAGTGACACAGCTGATTTTTTGTGGGAGCTGTTAATAGCCAGGTAGGGGTAGACATAATGCCCCTGCCTCCTGAGAGCAGCAGTCGCTATTGCCAGGCAACTGGTGAACACCCTAGGTGCCAAAGAAAGGCCGAATGGTAGCGCTCTAAACTGGTAGTGCTCTCCCTGGAAAGTAAAGTGGAGGTATTTTCTGTGGGACAGCAGTATCTTTATATGGATGAAGGCATCCTACATGTTCAGGGGGCAGAGCCAATCCCCTCGGCAAAGCATGGGCAGCAATCCCAGAAGTGTCACCATCCTGAACCTTTTGTATTCAATGAAAGTGTACAGTAGACTGAGGTCCAGGATGGGACGAAGGTCCCTTGTCTTTTTCAGGACGAGGAAGAAGTGGGAGTAAAACCCCTTTCTTCTGAGATGGTGGCACTGCTTGGATTGCTTTCTTGTCCAAGAGGGCTTGGATTTCTGCTCTGATATGACCTGCATGGGATGGGAGGGAATAGGTGGGTTGTCTGGAGGGATCTGATTGAATTCCACAGCATAACCCTGCTCTACGATCTGGAGTACCCACTGAACTGCGGTGATACTGGACCAGCCGTTGAGGTAAAGGGAGAATCTTCCACCTACTGTCTCCCGATGCAACTCCGCCAGAGGAGGGGGGGCAGGCAGGAAGTTATGCCGAGGTTGTTGGAGTGGGCAAGGGAGCTCTGGTGTTCTTAGGTCCCTGTGCACCTGAGGACAGGGGGTACCCTTTCTCTTGTAACCCCCTCTGTGCTGCTGTCTCTGTCCTTGTTGGCCCTGCTGCCTATGAAAGGAGTGGCGCCTGGATGTGACTGGTTCAGATTTGTATATTTTGTGGGCCTCCGAAACTGCTTTACCCGAGTCCTGTAGACCAGTTATCAGCTTTTCGGCCTCCTGATGGAAAAGGACTAGACCCTGGAAAGGGGTATCCAGGATGGCATCCTGTATATTCTGGCAGAATCCCTCAGCCAGGAGTGGCGCCTTAGGTATATTCCAGTGGCCGCAGCTCTGGCAGCAGAGTCTGCCGAGTCATATGAGCACCTAAGTATGTGCTTGCTGACGTTAGCACTGGATTGGAAAACTGCTAACAGTTCAGACTTGTTGGCAGAGTCGGGCTGAGTCTTGGCCAGATCCATGGCCTTGTTCCATAGTGATTTTTGGTACATCATCATTTGTGCCAGAAAATTAAGTGATCTGATGGTATAGGTGGTCAAGGAATACACTTTGCGTCCTAAGTGGTCCAATTTCTTTGACTCCTTATCCGGTGGCTTAGAGCTCATATGCTTCAGCTGATGGGTTCTCCCATGGGCAGTCGTGAGGATCATTGAGTCTGCTTTAGGCTGCTCGCTCAAATGTGGTTCTCCCGTTGGTGTCCTATATAACCGGTCGGCCTTCTTAGGGACTGCTGAGGTCATGGGGGATGTTTCCAGGCTATCTTTGTAACATCCTGGAAGGGTTCCACTAAGGGTGGGATGCCCAAGGGCTTTGAGTCAGTGGCCCCTAAGAACTTTGCCAAACAGCATCCCTCAACATCCAACTTCTCAGTCTCCCACTGGTTTAAGAACTGGATAGGTCTCATTATATTCAGGAAGGAGGGGGTCATCCAGAGGGGATCTCAGGGAGTCCCTCCTACGGTCTGGAGATGGCAGAGACAGATCATCCTCTGAAGAGTCGTAGGAGGAGGAGCCTCCGGATGATCCTTCTGAGGATGTATAGAGGTGTCCCCTGGAAGAGGAGGAGGAGGAGGATCTGGACGGCAGGTAGTGACCATGCCACCATCGCACAGGTGACCCATGTTTCTCATCCCAACAGACGGTCTGGCATTGGGGGTGGTGGAAGCAGACTCGGGGGCTGTCTAAAGCAGACTGGTGCTCGGGTCCCCGCGGGGTTGGGGGTCAGCTCTGGTGGCCTAGGAAAAAGATCCCTTTTTATGGTATTCCACCAGCTAATAAACAAGGCCCCCAACCTCAGACAAAGGGACGACAGGGCTTGGCTGAGGGGCTGGCATCTGGTTAGGGGCCCCTGGAGTCGGCCCTTGCAGCACAGTGTCCTCTGGTGTCGGGTCAAAAAGTACTTTTTTATCTAGCGTCTGTCCTGGTAAGAGTGTCCTCTGGTGTCAGGTGCTATGACGTCTGATCAGGCTTCGGAGGTGGAGGGGGTGGCGCCCGGTCTCCTGACATCTGGTCTGTAGCCAGGTTCTCAATGCAGCCCTGCAGAGCAGACAGCAGCTTAGAGAGGGGCGTCTCGTCCAGCCCTGTAGGGGAGTCAGAGGACACCGAGGCCTGATGTCAGTCCGAAGCCTGGGCCAATGACAGCCTGGAAGGCAAGTGATGCTTCTTATGGCGCTCGCTATCCTGGCATCTACTGGAGTTGTCCGACCCTGTTGCCCTATCGAACGATCCAGGAACTACAGCACTGCACATGGCAGGTTCCGACCTGCCGACTGATGAAGAGTGCGCCTGTCCTGCTGACTGAGACCCTAGTGCATGCTTGTGGGGTCAGATAGCAAAGGACATGAGGGCTTGAGAAAGCCAGAGCCTGGAAGACTCCCACCTTGTGTCTGAGAAGAGGTGGGGCTTCCTCAATTGTGACTCTGGGAGAGCCAGTGAGACTGGGGTGGGGTGGGGGCTGGGTCTGACCTCGCACCAGAGGTCAAAGACTTGGAAGTCTTGTGTGGGGACCTAGGACAGGATTCTGACCTGGACCAGTCCTTGTCCTGATCATAGTGCTCCCCACTCAATTTCTTCTCTCTGGGGGATGAGTCCTTCACCGAGGAGGAAGACAAGCTATGCCCCGACTGGGCCTTCTGCATGACAGCCACTTGCTGTTCAAGGAGGTACGCTTTCAAGGTGTTCAGGCGGTGGATTCTGGTCCTCCTGTTGAAGCCTTTGCAGTGCGAGCAGTCTGGCCTGTGGTCGGGGCCTAGGCACAGCAGGTAGGCTGAATGGCTGTCTTTTGGCAGAATCTGCTTGCCGCATGCACTTCGAGTTCCCAGCTCTGAAGAGGAAGGCAGTGACATACACTATGAACACCGTATTTGGAAAACTGAGCCGGCCTGGTGGCGGAGGGGTTGAGGTGTTGGGCGCCACACCTCGCTCCCATGGCGACCCAGGTTGAGGCGGCCTCGGGTCTCAGGGGTTGTGGGGGCGGAGGAGGGACAGCGTCCGTGGGACTACTCTCCCTCTCCGAGGAAGGATACCAGTTGTCAGCTCCTTGCGACCTCTGGCGGAAGCTGGGGCAGTGTCTAGCACTGCATTATGAAAGTGTGTTTGGTGTGTGCGCGGAGGAAGCGTGCAGCAGTGCTGCTCCTCCCTTGGCGTCCTTGCACACACTGGTCACGCTGGCCAGAGAGAAACAGGGGAAACATGGCGCCCGGCGTGGTGGCTTGATGGCAGTCTTGGGGACACCTGGCCCGGGGCACCACTGCCAGTACTGGATCCTGGTTCAGTGGGCAGTGAGGGGAGCTCTCCACTGCCCTGCTGCAGGGGTAATTGGGCATTAGGGGCTTCCTTGGGGGGGCCGAAGCAGAACCAGATGGTGGCCGGAGAAAGGACGGATGCCAGGATGTGGATGCCAGAGGCACCAGACAAGGATTAACTGAAGGAAAAAAAAAAAAAAGTATTTCAGAAAACTAGCGATCCACTGGAAGCAGGAGGCGTCCGTGGAGCCGATATGCACGGGTCGATGGCAGGAAAAGAACTGAGGTGGTACCAGGGGACCGGCCCTTTATATCATGGGTGACGTCAGGGGCGGGGCTGATGTCAGGGGGTGGTCCCCCGCCTTAGACTGGTAGCTAGAATTTTTCCGAGGGTCCTAGTGCCTGGCGGCATAGTCCTAATGGCGTTACCTGCTGCAAGAGCTCTATCTCTAAGTGATATCTTAAGATTGGTCTGCAAAGACACCCTGTCCTTGTGGAAAACTAAATAAGGGTCTTTACACATCAGAGCCTACAGCTTGGAAATCCTACGAGCTGAAGTAATGGCAACTAAAAACAATGCTTTCCATGACAGAAAGCACAGCTCGCAGCTTGCAGCTGGCTCAAAAGGAAGTAGAGTAAGCTTCACTAAAATAAAGAGCAAATCCCATGGTGAGACAGGGTCCCAAATGGGAGGCTTCAAGTGAAGTATACCCCGCAGAAAAGTGCAGGAAAGATCCAACTGGGCAATGGTTTTGCCCTCAACAGGTGTATGGTAGGCAGAGATGGCCGAAAGGTGCACCTTAAGTGAGGAGTAATCCAGACCAGAGTCCGAAAGGGAAAGGAGGTACTCCAGAAAGAGATTCACCAGACAGCTGAAAGGGTCCAAGTGCCGGGCAACGGCCAAGTCTGCAGGAGCCATGAATGAAGATGCAGCGACTTGAGGTCTGGGTGGATCGGAGTGCCCTGCTCCTGGGAGAGCAAATTGGAGCACAGGGGCAGGGGGACCAGAAGTTCCACTGCCAGTTGCTGTAGAAATGGAAACCATATCTGACACAGCCAGTAGGGAACAATTAGGATAATTTTCACTCCCTCTGTTTGTAGCTTGAGGAAGACCCTCTGCAGAAGAGGAAAGGGAGGGAAGGTGTAAAGAAACCTCCCTGTCCAAGAGAGGGAAATGCATCTCACCAGAAAACACCAGGCCCTGGATAGAGCAAGCAGAAATTGGGCAGTTTTGCGCTGAGTGGGGATGCAAAAAGGTCCAGCTCTGGACAACCCCACCTGTCGAAGAGATCCTAGACCACGGAAGGTAGAAGTTCCCACTTATGTGCCTTGGACCTGGACCTGCTTAAGCTGTCAGCCAGGACGTTTTGGGCACCTGGAACATGTACAGCCATAAGTTTCAGGTTGTGCTCTATGGCCCAGTACCATACTCTCATGGCCTCTCTGCATAGGGGGTAAGAATGAGTGCCCTCTTGCTTCTTTATGTAATGTACCACCGACATGTCCGTCTGTATCAGAAGCGGCCCCAGGAGCAGGTGTGTCTGAAAGGCCAGCAAGTCATAAAGAACTGCCCTCATCTCCACTGATGTGGAGATGCTACTCATACTGCGACCAAATCCTTTGAATCTGACTGTCTGAGAGATGGGCACCCCAGCCCAGGCTCAATGCATCCATTGTAAGAATCTGAAACATAGACTTTGATGGCAGATAAGGACCACTTGGCTCACCCAGTCTGCCCATTTCCCCACCTACTGGATAAGCTGCAGATCCTAGTTAACCAACAGCTGACTTCCTCCTACCCCTCCCACCACAAGAATTGCCTTATGTCGGACCCATGCATTCTTGAATTTTCCCACTGTTTTTGACCCCACAACCTCCTCAGGAAGGCCGTTCCATGAGCGCACCACCCTCTCTGCCCGGAAGTGAACCCCCTTGAAGAGGTTGAAGGGGTTCTGCCACCACGCCAGGGTCTGCCGCACAGGGTTAGAGACTAAGACTAACTGCTCGAAATCGGCCGTGCACTGGAATGACCAAGTGGGGAACTTAGCGAGATGAAGATACTTGTTGGGCCTGCGCTTGTAAACGTTCTGCCCTGTCTGGTGGCAGGAAGACTTTGCCCTGAGCAGAGTCTAGAATCGCCCCAATATACTGTAGATACTGGCTCAGCCAGAGGGAGGACTTGGGTAGGTTGAGAGCAACTTCCAAGCTCTGAAACAGGTTTAAGGTAGCCTCCATGGTCCATATCAGCTGGTCCCTGGAGGGGGCTGTAAGAAGCCAATCGTCTAGATAAGGGAAGACATAATGACGTTGTCGCCTGAGGGCAGTAGCCACTACTGCCAGGCACTTGGTGAAAACTCAGGGAGCCAAGGAAAGGCCATAGGGAAGGGCCCGGAATTGGAAATGGTTCCCCTGGATGCAAAAACGAAGGAACAGTCCGTGGGGCTGAAAGACCAGGATGTGGAGATAAGTGTCTTGCATAACCAGTGAGCAAAGCCAATCCCCTTGATGAAGAATGGGAAGAAGGTTGTGAAGCATGACCATCCTAAAGTGCTTGTATTCTATGAACAGATTGAGGTGGCTGAGACTGAGAATTGGTCGCAGGTCTTCTTTGGGACCAGGAAGAAATGTGGATAGAATCCTTTCCCTGTTTGATCTGGTGGGACGGATTCTATGGTCTTTTGTGCAAAAGCACCTGAACAGCCTCCTGGATGAGGGCAATGGGAGTGCAAGGAAGGGTTGTCTGGGGGAATCTCCAAGAATTCCAGTGTATGCCCCCTTTCCACAAGCTGAAGAACCCACTAGTCTGAGGTTTATGCTGCATGATCCTTCTAGGTATAGGGAAAAGCAACCCCCCACCACCTCCCCCAAAGTTTCCGCTGGGATGGGGGGAGGGCAAGGAGTCAGGCTGAGGTACCAGGGATGGGTAAAGTGGCAGGGGACGTTCTGGGGGCTCTAGGGGCTGAGGCCTTGGTTGCCTGAGAAGAAGCCTTGCATCTGAAGGCATTTCAGGGCTGCTGGCGAAAGGACTGACTGTGGGATTTAGGCTGTGACCAGTACATGGTATAGGTAGACCTTAAAGCAGTGCCCGATTCCTGTAGGCGAGTGCTATTATTTTGAGTATCTTCACTAAAGAGGACAGGACCCCCTGAAAGGGGCACTGAGGATTTTTGCTTGCACATCCAGGGCAAAGCCAGAAACTCTAAGCCAGGAATGGCAGCGAATGCATATGCCTATGGCCGCTGCCCGTCCGGCAGCATCTGCCATGTCATAGGAAGCTCTGAGGACATGCTTGCCCACATTTGATCCTGATTTAAGGAGCTGAAGTAGCTGGGTCTTGCTAGTGTCCTTGTGGAGAGCCTGCACCAACTCCAGAGCCTTGTCCCACAGGGAATTTTGGTACTGCACCATGTGGGCTAGGAAGTTCAGAGTCCGAACAGTCAGGGTAGCAGAGGCATAGACCTCATCAAATTGGTCCACCTGGTGAGACTATCTGGAGGATGGGTACTAAGTTGCCTCAGTTTTAGAGGCAGTCATGAGTAGCACTCGTGACAGAGTCTGGATGCTCCCCATAGAAAGGCTTGTCCCCTGGGGGCATGGTAAAGGCTGTCTGCCTTTTTGGCTAAGGCCAAAGTGGAGGATGGACGGTTCTAGGTGGCCCTGTTGACATCCTCAAACGAATCAATGAGAGGGGAGATCACTAGAGGGAGGGTCTCTTTTCTGCAGAAAATGACCGCCAAGCGGACGACACTCAGGGTCTAGTTCCACCATCTTCCAACTCATCAGAGACTGAATGTGCCTCATGACATCCATGAAGGTGGGATTGTCAGGAGGAGATCAAAGACTGTCCCTAGGTTCCTCAGGCTCTGCAAGCAGCTGGGAGTCCTCAGATTCTTCCAAGGAAAAAGAGGAAGAATCCCTTCCTGACCAGTCAGAGTCTGGAACCGGCGTTGGACAACGGTCCTCCTTATGATGGTGTATCCTGTCTCCCAGAGACCGGGAATGGGTGGTGCCAGTCTGGTCTGGATTCAGAGGAAGATCCCTGGGAGGTGAAGCAGGGGACCTCTTCAGGGGATCCCTAGTCTTTTCTGTTCGTTGGAGAGTCCGGAGGAAGAGGAGTGGGGGGACCTCTTCGGGGCTCCTTAGTCTTCATAAACTCCCACCAGGCCAAAAACAATGCCATATAGTCCATTGGTGGAGCCTGGGGTGGGAGAGAGGGAGGTGGCACCAGAAGATTAGGAATCAGATGCCCTGGCGTTGGTCCGGAGGCGCCAGGTATCCGGGCGTCGGTCCTTGGGGAGCCAGGATGCCTGGCATAGATCCTTGAGGCAAAGGGTGATCTGGCACCAGTCTTGTAAGTGTTGAAAGACCAGGCATCGATCCCTCAGGCGTCGGTCCCTCAGGCATCAGCTGATAAGTGACCAAAGGGTTCGCCGGCGTTGGCCGAGGTGCAGGTGACAATGGCCAGGGTGTCGTCGGGGCCGATGCCAGGGTAACCAGCATCAGACAAGCAGGCGAAGGCCAACACCAGTCTGGTGAAACAGCCGGCACAGGCTCAAAGGGGAAGCCTGAGCAGGAAAGCTAGCTCCCAGAGGCAGAGGCATCACTCTCACAGGGGAGGTGAGCGCATGCTCCGGGCTGCGCTTGGAAGTGTCGGTCCTGCAACCTAGAACCAACACAGGCAACGCGAAGATCGGAGGGTGGGGGGGCGCCATGGGCAAGACCTGCAGCTCAAAGAAGAACCGGTCGGGCCACCTGGCTAAGGACCCGCTGGGTGTAAGGGCCTGAGCTTCAGGGGCTGTGATGCTGGGGATGAAGGCCACAGCCCCAAAGAGCCACCACCCAAAATGAAGATGAGGACAGGAGGCTGAGACACGGGTAGCTCCGAAGCTGTGAGGGCTGCTGGTGGAGAAGGAGCCAACCCCCCACAGGAGGAAGATCTGGAGTCAGCCGCTGACTTATGCGGTGACCGAGAGCCGGAAGCTGACCGGGGCCGATCCCTGTGTTTGTCGCTTGAATTCTTCTCTTTCTAGGAGGAAGAAGAAGTCAAAGCCCCAGAAACTGGGAAAAAAAGAGCAGCTTTTTCACCTGGAACTCCTTCTCCATCACGGCTAGTTTCTGCTGTAGCAGGAAAGCTTGGAGGGTCTTCGATCAGCATCTCCGTGCGGCCTGGTTGAAGTCCTTGCAATGCTGGCAGGCCTCAGTGTTGTGGTCAGGGCCTAGGCAGAGCAGGCAAGAAGAGTGGCCGTCCTTGGAGGGAAGTTGCTTGCTGCAAGCACACTGTCTGCCAGTCTGAAGAGGTGGATGGAGAAGCAGACGTGCAAAAATCGAAAAAAAATCCAAAGGAAGATTACTGGTAAAAATATAAAGAAATCACAGGTAAATCGTAAAGAAAATGGCAGTTAACTGAAACAGGCATCCGTGGAGATCCAACTTGTGCGGGTCGACGGTGGGAAAAGAGCTGAGCTTGGGCTGGGATACCGTCCCTTTTATACCATAGGTCAGGGGCAGCCTCCGCTAACGACTACTAGCTAGAAGTTTTCCACGTGGTCCTAGCACCTGGTGGTTTAGTCCTAACGGTGTTGTCTGCTGCAAGAGCCCCCCTCCCCCGAAGTGAGATCAAGAATTTTATACACACCTGAGGCATGAGATGCTACATAAACCCCAAGTGTGAAGCTTGAGGGGTAAATAAAAGCATCCCACACCACGGGTGTGTGTAAAAATTCAAGTTTTACACATCTCCCCATATAGTGTATGGTGGAATGCTGTTATGCATGGAATTCCATGCCTGGAATATGCTTGTTCTGCTGCAGTAGTGACATCATTATGTTGTTCTGCTGCAGTGGTGGTGTCACTACTGCAGCAGAATGCTGCCACATAGTTGATGTCTCCTATCCAGTTAAGCTGAAAGTTTTTTGTTTTTTTAAACTTGAACTTGCAGAAACATCTGCAGCACTCTGTGTCAGTAATCTGAGCCTACCACCAACCCTCAAGTGCCCCCCCAGTTCGACCACCAGGTCACTGAAACAAAGTGCAGTGTCCAAATTAGGCATGGATGCTTACATCGCTAAAAAAGATTGTGTATAAGCAGCCAAACACCAACAAGGATCCTCCTGCATCTCAAGGTTTCCCTGGTAACTGAGCACCTCTCGAGCTGCACTCTCGAGGTAATCGGTTAAAAGGGAAACCTCTCGATACAAGAATATCCTTGTTGTGTATGACTTCTCATACACAATCCTCCAATGTTTAATTTAATTGCTGGGTAGTATTTTCTTGCCGTGAAAACAATACCCAACAATTACAGAAAACAGTATGGCTAGTGGTTCCGGTAGTGCTAGTTCAACAGTATGTGCATGCGCGGAGTGAGGGGAAACCCAGCGCATGTTTGCCGATATAACCAGCTGGTTATAACAGTGAATTATAACAGAGTTTCCTACAGGAGAAAACACTTCCCAGTTATTATATTCTTTTTTTTTCCACAATACAGTTTTTATTGGTTTTCAGACAAAAAGTACAGTTATGTAAGAACTTACCGTAACAGCAGATCTTCGGAAGAGGTTCCTGCAGTAGGTCATATCATGCAGGACAGAGTCCCAAGCAGTCAACTGATCAGGACAAACTGAAGTATGGGAGGAAGGAAGGTCTGCGAAAGACCACAGCAGGTCTATGACAGAAGGCCATGCAGGATGGCTAGGCCAAAACCCGCCCTACGCCTAGAGGCAATGTCCAGACTGTAATGTGGACACATTCCTGAAAAAGGCCTTTGACCTCTCCTGGAAGAGGCTTGTCGTACTTCTGGTAGCAGAAATAGATGCAGTTAGCCAGCCATTTGGACAAGCACTGCTTAGAGATTGCCAACCCCAGAGTCTTGGGGGCAAAGGAAAACAAAAAGCTGGTCATCTTTACAGACGTCCTTGGTTCTCAATGTAGTAGCGCAATACCCTGTGCACATCTAAAGTGTGCAGAAGCGCTTCACCCCTATTAGTGTAAGCCGGATAATAGACTGGGAGTTCAACAGTTTGATTCAAAGTGAACTCAGAAACCACCTTGGGAAGAAACTTAGGATTTGCACGCAGAGCCACCCCATCTCTGTGGAAAATCAGATAAGACTCCTTAAACATCAGAGCCTGGAGCTCGGAGATTCTTCTAGCAGAAGTAATGGCAACTGAAAAGAGCGTCTTCCAAGCGAGATGGAGCATCTCGCAGCTTACTTCTGGTTCAAAGGGAGGTAAAGTAAGCTTTTCCAACATAAAATTCAAATCCCGGGGTGGGGTACGTATAGGAGGTTTCAAATGGAGGATCCCTCTCAGAAATGTTCTGGATACCGCCAACTGAGCAATCGTCTTCCCGTCTACCAGGGAGTGGTCGGTGGAGATAGCGGACAGATGGACTTTCAGCGAAGAGTAGCAGAGCCCTGAGTCAGACAGGTACAAGAGGTACTCCATCACCTGGGCCTCTCTTGAGGCCGCCCAAATGGAAAACCGTTTCCGTTTCATAGCGTAAGTAACTCTAGTGGAAGGCTTCCTAGCCTCTTCCAAAACTTGTGCGACTGTCAAAGACCCCAAAACAGTTAGCGATTATGTCTGAAGGAACCACACATGGAGGTGTACGGATCTGAGGCCCGGATGCACCAATCTGCCCTGATCCTGTGTCAACAGGTCGCACCGAAGAGGCCGAGGTACTGGGGGTTCCACAGCCAACTGCTGTAGGAGTGGAAACCAAATTTGCCTGGGACAGAGGGGGGCGATCAGCAACAGTTGTGCCCCCTCTGCCTTAAGTTTCAGCAGAACAGGAAAGGGAGGGGAGGAGTACAACCATCTCCCTGTCCAACAGAGAGATAACGCGTCTTGCCAGATAACACCAGGCCCTTGAACAAGTGAGCAAAGCTTAGGAAGCTTTGCGTTGGATGGGGAGGCGAACAGATCTACCTCTGGATGCCCCCAGCGGCAGAATAGATTTTCTGCCACTTCCTGGTGTAGTTCCCATTCGTGAGCTAGTGTGGAGAAGACATGAAAGTAAAGAACAAACTATTATTGGTAAAAATAGCTGTAATACTTACTTACACAAATGGCAATTGACTAGAGCAATGTTCACCGCAAGGTCCTTGTACAGGTCAACGGCGGGAAAGAACTGGAAGGCAGCGTGAGGGACCACCCTTGTAGGTTCTGGCGTCAGTAACATGATCGCTGGTGGGCGTCCGCCCTCCAAACACTGCTAGCAAAGTTTGCCGTGCAGTCCTGATGCCAGACGGCGCAGTTCTACATGTTATGACCTACTGCAGGAACCCCCTCGAAGTAAGATCAAGAATACAAGTACAGTTCAGTTAACAGCTTCCAGTTCTATTATACACTATTCAAGGATTACATTTATTAATTGTGTTATCTACTATACTGACAAGATAGAAAAAATGGTTTTCGTTGTCTTCGTGGAGAGGATTCGCCCCTAGTTTTACAACCCTTGACTGGCTGTAGATGCAGGGGTGACCAAGTCACTTGTCGTCAACTTGAAGTTCTTGTAACCGACTTTCATAAAAAACAAATTCAATCTAGTGATAGGTAGTTAACCCTTTATGCTGTAGATCATGCTTAAAGCTTGTAATAATGTTCCACATTACTTGAGAGAGAAATTAGTGCAAGTGTTACATTGCTCTTAGCGGTATGGGGGTCAGATTGCAAGAGTCTGTTTTGATGTTGGCTAAGAGAGCAAGGAAAGCATGGAAGAGACAGAAGGAAAGGGGGCAAATATAGTGAGGGTGAGAGTAAGAGCCAGTCTCTTATGGCACGAATTATGGGTATTTAATTGATGTGGTACCCATTTCCGCCATTTAAGTTCAAATTGCGGAATATGATTCGAGTCTGGCGGGTAATCTTTCCATCTTGCAGATTTCAGTGGATAGGTTTCTCCACATGGATATAGAGGGAATCGTTTCTGTACGCCATAGTTTAGTAAATACAGGTTACTCACCTGTAACAGGAGTTCTAGGAATGGTATATGTTGTTCATCCACACTGTCTGGCAGGTATCCTTGCCACTTTAAATCTTGCCGGAAGGTCTTCAAGCTGGCTCCTCCCACCCACCCGGGTGGTAAAACTCTCGGCTCCACCCCATGACGCCAGATCTGGCCCGCTGGAAGCTCAGGCTGTGTGTCGAAGCTGGGAGGTCGGGTGGGTCGTGTGGATGAACAACATTTACCATTCCTAGAACTCCTGTTACAGGTGAGTAACCTTTATTTCTAGGGACATGGATATGTTGTTCATCCACACTGTCTGGCAGACTCCTAGCAGTTCTCTGGGAGGAGGGAGGCAAGGCGCACACCCCCTACTTAGGGAATAGAGACTGGAGAACCGAGGCCACAAAACCAGCAGCCCGGTGTGACTCAAGGTCGATGTGGTAATGGGTGATGAAGGTGTGTGCTGACTTCCAGGTAGCAGCCCTGCAGATTTCCTGGATAGGGACGTCCCTGGAAGCAGCCACCGATGCAGCAGTATGGCGGGTAGAATGAGCTCTTATCCCTCTGGGAGGCTCCATGCCCGCCAGCTTGTAGCAGAGATCTATGCAGGAGGTGACCCACCTGCCTATCGTCCGCTTGGCTGCAGGTCTGCCAGGTGCGGCTTCAGCGTAGGTGACAAACAGCTGGCGAACCTCTCCCCGAATTCCAGCCGTGCGCTCCTTATAGTAGGCGAGCGCCCTTCTAGGGTCCAGAGTATGGAGCCTATATTCGGCCTCCGAGGTGTGATTGGGTAGAACACTGGCAGAGTCAACACCTGGTTAAGGTGAAACTCCGACACCACCTTCGGAAGGAATTTTGGGTGGGGGCGCAGGACAACCTTGTCCCTGTGGAAGACCAGGTAAGGAGACTTGATGCAGAGCGCCTGGAGCTCTCCCATCCTTCTGGCTGACGTGATAACCACCAAGAAGGCAGTCTTCCACGACAGGTGAGAGAGTTCACACCTGTGCATTGGTTCGAATGGCTTGCCCATGAGCTTTGCCAGTACCAGCAGTAGATCCAACGGAGGTGGAGGTTCTCGCACCAGAGGGGAAATGTGATCAAGGCCTTTGAAAAAAGCACCAGACCACCTTCTCCTGCGCCACCGACTGCTTCCCGGCCCGCACCCGGTAAGCAGAGATGGCTGCCAGGTGCACCTTAAGGGTCGTCGAGCCTAAGCCTTGCTGAGAAAGGGACCAAAGGTAGTCCAATATGCTCGCCAAGGAACAGGAGGAAGGGTCCAGGCCCTTGCCCTGGCACCAAATGGAAAATCTCTTCCATTTGAAGGCGTAGCATTTCTGGTCGACTCCTTACGGGACACCTCAACTACGCTGAGGACCTCTTCGGAAAGACCCAAGGCCTGGAACTCTAGCTGCTCAGGAACCAGGCCGTCAGGTGCAGGGATTGAAGGTCCGGATGGAATACCTTCCCCTGATTGACTGAGAGCAGGTCCGGGCGAGCTGGAAGCTGCCTCGGGAGCCTGGAGCTGAGGCTGAGATCTGGGTACCAGTACTGGCGGGGCCAGTCTGGGGCTATCAGAATCACCTGCGCCTTGTCCCTCCTTGCTTTGAGAAGCACCTTGTGCATCAAGGGAATGGGGAAAGGCGTAGAAGAGGCCGGGGTCTCAGCCTCGAGACGGCATCCCCTGCAGAGAGCCCTGCTGAGGGGGGCGGGCATGGAACAGCCTCAGCTCTGCATTCTCCCTTGAGGCAAACATGTCCACCTGAGGTGTGCCCCAATGGGAGAATAGATCTTGTACTACCTCCAGCAGGAGAGACCACTCGTGGGACGCAGCCCCTATCCGGCTTAGGGCATCGGCCAGGGTGTTGGAGGCTCCTGCCACATGAATGGCTAGGAGATCCGCCTCCAGGCTGCGCACGAGCGACCAGATGCAGAGAGCTTCCTTGCATAGAAGCATGGAGTGCGTCCCGCCCTGGCGGTTTAGATAGTACATGGTCGTGGTGTCGTCCATCTGGACCTGGACCACTTGACCCCGAAGAAACGGAGCAAAGGCGGTGAGAGCTAGGCGGACCGCTCGGAGCTCCAGCAGGTTGATGTGGCATCGGGACTCCCTCGGGGACCAGAGGCCGTGTGCTCGGTGTTCCCCCAGATGGGCAACCCAACCCATCAGAGAGGCATCGGTCGATAGAGAGACCCCCTGGGTCACCGTCACTAGCTGGTCCAATGGATCGCAGCACTGGGACCACTGGCAGGCCAGCCCCCCACTTAAGGGGGCGCATGTTCCAGCGGGCCCAACGGACCACGCTGGTACAGGCCGCCATGAGATCCAGGAGGCGCAGGAAGTCCCGGGCAGGGTGCAATTGCCCAACCAGAAATGACTGGGCAAAGGAGGAAAGAACCTCGACCCTGTCCGCCGGGAGCCGTGCCCTGGCTCGAAGAGAGTCGAGCTCTGCCCCGATGAAAAGAATCACCTGCTTCGGCTCGAGTTCCGACTTGGCCTCATTGATGAGGAGGCCGACCTGAGAGTAAACCTGGAGGGCCAGATCTCTGGACCGCTCCACCTCCTGTCTGGAGGGGGCTGCTATCAGCCAATCGTCCAGGTAAGGGTAAACCCGGACCCCTCGGCGCCGCAGGAATGCTGTCACCACTGCCATGCATTTGGTGAAGACCCTGGGAGCTGGAGATAAACCGAAGGACATGGCTTGGAACTCGAAAAGGGATCCCTCTGCTCGAAAGCGAAGGAACCTCTGATGTGACGGACGGATAGGGACATGAAAGAAAGCGTCCTGCAGGTCCAGAGAGCAGAACCACACGCCGTGTTCCAAGGATGGTATTATCTGAGCCAGAGTGACCATCCTGAAGGTTCGAGACCTTAGGAACTTGTTTAGGTCGTGTAGGTCGAGAATGGGGCGCCAGCCCCCCGGCCGTTTCGGAACCAGGAAGTACCTGGACACGAACCCCAGGTTTGAGGGGGGGGTCGCCACCTCTCTTATCACCTCCTTCTCGAGGAGGAGAGCGATGTCGGCTCGGCGATCTGACAGCGAGGCTTCAGACCCCGAGGTCCGACGGCTCTGAAGGGTGGGGCCTGCTTGAACTCCAGAGGCAGGCCCTTTCCCACCACCTCCAACACCCACCAGTCTGTGGTGATAACGGACCAGGTGGAAAGAAAGTGGCAGAGCCGCCCCCCCAAGGGGGGCACCTGGGGTGAGGCGACGGGGTTGGGGGCGACACCCCTCAACCCGTCACTGGGCAGGCTTGGAGGAAGGACCGGCCGAGGGACCTCCAGGGCCTTTACCTCTCTGCTTCCTGGAGGAGGAAGCAGCGGGTTTGGGTTTGGGATGCCAAGCGCGAGCCTGCTGGCCCTGATGCTGCTGGGCCGGATGTGCCGCGGGCGCAGACGGACGAAAGGGCTTGGGTTGCGGTCTGCGGCCCTTGTCCCTCTGAGCGGATGAGACCGAGTCCAAAGTGGCATTGGACTTTTCGATCCTCTGGAGGTGGCCTTCCACTCCAGGGCCGAAGAGGTCGGTCCCCAGGAGGGGACATCTGCCAATTTGTGCTGGGTATCCGCTGTGAAGGTGGATATCCTCAGCCATGCCTGACGGCGCATAGCCACTGCGGCCGCGACTGACCTGGCGCATGAGTCTCCAATGTCCAGAGCAGTCTGAAGTTGCTGCTTGGCCACTGCCCTGGTCCCGCACCTGCCTAACCGTGGTCTGCAGGTCAGCCAGGAGATGAGGGACTACCTCGTCCAGGGAGCCCAACAGGGCATGGGAGAAATGTGCCATAAGCACGGCCGAGCTGGCCTGACGAAGGCCAAGGGAGGAGGCAGCGACTTTCCAGCAGCATAGTCCAATTTCTTGACTCCTTGTCAGGAGGTTTGTCACTCCCTAGCGTTTCCGGCACACCGGAAAACGCTGTCGGTAACCAACCCCTCGGCTGAGAGATGTTCCGAGAAACCGGACAGGGAACCGGTAGGGACCGCATACTTCCTGGCCAAAGGCGCAGGGCAGGAAGCAGGGCGCTAGAGCTCCAAGGCCGGGCCCACAACGGCCTCGGCCACAGGAAAGGCCTCCATAGGGGAATCCCCTCGGTCCAATATCTCCATGAGGGGATGCTTGGCCCGCTTGGATACGGGCTCGAGCTGCATCCCGGTAGACTCCGAGATGAGCCTAAGCAAACCCAGGAAGGACGAAGGGCTGTCGTCCAGTGACTGACCTCCAGAGGACTCCAAGTTCACTCACCTGGAGAAAAGGGAGGAATTGTTGTCAGACTCAGAAGAGTCCACAAAGAGCTGCCTCGGGTCTGAGCCACCCTCCACCTGCCGAGGGCGCTCGGGAGTGAGGGTGACCGACAGCCTATGGGGCAGACCCTGAGCTGACCGAGAGTTCTTGGTCGGAGCCACAAACAGCGGCTGTGGAGGCGGAGGTTCCACCGGAATCAGTGGAGCAGCTGGTTTTGGCCGAACAACCGGCCTGGGAACAGGCTACAGGCTCCTCGGGTAAGACGAGGGGTTGTTTCGGCCGCTCCGGTGACAGCCACTTAATGGCCGGGGAAGGCGACGGCGCCAGCTTGTTCCCGGTCAGAAGGAGCTGTTGCCACATGAGGTCCTCGTATCGTCGACGAATCACGACGGAAGCCTCCCTCATCCGAGGAGGAGGACGAGGATGAGCGCGGCGCCCGCTCACTGTGGTGCCGAGACCGAGACCGCCTATGATGGCGGATCGCTGGACCGCGAAGATCCGAGACCGAGACCTCGGCCTTTCCGAGGATGGTGCGGGAGGAGATGGTGGAACCGCCCCCTCAGCTCGAAGATTCACCCGAGGGCTCCGAACCGGAGGCACTGGCAAGCCCACGGGATCCTCAACTCCCACCGGGGGAACCGGTGAGAGAGGATTTTCGGCTTCGTCGGTCGACAACCCGTCCAACGGGTCGAGAAGATCTCGACTGCTTCGACGGGAGTCTCAGTCAACTGACCTGACGGGGACACCGTGAGACCAGTGGCCGAAGCCGAACGATCGACCAAAGTCGATGGCCGACAACTCGGGGAGAGGGACCTTTCCCGCTCCCAAGAGCGTCGACGGAGGGACTTACCCTTGTCTTTCTTCTTGGACCGAGAAGAAGGTCCAGCAGATGTTGGTCCCTCTCCTCTAGTGGAGAGGGACAGACAAAGCTCCTTAAAGGAAGCTGTGTAAGAGGAACCCAGGGAGAGCGGGATAAAAGCCGCGGTCGAGGAAGATGCGGCCCACGCCACTCCTCTTCGAGGGCCATCATCTGCTCTAGCTGATCCGCCGAGCCCGCCGCCGCGGAAACCGCAGACCGGGCCTCTTTTGACTTCACCGGAGGAAAACGTTTCTCAGGGCGTCCCAGTTGTAAACGGGCAGCACGGTCTTCGAGGACACAGGTTAAGAAGGAATAGCACAGGTCGCAAGCCTGCGGGTCGTGCTCAAGGCCTAAACAGTACACATACGTGGAGTGCGGATCCATCCGAGACATCTTCT
Source organism: Neoceratodus forsteri (assembly GCA_016271365.2). Classification (NCBI taxonomy): domain Eukaryota; kingdom Metazoa; phylum Chordata; order Ceratodontiformes; family Ceratodontidae; genus Neoceratodus; species Neoceratodus forsteri. Next base: position 819,630,441 of record CM028137.1, on the reverse strand, counting down.
GCCCGCAACGGCACCTCCAAAAACCGGGAGTCGATTTGTCCATCGCAGCCGCGAGGGATAGAAGACCGAAGTCTATAATGCAAAAAACTTTTAAATTCGGAAAACCGAAGAATTAGGAACCAGTCTTATACGCAGAGCGTTAAGGAGGGAACCTGAGCTTCCAAGCGATAAGGAAGATCTGGAGTCATGGGGCGGAGCCGAGAGTTTTACCACCCGGGTGGGTGGGAGGAGCCAGCTTGAAGACCTTCCGGCAAGATTTAAAGCGGCAAGGATACCTGCCAGACAGTGTGGATGAACAACATATCCATGTCCCTAGAACGGTTTTCTTAGCTGTAAGAATTAGTATATTGATGAGTTTTAAAGTTTGCATGGTAGTATTAGGTTAGGCTGGTAGGATGGCCAGCAATATCTGGGAGGGTGTTACTCTATTTGGGCAGTCAAAAAATAAGCTCTATTTCCTGAATTACCATCTGCCAAACAGAGTGTAATTTTGGACATGCCCACATTATGTGTGTACGATTTGCCCTTTGAGCTCCACAGTTTCGCCAGCAGCCTGTGGGCCGACATATTTTGCAATTACTTCTGGCGTTTGGCAGTATCGTACCTGGGTTTTTCATGCGTATTCATGCCTGTAAGTAGTTCCTGTAATCCTATGTGCTGGTGGAGTGTATTTATGCCATTGTTCCAAGGTATAAGATGTATTTAGTTCTTCGTTCTAGCTAGATAAAATATTATGGGTACTAGCCTTGGAAGAAGCTTGTAGGGCCTTATGTGCAAGGCTTATTAAATGTGTCCCAGTGTTTCCTACTATACAAGAGTGTATAAGCTGTATAACTTGGGTTGATTTCTCTGCCAATTAGGTCAGGCTTTCCTCTTGCATTTTAAGGTAGGAGTGTAGTTGGAGGTATTTATGGAATTGTGTATGGGGGAGATGGTATGTGGTTTGTAGTGTTACAAATGGTATGATCTTGGGGTTATCATCTCTGATGACCTTAAGGGTAGGGAAACAGTGTGGCAAGGCAGCAGGTAAAGCAACTAGGATGCTGGGATGTATAGGCAGGGGCATCACCAGCAGGAAAAGGGAGGTCATGATTCCATTATACAAGACACTAGTGAGGCCCCACCTGGAGTACAGTGTACAGTTCTGGAGACCATACCTATGTAAGGACATAGACAGGGTAGAGAAGGGTCAGAGGAGGGCAACAAAGATGGTACATGGATTGCATCACAAGTCCTATCAGGACAGGTTGAAGGAACTGAATATGTACTCCCTGGAGGAGAGGAGGGAGAGAGGGGACATGATAGAGGCATACAAGTATCTTACAGGGAGGAACAGGGTGCAAGAATACACTATTTTTAAGCAAAAAAGATGTTCCAGGACTAGAGGGCATGGGATGAAGTTGGAGGGAGGACGATTCAGAGGAAATATGAGGAAGAATTTCTTCACAGAACGGGTGGTGGACAAGTGGAACACCCTGCCTGAGGAAGTGGTGGGGGCTGAAACAATCACGGGATTTAAGAATGCATGGGATAGACAAAGGAATTCTGGAGGTCAGAGGTAAGGGGCAACAGAGTTCTAGGAAAACATAAACTGAAGTTACGAACTCAAATGGGCAGACTAGGTGGGCCATAGGCCCTTATCTGCCGACACTGTCTATGTATCAAGATACTAACTGGGAATCATACCGGATCCCGTATCTTTGCCACATCTGGAATGTTTTGTCTATCTTGTTTAGGGAAAAGGCAGAATCAAAGGCTACTGCCCAAAGGTATAATTTTTCAGTTGGTGTAAAGAAGTGCTTTTGTATGTATAGCCATTGTTTGTAGGTTTCTGCCGCAAATTGAGAAAAACGCATAGAGTACTGCATGCAGGTGGGTTGCCAGATATATATCTATCGTGGTCTTCTGTGTCGTTCAGGGTATGTTCTATCATTTTCCAATAGGAGGCATAATTTGGGGCTATCCAAAGACAAAGGACCTGAAGGTGGATTGCCAACGCATACCACGTTAGGTCTGGTACACTGATCCCTCCCTTATCCTGTAGTAGTTGTAAAGCAGTAAACCGTAGTCTGGGTGTTTGGCCTTGCCATATAAATCTCAAAATAATCTTATCCCATGCCCTGAAGTAAGATTCGTCAGGAAAGAGAGGTACGGTCTGGAAGAAATAAAGGATGCAGGGGAGAGTGTGTTCTGGTGGATCACTTCTGTTCTATTAAAGAACCCCAAAGGGAAGGATGACTAGCGAGAGAGGTCCGCAGTGATTTGCCGAGTCAGGAGTTCGTAGTTAAGGAGTTCGAAAATGTTCTTTTTTTTTTTTTTTTTTATAAGTTTAATACCCAGGTACCTGACAGCCTGATTATGCCACTTAAATGGGAATATATTCTTAATCCTAGTTGTGGGGGAATAATTATATAGCAAGACCTCGGTTTTGTGGGTATTAAGTTTGTAGCGCGATAAAGTTCTGAATCTCTGTAATTGTTCCCACAGCACCAGGATGGAGGTATCACGTGAGGTAAGTGTCAGTAAGACATCGTCTGCAAACAGAGATAACTTGCATTGTCCACCGCCTAAAGGGATTCGCTAGACAGCCCGGTCCTCCCGATCAAGTAGAGGATGAAAAGAAGAGCAGACATCCCTGACATGTGCCCCCTGGTGAGAGAAAACTGGTTCAAGAGGAAGCTGTCTAATTTAAGGTAAGCTTAGGCTGGGGTGTAGATGTCCCGCAGGATTTGTATGAAGTTGGCTGGGAGTCCAAAAGAGGTCAGGGTAGCTCACAGATATGGTCACTCCACCCAGTCCAAAGCCTTTTTCGGCAGTAAGGCTCAATAGCACCAGCAGGATCTGATGGTTGCATGCATAGTCTATCAGATGTAGTTTTCTCCAAACACTGTCATGTGCCTGTCTTTGTCTGACAAAGCCCACTTGGTCTGGGTCTATATGTGTGGGGAGTAAATGTGCTAGTCTTCTGGCCATTATGGACATGAAGGTTTTATAGTCACAATTGAGAACTAATATGGGCATGTAGGATGTTGGATGGTGGGAGTCCTTCTGGGGTTTTAGTACTGCCGTAAGGGAAGCATATTTCCTGGAGGGGGAAGGGAGGTTACCTTCTTGTATTTCCCTGTAGATTTGATATAAAGGGGGTAGTAGAGTTTCTTTGAAGGTCTTATAAAATTCTACTGGGTATCCATCTGGTCCTAGGGCCTTCTGAGTTTGTGTGTCCTGCAGGACTGCCTCTATTTCAGCTGCGGTTATTGGGGTCTGGAGGTTTTGGGCTTGAACTAAGGTTAGTCGTAGAAGGAAGAGGTATTCAAGTTAAGTATTAATTTGGTCTGCGGGTGGCTGTTGGTCTACAGTAGGTAACTGCTAACAGTAATTGGCCATAGCTGTTCTAATGTCCTGGGTGTTTCTGTAGCCAGAGTACATCGTTGTGACCCTGCCTCAGCAGTACCTGTAGCCAGAGTACATCACTGTGACCCTGCTTCAGCTTTGCCTGTAGCCAGAGAACATCGCTGACCCCGGATGAGTTGTGCCTGCAGCCAGAGTCCAGCATTCTGACCCCGGATCAGCTGTGCCTGTCGCCAGAGTCCACTGCTGTGACTCTGGATCAGCTGTGCCTGCAGCCAGAGTCCATCACTGAGACCCTGCCTCTACTGTGCCTGCTGCCAGAGTCCATTGCCGTTACCCTCTATCAGTTGTGCCTGCAGCCAGAGTCCATTACTCTGACCCTGGATCAGCTGTGCCTGCACCCAGAGTTCATCGCTGTGACCCTGAATCAGCTGTGCCAGCACCAAGAGTCCATCATTGTGATCCTATCTCAGCTGAGCCTGTCGCCAGAGTCCACTATTGTGGCCCAGCCTCAGCTGTGACTATGGTCCGTGTCCATCACTGTGACACCAGCACAACTGTAACTATGGACCATGTCCATCGCTGGGACCCCTTGCAGCCCCTTGAAATGAGCTGCCTGCCCCAGGGTTGTTGGCAGCTCTTTAAGGGCAAAAGCAAGTGTGTTCTCTTTCCCTTTCTCTGCAGTTTTGACTTTACGAAAGACTTATTTTTCTCCCTGCTCTGCCACTCCATGGCTCACCCGGCTGCTTATTCTCTCAGGCGCTCCACTCCAACTGCCCCTTATACACCAACTTACTTGCACAACAGTCTTCTTCAAGACCCTTGCTTGTCCTCCCGTTTCCTCCATGGCTCATCCCCCACAGTGGGACCCCACTGCTGGCCCAGAGTAGCCTCAGTCACAGGTGGATGAGCTTGAGGGATGGTAGCGTACCTGGAGACATTGCGGTGGCTGGCAATAGACGCTGTGGTGGCTGGGCAGAGAAGCAGTCATGGACACGGGGCAGATCAATGTGTTTCTCCTATTTACAGCCCTCCCTCCTCTCTTGGAATCAGCCTATGACTCCCCCGTGACAAAAACTGAAAGGCTGAAACACCGGGGTTTTGGATGCAGCATCCTACATTTTTATAATCTTTGTTATTTTGGTGACGCTCACATATTAAATAAATTTTCAGCTTCATGAAGTGTTTCGTTTTGAATGCATCCAGTTCATAGCACAAGCTCCAATGTCACTCTCCTCTGGGATGGGGGGCCCCCCCAACATTGCGCAGTCATCCATGACGTCAACACCATGTCGGACCCCGATACAGTAGGTACTCGGACAGCGGGAAGCTCAGCCCCACTCCCCCTGGTCAGTGCCCAATGCCTCTGTATCGTGCACCAGACCCCACCAGTTCATCACAGGGTAGTTGCAACAAAGACTGGATCCCGGGTCTCCCCAACTGCAGTGCCACCACGTCAGGCATCATTAGACACGAATCTACTCACCCAGCTCCCCCTTTATATATTCTACCAAATCATCACATTCTGTTGCTCTTGAGATACACAAGTAATTAGCAATTTTCTCTCTCTCACACACACACACACACACACACACACACACACACACCTGTAAATCTAAAGAACAGGTTACTCACCTGTAAATACAGGTTACTCACCTGTAACAGGAGTTCTAGGAGTGGTATATGTTGTTCATCCACACTGACTGGCAGGTTCCTTGCTCCTTTAAATGTTGCCAGAAGGTCTTCAAGCTGGCTCCTCCCACCCACCCAGGTGGTAAAACCCTCAGCTCCGTCCCATGACACCAGATCTAGCCCGCTGGAAGCCAGGTTGTGCGTCGAAGCCGGGGAGGTCAGCTGGGTCGTGTGGATGAACAACATATACCACTCCTAGAACTCCTGTTACACGTGAGTAACCTGTATTTCTAGGGACGTGGATGTGTTGTTCAATCCACACTGTCTGGCAGACTCCTAGCAGTTCTCCGGGAGGAGGGAGGCAAGGCGCGCACCCCCTACTTAGGAAATAAGGACTGGAGAACAGAGGTCCCAAAACCAGCATCCCGGCGTGACTCTAGGTCAATGTGTTAATGGGAAATAAAGGTGTGTGCTGACTTCCAGGAAGCAGCCCTGCAGACTTCCTGGATAGGGACGTCCCTAGAAGCAGCCACCGAAGCAGCAGTACGGCGGGAAGAATGAGCTCTTATCCCTTTGGGAGGCTCCATGCCCGCCAACCTACAGCAGAGATCTATGCAGGAGGTGACCCACCTGCCTATCGTACGCTTGGCTGCAGGTCTGCCAGGTGCGGCTTCAGCGTAGGTGACAAACAGCTGGCAAACCTCTCCCCAAACTTCAGCCGTCCACTCCTTATAATAAGAGAGAGCTCTTCCAGGGTCCAAAGTATGGAGCCTATATTCGGCCTCAGAGGTGTGATTGGGGTAGAACACCGGCAGAGTCAACACCTGGTTAAGGTGAAACTCCGACACCACCTTCAGAAGGAATTTCGGGTGGGGGCGCAGGACAACCCTGCCCCACGGAAGACCAGATAAGGAGACTACATGGAAAGTGCCTGGAGCTCTCCCATCCTCTTCTGGCTGACGTAATAGCCACCAAGAAAGCGGTCTAACATGACAGGTGAGAGGTCACACCTGTGCATCGGTTCGAATGGCTTGCCCATGAGCTTAGCCAATACCAGCACTAGATCCCACGGAGCTAGAGGTTCTCGCATCGGAGGGCATATGTGATCAAGGCCTTTGAAAAAGCACCCGACCACCTTCTCCTGCGCCGACTACTTGCTGGCCCACGCCCGGTAAGCAGAGATGGCTGCCAGGTGCACTTTAAGGGTCATCGACCGAAGCCCTAGCTGAGAAAGGGACCACAGGTAATCCAGAATGCTAGCCAAGGAACAGGAAGAAGGGTTCAACCCCTTGTCCTGACACCAAACGGAGAATCTCTTCCATTTGAAGGCGTAGCATTTTCTGGTCGACTTCTTATGGAACGCCTCAACGACGCTGAGGACCTCGTCTGAAGACCCAAGGCCTGGAACTCTAGCTGCTCAGGAACCAGGCAGTCAGGTGCAGGAATTGAAGGTCCAGATGGAGTACCTTCCCCTTGTTGACGGAGATCCGGTTCGAGCAGGCTGAAAGCTGCCTCGGGAGCCTGGAGCTGAGGTTGAGGAGATCTGGATACCAGAACTGGCGGGGCCAGTCTGGGGCTACCAGAATCACCTGCACCTTGTCCCTCTTCACCTTGAGAAGCACTTTGTGGATCAAGGGAGATCGAGGGAAGGCGTAAAAGAGGCCTGGGGTCCACGGCCTCGAAAAGGCATCTCCCTGCAGCGAGCCCTGCTGAGGGGGGCGGGCATGAAACAGCCTCAGCTTCGCATTCTCCCTGGAGGTGAACAGGTCCACCTGAGAGGAGCCGCAGTGGGAGAACAGATCTTTTACTACCTCCGGCAGGAGAGACCACTCGTGAGATGCAGCGCCTATCCGGCTGAGGGCATCGGCCAGACTGTTGGAGGCTCCCGCCACATGAATGGCTAGGAGATCCGCCTCCAGGCTGATCACGCGAGGCCAAGTGCAGAGAGCTTCCTTGCACAGGGGCAAGGAGTGCGTCCCGCCCTGTCGGTTGAGGTAGTACATGGTCGTGGTGTTGTCCATCTGGACCTGGACCACTTGACCCCGTACAAACGAAGCGAAGGCGGTAAGGGCTAGTCGGACCGCTCGAAGCTCCAGCAGGTTGATGTGGCATCAAGACTCCTGAGGGGACAAGAGGCCATGGGCTCTAAGCTCCCCCAGATGGCCACCCCAACCCATCAGAGAGGAGTCGGTCGTCAAGAGTGACCATCGGCACGAGGCGGACAAACGGGATACCCTCCTGCAGATGAGCTGGAACGAGCCACCACTGTAGGCCGTCCCACATCTCCTGGGTCACCACCACTGGCTGGTCCAGAGGATCGGAGCGCTGTGACCACTGGTGGGCCAGCCCCCATTGTAGGGGGAGCATATGACAGCGGGTCCAATGGACTACGCTGCTGCAGGCTGCCATGAGGCCCAAGCAGGCGCAGAAAGTCCCGGGCAGGGCGCAATTGCCCAAGCAGAAATGAATGGGCAAAGGAGGAAAGGACCTCAGCCCTGTCCGCTGGGAGCCGGGCTCTGGCTCGAAGAGAGTCGAGCTCTGCCCCAATGAACTGAATCGCCTGCGATGGGCATGAGTTCCGACTTGGCCTCGTTGATGAGGAGGCCAATCTGAGAGCAGATCTGGAGAGCCATATCCCTAGACTGCTCCACCTCCAACCTGGAGGGGGCTGCAATCAGCCAGTCATCCAGGTAAGGGTACACCCAGACCCCTCGGTGCCGCAAGAATGCTGTCACCACTGCCATGCATTTGGTGAAGACCCTGGGAGCTGGAGAGAGGCCGAAGGGCATGGCCCGGAACACGTAAAGAGACCCCTCTGCTCGAAAGCAGAGGAATCGCTGATGAAGATGCACGGATTTGGACGTGAAAGAACGTGTCCTGAAGGTCCAGAGAACAAAACCACACACCTAGTTCCAAGGATGGAATGATCTGAGCCAAAGTGACCATCCTGAAGGTGCGCTGCCTTAAGAACTTGTTCAGGTTGTGGAGTCGAGAATGGGTGCAAGGCCCCCCTCTATTCTGGGACCAGGAAGTACCTGGACACAAACCCTGGGTCTGGAGGAGGATCCGTCACCACCGCTGATCACCTCCTTCTGGAGGAGCAAGGCAATGTCGATTTGATGAGCCGACAGAGAGGCTGCAGACCCCATTGGCCGCCGTCAGGCAACGGCTCAATAGGGTGGGGCCTGCTCGAGTTGCAGAGGCAGACCTTTCCCTACCACTTCCAACACCCAGCGGTCCACGGTAATAGTGGACCAGGTGGAAAAGAAGTGGCGGAGCCGTCCCCCCAAGGGGGGAACCCGGGGGGGGGGTGATGAGGCTGGGGGCGACACCCTTCAACCCGTCACTGGGCAGGCTTGGAGGAAGAACTGGCCAAGGGACCTCCTGGGCCTTTTCCTCCCGGCTTCCTGCTGGAGGAAGCTGCAGGCTTGGCTTTGGGGTGTCCAGTGCGAGCCTGCTGGCCCCGATGCTGGTGTTGCTGGGCCAGACATGCTGCAGGGGCAGAAGGCCGAAAAGGCTTACGCTGCTGCTGGCGGCCTTTGTCCTTCTGCGCAGACGTGACCGAGTCTAAGGTGGCATTGGTCTTCTCGATCCTCTACAAAGTGACCCTCCACCCCAGGACCGAACAAGTCGGTACCCAGGAAGGGAACATCTGCCAGCTTGTGCTGGGTATCCGCCGTGAAGGTGGAGATCTGCAGCCCAGCTCTGCGGCGCATGGTCACTGCGGCTGCTACTGACCAGGCACAAGAGTCTCCAATGTCAAGAGCAGTTTGGAACTGTTGCTTTGCCACCGCCCTTCCCTGATCCCGCACCTGCTTGACCGTAGTCTGGAGGTCAGCCGGGAGATGAGAAATCACCTCATCCAGGAAGCCTAAAAGGGCGTGGGAAAAGTGTGCCATCAGTACGGACGAACTGGCCTGACGAAGGCCTAAGGAGGATGCAGCGTAAACATTACACCCGGAGTAGTCCAGTTTCTTGGACTGTTTATCGGGTGGCTTTGTCCACGTCCCGAGTGTTTCCAGATCGCCGGAAAACACTGTCGGTCACCAACCCCACCGCAGAGGGGTGCTCTGAGAACCGGGTGAGTGAGCTGGTGGGAACGGCATACTTCCTGGCCATCCTGGCTGAGGGAGCTGGACAAGAAGCCGGCCACTGCCATAGCTCCAAGGCCGGACCAACAATGGCTTCGATCACAGGAAAGGCCTCCGTAGGAGAATCCCCTTGGTCCAGTATCTCCGTGAGGGGATACATGGGCCGCTTTGACACAGGTTCGAGCTTCATCCCAGTAGATTCTGAGATGAGCCGAAGCAAACCCATGAACGAGGATGGGCTCTCGTCCACCGACTGTCCCCCAGAGGGCTCCAGGTCGAGAGCCCTGGAGAACAGGGAAGAGTCATCGTCAGACTCCGAGGAGTCTGCAAACAGCTGCCGAGGGCCTGAGCCACCCTCTACCTGCCAAGGACGATCGGGAGTGAGGGTGACAGACAACCGATGGGGCAACCCATGACCCGACCGAGAATCCTTGGTCGGAGCCCCAGTTTTTGGTTGTGGAGGCGGGGGTTCCACCACAATGGGTGGTACAGCTGGTTTTGGCCAAACAACCGGCGCTGGTTTCGGCTCCTCAAAGACCACGAGGGGTTGTTTCGGCCACTCAGGTGACAGCCACTTAATGACCGGGGAAGGCGACGGAGTCGGCTTGTTCTCGGTCAAAAGAAGCTGCTGCCACATCAGATCCTCGTAGCGCAGACGCAATTTGCGCTGAAGCCTATCCTCAGAGGAGGACAATGACGAAGATGAGCAGCACCGCCACTTTCCTCGGTGCTGAGCCCAAGACCGCCGATGTCGGTGGGATCGGCTGCACCGAGAGGAGGTCCGAGACCGAGACCCTCAGTGTTTCCGAGGGTGGGTCTGGGAGGGAGTAGGGGAAACCTGTTCCTCCCCTGGCTCAGGTACCTTAACAGGGGACTCCGGCACAGGAGGCACGGGCAAGTCCTCAGTTTCCACCGGGGGAACCGGTGAAGAAGGGTTGTCGGCTTCTCCAGTCGACAGCCCGTCCGATGGGTCGAGAAAAATCTCGACTGCATCGAAGGGTGTCTCAGCCGGCTGACCTGACAGGGACACCGTGAAGCCAGCGGCCTTAACCGCAACCTCGACCGAAGTAGAGTGCCGACTATCCGGGGAAGGGGAACTCTCCCGCTCCCACGAACGTCGACGGTGGGACTTACCTTTTGAATCCTTTTTCTTGGACCGAGAGGAGTGTCCCGATAGCCCCTCTCCTTTAGTAGAGAGGGACTGACAAAGTTCCTTAAATGAAGCAGAGTAGGAGGAGGAGCCCAAGGAGAGTGGGATAAATGCTGCGACCGAGGAAGAAGATGCAGCCTGGACCGCCTCCTCCTCGAGGGCTATCATTTGCTCAAGTTGCTCAGCCGAGCCCAACGCTGGGCACCGCCCAACGGGCCTCCTTTGACTTTACCGGAGGAATATGTCTCTCGGGCGCTAGGTTGAAGTCTGGCCACGTCTTGCGAAACGTTGACCGAGAAGGACTTGCACAATTTGCAGGCCTGCAGATCGTGATCGAGCCCAAGGCAAAACGCACATGGAGTGCGGATCGGTCCAGAGACATCATCTGCCCACAAGGGCACCACCAAAACCGGAGTCGACGGTCCATCGCAGCCGCCAAGGAAGAAAAAGACCGAAGTTCAGAAAATGTAGGTATGAGTTTCGGTTTAACCGACGAGTTAGGATCCAGGCCTAAAACGCAGAGCGCTAAGGAGGGAACGTGAGCTTCCAAGCGGTAAGGAGGATCTGGCGTCATGGGCCGGAGCAGAGAGTTTTACCACCCCGGTGGGTGGGAGGAGTCAGCTTGAAGACCTTCCGGCAAGATTTAAAGCAGCAAGGAATCTGCCAGTAAGTGTGGACAGAACATCATATCCATGTCCCTAGAACATTTATTACAACTCAATACCAGTTGCACAATGTCAAATTCATATACCGGCAGAGAGGGGAGAGAAGAAAACCCCTTCAGCTGCCAGCTCAAGGAAGAAAAAGCACAGGGGATAGAGAGAACAAAACATGACAAGACTATTCCTATTTACTGTAGCCAGCACCAGGGGTGGGGGTGGGATGTAACACAACAAGGTGTTATAATTCTTACTTGAATATCTGTCCCCCCCCCCCCACCTCTATGCTATAACAGCAAAAAACAGGGATGGGGCTTTACATCCTGTCACAAATCAACAGCTACTTTATATAGTGCTTTTCATACACACCATATCCCAAAGTGCTTTACGAGCAATAAAGTCTGACAGTGCATTGACTATAAATGTGTAGTGGCATCGAATACATTCATCAGAACCCACACACTGCCACAACAAATGCCTTACTGGGAAGGGGAATGCTGGTCATCAGGGCAACGTGGAAAATTCCCATCTCTTTCATTAAGTGCCGTGGGTTCCTAGACTTCCACTTTTAAATGGCAAAAAGGGACCACTGTTCAACATCTAACCTGAAGGACAGCACATCCCAACAATGCAGCACTGTTAGTACTGCAATGGCACATCAGTATTTGGAGAAATGAGCTCAAGTCCCAGTATGGGACTAGAACCTGCAACTTTCTGGCCTGCAGGTAGATGTGCCACCAACTGAGCCACACAAAATTGTATTTATTTATTTTATTTATTTAGCTTTTGTTGACCGGGTAAGTGCACTAGACAAATCCTGCCTATTTTCAGGCATGACCCGGGGAAGGGGATACAGATGAATGCCAACTGACCTTGAACCAGATTAAGCTGTTGGTGGTATTTTTTTAGTGAATGAGGGAAATTTGGCCAGGACACCGGGGAAATTCCCCTACTCTTTTCGAGAAGTGCCATGGGATCTTTAACATCCACCTGAACTACCACCAATCCAGGCAGATGGGACCTCGGTTTAACGTCTCATCCGAAAGACGGCACCTCAGAAATGCAGCACCCCTCTCATGCTGCATTACAGTGTCAGTACTGGGATATTAACCCAAGTGCCAGATGTGGGAACTGAACCCACAGCCCTCTGATCTCCCGGCCTCAGAGGCGAGTGTGCTACCTACTGAGCCACTGACACTGACATGAAAATGAAAGAAGTAATCCTCTTGACGAGGTACAGAAGAGTCAGACAGTGATGGGTTTGCACTGGGGTCACATTTAGGAAAGGTGCAGAAATCAGAGCACAAAACAGAGTACAGAGCTCGACGTATACGTTTAAGTTGTGAAGCAGGGTGCAGTCAGCAATGCAAGGAACCAAAACAGGAATACCTCACATCCCTGCTCGCCCACAGTTCTGAAGGGGTGTGAGAGAAAGAGTCGCTAAAAACTAACCTCTCTGGCCAGAGCAAGGAAGTTACTGTTGAGCTGTACATTTGACATGATCTCTGTCAGATCCTCGTAGTCCTCCACATCTTCGTTGAGCTCCAGGAACACGCCATGTCGGCCCAGCATGAAAGCCATCTGCTTCTGGACAACACTGTGGAGAGGCGAGAAAGGGGTGCAGAGGGCAAAAATAAACAGCTTTGTCTAATACAAAAGTATATGGAGATTGGAGCACCAAACACTGAAGCCATACCATGAAGGTGCAAGCAACAGTCCAGACAGGATCAGTAAAAATGGTGTCTATATAGTTGCTTTTCATACACACTGTATCCCAAACCAATTAACAATGCTCAGAGTTAGATACTGGTAATACAGGGATTGAATATAGTAAGCAGGCAGCAGCCATTACGCGTGCTGAGACTGAACACAGCTATACTAAATCAGAACCTGTGCTACTAAGAGAGGGCACGCTGGCCAGGACACAAGGGGTATCACGATATGAGAATTCTCAGAGAATGATAACCTTGAAAAAAATTACCACCGTAATCATATTATTACAAAAGTATGATGTCTGGCTTGGGTTCTGTAGGAGACACCCAAGCACCCTAAAGTTTTTTTTTTTTTTTGAAAGGGGTATAATGCAAAGGTAAACTAAATTTGTCACACTGTATCACTTTATATGATGATACATCATGGACACGAGTCATCACAATATAGGAAAACAGATGAGATATCAATATTATCAGTAAACATTACAATGGTTATTGCAGAATGGTCATCATGACATCCTTACAGAAATTAAAATGATGTACTCACTGTAATTTTTGATCTTCTACGAATATCTTCACTGTTGATTCACACTAATGGGTCTTACCTGGAGATGCCAGAACCCAGCAGGAGCCATCACTTTTTAGAGGGCTGGCACAGTGGCAAGCTGGGCAAATGCCTGGCACCACAAGTCGGCATGTGCAGCCACCTGTTTTCCCTCGGCAACAGCCACCAACTGCCTCAGTACCTTTTTTACTGAGGGGTGCAGCATAATCAAGGCCCCCTGTTTTCTGCGGTTCTACGACATGCGGCAATTGCCATGGAAATTAAGACCTGCTGCAGAATTCGGGTCTGGCTGCAGAAATTGCACAGAAATAGCCCCAGTAGGTTAGACAGAAACATACACCACTCCTCTCCACCTATTCCTTGACTTGCTTGTAGCTTCTAAGAACTAAAATGTACCCCCAACCATCTTAGCCTCGCAAACCATTGCCAGCCCTGGGAGTCCCCGCTGAGTCACCCTATGTTTTTTATATTGCACTTTTTTTGGTCAAAGGTTGTGTGATGATCCATTGCCTTTTCCTATCACTGCTAGTGGACCAAAACACTTTTTTCTCCCAGTAGTGCTTTCTGGGGCCCACACAAAGCCATACTGGGGCCAGAATCCCACATTTGGGCCCAGCAGTTATAGGAAGAAGCAGTGGACTGTCTAACAGTGTTGAACCAAAAAAGGGTGCTAACAAACTGAATGACTCAGTGAGGCTCTGGGTGGAATGACATTGGGCCTAAGATATGCATGGCTGGTATATACAGGTTACTCACCTGTAACAGGAGTTCTAGGAATGGTATATGTTGTTCATCCACACTTATTGGCAGGTATCCTTGCCGCTTTAAATCTTGCCGGAAGGTCTTCAAGCTGGCTCCTCCCACCCACCCGGGTGGTAAAACTCTCAGCTCCGCCCCATGACGCCAGATCTGGCCCGCTGGAAGCTCAGGTTGTGTGTCGAAGCTGGGAGGTCGGGTGGGTCATGTGGATGAACAACATATACCATTCCTAGAACTCCTGTTACAGGTGAGTAACCTGTATTTCTAGGGACATGGATATGTTGTTCATCCACACTGTCTGGCAGACTCCTAGCAGTTCTCCGGGAGGAGGGAGGCAAGGCGCACACCCCCTACTTAGGAATAGAGACTGGAGAACCGAGGCCCCAAAACCAGCATCCCGGCGTGACTCAAGGTCGATGTGGTAGTGGGTGATGAAGGTGTGTGCTGACTTCCAGGTAGCAGCCCTGCAGATTTCCTGGATAGGGACGTCCCTGGAAGCAGCCACCGATGCAGCGGTATGGCGGTAGAACGAGCTCTTTCTCTCTCTGGGAGGCTCCATGCCCGCCAACCTATAGCAGAGATCTATGCAGGAGGTGACCCACCTGCTTATCGTCCACTTGGCTGCAGATCTGCCAGGTGCGGCTTCAGCGAGGTGACAAACAGCTGGCGAACCTCTCCCGACTTCCAGCCATGTGCTCCTTTATAGTAAGCGAGCGCCTCTAGGGTCCAGAGTATGGAGCCTATTCGGCTTCTGAGGTGTGATTGGGGTAGAACACCGCAGAGTCAACACCTGGTTAAGGTGAAACTCCGACACCACCTTCGAAGGAATTTCGGTGGGGCGCAGGACAACCTTGTCCCTGTGGAAGACCAGGTAAGGAGACTCATGGAAAGCGATGGAGCTCTCCCATCCTTCTGGCTGACGAATAGCCACCAAGAAGGCGGTCTTCCACGACAGGTGAGAGAGATCACACCTGTGCATTGGTTCGAATGGCTTGCCCATGAGCTTTGCCAGTACCAGCAGTAGATCCCACGGAGGTGGGAGATTCTCACACCGGGGGAAATGTGATCAAGGCCTTTGAAAAAGCGCCAGACCACCTTCTCCTGCGCCACCGACTGCTTCCCAGCCCGTGCCCGGTAAGCAGAGATGGCTGCCAGGTGCACCCTTAGGGTCGTCGACCTAAGCCCTTGCTGAGAAAGGGACCATAAATAGTCCAAGATGCTTGCCAAGGAACAGGAGGAAGGGTCCAGGCCCTTGCCCTGACACCAAATGGAAAACCTCTTCCATTTGAAGGCACAGTATTTCCTGGTCGACTCCTTACGGGACACCTCAACTACATTGAGGACCTCGTCGGAAAGACCCAAGGCCTAGAACTCTAGCCGCTCAGGAACCAGGCCGTCAGGTGCAGGGATTGAAGGTCCGGATGGAACACCTTCCCCTGATTGACTGAAAGCAGATCCGGGCGAGCTGGAAGCTGCCTCGGGAGCCTGGAGCTGAGGCTGAGGAGATCTGGATACCAGCATTGGCGGGGCCAGTCTGGGGCTACCAGAATCAACTGCGCCTTGTCCCTCCTCGCCTTGAGAAGCACCTTGTGGATCAAGGGAAATGGGGGAAAGGGCGATAAGAGGCCCGGGTTCTACGGCCTCGAGAAGGCATCCCCCTGCAGTGAGCCCTGCTGAGGGGGGCCGGCATGGGACAGACTCAGCTTCGCGTTCTCCCTGGAGGCAAACAGATCCACCTGAGGTGTGCCCCAATGGGAGAACAGAACTTGTACTACCTCCAGCAGGAGAGACCACTCGGGGGACACAGCCCCTATCCGGCTTAGGGCATCGGCCAGGGTGTTGGAGGTCCTGCCACATGAATGGCTAGGAGATCCACCTCCAGGCTGCGACGAGTGACCAAATGCGAGAGCCTTGCACAGAGGCATGGAGCGGCCCCGCCTGGCGGTTTAGGTAGTACATGGTCGTGGTATTGTCCGTCTGGACCTGAACCACTTGACCCCGTAGAAACGGAGCGAAGGCGGTGAGAGCTAGGCGGACCGCTTGGAGCTTCAGCAGGTTGATATGGCATCGGGACTCCCGCGGGGACCAGAGGCCGTGCACTCTGTGCTCCCCCAGATGGGCACCCCAACCCATCAGAGAGGCGGTCGATAGAGATACCGTCGGCTCGGGGCGGACAAACAGGATGCCCTCCTGCAGATGAGCTGGAACGATCCACCACTGGAGAGCGTTCCACATCCCCTGGGTCACCGTCACTAGCTGGTCCAATGGATCACAGCGTTGAGACCACTGGCTGGCCAACCCCCATTGAAGGGGCGCATGTTCCAGCGGGCCCAACGGACCACGCTGGTGCAGGCCGCCATGAGACCCAGGAGGCGCAGGAAGTCCTGGGCAGGGCGCGATTGCCCAACCAGAAATGATCGGGCAAAGGAGGAAAGAACCTCGGCCCTGTCCACCAGGAGCCGTGCTCTGGCTCGAAGAGAGTCGAGCTCTGCCCCGATGAAGAGAATCACCTGCTTCGGTTCGAGTTCCGACTTGGCCTCGTTGATGAGGAGGCCGACCTGAGAGCAAACCTGGAGGGCCAGATCTCTGGACCACTCCACCTCTTGTCTGGAGGGGGCTGCTATCAGCCAATCGTCCAGGTAAGGGTACACCCAGACCCCTCAGCGCCACAGGAATGCTGTCACCACTACTATGCATTTGGTGAAGACCCTGGGAGCAAGAGACAGGCCAAAGGGCATGGCTCGAACTCGAAAGGATCCTTCCGCCGAAAAGTTGGAATCTCTCTGGTGAGATGGATGGATAGTGAAAAAACGCCCAGCAGGTCCAGAGAGCAGAACCACATGCCGCGTTCCAAGGATGGTATTATCTGAGCCAGAGTGACCATCCTGAAGGTCCGAGACCTTAGGAACTTGTTTAGATCGTGCAGGTCGAGAATGGGGCGCCATCCCCCCCGTCCGTTTTGGAACCAGGAAGTACCTGGACATAAACCCCAGGTCTGAGGGAGGGTCCGCCACCTCTCTGATCACCTCCTTCTCGAGGAGCAGAGCGATGTCGGCTCAGCGAGCCGACAGTGAGGCTGCGGACCCCGAGGCCCCTCGGGGTGAGACGGCTCTGAAGGGTGGGGCCTGCTCGAACTCCAAAGGCAGGCCCTTCCCCACCACTTCCAACACCCACCAGTCTGTGCTGATAGCGGACCAAGCGGAAAGAAAGTGGCGGAGCCGTCCCCCCACGGGGGGAACCTGGGGTTAGGTGACGAGGTTGGGGGCGGCACACCTCAACCTATCACTGAGCAGGCTTGGAGGAGGGACCGGCCGAGGGACCACCTGGGCCTTTACCTCCCTGCTTCCTGGAGGAGGAAGCCACGGGCTTGGGTTTGGGATGCCAAGCGCGAGCCTGCTGGCCCTGACGCTGCTGGGCTGGACGTGCCGCTGGCGAGACAGACGAAGGGCTTAGGTTGTGTCTGCAGCCCTTGTCCCTCTGAGCGGATGAGACAGAGTCCAGAGTGGCATTGGACTTTCGATCCTCTGGAGGTGACCTTCCACCCAGGGCGAAGAAGTCGGTCCCCAGGAAGGACATCCGCCAACTTGTGCTGGGTATCCGCTGTGAAGGTGGATATCCCAGCCATGCCCAACGGCAAGACAGCCACTGCAGCCGCGACTGACCTGGGCGATGAGTCACCAATGTCCAAAGCAGTCTGAAGTTGCTGCTTGGCCACTGCCCTGCCCTGGTCCCGCACCTGCTTAACCGTGGTCTGCAGGTCAGCCGGGAAATGAGGGACTACCTCGTCCAGGGAGCCCAACAGGGCATGAGAGAAATGTGCCATCAGCACGGCCGAGCTGGCCTGATGAAGGCCAAGGGAGGACGCAGCGTAGACTTTTCGCCTGGCGTAGTCCAACTTCTTGGACTCCTTGTCGGGAGGTTTGTCTATGGCCCTGGCGTTTCCCGCACGCCGGAAGACGCTGTTGGTAACCAACCCCTCTGCTGAGGGGTGTTCCGAGAAACCGGACAGGGAACCAGTAGGGACAGCATACTTCCTTGCCATCCTGGCCGAAGGCGCAGGGCAGGAAGCAGGATGCTGCCAGAGCTCCAAGGCCGGGCCTACAATGGCCTCGGCCACCGGAAAGGCCTCCGTAGGGAGAATCCCTCGTCCAATATCTCCGTGAGGGATACTTGGCCTGCTTGGATACGGCTTGAGCTGCATCCCGTGGACTCCGAGATGAGCCTAAGCAACCCATGAAGGACGAAGGGCTATCGTCCAGTGACTGACCTCCTGAGGACCCAAGTCGCACCCGCCTGGAGAACAGGGAGGATCTGCCGGACTCAGAGGAGTCCGCAAACAGCTGCCTTGGGCCTGAGCCACCCTCCACCTGCCGAGGGCGATCGGGAGTGAGGGGGACAAGACAGCCTATGGGGCAGACCCTTGGCCGACCAAGAATTCTTGGTCGGAGCCCCAAACAACGGCTGTGGAGGCGGAGGTTCCACCAGAATCGGTGGGGCAGCCGGTTTCGGTCAAGCAACAGGCCTGGAAGCAGGCGCCTCGGCCGCTCCGGTGACAGCCACTTGATACCTGGGGAAGGCGACGACGTCGGCTTGCTCCCGGACAGAAGAAGCTGTTGCCACATGAGGTCCTCGCATCGTCCGACACACAACTTGCGACTAAGCCTCCCTCGCTCGAGGAGGAGGACGAGGACGAAGCGGCGACGCTAGCACACGGTGCCGAGACCGCCTATGATGGCGGGATCGGCTGGACCGAGAAGAAGTCCGAGACCCTCGGCTTTTCCGAGGAGGGTACAGAGGTAGGGCCGGGGAAACTCGCTCTCCCCTCGGCTCGGAGGGCTCAACCATGGACTCCGGAACCGGAGGCACGGGCAAGTCCACGGACACCTCAACCACCACCAGGGAGTGAGGGTTTTCAGCTTCACCGGTCGACAACCCGTCCAATGGGTCGAGAAAAATCTCGACTGCGTCGACGGGAGTCTCGGTCAACTGACCTGACGGGGACGCCGCGTAGCCAGTGGCCGAAGCCGAAGGATCGACCGAAGTCGATGGTCAACTACTCGGTGAGAGGGACCTCTCCCGCTCCCAAGAGCGTCGACGGAGGGACTTACCTTTGTGGTCCTTCTTGGACCAAGAGGAAGGCCCTGAAGATGTTGGTCCCTCTCCCTTAGTGGAGAGGGACAGACAGAGCTCCTTAAAAGAAGCTGAATAGGAGGATCCCAGGGAGAGTGGGACAAAGGCCGCGGAAGACGAAGATGCGGCCTGCGCCGCCTCCTCCTCGAGGGCGATCATCTGCTCGCTGTTACGCTGAGCTCCGCCGCTGAAACCGCCAACCGGGCTCTCCTTCAACTTTACCGAGGATAACGTTGCCGCCTGTTGCAGACGGGCGGCACGTCTTCCAGGACGAGGCCAAAAAGAAGAGCACAGGTTGCAAGCCTGCGTGGTCATGCCCAAGGCCCAAGCAGTAGACACACGTGAGTGCGGATCCATCAGAGACATCTTCACCCGCATGGGCACCTCCTGAAACCGAGTCGATCGGTCCATCAGAAAATATGAGGAAATATTTGACCGAAGTCTTGAAAACTTAAACTTTATTTCAGGTAAACCAAGAATTAGGAACTAGTCTTATACGCAGAGCGTTATGAGGGAACCTGAGCTCAAGCGTAAGGAAGATCTGGCATCATGGGGCGGAGCCGAGTTTTACCACCCGGGTGGGTGGGAGGAGCCAGCTTGAAGACCTTCCGGCAAGATTTAAAGCGGCAAGGATACCTGCCAATAAGTGTGGATGAACAAAATATCCATGTCCCTAGAATTCTTGTTTTATGTGGGTGCAGAGTTATGTAAAAGAGGAGACCCTTCAATACTTTTGTGGGGGGGAAGGTTCAATGTACAGAGCTGGGCTGGATAATGACATGCATTTAAAGCTACAAGGCCACTCAGCGACATTCTCAAAGCCGGTTAGGAAGTTGGTGAGGCTGAGATGGGCATTGGTGGGTTTGACCTCTTCTAAAATTATGAGAGGGCAACGGGCAAAGTGCTGACTGGGGGGCGAATTTGCTATTCTTATGGGGTTTACAGCACAAAAGGTTGCTAAAGGTTGATTCAAACCTGATGGAGCTGGGGGTTGTCAACCTATGAGTAAATTCGGGTGCCTGGTGGAGAAAAATGTAAATGATAAAAATGTAAGTAAAGTGACAGCAACGTAACTAAAAATTGTTGGGACAGGAAAAGAATGAGAGAATGCTGGACAGACTGAAAAAATGAAACCAAGGTAAGAAGAGTGAAAAACTAAAGATAAAGATTATGTAAAATGTGGAAATTAAATAAGGGATGAGGGAAACAGACAAAACAGAGAAAGTTACAGTGAGATTGCAGATGAAACATTTTAAAATGTTTATGTTTCTGTATAGGTACACACCAATGTACTGTAATGCCTGAACTACTCCACTGCAAAGGATGTATGTAACTGCTTAGCACTGCAAAAGATTTATGGAACTGCTTAGCTAACACTCTGTATAGGTACTCATCAATGTATCATAAAATTTAATAATGTTTGTACATCTACCGTCCAACTAGTTATGTAACGTTATCTTTGCTGTACTACTGTCAAGTCCGTATTTGTCATCAGACGAGGAGCCTTTGGAAAAGAGTCTGACTCAAAGGATTGTAATTCCGATATTCTAATAAATAAAAAAACAAATACATAAAATTAAATACTTATTAAAGTTTCTTGCACTTACCAGTTTTGCACAGGGTTTAGATGGCGATGTGATTTTCATTAGTCATGTGACTGAATGGGTCAGAGTATTTAAATGAAGGTAAGCAATGGAGTCGCCAAGCATTGCATCCTAAAGAACGGTCACAGCAGCCTGAAGCACTGAAGCCATATGTTTGTTCATGGGTTCATTATGGTTTAAATAAATCCAACTGATCTGTTTCTCCCTGCGTGCAGTGAGGAGTTTTTTTCTTCAGGATACGAATGGACTGTGCCTTGGCGGGTGATGCAGTACATCATCGAAATGAGGTCTATACAGACCAACAGCTAGTGACCTCAAAAGAGGTTAGCAAATGCCTGTAGACCAAGCAGAACAGCCCTCATCTCTCTAAAATGCTCCTGTGCAGAACAGAATCCAAGGAGGACCACTGATCCTGGTTCCAAAAGGGGCCCAGATGGGCACCCCATCCAGAACAAGAAGCGTCCGTCATCATCACTAGAAGAGGAGACAGACCGAGAAAGAGCGACCCCCATCTCCAGGCAGGAGCGGTCCAACAACCACAGCAGAGGGCGTAAAAGTGAAGATTACCTGTATGAGGCACTCCAGTTTGTCCAAATACCAAGCCCAGTGGGCATGGAAGAACCGATGCAGAATCCTCATATGCAGACACACCAGCAGGACAGTGAGAAAAGCAGCAGCCGTGAGGCCTGTTTGTCACAGGAGACATCTAGCTGAGTTACCATTGCTGGAAGAGACAAGTTAAGACTGGGCAACTAACACCATACCACAGTCTGAGGGAAGAAAAAGCCCAACCCAGTCCTGGGTCCAGAGCCACTTTTATGGACTGGAGGCACTGGCACTAAGTGAGCACTGACTGTGTCATTCACAAGAAAGTACAAATGCTCGAAGAGCTGTCTGGTGCGTAATAGTGTATACATTATCACCTCCATAAAATGGGGCCTTCAGAAGCCAATCGTTGATCTATGGGAAAAACAAAGACATTCCCTTCTGAGGGAGGCTGTAACCACTGTAAGGTATTTGATAAAAGATACACAGTGCAGAACACAAGCTTAAGGGAAAGACACAAAACTGATAGTGAGATGTCTGGAGCGCAAACCCCACTTGCGAATTTTGATATCAAGCATTAACGGCAAGATAAAGAACTGAGGGATGATCAATCAATCAATCAAATCTTTATTTATCCAGGCGAACATCGATGAGCACAGCTCATTTGCAAGATGGACCTGGTAAGGTCAAGGTTCAATTTACATAGATACATAAAAAATATTCAATATACACACACTCTAGGATACTACATAGAATATTGAGTATACACACAGTCTAAGGATACATTCTAATCAGACTATACATTAAATTCTAGGTGTAATGGTAATAAGGGGTGAGGGGAGGGGGAGAGGGAAGTGGTGTGCCTGGCTGGTGGGGGAGGAGGAAGATGGTGGGGGCCTATACTGTGGAACGGATAAACTGTGGGCCTTATGAAGAGGGCAGGAGGGCGGCACTAGAGGGTTTGTATAACAGGGGTATTGGGCTGAGATATATGACAAGGGATTAAGGGGAGGCGGATGGAAAGGAGGGGTGCATGGAGTGTGAGGGGTGGTGACTCAGTAAAGGTGGATACCTTCCGTGAGTTGGCTATCTGGGGAGGGAGATGGATAAGATTAGAATACTCTGTTTGTGGAAACAATTACATTTTTCTTTGATAAGCCCTCGAATACAGCTATTTAAAGGATGTAAATGAGATGCATCTGTTCACTTTCAGGGTCTTCTGCATCGTATTCCATAAGGCAGATAAGACATAGCTGATAGCAGATCTACCATATCGAGAATTGAATTTGGGTATTTTAAGCATGATGAAGTTTAGACTTTTAGGCATATTTACTTGATGTGATTTGTGAAGCAGTCTGAGACGTAATTTGGTAGCATCTTTGATATCTCTCTATAAGTCCATAGTGTGGCATTCCTGTCTCTTCTAAATTGGAACAAGGTCCATCCAACTGCAGCACAAAGCGAGCAGTGGTGAGTGCTGAGAGGAATATCTGTAATAAACCTCAAAACTCTATGGTAAAGTGTGTCCAGTTTGCTCAGATATGAGTTGGGGCAACGACCATATAGGAAATCTGCATAATCTAATACTGACAGAAATGTGGCCTGGACCAGCTTCTTTTTAGAATCACTTGTGAGAAAGTGCTTTATGATGATCTGCCCACATTATAGAGGGGCGACAATGCATGTCAACGTGGGTGGTCCCAGCTAGCAAATGTTTCCCTATAGTCCTGATGCCGAAACCTTACTAGAAGTGTGGTACATGTTGTCCAATTTAGTTGTCATAAAACTTCTATAATATACCAACAGCTGCTATAATTCGGCTGCACTGTTTTCCTTCCGCCACAAGATGGCACACATTGCGTCACTTCCTCTTCGTCTCCCTGCTGTATTTCTACCTGCTTAAACAGTGATAGGAGATGTCGGGCTGATCACACTCTCCTGCCTCTGTAGGAACCTCTTTGAGGATGGTACTCATCGGGATGTAGGGTCTTGGAGATTAACCCCCGCTTCCCCTTCCATAACGCCTGTAAGAAGTGGAGGCCTTTTCTTTCTCAGTGTTATTATGTTTGCTTGTACGCATGTGCAAGAAACATAGTGCCACCATACGAGAATTTGTAGGTGGGCCTCCCTACTTCCAATGCTCTGCTGCCTTTTGCAGGCGCGCCCTCACCGTGCCAATGAATGTAAGAGTTGCCTATGACAGCTTTTGCAAATGCAGTTGTACAGCTGAAAGGAAGAACCGCAGCGTTTAGGCAATTTGCATACTGCCACTGTCGGTAGTATGCAAAGTGCCTACACGTTGACACTGCACTGCAAGAGCTGTCAGACAGCTCCCCCCCCCCCCAACAAGTAGCATGCTGGGAGCCCACCCCAGTGTGCTCACGCACTCCCCCCTTCAACACATACACACACACACACACACACACAGACAGTATGGCCGACGGGGGTGCCCAATACCCCGTTGCCTCCACTGCTCCCCCAAACAGGCTTCCAGGTGCCACGCTGGGAGCCCACCCCAGCGTGGCAAACGTCCATCTGCGCCCCCAACCCAACACACTTCCAGGTGCCACGCTGGGAGCCCACCCCAACGTGGCAAACCTCTCTATGGCCGACGGGGTGCCCAATCTCCGCCGGCTCTGCTGCCCCCCACAACAAAAACCTTCCAGCTGCCACGCTGGGAGCTCACCCCAGCGTGGCAAACATCCCACATTGTCTTCCTAAAAGTAAAATAAAACCTAGAAAGAAAAAACTGTCCTCGCTGTCTTTACTTCCACCCCCACCAGGCCCACCCACTGCACACCCTGCCTTCCCATCCCCCAGTCACCCCATACTTACCTCCTCCGCTGATCTTCGTGGACCGGGAACATGTCTGCACTCTTCAAAGCCGGAACGCGAACTGAGGAAACAATGGTAAGCTGTATAATGGAATAAATAGGGTTTTTATTTTTCAACTTTGGTGCACATCTCAGGCATTTTTTGGAATTTTTTCACCAAATTTTCAACATGGGGTTTTTGGGACCCCACCTCATGAATTCTGTCACTGTCATTTTGTTATTCAGTCCTGAAAGGTGATTTCGTGGTCACTGCGCGAAACCACCTTTCGGGACAGATGTACAAAACTACAGTCTCATCGTTCATGAGGTAGGCCCCCAAAAACCCTATTTTGAAAATGTGGGGAAAAAATTCCCAAAAATGACTGTTTTACGAGCGTGCGTTGCTTAGTTCCTAAGCATGCTCGTAAGTTCGCAAATTTTTAATATCTGCACTCCAGATTTTCAACATTGCCATTTTACCACACCTCCTTATGAGCAGTACAGCTGTAATTTTTCACATCTCCCCCAAAATGTGTTTCCGCGCATGCAGTGCACAATGGCGCAGTCTGTGTGCGAAATCAATGTTTGGGACAGATTAAGAAAATCACAGTGACACTGTTCAAGAGCAGGGGTCTTAAAATGGCTATGTTAAAAATTTGGTGACAAGTCCATAAAATGACTTTAAGGAGCGAGCATTGCGCTGTTTGCACGCACCCTCATAAGTTCATGAATTTGTAACATTTTCAGTCCAGATTTTCACCACTAGCATTTTTCCACACTTCCTTATGAACAGTACAGCTATAATTGTTCACAACATGGCCGAAATGTGTTTTCACACTTTCTGCGCAGAAATGCGTGGTCGCTGTGGGAAATCACTGTTCAGGACAGATTAAGAAAATGACAGTGACACTGTTCATGAGCAGAGGTCCCAAAACGCCTGTGTTGACAATCTGCTGTAAAAACATCCTCAAACTAACAACATTAAGGGTGTGCACTGTGCACTTTCTACGCACGCTCGTGACTTCACCAGTTTATTTTACTATTTTCACTGCAGATTTTCAACACTGCTTTTTTTTTTTTTTTTTTTTTTTTTTTTTTTTAACACCTCCCCATGAACGGTACAGCTGTCATTTTTCACATCCTGTTCAAAATGTGTTTTCGCACCTGTGGTGCCAAATGCCGTAGTCACTGTGCAAAATCAGTTTCGCTACCAAACTGATATTGCCACTGTTCATAAGGTGGGGTCACAAAACCCATGTTGAAAATTTGGAGTGAAAATACTAACGAACGCCTGAGGCATTAGGGTTTCTGACCATAACGCCCACCCTGCAGAGACTGACAGGCATCAGGGTGTGACTTGGGATTGCCACTGTATGCCTATACTATCTCACCCCCACCCACACCTGCAGCCAGTGAGAGGCATCATGGTGTGCCTTGGACTCTTTGGCCCCAAAGTTTACCCCATTCTCCTATACTGCACCCATCTGGCAATATTTCCTGATGGAATGGGGTGAGCATGAGGGCCAAAGACCCAAGGCACACCGTGACACTTGTCAGTGTCTGCAGGGTAGGGTTTGGTGAAATGGCATGGCCGTTATACCTGATGACCCAAGGGCACACCCCACCAATGCCAACGCCAGCAAGTAAACATTCGGCATTGACAAATGCTTGTTTTTAGAAATGGACTTGTATTTGTCCACTTTTTTCATGTACACCTCAGTTTTGTCACCAAATCAGGAATTTCCACTCAAAAGGGAAATAAATGTCTTTAGCCTGAGTTTCCCAGATAAAGCTGGTAGCCCTTAGCCAGGCAAACCTCCTCAATGCAAGTGCATGAGCGAAGACTCGTGCGGCAGTCTCATTAATGTCTACAGCCATGTGGAACTGGTATTTACAGAGAGTCAGTGTTGACTTTGCTGTGGCAGCCAGGTCCTGTGCCACTTTCATCATCTACCTTATCACTCAGTGCAAGCACTGCATTTCACAATGCTTTGTGTACTGGGCTGTGTGTGTTAAGTTGCCTGCATCAGAAGCAGGTAAGATGTTGTGTACACATTTCTGGTCATAGTATCTTGTTTTTTCGGGAATCCTTCTCTGGAGGCTATGTAGACAGGGGCACCTTGACCTTCTCACAAGTCTGCCTGTACCAATCCTTCATGATTAGGGTGGGCATACAGATAATCCACCCCGTCTGTCCTCCTGATATTTCCTCTCAACTTTCTAGCAATGCCAACAGATCAATGGGGTGCCAATATGATTTTTGAAGTAGCCTTTTTTGGAGCGACTTGTGGATTGGGACTAGTGGTCTCCCATATGGGGGCTAGCGCCACCATATCCATGAAGAAAAAATTACTTACCTTAGTAATTGTGTTTCTTCTATTGGAGTCTTGCTGTATTCTGACAAGTGCAGTTAGCCCCAGCCTTTAAACTGCCCCAGAGAACAAAGGGTTAACATTTCTATGCAGAGCATAGAATGCTGAGCTCAGGCTCGGTTGATGTCTATGTTTCCCTTTGAACGCTAACCGTCGGATTCTTATGAGCAACACTCTAATAGTATTCTATGTGGAAACAGTAAACAAAATTTTTTTTAATAGCCCACTGGCAATAAAAAGTTTTGGACTACCAAAAGAAGACTCAAGTCAGGAAACCCAAAACTCAAAACCCAAACAGGAATATAACAAAATAAACACCCATACAAGAAGAGGGTGTAAAAAAAGCACCCTTGGGGTGCAACACTGCACCTGCCCACCCACTTCCCAAAAACAGGTTCTGAGAGGGGAGGCAGGGAGGGAGGTCAGAAGGTCAGAATACAGCAAGACTCCAACAGAAGAAACATAATTACTGAGGTGAGTAATTTTTTCTTCAAACAAGTTGAAGTCTTGCTGTATTCTGACAAGTGCAGACTACCAAGCAGTACCTCCAAGGAAGAGGGACAGAACCTAATTAGGGAATAGGCTCTGAAGTACTGCTGTGCCAAACCAAGCATCACTCCTAGCCTGGATATCCAGAAAGTAATGCTTGGTAAATGTATGGACTGTTTTCCAGGTGGCTGCTTGACAAATTTCTAAGAGGGATATCCCTGGCAGCAGCCAGGGAAGCAGCTGTACCTCTTGTGGAATGAGCCCTCAGGCCTGAGAGTGGAGTTTTTCCCAGTTTTTCATAGCAGAATTGTATACAAGACACTATCCACCTGGCAATAGATCTCTTGGTGGCAGGTTTGCCCTTTCCTACTTCTCCATAAGTGAGGAACAACTGGAGGGAGTCAAACATGTGACCCTTGGTACGCTCTATGTAGTAACTAAGGGCTCTTTTAACATCTAAACCGTGTAGCCTCCTCTCTCCTGAGGAAGAATGATCAGTGAAGAAAACAGGAAGAGACACAGACTGGTTTAAATGGAAGTCTGAAACCACTTTGAGCAAGAACCTTCTATTGGTTCCAAGGACCACTTTATCCCTGTGAAAGGAGATAAAATCAGGTTCCACTGACAGGGCTTGCAACTCACTGATACGCCTGGCAGAGGTAATGGCTACCAAGAACACAGGTTTCCAAGTCAAGTACTTAAGCTCTGCTGAGGACATAGGCTCAAAAGGGGGTTGCATAAGTTGAGCAATGCAAACATTCAAATCCCAGGTAGGGGCAGGGTCTCTAAAAGGAGGATTGGTGTGAAGCAATCCTTTAAAAAATTTACAGAACACAGGGTGAGAAGATAGTGAGGAAGACTTCCCCACAGAGAGAAATGCAGAAACAGCTGACAAGTGTACCTTAAGAGTAGCTGGTCTGAGGCCTAGCTCATTAAGATGGACCATATAATCCAGAACAGTAGGCAATCCAGCAGTATCTGGAGAAATATGCTTCTTAGAACACCAAATGCTGAATCTCTTCCATTTGGAGTTACAAGTCTTTCTGGTGGAGGGCTTTCAAGAATCTTTGAGAATATCCAGAACCCCTTGGGAAAGATGCAGATCTGCAAACTAACTCTTCAAGAGCCACGCCTTGAGATTGAGAGACTGGAGATTGGGGTACCAAATCCTCCCCTGAGAGGATGTTAACAGGTTGTAATTCCTGGGAAGATGGACTGCTAGGGACAGCAACAGGGGGTACCAGGGCTGTCCGGCCCAATCTGGAGCAATCAGAATCACTCTGCAAGGTTGAGACCTTATTTTGACTAAAACTTTGAACAGGAGTGGGAAGGGAGGGAAGGTATACAGAAACTTCCATTCCCAATTCAGAATCAGGGCATCCAGGGGGACTGAGCCCAAGACTGGAGGTCTGCAACAAAAGAGAGGGAGCTGGTAATTGTCTGGAGCTGCAAAGAGATATATCTCTGGAGTGCCCCATCTTGAAAAAATCACTTTCAACACCTGAGGGTCCAGGGACCATTCGTGATGGCCCTGAGAGATCCTGCTCAGTGCATCTGCCAGCACATTGTCCTTCCCTGGAAGGTGAACTGCTACCAGAGAGGTTTGCAGGGAATAAGACAGGGACCACAACTTCATGGCTTATGTAAAAAATTTGGAATTTATTATTCAAATCAGCATAGGTTTACTCCCAAGTATTCCTGCACCACCAATCTGATATCTTCTTACAATAATATAAGTACTCTACTAGATGTGGGTATCCCTACTGATGTAATTCTTTTGGACTTTAGTACAGCTTTCGATAAAGTCTTACATGAAAAATTCATTACTAAAATGCACAATCTAGGTTTGTCACATGATACTGTCAACTGGACTTTAAACTGGTTGACAAATCGTTCTCAGAGAGTCAGAATTAATTACATCTTGTCTGATTCGGGTAGTGTGACAAGTGGTGTACTACAGGGGTCGGTCTTGGAACCAACATTGTTTGATCTCTTTATCAGTGATTTACAAACAGGGCCAAATAACTTCATGGTTAAATCTGCAGACGATACTAAATTAGGCAGGGCAAGGTTAATAATCAAGAAAATATTTCTGCATTAAAGAAGGATTTGGAAAAATTAACACTTTGGGCAAATGAAAATCATATGCAGTTTAATTAAGACAAATGTTTAGTAGGGCATTTCGGTGTAAATAGTCCAAAAACTATATATTATATAAATGGACTACCACTTCACTCATCAAATTGTGAAAAAGATTTAGAGATATATGTTAATAATAAACTTACATCAAATGAGCACTGTGTTAGAACTGCTTGCATGACCAACAGACTTTTGAGGCAAATATAACGCACTTTTGTTATTCGCACTGAACAATGCCTTGTTCCATTGTATAGGGCATACATTAGACCGTATCTAGACTATGGCTCCCCTTTCTGGAATCCAAACCAAAAAAAAGACATAACTCTTGAACAGGTTCAAAGGAGAGTAACTAGAATGATTCCAAGATTAACAAACTTGGATTATCAGAACAGATTAAAAGCTACTGGTCTCTTCACTCTTCAAACTAGAAGATTAAGAGGTGATATGCTTATGGTTTTTAATTTAATAAATTCACCAGATCTAATGGAAAAATATGGTCTAACACTCTCCAAAAGGAGACTGCATAATAAACAGCTTGAAGTAAAAACTTATAAAACCAGCAAAAGGGGACATTTTTTTCCAATAAGAGCATCCATTGTATAGAACACCTTGCCACAAGAATTGGTAGAGGCAACTAGTGCCACTGTCTTTAAAAACAAATTAGATGTTTGGTTGAGGGATAATAGATAAATAATGTCCCACAGTGTGGGGAACAGTCTCGATGGGCTCTGGCCTTCTTCTGTTCTTTCATACAGAGTAATGGCTTCTGTGCACAAGGCCGTGGACCAAGTGCCTCCCTGCTTTTTGATGTACCACATGGTGGCGGTGCTGTCCGTTCTGATCTGAACCATCTTGTTCTGTATTGACAGAGAGAAAGCTTTCGGGGCCAGAAAAACTGCCCTGAGCTCTAGGAGACTGATATGGAGAAGGGATCTTGGGGCAGTCCACAGCCCCTGGGCAGTGAGGGACCCCAGATGGGCTCCCCAGCCCAGAAGAGAAGCATCCGTGGTAAGGACCACTGAACAAGGCTGAGTGGCAAAAGGAACACCTTGTCCTAAATTGTCCTGATCCTGCCACCATTGGCGGGCTTGGATCAAGGTCAGAGTCACTGGGATCAGTTTAGTAAGGGAATCTTTCCTCAGACCAAAAAGCTCTCAGATGGAACTGAATATCCCTCATCTGGAATCTTGCCCCTTTGACCACTGCTGTTGAAGCTGCCATGTGGCCCAAGAGCTGGAGGAAATGCCTTGCTGGTCGAGATACCCGAAGGCTGAAGGAAGAGGCTAGTTCCATAAGAGCCCTTGCTCTTTCTAGAGGGAGAAAGGCTCTTGCTCCGATTGTGTACAGTTCTGCCTCTATAAAAGTAAGAAGCTGGACTGGTTCGAGAACTGACTTGGGAAGGTTGAGAAGAAATCCTGGAGAAGTGAGCACTTGCTGGGTCACTTGCAGGTGAGACAGGACTTGGTCTGGAGACTGGCCCACTATTAGCCAATAGTCCAGATATGGAAAAATGGAAATCTTTTGCCTTCTTAGAAAGGCAACTACTACTGCCAGGCACTTTGTGAAAACCCTTGGGGTGGAGGTTAGGCCAAAGGGCATTGCTCTGAACTGATAGTGACCTAAGGGTAACTCAAACCTGAGGTACTTTCTGTGGGAGCACCTGATGGGAATGTGAAAGTAGGCATCTCTGAGGTCCAGGGAGGCTACCCAGTCTCCTGGCCTTAGAGAGGGAAGGATTATTCCCAGAGTTACCATCTTGAAAGTACAGTTACATAAGAACTTACCGTAACAGCAGATCTTCGAGAGGAGCTCTTACAGCTGGCTATAACATTTAGGACTATGCCGCAGGCACTAGGACCACATGGTGAAAACTTCTGCCAGCAATACCAGCGGGGGACCGCCCCCGACCCCGGCCCCGCCGTCAGTCAGGGTACAAGAGGGGGCGGACCCAGCTCCACCTCAGTTCTCCCGCGCCAGTACCCAGCAGAAGGCCTGACAAGAGAAGGAGCATGGCCTACCATCGAGAAAGGAAAGAAAATAGACCTGCACACCCGAGGGGAAGACAGGAGGAGAGCGCTGCTGCAAGAGCTCCTCTCGAAGATCTACTGTTACGGTAAGTTCTTACGTAACTGTACTATCTTACTTCGAGTTAGAGCTCTTGCAGCAGGCTATAACATTGAGGACTGAATCCCAAGCAGTCCCATAGCAAAGAGGTAGCCGACCCCGGAAGGAGGAATATGCTGACTCCAGAGGCCCTCAGGACACAGAGGTCCTTGCAAAACCGCTAGGCCAAAGCCAGCACGACATCTGGAGACGATATCCAAGCTGTAATGCTTGATAAAGGTATGCACCGAATTCCAGGTCACGGCAGCACAGATGTCCTGAATGACAACATTCCGCATCGCGGCAAAAGAAGCTGACACTCCCCTTGTGGAGTGACCCCTAACCGGACCCAGCAGGGGTTTATTGTGATGCTCGTAGCAAAACGAGACGCAACGGACTATCCATTTGGAGATAGTCTGCTTGGACACCGGTTGACCCAAGCGATGTGGTGCAAAAGCCACAAAGAGTTGCTCCGATTTACGGTGCTGAACCGTTCTGTTGAGGTAATACCTCAGGAACCTGTGGACATCCGATGTGTGGAGGAAAGCCTCCCCTCTATTGGAAGGGGAAGGAAAATAAACTGGAAGATCAACCAACTGGTTGAGGGTCAACTCCGAGACCACCTTGGGAAGAAACTTAGGATGAGTTCTGAGAGAAACTCTTTCCCTATGAAAAACCAAATAGGGCTCTTTACACATCAGAGCCTGAACCTCGGAAATTCTTCGAGCGGAAGTAACAGCAACTAGAAAACAAACTTTCCAAGAAAGGTATCGCAGCTCACAACTCACTGCGGGCTCAAAAGGAGGGAGGGTGAGTTTCTCCAACACAAAAAGGAGGTCCCAGGATGGGACAGGGTCCCTAATGGGAGGTCTCATGTGTAGAATACCCCTAAGAAAGGCGCGGGCCACATCTAACTGCACCAATGCTCTCTCTCCCACGAGGGCATGATATGCAGAAATTGCCCACATGTGCACCTTGATAGAGGAGTAGCTCAGGCCTTCCTCGTACAAGGAGAGGAGATACTGCAAAGTAGAGTTCACAGAGCATGCGACAGGATCTAAATGTTGCAGCAAGGCCCAAAGACAAAAACGCTTCCACTTCATAGCGTAACTGGAGCAGGTAGAGGGCTTTCTTGCGGACGCCAAGACCTCAGCCACTTCCGGGGAAACCCCGTATCTGTTCCTAGCTACGTCTGGAGGAGCCAAGCATGAAGGTGCAGGGATCTGAGATCCGGGTGAACCAGAGACCCCCGGTCCTGGGATAGGAGCTGCGAGCAAATGGGCAGCGGGATTGGAGGTTCCTGGGACAACCGCTGCAGAAGTGGGAACCAAATTTGCTGAGGTCAGTTGGGGCCACTAGGATCATCCGGGCCCCCTCTGCCTGTAGTTTGAGCAGAACCCTCTGAATGAGAGGGAAGGGCGGAAAGGCATAAAGAAACCTCCCTGCCCAGCAAAGGGATAACGCGTCTGGCCAGAAAACGCCAGGCGCGTGCTCTCGCGAGCAAAACAGTGGCAGTTTGGTGTTGCGTGGTGACGCAAAGAGATCCCACTCGGGAAGGCCCCACCATCCGAAGAGCTGATCCGCTACGGATTGAAGCAATTCCCACTCATGCGCTCTGGCCCATGACCTGCTGAGGTTGTCGGCCAGCTTGTTTAGGACGCCTGGAACGTGCATGGCAGACAGGAGAATGCCCCGTTCCAGTGCCCAGTACCAGACTCTCATCGCCTCCCGGCAAAGAGGATAGGAATGGGTGCCTCCTTGCTTGTTGATGTAAAAGACGACTGCCATGTTGTCCATCTGAACTAGAAGAGAGCTGGGTACCAGGTCCTCCCGAAACGCCTGAAGAGCGTAGAGGACCGCTCGCATTTCCAGCACACTGATGTGGAGGGACCGTTCCTCGGGTGACCAAACCCCCTGCATTTGATGAACACTCAGGTGAGCCCCCCCAACCCAGGGCCGATGCGTCCGTCAGCGTCTGACCTGGAGGCTCCAGACGAAAGCTGACCCCTTTCTCTAGATTGCTGGGGTCTAACCACCAAAGCAATGTTCTCCTGACTGGCTCCGAGATCCGGACTAAAGCGTCAAGGTCGTCACAGCATTGATCCCACTGCACCCTGAGCATCCACTGTGGGATTCTCATGTGGAGGCGGGTCAAAGGTGTTACTGGAATGGCCACCGCCATATGCCCCAATAGACTGAGGAAGTTCCGGGCCGGAACTCGAGGTGCTATGGATATCCGTTCCGCCAAAGTTCGCATACGAATCCCCCCTGTCCTGTGGGAGAAAAGCCATGCCCTGGACCGAGTCCAGGATCGCTCCTATGAAGGTGAGCTTTTGGCTGGGCTCTGGGGATGACTTTTTCAAGTTCAGGGTGATCCCCAGCTCTCAGAATAGAGTATAGATGTCTCAGAGAGAGCGCAAGAGGCCGTCCCTTGACGGGGCCGTGAGAAGCCAGTCATCGAGGTAAGGGAAGACACAATGCCCCAACCGCCTCAGAGCCGCAGCCACCACTGCTAGGCATTTGGTGAAGACTCACGGAGCAGAAGAGAGGCCGAACGGGAGCACCCAAAACTGAAAATGCTCCCCCTGGAAGTGGAACCTCAAAAACTTCCTGTGGGGAGGAAAGACCCCGATATGCATGTATGCATCCTGCATGTCGAGAGAACAGAGCCAATCCCCTTGGTGCAGCAGAGGGAGGAGACCCTGAAGAGTCACCATCCTGAACTTTTTGTACTCTATAAAAGAGATTTAACGGACTGAGATCCAGAATGGGACGAAGGTCCCCCGTCTTTTTTGGGACCAGAAAAAAGTGAGAGTAGAACCCCTGACCCCGCTGCTCCCTGGGAACTCTATCGCTCTCTTTTGCAGGAGGGCCTAAATTTCTCCTTCCAATAGTTGGATGTGAGAAGGAGGATAACGGGAGAGCTTTAGGAGTATGTGGAGGAAACTTTGTGAACTCCAATGTGTGTCCTCCGAATAACGCCCAAGACCCATTGATCTGTGGTAATAGAGCCCACCCTTCGAGGTGAAGGGAGAAGCGGCCCCAACCGCTCCCCTGGACTTCTGACCAAAGGGGAGCGAGGAGTCAATGGCAGAACCGGGGGTAGGGGGAGAGAGAGGCCTGGGAGGACTTGGGCCCACGGGCGGACGGTCCACCAGACTGCTGGTTTCCGGATCTTCTGCTGAAGCCACCTCTCTGCCCTTGCTGGGATCCTCGGGCTGAAGCCTGACTGCCTGAGGACTTGCAAAAAAGACGACGGCGATGGGGGCATCGCTGGTTGCCACGGTACAACTGGCGGACTGACCAGATTGACTTACCCAATTCCTGGAGACGGGAGATCAAGGACTCCATCTCCTGCCCAAACAAAACGGCACCCTGGAACGGCAAGTCCCGGATCCCGGACTGCAGATCCTGGTGAAAGCCCGAAAGCCTCAACCAGGCATGGCGCCGAAGACATACCCCAGAGGCGGCCGCCCTGGCTGCTGTATCCACAGTGTCATACGAGGCTCTCAGAACATGAGAGCCTACGTCTGAGCCCAACTGTAAAAGGGCCAGGAGCTCAGTCTTCTTGTCGGAGTCTGGCATGGCCTGTGTCAGCTCAAGACCCCATTCCCACAATGCATTCTGGTACTGCACCATATGCGTGAGGAAATTCAAGGAACGAACGGAACAGGTGGGAGCAGCGTAAACCTTCTTGCCCACCTGATCCAGGTAACGGGACTCCAAGTCAAGAGGCTGGGAGCTGAGGTGCCTCGGCTGTCGAGACTTATGAGCAGCCGTGATCACAGTTGAATCTGCCTGAGGGTGTTCCGCTAAGAATGGTTCAGCCCTCTGAGCCTTGTACAGCGTATACGACTTTTTGGGAACCGCCGGGATGGAGGCTGGATGCATCCAGGTGGATCTAGTCAGGACCTGGAAAGTATCCACCAAAGGCTTTGGCTCCTTCTGCCTCAGGTATTTGGCCAATCTCCGGCATTCCGGGTCCAGGTCTTCCGTATCCCACTCATTGGAAGCCTGGATATGCCTCATGACGTCCATAAAGGTAGGATCGTCCGGAGGTAAGCGAGGCAGGTCCTTCTCCTCAGGGGAGTGCTTGAGGCTGAGGGAAGACGAAGAGGATGATGACAACGAAGAGGAGAATCGACTATCCGACTTAGAATAGTCGGACTCTACCTCATGACCATGCCTACGCTGGACGCCTGTGTGAAGGGGACCGACAATCAACCGAAGACCGACCGTCCTCAGACCGGCGACGATTATCGACCGACGTCGGTCAGGAGACCAACGTCGGGAGCGCTCCCACACAGTGCGAGAGGGGCTCCTATTACGAGACCGGGGCCGACGTTGGTCACTGGAAACCTTAGAGCGACGTCGGTGGTCTTTGGATCGAGAGCGGGAATGAGCCCTGGAAGAGGGCGGGACGGCGCCCGGGACCTCAACGGCGAGGCCTCACCCTCTGGCTGCAGTTCGCCTGCAGGATCTGGTACCGGTGTCTGGGCCGGCGACGGGGAGGTGCGCTGGTGAACCTGCCCCCACCAAAACGAGAACAGCTGTTTGAGCTCATCCTGGGAGAAGATCTCAGCTGCCCACTGCGGGAAAGGAGTCTCCGGAGCGGCGGGACGCGAAAGAGAGCTCTCCTGAGGACCCAGGGGGGAGGAGGACTTGGGCAACGGGGACGTCGGCAGTACAATGACCAACCCCGGGTCCTTAGCCCCTTTGACCGGCGTCTGTGCAGGGACTGACGACGGGGTGACGCCAGGGGGCGCCGGAGAGTCCTTAACCTCCAGAGGTGCGCCTTTAGCAGGCGGCGCCAGTGCCGTGGTAGGTAGGGCCGAGGCAGGTACCCCCACGGACTTGGTGATGACTCGTAGCGGAGTCACCTTCAGCTTGGCCGGCTGCTCCCCCGACGGGCCGGCCTTAGCCTGAGACGACCGGGGCGACTCTCCCGAGCCCAAAGGACGGGTCTTTTTCGGGGAAGGTCGCGACCACGAGCGGGACCGAGACCGGTGCCGGGACTGACTACGCTCCTTGCCATGCCTTTTGTTTTCCTTTTTCTTCCCTTCAGACGAGTGCAGGTCCATCTTTTTTTCCAAGAGGTAGGCCTTAAGGGCCTTCAGGTGTCAGATGTGGGTCCGGCTGGTAAAAGCCTGGTAGTCGGCGCAATTAGCGGTGTCGTGGTCAGGGTCGAGGCAGAAAACGCACCGCCGGTGTCCGTCTTTAGTGGGAATTTGCCGGCCGCACTCGCACTTGTTAAGATGTTCGGGAGATACAGACGCCCGGGGAGACATCGAACCCGCGGAAGAAAAAGGACCAACTTCCGTACCAACAGCGACAAACACCGAGGCAAAGACACCAAAGCGGGAAAATCCGAGCCGAACAACGGCAGCGGCACAGACGTCTGCCGCAGAGGAGGAAAAAACAGAGAAAACCGTCGAAAAACTTGCTTGGAGAAATTCTTTTTATGCTGAGAATCGCAGGCAGCAGCTAGCTTCACGTGCGTGGTACGCGGCGGGAAAGAACTGAGGTGGAGCTGGGTCCGCCCCCTCTTGTACCCTGACTGACCGGGGAGGCTGCATCAGGGGCGGTCCCCACTGGTATTGCTGGCAGAAGTCTTCACCGTGTGGTCCTAGTGCCTGCGGCATAGTCCTAAATGTTATAGCCTGCTGCAAGAGCTCTAACTCTACGTAAGATCTTTGGTTTTAAAAGATGTTTGTTTAGATATCTTAGATCTAGGATGGGTCACCACTCCCCTGTCTTTTTTGGGGTCAGGAAGTACCTGGAGTACAGCCCTTTGCTCCAGCATAGGGTAGGTACTCTCTCTATGGCTCTTAAGGCCGGAAGAGAAGAAACCTCTGCCTCTAGGGCAAGGGTTTCCGAGAGATTTGCAGGTGGAAAACATCTGGCTCTCATCTTTGGAAATTTCTTGGAGCTGAGAACCAGTCCCCGGCCTACCACTTCCAGGACCCACTTGTCTGATGTAACAGACATCCAGTCCTGGACAAAGTAAGCCGGCCTGGCCCCTACTGGAATAGGAGAGTCAACCAGGGCAGGCCCATCAGGGTGTCTGCTTGGCAGGGGCTTTAGGTTGAGGAGTGGATGCAGCCCTGCTCATCCCCCTTCTTCCTCTCCCTCTGAAGAACACTCTCTGTGAAAAGGAAGAAGAGGCCTGTGCTTGGTAAAAAGGCCTGGCCTGCCCCTGCCCCTAGACTGCTGCCTTTGAAGAGTTGTCTGCCTCTCCTTGGACTGAGCACTCCTGTATGTGGTCCTGTACTCGTCCATTTTCTTCATGTAATTCTCGGTCTGCTCCCCAAACAGAGAATTACCCACTACAGGAAAATCCATGGCTTTAGCCTGGGTATCCTGCAAGAGGCTAGTACATCAGAGCCAAGCCATTCTCCAAAGAGCCACAGATGTAGCCATGACTCGATGACACATCATTAGAGTCTACAGCAGCATGAAACTGAACTTTAGATGCCTCAATCCCATCTGCAGCCACCACCTCCAGCTCCTTGGCTAGCTGGGAGGAGGCCTGTTTAGCCAGTGCCAGTACAGTGTCCCACCTGGACTTCTGGTACCTGGCTGTATAGGCCATATAATTCACCTGTCTGAGTCCCAGGGAAGATGCCATGTACAGTTGTTTTGCCATGGCATCAACCTTCCTAGAGTCTTTGTCTGGGGGGTATGAAGCCAAGGGAATGCTTGCCTTATCACAGGCAGCAGCCTGCACAACCGCAACGTGGCTGCATTGGTGGTATAAAAACTCTTTCTGAGCCTGAGAGTGTATACCTCTTGTCCATTCTTCTGTCCACAGGAGGTATAGAATTGTGAGACTTCAGAATTTTTTGTGTCCGTTTCCCAAAAGATTTGTGGAGGAGAATAGACAGTCTCCTGGACTCTGGGATGTCCATCATTTCTACATAATCAGGCTCCTCCTGATCCTCCATTGCCTCTTCCACAGGAAGTTGGAGGGTCTCAGCCACCTTTCTGTAGAACATAAAGTGGGAAGGGGACTCAGAAAGCAGGTCTGTTTGGGGAGATGTCCAGTTCCACAGGCACATCTAGACTTTCACCATCACCATCATCAAATTCCCCTTCCTCCTCAAACTCCGGTTCATAAAATTCTTCCAAAGTATAATCGTGAACCGGGGGAACCGACCAAACCAAGCCCCTGCCAAAATGTGCCGGATCAGTCAGAACCGGGCGAAGCGATTCCACAACTCCAATCGCTTGGCTATTTCTTCGGGCGTCGAACATGGATTTTGATCCGAACCGACGATTTTCTTTGCGCTTTCTTTTTGTCGGAACCGACCCTCTGGATTGGCCTCCTTTGCCCAAAGAAATATCTCCTGGTCAGAGGGCACTCCTCCTGGTTCGGTCGAACCGAACCAGGCTGGCCATCTGGGTCAGTGGACTTCTCAGCCTCCTTTTCCCTCAGTCTACCTAATCTCTTTTCCAGGGTAGATTTGGGAAGGTTCTTGCAAATTTGGCAGTCTGAATCGAGGTGGTCAAACCCCAGACAATAAACACAGGTGGTGTGGGATCGGCCTTAGCAAAGACCTCCCCACACTCACTGCAGTGTTGAAACCCAGTGGGCCCGTGTTTTTTCTTGGGTTTCTCAGACATGGCCAACCTAACCAAACTTACCTTTTTTCGCAACCGCCAGGCAAGACTCACGTGTCGGTTCCTAACCGTGTCATGGATCTTGGAAAAAAACGTTTCAAAACACGTTTTTTTAAGAACCGATAAGAAACGGTAACCACACACTAAAATTTACACAAGAATTAAACAAATGATCAGTTCGGCCCAACCAATCCACACTTTTTACAAGTTCCACACAGAAACACAGTACAAAACTATCTAGTACTCACGATACCACAGACAGAGACCAAACAGAGTTATGCGGGAAACTTTCTTCGGTTGGAAACCGAAGAAAAAACTACACTTAAACCGACTTTCGAACCAAGCTGCAGGAGAAATTTCCGGAGCGACTGTTCAGTGAGGCGGAGTAAAGAATCTGACGATTAGCATTCAAAGGGAAACAGACATCAACAGAGCTCAAGCTCAGCATTCTATGCTCTGCATAGAAATATTAACCCTTTGTTCTCCGGGGCAGTTTAAAGGCTGGGGCTAACTGCACTTGTCAGAATACAGCAAGACTTCAAGTTGTTTGAACATAGAGGCTGATGGCAAAAAAGGACCAAACTCCATTTCCTTTTCCTCCTCCATTTCATTAGACAGGATGTTGGGAGTGTTCACCGTCTGTTTGATGACTGTGGAGTAAAATATATAATCCTCAGTGGGCCTGGAAAGGGAACCAAACTCTTGGGTCAGGTGAGCAGTCAGGTTCTATGGGTTCACCTTCCTCCTTGTAATACACATTCTCCTCCTCTACAGGTTCCAGACCCCATTGGGGGGTTGGGGAAAGGAACATTAAAGACGTTTCCTGGAAGGCTTGAAAAAACTACCGGACCTTAGTCATGTCCTTGGCTGGGGGCATCTGTTTCTGACCCACTGACTGCTCCTTTTCCTTTGTAGGAGAGTGGCATGGACATGCTTTTCCTTTTTTCTTAGTAGGCACTGGTTCCAGTACCTGCTCTGAGGCTCTTATTTGTATTTTTGCCAGCACTGGAATCAGGGTTCCATCTTTCAGCCACCCTGGTATCTGTTGCCATGCTTTTCTTATGGCTGAGCAGCTCTTTTTTTAATCTGTCGCCTCTGTCAGGGACTGCTGCTTATGAGGAGAAGAATCCCATGATGCATGCTTTTCAACATCATTAGGAACTCCTCCGAGTCTTTATTATGCTTTTGTAACAGAAGTAGTCTGAGAACAACAATAATAATAACTATTTAATTGAGCACCTTTCACAGCATCAAGGCGCTTCACAAGTTCATAAATAATTCAATAAAACAGTTAAAATCACAGCAAATCAGGAAATGCCTTACTCCATAAGAATGTCTTCAGTGCCTGCTTAAAGCTCCCCACAGTCCCGCTGCCTTAAGTTCGTCTCTGAAGCACTTTTCTCTTGGCATTTTTGGGCAAAACTGATCTGGACCCATGCACTTCGGATAAAGCTTGTGGCATTCTGCCCTTGCTAGGGGCTGAAAATTTGTACAATTTTTAAAGCCTGTGGGTCTCATTCTTTTTTTAGGTCAATCAGTCGTGACAAATACTGATAAGACCTGTAGAATCAAATATTCCATTCCCATTTACACACCTTAAATATTTATTTCTCACAAATGCGAAAACCGCCTAAATGCGAGTTAAAAGTAAACACGTTTCCGCGATTTTAGTCAAACACGATTAGGTTCTCTTCAGGACGGAACCTCATATCTGAAAAATGTAAAACTATAAAAACTGCTTAAAGCTAATAAAATACCAGTGGTTAAACTTAAAAAAAAAAAAAAAAAGTTAACAAATGTGATCTGTTCCCTTCAGGCTGGACCTGCATTACAATATGGCCTTCTCTGGTTCCCGGGAACTGATCAGGGACTGGAGAAACCACATAAATATAAAATAACACACTCTATTGCAAAATACTGAAAATCTAACTACAGTACTGAAAAGTAAACAATAGTAATAACGGATGCTGACCAGAAGGCTGGAGCAGAGTTTGGGGTGCCTGGTCTCTTCACTGGAGAAACAAATCTGATGATAGAACAGCAAGAGGAGTGCAACCAGAGTGCAGAGTTTGAACTTGTATTCTAAATTCTATAACTGGCATAAAGTTCTGTCTCCAGGGCATCACACTCTGGCGGGATGATACACTTTTATAAGGCATCACCGATGGATTCCTCTTGTTTGAAGTCATGAAGAGAAAGCAGATTTCTTAGAAGTAGAGTTCTAGTGTACGAGACTCACAAGATGAAGAGCATAAGGTGGCGGTAACAGGGGACAGCAGAGACAGGAAGGCAGTCAAGCCAGCACTTAAAAGCTAGAGACGCACAGTGCATAAGGCAATAGGAGGGAAGAGGAAGGATACAAAGTGCAGTGATGAACAGGAGTAGCATTAGCATCAAAATGGCAGAAGACATTGCATAAGGTGTTCAGGCTGGAGGATGGGGCGGTGCCGTAAACCACATCCGCATAGTCAAACACCAGGAGCACCATCTAAAGTGTTTAGCTCACAGCAGAACAGGGGTGAAAATGTTTTTCAAATTAGTACTGTACATGTTAGCACAGCATACTTTTTCATCCCTGCTTATGAAGCAGGAAGGTGGACACAATGGACCTTCCAAGCTTAAATTAGTACATTAAAATGTAATAAGGGGAGATTATAGAGGAATTTCCCTCAGTGTCATGGCCAACATTCCCTCTGTCAACAAGACAGATTCTTGTTACCCACCTCCCAGGATGCACCTGAAAATGTGCTATCACAGTTTAGTGTGCCTTTCCAAAATACAAACTGTATTAACGTTGGTCCCTGGAAATGATATCCTTTATTGGACCCACATGTCTCGTACAAAGATGGCACAGGACATGGGAACTGAAATACACAAATTAACTTGAAACATTGGATATTTTTATATATATACACATATACACACATATATATATATATATATATATACACATATATATATATATATATATATATATACACACATATATATATATATATATATATATATATATATATATACACACATATATATATATATATATATGTGTGTGTGTGTGTGTGAGATAAGCAGAAGCTGTCCATTTTCACATGACAAGTACATAAAATTACACACATACTGACTACAACATACAATATAAAATACAAAACAATCATTAACGTGCATTTGTCAGAGATGGGGCTAGATAGGTTCTCAGACGACATACAGAGGGCAGTGGTGAACGTACTAGCGTGAGGTGCTTGTGAGGGTTGAGCATGGCAGCAATGCTCACCCAGTGGCAGCATCGTATTCTTGGAAGGTAACTGCTGAATTATGGTTAATAAATGCACGGCTATGGCCTTTTTCGCCAAAGCTCACTGTCTGTTTCAGTCTGTTCAGGTGGAACAAAAAGTAGCTGCTGTAAGACAAGGTAGCATGCAAGGCACAGCATGGGGCAGGACTTTTGTCTGCGAGCATGGCCCCGAGTGAGACTTAGGCAGGCAGGTTGTTACGTAGCCGCCCACTGAAGCAGGGAGGTAGGCATGCAGGCTTTCCCGGTAGAGGGTGAATTAGATCTAGAGGGGAGAAGCATAGCCCATAAAAATAGCCTTACCTGAGAGATATCCCTCTCTTGCTCCTCTCCCTCAGGTTAGAACCCACCCAAACCGCACCCTCTTAAAAGTAGGGGGGACTGAGGAGTAGGGTATTTGCTGTCTCAATAGGGAAGATTGTCTTAGTGGTTGAGAAGGAATTTTCCAATCCCCTCCCCCAAGAGTTTTCCAGTTTTCACTTTCTTCAGCAAGAAGGGATACATAATATACAAAGAGCGTAGAAAAAGGCTTGTCACGGTCATGTATATGTGTAAGTGGCAGCACGGTAGTCTTGGAAGGTCTGTACAGAGGGGGTAACAGGGTATTTATTTATTTATTTATTGAAATGTTTCACCAGGAAGGCAACTGAACAACAAGTTGCTCATCTCATGGTGCAACCTGGGTGGGGGGTACAATGAGGATTTGAAACAGAGAATTACAAATAATAAGGTAGGAACAGATACAATATGGAGCATTTGGTCAATATACATAATTTTGAGCAGTACAGAATTACAGCTTGAAAAAACTGATACAAGTGAGTGGACACAGAAACATGATACAGAGGATCCAACAGACAGTAATGTAACAATACAATCATAGTGCCATAATGTTCTCAGTGCTATGCTCATAGGCAGTAAACAAGTGCTAAGGGCAAACAAGGACGGGAAGGGGCAATTACCAATGACTGAGATTGTGAAGGAGGAAGCTAATATCTGCTGGAAGGGGTCGCTCAAACGGGCAGAGCGGTGATCGATGGGAGACTGCAGCCACACAGTCGGTCTGGGCCAACTTTAACCGGCTAGTGGTCGGGGATGACTATGTAAGGGAAGGGATAAAAGCAACTGAACAAGAAAGTAAACAGGGAGGAGAGGAGGCACTGTGGGTCACCTCAGAGATTGGAAATGGCACCACAATCCGCACAGGGGTTATATACACACCCTCATGTCAAGGGGAGGGAATGGACAAGGATATGATAGAAGGCATTCTTAGGATGGCAGAGAAAGGGGAAATACTGTTGATGGGAGACCTGAATATGCCAGATGTTAACTGGAGCATATTTGCTGCAGCCACATCCAAGAGCAGGGCCATTCTCAATGCCCTACAGGTGGCATGCCTCAGACAGCTAGTTTTGGAACCCATTCGTGAGGGAGCAATCTTAGACCTCGTAATCTCAAATGGGGACAGTGAGAGGATCTCAGATGTAGAAGTGGGTACCCATCTGGGAACAAGTGACCACCA
Source organism: Neoceratodus forsteri (assembly GCA_016271365.2). Taxonomy (NCBI): domain Eukaryota; kingdom Metazoa; phylum Chordata; order Ceratodontiformes; family Ceratodontidae; genus Neoceratodus; species Neoceratodus forsteri. Next base: position 819,586,901 of record CM028137.1, on the reverse strand, counting down.
AACAGTGTGGTTTACGATAAACTCAGCTACAGAGTCAAGCCATACAAAAATGAGGGTACTGGACTTCAGGAGGGCCGACTTTGCCAAGATGGGAGAGTGCCTTAGAAAAGCACTAGCAAATAGGCTAGGAGGGGTGGAGCAACAATGGGGAAACATCAAAACTGCCATCACAGAGGTAACAAGCCTTTGTGTGAGGCAAATAAACAAATCAAAATGAAAGAAAAAGCCACTATGGTTCTCAAAAGACTTGGCGGGGAAGGTCAGGGAGAAAAAGATAGCATTCAGGAAGTATAAGGAAACACAGAAGGAGTAGGACAGAGAGCTGCACCAGTTAAGGCAGAAGGAGGGAAGTCGGAACAGCAAAGGCCCAAACTGAGGAAAAGATAGCCAACTCGGTTAAAAAGGGGGATAAAACCTTTTAAAGGTACATCAGGGAGGGTAGAAAGACAAAGGGAGGGATAGTGAGGCTGAATAGAATGGATGGTGGGTGGGCAGAGAGAGAGAGTGAAAAAGCAAGGATATCAAACTAATATTTCTGCTCAGTATTCACAAAAGAGGAGGAGGGGGAAGTGCCTAATCCAATTAACATAAGCACTCTGGATGGGGGGGGAAGGGTCGATCCCAGTCCTTTCACAGAAGAAAGGGTTCTGAATGAATTCCGAAAGAACTCCTAAAACTGAAGGTGGACAAAGCAATGGGGCCAGACGGAATTCACCCCAGAATTCTAAAAGAATTAAGGGGAGAATTAGTGAAACCACTGATTACCCTTTTTAATAAACCATGGGAGGATGGCGTGGTACTTGAGGACTGGAGGAAGGCGGATGCAATTCCCCTTCACAAAAGTGGGAGCAGGACAGAGGCAGGAAACTACAGACCTGTCAGTTTGACCTCTGTGGTCAGGAAAGTGATGGAATCACTTCTGAAGGAAAGAATTGTTGACTACCTAGAGGCCAGTGGGGCACAGGACCCAAGGCAGCATGGGTTCACAGTGGAAAGGTCATAACAGACGAGTGTAACTGATTTCTTTGACTGGGTGACCAAAGTAGTAGACCAGGGAGGGCTGTGGACATGGCCTACCTAGACATTAGCAAGGCATTTGACGCAGTCCCACACAAAAGATTAATAGTTAAATTAACCAGCCTGGGAATGGGTCCAAGGGTGGTAGCCTGGGTAAAACATTGGCTGGACAACAGGACACAGAAGGTAATTGTAAATGGAGTCCACTCTGAAGAAAGAGGGGTTACTAGTGGAGTACCGCAGCATTCAGTACTGGATCCAGTCCTTTTTAATGTCTTTATAAGTGACACTGCAGAGGGACTGGAAGGAAAAGTATGCCTCTTTGCAGATGACACAAAGATCTGCAACAGGGTTGATACACAAGGAGGTGTAGAAAGGATGAGAAGGGACTTGGCAAGGTTGGAGGAATGGTCAGAAGTATGGCAGCTTGGATTCAATGCAAAGAAGTGTAAAATAATGCACCTGGGAAACAAAAACCCAGGGGAAGATTACACAGTGGAGGGGAGGTAGTAACAACAACAAAAATGGAAAGGGACCTGGGGGTAATCTTATCAGATGACCTTAAGGTTAGCAAGCAATGGAGAAGGCAGTAGGGAGGGCTGGGGGATACTGGGATGTATAGGAGAGCAGTACCAGCAGAAACAGGAAGTTGTTATTCCTCTGTACAGACAGTTGGTGAGACCCCATCTGGAGTACTGCGTCCAGTTCTGGAGACCCTATCTCCGCAAGGACATAGACAGAATACAGGCAGTCCAGAGGAGGGCAACTAAAATGGTGCAGGGTCTGCAACAGAAGCCATACGAGGGGAGACTAAAGGAGCTCAATATGTATACCCTTAAGGAAAAGAGGGAGGGCGGGACATGATAGAAACTTTAAGTACCTCAGTGGAATCCACAAAGTCCAAGAGGGTAGCATCTTTCAGAAAAAGATGTACAAGAACAAGGGGACACAATCTGAAGATAGAAGGGGGGGGTGGTTCAGGGGCAATGTGAGGAAGCATTTTTTTCACAGAGAGGGTGGTGGATGCATGGAACAGCCTTCTTGAGGAGGCTGTGGGGTCTAAAACTGTGGAAGAATTCAAGAATGCATGGGACAGACATAAGGCAATTTTTGTGGGGGGTAAGAAGAAGCAGTCTGTTGGTTAACTAGGATCTGCTGCTTATCCTGTAGGTAGGGAAATGGGAAGACTAGGTGGGCCAAGTGGTCCTTATCTGACGTCAAAGTCTATGTTTCTAAGATAATCCAGGGATTGTGACAGACTTACTGCAGGTTGGATTGGGTCCAAACCGCCTCCTGGTGGGGTGCGTGGAGGTGATCGGACCGGTCCTCGCGGAGATTGTCGGCTGTTCATTAGAGACTGGGGTGCTTCTGGACACCCTGAAGGAGGCAGTTGTCCACCCCCTTTTAAAGAAATCTCTTGACCCAGACTGTCAAACAAACTACAGGCCTGTCTCTAACCTGCCTTTTATGGGCAAGGTTATTGAGAAGGAAGTCGCATTGCAGATCGAGGAGCATCTACCACCCATGATATCTACAATCCTCTACAGTCTGGTTTCAGGAAGATGCACAGTACTGGGACAGCATTGGCTCCGGTACTTAATGACCTCCTGATACTAGAGAGAGATAGGAGGCATTGTTCCATCTTTGTTCTCCTTGATCTCTGCAGCATTTGACACCCTGGACCATGAGGTGTTGCTAGAATGCCTGCAGCTTTTCTGTGGACCATCTGGTACAGCCTTCAGATGGTTTCAATCTTTCCTCGCAGGCAGGGTACAGAAAGTAGAGTCAGGTTTTTTTTTCTACTGCCTGTCATCCCCTGCTGTGTGGGGTGCCACAGGACTTGGTGCTCTCACTCTTGTTGTTCGCAGTGTACTGTATATGCTGCCGTTGGAAGGCATTATTAGGCGGTATGGACTGAGTTTTCACTGTTATGTAGATGATACTCAGCTGTACATCTCCTTTGTACCCGAGCAAAATGATGCTATCTCAGTTTTTAACAACTGCCTTTCTGAGATTCAAGAATGGATGAGCGCAAACTGGCTCAGGTTGAGCCCAGATAAGACTGAAGTGTTGGTGGTGGACCCAGGTCGTCAGGTAGAGGGGAGGGTGGCTGGGCAACCCTCTGGACTTTGGCTGGGAGGAAACCAGCTACTAACCTCCGACCGGGTGCAGAATCTGGGCGTGGTATTTGACAACGAGCTGACTCTGAAGGCTCAGGTGTCCGCGCCGTCATCAAGACCTCATTTTACCATCCAAGGAACAATGCCCAGATAAAACACATGGTCCTGCCTGATGATTTTTCGATGCTGGTCCACGTCTTTCTAACCTTGCGTCTTGATTACCGTAATGCCTTATAACTAGGTTGCCGAGGGGTGGATCTTTGCCGTCTACAGCTAGTGCAGAATGCGGCTGCCAGGTTGTTGACTGGCTTATCAAGATCTTGCCATGTCACACCTGTGCTCCGCAACCTGCACTGGCTGCCGGTGTGACGCAGAGTCACTTTCAAGGTCGGCCTGCTGACCTATAAAGCCCGACACGGACAGGGGCCGCAGTACTTGCAAGACCTCCTTTGCCCCTACCGCCCCCCCCCCTTCGCCATTTCCATTCCACCAACGAGAGACTGCTGGAGATTTCCCAGAGTCCATCTGGAGCTAGATCGTTCAGCTTTGCAGCCCCGAACCTGTGGAATTCTCTACCTTGCCAAGTTAGAGAATGTCCATCCGTCGAGGCCTTTAAAGCTGCCCTGAAGTCATAGTTGTTTAATCATGCATTTCCTGATACTTAAATACTGCTGATTGTTTGTGTTTTTAAACTATATGTATTTAGTTGTTTTTATTGGTGTTTTTAATTTATATTTGTACAACGCTAGGATGGATTCAGAATAGCGTTTCATAAATAAATTTGCTTTGCTTTAGCTTTAGAGGAGCTGTAAGGAGGAGTGGGAGGGAGGGAAGACTGCTGATACCTAGTTCCCCTCCAGGATGTTGAGAACCTTGGAGGAGCTAGCAGCAAGACAAGAACAATGAAAACTAAGGAAGCTAGAGGCAAGTCATCAAAACCTGTTTCCCCTTCAGGATGCAAGAACCCTGCAAGGGGGTCTGGGTGCTGGTGGGCAGAAAAGGGTTGAGAGGCAGTTATGGAGGATTAAAGCAGGTACAGCTGGAAGAGAAGAAATTGTGTAGTGCATTACCAAGGGAATAGGTGGATGAAGAATGTCGTATTTGTGTGTAAGGGGGGGGGAGAAGAGCGCGCCACATTTTAGGGAAGCAGTGGGAGAAACCAGTCTGGTCAATGAGGGTAGATCAGTGCGGGACCAACAGGATGCGCGTCAGTAGATCTCAGAGAATGAGGGGGAAGGGTAGTAAGTGAAGATAAGAGGTAAGAGGGGAGTTCTCCAAGCCAGAATTTCGAGGTCAGTTTGGCACAATGGGAGAGCCACCAGTTGGGACAGTGAGGGAAAGGCTAGGGCATGATAGAGGTCATAGTGATGAGTACAAGAGAGGGCATCAAGGGCGAAGTGGCAGAAGGAGTTAAAGAGCGAGTCCACTTTGGTCAGGGAAGATTTTGGAGCAGCACCATAGACTATATCACAGTAGTCGAGAATGGCGAGCATCATCTTCTGGACAAGTTCGCGCCTCGCAGTCAGCGGGATGTAAAAACAGGTTACTCACCTGTAACAGTAGTTCTAGGAGTGGTATATGTTGTTCATCCACACTTATTGGCATGTCCCTTTCCCCTCTAAGGATCACTGGAAATCTTCAAGCTGGCTCCTCCCACCCACCCGGGTGGTATATACCTCTGCTCTGCCTCATGATGCCAGATCATAGCCCGCTGGAAGCCAGGTGTGCATCCGCAGCTGGGGAGGTCGGGTGGGTCCATGTGGATGAACAACATATACCACTCCTAGAACTACTGTTGCAGATGAGTAACTTGTTTTTCTAGGATCATGGATATGTTGTTCATTCACACTTATTGGCAGACTCCTAGCAGTCCTCCAGGAGGAGGGAGGCAAGGTGCACACCCCCTACTTAGGGAACAGAGATTGGAGAACTGAGGCCCCAAAACCAGCATCCCGGTGTGACTCAAAGTCGATGTGGTAGTGGGTGATGAAGGTGTTTGCTGACTTTCAGGTAGCAGCCCGGCAGATTTCCTGGATAGGGTTGTCCCTGGAAGCACCCACCGATGCAGCAGTATGGCGGGTAGAATGAGCTCTTATTCCTCTGGGAGGCTGCTTGCCCACCAACTCATAGCACTGACCTATGCATGATGTAATTCATCTTCCACTGGTCCGCTTCGCTGCAGGTCTGCCAGAAGCGGCTTCAGCGTAGGTGACAAACAGCTGGGGAACCTTTCCCCGAATTTCCGCCATCCTTTCCTTATAATAGGAGAGAGCACATCTCAGGTCCAAGGTATGGAGCCTGTACTCTGCCTCCGAGGTGTAGTCTGGGTAGTAAACTGGCAGAGTTAACACCTGGTTAAGGTGAAACTCTGATACCACCTTCAGAAGGCATTTCAGGTGGGGGTGCAGGACAACCTTGTCCCTGTGGAAGACCAGATAATGGGAGTCCACCGAAAGCGCCTGGAGCTCCCGTCCTTCTAGCTGACGCGATGGCCACCAGGAAGACCATCTTCCACGACAAATGTGACAGCTCACACTTACATTGGTTCGAATGGCTTGCCCATGAGCTTTGCCAGTACCAGTAGCAGATTCCAGGAGGTGGAGGTTCACGCACCAGAGGGGATATGTGATCCAGGCCTTTGAAAAAGTGCCCAACCACTGTCTCCTGCGCCAACATCGGCTGACTGGACCGCGCCCAATAAGCAGAGATGGCTGCCAGGTGCACCATGAGGGTCGATGACCATAGACCCGCTTTGGAGAGAGACCAAAGGTAGTCGAGAATGTTAACCACGGGGCAGGGCAAAGGGTCCAGGCCCTTGCCCTGACACCAAATAGAAAATCACTTCCATTTGAAGGCATAACACTTCCTGGTCGATTCCTTTCTAGATGCCTCCACCCGGTGTAGACATCTTCGGAAAGACCCAAAGCCTGGAACTCTAGCCGCTCAGGTACCAGGCTATGAGGTGCAGGGATTGAAGGTCCAGATGGAATACCTTCCCTTGATTGAGAGATATCAGGTCCGCATGTGTACAAAGCCGCTCCAGGGGCCTGCAGCTGAGGCCGAGGAGATCTGGATACCGGAACGGGAACAGCCAGTCTGGGACTACCAGGATCATCTGTGCCTTGTCCCTCCTCATCTTGAGGAGCACCTTGTGGATCAAAGGAAATGGAGGGAAGGCGTAGAGGAGACCCGGGGTCCACAGCCTTGAGAAGGCATCCCCTGCTGAGAGGGGCAGGCAGGAAACAGCCTCAGCTTGGTGTTTTCCCCTGGAGGCAAACAGGTCCACCAGCAGTTTGCCCCAGTGGGAGAACAGGCTGTAAGTTACCTCTGGATGGACAGACCACTCATGGGATGTCAGGCCCAAGCGGCTGAGAGCATCCGCCAGATGGTTTGAGGCTCCTGCCACATGGATGGGTAGGAGATCCACCTACAGTCGGCTCATGAGGGTCCAGATGCAGAGCACCTCCTTGCACAGCAGACGGGAGTGCGTGCCGCCCCGTTTGTTGAGGTAATACATGGTCGTAGTATTGTCCGTCTGGACTTGAACCGTTTTACCCCACAGCTGAGGAGCGAAAATTGACAGTGCCAGACTGACTGCTCTGAGCTTCAACAGGTTGATGTGGCATCGGACTCCTCGGGGGTCCAGAGCCAGTGTTCGTCCCCCACGTGGGCTCCCCAGCCCATGAGAGGGGCACTGATCATGAGAACGACCATCGGCTCAGGGAGGACAAATGGGATCACTTCCTGCAACTGGTCTGGGGCGGTCCACCACTGGAGAGCGCCTCACATCTTCTGGGTTACAGTGATCAGCTGGTCGAACTGACCATGGCGCTGAGTCCACTGTGTGGCTAACTCCAATTGAAGGGGGCGCATGTGCAACCGGGCCCAACGGACCACCGAGGTGCATGCCGCCATATAGCCCAGAAGGCGCAGAAAGTCCCAGGCAGAGCGCAACTGCCCAACCAGAAATGATTGGGCAGAGGAGAAAAGAACCTCCGCCCTGTCCGCCAGGAGCAGAGCTCTGGCTTGATGAGAGTCGAGCTCTGCCACGATGAAGCCCATCACCTGAGAAGGCATGAGTTTCGACTTGGCCTCGTTGTTTAGGAGGCTAAGTTGGGAGCAGGTCTGGAGGGCCAGATCTCTGGACTTCACTTCCTGTAGGGAGGACCTGCCAGAAGCCAATTGTCGAGGTAGGGTTAAATTCTGATCCCCCAACGCAGTAAATGAGCCGATGACAGGCCGAACGGCAAGGTTTGGAACTCATACAGGGTCCCTTCAACCCTGAAGCAGAGGAACCGCTGATGGGAATGGGACAGACAGATTGGGACGTGAAAGAACACATCCTGCAGATCCAGTAAACAAAACCACGTTTTGCTCCAAAGATGGAATGATCTGGGACAGAGTGACCATCCGAAAGGTGCAAGACCTGAGATATTGATTCAGGTCCTGGAGATCTAGAATGGGGTGCCAGCCCCCCGTACGCTTGGGCACCAGTAAGTACCTGGAGACGAAGCCAGGGTCAGCTGGAGGATCCACCACAGGAGCTATTGCCTCCTTGAGGAGGAGCTGTGCAATGTTGTCTCGAAGAACAGACAGGGTGTGAGCAGAAATCCATTCCTCCCAAAGGGCGTGGGCTCAGCTGGGAGGGTACTGCTCGAATTCTAGAGGCAATCCCTGACCGACCACTTCGGAAACCCATCTGTCCGAAGTGACAGTGGACCAGGCGGAAAGAAAGTGTCAGAGCCGGACCCCCATGGGAGGACCCGGAGCTGTCGTGACAGGAGTAGGGGTGGCAACCCCCACCCCCCTCACTGAGCAGGCTTGGAGGAAGAGGCTCCAGGGCCTGAACCTCGGCCTCCTTTACGGGCCTGTTGGGGACCGGGCTTGGGCTGATGGTGCTAAGCTTGAGCCTGCTGCTGATGTTGCTGTCCCCCTTGGAAGGAGGACTGCAGCGCCGAGGGAGAAGAGTGCCAAAAGGGCTTCTTCTTCTGCTGCTGCTGATTCTTGCCCAAAGAACCTTTGGCAGAAGTAGCGTCCAATGTGGCGTTGGACTGCTCAATGCACTGAAGGTGACTGGCCACTCCTGGGCCGAAAAAGTCGGTCCAAGGAAGGGCACGTCAGCCAGTTTGTGCTGAGTGTCCGCCGGAGAGGAGGAGAGCGTCAGTCAAGCCCTGGGATGAGAGGCAACTGCGGCGGCCATCGAGCAGGCGCAAGAATCCCCAATATCCAGGGCCATCTGGAGCTGCTGTTTGGCAACGGCTCAGGCCCGGTCTCGGACCTGCTTGACCATAGTCAGCATGTCCGTGGGGAGATGTGGGAGGACCTCATCTAACGGCCCGAGAAGGGCGCGTGAGAAGAAAAAAATTACTCACCTTAGTAATGTTGTTTCTTCTAATGGAGTCTTGCTGTATTCTGACATATGCAGTGACCTCCAACCCTTGAACTGCCCCAGAGAACAGAGAGTTAACTTTCCATGCAGGGCATGGAACGCTGAGCTCGACTGAAGCCTCTGTCTGCTGTTTAAACTCCAAGCGTCAGATCTTTATGAGCTAAACTCACTGGCCGTTCTGTGTGGAAACTGTAAACTCACACTAGCCAACTGGCAACTAAATTTGATAAAAAGGGTTTTTTGGTTTCAAAGCAAAGACTCAAGTCAGGAAACTCAAAAAAAAACAAAACACAACACACCCAAACTAAAGAAGGGTGAGAGAAAGGGGGCACCTCTAGGTGCCAACACTGCTCCTGCCCACCCACACCCCAAAAAACAGGTTCTGAGAGGGGAGGCGGGGGGGGAGGTCAGAATACAGCAAGACACTATTAGAAGAAACAACATTACTAAGGTAATTTTTTCTTCAAACAACATGAAGTCTTGCTATATTCTGACATATGCAGACTACCAGGCAGTACCTCCAAGGAGGAGGGACAGAACCTACTTTGGGAATAGGCTCTGAAGCACTGCTGTGCCAAACCGAGCATCACTCCTAGCCTGGATATCCAGAGAGTAATGTTTGCTGAATGTATTGACTGTTTTCCAGGTGGCTGCTTGACAGATTTCTAAGATAGAATATCCTGGCAGCAGCCAGGAAGCAGCTGTACCTGTAGTAGAGTGAGCCCTCAGGCCTGAGGGTGGGGTTCTACCCAATTTTTTGTAGCAGAATTGTATACAAGAGACAATCCACCTGGCAATAGATCTTTTAGTGGCAGGTTTGCCCTTACCGACCTCTCCATAAGTGAGGAACAACTGCAGGGACTCAAACCTGTGACCATTGGTGCGCTCTCTGTAGTAGCTAAGGGCCCTTTTTACGTCTAGGCTGTGTAACCTCCTTCTCTCCAGAGGAGAAATGGTCAGTGAAGAAAACAGGGAGAGACACAGACTGATTAAGGTGGAAATCTGAAACCACCTTAGGCAAAAACTTCCTGTTAGTTCTTAGGACCACTTTATCTCTATGGAAGGAGATGAAATCAGGCTCCACTGACAGGGCTTGCAATTCACTGATGCGCCTGGCAGAGGTAATTGCTACCAAAAACACAGTTTTCCAAGTCAAGTACTTAAGCTCTGCAGAGGACAAAGGCTCAAAGGGGGGTTGCATGAGCTAAGCAATGCAAACATTAAGGTCCCAAGCAGAAGCAGGGTCCCTGAAGGGAAATACAGGATGGGCTGATAGAGAAGAGAGCTTGCCTAGTGACAAAAAAGCAGAAACAGCTGCTAAATGTACTTTAAGTGTAGCTGGTCTGAGTCCCAAGCCATTGAGATGAACCATATAGTCCAGGACTGTAGGCAACCCAACAGATTCTGGAGAAATATGCTTACCAGAGCACCAAATAGAGAACCTTTTCCATTTGGAGTTGTAAGTCTTTCTGGTGGAAGGCTTCCGAGAAGCCCTAAGAATATCCAGAACACCTTGAGAGAGGTGCAGATCAGCAAACTCTAACTCTTCAAGAGCCAGGCCTTGAGATTCGGATACCAAATCCTTTTCCTGAGAGGATGTCAACAGGCTGTAATTCCTGGGAAGAGACAGGGGAAGGTGGACTGCTAAGGACAGCAACAGTGGGTACCAGGGCCATCTGGTCCAGTCTGGAGCAATCAGAATCAGTCTGCATGGTTGAGACCTGATTTTGACTAGCACCTTGAACAGGAAAGGGATGGGGGGAAGCATACAGGAACTTCCCTTCCCAACTGAGAACCACAGCATCCAGGGGGACTGAGCCCAAGACTGGGGGTCTGCAGCAAAAGGGAGAAAGTTGGTGATTGTCTGGGGCTGCAAAAAGATCTGTCTGTGGACTGCCCCATCTGGAAAAAATCACCTTCAAAATTAGGGGATCTAGGGACCACTCGTGGTGGCCCTGAGATATCCTGCTGAGAGCATCTGCTAGGACATTGTCCTTCCCTGGGAGGTGAACTGCTGTCAGAGAAGTTTGCAGGAAATAGGCCAGAGACCACAACTTCATTGCTTCTGTGCACAAGGCCGTAAACCGAGTGCCTCCTTGCTTGTTGATGTATTGTCTGTTCTGATATGGACTACTTTGTTCTGAACAGACTTGGAAAAAGCTTGCAGTGCCAGAAACACTGCTCTGAGTTCCAAGAGACTGATGTGAAGCAGAGATTCTTGAGGTGACCACAGCCCTTGGGTGGTAAGATCCCCCAAGTGGGCTCCCCAACCCAAGAGGGAGGTGTCTGTGGCGAGTACTAGTGAATGAGACAGTGACAAAAGGAACTCCCTGCCTTAAATTGTCTTGATCCTGCCACCACTGCAAAGCCTGGATCAGGGTTCGAGTCACTGGGACTAGTTTGGTAAGGGGATCTTTTCTCTGGGACCAGAAGGCTCTCAAATGGAACTGAATGTCCCTCATCTGGAATCTTGCCCCCTGGACCACTGCTGTAGAGGCTGCCATGTGGCCCAGGAGCTGCAAGAAGTGTCTTGCTGGTCGAGACACCTGAAGGGTGAAAGAAGAGGCTAGTTCTATTAGTGTCCTTGCCCTGTCCAGGGGAAGGAAGGCCTTTGCTCTTATGGTATCCAGCTTTGCTCCTATAAAGGTGAGGAGCTGTACTGGTTCGAGAACCGACTTTGGGAGGTTTAGGAGGAACCCTAAGGAAGTGAGCAATTGCTGAGTTATCTGAAGATGTGACTTGACTTGGTCTGGAGACTGACCCACTATGAGCCAGTCGTCCAGGTATGGAAAGATGGAGATCTTTTTTCTCCTTAGGAAAGCAACCACTACTGCCAGGCACTTTGTGAACACCCTTGGGGCTGATGTTAGACCAAAGGGCATTGCTCTGAATTGATAGTGGCCTGAGGGCAACTCGAATCTGAGGTACTTTCTGTGGAAGCATCTGATGGGAATGTGAAAATAGGCATCTTTGAGGTCCAGGGAGGCTAGCCAGTCCCCTGGCCTTAGAGAGGGCAGAATTATTCCCAGAGTCACCATTTTGAATTCTGGCTTTAAAAGGTGCTTGTTTAGATATCTCAGATCCAGGATGGGCCGCCATTCTCTGATCTTTTTTGGGGGTCAGGAAGTACCTGGAGTACAATCCTTTGCCCCTGTGTAGGGTGGGAACCCTTTCTATGGCTCTGAAAGCCAAGAGGGAAGAACCCTCTGCCTCTAGGGCAATGGCCTCTGATGGATTTGCAGGTGGAAAGGATCTGGTTCTCATCTTGGGAAATTTTTTGAAGCTGAGAACCAGTCCCTGGCTTACTACTTCCAGGACCCACTTGTCTGATGTTAAAGACTTCCAGTCCTGGACAAAGTAAGCCAGCCTGCCCCCTACAGGTACTGGAGAATCGGCCCAGACAGACCCATCAGGGTGTCTGCTTGGCAGGGGCTTTAGGCTGAGGGGTGGAAGCAGGCCTGCTCACACCCCGTCTGCCTCTCCCTCTAAAGAACCCCCTCTGAGCAAAAGCAGAAGAGGAGGCCTGGGCTTGGTAAAAAGACCTTTGAAAAGGCCTGCCCCTGCCCCTGGAATGCTGCCTCTGAGGAGTGGCTTGCCTTTCTTTGGCCTGAGCACTCCTGTAGGTAGTCCTGTACTCATCCATCTTCTTCATGTAGTTCTCTGTCTGCTCCCCAAACAGAGAATTACCAATGACAGGAAAATCCATGGCCTTAGCCTGGGTATCCTGCGATAGGCTAGTACATCTGAGCCAAGCCATCCTCCGAAGGGCCACAGATATAGCCATGACTCTAGATGAAACATCATTGGAGTCCACAGCAGCATGAAATTGCACCTTGGATGCCTCAGTCCCATCCGCAGCCACCCACTCCAGTTCCTTGGCAAGCTGGTCAGGGGCCTGTTTAGCTAGAGCAATCACAGTGTCCCACCTGGACTTCTGGTATCTAGCTGTGTAGGCCATATAGTTAGCCTGCCTGAGTCCCAAAGATGCTGCCATGTACTGGTTCTTTGCCATGGCATCAATCCTCCTGGAGTCCTTATCTTGGGGATGTGAAGCCAAGGGAATATTTGCCTTATCATAGGCAGCAGCCTGCACTACCCCAACATGGCTGCATTGCTGGAAAAGGAACTCTGTGTCTGAACCTGAAAGAGTATACATCTTGTCCATTCTTCTGTCCACAGGAGGTATAGATTTAGGAGTTTTTAGAATTTTAAATGTCTGTTTCCCAAAAGACGTATGGAGGGGAATAGACAATCTCCTGGACTCTGGGATGTCCATCATCTCAACAAAATCAGGCTCCTCCTGATCCTCTACTGCTTCTTCCATAGGAAGCTGGAGGGTTTCAGCCACTTTCTTGTAAAACATAAAGTGGGAAGGGGACTCAGAAAGCCTAGGAGGATAAACACCTGAAGGTCTGTCTGGGGAGATGTCCAGGTCAATAGGCACATCCAGACTTTCATAATCACCATCATCATCATTATCTCCATACTCTACCTCCTCCTCCTCCTCCAGTTCATAAAATTCTTCTAAAGTATAATCCGGAACCGGGGAAACCGACCGAACCGAGCCCCTGACAGATGGTGCCAGTTCGGCCGGAACCGAGGTTAGCGATTGAACTATCCTTATCGCTTTGGCTATCTCATCAGCGGTCAGAGAAAGAACTTGTGGATCTGAACCAGATGATTCATCCCTTTTCTTTCTTTTAACTGGAACCAACTCCTCAGAATCGGTTCTCCTTTTGCCCTGGTCAGAGGGCACTCCTTCTGGTTCGGTCGGAACCAAACCGGGCTGGCCATCCGGGTCAGTGGAATTCTCGGCCTCCCCTTTCCTCAGTCTACCTACTCTTATCCAGGGTAGCTTTGGGAAAACTTTTACAAATTTGGCAGTCTGAATTGAGGTGGTCAAACCCCAGACAATAAACACAGGTGGTGTGGGGGATCAGCCTTAGCAAAGGCTTCCCAACACACACTACAGTGTTGAAACCCAGTGGGCCCGGTTTTTTTCTTCGGTTTCTCAAACATGGCCAATCCTAACCAAAACTTACCCTTTTTTCGGCAATCCGCCAGGCAAGACACCCCTATCGGTTCCTGACCATGTTACGGGTCTTGGAAAAAAACGTAATGAAATCAGTTGTTTTTTTTTTTTTTTAAAGAACCGATACGGACCAGTTACCACACTCTAGTAAAGACAGAAGTTTTTGTACATGAACCTGATCGGTTCAAACCGAACCGATCCAATGTTTACAAGTTCCACACAGAAACTAAAATAGCAAAACCTATCTAGTACTCACAGTACCACAGACAGAGACTTAAACCGACAGGTTTAGAAGCAGAAATTTGGTTGAAACCGAGCGAAAAAAATGACACTTTAACCGACTTTTTTGAACCAAGCGAAGGAGAAATCTCGGGCGACTGTTCAGTGAGGCAGAGTAAAGAATCTGACGGTTGGAGTTTAAACAACAGCAGACAGAGGCTTCAATCGAGCTCATGCTCAGCGTTCCATGCCCTGCATGGAAAGTTAACTCTTTGTTCTCCGGGGCAGTTCAAGGGTTGGAGATCACTGCATGTGTCAGAATACAGCAAGACTTCATGTTGTTTGAAGTGTGCCATGACGACGGCCGAACTTGGCTGATGAAGGCCCAAGGAGGGGGCCGCATACACCTTCCTCGCAGAATGGTCCAAGAACTTGGACTCTTTATTTGGAGGTCGGTCCGTGTTGGCAGAACTGCCAGTAAACCTGAACAGCGAGGCCGTCAGCAGGCTCTTGGCCGAAGGGTGCTCTGTGAACCCCGCTAGGGACCCCATGGGCACCGCGTACTTGAAGGCCATGTAGGCAGACAGAGCTGGACAAGAGGCAGGACATTGCCAGAGTTCAAAGGCCGGACCAACAATGGCCTCGGCCACAGGAAAGGCCTCTGTCTGGGTATACCCTCTTTTGAGGGTGTCCGTAAGAGGGTAGTGTGCCTTTTTCTGGATGGCCTCCAGGGGCATCCCTGTGGACTCAGGGATGAGGCGAAGGATCCCTTGGAAGGAGGGAGGACCTTCCTGCATCCCTAAGCCAACTGACGGTTCATCATCCCTAGGATGAGAATGAAGCCCAGTGATGTCCGAATCCGATGAATCCGGATACAGTGGCCTGCTGCCCAAATCACTCTCAACTCGCCGGGAGCGGTCCGGGGTGACCGTGACCGACAAATGCCTGCCAGGGAAACCCGGTGTCCAGTCTGTCTTCTTTGAAAGGAGCCCCTCCCACAGGCTGCTTAGGCGGCGGTTCCACTACAAATCGGGGGACAGACCAGTTCAGACCAAACAGGTGGTCTCGCCAGCCCCGCGGGGGAGGGGGTCCTAAGAGTTCGGTTCCGAATGGGGTCGGCTTCGGCCTAGGAGGCAAAAGCCAAGGAATGGCCAGGGTAGGAGCCAGACTAGGCTTGTGCACGAACAAGATCAGCTGTTGCCACGAGGTCCTCATTGCACCGGAATTTCTGCCGGAGCCTCTCCTCCAAGGAGGACGAGGATGACCGATGGTGTCGCTTCATTTTTGAGCACTTATGGCTCTTCCTCGGCCTGTTGGTCGAGGAGGTTATAGACCTCGACTGAGATCGGGCATGCCGACTCAGTCGCTCGGGGGACACCGGCCGAAGCGGTGACTTCCAGGGGTCCAGAACCGGATCCTCGATGGAGACACCAGCGGGCTGGGTCTCCTCATCGGGGAAGACAAGGACCAGAGTCCTTTCTAAGGAGTCGGCAACAGCAGGTCAAGGAGGTCAATTACAATTTCGACGTCGATCGCATCCTCTGTTGGCTGGCCCGACGGGAGGTCCGAAAAGCCAGCAGCTGAAGAAGCGCTCTCGACCAAGGTTGAGACCGCATGCTCCTGGGACTGAGAACTCTCTTGGTCCCAAGAGCGCCTTCGTCGAGACGAAGACTTGCTCGGTTCCTTCTCCCGCTTATGGGATCGGGAGGAGTGCAAGCCCACAGGCGCCTCTCCCCGGGTGGTAAGAGACTGGCACAACTCCTGGAAGGACCCCGAGAAGGTGAAGCCAAGATTCAGCGGAACGAAGAAGCACCAAGAGTCTGCAGTGCCAGCCGCTTCTTTTTCGAATGCCTGCATGTGTTCCAGTTGCTCGGCGGAGCCCGCAGCCACTGAAACCGCCCATCTAGCCTCTTTGGATGTCACCGGGGAGTTCCTCTTCTCCGGTCTCCCCAAATTCAAGCGCACAAGACAGTCGTCCAGGACATTGGGGTGGAAGGCCAAGCAAAAACTGCAGGATGAGGTGTCATGGCCAACACCGAGGCAGTAGACACGTGAGGTAGGGATCGGTATGCAACATCTTTTGGCCGCAGAAACATCGGCGAGATCCGGGGGAAGATTTCTATTCCATAATCGAATCTGAGAAAAAACTATCGTTAACTCTGATGATGCGGAGTTTCGGTAAAACCGAAGGTTTGAAAGCCAGGGCCTACAAAATGCGTGAGCACGAGGAAGGTAACCCGAATCTTCCAGCGGAAAGGAAGATCTGGCGTCATGGGGCAGAGCTAAGGTATATACCACCCAGGTGGGTGGAAGAAGCCAGCTTTAAGACTCCCAGTGATCCTTAAAGGGGACAGGGACATGCCAATAAGTGTGGATGAACATATCCACGATCCTAGAACTATGGTTCCTGCATAGGGCGCCAAGCTTGGGGCTCAGTTTCTTCAGGATGGAGTCGATGTGTACAGGGAAATTGAGGTGTTGGTCTGGCCAAACCCCAAGGTATCTAAATGAGAATGTGTCCTCAAGGACTGTCCCATCTAGGGTGTGGAAGGTATCACGCGTCTTGTGCAGCCAGACCACCCTGAGGCTGACGGAAGGTCTGGGCTGGAAAGCTAGAGTTCCTCCCTTCAAGGGGGAAGTCAGATGGGCAGCCTCTTTGAGCACTCTACCATGGGCACTGCAGAGTCCTTTGATAGGGGAGGACACGTCCGCACCAAGTCAAGAGCCATCCCTCATGCCCCTGAGGTGAGTTACTGCTCAAGATTTCTAACTGGTTAGGTGGCTCCCTTTGCAGTGGGGACAGCAGTCAATAACTCTGAATGAGATGAATGACAATTACCAACCAAGACTACCTTGCTGCGCATATCACGATGATTTTGGCTGTAACTGCTGAATCATGGTTAACAAACACATTGCTGTGGCCTTTTTCTTCAAAGCTTGTTGTCTATCTCAGTCTGTTGTAACAAAGGCTATGTGCCCTTAAGACAAAGTGGTTTTCAAATGAGGCGTTGTAAAAGTGGCTCTACTCTGGGACCTGGTTCCCAAAGAATTCACTGCCCTGGTAAAAAGTGAATCTATGGTTTGAGGAAGTAACCCCAGTCAGGATCTGTGTAATATAACACCATTTCACAAGTTAAGCCTACCCTCCAGGGTAAGGCATCCTACCACCTGGTACAAATGGCAGTGATGGGCAGACCTAGTTAAATTCAAAACAACAAACACTGTTAAATGTAACCCATAACACTAGCAAGCAGCTTTTCACCAACACACTTGTAAACTTGTAGCCCACAGCCCAGTGCTGAGAACAGCAGACTATGGGCTAGCAACGTTCCAGGATAAACTTTTTTTTTTTGTTTGCAGATTCTAAAAAGCAGTCCCAGCTTCTAACAGTCTTAACAACATGGGCAATGTGAGGCTTAAAGGAAAGAACAGAGTACAAAACCACCCCCAAGTACTTAACACATTCAGCAACTCCACATATATAGTCCCTGTTCCCTTGCCTTCCTTGGATCAGAAAAGTACACTGACTTGGTCTTTTTTGTGTTAAGGACCAGGTTCCTAGAAATTAGCCAGTTCTGGAAGGAGCTGAAATGGTTCTAATCTCTAAAAGACCACATCTTTCAGCACTGCACCCAACAGAGTCATCTGCGTGTGGCTTTCGCAGATCTATGGAACTGTGGAACAGAATTCAGAAACAGAAAACAGGGGACCCAAAACTGAACCCTGACAGACAACCTGAAATTAAGGTTCTGTGAGTCTTGTATCCTAGGAAACTAGAGAACCACTTGGTCACATCTGAAGAAAAATGTATATCAATTAGAGAGTGTACAGAGTCAAGGGATAATACAATAGTTTATTGGACGAATAGATGTTAAACAGTGAATTTTTTTTTCTCTCTGAATCTGGTTTATATTACTTTCTATTCATCCTTGACAAGTATATTGCATAATGTAATTATTCATGATACACAAGATATTTGTTGTAGTATGTTGTTCTAATGGTTTTATTCTCTTCAAATAAATAAATTTACTGATAAAACTATAGAGTGTCTACTAATAATCAATGGTCCACAAAACCGAAAGCCTTGGTGAGGTTCACAAAAACAGCTGCAGCACAGTGTCCTTTATTAGTGTCCAACGGCACTGTGCACGCCGCTGGTGACCCTCACTAAGGCAGTCTCTGTCTTATGAGAAGCCTGAAAACCATTTTGGGCAGTTATTAATACTTTATGCTGTATGAGAAACGGTGTAACCTATTCTTTCTAGTATTTTGGAAAGGGGTGCAAGAAAAGAAGAAAAAAATTACTCACCTTAGTAATTATGTTTCTTCTAGTGAAGTATTGCTGTATTCTGACTATTGCAGTTAGGTCCTGCCTTTCAACTGCCCCGGAGAACAAAGGGTTAACTTTTCTATGCCTTGCATAGAACGTTCATCATAAGCTCGGTTGAAGCCCCTGTCTGCTGCTGTTTAAACTGCAACCATCAGATCTTTAGGAGCAAAACCTCACTAGGTGTTCTGTGTGGAAACTGTAAAATTTTTACTAGCCAACTGGCAAATATAAAATGCTTTTGGTTTCAAAGGAAGACTCAAGTCAGGAAACCCAAAAACCAAAACACAACATTCCGCCCAAACAAAAAAGAGGGTGTAAAAGGACACCCCTAGGGTGCCAACACTGCTCCTGCCCACCCACATCCCAAAAACTAGATTCGGAGAGGGGAGGCGGGGGGAGGGTCAGAATACAGCAAGACTCCACTAGAAGAAACATAATTACTAAGGTGAGCAATTTTTTCTTCAAACATGAAGTCTTGCTGTATTCTGACTATTGCAGACTACCATGCAGTACCTCCACGGAGGAGGGACATAACCTACTTTGGGAATAGGCTCTGAAGTACTGCTGTGCCAAACCGAGCATCACTCTTAGCCTGGATATCCAGAGAGTAATGCTTGGTGAAAGTATGGACTGTTTTCCAGGTGGCTGCTTGACAAATTTCTAAGAGAGGGATATCCCTGGCAGCAGCCAGGCAAGCAGCTGTACCTCTTGTGGAATGAGCCCTCAGGCCTGAGGGTGGAGTTCTACTCAGTTTTTCATAGCAGAATTGTATACAAGAAACAATCCACCTGGCAATAGATCTCTTAGTGGCAGGTTTGCCTTTACCAACTTCTCCATAGGTGAGGAACAACTGGAGGGATTCAAATCTGTGACCCTTGGTACGCTCTATGTAGTAGCTAAGGGCTCTTTTAACATCCAAACTGTGTAGCCTCCTCTCTCCCGAGGAGGAATGGTCAGTAAAGAAAACAGAGAGAGATACAGACTGGTCGAGGTGGAAATCTGAAACCACTTTAGGTAAGAACTTTCTGTAAGTTCTAAGGACCACTTTATCTCTGTGAAAAGAGATGAAATCAGAATCCACTGACAGGGCGTGCAATTCACTGATAGTCTGGCAGAAGTAGTGGCTACCAAAAACACAGTTTACCAAGTCAAGTACTTAAGCTCTGTCGAGGACAAAGGCTCAAAAGGGGGTTGCATAAGCTGAGCAATGCAAACATTAAGGTCCCAAGCAGGAGCAGGATCCCTAAAGGGGGGATTGGTGTGAAGCAATCCCTTGAAAAACTGACAGAATACAGGATGGGATGACAGAGAGGAAGGCTTGCCTACTGACAGGAAAGCAGAAACAGCTGGCAAGTGTACCTTGAGGGTAGCTATTCTGAGGCCTAGGCCATTAAGATGGACCATATAATCCAGAACCATAGGCAATTCAGCAGAGTCTGGAGAAACCTTCTTAGAACACCAAATGCTGAATCTTTTCTATTTGGAGTTGTAAGTCTTTCTGGTGGAAGGCTTTCGAGAAGCCTTAAGGATATCCAAAACCCCCTGGGAAAGATGCAGATCTGCAAACTCTAACTCTTCAGGAGCCAAGCCTTGAGATTGAGAGACTGAAGATTCAGGTACCAAATCCTCCCCTGAGAGGATGTTAACAGGTTGCAATTCCTGGGAAGAGACAGGGGAAGGTGGACTGTTAGGGACAGCAACAAGGGATACCATGGCTGTCTGGCCCAGTCTGGAGCAATCAGAATCACTTTGCATGGTTATGACCTTATCTTAACTAACACCCTGAACAGGAGAAAGGGGGGGGGGGCATACAGAAATTTCCCTTCCCAGTTCAGAATCAGAACATCCAGGGGGAACTGAGCCCAAGACTGGGGGTCTGCAACAAAAGAGAGGAAGTTGGTGATTGTCTGGGGCTGCAAAAAGATCCATCTCTGGAGTGCCCCATCTCGAGAAAATCACCTTCAAAACCAAAGGATCCCGGGCCCATTCGTGATGGCCCTGATATATTTAGCTCAGTGCATCTGCTAGGACATTGTCCTTCCCTGGGAGGTGAACTGCTGTCAGAGAGGTTTGCAGGGGAATAGGCCAGGGACCACAACTTCATTGCTTCTGTGCACAAGGCCGTAGACCGCGTGCCTTCTTGCTTGTTGATGTACCAGATGGTGGTGTTGTCTGTTCTGACCTGAACCACCTTGTTCTGTACAGATTTGGAAAAAGCTTGCAGTGCCAGAAACACTGTTCTGAGTTCCAAGAGATTGATGTGAAGCAGAGATTCCTGAGGTGACCACAGTCCTTGGGTGGTAAGATCCCCCAAGTGGGCTCCCCAGCCCAGCAGGGAGGCATCTGTGGTGAGTATCACTGAATGAGACTGAGTGACAAATGGAACCCCTTGTCTCAAATTGTCCTGATCCTGCCACCACTGCAAGGCTTGAATCAGGGTTCGAGTCACTGGGATTAGCTTGGTAAGGGAATCCTTTCTTTGGGACCAAAAGGCTCTTAAAGGAAAACTCCATGTTAAAATCAGAAAAAGATATGTAGTAGTCTTTTTTTTCTGTGATCTAACCAGTTCCCAGTGTTTTCTTTTCCTCTGGCTGTGAGAGATGTTTTTTCTAACTTTCCCTGTTTTATTGCCCTTGGAGGATGCCATTCTGATTTCTTTTATGGCCTGTAGTCTTCCCAGAGTGCTCCTTGGTGTGATGTCTAATTGCCCCTGCAGGAAGCCAGTGTTGTTACAGGGTCTGTCACAATTCAACCACAGAGAAAATATTTCTTCCAGAGAAGACACACTGCTAGATTTTGGGTGAGTGAAATCATTATTATATTTTTATATCAGTACCTTGTCCTGCTATGTTCTGCTATGTGTGTGTGTGTGTGTTTGGATCATGTCACCGTTTACTCTATTCCTCTCAGTCACTTTCAGTTTTTGCACCAGTTCTAAGTAGCAAAAACTGAACATCACCTTATAGGCTGTAACACAGCAGGACAAGGTACTAATGTCAAAAAATAATAATGATTACACTCACCCAAAATCTAGCAGTGTGACTTTTCTGAAAGAAGTATTATCTTTGTGGCTGAGCTGTAACAGACCCTGCTAAATCTAAGGGCATGGCTACATCAGTGTCACATGAGCCAAGGTGCATCATAGGAGAAAGAAAGCCAATAAACCTATTTGTGATGGAAATCCCCAAGGGTCGTAAAACTACCATACAGCTAACAGGCTAATTTAGAAAAAAATCATAATAGCAGACAGAAGGAAGGACACACTAGGGCTTAATATACATATCAAAACACTCTACATAACATATGTTTTTGCACATTCTGGGTGGACTTCTCCTTTAAGCGGAACTGAATGTCCCTCATTTGGAATCTTGCCCCCTGGACCACTGCTGCACCAGTTCTGCACCTATGAAGGTGAGGAGCTGCACTGGTTCGAGGACTGACTTTGGTAGGTTGAGAAGGAATCCTAAGGAAGTGGTCACTTGCAGATTTGACTTGACTTGGTCTGGAGCCTGACCTACTATGAGCCAGTTGTTCAAGTATGGGAAAATGGAGATCTTTTGTCTTCTTAGGAAGGCAACAACTACTGCCAGGCACTTTGTGAAGACCCTTGGGGCTGATGTTAGGCCAAAGGGCATTGCTCTGAACTGATAGTGGCCTGAGGGCAACTCGAACCTGAGGTACTTTCTGAGGGAGCACCTGATGGAAATGTGAAAGTAGGCATCTTTGAGGTCCAGGGAGGCTAGCCAGTCCCCTGGCCTTAGAGAGGGAAGGATAATTCCCAGAGTTACCATTTTGAACTTTGGCTTTAAAAGATGTTTGTTCAGATATCTTGGGTCCAGGATGGGCCGCCACTCTCCTGTCTTTTTGGGGGGTAGGAAGTACCTGGAGTACAATCCTTTGCCCCTGTGTAGGGTGGGAACTCTCTCTATAGCTCTAAGAGCTAGGAGAGAAGAAACCTCTGCCTCTAGGGAAGGGTCTCAGATTTGCAGGTGGAAAAGATCTGCCTCTCATCTTGGGAAATTTTTTGAAGCTGAGAACCAGTCCCTGGCTTACTACTTCCAGAACCCACTTGTCTGATGTAAGAGACATCCATTCCTGGACAAAGTAAGCCAGCCTGCCCCCTACTGGAATAGGAGTCTCGACCTGGGCAGACCCATCAGGGTGTCTGCTTGGCAGGGGCTTTAGGCTGAGGGGTGGATGCAGGCCTGCTCATCCCCCTTCTGCCTCTCCCTCTAAAGAACCCCCTCTGCATAAAGGAAGAAGAGTAGGCCTGAGTTTGGTAAAAAGGCCTTTGGAAAGGCCTGCCCCTGCCCCTGGACTGCTGCCTTTGAGGAGGAGTTTGCCTTTCTTTGGCCTGAGCACTCCTGTAAGTGGTCCTGTACTCGTCCATCTTTTTCATGTAATTCTCTGTCTGCTCCCCAAACAGAAAATACAGGTTACTCACCTGTAACAGGAGTTCTAGGAATGGTATATGTTGTTCATCCACACTTACTGGCAGGTATCCTTGCCGCTTTAAATCTTGCCGGAAGGTCTTCAAGCTGGCTCCTCCCACCCACCCGGGTGGTATAACTCTCGGCTCCGCCCCATGACGCCAGATCTGGCCCGCTGGAAGCTCAGGTCGTGCGTCAAGCCGGGAGGTCGTAGGTCAGTGAATGAACAACAGATACCATTCCTAGAACTCCTGTTACAGGTGAGTAACCTGTATTTCTAGGGACATGGATATGTTGTTCATCCACACTTATTGGCAGACTCCCTAGCAGTTCTCCGGGAGGAGGGAGGCAAGACGCACACCCCAATACTTACTTGGGAAAGAGAGACTGGAGAACCGAGGCCCCAAAACCAGCATCCCGGCGTGACTCAAGGTCGATGTGGTAATGGTAATGAAGGTGTGTGCTGACTTCCAGGTAGCAGCCCTGCAGATTTCTGGATAGGGACGTCCCTGGAAGCAGCCACGTTGCAGCAGTATGGCGGGTAGAACGAGCTCTTATCCTCTGGGAGGCTCCATGCCCGCCAACTTATAGCAGAGATCTATGCAGGAGGTGACCTACCTGCTTATCGATCCGCTGGCTGCAGGTCTGCCAGATGCGGCTTCAGCGTAGGTGACAAACAGCTGGCGAACCCCTCTCCCCAATTTCAATGCAGCTCTTTGTAATAGCCCGGCGCCCTTCTAGGGTCCAAGTATGGAGTCTGTATTCGGCCCTCGAGGTGTGACTGGGGTAGAACACCGGCAGAGTCAACACCTGGTTAAGGTGAAACTCCGACACCACCTTCGAAGGAATTTCGGTGGGGCAGGACAACCTGTCCCTGTGGAAGACCAGGTAAGGAGACTCGATGGAAAGCGCCTGGAGCTCTCCATCCTTCTGGCTGACGTGATAGCCACCAAGAAGGCGGTCTTCCACGACAGGTGAGAGAGCACACTGTGCATAGGTTCAAATGGCTTGCCCATGAGCTTTGCCAGTACCAGCAGTAGATCCCACGGAGGTGGAGGTTCTCGCACGGGGAAATGTGATCAAGGCCTTTGAAAAGCACCAGACCACCTTCTCCTGCGCCACCGACTGCTTCCGCCCGCGCCGGTAAGCTGGAGATGGCTGCCAGGTGCACCCTTAGGGTCGTCGATCAAGCCCTTGATTAGAAAGGGACCATAAATAGTCCAAGATGCTTGCCAAGGAACAGGAGGAAGGGTCCAAGCCCTGTTCTCGACACCAAATGGAAAACCTTTCCATTTGAAGGCATAGCATTTTCTGGTCGACTCTTACGGACGCCTCAACTACATTGAGGACCTCGCCGGAAAGACCCAAGGCCTGGAACCAGCCAGGAACCAGGCTGTCAGGTGCAGGGATTGAAGGTCCGGATGGAACACCTTCCCTGATTGACTGAGAGAGCAGGTCCGGGCGAGCTGGAAGCTGCCTGAGTCCTGGAGCTGAGACTGAGGAGATCTGGGTACCAGAACTGGCGAGGCCAGTCTGGGGCTATCAGAATCACCTGCGCCTGTCCCTCCTCGCCTTGAGAAGCACCTTGTGGATCAAGGGAAATGGGGAAAGGCGAGAAGAGGCCGGGGTCCACTGCCTCGAGAAGGCATCCCCTGCAGCGAGCCCTGCTGAGGGGGCGGCATGGAACAGCCCCAGCCGCTGCCTCCCTGAGGCAAACAGGTCCACCTGAGGTGTGCCCCAATGGGAGAACAGATGCTGTACTACCTCCGGCAGGAGAGACCACTGTGGATGCAGCCCCATCCGGCTTAGGGCATCGGCAGGTGTTGGAGGCTCCTGCCACATGAATGGCTAGGAGATCCGCCCAGGCTGCGCATCAGTGACCAAATGCGGAGAGCCTTGCATAGAAGCATGGAGCGCTCCCCGCCCTGGCGGTTTAGATAGTACACGGTCGTGGTGTTGTCCGCCTGACTCGGACCACTTGACCCCGGAGGAACGGAGCAAAGGCGGTGAGAGGCTAGGCGGACCGCCGAGCTCCAGCAGGTTGATGTGGCATCGACTCCCGCTGGGACCAGAGGCCGGAGCCCGGTGTTCCCCAGATGGGCACCCCAACCCATCAGAGAGAGGCATCGGTCGATAGAGACTGTCGGTCAAGGACGTAACGGGATGCCCTCCTGCAAATGACCTGGAACGATCCACCACTGGAGAGACTGCCCACATCTCCTGTGTCACCGGCTGCTGGTCCAAAGGATCGCAGCTGCAGACCACTGACTGGCCAGTCCCCACTGAAGGGAACGCGATGTTCCAGCGGGCCCAACGACCACGCTGGTGCAGGCCGCCATGAGACCCAGGAGGCGCAGGAAGTCCCGGCAGGGCGCAATTGTCCAACCAGAAATGATTGGGCAAAGGAGGAAAGAACCTCGGCCCTGTCCGCCGGGAGCCGCGCTCTGGCTCGAAGAGAGTCGAGCTGCGCCCCGATGAACAGAATCACCTGCTTCGCTCGAGTTCCGACTTGGCCTCGTTGATAAGGAGGCCCAGTTGAGAGCAGACCTGGAGGGCCAGATCTCTGACCACTCCACCTCCTGCCTGGAGGAGCTATCAGCCAGTCGTCCAGGTAAGGGTACACCCGACCCCTCGGCCAGAGGGAATGCTGTCACCACTGCCATGCATTTGGTGAAGACCCTGGGAGCTGGAGAAAAGCAGGCGGCATGGCTCGAACTCGAAAGGGATCCTTCCGCCGGAAGCGAAGGAATCTCTGGTGAGACGGACGGATAGGGACGTGGAAAACGCTGGCCCTGCAAGTCCAGAGAGCAGAACCACACTGCTCCAAGGATGGTAGTATCTGAGTCAGAGTGACCACCCCTGAAGGTTCGAGACCTTAGGAACTTGTTTAGGTCGTGTAGGTCGAGAATGGGCGCCAGCCCCGTCTGCTTCGGAACCAGGAAGTACCTGGACACAAACCCTGGGTCTGAGGGGGGGTCCGCTACCACCCTGATCACCTCCTTTCGGAGGAGGAGAGCGATGTCGGCTCAACGAGCCGACAGTGAGGCTACGGACCCCGAGGCGCGACGGCTCTGAAGGGTGGTACCTGCTCGAATTCCAGAGGCAGGCCTTTTCCCACCACCTCCAGTACCCATCTGTCCGTGGTAACAGCGGACCAGGCGGAAAGGAAGTGTCGGAGCCGTCCCCCCACGGGGGAACTAGGTAAGGTGACGGGATGAGCGGCCACCTCAGCCCTGCCACTGGGCAGGCTTGGAGGAAGGACCGCCGAGGGACCACCTGGGCCTTTCCCTCCTGCCTCCTGTTAGAGGAAGCGGCGGCTTGGGTTTGGGATGCCAAGGCCGAGCCTGCTGGCCCTGGCGTTCTGGGCCGGGCGCGCGCGCAGAAGGACAAAAGGGTTAGGTTGTGTTTTGCGGCCTTTGTCCTTTGAGCGAAAAGACCGAGTCCAAGGTAGCATTGGACTCTCGATCCTCTGCAGGTGACCTTCCACCCCAGGGTCAAGAGGTCAGTCCCCAAAAGGGAACATCCGCCAACTTGTGCTAGGTATCCGGGCAAAGGTGGATATCCTCAGCCAAGCCCGCCGACGATAGCCACCGCGCCGCCACCGACCTGGCACACGAGTCCCCAATATCTAAAGCAGTCTGGAGCTGCTGTTTGGCCACTGCCCTGCCCTGGTCCCGCACCTGCTTGACCGTAGTCTGCAGATCCGCGGGAAGATGAGGGATGACCTCATCCAGGGAGCCCAACAGGGCATGAGAAAAATGTGCCATGAGGACGGCCGAACTGGCCTGGCGGAGCCGAGAGAGGGCTGAATAGACTTTTCGCCCGACATAATCCAATTTCTTGGATTCCTTGTCGGAAGTTTGTCCACATCCTGGCGCTGCCGGGCGCTACCGAAAACGCTGTCGGTAACCAACCCTCAGCAGAAGGGTGCCCGAGAAACCGGACAGGAACAGGTAGGGGACCAGATACTTCCTGGCCATCCTGGCCAAGGCGAGGACAGGAAGCAGGGCGCTGCCAAAGCTCCAAGGCCAGACCCACTATGGCCTCGCCACCGAAAGGCTCCTCGTTGAGAATCCTCGGTCCAGAATCTCCGTGAGGGGATACCGGCCTGCTTAGAACGGGTTTCGAGCTTCATCCCGTGGACTCGGATGAGCCGAAGCAGTCCTAGGAAGGACGACGGGCTATCGTCCATTGACTGTCCTCCTGAGGACTCCAAGTCTAGTCTCTGGAGAAAAGGAGGAATTATCCTGACTCGGACGAGTCCTCAAGAGCTGCCTCTGGCCTGAGCCACCTCTACCTGCCGAGGTCGGTCGGGAGTGAGGGTAACAGACAGCCCATGGGGCAGACCCTTAGCCGACCGAGAATCCCTGGTCGGAGCCCCAAATAGTGGCCGGGAGCGGAGGTTCCACCAGAATCGTGGAGCAGCTGGTTTTGGCTGAACAACCGCCTGGGTACAGGCTCCTCTGGTAAGTCGAGGGGTTGTGTCGCCGCCCGTGGGTGACAGCTACTTGAATGGTCAGTATGCATCATGCCGGCTTTTATTCCCGGTCAGGAGGAACTGTTGCCACATGAGGTCCTCGTACCATCGACGTAATTTACGCCGGCTCTCCTCGCCCGAGGAGGAGGACCGGATGAGGACAAGGGCGACGCTGCCATCATGGGTGCTTGGGACCGCCCATGACGGCGGGATCGGGCTGGACCGAAGAGGTCCGGGAGACCGAGACAGAGAGCTACGCTTTTCCGAGGTCGGTGCTGGAAGTGTCGGCAGGAACCGGTACTCCTTCGCTCGGAGGGTCTATCCAGGGCCCGGAACCGAGGCACAGGCAAGCCTATCGGATCTCAACCACTCGGGAACTGGGAGAGGGGAGTCTCGCTTTATAGGCTTAACAACCCGCCCAACGGATCGAGAAAATCTCGACTTCGCCGACGGGAGTCTCAGTCAACTGACCTGACGGGGACACTGTGAGACCAGTGGTCGAGCCGAGCGGTCGATCAAGTCGACGGTCGACGACTCGGGAGAGGGACCTTCCTCGTCCCCAAGAGCGCCGATGGAGGGATTTACCTTGTCCTCTTTTGGACCGAGAAAAGGTCCAGCAGACGCTGGCCCTTCTCCTTAGTGGAGAGAGACAGACAAAGCTCTTAAAGGAAGCTGTATAGGAGGAACCCAGAGGGAGCGGATAAATGCTGCCGAGGAAGACACGTGTCAGCCGCTTCCTCCTCTTCGAGGGCGATCATCTGCTCGAGCTGATCCACGAGGCCCGCCGCTGACACCGCCAACCGGCCTCCTTAGACTTCACTGGAGGGAACGCTCGGGACGGCCCAGATGCAATCGGCAGCACGGCTTCAAGACATAGGTCGAAAAGGAAGAGTACAAGTCGTAGTCCCATGGTCGTGTCAAGGCCTAAACAGTAGACACACGGAGTGTGATCCGTCCGAGACATCTTCTGATTCGCAGGGGCATCTCCGAAAACGGGAGTCGATTTGTCCATCGCAGCTACGAGGGATCAAAGACTGAAGTCTTTTAGCAAAAACTTTAAATTCGCAAAGGGAAGAAATAGAACCAGTCTCAAACGCAGCAGTGAGGAAACCTGAGCTTCCAAGCTGTAAGGAAGATTCTGGCGTTATATGGAGCGAGAGTTTTATCACTCGGTGAGAGTTGTTGAAGATTTTCGCAATGAAAGCGCAGATACTGTTATAAGTGTGGATGAACAATATCCATGTCCCAGAAATACAGGTTATCACCTGTACAGGAGTTCTAGGAATGGCATATGTTGTTCATCCACACTTATTGGCAGGTTCCTTGCCGCTTTAAATCTTGCCGGAAGGTCTTCAAGTTGGCTCCTCCCACCCACCTGCGGTAAAACCTCGCCCGCCCATGACGCCAGATCTGGCCCGCTGGACAGGTTGCATAGGCCAAAGCCGGGAGGTCGAGAATGGTGGATGAACAATATACCATTCCTAGAACTCCTGTTACAGGTGAGTAACCTGTATTTCTAGGGACATGGATACGCTTGTTCATCCACACTGTCTGGCAGACTCAGCAGTTCTCGGGAGGAGGGAGGCAAGGCGCACACTTCTACTTAGGGAATAAAGACTGAGAACCGAGGCCCCAAAACAAGCATCCCGGGTGACTCATGGTATTGATGTGGTAATGGGTAATAAAGGTGTGTGCTGACTTCCAGGTAGCAGCCCTGCAGATTTCCTGATAGGACGCCCTGAAGCAGCCACCAATGCAGCAGTATGACGGGTAGAATGAGCCTCATCCTCTGGGAGGCTCCCATGTCCGCCAACTTTATAGCAGCGATCATGCAGGGAGGTGGCCCACCTGCCTATCGCCTGCTTGGCTGCAGGTCTGCCAGGTGCGCTTCAGCGTAGGGTGACAAACAGCTGGCGAACCTCCTCTCGATTCTCAGCCGGTAGCCCTTATAATAAGCAGCTCTTCTAGGGTCCAGAGTATGGAGCCTATATTCGCCTCCGAGGTGTGACTGGGGTAGAACACCGCAGAGTCAGCACCTGGTTACAGAAACCCGACACCACCTTCAGAAGAATTTGGTGGGGCCAGGGACAACCTTGTCCCTGTGGAAGATCAGGTAAGGAGACTCGGTGCAAAGCGCCTGGAGCTCTCCCATCCTTCTGGCTGACGTGATAGCCACCAAGAAGGCGGTCTTCCACGACAGGTGAGAGAGATCACACCTGTGCATTGGTTCGAATGGCTTGCCCATGAGCTTTGCCAGTACCAGCAGTAAATCCCACGGAGGTGGAGGTTCTCGCACCGGAGGGGAAATGTGATCAAGGCCTTTGAAAAAGCGCCCAACCACCTTTTCCTGCGCCACCGACTGCTCCCCGGCCCGCGCCCGGTAAGCAGAGATGGCTGCCAGGTGCACCATTAGGGTCGTCGACCTAAGCCCTTGACTAGACAGGGACCATAAATAGTCCAAAATGCTTGCCACAGAACAGGAGGAAGGGTTCTGCCCTTGTTCTCGACACCAAATGGAGAATCTCTTCCATTTGAAGGCGAGCATTTTCTGGTCGACTCTCACGGACGCCCAACAACATTGAGGACCTCGCCGGAAAGACCCAAGGCCTGGAACTCTAGCTGCTCAGGAACCAGGCCGCCAGGTGCAGGATTGAAGGTCCGGATGGAAACACCTTCCTGATTGACAGAGCAGGTCCGGGGCGAGCTGGAAGCTGCCTCGGAGCCTGGAAGCTGAGGCTGAGGAGATCTGGTACCTGTAACATGGCGGCCGTTGGGGCTATCAGATCACCCGCGCCTTGTCCCTCCTTGCCTTGAGAAGCACCTTGTGAATCAAGGGAAATGGGGAAAGGCGAAAAGAGGCCCTGGTCCAGAGCCTCGAGAAGGCATCCCCTGCAGTGAGCTCCTGCTGAGGGGGCGGGTATGAAACAGTCTCAGCTCGCTCTCCCTGGAGGCAAACAGGTCCACCTGAGGTGTGCCCCAGTGGGAGAACAGATCTTGTACTACCTCCGCAGGAGAGACCACTGTGAGATGCAGCCCTATCCGCCCAGGGCATCGGCCAGGTGTTGGAGGCCCTGCCACATGAATGGCTAGAGATCCGCCCAGGCTGCGACGAGTGACCAAATGCGGAGAGCTTCCTTGCATAGAAGCAAGGAACGCGGCCCCGCCCTGGCGGTTCAGGGTAGTACATGGTCGTGGTTGTCCGCCTGACTCGGACCACTTGACCCCGGAGGAACGGAGCAAAGGCGGTGAGAGCTAGCCGACCGCTTGGAGCTCCAGCAGGTTGATGTGGTATCAGGACTCATGGGGACCAGAGGTCAGGCACTCGGTAGTTCCCCAGATGCGGCACCCCAACCCATCAGAGAGGCATGTCGATAGAGACCACGGCTCGGGGCAGACAAACAGGATGCCCTCCTGCAGATGAGATGGAACGTCCACCACCGGGAGAGCCGCTCCACATCTCCTGGGTCACCATCACTAGCTGGTCCAATGGATCGCAGCGCCAGGACCACTGGCTGGCCAGTCCCCACTGAAGGGCGCATGTGCCAGCTGCCCAACGGACTCACGCTGGTACAGGCCGCCATGAGACCCAGGAGGCGCAGGATAGTCCCGGCAGGCTATTGCCTAACCAGAAATGATCGGGCAAAGGAGGTAAGAACCTCTGCCCTGTCCGCCGGGAGCCGTGTTCTGGCTCGAAGAGAGTCGAGCTCTGCCCCGATAAACAGAATCCCCTGCTTCGGTTCGAGTTCCGACTTGGCCTTGTTGATGAGAAGACCGACTTGAGAGCAAACCTGGAGGGCCAGATCTCTGGACCGCTCCACCTCCTGTCTGGAGGGGGCTGCTATCAGCCAATCGTCCAGGTAAGGGTACACCCGGACACCTCAGCGCCGCAGGAAGGCTGTCACCACTGCAATGCATTTGGTGAAGACCCTGGGAGCTGGAGACAGGCCGAAGGGCATGGCTCGGAACTCGAAGAGGGATCCCTCCGCTCAAAAGCGAAGGAATCTCTGACGTGACGGACAGGGACGTGAAAGAACGCGTCCTGCAGGTCCAGAGAGCAGAACCACATGCCGTGTTCCAGAGACGGTATTATCTGCGCCAGAGTGACCATCCTGAAGGTTCGAGACCTTAGGAACTTGTTCAGGTCGTGTAGGTCGAGAATAGGGCGCCAGCCCCCCGTCCGTTTCGGAACCAGGAAGTACCTGGACACGAACCCCGGGTCTGAAGTGGGGTCCTCTACCTCCCTGATCACCTCCTTTTGGAGGAGGAGAGCGATGTCGGCTCGGCAAGCCAACAGTGATGCTTCGGACCCCGAGGCCCCCTGAGGTGCGACGGCTCTGAAGGGCGGGGCCTGCTCGAATTCTAGAGGCAGGCCTTTTCCCACCACCTGCAGAACCCACCTGTACGTGGTAATAGCGGACCAGGCGGAAAGGAAGTGTCTGAGCCGTCCCCCCAAGGGGGGAACAAGGGCAAGGTGACGGGGATGGGGGCGACACCCCACAGCCCGTCACTGGGCAGGCCTGGAGGAGGGACCGGCCGAGGGACCTCCTTAGCCATTTCCTCCCTGCTTCCTTTTGGAGGAAGCCGACGGCTTGGGTTTGGGATGCCAAGCTCGAGCCTGCTGGCCCTGACGTTGCTGGGCCTGGCACGCCGTGGGCGCAGAAGGACGAAAGGGCTTAGGCTGTGGCTTGCGGCCTTTGTCCTTTTGAGCGAAGAGACAGAGTCCAAGGTAGTATTGGACTTCGATCCTCTGCAGGTGACCTTCCACCCCAGGGCCGAAGAGGTCAGTCCCCAAAAAGGGAACATCCGCCAACTTGTGCTGGGTATCCGAGGTAAAAGTGGATATCCTCAGCCAAGCCCGACGACGCATGGCCACTGCGGCCGCCACCGACCTGGCACATGAGTCCCCAAAGTCCAAAGCAGTCTGGAGCTGCTGTTTGGCCACTGCCCTGGTCCCGCACCTGCCTGACCATAGTCCGCAGATCCACGGGAAGATGAGGGACAACCTCATCCAGGGAGCCCAACAGGGCATGTGAAAAATGTGCCATGAGGACGGCCGAACTGGCCTGACGAAGGCCGAGAGAGGACGCAGAATAGACTTTTCGCCCGGCATAATCCAATTTCTTGGATTCCTTGTCGGGAGGTTTGTCCACATCCCTGGCGTTCCCGGCACACCGGAAAACGCTGTCGGTAACCAACCCCTCCGCAGAGGGGTGTTCAAAACTGGACAGGGAACCGGTGGGACCGTGATACTTCCTGGCCATCCCTGGCCAAGGCGAGGGCAGGAAGCAGGGCGCTGCTAAAGCTCCAAGGCCGACCCACTATGGCCTCGCCACCGGAAAGGCCTGGAGAATCCTCGGTCCAGAATCTCCGTGAGGGATACCTGGCCTGCTTAGAACGGGTTCAGCTTCATCTCAGTGGACTCTGAGATGAGCCGAGGAACCCTAAGAAGGACGAGGCTATCGCCCACTGACTGTCCTCCCGAGGACTCCAAGTCGAATCGCTTGGAGAAAAGGAGGAATCATCCCCGGACTCTGAAGAGTCCTCAAGAGCTGCTCGGCCTGAACCACCCTCCACCTGCCGAGGTTTATCGGGAGTGAGGGTGACAGACAGCCTATGGGCAAACCCAAAGCCGACCGAGAATTTTGGTCGGAGCCCCAACTAATGGCTGTGGAGGCGGAGGTTCCACCAGAATCGGTGGGGCAGCTGGAATTGGCCGAACAACCGGCCTGGGAACAGGCTCCTCGGCTACAACGAGGGGTTGTTTCGGCCGCCTTGACAGCCACTTAATGGTCGGGGAAGACGACTGGGTCGGCTTATTCCCGGTCAAAAGGAGCTGTTGCCACATGAGTTCCTCATACCTCTGACGCAACTTGCGCCGAAGCCTCCCCTCGTCCGAGGAGGAGGAAGAGCGGTGGCGCCGCTTGCCGCGGTGCAGAGACAGAGACCGCCTATGACGGCGGGATCGGCTGGACCACGAGGATGTCCGAGACCGAGACAGAGAGTCTCAACTAGGCCGAGGATGGCGAGGAGAAGTGTCGGAAATCCGCACTCCCCTCGGCTCGGACGATCCCACCGAAGGCTCCGGAACCGGAGGCACAGACGAGCCGACGGGATCCTCAACTCCCACCGGGGAACCGGGAGAGGGATTCAGCTTCCAGTCGACAACCCGCCTAACGGATCGTGAAAATCTCGACCCCGCGCGGGAGTCTCGTCCAACTGGCCTGACGGGACACCGTGAAGCCAGTGGCCGAAGCTGAGGGGTCGACCGAAGTCGACTGTCAACAAGAAGGGGAAGGGGATCTTTCCCGCTCCCAAGAGCGTCGACGGTGAGACTTACTTTTGCTCTTTTTGGACCTGGAAAGGGTCCAGAAGAAGTTGGACCCTCACCTTTCGTCGAGAGGGTCAGACAAAGCTCCTTGAAAGAAGCCGAGTACGAGGCACCGAGAGAGAGCGGGACAAATGCCGCAGCCAAGGTAGAAGCGGCCCGCGCCGCCTACTCTTCGAGGGCGATCATCTGCTCGAGCTGATCCGCCGAGCCACGCCGGACACTGCCAACCGGGCTTTTTAGATTTAACCGGTGGAATTTTTCTGGGCGCCTAGTTGTAATCGCGGCATGGTCTTCCAGGACGTAGGGTCAAAAGGACGAGCACAAGTCGCAGGCCTGCGGGTCGTGCTCAAGGCCCAAGCAGTAGACGCACGTGGAGTGCGGATCCGTCCTAGACATCTTCTGCCCACAAGGGCACCTCCGGAAACTGGGAGTCGATTTGTCCATCGCAGCCGCGAGGAAAAGAAGACCGAAGTCTTTTTAACAAAAACTTTTTGATTTCGAACTTTTGAAGAATTAGGAACCAGTCTTATACGCAGAGCGTTAAGGAGGGAACCTGAGCTTCCAAGCGGTAAGGAAGATCTGACGTCATGGGGCGGAGCCGAGAGTTTTACCACCCGGGTGGGTGGGAAGAGCCAGCTTGAAGACCTTCCAGCAAGATTTAAAGCGGCAAGGAACCTGCCAATAAGTGTGGATGAACAACATATCCATGTCCCTAGAAATTACCAATTACAGGAAAATCCATGGCCTTAGCCTGGGTATCCTGTGAGAGGCTAGTACATCTGAGCCAAGCCATTCTCCAAACAGCCACAGATGTAGCCATGACTCTTGATGATGCATCATTGGAGTCCACAGCAGCATGAAACTGTACTTTCGATGCCTCAATCCCATCTGCAGCCACCTGCTCCAGCTCCTTGGCAAGCTGGGTGGGAGCCTGTTTAGCCAGTGCAAGTACAGTGTCCCACCTGGACTTCTGGTACCTGGCTGTATAGGCCATATAGTTAGCCTGCCTGAATCCCAAAGATGCTGCCATGTATTGTTTCTTTGCCATGGCATTGATGGAGTCCTTGTCACGGGGTGTGTGATGCCAAGGGAATGTTTCCTTTATCACAAGCAGCAGCCTGTACAACCCTAACATGGCTGCATTGCTGAAAAAGGAACTCCGTGTCTGAGCCTGAGAGAGTGTACCTTTGTCCATTCGTCTGTCCACAGGAGGTATAGAATTAGGAGACTTAAGAATTTTTTGTGTCCGTTTCCCAAAGGATTTGTGGAGGGGAACAGACAGTCTCCTGAGCTCTGGGATATCCATCATCTCAACATAATCAGGCTCTTCCTGATCCTCTACTGCTTCCTCCACAGGAAGCTGGAGGGTATCAGCCACCTTTCTGTAGAACATGTAGTGTGAAGGGGACTCAGAAAGCCTAGGAGGAGAAACACCTGAAGGTCTGTCTGGGGAGATGTCCAGGTCAGTAGGTACATCCAGACTTTCACCATCATCGTAATCATCCTCATACTCTCCCTCCTCCTCAAACTCAGATTCATAAAATTCCTCCAAAGTATAATCCGGAACAGGGGGAACCAACCAAACTGAGCCCCTGCCAGATGGTGCCGGTTCGGTCGGAACCGAACTAAGCGATTGCACAATCCTAATCACCTTGGCTATCTCATCGACGGTTGGAGTATGAGATTCTTGGCCCAAACCAGTCGATTTGTCTTTTCTTTTTCCTTTTGTTGGAACCGACTCCTCGGAATCTGCTCTCCTTTTGCCCAAAGTAGTATCGCCCTGGTCAGAGGGCACTCCTCCTGGTTTGGTCGGAACCGAACCAGGCTGGCCATCCGGGTCAGCGGACTTCTCGGCCTCCCTTTCCCAGGGTAGATTTGGGAAAATTCTTGCAAATTTGGCAGTCTGAATCAAGGTGGTCAAACACCAGACAATAAACACAGGTGGTGTGGGGATCAGCCTTAGCAAAGACCTCCCCACACACACTGCAGTGTTGAAACCCAGTGGGCCCAGTTTTTTTCTTGGGTTTCTCAGACATGGCCAACCTAATCAAACATACCCTTTTTTCAACAATCCGCCAGACAAGAATCCCCTATCGGTTTCTGACCGCATCACGGGTCTTGGAAAAAAACGTAATTAAATCCATTTTTTTTAGAACTGATACGGACTGGTAACCACACTCAAGTAAAGCACAAGTTTTTTTTACCTCAAATTGATCGGTTCAGCGGAACCGATCCACAGATTACAAGTTCTACACAGAAAACAGAACAAAAACCTATCTAGTACTCACGGTACCACAGACAGAGACTTGAACAGACTATGCGGAAACAACAATTAGGTAGAAACTGACCGAAAACAGACACTTCAACCAACTTTTGAACCGAGCAGCAGGAGAAATCTCCAGAGCGACTGTTCAGTGAGGCGGAGTAAAGAATCTGACGGTTGCACTTTAAACAGCAGATAGGGGCTTCAACCGAACTTGTGATGAACGTTTTATGCAAGGCATAGAAATGTTAACCCTTTGTTCTCCAGGGCAGTTGAAAGGCAGGACCTAACTGCAATAGTCAGAATACAGCAAGACTTCATGTTGTTTGAAAGAGATCGATAGTTTGAGACAACCTCTTTACAGCCTGCTTCACTGACTGGTCTAACCATAGCTACCTTCTAGGACTGGGGAAATACCCCATGACAAGGAAATACAGGTTACTCACCTGTAACAGTAGTTCTAGGAGCGGTATATGTTGTTCACCCACACTGTTTGGCATGTCTTTTCCTTTAAGAATCTTGCCAGAAGGTCTTTAAGCTGGCTCCTCGGCTCCATCCCATGAAGTCAGATCTTGCCCACTGGAAGCTCAGGTTGTGCGTCTAAGCCGGGGAGGTTGGGTGGCTTCGTGTGGATGAACATATACCACTCCTAGAAGAAAAAATTACTCACCTTAGTAATTCGGTTACTTCTCCGTGATACTCAGGTATTCATAACTTTCTGCAGTAAGCCTGAAGGGTTGAACTGCCCGGAGAGATGAAACATATGCAAATGATGGAACCATCTGCACGTGACAACTTTTCAAATGCTTCCCTATAGTAACTGTCAATGTTCTAAACCCCTTCAGATTTCCTAGGAACCTGAATAGACAAATGCTAAAGTAAAAATTTTTAAATTATTCGAAAGAGATAATTAAAAGGTTGACCCCAACTGAAATAGGGGACAGCTCCAAATGGAGCCAAGAACACCAAAACACTCTTAAGAGTTAAAATGTCAGAAAAACTAAGGGTTTAAGACCCAAAAACCTGTTTTACTAATTGGACTACTATGACAGGATGCCTGCACAAATTGCGATGTACCCTTTTACGGTAGCGCAGCATGCGGAGTGCAGAGGCTGAGTTCTGGAAGGGGAGGAGGGAGGGAAATTATGAATACCTGAGTATCACTGAGAAGAAACAGAATTACTAAGGTGAGTAATTTTTTCTTCTAACTCCAGTAATACTCAGGTATTCATAACTTTCTGCAGACTACAAAGCAGTACCACAGGAGGCGGGCACAGAACACTTATTTAGGGAACAGACTCTGCAGGACTGCTGTGCCAAACCTAACATCACTTCTAGACTGGATATCTAAACTGTAATGCTTAGTAAAGGTGAGTACTGTCTTCCAGGTAGCTGCTTTACAGATGTCAACCAGTGGGACATCCCTTACAGCTGCCAAGGTGGCAGCTGTTCCTCTGACAGAATGTGCCCTCAACCCTGTTGGGGGCTCCCAACCAGCCTTTATAATGACCTTTTCCCACATCCCCATAGGTCAGAAAAGTACAGTTGTGTAAGAACTTAACGCAACAGTAGATCTTGAAGAGGCTCTTGCGGTAGAGTGATACATATAAGACAGGTAGCCGGCTGGCGAACCTGGAAAAATTTCTAGCTAGCAGTCCCTGGCGAGGACTGCCCCCACGTCAGGTGACCGGGCGCCCCGCGACGCGGTATAAAGGTGGTCCCAGACGCCCGCCCTTCCAGTTCTTTCCGCCGCGTCCGATGAAAGAGAAGCAGATGTTTCATTCCGGAAAAAGAGCTGAAAAAATCTAGGGGATGGAGGGGATGGTTATTTTATGCAAGAGCCTCTCTCGAAGATCTACTGTTACGGTAAGTTCTTACGTAACTGTACTATCTTACTTCAAGAGGGCTCTTGCAGTAGGTAATTACATATAGGACTGAATCCTAAGCAGTCTGGAACAAATAAAAGGCACCAGGAGCAGGAAACTACTCCTGAAAGTAGCATTAGCTTTGCAGGCCTCAAGATAGGAGACCTTGCAAAACAGCTAGCCCGAAGCCTGCTCTACGGCAAGAGGCAATGTCCAAACTGTAGTGTTTCGTAAAGGTATGGACGGAAGTCCAAGTGGTGGCAGCGCATATGTCTGCCGCAGACACATTCTTGAAACAAACTGCAGAGGCCGCTACTCCTCGTATGGAGTGACCTCTGACCAGACCCAGAAGGGTCTTCTTGTACTTATCATAACAGAAAGTGATGCAATGAGCTAACCACTTCGATAGGCATTGCTTGGAGACAGCATTGCCTTCCCTTTTGTGAGCAAAAGAGATGAACAACTGGTCAGTCTTTCTGAGATCCTTCGTCCTGTCGGTGTAGTATCTCAGAATCCGATGAGCATCCATGGTATGGAGTAAATATTCTCCTTGGTTGGAGTACTGCGTGAAAAAGGCAGGTAACTCTATAGACTGATTTAAGGTAGACTCTGCTACCACTTTAGGCAGAAACTTAGGGTTTGTGCGAAGAGTCACTCGTTCTTTGTGGAAAATCAGGTATGGGATTTTACACATAAGGGCCTGGAGCTCGGAAATTCTTCGAGCGGAGGTAATGGCCACCAAGAAGAGCGTCTTCCACGAAAGAAACTTCAAATCTGCGGTGGCCGCAGGTTCAAAGGGAGGAAGGGTAAGTTTCTCGAGAACAAAGTTCAAGTCCCAAGGGGGAGCAGGAGTCCGGAAGGGGGGCCTCAGATGGAGGACCCCTCTAAGAAAAGTCTTAGAGACCTCTAATTGAGCAAATGCTTTATCTGCGAGAGGAACATGGTACGCTGAAATAGCAGCCATGTGCACTTTCAAGGAGGAATGACTGGGACCCAGGTCAAAGAGGTGACGTAAATATTCCAGCAGAACGGCCACTGAACAAGAGAAAGGCTCCACGTTCCTAGAGGCGGCCCAAATAGAAAATCTCTTCCATTTCATGGCATAAGTGGACCTAGTGGAGGGTTTCCTAGCCTCCACCAGAATCTCCGCCACCTCTGGAGAGACACCAAAGCGGGACTGAGCTAGGTCTGCAGGAGCCATGCATGAAGTTGTAGGGACTTGAGTCCCGGATGGACCAGGGTCCCCTGATCCTGGGTCAGCAAACCTCGAGATAAAGGAAGAGGAGGAACCTCTGAGTACTGTTGTAAAAGAGAGAACCAGATTTGCCTGGGCCAGAAAGAAGCGATCAGAATCATTCTCACTCCTTCTGTTGATAGTTTCTGCAACACACGAGGGACCAGAGGAATTGGGGGAAAAGCATAGATGAATCTGCCCTTCCAGCTTAGAGACAGAGCGTCATTCCAGAAAGCGTCTCGCTCTGGAACGAGCGAGCAAAAGTTGGGAAGTTTTGTGTTTTGGGAAGAGGCGAACAGGTCTATCTGTGGAGTCCCCCAAAGGTGGAAGATGTGATTTAGCACCATTTGGTCCAACTCCCACTCGTGTGGCAGGGCAGAGGAGCAACTTAGCTTATCTGCCAGAGTATTGTCGACTCCTGGAACATGAATCGCTGTGAGGTGAAGGTTGTGCTGAGTTGCCCAGTCCCAAACCCTCATTGCTTCCCTGCATAGAGGGTAGGATCAAGCTCCTCCCTGCTTGTTGATGTACCACACCACGCACATGTTGTCCGTCTGGACGGCTAGGTGACTGGGAAGAATGTATTGGTGAAGAGCTTGGAGAGCATA
Source organism: Neoceratodus forsteri (assembly GCA_016271365.2). Classification (NCBI taxonomy): domain Eukaryota; kingdom Metazoa; phylum Chordata; order Ceratodontiformes; family Ceratodontidae; genus Neoceratodus; species Neoceratodus forsteri. The sequence goes on along the minus strand of CM028137.1, from coordinate 819,547,589 downwards.
CAGTACTGCTCGAAGCTCGATCATACTGATGTGGAGAGCTGGCTCCAATCTGGACCATAATCCCTGGGTTCGGTGTGGACCTAGATGGGCTCCCCAACCTTCGCCTGATGCGTCTGTGGTCAGAGTCTGGGAGGGGGGAAGATGACAGAAGGGGACCCCCCGAAATAGGTTCTCTCGAACCATCCACCACTGCAAGTCTCTTGCCATCGGCGAGGAGATCAGAACTAGATGATCTAGGTCGTCTACAAGTTGATCCCACTGGGAGCGAAGAGTCCACTGAGAGATCCTCATGTGGAGCCGAGCGCGTGAAACTGTCGGGATGGCGGCCATGAGCCCCAAGAGACGGAGAACCGACCTCACCGGAACCTTCCTGCGTTCTGATAGCAGGGAAATCTGTGACTGAAGAGAGGCCGCCCTGTCCGGAGGCAGGAAGGCCTTGCTCACCGTCGTATCGAGGACAGCCCCAATAAACTGTAGTCTCTGGGAGGGATCCAGATGAGACTTGGAATGGTTGATGGTAATACCTAGGCAAGTGAAAACCTGCTGGGTGAGGGAGAGAAAATGCAGGAGTTTCTCCCTGGATGAGGCCGACAGGAGCCAGTCGTCCAGGTAAGGAAACACTTGAACTCCCATCGTATGCAGGTGGGCCGCTACCACGGCCAGGCATCTGGTAAAAACTCAGGGTGCCGAGGAAAGACCAAACAGGAGTGCCCGGAACTGATAATGGCCTCCCTGGAAAGCAAACCGAAGGTATTTGCGATGACAGGGGCGAATGGGGATGTGCAGATATGCATCCTGCATATCCAGCGCACAAAGCCATTGACCCGGCCAAAGGAAGGGCAGAAGGGTCTGTAGGGAGAGCATCCTGAACCTTTTGTATTCCACGTAAAGGTTCAAAGAGCTGATATCAAGAATGGGTCTGAGATCTCCCAACTTCTTTGGGACCAGGAAGAAATGAGAATAGTAACCCGTTCCTTGCAGATGAGGAGGAACGGGTTCTATGGCCTGCTTCGTGAGGACAGCAGAGATTTCTTCCCAGACCAAAGGAAGATGGTCCCTTGCATAGGACGACTTCAGAGGGGGGTGGTGGGGTGGTTTCTGTAGAAACTCCATAGAGTACCCTTCCGCTATAATCTGAAGCACCCATGAATCCGTTGTTATCCTCTCCCAACCCGGAAGGTGGAGGGAGAACCTCCCTCCTACCGGTTCCTCCGGTGTGTCCGGAGGCGGTGGGAGAGGAGGAGTCAGGTGGTGTGGGGAGGCGCCGCAGCTGGGGCCCCGCTTTTTTTTGGGCGGGGGCCGGCAGCTGGGGCCCGATGTTTAATGGCCATCTTAGGGGTTTTCGCTTATGGCCGATCATGCCTGCTAAAAGGACGGCGCCAGGCGGATGGGGACGGTACATGGAATCTACAGATTTCAGAGCCGTCTCTTCCTGCAAGTCGGTGATGATGTCCTTGACATCACCACCGAAAAGCACCGAACCCCTGAAAGGTGCTTCCTGGATCGCTGACTGCACCTCCAGGACCAAACCTGACACGCGGAGCCAGGCATGACGCCCAAGACTCACGGCGAAAGCGGAGCTCCGCCTGGCAGTGTCCACTGCATCGTATGTCGTCCGCAGAATGTGACGACTGGCCGAACGAGCAGAACGGACTAAGTCAGCTAACTCCTGCTTGACTTGAGAGTCAGGTAAGGAGTCAATCTTAGATTCCGCCTGGGTAAGGATGGCCTTCTGGTAATCCCCCATATGAGCAACATAATTCAGGGCCCGAATTAGCTTAGCAGAAGACACCAAGAGAAAGGACTGCTGTGTGACTGAACTTCTCTGCTGGGACTAAAGTAGAAGAACTTTTGCATTGGACCTTTAATTTAGGGTAAAAAACTAACATACAAAACAAAAACCAAAAAAAAGTGTGTGTTTGGGTTAACTGAACTGAATGGGTAACTGAAAAGTCATCTAGGTGTAAATCTCAGGTGACTGAAAGGACTTAACTGCTGTGAGGTTTAAATTACTCGTAGAAAGATCTGGTAAGTAGGGGGATTGGCTTAGCTAGAAGGAAGCTACATTTAAAGACTGCCTTAGAAAGATTCTGCTAATAGCTTGGCAGAAGACACCAAGATAAAGGACTGCCGTGAGACTGAACTTCTCTGCTGGGACTAAAGTAGAAGAACTTTTGCATTTGGACCTTTAATTTAGGGTAAAAAACTAACATACAAAACAAAAACAAAAAAAAGTGTGTGTTTGGGTTAACTCAATAGTTCTCAGACTTTGTCACAGTGAGCCTCCCCAAATCCATGGAAAAGATTTTGAGCCTCCCCAAAAAACTGAAATAATCTTGGGCCTCCCCAAGGAAAAATAACGTACTGTACTTTGCGCAGTACACCACAAATAAATTTAAACCCCTATGAGTACTTGGCTCACATTTAGTTCTTCGTCTTATACTGACTTAGAACTTTTGAAAAGTGCTCCTGTGCTCAAGGTGTTATCTGAATAACAAATAAATATTATTATTCAGCTTATTGTAATCCCCCACAGGCCAACCTACTTGCTCTGCTATTTTAGTTCTTGAACCATTGTTACCCCTTGTTGCAGTACTTCATGTGTCAGACTACTCCTCTGTTTCTTCTCTATATGAAATAACCTTCCTACATACTTTGCCTCTCCTCTCCTTCTCTGCTCCTAAGTAACATCTTGGGATTACGTTTCTCCTTTCTGCTATTGCTCTTAGCACTTCTATGCTCAACCCTTGTATTTGGGTTGTTCTGCATAAGTTTACAAATTGATCAATTACCACCACTCATTATTAATTTATTGTTCATATTTGTTGCACTATTATTCATTGTATATTTCTTTATTGTTTTGCAGTTAACTTTTGAAATGTATTCACTCCCTACCCTTCCCGGTACACCTGAAATGAGCCTTGGCTCATTCTACCTTCCTTGTCACCTATTAGTAAATACACATAAAAATTAACCTACTATTATCCTCTTTCAGTTTGCTTCATCTCTTCACACAAAATACATAAAACCCAAAATTTAAATACAGTGCCTTTTCAGACTTGCTTGAGCCTCCCCTTGAACAGGTTGGAGCCTCCCCAAGGAGGCTGGCCTCACTATTTGAGAACCCCTGGAACTGAACTGAATGGGTAACTGAAAAGTCATCTAGGTGTAAATCTCAGGTGACTGAAAGGACTTAACTGCTGTGAGTTTTAAATTACTTGTAGAAAGATCTGGTAAGTAGGGGAGTGGCTTAGCTAGAAGGAAGCTACATTTAAAGACTGCCTTAGAAAGATTCTGCTAATAGCTTGGCAGAAGACACCAAGAGAAAGGACTGCTGTGTGACTGAACTTCTCTGCTGGGACTATATTGCCCTCCTTCCCTCCCCACCCAAAGCTAGTTCTATTTTTATAGGCACAAGATTTGACTGACAACAGGAACTTCCTGTTTAGGGGCAGGAAGTGAGTGATCACAGAACCACCAAGGACCCACCATCCTAGAAGGGCAAGAGTAGCTCTCCGGCCCCCTCTAGCTGCTGAGGTCTGCCTCTGAACAAGTAAGTGGTCTACTGAGAAATATAGGATATTCTTGTCTCAGAACAGGACAATCAGGGCTTAAAGGGCACACAGGCAGAAAGTAAGGAGAGAGAGAAAACAGACGAAAGAGTAAGGATTGCAAACAGTTAAGGGGTCAGAAATAAGACGATTGGAGTGGTGCAGTGCAGTGGCTGTGAGCAGCAGTCTCGGGAGATGTTCTGAGGATGCGGTGTTGTCCCATCTGCAGGCACCTCTCTGGGCTGAGGGAGGAGGTTGCTCATCTCCAGGCTGAGTTGGCCAGGATTTGTGGGACCTCCTCTTCCATCCAGGGACCACCAGTGCCACTGCCGCTGCCTCAGAGGTTGCCAAGAAAGAGGAGCGTGACAGTTGGCCAGGGAGGGTGAGGGTGGTGAAACAGAGGCACATCCCTCCAGTTGTACCTCTCCACACCCTATGCCATTCTGGCAAAGTGTGGTTCCTCTATGGAGGCACCTACAGTGGAGACCAAGGAGGATGCTGGGAACCTCCATAAAGGAGACCCATAGGAGGGTGGCAGGGGACCCCTGCAGGGAGGAAACAACCTGGTGGGGGACCCATTGTTAGGAAGGTAGAACTGGCAAGGAAGGGAAGAGGGAGGGCAGGCTCTGCCTGCGCCATGGCTTGAGGGACAGGGAGCCGAATCCTCAGGATTGCCAGAGCAGCTGCACAGGAGGGAGCTGGATGTCATTGTCCACCTAGGGACAAATGACCTGGCTAAGAAAGGGATTAGAGAAGTGCAGAAGAGTTTGTGGAATTGGGAGGGCCTTAGTCAATAGCACGACGGTAACCTTCTCGGAGGTGCTACCCATCTATGGCATAGGAGAGGCTAGGATGTTCCGTACTCATGGGATTCAATCAGTGGTTGAAAACTGTGTGGAGCTCAGGGATTTGGCTTCATTGGGGACTGGGGGTCCACCTGGAGTGATGCACGCCTATACTGGCATCATGGGCTGCATCTGTCCGGGAGGGGAACCAGGATCCTAGGTGATAGGTTTAAATGCTTCATTGGCAAGCTTTTAAACTAGCCAAGGGGGGAGGCACTGGAAAGGAGCAGGAAAATCCTAGCCCCCAAACAATCACGGTAGTAAGTGTGGCAAACACCAACATGGAGGTGTCGATAGGGAGAAGGGCAGGGGTAAATGGAGAAAGTGACAAAGGCAAGAAGGACAGAGATGGGGCAAAAGGGGGTAAGGCCATCAGGAAATGGAGGGTAATGAGTACCAATGCCCGTAGTCTGGGCAACAAGCTCCCTGAGCTGGTGGCCTTAATGGAAGAGGGATGCCTGATATCGTGAGCAGTCACAGAAACATGGTACACAGAGAACCATGACTGGGATGTTAACATACCAGGGTACATAACCTACAGGAGAGACAGGCAGGGGAGAAGAGGGGAGGAGTAGCTCTATGTAAAGGAAGGGATAAAAGCAACTGAACAAAAGAGTAAACAGGGAGGAGAGGAGGCACTGTGGGTCACCTTGGAGACTGGAAAGGGCACCACAATCCGCACAGGGGTTGTGTATAGACCCCATGTCAGGGGGAAGGAATGGACAAGGATATGATGGAAGGCATTCTTAGAATGGCAGAGAAAGGGGAGATACTGTTGATGGGAGACCTGAATATGCCAGATGTTAACTGGAGCACATTTGCTGCAGCCACATCCAAGAGCAGGGCCATTCTTGATGCCCACAGGTGGCAGGCATTAGACAGCTAGTTTCGAACCCACTCGTGAGGGAGCAATCTTAGACCCTCGTACTCTCAAACGGGGCAGGAGAGGATCTCAGATCTAGAAGTAGGTTGCCATCTGGGGACAAGTGACCATCAAACAGTGTGGTTCACGTTAAACTCAGCTACAGAGTCAAGCCATACAAAAGTGAGGGTACTGGACTTTAGGAGGGCTGACTTTGGCAAGATGGAAGAGTGCCTCAGAAAAGCACTAGCAAACAGGCTAGAAGGAGGTGTGGAGCAACAATGGGAATTATCAAACTGCCATCACAGACGAACAAGCTCTTTGTGAAGCAAATAAATCAAAACGAAAGAAAGCCACTATGGTTCTCAGAGAGGTGGCTGTGAAAGTCAGGAAGAAAAGATAGCATTCCGGAAGTATAAGGAACACAGAAGGAGCAGGACAGAGAGCTGTACCAGTTAAGGCAGAAAGAAGCAGGAGGGAAGTCAGAATAGCAAAGGCCCAAACTGAGGAAAAGATAGCCAACCTCAGTTAAGAAGGGGATAAAACCTTTATAGGTACATCAGCGTATGAGAAAGACAAAGGAGGATAGTGAGGCTGAATAGAATGAACGGTGGGTGGGCAGAGGGGACAGTGAAAAGCAGGAATACTGAATGAATATTTCTGCTCAGTATTCACAAAAGAGGAGGAAGTGCCTAATCCAATTAACAGAAGCACTCTTGATAGGGGGTCGATCCCAGTCCTTTCACAGAAGAAAGCGCTTGCAAGAACTCCCTAAAACTGAAGGTGGACAAAGCAATGGGTCCTGATGGAATTCAACCCAGAATTCTAAAAGAATTAAGGAAGGAACTAGTGAAACCACTGGCTACTCTTTTAATAAATCATGGGAGGATGGTGTGGTACCCGAGGACTGAGGAAGGCGGATGTGATTCCCCTTCACAAAAGTGGGACCAAGACAGAGGCAGGAAACTACAGACCTGTCAGTCTGACCTCTGTGGTAGGGAAAGTGATGGAGTCACTTGAAGGAAAGAATAGTTGAGTACCTAGAGGTCAGTGGAGCACAGGATCCAAGGCATGGGTTCACAGCAAAGGTCATGTCAGACCAATCTAAAGATTTCTTTGACTGGGTGACCAAAGTAGTAGACCAGGGAGGGCTGTGGACATGGCCTACCTAGACTTTAGCAAGGCATTTGACACAGTCCCACACAAAAGATTGATAGTCAACTAACCAGCCTGGGAGTGGGTCCCAGGGTGGTAGCCTGGTAAAACATTAGCTGGACAACAGGACACAGAAGGTAATTGTAATGGAGTCCACTCTGAAGAAAGGGCGGTTACTAGTGGGGCACCGCAGGGTTCAGTATTGGGTCCAGTCCTTTTAATGTCTTCATCAGTGACATTGCAGAGGACTGAAGGAAAAGTATGCCTTTTGCAGATGACACAAAGATCTGCAACAGGGTTGATACACAAGGAGGGCGGAAAGGATGAAAAGGGACTTAGCAAGGTTGGAGGAATGGTCTGACGTATGGCAGCTAGGATTCAATGCAAAAAAAAGCGCAAAATAATGCACCTGGGAAACAAGAACCCAGGGGAAGAATACACAATGGATGGGGAGGTAGTAACAAAACAGGAAAGGGACCTGGGGGTAATCATATCAGATGACCTTAAGGTTAGCAAGCAATGTGAGAAGGCAGTAGGGAGGGCCGGGGTATACTGGGATGTATAGGGAGAGGCATCAGCAGCAGAAAACAGGAAGTTGTTATCCTCTGTACAGACAGTTGGTGAGACCCCATCTGAATACTGTGTCCAGTTCTGGAGACTCCATCTCCGCAAGGACATAGACAGGATAGAGGCAGTCCAGAGGAGGGCAACTAAATGGTGCAGGGTCTGCAAGACAAGTCGTATGAGGAGAGACTAAAGGAGCTTAATATGTATACCCTGAGGAAAGAAGGGAGGGGGACATGATAGAAACTTTCAAGTACCTCAAGGAATCAACAAAGTCCAAGAGGGTAGCATCTTTCAGAAAGAGAGACTTGCAAGAACAAGGGGACACAATTTAAAGATAGGAGGGCGTTCAGGGCAATGTGAGGAAATACAGGTTACTCACCTGTAACAGGAGTTCTAGGAATGGTATATGTTGTTCATCCACACTCATTGGCAGTATCCTTGCCGCTTAAATCTTGCCGGAAGGTCTTCGCTTGCTCCTCCCACCCACCCGGTGGTATACCTCGGCCCGCCCCATGACGCCAGATCTGCCCGCTGGAAGCCCAGGTTGGCGTCAAGCCGGGAGGTCGGTGGTCGTGGATGAACAACATATACCATTCCTAGAACTCCTGTTACAGGTGAGTAACCTGTATTTCTAGGGACATGGATATGTTGTTCATCCACACTCATTGGCAGACTCCTAGCAGTTCTCCGGGAGGAGGAGGCAAGACGACACCCCATATACTTACTTGGGAAAGAGAGACTGGAGAACGAGGCCCCAAAACCAGCATCCCGGCGTGACTCAAGGTCGATGTGTAGTGGGTAATGAAGGTGTTTGCTGACTTCCAGGTAGCAGCCCTGCAGATTTCCTGGATAGGGACGCCCTGGAAGCAGCCACCGTTGCAGCAGTATGGCGGGTAGAATGAGCTCTTATCCTCTGGGAGGCTCCATGCCCGCCAACTTATAGCAGAGATCTATGCAGAGGTTACCCACCTGCTTATCGTCCGCTTGGCTGCAGGTCTGCCAGATGCGGCTTCAGCGTAGGTGACAAACAGCTGGCGAACCTCTCCTCGAATTTCAGCCGTGCGCCCTTATAATAAGCGCGCCCTCTAGGGTCCAGAGTATGGAGCCTATATTCGGCCTCCGAGGTGATTGGGGTAGAACACCGCAGAGTCAACACCTGGTTAAGGTGAAACTCCACACCACCTTCGAAGGAATTCTCGGTGGGGCGAGGACAACCTTGTCCCTGTGGAAGACCAGGTAAGGAGACTGCATGGAAAGCGCCTGAGCCTCCCATCCTTCTGGCTGACTTGATAGCCACCAAGAAGGCGGTCTCCACGACAGGTGAGAGAGCACACCTGCATAGGTTCGAATGGTTTGCCCATGAGCTTTGCCAGTACCAGCAGTAGATCCCACGGAGGTGGGGGTTCCCTCACTGAGGGAAATGTGATCAAGGCCTTGAAAAAGCGCCAGACCACCTTCTCCTGCGCCACCGACTGCTTCCGCCCGCGACCGTAAGCAGAGATGGCTGCCAGGTGCACCCTTAGGTCGCCGACCAAGCCCTTGACTAGAAAGGGACCATAAATAGTCCAAGATGCTTGCCATGAACAGGAGGAAGGGTCCAAGCCCTGTTTCACACCAAATGGAAAACCTTTCCATTTGAAGGCATAGCATTTTCTGGTCGACTCACGGACGCCTCAACTACATTGAGGACCTCGGCGAAAGACCCAAAGCCTGGAACCTAGCCCAGGAACCAGGCCGCCAGGTGCAGGGATTGAAGGTCCGGATGGAACACCTTCCCCTGATTGACTGAGAGCAGGTCCGGGCGAGCTGGAAGCTGCCGCGAGTCCTGGAGCGAGACTGAGGAGATCTGGGTACCAGAACTGGCAGGCCAGTCTGGGGCTATCAGAATCACCCGCGCCTTGTCCCTCCTCGCCTTGAGAAGCACCTTGTGGATCAAGGAAATGGGGAAAGGCGAAAGAGGCTGGGGTCCATTGCCTCGAGAAGGCATCCCCTGCAGCGAGCCCTGCTGAGGGGCGGCATGAAACAGACTCAGCTTCGCTTCCATGGAGGCAAACAGGTCCACCTGAGGTGTGCCCCAAAGGGAGAACAGATGCTGTACCACTCGCAGGAGAGACCACTGTGGATGCAGCCCTATCCGCCCAGGGCATCGGCCAGGGTGTTGAGGCCCTGCCACGTGAATGGCTAGGAGATCCGCCTCCAGGCTGCGCACGAGTGACCAAATGCGGAGAGCTCCTTGCATAGAAGCATGGAGCTCGGCCCCGCCTGGGCGGTTTAGATAGTACATGGTCGTGGGTATTGTCCGCCTGACTCGGACCACTTGACCCCGGAGGAACGGAGCAAAGGCGGTGAGAGCTAGGCGGACCGCCTCGAGCTCCAGCAGGTTGATGTGGCATCGACTCCCGGGACCAGAGGCCATGAGCCCGGTGTTCCCAGATGGGCACCCCAACCCATCAGAGAGGCATCGGTCGACAGAGAGACCGCCGTGCCGGGCGGACGAACGGGATGCCCTCCTGCAAATGATCTGGAACGGTCCACCACTGGAGAGCTGCCCACATCCCTGTGTCACCGGCTACAAGCTGGTCCAAGGGATCGCAGCGGTGACCACTGGCTGGCCAGTCCCACTGAAGGGGACGATGTTCCAGCGGGCCCAACGGACCACGCTGGTACAGGCCGCCATGAGACCCAGGAGGCGCAGGAAGTCCCGGAGGAGCAATTGCCCAACCAGAAATGATCGGGCAAAGGAGGAAAGAACCTCGGCCCTGTCCGCGGGAGCCAGCGCTTGGCTCAAGAGAGTCGAGGCATGCCCATGAATAAAATCACCTGCTTCGCCTCGAGTCCGACTTGGCCTCGCTGATAAGGAGGCCCAGTTGAGAGCAGACCTGAGGGCCAGATCTCTGACCACCCGCCTCCTTCCTGGAGGGAGCTGCATCAGCCAGTCGCCCAGGTAAGGGTACACCCGACCCTCGGCTGCAAGGGGAATGCTGTCACCACTGCCATGCATTTGGTGAAGACCCTGAGCTGGAGACAAGTCAAGGGCATGGCTTGAATCAAGAGAGATCCTTCCGCCGAAGCGACGGAATTCTGGTGAGACGGACGGATAGGACGTGAAAAACGGCCCTGCAAGTCCAGAGAGCAGAACCACACGCTGCTCCAAGGATGGTATTATCTGAGCCAGAGTGACCATCCTGAAGGTTCGAGACCTTAGGAACTTGTTTAGGTCGTAGGTCGAGAATGGGGCGCCAGCCCCCGTCTGCTTCGGAACCAGGAAGTACCTGGACACAAACCCTGGGTCTGAAAGAGGGTCCACCACCTCTCTTACCACCTCCTTCTGGAGGAGAGCGATGGCCTCGACGAGCCGCCAGTGAGGCTGGGGATCCAAGGCTCTCGAGGGGCGACGTGCCTGAAGGGTGGTGCCTGCTCAATTCCAGAGGCAGGCCTCTTCCCACCACTCTCAAGACCCACCTGTCCGTGGTAACAGCGGACCAGGCGGAACGGAAGTGCCGGAGCGCCTCTCTCAATGGGACCTAGGGATAGGGCAGGACGGGATGGGGGCGACACCCTCAGCCCGCACACTGGGCAGGCTTGGAGGAGGGACCGCCGAGGGACCTCCTGGGCCCTTTCCTCCTGCCTCCTGTTAGAGGAAGTCAGGCTTGGGTTTGGGATGCCAAGGCCGAGCCTGCTGGCTCGCGACGTTGCTGGGCCGGGCGGCCACGGGGCAGAGAAGGACGAAAGGGCTTAGGCTGTGGTTTATGGCCTTTGTCCTTCTGAGCGGAAGAGACCGAGTCCAAGGTGGCATTGGACTTCGATCCTCTGCAGGTGACCTTCCACCCCAGGGTCAAGAGGTCAGTCCCAAAAGGGAACATCCGCCAACTTGTGCTGGGTATCCCCGGGCAAAGGTGGATATCTCAGCCAAGCTTCACGAATGATAGCCACTGCGGCCGCCACCTTTATCTGGCACATGAGTCCCCACATCCAAAGCAGTCTGGAGCTGCTGTTGGCCACTGCCCTGCCCTGTCCCGCACCTGCTTAACCGTAGTCTGCAGATCGGGCGGAAGATGAGGGATGACTCCTCCAGGAGCCCAACAGGGCATGAGAAAATGTGCCATGAGGATCGGTCGAACTGGCCTGACGAAGGCCGAGAGAGGACGAAGCGTAGGACTTTTCGCCCGACATAGTCCACTCTTTGACTCCTTGTCAGGAGGTTTCGTTCACATCTCATGCTAAGCCGGGCGCGGCTGAAAACGCTATCGGTAACCAACCCTCAGCAGAGGGTGTTCCGAAAAACCGGACAAGGGAACCGTAGGGACCGATACTTCCTGGCCATCCTGGCCGGGCGCAGGGCAGGAAGCAGGGCGCTGCCAAAGTTCCAGTGCTGGACCCACTATGGCCTCGCCACCGAAAGGCTCCGCCGGAGAATCCCTCGTCCAGAATCTCCGTGAGGGGATACCTGGCCCGCTTGGAACGGGTTCGAGCCCATCCCGTAGACTCGGGATGAGCCGGGCAGTCCTAGGAAGGACGACGGGCTATCGTCCATTGGCTGACCTCCTGAAGACTCCAAGTCCAGTCGCTGGAGAAGAAGGAGGAATCATCTTCGACTCGGAAGAGTCCTCAAGAGCTGCCTCTGGCCTGAACCACCTTCACCGCCGAGGTCGGTCGGGAGGAGGGTAACTGACAGCCGATGGGGTAAACCCTTAGCCGACGAGAATCCTTGGTCGGAGCCCCAATGGTGGCTGTGGAGGCGGAGGTTCCACCGCAACCGGTGGAGCAGCTGGTTTTGGCCAACAACCGCCTGGCATAGCTCCCTCGGCAAGTCGGGGGTTGTGTCGGCCGCTCCGTGACAGCCACTTAATGGCCGGGAAGGCGCCGAGTCGGCTTATTCCCGGCCAGGAGGAGCTGTTGCGAACATAAGGTCCTCGCATCGCGACGTACTTACGCCAGGCTTCCTCATCCGGGAGGAGGACGAGACGAGCGGCGACGCCCGCTTACGCGTGCCGAGACCGAGACCGCCTTATGACGGTGGGAACGGCTGGACCGCAGAGGTCCGAGACCGAGACCGAGAGTCCCGGAATTTCGGGGTCGGTGCAGGAGTGTCGGCCGGAACCGACACTCCCTTCGCTCGAAGGTCCATCCGAGGGCTCCGGAACCGGAGGCACAGGCGAGCCCACGGATCTCAACTCTCCCGGGAACCGGGAGAGGGAATCTGCTGCTAAAGGCGACAGCTCGTCTCAATGGGTCGAGAAAATCTCGACTTCATCAGTGGGAGTCTCGGTCAACTGACCTGACGGGACACCGTGAGGCCAGTGGTCGGCCGAGCGGTCGATCTAAGCCGACGGTCAGACGGCCCGGGAGAGGGACCTTCCGCCTCCCAAGAGCGCCGACGAGGACTCTACCTTGTCCCTCTTTTGACCGAGAAAAGGTCCAGCAGACGCAGGCCCTTCTCCTTAGTGGAGAGGGACAGACAAAGCTCCTTAAAGGAAGCCGGTAGGAAGAACCCAGAGAGAGGGGATAAATGCCGCGTCGAGGAAGATACGCTCGCGCCGCCTCTTCGAGGGCGACATCATCCGCCGAGCTGGATCCGCCGGCTCGCCGCCGCGACACCGCCAACCGGCCTCCTTGACTTCACCGAGGGAAACGCCGGACGGCCCAGTTGCAACCGGGCAGCACGGTTTCGAGGACGAGGCCGAGAAAGATGAGCACAGGTCGCAAGCCCGCGGTCGTGCTCAAGGCCTAAGGTAGACACACGCGGAGTGTGATCCGCTCCGAGACATCTTCTGACCGCATGGGCATCTCCGAACCGGAGTCGATTTATCCATCGCAGCCGCTAGGGATCAAGACTGAAGTCTTTTGCAAAATATTATTTTTAAACTGCAAACGGAGAAATAGGAACCAGTCACAAACGCAGAGCTGCTAGGAGGAAACCTGAGCTCAGCGGTAAGGAAGATCTCAGCCATGGGGCGGAGCCGAGTTATACCACCCGGTGGGTGGAGGAGCAAGCTTGAAGACCTTCCGGCAAGATTTAAAGCGGCAAGGATACTGCCAATGAGTGTGGATGAACAACATATCCATGTCCCTAGAAGTATTATTTCACAGAGAGGGTAGTGGATGCATGGAACAGCCTTCCTGAGGAAGCTGTGGGGTCTAAAACTGTGGGAGAATTCAAGAATGCATGGGACAGGCATAAGGCAATTCTTGTGGGGGGGCAGGAAGATAAAGGCTGTTGGTTAACTAGGATCTGCGGCCTATCCTGTAGGTAGGGAAATGGGCAGACTAGATGGGCCTAGCGGTCCTTATCTGCCGTCAAAGTCTATGTTTCTATGAATTCCCAGTGTGGAAGAGGCGTATATTTTTCTTCCATACTGGTCCAGGAGGCGAGATTCCTTATCCGGAGGAGATGAGCTTAGATGTTTGGGATGCGCTGACTGGCCGTGAGCGGCGCTAATCACGACCGAATCTGCATGAGGGTGAGAGTCCAAAAAATCTACACCCTCAGGAGCCTGGTATAGCCTGTTAGACTTCCTAGGAAGTGGGGCTAAAGCCGACGGTTGTATCCAAATAGTGGAAACAAGGTGGGCATGAGGCTCGATCCAGGGTGGCACTAAAGTAGGAGCTGTCAGGGGCAGGTCCAGATGTTCGGCGAGTTTTACCCACTAAGGATCTGGTTCCAATGAGCGCCACTGATGTACTTCCTGGATTTTTCTGAGCAACTCCATGAAGGAAGGGTCCTCCGGAGGAGCCCTCGGCCGGGGCTTGGACGGAGAGTGAGGCTCGTCGTCTCTCTCGGAGCATCCATCGGAGGAATCCGACAGGGAAGAAGAATAATCAGAAGCAGAATAAGACTCCCTGACACAGCTAGGGGGAGGAACGGGTTCCTTGGGGGATCCCTGGACGCATGTCCTGCCCCTCTCGGGATCCAGAGGGAAGGGCTCTGTAGTCCGGAGGCAGTGAGGGAGTGTGCCGTCTCGGGCGACGGGCGGCCACCGCCGCGGAAGGCGTTTTACTTCTCCTGGTGAGCTGAGCCTTGGCCTCAGCCCACCAGGAAGCCAGAGTCTGTAGATCCACCGGCCGCCTAGGGGGCGGTGGAAGAGGAGGGGGAAAAGAATACGGGTTGTATCCATAAGGCGAGTATCCGAAACCTGGCTGCGGGAAAACCAGTGCCAGGTATTGAGGCGTCGGGTACTGCTGCGTCGGAGGGACCGGCATCGGGTACTGCGGCACTGGATACTGCGGTCCCAGGTACGACGGTGTCGGATAAGACGGCGGGTACCCGGGTGCCGGAGGAGCTGCTGGAGCAGACGGCCCGGAAGGTGCAACAGTGAGAGGCCCGGGGGAGCAGGGCCCGACGGAAGAGGAATATCCCCCGCTGGCATCGGTGGGGCCGGCGTCGGAACTGGCGTCGGCGGGGCGGCATCAGATCCGGTTCCCTAGGAGGAGGGTCTGACATAGGTGAATATCCCCGCATCGCCTGGGACGGGGGAACCGGGTCAGGCTGGGATGACTCTGCTCTCGGACGGCAGCGGAAGGCTGCGGGGAACTGGGCATACAGTGGTTGGAGGGTCCGCCGAGGTTCCGTTGCCGCACGCCGGGTACCACGGGCGCTTAGGGGTTCTTCGCGGGCGCCGGAGGAGCCGGCGTCCGTCTTACGGGGTCCCTTGTCGGAGGCGGGCCGAGGAGGGGGAGCGGTCCAGTCCGATGGGGACGAGGTCGTGCGCCACCCGAGGGGTCGGGCATCTTATCGATCTTCTCCCGACAGACGGAGGAGCCGACGTCCGACTTATGGGAGTCGCCCGCACCAGTAGGCCGCAAGCCTGCTGCTGAACTGGGGGCAGAGGCCTCCTTTTACCCGGAGGCACGCGAGCCCGAAGGGCGGGCCGACGCCTCCTCCAAAGCCTTGGAGGCTACCGGACAGTCCCCTCGGAGGGGATGGTACCAGGGCCGCACCGCCGGAGTCCGGGCAGGAGGCCTTCTCCGTAACTCTCTTGTCCCGCTTTTAGGATGCCCTTCTGGGGAAGTCGACACCTGTCTGAGCTTCTTCAATTTTTTCCATTGAAGACATCTTTTCTTTAGAAGATGGGCTTCCAGGGACTGTTGACGTCGTCTGCGGGTAGCCGCGTTGAAGTGAAGGCAATGCGGGCACTTGTCGACCGGGTGGTCGAGGCCTAGGCAGAAGAGGCAGAGGGAATGGCCGTCCTTGTGTGGCAGCTGGGCGCCGCACGACTCTCACTTGTTTTTGTGCTCGGAAGGTGTAGGGGATGACATACACCGACGATGACCTGACAATCGGAAGAAAAAATACTGAAAATTCTCGGTAAAACCGACGAAGGAACAGGGCTGACTAAGCACGAACTTTACCACGAGGCGCTACACGAGCTAACGGCAGGAAAGAACTGGAAGGCGGGCGTCTGGGACCGCCCCTTTATACCGACGTCGCATGACGCCGGGTCACCTGACATGGGGCAGTCCCTCGCCAGGGACTGCTAGCTAGAAATTTTTCCGTGGGGTCCTGCCGCCAGCCGGCGTCAGTCCTATATGTAATTACCTACTGCAAGAGCCCTCTCGAAGTAAGAACAACTGTTTCTTGTCCTGCCTGTGATCCTTAGTGGCTGTGATGTAGTAACTAAGGGCCCTCTTCACGTCAAGGCTATGAAGCCTTCTTTCACCATGAGTAGAGTGTTCAGTGAAAAAGACAGGTAGAGTGCTGGATTGGTTAATATGGAAAGCAGAGACCACCTTTGGTAGGAATTTTCTGTTTGTTCTCAGTATCACCTTATCCCTGAGAAAAGAGATATAATCCTACTCTGCAGACAGAGCCTGCAACTCACTTATTCTTCTGGCAGAAGTGATTGCCACTAGAAAAACTGTCTTCCAAGTGACATATTTGAGCTGAGCCGGCCATAGGCTCAAATGGATGCCCTTGAGCTTGGCAATGCAAACATTAAGATCCCATGCTGGCACTGCGCCTGTGGGGATGCAATGGGTCAGGCCCTAAAGAATTTTCTAAAATAGGTGTAAGGCAAAGATACTGTAGTACCTGCAGAAATGTAAGCAGACAAGGCTGCAAGGTGTACCTTAAGTGAACTGGGCTGCAAACCCAAAGAATGCAAATGGGAGAGATAATCCAGAACGACTGGAATGTCAGCCTGTAATGGAGTAAAATCCCTAGAGAAGCACCAAATTGAAAATCTTTTCCATGTAGAGGAGTAGGTTTTCTTAGTAGAGGTTTTCCTATAGCTCCTTAGAATATGAAGTACTGGTTCAGAAAGTTGCAAACCAGCATATTATAATTCCTCAAGAGCCAAGTCTAGAGGTTGAGGGATTTGAGATTCGGGTACAACAGGGTCCCCTGGTTGGAAGTCAATAGATTGTATGTTGGAGATAGCCGTATAGGCATGGCCACTGACACAGAGCATCAGAGAGTACCATAGCTGCCTGGGCCAAACCAGGGCTATTAAGATCAGGGATGCTGAATGGGACCTGAGCTTGAGTAGCACCTTGAAGACCAGAGGAAAGGGAGGGAAAGCGTAAAGGAACCTTCCCGACCAATTCACAGTCAAAGCATCCAGTGGCAGAGTGCCCTGATCCAGTAGTCTGCAACAATACTGAGGCAGGTGGTGGTTATGGTGGGATGCAAAACAAGTCCATCTCTGGAGTACCCCACCTTTGGAAAATTACGTCTACCACCTGCTTGTTCAAGGTCCATTCGTGATGGGCCTGGCCGAATCGACTTAAGGCGTCTGCCAGGGCATTGTCCTTTCCTGGTAGGTAGACTGCCTGGAGGGAGACTCCTAAAGAGTATGCCAGAGTCCAAATCCTCATTGCCTCTATGCAGAGAGACCCTGACCTGGTGCCTGCCTGCTTGCTGATGTAGTACATTGTGGTGGTATTGTCTGTCCTGACCTGTACTACCTTTGACTGTACCAGCCCTGAAAAAGCCTTTAGGGCCAGATAGATGGCCCTGAGTTCCAGCAAGTTTATGTGCTGTAGGGACTCTGAGGTTGACCAGATGCCTGGGTTGTGTGTTCTCCCAAGTGGGCACCCCAGCCCAATAGGGATGCATCTGCTGTAAGAACCATCGAGGGAAGATCCCTCTGAAAGGGAACACCCTTCCTTAGATTGGATACCTCTTTCCACCACTGCAAAGCCTGGATAAGAGTTCTTGTAACCGGAATGGGCTTCGATAGGGAATCTTTCCTTTGATTCCAGTGAGCCTTGAGATGAAACTGAATGCCCTCATTTGAAATCTTGAACCCAGTACTGTGGCTGTGGATACAGCCATATGACCCAGAAGCTGCAAAAAGTGCCTTGCAGGCTTGATTTTTTTCAGAATGAAAGAGTTTGCCACCAATTTGAGATTTTCTACCCTGTCCAGAGGGAGATGGGCCCTGCCTTGCAGGGTGTCTCTCTCTGCCCCTATGAACTGCAACTTTTGGGTAGGAATGAGGACTGATTTTTTGAGACCGACAATGAATCCCAGGGATTCCACCAGATTTTGTGTAAGGCTTAAAAACTGGGAACCCTCCTGAGGCGACCTGCCCACCAGCAGCCAGTCTTCCAGATATGGAAAAACTGTTAAACCTTTGCTTCGAAGGTATGCTACCACTGGAGCCAGGCACTTTGTGAACACACTTGGGGCCGAAGAAAGGCCAAAAGGCAGGGTTGAAAACTCGTAGTGACCTGAAGGGAGTTTGAATCAGATATTTTCTGTGAGACTCCCTTATGGGGATGTGGAAGTAGGTGTCCTTCAAGTCCAGTGATGCCAACCAGTCTCCCCTCTGGATTGTTGGCAGGTTCAATGCTAAAGTTACCATTTTTAACTTTAGCTGTCTTAAATGTTTGTTCAGGGATCTCAGATCCAATATAGGCCGCCACTCCACACTTTTCTTTGTGGTGAGGAAGTATGTGGAGTAAAAACCTCTTCCTTTGAGGGTGCATGGAACAGGTTCCACTACTTTTAAAAGCAGTAGTTTCTGAACCGCTGCCTCCAGCAAGGTGTTTTCTGCCCGGGACGGTGTACTGAAATCCCTGGCTGCTAGAGGAGGAAGGGATTTGAAAATCAAAGACTGACCCTGATCCACCACCTCCTGGACCCACTTGTCCAAGATGATGGTAAGCCAACTCTGGAGGAAGTGGGAGAGTGTCTCCGACAGGGAGTGAGGAGGCGGCCTGTGCTTCAGGGGGTCTGTTTCGCTTGGGATGGAGGTTGTGCTTGAGCTCCATGCCTAGATCCCCTTCGACCCCTGCCCCTGAAGTATCCCTGCTGTGGATACGGTTGATATTGGGGTATGGCCACTGGCTAAAAAAAGGGCCTGGAATGAAAAGGCCTGCCCCAGCCCCCCTTCCATAGGGCCTGGTGGATGGAGAAGCTCTGTCTCTACTAGAGTTGCTCCTGTAAGTGGCTTTATACTCATCCACCTTCTTCATGTATGCCACAGTGGATTCCCAAAAGAGCATTTCCCTCCAAGGGAAAATCCAGGGCCTTAGATTGTGTGTCAGCAGTGAGATTTCTGGCCCTCAGTCAAGCAAATCTCCTCTGGGCTACTGTATTCGCCATCCATCTGGCTGCAGTGTCACTGGTATCAGCAGCCATTTGGAATTGGTATTTAGCTGCCTCCAGCCCAAACCTAGCAGTCTTTGCTAGGTCGTCTGATAGGGGTGAGGAAGCTTTCTGAGAGATGGCCAATACTGACTGCCACAGGAACTTTTGGTACTGGGCAGCATAGGCCTGAAAATTGGCTTGTCTCATGGCTAGGGAGGCCAGCGGGTAACCTTTCCTAGCCATGCCATCTATCTTCCTAGAGTCCTTATCGGGTGGATGGGAAGCCAGAGGGACTCTAGCCTTATCACAGGCCGCCTGCTGAATAACCACTTGGTGGCCTGGATGAGAAAACAGGAACTCTGCCCCTTCTCTTTCCAGCTGATATTTCTTGTCCAGCCTCTTATCCAGAGGAGGAACAGAATTTAGGGTCTGCAACAGCTTTAGAGCATCCTTTTTGGAAAAATGTATTTACTGGGAGGAGGAGGAGGGCCGTGGTGGGAGTCAAACCCATCATTTCCAGGTACTCTATTTCCTCCTCATCCTCCACTTCCTCTGTTGTGGAGATGTCAAGGGCATCTGCCATCTTTCTCACAAAAGTAAAGTGAAGAGAAATCTTCAGATACACTAGGAGGCGACCCAAACTCTTGCTCTGGGTATACCTCTGGTAAAATGGGTTCCCCTTCATCCTCCTCATAATCACTACGCTCCTCTTCTTCAATAGGAGGAATCCTGGCAGGCTGTCCTGTTGGCACAGGGGGCACCAAACCCTGCAAAGCCTGAATAATTTTGACCGCCTGTGCAATCTCCTGAAGAGCTGGCATAACATTAGTTGACACAGAAGTCCCCTGATTAATATTAGAGGATTCTGAATGCTTCAGCTTACGTGACTTCTTGGAGGGAACCGGGGAGCTAGCCATTCAGAGACCCTCTTTATAGTCTCATCACCCGTCTTGGGGTGGAAGTTGCAACAATTGTGGGTTCAGCCACAGTAGTAGAGGGTATCGGCTGGTCACTGCCAGAGGGACCCTTGGGGAGTTTCTTTTTTAGCCGTTCCAGGTGTTTTTCAACAGTTTTTTCAGGGAAACTCAGGTAGATCTGACAATCCTTCTTCAGATGCTCATAGCCCAGATAAGCCACACACATAGTGTGCTTATCTGCTTTCGCAAAAACATCCCCACATTGAGTACAATTTTTAAAACCGGGCACACCGGTCTTTTTCTGTCATTTTAAACCGAAACAGACAATTTTAAATAATAACAATTGCGGTTTTTGGTTGGTTCCGGAACTGAAAAGGAACCAGGTGAACCGAACCGATAAAGATTCTGGAACCAGTACTAGCGGTTCAGTAACCGAAAAAGATGGTTACATAAAAATAAGTAAAAAGTAAAATAAAACAGAAATAAAGGTTAACCTTAAAAGAAAATAGGCTAAAAATCAAGGCACTAACTCTGCTTCCCTCCGGTTATACTGGACCGAGAAAACAAATTTACCACAAAAACCAAGTTTAAACTAAACAATTAATATAAGGCAGCAAATGAAAAATAAAACAACACTTATATGTTTTTATAGGTTTTCACTTCGGATGAAGAGCGACACTCCCAGCGACCAAACTGTTCAGTCGGAGAGTTAAATCTGAAGAGGTTTAGAACATTGACAGTTACTATAGGGTAGCATTTGAAAAGTTGTCACGTGCAGATGATTCCATCATTTGCATATGTTCCATCTCTCCGGGCAGTTCAACCCTTCAGGCTTACTGCAGAAAGTTATGAATACCTCAATATTAATGGAGTTAGAACTATTGTTACAGGTGAGTAACCTGTTTTTCTAGGATCATGGATATGTTGTTCTATCCACACCGTTTGGCAGACTCCAAACAGTTCTCCAGGAGGAGGAAGGCAAGGTGCACACCCCCTCTATACTTACTTGGGAAACAGAGATTGGAGAACCAAGGCCCCAAAACCAGCATCCCGGCGTGACTGTAGGTCGATGTAGCAGTGGGTAATGAAGGTGTTTGCTGTCTTCCAGGTGGCAGCCCGGCAGATTTCCTGGATAGGGGTGTCCCTGGAAGTAGCCACCGATGCAGCACTATGGCAGGTAGAATGGGCTCTTATCCCTATGGGAGGCTCCTTGCCCACCAACTGGTAGCAGAGATCAATGCAGGATGTAATCCATCTGCCAATCATCTGCTTTGCTGCATGTCTGCCAGGTGCAGCTTCAGCGTAGGTGACAAACAGCTGGCGAACCTCTCCCTGAACTTCCGCTGTCCGCTCTTTATAATAAGAAAGCGTTCATCTCAGGTCCAGAGTATGAAGCCTGTACTTGGCCTCAGAGGTGTAGTTCAGTAGAACACAGGCAGAGACAACACCTGGTTAAGATGGAACTCCAACACCACCTTTGGAAGGAATTTCAGGTGGGGGTGCAGGACAATCTTGTCCCTGTGGAAGACTAGGTCAGGAGACTCCACCGAGCGCGCCTGGAGCTCCCCAGTCCTTCTGGCTTACGTGATAGCCACCAAGAAAGCAGCCTTCCACGACAAGTGTGACATCTCACACTTGTGCATCAGTTTGAATGGCTTGCCCATGAGCTTTGCCAATACCAGCAGTGAATCCCACTGAGGTGGAGGTTAATGCACCGGAGGGGATATGTGGTCGAGGCATTTGAAAAAACACCAGACCACCTTCTCCTGTGCCACAGTCTGTTGACCGGCCTGCGCCCGATAAGCAGAGATGGCCGCCAGATGCACCTTAAGGGTCGTAGACCAAAGGTAGTCTAGGATGCTAGCCACCGGACAGGACAAAGGGTCCAGGCCCTTACCCCGACATCAAATGGAAAACCTTTTCCATCTGAAGGCATGGCACCTCCTGGTCGACTCCTTTCTGGATGCTTCCACGACCGTGAGCACATCCTCAAAGAGGCCCAGAGCCTGGAACTCTAGCCGCTCAGGTACCAGGCTGTGAGGTGCAGGGATTGAAGGTCCAGATGGTATACCTTCCCCTGACAGAGAGAGATCAGATCCGGGCATGTTGGAAGCCACTCCGGGGGCCTGCAGCTGAGGCTGAGGAGATCTGGATACCAGAACTGGCACAGCCAGTCTGGGGCTACCAGAATCACCTTCGCCATGTCCCTACTCACCTTGAGAAGCACCTTGTGGATCAAGGGAAATGGAGGGAAGGTGTAGAAGAGGCCTGGGGTCCATGGACTCGAGAAGGCATCCCCCTGCAGTGAGCCCTGCTGAGGAGGCGGGCATGAAACAGCCTCAGTTTGGTGTTCTCTCTGGGGGCGAACAAATCCACTTGAGGTTTGCCCCAGTGGGAGAAAAGACTGTGTACTACCTCTGGATGGAGACACCACTCGTGGGACGTCTCGCCCACATGGCTGAGAGCTTCTGCCAATTGGTTTGAGGCTCCTGCCACAGGGATGGCTAGGAGTTCTGCCTCCAGTTGGCTCATGAGGGTCCAGATATGGAGCACTTCCGTGCACAGCAGCCTGGAGTGCGTGCCGCCCTGTCTGTTGAGGTAGTACATGGTCGTGGTACTGTCCATCTGGACTTGCACCACTTGACCCCGAAGGGGCAGAGCAAATGCTGACAGTGCCAGTCTGACTGCTCTGAGCTCCTGCAAGTTGATATATCATCGGGATTCCTCAGGGGTCCAGAACCCGTGGACTCTAATTCCCCATGTGGGCTTCCCAGCCCATGAGAGAGGCACCAGTCATGAGAATGACAGTCAGCTCGGACAGACAAACGGGATCCCTTCCTGCAAGTGTGCCAGGATGGTCCACCACTGGAGAGTGTCCCACATCTTCTGGGTTACAGTGACCAGCTGGTCGAACTGACTGTGACGCTGAGTTCACTGGCTGGCCAGCTCCCACTGGAGGGGGCGCATATGCCACCGGGCCCATCGGACAATAGTGGTGCAGGCTGCCATGTATCCCAGAAGGTGCAGAAAGTCCCCGGCAGGGCGCAAGTGCCCAACCAGAAACAATTAGGCGAAGGAGGAGAGAATTTCTGCCCTGTCCGTTGGAAGCCAGGCTCTGGCTCAGCAGGAGTGGAGCTCTACCCCGATGAAGCATACCACCTGTGAAGGTACGCGTTCCGACTTGGCCTCAATCAGGAAACCAATGTCGGTGCAGGTCTGGAGGGCCAGGTCCCTGGAACTCTCCACCTCCTGCTTGGAGAATCACACCAAGAGGCAATCATCGAGGTATGGGTAAACTCTGACCCCTCGACGCCGATAATGGGCCACCACCACTGCAGTGCATTTGGTGAAGACCCGTGGTGCCAATGGCAGGACGAACGGCATGGCTCGGAACTCGAATAGGGCTCCTTCTGCTCGAAAGTGAAGGAACCTTTAGTGAGACTGATCGGGACATGAAAGAATGCGTCCTGGAGATCCAGACAGCAAAATCACATGTTCTGCTAGAGAGATGGTATGACCTGGGACAGAGTTACTATCCTGAAGGTGCATGACCTGAGGAACTGGTTCAAGTCGTGTAGATCTACAATGGGGCGCCAACCCCCTGTCCGCTTCAGAACCAGGAAGTACCTGGATACGAGCCCTGCGACTCTGGCCACCACCTCCTTGCGGAGGAGTTGGGCAATGTCGTCTCGAACAGCCGACTGAGTGTGTACGGACACCATATCCTCCCGTTGGGCGCGGGCTTGGTTTGGAGGGTGCTGCTCGAATTCCAGAGGCAGTCCCTGGCCCACCACTTCTAGAACCCACCTGTCCTTAGTAACACTGGACCAGAAAGGAAGTGGCGGAGCCGACCCCCACACAGAAGGACCCAGGGCTTGTGTGACAGGTATGGGGGTGGCCACCGCCATCCCATCACTGAGCAGGCTTGGAGGGATAGGATCCAGATTGGGGACCACCTAAGCCCCGTCCTCCAGGCTTGCGGGCACCGGAGGCCCGGACTTGGGCCGAGGGCGCCAAGATTGTGCCTGCTGTTGCTGCCCCGCATGAAAGTGGGGCTGCTTGGCCGCAGGAGCAGAATGCCGAAATGACTTCTGCTTTTTAGAACCCTGGGACTTCTTCTGAGCAGAAGTTTCGAGTTCACGGTGGCATTGGACTTCTCGATGCGTTGGATGTGACCATCCACACCTGAGCCGAACAGGTTGGTGCCCAGGAAAGGGACATCCGTTAGCTTGTTTTGGGTGTCCGACGAGAAAGTGGAGACCCTTAATCACACCCTGCGGTGCATGGCAAGCGAGGCCGCAACCGAGCAGGTGCAAGAGTCCCCGAGATCCAGAGCAGTCTGGAGATGCCACTTCGCAACAGCCCGACCCTGGTCATGGACCTGCTTGACCATGCTCTGGAGGTCTGCCAGAACCTCGTCAAGAGAGCCCAGAAGGACATGAGAGAAGTGTGCCACGACGACGGCCAAGCTTGCCTGACAGAGGCCCAGCATACAGGCAGCATAGACTTTTCCAGCAGAATGGTCCAGTTTTTTTGGACTCCTTGACCGGGGGTCTATTGGTGTCTGCCGAACTACCCGAGCATCTGCACACAAATTCGGTCACCAGACCCTCTGCAGAGGGGTGCTCTGTGAATCCCGAAAGGGACCCAATGGGCACCGCGTACCTACGGGCCATACGGGCAGACAGCGCAGGGCAGGAGGCAGGGTGCTGTCACAGCTCTAAAGCCGGACCAACGATGGCCTTGGCCACTGGGAAGGCTTCCGTCGGCGAATCCCCCCATTTGAGAATATCAGTGAGGGGATATTCGGCCCATTTTTGGACGGGCTTGAGAGGCATCCCCGTGGATTCGGAGAGGAGACGGAGGATGCCCACAAAGGAAGTGGGAACCTCCTCCATCGAGAGACTACAGATCAATTCCTCATCCAAGGGACGGGAATGAAGATCAGAGTCCTCAGACTCAGAGGAGTCCAGATAAATCGGCCAGCCACCCGAGTCTCCCTCCACCCACCTAGTATGGTCAGGTGTGAGGGTGACAGAAAGCCTACGCGGGAGGCCCGGAACAGGCCGAGACTCTTTACCAGGCACCCCCGAAGGGGGCTGTTTGGGTGGCCGCTCCACCAAGATCGGTGGAGAAGTCGATTCTGACTGAACCAAATGGATTTGACCGGCTCCGTGGGAGGAGAAACGGTGCAGGCCGGCTCCGAAGGGGTCGGCTTCGGCTTAGGACGAAAGCCAAGTAATGGCCGGGAAGGAACCCAGGATCAGCTTTCGACTGGACGTAATCAGCTGTTGCCACATTAAGTCTTTGTAGCGTCGACGGAGTTTCCGTCGAAGCCTCTCCTCATCCAAGAAGGACAAAGAAGAATGTCAGCGGCGCCTCTTTGAGTGCTTATGTACCTTCTTTGGTCTGTCAGTCAACGGAGTCCGAGACCTCGACCTGGATCATCATGGGGATCGACGGGGTCAATCGGAGGGGGCCGGGGAGGACTGCGGCTCCTCCAGGTCAGGGACCAGATCTCCGATGGGATTCCCAGCAAGCTGGGTCTCCTCGTCGGGGAGAGGCAGGACCAGAATCCTGTGTAAGGAGTTGTCAGCCTCCTCAGGTGACAATGATCTCAACCAGATCGTCTTCCAGTGTCTGGGCCAGCTGGCCTGACAGGGGAACCGTGAAGCCAGCGGCAGAGGCCGAAACCTCAACCAAAGTCAAGACAGGTGATTCCTGGGACCGAGATCTCTCACAATCCCAGGAACATCATCAACGAGACAAAGAATCTCTCTGTTCCTTGTCCTTTTTACGGGACCAAGAGACATGCAAGCCCGAAAGCCCCTCGCCCTTGGTGGGGAGGGATTGGCACATCTCTTGAAAGGATCCAGAGAAAGTGGAGCCCCAGTTGAGCGGTACGAGGGAGGACAGCGAGGACCGATCTGCAGCCTGAGCCGCCTCCTCGGAAGTCTCCATTTGTTCGAGCTGCTCATGCAGACCCCCAAGAAGTCATGCGTGACTGCCCATCGGCTTCCTTAGGATTTGACCAGCAGGTTCCGTTTCTCCGGTCTGCCTAACTGAAGCCATGCGAGATGATTGTCTAAGACATTCGGGTGAAATGTGCAACACATTTCATAGGCCTGAGTGTCATGGCTGACACCCAGGCAGTACACGCATGTGGCACGTGGGTCAGTGCGAGACATCTTTTGCCTGCACAGGAAGCGGCAGAAACCAGGTGAGGATTTATCCTCCGTAGTGGTCGATATTGTGACATGATCTGCTGTAACTCTGACGAGTTTAATTTTGAGTAAATCTGTAGATTTGAGATCCAGGGCCTACAAAACGTGCAAGCGGTAAGGAGGGAACCTGTATCTTCAGGCGGAAAGGAAGATCTGGCATCATGGGGTGCAGCCAAGGTTTATACCACCTGGGTGGGTAGGAGGAGCCAGCTTTAAGACCTTCCGGTAAGATTCTTAAAGGGAAAGGACATGCCAAACAGTGTGGATAGCTCATCATACCCACAATCCTAGAAAAATATTTCCAGTTTTTTCTTTATATTCCATCTTCCCTGCACTACGTACAATTCAGTTTACTGCCATTAACCCCACCTTTGTTTCCATTACACCTTTCCCAACTGCTTCCATTAACACTTCAATGAATCTGAGCCTCGTCTATCCTGCTTCTCTGGAGGCAGTACAGCGCGTGTGACCTGTTCAGGAGAACTTTATAATATTTAGGCACTGTCCAGCTTGTATTTCCCATTAGTTCTGTATTCCTTCTTCCCATTATTTAGTAGTGAGTTCATTTGCACGAAAACAGAGTCTTTTGTTCCTGAAGAGTTCATCTAGTCCTGCTTTCTTCCTACCTGAACTCACAGAGTACTGCTTGTGACCTCACAGTTACTCCCATGGCAACAGACTGTGATGTCACAACAGAGGATTATGACTAAAAGTAGGGAGCAAGCTGTGGCGAGCTAGCCAACTGCCAGTCATTATTTGTAGATGTATTTCTGTGTCTTCTTTTTGATGTGATTTTGCATGTTAAATGCCACAATAATATGCCCAGTGTTACTGAAAGGTCACAGGAAGAGAGAAAATATCTTGCAAAATATGCAACATTCCCATGTGATACAGGAAAACAGCTACGAGCCTGGAAGCAGAAAATTACATTTTCAAAAGGGGATTTCCCTAGTCAGCTAGTCAAAGGGAGAGGGTCATAAAATTGCCCGGGGATAGAAAACATCCCCTAGGATCATAAACTCTTCCACTTTACTGGCAGGATGCCTGGGAAATGGGGTCTGGTAGACAGCCCTTCCTAATAGGCTGGTATGAATTGTCTTACACGTGATATATTGTAGGACAGTAGGGCTTCGAAGGCACTAATTCTGAAAATGCTATTAATGTGCAAGGAAGTGGTGATACGAGAACCCAAATAAGTAGATAAAATAATTCCATCTGGAAAAGGCAAGAGTGACATCAACTGGCCTAACAAAAATAAGGCCACTAACTATCCACAGACTGGGATGGCATCCCTATTTAAGACCCTCCACAGAGCACTGGTTGGCTCACTTTTCAAAAGACACTCTCCTGACACACAAGAAGCAAGACCGTCACAGACTAAGAATCGGAGACTGCACTTATTCTTCTGGATTTCAATTCACTACGAACTTAAGGTAGAAATTAGATAAAAATTTATAGTGCATTTGTTTCATGTATATTTTTCACTTTTGTGTTATTCTGTGACCAAATTTTCTAAAAGTTTTAGTTGTAACTGTATGATTATTAATTATTTAAGTAAAAACATTTGTTTTTAAGAAACCTGCTGGAGTGACAATTTTCATATTGTGTGGGACATTTGGGGTTTTTTTTTTGCTACTACTTTGTCCCCTCCACGGCATACCTGGTCTGCTCCCTATATGTCTTTGGCAACCCTCTCTGGATATTCCAGCCGCCATCCTCCATCTGCACTCCATCAGGGTCTGCCTCATTTCCCCTGCGGCTTACCCCCCGCAGCAGGGTGGTGGGGAGCCCCCTACCCTCACCCTGTCTGGATCCAGATACAGGCACCCCCGGAGCTGACTGCCACACAACTATCAAGCCCCTCAACTCAGGATGCCACTCCTCTGATTTTCTGGTGCTTTTTTCTCCCTGGAGCTGGGGGTATGCACGGACGCCAGTGAAGGGGAGCACGCACTCGTTCTCACGCACTCCCTCCAGGCGTCTGCCCCAACTCCTCCCAATGGTACAGTATAGCGCCCTGTCCTCCAGCCTCCACCAAGGGGCGAATGGGCACCAACTCTTGTGGACACTCCTCCCCGGAGAAGCAGAGCAGTCAATCAGATGCTCAATCCTTCTCCTCCCCTGCCAACCCCCGGCGACCTGTGCTCGCTCCCAAACACGGGTCACCAGCACAGTGCGAGACAAGACGTCCAGCGCCTCAGCACCACCGGGCCGGCCTGGTTGTGGGACGTTTAATAATAATAATCTGTGACTAAACTGTTATTGCTAAGGGATGTCACCATAAGCTACCAATCGAACAAAGGTCTGTACTGGGAAATCTGGGTAAAGACAGGGAGAATATAAAAGTCCCAAGGAAGAGTATGTAGGGATTTGAACCAAGTTATTGCATGCCCATGGGAGAAGACAAAATCAGGGTTACTAAGCTACCCCAAAGAGACTAACGCCTGGATCTTTCCCCTTTGTGTAACAACCAAGAAAGGCTTCTCATCTGGATACAAGACTCGAGACTGGTATTGCACCCTTATCCAGAGAGTAAAGAGGAAGCCCTGGGGCCTCATGTGGTGTTCAGTCGTGACTTCATGTAGTACCTAGAAGGACACAGAGAGGAAACCTGTTTTCTCTCTCCTCGTCACGGACTGCACTTAGGAGGTGGGCACTGTGAGCTCAGTGGACCTAAGCCTCAAGAGTGGGTTCGTGACATAAGCTATAGAGGCAGATTAACTCAAAATGTACTCTAAAGATCAATGATGCTATAATCATACACATTTCTTTAGTAATAAATTATGGGGAGAAGAAAAATATAAAGGGAATGCAAGCAAAATTGTACCTAATTATGATGTTTTTTAAAGTTTTCTTTGAGGTGTCAGTAGCTCTTTAAGGGCACTGAGTTGGAGACCTGGGTTTGAATCCCATCAGCCCCCACTTACATACTGTGTGACCCTGAGCAAGTCACAACTTCCTGGTGCTCCCAGGTCACATCTGGAAACAAGCACCAGCTTAGTGTGCCTTTCTTGGTTAAACAATTTCCCCTACTCCCCCCCCCCTTCTCTGATGTCACCAGGGATGTCAGATTCCTACAGCCAGCCTGGCATTAGGTAAAGCATAGAGCTAAGCAGAAAAATGAGCAGACTAGAAAGAACTGGAAGGGGACAGGATCAGTTGTGTTCCAGGACAGTAGCTGCTGCTGTTTTCACAGGGTTCTTGTGGATTTTACTTGGTAGATTAGTTCTTTTCTTTCTTACTTCTAAGGGGCTAGCAGGGTATTGTTTTGGGGGCTGCTGGATGTTTCTAAACTGATTTGGTGGCTGTAAGTGGGGCTCATTTTGTGGATGTTTCACTGTGTAACAGGCTGCGCTAGAGGCCTATTTCTTCTGATTTAAAACCTATCTGGTGGGATTTGCTTGGGCCTGGTTCTTTGGCTGCTGGGCTTGGAGGGAGACACAGGGCTAATACACTCTCTCTTGAGTCAGGTGTCTGCCCAGAACCACGCCCCTCCCCACCCCTCCCTCCCCAGAGGTCTGCGAATTTATAGGGAACACCTGCCCTGCAATTGGAGGAAGGCTGCAGGTGCAGCTCATGTAGTTCTAGCCACTGGGGTTGGACTTAAAGGCTGGGAGGAGGAGCTTAGGGAGTTGTTCATTTCCCTTATAAGTTTAATGTGTTGTACTGCACCTAGTAACAGGGTTACTGGTGTACAGTGGGACTGTCTCTAAGATTAGTGGGTGACCTGATTAGGCAGTAGGGGTATCTTGGACTAGGGGGGAACCTGGTGGCTCACCAAAGGAAACCTATTTGGAAGGGGATGGAACCACATATCATTAGGGCCGGCATCTTTGGGAGGGTGGTGGGGTGCACAGGGTGTGGAGCAGCCATGATACTGGACTGGGCTTGGAAGTTCAGTGGTTGCCCAGTGTGCTACCAGCTAGCACAGCTTAGGGAGGAGGTTGCAGGATTAGGAGAAAGCTGGGGAAGGGGGTGGTATGGTTGGGGAGGGGCTAGGAATCTCCCACAGGGTTGCACCAAGCACTGGGGTGGGGGTATAGGAAAGCAGTGCAGGAGAATACTCAGGGTCACATAGGGACCCTGGCAGAGGGGTCCAAAGGACACTACCAAGGAAGCAGGCAGGTAACTGGGGACCCTCACAAAGGGGGGACGGAGGGACAACATTCTCAGGGAAGTAGGCAGATGGCCAGGGCTGGACGGGAGGTGGATCAGACCTTACACTCAGTAACCGCTTCAATTCTCTTCTTCTGCTCAAGGATGAGGGGGGTGATGTAGCCACGACAGAGGTAGTTAGAGATGGAAAGGGAGTGGGAGGCAGGAG
Source organism: Neoceratodus forsteri (assembly GCA_016271365.2). NCBI lineage: Eukaryota > Metazoa > Chordata > Ceratodontiformes > Ceratodontidae > Neoceratodus > Neoceratodus forsteri. The sequence continues at coordinate 819,517,611 of CM028137.1, read as the reverse complement.
GCAGGGGCCAGATAGCAGGAAGAACAGGGGGGGACCTGGAATGCAGGAGAATGGGGGGAGCAGTGAATCAGAGCAGGAGGGGCAGGGGGAAGAGGGAGGAAAGCGCAAGGAGAAGGACCAGTTGGGAGGAAAGGTGAAGGAGAAGGACCAGAAGTACAAGGAGGATTCAGTAAAGGGAGCTGAGGGTTTAGGCCAGGCGAGCACGACGAGCAAGGAGGAACTAAATGGAGACAGGATGGAAGGGAGGATGAGCCAGGCTAGTTTAGCAGATGGTGGAGAAGGACCAGTTGCGAGCAGTGAGGGGGGAATTAGCAAGGTACAGAAGGATACTCAGGAGGAGGAGAGGCATAGGACTGGAGGGGAGGGGGTGGCCATGGTAAATATGGAGGGGGTGGCATGTGGCACCCAGATAGGGGGAGGAACAAGGAGCCAGCTGGGTGGAAGGGCCTGTAGAAAGGATGAGGGACATGGAAGGGGAGGGGAGAATGGAGGAAAAGGAGTGGTCAGAGTGCTCCTGCTGGGGGATTCTATGATCAGGGGTATCAAATGGGATAGGGAGGGAGAAGCCTGGCCAGTTAGAACAAGATGCTTCCCTGGACTAACGGTGCACAGGGCTAAGCACGAGGTATATCAGCTGGCAAAGGATTGTGGGGGTTTCCCAGACATACTGGTCCACCTGGGTACAAATGACATTGAGGAAATAGCGAGCTAGAGATACAGGCAAGATTCAGGAGCTCACCAGGGTCTGTCATGACATAGGATGCACAGTTCCTTTCTCAGAAATCCTGCCAGTGCCAAGGGCTAGTGGGGAACACAAAAGGAAAATTAGGGAGATAAACCAGTGGCTCAGGGAGTGGTGTGAGGCCAGAGGGTATGGGTTGATGGGGATTGGGGAGACCTGGGAGGATAAGGAGCTGTATACTAGAGATAGACTACATCTCAATTTGGAGGAGGAATCCTTAAGTTGAAAATAGAGGGTTCATTGGTAAAAAGTGGAGTTTAAACTTGTGAGAGGGGTGGATGGGAGAAAAGGCTGTCAAGGGGTGCCAATAAAGAGGACTCTGTCTCACCCCCCCTGGGGACCAGGAGGATTGCAGGAAAAGGCCAACTGGCAAAGTGCAGACCAGGGGAAAACAGAATCCCCATGGGAACACGAGCAGGGAAATGGAACTATAGGGAAAGGGTGGAAGGTAGTCCTGCTAAATGCCAGGAGCTCGGGCAATAAAATGCCTGAGCTCCAGGCGATGCTAACTGAGGGAGCAGTGGATGTGGCAGTGGTCACTGAGACTTGGGCCACTGCAAGACATGACTGGGACCTGAACCTGGAGGGTTACACTATGTTTAGAAAGGACAGGGGGGAGGGAAGGGGAGGAGGGGTAGCAATGATAGTCAAAAACTGCATTGGCATAGGGGGAGTAGAGGAGGCGGAGGGAACCGTGGAGGTGATTTGGGTCACCTTGATAACTAGGGGGGGCAAGAGAGTAAAAATAGGAGTGGTGTATAGACCCCCTGCCCTGGCGGAGGAGCTGGAGGACAGTCTGGTGGCAGATGTTAGAGACACTGCAGACTGGGCAGAGGAACGGTGGTGGTGTTGGGGACTTAAACATGCCAGGAACAGACTGGGAGACTATGACATCCTCTGTGACCACGGAACAGAGGTTGTTGGATGTCTTTCAAGACGCTGCTCAACTCAGCAGGTGAGGGAACCCACCAGGGAGGCATCGGGTACTGGATGTGGTCCTGGCAGACAGTGACCAGATTGGGGGCCTGGAGGTAAGGGACCCATTGGCGGGAGTGACCATGCCACGGTCTGGTTCTGCCTGGACCTAGGAGGGGTGAAGGCTGCACAAAGGCGGAAGTAATCGACTTCAGGGGGGCGGGTTTTAAGGAAGTGGGAAGGATCCTTAAGGAGCATTTGGATGCGATTGGGTCAGACATGGACGCTGATAGTAGGTGGGTAATCATCAGGAGAGGGGTGCAGGATGCTACCAGCACCTGTGCAAGAGTAAGACGAAAATGCGGTGGGGCCCAAAACCCTGTTGGTGGACCAGGAGGTCCAGGAGGTGGTGGGGGAAAGAAAGTAGCCTATAAGCAATTCAAGTGCTCAAGGAGTGAAAGGGATCGAGGGAGTATGAGCTGATGGCTAGAAGGGCCACTAGAGTGGTGAGGCGGCTAAGGCAAGGAAGGAGCAGAACCTGGCCAGGGAAATTAGGAGACGGAACAAGGGTTCTTAGATACATTGGGGAAAGGCAAGGGTGAAGGGGCAGATTAGCAGGATTAAATCAGGGGAGATGGGCACAAGACCCGGGGGCAGGCTGAGGTACTAAATGAGTACTTCACCTCAGTTTTCACCAGGGAAAATTGGGGTACTGCATCACACATGGGAGGAGGCAGAGATACTGAGGAGGGGGACCCTTACCAATCGGCAGGTCTGGGCGAGGGGAGGCATCACTGGCAGGTGGGAGGAGGCTAAGCAGGGAGAAGAGGCACGGAAGTGGAAATCACAGCAGAGAGGTGAGGGAAGCCCCTCGCCCTTAAGACGGAGAAAGCACCGGCCGGATAAATTACATCCCAGAGTGCTGAAGGAACTTGCAGATGTCCTGCCAGAACCCCTGGCAGAGCTTTCACCATCTCTGAGGACAGGGTGGGTGCCCCAAGACTGGAAGGTGGCGCATATAGTGCCTATCCACAAGGGGGGATCAAGGGAGGTGGCAGGGAACTACAGGCCTGTCAGCCTGACATCGGTGATGGGCAAGGTGATGGAGGGCATTGTCAAGGAGAGGCTAGGGGGGGACCTGGATAAGTCAGGGTGCCTGGACGATAGACAGCATGGATTCATCCCGGGGAAATCGTGTCAGACATACCTGGTGGAGTTCTATGACTGGGTGACAAGTGCCTTGGACCTGGGTAGACCAGTGGATGTCCTCTTTCTAGACTTCAGCAAGGCATTTGACTCTGTTCCTCACGTGGGCCTGTTGGATAAGCTGGGAGAAATGGGGGTGGGGAACCAGATGATCAGATGGATAGGCAATTGGCTCCAGGACCGGACCCAGAGGGTCGTAGTTGGTGGGATAGTCTCATCCCCAAGGAGGGTCATTAGTGGGGTCCCACAGGGGTCAGTCCTTGGGCCCCTTCTGTTCAACGCCTGCGTATCTGACATAAGGACAGGAATCGGGAGTGAGATGAGTCTCTTTGCAGATGACTCCGAACTGGGGCGGTGGTGGATGGGGAGGAGGGAGGGTGGCCTCACAGGGGACCTGGAGGCTCTGGAAAGATGGTCTAGAAAGTGGAAGCTGAGGTTCAATGCAGGAAATGCAAGGTACTCCACCTGGGGCCAGAAACCCAGGCCAAGTGTACACCCGGGGATGCAAGTCTCGATGGCTGAGAGGGACCTGAGGGTAGTGGTGGATGTCAAGATGAACAACTCTGAGACTTGTAGGAGGGCAGCAGCCAAGGCCAACAGGATGCTGGGATGCATCGCTAGGAGGATCACCTCCAGAAGGAGGGAAGTGATACTCCCTCTGTATAACTGCTTGGTGAGGCCGCACCTTGAGTACTGCGTGCAGTTTTGGAGGCCACACTTAAAGAGGGACATTAACCTCCTGGAGACGTCCAGAGGAGGGCAACCAAAATGATTTGGGGCTTGGGGGACAGGACCTATGAGGGAGGCTCGAAGAGCTAAATATGTACACTTTGGAGAGAGAAGGGACTGGGGGGACATGATAGAGGTCTTCAGGTACATGAAGAGGGTAAATAGGGGAGGAACAGTCAGGGTGCTTCGAAGGAAGGAGGAAGGGGCCACTAGAGGGCATGGGTGGAAGCTGGAGGGGAGAAAGGAGGAGGTGCTACTTCACTGAGAGGGTGGTGGAGCCATGGAATGCACTGCCTAGGGGGCTGGTGGAGGCAGAGACAGTGGAGGGGTTCAAGAGGGGGTGGGACAGGTACAGGGGAAGGGTTCTGGAAGCAAAATCCAATGCAGCAAGAATATCCAGAACTGGGAAGGGAGAAGCCAGAGAAGGCGAGGGGGACAGCAAGGTCAGCACCCAGGGTGGGGGCTGACCAAACGAGCAGACAAAAAAGACCGTTACGCCTATTCTGCTGGCATTTTACTATGTTAGTATGTTAGATGGACTTCTGGGTCTTTTCCTGCTGACACAATCTATGTTTCTACGCAAATATCTTGGCACGTTCCCGAGTCTTTTCTTCGCGGAAGACCAATTTCCACTGTAATGTTTACCCACCCTCCTTACTAACACTTCTCACCTTTCCTAAACAAACCTGTCTATAAAATATTTCAAAACAACGTAAACGTCAATTCAGCTTGTGTTCAGAACGCTACTGTAGCTGTGAAGGGGCCTGTGGGGCCATGAAAGCTTGTGTACTACACCGTCTCTGTACAAGACACGTTGGTCCGATAAAAGATACTCAAACTATCTAGCAACGTATGTAATAAAGCAAAATCCACCATTTACTCACACATCTTTACAGGACGTGAAGATATCCTCCACCAGCTCCATGTCATTCAGCATCAGGGCTAGACGCAGCGCCTCGGGGTAGCGGTTGAACTTGCGGAATATTCCCAGGGCACAGCGCAGCAAAGCAGAATTCTCTGGTTCGGGGACGTAGCTCACACAACTGAAAGGGGAGAGAAGGAGAAGGAGAACACAATCTGTAAAAAGAATGTGGTTTCATGCAGTTTTATAGCTGTAGTTTCTTTATATAGAAAAAAACACAATAACGCATAATTATTGTATTTAAAAACATACAAATGTACAAAATAGGATTAAACAAAAGAGAAGTTTTCAATTTTCATTTCTGGTTACTCTGAAGCATGGGAGCACAACTCCAGCAGGTCCTCCCATTTTAAGCCCCGGTTTCAATATTCAAATACAAAACCTAATAACATTTCAATAAAAATACTGAAACCAATTCAAGTTCTAAAGCACCAGAAGGTACTGATGCCCGTCTCACTGTGGGTCAGCACATTCGTGCCAAATTCAAACGGCAGAACTTCTCAGCCAGTACCCCTGAGGATGTTCTTGAGACAAAGGCTAAAGGTAAAGAGCTCTGAGCAGAAGGGTGGTGATGGTAGCTCCCACAACTGGTCAGGTACAGGCAGACCTTGGCGTATGCGTTCTCGTCGATGTACTTTTCCAGCATGTCTATCTGCTCAATCTCCATGAGTAGGTCGCATGCCTCATGCTCAGCATTGTGGGCCATGTTATATGGGACAATCTCCTTCACCAACTTGAGGAGGGTCTCCCGCTGAGCTTTGTCATTCTCATCTAGATCCTGCCATTCCTTAGCAACCTCGCCAGCCAGGTGCCTGGTAACAGCAAATACACAGTAATAAGAAAAGCAAAGAAAAATGGGACTGGGTGTTTTTCAAACAGTTAATAGTACAGAAACCCAGTTTTGCTCTACCCATATCCCTAGAATCGGAGGTCGCCATATTTTAGTCTTAAAGAAACAAACATACCTATTCTATCAAACCCAACCACCTGAATTACCAGTTAAAGCAGCAGTATTTGTAAGCAAAATTATGAAAAATTTTGTTTTTTGGGATAATGTATTTCTGTCAAACAAAATCAATACAGACGATTTATTCTTTTTCCCCTGTACTTCATTCTTGAAATGAGATATGAAGGCACTAAAGATTTAAAAAGTTCCTGCTCTCTGGGCATGCCCACTATGAGCACATTAAAGAGCCACTGACACCATTAGAAAAACTTGTGAGATTTAGGTACAATTCAGTTTATATTTCATACATTTTTCTATAATTCTTCCCCTTTTTTCTTTATTACTGGGACTAGTTGTAGAAAGAGGATTACTGTCCCTTAGACTTCATCTGCTCGCCTATACCTGACATCATAATCCTCCGTTTGACATCATAATTATCTCCATAGCAACAGACTGATGTCAGACAGAACTGTGATGTCAGGTGTAGGCAAGCAGCCAGAACAGATATAGCGATGAACTTGTTTACATGCAAATGGCCTTAGTAATGAAGTAAGGGTGAGAATTAAAAAAACTAAATAAATACAAGCTGAATTGTATCTATTGCATTTTTTTTCCAAAGTTGTCACAACTGCATCAGGGACTCTAAACACCTTAGTGTGGTCGTGTGCTGTTCACTATCAGACACGGGTGTTAGTACCAACCTTATACAGCCACAGTATGAATCCAGAGTGAAAAGGAAACCTCAAGGGAAGGAATTTTTAAAAAATTCCTGTTGTGGGTCAAAAATCCCTACTGTAGGCCATCTTTAATGAACTGTCATTACTTACAAACTTATGTAATAAAAGTGGTTTCAAAAATATCAGAGAGAAATAAAAACACACTGAGGAATATTGTGTCAGAAATACACTGTTGGCAATGTTGCTCACCCCTATTACTCTCACCTGTTTGAGCATTTCTACCCTTTGTACCTTACTTCAGTGTTACTGTGTATTACTGTATTAATTACCTACTACTTGGAAAATGTATTTATTTATAATTGTATATTTCAGCATGTCCTACATTACTGTACTTTCTCGTCCCCCTGAGTTGCACTTGGAAATGAGCCTTGGCTCAGTGTGCCTCTCCCGGTTACCAAATTGGAAATAAAAAATTAAAATAAAAGCTTGTCACAAACACTTTTTCTTGTTTTATTTGTGAAAACACAAGTATCAGACCATCAGGAAACTAGAAGCCTGCTGCACATTAAGGTACGGGATAGGTGGAAATTAGACCTGCACCCCAATATCTGAGTGACTGACAAGATTACTTGCTCATAACCAGGTGCTGACTAAAGGTATTCATCCCCATCTGCCCATGTGTCCAGAATGTTGAGAGTGGTACTCAAGGGTGAACCTCCAAGAATGCAGCTGGGTTCTACACTGCTGCGAATTTCTTCACAGCACTGTGCTGCCATGGTCAGCTGAGCCTGCAGTATGACGAGCCAGCCAGTAACAATGTATTCATACCTATTCATGCTTTTTGGGGGCGGGTTCAGATCCCCTAACCCTACATATCAGAACCAATACTTCAGTGACAGCCCATGGCTTCCATTCCCAGCAGCTCAGGTCTGGGAACAAGCCTGTAACGCTGGGACTAGCTAGGGAGGGGGTAAATACACAATCACACTGGACGAGCTCCTCGGGGCACTACAGTGATGACCACAGATGGTAGTGCAGCTCGGGCTGCAATAGAGGGCAGGTGCTAACTGACTTTAGAACGCAACCACACCTCATCTGCGCATGTACTCCAAGGCTTCCTAGCCAGTGTACCGGGGATGGGAAAGCTCTGAAGTGCACAGCATGACGTTGTCGCTCTCAGGACCTGCCAATCCAGTTGCACGCCCCACCCCCCCCGGCACATATGCATTAGCTGAACCCATGGGGGACAGCTGCCTCCACAACACGGACCTCCTGGAAGGGTGGGGTAAGTGCCAGAGAAAAGGAGGATGGGGCTGGGAGATGCAGAGCTGAGGAAGAGTAACTCCAGTGTCAGGAGGACAAAAAATAAAAAAAAAATAAAAAAAAAAAAATAATTCAAAGCTTAGACAGTCACACCCACCCACTCTACACCACTCACTGTACATACACATGCACACACATTCTATAAGAGGACAAACAATTAAAAAACCCTCAAAGCTCAGACAGACACACACACACACACACACACACACACACCCAGCCCACCCCAAGGAAAATGGATGATGGCCTGATGTAAGACCAAATAAATGTCTATTTTATTATGGAGTCATAACTAAATGAATTACTAAATGAAAACAAATAGGTAACAAAATAAAAGAAACAAATTAGCTATGGATAACTTTTTCACTACATAGTTATTCTCTTTCTGCCCAGCTAGCCCCCTTCAGACCATCACCTGCCTTCTCTAGGGCTTACCTCTCCCTAGGTATCCCCCACCAAATACCCCACCCCAAGTGGCAGGGCCTTCAAGACCACCTTAACCCCTCATGAGCACAATCCAGTTCTGGGGAAAGAGCCTAGTTGGTGGTGCAGACAATATAGAGGACCGGTCTTCATCTGGCCATGCAATGATGCACGCACATAGCCATGTCTGCAGACAGGCCTTCCCTCAAGTGTGTGCTCCTGCTGGGTGGCAGGAAAGCAGAGGGAAACAGTGCCCCCCCCCCCCGGAGGGAGGAGAGTCATCCATGGGACATGCAACTGTCAAGCCTCCCTGGCCAGCGAGAGCCAATTCCAGAACTGGGATGGTTGGCATAACAAGTGGTAATGATACTGGGCTGGCCCAAAGAGCTATGGGTTCTGATGGTTTAAAGTGGGAGAAATTACAGTCTTGCTAGTGAAAATGCTGTTATGCTATGAAATTTTCCAAGCTGGCCTTCTTGAAAGGTAGGGACTCTAACACAGACCGATTAAACACTGCCCAGAGGGAAGAGATCCAGGGATGTAGCCCCCCAACCCTCAAAAAAAAAAAAAACACACATCCCCTCGCTGGTCTGGGAGAACCCACCACAATTCTTTTCCTTTGGTGCACTTCTTTGCATTCGGTTGTTAAGAAAGGTACTTTAAGACTGAATTCAGTTCCTTCGTTTATTATTCTAAGCACAGTGATATGCAAGCAGCAGAGAGGCATATTAGAGAGAAGTTAAGCACAGGAAGGTTGAGTGACATTTAGGATCACACAGTAAGTAAATGGCAGTTGTGGGATTCAGTCCTGGGTCTCCAGGTTCACAGTTCTGTTCTTCTAACTACTAGGATAAACCGCTTTCTCCAGTCACAAGACTGGCATCACAACACCTCTAAATACTGTCTTTATTTTATTATTATTCTGGTAAGGGCCACTAGGCACAAGTGCCTGTTTTCAGGGGTGCCCAGAGTCGCACAGTATGCAAGTGCAGGTTGTGGGAATCCAGCTGGATATACCAAGCTCATAGCTCAGTTAGTCCCCCCCCCGGCCATTTTTGTTACAATTCCCCCTCTGCCCCATCCAATGGTTCCAAATGCATTCACAGCGCTAAATCTGATCCACAGTGGAGCAGCAAAGACACCTCTCCAAGTCTTTCTCATGTTCAGCTGCTGTGGGGTACACACTCCAAATACACCCACTCTTTGCCCACCCCATTACCAGGGGTCATTCCCAAACCCGGGTGTGCCACTGAACCACTGGCTGGTCAGTTTGAAAGCCACTTAACAGGAAGACACCTGACCAATAAACCCGCTCACTTCATCACCACTTCTTACCTGACATATTCATGGCCCCATGAAGAGATATCTTCCTGGGATCCCAGCAGTCGGTACTTTAGACACTCCCTCTCGCTGCTCATCGTCATGGCAAGTACAGAGATTATGTCGGCAGAGAAACGCTTTAATGTGAGGGGGGAGAAGAGAAAAACATTACAATTCAATATTTTAGCTTTCATTTTGAAACTAATGATTATTAATCATAGGTGGCAATACCTGTCTGTACAGTGGAAAAAGCAATACATAATCACACAATTAACCTGTCCAAGGGTAACTAGGTACAAAGGAACTGCAGGATAACAACAAGCGCTATTTCATCACATCTACAACACGTAAACAACGTAACATCTTATAACTGTCCCATGTATCCAAATGCCTAACCTCGTCTAAGTGATGTAAGCCTCCTTTGCCTTTTCTTTCTCCAGTCTACATTTGAGGGCCTGCGTGTGGGAGTTGGGGGCAGGCTGTTTGGACCAAGCGACAGTTGACAGAGCCCTCATGTCCGTCTCTCTTGAGCGAGTTTTGTTTGGTAGACAGTCCTACCTTTACTAGATGTTTTCCATCGGTGTACGTAGGATTAGCCAGATAACTGTGTTGCAAAGCAGAGGTAGTGGAGCGAAGGGACGATTTTCTCTCGCTAAGCGAGAGACGACCGTCATGCTTTTCCAACGGTTTTGCCCACCCACACAGTAACCACATCAAATCAGGAGGTGTTGTTTTCTAAATGTCACCATGCATGGTAAGAGGTTGCCGTGGGGCTGTCTGGAACAGGCCTATGGCACTGAAGTGTTTGGAGGTTGCGCTCTTCAGGTTTGGTGATGATACTATCGTTCAGACCTCGAACAATAGTATTACGAGTTCTGAACGATAGTATTATCACTTGTCAACGATGGTATTATCACTTTGGGTACTGTTGTATTTCCAGGAATTTTTTGTATGGGATAAGATACTATTATTTGGCCATCTCCATATATTACAATGAGTTTTTTTCTTTGGAAACTTTCTATTAATATTAGAGACTGGCATAATAAATACATAGATACATAGACAGTGTCGGCAGATAAGGGCCTATGGCCCACCCAGTCTGCCCATTGAAGTTTGAAAGTTCAGTTTATGTTTTCCAGGAAGTCTGTTGCCCCTTACCCCTGACCTCCAGAATTCCTTTATGTCTATCCCATGCATTCTTAAATCCCGTGATTGTTTCAGCCCCCACCACTTCCTCTGGCAGGGGGTTCCACTTGTCCACCACCCATTCTGTGAAGAAATTCTTCCTCACGTTTCCTCTGAATCGTCCTCCCTCCAACTTCATCCCATGCCCTCTAGTCCTGGAACATCTTTTTCGCTTAAAAATAGTGCATTCCTGCACCCTGTTCCTCCCTGTAAGATACTTGTATGTCTCTATCATATCCCCTCTCCCTCCTTCCTCCAGGGAGTACATGTTCAGTGCCTTCAACCTGTCCTCATAGGACTTGTGATGCAATCCATGCACCATCTTTGTTGCCCTCCTCTGAACCTTCTCTACCCTGTCTATGTCCTACGAGGTAAGGTCTCCAGAACTGCACAGTGTACCCAGGTGCGGCCTCACTAGTGTCTTGTATAACGGAATTATGACCTCCTTTCCTGCTGGTGATGCCCTGCCCATGTATCCCAGCATCCTATTTGCTTTACCTGCTGCCTTGTCACACTGTTTCCCTGCCTTGAGGTCATCAGAGATGATAACTCCAAGATCCCTTTCCTGCTTGGTGCATGCTATATCCTCACCCCCAACTGATATATTGTGCAAGGGTTTTGTGCCCCATATGCATTATCTTGCACGCCTTGCACTGAATTTCAACTGCCAAACCCTGACCATTCTTCAAGTTTCTGCAGGTCCCTCTCATTCTGTCTACACCTCTGGTGTGTTCTACTCTGTTACAGAGCTTTGTGTCATCAGCGAACAGTGAAATTCTGCTCTCTAGGTCCTGCGAATGTCACTGATGAAGATATTGAATAGTACCGGTCCCAGCACTGATCCCTGTGGTACCCCACTGGTCACTCTTCCCTCTGTGGAGTGACAGCCATTTACCACCACCCTCTGTGTCCTACTGCCCAGCCAGTTACCTACCCACCGCACTACTGTCCTGCCTACACCCATATTCCCCAGTTTGTGCAATAGTCTTCTATGTGGCACAGTGTCAAAGGCCTTGCTGAAGTCCAGATAGGCCATGTCCACTGCCCTCCCCGATCCACCTCCCTAGTCACCCAGTCAAAAAATTAAATGAGGTTGGTCTGACATGACCGTCCCCTGGTGAAACCATGCTGCCTTGGGTCCTGTAGTCCATTGACAACCAGATGTTCCACCAATCTCTCCTTCAGTAGTGCTTCCATGATCTTCCCCACTACCGAGGTGATAAATGTCATACATATTTATATAGAGAAACTTTTGGAAAAAACATTAGTAAAAAATATAGAGCAATTCTCTGAATGAACACAAAGCCATTAATTATAAAACCAAAATACAGTATTCCTGGCACAAAGGAGGCAAACCCTTTATACAATCGACTAAGTGGCAGCAGATAGATTTGGTATACTTCAAACAAGTATTATAAATCTGCTACAACTAAATCCATACAAATTCAACTAATATCAAAAGCATGCTTCACACCATGTTGCTAATATAAAATGGCTTTTAAAGACACCCCTGCATGTTGGAAATGTTCTCAGACAGGTACATTGTACTATTACAGTCATACTCTAGGATAGAACAATGATGAGTAAATACAAAAACAGAAGCATCTAAATTATTAGAAAGAGAATTACCCATGTCCTTTGAAGTTTTCATACTGAATGACTTCTCTAAACTGAACCTTAGCAAACAACAAAAAAATATATACTTGCTACAATAAGTATGACTTCAAAAAGGTTACTTTTAGTGTTTTGGAATACTCCACATTTTCCACTCTTTAATTTCTATAAACGGCACGACGATATTAAAAATACATTAAGCTGTGAAAAACAGTTCATGAATTACAATTATGCTTATGATCAAAAGTTTATAACCAGGAATGAAATACATATCATTCTACCACCACCACCACCAGGGTTCAGGCTGGAGAAAGATTGGGACACCCAAGTCCCCAGCACATCATTTTTTGACTCTGCCTACAGCCTCCTGATGCCTGGGCTCAGAAGGAACCACCACCACTGCCCCTGCATTAACCAAGACCTCCAATTTATTAGAGAGAGCAGTGGTGTTGATACTGTTGCCGACCTTGTGTGCCCAGGCAGAGTTCACAAACAGAGCCTATGTCATGTGGCCAAGGACAGGGCTGCTACTTGAGATTGGTGATCTATGTCACAGAGTATGAGGGCACGCCGGACTTCTTAATGTGCATGAGCTAGTCGTCGATAACTGGCTCAAAGGGAACAGTTCCTGTAAAAAAAGGTCTTACAATTGTTGCTGATTTCCAGTGTGAACAACAAAATCCGCAAACGTGCACGTCAGCAAATTGACACTGCTGCAGCCAATGTCTGGGTCAACATGTCGGCCATGTCCAGGGTCACTTGCAACTGGTGCTTAGCCACTGTTAACCTCACATCACAAACCTCCATAAATCTGGCCAACTCGCGTCAAGGAGCAGGTCAGAGAAGTTGGAGATCCTCTCAAAGAGATCAAGGCTATACTTAAGCCACAGCTTTCCAGGTGGATGCCAACGGATGCAGCTGTATATACCTTCTGGCCAAGATGGTCTTGTTTCTTGGACTCCTTATCTGGTGGCATGTCCAGCTCACCCTGCACCTTCACCTTATGGAATACTGTGTCTGCCATTAGCTCCTCCAGTGATAGATGTTCTTTAAAACCTGACAATCTGCCTAGGGAAGCTGCATAATTACAGTCAATACAGCACAGCAGGATGTGGTAAGTGGCTGGGTGCAGCCAGATACTGAGCATCGGGCCCAGGATGGTAGGTGCTATAGAGAAGGATAACCACGATGAGGAATTTTGCTTAAGAATGTCCATCAGTGGGCAGGTCTCCCCCTGTTGGACCTCCTCCAACAGAGTATCCATCGCAGACAGACATCTGTTCCCTGAGGACAGTGTAGGACTGCTCCCCTGCTCCCCGCTCTGTCACAGCCTACTCATTTGACACAATGGAAAAGAGCAACTCTGAATCAGTCAGGATAGAAAGTGTTGCCTGCCCGTATGGAGTGTGGGCAACCCTCTCAGACAGGGTAACCACCAGGGACTGGAGATCAGGAAACCTAGACTCAAGACCAGAGTCCTTGGTCAGAGTGCCCTCTAGTGATGGGGATGGAGGCTACACCAGAATCAGATACTGCAGAACAGCCAAAAATGCCACAGTGCGCGCCATATGGAGCATGACTGGAGTAGCACCACAAGAGACATTCAAGGCCAGGGACGGGTCTATCTACACTGCCAGTCAACCTCAACTCCGGGCAAATACTAAATAAGCCCACTATTGCCAGGGTGCACACATCTGTGACTGGCTCAATGACATGGAAGAACTCAACACTGACCACTGATGGCAGTGTTGGTGTTGCATACAAGATTCGGAACATGACCTCAACCATCAACTAAGAGACTGACATGGTACCAGGGCCTCTGCATCTGGACACCTGAATGGAGTGACTGGGTACCAAAAGAACACAAGGCAGCGCCAGAGTCAGGACGACATAGAGCTGCTGAATCAGAAGGGGCCCAAGTGGGAGCTCCATTGGGCCTAACCAACCCTGCCCAGGTTGTGGTCAGCACTGCAGTCTGAGCAAGACAAAAATCTTCCCCCTCGATGGACATCTTCAGCAGAATCTACCTTCAGATCAAATGGCATCGACATGGTTGGCTCCCTTGACAGAAACTCTGCAGGCACGCAAACAGTCTTCATGGTTAGCGCAACCTCCCTCAAGGCAATCAACCACGTGACTCCTTGGCTAGGGAAGAGTAGGAATGTCCCCTTGATCAATGACCCCAATCCCATGACGAGCACAGACTCTCCCTGTGTTTTGGGCGAAAAGACTGGGACTAACTTTCAGAGTGGAAAGACCAAAGAAAATTTTTTAAACCCTCTGTTCTCACAAGCAGTCGGTGGATCGGGCACAAACTCCTCCTCCGCCACTGACAGAAGGGCCAGGGCCAGAACATCCTTGCAGACCTCCTTTGTCTCTCGGGACAGTAACTGCGCCACCGAGCCAGCAGCTGTGTATGGCATGTGCACATTCATAGGTTTGCCCTCCATCACCAGTTGTAGATGCTCATCAAGGCCTGGCATGAACACAGCTTGGCACCAGGAAACAATGTGCCATGTCATGGCCCACACCCCAAACAGTAAACACAGGCATCATGTCTGTCAGCCACAGATATTGAGTACCTGCAAAAAACACCCTTCTTTCACCCCTGCCGCTTCCATCCCATGGCAAATTGTGACTGACCAGGAAGTCAACAGCAAGGGTAAAGCAATAAAAAAAAAAAAAACTGAAAGAAAACTTAAGATGGAAAAATTGCTCAAAAAAATGAAAAGAACAGAATCCTAATTCACTTACAGGAACTGTGAAGGAGACTTGTTCCTTCTAGCAGAAAAAAAAGATCAGAGTGAAAAAAAGGCAGAGCCAGAGGACTACATGGCTGGGAGACAGGGGTCGAAGAGTTCAGTGCAGCAGTACTTCCTTCACATCCCTCTAAACCCCCCCAACCCCCACAAGCTTCATCCCATGCCCTCTAGTCCTAGTGTTCTCATTTTAAAGAGGCTCCTCTCCTACACCTTGTTCATTCCTGTGAGGTGCTCTTAGGTCTCCATCATGTCCCCTCTATTTATTATCAGTTATTTTATACCTTAATTGCATTACAAACACTTTATACCCCCAACCTCTAATTTCAGCCTCTGTCCAGTACAGCTCAGCGAAGTACAGCAAGGCCAGAGAACCGGGGGACTATTGCAACCCTCCCCCCCCACAGCAACGTCAGAAGCCTGCTCCTGCTCCCCAGGCAGCAGCACAGTCCAGCACTGTTCTACTCGAGGCAGTACAGCAAGGCCGGAGCATCAGGTTCCTCTTGCAGCACCCCCCAACAGCAGCATCAGAAGCCTGCTCCTGTTCCTCAGGTAGTGACAGGGGCACTGTGTTGGCCCGCCCTAAGTGGGCTTTTGCCTTATAGGCAGGTCTTCCCATATGATGTAGTCACGTGTCCATTACCTAGCACCCTTATTTTTCATTGGCAGATTATACTGGCTGTTCAGTAGGGGGCGCTTTTGCTCCTCATCAAGTGTGGTAATTTTTAACCACTATTTTTATCCTCCTTGCAGCCACAGCCCTGCTTACCTCCAGCCACTGTTCCTCCTCACAGCCGACCCCGGAGCTGAACATGCTCAGCTGGTATATGCAGCTGTACCGTCGAGAGGGGCTACCCCTATGCGCCCGCACCCAGCCAGGATCCAATACTGGCATACGCCTCTGTTCAGGCATTCGCTGGCCGGTGACACTGCAGCCATCAAGCTGCCGTGGACTTGAGCTGCCATTTTCCTCCTCGTTAGTGTCCCTGGAGTGCGAACATACAATGACGTCAGGCACTTATGCGTCAACATCCGCCACACTCCACCCCTTGCTGGCACCACTCTGGTGGTGCCCCCCGGTCATCACCAGGGGCTGCTACAGAGCGGTGGTTCCCTGGATCCCTCCCCAGGATGGGAGAGCAGTCCTCTGGACACTTGATCCCATCCCTCTCCTGCCAACCCCTGGTGACCTGGGCTCGCATCCGAACCCAGGTCGCCAGTGTGGTGCGAGATGTGGCACCCACAGCCTCAGCGCCACCGGGCCAAGTATGGTAACATTTTAGCTGACCTCTCTGCTACTACAAGACCTACTGTCATTTTTTTCCCCCAGCTCCAATTATCATGCACTCTCTCAGTTTTACCCATGTGGGTCTTGAACTGTTGACCCTTGCGCGACACCCTCCTGAGTTTGGCCACTCTATTCCTCTAGGCCAAACAATCCAGCTAGAGTTCATCCTCCTTTATTAGCTCTTTAACCTTTTCCAGGCACACACTGCACCTATCTCCTCACACTGCCATTAGTTTGTTATAAGATCTGCCACTAGGGGCATTTTTTAGTTTTGTTTTTTTTAAGGCTGTGGGCAGAGCCTACAGCACTATTGGGATTGTAGCTCTAAAACAGCTGATTGTGGAACTCCCTTTTTGGACATTTGGAAGTATTCCTCCACAGCTGCAAAATAGTGCACTCCCCTTCTGATTTTTGTTATTTGTTGCTCTATGTTAAAAGCATCTGAAAGGAGGGGGGATGCTACTGTATTGTAGCTCAGAACTTCTCAGGATATTAACAAAAAAAACAACCTAAACTGCCGTTTCTATCATCTGTCCAGCTCAGTCTAATAGATTTATTCTATTTCTTTCAGCAACCTAGGGGTTAAGCTCATTATAAATTGTTTGGAGATTACTGAACCTCTGATCAGACTACAGTGTCAGATTATAGACAGTGCAGTTTGCAGCCTGTGTTAGTTATCTGATTCCTATGGAGACACACACACACACACCAGCCGCAGTATGTACTCTAAATAAATTCAAGAGGACTGAAATTAGCAGCATGCCAGTTTTTGTTGATTGTGACTAAACAGCACTATATGGCACCAACAAGAAGTTATGCTTCTTGTATCATTGTTTTCTCTCCCTCTTCTTCACCTTACCACCCCTTCCCCCCCTTATTTCCCCCTCCTATCCTCCCTCTACACCCCCCCTTCTGAGTCCATACTCCCGCTCTCTTCCACCCTTACCTCCCCCCAGTTTCCCTCCTCTGGACCCTTAACCCCTGGCCTCCTGGTCCATCTATCCTGCCCCGTTTCCATGCTAGCTTACTTGCTTTTAAGCTCTCGCCCCCCCCTTCCACTCTTGTCTCTCGCACTTGCCCCGCTCTTTACCCAGGAAGCCTTCCTCCTGCACTTTCAAGCTCCTCATTATGTTGTCACTCCTGTTAGCAGGGGACATCGAACACCCTGGCCCAGTCTCCTCCCTGTACTCCCAAATTTCTTGCAGGATGAAATTAGCACATTTAAATATCAGGAGCCTCCCTTCCTACACTTACATTGTTGCAGCCAGTAGCCTTAGACCTCTCTCTCTCGCCTGACATTCTAAACATTACTGAATCTTGGTTAAAATCCAATATTTTTGATGAAAGTGTCTCAACACCAGGCTACTCCCTCCTCCGCCAGGACTGCAGCACCAGAGGAGGTGGCACTGCCATGTATATCGCTTCCTCCATCCAAGTCACCTCAATACTTGCTACATCCTTTCCGAATATCTACAAACTTCTTCTGATAAAGGTCTCCCTTCCCTGCTCCTTACCCATTTTTGTAGCAGGGATTCACTGCTGTCCAAATATTTCTCCTTCCTCTGTCATTACTGTCTACACTACAGTCTCTCTCCTCTTCAGGTGAACTATATACTCGGAGTGATTTTAACGTGAACTGGTTCTCGCCCTCTCATAATAAAACTCTAAATGAAATTGCATCACTTAACCGTACCCAGTTAATAAGAGAACCCACCCATCTAAACCCCAAATCCCTTAAATCACTCCTTAATTGACTGGGTTCTCACCACCCACCGGCATCACACTACTGCTGCTGGTTTATACCTGATGCCTTAAGTGATCACCACCTGGTATACACGGTTCGCAAAATCCTTCACCCAAAAGCCCCCTTCCCTCTGAAAATATTACTGATCCACTCGTATAAATCCTTGGATCTGGCCCTGTTCTAAATGACCTATCTAAAACAGATTGGTCCCCTATCTCCCAGTCTTCCTCTATTAACTGTACCCTGGAATACTTTAGTTCCAAGTTAAATTGCCATCTGGGATCGCTATACCCCCCAAAGACATACCCGTGTGAGCGGCGCTCACTTCCATTGGGTTTTGGCCAAGCTGTTAGCCTGTATGCGTTCCAGAGATCAGGCATGGCTGTCACACAACCAAACCGGCTCCTGTTTAGCCCTCCAAAAATACCGCGCACTCAGAAATGCTGCCACGAGGGCAATTAGACTGGTCAAAGCTGAATACTTCTCAGCTACGTTCAATTCAAACATCAACCACCCATCTAAATTCTGGAAGGTGGTTCATTCCTTGTTTTCCCCTTCTTCTCATCCCCCGCCTCCTGTTTTAAAAGTGGGTGATCTCGCTAGCTGATTCCATCTCTATGGCCTCACTTCTTTCCACACTCCCACCCTCTTCACCTTCACCCTTCCCCCTTGACTCTTCTCTTGCAGATTCTCCCTCACTCTCCTCTTTCTCCTTCCATCCTTTATCCCCATCTGATATTCTAATTGATTTTCTGGTCCTTAACCCTGCTAAGGGTAAGTGCCCATCTGGTCTCTACTCCAGAATCCTCTACCTCTCTGCTCCTGCGATAGCTACTCCCCTTGCTTCTTTACTAAACCTATCTTTCATTCATGCTCCTGTCCCACCTCTCTGGAAACATGTCACTGTTATTCCCCTTGCAAAAGGAGATGATCCCTCCAACACTGGTAACTACCAGCCTCTCTCTCTGCCCCCCATTCTTGCCAAGCTACAAGAATGTTTGGTTCTATCCCAACTCTCTTCCTACCCTGAGTCTTCCTCTTTCTTCATGCCTTACCAGTCTGGTTTCTACAAACACCACTCCACCACCTCCTCTCTCCTGAGACTCGCCGATTCCATACCCACTGGGATGGACCAGGGCCTCATCACCTCTGCTATTTTTATCGATCTAGCCAAGGTATTCAATACGGTCTCCCACCCCCTTCTGCCTGCTAAACTCATGACTGTGGGACTCTACTGCAGATGCCAACTGGTTTTAATCCTACCCAGTGGGTAGAACACAATCCATTCGGATCAGTGGTGCAGATTCCCCTTCCCACCAACACTGGTGTTCCCCAGGACTCTGTGCTGGGCCCTCTACTGTTCTCCATCTTCCTAATCGACCTTCCCTCTCATCTCCATCTACATGCATGCAGACGATACTGTCCTGTTTGCATCTGGCCCTTCCCAGTCATCTGTAGTATCAAAACTCCAACATGATTTTGACTAAGTAAAGCCACAGTTTCACTCAAACCAGTTATTTTTAAATGCCAAAAAGACAGTCTCTATTACCTTTGGTACAAAGCAGAGACTCTCTCAGCTAAACCCCCTTCCTTATTACCACACCCAAGAAGGTGGGGCATTACTTGAGGACACCTCCTCCTTTAGGTGTCTTGGGGTCTGGCATGACCAGCACCTCACCTTTTCTGGACACACTGATGCCACCCACAAAAATATACACCCTAAACTGGGTGCATTATAAAGAAATCATGGTTGTATTCCTCTGCCAGCTCGCCAAGCCCTGGTCCAGAAAATGATCCTATTTTTGACTATGGTGATGTGGTCTACAATGCTGCTCCCAAGTCTTCCTCAATTAGGCTGGACTCTCTTTTTCACTCTCTCTGCCGTTTCACTCTCGACAGTCCTCCCTGTACCCATCACTGCACCCTTTACCAATCTCTCTCTTTTCCTTCTCTAGCCGACAGGCGCCGTACCCACTGTGCTAACTTTCTTGCCAAATTCTAGTTTCATTCCTTCCCTCCCCATCTCTCCTCCTCCATTTCTCTCAAACCATCATTTTCTCACTCACTCAGAAACCATAACCATCACACTTTTACCATCCCACCCAGGACTACCTCGGTTGGTCGGACTGCATTTTCACACCCTTTCCCTAAAATCTGGAATGCCCTCCCATCCGTCATGCTGCCTCCCCATAACCTCAACTCCCTCCTCAAGGACCACTTCTCCCCTTCCTGCAATTGTGTTTAACTGTTTAATTTTTACCTTTTCCTTACTTGCTTCTGCACTCATTTGCAAATTAGTACCTATCCTAGATTATAAAACTGATTGTCCTTATTAGTGTTTTTGTTTACTAAAATGTACCGCTCTTTATTTTTGCAAACACTGTATAAGTTTGTATTCTAATTTCCATCATGCACCATCTTGACGTTGCTGCTGTATTGCTGGGCATCCCTTTTCCCCTCTCCCCCAGGACGCATCTGGAAACAAGCTTGGCTGCTCAGTATGTCTTTCCTAGTGAAACTTTAATCAATAATTTTCTTGGTTTCACAGGCTTTGCTTTAGAAGATAAAATGCCTGTTATCATGAAATTTGAATTGGTAACGGAAACAGCTAATATTCTTCAGGTGAAACTACCTCTGGCTGGAAGCTGCAATACTGAACATAGGATTTGCAAGAAAGCGAGTTGTGCTCACAACAGAGGGAGGTAAACCTTACAATTGTCTTTGGTTTGTAGCAGATATTCTGCAGGTGGAGGCTACTTCTAACTGAAAGGTGAAACAAGGAACTTAGAATTATCAGGAAAAGACAGTCTTTCAAGCAACACAAGGAGGTGGATCTAGCTTTACTTTTGTTCCAATTCTTAAGATTTTCAGTGCAGGAAGAGTTTAAGCACAGCTGACTTATTTTGGGGCTGACTGCTTTCAGAGCTTTTGGGGCTGGGGAGGTTTACCTGTGTCTGACTTGGATGTCTGGATTTTTCTCTGTTTGATTAGCAGGGTATTTTCTCTGTCAAATTGTTGTGTCGGGCATCTTGCCGACAGGAAGGCACTCATCGCAGCGGTGGGTCAGAGCTTTAGCTGATTGTTTTGTGAGGGCACAGTTTAGGCCCAACCCCTTCCCACCCTCACCCCACCCACCCCAGAAATAGTTCCTTTATACCTGGGGTTCTGACATCATTTCAAGAGTGCAAGGTGCATATCACTGTCATATCCTCTAGCACACTGCACTGACAATATAAGCATACACATTGTATAATATATATTTCTATACAACAAACCAATCACACCACACAAAAAAAAAGTAGATAAGCGTGGGAGTAGTGCAATGTAATGGCTATGGGGCAGCAGTCTTCCGGGAGTCTTTCTGGAGGCTGAGATGCTGCCCTATTTGCAGACAACTCTCTGCCCTGAGGGAGGAAGTTGCCAGTCTTCAGGCCACACTGGACAGCAGTAAGGGAACCTTCCCCCAGGCCACACTGGACAGTAGGAAGGGAACCTCCCCCATCCAGGGCGCACCAGAGCCACCACCACTACCTCAGAGGTTGCGAAGAAAGCATAGCAGTTGGACCACAGTGGGCTCAGGGAGGGTGAGGATGGTGGAACAGAGGCACACCCAGTCAGTTGTTCCACTCCACAATCCATACACCATTCTGGGGGAGCATAGCTCCCCTATGGATGCACCCACAGAGGAGACTAAAGAGGCTGAGGACAACTGTCACAAGGGAGGCCCACAGGAAGGAGGCAGAGGACACCACAAGGAAAGGAAGCAGCTCCTGGTGGGGGACTCAATTATTAGGGGGATAGAACTGGGGGGAGCAGGGAAAACTGAAGTAAAGTGCCTGCCTGGTGCAATGGCTTGGAGGGACAGGAAGCGCATCCTCAGGATCACGAGAACAGCTGCACGGGAGTCTGAGCTGGACGTCATTGTCCACCTAGGGACAAATGACTTGGCTCATCATGAGATTACAGCAGTGCAGAAGGACTTTGTAGAATTGGGGAGGGGCCTAAGACAAGTACACAGTATCCTTCTCCAGTGGTGCTGCCTGTCAATGGCATGAGTGAGGCGAGGTACTTTGCATCATGCAGTTTAATGAATGGTTGAAAAAATGGGGTGGAGCACAGGGTTTGGCTTCATTGGAGACTGGGGTTCCACCTGGAGGGACACCAGCCTATACTGGCAGGATGGTCTGCATCTGTCCAGGAAGGAACAAGTCTTTTGAGCAATCGGTTTAAATGCTTCATTGGCAAGCTTTTAAACTAGTCAAGGGGGGAGGCACTGATAAGCAGCAGGAAAATTCCAGCCTCTCCAAACAAAACAGGGTACTAAATGAGAAAAAGACAGAGGTAGAAAGGTCAGTGGGGGATGCTGCACAGGAGGTAAAGCCATCAAAAAATGGAGAGCAATGAGTACCAATGCCCGTAGTCCGAGTAACAAGCTTCCTGAATTAGTGACCTTGATGGTGGAGGAACATCTGGATATCGTGGCAGTCACAGAAACATGGTACGCACAAAACCATGACTGGGACGTAAACATACCAGGATACACTATCTACAGGAGGGACAGGGAGGGTAAAAGAGGAGGAGGAGTAGCTCTTTACATAAGGGAAGGAATCAAAGCAACAGAACAAAAGGTTAAACAGGGAGGAGGAGAAGAAGCACTGTGGGTAAATTTGGAGACCGGCAATGGCACCACATTCCGCACAGGGGTTGTATACAGACCCCCTTCTCAGGGGGAGGAAATGGACAAGGAAATGATAGAAAGTATACTAAGAATGGCAGCAAAGGGAGATATTGCTGATGGGTGATCTGAACATGCCAGATGTTAACTGGAGTGCAGTTGCAGCAGCCAACTCAAGAGTGGGGTTATTCTAGATGCCCTACAGGGGGCATGCCTTAGACAACTAGTATTGGAGCCCACTCGAGAGGGAGCAATCTTAGACCTGGTTCTCTCAAATGGAGATGAAGAGAGGATCACAGATGTAGAAGTGGGTAGCCATCTGGGAACTAGCGATCATCGAACAGTATGGTTCACAATAAACACAGCAATAGAGTCAAGCCATACAAAGGCAGAGGTACTGGAGTTTAGGAGGGCTGACTTTGCCAAAATGGGCGCGTGCCTAAGGAATGCACTAGCAAATGGGCAGGAAGGAGGGGTGGAAGAACACTGGGGAATAATAATAACTGCCATCACAGAGGTAACAAGCCTTTGTGTGAAGCAAATAAACAAAACGAAACGATGTAAGTAACCACTAGGGTTCTCAAAGGAAGTGGCAGCGAAGGTTCAAGAGAGAAAAAGAAAGCATTCAGGAAGTACAAGGAATCACAGAAGGAGCAGGACAGAGAACTGTATCAGTTAAAGCAAAAGGAAGCTGGGAAGGCAGTCAGAACAGCAAAGGCCCAAACTGAGGAAAAGAGAGCCAACTCAGTTAAGAAGGGGGATAAAACCTTTTATAGGTACATCAGGGAGCAAAGGAAGACCAAGGAGGGATAATGAGGCTTAATAAAGGGAGGGAGGGTGGGCAGAAGGTGACTGTGAAAAGGCAGATATACTAAACAAATGTTTTTGCTCAGTATTTACAAAGGAAGAGGGGAGGTACCTAAAACAAAACAGTAGAAACACTCTGGATACAGAAGTTGATACCAGCCCTTTACAGAAGAAAGGGTTCTGAAAGAACTCTTAAAACTGAAGGTGGACAAAGCAATGGGGCCTGATGGGATTCATCCCAGAATTCTAAAAGAACTAAGGGTAGAACTAGTGACACCACTGACTACCCTCTTTAACAAATCATGAGAGGATGGGGTGGTACCGAGGACTAGAGAAGGGCAGATGTGATTCCCCTCACAAAAGTGGGAGCAAGGCAGAAGCAGGAAACTACAGACCTGTTAGTTTAACCTCAGTGGTAGGGAAAATGATGGAATCACTTCTGAAGGAAAGAACTGTACGCGGTATCTAGAGGCCAGAGGGGCACAGGACCCAAGGCAGCATGGATTCCGGCGGAAGGTCATGCCAGACAAATCTGATAGATTTCTTTGACTGGGTGACCAAAGTAGTAGATCAGGGAGGGCTGTGGACATGGCCTACCTAGACTTTAGCAAGGCATTTGACACAGTCCACACAAAAGATTAATATACAAGTTAGCCAGCCTGGGAGTGGGTCCCAAGATGACAGCCTGGGTAAAGAATTGGCTGGAGAATAGGACACAGAGAGTAATAGTAAATGGAGTCCACTCTGAAGAAAGGGGGGTTACTAGTGGGGTACCACAGGGTTCAGTATTAGGACCGGTCCTCTTCAATGTCTTTATAAGCGACACTGCAGACGGACTGGAAGGAAAAGTATGTCTCTTTGCAGATGACACAAAGATCTGCAACAGAGTTGATGCACAAGGTGGGGTGGAAAGGATGAGAAGGGATTTGGCAAGGTTAGAAGGATGGTCAAATGTATGGCAGCTTAGATTCAATGCTAAGAAGTGCAAGGTAATGCACCTGGGAAACAAAAACCCAGGGGAAGAGTACACAATGGGGGGTGAGATACTAACAACAACAAAAATGGAAAGGGACCTGGGGGTAGTCATATCAGATGACCTAAAGGTGGCAAGCAATGTGAGAGGGCAACAAGGAGGGTTGGGGGATACTGGGATGCATAGGGAGAGACATCACCAGTAGAAAACAAGAAGTTATTATCCTCTCTACAGACAGCTGGTGAGACCCCATCTGAGTACATGCGCAGTTCTGGAGACCCAGTCTCCACAAAGACATAGACACGATGGAAGCTGTCCAGAGGAGGGCAACTAAAATGGTGCAGGGTCTGCACCGGAAGACATATGAAGAGAGACTTAAGGAGCTTAATATGTATAGCCTCGAGGAAAGGAGGGAGAGGGGGACATGATAGAAACTTTCAAGTACCTCAAGGGAATCAACAAAGTCCAAGACGGTAGCATCTTTCAAAAAAAGAGGTGTGCAAGAACAAGGGGCACAATTTGAAGATAGAGGGGCGGCTCAGAGGTACTTTAAGGAAGTATTTTTTCACAGAGGTTGTGGATACATGGACAGCCCCTTCCGGAGGAGGAGGTTGTGGAGTCAAAAACAGTGGTGAAATTCAAGCATGCATGGGACAGTCATAAGGCAATTCTAGGGGGTTGGGGTAGGAAGAAGTAGGCTGCTGGTTAACTAGGATCTGCAGCTTATCCATTAGGTAGGGAAATGGGCAGACTGGGTGGGCCAAGTGGTCCTCATCTGCCGTCAAATTCTATGTTTCTAAACAGTGGAAAGAAACAGTAAGGATAATAATCCAGATGCACCAAAGGTTGAAATCCCAACACAGCCACAGCGTGACCCAGAGCAAGTCACTCTCACCTCCCCCATGTGCCTCAGTTTCTTCCAGCTGGGCTGTGCTGGGGGTTACAAAAAAAAAAAAAGGTATCACATCAGGGTTTCCATTAAAGCATAGGGGTTTCCCCGTCCTCTTGCATTACCCCATGCTTCCCCCCAACATTTAAAGCAGAGCCCTGATCCCCAATATTGTTACAGTTAGAGCATTTGGAGTAACTCACAGAAAAAATAGTTTGAAAAAAGTCACTTAGAGCTACAAAAACATGAAAAGTAGGATACAGAGAATGAAAGAGGGAGAAAATTCAAAGTCAGAGATGGGCACCATATGGATCATGCCTGTGTTGCTCAACAAATGCCCCATCCTCAAAATTTTCTGAGGGAAATCTTGTCACATGTTTCCCAGTGTGTGGCTAGTGATGGTAGGGATACAGCAGGGTCACTGTATATGTGAGGTTAGTGTAGGGAGGGACGGTGCAGGGGTCACTGTGTGCATGGCTAGTGTAGGGAAGGATACAGCAGGGTCACTGTATATGTAAGGATAGTATAAGGAGGGATGGAGCAGGGGGTCACTGTGTGCATGGCTAGTGTAGGAATGGATGCAGCATGGGTCACTGTGAGGATAGTGTAGGAAGGGATGCAGCAGGGGTCACTGTGTGCATGGCTAATGTAGGGAGGGATACAGCAGGGTCACTGTATATGTGAGGATAGTATAGGGAGGGATGGAGCAGGGATCACTGTATGTGAGGATAGTGTTGGGAGGGCTGCAGCAGGGGTCACTGTGTGCATGGCTAATGTAGGGAGGGATACAGCTGGGTCACTGTATATGTGAGGATAGTATAGGGAGGGATGGAGCAGGGATCACTACATTTGAGAATAGTGTAGGGATGGATACAGCATGGGTCACGGTCTGTGAGGATAGTGTAGGAAGGGATGCAGCAGGGTCACTGTGTGCATGGCTAGTGTAGGGAGGGATACAGCAGGGTCACTGTATATGTGAGGATAGTATATGGAGGGATGGAGTAGGGATCACTGCATTTGAGGATAGTGTAGGGAGGGATACAGCAGGGGTCACTGTATGTGAGGATAGTGTAGAAAGGGATGCAGCAGGGTCACTGTATATGTGAGGATAGTATATGGAGGGATGGAGCAGGGATCACTGCATTTGAGGACAGTGTAGGGAGGGATACAGCAGGGGTCACTGTATGTGAGGATAGTGTAGGAAGGGATGCAGCAGGGTCCCTGTGTGCATGGCTAGTGTAGGGAAGGATACAGCAGGGTCACTGTATATGTGAGGATAGTATAGGGAGGGATGGAGCAGGGATCACTGTGTGTGAGGTTGGTGTAGGGAGGGATACAGCAGGGGTCACTGTGTGCATGGCTAGTGTTGGGAGGGATACAGCAGCGGTCATTGTATCCGAGGATAGTGTAGGGAGGGATACAGTAGGGTCACTGCACAGGAGGCAGTATAGCGCAGTGGGTTAAGGCTCTGAGCTGCAGATCTGGAGACCTGGGTTGAATCCCACAGCTGCCTAGGTGTATACTGTGTGATCCTGAGCAAGTCAACTTCCTTGTGCTCCCAGGTCGTATCTGGAAACGAGCTTCAGCTTAGTGTGCTACTCCTGGTTAAACAATGTTCCCTTTCACTGTATGTGAGGTTAGTGTAGGAAGGGATACAGCAACGGTCACTGTATGTGAGGATAGTGTTGGGAGGGCTGCGGCAGGGGTCACTGTGTGCATGGCTAATGTAGGGAGGGATACAGCAGAGTCACTGTATATGTGAGGATAGTATAGGGAGGGATGGAGCAGGGGTCACTGTATATGTGAGGATAGTATAGGGAGGGATGGAGCAGGGGTTACTGTGTGCATGGCTAGTGTAGGGAGGGTCGGAGCAGGGGTCACTGTGTGCATGGCTAGTGTACGGAGGGATACAGCAGGGGCCACTGCATGTGAGGATAGTCTTGGGAGGGCTGCAGCAGGGTCACTGTGTGCATGGCTAGTACAGGTAGGGATACAGCTGGGTCACTGTATATGTGAGGATAGTATAGGGAGGGATGGAGCAGGGATCACTACATTTGAGAATAGTGTAGGGATGGATACAGCATGGGTCACGGTCTGTGAGGATAGTGTAGGAAGGGATGCAGCAGGGGTCACTGTTTATGTGAGGATAGTATAGGGAGGGATGGAGCAGGGGTCACTGTGTGCATGGCTCATGTAGGGAGGGATACAGCAGGGTCACTGTATATGCGAGGATAGTATATGGAGGGATGCAGCAGGGATCACTGTGTATTAGCAGGGCTTAAGTTAACCCCATTTATTTGAGTGTTTGACTTTCAAAAATAAGGCAAAAACATTCAAAATAGAGGGTTGTAGTCACTGACTTTCAAATGTAAAACAAAAAAATTGGAGGACTTCTAACTACAGGTATGGAATTCAAGACATGATGGATTTTTCTGAAAAAAAATTTATTATAACACTAATATGCATTTAGACATCCATAAATTGGTCCTTTCTAGACCACAGACTTACAAAATGGGGGATCTGGGAAGTATTCTGACTTCCAAAAAATTGAAATGACCTCCACATTTTGACTCATGAAGGTTTTAGACTTCCACTAGTCTCTGTGTGGCCTGTGTGTGTGTATACACACACACACACACACACATATACATATACATAAACTGAATCCCGGTATACGAGGTTAGTATTGAGAGGAATACAGCAGGGGTCACTGTGCAAAAGGTTAACGTAGGTAAGGATATAGCAGGTGTCACTGTACGCGAGGCAACTGTATAGAGGGGTATATCACAGGTCATTGTGAGGTTAGTGTAGGGATGGATACAGTAGTAGTGACTGTGTGTGAGGTAAGTGTAGTATGGGGACACATCAATTTGCGATGGGCATTTCACACCGCAGCAACTCGCTCTGGCATCAATCACCTCCATGAGCAATTCAGTCCTGATTTGTGCCCACTGGAGTCTCCCCACCAAATTATATTTATGCTGGGGTAAAACTGTCAGGTGACGATTTATTCAGGGGAGCGGTTTATGCCAGAGCTCACAGGATAGAGACAGACGTGTCATGGACCAGACTGACTGGCACGAACTGTCGTGCAGCCGTATAGTATATTGTAAAGAGGGATACGGCAGGGGTCATTTTATGTGAGGTTAGGGTAAGGCAGGGATACAGCAGGGGTCACTGTGTGGGAGGGATACAGCAGGGGTCACTGTGTGTGAGGTTAGTGCAGGAATTTATTTAACTCCAAAAACTGATTAGCATTTTGCTCATAAAAGTGCTAAAACATTGTGAAAATGCTTAGCACTTGCCTCACTGTGTTTCACAAACACAACACTTCTAGAAAACCTATATAAATACTTTCTGTACAGTTAGCATTGTCCCAAGAAAAAACTGCTAATCAATTATTTAAAACCCTGTAGTGGTAGGAAGGGATACAGGAGGGGCACCGTGCGTGAGGTTAGTGTAGACAGGGATACAGCAGGGATTACTATGTGAGAGAGGTTAGTGTAGGAGGGATACAGCAGGGGTCACTGTGACGTTAGTGTAGGGAGGGGTACAGCAGGGGTCACTGTGTGGGAGGTTGGTGTAGGGAGGGATACAGCAGGGGTGTCTGTGTGGGAGGTTGGTGTAGGGAGGGATACAGCAGGGGTCACTGTGTGGGAGGTTGGTGTAGGGAGGGATACAGCAGGGGTCACTGTGTGAGGTTGGTGTAGGGAGGGACACAGCAGGGGTCACTGTGTGATGTTAGTGTAGGAGGGATACAGCAGGGGTCACTGTGTGTGAGGTTGGTGTAGGGAGGGATACGGCAGGGGTCACTGTGTGTAAGGTTGGTGTAGGGAGGGATACAGCAGGGGTCACTGTGTGTAAGGTTGGTGTAGGAAGGGATACAGCAGGGGTCACTGTATGTAAGGTTGGTGTAGGAAGGGATACAGCAGGGGTCACTGTGTGTAAGGTTGGTGTAGGGAGGGATACAGCAGGGGTCACTGTGTGGGAGGTTTGTGTAGGAAGGGATACTGCAGCGGTCACTGTGTGTAAGGCTGGTGTAGGGAGGGATACAGCAGGGGTCACTGTGTGTGAGGTGGGTGTAGGGAGGGATACAGCAGGGGTCACTGTGTGTAAGGTTGGTGTAGGGAGGGATACAGCAGGGGTCACTCAGTGTGAGGTTAGTGTAGGAAGGGATACAGCAGGGGTCACTGTGTGGGAGGTTGGTGTAGTGAGGGATACAGCAGGGATCACTGTGTGAGAGGTTAGTGTAGGAGGGATACAGCAAGGGTCACTGTGAGGTCAGAGTAGGGAGTGATACAGCAGGGATCACTGTGTGAGGTTAGTGTAGGGAGGGATACAGCAGGGGTCACTGTGAGGTTAGCGCAAGGAGGGATACAGCAGTAGTCACTGTGTGTAAGGTTAGTACAGGTTGCAGTATAATGAACTGCAGTAAGGTTAGCCTAGAGTGGGATACTGAAGGCTGCTGTGTGAGGTTACTGCAGCAAGGGATATGACATGGAAAAAACAGAGTATCAAAACACAAGTGGAGGGGTTTGGGAGTTTCATTTCTCTTCAGTAATTAACAGCCACTCAGTTTTCCCTCAAACTCCAGAAGACTCACCTTGTTTTCCTCTGGGGAAATTTTTTCATAGATTTCTTTCAGCTTGCCATAGTGAGGCCGGAGGAATTTCAGAGGCTTAGGGACTGAGGTCATTGATGTGGTGGATGAACGAATCTGCCTACGGAGCTCCTCCAGTGCAGAACGATAAAGATCTGTGTTGTCCTCCTTTAAAATAGGTTGGGAAACATTAAAAACTGTTCCTATTACAGTTGACCCAAACAAAATAATTAAGCACAGTGAATGGACCGCATTCTCAGGAGTGACAACAGCTAATTCAGACACTGTTAAGTTAAAGGGTGCCTTTATGTATAGGGACTCCAATGACAGAGAATCATATGAAGATGGCAGCAGAAAAAGGACAGTTGATCCATCTAGTCTGCTAGTACTGCATGGTCCTCAACTTAAGCTACTGACCCTGCCCCCCCTCCCCAATCTGCCTCCCTTTGATATTTATTTTCCCTTTAACTCAATTCCACTCTCTCTCTTGAAGCTGCCCGACCATCCTCGACAAAACCACCTCTTCTAGAAGCACATTCCAACTTGCCACTACCATGAAGAAGTGCCTCCTAGCCTCTCTCCTAACCCCCCCTTTTCAGAATGTGCCACCCTAGTGTTTTGTTTTCCACTAAGCTTAAATAGACCCTCCTTATACACCCTACCTATTCCTTTCAAATACCTGAAGGTCTCAATCGTGTTATCCCTCCCCCTCCTTCTCCCAAGGAGTACATGTTCAGGGCCTCCAACCTGTCCTCATATGTTCTACCCTGCTGGCCTATGATCATCTTCATTCCCTACTTTGGACCATCTCCAGTACGTTAATGTCCTTTTTAAGGTATGGGCACCAGTACTGGACACTGTATTCCAGATGTGGCCTCACTAATGGCCTCTACAAGGGCAGTAAAATACCACCTCTTGCCTGCTGCTGATCCCTCTGCCAATGCAGCCCAACATTTTATTTGCCTTTGCTGATGCTTTCCTACATTGTGTGGAGTGCTTCAGATCGCTGGTGATCATCACTCCCAGGTTTTTCTCCTACTCTATTGTAGATACCCAGACCCCTCCCTGGCAGTACTCAGTCCTGGGGTTCTTGCCTCCAACATGCATAACTTTGCATTTCTCGGAATTGAACCCAAGCTGCTAAATCCCAGACCACCTCTCTTGTTTTTCCAGATCATTCTTTAGTTCCTGTATCCTTTTTGCTGCGTCCACCCTTCCACAGAGTCTGCTGCCCACGAATAGGCACATTTTGCCCTTAATGCCACCCCAATACCATTTAAGAAGACACTGAACAGCACTGGTCCAAGCACCGAGCCCTGTGGGACCCCACTGGTGACCTCTCTGGTGCTAGATAGCTCCCCTCCCCCCCCAAACAAACACCTCTCTAGGTTCAGTCCCTCAGCCAGTTTTCCACCCATGTGATCAACTTCTCACCAACCCCAAGATCTGCCAATTTCCTGATCAACCTCTTGTGGGGTACAGAGTCAAGTCCAGGTAAAGGATGTTCACTGACTGGCCCCTCTCCACTATTTTAGTGACCAGTCAAAGAAGTCAATCAGATGTGTTTGACACGACCGCCTTCCCATAAACTCATGCCTCACATCCTGCACACCCTGCTCATCTAGATACTCTGCCAACTTTTCCTTAAGTATGGTCTCCATGAGTCTGCACATGACTGAAGTTAGACTGACCGGTTTGTAATTCCCTGGGTCATTCTTGGGACTACTCTTATGGAGGGGCACTACATGTGGCATTCTCCAGTCATGCAGTACCACACCTGACTCCAGTGAACTACTGAACAGGCCAGCCAGTAGATCTGCAAGCTCCTCCACCAGCTTCCTCAGCACCCTTGAGTGTATTGCCATCCAGGCCTGGAGATCTATCCACCTTCAGTGCTAGCAGCTCTAATGTCCTCACTCTACCGGGATAACATCTGTGCCCCCACCCTCTTCCTTCCACTAGTGGCAATGGTCCATCCTTCTCCCTGCTAAAGACAGAAGTACTCTTTCAGTACCCTCTGCTTTGCCTCCATTCTCCACCAACTACCCATCCCTTTTACTGAGCCTAACCCCACGTTTCTTTTCCTTCTCCTTGCTAATACAGTGAAAAAAGGCATTCTTCCCCCTTCTTAATTTCCTCAGCTAGTTGTACTTCCTTCTTAGCTTTAGCTCGCTGAACTATCTTATCTGCTATGCTAGTCATCCTCAGGTAATCATCACAGTCTTCCTCTCTTTTGGTCCTCTTGAATTTCTTGTAGACTAATCTCTTGTCCCTTACTGCCCAGGTGACCTCATTACTAAACCAAGGACCAGCAAAAGCAGTGTGTGGACTACAGTGAGCTCGGGAGGAGGGGTGAGGAGAGTGGATCAAAAGCGCACCCCCCCCATCCGGTGCAACTAAGGAACTCCTACGCAGTTTTGGAGGAGCGGGAGGACCCCACTGAGACACCCGAAGTCGCAACCATGGTGGATGAGCAGGTTCTACACAAGAGAACCACACAGGGGGTTGGAAGAGGAAGTTTCTCCTAGTGGGGGACTCCATAGTCCAGGGAGTGGATTTGGGGACAGAAATAGTGGAGGAAAGGGACGTAAAGTGTCTATCAGGAAACACAGCTCAGAGGGATGGGGAGAGGATCCAAAGAATCACTAAAACAGTAGCAAGGCAGGGGAAGCTTGATGTCATTTTCCATCTGGGGCCAAAATTATCTGGCTGGAGACAAGGCAGGGATAAGCAAGGGTGCAGAAGTAGTTCAGGGAGTTGGGGAGGGGCCTTGTACAGGTAGCAAGCTCTGTTACCTTCTCGGGGGTGCTGCCTGTCCACAGCAAGGGGGGAGGCAAGGCACCTCCGCACCAAGGACTTCAACGTCTGGCTGGAGAGCTGGTGTAGAGAAAAGGGATTCAACTTCATTGGGAACTGGGGACCCACCTGGAGGAATGTGACCCTGTACAAGAGGGACGGCACCACTGTCCTCAGTGAACAGTTTAAATGCTTCATTGGCATGCATTTAAACTAGAAAGAGTGGGGGGGTGGCAGAAGGATGCAGGGGAAACCAAACTGCCCACCCCCACAGAACAGTGAAGTCAACATGGAGGACCATAAAGTTATGGTATCGCCAGAGGAAATGAAACCCATAGAGGGTGGAACAGCGGAGGACAGGAGAAAGGGGGTTGAAAACAGGAAGGACAAAATGAAGAGGTAAAAAGACAGCAGGGAAGCCGGTCCGGTGGCGCTGAGGGTTGAGGCGCTAGACGCCACACCTCGCACCATGCCGGCAACCCGGGGTTCAGAAACAAGCCCAGGTTGTCGGGGGGCCGGCAGGGGAGGGAGAGGATAAAGCGTCCGGAGGACAGCTCTCCTCTCCCTGGGGTGACTTCGGAGGCTCCTTGGCACAGTAGTGACACCTGGTGCAGACCGGGTGTACTACTGTGCCTGGAACATAAGGGGAGGAGCCGCGGACACTTATGGCTTTCTCCGCTCAGGGCCGCTGTACATCCGGCTTCTGGGTGTAACAAAACAGTAAAAAAAAAACTCAGGGTCAAGATGGGCGGAGGCACTTCCAGTCTCGCCACACTCCCACCATCGGGCTCGGATTCCGGGGTTCTCAGACACCTGCCCAGCGATACATTGTAGATAGAGCACCAGGGCAGGCGACCCCCGCCTCAGAGGGGCTCAGAGCCAGAGGATCTGCCGGGCAGGGTCGGCCTGGAACACAGAGCTTCAGACTGAGAGGTAGAGCCATGCTGGAGAGTTTTCCTCAGGTCCCAAAAAAAAAAAAAAAAAAAAAAAAGGAGACAGCGGAGAGGGCAGGAAATGATAAAAGGACTAATGGCAGAACATGAAAGGCCATGTATAACAATGCCCACAGCCTACGAAATAAAATCCCAGACCTGGTGGCCTTCATGACAGAGGCTGACCTGAACATTGTAGCTATTACTGAGACGTGGTATATTGGAAACCATGACTGGGATGTAGCAGTACCTGGATATACTCTGTTTAGATGAGACGGTGGGGGGGGGGGTTTAAAAAGGGTGGGAGTGATGGCTCTTTACGTCAGGGAGGGAATATGGAGAACTGAGATACAGCGAATGCAGGCGGGAGCAGAGGTACTGTGGGTCACCCTTGAGACAGGCGACACTATTCGCACGGGTGTGATATACAGACCTCCAGCACAAGGGGAGGAGGTGGACGGGGTTCTAGTGGAATCCATCCGCACGATGGTAGCTAAAGGAGAGATTTCAATCTGCCAGATGATGCCTCAGCCAGGAGCAGGGACATACTGTACTCTGTGCAAGGGGCAGGCCTCAGGCAGCTAGTGCTACAGCCCACCAGGAAGGGTGCAATTTTGGACCAGGCACTTACCAACGGGGACAGAACTGAAGACAGGGTGGGCGAACACCTGGCATCCAGTGATCATCGCATGGTGTGGTTTAGCATGAGTACAGTGGCAAAGGCAAGGGTCCTGGATTTCAGGAGGGTGGACTTTACTAAGATGGGGATACGTCTCAAGCACGCCCTGGCAGGGAGGGAAAAAGGGGGAGTGGAGGAGCAGTGGGCCCATGAGAAAGGAGCCATGGTGGAAGCGACAAACCTTTGCATTAGTCAAGTAAACAAGGGCAAGAGAAAGCCACTATAGCTCTCAAAGGAAGTGACCAGAAATGTAAAAAAGAAAAAGATGGCTTTCAGGAAATAGAAGAAAGCACAGCAGGAGGAGGAGGACAGGGTAGTGTACCTGGATAAACAGAGGGAGGCAGGGAAATCAGTCAGGAGCGTAAAGGTACACATGGAGATAAAAATAGCATAGGATGTCAAAAAAAAAAAAATAAAAAAAGATGACTTTTTATAGTACATTAGTGAAAGAAGAACTTACCATAACAGCAGATCTTCGAGAACAGCTCTTGCACCAGGTTACACCATTAGGACTGAAGCCAGCAGGAAGTAGGACCCCACAGAAAACTTCAAGCAAGCTGCATCCAGCAGGGGACTGCCCCCAACACCGGCCCCGCCTCAGACATTCCCTGCGTCATAAAAGGGGTGGTCCCCCAGCGTCCCTTAGTTCTCCCGCTGCAGACTCCGGCATAGCATTGTAATTCTGATGGGAGACAGAGGATCCACTTCCAAAGGAATACTAATAGACAGTAAGCAATGTATCTTACCTCCTGAGGGGAAGGTGGGTAGGAAAGTACCTGCTGTAAGAGCTGTGCTTGAAGATCTACTGTTACGGTAAGTTCTTATGTAACTGTACTATCTTACTTTAAGATACAGCTCTTGCAGCAGGTTACATCATTAGGACGGCGTCTCAAGCAGTGTGTGTTAGCCCCTAGAAAATGGGAGGACGACAGGAGAAGGGTGGAAGAAAACCCCTCATGAAAGGAGCCCCTGCAGAACTGCAAGGCCAAAGCCGCTCTGCGCCTGGAGGCTATATCCAGACTGTAGTGCCTGATAAATGTGTGCACAGTACTCCCAAGTAGCTGCTGCACAGGTGTCTGAGGCCGAAACATTTCTGAGTGAGGCAAAAGAGGTTGCCATCCCTCTGGTGGAATGGCCCTTTACCAGTTCTGGTAAGGGCTTGTTTTGTTTCCGATAACAAAAAAAAAAAATATATATATAGTTTACCAACCACTTTGAGAGTGTCTGTTTTGACACTGGTGCCCCTAACATCCTGGGAGCAAATGAAACAAACAACTGATCTGACTTTCGGTGCATTCCAGGTTCTAGTCAGGTAGTATCCAAGTATCCTGTGCACATCCAATGTGTGCAGGAGAGCCTCTCCTTTATTAGAATACTCCGGGTAATAAACAAGCAGGGGAATCTCATGGTTGAGAGTAAACTCTGACACTACCTTAGGTAAAAACTTAAGGATTGTTTTTTTAAAGGAGACACTGTCCTTATAGAAAATTAAATACGGCTCTTTACACACAAGTGCTTGGAGCTCTGAAATTCTTCTGGCAAAATTGCAATGAAAAATAACGCCAAGAGAGAAGGCGTAGCTCACAATCCGCAGCTGGTTCAAAGGGTGGTAGTGTGAGCCGTTACAAAATAAAAAGAAGATCGGGGGGGGGGGGATCGGGTCCCTAATGGGAGGGTTTTAAGTGTAGGATGCCACGCAAAAAAGTGCGTGACAGGTCCAGTTGGGCCATGGATTTATCCCCAAAAGGTGCACAGTAAGCAGACAGTGCTGAAAGGTGCATCTTTATTGAGAAATAGCTTAACCCCATGTCTGATAAGGAAAGAAGGTACTCTAGTACCAATTTCACCGGGCAAGTTAGAGGGTCCAGGCCACGTGCCGAGGACCAAAGGCAGAACCTGCACCATTTCATGGCATATGCAGCTCTAGCAGAGATTTTCTCGCAGCTACTAGAACATCAGCCACTCTGTCAGAGACACCATGGCGAGAGATCACGAAGTCCTTGAAGCCAGGCGTGCAGGTGTAGAGATCGCAAGTTCGGGTGAACCAGGGACCAGTTGTCTTACGACAGTAAACGCGAGCTGAGGGGAAGAGGAAATGGAGACTTGCTCGCTAGTTGATGGAGTAAAGGGAACCATATCTGTCTTGGCCAATAGGGGGCCACCACAATCATGTCTGCTCCTTCATTCTGCAGTTTGAGCAGGACTCCCTGGATCAACAGAAAGGGAGGGAAGACGTAAAGGAATCTGTCTGTCCAGGAGAGGGACAATGTGTCTCGCCAGAAAACACCAGGCCCTGGATCTAGTGAGCAAAAACTGGGCAGTTTTGCGTTGTATGCAGAGGCAAATAGATCTAGTTCTGGCATTCCTCATTTTGCAAACAGTGCGTCTGCAACATGTTACAGGAGCTCCCATTCGTGTGCATTGGATCTGGATCGGCGGAGTAGGTCTGCTAGCGTGTTCTGCAACCCTGGGACGTGGACTGCAGACAGGGTGATACGGTGTTCTATTGCCCAATACCATACCCTCATTGCCTCTCGGCAGAGCTGGTATGAATGAGCACCCCACTGTTTGTTGATCTAGAACACTACTGACATACTTATTTTATTTTTTTTTAATTTAATTTAGTTTTTGTTGACCGGGTAAGTGCACTAGACAAATCCTGCCTATTTTCAGGCACGACCCAGGGGAAGGGGATACAGATGAATGCCAACTGACCTTGAAACAGATGAAGCTGTTGGTGGTATTTTTTGTGAATGGAGGAAATTTGGCCATTGCACCGGGGAAATTCCCCTGCTCTTTTCGAGAAGTGCCATGGGATCTTTAACATCCACCTGAACTACCACCAGAACAGGCAGATGGGACCTCGGTTTAACGTCTCATCCGAAAGACGGCACCTCAGGAGTGCAGCATCCCCCCCCCCCCATGCTGCACTACAGTGTCAGTATTGGGATATTAACCCAAGTGCCTGGTGTGGGGATAGAACCCACAGCCTACTGATCTCCCGGCCTCAGAGGCGAGTGTGCTACCTGCTGAGCCACTGACACTTTTAATGGACATATTGTCCATCTGAATTAATAGGTGCCCTGGGGAAAGTAGTGTTCTTAGTGCTTGCAGGGTGTAAAGAACCGCCCTCATCTCCAGGATGTTTATGTGGAGGGAACCCTCTGTTCCGGACCATAGACCCTGGGTCCTTCTGTCACCCAGATGATCGCCCCAGCCTGATCCTGACGCGTCTGTGGTCATAGTTGTTGCTGGAGTGGGTGACTGGAATGGGACTCCCACTGCGAGGTGTTCCTGAACTAGCCACCACTGCAACACTCTCTGAATAGAGTTGGGGATCAAAACCATTTGGTCGAGATTGTCCTGGCGTTGGTCCCACTGGACTCCATGTCCACTGACTGGTTTGCATGTGAAGGAGAGACAGTGAAACTGTGGCTATTGCCGCTGCCATGTGGCCCAGAAGGCGTAACATGGTCCATGCTGAGACCTGTCTCTGTCCTAGGATATTTCGTTAGGTTCCTTAGGCGTTCTGCTCTGTCGTTCGGCAAGTGGTGTCCAGCACTACCCCGATGAACTGTAGCCTTTGGGTCCACTTTGGCAGGTTGATATTGATACCTAGGTATCTGAATGTTGAAAAGGTGTCCTTTAGTGCCTGAAGCAAACTTTCCTTGAGCAATGCGGTCAGCAGTCAATCATCCAGATAAGGAAAGACGTCGTGGCCCCTTCTCCTTAGGGCTGTGGCTACTATTACTAGGTGTAACCCCCCTGTTACCGGGGTTACTAGAATCCCAGTAAGACCTAGTGGTAGGCAGGGAAGGCAGCTTGAGAAACTTCAGTTAAATGGATTTCACACTGTCTCACTCTGTTCTCAGTCTCAGCTGAGACTGAGGGATGACATCATTTAGAACCGTCGCAGCTACATAAGCCACACTGGAATGTTGCAGTGGGACGTTAGAGTAGAACGTTGGAGAATTTGAAGTGAATCTGTAGAGTTCAGTAGAGTGTGTGCAGTCTGAAAGAGATGCTCTGCTGTAAGTAGGCCCTCAGAACTCTAAGCTCTGTCAAAGAGCTACTTTTGTTTTTTAGGTGTATGTTCTCACTTGAAGAGAAACACAAGAAGAGCATATTGAAGTGGTGGAGACTGCTTTCAATGGTTCAGGGCCCCATCCCTGCGGGGATGGGGGGGAAGGAATCAGCCTGTTTCATGGGCAAACCCCCTTGGTCCGGCTAGGGAAAAGAAGCTGCCTGGTTTAAGTTTGTACTGAGGCACCAGAAGCTCGAAGAGAATTCCTTGAGGAGGAAACGCCTGGTGGGGGCACCTGAAACTGAAGGGTGAGTTCGCTCTGCTAAAGAGCCATGTGTTTTCACCTGCATCAAGATGAAACTAAAAGGGACAGTTACTGTGGGGTCAGGAAAAGACAGCCAAGTACAGTTTGGAAGATGTGGGGGGTCTAGAGTAATGGACAAAGCCACTTATTAAATGTGTTCAAGTCCAGCACAAATGGGATGTAAAGACAGTAGATGGAATGCGAAATACATTTAAAAGAATCTACCCAGCAAAGTGTTTTAAAGGATGAGGTGTTACAGTCCAGACAAATGGCCGGGTATGAATTATGGGAGCGAGAGGTGGGAGACCCCCCCCATCAGTAGTAACCAAATTCACCTCTACGGATTTGCTCTGGGACACCTGTTGCTTTCTCTCAGGTACTTGGCCGGTGCCTGAGGAAAGTACCCAGACGTGGGATTGATGAGGAAGATTCCCTTAAGGAGCAGAAGTGCTCATAGGTGGTTTAGGGAGCCACCAGTAAATGTTTCCATGCTATATGGAAAGTGTCCAAGTGGCTGGCAAGGGAGCCAAGCCAGGGAAAGCCCAGAGCAGAGTACAAGTGCCGGCTGTGTGCCCAGTGTGTTTCAGAGCCTGAGGGCTAAAGTGAATAAGGATGTGTTCTGATCTCCATAAATCTGCATTACCAGGAGTGTAGCCCCATGGGGGTCCATCTATGCTTTGTTTATTCTGTTGGATGTGAATAAAAGCTACACTTTAGAATCCCACTTCTGGTATTGGACATTACAGTTATTGCTTCCTTTGTCCAGAGTAGCCAAACCTAGCCAATGTGCCGAGTGACATATTCCTCCCCAAACCCAGCCCACCTGGTATTGCTGTTAGATGGAAACGGCAAACCTGGGTGGGGGTTACATAGGCATTTGGTGAAGACCCTCGGAGCTGATGACAGCTCAAAGGCTAGTGCCTGGGATTGGAAATGCTGACCCCAGAACTCATATCACACGAATCTTCTGTGGTGTTCTGCGATCAAGATAAGGAGATATGCTTCCTGCATATCCAGTGATGCGAGCCAAGCTCCCTGGTGTAACATCAAGATCAGGCCCGACAAGGTGACCATCCTGAAGCGTTTGTACTCCACAAAGGTGTTCAGATCGCTGAGGTCTAGTATTGGGCATAAATCCCCTGTCTTTTTGGGTACTAAACAGAAGTGAGAATAGTACCCATTGTGACGTAGGCAGCCAGTTCTGAGTGCTGTAGTATAATTTTTTGTAATATCAAAATGGGCTATGGACTGTCTGTCATGAGAGATGCTGAAAATCTGTCGCTCACCCCCCCCCCAGGTTTCAGTTGAAAAGATGAGAAAATGCTGAAACAGCATGTGAGATCACACTCACACAGGTTTTAGATACCAGGTGTTACATGGCAGGCCTGAAGCTAATGACAGAGTAGAACAGACCTTGATCAAGGATATCCTGTTTTGTCTAAAGTTAATTACAGGCTGGAAGAAGCCTGAGTTCCCTTTTATGACGTTGGGAGAGGAAACCAGGTTTAGTAAATGTAAACTGGTGCGAAATCATGGAGATGCTTTCATGTCCTGGAAGGGGGAAGTTTATCATGAGATCAAGGAAATGTCATTTGGAGGCCATAAGTCATGCTGAGGTTGCAGAATTTAATACTTGGAAAAG